>JAIUCV010000013.1:29984342-39984342 GCA_026724425.1 Erythrophleum ivorense | reverse complement strand
TAATTTCAAATTTTGGCAAATGTTTCTGTAAAATAAATATCAAAATCTAGTCCCCGCTCATATCTACGTGTGAGTAATGTACCGCACTCTAAATTCACAAGTGTCCCCTATAAGTCTTTTATAGTGTGTCAAATCAATGCAACATACACAAAATGTAGAGTAAATTAAGCCCAAAGACTATGATTTTTTTTGTTGTTGAATACTAACCCCTTTTTAATTTATTTTTTGTTAAAAAATTAACTTTTATATAGTATGAAATTATGATTTTATTCTTAATAAAAAAGTAAAAGTGAAAGCAACTAAATTGATATTAAGTTTGAATATAAAATTGTGATTTTATTTTTAATGACTATAAATGCAATTAAATAATTTTATTTGAAAAAAAATATTGTGTAAAAAGATTAATTTCATTGACAAAAAATAAATCAGATAAAATTGAGTGTAATTTTGAAAATAAAAGATATTAAGTATAATTTAACCAAACATTAGGGAAGATTAATTTAATTACCTTAAGGAGGGATTATTTTTGGTGTAATTGGAAAACAAAACCGGCTGTTGTGGGGTTTATTGAGCCATGTGATCCAAGCCAGAAGTATTGATGGAGTCACCAGCAGGCCGGAGTAAATCACCAAACTAAGGGAGTTACCAAGAGACATATAGATAGGGAAAGGAGAAGTAAACAAAAAGAAAAAGGAACTGCATATAATGATGGAAGGTTCTTGACTTGTGAACCCCAAGAGCCATGTGGTGAGCTCGATTGACGAAGCAGAAACACCATGATAGGTGCAGATAAATGGGAAGACTTGTAACTGGATGATATAATTCCATCTACCGAGCAGGGTTAAACTGGACTAATAGCCTCATAATCATACCCACATGACTTTAAATTATTATATATCTAACTCTCTCTTCAAGGCCCAGCTTCCTAAATCTTAATTAACACCTTTATTTGATTCTTCTTTTTGTTCTTTTGTTTGTTTTCTAAAAGGGGAGACACTAGGCTCCTGCTATAACATCGGTTCCATGTTCAATTTGACTATTTAGAACGCTCCAAATGAATTTGTGGAGCAAGCAAAACTTTCTCATTTCTTTGACATTATATTGTCAACAAATTCACTCTACACAAGCTAGCGCACACATGGTATAAGATCAACAAGTTCTCCGAATTGAATAGTTGCAAATTCCTAATTTTTACAGGGGCGACGTTATTTATACCAACAATTCACCTTGCTGGTAAAAGAAGGAATTGTAAGTTGAAAATTAAGCATATGGAAAACACGCACATAAGTGTGTTTTTAACTGAGAATAGCAGAGCCAAGAAAATCTTAGATTCGACTGTGACAAAATGATACTAACTAATATCAAATAGCTTACTTGTTTTGACATAATAATAATTGATTTAATAAATAATATGTATGAGGAGTATAATATGATACAATATGTGAAATAAGATCATTTTTAAAATTTTTAAATATATAAAATTATATATATTCAACAAATTAACATATAAATAAGTAAATAACATTAAAAAATTGATTATTTATAATAAGTTACTAATATAAATATAAAATAAATTAAAATTAGAGTTTTTAATTTAAATTTAATATCAATTGTTATCTTTATTTATGTCACTAAACTTTCTTATTATAAGTTCTTAAAACATTTTGGAATGTTTTAAAATATATCAATGTATTTTGAAATGTTTACATGTATCCAATTTCCAAAAAAAAAAATTAACAATATAGATGTTGAAATATGATATATATATATATATATATATTAGATACATATTTAATATAAGTACGTCTTTTTGTACATGGATGCTTCCTAATAATTGATACTTTTTAGGTTATAACTTACTTTCAAACTAAATGAAATGACCAGTAACATGGTGTGAATTGTGTAGAGGAACATCATTTACCACAAAATGACAATTTTTTTTCAGGAGCCATCTAATCTAGTTGTATCCAGCTAGTGCCTAGGGAGAGGAGGGGATGAAGGAGCCAATACCTAAGATAAAGGCCTAATTAAGCTTTTCAATTCATGACTTATTTGACAGTAGCATAGCATTGCTATTTCCCTTTATCCCAATTGGTGGAGGACAGTACTCATCCTTACAAGCATGGTATAAGACACCAGCTGGGTAAGCCCTCTGCTATTGCCCGAGTTAACAAGAGGGACCTCATATGGGCCCTTCTTCCTCATACGTGGCTTACAATAGTTGGTTCTGTCCCTTTCGTCTACCTTCGGCTCATGGCTTCTCAAATCTAATTATTTCAGGCAATAAATGACATTTGCTAAACCTCATATCCCACTCTTCCTTCACGGGATGAGATCCTTTAAAGTAAACATATTGTAAAGTTTTTTGAAATAAAGAACAATAAAATATGATTTTATAAATAAAAATAAAAAATACATATTAAATTTGAAAAAAAATTATATGAGATACTGCACACTACAGCCGTATTTTAAAAGATCCATTTCTCTTCCTTTACTAACGAAGTATGGTTGTTCTTCTTCTTCCCAGGGTACTCTCCTACTGACATGGTATATGGACCATAGTGGGCAGAAAAATAAAAGTGAAAAATAAATCGCCGATGGATTGGTAGATATACTACCCGGAAGTTCATGCAATATTTGACTTAACTTTGGTTACATAGAATTGCAAGATTTTTAATAAAATAGAAATGAAAATAAAATAAAATTATATGATCTAAAATCATGTTTGATATAATATTAAAAGAAATAAGAATATATTTTTATTTTTATGTTTGGTAGGATGAAATAATATAAAAAGAGAAATAAAATATGAGCAAATGATTAAAATACTTATGAAAGAATTTTTAAAAAAATTATTTTTGTTAATTAACAGGAAACAGAAAATAAAATTTTTTATAATTTTTATAATTTTATATTAAAATGCCTTAAATTTTAAAATTATTTTGAAAGGCTTAAGAATAAAAAAATTTAACTGTATAAAAAAATTATAATTCAAAATCTTAAATTAAAAATTTTTATCTTTTAATCCCTTAAACTAATTTTAAATTTTAAAATTCTTAATAAAAAATTACTGTCATTTGTAACAAAATAATATATTTTTTTCTCTTTCTATCTTCAATAATAATTTTCTTGCCAATTTAGATGGAATGAAAAGTGTAGCTAAATAGCAACTTTGGAATTCATAAACTTTTCTACCTTTAACATATCAAATAATATGTCTTTACTTTCCATCTCTATCTTCATTTTATCATCTTTCTCTTTTAATATACCACATGCCTCCTTAGTGTATTCCTTAAGAGCATGTTTGGTATCTAAATAAAAAAAAGAAAAAAGTTATATACAATATTTATTATATCTTTATAATATCTATTTTTATCATTTTTTAAAAATAAAGTCATATGAGTTATTTTCTATCTATAAAATAACATAATTTTTATTCTTAACTTTCATATCTATTTGATTTTTGTTTTTACTTCTATCTTTCTGTGAACTATGGCGTGGTTTACTGTAGAGGGTGTGAAAATATACTCATCTCACGCATATAGAATTTGAGAAAATGGTTGACTCTTAATCCACTAATTAAGGCAACAATTTATGAAGGGGGCCAAAAAAAAAAAAGGGCATGAAAAGGACAGAAGAGAATATGGGTTGATGTGAAATGATAAGTGGCGTTGCATGTGCAGAAGAGAGAAACGATTGGTTGAGAAAGACCGAGACGAATGGCAAATGAAAAATGGGGAGAAGTTGTTTGATTATATGTGGAGAGGTCAAGGTTATTAAAATCGGATCGGATTAGTCAGTTTAACCAATTGGATTGAGAATCAGACCAAGGTCTGATCCAGACGACCCTTTAAACCGCTAATCTTCAGAATCAGTTAATCTCGGTCAAAAATCAAATTTGACCGATCAATTTTGAGTCAGAATTTGTGCTAATAGACCGGATTGGACCGGTCCTTAAAAACTCTCCACCTTTATCTGTTAGATTCGAACCCACGTGCGGCTACGTCCAAAAGAACTGTGCGCCATTTAACCTGCCATACATCTTCAGTTGGTCCATACAATATTTTATATAAATAGAGAACTTAATGGAATGCTAGCATATTTTTTTTAGTGAAAACAGCCACTTCCAATGTCGAACCTGCATCCTTTTATTACGAAAATCATGAAGCACCATTTATGCAATGTACCATCAGTTAGTAAAGGTTAATCTTTATATGAATATATTATCCAATGAGTTGTTGACACTTTTTTATAAAAATGATTTCATGCAACATCCATTTAAAATAAAAATTTTAATATCTTAACCTCTACATCACTTAACTCATTTTATTAAAATTATGTATAATATTATATAAATATAAATATAATATTTGTTTTAAAATTTATAACATTTAATTTAAATATTTATCAACTATTATTTTTTTACACTATATTCAAATTTTCAAAAATTAATTAAATTTTATTATACAAATATTTTTTAAACAAATAATAATAAATTAATATATTAAATAGTTAATTTTTATAATATTTTGGTTTCAATATTTATTTTAACACATTAATATTTGATGATTATATTTATCAATAAATAAGTTATTTTAACCTCAATTTTTAAAATTAAAAAATTAATTAAATTTAAATATTATATTATATTTGATTTATTTGTATATATAATCAATAATAAAATATTTTAAATTTTAATTATTTATTTATTTATTATTTATTATACCAAAAGTTTAATATTTATATATATATATTTAATTATTATCGATTCGACCATAATTTAATTAAGATTCGACTAATAAATCTTAAATTAATATCTTCACTAATTCAATAACTAATTTAATTTTAAAAACATTGGAAGAAGTTGTCTTCGACAACCATAACCAACTACCATGGCTGCACCTTTATTTGAATCCTACTTTAACAGCTTAACAAAAACCTTCACATTGGTTTTTGTCCCACAAATTAACTTTTGTATCCAATTTGGTCCTTCATTTGTCCTCATATCCCCGTTGGGTGGCTGGGAATAGGAGAACACCCAAAACGACGACCGCATCATTAAGGGGGAATCAGAATCCACCAAACGTCACGACGTGTCACACGTAATGGTTGCTCTCCAGTCAGCTGATTAAACGGACGTCGCTGCCTATTGGGTAAGGACACGTGTTGGATTCAAGGTTCGCTAGTGCCATGTCAGCATGGTGAATGTGAATGCTGCTCGGAAAAATTTAATATAACAAAAAACTTCAAGGAGAACCGAAAAAGAGAAGAGAGGAAAACATTGAGCCCACGGGGCTACTGCAAGTTTGATTTTTGAGGCCGAAGCATGTGCCTCTGTCACGGGATTGTAGTCCTATTTATTATTTTAATTTATTAATTATTAAAAAAAGCGCATAATAAATGAGATTGGAAAATGTTATGATTATCCTTGTATGTGCCATTTGAAGTGCATGGTAATTGCCATGGCAACGTCACATATTCGCGCGGCAGATTTTTTAGTGGAAAAGTTATAATTACAGACTTTAAATTAAAAATATGTATATTAAATAATTTTAAAATTTGAAATTAGTTTTAAAAATTAATAACAAAAAATTTAAATTGTACACACAAATTATAATTGAAAATTTAAAGTTAAAATTTTTTACTCAAAAGTCTTTTAAAATAATTTTAAAATTTAAAGTCATTGAAGTATATTCAATTTCACACTCAACCACAATTTTCTCTTTTTAGTTCCATCTCCCATAAATTAATACGCCATATCATTGTTGATTGTGGAATTTAGTACTATTAATAATTAATAATAAAAAAGGCCACGTTAGGCCTAATCACCTGCTATTATGTTTACAAGTCAACATTTAGCATGCATAACTTACTAATTTTGAACTAGCAAAAAAATATGTGCTTAATTAGCTTCTTTTTTTTTTTTTTCCTTTTCTAAATAGAGTGTAATTGATAGGGAGAGATAAAGAGTGATTTTTTTAAGCGCTGGTCTAAATTTAACCCTAACACTTTATAAAATCGACTTTTTTTTTTCAGGAAGTGAACTAATTGGGAATATTAATTAAACGTCATATAAAAATCATGGTGAAACATGGGAGCATGAATCCTTGATCAATTTCAACTGATATAATAATGAAAATACTGCATGCATATTGATGTGTGCCTGAAATTTGGGGTTTATAAAATCGTTACTTGTTTCGTTAGAAATAAATGATAATTAAACGCAATGGTTTTCCCTTGACATAGAAGCAAAGCTAAAGTGGGTTGGGGACCCATGAAATCCAGAATATCATTGAGCTAGCAAGCAATGAGCCAGAGAGGAATTTCCCGTTAAAATGTCTCATTTTCAGGCGTCCCTGTCTTATTATCTATATAGATTCCTACAATCGCTAAAGTGAAAAGTACCTTAAATAGTAATTTTTTATTCCTTGGACGATCTAATCTTCCTACATAAACCACCTAAGTGCATAACAGCAGGCATGGACATATGGTGGATATTAATTAACCCATTACCAATAAAAAAAATTAAAAGAAAAATTGTGTTTAAACCCACGGACCTTGATATAAAAAGCCATTTGTGTCGGTGCACGTTTTTACTTTGTATTCTATCATTACAATTTTACATATGATTTTCTTTTGACCTTATACACACTTATTACATAAATTTACCCAGTTTATACTTATGACACTTTGGTGTATATGCATTGTTTTATTCATGTGTATATCATAAAGGGAGGAGAGGAACACCTATTAATTTGGGTTGAATTGAAAGTGAATTATCTGTTAGACTATACTGAACATATAAGACACATGAATAATACCTAAATAAGCCACAAGTGTCAAAATGTGAATGGAAAACTAACCTCTAGCTCCCAGAATCAATTTTTTTGCGTAGGGTGGTGCTTCCAAATTCTCAGGTTACCTCTTGATGGCGTCTAAAGTATTCTTAGTCGTTTTATATCTAAAGTTTTCAGCTTCCTTCCAGTCAGATTCTATAATTCAAGAGATGGGTGAAGTATTCATTCTTGAATCATAGAGTCCCATTTTATCGACTACTTAACCTAGCGCCGGTGGTATTAATGGTCGCTGACGACCACATTAACCTCCCTCAACACGGGAAGTTTGGTTCAATTAAGTCGTGATTATTATAATTTGATCCCTAATCTCTTACTCTCTATTTAAATAAGTTTGGATCACTTGAAGTACTTCAAGTGAAATGAATAGAGAGACAAAAAAATAAAATAAAATTCACATGTAAGATTCATATGATAGAGATAAATCTCACCTTTTTTTTTTTGTCTCTCTTCTCACTTCATCCCTTAAAACAGCTCAGGGAATCCAAATCCTTATCTAGTTTCTCCAATTTGCCCGGCCAAAACATGCAGGATATATATTAATTACTAGAACTTTCTTTTTTCTTTTTGCCAAGACAGCTCTTGAATGAAGGCAAGAGATGGACCCACGAAAGCTAAGAAGTCAATATCTTCCACTGGGTAAAGCTTACAATGTTTCTCACTCGACCGTTTTCATCTCTAGCGAACTATTCTTCAGCAAAAACTACTAGAAAAAGAGTTGGGGGGGGGGGGGGGTTCAGACTTTGTTAGTTTTTACTTTCGCTGCCATTAATTTAATTCAACAAATTATGTGCCCATCTCGCGTTACGTGATGCCCTTGCTTTGATTATTCTCTACCATTGTGATCAGGGAATTAGTAGGAAATTTGCGAAATACGCCTCCTTTATACTATTAATTAGGGGCCATAGGCATGCTATTCTATCATTATAAATTTTCCACTTGCCCCCTTAATTAATGAGTACGGTTGGTAAAACCTTGTTAACTACCCTCTCTAAGACTAATTAAGAGCTAACGCTTGTACAATTATATTATATATAACTTGAAGAAATTTATATAATTACCATTACTTCATAGTTAAAAGAAGGAAACAAATTAACATTAGATTTTTCTCCATATATTACTTTTCCTTTTTCGGTTTTCTGCGTTTGAAGTTTTGATCCCCCACCATTATTAATGGCTTGCTTAACGGCCAAAACTACCGAATTTGGTATCCCGTAAAACCAGAAATCACGAAGCACGTGGGTCCCATATGTTCAGTTTAATCACGCCATTTAACCCGGCTTTAGTTTCTTTATATACACCCTTCTTTCTTACTCACAGACTTGTCTCCCATTCACTCACTAAGCAAAGAAGAGCAAAAGAGAAAAACATGACCCCCCCTTCCCTCTCTTTGCTCTTCTCTCTCTTCTCTCTTCTCACCATAACCCTCATTTCCTCCTCACCCCTCCAAAACCCAGAATTGGTAGTACAGGAGGTAAACAGGTAATAAATACATTCACTGAGCAACTTACATTCTTGGCATTTTAGCTTGCAAGTTCATCTAATAGAATGTGTCGTATTTTTGTGCAGGAAGATCAATGCTTCAATGGCTAGGAGGAACTTGGGGTACCTCTCCTGTGGGAGTGGCAACCCCATTGACGATTGCTGGAGGTGTGACTCTGATTGGGACAACAACAGGCAGAGGCTAGCCGATTGTGCAATTGGGTTCGGGAAGAATGCGGCTGGGGGTAGGGATGGTCAGATTTACGTGGTGACGGACGCCGGCGACGATGACCCCGTGAACCCCAAGCCGGGGACTCTCCGGTACGCCGTGATCCAGGACGAGCCGTTGTGGATCACATTCGCGAGGGACATGGTGATCCAGCTGAAGGAAGAGCTGATCATGAACTCCTTCAAGACCATCGACGGCAGAGGCGCGAGTGTGCACATTGCGGGCGGTCCATGCATTACGATCCAGTACGTAACCAATATTATAATCCACGGGATACACATTCATGACTGTAAGCAAGGTGGGAACGCTATGGTGAGGGACTCCCCAGGGCATTACGGGTGGAGGACAGTATCAGACGGTGATGGCGTGTCCATCTTCGGAGCAAGCCACATATGGGTGGACCATTGCTCTTTGTCAAATTGTAACGATGGGTTGATCGATGCGATTCATGGATCCACTGCAATTACTATCTCCAACAATTACATGACTCACCATGACAAGGTCATGTTATTGGGTCACAGCGACTCCTACACCGAAGACAAGAACATGCAAGTCACTATCGCTTTTAACCACTTCGGAGACGGGCTCGTTCAAAGAATGCCAAGGTAAAGTCAAGAGTCAAAGGCAATAGCTTTGTCAATATATAATCTTAATTAGGTATTAATTACTATGTGGGCCATTAATATTCTGAAAATTGAAAAATTAAGGGTGTGAAATTTGAATTTGCAGATGTAGGCATGGATACTTCCATGTGGTGAACAATGACTACACCCATTGGGAGATGTACGCCATCGGTGGAAGTGCTAACCCAACCATCAATAGCCAAGGCAACAGATTTGTTGCCCCTGATGACAGATTCAGCAAAGAGGTTAATATTTTTAATTTTTTTCAACTACTTTATTTTTTATATATAATTCAAAAGAAAAGGAGATAATAAATTAGTAAAATTGTGACAATGTGCAGGTGACGAAGCATGAGGATGCACCAGAGAGTGAGTGGAAGAACTGGAACTGGAGGTCAGAAGGGGACTTGCTGGTAAACGGTGCGTTTTTTACGGCATCAGGTGCAGGAGCCTCGTCAAGCTATGCAAGGGCTTCTAGTTTAAGTGCAAGGCCATCTTCACTTGTCGGTTCAATAACGACGGGGGCGGGTACCCTTAACTGTAGGAAAGGCTCTCTTTGCTGATTTAGACGGCTCCCGTAACTGCCGGTCTATTAATTCCAAAAAGGAAAAAGCAGAAGAAGAGTATATTTAGTGAGAAAAAGAGAGGGAAGTGAAAAGAAAGAAACTAAAAAAGAAAGTCTATGGTCTAAGGATTTTACTATTCCAGAGATTTCCTTTCCTTCCTTCCATTCCTTACTTTCTGTTTTTTTCCTTTAGATTGTTTTCCACTGTCAGTCTTTTCTATTTCTTTCTAAATCGCTCCAAGTACCATGAATACAACCTCGGCCTGTGACTCTTAGAACCAAAAAGCTGTTGGAGATTATTAAGGTTCTAAGAGAAAACAAGTGCAGAAGAGTTGATATATTTATAATATACCAAATTAGTGACATTATGTTTCTACTGACACTATAATTTTCTCTCTCCCTAATTCTCTCTCTCTCTCTCTCTCTGCGACCGACACATTGCAACGGAATGTTGACAAAGACCATAAATAAAGTAAGGGGGCAAGTACAATAATGGAAAAGCCAAGCCAAGAGGTTAGATAATGTTGTAAGATCTGACCCTACCAATCGGCCGAGTTAATATATATATATATATATATATAGTAGAGCAATCGAAAACGTCCAACTATCGAAATAACTGTTAACTAATGGGACAAAAGAACGTACAACGTAGTGGGTCCCTCGTAATTTTTTCCATTTGAAAAAGAGAATGACAGATGCATTTGATCTTTAGATTATTAAATCCTTTGTGATGTATATTGGATTTGATATATTCTCAAAAGGCTAATTTGTATTCCTGTAATGGGAAAATTCTGAGCAGAAAAAGTAATATCAAACAAAGAAAAAGAAAAGCGTTCAACATATATATATTTTCTTTGAGAAAGCCCAGTCACATGTGTAATTTGGGAGACTTTGGAGCATGATGGGGTTTAAAGAAAGAGACGGCAAGATACTCGAGAGTAACGAAAGGAAACGTTCCATGTGTTTTGGGGGGTAGGGATTCAGGTCGAACATAGGGGTGTGAGCAATCAAGTGGGAGGAGTAAAAGGCAAAAATCCACATGGGTTGGGTGGGGTGGCCCTGATGAAGTGGATATTCTTTTGATGTGATGTGACTGTGGAGATTTAAATTAGGCTTAGAACCACATCTTTGACGAAAGAAACCAAGAAAGCATGAATATCCAGCATTTCATTTTCTTCAATCTAAGGAGAACCCAAAGAGAGAGAAAAACCCAAAGAGAGAGAAAACAATAGTTTGCCACATTAGAACCCAGAACATGTATACACACACACACACACATATTCTTCGATCGTTCATTCAATGGTTAGCAAGAGAACCCCTCAATCACGTGGAGGACAATGAGTTGCCCAGTTCGACAACTGTTTAGGTCCCAAAAGTGAAGAAGGTTCGGAATGTGAGGGAAAGAAGGTCCCGCCCTTGCACATGCGGGGTGTTCATAGAGTATAGTGGACAGTCGTAGTCGCTCTGTCTCTCCCACGGTCCCACCATTACTAGTTCTTTGAATTTGGGTCCCCTTGTAATTTCACGCCGCAATCACAGGCACCCATTCCCAAACTACAACTATGCCACTACACCAAACCAAACCATTACCTTTGTTTCATCTTCCTACTTTTGTCTACCATAAGTATTCCCACCACCATCTGTTTTATAACTAGTAAAATTTAAGCGAAGTGTAGACAAGTGAGTTTCAAAGGTTTCTCATATGAAATTTCATTAAGTTCTTTAGGAGATTTTTTTTTTCTTTTGAATTTGTTATTTGTAAATCTTAGAATATTTGGAATAGATCCTAAGAATGATCTGTCAATACTTTACAATAAAAAGTAAGGGCAAATATTACTTTAAAGAAAATGCCAAGTTGCACATGTTTTTTATTTAGGCGTGTTATTCATCTTCTTCATTTTATACATTCTTTCTTTTACACAATCTATCAAATTAGAATCTTAATTTTTGTCACTACATAGGTTTCGGTCAAGATTTTCTAAGATAGAGAAAAATTGTTTAGCGTTGACATAAATGACTTTTTTCTTTTTGAATTTTTTACGTCGTAGGATTTATATGTAAGAAATTAAAATATGTGATCATATGGGTAATTACATAACCTCCATCACAACAACTACGTACTGTGAGGTTAGAAGATTTGAAGTTTTGAACTGCCACACCTTCCATAATGAATAGGCGTTAGGGTAGGGCATGTTTGGTACCATATAATCTTTTTTTTTTTCTTTTAGGGAAATGATACTATTCATAAAAAATAAAAAAATATCTATTATATTATTATCATTATTTAATAGTATTTATTTATTTATTTATTTATTATTATTTTAAATAAGAATTTAAGTATCATTTTTTATCCTATTTAATTATTTTTTTCCTTTTTTTCGATTTCTTTGACCTTCTTTTTCTAAATGGGTAAATAGGATTTGTAAACGCCTTTCTCCAATTTAATCAATCCTTTGAATTTTAATTTTCCCAAGCAATAGGGCCATTGTGCTGTAGGGAATTACCAAATCCAAGTTATTAATTGGGCCATTGGGCCTTTAGGGTGTTTAGCTCCGAAAGATATGGAAAACCGTCATGATCATGCACAGCACAGCGAAGTCGCACTTACTGAGATATCCTATTTCAGTGTGTCGTATGAGAAAACATGAAGATCGTTTGCAGAAATGAGCGTTGGAAACAAAGTTTGCTCACGAGTTATATTGCATTTTGATAGTCTCGGTATGGATCGAAATGAATTTAGGCGTGGTCAAGGCCTCGATGTTAATTAATGAACTTAGTGTAGAAATTGGAATTGTCTAACACAAGTTTTTCAGTCAGGAATAAGGAGCATTCTTCTAAGTTCTCAAAAAATAAAAGGAAGCATATTCAAAGGCCGAAAATATTTTAAAATAAAATTAATTTATAAAAGATAGATACACTAATAAAATTTATAATTTTATATGAAAGTATATATGTGTTGTTTCACAAGATTGATATAACATGTTTTTCAGTTTTTCTGAGACAATAAGAATTGAATTAAATTTCCATTTAAAATTTTAATTTATTTGAAAATTTTGGTGCAAGATAATGGTCGAATTTGTTTTGGGCTGTGATGACGCTGGACCAGATAGAGCGAGTATTTGTAACTAAGGGCTTGGACTAGGGTCTTCAGGGCTTCATGGGCTACGTTGGCATGTGGCCCACATAAACATGAACAACTACTCAACATTAAACGCAAAAGAACTCTCATACAAACAATTCATGAGCAATTAAGATAATAGGCTGGAGCCTTTATGCCTCACGACATTCGCACAACACATGCACGTGTGCCACGCGGTGCCTCCCAGGCAGCAGGCCTTATAATATAGGGTGTCTCCCCTAAAAGCCACCGACCAACATGCCCTCCCATTCCCATTTTAAACTATCATTACCATTGCCCCTCTCTCTCTCACACGCACATTGAGAAGCGTGCAAAATATATTTTTAAAAATGCCAAATTATTATCATAATTAATTAATTAATTAATTAAACCCTCTTTTTAAAAACATATATAAATTATACTACTATTTCATTTATTTTTTAAAAAATATATTTTTCTCTTAAAATTAAAAGACATATTATACAAAATATTCTTGTAAAAAAAAAATAAATCACAATTATACTTATTTTATTAAGATACTCTTATGTATATATTATTTATATAATATAATAAATATATATATTTGACTCATATAAATATATTTTTTTTAAAATTTAAAATAAATTAAATTTATGATTCTTAACATAAAAATAAATAACATTAAAAAAATTAAAAAATTATATATTTTAATAATTTATATTTTTAATAAAAGAAACTTATATTATTCTTGAAGAGACATTGTTAAATTTTACTTTTAAAGGATTTATGTATATTTTTATAATAGATAAGAATAGTATAATTTAAAAATTTTTAAGAAAAAAATAATTTATTACAAACCAAAAACAAAAAAAGACAGAATAAAGAATAAAGTAAAACTGAAAATAAAAAAACACCAAAATATGCTTTTGATCTATTAAATTTATTTTAGTTTTTTATTTTATCCTTTAACTTTAATTTATTCCTAGTACCTTAATTTTATTTTATTTTGTTTTCAATATGATCTCATAACTTTATTTTAAAATTTATTTTTGTTTCTTAATTTCATTTTACTTAAATTTGCTCCTTTAATTTACCAAAAACACTCAAATGTTTCATTTACTCTCTAATTAAAGTACTTAACAAAAGATTCTTGTGTAAATCCTTGGTGTTAAAAGGAAGAAAATATTCGGGTAATTTTTGAAAGTTAAGAGATCAAGTTAGAACAAGATGAATTTTAAAAACAAAAGTACATTTTGAGGTAAAATTAATAATTAAAATTAAAATTAAATAAAATTAAAAAATAAAAGTAAATTTTAAAATAAAATTTAAAAAATTAAATTATAGAATTAAATGAAAGTAAAAAGTGAAAGTAAAATTTGAAGTAAAATTAAAAATAAATTAAAATAATATAAAGTTAAAAAATGAAAGTAAAATTTTAAATAAAATTAAAGGTCAAAGATATATTTTTTCTTTAAAAAATATGTAAACAAAGTTTACCATAAATCTAATAAACAAGAAGTTAAGGAGAATTAGGCTTCGAGTGGGACATAAACCATAAATAGTGAATTACTTATAGGCCAAAAACCCGTCCAAAAAAAGGAGGGGAGAGAAGTGATTGGGCGAGATAAGATTGAATGACAGCTCAGAAGCGGCAACGTGGCGATTTGTTGGCGTCCGATGACGTGGAATGGATCAGAGCCCAGCAAGGGATAGACGGCTCTTTCGCTCCTCCAAAGGCCGTTTTTTCTTTCAGGCCTCACAATTACAGCATAAACGACTCAGCCTTGCCCCTTGGACGCTCAGCAATTCAGTTGTATCGCTTAAAAAAAAAAAAATACATATATATATATATATATATAAATATACACACACGTTTAAAATATTTTTTAATATTTAATTTCTATTATATTATATACAATAAATTTAATTATTGCATAGATCCGAACGGGCGTTCATCATTACGACAATACTACGTCTTTTATCTTTCCACGTCATATATCGTACTAAATATCAATCGTTATTTACTTCATTCTCTCCATATGCACGCGCCTCTCCCAATCCAACAATTTTCACTTGTTCATTACTTCATTCTAACACTTTCCAAAACAAAATCGTCCTTCACATTTCACACTGCTTCCTATGATTACGGAAAATTCTGTTCAATTCCTACAATTCAAAGCTCCTCGTGTCCTCTTTAGTTCTTTTTGGCCTTGAATCCGATCTTTTAAGTTGGAATCAATTGTTTACTATTTATATGGGTAATTACGTTTATTGAATGTTATAACCTTCTAGAATATTTAACTCAATTAATTCATTTATCCGATTTAACTAAAGGTAGTTTCTGGGCTTTCCTAATTATGTACATTTTTTAATTAGCATGACAATTATAATGTCATGAAAATTGACCACTCCAAGCAATAGAAAAGATAATTTCCCAGAATTTAATGCTAAATTTATTTGATAACCAAAAAATAAATCATCAATTTACATTTTTATTTACAAATAACTCAAATATAATATCTTAATCAAACAAAAAGACTAAAATCAAAATCAAAATCAAACTAAATGATAAGAAAGGATAACATCTTCCTAAATATAAATAACAAAACACATAATTTGAAATTAATCCAATACAACTAATTACAAATCATAAATATGTAAAGATACCTGCAATTGGAAAAATAATAAAAATGACGAATGTGCTTCCGTAAGAGAGAGAGCGCGAGTGAGCGATCAGAGTCACGATGACTAAGGCTGAGGCTGAACTTTCCGCGTCACACCCCATTTGGAAGTCATATAAATATCTGATTCTAGTCCGATGAGCTGATGCCTAATGCCTCTAGACAAGCTTATAACAAGTAGCCATCCTCCCTCCTTAAAACCTCTCTCTATATCACATCGAAAAATGGCCGTCAAAACCATCCCTCCGACAGATGTTTCCGGTATTTCTCCGATAGCCGGCATCGACTACCTGAGCAGCCGGGTTTTACCTGAACCCGATGTTTATATTCACACATCCTGTGGCGCACGCATTCCCGCGCACGCAAGCATTCTGGTACTCTTCTTTCTTCGTTTTCAAATTAATTCGAATTAGTCATCTTACATAAATTCCTTTACTATGGTTTTGAATCTAAATAGCTAATTGGCTTTGCTGATTGTCTTTTTTCGGTTCTACAATTGCGAAGGCTTCAATGTCGCCGGTTTTGGAGAATATCATAGATCAGCCACACAAGCATCGGAGCTCCGAGAGAATCATTCAAATACACGGCGTTCCTTGGGACGCCGTCACCGCTTTTGTTGGCTTCCTCTATTGTTCCAGGTTGGTAATAACTACAGCGGTGATTGTCACGTGTTCACATGCTCTCGTCGTCTTTCGCCGGGAAATAATGAACGCTGTGAGAAAATGACTGAGATGACCCTGAATGATCGATGCAGGTGCACGGAGGAGCAGATGGAGAAGTATGGGATGCATCTGCTCGCATTGTCGCATGTGCATTTGGTGCCACAGCTGAAGCAGAGGTGCATCAAGGGCCTTGCCGAACGGTTAACGATTGAGAATGTGGTGGATGTGCTCCAACTCGCGAGGCTCTGCGATGCACCCGATCTTTACCTCAAGTGCATGAAGCTGCTTACCAATCACTTCAAATCTGTGGAAACAACGGAAGGCTGGAAATTCTTGCAGAAGTATGATCCCTGGCTTGAGCTCGACATTCTCCGTTTCATGGATGAGGACGAATCGGTAAATTCCCATTAATTTAATTTAATTTAAATTTTGATTCCTTTAGTTCTGTTTCGGAAGTTTCCAAAATTCAAATGAGAAATGAGTGATCATGGAAATGGAACAGAGGAAGAAGAAATCGAGGAAGCAGAGGGAGGAGCAGAGGCTGTACATAGAGCTGAGCGAGGCGATGGAGTGTTTGGAGCACATATGCACGGAAGGGTGCACCGACGTTGGGCCTTACGATGTGGAGCTCCGGAAAGAGAGGAGACCGTGCAGCAAATTTTCCACGTGTCAAGGTCTTCAGCTCTTAATCAGGCATTTCGCCACGTGCAGTAAGAGGATGAACGGAGGTTGTTTACGCTGCAAGCGAATGTGGCAGCTCTTCAGACTTCATTCCTCCATTTGCCAGCAAACCGATTCTTGCAAGGTTCCTCTTTGCAGGTATATTTAATTCAATATACCACCACAAATTGTTTTCTTTTCTTGTTTTTGGTTAATTTTTATTTTTTAAATATGGTAAAAGTGGAAAACAAAGCCTTTGACGACTTAATTTGTCCGTTAAAAAAATTATAAATATTTCGCCACGATGTTCTCTTATTTGACTTGTTTTCCTTTTCTTGCCATCTTTGAAGGCAGAAAGTAGCTTACTTTCTCTTTTTCTCTTCCTTATGGGAAAAGTAGGCTTGTGACTCTTGAGATGAGAGGCCTAACTGAATTAGCCAATCAAATATCAGAACATGCGACCGATCACGGTCAAGTAACGTTTAAGAATTGGGATTGAAATCGTTCTTAGACAGATAGGTTTTATATATTATTTTTCTGCCCTCACATATTTGTCTTCTTTATTAGTAGATTTTCTGGGTTGTGCCTGGTTCACGCCAGAAAGTCATCAATCCTTTCTTATTTTGTGCATTAAACCATGATAGATCTTCAATAGGTAGCCCGGTTGGTGTCGTTGAGTTCGATTGGTTATAACATAGAAAGCTGGTTGGCTGGGGATCTTGGCTCTGAATTAAATTGCGTATAAATTGGGCATAATAAAATCGTTTTTCAAAATCGTTTTTCATGTGACAAATAAAATCGTTTTTAATGTGACAAATGAAGTTCCACAGGTTGCAAGTACAAGTCCCTAATATATTTGACTCGATCGCGTTAAAATTAAGTGGCCTATTAATTTTTAAAATTTGGTTGTCTATTATAAATTGCTACTATTGGTTGATTTGTTGCGTTCCCTCTCTTATATTATTCTGATCAGATGCAGCAGTTGGCCTGTCACAATCTCTAAAGCTTTGATTTATGTGTTAGCCTTAGCTGTAATTGTTATCTTCACACCCGTATAGGTGGTTTAAACTTTGGCTGTTCATTTCACAACCCCAATGCACCAACGCAAGATAAAAACCACACTACCGACATGCTATAGGTTATAGACCCACCTTCAACTTGGGGAGCATGGGTCACAAAATATGCCAAAAGGGTTTCCGTCAGTGAGGTGTCCCTTCAAAAGTTGAAAGAAAATATGTCATTGTCCGTGATATTAGTTTCTTTACTAGATAAATCACACAGAACAAGTGACAGAGTTTGGCCTCCTCCTTTATCAATTACCTGCACAAGTGGGATATTTAACGAACACAATTGCTTTGCAAGTCACTCTGTATCTTAAAGGCTTACTAGCCAGTTGTTATATTAATTTAATATTCTCACGAGAAAAGTTACATATATATATATATATATATATCTTTGTTGTTTTTTTTAAATAAGAATAAGTATATAATTTTTACAATTCTAACATGTCTTTCAAAGAATTCTTACATATATTTTTATTAAAGAATTTAATAATAAGTATATAAAAAGTTATACTTGAGTTTAATTTTTATCTTAAATATCATTTAGACACAGTTCCTTTTCTTGTTCACCTTAGGTCCATTCTCGTGATTTCTTTTAATCTTATGAATGATGTCTTTGGCAACATTAGATAAGTTAACGTCTCCGTTTGGAAAATTTGACAGGGTAATACAAATGAAAATGCAGCAAGAGAAATGGAGAGATGATCCAAGGTGGAAACTACTAGCGAGGAAGGTGGCCTCAGCCAGAGCCATGTCTACACTGTCTCTGCTAAAGAGGAAGAGAGATGAGGAAATTAGAATGACCGTAGACAATTATAGGATCAGAAGTTTTAAATTAAAATGAGAATTATCGTAATATACAGGGCAATTTATAGTGTCAATGTACTTCACTTGCTCTTCCACTTCTTCGGTGTTGATGTTGTACGTGTTTGTATTCTTGTTTGTAACCCTCCAAATCACGTTTCAAAAAAAACAAAGGCTAAAAGTTTTTGTATAAACGTGATTTTGTAACGGGATAAACAAACACGCACGTTGTCTGATGTTCTCTGTAGAAACAGCAGGTTTTTGGATAGAGTGATCCTGTTGTGCGTTCCTCTTTTTTAGTAGAGATCTATGAATCAATAGTTACCAGAAGAAGTGGCAAGTTGGGTATTAGCTTGTAAATTTTGTTTGTTGCGTGTAGATATAATATAAGCAAGGTAAACCTCATTTCGGATTGCCATAAGATATTTCAGCTTCAGCTTGTTTCTAAAGAAACCAGGAAAGTAATTTTTTTTAGTGTATACAATCTGTAGTTTATTTATTTATTTGTATTCTGTCGTTTTCACCATGAAGGCAAACGATTATTATTTGGAGAACATCACTGTCGATGGGTCTTATCTTCGATTTAGGGATATGGACTCAACGGTAGTCATCAGGAACGGAGAGCAAATTAATGAAGTCTTTGAATACGTATGGGTCAAAAATCTAGAGATAAAGGTAAGCATTGGGCAGCGTAATTATATATTGTGACATTGTCATGGGGCTTGAGGCTTTGATAGAGGGGCTCAGGAATTGCAATGATGACATGGCTTCATGTGAAGTCTGATTGTATGTAGGTTATAAGCCCCATAACGCATTCTTGGTCAATAAAGAGTTGTTCGTATACCAAAGGTAATGCAAAAAAGAATTCGGATGGCCTACTAAAGTGTGAACTTCCAACATCATATATCACTTGTTTTGTCCCATTTTCAAGGCTACTGTCCGACGACAATCTAAAGGTACTTAAAATTAGAGAGACACCACAAAAAGAAAACTGCAACATCATTGAGTACATGGGAGGTCCGATTTCGCCGGTACTAGGAAGCGTTAGCATGGGATTCCACTGATTAACTAAAGCCGTTGTGAAATTAATTATGTGTGTTTCATAAACATCTTGTGAGTAGTGGCACAACTGGCACTAAAATCTTTATTAATTGATGTGGTTGAGCTGTCAATCCTTGCGACTCTTGAAGCCTTCTTGATAGGAACTTCCAGTTAAAATATCTCCCCCCAGTTATCACCTTGCAGTAAACTTGGGTTTCTTCTTCCTTTCTATAAGTCAAATTAGCCCACTTGGATTAATGGAAATTAAGAACTTCCAGAGATACGGCAAAATGAAGTTAAATTCTTAGTTTGCTCTCCAAAGTATATTTAATATTATATATATATTGGTCGTAAAAATATTTTTTGTTCTAAGTAGATTCATAAATCTTGAAAATATTTGATTGATCTTATTATTCTCTCTCCGTTAAGTGTGATATGACATGATTAATTTTTTCTTTGTTATCTTAGTTGATAGCTAATGTGACATTTTTTTTGTAATTTTCTGCTTTACTTTTAATTGGCAGCCCAGGTGGAAAAGGAAAAAAAAAGTCACATGAGATGCCAATTAAGAAAAAAAAAATCTTGGCTTGCTATATCAAACGGAGAAAGGTATCAATCATTAAAATTTATTTAAAATATTTTAAAATTCATAGATTTATTTAAAAAAATATTTTTAGAATTATTATAAAATATTAAATACATTTTTAAGAGTGAGATTTTGACCGTAAAATGACCTCCACAATAAATTGCCAAGATGTATAAGTGTGGCAGAACTTAAAAATCAATAAAGGTTACTGTTGTTGATTTCTTTTAGATATAAACGGACAAAGAACAGGACTCGAAAGAATGGGACATCCTTGGGTTTGAGGCCTAAAAGATCTGCAAATTTTCTTCCAATAATATATTAATTAATACACGACAATATGAAGTTTCGAGACAAAGTAAGATTACTGTCATTTTGCGTTGGTAACAAATTATTTACCTTCAGTTCATATAGAAATGTAACATTTCAACTCGTCAAAAAGAGAGAGAAGGTGGGGGGGGGGGGACAATTTGAAATGATTGTAGAGAGGATGGGGATTGATATTAATGATAGGAAAAGGATAAAAAAGAAAGAGTAATTTTTATGTATATTCAAATGTATATTTAATATATTATATTATTTATATATTTAATGATTAAAATTTATTTTATATATAAATTTTATTAGTACAAATTAGACGGTGCACCTAAAAGAATTTCAAAAAAAAAAATATTGTTGCTGAACTTGTGAATTTGAAATAGCAAGTGCCCCAAATTTTTTGAAATGTTGCGTTTGAGAATACGTGGTATATAGAAGATAATATTATAAAATTGAGACTTGTCAAGTTTATTGGCATCCTCCTGCTGTACCGTTCTTGTACGAGGAACCAAACATGGTTAGTTTCCGTTGGCATGCCACTGACATCATGGCAAGGGTCATCCTTGGTTTGTTTCAGTCAACATATGTATAGAGTATTTGAGGCGATAAAGAAAGCAAGAATGTGGCCTCCCAACTTGTTTCCATTAAACCTAAAAAAAAAAAAATTTATAATTATAACGGCGTCCCTTATAGTTTATCTATCCTATATCAACTTGGAATTCTACGTTACTAGTCTTAGAGATAATTAAAGATATTCATGCTCAATGATTATTCGTAAAATTTATTCATGTGGGATCCGATAGAAAATAGGTCTAAAGTTTGACTATGGAGATTTCTTTTAAAGATTCTTTAACGATTCAGAGTTGAGTTTGGAAAAGATGGTACCCATTCAATAATTATTTTAATATATTGTTGATGTCTCAATGATTAAAATTAAAATTTTGAGAGTAAAAGACCTAGACGCCTCTTCCCCTTGTTCATTCTCCCGAATTGTTGAAACTAAGCTCTCTTTTTTTTTTCATATAGTTTTCGATGAATAAATTTATGTAAATAAGTTTTATCTTAAGAAAAAAAATTTAAATCTTAAATTTTTTGGAATGAATGGGTCCAAATCCAAAGATTCAGGTTTTGTTTGATCAAATAAAATAATTTTTGAAGAAATAAAAAGAGAATAGAAATAAAAATATAATGAAATCTACATATAAAGCTATTCTATCCAAAAAAATATGTCCATATGTGTCAAACTAGGTTTATATTTTTTCTCTTTCTCTTTCATTCTCCTTTCTAGTGTTTTAATAGATACCAAACATGCTTTACGGATTCAAAAGGAAAAAGAATAGGAAAAATATTTTCCTCCAAAGTTAGGAACAAGAATTATAATACCCTATCCATGACTATTACTAAGCTTCATTGGAAAAGTTTTTTCAAGGGGCAGTAGTAGCAGTAAAAAAGTGAATATGTTGTGGGATTAAATTTAATGTCCTATATATATATTTAATATATTAGAGAATTTGAATTATTGACACTACCTATATATCTCGGCCTTACTTTTATAATTTAAGTTATTTCCAAATAAAATTACTATCATATATTTAAATGTAAAATTTTGTTAATTTTTTGAGAGCAGGATGTACAAAATTCTCTTGTAAGTCATTTAAATTATCCGTAGGTGATTTTTTTAATCAAATTAAATAAGTACATTAAATTGAGATACAATTTAAAGAAACAAAAAAAAAAGAGTATATGAGCAACTTGGGATAGAAATTTTCTTTTGTATTATGTAGTGTTTGTACATTGAACGATTTGGTTCCACAGGCATGATTTTTATGTATCAACATTATATGACACACAAAAATTACTCATTTTGGAGTTTTCATTTTATTCTTTTTTCCTAGGCGCTTGACATTTACTTGCCCTGGATGGCCCCACTAGTCAGAATTCACAACCCCTTTTTAGGTGAGCCTTCAAGATATGGGCCTCAGCCTAGCCTGTGTATATTGGGCATGCATCATTTCAATTCCTGTTTTTAAAATCAGTGCATTGATTAATATCTTGTTCCCTTTGGTTGTTGAAAATAAGACTAGTGAAAAGGAATAAAAAAGAATAGAAATGAATGAAAAAGAATTTTATAATATATTGTGAATACTGTATTTTATCCGGGTATATTCTAAAAATAATAATAAAATTAAACTAATAAAAAATAAAAAAAAATCAAGGGAGAAGGAACCTAAAAATAGAATTAAAAATAAAAATAAAATAAAAGTCAATTAATCCAAAGTTAAAACAAAAAACAAAAAACAAAAAGGGAGTAACCAAAGTTTGAAATAAATGGAATTAAAGAAAATAAAAATCAAAAGAGACTAAAAAAAAGAGAAAAAATGAATAAAAAAATATAGAAATAAAAAAAAAGACTAAAAGTAGATAAACTAAAAAAAACTTAAAAGAATAATAATTAAAGCAAAATTCAAAATACAAAAAAAAAATTAAAAAAAAACAAACTAATATATTAAAAAAAAACCTAAATTGATTTTGATTACAAATAGAGAAAAGAGAAAAAAAAATTGTTAGCCCAATCTAAAGCCCAGTTATTAAAACCAAAAACAAAAACCAATTCGGACCTAAACAAAATCCGAGCCCCAAGCCCACACTCAAATCGGGCTCTTTTCCAAAAACCCTACCCGTTTCGTTGCTCTGGGGGCACACTTCTGAAGGACAGACAGACGCACAGCAGAGAAGGACAGATGCAGAGACGGGAAAAGAAAAAAGGCAATACGCACAGAGACACAAAAAGTAGAGGGACATGGACAGACGGGGGGAGCACGAAGGTGCAGGGGGAGGCCGAGAGCGCTGGAATGAGAGGAGTGGAGCGTCTGAAATAAAAAAGGAAGTTGAGAGAGGCATTTTCGAATACACAGAGGAGACGGAGAGGCGCAGAAACAGAGAAGGAGAGAGAAAGAGAAGAGTCGAGGGGGATTCAGATCGAGGGAGGAAGAGAGAAGAACGAGGGAGGATCGAGGAGAGGGTAAAAGGAGGTTAGGGATTTTCGGTTGAAGAAAAACTGGGGCAGAGGGAGATTGAAAAAAAGAGGATCGAGCGAGAAATAGAAACAGAGAGGGGGATTCAGAGAAGAGTGGGACGAAGAAACAGGAGAGCGTGAGGCGAAGGAGACAGGGGATTCAAGAGATAGGGACGGAGAAACAGAGAGAGAGGAGGACTGGGTTGGGATTCGAACAGAGGCAGAGAGGGAGTAGGAGGAAGAATAGAAGGAGAATTGAGAGGGACCGAGGGCGAAAGGTCGAAAGATAGGAACTGAAAAATCGAAGGGGGGAGGATTTCCGAATTGAAAGAGGGATCAACGATCAGGGAGTCAAAATTCGGAGGGGGTCGAAGGCCAGACGAAAAGCGAAAAATCGGGAGATTGGGAATCGATTCTGAGACCAAAGGAGAATCGAAAAATCGAGGAAAGAGCTGACGATGAAGAGCGGCAAGCCGGCTGCAGCAGGAGGACAGCGAAGCTTGCTTTGTGGGTTGTGATTCCCGTAGGTAAGGTTCCTTTTCTGTTGCTAGTTCACAATTGTTGAAAATTGGGGTCACTGTACTGGTTTGCTTGTTGTGCTGGAGGCTGTTTATCTAGTATGAATTTCCATATTCTGTATCTGCTTTAGAGAATGCCCAGCATACATTCGAGGAAAGGCCTGAAAGAAAAATCTGAAAATAAATTAGACATTTCGCTCCTGTGATTGTTGCGTTAAATGTTTAGAGGAATATGCCTGTGATTTCAAAGTTCACTGTATTATTTTTCTACAAATGAATGGGATATCGAAATTGTGCATGCTCATTTCTGGACAGATCCTTTGCTATTATTTTTGCTTGTCATTATTCTGCTCCAGTTCATAATCTTTCTCCTCGGTTTGAGCATGAAATAGGAAAAGTGTCGTTCTTGCCCCTACTGATGTTATTAGTATGATTTAACTCGGATTGTAAAATCTACATTTTGCAATTAGATCCTGTTCAAAACATGCCTGCTATGCCTATTGCTGCTTCAAGAAATTTCTATCGCTGATAATCTGTTCCACCTTAAACGAATCCCTACATGATTGGGTTAGTGATTTTGAAATGTCAGGAAGTTTCCCTCGTTGAGATTTCCTGAAAAGATTTGTTTATTTTGGCCTACATAGTGTTCTGTATCTCAAATGCGTGTTTGATTCTTCCTTTTGCTTTTTAGTATGAGATTTTGTGTCCCAATTGCCTTACTGTAAGGACTACTGTGTCTGGTACATTCTGGTTCAATTGTGGATCTGTATATTGAGTGGAATCTATGCTTGCTTGAAATGCAACGCTGTCTCTGAGGTGAAATTGGTTCAAGTCTGGGCCTATAATTTCTGTTGTTGTGTGATGTTACTAGAAGGAAATTTAAATTAACTTGCTTTGTCAAATAAAGATAAGTTTGATTTGTGCATTCTTTTGTCTTGCATGCGTTATGCCTCTGCGTTTAATCATATTAGAGTGATATTATGCTTCTTAGTTGTGTCTTGGTTTGACTAAGCTTGAGGTAAAGCTTGTTTTGTGCTTGGGAGTTTGCTAATTTAAGGGTGCATGGAAATAAAGATTTGAGTTTTTATACTCATTGGATTGTCAAGGAATTAATCTGATTGTGTTTGTTTGACTAGAAACTGACACAATTTCTTTTCTTAGCTCATTGAAATTTTGGGGAGTACCCTGTAAGGATGCAAATCACCTGGAGATGCTTGGATAGGAGGACAAAACAGCATGGCAGTATACTCAAATATCAAAGATGTGGAGGAAGCATGAAGAAGCTGAAGGGTGGAAGCATCACCATGAGGACAAATTGGTTTTGTATTTTATTTTACATGTCTTATTATTTTCATCTTTCCTTTTCTATACTTGAAATATATTAGAACATGATGAATCTGGTTGAGCACTTAGCACACACATCTGCAAGTTATTTTGGTTTGTAAATATTTTCATTGTTTTCTTTTATTTTTATTTTATTTTCGTCAATTTTCACGTTAGAATAGCCGTGTGGGATTTCATATCCCCTCAGGCACATAGGAACTAAAAAGCCATGTGTGTCAACAACGCCTCCTTGATGCTTTTTGGTTGTGAATTTACTTTTTATATTTTTGGGTTTCAATGGCCCCATTCAATAAAATCTTTTAAGGAAACTTTCCAAAAAGAAATCAAAAATCAAAAGGGGATTAAACTTTTTCGTAAAAATCATTTCAAATCTTAAATATTTATCCTTTTTCTTAAAAAAAAATCTTTTGCAAAAATGAAAAAACCCAAAGTAAACTTTTCTTTTAGAATTGCTTCTAAAAAAAAAAGAAGCGAAAAAGGGTCAAAATAATAATAATAGATAAATAAGTGAGCAAATGAAAAAGTTTAACTAAGAAAAACTACAAACAAACACAAAAACAAAAACAAAACCAAAATAATAATAATAATAATAATAATAATAATAGCACAATACTAAAATGAAAGAAAAACAAACGAAAGAAAAAGCCACTAATATTTCTAAGCAAAACTCAATACTGGAAATAAAATTTGATCCCAATCCCACCAACAAAAAAAAAACAAAAACAAAAACAAAATAAAAACAAAGAACAAAAAGAACAAAGAAAAAACAAAAAAAAAAAGAAAAAAGACTAAAAATGCTAGGAAAAGAAGCTTACATATACCTTTAGTGAATCAAACATACCAACCCATTTTTAAAATTGTTTTATTTGCTAAAGAAGAAAGGAACCTTTATTTTCGTTGTCTTTTTACAAAATAAAATGTGAAAATTGAGTTATATAAAATTAAAAAAAAAAAGAAATGACAAAATTAAAAAAAAAATAGCAAAATAAACAACAATAAAGAAAATAAAAACAAAACATAAAATTTTAAAAGAAACAAAACAAAGGAAAAATGGCGAATGATGATAAAAAGAAAAGAGAGAAAAAAGTGAAGATGCAAAGAAAGTAAAATGAAATTTTCCTTTAACAAATTAAAACACATTAACTAATTTCAAAACTTGTTTTATTTGTAAAAGAAAAAGATGATTTATTTTCTTTGTCTTTTTGCAAAAAAAGAAAAGAAAAAAAAGGGAAAAACCCACGTAAAAAAATTAAATTAGAAAAAACATTAAAAAAAACAACAACATAAAAAAACAAAAAAACAAAAAAAATCAACAAATACAATTTTCGATCGAATTACGTGGACTTTGATCCCTCCTGAAGGGTACGTAGGCCCTAGGCTTTCATCTTAGATCAAATCCGTCCTTGTAAATAAAATATTTCTCTTTAAATTTCCTTTCTTTCTTTTTTATTTCAATTATTAAATTTCTTTGCATTTTACTTTAACATTGATTTCCTTTTCTACTTTCAACTTTATTTCTTTATTCCTGTTTTGCACGTGATTTGTAGGGAGAATTAAAATAGAATTTAGGCCATTTTTATTTTTACACAACTGACTTAGGGTAACCGTTTTTAGTAACGAGTGTAGTGGGGTGCCTAACACCTTCCCCACTTACAATCGACTCCCAGATCCATTTTCTGGTTTGTAGACCATTTTTTTTTTAAAAAAAAAAAGACTTTTCCAAAGTTTTGCCCTTTCAAAAATAAAATTTTGGTGGCGACTCCTGAACCCTAACTATTATACTTATTTCAATTTTAAATTTCGATTTTGGATTTCATTTGAGTAATCCAAATTATTTTTTTGAGAAAGGCGCCACGCCGTCGTATTTTCGGGTGTGACATTGTTTAGTATGATATGGAAAGGAATAGAATTTTATTTATTTTTTATGTTTGATTAAATAAAAATAATGTAACAATAAAAAAATTAATTAAATGACCACAATACTTTTAATATAAAAAATAAAAAATAATTATTTTTAACTAATAATAATACAATTTTTAATTTAAAAATAATTTTTTAATGACCAATAATTTAAAAAATAAAAATATTTATTTTAAAATGATCAATATTCATTATTAATGTAAAAAAATATCAACTATTAATCCATTCTTTTGAACAGTAACACTTTCTTTTCAATCTTTCAAAGATTTCACATTCCTCCGTCTGTAGGAATTTGGACAACACAATGGGCTCTGTTAGTGAACTTTTGCAACCAAACGACGAAATGTTGTTTGAATTCTATTTCCTAATGCCCTTTTCCAACAACCAAATGGGCCCTTAGATGATAACCCTCACACATCGTTTTTTGGGAATTAAAAGAAAAAGGAATTCTATCAGGATTGGTCATTGGATAGATTTTCAGGATATATTAGTGTTTATATTAGTAGTATAAATGTCTTATTTGGCACCAACAAAAAATTGCTTAAGTGGTCAGATTTGTTTGAGTCTAATGGTTACAAGATTTTGATAACGTGAGAAATTCGAGCGTATTAAAAATTATTTGAAAGAAAGGATAGTTACAAACTTTGAATAATATTAATGTCACATATAAAAAAAAAAAAGAGATTTTCCATGAAAAACTAAAATAAAACAACTTATATAATGACCTGTTCAATGTGAGATATTCTACAATTTCAAAAACAAGAAAACTAAAGACATTGCGTTAGTTGATGTGTGAATATCTCTCTCTCTCCCTATATATATATATATATAATAAATTTTATAAATTATTTTTAATTTTGTTAAAATTTCACATACTTTTTTTTTTAAATATACACTTTAGCATAATTTTAAATTTTTTAATTAAAATACTTTTCATTAACTTAAATATACAAATATATATTATATCTAATTATAAAAAAAAGTATATTTTGTTTTCAAATATAACAAATAAAAATAAAAGAGTAGATTTTGTATTTATTAAATTTAACTAAAAAATGTATTTACATTAATAGAAGGCATTTTAGTCAAAAAAATTAAAATTAAATTAAAGTATAATATAATTTTTTGTTTTTGAAAATATTTATATATTTTTTAAAAATAAAAAATTCTTATAATTTTAATAAAATTTAAAGAAAGGTTATGTAATTTATTATTATTATTATTATTATTATTATTATTATTATTATTATATAGTGCTCATGAAACACTCCTATGACATGTCTTTTATTTATGTAAAGATAAAGACGGCATTAAACTAATCTATTTATGGCTCATCAAGAAACTAGTCTATGTATGGACGGTAATTATTTTATTTCTTGCTTAACGTATGGGCGATATTAAAAAATAAAAAAAAGACCGACCATAATTTTTATTCTTTGTTGGTTATGGAGTTTTGATTTTGGGCCAAAATATCATACAAGTCCATCTAAGCCAGTTTTTTGGACTGAACATTCAAGTTGGACGTTCATTGAGTTCAAACTAAACTATGTTGGGAGCCTAACCCATGTTAAGTTAGGCTTTTGATCCCAAAAAAAGAAATTAGACTCAATTGAATTTGTTTGACCGTCTTATCTTCCAAAGAAACAATTCATTTGACCAAAGAAACAAATACCCCTCCCTTCACAGCTAGATATTACAAATAGGCAAATACATTTGAAATTTCAGGCTATGGTCTGAACTCTGAATCATTGTGCTATGCGGTTGGCATCCAAGCATAAAAAGAAAAACTAGGCAAGCGATTAAATTGAAAGGTTCATTTCTATTGAGACAAATTATTAGTTGCTTTGAGGCTGAGGCAACATCTAACACACAAGACACAAGGAGCAACAAGTATCAAAGCTGAACTGTTTTCAGAGCTCATCTTTAGGAGAGGATGAATTTGGGTTAGTGGAGGAGTTTTTGATGGGATAGGAAGCCTCCATTGCTATGCCACACAGTCCCTCCTTGTCTGATATTGCCCTCTGCATCCTTATGTAACCTCCTTCTCCCCATTCTGGTCCCCATGAGTTTTTTACTATCCAATATTTAGTTCCATCCACAGTCGTTCCATACCCGACAATCGCCACCCCATGATTCAACTCTGTCGTACAATCTCCCGTAAATACTCCCTGTAATCATTTCACTAATCAAATTTAGATACTGATTTCTAGATTTACCATACATCAGATCCTATAAAGATATGTAAATATGTCAAAGTACACGTTGTGGTGCAGCCTATTTCGAACATACAATAATATACCTCTGAATAGAACTGGAAATCAAAACCCCCAGCATCTATGGCCACAGATACAGGTTGGTTGGCCACTGCTTTGAGCAATGCGTCCTCATTGTTAGCGGGGACATTTTCATGGCCATCAATGGAAACTACCGCGTTATTCTCCTGCATTATCAACAAACTTGACCTCCTAAGTTACCTTAGCTATCAGTCAATCAAATTTTGATTTAGGTTAAGGACAACGTAGTTAATTATGTGCACCTTTGATGTGTCACAAGTTCCATCTTTAGCTGTGTAAGGGTAATTTTTTTCTGTTGTTATGCCACCCTTTTTCTTGATGAACTCAAAAGCATACTCCATCAGCCCACCATTGCATCCTTGGTTCTCTTGATTGTCACAGTCTACTAACTCTTGCTCTGACAAGGACACTAGCTTATGTGTCTTGATCTGATTAATACCTTCAACTGCTACAACCGTTGAAAATGCCCAACAACTACCTATTCATTACAATAACAACAACAAGATTTTCATCATAATTATTAAAAAAGAATTCTTAATAAACATCTATTAAACATGAATAAATTGAAAATAGACATTTAAACACGTATTTTCCAATGAAATTCACTTATAATTTTCATATGCTGAGAATCTCTCAACAACAAATACATAAAGGCATAAGTTGGTTGAGTTTTGTGATTAACAAGTATGAGTAGTAATTATTTTATAAAAAATTCTTAGTTAAACTTAGTTTATAAAATATAAGTAAATCAAGTTAATTACAGGACAACATATATGTGTCAATTACTCTTTGTAATTAGATCTATTGACATACTTACTGTCTTTTAATAGTTATTTTGTCAACCGATCAACCTTTTATAAACATCTAAAAATGTTCCACTACTCTCCTTACCACAGTGGCCTTGATTCTTGACAGGAGTGACAGCACCTTTCTTCCTCCAATCAACAGAAGGGGGAAGTCTGTCAACGTTCTCGTACATGAAGGTTCCATTTCCACGTGGTGTGCCTCGGAACATTCTATGGTGATTAACCTTTGACCCAGCATAGTCACTCCTGAATTCATGGTTGGTCATGTCGGCGAACTTGTTCAGTTTGAGCTTGTACGGCTTATCCATCTTGTTTGTGTTGTGGACGTGCATGACATTGGCTTTGAACACATTGAATCGCTTGTGCTTCTCATCAAGGCTTCGAGAAACCGTGTGGTGGCTCCTCCATCTCTCGTACAAATCCCACAAACTCTCCTCCGATGACAAATCCTTTTCGTGGAAGTCAAAGCTCTCGGACACTCCAAGAAGCAAAACAAGTGATAGAGCAACCCACGAGAGCTTCTTCATTTCCATAATGCTTGGAATTTCAATTCAGTAAAAGATGATTAGATGAGGAAAAACACAGAGCTTGAAGATGCTTTATATAGAGAAATGAGATAAGAGGTAGGAGACGAAGTAAGAGGTTCCTTATGGGAATCAACAATGAGTAATGATGAAGAACGCTGGCACTCGAGAATAATGGAGAAAAAAGGATGTGTTTGGTTTTGCTTAATCAAGGAAGCAATTTTCTTGGTTAGAGAAATAAATATTATATCCTTTTTTTGTTAAATAATAGGAAGTTTTGCCAAATGTGAAGCATTGTGTCATAGTGTGGTAGTGTGCTTGAAGGATCATTTTTCGGTGGCATGCCCATCACGATATTATAAGAAGGAGATGGGGGTGGACGAAGAAGGTTGACAAGCATGGTTTCGTCTGGTTTTGAGCTGCGATGTGTGTTGCAAGTGGAGCATAACCGTCTCATATCATAACTGCTCTATCTATAACCGATGTGTTCACTTTAGAAAACTTTTGATCATTGACACAGAAAATATGGATCCAAAAAACGCATTTAGAGTAATTAAAAAATAGCAAAGGTCCCGACATAAACTGGATTCCATTTATTTTAACATTCAATTTGGCTTCCGAGTAACATATAAAGCAAAGCATAGTGTTATTGATCAGTTGTCCAACTTAATTCAATCTCTTAAAGGTAGATGTTATGTTCCCATATAAACATAATTTTTAGACGTACCTCCAACTATAAATTTTGTCTTATAGTTAATTATTTCCATGTTCCAATCTAGAATTCTGAAAGTTTCTTAGTTCCATTGGGTAAAAGCTATCCAAGGAACGATATTATAATAATAGTTTCCCACTGATAACCATTTGACTCCAAGGCGAAACTGTTGCTTGTAGTAAAGGATTGCATTAACTTGGCGTAATGCGTTTGGCACCAATCACTCATGCCACTGAAAAATTATGTAGGAAGTGTGCTGATAAAGCAACGCATTGCCTTTTGATTGAAGTACAGGAAGTAGGGCCACGTTATGTTAGCCAAGGTAGTCAGCTCAGTTTGTGTCACCTTTTGATGGAAAACGATGAGTTGGGTCGCGTCTTAATTGTTGTCATCTTGAACATATATCCTTCGCCTGCTGTTACAAGCGTTAATCCTAATTCTCAAGTATAAGTCCACATTCGGTAGAAAAACCACCACATGGCTCATGGGTGTCTTCAAGATTGAATCTTTTCAAGAAAGTATTAATACAATATAGCACACGACAATTCAGAGAGTTTCAACTGGACACGCATTTGAACCATTTGAGCAACCAAGTACACCTCTCCTCCGCACAAGCCTTGGTTTTTAATTCTAAATCCAATTCCCCCTCTCCCCCCCCCCCCCCCCAAAAAAATAAAAGCTGTTATCCATGTTCATCTGTTTCTTCATTCTTGTCCCTTCATCAATTGGAGTTGCAGTTAGAAAGATAGGCAACTCATGTTTGAACACACTGCCAGTGACATTGAACAGATTTTGCTCCAGTTCATAATTAGCAAAAACAGAGCATCACGGTTACTGAAATTAGTAAGAATTCATAGTTCATGCTTCACTGGAGAGGATAGAGACTATTTTGAATGATACGTTATTAACAATTAATATCTACGTCATCCCCAATTTGAATGGTATACACTGCATAAGCGTAAAAGATTTAAAAAAAAAAAAGCCAGCTTGCCAGATCGAAAACTGAGCATTAGAACACTCCCTAATCAAACGAGTATATTCACATAAAAATAACCCCATCATGTCCAGATGCAAACAACCCCATTCTTATCAGCTGAAGCAAGGGGTTTTCCAAGCCCACTCCACGTACAACACAACACAGAAGAAGTGTGTTCTTTCAGAGTGCTGACTATGTCAGCCTTGGATACCGACCAAATATAAACAGATCCATCAGCAGATCCAGCAGCAACATAGTTATCATCTGGACTAATGCACGAGCGGCTCCAATTAGATGCCACTCTGTTTCCGGTGGCTCTTAGTGTGCCGCAAACCTCCAGAGACCGCACATCAAACAAATTGTGCAAATTGTCCCTTCCACTGGTCAACACAACATTTCCATTTCGAGAAAGAGATATTGAAGTGACTGCAAGTGAATGTGCAGCAACCTCACTAAGTAGCCTTCCAGACTGAATATCCCATAACCGAAGATTTCCATCAACATGACCTGAAAATATGGTCTGTCCATCCATGCTGAAGCAAAGAGCATTACAGTTGCTGTAAAAAATTATTGTATTAGTGCAGTAACCTTTCACCAAGTCCCAAACTTTAATAGTACGATCATATGCTGCACTGACAACATGACGACTTGAAATCTTGCTAACATCAACAGCGCACACTTTATCTGTATGGCCAGTAAGGGTATGACGAACCCGGCCTGAGTTGACATCCCACACATATAAGTTGTTTGAGCTGCTAGCAGCAATAACAGATTGATTATCATGGGTGATTGTGAGATCTAAAACAGAGCCAAGGCAGCCATAAAGATTAGAACTCAAGGATCCTGTGTTTGTGTCCCACACTTTAACTGACCGATCATGTCCCCCAGAAATCAATTTATTGGAGTTGAACTCAAACAAAGTGGAAGCACAACCACCTTCATGGGCGTGGAGCCTGTATTTGCATGTCGAGGGGTTAGTTGACTCTAGAAAGAACTCAGCACCTTCTTCACTTCGACGAACTATGCCATCTACTTGCTGCCTTGCTAGTTTTTCTAAATCACTGGCCTTTAGCCGTTCAACCATGTCTTCATACAGTGCATTTACCTAAGTTGATTAAAATAAAATAAAATACTCAATTTAGGAGCTTTATAAGGAAGCATTTAGAAGCCTAGCAGCTACTACAATTATCAGCACCACAGTTTTGTGAGGTGATACATGGAAGAAACTTGAATTACTGGAGTAAATATCAAATTGATTCAACTGTATCGGGCACAGTCTAAATTTTGAACAATCAGATAACGAGTTCAGAGGTAATTGAGTCAGGTAACTGTATTTCCAGAGATGGCAACAAGCCAACAACAACAGCAGCAGTTTAAACCAATCCTAATACAACTATACTGAGAGGCTTACATACCCTTGATGTACCTACATTGTTTTACTGTCAAGACCCTATCACAGGCCTAAGCCAAATTCATTCTCCAAAAAATAAAAAATGTGTACCAATATTAAACTGTCTACTTTCAAAAGAACATATGGTGAATGGGAATAAATTATACCTCATTCAGGCGTTCAGCATCCTTCATCTTTTCCAACATCCACCGGTCAACTAACATCTTATTTTCGGCCTCAGTATTCTTGGCTTTGAGAGTCATCTGTTCCAACTGTGCTTTAAGTTCTGTATTCTCACTCACAATCAATTCCAGAGCTTTAATCTTTTCTTCAAAGTCTACCTTTAATTGAGAGCACTCATCCCTGCTACATTTATTTAAGTCAATTAAGTTGCAATCAATTGTGCAACAGCATGTAGTGAAGAACTAGAAGTTCACAGCTATTAAAACATAGAAGGAATAAAATGCAACCTCAATTCTGTCAACTCCTTTTGCAGATCATTGATTGCAGCCTCTTTCTCTTGCACCAAAGTTTTTGAAGCTCTGGACTCAGCTACTTCAACAACCAGTTGCTCAGACAGTCGAGATTGAGCTTTGTAGCATTGCTGAAGTTCCAATTGCAGATTCTCCGCTTTCTCCTTCCATGCAGAACCCTTCAAGAACATGCAATGTTTAACTCTAAAGCATTCCAGTTGTTAGAAGAATTTAACCCAAGCCCAAACCACGATCCAAGTAGCTAAAATAACATCAAAAGCACCATTGACAAATACTGATATATTTCTCTTTGTCTAGAGACATACTGAAAAGCGACATTCCTTAGGTCAAGGCGTCAAACCAAAAAAAGAAAAAAAGAGCTCTGCAGCAGGTATCCAAAGCCAATAACTTGATGCAGAAGGGATATTGCACAGAAACATCGATGATTGGATTTTTTTTTTTTTTTGGTGAATGGATCATTGCAAATTCTTAGGGTTTTTTTCTTTTTTTTTTTTTAAACTGATTTCTTTACAAGCATTGTCCAGGAGTAATCGATGATTCAGCAAGTTTATACAACGTAATAGGAATTGCAATTATACTCCCAGTATTTCAAGTGGTTATATTCAAAGTTGGATTTTCACTGTTATGAATTCGATAAGATGCCAATTAGCAAAGCTCTGAAAAAAAAAATTAGGGGACCTGGGAAGCGATAGGCCTGGAAAGAGCTTCAAAAGCCGGAGCATGAGCACCTTCTTCAGCCAAATGCCGCTTCCGCAGAGCCTTCAAAGCGTGCTTTATAGCCTCATTCGCAATTTCTTCTTGTGCTTTAGAAGACTTGGCCATTATCGGAAAACAATCCAGTCACCACCCCCACCAAAATCACCTGTTTGATTGCATGAACAATAAATATGAAAGATCTGTTAGAGAAATAAACACAAAATATAAAAATTTTAATTTAATGAGAAGTTGACTTTATCAAGTGGATGCATTTGTCCTCCATATTTTAAACCGATTTAGAAACCCTTTTTTCTTTTAGTTCCTCCTAATTTTACTTACATATTGAGGATGCTATGCTGAGCTGAGCTGACGCGATCTGTAAAGAAAGAGTTGGAATCGCGTTCTTCAATTTTAGAAATACGGTAGAAACCCCAGAAAGTCGCGCTCTTGCGACAGATTTATCTTGGAACGACGAAAATATAAAATATATGGATTTTTTACCGAATAAATGGAACATCGTGCTGTTTGATGCACTGTTGTTTTTTGTGCGTGTTTATCTCTGTGATTTTTTTTTTTTTAACTCTTTTAATAAATTTTCTGGTACATATATATATATATATATATATATATATATATATATATGTTATTTGTGAAACTAAAAATAATTAGACTTAGGTAGCTTCTTTTTTGGGATATTATATTAGAGGAATTGAATTTTTTATATTACTTATAGTCTACCCCACTTTTAGGGTTAGCTTTTTTTTTATGTAGCCAGTTTTTATTTGTGATATATTATTAAAAAGAGTTTTGGTTTCTTAGGTTAAAAAAAATTATTTAGTTTAAAGAATAATTAGAAATGACTAACACGTGTGCTTAAAAATTGTAATAAAAAAAAGTAAAGGTATGAAATAATAATTTTTAAAATTTAAAAGTAAAAATATAAAAGATAAAATTAAAATATTTATATTTAATTGATTAGATGTGTGTATTTTTAATTAAAAATATAATGGGTATTTATGAACCTAAAACTAACCATTTACCTTATTAAATTTATATGCTACTCTTTTCTAAATGTCTAGCTTATATTTACAATAATGTAGGATTATGACTAATAATTTAAGTGTTGATTTATGACATGTTAACTTTTTTATAATTTAAAAATAATAATTTATCTATTAACTAGTTGTCCCATAATACTTGTATTCCTATAATTTTAAAAAGTGAATCTTTAATAATATTTTGTACTTTTCTGACTCGGTCAACTCATATATATTTCCTTTTCTTCAAATAATCATAATTAATTATTTTTAAGAAATTTTGTGGACATTATTCCTAAATTATAAGGTATAATATAAAAAAGTAGATGTGTGATAAAAAAAAAAGTATACAAATTCACTCTCCTCAATTACATATTATTAAATCACAAAAAATACTAAGAAAATCTTAACAAAATTCATAGTCCACAATTACTATAACTCAATTTGGCCTAGCAAATCTTAGTCGGCTCTTTTATTCAACATATCTCCTCCAACAGCTTGGTCTAAAGCACAAGCCCAAAAGGTAGATCTAGCCTAATTATTTTTTTAATGCTAATACTTTGCCCTTACATCTTTTCAAATGATGATAATAACAATAAGAACAAGTTGAAATAATGTGTACTTTGTTATGAATCTATCTATTATGGTATATGTCTCTTTAGTTTCTTAATTCCCAGATTCATTGAAAGATATGTTATAATTTCAATCTTTATGTGGTTCTTTATATGAATTATTATCTCTTTCAAAAATTATAACCCTTTGGCTTTAAGAATTATAACTCTTCTTCTCATATTCTTTGAAAAATATGTAACTCTTTGGATATTCATTTCTCACCTTTATGCCCTTCTTTATAATATATTATTTCACATTTAAAATGTGACTTTTTTGAGTTACAAATTTATACCTATAAATATGCATTCCATTTGCATTGAGAGTGATAAATAAAAATTGAGAAGCATCTCCCTTATTCTATATCTTATCTAAATCCTCTTCTTTATCTCGTGAACTATTTTATAACATAATTTACTATTTTTTATTACACTATTTTTTCAAGAAAAGGTTAGGGCATGTGTTAGAATCACCCTTACTTCCCAAGTTAAGCTACCATTTTTAGATTGACTGTTGTCAAATAAGCTATTCCTTTGATAATAATTCTTCTTTCTTCTCTCAATATCATGGACCAGGCTTAGTAGACTTTTGATCTTTGGCTATCTTTCTTAGGCTTTTTTCTATTTTTTGCTTTATGTTTGTTCTATTTTGTTGGATTTAATTAAGGCTAAGTAAATGGCATATAACTACCATTTAAGAACTAAAATCTTGAATGTTGTCCCATATAAATGGGTAGTAAAACTTTAAATATATTCCTATTGATACTTTAGTTTAACTCTTCTCTTTACATGCTCACTAGTCGATAAATACCACTAGAAATAACTTGGCTTATAATCAAAGGGTCTTTCTTGTTTAGTGACTATTTGTCAAATTTAAGATATTTAGTTCTAATTTACAAAATAGTTTTTTAGATTAGGTCTTTTTCAACAAACTTTTTATGTTTGACTCGCTTGTTGTATACCTTTGTCACTTTCATTTTATTTAGCCAAATACAATCAATTGCCATTAGTTGATCTTCGTCAACTAATCTTATGTAAAAAGATTGATGATATTGATATGGTTTTAAATTATTTTGCTTAGCCACTCTAAGAGATTTTACCATTATCTCCATAAGCTTTTTGTAGCTATAGGTTAGCCAAAATGGGATAAGGTCAGTTGCAATATATTTGGAATTCTTATAGACTCAAAGTACTTCAAATAAAACTTTATGCCACTTTCTTAGTTGATTTTTTAGTCTTTCATAAACAAATAAATGTGGATTTTATTAATAGTCTCTGCTTGCCTATTAGTTTGAGCATACAGGGTTAAATGGATCATTTTAATAATGTATTCTTGAGCAAAAGCCACCACTTTGTCCCATGTAAAAATTGTATCTTGATAAACTATAATTGTTTGAGGAATACCAAACTTATGAATAATTTGTTGTTCAATAAATTTGATCACGTCAACTTGTGTGACATTTACCATAAGATGTGTCTCCATCTATTTTGTGAAGTTGTTCATCACCATGATGATAAAGGCATGTTGTTTAAATGATGGAAGATTAATTTTACTTATCAAATCTACAACCTCTCTGCCTAAGACTTGATGATTAGATGTAATTCATTAACTAATACTCTTTGAACAAGATCATGCAATTGACAAGCTTCACATCTTTTAGCATACTTAAAGTAATTAGCTGTTATGGTTGGCCAATAATAATTATGTCTATAGATTAGCCATCTCACTAGAGATCTAGATCTATGAGAATCACAAATCCCTTCATGAACTTCTCTTATGACTTTTAAAGCTTCTTCTTGATCCAAGTATTTTAACAATAGACTTTTATGTCCCTTTTTATACAAGTTTTCATTTTGCTTCAGTTTAAAATCTATTAAGGATGAAGGATTTTTTAAATAGTTGATTAACTCTATCCTTCAATCAGTAAAAGCTGGCCATTGGTCAATAGCCATAGCATCATATGTTTAGAGAATTTCTTGATCATTTTCCAAACTTATGGGTTTAAATTGGGCTAAATTATTAGTTTCCATATTTTCATCTCTTACTATATGCATAACTATTACATTGGCAAACTATTGAAGAAAAGCGTTAGCCATTTTCATAATAATGCACAAATTTTATATTACTACATTGATATTCTCTAGTTAGTTGTTTAATAACTAGTTAAAAATCTTCCATTATTTGAATGAACTGAGCTTCCATAGAGTTTAGTAGTTTGAGTCCAAGAATTGAGGCTTCCTATTTAGTATGGTTGTTTGAACATCATGACTTTAGTTGAAACATAAATTGCCTAATTTGCATAATTAGGCTAGTTATAGTAATTCCTATTCCAACGCCCTTATGAGTTTTGGACCTATTGAAAGTTAGCAACTATAATTTAAGTTGCACAAAATGATTAGCTTATACCAAGGGGCCTGTTCTTCGACAACTTTTAATGGAACATATTTTAAGGGAAAAGCATTTAATTTCATAGTCTACTTCATTAATTTTCTTTATAAAATAGGCCTATTGAGTAAATATTATACTATGTTAATTTTACACATAATTAAAACTTTTATAGGTAAAAGATAGTATTCAAATTAAGTGCATGCATGGTACAAAGAAAAATATAATTTTTTTTACTCGAGTACATTTAATCTTAGCATCATGCAATAATCAACTTAAATAATAACTTTTTCAATTCCATCATCGACATCCTATGTAAAAAAGTAGTCGATGGATTCCTTTGCTACTAAGATGTAAAGCTTTAGTGGTTTATCTCTCAAGCACTAATATAGGTGGATTAGTCAAACTTTGTTTAATTTAATCAAAAACTGCTTGCTATTTTTCACCTTAAACTAGTTCATCAATAACTTTTGGCTTTAATAAAGGTGAAAAAGCTTTTTACTTCCTAATTATAGTAGAAATAAATCTGCTTCAAAAATTTATCTTACCAATCAAACGCTATAATTGTTTTTTGTTTTGTGGTGATCTTACCTCCAAAACTGCCTAAGTTTTATTTTTTTTATCGACTTCGATCCTTTATTAATGCACAAAAAAATTAAGAAAATCTATAACTAAGACTCCAAAGGCACATTTGGCTACATTTATGTTCAAAATATAAAATCTTATCCTTTTGAAGACTTGTTCCAAATCAATTAGGTGTTGACCAAAGTTTTTGGATTTTATCACCACATCATCTATACATACCTTTTTATTTTTATCAATCAAATCATGAAAAATAACATTCATTGCTTATTGATAAGTGGCACCTGCAATTTTTTAAATCGAATAACATGACAAGCCACTTATAAATGCCTAATGCCCCAATGCAACAAAATACAATCTTATAAACATTTTCTTCAGCCATAAATATCTTATTATCTATAAAGGTGAGAATCTCGTGATTGGTTATTGTATTTATTAGCATATCGGTTATCAGTATGATATATTCATCTTTTAAGATTGCTAAATTCAAGTTACGAAAGTCTATATGGATTATAAATTGTTTCTTTTTTTTTAGGATAATAGGAACTATATTCAATAGCCACTTTACATATCTAACTATAGGTATAAATCACACCTTTAATAACCTTTCAATTTCTTCCTTAATTTTTAGTAACAATTCAAGATTGAACTTTCTAATTAGTTGTTTATATGGCTTCTATCCTTCTTATGTTAGTAATTGATGCTCAATTAATTGCTTAAACAAATTAGGTATTTCATGATACTTTCAAGCGAAATAATTTTTATACTGTTTTATGAGTTTAATCAGTAAATTTTGATTATCTTTACTTAATAAGCCACTAATTTTAGTTAATTTGAGTTGCTTCTCAGTGCTCAAATTAATATTAATTAAAGGATATTGAGCTTGAAAGTCAGGGACTCGCCTGCTGATTAAAGATTCCAACTTTTCTTCTTGTTGGCTAGTTGACATTTCTAAATTGTTTCCTTGTCCTCTAAGTTTATTGGGAGCTGATCATTTAATTTTGGTTTTAGCTGTAAGTAATGTTAGCATATCCAAAATGTCTTTAATTACTTTAAGTTAGTGATTCAAAAATTAACTACATGTTAGGTCATAAATTAGCCCTATCAACTTATGTTAAAACCTTAAACCGCGAGAAATAAAGTTGTAAAATTCTAAGGACATTTCCTTATAGTACTAAGATAATGCCATGGGAGTAAGTTGTGGCAAGTTAAAAATGACTTATATCATTTTAACATCAATGACAAAAGAATTTTTATCAGCTCATACTATATCGAATTTATTGCCTTTCCAAAATATGAACAGCTAATGTAATGTAGAGGGGGCACATGGATTGGAATGAATTCAATCGCTACTTAATGGTACTAAATAGGTCAGTTTGGCATTGACAACAAAAAATGCTATAGTAGACATTTTAAGTCCTACCATTATGTCAATTACCAATAAACCTTCTATGCTTTTTGCTTCTCTTGTGAGGTTTGCCATTCTCATATTAATAGCCATCAAATTATCTTTAATTTTACCCAATTTTGTCAAAGTACTTGTAAGCATTACATTTAAGATGACTCATTCCTCTATAAATACATGGGTAATTGACCTGCCATTGATATAAGCTTTAATATACAAATACTTTAAATGTTTTGTCATAACTTTTGAAGGTTTCTTAAATTGCATTATGGCTGGCCCTAGTACTTTATTGTTTAAAGAGTTATGCCCATTTAGCTTCTTTTATAAACGCATCCCTTTCTCAGCCTTTAGGTTGTTTTGAATCTACCTTAAATTTGCTTCGAATATGCCAATAATGTTAATATCAACTAAAAATGTCTTAGTTTTATCCTCATTCAAAAGGCCATCATCTTCTTAGTTTATTCTTGCTTCAGTTAATGAATTAAAACCTAGTTTAGGAATGTCTGCCTTCTTATACAACTATACCTTTTCTTTAATGATTTTTTTGCATCCCTTAACATTTTAAGCATCTATTTCAGCTTTTGAGTAGATCTCTATCTTTGTCTTTTCCTTTTCTAAGTATGAGTTAAAGTGATTGGCAGAGATGGTTATTGCGACTTCTTCGCCATATTCCTATTAAGAAACCATTACCATTTCTTTGCATCAGTTTTTGGTTTGAGCATTTTTTAGGGCTTCTTCTGTTTGTCATTATAGAAAGTAATTTTTAAAGTAGACATTCCTTCTTCAATGTTGAACTTTGCCACTGCCATTCATCTTTTTCTTTCTTAAATAAGCTCCTCATCTATTTTGGTATAGATAGACTATTGAACACTCTATCATTTTTCTTTCGTAAAGGATTTTGTAACCTCTTGATAGATTTTAGCTTTTAAGTTCGTATTATCGTGTGTCTACATCTTGATTAGGCTAAGATGTTGCATCTTTCACCTTTTATTGCTTTTGCATTGGTTGTTTCAATTTATTCTTTTGATGATTAAATGGTGAACTTGATGTTAAAACCATATTAGTAGAAACAAATGGGAAAAGATCAATATTGACCGTCATTTTGGCTATACTTTTATCAGCTAACTTGATTATGCTTTCTTTCAATGCTTTTTGAATTGTATTTATGAAAACAATATAGTTAATAGTAGCATAATTATAGGAATGATGTCACTTATAATATTTCCTATTTTTCAACTCTTTAACAAGCAAAATTTTATATCCTTCAGGTAACCTAATTTATTTATCTTAAAGCAAGTGATTAAAAATCTAATAGACTTTAGTGATGTCAAACAAATATTCTTCCCTATTTTCTTGCTTCATAACCTCATTCTCTTTTGAAGGATTTAAAGCAAGATAAGAATATGACTTGCCTTATAGGATTTTAGTTGCTAGTACATCAACTGGGCTTTTTTTGGCATTTGGTTGTTCCTTCAAAATCATCAACATAATCTATAATAGATACAACAAGTGTACCTTTTTTTGCTCGATTAACCCTTCTCTATTCTTTCTTTTTGAAGAATTGCTTAATTCAAGTTGCTTTGGTAGCTAGTTAAGTAAGATCCAAACATTATTGAATTATTAGTTTCTCTCTCAACTAATGATGTATGTTCCCCGTAGCTATGATAGAATACTTTAGCTCTGGAAACTAAATCAAACATTTGCTTCTCATCTTTTTGAATCTTTTCAGGAAATCAACTACAAACTTGTCCACTTGTTGTTTCAAGTTCATAAGATCGACTATAATAACATCTAGTTTTGACCTATAAAACCTAATATAGAAAAGCCTTTCTATATCTGCCTAATTCTAAAAAGAATTGGGTGACAGAGACAAGTGCAAAGTAAAAACTGTCTCGATTAAAGATAAAAGAAATAATTAAAATTTATAAAATTTATTCTAATTTCCTTTAGTACATTGAGTAGTAAATCTATTTATGTGCTTAATTGTGGATTTAATCCACTTAGGATATGGCTTCCTATATATAAGCTTGTGGAAAAGTCTAAGCTAAATACTGAAGTGTCTTTTTGTTATCTCGGCAATCATATTAGGGTTGATCAGTTAAACTATAATAGGCTTAAATTATACAATGGTTAGTTGATTAGGATTTGGTAGTTGAATTGGAACTAGGTTAGCCTATCTTAATAGTATGAAGGGAGCTTGAAGTGGCTGATGTCCATTTAACTGTTCTAGAGTTATTAGATATGTAAGTTGGTTAACTGTAAGAAGTGGATCTAGATTCCATGGCTGATCCTAAGCTACATCATTTACTACCCTACGGGTGGTCTCTCGTAGGCAAAAACTAAGCTCGATTAATGATAAATGGGTTGCTCTAGGGTCAGTACGTAAACTAGCTGATTAACTGTTTAAGGTGGAAGCGTATTCCATTACTGCTCATTAGCTAAATCTCCTAGGCCCTTTAGTTAAACTACCTTATAGCTGGTGGTAGGATATGCTATAACACCTTGTAAGCTCACTTATGAAATAGGACTATAAGACAATGATTAGGCAAAACATATGGTAAGCAAAGGTTACTTGGTGTATTTGATGGTTGTCTAACTATGTGTACTTATTCGTATCACAATGTTGGGTATGGTGCTAATTCCTTCCATGCCTACCCCCAAGGCTAGTTGGATTGCTAATCATAAGGACATTTGCAATTAGATTTGAACAAAGAATGGGTTGACTAGCATTCAATGATGATATAGACTTTTATTTTATTTGTATTTGTCTTTGCTCTTATCTCTTAGCATTTTGAAACTCATTATGTACCATTGGCTTGATAATCTCAACTAACTATTTTAACATTTAGTACATAAAATCATTCAATCCTATATCTATTTGTTGTTAAATGAATGAGGTTGTCATAACCATGGGCTAGCATTATTTAGTTATTTTATTCATATTTAGATTTACTTGTCCATAGCTGATGGTAAGGTTATGGTCACAGGTTACTAGTGTCATATTTGTGAAACTGGCATGCCTAAACTTGACACCATAACAAGTTAAGAAACATGAAAGTTGGAATTTTTGCAACTGCCATTCTTCTCTACTCGAATCATATCCATATCACTTAAGTTTTTTCCAAATCATAGGTGCATATGCCACTTATAGTCATGATTAGGTGATGTAAATTGGATTAGAATTTTGCTATGGTTCCATAGAGTGTGCTAGAATTTTTTATCTGCAAATTTGGGAATGATAGCCGGATGGCTTAGTTAGCTCACTCTCTTGATTTCTATATCTTGGTGATATATTAAGGAAATGACTCTGTTCCTCAATTGTGAGTTTCTAAGATACTAAAGAAAGTGTTTAATTTGAAGAATACCTAAGATTGACTAATACCTATGGTTGGAAATTGAGATAAAAGAAAGTAAAGGCTCAAAATACAATTAAAAATTTGTAAATAAAGTAATAAATTTTAAATTTTAAAGGGAAGAATATAAAGGATAAAATTAAAAGGCTTATATTTCATTGATTGGATATTTGTGTTTTCAAATGAATATACAATGAGTATTTATAAGGCTAAAACTAACTATTAATCTCACAAATCTATTTGTTGCTCCTTCTTAAATGTTCAACCAATATATACAATAATATAAGATCACGGCTAACACTTTAAATGTTGGTTTATGTCACATCAGTTGATTATAATACCTATATCTCTAAAATTTAAGGAAGTGGTTCTTCAAGTATATTTTACATTTTTTTTAACTTGGTCAACTCACACTTTTTTTTTTTTAATCTTTTAACTATTTTCAATAGATTTTATGGGCATTATCTCTAAATTGTATGGTAGAATATAAAAAAATGGGTATGTGATAGAATGTCGTCCAAATTCAATGAATAATCACTCTTCTTAACTACAAATTATTAAGTTATAAAAAATACTCAAAAAATTGTAGCAAAATTCATGACCCAAAATCACTATGGCCCAATGTAGCTTAGAAAACCTCACTCAACTTTTTTGTTTAACAAATCTCCTTTAATAACTTGATCCAAAGCACAGCCCAAAAGCTATGTTTAGTCCAACTATTTTTTAGTGCTAACAATATCACAAAAGTTAAGATTACAAAATAGAAAGTTAAACTAAAATGTTAAACTAAAAAGAAAAGATCATCTTTGCCTGGTTGCTGAATTATCTCTTACAGGAGGTCAGGAATGAGCTTAAAAGAATTTGAGGAAAAGAGACTTGTATTGTATATTTGTAACTATAGTAATTTAATTGTGAGGGAACACATTTTTGTACTAAAACTTATATAAGACTTTTGAAACTTTTGAATTTTATTCATGCAGTATTAAATTAAAAATTTTTGATTCATTACTTATTAATTATTAAAGTATATTTGTCTTGATTTTGATTGAAGAGATTAAAAAATAGTAAATAAAAATTTTTAAATCTTGAAAAGCGAAATTGTATAAATATATTATTTAAAGACTAAATAATAAAAAATAGTAAATAAAATCTCTTACAATTACACTCTAATTCAGTATTCTTATTCTAATTTGGTTCTAATATTTTTATCTTTAAAAAAGAAAAAAGGGCCAATCTAGCGAAACTTGGCGTTATCTACCCTTCTATTTTTTTATGCTCTCAACAATTGACGAAAAAAATACTGTTAATGGTACCAACCAGAAAAAAAATGGATGTATTTAATATTTTTGCATTTATTTGTCATACATGATTGATATAATCCAGTCGTCTTTAAATTATTTCTAAAATGCTCCCAAATATATATATATATATATATAGGACTCACCAAATTAATTGTAACTTTTTTGGCAACCAAAGTAATAGCAAAGCTCAGAAACACAGAAATGGCTGCAAGAATTCCAGATAGCAGGGTATAAAAGCATGAATGATCACCTTTAATCAAGAACTTCATTTCCTTTCTTAGAATAAAACAAGGTTAGAGTCACTTAAATTGAAAAAAAGAAAAAAAACTAGGGATAACGACTCCCAACATATCGAAATCTACATGAACATTACAATGTAACTGCAACAACATACACAAATCCTGCAAACCATAAGTTAAAACCCCCACCCCCAATGTAAGTAACTGTATCCGTATCTTTTGTACTTTCCCCTCCAACGTAACAACCTTAATACCAATCTTAAATTGCTTCAGGAGGTTCAGCCAGCTCGAATTCTTTCCCGCCAATCAATGCTCTTCCGAGGCCTCTCAAACTGAACATCAATGCTTCTCCTAGACTTGTCATGGCACTCCACACTTTTTCTTGACCTCTCCAGCTGGTCAAAAGACATTCTTACCTTATCGTATTTTTCGCCATTATTAAATTTATGTTCATGATGTTTCAGTTTTTCTGTCCTATCAGTGCTTTTCCTTGGTTTGTCCCTCTGGTCAGTACTCTTCCTCGGAGCTTCAAGACAATCAGTACTTCTTCTTGATTGCTCAACTCTATCCATGCCTCTCCATAAGTTTAGTCTCTGTGATGGTGGTTTTTCTACTGTTGATATAAATTTTCTGAGATGTCTGATGTATTCTGGATAGAGTTCCAAATTACAGTGGCTTCCTCCTTTGAGCCATAAAGGTTCATATTTCTCTTGACACAGCTCCCACAACTGCTTGCCATGAGAGCAATCAACAACCTCATCAGCAGTTCCCTGAATAAAGCATTAGAATGATGCCATATCAGTAAAGCCATAGGAACTGATCCCACACAAACGATAACCACAGAGAAGTGATTTATGTGAATTCAAGTCACAAATATACACAAGAAAATAACTAAGAAGTTTATCTCAGCAGCACAGACTGATGTCTATCCAACTTTGATGCCATTAAAGTCTGCTCCAATGAACAAACTGCTGGATGTTGTGTTAGCTATCAAGCTATGACATGGTGTTCTCCACTTATCAAGTAGTCATATTTCATATCATAGTTTTCTTCAAAACTGTACCAGAACGAAATGTATAGTTGGCAGTTGGCACTCACCGTTATAACCTAAGGACTAAATGAATACTGGCTACAGCAATTCCAAATTTTATGACAAAATCCAGATTATAAACGTTAGTAGGTGGAAAATCCAACATGACAAAAGCAGAGTACTTACATGAATTATTAGCACAGGACACTTCACCAACGGAATTTTATCAATGTTCTGCACAACAATAGCACAACACTAAATTCAGATACATAATAGCAGGTAGAAATAATTGTAGAATCAAGTGAGATCAAGCATAAATAACAATGACAAATAATCGACCTTATAAATGTCAAACCAGTATGTGCGCTTCACAGGGTACATGACTCTCAACCCCGATAGTATAGGACTGTGAAGAACAACAGCCCTAAGGTGGGGTAAACGGGCAGCAAGATCTGAAGTAGGGCCACTTCCAACTGATTGACCATAAAGGATTATGTCTTCCTGCTTAGCACCATAGTTCTCTTCAAGACACTTATATGCAGCTTCAATGTCAGCATATGTATTATGCTCACTTGGCTGTGAAAGGATATCCATAAACGTTTTTTAGGGTACTCTTGCCAGCGGGGATATAAGAAGAATCAAATGTACCAGAAAGAAATGTACAGAACTGTTACCTTCCCTGATGACTGTCCGTAGCCAGAGTAATCATACCTGCAAACATCGAACCAAGGTGCTTAAGAACATTTAAAACATCAGCTTGATAAACATTTTCTTTAAAAGTATAGTCTTTCAACTTCCTTATAATAGGGTTTAGGGGCAGGGATGAGCAATCTAAAATGTACAATCTCAAACACGGTTGCCAATCATGCAGCATCAACACCCCTTGATGCTTTTATCCGCCTCAGCAGAACCTTTTCTAATGCAATAAAGGAGGGAGATTTACAGTTTAGGAAAACTGAAATAAGAAATAAAGCCAAATGATACAGTTGTATCTAAAATGTTTGGTCGTACATCACTGCTTGCAAAATTAATCAACTGGAGTTTACAATTCCATTTGTCGTAATCAGGTATATTAAGTGCTACTCTAGGTTATTAAAAGCAATGAATTGGGTGTAAGCTGTCAAATCAATCAAATATAACTAAAGCTCATTATGAGTAATTTGCTAGCGTTAGAAATAGAGCTTAAAATCATAAACTTTGGCCAGAATGTTGACGACAAACCCGTGTACTTCCTGGCAAACGGAAAATTTTACACTGAGCTTAACAGCTTACATGTGTGATGAAATTTTTGAACCGCATATGTCAGATAATCTAACTAAACTCTAACTATACATTTTTATAAGCAAATTTCCAACTAGTTTGACAATCAACACATTTAGCTTGTATATTGACTACTGTGTAAATTATTTGGAATAATAAAAAAAAGATATAACATTACATTGACATTTTCAATTATTATCTTCCACTCAAGCAAAAACACATAAACATATGATTGGCCCCATAAATTTAGTATAAAGGCAAAGCAGATCTACACAAAGAAACCAGAAGAAACCATCGGTTATCCTATTCCCTCTGACCAGATAAGATTGAAAGCGTGTTTTAACTGGTCACATTCGCGTCCTTGATAAATTAAGCCCAATGAGACTAAGGAATTGTTTATTTTATCCAACCTATCAACATCAGAAGCCGGTATATCCAGGCTGAACAGGACAATCGAGCTGCCTTCGTCAAGTGAAACGCTACGATTTAATCAATAAGGAGGTGAATTTCAGATTTGGAAAAACACATCAAATAAAAAAATTCTACTTTGGGAAAATTTCAGTGAAGGCAACATCACAGCATCGAAGGTGCCCTCTCAGGAGTAACAAACACTGTTTCACTAAAAATTCAACAAAATAAAACACAGAAACGCGCACGCACAGAGACCAGGAGATTTATATATCGGAAAAGCATCGAAAATTGGAGAAAAAGGATTGGATAAAATTTGAATTACCCCATGAGATTGACGCGCAAATGGATGCTCAGCTCGACGAAGAGCTCGTACATCTGCCCGATATCAGCGGCATTCCCATGAGAGTAAAGAATAGTCGATTTGGCCACGGGATGCCGAACATACATGGCGACGATCTCATTGCCACGACGGGTGGGCAATTTCAGAATTTCGACGTTTTCACGATGAGGAAAGGGGCCCAAGAGCAAGAGCCCAGTAGCTTCTTCCTTAACCAGCTTATACGACGGCGGATTCGGCGGAAAGAAGGCCAACTTGGCAGCCATGGAAGAAGTAACCCCACCCATCCTCCTTCTCTGCGCGAAAGGAATCCCTTTCTTTCTCCGATTTTTTTATTTCTCTCTCCCTCTCTCTAACAATGGCTAAAATCTCCCGTTGGACTGAAGAAGAAGCCAATGAACATCCCTTACTTCTTCTTCCTCTTCTTCTTGTTCTTCTTCCACTTGTTGTTGTAATCGTCGTTCACAGTTTTTGAGGTGGATTTTTGTTGGTATTAGCACAGTAAAGAAACAGAGTGTGAGAACAGCCTTGGTCTGGGTTGTTTGCTTGCATCCACACTACCTAGGCATTTGCAACCATAGATGAGCCTCTCACTCCTTCCCATCCATATATTTTTTTTAAGGGCAACCATTTTGAGCCCAGTTGTCTCATGGTCCCCCTCACGTGCGCTACTATTGACCTGAAGTCCCTCCTCCTTCCTTAATGCTCCTTCTTTCTTTTTGCATTACGACCCTTCCTCTTTTCGTATTGTCACTTTAACCCCCACTTTTTTTTCCCACTATACAACAGTTATTTCTTCATGAAAAAGTTCTAAACTTCTAATAATTGCGCCAAAATCCAAGAAGAGTCCCTCAGCATTTTTTATCCACTGCTCATTACTTTCTTTCTAGAGCATATATATTTATTTTATTTTTTATTAACAAAAGACTAAGGATTAGTGAATAAAATATTTAAAAAACTAAATAATATATTTTAAAATTAAAATTTTTTTAAAAATAAAATAAGGAAAAGTGAGTATAAGAAAAAAAGAGAAAAGAAAGAGTTGGGGTGTGAAGTAGAAAAAACATGAAAGTGTAGAGAGAAAGGTAATATAAAATGAGATGGTTAAATGATGTAGTGGGGTATTTAACAGGGTGTCCCATATGGTTGACTTGGTTCAGCATGATTTGGGAAGGAAGGCCTTTCGGCTGTGTGTTTCAGAGTTGAGACGATTGGACTTCACATTGAATCAGGAATGTCTTCTTCATCCATGAAGTACTTGTTGGGGAATTTTGAACAATCAACCTATTTTTAATGCTCATCAACGGCTTCCAATTGGGTTCGATCTTAGAACCCAACACACATAGGGTTCGGATTCTGGGACCCACGTTCCACACAACAATAATATTTGTTGTTCCATGTTTTATGTTTAGGCTCCCCCTCAACCCGCAATTCATCATACAAAACCATCAACACAACACCCCCAATACAGCTATGTCAGTTTCTGACTTTCCCTACACGTTTTATACTTTCCATGCTTTGTCTGCACTTTTCTGCTATCATTTTAATGTAAAAGAATAAAAAATTCCACATCTTTCCAATCAGATTTGGATTTTTTTTTTTATTTTCTTGAATTAAATAACAGATAAAATTTATAGTATGGGGAAAACATGAGATTGAATTTAAAATTTTGTATTAACTACTCACATCTCTCCTTACAAATAAAAGCTAGTGACTTGATAAAATTCTTTGTATTAGTAATTTATTGTGCATTTGTATGGTAGAATGAACTCAAGTAACTTTTTTTTTTTCCTTTTTTGATCAAGGAATTCATGTAACTTTAAGCTAAGCAATAGAATTATTACATTTTTATGTAATGTATGGAGCTGACATGTAATAGTATTATAGCTATAACTAAATGAAGGTAATTAAGAAACTTTAAAGATATGCCATCCCCACTCCTGAAGGAAGGAGAAAGATAGCTTGAGTCAGAATTATTGGGGTCTATTACTGGTTTTTTTCTTTTGTGGGGTTATCTTGAATATAAGAAAGTTGTTTTTGGTGAAGTACTACTAATAAATGTAAGAATGGACAGTCAGAAAAGCCCAACCAAAATGCATGGACCCATTGGTTTAATGCTCCAGTCCAGGGCATTCTAATTCACAAATGCTCATTTTCGTCCAAAATTGTTCCTCAACCCAAAAATCATATAAAACTGCTGGTCTCTTTCATAATTTTGATCGCCAGTGTTTGGCTAAAAGATTTTTTTTAATAGCCAGTGAATTACACATAAATACATACGCATGTAAAGTAAATATTTAAAAAATATTCAGTTAATGATTTACATAATTTATTTCTAAATTTTGAGATCCACAAAATTTTTTGTCCATAATCCTTAGAAATAATCTTCAAGTTGGCCTTTTTTTTTCTTTTCCCAGGAATTCCAAGCATTTTACTATTGTTTTTACAGTCTAAGAGTGTTGGAAACAACAAATAAAGAAATGAAAATTGAGATCCACAAAAACTATGGGAGAAGAATAGTTGGATTATGATAAAATGTGGGAATTATTGTAATAACATTAAACAAACACCAAATAAGTTCATTCAAACTCAAAAGAGGAGGGTGATGGAGGGTTTCGGATAGATTCACAAGTGTGACCATCCAGAAGTCGATGAAGATCATAGTTGGGGTAAGTTTTTGTGATATGACGATCCACTTGTTGCTGGTCGTCTCCATAAATATTACAGAGAGCCTCCACATAGTTAAGACCCAATTTGCCGGTTCGACGCACGTAAAAGAACCCCGAACGAAATAGGTCTTTGCATATTACATTATTCCAGTTCCAACCTGAAAGCGGTGGCGGTGGACTCATTTGCATCCTCAGGCACTGCTCTATAGTAATGGCTCTCACGCCCACACTTACCATCGTCATCGGCAAAACAATGATCGCCATTAGTGTCCATGACGGTGCTTTTCTCGTACAGGGAAATGCTTCAAAGTGACCCATGTTCATCTTCCCTTTCTGATTTCTAGCTTCCCTTTTTAATCCCTTTTTCAACATGGGGTTGGTTTTTAGATTCTCCATTAGTAACTCTTTCCACTTCCGTTTAATCCATACGGTTCGGATGGCCAGATTTGTGAGATCAGCAGTTTCTTTCTTTTAGGAAACGGAGCTTTTCGATGGGGCTTTTGGGTTGCGATTCTGTGGACTTATTTTCTGTTTGGGCTTCAAATACATCCTTTCTTTTTTTTGGTGAAAGCTGCCTTCCATTACGTTGCTGTCCACAACGGACATGGTGTTGCTCATCGCTAGTAGAAGCCCTAGCTCAATTATTATCCTTCCACACTATAAATAATAGATTCAAATTGAAAAATTTTCTGAAGTGTTATAAGTGTTAATACACGATTATGGTTTGTTTTTAATTTATATAGAGGATGAGTGTATATAGATATATAATTTTAGCTATTGAATGTGTATGTATTTAATGCGCGTAAAATTTTTTTTATAAATTTGGATTAAATTTGGGAGAAGTCACATAATATATAAATAGTGTAAATTTTAGAAGGCTTATTTAAATATGAATTAGAACAAAGTAAAAATAAATTGATCTATGCAAATATTGAAAAAGAATGAAAATGTATTAATTTGATCATCTTAAAGACAAAATGTTTTAATTTAATCTTTTAATCAAAATGATCTTTCATGTTAGATAAAATTATGATTACTTAATAGTAAATTAGTTGATATAGTAAATAAAAAATCACATAATTATTAACTAATGATTTGAACTTGCTCAAATATCATTTTTTTCCCTCCTCAGCCCACATTATTTTATCTAATTTCTCACAGTTCACTTAAGCTGATAAAATAATAAAAATTAGGCAAAATGATATCATTTAAGAAAAAATGATACCTGAGAAACTAAATCATCCGTCAATGCCCAGTCGTTCTTCACTCCTTCCACTTCTGTTTAATCATATCACATTCATCCATACAGTTGGGTTCAGACTACCCAATGTGTGAGATTCAGCAACAGTTTACTATGCCACCAAAAAGGAAAGTGTAACAGTTTACAGTTCCTTTTAATGTGCATCAATTAAGCCTCTGATCTGGCCCAAAAAAACAAAGGCCTCTGATCTCTAACTTTCTTCTTTTATTCCTTTTTCAACAAGGGTATACCTTTCAGATTCTCCATGGATTCTTAACTCTTTCCACTTCTGTTTATTCATATAATCTTCATGGACCATTCATACGGTTCAGTAGCGTCAGCGTTGTTTTTTTTTGGAGACAACCGACCTTTTCAATGGGATTGTGGGCTCTAATGACGTGGGCTTGTTTTTTGTTTGGGCTTCTTTGTTTTCTTCCCATCTACAATATTCCTGATGTTGCTCTGCTCAACACTAGTAAGAGATTTTATTTAGAATAATTTACGTTAAATTTTTTTAAGATTTAGTTGAATTATATTTTTTTTTTGATATGAAAAAAATAAAATTAAGTTAATATTAAGTTACAATTTGTGACCATTTTCTTAATATGACAAAAGAAATAATGAAAAGATTTTATTTTTTAAAAAATATATCTTGTGTAAAAGAAATTAACTTCATTACTAAAAATTAAATTAGAAGAAAGCTGGATGTAAATTTTCAAACAAAAACATGAGGTACAATTTGATCAAACCTTTAATATAATTTACTCAAGATTTTGTTATCCTTTTACACGGTCAACATAATAGTGTCCAATTGGGAATAGACTTGCGTGCTGGTTCGCATAAACATGTCACAGAGGACAACTGTCAATTCATATGGATCGAGTTTCAGTTTATATATTATAGTCCATTTAGAAAAATAGGCCAATCAAATGATTTTGGCTTCTCTTCAATCTAGAGCGAGAACATAATATCCTGTATAGTATGTTATTATTTTTTATTTTATTTTTATTTTTTTTAATTTTGATAAAATCACCCATTTTTTTATGTTTGTAAAGACAGAATCAAATTCAATCATAGAAGGAAGCCAGACGCCAATCAAATATGACCCATATAAATGAAAAAGAAAAAGGATCCCTTCAAAAACTGACATTTGTAACTATGGAACACACACCTAGGCCCTAACCCATGGATGCGGTCAGCGCTTAAGTCAGCGCGCGCACTAACTAACTTAACCCCCTCTCGGTTCACAGAATGGAAAAAATAAGAATAAACTCCATGGGATCTCACACACCCCTTCATGTCCGTCCATTGGAATCACATGTAAAAGCTTTTGATCCACCGCCAATCAACTCAATCTAAGTGCTTCATTACGTCGGCACACGATCATTAAGAAAGCATCTATTTAAGGCCTTAAAAAATACAGATATAAACAGAAGCTTGTGTTACATTCCATGAACCACAAAATTGGCTTACTTTTCGGAGCAACTCCATTGGAGAGATGTTTTGTCTTAGAAAAGAACAGATCAGCTTAGAATGACACGTTTCCAACCTCGGTCCCGACCTAACATAACCCTATGACACGCAAGCAGAGACATAATTAAAATTGAGTCTTACACTTTAATCTCTTTTGCCTGTTCATTATTAGTACATGTGAAAATGCCATGATTTAAGCTTTGTTCATATATTTAGGGGCAATATGTAGCGGGCCGGTAAGATTCCATGGTTTTTATTGCTCTTTGGTGAGATTATCTACTTCTACCTCAAACTCATGTCTCTTTGCTTAGGCTTATGCTAATAATGTGCCTATTTACTCACACACACACAAAAGCAAAAAATAAAAAGTAAAAAATAAAATATATAACTGTTAAATTTTATTTTCAATATATATAAGTGATTTTTTAAAGTTAAATAAAAGATATTTTGTAATTAAATAAAAAAATATAAGGCCTGTTTGATTCTGTTTTTGTTTTAATGTTTTCAAAACAGATATTTTTTAAAACAAGTTTTGAGAACAAAAAAATTAAAAAATCTGTTTGAATCATTATTTTGAAAAGTTGTTGTTTTTTGTTTTTTTCCTGATTTTGTAGAATAAAAGTTACAAAACACCAAAAAAATATTTTGATTTTTCTGTTGCCGAAAGCAAAATTCTGTTTTTTTGTTTTACAGAACACTTCATTAAAAATACATTATCAAACAAGTTTTTTTGTTTTTGTGTTCTTAAAAACAAAAAATTATTCTAAAAACAAGAAACCAAACGGGTCATAGAGTACCTTTTTTTTGGCATTCTCTTAAAATTTTGTTTCTTAAATTAAATGAGGAAGGCTCGGCGTTCCTCTTAATTGAAAAAAATGGAAGGAGGTTTACATTTGGGGGTGGAGATATATGGGGAGGGTGGGAGCGGGGGTTGGGGGTTTAAAATATAATAATATCATATACTTTAATTTTTATTATAAAATATTAAAATATAATTACTAATAATAAATTTTGTAAAATGATAATTTTGTAGATAAAGAAGAATTTATATTTAGGTACTTATATTTTTATTGTCAAATTCTTCGATTAAAATATGAAAAATATATAGTTAATATATAATATTATAATAAATGTATAATTTTTTAATTATTTTTAATAAAACTTAAAAAAATATTTTTTAAAAACATTTGAATTCTTCAAAATATGATAATAACATTAAAAAATCATATAGGTGTTTGATTTAAAAATAAAAATAAAAATGTATCATTATTTAAAAAATAATACTATATAAACAATTGTATATAAATAATTCTGTATAAATTTTTTTCTATCTATAAATTTATATACAATTGCTTATAATTTATAATTTTTTATTTTTAAATCATACAATTATATAGTTTTCTAATATTATGATAAATGTATAATTTTTGTAAAATATTATTATTTTTTAAAGTATTCAATTTTTTTTAAATAATTCTTTTAAAATATTATTAAAAAATAATTTAAAAATCATATATTTATTATAATATTATAAGTAAATTATACACTTATCATATTTTAATTAAAAATTTGACAATAAAAATATAAATAATTGTATATAAATTTTTTCTTATTTACAAATTTATTTTTTATCAAGTTATTATTAATAATTATATTTTAATATTTTATAATAAAAATTATATTATATTATATTATTGTATATAAAAATCCCCCTCCCCACTCCCACTCCCCCTCCCACCCTCCCCGTATATCCCCTCTCCTCGTATAAAACCCTCTCCCTTTTTCCAATTAAGTTTCTCATTTAATTTAAAAAAAATTACTGAAACACAGAAGAAAATAGTTCGTATTCTCTTATTTAATTTAAAAAAGTTTTTTTTTTATCTGAATGCGAAGGTATAACTTCTGCATTTTGAAAAAAAATCAATTATTTATATTTGGAATAAGTTTTCGCAGGCGGAAGAAAATAGTCCATGTTTTCTTATTTAATTAAAAGAAATGTTACTAAACGCGGATGTATAACCTCTGTATTTTGAAAAAAAAAAAAGAAATCAGTTATATATATTTAGAATAAATTTTGATAGTTATATGTGTTAAAATTTTTTTAATTTTTTTCAACTTTTATGTGTGTGTGAGAGAGAGAGAGAGGCCAAAGAGAAGTAAAAAGGCAAAGGGATTTTCAATAAACAATGAGAAAGGTTATATTAAAGTAGGTGAATAATAGGGTAGCTGGTGACCCTGTATTAAAATTGTTAAGATTAAAAAAGAAATCAAATCATCACGCATTGAAAAGTACAACTTTGCTCTCTATCATATGAGATTCCATTATTTCAAAAAATGGACGACGCCTAGATCAAACAACCATCAAATTTTCCTTTGCATTCGCAATTTTCGTTTTCCTCTTAAAATGTGGAAATCGTTCGTGGCATAATGGAGTGGGTTTTATCATTATAGCCAGGCTTATTTTTGTTGTACATAATGCGCTTTGTTTCTCATGAAGTAGAAAAGGTGTATATTAATATTCTAAGGTGATGTACGTATGGACCAAGCCAATCAGGTTTAGGTCTAAGGGACACGTTGCTCAATCTGATTCCCTGGGTCCAGCATATCCAGGGTGGGTCCCGCCACTCTAGTCATTGGACCACCAAGTCACTCCTCCGTACCTTCTACGCCTGCCACGTGTTCGTCCCTGTAAACAACTAATCCCTATCTCAACGACTACTTATATCCCCGCTTCTGTAACTCCGATTCGCTCACTCCCCTACAACTCCAAAATGAATGCCACAAACAATACAGTGTCCTATAGAATCATCACCACCACTATTCAAAACAAGCCATGTCTGCTTTCTCATGAATCCCTCCTTAACTACCACTGCGTGACTTCTCTCAAAACCCTAACGCCTCACATCACCTGTCTCGCTGTCCAACATAAGCTTCTCTACGCCGCTTCTCTTAATATAATCAACGTCTTCGATGTTTCTCACTACACTCACATAGATGCATTCAACGACAACCCGGCCTCAGGATTTGTCAAGTCCATTGCGTTCGGCGATTCCAAGATCTTCACCGCGCATCAAGATTGTAAGATTCGTGTGTGGTTCATCACTCCCTCCAAACGACACCGTCTCCTTTTCACCCTTCCCACCGTCAAGGATCGCCTGCGCCGTTTCATGCTACCCAGAAACTACGTCCACGTTCGACGACATAAGAGAAGGCTGTGGATTCAACATTGCGACACGGTGTCGGGTTTAGCCGTGAATGAGGGGCTAATGTACTCGGTTTCTTGGGACAAGAGCTTTAAGATTTGGGACGTGTCCGATTACAGGTGCATGGAATCCGTGAAGGCACACGAAGACGCCATAAACGCCGTCGCCATTTCGGGGAGCGGAACGGTATACACGGCTTCAGCGGATGGGAGTATTAGGGTTTGGGAGAGGGACGAGAAGGTGAAAAAGTATAGATTGGTGAATAATCTAGAGAAGCAGCTGAAATCAACGGTGAATGCGCTTGCGTTGAACGGCGATGGGACGGTGCTGTTCGCGGGTGGTTGCGATAGCACGATTTCGATGTGGGAGAGGAAGCAGGGGACAAACGACGTCGTGTTGGTGGGAACACTACGAGGTCATAGTGGGGCGATTCTGTGTTTGATCAACGTAGAAGGTTGGATAGCGAGTGGCTCAGCAGATCAGACGGTGAGGATTTGGGGGCAAGAAAGGGGAAGTGGGTATAGTTGCAAAGCAGTGTTAGAAGGTCACGAGAAACCTATCAAGTCATTGGTGGCATTTTCAGGTGGTGTTGCCGCAAAAGGTGTCGTTACACTTTTTAGTGGAAGCCTTGACGGGGATATTAAGGTGTGGGAGGTATTTGGCTTGAATCTACCGACAAATATGACAAGTCCTCTTTAATATGAAGGTGGTCCTATACGTGTATATCAATGAAAAATTATAGTAATTAGGATGATTAAATCCACAGCAATAATTAATAATCAGAACTTGATATATAGAGGTAACTGCAGATCAAAAACGTCTCCTTTTGTAGCTGAAGGTATGAAAGTTTAGATCATTAAAGCTCTCTTGAGTTACCTAAATCTGTTTCATATTGATTACACTTGCTAAATTGCGCATGCATGTGATTTCCTAGAATTTGCTTTGGGGAAGCAAGCAGAATTTGGTGAGGTGTACTGCATGTGAATATTGTGTCTTGCTAACTGGAGGCCTCGTACAATCTGAATCAGAATCCTAAAATGCATCCTATATATATATATATATATATATGGTGCTGTTTCCTACCAAGAAATTTAATTTATCATGCGCAATTGATTGCTCGGCCATTAATCCAAGTCCAAAAAATTCGATCCAAGGTTACTTACTCATCATTATATGTTCGGTTTGAGTCATCAAAATCAAATTAGCATTCCTGAATGCATTAATTCCAGTAGTGCTTTTGATATAAAAGACAAGGCGGTAACAAGTAACACTTGTTCTTGAAAAAGCAAGAGAGGACAAATGTGCATTATAGCTTCTCACTAGACATAAAAGTGGAAAGCATGCAGAAGGAGTAGATAGAAATCTTAAAATTCCTGCAGTTATATATATATATATATATATATGAGATTGAGTTACTCATATTCTGTGGGTAATTGTATACTAAGAGAAATTAATATTCTTACAATACTTCACTTAAAAACTTATACCAAACTAAAATTTCTTGAAAAGAGTTTTAAAGAAAATGTCGAAAATTAATCTAGGATCTTTCAAGAAAAAAATTGAATTGAACAAACATATAGATATAGATTTCACTTAATTTGTTTATCCATTAAATTAATGTAATATTTACATTCAATTTACATAAAAATTTCTCCAATACATCCTGCATCTAAACAAACGTGTGCTAATAGAACTAACATAGATCCGTAGATAATTAGTAGAACTAACATAGATACATAGATAATCACCAGTTGATATTCAGAAACCTGCGCTTTCGGCACTCAAGTTATGATGATAAATACGACGCGTGGGTTCATAATTATGCTTCCCAAGGAATATGCCCCCCCCCCCCTCAAAAAAAAAAGAAAAAAGAAAAATACAAGAGCCAGTATCGGCATTATGGATTTTTCTTTCGTGGGAAAATTAATCAAAGGCGTCCGAAAATAACATTTAACGTGAACGACTCAGTTAAAGTTAAGACTATACTAAGATACAGCATTCTATAACTATACCTTTCAATTTATTGGGTCCTATAATTAAGTAATTCAGTCGGTCTTAAAATATACTTTTCCTTCTTTTTTATTTTTAATTATATAGCTTGTATTTGACCAAAAATTCGTATAGTGCGGGTTCGTACGGCCTTCAACAGCGGATTCATGATATGATGTTTTTCCCGGTAATGTTACGACTGAAAGTGGAATCGTGGACAAGTGCCCTCCACGTGTTACATTTACGTTTGAGAAACTTTAAAAAACAAAAAGAGGAATTAGATCGATCTCAATTGTCAAAAAATTGCAATTATTTTGCCAGTGCAGGCGAACATTCATTACTTATTATTTTGTTGTTCTCTATATCTATATTGATTATTTGACATGTAAAGTTGTTAAAAATAAAAATAATTTTTTATATATAAAAAAATTCTTATATTCTTATTTTATTAAAGTAATAAAAATAAATATTATTTAATAATAATTATAATAGAATAATATACATTACACAAAATAAAAAAAGAATTATTTTTTCACACGTATACCAAACGAGAAAGTATAGCTGCACAGACTAACGAGCTTCTCAATTGTACCATGTGAAAATGAATAAGCAAGCCATTTTAAAAGAAGAGAGCGAAAAAAAGAGGCTGGCTAGTAGCTACTCCTGAAAGACTTGATCAACCAAGACATGCGTAGACACTAAAAAGTGAACTGTCTATGTGGGTAAAATGAGAGGCCAGATTAGATTAACAATGAAATTGTTTGTTATTTTATAATTGAGTCTAGACTTCCCAATCAATTTTTTCAAGAGTATAAAACTTTTGAATTTACTGTTATTTATCTTTTGTTTAAGAAACTAAATACAGGAAAGAATGATGCCAAGGCGCAGGAAGTACGTGATGAATAAATACAATAAACTACATAAGGATGAACTTGCGCCGTCCTCATCAAATAGTTTAGTGGCTCCAACTCATTCAGATTATGCTACAGGTTATCAAACTCGTTATTATTGGAGGCTAAAATTACTCCACCTGTTTTACCTTGTTCCATGAAATACCAGAAATGAATCAGTTTGTTCATAAAATCAGGCCCGTGTGTTGAGACCACATGGACAAAACTCAGCCCGTGTTTTGAGACCACATGGACAAAACTAAGAAACCCAAATGGCCCCCGTGCAACGTTTGGTAAGAAAAAGATAACATTTATAAGGATGAAGATGAAATTAAAAATAAAAATAAATTTTAATAAAATAAGATCTTAAAGTCCATCATTATGTTTGATATAGTATAAAATGTGTTTAGTTAGATAAAAAGAAAAAAAATACAAGAATAAAAAAAATTTATCAAGGATTCATAATATCCTTACTAAAAAAAAGTTATTTGCAAAGAGTTATTTTCACACCTTTTGGCTTTTTTCATTTTTTTCACATTTTTATTTAATATTTTATCATTTACTTATCACTTATTTATATTAATTAAATAATCAATACGCAATATCAGTGAAAATAACATTTTTAATTCGGGCAATGTTTTCTTCTACGCACTTTTTTTTTTATTGGGTAAACTCCTGCACGCAAGTGAGTTTGAATTATCTACTTCATCCATTGCAACTGTAAAGGGGACCAGTATCACCTGCGTTTGTTTTTTGCATCATTCATAGTCACTGTGCAAAATGGCATTTCAGTCATTAAACGCACAATTCCATGGAATGGGCCCCCATTCCATCAATTTTCAGATGGAATGCCAATTTCCAAAAATGTGAGAATGGGTATTCTCAAGGCAATGGAATGAAGATAAAAACTCCAACCAAACAAGCCTAAATAAGAGAATCTCTTTCCTATTATTCTTACCTACTTCCATTTCCAGCAAACCAATCGCAGCATTAGAATTGAAGTATCCAGTTTTAAAGACGAAAGACCGATCAATTTCCATACGTTTTGCCGTGTCATACGAAGGAAGAAGAAGAAACCACTCATGATCAAATTCACTTTCAAATGGAAATAGAGGATGGGGTAAATAAACGTTGGATGACATAATTTAGCCCTGTATTTATCAAACAAACTTAATAAGACCAAAAGGACAATTTCCGTTTAGTATCTTCTGATTTAAAAAAATTCAAATTAAAAGTCATTTGCACGCATGAGCATGAACAATGGCAACTAAATTTAGTTTTGAATCACAAACAGACGAAGGTCAACAAAAGTTATTGCCTCAGTAAAGTCTTTCCTGGGACACGGGAAAATTTTACATGTCCACTGATGGTCAACCTTCCATAGCATTTTCGAGCATTAAGGTAATGTGCTAGTATCTAGTGATTAATGTAATGGTGTTTTGCAGGAACAAAAGCTCTGGCAGGCTCAAAGCATGTCCAGTACGCAAACTAAACAACATATGCCCTACATCTTGTGGTCTCTTCATAAACAAGATTTCCAAATCATGCAAATTTTAACAACTAAATGATTCAGACATAACAAATTAGTAATGAGTCCAACCAAGAAAAAAAAAACCCATAAGGAAAACCTCATACAAACTTTTAAACGGCATGGGAGTCTAACACAGAGCACCACCATACGACGCATGAATCTCTATGGTTTTAAGTAAAACTGGGAATCAAAGAATAATGCATACTCCATTTTTATAGGGAATTCATGAAACCTACTCCCTGGCCTTCTTTAGGGGAGGCAAGCCTGAACCATTGTATTGACCCAGATAAATTATGGTTTACCTACTCCTTCACATAGCACTGAACAAAGGGTTTTCTTATCATTGTTAAGCAGGAAAAGAGATCACCTGGCCTTGCCTCCGTTCATGTTCTTTTAGTCAGCCATTATGTCTTTTTGAACCATAGTTTATTAGTCGGGCCCACCAGATTACCAGATTCTTAACATCTAGTCTTGTTGATCGACTTCCAAGCTTTTTACACGAAGTCTGTACCACCACCGTGGGCATAACATTATGAAAAATAGAAAAAAGAATAAAATACATCTAAATGACTGATAGCATGTATTTGCAAATACTGAAAATGCAACTTCAGCATCCTCTTAGTCTAGAGAGAGATTATCAGTAGCGGAGCCAAGATCTTGGGTTTGGTGGGTAAAAAAACTTTTTTCCATAAAATTTTTTATATCATTTAAAAAAATTTCTATTTTTATAGTATATTATTTAGATAAAATACTTCTATTCAAACTTTTGAATTAAGTTCAATGAGATTAACTCATTGACAATATGTCAACCTTTTTTTTCTCTCTCTCAAATATAGAAACAAGTTCGAATTTAAATGAGCAATATCACAAGAATTACCTTTTGTATTAATATCAATAATTTCACTATCTACACATAAAGATATAGCTTTATATCTATTTAGTACTCTTGTAATACATTACAAAGCTAAACTAAAAAATATATATTATTACTAACAACATCATAATAATTCTATGAACATTTCAAAATAGTACTTTAAAAGAAAAAAAAGTTTATCTGATGAAGCATACAAATTTATGACTATCAATTTACAAAAAATATACATATATATATATATATATATATCTCCAAAACACAACAAAAATTATTTTATTCAACAATATTTTAAAAGATTTTAAACTATTTTCAGAGACAATTGTTGATTCATTTGAAAATAATATATTGATATTTAAACTTCTACTCAATTTTTATAGAAATATTAATTATAAAATGTATCAAAGGCATGCATAGGTTAAATATAAATTAAAAAATAAAAGAAATATTGGTAGGGGGAGGGATGAGAGTCGTAAAGTCTAATAAATTAAGGATAATTTGAAAAAAAGATGAAAAACTGGAAGGAAATGGAAAGAAAGAAAGAAAAATAAGGAGAATATAGTGAAAAGAAAAATGAAATGAAATGAAGGAAAAGAAAAAAAAAATCCATATGTAGATTTAGTGGGTTGAATTTCAAAAATCCAATAATAAAAAATAATACATGTAAAACGAAAAAAAAAAGAAAGGGGGGGGGGTCGTTCCACGCCCCTATAACGAGGCTCCGCCACTTCAGAGAAGCATAGTATACATTTTCCACCAGCGGCTCAAACTATAAATTTGATGATGTTAACATTTAACGTGGGCATATTCCACAATCCACACTATTTCTTAAGACAGCCATTTCCAAATGTAAAGTAAAAGAGCAAATGGGTAGTTGGGGTAAGGTTGAGGGGAGGCACAGTCACAAGTTTCTGGACATCGCATTTACCCATTTAGATGTTGAGTAAGAACTAAAAATAGTCAATTTTGATTAAATCCATACTGTGTCTGTATATTGAGTTTTCTATATTTGTGTCCAACACTATAGCATAAAGACTACCATACAAGCATGCTCAAATGGCTGAGTGAACAAAGAATCTTCCGGCAGCAGAATGTGTACAATCCAATTTTAATCACAAATTTTCGTTGTTAATTCAATGATTTTTCTTATTACCATATTGAAGAAATAAAGTGTCATTTTAACCTACTGGAAAAGAATGCAGAAATATCCCAATTTTATGGTTGATAACTTCGAAAGAACAGAGAATAAATTATATGCAGGAAAAGAGCCGGGAAAAGAAAATTAGTGAAACAACCTTCCAATTAGAACACTGAATGCAGAATGGACCATTACTAGGTCTTGCGACGGAGGCGCTTCCTGAGCTTCTTGTACTTGTGCTTGTTCATTTTTCGCTTCCTCTTCTTCTTAACACTATCTGCCCAAAGCGTCCGTGCATCATCGAATCCCATGTCCTCGGTATCGGCCAACCCCAATTTTTCGAACTCAGTTGAAACAACTGGATTAAAGCAATACCCAAATGGGAAAGTAGGAAAAAACTGCAAGCTATGAGAAGAATTCAGCTTGTCTACGCCTGAGAGGCCCCAAACAGGAGCTGGGCTGCTAGTGGGATCCGGCATGGTTGTACCCAGCAGGCTTTGGAGGGAGATTGGAGAATCAGTGTATTTCGGAAATAGCGGCGCTTTGATAGTTGATAGTACTCTTAAGGATGATACTGAGTTTCTGGAAATCTTACGAATCAAGCTAGCCATTTACGCAGAGAAGCTTTTGAATAATTATGGAGACCCTAAAAAAAAAAAAAAAGGCGTTGCAGTATGCGGCAATTAGGGGAGATGAAGGCTTAGCCTAGCGAATTCGCAGACGTTATCATCCCCTTGGGCTTCTTGGCGAAGGTGAAATGGTGGAATGAAGGACAAAAGCGACGTCGTCTTTTTACAAGCAAGTGAAAGTAGACCCAATATTGGCATGGGCTGGCCACAGAAAGTTGTAGCCCATAAAAAGACGGAACAAAATGTTGTTACTTATTAAACAATTATTATAATTGGTTCCAGACCAAAAACCCAAAAGAATTCAGAGTAAGTTATACGATTTTTACTTAAATTATATATTTATTATAATATTATAAAAAATTATACATTTGTCATATTTTAATTATAATAATTTATAATTAAGATATAAGAAATTATATTTAAATCTAATTTTTATAATATCATTTTTTAAATTTAAATTTTAAAAAATTATTATCTTTTCGATTTAATTATTTAAGAATAAAACCTCTCAATTCTTCAATATATATATATATATTTCAATTAAAATAATCTCTTTCCATTAGACATAAATGGGATGTCACATGGTAAATAATAAATAACAACCAGCGCATCAAAAGCTATAAATGCTTTTCAAAATTGCCATCTTAATTGAGATTCAACACTGGGTCGAACCGCAAAAATGATGCCCCCATGCAGGATCGAACTACAGACCTTCAGTTTACAAGACTGACGCTCTACCACTGAGCTATAGGGGCTAGCTACTATCTGACAGACAAGAGTTTTATATAAAAAAATTAGAAAAAGAATGGAGGTCACAGCAGCCCCAATGCATTATTTTTATTTTTGAAAAATTTATTTACACTTCATTATATTTTTATTATCAATTTTTTAATTAAAATATAATATATATTTTTTAATTAAAACATAACAAATATATAAATTTTTAATTAAATTATATATACTTATCATGTTTTTATCAAAAAAATTGTACACTTATTATATTTTAAATAAAAAACTTAATAATAAAAACTTAAGTAACTGTATTAAATTTTAGTCCTTCTATTTATTCTAACCTTAACTGTCCTAGAAAGCACTCTTTTCCTCCCTTGCAACACTATGAAAATGTTGAAAGAACAATCGTTTGGACTCTTGAGGTTTCATCTCTTTGGTATTATTTCCAACATATAATTGCTGTAGTAGGGGGCCTTCATTGTTATCTCTTCGCTCTTGTGCATTTTCAAAGTGGGTATGTGCATACGACGAGATCAGTGGCTGTGGAGTCTAATATGGAGCTAGATACCTGACATCATGTCAGGGTGAAGTCTGTATTGAATACTCACTCATACTTGCCAGATCTTTCATTTCCAACTACTTCATGAGCTACAATACAAGATCCCTATATATCTTATCTCTCTTTGCTGCTTAACTGCATGAAAATATACTGCTTGACTGTTGCATTTCGTGTCCGTAAACTGAAATTCAGTTTTTACTGCTGTGGTAAGGAGTTGGAACATCCACGAGAAATCAGCCAACTTATGCTATTTATTCCTTTACATTAAATCATTCTATTGACAGACTTCTTAATTCGTAAAGCTTCTGTGGCTATGCCAGGCTAGAAGTGCTATTTCCGATGCATTTAATGCAAATGCACTGAAGCTCACTTGTGATTTGTGAACATCTCCGAGTATCTGTCGTAGGTTCACCGGTCTTTAAGGAGAAACACACACACACACACACACACATATATGGTTTGAAACTGGAAGAGGCTGTTCAATATCCTGCTGCTATTGCAGAGACAGAGGGGATCGCTTATAGATTTCTCAGGCATTTGAGGAGATACAGGTATATTAATTTTGCTTTTCCCCATCATCTATATAGCAAGGAAAATGCTAATTCTGATTTGTTGGCCACTGGAATTAAATAAACAGATACAATTGATCTCTCTAAATGGAAGAGAGAGGAATTGGAGAAGAGTCACTGCTAAGTGTGGTCCAAATTTGTCAATTGCTGGAGTGCTATCACTCTCTCACAGTGATATCTTTCTCCTTTTTTAGTGTTTCTTTTTCATCTTTAACCAAATTGAAGACTTTTTCAGAACTCAGAAACATCCCCTTTAGCTGCACCCTATGAATATTTATAGTCCTAGCACTCGTGGACCCACTTAAAAAATAACGTACCTGAATGGTAAAGGGACAATTTTCTTGTGCTTATCTTTAAGAATAACAATATCCAGATGAAGAGAGGAAAGAATTTCAAGCCGGACAAGTTTTGCTCGTTTATGAAGAGCACATGAATATCATATTTCCAGGTTCAGTAGCCAATTACAGGGTAAACTAGTAATCCTGTATTTGATCATTAGAATTTAGACATAGACCTATTTTACATTATTTGATTTCAGAAATTCACCTACTATGATGAAAGAAACTATATTATACAGGTTTTTTTTACGTTTGAACCAACACAACTTCTAGTTAACGTTGACGTGCTTAATCACATACACTTGACCACAGACGTTTTACATCTTATTATTTGACATTCATACGAAGCACACTAACACTATCAGTGTTTAATTTGGGACAGCATGCATCTGATATCCTTACTGTTAGGCCTTTCCTTTGGATCATCCAGAGTGCAAAAGCAGGCAATCTTCAGAACCAGAAGCATTTGCTGCTCATATCCATTGCCCATGAGCTTTGGATCAATTGCTTGCGTAGGATTTTCTGAAGTCATCACGTTTCTCATCCACTTGACCAAACTCATCTCGTCTGTGTGCTGGAAGAACTCATCAGATGGAATCTTCCCTATCACCAAGACACCAAGTACAACCCCAAAGCTGTATATATCACACTTGTCAGTGAACTTCAATATCTGGTGATATTCTGGAGCTATGTAGCCCACAGTTCCGGCCACATTTGAAGTTGTGACGTGTGTATGAGCATCCGGCATTGCTTTTGCAAGCCCAAAATCAGCAATGCGAGCTTCCATATCATCATCAAGAAGAACGTTTGCTGGCTTGAGATCTCTGTGAATTATACGGGGGCTATGGTGCATGTGAAGGTATTCAAGGCCAGCTGCTATTCCAAGTGCAATCTTGTGGCGTGTCAACCAATCCAACTCTCTTGTACCTGCTTGAACTTGATTCAGTACATCTTGTAAGCTTCCGTTCTTCATGTATTCATACACAAGGTAGTGGCAGTCAGGCCTTGACACATGGGCTAGCAGAGGTAGAAGGTTTCGATGTCGAATTTGACCGACTGTGTTAATCTCCGATCGAATTTGACGCATTTTTTTGTGCAGAAGCTTGCTGTCTTCTTCAGCCATTTCTGCTGCATCCTTTGGCGGTTGAATGACCTTCTTTATAGCAATGATTTTGCCATTGCTTCCTGGTAATTCAGCCTTGTAAACTTCTCCACATCCACCTCTTCCAATGATTTCTAACGAATTCAGTCCATCTTCTTTCTCCAAGAAAGCTAAGTCCTCGGCTTTCTTAATCAATGGACTATAAATTGCAGGGCCTGAGCTCTTCCCTCCTCCTTTGATCACAGCTAAGGCCAACTTGAACAGCAAAGAAAATAGGAACCCGGATATGCTCCCAGCCAGTGCTCCTGCTATGAATCCAAGAATCCACCCACCTAGTTTCCTCTTGTTAGACTTGTGTTTGTGATGTTGTGCCGTTGGACCTGGAGCTACAGGAGCTTCAGCAGTTGAATTAGTCCGGTTTCTGGATTTTGGAGCATGTGCATAAGTTTTGCTACTTGTTGCAGATGAATTCTCAGCAAGGATGTACCTTTTGGGTACATCTGATGCTGAGCGTCCAAATTTCTTCATCAATGGCCCAGGAACTTCAAGGAAACGATTCCCAGAAAAGTTGAAGTGTTGGAGATTGCGAAATGAACGTATGGACACTGGAATTCTCCCGGTGAAGAGATTGTCTGCCACAGAGAGACTTTCCAGGTTGGGGAAATATTTCAAGAAATTCAAATTCCCAGAGAATTTGTTGGAAGAGATATCAAGGATTCGGAGACGAATGAGGGAGGACAATTCAGACGGGACTTCGCCGGAGAAGCGGTTGTTTCCAAGGTCAAGAATTTCCAGCTTCCGGCAGTCAACTATCTGAGTTGGGATTTCGTCAACAAGTTGGTTGTCTGAAAGAGAAAGCTCTTTGAGCTCAGAGAGACGCCCAATTGCTGGGGACAAAACCCCATTAAGCTTCTTGGACTTGAAGATGATTCTGGTGATTCTGAGAGCATAGCTCTCGTTCTTGGAGAGCCTCCTCTCACAGAACACACCGTCGGTGTTACAAGGGTGTGTGGTGGATGGTTGGTGTTGACCGTTGACGCGTAGCTCCTTCTGAAAAGTCAGGAACGCTTTGAGGTCTGAAGGGTCGAGATCTATTTTGGCGTGGATGAACAAGAAGAGGAAGAAGAATGAAAAGACCAGAAGGTGGGATTTTGCTGCAGAGAGAGCCATTAGCAAAGTAAGATGAATACGAGAGAGAGAGAGAGAGTAGAGGTGGGGGGATGGGGAAGCTGGAGCTCCTTCCTGAAGTTAGCGTTTGCTCGTTTTGTTTATTCTTATAGCGGCAAACCGCGTGGACTACTTGGAACAGTGTGGCCCTTTGCCTGAATTTTCTTCCACAGCCACAAAACGAGTGAAATAGTCAATTTAAATTTTTATTAGTCCTCTTCACTATTTGCTATTTTCTACAATTACAATTCAATTCCAAGGGTCAAAAAGAAGTAAGAAATGCTACTAAGGGAATCTATAAAATCTTTGTTGGTTTTTATTACTAAATTTAAACTGGAATAGAATCTTAAACCACCTAAAAATATATGAGACTTTACAATCTTAAACCACCGCAAAAGATAGGAAGTTTTATAATTTAGGATAGGACCTTAAACCACTTCAAAAAGTATGAGGCCTTGTACTCTTAAACTACCTCAAAAGGTAAGATGATTTGCAATCTTATCTAATTTATCTTGTTCTTCCCAAAAGCCATTAAATCTTTTTAGATTTAACCAATCACAAAAGCCACTAACCATTAACCATAAACTTTAGAAATGCTTTTTTTTTGTTCACTACTAGTATTAGATTTTGTTTTCTTTCATGCTCACATATCATTTTCTTAAAGTCTCAAAAAAAATGATAAACTAATCCAAGTCTTAACCCTCAACTTGTATACGTTCTAACGTTGGGAGTCTAATTTAATTGTCAAAACAATGAATATAAGAACTAAAAATGAATAAAGAATTTTGTTGAAAGAAAAAAAATCAATGTATTTGAATCATTTGATTGACAAAACGTATGTGGTTACACTTGAGTCTAAATCATACAATCAAGTCAATATTGATTTAAGCAAAAGTTTTAAATTCACGTTGTAATACTATTTTCCAGTATGAAAAATGACACATCAAGGTATGCGTGGTTGATTAGATATTAATTCTTGTTCAGATTTTAGTTAGTGTAATTTTGACTTATTACTCAGAAATAATAATAATAATAATAATAATAATAATAATAATAATAATAATAATATATTATTATTATTATTATTATTATTATTATTATTATTATTATTATTATTATTATTAGCACACTCAGTTATAAAATCTAGACATAACATAAATAATTCAACCAATGTCATCACATGATCAAATAGAACATTTTGCATTAAAATGGCAGTGCAGCAACAAGGTATTAGACGCTTCAAGTTATTCAATAATTTTCTTTTGTTTATGTTAAATTAAGAAAGTGTTTGGTATGCAAAAAGAAAAAATATATATATATCATTATCAAATACATAAAAATAATAATTTTAATGATAGAAATAATTTTTAAATTTTTATTTAAAAAAATAAAAATAAAAACATATTATTAAATAATGTTTACAAATAATATAATAAATATTACATACATTTTAGTAATCCCTTTATATTACGCAAAAGAATATGAATATCTATTTTGCTAATTGAAGGATTTTAGTATTGTTATATAATATTAATAGAGTGACATAAATATTATTAAATATACAAAAATATATTTACATAGTACCAATTTAGATTTGATACATAAAACAGTGTGATAAGTATCGTGTTGTATACCATTAAAGTTATTTAAATTAAATTTAGATTATTTATATTTTTTTAGATTTTTAAAATTTTTCGTCATTTTTTAAATTGATAATTAAAAAATATTTTTATTTTACATTATATATATTTTAGCACAAAAAATTTGAAAGCATAAAAGAAAAAAAATCGGAGTCATTTAAATTTAATTTAAATAACTTGAACAATGTACCGTACAATACAGGATGCCCTTCACAGTGTGTTGTGTACGCGAATACAGGATGAAAATGTCCTTTCAAGCCGTCAATAATATTGCTAAATCCAAAGAAAAAAAATTCAATAATGTAGAGGCAAGGGGGTCCCACAAACTGCAAAAAATAATGTCGTCACTCATCGGTCAACCACCGGAAGCCTAGCCCCTCACTTGGGGCAGGAATTTAAAAAAGTTAATTACTTTTTTTCTTCATAAAAAAGTTCAAATCTCATATATATTTTTTTAGATGTATACTCACTCTTAAATTACAATAGAATTAAAATATTTTTAAAAGTAATATTAATTTATCATATTAAAATCATAATTTATAAAAAGTACAAATTTTAATATTATTTATTTTATGCTAAAAAATACAAATTTAATTTTTTGTTAAATTTTATTATTTATGTCAATGTTTATGTTTATTAATATATATTTAATACAAATATATTTTTGAAATTAAATTATTATTTTTAAATTATTTAATTTTAAAAATTGTTAAATTTAAAAGATTCACTATTTTTAGATTGATTAAAAAATAATTTAATACTTGTTATATTATTTAAGTGATAGTTATAAAGGTATTGCGATTAAAATAAACATACTTGCAACTTATTTTCTATTACCCAAAAAAAAAAATTAATGCATCTTTTGATTTTAATAGAAGAAAGTATATATTTTCAAAATAAAAATAATAACCTTGTAATTTATGAACATCTTTTAATACAGAATAGTGTAATTTATCCAATTAAGAAGTCAAGGGGTGTGCAATTTAATGGTAATATTAATTACAAGATGGAAAATATCAATATTTATTTAATATTTTACAACAATGTTAGTTAAACAAGATACAAGTTTATTTTAAGTATTGAAGAATTGTCTAATTTGTATATCTGTAAGTGCAGATTATTAAGGGGATATACCCCTGGTTAGATTCTTATAAATGTTAAACACGCGCAGTTGATTAACACTTTAACACGATTCACACTGAATCCATTTAAATTTTAATTAAGTTCATTTTTTTATTCTTTTTTGGACTTGTATTTCATATTGTTTGTGCCTGATTCACAGTATACGAAAATCATTTCTTTCTTTCTTTCTTTTGTTTTTTTTTTTTTTTTTTGGGAAACTCTCAAAGCCACTTTATTAAAGTGGGATATTGCTTTGATAAAGTTATTAAGAAAAGGTGTTTATAGTAAGGCTATGGAGAAGAAGCCATCAATCCTGTTGAATTATAAATTGTCCATTAAAACATGGTTAATCCAGTACGAGCATGCTTAACCAAATTAGGTTCTTTTTAATATATGCCAAATTCTCCGGGAAAATTCTCAGTAAACCTGAAAAACGACAAAAGAAAGTTCTTCTTCTGGTAAATAACGTAATTATAAATGTCACTAAAAATTAACTCAATTGATAATATTGTGTCGGGTTCATTTAATAATTCATTTGTTTCTTAAATTATATTTATTAAATAGTAAGTATTATAATTTTTGAAAATAATAATACTACTGAATTTTTTTTTAAGAATGAAAATGTCAAAAGCCTTTCAACTTTGCTTGAAATATACATGTCATTTAAAATTTTAATCAAAGGCATATTTTAAAGTTATGTAATTTTAAAACAACACTCTCTTAGATTGCCGTAATGCGTTCAGATTCGTACAATTAAATTATTTCCAAAAAGTAAATTTTATAGTAATAAAAAAGTAAATTACAAAATTTTTTCTAAATTTCATTAAAATTACAAAAATCTCTCTTCTATTTTTAAAATATATATCCAAAATTTCTTTAAAAGAAAACATATATTATAGATTCCTTGTAAGTTTTCTTAAAATTATATAAACACTAATTTTATTTTTAAAAGCTAAATTACACATAACCTTTCTAAACTTTGAATTATATGCAAAAAGCTCCCATAAACTTTTAAAGTTTGCAATGAATTCTCTTGAATTTTGAATAATATGTAGATAATCTCCTAAACTATGGATATGTGCAAATAACCTTCTTTAATTTTCTAAATTATTTGCAAATAACCCATTAAACTTTGAATTACTTACAAATAACTTTTTTTATATGTGATTCTTTTAGGGGGTTATTTATACATTTTTAAAGTTCAGGAAGATTATCTACACATATCCAAAATTCAGAAGGATTATTTATATATTATCCAAATTTTAAAAAGATTCTTTGCCAACCTTTAAAGTTTAGGGAGTTATTTGCATATGGTTCAAAATTTACAGAGATTATATGTAATTTTATTATTTTAAAAATATATATAGATTTTTTTTTTTTTTACAAATACAAAGGATTTTATATAATTTTAACAAAACTCATAAAAAAATTCAATGTAGTTTGCTGTATATTTTAGGAGAGTTTGTAATTTTAAAAAATTTTAAGAAAAAAAATATAATTTACCCTTAATAAAAAGATGTGGCATTTCTTCAAACCAACCAAATACACTTCCATTGAATATAAAAAGCCAAGATGCATAAAGGCCCGAGTCCAAACAAGCGGCCTGTCTCTTTTATATTTTTTATATTTGAATTCTTTTCTAAATGTTCTTCCTTATGACAGGATAGTGAGGATTTGTTTTCTAGACATATCCTAATGCTCATTAAAAAAATAATCTGGGGGTAAAGCCGTCACAATAGATTTTTTTGATTTTCTCTTTTTTGCGTAATGGGAACGCCCATAATTAGTGGGGTCAAAAATTGATGGTTTGGTTTGGAAATTTCGGTGAAGTGTCTGATCCAGGTCAGCACTACCCTTTAGTCAGTCAACTCATGAAGTCAACAAGTCGTTGCCGGCTGGCGAGGGGCTAACCTGGCACTCTTTTATCTTCTTACAAACTGTGACTCATGACTTGCTTTTTATCTTGGTTGATTTTCTTTTTGTTAAATTATTCTTTTTAGTTTCTATAATTTTATTCTTTAGAAATTTGTATTTGAATTTGTTTAGTATAACAAAATTTTGACTTAATTTTTATTGTTAAACTTCTATTAATATGTAATCAAATTATATTAATATAACTAATCATGTATTAGATACTTTGAATATATAATGTTTATGTGGATAAATATAAATAAGAAAGTAAGGTAAGGTTGACTTACTTTGTTTGTCATATGATACAATCTAATTTTAAAAAATTTGGATAAATTAACTTGAATTATATATATTTAATGTGTTTAAATAATATATAATTGATTATGTCAATAGAACTTAATGTCATAGAAATTTAATAATAAGAACTAAATTAAAAATATATAGAACAATAGAGATTTTATTACAAAAGGTTAAATTATAAAAATTAAAATTAAAAGTTAAATAAAATTATAAGGACAAACAAATAATTTAACCCTTTCTTTTTCTTGTGTGTTTATATATCCTTGTTGGGTTGCCTAAATATTCTATGTGAAAGAATGATTTTCGTAGTCTGTGTTTCACCACTCCTCTCAAACTATGACATATCTCATTTATGAGTACCAATATTTGATTTTTACAAAAAGTTATTTATATTAACAAACTAATTATAATTAATTATTTGTGATAAAGAATAAGGTAACATCTCTCAATGTAAATTACTTCCCTTTAGTGGCGGCAGCTGCTGTTATGAAGGGAAGAAAAGGCAAAGAAAGGCCGTCTATCTTTATCATTTTTTTATTAATGTTGATTAAATTAAGAAGTAATGGATTAATATTTAATAGGGAAAACTTTTACATTATTAAAAGTCCATGGCATTTTTTGTTTTGTTTATTTCTTTCTGGGTTTGTAACGTCAAGAGAGAGAGACGGCGACTCGCTCTTTTTCCAAGTTTGTTTCTATTCTTTCGGTTACCGTAAGTTTCACACTACCCCGCTCAATACTCCAATCCTATTCAAAAGAAAATATTATTATTTTATCTCATAATTAATTGTTTATTTAAAAAATATTATTCAATTTTTTATTATTTAATATATATTGTAAAAAGACTTTATTCCAATTTTACTTTGTATGAATACAATTATTATTTTTTGATATAATAAGTCATTTTTGAAAATAAATTACTTATTTATCTTTATTATTATATTAAGAACAAGTTCTTAATCTTAGTTTGGAGTCCTCACTTAGTTGTTTTTATTATTAATTAAAGATAAAATTACAATCTCATAAAAATTAAGTTTATTAACAAAAAAATAAATTAAAAAACACTTTTTATCATATATATCAAATGTCCAGAATTTGAATAATATTTTTAAAATAAGAGAAGTATTAAACATAATTTAGTCAAACCTGAAAATAAAATAAAATAATTTATTTTAAAATTAATGAGGTTGACTGTTATTTCTTTACGAAAATGTCATTCCGTGAATTTCGTGTTATTCGATTGGTTCTCATTTAGTAACATCAAGAGACTTGGATTTTCTTTTCGGATTTCTTTGGGTCGTTGCATAAATTTGAATGCTATTTTATATTTATATTTATATTTATGACTCGTTTAACATGTAAAAAGTTAGAGATAAAAATAAAAATAATTTTATAAATAAAAAATATTTATAATATACTTATTTTAATGATTGAATAATAATTGATAAATAATATTAAATAATAATTAAAAAATAAAAATAAAACTTTATCAAATTTTTTATTTTTATTTCATTTTTCCTTACCAAACCAAACATGCCGTTAGTTTTGGTATCACTTTCACAAAAGAAATAGAAATGCACATTCTTAAAATTTAAAAAAAAATAAAGAAATGCATGAAAAAATAAATAAATAAAAATAGAATGGAGGAACTCCCCTGCCCATGAAAAACACGCACAACTGCAAGATCACAGCCCGTTTGCCCTCAGAGTCAAAGAAAGGCAACAAAAAGCCATCACTACAATTTGCCTCCCTTCTTCGAGTTCTCATTTTATATTCATGTTTTGCTCCTTCCCTTCAAGCCATACCATACCAGAGACTAGAGTGAACTTAGATATGCATACTACAACTTCTTGTCTGCAATAATCAAAATTACAGTAAATGATGCAATCACCTTGAAATAGCTTTTTTTAGAGACTAAAAAAATACTATAAAATATCTAAAAATTATAATTGGAAGAATACAAATTTTAATTATAAAAAAAAATTAAATTTAACAAAGTGTGTTTTTCCGTCTGCTACATCGTTTGTAGTAATTTTCATTGTTACAGAAGATTGGCATTCCAACTTCTCGTATAAACCTTACTATTGTTTTTTTTTTGGTCTAAATGTTAAACTGACTGGTAAAAATAAATGGGCTTAGTTTGTGAGTCTCTGTACAAGACTGAAGTAGGTTTGAATGAATAGGGAGAGCAAATGCAGAAAATATAGTACGTAAAAAAAAAAATGATTCTTTTCTAAGGTCTCTTATCTTTAAGGAAAATTGCAATTTTTCCAGTGTTCGAAATTGCGTCTAGTGGTAATTGCCAGGGCTTTCTATGCATTCTTTGTTCAGATATAATTATTTGATAAGCATATTTTCTAAAATATAAATTCATGCCAAAATAACTTTTAGTTGTCAAAATAGTATATCTTCGTTCCTTACAATTATAAAAAAAACAAGAAATTTAATACTTTTTTGACTTAAATTTGTATTTATTCATAAAAATTATTGAAATTTATTCAAGCCAAACTGCATCCACTTACAGGGAATACGAATTTTGGGCCCAGCGCCCCGGACTATCACCGGGTGCACGGAATGCACTTCTGATCTGGGTTTAAATTTATTTTTATTTTTTTTATTTTAATATTTTTATTATTTTAAAAAATATAAAATGTAGAGTAAAATAAAATTTTTAATTGTACAATTTAAAAAAAATAATATTTTAAATAAAAAACAAAAATAAAAAAATTAAATTTAGATAATTTAAATTAAATCTAAACAATTTAAATCACTTTTTAAAAAAATGCACGCTATTTGAAGAGTGCAGAGAAATTAGACCCAACCATCACTTCGTCCGCACTTTAGCAAGATAAAAATTTAACAATTAAAGATAAAAAACCAGAGAACACTGCGCTTTTGTTTTTGTTTTTGTTTTTTTTACTTTTTAATGCATGAACGCTGTACGCTTGACCCAAAAGAAAGAGAACACTTGACAACTGAAAAATGTTCGAGAGTGATGTTGTAACAAACTCATTGAGGCTGAAATTAATATGGACCATCTATTCTTCTCGTAGTTGCAGTAAGGCTTTTTTAATCGAGACCCATCACTTGGGAGAGAAAGGAAGATAATAGATGGTTAAATGATAATTTTTTTATTTTTATTTAGGAGAAATTTTTTTGTTTTAAAAAATATTCTTTAATTTGAGTGAATTTAAAATTATAAAAAAAGTGAAGGACTTAATAAATTTTAAAAGATTAGAAAGACAATTTTCATTTTCTCCTCCTTTTTATAATAAATTCCCAAACATTCTCTTTCATTATCTCCCACCCAATCATATCAGGGTTATTAAAGCCTTTGTGAAAATAAAATTTTGGGTCTAAGCAATTGAATTTTTATGTAGATAAATGTCTATCATAGAAAATGGGTCTTGGAAGAAAAGACAAGATAGGGTTAAGTGTATGACGAAAAAAGAGGCGCTTACAGAGAATACACATTGCAATATAGCACAACCTTCAAACATTATTTTAGGACCAAATCTGCAGCACTCTTTACTATCATCTACGGACTCAAATTGCCTAAACGCCTGGTGCTTTGAGCCCTAAAAGCAAGTACACACCAAACATCATCCATCTCTGTATCACATTTTCACCATTCCTACCTATCCCAGTCACAAAGATTCAAGCTTATGATCCTCTTACTACTACCTCTCAAACCAAGCATTATTTTGCCAACCCATAAATGCCTTTATATATAGGCTACATTATACTCTCCCTCACTCCACACAACAGCGATACATGAAGTACTTCTCCATTGGACGCCCACATTCAGCACACACAACCTTCTCTGGAATCCCCCCAGCGCTGCCAGGAAGGATAAGGCGATTGCAGTGGTGGGGGGTGTGAAGTTGCCGCAGATAATCATTCAGTGCAGGGATAAATCCGTCTCTTTTAGCATTTTCCTTCCATTTGTCAAAGTCTCTCAGGCTTGTTAAAGCCGTATCTCCCTTAGCTCTGGCCATTTCTTGTGCTCCTCTGCAGAATATAGCCCACCCCTGATCGCTCCCATCAAAGCTGAGCACAGTCATCACTTCACTCATAATCTGGTCACTCTCAACATCTTTCCCATGTTGTAGTTTTGAGTACAACATGCTCTCAAGTCTTGTCCAGAAGAACCATATGGACGTGACATTAGGCCAGAAGTAGCTGAACTTTTTTGTGGCGAAGGTATTAATCATTCTCTGCATCCTCTCTTTGGCGTTGTTCTTCCCTACATATACCATCTCTAATGAGAAGTTGCCAGCTTGTGCAACTGCCATTGCAGTGCTTGTGAATGTTTGAATCCATTCAAGATCTTCACCTCCATACAGGCATATGAATTTGCTTTCTGCCATCTGGTAGAAGTCAAAAAGAATATCTACACGTCAGTAAAAAAGTTGTTTGAGTGAGATAAGCTGGATTTGAAGACTATTCCAATGCCAAAGTTCATGCCTTTCAGTAAAAAAACATCTATGATTAAACTCCAGAACACTTGGTCAAAATATTATATCTACCCAAGCTATCAAGTGAAAGTGTATGAAGACTTACCCATTCTAGAACTGTAGGATCAATGCCATCAACAAGTAGCTCAAGGCTCCAAATTTCTGCCTTCCACAAGGATTCCTCTTTCTCACGAGTGAAGGGGAAAGCCAGATTTCCCCAAATCCAGTACATATGGAGGGCATTTGGGGAGGACAGCCTGCCATGTGGATCGAGGGCCACTAGGATAGCTCTCTTTGTAAAATTCCACACCTCTCTGATATACTTTATCACATATGGTTCAATAATCAGAGGATCCCTCACACTGTACCATGGCATCAATGATTGCAAATGCTCAAACTTCTGTCGACCCTTATCATTCCAGGCTACTCTGTCCACAACTGGTATCCATACCATCTCATAGTGCGTATCACTCCTTGATCGTGCATCTTTGTATAGGTTATCAAGTAATATGATCTCTTCTTGTGAAAGATCAAGATCTGATATGAGCAGCAAAACATGCTTCCTTCTTAGTACCTCGAGACTAACCTGAAGTTCAACAAGTGAAATGTTAGGAGCTAGAATATGGGTTTAAGATATATATGTAGAATAGCAATAGGTAGAAGTTAGAACAGACCCTTGTTTTTTTAGAACCATCTATAAGTGGGGGTGGATCTTCCTTCGCGTATATCAATGCTCTGAGAATTTTTAGGTTGTCTATGTGGGCTGTCTCAAAAAGACGAATCAAATTGCGGTAGGCCTCTATATCCCTCTTCTCACCTGCATTTCCATAATGCAACCTAGTTAAAATAGGCGTCCTAATAAACTATATTATATTAACTATTGAAAACTTTTAAAAAGATCCTAAAAGGAGCAAAAATGGAACCCTTTTTGTTTCTTTAATTCAGATTACAGATTTTTGCACTAAAATGGTAATTCTGATGTGCTCACCAATATATTGGTAGCAGATAGCCAGTTGGTTCTGAAGGTGCTCATATATACTGCTCATCTTATGAGCCAAGCTTGACAGTTCCCATGCCTCTGTGGTGGGTGAGGTGTACCTATAGTCATTATAGTTTTTTTTTTTTTTTAAAAAAGAAGTTAAGCTTACTGGTCACTTCATGATTTGAATGAGGGAACGGGAACTAGGTACTGGGCTTACTCATTTCTCAAACCTACAAGACTTGCAATCTGTGAAGCACAAGCTACAATACTTCGGATGGTCCAATAGGCAGCAACAGGAATATGAGCACTAGCAACGGACATTGGAGGCGTGTCCTCTGAAATGTACTCAGATGGCAGCTCTTTGAACTCTACGATACACCTTGTCACGTCCAGAACCGCCTTCACGAGCTTGATCAGTACATCGAATTGCTGTTTCAGAGCGGCAGGGTTCTCTACAAGGTCAGGCAGTTGCTTAAGCAGGGACACAGATTTGGCAAGCGTATTTGCAGCGCCCAATTGAGCAACGAGCCAAAATTCTCCAAAGTTAACAGCAAAGGCTGCTAAGGTTAGCACCACTTTTGCATGCCATGAATAACTAGAAAGAATGTTCAGTATCACCATGGTTGTTGCGTGTGCATCTCCACCTCCTGAGCACTTGCAAGACAGCTGCCAATACAATCATGTATTGCTCATTAACAATAACGGCTTTTCACTCTCCTACTATTAGTTTGCAGGCAGAAAGATAACTTCGTCAGACTGAATAGCTAGGAATTGTCTTTCAAATACTTGCAGCTTTAAAAGAACTGCTAACGCTTGTGTCACTGTCTTAAAGAAACTACCATTGTCGTCAAGATAAGTATATATGCCCTCAGCAAAAGCAAAAAGAGAGAAGGGATTACCAGTTCTCTTTATAGGAAGCCCATTTTATTCTTAACGACAGTAATAAACAGGAACTTTCATAAAAGTTAAGAAGATTTTGTATAACAAAACAACCTCGCAGGAAATTTTGTGTATGATAAGAGCTAGGGTGTCAAGCATGTCCAACTCAGCAAAAACAGCAGCCTTCTCTATAGAATCGACTTGTTCTTGTTTTCCCTACAAACAGAACCACATGGCTAGCAGCTTAGCTTAAAACAGAAACGAACAGAAAAGGAGAACAATTTTACTTCAAATTCCCCATTGACAAGCATTAAAGCGAATGAATAGCAGGTATGCACGTAACGTTGCAAGCAAGGCAAGAGAATAGAGACAAAAACAGAAAATGGTATAAATATACATCAACATCAACCTCAATGGTATGAGCAATGACATGAATCAAGATTTCCTCAATGATTTGGATAACGGGCTTGACTTCAACTTCACGACCATCTGGGGCATGGGTGGCCTGAACTTGCTTCATCATAGCAGTGTCGTCCGATGTTGAGAACATCCTACGCTCTCTTCTTTGCTGCATCTTACTCGGGGCACTGGCTGCCAGCGGGCGAGGGTGGGTACTAGCCATCATACTCAACACTTAGAATATCAGAACAGAATAGGAAATGTTTGGTTTTGTGTACGTTGTTGTTGCCCACGTTTAGGACTTATATAATGAGTGGATGGGGAATAAAGCCTTATTGAACATGTACCTTGCTTGCAACGGTGTATAAAACAAAGCTAAAGTGATCTTCTATTTAGGATAAGATTACACAGTGCATGTTTAATGAAGGTATGCTTGAGGAGATGGAGTCTATCATATTATTCGTGAATCATAAACATAAATAAAAGGTGAACAGTTTGTTTTCAAAATAACGTTGGCTTAAGCATTGGATTCATCTTTAAAAACTAAAAGTGCGAATTCACGATGTTAGTTTTAATCTCATTATGCCAACCTTTAACCGAGGTTGTTCTATTTTTTTGTTTTTATTAAAGCAAAGGGATTTAATTAGTCACATAGGCCTAGGTTTAGTTAAATTGTGAAGGGATAATGATGCCATGTGTACACGTCACTATAATGATATGCAGCCTTGAAGTAGTACTGCTGTGGGTCTATAATATGCAAAAGAAAGAAAAAGAAAAAGAAAAGAAAGCAAGCATTGTGGAAATAAAGAAAAGGTTCATAATTTTATTATTTCTTATGAAAAAGAAGGGAGGAAAAGAAAATGGGTAAAATCACAGTCCCCAATCGGATCTCCTAGACCAAACCCCCCCTTTTTTTCTCCTTACTTTCTTATTTATCAAAGCAAGTAATATGAAAATAAGGAATCTTCCTCCTTTTTAACTGAATTCGAAGTTTAAAATAGTGTTTAACAGTAGTTTAGTTATATACAAAGTGGGAAAGCATTGTCTTCTAGTTTTCTGATTTGTAGTTATTGATAATTACGCATAGAAGGGTGAATACGCTTGTGCAGAATTTTTATAAATGATAATTTATGAATAATCATAAATATCAAATAATAGCACCAAGATGCCTTACTAACTAATTAATTTAACACTTCAAAGCAGCAACACAAATATGCAAACTAATAGGAATCACAAAGGGCATCACTAAATTTCTTGAAACGGCCATCTACTCCTCAAGTAAGCAATGTAAAGAACAGCGTAAGGACAGCAGTTACAATGCAATACGAAAAAGAATTAAGATGAACAGAACAAACACAAATTTATTGTGTTTCAAATAACGAGACTTATGTTCAGTATCTTTGCAAGTTAAGAAATTTTTACTATAACAATTTGCTTTTGTCTATTGACAAGTAACATATGCTTTTTACATGTTCACCGCAAATATTATTTTTTCACATTAACCTTCAAATTTTACAAAGATATTTTCATTTGCTCATCAATAACGGTAAGTTTTTCCTTGCTTACCTAAGTTAAAGACAAATTCAATGAAAATTTTATACTAATTAACCCACAATAAACTCTACCTACATTTCCCAAGTTAAAAAAGTATTACAAAAAAGAATGAAAAATTGAACCCTTTCTCACAAGAAATTACAGATAAGATAAACAAATAAATGCTCTCAAAGTGTACTGGTCCGGATAAGCACAACAAAAATTATAGGAAGCAAAAAAAGATTTAGCCATGTAAGCTTGATGGTCTCGAGTTGCTTGTTTCTAATTTGAAAATCGTCCCTTATATACTTAGGGTCATCCACTAGCCATTGTAGTGCTTTCAGCAATGTAATTAGTCTGGTCTTGTGTTTCCACATGCATGCTTCAATTTTCATTTCTAGTTCGAACTAGCCGTTAGAATGTTCATTGTACCCATTGGCAACTTCTGTACACCTTAGGAGATAACAACCAATTAGCTTTGCTGATTTTCAAACAACTAAACTTCATAATCTTCCATTTTCTGCATCTACAATGTGAACTTTGTATTCTTTTTTCCCTTTTAATGTTGCAATGGGGCCTTAATTCAAGTTTGGACAGATTTTGGGTTGTTGTAGTGACTCTTTTTTACATTTGAATGAGTTTCCTTTCTCGGTGACTACTTGAATGTCAACATAAATGGCTCTCTCAAAAAACTTCAGTCTTGATATTCTTCTTTGAATGTAGAGAGGATTTTCACTGTTGGCATATAGGAGTAAAATTGCTTTCCTTGATTGTTACTAGCATTTGTTCTTTTTATATTAGCTTCTCTTTCCTTTTGAAATTTTCAAGATGTGCAGAAGAATTGAACTTTGACAGCATCATTCTATTGTCTTTCTTTGTGCAACTGTTTTTTATGTTTAATGACTAAGTTTCCTTAAGAAAAACTCCAATCTAAAAGTGTTTACCGGTTGATTGGTTCCATATAATCAATCTTGATTGAACCAAACTAATTAAATAGAAAGAAATTCCATACAATCAATCTAATCATTTTGAACCAAATCGAACTAAACTTATCCAATCTTGATTGGTTCGGATTGGATTAGATGATTGATTTTTTAACGGAAAAATTGTTGAAAGAATTTTTAAAAAAATCAATATTAAATATTATTCAATTTTAACCACAAAAATAAACATTTCCAACGATAAAATTCATGTTAAAAATATTGTAACACACCCTTAAATATATTCTAACTATAAGTTAGTCAAGATTCAAAATAAAAATAAAGTTTATGAAATAAAAATTTAATATAATATATTAATAAGTTGTAAGTTTCTAATTACAAAATATTATAATCTATCACTCAGTTCAATGAATATTGAATGTCAATTATTGTCATCCAACAACAATTAAACTGATTTAATTAATTTTGGCTAAATTTCATCCATTTGATCCAATTAATTAATCAATTTTTGTTGACTCATTAGATTGGATTGGTTAGAATTGGATGGATTTAACTTTTTACATCCCTACTCGATCTGATACTTATTAAATAGGTTTACACTTGATTTCAACATCTTTTTTTTTTGGTGCCATAAACTATAACTTCATAAAAAAAAAAAACTCATCCCACATCTACCAGACCTCAGCATCAGAAGATAAGATAGAAGTAAGAGGGGATGGAGGATAACAATCCCAACTAGCGAGGCACATCCCCTTAACAGAAGATTCAACAAGCCAATCGACTATCATGTTAGTAGATATGAAAATTCAAGAAAAAAAAATAGTCTTATTAAGATGACCAATTTCCTCCCCAATATTTATGCACCTCCATTCAGGATAGGCCTACTTCTCCATAATAGTGGAAACAAGAGCTTTGCAATCTGATTCGATGATGACATTCCTTAAGGGCCATTTGCCACCCTTTCTTGAGAGTCAATGTTGGAGAATATGTGTGTGTGTCAAAAGAGGAAAAGAAAAAGAGGAGTCCCACATTGCTCAAACAAATGAAGGCCTAAGGGTATAAATATTAAATGTGATTATGAAAGAGCAAAATGGGTATAGGAGGAGAATGGGCTCGTGCGCACAAAAGGCTGAGCCAACACAGTTGAGCTCAGTTGAAATTCGTCGATTCCCCCCCCTGCGGGCAAAATATACGCGGTGTTGGACACTTTTTATCGTTGCCAGAAATTATTTTTTGAAAATTAAATATTTTCAAATAGTCTTTTAAATATCCACAATTTTAAGGCTTCGGTTATGAGTTCATGATGTAAATGTTTCTAGACGTTGGTCATCCATTTACTGGTAATTACTAATCCATTTTTTTATTTTTATTATCTGATTTAATTTTTATTAATCCTCATGTCGAAAATCGCCCAACGTTCAGAAACATCCTTATCAATATAATTAAAAGTGATTCAACGTCTTGCTGCACTTGTGCCTATAAATACCGCATTGCTCACTGGGTTTGATGCACCACAGCTACGAACAACATTCGAGCTGTTCTCTCCACTGCTTCTCTTCATCCCTGAGTTTTCATTTTTGCTGTTCTGCCTCCCTGCAACATCGCAGACGAATCCGTTCAATCCTGGGGAGTGCCGTCTTGTTGTGGAATATCTCTCAAGGACAGTGTTCTTGTACATGGCTCGGATATATTTCATTCTAACAAATTTCTTATTGGCAGTTAACACTCTTGAGAGATATGGAGTCACAACAAAACAACGCTCCTACTCCCGATGGCCCTGCCGGTGCTAGTATGAGTGCTACGTCCTTTGGTCCATTTGCACTGCCTCCGATGCCACTGTCTAGGCCACCACTGGCAAGAACGTGTCTACTATACCTTTGACCTACATGGAGTTGTTGTTGCACTCACACAGTCTGAGCCACCGTTAGATATTGACCAAGATCAAAGGATTGCTTGGGAATATGCTAACAAGGTATGCAGAAATACCATCATTAACACTTTGTCTAATGATCTCTTAGATGTTTACTATGTGTACAAGGAAGCAAGCAAAATCTGGGAATTGCTAATTGCCAAATATACTGTTGAGAATGTTGGGAAGCAAAAGTTTATTGTTGAAAATTACTATAGATGGGAGATGACCGAGGATAAGGATATTAAGCTGCAAATTAACGAGTACCATAAGCTGCTAAAAGAGTTGAGGGCAGAAAAAATCAACTTACCTGACGAGTTTGTTGCTAGAATTTTGATTGAGAAGCTACCTGAATCATGGAAAGACTATAAACAATAACTGAAACATAAACAAAAGTAATTGCCGATGTCGGACCTAATCACTTACATCATAATCGAAGACACAAATTGAAAAGATATGCAAGCTGCAAAAGGCAAAGAGATGGCCTCAAAAGCAAATTTGGTAGAGATAAAGCAGCACGACAAGAGGTATGATTCTAAAACAAAACCTGACTACAAGCCTAAGAGTTCTAACCCTAAATTTTAAAAGAAAGGGAGTTACTTTGTTTATGGAAAACCAGGCCACCATCCTGCTCAATGCAGGAAGAGGGCTAGAAATGACAATCCTCCTAGAGCCAATCTGGTTCAAGGAGACGAAGAAAATGAAATCATTGTAGCGGTCATTTCTCAAGCTCTTTTAGTATCCGATGTGAAAAAATGGGTGGTAGACTTTGGGGCTACCAGCCATATTTGTGTAAATCAGGAGATGTTTGCCTCCTATAATCCTATCAAGGAAGGAGAAGACCGTGTTTACCTTGTTGATTCCCGAACTACAAAAGTTCTAGGAAAAGGAAAGGTTGAACTGAAACTCATATCTGGAAAAACTTTATCACTCAATGATGTTCTTCATGTGCCTGATGTTAGAGCCAATTTAATTTCTGTAACTCTATTAAGCAAAGTTGGGGTTAAGGTGTCATTCGAATCTGACAAGATCGTAATGACAAAGAATAATGTGTTTGTAGGGAAGGGTATTGTACTCAGGGGCTGTTTGTACTCAACATTGCTGATATGAATGAAAATGCATCATCTTCTGCTTACTTGCTTGTCTTTATGGTTGATACTTTTGATATATGGCATGCTCGATTAGGACATGTTAGTAAGTCATATTTAAAGAAAATGCAAAAATTTGGCTTAATTTCTGAAATTAAAAATGATTTTCTAAACAAATGTGAAATTTATGCAGAAGCTAAGTTAACCAAAAAGTCTCATTTTTCTGTACAAAGAGAAACTGAATTACTTAGCTTAATAGATACTGATTTGGGTGATTTAAAACAAACTATGACAAGAGGTGGCAAAAAGTATTTTGTAACTTTTATTGATGATTTTTCTAGATATACTAAAATTATTTATTGAGAAATAAAGATGAAGCTTTTGAAAAATTTCTTTCATACAAAGCTGAGGTAGAAATCAATTAAATAAAAAGATTAAAAGGGTTAGATCGGATTGAGGAGGAGAATTTGTTTTATTTAATGACTTTTGTGAAAAAGAAGGAATAATTCATGAAGTAACCCCTCCATATTCACCTAAATCAAATAGAGTAGCAGAAAGGAAAAATAGAACTTTAAAAGAAATGATGAATGCTATGCTTGTAAGTTCTTCTGCACCAGATAATTTATGGGGTGAAGCTTTATTATCTGTATGTTTTTTACATAATAGAATATCTTATAAGAAAACAAATAAGACACTTTATGAATTATGAAAAGGATACACACCAAATTTAAAATATTTGAAAGTGTGGGGGTGTCTTGTAAAAGTTTTATTACCTGATCCTAAAAAGAGAAAAATTGGTTCTAAAACTTCCGATTGCATGTTTATTGGATATGCTGAACATAGTGCATCATATAGATTTCTTATTTTGAAAAGTGATGTTATTGATCATAACACTATTATTGAAACCAAAGATGTAGAATTTTTTTAACACATTTTTCCTTTGAAAGTTCAATATACTTCTCAAACAGTAGAAAATTTTCCTTCTTCATCTAAAGTAAATGAAAGTGAAAATTTTGTTGAAAATTTGAGGAGAAGCAAAAGACAAAGAAAAGAAACTTCTTTTGGAAATGATTTTTATACTTATATGTTACAAGATGAGCCATCAAATTTCTCTGAAGCAGTTTCATCTTCCGATACTCATCTTTGGAAAGAAGCAATTAAAGTTGAAATAGATTCACTAAATCAAAACAAAACTTGAGTCTTGGCAGACTTGCCTCCGGGAGCAAGACCTATTGGTTGCAAATGGGTTTTTAAAAGGAAATATAATCCTGATGGATCCATTAATAAATATAAAGCGAGGCTAGTAGCTAAAGGATTTACTCAAAAATAAAATATTGATTATTTTGACACTTTTTCTTCGGTAACAAGAATTTCCTCTGTTTGAATTTTGATTGCTTTAGCTTCAGTTTACAAGCTGTTTATTCATCAAATGGATGTTAAAACTGCTTTTTTAAATGGTGATTTAGAAGAGAAAATTTATATGGTACAACCTGAAGGGTGTGTTGCTCCTGGACAAGAAAATAAAGTTTGTAAACTTGTTAAATCATTATATGGATTGAAACAAGCACCGAAACAATGGCATGAAAAACTTGATCAAGTCTTAACAAGTGATGGATTTTCTACTGTTGAAGTAGAAAGATGTGTTTATACAAAAATTGTGAATAATGGTTGTGTGATTATCTGTTTATATGTTGATGATATGCTTATTTTTGGTACAAGTATGAATGTTGTGATAGAAACTAAAATGTTTCTTTCTTCTAAATTTGATATGAAGGATATGGGTGAAGCAAAGGTGATATTAGGTGTTAAGATCATAAGGAGTGAAAATGGCATTTTACTATATCAAGAACATTATGTTAAAAAAATTCTTAAAAAATTTGGATTCTTTAAAAAGATACCTGTGAGCACTCCTTATGACGCTAGCACCAAATTAGTAAAAAATAAGGATGATTCGGTAGCTCAATTTACATATGCACATATTATTGAGAGTCTGTTGCATTTAATAAATTACACCCGACCTGATATAGCATATGCTGTGTGTAGATTGAGTAGATATACTCACTGTCCAAGTAGTGAACATTGGTTAGCTTTAGACAGATTAATGAGTTATCTGAAAGGTACCATGAATTATGGTATATGTTATAATGGATTTCTCGCTGTATTAGAAGGATACAATGATGCTTATTGGAGCTCAGATTCAGAAGAGACCAAATCTACTAGTGGCTATATATTCACTCTTGGTGGTGGTGCAGTAACCTAGAAATCAGCTCAACAAAATATTATAGCGAGATCCACTATGGATTCAGAGTTCATTGCTCTGACGCTAGTAATGAGGTTGAGTGGTTGAAAAACTTCTTGGCAAATATTCCATTAGGTAAAAAACTAACACCATTAGTGTCATTACATTGTGATAGTCAATTGGCAATAGCTATTACTAAAAATAAGACCTATAATGAAAAAAGTAGGCACATTCGTTTGAAACATAATATTATAAGACAGCTGTTGAAAAATAAAGTTATATCGATCGATTTTGTAAAGTCAGAATTAAATCTAGCAGACCCTCTAACCAAACCTTTAGGGAAGAAACAAATTTTGAAAACATCAAGGGGAATGGGACTTAAGCCAGTTTGAAAATTAACAGTGACAGTAACGCAACCTTTGTGATTGGTGATCCCATGAAGGAGGTTCATATGAGTAAAAACAAGTCATTTATTAATTCTGCTAGCACTTTATTACTTTTGGTCTCTTCCTATGATATGGAAAAAGTGTTAGGATGCATTATTAGCGAGATTGAGCAAAAGCTGTTAATGATTTCATATTCCTTATGGATGGTGTGTTCATTACAGTCACACTTGATGAAATCACCTATATGAATGTGGAGTGGGGCCGTTCCTATGAGATCATGAAAAAAATCTCTAGAGCATTCATTAAAACCAAGCACGTGCACGGCCGTAGTTTAAAGTTCAAAACTGCGATAACAGCAAAAATTGTGGGGGTATAAATTGACTCTTAAGGCCTCTAGTATACAACGAAGAATTGTTGGTTCATAGAAGCTATAAGCTTCACCTACAATTTGTGTTCTAAGCTTTATTAGTCTAGGAATTGTTCATAGTCCGTAAGACACCATATTTGAAATGTTTATGCTCATATTTATAACTCAGATGATAGTGATCTTTTGACACACATGTGGGGGATTGTTGGAGAATATGTGTGTGTGTCAAAAGAGGAAGAGAAAAAGAGGAGTTCCACATTGCTCAAACAAATGAAAGCCTAAGGGTATAAATATTAACATGTGATTATGAAAGAGCAAAATGGGCCTAGGAGGAGAATGGGCTCACGTGCACAAAAGGCTGAGCCAACACAGTTGAGCTCAGTTGAAATTTGTCGATTCCCCCCCTGCGCGCAAAATATACGCGGTGTTGGACACTTTTTACCGTTGCCAGAAATTATTTTTTGAAAATTAAATATTTTCAAATAGCCTTCCAGAATATCTACAATTTTAAGGCTTCGGTTATGAGTTCATGATGTAAATGTTTCTAGACGTTGGTCATCTATTTATTGGTAATTACTAATCCATTTTTTTATTTTTATTATCTGATTTAATTTTCATTAATCCTCATGTCGAAAATCGCCCAACGTTCAGAAACATCCTCATCAATATAATTAAATGTGATCCAATGTCTTGCTGCACTTATGCCTATAAATACCGCATTACTCACTGGGTTCGATGCACCACAGCTACGGACAACATTCGAGCTGTTCTCTGCACTACTTCTCTTCATCCCTGAGTTTTTATTTTTGCTGTTCTGCCTCCTTGCAACATCGCAGACAAATCGGTTCAATCCTGGGGAGTGCCGTCTTGTGGCGGAATATCTCTCAAGGACAGTGTCCTTGTACACGGCTCGAATATATTTCATTATAACAAATTTCTTATTAGCAGTTAACAGTCAACGCCTCTGCCATGAAGGCTGATGAAGCCAAACAAGGTGTGTTGCATAACTCAACCACAGAGCCACAAAGATCTCCAAAAATGACCCAAATACCAGCCTTTCCTTATGATGCATTAAACATACTATCAAATGCACCTTGATGATATTCCTCATTGGTGGCTGCCCTGCCATAATTCTCAAGAGAGATCAGAAACACCAATCCACCTAGATTTCAGTATCTTGCTCTCTTGATGATGTTTCCTTAAAGCTTGAATATTTGAATATTGCCATGAATTCTTTCCATAATTTGGGTTTGATTTATTTCTATACAAGCTTCTTAAAAAAAGTTAACAGCCACTGCTCCTTGATCAATTTTGATTTGGCTTTTTAAATTTATATGGTCGTTGTGCTTTCATTTTGGAGAGACTTTGACTTTAACACTAAAGAAAGTTTTTGACTGATCAAATAGAGAAATATAACCATAATTCTTGCTCGATCTCAATACAATCAACTTATTATTTAATACTTTTAATTCAATAATTTTATTTTAAGCCAATAAAATATTATCATCAAAACTAATTGTTGTCAGTGGTTTTATGGAAGTCCTTATCAATTGATCAGTCAATGATATAGCCATATAAAGAATAACTTCTTTCAATTTTTATGTTAAAAGTAGATCGTGAAGAGAAAAGACTACTTTGATAGGTTCTCTTAAATTTTAAACTTAATTAAGTTTCAATAAAAGAAGATACTAAACAAGAATAAATTAAAAGAGACAAAGATAAATAAAATTACGAGTTAGGAATATATTATTTTAAATTGATTAAATGTTAATATAAACTCAAACAATAAAAAATGAAAATAGATAAACTTCAAAGAAACTAACAACTCTAATATTAGGTTAGAAAAAATGCAAAAAAATAAAGAGTATAAAATAAATTAAAAAGGTAAATAAAGATGGAAATAAAAGCCAAAAATGAAGATGTGTAGATCAAAAATAAAAGCAAGTTTTTTTATCTTGTGTGAATTAAATAAAGAAGAATATAAATTAAAGAAATTTCCAATTTACAATTATAATAGATACATTAACAAGTAGTGAAGTAACTGGTGGCTTTAGGATTAAGATAATAGGTGGTGGATCTACTGTGTTATCCTTCAAAAACTGAGAGCTCAAATGCTGCCAGAGCTGAGAGAGAGTAATGGGAGGGAAAATACGTCGAATCAAGCAAGCAAATTGGGAGAAAGCTGAAGGAGAAAGAGCCGCATATTATTTGGACTACCACAAAAATGTGTGAAACGATGCATATTTTCATCTCATCCATGCATGCATCCTGAAGCGCACCATCACCAATGCGTTTTGAATGATCAAAACCCATCATTTCAACAATTGAAATGGTGCGTTTTGATCCCAATTTCCACAACGTGGCACTTTAATGGCGATTGAGGCAGCGAACAGTGAAGGTTTAGGGAAATTCACAAAGAACTTTAGAACCAGAAATTCAAAGGATCTTGGTCCAAAATGATAACTGTAATAAGAGAAAAAAGAAAATAGTACTCTTTTTTCTTTTTTCTTCTTTTAATGCATGAACACGGACGCTTAACCCAAATAAAAAGTACACTACATCTTGAAAATGTTCAAACGCGAATTGGAAACAAAGTCGTCGAAGCAATTTTTTTTTTTAAATATACTTCTGGCATTGCAGTACTTTTTTTTTTTAATAAATCAAAACCTATCAATTGGTTCTCTGAGGCTATGTTTGAGAGATAGAAAAAAGAGAAAGGGGAGAATGTTAAGCAGTTCCAAACTATAAAACTAACATTGCGTGTGCAGTAATAAATTGGTTTTACTGACAACACATGTTCCTCAATCAAATTCATACTATTGCATTATGTCTGTGAAACCCTAATTAGAGAATCAATAAGCAAAAGACATACAAGTTGCCAACATCTAGCCATAGTAATTTGAAGAAGATTGATGAAAGCTAGACAGTAACGCAAAATCAATTGAGATTTTTTGACCAATATGGCAATTGAAATGTGATGGTGAACAGAAAATAAGGAATATTGCCCAAAGAACCCACTCAATAGAAGCCAGTCATAGAGAAATCTTCTCTTACCATCAAAGATGTAGATTCCCCCAAAAAACACACATCGGTAAAAAACAATAACCACCAATTTTCATCAAAATGGTCAGAATGGCAAAATCGTAAATAGTGAAAAAATTGAACCACTTAATTATTTTACATTCAAATAAAAAATAAGCCAACAGAGAAATTTAAAGAAAAAAAGGACGAGAGGAGAAAGGAAAGAGATAGTTACATGGTAATTTTTCATTTTGTTTAAGATAACTTTTTCTTTGTAATTCTTTAAATTAAAAAGATAAAATTGTAAAGAATAAAAGATCTAATAGTATTTTTTAAACATTTTGGAAAAAGATTTTATATTCTCTTCTCCTTTTTATAATAAAGTCTCTTTTTCTTTCATTATCTTTTAACCAAAAATACTAGGGTTATTAAAGACTTTGTAAAAACAAATTTGAGTCTAAGCAATTGAATTTTATGGAGATAAATGTGTATAATAGAAAATGGGTCTTGGAAGAAAAGACATGGTAGGGCATAAGACCAAAAAAGAGGTGTTTACAAAGAAATACACATACCAAGTGTAGTATGATCTTCAAACATTATTTTAATACCAAATCCACAGCACTCTTTATCATCATTTACGAATTCAAGCTGCCCAAGCGCCTGGTGCTTTGAGCTCTAAAAACTAGCATGCACAAACGTCATCTATCTATACATCACATTTTCACCATTCCTACCTATCTCATTCACAAAGAATCTAGCTTATCATACTGTTAATACTACTTCTCAAACCAAACTTTATTTATCAACCCATAATGCCTTTATATATATAGGCTATACTATACTCTCCCTCACTCCACATAGCACCGATACATGAAGTACTTCTCCATTTGACGCCAACATTTAACACACACAACCTTTTATAGGATCCCCCCAATGCTACCAAGAAGGATGAGAAGATTGCAGTGAGGTGGGATAGGAAGTTGCTGTAGATAATCATTCAATGCAAGGATAAATTTGTCTTTTCGAGCACTTTCCTTCCTTTTGTCAAAGTCTCTTAGGCTTGTTAAAGCCATATCTCCCTTAGCTTTGGCCATTTCATATGCTTCTCTACTAAATATAGCCTACCCCTGATCACTCCCATCAAAGTTAAGCATAGTCATCAATTCACTCATAATCTGGTCACTCTCTACATTTTTCCCATGCTATAGTTTTGAGTACAGCATGCTCTCAAGTTTTATCCAGAAGAACCATATAGACATGACATTAGGCCAAAATAAGCTAAACTTTTTTGTGGTGAAGGTGTTAATAATCTTCCTTACATATACCATCTATAATGAGAAGTTGCCAGCTTGTGCAATAGCCATTGTAGTGCTTGTGAATGTTCGAATCCATTCAAGATCATCACCTCCATACAGGCTATGTACTTGCTTTCTGCCATCTAGTAGAAGCTAAACAAAATATCTATACTATTAGTTTCAGAGAAAACAAGATAAGAAAAAGATTTGACTGAATAAATTTTTTATGTGTATTTCATTGAGTTTTTATAAGATTAAATATACAAAATATACATGTGAATAAAATCTCAGAAAGGAAATAATTAAACCTAATCAATCTAGGATTAAGGATTAGGTTAAAATCAAGAGCCAACCTATTCAATTAAGAAAAAATGTAAATAGGAAAATAAACCACCATTATTACAAATCAATACATTAACACCCTCCTTTAAACTTAAGATAAGGTAGAGGAAACCAGTTTGAGTTTGTCTACCAAAGTTCAAAATCAGCTTGGATGATGTAACTTGTTAAATAAGTTAGTGGGTTGGTCTAAGGTTAGGAAGTAAACAGAAAGCCTCACTAATAATATGCTGTCGAATGAAATGACAATCTATCTCAATATATTTGGTGTGTTCATGAAAAATATCATTATAAACAATCTAAATGGTACTGCGATTGTCACAATAGAGATTAGTAAAAAAGGTTTGTAAAAGTCCCAAATCAAAAAACAACCACCAAAGCCAAAGAATCTCGGATGTAGTATTGGCAATGGCACAATATTCAACTTCACTACTAAAATGAGCTACCAATGTTTGTTTCTTACTACGCCAAGAGATAAGAGAGTCACCAAGAAAAATGGAATGACCAATGGTAGAGCGACGATTAGTAGGATCACCACCCCAATTAGTGTCAGAGTAGGCATGTAGAGTAAGAGAGGAATTGGCAGAGAAATGAAAGTCATGGAACAAGATACCTTTAACATATCAAAGGATACAAAGAATAGTGAAATAGATGAGACTATCAACTAACTGATGATAGAGAGTAAGATCCTTTAATAAGGTTCCATCTTGAGGTGTGAACTTTATATTGGGTTAAGAGGAGTAGATTCAATTTTACTATCAGATAGATGAGCTTGAAAAGGTAAGTCTGAGGCATATTTAGCTTAAGAGATAGATGTACCATCATTAGAAAAGAGCACTTAAAGACGCAAGAAATAATTCAAGTCACCAAGATCTTTCATTTCAAAATTGTGACTAAGAAATTGTTTGATTTCTATAATGCCTATCAGATCATCACCTGTAATAATTATATCATTGACATAAAGGAGTAATAAAACACTTCAATGATCAGTCTTGTGAAGGAAGAGTGCGAAATCATGAGGACTAAAAGAGAAGCCAAATTGACTAATAGTGGAGCTAAATTTAGTAAGCCAAAATCGAGGGGCTTGTTTGAGACCATAAAGAGCATGACGGAGTCTACATACTTTGTTGACTGGATGAGCATACCCAAAAGGAGGAAGCATGTAAACCTTTTCGTCTAAATCACCATTAAGAAAAGCATTTTTGACATCCATTTGATAAAGGACTAAACACCAAGTGTGGTAATGGCTAGAAGACTACGATAGAGGTAATGCAGGCAAAAAAAGCAAAGGTCTCTTCATAGTCAATACCATGTTCCTGAGTGAAATCCTTAGCAACTAAATGAGCTTTATATCATTCCACAGAACCATCAGAAGGAGTTTTGATTTTATGGATCTACTTGCAACCAACAAGCGTCTTATTAGAAGGAGGATTAACTAAGTCCCAAGTATGAGTTTTCTCCGAGGCTTGTAACTCATCGTGTATTACTTGATGCCAATGAGGGTCACTAGAAGCTTCCTTATAGGATTGTGGTTTATGCAAAAGAAGCATAGTAGAAAAACAATGATAGCCACAAAGATAAAAAGAAAGAGTTCTTACTCAAATGGGTCGATCGTATGAGAGAGGCATATCAAAGGCAAGATCAATAGGGGTGGCAACATTAAAGGAGGGAGGTATGTCAGAGGCAGGATCAACAGGGGTGGCAACAGCGCTAGGAAGCTCACTAGAAGACTCGATACCTAGGTCACTAAGAAAAAGATCAATAAAAGGATTAATGAAAATAAAGGATGAAGTATAAGAAATGAAAGGGAACTGGGATAATGAGGAGAACAAAACATGCTTCTAGAAATTGTTTGGAAATGTAAATGCACTAAAAAAGAAGATCCCAACAATGATACCTTTTATGCTCTGTGGCATAACCTAGGAAACAATAGAGACGAGCATAAGCTTGCAATTTAATATACTTATGAGGAGAAAGAAGAACAAAACAAGTACAGTCAAATATTTTAAAGATAATATAATCAAGAGAAGTGCCATAAAGACACTTAAAAAGAGAAATATTCCTAATGACAGAGGAATGAATATGATTAATAGTATAAATAACAATGATAGCAGCTTCACCCCAAAAGTGCACAAGACAAGACTAAGAGATAAAGAAGGCACAAACTGAGTCAAGAATGTGACAATACTTTCTTTCAGCATGACCATTTTGTTGAGATGTATGAGCACAAGAATACTGAGAGAGAGTACCTTGCTCTACAAGAAATCTAAAAAGTTTGGAGTCACAATATTCTATAGCATTATCACAATAAATTTTTTGATAACTTTAAAGAATTGAGTATGAATCATAGTAGCAAAAGTGATATAAATTTAAGGCAATTCAAAGTAATTTTTCATCATATATATCTAAGTAATTCGAGAATAATCATCAATAAATAACACAAAATATCAAGAAGCACCCATAGAGGGGGTAGGAGAAGAACCCCACACATTAGAGTAAATTAAGTCAATGGGAGAATTTGAGATAGAAACATTTTTATTAAATGACAATGCAAGTTACTTTGCAGTCTAACAAGAAATACAATGCAAAAATTTATCTGTAATAGTGCCTAAGGAACCATTAAAAATTAAAGGATGCAATTTACTAAGAAAAGTATAACCAAGGCGTTGATGCCACAATCTAGAGAAGATGAGATAGAAGCAACAGACAATCTAGAGTGAGTGGAAGATGGAAGATACAAGGAAGTAAGTTTAAATAGCCTTCTAACCTTACGCCCACTTCCAATGATCTGTCTCATTTGTAGATCTTGTACACAATAATCAAGATGAGAAAAAATGAGTTCATAGCCAAGATTACATAATTACCTAACAAAGATAAAATTAAAATTGATTGTGGGACAAGATATGTATCATGTAAAGATAGAGAAGGTAAAGAAATAGAACTAATGTAACTAGTAGACATAAGAGAACCATTAGCAATATGTATAGACTGAGTAATATGATTATAAGACAAGGAAGAAAAGAATTTGGGTTGAGATGTCATATGATTGCAACAAGTAGAATCAAAGAACCAAGGATAGTTACCTGATCGGGTAGCTAAAGTAGTAGATATATTAGAAGTACTAAAAAGAAGCTATTTGAGAAGGTTTTCCAGATCATCAGAGAGAGACGGTTAAGTGGAGGACGGAGTAGGCATTTCATTGGCAGTAATAGTAGTGGTGGAGAAAGCAGACTTAGGCAATTGTCTAACACAGGACTGATATTTACTATGATCAGCTCTACGGGGATGAGTGGGATCAATCAAGTGTCTTGTCTTTTTACAGTATCAACAAATCAAAGATGGACAATTCACAACTATATGACCTTTCTTTTTGCAAGTGTGACATTCAATTTATTGGCATTTAGAAAAAATGTGTTAACTGTGGGCATTGACAACAGAGAGTAGAATTTTTCTTAGTCACAGCAAAAGCCATTTTAATATTCCGCCTTAGGATTCTTAGTCAAGTTTCTTCAGATTTCAATCGAGGAAGAGCATCCTCAAGAGTAGGCAAGGGACTTTAGTGCGGTAAGGAAGCTTAAATAGACTCAAAATCATCAATAAGGGCTATTAAAAATTGAATTAACCTCAAGCGATCTTGGTATATGGCATACGCAGTGGCATTAACATCATATTTGAATGATAGTTCAGAAGATGCTAGCTGATCTCAGATATATTCCATTTTGGCTAGGAATTTATAAACAAGTTACCCTTGCTCTTGTTTTAAGGTGCTTAGCTCTTTCAAGAGTTGAAATTGATTTGATAAATCAGAGGAGGTATAATGACTTGCAAGGTAATCCCACATCTCCTTGGCAATCTTATAGTATCCAAACTATTGATGAATGCTGATGATAGAGATGTTTCTAAACCATGTGATAATTTGATGGTTTTTACTATCCCAATCTTCTAATTGATCATCATAGTTCTCCTGAGTTTCAGTTTCTCTTTGGACAAGATACATGATATCACTAGTTACATATTGCCAAAGTTTGCAACCTTTGAGAAAACCATGCATTCCTTATAACTAGAGGTGGTAATTAAAGCCATTCAAAATAACTAAAATAGGTTGCACAAGATCAAACTTTTCCATATTGTTGCAATGATAGAAACAAGATGATAGAGATGGATTTTGCAAAAAACAGATAGCAAGAATGAAAAGATCTCACCCAAAAACCTTAGGAACTAGTTTAACATAGTCAATAACTGGTCTAGAAGAGGGTGAACCAAAAAGCCAAATAAGCTACTAGTTCATAAGATATGTTTTAGATAGCTAGCGTTGTGGTGGCGCATGACTGCACGTGCGACTATAGACACAACTGGAGATGATGACGTGGTGCGTGGCACTGAAAAGGACTTCTAAGATGATGAACAAAGGTAGAATAGAAGCAAGTATTGCAGTGGGAACAAAATTGCAAGGTCAGGGGTGAGGTTTGTTTGATCTGAGTGATTCTCAAAGGGATAAGTCATTAAATATCGAAAAGAGAAGTTGTGATAGCATATTAATTTTAAAAAAATGAGACAAGAGAAAGATTTTTGAATTTCTTATATGTATACCATCAAGTTCTTATAGGATTAAATATACAAAATATACATATAACTAAAATCTTAAAAAAAAACCTAATCAACCTAAAATCAAGAGATTAGGTTAAAATCAAAGGTCAACCTATTTAATTAAGAAAAAATATAAATAAAAAAATAAATCACTATTATTACTAATTAATACATTAACATATATGCAAGTAAAAAAGTTGTTTAAGTGAGGTAAGTTGGATTTGAAGACTATTTCAATTCCAAAGTTTATGCCTTTTAGTAAAAACATCAATGAAGCACTAGGTCAAAATATTATATCAATTCAAGCGAACAAGTGAAAGTATATGAAGACTTACCCATTCTAGTACTGTAGGATCAATGCCATCAACAAGTAGCTCGAGGCTCCAAATTTTTGCCTTCCACAAGGATTCCTCTTCTTCCACAAGCATTCCTCTTTCTCACGAGTGAAGGGGAAGGCCAGATTTCCTCAAATCCAGTACATTGAGGGCATTTGGGGAGGACAGCCTCCTCTGTGGATCAAGGGCCACTAAGATAGCTCTCTTCGTAAAATTTCACACCTCTCTGATGTACTTTATCACATATGGTTCAATAATCAAAGGATCCCTCACACTGTACCGTGGCATTAATGATTGCAAATGCTCAAACTTCTGATGACTCACATCATTCCAGGCTACTCTGTCCATAACCAGTATCCATACCATCTCATAGCGCGTCTCACTCCTTGATCGTGCATCTTTGTATAAGTTATCAAGTATTATAATCTCTTCTTGTGGGATCAAGATTTGAAATGAGCAGCAAAACATGCTTCCTTACCGGTACCTCGAGACCAGCCTGAAGTTCAACGAGTGAAATGTCTTAGAATATAGGTTTAAGATACATATGTAGAATAGTAATAGACTGGAAGTTAGAACAAACCCTTGTTTTTTTAGAACCATCTATAAGTGGCGGTATATCTTCTTTCACGTATATCAATGCTTTAACAATTTTCAGGTTGTCTGTGTCGTCTGTCTCAAAAAGACGACCCAAATTATGAAAAGGCCTCCGAATATCTCTTCTCATCTGCATTTCCATAATGCAACAAAGTTAAAATAGGCGTCCTAATAAACTATATTATATTAACTACTAGAAACTTTCAAAAAAAAATCCTAAAATGAGCAAAAATGGAACCCTTTTTGTTTCTTTTATTCAAATTACAGATTTTGGCACTAAAATGCTAATTTTGATATGCTCAACTAAATATCGGGAGCAAATAACCAATAGGTTTTGAAGGTACTCATATATCCTGCTCATCTTTTGGGCCAACCTTGACGGTTCCCGTGACTCTGGGGTGGACAAGATGTAATCATTGTAGGAAAAAAATAATAATAATAATAAAAGAAGAGCTTACTCTAGTCATTTCATAATTGGAATGAGGGAATAAGCCCTAGCAACTAGGCTTACTTATCTCTATTAAAAGACTTTCAATCAGCTGTGAAGCACAACTTATAATACTTTAGATGGTCCAATAGGCAGCAACAGGAATATGGGCACCAGCTAGGGACATAGGAGAAGTGTCCTCTGACATATACATTGATGGCAGGTCTTTGAACTCAACAATACACCTTGTCACATATAGAACCACCATCATGAGCTTGATCATTTTATCAAATTGCGGTTTAAAAGCGACAGGGTTCTCTGCAAGGCTAGGCAGTAGCTTAATAAGAAGGGACTTCATAGACTCGGTTAGCGTATTTGCAAAATGCAACTGAGCAACAAGCCAAAATTCTCCATAGTTAATAACGAATGCTGCTAAGGTTAGTACCACTTTTTCGTGCCACGAATAGCTAGACAGAGTGTTTAGTAACTCCATGGTTATTGTATGTGCATCCCTATCTCCTGAGCACTTGTAAGATAGTTGCCAACATAGTCATGCATTGCTTATTAACAATAACGCAACTTTTCACTCTCCTATTATTAGTTTGGAGGCGAAAAGTTAAACTTTATCAGAGTCAATGGCTGGGCATTGTTTTTCAAATACTCGCATCTTTAAAAGAAATTTAAGTGCATTTTGTCCTTGTTAATGCTTATGTTAGTGTACTGAAAGAAACTGCCATATAGTCGTCAAGCTAAGTATATATGCTATCAGAAAAAGCAATAGAAGAGATAGGATTATCAGTTTTCTTTATAGGAAACCCATTTTACCCTTGACAACGGCAATAAACAGGAATTTTCATAGAAGTTAAGAAGATTTCGTATATTAAACAACCTCGTAGGAAATTTTTTGTATGATAGGAGCCAGAGAGTCAAGCATGTCAAACTCAACAAAAACAGCAGGCTTCTCCATATAGTCGACCTGTTCTGGTTTTCCCTATAAACATAATCACATAGCTAGCAGCTTAGCTTATTAGATTAAAACAGAAACAAATAGAAAAAGAGAACAATTTCTAATTAAATTCCCCAGAGACAGGCATTAAAGAGAATGAATGGCAGGCTTGCACGTAACGCGGCAAGCAAAGCAAGAGAATAGAGACAAAAACAGAAAATGGTATAAATATACATGAACATCACCCTCAACGCTACGAGCCATACGTGAATCAAGATTTCCTCAATGATTTGGATAACAGGCTTGACATCAACTTCACGACCATCTGGGCATAGGTTGCCTGAATTTGCTTCATCATGGCACTGTTGTCTGATGTTAGGAACATCCAACACTCTCTTCTTTGCTGCATATTACTGGGGCCACCTGTTGCTAGTGGTCAAAGGTCCTCCTGCATGTTTGATAGATGATAGAGTTAAATCTTGGAAAATGAAAAGGATTGAGATTGAGATAAAAGCATATTTGGCAAGTGAAAAAGTTCTTTTCTTGGGTGAGATGTCCCAATAACATAGGAGATTCCAATTCATTGCCTTTTGTGGTAGGAGAAAACTTTATCAGGTGAGAAAAGAAAAATTGAGATCATTTTATCCTTTCTTAAATAATTTTTTTATTAAAGATAATCAAAATTAAAATTTTAAATTAAAATATTATTTTATTATTTTTTATTGTTATTGATAATTAAAAATAATTATTTTATTACAACAAACAACAACAGCAGGACCTTTTCCTACTAAGTGGGGTCTGCCACATGAATCAAACGACGCCATAAAATTCTATTAATAGATTTGCCTATAATTTTTTGTGGTCTTCCTCGTTCTCTAATTATTGGACTACTCTCCATCTAATCTACTCTTCTTATTGGGGCTTCTATAGGTCTTCTCCACACATGTCAAAACCATTTAAGACGTGATTCCATAATCTTTTCTACAATAAGTGTAACCCAAACTTTCTGTTTAATGTATTCATTTTTAATTCTATCTAATTTGGTATGTTCATTCATCCAACGCAACATTTTTATCTTTGCAATATTAAACTTATTCTCCTATTGACCTTTTATTGCCTAACACTTAGTTCCATACAACATTGCCGGTCTTATAACTGTACGATAAAATTTACCCTTAAGCTTTAATAGCACTCTGCTATCACTAATAACACCTAAAGTACTTTTTCATTTCATCCATCCTACTTGAATTCTATGATTTATATCTTTCTCTATTTTCCCATCATGTTGTAAGATAGACTTAAGATACTTAAACCGAGTAACTTGTGGTATGGTGTGTTCTTCGATTTTCACTTCTACACTAGAATTAGTGTGGCTCTTACTCAAATTACATTTCATATACTCCATTTTACTTCTATTTAAATGAAATTTATGATCTTCCAAAACAAGTATCCATATCTCTAACCTCTTATTTATTTCCTTTCTCGACTCTTCAATTAGAACTATATCATCTGCAAAAAGCATACACTGTGGCACTGACTCTTGGATATGTTCAGTAAGCACATCTAAAACTAAAGTAAAGAGATAAAGGCTCAAAGTTGACCCTTGATGCAAGCCAATAGTTATCGAAAAATTCTTAGTGGGCCCACCTTGAGTTCTCACACTAGTTGTAACTCCATCATACATATCTTGAATTGCTCGAATATATGCAATACGAACTCTTTTTTTTTCCAAAACCTTCCACAACACATCTCTGGGCACCCTATCATATGCCTTTTCTAAATCAATAAACACCATATGTAAATCTTTTTTATTCCTTCGATAATTCTCCATTAATCTATGTAACAAGTATATCACTTCCATAGTCAACCTATTAGGCATAAAACCAAATTGATTCTCTATAACTTGAGTCTCTTGCCTTAATTTTCGTTTAATAACCCTCTTCTATAATTTCATAGTGTGGCTCATGAGTTTAATTCCTTTATAATTTACACAATTTTGTAAGTCCCTCTTGTTTTTATAAATAGGAATTAAAGTATTTTTTCTCCACTCATCTGGCATTCTCTTGGATCTCATAATCTTATTAAATAACTTTGTGAGCCAACTTATACCTTTCACTCATAAACATTTTCATACTTCAATAGGCATATTATCTAGTCATACTGCTCTACCATTCTCCATCTTTTTTAAAGTTACTTCTACCTCTGTCTCTCGAATCCTACGATAAAAGATATAATTTTGATCTTTTTTTGTAGTGTATAAGCTATTTGAGTATAATGAAAACCCATGTCTTTCATTAAAAAAGTCTATGAAAATAACACTCCCACCTGTCTTTAATATCTTATTCCATGACCAAGACTCTTCCTTCTTCGTCTTTAATACATCTCACTTGGTCAACGTCTCATCTTTCTTTATCTACTTTTAGCAAGCTTATAAATACTTCTTTCCCTAACTTTTGTGCCTACAGATTGATATAACCCATCAAAAGCTCTAACTTTCGCTTCGCTCACCACTTTTTTAGTGTATTTCTTAGCTACTTTATATTTTTTTCAATTTTCTTCACTTTTACACATAGACCATACTTTATAATATTCTTTTTTAACTTTAACATTATCTTGTATACTTTTATCCCACCACCAAAATTCTTTATCTTTAGGTCTGAAACCTCTTGATTCTCTGAGTATCTCTTTTGCAACCTTCCTAATCTCTTTAGCCATCTCGTTCCACATATTATTTGCACTTCCTTGTACATCCCATGATTCATCTTCCAAAATTCTTTTCTACAAGTTCTTTTCTTTATCACCTTTCAATTGCCACCACTTTATCCTTGTCATCCTATCTTGACCTTTACTTTTTTCTCTCCTCTTAATTCGAATATCCATCATCAATATCCTATATTATGTAATCAAACTCTCACCAGGTATAACTTTGTAATCTATGCAAATCTTTTTATCCACTTTCCTTAATAGAAAGAAATCAATTTGAGAATATATCCTCCCACTTTTATACGTGATAAAATGCTCTTCACGCATCTTAAAACAAGTGTTAGCTATAGTAAAATCAAATACTGAAGAGAAGTCTAAAATAGTTTTACCCTCTGTGTTTGCTTATCCTAAACCATAACCCCCATACAAACCCTCGTAACCTCTAGAACATGACCATCAAGATCCCCTTCTATGAGAATCTTCTCCTTTAAAGGTATGCCCTGAATTAAATCTTTTAAATTCTCCCAAAACTCTATCTTATAATGTTCTTCTAACCCTACTTGTGGTGCGTAAGCACTAATAATATTAAAAGTTTCTCTTTTCACTATATATTTTAACGCTATAATTCTATCTCCTACTCTTGTTACATCTACCACAGCATTTTTTCAATACTTATCCACAATTATACCTACTCCATTTTTAAATCTAATTTTACCAGTATACCAAAACTTAAAACCTGAAGTGTCTAATTTTTTTACTTTTTCTCCTACCCATTTAGTGTCTTGCAAGCATATAAAATTAATCTTTCTCTTAATCATAGTATCAACTATTTTCATTGTTTTATCTGTAAGTGTACCTATATTTCAAGTTTCAAGACAAATCCTATTTTCACGAACTAACTTTTTTAGCCACATTCATTTACAAAAATGTGAGAACCCTTGCTTATTTTTCACTACATCCAGGCAGCGATGTAGCCGCTCTTGCTCATTTGACAATGTACTCAAAGTATACAATGCATTGCTTCTGGGCAACGCCCTAACATTAACGTTAATATATCGTTGATTCATGTCATAAAGATTCGACGAAATTTTACGTTGGCTGTTGATTGCCTAACACAACCCTCCTTTTTTTTCTGAGCTTGGAACCGGCTATGAATTGATTTACATTAAAACACACATAGGCAGAGTTTAAAAAAATAATTATTTTATTATTTATTATTATTAGTAATTAAAAATAAATATTTTATTATTAATAATTAAAAAATAATTAGAGATATTTTGGTATTTTAATTCTTTTTTTTATTTTTATATCATTTCTATTTAACCAATTATAAAAATATAAAAGTATTTATATTTTTTACTAAACATAATTATAAGATATAAGATTTCTTTCTATTTTTTTCCATTTTCAATTCCTATTCCACCAAAACTAATCTTTTATATCAAACGAAGTAGGGTATCAGAACAAAATAGGAGATGTTTGGTTTTAAATACGTTAGCCTAACGTTAGGACTCAGATAATGAGAGGATGTGGAATAAAGCCTCATTGAATATGTACCTTGCTTGCAACCGGGTATAAAACAAGAGCTAAAGTTATCTTTTGCTCTGGATAAGTTCACGGTGCATTTTTGATTTGACGATACACAAAAGGTCAGCAGTTTGGCTTAAACATTGGATTACTTTTTAATAACTAAAACTGCGAATCCATGACGTTAGTCTTACTCTCATTGTGCCAAGTGCCAACGTTCTGCTGAGTTTGCTCTATTTTTTTAAATTAAAGTAAAGGGATTTAATTAGTCACATAGGCCTAGGTTTAGTTAAATTATGAAGGGATAATGATGCAGCCACGTGATATCCATGCCACTTTTATAGCATGCAGCGTATAAATGGTGCAGTGGGTGCATAATATGCAAAAGAAAGAAAGATAAAGAAAAGAAAGCAACCCGCGAGGAAATAAAGAAAAAGTTCATAATTTTATTATTACTTATGAAAAAGAAGGGATTGGTTAGAATCCCAGTGCCCAATCGGCTCTCCTATACCAACCCCCTCCCCCCTTTTTTTTTCCTTTTACTGTCACATTTATCGGAACAAGTAATATGAAGATAAAGAATCTTCGTGCTTCTTGACTGAATTCAAAGTTTTAAATAGTGTTTTACAGTAGTTTAATTATATACAAAGTAGGAAAGTAGTTTCTTAATTAAAATTTTCTAATTTAAAGTTAGAAGTTACCAATTTCTAATAAGATTCATGTATGATATATGTTTTACCAACAAAAAAAAAACAGTGATCTCTGAGTTTAAAATTTAACTGCGGCGTTGTAAGATTAGAAACCCTACATTATATATATATATATATATATATTTTGATAGTAGAAACCCTACATTATATATTTTGAATTGTTAAATATAGCCTAAATACTACATTAAAGAATTTGCGTTTAATAAGGTCAATGATTTATCTTATATCATCTAATATTTTTTTTATTGAAACATTTTAAAAATTTATGAATATGCTGAATAAGATTTTTTGTTGGAGAGAGTAGTGGAAGAAAAAAAAAGAGGTTGAAGAAATATAACTCATACAAGGAGGTCTTATTGAGTTCCATTTTCTCAATCACTTTCTTTCGTTTTTAAGCAACCTCTCTAATATTAGTGAGAAATCCTAATCCAATTAAATCCATATGTGAGTGAAAACGTTTTTCTTCAAAATTCTTTGACCAAATCAATATCATCTTTGAGATCACTCATATATCTATATTTTTTTTTCCTAGCTAGGATAGGTGTTTTATATAAATTTATTTGATATATGTTAAACTCAGAACATTCCTGAAAAAGAACTTCGCTTGATGGGCAAAAATCATAGAAGAGATATCATTTTGTTCTAAAGTTATGCTTTGCATCAAATTAATTTCTCTAATGTTATATCAATATCTTTATTAAAATCAATTTAATCAAGTCCTAAGCCGATATGAATTTCATTATTGGAAAGAACGAAATTTGAGGTTGAGATAAATTTTAAAATTAAAATAATCAATTGATGTAAACAGTTTTTGAACGACAGAATTAATTCAAAATATATCTTTATTGTGCCTACAATGATAATTTACTCTCATGTTTTTATAGTTAAAAAAAAGTTAAATTACTTTGTTGGTTGTCAAAGCTTTATTCAACTTTTAATATGATTTTTATAATTTAAAAATTTTTAATAAAGTCTCAGTAATTTTTTAAACAAAATTAATTGGACACTTGCCGTCAAATGTCTATCAATAAATCATCAAATTACGTTGATTTGACTAATTATGTATTTATATTGTTGTTTTTAAATATGTAATATTCACACTGACAAAAGAGATAAAAGATAATGCAGTAAAATTTACTCATATATGTAATATTTGATATTTCTTAATTAAGTTGGCATAAATCACCCATTTATTTTTCCTTACTTTCATATTAATCAAAGCAATTATTATGAAGATAAAGAATCTTCGTAATTTTTTAAAACTAAATTCGAAGTTTTAAATAGTGTTTCAAAGCAGTTTAATTATATACAAAGTTGAAAAGCAATGTCTTTAGTTTTCGGATTTGAAGTTATAAGCCACCAATTTATGATAAGATTCAAATGTGATGTCTTAGTTTGGCATTCAATGTCGGTGTTGTTAAATCAAAAGTCCTACATTATATATTCTGAATTGTTAAAATATAGCCTAAGTATTTCTGTAAATAAATTTATTGCATTTAACTACATCAATGATCTATATTATTTTGGTAGAATTATATTATTTGTTGGTAGAAGTTTTTTTATTTCTTTTTTTAATTCTTTTATTGAAACGTTTTAAAAGGTAATTGAATGCACATTGAGGGCAAGAACCATTTTCTTATAAATTCATTGACCAAATCAACATTATCATAAGACCACAACTTTATATAAGGAACCCATTTCTCTACTGGATTTGCAAGTTCCAAAATTTAAATTTTTTTAATTTTAATTATTATTTTTGTTTGAATTAACAGTAAAAAATTATTTTTATTTTATATCTTTAAAACAAAAAATTTAAATTTAAATACATTAACTCTAGATGGTTTAAATTTGTTTCAAAAGGAGTTGTACAGCATGTTGCTTTCTACAAGAAACAGCAGAAGATTGTGTAGTTTATATTAGTTATTTAAAGGATGAAATCAGAAAAAATAATATGAGCAAAATATGCTGTACTATCTTTTCTGGACACCATTTACACAATCTCATTTTTCTTGCGCTTTCTCAGGGCTAATAAAATTGGGTTTATGATTTTTTTTTTATAGCTACCCTTAAAATCAAAACATGTAGGTTTGTCCGTGGTTCTCAATAAATATATATATATACTTTTTTTTTCTAACTCGAGTAGGTGTTTCCTAGAAATTTATTTGATATATGTTCAACCAAGAACATTCCTAAAGAAGCAACTTCGCTTGATGGGCAAACATCATAAGAATTGATACTATTTTGGTCTAAAGTTATGCCATGCATCAAATTAGTTTCTCAAAAGAAACTCACGTGTTGTATATGATCAATCTTTAATATAATCAACTTAATTACGTCCTGAGCGGACATAAATTGCATTACCGAAAAATTCAATTTTTTTAGGTTGAAATAAATTTTAGAAAAATTAAAATAATCAATTGATTTGAGCATTTTTTTTTGGAATGACTGAATTAATTCAGAATATATCTTCCGTGTGTCTAGAATGATAATTTCTCTTTTGTTTTTTTAAACAAATTGTTAAATTACTCAGTTGGTCATCAAAACTCCATTCAATTTTTAACATGGTCCTTTTATTTTAAAAGTTTTTAACTGAATTCTTATAATCTTTTTTTAAATTTTAATTTAGTCCTCACTAAACTTTTTTCTATAAGACATTAAATTATATTTACACCCCTAATTATACATAATCTTTTTTTGTGAAAATAAGATTTTGATATTTTAAATATAAATAATTTATGCTAACGAAAAAAGTAAAAGAAGATGCAATAAAATTTACTTATGTGTGCAGCATATGATGCTACTTAAGTTAGGATGGTAACTCCATGGGAGTGAGAGTAAGGAGTGCCTCTCTATTGTCAAACCCTACCATAAAAGGACTTTTCCCTATTCTCATTCCTCAAGTCTCCACGGATGTCCTGGGGACCTCAAAATTTTAATTAAAAAAATGTAATATTCAATAAAAAAGAAAAATTTATATAATTAAAAGAAAACTTAAATTTAAAGCTTAAGCACATTGTCTAAGTTCTTGAACAAATTCTGATAGTAGTGGTGCTCTAATGGTTTTAATAGAAAATAACTTTTAAAGAATTGTAAAAATACTAAGGGAGTAAGTAGTTTACTTTTCATCCTTTAAATTCTAAACTAAAAAAGTAGTTCCTCAGCTTTTCAAAGTTTAGAGTAGTAATAAAGAGAGGATAGAGTCTACTTTTGCGTTTCAGAGTTTTGCTTCCAACCTCTACGAACAATGGTTTCCACCATTTTGAATGAGGGAGAGGGACTGAGGCTTAGCTTTCGGGTTAGCATTTTTATAAAATTTTTAATTAATATAAATACAAATAAAGAGTAAAATTTTTAAAAAATGACAAAGGTTGGTAATCCATGTATATAAAACTCTTAAAGGTATTTATGTAAAAATGATGAGAGCAGAGATCACGTGAAGAGGAAAGTATGATCCTTGTCCTCATACTTCCGAGAAAAAGAATCGTCGAAGGTAAGTTTTCAAATAAGGCTGTCATTAAGGGAATCCTTAAATTCGAGAAACTTTTGTCATCCTTACAATTAGGTGAGTTGGTTGAAATAAATCATACATAGTTAAAATATTAAGATAATACATGATTGATTATATTAGTATAATTTAACAAAATATTAATAATGATTTAACACCAGGGATTAAGTTAAATTTTTAGAAATTATGAAGAGTTAATTACAAACTTTTAAATGAATAGAAAAAATTAAATTACAATTAGAGTAAAACTATGTAAAATTCCATGTAATCATATAACCTAAAAAAAATTAAGACAACTTAAAAGTAAAAGTATTCAAAACCTATTAAAAATGATCCTTCATAAGCAAACCAAACCAAATTGAGCAAAACCCAACCAAAACCAACTAATTTTCAATTTTAATTGATTTGTATTTTTTAATTTTTAGTAATTTTTTTAGTTTACTATTTAATGTCAAGATAAATGGAATTGAACTGTATATGCACAAGCAGCCATACATGTACACGCAAATATATATATATATATATATATATAAGAATATTTATATTGTGACATCCTTAGTTGGATCCCTTTTAACATCAGTTATTATATTATTATTTCTTTAATTTGGGATTATAAGGTCTTATTATGTAAGTTAGAGGTAATCACTTGACTTTTATAGTATCATTTTTGATGAGGGAAAGGGAGGCTAAAGAAATAAGACACAATTCATTTTTTTTTTCACATTGTTTAACTGTAAGAATTTTAAAGTATAGTACCAACAAATATATACATGCCAAAAATATTAAGGGAAAGTTTTGCAAAAGTACAAAAATTATCTTTACATGCACTACATGTTCTACAAATGGGCATATACTAATCCATGACTTATTTGGCAACAAGTTGGATGTCTTGCATGACTAGTGTAAGGCCTATGGATAAGATGTCTACCCATAATATTACAACTTCTAATGTCACGTTTGGTGTGGCCATAGTGAGCTGGACATATTATAAGAAATAATAAAAATTTAAAATTCCCAATAGATAAATAACCATAAATAAAATATATGATGATACCAGCTATACAATGCTAAAGAATTTATTCTCATGATTATATTGTATTTATAGTAATAAAGCATATAAGCAGTAAAAAAATGTCCCGTAATCATATTGCATGCATAGTGATAATCAGGGTAATAATAAAAAGATATTCTCATCTTTATCATTCATTTTAAATTTGTTTGTTAGGTTTATTATCTTTTTTGAGAACTAAAAGCAAATTGTTGAGAATTTTCTCCTAGAGCATCTCCTATAATGGATCAATAATTAGAGAACTAAGCAATTAAAGGTCACCTCTCTATTAACACTTTCTTTTGCAATTTCCCAATATCACCTCTCTTTTTGAGGATTCTTTTTCGTTTCACTAAAATTACATTCCTTTTGAGAATTATTTCTCCTTAACATTTTCTATGAATCACTTGCCTCTAAAAATCATTTTGTATTATCTTTATTGACAATCTCTTAAATAATCCAAGAACAAATTTTCTTTTAGATTACCTTCTCTTTTTTAGGATCACTTCCCATGACTTTTCATATATAATTATACACAAATAGTCTACCAAAATATTCAATTTTTCCTTTAGGTCACATAAAAATAATTCAAATACAAAATCATAATTCACGATGGAATATTAAGAATACAAATCCTTTTTCAGCCATACCTACTTTATCTATTTGAAATTCATGCACGTTCATGGTTCCATGATAATTTAGGAATATAATATCACTCAAAGGTTATGTATATTTTGAAATAATTTTTTTATATGCTAATTAAAAATTTCATAATTAATGTGAATAATTTAGAGTATTCTATTTCAAATTGTTGACACATAAACTTAAGAAAAATTAATAGGACAAATGATATAGAAAAACCCAATATTACACCAATGATATGATTAATTTGAAATGATCTACTATGAATATTATATATAAATTCAAAAATTTTCTTAGAATAAATGATATAAACAATTCATATTAATTCATTGAACATGAATGCCATGCATCGATAATTCTAATTGAATTTATTTGAATCATCATAAATAACACTATTATCATTGCATTATAATCATGCTCCAATATGTCAAGGAATATTCAAATAGAAAAAGTGCAAATTTAGAAAGAGTTTTTATTTATATTTTAATTTAAGATTTTTCTTAAAGTAGCTTTTTTTTTTCCTTCTTTATTTCTTTCCTTCACTTTCCTTCTCTTTCTACTTCATTCCTCTCCTTTTAATTTTCAAAACTTGCTTGAAGGCAAAATGGGGGAGAGAATCAGTTTATACAAGGGAGGGTGTGGAGCAAATCATCATTTGCATTCATGAATTACATGGTTAAGGTCATGTTTGGTACGAGGGCTACGTAAAGGGAAGGAAAAGAATAAAGTATAGTATCCCTTGCATTGTTTGTTTACTAGTTGATGCAGCTTTTTTCACGACATAAAACATTCTAGTAAATGAAAGAGAGTTAACACCTTAGCAGGAGCGATAAAAAGGGAATACATTTGAGGGAGAGGCAGCAAAGATGACTATTTTACCCCTAATTTGCCATTCATACAGAGGTTGAGATAATAGATTAGGTTAGTCGTGATAGGACATGATAAACTGTAATAAGACACATATGCGCGCAAAACTTTCAATCTTTCCTACCAAGTCTTCACCTTTTTAGGCCACTATAGCTTGTGGACATAGCTGATGGACCCATTTTGCAGTGTCCAAAATCTATGATAGCTACAGGAGCTTTTCAATGGAGTGAAGCTTCTTCGTTCGTTAGCAACAACTTGTTAGGGCTATAAATTAAAACTTTTGTTTTGTTTTTGTTTTTTCGTTGTTTCTTTGTTTCAAAAATTCAAATCACAAAAAGTAAAACAAAAAACCACCATTATTTTTTAAAAATTTATTAATCTAAGAGTGTTATAATCTTTTGACCCTTTTTTTTTTATATCATCTTTTTTCTATCAAACTAAACATAAAAATAACATCTTTTTTCTATTCTTTTTTAAGTTATACCAAACAAAAGTTGGGTCTTAATATTCCTTTCTATCCTTATTTCCTTTCTCGTCAAAATCCATTCTCTATACCAAATAAACCCCAAGTGTTTAAGCCACTAAATTTTTTATTCCTTTCAGGTGCCACGTTGAGTGAATGATTTCATCCATTACTTCATATGTGAGCTCATGCCATTTGGTGGAAGAATCAGAAGGTGGACGCAAGGCGTTTTTCTTCCTTTTCTGCAATTTTTTTTATTATGCCATATATTTTGGTTGGGTTTTAATTATTTTAGTTAGATTCTAATTATTAAGTTGTGATTAAACTTTTAATTAAACTGTTTATTTTATTTTATTTATATAATTAGACTAAGTTAGTTTTTATAAATAATTGCTTATAACAAAATACCTATAAAATTTTTTAATAATAAATTTAATTTATGTAATATATTTTCAAAATTCCAAAACAATATAACATGTAATGTCTTTTTTAAATTCATATACACACACACACACACACATATATATATATATATCACACAAGTTATCATATAATTTATTTCATATACTTTAATTAATTAGGTACAATTTATTATTCATATATTTATTTATATAGATATCTTAATTAGAAGAAGATATATATATATATATATATATATGCATATTACTTGTTTAATTACTCTTTATGATAACTAGTGGCGCTTTTTGATTTGGCCCATTTGAACTTAAATTGAGGGACAAAAAAAATACAATGAAACTCGCTTTAAAGAGTTTTATATGTCCTTATATTACGTATTTGGGCTAAAATTTAAAAAATAAACATCCAAAGACAAGTAAATTGGTCTGAAAAAAAATGCTAAACTGAATCGTCCAAAACTGATTTGTTGTAGTTTGGTTTGTCTTAACCATGTTAAAACAAACGGATCAATCTCTCTATGTCCAAAATTAACCTAAAGGATGCAATTGATCCCCAAAAGACAAAAAAGGATCCAACCGAATCATTGAGCGCCACAGTTGAGATCCAAGTAGGAAGAATGGTTGACACGTGTGAGTACTATATGTGTGGGAGTGAGCGTGTGAAGCAAGGTCTGGGAAGCAGAAATGAGTATGTCCCCTGCGTCAGCGTATGGGTGCCGCCACTGTTATGCACGCCCTCTCCAACTGCGTATACAAAACCCCTCTCTCTTTCACCCTCACCCTCCCTCTCTTTCTTCTTCCTTCCCCATTTTCACTACCCTCTCCTTCTCTCCCCTTTGCCCTAACCCTAATTTCCTCACGGCAAACACTCTCTTCTCTGCCATGCAGGTAATTCGTTCTCGCTCTCTTGCACACTATGCCTTTTCATTGTATTCGAATATCAACTCCCTGCTTCCATTGGATTCTTTCCCCTTCCCTAATTCTGTATATTTCGGCCTATACAGCAGCTAATTGCTGCTTGGTTTTCCAACGACCCCACCGATGCTGAGGGAAACGTGCAGCTTTGCTTTTTTCTTTTTTCATTTGCCCTGATTAAACTGTTCGTCTTCAATTGAGCAATAACAAATGGAAATATCGAAATGTCTTGAGATCAAATTCTGTTTTCGGCTACGGATTTGAAGCCCTTTGTTTTGGAAGGGACGCGTCTATCTTCAATTTCTTTGGACAAAATTTAATCTGTGTGCTATCGTTAGCTATTTTCACTGATGTGAAAAACCAATCTTAAGAACACAAGCGAGGCCACCCACATAAAATTGTAATATTTGTCCATATATTGACGAAGCCCACTGGAGTTATAGCATCTTGTGATCTTTAAACATGTGTCGGATTTTAATACAAGATTTCGGCAAGAAATTGATTTTTCTTCGGATTTCTATTTGGAGACCTTTATAACAGTAATACAATTATACACGCTTCGCTAATACTCATGATTATCTTCAAACATATGATATATCAGTGTATTTTAATGTGAAGCGAATGATAATTGGTTATTTCAGTTGTGGGGTTTTCTGGTGTTTGGCATAGAGAAGAGGCCATTTCTATGAGCAGTATGTAAACTAGTTCTGTTTGGACCTTCTCATACATTACATTTAACTTATAATGGCCCTTACTGTGTGCGCTTTTATGGTAACCAACGTTATGTTTGTCCAATAATTCAGATGCCAAACAATTCAGCGGATGTATCTGAATCGATCATTCCGCATTTAAGGTCCACGCAGAAGTTGTACTTGTGTAAATCAATACTTAATTGTCTTTGTAGATTTTTTTTTATTAAAGATCATAAATTTGGCGTTTTTCATCTTCTCCGTGTTCTCTTACAAAGGGAAGAAGCAGATGAGAAAAGGAAGAGACAAATATTATATATCTTCCTTTTTTTTCAATGTTCTCTTATTTTCACTTTTTAATAAATAAATTACATTCAAACTATTTTTTTTTTCCTGAATTTTACAGCAACTCTGCTCTGGGGGTGGCAGTAGCAAGAACAAAGCAATGGTGGAGAATTTGCAGCGTTATGGAATAATAACATCAAACAAGGTAGCTGAAGTAATGGAGACCATTGATAGAGCTTTTTTTGTACCCGAGGGAACCCAACCTTATGTTGACAGCCCCATGGTGATAGGCTACAATGCCACTATATCTGCTCCTCATATGCATGCCACCTGCCTTCAGTTGCTGGAGGAGAACTTGCAGCCTGGAATGCGTGCTCTGGACGTTGGCTCTGGTATATGATATGTTGAACTGTGTATAATTATTATTTTATTACAATTTATTCTATCGGGTGTCTTAATCAAAATATGGTGTTATGATGTAAAACCTGGAATATCGTTTTTGATACTTGACAAGGGAATTAAGTTAAAGATCTTGTTCCTATGGATTTGGATGATGCAAATTCAAGGTGCTGTCTCTGGAGGTTCCAAGATGTACTTGATAGCAGTTTTACTGTTTTATTTTTTTACCCTTGTTACCTACAATCGACCTACAATCGATATTCACAATTTCCATACTGGGGGCCTCTTTGCAGGAACAGGTTATCTGACAGCATGTTTTGCCTTGATGGTTGGACCCCAAGGCCGTGCTGTCGGAGTGGAGCATATTCCTGAATTGGTTTCCTCTTCAATAGAGAATATTCAAAAAAGTGCAGCGGCTTCTCTATTGAAAGATGGTTCCCTCTCGGTGCATAGTGGTGGTATGGTTCTGGAACTACTGTGAATCTGAAATATTTAAAGTTGAAACTGTTTTAAGTTAAGCACAACAAAAATACGGTTTCTTCTGATCGGGTTGGCCATGTCAATTGAATCGAGTCGATGTTTCAGGTATGGGGGTGAAGACTCAATGTAAGGCAAGACTTGAATGATTTTAATTGTACTTGAATCCCTAAGATAAACAAATTGAAATATAAATACCCTGATGATCCGTTTGGATTTTGTTTGAAGTAATTGAGTCAACCAAAACAATTAAGTAGGGCTGATCCATAAGCATTGTTCTGTATATGGCTATCTAACATTTGGGTGTGTGATTTCGTTTTCAAGCCGTGTGGTAATAAATGCAGGGTTATACTAATTTTCTTTCTTAGTTAAATGTTGGCATCTTAATTAGTGGATTGATAATATGAGCAAGTGTTGTGTTGACAGATGGAAGGCAAGGTTGGCCGGAATTTGCTCCTTATGATGCCATTCACGTTGGAGCAGCGGCACCAGAAATTCCGCAAGCGCTTATCGAGCAGTTGAAGCCAGGAGGTAGAATGGTGATTCCTGTTGGAAACATATTTCAGGATTTACAGGTGGTCGATAAGAACTCTGATGGTTCTGTCACTATCCGGAGTGAGACTTCTGTTCGTTACGTGCCTCTCACTACTCGAGATGCTCAACTGCGAGGCTACTGAAGTTGGGGCAAAGTCCTGGGTTTTAGAAGACAAGGGTGGCTTTACATTTCCTGATGGAAGAGTTTAGTTTAAAGATGGAGATGCAGTTTTGTGGATATTTATTATTATGCTTTTTAATAAAAATATGCGTAAATATTTTTTGGAATTTAACTTTCTTTTTTAATTTTTTTAAACGTTATTTTTCTACTGTAAAATTTATAACAAACAAACAAAAAATATATAAATTTTTTACCTTCAAATATCGCCGTCATATACTCAAATGTGTGTGTGTGTGTGTGTGTATATATATATATGTATATATCATGGGGGAGATGTAGCAGTTTCCTGATGAATACACGTGACTGACTAATGTGTCCTAGGCCAATCCTTTTTTTTTTTTTAATTTCCCTCTTCATTATCTCTTTTTGAATGGTTTATATTTTTTTTCTTTTTTAAGATTAGACGTTATTACTATTTAAAATTTAAAATTTAAAATTATTTTTATTTTATATTTTATTACTTAAAAAAATTAAAATAAAATTAATAAATCTAAAAATTTTAGATTTTAGATTAGGAAGAATTAGGACATATTCTTGTAAGATGTAGAGGATTCAAAAAAAATTTCAATTAATCTCACATAAAAAAAATGAGTCTCACAGAAAGCAGAGAAGAAAAATAAGACATAAATAACAATAAATAATATTTAGAGAATAGTAATAATCCACAAGATTATACATACATATATATATATATATGTATATATATGTATATGACGGGAGAGAAAGCATGATCTAATTTGATAGCTTCTTGATGGATTTAAAAGTTATTGAACGTGATAATCACACCTAAAAGGGAATGAATAGGTGTTATGTGTAGAATATATAATTTTAATGTCTTTTTGAAAGTGGCATACTAATAATCCTTTATTTTTAATTTATGGGTAAGTGGAGAATCTTTATATGGATAAATATATAACAAGTAAAATAGTTTGCTAATGTTGAAATGATAGAGTGTTTGTAAAGAGCTTATGAGAAAGAAGTTAATAATGCAAACAAAGTCAAAGTAAGGCTTTGTTAAAATGGAGGACCATAGATCAGCACATATAAGATGTACATAAATATTTATCTTAATTTGTCAACCTTGACTAACATCCAATCCTTATAATGCTTAAGAGATTTTTTATTACACAACAAAATCTTACAAATACATAGATAATACTACTAGCAAACTTTATTGTACGGTAGTATCTTTAAAAGGATTTTTAACAATTTACCTTAAACTCTTTGTCAATCTTTAATCGACACTTCTTTTCTTTTACAACAAATATCACACTATCTTAAAAATGCTTTTTACAAAAATATATCAAATTTGAAGCAAGTAATCACATTTCAAATTTCTAACTCTTTTTCTTTGATTTTTCTATAATATTTCGTGTATACAACTTTGAGTATATATAGGCTTCTTATAATGACTATCCCTTAGAGACAAATCTAATATCCATCATTTAACTTTCCTAGCACAAATTTGGATTGGATTTTTTTCTAATGTTCAAACCTTTCAACCTTTATAGGTTTTGTCGTCTATGCAGCTTATTTGGTCAACTCAAATTAAATGCTAATCACGGAGCTCAAAACAAGATTAAGAGCAAAACATGTTTTCGAGTAAGAAGTCTAAGACAAATACTGTTAACACTTTTCTACCCATTATAATTTACATAAATAGCCATAACTCGTTTGTCTTTTTAACATAATTTGTTTTATCATTTCATCTATAAACTTAACTTTTTAAACAAAAGTAAGACTATACGTTAGTTCAGAAAATAGTTTAATATGCCTTATTGAGTTGAGACAAAACATAAATTTTTACATAAGTATGATAAACGTTTTGTTATCATCAAAATCTTTGAGTTAATTAACTTTGAGCCAAATAATTAATGAATGCAGCGTCATTTTATTTCTTGTACAATGTACTATTAACAACACTCAAACCAATGTGAAATTTTTTGAGAACTAATGTACCTCAAATATAATATGTAATTATTTTTTGGACAAATTGTATTTATCTATATCTTTGCCTGTAATTGTAATATCCTTTCAAATCTAATAAAATTCCAATAAACTTTTGATTTATAAGTTTCATTGCAATAAGTTATTATTTTTTAAATTTAAAAACTTTAATGGTACACAATTAGTAAAATATCATTTTTATTATTTAATATCTCTTTTTCTTCTTCATTTTTTCCAATCAATCTATGTCTTTCAAGTTTAGCTTTGGCGTTGTGAAAAAGAAATAATTGTTCTAAAATCACAAATCTGGATTCAAGAGTAAAATAATATTTTTCAAAGCAAAAGTGATATTGAAAACAATGGGCAATATGGGAAAGCGTAAATTTGAAAGTTCAACAACAATGCATCAATCACCCTAAACAGTATCGAGTTAGATGAGACTTCAAAATCAATATAAGCAGCTCCACGCTCCTTGCCATCCTAGAAGTCAGGCAATACCTTGCGGAATCTGTGTCTTCATGGTCCAAGTTATAGTAATATCGTCAAAAACTTACCAGCATAAGTCAACATTCATAATCAATACCGTGGCTTTGAAAAAGATCATTTTACTCCTGAATCTAGATTTGTAATTTTTGGAATTAATAGCGTTCGTCTCTTTTACCAGAGCACTAAACTAGATTTGAATGCCACGGCTAGAGGAGTTGAGGAAGATGAAAAGGAGGAGAAAGAATATATTAAATAATGAGAAGGGTATTTTAGTAATTTTATGCCATCAAAGCTTTTAAATTTAGACTATAAGAGTTATTAGGTAATTGTAATAAAACTAGTAGATTAAAAGGTTGATTGCAATTTTTTTTTTCAGATTAATGAAACATTGTAATTGAAGTAAAATTCATAAGGATAAGTACAATTTTTTCTAATTTTCCCCCTATTTGAAGAAATGTTAAATAGACAATTTTCACGACCCATTTGGTATCATTACAGAAATGAAAAATGAAAAAAAAATCCTACACAAGTCACGGTTTGGTACGAAAAATCTAGAACACGTCAAAAAGGGCAAAGGAAAGATGTTTTCCGACATTGTAGCACGGGATTTTTTCAAGAGTTTGGAGCCAATTTTGCAGATTAAACAATCATGCCCTCGAGTACTTACTGAATCAAGCACTCTGATCCATCCTTCTAATGTCGCGTGTTATACCCAAGGCTTACACCAGTGATGACGAGCTCGATGAACTGAATTCCCCTTGAACTTCGATACCATTTGATACCTCTGATTTCAACAAAACTATGCTGAAAAATGGAGGAAATCCACAATGGATCTATTGAGATACGAACTACTCATGATGGCTACAAAATTAGATTTCTCTGCCTCTTAACCTTTATTGGATGTCCCAGTAGAATACTAACAATAAATCAAAATAGTAGTGGTTGGGATCGAATGCACCTGCTGTTAGTATTATTACTTTCATTGGACAATGTTTATTATTATTATCATTATTGTGAAATTTATTTCTTTTCCCCTTTTTTAATCGATACCATTTTAGTCTTTTGCTATAATTTACTTTTCATTTCTACACTATCTTCATTTTGCCAGACATACAAATGAAAAAAACATTCATTTTTCTTTCCGTGTCATGCCAAATGCAATCAATTCCATTCTATTTTATTCTGCATTCTTTTTTCATTTCCATCTATGTACCAAATAAGCCCCATATTTCAAAAGAGTAAACTCTCTGCAACAGCTAAAAAACAGCACCAAAAAGAAACCTTTCTTCTAAATCACTGGGGCCAAATTATAATTCAATCATTTCCATTGGACAACAAAATTAATAATAAAATATATAAATCTAATCTCAACTATCTGCCCAATAAATGGAGGAGAAAAGAAAATTAACACTACCCTCAGCTATGAAAAAGAAACTCAAACAGCTGCCATGAAGGAATTACTTGAGTCACCACTCAAAAGGAGCCACGCCTGGGCCTTTCTTCAGCAACATTCACTCTGATTGTTCTCCCATCCAAATTCTGAAATAGCATGACCACCCAATTAGATAATTGTCCAAAAATAATCCACACATTACGATGTTTTTAATTTGTATATATATTCAATCCCAAAAAACCATTGGCATTTTCGAAAACCATACTATAAGAACATTATGTTACCATTAGTAAAGTAACAAGGTACTTGTATTATACCTGACCATCAAGAGCAGCAATAGCATCATTCATTTCAGTCTCACTGGCCATTGTGACAAAGCCAAAACCACGTGATCGACCAGTCTCTCTATCATAGACTATCCGAGCATTCACAACCTTACCATGTTCACTGAAGATTTGCTCTAGACGAGCATTATCAACATCCCATGGCAAGTTGCCAACGTAGACTCTCAAAGCAGGTTCAAAGGCACGAGGTGGACGTTCAGGCCGTGATCCTCTTGGAGCAGCCTTATTAACAGTCAGCAGTCTTCCATCTAAATCCTGTTGTAGAGAATAAAGATATGTCAATAAGATCTACTACAACCCAAAAAAATCACAACAAACGGTATGCTTCTGCATATAAATGACATGTAGGAATCACATATGAACTTGTAGAGAGCGAAATGTCATAATTGCTCTGTACATCCAGGAAAGTTTCCACAGTAATGAGTGGCCTAATCTAATAAAAGCAAAATTCTAAGAACGCTGTTTTACTTCTATAAGAGTGCACGATCAATAAATAAAAATATTGTAAATGAAGTCATATGAGGTTCCAATCTTAACATGATTAGATGCCAAAATCATTATCATAATGCACAAACTATCAATTCCAGGCTTAAGTCTGAACATCTTTCCCAATTCCTTGGCACCCCATCTGAATCTCCAAGGATTTTACTCATCATTAGCACAACGATCAAAGAATAGGATAACATTAATATCCTATAGGAAGTCTAGTAAGCCTTTTAGATCAATCACTTCACATCTAGAAATAACTACATTGAAGATAAATAAAAAAGAAGTAATATACCATTACTACTTTCCCCTTCTCATCTCTACACTATAAAGTCACAGTCTAGAGGCAGTGATATAGTGTGTCACTCCCATATTAATGTAAGTGACATTTAATTCTTCTTACAGGGGTTAATTGAGACAAGCAAAGAGGTGCTGCAAGTTCAGAGTAAAAAGATTTTATTTAGAAAGATTGGAGAGAATGTTATCCAAGCATGGTAACTAATGTAGTCTACGTGGAAGGAACATATCTAATGAATTCATTCGTATGCCCAGCTTCCTCAAGTCCTCATAGTTTTTTCTCAATGGTAAGAACAGGTAAAAACTTTCCATTTCTTATTTTTTTTGTAGAGGGGGTGGGTTTAGACATTGGATGGTATAATTAGCATGCAAAGCAGTATCAACAGTTGACAAACCTATATTTGTTAAGCCTAGACTTATTTGTTCACACGTTACACTAACATAATGGAATTGGGAATTATGAAGACATCAAGAGTAAACTTACCACTCTCCTGCATTTTCTAAGCTATGTTTTTAAGTGTAATATATGAACCTAATTACAACCCTCTTCACTATAGCCATGGTGATAAAGATACAGTCCAACAGACTCAAAGTTTCTATCTTCACTAGACAATGGGCCTGTTAGGATGGGGGATAACAGAGGGAGAGGGAAGGGAGTGGAAGATTTCAATGAAAAATCTCCCTTGTTTGGAAGTTTGTTATAAGGAGGGGAGGAGAATGGAGGATAACTAACCCTCCAAAATCTGGCCTCTATAATTTTACGTTCTCCTAATTAAGGGGATTTTGGAGGAAAAAGTTTCCCTAAACAAACGAAGGAAAATCATCATTTAACCATTCATTCCCCTCCCTTCTCTTCCCTTCGATTTTCTTTGGATTCCTTCCCTTCCCTTTCCCCCCTAACTCTTAAACATACCCTAAGTAATTAGCAACCAAATAGAATGAACTTTTAGGCTCTAACACATGGAAGTCAAAATTACATCTTACAACCTCTATTGAGCTCGTGTTCAGTATTCTGTGTACATCTTGACATTTCAATACAACTTTTCATTCTCAAGACAGGGCAAACACGTTGTAAAGTCTATAGCAAGCTAGTGCTATACCATAAATGTAAAGATATAAACAACTTACGTAGCGGCTGAACTTCTCGACAGCCTTATCGGCTTCTTCAACTGTACTCATCGTTACAAATCCGAACCCACGACTTTGGTCGGTCTCCCTATTATAAATTACCTAAAATCACAATAACCAAGTCACGACTCCGTAGGAAATTGAAGCCTCTAATACCATAAAGGCGTGCAGAGTGTGAAGTCTCACCTCGGCAATTTCAACAGTTCCAGCCTGCTCAAAAAGCATAGCCAGTTTTTGGCTATCAACATCGTAAGGTAAGTTGCCGACAAAGATTTTTGCATCTTCAGGCGGTTCTACAAATCCCCTCTCCTCAAAAACCCCGTCTTCACCAGTCTCTCCTTCCCCCTCGCTACCCTGAATTACTGCGTCTTCTCCCTCAGCCTCAGCCTCCCAATCCGAAAGGCGAGCTTCGGTATTGTCGACCTCTTGATTTTCCCAATCGGGTTCATTATCTTCGACGGCGACTGTGTTGTCCTCTTCTTGCTGAGCCCAACCCGATGTCTGTGCTACAAATGTCAATATAGAGGAAGGATGATTTTTCCAGACGAGAGATAGAGATGGTAAAAACAGTGAAGAGTTGGAGCACGAGAGCTGAAATTTAAGGGGTTTGGAAGGAATTGAGAAATGGGGATGTTTGGTTTTATTGCACAATAGTGAGGGCAAAGAAAGTAGGCATGACTCTGCCATTGCCAGGGTCTTAATGGCAGGTATAGGAGTGACAGACTAGTCCGTACAGGAGAAGAAGAAGAAGAGGAAGGAGGTTGAGGATAAGGGGTAGAAGGGTGAAGGGTTTTGGTTTGGGTGGCAAGTGGACGTGGTTTTTGACGGAATCAGATCCCTCCAGTAATATTGTCTCCTGTGCCTCTCCCGTAACTAATCTCAACCATTAAAAGAATCCAACGCAAGCCAAAGAGCCACGTTGCTCTAAAATATAAAACGGTGCGTTTAATTATTTGCTCCTATCTCATGCCTGTCATTGAAGCGGAGGTTCTTAATCCCAACTTTCTCATATCCTTTGTTTTCTTCTTCGCAAGCAGAACTCCGGCAAGGCAACGACATTCGGCGAGACGGTGACATTCCACAAGGCAGTGATGTTCGGCAAAATAGTGCACCTTCTTCATCCTTGTATTGCTCATGGAACCATCAAAGAACTTGATATATTTCAGTTTCTTCTTACTGTTCCACTTTTTCCTGATTCTAAAATTATTTGGCCACCATTTTCACTTGGATTAGAACTATTTTAGATATGACATAACGGAAGTACAATTTTCTATGCCAACTTACATGCTTTCTTCTTATGCCAACTATCAAAAATTTTATATCTTACACCTGAGATAAATAAATTCACGGAACCAAGCTCTAAATCTTACTTTTGCCCCAACTACTTCAACTGCACTCTCAATGGTTACAAGGAAGATAGAAACAGAGGAGGGAGAAAGCTGACGGAAAACAGAGGGAAGAACAAAAAGGAGGGAATCACCCAGTGAAATATAATCCTCGCAAAACGGCACCGTTTTTGTGCTTCTGAATATATCATTTCGTTCTTCTCAAAACAATGCATTTTGCTGCCTAAAACGCGTTGTTTGAGGGATTGTGTATATTCCGCTTCATCTTTGAGTCGTTAGATAAGATCAACGGTTGGCAAATGTCACAGGAGAGACACTGCAGAGAAACCTTACGGGAGACGATCCGAATCCGGTTTTGACGCTTCTCACCGTTTTTTTCCAACACGCGTAGATCGAAAAATTTCGCAGATGGTTTATACAAAATGTGTGGGCTGTTGAGATTTCCACTGAGACTTGGGCTTTTGATAATTTTGTAATATGGCCTTTCGCAAAATAAACTCCTCGTTATCATATGAGCATATCCAAATCCCTTGGTCGTCCATAGCGCCTTTAATCAATTTGACCAAAAAGTACTGGAGTTTATTATTGAAAATGAGAAATTGAATACATGATATATTTAAAATTTTAATCTTAAAATACTTTATAGAATACTCAATCCCAAATTAATAATTCTTAAGTTACGAGTTCTTTTGAAATTATTGTGGATTCAAGTTATTTTAAAATTATTTATAAAAAATAGAGTTTCTCTAAAAAAAAGTTAAGAAATAAACAATTTGTATTCGATAAATGCTTTTATATTAATGTTATTGTATTTGACAAATCTTTTAACAAAATTACTTTTGAATGTCAAATTATCAAAAAGGACATGTATGTAATAAGATAAGTTAAAAAGAAAAGAAAAAATTAGAGGTAACTACAATAATGAATAATTTGAATATAGGTATTTTTGCCTTCAAAAATTAATTTCCTATTTCTGCTTTCGATTTAAAGGAAAATTTTTTATTTTTTCACAGAAAAAAATTATTTGTACTATCACTTAAAAACACAATTTTTTTTTAAAAAATAAAGACTTTGATTAGATACTATAAAATTTTTTAAAAGGTATTTTAAACCCCAAAAAAAAAGCTTCTTTGATTATAGTCTAATTATTTTGAATAAATTATTCTCACTTCTCTCAAAATTTGACTCAATTAAATTTGATTTTTTTAAAAAAATAAAATCACACTTCACTCTTTTGATATTTAATATATATTATAAAAATGTATCTTTTAATTTATTTTTTACCAATAAAATGAATTTTCCGTACAACATTAAAATTTTATCTAATCTTTAATGTGACAATCAAAGAAGATAAGTTGATATTAAATTCTAATATGAAATTATAATTTCATTCTCAATATGATAATAAAGGAAAGTAAATAATTTTATTTTTTAAATAAGAACTTGAATAAAGCAACATTTATTAACAAAAAATAAATTAAAAAAATTATTATATATATATATATATCAAATATTTAAAAAACATTTTAAAATTTTAAAAATATAAAATATAATTTTTACCAGCAAACTATGTCAATATCCACCTCTCCAGAACAGTAGTAGTTCCCATGTCTGGCCTTGTAGTCATTTTACGGAAGAACAACAAAATTGGTGGATATTAAAGAAATGTTAACCTCCTGTTTGATTTAATCCTGTAGAATAATTTTTTTATTTTTAAGAACAAAAAAACAAAAAAAAAATATGTTTGATAATATATTTTTAATGAAATATTTTGTAAAATAAAAAAATAAAATTTTGTTTTCAAAAATAAAAAATTCAGAACACTTTTTAAGTGTTTTGTAATTTTTGTTAAATAGAATCAAGTAAAAAATAAAAAATAATTACTTTTTAAAATAATAATTTAAATAAATTTTTTAATTTTTTTATTCTCAAAAATTTATTTTTAAAAATATATATTTTAAAAACATTAAAACAAAAACAATTATAAACAGACCTGTCATCTTACTCTATAGATTTTGATACCGAGTCAAAGTGACGTCACGGTGAGAGATTCTATAGATTTTGATACCGAGTCAAAGTGACGTCATGGGGAGACAATCTTACACCCCTCTCTCCTATCTTCTCTTATCTCTTCCTTGTTTCCACTTTCTTTCTCAAACTCCCTGCTCAGGTCCCACTTCCTACCAAGAAGATTTCCTCAAGTCCTTTTGAATCTGGTTTATTGACTTTCTCTAGAAGTCTTTTGAATTTTTGTTCAGCTTTACATTTTGATTATAGTTCTACTTGGCCTTCTCTCTTTCTTTTGAATTGTTTGAAGGAAAAAACAATGCTCATAAAAAGTCCATCTTCTTGAATAATATATCTTAATTTATTATAAGAATATACTTTACCGTAAAAGCACACGAGCTAGATCTTATGGTTCTACAAGTCTGTGTTGTAACCTCACCAAGGAATATATATGCTATGTAATTTTTCTCTGCATCATGTTGGTGTAGTTTTCTTCACTAATTTGTGTAGAACTTACTCCCTTGTGTTCTCTTCTTTAAACAATGAAAAGCAGCTTCATGACCGATTTAATTGCTATACAAGAAAAATAAGATCTAGCTCTATTTTATTATTACTTACCCCGAGTCGTTAAGGCTGATCAATTTGCGTGTTGTGTGAACTGTGAAGGTTGATATATGGCTGCGTTATTCAGAAAGAGAGAGAAAGGATGCAGAATTCTTCTTCAGGTGGGACCCAAGTGAGAGAGTGTCTGGGATGGAGTCAAGAGGCTGAATTTTTTTGTATTCTAGAAACATGATATTGTAACGTTTCTTCATAAATATCTAAATATTGCAACTAGCTAATAATTATAATTTTTGCAATAAACGTATTCTAAATTATGACGATTATTGGGTGAATGAAATTTGACTGGAAACAACCATGTGAGTCATAGTATTGACTTTTATGCGTAGAGATACAAATAAATTACATATTCGGTGATATATATATATATATATATATATATATATGTATATATATTTATATATAGAGCATGGTTGGGTTTCTTTTCTTGATGGTTGTGAGTCAATGAATAAGGCAGAGGGTGTTTTTGACAGCTTGTGAGTGGGAGCTAATGGCAATTAATACGTATGTCAATATGTACAGATGGAGTCTTGTATTTGCAAAAGCCACAATAATTGCGATATAAGAGTCAAAGAATCTGACCACATGGGATTCCATCCTTTTTAATTATTTGCGTTTAAAATTGTTGTTAAACATAGCAAACAAAGTGGTGAGGCGTGCCATTTTCGGATATTACCATTTGTCATCTAATGTATGCCTTCAACAGAATCCTATATTTAAATTCTTCAAGTTGGACGCCCACACAAGTACACTACCCACCTTGAGATATTTGCATAAAGCCAAAAAGACCCTTTTTTCTTCTGTAGATTCAGGATTCTCCATGGATGACGAAGGAGGAAGCAAATCTCTGAGCATCGAACAGGGTCGTCTTCAGAATGGTACCCAAATTGATGATGAATATGGGGTCACTTCTGCTCATACCGTTGACCATGGTAATAATATTACATCTATTTTTTGGGCTTGTTCTGGGTTGTTCATTAGTTGTAGCTGCTCGTATGGTTTCAGATATGTGAATATTGAGACATGTTTTAAAAGGAATATGAATGTATAATTTGCAGATTCGTGGCCACAAGTGGGGCTGATGCTGATAACGACCTTCAATTGTGGATGGATATTGACCTTCTCTAATCTGATCATGGTGCCACTGGGTTGGAAATGGGGTGTCCTATGCCTTGTTGTTGTGGGACTCTACACTGCCTATGCTAACTGGCTCTTAGCAGCGTTTCAGTTCGTCAATGGCCAGAGATTCATCAGATATAGAGACGTTATGGGATTTCTTTTCGGTGAGTTTTCATTATAAATCCGAATTATCTAAAGCAGGATCTTAAATTTATGAATCCTATGATCTTTAACATATCTCAAGGCAAGAAGATGTATCACGTCACATGGGCTTCCCAGCTTTTGACCCTGCTTCTCGGAAATATGGGTTTCATCATCCTCGGAGGGAAGGCCCTTAAGGTAACACTAACCAACGCTATCTATCTATCTGAGACAAAGCTTTTATATATATATATATATATATATATATATATATATATGGGGTAGATTAATATTTCTCCGGGCAAATGCAGGAAATAAATTCAGAATTTAGTGACTCTCCGTTGAGGCTTCAATATTACGTAGTGATCACAGGAGGAGCTTACTTCATATTTGCGTTCTTCATCCCAACCATGTCTGCCATGAAAAATTGGCTAGCAGCGTCTGCCGTCCTTACCTTCACATACATCCTCGTACTTTTTACTGTTGTGGTCAAAGATGGTGAGCATTAATTGTTATTTTTTATTGTTTCAAAATAATTGATGTTGTAAAGATTTTTTTAAAAATAATTATTGTTTTAAAATTTTAAGAAATTATTATTATTATTATTTTACAATTTTACTTTTTTTTGTCTCCATAACTACTGCATACATTAAGGATATTTTGCTTAAATGTAATTATAATTTTCTATAATTCAAATAATTTAATAACTTCTTTAAGTTTTGTACAATTTTCTTATTAAACACCCAAACATAAATTATTTTAAAATTAAGGGAGTATTATTCTTTTCAACTTGTCTTGTTGCCAAATAGTAGTATCCTTCAATTACAGTAACCCACTTAAATATATCTATTATTGCAAGGTAAATCAAACTCAAATAGAGACTATGATATTAGCGGAAGCGAAGTGAGCAAGGTGTTCAATGGCTTTGGTGCCATGTCTGCCATTATAGTCTCCAACACATCAGGCTTGCTTCTCGAAATACAGGTCATATACAACCTAGACAAAATTCTACATAGCATTCTCTGTATGCATTAATCAATGTTTTAAAAATTACACCGTTTATTAAATCAATTGTTTTTTAAATATATAATGTTTTATAATTAAATTAAGATATGTATTGTAAAATAACATTTAAAATAGATATTAATATTTTAAAATATACAAATTAATTAAAATAATTTATATATTACATTAAATTTATATAAAATAAATTGAGTAAAATCCATTAAATATTCTAAAATTTTATTGCCAAATACTAAAATTTTTATTTAGACAAAAAGATTAAAAATTGTTTTTTGACCCATTTTTGGGTTTATCAATTTGATGGGGCAAATAGGCCTGAATTATAGTTGATTCACAGGTCCAGTTTATTAATGCATGATATTAATTAATATAATGACATTATTATTGAATGAATGTTGTGTGTTTTGGTGTATTTAATGGATGCAGTCCACTCTACGGAAGCCAGTAGTGAGGAATATGAGGAAGGCGTTATATTCTCAGTATACAGTGGGGATCCTATTCTATTACGCAGTGATCATCGTTGGATACTGGGCTTATGGGTCTAAGGTGTCCGTATACCTGCCCGAAAACTTAAGTGGGCCTAAATGGGCCAATGTCCTCATTAACTCCATCGTCTTCCTTCAGTCAGTGGTCTCCCAACATGTAATTAATAATAATAATCACACATTCTCACTTTTACTATCTTTTTCTTTGATAATTTCCGAGAATGCATGTATGAATGATTGCAGATGTTTGTAGCACCAATTCATGAGGCGTTGGATACTAAATTCCTGCACATTGACAAGGGAATGCATGAAAAGGAAAACTTTAAACGCTTATTCGTTTTACGTGCCCTCTTCTTTACAGGCAACACGTTCGTCACCGCTGCTTTTCCTTTCATGGGTGACTTCGTCAACTTGCTCGGTTCTTTTTCCCTCATTCCTCTCACCTTTATCTTCCCCAGCATGATCTTTCTCAAGGTCTCATTTTTTCTTAATCTTTTCAAATGAGTATGAATATGAATATGAATGAATTGTGAATTCGTTTTGTGGATCATAGGTGAAGGGAAAGACAGCAAGATTAGAGAAGAAAGTTTGGCACTGGTTCAGCATCATTCTTTCTTCTCTGCTCACAGTAGCAACCACCATTTCTGCTGTTCGATTGATCGTTGACAATATCCGTACGTATCACTTCTTTGCAGATGTGTGATCGCTTGTATCTCCAACTTCATGCCCTTGTGTTAAGAATAAACTCTTTCACATACTCTTGAAAAACGAATACTGTAAGGCTGACAAAGTTGGAACGAACAACATATATAGTGAAAAGAAAGTTCCAGATAGTGTGTTAAAGAAAACCAGAATATAGGCATTCCAAACAAAGAAAGACGTGGATAGTAGTTAGCGAGTGTTCTAAGTTTAAATCTGTTACAATATGTCAACAAAAAAAACATATATAGTGGGTTCTGTAGCGTGGCATTGAAGGAAAATAAAATTCACGTGAAAACCCCAATTGCGCAGTAGATCAAATGAATCTCTTGTTTTCTTGCAATCTGTTCCTTCGACAGATGCACGAGAAATATTTAGATAAACCTTTAGATGAATAGTGAGTCTTTTGTTATTTGGACAATAAAATAGCGTTAATACGTTGGGAGAAAACAATTTCAATTATTTAAAAATCAAAGTAATAAATATTTATTTATTTTCAAAACTGAACTATTAGGCAGAATGCTTTGGCAAAAAATTATGAAGCAAATTAATAATTATATCCAAGGTTGTCAAATTCGATAGTTTAAATAAATTCATAAAAAAAATTTATAACGTAGGTTTGTATTATAAAAGTTTATATTTGTTAATAATTATATATAAAATGTAATATATAAAAAAATTTATTTAAATACAATTTAAATTAGACTAATTTTTTAAAAAAATTATTTATATTTCATAATTCATATTTTTTAATATAAAAATTTCAATCAAATTCATATATAAATATTATTTTTATATCTTTTTTTACTGAATTGTATTCAATTTAAGAATTTTTATTTTTTTAAACTCAATTTGATTCAATTATATAATGACTCATCAAACTCAATTTCTATAAAAAACACCCAATTAACCAAATATATTTGAGTCAAAAGAGAATTAAACTGAATTTATATTAAATCCGAGTTTATAAGTAAGTTGACAAAATTTTTTTAAATAAAAATTTAAATTCATCAAAATCAAGAAGTCAACTTGTGAGTTTAACAATGATGATTATATTTACATCTGAACTTTTGAAGTATAATTGGTAGAAAAATAATGCTTAATCAGAGAAGAGGAATCAGTGTAGAATCATACTGTGTGATGCTGTAAAAACAGATTATCCTCGTAAAATTAATCAAACAGAGTCAGAGGCTAATGAAAATGGCAAAATCTATGGCATGAAGAAGGATTTTAGAAGATTATTCCAAACTGAATTTATTGATGGCTGGACTCATATAAGATTTCTCACCACATCTAAAAGGAGTGGTAGGAATTACCTGAATATATATGGAAAGCAAACATAATAGCCATTACAAAAAGATGATAAATTTACAAATTACAGTATATGATTAAGCATATATATATATACATATATATATATATATATATCATAAAGCTAAAGATTGTTTAAATGATCCTTCCCATAGAATAAGTTGCTAGTGATTTATGAAGGCCATGGCCCACACTGAAAGGGGTGGGATTGCAGGGCATAAATAGAAAATTGCACCCCAAGAGATCATTGAGATGACTCTGCCCATTCTTCAGCTTGTGCAGAGCCTTTCGCCGTGAGACTCCGAAGCTATGGAGAAACTTACTTCTTTTTCTGAGGAACCTCTTCAATCTAGGAGCATGAACCTTTGGCCTTCTCCTACCAGCTAGGGACTTGAACTTAAGCCACGCCTTTGCTTGCTTCACTTCTCTTTCTAGTATTTCTTAGTCCAACCCTTCTTCATTTCGCAGCCTCTGGTAAGAAAGCTTGGCCCCAGAAGTCATTTTGGAGCAAAGTTGCTGATATGATCAGCTCCAAGGAGAAGTGACGCTGGCTTAATTAACTTACTTTCTCCTCACGGGATTTTGAACTTTTGTCCTTTGATTTACTCAACTTTGGGACTGAAAATGGCTTCTAACACGTATACATGGGCAACTAGTTAGTTGCAATTAATTTATGAGGCCATGGGAGAGCTGCAATTTTTTGGTCATGCGATACTGGTTCATTCAAGTATCAATTGAAACCTTTCCATCACCGCCTCACATTTAAGAAGCCTAATAATTCAAAAGCATCTGGTATGAGGTCACCCCTTACTCTTTCAATTTTGATCTCTCAAAATAAAATATCACTTTTTTTTTTCCACACTCATAACTTTCTCATAAACGAATGGTATATACTGATAGGGCCATTTAAATTTGGTTCAAAGTGTTGGGTAGATAAGAATTTAGGTAGGTACACTAAACTCAAGGAATATAATGACTTCCCCAATTGTACTAGATTAATAAAAATTAAAAAATTTTATATTGTTTGTCCTTTTCTAACTTCAGTTACATCTGTGGATTATAGTTTATAGCATTAGCATTTAGCGGTAAATTAGGGATTTTGGACAATTCATTTTTTTCTAGAGCATAGTGACAGAAGGTTTTTATTTGATTAACCGAACAAATGAAAGGTACGAGTTTACCAAATATAAGAAAAAGAAAAAAAAGAAATCAAAGTCATACGACGTTCTGTGTATGAAACTATACAATTTAATTAACATAAGCATTTCCTCATAAGCATTTCTTTTAGTCTTTATTATATTGAAATTTTCTACTTAGTAATTCGCACAAAAATATCATAGAACAAAGAGATAATTGAGCTTAGACATGAATAAACTGAACCCACTGAGACACGCTAGGAATTCCACCATTCACAACCGTGAATAAGTAATAACCAGAAGGAGCAACATTTGAAGATGGTGGGGCTTCTGTAATTGCTGTAATCCAGCCACCATCATGTCTCATCATGCTCTTGCATCTCAGCTTCAGCATCCTCTGATTCATCGAGAACGAATGCGTCGTGAACGGGGGCGCATACACACTGAACCCCATCTCATTGCTCGGTCTCCTTCCCAGTAAAAATCTAACACTAAACTCTTTCCCATACCCAATTTCATAGCTTTCAACACCACCACCCCCACCATATTCAATGGTCACATTTCTGGGCCTCCATTGATGGTACCTCCTGTGCATGTAATTTGGAACGAATGCTTGTAGTCTCAGCTCAGTTGGGTATGCCACATTGTGAAATGTATACCTACCGTGAGGGTTACCACCTGCAACTAACACCCTCCCATCAGGAAGAAGAGTTGCTGATGAGTGATACATTCTGGCTATTTTGGTGGAACTGAGGACTGTGAATCTTCTTCCTGGTCTCCTATTTGGGCCATAGAGGTAAGGTTGAAGAGAAGCGTTTCTTGCATTGTCATACCCTGCAGAGCCACTTTTGGCTCCATTGATGATCAGAATGTGTCCAGTAGGGAGGATGAGCATGTCATGTAGGAGACGTGGTCCCGGCATGTTTTCCATTTCCCACACGTGCCTGTTCCCTGTGATCACCATTCTTCCGCATGAACTTAACCCCTTCAGGAATCTTCCTTCATCAGCAGCTCTGTATGCTCCTGAAGCTGCTCCTCCACAAATCATTACTTCTATTCTCTGAAAGTTTTCTCTGTGGTGTAACGGAAGCAGCACGGATGAGCCTGAGCTCGGGTAATTTCTCGACCCATCTCCTGGGATCCGAGGGAAGGTCTTGATCACTCTGTTTCGTCCCAAGTTGAACAAGATTGAATCGCGGTTGGCGAAAATGAACAAATTGCCGTCTGTTGAAAGGTGAAGGAAGGGATAGAGGTTGTTCCCTCCTGCATTTCTGTCATTAGTTTGGCGCAAGAATGGAAGATCAAATGAGTTTTCTCCAGAGTTTATTTTTGGAACGAATTCATATGTGAAAACCCCCCTTCCGCCAACCACAACCACCCTGTCATGTTCCGGCAGAATCTGACTAGAAGCATACCAGCGCCGATCAGACAGGGATTTCTTTGTCTGTTTCCAGTCACATTGGTGATTCCTACAGGGTCTGAAGAGTCTGACTCTCCTAGCTCCATTGCCATATCCACCTGTTTGTAGCAGTGTCCCGTTGCTGAGGAAAGAACCAGAGGAACACCAAGGATCAGAGTCAAGCCTCATGGGCCTCACTCTGTTTCCACCAATGTCATACTCAACGGAGTGAGCATAGCATGTAGAGTCCATCAAATCATCGTGGCTTCTGGTGCACCTTCTGCCATTGAAACGTCTCCGAAGCCTGTAACCAGACTGGTCGGCTCCTGTTTGGTCGAACAATATGACGGTGTTATGGTGGGTTAATGCCATGTGCATCCCCACCACACCAGTGCTGTTAAGGAGGAGCTGCCACTGCCCTTTCCGGCCTTTAGAGAGCCCTCCTGTTGCGCCATCTCCGAATCCAACACAAAGCAAAAATTGGATAAAGAACATGATTTTACTGGAACATAGTGAGCTTTTTATGTCACGCTCCATCTTTTGCGAGAGATGACTGCTATGGAAATGGTAGGGACTGTGAGGCTCCTTTTGTAGCAGAGTTTTGGATTGGAGCCGATTTACTAGCTGCCATGCACTTGAAACGGAGCAATCAACTAGGCTAAAATTCAGTCTGCTAATTCATCTTAAAATATGTGATAAATATATTACAGTGAATCTTGCCGTGAGGAGAGTTCATTGGTCATACATGAGTTTGGTGATATCAACATAATCGGGTTTGCGCCAGCAAAGATGGAATGGGCATGAAAAATGATATTCTGATACCAAAATTCCGAGTTTATAGTATCAATGAGGCATTACCCTTTCTTTTTTACGGTTTTTGTAATAACTTCATATAATACAAAAAGTAAAAATGATTAGTAGTTAGCTTCACAAGATCATGTTGCGAAGGTATGAGCCACGGATTTAACTACTACGCCATTTGACGATATATAACACGGCTCTTGGATAAAACTAGATAGACGGTACAAAGAATTCATGAATCACCACAAAATTAATTTAAAAAAGGATTACAGAACAAATTAATACTGTGCTAGTTCATCAACGTATGAGAAACGCAGAACGCAGTCATGTTATTGACGATTGAGCTCATTAATATAGAAGGTTTTGAACCTTGGGCGAATAAATACCCAGTATATGTACACTGTTAATCTGATAATAATCTGGTAAGCACACCTCTGCTCCATTCTTCATTTTCATTACCAAAAAACTTGCAGAATATCTCAACTTGAAAACCATGGACAGGTTTCACGATGAGGTATCATCTAATAAAGTCTTATTCGAGTATCAATGGTACTCCTGCAAATGGGGCATGTCTCCAGATCCTGTCCGCACTCACAGCAAGTCTGCCAATTAAGTAGAAGATGAGTCAGCTAACTAATGTATGCATTCAATCATCACAAAACTAAACGTAGAACTAGAAAACAATTAACTGCCTGATTCTGTTACCTGATGCCCGCAACCAAAGGCCATATTCTTAGGATCAGAGAGGCAAATGGGACAAACCTGCCAGGATTACATAACATAATACTTTAGTATGTCCTGAAATTCTGTGAAAGGCATATCGTTAAGCAAAATAGGTATAGATAGAGTAAAAGTACATGATTATCGGAAGCAGAACTTGCAGGATAATTTGTGCCAGTATCATCCTGTCTGGGAGATGGTGCACTAGGACGAAAACTGCTTGAACGGGAAGCTTTTGGGGTGTTGACAGATGCAGCGCCATATATAGGTGGGGGAAGAGGAACCCTGTCTATAGCTTTCCCTCTACGAGCGCTGTTTGAAAAGATTAAAAACATTAAACGGCTTTACAACAGTTGCTATATCAAATATTGCAGAAGCCTGCTCTCCCCCCCCCCCCCCCCCGCCCCAAAAAAAAACAAAAACAAACCAAAAGAATAAAAAAGGTTCAACGTTGTTACCCCAATATATTAAGTTCCAGTGTTGCCTTATATTGAGAGGGTATTTCCATCAAGGCAGCAAGTGCAAATTCTGTTTCTTTTCTGGAGCGATCCATATTCTTTGACATTATTTCAGTAAAATTCACAAACTACCAAAATAAAATTAAAAAAAAAAAGTGGAAGGAAAGAAAAATGAAATTTATCATTATTGAGGAAGAACATAAAGGGAGCATACCCTAAAGCAACAGCAAAACTGACAACTTATAACCTGAACTGGAGATACATACCTGGAAATTATCAAAGGTCCGGGCTGGTATGTTATCATCAAATTCTTTCATCATGTCCCATGGCCCATCTCCAACTCCAACTAATATAATTGAAAGGGGATATTCACTGAAAATAACACACATTTCAGAAATAATTACAAGAAGGGCAATTAAAAAAATAAAGCAATGCACAGATAATTGCCTTGCTTTCACAATAGCTTCAACAGTTTGTTTTTCCTGAGTGCTTAACTGCCCACGCTCAGTGTCAACACTTCTTGTCACCTACAGCAACCCTGAACTTCAATTAGTTCAACATACAGAAGTTTCCAATTGCCAGTTCAAGGCCACAAGCAAGCAAGACCATACCATGCCTATAATTCTCCAGCAATATCATCTCTAAGCTTTCTATAAGTTTCTTATGCAATTACAATTGATTTTTTTTTTTAATTCAATTTCAACGTCAATCAGAAGCCACATTTTCACATCTCAACATAGATGATTAAAATGTGAATAGATGATTTTCTCAAAATAAAATTCAATTTGAAATCAAATTAAGTGATCAAAGCATCCTCATGGCCAATCATTTGATACAGTTTAGCCACTAGTTTCTTTGCAAGCTGCCACAACTATTGTCTTTTAAGTTTCAGCAACTTACATCGATGTGAATAAGTTTTAGGACTCTATGGTATAGAAGCAAGGTATTGATATTAGCATCATCAACTACCCCCTCACCCCCAACCCTTTTTATCACTTTGACAAACATAATCCAAATTCCAAAATGATTTACCTGTCCATCAGCTATTATCAACAAGACATGGTATTGGCCACCACTTTGCTCCACTATAGTGATTGCCATTTCAATGACTGGAGCAAATGATGTTGGTCCTGTCACAGCATAGTAAGCAAACGTATCATAAGCAAGATGCCGTTGTTAAATTTAAAAAAGAGAGAGAGAGAGAGAGAGAGAGAGAGAGAAATGAAGTTTGACCTAGGTTCTAATACCTGCAAGTTTTAAATCAGGAACCAATTCCCGGTACCGTCTCAACACTTCTTCAAATCCTTGACAAATTCTCTCATCCGGATAGAAACTAAAAACCTCTTGGTCATGGGTTGATGCTGCCAATATGTAAAACCACACTTACGTAACTCGTCAAGATGACAGAGTGTAATACATTACATTATTTATTGAAAATTTGAAATTACCATCCCCAAATCCAAAACAGGGAATTAAGTTATCTTCATCAAAGGAAGACAACGTTTTCCCAATGATCGATATTGCTTGTTCATACGGATTTGGTTCATGACCAATGTGATGCAGGCTTCTCCTTTGGAATGACCTTGTACCTGATAAAAAAGCAAGTTATGTGTGTCAATTGTCAACCCAATAGCAGAAGAAAGACTACAAAAGGAGAGCAGCCAAATGAAGCAAAACCTGTCCATTCATTGCTCTTTGTGAAATCAATACCAACAATTAGATTGGAAGACTCTAGACCAGCAACTGCTAGAGCCTCGGTTACCTGACAACATCAAGCAGTACTGCAGAGTGTCACAAAAAATGTGAATTTAATATACCAATTACTGTTGTTGTGCCATCTGTCCGTACAGTAATCTAAAATAATTATCTTGTATCAATACGAAGAAACTTGTGGAAAATAGGAAACCAATGGAAACTATTTATTCCTTAATTCAAACAATCTTTAAAATGAAAGCGTCAAGATAGTAATATTAATAATGCATACTTAAACATATAAAAGCAATGCACTGGTCCTGTCATACAATTGGATACTGGTTACAAGAAAGGACTACAAGAGAAAAGAAAATGTTTTTGCCTCACTTCTTAAATTCATACAGTCGTCTCCGGAATATGTGGGCAATTTTGAATATCTTCAAACTTCGTAACTAAGGGAAATAAAGGAAAAGAATATTCTTCAAATTTTGCTACTTAAAATCAAAATACATTATACCATTTCATACACCGAAACCAGGGGAAAAGAAGAGGTACCTGGTCCAAGCTAATATAATTGTCATCTATCTTTGAATACTTCCTCTCTAACCTCTTTCTTGGCTCAGGTACATGACCACCACCATAAGTCTGAGATGGAGTCCCGAAATATTCCCGAGGCACATGATGTTGGTTTTGTTGCATATAGGGTGATTGAGGTGGAGGATAACTCCAGGAATGTGAACTGGGCCTTGAGTGTGAACGTTGCCTCCCGATCCCCCGTTTTGAAATTGATCCACCCATCCCCTCTAAATTCTAGAGAGATTCCGCACCTACAAAAATTCTCTTAGGATGAATCCTCCAGAACTGTAAAAGATCATGTCACATTATTCTTTTGAAAAGAAAATAAGACAATTTCTTTGACAATTCCCGACTTTTCTTTTTCCCTCAAAAAGACACGAAAGATTATTTTTTCAATCCACCCACATTTGTTTAATAGCTCAAACTAAAACCCTACTTTTTCAGTTTTGCCAGCATTGCTGGAAAATTGAAGTGGAGCATCAGATTGAATTGAAGAATAATATAATTGGAAAGATGTGAAAAAGTTTATACCTTTTCCAGTGAAGTTGAGGGAGAGCATATGAGAATGAGGGCAGAAGTGGGAAACGAAGAGTGAAGGGTGGGGGGGATTTGTCAGTATGAGAATCAGTGGGCGATGAAGTGGATATGGTAGTTTGCTGAAAACTTTGGGTGGGATTGAAATTGAAAGCGGCTTTCCAGGAAGTTTCTCTCCACACACTACACGCTCTCGCCGCTATTGACAGCCGTCTCCCCCTGGTCTCCAGATAGGGGTGAACTTTACTTTTGCACTAAATTCCAAAAAAGATGCTCTTTTCTTAGTTTAATTTTTAATGATTAAATTAAAAATTTTTGAATTACAATTTTTTTGGTAGATAAAAATTTTTAATTAATAAAAATTTAAATAACTAATAACTATTAACTCATGATTAAATTTATTTATTTAATATTTTTTAAATGAAATTATTTAAAAAAATTTAGATACAATATTATTTTTACAATCTCTTAACTTTGTAAAATTTGTTGAAATAAAATTATTTTGAAAAATACAAATTAGACAAGTTCAAGTTTTGAATAAGTAGCTGTTTGACCTTCTGTTTATTAATTAAAAAATTGCTATTGGGGAGATCATTTTAAATGAAAAAAAATCATATGAGATTAAATTAAAAAATTTTATTTTTAAAGGATAAAATTAAAAATAAAATAGTCTTTAAAAGATTAAATCATTAATTTTTTTTGGGGTCCCATTTACCATCTTTTGCCTGCTACTGTAAAATCTATTTACAATCTTAAATTATTTATTTCTATGTCTGGAAAATTTAGTTAATCAGTTAATCTGACCAAAGAGCATAGATAAAAGTAAGAATGTAAATGCAGTGGAATTAGAGAATAATGGATCCCTGGCCTTCATTTATTTGGAGACTGGATAATTTTGATAAAAATTAATTTTTTTTAATAAAAGAAACCCAAGATTGTTAAAAAAATCAGGTAAAAATAAAGATCCAACCTTTGACATTTATATCAATTTTAAAGAGAGAATTATAAAGAAAGACTTAAAATTAAAAAAAATTTATTTTAAAAGACTTGTTACCATTGAGTTTAACTTTTTTTTTTTGGGTTAAAATTGATAGTAATTAATTCTAAAATAATGACAACAGGTTTTTTAAAATAAAATTTTTTAACTCTAAATTCTTAAATATAATTCTTCCAATTTTAAATGCCATGTGATGATGTAGTCGGTAAAATTCAAGTTGTTTTAGAATAGCATAAATGTCTAAACTTTTAAATTTATTTTAAAAAAAAATTGTCCAAACAGTTTGTCCCTAGACCATAATCAAAGTCTTAACTTGCATCGCATCCTTAAATGTCCTGTGACGGTGTAATTGGCAAAATTTAAGTTGTTTTAGAGTAGCATAAATGTCTAAACTTTTAAATGTATTTTTATAAAAAAATTGTCTAAAGAGTTTGTCCCTAGACGATAATCAACGTCTTAACTTGCATCACATACTTAATAAAATATACAATTATAAAATAATTTGAGTGAATTGTGCTTTCATTTTATTTTAAAATATACACTTTAGTCTAATTTTAAATTTTATTTAATTAAATTACCTTTCATAAATATATATATATATATATAAAGATATTTTAATTAAAAAGTATATATTTAGATCAATGAAATATATTTTAGTAAAAAAAATTTAAAATCAGATAAATCATAGTATAAATTTTTATTTTAAAAAAAGTTTATATATTTAAAAAATAAAAAAATTATATAATTTTAATAAAATTTTAAAAAATTTACATAATTTGCTCGTATAATTTCTATATTTGTATTTATGATTGAGACCGTATTTATGCATAAACATATATAAATTTTTTAGATAACTCTGACTCCAACTAGCTTTAAGAAAAATAGAAAAAGAAAAAAGACTCTAGTCAAATATTAGCTAGTGTGTGAAGAAAAATATGTGGATTCTAGAATATTGACTCAATTGACAAACTAAAACTTCAGTTTCAACCAACAAAAAATGTCAACTTTTTTTAAAATATAAGAGTTAGAAAACAAATATATTAAAAGGGAAAGGAAGAATGAAAGTGAGAAAATATTATTTAATATGTTGGACGTGGAATCATTCACAGATTCTATGGGTGTTTGGATCTCATGGTGTTTTGCTACGCTGTTTATTCTCTCAAAATTAGGAAAAAAAGTTACTGTTAAATATAGAAGAATAAAAAAAATTATTTTGCTTCAAATAATAATATTTTATACTAAAAGATCTTAAACTTAAAAATTATTTTGAAGAATCGATTAACAAAAATTTTTAACTAGAAATCTTAAACTACAATTTTAATGTATAGTTAAAATTTTTAGATATTGAATATTTTCATATAAAATGATAAATATTTTCAATTTGAGGGACTCAATTATAATTTTTGTTTTATCTTAATTAAATAAAATAAGTTTTTTAATATTTTTTTAATTTTAGAGATATTTTGGCTATTTACTTATCTTCTATTTATATTATTGTATGATTTTTATTTTATCAAATATTAAAATAAAAAGATATTTTTATTGTTTTTGTTTTTTATGTCACGCTACCAACCAAAACCTAGGGCAATTACATTATGGTGCATTAAATAGGACAAAAGCAGTGTTGTGACAACCAGTCGCGAAATCACATGCTTAGTGTTATGGTTATCCTTGTTAGATATTAGTGGCACTCATTTTCGTTGCCATATTGATCCCTAGGCCGAGTTTCAAAATAGGATTTCCCATTGTGCCAGTTTCAGAGTTGTGATTATTAGACTTGGAGGCCACGACTTACAACTACTTCTTCTTCTGATGTTTTAGAATTTACTGGAAAAAGTTACAGCAAAGGATTTTGAATTAAAAACATTTATATTAAAAAATTTTGAATTTTTATATTATTTTAAAAGATCTTAAATTAAAATTTTTAATTTAAAATCTTGAATTATGATTTTTTTATATTATTTAAATTTTTAGTGGTATGATCATTTAAAATAATTTTAAAATTTAAAATCTTTAATATAAATATTTTTAATTTAGAGTCTTAAATTATAATTTTCTCAATTTATATTACTAGATATTTTTTAATTAAAAAAATGTCTCTGTATTCTCTTAGCAGTAATAAATAAATTATAATGGAGATTTATGCAAAATATATATATAGTTATATGTTTATTCTTAAAATTCAATTTTTCTCTTTTTCTTTAAAATAACACAATTTTATCTTTTTTTCATATTTTTTTTTAGGACTTACGGTCACTATTTTTATTTTCTTTATCCATTCTCTATATATTTTTCATTTTTCCCGCAAGTGGATCCTTATAAAATTACATAAGTATAATTATAAAGATAAAGACTAAAGAATTTTTAATATTAGAAGTTATTTGATAAATGAATCCCTATAATATTACACAAGGGCAATGATAAAAATAAAAACTAAAAAGATTCTCACACGCATGCACGCACACGCGAAAACAAGAACCATGACCATACACGCACACAAAACCATTCCATATTTTCCCAGACCATACACGCACCCAGAACCATACCATATTTTCTTCTCACACAAAAACCATGCCATGCACGCGCACAAAGCCATACCATACACGCGCACAAAACCATACCATTTTTGCTTCTCTCCATCACAAGTACTATGAAGGACCATTTCCAAGACATTCTTTAGTCAGAGTAACCAAAATAAAATAGGATAACACCAACAAGCAATAACCATTCCTTCTTTTTCCTCTCCATTATTTCATTAATTTTCTACCCTTCTCAATCTCTCCCTCACTTATTATGTAAATATAAATAAAGGTAAAGAAGACCATTTATTCCATCAGGTTCTACTTAGTATTACGATTCTACCAAGTTATCTAATAATAACAATAAAGGGTATTATACAAAAGCTGTAAATTTTAGCAAAGAGAAAAAGTATTTGAGTCACATATCTTTAAACTTCAAAAAAAATTTAAAAACTAATTGTAATTTGCCCTTCATACTCAAATATGTGAAAGCTCTAACATTGTGAACCTTTTTGAACCAATATCTTCTTAAGTTCACAAAAAAATTATGTGTGAATAAGAAAGAAATATAAGACAAAGGTCAGTGAGACACATCCACGTAAATCTTACCCCCCCCCCCTCTCTCTCTCTCTGGCAAATTTTTTCCGTCTCTTGTTTGGTAATGATAATTGAGAGTGGCATACAATAATTCTCCAAGGTTCATTAAAATAGCTCTTTGATTGTGATATAATTGTCATGATGGGCCACCCACACCAGCTTGCCAAACTGATTCTCTGAACTTCCTTTTGAAAGTGTAGATGATATATTTTTTGTTTGGATTATTTAAATTAAATTTAGAAGTTTAGATTTATTTTTATTTTTTAAATTTTAATATTTTTATTACTTTAAGAGATATAAAATATAAAATATAAAATATAAATAATTTTTTAATTATGAATCTTAACAAAAATAATATTTTAAATAAAAAATTAAAAATAAAACATTTATAATCTAAACTATTTAAATTAAATTTAAGCAATACTTTTTTAAAAAGTACAGATAATTGGAACACGCTAACTTGTTAACTGCGTCTCCATAATCAAATTATATAATCTTTTTTGCCCTTTGTCTTTAATTAACGTTAAATCACTCTTCAATTCTGCTTTCAACTTGTCAGCTCCATCTCCACCAATATTTTAAAGATGCATTCATTCTATACTTATAGTATAAATTTATTTATTTATCTATACTTATATTTATATCTAAAGAAATGTTCTGTTCTTAATTTAATTTTTAATGATTAAATTAAAATTTTGATTACAATATTTTTTAAATAAAATATTATTTTTACAATCTCTTAACTTTTTAAAATTTGTTTAAAGAAAATTATTTAAAAAATACAAATTAGACAAGTTCAAGTTTTGAATAAGTAGTTGTGTGACCTTCTGTTTGTTAATTAAAGAATTGCTAATGGGGAGATTATTTTAAATGAAAAAAGAATCATATGAGATTAAATTAAAAAACATTTATTTTTAAAGGATAAAATTAAAAATAAAATAATCTTTTAAAATATTAAATCATTAATTTATTCTTTTTTTTGGGTCCCATTTACCATCTTTGCCAGCTATTGTAAAATCGGGACCAGATTCTCTACTTGGCACAATGACAAGCAGGGTGTGCTTTGCGGAGGATACGACGTCGCTTGAGCCAAAAATATCAGCCGTTCATTTGTAGCACAATTTAACCGTCCATTTTTTCTTTTTCCCTTCACACATTGGGCTCTGCTTCTTCATCACTGTGAAGTGCCTCTTCCGTGCTGTCCTGGCCGTCTCCAAATGCATTACCCAACTGCAGAGGAAACTGCAAAACCAACTCAACAGCAACGCGGCGAGAACGAAGGAGCTCCAGATGTGAAATTGCTTATTTATCTTTGCGAATTATCTTTGCGAAAGAAGGAGCTCTAGATGCTGAAATTGCTGCTGTTGGCTGTTGCACTGGTGGTTGAGACGAATGAAGGGAGGAAAGTTGAGGCTGTTGTACTGTGCTGGGCCATAGGCCGATGGCGGACCTCTATTTATCTCGAGGAAGAGGAAGGCAACTGAGAATGGAGGAGCGTCCATGGGCGAGATTCAAATTTTGATTCGAGCTTTTCCATTAAAATTTTTGAGATTATGGTTGAATTAAGTAGCTCGCACAACCCAGTCCCAAATTTTTATTCAAAATTTGATTTGATGTTGTTTTTCAAGCAACCCACATTCTGATCTGTTGAATAAGTGGTTTGATTGAATTTGTGGTGTGCCCTCTCAAATTGGAGCAACTTCTTTCGCTTGGCTATTGGAACTTGTCTGGAATTTGTCTAATTAGCTGATAAATGTTAGTTTAGGGACAAGGTCTTTAATTTTGCAACTGTCACAAAATAGAAGAGATTGAATAATGCAAACCTGGTGTAGCATTATGTGTATGTTGCTGAAATTGACTCTATGTGTTTGTAATACTTTGCTTTCTTGTTTAACTAATACTGTCTAGTAGTATGTGTAGATGCTCTTCTGCATTGAATTTTTGTTGCGTCATGGCATGCTGATGGTCAAAAATTTGATTTCATATATAGGACCCAAATATGAATAATGACTCTATCTTATGCAAGGATCCCAATACATCTTATGACTCTATCTCTGCTCACCAAATTGTGTCTGGAAATGGAAAAAGTTGTTGTCTAAGTTGTGATGAGATGAGCCATCTCTTATGTATAGTTACATTTTCCACACTACATAAAAGAAATCTTATATACATTATGTCTAAGTTGCCTTTTCTCAGTTGATATATCAACATGCTTCTATATTAAATTAAATTGCTTATTATCTTTTTTTAATATGATTTGGCTATACTACTTGCAGCCACTGCACTTTGTCAATACAACTTTGATGACAGCCATACTCAAGTGGCTGGGATACACCCAGGCCTCTCATTTACCTATCCCAGAGCTTCTGAAATTTGTTCTCTTTGCTAACTTCTCTATTAATGTGGAACTCTGTTATGCACTTTGACAAAATTCAGTACTCAAGAGACATAAAGCTATGCAAGTACAGGTGTGACCAAAAGGACAAAAAGAACAATTGCAAATACAGGTGTGACCAAAAGAATAGATGAACAATTAAGAGTGCATGAAGCCAGTGCATGAAGCCAGTTGCTAGTTTCTGCTCATGGCATGTCCTGTGATAATGCATGAACCTGGCCATGGCTTGTCTCTCCAGCTGAAAAACTTGTTGAACCTACATTTGTGTAAGATGTACTGTAAATGAAACAACTATGGCAGGGACTTGTATATCTAATAGTCAATTTTTTTTTCTTGGTCATAACATTCAATTGTAACAATCAATTTCTTGTAATGATCATTTGTGTCAATAAAGTTAATTAATTTGCACCATGTCTACCAAATATGTGACTATTTAACAGTTCCTTTATTATTGCTTTTAAACTTAGTAAACTCTATTGAGATATATTTAGTGGCACCTATATTACAAATAGATATATTACAAACAAATGGTACCTCTTGAGATATCTTTACTAAACTCTATTGCTTCTAGCGATGGCATGGGACAATCTGGTAGTGCCTACATTACAAACAGATATATTTTACATCAGTAACATTAAATACCTTACATAACTTTTTCATTTTTAACAAAAGTGATCTATACTAACCATCAACATTTGAGTAAAAGTTAATTCACTCGATATTGAAGATACTGAAGGCATTATTCCATATTGCATTTGAGGTGTGGTATTAGAGGTACTTGGTTGCATTTGATTATCCTGAAAGAAAAAAGGTTTCAGTAATATTTCTTCAACACTAATCATTTGGATGAATGCTATATGTCCATACCGTGGCTATGTGATTATGTGAATTTACGATAGTAGAAGCTAGTCTTCTTCTTTTTAGTAGTTTCTCGTGCCAACTCTTTGGTCGATTCTTCCTCCTAATGCCATCTCTCTTTTTAAATCCTTTTAGCTATGCAACACATTTTGTTAAAGGTGTTGTGCTTACTCTGCTGTTGTTGTTTGGCCTCTTTAGACTAGAGTGAATCTCTGCGGCTTGTTTGCTCAATTCTATCACACCCTTATGCACTAATGAGAATACCTCTACGCAATCAAATGCCTCGGAGGCTAATCTAATCATCATGGGACAGAGTTGCCTATACCGTTGTGTGCTTTCACACTTAGGATCTACTTGCACCTCATCTCCCCTTATATCATGTATCATACCGCTTTTAGCTTCTTTTGACCATCTCTTAAGGATGTATTGTTCAGGAAATCTTTTTACATCCCTCACATCAAATACCTTTAAAGCATGACAGCATAATATCCCCCAAGTTTTGAACTTGCGACAACTGCATGAAATTGACCTATTATGAGAATCAAAATGAACGATCCATTCTCCCTCTTCATCAATCATGTTAACAATGTACTCGAACACCGAACCCGTCTCATTTCTACGAGTTATACAAGCAGCTGCAAATAGATCCCACTGTTCTTGAAACAACTCAAAGATAGGAGCAGTGTAAATCTGAGCAAGTTGTTGAAGCATGGGTGAACTCTGGACAATCAATCGTGGCATTTTTTGTCGTGACTCAAACTCACGGATCAATTCATTGTACCTCTTATCTTTCACAATGCGTTGGAAGTGCCTAAAAAACTGATTGATATCCAAATCTGGTTTCGTGCAACTTTTTATATCGGCATTCAAACTCTCAGATAATTGTGTGCTTTGCATCCCCAACGTGACAACATTTTTCATATAACATTTTGCCCATTTTTTTTTATATTGTAAATAGATCTAAGCCATGTGTTTTCTTGCACATTGTAAGTTTTTAACAAGCGACTCCATGCTGTCTCAAATTGTGTTTCCTCCACATACTCATGCATGCACTTTGAGAAATCTGACAAAAAACATGATCCACTCTTCATCAAATTTCCAAGATGATTAATGCCATTCTGCTTCAAGTGCCATGTGCATAATCCATGTTTTGTCTCTGGAATCACTTCACGCAATGCTCTTGCCATTGCTTGATCTTGATCAGTAAATATTGAAAAAGGCTTCTTTTGCTTGTGAGCCTCCAAGAAAGTTTCTAATAACCATTTAAATGATTCTGTTGTTTCGTCATATAACAATGTAGCCCTAAAAATAACTATTCCTCTATAGTGATTAAAGCTCGAAAATATAGCAAGTGGTATGTGATCACGGTTGGTGCTATATGTTGTGTCCAATGATACCACCTCACCAAAATATGCATAATCAATCAACATACGTGCATCAGCCCAAAAGACATTTGTTATTTGTTCTTCCATATCCATCTGGTAAGCATGATAAAAAGATGGATTTGCTGTGTATTGTTCTTGGAAATATCGTAATAAACATCCAACTTCTCCGTAAATCATACTTCTTTGCCTTTTAGACCTCAGGTAATTTTTAGCATCTAACCGAGTGTAACCAAGGTTTGCTCTTCCTCCAACATGTATACTCATCCACTCAAACGAAGATTTTTGTTGGAGCCCAGCATCCTCTGCCAAATCTATCTCATGGGCTTGAACTTCAGTTAACTTACGTTGTGAAGGCAACATGTGAACTGTTTTTGGAAGGTGAAGCGGGTGATTATGCTCATCAACAAAAATATCAATTTTATATTTTCCATCCTTTAGTGCAACTCCCATTTTTGCTTTACAGCCAGTCCTTGTTTCAAGTCGTGGATTAGTCGTCATAAAGTCCCTTTTGTCTTTTTTCCGCAACCCTTCTTTGCAGCAAACATATCTGTATGAAGTTATAAAACCATCTTTTCTACTCCTATTGAATGTATGTTTCCTTGCTCCAAAACCAGTTTGTCCAGCATAAGCAACCCAAAACTTCCATACATCTTCTAGGCTATCAAATTCTTTGCCTAATTTAGGGGTCAAATCAACCTCCATATAATGGTCCCTGAAAACAAAATACAATATTGTATTATTACTATATTTTCCTTGTGATTTACTAAATTTTTATTATTACAAACAAGTATTTCATCATTCCACGCAAAATCCCAAATAATTCAACCACATCACCTAGAGCTATCTGACATTGTTCAACTAGCACATAAAAATCTAATATAATAGCAAAAAATGAGCAAGGGAAACTTCGATAAGTACAGAAATTCATTATCTTTTTTTTTCTAATATAATAGCATAAAAATCAATTTAGCATATATTAGATACATGATCATGCAAAAAACAAAGTTCCACGGTTATACCTTTCTTTTTTTTTTCTTTAATGCTCTTACTCGAAGGATGAGAAAAACTAAAAAACCATGTAATAAGAATCTTTCAAAGAAATGCCAGATTATTTTACTTACTTAGCCATTGAATAACCACTTTACAATTAATAATAAAATGAAAATATTTTTTAAAAGTCATTTTACATGTTGTTTTTTGATCAGAAAATAAAATAAAATTGAATGAAAATGTTGCAATGAAGATGAAGAATAAACACTAAAATTTTTGAACTATTGCAAACGTTGCTTATTAACCTATTGGTAATGTGAACTACCTAATTATGAAGCTTCACACCGGTGTTAATTTGCCGCTAAACAAAGATGAAAAAGAAGCCCGCGTAACGTCAGTTTCCCGCTCAGTAAAATAGGGCTGTGCAGAATGATGGTTTCATGGGTTTTAGCAGATGGATATATCTGTTGTAGATGAACGGCTGGATGGAGGCTATCTATGTTGCAAATGAATGGCTGGATCTTCATTGGCTTTACGCGGCATTTTACTTTTCATGAAGCGCATCGTTTCATTAAGATAAAGCGGTGTGTTTAAATGCAAAGCATGCTGTGCTTGTTACCTTGGAAAGCAGAGGATCTGGTCGCCTGTAAAATCTAATTTACAATCTTAAATTATTTATTTTTATGTCCAGAAAATTTGGTTAATCAGTTAATCTTACCAAAGAGAATAAAAGTAAGAATGTGAATGTAGTGGAATTAGAGAATAATGGATCCCTGGCCTTCATTTATTTGGAGATTGGATAATGTTGAGTAAAAATTATTTTTTTTATTATAAAAGAAACCCAAGGTTTTAAAAGTAGAATGTAAAAAAAGTGGATAAAAATGAAGATGCAACTTTTGACATTTATTTCAATATTAAATGTCATGTGATGGTGTAATTGGCAAAATTCAAGTTATTATAGAATAGCATAAATGTCTAAACTTTTAAATTTATTTTTTTTAAATTGTCTAAACTGTTTGTCTCTAGACTATAATCAACATCTTAACTTGCATGGCATACTTAATAAAATATACAATTATAAAATAATTTGAGTCAATTATGTTTTCTTTTTTTTTGTTGGTTTTGGGAATTTACATTTTTTTAAAATATATTTAATCCTAATTTTAAATTTTATTTAACTAAAATATCTTATATAAAAAGATATTTTAATAAAATATATATACTTAGATCAATAAAATGTATTTTAGTCAAAAAAATTTATATTAGATAAAGTGTAATATAATTTTTTATTCTAAAATTTTTTATAAATATTTAAAAAGTAAAAAACAATAATTTTACTAAAATTTAAAAGAAATTTACGAAATTTACTCATATAATTTCTATGTATGTATTTATGATTGAGACAGTATTTATGCATAAACATATATAAATTTGTTAGATAACTCTGACTCCAATTAGCTTTAAGAAAAAGAAAAAAGACTCTAGTCAAATATTAGCTAGTGTATGAAGAAAAATATGTGGATTCTGGAATATTGACTAAATTGACAAACTAAAACTTCAAATTTTCAACCAACAAAAAATGTTAACTTTTTTTAAAATATAAGAGTTAGAAAACAAATATGTGTTTGGTAAGTTAGAAAAGGAAAATGAAGAAAGGGAAAGGAAGATTAGAAGTTAAAAAACAAAAACAGTATTTAATATGTTGGAGATAGAATCATTTATACATTCTATGGGTGTTTGGATTCCATGGCGCTTTTTTGCAAGGTTCAGTTTCTCAAAATTAAAAAGAAAAAGTTACTGTCGAACATAGAAAGATAAAGAAAAATATTATTTTGTCTCAAATAATAGTAATATTTTATACTGAAATATTTTAAATGTAAAAATTATTTTAAAGAATTCAATAATAAAAAAATTCAATATAAAATTATAAATTGTACTTTTATTATGTTGTTAAAATTTTTAGTTATTGGATGTTTTCGTATAAATTTATAAATATTTTTAACTTAAGATCCTTAATTATAATATTGTTATTTTATCTTAATTAAAGAAAATAAATTTTTAATATTTTTTTAGTTTTAGAGATGTTTTAGTTATTTACTTATTTTTTACTTATATTATTGCATTATTTTTATTTTATTAGATATTAAAATAAAAAATATTTTCATTTTTTTTTTGGTTTTTCATGTCACGCTACCAGCCATAACCTTTCTTTTTTAAAGGGCAATTACATTATGGTGCATTAAATAGGACAAAAGCAACGTCGTGACAACCAGTCTCGAAATCACATGCTTTGTTTTATGGTTATCCTCATAAGATGTTGGTTGCACTCATTTTTGTTGCTATATTGATCTTTTCCTAACGAAATTGAATCATCTGTTATTTGCAGTTCTTGCAATTAAGAGAAATTTAAAAAAAGAAAATGAGATGAATAAATTTAATTTGAAATAGAAAAAAAAAATCAAAACACACTTTGCCTCCCTCCCAACAACACAACATGACAGAAATTCCAACAGCAGAGGATCTATAATCTTTCCTAAAATTAGGTCAAGTTTCAAAATAGGATTGCCCCTTGTGCTAGTTTAAGAGTTGAGATTATTAGACTTGGAAATTACCACGTACTACTACTTCTTCTTATGTTTAAGAATTTATTGAAAAAAGTTATAGTGGAGGGTTTTTAATTTAAAAAATATATATAATTTTAAATTTAAGTTATGTTAAACACTTTTAAAATAAAAAATTCTAATTTAAAATCTTGTCTTATAATTTTTTATATTATTTAAATTTTCAGTCTTATGACTAATTAAAATAATTTTAAAATTTAAACTTTAATATAAATATGCTTAACTTATAATCTTAAATTATAACTTTCTTAATTTATATTACCAGAGACTTTTTAGTCTAAAAAATGTCTCTAGACCCAAAACTTTAATAATAATAAAACCCAATTAATTTTATGTAAAAGTCCATTTGATGCCTTTGGCCCATTGTGTGAATCTTATTTAACCAAAGTATTTCGGCCCACAATATATATGTAGCTTTCAGTAGCTAAATCCAAATAAAATAATGAGCTAAACGACAAATCAATTAATGCATAAAAAGATAGATAAGTTATGGACTTTGCATAAATACAAAATGAATCAAAAAAGCTTTTGCTACAGCTGCTTCTAATTATTACAAAAAAATGTTTTGTTTCTCTAACCTATGTTTTGAGCTCCATAACAATATTAATGACAAGTTAACCAATGAGTTGCATGGGAAGAGCATCATGAATGATAAAAGACTACAACGCTGAAAGCATTTGATGTTAGAATCATAATGAGCATGCTCTAGCTAAAAAGAACGTTAAGCTTTAGATGTGTCTCTAACAATTAGGAGGTGCAGATTGATTATAAATACGAAGCAAATTTACATGTAGGAGCAAAGAACATTGTATAGAAAAACTAAATATAACATTTTAAAATATTATTATAACATACATTCGCTTAGGCTCTGGTTTATTAGTTTGTATAAGTAAAGTTTCCTGAACTTAGAAGAGTTTCAAAAGAGATAAAAGTGTCTTAGTGAATCTGTGAAAATATCAAGAGATAAAGTTGAGGGTTAACTATATAAAACCCTAGTGGAAGTTTATAGCAAAGTGTGAACGATAGTGTTGGTGGTGAGCATGAAGGAAAAACTATTATCTTTGTAAATATGTTGTTTTTTAGTAAAGAAAATCCCTTAAAAGTTATTGAGAGGACTAGACGTAGGGCAAGGGACTAAACCAAGATAAATTTCCTTGTGCCATCTCTTTTCTTTATATTCTTAGTATTCACCCTCTTTAGGTGTGTCTATCAATTGGTATCAAAGCAAGTATCTCTTGATTGTGTGCCTAACAGCTTTGAGAAAAGGTCTATTATTTATTTAGTGCAAAAAATAATTGTTAACATGCTTGAATGAGCTTATTTCTAAGAAGGTTTTTCAATGGTCAGACTATCATATTTCATAGGAAAACACTTTTCTTACTAGAAAGAAAGAATGTAGATATACATATGTTCCACTAATTATCTAATGTGGAATGTTATCAAAGATGGACCAAAAATGCCTTAGAAAGTGGATTTGACAATGGAAGCCATTGTTGACAAACCCAGAAGCAAGTGGACAGAAGATAACATCAAAATGATATAATACAATCATTGTGCTAAAAACATTATTATGTGCACCATTAGCAAATTAGAGTATGATAAAATCTTGAGTTGTGAAACGACCAAAGAAATGTGAACAAAGCTTAAAGATGCACCTCCCTTCATACCTTCTCTTCTAATCGACAATTTGCCTTTCACACTGCCTCCACCATCAAACTCTTCTCTACCTACCTATTTAGATCCTTCACTTGTTCCTTTGTCTTTAACTACTCCTATCCCTATTTCCACTTCTCATCCTCCATCTTCTTCAATGCCTTCATCAACCTCTCCTCCTTTACCTTTTGCAGATAAACATAGATCTCCACCTTGTTCTCCTTCACCTCCTCCAGTTCCTATCCAACCATCTAATGAAGAAGTTCTTCAACTTCTTTATACTTTGAATACCAATACATAATTATTTCCTAATGATTTTGACTCACTAACAACCAATGTTGGCTTCATTTGTCATACGATCGGCAATCAAGGAGTAATTTGGCAATAGTTGGATTTTGTAACTGTCGAGTTGCATGATATAGAACAAGTTTTTCAAGCTCATCGAAATGAATTTCTGTAGCTTCTTTAAGACTTTGACTTCGTTATTATTTAGTTCACTGATTGGATGTCTCAAACCTATCGCCATCTCAGTTAGTAGCTTTGGGTTGCCTTTTGATTTTGAGAATACTTATAGAAGACTGTGATAGTTGCCAATGATGGCCTTTATTTCTTTACACCTTTTTACATTGTTGCATCTTCTTTCTAAATCTATTGATTGCTTAATTGTGTTTAACTTATTTGGTGGTTTTGTCTTTCACACCTTTTGCTGTTGACAAAAAAAAGGGAGCTGAATATACAAAATGATTAACTTTGAAATGTTTGATTTCAAGTATTTTATGCTTAATGATATTGCTTATCTATTGGTATTCTACAACTATATTGAATCTTGTTTGATTGTTCTTATACATGGATTTAGGGGGAGCATAAAGTGATATTGTTTGCTTGATTATTCTCATGTATATTTTCAAGGGGAGCATAAAATGAACTTTTACATAAATTTTTTAAACCTTTTGCATAGTAGTTTTGTCATCATAAAAAAAGGGAGATTGTTGGCTCAAGGTCACAAACTCAAAACTTTGATGATAATAAAACTTAATTAATATTTATGTAAAAGCTCATTTGATGTCTTTAGCCTATTATGTGAATCTTATTTAACTAAAGAATTTTGACCCACAATATATATGGAGCTTTTAGTAGCTAAATCCAAATAAAATAATAAGCTAAATGACAAACTAATTAATGTATAAAAGACAAATGAGTTATGGACTTTGCATAAATATAAGATAAAACAGAAAAGTTTTTATTGCAACTATTTTTAATTATTACATAAAAATGTTTTGTTTCTCTAACCTATATTTTTAACTTTAATGAATTGACCAATGAGCTACATGGGAAGAGCGTTATGAATGATAAAAAATTGCAACACTAAAAGCATTTAAACATTAGAATCATAACGAGCGTGCCTCAGCTAAAAAGAACGTTAAACTTTAGATGTGTCTCTAATGGCTGGGAGGTGGATTGACTATAAATACGAAGCAAATTTAAATGCAAGAGTAGAGAATATTGTATAGATAACATACATTTGCTTAGTCTCTAATTTATGAACTTGTAAAAGCAACATTTTCTAAACTTAAAATAGTCTCAAAAGAGATAAAAGTTTCTTATTGAATTTATGAATATATCGAGAGATAAAGTTGAGGATTAGTTGTATAAAACTTTAATGAGAGTTTATAATAAAGTGTGGAAGATAGTGTTGGTAGTGAGTATGAAGGGAAAACTATCATCTTTGTAAGCATGTTATTTTTTTAGTAAAAAAAAAATCCCTTAAAAATTTGTTAAGACTACTGGAGGTAGGCCAATGGATTGAATCAGGATAAATTTCAATTTGCCATCCCTTTTTCTTTATATTTTTAGTATTGCTGACCTTACCTCCTCCACTTTTAAATGGCTATGTGTTTTGCTGCATAAGTACTGACTTTGTTTACGTCACATTTATATCTATTGCTTTACTTTATCATTCCCTGTTGCTAATCTTGATCATTAATGCATTTATCTCCTATACTTATTGGTCTTGCATTTATCACTATCTACTTACTTCATTATCTGAACTATTGATTTTAAAGGACAATTGGTCCTTCACTTTTATAATTGTGAATAATTTATTTTGTACACTACACATCTATTCACCCTCTAGATGTGTTTATTGTAACACCAAAATTTCTAACTCACCTCATGCCTTTAAATAACTCAATTCCATGAATCATATAAGTTTCCATTGAAAAAGGCAATAAAAATATTGATTATTTTAATGTTGCGTCGTATATACAAATTCTATTTAGTGTCACGTAAACCATGTGAGCTCATATAACATATCTTTATATTTAATTACATGAATACAACCCATTTACATCATTAAAAGTGCCCTACATCTCGTGGAACTCAAAAGGAAGCTTAAAATACACACATATATTTTCGGCTAGATTTGTCCTCATTTCTGTCACAAATTTAAAAAATTATAACTAATTCTAGAAAAATCAAAATTATGTATTCTTGGATATTCTGAAAAGCTACACATATCTATTTTATGGTAAAAATATATCCAGACCATAAAATCTAACACAAAAGCTATTTGACATTCAAAATTATATAGAAGTCAGGCTATCCATTGGTGCTGTCACAGAATTCTACAGCAAACTTCAAAAATGTCCAATTAATTCCACAAAAATCCAATTTATACAAATGATACCAATTTGAAAATATGTGGATGTTAGATAGAGGGAAAAAATAACTCCAAATTGGTTCAGGCATGTCTAGACCTCAAAACTCAATCAAACAGTAATAAAGGTCGGCTGGAGTTCTTGATACTAGACATATTTTTTGAAAATTCATATATCTCTCTCTAGATATCTAAATGAGGTGCTTCTAGTTAACACAAGTCACTGGGAATGTCTAATTTTTTTGTATAAAATTTCATATTAATTAGACATCATTTGCACACTATGTGATAGATTCAATTTTTGGACCTGAGTAAATAGTAACATGACCAAAATAAAAAATTTACCAATTTTAAAAATTCATCAAATATTTTGTAGACTTTCAAAAATTATGTTTTTTAACTTCCCAAAAAGATCTCAACAAGCTCTAATTGTATGTCAAATCTCAGGTCAAGAAGAACTCATTTGAATAAAAAGTGAAATAGGATTCCATTATGGTCAATTTTGACTCCATATAGGATACAAAAATATTCAAATGGCTTTCTTTGGGGTTTAGTACCTCTTGAGCAAGTCTAAAAGTATAATTAAAACTTTTGTGAGTTGCCCAAATGGTCCTAAACCTCATGCCTCTCATTTTGGCCTTCTTACTCACACTTACACACAATTCTATAATACCATTAAGGAAGCTAGTTTGCCATCATACACTCAAATCATATTCTAGTAGTCATATAATATATTCATTCATTCATACATGACATATTATCATAATTACATATGTTTATAACATCATAGTATATATCTTCAAGGTGTTGGCTTCCATTACCTTCCTCTTTTAGTCCACCTAGTATGTTAGAACATTGGAGATGAGGGGATGAGATTCAAAGAATCACAATAGCTCATCTCCCATTCAATCATATATAATGGATGCAAACAAGTCTCATAAATGCATATATGGTCGTGTTGATATGTGCAAACATACAAGACATATTTTCATCATTTGAGAAAGTTATACATAACATGCAAAGACTTACCAAACAAGTGGATTGACGTCGCCCAATTTCTTGTGGATGTTAGACTTGCCTCATCCATTCTTTAAGAGATTCTTAGATTCAACCATGCTCTTGGGAGTCCATCTCACTTTTGGCATACTCTTTACTTTGTTTCAACCAATCTTAAGGGTTCTTGACTTTACCACACTCAAGCAAACTTAAGCATACATAATAAGTATCATATAAAAGCATATTGTAACATCATGACACCATGGAGTCAAAGTTATGATAGAACACTTTTTATGGCTTAAAAATACACATACACACATTCAAAAACAAGTAAAACAAACAATCATACATGAGAGAAGGAGAAGTGAGCTATCTTGGATACAATTACACATTTTTCTCTTGATCCAAACTCCCTCTTTCGGCCACACACACACAAAAGTGTGGGGATGATTTCTCTTGACCTAAACAAAATTTATGGAAACCAATTAGGCTCATGAAATTAATTTTAAAACCACACATTTGCTTAGACACTAGTTTGACCTATAAACCTCGTTATAGTTCCATAATTGCACCTAATGAAGCAACACCCCTCAAATAAATTCTAGGCTTCATTCTTTCCTTTCAAATATAATTCTTGACTCCTTTTAAACCTCTTAGAGTCATCACACAATCAAAACCAAGAGTCTAGTTATATGTTACTTCTTTAGGTCATAATATGGAACATAAAGCACCAACTCACTTTCTATGGGTTCTAAATTTTTTTCAAGGCCTCCCCTCATTTTCATTCATCATATATGACTCAAGAATGCATTTAGAAAAATTTAAAACTCTTTCTAGCTACCCTAATATCCTTAGGCCGAGACCATGAAGCTTATTGGCCTTCATGGATTTTGTTTTATTTTCTTAAGGGGAGATGCATGTGGGGAGCCTCTTAAGGATCTTAAGAGCTCAATTAAACTCTTATTTAGGCCTAGAAATTATTGTACAAAATCAAATTTTATAAGGTGTACTTAAAACCCTAGATTTTACATCTTGAAATCTAATGGCTAGTTTGTTGTTTTCTTTGCATATTCTTGTTCTTCTCCCTCAAATTCCTAAGATTCACCCTTGGTTTGGTTGAAAACTTGACTCCCTAAGGTTGACTATATATAGGTTGAAATACTCACAAAAGAAGGGAGGAAGAAGATCGAGTGCAAAGATTGCATGATACCTTAATTTTCTTAGTTTTTCTTACTTGTTCTTCACCTCCCTTGGCTTCCTTACCTCAATTTCAAAATTTTCCCTCTGGTCTTCCCTTAAAATAGACCCAAAAAATTTAGCAAAACCATAGGAAAAAAGGGAAAAAAGGAAGAGAAGAGATTAGCTAAGAGAAAGCATGAAAAATAAGCAAATTTTCATACCTTATGCCTTGAATTTCTCCTTCTTCTTCCCTTTCTTTGGTGCTCCTAAACCCTAACTTCTTCTCTGAAATTGGGCAAAAAAATCTGAGACTAAATGAAAGAGAGAGTAGGGCGCCTCCTATTTATAGGTGGAGGAAAATAACTTTTTCAAAAAATTTTATTTTGCCCTTTGTTTTTAGCATTTTTGTTTTTTATTTGTTTTAGCTCCTTTTTTAGAACCGTCTTTTTCATTATAAAATTTAGATTCTCAATTTAGTAAAATGTCTTTAGAATCACTCAAATCAAAACTAAAACCTTCCTGAATAGATCTGTCAAAGTTTAGATATACCAACATTGAAAAATGTCCAATAAAAAGGATTTAACTATCCCAGGGCTTCCCATAGTTTTTAGGGCCTCTGAGAACTCCGGAGAACTCAAAAATTTTATTTAAAAAGTCCTCCTGTGTGAATTCCAAAAATTGCTCAAAATTACAAAAATGTCATTACGTTTCTTAAGTTTTTTTGTCAACATTTGTTTCCTCATTCTAACTCTGTTTTTCTTTCCGTTTGAGACTAGGATTCTTATTTTTAGGAGTTTAGAATATTATTCAAATTTTTTGAGACCTTAACTAATTCATTTCAGGGGACTTGTTTTGAAAATGCGCTTATTTCCGTCGTTTAACAAAAATTGAATGTTACATTTATCACCTGTCATTTCTTAGCTGTAATAAATTATAATGGAGATTAACAAAAAAAAAATCTAGTTATGTGTTTATTCTTAAAATTCAATTATTCTCTTTTTCTTTAAAATAACACAGTTTTATCTTTTTTTAAAAAAAATAGAACTTACCATCTTTGTTTTCATTTTCTTTGTCCATTCTGTAACATCTGATTCTCTGAAAATCAGAGAAAATGTGAGAAACGTAACGTACGATTTCTCCGTAAATGAACAAAATTCACTAGATACAAAAGGAAGTCTCCCGAAATGAGATAATTAAGGTCTCAAACAATTTGAAAAGCATTCTAGACTTCTAAAAATGAGAATCCTAGGCTCAAATGAAAAAAAAAATGGAGCTAGAATAAAAAAATAATTTCTTATGAAAAACTGACAAAATATAATGGTATTTTCGTAAATAAGTATAACTTTTGGAAAAACATATAGGAGGACTTTTTAAATGAAAGTTTTGAGTTACCCAAAGTTCTCAGAGGCCTTGAAAATCATAGGAAGCCTTGGGACAGTTAAATCCCCTTTGGTGGACTTTTTTAACGTCAGTTGGCCCGAACTTTGACCGATTCATTTGGTAAGGTTTTAGCTCCAAATTGAGTGATTCCAGAGGTATTTTATTAAATTGGGAACTTAAATTTTATAATAGAAAAGATGGCTTTAAAAAAGGAGCTAAAACGAAGTTGAAACGAAATTACCATTACGAAAAGATAAAATTAAAATTTTTGAAAAAATGTGTTTCTAAAAGCTCCCACACACTTCTCCTTTCTTCTCCCATCTTCTTAAGCACGAAATTTTTGCCCAATTTTAGAGAAGAAGGCTAGGGTTTAGGCGCACCAAAGGAAGAGAAGAAGAAGGAGAAATCTAAGCTTTAAGGTATAATTTCTTAGTAGTTTTTTATACTTTCTTCCATCTAAACCTCTTCTCCTTCATTCTCCTTTGTTTCCTTTAATTAAAATGAAATTTACAAATCTGATTTGAGGGAGAAACTTAGGAAAAATTTCGGATTTGAAAAGAGGAGCTTGGAGAAAGCAAGATTCAAGTGAGAAAAAGCAAGAAAATAAGGTAATTTCTCTTCTTCTGGTTGATACCTTTGGTCTCCCTTCTTCTCCATTTCGCCTAACATGAGAAATCCTAGGAGGAATTGATTTTTAGGCAGAACCAAGGATGAATCTAAGAAAAAAGAGTGTGAAGATTAAGAATTTGTAAAGGGAATTAACAAAAACCCATTACATTTCAAAATGCAATTTCTAAGATTTCAATTGCACTTTATAAAATTTGATTTTGTATGATGATTCCTAGGCTTAAATAAAAGTTTAAATGAGCTTCTAAGATCCCTAAGAGGCTCCCCATATACATCCTCCCTTGAGAAAACAAAGCAAACTCTAAGAAACCCCATTTCCTCCATAGCCTCGGCCTAAAGGGGTTTGTGTAGTTAGGGAGAGTTTTAAATTTTTCTAAACCCATTCTTGAGTCATATATGATGAATGAAAATGAGGGGAGGCCTTGAAAAAAATTTGGAACCTATAGATAGTGAGTTGATACTTTATGTTCTATATTATGACTTAAAGGAGCAACATATAGTTAGGCTCATGGTTTTGACTGTGTGATGACTCCAAGAGGTTTAAAGGAGTTAAGAATCATATTTTATAGGAAATAATGGAGTCTATAATTTATTTGAGAGGTGTTGCTTCATTAGGTACAATTATGGAACCATAATGAGGTTGTAGACCAAGCTAGTGTCTAAGCAAATTTTATGGCCTTAGAATTGAGTCCATGAACCTAATTGACTTCTATAAATTGTGTCTAGCCTAAGAGAAATCTTCTCCACACTTTTGTGTGTGTGTGGTCGAAGCAAAGAAGGGAGATTCAAGGGAAAAAGTGTGTAATTGTATACGAGATAGCTCTTTCTACCTTTTGTCATACATGATTGTTTACTTTATTTGTCTTTGAATGTGTGTATATGTATTTCAAGCCATGAAAAATTTTTTAGCATGAGCTTTTACTCCATGGTACTATAATAATGTATTATGTTTTCCAAATGATGTTTGTTTTAGTTTGTTTGAGTGTGGTGAGACCAAGAACCTTTAGCCATGCTGAGGATGAGCCAAGAACCTTTAAGATTGGTTGAGATAAAGTAAAGAGTATCCCAAAAGTGAGGTTGACTCCCAAGAACATGGTTGAGTCTAAGAATCTCTTAAAGAATAGATGAGGCAAATCCAATATTCATAAGAAATTAGGTGAGGCCAATCCACTTGATTGGCAAGCCTTTGTATGCTATATGTGACCTTTTCAAATGCTAAGAATGCTCCTTGAATGATTGCACATGTCCACATGCCATGCATGCATTTATGAGACTTGTTTGCATCCATTATATATGATTGAATGGGAGATGAGTTATTAGGATTCTTTAAATTTTATCCCTTCTTCTCTAATGTTCTAAAATGCTAGGTGGACCAAGAGAGCAAGGGAATGGAAGCCAACCATATGAGAAAATGAAAGGTTGACATCAAAATGTATAGTTTTTGTTCTTTAAGGCCATATTGATGTCAAATGATGTAACTCATTATTGTATATGGTCTATGACCTCTTGAGCATGTATAATTATATTAATATGTAATGTATAAATGAGAGGATATGTTATATGAATGCTAGAATGCAAAATGAGTATGTTGTGGGAGATTAGCTTTTTGAATGGCTTTATATAATTGTGTATAAATGGAAGTGAAATAGCCAAAATGAGATGCATGACGTTTGGGACCATTTGAGCAGTTCACACAAGTCCCAATTATGTTTTTAGACTTGCCCAAAAGGTGCCAAAACCCAAGAAAAGCTATTTGGACATTTTGGTATCCTATATAGAGCCAAAATTGACCATAATGGAATTCTAAGTTACTTTTTATCCAAATGAGTTCTTCTTGATCTGAGATTTGGCATGCAATTAGAACTTGTAGAGAGTTTTTTTGGAAGTCAAAGAATATAATTTTCAGAGGTCTACAGAATATTTGATAAATTTTTAAAATTAGCAATTTTTTTGATTTTGGTCTAATATACTGTTCACTTGGTCCGAAAATGAAATCCGTCACACACGGCTCAAATGATGTCCAATTGCCATAAAATTTTATACAGAGAAACTAGACATTTCTAGTGACTTGTGCCAACTAGAAGTCTCATTTGAAGGTCTAGAGAGGGAGATATGAATTTTCAAAAAATCTATCTAGTATCAAAAACTTCACCCAACCTCAATTACTATTTGATTAGATTTCGAAGTCTGGGCGTACTTGAGCTAGTCTAAAGTTATTTTTTTCCTCTAGTTAACATCCACATATTTTCATATTGGTATCATTTGCATGGATTAGATTTTTTTGGAATTAATTGAATATTTTTGAAGTTTGCTGCAGAATTCTGTGATAGCACCAGTGGACAGCATAACTTCTAGACTATTTTGCATGTCAAATATCCTCTTTGTTAGATGTTATGGTTTGGACTTATTTTTAGCCTAAAGTAGACATGTGTAGCTTTCCAGAATGACCAAGAATACATGATTTCAATTTTTTTAGAATTAGTTATGATTTTTCAAAGTTTGGACAAAAAAGAGGCAAAATCTAGCCGAAATTATATGTGTACATTTCATGCTTCTCTTTGAGTTTCTTGAGGTGTAGACCACTTTTGATAATTCAAATTAGTTGTATTCATATAATTAAATATGAGAATGTATTGTATGAGCTCACATGACCTACGTGACACCGAATGAAATTTTTATACACAACGCAAAGCAAGAAAATGCATTATTTTAATTCTCTTTTCTTGCTCTTTCATGAAAATTATGAATGTAAAGCATGAGAATATTATAGAATGAGCTAAAAATATATGGTGTTACACATTCTCTCTCTATATATATTTTTTATTTTTCTCACAAATAGATCCTTATAAAATTACATGGGTATAATTGTAAAAATAAAAATTAAAGAATTTTCAATATTAAAAGCTATTTGCTAAATGAATCCTTATAATATTTCACAAGTGCAATTATAAAAATAAAAACTAGGAAAGATTCACACATACACACACACGCACACAAAATAATTCCATATTTACGCATGCAAACTAAAACCATTCCATACCATTCATGCACACAAAACCATGTCATATTTTCTTCTCTCCATCATAGGTACTATGAAGGATGTACCATGCCACACACGCATGCAAACTAAAACCACACCATATTTTCTTCACTTTATCATAATTACTATGAAGGACCATTTGCAAGACATTCTTTAGTCAAAGTAATCAAAGATAAATAGGATAACACTGGCAAGCCACAACCATTCTTTCTTTTTCTTCTCCATTGTTTCATTAATTTTCTACCCTTCTCAATCTCTCCTTCTCCACTTATTATGTACATATAAATTGACGGTCTATTTTGTATTACAATGTTATCAAGTTATCTAATAATAACAATAGGGCTATTATATAAAAACTATAAATTCTAGTAAAGAGAGAAAGTATTTGAGTGATATATCTTTAAACTTTCAAAAAACAAACCTAGTTGTAATTTGCCCTTGACTTAATTATCATATTCAAATATGAGAAAATTGTAACATTGTGAACTTTTTTGAGCCACAATATATTCTTAAAATTCACAAAAAAAAAATTTATGTAAGAATAAAAAAGAAATATAAGATAAGGTTCAGTCAGAAAAACCTAATTGTCTCTTGTTTGCTAAAGATAATGGAGAGTGGCAGACAACAATTCTCAAGGTTCATCAAAATAACTCATTGATCGTGATATTACTGTCATGATGGGCCACCAGCTAGCATTCAACTTGCCAACTTGCAAAATCGATTCCTGCACTTTTTTTACAAAGTGCAAATTATATATTTTTGATCTGCATCATTAAATTAAATTTAGATTGTTTAAATTTATTTTTATTTTTTAAAAAAATTTAAAATTTTTATTATTTTAAAAATATAAAATATAAAATATAAAATAATTTTTAATTATAAAATTAAAAAATATTTTAAATACAAATTTAAAATAAAAAACTTAAAATCTAAATCATTTAAATCAAATCTAAATAATATAGGTAAAATTTTTGAAAAATGCACACTGTAAACTTTTCTAAAAGAGGCAAAGAATTGAGTGCACCAATTCGGCAGCTATGTCTCCATATTCAAATCATATAATCTTTTTCCCCCTTTTGCCTTTAATTAAAGTTAAATAACTTTTCAACTCTACAATCAACTTGTCAGCTATATCTTCAACAATATTTTAAAGGGTCGGATTTGATTATTACCAAGGATTTAAAAACCGGACCGGTCATTGAACCGGTCTACGCATTGGTTCACGGTTCAGCGGTTCAACCGTGGTTGAACCGTGGTCCAACCGGTAATAACTTCATATATAAAAAATCCTTATATAATAAATAATATCATATAATATTCAAGAGATATAATAATAAAATCCAAACAAACCAAACATTTAAATCCAAACAAGTCAATATTCAATACAACATCCACAATCATAGAACAAATTGACAAAGTGATCAATGGACAAGCAATCATTCTTAGTCATAACATTCATTGATATCAAATCCATCATGTGCCAATGTATTAGCATCCATACTAAGACCATTGTCATCATCAAGTCCAACTTCTAAATTATCAAGCGATTCCATAATTGGTTCATTTGCAATGTCCACTTCTTCATTTCCAACTATAGGGATTGCATTTTCTTCATAGATAAAATTCTCATTCTCCATCTCCTCACTGCTAAACTCAAGAGGTGCTTCTTCTTCAGCAATCCAAAATTCAACTTTATCAATGGATTCATAATCAATAGGATCATAACTTCTCTTCTTATTTTGCAACCTAATATATATAAAGCATTAAAATATCAAATAGAGATTCAATAATGCAAAAATGAATAAATAAAAATTATATTTTGAATATATTTACGTACCTATTTCTCAATCGTAAGTTATAAGTGACAAACACATGATCACTTAATCTTTGATGTTCTAGTTTATTTCTTCTTTTTGTATGAATGCGCTCAAACAAACTCCAATTTCGCTCACATCCCGAAGAAGAAGCGGTTTGGCTAAGAAGACGTATTGCCATCTTTTGTAAAATTGGAGTACTAGCCCCAAACAAGTGCCCCCAATTATCTACATAAAGATTAAAGTACATTATATGATTAACCATAGGTAAAGTATTAAAAAGTTTAAAAAATAAAGTAATAACTATTAAAGTATAAATTGGTAATTACCAGGCTGTGTTGTCTTTGACACATTGAAAGCATAGGATCGACTAAAAGATCCTTGGCGAGTACGATAAGTTTGCATCTCTTGAACTGCTTGGTTTATGTTAGGACAATATTTTTGTATCTCAAACAAATCAAGCATTGATTGCATAATGCGGTTCTTCGTACAAAATTTTTCACTTTCATCCAAAAAGAAAGCAGGATTCAGATAGTAAGCTGCTGCATGAAGATTACGCTTCAAGTGCTTATCCCATCTAGCCTTAATAATGTCTGTGTAAGGCTTGTACAAGTTCTTTCTATTTTTAAATAGTTCCTTTATTCCACTCTTTGCCCTTCGCATGCCTTCGTAAACATAGCCCAAAGAAGGTTTTTCATCCGCATCAACAATTCTTAGCAATCGAATAAGGGGAGCCACAACCTTTATGATGACTAAACAATCATTCCAAAACTTACTATCTAGTATGATAGCACTAACAATTTTTCCTGCTGTAGTCTTTGCTAACTTATAATTGTTGAAGTGCTTATCCACAATCAAAGCTTGCAAATCATGCTTATGATCATAAATACTTTTCAATGTAATAAAAGTAGTAGCGAACCGAGTCGCTCCTGGACGTACAATTTCTCTCCAACCTTCCCTTCTCCTTAGCCAAGATAAAATATACATATGATTGTATACAAAGATTGTTATCTTTGCAGCCTTTGATGCAAGATCTGCTACATTAGGCATATTAGCAATGTCCTTCAAAAGGAGATTCAAACAGTGAGTAGCACATGGTGACCAAAAGATGTGCTCATACTTTTCATGTATCAACTTGCCCGCTGCCACATAATTAGCTGCATTATCGGTCACCACATGAACAACATTATCAGGGTCAACCCACTCAATAACTTCACAAAACATATGAAACAATGTTTTGGCATCTTTCACTACATCTGAGGCATCAACAGATTTCACAAAAATTATACCTTGCGGAGAATAAACTAAAAAGTTTATTAAAGTTCTTTGTCTTTGATCTGTCCAACCATCAGCCATGATTGTACATCCAGTATCTTTCCAACTAGCCCGATGACTTTCAACAAGTAGCTGACATTCTTTCTTGCAATCTCCTAACAAATTAACTCTTAATTCATAATAAGATGGGACTTTAAACCCAGGCCCTATTGCCATCATTGCATCCACAGCAGGTTGACAGTATGGAGATTGAATTGCATTAAATGGAATGCAAGCATCATAAAACCATTTAGCTATTGCCATCTTAGCTTTGTGCGTTGCTTCTTTACTAGATAGTACACTTTTCAAACTTGGTTGGGAACCAGGAGTTGTTCTTGGAGCAAAATAACTTCCCATTATTGCATTACTTTTTCTTTTGGCTGGAGCAAGTGGATGCTTCTTAAGTGGGTGAACCTCTTGAACTTCTTCTCCACATTCAATTTCATTACCATATGCTTCATTGACCTCCTCATTCTTGTTCTTTTGTTGCACTTGCTTCAATAACTCTTGCATCCTGTGACGAACATCATAAGGAACTTTTCTACAAGAGCTTATTTGACCTGGAACTCCAGCAAGATGTTGCTTCATCCTATTTATGCCTCCCCCTTTATATATTGAAAAACAATGTAGGCAAGTGTACACAGTAGTTTTTCCCTCTTTCTTAAAAGAAAAATGCTCCCATGCTGGATCAGTTTTCCCACGATTTGATACAGAAGATGCTGCTGTAGATTGTTTATCTGATGATGGTGCATCACTACTACCAGCATTATTATTAATGTCAGGAGTGGAACCATCTGGAGCATCCATACCTTTTAACATGCAGCACAAAAGAGCACACATTATTCTAAAACCATAATATTGAAATATAGAAAGTAAAACAACCTAACTTAGAATCAAAACCAATCTACAAAGACCAAATCATATAAACTATATGTTAGATCAGTGTGAATGTCACATTTAATATGCAAAATACAAGCTTTTGCTTTTAAGACAATCAGCATCAAGACAGTCTTTCCAATAAAAGTTTTGATGAAACTCTTGGGAACGCCTAAGATTAATCAAACGAGTTAGTAAAGGTGACATTAATTGAAAAGGACAATGTATATATATATATATATTTCACGAATTGGGGAGCAAGAAAAGTTTAGGGAAGGTTGGCCCAAGAAAAAATGTTTAGCGAGGAAAAGTAAACTCTGTGTAAGTGAGGCATAATTACTGCGACTGATTATTATGGTGTGTTTCGTAGGCTTGTTAAAGGAAAAAACGAAAATTTTAGGCCAACTGGAAATCGCATCCTTTGCATTTGTAGAAAGACTGAAAGTCCATGTTATAAATCAGACATCTGATAATTTTGTCTATGAATCTCTTGTATATATTCTTTAAATACATAGCTAAATTTAATAAGAGATAAGGAGTAAAAAAAAAAAAGAGTATATGAAACTTATAGATAACTAAGATAATATGAATCAATACAATTCAGCCTTAATTATTTAATTCTAGCACTTCTGATTGCTCCAAAATTAATTCTAGCACTTCTAATTGCTAAAAGCAGAATCAAACAAGAAAAAGCACGATTCTGTAGGTTGAAATATATGGAATGTTGGTCTTTGAGGCATTTCTTCGAACACATGGTGTGCAATTTCAGCTCATGCAAATGTTATGCTTCGATTAATCTCTAGCAGCACCCAGCAGCACCCAGCAAACAAGAATCAATACCAAACCAGCACCCAGCAAACAACCATAATCAATTTAGAGTTTTGATTATTCTTTACCTTCAATTCCCGTTGCTTTTCTTCTCCTTCGAGCAAGATGATTCAAGGACTTCGAAGCTACTTCCTCTGGTCGGTTCAGGCTTTTAGTTTCGGCTTCTTCAATCACAAGATTCGCTTTCGTTGATGGGTTCCCAATGGTAGAGGAGCTCTCACTTTCGTTGCTGGGTTTTCTCTCGTTCTTGGTTTCGCAGAGCAGAGGAGCTTCGATCTCAATATTTTGTTCTTCACTTCACGACTTCTTTGCCAGTGCCAGGGATTCGCCGGAAAGATCTAGGGCTCAGATGGGGATGAGTTGCAGCTGCAGGGGAAGACTTCGTGGAGGCGACAGCGTGCTCCCGAATCAGACAAGCTCAAGCTCCTTGGGCGCAACTTAGCGACAGACAGGAGGCGACAGCGTTTTTGACGTTTTTCATTTTGGAACTTTCGGTTTAAGGAAAACCGAGACTCGTGGGGCAGACCAGTTTTTACCGGTTTCACCGGTTTTTGACCGGTTTTTGACCGGTTTTCTCACAATCCGGTTTTCTATAGCTTGAGGACCGGCCAACCCACCGGTTCACCGGTTGAACCGGCCGGTTCGGTCCGGTTTTTTAATCCTTGATTATTACAATAAGCATTCATTCTATCCTTATAATATAAATTTATTTATTTATATTTATATATGCTAAAAAATATGAACACATTTTGTGAGTTTTTAATTGTATTATTTATTATTGAAATATTTTGTTCTTTGTTATAATTTTTTAATTTATGTAAATGAGTCTTAAGTTTAAAAATTTATTTATTTGAATGCCTTTACAAATAAATAAGTTCAAAGATTTTAAACTTTAATAAAAAAATAAAACATAAGTTTTTCATATATTAAAATATGAGTCCAAAAATAAATAAGTGCTCATTCTCTATCACTGATGATTCTCAATTGCAGGTACCATTTCACCTAAAAAATGCAGTTCAGCTCGCTGGCATGGCAAATAAACACCTTGGAACGTTATGGAGGAAAGCATTAAACAAATAGTTAATTCTATGTCTTCTAATCCCTGTTTCCCACCCTATTTTTTTCTTACTTTAGAAGACAAGTTTCTCAAACTTTTTAATAATTAAAGCATATTAACATAAATATGAATGTATAATTATATAAATATATGTAATAATTGAATAAAAATACTATAATAATTTTAAATATAACAAATCCCTCATTAAATCCGCTAAGGCAAAACATTTTGGCATCCTTGGTTGTTGATAACCTCATGGTCCAATTCAGTGCCGATGAGGTATACTAAGATGTAGCCTTGTTTGATTTTATTTTTTGTTTTTATGTTTCTAAAATAATTCTGTCAATTGGCTTTCAAAAATAAATATTTTAAATGAGATAGTAAAAAAAATCCAGTTGAGTCATTTGCTTTAAAAACGTATTAAACAAATTTAAAAAAATGTTTGAAAAAATTATTTTGAAAACATGTTCTGAAAACATATAAACAAAAAATTTGTTTGGCTCACTTATTTTGTGAGATATTTTTTATATAATTTTTTTTCAAATTTAATATTTATATAATATTAATAAATTAACATAATAATAAATTTTACATAAAATCAACGTGAAATGGATATAGTTGGAATTCAATTTGACTTTGTTTTAAACAAAACCAAAATAATAACACACACACACACATATGTATGTCTAAAACACAAGTTTATTTATTTATATATTATATTATTGCAATTTCAAATAATGGTATGGTATTTCTTTCGCAACTGAACATCAACATCAGGTTGGATACCTTCCAAATCTGTGATTTAGGTCTGACAATAATAGGGAATGCCACTTTATTATTGGATTTGAACCATGATTAGAAATTATTGGACATAAAGAAATTACCTTTATTTCATACCAAAATTCTGCTTCTGATATGACATATCATTAATCAAGCTACTTTCAAATGAACCTATATCATTATCATCTTGTTTGGTACCTCATCTATTTTATGAAACCCATCCATCATACACAATAGGACCATCCATATCCATTTTTTCACTCAGTGGATCACCATAATTATTTTCAACTTTATTCAACAGTTTCTATGATATTGAATCTAAGAAAATCAATAATTCTCTTCCACGTTGGAGTGCCTCAGTACCCTCAGAATCATGCAACACACAAGCTAATCTAGTACAATTCCGGAGTTCCCCTAAGTCCATGGCTAACTAAGGATTTTTCAGAAAGAAAGAAAGAAAGCATTTTCATGCAGCATCTTTTACAGGGAAAATAAGTTTCCATAATGTTCCCTACATGACTGTCTCATTTATCAGTTCTCACAACCCAATATTCATTGCAAGAGAAGAAGTGGAAAATTGTTTCTTATGGGAAATAAGTTGTACTAGTATTTTCAGAAATTTTATAACTAAATTAATACTTAATATAATATAAATATATAAAATAATATTTAATCAATAGTGTGTGTGTATATATATATATATATAAAGACAACATATTACATTAAGTCAAAGATTATTAATAGCACATGGCATGTAACAAGAGCCGGAATAATGACGTGAAGCCCTACATAAAACAGAGTATACTTATGTCATAGTATATACTTTCACAAAAAGTGTATATTTTTTGTTTTAAAAAATTATACTTGATTCATTTAATATTTTGTTATATATTGCAGAATCTTTTTCTTTAATTTGTTTTTTGTTGTGAAAGTTTTTTTTTTCATACATGAGACTATAGTTTTATTCATAATACAACAATAAAAGTAATTAAGTTAATGTTAAGTTTAAATATGAGACCATGATTGTATTTGTAATATAATAATAAAGATAATTAAGTAATTTTATTTTTTAAAATAATATTTTTTTATCAAAATGAATTATGTTATCATCTCTCAAGGTTAAATTAACTTAATATTTTTTTAAATATATATATTTTTTAAATTTGACTCATCTAATATTTTGATATATATTGTATAATCTTTTTCTTTAATTTATTTTTTGTTAAAAATTAAATTTTTGCATAAATGAGATTGTGATTTTATTCATAATATAATAATAAAAGTAATTAATTTAATATTAAGTTTTAACATGAAATTGTGATTTTATTTTTAACATAATAAAATGTATTAAACTTTAAGATAGATTAACGTAAATTATTCTAAATGGAAGGATTATAATATGATGGGAAAAGTATCATATACAATTTTATCGTCGATTTGTCTAGTTGGTTAAGGTCGAAGTTTATCTTCTTCCTATATAAAAACTATGGATCTCATAAGAAAAGGTTCAAAGATGTCGAATCCTACATCCTCTGCTGTGGATAACATTCTTGTCCCCACAAAGAAAAGTTCAAACTTTAAAAAATATATATATATAAAAACAAAAAAACCATAGCTCCCTTGTGTGGGAGCCACAACACCTCTCTTCTCATAATAGAGGATGTGATCTCGAAGATATCGATGTTAATTATGCGAGTGCATGAGTTTTAAGATTTTCAATAATTATTGAAGCTATGGTAATGTTCATTATACTTCCCTTAAAGTTCGTATTGTATTTGTAATTTTTGTTTTTGGGTAAAGAATGTTCATTTCTTTTTTGTTTTTATTTATTTTTTTAACTTTCACAGAAAAAATGAAATAAATTAAAAAATCTAAACTCCAATACAATATAATTCCTTTTGCCGACACAAAAGATAACCTAAATTCCTAATAGTGCATTTTGATGGAGAGAAAAGTGGAGAAAAGAGAAAAGAGGGGAAAGGAAAACAAAATTTTCTCTTATTTGGTTTGGAGAGAAAACTAAGAAGAGAAAAAATGGGAAGAAAAGTACGATGGGCCTCACACAAAATTTTTTTCTCTATATTCGGAGAGATTATGAGGAGAAAATGCATGCCCTCGTCCTTGCCAAAACATATATATATATATATATAATATTTTTAATATATAATATTTAAAATTTTTTAAAATAAATAATCATATTTATTTTATTAAAATAATAATTTATAAATAATTTTTTAAACAAAAAAGTTAATTAATTTAAAAAATGAATTTTCTAAATATTTTTTAATTTTAAAATCAATAAATTATATATCAAAAGGAAAAAAAGGCACCAACTAGCAGTTGTAAACAAAAATAATAATTTAAGAAATTTTTTTACATTTTATTTAATTAATTAATATTATAATTATTTATTTAAAATTTTATTACAAAATTAATTAATAAAAAATATATTTTTAAAAGTAAATCTAAAAAATTATATTTTTACCAAAAAAAAACAAACAAACCGTCTACAATGTAGTTGATTATTACTACATCAAAACGTCCGACTACATTTTGGTCAGATGGGATGAATTACATCATCCCATCCAATATATATATATATTATATATAATATATTTTAAAATAAATCATTTATTATATTTATATATATTATATTTAAATTAATTAATATATATTAAAATAATATTTATAAAATTTATAAAATTTTTAAAATAAAAAATATTCTTATTATATTAAAATAAGTATGAATAAAGAATTTATTAAAAAATAAATTTTAATTAATTTAAACTATGTTTTTTTTAAATTTAAGTACGATTTTTGTTATAATAAACTATTTTGATTATATTTTTAAATAATTATATTATTATATTATTATTTAACTGAACTTTTTTAAAAAAAAATTAAAATATAGTTTTCATAATTTTTTTTAAAATTTATTATTCTTATTTCATTTAAAAAAATATGTGTTTAAATTTAAAGTAAATGATTTATATTTAAAACATGATTTGTTGAAAATATAAAAATTATTATCATTATAAATTAATAAAATTTTTCTCTCTTTATTTTCTTTTCATCCATGCAAACACATTGAAGGAAAACATTTTTTTTTTCACTTTCATCTCCTCTCCTTTTTCTCTGTACTTTTCTCTTCCTCTATTTTTTTTTATCTCCCGTCCAAACACAGCGTAAGAAAAAAGCCAATAAGAAATGACAATAATTGTCATATATTGTCTAGAAATAACCATTAAGCGAGTTTCATGGTTTGTCTCTAATCTCAATGTGATTTGACTTAATTTAATTTATATTTTGGGTGATCTGAATGATAACAAGTTATACTAGTATTTTTAAAATTTTTATAACTAAATTAATACTTAATATAACATAAATATATAAAATAATATGTAATCAATATTTTTTAAAAAAAAAGAAAATATATAAGATAAGGTTCATTCAAACACATGCACATAAATCCTACCTTCTCTCTCTCTCTCTCTCTCTCTCACATGTATGCTGGCAATCTTTCTATGTCTCTTGTTTGCTAAAGATAATGGAGAGTGGCAAACAACAATTCTCAAGGTTTATCAAAATAGTTCATTGATTGTGATATTACTGTCATGATGGGCCACCAGCTAACACTTGCCTTGCCAACTTGCGAAACCAATTCCTACACTTTCTTTTATGAAGTGCAAATTATATATTTTTTATCTGCATCATTTAAATTAAATTTAAATTGTTTAAATTTATTTTTATTTTTTTAAAAAATTAATATTTTTAGTATTTAAAAATATAAAATATAAATAATTTTTTAATTATAAATTTAAAAAATTTTAAAATAAAAATTTTAAAATCTAAATCAATTAAATCAAATCTAAATAATATAGGTCACGTCTTTGAAAAATGCACACTATAAACTTTTCTAAAAAGGGTAGAGAATTGGAACACACTAACTTGGCAGCTATGTCTCTATATTTAAATTATATAATCCTTTTCTCCCTTTTTTGTCTTTAATTATAGTTAAATCACTTTTCAACTCTACATTTAACTTGTCAGCAATATCTTCAATAATATTTTAAAGGGTCAGATTCGATTAGTACGATAAGCATTCATTCTATCCTTATAATATAATTTATTTATTTATATTTATATTTATATTTATATATGCTAAAAAAATACGAAATACATTTTGTGAGTTTTTAATTATATTATTCATTATTGAAATATTTTATTCTTTGTTATAATCTTTTAATTTATGTAAATGAGTCTTAAGTTTAAAAAATTATTTATTTTAATGCCTTTTCAAATAAATAAGTTCAAATATTTTAAAATTTAATAAAAAAAAAACATAAGTTTGTCACCTATTAAAATATGAGTCCAAAAATAAATAAGTAATCATTTTCTATTTACGATGATTCTCAATTGCAAATACCATTTCACCCAAAAAATGCGGCTAAGCTCGTTGACATGGCAAACAAACACCTTGGAACATTATAAAGGAAAGCATAAAACAAACAGTTAATTCTATGCCTTCCAGTCCCCATTTCCCACCCTTTTTTTTCTTACTTTAGAGGACAAGTTTCTCAATTTTTTTAATAATTAAAGCCTATTAATATAAATTATAAATGTATAATTATATAAATGTATGTAATAATTGAATAAAGATACTATAATAATTTTAAATATAACAAATCCCTGATTAAATTCACTAAGATAGAGCATTTTGACATCCCTGGCTCTTGATAACCTCGTGGTCCAATTCAGTACCGATGAGGTATACTAAGATGTAGCCTTGTTTGATTCTATTTTTTGTTTTTATGTTTTTAAAATAATTCTGTCAATTGGCTTTTAAAAATAAATATTTTAAATGAAATAGTAAAAAAAAATCCAATTGAGTCATTTGCTTTAAAAAAAAGTAAAAATTTTTTTTTTGAAAAAGGTCATGAAAACATATAAACAAAAAATTTGTTTGACTCACTTATTTTGTGAGATTTTTTATATACTTTTTTTTACAAATTTAGTATTAATATAATATTGATAAATTAACATAATAATAAATTTTACATAAAATCAACGTGAAATGGATATAGTTGGAATTCAATTTAACTTTGTTTTAAACAAAATCTAAATAATAACACACACACACACATACACATGTATAACACAGGCTTATTCATTTATATATTATATATTATTGCAATTTTGAATAATGGTAGGTATTTCTTTTGCAATTGAGCATCAACATCAAGTTGGATACCTTCCAAATTTGTGATTTAAGTCTAACAATAGTGAGGAATGCCATTTTATTACTGGATTTTAATCATGGATTAGAAATTACTAGACACCAAGAGATTACCTTTATTTCATACCAAAATTCTGCTTCTGATATGACATATCATTAACCAATATCATTATCATCTTGTTTGGTACCTCTCATCTGTCTTATGAAAACCATCCATCAAACACAATAGGATCATCCATATTCATTATGTCACTCTGTGGATCACCATAATTATTTTAAGCTTTATTTGACAATTTCTATGATATTGAATCTAAAAAAAATCATTAATTCTCTTCCACGCTGGAGTGCCTCAGTACCCTCAGAATCATGCAACACACATACTGATCTAGTACAATCCTGGAGTCCCCTAAGTCCATGGCTAACTAAGGATTTTTCAGAAAGAAAGAAAGCATTTTCATGCAGCATCTTTTGCAGGAAAAATAAGTATCTATAATGATCCCTACATGACTGTCTCAGCTATTAATTCTCGCAACACAATATTCATTACAAGAGAAGAAGTGGAAAATTGTTTCTTATGGGAAATAAGTTGTACTAGTATTTTCAAAAATTTTATAACTAAATTAATACTTAATATAATTTAAATATATAAAATAATATTTAATCAATATTACATATATATATATATATATAAAGACAACATATTATATTAAGTCAAAGATTATTAATAGCACATGGCCTATGTTGTAATAAGAGCTTGAATAATGATATGAAGTACTGCATGAAATGGAGTATACTTGTCTAATAGGCTCCCTCCCTTGCATTTGCCAACTTTTTATTAATCGTATAACTATTTTAATTTTAACTAATAAAAATATCAAAAACTTAAATTGGGAGGGCTCCCCAGTTCACACTATAATTTTAGTATTAATTCAACTGTCACATAGGAATGCAACTCCCATAAGAGGTATTTTTCTATGCATGGTAATGCCAACTGTTTCAGACATGTCCAAGGCCTCCTCTACTTCTCCATTAGGCAATGCCCAATCAAATTGGAAGACAATGTTTGCTAGAACAAGCTCATTAATGGCCATTGCAAACTGTATTCCTGGACACCCCCTTCTTCCTGCCCCAAATGGGATCAACTGGAAATCATGTCCTTTGTAATCTACTGAACTATTCAAGAACCTCTCTGGTTCAAACTTATGAGGATTGTCCCAGTACATGGGATCTCTTGCAATTGCCCAAGCATTCACAAATACTTGCGTCCCAGCTCCAATCTTATAGCCCATCACTTTGATATCTTGCATACTTTCTCGAGGGACTAATAAAGGAATTGGGGGGTGCAAGCGTAGTGTTTCTTTAAACACGGCCTTCAGGTAAGGCATGTTACCTATATCCTCCTCTGTTATTATATGCGATCTGTTACCACCCACATTTCTAACCTCCTCTTGTAGTTTCTTCATAGCATTTGGATACCTTAACAATTCTGTCATTGTCCATTCTAAGACTGTGGATGTAGTGTCTGTACCCGCAGCAAACATGTCCTATATGATAATAATCACTAATAATGTCAAGTTTATATGTTAGTGAAGTCGGAAAAATGAGATGACAAAGTTGGATAAAAAGTGGGTTTTCTTATGTTATGCATGAGAGAGTGATATGTGATCAGCCTGAGATATATAATGCAAGAATCGATCACATGGAATGTTTAGAAGAACTCGCATAAAATAATCTTATTCAATTAGTGCTTTTATGAGGAAAGTGAAAAATGATGTATGTTTTGGGTGGAAAGTAAAACTGGTATTATTGTCTATACTAATTACTATTGTATGAGTTGATATTTAAGTTAGAAAATTTCTCTCGACCCACTAAACTGTCATTGTACTTATCATTCTAGGCCAAAATGCAACTACAATGATGCCAATAATAAAGTGATAATTAAAATTTAAGGGAAGAAACACAAGCTAGCTAGCTTAAATTTGTCAATTTACAACACATAGAGATGGGACCTTTGTTGTTAACCAAGAGTAGGAGGATTCTTACCAAGATCAAGGCCTTTATGACAGTTCTATCAATGAGAAATCCATTAGAGTTTGTCCTTTGAATCGAAAGCAAGATGTCCATAAAATCATCGTGGCCCTGAGTAGTATCACTGGCTTCTTTTGGACGATTAATATGCTCTTCAATTGCTTCATCCAAAAATCGATCGAATTGTTTTGCCACTGTGTGCGCTCTACCATATAAGCCACTGACACCACTAAGCCAATCAAGCCAAGGTATATAGTCCCCTATCGCAAAAGAACCCAGTACCTCTGTAAAATCCCCCAAAAGCTCCTTAAATTTTCTCCCACTTTCCCCGCCATATTTCTTCCCCAAAGCCACCCTGCAAATTATGTCATTTGCAATTGTTGAAAATAACTCACTCAAATTCACTGAGATGTTTGAAGAAGAAGAGTGCTTGATCTTTTCCATCATTATGATAGTTTCTTCCATTCTCACACCATGAAGGGATTGAACCTTTTTGTTACTCAGAAGATGTAACACACTTATGCTCCTTATTTGCCTCCAGTAATCTCCGTATGGAGCAGATGAAATGTCTTTGAGGCCATACAAGAGTATGTCACCCAATTTAAATTTGGGTTTATTCGAAAATATGAGATCATGGGTTTTCATGACCTCACGAGCAGCTTCTGCAGAAGAGACTACAAGTACTGGTATTTTTCCAAAATGAAGAAGCATTAAAGGGCCATACTTTTGAGCCAGAGATTGGAGTGAACGATGAGGATACGAGCCTAGTTGATGGAAATTTCCTATAACTGGCAATTTTGGTGGAGAAGGGGGTGAGGTTTTGTTGATTGCAGAATTGGAGTACCATTTGAATAGCTGAATGACAAAGATGGGCAAGATAATGAGCAACCATGCATGCAACAACCAAGAGGTGTTCTCTTGCACTATGAAACTAGTTAGAAAACTCGACATTTCTCTTTGTCTCTCCCTCTCCCTCACTTCTCTCCGTGTTTGCTTGTTTGTGGTCCTTGTAGTTCACTTTTATGCGTTATGGCTGCCACTGCTAATTACACCACAACCATAAAAACTTGATAATAGGATAATGTTGTAAATTACACCATAACCACAAAAACTTGATAATAGGATAATGTTGTAAATTATACTACAACCACAGAAACGTGATAATAGCATAATGCTATAAAATCTTTCCCTCCTAAAGCATTTGGGATTTTTCCATGAAGTGAAAAGTTTAACTAGTTTATTAGAAAAAGTATCTCTTTAATAATTTGGGTTTCGTTATCTTATAAACATTATGAGAATAAAATTTTAAGTACATTAAAAGTATAATTTTAAAATAGCTTTAAATGAGAAGGTTAAAAAAAATCCAGTTGAGTCATTTGCTTAAAAAACATATTTAAAAACAAAAAATAAAAAAAATGTTTGAAAAAATTATTTTAAAAACAAGTTTTGACAACATAAAAACAAAAAAAAATTTAACTCACTTATTTTGTAAGATTTTTTTATGTAATTTTTTTACAAATTTAATATTTATATAATATTAAAAAATTAATATAATAATAAATTTTACATAAAAGCAATGTGAAATGGATATATTTGGAATTCAACTTGACTTTGTTTTAAACGAAATCTGAATAATATATATATATATATGTATATAACATAGGCTTATTCATTTATATATTATATATTACTACAAATTTGAATAATGGTATGGTATTTCTTTTGCAACTGAGTATTAAAATCAGGTTGGATACTTTCCAAATATGTGATCTAGGTCTGACAATAGCGGGGGATGCCATTATCGCTTTCTTAAAGAAAAAGTTATCTTTATTATTGGATTTTTACTGTGGATCAGAAATTATTGGACACCAAGATACCTTTATTTCATACAAAAATTCTGCTTTTGATATGACATATCATTAATCAAGCTGCTTTCAAATGAATCAATATCATTATCATCTTGTTTGGTACCTCTCATCTATTTTATGAAACCCATCCATCATACACAATAGGACCATCCATATCCATTGTGTCACTCTGCGGATCACTATGATTATTTTCAGCTTTATTCGACAGTTTTTGTGATATTGAATCTAAGAAAATTAATAATTCTCTTCCACACTGGAGTGCCTCAACACCCTTAGAATCAAGCAACACACAGATTGATCTAGTACAATCCGAGAGTTCCCCTAAGTCTAAGGTTAACTAAGGATTTTTCAGAAAGAAAGAAAGCATTTTCGCACAGCATCTTTTGTAGCAGTGAAACCCAAGGATCATAAATTAGTTTGCCATAACATTCTAGCCAGCATAAAACAATATCATTTTAATCTTGCAGAAAAAACATTACATAAAGTAACATAATCCTGTTAGACATAAAAATTTTGCAACTAAGAAAAAAAAAGGAGCTATATTATACCAGTATAGTTGTTGACAAGATCCATTGGCTACCAAAACAAATGATGAAGCTGAAAGTACATACCTCATTGAGATATCCACTTGAATCAAATGCTGCACATCATGCAGAATGGCTAATACAACTTCTTGCTTCAAAATAAACTCTAACATGTGCTTGAAAATGTAATCTTTGTAGAATTCACCTTAATTCTTTTATCTCCAAAAAAATTCCCATGATGACTCTTTCAATTTTAGATTCAGTTCTTATAAAGCTATCATTCAAACTAAGAACCTGATGATTGAAATTTTCAAATACCAAAAAAAAAAATTCTCGCACCAAGAAATTTAGCTTGGTATCACACAAAATCCTCCAAATCATCATAACACGCTCAAAACAATTAAGACTCCAATTATACATGTAATCAAATCTTTTTACATAAAAGCATAATGCAATTTATTCACCATATCCCATTGTCAACAATACGACCAAAAAATGGCAATGGAACCCTAAACATATTAAACGACAATTATTATAACAAAGAGAAATTCAGAGATAAAGGAAAAGCAAACAATGAAAGGAAAGAGCAATTTCCCGTCATAATTTATACAAGATTAGGATATATCATTTGAAGCCTTGTATGAGGATGCAATAGCAGTAAGAGGGAATTTTCTATGAATGGTTAACCTAGTAGTTTCTGACACGTCCAAGTCCTGTAATATCCAATCAAATTAATGAACAAGGTTTGCTAGCACCACCTCATTCACAGCCATTTCAAACACTTAACCTAGGCAACCCCTCCTTCTTGCCTCAAATGGGATCAGCTTGAAATCTTGCCTTTTGAAATCTATTGCCCTATTTAAGAACCTTTTTAGTTCAAACTCTTCAGGTCGCTTCCAGATTAATGCATCTCTTGCTATTGCCCATGCGTTGATTATCACCTGCATCCTTGCTTTAATGTCATAGCCCATAAGCTTAATGTCTTGCATAGATTCTTGAGGCACTAGTAACCGAATTGGGGGATAAATTTGTAGTGTTTCTTTAAGCACAACCTTCAAATAGTGCATTTGGCCCAAATCCTCTTCGCTTATGTGAGTTCTAGAACTAGCCACATTCCTCACCTTATCTTACAATTTCTTCGTCACTCTTAGATGCCTTAGTAGTATTGTCATTGCCCATTCATGGTGGCTTTCATTGTCTGCATCAACAAGCGAATCACTGTCTTGTTTCACCCGACGATTAATATGCTCTTCAACTACTCCATCAATAAATTGATCTAACTCTTTAGCTACTCTGTTTGCTCTATTTACAAGCTATTAATCTGACTCAACTAGTCAAGCCAAGGTATAATCCCCTACAATGAAAGCACCCAAAGCCTCTCCAAACTTAATTAAAAGCTCCTGAAACTTCCTCCCACCTTCTCCTCCACTGTGTTTCCTCCCCAAAGCCACCCTGCAAATTATATCATTCGTAATTGTTGCAAATAACTTACTCAAATTCACTGACACATTTGAGGAAGAAGAGTGTTTGATCTTTTTCATCATTAGGGTAGTTTATTCCTCTCTCACATCACGAAGAGATTGAACCCTTTTGTTGCTCAAAAGATGTAACACACATATGCTTCTTATCTGCCTCCAGTACTCCCATATTGAGAAGCAACCATGTCTTTGGAGCCATATAAGAGTATATCAAACATTTTATGTCGTGGCCTGTTGGAGAAGACGAGGTCATGGGTTTTCATTACCTCACGAGTAGCTTTTGTAGAAGAGACCACAAGTACTGGTTTTTTTCCCCAAATGAAGAAGCATCAAGGGGCCATGGTTCTGAGCATCAAAGGTGTTGGATCTTTGGCCCAAGGTTATTAGGCTCAATGACTTTGATGATAACAAAACAATTTTTAGATCTATGTAAAAGCCCATACTATAGATCAGCCCAATAATTTTCTTTTAAATTATTGTGAATATTCATCTCTCAAAAGTCCTGCTTGTGAACTAAACGACAAAATACATTATGTATAAAAGATAAACAAATTATGGGTTCTTGTGTTAAGGAAAAGTGGGTAGAGTAGTAGAAATAGTGATTGATGCTGATATGGTTGAATGTCAATCTCCACTCCAAGTTCAGTGGCTAACATTCAATGCGAGAAGACTAGCCAAGATTTTGAAGATAAATAAAATCTGAGAAGACTTTTTAAACGTTAGAAACAAAATCAAGAGCCAGTGAAGTCGAAAATGTCTCTAACGGATAAATAAATTAAGATGCATATAAATAATCGAAGATTTGAATATTGGAGAGTAGAAGAGATTAAGAAAAAGCTTTGAAAAGGAAAAAGTATTCTAGATTACTTATCATTTGTTTTATCCACTTATAAGAAGCCAATTAAGGAGAGATTGTGTAATTCTAAAAGAGTGTTATAAGATCTGAAAGAAGTTGAGGATGAGTTGTAAAAAAAAACCCTACTGAGAAATCACCTGGTGGTAAAAATTGTAAGGTGGTGTTACCCACATTTCTATAAGTTTTAGTTATGTAGTTAAAAACCTCTTAAGATTTCAAAGGGACTGGACGTAGGTCAAAGCTTACCGAACCAGAATAAATTATCTGTGTTAAGGTTCTTCACTTTTCTCTTTTCATCTGTTCGTAGATAGATCCTCCATTTTTCTATCCGTAGACAGGTCCTCCACTTTTTTGTCCGTACACAAGTCCTCCAATTTTCACTAATTGAATTAGAGGACCTTTGGTCCTCCACTTTCAAAAATAAAAAAAAATGAATTTATTGTATAATACACTTATTCCCTCCTCTATGTATGTTTATCAAAAGAGTCATATAAAATAGTTGTTTGACTTAAAAACTCTAACATTATAACATTAAAAAAATGCATGCACGTTAATTCGAATATAATCTAACTACAATCTTAACAACACAAACAAATAATAATTATAATAAGCATAAAGAAATTACAATAAAAACATTTATCATTTGCAAAAATTAATTAGAGAATTTTTTTAATAATGTTCATTGTTTTAATTATATATTCAATTAATTAAACCACTAATCTTATTGATTATTTTTAAATAAAAAATACCTTTGTCAACTAACATATATAATTTTTTGGGGAAGTTAGATTTATCTATCTTGAATTTTGCCTTCAATTGCAATGTTCCCTAAATCTAAAAAAATCACAATCAACTCCCTTATTAATCCATTGTAATAAGCTTCAACCATTTAAATTTATAAATTTTAACTATATAAAATTATGAAAATATCTCTCCTATAATTTAGTACATTTTGCCCTTTTTTTCTCATCTTCGTAACCAATCTTAAGCAAACATCCATATCATACCTACTTTCTCTAACTATGCTCCAATTATTTGTCTTGTAATAATTTCATATGCACGGCATTGCTGTTATTGATTCATATGGCTGAGTGGAGAAAAGATGAAGCTAAGAAAAGCAATAGATTGAAGAACTACTGCTTAAAAATGTTGTGATTTAGTTACTTTAATATAAACCAGTGTTTAGGCCTGTGCGATTCACAAGATTTCTAGAGTAGTATATATAGTTTGGAAGAATTAGATAGATAAAAAGAGACACAAGGGACAAACTCTTTTTCGTTACTTTAATATAAATGTTGTGATTTAGAAATCTTAGTCAGTTTTATGCTGTCAGCAAACATTATTCTTTGTTTAAGAATGGAAGGAGATTCTTTGATCGAGTATATTTGGACCATTTAAATTTAATTTAGACAATCAAAAATTTAAGTTTTTTCTTATTCTAATCATTTACTTTTTATTTTATTTTTTTATTTTGAAGAAAATAAATACAAAATAAAAATAATTTTGCATTTTAATTCCTTTAAAATAAAAAAAGATGATTTAAATTTTAAAAAAATTAAAATCTAAAATCTAAACTATCCAAATTAAACTTAATCAAACTTACTACAAAAAACTTAAAGCGCCAGAGGATCTCTATCTGTTTAAAATACGGGAGCCCACAGATTCATAACAATTCAGTCATAGCTTCCTTAATCGGCAGAAAGAGGGGAGTTTTCTACCTTTAATTACTTTTGTGCAAAATTTATTTATTTATTTTATTTTTATAAATGTGTATGCCACATTAACTATATTTAATTAAAAAACTTGATGCATAAATCAAGAAATTTTTTAGGTTGCGCGCAATAATCTTTTAAAATCATTAAGATAATATGCAGTGATAATTATACTTGCATATTGAAAAATATATATACCATTGATTTAGCATAATAAAATAAAATTCATTGAAGATTTAATAGTTAAATAATAAAATAAATTACATTATCATCTCTCCAGGTTAAATTAACTTAATATACTTTCACAAAAAAATGTATATTTTTTGTTTTAAAAAATTATACTTGATTCACTTAATATTTTGTTATATCTTGCAAAATCTCTTTCTTTAATTTATTTTCTGTTGTGAAAGTTTTTTTTTCATATATGGGACTGTAGTTTTATTCATAATACAACAATAAAAGTAATTAAGTTAATGTTAAGTTTAAATATGAAACCATGATTGTATTTGTAATATAATAATAAAGATAATTAAGTAATTTTATTTTTTAAAATAATATTTTTTTATAAAAATGAATTATGTTATCATCTCTCAAGGTTAAATTAACACAATATTATATATATATATATATATATTAAATTGCACTTGACTCATCTAATATTTTGATATATATTGTATAATCTTTTTCTTTAATTTATTTTTTGTTAAAAAATTAAATTTTTGCATAAATGAGACTATAATTTTATTTACAATATGACAATAAAAATAATTAAGTCAATATTAAGTTTTAACATGAATTTGTGATTTCATTTTTAATATAATAATAAAATAATACTTTTAATAAAAAAAATTAGCTTTATTAATAAGAAAAATAAATTGAATGTAATTTTTAAAATGTATTAAACTTTAAGATAGATTAACGTAAATTATTTTAAATAGAAGGATTATAATGTGATGGGAAAAGTATTATATACAATTGTATCGTCGATTTGTCTAGTTGGTTAAGGTTGAAGTCTATCTTCTTCCTATATAAACACTATGGATCTCATAAGAAAAGGTCCAAAGATGTCGAACCCTACATCCTATGTTGTGGATAACATCATTGTCCCCATAAAGAAAAGTTAAAACTTTAAAAAGAAAAATAAATAAAATATAAAAACAAAAAAACTGTAGCTCCCTTGTATGGGAGCCACAACACCTCTCTTCTAGTAGCAGAGGATGTGATCTCGAAGATATCGATGTTAATTATGCGAGTGCATGAGCTTTAAGTTTTTCAATAATTATTGAAGCTGTGGTAATGTTCACTGTACATCCCTTAAAGTTCGTATTGTATTTCTAATTTTTGTTTTTGGGGAAAGAATGTTCATTTCTTTTTTGTTTTTATTTATTTTTTTAACTTTCATAGAAAAAATGAAATAAATAAAAATTCTGGACACCAATAGAATATAATACCCTTTACCAACACAAGGGATAACCCAAATTCCCAAGGAAAAATCCAATAAAAAATGACAATATCTGTCGCATATTTTCTAGAAATAACCATTAAGCGCGTTTCATGGTTTATCTCTAATCTCAATGCGATTTGATTTAATTCAATTTATATTTTGGGTTATCTGCACTGTGATGATGCCTTCAAATCTCAAAACCCAAGTCCCACATCGAATAGAACTCAGATAGGAAGGGAATTCTTCATATATAAAAGAGTAGATAAGTCCCACATCGAATAGAATTGAGTTAAGAGTGGAATTGTTTATGTATATAAAGAGGGTTTCTACATTTATACCTTGTATCATTCAGTCTCAATAGTATAAAATTTTTTCTCTTTACCCGTAGACGTAGGTCACATTGGCCGAACTAGGTTAATTTTCTATATCATTCTTTATTTTCTCTTTATTTTCTTAATACTGCTAATTCACAACAATTGGTATCAGAGTTTTTGGCTTAAGTTTTTTTTTTTGCTGAAAGAAGATGGCGTTTCACAAATTTGATATTGAGAAATTTAATGGGTCGAATGATTTTACATTGTGGAAGGTGAAGATGCAGGCAATTTTGGTTCAGCAAGGGTGCGTGGCGGCAATAGATGGAGAGCGAAGGTTGCCTAAGAGTTTGAAGGCGGAGGAAAGGGCAGAGATTTTGGCGAAGGCTCATAGCGCCATTCTATTGAGTTTGACGAATGAGGTCTTGAGGGAGGTTGTAGACGAGACTTCTGCGGCATTGTTATGAAAGACATTAGAAAGCAAATACCAGAAGAAATCCTTGACGAATCAGTTATATCAGAAGCAGCGGTTATATACCCTTAGGATGTCAGAAAGTACACCGGTAAGAGATCATATTGACAATTTTAACAGAATTATTTTAGATCTTCAAGGGGTCGGGGTTTAAATTGAGGAAGAGGACCAGGTAATAATTATTTTATGTTCGTTGCCTAATTCATATGAAAAATTTGTTAACACGATGCTTTATAAGAGAGATACTATTTCGGTTGGTGATGTAAAGGATGCTTTACAATCAAAGGAATTGAAGAGGAGGGTGTTTGGGTCCAGTGAGGAAGCATAAGATATGGGTTTGGTAGTGAATAGAGGCAGGAGTGAGGAGAATGATGAATGTAATCGAAGTAAGTCCCGTTCGAAGTTAAGGTCTAAAGGGCAACTACGGTGCTTTAAGTGTAAGGAAAATAGGCATTTCAAGAAGGATTATCCACAATGGAAAAAGGAAAACAATCAGAAGGAATCAAATGGTAAGGCAAGTGCCTCAGTGGTTCAGGACAGTTCAGATGAGGGTGATGATGGAGATATTCTGATAGTTAGTACCTTAAATTCTGTAAATACTTGGGTTATAGATACTGGAGCTTCTTATCACATGACTTTTACAAAGGAGCTATTTACTTCTTTTAAAGAGTGGAAAGGTAATGTGAAGTTAGGAGATGATCAGGAGCTTAGTGTTGAAGGCAGTGGGTCTGTACAGGTAAAAATGTTTGATGGTATGGTTAGAACGTTTGATGCATGGTATATTCCTGGGCTACGAAAAAATTTAATTTCTCTGGGTGCCTTGTACAAGCAAGGATACAATTTTTCTGGTGAGGGTGGACAAGTAAATGTTTCTAAAGGTGCTCTGGTAGTGATGAAGGGTAGATTTTAGCATGGGGTCTATATATTCATTGGAAACTCGGTAATAGGCACTGTGGCAGTTTCTAATTTTTTAGAGAAGAACAATGATCAAACAGAGTTATGGCATCGACGACTGGGGCACATGAGTGAGAAAGGACTAGTAGTGTTGCGAGAACAGGGGTTATTGGAGAGCGTGGAAACTAGAAAGTTGAAGTTCTATGAAACTTTTGTCAAGGGCAAGCAACGCAGAGTCAAATTTAGTTTGGAAAAGCATACTTCCACTGATATCCTTGAATATATATATTCAGACTTGTAGGGTCTTTCTCCAATTGAGTTTCATGGAGAGTGCAGATACTTTATGACATTTATTAATGACTACTCCAGAAAAGTGTGGGTGTATTTTTTGAAGAAAAAGGATAAGGTGTTTGGGAAGTTCAAGGAGTGGAAGACTATGATTGAAAAGTGTATTGGGAAGCAAGTCAAGACATTCAGAACTGATAATAGGTTAGAGTTTTGTAATACACTATTTGATGAGTTTTATAAGAAAGAAGGTATAGTGAGATACCGCACTATATGGCACACATCACAAAAAAATAATGTAGCAGAGCGGATAAACCAAACACTTCTGCAGCGCGTAAGATGTATACGGCTGAGTGCTAATCTTCCTAAGCAATTTTGGGTTAACACTGCAACCTATCTAGTGAATAGATCTCCATGAACTGCAATTGATCTGAAGACTCTACAATAAGTGTGATACGGTACACCTTCGGACTATTCTGGTTTGAAGATATTTGGGTGCCCGACAAACACTCATGTGAATGATGGTAAACTAGAGGCGAGGGCAATGAAGTGCATATTTCTAGGATATACAACTGGTGTGAAGAGGTATAGACTGTGATGTACAGAACAGGACAGGACCCTAAGATTCATTATTAGTAGAGATGTGACGTTTGATGAATCTGCTATGTTCAACCAGAAGAAGGAACTTGATGATCTTGCAGGAAAAGATCTGGGTGTTAATCAGAAGGTGGAGTTTGAGGTGGAGACCTTAAGGACAAACAAGAGCTTTGTAGACCAACTTGGAGATTTACAGGAAAAGCAATAGAGTATAGCAACAAGAAGAGGAAGAAGAGAAAATAGAAGACCTGTCAGGTATGCAGACTGTGTGAATTTTGTTGATACTAACCCTGTTGCATATGCACTGGTGGTGGCAGAAAGCATTGATGCTGAAGAGTCACAATCCTACAAGGAGGTGGTCCAAAGTAAGGAGACAACTGGCTAGTTACTAGTTATGAATGAGGAAATGTAGTCCCTATCAAAGAATGAAACTTGGGAGCTGGTACCTCTACCAAAGGGTGTAAAACTTATAGGATGCAAGTGGATGTACAAGAAGAAGGAAGGGATTGTTGAAGTTGAGCCAGCAAAGTTCAAGGCGAGACTTGTAGCGAAAGGGTTCTTACAAAAGGAAAGCATAGACTACCATGAAATATTCTCTCCAGTTATGAAATATAAGACCATTCGGGTTCTTTTAGTCATGGTAAGTACATTTGATTTGGAGTTGGAGTAATTTGATGTGAAGACGGCATTTTTACATGGGAATTTGGAAGAGGACATCTACATAACTCAGTCTTAGGGGTTTCAAGATCCTAAAAAAAAGGGAGTATGTTTGCTTGCTAAAGAAGTCCTTGTATGGCTTAAAGTAGTCACCCAGGTAGTGGTACAAAAGGTTTGATACTTTCATAGTTTCTAAAGAATTTACTCGTAACCCGTTCGATAGCTGTATGTATCCCAAGATGTTGTCAGATGATTCTTGGATCTACTTGTTGCTGTACGTGGATGATATATTGATAGCAACAAAGAACAAGGCTGAAATCAACAAGTTAAAAAGGTTACTAAGCAGTGAGTTTAAGATGAAAGATTTGGGTGCAACCAAGAAAATCTTAGGCATAGAAATCTGGAGGGATCGAAAAGTAAGCCAATTGTATGTGTCACAACAGAAGTTCATTGAGAAGACGTTGTGATCTTTTTAGATGGATCAAGTTAAACCTGTGAGTATCCCATTGGCAGTACATTTCAGATTGGATGCTCGTACACTATCGAGCACAGATGAGAGGAAAGACTACATGAGTGGGGTCCATTATACTAGTGTAGTTGAGAGTTTGATGTATGTGATGGTATACACAAGACCAGACTTAGCTCATGCAGTTAGTGTTGGAGCAGGTTCATGAAAAATTCAGGAAAAACTCACTGGGAAGCAGTAAAGTGGATCATGCGGTACTTGAGAGGTACAATTGATATTTGTCTAGTTTATGGTACTGATGGATTTACTGGTGGATTGGTAGGTTATACAGATTTAGATTATGGTGGGGACTTTATAAGGCGGAGATTGTTGACATGCTATATCTTCACCCTGTATGGATGTGCTGTTAGCTGAAAAGCAACTTTGCAGTCTACAATTACTTTGTCAACCACAGAGGCAGAGTACATATCCTTGACCGAGGGAGTGAAGGAAGCAATGTGATTACATGGCTTGATTGGAAGCCTGGGATTGAACGTTCAGATGCCTGAGGTGTATTGTGACAGTCAAAGTGCGTTGAGCCTAGCAAAGAACCCAGTTTATCATGAAAGGTCTAAGACATAGATATCAGATTGAATTTCATCAGGGATGTCTTGAAAAATAAGACGGTGATCATAGAGAAGATACCAACAGCAGAGAATCCAACAGACATGTTAACAAAGCCATTGCCTGTTGATAAGTTTAGGTATAGCTTGGACCTGGTGCGAGTACGAGCAGCATGAGGCCCTACGGGGCGTAATGGTAGGGAGATGATCGAATCAGATGTCTAGAGATTTTAAGTCAAGGTGGAGAATTGTGATGATGCCTTCAAATCTCAAAACCCAAGTCCCACATCGTATAGAATTCAGATGGAAAGGGAATTCCTCATATATAAAAGAGGGGACAAATCCCACATTGAGTAAAATTGAGTTAGGAGTGGAATTGTTTATGTATATAAAGAGGGCTTCTACATCTATACTTTATACCTTATATCATTCAGTCTCAATAGTATGAAATTTTTTTTCCCTACCCATAGACATAGGTTACATTAGTCAAACCACATTAATTTTCTGTGTCATTCTTTTTTTTTTCTCTATTTTCTTAATATCGCCAATTCATAACATGCATGATTACAAGTTATACTAGTATTTTTAAAATTTTATTATTAAATTAATACTTAATATAACATAAATATATAAAATAATATGTAATCAATATTAAAAAAAAAGACAATATATAAGATAAGGTTAAATCAGACACATCCACACAAATCCTACCTTCTCTCTCTCTCTCTCTCATATGTATTCTGGCAATCTTTTTTAGTCTCTTGTTTGCTAAAGATAATGGAGAGTGACAGACAACAATTCCCAAGGTTCATTTATTAAAATAGCTCATTGATTGTGATATTATTGTCATGATAGGCCACCAGTTAGCACTTAGCCAGCCAAGTTGTGAAACTGATTCCTACACCTTTCTTTTACGAGTGCAAATTATATATTTTTTATCTGCATCATTTAAATTAAATTTAAATTACTTAAATTTATTTTTATTTTTTTAAAAAATTAATATTTTTATTTTTTTAAAAATATAAAATATAAATAATTTTTTAATTATAAATTTATAAAAAAACTTAAATAAAAAATTTAAAATCTAAATCATTTAAAGCAAATCTAAATAATATAGGTCACGTCTTTGAAAAAATGCACACTATAACCTTCTTTAAAAGGGGCAAAGAATTAGAACGCACCAACTTGGCAACTATGTCTCCATATTCAAATTCTATAATCTTTTTTCCTCCTTTTTGTCTTTAATAAAAGTCAAATCACGTTTCAATTCTACTTTCAACTTGTTAGCAATATCTTTAACAATATTTGAAAGGGTCAGATTCGATTAGTACGATAAGCATTCATTCTATCCTTATAATATAAATTTATTTATTTATATTTATATTTATATATGCTAAAAAAATATGGAACACATTTTGTGAGTTTTTAATTGTGTTATCTATTATTGAAATATTTTATTCTTTGTTTTAATTTTTTAATTGATATAAATGAGTCTTAAGTTTAAAAATTTATTTATTTTAATGCCTTTTCAAATAAATAAGTTCAGAGATTTTAAAATTTAATAAAAAAATAAAACATAAGTTTTTCACCTATTAAATTATGAGTCCAAAAATAAATTAGTACTTATTCTCTATCTATGATGATTCTCAATTGTAAGTACCATTTCACCCAAAAAATGCAGCTCAGCTCGCTGGCATGGCAAACAAACACCTTGGAACATTACAGAGGAAAGCATAAAACAAACAATTAATTCTATGTCTTCCAATCCCTGTTTCCCACCCTTTTTTTTTCTTGCTTTAGAGGACAAGTTTCTCAATTTTTTTAATAATTAAAGCCTATTAATATAAATTATGAATGTATAATTATATAAATATATGTAATAATTGAATAAAAATACTATAATAAATTTAAATGTAACAAATCCCTCATTAAATCCGCTAAGGCAGAACATTTTGGCATCCTTGGCTATTGATAACCTCGTGGTCCAATTCAGTGCCGATGAGGTATACTAAGATGTAGCCTTGTTTGTTCTATTTTTTGTTTTTATGTTTCTAAAATAGTTCTGTCAATTGGCTTTCAAAAATAAATATTTTAAATGAAATAGTAAAAAAAATCTAATTGAGTCATTTGCTTTAAGAACATATTAAAAAAAATAAAAAAATTGTTCGAAACAATTGTTTTGAAAACATGTTCTGAAAACATATGAACAAAAAACTTGTTTGACTCACTTATTTTGTGAGATTTTTTATATAATTTTTTCACAAATTTAATATTTATATAATATCAATAAATTAACATAATAATAAATTTTACATAAAATCAACGTGAAATGAATATAGTTGGAATTCAATTTGACTTTGTTTTAAACAAAATCTAAATAATAACACACACACACACACACATATATGTTTGTAACACAAGTTTATTTATTTATATATTATATTACTGTAATTTCGAATAATAGTATGGTTTTTCTTTCGCAACTAAGCATCAACATCAGGTTGAAAACCTTCCAAATATATGATTTAGGTCTGACAGTAGCGGGGAATGCCACTTTATTATTAGATTTGAACTATGGATCAAAAATTACTGGACACCAAGAGATTACCTTTATTTCATACCAAAATTATACTTCTGATCTGACATATCATTAATCAAGTTGCTTTTAGATGAACCAATATCATTATTATCTTGTTTAGTATCTCATCTTTATTATGAAACCCATCTATCATACACAATAGGAACATCCATATCCATTATGTCACTCTATGGATCACCATAATTATTTTCAACTTTATTCAACAATTTCTATGATATTGAATCTGAGAAAATCAATAATTCTCTTCCATGCTAGAGTGCCTAAGCACCCTCAGAATCATGCAACACAGACTAATTTAGTACAATCCCAGAGTTCCCCTAAGTCCATGGCTAACTAAGGATTTTTCAAAAAGAAAGAAAGCATTTTCATACAGCATCTTTCGTAGGGAAAATAAGTTTTCATAATGATCCTTACATGACTGTCTCATTTGTCAGTTCTCACAACACAATATTCATTGCAAGAGAAGACGTGGAAAATTATTTCTTATGGGAAATAAATTGTACTAGTATTTTCAAAAAATTTATAACTAAATTAATACTTAATATAATATAAATATATAAAATAATATTTAATCAATATTATATATATATATATAAAGACAACATATTACATTAAGTCAAAGATTATTAATAGCACATGGCATGTGCCGCAACAAGAGCTTGAATAATGACATGAATCCCCACACGAAACGGAGTATACTTGTGTCATAGGCTCCCTCCAGTGCATTTGCCAACTTTTTATTTATCATATAACTATTTTAATTTTTAACTAACAAAAATATAAAAAACTTAAAGTGGGGAGGGCTCTGGTTCACACTATAATTTTGGCATTAATTCAGCTGTCACATAGGGATGCAACTCCCACGAGAGGTATCTTTCTATGCATGGTAATGCCAACTGTTTCAGACATGTCCAAGGCCTCCTCTACTTCTCCATTAGGCAATGCCCAATCAAATTGGAAGATAATGTTTGCTAGAACAAGCTCATTAATGGCCATTGCAAACTGTATTCCCGGACACCCCCTTCTTCCTGCCCCAAATGGGATCAACTGGAAATCATGTCCTTTGTAATCTACTGAACTATTCAAGAACCTCTCTGGTTCAAACTCATGAGGATTGTCCCAGTACATGGGATCTCTTGCAATTGCCCAAGCATTCACAAGTACTTGCGTCCCAGCTCCAATCTCATAGCCCATCACTTTGATATCTTGCATACTTTCTCGAGGGACTAATAAAGGAATTGGGGGGTGCAAGCGTAGTGTTTCTTTAAACACGGCCTTCAGGTAAGGCATGTTACCTATATCCTCCTCTGTTATTATGTGCGATCTGTTACCACCCACATTTCTAACCTCCTCTTGTAGTTTCTTCATAGCATTTGGATACCTTAACAATTCTGTCATTGTCCATTCTAAGACTGTGGATGTAGTGTCTGTACCCGCAGCAAACATGTCCTATATGATAATAATCACCAATAATGTCAAGTTTATGTGTTAGTGAAGTCGGAAGAATGACATGACAAAGTTGGATAAAAAGTGGGTTTTCTTATGTTATGCATGAGAGAGTGATATGTGATCAGCCCGAGATATATAATGCAAGAACCGATGACTTGGAATGTTTAGAAGAACTCGCATAAAATAATCTTATTCAATTACAGTGCTTTTATGAGGAAAGTGAAAAATGATGTATGTTTTAGGTGGAAAGTAAAACTGGTATTATTGTCTATACTAATTACTATTGTGTGAGTTGATATTTAAGTTAAAAAATTTCTCTTGACCCACTAAACTGTCACTGTACTTGTCATTCTAGGCTAAAATGCAGCTACAATGATGCCAATGATAAAGTGATAATTAAAATTTCAGGGAAGAAACACAAAGCTAGCTAGCTAGCTTAAATTTGTCAATTTACAACAACCAGAGATGGGACCTTCGTTGTTAACCAAGAGTAGGAGGATTCTTACCAAGATCAAGGCCTTTATGACAATTCCATCAACGAGAAATCCACTGGAGTTTGTCCTTTGAATCGAAAGCAAAACATCCACAAAATCATCATGGCCCTGAGTAGTATCACTGGCTTCTTTTGGACAATTAATGTGCTCTTCAATTACTTCATCCAAAAATCGATCAAATTGTTTTGCCACTGTGTGCGCTCTAGCATATAAGCCACTAACACCACTAAGCCAATCAAGCCAAGGTATATAGTCCGCTATCACAAAAGAACCCATTACCTCTGTAAACTCTCCCAAAAGCTTCTTAAATTTTCTCCCACTTTCCCCGCCATATTTCTTCCCCAAAGCCACCCTGCAAATTATGTCATTTGCAATTGTTGAAAATAACTCACTCAAATTCACTGAGATGTTTGAAGAAGAAGAGTGCTTGATCTTTTCCATCATTATGATAGTTTCTTCCATTCTCACACCATGAAGGGATTGAACCTTTTTGTTACTCAGAAGATGTAACACACTTATGCTCCTTATTTGCCTCCAGTAATCTCCGTATGGAGCAGATGAAACGTCCTTGAGGCCATACAAGAGTATGTCACCCAATTTAAATTTGGGTTTATTTGAAAATATGAGATCATGGGTTTTCATGACCTCACGAGCAGCTTCTGCAGAAGAGACTACAAGTACTGGTATTTTTCCAAAATGAAGAAGCATTAAAGGACCATACTTTTGAGCCAGAGATTGGAGTGTACGGTGAGGATACGAGCCTAGTTGATGGAAATTTCCTATGATTGGCAATTTTGGTGGAGAAGGGGGTGAGGTTTTGCTAATTGCAGAATTGGAGTACCATTTGAATAGCTGAATGACGAAGATGGGCAAGATAACGAGCAACCATGTATGCAACAACCAAGAGGTGTTCTCTTGCGCTATGAAACTTGTAAGAAAAATCGACATTTCTCTCCCTCTCCCTCTCTCTCTCTCTCTTCTCTCTGTGTTTGCTTGTTCGAGGTCCCTGTAGTTCACTTAATGTGTTGTGATCTCTCTCTCTCTCTCACATTTATGCTGTCAATCGTGTTGTGATCTCTCTCTCTCTCTCACATTTATGCTGTCAATCTTTTTCTGTCTCTTGTCTTACGCGCCGCCCAGAATTTCTGCTTTCATTGAGTACTGAAATGAAAAAAACAAAATTAAAATAAAAGATAGTTTCATGTTTACCCTTTCTAGAATGAAAGTAAAAAGTACAAGTTGTACCTGTCATGATAATTATGTGGCAACTGGCAAAGGCATGCAAGCGGGCGAGTGGATTCTCTACTGTTTAGAGACGTGCTGCTCACTGTGCTCTTCACCAAAATCCGGCCATTCGCTTCATCAGTGACTATCGTGATGCCACGTCGCCCGCTAACTACAGGACATCATTTCCCTGCATCTAACACCCGGTTCCAGTCCTCCTCGTCCGTCTGCAATCGTCTTCTTCTCCCCCAATTTCAATTGTCAGGTCTGAAGCTTCTTGAAGCATTCGTCAACGTAGAGATGCGGTCAAGGTGATTATCGATTTTCCCTTCCTTTTCCTTTTTTTTCATTACGTGATTCTCAATTTTCCCTTCATCTTCATTTTCTCGATGTTCCATTCCTCTTCCTCAGACAAGGCCAACCCAAGCTGAAGATTTATTTAGTGTTCTTGAATTATAAATGAATGTTTGTTAATGCCATGTTTTTCTAATCTAAATCTAAACAGACTTTTGTAGGCATGATCCGGTCACACCCAATGGACATCATCAACCAACCATTCTCATGTCAATTTTTTTTTTTCATTGTCTTTGTTAATTCGTGCGAGTGTGAGTGTAACCCTTCCTTATAAATATACCCCTTTTCATATACACAGACAGTAGAGTGAGTGCGGGTGTGTGTTTTTCTACACAGAAAAACCAGAATAGCAGGCATAAGCGGTATGACGGCAGACATGGAACTACTAGGCTTGCAAAGACCGATTGGTTTTCATGTGGTTGGTTGAGATGTTCATTGGCTTGTTGAATTGGTTGTCTTTTACTTCTTCCCATGGATAACAAAAACAAAGGTTCTAGACTTTCTGCATGATGCTGAGACGGCACAAATCGGTAGAGAAAGCATGGACAACCAAATGATGGTAGAGGAAGAGGAAAGGAAAATGGAGAATCTCCTTGGCCGCCATCGCTGCATCGGATGAATGCTTCAGGGAGCTTCAGAGTGGACGACTGAAACTGGAGGAGAAGAAAACTTGTAGAACGATGAAGACTGGAATTGGGTGTTAGATGCAGCGAACTATGCGTTTTGGTTAGTGGGTGACGTGGCATCGTAATAGTCGCTGGATGAAGCAAATGGCCGGATTTTGGCAAGGAGCACAACGAGCAGCATGCCTGTGAAGAGTAGAGAATCCGTTCGTATGCAAGGGGGAGACTCCTTTGAAACTGAGCCTATCTAAAAAAATTTTCTTCATTATAATCTACGTCGTATAAAACAGTTGTTTGACTTAAAAACTCTAACATTATAACATTGAAAAAATGCATGCATGTTAATTCGAATATAATCTGACTACAATCTTAATAACACAAGCAAATAATAATTATAATAAGCATAAAGAAATTACACTAAAAACATTTATCGTTTGAAAAATTAATTAGAGAAGTTTTTAATAATGTTCATTGTTTTAATTATATATTCAATTAATTAAACCACTAATCTTATTGATTATTTTTAAATAAAAAATACCTTTGTCAACTAACATATATAATTTTTTGGGGAAGTTAGATTTATCTATCTTGAATTTTGCCTTCAATTGCAATGTTCCCTAAATCTAAAAAAATCACAATCAACTCTCTTATTTATTAATCCGTCGTAATAAGCTTCAACCATTTAAATTTATAAATTTTAACTATATAAAATTATGAAAATATCTCTCCTATAATTTAGTACATTCTGCCCTTTTTTCTTATCTTCGCAACTAATCTTATGCAAACACCCATATCATACCTATTTCTCTGACTAAACTCCAATTATTTGTCTTGTAATAATTTCATATGCACGGCATTGCTGTTATTGATTCATATGGCTGTGAGTGGAGAAAAGATGAAGCTAAGAAAAGCGACAGATTGAAGAACTATTGCTTAAAATTGTTGTGATTTAGTTACTTCAATATAAACCAGTGTTCAGGCCTGTGCGATTCACGAGATTTCTAGAGTAGTATATATAGTTTGGAAGAATTAGATAGATAAAAAGAGACACAAGGGACAAACTCTTTTTCGTTACTTTAATATAAATGTTGTGATTTAGAAATCTTAGTCAGTTTTATGCCGTTGGCAAACATTATTCTTTGTTTAAGAATGGAAGGAGATTCTTTGATGGAGTATATTTGGACCATTTAAATTTAATTTAGACAATTCAAAATTTAAGTTTTTTCTTATTCTAATCATTTACTTTTTATTTTATTTTTTTGAAGAAAATAAATATAAAATAAAAATAATTTTGCATTTTAATTCCTTTTAAAATAAAAAGATAATTTAGATTTAAACAAATTAAAATACACACACACACGCACCATTGATTTAGCATAATAAAATAAAATTCATTGAAGATTTAATAGTTAAATAATAAAATAAATTACATTATCATCTCTCTAGGTTAAATTAACTCAATATACTTTCACAAAAAATGTATATTTTTTATTTTAAAAAAGTTTACTTGATTCATTTAATATTTTGTTATATATTGCAGAATCTTTTTCTTTAATTTATTTTTTGTTGTGAAATTTTTTTTCATACATGAGACTGTAGTTTTGTTCATAATACAACAATAAGAATAATTAAGTTAATGTTAAGTTTAAATATGAGACCATGATTGTATTTGTAATATAATAATAGAGATAATTAAGTAATCTTATTTTTTAAAATAATATATTTTTTTATAAAAATGAATTATGTTATCATCTCTCAAGGTTAAATTAACTTAATATTTTTTTAAATATATATATATATTTTAAATTGCACTTGACTCATCTAATATTTTGATATATATTGTATAATCTTTTTCTTTAATTTATTTTTTGTTAAAAATTAAATTTTTGCATAAATGAGACTGTAATTTTATTCATAATATAATAATAAAAGTAATTAATTTAATATTAAGTTTTGACATGAAATTATGATTTTATTTTTAACATAATAAAATGTATTAAACTTTAAGATAGATTAATGTAAATTATTCTAAATGGAAGGATTATAATGTGATGGAAAAAGTATCATATACAATTTTATCGTGATTTGTCTAGTTGGTTAAGATCAAAGTGGATCTCGTAAGAAAAGGGCCAAACATGTCGAACCCTACATCCTCTCCTATGAATAACATTCTTGTCCCCATAAGAAAAAGTTAAAACTTTAAAAAAGAAAATTAAATAAAATATAAAAACAAAAAAACTGTAGCTCCCTTATATGGGAGCCACAACACCTCTCTCCTAATAGCGGAGGATGTGATATCGAAGATATCAATGTTAATTATCTTAAATTTTTCAATAATTATTGAAGTTGTGATAATGTTCATTGTACATCTCTTAAAATTCGTATTTGTAGTTTTTGTTGTTGGGTATATAAAGTTCATTTCTTTTTTGTTTTTATTTATTTTTTTAACTTTCACAGAAAAAAATCTGAACTCCAATAGAATATAATACTCTTTGCCGACACAAGAGATAACCCAAATTCCCAATGAAAAAAGACAATAAGAAACGACAATAACTGTCATATACTATCCCCGAAGTGAAAGTTGTTTCATTTAGTACGAGATCACTTCACACCGCGAACCAGGAATCTAGTAGCCCACGATTGGGACATCTATTGTCTAGTAATAACCATTAAGCGCGTTTCATGGTTTGTCTCTAATCTCAATGTGATTTGATTTAATTTTGCACGATAACAAGTTAACAACCACTACAATGGAAAATTCATTTTATTGGCGATTTCCCTTTCTTGATTTTACGACCCTATGATTGATTTGTGTGAATTAAATATGATTTGCATCTTTCAAAGAATGAGGGGATTTTAGTAATATTAAGCACACTTGCCGACACAACATTTTAATGTGAGTGCTTGGATTATCCACACTCCAAAGTAATTTATTGTACGTCATGAAGTAACTTTAATAAAGAGATTCTCTGTGGATAGATGTCGTTTTCTTTTGTCACTTTGCTTTTTGTCTTTTTCTTCTTTTGGTCATTCGATGTTTTCTCTTTTTGACTTTTGGTGAAGATGCTCTTCTTGTCAGTCTTTCGATGTCTGGTGCGCCAATTTCTTTAGCGCTTCCTTCATAATTCGAGGATATTGATGTTGGTCGGTGGAGTAGCTGATGCTTCTTCGGTTCTTTCTTGATTTTTACAAAATATATATTTGTGTGCTGGATATTCTGACAAATACTGGCATATTCTTTTCTTCGTTTCTTCAGAATTATCCATTCGATTGGATTTAATTTCTTCATAGAATTCTGTGAACAATTATAGCTTTTTTCTTGTTCTTTCGACTGAATAGAGGCAGGAATATTGTCCTTTAAAATATACCCATTGTAGTTCGTCGGATGATAGCATATAGCAACAAATTGTAAAGAACCTAGAAGAAAAAGAGAAATGAATCTTATCGAAATAGCTGAAGATTATAATTTAGAACCAATAGAACTAAACACCTACATAGAAGAAGAATTAGCCAATTCAGATATAGAAATTTACAAAATAGAAAAAATAATTGTAGAATCCGAAGAAGAAGAAGAAGAATTTACTTCAAATGAAGATTATGAATATATAACTGAAAGCAGCGAAATATATATGATGAAATACGTAGAAGAAGAAGAAGTTGAAGACAACATTAACATAATAAAAGAAATAGAAAAATATAACACTCAAGAATGGAACCAAGAAGAATTTGATAGACTATGGAAGAATTTAGAAGAAGAATTAGAAAAAGAAGAAAACCTTGAAATAAATTCTTTTAAAAAATTAGAAGACTTTGAAGAATTCACACAATTAAACTTCGAAGAATTTAAACAAATATGGGATGAATTAGAATAGGAAATGTAGAAGTTACAGAACTAGGATTCCGAAAAACCTTGAAAAAGAAAAGAAGTTTTAATAGAAAAAGAATTCAAAATATAGAAGAAAAATTCAAAGCTATTCTAAGCAAAGAAACAAATCCTAAAGCCTTAGTAGAAAAATATAAATATGCTAAATTTAATACCAAAGATTTAGAAACTGGAAACGAATATAGATGTTCTCGAATGCCAAATAAAAAAGGATCACGAGTTTGGAGATGCCCTCTAAATTCTTTATATCCTAAAAGTAAGTACTGTGAATTCCATTACCAACAAAGATACAGTTTAAACAGAATTATAAAACAAAAGGAATGGATTAATAAAAAGGTACAAGAAAAATTAGAACAATTACACCAAGAAGAGGAAATTTCCCAAAAAAGAAAAGAAAAAGGAAAATATTTAAAAAATAGAGAAGAAAATATAATTCGAATTCTATGATCACTGAATTCTATGATTACTAATGATTGCTGATTTCCTTTCCAGAGATGGAGCAATCTCAGACGAATAAAAGTATATTTAATCAATTCCAAGAAGAGGATGAGGATAAAGCCCATCTAATTGCATGAATAAATTCCCTCGAATTGAATATCAGTATCTTGTCATCACAGATGATTTATGTTCGAAACCATATATACTCCTACCAAAGACAAAACATTTATGCCCCCTCCATTAGAACAATATGAAACAAGACCAATCCCAAACTCAGGAATTTGGTTAGATTTAAATTGCAACCTAGACAGAGAAAGAAGATTAGAAGAATGGACAAAATCACAATTAATAGCTCTAATAAGTAGATCACCTAGTACCCAATCAGCCATTTTAATAATCGAAGCCAGTTTTGTAGGAAATGTAATGGAATGGTAGAAAAGCCAAACCGAAGAATTTAGACAACAAGTAAGAATTGTATCAGATTATACGACAACCAAAGAAGTTTATGCCATAATACTAAGAAAATACGAACAAGTATTAAGGAATGAATTTATAGGAAGAAGTGTAGGAGCTAACGAAAAAACAAAAATAACCATAGCAATAGAGAAACTACATCAAATAGAAATATGTAAACTAGAACTAAAAATTCTAAATCAGTATGTCTGTGAATATCGAAAATACTATTATGAAGCCAGATTAAGTACCTACGAACAAAAAAGATTCTATTTAGATTTATTTTATTATAAATTACCAAAATTATTATCCGAATCAATTATAACAGATTACAGAAAAGCCTTTAAGGATAATGAAAATTTAATGCCATATGTAGACACTATGGGAAGAAGAGAAGATTATCTAAAAGAATATTTCTCAAACAAATGTAAAGAGGCATGGAGAATGATCAAATATTATCAAAATAATAAATTAACACTCCAATGTGGACATTATGAGACACCTCATAGATGGGGATGTCAACCACCAAAAAATTATAATTATCCATTCTAAGTGCTTTTTTGATTTCAATAATTGGTTCTTTATTAGGAACAAATTGAATTTCATCTTTTGTTCGTTTTAATTTAAAGTTTGTGTCAGTTCGATTATATGGGTTTTATATTCTTATTGCCCAAGCTTGATATTTACATGGTGTTGTTAAGATTAAAATTTTTTCGGTAAAGTGTAGAGAAAGATATTGTTCTAAGAAATCTATTCCTAAAATGATATCAGGAGTGGTTTCATTATACTGGTATTATCTAATTCAAGTTGTAGTTGCCTAGGTATGATGATTCTTCGTCTGTCTAAAGGTAATTCTTCTAAGACTGGCATAAAGTGTTTGTCTATGGTTATATTTCCAATATTTCTTTTATAAATTTTGTGTTCGTTGGAGAAAGCTTGAAGAATTATCTTTATTACCCAAAGCTGTCATGTCTGGTGCGCCAATTTCTTTAGCGCTTCTTTCATAATTCGAGGATATTGATGTTGGTCGATGGAGTAGCTAGTGTTTTTTCGGTTCTTTCTTGATTTTTACAAAATATACATTTGTGTGTTGGATATTCTGACAAATATTGGCATATACAAGTCCTACCATTCCGGTAATACTTATAATTCTACTTCCTAGTGGCATTCTTATTCCTTGTAGTTTGTGGTAAACTACTAGAGTTCGATTCATATTTGTTTCAGCTCTAGAGATAGCAAAGTTTGTGTTAACAGTTAATTTTAATTTTTGATATATTAAGTTTCCATTTAAAGCTCCTAAAATACTATTTGGGACATCGTCTATTATTCGGTTATCTGTGATTAATAGTTCTATTGGTGTGTCAATTTCAGCTTTAAAGTATACTTTTATTAGTAATTGGATTCCTGGGATATAAATTTCTGTGATTTCATCTTTTATTTCTAATTTCTGTATTTCATGTTCTATTAGAGGTTTATCAATAATTGGGATTCCAAGAACAGGCCCAAAAGGAAAAAACCCAGAATAATCCTCAAAGATCAACACCTCAAAGCCCAATAAATCCGGCCCAACAACAGTATGAATATTTCTAAACCATTATCCGAAAATTAAACCAGTGTAATATAGCCACACCAACTGTCAAATATATTTCCCATTATTCTATCAACAAAGCTGTCATCAAACCAGGAACCAATCCACAATTAGTTCTCACACTATTTGCCTATGGATTAGTTCACTGTATTTATCCATAAAAAAAGCTTGAAGAATTATCTTTATTATCCAAAGCTGTCCAAGAAGCCGCCAGGCACTATTCGAATATCATCACCCAATATGAAATGTATGTTAGATGTTACTCGACTGTTGCTGAGATAACACCTAAAAAATTTTATGCTCCAATTAATTTAATTAAAATTGGAACGACTAAGAAGCCCTTCGAATTTCAGGAATCAGAGAAATCCTCAATTTCACAGGAAGAATTTGCCAGTTTAATATCCCGAATCAGAGCTCAAGAACATGAAACAATATTTGCTAAGATGAACAGAACTCTATCATCCGACAAACTACAATGGGTATATTTTAAAGGACAATATTCCTGCCTCTATTCAGTCGGAAGAACAAGAAGAAAGCCACAATTGTCACAGAATTCTATGAAGAAATTAAATCCAATCGAATGGATAATTCTGAAGAAACGAAGAAAAGAATATGCCAGTATTTGTCAGAATATCCAGCACACAAATGTATATTTTGTAAAAATCAAGAAAGAACCGAAGAAGCACCAGCTACTCCACCGACCAACATCAATATCCTCGAATTATGAAGGAAGCGCTAAAGAAATTGGTGCACCAGACATCGAAAGACTGACAAAAAGAGCATCTTCACCAAAAGTCAAAAAGAGGAAACATCGAATGACCAAAAGAAGAAAACGACAAAAAGCGAAGTGACAAAAGGAAACGACATCTATCCACAGAGAATCTCTTTATTAAAGTTTATCTTTATTAAAGTTACTTTACGCATTGTAATGCAGCGCAGAGGAATGCCTCGCCTGCTCCCCCACTCCTCTATATAAACACTTGTAACCTCCCTTGTAAACACAATCAAACAATCGGAAGAGTACACACCTCTCTGTTCTATCTCTCTAAACTCTGAATTCTCTGAATTCCGAGCACCTCCCTCTGTACAAAATTTATTTTTCATCAAATAAAGAAGAATATTTTGCAGAATCAGGTATGACAGGCTAAACTCTTCGCTCAGAAACTAAGTAGTAGTATTTCCCATTATCATTCATAATATGTTGAGTTGATCCTGTTCCCGTTGCGATAATACTGAAATGAGAATTAGATATTCACTTAATAGTAAATTAAAACTGGGAATAGTTACGCCTCCGGTAGAAAACGATGGAAGGTTGTGCTGTACTAAGCTGAAGGAGGAGGAACTTGAGAAGGTCTTGGCTGCCGTTGAGATGGCCAACAGTGCCCTGTAGCCATAGAAAAGACCCCTGTATGAAAGAGGACAGGGTTCCTTCTAAGTTCTTCTACGACCCAGTTTAGTTTCGGTCAAACCCTATTCTGAATTTTAATTTACCCATTGAATGAATGACTGATTCCGCTCATTTCAGGCTGTCCCCGAGAGATGGTATCAGAGCATCATGGTATGAATGATAATAAAGAAATATGAACCTTAGTTTCTGACTGTTTTAGCTTATCATAGTACCCTGTGTTCACACCTATCTGCATACTCGTTATTTCTCTCTTCTGCTCACTTGCTCTTTTGCTTACTATCTGCTTTGCTCACTTTCTGCACTCTCTACTTGCTCACTGCTCACCCAACTTACTGTTCATTTATCATCATGAGTAACTTTGATTATGCATGTTTAGATTTTGAAGAATTTCTACCTTTTATACCTCAAATAGAAAAACCAAAACCAAAACCAAACGTCATAAACATCTTTGAAGCCTTAGAAGCCTTTGAAGAAAGAGAAACAAAGCACTCAAAATATATTCCAGCCATGGAACCTATAGAAACTCCAGTAAAACCTCACATAGAAACTCCTGTAGCTAGCACTCCAGAACCCAAAAAAGATTCTGAAGTAGAAAACAAAAAAGAAAAAGAAATAGAAAACATAATTGAAGAATCCGAAGATTCTGACATAGAAATTCTAGTTACTGTAGAAAAACCTGACGAAACAAATTATTTAATCATTGAAGAAAATGAAATTAATATGAATCCTCGAACAAGAAGTTAAACAAGCCCAAGAACAGGCCCAAAAGGAAAAATCCCAGAATAGTCCTCAAAGATCAACACCTCAAAGCCCAATAAATCCGGCCCAACAACAGTATGAATATTTCCAAACCATTATCCGAAGATTAAACCAGTGTAATATAGCCACACCAACTGTCAAATATATTTCTCATTATTCTATCAACAAAGCTTTCATCAAACCAGGAACCAATCCACAATTAGTTCTCACACTATTTGCCTATGGATTAGTTGACTGTATTCTTTTTCTGTTAAAACTTCTTTTCTTTTTCAAGGTTTTTCGGAATCCTAGTTCTGTAACTTCTACATTTCCTATTTCTAATTCATCCCATATTTGTTTAAATTCTTCAAAGTTTAATTGTGTGAATTTTTCAAAGTCTTCTAATTTTTTAAAAGAATTTATTTCAAGGTTTTTTTCTTTTTCTAATTCTTCTTCTAAATTCTTCCATAGTCTATCAAATTCTTCTTGGTTCCATTCTTGAGTGTTATATTTTTCTATTTCTTTTATTATGTTAATGTTGTCTTCAACTTCTTCTTCTTCTACGTATTTCATCATATATATTTCGCTGCTTTCAGTTATATATTCATAATCTTCATTTGAAGTAAATTCTTCTTCTTCTTCTTCGGATTCTACAATTATTTTTTCTATTTTGTAAATTTCTATATCTGAATTGGCTAATTCTTCTTCTATGTAGGTGTTTAGTTTTATTGGTTCTAAATTATAATCTTCAGCTATTTTGATCAGATTCATTTCTCTTTTTCTTCTAGGTTCTTTACAATTTGTTGCTATATGACCTAATTTTCCACAGTTATAACATTGACATTTTTCAGGATATTTTTTTTAATTAATTTTTCGTTGTCCTTTCTTAAAATATGTTCTTGGAATAAATGGTTTTCTTGTTCCTTGAAATCTAGATTTTGGGTATTTCCTAAATCTATATTCTTGGCGTCTATAGGGTTGTTTCTTGTTATATTTTCTTCTTTGATAATTATAATTTTTTGGTGGTTGACATCCCCATCTATGAGGTGTCTCATAATGTCCACATTGGAGTGTTAATTTATTATTTTGATAATATTTGATCATTCTCCATGCCTCTTTACATTTGTTTGAGAAATATTCTCTTAGATAATATTCTCTTCTTCCCATAGTGTCTACATATGGCATTAAATTTTCATTATCCTTAAAGGCTTTTCTGTAATCTGTTATAATTTATTCAGATAATAATTTTGGTAATTTATAATAAAATAAATCTAGATAGAATCTTTTTTGTTCGTAGGTACTTAATCTGGCTTCATAATAGTATTTTCGATATTTACAGACATACTGATTTAGAATTTTTGGTTCTAGTTTACATATTTCTATGTGATGTAGTTTCTCTGTTGCTCGGGTTATTTTTGTTTTTTCATTAGCTCCTACACTTCTTCCTATAAATTCATTCCTTAATACTTGTTCGTATTTTCTTAGAATTATGGCATAAAATTCTTTGGTTGTCGTATAATCTGATACAGTTCTTACTTGTTGTCTAAATTCTTCGGTTTGGCTTTTCCACCATTCCATTACATTTCTTACAAAACTGGCTTCGATTATTAAAATGGCTGATTGGGTACTAGGTGATCTACTTATTAGAGCTGTTAATTGTGATTTTGTCCATTCTTCTAATCTTCTTTCTCTGTCTAGGTTACAATTTAAATTTAACCAAATTCTTGAGTTTGGGATTGGTCTTGTTTCATATTGTTCTAATGGAGGGGGCATAAATGTTTTGTCTTTGGTAGGAGTATATATGGTTTCGAACATAAATTCAGTGTCTATGTTTTTCATTGGTTCCTTATGTCTTAATTCTTGTTGTTCTATTTCAGTTTCTCTGTTTATACTAGTTCCTTCATTTCTTTCTTGATATCTTGGGTCTGATAAATCAGGTGGATTAAAAGGTTGCTCTTCGATTTTAACTGTTTGCATATTTACTTCGTAGGGATCTTGGAGATTTAAGTATCCTAGTTCTTTTTTTATTGATTCTAGACTAATTTCTTCTTGACTCATTTGTTGTTCGATTTCATCATATTCGTCTTCTATTCTTATCATGTTTATTTTTTTTTGCTGTGGAGGTTGTTCTAATTGTGGTATATAAGGTAGAAATTTTATTTCTTCATATTCGATTTTATCCATTCTTTGCATAAAAGTTAATCTTTCTTTATTTTGTTTTTGACTTTCTTCTAGGGTTATTTGTTCTGTTCTAGGGGTTTCCTGATTTATTCTTTTTTTGTATTTCTTCATATATAGTCCATAAATTATTATTTATTACTTTTTGTCTATATTTTAATTCTTCGACTCTAATTCTGGTTTCTTGTACTTGTTCATTCATAGGTTTACTTTTTAATTGAGATTCGGTTATTTCCTCATTAGTTTCTTGATTATAGATTCTCATCATATTGATTTCTGGGTTTTCTACAATTGGTTGTACAGTATTGGTGATTCCTAATACTTGACTAATTCTATCTATTTTCTGGTGTATTAGGTGTACTTCGTTTCCTATATCGTGGATTTCTATTCTTAATCTTTGAATTTCGATTACTGTATCTTGTAATTCTAGGGATTCTTGTCTTAATGCTTGTATTTCGGTTTTTACTTCCTTTACTTCTTTCATTTCATATATTTTTTGTTCTAAGGGTTTTGCTAATTTAGTTAATCTGTAAATTCTTTTATGTTCTATTTCTTGATCTAATATGGTTTTACTTCTTCGGGTAGATGTCTTAGGGTGTAATTATATGATATATTTAGATCTACTAGATATCCTAATTGTTTTATTAGAAAGATATTTGTCCAATTTATGAGATTCCAGGTGTTGTTATCTTCTCCTCCTAACATGAAGGGTACAGTAACTAGAGTTTCATCCTTATAGGGTATAAAGCTACTTAGAGGTAAACTTTCTTGATTAATTTCATACATTCAAGGTTCAATTCTTGTTAATAAAGACATGATAAATGATCAGTGAGCAAGGTAGGTAATATGAGCAGTGAACAGGTAAAGATCAGAAAGCAAGTAAGTGAGCAAAGCAGATAGTAAGCAAGAGAGCAAGTGAGCAGAAGAGAGAAATAACGAGTATGCAGATAGGTGTGAACACAGGGTACTACGATAAGCTAAAACAGTCAGAAACTAAGGTTCATATTTCTTTATTATCATTCATACCATGATGCTCTGATACCATCTCTCGGGGACAGCCTGAAATGAGCGGAATCAGTCATTCATTCAATGGGTAAATTAAAATTCGGAATAGGGTTTGACCGGAACTAAACCGGGTTGCAGAAGAACTTAGAAGGAACCATGTCCTCTTTCATACAGGGGTCTTTTCTATGGCTACAGGGCACTGTTGGCCATCTCAACGGCAGCCAAGACCTTCTCAAGTTCCTCCTCCTTCAGCTTAGTACAGCACAACCTTCCATCGTTTTCTACCGGAGGCGTAACTATTCCCAGTTTTAATTTACTATTCAGTGAATATCTAATTCTCATTTCAGTATTATCGCAACGGGAACAGGATCAACTCAACATATTATGAATGATAATGGGAAATACTACTACTTAGTTTCTGAGCGAAGAGTTTAGCCTGTCATACCTGATTCTACAAAATATTCTTCTTTATTTGATGAAAGATAAATTTTGTACAGAGGGATGTGCTCGGAATTCAGAGAATTCAGAGTTTAGAGAGATAAAAGAGAGAGGTGTGTGCTCTTCTGATTGTTTGATTGTGTTTACAAGGGAGGTTACAAGTGTTTATATAGAGGAGTGGGGGAGCAGGTGAGGCATTCCTCTGCGCTGCATTACAATGCGTAAAGTAACTTTAATAAAGATAAACTTTAATAAAGAGATTCTCTGTGGATAGATGTTGTTTCCTTTTGTCACTTCGCTTTTTATCTTTTTCTTCTTTTGGTCATTCGATGTTTCCTCTTTTTGACTTTTGGTGAAGATGCTCTTTTTGTCAGTCTTTCGATGTCTGGTGCGCCTATTTCTTTAGCGCTTCCTTCATAATTCGAGGATATTGATGTTGGTCGGTGGTGTAGCTGGTGCTTCTTCGGTTCTTTCTTGATTTTTACAAAATATACATTTGTGTGCTGGATATTCTGACAAATACTGGCATATTCTTTTCTTCGCTTCTTCAGAATTATCCATTCTATTGGATTTAATTTCTTCATAGAATTCTGTGAACAATTGTGGCTTTCTTCTTGTTCTTCCGACTGAATAGAGGCAGGAATATTGTCCTTTAAAATATACCCATTGTAGTTTGTCGGATGATAGAGTTCTGTTCTCAGCAAATATTGTTTCATGTTCTTGAGCTCTGATTCGGGATATTAAACTGGAAAATTCTTCCTGTGGAATTGAGGATTTCTCTGATTCCTCAAATTCGAAGGGCTTCTTAGTCGTTCCAATTTTAATTAAATTAATTGGAGCATAAAATTTTTTAGGTGTTATCTCAGCAACAGTCGAGTAACATCTAACATACATTTCATATTGGGTGATGATATTCGAATAGTGCCTGGCGGCTTCTTGGACAGTTTTGGGTAATAAAGATAATTTTTCAATCTTTTTTTATGGATAAATACAGTGAACTAATCCATAGGCAAATAGTGTGAGAACTAATTGTGGATTGGTTCCTGGTTTGATGACAGCTTTGTTGATAAAATAATGGAAAATATATTTGACAGTTGGTGTGGCTATATTACACTGGTTTAATCTTCGGATAATGGTTTGGAAATATTCATACTGTTGTTGGGCCGAATTTATTGGGCTTTGAGGTGTTGATCTTTGAGGACTATTCTGGGCTTTTTCCTTTTGGGCCTGTTCTTGGGCTTGTTTAACTTCTTGTTTGAGGATAGCTAAGAAGGATGGTGTTGATGGTATATGGGTTGAAGTAGTTAGGCTAGATGGTGGTGTTTGAGTTGGACTTTGGGTTAGATTGGGTGAATGACCTATTACTTGTTTTCCTTTTTCAAGGAAAATTACTCGTGTTTCGAGCTCGCTAACATGGGAACTAAGGTTACCCACGGTTTGAGCAAGATAATTGACTGTGTTACTCAGAGTATTTACTTGGTTTGTCATCTGTGATGACAAGATACTGATATTCAATTCGAGGGAATTTATTCGTGCAATCAAATGGGCTTTATCCTCATCTTCTTCTTGGAATTGATTAAATGTACTTTTATTCGTCTGAGATTGCTCCATCTCTGGAAAGGAAATCAACAATCAGATTATTTGTACCTTTGATGTATTCAACAGTATAATCATAATATGACAAATCAGCTTGCCATTTATATAGCATTTTGTTTGATAATCTTTCGGTTCTTAGTCCTTTGGTTAACCACATCTTTACTTGTGTGTTGTTAGTTCTGATGATAAAATTACTATTAACAACAAATAATTCAAATTTAATTACGGCTTTTACTATTGCTAAAAATTCTTTCCATGTAGAATGATATTTGGTTTGGCTATCATTAAATTTTCCACTAGCATATCTAGTGATATGTTCCTGTTGTTCTTGGTCATTTTTGTGATAAAGGGCAGCGCCCCAATAATTTTCTGATGCGTCTGTATAAATGATCCATTGAATGTTTTCTTGGGTTGGAATTATTAATTTTGGTAAATGGGTGCATACAACTTTTATTTTTTGAACTAATTGTTCAGTTTCTTCATTCCATTTCCAAGGAGTTTTTTCTCCTGCTAATCTGGATAATTGAACAGTATATTTTGATAAATGTGGAATAAAATTTCTAGCTTGATTTACTAGTCCTAAGAATGATTGGAGATCTTTTTTATTTGTAATTCTTCTAAAGTCTTTTGCTTTTACACTTATATGTTCTTGTAATTCAATTCCATTTGAACTAATATAATGACCTAAAAAGGTTATTCTTTCTTTTCTTAATTCTACTTTATTAGGGGAAATATTGATTCCTTTTTGTTCTACTATTTTCATAAATGCTTCTAAGTGTTTTTCATGTTGTTCTTTGTTTTCGGAAAATATTAAAATATCATCGATGTATACTATAGCAAATTCTTTGATGGGTGTTAAAAGTTTTTGGATGTATTCTTGGAATATACTTGGACTATTATGGTATCCCATTGGTAATACATTCCATTCATAAAGTCCTTCGGAGGTTAGAAAAGCAGTATATTTTTTACTGGGTTCTTCGAGTCTGATTTGGAAAAATCCTGATTTACAATCAAATTTACTGAAGATTTGTTTTCCTTTAATTAGGTTAAATAATAATTCTATCTTGGGAATTGAATATCGGTTTCTAATTGGTAATTTATTTAATTTTTTATAATTTATTACCATTCGAGATTTATTTCTTCTTTTTTCTGCATCGCTTACAACAATCATTGCTGGCGAGCAGTAGTTAGATCTACTTTCTCTTATTAATTCATACTTTTTCATTTCTTCTATATGCATAATAAATTCTTTTTTATCTTTTGGTGTCCATGGATAAAGTTTACTACAGATTTCTTGGTTGTAATCTAGCAATTTGATTTTGGCATATGGTTTTGATTTATTCCAGTGAACTAAAGGGTTTTCGCTATAGTTTTCAAGTATCCGTTCTTCAATGGTTTTTTGTGTTTCCATATTTCTAAGTGCTTTTTTGATTTCAATAATTGGTTCTTTATTAGGAACAAATTGAATTTCATCTTTTGTTCGTTTTAATTTAAAGTTTGTGTCAGTTCGATTATATGGGTTTTGTATTCTTATTGCCCAAGCTTGATGTTTACATGGTGTTGTTAAGATTAAAATTTTTTCGGTAAAGTGTAGAGGCAGATATTGTTCTAAGAAATCCATTCCTAAAATGATATCAGGAGTGGTTTCATTATATTGGTGTAAGATCGGGATTTTCAATTCATAATTTCCTATTTGTATTGGTATTTCTTTTGCGAATAATTCTATTACATGTACTTCTTTTCCAGCGCTACTCATTCTTATTGGTTTGTCTTTTTTCCATAATTCGGGTGGTAATATATTATATTTTGATGTTGTAATATTTGCTCCTGTATCAATCATAGCATGGTATTTGCGTGATTGATATCTTTGGTAATTAAATTTTACTAAGACGTAATAAAATTTCATTAAATTAGTTTTATTTTTTCTAGGATTACGACTTGTCTTTCTATGTTTATTAGAATTCTGTCTTTTTGAATTCTGTATGGTTTTACATGGTCTAGGAAATCTTTTCCTAAGATAATTTTATGAGTTTTGTTTTTTATTTCCGATTCAACATATAATTTTACTTTTATTATATCTCTGTGGTTAAATCTTAACATTGTTTGTGCAATAGTTTCTTCTTCTTGTATTTCTATGTTATTATTTGTATATTCTATATGTATTGAACTTTTTTCTATTTCTGGGTTTATTAAAGCTAATATTTCTTTCCAATTTTCTTGTTGGATTACTTCTACGAGGATTAGATTTTCTAAATCTTTAGTTAAATCTATTTCTGGGATATTTGGTTGGATTTTTAATAATTCTGATCTTATAGGTATTTTGGGAAGATAATTTGGTTTATAAGAGCTATGGCTTCTATATCTAATTAAGGCTCTTTCTAGGGGTCTTGATTCTTGTATACTTCTTCGTGGATTTATAGTTATGACTTCTTGAGGGGTATTAATCCTAATACTTCGATTTCCTAGTCTATTGTTGAATGAAATTCTTTGAGAATTTTCTTCTCCTAATTCTGTGGTATTATCTAATTCGAGTTGTAGTTGCCTAGGTATGGTGATTCTTTGTCTGTCTAGAGGTAATTCTTCTAAGATTGGCATAAAGTGTTTGTCTATGGTTATATTTCCAATATTTCTTTTATAAATTTTGTGTTCGCTGGAGAATACAAGTCCTACCATTCCGGTAATACTTATAATTCTACTTCCTGGTGGTATTCTTATTCCTTGTAGTTTGTGGTAAACTACTAGAGTTCGATTCATATTTGTTTCAGCTCTAGAGATAGCAAAGTTTGTGTTAACAGTTAATTTTAATTTTTGATATATTAAATTTCCATTTAAAGCTCCTAAAATACTATTTGGGACATCGTCTATTATTCGATTATCTGTGATTAATAGTTCTATTGGTGTGTCAATTCCAGCTTTAAAGTATGCTTTTATTAGTAATTGGATTCCTGGGATATAAATTTCTGTGATTTCATCTTTTATTTCTAATTTCTGTATTTCATGTTCTATTAGAGGTTTATCAATAATTGTTTCTTGTTATATTTTCTTCTTTGATAATTATAATTTTTTGGCGGTTGACATCCCCATCTTCGAAGTTTAATTGTGTGAATTCCTCAAAGTCTTCTAATTTTTTAAAAGAATTTATTTCAAGGTTTTCTTCTTTTTCTAATTCTTCAAATGCTTTTATTAGTATGTTCTATTAGAGGTTTATCAATAATTGGGATTCTAATTTATATCCCAGTATAAACAGAAATTAGAAATAAAAGATGAAATCACATAAATTTATATCCCAGGAATCCAATTACTAATAAAAGCATACTTTAAAGCTGGAATTGACACACCAATAGAACTATTAATCACAGATAACCGAAAAATAGACGATGTCCCAAATAGTATTTTAGGAGCTTTAAATGGAAACTTAATATATCAAAAATTAAAATTAACTGTTAACACAAACTTTGCTATCTCTAGAGCTGAAACAAATATGAATCGAACTCTAGTAGTTTATCACAAACTACAAGGAATAAGAATGCCACCAGGAAGTAAAATTATAAGTATTACCGGAATGGTAGGACTTGTATTCTCCAACGAACACAAAATTTATAAAAGAAATATTGGAAATATAACCATAGACAAACACTTTATGCCAGTCTTAGAAGAATTACCCCTAGACAGACGAAGAATCACCATACCTAGGCAACTACAACTCGAATTAGATAATACCACAGAATTAGGAGAAGAAAATTCTCAAAGAATTTCATTCAACAATAGACCAGGAAATCAAAGTATTAGGGTTAATACCCCTCAAGAAGTCATAACTATAAATCCACGAAAAAGTATACAAGAATTAAGACCCCTAGAAAGAGCCTTAATTAGATCTAGAAGCCATAGCTCTTATGAACTAAATTATCTTCCCGAAATACCTATAAGATTAGAATTATTAGAAATCCAACCAAATATCCCAGAAATAGATTTAACTAAAGATTTAGAAAATCTAATCATTGTAGAAGTAATCCAACAAGAAAATTGGAAAGAAATATTAGCTTTAATAAACCCAGTAAAAAATATACTGCTTTTCTAACCTCCGAAGGACTTTATGAATGGAATGTATTACCAATGGGATACCATAATAGTCCAAGTATATTCCAAGAATACATCCAAAAACTTTTAACACCCATCAAAGAATTTGCTATAGTATACATCGATGATATTTTAAGATTTTCCGAAAACAAAGAACAACATGAAAAACACTTAGAAGCATTTATGAAAATAGTAGAATAAAAAGGAATCAATATTTCCCCTAATAAAGTAGAATTAAGAAAAGAAAGAATAACCTTTTTAGGTCATTATATTAGTTCAAATGGAATTGAATTACAAGAACATATAAGTGTAAAAGCAAAAGACTTTAGAAGAATCACAAATAAAAAAGATCTCCAATCATTCTTAGAACTAGTAAATCAAGCTAGAAATTTTATTCCACATTTATCAAAATATACTGCTCAATTATCCAGATTAGCAGGAGAAAAAACTCCTTCGAAATGGAATGAAGAAACTGAACAATTAGTTCAAAAAATAAAAGCTGTATGCACCCATTTACCAAAATTAATAATTTCAACCCAAGAAAACATTCAATGGATCATTTATACAGACGCATCAGAAAATTATTGGGGCGCTGCCTTTATCACAAAAATGACCAAGAACAACAGAAACATATCACTAGATATGCTAGTAGAAAATTTAATGATAGTCAAACCAAATATCATTCTACATGGAAAGAATTTTTAGCAATAGTAAAAGCCGTAATTAAATTTGAATTATTTATTGTTAATAGTAATTTTATCATCAGAACTGACAACACACAAGTAAAGATGTGGTGTTAACCAAAGGACTAAGAACCGAAAGATTATCAAACAAAATGCTATATAAATGGCAAGCTAATTTGTCATATTATGATTATACTGTTAAATACGTCAAAGGTACAAATAATCTTATTGCTGATTTCTTTTCCAGAGATGGAGCAATCTCAGACGAATAAAAATACATTTAATCAATTCCAAGAAGAAGATGAGGAATTTTAGAATATTTAAAAATTATAATGGAAAGACAAAAATTATAGTTATAAGAAAAAGTTACATTTTAAAAAATTTTAATTGTATTAAAATATAATTTTTTTCATAAGTATAATTTTTGTCATTTTGATTGTAATTTTTAAATACTTTGCATTATATTTTAGCCTCTGGGGGGAAACAAAACCTCAAAAGAGGCTACTATATCGTATGCAACGATGGTATTAGGTAAACTGTTCGAATTCATAATATGATGACCTAACGTTTTGTTTGCTTTATAGAAATCATGATATATATACGTTTGGTTGGTTCTTTGAATTTTTATTTCATTTAATGGGGAATGCTTTTTTCAGTTATTTGAAGCAATTATCAATTTATTTAAAAATTGATGGATTGGGTTGTCATTCTACGAAAGTGTCCGATAAATGATTGAAATATCCTTTTATTTTTTAAATATCAATTTCACTTTTGAAAAAAATTAAAAAGTAAAAATTAATATTTTAAAAATATTAAAACATTTAAAAACATTTTAATTCAATTTAAACAAATTTTCAATGAAACAAAATAAATAAATATTTACATATATTTTTACATTAGAAATACTATGGTTATATATTTATATTTCTTTTTTCTTTTTATATTATTTTTATTTAATCAAACACAAAAATAAAATAAAATATTTATTCCTTTTTATAATATATTAAACATAATTGTTTCATTCACCAAAATTCATTTCTATTTTTCTTCACATTCTCGTTCTCATAAAAATTATCTTATAAACCAAACATGACCTAAAATTAATTGTATCACGAGAGAAAACCATCCCCCTTCTACTCAAGAATAAGATAAAATAATTATACAATTAATATATCGAATCACACCAAAAGTAATTTCTTTGTGAGGCCGGCCACTAAAGCAGTTCTATGATAAATTCAAAATTCCAACATCAATGATTACACGCGACCGCAATAAAAAAAAAAAATACATGATCGGTGGAATGAGTAAAATACTCAAATCATATAACTACTCACAAAATTTATTCGTCTAGATATAAATATAAAACTTTTGTGAATATTTTAAGAGTTTGGATGCTAATAAAGTAATATGATACCCACTTACTTTAAATCGATAATGCATATTTAGTTTGTTTAAATATATATAATATATATATCCAATATATTTAAAAAAGTAAAAAGTATCATCCAAATAACATTTTAAAATTTTGAATTAAATTAATAATTATTTGAGATATTTCATTTTTTTATTGTGTTTTATTGTGAACAGATTTTATATAAGTACATGTCAATTTAAAAAAAATTGTTCATTTCAAGTTTATTTTCAAATAAATGAGTCTAAAATTGAAGATTCAAATATTCAATAAAAAAAAAAAATTATTCACTAAATAAAAATTTAAAATTTAAAATTATTATATTATACTTACATTATATCCGTAATGACTGTCTTATTTATCAGTTCTCGCAACACAGTATTCATGACAAGAGAAGAAGTAGAAAATTGTTTCTTATGAGAAGACAAGTTATACTAGTATTTTCAAAAAATTTATAACTAAATTAATACTTAATATAACATAAATATATAAAATAATATGTAATCAATATTTTAAAAAAAAAAGACAAGATGTTATATTAAGTCATATATTATTAATAGCACATGGCCTGTGCTGCAACAAGAGCTTGAATAGTGAGATGAAGTACTGCAAGAAACGGAGTATACTTGTGTAATAGGCTTCCTCCCTTGCATTTGCCTACTTTTTATTAATCATATAACTATTTTAATTTTAACTAATAAAAATATAAAAAACTTAAATTGGGAGGGCTCCCTGGTTCACACTATAATTTTGATATTAATTTAACTGTCCCTTAGGGATGCAACTCCCACAAGAGGTATCTTTCTATGCATGGTAATGCCAACTGTTTCAGACATGTCCAAAGCCTCTTCTGCTTCTCCAGTAGGCAATGCCCAATCAAATTGGAAGACAATGTTTGCTAGAACAAGCTCATTAATGGCCATTGCAAACTGTATTCCCGGACACCCCCTTCTTCTTGCCCCAAATGGGATTAACTGGAAATCATGTCCTTCATAATCTTTTGAACTATTCAAGAACCTTTCTAGTTCAAATTCTTGAGGATTGTCCTAGTACATGGGATATCTTGCAATTGCCCAAGCATTCACAATTGCCTAAAATTAATTGTATTCACATTCACAATTATAAAATAATATGTAATCAATATTTAAAAAAATAAAAAACTGTGATCCTCAAATCTAATTTCTATTTTTTTCATATACTTTATTTTTAAAAAAACACAGAGTCCTCAACTTGCACTTGCTTTAAATTATTGAAAGGGCGCCGGCACACAAAGACCACACATTCAGTGTCAGAGGGGAAAAAAATTGGGCCAGGGGAATTTGGACTGTTAGGGGGAGGGGGGATGTGGGGGAGGGTCTCTCTCTCTCTCTCTCTCTCTCTCTGTATTATATAATAAATAAAAAAATATTTTTTGTTATAAACACTTGAAAGATTAAATTTATAATTTTTATAATAAATAAATAAAAATTTATAAAAATTTATAAAAAATATTTAATGAAATAATATTTTTATTATAAAAAATTATAAATTTAGCCTTTCAAATTTTTTATAAAAAAACTTTATTTTTATTTTGAAAAAACTTAAATGACATTGATACTTAGATTAGGCTAGCAATAAACAATAAGATTTCATTTAGTAACAATATATTATAATATTTAAAATAATATATAGAATAACGAGTTGTTTTCTCTACAATAAGTTATACTATTTAGAATAATTGATGAGATGGGACCTTTGTTGTTAACCATGAATAGGAGGATTCTTAACAAGATTAATGCCTTTATGACAGTTCTGTCTATGAGAAATCCACTAGAGTTTGTCCTTTGAATCGAAAGCAAAAGGTCCATAAAATCATCATGACCTTGAGTAGTATCATTGGCTAATTTTGGATGATTAATGTGCTCTTTAACTACATCAACTCAAAAGTCTTTTCCATAACATAAAAATGCCCTCGTAGTTCAAAATGGGGCTCACCACCACAATGCCTCTGAGCCTAAGAAGAGGGAGGCGAATCAGATCCAATCGCACTTTTTGAAAAAAATTTAAAGTTAAAGAATGAGTTGACAACTCAATGAGCAAATAATAGATTACCCAGAATGAAAAACAACAGGACTAAAACATAAACAGGAGTTAAGAAATGCATAAATCAATTAATAAGATCTAACTACCAATTCACTCAAATGAGGTTGTCCCGAAAGGCGAAATCCTTAACTGGAAGCTACAAGGGAAGGAAGACTAGATTCTTATCATGATGGTGGCGACTACGTCTCGTTGGGAGCTCCTTACCCTCCTAGGGCGGCTACACCTAACGGGCAGCTCCTTTTCTACCTATTCCTATATATCATGATTCATGTAAATTTCTGAGGGTGACTGATAACTCCCTAATTTATGATATAAAAAGGATTATATTTGAGATCTAATTAGGGAGTCAAATGCTTTCTTCTTGATTAGTAGAGTTAAAATGAATTCAATCAAATAAAATAAAGAAAGTGTTTTATTATGTTATCTTTAGCAGTTTGAGCCTCACTTTATGATTGATTTCAATTTCAGGAAAGATAAAAGAAGAAAGAAAGAATGGAGAAAAGAGAAGGAAGCTGAGAAGCGAGAAAGTACAAGTGGATCAAGCACTCTCGCTATAGCGAGCTATAGCGAGGAGTGAATTCGCTATGGCGAGAACACACTTTCGCTATAGCGAGTGAGGTACTTCGCCACAGCGAAGTCGCGAAGCATACAAATTCTAGGGAAAGGCTCGCCATAGCGTAGCAGTAGCGAGAAAAGAAGAAATCTGGGAACTCTAAGAGAGCTCGCTATAGCGAGAAGCACTCCTCGCCATAGCGAGATCGGACCCTGAAACGCACAGTTTTATTTATCAAGCTATAGAAGACGGGAAGAAGTAGGGTTTTGATCATTCAGAAAAGAGAGAGAGTTCTGGCCGACTAGGAGAGAAGAAAACACATCCAAGGTGTTGGAGAGCTTTAATTTGATCGGGAATTCGTTGGTTCTGTTGATTTCCCTTCCGATTAGGTGTTTCTACTCCATCTCCCTTCTTAGTTGATGATATTAAACATGTGTGCTGAACTTGTCTGTGGATTTCAAGCCATGAGCGGCTAGATTTTGTAATCCTTAGGGATTTTATGAACCTTTTATCTGTAGAGATTATTTTCCCTTGTTGATTCTGCAGTTTATTGAGAATAATATTGTTTAATCTGAAATATATTTTATTCTATTGGGTGGCCTCCTTTAGTTTGATTATGGATTGAGTAATTAACCTTTGATGGAAGGAAATTGCTTATAGACCATTGGTTAAACAACTTAGGATTAGATATAATCTGATTTGCACTTGAGATAGAAATATTCTCAAGGGCCCTAGGTAGTCGAAAGAAGGTCTGCATTTAATCGAGTATTAACCTCTCCTTGAGACATCAAGAGTGAGTGGATATAAGGGTTCAATTGGATCGAAAGACAATTGCACCTACTCTAACCTTGACTCTACAATTTGCTTTAAGCTGTTTAATTAAAAGGGAAATAATTGCCATTTGATAAAAAGGGGATTAAAATTCCTAAGGTGTTTCTGATTGCATAATTCCAATACAACTATCGTTTATTATTTGTCTTTGCATCATTCTCATAAATCCATCTACAATTTGATTGTTTAACTAAAATAAACATGAGAACTCTAATGCCTAATTGTCAATTGTATTGATTCTCTGAGGGAACGACCTTGATTCATCACATACTACATTTGCGACCCATACACTTGCGGTGTCATAATTTAGTAAGCATCAAGTTTTTGGCACCGTTGCCGGGAATTAAGGCAATTGGTGAAGAGAATTAGAGAACTTTGAGTAGTTTTAGCTTAAACATTTTTTTTATTTACTTTTTCTTTGTTATTTACGCTTCAGTTGTTAGCTATTCAATTATTAATTTCTTAGTGATTACCTCTTGATTTTCTTGGCTTAGTAAGATTCTTGATTTGCACTCCTTTGTTTTCACAGGTACATAGTTTATGCCACCCAAATCCAAATCTAACAGAACACCTAGAAAGACAAGGAGTTTAACGGATATTTTGGCTGAAGGGTCTACACTAACTCAAGCAAAGAGTGAGATAACTGTTCCTACCACTGATATGGCGAACGAAGATAATCAGAATCGTACTATCAAAGACTTTGTGGGAAGAACTATGAGAACCACTCAACCGAGTATTGTAGTCCCGAATTTTCAAGCGGCTAATTTTGAGCTAAAACCTGTGATGATCTCCATGCTGCAGCTCAATGGACAGTTTACTGGTGAAAGGTCTGATGAAGATCCCAACCGCCACATTCTATCATTCTTGGGAGTCTGTGATTCTTTCAAACAGAATGGGGTGCCAAGGGATGTGCTAAGACTGAGACTATTCCCACTCTCTCTGCAAGGAAAGACTAAGGAATGGTTGTTAAATTTACCAGAGGGTTCGATAGACACTTGGGACAAGCTAGAGGCAAGGTTCAGAGCTCGCTTCATTCCAAATAACAGAATAGCAGATGCCCGTCGTGAGCTTATCAACTTCAAGCAAGTTTCAGATGAGCATTTATATGCTGCTTGGCAGAGATACAAAAATTTACTCCGCCAATGCCCGAGTCATGGAATGGATAACTGTGCCATTGTTCAGAATTTCTGTACACGCCTGACTCCACAAACAGACACTATGTTGGACGCTATCTTAAATTGGCGTTGGGATGACATGCCGGTAGATGATGTTATTCTGGCTTTAGACACACTATCTGAGAGTTATGTGCAAAGAGGAGGTGATAGAAGGGTTACTGCTAATGTTGCTAGCACTCAAGAAGATTCATCTGTACCATTAGCAACTATCCTCTCTGCCCTGAACAAGAGGTTTGATATGTTAGAATCTCAAGTGCAACGAAGTCAACAATTGAATGTTTGTTCTACCCAAGTGACTCCAATTGCCTGTGAGAATTGTGGAGATCTACACTCAATTGAACATTGCCCCTTTGCATTACCAGAATCAGTTAACTATGTGGGGAATTTTCCAAAGAATCAGAATCCATACTCGAACACGTACAATCTTGCATGGCGAAACCATCCGAATTTCTCTTGGAAGAATGGTCCATCTCTTAATCAACCATCATCTTCTGGAGTTAGGCCAAATCAACCTCCTGGATTCTCTCAAGTAACAAGGCAGAATGTACCTGTTCAAGAGCCCAAAACGAATCTAGAAGATGTGTTGGCAAAGTTCATGACCACTCAGATAAAAAATAATGAAGAGCAAGCCGGCATCAATGCAAGAGTGGATTCTTCCCTTAAGAACATTGAGGTACAGATGGGGCAATTAGCGTCTGCTGTGAATGCACTGCACCAAAGAGGTTTGCCAAGCGATACAATTCCCAATCCAAGAAGAGAGGGTAAGGAAGAATGCAAGGCTATCACCTTGAGAGGTGGTAAAGAACTTCCTGAAATACAAGTTCAAGTGGAGGAACCAACTGAGATGAATTCTAAGGGTCCATCAGGCAATATTCAGATAGAAAGTGAAGGGTTTCAACAGAAGAAAGAGAAAAAGGCTACCAGTTTAAGCAACAAAGAAGATGACAAGGAAGGAGAGTCTAAAGTGGAAAAATCTGAAGAAAAGACAGTTCTACATCCTAAAGTGGTACCACTGCCTCCATTCCCACAGAGATTGCAGAAGAAAGTCCTTGATGATCAGTATAAGAAGTTCTTGAGCATGTTTAAACAACTTCACATCAATATCCCTTTCTCTGAAGCCTTGGAGCAAATGCCTAAATATGCTAAATTCTTTAAGGACATGCTTAGCAAGAAGAAGCGGTTTATTGAATTTGCAACAGTGGCTTTGACAAAGGAGACTACAAATATCCTGAAATCCAATCTACCTACCAAGTGCAAGGACCCCGGCTCATTTTCAATCCCTTGCATAATTGGGGATAAATTTGAAGGTCGAGCACTCTGTGATTTGGGATCTGCTGTGAACCTTATGCCCTTATCCGTTTTTCAAAAGCTACAGATGGGAGAAGCCAATCCAACAACAGTCACCTTGCAGCTAGCCGATAGAAGTCTCTCCTATCCACATGGAATCATCGAAGATGTGTTAGTGAAGGTTGGGCAGTTCATCTATCCTGTTGATTTTATTGTTCTTGATATTGAAGAGGATAGAGACATCCCATTGATAGTGGGGAGACTATTTCTAGCTACCGGCAGAGCACTTGTGGATGTGGAAAAAGGGGAGATAATAATTCGATTGGGAGATGAGCAAGTCACTTTCAGTGTGGAGAAAGCCATGAAGCATCTGGGCAGTGTTGAAGAATGCTCACGAGTGTCTATTGTTGAAGAGATTATTCAAGAAGAATTAAACTCTTATGCTTTCACCGATCCTCTTGAAGCAGTACTTGTTGGTAAGTCTAATATAGAGGAATTAAAGAGAGTAGAAGTTGAGCACAAGCTTAATGCATTTAGGCCTATGGCTAAGCAGAATGGGCATTTTGAATCACTGGAGCTGACTTCACGAAAAACCCATGCTCTACCACCCTCCATCGAGCAGCCTCCATTGTTAGAACTGAAACCTCTCCCACCACATCTAAAATATGCCTATTTGGGGGATGGAGAAACTTTACCAGTCATAATCTCATCTGCATTAACATCCTCCCAAGAGAAGCAGTTGTTAAAGGTGTTAAAAGAGTACAAAAGAGCAATTGGTTGGACCATAGCAGATATAAAGGGAATCAGTCCAGCCATCTGTATGCACAAGATTCTCTTAGAAGATGACCACAAGAAATTAGTGGAAAACCAAAGAAGATTGAATCCGATAATGAAAGAAGTGGTCAAGAAAGAGATCATTAAGTGGCTTGACGCTGGAATTATCTACCCCATTTCAGATAGTGACTGGGTGAGTCCGGTGCAGTGTGTCTCTAAGAAAGGAGGTATGACAGTGGTGCATAATGAGAAGAATGAAATGATTGCCACAAGAACAGTCACAGGCTGGAGAGTTTGTATGGATTACAGGAAGTTAAATACAGCCACAAGAAAGGATCATTTCCCGCTTCCATTCATCGATCAGATGTTAGACCGATTAGCAAGAAAAGAATTCTTCTGTTTCTTGGATGGCTATTCTGGATACAATCAGATTGCTATTGCCCCGGAAGATCAAGAAAAGATCACTTTCACATGTCCATATGGGACTTTTGCATTCAGACGCATGTCGTTTGGACTATGTAACGCTCCTGCCACCTTTCAAAGATGTATGATGTCAATTTTTTCTGACATGATTGAGCATATTATGGAAGTCTTCATGGATGATTTCTCAGTATTTGACATCACATTTGAAGAGTGTCTGTCCAATTTGACACAAGTCTTGCAAAGGTGTGAAGACACTAATTTAGTCTTAAATTAGAAAAAATGCCACTACATGGTTTGTGAAGGAATAGTACTTGGGCATAAAGTGTCTAAAAGAGGGTTGGAAGTGGATCGGGCCAAAGTTTCAGTAATTGAGCAACTACCACCACCCATTAATGTGAAGGCTATCAGAAGCTTCTTGGGGCATGCTGGGTTCTATCGGCGATTCATCAAGGATTTTTCACAAATAGCAAAGCCTCTTTCTCAATTGCTTGAAAAGGATACTCCTTTCAAGTTAGATGCAAGTTGTTTGAAAGCTTTTGAAGAACTCAAGCAGAGACTCATCACCGCACCAATTATAGTGGCCCCTGATTGGTCACTACCCTTTGAGGTTATGTGTGACGCGAGCGACTATGCGGTTGGAGCTGTGCTTGGTCAGAGACATGGTAAGACTTTTCATCCTATTTATTATGCAAGCAAAACCTTAGCTGGAGCACAGGTAAATTACTCAACTACTGAAAAAGAAATGCTTGCTGTTGTTTTTACTTTTGAAAAATTTAGAGTCTATCTGATGGGTACTAAAGTCATAGTTCATACTGATCATGCTGCTATTAGATATCTCTTATGTAAGAAAGAATCTAAACCTAGGCTAATTAGATGGGTTTTACTATTGCAAGAATTTGATGTGCAAATTGCTGATAGGAAAGGAACTGAAAATCAAGTAGCTGATCATTTATCTAGGTTTATGAATGACTCTGATTGTGCGGATAACCTCTTGATTAATGAAAGCTTTCCTGATGAATCTATATTTGCTGTGAATTGTATATCTGTGCCCTGGTATGCTGATTATGCCAATTACCTGGTCAGTGGCATTGTGCCTGATGAATTAAATTTTTACCAAAAGAAAAAGTTTTTGCATGATGTGAAATGGTTTGTGTGGGATGAACCATTTTTGTATAGGAAATGTGCTGACCAAATTTTGCGAAAACGTGTGCTTCAAACTGAACAGAATGATATTCTTCATGCTTATCATTCTGCTCCGTATGGTGGTCATTTTAGCGGCCAACGCACTGCTTACAAAGTGTTGCAATCTGGGTTTTATTGGCCCTCACTGTTTAAAGATGCTTATTTGTTTGTCAGTCATTGTGATGCATGTCAGCGAACAAGTAACATCTCAAAGAGGCATGAAATGCCCTAATCAGGTATTTTTAAGGTAGAATTATTTGATGTGTGGGGCATTGATTTCATGGGACCATTTGTTTCATCTAGAACTCATCAATACATTTTAGTTGCAGTTGAATATGTGAGCAAATGGATTGAGGTTGTAGCTTGCCAATCTAATGATGCTAATACGGTGGTGCGATTTGTTAAAAAGAATATTTTTACTCGATTTGGCACACCTAGGGCAATCATTAGTGATGAGGAGACTCACTTTAACAATAGATTGTTTAAAGGTTTACTTGAAAAATATGGAGTCACCCATAGAATGGTATTGGCTTATCATCCTCAAACCAACGGCTTATGTGAAGTTTCTAACAGAGAAATAAAAAGGATTTTGAAGAAGACTGTAAATCCCATCAGAAAAGATTGGGCAGATAAGCTCGATGATGCTTTATGGGCATACAGAACGGCTTTTAAATCTCCAATAGGTATGTCTCCATGCCAATTGGTTTTTGGCAAAGCTTGTCATCTGCCCATTGAGCTAGAGCATAAAGCCTTTTGGGCTGTTAAGAAACTAAACTATGATATGGCTAAAGTGAGCGAAAAAAGATTACTGCAGCTTAATGAATTGGATGAGTTTAGATTGCAAGCCTTTGAAAACTCTAGAATTTACAAAGAAAGAACTAAAAGAGTTCATGATAGACACATCTTACCAAAGACATTTACACTTGGAGACCATGTGTTACTATATAATTCTCGTTTAAAGTTGTTTCCAGGTAAGTTGCGATCAAGATGGTCTGGCCCGTTCAAGGTAATTGCTGTGACATCTTATGGAGCCATTGAAGTTCGGGATGAGAAATCAGGTGATCAGTTTAAAGTCAATGGTCAAAGGCTTAAGCATTATCTGGGTGGCGACATAGACCGACAAACTACCATCCACACCTTGGCTCAGCCTCCTTAATCGGCTGACAAAGTCCGGCTGAGGACTATAAACCAAGCGCTCCTTGGGAGGCAACCCAAGTTTTCTTCTCTTGTTTTTATTTTAATTTACCGTTCTTGCATTTTGTTTTGATTTTGGTGTTTTTGTGTGTTTTATAGGTTGGGTGTGGTACTGAAATGTTGGATGCTGGGAACTAGGTATTTGGTAGAAAAGACCGCCGTCCGACATGGTTTTCAGGGAGTTTCTAACTTTACTTTGCATTGCGCATTTTTATTCTAGTCATGTTGATCAACCTTGTTGGTTATGATTTGAGTAAAATGAGTTCAATGAGAGGTAAATCATATAGGGTTATAGAATGCTTATTTGCATATTCAGTACAAAAAAAAATTTCGCTATAGCGAGAGGACCATCTCGCTACAGCGAGGCTGCTTATTTTTCGTCAGGTATAGTAACCAGAGAGTCCCTCGCCATGGCCAAGCTATAGCGAGCCCCATGAACAACCTAAGTGCCCTCGCTATAGCAAGACAACCCCTTCGCCATGGCGAGATCTTTGCAGCCAATGTGGTACAAGGTCCAGAGAGTATGTCACTGTAGCTACGCTATAGCGAGTGACCTGTTCAAAAAAAAAATTTTAAAGTCTTTTCGCTATTGCGAATTACTCCATTTGCTATAGCGACTGCAGCATACTCAGCCACATACTAAAACCAGAGAGATCCTCGCTATAGCCTCGCTACGGCGATGCGTTTCAGCGTCTAAATTATTTCACAAGTCTTTTCGCCATAGCGAAGCATTCCTTTCGCTGTTGCGAAGACAGCAGCCCTGCTCATACACTTTCCAGAGAGTAGCTCGCTATTGCCTAGCAATAGCGAGGTCGCTATTGTCTGAGTCATAATAGTTCATTCCGTCGCTGAAACCACATCCACATTCATTCTCGCTATAGCGCCTCTGAACCCTCATCCCTGCAATCTCGTCTTTCCACCAAATTTCCTAAAATCAACGCTCCCATCCCCCTCGCAATCCATTTTTCTTGCATCAGGTAAGTCTGTTTTTAATTTTTTCTCCTGAATCATGGTGAATCTAGGCTTTTTCGCGAACCTAGGGCTGACGGACTCGTCCTTTTTAATTTGTGGAGTTTAGGGTTAGTTATTCGTTTTAAATGCATATGCTGTGCTGGTTGTCAATTTCTGTGTAGGGGATTACTTTCAGTTTAGCTTTATTCCGCGTATAATCACATTTTGCTCAATTCTATTCGTGCTCGCTATAGCGAGCATCAACTCGCTACAGCGAGTTCGACGATTTTTTTCAGAAAATTTTTTCTCTGCCCCGAGCGTTCCCTGCTTCGATTGCTCCCTTTTTCCTCTGCCCTTTGGTCCCCTGTAGGCTTGTAAATGCTCGTGTCCTTCTTGCAATCATAGCATATGTAACTACTTCATGCTTTCTAATTTTAGCTATGCATGTAGTACCTCATTTCCCCTGATCATGTAGTTGAATTCTTCTGCTTCTTGCACTGATTTCCTTTCAATTCATCTTTGTTTCTTTTTACAGTGATGGCTCCCAAGAAGCAAGCTAAGACTGCTGGAGCATCTTCATCGAAGCAGAAGAAGCAAGCTTATGATAAAGATAGATTCGATTCAGCCCGGGCGGAATTCTATTTTGACCGTCTCTTCGTTGACCGCGGTGTGGTTGAAGATAGGTATTATGAACCTTATGGCCTGGTCTCATCCATCCAGACTTCCAGTGGCATGACCTTCAAGGCTTCACCAAAAAGCCGGTGCATCGGATCCCGCTGATGATCCAAGAGCTGTATGCCAACTTTGAGGATACTGAAGAGGGAGAGGATGAATATTATTGCCGGGGCGCTTAGGTACGCATCAACGAGAAAGTCTTCCAAGACTACTATGAGCTACCGGACGTCGAGAACTGCGCTTTCCAACACTATTTGGAGAATCCTGAATCAATTCCTTGGGAAGAAGTGGAGACCACTATCGCACTGGAGGGCCGAGCCCGATTGGTAAACAAAGTATATCCAGTAAATCAGTTGAACAAACCGGCCCACTATTGGCTACAATTCATCACAAGCAACATTCTGACGAGCTCCCATGGCTCGGACATGATCCAGGAGCGAGCGACTCTGACTTGGTACTTCATTACCAGGCAGCGGGTGAACATCCCTCGCTTGATGTACCTGAACTTTAAGCAGATAGCGAGGTCTGATAGAGCGAGCCTGGCCTACCCCGACATGCTTACTGAGTTAGTCACCATGGGGGGAAGCCGCGTCTCCAAAAATGATGCGCAGTTTAAGCCTAAAGGGCCTTTCAAGTATGATAACATGAAGGATGAGCCGGGACATCCTCGCAGACAACGGGCATCTGCCCGAGCATCTCCGGCAGCTTCTTCACCGCCTCCACCACAGCACATGAGCACACCTGAGCCGATGCAGCAGGACCCGCCGCATTCAGCTGAGTTTGAAGGTTGGGTGCGAGAGTCCATTGACCGGTTGGAAGGCCATGTCCTATCCATGAAGGACCAGCTTCAGATACTGATGGACTACTTGATGCCTGCCCCTGCTCCTTCTCCTTCACCTTCAGCGGGTCCTACACCATCCGTGATAGTTCTCCCCCAGAACCCTCCACCGGGTGACCAGCCTGGTCCTTCGGATTCGCAGGATCCTTCTATCCCTTGATTGCTATCTCTTATACTGTTTTATTTTGCTTCTTGGGATTACTGTATATGGATGACTGTATATCTTTTTGTTTGTGTCACTGGTGCTGGCTGCTCTGTTTTCTCTTATAACAACTCACCTATTCCTGTATCTATTTTCTCTATTGTTGGGCTGTCAATTGCAGGAGTAGTTTGAGCACATCCCTCTCGTCATCTCAAATGTTTTCTTTTCTTATCAGGGGAGTCCTGTCTCTATCCTTTTCATGCACCACACTTTACTTCTCTTGTCTTACTTTTGCTCTCTTGTTTAGCACATTGCGGACAATGTTAGTTTTAAGTGTGGGGGAAAGGTACACATAGGCTAGGCTAAATAGACACGAACGCCTAATTTCAGTTAATAAAACAAAAAGCAAATAAATTAGCACTCATAAATAATTCATCATAACATCTCCAATTTTCACCAGAATTAGCCTCACTGCCTTAGAGGAATACTGATCAATGAATATGGGGGTGAAGCAAGCTTGAAATAAAAAAAGTAGATAAGGTAGTCGCAGTATGCACCCACATTAGGACCACTCTTCCACAATAGGATTAAGTGAAGTATTCAAGTTTTCTCCTAAACTAATTCTCAATTATTTTTTTTTAGATTTGTCCAAATTACTTGCTCTAGTGGATATCTGATTGTCATTTGAGAGGGATCCACCATTCTAAAAAAAAAAAACTACTCCAATGGTTGAAATCACTTAGTAACCGGGTGGCTTCATGACCAATGTCGTCATTCACGTCAAACGGTGATAGAAACTAAGAGTATGCTAGTGAGCACTTCGAGACTTCCTAAATCTGAGTAACCGGGTGGCTTCATGACCAATGTCGTCATTCGCGTCAAAAGGATTAAGAGAACTAAGGAGAAATCATTCAAAAAAAAAAAGAAGCTAAGTGATCATGTTGAAAACTGATCTCTGGTGAACAATAGAAACCTCTTTTAATGAATGTTGAAGATTGAAGCTAGAGTGAATATATGGATTGGTCTTGAAAATGTAATGAGGATATGTTGAAGGTTGCTTGAGTGCTTTTTGAAAATCTATCTGTGGAACACACACACACTTAGTCAGGGTGTAACTATGACTGCATTGTTTTCAAAATTCAATTTAAGTTTTGCTGAACTTCTGTTTCTAGCATTAGTCTCATTCTAAGTGTGGGGGAGAGCTGACTTCTGATTGATTGGGTGATGATTATGCAAAAGAATAAATAAATGATCTCTGTTTGATAATTCTGAGAATTGCTTGAGGACAAGCAAGGATTTAAGTGTGGGGGAATTTGATAACTCCCTAATTTATGATATAAAAAAGATTATATTTGAGATCTAATTAGGGAGTCAAATGCTTTCTTCTTGATTAGTAGAGTTAAAATGAATTCAATCAAATAAAATAAAGAAAGTGTTTTATTATGTTATCTTTAGCAGTTTGAGCCTCACTTTATGATTGATTTCAATTTCAGGAAAGATAAAAGAAGAAAGAAAGAATGGAGAAAAGAGAAGGAAGCTGAGAGGCGAGAAAGTACAAGTGGATCAAGCATTCTCGCTATAGCGAGGAGTAAATTCGCTATGGCGAGAACACACTTTCGCTATAACGAGTGAGGTACTTTGCCACAGCAAAGTCGCGAAGCATACAAATTCCAGGGAGAGGCTCGCCATAGCGTAGCAGTAGCGAGAAAAGAAGAAATCTGGGAACTCTAAGAGAGCTCGCTATAGCGAGAAGCACTCCTCGCCATAGCGAGATCGGACCCTGAAACGCACAGTTTTATTTATCAAGCTATAGAAGACGGGAAGAAGTAGGGTTTTGATCATTCAGAAAAGAGAGAGAGTTCTGGCTGACTAGGAGAGAAGAAAACACATCCAAGGTGTTGGAGAGCTTCAATTTGATCGGGAATTCATTGGTTCTGTTGATTTCCCTTTCGATTAGGTGTTTCTACTCCATCTCCCCTCTTAGTTGATGATATTAAACATGTGTGCTGAACTTGTCTGTGGATTTCAAGCCATGAGTGGCTAGATTTTGTAATCCTTAGGGATTTTATGAACCTTTTATCTGTAGAGATTATTTTCTCTTGTTGATTCTGCAGTTTATTGAGAATAGTATTGTTTAATCTAAATATATTTCATTCTATTGGGTGGCCTCCTTTAATTTGATTGTGGATTGAGTAATTAACCTTTGATGGAAGGAAATTGCTTATAGACCATTGGTTAAACAACTTAGGATTAGATATAATCTGATTTGCACTTGAGATAGAAATATTCTCAAGGGCCCTAGGTAGTCGAAAGAAGGTCTGCATTTAATCGAGTATTAACCTCTCCTTGAGACATCAAGAGTGAGTGGATATAAGAGTTCAATTGGATCGAAAGACAATTGCACCTACTCTAACCTTGACTCTACAATTTGCTTTAAGTTATTTAATTAAAAGGGAAATAATTGCCATTTGATAAAAAGGGGATTAAAATTCCTAAGGTGTTTCTGATTGCATAATTCCAATACAACTATCGTTTATTATTTGTCTTTGCATCATTCTCATAAATCCATCTACAATTTGATTGTTTAACTAAAATGAACATGAGAACTCTAATGCCTAATTGTCAATTATATTGATTCTCTGAGGGAACGACCTTGATTCATCACATACTACATTTGCGACCCGTACACTTGCGGTGTCATAATTTAGTGAGCATCAGTGACTACACCTCGTTGGTAGCTCCTTACCCTTTTCAAGGGCGACTACACCTAACGAGTAGCTCCTTTTCCCCATCTAAGTTTCCTCCTCTCTTATCTAGATATACTTAGAACATTTAATGATGCACCCATCTATGAATTCCTATCGATCACCTTTTCCTTTTTCTTTTTTCTTTTTTCTTTTTTTTTCACTAACAAGTCTAATCAATTCACATCTAAATTGAGTTATATGCCAAAGGTCAAGTTCTTATGCTTTCATTAGTTAACAACTTGATTCAACTAAAAAAAATAAAATACTACTCAAGTTGGTAACAAAACGATAACTAATGAATTTGAATGCTCTAATAACTCATTCAGAATATTAGATTATATATATATATATATAATAGACTAAAAGGTATTGCCTAGACTTATATACTCTCACATGTCTATTTATATACATATATATACACATAATTATTATTATTTGTATTTATTTGTTTATTTATCTCTAATATATTTATCTATAAATATATTTATATGGCTATATCTATGCATATATATATGTATGTATTATATTGTTCCTAACCATATTCTAAAAGTTATGCTACAATAATGATAAAATCAAGTTTAAGATTGTTTATATGAAACCTTATTACCATAACCATAGGTTTTTAAGAAATGCAAGAAACTTATACCCAACATGTAATCTATTATTTACTCACCAAAGGTACTATTGTGACGTTCGTTCCTCCTCCCTGAGACTAACGCCTTTCGAGATTACTATCAGCAGAGCTCCTATCCAAATTTATAATTCATTAAATCACTACTCAAGCTCAAATGAACAATTCCTAACATCAATCTCATGAACTAAAGTAGCTTCATTTAACTACAATCTAAGATCTAAACCCAAAATTTACCTCTAAGGATTAAGAATCGAAGATTGGCACATCGGTAACCCAATTGAGAACTTTCTTCCAAAAACTCCAAATTTTCCTTTGAGCGGCGATCTGTCTACACCATAGGAGAAGAAGAAACAGCCCTCCAAGCTTTACTAGAGATGGAATGAACCGAAATTAGGAAGAAGAAGCAAAAGCCCAGACATTATCCAACAAATGATGAAGAATGGTGGAGATAAATCGACAGAAAAATTACCATGACAAATGGCACGATGTAGCTTCCTCCACGGCCTTCACGCGACGACTTGGTAACAGGGAGGCCTGGACTTCTCACGCATCACCGACAATAATTGCATAACAGAACCTAACAGCAACAATGACAGGGACGATGCGCACGCTGGAAAGAAGGAAATGGCTTGTCGTAGCATTTGGCACAGCAACGCAGGGAGAGAGAAGATGAAATCAGCTAGAAGGAGAAAAGAATAAAGAAAGAATGAAGAAGGAATAACTAAAATAAATAAAAAGAACCCCTTTTTTTAGTTATTACAGTAACACATTTATGCTCCTTATCTGCCTCCAGTACTCTCCATATGGAGCAGATGAAATGTCCTTAAGGCCATATAAGAGTATCTCGCCCAATTTAAATTTGGGTTTATTTGCAAATATGAGATTATGGGTTTTCATTTCCTCACGAGCAGCTTTTGCAGAAGAGACAATAAGTACTAGTATTTTCCCAAAATGAAGAAGCATTAAAGGGTCATACTTTTGAGCTAGAGATTGGAGTGTACGGTGAGGATACGAGCCTCGTTAATGGAAATTTCCTATGATTGGCAATTTTGGTAGAGAAGGGGGGAGGTTTTGCTGATTGCAGAATTAAAGTACCATTTGAATAGCTAAATAACGAAGATGGGCTAGATAATGAGCAACCATGTATGCAATAGCTATGAGGTGTTCTCTTGCACTATGAAACTTGTTAGAAAACTCGACATTTCTCTCTCTCCCTCCCTCCTCCTTCTCTCTCTTCTCTCTCTGTTTGCTCATTCGAGGTCCTTGTAGTTCACTTTTTGTGTTGTGGCTGCCACTGCTAATTACGCCACAACCACAGGAACTTAATAATTAGATAATGTTGTAAATCACCTTACAACCATAAAAACTTGATAATAGGATAATGTTGTAAATTACACCACACCCACATAAACATGATAATAGCATAATGCTATAAAATCTTTTCCACCTAAAGCATTCAGGATTTTTCCATGAAGTGAAAAGTTTGACTAGTTTATAAGAAAAAATATCTCTTTAATAATCTGGGTTAGTTATTTTATAAACATTATGAGAATAAAATTTTAAGTACATTAAAAGTATAATTTTAAAATAGTTTTAAATGAGATAGTTAAAAAAAATCCAGTTGAGTCATTTGCTTTAAAAACATATTTTAAAAAATAAAATAAAAAATTATTTTGAAAACAAGTTCTGACAACATAAAAATAAAAAATTTTTTTGACGCACTTAGTTTGTAAGATTTTTTATAGTATTTTTTTACAAATTTAATATTTATATAATATTAATAAATTAATATAATAATAAATTTTACATAAAATAAACATGAAATGGATATAGTTGGAATTCAACTTGACTTTGTTTTAAACAAAATCTAAATAATATATATATGTATATAACATAGGCTTATTCATTTATATATTATATATTCTTGCAATTTTGAATAATGGCATGGTATTTCTTTTGCAACTGAGCATCAAAATCAGGTTAGATACCTTCCAAATATGTGATTTAGGTTTGACAATAATGGGGGATGCCATTATCGCTTTCTAAAAAAAAAAAAAGTTATCTTTATTACTGGATTCTTACCATGGATCAAAAATTATTAAACACTAAGAGATTACCTTTATTTCATACCAAAATTCTATTTCTGATCTAACATATCATTAATCAAGCTGCTTTCAAATGAATCAATATCATTATCATCTTTTTTGGTACATCTCATTTGTTTTATGAAACCCATCTCTCATACACAATAGGACCATCCATATCCATTGTGTCACTCTATGGATCACCATAATTATTTTAAACTTTATTCGACAATTTCTGTGATATTGAATCTAAGAAAATCAATAATTCTCTTCCACGCTGGAGTGCCTCAACACCCTCAGAATGCAACACATAGACTGATTTAATACAATCCCGGAGTTCCCCTAAGTCCAAGGCTAACTAAGGACATTTCAGAAAGAAAGAAAGCATTTTCATGTAGCATCTTTTGTAACAGTGGAACCCAAGGATCATAAATTAGCCTGCCATAACATTCCAGTCAGCAATAAAAACAATATCATTTTAATCTTGTAGGAAAAACATTACATAAAGCAGCATAATCTTATAAGACATAAAAATTTTGTAACCAAGAAAAAAAAAAGAGTTATACTATACCAGTATGGTTGTTGACAAGATCCATTGGCTACCAAAACAAATGATGAGGCTGAAAGTGCAGAGTTCATCGAGATATCCTCTTGAATCAAATGCTGCACATCATGTAAAATGGTTGATACAGCTTCTTGCTTCAAAATAAACTCTGACGTGTGATTGAAAATGTAATCTTTGTAGAAGTCCACCTCAGTTCTTTTATCTCCAAAAATTTTCCCATGATGAGTCTTTCGATTTCAGATTCAGTTCTTATGAAGCTATCATTCAAATTAAGAACCCGATGATTGAAATTTTCAAATACCAGAAAAAGAATTCTTGTACCAAGAAATCCAGCTTGGTATCACACAAAATCCTCCAAATCATCATAACATGCTCAAAACAATGAAGACTCCAATTATACATGTAATCAAATCTTTTTACATAAAAGTATAATACAATTTATTCACCATATCCCATTGTCAACAATATGACCAGAAAAATGGCAATGGAACCTTAGACATATTAAACAAAAGTTATTATGACAAAGAGAAATTCAAAGATAAAGGAAAAGCAAACAATAAACGGAAGGAGCAATTCCTCGTCATAATTTATACAAGATTAAGATATATCATTTGAAGCCTTGTATGGGGATGCAATAGCAGTGAGAGGGAGTTTTCTATGAATGGTCAACCCAGCAGTTTCTGACATGTCCAAGTCCTGCAATATCTAATCAAATTGATGAACAAGGTTTGCTAGCACCACCTCATTCATAGCCATTGCAAACATTAAACCTGGGCAACCCCTCCTTCCTGCCCCAAATGGGATCAACTCGAAATCTTGCCCTTTGAAAGCTATTGCACTATTCAAGAACCTCTCTGGTTCAAACTCTTCAGGTTGCTCCCAGATTGATGCATCTCTTGCTATTGCCCATGCATTGATTATCACTTGCGTCCTTACTTTAATGTCATAGCCCATAAGCTTGACGTCTTGCATGGATTCTTGAGGCAGTAGTAACAGAATTGGGGGATGAATTCGTACTGTTTCTTTAAGCACAGCCTTCAAATAGTGCATTTGGCCTAAATCCTCTTCACTTACGTGAGTTCTAGAACCAACCATATTCCTCACCTCATATTGCAGTTTCTTCATCACTCTTGGATGCCTTAGTAGTTCTGTCATTGCCCACTCTATTACTGTGTAGGTTGTGTCAGTGCCTACAACAAACATATCCTAAAACAAACACTAATCAATTTTTAAGAAGCAGAATAAACCAAGAATTGATTATGTTGAATATTTTAGCTTATTGCCAAGACTCAATAATTTCAAAATTAAGTCTATTCCCAATACCTTAGAAGACTTTAAAGTAGAGGTCAAACGTATTTTCATCAATAAAATACTTGTCATTTTCACTTTACATGGTTATTTTTCTTAAAATTAAGAATACAATTATGACATGGTGATTAAGCAGTTATCAAACAAACCTCATTGATGTTGAATAATATACTTTAAACTATAAGAATAAATTAATTAAGTCAAATCACATATTTAAACAGTCATTCCCCCCATTAAAGAAACTAAGCATTTTATGGTAATAGATAGGTAGTGTTAATGCATTGATTTGTAATAATTTTGATTTATTTTTCTTATTTATATTCTTTCCTAATTGTTTAGGTTGACCTTTGATTCTTTCTTAATTCTTTGATCTTAGATTAATTAGGTTAAATTATTTTCTTTTTTATTTTTAAGTCACATGTATATTCTATATATTTAATCCTATAAAAATTCAATAGAATATACAATAAGAAATTCATTTAGTAAAATCTTTCTAGTATCTTGCTTTCTATAAAACTAGCATGGTATTAGAGCTTTTCCTTTATCTTTTCGCCCTCTGATTGTTCATTCTTTGAGAACAACTCAGACCCAAAGATTTTTCTTCATAATAGAAGTTTTCCTTGTTGTATTAGCCTTTATTTATCTTTAATATGTGTTCCTGTTAATATCAAACCACCACACACGACATCTGATTGTTTAGTTCTCAAGAACAACTCTAACCTGAGAATTCTCCTCCGTGACAGAAGAATTTCTCCCTTATTCCAGCTTCTATTTAACACAGATCCTTGATCTTAGTGACCTTCGTTCTGTACAAAGGGTTAGACCAATCGCCTTCCTCATCATTTTCTGGTGTCCCCTGCAAAATTTCATGACGTGTGGAGGCATGTGGCAACTTCGATGGTTGTAAAAATCACTATGATATTTGATGATTCATCTCCTTGAGAATCACTCTGATCAAACAATCCTCACTTCCGACCTTGCAATTCTATTTCCACTGCAATACTTGCTTCTTTTCTACTTTTGTTCATCATCAGCCTAATTGCTAGGCTTGAGTTCCGATCACCTTGTTGCCATGCACCTGAAACCTTCCATTTGTTGTTGTTTGCTTTGTTCTTAAGTTCCGTTTAGCACCATGCTTGAGTTTCGATCGCCTTCCCTCCATGTGCTTAAAGCCTTCCATTTGCCGCTACTTGCTCTATTCTTTGCCGCGCTTTAGTTCCATTTAAGTCACTCCATTCTCTGTTTGCCGCTGCGCTTTGGTTCTATTCAAGTCACTTGACTCTCCGTCGCATTGGCATCGTTGCTTTACATTCCGCTCTCACTACTTTGCTTCCATTCTATCCTTCTTCAAATTACTACTAAAATGAAATCCTATTTATAAAGGATCATCTTAGAGGTCCTTTTTAATGCCACACACCACGTCATCATCTCCAACTACCTCTTGAGATGTTGCCATCTAAATTTCAGCCCTATCCGTCACTACACGCACCATCACGTGTTGCCACGGTGCCAACTACCAGAAACATCCTAAGAATCAATAGCTTCTTTAGTTATCTGGTTCACCCTCTTCCAGCTTAATTCTTGACTAAGTGAGACCAATTCCTAAAGTTTTTGGATGAAATCTTTTCATTCCTGCTATCCATTTTCACAAAATCCATCTTTATCATTCAACAGCATGTTACTAGTAGGGCTTTCCATTTGCTTCCTATTAATACCTTAGACTTATTCACTAAGTCACATTATCTAGGCCGATCTTAAACTTTGGTGGACAAACTCAAGCTGGTTTCCTCTCCCCTCTCTTGAGTTTAAGAGAGAGTTTAATGTATTAATTTGTAATAATTGTGATCTATTTTCCTTGTTTATATTCTTTCTTAATCCTTTAACTTTAAGTTAATTAAGTTATTTCTTTTTTCATTAGATTGATTAGGTTAAGTTATTTTCTTTTGGAGGTTATAGTCACATGTATATTCTATATATTTAATCCCATAAGAATTCAATGAAATATACAACAAAAAATTTATTTAGTAAAATCTTTCTTTTGTCTTGCTTTCTATGAAATTAACAAACAGATAGATAAATAGATAGATAGATGTTGTTACCAGGATTAGGGCCTTATGATGGTCCTGTCGACTGGGAAGCCAGCCGCGTTTGTGTTTTGGATCCATAGCAGAACATCCACAAAATCATTATGGTGGCCTTCACTGTCTGCATCAACAAGGAAATCACTGTCTTGTTTCACCCGACGATTGATATGCTCTTCAACTACTCCATCAATAAAGTGATCCAACTCTTTAGCTACTCTGTTTGCTCTGTTGTACAAGCCATTAATCTGACTCAACCAGTCAAGCCAAGGTATATAATCCCCTACAACGAAAGCACCCAAAGCCTCTCCAAACTCAATCAAAAGCTCCTGAAACTTCCTCCCACCTTTTCCACTGTATTTCCTCCCCAAAGCCACCCTGCAAATTATGTCATTCGTAATTGTTGAAAATAACTTTACTTAAATTCACTGACATGTTTGAGGAAGAAGAGTGTTTGATCTTTTCCATCATTAGGGCAGTTTCTTCCTCTCTCACATCACCAAGAGATTGAACTTTTTTGTTGTTCAGAAGATGTAACACACATATGCTCCTTATCTGCCTCCAGTACTCCCCATACTGAGAAGCAGCCATGTCTTTGGAGCCATATAAGAGTATATCAGACATTTTACGTCGTGGTCTATTGGAGAAGACGAGGTCATGGGTTTTCATTATCTCACGAGCAGCTTCAGCAGAAGAGACCACAAGTCCCGGTTTTTTCCTCAAATGAAGAAGCATCAAGGGGCCATAGTTCTGAGCTAAAGACTGGAGTGCACGGTGAGGGGATGAGCCAAGTTGATGGAGATTTCCAATTAGTGGGAATTTTGGTGGACAAGGAGGTAAAGTCTTGGTGGTTGTAGAATTGGAATACCATTTGAAAAGCATATTAAGGAGGAAGATGGGTAAGATAAGAAGCAAAACTATTTGTAACAACCAAGAAAAGCTTTCGTGTAGCGTTAAACTTTGCATAAAAGATGCCATTTTTATGGCTTCTGTGCATAACTCTTAGCCTCACGGCGGATTTTTCTTCCTCCTCTGGTCGGCACCACAAATTCAATGCCTCTTATCTTCAGAACTAGTCCCATGCGCCGCCCAGAATTTCTGCTTTCATTGAGTACTGAAATGAAAATAAACAAAATTAAAATAAAAGATAGTTTCATGCTTACCCTTTCTAGAATGAAAGTAAAAAGTACAAGTTGTATCTGTCATGCATAATTATGTGGCAACTGGCAAAGGCATGCAAGGGGGAGACCCCTTTGAAATCGAGCCTATCTAAATTTTTTCTTCATTACAATCTACGTCATATAAAACAGTTGTTTGACTTAAAAACTCTAACATTATAACATTAAAAAAATGCATGCATGTTAATTCGAATATAATCTGACTACAATCTTAATAACACAAACAAATAATAATTATAATAAGCATAAAGAAATTACAATAAAAACATTTCTCGTTTGAAAAATTAATTAGAGAAGTTTTTAATAATGTTCATTGTTTTAATTATATATTCAATTAATTAAACCATTAACCTTATTGATTATTTTTAAATAAAAAATACCTTTGTCAACTAACATATAAAATTTTTTGGGGAAACTAGATTTATCTATCTTGAATTTTGCCTTCAATTGCAATGTTCCCTAAATCTAAAAAAATCACAATCAACTCCCTTATTTATTAATCCGTCGTAATAAGCTTCAACCATTTAAATTTATAAATTTTAACTATATAAAATTATGAAAATATCTCTCCTTCGCAACTAATCTTATGCAAACGTCCATATCTTACCTGCTTTCTCTGACTAAGCTCCAATTGTTTGTCTTGTAATAATTTCATATGCACGGCATTGCTGTTATTGATTCATATGGCTGTGAGTGGAGAAAAGATGAAGCTAAGAAAAGCGACAAATTGAAGAACTATTGCCAAAAAATGTTGTGATTTAGTTACTTTAATATAAACCAGTATTCAGGCCTATGCGATTCACGAGATTTCCAGAGTAGTAGATATAGTTTGGAAGAATTAGATAGATAAAAAGAGACACAAGGGACAAACTCTTTTTCGTTACTTTAATATAAATGTTGTGATTTAGAAATCTTGGTCAGTTTTATACCGTCAGCAAACATTATTCTTTGTTTAAAAATGGAAGGAGATTCTTTGATGGAGTATATTTGGACCATTTAAATTTAATTTAGACAATTTAAAATTTAAGTTTTTTCTTATTCTAATTATTTACTTTTTATTTTATTTTTTTGAAGAAAATAAATATAAAATAAAAATAATTTTGCATTTTAATTCCTTTTAAAATAAAAAAAAAGATGATTTAGATTTAAACACATTAAAATATAAAATCTAAACTATCCAATTTAAACTTGATCAAACTTACTGCAAAAAGCTTAGAGCGCCAGGGGATCTCTATCTATTTAAAATATGGGCCACAAATTCAAAACAATTCAGTCATAGCTTCCTTAATTTGCAAAAAGAGGGAAGTTTTCTATCTTTAATTACTCTCTCCGGTCTCAAATATAATTCATTTATTGAAAAATTATTTTGGTCGAAAATATAAGTCACTTCTTGAAATTGTCTTGATCATTAAATAATTTTTTCCTTAAGTACCTCTAATTAAATAGAGAGTCATTAAGACTAATACAATTTACTAAAAATAAAGGTAGACTCTTTAATTAGGGGCAAATATGAAAATTTTTTTGCTTTGATACAAATTTAATTAGTTAAACTACCTTTAACCAATTTTTTTAATATCTGTGAAGTAGGTATTGGTGACTTATATTTAAGATCGGAGGGAGTATTTTTGTACAAAATTTATTCTTTTTTATTTTTATATATGTGTATGGCACATTAACTATATTTAATTAAAAAACTTGATACATAAATCAAGAAAATTTTTAGGTTGCGCGCAATAATCTTTTAAAATCATTAAGATAATATGCAGTGATAATTATACTTGCATTTATATATATATATATATATACATACACACCATTGATTTAGCATAATAAAATAAAATTCATTGAAGATTTAATAGTTAAATAATAAAATAAATTACATTATCATCTCTCTAGGTTAAATTAACTCAATATACTTTCACAAAAATTGTATATATATTTTTTTAAAAAGTATACTTGATTCATTTAATATTTTGTTATATATTGCAGAATCTTTTTTTTTTTAATTTATTTTTTTTTGTGAATTTTTTTTTCATACATGAGACTGTAGTTTTGTTCATAATACAACAATAAAAATAATTAAATTAATGTTAAGTTTAAATATGAGACCATGATTGTATTTGTAATATAATAATAAAGATAATTAAGTAATTTTATTTTTTAAAATAATATATATTTTTTATAAAAATGAATTATGTTATCATCTCTCAAGGTTAAATTAACTTAATATTTTTTTAAATATATATATTTTTTAAATTGCACTTGACTCATCTAATATTTTGATATATATTGTATAATCTTTTTCTTTAATTTATTTTTTGTTAAAAATTAAATTTTTGCATAAATGAGACTGTGATTTTATTTTTAACATAATAAAATGTATTAAACTTTAAGATAGATTAATGTAAATTATTCTAAATGGAAGGATTATAATGTGATGGGAAAAGTATCATATACAATTTTATCATCGATTTGTCTAGTTGGTTAAGGTCGAAGTTTATCTTCTTCCTATATATACAATATGGATCGCGTAAGAAAAGTACTAAAGATGTCGAACCCTACATTCTCTCTGTTGCAGATAACATTCTTGTCCCCATCAAGAAAAGTTAAAACTTCAAAAAAAAAAATTAAATAAAATATAAAAACAAAAAACTGTAGCTCCCTTGTATGAGAGCCACAACACCTCTCTTATAGTATATCAAAGGATGTGATATCGAAGATATCAATGTTAATTATCTTAAGTTTTTCAATAATTATTGAAGCTGTGGTAATGTTTACTGCACATCTCTTAAAGTTCGTATTTGTAGTTTTTTGTTTTTGGGTATATAAAGTTCATTTGTTTGTTTTTATTTATTTTGTAAACTTTCACAGAAAAAATGAAATAAATTAAAAAAATTGGACTCCAATAAAATATAATACTCTTTGCCGACACAAGAGATAACCCAAATTCCCAATAAAAAAGGCAATAAGAAATGACAATAACTGTCATATACAATCCCTAAAGTGAAAGTTGTTTCGTTTAGTACGAGATCGCTTCACACCTCGAACCAGGAATCTAGCAGTATTGCCTAGTAATAACCATGAAGCGTGTTTCATGGTTTGTCTCTAATCTCAATGCGATTTGATTTAATTCTGCACGATAACAAGTTAACAGCCACTACAATTGAAAATTCATTTTATTGGCGATTTCCCTTTCCTGATTCTACGACCCTATGATTGATTCGTGTGAATTAAATATGATTTGCGTCTTTCAAAGAATGAGGGGATTTTAGTAATATTAAGCACACTTGCCGACACAACATTTTAATGTGAGTGCTTGGATTGTCCACACTCCAACGCAATTTATTATACGTAATCTAAAATATTTAAAAATTATAATGAAAAGACAAAAATTATACTCCTTCCCATCTCAAATATAAGTCACCAATACTTATTTTACATATATTAAAAAAATTAGTTAAAAGTAGTTTAACTAATTAAATTTGTCTCAAAATAAATTTTTTTTATATTCATTCCTAATTAAAGAGTCTACCTTTATTCTTAGTAAATTACATTAGTTTTAATGACTCTCTATTTAATTAAAGGTACTTAAAGAAAAAGTCATTTAATAATCAAGACAATTCCAAGAAATGATTTATATTTTGGACCAAAATAATTCTCTAATAAGTGACTTATATTTGAGATCGGAAGGAGTAGTTATAAGAAAAAGTTACATTTTAAAAAATTTTAATTGTATTAAAATATATTGTTTTCATAATTAAAATTTTTGTCATTTTGATTGTAATTTTTAAATACTTTGCATTATATTTTAGTCTCTAGGGGAAAATAAAACCTCAAAAGAGGCTACTATATCGTATGCAATGATGGCATTAGGTAAACAGTTCGAATTCATAATATGATGACCTAACGTTTTGTTTGCTTTATAGAAATCATGATATATATACGTTTGGTTGGTTCTTTGAATTTTTATTTCATTTAATGGGGAATGCTTTTTTCAGTTATTTGAAGCAATTATTAATTTATTTAAAAATTGATGGACTGGGTTGTCATTCCACGAAAGTGTCCGATAAATGATTGAATATCCTTTTATTTTTTAAATATCAATTTCACTTTTGAAAAAATTAAAAAGTAAAAATTAATATTTTAAAAATATTAAAACATTTAAAAACATTTTAATCAATTTAAAAAAATTTTCAATGAAACAAAATAAATAAATATTTACATATATTTTTACATTAGAGATACTATGGTTATATATTTATATTTCTTTTTTCTTTTTATATTATTTTTATTTAATCAAACACAAAAATAAAATAAAAATATTTATTTCTTTTATAATATATTAAACATAATTGTTTCATTCCACTAAAATACATTTCTATTTTTCTTCACATTCTCATTCTCATAAAAATTATCTTATAAACCAAACATGACCTAAAATTAATTGTATCATGAGAAAAAACCATCCCCCTGCTTACAGGTAATTCAAGAATGAGATAAAATAATTATACAATTAATATATCGAATCACACCAAAAGTAATTTCTTTGTGAGGCCGGCCACTAAAGCAGTTCCATGATAAAGTCAAAATTCCAACATCAATGATTACACACAACCGCAATTAAAAAAAAAAATTACATGATTGGTGGAATGAGTAAAATACTCAAATTATATAACCACTCACAAAATTTATTCGTCTAGATATAAATATAAAACTTTTGTGAATATTTTAAGAGTTTGGATGCTAATAAAGTAACATGATACCCACTTACTTTAAATCGATAATGTATATTTATTTTGTTTATATATATAAATATCCAATATATTTAAAAAAGTAAAAAGTATCATCCAAATAACATTTTAAAATTTTGACTTACATTAATAATTATTTGAGATATTTCATTTTTTTATTGTGTTTTCATGTGAACAGATTTTATATAAATGCATGTCAATTTTAAAAAAATTGTTCATTTCAAGTTTATTTTCAAATAAATGAGTCTAAATTTGAATGTTCAAATATTCAATAAAAATAAAAAAATTTATTCACTAAAATATAATTTTAAAATTTAAAATTATTATATTCTACTTACATTATATCCATAATGATTGTCCCATTTATCATCGCAACCCAATATTCATGACAAGAGAAGAGGCAAAAAATTGTGTCCTATGAGAAGACAAATTATACTAGTATTTTAAAAAATTTTATAACTAAATTAATACTTAATATAACATAAATATATAAAATAATATGCAATCAATATTAAAAAAAAAACAACATGTTATATTAAGTCAAATATTATTAATAGCACATGGCCTGTGCTGCAACAAGAGCTTGAATATTGACATGAAGTACCACATGAAACGGAGTATACTTGTATAATAGGCTCCCTCCCTTGCATTTGCCGGCTTTTTATCAATCATATAACTATTTTAATTTTAACTAATAATAATATCAAAAACTTAAAGTGGGAGGGCTCCCCGGTTCACACCATAATTTTAGTATTAATTCAGTTGTCACATGGGGATGCAACTCCCACAAAAGGTATCTTTCTATGCATGGTAATGCCAACTCTCTCAGATATGTCCAAGGCCTTCTCTGCTTCACCATTAGGCATTGCCCAATCAAATTGGAAGACAATGTTTGCTAGCACAAGCTCATTAATGGCCATTGCAAATTGTATTCTTGGACACCCCCTTCTTCCTGCCCCAAATGGGATCAACTGGAAATCATGTCCTTTGTAATCTACTGAACTATTCAAGAACCTCTCTCGTTCAAACTCTTGAGGATTGTCCCAGTACATGGGATCTCTTGCAATTGCCCAAGCATTCACAATTACATGCGTCCTAGCTCCAATCTCATAGCTCATCACTTTGATATCTTGCATACTTTCTCGAGGGACTAATAAAAGAAGTCGGGGGTGTAAGCGTAGTGTTTCTTTGAACACAACCTTTAGGTAGGGCATGTTACCTATATCCTCCTCTGTTATTATGTGGGATCTGTCACCACCCACACTTCTAACCTCCTCTTGCAGTTTCTTTATAGCATTTGGATGCCTTAACAGTTCTGTCATTGCCTATTCTAGGACTGTCGATGTGGTGTCCGTACCCGCAGCAAGCATGTCCTATACGATAATCATCACCAATAAATGCCAAATTTGTGTGTTAGTGAAGTAGGAAGAATGGGATGACGAAGTTGGATAGAAAGTGAGTTTCATGCGTTATGCGAAAGAGTGTCATGTGATCAGCCGAGATACATAATGCAAGACCCAATGACATGGAATGTTTAGTAGAATTTGTGTAAAATAGTCTTATTCAATTATAGTACTTTATGCGGGAAATGAAAAATGATGCATGTTTTAGGTAAAAAGTAAAACTGATATCATTGTCTATACTAATTATTATAGCTTGAGTTGATACTTAAGTTAGAATATTTCCCTTGACCCACCAAACTGGTCACTGTACTTATCATTCTGGGCCAAAATGCAGCTATAGTGATGCCAATAATAAAGTGATACTTAAAATTTTAGAGAAGAAACACAAGCTAGCTAGCTAGCTTCAATTTGTCAATTTACAACACACAAAGATCGGACCTTTGTTGTTAACCAAGAGTAGGAGGAGTCTTACCAAGATCAAGGCCTTTATGACAGTTCTGTCAATGGGAAAGCCAATGGAGTTTGTCCTTTGAATCAAAAGCAAAACATCCACAAAATCATTGTAGCCTTAAGTAGTATCACTAGCTTCTTTTGGACGATTAATGTGCTCTTCAACTACTTCATCCAAAAATTGATCAAATTGTTTAGCCACTGTGTGTGCTCGAGCATATAAGCCACTGACACCACCAAGCCAATCAAGCCAAGGCATATAGTCCCCTATCACAAAAGCACCCAATAGCTCTGTAAACTTCCCCAAAAGCTCCTTAAATTTTCTCCCACTTTCCCCGCCATATTTCCTCCCCAAAGCCACCCTGCAAATTATGTCATTCGTAATTGTTGAAAATAACTCACTCAAATTCATGGAGATGTTTGAAGAAGAAGAGTGCTTGATCTTTTCCATCATTATGACAGTTTCTTCCTCTTTCACACCACGAAGGGATTGAACCCTTTTGTTACTCAGAAGATGTAACACACTTATGCTTCTTATCTGCCTCCAGTATTCTCCATATGGAGTAGATGAAACGTCCTTGAAGCCATATAAGAGTATCTCAAACATTTTACCTTTGGGCCTATTTGCAAATAAGAGATCATGGGTTTTCATTACCTCACGAGCAGCTTCTGCAGAAAGACCATCTCACCTCCCAAAATGAGATCGCGTGGCACCAAACCGAAATCGAAATTAGAAGTGAGGTGGAGTCACCATCAAATTTTTATTTTTGAAAAGGAAAAATTTTGAAAAAAACTTTTTTAGTTTAGAAAATAGTTTACAAACCAGAAAATAGATTCAGGAGTCGATTGTGAGTAGGGAAGTTTTTAGGCATCCTACTACGCCCATGCTTAAGAACGATTACCATCAATTAGTTGTGTAAAATTACCATGGCCTTTAATCTATTTTAATTCTCCTTAACAAATCACATGCAAAATAAGAAGTAGAGAAATTAAATGAAATAAAATTAAGAGTAAAAAGAAAAAGAAATTAAAGAAATAAAATTTAGAATAAGAGAAAAGAAATTAAAAAATAAAACTAAAAGAAAATAATTATTTACAAGGGCGGACTTGGCCTAGGATAAAAGCTTAGGGTCTACATACCCTCTGAAAGGGATCAAAATCCACGTAGTTTGGATAAATGTTACATTAGTTTGTTTTTGTTTGTTTGTTTGTTTTTTGTTGTTGTGGTTGTGTGTGTGTGTGTGTGTGTTTTTTTTTTTTTTTGCTTCTTTTTTTTGGTTTTGTTTTCTTATTTTTTTTAATTTTTGTTTTTTATCTTTTTTGAATTTTCGTTTATCATTATATATTTTCTTATGTGAAAAGAGAAAGAAAATAAAAATTAACTTCACATTTAGCAAATAAAATGGATTTAAAATTAGTTGATGTGTTTTAAAAATTAATTTTATTTCTTTACTCTTCCATCATTTTTAGTTTTTTTTTCACTAACCCTTTTTTTTATTTTTTATTAATGATTCTTGCTTTGGTTGATTTTACCTTGACTTTCACCAATTTTGATTCTCTTTTTTTTTTGTCTAATCACCCTTTGTCTTTTTTTGTTTTCTTTTTTTATTTTTTATTTTTAATTTTTTTTGCATTTTTTGGCTTTGGTTTGATTTTCAATTTTTGATTTTTTTTGTTTTGTTTAATTTTTTTGCTTTTTCATTTTATTCTTTGTTTGTCTTTGTTTTGCTTATATTATTATTATTATTATTATTATTATTATTATTATTATTATTATTATTATTATTATTATTATTTATATTTTTTTTGTATTTTGGTTCTTCTTTTTTCTTATATATATATATATATATATTATCTCTTTTTCTTTTTTCTTTGTCTTTGTCTTGTTTCTTTTTCTTTTTTTTACGAAAAGAGAAAAAAAATGGAAATCTTTTAGGTTTTCATAACTAAAACGATTTTGAAATTGCCTTGTATGTTTTGATTTATGAAAATCGAATTAATTCCATTTTTTTACTTTTTTTTCCCATTTTTGATCATCTTTTTTTTTTTTCTTTGATTTTGACAAACTTTTGAGAAACAACGAAAAACTAAATTTGATTTTTGACAACCCTTTAAAAAAAAAAAGATTCTTTTGCTTTGTTGTTTGTTATTATTATTTTTTTGTTTTAACGATTTAAACTTAATTTCTAAATAGATTTTTTTTTTAATTTTTAATTTCGTTGATCACTTTTTTCAAGGATTTGGAGAAACATTTTACCATTACGCATCATTTTTTTTTTTGCGAATCAAAGAAGAAAAAAAAATTAATTCTTTTTTTTTCAAACCTAATTTTGATTTTTTTTTTTAATTCTTTTGGAAGAAAAATTTTGGTGGGAGCCATTGGAACCCAAAATGTGTTAATGCAAATTGAATATCCAAAGGAAGCCAAGGAAACTTATTGCCACACATGATCCCCAGTATAATTTTTATAGGTTTAAGGGGACAGAAAATCCCACATAACCATTCTTGGAAGGACGGGATGAGAAAGTGACGAATTTAAGGTATGATAGTAAAAAAGAAAAAAAAGGACTAATAATGAGACATTTGCAGTCAGAATATTCAACATATAATATCTGACTTGCTTCTTATTTTTTTGTTGTGTACATATACTTATTAAGGGATGGAGTTAATTGTCACAACACAATTCGACCAGTAGGGGAACAAATTGATTTCGAGCAGCTATCAAAGTTCAAACATGCAGAATAACAGTGGCAAGTTTCCTCAGACATCTCGCACCTTTATGCAGAAAATCACAATCCAGATTCGGTCCCAACTAATGAATATTCACCTAGTCGAAAATGCAAAAACAACCAGCTAAGCTGAGATGGTGACACACGACAAAAATGGAATAAAATAAAGTAAAAATAAAAAAAAATCAAACATGGACAAACAAAATGCTTCCAAAGTTCATCCTTCAAATCGTGATTTGAGTTTGATTCAGACCAGTGAGCATGCACAATTTCGATATCCCATTCGTTTGCAGAAAAACAATATAGTGAACTTCGAAATCACAGGCATATTCCATTAGATGTTTAACGCAACAATTACAGGAGCAAAAAGTCTAATTTGTTTTCAGGTTTTTCTTTTAGACCTTTCCTCGAATGTTTGCTGAGCATTCTCTAAAGCAGATACAGAAAATGGAAATTCATACTAGATAAACAACCCCATCACAACACACAAACCAGTATAGCGACCCCACTTTTCAGCAATTGTAAATTGGCAACAGAGAAGGAACCTTACCTACGGGAATCACAACCAACAAAGCAACCTTCACTATCCTCCTACTGCAGCCGGATTGCCATTCTTCATCATCAGCTCTCGCCTCGATTTTCTGGTTCTTCTTTGGTCTCAGAATCGATTCCCAATCTCCCAATTTTCGCTTTTCGTCCGGCCTTCGACCCCCTCTGAATTTCGACTCCTGAGCGTTGATCCCTCTTTCAATTTGAAAATCCCCCTCCCTTCAATTTTTCGGTTTCTATCTTTCTACCTTTCTCCCTCGGTCTCTCTCAATTCTCCTTCTGTTCTTCCTTCGAATTTCCAATCTCTCCTTCTTTCTCAATCCCTCACTCACCCCTAGTCCTTCATCCTCTACTCGAATCCTTCCCCCTCGCCCTCTAGTCCGAACCCTAATTTTTGAAGACCAAAAATCCCCCTCCTTGTTTTTTTGACCCATGCTCCCTTTTTATTCAAACCCCAACACTCTCCTCTCTCCGATCCCTACTTCGAAAAACCCCCCTCCTGTCACTAGTTCTGAACCAGAACCCCTTTTTCGTTTCCTCTTCCATCTCGATCTACGGCTCCTCTTTTCCTCCTCCTATTTTCGCGTCAATCGTCCTCTACCTCTGATGGCAAAAGGGATGTGAGAGGGAAGTCAAACCTTGAGCCCCCCTTCGCTGCAAGTCTGCTTCACTGGACCCCCCTCAGGCGCTGAACGTTCCACTTTTGTGTTTCAAGCCTCTGCCCTTTCTGTGTGTCTCAAGCTGTATCGCTGGTTTGGGAAGTCCGAAAAAAGGAGCCGGGTAGGGTTATGAATTTGGGCCGATGGCCCAGTCCAACAAAGGCTTCTGGCTTCAGTGGGGATTGGGCTTAAGGTTTAGCCAGATGGGCCTGTGTTGGGATTGGGCTTAGGGCTTTAGATTGGCCTTGTTGTGTGTTTTTTTTTTAAAGACTGTGGGCTCTTTTCTTTTTTAAACTTTTCTTTTAATAATTTTTTTGATTGTTTTCTTAAAGCTTCCAAAATTTTATTATTATTATTTTTTTAATTCATTTTTTTCTTTTTTTTTGAACATTTTTCTTTTAATAATAATTTTTTTAATTGTTTTCTATAGCCTAAAAATATTTTATTATTTTTATTCATTTTTCATTCTCCCCTAAGTTTCTATTTTTTGTTCTTCTTTTTTTTTGAATTTTTATTTGGTTTTGTCATTATTTGGTTTTTTTTCTTTTGATTTTTCTTTCAATTGTTTTCTATAGCCTAAAAATACTTTATTATTTTTATTTATTTTTTTCATTTTCCCCTAAGTTTCTATTTTTTGTTCTTCCTCTTTTTTTTTGAATTTTTTTTATTTGATTTTGTCATTATTTTTGTAATTTGTCTGGACAAAATACGATGTTCACGTACCACAAGTATTGGTTTTTTCCCAAAATGAAGAATCATTAATGAGCCATACTTTTGAGCTAGAGATTGGAGTGTACGATGAGGATACAAGCCTAGTTGATGGAAATTTCCTATGAATGGGAATTTTGGTGGAGAAGGGGGTGAGTTTTTGCTTATTGCAGAATTGGAATACCATTTGAATAGCAAAATGACGAAGATGGGCAAGATAATGAGCAACCGTGTATGCAACAACCAGGAGGTGTTCTCTTGCACTATGAAGCTTGTCAGAAAACTCGACATTTCTCTCTCTCTGTCTTCTCTGTGTTTGCTCCTTCGAAATCCCTGTGGTTCACTTTATGTGTTGTGGCTTCCACCGCTAATTACACCAAAACCATAGAAATTTACAGGGATAATAGGAGAATGCCTGTAAAATCTTTTCCACCTAAAGCAATCGGGATTTTTCCATGAAGTGAAAAGTTTGACTATTTTAGCTGACTATACCGTCATTTGGAGAAAATCTCCTATCACACGCTAATTGTGATTAGTTCCCCATCACTATGCATGGTACAAATGGCAATCCGGAAGGAGATTGGATCTTAAGATCCTTTTTCACTGCTTCAACTAAAATATCAAGTGTCAGAATTTATGTCGTATACGATTCTATCGAAATTAATGAAAAGTCAAGAGTAGAACTTACTCTTGATCATTTTTCATGATCCATTCCCTCCAAGCCTCCAAGGCTGTCAATTCATCGTTGTCACAATTTTCACGCGAAATGTCTTGATGGGCTGATGTCTACGTTTTTAACTTTTCAACTTCCACTTCATTTCAAGGCTCAATTTCCATATGGTTGTTTCATTCATGGTGGCTGTGCATCGTTAACTTGCCAGATATATTCTCTCAGCTCACTCCTGAATGTTTGCCATCACCTGCCTGACGAAGGAAATACCCTTCTGGCAAATCAGTAGAAGATGTTGGATGTGAACCAATATTACACATGCGGAATTTCTGATTTCTTCTTCTTGACATTTGAACATGCCTTTGGATTTACTCTTGTATACTTCCTCAGGTTAGCGTTAAGCTTCAAGAGAAGCTGGTGGGTCAGATTCTTCATCCCTGAGACATTAGAAGGTTGGTGGCTTGGTACCATATGGTGGGGAAAAAACGTTGATGTGAAGACAAAAATATGCTGCTGTCTGATTTAAAAAAAAAAGGAAAAAGAAAAAACCCAGAATGCAATTTGTTTGGTTGCTACAGTTAGATTCTGTTGTCTGATAGTTTTCTTTCATGTTGGAAGCTCCTTAAGTTACTTATTTAGACTGGTCACAAAATATAGTTTGGTATTATAGATAGAAGTTTGAATGAACTAGTATATATCTATATATATATATATATATGTATATCTACGTAAATGACAAAGAGTGTGTTGGCCTTTGCTTTCAGATTGATCCTCGGTTGAGAGCAACTGCGATTGTGAGACCTTTTCGTCCATGCATAATGTTCACCACAGAAAACCAAACATCAAATCAGAACACGCTTCACAACATTAAAATAGAATATGAACGCATGAATCACCGTTCAAAAATAAATTTATAGGATAAACCAAAAAAAAAATGACATTAGAAGTTATAGTTCGCGCAATGTCAAGCTTAGGTCTGTGTGGTTATGAGCTGCATTTATCAACTATCACGTCGCACCATACTTGAACTCAAGTGTCCCGTGCTTTGCATTACTGACGGGGCTAAACATCTAGTTATTATGTATTGTATAATTCTTATAGTATATGTATTAAATACAAGTTATAATTTTTTAATAATATTATGTATTATTTTTTTTCTGTGCCTGCTATCATCATCTTCTATTGTGAATTAATATGTCTAAGCAAAAATTAAACAAACGAGAATTGGTCTGGTGAGAATTCAAATAAGTAACGTAATTTTAAAGCAAGAGGAACGATTTAAACAAATTTGAAGGAAAGTATCTTTTATTATTCTCCGTATGTTTATACCATATTGTGCTTTTGAAATTGTCAAAGAAAAAACAGTTCGAATAAATTAATTTTGAAATATTCTGACTGTAATAATAAAAAAACATAATAAATAACAAACAAGCCAGCTTCGTGCTTGCCATTATGCAAGTGCGTGATAGGCACACGAAGGAGGAAGAGGGCATATTCTAAAGTCTGGGGAGGAGTACTGCTGTCGTCTCTTGGACACGTGCATAGTTTTAGGATCGTTCAATATAACAATCTAATTCTTTTTTTGACTACACTTTTTTCCAATTATGTTAACATTTTTTTAAAATTTAATTAAATAATACTTAATATGTTTTCTTCTCTTTTATAATATTTTTATTAATAAAATTAATTTTTACATAATATACATTTTTAAAAATAAAATTACTGAATTATTTTTATTATTATATTAAAAATAAAATCACAATCTTATATTTAAACTTAATATTAATTTAGTTATTTTATTTTTATATTAAAAAATTATAACTTATATTGTGCAAAATTTAAAATATTAAAAAAAATTGTTTACTTTTAGAGTTGTAGTAGCATTGAAAGAATTCATATAGACTATTAAAATTTTGGAATAGATCGATGTACTATATATTAATTAATTAATTAGTTATAAATAAATAAACAATTATATTCTGTACACTTAAGTTAAATTTATTTTAAAAAAATTTGTTCTTTATCACTTCATCGTAATTCACTCCTATTTCAAAATTTCAACTTTAAATATTAAAATGGACAACCCCAAAACCAAAAAAAGGGGAAAACAGAGTTTTATACGCATTTGTATTTATTATATTTATATTAGAATACAATATGAATTCTTTCAATGCCAGCACAATTTCACAATTTTTTAATATTTAAAATAGTTTAAAGAAATCAATTAAATTATAAGATTTTCTTTTCTGGTATCTTGATACGAGGAATCTCAGGTACACTCTTAATTGATTTCTTTAAACTATTTGAAATATTAAAAAAATTGTGTTTACACTTGAAATTGTACTGGCATTGAAAGAATTTAAATTATATTCTAATATAAATACAAATGCAAATAGTTTGTTTTTCTTGAAAAATTCTTTTATATTTAAAGTCGAAATTGTGGAATAGGAGTCGAATAGGATGAAGTGATAAACCGATGACGAACGAAATTTATAAAATAAATGTAATTGAAGTGTACGATATATATTTATAATAATTAATTAATATTTAGTAGGCCAATCTATTTCAAAATTGTAGTAATCTATTTAATAAATGAAAGGAAAAACAAATCTAATGAGTTGCAAGAAAGCTTCTGGGGATTGAAGAGGGCGTTGCCACATCAAATAGGAAAAGGTCAAAGAGTTGACATAGGAGTGGCAACCCTCTGATTGTTGAAAGGCGAAGAATTGAAGCGTTTCTAACTTTGCAGTCTTTAGATCATACCTTCTGACAAATCCTTACGCTACCGGAAACTTGCTCCTTATCCATCACCGCCACCCCAACGCATTTCGCTTTTTCAGATTATTAACACAAGTATGTCCATCTCTCTCTCTTTTATCAGGTTGATTCTTTCTCGTGGGTTTGAAACTTTTTTTTTTGGGTTATTTTCAATTCTAGCTGTTAGCAGATTTCTTGTATCCTACCAATTGTTTCGTTTATTTGTATACGTGGTATGCATTGATTTTCCCCTTGCGTTTATTGTTTGGGAGCAAAAAATGAGGTTCTTTTTGGAGTTTCACACCTCCGTTACTTTTATGATTCAATACTCCCTGCCTAATCATTAATGTATTCCTTTCACACTCTATTTCTGTTCTGTGCTTTTCCAATTTTCCTTTTTTGATGTTCATTACTCTTTGTTTCGTTCTCGTTCCGAAAAGGGACTGCGGAAATTATTAGATTCGATGGATCGCTGTTTATTTGAATTTTCTTCATTTGATTTGAAGTTGGGGATGATATCTTGAATAGTTGAATTGTTGATTACGAACAGCAGTTTGATTTGTGGTGTATTGGGGTCATTGTCCAACACACAAAGGATTTGTGGAAGAATACTGGAATGTGTAGTTGCGACCCATCGAGGTAATTCGTAAAATGTAGGTCTAATTGTATTCAATAGATAAATAATCACATGTCTTCCGGCCTTGTTCCCAGAAACCTAACTGGGTTAAGTGATAACTGGTGGCATCTGTGTGAGAATTGAGAACAAGTTCTAAATTACTGAATGAGACTGGCGTCTGTCTTAACTAGAATTTTTTCTTCCTGGTAGACCTAACATTTGTTTTTAAATTACTCAGGTCATTCTGGTTACCTAATACTTCTGTTTGTTCTTGTGTACTTTCTTCACAATAACTTCTGACTTTTCTGTAAATTAAATGGTTACTTTTTTGGTTACTTAATATTGGATAATAGCTAAATTGGCTGGCTGGATGAGATGACTGCTTCCTGCCTGATTTTGTATTTTATTGCAATTCTAAGCACTTATTGTCCTTGGCTGACATTATATTGATACTCTCTGTTAGGAACCTGTAGAAGGATAAACCATGGGTTCTTCTAATGGACTTGCCATTGCACAACGGAGACAACCTCTCTTTTCATTTGGATTGATCTCTGATGTCCAGTATGCTGACGTTCCTGATGGTCGCTCATTCCTTGGTGTTCCTCGGTATTATAGGCATAGCATTCTCGTATTACAGAGAGCAGTGAAAAAGTGGAATGCTCATCAGAAGCATAAATTTGTGATAAATTTTGGAGATATTGTTGATGGGTATTGTCCAAAAGATCAATCTCTTAATACCGTAAAGAAAGTGATGGATGAATTTGAGATGTTCAGGGGACCCGTGTATCATATAATTGGCAATCACTGTCTATACAACCTTCCTCGCAGCAAATTACTTCCGTTATTGAAGATCCAGAGTCCTGAGGGCCAAGCTTACTATGATTTTTCTCCTGTGCCAGGATATAGATTTGTAGTTCTGGATGGCTATGACATCAGTGCCATTGGTTGGCCTCAAGATCATCCAAGAACATTGGAGGCCTTGAAATTCCTCCAGGAAAAGAATCCGAATGTAGATAAGAACAGTCCAACAGGTTTGGTGGGGCTTGAAAGAAGGTTTCTTATGTTCAATGGAGCTGTTGGAAAGGAACAGATGGAATGGCTGAATGGTGTTCTTCAGGAAGCAACTGAATTGAAACAGAAGGTGGTGATCTGTTGCCATATGCCTCTAGATCCTGGTGCCTCAACCAAAGAGGCACTATTGTGGAACTACAATGAAGTAATGGATTTGATACACCGATATAATTGCGTGAAGGTCTGTCTAGCTGGACATGATCACAGAGGTGGGTACTCCATTGATTCCCATGGAGTGCATCATAGAGTTCTTGAAGCTGCCTTAGAATGTCCTCCTGGCACGGATGCGTTTGGATATGTTGATGTTTATGATGACAGGATATCACTTGTTGGTACTGGCAAAATGGAGAGTGTAGATATGTATTTTAATCCTCAAGCAGATTTATAATGACAGGAAGACACCAATTCTTTGTTGATGTAGAGTACTGGGATCTTATTGTAAGTCCTACTTTGAGGGAAATTTCTATGGACTTACGTGGTCATGAACCAACCACTCTCTGCTCAACTTTTTCCCTGGTACTAGAGATTGCCTGAGATGGGATTTTCCCGTCATTGCACCTCTAAAAACAACACAGCTTTCCCTGCGAGACATATTTGAATATTACTTTTTTCCATTGATTGTGACCAAGTGAATGCTCTTACTTGTTGTTACGGTTATATTAATAGCTTTTTAATATCGAACCTCTACAGTTGACTGTTATAGCTTCTCATCGAGTTTCAACACTTTGGGATCTAAGCTAAAATTTAACTCCCAACCATGAGAGTGCTAACTGGTTCTGCTACACTATGGCTGATTGGATACATTGTTCAAGTAGTTTTTGAAAAAAAAAAATTTGACTTTTTCCCCATATTAAAAATTAAATGGGATAATGCTTCGTATATTGTTTGTAATTTAGTAATGCCGAATTGAGATAGATAATTGAGAAAAGAATAAACAGGCCCTCATAATTAACCTCATAATAGCTAAAACCTCTTTATCAAATTTGTGATTTGTGTTAAATTAGTGCAGAATAGCAATGCTTACTGAACTTACAGAATTCTACATTGCAGACTAATGAGTAACAAGAAGTGTCATTCGGTTCCTTCTTTTTACTTCTTTCTTTCAACGACAATGGAACCCCAGTTGGTGCATTTTCAACCCCAACGATCCTACCTTCCCGGACAAACCCCATTTATTATGGGTGAATACAAGGGCTTATGCCCTCAGGGCATCGAAGACTGAAAAGAAAACCAATACTGCATGTCGTTTTACAAAGTTACACTAATAATCTGCCTTGTCTCACTTGTGTTGGAAAGCCTTTGCCTTTCTCTTCTCAATATAGTAGAAAGCGAAGAGGGACACAACAGAGAAAGCACTGAAGCAAGCCGCACATATATCGAGGGACGCGTGGCGTCCACTGATTGCCTGGACTTCGAACAAATTCGTTGTCTTCGTGGCGGCCGTTGTTTGACCGTAGCTCACTTCGACGTCGTTCGAGTCATATGCGTAGGCGCGTATGAAGTATGTGGCTGTGGGCACGTCCTTCTCTATAGTCCACTCGAAGCTCTGCGCCGTTCTGTTAGAAGCATCGTAGGGCCTATCGACGATATCGTGTTGGCAGGTCTTGTCCTTGGAGAGGAGATCCTCCGTCTTTCTCCAAGAGCGGTCTTTCTGGCTGATGGGCGCGTAGCATAGCTTCACCTTGATGGTTTTGTAGGCCGAGTCCGTCCCAGCTGGTACGGTATGGTTCAGAATCCATGTCACTCTGATTTTATCTTCTCCAGCTCTCAGAACTGCACAGTTATCATATGATTTATTCACAATTCGAATCAATCTCGAGTCTCAAAGTTTCATCTTTTGGTAGTAAAAGGGAATAATAATGGAAAAGTTTAAGAATTTGAAGAATGGATGGTTGTGAGTTGTGATTACCTTGGCCCTGTCTGGGTGAAGCAGTGACATCAAGGGTTCTTTTCAAGGAAGAGAAGAGGACGCTGCCATAACAAGGTCCTGCTAAGCAGCAAAGAAGAAGTGATGCTACCACAAGCCCACGTGCTTCCATCTCTGCTTCCAACTTCCTCAATAAAAGTTCAAAGAAAGTTTATGAGATTGAGAACTGCGAATCTGAGTGGCACAGGCAATCTGGAATGGCGGGGGATGGGAAATCGGGTTACTTTGAGTTTCCTTTTATATAAGACCCAGCCCGTTCTTAAATAAACAAGCAAAATTGAGACTTCACAAAAGCCAAGCATGACAAGTCAAAGGCCCGAATTTATTAAAAAAGCTCAAGTAAAGTTGGCCTTTGAGCATGTTCAAGGGTCGTTATTGAAACTACTGCGACCTGATTGTACTAATAGAGTAGAATTCAGAGCTCGGATGAGTGTCTTTGGAGCTTTGTTTTGTTTTATTTATTGACTTTGTCTTTCTTAATTGTTTCTTCTTTCCTCTAGTCGCTTCGGAGTTCATAATGAATCCTTCAGGACTATTCGTCTCTTCTCACAGTTTAAGGTTTTTTTACTAAGTCTTTTGAACCCATATGTCTAGGAAAGGGCAAACAAACAAGAAACTTAGGGATTGGGAAAGCGAAAATAGCTATCCAGATTTGGAAAAGCCAACGCAGCATAAAGGGAAGTTTCGTATCATAGTTCACTATAACCATTTTTAAATTGAGCCGTTTACGCTCACAAATCACAAGTTGGTTGGCCTCGTCGTTCAGGGCTCAACAATTTGTTGTCCAAGTTGCTCGGATTCATAAAACTGTGCTAATACTATATTTCTCTGATTATGTGGACATCTGTCACTGCCTTGTCATCTTCCCAAGTTTTCTCTTTGCCGAATATGAAATATGCCCAGAGATTATGGTTAATCTGACGTCCATTTTTAAAGTGGTGTGCTACGAGTCTCACATAAAGTAGATTTGGAGTTAATTTTGGATATATAAACAGGCGTTACACACCCCCACTAGCTCTATTGGATTGATTTTTTAAATGACCCCATGACCAAGTGGTATCAAAGTGGGTTTCATAATTATTGCCAAGATAGATGGCGTCCAATTCTATCCTAGAGGAATGGTGAGTCATTTGTGACATAAATATCACAGATTAGATAAATAAATATATTACAAGACTCACATGGGATAAATTTAAAATTAATTATGGATATATAAACAGATGTGTTGCATGCTTAATTAGATTAATCTTTTGAGATGACCCCGTTACAGGTGGGAGCTATTTTTTTGGTGCGTACGTGATTTTTGAGCCTGTGCCATCTTTCCTAAGGCCACGTGTTCATATATAGGCAGTTATGAAGGCCCATTACCTATTTGGAAAACTGGGCCTTGGGCTGTAGTTGAGTTTTCACATAAGGGCCGACGCTGAAACAATTGGTATAGTTAATAAAGCCACAATAAATTGGTACAAAATAGACTTTCAAACTACTAGAATTTCGAACTTTGTCGGGAATTGGAAGTGCCATTCCTCTCTCCCAATTTTTTATTTAAAAAACAAAATTTGGCCTCAACACAATAAGTGAAAGATAAATTTCCATGCGCCAAAAAAAAATCACTATCAAAATTAAATAAAATAACATTTATTTCATTGCCATGCTCATTCTTTTTTTCAAAATCTATGTGGTGCAAACAGTATTATAACTTCTCATACTTCCCCACGCATTCCCTCCTCTATCAGAATGCTTTTTTTTTTTTTAAGTTTCATTGATGATATTAGGGATGAATAAAATACCTTTGTCTTATGGATATATACTTGCAAAACTTATCTATTTGGATCTGGGCATGGGATTTAAAAAAAAAAGAATGGGAGGAGCAGGAGTTTGAAGATTTGTGAAGGTCTGGGTTCTGCTGTTTCAGCTTTAATATAAATACCTATGTCATTTTATATTAATAAATTTCATGTGGATAAGATTTAAGTTGAGAAAAAATTGTTGATTTTGAAATTTCTCTAAATAAAGGAATCAATGAATTTATAGATTCAATGAAAAAGATTAATGAGAATTAAGTTTGTTACAAATATGGATTCAAAGTAAAAATTACAATGGTCTATTTATTTTTTATCATTCATCATCTGTTAAAAAAAAATCAGTCAACATATATATAATCCTCAGAGGGAGTTGAGAATATTTATCAGCTTTGGAATAATACTGACTTCCTCCTGCCTTAGACTCCATGCCGTTTTTTTGTTTCTTCCATGCCATTTTTTAGTTTCTTTTTTTTTTTTTGAAATTTATGCTTTTCTATTGACTGTGCAACTGCACGAGGAGGTTTCTCTTGGATACATTACATGCATTACGTCACTATACAATACGAGTTTACCAAGGTTGACGTTGCAGGTGATAGAATCTACAACACACCCACGTCAAAAGGTTTTTTTTTTCTTTGGTTTGTTTTGGGGGGGGGGGGGGTAACAATAGGCTTTTATTTCCCTATTATTTGCCCACATAATAGATATTAGAAAATTTTCCATCACCGGGTTGTACGCGCGCGGTACATATCGAAATCAATGATGCATGGAAAGCAGGAAAGAGACAAAACAGACCAAGAACAAGAAATAAATAGCCAGCATAACGCCAGCCAGTATCATGAGATGCTTATTCAAAATGACATTTTCTATGCACGTAGTATATTCTACGAACTTTCTGGCTTGAAAGTTAAAAATCACGCACCCCGGCCCTGCCTCAGGATGAGAGAGAGAGAGAGAAGGGGACTTGGTTCCGGAGTTTGTATCAATGGAGGGAATTAGGTTTAGCAGAGAAAGTAAGGGGTCTGTAACCCTAAAAAAGAAGATGACCGAGACACGGCGTAGGACATCAGAACCTGTGCCGGATCTCACTGATTTCATGAACGACATGTTCTTCGGGACAGCCAACGTGGACAACAAAACCTACGACAGCACTAGAAGTAACAGTGGCAGGTTGACGCAAGAATGGTTGGAGGAGGCTCGTCGGGTTGTGGCGGCGTCTCCCGCACGCTGCGACTCGCCGGCCCGCCATTTTGGGTATCCCAGATTCGCAACCACACAACCAACCTCACCGCTTCCGTCTTTGGAAAGAGACGCTCTTTCTAGGTCTGCCCGAAGGTATAATCTAACATCTAACATTAACACCTACGTCCTTTAACTTCGGTTGCACAATACTAGTTGCGTATAATTGCATAGTGCATACTTGTCTCTATGACTAGGACTCTACTCAAAACTAATGATTCTACCTCGGAAGATGAATTGAACTCGCATGTTCACCTACCATCATTTGCAAACAAATCAAAATTTATGACATTAATAAGTGATAAGGGAAATATTTATCAAACTACTATAGTTTAAAAGTTGACGCTGAAATTTGATAAATAAATAATTTTTATTTAAACTTTAAAATTTGACTAAATTAGATGGACTGCACGAAAATTCGTATAATATTAAAAGAAAAAAATTGAACTACACGCACGGAACCCAAAATATACTGCACTATTTACAATATCAAAACAGTACAACTTCTCAATAAATTTATAAATATAAATATGATTATGATTTAAAATTAAATTATATGACATTGATTAAAAAAAACACAAATTATATTATACGACTTTGTATATCCAAAATGATAGTCCCATTGACTGTTTAGTTTTAAGTAAATTTTATGTACAAAATATAGATAAACTAAATTAATTATGAAATATACTTGAAAGATTTTCATGTAAAGTTTATCTAAATTTTGTAAATCCTTATATTTAAGAAATATCGATGTAAATAAACTAACGCACATAGGATTGCCTCATGAAGTAATAATGGTGGGTTAGGTTATACAGGCTTATGAGTTTTGATCCATTTCATAGGATTGGCTTGCGGTTTTATGGTTTTTATGGGTGGTAAACGAAATTGAAGGCAACGGTTGGTTGTGTGAAACAGAAACAGAGACTTTGGCGAAAGCTTGAGTGGGGAGATACTCTCAAAATCAGTCATACACAGCCGCAACAAAACCCATGCCTTCGTTCCTCCTTCTCCTTCACACCCTCACTCTTCCTCATCTAGTCTCCTCTACAAGTTGTTCTCCATTTCCGATCATCCCCTTCCCGATCCGTCCCTTTCGACCCTCCCTCCTCGCCACTTCCTTCCCCGAAAGTCCCGATTCCAAACCCAATCTTCTCTGCCTCGTCCTTCCCGCGGCGCCTTCACAACTCTTACGCCATCTCTTGACGCCCAATCGCTCTCTTCCTCCGACAATGTTACAGAGCCTTTCAACCGCCGACCCTTATCGAAATCCAACTGTTTACCTCTGTCGCCGCCCAGGAATCTCGTCCAGTCGGCTCACCGAAGATCTATCTCTTCTTCCACATGTTCGCTCGAGAAAATTGCGTCGAGGCCTGTTGCAAATGGGTGGCCTCAAGATGAAGAGGGAACCCAGGCTCATAGTCTTAATGGGTTTCTCAAAGAACAGAGGATTTTGATTCAGAAAATCTTGAACGGAGACTTCCATGCAAAGGCCAAAATTGTACTTTCTGGGCCTTCCAACAGTTAAGACTCCTTTTTACTCCAATCAAGATTTTTTCTTTTTGTTTTTTTCATTAACAAACATCGCGTGTGTTTGACTTAATGCGAGAATGATGGTAAGTGATCCAATTTGTGTACCGCAGGTACAACATCAATGGTAGCCGCCATTTGTTATGCATGGCTCTTGGGTTATAGGCAGAGGAAGAGTGGTGATGGAAGCGAGTATGTGGTGGTGCCTCTGATGAATGTCAAGCGACGCACCATGTGGAATCTAAGGCAGGTTGCTTGGCTCTTTAATCACGCTGGTCTTGATGCTACGTCATTGCTTTTTGCTGACGAGGTGATCCTTCAAACCTTGTTCGTTGGGTATTTAACATGTATGTTTCTTACTTAGTTGTATCTTCAAATGTTGGCAGGGTCTGATAATAAATGTTCTAGTAACCATTAGATGTTCGATAACCACAATTTGATTGTTGGACAGGGGGTCATTGCAACACCAGACAACTCTTTAGCATGTGAATTTTCTTAAATAGTTGCATCTCAATGCATGTCTTCTGCTTTTGTTTATTTGATATCTCTCTTGATCACTTATTAGGAAGATGTCTTGACGTATGACGTAAAAGTAGTATGCTGGATGAGTTTTGTAGAGATTGTTGATTTGGTCTCAAGCTTGTTTGCAGGTGGACATGGAAAGCCTTAGGATGAATGTGCAACTGAGCATCCTCGTGGTTGGACAAGATATACTAAGCACTGGCGAGGTTGGTTCCTACCAATTATTGATTCTTGATGTAGTTGCAAACGAAGTTTAAAAACAATAGCGATCCCTAGGAAAGGCAGGATGAGGCATGGGACTGAAATTTACAATTGATTTTGTGCCATCCTCTGTTTTTATAGGTTGGATCCCCGTGCACCATCCTTACTGATAATTACTGTGAAGATGCCTATGATCTACTTCAAAACCCAGTGCTGAAGAAGCTTTTGGTAAATTGCAATGATAACGTTGTTCAGCACTTAACAGAGTTTAAGTGCTATTAACTCAAGTTTTTTCCACTTCAAGGAATACTTTTGAAAAATAATGATGGACTGGCTGTATGTGACTTGAAATTTCTCTCTGCTTTTGTATTTTACAGCTTGCTGGTATTTTGCTGGACACTCAGAATCTAAGGGAATCTGCTTTATTTTCTATGACAAGAGATTCAGAAGCAGTCCAGTTGCTATTGGTTGGCTCAGCCCCGAACTACAGATTTACTCTATTTGATCAATGTGAGGTTCATCTTCTCCATAATAAAATTGAGATGCTGTCATATCATTGATTATCAAGTTTGATGTATCGGATTGTTTTGGTTCTCCAAACAGTAATGCAAGACCAAAATGCCTCTTCATTTGTTGAAACTTTGCACCACAACTATGGGAAGCATGCCGATGAAAGTAAGTATCTATACGGACCTCTCCATAAATTCTATTGGTCGATTATCTAAATTGCAAAATGCAAGGACATTGGACTCTGAAACTACTTGGTCATTGTAGTATCTTTGACTGTGCACAGACTTCTGCAACTAACCTGAAAATTTCAGTGGTCAGAACAATAGATGATAAAAAAAATTCTTGGGTGCCATATAGTGTTTGTACAATTAAAGGACTCATATTGAATCCTTACATTGGCCGACATGTACGATTCAATCTAAGCCCTTAATTGTACATATACTATGTATATAGCGCATAAGTATTGTTCTAGATGATAATTGTCAATTGATTTTATCGAAATTTATGATCAAGATTTAGATAAGGCACAGAGAGACTGATAGGTGCTTTTGACATGCAGAATTAATTAAAAACTGGAGGTCTTTCAGCAGTGTCAAATCCACTGTCAGTCCTAATAAGATTTAGTTCTTCTTTCAAATAGAGCCATGCTTGGTTTTAAACTTTAAACAAGATTCTTTCTGATTCCGACTTCTTATAGATGTTCTATGCATGTCTTAAGAGGTCTCGGCACCAATTGTTTAAACTGCCAATGCGTAAGCCAATTGAGCAGCAGTTCACCATTTCCTACCCTTCAGTTACAAAAATGTAATCTTACCAGACCTTTCTATTGGCATGGATTTGGAATTTTATTTTGTAAAATTGCAGTATCAATGGCATACCTTAGGATAATAATTTTCTATAGTTCCAAGTTTCAATGTTAATATGCATACTATGATTTTTTATGTCTTACAGTCTTCTCTTGACAGTTTCAGTTTTTACCTTATTCTTGGAAATTGCAGGTGACCAAAGCGGTGAAGGAAACATGGAACATATAGTCCGCGAGAGGAAGTCAACCTCCATATCAGACCGTGAAGTCATCATACCAAGTCCAAATAAGAATTCTACTGATACGGAGAGCGCTAAAACTAACAAGGTTTCACTAAATTCAGGTTGTGTTTCATTTCATTACCTTTTATTTCCATTGAGAATACAAATTTACAATCATATTACTCATAGTTGATCAACTCAGAGCCATTAGCTATTGTTACTGTGTTACTCCGTTTTTTTCTGTTTATAAATCTGTTGACGTTCCTTGCAGCAAAACTTACTTCACCACCTTCGCAAGCTCCTGCTCCTGTTCTCGCACAACCAGAAAAGGAACCTTCTCGTGAAAAAAAAAAGTTGTTCTTATTTAGGTGGTTTGGTTTTGGTTCAAAATGAACAGATTAGCTCTTACATTCGAGATATCAATTATTTTCCTGATGCTTGGTAGTCTGTAAATGCAACCAAACAATGAAACAATGCACATTGTGATTGAAGAATGACGAAAAATCTCACCAATGCGCGAGTGTACATAAAAATGTTACACACTCTTATCATTTTGCCTATTTAGTTATTACTTTTGTGCTGAGCAATAATGTGGGGACCTACCAAAGATTTTTCTTCGGTAAATCAGCCCTGTTCCTCTCAATATTTCACCACGACCTTGTAATTATTGTTGTTGATGTTGACGTGAATGAATAATCTTGCTTTGGTCTAAACGCTTTTAACTGCTCCTGAAAGAAACAAACTTTGTTGCTCACTTGCTCATGTCTTTTGACCCATCCAGAACAACTTGTTAGTAATCTTGTAACAAATGTCATTGTCGTTTTAATATACAGCTTTTGGTGCATGTATCTTTTACATAATAATTTTCATTTGTTTTTAACACGCCTCTTATAAATATCCCATGTTTAAGGGAACCACTTCTTTTGACATGGTGTGAGCAACTTCAAAGAATTAAAGAAAAGAAAAATACTTTTCTAGATGAATTCTTTTTTTAAGCAAATAAAAAAATTGAATTCTTCACCTACCTGTATATGTTGTAATTTCTGCAATAAGAGATAATGTTACACGTAATAGAGGCAATCAGGCAGCTAAGAAATGGCGATGATAAGCTAAATAACTGAGAGAGAACCGTGTATATGCTTGATGTGCACATAAATGGATTCTTGCACTCTTTCTTTCTATCATCACCAAGCACCCCCTCCACTCTCCCCGGGACGCCATTTCTCCATTACATGCATGGGCATTTTTGTGGGCAAATACAGACATTCATTTCAGCAATTTATTGTCTATATTTTCTGTAAATAAAAATTTAAGAAAACATACCCCTTTGCTTGACAGATTTTGAAAGAAACACAGCTCGCTTTTCAAGATCAGATCAAGAAAGAGGAAACATTATTTCCAGATGGTAGTGATGTAGATGCCTCTAGATGGAGAATTATTGGGCATATTTGTGATACTATCTGTCTTGTCGATTTATGCACTATTGTTCGACCCCAGCTGTTTCTAACTCCCAAACCCTCCGTTTGGCCCCCTCTCACTTTTTCATTCCAATACCCTCTCGACCCAATCTGCATCCATGATGTTCCACAACTTGGAGACCCAAGTCTTTTTCCAACCTTATTTTGCTGGCATTGATGGTGATATAGCATTAGGGAATTACGCTGATGTGGTTCTTTTTTCTTTCATTCAACCTTCCAAGCATAGAGAAACAAACAAAACTCTGATGACCCACTAACACTTAATCCCTCCACTGATCCAGAACTTCCTGTGTGAGTTGATACTGGAGTTGATGATGAGGATGATAATGGAGGGGATGATGATGACAGGGACGATTGAGATGGAGATGAGAAAATTGGCTTAAAAATGAATAAAGCATGCTTTAAACCAGGACTAAAGAGCCAATCATGGACATCCCAATATACCTCCACTCTCATTTTGTTGAGATGAATTGACTCGTTCCCTCTAAATTTCCACTGCAAATGCTTCACATGAATGGCCAAATGCCCATCGATCCTTATCTCCATCTCTGGTTGAACCCCATTTGCTAAATCACCATTTCTCATGCTCCCTGATCCATTTCCCCTGTTCTTGCACTCAATGGAGATCTCATGGCACCTACCTTTGTCGTGGAATTTAGCTCTGGTAGAGAACTTCTTCTTCCCAAAAATATGCTCTTTCTTTTTAATCAAAATAGGATCAATAAGAGCTGGCCTACACCCAGTCCTTTTGTAGGCATCATTCTTCAGATCACCAAGAAGCAGAACAACCTCTTCATCACAAACCACCGCAACATAGTACTCCGAGGTTGGTTCTGTCTCGCCATTAAATTTCGCAGCTTTAAGGTCCCAGAAGATATCAACAGCTTTTCCATCTACCATGAATCGTTTGGAACCATGTTTCCTCCAAAAGTACCATGGCTTTAGTTCAACCTTGCAGGTGTACTGGGTTTCTCCTTCTGGGCCTTCCACTGATACTGATAGGCCATGAAGCAGCAAGTTTTTGCACCAAGTGATGGTGATCAACCGGCAATGATCAGCAATCTTTGTTCTGTACACAGACATGAAAACGCTCTGACCCGAACGAGTCACAGCTCCATGATCATTCTCTGTAGAAGAAAAGCAGGCAGGAATCCCAATTGAGTCTTGCATAGCTCTTGATGATGATGAGCTTTGGTATACTACACTTTCTGGTAGGTCAAGTACGAGTTTTGATTACAGCAGGAAAATGAGAGGAGAATTAATGGATTTGGGAGAAATTTTAACATGAGAGAGAGAGAGAGAGAGAGATCTCAGTCACAGTCACAACTCAGAAGCTGGATGAAAACTTAGATGCTGCCTGAGGTGTGATTGGCAGCATTTAAGGGATTAAAAAAAGATGTCCAAACTGGCATATGGACTGGCACTGAGTGAGAGTGAGTGAAGAACAAGCCTTTTTATATTCTCCTGCGTCTCTGCCTAGTTTCTCTTATCTGTCACCTCGTTTATTTATTTATTTATTTTTACGAGTGGAATTCAGCTTTAGAGTTTTTGTATCCAAGATGGTTTTGATTCTGGTATAATCAAGATTACATAGTTGCAGGCATAATTAGAATTTAGAAGCAGAGAAGGCAGCTTTCACCAGATTTGGTGTATAGATTTTTACAAAATGGGGAGTCATCCGTCCATGACAGCGCATAAAATGCGATATGATAGGTCAAAGATAACCGGTCAAAACTAAAAAAAAAAGAAAAAATAGGAACTTGTTGTAAGGTTGGTTTTCCAATGTAAGGTCAAGGTGTGTAGTGATTCTTTCTATGTAACAATTATTGTACATCAAAAATTAGTATTTTAAATCAATTAACTATAATCATGTGTATGTATCATAATAAAAATTATAACTTTATTTTGTGCAAATAACTATTTTCTATTAATTTAACTTATTAAATTTTAATTTAAAAATTTCTAATCCTTTTTATTTCATAAAAAATTTTAATTTAATATTCCCAGTTTTAAAAAAAGATATTACCAATTTTACCTTTTTATTACTTATTCATTCAAAACTTGCACAGCTAATTGGACATTAAAATCAACCAATTATCAAATTAAACCATAAATTTTGAATGGAGATATAATGAAAGATAAAATTGGATTCTTTTTTTTTAAAATAAAAGGATAACATTGTTTACTTTTAAACTGAAGGGTTGAAATTAAAATTTTTATAAAATTAGAAGAATAAAATTGTATTTAAGCTTCTCTAAAAAAAAATTTATTAATTTTGGACTGAAAAAAAAATAGTATGACTCTTTCCCTGGGACTTTTGATTGGTTAAAGTCATCAATCCCTTCAAAGAAAGAAGTGTGACTTTATTTCACTAAAGTACACCAAAATTTTGATGAAAATCGAAGATACGTGACACTGGCTGAGAAACAAGGTGAGGGAGCAAGACAAGAGTATATCTACCGTATCTTAAAGTTCAATTATTTTAATTAATCAGGCGTGATAGTTTATTGCAATTTAGAGGGAGTGATTCCTACTCGTCTTGTGTTTTTTTTTTTTTTAAATTAAATTACAGTGAATGAGGGGTAATTCAAAAAGTAGCAGCAAAAGGCAGTGGAGATATCACAGCAAGAGGAATCTAGGGAGAGGTAGTTGCGGGAAAGTCTGAGCAATCTACCGTTGCAGTCGCAGATCTGGTCTTAGGCTTCGCCACTCTGCTTCAAGACAAACTCCCTTGTCGGTTGTCCATTCAACGTAACCCTCAATTTTCGCACATTCATAATAATAGTTGCGTACTTTTTGTTTTATTTTTTAATTATTAATTAATATTATCTACTAATTATTATTAGATAATCATTAAAAATAAAGATATTAAAGTTATTTTATATATTCAAAAAAAAAATTTTTATTTTTATTTTCATACATAACTTTGTTTTATACTAAATTAGTCATTTTTTAAAAATTACACAATCTTTTTTTGTTATTTTAAAAATTTACTCTCTCTTTTTTTAAAATTAAAAGATTTGTTATATTAATCTTTTTTACAATTATATTTATTTTAACTGAAATATCTTCGTAGTTATTATTTACATCATATAATAAGTATTAAATATGTATTTGATTAACATAAAAATAGTTAATTTTTTAAATTTTAAATAAATTAAACTTATATTTTTAACAATAAATAAATAAATTTTAAAAAAAAATTAAAAAAAAAAACTTTTTTAAGAAGTTATTTTCCAATGAAAGAATTTTATATTATTTTTAAAGTATTTTGATCATATTTTAGTTTTTAAAAAATTTTACATATACTTTTATAATAACAAAAGAGTTGTATAATTTAAACATCTCTTAAAAAAATAATTTACTTAAAATTTTAAGATTATCTACCTACACTAAATAAATGACAAATAGACATTTTTATTTATTAACTCGGTGTATATAAATTAGATTTGCGTCTAGTTTTTTTGCGATCGTATGGTAACTCGATCTTATTCAATTTTCACAAATATGAAAAGGTTGGTAATTTTTTTAAAATTTAAAATAAATAAAAATTATCAAAATACTTAATTGGATGTCATATTTTTACTATAAAAATTTTTTTAGATACATTATACTCCAGGTACATTTAAAAAAAATTAATAAATAAAATTAAATTTATATAAATAAAATTTATATATAATATAAATAAAGTTTACATATAAAATAAATTTTAATTATTATATATATAAATAACGTGACTCACCAAACGTATATAAAAATTACTTCCTGCTATGACTTGCAAAGAAGCCTCCCTCGTTAAATTTACGCAAAGAATCTATCCTTTTATATAGCTTGGGGAACTCAATAACTAGAAACAAGTGTCCACAGGCAATTAGGTAACGTTTCAACTGCCTCAAACCTACCCACTTTACCCCAGTTGAAGAAGAAAAGCACAAATAGACTAATATAGGGAATTAGGGAAATAGACAAATAGACCCTCTTATCGTTGCATTCTGGTTTGGGATCTGCTTTTTCGTTTTCTAAGATATTGAACTTCAGAGACGGTTAGATCTAATCTGTTCATCATGATGAGAAAATTAGCAAAAAAGAGTGGTCCCTAAAATAGGTAATATGCTCCTATCAGTAGCCTTATAAAGGATCTCAAAAGCATATTTGAATCATTCTGCTAAAAGTGAGTGAACAATGAAGGAAATGATGAACAAGATGTTTTTGCTTTCCGTTCCTTGTTTTGTATGGACTTAAATTCATCATGAAGGATGGGAAAGAAATATATAGAGGATATAGATTAGATGGTTAAAATAACAAAATGCAATAAGCACTTGTGAAATCTAAATAGCATGTAGCTATATTATAACCATTATGAACTAGAAAAAATTTTTAGACAAAAAAAGAAGTTCGGATCTCCCACTGCACCCCCTAAACTGGGAAGTTGTCTTCTTATTATTTTTTGATTTTTTTTTTTTGTACAGTAGGAGATCTATCTATTTTTCCAAAAAAAGGATAAATTAAAAATAAAACACTCACCCATACTAACTAGTTATGTCAAAAATTGACGCGAGGGTGACACCAATAATTTTACCATTAAAAAAATAAAAGAGAGAGAATGGCAGAAATAATGGGCCCACTTACCTAATGGGCCGTAACAAAAATTTAATTTCTAGTCTGGACTTCACAGGCCATTTTACGAGACATGCACGGAGCATACACTCTTTCTCGTTGTTTTGACACGTGTAGCGCGCTATTCTCTTCGATAAGCAAAAATTTAAATAAAGCTAATCTTAAAAAAATTATATATTAAATTAATTATTGATAAGTATGTAAATAAGTTAAAGTGGATTTCGTTGATAAACATATTTATATGTTTATAGTAACCAACTTAATAAAGAACTCGACTCGAATATTTATTTGTAATAGCAGAAGAAATGTTTAAATTTTCTGTTTCACGGGGACTTCAATCAAGACTACCAGTGGAATCTTCATCTGTTTTTACAGTAGATGAACAAAATCCAATAGAGAGAGAAGGGAATGGAGTTGTTTTAGAAAACGTGTTCTGTGTTCTTTGTTGTCTGTCTTCTTTAAAATTAACGTTTAGAGAAAGTGCGATATAAAAGATTGACAATTGTTTTCTCTTGTGTAAACTTCTACTTAAAAAAGAAAGAAAGAAAGAAATTGATTATGATTTTAAATTAAAATTAATTAATTAATTAATTAAGTCTGATGGGCTACCCAAAATTCTAACGTTTAATTTGTCGCACTTTTATAGATTGAATATACTTACTAAATTTTCATTTACCAATTTGTCTAAACAATTGTAATTATTATAATTTTTAAAATTATCTAGACCTGACCGTTTGGCCTTTGCGGCTCATTCTTCCGCAGATAACAATCAACATTATCACTTTTGCGTTGACCAATAGGGAAACTGCAATCTGCGTACAAACCTTTTGACTTTAATAAACATATGACGCAATCTTCGTATTCAGACATGCAAAACCAGCATATTCTACGACCCATTCACATTTATTTTTGTTTGTTTTTTTAAATTCGCACTAGTTTTAGACGGGACGTAACATTTTCTTGCATTGTTCGGCTCTTAGAATAAATGTCTCTGTACAGGAATGACGAAATCTAAAGCAGGGGCCTTCAAAACCAAGACCACTCCGTTTAATTTTCCCTTTCTTTTTATAGACAGCAATTTTCGCGAAGCAGAAAAAAGCCAAAGAATCAGCGTTTTACATATATGCAGAAAAGGAAAGAAATTGACTGTGACCTGTGGATTCTTCCAAATTCCAAACGGTTCCGTTTGGCTGAGGAAAGCCAAAGAACCAGCAATGGATCACTGAATTAGTTTGGCGGCCACAGGCGCCTCACTTCTATTTCACGAAAACCTTTCTTTCATTCACGCATAAATACAATCACAATCACGTCCACTCTTCTTCCTTCACACGTTTCTGCTGTCTCTCACACTTTATCCCTTCACTGCCAAGTACCAACCCATCCACTTCCTTCTTCGAACTTCTTTGTCTCACCATTCTGGATTTAAGTGTTTGAATTCCGTTCTCACTTACAATTTTAGCGTTTTTGAGAATTTAGTTCCAGCAATGTCTCAAGATTCATATGAACAAGACCTAGATATTTCTGACCCCGAGTTTGTAGAGATTGATCCCACCTGTCGCTATGGCCGGGTCGGTTTCCATTTTGTTCTGGATTGTAACTCTTTCTTTCTTTCTTTTTTTCTTGTATTGCGTTTTTTTCTAACAATTAACTAAAGCTCAATTGATGCAGAATGCTGTTTTTCTATGAATTCTCACTGTTTTACTATTTCGCTTTGGTATTGGAAGTTGTCCCATTTTTTCTTCTCTTTCCGCTCATCTGTTTTTACTTCTAACGACGTATGAAAAGTGATAATTTTGCAGTCTGGTTCAATTTGATTTAGCTGATTATTTTATTTGTTATTGCTTAGTTTTGTAATCTCTTATATAATGCTTCCACTAAAAAGTGGCTTGTTTTGATCAATATTGTCTCTTACGGGTCTGTTTTGCTTATTACTCACTTTGGATGCTCGGTTCTCGCAGTACAAGGAAGTTTTAGGAAAGGGGGCTTTCAAGAAGGTGTATCCTTTCTCTAAATTTTTTATGGTTTATATTAATATGTACAGGATGAAAGCAACTATATACGTGATATTGATTTATTTTTGAGAAAACTCTTCCTGGATGGTTTGTTTGTTTTAATGATGGAAGATATCGAGCCTTCGATGAGTTGGAGGGAATTGAAGTTGCTTGGAATCAGGTTAGAGTGGCTGAACGTTTGTGTAATTCTGAAGATTTGGAACGCCTATGTTCAGAAGTTCACTTGCTGAAGACTTTAAAGCATAAAAATATCATTAAATTTTATAACTCATGGGTTGACACAGAGCATGACAACATCAACTTCATTACTGAAATTTTTACTTCAGGAACATTACGCCAGTGAGTTGGGTTCATATATCCTTTTTCTTTATTATTTTATGGTCCTAACTATTCTCCTCTTCTATGTTTTGTTCAGCTTTTGTGCTGAAGTCTAATTTTCTTCATTTAGATACCAGCACAAACATAACCGTGTTGATTTGAAAGCTTTAAAGAAATGGTCTAGGCAGATTTTGGAGGGGCTTTTCTATCTTCACAGTCATGATCCACCAATTATTCATCGAGACCTGAAGTGCGATAACATCTTTGTCAATGGAAATCGAGGCGAGGTGAAAATTGGTGACTTAGGATTGGTAGCTATTCTTCAACAAGCCAATTCAGCTCACAGTGTCATAAGTAACTATTTTTGTGAGGAGAGTAGATCATTTAAAGTATTTCAGATGAAATAAAAAAAATAATAATAATAAATGAAACGTATATATAAGACTCATATGACAAATGTAAGTTTTATTTATTTTTTTCTTTTTCTCTTCTCACCTTATTCCTAAAATACTTTAGAAGATTTAAATCTGATTATGAAACAGTTATATATATTATATATTTTGGATGGAAACTATTGTGAGACTGTTTTAACTAACAATATTTGTAATTCTTATTATGAACTTAGGTACTTCAGAACTTATGACCCCAGAGCTCTATAAAGAGAAATACAATGAGCTTGTTGACATCTACGCTTTTGGTACGTGCTTGCTAGAATTGGTAACCGTTGAGTACCCATATGTTAAATGTGCAAATGCCGCTCAAATATATAAGAAAGTGATATCTGTAAGTGCTTCACAATCTATGGACTATATCACTTGTCATGTGACATTGACATCTCAGTCTCAATCAATTTTTTGAGAGTGTGTTATTTGCCCAATCCTTTCAACCCCATGCAATTTATGCCTCAACTTCATTGACCATCAGCATCAATACTACTCTACTTAAGAAGCAACATATACAATTCCTTTTTGTTGCCATACAGCTTTTCGTAAGAATCGTATGTCCTAACTCGTATAGTTTCTCTAATTAATCACATCAGCGAACACTTCATAAACCTGAGTGGATATAAATTACGACTACAGGCATTTCATTGAAACGGAAAAGATAAACTAGTAAATTGGTAATTAACCTCCCCCCCACCCCCCCCCCCCCCAAAAAAAAAACTAGTAAATTGGTGGGGATCAAACTTTTTCTTTCATTTTTCGTAGAAAATCTGAATAGACCTGTTTTTTCTTTGCCCAGTTGCTTAATTTGAACTCAAATAATTATTGAATTAAGGTTTAGTTGGCTTCTGAAGCATAATTGTTAACCCTATCTTCTTTGTTCAGTAACTGATCTCTTATGTGTTAAATTGCTTGAAACACGATGCTAGATTTTTAGGCAGACTGCAGAAGTTGCTGGATTGCCTCCATTTCAAGTTGTAATGCTTGCAGAAAAACGTTGCAGTCAGTTAAGGATAAGCATTTCAAAATTCTCAGAAGTATTTATCTCCACTTCGTCTTACTGATATGGTATGCTACATATCAAGTAATTACGGTGATGAGAAGTCTTTGTAAGTAGTAATTCTGGTGGATTTATTGTCCGTATCATCATCATAATTTATGTTGTGCTTTTCATGGTTGGGAATAAAGCCAGCATCGTTGGCAAAAGTGACAGATCCTGGAGTCAAAGCATTTATAGGAAAGTGTATTGCAAATGTATCTGAACGATTGCCTGCTAAGGATCTCTTAATGGATTCCTTTCTTCATTTAGACGAAGATACTGAGGGTATAGCTCGTTCTTTATGGCCCAAAATTCATCATCCAGGTTAGTATTCTTGGCATCTAAATTTTCTATTGTTTGATTTTCCCCTTTACCATTTGATGTATCACGTGCAGGACGTAGTTGCGGTCACCATGCCATTGGCGTAAGTGCTGAGGATAATTCTCCGAAGACAAGTAGGGAATTTAGAGTGGCAGGTCAACGGAGAGATGTTCATACGATATTTCTGAAACTGAGACTAGTAGACTTCACAGATTCTCTCTCTCTCTCTCACACACACACACACACAGAGTTTGGCTTAACAGTCTATCCGCCTTTTTGTTTTTTTGTTTTTTTTGGCTGGTTCTGAAATAGCTGCTGTTTATGTGGGCTTAGGTCATATTCGCAATATCCACTTTCCTTTTAATATTGAGGCAGACACTGCAGTTGCTGTTGCCAGCGAAATGGTTGAGGAGCTTGAACTCACTGATCAAGACGTTACAACTATTGCTGAGATGATTGAGTAAGAAACTCGATACCACTTTCCAGCTTGGATTGCCGGTGAAACTCCTGTCGATAGCTTTGGCAAAGAGTTGGCAGTTTCAGGTAGCTATGCCTCTGATCCTGGAGGTGAGGCCTCACCTGTGGGCAATGTTTCTGCCACTTTTACTAGTAGTCTTGCATTGGAAAGATTATCTTCAGGTCGTAAGTTTTGGTCTGACTCACCCAACGCGGTTGTTAGAAACTCTTCATTAAGGCCCGGTGCTTCAAACTTGTCCTGTAAAGTGGATGTGAGCACTGAGGAAGGTAACCTGACTGGAAATAGTGCTACCTCAGTTCATCAACAGGCTAACGACTGTATTTATGATGGTGACTGTAGTTCAGGAAAGAAATCTAGTAGGATTGCTGTCACTCATTCCACTGAGAGAAGTATTCAATCTGAGGATTTAAAAGCAACCGAGGGAGAATCTCCTCTGGAAGAAAAATTTAGAAAACTAGAAGATACTGAATTAGAAAATGTCAACTTAGTTGCCACAAAACTGGAGAATTTGTTGGTAAGACAGAAGGAGGAGTTAGAGAAACTAAAGAAGAAGCATGAATTAGCTGTCTCAGATTTTCTGGAGAAGCTTCCCGCGCCAGCGGGTTTTAAATATATGTAACCTGGAGATACCTGATGGTGGAGATGCTGAGAGACTTGAGGCCCCCTTCCTCAGCTTAATGCGCGTCCTTCAGGCCCCGTCCTCATCTAGAAAGCTCTCATTAAAAGTAGTGAAGTTCTGAAGCTCAGATGCTTGTATGTGTCATATTTGGAATCTTGGGTTACCTGGCGTCAATAATTTAGGTTTATTATCAATGATTGAAAGAGGGTATCACTAATGGTAATTGTGATGGCATCAGTGTTGTTGGTATCGTGTTAAAGCAGCGGAGTCATAATTTAAAGTTATTTTTATGGAGATGGTATATGTTTGGGTTGAAAGATGTAACGATAAAAAAAATATAAAATGTAAGTAAGTGGGATAGATGAAATAGAAAATAATTATTTTATTTTATTTTTAAAAAAATAATTTAATAAATAAAATAATAAATATAATAATATAATAAATATTATATAAATTATATAAAAAAATTACGTCCCTAATTCTATAAACCAAACGAAACCTTAGTTGAGGGAATGCTTAACGTTGTGTTCAGCCTGGGGGATCTGACGTTGTTGCTGCATTGTGACTTGCCCGAGAAGCACGAGGCCGTGACGAGATATCGCCCCTATGAGTCATACATTTGCAAGATATCGATTTCCTATTCCTTGAAACATCAAAATCTTACACCGTATATACTTTGATACTGATACAAGAGTTTAAATTGTAGAAAGTGTATACTTGTACATATGCCTACTGACAATTCTTGATGTAATTATTTCTTTTGGGTAAATATAGAGGAGGTTCTATGATCAGTTCCTACATATAAATAATCCAAGCTGAATGTTCAAACATGTCTCCTCTGGTCCCCAATCCGACGCGAACGAAGTTTTCGCTGCCATGATCAATTGAAATTATAGGACATTTCCTATGGGTTTGATCTTCAACTAAATGCTTGTGACGTTGACCATGGCATTTTGTCATTTTTAAGTCATGCATAGAGATTTCTTGTGTGTGTGTGTGTGTGTGTGTGTTTTCTTTTTTTTTTCCCCTTTTTTTGAATGGAGGATTTGAGTTCCAGCAAGGCTCCCAAATGTGGAGATTTCAATGAAATGCGTGTCAAGATCAAGGACTAAGACTAGGGCTTGGAAGGAAGGTTCATGCTGGGCCCATTGAAGCCTCCAAATTGTAGCTCTCAATGACCTCAAATAAACGGACAACGAAATTCCAGAATTCTGTGGTTAAGCTCTCAAGGCTTTATGAAAAGCTTATTTCAAAAGATTAGCCGAGGAAGCTTTTTTGTTCTTTAACTTACCGTTCTTCTTAATTGAATACGATAAGTCACTGACATCTATATTAGAGGAAAAATTTTAGTCTCAAATATTTAAGTAGACAGATGTAAAATAAATGAAGACATAAATATTTATACTATCCATGTTTAGTATAATCATTAAAAGTTATAAAAGAATGTAAAATATAAAATATAAAATATAAAAAAAATGTCAAAAGCATTCTTAAACTTGACCACTTACAAATAGTTTGTTGTACTTTTAAAATTTAAAATTAGCTCTATACATTTTTACACTCTGAAAAATAAATTATTTTATTTGTTAATTTATTTTTCACCTCAAAATTTTCATATATCAGAATAGCATACTTTGAAAATGCACTTTTTTAAAGCAAGAATCTCTCCGGTATAACGAAAAGTTTGAAATAAGTTAATATCATTATAAAAATTAAACAAAAGATTTGTTTTCTAAAATATGAAAATTTAGAGAATTAAGTTTTGGTTTTGAAATTTTAAAAGGTTATTTGTCAGAAATCTAATTTGAAAAAAATATGGGTGGCTATATGTTTTTTAAATATTTTCTGTTTAATCTGTATGACACGTCATTATGTAAATCGCACTGCATCAAAATTCCATACTTCACTGGGCGGTATTTGCTCGAAGGGTGAGTCGGGCAAAAACGGATAGAAGCGATTTGAGGTCCGCTTTTGTTCTGCCACGGATAATAAAATCCAGAATCTTCATCCTCTGCCCCTCTATCTTCTCCTTCTCTATCCCTCCGACCGCTCTTACTGCCCTCAACTGATTCTTCAATGGCAATTTCTTCAGCAGCAGCATCTGCTTCCTCCAAGCTCATATACCCACATCCCTCTTCCTCCCCTTCTTCCTCCTCCACTGCCTCTCTTTCTCTATACCCCCACAAACTCACAGCCCCCACATCCCATCTTTCCTCTTCCTTCATTAACCCCTCCACAATCCTCCACCTCACTCCCACCTTCAGCACTACTCGCCACCGCTCCTTCACAATCCGAGCTGCTCGTGGCAAGTTCGAGCGGAAGAAACCCCATGTGAATATCGGCACCATTGGCCATGTCGACCACGGCAAAACCACTCTTACTGCTGCTCTCACCATGGCCTTAGCGGCTTTGGGAACCAGTGCCCCCAAGAAGTACGACGAAATCGACGCTGCCCCAGAAGAGCGAGCTCGTGGAATTACCATTAATACTGCCACCGTCGAATACGAGACTGAGAATCGCCATTATGCTCACGTAGACTGTCCCGGCCACGCTGATTATGTCAAGAACATGATTACCGGTGCTGCTCAGATGGATGGCGCAATTCTTGTTGTTTCCGGCGCCGATGGACCAATGCCGCAGACTAAGGAGCATATCCTTTTGGCTAAGCAAGTGGGTGTTCCAAATATGGTTGTGTTTCTAAACAAACAAGACCAGGTTGACGATGAGGAGCTTCTGCAGCTTGTGGAATTGGAGGTTCGTGAGCTTCTTTCGTCTTATGAATTCCCCGGTGATGAGGTCCCCATTATTTCTGGTTCTGCTCTGCTAGCTTTGGAGGCATTGATGGCGAATCCTGCCATTAAACGCGGAGATGACCAATGGGTCGACAAAATTTACGAACTTATGGATTCTGTGGATAGCTACATACCAGTTCCTCAGCGTCAAACAGATCTTCCCTTTTTGCTTGCCATTGAAGACGTGTTTTCAATCACAGGTCGTGGGACTGTGGCCACAGGCCGTGTTGAGAGAGGTACGATTAAGGTTGGAGATACTGTCGATATCGTTGGTGTGAGGGATACTAGAAACACAACCGTGACTGGGGTAGAAATGTTTCAGAAAATTCTTGATGAGGCCATGGCTGGGGATAACGTGGGGTTGTTGTTGAGAGGTATCCAGAAGACTGATATTCAGAGAGGGATGGTTTTGGCTAAGCCAGGCACCATTACTCCACATACCAAGTTCGAAGCAATTGTGTATGTCCTGAAGAAGGAAGAAGGAGGGAGGCATTCACCATTCTTTGCTGGTTACAGGCCGCAGTTCTACATGAGGACTACTGATGTGACTGGGAAAGTGACTGCCATAATGAATGATAAGGATGAAGAGTCCAAGATGGTTATGCCTGGAGATCGTGTTAAGATGGTTGTTGAACTTATAGTGCCTGTGGCTTGTGAGCAAGGAATGAGGTTTGCTATTAGAGAAGGAGGGAAGACTGTTGGAGCTGGTGTTATTCAATCGATCATTGAGTGAGTGCAAGAGCATCTGCTTGGCATTGACTGTTCAAGGGGTGGAGAACTCACTATTTACAGTTTATGCAATTAATTTACCATTTTACAGAAACCGATGCCATATCCAATTTCTTATATTTTGTAGGTCTATCCTCTTGCTTTGAGATGATGTTTAGTCAAGTTGGATAATATTTTTCTCGTACTCTATTTTGCCTTTTTTACTTATCTTTGATTGTTTCATCTGTTGAGTACCTAAGTTCCTTGAACTTCTGCTTGCATCAGAAGATGTGATTTATCTAATAAGGCTGAAAAGTAGTTCTTCTCTGAAGTCAATGTTTCTTATGATCTGCAACAGTGTGACAATCTCATATTTATATGTAACCTCATGGCAGGTAGATATAGTATCATAGGAGTTGCATATTCTTGAGACTTGATTTTTATATCTTTTCCTATCAGGAGGCTAAAGTTTTGTATAACTTAAATATTATTTCAGTTTTTTAATTAATTTATTTGTTTTGATTTAGTTCTTTAACTTTATGTTGTTTTATCTCTTAATTTTTAATTGTACTGTATTTATTCACTAATTTTATTTAGTGTTTTAAATTATTTTTTTTATCTTTTTTTTAATGTTCCAAAATAATCTCAGTTTTTTTTTTTTGGTGTTTCAAAATATTCTTGAAGAATTTAACCAAAAAGAAAAAAACGAAAATGGCACAAATTAAGAATAAAGAAATTAAATTAAAGGAAAATGATAATAAAATTATTTTTTATTCTAAAATAAATAAGTAATAGAAGAGACTTGTATCCCCTGGTAAAAGTGGAGATCTCTAAAATTTGGATCGCTAGTGCCCCCTATATGCAGATCCTATCCTAGTCCAGGGTCAAGAGAAGATGATTCCTTTTCATGTTCTGTTTATGCTAGAAGTATAGATTTCCGTGATTTTTCTATAAGGCAGTAGCTACGGAATAAATCAATGCACTACTTTTATTATGTAATCAGATTGAATTCAACCTTCAGGTTGATGCGTGGGAATGGAAGGAAGTTAAATTTTCATCTTCTGATAAAGGAAATTATAGAATGTCACCTGTCTTTTTGTTTTTAATATATTATAATGATTGACTGCCAAAAAATTGTAATTTTCCCATTACCATTGTAGTTTCATATGTAGTTGCAATTGGTATTTCGATTTCGGCGACTTCTAGTGGTCGTTATACTAATGGATGCAAAGGATCAACAGTAATGCTATGATTATTAAAACTTTATGAGACACAACCAACCAAAGAGACGACTAAAATAGAATGCAATTTCATCAAATTAGTTCTTTCCATAGAGATGATAAAGTGCTTTATAACAGTTTATAGAGAGACACATTTCCCCCACCCGAAGGCAAATCCTCTATCTTTCGGAGCTTGATTACTACCTGATACTTAAAGACTATTTGACATCCTAAACTCATGCACTGCTATAAAACCCAGTGCCTGTTGAACCACCATCAAGGGCTGTCTCAAGATGGAAGCTTCTGTTTCCAATATATGTATGATTCATGTAGAAGCGAACAACTCTACCACCATATCTCCTCGAAAATGGTTGATGCTGCCAACTGCTGAACAAATTCTGCTTTCTCCTTTCTCTCCTGCTGATCCTTCTCATCATCAGCGCTGCACAGACAAAACCATCACTAATATTTCAACATTTGGAATGAATCTTCACAGACATGCAGATTTCATCGACACGATCACAGCTGTTTCTTAGGTTAATTAACCACATCAACATAAGCCGCGAGACAGAAAGATGAAATGAAGACTTGCCTTTGAAACAGCATCAATAAAATGCATGCAAACTCCTTTAGAACATAAGCAAGGATATTTGACATAAAACAGGCAGCACAAGACACAACCTCCTAAACCAGAGACTGGCGAAAGTACCAGAGAAGCTTTGCTCAGAAGATTCAAAACCTCCCTCCTTCTGGTATATTTCTTATTAGAACTAGCTAAACTTGTTTTGACACTGGTAGTAAATGAAATGGACTAGTTGTTAACTGCATTAAGTCATTCTTATAACTGTTTTATGGTTATGCCCTACATAATCATTTAAGCAGACCAAGCAAAGTAATTATAATGCAAAGTAACCCAAAAAATATTCCCACATTGTCGGAAAATGGGTATGATATCAGACCTATGCCCATCAGCTCATGCAAAGCTCATTTCTACATGTCTATAGTTTTCACCACCACTTAGTTGTTTCTTAGTTCCACGCTAGAATGTTCACTTCTGTCAAGCTATAAGAAAATAATATTTTGATAATGAACATGCATAAAAAGATTCTATCTATATATTATTTTCTACTACCAATTGTAATTACACTATAATCTTGGCTATCCTTAGCGGATATTTCAAAGGACCCCATAAGTGAAAAGGATCATAAGAGTGAAGATCCCAAACGTAGAAGATATAATAACCATCTACCAATAAATAAACTATGAGTAAGTTTCTTTGATAACTTAGAAATGTATCAGATAGTATGATACAGTAATTTGGCAATTAAGGGAACACCGCCAGCTATAGAATTTCCCTAATACCATAAGAAGCAATGTTTTTATTTGATGCAGAGAATAATGAAATATAAAATATGATGATAATAAGTTCATATAGTCTACATCACTTTTAGTCAATATTAGTCAAGTTAGTAATTTCTATATCTTTATTATTTCCTAGGACAGGAGTCTAGCAAAGATAGCATAAGCAAAAAGGTTGATTTCTGAGTACATTCTTTTATATTCGATTCACTCTCGAACTGGAAGCTTCTCTTGTTTTCTCTTGATATACTAACTTTTCATTACTACAGAATCTTCAAGGAAAAAGAGCCATACCCGTTTCCATCAGAAACGTTTGAGACATTGTTGCCGGAGAGTCCGTCTTGATGATCGCTGTCAGGGTTTTGAATAGAGGCATTGCAGACAAATGGTGACAGAAGTGGATCAGGTGTCGGGTCATGTCTATTTCCTTTTGCGTTTGTCACCAATCTCTTGCCAAGCATTGCTGAATTACCAGACCAGCTGTTGAATTTCTCAGACTTTCGCCTCCGCTATTAAACATCAGATCAACACACACACACACACACACACCACAAAATTATATTCAAGACATACTCATAGCATTCCAAGATAGGCAAAAGATACCTTTAGCGAGCTAGAATGTTGTACAATAAAATGGCCAGTTGCATCCTTCCCTAAATTTGCAGCACACAGAGGGCAAACCTGAAATAGGAACATTGAAGCAGTCTGTCGGAATTCAATAATAACTCGTTTATTTGCATGTGATGTTTAGAAATCTCCTATCTCGTCCTTATCTTCTGATCCAGGCTAGGATAGTGTACCATATCAACTTGGTACAAAAATGTTCTGTTCAGATATTATAAACAGAAGTACTTAAGCAAGGTACTAGAGCTACAACCAAGTAATTGGATAGTCTACCAAAATCAATCAAGGAAAAGAAAGGAACAATAAAGTTCCAAAACAATTGGAAATAATGTGAATAAAAACTTCTACTAAACATAATTTAAAAAAGGGAAAGTCATACTGCATTTTTTAGGTCAAAGCAATGCTCCTCTTGCAAATGGCTGCAGAGCACAGGAACTTCAATTTCCACATAACAGAAAGGACATGGAAAATAAGACCGGGCATCATCATCTCCGTCTGAGTCATAGAACACTGAAATATTATCTGTATGGTTTAACAAGGATCATTGTCAGCATGCTATTTCCAGCACAAACACAGGAACTCCATAGTAAAAATACCAGAAAAAGAGCATCTCAGAAAATAAAAGCAACAAAAGCATTCGTTATACTTGATAATAGTTGATGGTTGATACACCCCCACCAGCTCACCGCAAAATGCCAACAACTTGGAAAATGAATGATGCTAGGGCTCCCTTGTGTGAATTAATCTCTTTAGGATCTTGGGACAGCCCTAGTCCAAACGTATACAACTATTTTGCTTGATTAAAACTACCAAGCAACATTCCAGATATCAAGAAATTATAAACTTGACTGAAAAAAGGAGACAAAGGAGCAGACACGAGAAAAATGGATAGATTAGAACCCTGACCCAGTTTCCTACACTTATGGCTGAAGGGGAAAAACGCAATTTATGTTGGGAAATGAGCTCCTTTTCTGAAAGTACGGCTCTTAATTACAAAACCAAGTATTGAAATTTAAAGAGTTTCCACCTCCATCAGAATTTGAGTCATATGGGTTTTCAATCAGAATATCTTCATCCCCAAGATCAACATAATTTTCAGCTTTCTTATTTTCTATCTCTTCCTCGCTCTGCACATGCAGAGCCAACCTTGTGCGAGGACACAATCTGCATTCTTCAACTTCAATGTAATTCGTTGCAATGGATTGCTGAATCTGCATGATTGCAGCTACCAACTTTTGACGCTGTCCAGTAACCGAATCGCTTTTCTTCTCAATGTAATTCGTCATCTTGCCTGCCGGCTGAGACTGAGCACCCCCCCAATTTATTCAAGTTTCAGCCGCCATAGGGTTTTGATTATCATTAATAAAGAAAAAACAAACCCTTTTTTCAAGCTTTTGTAAGATTCCGATGTGCTTGTTATATAGAAATCAGAGAACATATCTGACGGTGGACGACCGTTTTTGGTAAGATGAACAGATATGGAAGTTTAGTAGATTCCCCCAACAAACTTCAATTTAAAATATCAAATTTCTGGGCTTTTCCATACACACAGATAAATCATATTCATATCTATCCAAATTGGGATCATTTTAACTCTGGCACCACAGAACGTGTCAGAAACTTAAATGCGCATATACATAACAGAGACTCTTGGTTCAATTAAGGTACATAATGAAGAGCAATGAAGTCGTGGATATCTTGGATCAATAGCATCTACAGTTGCTTCTGGGAAGTGGTAAAAGCAACATCGCAAAGTCTGCAACTGTTCCTGAAATTATAGGTAACTATGTACTTTTACAAGGGGACCATGGTACGACTTCCAAACGAATCCATTGAACTGTGCTCAGCTCAGCTAACCCAAATTCACTTACGCCAAAAGGAGGAAGAGAGGATTGCAAAATTAGGCAACCCAATCTTTTTTTTTTTTGGTTGGGGGGGGGGGGGGGGTGGTGGAATTCAAACCAAAGAAACAGAAAGACCAGAAATGCTCAACTGAAAATCACAACTTCAGTGAAAAAAGAAAAAGTACCAGAGTGAAGGCGAGCAGCTTGAATGGCAGAGAGATGCTTGGCAGAATGAAGACCGAAAGCCCTGAAGTCAAAGTCCATGGCATCAGCTTTTTCTACCGGCGAGAAAACAGACTCCGACGGTGGCGGCGGCGGTCGTCAGAGACTAGCAGTGGCTGTAGAGGGAAACGTCCAATGAGAGGATTTGCTTCCGCGTCGTCAGCTTTGATTGACTGGTGATGGCTTTGCTCACTCATACATTGGTGTCTGACACTGAAAGCTTTTCTAACACACACAAGCTTCGTGATTGATAACCGACACGTGGAATTTTCTTTATGCTTATTTTTTTCTGTTCTCAATTATAAATGTTACTAATTAAATAACATTACCATCCGTTTTCAGAAATTTTCTATCATACAAACTGCCAGTTCTTTTAAATATTTTTACATATTATATATATATATAGACCTTATTGTTTGTTTTAGGCTATTTATATACACAACCTAATCTGTTTGTGGACCAGATAGTTACAATTATTCTTTTTTTAGTATTGAAAGCCTTAAATGATGGCTTGACAGAGATGACGCTCTCAAAAGCATAAAAAAAAATTATTTTATGGGAAGTAGAATACTTTTCACCCCAAGAAGAAAATTAAGCATGGTTTTGATATACATAATGAAAGTAATTCAAATCAAAAGCCTTCTCAGGTGCAGATAAAAAGATAGAAACTCAGCCTTTTTCTTTCCAGAGAAGAAAAAGATAATAAAGACAAGCTAAATGCGAGGCACTAGGCTGATATTAAGGTCGGTTCAAACGAAGAGACTTGAAGAAGTATTTTCTCACTCCGACTTTTAACATTAACGACAAATTTTTAAGAATGATCCATCAAGTTTAATCCCACTGTTCCCAGTAGAGTTTCTAGCGCATTAATTTCTTCTCAATTTGACTTCATGAACTTAGCAACTTCTTCAACGCAATAAGGCAGTAAAATGTAGGTCACTTGAGAGAAATATCTTTTTTTTTTATATGATAAAATTTATGACCTTTTTCTGGAAAGAATGGATGGAAAGTGGGGGAGTGTCAAGGAGTGGACGAAGGACGAATAGCATTTGAGCCTTCATGTTTGACAAAAAGCTGTTTTAGGTTTGTGCTAAAGCCAACACAAGATGGGACAAATCGGTGCATTATTTTTAGGGAGTGAAGGAGAATTATATTTCTCGTACAAAAAATGACAGGACATGTCCAGTATTTCTCGCTGAAACATTAAAAAAAAATATGTAATACCTATAATATTTGTATAATTATTACTGAATAATATTTAGTATTTTTAATATAAAGATATAAAAGTTATTTTTATTTATAAAAATTAATTTTAATTTTAATTTCTAATTTTACTTGTATTAAACAGTTTCTAAATTTTTGTGCTACTCTCACGTTGTGATGAATATATTTAAAAAAAGGGCAAAATTTCTTCTTTTTTTTAAATAAAAATAGAGAGAGCGCTAATAAGAGTTGTATATTCATCAGACACAAACAGTTGACCACGTAGGGACCATGCATCCCTCGTCATTGGGCTAAATGCCAACTTACAAAACTATATGAAATTGGTTGGGTTTGAACATTCTCTTTCCCCCAGATTGACATGGTGTAAATAAATGACTTCAATGCAGTATCTTTTTTTTTTTTTTATATAGATAAAATACGTTATATTAAAGATTTTAATTATTAAATATGTTATATCGAAGACGAGGCCCTATAGCGTATTAGTGGCAGAATCAAGACCTTCGGTCGAAGTGTAATTGCTCTTTAGCCCCTTTGGATGAAAGTTAGATATGATTGTTTATATATATATATATATATATATCGTATTTTATCTTTACTATTAAGATAACAGATCAAAATTTTAATTAATTTTTTTAATTTGATGATAAATCTTTTAAATCAATAATCTCATTATGTTGTTATTAGAAATTATATTCATAAGGTTTAAATGAAAATCATTGCTCTAATATCAATTTTTTCTTTAAAAAAATTTTGTTATCATATTCAAAAAATTTGTATTTTTATAGTATATTATATAAATAAAATGTTAAAAATTAAAACTACAAATTTACATTTTTAATAGATAATAAAATAGTAGTATAACCAATATCCTGATTAATTAACAACCTAGTATTAAAAACTAATTGACTTAATCAAAATTGTAAATTGAACTTAAAAATTATCTTAGAAAACTAAAAATTAAAGATTTAAGATGTGAGTATCATATATTGGAAGCTCATACCCAAAAAGCTCAATTTTGAGCTCACATACAATCACAAAATTTGTAGAAGAGGGAAATGGAAAAAAGAAAAAGAAAAGAAGAGGAAAAATAGAAAAAGAGAAAAAAAAGAGACAAAGGTAAAAAAAAATAGTTTTTATTTTTGGGTAAGAGTTATAAACATATATATATATTCAGTAAGATCAAGTTAGTAACGCAGCATGTGGAAACTTAATTTTTAGAAGATGTGGTCTCATAACATCAAAACTCAATAATTTATACATGTAAATTTAAAAATAAAAATAAAAAATTGAGGGAAACATGTACGCACCATCCAGGAAACGTGGCTCCACCACTATAAAGTATACATATGATGTTTGCTAGGCGTTTTATATTAACGTTCTTTTTCATGTATGCCTTCTTATGCTTCATGAGTACCCTCTTAGAAGATGAGGGGGGAAAATGGGTGGAGCAAACGTGCTGCGCCTTCACATCCAATTCCAATTTCACCTTTTCGAGATGCCAAATTAATTATGACTCTCCCCAAATTTTGATTTTCTTCATTAACTATTCCTTGTGTAGGTCGAGAAAGAAAAATAAATGTGTAAATCTTGTCACCCTTTATTTCATTATCACAGTACTATGAAAGAAAATTGAAACGATTTCGCAGCTTGAGTCTCTTCTCTCTAAGCCCATATGTTTTAACCATGAAAAAAGAAAAAAAAAAATAAAGAAAATTTTAAATAACATATATTATATTTTTGTAATAATTTCTCACCAATATATATATATATATATATTATTACTTTTGAATAGTAAGAATATAAAAATTATTTTTCATTCACAAAATTATTTTTTTCATTTTTAATTTTAACTTTCTGTACTAAAAAGTTTGATATAGTTACATGGGGGACTATCGTAATATTTGATGGGAAAAGATAAAGATAACAAAAGTTCTTTTGGTTTGAGTGTCGGTTGTTAAATTATTTGAGATTTGTGAATGATTATAAATATTACTTTTAACACAAATTTTAGAAGAATCCAACAACTAAAAGTTAAAACTTCTACAAAGTATATCTTTGCTTAGCCCCAAAGTGTACAGTGAACTACTTAAAAAGCTCACTTTCCCTTAACCTTTTTTTTTTTCCCTTTTTTAATTGATGCTTCGCAACTTGGCAGAATGCTGCGAATGCCCTCCAGTTCAGGATTGTCTCATGCAAAACTCAAGGGGGACTTGGTCGCTTAATTATAATGAAAAACAGCACTTAGTGATGCAGTTCACTAAGAAGTGTCTTCATGGATAAAATATATGCACTTTATTATGGTACGAAGTCAATGACAATCCACGTCTCAGTTCTCTAATTAATTGAAGTTTTCTTTATAGTTAATCTGCAGAAAGGAGTTGCTCATTTATGAATTCACCAAGTCGCAGATAAATATGAACCAGATCGAATACCTATATATATGGAAGTATATATATATATATATATATATGTAAACATAAAGACCGTATTAGATTTCCATGCATATAAAAGGACATCAAAATGTTAGCACAGGGATTTACGTGAAAATTTTTATCAGCAAGAAGGAGAAATGAATGCGATCTATGTCTATATTGTTAGATATTTTTTTATTATTATATTATATTATTTTGAGTTTTAATTTTTAAATTCAAATTGTAACAAAATATCTTTTCTAGATATTCAGTTACCTAATTATCTTATTTAAAATAAAATATCTTTTAAGTGTGGCCCATTAGTCAGTAATTGACTGAATCAGGTTTAGGGTTTACTTAGTTATTAATTATTTATTAAATTGAGGAATATTCTGATGGTGGAATTTTTAATATATAGTTATAGATTGAGTGGAGTACAGCACGTTCTAAAATAAATCTTGCAGTTATTCTTTGAGGGTTCCCTAACTAGTGACAGATATTCTCCAATTCCTATCACTGTGCCAATATACTAGTTAGAAAATTCCCTAACATTTTTCTTTTAATAGTGTTCTCTGATCTCAGTACGACTATCTAGATAAGATGAATTCCAAATATCTGCTACAGATCTTCAAGCATGGCGAGAGATATTTATACAGTCTTCCGCTGCGATTCTTATTTGTAGGATTTTATTTGTTTATAATTATGTCCTACATGTGGTATAAGAACCAAGAGTTTTCTTTATTTTCTCTGCCTATTTATCTTTTATGATGCATTTTGTGTATGGTTAATTTTTCCTATTTTCAAAAAAAAATTAACCTAAGCATCATAATTTTCGATCTGTGCATCTATGACTTTTGATCTAAGTTTCTGAAATCGTTTTGGGTTCCGGAACAGGAGAACAATAATTCTCCAATGACCATCATCGGTTTCAATATTTGGGATAACGTCATTTAGTTCAATTAAAAAAATTTTGGTCTTTGCGCTGTTCTCTGGATTCCTTGAAAGTCTATATTGATAGTTATAAAATATGGATACTATAATGGGTAATATCGCGTCGAGCAACAAAGATGATGGTACTTTTGAAAATTGTGTAATCACTACATCATAATGCTTCTTTTCTAAAATAAAATTTGTTATTTATAATTGTATGTTTCTAAGTAGCGTTTTTGGGCTCAGATTTATTTTGACTTATCTTAATTTCTAAAAATATTATTTTGGCTCTATTATTGTTAATTCCAGAAAGTGGTGTTTGAATTTTGAGGCAAATTGTTAATTCCAGAAAATTAATTTTGGGCTAAATAAAATGTATTTTTGATTCTATTTTTCAGATATATATTTATTTAGCATTATGTTTGTGTGAAATTCTATTTTATGTGCCAATTTTAATTGTTTAAAATTCTAGAAAATTTGTTTTATGTGTTGTTCAATTGTTTAAAAATTTGGAAAAATTTTGTTTTAGGCAATTAAATGACTATTTGAATTTTCCTGAAATTATGTTAAATTATTATTTCCTTAAAATTAATTTTTAAACAATTATTTGGTGCATAAAATAATGGGAGAATTTATTTAATTATCTAGTCACCTATAGTTTAGCTGATTGAATTGATTAATTACATTCTCATTAAAATTTTTATGTGTATATATGGAATTTAAATGCACATACTTAATATTTGTGATTAGCATGAATTTTCATTAAGGAGTAGCCACAGCATACTTGTATTTGTTGCATGCGCAATTAATCACATATGGATTTTTTCAAATATTAATTGTAGTTTTAACTAGGATGGAATAGAATTGGCTTTGTATTTTCTAAGTAGCCTACAGGTATTAGGGAATATAAAAGCCTTCTAGTTTCATCAATTAACAGATAAATACATGCAAGTGTCTTTGCCCACAGGTAGATATTAGTGATACATATTTATAATTGTATACTTTACGGTATTGAGCATGCATGCATGGCACAATAATTGTGATTGCCTTAAAACTAATATGTGAGCGTGTTTAAATTTATAATCTTGCAGTTCCAATAACTACTCCTAGAATTGTTACTGATGTTGGCAACAAAATAATTCTGGACGATACTAATTACCTGGATTGGAAAGATGATATTCTTTTGTAGCTTGGTTGTATGGATATGGACTTTGCTTTAAGGGTTGACGAACCCCCAAAGCCTGCAGATAACTCTGATGACCAAGATGCCAAAAATTATTATGATCACTGGGAAGGCTCCAATCGCTTATGTTTTATGCTCATTCAAACACGAATCGCAAGGAGCATTCGGGGTGCCATCCCCAAATGCCATACTGCCAAAGAATACTTCCAGGTCTTAGTCAAGCAATTTAAGCCATCTAATAAATAGTTAGGTGAGACCATTATGTCTAAGCTATGCAACATGAGGCTTGCAAGTGTTGGCAGAATAAGACAACTCATTATGAAAATGAGGGACCTTTCCTCAGCTAAAACCTTTTGAAATGGAACCAACTGAGCAGTTCTTAGTGCAGCTTATACTAAACTCTCTCCCAACTCAATATGACGCTTTTAAGGTTTCTTATAACACACATAAAGAAAAATGGACGGTGGATGAACTGCTAGCCATATGTGTTCAGGAGGAAACAAGATTGCTGATGCATGGGAAAGCTGCACCTAAGGAAGCTCATCTGGCTGAGAGTTGCAAGGCTGCTGCTAAGAAGGGGAAAATGGAAAAGAAAAGGAAAAATAAAATTCCTCCCACTTCAGCCAATAACAAAAGGGAAGCCAGGTGCTTCTTCTGCAAGAAGAAGGGGCACATGAAGAATGAGTGTCTCAAGAGGAAAGCTTGGCTAGAGAAGAAAGGTATGTTTATTTGTTGTGTTACTTTTGAATCTCATTTAACTAGCATAAATAATGACACTTGGTGGATTGATACTGGTACTATGATCCACATTTCAAATACCATGCAGAGTTTTCTAACCAGCAGGCATCCACATCCCAATGAGGAAAGAGTCTATTCGGGCAGTGGGATTTGGGACCGTGTGGAAGCAGTTGGAACTTTTCACATCATTTTACCAAATAACGTTGTTTTAGATCTTTTCAAAACCTTTTATGTTCTTACGTATAAGAGAAATTTGATTTCTATATCCAAGTTAATTCCTTATGGTTATGGTTTGAACCTTGCAAATGATTTTATGAGTTTTAATAAAGATTCTGTTCCAATTGCAAATGTTGTTTTAATTGATGGTTTATTTAAAATTATTTGCGATTCGCCTTAATCTTATGTTGTTACACGTGGTATTAAATGAAGTGTCATTGATGAGAATTCTCTTAGCTTGTGGCATAGGAGATTGGGACATATCTCCGTTGATAGAATCAAAAGGTTAACGAAGGATGGAATTCTTCCTTCCTTAGACCATTTGGAACTTAATTCTTGTGTAGATTGCATTAGGGGAAAGCAAACAAGCAAGTCACATAAAGGAGCTAGGAGAAGTTCTAAGTTACTTGAAATTATACACAGATATTTGTTGCCCTGATTTAACTACACACCGTCAAAAGTATTTCATTACCTTTATTGATGATTACTCGCGATACATGTATGTCTATTTGCTTTATAATAAAAGTGAGGTACTAAATGTTTTTAAGAAATATAAAGCAGAAGTAGAAAAACAAATTGGGAAACCAATTAAGATTGTGAGGTCAGATAGAGGTGGTGAATATTATGGTAGATATACCAGTGAAGGACGAGCATCAGGTCCATTTGCAGAATTTCTTCAAGAGCATGGTATAATTGCTCAATACACCATGCCTGGGTCACCTGATATGAATGGTGTAGCTAAAAGAATAAATATGACTTTATTGGACATGCTTAGGAGTATGATGAGTAGCTCCAAACTACTAGTTTCCTTATGGAAGGAAGCACTCAAGACAGCTTACATACATATTAAACAGGGTTCCAACAAAGGCAGTGTCAAAAACACCCTTTGAAATATGGAAGGGTTGGAAACCTAGTTTAAATCACTTTAAGGTATGGGGTTGTCCTGTAGAAGTAAGATTGTATAACCCACAAGAAAGGAAATTAGACCCTAAGACCATTATAGCATATTTTGTTGGTTATGTTGAAAGGTCTAAAGGTTATAAATTCTACTGTCCTTTGCCTTCAACAAGGTTTGTGGAATCTAGAAATGCTAAATTTCTTGAGAATGATGTAATTAGTAGGAGTAATCATTCATATGATGATCAAATAGAGCAAACCACTACCACTCATGATGAAGGAACATCAATGATTAATGACTCTCCTCCAATTAGAGTTGTCATAGATCACAATATGGTTCCAATAACTCAAATTGACAATGCTAGATATCGAGAACATATGCAGGCTAATGAACTTATCACACATGTGGATCAACCGCAAGAGGTGATCGAAAATGTTCCTAATGAGCAACTTGAACCAACTCAAGAGGTTGGATTAAGGCGGTCAACTAGAGAAAGAAGAGCAGCATTACCTAGTGATTACGTGGTGTATTTTACAAAGTTTGATTGTGATGTAAGTGTTGAAGATGATCCATTAACGTTTGCTTAAGCTATGAAAGGTGCAAACTCTAAATTGTGGTATGATGCTATAACTGATGAGATGAAATCTATGGCAAATAATTTTGTTTGGGAACTTGTAGAGTTACCTAGTGGGGCTAAAGCCATTGGCTGTAAGTGGGTTTTCAAAACCAAAAGAGACTCACAAGGTAACGTTGATCACTACAAGGCTAGATTGGTTGCCAAAGGTTTCACACAAGTGGAAGGAATTGACTATAGAGAAACTTTTTCTACTGTATCCAAGAAAAATTCATTTCGCATAATCATGGCATTGGTTGCACACTTTAATCTAGGGTTACACCAAATGGATGTAAATACTGCATTCCTTAATGGTAAACTTGAGGAAGAAGTCTACATGAAACAGCCTGAGGGATTCGTTGCAAAAGGAAAAGAGCATATGGTTTGCAGGTTAAAAAAGTCAATTTATGGTCTCAAGCAAGCTTCACGACAGTGGTACTTAAAGTTCCATAAAGTAGTTACATCCTTTGGATTTGTTGAGAACATTATGGATGAATGTATATATCACAAGGTTAATGGGAGCAAGATCATATTCTTGATTTTATATGTGGATAACATATTACTTGCAACTAATGATTTGGGACTATTGCTTGAAGTGAAACAGTTTTTGTTCAAGAATTTTGAAATGAAGGATATGGGTGAGGCTTCTTATGTCATTGGCATAAGGATTCATAGAGATAGAGCTCAAGGAGTTTTGGGTCTATCTCAAGAAACCTACATCTATAAGATTCTTGAACGATTCAGGATGAGAAACTGTTCATCTAATGTGACTTCTATTGAGAAAGGAGACAAATTCAGTTTAGACCAATGTCCCAAAAATGATCTTAAGAGAGAAAATGGAGAAAGTCTCATATGCCTCAGCAGTAGGAAGCTTGATGTATGCACAGGTTTGCACAAGACCTGACATAACTTTTGCTGTGGGTATATTAGGAAGGTACCAGAGTAATCCATGAGAAGCACATTGGACAGCTGCAAAGAAGGTCATGAGGTACCTACAAGGTACTAAACACTATATGCTCACATATAGAAAGACATACAGTCTTCAAGTGGTTGGATACTCAGATTTTGATCTAGGAGGATGTATAGACACAAATAAATCTACATCTGGTTATATATTCCTATTAGTAGAAAGAGCTATATCATGGAGAAGTGCGAAACAAACACTTATAACTACTTCTACTTATGAAGTTGAGTATGTTTCATGTTTTGAGGCAAGCACACAAGCAATCTGGATAAAGAATTTCATTGCAGGGCTTAAGGTCGTGGATTCGATCTGCAAGCTAATTAGAATGTACTGTGATAACACAGCTGCATAGCTAACAATAGGAGGAGTGGAAGTAAAAGCAAACACATTGAATTAAAATTCCTATCCTTGAAAGAAAGAGTTAAAGATGGCCAAGTTTTGGTTGAATACATTAGTACAAAGGATATGCTAGCTAATTCTTTGACTAAAGGGATGCAACTAAAGAATTTTATTTTACATGTGCCTCAAATGGGGATCAGACCTTCATTCGTCTAGTTGAGGTATGAGAAGCAATGAAATTACAATTTATGGTTTATTATCTCTATTTGCAATTCGTATAAATTCGTGATAAAGAGATTAATGAACATTGAGACAAGAATTGAATAAATATTTGATTTATTCATAAAGGTATACCCATTAAGTAAGGGTGCTACTTGTAATACATTGAAGGTAATACTTGCTTAAGGGGACTTATCGCCATGATTCAAGTAGTATGGCCTTTAATAAACCTTGACACTCCAATTGACATAGAGTGTACGGGCCAAGTGGAAGAATGTTAGATATTTTATTATTATTATATTATATTATTTTGAGTTTTAATTTTTAAATTCAAATTGTAACAAAATATCTTTTCTAGATATTCAGTTACCTAATTATCTTATTTAAAATAAAATATCTTTTAAGTGTGGCCCATTAGTCAGTAATTGACTGAGTCAGGTTTAGGATTTACTTAGTTATTAATTATTTATTAAATTGAGAAATATTCTGATGGTGGAATTTTTAATATATAGTTATAGATTGAATGGAGTACAACACATTCTAAAATGAATCTTGTAGTTACTCTTTGAGGGTTCCCTAACTAGTAACAGATACTCTCCAGTTCCCATCACTGTGCCAATATTCTAGTTAGAAGATTCCCTAATATTTTTCTTTTAATAGTGTTCTCTGATCTCAATACTACTATCTAGATAGGGTGAATTCCAAATATCTGTTACAGATCTTCAAGCATGACGAGAGATATTTATATAGTCTTCCGCTGCGATTCTTATTTGTAGGATTTTATTTGCTTATAATTATGTCCTACATATATGGAATGAAATCTTTCATAAATCACGCGATAATTTATTACATAAAATTCAGTGGCAAAGGAAGCGACACATCATTCATTCTAAATCTAACTGAAAATATAGTAGTTCAACACAATACTAATTATTCAGAAGTAGTCATCTATATATTCACTGAACATAGTTTGCATTTGCAGACTCGAAGACCTGAATTAAAGAAATGAAAAAGGGATTCGGACCAGGAGTAGTTGAAATTCCCCATGGATGGAGGCCTTCCATTCCCATTTCATCAAAATGAGAGAGGTAATTAAGCACGCACTGGTACGGCCTCTGCATTTATCTGAGTATTCTCACGTTCGGAGGTGAAGGGCCGGCACCATGTTCAGATGCTCAAGCCATTTTCCAGAGCTTGAACATATGTTTCGTCTTCTTTCACGCCATTTCACCCTTCTGGAGCTATCAGGTTGCACCAGCCCCATCCAAGAAGCCTTCTGCAAACTCTTTATCTTCATATACAACAAGATAGGGAAAATCGATACCAAGCCAAAAACAAAATGAAATAAACGCAAAAACGTCGCAGACACACACATACACACATATGTAAGATATGTTTGTAGTTTGCTCTAACCAACTTCGAGAGAAATAGAGCCATACTTATAGAATGACGGAACGCTTATATTCTGAATAAACTTAAGATGAATATTATAATTAAGAATATATATATATATATATATATATATAATGTTGTACACAATTTTTTGAAAAAAAATAAAAAAGTGAAGTGATAAACAGTCAGCGATCTGCACGAGGCAAATTCGGCTTTTTATATCAAGAAAAGTCGGGGCCTCGTAGTATGTTAGGATAGAAGCAGAAAAGTGGGTGAGTGGGAGCAGTGTACCTGTGCTGGCTAATCTTAATATTCCCGCATGCACACGCGTTTCTCTTTAGTGGACAGAGCGGGCACGTTTTCATATGTAAAAAAAAAAAGACACTAATTAAAAAAAAACTCAAATATAATTTTTTTATTGTTACAATTTTTAACAATAATATAATCTATTATCTATTATATATATATATATATATCGTACATTAAAGTACTATTCATTTATCACTATTTATAATACTATGTATAGTATATCATATCATTCATTGATACTGTTTAAGTACTATTTATATAATGTGCTATTTTGTTTATCTATTTTTTTAAAATTATTTTTTATTTTTTATTGTGAGACCCATTTTTTTTATAATCTCAGGATTTGCTTGCTAGTAAATATATAAATTTTATAAGCAAATATATAATTTTTACAATTTATTATCTTATGATTGGATCTTTTAAATAATTTTTTTACATATAAATAATAAAAATAGAAGAAGTTGTATTAAAATCTAATTAAAAAAAAAGATTAATAGATAGATAGATAGATAAAAAAATTTTTGATTCAAATCAAATTTTGACTTTTGAATATACGTGTACTTAACACACTCAAAAAATTTTCAATGGGTAGGGTGAAGGTGGTGAAGGATTGGAGTATATTTTGTTGGCAAAGTATAGCAACTTGTCTCAAGCCTCCTCCAAAAGCCTCTTAGTTTGTCCACGGTGCTTCAGGTTTTTGGCTTTTGCGTCTGCTTTAATCTTTTGGTCGCTTGTGCCAAAAAAGTTACACAACTTTCGGAACCACTTTCCTTCCAAGTGCTTCTTGTCTCCGACTTTAAACAGATCTTACACATAGTGATCTTCCCCTATAGTTGCTCTGCATATGCCATTATTATATGGAAACATGATTTCTCCCCTCACGAAAGTGATATGACTCTCTTAGCATTTTAGAAAGGGGTGATGAAGAAAGTCCCTGCACATGGATTTGTAAGAAAGCTAAATGATATGCTTATCAGAACATTGTCTTAAACTATAGTGATATTGATATATGCTTAGACTAAAAGTGTTCAACAAAGATTTTCGTCAAACATATGAATCTGATACTTCCTCCTCCAACTTCTAAACTAGAAGAATACATAATTATACGCATTCTCATTGAAAACAAGATTCATAGCTCATAATTCACATTATACTAATTTTACAATTTAAGGTTGAACAAAACTTTATATTTTGGGTTTCATTTTCGAACTAGACTTAAGTGTAATGTTTTATATTTATTATTATTATTATTATTAAATTTTTTAATAAAAATATGACATATAATAAAAAATTATTTAAAAGACTTAATTATGTAATATTGAGTTGTAAAAATCATATAATTTTTTTAAATCATACATTTGTCATAATTTTATTAAATAATCTAATAATAAAAATGTGAAAATCAAACCTTAAGTTTTGTTTTGTCTTACTTTATTTCTATCCCTCACCCATTTATCACTCTCGCCTCTTATGAGACACAAAATAAAAACGTAATGGAAGAGGGGACAAAAATGGGCCTTAGTTAACTGAAACTCATTGGGTGGGTCCGATTTCTCTGCACTTCTCAAAGAAGTGCACAGCCTGCACTTCTTTGAGAAGTGATCTGGACCGTCCAGATTTGATATGAACGGTCCAGATTTTATTTTTTTATTTTAATTTTTTTACTTAAAATATCATTTTTCTTAAAATTATACAGTTAAGAGATTAATTTTTATCTAATATTTTATATTTTTTAAAATAATAAAAATATTAAAATTTTTTAAAAAATTAAGAATAGATCTGAACCGTCCAGATCAGATCTGGACGGCCCAGATGAGAAGTGCACCTCTCTGCACTTCCCAAGGAAGTGCAGGGAATCGGTTCCGCTCATTGGGTTGGGTTTTCAACTCTTCTTTTGGTCGGGAAGAAAAAAAGGAAAAATAGGCTTCCTACCTCAAAATCAAGTCGGGTTATGGATAGTCCAAATAATTTTGAGGAGTGGATCCGTACCCGTAATACCGGTTGCTAAGCCTCCAAAGGAGTGAAGCCCTAAACCCTAATTCGGTAATTCTCATTCTTCCTCGTCGACCTGTGGTGTTGTCGTTGTAGCGCTGCAATAATTGCGTTATCCCTCTATGCATCGATGAAGCGGGTGACGGCAAATTACGGTTTCCTCAGATTCGTTGATTCGTTATGCGCTGGTCGAGTTCCCATCACTCGATCATTCAGCCCCCAGGTGTCTCGGTTCTCTCTCTATACTTTTCCCCTTGAGCCTCCGTCTCATGATTTTCATTTTCCAAGCTTTCATCAAAAGCTCTACTTATCATCGAAACCAAACTCCATTGCGGAGCTTCTTTTGGCCAATGATTGGTCCGATGGGTTGGAACGCGAGTTACATAAATCTTGCCCATCTATGACGCATGAAACTGTTGTATACGTTTTGAAGAAACTCGACAAAAGTCCGGAAAAAGTTTTTAGTTTCTTCAACTGGGTGAGTGAGAAAGACACGTTTAGACCAAGTTCATCAGTGTATAGCTTAATGCTTAGGATTTTAGCCACTAAACAGACAATGAAACAATTTTGGATTACTCTAAGGGTGATGAAGGAAAAGGGTTTTTATATTGATGAGGAGACATATATGACAATTTTGAGGACTCTTAAGATGGCAAAGATGGAGGGTGATTCTGTCGCTCTTACCCACTTCTATAATCGGATGATTCAGGAAAATGCTATGGAAAGTGTTGTGACCAAGGTGCTTGATATCATTTCAGGATCAGAATGGACTACTGAGGTTGAGAATGATCTGGCAAAGCTTAAAATTCTGCTGTCGGATAATTTTGTAATAAGGGTTTTGAAAGAACTTCGACGATGCCCTTTAAAAGCCTTCAAATTCTTTCATTGGGTTGGGAAGCACTCTGATTATGAGCATAATACAGTGACTTATAATGCAATTGCGAGAGTTATTGCAAGAGATGACTCAATTGAGGAGTTTTGGAGTATTGTTGAGGAGATGAAGAGTGTGGGTCATGAAATGGATATTGATACTTATGTAAAAATATCGAGGAATTTCTTAAAGAACAAGATGATTGAGGATGCTGTCAAGCTTTATGAGCTTATGATGGATGGCGCATATAAGCCATCTACTCAAGATTGCAGTATCCTTTTGAGGTGCATCTCCGGAGGTGATCCCCCAAATTTGGATTTAGTAAACAGAGTAGTGAAGAAATATGAGTCAACTGGGCACACACTCTCTAAGGCAATCTACGATGGTATCCACAGGTCATTGACAAGTGCTGGAAAATTTGATGAAGCTGAAAAGATTGTTGAGGTTATGCGAAATACTGGCTATGAGCCTGATAACATCACCTACAGTCAAGTGGTTTTTGGACTTTGTAAGGTGGGAAGACTTGAAGAAGCGTGTAAACTGCTGGATGAGATGGAATCTTGTGGATGCATCCCTGATATAAAGACTTGGACTATCTTGATCCAAGGGCATTGTGCTGCCAATGAAGTTGATAAGGCATTACTTTGTTTTGCTAGGATGATTGAGAAAGGGTGCGAAGCAGATGCTGATCTGTTGGATGTTCTTGTTAATGGTTTTCTTAATATAAAGAAAATAGATGGTGCATACAATTTGCTTGTAGAGATGGTCAGTAAGTGCCGTATATCTCCATGGCAAGCTACATACAAGAAGCTGATTGACAAGCTATTGGGATTCAGGAAATTTGATGAGGCTCTGGACGTTCTTCGTTTGATGAAGCAACATAACTTCCCTCCATTTTCTGAACCCTTTGTGAAGTATATTTCAGAGTTAGGGACTGTAGAGGATGCTGAGGAATTTCTAAAGGTATTGAGTCTGAAAAGTTACCCGTCCTTTTCAACTTACCTTCATATATTTGAATCCTTCTTCCAAGAAGGTAGACATTATGAGGCAAAAGATCTGCTTTACAAGTGTCCTCCTCATATACGTACACATAATAAAATCTGTGAACTTTTTGGTTCTGCAAAGATTAGCACAGCTGCTTCTTGATCCCTAGAAAATTTTCCCTAGTATGTAATTAACTTTCTTCAAATGATGATTATGATCAAATTTGATCAAGCCGGATGGATTTTGCTTTGTGTTCTTTTCCTGTTGGAGATTCACTGGGACATAACATTATGATGCCAGGCCTCATCTGAGTTGTAAGAGATGTGGATGTATCACCAATACTATTATTACTAATGGCAATTTTTTCTGAAAGTTACCTATTACAGCTCTTGTGTACTTCTAACAATGATGGACGTACAAGCTCGACAATTCATAATATGGAAAACGATTTGTAAGGGGACTGCTGTATTTCATTCCGAGATTAGTTCAAAGTTATTTATGTTTCTATTGGTATTTGTTGTGATCCTGGTTATTTGGTAATTAAAATTCAACTGAATTTTTACGCATGTTTATTCACTTTGGAGCAAAATCGGTGGTTACTGAATCGTTTTCCATGAACCTGTGGACCTTCATTGATAAGCATTCCATTGTTTGTCTTCTCGTTGCAATTTTTGAAAATCAACCCTAGGGAGATTATTGATAAAAATTGATGGTTGTTCTCGCAGTAAATGTTAATAATGATGGCTACACATAAATACGGAGATCTGTTGAACCATGAACGTACTCCTTTCTGCCTTCCAAAATAGGCGCCAACACCGTGATACAATATTGGAAAGTAATAAGATGTCGACATGATTTTCACGAACTGGTGCATGGATCTCCCAAGCTAACAAACTTTTTAAATTTCAGACTTCATAAACAATCTGATTGAGCCATCCTCAACTACTCATCTGTAAATATTATGCCAGGCACTTAACTGCATGCGAAGAGAGACATCTCCCCTTAAAAATCCCAGAATTATGCTCCATTGCCTTCCAAGAAAAGTGGGTAGCTTACATAGAATCCACAGATCTTGTTTATACTGGGCAACTGACTTGTTATAAGTCTCATATCTACATAATACTGATCGTACGTTTGAGTACAAAAAAAGGATTCAGATGTCCTAAGGTCAAAGCGTCTTATCAGCCAGCTTACTATTTGTGGGATCAGTCAGTCGGTCCTGCCAGCGCTAGCCTCTGATCATTCTTTGCGTATTATAAATAAATATTATCGCTGTAAAGACATTTATCGTATTACATTGCAGTGAACTCGAGCATTTCAGTCGGGAAGCTCAGAACGCTCCCTCTTTGCCGTTTCTATCATTGTACATAAGAACTTAATAGGGTTGCAATCAGAAGGATTGGCAAGCGCAGCATGTGCCAAGAATGGAAGCTTTCTCAAAGACCTTCCGCTCATTCCCTACAAACGGATTAAAATCAAGATTCAAGTTCAATCAAAAAATGGCAAAGATCAATATTCACAATTATTATTTGTCTCTACCTCGCATGCCTCTGCGGTTTCAAGTAGTTGTTTACACAGTTGAGCGGCTGTGGCGGCCTCATGATTCTCAGGTGTGTTCAACCTCTCCTTCGCATTAGCATAATTTGGGAGCGTGATGTTCATATAATCCTAACCCATTATGGATGATTAGCCACAAGATTAATGTGCCAACACGTCCAAATCGGAATAAAGATCGAAAAGTATCAATGCGCTTATCTTGGGGGAAAAAAAAAAGTTTCCTGGACATTAATGATAACAATCTGCACCTGTAAACTTGTCAAGATCCCAGTGCGCATCAATTCCAACAAGCACGACCTTAGTATTTCATAGCGAGCTTGGAGAGTAGGAGGACCAACATATGCTTTGATATCAGCTCGATCAACAAAAGCAACATCTGCAATATAACTGATAAATCTGCATGATGTGCGGCTTATGGTGAAATCATCCATTCTAACCGAAATTGAAGATAGAGAAAGTGGAAGCTGAAAAGAGAGAATAAGGGTCTCTGACCCCTCTTGTCTACCAAAAAAAAAAACAGAATAAAAATATTAGGAAGGCTTGTCCGCATATGTAAGACATCCTGGAGCACTGTAAATTAAATTCAGACCTAGGCATGTTATTGTTCTAGCAACTATCCTGGCAATAGGAGTCCTAGCCTTATCTTTGTGGCAGCCTACCATTCAAAGCTCCAAGCAGGTTTTCGAGTAAAGAAAACCCATTCTGCATAAGTCAGGTTTCCAGCATCCAAGTAAACCAACAAGAATTAACTTTTCCCCATATAGGGAAGCTAAATTTTCACTTGGAAAGTAGATCTCAGACATATTATGACGAGTTAAACAAATCTGACCATTCTCGATAGTGGGAGAGGACATAACTTACAAGGCCAGGGGAGATAAACTGAATGAATGAGAGATAAATTTTAGGCTCACCGATAGCAGCAGTTATGTTGGATGTAGTTAGAATTATTACATTTGGAGATGATTTCAACTTGTCCATCTGAGTAAGTAATGCATTGACGACCTGAAATTGCAGATTCAGATTCAATATGCACTAATCTACATACCAAAAAGAAAAACAGCTCATACCTCTGGATTTCATATCTATATATTTGTATAACATATTCTACATGTTCCAAATTTAGGAGAGGAAGAATAGTTTTTTGGTGTTTCCCGTAGGGAGGAGGGAAGGGAGGATTTTACCCGAATAGAATCTGAAGGTTCAGAACCAGATAAAGCAGCTTTTCTGGCAGCAGCAAGGCTTTCGACTTCATCTGCAGGATCACAAGTATTTATAATCGAGTAGATGTATAAGGACGATTGGTACATAAGCATTAAGTTAAGTCCTGCCATGTTATGCCTCACCAATCAAAACAAATACCAGATTGTTTTCTTCCTCTACCATTTCTTGAATCTTTTGGAAAAGCTTTGCAACCTATAAGAATATTCAATAAAAAATACAGATATTTATCAACGTAACAAACTTGTACAAAGACAGTTCATCGAAGGTATACGGCATCGTTTTTGGGTTGGCAATTTTGCATTTTGACAGATTAATAACCTTGATATAAAACTCCACAAATTCTCGTATTTATGTAATGGCACAGCACTCATGGCATCGGGACATTTAAATTAAAGTGGAAGAATTTATTTAGTTTATGACTCTAATAAAGCATTTTGGTCTCATGCATGTAATTGATTTGTTCCTCCTCGCACTAAACATGTGTTAGAGAATAGAAACATATCTTGATATGTAAACTCAAATTTAACTGGAGAGACCACAAAGAGGAGAACCTCATTTAGTTTATAAATCTAAACACAAGAAAGTGACTGATACTACCCAAAAAGAAATCAATAGAACATTAAAGGTAAACTCTTCCACCTTTTCCCCATATGATTTTCCCCTTGAGGACCGTCCAATGTCACCATCTAGGTAACATGCCAATGATGTCATATGAAACTCAGGAACATTATCTAACTAACCAACCATCTTCGTCAACCCTCCTTTGTTGTGAAAATGGCTCAAAGTTTGGAGAAGTCTCAAACTTCGGGATAGGTTGTATATTGTGACTAGGGAATTTTTTAAGGGATTTCTATAAAAGAGAGAACCATAAGCACAATTCACTAAGTGAGATTTTCAGATCAAGAAGAGAGGTTTGAAGAGTTCTCCTTGTACTTGTTTACAAGAAAGCAATAATAAATGGGCAAGTCATCTTCAGTGTGGACATGACATAATTGGCCAAACCATGATAACTCTCCGTGTCTATTCTCTCTCTCTCCCCCCCTTTACTTGATTGTTTTATTTTAAACATGTGTGCAGCAAGTTTCTTCATACCGAAATTCTAACAAAACCTTGTCCAATAAGGATTGGCTACAATCCGAATCTTCTTTGTCAATCTAACTCAACAGATTTGAAACCAAAGCTTTGATACCAGCTAGTCCGCGAAGTTTGAATATTGGAAGATGAACAACACACGTCCTTCCAAGTTCAACAAATTTAACGGTAAAGGCAATTTCAACCTTTCGTAGATGAGGGTGCCAGGTTAGTTGGTATAGTCAAGGGTTCACAAGGCCCTCACCAAGAAGAAGCCAGACAAGATGGACACAGATGAATGGCAAGACATGGACCAGATTGCCTTTAGTATGATCCATATGTGTTTGGCAAATTCGGTGATCTACAATGTGATGGAGGAGACCGTGAAGGGTTTGTAGACAAAGAAACTTTGTTCTTGTCTAACAACATCACCAATAAATTTCTACTAAAGTGATGTATGTATTTCTTCAAGATGGAATAGAGGGTAACCTAAGGGAACAAATCACGAAGTTCTACAAGAAAGTCAGCAACATGCTACAAGTAGATGTTAAGGTGAGGGATGAAGACAAGACGCTAATGTTATTGTGCTCTCACTGCCATCGTTCAAAAACATGACCACCATGTTATTGTTTAAGAAGAAGACAGAACATTGTGAAGAAGTGATTATTGCATTCAAGTCCCACAATATTATGCAAAGGATGGACGATAATCCTCAAGAGGGGTTGGTGAGTTTTGAATGGGGAAAGGGTAGAGAGAAGGACAAAAAGCAGTCTCACAAGAAGTCAAAGGAGAGATTGAAGTCTAGAAAGAGAAATGTAGAGAATGTATAGTGCTTTATATGTCATTAGAAATGTCACTTAAAGAAAGATTGCTCGATGCTCAAGAATAAGGTGGAGAAGGACAATTCTCCCAGCTCTGTGAGTGTGGTGTCAGAGGCTTCTAAGGAAGAGGATCTCTTGGTGATTTTGTTGACAGATAAAGGGAGATATAGCTTGGCATTGACTGTAGACTTGGCGTACTCATTCCACTATATTTCATTTAGAGAGTGGTTTGTATCCTTCAAAACATGGGATGTTGGTATAGTTGAGTTGGGTAATAGACAACCAAGCAAGGTGGTGGGGATAGGATCAGTGAGGATAAAGATGAATAACAAAGTGGTGAAGCTTTTAAAGAATGTGAAATATGTTTCAGAATTGAAGAATCATCTTGCCTCATTGGGCCAATTAGAGAAATCTGGACATAGCTTCTCAATGACTGCAGGTAGTGGAATCCTTAAGATTACTAAGAATGCTTTGACAGTCATGAAAAGGAGTTAGGTGGAGAACAATCTCTACAAACTTATGGGTAGTACGGTTGTCGGTAAGGCATCCACAATTTCTTCAAAGTTAGATACAAATACCGTTGCTTTATGGCTTATGTGATTGGGACACATCAGCAAGCAGGGATCGAGGGAACTCCACAAGAGGAAGTTGTTGGAAGGTGTCAAACAATGCAAGGTTGATTTCTATGAGTTTTGTGTGCTTGGTAAACAAAACCAAGTTCAGTTTAAGTTGTTCTCACACCGCAACAGTGATATATTAGAATACGTTCACAATAATGTATGGAGTTCTACCCCGTTAAATTTGAGAACTAGATAGTAAGTTGGGAATGCAGAATCATTGCTCTCCAACTTGAGGGGAAATGTTGGTAATTGTGCTTGTTTAGCTTGTTTGGTTGGTTTGTGGCTGGTTTACATTTTCTGTTCAGCTTTTTTTCTCTTTTTTTTCGTTATTTTTTAGTTGTCTATTTTAGGATTAGTTTTTACTAATATTTTATTTTACTAGTTTCCTATTTTGCTTAGGCGGCTAATAGGCTAAGCTTTTTCTACTTGTACCCTAGTTTTAGTCGTATAAATAGAAGAGAGTCAGAGAGAATTTTAATTCTGACTATGGAGCCAAAATACGCAGTTTTTGCTTTTTCCAGAAATACTAATATTAGTTGGAAAATGTACATTTTTTTCTTCCTTTTCAAGTTATACACGATAAGAATTCCACTAGAAGCATGGACAAACCTATTTTCAAGTATGTCAACATGTCATGGACATGTCCAACACTGTCACTACACATAGACAACGCACATCCAACTCAGACACATCATAGCTCCTATGTAGTACATGCCGGAATTGAAGAAAAGTCAAGAGGTAAATCTTTGTAAGGAAAAGTCAGAAATCTAAAGTAAAGGCACATAAGTATACCAGCTTGCCACTTTCAGAGAACCATTTACTGAACAAAGAATGTGCATTAACTTCAATCAGCTGACACTGGGGGTATCTGAATAAAATTAAACAAGAAACTTAGTGAGTTCTTGATTGTCCCATTGTTTTCACTAGATGGTAGAGTATAAGAATAAAAAAAGCTGAAGAAATTATTAGAAATCTAGATTAATGCACCTTTGATTGAATCGAATGGATAGTTTTTGTGCTAATGCTTTACATAAAGATGTCTTTCCAGTCCCGGGAGGTCCATGTAAGAGAATAATTCTGCAAATATTCAAAAGAATCAAGAGTCATAACATATTCAAAATTATTTCATTTTGAGTAATAAACTTACTTGTCAGGTAACAGATGGAACAAAAAATGAAGTGCCACTGTCATCGTAAAAGAAGCCAAGCAGAGACAATTAAACTTCTTTTCAATACAGTATGACTCAGTGGAAAGGGGTGGTCTAACTTGAGCTTGTACAGCTTCTAACGCCAATGCTATGCATAGTTCATTCATCTCACTGAAGTTTAAGACCAACTTCCTACCATTACTTAATGATCAACACAGGCGATGGCACTTATGGATGGAAACAATGTACAGCAGCACAAGAAGAACAAAAAGAAGAAGGTAACCAAGGGCAGATTTATCTTTCATTTTTCAATAAATAAAACAGCCCAAATAATATTATTTAAGCGCTAAATTCTTCACTTTTGGTAGACGGCGTCCAAAAGAGCAGGATGAATAACAGTGCCACCATCAGCAAGTTGCTGTTCTCTTGACGTTGTAATAAGCAGCGAACTCCCTTTTTTTTTGTTCCTTTAAACAATTTAAAGGAGGTCACTTCACAAGTGCCCAGCTCAATCTGCACTTATACTAAGTAGTATTTTAGATGTCCTGAAGCCAAGTTTGGTTATCATCTCAGGAAGCAATATCATGCCTACCATCTACCAGGCAAGATCATGGACATGCACATGATTGTAAACTGAAACTTCAGAATTGAAGACCAAAGGCACAAAGTCAGAGGGAGTGCTAATCTAAATAAATGCTTCCACAGATTACCGGTTCCATGAAACAAGAAATGGATCAACACCCTTTTCAGTAAAGAGCAAAGCGCTCGCTGCATATCTTAACAACCTTTGCTTGAGACCAGCTTCATATATTAAGCTGCAAAACCCATGGTTCCAGGATAAATTACTTTAAAACTTTATTATTACCCATAAAAAAAAAATAGTAGCTTAGAAATTAGAACTAATTGATAAAAGTATAAGCTGTTATGAACCTTTCCCACATGCCATCAAATTCTTTTGCCGGAAGAATCCATTCATTGAAGCTGGAAAGTTGGCCGTCAGTGCTTATTTCCTCGCATGGTCCTTCTTCACTAAGCTGACAAAGCAAAATTCAGACAATATTGATAGAACTCTGTGATGTACTTCAACTGAAAGTAATATAACAAAGAGATTCTGAACTAAAGTGACAAGTACAAGTTGTGGAAAGATACTATAGATATCGAACAAGGTAGTGCATGCTTAACTCAGACGGTTCATTCGCTAATAAATGAGGAAATTATACGAACAAGACAACAAGTTACAATTATAAGAAAGACAGAAGAAATCCTTGAGCTACATAGTCTGTGAACATATTAGTCCAACCAGGATATGCCATCTATCGAAAACTGAGATCCATATGATAGAACCAGTTGAGCAGTATCACCTGAAAGACATGCACATCAGGCTTGACTTGCCAGAACAAAAGAATGTTATGGTTGCTTGTCGACTCATCTATAAAATGAATGTCTTAGCATCAGATCATTGAACTATATACATATATGTATGTGTATGGAAAGCTAACCTCCTCACTTCTGTTTGGAGATCAGCATCTTTCACACATTGTGTCGAACCAAAAACTCTCTTGTTAAAAACACAATAAGTAGGACGATTTTAACAATCTATTTTTTTCTTGAATTATTGATAAAAATAAAAAAAGTCAGAGACTAAATGTATTCAAATAGAAAGGTCTTAGCCAAAGTTATTTGGCGCCAAAGGCCGGGGACCAACATTGTCAAAAACTCCGAGTTTATAAAAAATGTGTTTTGCGAAATCACCCAAACTAGCATTGAGTCCTGTACAACTGTGCAAAACCCAGGAAAAACCTTTAAAATACAAAAAATAGAATTCAAGGAAAAAAAAAGTTGCACAAAACCCAAAATAGGGGTTGCACTGTTCATGATTTCAAAATAGTACCATTTCTTATAAAATTATCTAATATATAGATGTTATATATATTGCCTTTTGAAAGAAAAATGAAAAAATATATACAAACACTCCCATACTTTGACCCATTACATACAGCCACAATGTACTTTGAAATTCGAATAACAGAGCTCTGATCTGCTTCCAAGTTTGCTATAGAACAAAGATCTATTATCCGAATTTGAAAGTATACAATGACTATTTGCAAAGAAGTTAAAGTACAGAGAGTATCAATATATTTTTTCTAAAATATAGTACAATAAAAAATGTGGAGGATGTCAATGTTTACCTAAGAGTACGTATGTTAATCACATACAATGTACAGATAAAATAACGTACCAGTATCACAAATACAGATTCTTTGCACGTTTTCTGAAAGAAACGTTTCATCAAGAGGCACAGGAATGGGTCCATCAATATAGCTCAAACACCTGTTTTCAAGCATCCTGATAATCATAGAAATTGGTTATAAAACGCTGGCAGAAACTAATAAAGAAGAATAAGACGTGATTAATCCTCTGGTTTAGTCTTCAACCACCCACAGGTAAAGGCTGATAAGCAAAATTAAAGAATTGGATCAGGTAATTCCACGAACGCATAAACCTCAATTTAACTTATCGGTAAATAACAATTTATATATATATATAGTATGAAGTCAAAACAACCCCAAAACTTCCTAAAAAGCCACAGCTTGAAGTCAATAAGCATCAAGAAAATGGCGCACCTCTCGACGGTTGAACGGACATCCGCGATCCGAGCTGTACTCGAAGGTTTTAAACATACTTCAACTAGTACAGGGAGAAAGGGAGAAAGTTAAACTACAAATAATTATAACTTGAAGAATTGAAACTAACGAATCTGTATACGCCGAATGAGATGGTGAGAATGATTTCATGGTACCAGAGACGAGAACTTTCTCTTCAGAAACCATAGGAGAAGGAGCTGAGTCTTGGGCAGCGACACCATTTTGTTCGGAGATTTCATCGATTGGGGGATTTTGCAGGGTAACCTCCATGGAAGCACTCATTACGTTGCTAGTGATTGTTTCTGGAACTGGGAAGAGAGGGAAACAATTAGGGGTTATTTCTTTTAAAATGGGCGGGAAAATCCTGCCAGTGCTGTCCTTGATCCACCCATGAACTCTATGGAACTCCGTGTCGGGTAAATTATGAAAGAGGATTAAAGATATTTATATTGCAAAATTTTAAATTTTAAAATTATTTTAAATAATTTAAATTTTAAATTATATAAAAAAAATTATAGTTTAAGATTTTAATTGAAATTTTTGGTTCTTTCAAGTTCATTGAATTAATTTTAAATTTTAAGATCCTTTAATATAAATATTTTTAATTTGGAGTTTTCATTTATAATCTTTCTTTCCAAATTTATTGTTACTATTGCAAGGATTTCTAAAATAAAATTTTGACAAAAAATAATAGAATGTACATTATTTTTAACTAAATTCTTAAAATTCTTTAAAGTAAATTATATGTGAAACCTACACTTACACCTCTTTTTAAGTTTCAATATATACTATAAAATTTTATAAAACCTACTATAATCACACCCTTTTAGTTTTGAAAATATTATGCTAACATTTTTAATTTTCAAAAGAAAATTTTAGAATATAAGTTAGTGTAGCAGAGCGTAGCCTCACCTAGTTACTTCAAGTTAAGGTAAAAAGAAACAAAAAATAAATGGATTATGTTGGATTAAAAGTATTAAATTAATTATGTTAACCAGTTTAATTTAACTCAACTCAATCTTACATATATTATTTTAAAATTATTTTATAAAAATTTATATAAATATTTTATTTTTCGAAGGCAAAATATAATTTTATAAAAATTTATATAAATATTTTATTTTTTAAAAACTATTTTATAATCTACCAAAAAATTTAAAAAAAAAAAAAGCTCAGCCAAATCCAACCAAATAGGTCAGGGCTCACCTGTGTGCATCTCTAATATAAGTTTCTTTTTTATTTTTTTTCTTTTAGTTGTAAGAGTATAAGTTATGTTGACAATATTAATAATAAAAAAGAAGTAGTATGAACAAAAGTATGGAGTGTGTGAAGTACGTTTTAAAAATTTCAAGAGAGTAATTTATTCAAATTTTAATTTTATTTTTTCAACAAACTTATTTTAGAGGTTTCCAGTCCACAATATTCGTGTTAAATATATGTATATACGTAAAAAAAAAAATCATATAGTATTTCTTGCAAATTTAAGCTTTTTGCCAAAATTTTAAAAATTTGTTAGATCAAATCACTGTTAACACTTTGATTAGGATTGTCTATCATATTCTGAGGAATTGGCTCAAGAATTGAATTTGTAACAATGCACTTAACAACAATTCACGAGCCCGTTCAAATCATTAGACTAATCTCTTGAGTTTATTCCCTTATTTTGAAAAATAGAAGTAAAGGTTAGGGGCTAAGACCTTAGGAGAAATATAGTCCGAGGTTTTGCCTATGTAGGCTTCCTACTATCATCAGACTAGGAGAATTTGAGTAAAACAATTTACTGGAGATTAATAAATTAAACTAATTGTGAATAAAGATATAACTATATTATTATATTTTTTAAGTGAAATTCGTTGCTGACATATTTATTTATCATTAATTTAATTTATTAATCTTTTACAAACTTGAATTCATCTAAAAATTTTTGGTGAGCTCAAGTGACTTCAACCATTTGTTCATGCATTCAGTAAGAGAGAATTGCTCACACAATATTGGAACCCGCCTAATAGCCACTTCCCACTCGTAACATTTGCTTTGCAGCTCAAAGTCGCAAGTACAGAGTGCTTTGTCATCATCAACTTATAACCCTTTTCTTTATTAGCAGTTTGGAGGCTCTAATCTTATAGAAAATAGCATGGCCCACGAAGATATATCCTTTTTCCCTGGGAACACGAGATGAAGGCAAGAACTTGAACAACACTGAGTTTTGGATGGGAGAGAAAAGAAATTAAAAAGATAAATAAAATATATGAAAAATAATACTTTTATTTTTATTTAAAAAGAATTAAAAAATAAATATTATTAAATAATAATAACAAGAGTATAATGAATATTATATAATAAGTTTTGAATAAAATATATTCATTTTCTTTAAATTTTATTGAAAATATACAGATATTTTTTTAATTTTATTAAAATTACACAAATCTCTAATTTAGTTTCAAAATTAATACAATTTTTTTTGAATTTTCTTAAAATTATATACACCGTCCTTTTTGTAATTTCAAAAAATATCTGTATAATTTTAACAAATTTAAAAAAAAAATTGTATTGGTTTTAAAAGTAGAGTAGAGATTTATATAATTTTAACAAACTTAAAAGAAGTTTATATAATTTTAAAAATTAAGAAAAATCTATATAATTTCATCAAAATTCAGATGAAGTTGGTGTATTTTACTTTGATTTTTTTTTTTTTAATTTATCTTTCATTGTGCCATTCTTTTCTCACATGCACCGCCAGTCCGGCAGTTTTAGGCCTATGAGTGAATTTGATGCACATCCACGAGACTTCAAAGAGAAGCCTTAAAGGGTCAAAACGCGAAGGAATGAGGAAGCCATCAGCTAAAGACACAAGCACTTCTACAGGCAGGGACACAACCCTATCATGGCATCAAGAATGCTCCCAGCCATGATAGAGAAACTAAAGTACAGCTTCACCACCTTACGAGTTACAATTGAACATCCTAGAAACACTAAATGCAAATCTCATTAACAATGCTAGTATAACTGCATTAAGTGATCAGACTATAATTCTACATATGCGTTGCATCAGATAAAATACAAGGTAGGTTGAGCTGCATTTGGTATAAAAGTGTAAAGAAATGGATCTGGACATTTACCAGCTTCCAAAACGATCTTATTGGACTAGATTCTATCTAAAATCCTTTCCATCCATGTTTAACCTTAAAAGATGTCTTATTCATGTGCTTATTTAATAACACTGACTGGAGCAGCAAAGAAAACCAGTAGGCTGAATTTCCTCCTTTGCTCTGGGTGTATCCTCTGAGTCATCACGTTTCGCCATCAAAGAGCGGGTACCGGGGGACTCTGGTGGCAAGATCGTGTTCTCAGAAGTGAATATTCTTGGAGGAATCATTGGTTCAGGAGGCGATATGGTGTAAAGATAATGTAGGAGCATTTGGATTATTTGGGTGAAGTTGGGCCGGGAATTCGGGTCCTCCTGCCAGCATGAAGTAAGAATTACAGCCAATTCCTCGGGGACATTCTCTGCACTGGGCCTCACATTCTGAAACCACAAAAAGTCATTAAACTGTCAGTCACAAATAACAGTAGCGAAGGACTTTGGTAAACGATTTTAGATGAATAGGCCATTACTTTAAAGGCTGCTGCATATGCTGCCTGGAGGTTTGACATGCCTTCAAATGGTAACCTGTTGCGTATAAGCTCCCACAAAACGATTGCAAAGCTATAAGCATCCACCTTATGGTTGTAGTGCTTCTTCTCTCCCTGCCTTAAGGTGACAGTGCTATACAACTGATATTTTGTGTCAATGCAATCAGTCCATACTGCTCATACTTCAAATACGAAAGAGAGAGAAAGCACATATATTCCTCAACAAAATACCTCTGGAGCCATCCAACGGTAAGTTCCTGTTTCCGCAGTCATCATCTCTGTTAATGACTCTTCTCTTGCTAAGCCAAAATCTGCTAGCTTGACTGTTTTCTGGTCTTCGGTCAGCAGTAAGTTTTCTGCATTATAGAAAAAAGAATAATTACCTTTATCCTGTAGAAGATGTAAGCTTCAGCTAGTTATACAACAAAGACATGCAAGCTCCAGTACTGCACAACTCATAGCAGAACATGGATAATAAAACTACTCATTTTGTTAAGAGGAATAAAGATGGGGAAGAATATATGATGAAGACAGGAGATAACACATCCAAAACGCCATCATTATTTAATGTGTTATCGAATTAATTTTGAAACTGCATTTAATGTATTAACTCTAAATGAAGATATCAGTTACAACTTGTCAATTCAGCGTTCATAAAAACATAAAAACACACAAGAAGCATAAGCCTTCGAAACTGTTCCATGTTCTCTTTGACTGTTTGTAAGATGAGACATTATCTAAGAGAAAGGCCATTTAGTATGCTCCTCAAAGATCTAAATTCTACAGCCACAGTAAATATAAATTTGCAACCTTAAGAACAGTTTTCAGACAAATATTACAAATTAGTTAAAGTATGAGGGGATGCAAAGGTAGAATGCAGTAGCATCTAACTCACTCGAACGACTGGAGATTAAGCATATGTGAAAGCTTGGGTTAGAGAAATAATAGTTTGAAACTAAACAGCCTGAACTAGTGCCCCAATTTCTCCTGATGAAATGTCAAATAATCTCTTGACATGGCTAATTAAAGGGGGGAGAGGTAATGGATATAGATAAATAGTTCAAGTATACGCGTCTAGGTAATTGTACATGGAAACAAGAAAACATTTCAGTATGCAAGTATTATTTAAGGAAAGTCATAAAGCAACTACGAGTGAGACATTGATCTTGTCATTAAAACCACTCTTAAAATAACACTGTTTTTTCACAGGAACGCCCTTCATTAAGTTCAAGCCTAAACATGCTGAAACCTAAAACGGCTCATTTATCGGTCAAAGAGAGCAAAAGAAACTATTACCAGGTTTCAGGTCACGGTGGATGATACCATGCGAATGCAGGCATTCCATAGAACGAGCAATATCAAGGGCAAAACTGATGGCAACATGTATGTCCAAGCATTTTGGCCGCATGTTGAGCAAATACTTGCGCAAAGTTCCTCCCAGTAAGAGCTCGGTGACTATCACCATCACAGGCTCCTTACAGGCACCAATAAACTGTTGAGAAACATGGTGCAATATTTACTGTCAGGTGTTGACATAAAACGAGCAGTTTTTGTCAGAGGCTATATCTATTGTTGCTTCAATGACATACAAAGACACAAAGGACAGGAATCAAGGGAGAGCCTAGACCAAAGTACAACCTTCACCAAGTTCTTGTGCTGAACTCTAGACAACATTGCCACTTCCCTTGCAAATCGAGCTTCTCTCTTGGCGATCTCTTCTGTAGTTTCTCCTTTATGTACAATTTTAATAGCAACAGTCTGGTTGTTATATCTGAAATGAACCCAAAAAAAGAATTAAGCACAAAAGCAGCATATCTGCAACTTGAACCAACACAATTTCAAAATAATAACTAGGAAATTCCAAATCTCAGAGAACCCTAATTCAAGTTGAATATTGACTGCTGTAGCACCTCTGTCGGAAAAAAGAAGCTGAAGTTCTAATCAAGCTCCAAAGTCACAATGTAGCCTGAGCAAAGCATTATATTACTCGGTATAATTGCTTAGCAAATCACCGAGGACAATAGTTAATATGTTAAATTTGGCCATCAAAATTCCGGGAAGCAAATGACACCAACAAATATATGCCTCTGCTCATTAAGAAAGAAGGGAAGTTTAATTTCTGCAGACCAATTGACCAAGTAAGAAATCGAATTTCAAGTCATAAACTTACTTTCCCTCATAGACTTTGGCATGAGCTCCCTCTCCAATCCTCGGACCAACATACAGATGCTTAGGATCAATTAACCATTTCGCGTCCAATCTGAACTCATCAACCGAGCAGAACCTACCTCCAGATTCCATCTTTTTATAATTAGATGAATGCTCAAAATCTACATCAGCCAGAGCCAATTAAGTCCAGCAGCCATGGTTACTTCTAAACTCAAATCACACGAAAGAACCCTAGAGTGAAACCATTGAAAATCTTATTTGCATAGCAGATGGATATGCTGACATGAAACAGAGAACTATATAAGACATGCCCTGCAGTGTGTTCTGGAACTCAGAACCACATCTCAAAAAGTCAGGCCCGGAGATCAAAACTCAGCAGATTGATGTTTTACATTTCCTTGGGGACGCAAAAGCATGGAACCCACATGCTTTGAGAGAGAGAGAGAGAGAGAGAGGCAACAAACACAAGCAAAGCCCAAAGCCCAAAAAGATTTCTTGAAAATGCATGGGGAAAAGAGAAGAATCCCTGGAAAGGGAAGCATGGAAATGAACCAATCACCAAGCCCTCAAGTAAAAACCAAGGCTAGGGATAAAACCCTATTACTCCCTAAAGAGCTTAAAATTAAATGCTATAATGACTTCCTAAGAGTTTTAATGGTACAGTTTAATTTATTAGCTTATTTAATCCATGTGGGTGCTGAAAGTCACACTTGATCTGGAGACAGATTCATGAAACGGATTGAGACTATGCTTAATTAATAAAGAAAAAATATTGAAGTGAGACAGAAGGAGCTTTTTTGAGTGAAAAAAGGAGGACCCGGGGAGAGGGGAAGAGAGGTATTTACGAGTAATGTAATAAAAACATTGTGGGAGCCATAAACTAATCAAGAGCACATGGAGACTGACCTTGTCGACAGCTACATAAGGCATAAACAGAAAGCCTAGACTGCACTCTTACCATCCAATGCTAGCGTACTTCACCAACCATGCTAGAGATGCGGTCCTATAGGCTTGTAGACTTGCCGCAACTACCAATGGGCAATACAAAACTTGATTAAACTGATTAAGAACAGAGACTTGATGTTAGCAAAAAGCCGAGAAAAGTATAAAATAAATTGAAATGAAACCCCCTCGAACTCACTCGCGTTATTTAGACTCATTTTTCGGACAAAAGCAAATGACCTTTCAAAATTGTTGGAACTTGTAGTGGCATGCTATTGAATGTTCAAACTTCTAATTGGTAATTTGATAGAGACCAACAGTACAAGTTTTAAAGACATCTTGGCCTTAGAATTGAATATGTCTATGTTGATGTAGTGTAATGGTCCTACAGCTACAAATAACTCGTAACTTGGGAGTCAGGGAAAATATGGTGGATATCCATTTTGGGAAGAACCTGGACTTGGGAATGTGACCCAACTATCAAATGGAGAAGAAATAAAATGCGAAATCCTAATTCGACAAATTCCACATTGCTCTTTCATGAATTGTTACTTTGACAAAATGCAAAGAATATTGATGGACATCAATTTACAAAAGCGACAGCAATAAACCCTAGCTAGGGTCCGCCATTTTGCCCCTAATGAAATGTGTTGACATATGGGAGATTGTTGTTTGGAGACTTCGTGTCACTCTTCGTTCAACACTAGAGTAGATAATGAGTAGCATTTGCTTAAAAAGTTTTTTACTGTCCCCTTATTATAGGGAAAAATCTTAATTTCAAGTAAAATTTGAAAACATCTTTGATCCTTATATATTTTATCAACATAATTATGCAGTCATAACTTGGAGTGAAAAGTAGCTGGTCTTGCTAAAAAAATTTTATATCAGTTGATAGAATCATTTATACCACTCTGCGACGTTGTACAAAAAGCTTTTTTACCCAAAAAGAAAAGTAATAATTTGAAGTTCTTACAACTGTACAAGTAACATTATAATTACAATCACACAAATAATAATCACAACTTCACCAGTCTCAAGAGACTCGTGAAGGTTGTATACTTTTGTTGATCTGAAGTTGGGAAGTGATCTCATGCCAAGAAATAGAGCTGCTTTCTATTTCAATAATGGCGGCCCTACCCAAGGGTTGCTATGTCCCAGAAGTTCTGGCAGGTGTCCTTCAGGTCTCGAGTGCTTAAGGGTTGCTCATCACCCTTATGATCTTTGAGAAGCCTAGCCTGAAGAACAAACAATTGCTCCCTTCAATTCTATTGCGTTTTGTTGAATCTAGAAGCTTAAGCTGCTAGTTATTGCATACTGAAAGTGAAAAGCATATATTCTTAGTTTTTACATAACAAAATGATACCTATCTGTGCAGGATTGGATCACACGCGTGACTGCCAGTGGCAGATATCATTCAAGTTAGGTTCTTCACTTCATTTTTCTTTTGAAAAACATGTCGTGATGGCATCTCCTAACTGTGGCACCATGTTCAGTTCTTTATGCTTCTTCGGGTACGAAAACGTGGTCTGTTGCGAACGAACCTGCGCTACCTTCACCTGTTAATAGAATCTGGCTTTTGGGGTCTATGACACAGAACTAGAGACTGATATTGGCCTTCGGCTAAAATTACGTTCGAAAAGAGCAACCATTAGGGTGGACAAGATATCATACGCGGAAACCATGCTCATCATAGGATACTCCAACTCTTTGAAGAGAGTAAAATGGTTAGTTGCTGAAATCCGTGTGGCTATATATACCACAGAACTGGTTATTCCTTTGTCCTAATTCTCTGATTTGGATACTCGAATTGAATGCTTCCTAGCCCCAAAACACTTGCCAAACCCAAAGAACAGCGGGTGTAAAATAAAAATTGGAAGGAAGCCGTAAAATATCAGACCCTCGAAAACATCCCAGACCCACGGTCCACAACCCCCCCCCCCCCCAAAAAAAAGTATCCCTCAACCCGGCCAATACCTAACAAGGTCAAAATTTTGTCTTTCCATTTTATAATTTAATTGTCCAAAATAATCTAAAACATTATTTTAATAAAGATACGCCTAATTCACAATATTTGAACATTTTTTTAATTAAAAAATTTATGTAAAAAAATATAAAATAAATCAACCCATTCAGAATGGGCAAATATGTACTTTTCTCCGTTTGCTAAATTGTTAGCCCAAAACAGACAAGTCTCATACAGGGCAGATCAGCACGTTTGACAGAACCACACCCCCCCCCCCCCCAAAAAAAAAACTACTTATACCAAGACAAATATAGATTTACCTATATTATAACACAAACGAAGTCGGAATAGCTTCATATACATATGCAAGCTAAGTCGGATATCATATACATTATTGACAAAAATTCATGAACATAAGATAGGCCAAATCGTTCATCGACGACAGAGCCACAATAGAAAAAAGTTAGGACATTACTTAGTTATGGAATGCCATAACGAATGTTAGGCATCCTAGACCACAGGATTCACTATCATTGCATTTATAAAAGACACTTCACCTAAACTTCCTCCCCACTAACTAAATCCAAAACAACACGTTTGATGCTTCCATTGTTTTTCTTCAGCAGCCTCTTGTTCGTTTCATTGTCGCGGAAGCCCTGAATTCACAACTAATCACGTGTTAAAACTGTATCCAACCCAATAATATAAAAGGCAAACATGATTAAAGAAAACTAAGTCTAACAAGCAGCAGCAATGCCAAACACAATAAAAAATACCATCCAAAAACAACTTACCATCTCCTGTAACTCATCAAGGAGAGGGTCCCAGTCAGAAACACCGCAGAGATCATCCACTGACTGCTCCAGATTGTACTCGTTCATCCTCAAGATCTCTTTGTTCAGATCAACCTGCTTGAAACCCATCTCCTCAAGTTCCTTAAGGAGAGTCTTCTCAAGGGAATTATCTCCATCAGTTCCGGGAGATGATGATGGTGCACCTACATCTGGGGACTGTGGATTAGAGGCAGCAATTGGAGCTGTTTCTGAGAAATCAATGATAGGATAAGAAACAGATGGAGGTGCCAAAGAAATTGCGGGGAGTGAGGCACCATGGCCCACAATTGTAGTTTCATTCATAGAGAGATTTTCTCCCAGCTCTTGCCTGGGTTGCTCATCAACCTGTTGCTTCCCTAATTTTGTAGAAGCATTAGAATTGCAGGGTTGAAGAAAGACATCATCCACTACAGGATGAACATTGATATCTATATTCTCAGGCCCTTTAGAACCACTGTCTTCAAGGGGCATATTCAAGTTTAGACCTTGCAAGCTATCATAAAATGACTCCTTGAGAGAAGCATCAACCTACAAGTATGATAAAAACATAAGAGCAATTTTATAGAACCATTAGCAACAATGCCCAAAGTTCCTCAGCCAAATAATTAAAAAGAAAAGCAATGCCCACAACACAATGATTTACCTGAATAAGAACCCAAACACGTTGACCAAACTTATAACCAGAAGGAAGCGCCATCCTCCAGTATGAAATGTATCGACCAGGAGATTGTGGTGCTCTAAAGTCAACAGCAATGTCAAGTCCTTTGTCCACAGGTATGCCTTCCACAGGAATCTGTGGCATGTTTAAACAGATAAAGCACTCAAAAGACAGACACAAAGCAGTCTATAATAAGCAAAATAAGCCTGAATAAAAGTTCATGAATTAAAGGAATAATCAAACTCCAAGATGAGAATTCAAATAACCTCTAAGTTAACTGAATGAAAGTCACTAAATTTGTCTCCTCCAATCCAAACAAGTTGACATCCCTGGGGCCACACTATAGTGCCGTTGTTGCGCATCTGCCAAATCTTTGTAAATGCGGTAGATGGGGCCATTATTGTACCATCTATTACATTGACATCCAAAACGAACCTGCTGTCTAGCTTGGACCTCGCATGCTTCATGGGAACATTGTTTCTAAAAATATGTGGCAACGTTGAAGAACCCATCCAAGGTGGCTACAAGGAACAAAAAATCAGTAAATTGTACAGTTAAGGCAAGATAACATAGCAGCAGAAAAGGTTATAAATCTTCATACATGTTCATATAGACCCTTGAAGGATTTTGGGCCACGAAAAGGTACAGGACGATCTATTTTGATATAATCTGTCCAATTACCATTTTCATTGAAGCAGATGCTGCAGAGGTCATAATTTTCTTTCCTGCAATAAAAGTAACCGTTATAACACTCTTAAAGATACCCCTTAAAAGCTATTTCATAATATTAGTGGCATAAAAGCAAAGTTCTTAAGTTCTCACACTTTGGATTTGTATCGAGGTCCAGTTATAGGATAAGCGCCACATCCATCACAGCGGACACCCTTATGGAACATACCACCCATGGCCTCAGTGTGACAATGGCTCCTTTTAAATGGATGACCCCGATAGTTTTCAAAAGAGGGTGCTGCCGAATCAACAATATGTGTCCCAGAAAAAGGACATTCAACAAAAGGACTAAAACCCATTGCATTAGTCTGGGTTGAGATATTATCAGGAGCTGCCTGACTAGTGGATGCCCCAGGACTACCACCCTTACAATTTAAACTGTCATTGGTAGCCTTCTTACCCTTTTCACCATCACCATCAGGAGCTGTTAACAAACCTTGTACAGCATTCATATTTGTGGATTGAGATGGATTGGAATCAGAGGGAAGAACATTAAGATCAACAGAAGCAACTGGTGCTCCTACACCTCTAGTTACATTTTCAGCATGTAACTGTTGATTGGCTTCAAAAGTTGAGTCCACAAATGGAGGCTGCGGACCTCTTACTGCAGGAGAGACAGATTCCTTACTAGCATCCCTTTTAGAGCTAAGACCAGCAGCAATCTCAGGCTGGGAATCAGAATTTATTATGGATTCTCCCAATTTGGACATGGAATCCACAAGGGTAGCAATCACAGGACTAGAAGAAGCAGCTTTAGAAGCCAAGTCTTGCGATAACTTATAAAGGCGCTCACGTACTGGCTCTGGAACAGACATCAAAACTTGAGAAACGGCAGAATTGTCACTCACCACAAATGGATCCAAGATGCGAGGAGTTCTTAAGGGAGTGGAACTTCCGCTAGCCATTGAATTTGATTTACCAGTATTATCATTGCTCATGTGTAAATCAATTCTCAAGAATTTTAGGTTCTGCCTCATCACATCAAGCAGATCATCATCATCCATGAGTGTCACCAAATCCCCATCTTCGTCAACATATCTCAGCATGAAATTGGCTTCAGGAGGAATATTGAAAAGGGAAAGTATCTTGGACCTCAATCTAGCCATGTCAAGATCCAGTTGATTATTCTCGTCTACGCGAGCATTGAAGCGCCTGAGGGTATCTCCATATTTGACCTGTTACAATTAATGCAACAAGAAAATATTTGTAATTGTACAATAGTAGAGCCATGCTTTTACTTCATCAGAGATACAGCTAGAGAATAAACAAAATTCATGACCAGATACGACATCAAAAAAAAATATGTGAAATTATTTCTCCGCAAGGTTATGAATTACATTAACTAATAAAATGAAAAAAGCACAATTTCTTTTTGGTGATAATCACAAATATATATATATATATATATATATATATATATATATTAACTCCACAGAATTGATATCAATCCTCGGAAAAGATAAAATAGAGATGCATGGTTCGAGGTTAAGAAAATCCTATAATAAACATGAAATACAAATAAACAACCACTTATAGCATAAAAATCAAAATTAAGTTTATGCACATGGGGTCTACGTCAAAGAACATATTTGTATTATGGACGAACCAATTCAGTTTGCGTGGTTCTACACAAGAAACAAAAACCTGGAAAATTTATGAAGGTAAGATATAATTTCGAGCTCTGCTGAAAACTATCAAAAAACATTTCACCATTCATCCATCCAATGAGATCAATTCGCAACAAATTAAAAGATCTGGCAAATTAAAACCAAAATTAACAACGAACGCATACAAAATCCTATCAAACTTCAAAGGCCTCCAACTCAAGCATTTCCCAATAGACCACGGAAAGAAAAGAAATTGAAGCTTAAATAACGTAACTGGAGGAGGAAAATGGAAATTAAAATTCAAACCTTGATCACTAGAGTAGACTCCATAGCATCAAAGCAGAACCGAGCACCGACCAAAGGACGCGTACCAGTTAGCCGCGAATCAAAGACTCAAAACCCTAACCCTAGGTGAACAAGCCCTTCAGATTGCAAACAAAGAAGCCAAGCAGAGACTAAAACCTTCTAAGCGTACCAGTCTCGCTTCTCTGTTCTCTCCGAATACAAAGGCAACCATACGCATCGTATGATATATACTTACTAAGATGGCTTGGTGGATAAGAAATTTTCTTTGACTTTTTTTTCCTTCGTTGCAAAGTTAGCCGCGGGACCCGCTGAGAGATGTTGCATGCGATAGGCTGGGCCGTGATAATCTCTTTTTTTTTTTTGATTAACCGTGATAATCTCTTGCAGGGGCATATTTTTGGCTGAGAGCCTCGGTGATTACTGGAATTTTGGCTGGATAAATAATAGACTTACAGAGTAAATTATGTTTCCCTCTAGATGTTGATATTATACATTCTTTTTTAATTTAAAAACTTTTGTTTTATTTTAAAATTAAAAAATATGTTATATTATTTTTTCTTGTAATAAAAAATGAGATAAAATTATAGTTATTTTGACAAAAATAATATGGTATATATTATTTGTCATACTTATATTTACCATATGCTATAACTTATAATATTAAGAAACTTGTAATTCCAGTAGAAGACCTTGTTAATAAAGTTTCGAACCCCATAGTAAAAAATTCAAAATCTTATCTACAAGATCCAAGATTTAGAAAATCTCAATTGGTATACCTAGGGATTTCTACCCTTCGTTCATGGAAATACATATTTATAACTTTATTCTTTGAACTACTATACAAATTTGAATCTTGTTAGGAAGAAACAGAAACTATTATAGTTATAATTTGTCTAAGTTTTTGGACTTGATTTTGTGAATTTTCTTTCCCCTATCAAATGATATCCAAAAATGATAAAAATTGGTAAAATGACTCCTTATTATATTAACTATAAGCCACTAAAATAGTTTTCAAAAACTCTCATAGATGACCCCTTAACCAATGTCATTTAGACCACTACTATGTTTGAATTTGTTGCACACTATCCTTCTATTTTCTGACTTCGTTACCCTATCAAATGAGTTCAAAAAATTATAAGACTTTTCATATCTAAATTTATATATCTTATACCTTCCTATAAATTTTCATGCAATAATTTTTTTATTTACCTATTTAACAAGATTTATTACAAAATCTGCTCAAAACTGTCTCATACAAAAGTTAACTTAGTACATCGTTTTCTTGATTTAACCTATTCCAACAGTCCTATAACTTTTCCAAACCTTTAGTCCAAAGAATGGAGAACTCATTATAAAAATCAGATATAAAAATCTGATGATAATGATAATCAATTTTATGCAAAATAGCAATTAAAGTTACTTCTATACATAAAGCAACGCTTCAATTAAACATCGTTGTCAACTTACACTATAAATTATACCCGTATAATTATCCTACAGGTGCATAATAGATGATTACAAAACAACTTTACATGCTCAAAACTACAATCATGCTTTAGCATTTGGTGCTACACAGGGAATTCACAGATTAATTATAGGAATAACACGTTAGTTTGTTATTCTACTTGTCTAGTTTCTGCTCATTTTGCTTCATCTGAGGTATAATTGATACTTAAAAATGATTAGCTTTATAATGAGATAAAATCCAACTAGATAATATTATATTCATGGAGTATAGATATAAACGACACTAAATAGTATCCAGGATATATTTGATACACAATTTAGTGTAAGAGCATGTACTGTCCGGATAGCAGCATATATTCATTCGTTAGGCTATTATACTTCAATCAATGACTAATAATAGTAATCTAATACTTATAAGAATTATCTTAGTAGACATACATACAACCATACACGGTATAGGATATTCAAAAATCATCCAATGCAATTATATACGTAAACAGAAAAAATACAATATTAACTACTTGTTTTGTTATGATTGTTCAATCAAATTGTTCTTTAGCTTTTGTTGTTCCGATTGTTCCCCTAAAATTTCAATCATGTATTACAGTAAATAAGAGCTATTAATGATAAAAATTTAAGTAAAAACTAAGGTACTATCCTCCTTTATAGTGGTTCTAACTTTCTTTCGTTAGTTGGGAATTTGAGTTCGTAATTTGAAGACATTTACGTTTTCATTTCTTTTAGTCTCATTAATTAACTATCATTTGAAGTATTTGGGTAGAGTTCATAGCCTTAGAGTTCAACCTTTGCTATGCTATTTTCCCAATTAAATTGAAGGCATTCCTATGACAAAACCTCATAATTAATACACTCATATACAAATACTCCTTTCATTTTGTTCCCTCAGCTTCATTTGGATTCAAGGGAGAAAAATTTAGTTTCTCACCTTTAAGTATTTGTAGCTTCCTCCCAAGCTTTCTAGTATTTATTTCCTCCAAACTTTATGACTGTCCCCATAACAAAACATCCACATTCATAATTTTAATTAAATGAAATGAAAATCAATTGAAGATGGATGCTTTCCTATAGTTACCTTCCAACGAGCCTTCTTGTACTTTTCTTATATGTTCACGGTTTTCCTCTCATTTTGCAACCTCCTGACTTAATCAAACCTTTGTCTCCTTTCTTTGAATGGCTTACCTGAGACACCCCCTCCTTCTCTCCTTTTTCTCTTGGCCTAAAATGAATTAAGAAGGATGATAATCATCACAACGGATAGCTCATGCTTTTCACCGCCCTTGAATGTCATTAAGTTAATTTAAAATTCCTTCCTCACATTACTTACTCGGTGCAAGGCTAGGTGGCATCATAACATATATATCATCCCTTCTAATTCATACATTTTATGCAGATACTCACTAGGCTCACGGCTGGACACCCATTATAATTAATCCAATGCTACATACTTAAGTTTGCATGATAAAGCATGATGTGTAGGTGTTTCATTAATTGTAATCCCTTTCCTCCATGGTCCCACACCACGTCCACGCTAGGTGTCATCTTCTACAACATTTATGCCATTCAACTTGATGTAATCTCCTATCCATTCCCCACGGCTGAACACAATTTCAAGTAATTCGAGTGAATGTATAAGGTCTTGTGTGACAACGGTACTAAAGGGAAGCAATTAAAGAAATAAAAATCCATTCTACCTACTTCTCATTCGATGCTAACTAATATGGCACCCAGTGATGGTTCTTTCCCATCTAATACCATATGTAAGTAACATTAAGTCCCCACAGCTAAGAGGATGTGGCAATAACCAAGTGCTATTTATGTGTGTGTGTGTGTATAGTGCAAGCATGAGGTATAAGAGTTTTTATTTTCCTTAATTATTCTCCTCCACTTGCTTTTCCACCGAGTGGGATAAGTGTCTCCATTTTAGATTATATAAACTATTCATTTACATGCAATTCCCTTATTAATTCCCATGGCTAAATGGAACACCACCCTTGACCGGATAACTAGTGAGTATCATGAATAAGTGGAATGTCAATGTGTCACTATTTTGTCTTTATTATCCTTTGGTTCATTGGTTTCTTTCTATCCACTTGTTCGGCCATTTATATGATGATAACTTCCGAGACTAATTCCAAGATTTTGGTAGCTTTTAAGTTTATGGTGTACAAGGCTAATGGGGTTTATTCTTGTACTTAAATATATTCCTATCTATATGAAAATAATGGAGACATTAAGACAAGAATGGTCGCAACCTTATTTGACCTGTGTCTAGGTGTTTTTATGCTAAATAAATTATTAAGCTAATGTCTCAATAAGACCTCCTAATTGACATACGGTAGTTCTCTAATACTTACTTAAGATAGTCTCCTACTATTCTTCTTTTCATTACTTTGGTTACATTAATAGTTAAAAAAATTTTAAAATGTAACATTATTTATATAATATAATAAGTATTAAATATATATTTGATTAATATAATAATAATTAATTTTTAAAATTTAAAATAAAATTTAAAATTTTTAACACAAAATAAATAACATCCAAATAAAAATTGAAAATTTTTTTCAATAAATTATATTTTTAATAAAAATTAATATTATTTTTTAGTATATTTTAGTTATATTTTAACTTTAACCAAGTCTGTCTATATTTTTAAGATAAAAGGAAAGATTATGTAATTTAAACATCTTTTAGAAAATAGAAAAATAATTTGCTTATAGATCTCAGAGTTCTTTTCTTCAGATAAATAGATATAAGAATTGAATTAACAAAATTTGAATTAAACTGAAGATTATTTGCAATAATATAATCGGATCATGCCAATTTAGCTAATATTATTGACAGATTTAATTGTCAGTATTAAATCTCAAAAATAGTTAGATGTTTAAAAGATACTGTTCAATAGCAATAATATAGAAAATTTGTCTAGGAGAATTAGTTCAATTGATAGAAATTTATTTAAAAAAATTAATTCAAATCTCATAAATATTTGGTTTAGTTAAATTTGTTTCACCTTTAATTCTCCGAAATGAATTATCGCGAAAAGTGGAATGGGGACAATCACCAAAACGTTCACAAGTGGCATTGACATATATTCCAGTCATGAGATCTCCGACCTTAGCTCTGGAAGTAATGATCAAGAAGCATAAGCAAATAAATAAAGGCAGAGAGAACAACCATAGTTCCTCCGCCCATATTCGTGTGCATAATGATAAGTGACAATGCTTATGGAAAAATGAAAACAAAGTGATTATTGAAAAATGTACATTGGTAATTCCGGCTCCTCCATCTTAAAATTATAGCTAAACTTGACAATCAAACAATTTAAGCAAGACAAAAATATCTGTTATCATCTGCTCTCTGTAAGTTAGGGAGGATTTAGTAGCAACCAAAGAGGGAGGTACAGGGAATTGATACTTGGCAGCACATAGTATTTACAATCTTCATCCGACCTGCATATCAACGAGAGCAAACAAATCCACAATGTAAGCTACTGCCCCATGACCTTAAAGCTGCTGATCAAGATAAGGATCTTTGGGAGTCCTAGGAGATCCTATGGCAGATCCCAGATACTCGGTAACATTTCCAGAAATACCATATACGTAATTCTTCAACCAGGAGGTGCTTCGTTTTAACCAGCCCGCCTGTGCTTGTTCTTGCATTTCACGCATGCTTTTCCTCTCTTCCTCAACCAATATATCAACCCACCTCTTAGCCATAAAAGTCTTTACGGCTTCAACCCCTTGATTTACAATTTCCATTGGTGGCAATTCCAGAGGGTTCTGCTCCAAGTTAAGCTTGACCAAATTGTCAAGGCGACCAAATGTGTCAGGAAGTGCATGAATCTGATTGTTGCTGAGATCCAATTCCCTGAGGTTAGTCAGATCACCAAATGTCTCAGGAAGTTCTCTAAGATCACTAAAATTACTGCTCAGGTTGAGAACTTCAAGATTAGTCAATTTCCCAATTGCAATAGGAAGTCCATGAAGCTCATTAAAATGAGCATCTAGATACCGCAAGGACCTCATTTCACAAACAGATGAGGGAAGAGACCTAATCTTGTTCAATTGAATGGACAGATTCTGTATGTTTACTAGTTCATGTCCGATGTTTGTTGGCAAATATGTCAGACCATTGAAGCTTGCGTCCAGCTCCACCAATGACCTGATCATTTAATATACATAGTTAAAGTTTCCAGGGAAAAGAGTTTGATCAATCACAATTTGATAAATGACTTCTTTGGTTTCTGATGCAGATTTTAAAAAAGTTGAAAGATGAACAACTACAGTAAAAATTATGAAATGAAGTTGATATTTAAGACTAATATTATTTATAAAAAAAGTTAAAGCTAAAACAATTTTTGCTCTTGCATGTGAAAAAACAGCTCCCAATTTCACATGTCTAAAAGGATTATGCATTTTCAAAATCTTCATAAGTAGCTCTCTACTTAATCATATTCTGAAGCACAAGCATATTACTATAAATATTAATTTTACAGGAATGCCAAACCACAAGGTCTACAGTAATTACTCAAATTAACAACAACTGCGACAATAATATAGAGTGCAGCTCTTATGAATTTCTCCATAGCATATCTGTTTGTCTCACATACCTGCAGTGACAGATGGAATCAGGAAGGGCATTCAGCTTGTTCCCAGAGACATTCAAAAATTTCAACTTTTGTAACAAGCCAATTGCATCTGGAAGAGACTCCAAAAGATTTGAAGAGACATTAAGCTCCTCCAGCCTTTGCAATCCAGCTATTGAGTCAGGAATCACCTGTCAGGTTGTACAGAATGCTCATATATAAGTAAAATTATAAGAAGATATAAACTTAGCAAATCCATACCTGCACAATAATTTTAAACATATCAATGGAGCATCAAGTCTTCGAAAAGAAAGTTATCATCAGCCCATCAATCCTGTCACATCTAGATGCAGATTTCTGGAATGGAAGTGGATATCCGATCCACCATATATCCATTTATACTTAAAGAATCAATTCATGTATCAATAAATCAGGAAAGAGTACACATAAAAAATGCAATAAAAACTTTAAGAAATATATAAATGATAATTATGTTCTATGGCTAATAGAAGAAGATGGCCATTAAAAATGAACTCTACGTTACACCACTATGATCAGATGCTGACATGTAAACTTATATTGTTTTGATTCTTTTTGAAAGACTATACTATTCTCATTGCATAAATATAAGTTGCCAAAAAGTTATAAATAATTGTTAATATTGTTGGCTATTCTTTTATGCACCAAGCTTTCCTGAAATAAGAAAGGAAAGAAGCTATAAATACTCACTTACCACATCTATAAATTTATATACGAATAATGGAACACAACATAAATTGAATAAAAACAATACCAAATAAATCCCTTTGCAGCGTAGCTAAAGATTCATAGTCAGCCACAGCTAGCCCTAACTTCACCCTTGAGATTCACAGAAGGTTCATAGTCAGCCACAGCTAGCTCTAATTTCTCCCTTCAGGTTGTTTACCATTTTCATCTTCTGTGATTTAAATTTGCCTCCTACTTTGTGCTTATTATTTAGTCCAGAGAAAAATTAACACGGGCAACAAAAAAACAGCCCAAATAAAAGAAATGAATGAAATACCTCAAACGGCAACTGTATTTACCATTACAGATGAGGTGTTCTCATAATTTTGGAAATCATTCATAAAATTATTGTCCTAAAGTCCAAGAGTAAAGAACTCCAAAACTTCATTAATTCTATCTTTTTATTTTTTGGCTTCATGTTAAGGCACAACATGAAGCCAAAAAATTGGAGCATAATGTTGATAGGGAGAAACATGTGATGTGCTACTATATTATAGGAATGTGCATGATAGATTTTGGAGACGAAAATCAAAATAAAAAACAGTTATGAATCTCATCGTTGTTTTCAAGTTATTCCAGTAGAGCCAAGAGTAATTATGTCATTTTGAACCTATTGTAATCAATATTAAATTGATAATATGCATTAAGATTCCAAGAATCCCACATCTATATGTAAGCTCTAGTTTGTATTATTTTCAATCAAAAATAAAGGAGGGTGAAAATTACTCAAATAAAACCACTTAATCAATAAAACTAATTCAGTAAATGTGTTCTTGACTAAACACTGCTTCCTTATTATGCCCAGAGAATTGCAAAATTCAAACATAGAAATATTTAAACTTCATGTTGGAAGAAGATAACTGCCTCACACACAGCTCAAGGACTTCTTATTCCACAAGGATGATATATCCCATGCTATACATCCGTAGGTAAGACCTCATTACATCCAAGCAAGAGTAAAATAAAGCAAATGTACATTCCTCAGGTATAATACATGCCAAACTAAACATTCGAAATTTAAGCGTAATTGCCTCATAACAGATTATTGGAACTTCTGCGGCTATGATTTGGCCATCCATTTAATTCCATAAATGGAATTAACATACTACATAATCGCATGTAATAGCAAGAACAGTGTAAATGTTCAAATACCAAGTGAGCTTACCTCCAGCTGATTGTTTGAAAGATCAAGCACAACCAAACCAGGAATTCGCCCAAATGCCTCAGGCAGCAACCTCAATCGCCGCCCTGAAAGATCCACTCGCTCCATCCCCTTTCCATATGCCTCCTGTAGTATCCCTACAACTTCTTCATTAACCTCTTCCCCAACACGCTTGTCTTTCTCGGCATATTCTACTCCCTCCCCAGCAGACTCGTAAATTTCCACCAGCCTCTTCTCAGCATCCTTCAGCAGTTTCTCATAAGCAGCGTGCATCTCATCCAATTGTATCATTGACTTGTATGCCCGTTTCTCTTTCTCCGCTAATTCCCTGCACTCCTTCTCTCTTTCCGCCTGATGAGCTCGCCATTGAAGGATGTCAACATTCTCGGGTCTCGGCGAGAGCACAATCTCTTCCAGTTGCTTGGACAAAAGGGCTTCTATATCGGCAAGCTTGGCCTTTGCATTATCGACGGCTTCATGGTCGGGTCGCTCCCCAATGAGCTTGAGTACGGATCGGGTCTGGGCGACGTCAGAGATTGCGCGGGTCATCGCAGCTAAGAGTTTGGGATCAGTGAGGTAAGGCATTTTGTCCATAATTTCGGATTCACCCGAAGAAGAATGATGAACATGGGGCGGCGGCAAAGGGTGAGGTTGTTCGATGTCAAATTCAACGGTGGTGGAAGGTCTAGGCCCCAGAGAAGGGAGTCGACTCATCACGTAGGAGAGAATAGGGAAGGTTCCTGGGTTTGGATCCATGGCGGTCAGAGATGCGGGAGGGAAACTAGTGACCGGTTTGTGTTTGCGAATTGTGACTCCGTTTGCAGCAGTAGCGCTTGATTGCTAGGCTAAAGCAGAACCTTGGGGATAAGACGGTTTCGTGGCTATTTGGAACAAAAATTGTTAAGATAATTATATATTGGCCAAAAAATTATGATATTTATGTTTTAAAAATTTTAAATTTAATAACATTTTATCCAGTTACTGAAAAAATATATTTTATATTTGGAAAAAAATTATATTTTATTTCTTATATATTTGTTAAAAAGTTTTTCATTTTAAATATAATAAATTAATAATTTTTTAATAATATTATGACAAATGTATAATTTTTATAAATAATCTTATAATTTATAATTAAATTATACACTTGTTGTGTTATTATACAAAAATTTGATTGATAACAAAGATATAATAAATTATATTTAAGTCTAATCTTCTGTATTTTCTAGTACATTAAATGTTATATATGCTATATATCAAATAATTAAAGTATATTATAAGATAGCATTTTAAGATTTTAAATTTGATATATTAATTAAAATTTAGTAAATTAGATAATAATATATTATTAAAAAATAATAAAACTAAATGTTCAAATTTCTGAGATCACATTAAAAAACCCTAAATCCTAAACTAGAGACATTTTATGTACATTGTTGTTTGAAACATTGTTCAATGTCATATTCTCTGATACTCTGAATACAAAAAATGTAAGATATCATATGAGCTAATTCAAGATAACAATAAGAGACAAGAGAGTAAAATTTAATTTGATTAAAATCTTTTACTATTGCCTTTATAGAAGGATGGGGAAAAATCTTGTCTTGATATGATTAATACTTAAAGGAAGCTGTGTCGTAAGCAATGACCATTAATCTACCTTCAAAACCATGGTAGGTGCACATGCGATGAGATTGAGAAAAAAGGGTACAACTTGGAATGCAATTTGGCTTTACTTGGTTTTCCAGTAGGTGGGATTTAAGATTTGGGATGGGATCCACCAACTTCATTTTCAACGTTTTAATAGCGAGACAGGAATTTGTATTCTAATATTGAAGGGAGTCGTCTAAAAAGTGAGAGTGATTGGGAAAGGTGAAGCATATAGGATGAGTTTTAGCAACTCCACTCTTTTCAATCATTTTCTTTTCTACTGAAAAGAATCTTGATCCAAAAACATGTGATTTTAGACGAAAGAAACGCAAACGCCAGAAGAGTTGCAAACTTAAACTAAGTAAATGTGATTGACATGTATCATATGTGAGAACTCAAAAACAAAACCTTGATAGCTTTTGCTTTTGGATAATTGGGTTCACATTTTGTCTCATCTCATCAATGGCTTCTTGTTTCTAGCTGTGCTTCAAACGGGTGGTGGATCTAGGACCTTGGATCAGGGAGGTAATATAATTAAAAAATAATAAAAATAATTATAAATTAATATATATAATCAAATAGAAAATATAATTTACAATCGTCCTTTATATAATTTCATATTTTGAGATCATTGAATAATCTACTCATTATCAATGTTATTGAAAATATTTTTCTCAATATAAGTTATTAGACAATCATTCATCCATGTATCTCACATTTGGTTGCATGGTTGATTTTTTTTTTCCAATTTTCATTGCAAAAAATGTTCTTTTTACAATTGCTATGATTACAAACTTCAAAAGCAAATAAACTTGTTTTCCAATTTCAACTAACTTCTCTACAAGATTATTAATTCTTTTCAAAGATGCAAATTCATCACTATTTTGTATATCAATGATGTAAGTCTCAAATTGATTATCATGCATCATCAAATTAGTTAAAGAAAATTCACATGATAAAACTTAGCAAATTCAATTACCTTGTTTTATCAAAAATAACAAACAAATTGACTGGATTCAATTAAGTCAAATAAAGAAGCAATTCACTATTGATCTCTATGAAATGATCATTAAGTTCCTAAAGTTACATGTTCATAACAATGCAAAATAACTCAATATGATAATCATGTTCTATTTTAATATATTGAACTCTACCTTTATGTTGTGGTCTTCCTTTGAACACAAATTTTTCATCCATATTAAGAATGTTAATATCATGCATGCTACAAAATAAAGTGACTTTATGCAATAAAGGCTTCTATTCATTATCCCTCATATCTTATAATCATAGATTTGATATGTTAACAAAGTTCATGATATTAATGATATTTTGATCTTTTCTTTGTAATACTTGTGACAATTCATTTAAGATACCTAAATATTTTTCATCAAATGTAAAGTGAATGCAAAATCAAAATCTTATAACAAACGTAAAAGACCATTAATTCCACCTCTTTGATCTGCATTTGATATTTCTTTTTTTATAATTTCAAGCACATCAATCACAGTAGAATGTGTCAACAATAAATTTATCAAAGTTGCATAATGTGAATCCCAACAAGTGCTAGCACCTCATTTGAGACCAATTTCTTAATTCAAGTATTCTTTACTATAAATTTCTCCTTTGTCTAATATTTTCTAACTTTGGCTAGTTGTTTTTCACGAAATATGTTATGTCTTTTGCAAGAATCCCTAACAACATTTAACAAAGTAGATACTAAATTGAAAAAGGAAGCAACTTGAATATGATTCATGGCAATGGTAACTAATGTAAGTATCTAGGCACTTGCAATTTGGAGGTTTTGGAAGGTTATATCCCTTAACAAATGGTAGTTAATGTAAGTTGTAATCAATAAGCAAAGCAATACACATAAAATGTAGATGCATTCTTTTTTAAAATTATACTTTTGAGACTATGAAATTTATCTTGCATGTTACTAGCACCATCATAACTTTGTTTACGAATGATTGATATGCTTATCGTATATTTGCAAAATAATTCATCGATTGCCACTTTCAATGATAAAAGTAATAATATAATTAACATACACTATGCCAAGAAAAGGCTCAACGATACTTTCTTTCTTAATAGCATAACGCAAAGGGATAGCCCTTTGCTTCTTATTTAATATGTCATATGACTTATTAACAATAATGAGAAAGAGTTCATCTTTAAGTTCATTAATAATAGCATTAACAATATACTTTTAAATTTTAAGAGACTACAATTGATTATTTTCAGGGGCCGTTTCTGAACCAATATGATTTATTGATTCATTGTGATCAGCAAGAAACTTAAGAAGTTTAAGGAAATTACCTTAATTAGCAAAATTGATTAATTCATCATGACACATAAATATCTGAAAATAATGTAAGCTGTAATTGATGAACAAAGCAATGCACGTAAAATACAAATGAATTCTCTTTTAAAATTATACTTTTGAGACCATAAAATTCACCTTGCATATTATTAATACCATCATAACCTTGTCCACAAATACTTGATATTCTTAACCCATATTTGTAAAGTAATTCATCAATTGTCAATTTCAATGATAAAGTAATAGTATAACCAACATGCACTATACCAAGAAAATGCTCAACAATACTTTCTTTCTTATTAACATGACACAAAGCAATAGCCCTTTGCTTTTGAGTGCTTGTAAATTAAAGGTTTTAGAAGGTTACATCTTTTAACAAATGATAACTAGTGTAAGCTTTAATTGATTAGCAAATCAATGCACATAAAATGTAGATGAATTCTCTTGTAAAATTATACTTTTGAGACCATGAAATTTACCTTGCATGTTACTAGCACCATTATAACCCTATCCATGAATGCTTAATATACTTAACCCATATTTGCAAAATAATTCATCAATTGCCATTTTCAATGATAAAGCAGTAGTGTAACTTGTATGCACTATACCAAGAAAATGCTAAACAATGCTTCTTTTATTGTTAACATAATCCAAAGCAATAGCTTTTTGCTCCTTATTTGATATGTCACATGACTAATCAATAATAATGGCAAAGGGCTTGTCTCTGAGATCATTAATAATAGCATTAACAATATTCTTTTAAATTTCAAGAATAGTGAATTGAGTATTTTCAGGGGCCTTTTGTAAAATAATATGACTTATTGATTGATGGTGATCACTAAGAAACATAAGAAGTCCAAGGGGATTACCTTGATTAGTATAATTGATTGATTTATCGTGACCACGAAAAGCTAATATACACTTTCAAAGAAAGCGAATGTAATCAAATGTCTTTGGCATAAGTTACAAACTTATTCGGATTACTTAGAAATAATAACTACAATATGTTGATTTTGATTCATTAAAATTTGACACTTCTTCTAAGCAATGTTGTGAGCACTTTTAGGGCCCCTATCATAAGATAAAAGCCTTTCTTTCTTATTCCAATTTGTAAATTCCTTTATCACAAATGAGTCACTACCTAATTGCATCTTAAAATTAGGCTTAAAAAGGAAACAACATAAGCAAAATATTGTATCTTTTTTTATACTGTACTTTAACCAATTGCCAAATTCATTAAACCAAAAGGAACAAAATTTTCTTATAGAATTCTTAATTTTTCTTTGAGGAAAATTATGCTAAGCAAGTTGACGTGGTCCCTTTTGCAAATATGCTTTTCATATCTTACCTTAATTTATAAGATGATAGGCTGAAATTTTAATTTATTTTCATGTGTCAGATGACAAATTTTTTAAATTAATTTTTATTTCTTGTCACTTGAAATTTAGTTCATGGAATCCAAATAAAGATTATAGGTCTAATAGGAATTTTTTCTTCAATTTTTTTTTACATTTTCTATTTTAGATCCAAAGAGTTTGCAACCCACTTATCCTAAATATTTTAATATAAAAAGGAGTTAAATTAATTAATTAAAAGTATTTAAAAATATCACAAATTTATAATTTTAATTTTAATTTATGCATATAAAAAATAAATAGGAAAGAATAATTACCTTTTAAATAAAGAGAAGGCATGAAAAGCGAAAAATAATAAAGAGATAAGGAAAGCAATACTGCAACAGTGTAAGGAGCACTTTTCAATTAAGTCTACAACAATAAAGACACTTGGGTTCAATTACTTGTATAAAGCACTGTAACATTCTTGGAGTTAAAAAAAATTAGACCTTTCAATTTGATTTGATGGCGATAAGAGAAAAGATGTGAAGAAGTTGCTAGAGCTTTAATGTATGTGTGTGTCAAAAGAAGTCTCACATTACTTAAAATAAAGGAAGCTTTACTGTATATATACTAAGATGAATTCTTGAACAAGGAAAAGGGCCAAGGAGAGTAGTAGACTCGCGCGCACAAAAACGAGCTGGCACAGTTGAAACTCGTTGATTTCTCCCTCTGCACACGAGATTAAACACTATGTTAGACACTTTTTGCTAGAATTTATTTTTTAAAATACAAATTATTCAATTTAAGAATAGCCTTTCAGAATATCCTTGAATTTTAACTATTCTAGATATGAAGCCTTGTGTTTTTTAACATTGGAGGATTTTACTTTCTTTAATTACACATTTTTTTATTTCATTCATCCAAAAATCGTCCAACATTCAAAAACAAATTCCTTTAATCCTCCTTAAAATTGTCCAATGTTCAACTTGTGATCTCTGCCTATAAAAGGATGTGCTTGTTGCAAGTTCAATTTGTACCAAGCTTTGGATCTCTCATCTTCCTCTTCTTCTGAGTTCTTCTATTATGTTATTGTTGTTCTATTCCCCTGTTTTTAAAGGAAAGGTTCATTTAATCCTAGAGAGTTACCGCATTGCTTACCGTGTGTGGCAGAGTAACTCTTAATGACAGTGTTCTCAAACATGACTCGGACCACGATTTTTACTGCTACAGCCAACAATTTTAAGAGTTACAGAGTCACACTAAGATGCTACTATTCTTCCCAATTCTGTTAACATTGCTACTGGTGGTTTTGGTGGAGGTCATGCTGCCTCTGTTTACATTCCTATGACACTACCACTTTTTAAGCTATTTTCAGATATTTCAAAGATCAAGGTGTATAACGGGAAGAATTTCAAAAGATGACAGGAACGTATATTTTCTGTCCTCAACATGCATGGAGTTGCTGTTATGCTCACACAATTTGAGCCTCCTTCAGATATTGACCAAGCTCAAAAAGATGTTTGGGTTTATGCAAATAAGGTATGCAAGCATACTATCATTAGTATTTTGTCTAATAATCTCTTCGATGTTTACTATGTGTCTAAGGAAGCCAACAAGATTTGGGAGCAGCTAGTTACCAAATATACTGTTGAGGATATTAGAAAGCAAAAGTTCATTGTTGGAAACTACTATAGGTCGAAGACATCAAAAGACAAAGATATCAAGCTGCAAATTAACGAATGCCACAAGCTGTTGGAGGAACTCCGTGATAAAAAAATCAACCTTTCAAATGAATTCGTTGCTGGAATCCTAATTAAAAAGTTGCCAGACTAATGGAAGGACTACAAACAACAACTTAAACACAAGCAGAAGCAACTTTCATTATCAGACCTCATCACCCACATTATTATCAAAGACACTAACCAGACGACGATTTAAGCAACAAAGGGCAAAGAGATGGCCTCTAAAGCAAACCTGGAAGAGACAAAGCCACGCATAATTCTAAAAACAAAAAACCTGAATGCAAACCCAAAAATACTAACCCCATGTTCAAAAAGAAAAGCAGTTGCTTTGTTTGCGGCAAGCAAGGTCATCATACTGCTTAGTGCGGAATGAGAGTTAAAAATGATAATCTTCCTAAGCCAAATGTAAATTTAGTTCAAAAAGATGAGAACAATGATGATGAGGTCATTGTTGCGATTATTTTTCAAGCTCTCGTTATCTTTGATGAGAGAAAGTGAGTAGTAGACTTTGGGACTACTAGGCACATTTGTGCAAATAATAAGATGTTTACCTTCTATGATCCTATCAAGGAAGGAAAAGATTTTATTTATCTTGTTGATTCCCGAACTACAAAAGTTCAAGGAAAGAGAAAGTTGTTCTTAAGCTCACATCTGAAAAGACCTTGTCTCTCAATGATGTCTTGCATGTGCTTGATTCCTATGGCTCTACTAGGAAAGGTTGGGGTTAAAGTGTCATTTGAATATAAAAAGATTGTAATGACAAAAAATAATATGTTTATGGGAAATGGTTATTATAATCAAGGATTGTTTGTACTGAATGTTGCTGAAATGAATGAAAATACATCATCTTCTACTTACTTACCTATTTATATGTTTGATTCGTTTGATATGTGGTATGCTAAATTAGGACATATTAGTAAGTCTTATATTAAGAAAATGCAACAACTTAGTTTAATTTCTAGAATTAAAAATAATTTTTTGAATAAATGTGAAGTATGTGTAAAAACTAAGTTAACTAAAAAATCTTATTTTTCTACAAAAAGAGAAATAGAGTTACTTTTCTTAGTACATACTGATTTTGGTGATTTAAAACAAACAATGACTAGAGGTGATAAAAAGTATTATATTACTTTTATCGATGATTTTTCAATGTATAGTAAAGTATATTTGTTGAGAAATAAAGATGAGGCTTTTGAAAAATTTCTTTTGGATAAAGCAAAAGTAGAAAATCAACTAAATAAAAGTATTAAAAAAGTAAGGTAGGATGAATGAGGAGAATATGTTTTATTAAATGATTTTTGTGAAAAAAAGAAAATTATTCATGAAGTAACTCCTCCATATTCACTTGAGTCTAATAATGTTGCAAAAATAAAAAAATAAAACTTTAAAAAAAATGATAAATGATATGCTTAGAAGTTCTTCTGTACTAGATAATTTGTGAGGTGAGACCTTATTGTCTGCTTATTTTTTACAAAATAGGATACCTTACAAGAAAACAAGTAAAACACCTTATGAATTGTGAAAAAGTTTTACACCTAATCTTAAATATTTAAAAGTGTAGAGGTGTCTTACAAAATTTTTGCTACCTGATCTTAAAAAGAGAAAATTGGGTTGTAAAACTTTTGATTGTATGTTTATTGGATATGCTGAACAAAATGTAACTTACAGATTTCTGGTTTTGAAAAGTGATATTTTAGATTATAATACTATTATAGAAACTAAAGATGCAATATTTTTTGAACATATTTTTCCTTTGAAAGTTCAATATTTTCCTTAAAGAGTAGAAAATTTTCCTTCTTCTCTCGAACAAAATTCAAACGAAAATTTAGTTGAAAATTTAAGAGGTACAAGGCAAAGAAAAGAAACTTATTTTGGAAATGATTTTTATACTGATTTGGTATAAGATGAACCATCAAATTTTTATGAAGCTATTTCTTCTCCTGATGCTTATTTTGGAAAGAAGTAATTAAAACTGAGATTGATTCTCTTAATCAAAATAAGACTTGGTTTTTAGTAGATTTACCTCCATAAGCAAAGCCTGTTGGCTGCAAAAAGGTTTGTAAGAAAAAATATTTTTTTGATAGGTCTATTGATAAATATAAAGCGAGGCTAATAACTAAAAGATTTGCTCAAAAATAAAATATTGATTATTTTAATACTTTTTATCTTGTGAGAATAATTTCTTCTATAAAATGGATGTTAAAACAACTTTTTTAAATGATGATTTAAAAAAAAAAAATTTACATGGCACAACTTGAAAGGTGTGTTGTTCTTGGAAAAGAAAATAAAATTTGTAAATTTGTTAAATCTTTATATGGTTTGAAATAAGCACCGAAATAATAGCATGAAAAATTAGATTAAGTTTTGACAAATGATAGTTTTTCTATTTTTGAAGTGGAAAGATATGTTTATACAAAGATTATAAATAGTGATTGTGTGATTATTTGTTTATATGTTGATAACATACTTATTTTTGGTATTAGCATGAGTGTTATGATTGAGACTAAATATTTTATTGCATTAAATTTTAATATGAAAGATATGGGTGAAGCAAAAGTAATTTTGGGTGTTAAAATCATAAGGAATGAAAATAGTATTTTATTATCTTAAAAACATTATATTGAAAAATTTTTTAAAAAGTTTAGACATTTTGATAATACTTTTTTAAGCATTCCTTATAATGTTAGCACTAAATTATAAAATATAAAGGTGATTCGATGGCTCAATCTGAATGTATATAGATTATTAGAAGTCTGTTGCATCTGATGAATTTTACCAAACTTGATATAATATATGTTGTATGTAAATTAAGTAGATATACCCACTGCCCAAATAGTGAGCATTGGTTGGCTTTGATAAGACTAATGAAATATTTGAGAGGTATCATGAAATATGGTATATTTTATAATAGATTTCCTATTGTATTAGAATGATACAATGATACTAACTAGATCTCATATTCAAATAAGACAAAATCCACTAGTGGTTATATATTTACTCTTAGTGGTGGTGTAATAACTTAGAGATTAGCCAAACAAAATATTATAACAAAATTCTCAAGAGATTTTGAATTTATTACTATAGAGCTGGCTAGTACTAAAACTGAATGGTTAAAAAACTTCTTAGTAAATATTCCATTAGGTGAAAAGTTAACACCATCAGTGTCTTTACATTGTGACAGCTAATCAATAATAGTTACAGCTAAGAATAAGACCTTTAATAGCTAAAGTAGACATATTTGGTTAAGGCATAATATTATAAGACAGTTGTTAAAAGATGAAGTAATCTCAATTGATTATGTAAGATCAAAAGTAAATATGGCTGATCATTTAACCAAACCCCTAGGGAAGAAACAAATTATTGAAACATCAAGGGGAATTTAACTCAAGTCAATTTGAAATTAACAATAATGGTAACCCAAGTTTTATAATTGGAGATCTCATGAAAAAGATTCATATGGATAAAAACAAGTCATCCATTAATTTTGCTAGCATTACATTTCTAGTCTCATCCTATGGAATGAAAAAAATGCTAGAATGCATGGTTGGTGAGGTTGAGCAAACAAGCTCTTAATGATTTCATATTCCATATGGATGGCATATTCATTGCATATACAGTTGATGAAGTCACCTAGATGAATGTGGAGTGGGGCCGCTCCCATGAGATGGTGGCAAAATCTCTAGAGCATTTATTAAATACTAAGCATGTGCATAGTCATTTAAAAGCACAAAAACGTCATTAATAGTAGAAATTGTAAGGGTATAATCTGACTAGTAAGGCTTTTAGTACGCGATTAAAAGTTGTTGGTTCATAAAAGCAAGTTTTATTGACAACTCTATATACTAAAAATTATTGGTCTCAGGTCTAATTCATAATCCAAAAGACACCAAATTTGAAATAGTTATACTTATATGTGTAACTCAGATGATAATATTTCTTTTAACACGTGGGAGATTGTTGGAGCTTTAGTGTATGTTTATGTCAAAAGAAGTCTCACATTACTCAAAACAAAGGAAGTCTTAGTGTATATATACTAAAATGAGTTCTTGAGCAAGTAAAAGGGTCAGGGAGAGGAGTGGGCTCACGCACACAACAACGAGCTAATACAGTTGAAACCAGTTGATTTCTCCCCCTTGCGTGCGAGATTAGACATGATGTTGAACACTTTTTACTAGAATTTATTTTTCAAAATACAAATTATTTAATTTAAAAATATCCTTCCAGAATATCCTTGAATTTTAACGGTGTTGGATATAAAGCCTTGTCTTTCTAAACATTAGAGGATTTTATTTTCTTTAATTACATGTTTTTTTTATTTTTGATTTCATTCATCAAAAAATCATCCAACATTTAGAAACAAATTCCTTTAATTCTCCTTAAAATTGTCTAATGTTCAACCTGTGATCTCTGCCTATAAAAGGATGTACTTGTTGCAAGTTCAATTTGCACCAAGCTTCAGATCTTTCCTCTTCATCTTCTTCTAAGTTCTTCTGTTGTGTTCTTGTTGTTATGTTTCCATATTATAGCAGGAATAATTCATTTAATCCTAGGGAGTTGTCACATTACTTACCATGTGTGGTGGAGTAACTCTTAAGAATAGTATTCTCGAACACGACTCGGACCACGATTTCTATTACTACGACCAACAGACATAATATGAGTAGGTTAGGTTAGTTTATTTTTAAAAAAAGAAAGTTAAAAAACTAAATTATATATATGATACATATGTAAATTATATATATGATATATATATATATACATTTGTTGGGTTTAAATTAAAATATTAAATAATTTAAAAAAAATTACTAAACCTAATTATATGAGAGTTTGAGTTTAGTGGGTTTGAAATTTTAAAGGAAATAAAAGTATACAGTCAAAACTTAATATTATATATATAATCTTAAGAGAATGAAGAGGGATATCTATTAGCCCCCATTAACACTTGTTTCCACCGATGCTTCAAATTAAAATACAATAAGAAACTAGAGTTATTTTTTAATTAATTAAAATTAAACTCAATTTTTAATTATAATTTTATTGTTAAATCAAAACTTGTTAGTAAATAATGACTAAAAATGTGAGAGAAATATTGGTTATCTTGCATGTAAATCTAAATTCACGATCTTGTATAAAATGGACAGAATAGCCTTGTTTTATGGAATCTCACTTGAAATAACTAAAATGCCTTTGCAAAGTGACTAAAATGTGGCTTACATTTTTTTTTTATCTATGGATATTATAGTTATTTTATCATTTTTAAAAAAATTTTTATTCTTTTTATCTAATCAAATATAAAATAGAATGACATTTTTTATATCATATTAAATATAATTATAAATTATAGGATTTCATTTTATTAAAATTTAGTCTCATTCTCATTCCCATTTCTATATCCATAAAATTATTCTCACATACCAAATATAGTAAAAAAAATCATGTATAATTCTATTATTTATAAGTTCAACTAGAGAAAGAGAGATATTTTTACCATTATTTGTAGTATACACTAAAATAAGTGAAATGGAATAATTTATAAATTATTTTTTCTAATATTGCCCTTATAACTAAGAAAACAAACTCATTTACAAGAATATGAGTTTAGCAAGCTTTTAACCATATTTAAAAAATCAGATTGAACTGGTCGGTTCGACCGGGAACCGGTCCCTGATCCGGTTCGGCTTGCTTATAAAAAATTAATCAAAACAGTCAAAAATCAACTGAATTGGTTAAAACCGGACTAATTGAAAATCAGTTTGAACCAGTTAGTACAATTTTTTTTAATTTTTCTTATATAATACATAGTTTATCTTAAAAAAATTTGAAAAATAAAAAATAAAAAATATTAAAAAAAGATGAGCTTGAAATATAGAAAAAATATAAAAAATATAAAAAGCACATACTTCGTTATTTTTAGTATTTCTCTTTCATTATATACTATCTCTTGACAACATTTCTTTTAAATATAAAAATGTTTAGCTAAGATTACTATTTTTTAATAATAAATAGAATCTTAATACAAATTTAAGAATTTCAAAAATTTAATATTAAATACTCTTAACTTTTAATTATAGGTAGTTTTTGTTCCTCAATTAAAAAATAATTTTTTAAATATTTTAAAACATATTAAATGAGTAATCAAATATTTAATATTTAGTTGTTATATTAAAATTTTAGTATATAAAATTTTAAATATATATTTAATTATTACTAATTCAACAAATGAATCATAAATCAATACCTCAACTAGTTTAATGATCGATTCGATTTTAAAAACATTACTTTTTATTGAATTTTCACCAATATTATCACTCTTTATACAAATGAATTATTATCTCATACAAAAAAAAACCCCCCTACAGTGGAATTAATTATGTGAAACTTGTATCCTTTTTTTTTTAATTGTAATTCCAATTAAAGCAAATTTGCCATTCAAATTAACAACACATTTAAACAAAAATCACCCATTGAATTTTTGTCCATATTAACTTAAAGCAACCCTGTCAAGTGACAAAATCTGGTTACACGCTTTGCTTAGAAAAAAATTGAATACATGTCAAAGGTAATTATTTAGCAAGTAGATTATTATGAGCTTTAATTCTTTAAAAGATAATAAACATAGTTAATCTCTGCATCAAAATCCCTATAGATCAGTGAAGCATATTATGCAGTTCCGAATTTGTTTACTAAACTTCATCAACATGGCCATGTTCATGAAAATTAGCAAGCTCTTTGTGTATGGAGAATCCCACTAACTCTAAAATGCTAACATTGATGTAACTTTTTTAGCACCTTGTTTATCTTTGTCATAATCAAACGTAAAAGGGTGACTTAAGGATTAATGAGCAATCCATAGATAAAGAATGATTATTTATCTCTATGCCCTTTTCATAAGTATTTGTTCATGACTATATATTATCTACCTAAATTCCAATGTTCACATAGTAATTAGTAGTTAAAATTGACCATTCACATATATATTGATAAGCATAGCCAGTTCAATACCATCAAGCATAAAACATCAATCATCTTCAATAAGTAAAAATTTGGAAAAAAAGAAAAAAAGAAAAGCCATCACCAACCCAATTTTCCAAATCTTGACATTATACTCTATCCTAATTGTTGTTATATAATTTGTATTATAGAATGGGATTTAAGGTATTATATTAGGTACAAAAGATATTATTTAAATGTATATAAGGGTAAACCCATTTTGCATGTTTAAAATAATTAATATATGTATTAATAATTAATTAATATATATATACGTATATATGTATATATATTACAAGATTTGGACTTCTAAATTAGGCGTTAGGCCTCTAAAGGAAATAAAATTTGACATTCTATGGGTATTTCTATTAAATTAGACACTTGTTAATAGGTAATATATATGTTTGTTAATAAAAAACATATATGTATATTAAAAGACAATCATTGAAAAAGAACATGTACGTTTGTTAATAGAAAATAAACAAACATGACTATTGAAAAATGATTGTTCAAAATTTATAAATAACTTTTTTCTAAACTATAAGTTTTTAATTACTTTTGGTTGTTTTTTTTTTTAAGGTTTTATTATATCGTGAAAGAGCATTATCTATAAATCTCGATGTACAAGCAATCACTATTTAAAAAAAGTAAATTTTTATGTCTTAAAATGTATTTCTAATTTTCTATTATTATTATTATTATTATTATTATTATTATTATTATTATTATTATCATTATTATTATTATTATTATTCTAACAATTTTAAAGAGTAATTGTTATAGAAAATTCGAAAGAGTTCATCAAACTTGACTGACTTGATGGCACTAATTTCACTCATTAGAAATATAAGATGGTATTTCTTGTGACTGCCTTAAAGATTTATTACATTTTAGATCCTTTATTGCCTACACTATCAAATCCTATTGAGAATGATTCTAATGAAATCAAAATGTGGGGCAAGAAATGTGAAGAAAACGAATTGATGTGTCATGAACATATTATAAACACACTAACTGATCACTTGTATGATTTATACTTTAACCTAAATACTCCAAAGGAAATCTAGGCTACCCTAGAGACTACTTATCGGATTGTTTAATTCAAAATGTCTAATTTGAAACCTATTATAGATCAAGTTCATAAATTACATGTTTCAATTTCAAAAACAAAGAAGCTTGATGTGAAGATTTCTGATACATTGCAAATTGGTGCAATCCTTTCTAAATTACGTACTTCTTATAATGATTATAGAAAAAAAAGTATTACATTTTACTAATAAATTAACCTTGAAACAATTCCAAATATACCTTTAGATTGAGACTAAAACTTATGCTTGTAATGCATAGTTTTTTTATCTCAAATTCAATGGTTAATTCTATTTGTAAAAACAAATATGGGAAAAGATCTAATAGTAGGAATAGTAGTCTAAAAGTAAACAAGAAATATCTCAATAAGAAGAAAAAGAATTTACATTGCTTCTACTTTGAAAAACAAGACCATTTGATTCATGGATGCAAATTTAGAAAGGCAGGAATTAATTTTAAAATTAGAAATTATGAGAAAGCAAATGTAGTTGATTTCTACACTTCAAGTTAGAATGGTCAAAGAATTGAATATGACTAGTTTAACAACAGAAAATTTGAATTAGTGGCTGGATTCTAAAGTCATTGTTCATGTCAGCAATAACAAAAATTCCTTCAAGACCTATACATAAGTGAAGGAACCTGAAAAGGTTCTAATGGGCAACTATATTATAATTGAAGTGCTAGAAAAAGGGTTTATGTAGATCAACTTCACATCTGGATAAAAATTGATTTTACTAAATGTGGTCTATGTGCCAAAAATTCGAAAGAACTTGGTGTCTATCAGTTTGTTGTCTAAGAAGGGTTTTAAGATTGTAATTGAATATGATCATGTAATAGTCTTTAAAGATGGTGTATTTGTAAGAAAAGGATACAATTACAATGACATGTTCAAACTGAGTATTAATGCAATAAATATGGTTTTGCTAATATTATTGAATTTGATTATGTTTTGTGACATGCTAAATTAGGATATTTGGATTTTGACTCATTAAGATATATGTTAAAAAATTGTTATATTGCTTGCAAACATCAAAATCTACAAAAGCGTGAAATTTGTATATAAGCAAAAATGACAAAAAAGCCTTTTCCTAAAATTAAAAGAAATGCAAAATTATTAGATTTAATACATTCCTACATATGTGAATTAAATGGAGAATTAACTAAAGGTGGTAGAAGATATTTCATTACTTTTTATTGATGACTATTCTACATTCGCTTTAGTGTATTTACTTAAAATCAAAGATAAAAGTTTTTAAAAATTTAAAAAATATAAGTTAATTGTAGAAAATCAACAGAATAAGAAAATAAAGATTTTATATAATGATGGAAGTAGAGAATGTGTTCTTATTGAGTTTGATAAATTCTGTAAAAAGCATGATGTGGCTTTAACATATCACAATATAAGGGATTGACTAAAAGAAAAAAACTAAGACTTTAGTTAACATGGTCAATGCTATGTTGTTGAATGCACCTTTACCGTGTAGTTTATAGGTTGAAATTCTATTAATTGCATGCCATATAATGAATAGAGTACCTTTAAAGAGTATAAATGTGATATCTTATGAACTTTGAAAAAATAAAAAGCCAAATCTAAATTATTTTAAAGTGTGGGGGTGTATATCATATTATAAAGTTTTTTATTATCATAGAACAAAATTAGGTCTTAGAAGGATTAAAAGTATTTTTGTAGGATATGTTTAAAATTCAAAAACATATAGACTTCTCAATTTATATCTAATGTAATTATAGAATCTATACATGTTGAATTCATTAAAGACAAAGTTATCAAAATAATGTTGATGCAATAAGATGTCATATTTTAGTGTTGCTATTGAACAACAAAATAGTGATAGCACCCAATTAAAACTTAAAAGAAGTTAGAGAGATTAGGAAAGAAAAACATCTTGATTCATATTTTATTTCTTCATAATCAATAGTATTTTTAGTTGGAAGAGATAGATTCGACAATTATAATAAGATACCTATCTTATTTAACATTGAAAATAATCCAAAAATATTTTAAAAAGCTATATCTTCTGGAAATGCAGCTTTTTGCAAAGAGATTATAAATAATTAAATGGATTCAATCATGTCCAATAATACATGAGCTTTAGTTGATTTAGCTCCTTGTTCAAAACATATAGGTTGTAATGGGTATTTAGACAAAAGTATAATACAAATGGATCTATTTAAACTTTCAAAGCAAGGTTCATAACAAAAAAAAAAAATCATACAAAAAGAAGATATTGATTATTTTGATATGTATGCACCTATGGTAAGAATAACATCTATTAGAGTACTTGTATCTTTAACCTCAATATATAATTTGTATATACATTAAATGGATGTTAAAATAGTTTTTTTAATGAAAACATAAGTGAAGAAACTTATATGCAACAATCTGAAGACTTTGTTTTCCCAAGAAATTAAAAAAAAAAAGTTTGCAAATTAATAGTCTCTTTGTGGCATAAAACAAACACTAAAGTAATGGCATGAGAAATTTGATACTGCTATTTTATCAAATGGATTTATTTATAATCATACAGATAAATATATTTACTCTAAATTCATAAAGGAACATGGTGTTATTATTTATTTATATATTGATGACATGTTGATTTTTGGTATGAATATGATTGGTATCTTTGAAATTGAGAAGTATCTAATTTCAATTTTTAAAATGATAGACTTGAACGAAGTAGATACAATCTTAGACATAAAAGTGAAAAGAGAAAACAAATAAATAACTTTGATACAATCACATTATATAAGCAAAGTGCTAAAAAAGTTCAATCATTTAGGACTAAAGGAGTTTAATATTCTTTATGATTCTAGTGTCAAGTTGACTACAAATTATGGGAGAGCAATAGTACAATTCGAGTATGCAAGTGCAATAGATATGATGATAGATGCAATACATTATATTAGACCTGATATAGTATTTGCTCTTTGTAAAATTTCAAGATTTTATAGTAATCCAAGCAATGATGATTAGAAAAGTAATTGTTAGACTGTTTAGATATTTGAAAAGAATATAACACTTAGGAATTCATTACAGTGATTTTCTTGCACTGTTAGAAGGTTATTTAGATGTAAGTTGGATAACCAGTGTAAATGACAATAATTCCACAACAAGGTGGATATTCACTTTGGGTAGGGTACCATTAGTTGGGCTTCTAAAAAGAAAACTTGCATCTCACATTCTACTATGGAATCTAAACTAGTAGCATTAGCAACTATTGAAAAATAAATAAAATGGCTAAGAAACCTATTATTATATATAAAGTTATGCCTACAACCTATGCCAACTATTTCCATATCTTGTAATAGTAAGGTTACAATGTGTATAACCTACAATAAGGTGTATAATGGGAAATCAAGACATATAAGCTTAAGACATGCTTATATCAGAGAGTTAATAACAAAGGGCATTATGACATTAGTCTATGTACAATCAAATAAGAATTTCATTGATCCTCTTACTAAAGCATTATCAAGAGATATAGTATAACAAATTGTGAGGAAATAAGGTTTAAACCCTTAAAAAGGGGCACTAGAATGGAATCCAATTTTGAGTTAGTATACACTTTAACAATACAAGCTTAATGGATAATAACAAATTACTATATGTTGATTAAGTATTAGACTTTTTAGTAAAGCTTCATAGTAGAGTATGTTGTGCAAACTGCTACAAGAGGAGTTTATGGAGTTAAAAGTGTCTAGAGTAACAAAGACATAAAACAATCCCATAGTGCATATGTTACGAGAGGAGGTTGACAAATATTTTAATAGAGTTGTTAAATATTTGAAGTAATAGGGATATGATGATAAGGGGTTGATCTTGTAAATCTTGATAAAACCGTATTAGTACATGGCCATGACAATGCTAAAGCAAAATACCAAAAATTCTTAACATTTAATAATATTTTGCTTATAATTCTTTTGGTTTTAGCACAAAAAGTTGTAGTTTAAATCTTAGAGTACTAATAACTCTGTCACAACTTTAAGAGATTTATGATAATAGAAAGTTCAAATCATTATAAAATATTTTTTGATATGCATGATATTATGAAGCAATATTACAAATTAGTGAAAAATTATTATATAGTTTGTAATAAAGAGTGGGATATAAAGTTTCACATTAGATAAGAAAGATGTTATTTGGAGGTGTATAAAGGGTAAATTTATTTAGTATGTCCAAAATAATATATATATATATATATATATATAAAGACTTAGACTTGGACTTGCACTTAAGGCATATGACTTTAAAGGAAATAAAATTTGATAGTCTTAATTTAATTACCATTAAAAGGGAAGAGATATATCTATTAATATAGAATAGACAGATTTATTAATGAAATAAACAAATTTAACTATTGAAAGATAATTGTTCAGAATCTATAAATAATTTTTTTAAACTAAAAATGCTAAATTCTTTGAGATATTTCTTTAAAAGTTTTGTTATATCTTAAAAGAGTATTATTTATAAATTCTCAACGTATAGACAATCATCCTTTAAAGGTAGTAATTTTTCATATCTCAACATTTATTTATGATTTCTTATTTTTATTATTATTTTTTAACAATTATCATTTCAATCATCCTTTTTTTCTTCAGTTGATCTATTCATTGTTCACAGCAAGTAAAACAAAAAATAAAGAATCACATGAAAGACAAAGGGTAAAAGCCTAGTGTGGCCTGTAATCATATCCATTTCCGCAATGAACTATAATAGTAAAATACCGGAAAGAAGATGAAATTAGAAAAGAAAGAAAGAGAATATGAAAAACATAAGAAGGGGTTATAGCTAATTTTGTTATTGAAAATATAACTATAATTGTACTTATTAATCTATTTTATTTTTTCTTAAACTTTTTAATTTGAAGAAAATGAAAATTTTGAATTTTAAGTGACAATAGAAAAATCTTAAATTCCTTCATTTGCTGTTTAATATTATCATTGAAAAGAATTCTCAAACGATAATTTACTCTAAATTAGTCATTCACTATTTACTAATTGATCCTTACCATGCTCCCAATCATACCCTGAAGAAAGCGAAATTTATTTCATCATGTTATAAATTTCTCAAAAAGCGTGACTTGCCGTCACTTCCAAATTAATGTCCAAGTTCATGAAAGTGGTGATTTCCTTCAATTACTGAATTAGATGCGTGGCTCGTATTGCAAGATGAATTAAATTTAGGAGAAAAAAAGTAAAATCTTTCTTCAAATTTGGATTATTTAAAATTTTTTAAGATTAAAAAAATTATGTTCTTTTTACATTTTAAAACTTAAATTTTTTCGATTATTTTTTAATAAATTTATCTTTTGCCACAATAGACTTCATATAATTAAATCAATGAGCTCTTATTTATTTTTAATGTTAACATGTCCATTATAAAAAAGTCATATGAAGTTTAAGATAATATCATTAAAAAAATAGAAAAAATGCCCTATTATTTGGAGTGTAAAAGTTCAAGGATCTAATTTTTATTTTTAAAAATGTGAAAAATTATTTATAAGTGACTCAATTTTTTTTTAATATATTTGTTTTTTGTGTAGATGTCCTCATAAAGCACATGGTGGGACTGGCCAAGATTATTTGAAAGTGAAAAGCTGATAGAGAAATGATAACTTGTATTAAGATATCTAGAAATAGTAATAAAATGGCTATATAGAATAAATATTATAATTCTTAAGTCCAGTGGAGTTCACATAGAATTTTCAAGGTGTGCCAACTTGTATATTAAATGAGTTAATTTGTTTATTCCACCTATTTTAAACAAAAATAAAAACTTAAACTTAACTTACCAAGTGAGTTAAATGGGCCTACACACTTAATCCACCAAAAGGAAACACCCCCCCCACACACATACAAAATAACATTCATAGCAATAATAAGTATTTTTTATAATTTAAACAAGCATTTTAAATAATTAAATCCAAACTTTAAATATTCAAATAATTCCTTGAAACTTCAACACTTAAAGAAAAATAATTGCTTAACTAGCTCAATTTTCATCAAACAACTAAAACAAAGTAAAATTTATAATAAAATTCCCCAAATTATCAAGAGCATTTAAATATTGTATTAAAGGGTTTGTAACCAAAGTTGAAATATCCTCTTAATTCTTAAAATTAGTGAAGTAAAAAAAAAAGCATAAAGTTATATAAATTGGTCCACTTAACATATGGGTTAAGTGAATAATTAAGTGGATGGGGCTAACATGATTCCAAAAATTATAAGGGTTAACAAAATTTAAATCCAACCAACAAAAATGTTAGGTTAAATGAGTTGGTCTAGTGAATTCAATCAATTTTGATAGTTCTAAATCTAAGTTGGTTACTCCCAAATTAGTAAGGATGTGTATATCATTGATGATTGGGCTTTCTTTTTATGATTGTAAAGTTTCTATTTATAAGTTTTAAGACAATGAATTGATAAAAGACGGTTAAGTCAAACTGTTTAATAGAGTTATAAAAACAACTTTTGTTTAGATAAGTTGCTATGTTGGAGTTATTTTATTTAAAATAACTTGAGCAACTTACTATGCCAATTTTTGAATAAAACTTAATGAATAATAGCCCTTCAATGTTTTAGGTTATCTAGCATTAAGTTAAATTAAATTAAGTTAATTCAAACTTTTATAGCGGGATAATACTCATAACAATACTTTTCTTTTAGTTTTATTACAAATTATTCAAAATAATGTGGTTTTCCATGTTGAAAACAAAATATGAATTTATTGATATGTTTAATGAAAAAAAAATCTAGTCTAGTCTAACAAAAAAATTGGAATTTTCAATTTGCCACCCTAGTTTTTTTTATTATTTACTACACGAAATTATGATTTAATTTATCCTTTTTCTTTTAAACCAACTCTGTAAAAATAAAGTTGCAATCATGTTAAAATTATAAATGTTAAAGTGGTACAATTTTTTTTAATAATATTGAATTAATAATATATTAATTTTGTAAGATAAATTTTTTTTATGATTTTATTAATATATTAGGGATTGGATTTTTTTTATTTTTGTAAGAAACTAATATTGTTAATATTTCTTTTTAAATATAAATGATTGATCCAAGATGCATATTTAAAAATTAAGTGGATTCATTAGTTAAGCAGTGAGTTACGCTTTAAATTTTTCTAAAATTACAAAAAATTTCAATTTAAATGGTGAAAGTAAGGATGGGTTCACTGGAGAAGAGGGGCAAGTTATCCCGGCCCAGCGTAAATCCATTACTAGATAAAGTAAACCATGCGCCAAGCAAAACCATTTTCCGCGTTCCCGAGACGCAATTGAAGGAGGGGGGGTCAGTGGGAGAGAAGCAGTTCGGTGGTGGCGAAAAATCGAGGGAGAGGAGTTCTCAACAGAAAATGTTACAGTTTCCGGCGTATATGACGCAGTACCCATTATCGACAAGGACGATTCCGACGTCGTTTCTATTACCATCTCAGTGGCCTCAGCCCCATAACGAAGAACTCCTTCTCGCAATGGAGGAGTCTGAGTTTGAAGAAAAGGTAATCTACTCTCAAACCCTGCTTCCCATTATATTGGAATAAGAAAAGCGGGAGTTTTGTCATCGATTTAATCCCATTTCTGTTTAATTGCACGTTTGCTCTGGAATTGCATAAAATGAAAAGTAAAGGGAAAAAATTGCCCTTCGATATCCTGGAGAATGCTGATCCTTTCTTGCGTGACTGTGATTTTAACGGTTGAAATGTGCTTCAATTTAATTCAAGAGCATCAATTCCCATTGGTAGTTGATGTAGTTTATAATATGATTGAAAGCAGTTTTAATCGCATGTTTAGTATATCAGCTTGATTAGAATTTAGAAGTTTGCAGTCATGTCGTTATGATATCCCCTTTTCGTCTGAATAATATTGGCTGGGCAGCTCCTAGTATCAAGCCGACTAGATACTTATTGGTTGCTGATTGCTATATAATAGCATCCTTGGATATTTTAGATTTTTATTTATAAGGATGCATTCATCTAAGGTGATAATACCTTACTAAATTTATGTCCCGTGACTTGTGAGTCATGTATTGATTTTTAGAAGCTAAGAAAGTCTTTTTTAGGGGGGTGATGACTAAAGCATTTAATCTCTATCTAGTTATATGGATAAGCTGGGAGGTGAAATGTTCCATTCAGAAGGGTTAGTGGTTTGATCGATATAAAATTTGGTTGATTGTGATTTACCTTGTGCATCTCCTAGGCATTTTAACCTAGCGAAGGTTTGTTAATTACGACTTATGAGATGAAAGGGCATTCTAGACAAGATGATGGAGAGTGGAATATTGGCTTTTTATGGCGTTTGTAAATTTCATGACAAGACCTAATCCCATATTGAATGGGAAAGAAATATTAAAGGAATAGGAAAGTGAACTAATGAGATAGAGAAGCATGTGGGACTCCAATATATGGTTATACTTGATATTTGGAATAAGCATCTTTGTATTGCCAGGATTTGTGATCTCTGCTGTCTAAACTGCAGTTATGGCTTGAATGAATTGCCAAATCGAACATACAACTAATAACAACAACAACAATAAACAAATTTTTTTCTACTAAGTGGAATTAGTTACATGAATTAAACGACGCAAAATCGAACATACAACTAGTCAGACATTTTTGGGAAAACATTAAAACAATTATATGGATGATAAAAAGGGAAATAAAAATCTGTTCAGGTAGAAGCAAAAGATGTAGTATGAAATATTAGGCCATCAATGGTATATTCATACAGAAGAGTCAGGATGCGCAGTGGAGAAAATGCTCAGATATGCAAGGAATTTATAAATGAGTTAGAACTTAGAAGGAACATGGAATGAGTGAAATGAAACTTAAGTGTATAGATTTTGTTGGTTAAGGGTGAAGATATGATTTATTGAAATTGGGAGTAGGAAACAAGTTATCAAAATAATGAGAATATATTGTTGCCCCTCCCTCACCCAGGGTTTGCTCTCTCCCTCCCTCCCTCTCTGTTACGTGGCAAGGGAAGTTTAATTGTCGTTTCTGTGATCCATTATAATTTCTGTTATGTGCGTTATAATGTCTGTTATATAGTTTTCATTTTTGTTAGTGGGAGGGCCTTTCATTAGGCTATAAATAAATGTTTGTTTGGATAATGACTATTTTTTTGGAGAAATAAAGAAAGTCTGGTATTGAGTACCAGTTCCCTTTCCTCTATACCAAATTGGTATCAGAGCACATCGATCCTTGGCCATGGAAACACGATTGTAGGAGCGAATCGAAGAACTCGAGCAAGAAGTCTTGTGAACGTGAAACGATGTAAGCGAGCTGCGTGCTTCTTGCGTAACGATGCATCGACGTCGCGGATGGAAAAATTGATGATGGAGATTGACGCAAAGCTCTTGTCTATGCAATCGCATTCTATAGAAGAAGTGAATGGAACGATTGGGGACACGAACGGCGTAAGAGGTCATGTGAATGGCTTCTATCCTCAGTTTGGTTCATTTACGGGGATGACAACTAGGAGATACCAATTTCCAACAAAATTTACATGCATCGAATTTCCCAAGTTTGACGGTTCTGACTTTAAGGCCTGGTCATTTCACTGCAAACAATTTTTTGAGATTAATGAAACACCATTGGACCAAAGACTCCGCGTGATAGGCCTACATTTGGAAGGTCGTGCCCTCTAGTGGCATCAAAATTTCATGCGGAGGAAGACTCTTTAAGAGATAGGATGGCTGGAATATATTGAAGCAATCAGAGAACAATTTGGAGAGATCCTAAAAACGGACCCTATGGCTGAGTTAAAGAATTTGAAGCAGGTCAAATTAGTTGGTCAATATCAAGAAAAATTCAAGGATCTCCTAGCTGAAGTGGAATTAGCAGAATAGCACGCTATTGGTTGTTTTCTTGGTGGTCTTAAACAGAGATTGAGGCACTGATCTAGATGTTTAGGCCAAATTCACTGGCTAATACAATGTATTTAGCCAGGTTGTAAGAAGCCTCTGTCCAAGCCTTCCAACATCATGGAGCAACACCTATAAAAAGGAGTCAATATTCTCAATCTTCTTCCACCTCTTTACAACCGTCTAGACCTGGTAGTACTCTGGTTTCATCTTACAAAAATCAAAACTCATTCTTGTCAGAAAAAGAATCAGCGGGTTCTTCTCTGTCATCAAGAGCAAGGAGCTCAATTTCTAATAAACCTATCCAACAGTTGTCTAGGAAAGAGATGGATGAAAGAAGGAAGAAGGATTTGTGCTACTGGTGTCCTGAGACATTCTCTTTCAATCATAAGTGCAAGAATTTCCAACTTTTCATGATTATAGTGGATGAAGATGAAAAAGAGGATCACATGGAAATTGATAAAGACACGGAGGAAACTACTATTTCCTTGCATGCTATTAGTGGAACGTCGATGGATTTCAACAAATGCTCTACAATGAAGGTGCAGAGAATGATTAAAAAGCAACCATAAGGATACTTTTAGATACGGAAGCTGCCATAATTTTGTGGATGCAAGCTTGGAAAAGAAATTGAAGCTTAAAACAGACTCTTCCAAAAGCACAAGGGTTTCAATAGCTAAAGGAGAGCAAATAGTGGTTGATTCACACTGCATTCAGCTTCCATGGAGGATGAATGATGAAATTTTTCAAGCTGATTTTCTGGTCATGCCATTAAGAGGATATGATTTGATACTTGGTATGCAATGGCTGTCTACTCTGGGACAAGTTCTGTGGAATTTTCAACAACAGCTCCTATGCTTTAAGTTGAATGGGAGGCTATATGTCATTCAAGGCATGGATCAGTTTGTGTCAGTATTACAAGATGATGGGGTCAATGATAAACAACTACTATATGCCTCCTAAGCTTTTATGGTACAACTATACATAGTTTCGGTTGAAGAATAGCAATTGATAGAAGGCATTCAATATGGTGTTGACAGCAACTTATCTACATCAGAGAAGAATGTTTTAGCGCAATTCTTGCATGAGTTTAGTGATGTTTTTCATGAACCAAAACACTTTCCCCCTTTTAGAGCATTTGATCATGCTATCAATCTGAAAGAGGATAAACCAATTAGCTTACGGCCTTATCGGTATGGTCCTATTCAAAAGGATGCTATGGAAAGATTGGTCTAAGAAATGCTAGCCAATGGAATTATTGGTCCAAGCTAGAGTGCTTTTGTAGTCTTGGTAGTTCTCGTTAAGAAAAAAGATGGGTTGTGGCGCTTCTGTGTTGACTGTAGGAAATTAAATGCTCAAACAATCAAGAATAAATTTCCTATTCCTTTGATTGAATAGTTGATTGATGAACTCCATGGCTCCAAATACTTCTCCAAGCTAGACTTACGAGTGGGCTACCATCAGATTAGGATGCAACCTTGAGATATTCATAAGATAGCTTTTCGAACTTATGAGGGGTTATATGAATTGTTGGTGATACCGTTTAGGCTAACTAGTGCCCTAGCAATATTTCAAGGCTTGATGAACATAGTCTTTAAACCATTCCTTCGATGGTTCATTCTTGTCTTCTTTGATGATATTTTGATCTATAGCCCGTCGTGAGATTTACATTTACAACATCTTAGGTTTACCTTAGAGATATTAAGGTGTCACTTCTTATTTGCTAAGCTGTCTAAGTACACTTTTGGAGTTGCCTCTATAGATTATTTGGGTCACATCATCTCTACTCAAGGTGTTTCAGCATATCCAAAGAAAATTGAAGCTATGACCTTTTGGCCACCCCTTCCAATGTCAAAACCTTACATGTATTTCTTAGTCTTGTAAGCTATCATTGACGTTTTATGCGTAACTATGGTTCTATTGCTAAACCACTTATTAATCTCCTTAAAAAGGGGAGGTTCTCTTGGTCCGTGAAGCCGAGCAAGCTTTTAATAATCTCAAGGCAGCCATGTCCACTACTCTGGTCTTTGCTTTACCAAATTTTAACCTTCCTTCTATTGTAGAGATAGACACTTCTAATGTGGACTTTGGGGTTGTCTTGTCCTAACAAGGACATCCCATAGCCTTTGTCAACAAGGTCCTTGCTCAATCCAAGCATCAAATGTCCGCCTATGAGAAGGAATTGACAGCCCTTGTGTTTGCTATCAAGCATTGGAGGCAATACCTACATGGAAGAAGTTTCACCATCATGACTGACAATTTACCATTGAAACACTTGTTGGAACAGAAAGGTGTGTACAAATGGTTGAATAAGCTATATGAGTTGGACTATACTATTGTGTATCGCGAGAGTAAAGAGAATACATTAGCAGATGCCCTTTCTAGACGACTCTCAAACTCTTCTAATCAGTATAATTCTTGTTTTGCTATCATCTCCAGCTTAACCAAAAAGGTTATTGCCTCTTGCATCCATGATCTAGTTTTTAGTAAAATTATTGCTGCCTTGGAAGAAAACCCGAACTCCCATCTCAAGTACAGCTGGGTTAATGGTGTTTTAAGGAGGAATGAAAAGCTAAACTAAGGCTACAACTACTACAACACTTTCATAATGATCCTATTGGGGGGCATTCAGGTATGATCGCCATGCACAAGAGATTGGCTGCTATTTTTTACTGGAGAGGATTGGAAAAAGATGTCAGAATTTTTGTGGGCAAATGCACTACTTGTCAACAATTTAAATATGAAAATGTAGCCACACCTGGTCTGATCTAGCCACTGCCCGCTTCCGCTACCATATGGGCTGATTTAGGTAAGGATTTTATTGTTGGGTTGCCCAAATCCCATCACAGATCTATCATCTGCATTATGGTTGATAGATTATCAAATGCTGCCCATTTTGTTGCATTACAGCACCCATTCACAGCAGTGAAAGTAGCACAAGCCTTCTTAGATAATGTGGTCAAGTTGCATGGCTTCCCTCAATCCATTGTCACGGATAGGGACCCTATTTTTTGTGGCAAGTTCTGGAAGGCATTATTTCAGATCCACAAAGTGAAGTAGTTATATTCGTCAGCCTATCATCCACATATTGACGGCCAAATGGAAGTTTTAAATCGTTGCCTCAAATGTTATTTATGTTGTATGATGGGGGACCATCCTAAGCAGTGGGTCAAATGGTTGCCCTTGGCCGAGTTGTGGTATAACATATCATACCATTCATCTATTGGTATAACACCGTTTGAGATCGTGTATGGTACTGATCCTCCAGTACACTTGCCTTTGTTGGAGACTTTGATAATGGTGTAGTAGACTGTAGTTTGAAAGATGGGGAATCTACAATTCAATTGTTACGGTATCATCTACAGAGGGCACAGCATAGAATGGTGCAAATAGCTAACAGAAATCGGACTGAGAGGACTTTTGAAGTTAGAGATCTAGTCTACCTCAAACTTCATCCCTTTCGAAGAACTTCTTTGACTAATACAGCTCTCCATAAGCTCTTTGCCCGTTACTATGGCCCTTTCAAGGTTTTAAATAAAATTGGACAGGTGGCTTATCAGTTAGAATTACCAGCTAATAGTAAGATCCACTCAGTTTTTCATGTGTCCTTGCTCAAGAAATACATTGGTGATCACACACCAGCTAGCTTGGAGCTTCCTCAACTCACTGAAGAAGGCTATTTTGCCCCAAAGCCTAAGTGCATTTTGGCCCGAAAGGTAGTTAAGAGAAATAACCTACCTTTGACACAAGTTTTAGTTCAATGGAAACATACAAACTGGCAAGATGCTACCTGAGAATATCTGTCAGTCATCCAGCAGCAATTTTTGAAGTTCTCCACCGCTTATGCTCCAGATCCTTGAGGACAAGGATCCAGTACACTCAGGGGGGGGTGTATTGTTACGTGGCAAGGGAAGTTTAATTGTCGTTCCTGTGATCCGTTATAATTTCTGTTATGTGCGTTATAATGTCTGTTGTATAGTTTTCATTTCCGTTAGTGGGAGGGCCTTTCATTGGGCTATAAATAAATGTTTGTTTGGATAATGATTTTTTTTTGGAGAAATAAAGAAAGAAAGTCTGGTATTGAGTACCAGTTCCCTTTTCTCTGTACCTCTCTCTCTCTCTCTCTCTCTCTCTCTCTCTCTCTCTCTCTCTGTGGAGGAGCAATAGGTGAAGTATGTTTTTTATTGTGCTTGACAGCACAAGGTGTTTATGCGGAAAGCTTCTTACTGCTATAGTTTCCTTATCATATTTTTGTGAAGATCTAAACCTGGGGTCATTAGATAAGAGTTTAACCTCCTCAAAGAAATGCTATTAAATTTTTAACATCAAACTTCTTTTTTCCCCTTTTCACATTTACTATGTACTTGAACTTATTTATAAATGAATGAATAATCCATGAACTAAGGTAGGGCATAGATAATCATATATGCATGTATGTTAAACTTGTTGCACTGAGGGTAATGGGCTTCATCTTCAAAATAAAAGGTGGGGAGGGAGTGCATTTTAAATTTCTTTCCTTGTGATTTTTCTTCCTCTCTGATTCATCCTTGTTACTGTTGGCATGAGTCATTGCAGTGCAATGAAATCCGGAAGACGAATAGCAACCTGATCGTGATTGGGAAAACCACTACCGACATTGACAAGGAGGACTTTGATAATGATGCTGCTGATGATGATGCTGACAATGCAGAGGAATCTGAGGGTGAAGAATTTGAGCAAGAAACTGGTTGAAGAAGCTGCGCATCAATGCCTACTTACCGTATGTGGAAGAATCTTACAATAAGTGCAGATGCCTAGACCAAATCTTGTAGTGGCTCCACATACATCCCTACCATGCATTCTCTTCTGTAATTTATGCTTAAATCAATTTATATATATCCCGGGAACTCTTCAAATAGCAGCACACTTGATCAATTGATGCCTCGACTCTAGCATGGGTTAGAGAGTTGAGATGAGAATCATGAGATAGAACGGGAGAAATAAAGAACTTAATTGACTGTCATTCACTTCTTCCTTTCTCTTTCGGCCTTTTCTATCCCACCAACTTCTTTTATGGTCTATATGAAAAGAAGAGTGCCCAGACAAAAAGAAAAAACTTGCACTGTAGTGAAGACGCTCAAGCCGCAGTCAGTCCGATTCTAAGCTCTCTAATTTGTACTGTAGTGAATGTTCCCTTGCCTGCATTCTTTGGGGTTTTATTTTATTTTCTTTTTCTTGTCACCTACCTTCTGATCTTTCCTTTTTCTTAAACCAGTCCACGCGAATATTTTGTTTCCCTCGTTAATTGCCACTAAATCGTACAAAACCCTGTTTATTTCAATCTAACCAGAACTCAGGACAAATATATTCCTCTGCCACTTCCGCATTCATGATGGCACTAGCCAACTCAAAATTGGCAATGAGAAATAATAGAGAAAGTTCCTTTTTGGAGCAAAGGGCAGTCTCTTTCTACTACTAATAAGTAATAACCAAAATTCCCCTTCTTGACCTTACCCACCTTAACGGCCAGACTTATCGGAGGAGAAAGGCAAAGGCTTCATCTTGGGTTTTGCTGAAAGTGTTGTCTTGAGAGTTAGCGTCACTTCGGTTGGGCCTACTTCTTCATGGCCCTTCTGCTAACAACTCTGCAGCATCAAACGCCGTTTGAAAGTATCTCTAAACAATCAAAGAAAATTGATACCAACAAAAATTTCGCTGCCGTGTTTGAAGTGGGTTCAGACAGAGAAGTGAATATATATCATATATGTCTTGTAAGTGCAGCCGCTGGTCAAAGATTTAAGTTTTTTCTTCTGGTTCATTATATGCTGTGAATATGCGCAAACTATAAGAAAAGAATATGTTTACATATTTCTCTCATTCCACCCATTCCTTAATACAAAAACAGTTTCTTAATTTCTTCAACATGCCTTTGACTTTACTCTTACCATTTTTTATTGAAACGTGATTTGTCGCGAACTTTACACCTGTCAATTTCTATGGCACGAGATACTTATTGGGCCACGGTGCGAGGCACAGGCAGAAACTGTCATGCTAGGGAGGATTATGAATAAATGCTTAGTTGTTTAAATTTTACACCGACCCATATTTGCTCCTAGGTTCTTTCTTCTAAGGAGTAAACGCGAAACTTGTCCAGTTGTTCTCTTGCCCATTGTGTGATGGTTATAAATACCGTTAATCAACTGGGGGACCAAAACTTGCTTTATAACGTTGCCATCCCAAAGGCCGAAAAGAGGACTGACTTTTTCTTTCATCGTTACATTTCTCTCGACAACAATGTTCCCGTTTTGATGCTTACGAGTCCTTGTATATATTAGTCTACTTCTTTGTCCAGGTATGATGAAAGTAAGCTGTTGAACCCTCAAGGAGGCTACCAAGAAAACGTCTCATGAACCCCGACATTATTGTCGCCATTTGCTCCAATTGTGGTAATTTGTTCTGCTAATCCACTTTGTTATTGTTTTTCCATTCTTTTACATCGATTTCCATTAGTGACATATTTGTAAATTGCATCTAGTTTATGTTAACTCTTTCTTGCGTTTTCTGAATTTATGTCGTGCATCATTATTAAACATAAGAGTAATAATTTTGTTATAAAACTCAAGTTCCTTAATCTACTAAATATGAATAAGCTATTTTGAGGACTACTTGTCTTCCAGTCCCAAGCAGGAAGAGTCGAAGTAGACCTGCAAAGTTGAAAACTGCACAACCACAGAGAAGATCAGCATCATAATACAAATCAACAAAAATAATTTGACCGACTAATATAGAGGAAGCTCACCGATGAAATAAGCGGTGGAGGCCAATTATCAGCACTCATGTCACGTGACTCCTGAACGTGTCCAGAGCCACCATTGACACGCATAATTAATACCTAGACTGGAATAATGATCGTGGAAATGGAATCAAACCCTCATAGAGTGCCACGCATGTGATAGAATATTTATAAATTGTGTGCATTAATAGAATGGTCATGGAATCCCAACTGTTCAGAGAGGGCGAAAAATCCGGCCACCAGGACCAACAAATGCAAGCTCCATTCAAAATCAGAAAGCCTCAAGCAGATCAAAATGTACCAAATTCAAAAAAATTTCTCGTAGTTCATAGCGCACTCATATCTCTACTTTTATTTATTTATTTTTCTTCTAACACTCAAGAAAATTATTACGTTTTCTTTCTCGTGTATTTTTCGTCATCATCGATTCATCAACTTTCCATATACTATTTGTCTATTGTCTGTGTATGAGTTCAGTGACAGTAATTGTTGCAGTGGGATCCACCGTACAAAAGCCTAGGGCTCCCGTTACGGACACCGATTGGATGTCCAACCGGCGGAGAGCAGTTGTGACAGATAAAGCGATAGGCCACCGAATAAGGCAAGGACTCGATGGAGGAGTAGGGAGATCTGGACGGAGATTGACTGGCGCTAGATGCAGAAGACGAAGGAGAAGATACTTTCTTGAGTGATTTCGGCGGCGAAAGAATGGCTCTGATCTTCAGCGGATGAGCTAATGACGACGAAGCTCGATCGTATTCCTCAATTATATGCGCCAAATCTTCATCGCTGGTTATGGAAATCAAGGTCTCTAAGTCTCCGTTGGGCAATGGACATCTCAACGTCACAGACGAACCACAGAACTCTCCAAGTTTCACCATCAGCTCTGTAAACAGCCACAAATAGGCGAATAAATGAGCAAATCAATAACTAAACAAGCAGATATATTCGAGGGTGAAATAAGCGAAGGAATAAACCAGAAAAAGACATAGAAGGATCGACGGCGAGGACTCTGGTGTGGCCGCCGAAGTAGCGGAGCTTGCCATCGGTTACACGAGGAAGAATCTTCCCGCCATAGCTGCAAAGGAACTTGACAGTGGTTCTTTCTTGACTTCTGGGGTTTGATTCCATGATTCGAAGGCAGGGGTTTGATTCCATGATTCGAAGGCAATCAAAGAAGGTTTTAGACTCCTAAGCGAGGCAAGAAGCAGTGTTTATTTCGTGCCAGAGCTTGAAACTCCGAGACTGCGTTTTTGGTGGGTATTTATAGGCCCAAGGGAACGGAGGCTGACGTCAGAGGAAACCCACGCTCTAACAGATTTTAATTCTCAAGTATATTTAATATTTAATATTAATTTTAAAAATATTTAATTCTCAAAAAATATTCTAACGTAATCTGAAAGTCGAACGTCATTAGCTTATGCTGTTAAATGTGTTGTGTCGTGTTAATATAGTATTTTTAAGAATAAATTATATAATTTTTTTAAAAAATTTTTATTGAAATTATATATTCTACTCCTTTATAGTTAGATTCTTCTGAAAAAAAAATCTAATCTTGAATCCCAAAAAATCACGGTACAAAATCCTAAAATCTTCGAGTCTGAAGAATTTCTATGGTTAAATTCATTAACAAGCATCATATTCTAACTCTTTTTTTTCATATATTTTTTATGGGTTTTATGTTTTAGACTTTCTATGTGTTCCAAATCCTTCTTCTTTCTAATTCTGCAATCGAATTTGAAGCTGAAATTGCAAGACGAAGCAATGTAGTTTGAATTTGAAAATCCGTGTTTTTTTATTTTCCAATTCATGAGGTTTATCGATCAAATTCTCTTCTCCTTGATTTGATAAATCGGTAAAAGGAATCCCCCTTTTTTGCCATATGTATTATTTATTTAGGTAGAGAAATATATCATGGGAGAAGAAAGAGTACTTTGGAAAAAAAAATGGGGAAGATGAAGAAGATGTTAACTAGGTGTCCATGTAGCAAGGTATGTGCCACATAAGCATAAAAAATTGCCACTTATCATGCCACAGCACAATGAATGGAAGTTGATTAACGACGTTAGCTTTTGAAACTTATTTAGAATTTATTCAAAATTTATGGATTTATTTAAAATAAAAAAGTACTTCAAAAATTAATATGAAAAGTTTAATATATTTTTAAGGCTAAAATAAAATTGACCTTAAATTTATTTGAAAAAGACTAGAAAGAAACCGCCTTCGACTGTAACCACCAATCATCCGGTGGGAATTATATGCGGATATCCTTTTCTTTTTGTTTTGGAGAAGCAAAGTGGTTTGGCTCCTTTTTCTTCCTTAAACAGAAAGAGTGGGCAGCCAATGGGGTGGGGGCTGGGTGGCCCATTTATGTGTAATGATAACCCATGCTTCGTGGCCCACAAGGTCCTAATCTGAAATGACTTAAGCTGAAATTAAAATTAGGCTCGCATTACGGAGAGTCTTAAAAAAAAATTAAGATTCATCAAACACATTTTTTTTTTATATAATCTTATGTTATACCTATTATATTTTTATCCTTTTTACCGCATCTATCAAATTACCACCTTATCTATTGAATCATTTTTTAAAAAATAAAAATAAAAATATTATTTTTTATCTCATTTATTCACATTATATATTTCCTCTTCCTTTATATCCTTCAATCAAACATAATCTAAGTTTTTAATCAAATAATTAATTAAAAAAATTTAGAAAAACATAATATTTATAATTATACAAAATTTGCTTTTTGAATAAGCGAATGGATGAAAACTCAAAGAAATACATTTTTGAGTCCAAACTCTTAAAAATGTTTAAAAAATTTTTTATATGCAAATTTATTTTTCAGTCTTATACCTGAACTAAAGTGAGTAAATATTAAAAGACGCATAAATTTTGATATTTTGTGCCTTCTTACTCAATTGTGACCGTGAACATCATAGGTTTTTTTAATGATTTAATTATGACAGATTCTTTACATAATGTTAGGCAATATTCTAAGTGCATCCATATGTCAAAATACGTACGATCCTCCTTAAATTTTGTTATACGATATGATTTTTTAGGAAGAAGCACTCACATTATATATCAAAAGGGAACGTACTGGGAATCAGTGTTGCTTGAACTCTTTCCTTTTAATTAAATCTTAAATGAACGAATCGAATTTCAGTACTTTTAGTAATCCTCTTCGTTAGTTAATTGTTTTCTATACAAGTTCTTCAACAAAATCTCAGACAACACACAGCTCCAAAAAAGATGGAAAAGAAACACTCCCATGAGCCCATGTGATATGAAGAGAATCAATCCTCTTATTATTTAACTCTTAGCATGCGATTTATAATTAGACCATCATGAAAGTATATATAAAATTTCACGTTTTATATTTTAATTTTACAAAAATTAAATAATAAAGAAAAAAATATTATCTAAGTTTTTCTCTTCATTAATTTGCATTGATGTTGCCTGAGCTTTTAGTATAAGCCTAGCGGGAAACTTGGTGAGACCAAGATATGCTACACGTGTCACGTGTAAAGAAATAATGACTTTAGTTTTATTTCCCAAATTAAATTCAAGTGATTTTTTTCCGGCATATTCAAAAGTGATTGTACCGATAAATTATTACGTGGACACTAAATGACAGACACGTAGTAATAATATATTATTGTGTGTCTCAAATAGTATATTTTAACACGTCTTCATGTATCTTTTTCATAGTATATAATATAATGATTATTCTATTGTTACTATTTTTTAAGATTCGATGCACCAAAAATTTACTTGAAATTAAATTAATTTTGGATGAACACGCTGGAAGAGAAAGCATGCCCTGGCAGTGATAGAGCTATAGTTTCATATAGAAAGGATTAGATTATGCGCAGGCAATCTTAAATACAGACATGACTGTATTTCTTATTTGCCGTGCCATTCTGTGTTTCTTAGCGTTTGTTTGATACAAGTTTGTATCATTAACATTCTAATTATTGTTCGAAATCTCTTCTGGACGTGTCTTGTGTTTACGGAATGATATAGATGCTGCTATCTGGAAGGCAGTGATTTGCTTGAGTTCTGATAATATGACATGCGATGTTTGGATCCAAGACGCCACGACACATATCAGCTTTGATTTGGTGAGGTTTTGATTTCGATACGTTATGTGCTTAGTCAAGAAATTGATTAGATGAACCAGAAATGACAGGATTAGTGAAAAATCAGATACATTGCACGAAGAATATAACGCTTGCACGTCATCCTCGTCACATGGCATAAATCACAGCCCATAAAAAATTATGCAGTGCCCGTGGATCATAGTAAATTAAGAGAAATGCTTGAACTAATACTGCCAATGCTCCACATCAAGGCCCAGAAAACTTGACCCAACCAAAAAAGAAATCTCATTCACAGTGACAATTTGGAAACAATGATTATAAATAAGAATCACCACTGGAACTCCATTTTGATTCTTTATTGGTGGATTATTTCTTAATTTAATTTTTTTACAAAATTATCTTATCAATTTAGTTTCTTATAAATACAATACTTCTTAATTTAATTTTTCTTAGAATTGATTTCTCAATTTAATCTGTAAGTATTTCTTAATTTAATCATTTATAAATAAAACTGTTAATAATATTTTTTTGCTAATTAATTGTAAAAAAAATTGTGATAACATATAACATTTTTTTAATAGATTATTGCTCAATCATTATTATATGATATGTAAATAGATAAAAGATTTGTAACTAGTTTCATTAATAGTAATAAATTGATAAAACGATGTTATTAATAATAGTTTATTTGTAAAGAATTAAATTAAAAAATACTTATATATAAGAAATCAAATTAAAAAATATCTTATATGTGAAACATTAAATTGAAAAATTTTCTATTCGTAAAGACAAAAATAATTTTTTTTAAATCACTTTAGATTAATATCTATCTATTAGGACTAAATTATTATAGGAAATGATCATCAAATTTAACTTAATACGAAACTGAATCTTATACGTTTGCATTTCATCTAATGATCTGTCGTATGAAACCCATTTCAGTAAAAAGGACACGTCGTTTCACCTTCACATTTCCCGTCTTTTGTTTTCCAGTTTTAAAACATGCTGCAGGACTTAGAGAAGGTACGTAAAAGTTTCTTCCAATGCATCCAAGTTGTTGTTGTAGTATGTGTCAAAAGAGCGTTGTTGAAACAGTAACAAACCAAACCCCTAACAAGGTCATTATATTATATGACCAAACAAAACAATTTAATCATTGCCTAGATAAATGGTCCTTGGCATCATCGAAAAGTTATCACAATGCCCCTTTCTTTGAAGTGTGAGGCTCATATTTGTTTGTTATCATTGAGGTCTTTATGATAAAATAGGGACATGAGAACTTTCCCTTGAAAAATAGACACACAGCCGAAAGAGCCTCTTTACTACCAAAAAGGGGGATCAAACTTGAATGACATATCCACTGAGCAGCTAATCTCGACAAAAGAGAATCTTTCTTTCTTCTTTTCCTTTTGTGGCTTCGATGGCAACGAACTGTTTCCCACAAATTGCTAATTTATCAACCATCTCAACCTCTTCCTCTTCCCAATTCCTACCCTCCTTTCTAGACTTAGAGCTATGGAAGATGAAAATCACATATCAGTAGATGCCAAGGATTACTATTCTAAACCATTGTGGTTGCCTGAAACTGTGCAGGCTAGCAATGGAGATGGAGTTAACGGCATTTACATGCCTCGTGGCAAAGATTATAAGTTGGATTATAACTCCAAAGAAATCATAACGCCTGAAGAAGTTTCCAAGACTGATGACATATCTGGGGCTGCTGGCTTGAGCCATTGTACTGGACGAGTATGTTCATCAGAAATTGTGGAAATAGTTGAGGAAGGCAAGAGCATTACAAGTATTCAAGACAGAAGAAACGATGATGTATATGTGGCCGTTGGGAAAGATGACTTGGATGTAGTGAAATGGGCTCTTGATCATGCTGTTTCTCCTGGTGCTCGGATTTTTCTTATCCACGTATCTCCTCCAACCCCATTAATTCCTACGCCAGGTAACAAAATCAACTATGCCTCTTCATCTTTTCTTTGTCATCTTCATAGGAAGAGTTCTCCATTAGTTGATAGTAAATTAACATTCAATAAAAAAGTGGATATGCATAAATATTAGTATATATAAGACCGTGAAAATTAAATATGAATTCGCTCATGTTTGAGGAAGAATATAAGCAGTCTAATCTTTGTATAGTGAGGTTGATCTCATCTAAGAAAAAATAAATAAAAATAGAGATTGTGAGAAAATGAACCGCTCGTATTCTCTCTCAAACCTGAGTGGATCTATATTCCTAAAAATTAAAGTCATACTATAAGAAATATTAAGATTCAAGAATATACCTCAACCACTGATTTTTCAAATAATATATTTAATAGTTGGGAAGCTATTAAGAAGCCAATTGACCCCAAAACAACTGAGAGTTCATATGAATGATGAGAACAATAGGAGAAAGAATCTTCTGCAGAAGTACATACAGTTGAGTACTGATGCCAAGGTACTAATTGTCTACTACTCTTATCACTCTTTTATGTTGTCTCTGGTCTCCACTTCTTTTGCTCTCAATTCTTCCTTTCCCTTGTTTTTCTTTCTTGTCTCAGATAACTGCAGACGCATTGCTTTTGGAGAGCAATGACACAGCCAAAGCAATTCTGGATCTGATCCCTGTTCTTAACATCTCCAACCTAGTCATAGGAATCAAAAAGCCACCTCACTCACGGTGATGCTACTATTATCATACAAATCATTAAAACTTCTGATAGTTTTAAGTTTTGAAGCTTACCTTGAGATGGGGTTTGCTTGAACAGGAGCAAGAACAAATTGTCAGAAGGAGAATTTGTGAAGAAAAGTGCACCAGCGTTCTGTGAAGTTACCTTGGTTTATAATGGCAGCAAGGTTATGAGCAACCAATACTTGGATGGCTTGGAATCCTTTGGCCCAGTATCACAACAACATAGACAACACTCAAAACGTAACTTTTTTCACTGTACCAGTTGTGCAGGCAAGTGCAGTTAATGTTTCTGACCTATCTTTTTCTCACGAGAATTGAGTAGATTAGGGTGGCTAGCTCTTAGTGAGATTATAAGTCAAGACAAGGAGGGAAGATAACTGTTTGCTCAGAATCAGAGATAAATACAATGAGCAAAAAAACATAAAACTAATTTTATGTCCCTCAACACATGCATGAGACTGCGGAAGAGCAATAAGAATGGTATGCCTTCTTATAAAAGAATTAAGTAAAGGAGGGTTGAAAACAGAGAGTTAGCCGATTTACCCAAACTTGTACAAGAAGTTCAATCATCCAATTTCCTCCTTTCTTTTGTACAAAATCACCAACAAAACGGAAATTGAAACATTTTCCCAACAAAAGATAAAGGTTTTCATGGCTATACATTCATTTAGTATTATTCCTATCTCTTGCTTTTAGATATTCCACTTCTCTTGCCAAGAAAATTCTTAATAATTTGCAAAAGAAACATCTGGTTAGCTTATAGATCTGAAGCATGCCACTAGTGTTTTGAGAGTAACTTAACTATATTATCATTTTTTGTACCAAAAGAAAAATCAAAGTATCTCCATTTTTTCTTTTGTGGTAATGGTTATTTGTTAATTTTAGAAGTCCTCATTCTACTGCTCTGCCCCTCTGCCTTGTGTTTTTTAGGGTGCACGAGTAAAGTGAAGGATTAGTATTGGAATAGCAACATGCTTGGGCTTTCTTGGGTTGCTTCTTGAACGAGAGATAACAAAGGCAAGCTTCAAGTCCTCGTTGCTTAAAATAAAAAAGTAGATATAGGCATTCTTTAGTTTTTTGTTTCTAGAACAATTTTTTGTTTTTAAGAATAAAAAAATAAAAAAATTTATTTGATAATGTGTTTTTAACGAGATATTTTGTAAAATAAAAAAATAAAATTTTATTCTTAGAAACATAAAAATCAAAATATTTTTTGGATGTTTTGTAATTTTTGTTTTGCAGAATCAGGTAAAAAATAAAAAATAATTACTTTTTAAAATAATGATTCAAATAAATTTTTTAATTTTTTTGTTCTCAAAATTTTCTTAAAAAATATCTGTTTTGAATACATTAAAATAAAAACAGTTTTAAATAGGCTCATAATTTCTATGTTTTTGTTATCATATTCTTTAATAAAAAATTTGACAAATATTGTTTTTAAATACAAACATATAATTTTTATAATTCAATATCATATAAGTAGATTTTTTTTAAAACATTTTATACATATCATATTTTTATTAAAAAAAATCTAATAGCAAAGATATAAAATTAGCCCTACTTACAAATGACTACCATGTAGGTGAACGAAGCACCTACGTTTGGGCACAAGAGGAATAGACGGAGGTATAGCATTGCAGAGTCTGTCATATTTTCAATTTCCAGTTATAGAATTGGTGGCATTTACATTTAGAACAGCTAATTGGTTAAAGGGGAAACCTGTTTAATATGCGTGCCAACTTGGCATGCATTTGCTTATTTTTTAGGTAATTTAACATTGTCCCTTGTATTTCAGAGATATGTCCTCTATATATGAGTGACTATACTTGAAATATTTAGGAAAATAAGAGACAGACAGTTGAAAAAGAACAAACTCTGTGTGATTTAAAGAGTACTAGTTGCCATTATCCCATTGCTACCAAGATTGAATGTTAGGAATTAATTTAATTTTTTACTTTTTATAAATCAGTGTACCTTGTAAATAAAATGTGAGTAATTTCATTAAGTGTTATTATATTTTATAACAGTACTTCATGAGTATTAATTTTTTTTTAACATTTGAAATAATTTTAAAAATAATGTCTTTATACGGTGCTTATCTTCTCCTAATCAAACATTTAGGCACTAATGAACATTTGATTTGAGAGACTATGTGGAATTGAAGGGATCCCAACATTTATGCATTTTCACTTGGATTTTTTTGCTTGATCATTTGCTCATTAAGATCAGAACCTCTAGATGGAGTGGTGGAATGATTCTTATCCCATTTCTCATAAACAACATGAACAACCATTCTCCACTGCTTTTGGGACTATGAAGCTATTAGATCTATTTGGTACAACTTGGTAGATTTCGACGAAAGAAGTTTCTTTTTTACTTTGGATATGAGTGATTGGTTTGACAAAAACATCTCTAGTGACCTTGGGACAAGTTCTCTTCCTAAATGACTATCTTTGTTTATCATCAACTGTTGGCATATTTGGATGTGGATGAATGACAAAATTTATGATGATTAATTTATCTTCCCACGCATCCCTATTACTTCTATTAGTAGATAAAATAAAGATATCTTTTTGCATTGCTTTAATGAAGTTCAATTGCGTCCTAGCACTAAAAAAATATTGGATTAATATTGCATGAAAGCCTCCTCCTCTTAGGTTGATTAAACTTAATACAAATGGGGCTATTAAGGAAAACCGAGGTGTTATAGGCTATGGAGGTATTATTCATGATCATCGGAGTAATTGGTTTAAGGATTTTACTTATAAGATTAGCCAATGCAATTTTTTTTTAAAGTTGAGCTTTAGGGAGTCCTTACTAGTATTGAGCTTGCTTAGAGTTTGGGATTTAAATTCATGTAAGTGGAAGTGATTCCAAAAATCTCATTAATACCATTCGTAATAATGATACTATTCCCCATAAACAATCATTTACTCAGAAGAATTAGAAAGTTGACGGAAATGGATTGGCAAATTGATTTTTGTCATGTTTAGCATGAAGCCAACAGTGTTATGGATTGGTGGACAACCCATAATATCACTTTTAACCATAGCCTTTAAATATTCAAATGGTCTCCAAGCTGAATTAGCTCTACTTTTCGTCATTATTCTTAAAGAGTGTAATTACTCTAGACTTGTTTCATTAGAATATTTTGTTTTTGTTTGCTTTCTTTATTGGTTATTGTTTAGACTTTTGCCATTCTTTCTTAAAAAAAAGAAAAACAATTACAACTAATCTGTTAATATCTAGCCAGGAACAAAATTGAGAATAAGGTATAATTTTTTTTTTCCTTTTGAAGGGGTTAAGGTATAATTATGTCATAGTCTATCATAAGCTTCTATTAGATATTTAAATTTGGTTCTTTTGAAAAACTTAAAAATAAAATATTAAGTAACTCAAGTGATAAGGATAGGATAGATATATGGATAAAATTAAAGGTTAAAGTTTTTCATATAAAATAAAATCATATAGATTATATTGTTGCAAAATATATATTTTTAAAATTGTTTCAAAAAAAATTCTCCGTAATTAATATTATGCATCAATTTTTTTTGAATAATTACAAATGCATTTTCTGATTTCATTCCTTTTTTCCCCTAAAAAAAATCCCTTAGTAAAAATAATAGGAGTTTTTCTTCTTTTATGGGTGTTGTGGGTATTTTAATTTTGAGAAAAATTGCATAGGTATTTTTTTTTCATTTTGGCTTATTTATTGTGTTATTACGTATTTTAAGATTTGTATAATCAAATATTAATGTACTTGAAAATAGACTCTTTGATCCATCTTTTATTTATTTAAGAAAAATTTCATAATATCAATAATGAAATGATGCGAGTCAAGTTTTAATTTAACATGATTTTTTAATCAAATTCTAATACGTCATTTATAATTTATTATTTGTAAATAAATAATAAATTAAAAAACTACAAAAAGGACCTAACAACAAAAATAATAAGTTAAAAACATTAACCAATAAAAACATTCCATATATCCTTCTACTCACCTATATATGAAACTAACATTAAACCTTGCAAATCTAAGGATTTTAAAAAATGTGGGTCTCATAATAAAAAAATTAAAAAGAAAAAAAATATGGGTCTCACAAAAAAAATTAAAAAATAATATAAAATAAATAATAATAAACAATACTCAAATAATAACAAAACAATATATAAACAACATATCACTGGTATGATGTTACAAATAATCTAGTAATTAATGTAAATAAATAATACAAAATTAGGGCTTTATATATATAAATAATTTTAATATTAAATTTAAGTATAATTTATTATTATTTTATTATCACATTCTTTAACTAAAATATAAAAAATATAATACATATATGATTTAATTAAAAAATTATATACTTGTCATATTTCAATTAAAAAAATTGTTAATAAAAATGTAAAAAATTATATATAATATCTTTAAAAAATGTTATGCTAACTTTAAAGCATCTTTGTATTTGTTTATTTTATTTAAAGAAATGTATATTACTCAGGGGGTCAAAATAGTAATTCTACCTCAATCGCGTCGCTTATTAAGTCTCTAAACCCTAATTTTGCACTCGTTCGCCGCGCCAACGCTCAGGCAGAAGAGACGAAAATGACTACTAGATTCAAGAAGAACAGGAAGAAGAGAGGACATGTGAGCGCTGGCCACGGCCGTATCGGCAAGCACCGGAAGCACCCGGGAGGTCGAGGTAACGCCGGAGGTATGCACCACCACCGAATACTCTTCGACAAGTACCATCCTGGTTACTTCGGTAAGGTAGGTATGCGTTACTTTCACAAGCTTCGCAATAAGTTTTACTGCCCTATTGTCAACATCGACAAGCTCTGGTCCTTGATTCCTCAAGAAGTGAAGGACAAAGCTTCCAAGGATAGCGCCCCCCTGATCGATGTCACTCAGTACGGCTACTTCAAGGTTTTGGGTAAAGGAGTTTTGCCTGAGAATCAGCCTCTGGTTGTGAAGGCCAAGCTTGTGTCGAAGATTGCTGAGAAGAAGATCAAGGAGGCTGGAGGAGCCGTTGTCCTCACTGCGTAATTTTTAGGGCATTGGATTAAGACAATGATAATTTTTTGTCATACTTTTTGATTTTGAACAATTGAGGTCTTGGATCTTGTTATCAGTTATGTTGTATTTGAGGCTTACCTGCTATATGTTCTCATACAGGAATCCCATTTTATGTTAAATGTTTTGGATCTTAGCTCACAGTGAGTTACCTTTGGGATCAGTCTTTTGATTGCTTTGAAATGGAAAAGCTAAACGATTCTCTAGGGCCAATTGCACTTTTGCTACCTTGATTTATTGGTCTAAAAGCGATATTTCTTCCAAAATTTATAAAATTAAGTACATTTGAATGCCCCATATGTCGTCTCAAAGTTCATATTAAATTATGCTTTTGCAAATTAGGGGAAAACTGCAATTGCTCTTGTAATTTAAGCTGTCATCTCTGCCTGGCGCAAGTTTCTGGACATAGGTTATGAAGGGCATTTTCTTTGAATAAGTTTTGATGATGTTCATCTTTGCCTGGTGCCTTTGTTGGCAATTATTTTGTAAGGTCTAAGAATAAGCTTTTAGGATATTCTTTTTAATTTCCCTTCCTGGATTTGATAGGATGGTCTTAAGGATTGGCGATCACTACTAGTGCTAGTTGCCTTGGCATTTTTGCAATCGCAATGATTACATAATGTTTGTCTTGTGTTCTACCGTTCTTCATATGATGCCCCTCTATGAAGCATGGGTACGCCAAATTTGGAGCCGTTCGCGTACCGGATACGTATCTGGTATGAATATGTGTATCGTACGGATACAAAAATATCCGAAATGTTTCTTTGCGTATTGAAATGTTTCAAAACGTTTCTTTACGTATCGAAACGTTTCGACAAGGCTAGGAAAGGCTCGAAACGTCCTTGAAACGGTGGTAAAACGTTTTTTTTCCTTAAATGACTTTGTTTCGTCCATCATTTAAACCCCCAACCTGTCGAACGCTTCGGTTCTTCTCCCTCAGCTTCAATTCTTCTTCCTCGCCCTTTGCTTCTGGTGCTACTGTGTCTCATCGTGCATCACCTACCCTGTTGTATCATCTTTTCCGGCCAGTGGCAGGTGTATCTTCTTCTTTGATGGCAAGGTTTCTATTTTCAAACTTTTTTTTTAGAAACTTGAATGACAAAGAAAAACTCTTCGATTCTTCTCCCTCGGCTTCAATTCTTCTTCGTCGCCCTCTGCTTCTAGTGCTGTTGCATCTCACCGTGCGTCGCCTATCTTGTTGCATCATCTTCTCCGGCCAGTGGCAGGTGCATCTTCTTTTCTGGTGGCAAAGTTTTTGTTTTCAAATTTTTTTTTTAGAAACTTGAATGACAAAGAAAAACGAGCCTAGAATTTTGTAACTTGGCTAATAATTTGTCTCCCCCGCTTGTGTTTCAATTCATTCTTGTGATATGTGCCTCTGTTTGTAGAAAATTAAACTAGAATGTTCTGGGTTTGTGATATCTGACTTCACCTATTTATTGTTCAACCATTTAAGCATAGCAATCAAAGGAGGTGAAAAGTTATGGAATAATGACTCTTCACAATTATAAGGATAACAACAATGGTTGCAATTTGTAAGCTGATGAAACAAACTAGGGCTCACTTAATTTTGATTCTTCTGCTCATTAATTGATTAATTATTTCATTCACTAATTATGCTTGATTAATTAGTTTTTAATTATGACTGAGTGATATTGTAGTTGTAAATCGTTGAAGGACTATATGGATATGATCTCGGGTTCAATGCATTCGGTCATCTTGGCTCTTTCTTTTTTGTTTTTGGGTACTTCATGAAATATTGTGAAAAAAGGATTACGACAGGGGGAGGGAACGACATTCTAACATAGTAGACGAGGGGAGGGAACGACGTTCAAATGGTACCGTCCTATTGGTAATGTGCTTCCACTTCTTATGCCACCATTGCTTGAGATTGGTTGCCATAAGTTCCTGTGAAAAGGTTCTGAATGTAGCAATGATCTGCATTATATCTTTCCAGGCTGTCTGTTGATCATAATTTGTTGCTACTTGGGGATTCATGAGAAAAAGTTGTCCCACGCCTTCCCCCCCCCCCAAAAAAAATGAAGATGAATTTAAGGCTACACTGGTGGATTTCTTCCCCCTCTTCGGAATTGAGAATCCAAAGTAGGGCTTTCCTAATGGCCCGGTAGGAAGCAATTTTCCTGTTTCTTGGTGTAAAGTCTTCCTATGTGAAAGTTTTGATCAAATTGCCCACCCGCTATATTAGAGCTGTGGCCTTGTTGACGTTTTGTCCTTGCTTCCTCGCATTGGTAAATCTCCATATGATGATGTATCCTTCCTTGTTCGATTCTTCCTATCCTCGTTGCTGTATTTCAGTGGAAATATCCTTCTTGATTTCTTCCTTGTTGTTTTGCTCACTCCATGCCATGGCAGCTCCATTGAGAATTAGCTGAGCTTTGAGGATGATCTGGTTTGAGGTTTTCATGAATTGTCTTTTTTTCTGGCTTCCCAAATGGAATGAAGAATAATTATTAAGTTTTTGGTTAGTAGATACCAGTGATCATCCTTTAGGCTTCTCTGCCAATCCAATCTTGCAACCAAGATCTGATGCTTCTGGTTGGAAGAAGATCTGTCTTCATTATTAAAGGAGAAGTGAACCATATTGATCTAGCATAATCATGAGTTAGGAATATATGGTCATCTTTGCTTGGCTCTGCACAATCTAGACTGAATTGTGGCTGATCAACCATTTAAACTTGAGGAGGAATCTCGTTCTTTGCTATGATGTGATTCCTTCTGGTTTTATTTGAGTACCTGTTTCCTTAGGTCACGTTCCGTTGACTCTAATGATTTTGTTGTAAATGGTCTATCATTATATTTTCTATAACATTGAAAAGAATGACATTTTCATTCCATTGCTAAGTTTGGGTTGATGAAAATGACAATAACAGAAAGGAAAGTAAACCAAAATAGCCTTAGTAAAAGATAATTTTAAAATGTTCTTTTTTATTATTCTAAACTTTAAAAAATATTTTAAAACTTCTATTTTTATATTTTTAATGGGTTCATTAGTTTTAAATACTTTTAATAGAAATAATATAATATTCTCTTTTATGTTTTTAATTTATACAAAATAATTTTGAAGGGTAGTTTTGTCATTTGGCAAGTGATTCTTAAGAAATATTTTTCATTCCATTAGATATTGGATGAAATTTCCATTTCCACATGTTGAAATGAGCTCAACTAAGGAATGGGAATAAATCTCACTCTTATTAACCAAATATGATTTCTTGAGGTTTCTATTCCCATTCGCATTTCATAAAGGGATTCTTGCCAACCAAACATGGCATATAATACTAATAGTCTTACCAACTTATTTTGCCATACCTATAAGTGTCGTACTTTGTGGTGTTAGGTCTTAATGTTCTCGTCTGTATAGAGAATGACTCCGTTGCTCATCAGGAAAAATTTCAGGCATTTTGTCATGGACAGATGAAGTTTCAGTGTTTAACGTGCAACTCAATTCGTTAAGAATATAACCCAAGTATGGTTGGAGGCAGCTCATCTATGATCCACTTTGCGACGAAGGTTTTTAAATTCTTCCTTTTATGATGGGATACAAAAAAAGAAAGGGGGGGGGGGGGGGAGAAAGAAATTCAGTAAGAGTAAGACCAAAATTAGTCATGTATGTTGAAGCGGCAAATAATGCATTTGCGTCCTCTGCTCTCCTCCATGATCACTTTGTGTGGATTATATGGGAATCGCCAATGGTTATTATTGACATTCAAGCCCTGGCCCTTGGGTTCAGGTGCTAACGAGGTCCATACAATGCACTTCAACTCTTGAGGCCGAAGGGATGCGAATTATTCGTTCATTTTTTAAGCTAACTTTGACTGTGGGTTTTCGCCACAAACTCAGGCTATTCTTAATTTGAACGAGATCTACATTTTATTTTATCTTTGGCAGAAAGATCTCCATTTTCTTTATTCAATGTGTTTCAACTCATGTACCGCTAGCCGGTCAAGCTGGCTAAGAACTCCGTGTAAGGGTCACGGTAGGGGGTGTATACCATGCCCAATAGGTCCTGTTTGACGAAATTGAGGCGCATTTGGTTGGGTGTTGAAAAAAAAAAAAAAGACTAGCTCAAGTACCAAGTCAGTCCTAAAGGTTAAATAGCCCAATCTAGTCCAATAGTTTAAATAAAAAAATATTTTTTATAAAAATTTTAATTTTTTTAAAGGTAAACTGTAATTTTATAATAATTTATATAAAAATTTCATTTTTTTAAGAGTTATTTTAAAAGTTTTACAATAAGTTAAAAAAAAAAAATCAAATCACCCCATACTCTCAAACTTTCAATAAGTTAAAAAAAAAAAAATCAAATCGGGCTCAATCAAAACTAGACAACAGGTTTCAATTCAAAATTCATTTAAAATCGAGCCAAGAACTGTATTAAACCAAAATCTAACTCAATTCAACTCATATATACACTTAAGTCAAGACAATTTTTTTGGGGTAGCTCTTCACTGTTCCATTAGCAAAAAATTTCATATTACTTTCATATGTTGGTGCTTATTAAATTGGTTGTTTCTTCTTAAGACATGCGAATCCTCTATTATTCTTTTCGAGTAATACACTGTGTCACTCAAGAAAAACAATAAATTTGGGCCATTGATATAATTTTAGATAATTTAAAAAACAAAAACAAAACAAAGGATAAAGATAATTTTTCAATTTCTATCATTTGAAAAAAAATAAATTTAAATTGTATAAATTTATATAAATAATTCAAATTTGCTACTTAAAAAAAAGGAAAAGAGGATGTGCATACCTCTTGGGTAGATGGTCAGTGATCATTTCTACTGTCGCTCATTTCTATCTTCAATGCATTGACAGGTCGTAATGGAATTCAGTTGCTCTCCAGCCCATACTGTCTCAAAGACTAAAACTTCTCTGCACTTTCTTTTTTATTTAAAAAAGCAAAACAAAAAACAAAAAATTAAACCATTTGCTAAGACTGCACAGCTGGACAGAAAGAAAATATGGGAGAGAAGCGTCGCAATGGCTCTAGCCGAAGGTTTCCAGCCTTGAAAGTAGGATTTTGCATAACTCATCATATCCACTTAAATCCGAATGAAGTCCCAAAAACTGATTTTGGGCACAATAGAATTTTACAGGGGCCCATTTTTTTTAGTGGAATTTAATCAAGTTCAAAGTTTCAAAATACATGTAATATTGATATGTCAAAATAAACATGTTTTCCGACCCACCTTAATACACTCAACCCAAACAAATCAGAAAAAAGTTTGACTTGACATCAGAAAAAAAAAGGATTCAGTTTTGGGGACTGTTCTTTTCACTCAAACAATAGTCGGTCGAGTTGATTACTTGGCTTAATTCAACCAATATTCACCTTTCTTGAAGCCAATTGCCCCTTCAGGTTAGTTCAATGTACATATACATATAAAGTTTGGAATGAAATCTTACAGTTTTTTTACTGTTCTTAAGCTGCCAAGTCGCAATTCTGTCGTGGACTTCACGTTAATTTCTTTAATTTGTTTTTTCTCTCTCCTCTTTTTTTGTTTTTAAATTTCTTACAAAGCATGAGGCATGGGACTCACTCCTAGTTACACAAACCTTTCGTCCTATCCCACTTGATGCCTTGGATCGAAAGGATATTTGAATGATTAGTTTGTCTAATATCACCATATTTTTTGCAGCTAATTTTACGACTCTCACGTTCTTACTCTTAAAAAAGGAAAAAATGCCTACATGACCCAAAAATCTTTTAAAGGACAAAAAAGACTTTGTGAATAAATATTCGTTTAAAGTGAACGATTACATCTGTCAGTAATATATATTATTTTAGGGGCTATTTAATATATAAAAAATTTAAAAATAAAAATGAAAATATAAAAAAAAACAAAAATAAATATAATTAAATAATATTTATAAAAATATAATAGACACTTAAAAATAAAATGCATACATAACCTCAAAATTTTTAACGGACAAAAAAAACTTTGTGAAGAAATATTGGTTTAAAATGAATGATTACATCATTCAGCAATATGTATTATTCTAGGAGTCATTTGAGATTCAGAATGCTAAAAATAAAAATAAGAAATAAAAAAAATTGTGTATAAAAAATAGTTTCTTCATCTTTATTTTTTAAAAAATAATAAAAATAAATATTATTAAATAATAATTACAAAAGCATAAGAAATATTATTTTTCTCATTTTTCAAAGCCGAAATTTTGGTATGGATATAAGCTCTATTCGTATTCGTACCACCATTGAACCTCCTCCCCACCCCCAACAAAACCCCTCCTCTCTTTGCTTTGAGAGTCTGTAGTTCAGGAACTTGTACTTAAGTTAGCTCGGGGTTACAGAAAAGGATTATATTCTGGAAAGCTTGAGTGCTCAAAGCATCAGCACCTCACAGCTTTACCTTAACAACCCCCCCCCCCCCCCCCCAAAAAAAAGAGCACTGTATGAGAAGAGAAAAAGAGTGAAATGTAAGTGTGATTGTTCGTGGGACAACCTGTGTCGTGGTCAAAAGTAACGTGTTTGCTTATTGGACATAGTTGCGACGAATGCAGAATGACTCCAATTATGGATCTTTTTTGCTTAAAGAGAGAAAGTGGTTAGTTACGTGGATCTGATTTTTCTATCAGACAATTCAACCTTGGATGCTAAGGAATATATAGCGCTTGCTTTAGATAAAGGTCAACAAAATCTAAAGAAACCCTTTCTTCTAGCCGGTGATGACTAATGGCATATTATATATGAATGGACCTGCTACAGTAAGATTGTGTTGTGTTCAAGAAAGGTGATTCTAGCAATCTAGATTTTAATTTTTTTTTTTTTAAATCCAACATGTCACACCTTATTATTATATGTACAATTTGTTTTTAATATTCATACCACCCTGTGCCATAGAATATTCTCCTAAATAAATTCTAAGGCTTCACTTGGATAAATGGTATCTCCCTCGAGCATCATTAATAATCCCTATTATTAGAAAGTGTGGACCTATTGAGGCTTTTAAATTCAACGCATATAGTCACATGCTGTATCATGTTTCTGTTGTAATCACCGAAAAGGTTTAAAATAAGTATCATAGAATTATTATTTTAAAGACCAGATTCCTCTTTGTAGGATAAGAATACCAAAGACATAGTCTATACAAGAGTTGTCCCTTTATGCGTTTGTAATGCAGCCACTTTCGCGAGCGAGAATAATAATGATAGACTCACTGCTTTTGCTTACAAGCATCATCTTGCATTGCACGAGTCTTTTCCTCCCTTCCCTTGTAGGTGGGAACTCAGTCTTTTCCTGTTCTTCAGAAATATTGGTGTCTTTTCCAGTGATGTTCTCTAATTTATGAACTTCTCTATGGCTTAACATTTGCTTGCACCATTGAACTTGGGGAGGCATATTAATCGTTGCCTTCATTTTCAGTAACTTCAGTGGTAGGGTCAATGTGTATAATTCATATGAGTTATCAATTATCAAGTTGGTGAAAGGAGGCCGCCATGCATGCGCATAGTTTTATGCTTATTATACATGAAGGTCCCTCTCGATTTGAAAGCATATCCACTTCCTTTGTGCCTTTGGATAAGCTTTTGGAGTCACTTTAGAATTGTACAAACACCCTGTCCAGTTGTATAGCAAAAACTCCTTCTCCCAGTGGAAGCCCAGCTAATGCAAAAGCCGAGAGGCCTCTATATATATATATATATATATTGGGCATGCTTTAATATTTTTGTTTGATTATATTATAACCTTTCCTCGTGTGGAATATTCTCTTTCTTTCTGAACTTTGTCAACTTCGAAAAGTCAGATTCATATTTCACCTTCAGCATCTGGATTTGCTACTCTTAATAGCGTGTTGCCCCTACCGATGGACCATCTCAATTATTTTTCTTTTTGGGAAATAATTAATTAAAAGAATATTTTTATTCTATATTTTGTATCTGTTAAAATAAAATAAAATCTGAACGACCATCATTAAAAGCAGTATACTCTTAGAGGACTAACAAATCCGAATTCCACCTTCAGTACGTACATAGATCTAGAATATTTATCACTACTAGTGTTCAATTTTTTATGGGGGCAAATTAGTGCTTTCTGATTAATTCTTTAATTTAATTCTTTAAAATGTGATTTTAACTAGTTAATCTCTTGATAAATTTTCAAAATTATTTTTGTCCTTTTAAATTATTAAATTTAAAGAATTAATTTCAGCAACAAAAATAATAATATACTCACATATATAATTAAATATAGTTTTAAAATATTTAGTATTAATTTGTTGATAAAAAATTAATAAATAAATAGTTTTAATGTTCAATAGTATATTATTTATTTTTTTAATTTCTTTTACCTATTGTGTTTTTATTAAAAAATTTTCATAACAAAATCTTAAAAAAAAAACTGAATCTTCCCTTGTTTTTTAAACCATATTATTTCTGCTGGCAGCAGATACAGCACATGTGGCCTACAAAGGAAAAAACAAATAATAGCACATTAAGAGAAGAGGCTAGAACAGAGTGAAACTAAGTAGCAGAGAAGCAAGTGGTTTTGTTACTGTTGTGTATAGAAAACAAACTTACTTTATAATGGCCAAGTGGAGTTAGGTGGGAAAAGATGAGTCGGCTTTTGATTAAAGTGAAGCATCATTATCTAATGGGTGTCGACTAGGTTCCACCATTGAAATTGACTTCCTTCTTATGTCCTCATATAGTGACAGATGGGGACAATGGTCTTCCCCTAAATTCCAACGCAAAATCCATCAACTTTGTTGTTTAAGATTACTAAATGAAATAAGATATTAGATTGACATCCTGCTTCGCTTTCATGTACCTCACCAAGATTTACTGCTTTGTCTTTTCACTTCCCTTAAACGATGTATGCAATAATGGAGTAATATTATAACTAATGAGGACTAATCATCTTATGTTTCTCTAGTGGACAAAGATGAACTTAAATCAAATGAATCATTTGATATATAGTATCTTCCTTCTTTATTATTATTATTATTATTATTTACATTCATCTAAAATGTTTATATTTAATATATACTACCATCTAAAATATCTAAGTAGATAATAATATGATCACTTTTGTAAATAATATTTCATACCATGACATTAAAATATCTTACCTAAAAATAGTTTATTAATTTTATTCTTTTAAATAAATTTTAACTATAAAAATTAGGACGCATCCCGGCAAGATGCAAAGAGATTTAAAGAAATTTTTGTGAGTCCCACAAGAAATAAAAAGAAAGAAAAAAGTAATATTTACCCCAAAAAAACAATGTATAAACAGCATTTATGATATGATGTTATTGAATAATATTTATTAAACAGTATGTGTCACGGGATTTTATGCATATATAATTAATTTTAAATATCTTAATATGACATATCATAATATGTAAAATACAAGAATATAAATATTGATGTAGCAAAATTCAAAGATCTCCAAAATTTAGTAGTCAGGTCTAAGGGTATTTGAAAGTGTAGTGCACCTGGCGGCGTAGTCTTGCGTGTTGTCTATTGTATAGCTCTGATTGGTCCATAAACTGATTGCAATCTTTGTAGTCAGCACAATAATATGGTGCGTCTACCCTTCTAGTCTTGCTTTATTTCTTCCAACTCAATGTCACAAAATAATGACAGTTTTTCCATAAAATATATGTTTTTCATTAGGGTATTACCTATTTTTCTTAAAGTCCTTGTCTCTGTTTCTTGATATAATTTTTTAAAAAAATGATATGACAATAATTATATTCTTGCTTGTTTAATTGAATAAGATAAGTTAGGATGTGGTCCTATGTAATAAAAAAAGTTGTATTTATTTTTAAAAATTCGATATTGAAAATTTTTTTTCATCAACATTTTGTGGAGCGTGAGAATGCTGAGTTTGCTGGAGTCTGATTTCATTGAAGGAGACAAAAGTTCAGCCGAACAAGTGGGTAATGTGAGAGAGAAAGAGAAGGAGAGAACGGATGGGAGCACAGGTAAGGTATGGCTTTTTGTAATTGAAACGATGGATCTTGGGTTGTCTCTGTACGATGAAAAGTAAAAAGATATTTTGGGAAATAAAAAAAGATAATAAAATAAAATTTAATGATCTAAAATCATATTTAATATGATATAATAAATAATAAGAATATTTTTCTACTTAGATACTTAGTAAAGTAAAAATAAAAATAAATAAATAATCAAAACATTATTGGAATAAAAAAAATTAAAAGCCTAATTTTTGTTAATTAACCCTAAACAAAAAGGAAAAGTTACAATTGAAAATTGATCTTAAATTGTATACAAAAATTAAGATTCAAAACTTTAAATTTAATTTTTTTATCTTTGGGTTTATTAAAATAATTTAAAATTTAAGATAATTTAGTATAAATATATCTAATTTGAAAATTTTAATTGTAATTTTTAAATAAAAATAAAATATCATTGCTATTTGGGCTAAAATAATTTTTTTTACTTCCTTCCTTTTTGAACACATAACATTCATTTACAATTTTGATGGAATAAATACTGCCATGTAGCATGGGAGACAGAATCCACTGGTGAATCCCATTCAAACCTACCAAATATGATTTTTTGTTCTTTCATTTCAGATCATTTTCAAGGTCACCAAACGTGGCCTAACTAGTTGTTAATATTTTTTTCTTTATTTGAATGCTCAAAATAAATAAATAAGGGGAGGGAAATAGAACATTAAATAATTAGTTTGTAATATAATTTTGTAATTTTATCTTAACCATGTGGATAAGTACCTAGGACTATTGTAAATTTCTATTTATTTCAAAATAGTTTTTTTTTCAAATAGAGTTTTATAAGAAGCACAACAAGAAATAAGTCATTTATGATTAGCAATATTATTTGATAAACATCTTTATCAATATTTAAGAAGCAGCTTGTGTTTTACAAATACTTTTTAAAAAATTACTTTTCACTATCAAATTCCTTAAAACAGCATGTATTTAAAAGGGTAAGTAAAAAAAAGTTAGAGATAATTATGATAAATAATGATTTTAAATAAGGGTATTTTTGTCTTCAAATAAATAATGCTATGCTTTTGTTTTTACTTCTAAAAAAAACTTTAATTTTTTGCCTCCTTTTCATAGTTAAAAAAAAATTGTTCCTGATACAACTCAGAAGCATTTTAATTTTTTGAGATAGTTTTGGTCAAACATTACAACATATTAAAATAAGTGGTCTTTTTTATTAAAAAAAAAAATTCTAAGCTCAGGGAAACAAGCTCTTACGCCTACCTGAATGGATTTGGAGAATGGTGGATGAATGCCTATTATTCAATTATCCTACTCCAAGGATGGATAAAATACTTATGTTTTACTGATGTTTGTAAAATTTATATATTTAAGGCTGAGTATAAAAATTTCTATGAATATTTTAAAGATTCACTTTAGATAATATAATATTTACCTGGCTTCAAACATTTGCCTTTTTATTATAATTTTATATAATTAATTTTTACGTAAATGAATCTTAAAAAATCAATCCAAAATAAAAAATTCAAGTATCTTGTCTTGTCTGTTTTGAAATTTAGCCAGTATAAATGAGGCTCGGAAAAACAAACTATTTACCCTTATATCTCCCCCATGATTAGCTGTTCCGTGGAATCTGATAAAGGCGGTTCCAGAATGCACAGAAAAGCATGTGAGTAGCTCGTGTCTCGTCTGAGATTATCTGGGCGAACATCAACTGGTTGTTCAGAGGGCATTTTTTCTAGTTTACGAATAGGTTGTGTATAATCTAAAATGAAGAGCCGAAAAAAATAAATATAAAAAAGAAATAAATTATATATATATCTTTATTTTTTGTGTCAAATTTTTAATTACACGACCGTATGATTGTAAAGAATCTAACTTATTAGTTGTTGGCGAGATTAGATTCTTTCAATTTTTTTAAAGAAGTAATGATGTCATTTTTGAAAAAAAATAAATATATACTATGTAAAATCCATTTAAATGATAAATTTTATTTAAATATATAAGACTTACTTAAATAACTTCACAAAACTCACTGTTGCATTTTTGCTGGAAGCAAGCATGGAATCAAATGGTATATGGATCTTCAAAATTTCTATATGTATGTGTGTGTATATATATGTATATATTTTACAAATTTTGATTATATATATATATATATATATTTTACAAATTTTGAGAGAGATACAGGGAGTGGGGCCAAAGATAGAAAGGAAGAGAGAGTAAAAATATATAGGCTCCAGACTTTATATTTATTTTTTTTAATTTTATAAAAAAATTTACAATGAAAAACTTAATAAAGAGATAGAATAAAAATGTATGGATCTTACATTTTATATTTATCTCTTTTTAATTTTATAAAAAAAAAACTTACAACAAAAAGCTTAAAAAGATCACGACTCAATTAAATGATAAGCTAACTTTAACACTTAACAGCGTATTTTACATTGAGATATAATTTCATTTACAAAAAAAAAACTAAATAGGTTTAAAGCCTTGGATTTGATATCTGACGTGGTTGATTATATTTGAAATAAAAATCATTTTTTAAAATTTAACACATTTTATATGGACTTTTATAAAATTAAAATTTGTATGCTTCTCAAGATTAATACTTAATGATTCATTAATTAAATTATAATCTTAGAATAATGATTAAAATTTTAAAATATATTCAATAATAAACATTTTAACCATTTGATGAAACTCCAGGTAAAATTACTTTCTTTAAAATAAATTGTTTTCCTGTTGTCATTTAAAAAAAAAAAGGACAGCCCAAATAACAGCCAATGGAAGAGACATAGTTTTGGAAATAGAAGTAATACAATTAGCTTATTCAACAGTGAGAATGTCAGTTTAATAGAGAGATTACACTTAAATTAATTTTTGTAATTTCTGTTATTAGAATTTTTAATTAAGATATATTAAATATATAATTTAATTAAAAATCATATATTTATTTGTAAAAATTATATATTTGCTATATTATTATTACAATATTATATATGATCATATTTTAATTAAAGAAGCTAATAATAAAATGGGTTAAAAAATTGGACTTCTTATATTATCATATAAGTATAAATTACGTTACGGATAAACCTGGGGGAGCATTCAGTGTCCCATCAAACATAAATTGTTTGGACTCTACAAAACGTCGATTAGCAAAAGCACACGCTCCTATCATCCCCCACCTACTTATCGTATTGGACCCCATTGATAAGCCCCCTCCCACCTACTTTTAACTCACAAAATTTTTTTAAAAAAAAGAAAGACTCGACCTTCATCTCAACCTTTGAGTTTGACCCAAAAAACATAGTTTTACCTTCCAGGCTCTTTATCCCCGCACCGAGAAACTAGAGAGAGGAGAGAGAATGAGGAGGTATTGTTGAATCAAGGAGAGGAGGAATTTGACTCAAGCACGTGGTTTTAAGTTGCCTTATTGGCATATATATACACGCATAGTCTCTCTCTTTTCCCCTCATCACTCTTCCTCATCGCACGCTTCCAAACCACGTTTCAGCTTCTTAACGCCAATTTTCCCAACAAAGACGCAATTTTGGCATAAATAGCACCTTCTTTTTGTGACACCCCTTACAACTTACTGGGGGACTTGTAATTTTCTCGCACTTTCTTGAACTTTCCTGGCCATTTTTCTTAGATAGAGATTGAGAGAAACAGCAGACGAGGTGGTGCAAGAGAGGAAGAGTGGCGAGTTTTGTGAAGGGAATAGCTGTATGTCAAGAGACTGCGTTGAGATTTATTGCAGTGGAATCGGCGAACTCGCAAACCCTTTGCAATGGCCTCAGCTTCGCAAAAAGCGACGCCTCCGTCTTGCTGCGCCCCCGGCGATTCAGCTCCCGTTTCAAGACTCGCAGCGCCGTCCGCTGGCGCCGCCAATGCCGTCGGAGAGTGGACCAAACGCACCGATGATCAACGCGTCAAGAAGGTAGCCGTGGCGACTTTGATCAGCCCTGTTGATTCACTTCCCGAACCTCCCACCAATGCTCCTACTGCGAAAGGTATCGTCTTTGCAACTCCTCTTTTTTTTTGTTTTTGTTTGATATAGCCTTTATTATATGCCAGATTTCAACAGGAAGGTCTTGATGTGAGATCGTGCTTGATACTCTTAGAATTCTTTCTAGTTCCGCGACCCTGCTGGTCTTTTTTTGTTTTTTTTGGGTCTTAGTTTCTGACTGCGCTTTTTGCATTAGTGCTGTTGATATTCGAGCTTCTTAGTTCATTGTTTGTGATCCTGTGATTTTCAGTGGAAAGAATCTGTTAATTGCAGCATACACAAAGAAAAAATGAGAGAGATGCATTATGTAATATAATGCAAAGGCAAGCTTAAAAATTGTATCCTTAAATTTCTAGGTTATGTTTAGTTTGGGGATTATGGAATTCTGATTATTGTATATATTTATGGTCGGATAACTTGCAATTGTATCTATGCATGCAAAGCATCATTGAGATCATGGTCACGATATTCTTGCTCTGTTTCCCTTGTCTGTTAAGGGAATGTTTGCAATTCTCTTTTTTAATTTTTTTTTACCGAGCAAAATCCCTCTTAGAGGTTTCTTCATTGCTCTTTTACTTATTTTGTTTGCAAATCCTCCTCCAAATTTTTCCATTTCATATCTAAAGAGGCGGTGATGTTCATTTTCCGTACTGTACTGATTGATTACAAACCTTTTGGTTCTATTAGATTTCTAGGAAGAAAATGAAAGCGGTATATTTTATACATATCCCTTAGCTATTATGTTATTTGCCGATTCCTTTTTACCAAAAGGAAAGAAGAAAAAAATTGCCAAGTGCTACTTGAACTGGTTTTTGAGGATGTTTATTGACTTCAGGACAAAGTATGGTAGTTGTTGTATCATAAACAACTGCTTCTAATATGAAGCAGACCACTGGTGTACTCTTTTTATTTTTTATTTTTTGGTTTGCAATTTTTAGAATTGTTTCTTGCTTATTTTCATTTTTTCTTTTAATTAGTCAATTGTGTTCTCCTATATATATATATATATATATATATTTGTTGCACAGGAATCACTGCAATGCCAAGGGCCCAATCAAGCCACCCTTTAGACCCTTTAGCTGCTGCTGAGATTGCTGTAGCAGTGGCAACTGTCAGAGCAGCCGGAGCCACTCCCGAGGTTGTTAATACACCATAAATTTTTTGTTAAGAGGATATATCTCTTCATTTCTGTTTTTTGGCATAAGTTATTTGGCCATTAAATTGAGTTCCTGTACTGTAATTGATTATTTATTTTCCCACTGTTTATCTTTCTTCCAGGTCAGAGATGCTATGCGCTTCATTGAAGTTGTTCTGCTGGAACCAGATAAGAGTGTTGTTGCACTGGCAGATGCATATTTCTTCCCTCCTTTCCAACCATCATTACTTCCTAAAACTAAAGGAGGGCCTATTTTTCCCATTAAACTCCCTCCCAGATATGCTAGACTCATTGTTTACAATAAGAAGTCAAACCAGACTAGTGTATGGATTGTTGAACTATCAGAAGTACATGCAGTAACTCGAGGTGGTCATCACAGGGGAAAAGTAATTTCATCACAGGTTATTCCAGATGTTCAGCCTCCAATGGTGGGTTCAATTTTTTTTTTTCCTTTTTTTCCTCACAACTTTTGAGTCTGGGTAATAACTGTCTTTTAACTCAATGGTCTGCTGTGGTTCGTGTGATTTTTATTGCTAATTAGTTGTGACATTTGACTTTTCCTTTGGTTCCCAGTGCTTTCATTGTGTAAAGTCTATGGTATTTTAAAATAACCTGAATACCTGTGATGCTTAATCTATTTTGAAATGTGAGAGTCATTTTTGTATATTGTTGATTTCTTTTCCACAGATCTTAACGTGGTGTTCAGAGAATTGCATATCCCCCATTTCCCCTTGTGAAAAAAAAAGGGTTGGTTTGCGAGATTGGTAAAAAGTGAAATAAGGGGTTTTCATCTTCACATTTCATAAAATAATCAAATGAGTTAAAATCATATATTATATGTTGCAATTCTCAATTCTGTTATATTCTTTTCATCTTCAGGATGCTGTAGAGTATGCAGAATGTGAAGCCGTTGTTAAAGACTTTCCACCATTTAGAGAGGCTATGAAAAAAAGGGGCATTGAAGACATGGACCTTGTAATGGTTGATGCCTGGTAATTTAAATGGACTTCCCTTCTTCATAGAGCATTTGTTTGGAGAAGTTAGTATTATACATTGTACATTTTCTCTATTCGAACTTTGTCTTGCATAATGTTGCTGCAGGTGTGTTGGTTATCATAGTGAAACTGATGCTCCCAGCCAAAGACTGGCTAAACCACTTATATTTTGTCGAAGTGAGAGTGACTGCCCAATGGAAAATGGCTATGCACGCCCAGTTGAGGGCATCCATGTGCGTGTTGATATGCAGAACATGGTGGTGATTGAATTTGAAGACCGTAAACTTGTTCCTCTGCCTCCAGTTGATCCCTTGAGGAACTATACTGCTGGTGAAACAAGAGGTGGCTCTGATAGAAGTGATGTAAAACCCTTGCAAATAATTCAGCCTGAAGGTCCAAGCTTTCGAGTTAATGGTTACTATATAGAATGGCAGAAGGTAGATGTCAAACTATTTTATATTTTGAAAATCAAGAGAGTAAGCCATATAGCTGAGAATTATGCTATTTCTGATGTAACTAATTAGGTAACAAGGTCTCTTGGTTTTTTGCTTATTAACAGTGGAATTTTCGAATTGGATTTACACCCAGAGAAGGTTTGGTTATATATTCTGCTGCATATGTTGATGGAAGTCGGGGACGAAGGCCTGTTGCACATAGGCTGAGTTTTGTGGAGATGGTTGTGCCATATGGAGATCCAAATGATCCACATTACAGAAAAAATGCTTTTGATGCTGGGGAAGATGGCTTGGGAAAAAATGCACATTCTCTCAAGAAGGTTTTAGAATGACATATTATCCTCTTTTATATGAATTTTGCTTGGCATGCTGATCTTCCTTCTGAATAAAATGTAATTGGTTTTAAGTCAAAATTGTTACAGGGATGTGATTGTTTGGGCTTCATTAAATATTTTGATGCTCACTTCACAAATTTCACTGGAGGAGTTGAGACTACTGAAAATTGTGTTTGTTTGCATGAAGAGGATCATGGAATCCTATGGAAGCATCAAGACTGGAGAACTGGCTTAGCAGAAGTCCGAAGGTCAAGAAGACTTTCAGTTTCTTTTATATGTACTGTGGCTAACTATGAGTATGGATTTTATTGGCACTTTTATCAGGCAAGTCAAAGATAACATCTTTGTAAATGAGATTGATGTGCTCAAGCAAATGAGGTCATATTGATTTGTAGTTCTTGTTGCATAATTTTGACAAATCTCTGCAATTTGTGCATTGTTGGAATTCTTGTTAGGCTGTTAAGAGTAATTTGTGCAATATGGTTGCATCTTTATTCCCCCACGATTGGCTTTTCATCTTTTTCAAGACAACTACAGCATTATTTAATGAATCTTTTCTTCTTTCGGATTTTATGATTTACAGTTCTACCTATTAACTATCTATTCACTATTTACCTTCGTCTTGTTAACTGGTAATTCATTTTGGTGAAAAATGGGGGATGTGTTGTTCCAGGATGGAAAAATTGAAGCTGAGGTTAAGCTAACTGGAATTCTCAGCTTAGGAGCTTTGCTACCTGGAGAATCTAGAAAATATGGTACCATGATTGCACCAGGTCTATATGCTCCGGTCCATCAACACTTCTTTGTGGCTCGCATGGACATGGCTGTTGATTCTAAACCTGGTGAAGCCTTGAATCAGGTGATTCGACTTGAATTACAATTTTTTTTAATTAGTTTTTAGTTAGACATTTATTCTAGAATAGAATGTACTTTTTGTCAACATTTTTTGTTCCGGGCATTTCTATCAATTTTATAACAATAATAACAAAGTTTTTTTCTCACTAAGTAGAGTCGGCTATCAATCGACATTATAAAGTCCCAGTGTAAATCATATTTTTAGACAAACTATTTAAGTCTAAATCTTTTCTAATAGTTTCTCCTATAGTTTTTTTTTTGTCTCCCTCTATCTCTACCTTTGACTATTGAACTACTTTTCATCTGATATACTTTTCTAATTGGGGCTCTGATCTACTTTTTTAATTGGGGCTTTTATAGGTCTCTTCCATACATGCCCAAACTATCTTAAGTCATAATTCTACAATCTTTTTCACAATAGGTGCAACCTCTACTTTCTCTCTAATACATCCATTTCTAATTCTATCTTATCTAGTATGCTCATTCATCCAACGCAATATTGAATTTATTCTCTTGTTAACTTTTTATCGCCTAACATTCAATTCCATATAACATTGCGGGCTTAATAGCTGTGCAGTAGAATTTACCCTTAAGTTTGAGTGGTATTCTTTTATCACAAATAACACTTGAAACACTCATCTATTTCATCCACCTCACTTAAATCTTATATTTTACATCTTTTTCTATTTCCCTGTCATGTTATATGATGGATCCAAGATATTTAAACCGTATAACTTGTGGTATAGTATATTCTCCAATTTTCACTTCTACATTAGAACTAGTGCGTCTCTTATTAAATTTATATTTCATATACTCCGTTTTACTTCTATTTAAGCGAAATTCGTGTGTTTCCAAAGCTAATATCTACCTCTCTAACTTTTTATTCATTTCCTCCTTCGATTCTTCAATTAAGATTATGTCATTTGCAAAAAGCATGCATTGTGATACTGGTTCTTGGATATGTACAGTGAGCACTTCTAAGACTAAAGTAAAAAGATAAGAACTTAAAGTTGACCCCTAATGTAAACCAATAATTAAAAAATCTTCTGTAAACTCATATTTTGTTATAACATTAGTTGTAACCCCATTATACATATCTTGAATTGCTCGAATATAAGCCAAACAAACTCCTTTTTTCTCTAGAGCCTTCCATAAAACCTTTCTTGGCACTTTATCATATGCTTTCTCTAAATCGATGAACACCATATGTAAATCTTTTTTATTCTTTCAATATCTCTTCATCAATTTTCACAACAAATATATCGCTTCTATGGTCGTCCTTCCTGACATAAAACTAAATTGATTCTGGGTAATTTGAGTCTTTTACCTTAATTTTCACTCAACTATCCTCTTCTATAATTTCATAATATGGCTCATGAGTTTAATGCCTCTATAAATTGCACAATTTTGTATATCCCCTTTGTTCTTATAAATAGGGACTAAAGTACTTTTCCTCCATTTATCCGACATTTTCTTGGACCTCGTAATTTTAGTAAATAACTTTGTGAGTCAACTTATACCTTTCATACCTAAATATTTTCATACTTCAATGGGTATATTATCCGGTTCAACTGCTCTATCATTCTCTATTCGTTTTAATGTTTCTTTTACTTCTGACTCTTGAATCTTACAATAAAAAGTATAATTTTGGTCCTCTGCTTTAGTGTCTAGTCTATCCGAGTACAATAAAATCCTGTGTCCTTCATTAAGCAGTCTATAAAAATAACTCTTTCATCGTTTCTTAATATCTTGTTCCATGACCAAGACTTTCTCTTTTATCCTTAATGCATTTATTTGGTTCACATTTCTTGTCTTTCTTTCCTTACTTTTAGCTAACTTGTAAATATTTCTCTCTTTAATTTTAGTACTTAAGGATTGGTATAACTCATCAAACGCCTTAACTCTCGCTTTGCTCACCGCTTTCTTATTATCTTTCTTAGCTACCTTATATTTTGTTCAATTTTTATCACTCTTACACAAAGACCACTCTTTATTATACTCTTTTAACCTTAACTTTATTTTGCATGCTTGCATCCCACTACTAAAATTATTTATCCTTAGGTCTAAAGTTTTTTGATTCACAAAATATCTTTTTTGCCACTTTCTTAATCTCTTTAGCCATCTCATCTCACAAATCGTTAGCACTTCTCTGTGCTTCTCAGAATCCTTCCTCTAAAATCTTTCTCTACAAACTCTTTATTTTATCTCCCTTTAATTGCCATCATCTAATCCTTGACACCCTATCTTGGTTTTTACTCTTTACTCTCCTTTTACTTCGGATATCTATAACTAAGACTTTATGTTAAGTAGTCAAGCTCTCTCCAGGCATTTCTATCAATTTTAATGATAACATTTTTAGAATAGAATAAATTCCTTGTTGATTGCACAGTTCTAATGAGGACGATTTTCTCTCCTTAAGAAATATACCTTCGTATATATATATATGTGTGTGTGTGTGTATATATCAAATGTTTTTTACTGCTTAACACTGGAGTCTTATCGTGAAAGAATTCTTTTTGACCATTTTAGTCTGAATCAATAGCAAGAAAACCCATCAAAGTAGAACCACTATGCAAGAGAAAAAAATATATGACATTTTCTCCTCTAGCTGGTGATAGAAACACAAGTCTATATTTGTGATCCCAAACAGGTGGTTAAAAGAGGAGAGGATCCTCTCTTGATTTGGAGTGTATGACTAAATCCTTCAGCTTACTGTATAGCTGGTGGAGAGTAAATACAAATAATATCACACTAATCTGCATGTCGCACTCACTGTCATTCCTCTGAACATCATGCGTACAACCAATGCCATTAAATTAGAGTGATATAATATCACTTTTGAAATATATTATAATTAAAAGAAAGAGGAAAGAAAGAATATATGGTTTTATTTGAGATTGAGTCAATGAGTTATGATCTAGATCCTTGGTACCATTTTGGTGGCTTATTCTATCTGAACCAGTAGCAAATTCATATTACTGACTGTTTCACAATGCATAGTGTCATTCCCTGTTTGATCATAACTTAATTACTGCATCTTAGTTATTTTCCAAGTCCATATTCGTACTCTCTCTTCACGTTTTCAGGTTGTGGAGGTCAATGTCAAAGTTGAAGAACCTGGGGAGAATAATGTTCACAATAATGCTTTCTATGCCGAAGAGACTCTGCTCAAATCTGAATCGGAAGCCATGAGGGATTGCAATCCTTTGACTGCTCGGCATTGGATTGTAAGGCTTTTCTGGGTTTGTGGGTCAAGTTTTGTCTATTGTTAATAATGTCCTACTTATCTCATTGAATTTCTTTTTTTCATGTTACTACTAGCAGTGGCTCAGTTTATAGTTTTAAAATTTGTTTTCTGGGGGAAAACATGGCACTTTATCATCATGTTTGATCGTGGTTCCTTGTTCTTACAGTTTCTGGTGTCTGGTTGTGATTTTAATAATGGTTTAGGTGAGGAACACAAGAACAGGAAATAGAACCGGACAATTAACAGGGTACAAGCTAGTACCTGGCTCAAACTGCTTACCATTAGCAGGTTCTGAGGCCAAGTTTTTAAGAAGAGCTTCTTTCTTGAAGCATAATCTTTGGGTCACGCCATATTCACGCAATGAGATGTTCCCCGGCGGAGAATTCCCTAATCAAAACCCTCGAATAGGTGAAGGACTAGCTACGTGGGTGAAGCAGAATCGATCTTTGGAAGAAGCTGATATAGTTCTATGGTTCTCTCTCTCTCTCTATATCTATCTATAATTACGCACTGATGAATGCATTTTAGCTATTATAGAACTTGGTAGTACTGAATTTAGAAGGCACTACTTGCATCACTTAAAGCTTTTTATTTTAGCTGTGTAACTGTGCGTCAAGCAATTGACATATTCGGTTGTTTATATGTTGCAAATAAAATCAGTTCACTCACTGTTCCCCCCATTACAAGGTTGCGCATTTTTCTCTTTTTCTAGAGACTAATTAGGTTAACTGCAGGTATGTATTTGGAATTACTCATGTCCCTCGGCTAGAAGACTGGCCCGTTATGCCAGTAGAGCGCATTGGTTTTATGCTCATGGTAATTGCCTGCTTCATTTTTTCGTAAAATTGTTAGCTTTTGAATTGCTATCTGTTGTTTAGCCTATCGTTAAGTTGCTTGATATGATTCCCATAAGCCCATGCATCCTTGTTATTATCAAAAACTTCATAACTAGTAGTCGTGAAAAGGGACTAGAATACTGAGTTTTTTAGTTGGCACTGTTACTATCCGGGCAAAAGTTCAGTTGGGTAGATCTTTTCTAACAAGTACAGGAAATGACAAGTCTACAAACGTCATATTTGCCTGTCTTGAGTTTACTATTTTGTTCACGTTAATGTCTGGAAATTTTCCACTTATCCGAGTTCTGGTACTGTGTTTGTGGGTGCAGCCTCATGGATTCTTCAATTGCTCCCCTGCTATAGATGTGCCTCCTAATCCATGTGAAATGGATTCTAAAAACAATGAGAGCAAGGATAACGGGTCTACGAAGCCAATTCAGGGTGGATTAGTGTCGTCAAAGCTCTAGACACTTTTTCCCCTGCTAAAAGCCTTTATTTCCCTCTCAGCCACCCACTCTGAATCCTCTACTTGAGCCATACTGTCTTGTCTCATCTGGAATCTCAATGAAGCTAGCTTTTTAGTGACTTGTTTATAACGGAGGAACTAGCTGGCAGTATCTATTATATTCGTCTTTCTACCCGAGTACACTATGGGTTCAATTTAATATATTGACTATTCACTTGTTAATCAATATGCTGTGGTTGCGTCTGTTGGTTGGTTGTATATAACTATATATATATATATATATGCCCTCAAAATTATTTCATTACACAACTTGAATCCACGACCTTTTTTTTATCATTTTTTGGGGGTATTTTTGGCATGAACACTTTTGCCTTAACATCTTTGTCCTTTTCTCATTTGTTGCTAGTTGAGATCATGTACAATGACAGTAATTTTTTTAAAAAATATTCGAGTTAAAGCAAGAATTAAATTAGTGATAAATGGATATGTTAATTCAATTTTAAAGTTTATTATCATAGAATTATTAGCTCTAGAATCAGGTATTTAGATGTAATATTTCCTTCCCAATCCTTAGCCAAATTTTGTTTCAGCTTATTCGCTTATGTATGATTCGAATTGTAAAGAAGGAAAATGACATAAGCACCAAAATATCAGCTCAGCTGAGCTACTTAGAAAATGTTAAGGGAAACTATTATAACCTTTTTGAATTGTAATTTAAAATATAACAATGGACTTTTGTCAAATTATGAAAATGTTATATGTTAAATAAAATTAATACTTAAAAGTCACGTACTTTTCATGTAATATTTTAAATAAAAGGAAATTTTGAAAAGATAATGGCAATATAAGATTTGATATTTAATATTTTTATTTTTATTAATGTTGGTTAGTTAAGTATTATGTTATGAAGTTGGTATATGATTTTTTAAAATTTTTAAGTCAACTGTACTTCTAATATATTTATATATTATTTTTATTAACCGAGTTTAATTATAAAACAATTTATACGAATTGAGGAACTCTTCTCACATGACCTTATTAGTTTGATGATGTTCATTCATCATATAGTACACTGGCTATAGATTGACCAGACCAGTAAAAACCTAACACGTGTACAGATGTTCGACGTGGCACTCTTTTCCGCCACGTCAGATTAGCATTTGGGAATTATTACTTGGTTAAGTATCTCTACTGTATCCGTTGATCACGCTCCAAATTATATATATATATATATATTTTGAATAAGTATCAAATATCTAAAATATCTATCGTTTCCACCTAACAATTGAACCAATTGCTCCTTCTCTCACGAGTTCTTTCTTGCTTTCAAAAAACACCCAGAAACAAAAACGGAATTGAATCAACTTATTTAATATAATTAAAAGCTGCTCCTATATATGAAGGTTGGTGGATTGTGGATGGACGCTACAATGAAATGAAATGGCGATAGTGTTTGTATCGGCCATGAACCATACAGTACAAGTGTATTGTAGAAGTAGAACACTACAGTGCCAGGTTCATTTTCCTGCAAAAGAAAAATAGAGCAATAATCATTGATTGGTCTCTCCGGTCTTGCTTCATCTTCAATCTTCGCCGAGTTTTCAGATGGCTAACGCCGAAGAGGAAAAACCCCTTCAAGAAGAACTCTCTCTTCCCATTTTGTTAGCAGACCGACTCATCAAATCCGCGCAAGAGGCAGAATCCTCCAAACAAGATTGTTCCGAACTCGCCGGGCAAGTCGAACGCCTCTCCCACATGCTCCGAACCACCGTGCGCCACGCCTCCACCACACAGTCCCTCTACGACCGACCCATTCGCCGTATCGTCGCCGATGTCTTCAAGAACCTTGAACGAGCCCTAACCCTCGTCCGCAAGTGTAGGAAACACAGTGGGGTCCTCCGCCAAGTCTTCTCCATCACCAACACCGCTGATTTCCGTAAGGTTTCGAACCTTCTCGAATCTTCTATCGGTGACATGAAGTGGCTTCTCAGTACCTTCGATTCCGACGGTACCAATCTCTCCCTCCCTCCAATCGCTAGCAACGACCCAATTCTCGCTTGGGTCTGGTCGTACACCTCCATTATCCACATGGGTCAGCTCAAGGATCGAGCCGAAGGCGCCAACGAGCTTGCCACTATAGCCAGAAACAATGATCGCAACAAGCTTATAATTATGGAAGAAGGTGGGATTCTGCCTTTGCTGAAGTTACTCAAGGAAGCTGCTTCACCGGAAGCACAAATTGCTGCTGCAAATGCTTTAGTTAACCTTGCTACTGAACAAGAGAGAGTAGTCAGTTTCATCGTGGAATCAATTGGTATTCCCATAATTGTGCAGGTTCTCAATGATTCACCGGTGAGGGTTAAGATTTCTGTAGCGAATTTAGTATCAAGAATGGCCGAGCAGGACTCGATTGCTCAGGAGGAGTTTGGGAGAGTGAATGTGACTCGACCACTCGTATCCTTGTTGTCCATGGATACGGTTCTGGGTGACCCGATGCTTCAGGCGGGTCGAGCCAGTATCCATTCGCTGGTTCTGAATCTGTCTTCATCAGGTCGGTCTTCCTTTTCTGCGAATTCTGATGGAAGTAGCCGAGGTGGGCATTATAGAAAGGAAAAGGAGGAGGAGAGTCCGGAGATAAAGAAGAAGATCAAGATAGGTTGTGCTGAGGCTTTGTGGAAACTCTCCAAAGGGAGTCTTTCAACCTGCAAGAAAATCACAGAGACCAAAGGTTTGCTTTGTTTCGCTAAAATTATTGAGACGGAGACAGATGAATTGCAGTTTAATTGCCTTATGGCAGTCATGGAGATTGCTGCTGTTGCAGAATCCAATGCTGATCTTAGAAGGGTGGCCTTTAAGCCTACGGCTCCAGCGGCAAAAGCTGTTCTGGATCAACTTCTGCGAGTGATTCGGGAAGAGAGTGATCCATCATTGCAAATTCCGGCAATTAAATCAATTGGGTCGTTGGCTAGAAACTTCCCTGGAAAAATCCCACATATTCTTGGTCCTTTAGTTGCACAACTTGGTAATAGAAATGTAGATGTGGCAATGGAAGCTGCTATTGCCTTGGGTAAATTTGCGTGCCCAGAAAACTACAATTGTGTCGACCATTCTAAGGCAATAATCGAGTTTGATGGAGTTCCTAAGCTAATGAGGCTTCTGCAAAATAACGATCCTGCCCCAATTCATTGCCTGAAACTAATGTGTTATCTTTCCTTGCATGTGGGTAATAGTAGGGCTCTTGAGCAAGCACAAGCTTTGAGCACTCTCGAGCGGGTAGCTCGTTCTGTTGCATCTCAACATCCTGATTTGAAGGAACTGTTTGTTAAGGCCATACACCACTTGACTCTTTATCAGACAGGAGGTCAATTGCACAGACAACCTTATGGGCAATAAATTTCTCTGTTTTCTGTTTCTCAAACAATTGATCCCTTCAAGTGTTCCAAAAATGAAATGGTATAGTAAGAGTGTGTCGATACTGATTTATTGACTATGTGAAAAGAAAATAATTCAATTTAACAGCAAAACGAGTAAGTTTGCAAATTTGTTTTGAGAAATTATTGCACATAGTTGGTAGTAGTTTTTGCTCTTAGGTTATGTAGATTGCAATATGATATATGCATATATAAATTCCTTTTTCTAAACCAAAAAATAAAAAAATAATGTTGAATTATGCCAGTATATGACAACAGTTTTACTGTGCATGTCCTCTATTAAATTGAAATTGTCTGTGCCAGGGCTATATATAGCATTCCATTAAATCATGTCAATGGCTTTGCTTAATGTTATGAGCCGACATCTATTTGATTTTGTTATACTAATATATTTGGTAAAACTAATGGCTAATGCTTTTATCAGTTGGCCCTTTCTCTGTGACCAAGGATTTTCCTTATTTATTTTAAATTTCGATGTAGTTCTAGATTTTTCTCAGTTGCCATATAGCGTGCATTGACAAGATTTAATTACTTTTTCCCTTTCACTTTCACAGGGTACCCTTCTAGAGTTATAAAATGAAACGGAGACAATATGACAAAGCAGAAGGCTTGCTTTCTTTTACTATAATCGATTCTGTTACCCAAATTAAGACATTTTGGAATTCTTTCTTCTGCCATTAAGCCCCACTTGTTAGGAGGAAGCTTGGTATGAACTTGTGCGAGCTGATTATATAAGTTGACGGAGGATATGTTGGGATGTTCTATGAGTAGCAGTCAAATGGCTGAGAAGTAAAGAGATGGAGATGCAAGCATGGTGATCAATGAAGAATACGTGACATGAGCACAAATGATTCAAAAACTTTCCAGGAAACCAAATCTAAAGAAATCCCCTGGCATCTTGAACTGTACAAACGGATATATAATGCAATGACTGAGGCTTGTACTGAGCTGTCGTGTTTTCAATACTGTCTCCAAATCTCGCAGCTGGCACTCTGTATAGACAAGGTAATATTTGGACAAATCAGTCTCACTAAACAGTGAATGTGAAGTTTGAGATTGTCTCTGTTTCACCTGGGCTACATTTTGCCTAATAATTCTGAATTTTGTTTGCTTTGGCATTGTATATAATGGGAAAAAAATTTCAGAAAATTGTCTTTGGTCCTGCTGTAAACAAGAAATGTAAATGTGGGTGGATCTTAATCTTCAATTTCAACCAACAACTTGGTAGCATTTCTGCCTTCAGTTGCAAGTGACGGAATTTCTATCTTGGAGTACTTGTTACTGGATGAAATTTCAAAAGGCTGCCATAGTGTACTCTACTTGTGGAATAATATGATCGCCTCTTTGGACCTGATCTGTTACCCTGTTATATGTCGTCATGAGAATCAGATGCAATGAAGAGTGCAACATTTTTGTCAGATTTTGGAGTCATTCATGAATGGATGGCAGCAGATTAGACCACCCTGAATTGCCACTTGCTGCACAATGTATCAGTTTGTTATACAGCCCTTTTCTCAGGTCTTCAAAAAACATAACCAGAGTACAAAGTCAATGGTTTCTTGTAGAAAGCGCATGACTCCGTATTTCTAGCTGCTCAGTTACGTATCTACAGATTCTAATAACCCGTCAACATTATTATTATTGTATTTTCCCTCCATCTACTCTGAACAATGAACTTTTCTTGCTTATCTAGAGAAAATTACCGCTTTACCTCTTTGGAATTTGCATGTTGTTTCGTTATGAGCGTGTTCGGTCCGAAAACAACGTTTTGTATGGAGTTTGGACACACAAAAACTAGTATTGTTTGCTTAATTAATATATTGAGACATGAGAGTAAGAAAGAAAGTGAGCCTCCACTAAACTTCGTTGAACCAAACTTTTCACTAGAAACCCACTTCTCAGTCCTCATATGCAAGTACTAGTTTCTCCAAATACGTTATATGATGTTTCGTGATTTGAATGAGGAAGGCGCAATCAGTCGTAGACACATTTCCAGAGATGTCAACTATTATCTATCTTTGATGAGAAGCTATAATTAAGACTTTCAAATTAAGGAATGCTTTATGTACTTTCAAATTTGTTTGCTGGCTTTCTTTGGCCCTCAAAACAAGAAACAAATAGGGAGGGGCAAAAAAGAAAAGGAATTGTTTGTTTGCTTTATGGTGTTTCTTAATTACTTTTAAGCCAAAAAGCCGAATCAGTTGGGAAAAAGTACTCTGTTCTGCATTTGTTTTTTAACCAGGTAAAAGAGTCACAAAATGTCAAACACAATCTTTACCCGATACTTTGCAATGATGCTAGGAACGATATGTTTTATATCCCAACTTATTACATTCTATCATGATTTTTCTTCTGACTTGTGCTTGTAATTATATCCCTCAGGTCTTTTAGGCCTAAATATCCATCATTTCTAATGACAGTGAGTCTAATCTGTCTGTGACATCGTTTTTCCCATCCTACTTCTTCACGAAACAAAAGCTCTCTGTTAAGTTCAGCGCACCACAACGGCGTTCAATTTTAGCCCAACACCAAGCATCATTGTTAGCTACCTAACCTCCCTCTTCTTTCATTTCCTTGTTTTGGTGCCAATTGCCAAATTAAGAAATCAAGCTTGGTGGTTAACATTTTTATAATGAATGTGTTAATTTGGTTATGCTTATATAACATAAATATTCAAAACAAACTCAGAAAATGTAATATAAGATTATACATATAAATGACACTAGTTTTTATCGCCTGACCTTAACGTAGGTTGGGTTGAAATTTAGGTATTTGTTAATATATAAAAATAATAAATAATATTTTTTTTAAAAAAATTATGTAATGAACACAATCGCGTAGTTGGGATGCGGCTTTTCTTTGCGCTTGCTGCCTTTTTTTTTTTTCCTTTCAAGAATGAGGCAGTTCCTGTCGGCATGGCAATATCATATGGTTGGAATTGTTAAGTTCAAAGGGTATTTTATTATTCACCAAAAGCATTCCAACATTGGTGGTCGGACGCCCCATTAGTTGACCAAGAAAGGGTAACAACATTTGTAATTAGTATCTCCCTTCAAACATCTTTCTTTTCTTTTTTTCCCCCACGTTTTTCTTTGTTAATTAACACTTTCTGCTTTTGTATTAGAATAAATTTCACTCACCTTTCCAACATTTTTGTTAAATTTTACAATGAATTTTTTTAAAATTTTGTTAAAATTACATCTACTTTTTCAATGTTTTCAAAATATATATAGATTTTTCTTAAAACAAAAAATGTCTTATCAATTAGTCTAATTTTAAATTTTTGACCAAAATTTTAATTTAAATGAAAGGTATTTTGGTAAAAAAAAATTAAAAATAAACTAAAGTATTGAATAACTTTTATTTCAAAGCAAGTCAGCGTATGTTTTGAAGAAAGAAGGAAGATATTTGTATAATTTTAACAAAATTTAAGGGAGGTTGATATCCTTGTTCTTTCAAAAATTACACTTCATTCTTCTTATATTTAATATACATTGCAAAAATTTTATTTTGATTTTCTTTTTGCCAATAAAATTAACTTTTTGTGTAACAAAAAACTGTAATTTGATTCTTAATATATCTGTAGCAATTAAATTCATGTTAAACTCTAATACAAAATTGTGATTTCATTTTTATAACATAATAGTAAAAATAGCTAAATAATTTTATTTTTAGAAAAAACACATACTATATAAAAAATTAATTTCATTGATAAAAAATTAATTAGAAGATAAAATTTTGCAATATATATCAAATATTTAAAAAGTTAAGTATAATGTTGGAAACAAAAAAAAAATCAAACATAATTTAACTAATTTCAACAAATTAATATAATTTACGAGTTAAGTTCTGCGTTGGCATAATTACTTGAATTATATTGGGTTGGACTAATTGTCCGCAGGATGGTTTGCATAGGTTAACGTTTTGAACTTAACCAAAGCAAAAGCAAAAGGTTTAGATCCATCATAAAGGTTTTTGTTCTTTTGAGTGGTTTCATTATGACATTTCTTGAAGCCACCTTTTAACACCAATGTTATTGCCTCTAATTTTGCTTATAATGATTATCATTACACTGTCGACAGACATAACTGCCTCCACAACCAGAATTGAGAAGGAACCTATCCTATAATTGACGTCATAGCTAAATTTGATGATGGTCGGGTCACAAATTGCATAATTTTCTTTTTTTTTTTTTAAAAGAAATATCCAAATTGAAAACTCAATAAATAAAATTTTATGTAAAATAAAAGTCGAAATCTGTATAATCAAATCTAATCATGGCTAAATGGAAGGACGTCTAGCGGTTTGCCCATTATGTGTGTGGAACCAGTCATAATGATTACGGGTTAAGCATCTTGCTGCATTTTGTCAATGTCTGTCATAATTTCCAGCTTTAGATCCATTTTTGCTCAAAATTGATCAGCTTAGCAGTAACAAAAAGCTTCAAATTAAATTCTGTTAGTTATGTATTTTCCCATTCTTATATTCAAATATATCAATTACGAGCTTAATTTTGCATGTAATATCAGAGTCTCAAGCAGGTTTATGGTTAAGCAGTGACTCAGTGTACACCTATTCTAATTGAATTAGTAGCGACTTTCACCATCTTATTTTGGTATGCCAGTTGATAGGACCACTTTTTTTCCTGTGTGTTAGCTATATCGATGGGGGGTATTGGGTCACAAAAATACATGCATTCTGACGCTTGTCCACAGTGCCTGAAGATTTCTAATCTCTGATCACGATCGTTTTCCAGATGTAGTGACCCTTTTGACTTTTTGTATGGCTTTGCGTGCAAATCTGGAGCAGCTTTATTCTGATTCATGAGACTCATATTATATGGCTTTATTCATAACAACTACTATAAACGTTGGAGGTGTCACTCTCTGGGTTTTAATTTCTTCCTCTTGGATTTGTTAAATTGTCTAAATTCCTTAATTATATATATATATATATATTATATTTTGCGTTCTTCAGAGAATTCCCAAAAGAGAAATACTAAAATTTACAGCTATCCATCACCTTTCCCTTTGATTATATAATCATACTGTTAGAAGCCATCTGACCATGCACACATAATCTCCATGCAAGCATAATAAATGGAGTTATGGAGCTGACTGATCCTGCTGTGGGCGACACAGCAAAAGATGATTTCAAACAAATTTTGAACATATATTTTGAACTTAAAATCAATACAATATAAATATAAGACACGATCTGATAGGACTAGGGTGTTTGATCTTAACATTCCACCGTCATCAATAATTGAGGCAGAGTCAGAATTATAAAGTGATGAGTCCAAGACCAATTGTAATATTTGATATATCATCTATGGTGGCCAATAACAATATATATATATATATATATGGGAAATTGGCAAACTTGGAAGGACCATACTGCGTTCCTCCGCCATTGACGAGTAAAAGATGATAATTCACTCATCCTAAAAATATTGAGTCAGACTGTCTCAAGACTCAGTACTATTTTACATCTCATTTGATATACAAAATTATTAAATATAAAAATAAAAGGAGATTGAAGATGTGAAAGAAATTAAATAATTAGTTTTGGTATATTATAAAAAAGAATAAGAATACTATTTTATTGATATATTTGGTTGGACAAAATAATATTAGAATAAAAATAAATAATAATAAACTAACTCTCATATCTTTACTTAAAGAAATAATATTGATAAAAGCATAATAAATATGGCATAAATTAAACGTAATAATTACTCTTAATTCATATACTTATTAAAAAATTGGTTTCATCTCCTTTTTTAGCATTTAGATAATTTTTAGTTATCAAATGAATGTAAAAAATATTTCTCTTTCATCTACCTCTACCATGTGCTACCAAATGGGGTGTTATATAATTATTTTACTCAATGTGAAACATGTTATAATTAAATACAAATATTACAATATTAATGTGTAAGTGCTTCTATAGGAAACTGAGTGCAGAATAAATATCAGTTTTGAAATATGAGGGTAGATTTTGGACGGTATATTATATAGATTGCAGAAGAGAGAAACCATACCCTAAGCTAAAAGGTAAATAAAATGTGTGTCCAATAATGGATGCCAATTTGAGGGCTTTGGAGGGATTGAAAGATGCATGGATGGGGAGGAGTGGAGCCCGCAGGTGAATCAGAAGGCAGCGAAAACAGCATCCCTTATATTACGATAGGTCAGACACCTTATTCGAACTCTGACACATTTCACAAACATCACAATCTCTACCATAGCCTCGCCCATTCATATGTCATATGGACGTATCTGCATTCCCACATCAACACCACACGAGCGTCCTCCCTCCGTCTCTATCTATCTATCTATCTATCTCTATATTATCTAAACTATAAAAAGTCGATCTTTTCAGGCAGAAAAAAGCTGTGGACATTTGCTTCGTTGTATGAGTTTTTTTTTTTTTTTTTCTAAATAATTGAGTATTTGACCAGCTTCTCTAAAAGACAGCAAAAGTTTAGCACGATAAGACCGTGATTTTACATATATATATATATATATATATTCTAAAATAAATAGATGGAGAAAATATTTAAAAGAAAAGAAGTCGTCGTTCAAACTCGTGCTGATGAAAACAGATACATGAATAGGAAAAATACATATAGGGAAGGGGGGATCATCTCAAAATCTTTAGCTCGCTAGAAATTTCCTGTACTATCAACGTCATTCTGTGTTTGTCACCTTGTTTAAACCAGAGAAAGAGTTCCAAGAAAAAAAAAATTTACAGTTCATATATGCCGGAATACATCATAATTACTCGCTGCCGTTAGATCTTGTGAGAATGACGTTAACGGATAGCAATTGAAATCTATTGAACTGTGAGTCTGAAGTTGCCCTTCTTGCCACGAGCATGTGTTGATCAATTCCTCCGATTTTATGGCATTCACCTGAAACTGAAACAAAGGGTCCATCTTGTTCTCTCCCTCCCAAGATGAGAATCCTACATTTTCCATCAGATAACTGCTTATGTTTGAGCTATTGCTTGAACTAATTTTTGAAGCCGAATTATTGTTATCTGAAAAATCAGTTATCACCGGCAAGTTGTTATGGTTCGAACTTGTTAGACTGGGCATTGAACAGATCCCGTAGCTTGAACTCGTTCCATAGTGATAATGACTCAAGTATGAGTCATAGTAGGACAATGGGTCCAATTCTGGCTTGCCCATGCTCATGAACATTTCATCTCTTGAGGCTTCTGCAGCTGTTAGCCCAGCTGCATCATAATAGTTTGAATCGCTTATTAGAAAAGGTGATCCCTGTGACTGTGAGGAGGCTAAGTTAGGGAGAAGCATATTATGCATAGATAGTGGTGGTGTCTCTGTGCTATTGTTCTCCTGCTTTATTTGAGGTTGAGTAAAGGGCTTGTGGGTGGTTGGGTCAATCCCTTGCTTCATCAGCTTCTTCTTTAAGCATGAATTCCAGAAGTTCTTAATCTCATTATCTGTTCTTCCAGGTAACTGTGCTGCAATCTGAGCCCACCTGAAAATGGAAAGCAAATCAATTCAGAATACAATTCTTGAAACAACAGTTTGATATTTATCAACTCATTCTTGAATAACAGGTATGAATTATATACCTATTGCCCAGAACTTCATGAAGACTCAGAATAAGATCCTCCTCCTGTTCCGAGAACATGCCTCTCTTCAAATCAGGCCTCAAATAGTTTATCCATCTCAATCTACAACTCTTTCCACATCTTTGAAGTCCTTCAATTAGAAAATTTAAACCAAAAAGTAAGACCCTCTGCCCCTTTCATTCACTACATAATTATACGGAAAGAAGAGAATATATGATTAATTACCAGCTAGTTTTGGAACGGAGCTCCAGCAGCCAACACCAAATCTAGTTATGTGATTGAAAAGCTTCTCGTCTTCTTCAGGGGACCATAAGCCTTTCCTCAATTTTTGCTTTACACAACAGGAATGGCGACCCATTTCTGTGAGGACCAACGCTCTCAAGTGGGAGAACTGCTACTTGCAAATGCTTGTGTCACAGAGACATTTTCAGAGTGGGAAATATATGTATGTTGTGGGGAGGGGGAAAACCCAAGAATTAGTTGTGTTGATTTAAACAGAAGATGGATAAATCATACTTAGAGTTGAAGTTATGAGAGACAGAGAGAGAGAGAGAGAGGAGAGAGAGAGGACTGAGGAAGGTGAAGCAATCAAGTGGGTTTTACGCAAATCCGACGCTGCTTTTGCATTGGACTGGATTGGCTTTTAAGATATCCCTTTTTTTAAAAAAAAAAAGAGATTATAAAAAAATTAATATAAAGCAGAACAACTTTGTAAAAGTGCCCCATAGTCTGTTTTATTAAGAATTAATGAAAGTTATATATATATTTATATACACTATAATTTTTCTCCATTGGTATGAATGCTGTAAAATATAAACAAATAGTCTGAAATATCTTCTGCATATTAATTCATGTTAGACCCTTCCTTTACCTTAAAGTTCTTTAATTAGTTGGAAACAATTTAGGTACAGATTCTTTTTTCATTTTTACAATACTTTTTAATTATATTATATCATGTGAAAAAATATTTCAATACAGACCAATGATATTTTGTTGACTTAAAAAATACTTTTATATTATATTTCATGAGTAAATTATAGTTTTTATCCTTGAAAAATATCTAACTTATCATCCGAAATATAACATTTTAAATTTAGTCATTCAATAATTTTTGTAATCGTTTTCATTCCTCCATCTTGTTAAGCCAGCGAGTTTAACTTTTCTTTGATCACGTGGAAGGACAAAAATGATTGGAAAACAAAATTATTGACGAACTAAATTAAAAAAATTATATTTCAGATGACTAAATTGATAAGTTTATCATTAAAAAAATTAATTTATTCTACTTTTATTAAAATATAGTGCAAATAGTTTAAAAAAACCATGTATTTAAATCTTATCCTAAATAATTTTATCTTAATCTTATAATCATTACCTCATAACATAATTGGTGTTGTGATTTCACTCGACTAATTATCAAATATATACAGACGGATTGTTTACAGTAACTTTTTTTTTTTTTACTCTACCTCATTTAGTAATTGATTTTGAAGTTTTGTTTAGAAACTAAAAATTTAATTAGATATCTAAAAATTTTAATTGGGAGGATAAAATTTTCAATTGTGAACAAAAAACCAAATTTTAAAAGTTTTAACTATAAAAAAATTACACTTAAATTTCAACTTAAAAATAATAATTGGAGGAGTGCCACCAGATGATATTTCTAATCTCTTGAGAGATGATGTTTTGGGAGCTATATCTTCCCACTTGTTAGTTACCTAGTTTTTTTTTCCCCTGCTTAGGCTTCATTCGCTTTACCCAAAAGAATTTAAAAATGTAATTTTTCTTGTAATTGAAATTTTTGTCTTCATAATTATAATTTTTAGATACCCAATTAAATTTTTAATCCAAAAAGAAAACTCTAAAAATCAATTCGTGCACGGGTGCAGTAAAAACCCTTCCTACAGGCAATTTGGATTCCAAAGATATATCGAAGAACGTTGATAAAATTAATATAGATTAGTAGCTCCTCTTAAAAATCTAAGAAAGTTAAATAGTGTTCTTAAAAAGATGATTCAATTTTAGTAGAAGATAAATTGAGAAATCTCGAGAATTATTGTGCACTTCTATGTCTTGTTGATAGAAAGAGATAGAAAGAAAAAAAAAAATCTATTGAATAATCTTGTCTGATATACATTTTATAAGATTAAAAACAAATTCATTTTTATTTTATAAGTATATGAATCGATAGTAATTATTATACTTAATTTATAATATTTTTGTTATTTTTATTTTTATTTTAAAATTATTTTAAAAATAGATACAAAAGTCATTTTTTATTTATTGTTATATTATTTTTATCTAATTAAATATATACATAAAATAATATTTTTATTTTTTTAATATCTTCAATTTCATTCATATTTTCTCATTCCATTTTAATTTCTATCTGCAACAATTTTATATACCTTGCACATAGTTGAATACTGTACACGAACCTGAGGCCAGAGTTGCAGAGGAAGCCAAAAGGCCCCGTTTGGTAGCATCATGGAAATTTTTTTTATAATATTTATTTTATTTTGGTAATTATTATTAAATTATTATTTAATATTATTTATTAATTATTATTTAATTATTAAAATTATAATAATAAAATTATTTTTATTTTTATTTTATATTTAATTTTCTATACACTAAATAAGAGTTCGGACATTCAACAGGCACAATAAGCAGTCCAAGGCATTTGTGCTGTGAATTTATAGAATTTTTTGTGTTATTTTAATTTTCCATTAAAGTTTTCTATAAACGTCTAAAATACTAAAAATCAGCCGACATCGGTACGTCTAAGGACGTATGGGCTCCACTAACAATTTAGCACTCTTTTTTTTAAAAAAAAAAAAAAGGAATTGCCTAAAGTACTTAGAATCCAATAAAAACAGTAAACCTATCTAATTTGAACCCAAATGATCCCTCTTTTTGGTCCCATTTTCTGTTCTACCTTACCATTTTCAGAGATAATCATAGCAACTACTTATTTTAAAGAGTTCGGCTAGTAATGGGTAAGTTCTTCTCCAAGCAATAATAGAAAGGATAAGTGTATTTGACAAAACTGCCTAGCATAAACTCATACTGTTCCATTTTTTAATTATTAATTTTGGCTTAAAAATTAAGTTATTGATCTTTCAGCACATTGTTTATACGAGTCAAATCTTCCAAGTAACATTTTTATAACTAAATGGGGAATAAAGCCCTAAGCAAGCAATTGAGCAATCTTCCTTCGGAAATTATCCCTGACCGCTGACGTGGATCAAAAAACTTTGTTTTGTCAATGTCAAATGGTCTTATGTTAGATTATTAATTGTTTTATTAATTATTTTTCAGTGTTAAATGTGTTGCTGTTTCTGATCCTCTCCCATCTTTTCTCCCGTGTTCTTTATTTGAATCATTCAAATTAATTTAGACAATGTAGATTTAATTTTTTTCTTTTATTTTTTCAAAAAATAATTCTTTTAAAGAGAGTAAAATACAGAATAAAAACAATCGGGTTTTGGACGCAAATACAATGAAAAAAATTTTAATTTGACACCATGCATGTCCGTATTTAATTTTGTATATTTATTATTATTTAATTTTATTATACAACAAATAAACAAATTAATGGACATGGTTGCCTCCATTAAATGCTTTAATCCTGCATGTTAGGTTGATCCTAACACGCAAAAAAAAAGACGAAAAGGACATGGATGCTACGAAAAGGACATAGTTACCTAACAACCGTGTCCCAATGCATAAGTGTCAGGGTCAAAGTAGTTTGACCTTGACACGCATATAAAATTGACACGTGGCAGCGTATAAGTGGAGGTAATGGAATTACACTGCCACATGTCAATAATTTATTGGAAAGAAGTTTATCTACATCTTTTTTATTGTTTATTTCTTCTCCTCCTATATCGTCAATTTAAACGTTACTTCTCCTCTTACATCTTTCATCTTTTCTTTCGTTCATTGGTCGTTCCTCCATTTCTTCTTCTCCTTACCTGTCTGTTTTACCTTCTTTGTGCTGGTATGTTAGGTCATTGTTCTTATCTTCGTCAAACTTTCTGAGTAATAAGTTTTTATCGAGAGATTGTCCTTCAAAGTTTTTAGTGATTAGAAGAAAAAGAAAATTGAAGGAATAATCCGCAGGAGGAGAAGGAGCCAAAAAAAAGAAGTGGTCCCTAATTTGGTATGAAAATTTTAACCTAAAATTATATTTATTTTATAAATGATATGATTATGCTGTAAATGAAATTTAATTACTTGTGATATATTTTTATTAGGTCTATATATATGTGTGTGATGAGTTTTTTAATCTTATATATTGTAGCTAAAACAAAATACAATTGCAAGATCTGAATAAATGAAGAAAAATAATAAGTTATGGTTATTTTATGTGGAAAGGGGAAATAAATTTTAAAATTAAAGGAAAGAGGTAAAAAAAAATAAATTGAAGAAAAAATTATGATAAGGAAAATTAACTATTTAGGGGGAAAAATTTATTAATATTAAATACTATTAAATAAATAAATAAATTAAAAATAATGATGAAGATATCAAATAAAAACTCTGAAAGGTTATAAGTAATGGAAACATAGAAAAATATTGTAAAAGAAAATTATAATTTGGGGAACAAATATAGGAAAAAGGGAAAAAAGTGTTAAAAAATATGATATAGAAAATAAAAGTGGTGTAAAAAATATTGTTGAATAATATGATGGGAGAAAAAAGATGGAAGATGCAATATATGAAAAGATATAACTAAAAAACTATTATGAAAATATAATATAAAAAATGGTTATTAAAAAAGGTAATATAAAAAGATATTGCAAAAAAGGAAATAGAAATTGTCAATAAATTGAGAAAAGAAAATATAAAATATATAATGTGAATGATAAAAAAATAAAAACTTATAATTTTATAGGATATAATTTATATTAGCAAAATATTAGTGTAATATTGAGAAAAATATAAGCAAAAATATAGAAAATTTAATAAAAATATCAATAAAATGTGTGTAATCCAAAAAAATAATGAAATAATAATTGATAACTTTTTTTACTGTATTTCAAATGTTAGAGATAGTATTGATTGAGTTAGCAAAATGAATAACGGAAAAGAGGTTATTAGCATATATTCAAATGGGCAAATATGCGAAACCGAAGAGAGGGCAACATTTATCGCAGGTACGATTGATGTAATGACTGTTGATTATGACATTTCATTAGAGAGGTTAAAACAAGAAATTGTCGAACAGTTATAGCTTGACTCAAATCAATATGTGTCTGACTTGGTGTATAGGCATCTAGTGTCACTGAGACCTACAAAGTATCAAGCAGACAAGTTAAGGAGAGATGCCAATGTCCAAGGGATGTGGGTGGCAAATGCAAAGTTTCCATCACAGTTGAAGTCAATAGAATTGTATACAAAAATATCATCAAAAGAAGTAAACTTAAATGAAGCCACTCAAGTAACAGTTGAATATGTGTCGGATCCATTCTCTTGCTCTAGCCACGCTATCGTCACCGACGATCAACCTGCATTGTTTATGTCATACTTTGCAAGTGTTGTTTGTGATATCTCACACTCAAATGCATTACATGCACTAGGGGTGGGCAAATTTGTCCCGGCCCGATTGGCCAGTCCAGGCCCGATGCATAATCGAGTAGGGACGGGCCAGGAATTTTTTTAAAAAAATTGAAACAAGGTCGGGTCGGGTCGGGATAATACTTCAGGTCGGGATGAGTTTTGGAATAACCTCTTGGCCCTATCGGGCCAAGCCCGGCCCGAAGTCTATATATATAAGTTATTTATATATAAAATGATATAGAATAAATTAAAAAAAATTCTTTTTTTAAGGTCTTTTTATAATTTTAACCAAAATTTTTAAACATATTTTATAAATTATAAATAACTAGAGGAGTCAAAATTTATGTTAGAGCCCTCTTAAATATAATTATCACATTCATGTAAGAAAAATAAAATTAAAAAATATATTTTTTTTTCAAATTTTAACTACTATATTTGTATTTTATTTTTTATTTTTTTCATTGAATTCATGTTTTTTCATATCTATTGCATAAATTTAAAAAATATATATTAAAAAAATAGTTATATGTCCAAAATAATTAAGCAAATATAAAAATATAAATTTTTAAAATTAAAATTTTTTTAAAAAAATTATAAAAAAATTGGCCCGTGGCCTGATCCGGCTCGAACGATAATCGGGCCAGGTTCGGGCTGGGCTCGGGACGATTTGTTCGTCCCGAAGTTGAAATCGGGCTGGGATTCGGGTTAAAGCAAATCCCGACCCGTGCCCACCCCTAACATGCACTAATTGGTGCCTTCTTTCTCCTCAAGAGCAGGCAGAAGACATAATAGATGAATTTGAGGAAGAAGATGAATATGATGCAACTCCTTGCGATTACAATGATGGTGGTAATATAGATGATAATGAAGACATCAATTATGTGGATGCCGCTGTGAAGCCAGCAATCCCCATTAATATTTATGATGATTTGACCATTGCGTTCCTTGAATAGATAGATGTAGGTGGTGCGAGAGTTTCTGATTATGCTGAAATGGATGAGGTAACGATAAATATGAATGATGGCCAAGAGTTACGTGTAGGTATACTGTATAATGATAAGCAGTTATTTTGTAGGGCAATGAAGATATATTTAGTACGCGCACATCACACTTTTAAAGTGTTTCATTTGTCAAAAAAGTTTGAAAAATACCGTTGCCTTGAATATGGACAGGGGTCATGCAAGTGGAGGGTTAGAGCTTGTTATTGGAGGAAGAAAAATTATTGAGAAATAACAAAATACAGTAGGCCCCATACATGTGTGTTAGTATCATTGTCTCAAGACTACCTGAAACTAAATTCTGATGTTATTTTAGTATACCTTGTATCCATGGTAACTAAGAATCTTAGAGTGTCAATTCGAGAGGTCATTGAACGGGTGCATTCTATTTTTGGATACAATGTTTCATACAAAAAGGATTAGAAAGGAAAACATCGAGTCATCTCACACACATTTGGAAATTAGGAGAAGTCTTTTGCTTTGTTACCTAGATGGTTAGCTGCTGTTCAACATTTCATGTCCCGCTCGTATTATGGCTTTATGCATAAAAAATGTGTACCGACTAGCGTGACTACTGGGGAGTCAGTCATATTTCATCGGGTATTCTGGATCTTTAAGTCATGCATTGAGGTGTTTGGTTACTTGAAACTGATGGTCCAAATCGATGGGACATTCCTTTATGGCAAATATAAAGGAACCGTACTGATTGCAAGCACACAGGACGGTGAAAGGAATATTGTCCCGTTTGCATTTGCAGTTGTCGAGAGAGAAACATATGAAACATGGGCATAGTTCTTATTTAACCTTTGCACACAATTAGTGAAAGATAAGGATGGATTATGCTTGATTTCTGATCGGTATACTAGTATCTTAGTAATGGGCGAATAAGGTGGTAACCTCTGCAAGCTTATCATATGTTTTACCTTCGATATTTAGCTAGCAATATCAATAAGAAATTTAGATTGCCCTGACTGAAGAAGCTATTTACTAAAATTGGTAAATCTTGCCACCACGTAACCTCACTTGTATTTATATTATACCATGGTTCTGTATAGATTTTTCTCTTATCCTATTTTTTTTTCTACAGGTTATCTATATGAGCAACATAAAGTAGATGAAGAATTAGCCCACATGCGTCGACTAGACATGCACGCTACAAACTGAATTGAGGAGATACCCAGGGATCAATGGTGTCGAGCATATAACATTGATGGCAAATGATGGAGTCACATGACAACAAATTTAGTAGAGAGTATCAATGTAGTTTTCAAAGGAGTTAGGTTCCTACCTGTGCTGGGGTTGATGGGAGCAACATTTTATAAGCTAACCAAATATTAGGACCAGCGAGTCGAGAAGGCGAATGCACAGCTAGAAGCAGCCAAAACCATATATAAAGACATCAGATTGAAGCTAACAGTCAGAGCTCAAATAGTATCAGCATGTGCAATTTATGGATTTGATAAACGAGGGTCTACATTTGAAGTAGAGGAGTCATATGATCCAGATAATCAGCAATTTGGTTGATTCTGTAAAGTCAACTTAGTAGAGCGTGTGTGTGATTGTGATGAATTTCAAGTTTTAAAATATCCTTGCCAACATATATTAGCAGTCTGCACCCATGTTCAAGTGAATTATGTACAATACGTTGATCGAGTATTCCGATTGGAAACTATTTTGAAGGCTTATGACACTGAATTTCGTTCCATTGGTGGTAAAGCATGTTTGCCCTATGTTCAAGGCCCAACGCTTCTTTCAGATCTAACAATGACACGTGGCAAAGGTCACCTCAGGTCAAGCCAAATACGAAATGAAATGGATTGGCAAGAAAGTCCGAGAGATCTATCACGATGTGTATTATATAAACATCGGGTCATAATCGCACGACTTATCTATCATGTGCCCATCCAAACTCGTAACCTTGTAGTTTGTCGATTATTTTTTTTCCTTTTTGTATTAGAAATGCTTTATATACTACTTTTCTTGTGTTATTTGTATGAAGGATGTAAGACAACAATATGATAATTACTGAGAGTATATTGCACATTATGATATGTTATTTGCTATTTGTTTCAATTTTCAATAAGTATAATCTTGCTTTATGTGAAATTAGCTTCATATAAATTTATCCCAACACTTCTCATATATCGTTAAATATGTATTTTAGCTAATTTTAATATCACTTTATAGGATAGTATTACGTCTAGCACGAGACATATTATTCATCCGAGTGCAGAGGATGACTCTTTGTTGTATCTGCAAATTAGGCACGTCTCTTAGGCGGTGTGGCTGAATAAGGTGTGTTATTGATATTGTGTAGAAATTGAATCTTCAACTGTTTGATGATTATATTATTTATAATATTTCACACGTTTTCTCTCTAATAGCCAGATCGCATTTTTCGATTTCTCCATGTTGCACATGGTCCACAATTGGAGTCTTCCCCACTAGTCATAATGCTATACCTTAGAGCTGCTAGCTTTTATGGAGTGTCTCGTCTCGTCTCGCAGCACTTGACTTTGATGCTTCCCTTGTTTCATCACTCATTGAGTGGTGGCAGTCGAAGACACATACTTCTTATACCACCCAAGTGCAAATGTACCATTACATTATAAGATGTCGTTGTATAGTTAGGTCTTCCCATGATGAGTCTCCTTGTCATTGGTTTGCTTAACTTCAAATGAAGAGGTGTTTGTGAGGTTCTTTTTAGAATTGAGCCACCTGAGGAGGAGTTTAATAATCAAAGACTGAGCATTACTTGACTCGCCAACCACTTTGAGGCACTTCCAGAGAATACAAATGAGAATGACAAACTATAGTTTGCTCGCACCTACATATTACTCCTGATAGGCGAGGTTCTTATGCCAGATCGTTAGGACATAGAGTTTCCCTTATGTACCTGACAATCCTCCAGGACCTCTATGTAGTAGGTCAGTCAGTTGGGGTTCCGCAGTACTAGTATACTTTTATAGAGAGTTATACAATACTACTGATTATAAGGAGGTTAATATTGATGGCTGTTAGACGTTACTTTATTTATGGGCCTGGGACCGATTTCCTAAGTTAACTCCTAAGAGACCCCTACCTCTATACCTTCATCTTGATATATACGATGTGCTCCCTTCATTTGGATACAGGTATGACCTCTATTTCGAATTGAATGCCTTTTGTATGGTTCATTTTGTATATATAATTTCAAATTAATAGTCATTTCCTTTTACACCTTACAGGTGGAGGCGTGTGGGCCAGCATCCTCGTCCGAGAAAATTAGCAATACATAATTATCGAATATTGTTAGATCAGATAAGAGCTGATGAGGTTTAAGACACTTTCTGTCAATTTGGTGTATAGTGACTTCAATGATACGATATACTGATTATTTTATTTCATTCTTTGTAGATTATATGGTGTACATCGTTTGGCGTCCATATGATGCAGACGATGTACGCCAGTTGATTCCTGACTATTGCCTGGTCTCTTCGGATATATGGCTAGCATCTGTGCCACTTATTTGCTTTTATATTGTGGAATGACATCATGTTGATCGCGTGCTCTGACAATTTGGTAGAATGCAGCCTATACCTCATGCTCCTTATGATTTAGAAGAGGTCCACACACTTATACTAAAAGGCAAGACACATTTGTACTGGTCAAAAGAGCATGAGAACTTTGTACTTGTTTGGTGGGGCTGGCAAGATACTTTATCACTGACACTGAAATCATTGAAACTCTTAGATCGCTTTTCAAAATATATGAAATGATTTTGGAAAATTACCCGTCGGTGTATCTATCCTATTAGTGGTGCCCAGAGTTTTGTGGTAATTTTTTAGGACCTAATATAGTCATTTTATTTCACCTTCTTTGTACTTATTATATATATAACTCAATTTTTTTCTCACAGGCCGATATCGCTGATCACTTACGAGTACTTGCTACTGATGACCATTTACCGTTGGGTCTCGCTATGATCATTGATTGTACTAGCATCCTCAATGCACTTGGCGAGCACTGAGAGATATGACGATTTCTCAAGCTGCTCCTCCTGCACGTAAGTTGCCTCAGCCACAGCTTCTTCCAACTCACACGGTAAAGAAAGCTCGTGGATTTATGTCCACTAGAGTATCCATGGTGAATGATTGGCCTTATACCTCTAATATTGGCACCACATCTACGATACATGGCCCTTCTTTTCATGCATCAACGAAGACGTAGACTCACCCTGATGTCGCTGGACCATCTTCTTCTCCAGGAACGCAAACACAAGTACACAATGACATCGCATGTCCATCTTTTACCACAGCGACACAACCTCAAACCCATTATGACACTACAGATCCATCTTCTTCCACTCCTTCAGTGTATTTTCTTCATTTTAAGGGTATCAGCTCTGCATTTCATATGCCATGTGGCTCCGTCCCTTTTACACCCCTATTTTTAGACCAAACAATGTATGCTTTTGGATTTGCTTCGGCGTCTTCTGCATACGGTGGATCACGATAAGCGAGATATATCACACCACATTAGCCACTTCCTCAAGTTCAATCTCCCTTATTAAATGTGAATCCCGTACCCTACCAAGAGGTAGAACATCAAGAAAACAATGATAACTAAAAAGATGAAGACAGAGGCGTTAATGAAGAGGAAGAAGCCGAGGAGGAAGGCGAAGTACAAGAGGCAGAAGAAGAACACCCTTTTGTCTGACGACGAGGCTGACGATTACGAACATGGACTTGATGTGGCACAGTAAGTCATTTCTTTTAAATGTTATGCATTCTTTTTTTTTTTGTTCTTGTGTATTTATTTTTTAAATCATTGTAACATAACTATTTCTTTTTATTAATTACAAAATTTTACTTCTTTCAATATCAAGTTTGATAATATTGGACTATCGTTATTAATTTCTCATCAAATTTATTTATTCTTTTACTTATTTATCTAGTTTAAACGAAGTTGCTTCAATAAATTAACCTTCATTTTCCTAAATTAATTTTATACCTTTCATGATAAATAAATTTTTTTATTATAATTATTTTCATTCCGTAACTTATTATTCATACAATTTTTTTAAAAAAATTAACGTAACAATTATGCAAAACAAAAAAAAATCATTTCAAACACATTTTGTTTCTCTTCAATCATTTTATTAAGTTTAATAGAATTACTATTTAATTCTTCCTAAACAATGATCTTCTATTTCTTTGTGCCTATTTTTTTCCTTTTTACCAAATTTAAATTATTTGACATTTACTTTTTTTATACCACTTAGCCATAATTTTTTAAAATCTATCTCATTTAATTTTCTTTATTATCATATTAAACATAAATTATCAAACTAATCAATTTAATTTGGAGGAAATGAAGAAAAAATAATAAATTTAAAAAATTCAAAGACTTGCAATCCAATGACATGGGTCATGGTTAAAGATAGTTAAAATTTTATTAACTATTTGTCCATTTAATATTTTTTAATAATAGTTAAAATTTTATTTTTTAAAAAAGTTCTATTTTTTTCTCATGTTTTTATTTTCCAGATTATAGTAACATATTATAACTATTTTTTTTGCCAAAATAAAAAATTTTCTTTATTTTAATATTGAGTTCAACCATACTTTACAATTTTAAGTAATGTCTCATTCAAAATTTTTACTCTCTTGCTTATTTATATCATTTTAAGATAATTTAATTAAACAATTAACCTTCATTTTCTTCAATTAATTTTATGATTTTCATGGCAAATAATTTTTTATCTCTTATCAATATTTTCATTATGTGGCTTACTTCTTCCAACAATTTTTGAAAAAAATATTTGCACATTTACATAAAAAACATAATTTCATTTAGGAGTCATAGCTAGTCCCAACTTTATCTCAATAATAGAAAATTTTATATTATTACTAAAAAAATAAATTATGACTCAAATATGACAAATTATAAATTTTAGATCATTATATATATATATATTTCATATATTAGTTATAGCTTTCATTATTTCACTATTAAGTTCAATATTACTTATCGAGTTTATTTAATTGTTTATTAATTTCCTAATACTATTGCTAATTATCAAGTTTTAAAAAAATTAAAATTCAAGCTACCTAGTCATTATTCTTTCAAATACATTTTATTTTTAAATACTTTAAAACCATTATAATTGATTTTTAAATTAATTTTTAAATACTTTTTATTTATTAAATAATTACATTATTACAACTAAAAGTTTTTTTTAATTTTACAATTTCAAATTTTCTCATTCAAACATAAAAAAGGTCCAATAGTCGAATTGAATAACTGTGAATTTTAATATATTTTTTTAATATGGGTCACGGTTATTTTTCAAATGTAACCCATCAAATTAGCTTTTTTTTTATTTTTTTTATTTTGCATCAATTGTGTCCTTTTTTTTATTAAAAAAATGTTATTGTATCTTAAGAAATAAAAATGACGGCTAGATATTTGAAGAATTTAGAATTTTTGTTATTATTTTAGAGTTAAAAACCCAAAAACAATCTCTTAACTGTGAATTTCAAAAGAAAAATAATGTTTAGATTTAGAAAAAAAAAAATTAGACCATCCAAATCTTAATCTAGACAATCCAGATTTTATCATTTTATGGGAGAAATAATGTAGAGAAGATTAAGGGCGAGCATCCAAATCTAATTTCTGTATATTTCATCACTTGCAGGAGGGATTTGCGAAAAGGGATTAATTAATTACAACATATTTCTCCATTTTAAAATTCATATTCATACTCATAAAAAACATGTGCTGGAGACGTTGGATTAATATTAGAAAAAAGAAAGAGTAAATTAAAATATTATTCTTCTTTTAATTTGATATTTTAATCATAAATTTTTTAAATTTAATTCCCAATGATTTTTCTTTTCAATTAAAATGGTCTTACCATTAAAAAAATTTCCTCTAATTATAAACCGAAGCTCAGGTGTATTTTCTCCCCAAATACCATCGTTTAAGCATATTTTATAAAGTCAAGTCACAATCAAAACAATGTTATTTTGGGAGGAAACTTAAATGATGTTTTAAGAAAAAATGTCATTTAGACAAATTTAAATCATAAGTTAATGATCATGCGAGCTCCCATTTATTATATTGAAGATAATTTTTCTAATGAAAATACTATTTTGAATTGGGAAATTTTTTTTTGAAAGATTAAATTGAAAAATTTTATCTTTAGTTAGCTAAAATGAGAGAACAATCATTTTTGAAGAACTAAATCATTAATTTATCAAAAAAAGTAATTTTTTAAAAAAACTTTGGATCACTTTCAAATAGTACTATAAACAGTTAGTAATATAAATTAAGTCCCTAAGTTTCTATGCTTAAAGAAATAAATTAATTTGTTTATTTTTTTTTTCTGAATCATTTTAACTCATACACCACATCTCGCTTTTTTCATGATTAATGTGGCAAATTTCTATATGTCTCTAATGTAGCATATCAATGATATTAACATAACACACACACACACACACACACACATATGAGATGTATACTTATTTTGGGACCTAAGAGTGATAATACCATAAATTTGAAAATATTATTTATTTTGATTATGATATAATAATTACTCGATATTATTAAATATTTAATAAAACTTTGTTCATTTTTTTAAAAATTTGTCATTATAATTATACTCATTAATTACATATAATAAAATTGACCTTATTACAAATATTAATCATTAAATAAATTAATATTTTAACTAATTATAAAATATTTAATAAATTTTATTTTATATATTTAATAATTATTATTTTATAATTAATTAAATTATATTTTTAATTTATATTATTGTCACACTAAACATAAATCAACTCTATTATTAAAGGTAGAAGGGAAAAGTGCTTAAACGAAACAACTATGAGATTTCTTTAGTGATATAAAAGAAATAGTGATAGAAATATAGAGAGATGGCACTCTTCACTGAACTATTTAAATTAAATTTGAATAATTTAAATTTTATTATTTTTTTTTAATTTTTAATTTTTAATTTAAAAGATAACAAAATAAAAAAATCCTTTAATTGTTAATTTAAAAAATGATAAATAATATTAAAAAATGTTAAATCGAAACTATCTTCATACAGTCCAAATATAAGCAAATGATGAGGACGGTACTCCCAATCTCGAAATGCTGAGCCACGGGTTCCAGAGTTACAAGGGGACAAATATACGTAATTAATATTATTTTGTGCTAAACCCCACTTAATCTGAAAAGTTAAAAATACTTAAAAGCAGCTCTCGATGATTGGAGCATCTCTGAGACGCAACCATGACCGACAGCTACGCGTTGCGGCGCGCGTAGGTGGTCATAATTACCGAAATACAAATAAATTATATATATAATCCATACATTTTATGTATATTTTTGAACTAGGAATTTTGACTAAATTGCATATTGAGATTTACGTATATTTTATTTTAGTTTTAACCTGATATGACTAAGAATCAATTGATGAATTCTTTATAATAATAATAACAATTGATGACTCAAAATTAAAAAAAAAAGAGTCTGGTAAGTAATTAAGTTAATAAGATTATCATCCTCAATAATTGAATGAATTGATACAGAGAAGACACATCAACATATTTAAGAAGACTGCCTTATCATTCAACTATATATTTTCTCTTAATTAATGTTAGTTTTGGCAATTTCATTTTCACTCTCTGAAACCCATCCATGTGGTGTCCATTATGTCCATTGAAACACGAGATTTTTATGGTACATGAAATGCAAGCCTAATAATGCTCCAAATTAAGCACGTAGGGAGCAACTAAATCAACTTGCTCATTGAATCCTAATTTGAACATTGACTAGTGGTTTGAGTATATTACCACATGTGACTTAGATAAAATACGTTATCATATATATTGATGATTGTAATTTTGCATATAAGTGCCACCTACTTTATTATGAACTTCCCAACCTCCCTTTTCTTTAATTATATATCCAGCAAAAGCCAACCTGTTAATTATAATAACAATAATAATGCGATCTCTCTCACAGCTTACACCAATAAGAAATAAAAATTGTTTAAAAATTAATTTAAAAACTTGACTTAATACTAAAGGCTTGCGTATAATATGACCAATTAATCTAATACAAACAGATTGATTCATCAGACAATTAAAAAATGATGACTGTGAGTTATTACTCACATATTTTGCAATTTTGTTGTTAGGCCCTTCTTCTCATTTTGCTCGTTATGCTATGCAGGTGCAAATTTATATATTTTGAAGTTTATACCAACCAAATTATTGATTAAAAAAATTGAGAATTTTGTATACATCAGGTTGATACTCCTCAATAAATCATGCATCTTCTAGCTATTATGGCTAGCTATATATATATATATATATCTTTCTTTCTTTCTTCAGGGCGATCCATACTCTGGTACATAGTAGGGCCACTTTGGCAAGTTGTGAAATCAAGTCCTCGTTTGGCAGCATGTCCTGCATCACCTTTCAGATGAGCCTAGGCATAACATAATCGATCTATAGGGAGATTTTGTTAGAATCTCCCCTTATCCTTCACCACCTACGTCTCCTCCGTCTTTCCCCATATTGACAAAAGTTGACAATAAGGAGGACGAGCCATCTTTGCTTTTTCACACAATAAGTCCTCTCAAAAGTCTCACTCACAAGCAAACAAGCCCTAGCACTTGCTCTCTACACAATAACACTTCAACTATCACCACTGTGCAATAAGCGTAAGAAAGTTTTAAAGATTTCGGAAAAGCTCAATTTTATATAATTATAAAAAATTATTTATTACAAAATTTGAAACAATTACTCAAATCTTGAAATGATCGGATAATAAAGAACTCAACTTCTTGGAAAGTTGAATCCTCCAAGTTTTAAACACTTTTTTTTTGTATTTTAAAATAAATATAATGAACAAATAAGAGGGCATTAAAGTTTGTGATAACCTACCTGATAAAATCTTGAAATAATTATTTTCTCTGGCCTCTTTGTTTTTTTTTTTTTTGGGTCTATTTTGAAGCATTGTTCAGACAGTAAAAGAAAATCTTATGATATATTGTTATGTTATGTCTATATCTCAGAAGACACCTGGAAAAAATGAATTAAAACCCATATCTAGAATAATTATCAATATTTCTTTCGGCATATGTACATGTATAGACACTATGAACCTAGCTACATTTTCACAATCAAATTAATATTCCAGGAAGATGCATGTGATAAAACACAATCTCAATGTGATTCCAAGTGATGTGACACAACGTAGGTCCTATGCATATGAAATTTGATGCTTGCTTACTTTGTTGAATTGTATAAAGAGGGCGCCTACCTTCTTCATTTTATGTCATGAAAGATCATAATGTCGGATTTAGTTCTCTCCAATAATTATAGATTGTACAGTTAAAAAGAAAAAAATATATAGGTTTCATTTAAGTAGGATTTATTATCTATTTCTTTCTCTTAATTAGTACACAACCTACCATAAATATAGACCTCATTCAAATAGGACTTATTATTTATTTATTTAGTTAATGCACAACATACAATGAGGGAAAAAATCCACATTAAATCCTGTGAGTGTGAGACTATGAAGGGATGGATTGGAAGCTACTGGTATTTGATGTAAAGGCATATTATTTGTCTTGATCAAACAGTGGAAAAGGGGGAGACCAACTATAAAGCTTCCTTTTCAAGTGATGATGATAGTGAAAGTAAAGCATTGGAAAACCATTCCTTTCCCTTTATCCTTCCCCCAAATGATTAGCCTCTTTGCCCGCCCTTTAATCTTTTGCTCCTCTCCATTAAATTACAAACGAAGCAGCAATATTTAAAGATGGGCCTAGAAATAGAATATTTCTTGTCGCCTACACAATCCCTACAATGACAACCAAGGACTCATCTCAATTTCTCACGTTACTGATCACAGATATCAACTGGTGTTAGTTTTCAGTGTGAGTAGAAAGCTTTATATTAGAAGAAAATGAATTAGATGAAGATTATGTAAGTGAATAGGCTGATAAATTTAATGTTTTAAGGTTTAGATATAGTATCAAATTCATAAATATAATTTTTCATAAAACTCAATTGAAGATTATCTTTTAATATTGATACAATATAAATATTAAATTCAAAATTTTTTGATGAATTATAAAAAAATTTTATCATTAAATCACACCGACTAACACAAAAATTTCAATGACTTATAATTCAGGTTCGAAATTTGGCATATATATATATTATAAAATGGATTACCATTTCAATATATGGTTGGTGTTAACCGTTGTTACACGCACTTACCAAACAGGACTTTATGATGTGGATTTAGTGTCTTGCAATACTCTTGGTTTTTCTCTTTTCTTTAATAATTATTACATTAGATTTGATGTCTTTTTCTGTGTGATTTTTGAAGCTACATAACGCAGCCCACGTTGATGTAATCAAAATTATTCAACTACTATGCATTAGCACAAATTGGTTTTTGTTTAAAAAAGAGAGGAGAAAAATGTGAAGCTCATGTTTGACATGTACAAATACGACTAACATCCGGTATAAAAAGTCAGAAAAAAAAAATGAAGACATCAAATTCTGCATTGAAAGTAACTGACTTGAGGAGAGAATGAAGAAATTAAAACAAAAGATAGACATAGTTAATATCAACAACAACTAATAATAATTTTAATAAACAAATTAGTGATTACATCGTTTATTTAAAGTTCAATCCTTTGATTAGGAGGAAGATTCCTTGGTCCCTCCTGAGACCATCAACGTAGCCAAACTGCCAAGCCACTTGCAACCAAGTCAAAAGTTGTAATTAGAATGCCTTGAGAAGAGAATACCTTCCCATATGTCTAATCAAAATATCTAAAAGGCTGAGGAGGTAAGCAAGATAACCCCCCCCCTTTCTTTTTCTAATTAAAGTTCCTTGTCCCCAGTCGATAATCAAATTTGTGATTAGACAGCATTATAAAGTACCCTAATTAACATCTTTCTTACGCAGATCTGGTCCACATGCTTCTACTTCTTTAATTATATAAACCCTTATTATCTTTTGACCTTTAAGGAATATGCGACTCCCTGCACGTCTCTCACCTGGGTCATTCATTCATTCTGGGGTGCAAGACTTGACACCACCTTCAAACTTTCTTACCTGGATGACCACACAGTATTCATTTATTTATTTTAGTGAAGATTATATTTTATGTTTTCGTTTTGTATTTAACCTAAGTTACAAGCCCAACTTTATTAAAAAAACAAGTTTTATCGGATCAGGTTTTTCTGTTGATGCACGTAAGAATTTTAGGGATGGCAACAGGAGAAAAGGAAACAAGATGTTTCTTTCATTCCCATTTTTGTTATTTTTGTTTCTCTTTATTTTTTATTGTAGGGAACAATTTGTTTTTTCTCATACTCATTCTGTATGCAGGATGCGAGGATTTGTGAGAATTCTCATATATAAAAAAATTTATTAAGATTAAGTAAAATTTTATAAAATTAATACTTTATATTAAAATCTGTGGACGTGGCAATGCAAATACGCAATTTACTATACGGATTTCACGTTAAGTTGTGTGCCCTGTGAAATATATATATGTATTTTCTTGGTGTTTTTACCCTTCATTTTCCATCACTTCTTCCAATTCCAATCAAAATCAAATTTTCCCATTAGCTCTGTCATTTTCATCTGTCATGTCTGTAGAGAGCTTCGTCATCTACACCTCTACTCGCATTTTGTTTTAGTCTCAAATTATATGTTCAACTAGTAATTATAATATTTCAGACTCAAAAAAAAGAAAACACCTCAAGCGATGCACGGGTATTGGCTAGTCTAAGTAAAATTTTGAAAATTCAAAATAATATAATCTTAAATTTAGATACATTCCTTAAAAAAAATTATATAAGTGCTAAACTTTTTTTAGAATAAATCATAAATATATAAATACCAATATTAACATCTATATTCAACGTTCTAAAAAGTATAAATATATTAAACCAATTAAATAAATAAAGAGTATATACTAGCAATTTCAATATTTCGAGATTCTGCAAAGAGGGATATGCCCTTTCCATGTTTTTGGTGAGGGAAGATTTATTCCCACCCTCGACATCACAGAAAAAAATTATCCCCATCCCCGCCTCATTGAAGAAAATTCCTGCAAGAACTCTTACGAGCAAAAAAATGGCCATTCCCATTTGATATAGTAATTAAAGATTCTTGAAAAAAAATGTTTAAGATTATTTTTTGGTTCATTTGATGCACTCATTATGTTCTTGATTAATCATATCTAATGCGTTTAGCCAAATAATTTTCTGTTTATCAATAATGTTGCTTTCACATAAAATTCTCATCAATAGTTTTCAAGAACAGAAAAATCTCACCAATAAAAAAAAATAATTTTCGAGGCTAATGGCTCAGTTGTATAATATGTTGATTTTTTTTTAATACAAGAAGCACAAGGCCTAGGAAGTTAAAAGTTAGGACTGAGAAAAGAAACGAGGTAAGTGCCTCTAATGCTTTAATCAAGAAAAAAATATCACTTAATTTAGCACATTATCATAGATTCACCATCATATATTCAATATCTAGCAAATGAGATGTTATTATTCCTTGGTTAAATTGAAGTTTTAATCTCTATTATTTTACCAAACTTCTAATTTAGTCCCCATATTTTATTTTGTTGTAAACTGATTTATGACTTCAAAACATTCATAAAATAATCCTGTCAAGCAAATGAGACGTTCATTCTTGGTTAAATTGAACTGTTAATCTCAATAATTTCATCAAACTTTCAATTTAGTCCTTACATTTTATTTTGTTCTAAGCTGATTTATGATATCAAAACATTTGTAAAATAATCCTGCCATCAATCTCTGTTAAAATGCTGTCAACCAAATGCAGTCATGACCAACGGCATTCAGATGTGACACAGTATGTGACAAATACTGATACAGATGGCAGTTGTGAACCGCCAATACAAATTTTTTGAGATTTTTTATATGTATTTCACTTTTGAAATGATCTTGAGATACCATATTCATAAAGCCATATTGGTCCCAAAATACATAAACCATTTCAACATTAATTAAGATCCATACCCTAAACTAAGTACAAAAGGTCAACAAATTGAAGGGAGTTGCCCCATCTGTTAATTAAGATCTGGATAAGCGTCCAAACAGTGAAGGTTAAGAGTCCAACCTCGCATTCTAACACAAAAATCATTGGAGGATGAGCGTCTAACCTTAGGTGCTAATAACTAAACCAAATACTTGTATAAGCTTTTTTAATGGGGTCCTGAACATAAAAATTCCAGTAAATAAATCAGTTCAATGAAAAATACACATTTATTTCCAGCTTCTTCAGAAAGTTTGTCAACCTCATTGAGCACTAATACTGATATGGCATAAGATCATATATCATCAGTGCACAAACAGCGAGAAAACAAGTAGAATGGTAAAGATCAATGCTTGTAATCCTTGGAATTATTTTACTAGCCATAGGGTAGAGGTTGCCTAACTTACACCAAACAAAACAAATATATACACAATCCAAGAGAAACTGTTTCGAATCACGGATAAAAGTAAAAGGAAGCATAAGAGTGCCCACACGTAAATGCGACAAAAACTTTTAAACTGTTTGAAAACAATGCAAAGGTAGCACTGGCACCTATTAGCTTTAAATTACTATTCAAGTAAAACAGAAAATACTAGTTACCTTTGAATCCTTTCTCCCCCTTAGTATCAATTGATCTATTTTTAGTCATTTCTTTAATTATTTCTTGAGCAATATATCTGTCTTGAAAGTCTGCATCACTGGGACTCAATTCTACGCAGTTGGCACCTGATAGTGTTATCAGCTCTATATCAACAGATCTATTCCTAGCCCAGAACCAATTCTGGAACAGTTAGAATAGATGTCATGTCATATACTTGTACCGAAAATTCGAAACTAGGTCATTTGATATTCCTGCTCAACAAACATTTTCTTTCAAAAATATAATATCTAGCAAACATATTCAGTATTTTCTTTTGAAAGCTTAACACCTTAGAACACTTGAATTATGATACTACAAGGAATTTCCCTCAAGTCACAACATAGATAATGGTCAAATCAGTAAGAGAGACTGAATCTTACATCCACTTTCCATGTCCTACAAATTTTCCACCTTCACCAGTGATATGAATAAAGAAAATTCAGAAAGTAATCAAATTGTAGGCTAGGAGAATTGATAAAAACTGAGTTATATATTTGACCATTTTCAGGACGAACAAAGAATAGAAAAGACACTAATTCTCGCTCCAGCAAAGGACATAGTAAGAACTGAACAACCTAAATGCAATATCTGATCATTTTCCATAAAATCCAAAAGCTTCCAAGTAAACCATTATTAAGACCTCGTGTATCAAAAAACCAAAATACAAAAGCGTAAGCTCAGGGTTTTATAGTCAAAAAATCAGCACCAAACTTAACATTTTATAAACAGAAAATCAGCTGGCTCCTTCTCCCTGCTTCCTGCTTCCAAGAGATTGAAAACTAGAGAAGAAATTACCTTTAGTCCTCTGTTTGTTTCTCACCTGGGTCCTCTCTACTTCCTGTTTCCAGTAACAAGCGCCATATGATCATTAGCAAGTTTGAAGATGTTGGTACATAGTGTTTTAGGTAAAGAGCAATAAGCGTAAATGTTAATCTAGAAAAATAACATGTAATAGAACAAAGTAGATGAATCAAGAAACAGAGGCGGTGGGAGAAAATCTTGCAGCTGTAATTTCCTCTTCTTTCTTCTCTGCTTCCTGTTTCTAGCAACAAGCACCATATAATCATAGCAATTTTGAAGAAGTTGGTACAAAGTGCTTTAGGCAAAGAGCAATGAGCACAATTCCATATCATTTTCAAGTAATGACAGTAAATGTACATGCTTTTAATTTATCCTTCCTTTCCTTTCATACACACAAATATCTTAACTAGATTCAAGTCATTTTTCCTCATATTGCCAAATCGAAACAGATTTTTAGTGTAGAAAAATTGAAGAAGGCAAAGCAAATAATAACTCCTAGGGATTGAAAACAATTGAAGAAAATACCTTCATTCCTCCGTTTGGGTCATTTTATTTTCTTCTATAATGTGTAAACTGTATGGCAAAGTGTAGGTGAGTTGGCAAGCCGTTTATTGCCATGTAATGCCATTTTTTAATGTATTTGTCTCCTTTGCACCCAATTTGACAGTGTTTTAATAAAGACTGACAATAGGAAATTTTTACCCAAAAAAAAAAAGACGAAAGTAAAATATAGAATTTATTTTTTTTGGAAAAAATTAAAACGTAGAGATTAAAGTAAAAAATCATCCATATATCAATATAAAAGTAAATTTTTGTATACTATTTTTAAATTGTAATTGATGCAATGGTCAATATTATTTTTTTAACGGTGGGGCCCAGGACAAGTTTAGTGAAATTATAGGGGAGGCTGGGAGAGGGTATTGGATAATGCGAAATTAAGAATATGAAACCCTTACTGGGCATTACAGATTTGACAATTGGGCTCAAACAGTACGGTCTCTCATGCTGCATAGGTTTACCATCGCTTGGCCATACCGAAGCTTGCGGAGTGGAAATAAAACAGCTTTAGGCCTGCTTGAAATTGTTTTCGATTTTAAAATAGTTTTGTAACATTATTCATTGTTTTTGCAAACAGAACACACAGAAAAAATAATTTAAAAAATATTTTTGGTCCCTTAATTTTATATGAAATTTTAACTTTTACTTTTAACTTTATTTAGTTTTAATTTAGTCATTTAAAATTTCTTTTCATTTTTATTCTTAACTTTATTTGATTTTAATTTAATCTTTTAATTTCATTTAATTTTAATTTGATTCTTTAACTTTGCTCTAAATTTTATTTTTATCTAATATATTCTAATCTAACTAATGATTTTATTTTATTTTACTCATAAATCGCATAAAACTTTTTATTGAGTATTTTAATTCAAGAGTGCCTGAAAAACTGTGAATAGTTTTTGAAAATTAATGATAAAAAAAAACAAAATAAAACTAAGGGATAAGAGTGAAATATAAATTAAAATTATTTAACTAAATTAAAACCAAATAAAATTTAAAATAAAGTTAAGAGATTAAAAAAATGAAACATTAAATAATAGATTCAGTGTTAAGAGATTAAATAAAATTTAAAGCCAAATATAGTTAAAAGACAAAAATGAAATATAAAATAAAATCAAGGAATTAAATAAAGTTAAGGGATGAAAATGAAACATTAAATAAAATTAAAGGGTCAAAATGCATTTTTATCTTAAGAAAAGTGTTTGAGAAGTTTGGTATGAAAAAAATATGTGTAAAACTGGAGGAATTATAGATTTGTACATGTTTATAAATGTGCCATTGATGAAAATAAGTGTTTTCCATGTTTTCAATCTCTAATATGTGTGTGTGTATATATATATAAAAGAGGGCATAAACATGAATAATATGGCTCTACTTTAAATTTTGTGTGTCAATTTTGGCTTTCAATTTTTTTTCTATAAAATTTTGTGGCAACCTTTTGAAATTTTTAAATCGTTTTTTTAATTTAAAAATGTTGCACAAGGCCTTTAGTTGTTTTGAAAAATCATTGTTTCGTATTTTTGACTCTTTGGAACAACATTCTATTTTCTTGTTCTTGTTTTTCAAAACAATAGAAGAGATTGTAAATTATACAATCAAAAAATGTTTTTCTTTACTTTAATTTTGAAAATGAAAAATTGTTTTTGAAAACAAGATTCAAACAGGCTCCTAGTTTCCCCTCCCAAAACTTTTTTAAATAATGGTTGATATAAAATGATTATTTTTTGAGGTTTGAGCGGAAAGATTGATAGAAAACTTGATTAGTCTTCATATAAAAGGAATGATAAAGTTTAAAATTCCTCACAAAATATTTACACTCTTTACTCTTTCTATTAGATTAATCTAACAATTTATAACTTTTGTAAACTTGAACTTTGAATGTCACAAAATGTTACTCCTTTTTACACGATATATAGTGCGAGAGAAAAAGAAACTAAATTATATGATTGGTAGATAAATTAAATCAATCCTTAAACATATCAAAGTTACGAATCAATTATGTTTGCTTCTAAGTCACACACCTGCAATAAGAGAAAAAGAGGAGGGGGAGAAGAGAATGTTAGGTTGTGTTGGTTGGCCTTATAGTAAATCTATGGATTATTAATCAAAAAGACGTTTCATTTTACTTTATGTCTAATACAAGTTCATGAAAGTCAAATATGGATCGTCTGACCAAGGATGCGGATTCCATGAAGACATTCTTATCATTTTTTAAAATAAATTAATGATTTAATTATTAAAAATTTACTATTTTATTTCATACAGATAAATTTTTTTAATTTAATTCTTAATTTTTTATTCTCAAGCAAAATGATCACTTTATTAAGTAAATTTTGTCTCAGTTAATAAATAGAAGCTCAATAATTGGCATTCTCTTCCTAAAACAATGTCATTGTAAGCACAATTTATCTCAAGATGATACCGTTTTGATAGTCATTTAGCTTGTGAAATTTGGTTAAATGATGTTATTTTAGAGAAAAATGCTCTTTAATCAAGTTTAAGTCATAAGTTAATAATTATGTAAGAATTTGTTAATTTATTGAAAAATATTTGTTTAATTGACAGACTATTTTTATGAAAAAAATTTTGGAAATTAAATTGATAAGCTTTGTCTTTTAAGGATTATTTTGGGAAGAGAGTCATTTTTTATAGGCTAAATTATTAATTTATTTTTTTACATATTAAAATAAAAAATTGAGTACTTTATCATTAAATTACACTTAGTGACTTATTATTATCAAATTTGACCTTGACTTTTTTTTTTGGGTTTTGTTTTGTGTCTTTTGTTTCGTCCAACTACCCAAAAAAAATCTTGAAAAATGGACCAAAACAATTAAAATATATGAACGTTTTTCAATTTTATAAACAAATTTAAAATCATTTTTGTTTATGTGATAAACATTATTATGCCATCAATTTATTTCGTAGGGGAAATTGGGAAAACAATCCTAGTATTACAATTACAATGTCTTATGTGTGTGCTAATCAAGTGAATTTTAACCCTCTTGCCCTTGGGAGTCCCGGTGCTGTATGAACAAAGCGCCTTCAGTCAAATGCTGGGAAGCAATTGGGAGGGAGAGGCAAACAGCGAGAGAGAGAGAGAGAGAGAGAGAGAGAGGAGGGTTTGGGTATATTGGATCTAGCAGAAGCAGTGCGGCAGCATAGGGTATGGGGGAGAGTACAGTGGGTGGGGCTTCTTTACCTTCGGGTCCAGACGCCAAGAAGAGGAGGGTCACCTATTTCTACGAACCCACCGTCGGCGATTACTACTACGGTCAAGGCCACCCTATGAAACCCCATCGGATTCGCATGGCCCACAATCTCATCGTCCATTACTCTCTCCATCGCCGCATGGAAATCAACCGTCCCTTCCCCGCCGCCCCCGACGACATCCGCCGCTTCCACTCTGACGAATACGTCGACTTCCTCTCCACTGTCTCGCCGGAGACCCTCAGTGAGAACACATTCTCTCGTCAGCTCAAGCGCTTCAATGTTGGCGAGGACTGTCCCGTCTTTGACGGCTTATTCAATTTTTGTCAGGCCTCTGCTGGTGGTTCCATTGGTGCCGCCGTCAAGTTGAACCGTGGCGATGCTGATATTGCAATCAATTGGGCTGGAGGCTTGCACCATGCTAAGAAATCTGAGGCTTCTGGGTTTTGTTACGTCAATGATATCGTCCTCGGCATTCTTGAGCTTCTCAAGGTTCACAGGGTAAATTCAATTTCTTTTTTTTTCTGTTCTGAATATCCTCTTTTATTTCCACGCCCTTTCCTTTTTTTGGGTGCTTGCTTTTTCTGTTAATGTTTGATCATTTGTTGTTTTGGGACATTTATTGCTGTATATACTTCCATAGCTTGTGTGCATAACCCTAGACTCAGTTTTGCTATGATATTATGCCTGTCACTGGTTATTTTCCTCGATCCAATCCTGGATTGTTGCTGCACAATATGTAAGATTTTCCTATTGAACTATATGGCAATGAATTTAAAAACAGTTAGGTGATGTGTGGTGCATGGGAAATTTAATTTCCCAAGTGCCTTGTAACATTTTTCTAAGATGACTGATGATTTTTATGTTCAGTACCAATCACCATCCCCCCACTTGTTGTATTTATATTTATAGTTTTTTTGGCCTGTTCATAGGCCATGTTTTCGGGGGATTGCATTGAATGCCAAAACTAGCAACCAAATAGGCATTTAGTCACAAGTCACAACAATGATTCTATTCCATGCTAATTTCATACTCCAAACATAAGGGCAAAATGCTTACTTATATCATATGTTTATTCTTTTTCTTTTCCCCTTAGTATATTGTTCTTACTGTCCATTCTGTGTTGCTGGGCAGCGTGTGCTGTATGTTGACATTGATGTTCACCATGGAGATGGCGTCGAGGAGGCTTTTTACACAACTGATAGAGTGATGACAGTTTCTTTTCATAAGTTTGGGGATTTTTTCCCAGGCACTGGACACATTAAAGATGTTGGGGTGGGCCCAGGGAAGAATTATGCTTTAAATGTCCCGTTGAATGATGGAATGGATGATGAGAATTTCCGTGGTCTGTTTCGCCCTCTCATTCAGAAAGTCATGGAGATTTATCAACCTGATGCAGTTGTTCTTCAATGTGGTGCTGATTCATTGTCTGGTGACAGGCTAGGTTGCTTCAATTTGTCTGTTAAGGGTCATGCAGATTGCCTTCGTTTCCTTAGATCTTTTAATGTTCCTCTGATGGTCTTGGGTGGGGGAGGATATACAATTCGGAATGTTGCTCGTTGCTGGTGTTATGAGGTCCCTCACTTTCTCCCCTTTCGCTGGATTATGAATAATTCTGTTTGTTGCTAATTTAGTGTTACTAATTGATTACATTTCCTTTCTTTGTTTTAGACAGCGGTGGCTGTAGGAGTGGAACCTGATAATAAGTTGCCTTACAATGAATATTTTGAGTACTTTGGCCCAGACTACACTCTTCATGTTGATCCATGTAACATGGAGAACCTAAACTCACCCAAGGATATGGAAAAAATAAGGTGATTTCAACATTAGTTGCTTTTTGGTTGAACTAAAATTGAAGATTCTGATTTCAATCATATGTTCTCTTAATTACGGGAGACCTACCAGGCATAAATAATTATGAATCTAATTATTCAGATTTATTAAATTTTGCTGCAACCAAGTGACATCCTTTCTGCAAATGGTAATGATCTTAGAGAGTCTTATGCCTAGTTGCATAAACACATAAGACATATTGTTTATACCTGGATGATGGCCTTTTTCTTTGCCAATTTCATGTTGGTTGCATATGCATCACTAGGTAGCGGAGGTTAGGGTTTACTGTACTCTCTTGTCATGTGATACCTTTGCTGCTGTGGGACTTTGCATGGAGCAAACGGTGATTGATATGGATTTGCTGTATTTTCAGGATCACACTATTAGAACAGCTTTCCAGAATTCCTCATGCACCCAGTGTGCCTTTTCAGACAACACCATCTACCATTGAAGTTCCAGAAGAGGTTGTTACTTACTTAATACTTAGTTGCGGATATTGCCCCTTTGCCATTTTCTTCTGTTGGTTTGATTTTATTCAGGAAATGGATTTAGGCTGAAGAGGACATGGATCGAAGACCAAAACGTCGCATATGGAGTGGTGAAGATTATGATTCTGATCACGATGAAGATGAGAAGACTAGTTCGAAATGCTCAAATTTGACTGCCCATATGAGGTAAGTGTTATATTTTGTCGTAACATTAGTAAATGCATTTGGTTTATCAGTCCCTTATAAAGGAGTTATGTTGCGGTTTTCTTCCCTGAGTCTGTAATTAGTGACTTTACAGAGCCTGGAAAAGACTATGGCCTCATGTTTAATGGGAGTTTTATGGAGATTATACAGTACTCGGTAAACTCTTATATAACTGTCTGTTTAGCCATTTGTCAAAAGTCAAGGTGCTATTTTTATGCAACTCTCTTCTTTCCTAAGGCAGATTATATACCAATGGTAGCCATGCTAATCCATGTCTCAGTGAGTGAGTGGCCTCATCAGATGGAGGCCCAATTTAGTGGTTAGGCATTTGGGCTGAGGCTATGTGCCAGGTTAATATACTTGGACATCATTTCATAGGGAGGTGGATGTCTGATTGACCATCAATTAATCAATTTATTAATGGGTAGAACTCGGCTAAACTTCCTCAGGTGTTTATATAAGATTCTTCAATAAAAATATACCACGGGTATATTTTTTTTTTTCCAACTAAGCACTACATCATTGATAGCTTTGAAAAAGCTTGTCTAAATGTTATAAATTCATTGAAAAACTTTATTGCAAATACTTCAATTTATATTAAAGCCCAATTCTGTTCATATACTATGGACACTTTTTTTTTTTTTTTTAATTTTAAAAGTTATCATTGACTATTTCACAATCTAAGAGGAAATATTGTTATGTTTCATTTAAAACTAAGAAATATGCATTGTACAGCAGGGATGTTCCTGATGAGATGGAAGAAGAGAAGCCAGAAGTGCATCCATCATCTTGATTCTTACTAAACAGAGCAAGTTCCTGCACAGCGAGTCTGTATTGTATAATTAAACAGAGATTTTCCAATCGGTGGGGAGCGCGGTACCTTGTGCTATACTTTTTTTTTCTCTTGTCTCCCTCTCTCCAAGATAGAGGAATTTTTTGGACTTTGAATATCTCGATGTATACACAGTAGGTAATAGTGATCAACCATGCATTTCTTGTTTTATATATTCTCTTCCCCCACCCCCACCCTCTTGAGACAAGTTCTGTGGAACAATGGCCAAATGACATGTGACTGATCACATTGTGCAGATATAATACCTAGCGAGGTCTCTGTTTATTTTAAGTTAAATTAATTACCCAAGTAATATATGATTTCCCCACTTACATTTTCATAGGTGATGCTTGAGCCAGGTATACCTTGGGCGTGAAACTGAATATGCTGTCTTATGTCTAATTTCCTGGCTTTAACCCGGTGTCTTGACAATTTTTCCCCTTTTCTTTATTTTATTTTAATTTTAATTTTTTTTGGGGGGGGGGGGGGGTTGGTTTTATGATGGATTGGATTCTAGGGGCAAAGGGGGGACGTTGTTCTATACTAAATCAACACCGAGAAGTTTTGCAAACCCTACTAAGGCTTTTAAGATTTTGCACGCTAAACCCCTCCTAAGAAAGAACTGGCATTGATGGGTAGACGGGCGACACATCTGTGCCAGCAGATTGAAGGTAGCTGGAAACTGGAAAGAACAGAGTTCCAATGCAAGGACATGATTTTCTCCATTTCTTTGAATTTATCGTTTCTCAAACAACCTTTTGATGTTCAAAAATAAAAAAATGCCGGGCAGACATTCTGGTTGTGGGAGGTCTGGAAGACGTAAACGACGATGTTTGTCTCCAAAGCAGTTGGCCTGCATCGCTTGTGTTACTGTTCAATTCTTAAAATTATAATTATAATCTATCAGAAAATCAACCCCCTACGAGAGAGCGCCGATGATGTCAGTGGTGTTTTCTTTGTCCCAAACTCACCTACCTATTCCCCATTCCATTCGAATTTCCTGCAGTAATCTCCAACCCACCCCAAAAAAACCGTCTTTCCTTCACATAATTCCTCAAACTTCAATAGCAGAAAAATGCCAGCAAAATCGTCAGTCCTCTCACCAAACTACAGCCCAAGACGACGGTATTCCTGTGGAAGACGTCAACATTTTGGTGAAGTTCAAATCCAGGCACAACTACATCCGGGTCCTGGAAGTTTCGCGAAAAGCCGATCACCCTTTCGCCGGTTCAAGGCTTCTCCTCCTCGATGGCCCTGGAAACATCCACAGTATATCCTTCCTCTTCAAATCATTCACCAACACTTACTTCGACGTCTTCGCTACATTGCCCCCCATTTTGCCTCCCGGACCGGTCGGAATTCTCGGGTTCGGGGCAGGCTCCGCGGGTCGTCTCATCCTTGAATTGTACCCAGAAGTGGTCATCCATGGGTGGGAGCTTGACCCATCTGTAATTGAAGTGGGTAGAAAGTATTTTTCCCTTGCGAAACTTCAGAGGGAATACCCACATAGGCTTTTCATCTATATTGGAAATGCCTTGAAAGCTAGCTTGAAAGATGGGTTCGCTGGGATTTTGGTTGATTTGTTCTCCAAAGGTAGTTTGATACCAGAGCTTCAGGATCCAACCACATGGGAGAAGATCAGCAAGTGTTTGAGGGAAGGCGGGAGAATCATGGTGAATGTTGGAGGTAGTTGTGTAGAGGCGGAGAATAAGCAGAAAGATGGAAAGGCTGTAATGGAAGAAAGCTTGAAGGCGATGGAACGAGTATTTGGTAAGAAACTTTTTGTTCTGAATCTTGGGAATCGGAAGGATGATAGCTCCCTTGCTCTTACTGGGGATTTGCCTGAACCTGATGCGTGGAAGAAGGCGCTTCCGCGTTCATTGAGAAAGTACGTTGATTTATGGACGCCATATTCAGGTTAGTGGTAATGCTTTTGCTACACCTTATAGCGGCAAAATGGTTGCTCTTTCTGTGTTTGTATTTATTCCTCTATGAAATTATCTCCTTCGAAAGTTCCACTTTTTTCTTTTTTGCCCTTTTATCCTTTGTCTTCTATCGATATTTCCACTTCCACTTATATTTTGCGTACAAGCTTCTTGCCGTATAGCCGATGATCCAAATCGAAGTGGCATTATACATTAGTAATAGCTACAAGTAGCGTGAAGCTAGTTCAAAACATGAGGCGAAAAGGCATAGCTTTGGTCTTTCCATGAAGCTATAGGGCAATTACTTGCTGGTTCTCACTTCTCACTCCAAACATATTTCTCAATTGTCATTGTTGCCATTTGACTTACTCTCATGACAAGTTCATGTTATAGCGGTGTGTTGTGAAAAGTCCCAAATATACGAGTAACAAGTAACATAGAAGGAGTTAGATATCATCTCATAATAAAAATACATCAAGTACTAAAATTTTAATTATCTCTATTATTTGAAAAAGTTGAAATGAACTGATTATCAACTAAGGACTGAATTGTAAACTCCAAAGTAATTGATTGACTAAATTAATTATGAGATACCTTTGGAGTTTGGATTTCATTAGTTACTTTCCTATGAATGATAAGAATGGACATGTGTAATTGACTTTTAATTTAATTAATGACCTAATTATCTAATGTATATGTAATTCTTTTTCAAAACCAAATATGTGCATTTATGTTAACCTTATGTTTATTTTCATGATCACAAGACTTGGCATAAACCCTTTAAGAATATTAAAATTTAGTGTAAGTTTACATATAACAGCTTGGCATGTGTGTAACTCATAAGTTACTTAGGAGTTATCCATATTTCTATGGAATACTATACTTAAGTCTATTATCTTGATGATCTACTATTATAATTCACCTTTCAGTACTTCATATAGTAAATCAAAAATTGCAAATAGTGGCTAACCATCCATAAGAATTTGAGAACAAGAACAATAGATTAATCATTATAAAAATCAATTCACAATAATTTCCAATTAGTCATGGTAAGTAAACGAATTCATCCAAACCTCAAAAAAGGGGTTTAGCTACACATAATTGAAAATAGACTCCTAATAATTAATCTAATGAAGTTCATGATGAAAGAAAAGTAGAGAAAACAGAAGATAAAACAAAATTCATGGCAAGAATCCTTCAAGTCTCCAATGGTATTAGTGGCTTTTAGAGTGTTTTTCTTAGTTGTTGTGTGTGTTAGATTGGCTTTTCAATTTCGTTATAAATGCCTCTTATAGGTTTAACCCTTTTTTCCGAAGATGTCCCTAAACTTCTCAAAACAAACAGTTAATTGCACTTTAAACCATTCACATGGCTAGGCTGTGTATTTTTGCACTATCATAGGACTAGGCCGTGTAACTCTCTGCTAGTAATTCCTTTAGTGTTCTATTAATTACGTGCTCATGCCTTTCCACACAAGTAAGTCGTGTGGTTCTTTGTTTGCAGCTTCTTGAGTTTCCTCAATTACACGGCCTGTGTAATTATGGGCGGGTGCGCCATGTAGTCCTCTGTTTGGTGGCTCTTTAATATCTTTAAATACATGACTTGTGTATAAATACATGAGTAAGTCGTGTGATTTTCTAGAATGATCTTCTTTTTCTACATTACTCTTCCTTACAGCACCAAATCCTATTTAAAACACATAAATTTAACATAAATTCCACATAAAGTTTGATCAAGGAAGTGGGATTTTAGGTCAATTAGATGTGATTCATTTGTAGATTAACAGATGATGCGGTGGCTTATTATTGGTCGCAACTGATTTGGCAGAGGAGCTGCCACGTCAGTGATTCCCTCTATGTGGCACAAAGCGTACATAGAAGCACATACTATCTAATATCGATCATTCCATGAAAAATTCTTAGATACTCTTAAAGTGCCATATCATTTATATCCCTCCAATAAAAATAGTCCAAGTCAAGTTAAATGGGACATATGTACTAATAGCTTTTTTTCATGTTTTTTCCCCACCTCTAGTTCTTCATCTCTAGTAATTCTCGCCTCTCACACATGTTCATCATCCCTCTTCTCTCTCCACATTGAGTAGTCGTTCTCTCTTTATGGAAAAACTCTCACCTAAGCCCCTGCCAAACACCGAGCAACGGCTAGCCACCAACAAGACGGAATAATCATTATCTCTCTGTCAAAGCACTCTCACCTAAACCTAAAGTAGAAAAGAATTTTTAGGTAATTAATCTTCTTTCACGAATTCTCATCCTAAGTATGCAGAGGTATCTTCAAAAGTTTACTTAGTAATTGAAAAGAAGTTGATATGAGTGAAGTCTATTAAATCTTCAATAATTCTTGCCTCTTACACACGTTCATCATCCTTCTTCTCAACAACGCGAAACCTGTTAAATTTCCTCTTTCTGATCACAAAGTCAGTTAAGCTCAAGAAGAAAGCAATGCGAAATTTGTTAAATTTTTTATGTTTCTCAACAATCAAACATGTTATTTTTGGCGTGCAAGAACGACTGTCCAATATTTTTCTCTTATGAAAGAGGAAAACTGAACATCTTGGTGGAATTGCAAATTTGTTGGTAGGATTTTATTTTTCGGTGTGCAGCAAGTGTTTTTTGTGTAGGATTTTAGGCAATTAGTTTTGCAACATATTAGTGTAGGACCCACAATATTAAAGGAGGTGCTTTGGTGGAAAGAGAAGATGGAACCGGAGGTGGAGAAAAAATGTGAAAAATTTATGAAAAATTATTAGTATATGAGTCTCATTTTATTTGATTTAAATTATTTTTATTTGAAAAAATATAAATGATATGATACTTTAAAAATACATAAAAATTTCTCTTATTTCATTCGCTTCCTTTCCATTCCTTGTCCTCAACTTCAAAGAAATTATTTTCAACATTACTTTTGGGTCAAACAAATACTTTTTATTAAAAAGCTAAACATTTTTGGGGTTCCTTCAACACTTTATTTAGTTGGGCTGGCGAGTTTTCAATGGATCGATTTGGTAAGTTGGACTCTGGAATATATAAATGATCACAGTAAAATAGGAGTGTTCATCGGGCTAGAGGTCGAGCAACTTGGGTAGGGTTAGACCAGGCGGAACGAAAATAAAATAAAAATTTAGTGTTAGACTAGGCTAAGTATTGAGCCTACCTTAAGGATCATATTAGCCTGATTTGGCCCAAAAAAATAATTTTTTAAAAATATTTTTAAAAAAATTATATCAAAATTTTAATTTTTTATAAAGATTTATATAAATTTTTTTATTTGATTATTTTATAATTTTAATAATAAATTTAAAAAAAAACATTGGGTTATCAATTATTAGCTTGGCCTAACACAAGAATTGAAACTTGTTTAAAATTGAATCAAACATTAGATTAAGCTAAAATTCAACCTGGCCTAACCAATATGTTAACTAATACTTCTTCAGCTGTGATTTTGTTTTGTATCTTTTATTTGATAAATATTTTGGTAAAATACAATGAAACAAAATTTTAAAATATTTAAAAAATGACAGATTGTACAAATAATATATATATATATATATATCATAAAAGAAAACTTCTCTCAAAATACTGTGCACAACCATTTGATTCCTTAAGCTGCGTGCTTCTTTATTATTATTATTATTATTATTATTATTATTATTATTATCTCTTGACTGCAGAATCTCAAAGTTTGGGGGATTTAGACATACTCAAAGTTTTGAAGTTATGCAAACTAACTTGAAATTCCATCTTAAATATTAAAGTCTTAAAAATCAGAAATTGGCACTAAGAAAACTGACTAATCCGAACCTGGATATGCAAATTTGAATTCTGATTCACAAGAGAACAATCTATTTGGATAACCATAACCCATATAGTATACTCGTTGGACTTCTTTTATATATATATATATATATATACATATATATAGTAGGACTTTTGATTCTTATGTAGCTAGACCAAAATTATTTAAATAACTAAATAATTTTCTAAAAATATTTTCTGCAAAAAAAAAAATGCAAATTATATAAAATAGTTAAAAGCCCAGACTATAAGGCAAATATGTGTACTAAGGTCTACACAAGTTGCTGCTTATTTATCAACTTTCGGTTTATGTTTTCTAGGCCAATGTTAGCAATGGTGCAAATGGTCGACTTATTGCTTGTTAATTGCAAATTGCAGTTGTGTCTTGTTCGTAGACCTAGTTGACTTTTCGTCCATCAAACAAATACCAGGGAATCTAATGCTAATTTTGGTATAAAAAACACAAAAGAAAATTATCATAAATAATTAAAATTAGAAGTTCATTAAATAATAAATATGAATCTATGAGAGTTATAAGAAAGTACCTATTTTTATTCAATTCAATTCATAACAAATATTGCCATATTCATTTTTCATTTAAAATTTTCGTCAGGTCTATAATTTATTTAAAAGAGAATACTTTACCTATCAATTATAGGACCTTTAAGATATAAATTAATGATAATCAAGGACATTTTATTTTGAGAAATTCTAGTTAGACACCTACAGATCCTTCATGAGAAACATAATTCATTTGCTTAAAACATAATGGCTTAGAATTTTTTTTTTTTAACGGAAAATTTGGGTGTGTGTATAACATTTGATCCTGTCTCCGGGTAAGACTCTGTAGTTTACAACAACAAAAAAAGGAACAGAGGCAGAGGCAGAGCATCTATGGAAACTCTTATCACATTATAATTTATAATAATACAGTATCGTCAGGAGAAAGTCCACAGAACAAGTCCTCTTGTCAATAAACTGATCGTTGATCTTTCTCAGCGAATTTCTTTCTGGTATCACAACACGCTTTTACCGAATGGACGACGTTATTAATAGCAATTGTTTAATCTGGTGATTACGATAAGAGTAAGACACGTCTCTCTGAAAATCGGTTTTAAGCAGTTAAAATTCTCAGGCCTTAATCCTTATGTACCTGAGCCGGTGACTGCTTAAATATCTTGTGTATCGCATGAGGCATATATATATATATATATATATATATATATATATCAAGTCACATTGTTGAATTGAAAATGAAATGAAACACAAGCTGGACAAAAGAAGCTAAAATCTGCAAATGGATTACAATGGAAATTCCAATCAGATTGCGTGGCTAACCTTCACAAGTTTCAATTTGATTACATTGCAAGACGCACTTTTGATGTATGTTCTATTTCTTGTACAAAGTGCCATTAATGTTAAATAACTCTTCTAACCTGTTTCAAAATTCAAACCTTGTCTGGTGCATTTTGTCGATATTGGTAGACAATGACCTGCTACAACTCGTATCAATGAACAATGCAACTGACCAACGAGTTTAACTTTCCTAGAACTCCAGAAGGCCCTTAGACCAATGGCATTTTCTGAAAGGTAAAGCTGAAAATATACAATCAATAGTCTTAGGACCAAAGTTGCTAGCTGTCGTAATTCACATGAGATATGTCAGCAGGGGAACAAACAAAGGATTGAAATGTATGTCCTTATGGATCATCCATCCAATAAAATAAAGAGTGAGATGTATATCTATTTAGTTCATCTAATAAATAAATGATTAAATGCGCCTCTTTACGTTCAATGAACAAAGAATTGAATATATATCTTTATAATATAGACTTTTTATATGAAAAGTGATAAGTCAAATGATTAAAGACATACGGATTATAAAAATATAAAAAGGTTCTCATATTAGGTATAAATCCATGGTAGATAAGAAACCATATAACTTTGTAAAATATAGATAAGAAAAGTGTTTTATAAGTTTAAAAATGTTATTTTCAAATTATAAGAATATTAAAAATTTTCTTAATATTGCTAGTTAAAAAATTTACAAAGTTTTTATTGTATCTTGAGATAATATTGTTATCGATCCTTTGACAATTACGTGTGGGGGTGAAAAGTGACTTAATCTTGCTCTGAAACAAGCTATTGTATTGTAATCTTGACTATTTTTAACATTATTTTCTAACAAGACAGGATCTTCGTTTTGGCGTGTTCAACATGTGTTGGACATGACTTTTCTTTTTAACTGTCCTTCGGTTGCCTTTGAGTGTCACAAAAATTCTAGTTTGCTGAGCACTGGCCAAGGAATCCATGGTTTGGGAATGAAAAGTGGGTTTGATTCCAATGCCCAAGTAGGTAGTTTGCTGGTGAATTACTACTCGAGATGTAAATGCATGGCTTGGACAGGAATTCGAGTATTAGATATCCTTAGTCCGGAGATTATGAGAATAAGCGGTACTTTTTCAGAAAATTGAACTTGGAAGGTAAGATGGCAGATTCTCTTTTGATTGCCAGTGCCTCCTATTGTCCAGTCAGCAAATGTAGAGCCTGGATGTGAGACACATGGTTGTGGATGGATTGGCATCATATTCTGTTTTGGAGTTAAGGCCAGAACTGAATATAACTTCTTTCTAATTCAGTTATTTCAGCTCTTAGCTTGCATAATTGTGCCTTTGAGGCTTTCAGGATTTTTGGTAAGATGCTGGATAAGGGATTAATAGTTAATACCTAATGAATCCACTTTCTCTACTCTTCCTTGTGCTTGTTACCATGCTAACCTAATCAAAGATGTTCTGTAGATTTTCAGGAGAATGAAAGGTGAGGTTGGCATCGAAGCTAGACCTGAGCATTATATCTAGGAGGAGGTGTAACTTCTCAGCAATGCTGGGAATAATAACAGGTGGTCTGACGAAGATGCTTTGATTGAATGCAGTTTTTGCAAATTCTGAAAATTAAGATAGAAGCCCAGTTAGTTCTCTTTATTTCACATGTGGCAACATTGATAGACAGTAACCTTGTCAGATATAGGAGGCCAGAGGCTCATTATGAAGGTAAAGTATAGAGAAAGCTCTTGATTACTTTTGTTTGTATTACAACTGTGATGGACAACAATTTATCTGCATAGTTATCTTGTAAAACTGAAAGCTGAACTTAAATTATAGAAATATCAGGATGAAAGTTTTTGAGGATGGAAATTTTGACCCTTATCAGGTAGTAAACACATGTAGAGAGCAGAGACTGAGTTACATCTTATATGTGACTAAGGAGTTAGTAAAAATGTCAAGTATTACCTAGAGTTTGATTGGTCCATTATTTTTCTTTAGTTTGTCTTCTGAAGTATTACGTCATGTCTGCAGGGCTCCATTTGTTAAATATGATTGATTACTGACGTAATTATTTTGTGTTGACTGATATCTTATCCCTCTGATAGATCTAATATCTTCAAGAACATGGAATGTGATTCAGCATTCTGGAGAGCACTGACCACAATAATTGTAAGGCCTGCAGAGAGATTTGCTTGTCATCATTTTTAATTCCTGCTGTTCAGTTTCAGTATTTATATCTTTTCAAAAATTGGCCTCTGAGCTGAAATTGAACTGAAAAATAAAGTGAGTACACTTCAGCATTCAGTGGCTAAAATTTAGCCAGACTCCTTTTTTATCATTTGTTTGTTTATCAGGAGCAACATCACATTTCTAATCTGCGGTTCTCCTGGCTTCATGTGTCATGAATCGCTGAATGCGGTAGAAAGGTAGCTGAGTTATATTTGCAAGCTATAGAAAATCTGTGGGCCGCCGGGTTAGCTTTCAATCCTTCACCAAATAATAAGTTCCCCCTGGCTTCTTTAGGTATTACATTTCATGTCTGGTAATTAATAAGTATGATTGTTGCTTTCATGAGCTACACATTGTGGATGACCTTTCCCTTCAATCATATTAAAGTGGCCTAAGAAGCTACACATTATCTGGTATCTATTTGAGTTTTCATTGGCCAAGTGAAATAAACACTTTTGATCGATGACCATAGAGAAGACTATCTTGTTTTCTTGAACGTGATGATTCATATTTTAAACTTACCTAGCCAACTGCAATGCAGATCTTATATGTAATGGTGGCATTTTTGGAGACTATATCAGTACTGTCAAATACAGTTGCATTTTTAACTTGCTTAAAAATTGTACTTCTGTATCATATGTTTCTTAAATACTGAATTTTGTTTTAATTTTTTGTGCTATTATGCAAGTATAAAAGTTTGCTTTGCGTTTCACAGAATCAAGTGATTTGCAAATTTTCAAGGATTCATTTAATGTGTAACTTACATTACTGAAAATTACACTCTACAGTATTTTAATTAGTTGATGCTTCCTGTGTCCATTGACAAGGGTTCGAGCTGATACTATTAATAAGGTTGTGAGATAAATAAGCTTTACTTTGCCTCTTTATTTTTTTGGACTAAAACTTAGCTTTTCTTTGTCATTTTGATGATATACTTTTGTTTTATTAACTCAATACGGAAGTTCGGCAGAGCCACCAAAAAGTACCTGAAGAAGTTTATTTCAAGAATCGACTGCTGACAGAGAAGTTCATGACATATGCTCAGTTATAATTTGTTGTAAGATCACAAGAACCAATGCCCAAATTTGATATATGCGTATTAGTGATGGATGCCTTCCCTTTTAATTATACTTGGTTCTCATAATGGCAAGTGATAATAATATAAGTTTGGCATGTTGAGCAGAGAGTCACTATCAAAAGGTCCACGGCAGAGTAAACAATTCAGATGCCAAAATTTTTGTCCCCCAGAAAAGAAAAAAGTACACCAATTCTTTGGCTTTGAGAATCCACTTATTTGAGTCAATACATTCTTCTCTCTTTTTTTTTTTTTTTTTGAATTTAACCCACTATATGCAAAACCTTTATCTGGCATTACTTGATTTGCGGAATCTGATTTAGATGCCACAGCCACGTCTTGCAGTGTAACTAAATCTTGGTGCTTCCACCATTTTCTGAGAGTATAATTCCATTTTGGACTCTTTCATGATGCTATTATTGATTTTTGGACAGTAATTCTACTACTGGTCTGCACCTCGTTACACCTCCCACTATGATTTTTGCAGCCTGGAGAAGATATATATCGCCTACTTCTTTCACAATTTGCTGTTATATATAGAACAATTTTCTGACCCCCAACGTCCGTATGACTGGCTAAACTTTATAGATGCTGATAATCTGAATTCATTGAAGCTTTACTTTGATCAACCCTCTCTCCTTAACTTCCCTTTTTTTTTTTTTTCTATTTTCCGATCACAAATGTCAGAGAATGAGAGAAACAAGTACAGAGCACAGGCACAACAGAAAACCAGCAAAGAAGAGATAACAGGACTACGCTCTGCCATTCTCTAATTCTATCAAGCCATCTGAAGGAAATTTAGGGATGCTTTCGTGTCATGGTTTTCTTGGGAGTAATGAGAAGTACACGAATGTTTCACCAGCAGTAGAAACCCAGGTTCTTAATTTTTATTGTTATAAAAAAAAATGGCACTACATTTGTTCTAAATGGTTATAGAATTGAGAGGTACCCTCTTCTTCATTCATAATAAACTCGAGCTCCTTTCTAGTCGTCATTTGGAAATTAAAGGAAGCCACTAGCTAGTAATAGTAATAGTAATACTGAGAGTGAAAGAGACGCATGAGATTCTTTTGTGAAGTAGGAATCAGAATCTTGCTGAGTTAAAAAATCCAAAGCATAGTATAGGAGAAACCTTTTAGCAGTATGGTTGGCTAACTATTTTAGTTTATGTAGCCAAGGCTGGATGCCCATGAGTGATATTTCAGTCTCAATTAATTAATCATAATGGCACTCTATCACATACCAACATGGAAGTTGCGTTCTCACCTAACAAAGCAGGGATATGTTTGTATAGAAAAAGAAGGCATTAAAGGACGAAGTAGATCTCAGATTAGGAATTAAAAACAAACAAAAAAAATGAAGAGAGCAAGTACTGATCAGTGGCAGGAGGGGTTTGTATTTGGTAGAGACTACAGAGAGTAGCTGAATGGGGTGCTTCGGTAGGTCGAATGTTTTTTCTGTGTTTGGTTCTCTGTCAAACAGGTTTTTTTTAATATAAAAAACAAAACTAAAATCACAAGTGTTATATTTTTAAAAAAATATTTAATGTTTTTTTTTTAAACTCAAAAGCTGTTTCAAAAAAGAACAACTCTAATTAGACAGGAACAATAAGGGGCAGTAGGGGGAAGGAGCTGGTGTTGTTAATGAACCAAAAATAAAACAAAAAATTAATTACTATAAGGAGTGGGAGACAGAAGTGGGTATGAACATATGTTACAGCTTCCCTATTAATTTCCGTATGGTCTCACATGTTTGCAATTGCAGTTTGTATAGCTAGGGTTTGATATGTTTGTGAAAAGGAATCTTACTATTCCAACAAATAAAGATTACTCTCGTTCGCACGTGTACTAATCAAACCCCTATTTTGTTACATCCCATCTAATATTTCACCTCCAGTCTCAACTCATACCCTTTCCCAGGAATATATAGAAAGTACTACAACGACATGTCGTGTCGTGCAATCTCATCATGCCAAAGAACTTCCTAAAATCACTTAAATTAATGATATATTATACATTATTTGACGTTTTTGTCATTAACCGAATTTTCACTATATACAAATTGCATATTTACCAACATAATTTATATGAAAATTAAAGATGAATCTTAACTATATATGAAATCTAAGCTTTTGTTTGGAAATCCATTTAATTAAGAAACAAGAAAAGATACATAAAGTGGCACGTCCCCAAATGAAAGATGGTGCACGTAGTATGTAAGAGAAGAGAGAGTGGGTGTTTTGTGTTTGTTTTCTGGGAAAATAATGGAAAGTCAGGGACAAGCAGATCAGAAGTGAGAGTGGGAGGAGCAGTGTGTCAAAATCAAGCCCTGATATAAAATAATATAATTGGCTAGGCTGCAAGGGATGGGGTCGGAACATGGGGGACTGTTATGAAATTGTGGTTGGGGGAGAATGGAGACTGAAAATGATGATAACAAAGGATTGGGAAAGTGATAAGGACTAAGTGCAGCTACAACAGTTGTGGACCACTGTTCTTTCTCCTTTTTCTCTTTCAAATTCTATGTCCAGGCCATGAATATATATAGAATTATTGATTATGTTCATTTGATTTCTCTTTCAACTGTCTTCTTTGATGTTCTCTTTGGAGAAAGATGTGATTTTCAAATTCAATGGGCACAGAACTCAACAAATTACAGTGGAAAATTCAAGAAATATATTAGAAATAAAAACTTTAGAGACGTCTTTGGGACTAATTAATCGTTTATCATTAGTTTAGTATATGTAATTCGTTTGTTTTTCATAGTTTTTTTTTCTGGGGTTACATGTAACTTTATTTTTTAAAAATATCTTTAGGGTTTTGATGAAAATAAGTATTTGAGAAAATGAGCTAGTCATATTTCACTAGAAAAAGATTAATTAATTAGCGAAATTGAAAAGTGGAGAAACTATCTACTTTCTGTTAGAAATTAATTGCATAAATCAAATTTCACAGTTAATTAAGACTTCAGAAATCATATATTTAAGTTTGAATCAAATTTGTTGAAGTAAAATAGTGATTTAGTCTAATAGAATAAAAAGATATTCTGAGTCTGCAAATTAATATGTGGCTTACAATAAATTTTAAAACATAGTGCTTCTTGAAGATAAATCAAAAGCCGTAATTCATCACTCAAAATGTAACAAGTTACTTTTTACAGTTCGTGGTTAATATGTTCCCAATTAAAACTATATATAATATAAATGGCGTCAAAGTGTGGAGAAAAGGGAGGCCATGGGAAGGAGTTGGTGGAGGAGAAGAAGGAAAAGGAAAATCCTAGTTGAACAATGCTTTGATTTCAATGGCTCAATTAATGAAGCCTTTTGCCGACTAATGGGAATCTTGAATTCCTCGTGAAAGAGCATATGATACTACACCTATCATTATATATATTATACTCTAAAACTCCATCTTTACCCGTTTCAGGCTCATCAGCGAGCAATAAGCTTTCCACTTTTAGCTAAACAAATAATTTAATTAATAAGGAATAACTTAGCGAACATAATTAACCTTCTAACTTTCATTTTTCAATTTTGGGTTTATCTCTAATTAATCATCGATGTCTGTATGTGTGTGCGCGCGCGTCTATATATATGTATATGAAGTCAAGAGATGATCGAGTGATCACTACTCCAGCTAGCTAGGGAGCTAGGGGAACCTTTATTATTGCAATCTGCTAATGAGAACATACGGCACTAGCTTCACGTTGTTACTTAACGTTGTCCTTGTGGAGAGTGGTAAAGGCTATATATCGCTCAGAAACCATATACAATTTGGATAAGGATTTGATTTTTCAGCTATATTCGTGAGAATTATCGAATTTTACAAACTAAAAAAACACGGAAAATCTCCATTTCTTTTAATATGATTATTATTTCTTTGCTTTCATAATTATCTGGTAAGATTATGTATCTTTTACAGTATTCCTACTTTTGCAGGATTTTTAACTATGAATGTACAGCTCAAAAAATGATGCGATTGCCTCATGAATATAGCAGATGTACGTACGTAATTATGATACAGAATACTTTGCCATGTGAAAGCCACATAATTTCACTGTATTATTACAAATTATATAGAACGGGAAAAAAATATATATCAATTCTGATTTCAAATTACAGACTTGATGTAGATGGAGAAAAAATATTTATGGACTCAACATTTATACACACAAAGCTTTAAATGTTGCGTGTGCAGAGACATGAAATGGAAAGGAGTAGCTGCAGCAATCAAAATTTGACCTTTCGAGATCCAATCTAACTGCATTAGAGTTCATATAATACGAATGATTCATATCATTTAGATATGAAAAGAGATTTTCTGGCTTTACTAGAGCCTACAGTGCCTTAAAATTGACGGGAGGGCCTGATTCTTGAGGGTCGTGTTCTCTCAAGTCTCGACCAGCAAGTTACATTCCGTGCCATAGTCACTTGAATATGAAGTTCAAGCTATCACATATACTGATATGCCCTAGACATGTCCATAATTAATTCTATTGTCTGCAGATGGGATCATGGATTGATCCCAATTTTCTCTGCAATTGATAGAGATATGATATATAGTCAGAACCCTTGCTGTCGGCTGATTCACAATTTTAATAAAAGGTGCAGACTCAAAACATGCTTTATTTAATTAATATGATGGTACAATTTTCTTTTGTTAAGGTTTTCTAGACATATCCATTTCTAATCAATACAATCTTATTCTTTCACTTTTTTTAAGTATCTTGTGTGTGTGTGTGTGTGTGTATATATATATATATATATTTCTTCCTTTTTACTACACAGCCGAAAGTAATAAACTACAAAAGGAAACAAATTAACTGCCTGCAGGTATATTGTTAAACCCATTCACCTATGATGCTGGTTGAATACAATCATTATTCTTATTCTTTCTCTCTCTCTTTTCCTGCCTTTTGTGATGAACAATCATAATTCCGTAATTATTGAATAATGTGGGTCAAATAAGTACATGAAATTTCACCGCATAGTCTGCTGAGTTTGTGAATACAATAACCACGGCAGATCTTTCAGATCTTGGGCAATCAGCAACTCTCTTTCTCTTTTCTCTTTTTTCTAAATAACATTCCACTTTTATTCTATCATCTTCATGCAGGTAACTTAATCTAGATTTCGCGTTCCAAGGCACAGCAATAAAAAGCAAGCATTAAGCACAATATTAACTCACTCTGACATCATTGTTTAGAGTCCAAGACGACGGACAGTCAATTGATATACACAAAAGTCCAACTATCTCTAGTGCAAAATATGACCGTACATATGAATCTTATCTGTATGTCATGGTACAACTAGACAGTAAAGCAACTCCCTAAGCGTTTCCTAGGCATCCAAATTTCTAGGTCAGAGTTTTAATAATGATCAATTTGATCTTACCCATGTTATGTGACGCAGTTCTCTTTTTCTTTTATATGTTTTCCTAATTAATTTTTTAAATTTTGTCTTATAGTATTCATAATTAGAGTGTTTTCAAATTTTATTTGAGATTAATTTTTTTGGTTGGGACAATCTTGAAAACCCACTTTCTCACATTTCAAATTTCATAGAAAAAGATTTTATCCCTACTTTTCATTATCAAATGGACTAACTTTTTTATTAGTTTTTACATATCTTTTAGACTTTTTTATTAATTATTATGATGATGTGGGTATTATCAAATTTTGTCTAAGTTATTTCCTTCCAACCAATGATCTTAAAGATATAATCCCTACACACATCAACCTAATGCATTTAAAATTTTATTACTATTTGGTTTGGTTTCTAAAACCATTACCGGCCCATCTGTTAAGTACTCTTTTCAGAATTATGTTTAGTGAGATAGGTGTTTTTCCAGAATAATTGACAGGGAGTGTGAGTGCATGAGATGGAGAGGGAATGAGAATGGGAGACATGCCCTCATTCCAGATATTATTATTTGATGCAGGGTCATAGTCATTCTTTTTAAGTGTACCTCCATTTGTCTTTTGCATCCATTCCTTCTCCATCCACCCACTCGCTGCTCTCTCTGCCTTCCCTTCTCTCTACTCTCACTTTTTCCCACTACTAATTATCAGCGTCCTCTCTATCTCTCTCTCTCTCTCCTCCAATTAGGGTTTCCTCTTTAGGGTGCTCTCTCCTTCTTTAACAAATCTGTGACTATTATATACCTCTCATTGGCTAAGGCTATAACTTTGTCTTGAAGGGGAAAAAAATTAAAAGCAGCTCCTGAAGGACCTCCCACAAGGGGAAAGGTAGTTCCCTTTTACTTCACCTGATCAAAGAAACCTATATCATAAACAGGTAAATTCATGTTCATATAGCTATACTGCTTCTTTGTTCTTTTTCTATGTTTATAGTTCTTTTTCTCTGTTTTAGTTTTGTTTTGTTTTTTTAGTAAAGTAACAATCGATAGACATACCGGATCCTTTTGAGAAGTCACTGTTTAGGGCTTTGCCATTTTATGCATCTTCTGATGCAGCCATATATGAAATATATGTAATGGCAATTGTTCCAGCATCCTAGATCCCTGATTCAACTCATATTCAGAAGGAATTTTTTTTACTATCTTCTTGATCATGCAGCTGAATTCTACTAGCAGAAGAAGGATATGAAGTGTTCTTGTACATGTCTTCGCTGAGGGGAAGTGTCCCGAAGAAAAAGAAAATTGAGTTCATAAAAGAAGAAGACAACAAACCCAGAAAATAATTTTAAACGAAAGAAATTTAAAGAATTAACACTCTGGTTCTGGGAGTTCGAAGTTTAAAAGCTATTTCTTTTCTAGTTTTCCCTCACAATTGACAGGAGAGAGAGAGAGAGGTGTATATATATGGACTATGGAATTTAGAAGGGAAAGGTAAGGTAAGGTAAGGTAAGTGGTGATAAAATTATTCAAAAATTGAGGTCTTGAGAAAGATGTTTCTGATTGTTAGAAGTACTATGCTGCTATTTTCTATATCAACCCCATGAATTTCACCAGCTGTTGTTGATGACTACATCAAAGAGCAAACAGCAAAATGAGATAGATGGGAAAACAAAAGATACATAAAAGGTGCAAGGTGAAACTGATATATATATATATATATATATAGCATCAGATCCCATTAGCTGTCATCAGTTTCACCTTTCCTTATAATTTTAAAAGTAAAACTATTTCTTACTGGAGAGACTTGATATATATAGATCATGGAATTAAAAATAAAAGCTTCTCATTCGGTTTTATGGCCATTAATTTATTCTAGTGCAGAGATCCATCGAGAGAAAGAAAAATGGCATCATCAAGCTCTTACTCATCTCCCTGCGCTGCCTGCAAATTCCTGAGGAGAAAATGCATGCCAGGTTGCATCTTCGCGCCTTACTTCCCACCCGAGGAGCCTCAAAAATTCGCCAACGTGCACAAAATCTTCGGGGCTAGCAACGTGACCAAGCTCCTCAACGAACTCCTCCCTCACCAGAGAGAAGATGCCGTGAACTCCCTCGCCTACGAAGCAGAGGCGCGTGTGAGGGACCCAGTGTATGGGTGCGTGGGAGCTATTTCTTTTCTTCAGAGACAGGTCCAGAGGCTCCAAAAGGAGCTTGATGCTGCTAATGCCGATCTCCTCCGCTACGCCTGCAACGAAATCCCTCCTACTAATTCTCTCTCTATGGTGCCACCTGGGATAGGAATCACGACTTCATCGCTTCAAGTTCAACAAATGCCTCAGAGGCAAAGGTCGTCGACTATGGAGTATATTAATGGAAGGATTGGTAATACTGAAGGAGCGGGAGGAGGAGGTGGGTTGTACAGGCAATTTCCTACGGCTTATAATTACTCTCTTCCTTATACTATTCCATGGGCTGATAACACTTCGGATGGCATCGATGAGGGAGCAGCAGGAGGTGGTGGAGGTAGTTTGTAAATTTTTAAGTTTGCTGAGTGGGGGAAAAAACCCATCTAGGGTTTTCATTTCTACCCTTTTGAGGTATGGCCTTCCCTGCAGTATTCTGATGGTGGTGTTACTATTATATATATCTACTTATGAATTGGTCTCTAGCCATGTAGCCTTACTTGGACTCTCTTCTGCTAGCTATAACTCTATATCTAGGCGACCGTGAAGGTCTTCTGTTTAATTCCCTTTTGATTCTTAATTTTGTTTAGTGTGTAACTTCTAGATGATGATGAATTGTATTTGTTAGAATTTAACTGCCAGCAGTAATTTAAGTAGGATTGTGGGTTTAGGACCTAAATAAGTCGGTAAGAACATGCATAATAATGTAAGGCTACTAGACCTTTTATTTGTGTTTTCAGTGCAACTATCTAGGCATGTGCAATATGTGCATGCGCGGAAGTTGATATTCTGTCATTGTTGATCATTCAGAATAAATATGAAGTAATAACATTTCCCTGATCTTTAAAGAGGATTCTAAAGCCTAAGTCTATGGCTTAGACGCCTTACTCCTACTTCTATCCTACATATATTCTTCCCTTTTTTGTTTTCCACTTTGCTCTTGCATATATATCTATATATATATATATATATATCTATATATATGGAGTTATGGACCACTCTTCTACCTTTTTAACCACAATTTCTCTGGCTAATTTATAACCACAGATTTGTGTATTGATTTCCTTAATTTTTTTTTATATCGATATATGTTGCCTTAGTTCAATGGGTTTTCCTAAAATAAAGGCATGACCAGAAGTTTAAGTCAGTCAATTACTGGGAGTTTATGCATATCAGTGAGAAATAACACAGACACACAGAAAAAGATATATATTATAAGCGTGAGTTCTCAGTATAGGTAGTCTCATGTAGAGTTGTAGACTTCTCATATGAAAGTCTCTGTCTAACTGCCATAATTCAGCATTATCTAATAGCTAGTGATCTCTAGATTTATTGGGAAACGTACACATTGGTTAATTATTATGGCTAGTGTATTGATGAACACAACTAGTAGGAAAACGAGCAGTGTTTTTCTGAACTTGTCTCTGATTCAATCCAAGCTTATTTTGAATTGTAGTTTTCACCATGTACTGAGAAAAAGGTGGATGATGAATCTCTTGGTTTCAAACACATAGTCTCCCCGTGAGGCTGTGTCTGAGCTCCACCCTCCATTTTTTTAAAAAATAAATATATATCTGAATCTGAAATAGTGAGCCACAGTCGCTTTCCTCATTGGATCCATGCATAAAGTAGCGGTAGTAGCTCAAACTTAGGGTTATGTTTTCAGCTTTTTTTTTTTAATTTTTTCCCCTAATTTTCCAAGGGAAGTACCCTAACACTTCGAAACTGTTACTATCAGCAACACTTGCCCCCAGATAAATACAGTAAAACAGTGAACCAATGGACAGAAAGTCACAACACAACTCTCTCATGGACTGCAGCTACATCGACAACAAAAACTTGCATGCATATGCATAAAGAGAAAACTGTGTTTACGCCTTGCTGTATCCATAAATATAAAAATGTTCTGTAGCTTCATTGATTAATTAAAGAAACGAAAAGAATAACCAATGTTTTAAAACTCGAATCAATTATTGAATTGGGATAAAAAATAATTTATACTTACAATAGTTTGATTTGTTAAATCAAAATTAAATAATTTTAAAAAAAACATATAATATTTTATAATTAAATAGATATATATTGTAAAATAATATTTAAAATAAATACAGATGTTTAAAAATATAAGAATTAAATACATTATTTACATATTAAAACAAATTTATATAAAATTAATTGGGTAAAATATAATAAATAATATAAATCTCTATTATAGAATATCAAAATTTTGATTTAAGTTAAGAAAAAAACTAATTTTTAATTAATTTAATACCAATGCACTCAGTTTTTATGATTTTTTACTAATTTAATTGATTTTTAATCAATTTTTTGCTTAATCATTTTTCCAAATCAATCAAATTAAAATCATAATAATTTATCAATTTTTTGATTTAACTAATCAGTTTGTTTCAGTTTTCTCAACCATGAGAACAACTCTTAATTTTTTGTACTTTTTTTTTTGGGTCATGAAAGGTTTTCAGGGCAAATGTTAGTTTTCAATTTGACAGGCAAAATTCTGAACCGATCCTGGTGAGATCAGAATCCAGAAGTGGCAGCAAATAAATACCATTTCGAGATCCGAGAAAAACAAAGAAAAATAGGGTTATGGTTTTTCCCATGAATTATAAATAGAGAACATAGATGAAAATAAAGAGCACTCTTCTAACTCGCAAGTTCAGCCGCATCAGCTCTTCTTGTTCCCCAAAGTATATAGTCTTTCATCTCCCAGAATAAAGCTAGCCGTCATTTTATCCTATATAAATTACATTTAAACATCAAGTTAAAGACTTAAAACGGTTAGAGTCAAATATAAATTTTGAAAAAAACAAAACCTGATAGATCATGAAATTATCCTTACTTACTTCGATGATATATCTTTCTCTCTCTTATTTAATAAAAATTATCCTTATTTTCTTCGACGATATATCTTTCTCTCTCTTATTTAATAAAAATATTTATGTCTCTCAATGTCATCAATGTATAGACACAGGGCTTAAGAGTCCTGTTTGGGAGTTCACTTTTGTCAGGCTCTTTTCTCCATCTCAGCACAGACACTGTTACAACACTTACACCCATAAAATAAAAGAAAAAGTCAGAACCGTCCTCTCTGAGTCTCTCTCCCTCTCTTAAATACGCACAAAGAATATCAATATGGATATGAGACGAGAGACACGAGGGCCTGGCAGAGGCTCTTATAATAGCTACAGTGATAGTCATCACGTCCATATTTAGTCCTCCAATTCATAACCCTCTCTCTCTCTCTCTGCTTTCCTCGAGATCACCAAAAGACTCAGCTTTTTCTTTCTTGGAATTTTTGTTGAACCAAATCTAATCCCTGATCAACTTTCCCTCAGAATATCTCCCTCGTCTACGTCCAGTCCCTTTTAATTGGTATAATTATATTATAGTATCGCACACTTTGACAGTTGGAACATACAATTTTATAATTTTGTTGCTAATAAACAAGAAGGGAAAGGGAAAGGAAAGAGCAGTGTAAATTGTGATGTGTACTGTTTGGGGCTCAGAGAGAGAGAGAGAGGGAAAAAAAGTGAGTATGGCTTTCTGAACTTGTTGTTCCTCTGATCAACGAATGCAATAGTAATAATAATAATCATAATTTCAGAATCTATCAAGCTCATCAATCTTCTTCGCTCTGCACCAAAGACGTGGAAAAGAAGGAAAAGAGCGGGTGAAATTTGGCAGTGTGAGGTTATTAGAAAGGACAAACAAGAGAACAGCGAGTGTTTGTGTGGGTAGGAGGGAGGGGGGGGTCCTATCCTATTTAAAGCCCCACAAGAAATTCTTTATGTCCTCTTACACTTAAGAAATGGCCACCACACGACCAGGACTTGTATCTTTCGCTATGTATGATTTCCATGTTCAAGCTCTCTCTCTCTATTCATAGATATTCACAGACCTAGACATGTACTAATGTACATATGATGACATAGTAGTACTCATGTTATTCGTCTCAATGTGGTCAAACAGACAAAAAAGTCTCGTCATTCTAATCGTATTTACAGACAGTCATTGAGACAAGTATAAGTGCATTTGTGATGTGTCAATTAATTTCAATTATGTGTCCGACAAACATTCCGACTTTGACAAGTATAGCTCAACTGCTATAGCTAAAATTAATGAAATTGGGCATACGGAAATAAGCTAAAATTAATGAAATTGGGCATACGGAAATAAAACTACAAGACTTGAGAATAACTTCCCTTGGATATCTTCCTCCTTCAAAGCTATTTCATGACGGGGTAGTCCTAGGCTCATCTTCTGTGCTTTGACTTTGATTAGGGTTTCAGACTTACATAACATCCAAGCTTATAAGAAGCAAATAATAATTAATTAATGGTTCTATGATGACCGAGATTAGGTTCATGTCTGAAGATTACTCATTTACAAGTTATGTGAACATAGAAATAAATGAAGACCTTTTACGGGGGCAAAAAAATTTAACATGGGTCATCATCACTTATCTAGTTGAAAGGAAGTCATTCATCATTTAAAAGTTTCCGTTACCTCGATATTTGGTGTTCAAGACTGATGGATATTAAGCACCGTTTTCTTTCTATTAATTTATTTTTGTTTCCAACTTTGACCACTTTTATCAAGTATATGTTCATTACACATGTCTCCCCGATTTGGGCCATTGTAGTTTGAAAGATTTTCACATTAAGAAACATATCTAGAAATAAAAATATGGGAGCTATACTTATTCTTCACCACTCATTATATGTATTTAGTAATAATTCAAAATCGGATCCTTTAAAAAATAATAAAAATCGGTCCTTCAACCAGATGCATGATCAACTTTACATTATTACAGTCGTAGTTTACTTTGACACACATATATACACCATGTACCCATATTGAAGAGATAGGGCATGCATACAAATTCATATATTGTTAATTATTAATTATTATTCATTCGATCTTAAATCACTTTTTCAACCAATCTGAATTTAGTGGCACAAGATTATATACACAAATGGGCTGCTTCTAATTAAGAATCAAGCCACCATATGCTTATGTCAGTGTGGAACGAATCATACTGAAAATTAGATTATGAGTTTGGTTATTTATTTATAGGAATCGATCATATGCACCAAATATTGACGCCGCGAAGTCATCATTACTCATATCTAAAGAGTTTTGCTTTTTTTTTTTTCATTAAACGTATATGATAATAATGTTCTTCAAGATTTCGCAGAAAGATCCCGCGTACAGAACATATACATTTCTATGGTATTTGATCAGCTTATTATTATATATAGCTTACATCTAAATGATAGGGTTCAGAGGCTTTGCCACCACATGCATGAGTTCTAGAAAAAGGCTAATGTGTTCAAAGCCCATTGCTCACTTTTATTTTTACTTATTCTTTATGACCCTAAACAATGATTCTTTAAGCTAAAAGTGGTTGATCTGTAAGATTTCCAATGATGATGAGCATGATGGTAGCCACTACTGCGGTTCTAAACAAACCTATATATGATTATGGGTCAAATTAGAGATGCTCTTTTTTTTTTTTTTCGACTAGAGATGAATCATACAGATTGCTTTCATCTCTCTCTTGATTTTCTTTCTCAAACATATATTCTTTGCCCTTCTTAATTTCAATCTTTCTGCAGCCGTTTAAAGCGGTATGCAATTTATTATACAGAGGAATCATGAAAGGAAGAATATAAGATATGCTTGAGTTATTCCAACAGGGAGATTTTATTCCGAAAACTACTTGGCCCTCGCAATGGAGAATTGTTTAAGAGGCCAGGAATTGGTATTTAGGAATACAAACCAAATGTGGAAAAGGTGGTGGGTCTTGAAATTTATTGTAATGTGTCTGGGCCAAATTTTGACTTGTGAAGAAAGCACTAAATAGACATGATGCATCAAGGTCCTTTCACAAATAATAATGTGGACGGTACAAAGCAAAAATTCCATGGGTCACTGGCTTTCCTTTAAGAATTTAATGTTCGTAATATATTTTGGGTCAGCGGACTCAGTACCATGCATTCTTTGTTTCTTTGTCGCAAGAGCCCTCTCAAAGATAAATTAACGAAAAACCCCCCAAAAAAATTTATTAAAAATTTATTAAATTTAGAATTTCAATAATAACAAATATTTATCCATGTCCTCGCATTCTAAATAAGAATTGAATTGTGGTAACTCTTTGGTTGCGTTTAGTATGGAGATTTTCAATTTATCACATAAAATTACTTATATCTAAGCAATATTTGGTTTAGTCAGAATTTCCAATTAGTGAAAAAGTATTTTTCCCTTGTAATATTAACTTGGGAATAAGTTACTCAAGTTTTGTAGATGACTCATTTATTAAGAAAAATAAAGTTCCCAAAAAAACTCAATTAAAAACCAAAAACAAACATAAAAAATTTAAGGCCTGTTTGATTTTTTATTTTTAGAATAATTTTTTTTTTTTAAGAAAAAAATAAAATTGTGTTTTCAGAAATAAAAAATTAAAATATCTTTTAAATGTTTTATTAATTTTTATTCTGCAGAATCAGACAAAAAGTGGAGAATAACAATTTTTCAAAATGATAATTCAAACAGATTTTTTAACTTTTTTATTTTTAAAATTTGTTCTAAAAAATATTTGTTTTAAAAATATTAAAATTAGAACAAAATCAAACAAGTCCTTAATTTTTTAAATATAATTTTCTAAAAAAAATAAAGAAATTCCCATACCAAAAGCACCCTTTATTAATCCCCCCTCACCCAAGTAAAAGAAATAAAACAAAATGGGTGAGTCTTTGGTCATTACTGGCCAAAAAGAAAAGGCTTTGGCCATGAACTTTTTTTTTTTCCTCCCCTCACCGTTTCCTGGGTTCTCTGTAGGTGGGATGAAGACGAGATTATAAACGTGGATTTATCAGAATATATGAAGTGGTTATCAATGATCATTGAATCCAACTAAATCAGAAATAATTCCAAGGTGAAAATGTGAATTTATGTGCGCACGCAGGACTTGGGGTGCAGAAACATCTTCATAACATACGGAGAATTGGGTCAATTTTTGGCCCAAATTTTATTTACCATTGTGGGCTACGCAACGTTGAAGCGGGGCCGTTTTCCTTTCCTGATGAACACGATGAAGACCTAGACTTGGTTTGGGTAATGGACCGATTTTGCAAGTATTCACAAATGAATAAAATTTATAAACAGCTTCTCGTATACTTGTTATCGAATTTCTTAATTATAATATGACAAATATATATATTTCCAACACCAATATGATTAGTTATGATTTATATATATAAGTGTATGATTCTTACAACTTAATATTACATAATTGGGTTTTATAAAGAATTTCTTATACATGTTATAAATCTATTAGAAAATATGATAACAAAGATATAAGAAACAATCCATTTTATAAATTGGATGATGCTCACTTCCTTAGCACTAATCATTATTTGGATAAAAAACTCTTACAATGCCAAGTTAGCCATTGCAATTAGTTGGCTCTATTGGACAAGTGGCATACAATGCTGAAGTCAATGAAGGTAATGAAGTTAAAGGACAAGTAGTAACATTAGTTAGAAAGAGTAACAAAATTAAGAAAAAGGCTTGGAAATTAAGAGAAGAATAGGAGAATATTAACAATTAAGGCATAATAGTAGCGTGTATGGAACTGATTGTATCTTGCCATTGGTTTTCTGATCTTCTTCTCCACTCTTCCATAACTTCTCTCTTAAATTTAACTAAGCTCCTTAAGGTTCTCAGAATTAGTATGTTGTAGATCATTTGGCAACTCAGTAACAAGATGTTCAGGTAGAGATAAGGCAGACACTGGAGCAAGCAGATGTGCAATGCAAGAGAGCTAAGGATCAACATTGCAAAAAACAAGTTTTTGAGGAAGGAGATTATGTGATAGTGGTCTTGCAAAAAGAGTACTTTCTAGCAAACTATAATCTAAGAAATATAAGCCATATTAGATAAAGAAGAAGATAACTGATAATGTTTACATTATAAGCCTACTTAACATAACAGGGATTTCCAACATATTTAATGTGGTGGACATATTCCCATTTCATTGATCTTATGAGCCATTATACCCAAAGGCAAGGCTTTGAGTAATTCAAGGATGAGCTTTTTCTAAGTGAAAGGAACTCACGCATGACACATAGTAAACAAATATATGGATGGGGTTGATCGTCAAAAACCCAATTAGATGCCTAAATGACTTGTTTGACTTCCATAATTTTCTTAACTTTTAAGAGGTTTCTATTTTAGCCAACTTTCTATTTTAAATATTTTTCTCACTATTACACATTTTCTTATTTTTAAAACTTTTCTACTTGAGGCATTTTCCTATTGTATTTTTATTTTATTTATGAAAATCAATTAGGATTTTCTATGAACTTCATATAAATATCCCTTGATGTATTTCTAAAGCAGACTTTGAATAATACAATTTTCAAATTTTCTTCCACACTTTGCTTGTGGTCTTATCTATTTTCCCACATGTTTTGCTGCATCAATGAAATCTTAGATGAATAGTTTAGTGCAACCTATTTATCTAAGTCATAAGACAAGTAAAAGACAACTTTCTAGATACATTAAGGACACTATGAATGGCTTGTCACACCATTTGACCTTACAAATGCCCTAACTACATTTCAAGCATTAATGAAAATTCATACTTGATTTCTTCAATGATATCTGACTTTGTAGTTTATCATGGCCCCTGGATTTACAAAATCTCAACATAATACTTAATTTATTGCAACAACACCAATTATATGCTAAACTAGCTAAATACTTATTTGGACAAACAAAAGTTTAACATTTGGGGCATGTGGCTTTCAATAGAAGGAGTAGCAATAAATCAATCCAAGGTATATGCAATTTTAAAATGGCCAAGTCCTATTTCTCTAAAACAACTTAAAGGCTTTAAGGCTTAATGGGCTACTATAGAAGATTTATTAAAAATTATGCTTAAATGGCCACCCTTTAACTCAACTTTCATTAAAAAAAATGCTTTTAATTGATCTTCCAAGGCTCAACAAGCTTTTAACTTCCTCAAGCAACCTATCATTCAAACACTAGTGTTAGCTTTTCCAAAATTTTTATCACTTTTTTTCAAAGAAATAGATGCATTAGGTTTGGAAATTAGTGTTTTCCTAAGCCAAAATGGGCACCCTATCTCTTATTTTTTCAAAAAGATATCCTCAAGGATGCAAGTTAAGTTACCTTATGTGAGAAAAATGCATGCACTTAATAAAATAATGATGAAATTAAGGCATTGCCTCCTTGGGCATCCTTTTAGTATTAGAACTAATCAAAAAGTTTGAAGCACTCCACTAATCAAGTGATCCAAACAACAAAATGCATAAACTAATGGGATTTTACTGCTCCATTAAATACAAGCCTAGACATATAATTAAGCAGTGGATGCTCTCTCTTGCTCTTTTTATATGGCTCTTTCAATACCTTATTCTACATTGTTGTTTAACATACAACAAAAAGTCCTATAAAGTAGTGAACTTCAACAAATGATATGATAATGTTTTAAAAATCCCTAATCCATGCCCAATTATTCATTATGAGAGGGGTTATTGTTTTGGAAAAATAAACTTATTATTCCTCTTAATTTTTCCATTATCAAAACAAACATTCTACAAGAATTCCATTTTTCTCCTATTGGTGGTCATGTTAGAATTCTTAGAACACATGCTTGAATTGCATCCCAATTCTTTTGGAAAGGCCATATGACATCAGATATTCAAAAGTATGTATGTGTGATAATTTTTGATATGACACCAAGCAAAGGTTTCGCATAAGCACCTTGCAGGATTGTTAAGTCGTCTTCCTATTTCTAGCCAATCATGAGTTTTGCCCTTTCTCATGGCTTTGCTGTTATCATGGTTTTCATTGATAGGCTTTCCAAAAATGCACACTTTGCTACCTTGAAATTTGATTACACAAGTTTACAAATGGCTTATCAATTTTTTCACACACTAGTTAAGCTTCATAAAGTATCTCAATCCATTTTCTCTAATAGGGATGAAGTTTTCACTAGTAGCTTTTGGCAACATCTTTTTAAATTGTAAGGAACCACTCTTAAGATAAGTTCCTCTTACCATCGCAAAACTAATGGTTAATTTGAAACTCTTAACAAATGTCTTGAAATGTATCTTCATTGCTTTGTACATGAGAATTTTTGTATATGATTCAAATATTTACCATAAACTAAGTATTGGTATAACATGTCATATCATTATAAATTATAGAGGAATCCCAAATCATACATTTCATATAACATCAATTATTAAAATTTATACATTTGACAGTGGAATTAATTGTTATTGAAGGCTTAAAATAATCTAATCGTGCACCAATAAATATTTTCACTATACATTTCTTTAAATTCATGCCAAACAAGTTTGTTATGCTTGGGACATCATAAAAAGAAGCCAAAAATTCGTAGGCATCATATGCTCATTTTCACAGCTTTGACACATAATAGGGCCAAACTTTAAAAGTCATAACTTAAACTATACAGCTCTAATTTGACAAATTTGATGGCTACAAAAAACTTGTAATGAAAACTATCTACTATAAAAATTTCAAGTCTAAACAAGTTCATTCAGTCCCCTAAAACTCATAAAAGTAGAAATAGAACCATATAAACAGTAAACCAATAAAATCTACATAATTCATCCAATTTTGAAAATTTATAAAAAATTATATAGAGTTTCAAAAATTTTTCTTTAACTTTATGGAAAGCTCTAGATGCACTTTAAATACTTGCCAAATTTCAACCCAAAATTCATCCATTTGATTTGTCATTGGTTCATGAATATTTTATGGCTTAAAAAGTGTAAAATTTAATTCCAAATGGTTCTAATTCAGCCATATTATACCATGTTTCTATTTGGGCACAATTTAAATGGCAAATGCAACAAATATGTCTGGTCTAACATGTCTCAAAAGCTATACAAGTCAAAATCACACTCTCACTTGCCATTATATACATGTATTTTCAAGAGCTTAATAAGTCAATTTACATAATATTGTTTATGACTATCCATAAATGGTTTCTACATCATATTCTTATACTTTTAAATGTGTTAAAATGATCATATATCCAAATATACAAGTACATAGCCATAGGTATAAAAATATGTCTTAAAATGAACTCCATTGTCAAAGTAACTCTCTTGAAACTATTTGATCATCATTCTTGCTTTTTTGAAAGCCACTTAGTCATTGTTAGTGAAAATATAGGGAAAGATAAAATTTCAAGAATCTCAATAGCTAATCTAACACTTAAACGTATATATAAAGTTCATTCAAATGCAAGGATGCAAGCATGCATGTCATACAACTATAAATCATTCAAATTCATGCATCAGGGATCCCATGACTCTTTCAAGAGCAACACTAAGTTTTAGAGACTTTTGATCTAGCATCACTCAACAATTTGGGAGTTTTAATTTAGTCTTACCCTCCTTTAGAGACTTTTGATTTAGCCTCACTCATACTTGATACTTTTGACTTAGTCTCACCACAATTAAAGATGTTTGCCCTCACCTCTCCTATTTTAAAAGCTTTTGGCACAACCTTACTCATTCAATTGTCAAACTAATTTCAAATGCAACAAATACTATGCAATTGCATATAGTCATCAAACAATCAACATTATGCATAATTTGCATACAATATGTACAAGCAATTCAAAACACTAAAACAACTAAGCATACGTATACAAGAATGAAGGAAAAGCTACCTTTCCAATTAGTCCTCTTTGGTTTCTTTCCCCTCTTTCAAGGCTCTACACTTACACTTGAATGAAATCTTACTTGATTGACCTAGAAACATCAAATGAATCACAAAATTAACAATGGAACCATACTTGTACTCATTTAAGTTTTATACAAGTTAACTAGAACTTTAGGCTCACATATGATTCAATTAAGTGGCATAATGAAACAACTCTTATAAATTAATATCTTGGCTCCAAGATCTCACCCAATATATGTTATATAATTTTATTAGAACTCATTAGAGCTATCATAAACTTAATTCAAAGAGCTTAGTACCAAGTTATTTCTTTATATATAATTGAACTTTAGATTTTTATCTTCTAAAATAAGGCTTTTAAGTTCAAATTAATAGTTCTTTTAGTGTTTACAATTCATATCTAGACTATTTATTACCTTGAAATCATTGAAAAATTCTCCTAGATACTACCTCTCCTTCACGGTCGAAACTAGGTACATATTGAGAGCCAAAAGAGTTTTATGATTCTTCTTAGAATTTTTGGCGCCTATAGATATTCCCTAACTTTTTTATAGCTCAATTATGATTTCACATAACTTAAAATACCCTTTTAAAGTTTTCAACTTTCTAAGGTGCAACAAAAATCCTAAGTATCATATCTTGCAATTTTCTAGCATTACAATGGATTTCCTTGATCCATATTAATCTCTGTACTCCCAAGCCTCTATTCCCATCATGTTTTGGCCAAGAATTAATCCCTTATAGGATTCTCACATGTTGGCCGAACATGAGAAGGTATGGAAGAATAAGGGAGAGCAAAGCAAGTTTTATGCATGGAAACATACCTTATTTTACTTCTTGTCAAATGAAGATTTTAATGGTGGATTTGGTTACTTCAAACTTTCCTCTTTTTTTTAAGAGTTCTTTCAAGAAGCTAAAACCACTAAAAGAAAAACCTCAAAGAGGATAAGAGAGTTTCTAACTAACTTAAGGTGAAAAAATATACATTTGCTTACTTTCTTAGTTTTTCTTTCTACCCTTTCTCCTTCCTTCTTATGCATCCTCTTGGGAATGTTCAGAATTGGTTTAGGTCGGTTATTAGGCTAGTGGGACATGTCTGGCCTCATATAAAGAGAGAAAAAACCATTTTATAACATTTTACAAAATTTCTGTTATACCCCTCCACTCCCATTCCTTCATTTGCTCATTTTGAACCTTTTTTTATAACCATCTTTTCTATCATAAAATTTAGTTCCTCTAATTTATTGAAAATATCTTATTTCAATTTTATGAAATTTAAAATAATTCAAAACAATCTTACCAAAGTTTACGTCAACTAATGACCTAAATCATACACCGGAAGGGTTTTAACTAGTCTGATGGTTCTTATAATTTTCATGACCTTTAAAAATCTTAGTGAGTTCAATTTTACCATTTAAAACTTTTTCCTTTAAATTTTCAAAAACTTACTCAAAATTATATTTTGCCACTGGGTTTCGGTTCATTTCGTTTAGCAGTTTTGGCTTTGATTTTGGGCTATCTTTAGTTTCCCAACCTCATTTCTAGATATTCTATTTAGTATTCTCACCTTAATTTGCCTCAATTCATTTTACTTCGGGGTTCTCTTTCATTCACCATACGATTCTAATTTTAGTTTCTCTTAATTTATATTATCCTTCTCTAGGCTTATGACTATGCTTAAATAATTTATTCCATTCTTTAGGAACTTTTTTTTTAATTACCAAATTATAGGATATTACATTTCACCCTTAAAATAAATTGTGTTTTCAAAATTTAGGACATTGTTATATAAATAATTGGGGATATTGTTTTTCTCATATTATTCACTAGTTTGTAAGTAACCTGATCAGAATGTAGACCTTTTAGATCATTTTTACCAGAGAAATGTTATTATTTTCTCAACTATTTGATCATAATATCAACAAGTTCTTTGGTATTACAAATATAGGAAGATTATCCTACAACTAAAATTCTCATAACCTATAACAACTAAGGGGGTTGACAATTAAGCATAGGAGACTTGGAATATAACTTAGTTCTAAGTTAGGTCAAGAAAGAACACAGGGCAATATAATAATAAACTGGTCTAATTCTCTTAGGTATTTTAAATGGATTCATATAACTAGGATTGGGCCCTTCCTCATTTTGATGGACTGACGCACTCCAATAATTGAATATCCTTGAATAAATATATAATTTCTAATCTCAAACCATATTTTAATGGTTGTATTCTTTTATTTACATAACTCTTTTGTCTATTCGAGACCATAAAGAGTTTCTTGCTAATCAATTTTATCTTTTCAGTGGTCTGATCTATCCATCTCAAGATTTATCAATCTCCTCTCACCTAACTCAACCCTACACAAGGTTATCTGCATTTTCTCCTATACAGAGTTTTATATAAGACCATTTGAATATTGGGATGATAACCATAATTTATACAAACATAATTACAGGCATATATATATATATATATAATTTCCTCCTATTTCCAGCACATATTCCCCTTACATATCTTTTAAAGTTCAGATGGTCCTTTCTGTTTAACCATTTATCTGGGGGTGATAATCAATGGTAGTACTAAGCTCCAATTTAATCTCTACCTAGGGTTTCTATCAGTTACAACATGATTCAGTATCCCATGAGATATCATTAATTCTTTCATATGCAATAGGACAATTTATTCAGTGCATACATAACCTTAATTAATAAAAGCATACCAACCCTATTAATACATTCTTTGTTACTCATATATATACCATATATGAATGATATCCTAGGTAACCCTATGATAGAATTCACATCTATATTATCTCTTTTTCCCACTCAATGATATCTAGGGATTTTAATGACTCAACTTATCCTTGATGATTAATCATAACTTTTTGACACATCAAATATCTAGCCATATATTAGCTAAATTTATCTTCATTTCTAGCCACCAACTGATCTTTCAAATTCTAGAACATCTTGGTGATCTCAGAACACATTACATATTTGTTAGTATGTGTCTTCTCCAAAAATCTTTTCTCTTAATTTAATTGTATTTAGCACATAAACTTTATCATTGTACATTACCATACCATCGACACTCTAGATTTTGAGGTTTCACCCTAGAAATTTTTCCTTTTAGTATGGTTCAAAAGTTATCCTCTTTTTGGACATCTAATATTTGGGTTCTTAAATCATTTTCTATTCTAATGTCAGCCAAAATAATTTGCTTAGAAGTATACAATAGGATATATTCATATTCCTGAATTTTTCTATGAGCTCTTATTCCCAAATCATTGTATAGGTTGAATGTTTATGGACTTTCTACCCTAAAGTATCTGTCACCACTCTGGCCTTACTTGAATGGTATTTCAATTTACAATTATAATTTTTCAAGAACCTCATCCATCTCTTCTGTCTCACATTTAATTCTTTTTTATCAAATAGGTATTTCAAACTTTTATAATTATTATATATCCTTACTGTATCACCATATAAGTAATTTCTCCAGATTTTGAAGGTAAAAACCACTGTAATTAACTCTAAAACATGTTGGGATAATTTTCTGCATGCTGCCTCAACCTTCTAAAAGTATATGCCACCACTATATCCCTTATTATATCAATATACATCCTAACTCTTTCCACAACCATCACTATAAATAACAAGGTTTACTAAGGTCATGTGCATCAGGTACAATCAACACAAGGGCAATGGTTAAATGGAGTTTCAACCTCGAGAAATTTCTCTCACATCTATCATCCCACACAAACAAAATTTATTTTCTAGTTAGTCTCATTAGTGGTAAGGCTATTTATAAAAATGCCTTACATGAATCTCTTAGAATACTCTGCCAAACTTAAAAAACTTCTAACCCCAATAATGGTCTTAGGCCTATCCCATTGTAATACAATTTTAACTTTATGGGGTTCAATCACAACCCCTGTCTATGATATGGCATTACCTAACCTCACTTTAATTAGCCAAAACTCACATTCACTAAGTTTAGCGTACCATTTCATGTTTCTCAAGGTTTTAAGGACTATTCTTAGATACCTCTCATATCTCTCAACTGTCTTGGAGTATATTAGAATATCATCAATAAAAACTACTACAAAAATGTATTCAAATATAGTCTGAATACCCCATTCATATTGTCCATAAAATAGCCAATGCATTAATTAAGTCAAATGGCATAACCAGGAACTTATAATATCCATATCAAGTTCTAAAGTCCATTTTTAGGATGTCTTCAACTTCAACCTTCAATTAGTAATGCCCAAATCTAAGATCTATCTTAGAAAATATTAATGTCCCTGCTAAATTCTCTATAATTTATATACAATCTTAAGCTACCATTTTCCTAAGTGACACACTAGGGTATATGAATAATTTTCTCTAACAATTTTCTCGATTTACTTTTTTTAGTTCTACTAGCTTAGTAGGAGCCATTTTATAAGGAGTTTTAAACACCGGTCTAACCCTAAGCACAATATTATTAGGGAACTTTATCTTTCTTAGAGGAGGTAGGTCATTACAATCACAATCTTTGGGGAAAACATATGAAAATTCCTTACCTATAGGGATCTCCTCCATCCTTCTTTCCTACCTCTGCTCATATAAAAAGAAAACTAGAAGCCTTTTACATCCATGCTCTAAATATCTCTCAGCTTGAGCAATGGATAAAAAAGATAATTCAGCTTCAACATTATGCATGGTCTCACATTCAAGCATAACATTATTAATAACCATCCAATGCAAGTGAATAATCAATCAATATCAAGCCAAGGCATGCAATTCAAATCCATGGTAGAGAAACAATAGTCAAATTACACAATGACATTCACATAAATGTGGGACGTACTCACATGGCTTCCAATAAAAATAGGTACAAACAGATCATAAGGTCTAGTATTAATACCCAAATTAAATCCCTACTTAAATAATTTATTCTACTTTTTAAATTTTTTTTAAATTATCAAATCATAAGATATTACATAATACATTCAATACATCCACAAAGATGACATCTTTTAAATTTCATCGATGTAGGAGACCCTCTATCCATTATTAAATAAGCTCTTTCTTCAATTGACAATAAATCACAAAGCAAGTCCTTAAAGTGACAAAGCAATTATCATAACTTATAGGTCTTATAACTCTCATAATTTCAAAAAAAAAATAGATATACTTTGTATATTAGCATATTCTATTTGATAAAAAGAGACCAATCCATATAATAGATCCCTCTTGTTCCTTCTCCTCTCGACATCAAGACACTTCGTTTATTATTGGATTCCACCTTCACATATATAAAATGTCTCATTTTATGTCACTTGGCCTCTTTTTATTGGGTAGAATATCAATAAAGTTGCACATTATGTGTATATAAGAGTTTTTTCATAATTCCTCTCTTTCTTCACTCAATTCATTTTTTTCCCTTTATTGATGTCACTCAATCTTTCACTCAATCATTTAACATGAAAATGGATCCTCTGCTGGGACATTACTATCCCACTAGAAGTGTTTAAATTTCTTTTAATATATATATATATATATATATATATATATATATAAGGGGGTGACTCCCTATTTTAAGCGTCACGGCAGCAAAGAATTTAAACTCATTTAACGTAACCTAACCAATAACCAAAATAACAAACAAAGCAACCATAACAAACAAAAACTTAAGCTTAGATCAGTTTAACCCAAAACGATATCGATTACTATACGGTCCTCACCAAGGTATAAATAAGAATGCAAGTATACCAGTATGATGAAGAAACCTATATAACAAATTGACTTTCTACCTTTGATGGTACAGTTCAACTTATACGAAGCTAAAGCTTGTAGCACCACCAGAAGGCTCCAGATTTGCACAGCACAAGCAAAATTCATCACTGTAACACCTTTAATTTCCCCAAGGATAAAACGACATGTCTCACATGCACACGCACTCCTCTTTCCATCACAAGTGTGCACCTCCCTCTCCACGTGTTCTCGCTCTCCTTCTCCTCCGATTCTTAATTTAAAACGCTCATGCCCCTCTATTCTCTACATTATCTCTCCATCACAGTGCTAACAGTGCAATCCAGAAACTACCCTATCTTCGATGGCTGAAACCCACCAAGACTACTATCGTTACCAACAGAACCCAACACATGCAATCGAAACCCAAAGCATCTTTCCTGAGAAGGGTCCTTCCTCTTCTCAGGTTCTGGCGCTCGCCACACTCCTCCCTTTGGGAGCTTTTCTCCTCGTCCTCGCGGCTCTCACCCTCACCGGCACCGTCATAGGTATCGCCGTCACCGCCCCGCTGTTTGTGATTTTCAGCCCCGTCTTGCTCCCCGCTGCCCTCCTCATCGGTTTGGCCGTCACCGGGTTTCTAACATCTGGCGCCTTCGGAGTCACCGCGATTTCCTCGTTTACATTGCTGGCCAACTATCTCCGCCGCTCACGGTTGTCGGAGCAGCTCGAATATGCAAAGCGTCGCGTCCAGGAGACGATCTGCCAAGCGGCCCAGAGTGCCAAGGAAACTGGTGAGGGGGTCCTGAGCAAGGCCCAGGAATCGGGCCAGGAGGTCCAGAATAAGACCCAGGAGTCGGGGCAGAAGATCCAAAGTAGTAAGGCCCAAGAAGAGAAAACTTCATCATGAGTTTGGAGATCATCTCTGGTTGACACTTGTGATTTCTTTCTGGAGCCCGTCTTCTTGGTTGTGTGTCAAGTGTGAAGCGTGTTTAATTAGTGCCAAAAAAACCATAGTAGCCATTGTAATAACAGCGTGTAGTCTGCTTTTGCAATTAAATTTCCAAGCTTCCTCGTTTTCATTCTTAAATCGGAACCACGTTTGAGATCCCCAGAGTTAAAAATAAAGTAATTAAAGCTAATATAATTGGCTCAAAAAAATTTAATTAATTAAAATTAGATAAAGGAACAGAAAGCGTAACAAGTTATTTCAACTACTAAACAAAAACTGTAAAAATAACTTCCAGATTTCCAAATTATGGTTATTGATCAGTTTTGGACCCGAAGTTTGTGATTTCATTATAGAACTAGCCCCAACCAGGCATCCTAGCCAAGTGCCGCTTAAGGCTAACCCAACTCCCATATTTCAACTAAGAAAATATATTGTAGCTTGGATTATTCTAGTTAGAGCCCACCATGACTGATGAATGTCTACAAAGTATATATAAGGAATTACTAATCAGTTATTGTACCCCTAGGCCTACATATAATTATAGAACGCATCTTATAGATGGACCAACAAAATTGTGTCGCTGCGTTTTCTACATATACGCAAGTAATTATTGTTTATCCATTCCCCTCCTAACTAACAATTGCACTTGTACATCTTCATGACAGTATAGCAGACAGTCTATCTAAAAGCTGGATGAAAGTTTCATCTGTGTCCAGCATGCTAATTCTTACATATTTTGGGCTAACCCCAAAGTGCTTCCCACTTCGTCCCCAAATCTTGTGCCCTCTGAGAAAAATTTCGCAGTCCTCTATATCTCCCTCACACTTTAACCACGCAAAAGCTGCACCAAAAGGTATAAACAAAAAATATATGTATTCTGCTTGTGGGCATGCGTTTATGAAATTCATTCAAGAACAAAAAATATTGGTTATTACCAGGTTGAGGCTCCAACACTCGACGGGAAAAGGTGCAGAATGCAGGAGAAAAGCTGGGCAAACTGAACTTTCCACTGCGGGCAACTACTGCTCTCAGTTGCTTCCACCTCTGCGCCATCACATTGTAGTTGAACTCGAAGAATGATTCACCTTCTTGTTCCTCGCAGCTCTCAGACACTGCCCTTAATACCTTAGCAGCCCTTAGCTGCGAATCCTTTGACACACCTATTGTATTTACCTCTATAAACTTAGTCATCTTCTTTGCAACCTCTTTGTCTTTCACGAGAGCCCATCTGCAAAACATAAACTCAAATGTCCTAATATATCTTGTCTTTTAAGAAATTTCACACAAATATAATGTATTAGCTCATCGTGCAGTGAATTCATCAAAATTTATCAAATTACGTGTTTCACATGTGGTGCTACCTCTTGGTCTTTCCCAATAGCCCACTTACAGAGCATAAACTAAAAACTTCATAAACGCACATGCCATCTTTAATGTAATGAATTTTCCGGCATCTGCATATTCAAGACCATTATATATCTTCTCTTATACATAAAATATATCAATTGATCATAGAACAAATCATTGACACATCCCTAATAATGAGTTTTTGTCAAATCCATACTACCTGTTGCGCGTCTAGTCTGCTAACGTGCCCATTTTGGTGAACCGGAGAGGATTAACATAAAAGAGTAAGGCTAAAAAAATCTTTTTAGATAGATCAAACTAACAATAAATAGATATAAAAGTACATCAACCACAAATTTTAGTGAAAAACTCATTAAATATATTTTTGTCTTTCTGTAATTAGTTTGATGCACCAATTTAAGAAACTTACCCAATGCGAATTCCAGCATGGCCAGTGCATTTGGAGACAGTGAAGAGGGTTAAGTCGTGATGGGAAGGGGATGATATGGGCGTGTAGTGGGGCCAATAATAGGCAAGGTCATGAACTAGCAGGCCCTGGCTACGGTTGACCACGGATCGTCTTTCAAAGCCATCAGGGTTGTTGGGAGAAGTAACTAGCTCTATGTAGGGACCTTCCTTGTCAAAACTCTCTGCATTACCACCCCATTTGTAGAGCCCTGATTTCTGGTAATCAGTCATTGTTGGGTACGACTGCAAAGTAATTTCCACTTCCTCGTCAATTCAATGTTAAAAAAATCTAAACTAATCAAAACTACTTACCGAGTAATAAGTACTTTATTCTATTAACAAATTAACTGACCGAGTAATAAGGTGTGGCAGAGACAACATCGATGGGTTCAGGCGCATCACGTGGAGAGAGAGCATAAAGAGCAGCGAGAAAGAGCTGAGTGGAACCTGTCCCTACAACAATATGGGTGCCTTCTGTGACCGCATTCCCCACCACTTTGTGCAACCTCACCACCTCCTTCGCAAACTCTGCCTCCAGAAACCAGCAAACGTCGCTCCAATCAGAAAAATAGCTCATCGATTGCCACCCCGGAATTGTAATCGTCGTCTTCTCCCCCATTTCTCGCCAATATCTTTCATACATCGTTGGATCTCCACTGCATTTTTGTTCACACAATATTAGCATCTTAATCATAATTTTAGATGTTAAAATCCTATTTTTAAAAGCATTTTCATAATTAGACTGATATATATCTGATATATATATATATATATATCTCTACTCTTTCCGTGTAGTATGCTGAATTTGTGTCCAAACTAGCTGTCTCTATAGTATTTTAGGAACTGTGGAAGCACAGTGGAGTCGGTAAGGAAGGAAGAATGAAAATGTCAAAAGAAGTGACCTTGAGTAAAGGGCTGAGAATGGGTCATAGAGGTCCATCCGTATCAGCCAAACAATGATTAGATAGATCGATGTCATGGTTTGACATCAGATCAAGAGTCTAAAGATCTCAGGACCCACAAAGTGGCAGACCCTGACGACCCATATGCCAACGACAAGAGAAAAGAGAGTTAAAAAAAGAAAAATAGAAGGACATTGAAAAAGCTACAATTTGGGCGCCCAAAAGTCCTAAGATCATTAGATCACAGGACAACCCAAAGGCGCACTTCGATAGTCTTTCGGGTCATAAGAAAACCCAAAAGGTTGTCTCCGTGCAGTGAGCACATCGCCCATATGACTCCCACCAACCTCTACTCTACTTTTTCTTTTTCTTTTTTCTTTTTTTTATTATTTTTAGAATTAGTAATAATTATAAGATTATCAGTATAAGGAGAACTTAAGCTTTACAGATGCAGAGTTTTAACTTCTGTCACTTCCACCATATCATTTAAATTGAATTCCTACACCACTTATAAGTTTAATTTAAACCCTTATGTGTAAACATCATATGTAGACAAAAATCAAATTTGTACACATGAGATTCATCTACAAATTAAATTTAGACCATTATATATAAACACGTGTAGACAAAAATTATTTCTATACACGAGATTTACGTAACAATTTAGTTTAGACCGTTATATACAAACATCGCGCGGTGATAAAAATTAAATTTCCACACACGAGATTCATCTATAAATTAAATTTAGACCGTTAGGTATAAACACGTGTAGACAAAAAATTATATCTATATATGAGAGATTTACCTAAAAATTTAGCTTAGACCGTAATATACTGTAGACAAAAATTAAATTTGTACACGTCAAATTTACATACGAATATAATTTAGACCGTTACGTACAAACATAACTGTGTAAACAAGAATTTTTCCATGAGCTATGACTTTACTTTTATTTATGCAGCATTTTAGTAGTTTAGGTACTCGGCCACGTTAAACCATGGCACAACGCTACCTCTAGTGCAGCGTCACAGGGCTGCGAACCCAACCATCTAACTCGGGAACATAGCTAAAAGTAGAGTACAGGAGATTAATAATTGAATCATCTAACTCAGGAACACAGCTTTAAAAAGAAATTATCATGAAAACAGGAGATTAACGATGGAATAATTCCCAAGTGACCAAGTCCCAACATGCACTAAGAAAAAGGAAAAAAAAAAATACTATAAAGACGATGACTTGTCCCTGCCTTCCACAAACTAGACTAGGATGGATTCGTACCGTTTTAAGTAGGTAAATGATAAAGTCTCTTTTAAATAAAAAGAGAGAAAAAAAAAGGAATAAGATAAAAAAAAATTTAAAAAAATACTCAGTATTTATATCATTCTCTTTTTTCACAAGCACTTTTTTATTTATTCAATTAAAAAAATTCAAATTCAGAGCTTGACACGAAGTACAGTAGGGGAGACGTAAGCCCCAGTGCACCATTAGAAACATAGCATCAAATTGACCCATATAATAATGGGAAGCGAAAATTATATTCAAGGAATAAGAATTTAAAAAATGTATAATAAAAGTTCTTAAAAATTAAAATTATTTTTGAGAATTATAATTATTATTAAATTTCAAAAAATTTATCACAAAATTTATTATCGAATGTAAAAAAATTTAATATTTTTTTATATTTACTAGTAAATTTCTTAAAACTAATGATAAATTTTTTAAATTCTGATGATAATTATAATTTTTAAAAATGATTTTAATTTTTAACATCCTTTATTATAAATTTTATAAAATATAAATTTTTTATTATAATTTTTTCTAATGAAAGTGAGAAAATTATAAATAAGAACCCAAACTTACAAAATATTGCCTTGAATGACTTATTACCGTAAACTATCATTTATTTTAGTTAAAATTAATGATAATTTATCATAAAATAATAGTAATAATGCTGTAAGATAATATTTTTTAAATTTAAATCTTTATTTATAATTTTCTCGTAATATAAAAAGATGAATTAATCGTAAAAGCACAGTCAGATTTTTTCTTTTGTCCTCTCCCGAAAAATATCACTGACATCATTTCAGGATTCTGAGATTTTGTCTAACATAACACTCATGCCTTGAACCATTGAAACAAGTTACTGTAGAAATCACAGGACACCATTAATAACATTAGCCTAGAGTTGAAGACATTTGAAATCAAGGAAACAAAAAGTATCAATCTAACACTTACTGATTGAGATTGATGACTCTATCCTTGCCTTGTGGATGATTTGTGCGTGTAGAATAGGAAGGTATAGCCAAACGTGACTTGTGGATAACACGTCTCCCTCTGTTAGAATCAGCCTCATTCTTCAAACAAGAACCTTCTTCACTTTTATACACCATTCTTAGTACCAAACTCGCATTCAAAGCCAGGGAACACACCAACAAGTGCTTCACAGATAACATAGTCGGAAGCTTCGCCATCCCCAACCAAGAAAACAGAACACTAGAACAGAGTAGAGCATCAGAAAACAGCTTAATATTGAAGTGAAGGAGGTCTATGCTTCTTCTTATGTGCAGTTCTCATTGAAGACCTGCCAAGAAAGCAGTAAGCCTGAAATTAAACTTTATTATGAAATGAAGATGTATCGTGACAAATGTTTGGTGAAGAAGTTAAAAGCTTGAAATATTCTAGTCGGTGAAGACTATAGTCTATAAACGCGCCAAACGGCCGGTTCTTCCGCGATGAAAGTCTCTAATGTAATTTCGTAGATCGTAGTGAAAACTCTGGAGCAGAAATCTTGGGGAAGTTTTGGAAGAAAGTTACGAGATTCTCGTAAGGACTCTGAATCCCACGGAACTGCGAGAGGCAAAGAATAAGGTAACATGGACAGCAGACAAACAACCTAATGCAGCGCCATTCGGGGATTTCCTAAAGGAAAAATTAGTGTTAAAAAGATCAGCTTGTTAATATTTATCTATATTTTTAATTTTAAAATTATTTTAAATATTTATATAAATAATAATTTTAATCTAGGAAGCACGGATACGGCTGTTAACAAGTTGTACCCGTACTGGATACGTATCCAATACGGATACGTGTACAGTACTGGTACAAAAGTATTCGAAACATTTTTTTTTGTTTGATATGTTTCGAAATGTTTCAGTGTGTACCAAAACGTTTCGGAGCTCTCTAGAACGGCTTCGAAGTGGCTCTGAACCGGATTTCGAAACGGCTCCCTCCCAAACGCTGTCATTTTTGCTGCGCTTAACTAAAAGCTTTATACCTGTTTCGTCTTCTGTCCTTCTTCAAAAGCCCTGCATCCTTTGTTGTTCTCTAGTTCCTCTGCGAATGGGACCGAAAGCCTTGCATCTCCGTCAGGTGCTGTGCTGGTGGCTGGTGGCTGGTGACTGGTGGGGGAAAACGATCTTGCCTCTATTCTGATCTCGTTCATGGAAAGTTTGGTCTACACTTCGTGGCCTCTGTTCTGATCTCGTCTTTAAGACCAATTTTCTCACCTCTATTTCGATCTCATTCAGGTCTGCAGTTTGCGGAAGGCTTGGGAGTTGGGACACTGCATTTTCTTTGGAGGAAGGAAGAAACCGATTTTGAGTGGGGTAAGCATTTTAACCAATTACTGATTGCTCTCTAAGTTTGATTGATGCTGCATTTACCAATGCTCCGAGGCCGAATGCAAAACTGTTGATCTCCCTGGTCTCTCAGATTTTTTTTATAAGCTAACATTATTGGTAAGAAAAAAGAAATTTAATTATCCCCTTTATTTTTTCGTTTAATCTAAATTTTTAATATGATAGATTATTGTATATACATATATATATATTGCCATACCCGTATCCTGAAATTTTAAAATTTGCAGTATCTTACGTATCGTATCGTGTCGTACCCGATACACGTACCTGTATTTGTGCATCTTAGATTTTAATTATGTAAAAAAATTATAATTCAAGATTAGTTAAAATTTTTTTGTTCAAAAATATTTTAAAATACTTTTAAAAATTTTTAATATAAATATTTTAAATTTAGAGTCTTCAAACTAAGGATGTTGGGGCAGAGATAAGAAAAAAGAATGAACGAACTATATTTTACCACGAAAATCACAGCTTTTCCATGCTAGAACTTGGAAACAGCAAAGCAAATCTAATCCGCTTGTTTTATTTTCTGTAGTGGTGTGTAGATTTGTATACAAATACATGGTAGATATAAAAGAAGCACTACCTGCAAAAGGTTTTATTTGCAAAAATAGTGTTTTCCTAACATGCTTTTTGTGCGAATAATTTTTATATATAATTGATACATCGCATCATTTATATACTTAAAAATTAATATTTATTTTACACATAAATTTTACTTATATATATGGACTCCACTTATATAAATTTAATTTTATTCACTAAATTTTTAAAGTATATTATGCTCTTTAAGTACACCTAACAAAATTTATCTCTGTATTACCATGTGCAGCCTCTGTTTGGCCTCTTCTTTTCATTCTTTTGTTTAGTAACCATCTTTGTTTTTCTCTTCGGACTTCAAAACTAGGAAGGCATGAGAGTAACAGTAGAAAGAAACAAACGCATCGACTGGCGCGCACAATTTAAAAAAAAGTTGAAGATAAAAATTATTTTTGTACTTTTATTTTAAAAAATAAAAAAAATAATAGTAAATGTATAATAAATATTACATAAAAATTATAAAAAATAAATACCTTTTCATAACTCACACCAACCAAAACCAAAGACAAAGGAAAAATTTTTTAGAGCGAGAATGATAGGGTGAATCACTTTAAAAAAATTAATCAGAACATAATTGGTAAAAAAAAAATTTGGGAGAACCTGAAATATGAAGAGAATTGGAGATAAATAATAATTCTTTTTTGAATGAAATGAAACAATTCATATTTCAATGTTGTGTTACATTAAAAATTAAAAAAAAAAAGAGAAGGACAGTCCGCTATATCTTTACATTTAATTGATGAAATTTGTAGGAAAAAAATACATAACCAAAGTCAAATATAAGAATATACTAGAGACAAAATAAACTAAAAATCGAAATCTTTTCAACCATCCATCTTACATGAGAATGGAATTACCATTCTTCCTTTAAATAACAGTTGAAGTGAAAATGCATCCATGGAGGTTCCTCCAAGGGTTAGGCAATCAAATAAGAGCTCCATCCATTGTTACCCTCTGGGAATTATTATGAAAGGGAAAGGACAACAATATTCCTAGAAAGCAAAGGGGCTGGACCTCTGGCTGATTTAGGGTCCAGAAAATCAGCCCTCCGAAAGCACTAGAATGTAGGACCAGGAGGGACCAATTTCATTATGGTCGTTGATGGTTCAAGTTGGAGAGTTTAGTCATCTTGGTGATCTTCTCGACAGGATCTTGAATGGAATCCACAATTGGTACATTATTGATTTGGACTTGTTTTGGTTCTTGAACTTATTGTTCGGGAATTATGGAAGGCACACGGTAGAAACATCTAAAATTTTGATCCCAATTCTCACCAAGAATTCGTCAAAATTGCTTAAACTGAATATGTTCAAAAAATTACCTTTTTCTGTCGATTGAGTTTGTTGTTTATTTTTGTTTGGATCACAGGAACTAACCGCAAATCAGCTCCCTCTACTGGTATCCACACGAACGGGGTTCAGCAACTCAAACGGTGTGCTAGCAGTCTGTCCGTACAATCCTATACGACGTCCGTACGGTGTCACTCTTTTTAAGGATTTTGGAGGCAGCTCTAGCACTTCTTTTCTGATATGGAAACCCCTATTTATAGACTAGAGTTTCAGATATATTTGATTAATCAAAATTAATTAAATATATTTATTAGTTTAAATTCAAATCTATCTTATAGTTTAAATTTAAATTAACAATATTTAGAGCTTAATTTAAATTATCTGATTAATTTAAATTTAAATCTATCTGATATAATCAAATTTAAATTATTTGATTAGTTTAAATTTAAATCTATATGATAGAATTAAATTTAAATTATCTGATTAGTTTTAAATTTAAATCTATCTGATAGAATCAAATTTAAATTATCTGATTAGTTTAAATTTAAATCTATCTAATAGAATAAAATTTAAATTATTTGATTAGTTTAAATTTAAATCTATCTAATAGAATCAAATTTAAATTATCTGATTAGTTTAAATTTAAATCTATATAATAGAATCAAATTTAAATTAATTTATATATATATACATATATATATAATATCAAATATAATATACATATATATAATATATTTTGAATTTAATTATTTATATATATATATATAAATAATTCCTCCATCCTAGATATTCATTGAATCTAGCACATTTCTAATTTAATGAATGTGGATATTTTAGTCCGAATTAGTCCGTTCTTATGTGCGACCCTACAGGCTCATATGATGTTGGCAGTGGGCCAACTGCACTATTTGACCTACAAATCATAAGCGGCCTCTAGTAAGACATTGTGACTACTCAAATCATACAGAATCGGTGATCCGATGTAACCTATTTTATAACTCTATCATATCCCTTTTGTCACACGATATCTAGATCGAGTATGAGGCATGAAAATATCATCTTCAACTTGCTCGATCATAATTTTCTTGATCTTCGAGTAGACTGATATAAGATGGAACCCTTTCCATTTGAGCATGACCATGCATTTCTTAGTCACACTCATCGAAGGGCCCAAAGATATCTCTCTATTAATTACAGGGACAAATTCCATCTTTACCATTCATCTTTCTTTGCATGGATTCTATTATACCTTATCATAGTCTTTATAATCACCCGGTCAAAGGTAACATTAGACTATACCAAAGTACAATGTCCTTCATGTAAGAATCTATGGTGATCTCAAGTCTAAGAGATCAATGACACGATTATATATGAGATAAACTTATGACCTAATTTATGTAATTTATCTCATGATGGGTCTATCTAGCGTCCTGTTCTCTAATGCACGCCTATGATTTTGATTCATATCATCATACACGATTAACACTTAATCAATCAAAATCATACTAATCTTAATTCATCGTTGTTCCTACAAGGATAATTGATTAGGGACATTTTAGATAATTCAAAAAATAATTTATTCATAAATATATTATTATATATAAATATGCAAATAATATAATAATGTAATAAAAAAAATTATTTCGTAATAAAAATAATGTTCGCAATACAATGATTGGCTTAGGGCACAATCTCTAACAACTCCCACTTGCACTAAGTTCAATCATTAATGTTTCTAACACCCATTGACCTAACATGACTATTATGCTTAGCCTGTGCAAGCAGCTTAGTAAGAGGATCAGCAACATTATCATCAGTTGGTACTTTACATATCTTTATATCACCTTTATCAATGATTTCTCTGATAAGGTGATATCGCCTGAGTATATATTTGGTCCTTTGATGTGATCTAGGTTCTTTAGCCTGTGCTATTACACCATTGTTGTCACAAAACAAATCTATCGGATTTGAGATGATAGGCACCACCCCTAATTCAGTAATAAACTTTTTAATCCAAACAGTTTCCTTAGCTGCATCTGATGCTGCTAGGTACTCAGCTTCTATTGTAAAATCAATCACAGTGTTTTGCTTTAAGCTCTTTCAACTTACTGTTCCACCATTCAAACAGAATACAAATCCTGATTGCGATCTAGAATCATCTTTGTCAGATTGAAAACTTTCATCATTGTAACCGTTTATAACAAGCTCGCCATCCAATCCCCCATACACCAAGAATACATCCTTAGTTCTTCTCAAGTACTTTGGGATATTCTTGATGGCAGTCCAGTGATTCTCACCTGGATCTGATTGAAATCTACTAGTCATACTTAAGGCATATGAGACATCTGGTCGAGTGCACAACATGGCATACATGATAGATCCAATAGCCAAGGCATATGAAATCTTACTCATGCGTTCTCGCTCATCACGTGTACTAGGACACTGAGTCTTGCTGAGATTGATGTCATGAGACATATGTACAAAATCTCTTTTTGAATCTTGCATACTAAATCCATGTAATACCTTGTCTATGTAAGTGCATTGACTTAAACCGATTAACCTCTTAGATCTATCTCTATAGATCCTAATCCCAAGGATGTAATTGGTCTCGCCAAAGTCTTTCATTGAGAAACATTTTCCTAACCAAGACTTGACAATCTACAAGGTAGGAATGTCATTTCTAATAAGTAGGATGTCATTAACATAAAACACTAGAAATACAATTGTGCTCCCACTAACCTTCTTATAAACACAAGGTTCATCAACATTTTGGATAAAATCAAAATCTTTGACTACTTCGTCAAAACGATGATTCTAACTCCGAGATACTTGCTGATCCATAAATGAATTTTTGAAGCTTGCAAACCTTCCCAGAATTCTCTGAACGCATAAAACCTTCAGGTTATGTCATATATACATCCTTAAGCAGCTTTCCATTAAGGAATGCTATTTTCACGTCCATTTGTCAAATCTCATAATTATAGTATGCGGCAATGGCAAGAAGGATCTTGATTGATTTGATCATCGCGACTGGTGAAAAGGTTTCATCATAGTCTATACCATGTGTTTGTTTGAATCCTTTTGCAACCAATCGTGCCTTGAAGGTATGCACTTGGCCATCCATGTTAGTTTTCTTCTTGAAAACTCACTTGCACCCTATAACTTTTATACCTTTAAATGGGTCAATCAAGGTCCATACTTGATTGTCATACATAGATTGCATTTCAGACTTCATAGCTTCTAGCCATTTCTCAGAGTCTGATCCCATTATGGCCTCTTGATAGGTGGTTGGCTCATCTTGATCAATGAGCAACACATCACGATATCTTGGAGGCTAATGTCGTATCCTATTAGACTTTCGTGGGCCTTGTATTACTTGAATAGGCTCAACAACTTGTTGTGAGTCTTCTCGATTTTTCATCTCTGGTTTAATGCGATTTTGTGGCTCTCGAACTTCTTTAAGATATATCTTACTCCCACTGGTTCTTTTAAAGATGAATTCTCTTTCTAAAAAGATACTATTTCGAGCAACAAATAATTTGTTCTCAGTGGGGTTGTAGAAGTAGTATCCTTTAGTTTCCTTAGGATAACCTATAAAAAGGCATTTTATAGATTTGGGTGCTAACTTATCTGGGGTCTGTTGCGTAATATATGCCTCGCATCCTCAAATCTTAAGAAAAGATAATCTGGGCTTCTTCCCAATCCATATCTCATATGGTGTCTTTTCAACCGCCTTAGATGGAACACGGTTTAGTGTAAATGCAGCTGTTTCTAATGCATAGCCCTAAAAGGATGGTGGAAGATCCGTTTGACTCATCATGGATCGAACCATATCTAATAAGGTTTAGTTCCTTCGTTCAGAAACGTCATTCCATTGTGGTGTTCCTGGTGGGGTCAATTGTGAGACAATACCACAATTTTTAAGATGGTCAATAAACTCTTTGCTCAAATATTCACCACCTCAATCGGATCGAAGTATTTTAATAGATTTGCCAAGCTGATTTTGTACATCATTTTAAAATGTTTTGAACATTTCAAAAGTTTCAGATTTATGTTTCATTAAATAGATATAATCATATCTACTATAGTCATCTATAAAAGTAATGAAGTACAAGTGGCCTCCTCTAGCAGTTGTACTTAGTGGACCACATACATAAGTATGTACTAGGCCCAATAAGTCAGTGGCCTGCTCACTGTACCCAGTGAAAGGTGCCTTAGTCATCTTTCCTAATATATAAAATTCGCATGTGTCAAATGATTCAAAATCAAATGATTTCAGAAGTCCATCTTGATAGAGTTTTGAAATGCGTTTCTCATTTATGTGGCCTAGACGACAGTGCCAAAGATAGGTTGGATTCAAGTCGTTAGTCTTGATCCTCTTGATAGTTATGTTATAGATATCTTGATTATTGGGAGCATTAAGATTTAAGTAATAATGACCACTATGCAAATCACCATCCACATAAAAAATATCATTATGATAAATAGAACATTTATTATTCCCAATAATTGAAATAAAATCTTTCTTATCCAAATAAAAAAGTGAAACAATGTTACTACTCAAAGCAGAAACATAATAGCAATTGTTCAAAATTAACAAAAGCCCATTGGGCAAATTTATTTCATAAGTGCCTACAACTAAAGCAGTAACTCTTGCTCTATTTCTAACTCGTAGGTCTATTTCGTCCTTTTTTAACTTTCTACTCCTTTTAAGAGTCTGCACATTTGTATAAATGTGAGTTCCACATGCAGTATCTAATACCCATATAAGAGAAGTAGAAAGATTAATTTCTATAACATAGATATCTAAAGGAATAGCCCCGCTATTCTTCTTTTTCTTTAGATCTTTCAGGTAGAACTTACAGTTTCTCTTCCAATGACCGAGCTCATTGCAAAAGAAACAAACTCCTTCCTTGGGAGGCTTTGCCTTCTTGGCTTCAGGTTTGGGTTTGGGCTTGTTTTGGTTCTTGAACTTATTGTCCGGGCCCTTTCCTTTGCCTTTGCTCTTCTTTTTCATTCCTTTACCTTTCTGAACCATTAAAACAGAGCTTGAATTTTTTTTAATATTTTGCTCAGCAATTTTAAGCATCCCATGCAGTTCAAAAACAGATTTCTCCATGTTGTTCATATTGTAGTTTATGACAAACTGGTCATAACTTTCAGGGAGTGAGTTTAAGATCAAATCTGTAGATAACTCCTGACTTATGGGAAATCCAAGCCTCTCAAGGTGATCAAAGTAACCTTTCATTTTCAAAACATGAGTGCTAACTGATGCACCTTCAGCCATTTTACAGGAATGCAAGGTCTTTGTGATTTTAAACATTTCCTACCTTACCTGTTGTTGGAACATTTCCTTGAAATGCATAATCATCTCATAAGCCTCTATAAGTTTCAGATCTCTCTGAAGTTCTGGGATCATAGTGGCTAACATCTGGCATCCCACATCCACAGAATCATTGAGATGCTTGGTGTGGGCATCCTTTTGTGCTCTTGAAGCATTAGCTACAGGCTCCTCAGGAATGGGCTCATCTAAGACATATAGCTTTTTTTCCTATTTAAGAATAATTCTTAAGTTTCTAAACCAGTCAAGAAAATTTGTCCCATTGAGTTTGTCTTTTTCAAGGACGGATCGCAATGATAGTGCAGCAGAGTTATTTGTTGACATTTTTTTACAACAGAATATGCAAAAAATCAAATTAATAACTTTTCACTAAAATAACCCTCAATTTAATTTAGCGGACTAAGACCCATATTTCACTTAATTATAAGTCTGTTTTGGCAAGACGCTTAAAATTAAGCTATTTAGGTAAGTAACTCATTTACCAATTACATTACATGTAACTCTTAGATCTTTTATAGGATTCATTCATCACATGATTCATCATGTTTAATTTCATCTAATGCCTTGAGACTCAAAATCGTTTTGATAGTTTCAATTAAGTCAAACCACTATGAAATTTATGAGTATCACCATTACCCATATTGCCTTACTAAGATAACCTAAATATATTCCACTTTGGTGGAACCTACAGTCAGGTGATCAAAGTCTTGGCAGATGTTCATTAGTGGGCGGCATTGCAATTTAAAATTTTACACAAGGGATTTTATTTCATTATTTCATAAAACTAGTTGTCACATAATTATATACTACGATAGCATACATGCATATGATCTCATCATAAGTCTTAAAATAAATGTGACATAATATGGCCCATCTATCCTATCTCCTCCCAAGCCAATGAGAGGATTCCTCTAAGATAAAATCTATATATACAAAGAGAAACCTTGCTTGAACATTCAAGGGGAGTGTAAGATGAGAAAAGAATGTACATTCAGAATGATTAGAGAAAAGCATGACACGCAGGCTGTATTTTAAAAAAATTACAATCTAAGCAATCTATACCAATCTAAGCAAATCACAACACAAACACACATGTTACAAACATCTCATCTCATATGAAAGGCTGTAAATTTAGTGAATTAATTTTAAATTAGATTATGTTATGCTAGGATTAGATAGCAATGACAGATTCATTTAGTGCGTCACATATATAGCGAAACGAATTCGAATTAAAACAGAATATAATCTGTACAAATATATCAAATATATATATGTAACAGATTAATAATCATGTTCCCAATCACATTAAAAATTATACATATATCATATATATGAACGAATTCATTAAAAGGATCTCTACGCTTAGATCTCATGCTTTTTAAAATAATTTGATCAAATTAACATCGCATACATATCTTATATTAGTACATGCGAAAAATTGATTATAAGATAAAATTCTTAGAACACACAAGTACTCAATTTAAACAATTTTTGACATGGCTCTGATACCACTGTTGAGAATTATGGGAGGCACACAGCGGAAACGTCTAAAATTTTGATCCCAATTCCCATCAAGGATCCGTCAAAATTGTTTAAACTGAATAGGTTCAGAGAATTATTTTTTTCTGTCAATTGAGTTTGTTGTTTACTTTTGTTTGGATCACAGGAACTGACCGCAGATCAGCTCTCTCTACTGGTATCCACACGAACAGGGTTCAGCAACTCAAACGGTGTGCTAACAGCATGTCTGTACAATTTCGTACGACGTCCGTACGGTGTCCCTCTCTCTAAGAATTTTGGAGGCAGCTCTAACTCTTCTTTTCTGATATGGAAATCCCTATTTATAGACTAGAGTTTCAGATATATTTGATTAATCAAAATTAATTAAATATATCTATTAATTTAAATTCAAATCTATCTTATAGTTTAAATTTAAACTAACAATATCTAAAACTTAATTTAAATTATCTGATTAATTTAAATTTAAATTTATTTGATAGAATCAAATTTAAATTATCTGATTAGTTTAAATTTAAATCTATCTGATAGAATTAAATTTAAATTATCTGATTAGTTTTAAATTTAAATCTATCTGATAGAATCAAATTTAAATTATCTGATTAGTTTAAATTTAAATCTATCTAATAGAATCAAATTTAAATTATCTAAACTAACAATATCTAGAGCTTAATTTAAATTATCTGATTAATTTAAATTGAAATATATTTGATAGAATCAAATTTAAATTATTTGATTAGTTCTAAATTTAAATCTATCTGATAGAATCAAATTTAGATTATCTGATTAGTTTAAATTTAAATCTATTTAATAGAATCAAATTTAAATTAATTCCTATATATATATACATATATATATATATATATAATATTTTGAATTTAATTATTTATATATATAAATAATTTCTCAATGTTAGATATTCATTAAATCTAAACACATTTCTGATTCAATGAATGTGGACATTTTAGCCCGAGTTGGTCCGTTCTTGTATGCGACCTTGTAGGCCCATATGATGTTGGCAGTCGGCCAACTGTACTGTTTAACTCACAAATCATAAGTGGCCTCTAACAAGACATTGTGACTACTCAAATCATACGGAATCAGTGATTCGATACACCCTATCTTATAACCCTATTATATCCCTTTTGTCACACGCTATCTAGATCGAGTATGAGGCATGGAAATGTCATCCTCAACTTGCTCGATCATAACTTTCTCGATCTTCGAACAAATTGATATAAGATGAAACTCTTTCCATCTGAGTGTGGCCATGTATTTCTCAGTTACACTCATCGATGGGCCCAAAGATATCTCTCTATTAATTAGAGGGACAAATTCCATCTTGACCATTCATCTTTCTCTGCATGGATTCCATTATACCTGATCATAGTCTTTATAATCACCCGCTCAAAGGTGATATTAGACTATGCCAAAGTACAGTGTCCTTCATGTAGGAATCTATGGTGATTTCAGATCCAAAGATCAATGACATGGTTATATATGAGATAAACTTATGACCTAATCCATGTAACTTATCTCATGATGGGTCTATCCAGCGTCTTATTATCTAACACACGCCTATGATTTTGATTCATATCATTATACATGATTAACACTTAATCAATCAAAATCATACTAATCTTAATTCATCGTTGTTCCCACAAGGATGATTGATTAGGGACATTTTGGATAATTGAAAAATGATTTATCCATAGATATATTATTATATATAAACATGCAAATAATATAATAATGTAATAAAAAGAAAACTCTTATTTCGTAATAAAAACAATGTTCGCAATACAATGATTAGCTTAGGGCACAATCTCCAACACGATGGTTCAAGTTGGAGAGTTTAGTCATCTTGGTGATCTTCTTGGCAAGATCTTGAATGGAATCCACGATTGGCACATTATTGATGTAGTGAAAATATGCATAAAAATTGGAGAAAATTTAAGAAATTAAAGTAAAAAAATTTAATTAATGAAAAATTGTCACAAAATTGACATAAAAAATGGATTTATATGTTACTTTACTTAATTTTTGAAAAATAAATAAAATAAAAAATGAAAAAATATTTTAAAAAACTAAAATAGCTCCAAAATGCATGAAAAATGAATGAATTTGAGTCTAAAAATAACATCAACCAAAAGGTTCGAAATTTTCCCTGCATTAAAAGTTATTATTGTTTGAAGTTAAGGTATCTGTTTAAACTCTCTTGTAAGCTTTTGACAATAAACTCGTGTTATACGTATTTTTTACTTGACGCTCCATGTAATTATTATCTTATATTTTATAATTTTTTAGATACTATAATGAGATATCAAAATATGAGATATTTATATTCTAGTACAATAACTAAAAATCATTGATATTATATAAAAATTAACAAAACTGATTAAAAAGAAGTAACGTGAGAATTATTCAAAGTACTACAGTCACCATCTTCAACATCTTGTATCAATTAATACAGATCTTATATGTAAATAGCCAAACACCAAAGTAAAGATTAGGTGCATCTAACGCCGCTTTAGTTAATTTCAAGTGATTTTGAGGCTCAGCTTGCTGCAGTCAAGGCGTGTCACCATCTGACCCTCCCAATTATTGATCCTCCATCTTGGACTAGACAACTTTACACTGCAGTTTCCCTTTATTCCTTTTTCTTTGTTTTTATTATATTAAGCATGATCGTGGTATGAGCATATAACTAATGCATAAGTATATTCTTTTATTATATTTGATTAAAGAAAATGAGGAGGCATAAACTTTCTCGAATTGAGTTTTAAACTTATTTTATTAAAACCCCGTGCTCTATCTCATCAATTCCATGTTAAACCCTATGTTCATACCATTCAAGATATCACAAAAACTGTCATTTCCCTCACAATATTTTTATTATTTTAATGTAATACATTTATTGGGTTGTCCTAGTGGAACACTATGGATGTTGGCCAGGTTTTGTATTATGACTAAATTCAATGAGTTTTAATTTTTTTACTATCTAGTATTAAAATCAAGTCAACTCCACTTCCCCACCTATTGCCTTTTAGACAGCAAGCCCTGTCTGCGATGATTTTACTTTATTTGAGTTATGAAAAAGAACATTTTGGACACGTATGCAACCTTCTTGATTGGAATTGGATGATACATTTTTCTATTGATTGAAACCAGATGTTGACTGTATAAGTTTCCACTCCAAATTTTTCATCGAAGAAATGACTTTAAGCCGGTATTGATAATGACTACCACAAAAAATCTGATGAGCAACCACGTGGTTTTTCTACTCTTTTGCTTAGACTTCAACAATTGGATCTAAGGAGCTGAGACTTTGGGACGTTGAAAATATTTTTTAACGTTTAAAATAACTATTATAATATATATATATATATATAATTAATAAAATCTTTGTACAAATAATTTTAATTTATGAGATGCACAGAATTAGCAGAACTAATGTATATGAGATATTAACTCGCAACATTAATGAATCATCCGTTTACTTCACTTCTTTTCATGTTAACTAGTGGTAGATTTCACCAAAATTTGATAGATTCCATTATTTAAAAAAATGATAATCATTGTTACATTAGCTACAATTTAGAAATAGTATTAAAAAAATTTACTTATATATATATTAATATTTTATGTTTATATAGTAAACATAAGTACATAACTAATAATTAATAGTAAAAAGAATTATAAGAAGAAATTATGCTTGAAAAGTTTAAGTATATTTTTATTGGGTATGAAAAAAGGATTTTTGGAGGCAAAAGTAGTGTCGGTCTTCCCCTCTGGTAACCAAGCGATACGACAAGGACACTCACAAGTGTCAAATTTCTGAACACCATGATATCAATGCGCGATAATGACCTTCTTTTTTATTAACTTAGGGTTTAATTTTTTTGAATACAACTATTCTATTGCCCTTCCTGATAATATTTAATTTGCAAGGAATAAAATATTGATGATGGAAGGATTTAAGAGGGTTTTGTATCGTATTAAATTTCAGTGGAAGGAATATGGTCACAACACAGCCATCATCAGTAGAATTTACTTCCTCTACAAATCTTGATATTTTAATTAATGGAGGCATCTTTTTGTGAAGGCACCTTAAAATGTTTGCTTCCTTTCTTGCTCTTATTCAAAATATTATGGCATTAGGAATTAACGTAGAACAAGTCCTGTTGGCAATTGAATCCTCTAAAATGAGACTTTTTGTATTTTCTCTAAAGTGTCTCACAAATTTTATTTTATTTTTTTTAAACATATGTATATATATTTTTAATAAATCCCCCCCCCCCCTCCCTCCCTCACATATATTATTGAAGGGGCATTACACTGAGATTCTCATTGTGGAAGATCGCCGTCTGCCTTGCTGGGGGATGAGCAAAAACCCATCCAATCAAGTATAAGGGGATCTCTTTAACGAGGAATAATTACTAACGTCAACTTTTGATGTGAGGGGGAAGTGAACTCATGTAACATGTGTGACTAGAAAGTTTTTTTTACAAATCAACTCATGTCTTTTATAGTTTAAAAATAGATAAAATCAATTATTTAAATTGATTTTAATTTTTTTTTGGAATGAATAAAAAGGAACCACAAGCCCGAAACAAAAAAATAAAGTATAAAAACTAACTAGTTATGATACGGAGAGTCATGACTCCCACAATATCTCCTAAGAAGTAAAAAGTTAAGATCAGGTTGGAGAGAGAATCAAATAGAGGCCTAGAGCCTCAGTTGTACTATAGGAAGTGAATCAATCTACGCAAGAGTTGCCCTCCCTATAAATTGATACACTTAAACTTGCCAATCCTTCTTGAGCCAAGTGTTAGTTTTCTCAAAAAGACTATTATTTCTGCTCCTGCACAATTGTCAACATCGTCACAGCGTTTACCATAGTAGAAGAATCACTTTCAACAATCACCTTTTGAATCCCTTTAACCATGCTCCATTCAGCCCATCGCAAATATTCAGCTTGTGGTAGAAGCCAATTAACCATCTACCTCAGTCATACCTAATTAAGCCTTCACACAAAGACCAAGCAGTTCCCGATTGGGTTGCCTTTTGCAATTCTATCAACATTAAATTTGACCCAACCCTCTCTTGGAATTGATATCAAATTTTAAATAAATTATGAAATAGAATGATAAAATTGCATCATTTTTTTTTTCTAAAAAATAAGGTTTAAAATAACATTATTTAATTTTAAATCAGAGTAATCAATTTAAAGCTTTTATAAAATTAAAACAACTCTAAAGTGTTCCTAGACCTTATATTTATTTATAACTTGGTAGATATATATATATATATATATTATTTTTCTAGTTCTTTGTTCTGATCCTATTTATTTCGAGTTAAACAAAAAAGTTTTTTTTAAAAACCTTATTATATGAGGAAAAAAAAGTAATACATGCAAAAATTGAGTAACAACTTTAATTATAATCGTCAACCATAAAGAAATTGACAACTTCTCCATAGATAAGTAATTAATAAAGATCGCCGGCACTTTCAAGGGTCTAAAGGAGCGGGAAGGGAGGCTAGTGAAGCACATGCATTCGCAACACTCCAATATTGGAGCGCGCAATCTCCCACACTGGGTTAGAAAATTCAAGTGAATTGCTTGGTTGAGACTTCGCTTGAGAGCATTGTAATTGCAGTACGCGCGGCCCTCTGTCGTGCTCACACCTGTCTCACCACCATCATTATTATTTGCCACCGCTCTACCACCCTACCGCTCATTGACCAATATATATCACTCAACAATTGCATTTCCACAATCACACCATCGAACGAGAACTTTTCTTATAATCGAGAGAGTCTTGTATAACAAGAGGATAAAAACACAAAAAATGTAGAGTCCCATACAAGTGAATTTTATTTTAATTTTTTTGTATTATAATTGTACAAATAATTTTTAAGGTCTTATTTAGTAGCACGAAAAAAGAAATTTGTCTTCCATTCTTTTTTTATAATATCATTTATTATTATTATTATTATTATTATTATTCAATAATATTATTTATTATTATTTTTTTAAAAGTAAGAATATAAGAGTTATTTTTTATTAATAAACATATTTTTTATTCTTTTTTATTATATGTACCAAATAAGGATTATAAAAAAAAAGGCAAAATTTGTTTTTTTCTTAGACAATCAACTCAAAATCATTCATTACTATAATTATTTATTACACTTTTTTGTTTATTCTCTTAAATATATGTCATTTTCAACAAATTGGAGGTTCAAAAAACCTTTAAAAAAAATTTGCAAAATACAATAATATATTGATAAAGACGCATATAAAATTATAATTTTGCTAAACACAGGTTATTTCTTTTTCACAATATTTTTTTTTATGAATCTCAATTTAAAAGAAACAGTTTTAAAATGAGCAAAAGTCCACAAATCCCAAACGGGCCTTGTATTCGAAAATCATTTTATTAATTTATTTTTTTAATTTTCTAAATTCCTGAAATCCATTGACGACTGCCCAACAAGGCTGGAATTGAAGGCACCAAGCTTGACTCAGATCAAATACTCCACCACCGACAATCTTGAAGAGCCAGGCCAGGGAACTTGGACCCTCGCCATGTTATCCTCGTAACCAAATTCAACTGCTACTCCATCAATTTTACAACTCACAGGCTTCTCTGAAGGCAACATCCTCATCTCCCCATGTCCTCTCACCCCATTTCTCGCCATATTTTCCACCTTCTCAAATTCCAAACTCTGAATTGCCCCACCCGAGTTTAGCATCTTCACCAATCCAATCGGACCAAAATGGATTAATTTTTAAGTCAACACTGTCACTGGAGAAATTGTGAAGAGCTCATAACTAAGGCCTGAGGGAAACCTCCACAGTTTCTGACCACTTCAACAGCTTCAAATTATCATCCTTAATCATGTACACAGCAAACAACCCCTATCATGCATATTGGATTTCTCCCTTTACTCCATTCAACGTCCTCAGCACTCGCAAAGCAAGTCAGACTCTGTGAAAACTCACTGGCACTTCTGTTTCGCCTTGTAAGAGGGCACCATCCTCCTCCTTGGCAATTAAACACCCCCAAAACCCCCGGATACTGTGATTACAGGAGAGAAAAAAAAAAAGTTCAAGTTACTACGTTAATCTCCAGAATTTCATAATTTTAAATCCTTATAAGTTTTAAAATGTTAAAACTTGGTCCACATGCCCTGTTAATTCTATTCGTGTAGAGTGAAATACACTTGTGTTTGAGTGACCGAAGCTATCAAGTTGACATAAATCATGTTTACTCAAATATTAAAATAATAAATAGTTGGCTACTTTAATGGAATTTAACAACAATTTAATAAGAAAAAATAAATTAAAAAATTTAAATGACTAAATTACAAACTTTTAAATTATATAAATGAAATTAAAAATTAACTAAAACTTTGGGACTAACCAAGTATATTAAAAAAAAAAACACATTCACACATAGAATGAGAATGATGCGTGGAAATGTCGAAAGCAGGATAGTAGGTGCGTGCTTACTTTGTTGAGGTTCCAGATTTTGAGCATGGTTTTGCCGTCAAGGAAGGGTCTTTTAAACAAGCAGTCTCTAGTAGGAAGGGCGTAGTGTTGGCACGTCAGAATGAAGCCATCAGGCAGAACAAGCTTCTTGAGGAGCTTGAACTTGTGGTTCCCAACAGAGTAACTGACATAAACAGGTCCACCAGAGATGGCTCGAGAAGCAGCATGGAATTCAGCACAAGCATGATCGGATTGGAACATGTCCCAATCAGGGTGTATGAACTGGTATAGGCACAGTGCACCATGTGACATCCTTGCAGCCAATACGTACCGTTTGGATCTCCTCCAGGGTGCACCAAAAATCATCACCTGCATGCAAAAGAAGGTTTATAACAACGGAGTACTTTAATGTCTTGAGATGGTGAAGTGTTGGAGACGTGCCAACTGGTCCCAGTGAGATGGTTTCGGAACCGAGGAACATGAAATCGTAGCACTGCTGCATGCTAGAGATGACGCCGTTGCCTTTGAAATGTTTCCTCACTGAAGCAGTGAGGGCTTTGTAATAGGCTTTGGAAAGTTCAACACGACCCCCACGCTCCTCTGATAGCATCTCCAGAACTTGCCATATGAGCAAGAATGTTGAATTAGGAGTAGTGCTAGATGTCCGCAGTAACTATCGAGAAATCTAATTAAATCTTCATGAGCCTATAGTCATTTCTCTACTTCCTATGGACTCCAATTTTGACCGTATATTTTGTGCAAGTACGTTTACCTCGCAATAAACTTTTTTTTTTCTTGCGCTTTATTTCTAGATTTTAATTTTAGATTTACAAGTCAACCGATGAATTAGCAATGTGAAAATCTTAAATTACATCTTTTTTTTTTTTTAAATCTCTTACAATATCAAGTTTTCTGCTGAAATTCCAATGAAGACCAAAATCCAAAATGAGCACGAGAGCACGAGATATAGTCTTTGACCTCGGCTAAGTTTAATGAAAATAAAAATAGAAAAAATAATTAAAAAAGAAACCCTCATATCTTTTTCAAATAAGACAGGAATATCATCCTTCTGAATGGCACTATTACAGAAAAGGGTACGCAGGAATGTAGAAATCGATGAGATCGTCATAAGACAAGATTATAAGGCGCATCGTATGCTCGAGTTTTCTCAAGTTTTCCATCACTTATATTCACAGTTGAAAAACTATACAGAAGTGAACCACTGAATCATTCTCTACCAATTTCAATAAAGGTTGATTACTGGTTAGCTTAGCAGATTTTAAATTTATGTTTGGGCGTCATTATTAAACCCAAAAAAATTCTCCCATATAAAGTCCCATCTCCTCTACCCACTTTAATTAGCCGAGTTTTTATCATGGTCAACGAGGGCACTTGTGAACAAGAAGTGATGACGAAGCCACCTCTGGTCGAAATCAAATTACTTCCAATTGCAATAGTTTAGCACATTTGGACTGTTCTTTTATAGTTTAATCTGAGTTCTAATTTACAGCTTCCTAGTGTATAACTGTAGTGTCAGTATTTTCCACTACGTTAATTTTCACAATAGCATCAAATTAATCTGTAACAGCCATACGCAACGGTTATATTTCTGATCTAAATTTTGTTATATTCTCTAACTTAATTTCTTCAATTGGGATTCTCCGCTCTTGGAAATCAGGGGATCAGATTTAAGGATCAACACAATTTATTCTCTTTTAATGCATAAGGCTAATGTAGGAATGTTTCTTTAAAATTGTTTGAAGAGGAATTTCATCTCAATCAACGTATAAGCTGACTCAAAAATCTATACAGCCAAAAAAAAAAACTTCAACCACAATTTTTTAATTATTTGATACTTAACTTTCACCATTAAAAAAAAAAGAAAACAAAAAAGAGTGATCCTTTATGCCTACTGATTAAACTTCTGAACTGCCTCCCTGGAATTGTTCTATACTGATTAAGCAATTAGCTGTCGATTGATTATCAAAACCAGTACTATTTAATTTTTAAATAAATTTAAAGTATCGTATATTATTATATTTTAAAAATAACAAAAAAGAAACAATATAAAGTTAAATAACTTCCCAGTCATATAATTTTAACTTCTCTCTTTTCAATAATTATTTATATTTATTTCTAAAATATTGTTTTATTTTTTAAGTTAATTTAAGACCAAAGAGTCCAAATTTATATTAATATAAATAAAAATAAAGACTAGACCTAACATAATTATTTATATTTTTATTATTAAATTCTTTAATTAAAATATAACATGCTATAAAAAAAACTCCGTTTGGGTGCAGCTTCAGATAAAACGCTTCCCACGTGCACCATCCAAACTTGTCCACAATACCTGGAGGGCTTTTGTTTTCCAGAAGCCTGAAAGTTCCGAGATGGTCTCTCATCACCTTCATGGCTTCCGTCATTAAGCTATAAGGGTCATCTCCCACGTGGATGTACAAACAGCTTGTGAAGGTAGACCCAGAGACGCGCGTGGAGCCACTCTCCAAGCAAATGTCCACGTAATCATCGAGCCCTGGTTGGAGACAAGCTCTGAAAGGTCCTTCGAGGAGGGGAAGAAGGAGGACATAGGAGCGGCCCAAGAGATCACAGTTCTCCAACATCATCATTTGGGTTTCGCGCTCCACATCGCCTCCTTTTCTTCCGACCCAATGGACGCTCCGCCATAGCTTGAATCTGAAAATGCTTATGAACCTGATTCCCCTGAGCTTTCCGATGGGAACCACGCGGCGGCTTACGGGATCATCGGCGTCAAAGCCCACGAAGCAACCAACGGTGACGTTGTTGGCCTTGGTTGAAGGGGTTGCTGTTATGTTTGGTGGGACTTGGGTGGCCATTGGCAAGGAAAGCTGATGCTTCAAGCTTTATGGGGGATGGTAAATTTTCATGGAGGAGCCCCGTTTCTTGTCGGGCATTATTTTTGCTTACGACAGGCGCCATGAAAGTTTTCACTAGCTGTAGCCCTGGGTTTTTGAGAGTGTAGAGGGAGAGTCTACAATTTACATAAATAGGAGATTTAAGAAACTAGTAATGTTGTGTCCTTACATATTCGCATTAATTGGTAATAACTGGCATCAATTATTCATATTAATTACAGGCATCGATTATTTCCTTAATTTCACCAGAGTTTATGTCTTTTTAATTCAGACCACCTGGATCGATAGGTTTTGAACGGAATTTTGAGCCATTTATTTTAAAAAAATTTGTATCTATTAAAAATATTACACTAATATATTATATTTATAAAAAAAACTTTATAACAATACTACCAAGTTTTGTTTATTTTTATTCTTCCTTAATTTTTTCAAGAATTTGATAACACTGTCACCGAATTTTAATTGGAAACGGTCAATTATCATTGATTATATTAATGTTCACAGGATATCAACCGTGAATGAAAAAAATCAGGGAAGAAGAGGTTATATTTTGTAAAGGAAACAGCCTCAAACAAACTTTCTTTGTTAACTAAGCCCAAGATGAATCTTCTCACTCCCCACTTTTTCTTTAGCTTTGTCCGTATTGCTAATATCATTTTTTATTTTTGGTTTTTATGAGACAATAGCAGTTTTTAAACAAAAAAGAAAAAAAGGGGCAATATATTATAATTAAGATACATCGAGTGTAATGTTTGAAATTATATAAATTATTAACGTGACTGTATTTGAAATTGATAAAAAAAATAAAGAATTATATAAAACTCAATACAACTGTACCAATTGTGTTTATCTTTAATTGAGATGAAAATTATTTTAAAAAAAAAGAATTTTTTTTGTAGTCGATGTTCTAAAATATTGATAGAATGGAATAAAATTAACCCATCCCTTAAGCTTCTTAAACCAACCCAAAATCCAAACACTTCAAAATTCTTTCATTTTAATTTACTCACAAAACCATTTTCTTCAAAGTTTGCCTATATATTGTGAAAGAAGGAGCAATGAGGAATGAAAGGCCAAAAAAAGGCTTCTAAAATCAACTTTTGAGTAAGACACATCCCTTTGTCTTATTGAGAAACTGCATACCTCCTATTCTTTTCATCTTCTATGACATAATCTTCATCCCACTTTCTACTTTTACGTAGTTTTCATTTATTTTCATGCATCAAAATTAACATGTTAAGGAATGTCTTGATTTTCAAAACATCCATAAAAATTGATTATATAAGGCTTGTTAAGGTGAGAAAGCTTTACTAGGGAAAGTTGGATAGGAATAGATATCACTCTCTCCATTTCTTCCATGAAAGCCATGTTAGGGAAGAATTTTGCATGATTAAAGTTAGGGTTTTATGGAAAGATAATTCATGCTTTTAGCCTATAATCACCTTAGTTTACTGCTTGGCTACCTATATGATTGTTTAGCTAAGCTTTGTGCACCAAAACATAAAAAAATAACTCTGATAATTTAATATACAAATAGCTTTTACTTTATGACAAAAATGCCAGGCAATGGTAAAGATTAAAGAATATCATTATATGAAATGCATAATCAAGGGGGGAAAAGCCCCTCACTGTCAATATTATGTTTTACAAGATGGTCATACGAGAAAAAAGTTTCTCATAGATTTTAGTAGCTTGAAGTAAGTGGATCCACCGTTAAGGGATGTCTTAGTTTGCAATTATTATATGAATGGTTATATATACTGACTTTACTAATAGATTTTATGATATGCAAGAATAAGAAATGTAGCTTTTCAATCTTAAAATGCTGAAAATCTAGGCTTCATATTAAGTATTATGGAATACCAGATATGACACATTTAAATTTTGAATACTTAAGTTTATATTAAGTAGTATGAGATGCTTGATACTTGATATAGCATTTTTAAATATGATTAACTATAGTTTCTTAAAAAAGTATTTGTTTAATAACCTTGCCACTACATATGAGATGTAGATTAATATACTATGTTGAGCCATATAGTTCATGCATATCAACATGTTGATTATGAGATATATGGTTTATGTAAGATGTTATTTCATAGTCCAAAACAAGTTATCTCTTTTGTATGCATTTGTTGCAAAAATGATGCTTTTTCTACATATATATTTTGCTTGATTTGTTTGGTTATCAGATAGCCATGAGATGTAAAATGAAAAAGGTTTTTTGCACATGAGACAATTAAACTATTACTAGTTTGTAAATGATATTATGTCTAACTAAAAATTTTTGAATTCTCAATTTTGTTGAGCAATGTGTTCAAATTCAAAAAATGCTAATCACTAAATACTTAATTGAGGTAGGGTGGATATATGGGAATATCCCTAGAATAAGAACAGTCTAGGTGTTACTCGATGTACGCATGGCTATAGATACCAAGGATAGTCTTTTAGTCCCACTTGTCACACCACTTCAACCACCACCATTTTTGGGCAAGTGTTTTTCTTTTATAGGATGTGCTAACTAGAAAGAACTATGGAAACTCTTGGGAGTTCTTTTTGGATATATGTATATATGTATGGTTGATAAAGTTATTCGATAAAAATATGCTCTTTAACTAAAACGTTAAATTTGTAAGCTAATAAGACCTATTTACCTAGATAGCTTAATATAATAAGTTTGACTTTGACTATGACATACTAGTGTGGCTCTTTCTTCATATGTTTATGATTTCATTTAACTTCTGCATACTTTAAAATGATAAATAATAATAAAAAATAATATAAGCATTATTAATTAATTAAAGAAAGTAAACAAAAAAGGAGTTATAGGTTTGATTTTAATGTGTGTAGTCATGATAAAACAGATTATAATGATAATGTTAATCATATTGAAGAACCTCCAAACTTAAAAACATAAAATTTTTTCAATTTATTAAATATATATCAGCAACTATTGTGGCCAGAATAGAATGATAAGTTTGAGATGCCTGTTGTCATACAAATGTTAAATATTAAATTTGATAATAATATATTATAGTATAGTTTTAATCAATTTGCAAGTTTTATAAAAAATAGTTGTCCACCTAATAATGTTAGATCCAATAATTAGTACAACACAAAAAAGGTAGTATCAAAACTTTGTTTATTTGCTCAAAAAAATGATATTTGCATTGATGGATATATGTTGCATTACAAAAATAACGTAAACGAGATGGTATGTAAGTTTTGTGGAGTGTCTTAATATAAAACTATTAACCTAATTGAAGACAAAGTTTTAAGGAGATTTCAATAAAAAAAAATTGTATTATTTACCAAGTGCTCCTAGATTATCAAGGATTTATGTCTTAATGAATTCTATTAAATTTATACGATAGTATTGGAATAATAGAAAATGTAAAGATGTATTATACAATCTATCAGATGAAGAAGCACAAAAACATTTTGATAGGGTATATCTCAATTTTGTTATGGAATCACAAAATACTCGACTAAATTTATGTACAAATAAGTTCATACCTTCAATTAATCTGATTCACCATATTCATATTAACTTGTGATAATTGCTCCTCATAATCTTCCTTCTAAGTTGTGTATGCCTATTTCTTACTTATTTTTCTACTATACTCATTCTTAGATCACAAAATTCCAAGATTAGGATTAATATATTTTTATAACAGTTGATTAATGGGATAAAATTATTATGAGAGGAATGAGTATAACATATGACATCTTAAGAAAGTAGAATTTTTAAATAAGAGTAGCATTGATGTGAACAACAATTTTTTTCTTGTGCCAAATATTATTTTATTAGAAGGAAATATAAGATGTGAGGTTTAATATTTAAAAAAAAAAGTATATAAGACCTATACTTTTTAATTCTTTTATCCTTAACAAAATAACGTCTATACAAGAGGGATAGAAAGGAACCCAAATTGTTGAAATTGTACTCACGGGCATCCCAAACTTGTGCACTATGGCATGTTGATTTTTGGTTTGGATATTTTCCTTTACCAGGAGAGAGAAGAATAAAGAGTACGTTCTATTTGAATGAAGTTTATATATTTATTTTATTTTATTTTTTTAGTTATACAACATGTAGTTATTAAAAAAAATTAAAATTTGTTGTTTGTAATCCAAAATGATCACATTTTTAGCATAGTTACTACACAATCACATTTTTTTAATATAGTTATTATAGCGTGACTATTCAAAGTTTAATTTTATTTTTTTAAGAAAAGATGAAGTATTGAACGCTACTGAATAAAAGTATTTCTTAGAAAGTCAATGAGCATATTGCTATCAGTTAAAAATGTCTAAGAATGGATTCGATTTTTGTCTTTTTTTATTTCCCTACTCATTCCTCTCTTTTTCAAAAACTGAGAAAAGACAAATTTATCTTTTAAGTCGCAAACTGCGTAGTAGAAAAAAATTTCTCCAGTCTAACTTTATAGCTCAAGTGATTGTCATTGGGCCGTTCCAGTGAGATATTCAGACCAAATATTGTTTTGCAAACCAAGGGTTCATGTCACCGAGAAACTTGCTTAGGGCCGTTCTAGTTGGCCGAATTAGCAGAGAAGGTACCATCCTTCCTTTAGAGGCGTTAGGAGGCCGATACTCTCGATCTGATTGTAAACTTGCTTAGGGCCCTGTCAACGTCTTCAAAATTTGCGGTTTGCCATTAATAAGGGCTCTGTTATCTGTCATTTCTTCTTTTTGTGCCCTGGGCTTTGCAGTGTCTCCAGGAAAGCAAATTCGATCCTTTTCCGTGTCCTTTTTCTTGGGAGAAGGTTAAGATTTTTCAAATTAAAATTTAAATAATGCAAAATAAAAATAATATTTTAATTATAAATTTAAAAAATAATGTTTCATATAAAAAATAAAAAAAATATATTTAAATTGTTTAATTTATTTATTTTTTTCGATATGCACATAAGAGGATCTCGATTCTCAAAAAAGTCTTGGTAAAATTCTACCTGTTCAAACAGTCAAGTTTGGGGTAGTGTGTGGTTTGTTACGAGGTTTTCATCTTATTTGTTTGTAATATTTATTATATTATCATTATTATTTAATATTATGTCTATTATTTTTAAGTAAAAATATAAATGTTATTTTTTATTTATAAAATTATTTATTTTTATTCCGTGTATTAAATGAAACAAAAGACTGCATAGCTCCACATCAACCATTTTTTCTCCTATTTCTACAAAGATAGGAATGTTTGAAAAATATGTTATAAAGAAAACTTTTCTCTATGACACACATTTTAATGATTTGCTTCATTGAAAATATCTTTCTATATTTTTTGACTGGATTGTATAACAATTTCTTAAACATAACTAGCCACACCTTTGTTTTTCTTCAAATGTTGTAAAATTTGTACTTTCAGTTTTTGGTTCTCTTTGTCAAAAGAAGAAAAACTGTAAATTTAGATTCTTAATTTTTTTTAAATGAATTGCTCAGGAAAACAACTCAATTCTTTTTGTGCCAAATTCCTTTTATACGAAATGAATTATAACAAAAACGGAATTAAAATTTTTTTTATAGAAGCTTTAATTTAACCAAAGGAAGAAAAAATCGTAACTTGGGATAGATCAAAGTGGTAAGAATGAGATTTGTAAACCTTCCAATAGAAAAGTTGTTATACAAGAAATTTTGACAAAAAGTCAGAAACTGTAAAATTTGAACTTGATTTCTCGTAATTAAATATTTTTAAACCTAATGCAGAATATCTTTTCAACTTTTTCATAAAAATGTTCACCCAAATAGGCATACATATTTAATATGGAATAATAATAATTTTACCCCTATGATTTCTTTAAGTATTATGACATTATATTCTCATTCGAGGAAGCAGCAAAATCATTCGACATTCACATTGGCCATAAGAAAATTAACCAAAAGTAAATCAATGAAACATTAAATTGGATACAGAATGTGCAAACAACCAATGAATATTTTTGTTAAAAATAATTAAGTTTTTTAACAAAATGTTCTAGTCTAAAGCTGATTAGTTGGCGATGGCTTCCCCAGATATAACCTCATCGCCATTTTTCTCTTCAGGTGTAGCATCTCTTTCATCATCTTCCTCCGTTAAGCTCTTTTGTTGCAGCTCTTGTTCGAGTCTTCGAATTTCCTCATCCTTCTCTTCTAATTTATCTTGCAACATATGGACCTGTAGTTGAATCCATTTAGTTGAGCAGTCACAGATCCCCGCAGCCCGCCCGGGCCCGAAGGGGAGGGGGAAGCAAAGAAACAAACAGAAAGCATTGAATATTTGGTTAAATTACTTTCCTTTCTTAAAAAATGACTTAATTACAAGACCACTCCTTTGTTATAAAAATATAGACTGCATTTCCTTTAAAAAAAACTACAATTAAATCATTTCAACAACTACCCTCAAATTTAAAAAATAATATTTTAAAATTAATAAACAACTAATTAAAGATAAATAATATATTCACAATAATTTTTCAAAAAATATCTAAATAAAAGACAATAATTAAAAATATTTAATTTCAACAATAATAAGTGTAATAAATATTTTTCTTTACAAGAAAATTTTATATGTTTTCATAATATAAAAGAGGGCTCAATAATTCAAACATCCCCAAAAGAGCTATCTCTTCGAGAGAAAAGAATAATTTATGTACCTGGAATTCTTTAAACTCACCGTTTGAAGATCTTTTTTAGAGAGATATCATTCATAATGTATCATGAGTTCAGAGTGCTTTTGAACATACTCTAAAAGAAAAGAACTATTTGATCAATCTCCTTTCTTTCTTTAGAAGTAATAAGAAGACAATTTAGACAGAAATAATTTGAGTGATATTCACACTTATCCCTTAATCTCCTCTTAAGGATAGATTCTATGTCTTGTCTCCTTAACACAAACAGGCTATTATGGTTTTCTAATTATAATCAACAAAATCATCTTCCATGTATGCTTGGACTAACTACCTCTCCTCCTCTGAGCTTTTCTCTTGTCCTGGCATTTTAGGATCAAGGATTCTTTTGAAAAATATTTTAATTGAAGAACTCAAAGACAAGGAGAGAACTTTTATCAAAATTATTTCCTCTTCAATACTTTTTGATGCACAAGATCTTTATTCAAGACAAGTGCAGAGCATACTTGTATTGAATAAGATAATTGTAAGAGATTCACTATAAAAGATTCCATAAGATAAAAATCTTTAAAAAGAAGTCATGGAGAATATTGAGAATTTTTATTGAACAAATTGGAATACAAAACTCCTCTTGAAGACATATGAGGAGAAACAAACTACTTATACCCAGAGGTTAATACAAACAGCTAACAACTTTTTCAAAAGTAAAAGATAGCATTACAAGCACCTTTTAATAATTTTACATAAAGCAACTTTTACAGACTGTAAAGTAAACCTAAAAGCACACCACGTGAAGAAGTAATCCAACACACAAAAACACTAATTATATAATAAGACAAATGTTAGCTTGGTTGAGAATACGCTTTATCCTTTTTTTATCGGCTCATGTAAAGGTGACAAATTAAGATCATCATCAGAATCATTCATAACATATGGATCAGCTGTTGATTTTTTGAAGTGTGAGATCAGTCATTTCTCAGGCTTATCAAAATCATCCAGTTCATTAGGGACTTGTGAATCTTACATGTAAATATCTTGAGGATGCACTGGTGGAGTCTGCGATGTTGATGCCAGTTGAGACTGTGAATTAAAACCTTGAAGGAAATTGACCATTTGACTTAGAGTCCAAATTTTAATATTTGAAAAATTTACCTCTAATAACCTAAGTTCTCTGAGAATAAACTCATCAGGAAAAAGACTTAATGTTGTACAGAAGACAAACATGTTCTTATAATTATTATTAATTTCACATAAAAATGATTTAAAGGCTTTTAGAGTACCATTGGACTGTTTAAGCCAATTAAGGAAAGTGTTTCGTTTATAAGCATAGCTTCTAGTGATGAGTATGTTTTGCTTGTTGATTCAGTAAGGTCAATGGATGATGAAGATGCTGGAAACCTTTTAATTGGCTTTAGGGTTGTTTTATAAATTATGCTGCTGGATAATCTTTTGAGGTCCTATTGCCATCAGTATAGTGGGGAGAACTATTCAAGGATGGTCCAAAGATTATAATCTTTGTTTTCTTCTTGATTGAGGAAGTGATAAATAAGGAAAAGAGGGAATTCTATGGCTCTAAAATAGAGAACAGTGAGAGCCCAAAAATACCATAAAGTATCATCAGTAAGGTAAGTACAAATCCTAAAGAGGATTAGGAATTGAGTTTGTAGACTAAAAAAAAGATAGGTAAATAGCATGGGAGGAATCTATGAGATACTTATGAAGGTAATAAAATAGGGACTTTTGTACAAGTTGTTGCACTTCAACAGGGGTTTTTGGTTTCACTTCACACAGTGAAAAATCTTTTTTATCTACAATGAAGATCGGAAAGGATGATGGATGATACATCCAAGAATAGAATGAGCCATATGAATGAGAAGGATTGATTTTACAGGGGGTGAGTAAATTCACCATCTTTGGTCTGGAGAAGTAATTTGCAATGATGTTATTGTGACATTTAATGTGTTCAACCTTGAATTTATAACAAGAAAACCAATCTTTCTAGCAAAGCAATTGTTTATATGGCAAGTTCTTGCACTTCAACAAGCATTTTTCGTTTCACTACACAATGAAAAATCTTTTTCATCTAAGATGAGGATGGGAAAGGATGATGGATGATACATCCAAGAATAGAATGAGCCATGTGAATGAGAAGGATTGGTTTTACAGGGGTAAGTAAATTCACCGTCTTTGGTCTAGAGAGGTATTTTTTGCAATGACATTATTATGGCCTTTAATGTGTTCAACTTTGAATTTATAATAAGAAAACTCATCTTTCTAGCGAAGCAATTGTTTATCTGGCAAAATTTTTTTCTTAGACTCTATCATTTTAGAAAATAATGAGTTATCCATTTGAACCACAACTTCGTATAGACTCAAATGAAAGCTGAATTTTTTAATACTTTCTTTTTACTACAAGAATCTCTTCGTAAATTACATGATAATGTTTTTCAAAATCTTTAAATTGTTCGCTTACATGGTCACAGTAATATTTCTTTTTATCAATTTCTTCAATGAGCACAGCTCCCCAAAAGCCTTCGCTTGTGTTTGTTTGAAGTATCCATTTCCCCTTATTAGGAATCTTTAAAGGTAAAGGATGTTGAGAAACTTTTTTTATGTGTCTTACCGTTATTGTTTGTGCTAGACCCTAAGGTGGAAGATTCTTTCTAAGAAGTTTTGACAATTGGCTAGTGTGATTAAATGCATGGAAGATAAAATCTCTGATAAAATTGATAATTCTAAGGAACTATTGAATTTCTTTTATTGTGATATTTTCATTTGGAAAGGTAAGTAACTCCTGTGCAATGTGTGGACCTAGACAGTAATGTCTATTAAAAATATGCATTTCAAAGAATTCTATTTGGGCTACTTGTTACTCTTAATGGTGGCAGTTTGGTACTCACTATTGTTCTTAATTTCAACATCAAATTGTCAGATCCCACTCTTCCTACCAGATTAAAGGTACAAGTCCAAATCATTAGTGCAAAATCGGTTCAAAATGCTATTCCAGCAACTCTCCATCACCCGATCATCTACCGTCTCCAAAACCACTCCATAAACCTTCAACTCAAGAACTCTACTAATCACATTTTGTATATTGTTTCTGATAGACCTAATCATACCATTATCATTCAAATTCCCAAGCAGATTTCCAAGGAAGAACTACTACAGCTTATGCCCTTAGAATGGGTGACAAATTATAAAAAGGAGCTTCGTGGCAGTCAAAAAGTTTCCCACAGTATTGCTCCTCCAATATTAGAAAAACTTGGAGATAGAATTGTAAAATCCCTCTTCAAGAGACTTGGTTCGGAGGATGGAACTTCTTCTGCCCATTCTCGCAGAATCACCATCCATCAATCAATGATGATCACATAAGTTGTCACTCAAAAACAAGAAAAAAGTCTAATTCCAATTGATTGCTTTTATGTTGATGATAATTATGCTTACTTGGCAAAAATTAATGGTAATTTCTTTTAGAATTGTGACCCTTCTATGTGTGATCCCAATTATAGATGTCAATACTTAGATAGCTAGAGAGGCCTCAAAGATAATGAATGGAGGCCTAGAGATTCATTTGCTATAGCCATTTGGAAGCTCAACCAGAAAAAAAGAAACCACCAACCTGAGGACCAGGTCTTTGTTCTTACAAAAAGACTAACCATGATAACAGTGATGATGATCAGGATGACTGACTTAAGCCTAAATAGGTAGGCATAAGAAATCTTAAATCAAGACCCAAATCTACCCATGAACTACTTAGGAAACGTGGTCATGAATACTTTCTCCCACAACCTGAACCAATCATTCAACCACAAGCGTTGCTACAATCAATCCCATGCATGATGTTCTCATTTGTATCTAAAGCCTATGATTCGAAATTTCTTCATATGAAAAGAACAAGAACCAATACAAAAACTAATGTTACATATAAGCCGTACTCTACCCCCACAAAGATTGCTCCTAATGAAACCATAAGGCCAGTCTCTCATGTTGAAGAAATGTTGAACTAGCATACACATAATGCAACAGTACAAAAAAAAGTTCTTCGAAGAATTGAATCTCATCTTGAGAATCTTTCGAGTCAGACATCCTAAACTCACTCTCATCTTGACAGATTTTCAACATAGGTCCAATAGTTATATGACCGCTTACAACAAGTGGTTTCTTTGGATGCAGAACTCAGGAACTTTATTGCACATGGATACATAGGTCCTATTTTCACGCAGAAAGAACAAGAGATCAAGAGATTTAAAACACAAATTGGCCAGATTGAAAAAAATATAACAAAAAATCATTCCAGAAGTATTTATGACCCTTACCCTTCCTTGTACACATCTGCCTATAATCTTTATCCCTCTCCACCATATTTGCCTTACTCACATGAAACAGACTATTAGAAATGTTTTAAAATGAACTATGAGGTTTTCAGAAAAAAAAAAAAAAAATTACCTTAGCTCTACTAAACTTAGTCAGCTCAACTCAAGCAACCACCTCCATCTCCTACTAGAGCACATTGACCTCCTCAGAGGTTGCAATATAAAACCCAATATGAACATTTTCCTTCATGGACTAAGCCTTTTAAACAACCCTTAAAACCCTTACAAATCACGACACCACCATCTTTTCTAAAAAAAATCCAATCTCCTCCTTCTAACCAAAGAAATAAATAGATCGTGCAAACTGAACCTCCATCCACCTAACCTGAACACCACAAATCCTCTGAAACAATTGCTTTTGCAACAACGTTGACTCCCTATAGTTTTGATTTTGATTCTAATCACACTAACGAGATTGGATTAGAACCAATCAGTTTTGATAAGTCAAATGATCATGTTAAGATCTCTATTTCATATATGATCAACCCTACTCCTGTTGAAGAGGTCAAAGAATCCAACTTGGAACAAGAAGATTATGCTGAGTATCATTCTTACGTTGAAGTATCTCCTGACCATAAACAGGCACATGCTCGTCCAACTAATAGCCCATGGTTTACTTTTGATAACATTCCTCCAGAAAAATGAAGAGATAAATTACATGAATTCTCAACATGGATTGACCTCCAGATGACTAGACCTGCTACCAACCTTGAGGCAATACTCACTGAATTCATCTCCAGATTCACAATCACTCTCTGGAAATAGTTTCAAAGCCCAGGAGAATATAAACAACTCCATTACACTCGGGCACTTGGTGCTAATCCTCTCCATGGTTTCATTTACAAAGAATTTTTAGGAAAGTTTCACCTCGTTGACAAGCAAAAGCAATAACAATATTTCCAAATGCATTGTTGTTCTTTAAAGAAAACAGATCTCTTGATTTTCATTATCAAAGGATAGCAAACTGATATTATTTGCTCAATGGTTTTGATAATATCAAATTTCGCCATATATTCATTGTCTCTTTACCAAAAGAACTTCAACCTGAATTATTAAGAGTCATTCAATCCTTTCGTAAGGATATGATAGATATCTCTTTGGGAGAAATTTATTAACTTGCCATTTCAACTCTTGAAAAATTATACAAAGAGCATAAGATATTTGATTTCATGATAGAAGACAAAATTGGCGCTTCAAAAGATTTGCAAGAACCCTTACTTACAGATTAAATACAAAGATAAGCGTAGATGTTCTTGCCCAACCAACAAATTTCATAAGGCTCCTTATAAAAGCTTTAGAAGGAAAAAGCGACACAAAAGGCCTATTCAATTTTTCAGGAAGAGAACCATGCAATACAATGAAAAGGATCGTTGTTACATCTATGGCAAGAAAGATCATTTTGCTAAGTAACATCCTAAAAAAATCAAGAAAGACATCAAGTTTCTTCACCAACTGCAGGCCAACATTCCTCTTTCTAGTGATCAAGAAATAGAAGAGCTTTTTCTAAGGATAGGAAGATGCTAATGATTCAACTATCTTCGCCCTACTAGGCTTGCCCTACTAGGCTTACCCTCTTTGGATTTAAACATTTCTAACTTTAAACATTCAGATGTGTCAAACCAAACTAATGATTTCATCTGGCATAACTATTCTTTCCAACCATGCAATCAGGCAGAACAAAAGGAACCTCCAATGCCTTATGTTAATATGCAAATTCTTAAAAGCAAATACTATAAGCCAATATTTGTAATTGCTTATATGGATATTGGTGCTTCAAAGAGTTTAATGAATCTTGCAGTTCTTCCTCTGAAAGCCTGGACAAAACATTATGAATACTTCAGTACTACTGATGAAAAAATTTTCAAGGTTGATCCCTCCTTGAATGGTTTTCCCCATTATACTGGGGGCGACAAGAACTTCAAAAGATTATTAAGCAACATAATTTATGGAATAACCTTGAAGCCAATAAAAAGGTTTCTAACAACTTCATCATCCACCGACCTTACTAGATTAACAAACAAAACATGCTTTTCACAAAAAATTATGTTTATAAATGGAACACTTTCCTTAATTGGCCTAAACAATCCAATGATGTTCTAAAAGTCCTTAAATCATTTTTGTGTAAGATTAATAATTATCATGAGAACAGGTTTGTCTTCTGTATAACATTAGATCTTTTTCTTCGTGAGTTCAATCCCAGAGAACCTAAGTTACCAAAGGTCAATCTTCCAAATATTGAAATTTAGACTCCAACTCAAATGGCCAACTTCCTTCAAGGTTACAGTTCACAGTCTCAACCAACATCAACATCACAGACTCTACTAGTGCATCCTCAAGATATTCACATGCAAGATTCACAAACCTCTAATGAACCAAATGATTTTGATAAGCTTGAGGAATGGTTGATCTCACTTTTCGAAAAATCAACAGCTGATCCATATATCACGAATGATTGTGATGGAGATCCTAATTTGTTGCCTTCACATGAGCCAATAAAGAAAGGATAAAACTTATCCTCTAACAGGCTAGCTTTTGTCTTATTGTATAATTATTGTCCTTATGCGTTGAATTACTTCTTCACATAATGTATTTTTAAATTTGCTTTACAGTCTGTAAAAGCCGCTTTATGTAAAATTATTAAAGGGTATCTATATTGTTGTCTTCTACTTTTGAAAAAGTTGTTTGTCTGTTTGTATTAATCTCTGGCTATAAGTAATTTGCTTCTCCTCAGATGTTTTCAAGAAGAGTCTTGTATTCCAAAGTGTTCAATAAAAATTCTCAATATTCTCCATGGCTTCTTTCTAGAGATCTTCTTTTGAAATCTTTTATAGTAAATCTATTATGATTATTTTATCCGATACAAGTATGCTTTGCACTTGCCTTAAATAAAGATCCTGTACATCAAAAAGTATTGAAGAAAAAATAATTTTGATAGAAGTTCTCTCATTATCTATGAATTCTTCAATTAAAAGGTTTTTCGAAAGATCAAAAGAATCTTTGATCCTAAAAAATCAAGACAAAAGAAAAAGCTTAAAGGAAGAGAAGCAATTAGTTCAAGCATGCTTGGAAGAGATTTCTGTTGATTCTAATTGAGAAATTAGAATAGACTATTTTGTGTTAAGAAGACAAGGCATAGAATCTAGAAACCCTAGGAGATTAAGAGATAAGTGTAAACATTACCCAGATTACTTCTATCCAAATTGTCTTCCTATTACTTCTAAAGAGAGAAAGGAGATCGATCAAATAGTTCCTTCTCTCCCTTTAAAGTATGTTCAGAAGCAACTTGAACTCATGGTGCATTATGAATGGTATGTCTCTGAAGAAGATCTTCAAAGGGTGAGTTCAAAAAATTCTTCAGCCTGAGAGACTGGCCTCATGGTTCCATAAATATTTTAGGATACATTGATTTTTTAAAATGGGCTTCTCTGGGAACAGTTCTAATATTTTTTATAAAAACAAAGCTTTCGAATTCATACTGTATTATCAAGGAACACTAACACGTCCTTCCAAAATCACTTCTTCATGGAAGAGATAAGCCTAATACATGATCGAAACCAAGTATAGTCTATACAAAACAATAGGAAAAATCTTAAATGCAGTTTCCTATATTTTGTTATTAAGTTTTTCAACTAAAACATTATAAGCATATGATTTTTTAATAATAATATAAAATGTATATATAATTTTTGCAAATAAATTTTTACAATTCAATATCGTTTATAATTGAATTTAAAAAAAATACACATATTGTTATTAAGTTTTTCAACTAAAACATTATAAGCATATGATTTTTTAATAATAATATAAAATGTATATATAATTTTTGCAAATAAATTTTTACAATTCAATATCGTTTATAATTGAATTTAAAAAAAATACACATATTATAATTTTATTAAAAAATTTGATAACAAAAATATAAAATACTGCACTTAAATCTAATATGTAACAATAACATGAAGTTTGACAGAAGGGATTAGTGAAAACCATTTCATTTGATCTTTCCACGTCATTTGTCAGTACTTCCATATGCTTCTGCAACCCTGTAATCAATTTAAAAGCATCATTATTACATAACCTGCCAGCAAATGGGAAAACGACAAATAGAAAAACTTTCAAACCTTAAAATCACCAACTATAAAGACAAAGTTTATAAGGCAACAAGTTTTTCTTCTATCCCACCCGTAAGATTTCTCCCCAAGAAACATTTAATTAAACGCTCTTATTCATAACAAAATTTCTGGTACGATACTACATATTCAAATGATTAATTATACACGCGCGCGCACATAAAAGATGGTAGAATTGATTATATACCTTAAAATATTGGACAAAATATAATCAAGTGATTATAAAAGCACTCAAGCAATGAATACATAAACGTAAGGGGACAGCAAACTAGCAGTACCTAGTAGCCAGTTTAAGGGCCACAGGAATAATTGATAAAATTCAAGCAAGCCAGAACATAGTGATATGACTGTCATAGAAATAGTTGTTCAAGATTTTATTTAACTAACCAACCTTCAAATTGACTTCTGAGTTCTGCATTCTGGGATTTCTGCAATGCGAGTTTCAGAGCTAATTCATGCATCTGCACACCCAAAATGAGAGAGAACAGTCAATTTATCAATACAATAAAATGCGTTAGGCAGCCAACATTGCTTAGTGGTGTCCACACAGCGTCTGTGTAACATTACTTCTAGGAATTAGATGCTATACGCTCAACATTTTAACCAGCTGAACATGTATATAGCAACCCAGGGCAATTCATAAATGTCTTATTTATAGACACTTGAGAAAATAATCTACATATACTTTATTCCCTTCATGCCTAACAGCCCACTGAAAAAGAGAAATGAACTCGCAAATGAATAAGAAGAAACAGGAGAAGAAAATGTTGAAGTTTCAAGCATAACAAAAATGAATAGCAGCACCTTTCCCTCAGAAGCTTGATTCCCAATTTCCTCATTTTCCTCCTGCAGAGTTCTACATTTAGCCATCAGCATCTTCCCCATCTTGCTTTGGGGAGTAAAATTTACAGCAGCAATGTTATCTTGCAACTCTTTCACCTTTTTGTCCTTCTCTTCAACTAAATTCTGTCATCAGAAATGAAAATCGTTAATATATGTAGGAGATGAAAACAGTTTATGTTTTGAAACAATTAGAACATGTAATAAAATCATCTATCAAAAGGCACATTTTAATTAAAGCATCAGTATTACATGTGTCTAAATGAGGCTGAGACAATTTACAAATTCAATACACTAAAACCCTTTGGTAATATATGTAGAAAACAGAGAGTTATTGTATATGAAGGAACTATTGGGAACACGTAGTAGAATCATCTATCAAGCACGCATGTTAATTTACGCCATAAGACATCAGTATTAGACGTGTCTAAATGAGGCAGACACACATCAGAAGCTGCAGGAAGCTCCCTCAAAATTCATCTCTGAAATTCGAAGATGCCTGCCTTTATTTAAAACCACCGTCCATCCCAGAAGTGACCCTCTCCATCTTCCTGATTCTAAGTGTCAGACAATTGGTCCAACCCACATCACATAACCACATTAGGAATTTTTAGTCACCCCTTCCACCTTTTTAAAATAAAAAAAATTTGGCCCCATCTCTTATAACCGCCACCAAAGTACTACAAGCTCTTGACAAGTTCCCCTAAAGAGCAAGGAAGAGAACTAGTGCTACCCACTAAACAGAAGAACACTGCTTGTCAAAGAGAAAAGTGTGTTGCTTCATCACGAAGAACACTGTTCATCTAAGTGGAAAAAAACCTAATAAAACTTGGACTAATTTGTATCAAGGATGAACTGTGTTTTGACATTTAAATTTTATCCACTTCTCCGTGTGTGTGCATCCAAGGGAGGGGGAGACACAGATAACAAACTTAATTCAATACAAGTTGGCATTAATTAAGATCACAAACCTTTAAACGTGTGAACTCTTCATGAACAGCAGGATCTAGTAACAACCTTCTCGCCTGCAAATTAAATAAGAAACAAAATAAAACCACTACCAAAGAAATTTAAATTTGGGGATTAACTTTACTCACAACATTATACAGGCAAATTGCTGCACAGCATGAAAACAGCAATAACAATCAAACTGTAAAACTACAGCAGGCCAACCTTTATAAATTACTCCCTGTTTGTCACAGCTATTGTCTATTCTGTATGTTTAGTGAAGTAGCATTTGGGAAGGTTATGCCCATAGAATCAGTAGTAGGGTCATATCAAAATTCTAATCAACACATTAAACTATAAATTACAAAGAAGCAAACATGTAAACTGTGAATCTTCTACAGCCCCAGCCCCAAGCTTTAACATGTCTCTCTCTCTCTCTCTCTCTCTCTATATATATATATATATATATTAACTGGGTGACAATATAGCGATAATATAAGCTTCTGGGATTGTGTGGCGCTATCCAGTTGAGAAAGGCAAACAACAGCGGAAATACATAACTATGGAGCAAGCAAGTGAAAAGAGAGAGAGGAAATACAGGAAGATGGGCTGTAGATAATTCATCATTTCATTTTTACAGCTTATTCTATTATTAATAAAAAAGTTTACACGGACAGACTCAAAAAGCAACAATAGCAAGAAGCAACTGGTCCAAATGACAACATAAACCAAGGAAGTCCAACTAGCCCATTCAGATTATAGACCAAAAATAAATAAACAAAATGCTCTTTTTGATATTCCAAATAAACCATCAAAACATTTGGTTTATAGACAATTTGCAAGCAAATAATAAACAAGTAAATAATGCAGTCAATCATCCATGCTGTAAACTTGAGACCTTACGGAAGAACTTTATAACAAGGTACATAAATTTCCCAAAAGCAATGAAGGTAGTGAAATACAAACAAGGATTGACAAACAGTCTCTACAAGGCTCCAAGAAGCTCAAAATTATAGTGGTCTTTCACTCTTCTGATATCAATGCGTAAAGAAGAATAATCAGCAAACAAATTGATAGAGATATACACTTAAATGTGCATGTATATATTATTTGCAACCTGCATTGATGGCGGCTTGAGTTGAGCTTTTAGATCCCGGACAGCAGACTGGAAAAGTTTGAAGTCTTAGACGGGCATAACAACAAAAATAAGGAGAAAAAACAATTATAAAGGGGAATCATCAAAATAGGTCAAATGCAAGCAGCTAAGAGCATTTAGTTCTAGATAAGGCTAGTATCAATTGTGTGGCAGGGTTAACATGGCCAAATAGGATTAGTTGCAAATCTCCAATACAATATCATGATATAGACTTGCAACTTAGAAGGATAATCCATCCTCTACCCCAAACCATTATTCAATTGTTAATTCTTATTATCTGATGGAACTCAGCTTTGATATTATTTATATATATCAGAATTACAGCCTCAATCTTCTCAGGTAGAGGAAGAAGGAAGCTGAATTGGTAATTACAAAACTCAAAGTAAACTGAAAAACATAAAGAAAAGAAGAAAAAGCACTCTTGGCTTTCAAGAGGCCAGGTTCTCTCCACTCTTACCTAAGAAATTCCCTCCCCCCTCTCCTAAACCTCCTTCTCCCACAATTATACTCCTCTAACGACCTAGACTCTCTCTCTTCCAGCTCATATCACGCGTGATCAGTGTGACCCAGTTAGTTATTGGTAGCCTATCCCCTTTTTACCCATTTAGCCACCCCAACATTACATAATTTAGCATTGGGTCCATCATTATCACCCTTTCATCCCCAGTGTTTGGTTGTTACTTCTTGCTAATTGCAACAAACCCAAGGAGAGGAGGAATGAAAAATATCCAGTTCAAGAGCCTGAGCAACTCCAAATTAGCAAGGGTCCTAGGCATAGAGATATCACCATATCAGTATAACAACAAAAAGAACCAACTAAAGAACATATGGCTAAGAATTATGAATTAAACCACTCCAGAATGCAGACCATAGACCATTTATTAGCTGTAATCAGCCTGCCAGCCAATATCCTACCAAACAGTACAAAACCGAGCCAAACCTTTACAAAGAAGCCCAATGTTAAAAAAATTTTACAGCAACTTCATTCAATTAACATTGAAGATTTACTATGGTGTATACCCATATAGTAAGTTATTTGATATTTCTTTGTTATAAGATGTATATAAGAGACACTTATGAGCTCTTTAGTTAGAGGATGTAAAGGTGAAACCAATGTTAAAAAATGGGTAAGATAGAAAATGACTATTTTGCCCATACTTTTAAAAAGTTGATTTGATAGTTAAAATAGTGATTTGATGGATTGAGTAATAATTATAAGGGTATAATAGATATTATACAAGCTATGTAAACGGAATGCGTTCATCTTGCGGCAAACCATACGACCCATTAGAGAGGAGAGATCCAGCTCCCAATAACAAATTCTTTAAAGATTAACTTAAAAAAAAAAAATTCTTTTAGTTATTCGTTTTCCTTTCCTAAACTAAATATATTATAACAAAACAGGTTCTTCCATAACATAAATAAAAACTCTAACAGTTTTTTTGATTTCTATGCATCTAACCTCAAATAGAAATTGTATTGATACTAGGTATGAATAAATAGTAAGCTTCATCATTTCTATGGTTACTTCTAGGTTTTCCCATCCAGTTCATAAATATCTAGTTTAGGGGAAAAGAATTGGCATTTCAGATTGATCCCGGAAAATGAACGAGTGAGTAGGTATACACACACATGCTATAAAGAATTGGAACCTTATTTTGTAAATTTTACCTTCAACTCTGCTATCTCTTGTTCACGTTTTGCAAATGTTACAATGAAAGCAGCTTCCTTTTTCTTTGCTTTTTCAAGCTGATAACAAACAGCAAAGTGTGTCATTGAAACCATGTCGATGAACAACGAATCCTTTCAAAGCAAAAATTGGAAGATTGGACTCCTAACCTGCTCTCTAAAAGACTCTTCAGATGATTTTAAGGCCTGAAGATAATCAATCACCAATTTGGGTTCTAGAGAGAAGAAAGATGAAAGAATTGTTCAGGTTTACATTTAAAACAGAGAAAACAAATCCTAAAAAGAGATAGTTCTGGATGTCAAAGCTTAAGGGGACACGTGAAATACAATCATCTGTCATTTAGTAAGCACCAAATACAAACTAACCAGGAGTGGTCCCAGCAGGTATGAAAGGTTCATTTTCAAATGAAGAACGCCACTTTTGTATCTCAGATTTTGCAGCCTCAAGATCATTCTGGAAAATATCACAAAGGTCTGGACAATGTTTGAAGAAAGGGAAAGATACAACGCAACCTAAGATATGAATATCATTTATGGAACTTCATCCAAGGTAAGAATACAACCCTCAATCTCAATAGCTTAGAACCAGCAATGCAAGTCAGTCAAAACTATAAAAGGAAGGTTAGTGTTACCATTCAAAAATTATATATTTCGTTGTGTATTGACTATTGATCATAAATCCAACAAAAAGATCAAAAAACCACAGTCCACTTCTCTGAACAACAATAACAACAAAAAAGCAAAAACAAAAACAAAAATGAAAAAGATATTGCCTCACTTCTTAAAAGGAAAACATACTTGACAGGTCGAAAGCGTATCCTTGCAGTTCTGAAGACTGCCAAAAATAAGTCCCAGGATAAAATTATTTACCGTAATGTTAGCAAAGTATAAATTTCACACCAGTTATATTGTGAAATACCTCTCACGAAGAGACAAAATCATTCCTGTTGTTACGCCAGGAGCAGCTTCTTCAGCTTTAGATTTGACCTGCATTGGGAACAACAGACCTTCAAGCTTAAACTTCACAAATGAGTGCACCTCACACATACATGAGCAAATAAAGAACCCCAACCATCTAGATAGCGCATCTACGAGCTGGTCATACAAATGCACGCACATGTGTGCTCAAGAGAGGAGTGCGGATGACTCCAAACTCAACCAACATCCTCATTACACATGCCTAAATTTGCCTAAATGTAAAATAGAATGGTTCAAATTCTAATAAAAAAGCAAAGTAACAGCTTTCAAGTTCACTGGATATCATCAACCTAAACTACTCCATAATTATTAGCCCTGGCTAGCATTGCATAACAGATTCCACATTGCAAAAATTAATAAAGTTAGACAGAGGAGGAAGTAGTAAGGACTACCTTTTTCGATTCAAAAGGATCACCGCCATAATCTTCATCGTCATAGTGTGGGGAAGACCTCTTATTACCTATATTTCCGAACAATGATAAAGTCAGGATATCCAACTACATGCAATAAAGCAGCGTTTGATAGACAAGGTTAACCTGAATGCCTTCCAGATAATCCGCCTTCAAAATCAAACTCCTATGGTTGACAAAAACACAATTTAGGTTGTACAGTGAGAGAAGTTCGAAGAACCGTAAGATAACTAAACATACAAAAGATTTAGAGAGAGAAATGGCTTGAAATGTCAAGAACTTACATCATCAAATTGCGCAGGGGAAGCCATGAACTTCAAAAAACCCTAGAAATCGAAAAGGTACAGATTACAGAGAGCAGCGATTTGAACCAACCGCAGCTGTAAATACGTTTGTCTGTGAAGAAGACAAGATCGGATCGCTAAACAAGTAGATACTAGCCGTACTGGATAGCAATTCGTAGCAGTTTTCCAGCTCCGATCTGAAGTCTGCAGAATCGACGATATCTGTTGCGCCCGTCGTCGTTCCTGGACGACGAGTCATGGAAGAGCAACGACCAATTTTTATTTGGGCCTTGGGCCTTTATTATCTCTAGGTTCGTCCAATATCATGACTTAGTCCAGAAAAAGAAAAGGACAACGTCGAATTTTGAGGGTAGCTCAGCCCAATAGAAAGGAATTGAATATTGGGTCCTAGCCTAAATGTGAAGGGGACTCGGTTTATATATATATATATATATATATATGCATATATAAGGCACAAAATTTAAAGTTAAAAGAGAAATTTGAATGGAGATCGAACTATATTATGTTCCCCAACACTTACGTTCAAAAGTGATGTCACTTGAGTTAATATTTTTGGTAGGATTTAGCTTGATTTTGAAAAAACAAAATAGTGACAAATGATGCATAAATTAGAGTTTTTTAATTAAAATCCTTACATTAAAGTTAAATGCGACCTTTTATATATATATATATATATATATATATATATAAACATTTTGAAGTCATTTATCATAATCTAACGTCTTTTACTTTGAAGTTCAACCTTTTTTTAATCATTTTACTTTTTTAACTTATTCAAATAATTTTATAAAACTTGAAGGCACAGATTCTTAATCATATGTAGCTAGAAACATATGATTTGTACTAATGGAGGTGTGTTTGAATTATGATCCTCTGCATTAATATATTATATATTTAGAAAAGAGTAATACAAAAGAATAAAAATATATATGAAACTCATTTTTTCTCTTTCCATCCACACTTTATTTTTTTTATTTTTTTATGTCTTCAAATACACACCAAACATTTATTAGTTAAATGCAAATGATCCAAATCCAATACGTTCTATAGCTTTGTTTAGCATATATATTGCATAGCCCTTCGTTACTTATTTACTAATAAATTTTAGACTTTTATTTGTTCTCCTTAACTACAAAATATGCCACTTTGTATACAAAATTATAAACTGGACTAGTAATCAAACCCAAGATGCACGAGTTCGAATTAAATAAATTAAAGTCTTCAAACATCATTAAAATAGTAAACACCCCCTACAACAAACAACACTTAAATAAGAAAAGACCAAGTTAAAGTATTCAAACAACAATAACATAATAGAAAACCGAGCATCTATTTAAACAGCTTATGAAATTTGAGGTGTAGAAGCCACCAAACATATACTAGAAGAAGCCATCATCCACGTCCTTCTTAACCCACCTCCATTCCATGGACCTAACATTGAAAGTATAAAGGTGATACCTACATTGATCATCACCATTTGCATTGTTAATTGATCCCTGAAGTCAAGATGACCCTTTCGTCAATCAAATAAGGAGGTTCATAAAGAGTAGGCATGCCATGCAAAAGCAAAAGGGATGTTATGACTTAGGACCGCCAGACCTTAGTTCAATAATGTAAGGGGTTTCAAAATTCAAATTGTAAATGAAATGCATAGAAGTAAAACACAAAATATTTAAAAAGAAAAAGATTAAGCAATTTTTAGTTGTAAAGCTATAATGTATACAAAGATGTTATATACGCCCCTGCATTTTAAACTTATTTATATCTTCGATTTCTATATTAGTAAACGACTTTACAATCACTTCAAAATTACTAGAGGCTTCAACAAAATCATTTGATTCCGTTACTTGTTGTCATCCATATCCTTCATTGAGGAAAAGAATATATAGATAATCAAAAGCGATATTGACAAGTAATATATATATGTGTGTATATATATATATATATATATAAAGGAAGTGATGAGATCAATGAAAAATTGAATAACCCGCAAATTAGGGCAATAGATACACACAATCCAAGCTAGTAACTAATAATATTCTACCATATACACACAATCTAGAATAGTAATCAAACCACAAGTTGATGACAAATTGAGAAACGAAGATATCTCTAATTTTAATCGCTAAACATTTCAAGCTTTGAATAATCCTAAGATACAATCATTTTCAAAATAATCCATCCTTCTTGTTGAAAAATAGATACAGGAAACTACACAAAATTACTTGTTACAATCATAGAGCAAAGAATTGTAAAAGACCTAAATTATAGTTTCTTGAAATTTTTGCCTTAACTTGTAATGAGCCAACGATATCTTTTTTTTTTTTTCAAGTAAGCTAACTTATATTGAAACATGAACGCCATATGATGCTTATATAGCAAAGTACATAATAACATAGGCAATTTGGTATGTTCCCATTCTAAACAAATGTATATCTAATGAAAATTGATTTGAAAGCCACTAACAAAAGAAAACAAAATTATTCCTTTCATGAGAAATAATTTTAAAGATTGTCACCATGCATGGAGCACTTGTAAAATAAATTTTATATATAGTATTGACATATAATATCACTTTTAAATTGGTAGCTCCATAGTCTCTACTAAACCATCAAGATTCTTATATAATCTTGATGGAATTGACCTAAAAATGAGTTGCTTCACATTAATAGTAAGAATAGTGATTGCAAAACATGTAAAGTGAAAAAAAAAAAGAAAAGAAAAAATAGATTATCATATAAAGCCACTTTATATAACAATATATAAACAAAATAATCAAGTTGTCATATGGAAGAGAAATACTATTCAAAATGACCATAGGTGTATACACATGAATGGGTCCTCTGAAGTTTTCATTCCTCTAAAGTTCGTTGAAGTCTCTCACATTCCTTTTTTTTTTAATATAATTTTCTTTTTTTTAAGAGAGAGAGATCTCATTTGTGAGAAACTTCACCAACTTCAAAGAGATATAACTTCAGAGGATCTGGGTCCGTGTTTACACTGAGAAGGTCGAGGTCCATGGCAATATTTAGCAAATAAAAAACAAAATAAATATAGCACAACAATATTCTTTGCATATGATGTAGCCAAAATGTGCTTCAACATATCCATTATGCTTTTGTTTTATAGAATAATGTTATGCCTATAATTAATCAAAATTACTTCAAATAGTTACAAGTTGTACTCTAGTTATGAAAGACTAATGTTGACCTTAAATGCAGTCAAGTTAAGCTTTCACTAAGCATAGCACATATTATGAATGGTGACAAGTTTAATTTGAACCATTGTCTAAAAAATGATATAAAGAAGGAACAAATGCATAACAATCCATATATTTTTGCTATTAGAAGTCTAATGTATATTCAAGTTTGTACAAGATCTAACATTACATTCATGGTCAAATGTTAGGCAAATATCAAAGCAATATAGGTATAAATTATAAAAGAGCTAAAAAGAAAGTGATGAAATACCTCAATAGTACTAAGAATTACATGCTGATATTAATAGATTAAAAATATTAAGATAATTACCTACTCAAATTCAAATTTTGATAAATGCTTTGATTTATGAAAATCAACATTATGTTACATTTTCATGTTTGCTAGTAAAAACGTATCTTAAAAAAGTACAAGCTTGGTGTATGATTAAAAAGCTTTGTTTCTAGCATTAGAATATGGATTCTATTGCTAAAGTGTAAAATTATGAATTCTATTTATAGAACATTGAGAATGTATTGTAGCAACTTAACTTAAAGTACTTAGTCATTAAAAAATGTGTTAAAAGAAAATTAAAGTCACTATTAAATACATTAACACTTAGTTAATGATAGCTGCTCATTCAACAAGAAACATGCCACTAACCAAGTTTAAACATCATATAACTAGAATGAAACTTTGTTCCATATTGATTTTTTTATGCATATAATATATATCAATTGTAATAAAATTCTCATTAAAGTTGAGTTGTTTTTCTCATTTTGTGTCTACATTTTTTTATATTAACAACATTACGAAAATCTAAAATAAGCATGTGACTAATTCATCAAGTAATAAGAGAAAAATAATACTAACATATAGAAAATTAACCATAATTCATGTATTTAGTTTTCTCTTCAAAATTATATTTGTGCATTTAGATTTTGCAAGCCATTATGAATAATATATTAAGACAAAGTGGAAACATCCAAATTAGTTACCAAAATAATAAGTAGATTTCCAAATAATGCATAAAGAATATTTTAATCTTTCCATGGCATCTTTAATGAGAAGATCCTATCCAAATTTGCTAGTACATTTTATTTACTAGATTTGACAAAATTTTATATAGTGAAAAACAATGCCTTAAAAGCATCCCATATCAAAAGCATTTCAAATTCACAATGCCAAAGGTTTGCATTTTTCTACATTTTCATATATTTATATAAAAAGCTATTATTTTCGTATATTTAGATCTACCAACTACTTATACTTTCTATAGTTGACATTTATATATTATATAAAAGTATTAAAAAGCTACTATTTCAAATGTCTTATCACATAGAATTTGTATAAAGACACAAAATATAAACTAGTTACGAGTAAAAATGTCTTATATAGAGAACATATTGAAAATTAATCGTCAATTTCAATAAATTTAAGTCATTGGATTCATTCAATAATTTGTAAATGGTTGGATTGCAATTTTCAAAGACATTTGGTGAAAAAAATTATTAAAAAAAATTTAACTAAAAAAAATTATGACTACAAAGCCAATAAATTTTTACTACAAGGCCAAGAAATTTTAACTACAAAAATAATATGAGAAGAAAAAACTATAATTGAAAGTAAAAATTTCAAATACAAAAACAAACTTTTAATTTATTGAATCTTTTGCTATCAAAATTAAAATTTATATCTTCTAAATTAAATTAATTGAAATATATTTTTTAAAAAGTTAAAATTTGCATTCTCACAATTAAAATTTTTTATCTCTATAATTAAAATTGTTTATTTCTCAAAAAAAAAAAATTGCTAGACGAATGTAATGGCTTAAAATTATCATCAATTCCACACTTCGAAAAGACAGAATCCATTCTCTCTAATAACAACTCACAATTACGTGTTAAATCTAATTCTCAAGACTTATGTGGTTAATTAAAGAGTGAATCTATTCTTTTCCAATAAAATACGAAACAAAAATGCAATGATACCTTATTTTCGTTTTTCCACGGATAAGCAATAATTGAAAAAAAATGACCAAAAAAACATCCCTTAAAGTATTTACTCAAAAAGCAATATCTGCTGAAAATTCGGAGTCTATCATGCCGAGTTAGAAATGGGAGTCCACTACATGTGTGACACGTGGCTAAGCCACATGAATTCAGTGTCATTAGCGCCGAATTTAATGGGCGAATGCCACGTGTCGATGCCCCCTGAATTTGGAACCATTGGTTTCGAATTCAGAGCAAACTTGAAACCAATGGTTCCGAGTTTGCTTAGTTGTCAGGCTAAACTTGAGCCTAGCCTGACAGTGGCAGCTAACCGATCAAATTTAACCAGTTAGTTTCAAAATTTTAAATTTGCTCTAAACGTGGCACGTTTTCATTGGCCAAAGGGAATTCTTCTGAATGCTAATTGGCTGAAATAATTTAAGGAAGATAATGATGCGTGTAAAATGACAAAAATGCCCTAGAGATCAACATATAAACTGAGCCAGCCTCCTCATTTTCATTCCCAGCTTCTGGTCTCGCTGATGTTTCTTCTTCTTCTTCTTCTTCTTTTGCGTATGGAGTTGGAACAAAATATTTGTACATCTTATTGAGTTTAAAGCAACACAACGAAAGTATGTTTTAATCTTCTTCATCTATCTATCTTGTTTTATATTTTGAAATGTGATATAAATTTTAGTTGAAATAATAAATATTAAAAATATATGAAATAAACAGAAAATAGTGTATAAAGTTAGAAACATGAAAAAAAAATGAAAAGAAGTTTAAAAATATTTGTAAAATAAAAAATGTATTAGGTTATTTTTTAATATTTTTTTACTTTAGTTGTTTCAGTTAAATATTGTAGAATAATTATATAATTTATTTTAGGTTATTCATATTGTTTATATGTTGTTTAATTTTGTTGATAGCAAATTTTATTTGTATATTGAGTTGATTAAGGTAGAGGTTTAAAAAAGAGGAATAAATAATAAGAAAGAGGTAAAAAATAAAAGAGAAAAAAATGACTTGAAGGAAGGAAACAGGTGAGGATAATGAAAAAATTGAAAACGAGCATTAGAGAAAGAAATTTAATTTAAATAAAAATAGAAAGATTGGGTAAATAATTTTTAGGATTAAAAATTTATGAGGGAAAAATTAAGAACTTGTGAAAAATAAGAAATAGTGGTGGAAAGGCTATTTAAGAGGAGAAATAAATTTTAAAAAAAGAAAGAACTGAAATACTAATTTTATATGAAAAAGTTTCTTTAATGTTTTTACTTTATTTGTTTTAGTGAATTATTTTTTAGAGTAGTTAAATACATTGGTTTAGGTTTGCACATTACTTGTTTATTATTTGATTTTGTTGATATGAGAAATTATCTATTTGTATGATAACTTAATTTTGGTAGCAGTTTAAAAAGAATAATAAATTCTGAATAAGGGTTAGAAAATGAAAGAAGAAAATACTAAAAGAGGAAAAATAATTATGTAAGGATTATGAAAAATAAAAAATGAGTATAAGAACAAGAAATGTGGTTTTAAAAAAAGAAAAATTGGGGAAATAATTCTTAGGAGGAAAATAAAAAATGATGAGAAAAAAAACTATGACACTGTAAAAAAATAAGAAATAATTGTGGAAAGAATAATATTGATTCTAGAAAAATGAATTTGGAAAAATAAAAATACTAGTTTTATATGAAAACTTTCTTTAATGTTTTTACTTTATTTTTTTAGTGAATTATTTTTTAGAGTAGGTAAATAAATAGTGAAAAATGAGTATAAGAACAAGAAATGTGGTTTAAAGAAAACTAGGAAAATTGGGGAAATAATTTTTAGGAGAAAATAAAAAATTTATGAGAAAAAAATTATGACACTGTAAAAAAAAAGAAATAATTGTGGAAAAAATAATACTGACTCGAGAAAAATGAATTTGAAAAAATTAAAAGACTAATTTTATATAAAAAGTTTCTTTAATGTTTTTACTTTATTTGTTTTAGTGAATTATTTTTTAGAATAGTTAAATAAATAGTTAAAAATGACGATAAGAACAAGAAATGTGGTTTAAAGAAAAATAGGACAATTGGAGAAATAATCGTTAGGAAGAAATTAGAAAATTATGAGAAAGAAAATTAGAACACTGTAAAAAAATAAGAAATAGTTGTGGAAAGACCTATACTAACTCGAGAAAAATGAATTTGGAAAAATTAAAAAACTAGTTTTATATGAAAAGTTCTTTTAATGTTTTTACTTTATTTTTTTAGTGAATTATTTTTTAGAGTAGTTAAATAAATAGTTAAAAATGAGTATAAGAACAAGAAATGTGATTTAAAGAAAACTAAGAAAATTGAGGAAATAATTTTTAGGAGGAAATAAAAAATTATGAGAAAAAAAATTACGAAACAGTTGTGGAAAGAACTCTAATGACTCAAGAAAAATAAATTTGGAAAAATTAAAAGATTAGTTTTATATGAAAACTTTTTTTAATGTTTTTACTTTATTTTTTTAGTGAATTATTTTTTATAATAGTTAAATAAATAGTTAAAAATGATGATAAGAACAAGAAATGTGGTTTAAAGAAAAATAGAACAATTGGGGAAATAATCATTAGGAAAAAATTAAAAAATTATGAGAAAGAAAATTAGGACACTGTAAAAAACATAAGAAATAGTTGTAGAAAGATCTATACTGACTCGAGAAAAATGAATTTGAAAATTTTAAAATACTAGTTTTATATGAAAAGTTCTTTTAATATTTTTACTTTATTTTTGTTAGTGAATTATTTTTTAGAGTAGTTAAATAAATAGTTACAAATAAGTATAAGAACAAGAAATGTGATTTAAAGAAAACTAGAAAAATTGGGGAAATAATTGTAATGAGGAAATTAGAAAATTATGAGAAAAAACTACAAAATAGTTGTGAAAAGAACTCTAGTGACTCAAGAAAAATGAATTTGGAAAAATTAAAAGATTAGTTTTTTTATATGAAAACTTTCTTTAACGGTCATCCTTTATTTGTTGTAGTGAATTATTTTTTAGAGTAGTTAAATAAATAGTTAAAAATGAGTATAAGAAAAAGAAATGTGGTTCAAAGAAAAATAGAAAAATTGGGAAAATAATATTTATGAGGAAAATAAAAAACTATGAGAAAAAAGTTAGACACTGAAAAAAATAAGAAATAAGTGTAAAAAGAATAATACTAACTCGAGAAAAATGTATTTGAAAAAATTAAAAGACTAATTTTATATGAAAACTTTCTTTAATGTTTTTATTTTATTTGTTTTAGTGAATTATCTTTTAGAGTAGTTAAATAAATAGTTAAAAATGACGATAAGAACAAGACATGTGATTTAAAGAAAAATAGAAAAATTGAGAAAATAATTGTTAGGAGGAAATTAAAAAATTATGAAAAAAAACTACAACACAGGGAAAATAAAAATTAGTTGTGGAAATAATATTTAAAAATAAAAAAGGATTTAAGAATAATTCAAATACTAGTTTTTAAACCCAATGTTTACTTGTTATTTTGCTTACTTTATTTGTTTTAGTGAATTATTTTTCAGAATAGTTATATAAATTATATTATAAGAACAAGGAATATGTAAAGAAAAATAAGAAAATTAGGTAAATAATTTTTAGGAAAGAGCTATGAGAAAAACAATTAAGAAATTACGAAAAATATGAGAAATTATATAAATTGTTATAGGTTATGCACATTATTTGTTTATTATTTGGTTTTGTTGATATGAAATTTTATTTATATGTTGACTTGAGTTTAGTAGAGGTTTAAAAAAGAAGAGTAATTACTAAGTAAAGGGTAGAAAATGGAGGAGCAAAAAACTAAATAGCATGAAAAATACATGGGAGAAAAAAGAATTGATGGAAAAACATAATTATTTGAAAGGGTTTATGAAATGAAGCTTGGCTTGCAGAAAAGTGAATGGCTAGGAGAAATGAACTCATTTGCATTTATACAAATGGAAAGATCTTTGACAGTCCTCAAGGCGCAACATTTCAGTGTGCCATTTCTAAATATATAACGGTCAGTACCGACATAAGTTTAAATGATTTGAAAGACTCTATTAGTAAAAAATTACAGCTCCCCGCTAGAGAAGTTGTCTCCGATTTGATATATAGACTCCCAGCGTCATTGAATCCTACATGGTACCAATCAATTGTTCTAGAAGATAATTTCGATGTTGAAAGAATGTGGCAAGCTCACTCACGTTTCCCAGGACACTTAAATGCAGTTGAGTTATATGCAAAAGCCTCATTAATTAACTCACAAGTGAGTGGGGAAATTCAGCCAATATTTTCGCAACAATATAATCCTATATCAATTGAGACCACTTCTCACCCGAGTTCCTCGCATCTAGCACTTTGTTTCATTGAGCCTTATTCTCCGAACATTTTCGAAGATAATGTGTTAGAGGACTTTGAAAATGAAGACGAATATAATGCTGAACTTGACCCTGATTATAATGAGGATGATGACGACGATGATGACAGTGATGATGAAGAATTTGATAATGATATGAATGGAGAGGATTTAGTGTCCCAATATGTGGATCCGGTGGCTACGTTTTTGTCACAAGTAAATGTGGCCCCATCCAGTGGGGATGGATTTGAGAAGGTTAGAGAAAGCACGAATTTGAGCATGCAAGAGTTGTGTGTTGGATTGCAATATCTAAGCCAAAAGGCATTACGCCGTGCTGTTAAATTATATTCTATGAAAGTACACCACAATTTTAAGAAATATTTGACAACTGAAAAGCATGAAAAATTTCATTGCATTCATTATGGGGATAGTTGTAGATGGCGAGTAAGAGCATGCAAAAAAGGCCAGGGTACGGGATCACATTGACAAATAACAAAATATGGTGGTACTCATACATGTCTATCTGCGACTATATCACAAGATCATCCGAAATTGGATTCTGATGTTATATCATCTTGTATTTTGGGTGTAGTGTCTGAGACACCGGATGTTTTAGTGAGACAGATCATTGAGCAGGTGAAAAATTTGTTTGGTTATACAGTATCATATAGGAAAGCATGGAAAGCAAAGCACAGAGTCACTGCAATTGCATTTGGTAGCTGGGCGAGCTTATACGTTATATTACTCAGATGGATGGCTACGATTCAACATTTCATGCATGGATCATACGTTGAGTTTGTAACTGAACAGTGTCAAACAAATGAGCATGTTGCCGTATTTAAACGTGTGTTTTGGGCATTCAAGCCATGTATAAATGCTTACGATCACTTAAAACTGATGATTCAGATTGATGAGACATTTCTATATGATAAATATAGAGGGACTCTCTTGATGGCAACGACATAAGATGGTAATCGACAAACTGTACCTATTGCATTTGCAATAGTTGAGGGAGAGACTCAAGTTGCATGGACATGGTTTCTTTTCAACTTACGTCAACGAGTAGTATTTGGGAGATGCGGACTTTGTTTGATCTCGAATAGGCATCCATCAATTATAGCCATTGTTGCTAATCCTGAGATTGGTTGGCAACCACTATATGGATATCATGTATTCTGTCTCCGATATGTAGCTAGCAACTTGCACACTTATTTTAGATCAACAAATCTAAAGTAGATGTTGAAAAATATTAGTATATTTCTTCACTCTAAGCATTCAAATATAATGTTATGTCCATCTTTATTGTAACAATCCTGGTGATATTTAACAAGTTATTCATACGAGCGACGATATGTTGATGAGAAATTAGCTGAGCTAGCGACCATACATGAGGAAGCAGCCAGATGGCTTATTAACATCCCCAAGGAGCAATGGACTAGGGTGTATGATGAGCAAGGTCGTCGCTTTGGGCATATGACGACAAATTTAGCCGAGTGCATGAATGGGGTTTTCAAAGGTATAAGGTCATTACCCATAATCGACATAGTCAAAGCAATATACTACAGGATCAATCAATACTTCGTGTAACGTGCCAAGCAAGTTAATGCTTAGATGACTGCAGGTTTAATTTATTCCTAGAGTGTTATAAAAAAGATAACGATGAATGTGCAACGCACCTCTGCATGCACTGTGCGCGCGTTTGATAGAAATGCTTAATCATTTGAAGTGGAGGAACCATATGATCAGATGAATCGCTAGTGTGGTCGATGTTGCAAGGTTAGTTTGACCGAGCGATTTTGTGATTGTGGTGAATTTCAAGTGGAGAGATACCTTTGCCAGCATATTCTTGCAACGTGCGTCGCGGTTTCTCTAGAGCCATTCCAATTTGTCGATATTATGTTTCGCCTTGACACCATACATTGTGCGTATAACAATACTTTTCAACCAAAGTTAATCCCTAGTTCGTCAATGCTTTGAGAAAGAGGTCGACCAAGAGTATCCCGCTACCAAAATGAGATAAATTTTAGGGCATTGGGACAACCTATTAGATGTGGTTTATACCGACAACCAGGACATAATCGAGCGACATGTCCACATCGTCAACGTGATAATTAAAGGGACACACTTTGTAATAAATAGTTTATAAATCAATTTGTATTATTTGAATTATGCGTTAACATATGCTATTGTGCCCTATTTGTAATATTTGTTTAATTTTAATATATATTATTTCACAAATTATGCTTCATTAGCTATTGTGTCCTATTTGTAATTTTTGTTAAATTTCAATACGTATTATTTCATAGATTATGCTTCATTCACTCTTAACAGATACATTAATATCATGGCTACTCCATGACACGTTGTGCATCCGGGCCCTGAGAACCATTCATTATTATACCTGCAGAGACTTCATATATCTAAAACTATTTGGAATGGCCATGTGAGCTAAGTTACGTACCCTTACTAATTATATCATTATGTACATTAATGATTATAGGTACGTAGTTGACAATTTCTAATTGTGTATATTTATAGGACGACCAAATTCTCCGCCCACGACGTGTTTAGCACGAGGATCATTTGAGGGATCCACTGTCGGCCATAGTAGATTACCTACAAGCTGTATTTTATGGTGTAGCTCAACTTGACCCATTTGAGTATGATCCATCATTAATTAGTGCACTCGTTGAGCGATGGCGTCCAGAGACACACACATTCCACACTACTCGTGGTGAGTGTACTATCATCGTCGAAGACGTAGCTGTGCAATTAGGCCTACCATGTGATGGAGACCCTGTTACTAGAATGACAAATTGGCCATCGGTAAATACATGTGAATGGCTTCTTAGTATTCGACTACCAAATGATAAAATTAATGGCCAGCGACTCATTATTGCATGATTAGTCGATAATTTTGCTCACTTACCAGATGACGCTGATGAGGAAGTTGTACGTTGATTTACATGAGCTTACATATTTAAGTTAATTGGAGGCTTTTTACTGCCAGATAGATTTAGTCATAAAATCTATTTGATGTATCTCCCGCTGCTTGAGGACTTCGAACAAGCTGGCCGATTTAGTTAGGGTTCAGCAGTTCTAGCCTACTTATATCGAGAATTATGCAATGCAACATATAGGAACGAGAAGGGAATAAGTGGTTGCTTGACATTACTGCACTTGTGGGCATGTGATCGATTTCCAATGCTCACACCAGAGAGACCGCTGACCCTTGATTCTCGTGTAGAAGAATATCCTATACATCCCCCCTTGGTTTTAGGTGTGAATTACACTTTAAATATAATTCTATATATTTATGCTTATTTTGTTAATGTTATCTGGCACTCATGATAGGTGAAAGAATGTTGGGCGACCACCTCGTCTTGGTATGCGAGCTCTTAGTCAATATTGGACTTTACTGGATGCTATGGGGAACAACGAGGTCAGTTGTTATATATTTACTTTCTTTTTCTATGTGTGCACTATAACTCTGACATTTTATGATATTATATCATTTTATCCATAGATTATTTGGCGCCCATACCAACCCCAAGATGTCCATGATTTGATTCCAGAGTATTGTTTAGCTTCTCCAGACATTTGGATAGCTTCAATGCCTCTTATATGCTTTCATATTATAAAGTGACACCATCCAAACCGTGTCCTACGCCAATTTGGTCGACACCAACCAATTCCTCAAGAACTCGTCAGATTGGATGCTCTTAATGCTTTACAACTTCGAGGGAAAACTCAAACCAATTGGGCAACAGAACATAATATTTTTATCCAAAAATGGTATAGCTGACAAAATGCTATGGTGCAATCTCTGATTATGGATGAGCTTTTTGATCGCACCTCTGCGTACATGCGATAGTACTGGCGATGTACTCGGAGATGGATCCACCCCTTCAGCACTGCAACTGGTTATGCAGTAAATTTTTAAGTTGTTGTCATTGTTCTTTTTCTCATTTTGGTATACATATAACTTTACTTTATAATTTTAATGACATTCAAATGCTTATTTCTTTTCTTTTTTCTTAGGCTGATCTAGCAGAGAAACTTTATCAGATGCATTTGCAAGACCTTCTGCCTTTAAATTTTTGCGAGGTTGTGGGTCGAGATACCAGAAATATATTACTAGCTTTTGGTGAACAACGTTTCTCACTATTTCCCCAGCCTGCTGAATCGGCGCCTGATTTACCCATACCACAAATTCCGGTGGGTCGATCGAGTAAGCGACGTCAAGGTTACTTATTGTCCCAGCAACCCCCTGTTATAGAATGAAGACAGCAACATGAGGAGCCAATATAGCAGGACTTTAGCAGTAGCATGACCGGTCCATCTTCATATATTTCAACCCCTATGCCTTAAGATATTGGTTTAGATGGACTATCTTCTTCTATTTCAGCCAGTCATATTGATGACTTTATGGAATCTGGTCCTTCACATTACACGCCATCGTCACCTATGACTCATTTCGGAACACCGGAGCAACAACCTAGAGGATAATTTGTTGACCTTTTATTTGATATGTCTGCATTCACTGCTACATATGCTGGTACCTCCTTTGATGTTGGAGGATCATCCGAACCTGGACTTGTAACACCACATGAATCAATTCTTCTAGCTGATTCTCCATCCTCCTCACCCCCAGAATAGGAGTAATAACAATTACAACAACAAAGACAATAACGTGAACAAAGAATGCCTCGTTGCGGCACCGGAAGTCATCTATTATAGTACTTGTTCTTTTTCATAGGTTATATAATTATTGTATAAAAAATATACAAGCTCAAACTAATGTGATATATTTTTTCGAGGTATTTGCTTCAAACATAAAAATCATCTTTCAAAATCTTTAACAAGAAACACTAAAACAAGTAATGACCAAAAAGCAATTAGATTTCGAAACTCGGAGTCATTGACTCCAAGTTTGACTTGAACTCAAAACCATTGGTTCTAAGTTTGAAATTTGGAACCATTGACTCCAAGTTTGACTTGAACTTTATTTAATAATGATTCCTATTTGTAGATTTATAAATAGATAATCCTTCATTACCCAAAAAATATATCATTTCTCTTCTTCTTCTTTTTAAATCTCCTGACATATAAGAAAAAAAATTACTTTTAAATTATTGATATAAAATTTTTTTGCCCATACCAAATACTTATTTGTAGATAAATTAGTGGAGGTATTATTAATATAAAAAAACTTTACATAAATGATGAATAATTATATTAAAAAAATCCCAAATGCTTATATTAACATAACTCCAATAATTAATATTCACAAAATTGACATAGCAATTGACACCAATATAATGGAAAGAATTTATTAATTTTACATTTCATTACTTTTTTAAAGACTATTTATGAAAGATATCATTATTTAATCTATATTTCTTTAATTATCAAATCAAACAAAAAATATAATTATTTAAACTATATTCTATTTAATTTTTTATTACAATTATTTAATTATATTAAATTTTATAAATATTTTAAAAAAATTTACATTAAACTCGGAGTGTCTCAATCTGAATTTAAAATAATTCCTAACAAAAAAGAACTCAACTTCATCCCTTCTGAATTTCAATTTTTATTGCTTTTGCGTCAATTACTTTTCATACCATTGCTTTTGAGTTATAAGTTTTTATAGACGTTGTTTTTAAGTGCTGAATGAAAATAATTTTTTGTTGATTTTTTGTACTATATGGAACTTTTTTATACGAGTACATATATACTATTTGAACTACATATAAAAGAAATTTTAATTTATTTTCATAATTCATGTATAGAATTAGGGAGAATTATTTTTCTAAAAAACTAAACCAAATTTCAAATCAAAACACTAATTAGTTTTATTATTGAATATTTTTTCTTATTTTGTCAATTTTTTTCTTTTTAAATTTTTGGGCATTTAGGAAAAAAATTAATTTTAAATTATTGATATACAAAATCTTGTGTTAATAATAAGTAATTATCTATAGATAAGTTAGTGAAAGTATTAATGGTATCAAAAACTTTGCATAAATGATATATACTTTTATACACAAAATCTCAAATTCCTATATTAAGATAACTCTAATAATTAAAATTTACAAAATTGCCATAGTAATTGACTCTGATGTAAAAAAAAATTATTAATTTTACATTTCATTACTTTTTTTTGGATTATTTATCAAAAATATAATTATTTACTCTACATTTTTTTAATTATAAAATCAAAGAAAAGATATAATTATTTAATCCATATTTTATGAAATTTTTATTCTTTATAATACTTATTTAATTTTATTAAAGTTTATAATTTTATTAAATGGATTCATATGAACTCGATGTCATTCATTCCGAATTTCAACAACTGGAACTCGGTTTCATAGCCTCCGAGTTTGAAGATATATTGCTTTTGGATCAAATACTTTTGATCCCATTGCCTTTGAATAGTTATTTACTTTGACCGTAGCTTTGACGTGTAGGAACCCCTTATTTTCCTATGCTCTCAACCAAGTAGTATGGTAAGAATACTTATAAAACCTTGTTGGTATGATTGTAGAAATAGAAAAGAAAACAAAATCAACCGTATTTTATATTTGATAGTAAAAAAATACGATAGAAATGGAATCAATTGAGAATTATCTTGTTTTGTCTAGTAGTGTGAAAAAATTAAATAGTTTTGTAGCTAAAATTCTTGGAACTTCTTAACACCATTTTGACAAGATGGAACAAGAGTTGAAAGTTAAATAAATATTTTATTCATTGAATGTAATATTTATATTTAACAAATAAAAAATATTTAAATTATATTTATGTGATACATTATATTTTTTATCTTTTTAAAATTTTTAATTTATATTTTTTTAATTAAATAATTTTTAGATATTACTTTTATTTATTACATAATATTTTTTTAAACAAGAGGATCATGAAGTTAAGAAAAATATTATTATTTTATTATTTTTAACTAATTATAAAGTCAACAAAATTAATGATATTTTGTAATAGTTAACATTAAAAATAATAAATTATAAAAAAATTAAAAAGAAAATGACTAAATATTTGTTGAATTAATCCAACCATAAGTCAGTCGATGAATTTGAATGAATTGATTGGCACATCATTATGCCACAATGCATATATGTATGTATAATATACTTAAGAAATAAAATGATCTAAGCCTAATAATAAAAATTTATCTAAAAAAGTTTACAATATAAAGAAATGTGAATGAATATAAAATAGATATCTAAATAAGTTTATAAAATGATTTAAAAATTTAATTAAAATCAATCACTTAATTATAACTACTATTATTATTTTTGCCTCTAAAACAATTTATTATTTTTAATAATATTTAATATAAAAAATAATAAATTATAAAAAAAAAACAATTAGTCACAATTTGTCAAATCAATTACTCAATTTAAAAATTCTAACTAATCATTAGTTGGAACAAAATCATACCATCCAATAAAAAATAAATGAAGTAGCATCTTTTTAAATGTCCTACCATGCTTTTATTTATTATTTATACTTTATTATATATTTAAATATAATAATAAATTTATAAATATTAAATTAATATATAAAAATAATATATGTAAAATATTATAATATGTTATTTTTATTATATTAAAATAATAATTTATAAATATAAATAACTATATAAAAATAATCAATTAATTATAATTATATGTTAATTCTAATCTTATTACTATATATAAAATTCGTCAACATTTACTATTCAATAGAATCTGTTTATTATTGTAGTTTCTATTCTTTTTTTTTTCTTTCCTTTCTTTTCTTTTTTTGTGGAATCTACATAAACCTCTCTTACAAGCTTCTTCTCAAGCTTAATTCCATTGTTTAGTGAAATATTGTACTATTTTTCTTTTTCAATAGGCTCCACAAAAAGCTATTTTTATATTTACTTTTTTTCCCTCTCTTATTTTTCAATGGGATGGCAAAGAAAAAGCTATTTTTTTTTTCTTGCTTCTTTTTTTTTTAAGTAATAGACTTCCATCTTAAAAAACGATAACTTTTTTTCGAAATGCAAATTATGGCCATTCAATTGTCTTTGCCAATTCTATCTTCTATCCACTCGTGCCTTTTTTTGTTGTTAACCTTCTTCACTAAACTTGATCATTCCAAAACCAATCTTCGGAGGTCAATTGTTTCCACAAGTTTTAGAGCCATGGCTAAGGTTCGTGAGAACAGGGAGTGGTTAAGAATTATTGGCCAATGTTGTGAAGGAACCACAAGTGAGATACCCAAAGTTGCGCCACCTTCGCTTGCTCAAAGAAGTAAATGTACATATTCGACCAGAATTTGTTAATTGTTCTTACATTATATAGTTTAATTTTCCATTTAAATAATAGAAATGAAATTATAGGATTTCATGTAATTAAATCTATAGCTTTATATGAACTTATAAGATTTAAGCAAATAAACTTATAACCTCTCATGTTATTTTATTTTATGTTGATGTCTAAGTTATGATACCTATTTCAACTAGAAAGAAAGGTCCAAAGTATCAAAGAGCAATTTCAATTCAGCAAATAGTAGAGAATAGTGACATTAATGATGGTTATGCTAAAGATTTTGATGGCTATACAATTCAAAGAAACTTATATATGACAAATACCCCATTGAGAAAAAAAGTTCGAAGGTGTGAAAGAATACATGTGATCCAGCAAATAGTAGAGAATTGTGACTTCCATAAGGTTATACTCAAGAATGTGATGATTATATGATCGATCGACATACGTGTCATACACAAACCCCATTGACTGAGATATGTCATAATACAATGTCTCATACCTTGAATGTAAGTTCCGGCTATGTCAATAATCAAAGGTATTATAGATAACCACTTTATGACTCATTATGTTAATTCTTAATATCATTTTCCTCCTTTAGTTTACTATTCCTTCATGTTCTAATTTTTTATTTCCATTTCAATCTCTAAGTGTTGTGACATTCTTATTTTCTTCCATTTTTTTTCATGTTACTACCCATTGAATTTTATCCCCTTCCTTTGTTTCCAATTAAACAGGTTTACAAATGTAAGAAATTCTCTGAAGTATCTATCACATAATTTATGTATTGTTAGAATCAATGTTAATATACCTTTTTCCAACTTTAATTAAATACATTGAAAAACTTTGAGGAATGTTACCAAAATTGCTGTTAATTTTAAATGGCAATTTGATGATGCACAAACCACTAGTATTGCATTCTCTTTTTTCAATTATTGCAGTATCTTTATGTGTCATGCTAAATCATCTTTTGTGTCATTTTGTCCTAGGATCTTTATACGACAACCTACGTGCACATTACAATTTCAATCGACAAAACCAACCTACTCATGATGTTGTCCTGAATGGTACAAAAAATTACATTCTAATCCCATTTTCCTTCACCTTTCAATTTATCATCATTTCTTTTGTTTTTTTTTCTCCAACTTACTTACTCATTAGTATATACTATACTATCATATTGTCCTGCTCATTACCTGCTATTAAGCACATGAAATTTCACAACACTAGATGAAAGAGAAGCTACCTTGCTTCAACTTACATGCTTATTAATATCTGTTAGGCTATGAAGAAGGCAATACCCTTGAGATTAATCAAACACGTCAACAAACTTCTTAGGATGTTAACAACATCATTGTCAATCTTAAAAGCCAATTTGATAATGCACATAAGTGTATTCCATTTTCTTCTTTGACATTTTTTCCCCTTTTTTTGTTTATGTTTGAAACTAAATCATGTTTCATCTCTTTTTATGCTAGGATCCGAAACTAACAACCCATATGCAGAACCCACCTTGATTGCAACAACCTAAGTTACTCATAATGTTGTCCAATGTGGTACAAAAAATCACATTCTAACTTCCCTTTTTTTTTCATTCCCTTTGTCCCATCATAATTTCTTTCATTTTTTCCTAACTTGTATATGCATTAATAATATATGCTAGATTATTAAGATGGCAATTCACTAGAGATTAGTTCAACACTTGCTGTGCACGATGATACACTTTTTTCAAACCAACTTGATCATTTTCTTCTTTGGTACATTTCCTATTCATATACATGCCAATATATCATCATTTGGTCTTTTTTCCTTTTTTAGATTATTTGGACGAGGGAGATGCTGATTGCATTTGTTCTTATTATGGTTTTAATATGTGGTTTAATGAAAGAATCAAAAAGAGCTCCAACCTTTCAAGAATAGCTTTTTCATTGTGTTGCTCTTAAAAGAACATTCAATTGCCTTTTCTTTAGGCCCCTCCTCAATATTTAGAAAACCTCTTTTCTAATAAGCACTTGTAAGAGTCTAGCCATTTTTACACAATATTAGAGCTTATAACACAATGTTTTCATTAACTTCCATGAGAGGAAAAATTGATAATTCACTTAACTCAAATTTTGGTCCTTATACTTTTGTTTTGTGTTGTCAAAACTATCATCGCATTGGTAGTCTCATTCTAATGGAAGGTTCTATACCAAGGTTTTTTCAGCTTTATATTTATGATATTACTAATGAAGTTAGTAATAAAATTTCTGTTACCAAGTAAAGTTTAATATAAATAAGATGTTGGTAGTCTTTTTTCTTTTCCTCAATTATTCCTTTCTTGACATTGTTACTTTTTATATTGTTAGCTCTGATAATAATAGATTGCAATTGGATACACAGATTGTCTACAAACTAACCTCAATGTTGAATGAGGTTAACTTATTTGTCCAAAGCCATCGCATCGCTGCTTCAAGGTTATGTCAATCAAGAGATATCAAACTCGACCTGCTTCATAAGAGACAACAAGATGGTTAAATGTATAATTTGCCAACCTCATATGAAGTTGTAGCTTTAGTTATCAGTAACTTTGATTTGAATGTTATGGAATAGGATATCATTGTTGAAACCTAGTCTAAGGTCTTACAACATATAAGTGAACTTCATTCATTATATCTATTATTGCAATATCCTCTTCTTTTTCCATATGGGAAAGATGGCTATAAGGAGGATATATCACATCATAGTCCATCATTGTAGACACCAAGAAAGAAAATAAAGGTGACATTTTGGGAATTCCATAGTTTTTTGCTTATGACAAGATGTCATGAAGTGTCTCTCCTATTACATACTTGTCATTTGTTGCAACAATTCATTATTAATGGTTTTACAATGATAGAATATCAAATGCTAAGTTATATAAGAAATCATGAAAAATAATGAAGAGTTGATCTTTACAATGGATTAGAAAAGGTTGTAGTTAGAAGAGACATTGAAGCGTGTCCTATAGGAAAAGCTTTTTGCTTATGACAAGATGTCATGAAGTGTCTCTCCTATTACATACTTGTCATTTGTTGCAACAATTCATTATTAATGGTTTTACAATGATAGAATATCAAATGCTAAGTTATATAAGAAATCATGAAAAATAATGAAGAGTTGATCTTTACAATGGATTAGAAAAGGTTGTAGTTAGAAGAGACATTGAAGCGTGTCCTATAGGAAAATGTGTCATCCTGTCATCAAGCTTTACAAGAAGTGCTAGATACATGATACAAAACTACTAGGATGCCATTGCTATTTGTAGGTGGGTAAGGCTTTCTTGATTTGTTCTTGACTTTTAATTGCAACCTTACTTGGCCTAAGATTAAATAGCTTAAAATTGCCTTTGTCTTGAGGATCATCTAGATATTTTGTGCAAAATATTCAAACTTAAGCTACAACGACTTATGACAATGATTAAGAAAAATTTTGTTTAGCTCTATTAAAGCAAGTTATTAGATCTTATTGTTTATCATTGTCTACCTCGTTTAAGCATTTGTAAATTTGATTTATCTTATTTATTACAACTAATGTAACCTATAATTTTCCAACATTACTTTTGATAGATATGTACACCATTGAATTATAGAAAAAAAGGATTTATGCATGCTCATATCTTGTTGTTCCTTGCAAGTCAAGATAAATACCCCACAACAGAAGATATGAATAAGATTATTAGTGTTGAGATTCCTGACAAGAACAATGATCCTCTATTGTATAAGTTTGTCAAGTCTTATATGTAGCATGGACTTGATGGATTGGCAAAGCCAAAGTCACTATGTATGAAAGATAAAAAATGCACAAATTACTTCCTCAAGAGATTTGTGAATTCTGCTGTTTTAGATAATGATAACTACTCAATCTATAAACAAAAAGATGATGGTAGAACCATTGAAAAAAATGACATCCATTTAGACAATCGCTTTATGGTTCCCTATAACCCAAGTTTACTCAAAAGCTTCCAAGCTTACTTGAATGTTGAAAGATGCAATCTATCAAGATGATTTAAGTATTTGTTCAAGTATATTAGCAAAATGACTGATAGACTTATAGCAACTTTATATAAAAATACTAATGATAATACAATATAGACTCATAATGATGAAATCAAGCATTATTACAATTGTCGTTATATTTTAGCATGTGAGGCATTATGGAGAATCCTTTCTTTTGACATCCATTATCGCTTCCCTCTTGTTGAAAAATTAAGCTTCCGTCTTCCAAACCAATAGCATAACATCTTTTAAGATAGTGATTCGATACAGGATATTCTAGAAAAATCAAGGGTTCAAGAATCTATGTTCCTAGTCTAGATACAAGTAAACCAATAATAACCAAAGGCAAAAGAACTTATAGATATTGAATTTCCCATGCACTTTATCTTTAACACTCAATTGGGAAATTAAGTTACATACCACAAAGCAGTGATGAACTATATTACCTCAGGATCCTCCTTAATAAAATGTGGGGTCCCACCTATTTTGATGATATTAAAAAGGCTACGAATACAATTTACACAACATTCTAATCTACCTGCTATAACTTAAGCCTTCTTGATGATGACTAGGAATTTGTTATAGCAATTATGGAAGTTTCTTTATGAGGAAGTGGTCATTATTTACACAAAATGTTTGTCACTATGCTCATGTCAAATAGCCTTTCAAGACTTGACATTGTTTGGAACAAAACGTTTACTGTTCTCTCTAAGGATCTTTTCTACACTTAAGATTAACAACTTGGTCAGATTCATTTTCATTTTAAATTCTATCTTTTTTGCTTTCATCTTTTGTTATATATTGATAGATACATTTCTTTCATTTGCCTTTTCATGCCTTTCTTTTTTGTTATAGGAAATCATGGTTCTTTGTCATGGTTCTTTGTTAGATAAAGAAAATGCTGCTTTAATTCAAATCAATCAAATTCTCAACACAAATGGAAGAAATTTGACCCAATATTCATTGTTGCCAATTTTGATTACATTTATATACTTGATTATGACAATCATCTCATTTTAAAACAACTAAATTATAACAAAAATAAGTTAATAGATGAATTCCATAGATTACTTTACTCTATGAATCCTAGGCAATGATATACTTTTGATAAGATCTTGGACTCCATCTTGACAAGCAATGAAAAAAAAAATTTGTTCATAGATATGGTGATATCGACAAAGCTTTTTTGTTGAATGCACTCGCTTTAGCTCTATGATCAAAAAGGCAAATTGCTTTAACCATAACCTCAAGTGGAATAGTAGCTATCCTACTTCTAAGTGACAAGACAGTGAACTTTAGATTTGCAATTCCTCTTGTCACAATCGAAGATTCTACATATGATATAAGGCAGGGGTCCTCAACAACTAAATTATTGTGAAAAACTAAGTTAATCATATGAGATGACGCCCCTATGGTTAATAAGCACTATTTTGAAGCTTTGGATTGCACCCTTTGAGAAATTTTGCAAGTTTACAACCTAAATAGTTTCAACCTACCATTTGAAGGCATGTCCCTTGTCATAAAAATGAAGAAAGGGATAAACAAGGAAAAAGGATTAGGGATTGAGCCTTAGGTCGGGATAGGTTTCGGGATGAGCCTTTCAATCATCTTGTCCTGGCCCAGCCCGATATATTTAATAATTTTTTTTAAATTAGGTTTTGATCTACTAACTTACCCAGGTTTTGTTTTGGCCCTCCCTCACCATCAAACTCACGAAGTGGTGAAACGAACCATAGGCAGCAGTCACGACACTCCTTCCTTTAGATCTATGATTCCATGACAGACGACACTCCCACAGCCACTCTGGTACTAAATCTGGTATGCTAGCATCTGATATACTCTCTTACTATACTCTGTTGTTCGATTGCATCTACCTGTCATGGTGACTTGCTCAGCCTCTCCCTTTCAAGTATCATATCTGTTTAAGCTCATAATCTCTCAATCTCTCATCCTCCTCTCCAATCTCTAGTGAGTCAGAGAGTCTCTCATCCATTGTTTGAAAAATTCCTAATGTGTATGCCTATTCTGTTGTATTGTTTGGAAAATTCCTACATGTGTATGCAAGTTAGAGAGTCTCTCGTCTTTACTTGTTGTATGCAAGTCTTGATAAAATTTTGTTGTATTGTTTTAATGCATAAAATTAATTCGAACAATGGATGGCATTTGGAAGTAATCTCTTGATAAAATTCTATTGTATTGTGGATGCATTGGATTACAATGGGTTCTGCAAAGACTTGTTAAATTACAAATAGCTTTTAAATTAAGATCATCTTTTCAACTGAATCATGAAGTTGTCTATATGATTTTCGCTTTTAATCTATGTCTATAGAACATTATTGCAATTCTGCCATTGGCTGGTATTGCAACCTTAATTTTTCCTCCTTTGTTTTTCTTCTTATTTAAATCTTCTTGTGAGATTTTATGTGTATTTTTATGTTGATGCTTATTATCACTAGTTTTAAAGTTTTCTTAATGATTAACTAATGTCTTGGTTTAATATGGCACATGAGGGTCTTGTGGAGATAAGGGAAGATTATGTGGATGAGAACTTTAATAAACAGGAATTTTAATATGGTATGTTCTTGCCTTCTGTTGCCTTGCATGGTTTAAGATAAAAAGGAAAAAAAATGATAGTAGGTGTTCCTTATAACTAAAAGTTGGTAGAAAGCTTGGAAGTTCAAATAGAATTCTAATCCTTTCTTTAAAGAATTAAGCTTATTATGAATTACTAATACATTGTAATCGTATGTTAACATGCAGTTGATGGACATCTTTATAAGTGCGTGTACTGCAACTATTTGTCTTTTAGGAGTCTGCATATTTTTATATGATTGTATCTGGCTATCTGCATTTTTAGGGGGGGAGGGGTGATCTAATTTTTTCTTTATATGAGCAGCGACTTGGTCAATTTTTATTTATGATTCCTTTTTGCTCATATAACATTGTTGTCTTGTATTTGATGTCGAATGTGGAACGTGAGAAATGTGGTCTGCCTCTTCCATTTAAGCTTTGTTTCATAAACAATGCACCAAGCTAATGACCATACTCTATTTTAAATTTATTTATTTTAAAGAAATATTGAGGTTACACTGGAATAAGATTTTTATGTTTTGTTTCAGGTCCCTTGAAGCAAAATGTTTCTAGTTTTGCTGGTGCAGATAAAGAAAAAGCTATAGCTGGCGATGAGGAATTTGTTCACATGATGTCCAAGTTGGATGAACTAGAGAAAGAAGAGCTTGCAACTGAAAGTGACAACCACGAGGGAACTATAAGTGATTTTGATGAGATCTCATATCAAAGACCTCTTGACAACAATCTCCAAAATTCAGAAGTAATGTTTTGGATTAACTTGTTGGATTCCAGTTTATAAATCTTGCTATAAAAATTGTCAGCACAGTGGACTGTGATGGTCATTACTTAATTCCAATGACTGCTCAAATAAGTAAAGGTGCAACTTTGCTTGATTACCTTTGCAATAAAAAATAGACCACAACTAAATATTAGCTTGTAAATTTTTGCTTAAAATTTATTAGGATCCCATATTCTGGTTTTCTATCTGGTATTAAAATGTCTAAGTGGTAGACCAATGAAAGTTTTTTCCCTATCCCATCCCAACCTGTTCTGGCCCGATTTTAAATTGGGCTTTGTCGGGTCAAGACGGGATTCGGGCCATGAATTCAGTCCCGAATTCCAAATCAGGACGGGCCTCGGGCTAACACTATTCTTGGCCCATCCCGTCCCATGCATAGCCCTACAAAAAGCAACAGAACTGATATTGTCAATTTAGTCATAAACTTCTCGTATCTATAGAAGAGTTGTCATGTCCTTAATTTAACTTAAAATATGCAACTTTAAAGTATTAAGCTCTGATGTTCAAGTTTTAAAAGATTATGGTTTATCAAAGTTGAGGAAGGAAAACTTGAAGAACCACATGATAGTGAAGTTGATATCGATATTCCAACTCATCTACTTATAACTAATTTTACAGGTCCAATATATATAGTCTCTTCCACTTATCCATCATTGTTGAAGAATCACATGATGGTGAAATTGATATGACATTCCAACTTATCTATTTATAACTGATTTTAAAGATCCAATCTCTGCAATTGTCTCTTCCACTTATCCATCATTGTTGGAAAATTTCTCCAATGCAGAATATCTAAAGGACCGTGCTATCCTTGCTCCAACAATTAAAATTGTTAAGGAGGCTAACAATTTTATGTTGAATTTAATTCTTGACTAGCATCAAGAATATTTAGGTTTAGATACCTTGTGTAAAACGTTTGAAAATCATGACTCATTTAATCAGTTATATCCATTAGAATTCTTAAATACTATCAATTGCTCTGGCCTTCCACCTCACAACCTTCACCAAAAATTTGGCACTCCTATTATGCTTATTAGGGATATTGATCAATTATTAGGATTGTACAATAGAACTTGACTTCTGATAATTAAGTTAGGAAAACATATATTGAAAGTAATCAACATTATTGGTTCTTATGTTGGATAGAAGGTTTTTATCCCTAAAATGAATATAAGTCTATCTAATACTAGGTTTCCTTTCAGATTACAAAGAACACAATTTTCATTGATCATGTCTTTTGTTATGACTATAAATAAAAGTCAAGGCTAAGCACTTTCTAATGTTGGCTTGTACCTACCTAAATGAGTTTTCACTCATGGCCAAATCATATGTAGCAATGTCATAGGTGAAAAGTAGATAGGATTGAAAATCTTAATACATGACATTGACAACAATCCTTTAACTAAAGTAAGAAATGTTGTCTTCAAAAAAATCTTTAAAAATCTTAATTGATTGTTCAATAGGTATTCCTAAAAATTAGCCAATTTTAATTGATACCTTTAGTTTTATATGTCTTTTATATGATTGTCATAATTCTTTATTTTTTTTATCTACCAAGAGTTAAATTTCTAATAAATAATATTTACTTTTTACCTTATGTTACTTGCTTACCTTTTAATTTGTTTATATTGGTTTTCAACATATCATTTTTGGTCTTTTGCATCTGATACAGGTATTAATCTGCCACAATTCTTTGTGCACACTTTTTTATTTCCTTTTAGTTAAATAAGTATTAACATCTTATTATCTCTTGTGCAAGTAAACCTAATGATATTTAATCTTTCTAACGAATTTTCTTTTCCTTCATAGGATCAATTACCAAAATAAAGGATTATAGAAGATGAATGACATTACAACATAAAATTGTATGCATGCCTTCTAATTTAGAAAAACCTGCCTATAATTTAAACTCCACTTATAAATTATATACTCTTTTCTAGATCCTTAATATACAATCATTCCTACATAACATACGTTGCATATATATGAACTAGTCTGAGAAATTCATTGTGAGATTCAAGGTCGTGGGTAATCTTCATTTTGAGGGATCCCACGCATTTCTTGAACCTAGTTTTAACAACTTTTTTGCACAAACAGAAATCATCGAGGAGGGAGAATTTGCACTTTGTTGAATCATTTTACTTTTTCCCCCTCTCGGATCAAATTCTTTATACTTCAATAGCCTTTTGTTTTTGTGGTTGAAATTTTTTATACCTAATCATGTCAAACAAAATAATTATGATTATTTTTTTCTTTGATTTTTGTATGAATATCTTAAAATGGAATGTTTGTTTATCGTATAAGCTTCAAACTTATCCTTCCCTATGGGTACTTTTGCTATTATACATTAGAGGAGTTCTACTTAACTTATTATAGCAACTTTAATGTTTCATTCCTTTTAGTTTTTGACTTTTAGTTAAATGCAACTTTTAATTCTCTTAAGTAGCATATTAGATAGTAAATTCTTGCTTGCTATTATCCATAACATTGTACAATATTTTCATTTGACATGTTAATTTTTTATATTGCACATGTAGCCTTACAAATATACATTTGCTGATATAATCTATTTAACCATTAATATCTAGTGATATATTCTCTTCCTTTCCATTATTGTAAATCTCAATGTGTGATTATTATCAATTGTTATATTTAGCTTGATTTGTGAGTTTTGAGATGTTTTACTGTCTTTTTTAGCTCTTTTGAAGCACCCATGCTCTACAAAATCAAATACTATATTAATATTGACCTAATCTCATAAGAAATCAACCTTTTCCCTTTTCATTATTTTTTTTTTTGGTAACTCACTTTTCACACTTCCCAGCAAATATTATGATTGAATATGTCATTAGACTATAAATCTCTTTACAGACACGCACACACACCCGCACACACACCCACATTTATGAAAATAATTTCCATTTACATACAACATATATCTTTTTTTCATTACTTACAACAAATCCAATGCTTTTACTATTCAATAAATGACTACTAAATCTATCATACTATTTACTTTTTTTCCAATACCAATAAACGAGACTACACATCAGAATTAATAAATATACTTTGCAATCTAACTCCTATCAGTCAGCAAACAATTAAAAAAGCATGACAACATTATATATCAACTTTAGATGTTATCTATATCAAACATGTGTCTTCCAACCTCATTCGATTTTTAAACCTTTAACTTTTTTACAATTGACATATATTTAACTTATTTTTTATTCTACTCATATAGATTATAATTATTCATCTATCTTTTAACTATTAAATAGGTGTCACTTTAAATAATTTTTTTTCAATATTATCATCATTTTGTTAATTCTTCTACCACACTAGTATGATTGATTAGATTGATACCAAACTATTTAATTCCTTCTTTCACACATAATAAAAATATTTAATCTTTCATTTCACATATAAACTTTCTTCTTTATTGTTCATGTCCTTACCATCTCTTTGCCCAATTTCCTCATTTTTTTCTTCTGTTATCATTTTCTTCTCTAGAAAGAAAATGAAAATCCCAACATATCTTCAAGTTCTTTGCTAAGGTAAGCAAATTGCTCCCTTTACACTTTATCTTGCATTATTTTGTTTCTTCCTTCCCATAATTTTTTACTTCTTTCATATTACATACTAAGCACTATGCAAATTATTCCTACATCATCTTTCAAGTCCATGCTTCATTCTTCTTTTTTGAATCCCAAACTTACACTGTACATCAATGTTCTTTATTGTGCTTTTTTTTTTCGTATCAACTTCCTGTAATTCTATCAAATTCTATGAAACATTTATAAAACAACTATTACCAACTACAATCTCATACAATGCTTGCAACATTTCAAGCAATTGTGATGGTCTTCCTATTCTAAGTCCTAATGTATATTTACAAATCAAGCATATTATGATGTTTGCAACATATTTTCCTGTCTAATATGTTACTTCCTATTTTTTTTTCCTTTTTTTTTGTTCTTATTTTTTTCCTTATATTATCTACTTCCATTTGCTTTGCAACATTTTTATTAAATACTTCCCTCTTTCAGATATATGAAATCAATTAAATATTTACTCCCTCTTTTAGATATACGAAATCAATTGCTTACTCTCCTACATTGGCTTTTTTTTTTCCAAACTAGAGACAGGACAATATTTCATGTTTCACAGCTACAATCAACTTAACATTTCAAACCAAGCATTTTATTATTCTTGCAACCTATTTGTATTATATTTCTCCCCCAACCTATCTTTCTTTTACGTGAACTTATTATCAAGTACTTATTCATTCTTTCAAACATTTAAAACATACCGAACCAATATGCTCTTCTAATCAATTGTTTTCCTTACTAGATATATGAAATGGATGCACAAAGTTATGACTTTATCAAAGATATCAATTCCAACAAAGAGACCTAAAGAATTTGTGTTAGGATAATACGCCTTTAGACAATCCGACATCCACACCAATCGTGTGAGATATCTAGCATGAGCATATGGTTCTATTGGATGAGCAAGTATGATAAACAATAACAAAAAATAATCAAACCAAATGAATATAGTTTCGTATCCTTTTGAAAAGTTGTTAACTAATTGCCGGCTACCATTTTAATGAAAAGTATCATTCCCCAATACATTCCAATCCTGTTTGAAGGCAAATCCTATTTCATTGAGAATTTTTACGTTGACATTAGTCAGTTTAAGGCCCCATCTCATCCATTCAGAATAGCATTTTGAATTTGTTCCAATACTAGATATCTTATAAAGAAAGGCCACAACTGATAGCTTTATAGGTTTTAATATTATTTCTCTACTATTGACTATCAAATATGAACAACTATTGTTTTTGTTTCTAATTTCAGATCTTACTAATATTTGTTTTGCTCACTACCAAACATTATTAGGCAACTAAGGACCTTTAGATCTCTTGAAGATTTTGACAATGATGGAATTAACAACAAAAGAATGCCAATCATAATAATTGATGATAGGTAACATGTAACCTCTCTACCAGTTTTTCTATCCTTTCTTGCATCTATTCAGCTATTATATTCAATAACTAATGTTACATATCAACCAAAAATAACTCCATCGAGTGCATACTATTTGGGGAATTTGCCTCACTTGCTACTTAATATATTCAACAATGCATAAACCCCACTATTGTTGTGGTCTTCCAACTTGCAAGACTCAGATCCAACAATAGTATTAAGTTCTTTTTTACTTCAATACTTACTTTTCAACAACCAATTTAGCTTAAACCCATTATTATATGTCTTCTCTCTACTTCAATTTTAACATATATACTATTTTTTCCAGACGTTATTCCACTTTCAACCTTTGGGACACTACAAAAGTATTGTTTAACTTAAATATCCAACAAATCAAATTGATCCAAGAAAGGTAACATCTAACCAATGATTTTTACAATCATTTAGCATATCAATGCAACACTGATACTAACATATATCTCCTTCTATCTTTATATTTTAGCTAATTGTCATCACCCTTACCAATCACTCAACTCTCCAACTAACTTTCAAGTTAATCATCACAAACTCGTGAGGTAAATTTACTGACAAAGCCAACAGACTGTCCATCTCTCAACTTCTTCAGTTGTGAGGAAAATACAAAATGAAAGATTGAATATTCAATCTTTCATTTTGTATTTTCTTCCATACTTAGTTAGAAAATCCACCAAACCATAAATGATGACATTGGAAGCACATTGATTGTCTTTTTTTGTTTTTTTTTGATGATATAGCATCCAACCTTATTAGTAAAGCAGCAGAAGAACTACCAACCATGCTTTTTTAGGTTTCCCTGATTAAGCATCTATCATTTATTCTAATATATCAATTATCATCATCTAAATTATATAATTGTTTATTCCTTCAAAGTATACTTACAATTTTCACTAATGCTTTGATCTTACAAAATCCTCTTGTCCAAATTGCAGGAAGAATGAAAATATGCATTCTTACAAAAGTTGAATCAATTAGTAAGACAAAAGTTTTTACTAAAACTCAAGAAATTTGACTTCAACTTCAAAAACACTAATTCAAGTTTCACTATTCTCTAACTCACTAAGAAACAAGAGCTTATAGCTCAATTCACTTTTTCAAACCAAAAGGTAACATATATTTTTATCTTATTTAAAGCATGTTCCTAACTTTAGATATTTACACAAGAATAACATTCATGTTAATATATTAGCAATTAGAAGGGGACAAAGGGTCAACAATCAATTTTCCCCAATTGCCATCTACACCAAGCATTGGAAATGAATTGGTATACTACTTTCTCTTAAGTTGCAAAATTTCGATCCTCCAATTTAATTATGTCATTGCCTACGTTGCTTGATCTCTACTAACATTTTGTTCCATGCATTATTAGGAATCAATTATCTACCATGACAAACAATGAAATTAATCCATCCTCTACTATGAAAGACATACCCTGCAATAGCATCTTATTTCACCATGATAATGCAGACTTGGACAACATCAAAATTTCTAAGTTTTGTACACCAAAGCCAACAAGACCATAAACAAATTGAAAGCCAAAAGAACATCTAAAATAGATATTGTTGATTTTTCTAACCTTAACACACCCCAAAAGAAATTACACTACTTGTTTTGATTGGGCTCTTTTTGCTTCCACACTTTTGAACAAATCACTTGATAGATTTGTTTTATTTCTCTGGTTCATTTTGATATGACATTTCACCATACATCTACTCATGCATTTATTTTCAACCCATTTTTTATTTAGATCCATTACAACTTTGACTACTCCATATTTATCTTATCATGTTTTATACCCACTATGTGTAGTTTCTTGTATATAACTCATGTTTAGCCTCACACATATGCTATACATGATCCCTTATTTTAGTGGCATCCATCCTCTCCTGTTTACGCGTGAACTGGACCATGCATTTGTGAGAGAGCAGCATCATGACTTTGAAAATAATCAAAAAAGAAAAAAAACAATAATATAAAACAGCTTTTCTCTCACAACTGGAGGCTCCAGTTTGCACCTAAAGTGGAGGGAATCTCCGCCCATATTCATCACCCGTGCAACCTGCACGGATTCTAAGTAGTTATATATAAAAATTTATTTTTATATTCTTTTTAATTTAAAGATATTTTAATCATTTATCATTACATCTTTTTTTATTCTATCACTTTATTTTATTAAACAAATATACCTTTCTTTTTTGTCTTATCAAATATATTTCAATTACAGTGTATTTAGCATTCTAATAGCCAGAAAAGTTCATTATAAAAATGGCAAACAAAAACTCCAAATCCTTTTTGCATCAGCATTTTAGAGAAATATAGGGAAAAAAAGTGAAGAGAGAGAGAGTGAACTTTGTTAATCTCTCTCTCTCTCTCTCTCTCTCTCTCTCTCTCTCTCTCTCTCTCTCTCTCTCCAGGAGAAGAAGGCTCTAAGTAGGAAAAGATCCAAATTAAACAAACAAGACAGAAACAAGCAAATTAAAGTGGGAAGCCTCAGTCAGCCAGAAATTCACATCACGGTAAATTGTTCAGCCGGTAATTCCAAACTTAACTTACTCTTCATCGGCTTCAAGAAATGTATAATATCAAAAATAAAAATTAAATTAAAAAGAACCCAAGAAATGTATGTAATCGCAGAAATCGGCTCCATGGATCCAAAGAAAATGGGATCCACAGGTTCCTATCAGCATGCGAAACGAATGCATCTCGCTCTGAGTCCAATCATAGCATCGCCGGTCACTGCTCAGATGGCTATCGGCAACGTGGCATTGGACCTAACCTGAAAAGCCGTAAATGAGTAAAACTAACTGGAAAACCCTCAGAGTCCCATTTCAAATCACACACACAGCGTGTCGCAGAGGCCACAATGATCCCGACCGTTAGCAAACCCCAAAACGACGCCGTACCAGGAGGGGAACGAGTCAGGATGGGGCTTGCGATCGGAGGATGAGAACATTGAGACTCGGGATGCAATCGCTGCTGTTTAGAGTGTCATACGGCACTTCCTATCAATTTGGGTTATCTTCCTCATAGGGATTCGTTTTTTGTTCATCAGAAAAACCTAAAACGCTAAACCTCATCCCACAAAATGCTACGACTAATTGAATCAAGAATAGATATCAGAATGCAGTTGCAGAATAACAAATAAAGTTAATACGGAGAGGCCACTTGGATCTGCAGCATACCGCTACAATCATTCGGCCGCTCGAGAAGAAGCCACAGCAACCCTAAGCTGATGATGCAAGATAGAGGACTAGGGTTCAGGAGAGAAATTTATAGCCATTTTAGACTGGTTCTTCGGTCCCAGGACAACATGAGGTTAGGGTTTCGGCGGCTTACCCAAGGTTGGAAAGGCCTCACTATCTTGGGCCTCCAATTATCATACTGGGCTTGCCCAAAACGTAGGAAATGTCCCTTTTATTTGGGCCTAGAAAGCACCCAAGAGATCGAGAGGCGCTCCACGCTACTCCGTAATTATTTTACCGTGGTAATCTTCGTAGTTATAGGTAGGCCAAGGTGTATGGACCTGCAGCTAAGATGCTCTTTTGGGATCACAGATTTAGATTCTTCATATAAATATGAATAGATTAAATTTTAATTTTATTTAAATAAAAAAGACAAAACGTAATATAAAAATAGTCATTTATTTTAATCAAACAAACTGTCTATCTAATAAAGGTGGAAAAAACAGTTTTCATCCTATTTTTTGTTTCTTTTAAAATTAAAAAATAATAAATGATTGATATTGAAATTTTTTTAAAAAGTTGCAATCTAAATTGTCCAAATTTATATAAATAATTTGGATCTGTTATTTTTCTAAAGTAGCAACAGATCCATATTCCTAGCCCACGCCTAACCCAAAACTATAGGTATATATATAAAATAACAATTAGAAGTCATTTATTTTAACCCTACGTTTTGATTGGTCATTTCATTTTTTAACCTATTCAATTAATTTTATAACACTTGAAGGTACGGATTCTTAATAATGTGTGGTTGCACTTTATTGCATTTTTCGCTGGTGTCAAGGGCATGTGATTGTACAAAGTGGAGGTAAGTTCTCTGCCTTTGTTTAGCATGTATATTGTACAGCCCTTTAGTACTTATTTAAGCAATTTTATATTCTTATTTGTTTTCCTTAATTACAAACAAGCCACACTGTAAACAAATTATAAACTAAATTATGTGAACTTAAGCTAAAGTCTACCCTTTTAGTCTTTAACTTTGCATCAAGTATTAACTTCGTCCCTGAATTATTTTTCATTTATTTTCACTAACTGCTTCAATTTATTTTTTAAGACATCATTACAATATTAAGAATAAACCTATCCTACTTGCTTGCAAAGGAAAAGAAATTTATTTTGTAAAGCGCACATAATGTTTATTATATTTTTATAATTATTACTTAATAATATTTATTTTTTATGATTTTTTCAAAAATAAGAGTATAATTATTTTTTATCTTATTTACTTATTTTTTTCTTTTTTCTTTTTACATCATCAAGTGGATGAGTCTTACGTGAACATAGTTCAGCCTAATTTGCAGCCCTGTATGACAAAGAAGACCAAAAGGTTGGTTGCAACAGTCCAAGTCACAGGGCCTTTAAATTCACACTGTGCTTGCCGAAGAAGAAGGAAATGTCCTTTTTTATTTATTCGACCAATGCATTATTACTTGTTAAGACATCTCCCCATGTGCCGAGGCCCAACACAAGCTTTGTCCAAAGAAAAATGGCTGAACAACCAAGTCCAACTCTCCAATTGACATATGGAAAGTGAGACTCACAGAAAAAGAAAAAAAGAAAAAAAAAAGAGATATATGTATATATATATATATATATATATATATAAAGAGGGGAGGGGAAATATATTAATCTAAATATAAAAATATGAATTATATATATGCACAAATAAAAATAAAAAGAGTAGATTTTGTTTTCATTAAATTTAACTAATATATATTTAAATTAATATAGGATATTTTAATAAAAAAATTAAAATTATATAAAAATATATTTTAATTTTTCATTTCAAGAGATGTACATGTATATTTTGAAAAAAAAAGATTTATAATTTTAACAAAATTTAAGAAAGGTTTGTATAATTTATTCTACATTTTAAAGCTATCATTTTTCTAAAATTTAATTAATAAAATACTAAGTGTCTCAAATTGTATCATGCAGTTAAAAGTACAATTTATTGAGACTTCAAAATCTTAACAAAACTATCTAGATTTATTTTGTATTATGGGTAGTAAATAATATAGATAATTCACATAAAGAAAATGTAATAAATAAAACATTGATGCTTGATATTATATATGTAAAGTCCCACATCGGTTGGAAGGAGTCTGTGGCTAGCCCATATAAGTGGGGGAGAATCCCTTTCCACTAAGGCGTGCTTTTCCTGAGAGCTAATGGAAGAAGTCATCTCTCAAGAAGGGACAAACACCTAGGGAGCGCGGTTCATAGAATCTGCGACCGGGGAATAATACTTTGGTAGCTCTGTATGTGTTGGTATCAGAGCAATATTGGCTCATGTGCGCTCAAGGTATTGTCCCCCGGTCTTAGGTTCTATGAACCGCGCTCCCTGAGTATTTGTCCCTTCCTGAGAGATGGCTTCTCCCATTAACTCTCAAGAAAAGCACGTCTTGGTGGAGAGGGATTCTCCCTCACTTATATGGGTTAGCCACAGGTCCCTTCCAACTGATGTAAGACTTTACAATCCACCCCCTTGAGAGCCGACCCATCCTCGGGGAGCACATGAGCCAAAATTACTCTGATACCAACACATACAGAGCTACCAAGTTATTGTTCCTCGATCGCAGGTTCTATAAATTGCGCTCTCTGTGTGTTTGTCCCTTTCTAAGAGATGACTTCTCCATTAGTTCTCAAGAAAAACATGCCTTGGTGGGGAGGAATTCTCCCCCACTTATATATATGGACTAGCCACAGGTCCCTTCCAACCAATATGGGACATTACATTATATATGTGCAAGAAAAGGGAAAAGATTACCCCATTTTATACCTTTTCAGGTTTGGTATAGATTAAGGCATCTTTGGGGACACAATAATGGCCAAGAGATCTGTGATTGAGATATAAAGCCTTAAATAATGAAAACCCTAACTTTGGTTCTGTATCTTACTAAGTGACCAAAATAAAAGGGCATAATAAAGCCTAGTTCTCAGCCACAAGCCATAGTTATAAGTTGTTTTATTTATACACCCTCCACAATAAAATCCATTGCCCAACAATGGCAAACGCATAATATTGTTTTAGAATAATTTTGCTCTCATTTCACATGACTCCTTTCACCACCACTCATAATCTTTCAAACCACAAATCAAGCAATCATGGGTTTGAAGGGCTAATTCTTAATTATTCTTGAATTATTATTATTTTGTTGATGTGTTGCTATAGAGGAGGTATGCCCCATCATCCTCAACCAAGCCCTCCTAGTCCTAGGCTAGTATATATCTACTGCAAATGAACAATGAACATTAACAATTTCACCCTTGGATTATGTGTGTATTCTTTTTGGTTACATTTGCTGCGTGGAGATAAGGACGAACAACCTTTTCTTCAAATCTTACCACACAAGGGTCCCCTACCAACGGAAAAAAAAATGGTAAACAATTCTTGTCACCGCTTAATATAGATTATCTTAAGTTAATGATGTCTACGTGTGGAGATATAGTCAAAGGAGATAAATAACCAAGTATTCGCCGGGACCCACTTCCCTACTTCTTGCGTGATTGACTCGTGCGGTTAGGGCCCTACATTTGGAGGGCCATGCATGTGTCACCATTTGATTGGCCTATGGCACGTGGGACTAGCGCTGATCAAAATGATACATATAACCATTGTCTCTTTTTCCAGTAATAGCTTTTCCTTCATGCTCATGTGGATGACCCCAAAAAAAAGAGGCTGATATGATTGATCAGTCGGTAATGCTAACTTTGTTGAATGCATCAATTCAGGTAGAAAATTTTGGCTAACTGAGGGGACATGGTTGAGACACGAGGGCAGTATACAAGGTCATTTTATTAGGATCATTAATCTATTGCTCTTCTCGTCAAAGATTAATTAGTAAGTAGTTGAATTTTGTCTGCCTTATTAATTTATTATGGTTTTCTTTGTTTAAACAGTTCTTTGTAATTATGTAATAAATTTTATAGTACAAGAAAATGGCCAACTTCTTTTGGTTAAGGCATTGCACAAGCTCGCACGGATAATTCCTTTACATCTATGTATGGTGGAGCTGTTGGTGATTTGACACGAAGGATTAAGACAATCAGGTGTTGAACAAAGTTGCTAATTGCTTAATGATGGAAGAAGACAAGATAGCCATATATATGATGAGTTTGACAAATTTTCTCTTGCCTGAGAAAGAAATAAGCTTCTTTTCCTTTCTTTTCCCCTCCTCAAGTGCAGAATCTCTAATGTGAACTGTTTCCCTCACTTTCTCTGTATTAAATTAAATTGGGCGGGTGAACAAAAGCTGGGAAAGGAAAACGCACGTAACTTAAATTGACAAAAAGAAAATAGAAAGCGAAACATTACCAAAATTCTTTAAATTCTGAAAATTCCAACCTTTTCCAATTGAATGTGTGCAACCCCTTTCATGCATTTGACTACAAACAGATATATAACTGTGAATCAATTTCCAAGATAATTATATGCTGTGAAACTATTCAAAACTTAGTTTGTAGGTGGGACAGTTTTAATGCTTGCTAGAAGATAGATCATGCAACAATATTGATTTTTAAAAAAAATAAAAGGAGGAGGAGAAGAAGAATATAACGTGCGAATATTCCAATTAGGATCACCAATATCACATCTTTCTTATTATAGCTGAGTGTGATTGAGCCACACTCAAGCATAAATAAATTTTTAAATTTTAAATCTTAGTTGTAGGATGTGCTTGATATGCAAGAGAATTTTTCGCTCCCAATTATTTTGAATTCATAGAAATATACGATAAAAGGGTATAAAATATATAATTATCTAATATTCTTGTATTTAGTCTAACTAATCAAATAAAAGAAACAATGGATAAATTGTAAAAATTGTTGAAAAATTTTAACATAGATATTGTGATCTTAAATGTAGCTAAATTTGTTATGATTATTGCGGTTTAGATTTCTTATTTGTTCGGTATAATTTTTACCAAACGCTAAGTATACCACTTTGGCTTTTGAATAACAGGAAGAGGAACCCTTTTGTGTCCTACAAGCGTGTATTTCAAATATTATGCATGTAGTATGTATTCAGATTACACTTTTTCTGGCATGGCATGAAGCGAACATATGAACAAGATCACATGTGAACTAGAAGATGAGTGAGTGCTTGGAAGATTGGTGGCAGGTTGATGAGACAGTGTTAGCAAGTTGGGTAACACAATGGGACCCTTATGCACAACCTACAGTGATCATATTTTGCCACTCCATTGTTTTGACCCATATATATATATATATATATATATATGTATATATTATCTTTTAGCTCGTCAAAAGCTCCAACACCGCCCATCATATTTTCTCAAAGAGCCATGGATGGATAATAAAAAGAGATCAAATTTGAAGTCTATATATGGGGACAAAAGAGAGACGTAAATGGCACGGTGTGCACGCACCAAAAGCATCTTTGTCTGCAACGCCTATCTCTCTCCCCCCCCCCCCCCCTCTCTCTCAACAATTCTGATTCTTTTTCTCATCTCTCTCTCCAAATTTCAAATCCTCAAAACTTACATTGCATGCCACTATCATGATTTTTCTAGAAGCACACGTGTTTGGGGTACATTTATACTCATATTCTCTCTTCAGTCTTCATTACTGCATGCATTGCCCAAAGATAATTTAATTATATTTATTTCTTTGATTTATTAGAGTGAAGTAATAACAAAAGGGGGGAAAAACTATTAATCCAGGAACTAGGGTTTTTTTTCCTTAAAAAAAAAAAGAAAAAAAATCCAAACAAAGTTTGGCCTGTGATCAATACAGCCTACCATCCAACTTTAAATTAGCAATTCAAAGGGGCCGGCGTGGCAAAATGTCATCTCATTAAGTCAACGAGAGGCTACACTTTATTAGAATAAAAAAAATGATAATTATGTGTATTTGCTAAAATTATTGTGGTGTTAATTGCATTTTGATTTCGTTGATCCCAAAAACACCTCGTTGAGAAATTAAACATCTAAACGGCCTTTCTAAAAAGAAATTAGAATCAAATAAAACAGATGGATCAATCACATATATACCTGCTGAGCAGCAGAGACAATCTTGCCTCAGGTATAGGATTCCATTACCAAAATATTTTGAGAAAAATCTAGCCATGAGTTTTTTCGTTTTTACACAGATGTATTCTATATGGCTAATATTATTTCAAAAATTCTGGTAAAGTTTTCAGAGCAGACTTTGCCGTACGTCACTGACAACCCATTTTCCTATAGTGACATATCTAATATATGGGGTTAGCATGTTTACTTCCTCATGAACCCAAAAGAGCCTTTTGAATATCTATGGAAGATTGACAGAAGTAAGCTGATATTTTTAATTAAATGAAAACAATAAGTCATATACGATAGACCATTTGCAGCAGATTATATACTCACACAAAGAAAAGAGCAAGCAAAGAGAAAAATTCTTGTGCAAAGCAAAAGCAAATAAAAAAGAAGGCCACACTGCCCAACATCATGTACACGTAAGAATTTGGCTTAACTTCAGTGGTAATCTTCGTATAATGATTCATTTTCGCTCTGAATTAACCATTATTATGCACTTTTGTCGTAGTACAAAAGCACAATTATGCAATTGGAAATTTAACAAGAAAACATGACCATGTCTTCAGCCCCACCAAAAAATGCAGGCCACTTAATAAAGACAGCCAGAAATAATGAGAAATGAAGACAGAAAAAGGAAAAAAAAGGTATATGTTGCAAAATAAAAATCTAGAAAAATATGCTAACAGTAAATATCAAGCTAATTAGGCAGGTTTAAATCACATAGTTTTTGGACCATCCGATATAGGTGGTCTCAACCAATGTCAGAAGAGCTTGACGACAGAACAACTTTGTTAATTGGTTAAAACCGTCCAGGTTGGTCCACGGACTTAATGATAACTCTTGTGTACAGTGTATATATGTTTGTATATATATAGCTTTGTATAGTTTTGCAGTCTCGCAACACAAATGCTCTCTCTATCTTTCCTTTGATTAAAGATTCTAAAAGCAGGCAAAGTAAGAGCCATGAAGGCAACAATAAGGTACTTAGCAGGAATCGCAGGCCCTAGTGGTTTTGGCTCCAATTCCACTGCTGAGCAAGTTACTCAACATTATTCTTCCATGCTTCCTTCCCATCTCACCGCTCTCATTACTGGTAAGTCCTACATGCTCTCTGAGTGCAGGCTAGAGACTAGAATACCTTCTAATCATCAAAAACTTATCATCCTTTTAGTTTTTTTTTGTGGATTTAGATGGATAACTCGTGTTTTTATTGCGAAATTTAGCCAATTTTGACGTTAAATTTCTAGCTTTCTCAGTTTGAAGCATGTGGTGGTTTCATATTGTTTAATTTTAATTATGGCAAGTGAGAGTATCATTTTGGGTGGTGGTTCTTTTCGGCCGCAGCAAGATGTGGTTTTGTCCCTTCTGTACTTTCTCTCATTGGTTGAGGCTAAATCACCTCATCTGCGACCACACGGGAAGCCAGTCTTCTCCCACCCAAAAAAAACGAAAAAAATCTCAGGGCTTTTCTTTTTTTTAGTTAATAGTTTATACCTTCAAAATCATTATCAACAAAGAGAAAGAATAATAGAATCTCAAGAATATATATATTTCTTAAATATATGTTAGCACGTGATATATGTTTTTATATATATGCATAGCGCAGGATTACCTTAATAGTGTTGATTTTAATTATTATTTAAGGGGCGACTTCTGGTATTGGAGCTGAAACGGCTAGGGTGTTAGCGAAGAGAGGAGTGAGAGTTGTGATTGGTGCGAGGGACTTGAAGAAGGCAAGGGAAGTAAGAGAGAATATCCTGAAAGAGAGTCCAAATGCTGAGGTTGTATTGCTGGAGATTGATCTCAGCTCTTTTGCTTCCGTACAGAGATTTTGTTCAGCGTTTTTGGCTCTACAAGTTCCGCTTAATATTCTCATGTAAGTTTCTGATCATTTGTTCCACCATTTCATCATATTCGTGATTATATATATATATATATATATATATATAGATATATATATCATTCTGAAAGAGTATTTGAATACATCAATTTTACAGTAACAATGCTGGGATATACTCTCAGAACTTGGAGTTCTCCGAAGAGAAAATTGAGATGACATTTGCTACAAATTACCTGGGTACTACTCTCTCATTTCTTGTCTCTTTTCTAGGTCTGTATTGACTTGAGATTTAAAGCACTGCTAAATCTTCGACAATTACTGATTCAGCATGTAAGTCCAGATGCTACCAACTCCTCTTTTCAATCCTTAACGCACACGCACACATAGAGAAACAAAGTCAAGAGAATCATTGAATTGATTCAAACATAGGGCCCCAGTGCCCACCATTCAGTGTTGGTGGTACTATTCACAAGTCTTTTCATAAGTTCAATGCCCTTTGAATTAATTACTTTCCGGAAATAAGAATTTCAATGCTCCTCAAATGTCTTGGGTGAAGGAAAATAGGAATATTTCTCACGCATTTCTTGCTTTTACAATCCTACGCAATTATAGAAAGTATTTCTGTAAGAGATGCTATCTTTTCTGATAGTTTAATTTTTTTTAAGAGAATATCTTACAGTAAAATTTTAAATATGCTAATTGGATGTGAAAGAATATTTGACAAAAGTTGAAGTGGGGAGAATATTACTCTCAAATACATAATTAGTCAAAGTCATTGAATACAAGAATTATGCAATAGCAATCGAAACCTTCATGTGTATCAGGTAATTAAGTTGGTTTTGTTTTATTAGGCCAGCCCTCAGAACAAAAGAAGGAAAAAGTTTGTCTACTTTTTTCTTTAGGCTTCATATAGGTCCACGAAAATAAGATGGGGTACAATGATTTAACCTTTATTAAGGTCCACGAATTCTCAGCACTGGACATGCGCTAATCTCTTTGTGGCCCGTTTCTAAAGTGCAAATTAGCATAAAAGAACACAAATAAATAAAGTTGATAACTTGATATGATTATGCACCAAGAATTTAAATTACTTTTGATAATTTGTTTATTGCAGGACATTTTTTGTTAACTGAAATGCTATTAGAGAAAATGATAGAAACGGCAGAGAAGACGGGCATTCAAGGAAGAATAATAAACGTGTCTTCAATGATACATACTTGGGTGAAAAGAGATGCTTTTCAATTCAAGGACATGCTCAATGGAAGAAAGTACAACTACAAGGACTTAAGTGCAAAATTATACTCCATTTTAATTCCATTAGGTTAATTTCGATACCACTAGTCCCTCAACTTTTTTCTCAATAACAAATGCAGCTATAATGGCACGCGTGCATATGCTCAGTCAAAATTGGCCAGTGTTTTGCATGCCAAGGAAATGGCCAAACAGCTAAAGGTGAGAGAAAAATTACCTCAAATTTTCTGGTTCATACTACTAGAAACTCAATTTTGTGTTCATAGATACACCTTTAAAATGTTGGTTGAAATTCAAATGTTAGCACTACAGGCAAGAAATGCAAGAGTAACGATCAATGCGGTCCATCCGGGCATTGTGAAGACGGGAATTATGAGAGCTCACAAGAGTCTAATAACAGGTTTTTTCTAAGTTCAATTAATTTGAATTATGATTTTTGTTTTATTAAAAATAGAACTTTCTAAATATTTGTCAATCTTCCATGCAGATTCCTTGTTTTTCATCGCATCCAAGTTACTCAAATCGATATCTCAGGTTTGTTAATCAATAAATTTGTAACACCGAAAAAATTCAAGACACACATACTAATACAATTAAAAAATATTAAATTATTAAGTATTTCAACGGAAAAAAAAAAAAGGAGTGAAAATATTGAACCTTACGTAGGCAGAGATAACAATTTTGAGTACAATATTCATGGGTTTTGTGCAGGGTGCAGCAACGACATGTTACGTTGCTCTGAGCCCACAAACGGAAGGGGTGAGTGGGAAATACTTCTTAGATTGCAATGAGAGTAGCTGCTCAAGTTTAGCCAATGGCGAATCTGAAGCTCAAGAGCTATGGAACAATACACGTGACCTGCTTCACAAACGATTACATCAAGCTGCAATTTGAAGTGTATTTGACCTAGTAATCTAGGATCTAGACACAATGTATATAATATTCTCCATTTACTTTAAGCATATATACCCAAAACCCACGTCATAATAAAGGGGCTTTAATTAGAGCAATCCCCTTCATCCTCTACATTTAGGCTCTTCTTTTGTATCATATCTCGTACAAATATGAAATCATACTGCTGTAAATGCTTATTTTCATCTCAGTAACAACTAGCAGATTTCTAATGCAAAAGCAATTGTCTCTTCAGTAAAAGGCAAAAGAATATACAAATTTTTCAATTTTTGAAAGAAATTTCATGATCGGGAAAAAGTTGCAGCTACCAAAAGAACAGCCAAAGTCAATGCCTTCAACCATATATATGAACTGGTTCATATTTTATTCATGCAAAGTTGTTCTGGGCCAGACTGTTATGCTTTCTTTCCTTTTATTCAGACTCCCATGGCCCTGGCCCAATTATACCGATTGGGCTATGTTTGCAAGCCCAACCAGTTCAATAACTAGTCTATTTAGATCTGAGCTTTCGACCCAACCTTGACAATTATCTAAGCCCAATCACATTCCCCGCAGTAGCAGATAGAAGTGTTATTATTATTATTTTCTCGGCCAACAGCAGATACCAGTGTTAACTGTTAGGTCTCTAACTATCCAGCAAATGTTACACGTTAAGAAATCAAGTGTATCAGTGCAATTAATAACAGTTTTTCATTATGCTGATAACAACTTTAAAAATGTGCTGGTAACCTTTAAAAAATGTATTGATAACCAGTACCTCAAGTAATTACTAACACTTTGACGGGCTAATTGTTATTATGGCAAGAAGTTGTTATTAGTCATACTTTTAAAGTTGCAGTAACTACATACTGTTATTATTAATTGTTAGTTACCAACATATATGCTAAATATTATTAGCACTAAAAAATTGTTATTACATCAATGCCCTTAATTCCTTAATTATTCCGTAGAATCCCCCATCAACAGAAAGGGCTAAGAAGAAAGTGAAGGCTGCCAAACGAAAAGGAAGAGTACATGGTGATGCAAGGTGCTACTTCGCTTAGTACCTAAAATTGCCAAGAAAAAAAGAACGGAAACTTGTGTTAGACATTGGCATAAATGGTAAAAATATGTACAGCGCGACCAACTTGCATGAGGTGATAAATTCTAGGACTCGTGCAAAAAGTGATCGAATTCCCTTTAAAACAAATAAATTATATATTGCATAAGAAAAATTATATACAAAATAATGATACGATTAATTATATATGAAACCTAGTTCTTGAAACTGGAAATCAATCATTGAGTGATATTTGTGCTTCCCTTCCCGTAGACCATATTTTTTAATATTAATCGCGTCATGTAATTACCTCAGTTTAATTTTTAAACCAGATTGTTCCATGCAATCTATTTGCCATACTCACCGAAAATGTCAATTGCACATGGTGATTCATTGGCCTTTCTCTTCTGTCTGTTGCTTATTCATTACGTCTTCTTAAGTTTCAGATCTTTTTTATGACGACTATTCCGGGTAAAGAAGCATATAATGACGCCCACGAAATATGGGCATGTGAGCCAGGTTTTGGTTTACATTAGAGATGTCATAATTAAGAAAGTACTATAAGATTAAGATGCGTGCAAGGACAAGACTGGGAACTAAAATTATGTTTGGTTCAACTTTTTTTTTTCACTAAAACTATAATTTTAACCAAAGCAACAAGTTATAACTTTTAACTAAAATCATAATTTGGATAAAAAAAAAAAAAATTGACCCAAACATGCTTTAAGAAAATAATGGTCAAGGAGCTTTTGAATTGTTAGGTAGATTTATTCATGAATAGTCATATAAGTATAAATATGTTAAAAGGTAGGTTTTCTTAAAAGTATGTTTAACATATTTATATATATGAAGTAAACTTAGATATAATTTCTTAATTAAATATGTTAATTAAAAGTCATGTTTCTGATGATTTTTTTTTTTCAGCGAGTGATATTCCGACTATATAGGTAAAGCTTTAAGTGGGGATATAATCGTCAATACAAAAGAAGGGTCTGAAAAGAACCATTGTCTGTGGAGAGCACTACTCTCTAGTCTCTACTCAAAAGACCGATAGAATACAAAAAATGTCTCTCTCCTCTTTAACGTCTTTTTTTAATTTAAAATTTAAAATATGAAACATAAAATTTTAAAAGTAGTTATCAAATACACCCTCTGATTTCATATATAAAAAATAAATAACTAATTTATGAATATTAAGAAAGTTAATTAAAAGTAATTAATTTTTTTAATTTTATTTTAAATAAAAATTATTTTTTAAAAATATCCATATTTAATATATATATATTTTTTTAAAATTAATGATTACTACTACTCATAATTTGAATAACTTATTAAATGAAAAGTATAATTAATATAATAATTTATTTTTTATATATAAAACCAAATTAAATTCCAAAAAAATCTCTAGTATCTAAGATTAGAGAAAATATAATTGTATTCCCTATTACCTCAAAAAGGTTTTTGAACCCGCATGCTGACGTATAAGAACTGAGAAACAGCATTAACTCAATTGCGCTGGTCTTGAAAGTAGAAAGAAGCTAAAAAAATTAATTAATTAATTAATTATATTCCATTCAACCGTAGATCTTTTCTGTTATTTCTTAATGATCAACTTTAAACTTTACAGCCGAAAGAAGAAAAGCCTATTAGGTAATTGATCTTGAAAGAAGAGAAGAACACAGTCCAATAACGAAGACAATACTTTAAAAGCAAAGCAACGAAAAACGCAGCTATTAATTATATATAAACTTGTCAAAATAGACCATGCATGGCTAACTACTACGGAAGGACTGTACATAGCTTTCATAAAGTGATCAGTCTTGAAATTGATTTTCATAATGCTTATTGAAATAATTAAACAACAATAAATAATCTGTTTGGAATCGATGTAAACCATACACTGCGGTGAGTGGATGCATGCCTGCTGTCGTCCAATAAATATTTTTTTCGGTCTCCAATATAACTAACACATTAAAAGATTGTCTTAATTTAAAATATAAATTATTTTTTTAAAATTATTTTAATTATTAAATAACTTTTTTTAAATATTTTTAATTAAATAGAGAGTCATTAAGACTAATATAATTTACTAAAGATGGAGGTAAACTCTTTAATTAAAGATAAATATAAAAAATTATATTTTAATATAAATTTAATTAATTAAATTACTTTTAATTAATTTTTTTAATATTTGTGAGGTAAGTATTTGTGATTTATGGCATAGTAAATAATACTGCTAAGTGCTGTTTATAGTTCACAAGAGAAGTTTTTAACTCAATTATTGCTTTGCATAAAAAGCAATAATAAATTTCAGTACTTTGCTTTGTGCCTTCAATAAATGGTCGGTTAGCAAAGTATGATGTATAGAAGCAAACATGCATGGGTTAGAAACTCTATAGGGGCTAGACATATTTGTCTGAAGGACCCCCAAAGAATATAATAAAAAATAATGCAATAGCGTGTATTTGTATAATTATGTGGATCATTTGGAAAATTGAAAGAAACATTATCAGCTGCCACGAGATCAATTAATTAGAAAAAATAACATTAAGTGTAAATTATATAATATTTCTTTATGTATAACTAGATTACACTTGATAATTATTTTGTTTCAATAATTATATCTGACTCTTATAATATTTAAATATATATCGTAAAAACTTTTTTTCTAATTTATTTTTGTTTAATAAAATTAGCTTTTTTGTACAATATGATATTGTGATTTGATTCTTAATTATATGATAATAAAAATAGCTAAATTGATGTTAAGTCTTAATAGAAAATCATGATTGTATTTTAATATCATGTACAATAGAAATAGGTAAGTATTTTTATGTTTGGAATTACATATATTATGTAAAAATTAATGTAACTACACCGAGGGGGTTAGAGTAATTTACTCAAACATTAATCACATAGGAGGTATAAAAATATGTTTTAAATATTTTAGTCAATCAAAAATTGATAGCTAGAAATTTTATGGAAAATTTGATATTCCAAGGTTGAATTTTTTCCCCTACTAGATGTATTTTAATTTTGTTATGAATTAAAAAAATGCATATAAGATTTACTTAAAAAAAACTCAACGAGGTCAGCTTCACAAAATTCATCTTATACTTAATAATAAAGACCATTGCCTGACATAAGCACATAGATAATTTTTATTAGTCAACACAATAAAATAAATTAAAAACCTGTGATAAACACTACATAAAAGTGGCTTAAAAAATAAATTAAGATAATTAGAAGGAATACCATAGTTACAAAAAGAAAACAAACAAACAAACCAAACTATAGCCAAGTTAATCGGGAAACTGATAAATTGATTATTAAATTGGCTTATCTCACCCTTAAAATCAATTAAAAGAAAAATCAATCAAAACTAATAAAAGCAGCAAAAATAAACTATTTTGATATTAAATCAGCCAAAAATTTATTTTTAATTTTTTTGTTTAAAATATACTTATGACATTCTGTCATATAGATTTATGATATTTTATGAACTTTATTCAATTTATTTTATATAAATTTGTTGTCATATAAAAAGTATTTTTAAGCGTGTTTATATTTTAAATGTTTTTTTTATTTTAAATATTATTTTATAATATATGTATTATTTTAATTATAAAATAGTATATATTATAGTTAAAAAATAATTTAATTCTGGATTAATTATATTTAAATTATTGAATCGTAAATCGCTCTTTATTTTAGTTTAATATTCAATCCAATTTTTAAAAGCATTAAGAAATAGAAAATTCAAAGGTCTGTCTTTTGAGAGGGTCATTAAAGAAAAAAATCCAAAGATGGGAGCAGGTGCAGAGTTGAAGTCATGAGGTTCTGATCAGTGAGGCAGGTGTAGGAGGTGACACAGAACCTCACAAGGAAACATAGATATGCATTTTGAAGAAACCATGACAACTTGAAACGCAGTAATCACAGGTGCCTACAAATCAAGGCCTTCATACATCTCACCTAAATTAGTTGATTGATTAAAGAGAAAAAAATGGTCTTCCTACACAAATTTGTCACCCCTTAGATATTGCAATCAAAACAGTTGCACTGGCAGATAAATAACACGACAATTTGCGGTGTTTGGTATCATCTGAATATTACAAAATCCAAAGAAATTAAATTGAAAGAGAATGTCTGTCTAACATATAGGAATGTGTTAATTTGGTACAACCATGACCCCATGCAAATCATTACCCAAAAACAAAATCAATATAGTTTTATTTTTTAAAAACTTTGGGTTATCATAAATTTTACTCTACTGTTTACTGATGATATTAAACTCAAATTTCAATCTTTGGAATATTTAGTATTTCATCTGTTTTTGACATGTACTCTTTCAAGTTTCGTGCTAAGAATAACAGTGCAGGATTATTCTTACTATGCCTATTTTAATTATTAGTATTGTTTAATAAACTAAACCAAAGACTTTTGCCACAAAAGCATTGTATTTAAATATATTATCACCAACTTATGGCTCTCTCTCTCTCTCTCTCTCTCTCTCTCTCTCTATATATATATATATATATATATGTATATATGCTTGTAATGCATCTTGGCTTGTTATGTATCTTAATTAGTCACTGGGGTCAAAAAGTCTTACCCATCATCATCAAGATTTGAATCTGGTTTTCTTAGTCGTTTGTTATATATTGTCAAAATAATGGCCTTAATGTGTGTGCACTAGAAGCATTTTGTCCATGCAGAATGAAAAATAAATAATATATGCAGAATTAGATTTGTATCGTTGATACTGTGTAATTAAGACAGATTACATATATGTCTATTAACAAAATGAAAAAGCAAAAAAGTAAATTTTAGATTTAGATTTGAAAACTATTTTATCATCTATTATTCTCAATTTAAACATTTTTTTTAAAATATAATATTTAAATTTAAACAGAAATATTAAATAAAATACAATTTAACACTCTATGATTTGGCCTGATTTTATTTTGATATCCTATGATTTAAAAGTTGACAATCAAGTAGTTTTTAAGGTTTAAACAATTAACATATTGATATTATATAGTATCATTAGTTAACTTTTTAATAGAAAATAACATATAAATGGCATGTGACTAAAAAATTTCTCTAATATAACCAAATTTCATCGCCCTTATATAACCAATTTTGATATTTAGAAAACGTAATCCTTGTGAACAAAACTAAAGATTTTATAAGAAAAATGAGTATTTGGACAAAATCAAAGGAAAAATTAAACATTTTATTTAGGGGGCAAATTTTGGAAAAGATATTATATTATTTATATTGAATTTGAGATTTAGATTAGCCAATGGAAGGATATTAGTTTTCACTATTTAGTAAATTAAGAGATATTGTGTTGTTTTTTGTGAATTTGAAATTCCAATTGGAGAATGGGGAAATTTTTGTCTTCAATATGTGTATGACAAATTAGGAATTTAGAGCAATATTAGGGACAAATTAGGAATTTAGAGCAATATTAGGGACAAAACTTAGAAACAAAATTTAGAAAATATTATGTTATGTGTGTCATATATGAAATTTTAATTGACAAATAAAAGAATTTCAGTTTCCAATGTATGAAAAAATTTAAAAATTTCAAAGGAATTAGAAAATCTAATGTAAATTTTAATAGATTTCATAAGAAAGTTAATAGAGATGCGAACAATTTAAATCTTACACCACTTAAATACTAACTTTTAAATTACAATATATCAAAATAAAATTGGATCAAACTATAACCTATCCAACTACATTTTATTTTAATACTTAAATTAACTTTTTCTCTTTTTTGTAGCCTCATTGATTTAAACATTTGTTCCTTCCTTGTCACTCTTAAGTCATGTATCTTTTATATTTAAAAATAAATAAATAAATAAACAAAAAGAGTAAAATTGTAATTATCTTCTTCAAATATGGTTTGGCATGAAGGAGAACAAGGGTTACTTATATTTAAAGTTCACCATTTCATAATTCATCCTTGGATTTGCTTCTTCAATTTATCTGTCAAATAGTTGATTTAAAGGATAATTAGAAGTGAAGGCTTAAATTTTAAAATATTTATTTTGAATGACCTATTGTCATTGAATTGAAAATTTTTGTTTAAAATTAATGATAATCTATCTTAAATTAAATAATAATAAATTTTTTAAAATAAATGTTTTAAAATTTAAATTTTCAACTCTAATTCTCCCTTAATTTAACCTACAACATAAATTTACTCAATACACATAAAATTAGTCTATATTACGAAAACACAAGTAAAAGCCAAAAGCAAATGGACCAGTTGACACGTGTGGAATTGACGGCGATGAGCGATGGGGACCTCGGTCACTCTGGCCTACCGAAGCCATTGTCGTTTTATGGCGATGTAGACTTCGGCCCTTGTATTCAGTGATCCTCTCTTGCTTTCCACCTCATGCACAAAGTAACTGTCTCTACTGTGTCATACATTTCTCGTTTTCCTATTGCCGCTGCTTTACTTATCATCTTTTAAGATTTTGCTATTCAAAGTATCTTCAATAGTCACAGATTTTTATCAGGTCTATGATGGTATTTTGAGTTCGGCAGAAAAATCCCGATGAATTTTAATATCTGTGTAGAAATCAATATATATATATATATTTCTTCATAATAGATCAATAATTGTGATTCTAGCTTTTTATTGCTCTCTGAATTACTTTGGTTTCCATGTAATTTTTTAATTTTATTGAAATTATATAAATTATTTATTTTTTTAAAATTTATATGTAATTTTTTATATATTTATTATTATATTCTCTAATTAAAATATAATAAATGGATAATTGTTTTAATGATATCATGATATATGTATAATTTCTACTAACAAATATATAATTTTTTAATTAAATTATGTATTTGTTATATTTTGATTAAAAAATATATACTTATTAAATTTTAATTAAAAATTTGATAATAAAGATATAAACAACTGCATCTAAATCTAATTCTTTTTAAAAATATATATATAAATTTTCTTAAAATAAAATGTTATCCTATATTTTAGTCTAATTTTAAAAATTTTAATCAAAACATCTTTAATTTAAAATTTTTTTAGTTAAAAAGTATATATATTTAGATTTAATAGAGATATTTTGGGTAAAAATTTTTAAATTAAAATACAATGTAAAAAAACTATCCTATAAAAAAAAAAAAAAATCTATGCAATTTAATCAAAACCTAAGAAAAGCATAAATAACAGCTGGGGGAGTAAGGTGAGAATGAAAATGATTGAAGGATGAGTGAAGCTTGGGGGAATTCTAGGCCCTAGAACATAAAGTATACAGTTGGGGAAGGGGTCCCTTGTGCGACAACGGAACCACCACACCCTTCCAATCTATCAAACACTAATTATTACTCATTCCTATTGCATCTAATACTTTCCCATTTTGCTTTTGCTCCCTACCTATCTCTCTCTGCGCCCATTCATATCGTCCCATATATCCTTGTTTGGCAACGATATGGATACTCCCTAACTATGAGAGATTTCTTTTTTGTTTAAGAATCACCAATTTACAGGTTGATTTTTATCATTTATTTTTGAATTTCAGTCTCACATACAGTCCCAATTAGTGCAATTCATCAACTCAAGTTCGAAAGTTTGTTCATGGCTAAATCCAGTAATGCAAATATGATGGTCTCTTTTTAATTCATTATGATACGCAGTATTTAGATTAATTTACGTCTATCTTGATTAATGTAGTTTCTCAAATTATTCATTTATATGATCAAAATTAGCTGATTTACCAAAGATTCCCTACGGATTGGATTAAAAAATTGTTTAGATGATATTTAAATATGTCATAATACATTTAATTACATATGTGGTTAAAAAAAGTTAGTAACAAAGAAATAATATTTTATTTTATTTTATTTTTATAAAATTGATGGTTACTTTTATATCATCGATATTATTAAATTGAGATTTATATCTTGTTAATTTCTTGTACATGATTTGCAAAAGTTTTACTTTCATTTTTTTTTTGGTTGGTTAATTATGCACACTCTTAAGTTTTCACCGTAAGACAATATTTTTTCTTTTCAACACTACATCATTGATTCTATTGAAAATTAATCCACATGTCATATATATAATTTTCTTAAAAATATTCTTCGTCTTTATTTTTTTATTATTAAAAGGTCCAAACTTTGGAGTCTCGGTGACAAGTTTGACTGGAGTCTCGAGCAAAATTCAGTAAGTAATAAGGGGTAGTAACGTAGCTGGAGGTAATGATGGAAGAGTAAGAAAAAAGAAGAGAGAGTGAAAGGTTTGGATGGGGTTGGTTGTTCGTCTTTGTGGTGGACAATTCAAAGAGAGTATAATATACAAATAGAAAAGGCTGTCGTACGCCATGGCTGGCTTTTAACAACGAAGAACTCTTCATCATGTGAGGCCCTGTCTATGAACCACGCTCGTGCCTAGATTCCCAAGGACGTACTTAATCAAATTTATATACACTATTATAATCTTAATCCCCAGCATGGTCACGAGAGAGCCAATATATGAATATCTCTGTCACTATATATTCCACCCCTCTTGTCAACCAATATCCAAAACCCAAATGATTCATGCCCTCACACAAAAAATAATAATAATAATTAATAACAAAATGTTAGCCTGTTGTCACGCGACATCACGTGATACTTAACATTTATTTTTGAGTAAATTATTGTTCTTTTTTTATAAATCTCTAAATTATATAGTCTTTTTTTCTATTACAAAAATATATACAAACTATCTTGAAGTTAAAATATGACTAAGATATTTTTTAAAATAAAATTAATTTCTTAAACTAAAAATAAAAATTATTAAAAAAAATTAAACTTTTATTTTAATTTATTTATTTTGTGTTAAAAATTATAAAATTAATTTATTTTAAATTTATAAAAATAATTATTTTTATATTGATCAAATGTGTATTTAATTTTTTTTATATTGTATAAACAATAGATACAAGAATATTGTAATAAAATAAATATAATTATAGTGCATCTTTTGATTTCAATAAAAGAGAGTGCAATTTTTTAAAATAAAAAAAAACATGTAATTTGAATATTTCTTAAGAAAAGAGACTATAATTTATCATCTAATTTTTATAATAAAAATAACTTGATTACTTAAATGTGATTTAAGGTTAGAAAAAAAAAGGTAGCAAAGATAGAAAAATGCAAGAAGGCAGTGATAATAGGTAAACTCACAAAATTGATTTCTGAGAGCAACTCTAGTAGTAATATCTACATAAGGTTGTTACATTATATACGATTTATACATTGTCAGGTGTCCTTTAATAACAAAAAGAGAAAACCTCCCATATGATGTACCCAATGAGATTTTGATAGCAACATAATGGAAAGATTCTCCACCTTCAATATGCATTACAATTTTGAGCATGTGTTAACACGCCCCTCAAACGAGCAGGTGATTGGCACAACCCGAGTTTGTCACGAAGCCACCAAAAAAGTGTATGTGAAAGTGCCTTTGTAAAACAATCAGCTAACTGCTCAGAGGATGGCACATATTTGACAGAAAGTTGATTAGCTAGAATTTTATCTCTCACAAAATGCACATCGATTTTAATGTGCTTAGTTCTAGCATGATACACAGGATTTGAGGCTAGAGCACTTGCACTCATATTATCACACCATAGAATTGGAACTTTACTAACAGATAGACCAATCTCATTTAATAAAGATTGAATCCACGTGATTTCACTAGCCAAATTTGCTAAAGCCCAATACTCTGACTCAGTACTTGACTGTGCTACTACTTGTTGCTTTTTTAAAGACCATGAAACAAGAGTTTCTCTAAGAAAAACACAACATCCTCCAACAGAGTGCCTATCATCAGGACATGATGCCCAATTTGCATTCGAGAAGCCTGTGATTTGCAACTGTTGAGTAGGTTTGATATGGATACCAAGATGAATTGTCCCTTTGAGATACCTCAGAACACATTTCACTGCTTGCCAAGGAGTAGACGTTGGAGCACTCAAAAGTTGACTCAATTTATTGACTGGAAAACTATGTCTGATCTGGTATTAGTTAAATATTGCAAAGCCCCTACTACTTGTCTAAAAATTGTAGAACCTGTTATGGGCTCACTATCATGAGCTGATAAAGTTTTCCCAACTACCATAGGTGTGGGACAGGGATTAGCATCCACCATGTGGAACCTTTTCAAAACATCCAGAATATATCTTCTTTGACTTATGAACATACTAGAATCATCTCTAAAGACTTCAAAACCCAGAAAGTAGTGTAGAAGTCCAAGATCCTTGAGAGCAAATAACTTATTGAGCTTCTGAACGAAAACATGTAATTGTTTAGAATCACTACTTGTTACTAAAATATCATCCACATACACCAAAATAATTAGAATGTAAGAATCAGTCCTTAAGATAAACAAAGAACTATCACTCTTGGTGTTATGAAAGCCCCAACCGATTAAAGTGGTTTTCAGTCTATCAAACTAAGCTTTTGGAACTTGTTTTAGACCACAAAGTGCCTTAGACAACTTACACACGTAGTCTGGATTCTTGAAGTCTTCAAACCCTTCAGGTTGAGTCATATACATTGTTTCATTAAGATAACCATTGAGGAAAGCATTGTTAATGTCCAGCTATCGTACTTCCCACCTTAAGGATACAACAACAGTTAGAATCAGTCGAATGGTGGATGCCTTGACTACTGGACTAAACGTTCCTCCATATTCTATCCCGGGATCTTGTTGGAACCCTTTCGCTACCAATCTAGCTTTATGTCATTGAACAAACCCATCAACTTTAAACTTTGTCTTGAACACCCATTTACAATCAACAACATTTGTTTGATCAGTATAAGGAACAAGAGACTAGGTTTTATTCTTAATCAGAGCTTCAAACTTTGCTTCCATTGCTTTTCTCCAATGAGGAGTTGATAAAGCTTCTTGAATAGATTTTGGTTCTATATTAAGTGAAAGTTCAGCTAAAGAAAACCCAACGAAAGGGTACTTGGGTTTGAAGATTCCTTTTTTGCTTCTGGTAATCATCTGATGTGTATTTTGTCCGTCTTCCCTTTCTGGTCTATGAGAAATGACTGTGTTAGTGTCATTTGAACCATTAGTGAACGTAGGTTGAAGGATGTTGCTATCACAATCTTAAGTGTTAGAAGACCTTGACACCGAGTGTGGGATATGTGAAAAGTCTATGATTACAGGATATGTTAATTCAGCTTGTTCTATTGAATCATATACAGAAGTTGATAACTGAGAGGTTGAATTATGATATTCACTAAAACCTTGAACTACCAGAGGATTTAGATACTTTGAAGCATTAACAAATTTGGGTGGCTGTTTGGTATTCAGAAAACCATTTGCAAATAGAAACTCCTTCTCATTAAACACCACATGTTTAGAAATATATACCTTCCATGTTGAACTCAAACATTTATAACCTTTATGAGCATTACTGTACCCCAAGAAAACATATCTCAACGTATGATATTGTAGCTTATGTTGATTATATAGTTTTAGATAAGGGTAACATACACATCCAAAAGCTTTGAGACTTTAGTAGTTTGGAGTTTTGTTGAATAGCATAAAAAAAGGCGAGTTACCCTTTAGAACAGGAGTTGGCAGTCGGTTGATAAGATAGACAGAGGTTTGAAATGCATCCCACTAATAGTATAGTGACATGTTTTCTTGAGCTAAAAGTGCGAGACCAACTTCCACTATATGTTTGTGCTTTTGTTCGGCTCTCCCATTATGTGCTGAAGTGTAGGGACATGATTGTCTGAAGATGATTCCTAATCGGTGCACAATGTTACCAAAACTTCTGTATTCTCCTCCATTGTCACCTTGTAGCACCTTAACTTTTCTTTCAAATTGGTTCTCAGCCAGTTGTTTAAATTGCATAAAGGTATGCAGGGCTTCTCCTTTGTGTTTTAGTGGATAAATCCATGTGTATCTACTGAAGTCATCAACAAAATGAACATAATATCAAAAACCAGAACCAGAGGCAATAGGTGAAGGTCCCCACAGATCAGTGTGTATTAAATCCAAGGGAAATTTTGCTCGAGAATCTGATGAATTAAAAGGTAGCAGATGAGATTTACCATATTGACATGCTTCACAAAATGTAAGACTTTCATTGGATCTAATTTTGATATTACAATGATTTAATATTTGTGATAAAACTCTATCAGATGGATGTCCTAACTTTTTGTGCCAATCCTCTTTAAATGAGACAAGAGCAGTGTCAGCAGCCACAGAATTATTGTATAAACTAGGTTCCATCTTGTATAGTCCTTCCTTAAGCTTCCCTTATAGCACAATGCTCCTTGTTGCCTTGTCCAGCAACTAGCAACTAGCAGAGTTAAACTCAACATATACATTGTTATCATTTATTAATTTGGACACACTCATCAAATTTTTGGCAATATTTGGGACATGTAAGACTTCTTTCATCATAAGAGAATGATTTTGGCATGGTAAAACAGTAGAACCAATATTCTTGATGTTAAGTTTTTCCCCATTTCCAACAATCAAATTTGCCTTACTAGTGTTTTCCTTCGGATTCTCAATGAAATTGCTACTGTTAGTTACATGAGCAACTTGCCCTACTGTCCATATACCAGGATAGATCATTGACTGTATGTGGATTAGCTTAGTAGGCAGTAGCTGAATATTTCCTGTTATCTTTAGAATATGATCCCATATAATCTTTGTCAAACTAAAAATAGCATGTAGCAGTTGTATGACTAATTTTACCACACACTTGGCAAATTGGTTTGCCTTGATTCCTATCTCTGCCATGATTTTGACTTCCTCTGAAACCTCTCAAGCTCAAACCTCTCCAGTGAGCTCTACTGTCTTCAAAACTAGAAGAAGCTTTGCTTGCAGGTTTGTTCATGACCATATGAGCAGTGGGTTGTCCGAGAGTAAGACCATTGAAACTATTCAATTGTTCAAGTCTGCTTTCAAAAGTGAGAAGTGTAGCTTGAAGATCAATCTAAGTTAAACCTTTTTTTTCGCAAGTTGAACGACAATGGGATTTTATTCAGTATCTAAACCAGCCAATGTTTGTGTAACTAAATCATCAAGAAAAATTGGACTCCAGCAAGAGTAAGATTATCCAAAATGTTCTTCATCTTGTTCAAATAGTCTTCCATTTTCATAGTTCCTTTTCTGGTTCGCTGCAGTTTCCCTTTGAAAAGGGTGATTCTAGCTCTTGTGTGTGCTCCAGTGATGTCTTTGGCCGCTGTCTAAAGGTCCTTCGAAGTCTCACAATGTAGCATTTGAGAAGCAACTTCCACAGTCATGGCATTGAATAACCACCCAAGAAGTAATTGATCGATGGTTACCCAGTCTTCGAATCCAGGATTTAGCTTAGTCTCTGCACCTTCAGAGATAAACGCAGATGGACACGGCTTGGTTCCGAGAATAAATCCATCAAGCTTGTTTCCTTTGATTATAGGAAAAATCATGGAACGCCACAATAGATAATTACTCCTGTCTAACTTGACAGAGCAAATCTGATTCAAGAAGGTTATGAGAGAGGTGGACTTCAGAGTGGTGAGCATTGACGGGGAGGAAGACATGGAGTCGTGTTGGTTCTCAGCAGCAAAGGAAGTGGGTGTGCTTTGAGTATTCATGGCGTAAGCTTTCGTGCTCTAATACCAAGATAGAAAAATGCAAGAAGGTAGTGATAGTAGATAAGCTCACAGAATTGATTTCTGAGAGCAGCTCCAGTAGTAATATATACATAAGATTGTTACACTATATATGATTTATACATTGCCAGGTGTCCTTTAATAACAAAAAGAGAAAACCTCCCATATGATGTACCCAATGAGAGTTTGACAACAACGTAATGGAAAGATTCTCCACCTTAAATCTAATAATATGAGATATTATAACATAAAATATCAATATATTTAAAATATTTATATTTATAAAATAAACAAGTAGTAATATTTAATATTTTAAAAAACGTAAAACATTTGTATATTTGGTACGTAAAACATTCATATTTAATTATACCTATTAATCCTTATCATTTACTTATCAATATTTCCAGCTATACTTTTCTAAAAAATGGTAAAGTTGATCATTTAAAAAAAAATTATTCCACTTATAATATTAGAATGTGAGATACAAAATTTTTTTAGGTATCATCATATATTACTATTTTTGTTTATATGTGATACTATGACTATGATGGTATCACAAACGTTAGTATGTAATCAAATAATAGCCTACCAACATAAGCATTAAATATAAGTATAAAAGATATATAAAAATGTGAAATATCAAGCCTACATGACGGTGTAATTAATACAGTGATAATTTGTTTCGTGACTCCCAAGGATTCTTCATCTTGAGGATAATTAATCTGGTCATGACTCATGGGTAAGTGCTAAATTGTGAGCCACTATCTATTTTATATATGAGAATAATATGGTTTAAACTTTAAATAATGAGAGATTCGCGGGACAAGTAGACAGTGCTACAGATCCCATCACGAAAGAACAAATATTGTAAAATAGAACAGGTTAATGTTCATAATCAGAGTCCCCCTATTTTAATTACTTATGCCCTATTTTTATTTCTTACTCTGGCTCAAATCCAAATTTTAATTCTCAGCCGACCCTTTAATTGGAATTTCCAGTACTTACTTTTTGCTTTAATTTTTTTTTTCAGCTTTTGAAAAACAGCGATTATATGAAAGGGCAATTTTTGGACTTCAACAACTGTACAAACCACAAAGAATTACCTTTTCTTCCCCACCAAAACCAAAAAAAGGGAGGGGGGGTGGGGCAAAAGTTTTTCTGTTTATACCTCTTTGGTTCACTGGCCAGACACTGCCAAGTGCCAACGCAAAATATATAAAAGAGATAATATAAAATGGGTAAGGTGGACTGGTTATGTTCCTTTAAAGCGACATAAAACCACTAGTTTAATTAGTGAGTGAGCTAATGAAGTATTCTTTTAGTCTAATGCTCCTACCCATAAAATTATCAAATTTGTCTTTTTTCATATGGAAATGGTAACTTTTGGCCATAATAGTAGAAGAGGTTAATATGATGCATCAATAACTAATCCAAATTCATTCAATACAAAAGCCACGTCAGACTCAATTAGTTGGCCCTTGGCTGAATCTGTCGCAAACAAAATCCATCTCTTTGCCCATATTTTGTTATACAATTCGTCTCAATATATAGTGGAAAAATCCAAGTGAAAACGAAAGCTTATTTCACATAAGGCCACACCAAAAGATAACCGGTTGATATTAAAACAAAATTTGCTAAGAAAGCCACTCACTCACCCACCCATCTATCTCTGTTGCTCACTTTCAAATCAAAAAAATTATAACAAAAAGGAGGGTTATAATCCTTCCCTCCACCCCTCTCTTCTCAGCATAAACAAATGCTAATAAACAACTATCTAAAATTCCATTTCCCTCTGCCGAAACATCATGGCCTAGCTGTTCTTGGATCCGGAGATTCTGCGTTTTTTTTTTCTTAATATATATATGTATTATTTTAACAAAGCACTAGCTCGCAACTCACAAGACATGATTTGGTTCCTTCCCGTTGTTCCTCCCTAGGTTCAATCCTTTCTCCCCTGTTCTGCGTGTCATTGGAGTTCGTAGCATAGTTGTAATGCCTGTAAATCTATGGACCCTCTTCTTCCTCTGCTTTTCTGTTTCACTTCTTCACCATTCTTTTATAGCCTTTGCAGTAAACCAGCAAGGAGAAGCTCTTCTTTCATGGAAGAGAAACCTGAAGGGATCCCTGGAGGTGTTGAGTAATTGGAATCCAAATGACAATACGCCATGTGGCTGGTTTGGAGTTAACTGTAACTCCAACAACGAGGTTGTGCAATTAGATCTGAGGTATGTGGATTTAGTTGGAACACTTCCTTCTAATTTCACCTCATTGCTTTCCCTGAACAAGCTGGTCCTAACGGGAACGAACCTCACTGGTTCAATCCCTAAAGAAATAGGCACTCTTGGCGAGCTCGACTACTTGGACTTGGGTGACAATGCCTTGACTGGTGAAATCCCAAGTGAGCTTTGCTTCTTGCCAAAGCTTGAGCAACTCCATCTGAACTCAAACCAACTTGTGGGTTCGATTCCGAATGCAATCGGGAACCTTACAGGGTTGGTGTGGCTGGTTTTATATGACAATCAACTAAGTGGTGAAATTCCCAGAACCATTGGCAACCTGAGGAACCTGCAAGTGATCAGAACCGGAGGAAACAAGAACCTGCAGGGCTCTTTGCCACAAGAAATTGGCAACTGTACCAATTTGGTCATGTTGGGTCTGGCTGAAACTAGTATCTCAGGTTTTCTTCCTCCAACTCTTGGCCTTCTTAAGAAGCTTGACACTCTTGCAATTTACACTTCTCTCCTCTCTGGTCAAATCCCTCCCGAACTCGCTGATTGCACTGAGCTTCAGAATATTTATCTGTACGGAAACTCCCTCTCAGGATCCATACCAAGTAGATTGGGAAATCTTAGAAACCTCAAAAATCTTCTACTATGGCAGAACAATCTAGTTGGCACCATCCCACCAGAGATTGGAAATTGCTACCAGTTATCCGTCATTGACATTTCGATGAACTCACTTATCGGAAGCATTCCCAAAAGTTTTGGAAATTTGACTTCGCTAGAGGAACTTCAACTTAGCGTCAATCAGATATCGGGTGAGATTCCAGCAGAACTGGGAAACTGTCAGCTACTCACTCACGTTGAGCTGGACAACAATCAAATCACGGGTACGATACCTTCCGAATTTGGGAACCTTAGGAATCTAACTTTGTTGTTCTTGTGGCATAACAAGCTCGAAGGAACTATACCAGCTTCCCTTTCGAGCTGCCAAAATCTAGAAGCAGTGGATCTGTCACAGAATGGATTGACGGGTTCCATACCAAAGGGCATATTCCTGCTCAAGAATCTGAACAAGCTTTTACTACTCTCTAACAATCTCTCCGGCAATATACCCCCTGAGATTGGGAACTGTTCGTCTCTGATTCGGTTCCGAGCGAGCAACAATAAAATCACAGGGAACATTCCACCAGAGATTGGGAATCTAAAGAACTTGAATTTCTTGGATCTTGCAAACAATCGGATTTCCGGAGTTATTCCAGAAGAGATATCAGGCAGCCAGAATCTCGCGTTTCTAGACCTACATTCCAACTTGATCATCGGAAACTTGCCTGAAAGTCTAAGCCGGCTTGTCTCGCTTCAATTTATTGATGTCTCCGATAACATGATCGAAGGTACCCTAAGCCCGAGCCTTGGATCGCTTGGCTCACTCACAAAACTCGTTCTCGGAAAAAATCATATCTCCGGGTCAATCCCGAGTGAATTCGGTTCTTGTGCGAAGCTGCAATTATTGGACCTCAGTAGCAATAAGCTCTCAGGTAAAATCCCAGGTAGTCTGGGTAAAATTCCGGCGCTCGAAATCGCACTGAATCTGAGCTGGAATCAACTCTCCGGCGAGATCCCTCAGGAGTTTTCTGCATTGAACAAACTCGGAATGTTGGACATATCGCACAACGAGCTCAGCGGTAGCCTTCAGTATCTCGAGGACCTCCAAAATCTCGTGGTCCTCAATATCTCATACAACAAATTCTCGGGTCGCGTTCCAGACAGGCCTTTCTTCTCAAAGCTCCCTCTCAGCGTCCTCGAGGGGAACCCATATCTCTGTTTCTCCGGCAACCAATGTGCCGGAGACGGTTCCAGGCGATCAATTCGTCGGACAAAGGCAGCGCGTGTAGCCATGGTGATCCTTCTGTGTACCGCGTGTGCGCTTTTCCTCACGGCACTGTACGTCGTCGTTGCGGCAAAAAGACGTGGGTTCCAGGAGAAGGAGCCAGACCTCAACGGAAGAGATAGCGACGTGGAGATGGGCCCACCTTGGGAGGTGACATTGTATCAGAAGCTCGACTTGTCAATCTATGACGTGGCGAAATGCCTAACAGCTGGCAACGTCATTGGGCGCGGACGATCCGGCGTCGTTTACAGGGTAAATCTCCCGTCGGGATTAACTATCGCCGTGAAAAGGTACAGGTTATCGGAGAAATTCTCAGCTTGTGCATTCTCCTCCGAGATTGCCACGCTGGCAAGAATCCGGCACCGGAATATCGTGCGGCTATTGGGTTGGGCGGCGAACGGGAAAACGAAATTACTGTTGTATGATTATCTACCGAATGGTAATTTAGATACGCTCCTGCACGAGGGGTGCACCGGATTAATCGAGTGGGAGACCCGGCTCAAGATAGCATGGGGCGTGGCTGAAGGCTTGGCTTACCTACACCATGACTGCGTGCCTGCTATCTTGCACCGGGACGTGAAGGCGCTTAACATTTTGTTGGGAGACAGATACGAACCATGTTTGGCAGATTTCGGATTTGCTAGATTGGTGGAAGACGATCACGGTCCGTTTTCTGTTAATCCACAGTTCGCGGGTTCTTACGGCTACATTGCGCCGGGTAAGTCAATTTTCAAGTTTTGTTTAATGAACAGAGAAAAATGAAATTTTGCTACCCATGCAAACATGCATTTTCTGATTTTAGAGCTTGTTTTCTGAGAATAGCAGCTAATTAACATTAGATTGTTAAAATTATACAAAGTCAATGACTAATAAAGTTCACCGTGATAGATAAGTTGTCATAACTAATAGCTTAATTGGATGGATTATGAGAGAGATTGGGATAAACTCAATGAAATATGATTATATAGACATGTAAGAAGTGATCCACTATAAAATTTATGAAACTGGCTCATTCTAAGAATTTTTAAACTTCCTTATCTATATATAGTTGTGTTCTGTTTTGACCTGGGCTTCTTTCATGTTCTTCTTTAAATAAAAAAACTCTTTTGTCTAATGAAATGAATAATTTTACACACCAAAATTTGTTCCTCAAAAAGAAAAAAAAAATCCGATAAACAGTTTTTTTTGGGAATGAATATATGTTCTTGATCCATGAATAATATGCTTTGGAACTTGTAAGTGAGATGGGACCGTACGGCGCATCTTTATTGAACACTTGCATAATCCCATAATAGGAGTTGGTAGTTTTGCTTTTGGGATTGGTTGGCTTCATTACGTGTACAACTCTCGCGTACCAGAAACACATTCCATATGCAGTGATAATAATTACACACAATCTAGCATCTTTGAACAACCAGTAGACATGACAGCCTCCTTCTTTCATGCTCAAAAGCCATTCCTGCATGAAATCATTACACATTTCATACACTCCCATCCAATTATTCCTTTTCGTTCTATCTATCAATTATTTCACAGACAAAAACCTCAAACCTTGTCTGTGTCTCTCTTGGATTGGAACATTGCAGAGTATGGATGCATGCTAAGAATCACAGAGAAGAGCGATGTGTACAGCTTTGGAGTAGTGCTGCTGGAGATAATAACGGGAAAAAGACCTGTAGACGCATCCTTTGCGGAGGAGGGGCAGCACGTGATAGGGTGGGTTCGAGAGAAGCTAAAGAGGAAGAAGGACCCAATTGAGATAGTGGATTCTAAGCTTCAAGGGCATCCAGACACGCAAATACAGGAGATGCTTCAAGCCCTTGGGATCGCTCTCTTGTGCACTAGTCATCGTGCGGATGATCGCCCCACCATGAAAGATGTGGCCGCATTATTGAGAGAGATTAAACACGATCCTTCGCTTGCTGAGCCCCACAAGTCCAACGGTACCACTAATAGCAATTCCATGAAAACGACGTCTCAAGCATCGTCGTATTCCTCGTCCTCCCCCTTGTCGGTTACTCCGGCTCAGTTGTTGTTGCTTCAACCCTCTTCTCATTCCTCCTCCCTTGCTTATTCTTCTTCTTCGGTTGCCGGTTACCACCCAACTGTAGGGGATTAATAGAGAATAACATATTACTGTATTGGTTGATTAGTATTGTTAGTAAAATAGGAGTTGGAAAGGTTAATTAGCAGTGTGTGTTGGGTATTTTATTATTACGAGATAAAGCAAAGATGTGTACAGCAACTTAATTAGTTGGCATCGGTCTATTTCTCCCCTGCAAAACGAGGCTTATTCACACACTAGTTATACTCGTGGTCATTTTATAAACAGTCATCTATTCTGTGAAGAGATGACGTATGGTAATATCGAAAAATTATAAGATAACACTATTTTCATGTTGCTTTCACGAACGAATTTAGGATTCAACTATTGGGGTAAACATTTAAAAAAATAAAATTACTATGCTTGTATATAAAAAAAAGTTGGATTAAAAAGTATATATCTAACATTTTTTTTTTGTAATTTACCAAAGTCAAGCAATGTATTCTTTCCTATCATAAAATTCATATATAATTGAATTTGTATCAAAATTTTTAACAATATCTTTTTTAATATAAGTAACTATACATTTGCAAAAAAAAAAAAATATTATTTTTATCTTATTTCTAAGCCTTTTTTTTATAATACTCATAATAAAAAATGATCTCTCACTTGTTGTAAGCTTTTTTTATAATGAAAACTTTTCTTACATTATCATAAAAAATAATACAAGTTAACAACAATAATCAAATGATAATGGTGTCTTGCTTTTCTTGTCATATGACTTCATAATACAGGTTAACATGAACAATCAAATATTAAGTAATCAACAAGACCGAAAAAATATCTTAATATTAGTCATATGAAATCTACACATCACAAAACAAGCAATATATATATATATATATATAATGAAAGAAAGCTAGGGGAAGGGGATTACATATAATGAATGAAAGTTAGGGGCAAGCACCCCCCTGCCCCCTTCAAATTTAAATATATCCCTGGCTGTTTTCTTTGATGCAATCAATGTTGAACTTTTGAAATATTCGTGAGTAGAGGATGGATTGGTTAGTGCTCAGAAACGTGTGACAACACACTATCCTTAAGGTGTTATTCGCCCCCACTAGTTTGCTGCTGGGTTTCAGCGAACCACCCCTAGGATTTATCCTAAGCACCAGAGATTTCTATCAGCAACTACAGATATCTCCTTTGTGCAGTACGAAAAATAGAGAGAGTTTTTCTTTTTGATTTTAGAAGAGAGATATATTGTTCTGTATGAGTGTTTTCTGGTCTGCCTCCTTTGTATTGAAGGAGTATGAAACTGAACTTTTAATTGTGATTAAAGAATAATCAATTTTTTAAACGTTGGCAATTAAACCGAAATCAATTTCTAATTTTGAAGATAAAAACGTATATAAATTAAATTGAAATCGGTTTTTTTTTTTTTTAATTATTATTATTAAAACAATTTGACCAGATACAGACCATTAGATCTATTTTGATCCAATGCTCACGAACGCGCCACGTGCCAAGTGCTAAGTGCTAAGTGTTTAAATATTAATTATATAATTAATATTTAAATCCACTTCATCCTTCAAAGCACTATTTGACATGTGTTATATCTCCCTTCTTATATAGGCTTATGGGTTGTTGTTTTTATTCAATGTGGGACTTTGTCCCTTTAGTTTTCTTTTCAAACTACTCCAACAATCCCCCACTTAGTTTAAAAGAAAACTAAGTATCCTCTCTAATTCATAAGAATATGCATAAAATATGTGTCTTTCAACTTGAACCTATTATTAGTGTAAACACTTCAAAGTATTAACAAATTGATGGTTGCTTGAGCGCATTGAACCACAATTCTAGTGTTAATACTGGAAATACCACACACATATCCTTATATTTATCTGTACTGCACGTATTTATTCTCCGCACTTTAATGGCCATGTGCTCATCCTAGGCTTTTCATGAACATTTCAAGAATTACCCCCAAATTCTTGTAAGAGCGGCACCACTCTTTATGTTCATATAGGTGAATTTCCTTTAAGCCTTTTAGGCTTCCTTGAATTCATTAAGAGTTTGACTCACCCTGAACACTTAAGTTCTTATATATGCACTAGACCTGGAATGGTTATACAAATTCTCTAGTGCCCAGTCACTTATTAGTAACTTGTTTTTACCCATTGAACCTCTAAACAAGATTTGGTCCAGTTAAAGGTTGGGTTTCTATTACTAGTGATTGATGTTAAGGGGTTTCAATCCCATTCCTTTTGATGTTTTGTTAACTAACTCTTTATTAAGTCCTTTTGTAAAAGGATCAGCCAAGTTTTCACTTGTTTTCACATACTGAATTGTTATAATTCCATCAGAGATAAGTTGTCTGACATACTCATGCCTTAGACTTATATGTCTAGATTTACCATTGTAAACTTTATTAAAAGCCCTAGACATAGTAGCCTCACTGTCACAATGTAAAGATATGGCTGGCATCGGCTGTGGCCACAGCTTTATTTCCAATAACAAGTTCCTCAGCCATTCTCCCTCTTTACATGCAGATGCTAAGGCAACAAACTCTGATTCCATCGTAGAATGACTTATACAAGTCTGTTTCTTTGATGCCCAGGAGATGGCTCCTCCTGCTAGTGTAAAAATCCACCCTGAAGTTGATTTATTATCACTTACATTAGTTATCCAACTAGCATCAGTATATCCTTCCAACACTGCTGGAAAATTGTTGTAAAATAATCCTAGATTGATTGTTTTCTTTAGGTATCCTAGGATTCTTGCAATTGCTTTCCAATGTTCTGTACCTGGATTACTTGTAAATCTTGAAAGTTTACAAACTGCAAAAGCTATATCAGGTCTAGTACAATGCATTGCATACATTAGACTTCCAATGGCACTTGCATATTCTAATTGTGCTACTGCCCTATTGTCATTCTCATTTAAACTATGTGAAGAATCATAAGGAGTGTTTGCTTCTTTTACATTTAAATGTTGAAATTTATCCAAAATTTTCTTAACATAGTGAGATTGATTAAGAGCAAAACCCCCACTATGTTTCTTAATTTTAATCCCTAAGATAGTGTCTACCTCTCCAAGATCTTTCATTCTAAATTGTGAGAATAGAAACTTCTTAGTTTCATTTATTGCAATCATGTTAGTTCCAAAGATTAACATGTCGTCCACATACAAACAGATAATGACACCATATTCATTTGTGAATTTCAAATAAACACACTTGTCTGCACTATTATGATTAAAACCATGAGACAAAACAACAGAATCAAACTTTTCATGCCATTGTTTCGGTGCTTGTTTTAAACCATACAATGACCTAATCAATTTGCAAACTTTCTTTTCATTTCCAGGAAGTACAAACCCTTCTGGTTGTTCCATATAAACTTCTTCTTGCAAGTCTCCATTTAAAAATGCAGTTTTAACATCCATTTGATGCACAAACAAGTTATTAATTGATGCCAAAGCAAATAAAACTCTGATAGAAGTTACTCTAGCAACAGGTGCATATGTATCAAAATAATCAATTCCTTCTTTTTGTTTAAATCCTTTGGCAACCAATCTTGCTTTAAAAGTTTGTATAGACCCATCAGTATTATATTTACGTCTAAAAATCCATTTGCAACCAATAGATTTAGACCCTTCAGGTAAATCAACCAATTCCCAAGTTTTGTTTGACAATAAAGATTCCATTTCATCATTAATTGCTTCTTTCCAGAAACTAGAATCTCTAGACATTATCGCTTCTGTATATGTTTTAGGATCTTCTTCAACATTTAATACAATAGGAATTTGTCTTATTACAATATTCCTATCACCTTCTACTAGAAAAACAATTGCTTGACTATTGACAAAATCAGAATCTAAATGTTTTTCTTTTCTAACTCTTTGACTCCTTCTTGGTTCAATTTCTAATTGAGACTCTTCTAATCCATTTCTAACAGATGGAGATTCATTATCTTTATGACTTGAAAATAATTCTGTTGATAAAGAATCTGTAATAAATTTATCTTCAAAAAATTCCACATCTCTTGATTCCACAATTACATTAGAATTAATATCCAAGAGTCTATATGCTTTTGAATTTTCTGCATATCCCACAAAAATACTTTTTAAAGCTCTTGGTCCTAATTTAGTTCTTTTATGTTCAGGAATTCTATAAAATGCAAGACATCCCCAAATTCTAAAATAATTTAGATTTGGTTTTCTACCTTTCCACAACTCATAAGGAGTACAATTTATTGGTTTTGAAAAAACTCTATTCAAAATATGGTTAGCAGTTAACAAAGCTTCACCCCACAAGTTTATAGGAGTTTTTGCATTCAAAATCATTGCATTTACCATTTCTACTAAAGTTCTATTCTTTCTTTCTGCTAAGCCATTTTGTTGAGGTGTATAAGGAGCACTTGTTTGGTGAATAATCCCATTATTTTCGCAAAAATTTGTAAATTCTGTAGAGAAATATTCTCCTCCTCTATCACTCCTTAAAATTTTAATTTTCTTTCCTTTTTGATTTTCAACAACAGACTTATAATTTAAAAACATTTCAAAAGCTTGATCTTTTGTTTTCATTAAATAAACATGAGTAAATCTTGAAAAATTATCTATAAAAGTTATGAAATATCTATTTCCTCCTCTTGTTAAAACGCTGTTCAATTCACAAATGTCAGAATGTACAAGTTCTAAATTTTCTGAACTTCTACTAACAGAAGGAAAAGGTTTCTTAACCATTTTAGCTTGCACACATATTTCACATTTTTTATCTTTATTATTTTGGCATGAAATTAAACCATTTTTAGTCATATAATTCATTGTTTTATAATTAACATGTCCTAATCTATCATGCCACAAAGAAAAAGAATGGTCAAGCATGTAAACAGAAACTGAATAATTCTTATTAATGCTTAATTTGAACATTCCATCACAAGCATAGCCCTTGCCTACAAACACCCCATTCTTAGAGACAATAATCTTATCAGATTCTATAACAGCTTTTAATCCTTTTGCAGACAGCACACTTGCAGATACAAGATTCTTCTTCATATCTGGAACATGAAGAACATTTTGCAAAATTAGCTTTTTTCCAGAGGTGAATTGCAATTCCACACTGCCTTTTCCAAGTACACTTGCTGTATTACCATTGCCCACAATGACATGTTGTCCTTGTTCAGCAATTTCATAATTCTTGAACTGATTCTTGTCATGACAGACATGAATCGTTGCTCCAGAATCATACCACCAGTCAAATGACTTTGCAGTAGCTGCCATATTCACCTCAGAAACAGTACTAATATGCAAATCAGAAACCATGGCAATTACTTCAGTAAATTCTGTATCCACCATGTTTGCACTATTAGCATTTTCGTTCTTTGCCCTTTTCTTGTATCTGCAATCTTTCTTTAAATGTCCCTTCTTTCCACAAACAAAGCAAGACTTTAAAGTCTTGAATTGCTTTCCTGGATTAAAGGCTAAAGAATCTGGGTTCTTCCTTTTGCTACTGTTATTGCTCCCAGAAAAATTCTGGTACTTATTCCCTGCAACAGCCACATAATTCACTTTAGATTCAGATTCTAAATGCTTCTTTTGTAAAATTCGGGTTTCTTGTTCAATCCTTAAATGTTTTAGAATCTGATCCAGAGTAAAGCTTTCTGTGGTGTGCAGTAATTTTTTTCTGTAATCATGCCAGTTTGGGGGTAATTTGGCAATAATGGCACCCACTTGCACAGATTCTGGAATGTCCACTTTTATATCTTTCAATTTTGAAACTATAATCTGTAGATCATGAACTTGATCTAAAAGGTTAACAGCATCTTGTAATTTGTAGTCAAAATATTGCATAATTAAAAACTTATCTGTCCCTTGCTTTTCTGTATTGTATTTGGCTTCCAGTGCGTCCCAGATCTCTTTTGGAGATGTCATGGATGAGTACAGGTCATACAGCCGGTTGGATAATGTGTTGAGGATATGGCCACGACATAGAACCTCGTCCTCTGATCTCTTCCTTTGAGCATTCTTAACAGCTTCACTGTCGTCATCTTTAGGAGCATCAAGAGGCTTCAGAGTAGGATCCAACAAGTACGAAATTTTCATGGCTGTCAGTAGGAATGTCATCTTGTCTTTCCACCTGTTGAAATTCGTTCCATCAAAACGATCAAGCTTGATGAAATCCTGGTTCATGACCTTGAAAGCTGATTCCTGAGCAGTTTCCATCTCTAGCAATAACACCTTAAGATTGTTGAACTTTTGAAATATTCGTGAGTAGAGGATGGATTGGTTAGTGCTCAGAAACGTGTGACAACACACTATCCTTAAGGTGTTATTCGCCCCCACTAGTTTGCTGCTGGGTTTCAGCGAACCACCCCTAGGATTTATCCTAAGCACCAGAGATTTCTATCAGCAACTACAGATATCTCCTTTGTGCAGTACGAAAAATAGAGAGAGTTTTTCTTTTTGATTTTAGAAGAGAGATATATTGTTCTGTATGAGTGTTTTCTGGTCTGCCTCCTTTGTATTGAAGGAGTATGAAACTGAACTTTTAATTGTGATTAAAGAATAATCAATTTTTTAAACGTTGGCAATTAAACCGAAATCAATTTCTAATTTTGAAGATAAAAACGTATATAAATTAAATTGAAATCGGTTTTTTTTTTTTTTTAATTATTATTATTAAAACAATTTGACCAGATACAGACCATTAGATCTATTTTGATCCAATGCTCACGAACGCGCCACGTGCCAAGTGCTAAGTGCTAAGTGTTTAAATATTAATTATATAATTAATATTTAAATCCACTTCATCCTTCAAAGCACTATTTGACATGTGTTATATCTCCCTTCTTATATAGGCTTATGGGTTGTTGTTTTTATTCAATGTGGGACTTTGTCCCTTTAGTTTTCTTTTCAAACTACTCCAACAATCAAAAAAATTAATTGTATTTTCCCAACCACTCATATAGCTAATTTTGATTGGGACATATGGCGTTGCTATAGAAAGGTAAGTTGACTAAATTATAAAGTAACAATTCCCAAAAAAAAAAGCCTAGGGAGAAGAAAATCTACAAATTATGCTTATTAACCCATTACCCTCAATTTGATAAAATTCTTAATTAACCCTCTCAACTTATTTATTTATCCAAAAACCTCCAAATTCCTTGACAAATCTTACCCATCTACTTTCTTTATTTTTCCAAAATCCGTGAGTCAAGTACAAATCTACAAATTACAACTGTAATCTTGAATGGCCATACCTTTTTATTAGAAACTTGTTTTTGAAATTCATTTTAAAATTTTCATCATGATCTTTGGTATATTTAGAAAGCTTTTGAATAAGTTAAATAATTATTTAACTGTAATTAGTGAAATAACGTGATCCAAAAGACGTAAAGTCACTTTAACTATCACAATTTCAAGTTATTAACAATTTTATTTTTAGGTAATTGATTCTTCTAAGCTACCAGTTGATTGTTCACTTCCAAATTTCTATAGGATTGCTTTTTGTAACCCATCAACTGAGGCCTTCTTGAAACTCATTAATCAATTGTTCTATTCTATCAATGCAACTATTGGTTCCCTATTTCCAATTCTTTTTTCTTTACTTTGAACTAGTTGATTGATTGCTTATATGCATGTTTTTTAAAACTATCCTTAATAAATTGTTGGACATTCTAGACAATATGAGGAATTCCATTTCATCCTTGAAAGTAAGTATTTGAGATCTTCAATTAACACTTAGGAGGAGATGTTGTGATATTTATTAATGAAATTATTATTGGATATAATATTTATTATTTAAATATTATAAGGATATATTTTATTAAATGTCAATCAATATATCCTAATCCCTCAAAATTTAAATTAAAGAATACCCCCTCAAGTAGTTTTAATATTTGAGGATTGGATAGTTAAATTAGTGGGCGAGGTAGTTACTTAATGTTAATGCACGATAAAAAGTTTGATGGAAGTCTTTAATAAGATATTTTGAAAATTAACTATTTAAGAAAGATTCTTTGATAAGAGAATTCTACCCATATAAACCATTATTAAGAGTCTCTCTCTTATTAAAAGAAACTTTTTGTAAAAGTCTTTCTTCTATTTTTGTATTCTTGATCTCAGAATTCAGATTATGAACCTATTTTGTGATCGATCTACGTCAAATTATCTAGAATGATGATAAGTATTTATATCAGTAATTTTATTTGCTGATGCACTCTATCTCTTTTGATGTAAATAGAAATTCAATTGTATAATTAGAGAATTTCATAATAATACAAGGAAGAGATAATTTTGGTAATGTTAGTAGATTCTATTCTTGCAAAATTTTGAATTTGACCTAATAGGAGAAAGCTTGGACTACAAAAATCCTTGTCTTTGCATATTGAAGTCGGAAAAGGAATATGAGGAAGGAATCCACAGTGTCTCTTCTTTTATTAATGCAAATTGATAGGTCATTTGGGACTTCTCCTTGATAAATCTAAACTCCCATCTTTTTGTAGTTAGAATTTTTAAAGAACCAAATTTGATCACTAACTCTATTGTATCTATCGTTTTCTCAGTCTATAAAAGAGTTGTGAGGCTTATCGATCAGGAAAATAAAAAGGGCCCTTAGATCTTTTTAATAATCTTCATTTTATTACTCAATCAACCTATATTTTCACGTAAGTGACATGTGTTTCAATTTTTTTTTAAAAAAAGACACATTGTGATTGTGCAATTGTTTGCAGTGAAAGCATAAAAAAAGAACCTTATTTTTACCTAAAACAGTCCATCTCCCATTCTTAATGCTTAGCCTTTTATTTATTTACTTATTTAAATAAAGAGCAGAATAGAACATGGTTGCAGAGGCACTACATACCAACATATGGGGGTATGAATGTAGTAACCTGGGTACTTCCTACTTAATAGTTGACGGGTATGAATTCTTAGCTTTCTTATTACATTTTATAAAAAGAGTATATTATAATAATTTTTTTGTAAGGTTGGGACTAAAATATATTTATATTATTTTCGTTTTAAGAATTACATTCGTCTTTAATTTGTTTTTTACTAATAAAGTTAATTTTCTACATAATACATATTTTTTCAAAAGTAAAATTATTTAATTATTTTTAGTATCATAATAAAAATAAAAATGCAATAATATGTTATGTAGAAAATCAACTTATTTAACATAAAACAGATTAGAAGAAAATTTTTTACAATATATATATATATATATATATATGAAAGGAAAGCCAAATTTATTTTTTGAAACAGAAAGATATCAAGTATAATTTAGTTAAATCTCATGAAAAGTTAATATAATTTATTACTCTTAAAAAAATGAAAATTGTATTTTTTAATAACAATTTTTAATTATCACACCAAACACAAAAAAATTAAATATAAGAATTTGAATAATTTATAAGGAATTTTAAATTAAACTTTGTTTACTGTCATTTATAAAGAGAAGAAAAAGAGAATTTCGAGTGAACTGGGTCAATTTTCTTCCAAAGAGGGTAGAAGGAAGTTGCATTACCCCTGCTGGGAAAAGTGCAAAATTATGAGGAGAAATATGGACACTTCGTTAGGCAAATTGTGAGGCCTCTTTGTGTTTCTTTGCTGGAAAATTTTGTGGGTATAAGGAAACTAAAGTCGGTTTCCCTAATTGCTTGTCTTGGTTCATCAAAGCAAATTGGCCCGCACCATGTGAAAGTAGGAGCATTCAACAGTGCCATTGAGAGCCTCTTAATGTACTCTTTGCGCATAGCTGGCGGAGCCGCGTAACAATGAGAGTGACAAGATGTCTCTTTTAAATTTTATAAATTTTAATATATATATATATATATAGACACATATTTATAATATTATATTCTCACATCACCTAAATTTTTAAATGCACTGAACTGATACAAATTTTGCCTTTGCTTTAATTTCTCTTATTTCTTCTTACCTTTGAGCAACCTTTTGTGTGTTGCTTTTAATATACTATTTTAGATTTAGTTATTAATGGGCCGTTTGCTTAAAAAATGTAAAAATAAATAAATAAATAAATAAAAGTAGATGAAATAGAAAATGATTTTTTTATTTTTATTTTTTAAAAATAATTTAATAATTAAACGTCGAGGCGTAGCTTTTGCAGGGATCAGAGTCTTTATTTGATCATCAGGTGGCCTTCTGATGACGCTCACGTGACGCACATGCAGATCTAGTTGTGGGATGGGATCCATTTCCTTTTATAAAAGGATAACTTGGTGAAATTCTCAGAGGTTAAGTTAAATAAACGAAATGAAAGCAAAAGGCCAAAACATGAAAGACTCCACTGCAATAAGATTGTTGTGGTTTCATCTCTCATAGTAAAATCCCATTCAACTTGCAGTAGTACGAACGCAGAGAATGATGGGTAACTTTATCAGAACACCGAACGCTGAAAAGCTTTTCCATCGTAACAGGCTGCAAATAACCACCTTTTTATATTTCCTCCTAAAAAATGTGACTACAAAACAGAAAATTAAAAATAAATTATAAAGATAAAAATAATTTATTTATTTTTATTTTAAAAAAATAATAAAAAGTGATGAAATATTGAATAATATTATAAAAATATAATATACATTATATATATATATATATAACTTTATTCATGAACTTAAAGGAAATTTGGACCCTTCTTGCCTTCTATTATTTCTGTCGAATAATCTTCGTATTACTTCATCAAATTTACTCATTAACAAATTCCACTTCAACCTAAGTGCCATAAATTTTCTAATTTTTGGGTTCAAATGCCATTAACTCTGAGGATTGGGAAGGGGGAAGAGGGAAGAGGACGAGGATCAAATTGTATGGTGGATTAGACGTAAATATAATTTTTTTTATATATTTATTATTAGATTTTTAATTAAAATATTATAAATACATTATTTTCAATCAAAATATAACTAAGTATATAATTTAATTAGAGAATCATATATTTATTTACAAAAATTATATATTTGTCATATTTTAATTAAAATATTTAATTATAAAAATATTAAAAATAACATATTAATTGATTCCTTTTAAAATTGAGGCCCACTCATGTCCAAATAAACAATTGGTTTGTGTAACAGATTGTATTAATTTGGGCGAAACATTCTTCAGGAGCCCACGCTATAGTTTAAGCCCAATATCACCAGCCCAGACTATTTTGGGCCCATGACCCAATAAAAAATAGTAACCGTGTTTGTCCTGCCTTCTGACGTTCTTCCTGCAAGAATTCAGACGAAGACAAAGGAACTGTTGAATGACGGAGAGTCGGCATGGATATCAACATAGGAGGACAAGTAGAGAAGGTGAATGGGAAAGAATTGAGTTACGGTGAATTTGTGGACAGGTACCTGGAGAAGAACCAACCCGTGGTGCTCACAGGACTAATGGACGATTGGAGGGCTTGCAGAGACTGGGTCACCATTAATGGGCAACCCAACCTTCAATTCTTCTCTTCGCATTTTGGGAGTTCTAAAGTTCAGGTATCTATCTATCTTTCTGTAAGGCCTGAAATTTAAGGGGAAAAAAAAACACGAAAATTGTGTCATGTTTTTTGTTTTCTTTTCCTTTTTCGCTCTCCCTCTCTATTCTGGAGGGTGATTAATGAACGGAGTAAATTACTGCTGAAAATTAAATTCTATGAGCACATGCTATAGTAAGTTGGAGACGGTGCATTCTACTATCTTGATCGAGTGGAGTTCCGAACTCATTCATCTGCTTCTCACGTTCCGTGAACAGCCGGGACGTGCCAAGGGACAGTCTCAGATAGACAGTTTCTATGGGGCGTAGGCTGGATCACCTCCTTTTCAGGGAGAGCTAATGCTTGTTGGGTATTTTGGTTTGACACTGCTTCACACCCAAAAAGAAGCGAGCTACGTCTGAGTTCAATTTGGAGCTGGAGGCATTAGAGCTTCAAAATTACAGAAGCAGGAAAGAGATTGTTTAGTTAGTTCTCTGCATTGTCAAACTTGTGTTGTCAAATACTCAAATTCCCGTGTATTATTTCTTTCACTCTTTCCTCGATTATTTTGTTTAGAAAACTGGTTCGATAAAAAAATATGGATAAGCTATTGTGCCTGATTTTGCTTAAAGTACATAATAAGAGGCTTTTAGTAAATTGAAAAAAGGAAATACCGTCAAGTTCATTAATATCCATGTCACAAAGGTTGCAGATTGTGGCACTAGAGAATTCACGGATCAGAAGAGGGAGGAGATGTGTGTTTCAGATTTCATCGGACGTTGGCTAGAGGGTTCTCCAGTACAGTGTAATACTGAAAATCATACTAGTAATGGTCAGTGCTCCGTACTGTATTTGAAGGATTGGCACTTTGTAAAGGTATTCGTACAAGCTTCTCTCATCCTTCCCATTTTTTATCTTTTCTCCATTGATTACTGTACTGGATATGTTAAGTATGGCATAAAAGAAATTCGAATCTACAAGTAGGAACTAGTAGAATTAGTCCAATATTACTAGAAATGCAATTCCAGGTAAAGATTTTCAATCCTCTATGGCTGCTTTTGAGGCACTTTCCAAGTTTCTCTAGGGGGATAGCCTGCAGTGTACCTTCATGGGACATAAGCACCAAAAATTTCTGGTTATGATTTCCAGTCATTATTTTTGGTGCTTGATGATGCTTTTTGTTGGAATACACTTGTATTGGTACTATTTTAAAATGAAACTTACTATGAACATAGTCTGGGAGCTCAAAACATGTTTGTACTGTTGAGGGCTTGACTGCTGTAAGCTTATAGTTTTGTTGCTTAAATTGTACTATTATGTATTGTTTCATTTCCTATTTGTTACTAGTGCATGCTTCCTAAACGATGAAGCTGTGGCTTCTTTATATAAATTACACTATTGGAAGACGCATCAGTACTGTTAATTTATAGTTTTATTACCAGTTCAGTCAGTTGTTATTTGGGTTACTTATTTCCAGTTGGTTTTTAAATCTGGTCAGGAGTATCCAGAGTATTTAGCATACATCACTCCAGTGTTCTTTCGTGATGATTGGCTCAACCTCTACCTTGACAACTACAGAATGCATACAGATCCTGACAGTTACCAACAAAATAATGAAATATGTTGCTCTGACTATCGTTTTGTTTATGTGGGAGTAAAAGGTTTGTGCTTACTGCCTAGATTTAATATTTCTTTCTAGAAGGAATGGATACAAGATGATTCTGAACTTCCTTTTAAAAGAGTGGTCTAGTTTCATTTGATTAGTTTTATGGAGTACCCACAGTAACTCCTAGCTCTCTTTTCTTCTTGCAGGATCTTGGACTCCTCTTCATGCTGATGTTTTCAGGTCATATAGTTGGTCAGCAAATGTCTGTGGGAAGAAGAGATGGCTTTTTCTAGCTCCTCCTCAGAGTCATCTTTTATTTGACAGGCATGAATGGATTTGTTTTCCCATATAGAAGTTAACAACATTGTTTCTGGATATGCAGTTGGGCACAGTGGAGACTGGTCAAATCGCTGATCTATTGAAAAATTATTATTTTCTCAGTTAATTTTCCACTGTATTTGATTACTGACAGCCACCTTGACCAAAATTTCTAACTTGGAGGATGATTTCCCTCCATAACTCCCTATATCTACCATCTTGATGATTGTATAATCTTATAATGTACAGAAAGTATAATAGAAGTTATGGGTTTATCTTAAGAATGCATGCATTTCTCTGCTGTGATTTTAATTTGTGAACTCTAATTCAGGAATGTGAAAAGCTGTGTGTATGATATCTTTGCTGAAGTATGTGAATCAACATTTCCTGGCTTTAGCAAGGTAACTTTCCGGTTTTAATTTTGACACAAATCTTCCTGATTCCCATGCTTCTCTGCTTCAGTGGGTTTGTACACATATGCAGGCTATGTGGTTAGAATGCACTCAAGAAGCAGGTGAAATTATTTTTGTTCCTAGCGGATGGTTTCATCAAGTTCACAATCTGGTATCTTCTGGTTCCCTATGTAGATTGCTGTTATATTCTCACTTGATTTTGAAAGGCTGCCTACATCCCTTTTAATATAAGAATTTTTGGATGCACCAAAAAGTAAAAAGTGAAAAATGTGTTAAAGTAACATTTAAAGTCCCATTTGTTTTGGCCATGATTGGATTCACAGATATTGAAGATGTGCAAGCTGTAGTTTATATTTTTAGCTGCGTTTCAAATGGAACTGGTGTTCTACTGTATAACCATTAAAATTGATGTTCTCATGGGAAGTTACTGTGTAGCTGCTCTTAAATTTGGGCACTGTCTGATCACCTATTGACGAATGTTGAGGTAGATAGCCCTTGGAAACTACTAATGGAGGATGATGTGGTTTCTGAAGGCTTGCCATTAGGATCTAATGGCTAGTTGATCAATTGCATTAGATGTTATAAACAGGATATGGTTAGGATAGAAATTGATATAGCACATGAAAGCGTGGACTTCCAGAGCAACTTTTAGATTTTCGATCTATACTAGCTTTGTCAGATCAGCTGATTCTGTCAGATATATTAGATATGACCTGATCAATTGATGGTACCTTCTTAAGCTTTCAGGAGGATACTATATCTATAAACCACAACTGGTTCAATGCCTTTAACCTATCTTGGGTGGTAAGTTGTGCATTACCAGGATAAGCAACTTAATGGCTAAATCTAATTGAATTTAGTTTATTTCATAAAGTTTCATGCTGTGACAGTGGAACTTACTTTTGAGGGACTACAATGAGGCCAAGGAATACATAGAGGACATCAAGGATATATGTGATGATTTTGAGGGTCTCTGTCAGCGCAATCTTTTTGCTAACACAGGTGCACTATATACGTTGGCTGAATATTTGTATGAACTACTATGCATGCCAGTTGGATGGTGCATTTGATGGTTTACCTGACTTTTACTGATTTTTTCTTTTACAGGGATGAACTTTTATGACTTCTTTACTTTCATAACATGCTTTACCCTGGCCAACCTGGCCTTGCTTTGCTACCTAAGTGGAAAATATGGAAGCCCCCCTGAAAGTTCACCAACAATCACTCAACATTTAGTTTTAAATCTTGGATTTGTGAGGAAGGTTGCATTAGAGATGAAACGCATGCATGCTCTGGAAGGAAATCATGATTGCTTCCTGGACATTATCAAAACATTAGATGATCCTAGGTTTTCCAAGTTGTGTGCGCGTCTAAGAAGAACATATGTGACAATACACGAGCAACCTTATTTGCCTTCCGCATTTGAGAAAGCTGCAGTTGATTATCTGATGGGCCTTAATGTTTTGAAAGCATGCACTTCTTTTCAGATCTACACACCTGAAGATCTCGTTAAACTTTTAGACAATGCTGTTGCAGAACTTGGTGACAATTACACTGAGGAACTGTCTGCAGTACATGTCAGTTGAATGCCCCTTTGGGGATTCATATTTGGCAACTGATTGCATTTCACCTTGAGCCCTGGCTACTGCATTCTAACTTTTCAAATAGTTCATTGCCACCTTGATTCCTGGGTTTTATGCACCATTACTGGAGTTCATCAGGAAACTCAGTATTGTCTCACAAATCATGATGCAATCATGATTATAGTAGCAAGAATGCAGGTTGAGCTAAAAGTCCCGTTATCACTTATGCTCCATTTAGTCTTCAGTAACTTGTCTCTATGCTTCAACAATATACTTTTCTTTCATAAAATTCCTCCATTTTCTTTTTTGGTCCATCTGGCTGTTCTCTAACCAATACCCCTTCTGATATTAACCTTCCAAAATTTCTGTATCTCTAGCTTTCCCCTCCTTTTTCTTCATACTGACATTAAACTACAATAAAGATTAACTTTCGCCGGACTAAAATCTTCTGCAGTGTATACTGCCAAGCTGTATCAAGTGCAATAATGATGGGGTTATTGCTTGTATGGAAACTTGGGAGTAGGTGTCATCGGGAATCATCATGACCAATAGGGACTGTCTTGGACGCCTTCTTTGACTGTGGAAAGGAGTTTTACTATGTCTCCCACGCCTAGGACTAGGAGTTCACTGGGACCTCCTTGACGTTTACCTTCCGCAAGACAGCAGACCTAGTTGATTGGGGGACCGCACCTTTTGTGGCTTGATTGTTTCATATTGTATTGTTATCTATGTACATAATGATGGAGCCCAATTTGTAGGGTAAATTAAGGTTTTTGATAACAGAAGGACCATTTATTACTTGAAGGAGAAGCATACACTTTTTCTTCTGAATCAACCTTAGTCTCTGTGTACAAATGAGGAAAATAAAGAATGGTAATGAGTGAATAATATGTCCACTTCCGCTATTTTCAGAATCATAACTGTATCAGTGATTACTTGTTCAATAATGCACTGGTAGAGCTGATCATGAGCTATGTCTCAGAATTTGAGAGTATATAAAATAAAAATTAAATTCAAACCCATATTATTGTAGTATTACTCTTATATTAAAAATGTATTTTCATCCCGGAGCAAGGTGCTCTTTTTCTTGCTTGATATGTGGAAACATCTTTTTCTGGGCATTTCCAGTTTAAGTCAGCATAATCCACAAGTAGCTAATTAAATTGATTCTCCCATCGCCTTCTGTATTCTTCTGCTTACGCGTTTCTGGACTCTCTGTTTAGACCAAACAGCCATAGGATTATGGGTCAGTGTCTTTTGTTCTTTAATGAGAAAGTGGTGGGGAATCGTTTAATCGCTTTAGTTTCACGCATAGAAGGACCATTTGGTTTGATGTATAGAATAAGTCTTGATAATATAGGATCAAATTTGATAAAATTATACAGTATTTGATATGATACTGTATAAGATAATGTATCGTATAAGATAATAATATCATTTATTTGGTAATACATTATATGATGTTGGATAGGATAAAAATTAACTTTTTTGACAAAAATATCTTTTACTTAAAAAAATATATCATATTTATCTAAATTTATTATATTATATTAACTTTTAAAAAAAAAATATAGGTGAATAGAGCTACATATAGTGCATGGTTATCTAGTGATCTAGGTGACCTGATCTTGTTTAGTTATATCGGGTTAAATAGCTAAAAAATAATTTCAGTATATTAAGTTAGGTTGGCTATATTCGTCAATTTCAACTAGCCTAATGAATTGTATTTTTTTAAGAGAAAAATATAATTTTTAAGGACTTATGTAAAATTTTTATTTTTTAAGAGTCAATTTATAATTTTTATCAGATATTAAAAAAATGAATGGCTTAGCTAATTTAAAAAACTAATCTAGCACAATCTTATTCTAAACTAATTAGATTGAGTTAGATAATAAATTAGTTTTTATGTAATTTATCCCAATCTAATTAATTTTTTTAAATTATTTTATAAGGACTTATATAAAAATCTTTTTTTTTATAGTTATTTTATAATTTTTATCAAAAATTATTTTATAAGAACTTATATGAAAATTTTATTTTTTATGGTCATTTTATAATTTTATAATTTGTCAAAAATTTAAAAATAACTCAACTAATTTGATTCCAACTAATATTAATTAAACCCAATCCAACTTAGCCAATGAATATTCCCATAAGTAAAAAGTTAAAATCGAAAAATATTAATAAGATTTTATATATTAAAATCTAATCATACTTAATCCTACCCCCAAAGTATAATTAGATTATACATCATTTTTTATGTATAAAAGAGACATGATGTATAAATTTATACAATAAATTACATATACTAAATAAATAATAAATTTATAATGTATTATCTTAACTTATATTATCTAACCTTATGCAATATATCAAATATATCCAAAAAAATCAATTTTTTGCTACGATTCAAATTTTCACACTTCTATTCCTCCCATCCATATCTTCAGTCACTTCATGGTACTGACATTCACTGGCACAACTAGCATTCTCTACTCTAGCACACCTAGCATGAGCACTTTGTTTTGCCTAGTCTTCTTTCTCTGTCTCGTTTAAATTATCTTGGTGTTAAAAAATAAAACGAAGATAGGCTCCTTTAGTTAGGATGACAGTAATATGTATGAGATTCCTTTTGGTCAACATAAGAACTGGGTCTGCTGGGCGAAGAGCGAGAGACGTACATAAAATTGAACGTCAAGAATACTTCTTTTTAAACAAAATGTATCACTAACATAAACTCTTTGACATTAAAAAAATAAAAAGAATCAACTCAACAAGATAAATTAAAATCTTCTAGTTATGAGCCTTGTGATATTGACTCATAGCTTTTTTAGGACATTTGGCTTGAGATCCATGTTTCTAAATATTTAAGACAAGACAAATTGATTTGATCTGTTTAAATTATTAGAAATTGTATTTTTCTAATTTAGGTCTAAGAAATTCTCTTGGCTAGTCCTATACTTGTTGGAAAGCACAAGCTTGGTGGGGAAATCGATTATTGCCATGAATGACTCTTGGGTTCGCTGTATTAAAATCGTCTTTGTTTTTTTTTTTTTCCTGGGCTGTCTGATGTAACATGCATTATTGCGCCCCTGAGATACACTTAATTAACTTAGTTATTAATCTCATTTTTTCGATTATTGTGTTGCAAGTTGAAAACTAATAATAGAATAGAATATAAGCATAGAAGGTTCAACAGGTAAGTCTTTGAGATTTGTTTATAGCATGCTTGTTCGTTGCTTCCCACATGCAAAGCCGCATATGAAGGTTATGTTAGCAGTTAAATATGTACTTTGCACTGGTTTTTGTTTAGTAAGAATAGAAGATTAATTATGCAACAAGCATTGCAGGCTCATTGGTCAAAGTCAACTTAATCTCTAAAAATTTTGAAGTAGATTCCATAAAATTAAATTTATTATACAATACAATTTTTTTAATAAATTTCGCTCTTAAATACATGTTTATTCATAATTTGATATATTTTTCTTCAAAAAATTTTATTAGCCCAATATTTTAGCTTTAATAAATTACATCTATTCAAAAATCTCTTCCATTTATAACGTTTATTTTTTCAAATTTCGGTCGTGAAAAGAAAAAAGGACAAAAGGAAAAACACACAAAACCTTCGATTCACTGTTATTGACAATAATTTGTCACAAATTTACATAATCCCAAGATCAAAACAAACAGCATCCAACCTGTTAGTGAAACATAAAATTTGTAGGGGAAAAAGGGGGGCCAAAAAAAAAAAAGAAACCATGTAAAGCTTGTAATGAAAATAGAAGCAAAAAATGAATATATTTTTATATATCAGTAGGTGGCATTTTTGGTCATGGGCATCTGACATTCCTTCCAGGGCCTCCATAGTAGAAATAAGTTCCCCAAACATTGTTTCTTCCCTGTCTTATATCGTAGCAATTTGAATCATCAGCTAGCTGGTGAATATTTGTTAAGGGAAGCAAATTATTATCCCAATCAACAACCTGCAAGTTTCTGAAATAAGCTGCTTTTCTAAACCCTTCTTCTGCAAAATGCCCACTTCCCATTTGAGTCCCTGTGTGATACCCTCTTGAACGAGAATTCACTATTTCTCCTCCAAATTGTACCATACTTGCATGGCTTCTCAAGTGACTGAACAAGTAAGCAGGCCAGTACCCGACAAGCAGACCCGACCCCAACTCAAGCCACCAATGGCCATGCTTCGGATCCTATAGTGCAAGTTCTAATCTTCAATGAGTTGCCACAATCGCAAACACGAAGAGGTTTTAATTGTAAAATGGATAAAAAATGGAAATGAGAGGAAAAGAATCTGCTTTTCTTCTTTTTGACTCTTGAGGGTCAAGAAGCTAGTTACGGGAAAACCAGAATAACAGCTAAGCATGAAAACTACTGCTTTAATAAAGAAAAAGGCAGAGTCGACCCCATGAAGGACACTGGTACAAAGAAAGCAAGGGAATCTCACATATTTAATAACAATAAAAAGCATGTTGAAAATTGCGAAAGTAAACGAATTATTGTTTTCCTCTCAACTTTCTTTTTAAAAGCAAACTAAACTAGCTGCGAGATATAGCAACAACTAACGGTTTGAAAAGCTAGAAGAAGAGTTTCAAATTAAGCCTTGAAAGTAAAATAAAAATAAAAATTCTTTCCTTTTCTTTTTCCCCGTAATTGTTGTTGAATGGGAACTTCAAAAAACTGACCTTCCAAACCATTAAGCCGATATCAAATTGTCTGCCATTATAGGCTGATCTTGGAGAGATTGCTGCTCCTATTGCTATTCTGTTGTTGGTTTGGACAAAACCTGAACAAAGCAAGTTGTAGCATCCAGTGGCTTGGTATGCATCTGTCTGTTAAATAACAGATATCTGTGAGAAAAGGGAAGAGAAGTGGGCGAGGAAACTAGGGAACCAAAAAAGTGGCATGCAAAAACTTACCGTCCAATAAGTGAAGAACCTAGGATAGTTGTCCCCATATAGCTCTGGGCTCACCTGAAAAAAAAAATGAAAAACATACACACACACACACATATTGGCCACAAAGCTAGAAGGAAATAGTAAGAACTAGAAAAATTGAATATTGGGATTATTTAGACAAGTATGGACATGCCTGCCAACCAGCTTCTATGGTATTTAAATCATTACCAAAGGAGCCTGCAATAACCCATATTTGTGATAAGCTGAATTCGTATTGATCGGTAACACTGGGTGCCCACACGTTGATGCTTGCCTTTGCTCCATAATATTGATCTCCATTTACAAAAACCACTGCATGCTGCAATAAGATTTATGTACAAATTTAAATGGTCTACAATTGAAGGAAAATTGTGATATTACTTTTCGGTGCTTGTAGGAGGCAAACTTTAACAAGTGGTGTCCCTTCACTGTCTGTTATTTATGAATCCATTTTGTACTGTTTGATAGACACAGAAAAGCAGGAGTGTTTCTCTTTTCTTTCTGGCAAGGTAAAGCGGGAAATGAAGAAACGAATTTTGATTAAACTGGAAGAAGAAAGATTTTCATTTCAACTGACATATTAATTTTGTTATATAGCACTAACCTCATGACCAGAGCCAGTTGAGTCTCTTCGTACGTTTCTTGGTTTTCTTCCAAATCTACGAATGGAACTTGCTCTTAGGATGTCTTCTTCTGTTGTTCTTCTGATAGGAACAGTTCCTTGTGGGCATGATTCCCCAGAATCAGTCCATAGCTGAAAGCCATTAATGCCTTGTTCTCCATTGCCATTGTAGCCCTTTGGCCTTTCTGGTGGATCCTGTAAACCTTAACCCTCTTACTCTCTCCTTATCTCAAATAAAATTCAATCCTTAAAATTAAACCTTTTGTTCAGATTAAAACATATATTTTAGCCTGCATTGTAACTCCATCATCCCCAAAATGACTCACTAATTCTGTGTATTCATTGAACTCAAAGAAAGTTTTTTTTTCTTACCAATGGCCTCTTCCCTTTAAGCTCAGGATGGTCAAAAGCTGGCTGCTGATGCGATAAAACACAATCTATCAAATCCCCATCTGGGCTCTGCAAATAAAAATCCAGATCACTAATTTGCAGTTTTAAAAAATGAAAAGGGAAAAAAAAAGTTGTCGAGCACAGGAAAATTAAATGGAATGCCTTAATTGTCTTGACAGGAGGCTTGTTGATGTTCCTAAGGTGAGCTCTGATTCTCCTTAGCTTGAGCAATTCAGGACCGGGTCGGAAAGTGTGGTTGGTTGGTTGAGAGTGAGACAGAACAGGGCTAATAGAAGAAAGAAGCAGAAGGAAACCAACAAAAGCAGGAAGCATAGGTAGGATTGTATTTTGGCAAGTGGAAGAAGAAGAAGAAGCAGCCAATTTCAGAGAATGATTTGGTGGGCTTGTTTGTTCTGGGGCAACATGATTTTCTTGTATGCATTGGGGTTGTCGTCTTCTTGTGCGGTGGTGATGAGCTGAAAGAAATGGTTCATTCCTATGATTTGTCCAGAAAACTGAATATCCCTTCATGACTATACAAGACATAAAAGAGCTTCCAAGAAGAAACCGAGTTTTATTCACTGCCTTCACGTTTTCAAATTATAATAAATCCACAGAGAGAGAGAGAGAGAGAGAGAGAGAGAGACAGAGAGAGAGAAACTTGTAGTGGTCTTGATCTTGATTTTGTGCTTCCCACGCCATTAAAATTCAGGAACCAGCACATAAAATAGGCCCCGTATAGCTGGGGCTGTACTTTCCAAGTTTTACTTTTATCTACCTCTCAAAGGGCTTGTCTGGAATCAGATATTTTATTTTTATTTTGCCCCTTTAAACAAGAAAAAAAATAACACTGGAATAAAAAAGGTCTTTCATGTTTTATTTCTTCCTTGTTTTATCTCTTTTTCTCTTGGGAGTTGGGATTCAACTTAGAAAGGCTTAAAAACAGAGTTTTGAATAAGTTTTTACTTTTTAGGATGAAAAATAAAAATGGTGACAATTTAGTATAATTTTGAATCGTTCATTATTAATTTTTTTAATAAAAATATAATAACTGAATATTTTTTTACATCTTAACTTCATATAATAATAAAAATATAACAAGTATTATACAATTTTTTTTTTCATTTTGTTTAGCTACCAAGCACGCTGTAGATTCTTTAAAAAAAAAATCGTTAAAATTTCACTTATATATGCCATTCCCACCCTCTTTCTCCTATAATGGACATTTCACAGAAACAGTGTCATTTGACTTCACATCTCTATTATACAGTAAACATAGTACTAAACAAGTTAAATTATACTCATTCCAAACCTACTTGTTGCAACTATTAAATTTCTTATCACTAGATCACATCTAATAATTTAATTTTCAACTTTGTTTTTCCTGCCCAATCCGAATTCTCTACACCTCTTAAATCTACTGTTCACAGTTTCCTCCAATTTATATCTATTTGAATCCGGGGAATGTTGTCTCACCAGCTAATGCTGCCCTTTAATTTTCTCTGCTTCTATATTTATTGCAATAAATACGGCCAAATATAAATGGCACAATAGGGATAGCTCAACTATAAAGTGGAATAAAATAGATACACTGGACAGCCCAAACAAAAAATTTTATGGGCCATGCCTAATTATTATATCCAATAGGGCATCATGATGAGTAACACAATGATAAATTGTTACTAGTCTGGTTGTTTTTTGACTATATGGATAATGAGGTTGATTATCAAAAGGGATTTTGTAATTATCTTGCGGAGGACTCTAAGAACTTGATTTAGATCAGATGTGGCTGTTTCTCTGGTAATTATTTCTCAGCTTTGGTAATTCTGTTGGGTTGGTTGGTTTGTATGAACTTTTGTAATAAGGGATTGAAACTACAACATTTATCTTCAACCAGTGAAAAGATAATATGCACGTGGTTTATATGATAACCTAATGTTCTGTTTCACTTTGCTTTTTAGTTTTTACTCCCATGCATGTTCTGGCAAAGCCAATGGGTATATGTTTAGCCTAATGTTATTACTTATGTTGTCCCCCCCCCCCCCCCTCCCCCTTTTTTCTCTTTTTTTAAAGATCATGTAATGAGAAATATTAGGAAGGATGGATATTAACAAAAAAATTTAAAATATCACGTTCTATATTTTTAGCTATGTCTAATTAGCTAATCATTTGCAGACCCATTCCTATTTAAGACATATAACTAATACAATTTTGAAGGTGAATCATTTTCATTTTTTTTTAAATAACTGAGTTTATTTAAAAATTATATTTAGGTACAGTCTTTTATATTTTTATTATTAGATTCTTTCATAAAAATAGTGTTTTGAAAAAACCGAATAATTAGACCCAAAAAAAAAAGGTGAACTAATCATGACTCTAATTCATTTGATCCTTAAAGCTAGCTTAAGAAAAAAAAAAGGATAAAAAACCAGCCAAATTAATAAAAGCTAGTTTTTGATTTGTTTTTCCTAAATTAGATATTTGATATTTTATAATAGAGATTTATGATATTTAACAGATTCTACCTAACTCATTTTACATCAATTTACTATCCTATATAAAATATTTTAATTAATTTTGATATTTTAAAATTTTTATATCAATTTTAAATATTACTTTACATATCAATTTAATGGTAAAATATTATTATATTTTTTTATATATTTAAAAAATATTTCAATCACAATTATATTATTAAATTGTAAACTTCTTTATTCTAATTTAATGACTGATCTAATTTTTAAAATATTAAATAAAAATATAATATGCTTAAGAAATTTTAAAAGAATTCATCATATAACGCTAAGTTCTAAAAATCATATATTTATTATATTTTCACCAAAAATATAATTAAAAAACATAAAAACTATACTTAAGTTTTTTCTTTTATTTAAGTTGCTGCTTGAAGACTTTAACGTCGATATATATTATAATGTGGTAATATATCTAAGTGTCAACAATTTATATTTATTATTAGGTTTTTTAATAAGATATGATATGTGTAAATAATTTTTTTAAAAATTCAATTATGTAACATTAGATTATAAAAATTATATATTTAGCATATTTATATTAAAAAAAATTAAATATAAAAACTGGAACTAAATGTACCAAAAATTTCTCTCTTATTTATGTGGTCCGCTTGAAGACTTTGACGTTGATAATAGAAGGAGTTAATGCTCGTATGTGCCGACATTTTATCAATGCTATGAGACACCCATACAGTTGTTAGTTGTTTATTGACAGCTGAAATTAACACTTTTGCCAAACTCTGTAAGGAATAAAAGAAAAAAAAATGTTAATGTAGTTGGATTCTTTTTCCGTTCTTCTTAAATTTTATATGGCAATTCGAAACCTTAGTTCTAACTAACTCTTCAAATATTACAGATTGCTGACTAAACACCAGAAATTAATTATCATTTTCAAGCACTGTCTTATATTTTTATTATCAATTTTTTAATAAAAATCTGATAAATAAATATATTTTATAACTTAGTATCACATAATTAATTTTTTTAAAAAAACATATTTCATATATCATATATTTATCGCAAAACTTAATAACATACACTTAAAGGAATTTATCTAAGTTTATTTTCAATAGAAAATTCTAAATTCTTTTATGATCTAGTGATAGAAACAAGTATATAATGTGTGATTAAACACACTATAATTATTTTAATCCATATCAATGCTAATAAATATATATATACACACACACACACACAAATATATATATTTGTAACTGGAGTAAAATAATGATAGTGCGTTTAATCACACATTATATACTTGCTTCTATCAATAGATCATAAAAGGATTTAGAATTTTCTTTTGAAAATAAAGTTAGATAAATTCCTCTAAGTGTGTGTATATATTTGCCCATGGATTTCTTAGCCTTGATATGGATAAATTATGTTTGACTGAACTGGAGATGTAAATTAATCGATGTACGTGCATATTAGTTGGAACCAAAAAAAAAAAAAACTCCATTTTCAGAAAAGAAAATTAATTCACAGAAAGAGCTAATGCTAGAGGATAAGAATGATTTACAAGTTAGAAGCCAAAGAGGGCAGCATGTTACCATTTAAGGTCTTGATGTATTAAATAATTAGAATTAGCATGTAATTTAGTCTACAAAATGGATGTTAGAAAGATATTCCTATCTAGAAACCTAGTAAAGTTCTCTTGGTCTGTGAGTTGGCCACTTAGCCATAGTTTGTGTGATTGTGAAGCGCAAAAGTATGGGCCCTCCTCCCTTGCAGTGGCAATGGGTGATGTGCTTCCCACCCACAGTTCGTCCCCTTCACTGGCTTTTCTTTTATTTCTCTCTTCTTTTCACAAACTCCCACTCACTCTCTCACCAAACCTAAGAGAGAAAAAGCTTATTGCAGTTCTAGCATGGACATTGGTCCACAGTGAAACCTACATGAATCCAAGAGATTTATTTTTAACTTCTTGAATGAGAGAGAGAATTCAAAATTATATTTGAATGAGGTTGAATTCCCAGAAGTGCTTGGTTCATATCATAAAGGCAATGTAATTTTATGGCGTTCGCTATATAAAATCAGTTCCCTTGAATTTGCTAAAAGGCTGCCACAGCTTGGCATGCTTTTAAAAGGAATCGGCATCTCAGCAATTTCAAAATAATAAAATAAATAATACATATGAAAGAAAAGAACACATAATTAGAAATCAGAAGTGGGACTGATATTTATGACAATGGACACTCGACCCTTAATGGCGGTCGCAATTGCTTTGATTGTTCTTTGTTTTCCCCAAAAAAAAATTGAATAAATGGACCCCTAGATATTCATTTACTTTTAATGCAATATCATTTAGTGAAACCATCAACCCAAAAGAACATGAAGCAAAGAAAGCAACACATGATCCACTTCGAATTGGGTTTTCAACAGATCAAAAATAAAAAGATGGTATTAATTGGGGTTATATTATATAAGAACCCAAAAAAAAAACAGAAGGCTTCTCCCAATGCTTTGTCTAAATTGTTCAGAAGAGAGTGAAAGCAAAATCTGAAATGGAACTTGATAAAAAAAAAAAAATCTGAAACGGAACAATTCATATATATGCACCTCTGGCTGATAGGTGAGCAGATTTTTCTGTCTTCACCTTTTTTTTTTCTTTTTTTAATTCCCACGTTATAAAGGGAACTTGTCCCGATTACCAAGTGAGGATGGATGCCCTTCAATTGAGAACCTGTTCTCTCTCTCTCTCTCTCTCTCTCTATATATATATATATATTAGACACATGGCACAAGTAGTATACTGTCCATCCATTTATAACTAAAATATGGTAGATGCATGCTGCAATTATAAGAAGGGAATGAATATATTGTCTCAGAAGTGTGTGAGGCTGCAGAATATGATCCACATAGGTAGACCACTAAGCTCTTAGTGCCTACTTTGAAGGTTGAAGATGGTGATGGGTCATCGGCTCTGGATGTGGAAGCCATGTGACGCTATGTCTTGCCAAATAATTTTTACTGCTTCCCCATTCTTTACGAATTAAAAAGCTGATACTTCTATCACCTTTTTAAATGGCATCAGAATATGAACTTTCCTTTTGATTTTTTTTTTCCTTTCATTCATTTACTCATTGTGCAATTTGTTGTGAATGTCAAAAAGTTACAAGCAGCAATTTCTGGTTTGGCTTGTTTTAGAGGAATTAGTGCCAACCCAACTTGAAATGTTTATGCACAACCTTTCTTAGACCTGCTCAAAACTACTCGAGTGTTAATGGCACTAACAAAAGGGCCCTTTGTCACCACATTTGACAATTTAGAGCGACAAGCAATGATGATACCTTGAAGAAAAATAGGAAATAGAGATAAATTATAGCCTTATTTATTGACTTTACTTTGACTAAGTTGAAACAAATATACTTGTCGGGTAATCAAGCTTGAAAGCGAGGATAGATTATTTACGAAATTTTCTTCTACCCTATGCTGACCACAACACACTGTTATTAAAGTATTGATGGTAATTTTTAGCACTGGTCATTCTAGCGCACCACTAAGTTTCATCCTAAATTCCTAATGCAAAACGAATGGATGAGTTTCTCATATAGCAGTTCATTACAACTGATATCAATTATGAATTTTTCTTATTTGGCAGAAGAAAAGAAATGCATAGAAATTAAAGGTCTATTACAGATGGTATGATCGGGTAGGAGATTATAGAAGAAAGGGCATTTTACCATTAGGCACCAAATTCAGTTATGTATCATATATATGCACAGCAAATTGGCATTTCACTTCCTTTCAACAATGAAGCCTAGCACAATATTTGATTTTCAATAGCTTTAAAATATATATATTTTCTCTTTTTCCGGAATTGACTTTTTTCAACATTACCTGAATAAAAATGCTATATAATAAGATACATTGCTCTACTTTACTTCGGAAATTTGGAATATTGAAAAGGGAGGGTAGATGAAGAATAATTTTGACCACAAAGACCCAACTGATTTTGGATCAAATCACATGTAATAAATCGTTATTTAAAAGAAGAAAAAAAAAACTTGCCCTTGATCAAATAGAGGGGCCATTTTCACCAGCCGAGCTAATGGCAATTCTACAGAAAACAGTGGACGTGCTAAAGCTAAGGATGAAGATAAGATCTTAGCAGATGGTCGAGCAAATAGACAAGGTGTGAACCTCTCCACATTGTAGCAACTAATTTGAAGTTGTTTTAAATAAACCAATATTTGATTTCTTTTTCATGAACGATTGACCAACTTTTTTTTACTAACATGGTAAAAATGACTAACTCGAGTTCACCTTCAAGGGAGAGTTCAGAAACCAGTAGAAGCTCAGAATGCGAGATATTATGCTAAGGTAAGGAACAATTTCTGTCAGTAAATAGCATAGTAGTACTAAAGTGAATGAGTCTACCACTACTAGAGAAAACAAGGGAATTGCAGAAAGGCTAGGCGAGTCTCAAGCCACATAGGTATATACTTATATTCTTGCACAAGTTATAGGCATGTCAGAGTTTATGGTGTTGAAGATTGTCTAAAGATGTGTGTCTCAATTTTTCTGCCACAGATATTGATAAGGATTCCAAATGGCGAAAGATCATTTGCTTAGATCAATTTATGTATACACAATATGCTTTCTAGCATAGCGTTTCTAATGTTAAAAAAGAAAAAAAATCTGAGTTATGTTTATGTTACATGAATGTTGTTGATCCAGCAGTGGCTCATAGCAAAATGCATAAATGCTCTGCTGAGTCCGCGTTCCAGATACATAGATGCCTTCACCATTTGGATTTTGGCCTATGACATCCAAATCAGAATATATTCTTTCTTTCAACATTTGCACATTGTTTTCTAGCCTTCCGTTTTCTTTCAACCTTGATCTCGTCGAACCTCACCTAAAAGCACTGATAGGAAACCATGAACGTGAGATAGTGATGTTTGGCAGCTTCTGGCGTGGACAAGACCATTAAAAGGAAAAAATGTATTATGTGTCAAACAAATGTGAACCTCACCTAAAAGTCATTAGATTTCTAATAATGTGTCACACAAATGTATTATGTAGAGAAGTGTGCTATTCTGTGTGAAAAGTGGGTGTGAATAGTATCATCCTAAACTCTAAACCCAACAAATGAGACCGGGCGCAAAAATAAGTAATTAACAAATAAAGGATGAAAAACTGTCAAATGAGCAGTGATTATTTCTCACTCAGAACTACAAATTGTTGGTTTGCATAAGGCAGGGTGCTTACGACTAGGATGGCATTCCCTCCTCAAATGCACTATGCACTAGGCTAGGCTTCTCCAAAGTGAGTTGAGCAAGAACTAAGAAACATTCCAAAGTCTATAACAACAACAATTATAATAAAAAAAAATTTCAAACAGAAGAAGGGAAGAAAATCCTCACCAAATCCTATGCTTTCGAGGACAACAGATCTTAAATTCTTTCCCTACGTACGTCCAATGTTTTCAGGTTCTTCTCTGAGGTAATGAGCAAACTAAGAATAGAGGAATTCCGGTGGTCTCTGTGATGGACAAATTAACCAGCTTTAATTGCTGCAGCTACTTCCAATGCCTCAAGGGTAGGAAAAGCAAGCAAATGCTACAGTATTATTTAATCATCTACGCATAGTAAGCATAGATGTAAAAATGTCTTTAAATGGCCCACTTATGTAACATGAATGGCTGAGTTAATTTTTCGTGATTAATAATATATTAGTTACAGTTTCTTGTAGCAAATTCCCATTGAAATGTCTTCATGAAGTTTATGAGGTGTTTCGGGATTTCATCAAAGTAATATGAATTAGTTGTATGATAGAATAAAACCATTAGGATTATGAAGGGCCCCTAACCTAGTCTATCTATATAATATATATACTTACGTATCCATCAACTAAAGCATCATAGAGTTCTATGGTTATAGGCGAGAAACACTCTGAAACATTTTCTTTTCTTTTCTTCTCTTTTCTTTTTCCCCAGTTTTCTATCAAAGCTATAGCCAGAGGTATGCATTCAATCTTATACAATTTATTAAGGATTTCTTACATCAGAGTCACTCTTCACATCAAATTTCCAAATGAAACACTTATGGTATAATGAAAATTAATTACAATATATATTAATGCCAAACATATAGGTGTCTTGAGTTTCATAGTTTTTTCAGAAAGAAAAAAAAAATTATCAAAAGAAACAACTGCATTAGTGTAACCAAAGAGAGAAGAAAGTACCAGGTCTTTCTATAACTTCCTGGAATTTCAATATCTCCACCAAGTCCCTTAGGTCTTCAACAATATCAGGGGCCCCTGGCTTGTCATCAATAATGCTTATGGTATGAAGTTTTCGCTCTTTAGCAAGCTAAATTACAAGCTTTCCAATTTCACTATCTCCACAATTCTGCACCGGAGTTGCACCTATACACCAGCTTTGTACCATTCAAAGGAACAAAACAAACATCAGACAACAAGATTCACCTCAACAAGAATAGCACAAACTGAATTTAACTTGCACTGGGTACTGCTACTGCTAAGTGCGCCCACATTGTACGTATCCTTACATTCTTCTAGTGTCATTGTGGTTCTTCTAAAATTAGAAAAAAAAAAAAAAAAAGGCATTTCAGCAAAACAAACGTGCGAAATAAATGAACATATTAGCATTTTCATCATTTCCTCAGCAACCAACCGGATAAACAAGGAAGCATAAAAAATATTAAATGGGAGTGAAAATCACAGAATTACCAGGTTTCAGAGAAAGGGAATTCAACAGAGAGATGACATTAGTTCTCATAGAAGGAAAATCAGACTTCGAGAGGAATCGAATTCCAATCCGGAAGACCATAATCATGTGGCTTCCGGTGAAGGTTATCCGTACGGATTGCATGGTTCTTTTTCTTTTATTTATTTATTTATTTGTGAAAGCACTCACTTGAGACTCGCGGGCTCTCCCAACCGAACAAATCCAAGCACCGGATCCTCGTTTGACGAAGCAAATGTGGACTATTCATATAGACTTTAAAGTCTAAGTTTTAAATTATATATACATAAAAATTATTTTTAAAATTATTATCATTTTATATTTTTATTTTTTTAAAATAAAACAAATAATTAAAATTAATTAATTAATTAATCATCCAAACAATCTAAATTTGCTGCCTTTAGAAGTAACAGACGATCTATACTCCAAATCCAAACCACAAAAAATTAAAACTGCCATAATTGGGTCAATGTCTTCTGTTAACGCGTATTTTAGACTAAGGATTCAAAACATATATTTTTAAAGATGTGCAAAGGTTCATATATTGAACTAAATTGTCTAGATTTATTTTTTAAAAAATTATTTTTCATTTTAAAGAAAATAGAACATAAAATAAAAACAGTTTTTCAATTATAAATTAAAAAAATGATGATTTAAATTAAAAAGATAAAAAATAAAAAATTTGAAATCCAGTGGTTTAGATTTCATAAGGATGTGCACCTTCCTGAGATGTGTAGAGAAGGTGGATCTAGGATTCAAGTGCCTTTAGAGAGAGAGAGAGAGAGAGAGAGCGAAAGAGAGAAGAATAATTGGAGTCCTTCACCTTATGGAAACTGATCACAGCAGTCGAGTTTCAAACTTACCACAAAAACCTCCAGGTAAATTGTGATTTTCATTGCATCAATTCAATCTCATGATCAACGTCTTCTGCTGTCTAATTTTTGGTATGCTGTGCGATCCAGTCCTCAGTACAAAATAGTGCACTTGAAATCTGATGAAAGGAAGGTCACCAGGAATGGCTTCCGCAGTTTATTCTAAACCAATCATAATTTATTTAATCAAATTCCCCTTCACCCATTTGATTATTTTCTCTTGGAAATTCATTATTACTGTTAGCTAACATCCACCATGCATTGCTGCATATTGAACGATGCCAACCATAGTGCTTCACTATGTCTGCATGCCTGTTTAGGTCCATCTTAATGCCCTTGGAGTTCATAAAGAATTATACAAGAATAATCTATGAACAAGGACGCCCTAGAATCATAAAATAGCCTCAAGTTTGGTTTTTTAAAAAGATATTTGGTGAAGATGAAAAAAGATTCAATAGGTAGATTTTCTATCATCATTCCAGCTCATTTAATGACTGAAACAACCATCAACAATTCTTGAGCTTTTTGCTAAAAACCAAAAATGAAAAAATCGTGCCTAATGCTTGAAGTTAAAAGATATTGAATCCATATGCCATTATAGTGTTGGACAAACTCTTTTTTTTTTTTTTTTGGGTGAAACCTCTCTATTTTTTTGGTGAATTTTTTATTTTTAAAAATTAGTTTTTTATTTTCTATTTTAAAATATATGTTTTTTTATTTATAAGATTATAATATATCTTATTTGATTCATTAAATACAAATTTAGCATCATTCAAAATAATAAAGTAAGTTAGCATAAAAAATAATAAGCCAAATTAATTTTATAACAAAGTCTTTACTAAATTACACTAGTGCTAACAATAAAAAATAAGAATAAAAACAACTATCTATTGCAGTAGTGTCTTCCAATGCCCCAGCCCAACCTCTTTCTTTTATGCTAGGGTCACCAGTACCTCAATCATTCTTTTTGTGGTGAGTTGTTCACATTGACAGACAATGGAGAATTTGAGTACAAATATAGAGACTAAACTAAAGGAGTCAACTTATGTAACTTTACAGACCATTAATGTGACAATTCTTCATATTCAAAATACCAACCACCATAAACAGCAGTAAATGCTAATGGATCAAAAGAAAGTAGTGTCAAGAATGACCCAAAACGTTAAAGCATCTGCTGCAATGTCAATGTAAATAGTGGGGGATTTTATATTAGAGATTTATGATGTTATATGAATTAATTCCTTTAGTTTAGTCCTTATATTTAGATTTAAATTCTCCACCATCCACTAACGTGAACTTCTTGTCACAAGAAAAATAACAATGACCTCAACATAAAAGAAAGATGCTACATTGTGGCACTTGAATACATTACTTTGATGAATAAATTTTAGTTTTTTTTTTTAATTTTTAATTCTGATGTAATTTTGTAAAAAAATTGGTTATAAAATCATTTTTGTTCATTACTTGTAATGTCAATTTATTTTATTATTTTTAATGATACTAAATTTGTATTTAATGACCCAAATAAGATATATTATAATCTTATAAATAAAAAAACACATTTTTACCATAAATTTTTATTTTAAAAAGGGCTAATTGAAAAAATAAAAATTTCGCAAAAAATAAAAGATTTGGTAACATTCCCACAAAGTTTCATACATGAAACTTGGTAACATTGTCACCAAATTCTATGTCGTCTAACAAAAATATTAGGAAACTCTATAACAATATGGAGGCAATATTATTTAAATTCAATCATTTGACAAAATACTTTTTTTTTTATTTATACCCTCTACCTCAAAATTGGTAGATGGAAATAACTCCAATGGTGTTAATTTTAAAGGATATGTAAGGTCAGAGCTTTTTTTTTGTTTTTAGTTTTAGTAATAGTCTGTTATGAAACTACAATGAGTCCCAAGTATTAAAAAGTTTTGGTTCGATGCATGGCATATGATAAGACTTGATGATAATATATGTAACACTGAATAGTATCATAAAAATTATTTATCATAGGCTTTTTATCCTATCATATGTTTGTTGCATTAACATATAACTTATAGGAATGACATACCAATATGTATTTGTTAATAGGATAAAAATAATATTTTGTTAATTTAAATAATATTATACTCATAACACAACATAATAACAATGACAATGGCCATGGTAAAAAAGATCAAATAATAATGGTGGTAAAAAGTGATAATTGTGTAGTAGATGGCAACAATGAAAGTAATTGTGGCAGGGACAACAATGTGATGGCAACAACAATAGTTATAATGGCAAAACGACAATAGTCATGGGACTAGTGGCAACAACGATAAAGGTGACATTGATAACGGTGACAATAGAAGTAATAGTAGTGGTAACAATAATAACAATGGTGGCAAGGCAAAAGTAGTGATTGCAATAGTGATAATGGTAAAGTAATAGGGGTGGCAACAATAATCGTGGCCGTGATTATAATAATGGCTATAATAGTGGTAGCGCCAACTAACAAGACAATAGAAGTAATAGCAAGGGTGGCAACATCCAATGGTGTGGTGGTAGCAAGGTAGTGATAATAATGATAATAAAATAATAAATTAACAAATGAGGATAAAAATAATTTTTATAATTAAAAAAATTATATAGATTTCTTATCATAACTTATCCCTTCCCTCTTAATGGGATAGTGTTATATGGTGACAACCATATAAGTTTCTACAATGCTTCTCATGTATCAAATATCATATAAACATAAATTATAGTAGCTTATACTATCCTATTTGGTTTTATGTTAAAAAGGGACACTCTGCAAAGAGTATAAATTAATGTCTGGCAGCTAGCATGCAAGGTGCCTCATTGGAAGAACAAAGTGTTGCAAAAATGGTGCTTCATTTAAAATTATAACCAATTTAATTTGTTTTCAACAACAGTCAATGTGAACACCGTATTTTGTCCGGACAAGTTAAAAAAAAATAACAAAATCAAATTAACAAAAATACAAACAAAAAAAGAAGAACAAATGGAAAAAATAGAAAATTAGGAAAAATGAAAGAAAATTTTAAAAAAAAAAAAAGAAGGAAGAGCTTTAAAAAAAATTAATAAAAAAATATAATAAAAATAATAATAATAAAACCAGAGCGATAAAAAAAATCAAAAGGGAAAAAGAAAAAAAATGAAATTTAAAGGAAAGAAGCCTAAAAAATCGAAAAAATGTAACCCAAAGAAAAAAGGAAATCGACTCTTAATTTCAAGAAATATATCCGAAAATCAAATCAATAATTAAGCTTAGTTCAAAATATTCCAAGGGGGATAAAAGAGAAGTATTCAAGAACAAGAACTTTTTTTTTAGGCAAAATCTGATTTCAAAATATAAAAATAGTAGTGAGATCAATGCAAACAAGAATTAAGAGAATTAAACAAGAGAAAATCAAAAATTCAAATCCAATCAAAAGAGAAGTAAAAAAATATATATAGAAAAATTTTCCTTTTGTTAAAAAAAAAATCCAAATAGACTCGAGTGAAAATTAAAGAAAGTCCTTTTTGTGTTGAAAAAAAAACATAAAAAAGGTAATAATAATGAGAAGGAAGTGAAAAAAAAGAAAGTAGAAAATTGAAAGACAAAAACAAGAACAAAATTCAAGAAAAAGGAAAGAAAAAGAAAACCCCAAATAAATAAATAAAAAGAGACAATGAAAAAAAAAAGAAAAAAACTAAAAAACAAAGAAATGATAATAAAAAAAAATTGAAAATGCAAGAAAAGAAAGGTTAATTTTTATCTTTAACAAATCAAGACACATATGCCAAATTCAAAACTCATTTTATTTGTTAAAAGGAAAATTAATCTTTATTTTCTTGGCATTTTCATAAAAAGAAAAAAAACTAAAAAACAAAGAAATGATAATAAAAAAAAATTGAAAATGTAAGAAAAGAAAGGTTAATTTTTATCTTTAACAAATCAAGACACATATGCCAAATTCAAAACTCATTTTATTTGTTAAAGGGAAAATTAATATTTATTTTCTTGGCCTTTTCATCAAAACAAAAAAACAAAAAAAAATTAAGAAAAAAAGAAAGAGATAAAAAAAAAGGAGAAAAAATAATACAACAAAACAAAAAACAAAAAAAATAAAAAAAAACCATAATGAATCAGATAAAATTAAAAAAATGCAGAAAGAAAAAAATTGAAAAAGAGAAAACACAAAATCAAAAATGCAAAGAAAGTAAAAATTAAATTCACTCTTGACAAATCAAAACATGCCAATCAAGTTTTAAATTTGTTTTATTTGTTAAGGGGAAATTAAGTTTTATTTTCTTTATCTTTTCACCGAAAGATAACGATAAAAGCATGGTTACTTGAAATAGGAAACAAAAAATAAACAAAAATAAAAATTGCAAAACCTAAAAAAAACACAAAAATCACAAAACCTAAAGAAAACAAAAAACAAACAAAAAACAAAAATCAAGAAGAGAGGAGGAAAGAATAAAATTGGTTCTGCCTTTTTGTAAATAAAAATACCTCAACCAACATCAAATTTGTTTTGTTTGCAAGAGCTTAAATGATTTTTCTTACTCTTTCTTTCTCTCTAAAAAAAATAACAAAAAAACAAACACTAAATACCTCCTCCGACCGAACTACGTGGACTTTGATCCCCTTTAGAAGGTACGTAGGCCCTAGGCTTTTATCCTAGGTCAAGTCCACCTTTGTAAATAAAATTTTCTGTTTAATTTTTATTTTCTTACTTTCTTTTATTTTATTTTGTTTCCTAATTTTCTTTTTCCGTTTTAATTTCGTTTCTTTTATTCCTATTTCTTGCTTTGCATATAATTTATTAGGGAGAATCAAAATAAATTAAAGGCCATGATGATTTTGCACAACTAACTTAGGGTAACCGTTCTTAGTAACGAGTGTTGTGGGGTGCTTAACACCTTCCCCGCTCACAATCGACTGCCGAATCTATTTTTCTGGTTCGCAGACCACATTTTTTCGACATTCCAAATTAAAAGGTTTTTTTCAAAATTTTGCCTTTTCAAAAATAAAAATTTGATGGTGACTCTACTTTTTCTATTACATTTTAATTTCAATTTCGATTTGGCGTCGCGCGATCGCATTTTTGGATGTGACAGTATGGCGACTCCACTAGGGACTTTTGAGAGTCAAGCCCGGTTTAAGTTAGTTGTGCAATACACTATGGCCTCCCTTTTGTTTTGATTCTCTTTTCTGTTTATTGTTTACCTCACATGTTTAAAGTAGATGACTTGCCTTTTATATGTTTGCTTCATCTGTTCTATTTCATTGATTGTATATATATCATGTGTTAGGATAAACAACATGTGGAATAAAACCTTAGGATAGACAATCATATCTGTACATATTTTACTTATATTTGTATATATGATTCTCTATCTTTTGTTCTGTCAATCTGCCTAGCAGATGAGGGTTGGGTAGTCTATAGGATGAAAGGTAAATGCTCTCCTCCCACACCTCATCAAGACACAATCACTTCACACATTATAGGCCTTATACCCAGGTCTAAGCGCTCCCTAGGTTAGTAGAGGTTTATACTGATTTCCCTGTGAAGCTTTGTGCTTCTTGAGGCTATAATGAAGACCTCACCTAAATTGTACCTTATTATATGGGTTTGACTTACGTAGGATCTCTTTCCTCTCATGGTCACACCTATATAATGAGATCCTCACCTTACGGTGGGGGCAATTTAGGGACCTGCAATTTTATGAATCATAGACCTACCTCAAAAATGCATTAGTAATCAAGCCTTAGATACCTCTCAGAGGGTTAGAGCCAGGCTTTGACAAACTTGTGTTCCTAACCTAAGGCTTCCCCTTATTAGGACAAAAGAGGGCATTTTTTTCTTTTTTTTAGCATTTTGTCATCAATTCCATGCATCTAATAAAAATCATAGAGAAGGTGACACACCTCACTGTTTACAGGAGTAGCTAATGGGACGTCACCACACAATTAGACATACCTTCACCATGATGAAGGTTGGAGCTAATTAAACCAACCGTTGCCTAGTGGGTTTCTAACCCCAAGTAGGTCACAACCATATTCATCATAATCCCTTAAAAGGAAAACCTCTAACACATGTCTATCACACACATAAAAGAGATAAAATAAAATAAAAAGGCATGCACAATCCAATCATATATTAAAAAAAATTATTATTAATTATTTCTTTAAACTTTTCATCCCTACAAAATAATAAATTTCTCATGGAAAAGGAGGGCTTTCGAAATTTTAAAGAAATTATAATATTCATAAGTTTTAAAACGTCAACAATCAAGTAGCATGTTGAGGGTTAAGATTGGAATCATTTTTTTTAGGACACCAATTGTGTAGAAAGACATATTTCTCTCAATTGGACTGCCAGCTACTTTATCTTCAATGAAGCCGTAAGTTTCTCGAGAAAAAGTATAAAATTTTATCCTCTACTTATACCAAGACAGTGTTCTCAATGAGGCGTGCAATATTGAATCCATCATATACTAGTGAATCATTAAATCGGTTTCTTTTTGTTCCGGTGGAGCCAAAGATGTAGGAGAATATCAACTAATGCTCCACTAATTAAAAAAAAAAGCTAATCTTAAGCGACCTGTACGAAGATAGCAAATTTCGACACAGTACCATATATTCCATTCCAAAATAAGTAAGGGCCAAATCGGTTACAAGGTTTGAAATGGCTAAGAGTTCAATTTGATGCTGAATGATACTGCTAGCTTCATTCCTTATGGAAACACCATGAAATCCTAAAGCAAGGTGGAGGATCTAAAAATGACCCCCACGAGTTGTCAAAAGCAATCTAAATGGGTTAGGCTTTCCTATAGACACCATCCCTGTAGAATTTAGCTTGTTTCCTTAGGATGATTCATCAACTTCATTTATCTCTGTGTGCAATAAGTATCTAAGGAAAATAAAAGTCAAATTGATACCTGAGTAAGAGCCCAATTTGAATTGCTTGTCAAAGATTAAAATTCCTTACAAATCAATTTTGTTAACTCTACCCTTCATGGTGAAACAATTAAGCCCTAGAGGAAAGTAGAGGATCTAAAAATAACTCTACAAATGGTCGAAGAAAATCCAGATTGGTCGCACTTTTTCATAGACATCATCAATGTAGAATTTAGTATATTCTCTTAGGATGATTTGTCAACTTTATTTATCCATGTATGCAATAAAGCATTTGAGTCGAGCTAGTTAAGAGCTTGATTTGAATGGCTGGCCAAAAATTGAAATTCCTTACAAGTCAATGTTGTTAACTCTGCCCCTCATAGTGAAACAATAAAGTCCTAGAGGAAAGTGGAGGATTTGAAAACAACTCTACAAACTGTCAAAGGAGATTCAAATCGACTGGGCTTTACCATAGACATCACCGATGTGAAATTTAGCTGGTTTCTTTAGGGTGATTCGTCAACTTTATTTATTCCTGTGTGCAATAAGCATATGAGAAAAATAAAGGTTCAATGATAAAAATTGTTACCATAAATGTAAACGAAAAGGGTCTAGCCTTCCTTTTAAATCAATTGGTAGTTTTAATCTACCTTACGAGGGCAGTAGGTTCCCAAAAAAAAAAAACTAAGATCCCTTGCCTTGAAGGACCTTTAGGCCAAAATCAAAGCACCCATTAGTTTTTTGGTCAAGCTACATAATAAAATCGCATCCATGCATTGTCGTGAGACATTCCATGTTAAAGATCCAGAAATTTATACAATACAGGATTCTTGACCATTTGTAATGCAAAGATTAGCTTCATCCAAAAGTTTAAATAAAAGGCTACACTCATAAATGGCCAAAATAAAAAAATTGGGGCACAAGTACAAAAGGTAAAGGTGTGTCACTTGATTAGGCAAAAGAAAAGTTGTCAAAGGTCTTGGTAAAGTTACTTATCACCTCCTAATCTTCCATACCACCACCATATCCTTCAGGTTATGACTCTTGCCCATCACCATAGCCTCCACTCCGAAAATTTAAATCATCTATCTCCAAACTCATCACCACCCATCGAACTTAACCTTTCCAAGAATCATGAACCACTTCAAGTAAGACACTGGTCATTTGCCTCAATTATGATATTAGTCATCAGCCTAACTTTTGCATTAGCAATTTTAACAAAAATATGATGCTTCTTTCACCAATTTCTAACCTCCACACCCAAAATAGCATTGCCCAAAAACTGTGAATTTAATCCTAAGGCAATGGGGTACTTTAAACTCTTCATGAGCAAGGTATAAAAGGACAGGGAAAATAAAATTTCATGAGAATTTATTAGTGTTTGAGCTCTCAAAGAAATTTTTTATCATATCACAATCAGTTGATACTTGTTTGGTCAATATCCTTCTGTCTAGCTAAAATCTAAGGCCAATAGAAGTTGATTATTTCCATTGGACCTTATTTTATTTAACTTTGTCAATACCATGATCATATGTCTTTGTTTTTCCTTCTTTTTCCATCCTCTTATTTCATCAGCAATGGTGATACAATTTCTTTCATCACATGTCGTTCCTAAATGACCAAAAACCAAGAATATAATGTCCAGAACTCCTTATGATAAGATTTAATCAATGTGGATAAGGGTTAAATCTAATACCAATTATATGCCCGAAATTCAATTACAAAAAAAAAAGGCTGAATCAGAGATACCGATATATGTCCCACAAGCAACTATGTCTAGGATACAAGGTGTTCTTTGTATTCCCCAAACACAAAGGAGTAACCTCTAGTCATCTTAATCGAGCCAGAAGCGAAGTTCATTTCTTTCACCCTAATCATGAAATATTTGGGATGAGAAGTCTTTAACAGATTTTTATGCTGATAATTCAAATATCAAGAGAGAGTCAAGTTCTTTCAATTATCCAAACACTTCTTAACTGTTGCTAACCACTTTAGGCCTTATAAAAAAAAAGAAAAATTCTTTTTCAACTATCCAAGATGGATTGAACCTAGGAAGAAATGAGAATTACATATAAAGAAAAGCAGTCTTGGCACCATAGTAGATTCCTTCTAAGAAAAAAATTGAATGAAAAAAAGGAAACAAATTGGAAAAGAATACAGAAAGTCAAAAGAGAAAAATCCTTTAAAGGGGATTAGCAGAAAGAGAATTGAAAAAAGGGGATTCTTTAAAAGGAAAGCTCAAGCTTAATAGATATTGCCAAGATTGCATAATCACCAAGGCAAATTTCTCATTGCAAGTTCATATGAATATTTGGGCCTTTTCACCTTTCTTTCTTAAGCCACTTTCTTACCCATTAGACCCCATTACGGTCCTGAGATATCCTCTCTTACTAAGTGAATTTTGAGTATAAAGTTTTGTTAAAGCAAAAGGAGAAGGAGACTAATGGGAGACCCAATGGAGGTATTGTAATTCTTGAGCCTGATATCTTTTATTTCATAAACCTATTTACCAAGGCCACACTACAAGCATCAAAAGTCTTTGTTGAGATTTAGCTTGTTTGAAAAAATAACGGGACAGGTTTTCTAAAAAAAAATGATTAAAAGAAAAATCAAAATAGTTGAAATTGGGGAAAAAAGTTTGATTTCAAGCAAATCCTTTTAACTACATCCATTGTTCTTGCAAAAGGAGTTAAAATTCCCAAACTAAAGCTTCTATTTATCCTATTATATCCATATTCTTAGCATTTCACTTCCTCGCTGTTCAAGGGAGAATACTTTAAGTGTAGAACTGGGGCATCTTCCCATTCTGTTACGTTATACCAAGCCATTGTCCATTCCATTTGTCCACTCCCAAAACATTTCACATGGCCCCACTCCTCATTAGCCCTTGCCTCCTTCTAATGTTAAGGGTTATTTTTCATCTTAAACTCATATGTTTGTATCCTTTAATGCATGATTGCATTGGCATTGTTAAATAAGGTAAGCGTGGATTTAACTTATTGACCTTTCAAGCATTAATGATGAAGAGTTGACAAGAGAAGATTGCCTTGTCAAGTTAATAGTCCAAGGTTGATGGCCAACAAATCACTCGGAGGAAAAATCATTTAGAAATGAGTCAAAGCGAGAGTCAGGGGTCTTCTTAGCTTAGGACATTCCTTTAAGGGCTTTTTTGGCTAGCCAAAAGCCACTAATGAATTCCTTCATCCAAACAACAAAAGGCAAATTTGATAGGATGATCAAAGATCCAATTTTTCTCACCAAGGCAAATAAAGAGCTAGTGTGGGATATTTCTTCAAATATAAATGGCTAAAAATCTTATATTTTGATAAATTTTGAGATTTTTCATACGTCACATGCTTGCATTGAATTTGTACACAGACAAAACAAAAAAAAAACTAAACTAAAAAAAAAAGATCACATTTAGTCTCATTAATTCAAAAAAAAACTAAAAGAGGATCACGTTTTCCTCAGCAATCCATTTTTCAAAAAAAAAAGAGGGAGACTAAAATTCAAAATCGGTTTCAGGACATAAATAATAATAATAATGCTCATTCTCTCCCCCTTCGGGACGATTTTGATTACAAAAAAAAAAGAGAAAAAATGAGATGTGTGAAATACAAAATCAATTCAAAAAAAAACATTTAAAAATAATGCTCTCTCTCTTCCTCTTTCTTTTTAGGTGGTCTTGTAAAAGAAAAAGGTTCAAAACTCCAAATCAATTTAAGAATAGTTAAGGATAATGTCCTCATCTTTTTCTCCACTTGGAGTTAAGTTCACTCGCATGAATTACGCATATTTTGGAAATAAAAAAAAATTTCAAACTCAAAAATTCAAAAAATACCAAAGCATAGAACAACCTGCATCTCATGTTTTATGCATATCATATGTGTTTATATTACATTAACCTAAGCTTATACTGGGGCAAGTAAGAGTAAGTTGCATTTTATGAAATAAGGAATCATATTTTTCATGCACCCCATACTTGCACACTTCACATAAATTCTAGTGTATACTGGGGCAAAGAAAGGCAAATATTTGCATTTCATAACATGAAGCATCACCTGTTTCAGACATCTCATATTTGCACGCATCACATAACCTCTAATTCACACTGGGGCAAGGAAAAGAAAAAATCAACACTTCATGAAAGGAAGCCTCACTTACTTCATGCATTCTACATTTGCATATATTGCTAAAATCTTATATTTGTTCATCTCACACATGCATACATGGGAACCTTTGTTTACAGTGGGGCAAACAAAAAAAAGAGTCAAATTTGGCACTTCATCAAATAAAGCATCTTTCGTGCACATTGCTTCACGTTGGGCCAAGATAAAAGCAAACATTCACATTTTATAAAGCAAAGTATCACGCTTGCTTTTTGCATTTCATACATGCATACGTTTGAACCCATAAGCTGGCATTAGAGCAATCAAAATAAACATTTTGCATTTTATAAAACATCTCATGTACTTTGTGTATTTTACATGTGCATTCATCATGTAGACTCCGATTTCCTACTAGGGCAAAAGAAAAACAAAAAAAAATGGGGGTTTAAACTGTAGCATCTCACATGCTTCATGTTTCGTGCTTCTTATGGCTGCACATATAAATCCTGATCTATATCAAGGCAAAAGTGTATTACTAAGCTCAAAAGCTAAGCATTCTGCATGCATCACACATTTCATATAGGTGAATTACCTTGCATAAAACTTAGATAAATGAAGTAGAATCTTCAAATTGAAGAAAAATTCATTAAAAAATAGCACTCCCTCAAAGCTCTGCAAGCCAGGCACTTTTCAAGCCCTGCAAGTTAGACACTTTCAAAGCCCTATATACGTTAGGCACCCCTCAAAGCCCTGCAAGCCAGGCACCCTTAAAGCCCTGCAAGCCAGGCACTTTCAAAACCCTGCAAGCCAGGCACTTTTCAAGCCCTGCAAACCAGGCACCCTTAAAGCCCTACAAGCCAGGCACCCTTAAAGCCCTGCAAGCCAAGCATCCTCGAAGCCCTGCAAGCCAGGCACTCAAGCCCTACATACGCTAGGCACCTTCAAGCCCTACAAGCCAGACACTCTTTACAAAGCCCTGTAAGTCAGGCATCCTCGAGCCCTACATACGCTAGGCACTCCTTTAAACCCTGCAAGCCAGGCACCCTTTACAAAGCCCTGCAAGCCAAGCACCCCTCACAAAGCCCTGCATAGGCCAGACACTTTACAAAGCCCTGCAAGCCAGGCACCCCCAAAGCCCTACACACGCTAGACACTTTTCAAGCCCTGCATACGCCAGGTACTTTTCAAGCCCTGCAAGCCAAGCACTTTCAAAGCCCTGCAAGCCAGGCACCCCTCAAAGCCCTGCAAGTCAAGCACCCCTCAAAGCCCTGCAAGCCAGGCACTCTCAAAGCCCTGCAAGTCAGGTACCTTCAAACCCTGCAAGTTAGGTACCTTCAAGCCCTGCAAGTCAGGCACCTTCAAGCCCTACATACGCTAGGCACCCTTTAAGCCCTACATACGCTAGACACCCCTCAAAGCCTTACAAGTTAGGCACTTTCCAAGCCCTGCAAGCCAGGCACTTTACAAAGCCCTACATACGCTAGGCACTTTTCAAGCCCTACATACGCTAGGCACCTTCAAGCCCTACATATGCTAGGCACTTTTCAAGCCCTGCATATGCCAGGCACCTTACAAAGCCCTGCACAGAACAGGCACCTTTAAACCCTACACAGAACAGGCACCTCAAGTCCTGCACAGAACAAGCACCTTTAAGCCCTGCACAGAACAGACACCCTAAGCCCTGCACAGAACAGGCACCTTTAAGCCCCGCACACAGAACAGGCACCCAAGCCCTGCACAGAACAGGCACACCTTTAAGCCTTACACCAGAATAGACACTCCGAAGTCCTGCACCAAGATAGGTCCTAATAAAAGTCTTGCACCAGAAAGGACATCTTTTTCTAAATTACATTACTTCCTTTCTCTTTAATCAAGTTACGCCATTTCAACTAAGTTAGCTCACTTTCATCTGTTAGCTCCCCAAACAAAATACTTGTTTTCATCTTTACTTATTCTTAAGCTAAGGATATCAAAAACTGCATTTTTGCTCCCCTTACTTAAAGAATAAGTAAAGAGGGGCAACTTGTAAACACCATATTTTGTTTGGGTCGCTTTCTCCTTTTTGTTTATTGTCGCAAGGTAATTAAATCATCCAAGACAAAATACGTGTTCTGATCTTTACTTGTTCCTTATGTAAAAATATTAAACATTACATTTTCAATCTCATTACCTAAGAAACAAGTAAAGAGGGACAACTGTGAATACCGTATTTTGTCCAGACAAGCTAAAAAATAATAATAACAAAATCGAATTAACAAAAATACAAACAAAAAAAAGAACAAATAGAAAAAATAGAAAATTAGGAAAAATGAAAGAAAATTAAAAAAAAAAGAAGGAAGAGCTTTAAAAAAAATTAATCAAAAAAATATAATAAAAATAATAATAAAAAAACCAAAGCAATAAAAAAAATCAAAAAAATATCAAAAGGGAAAAATAAAAAAAAAGAAAAGAAAAAAAATGAAATTTAAAGGATTAAAAAAAAAAGAAGCTCAAGTCTTTTTTCAAAAGAGAATTTGCAGCCCAACTATCTTGAATTTAGCCCATCAACTCTAAAAAAATAAAAAAATAAAAATAAAAAAATAAAAAAAAATAAACAATTAAATGAAAATGACAAAAAAATGGGCAAAACCCCACATTTTGCCCTATTCTCCCGATGCTTCAGTCGCTGTCACCCACGAAGAGAAGGCAGCCAACTAAAACTGAAATGGAAAAAAAGGGCAACAGGAGACTTTAATCAACGCCTCAGACAAACACAGAATCAAAATGCCCAGCGTCTCAGAGGTTAGTGAAGCAAACTGGCAGCGAGGGGCTCAAGGGTTTGACTTCCCTCTCCCATCCTTTTCGCCACGGGGGAAGCAGAGGACGGGGGACGCAAAAAATAGAAGGGGGAAAAGGGGGAGGCGACTGGGTCGAGATTGGAGAGGAGGAAGGAGAGAAGGGGTCTGAAAAAAAATCGGGGGGAGATTCGAGAGCAAAAGAGGGAGGAGATGGAACGGCAGCCTTCAGATTAGAGGATTCAAAAGCAAGAGGGAGAGACCAAGGAGAGACAGGAAAGGAGATTCTGAAATCCGGAGAAAAGGGTTTTAGAGAGAGCGAGGAGAGATAGATAGGACAGGGGGAGATTCAAAGGGGCAGAGAATATTTTCTTCTAATCGGGGAAGAAGGGAACCCGCGATTGAGGGACTGAGAAAAGAGGTTCGAAAAAAGAAGAAGGCAAGGAAATTCGAAAAGGGAGGAGCTGAGGAACATCGACGACTTGAGAAGCAACGGGGGACTGAAGAATCCGTCCTTCTGCCACCATCCCTTCAGGTAAACCACCAGTATTATATACTCTGTTTGGGGTCGCTGATAATGTAGAACTGAAATGGAAAAATAGAATTCAAAATACGGTGTTCGTTGTATATTTGGAGACATGCACACTAGGTGCTCGACAGATTGCCTGAAAGAAATTTGGCCTAAGCTCTATATTCGATAATAATTGCTGGATCTGTTTGGTTTTCCCCTTTAAGCTACAGTTTGTGATAGATGTATACATGTTTCAGAGCAAGCTTTGACTTGAACGTGTTCTAGGGGGTGGTTCGCAGGACCAAGGAATTGGTTAGTGAGAGATATGCGCCTGTGTAGTCTTAATTCTGTATACACCCTTGATGCGAAATTGTGTGAAAAGTTACGTTTTCAAATTACATTTCCAATTTCTGTTCCTATTGGCTTAATGCATTTCCCGGTCACACTTTGATTCAATAGTGATTTCCAATAAATTTCAAAGCCTTCTGTTATGTGGATGGATTAGCATAAGTTAGAAACGCAGGACGTATAACCTGGAATTTTGTTTTTAGTTTGTGGACTCCCCATAATTCGAACGTAGCTGTGCAACATTGAATTAAAAATAAAATGCTTAGGATTACACCATTGAAATAATCTGACTATGATTTTATATACTTCGCCCTTATCCTTAATAATCGTTCGTTAATAATCGTGTGGGATTTGTTTTTATCCCCTCGAAAATAAGGAAACAAATACAAAGTCAAGTGTGGCAATAAGTCTCTTTGACCTTGTTTGGATCCCAAATTCGTGCCTTAGTAAATATGCGATTTCAAGGACTCGCGTTTAAATATTCTTCCCTTGTCGAATGTAAAAATGACTTTTCTATTCTTATTAAATAAAAAAAATTAAAAAAAGGAAGCCTAAAAAATCGAAAAAATGTAACCCAAAGAAAAAAGGGAATCGACTCTTAATTTCAAGAAATATATCTGAAAATCAAATCAATAATTAAGCTTAGTTCAAAATATTCCAAGGGGGATAAAAGAGAAGTATTCAAGAACAAGAACTTTTTTTTAGGCAAAATTTGATTTCAAAATATAAAAATAGTAGTGAGATCAATGCAAACAAGAATTAAGAGAATTAAACGGGAGAAAATCAAAAATTCAAATCCAATCAAAAGAGAAGTAAAATATATATATATATATATATATATATATATATATAGAAAAATTTTCCTTTTGTTAAAAGAAAAATCCAAATAGACTCGAGTAAAAATTAAAGAAAGTCCTTTTTGTGTTGAAAAAAAACATTAAAAAAAGGTAATAATAATGAGAAGGAAGTGAAAAAAAAGAAAGTAGAAAATTGAAAGACAAAACAAGAACAAAATTCAAGAAAAAGGAAAGAAAAAGAAAACCCCAAATAAATAAATAAAAAAAGACAATGAAAAAAAACTAAAAACTAAAAAACAAAGAAATGATAATAAAAAAAATTTAAAAATGCAAGAAAAGAAAAGTTAATTTTTATTTTTAACAAATCAAGACACATATGCCAAATTCAAAACTCATTTTATTTGTTAAAGGGAAAATTAATCTTTATTTTCTTGGCCTTTTCATCAAAAAAAAAAAGAAAAAAACTAAAAAACAAAGAAATGATAATAAAAAAATTTTGAAAATGCAAGAAAAGAAAGGTTAATTTTTATCTTTAACAAATTAAGACACATATGCCAAATTCAAAACTCATTTTATTTGTTAAAGGGAAAATTAATCTTTATTTTCTTGGCCTTTTCATCAAAACAAAAACAAAAAAATTAAGAAAAAAAGAAAGAGATAAAAAAAAGAGATAAAAAAAAGGAGAAAAAATAATACAACAAAACAAAAAACAAACAAAAAATAAAAAAAAACCATAATGAATCAGATAAAATTAAAAAAAAAATGCAGAAAGAAAAAACACAAAATCAAAAATGCAAAGAAAGTAAAAATTAAATTCACTCTTGACAAATCAAACCATGCCAATCAAGTTTTAAATTCGTTTTATTTGTTAAGGGGAAATTAAGTTGTATTTTCTTTATCTTTTCACCAAAAGATAACGATAAAAGCATGGTCACTTGAAATAGGAAACAAAAAATAAACAAAAATAAAAATCGCAAAACCTAAAAAAAAAACACAAAAATCACAAAACCTAAAGAAAACAAAAAAAAACAAAAAACAAAAAACAAGAAAAGAGGAGAAAAGAATAAAATTGGTTCTGCCTTTTTGCAAATAAAAATACCTCAACCAACATCAAATTTGTTTTGTTTGCAAGAGCTTAAACGATTTTTCTTACTCTTTCTCTCTCTCTAAAAAAATAACAAAAAAACAAACACTAAATACCTCCTCCGACCAAATTACATGGACTTTGATCCCCTTTAGAAGGTACGTAGGCCCTAGGCTTTTTATCCTAGATCAAGTTTACCCTTGTAAATAAAATTTTCTGTTTAATTTTTATTTTCTTACTTTCTTTTATTTTATTTTGTTTCCTAATTTCCTATTTCCGTTTTAATTTCGTTTCTTTTATTTCTATTTCTTGCTTTGCATATAATTTATTAGGGAGAATCAAAATAAATTAAAGGCCATGATAATTTTACACAACTAACTTAGGGTAAACGTTCTTAATAACGAGTGTTGTGGGGTGTCTAACACCTTCCTCACTCACAATCGACTTCCGAATCTATTTTTCTAATTCGCAGACCACATTTTTTCGACATTCTAAATTAAAAGGTTTTTTCCAAAATTTTATCTTCTCAAAAATAAAAATTTAGTGGCGACTTTACTTTTTCTACTACATTTTAATTTCGATTTCGATTTGGCACCGCGCGGTCGCATTTTCGGGTGTGACAATCAACTTATCACAAAGTTCAGGAAAGTTTCAATTTCTTTTTCTCTTAACTTTGCGTCAAAGCTAACCTTCACTGGTCATTTGAGTACAAGGGAGTGCCGCTGCAAAGTGTCAACACTAAATGAAAGCTATCCTCCAAAATCCCAGGATCCATCCCAACAGCCCCAAAAATTAAAAAGAAAAAGAATGAGGAAAAGAAAGATCAGATATAAAAACTAAAAATACTTATAGAAGTTGTGGTACTGTAGAAAGAGATATTATCATATTACCAAACGTGTTACTGGATCTTCTCAATAGCCTTTCAAACAAAGAACCTTTTTTTTGTGTGTGCCAAGAGAGAAGACCATGTACAAGCAAAGCAAGTAATCTTTAAGTACAGAACAATAAGATTGTCCAAAAACTGAGTCATTAACAAATATATAGATATTGGATAGCACAACCCAGCACATTTTCAACTTCTAAAGCCAAATCCTGAAAGTTTGAAAATTGCTTGAGATACAACTCGAATGGCTTATAAGTGGGCAAATATTTTGCTTCAGATGATATCAATCAAAAGAGCAGCGGAGAGTATAATAATAAACCCCAACAAGTTTTCATCATAGGTTTGCGCAATTGGCACAATTCACCAACATTTTCGGGATCAAGGCTTGTATTGTATTGCTTTAACAGTGTTGAGTAAGCCAACTAGCTCTCGTTGCTTTAATCAACATTGATTTATAAAATCTTTAGTATTGTATTCTTCCAAAAGGAATTTGTGTACAGAAAAGGCACAAGAAAATAAAGAATACTAACTAAATACACTGACCTTGACTTGATGCAAACATCAATTAGAATTTAGACCGCTGTCTCACATGAATATAAGATGGCAAAGATATGCCAGGAGCAGAAGCCTTTCTGCTTGGCATAGGAAGCTTGATTTGACTACGATAAACAATCAATAAAAGAAGTAACAGTATAGCAAAAAGAAAAGTTGGAGAAGACATTACCTCAAAATTTTTTAAAGCTGAAATGATGGTCTGCACTTTGCTGGTTGTAGTATTTAACCATAGGAATCTCCCTTCAACCAATGCAGCTCCTAATGTCCAGGAAACATCACCTGGACCAAATACTATCTCTACATCATCAAGACGAAGAGTATACTCAATTAATGATGTCATATAGGCCACCCGAAAACAAAATTGTCCAGCATAATTTGGATTGTCAGAGATACTGCTCAAGCCAGCCCATAGTTTAGAACATATGTGCTCGCCTGACTCCCAAACCTTTGTTAAGTTGGCTCTTGGGCTCAAATTTAATTTGCTGTACACAAGAAAGAAACCAGATAAAGCATGGAAGCGCCTTGTTGGGTGAGCAACAGCAGTTAAATTATATATATCAGAGCCTGCATGGCACATACTGAGCATATAAGTGACTTGTGGCCTTAGTAGAAACAAAAGAATAAAGGAGGGAATGTTAACTATCAACTTGGCAGAGTGGGGAAGCAAGGGGTAGGGGGGGAAGATGAATTAATGATAAAGGACCCTCTGGCACATAAATCAAACTCCACAATTCTTAATTGATGATATTAATAACTTCATTTACTATCCACCGTACTTAGACGGCTGTATAGTTTTCAGTTCACCCATATGTGCTGCGGACTTATAGAAATGGGTTAGTGTTTTACAAGATTATTAAGATAAAAAATAATAATCAACCTACACCAATGAATATGCGTCTAATATTTATAAGGGGATAAAACCCAAACTATATAGTTATAAATAATATAAAAAGAACTAGTTGGCAATTCTTACCAACTGTTGGATGCAGTGCACTCAAATCACTCGAGTTTATAGCGGCAGCAATTGCAAGATTCTTGCACTCCTTCCAATCAGGTTCTCCAACAAGACGCAAAGAAGGAAGTCCAGCTTTTTGGAGTGGACTATGATTTTTCTGATAACCAGTGCAAGAATGGCAGGTGTAGTTTTGCAAAAAATTAGATCTGAGACAAGGATGTCTGATTTCAAAGCTAACTTCAGTTTTCTCTCTGCTTTGATTATTTCTGAGCATAAGAACAGTCCTGTCAAATGCTTCATTTAAGCCAGATGCTGGCAAAGAGTATGCAATAATCTGATGTTCAATTGAATTGAGCTTTGATCTCATCATGTGCATGTCATCCCTTGTGTCACCTATCTCCATCACAATCTGCAAGGAAGAACCACCCAAATCAAGAAGTCCCAAGGAGGGCGACCCAGGATAATTATCAAAGCTCCCCATTTTGTAGTTCAAGGCAACCCAACCATAATATGCTTCTTCACTCCCACTCAAAACTCTAATCCAACTCTTTCTATACATAAAAGAGTGATACTTTACAACAGCCTCCACATCTTCCAAAACTTGCTCAGCATCATCACTTGCCAACCTCCTTAGCCCAGCAGTAGCTAGAACGAAAATAGGGGTGTCTCTATGCCTTTCATGTGGCACCAGCTTTTCTGCCCATGTAATCAACGGTTCCAAAGATTCTTTTACACCTAATGAATCATTAACAAATTTGTCTAACCCAGGCTCAGTTTGCATGCAGTGATACCGACAGGAACTTTTCCAGAGTAAACTTCGGGTTGTATTATCAGGATAAGTATGCAACAAAATAGGCAAGTCCCCAGTACTTGCACTGCCTGCCATCCACTCATGCACATTCACCCGTGTTCCTGTGCTTCCACAATCCACGACCACTGTATAATACGACCCCTCGAATACAGTATTAGCTTTTCTGTGATTTAATTCAAGATAAAAACCCAGTAACAGCAGCATCACGATAAAAATAACTGCACCAATCATTAACACCCACCTGTGTTTGGTAAATCTCATGACTTTTGAAGGGGATTTGAGGAATTCCATCAACAGAAAACAATAATATCAATGAGTCACAAATCTTACTAAGTCTAACTCCTTCTAATTCTGTTTGTTTCAAAATTCCCTTCGCAAAAATTAACAGATCCCAGAAGCCGGCAAGAATCCAAGAATTTTATTGAAACTCATCGTATTTTTAAGGATGACATATAGAATTTCGGCAAAATCATCAGAGCGTGAATGTACCTGAGGCTAAAAAATTTCGAGTAATAAACTACTACACAAATTAAGAAGGAGCCCGTGTTTTATTCCACAAAGAAGTTTTAATGGTTGTAGGAGGTGAATGTACCTGAGGCTAAATTTGCCTCCACTCAACCAAAAAACAGAGCGTAGATAATAAGTACTAGATCCGCAGATGGAAAGACTAGCCAGTGCCTACTGCTTTTCTTTCTTTCAACGAATCGCTCTCGCTCTCACAAGTCTTCTGTCGCGACCGTGGATCACTCCACTGGAGATCCGGTGGTGACAACTTCGTACCGGAAGCCAACCTTGCAAAATTTTTAGTGTTCGCAAGATTCTCATCATGTTTCATCATTTTGACGCTTCACTCTCTCTAGATTTTCACTAAATTACAATTAATTTTTTTATTTTAAAATACTATCTCATTTTTTGTATATGTTATAAATTTTTTAATTTATTATCTATTAATAACTTTAATTTTTTTATATATAATTGTGTTTTTATTCATAATATAATAATAGATATAAATGATATTTAGTTTTAATATAATATAAAATTATATTTTTATTATTAATATGAAAATAAAAATAATTAAATAATTTTATTTTTAAAAATTACAATATATGAAACATAATGTTATGTAGAAATAATTTAATGGAAGATTTTTGCATTTGGAAAATGATTGTCCTCTTTGGATGATGAATCTCTTGCAGTAGTTCGTCAAAACAAAAGGTTTTTTCTTTTTTCTTCTAGCCTTGGGGGTTTTTTTTTCATAATTATAATTTTAAGACTTTGTAAAGTATAAATTTTTATCACAATTATAATTTGTAGTCTCTTAATTATAATTTTTATTTTTAAACTTATAATTTGAATTTTAAAACTTAAAAAAATAACAATTTTGGGCCAATTATACCCTCCCTAATTGCCAAAGCATCCAACTGCCCTTTTTTTTCCATGCTATTCGATTAAGAAGATGAAGAAAATGTCAATTTTAGAATAATTCAATAATTAATATATATTATTATTATTTAAAAATTATTTTTTTTGAAAAAATAAGTAAACCAAATTATATTTAAAAGATAATAAATAAACATTTTTTGAGTCAACTTTTTTTCTTCTTTTTAGATATGCCAAAATTATACGATTTTTTTAATTTTAAAAATTATACTTCTCTTTTTTGAAATCAAAAGATCATTATATTTATTTTTTTATAACAATTATATTTATTTTGATGAAAATATTTTTAAATATATTATTTATATAATATAATAAGTATTAAATATATATTTAACTAATATAAAATAGTCACTTTTTTAAATTTAACAAGTTATGAAATTATTTAATAAAAAACTATATAATTATTAAAAACAAAAAATATATATATTTACTAAACTAATTTAAGGATAATATTTCTATTTCTGCAATAACTTTTGTATCATATATATATATATATATGAGAACATAAACATTATCATAATTTTAATAATATTTTAGAATAGATTAAATTTATAATTTTCCTTACAAAATAAATAATATTAAATTAAATATTTAAGAAATAATTTTTTTAAATAAACTATATTTTTCATTAAAAGATCAATAATATTTCTAAAAGTATTTTAATCATTTTCATTTCAAAGAGTTTTGCATATTTTAATAAAATAATCTTATAATTTAAACATTTTTCAATGAAGAGAGAGTAATTTATTTATTTCTTTTTTATGTAAACCAATGATAATTTATTGAGATATATCATAGTTTAGCCGAGACTAAAAGAAGGTGGATCACCTACCCATATCTAATCACTATATATAAATTATAAGTATTTATAGCTTATATATAAGTAATTAAATTGGCTTCGCGAATAATCTAATGCTATGAAGAATTACTAAAGTTATATTCAATTCATCACAATACAAATGTATTTTTTTCATATAATTTTTGTAATATCTATTATGTCATTATGATCATTACTCTATCTATCAAAATACTATTTTAATCATCAAATTATTCATTTTAAAAGTATGGATATAAAAGTCATTCTTATTTTAGTTAATTACTTTATATATTCACTTTTCTTCTATATAATTTAACCAAATATACCCTAAATGATGATTGTATAACAAAATCTCAAAAAGATAAACTTCTTTAAAATGATTAGGATAAAATAATGAGTGATACCCTCAAACTTCTTTTAAATTACCATTAAAATACTAATTTAACCTTTTTTAATTTTATTCAAAAATTGATAGTATTAATTTTAAAGAAAAATCAATATAGAGTATGGTAGGGTTGCATATGGGTTAAGCAGGGCATCAACTTAATATAAGGCTCGACCTAATTTTGGAATTACATCAATTTTTTTAAACTTAGTTGATGGCTATATTAGGTTAATTGTGTCTTCTTTTGGTGAAAATTTAAAAATAACTTTAAAAAATAAAATTTTTATATAAAATCTTATAAAATTACATAATGTCTTTATAACAAATTAAAGTTTTTATATAAGGCTTAAAAAATAATATATATATATATATATATATATATAATCAAGCTAAACAAAACATGAGTTCATCAAATTAGTTAGGTCGATATGCACCCCTAAATAAAGGGTTTACCTGAATAGTGAGTTTCACAAGTAGACTTACTTAAATAATAAACTTCACACATTATGTATTTGTTTTCTCTAAAATTAGTATTGGCAATTTTAAAGAAAATTTGAAAATATTCTTTATCTTAGGGCACACATTGCAAATGTAAAAATTCAACCACCTCGTATCCTTTAATGGCTACCTTAGCCTTCAACAAAATGATGAATGCAAATAAATCTGATCACAAGCTTCTTAAAATTTTAGTTAAACTTTTCAATTTATTGTAATCTAAACCTTTTTTTCAAACAAATAAAAAATATCAACAATGTTAGTTACTGCTTTATTCCCTGCACAAATGATATTTATTTCACACTAGTAACAAGAATTATCATTTTGCTATTTCTTTTTCTTCAATGCTTCCTTTTTTCTTTTTTCCTGAAATAATAGAAGTTTTGCTATATGATGTATTTTTAGAAACTTAAGAACAATTCCTAAGTCAATTAAAGACGAAATGCTAACTTTATATATATATTTTTTTTTTGAAAAAAAAGGTTCTAATGTTGAAAATGTAAGTAATGAAATTGATAGAAAAATTAATAAAACTAAGTAGGACAAGAAATTGATGAAGGGAGCATAGATAATGGGATATTTGTATAGCTGGAGTGACTCTATTTTGTCTATCAAACTAATTATATTATGAAAGATGTATTAAAGAGATAATGAAACAATTTTCTTATTTTATGAGAGATATGCACACCGAGTTTTGAATTCTAATTTTTTAATATGATGCCTTACAACTAAAGTTATTAAATTTATAGTTTTATGCTTAATTTTCCAAAAACTACTATGTGATAAAGATGACAATTTACAAAAATTTTCTTAAAATTTCATGTCAATGTAGGTTTTTAGAGAGAGTGAGAGAGAGGGAGAAGAGATTGGATTTTTTAAATTTAAAATGATATTAAATATCATAAAAATGGAAATACACACAAAACTAAATATTCTCAAGCTTTTTAATATAAATAAATTATAAATATACAACAATTATATTATAAATTATTTGATTATTAAAATAAGATAGATAGAGACAAAATCTATTACTTTTAAAAATCATATCATTGCATTAATTTGAATATTACTAGCTATAATAATAAAAAGGGTTTACTTCTATATATCTCTTCTTGATAATAATTGGTTAAATAAAAATGATTTCTTGTTGGAAACTTTAATAAGAAGTGTTTTAATCAAAATTGTGATATAAACAAAAAAGAACCATGAAAGTGCTAAAGGAAATAATGATCTTATAAGTCTTAAGATCAATTCTAATTTTAAGAAGGTTTGATGAATATTATCATTAGAATCCTTTTGTATTTTTTGTTTTTAGTGCATGTGTGTTCGTTCTTTAGACTCTCTCTTTTATGTTATAAAGGAATTTATATTTATACAATTTCAAATGGCAAACAAATGATAACGCTCAAATCAAGTGGCCAAGTAGAGCTATATAAGCCACTTAACCCTAGTGTCCTGTCATATTTAAGTTACTACCTATTTTTCTTGTTTGCTTTAGGTGTTCCTTTTTTTGCTGACTATAACAACACCTTCTCTTATTGATTTTAAGAATATCATAACCGAAGATGATATTTGCTAGTCAAGAGAGGATTACCATCTTCCTTATAATATTGCTTCATCGATTTCTTTTGCTCAATAGACTATCTTTGATGCGAGAGATTGTAATATCCAAGCTTTCTAAAATTGAACTAAAATCGGTGAGAACATAAAAGAGAACCCTAAAATAAAATAAAATAGGGTCAAGTAAAGATAGAAAGATAATCTAGGTATCTAGAAATAAGATTATAAAGTTAAAGATAACTTGAAACCGGAACAACTAAATTATCTAAATCAAAAAGGTAATGACAAAATCATAATTTTAGTAACTTTTTAGAAACTTAAAGAAAACAATTTTAAATGAAAAAAATTATGTCTACTAAGGTTTTTAAAGACCTTGAAAATTATAGGAATCGTCAGAATGACTAAAATCCTCCCGATGTACAATTTAGGCTATTAATTGATCCAATTTTTGACAAAATGATTCAGGATATTTTTGAATCCTATAAATTCAAAAGTAAATATTTTTAATAAATTAGATTATCTAAATTTTCATATAAAAAGTATGATTCTTAAAAAAGAGCTAAAATAGGCCTAAACAGAAGAATTGAACATGAAAGGCGTAATGGGAATTTAAAAAATCATCTTAAATCACCTCCTTTCCTCTTTTATTAAGTCACACCACCTTAGAGAGTTCTAAAAAAACTATTTTGCTTCTGAACTAGAATTCCAAGTTGCTAAAGAGAAGGAAGAAGAAGGAGAAAAATAAGCCAATTTTAGGTAAGAAATCATGCATACTTCCATAGTATATCATTCACTAATCTTCTTCTTCTCTTTAAGCCTTCTCTCTTGGTGGTTATATATCTTCTTAAAAGGAGCACCTTTATGGTTTGTTACTTGGGAGAATGAGAAGATTTGAAGAAACAAACTGTAACATCAAATTTTTCATTAAACAAGGAAACAAATAAAGTATGGCACTATATGGACTTATTGCTTTTCCTTACCTTGCTTTCTCTTTATGGTTTAGCTAGACCTAGAGCTTCATGAAGGGAATATGTTTTGGACTAAAACATGGCATAACTAGAGGTTTTGGAAGTAAGGAGAACAAGGTACAACCAATGGAATTCATTAAAAACTTATATAATGCAACTTATGGCAATTAGAGTTTTCTTTACACCTTAAGATTTTTGGAACCATATGAAAGCATTTTAAATTACATGAATTAGTAAAGCCAAGGAATGCTCATATGCATCAAATTCCCAAAGAGAATAAGCAAATTCTATTAGGTCTCCATTGTAGCTTAGGTTCGACCATGAGCATAAGAGAGCATTTAGGGAGTGTTTTCTTGAATTTTAATGATTTAAGAGGCTTAAATAAAAAGAATAAATAATTATTGAACTATTGGATTAAATTTATAAGTCTTAAATTGAAAGTTGAAATTCTAAGGCCTAAATAGGATTAAAGAAACAAATTGGTGTTAAACTCCTTTATCTAAATATATGATGATCCAAATGAATTTTATTAGAGTTATATGGCTTATACCAAATAAGAGTTTTGAGCTTAGAAGAAGAAAAATAATAGTTTCCTTTTAAAGGGTCTAAACTAGTTTTAAATTCTATATTAGGCTTTAATGGAATTAAGTAAAGTTAATGAGACCTAGAATAGATCCTAATAAGTTAATTTGCCTTATAAATTGTTATATATAGGCCAAGTTACTCCAAACTCACCAAAGTGTGGGTGTCAAGTTAAAGAAATATAAGAGAAAAATCAAGAGCAAGTGGGTTAGTGATATCTTAAAACTTCACAAGTCCTAAGATAGTTCTATCTCCCTATTTTGCATGCATTTGAATACTTAATTGAGTTGAGATGCTTGTATATCATAGCTTCATATATTCATAATTTATGTCTTGATATGCTTTCCATTATGAGTTTTATGTATGAGTTTGATATGTTTTTTCGACGTTTAACTCTTTATGGCATGGAATTGAGTGCATTAACTCTTCTTTGGCCCCAAATTGAGTTTACTTAAGCCTAGTTAGTTTATTTTGATATCATGGCCTGATGAGAAATGATTTTTATGTTAAAAGTTGTATTAGAGTTACATAGGACATATGAATAGTATTTTTGCACCATATATATTACATTTTATCATAGTGTTCATGTATGCATTGATTTGGTTAAAATTGGCTACTAAGATTTTTTTCAGGAATCTCGCCTATGTATTTCCACTAGCCATTTCAAACTTTTCAAGCAAAAAGAAGGAAGTAGAGAAGTATTAGACTCTTGGAAATTATGTAATATAACTTTTGTAATATAAATGTGCTACTTGAGCAAAGTGTACTTAATGAGTTAGAAAGCTTATATATGCATGATGGATATTCATGTATTTGATGATGTTTGTAATGGAATCATATGTATCAGCCAGAGCATCTCAATATATGTTATTTTGAATCAAGAGTTGGCCTTTTATACTAACATGTACATATGAGATGCATGAAAGTTTATATGCATATTTGAGTGTTAAATGGTCATATCTATATACAAGCCCTATTTCTCATGTTAAACCATATGGATTGTATGTTTAGGATGATTGAAATTTGTTCAAAATGGGAGAGTGCAATTTATAAACCAATTGGACCACTTTAAAACCAAAATTTGGCCTAAAAGAATCATAAATTACATCTCTATCCTTATGAGCTCAAATGACCTAATTTGGAATTGAAATTTGGCATGCAATTAGAAGATTTATAGAGCTTTCTAACAAGTTAAAAAAGTGAATTTTTTGAACTATATAAAATATTTTATATATTTTCAAAGTTTACAAAATTATGTAGAATGGCTTGGTACTATTCATGCTGTAACAATTTTTGTTTTTCATGTTTTTGATGGGTTAAACAAATTTAATTGCTCATGAAATTTTATAAACATAAAGTTTACATTATAAGTTTTATATGGTCACCGAATTTGTGTAAATCAAAATTACGTAGCCTAAAATATGAATTTTTGAAATTTGATACTTAATATGTTAAATGGTCAAATTTGGGTCTTTTAGCTTCCTTAGATTTTTAATGTATATTTTCTAACTTAATTGACCATAACAAATTTATTTATGATGAATGTAAATAAAGAACAAAAAATCAAAAATTTACCCCCATTGCTTCGATTGATACATAAATGAACCAATTTTCATTATAAAAAGCTTAGTAATAGTTGTAAACTTTGTTGTTAATATCTATAAATGGTGTAAATGAGATAAATGAAGCCTAGATATGACATAAACGATGAAACTTCTTTAGGACTTTTACATGTAGGTGCTTTAGAGAAACATCTACTTTCCTCTAAATTATCATTTTAACTATATAATTACTTTTATAGGGTTAGCTTTTAGTTAGCTAACCTTTACCTAGCATGTTCAATGTATTGCAATATAGATAAAAAAAGAACTATGAGGTGTTACAAATGAGAAAAGAACCATTAAAGTTATTAAATTTATAGTTTTATATTTAATTTTTCAAAAATTACCATGTGATCAAAGATGAAATTTACAAAAATGTTCTTAAAATTTCATGTTACAGTATTGGATTTTTTAACTTAAAATCATATTATATAACATAAAGGAAATATGCATAAAATTAAATATTCTCAAGTTTTTCTATTTTAAATATAAATATACAAAAATTATATTATAAATTATTTAATTATTAAAATAAGATAAATAGAGACAAAATCTATTATTTTTAAAAATCATCTCATTACAATAATTTAAATATTAATGGCTATAATAATAAAAAGGGTTTACTTTTATATATCTTCTTAGTAATAATTGGTTAAATAAAAATGATTTTTTTAAAGTTTAATCAGAGGTGTTTTAATCAAATTGTGATATAAACAAAAAAGAATGATGAAAATACTAAAGGAAATAATGACATTATAAGTCTTAAGATCAATTATACCGTTAGGAAGGTCAAATGAACATTATCATTAAAGCTTTTTTGTATTAATGCATGTGTGTTCGTTCTTTATACCTTTTCTTTTATATTATAAAGGAGTTCTTATTTATGCAATTTCAAAAGGTAAACAAATGATGACACTTAAATCAAGTGGTCAAATGGAACTATATAAACCACATAACCCTAGTGTCTTGTTATGTTTAAGTTATTTTAAGTTAAATTGTTCAAAGTAAGTAACTTATGTCAATTCATTATATGTGGTTTGATAAATTGTAGTTGTTAAATTATTTAGGCTTTACTTAAGTGGATTGGGCTTTTTCAAGCTTGTGAGACTCTTATGTCTACAAGACTCTCGTAAAACTTGCCTTTTAACTTCACTAACGAGATAACAAACTAAGTGGACCCAGAGAAAAGTGACTTTTGATTTTTGTATGGTGATAATGATGCTTTTATAAGGGATCTTCTATGTTGCATTCGAGAGGTATTTGTTTATGGATTCTTTATTCATTCGACAATTAATATGTTATTTATGGGAAAGGCAAAGGTTTGTCACGTTATCATTTTGTATTATTGGGCAAAACATTTGTATGTTTCTTATGATCCTTCATGTTCACATGTTGTGCATCTTTGGTTGTCTTTTTAAACTCCTATTCTTATTATTGTACTTATTCGTTAATTCTCTACTACTTGCTTTTCTTGTTTTCTTAATGTGTTTCCTTTTTTGTTGACTATGGCAACATCTTTTATTGATCTTAGGAATGTCATAATTGAAGATGATCTTTGTTAGTCTAGAGAGGCTTACCATATTTCTTTTAATATTGCTTTATCAATTCCTTATGCCCAAAAAACCATCTTTGATGCGAGAGATGATAACACTTCTTTAGTGTTTTTATAAGGAGGTGCTCCATGGCATTGTGCGCTTTCCTCTAAACATTCATTTTAGCTATATAATTGTTTTTATAAGATTAACTTTTAATTAGCTAATCCCTACCTAGCATGTTTAATGTATAAGTTAGGATTGCAATATGGGCATAAACGAACCATAAGGTGTTAAAGGGAGGAAAGAATTTGTGAGTCTTAAGATCATTTCTATTATTCTATATGAAAGCCAGTTGAGCATTATCATTAAAATTATTTTTTATTTCTTGTCTTTTATGTATGTGTGTTTGTTTTTTAATTGCCCTTCCTTTATGTTATGAGAGAGTCAAGGTAAGCAAATTATGATGCACAAGTCAAGTGTCATAGTGGAGTCATATATATCGTCTAACCAAAATGTCTTATCGTTTTTGAATTATTTTCAATCACACTATTTAGAGTATGGGACTTATATCAACTCATTGTACATGACTTAATGAATTGTAACCCTTAAAGTATTTAGGCATTGACCGAGTAAATTAGATTATTATAAACCTATAAGACTCTTATGTCTTTGAGCTTCTATAACAAGAAGATAATAAAAAAGAAATTACAAAGGTAACTAAAAATATTTGAGTTATTAAAACTTATTCGATCGTTAATAAGAAGAAAAAAAATTAAAAAACAATTGTGTTAATAATGAAATTATTATAAAAAGTTAAATAAAAACTAACGAAATAATGAAAGATATATTTGTTGATTATAAATTATTTAATTATTAATAAACAAATAAAGTAAGGAGATTATCATGTTTCAATTAGTTCTATTCAATATTTATATTTATTTATATCAAATTAATTTAACATTCTATTTAAATTTACGTATAAACTTTTATATACAAACCACATAAAATCTTAACATATATTTTTACATCATAGGAATATATAACTTGTATGAAAATAGAAATAACATTAATATATTTTGTTATTGGGACTGTTCATGTATTCTTTATCAGTTGATGTGGTGTTTAATTTTTATTTAATTATATATATTTTTTATTGAATTTTGTTAAAATTATACCAATTTTTACTCTATTTTTAAAATATAGATTTTAGTTTAATTTAATTTTTTTCATTAAAATACCATCTATTAACTTAAATATATAATCTAATGAAAAAAATTTAAAATTAGACTAAAATATATTATAATATTTTATTTTCAAAAAATTTATATATATTTTAAATATAGAAAAGAAATTTGTATGATTTCAACAAAATTTCAACAAAATTTGTATATATTTTTACATCATAGGAACATATAACTTGTATGAAAATAGAAATAAAATTAATAAATTTTTTTATTGGCACTTTTTAAGTATTCTTTATCAGTTGATGTGGTATTTAATTTTTGATTTAATTATGTAGATTTTTATTGAATTTTGTAAAATTTATTCCAATTTGTTACTCTATTTTTAAAATATAAATTTTAGTTTAATTTTAATTTTTTTATTAAAATATAATCTATTAACTTAAATATATAATTTAATGAAAAAATTTAAAATTAGACTAAAATATATTGTAATATTTTATTTTAAAAAAATTGTATATATTTTAAATATAAAAAAGAGATTCGTATAATTTTAATAAAATTCAAGAAAAATTTATATAATTTGATTTCAATTTTTTATTGAACTTTTATTTATACTATTATATAAATTTAGGGCAAAAATACTAAAAATCTCAAAGTCTTATTAATATAATGCAATACTTAATTTTTTAATTTTATTTATATGAATATATGAATTAGAGGACCTAAGACATTAAAAACTTCCAAAATCATATTAATATAAATAAATGTATCAATTTTTCCACACATTTACTAAATCAATAGAAAATATCATTAATTAAGTCAGGAAAAATAGATGTGTCATGTAATTATCACTACCTAAACAAGCTCGACGCACTTTGGTGGCTCAACAATGTTAATAACACATTCTTTTTTTCAAACATTAGTACATCATAAGTTGTTGTTACAATATACTACGATGGCATCCAAAAAATAGTTTATGTAAGGCAAAAAGAATTTCTCGTGTTTAAAATTAAAATTCGTGACGTTGCGCGAATGTTACATTTCACAAACGACGCTTAAATATCGTTTAACATTAATAATTTTTTTCTTCGGTTATTAATTTTATAATCCTTTTTTCGGGGCGAAGCATCGCCCTCTTAATCCTTAATTCTTAATTAATGCAGTTTCTTAAAAGGGCCTATATTTATAAATAATTTCTCACGGGGCGAATTCAACTGGTGCGTCTTCGAACTCCTTTCAGCTGTGTCTTCGTCCTCCGATTCTTCATCTCCCCTCCCAAACCCACCACTCAAACCCGTTGCCCTTAACTCTTGCAGATCTCCTCCTTTGAATTCTCCTCACGATCATTTTCGAAAATCCCGCAAGCCTTTGATCGTTTTTTTCTATTATCTGTGAAGCTTTCTGAAATTGCTTCTCTAGGGTTTCTACGAGCCTCTCAACGTTTATCTTATATCAGGCAAGATATTCTGTAGTTATGCCTGGCATGCTTTTGCTTCCACTTTTGACTTTAATTTATCCATGATTGATTCTCGAAAAAAACGAGGGGGAATATGATGTATTACGAAGGAGGATAAATAACTGGCATTTTTGTAACTGTGTCTTTGCGCCTAATATATTATGGGATTTCAAGATATGCCTCTGTTTGCGTGTTGTTGTTGGAAATAAAAACGGAGTAGTGTAGAATCTGTTTTGTCTACCGACGCCCCGAAGAAAATTTACTGATGCAACTATTTTTTTTCCCTAACAATGATCTAAACACCTCACTATTGTTGATTATGCTTCTTAACTTAATGTGGAGATTCTGGACCCAATTTGCGATTTGAACATGCTTGCGTAGTCGGTTCTATATCGTTGATAATTTCATTGTTGAAGCATACTCGTTATTATAAAGTTTCAGTTGTTTCTATTTTGGATTAATTGCCTGTAAATGGTGGCAGTTTTGTCTATGGTTGGAACTTGGAAGTGGGAAAGAGTTTGGTGAAGAGATTATTACTAACAAATATGTTGGAATATTAGTTATTGGTGGAGGTTGAATTTGAATCTTCTGGAATATATCTTTGGTAGAACTTGGGATAGCACGTGGTTGTTTCTTATATTTACTATGTCATGAGCTGGTGTAAAACAAAACAGAATTTTTATCAATGGAAAGGAAGACTGGTTTATATAAGTTGACTTGTTGCATGGAGTTCAGGCCCTTTATATGTTCTAAGAATGTTCAGTTAGTAATGGGCGGATTAAGAGATTGGTGTGGAGGTGAAAATTAAAGTCCTTCCAAATGAGGAATTTTGGGAACCATGACAAATACTGGCATTGATATTTATTGACATCAAATAATGTAAATTAAATACATAGAAGTATTTAATTTCTTGCTGCTGGCCAACTCATTTTAAAAAATCAGTATATGTAACTTCTGAATTCTCTATGGAGATTTAAGAAAGACAATTTTCAAATTTAAGGACTTTAATTTTGTTGACACTATTTTGACCTTTTTTTTTTTTCAAATTGTATAGTCTTCTATGCATATATAACAATAGAATATAACAGAATTGTGCTTATCTATGTCCTTCTTGTAACAGGCCTTTCAAGTGGCTTGAATGACCGTGTGGCAGCAACTAGGCTATGACTTCAAGTATGTTGAGTGGGGATCGAAGGTATCTTTTGATTTGTTGCTTTGGTATCCATATTGTATAGTGATATGATAGTGTAGGAAACCAAATGAATTTTGTTGTCAACTTATGGTGCTATTTCTAATCCCTTGTCTTCACTAATGAGGATTTTCAAGTTTGAATTTGCCTCCCATGTACGCTGCCAATAAAAGATAATTGAGATTTGAGAACAGTGGTGCTAATGCTGTTGCAGGTGGGCCTCTTCGAGTTCCAGAAGAGGTGGTATGACTGTATTAGGGAAAGTTGCAGTTCCAAAACCTATCAACTTGCCTAGTCAAAGGTATTTGATTTCTTGCTGAACCTTTTATCTATTCAGTTAAGTAATATGGTCAGTTGTCTTCTGAAAAATCCGTTCTTTTGTTTTCTATCAAGGCTAGAAAATCATGGTCTGGACCCAAATGTGGAGATTGTTCCCAAGTGAGTAAATATTTTATCGATCTGAGTGATATGATATTTTTTCAACTTTTATTCTTTTAATGATACTTGTTTTGCTTGAAGTGATGTAATCTACTTATTGTGATTAGGGGTACCCTCAGCTGGGGCAGTAGATCATCTTCTGCATCAAATGCTTGGGGGTCTTCTTCTCTTTCACCAAATACTGATGGTGGTAGTAGTTCACCCAGTCGACTCAGTGCCCGTCCATCATCAGGTGGAAGTGGCACACGGCCTTCAACTGCCGGCAGTGATAGGGCTCTTGAACCTACTGCAAATGCATGGGGGTCAAATTCTAGGCCTTCATCAGCATCTGGTTCATTGACTACAAATCAGACTTCGCTGACATCACTGCGTCCTCGCAGTGCAGAAACAAGACCTGGTAGCTCACACTTGTCTCGATTTGCTGAATCCTTGACTGAAAATTCTGTGGCTTGGAGTGCTGCAAGGACTGCAGACAAGCTGGTAGGCTTGAGTATTATATGTGCTTGAAAGTTTTGGATACTACTATGTGTTATTTGTGATTATATTTCTGTTGTACTGTAAGATTTTGACATTAATCATTTTTAGATTTGTAGGCTGAATCAAGTCATGTATGAGGTGTTGTTTTAACGACATTCATTGTACGAATTTGTTTTACAGTAGTAGTAATGCCTTATTTTCTATGGGATGGGTGCATCTTCTTGTCAAGCATAGTTTGTGTGGTATATGAACATATTTATAGCTATATGTTGGTATTTGTTTGTGGCAGGAGCTGTTATCTTGTATGATTAACAGAATAAGATCTGTGGTGTAGGAATTCTAAACATCTTGCCTAGGTATTATTTTCAGGGAAGCTGAGTTGAATTCACCGTATTTTATGCCATCGAAGTTGATGTTTCATTTTCTCTTTTTTGGGGGTTTAATACAGTCCCTCTCATTTCAGCCCTACCTGCCCATGGTTGCTTCTGTGTTGTATATATTACTATCCCTACTGATAGCAGTATTTTTTTTCTGGGATACAAACGCAGGGAGTTACACAAGCCAGGAATGAGGAGTTTTCTCTTAGTTCTGGAGATTTTCCAACTCTTGGATCTGAAAAGGACAAGTCTGTCAAGAATTCTGATTTGCAAGGTAGCATATTTTGTACAATTTTTATGGTAATTACCCTTGTAAATTGTTTTACATTTGTTTTTCTAATGAAGCAACTGTTCTTCTTTCTAAGAGAGAGGAAAGATGCTAATGAGGAGGATTAGGTATCCTTCTAAGAAAACAAAATTCAGAACAAGTTAACAAAAAATTAAGGGAAAAGAAAGTCAAATATGCAGCAGTGCTGCACAGCACCTCTGCATATAAAAGAGACCCAAAAAAAAAAAAAAATTCAGTCTACAGCTCATAGTTGAAGCCCTAAATTTATGCCATATATTTTCCATCTAGGATTGGTTGCTGTAATTACAATGGTTGTTACTTAGGTTTCTTGTTTATGTTGCTTGAGTATATCCTCTTCCCTCTCCAATTTGCCTATTGTGGTTTGTTTTCATTACGTGTGTTAGAGTGAGTGCATTGTATGACAGTTTTGAAAGTACAGTTGCCTGTTCCTTTATTGTAGTGTGGCTGCATGGTAAATTGGAATTGATATGATTGTAATTTTATTTATTAATTAATGAATGATTATACTGAGATTTATTATTGTTATTTTAATTAAGGAGTGATTTTACTGATGTTAGTTGTTAGTTTTGGAGAAATCATTGCATAACTTTTAAAAATTGGATGAAAGATAGGTTATATTATCAGGTTTCTTAATTAGGATCTTTAGTGAGTGATTTTTTTCTTTTTAAATAAAATTTGGGCAGTCCATACTTCTCATGGTAGTCCTGGCTCATCTTCTGGACTTGGGAAAGAGAAAGCTGAAGCCACTGTTGGTTTGTCTACTTTCTCTTGCCTCTAAATTTGCATATTATTGCAATTTTGTTTCTTTCTATTACTGCTGATAGGATTTGGTGTTCTTTCACCGACGATAATATTGCATGTTTGTAATTTACAGATGATGTTTTGGTGGATGCAAATGTCAAGGGTGGAGCAGTAAATTCTTGGGGAGGAGACTATCCAGCATATAGCGATGATGGAGTGAAGCCTGGCATGGAGAAATGGCAGGGGAATCCCCAGCCTTACCCTAATGCTGGCATTACTTCTCAGCATTATGATGCTTGGCATGTTCCTCCAGTTAATAACCCTCAAGGTGGTGTTTGGTTTAGAGGGCCTCCTGGTGGTCCCCCATTTGGAAATCCGGTTGCTCCTGGTGGATTTCCAATTGAACCATTTCCTTATTATCGTCCACATATTCCCCCTACTGGTCTTGTCAGCCCACCACCAGTTCCTCCTCCTGGGGCTGGGCCACGAGGACACCATCCGAAGAATGGAGATGTCTACAGGCCTCATATGCCCGATTCGTACATTCGTCCAGGTATGCCTATTAGACCTGGCTTTTATCCTGGTCCGATGCCCTACGATGGATATTATAGTCCTCCAATGGGTTACTGCAATTCAAATGAACGGGATGTTCCTTTCATGGGAATGTCAGCTGGACCCTCTGTTTATAATAGGTACTCAAATCAAAATCCTCCTGAGCCTGGCAACTTACAAGGTAGATCTGATGGATATGTTTCTTCTGGAAAGCAATCTGCAAAGCAAGGGGAATCCAGTCATCCTTCTGATACTGGTGGACCTTACAGAGTTCTTTTAAAGCAACACAATGAGTGGGATGGAAAAAATGAACCATCAAACTGGGAGGACTCAGAGACAACAAATGCATGTGTTGATGGAAGGGACCCGAAAAGGATCACTGTCTGGGAGAATGAGCAGAGATCAGATTACAGAATGAATGAGGAGATGAATTTGAGGGCAGGTGCTTGTGGTGAAGAAGCTTCTTCTCAGACTTCAGAAAATCGAGGATCTAGTTTTTCTGTCAAAGCAGAATATTCTGAAAGCGCTGGAAATATTAAGACATCAAATGATATTTCAGCAAGGAAATTGGATGGTACTGCATCTGGTGCGGAAGAAGTCCCTCTACGACCATTTGCCCCAAAAGCATCCAGCCTAATTCAGAAGATAGAGGGATTGAATGCAAAAGCCAGGGATAATTCATCTGCTAAAAGTAGAGAGGAGCAAAGGACTAAATTTCAAACTGGTAGTGCTCCAGTAAACCATGTGGAAAATGTAGTTGCTGCTGGTGATGTGCTTCCTGAGAGAATATGTGCCACTGAGGTCATAAATCCATCCCCTCGTGAAGTGAGTGCTTCTGGTGGAGAAAAGAATCATGAATCCTTATCTTTCAGTGGAACAGTGACATCCAGGTTTGTTCATAATTTCTTGGTATCAACTGCAGTAACTGTGCTTTTACCATGGGGAAAGTATTAAAATGCTTGTTTACAGGCAAACTCTTCATGGCATGCAAGGTAGAGCTGATCATCGTAACAAAGGAAGATTCAATTGTCAAGATCCTGATGGCTGGCGAAAGAAATCTGTGGATGCTGATTCTTCAACTTCATCAAGTTCACAGTTGGAAGTATCCAATGTTCACATTGGTGACCATCGTATACCCATTGAAACCCATGAGAGGTCTGGGTCCTATCACCAAGCAAGGCATGATGTAGACTCTGTGCAATCCATGTCTGATCCAGCTGCCAGTCAGGCACAGGTAGTAATATATAAGTCAATTGTGTGTTTGCTAGCCTCTGTGCATTTAACACTTACACAATATGCTTTGAAACTCTATCAGCGTGCTAAAATGAAAGAATTAGCCAAGCAGCGGACTAAGCAACTGCAAGAGGAAGAGGAGGAGCGTATAAGGAAGCAAAAGGCTAAGGCTCTTGCAAAGTTAGATGAGTTAAACAGGCGTACACAAGTGGAAGAAGGATCAACTGAGAAAGAGAATGCTACAAGTTCTGCCCTCCAGAATAAGGCAGAGGAACTACAAGCTTCTGAATCAACAAATGTGGCTGGCAAGTCTGGAGCAGCCAATTCATCTATAATGTGTAGTGCCAATGTTGTTAGTCAGATAAATGTGATCAGCATTAACAAGGTTGAAACATCACCAATCTTGTCGCCTTTAGAAACACTAGATGTTGGCAAAGAATCAGTTCTTGGTTGTAATCAGTCAGTGACCTTGCACCAGGATGTTAATAGTGCCGAAGCTACTAGTGCCATTCAGGTTCAAAATAATATTACTGCAAAGCAGAAGCGAGTGGGCTATAAACAAAAGCAGAATCTTCCATCCAATGAAAAGCTTATTTCTGTCACGATGGATGCCCCAAAAGTTGAGAATGGCACAGGGGTTGATGTTACTGTGTCTTCTGGGATTGTTACAATTGAAGTCAATTCTGCTGGTGGTTCTAGCTTTCCCATGAATTCAACTGCTATGGCTGAGTCTTCTGTAAACCAGAAAAAGAAGAATAGTAAGAATGGAAGGAACAAACACAAAGTTGAAGAGACTTCATCTTTGGCAGCATTAACATTGGCAAGTCCAAAAGAAGCAAATCTTTCTAGAAGTGCTGTAGAAAATGATCAGCCCAAGGCTTCTAATGTTGAGTTAAATCAGGACACGGTTCAGCCTACTTCCTTATCTAAAGATCCAAATCAACATTCAGAGCAGCCCAGAAATTCACCGAATGAAGAATCCCATGGTAGGTTGAACAGCCAGTGGAAACCTGAGCATTCTCGAAGGATGCCAAGAAATATGCAAGCTAATAGATCAGCAGAGAAGTTCCATGGGAATGATGCTGTCATTTGGACACCTGTTAAACCACAAAACAAGATGGAGATTGTGGATGAATCAATTAACAAAAGTAAAATTGAGACAGTTAATCTGGTAAAGGGTGATCAGCAAGTGCATAATAATTTTAAAAATAAGAGGGCTGAAATGGAGAGATATATTCCAAAACCTGCTGCAAAAGAAATGGCTCAGCAAGGAAGTGTACAGCAGCTGGCTTCGTCAATCAATGAGGCCCCTATAGATGAGTTTGTTGGAAGAGTTGGTTCTGGTTCTCAAGGTCCCCAGATTTCTCAACATGCCAGTTCAGCTCTTGTAAAAGTGGCTACTGGAATGGCGTCTAAGAATGGAGATAGCAAGCAAACTAAGCAGGGAAAACCACCTGCATCATGGCGGCAGCGGGGTTTAACAGAATCTACTAATGTGCATGATGCACAAGATGGACTGAACCCTGATCCAAGCAATGGTCAAAGTCTTCAAAGATCAACTGAACATCAACAAGCTCAGAAGTCTGAAATGAGCTCAGTGAAAGGGAAAACAAAGCATGTTAACGAATCTATTGATCCTGATGAGTCCAACAACCTCAACAATCAGGATCCAGCTGCTCAGCTTTCTGTTCCTGCCATTAAAGATCAAGCAGCAACAGGCAGAGGGAGGCGGGGTCCTTTCAGAGGACACAAGGGCATGGGGATGAACCATGACATTGATCACAAGAAACATGATGGGGAGGCTGTGAAAAATGAATTACTAATCTCATTATCTGAGCCTAATCAACCAAATGTTGGTGCTGCTTCTAAGGAAAATCGAGGTGTTGGAGAACGTTTGATGTCTCACTGGCAACCCAAATCCCAGGCATCTAGTAATCAGCGGGGAAGCAGACCCAATGATCGAAATGTTGGTTCTGAGGCAAGTCAGGCTGTCAAAAAGGATTCCACTCGTGGGAGTTTATCACTTCCAGCAGGCCATGAGAAGGAGACGGACGCACCTGTCACCCAACCTCACCATGACCAATCAGTCTCAGGGAAGGGCAAGGCTGGGGAAGCTACAAATATAGGGAACCAAGAAGCTAAAAGAGAGAGAAGAAATGCTCCGCCGAAGGGTCGTTCCCACTCCCCAAGTCAGGTAATTGTTAGCTCAGTTGAGCTAGATGAGCAACGCCCATCCCCTGGGTTTCGCAGAAATGGAAACCAAAATCATTTTGGAAGAGGACATGAATCAAGAGGAGATTGGAAATCATCTGGGCAAGACAACAGACATTATAACCAACCCCGGGAAAGGCAAGGGCATAACTTGCAATATGAGTACCACCCTGTTGGACCACATGATAATAGCAAATCAGACAACTCTGAACGACATAAAGACAGCAGTCACAATGGAGGAAGACATAGGGAGAAAAGTCAAACTCACTCAAGACGAGGTGGGGGAAATTTTTATGGACGTCAGGGTGGTTTTGATTAGATGCTGTTAATTAGTGGAGAGAGGCACTTGAAGATGGTCAGTTTTCCATTAGAGGCCTTACCTCCATTAGCTGTGCTTCTCTGGTCAGCCATTTTCAGGTATATGTAGTTAAGGTTTCAGATACGTTTGAATTGTGAATATGTCACACACGAATTATCTTCTGATGGGCGGTATGCATTGAGCAGGGCTGAGAGCAATGAAGATGGTACCCTCGTTTTTTGGGGGCCGAGGGGGAGAGAAGGTTTGATGGCTAGTGCCCTGTGTAGTTGATTGTTATTTTTCTGCTGTATCTGATTGGAAATATTAATTTCATGGCATTTTGTTTTTGTTTTTAATGGAATCCTTGACATTTTATAAGTTTCAACTGGCCTTATTTCTAGTAGGCACAATGCCCTTGCTTCTTAAACGTGGGGTGCTAGAGAGATTTTAGAGGTCTTTTTATTTTTCTGTTTTCCCACTGCGCACCTTTGCATACGTCCTATTTTTGCTGGAAATATGTGCTGACGTACAGTATTCATCTCGTGTGATTACCAACGATGTGGGACGAGAAAACCTATGATTATAAATCTGCTCCTTGGCAGTTGGTATCTAATATTTTAATTTCATTGTTTTAGTAGAGATAAAATAAAGTTCATGAACTGGCTTTTGAACTTCTTGAGGGTGCTCCAAAGCTCTCTAATTTTTCAAGTTTTCTGTTTTGTTAACCGAACGAGTTTGAAATCCTTATTCTTGGTATGAGGTTCCATGGTTGTAATTACCCTGAAAATTATTAATGTTTGGAACCAGTTATTTGTATGGTTTGCCGGATGCACCTATTCATATGACTCACGTTAATGATAGCGTCAATTTATTTATTTATTTTATTATCTTAATACAACCCGACTGAAAAATTGAACTATGGACTGGACAAAACAATAATGAGGGTATTTTTTTTTCTCTTTTCGGTTTAATTTTTTTTAAATATGATTTCCTTTAAAAGATTTAAAATATACAACGAAGCAAGATTTCTTTGTCTTAAATCTTTAAGTGAGATCAATAAGATAGCACACTTGTTATCTGGACGCTAACTTGGTGCAAAATGTTTTAGACGTTACGAATTACATATTTTTGCTTCTTTGGTGGTGTCCCCTTAGTTGTCTATGTTTATGAACATAATTGCGATGTTGACTTCGTAACTCTAGCAAATTCTACAGCTGTAAGCTTTGGACAGCAAAAGACACTACTTACCTACAATAAATAAAATCGTGTTAAAACAAACAAATTTTTATGATATAATTATTAGTAGTTCATATAAAATTGATATTTTATTATATTAATTAAATGTCCGGGCTGGTAGGGGTGTTCATTGGCTCGATATGCCATAGGGGCCCGTCCTAACCCGATCTAATCGGGTCAGGCCGGGTCGGGCTAAAAATATAAATGAGTAAAATTTTAAATAAAACTATATCAAGTCGGGTTGAGTCACGGGTGAAGTCATGTTCTGCCTAACCTGCCCTAATAGTTTTTTTTTAATTATTAACATCTTGTCATCTTTTATATATATATATATATATATATATATATATATATATAATTCTTATTTCATTTTATTCTATCTACATATTGTAGTTTTTATTACCTATGCAAACCTTTCTTGCTTCTTAATTGTTTTCATCATTGATATGTATATTTCTTGACATTTCTTTTGTTGAATAACGAAAATACACATATTTACTTAAGGCTAATTATATTAGTATAACTTATATTTTGTTTAATAATACTATATTATTATTTTGATTACTAATAAAAATATAATTCTAAAGGTCTATTGTTTTAAAATATATACCTATGAGTCTATAAAAAATATTTTTATATTACAAGTATCACTTTATTAAAAAACAAAAAAAAAAAGTCTGGACGGCCCTAATCTGCCTTAGAATAGGGCTTGTTCGGGTCGGATTATGGGCATAAAAATAAGCCCAATGTCTTAATTGAGCAAGGTATCGAGCCTACTAGATGTCAGACCTGACCCTATCCATGTACAGTCCTACGGGCTGGGTCAAATCACTTCATTCGAGAGCTCAATGTACCTTTTTTTTAAAATCTATTTGGTTAATATCTACCTTTTCATTGTTTTAAAAAATCTAAATTGAAACCAAGTCTATCTTTTCAAGCCATAAACTTTAGTGAAAATTTCACCTAAGATACTAATATTATAAAATGATACTAAAGAATTTTAAAAATTAAAATTCTTATAAATAACTGAGGGACTAAAATTATTACTCATATTTCTTCAAGTTACAACATAGTCTTCTTTTTATTTAGAGATAGTAATAAATTCAAAATATTCTTATAATCTTAGAAAAATCAAGTTATAATTTTAGAAAACATATCTAGTAGCTTTGGAAAGTATTAACAGTAATTTTTGTCTTTTTATTGCTTATAAAAATTTTAATTTTTAAAATTCTTTAATATTATTTTTATAAAATTAGATTCCCAGATAGAATTTTTCCTAACCTTGGGCGGGTCCTAGCAAGTTGGGCCTTTGGATTTTAGAAATTCCACAACTGGTGCCCAATTGGCCAATGGGGCCCTTGCACGAAAGCCTCTAAAGTTCGATTTTGCTTTTCGTTTGTCATTTTTCCCTTAGAACTCAGAACGGCCTCCGTTTTTCGCCTTACGCTCTGGTTTTCTTTCTTTGGCACACTCCATTATCATCCACTTGGAGAAAGAGGTCCCTAAAAAAAACCCTAATATTACCAACCAGAGCTTCCGTTCCCTTTTATTATATCTCTTTCTTTCATTATCAATCTCTCTATTTATCCTTTATACGTAGAGTTATCGGCAAAATGATTGTTAAATTCAAACAAGTTACATGTTGAGAAGCTTTTGATTCGACCTGCTCATGAATTCAATTAGGAAGGTCTGTTGAATTCAACTGTATTTTGTGCTTATGTGAGGTTTTTCTTTTCTAAATAAATTATGCTACTCTATTTTGTATGCGCTCTATGTTCCGTTAACCTTATCTAGTTTGGTGCCTCGAAAATCAACCAACAAGGCGAGGAAGTGAAATTAAAATTTTCATTTTCTGTTGTTTCATTCCCGCAAACTGGGTGAAAATAACCTATGTCACTTGAATTATTGGTGATTTGGCTTTTGACCTCTGGTTCCTCACACTTTCGAGTAACTTGGATGTTTCCATTCAACTCCCAAATATAAAATAAAATGTTATACTGTCCAAGAATTGTTCGATGCGTTACAAATTTGGGTCTTTTTTTTTCGGTTTGGTTTCTTGTTACTTACCTCTTTCACTTGGTGTTTGTTGAATAGTTCCTCGAGTAGATAATTTGGTGGATAAAGACGTAAAATGGCTTTTGTAGCACACCAGCCACAGGTACTTGTATAAGTTGTTTACGTCTAATTTGGCCGGAAACCTCTAATTGTATTATACTTGCATCCAATTTTATTTTTCCCGTTACAATCAAATTTTATGGCTACTATGGGTATAGTTAAATAAGCTGTCAAATCAATAGCTGATATCCTGACAGTAAAGCAATGTTAGATGAAGTTATGATGTGGGTTATCTTTTTCATGGCGCTGGAATATTTTGCTTAATTGCAAATAAAATGGCTAAGATAATTTTTTGCTGCAGGCTTTCAGTATGAGGTTATAAAAAAGTTTGGGTTTTATGCAATCTGTATATTCAATAGAGTGGGATACATACTGAACTAGTCATGTTATGTGGCAAGCGAGCATTTATAAACGTTACGTCCACTTTAATTATTTGAACATTCAATCCAGAATTTTCAACTCTAGCCCCTATTTTCTCTGGCCAATGCTATGTCTGGTTTCCTTTATTTATCAATATCCTTAAAAATGGACTTTCTGGGAGCTGATGCTCCATAAATCTTTACTTGTCTTGCATGGTGCCATTTTGTTTAATTTTACCAGGTGTTGTGTAGTTGCTATAGAATCTGGATCTTGCAATCAAGACTTACTATGTCCAGATTAGTTTCGAATAAACTGATATATGAACTTTATAGACGATTTTTTTCCTTGTGCTCAGGGTGTCTATTTGACTTTTTCCACAAGGCGTTTTATATTCAGCAAAAGGATGCAGTTGAAGTGGTGTTTAACAAAACATCACATGGTTGGGCGAACTGACTGGCATTGCCTATTAAAGTGGAATATTTGTTCAAGGTGGAAATATGTTTGTTTCATTGTCTTGAATTTAAATATAGTTTTGCATAAATTACACTTTCCTGCCCTGAGAAATGTTCAAATTTCACGTGCCTCTCTTTTATTTTAAAAATCTATACTCCTCTCTTGAAATAAAAAAATGTTTTAGCAAAAGATGAGTTACAATGATGCTCATTTTGACTAAAAAATATATAAATAATATAACTAAGATTAAATGTATACTTAATCACTATAAAAATAGTAAATTTTCTAAATTTAAAATAAATTAAAATTATAGTTTTCAGTACAGAATTACATTGAAATAAAATTTTAAAAAAAGATATTTTTAATAAGGTTATATTTTTAAGAAAAGAAATTAATATAATTTTTGAGGATATTTTAGTTATATTTTAGCTTCGGGAGGATTTGTCTATATTTTTATAATAGATGGGAAGATTGAATAATTCAAGCATCTCTTGGGGGAGGGAGAGTAATTTACTCTATAATTTTTTATCCCTGGGTCACTGGTTTCAAGAACATCAAGAAGTCTACATGTTAATAGGACAAAACTGTCTTAACAGGATCAAAATGCAACTCAGCTCTGAGGATCCTTCTTGAAATAAAATTAGAAAAACTTACAAGTTTTGATGAATCAGTTATATTTAAATTTAAATTATTGTTGGAAGTGATGAATTTGCCATCCTCAATTAGTTTTCTTCTGCCTGTAGAATGGGAGTTTATATTGTGAGAGCATAATTATTTGGGGAGAGAAAATATAATTATGCTTGCAGACATCATTTATATAATGGTTTAAGGGGGGAGCTCATTTGTCTTCTCTTTGTTTTTAATATCAATATTACATTCAATTTTTTCTGCTTTCTAGCTTTATTATTATTCTCAGTTGCCTGTCACAGAGATCGCTTTACATACAAAAACATGCATGAACTGGACGCACGCAGCCCTGTACTTCTGCATCATGTAAAGGATTTCTTGTTTTCAGTGTAGGACCTCCTTGTATAAGCGGATCCACACATAAACCTTTGAGAATTTCAGCTTTCAAAGGCAGTGCGCAAAATGATGAATCAGTAACCAGAGCTAATGGATTGAAGATTCCTAATACCTCTGTTGGACTGGAAGAGAGTGGTAAAGCCAACTCAGAATCTCCTAAGGTCCACAATGTTCCACTTTCTTATGCTTCTGAAGCAAATGAGAGCCTAGCAGCATCACCTGCTATTCATAAACTTTTCAAGAAATGGCTGACAATGTTGCGCACACAACCATCTACTCAAGAAGCGGAGGAAATTATGGGAGAACCGCCTCCTGGGGTTTCACAAGAAACACTACAAGGGCCTCAAAGCAAGAAAAGAGGTGAGGTTTTGAAGGGGGCATGGTCTCATTTTGTGGCCCTTGATGCAACAATAAAGATTCCTTTGCTAATATTGTAAGTATGATGATTTTGCCTTTCTGCATGTTATGCTATCTGCCTCTTCCACATCACTTAAGCTCACTAAACTGGGAAGCTGCGATAGTAGGATGTGTGTGCATGCCTCATATGTATGTTTTGTTTCTTGGAGATCTTCAATTTCTCTTTTCTTTTGCCATTCAAATACTTAATTTTATCTCAAGTGAACTTTGATGTTGAAGCAAAGTTTAGGTTATCAGGCTCTGCGGAGAAAAGGAAAAAAAAGAAAGGGGCGGGGGGGATAACATGCTTGGTTAATAATTTACCAATAACGCTTATCATTTTTGGTAACATCATCTTTAATACTGTCAACCTAACACAGAATTTTTACATTGGCTAAGTTTTTAGTCATAACAAATCTAAGACTTTTGTGGAGTTCCTTGTCAGCAACTGGGCTATTAGTTTCCCCTTGTTTGTTTTATGGGGATACTTTGTAAATTTTTTGGACTCCAAGTTGAGGGGAGCCTTTGTTTTAATATGTCTGAGATATTAAATGGACATAATTAAGGTCAACAACTCATTGTTTATTTTATGCTCCAAAAAAAAAAAAAAAAAAGAAACAAACTTACATTTCCTCCCTTAGGATACTAGACAGTTCGTAAATTGTAACTATTACAGTGCTGTCCACCTTTCCGCCTCATAAATAATGTCAACAGCATTGATTGCAAGATAATGCGTTAGGCTTTTATGTGTCTTCTAATTTATCTCTTATCTGCAGCATTCCTTTCTACCTGGCTGTTAATGTTATATATGGCGCTGAAGTTTCAAGGGAATTAACTCCTTTTTGGGTTTTGGGGCCCCTCATTGTGGCTTTCTACATCACGATTATCCAGAAATTGTGTGCACTCTATGTCTTCAGCTTCAAGCAGACTATCAAACTACTCAAGAGTATGCCCTCTTTCTGCATTCTGGCTTGCAGCTACGTCTTTTGTGGAAAGCTAAAAGAAGATATCCGAGGTCTTATTTTGCAGCCTATATTGAGCCTAAAAACTAGAGATTACAAAGAGCTAAGGAGAAGAAAGTTGAAAGAATTGGGAGAATGGTTAGCAGAGAAGTACCTCGATTTTGTGGAGTCGGTATGGCCCTATTATTGTCGGACTATCAGATTTTTAAAGAGGGCAAATCTCATTTGAAAGTTTTCTTGAGGGTAGTCCTAGTAAAGGGAAGAAAGGGTTGGAAGGAGATGATCTGATGTTGTGTTGAAGAGTTTTTAAGGGAGCTGGCCAATCCCATTTTGTTCTGTGGTCTTGGTGTTTGAGCTATTTAATGGTCACCAGGAAATTCCTGATTTCTGTTATCTTCCTAACGTTGTCATTTTATTCCCAGATGAGGTTGTGTCGCATCATTGACGTTCCGAGGTCGTACAATGAGATTGATTCCATTTTAGGTCATTGGCATGGATTGCTTCGTACCTTGTTGACACAACTAGAGGTCCAAAGGTGATTTCCATTTGGAAACATTAAGGTCCGATTCGTTGTAGTATCAGTAAACCAAATCAGTAAAAGAGTATCTCGATTGTACTTTTGTAGAATGATCTAACGTAATACCTGTTTAATTGTCTCTAGTTCCTAATACTGCTGCAGAGTGAAAAAGAAAACGAAAATAAGGGAATAAATACTGGCAAAGGGTTAGAAAGTAGCCGATGGGGATTATATCATGTTTGCAGTACTGATTGATCACATGCTTTAGCCATGTCTAATAGCCACTCACGTTCTAATTCCCACAAAGATCCTCGCAACCAAGGAGTCTATAATTCACTTTATCTTGAAATTCGAGGAAAATTAAGTACTTTTTCTAGAGTGTTGTTAAATTAGGAAGACTTTTTCCCTGCTTTGTTTTAGAAATTACAGTAACTCATATTGTATATTGATTTTAATGTATAGGCGTGTTAAGTGGGTTAACGAAGTTAGAAGAACATAATATAAAGCAAAATTGTTGAAGGAATCAGACCAAAAAACCAACCCACCTGTCCACAAGAGAATGTAAACCATTAAGCTTTTTTCTATTAAGTCAGCTTGTGTTGGTATAATTGAAAAAAATAAAATTTTAATATAATACCAAAAAAAATAAAAGTGAAATTTATATGGAATTTTAATTAAAATTATGTTAAATATGTTTTTAAATAAATTAATTAAATTGATTCCATCATGATTGGATCACAGTTTAATTATTAAATTATGAACTGTTTTTTTTAAGTTAAGAACCGATCAGTATTCTGTAAAAAAGCAAATCTTAAAATTAGGAAAAGAAGTTTATAAAAAAAACATTAGTAATAGCTCTGGGCTTTTGAGCCGCAAGGGAAAAAAGTTGCTATGACGGAGAAAATAAAAATTGCCCTGGCCGAATAGGGGGAGGAGAGGTCCATGGACGAGGCAGAATAGTCCAAAGCTTTCGTCCCCCCAACATAAAAAACCCCTCTGCCTTGTCAGCATGAGCAGTATATTAAAAATCTAAATACTGTCTGTCTCAAACCTACACCAGAGCTTCTCCCAGTTGGTCCGCCTGACCGCTCGTTTCGTTTCTTCGTCAAGAAATTTACACAAAGCTATTTCATAAATATCTCCCAAAACAAATCAATTGTGGCTGTGATAGGCAATTTTTCAAGATGGATTGGTTGAGGAATTTGAGTCAGAGCTAGTCTTTGATGCTGTTCTTGCTTCAGATATGGCTACCAAGTGTTCTTCATTTTCTTGTCTGCCAGCTTCTCTGTCTTCTCCTTTTCAACGCAAGAGAAGTGCCCAGGTACTTTAAACTCCTGTTTGGCTGCTCAGAAATTTTATGCTTTCTACCTTCCCGAGAAAATTGATGGTCTTTATATGAGCCTACTTACATTACAATTTGCTCGTTGTTGGTAAATTTCTTCTCTCGTCAGTTTTAGTTCTATTCATGCTCTTTGTTCGTTTAAAATTAAGGAAAAAATGTCATCAAGCATAGAATGAAGGAGTGTAGTGTGACCTAAATTTTTTTGGCTGGCGTTCGGTTGATTAGACTTTCCACATGGAAATTGTTTTCATACGAGGGGTGCAGATGACAGAGAGAAGAAAAACAATGTTCCTTTTTCACTTGTTCACGCTGCATGGTATTTGCTCAACTTTAGGTTTTAATTATTTTGTCACTTTTATTGATCATTAATCTCGTTGGACAATCTTGCACTGAAATTCTTGTCTTTCTTTGACAACGTCTGCTTAAACCTTAATAGCCAATACAAGGTATATTATGTAACTAAAACTGCTTTATAATGACTTCTCTAGATTCTAGACAAATCTCTATATCATAAACAATGTTGTCTGTTTAACTGTATAAGCAGTATATGCGTGTATAGTTTGTTAAAAAAGGACAAAAGTAAGAGTTATAGTTTCATTTTCCATAATGCCTGATGACTAGTAAACCTCGAACAGTTGGAGTGGCTGTTGCGTGAATTTATGATATATCAAATGGACTTTACTGTCATAATGTTGGTGGACACTTATAGCCAGTGATATTCTGGAACATCTTAGGTTGATGTAGAAGTGGCCTGATTTGAATCTCCCTGTTAGCACTGCACTTAATAGATCACCGCTGAATATGGCTTCATCAGTAGGGAAGGGAATGGTTGGAGATCTAAAAATAATCATAGTTGAATGGATCAAGATCTCTTTTTTTTGGGGTGGGGGAGGGGGAGTGAGTACAATTTTTAATTTGTTATCTTAGTTCAAGTCAAATAAAGAAGGTATGTAAAGAAAAAAGTTTGTTTTTTTTTTTCCTAGCCCTTTGGCATTGTGAAAACAAATGCTCAAATTAATTGATGTTAAACTCTTCACTAGCCTTGTGGCCCCAATCAAGGTTATTTGAACAATTACACCAGCTGTATAACATTATTGGGAAGAGGAAAGAAAGAAAACCGAGGAGAAATTGCAGACTCTAAATCACAATTAATGTTATTCAAATAATTACACCAACTTATATTTCAGTGCCAAGGGGGAAAACGAAACTAAGGAGGAACTGTTGAATATACATTTAGTAATTTCATCTTCCTGAACCAAAATTTTAACAGTATATACCCACTATTTTATCTCCATATAACATATGAAGGATGCATGTAAAATGAAGAACTAGGTTTTTTTGGTTTGCTTTACTGCACCAGTAGTACTGAAGTTAACAAAATGTACATCAGCTTCAAGATTTTCATAGTTATTAATACTCACTGTTGATGGACTATTTGAACTTTCGCCAAAAAAAAAAATTGCATTAGAACTTCAAAAGTGTGGTAAGCATGCAAAAAGGAGAGTTGAATTTTCAGTGTGGTATGCTACACAAGCATGAACTTATGAACTTCTCTGCAAAGTGGTGAAGATAGGTAAGCGTCTAGTAAATCTTTCCATTTTTTAGTTTGAGCTGTTCTTGAGAAATCTCTAGCTGTTTAATCTACCAATCAAGCAATTTATGTGGCTTGCTATTTCAATTTACTCTCCCTTGCATAAAATCTATCTCTTTCACTTTCATGATTTATTTTCCTTTAATTTTCAGTTGAGTTTATCACAAAGGTTGTTCAACAACCAGCAAAATAGTGCTCAGCAGCAAATATATACTAGAGGTAGCTTGTTTAAATGTTGGGCATCCCCTATAGTTTTAAATTCTTTCTCGAGTCATCCTTTTGACATAGCAAGTTTAATCTGATTGGTTCCCACTGAGTTTCTTGATATTAGCTGCAGAAGTTCAAAAATATTTTATATGCTTTCTTCTGGACATATTATCTGTTAACATTCTTTTGTTTGTGCATTGGTTTTTTGGTTAGACAATTCATGCCAGTTTATACATGGAATGATGAAGTTAAAAGGAAGGTTCCAGAAGCAGCAGCAGCATCTTCTTTTTGTTGTCTCTGAGGATCAGTCACAATATAGTGAGGTCAAAACAGATGATTTAGCGCCAGAAAATCATTATACAAATTCTGAAGAAATCTCACTTGCTAGCAATTCTTCTTTCTATTTATCAAGTAGTGAAGGAAAGCCAGGTTTAATCTCATTTTATAATCGTCCATATAGGAGAGATAGTGAGATACTTCAGTTGAATGCAGAGAGGAGTCAAAACAGCATACTGTGGTTTACGGGCCCTGCAGTCCTTGTTGCTTCTTTCATTTTTCCTTCACTCTATTTGCGTAGAATACTTTCTGTAATCTTTGAGGACTCTTTGTTGACAGGTGAGTAATTATTCTTTGAAAGAAAGACTGTCTGTATACTGCAGGTTTTGCCCTTTGGGTGCACTTTGTCATTAATTGATTTGTCTGCAATATGTATAATTTACTACTTATGCAAGGTTTGTTATCTTGCATAGTAAACATCTCCCTGAATCAATAGGGGTAAAATTGGCCACCTGATAAAATATATATATATATATATATAGATATATATTTTGGTTGGGGGGGGTGTTATTGTGTTTGGTGCATTTAGTAAGGGGTAAAGTCAGGGAAAACATTCTGGATTTTCATAAATGGGATATGATTTTGATTAGGTGACTTGGAATTATTTGTTTCTTGACAAAACGGTGGAACAATCATTGGATGACTGAACAAAAATGGAAGCATAATGGATGATGAAACTGTGCAATTTTAATAATGTTGATGTTGGCCCAATATGGAATGACAGGAAAAGAGAGTGTTTGTAGTTAGTGTAATTCTTGTGAATTATGAGCTACATTTTCTGCAGCTGTGAGTTGACCTATCCTGAAAAACTGTAGAATGTTCAATTGCTTGTTTTAAATCTTTGCTTCTCTTTCTCTTTGGCTTTGAAATCTGCGTCCTTGTTTGAACTCTGAACTACACTTCGTTCTTTATCTCCAGATTTCCTCATATTATTCTTCACAGAAGCAATTTTCTATTGTGGTGTTGCGGTATTTCTTCTTCTACTAGATTATTCAAGGAGGCCCATGCAACTGGATAATGCTGCAAACAACAGTGATACTCAGACTCCTCAATTGGGACAACGAATCTCTTCTGTTGCTACTCTAGTGCTTAGTCTTATAATTCCTATGGTCACTATGGGTTTGGTCTGGCCATGGACGGGCCCTGCGGCTTCTGCAACTCTTGCTCCATACCTGGTTGGTATAGTTGTACAATTTGCATTTGAGCAATATGCGCGATATCGGAAGTCACCTTCATGGTCTGCTATACCGTTTATCTTTCAGGTGAGGGTGGTGAAGTGTGGATTTAATAAAAAATATTTTCTGAAAAATATAGTTTTCCACTTGGTAGTGTGGATTAATTAAAAAAAGAAAAATTTAATCTGCCTTCCCTTCTTTTTATAGGCTTTTACCTAATTAATAGTATAAATTAACATTTTAATTCAGTGTATCATATAAATTTAAATTTTTGAGAAAATTCTCATCAGATGCCTACCAAGCACTACTACCATATGTGCCACAATTTTTTTCTTTTTGGGAGAAATTGCTCTTTGAATAATTACCGATAAAGTGTTTAAATTTCAAATATTCTTATAGTGTGGGCTTTCTCAATATTAGCGAACTAATAAGTTTTGGCTATTAACAGGTTTATAGACTGCACCAACTAAATAGAGCAGCACAACTGGTGACAGCTCTGTCATTTACAGTAAGAGGAGCCGAAATGACCTCACATAACTTGGCTATAAACAGCTCTTTGGGTACCCTCTTAAACGTCCTACAATTCCTTGGTGTGATTTGCATTTGGTCTCTCTCAAGTTACCTTATGAGGTTTCTACCTTCTATTTCCGCAACAACGCAATGACGCAAAGACTTTCATGTAAGATTTGTCAACAATGTTATCTCACTAGCCAAAGCACACCCCAGTTCGTCTACGTGCAGATTTTACCCTTAATCATTTGTATATTTTAAGGATATTAATAAAATTCTTTATGAGCTTTCTATTAACTGCTTAAATTTTGGGAATGGGATAATTTTTGATGTGGTAATTATTGTTTCTTTTCGCACTCAAGTTGTATTAAATTTCAGCATAAGGTGAGCTGAACACGTGTTTCGTTTATATTTCAAGTTTAAAAGCTTTTTCAATGAGAATGTGGTTATGACATTAATATAATTATTCATGGTCTCTTTTCTTGCACTATCCCCCGGGGGACTGTTGGAGAGAGAGACTAGGGGTATGTGGGGCCTGATGAAATTCACTTATATGGCCCTACATCTTTAAAGTGCGAGTTTGAAAATTTGGTAGAAATTTCCAAAATCATACTTTCTTTGAAATAATAAAATGTTGTTTCTACGTAAATGTGATTTGTTATCGGGTTTCCAAACAAACCATAAATCTTTCTTTTCAATTACACCTTGTGTGCAATATTGCTAAGGATTTGATCTTTTCCCTTCTTGTCTAAGTATCCATTAGATTTGATCATGCGTCGAAAAGTTCGTCTGTTCTAAAAGACTCAACCTAAAAAAAATAGATGAGCTTAACAAAATAAATTCGATAAAAAATGAGATCGTTTTTAAATAAGTTTAAATATAAAATGGGTTGGGTTTGAATTTTTTTCAAAGTTTGGTCTGAGCTCGTTAATATTATAATTATTTTTTTATATTATTAATAAATAATATTATTAAAAAATATATTTATAACTATAGATATAAGTAAAAAAGGATTGTATAACATATATAATTATTTTTTTTACTCTTACTTATTACATAATATATTATTAGAAATAAATTATAATTTAAATAAAATAAATTATTAATCAATAATATTATTAAAAAAATTATTATTTTGAAAAGTTTTATTATCTTATATGTGTGTATATATATATATATATATATTTCAAGTTGTTTAAATTTTTTGTAATATTTTTTTGAATTATTCAGTATTTAAAATAAGAAAAAAGTAAACCTAACAAGTAATAAAATAAACATATTTAATATTTAAAATTAAAAAACATAAAAAACATAAAAATTTTACAAAAATATATTTAAAAAAAAAAGACGTGTTCGAGCCCAGCTTATTTTTAATCAAGTTTGAATCTAGCTTGATATTATTCAAACAATATTAGGTTGGACCCAAACCTAAAAAATTTACAAATTTGTTTATAAACTCAACCTATTTTTAAATGAATCTGACTCGTGATTAGATCTAGTACTCACATGTATTGGGACACATCCTCTCCCATACCCTCCATTGTAAAGATAAGAGAAGAGACCAGTCCCACCTAAATGAAATTTACTATCCTTTTTTTTTTCCCCTCTTCTTTTTCTAAATGCACTATGTGAGAAACTTGAGTTTTGCAATCCAATAAGATGAAATGATCACTTATGTTAATGTTGGTGTGCTGTAATTAATTTCATGTCTAAAAAAAATTGAGTTGTGGGCTAAAATGATTTAGTTGTAGCTAACATGTGCTAGGTACTAGTTGAGAAAGCAAATGATTGAAGAAATTGATGAAACATATTTTGGTGTAAAAACTTGTTCGTAATAGGTTCCCCTCTCCAAGATGATCATCATGGAAAGTACAAATTTTATTGCTAGAAACTGTTAACAAGGTTATGCTAAAGAAGGTACTTGCCTCACATGGGTAAAGCTCCAAGTCTAGGGAATCTTACCCTGATTGTATTGGTTGATTAGGACTGACTGATGAAGTACATTGTTCTTTCTAATCCTCATCCATCACGTGGTTAGGCTTTTCAGTTTCTTTTGTGGAATTCTGGGCCTAGTGCATAGGTCTTAAAAGGCTTCAACAACTAGCTGCCACCAAAACTGGAATATAATACTACCTAATGGCAAAGCTGAGTCAAGATTGATTTTTTAAAAAAAAAATTCGGCCAAGTCTTACGAATTAAAAGGAAAATCGTATAATAATAGAAAGGTCAACGCTTAGCCAATCAACACCAAATGATTCATTGATCAAAATGGAACGGCATTTTTTCTCTATCAAACTACAATGTCCTTTTGCTGTTGATGACGTCTATGTAACTAATAATTTATTGTCTAATGGAAATTAATTAAATTTACTAATACAGGAACAGATACATGCAGCAAACTTGAACCAGTGCACTAACCCGAGAATTAGGCAAACTCCTGTTCAATCAAATTGGTTCACTTATAACTTTGAATTGAATTTGAAGTTTCATTTTCAATAATATTTTTTGTACTCTGCCTATCCAGTGCAGAATCTTTTCTCTTTTCTTCTATTTTAAGAAACGCCTTCTTGTTGTATGCTGATTTTTTTTTTCGTTGATCCTCAATAACATGTACCTTCTCCCTTGGCTCTATCTTTTGCCTTGCTCTAATAATTTAGACTTTGAGAATCTTGCCATTCATTTTTTTATTACAGGGTAGTTAATCTTCTCCTGACAGTATTCTTTTATTTCGTGTGGAAATTAAACTGTATTGGATTAGGTGGCAATGAAAATATAACTATACTTCCTTCATTATGTTGATCTAATCGTAATTTATTAATTATTATATGGAGATAAAATGAAAAGAATGTCGCATAAAAAGATATCCCAACATTATAAAATATAATATTTGGATAATTTTTTTATTTAATAATCATTATTGACTTCTTAAAATCTTTCTTATGTATAAAAACCTATGAGATTTTACTGTTTATTTTTGTATTATTTTTTGTATTATTTATAACATCGTATTACTGGATATTGTTTATATACTGTTTATTCATGTTTTTTTTAAAAATTATTTTCATATATATATTTTTTTGGTTGTGAGGCCTATATTTTTTTTACAATCCTTGGATGCAGGGGTCTAGTATATCCTAATCTACTTAATAAACCAAAAGCCCTCTTGCTCTATAGCTTTGGTCTTGAGTGTTCGCTTGGGTTAGATAAAAAAAGAAAGTGTAAATATGGTGGCCAGGTAAAATCTACATCTGTTCATTTTTTGGCGCCAATTTGATATCATTATTTCGAAGAGAAATAAATCAAAAGATGTAAAATGTATGAGACCACAGTCCTTAATTTATTTATTTTTAACATAATAATATTATATTGACACCAAAAAAGTAAGTGGATCTAAATTCGGCAAGGTAGTGGACTACCCAATTTGATTTCCAATAAAGTCAATGATGACACGAGTTCTTTCATACATTTTATGAGTGAGTGACCACATAGTGGTTTGGATCACACAGGCGTGAATAAAAGCATTTTGCGTAACATCTAGAAAAGAAGGTATTGTGAGCACTTGGGGGTGAGGTGAGTACCAAAAAAGAGGGGTAAAAAAAGGACATGATAACTGGTGGTCCACGTTGGTATGTACTAAGTACCTTCTTTCCTTTCCTTACCTAAGGCTAAGAATGAGACACATAAATTGGTTTCTATTTAAATTTTGATGAAAAAAATACACAAGTAAATCCATTACTTCATTAGTAGATTTTATTTACTTTTTGAATGTGGCTTCTAAATTGTTTGTGTCAAATTTTTCAAAAAGATTGACAGTACAAGTTTCTTTCTGAACTTTAAATGATCCAAACCCAACAGCATGGACAAACCCTACTGGACATTCACCCATATATATTCATTGCTCGTGCTTGAATCCTCAGAAACTAAGCAGAGTAGAGTGGAAGGGTACGCTGAGGAGCTATCACTGAAAGCTAAGTAATAAGCTCTGAATAGGAAAGAAAATGAGATGAGGTGCTTTTGTCTTCATGTGTTTGAGCTTTTTTATATGGGGAATCCTATTAGTCATAAAATGAATCAATATTATTCTCTCCACTTCCCTCAATTTCATTGGACCTAGCTAATTAGGCTGATGCAACTTAGTTTGAATGTAATACACCAAACCTCACATGCTTTTGGCTCTATTTTGGACTTCTAACATGGATGATGAAGCTGTTCTCTACTGGGGAATTGACCAAGTTAATTAGTGTGGTTGTTTTCTTTCTAATGTTTTCTTCTCATTTTTAATATGGAATTAGGTAGTTTAGGTTGAGAAAAAGCAGATGCCTTAACCCTCTACTCAGCTTAATCGTCACATAATACAAATGCTTAGGAGATAATGCTGGGAGCAAGGAATATTGGGATGTTTGTGTCAATCACCAACATCACATGCTGCATATACGATATTGTAATATAACAAAATGTATAGTATTTAAGTATAATTTAAAATATTACGTCTTTTTTTTTTTACAAAAGAAAAAAAAACAAAAAAAAAACAATACAAATATCATATAAGATAAAGAGACTCTCATAAAATTATAAATAATAAAAGTATTCAAGTTTTAAAGAGACTTATCAAATTCATTGATGTCTTGGGGAGAGGTAAGTTGTAATTGACAACTTAGTCTGCACAACGATTATCTTTCTTTAACAATGTATAAAACTAATTTCTCATTTTATATCTATGAATTTTTTTATTTTTTCAATAATTAAAACTACAATTTGAGTGATTCTTTTTATAACGATATCAAGAATTCTTCTATAACAAATTTCAACGATAACTAAAAATTATAGTCTTGCTTGTAAAGTTTTTGTGTTTCATAAATAATGCATATCATTGTAGATAAAAAAAAATTATATGAAATAATGTAATACAATAAAATACAAAATATTTAAATGTTTAATATAAGTGATAAACATAAACATAATTGCCTTTTTTCTTTAAACGTTGGTGCTAGTCATGCGCGTCACTTGTGGATAGAAGAAAAAAACTCTGAAAAAGGAAAAAGAAAGAAAGTTTTAACTGTGAAAGTTATGCTCGTTTATTTTCCAATTCATCATAATGAATTTTCATTCAGTTTCTCAGATATCATAATGCATGCTTGAAATCTTAGGGCGTTCGGTTGGGTATTTCTTTGGGTTAACTCGAAAGAAGAATCTTAGCACGCCAAGCAGACAGTAATGGGTGTACGTATGTGTTGCTTGAAGATCTTAAATCCTAGTATTCCCATGGCATAATGGGCTTATACCTATTTATTTGACAATGTTTGAAGTTGAATTCACCAGAACTCTTGTAAAGTCAAATCATACTTGAGTTTTTTCCTATAATTCTAGTGACTTCCAACAAAACGTCTTTTGAATATACTATGAATTTGTCCATTAATTGGCTGTATCCTGTATGAACAAAAATTTAAGATCAACAACAACCACTCGTCACCTTTTATCTCTACCTGCTTCTTGTTCTATAATTCTTTCAACCACACCCATCTAATTATTTTATCTCCGCAATCTACTAAAGGATCCTAAAATATTCCATTTGCTGCCTAGAGAAGAGAGTGAAAAGGCACCATAGCCTCTGGTGTGAAACTCTTAAAGTAAAAAGGCATGGATTGAAATTTGCATTTATCAAATATATATTAAAAATTATAACAAAACTGTTTATGGGTTTAATAATCAAAGGTTATTCCTGTTACACTAAGTCTTCAAATTCGATCTCAATAAACTGGGATTGACAAATAAAATAATCCTTGACGATGTACATGTGTATTTTTGCCCGACTATTGTCAACTCTCTTTTCAGACACAGTAGGCAGAGATAGCTGCTTCACTAGGACTATTTAAACTAGGGTCTTACATCCTCCGCAGCACTTGCCTCTGCGTCATTGCACTATTTTCCTTTCCTTCATTCGTTTCCTATTCCTTGCTTTGTTACTACTTTCCTTTCCTGTCTTGATCATCTCTTCCCTCTTCCTTCTATATGGAATTGTCCCCTCAAAGTATCACCATTTCTGGTTCTTCATCATGAAGCTCATATTGGTAAGAAATTCTACAATGGGTAGCCTTTGGATATGCCATTTCTTTCTGTTTCTGGCCATACTGAATGCTTCTTTCGTCACAATTCTTGGGGATAATGCATCAGATTCCGACTGGCTTCTTAGAATCAAATCACAACTGGTTGATCCATTAGGAACTCTAAACGACTGGTCTCCAATGGTTCCTATCTGTAGCTGGTATGGACTAACATGTTCACTTGATCAGACTCATATTATAGGCCTGAACTTGTCCGGCTCAGGAATATCAGGTTCCATCTCAATTGAGTTCAGCCACCTTACTTCTCTTCAAACGCTTGATTTGTCCTCAAATTCCCTCACAGGCTCTATTCCTTCTGAGATTGGGCTGCTGCAGAATCTAAGAATACTTCGACTATTCTCAAATTATCTCTCTGGCACCATTCCTGCAGAGATAGGTAATTTGAAGAAGTTGCAGATTCTCAGAATAGGAGATAACTTGTTGACGGGTGAAATCACAACAAGTATAGGTACCTTGAAAGAGTTGGAAGTGTTGGGTTTAGCCTTCTGCTATTTTAATGGAAGCTTACCCATTGAGATTGGAAACTTGAAGAATCTAGTTTATCTTGATATACGGAGGAACAGTTTAGGGGGACTCATACCCAAAGAGATTCAAGGCTGTGAAAAGCTGCAAAATTTTGCGGCATCAAATAACTGGCTTGAAGGAGACCTAACTTCTTCTTTGGGGTCTCTTTTATCACTGCAAATTTTGAACCTAGCCAATAATAGTCTCTCGGGGTCAATTCCTTCTTCCTTGAGTCATCTCTTCAAGTTGAAATACCTGAATTTGCTTGGAAACAAACTAAGTGGGGAAGTTCCTTCAGAGCTTAACAGTTTGAGTCAGCTTCAGAAGCTAGACTTATCCAAAAACAACCTTTCTGGACCAATAAACCTCGTTAATATCAAACTAAAGAGTCTCCAAACTCTGGTTCTGTCTGATAATTTTTTAACAGGTAATATTCCAGCCAACTTCTGCTTCGGAGGTTCAAAGCTTGAGCAACTTTTCTTGGCTCGGAATAAACTTTCTGGTAAGTTTCCCTTGGAGTTACTCAATTGCTCCTCAATTCAACAATTGGACCTTTCTGATAACAGCTTTGAAGGGGAGCTTCCAACAACCTTGGACAAACTACAGAACCTCACAGATCTTGCTCTCAACAACAACAGCTTCACGGGATCTCTACCGTTGGAAATTGGAAACATTAGTACCTTGGATGGCCTCTTCTTGTTTCATAACATGTTTACAGGAAAAATCCCAGTAGAGATTGGAAGGCTTCAGAGGTTGAAAACCATATACCTCTATGATAACCAGATGTCTGGTCCAATACCAAGAGAGCTAACAAACTGCACAAGCTTAAGGGAAATTGACTTCTTTGGGAACTATTTTTCTGGGCCCATTCCAGAGACCATAGGTAAGCTCAAGGACTTGGTTCTGCTTCATCTGAGGCAGAATGCCTTGTGGGGTCCTATCCCTTCAAGTATGGGGTACTGTAAAAGGCTTCAGTTGTTGGCATTAGCAGATAATAAATTGTCTGGTTCCATACCACCCACATTTAGTTACCTTTCAGAACTTAGAACCATTACCCTTTATAATAACTCATTTCGAGGACCACTTCCGGAGTCACTCTTTCTTCTCAAAAACCTCAAAATCATAAATTTTTCTCATAACAAGTTCAGTGGAACTATCCTTCCTCTCACTGGTTCAAACTCTCTAAATGCCTTGGACTTGACTAATAATAGCTTCTCAGGTCCCATCCCTTCAAGCCTAGCCATGTCAAGAAATCTCAGCCGTCTAAGACTCGCACAAAATCAACTTACAGGAAGCATTCCATCTGAACTCGGTGGGCTCACTGAGCTCCACTTTCTTGATTTGTCCTTTAACAGTTTAACAGGAGATGTGGCACCTCAACTCTCAAACTGTAAAAAAGTCGAACACTTCCTGCTTAATAATAACAGATTGAGCGGCAAAATGCCTTCTTGGTTGGGAAGTTTCCAAGAACTTGGTGAGCTGGATCTCTCGTTCAATGACTTCCATGGAAGTGTACCTTCTGAGCTCGGACACTGTTCAAAGTTGCTGAAACTTTCTCTCCATCACAACAATCTCTCTGGTGAAATCCCACAAGAGATTGGAAATCTTACTTCCCTCAATGTCCTTAACTTGCAAAGCAATCATTTCTCTGGCCTCATTCCTTCATCAATTCAGCAATGCAAGAAGTTATATGAGCTCAGGTTCTCAGAAAACCTCTTCACAGGTGATATACCAGATGAGATAGGAGGACTCACAGAACTCCAAGTGATATTGGACTTGAGCAAAAACCTCTTATCTGGGAAAATCCCATCGTCACTTGGAAACCTCATGAAGCTAGAAAGACTCAATCTTTCTTTTAATAATCTTCATGGACAAGTTCCTCCTTCACTTGGAAAACTAACAAGCCTGCACGTGCTGAATATCTCAAATAACCATCTCCAAGGCCAGATTCCTTCAACATTTTCAGAGTTCCCACTAAGCTCCTTCATGAACAATGACCATTTGTGTGGCCCACCATTGGTATTGTGCTCAGAATCTAGAGGGCAAGATCAAGTGGTGCTGTCTAACAAAGCAGTGGCTGCAATCATAGTGGCCATTGTCTTTACTTCTACCGTGATATGCCTAGTGTTGTTGTATATTATGGTGAGAATTTGGTGTAACTGGAGGAAGGTTGCGATTTCAAGTGCAGATGGAGGCATAGGTGAGCGAAAGATAGAGGAGGCTAGATGGGTTAGTGGTGATAAGAAGACGAGAAATGGAGAGTATTGGAATATGAACTCTTTTGGGTTTATTCCTTCACCGGATGAGCAGAGTTCAGAAGCAACGACTTGTGTTTTCAATCTTAAAATGCATGCAGAAGCCATGAAAAATTCCTTGGTTTGAGAAGACTTATTTATTTATTTGTTATATTTTTCCAGCTCTGTCTCTCTCTTCCTCGTTTAGCTCTTTCTTTTCATTAAAAAAGGATGTTCTTTAAGGCTCTATATTGCACTCTATTTGGCTTATTTTGGGAGCTAGCGAAATCTCAATTGAATGTACAAAAGCAGTCATTCAAAGAGGCTAATAATGGTTCGTGATTTCAATGTTATATAGTTATAGTTTGATTAAATTTTTTTTTTGGTTGATAATTTTTTGGTAAGGTTTAGTTTGAGGAACGTAATTAAGGTCATAGATGTTGAATAATAAGGATTTGCTTTTGAAAAAAATAAAATAAACTTGAGGCCAAAAACAGTTTAAATACTGAACAGGCTTAAAACTAAGGGAACAAAAGTCAGCAGACTCAATGCTGCCCTTTAATAAAGCAAAATCATGACGATAATAACAGACTTCTTAATTATTCGGACTAAAATGCTCTTTAATAAATGTGGATATGATCGCCTGCGGTCATATGATTTAAACTTTGAATTCTCGTTTATCATCATGATGTCCTCTTTTTCGAATTAATTTTCGTTAAATTATTCTTTTTTTAAATATGTTTAAATTACATTTTTTTGTTTAAAATTATACACAAATCTCTCTTAAAGTTAAAAAAATAATCAAAATAATATTAGATTATATTAATTTTTAATCAAAAATATAATTTATTAAAAAATATATTTTAAAAGTAACATTATTTATTGTCGTAAAAATAAAAAATTAGTTTATTTTATATTTATAAAAGCAAGTATTTAATATTAATTGAATACATATTTAATATTTGTTATATTATATAAGTAATAAATGTATGAGTATTTTGATATAAATAAATGTAATTTTAACTTATTTTTTATAGAGAAAATCTGCATAACACATGTCTTGAGTTTTGAGGGAAGGAATATAATTTTTTAAAATAAAAATTAACACAAAATCGGAATCTTTCATTTTATTTTGCTATACGGGAAAATATTGATAAACCAATACTCTCTCTACATTCTTGAATAAAATACTCAATATACACGGATTTGTGAATATTTTAGGCACCATAGATGCCTCGTTCGTCGTTGTCACCCTCTCTTTTATTTAAGTGGATCAAATTTTGGTTTTTTTTTTTAAATTAAAAAATTAAGATTTTGAAAGTAAAGAGTAAACTTAAAAAAAAAAAAAAAAGATAAGGTAAGAATTTAAAGGAAAGATTCAAGAATCAAGACCCCTGTCACTTAGGAGAGACGCCGTAAATTTTATGAAGATCCATCATTCAAATTGTTTGGTCAGCAACACGTATTCTTTAAGTTTGGATTATAAAATTTTTTTAAAGTAAGTTTGATTTATAAAATTAAATAAATCAATTAAAAATAAATATATAAATATATGATTTTTTTAACTAATTTACATATCTATTTATAATATTTATTTATGATTTGACATGATTTATTTATCCGTTATAAACAAAATTTACACGTGTAAGGTTAATAATAAAAATTTATTGTAACTTATATTAGGATTTTTTTAATCCTAAATCTTTTACAGAAAGTAAGTAATGGAACCAATGGATCAAAATAAAATGAGCTAACTGTCACGGTCATTATTCTCTTTCCAAAAGATACGTCATTTGGAACGTACAGCCCACCGCTTATAAATTTCTTCATCGTCCTGAGTCCATCCGATGTGGGGCGTAACAACTATCCCGTCTAATCCGTAATACCCTCGTCATGGGGCCCATCTCTGAGTCACGTGAAATACGGGTCCGGCTCTGATACTACTTTATCATGGAGTCATTATTCTCTTTTCAAAAGACGTGCCATTTGAAACTATAGTTCTCCGTTTATAAGCCCCTTCACTATCTCGAGTACATCCGATGTAAGACATAACATATCGTTATATTTAGGTCAACGGTCAAACTGCTCCTTTCTTTTTTTAATTTTAAGTATGCCCAGGCAAACTTTATTGGGCTTAAAACTACGTCACTCAAACGACACACATCTCTCATCTTGGCTGCATTTTAGACTGAACAATGAGGGCCACTAATGCTAATAAATTAAGCTTTTATGTGGTAAGCTAGACTTGGTTAATTTGTAAAAGATTTTAGATATAATTTAGAGGAAATTAAAAAATTATTATTTAATTTTTGTTAAAATTATATATACCTCCCCTCTCTTGCTACTTCAACCTTCATTTTCTTGAAATTCCCATCCAACTCTTTTCTTTTTCTTTAGCCACCTTTGGTATAAAAGAATGAAAAATAATAATGAAATAAATAAAAGATAACACTTAAAAACATTTATTTTAAAAAATAATAAAAAAGAGACATATATTGTTCAATAATAAACATTATATAATAAACTCTTCGCATGTTTCTCACAATTTCATAGAGCATTTTCTGATCTGGGTTATTTAAGAGTCCAGCAAATATGATCACTTTATTAGGCTTTTACCACGTCATGACCGCAAAGGTTCCACTTTATAATGGAAGATTTGAAAAAGCAATAAGGAGTTGATTTAGGGCATTGGATAAAGTTTCTATTGGAGACAGAAAGCAATAGATGTTGCTCCTGTCGTGGTAAAAGCAAACATGGCTAGTGCGATTTCCTGCAACTTTATTTCATTCTTGTTTAATTAGGGTTATGTTGAAAAAGATGTTTTGAAGGGATGTCAGAGACCTTGAGATTATATAATTATATGTGTGTATATATATTATAATATTCATAATATATAATATATTTTGTTTCAGAAATATATAATTTATATTATATAAAGTTAATATAATATAATTTATTTTTATTTCCCTAAAAAAATATATTATATCTTTATATCTAATAATATAATATGATTTAATTTTTATTATAAAATATTAAAATATAATTATTAATAATAAATTTATAAATAGAAAACAAAATTATATAACATTTTTTATATTCTTATTATCAAATTCTCTAATTAAAACATGATAAATATATAATTTTTTTAATATACAATTGCACATATTTTATTATTTTTTAAATTATAATATTTTATTATGTTTTTAAGAAAATCAAATAGCTATATGCTTTTTTAATATTATGATAAGTGTATGCTTTTTTTAAATATTATACGTTTTTTTAAGAATTCAAAATTTTTTAAAGAGTATTTTTAAAATCTTATTAAAAAATTGTCAAGGAACTATACATTTATTATAATATTATTTTTAAATTATACATATGTCATATTTTACTTATAAACTATACTTTTAACTTATGATTCTTATCTTATACTCATATATTCGCCACAGAACTATATTTTTAATTTTGTAAACGTAGCCTTTCAGTTAGCTTTTTTATTGGAAAGACTAACATTATTTACTTATATAAGTAGAAAGAGTTTGAATTAACAAAATGGATATTTAATTTGTCATTCTATACAACTTTTTTGCTGCCAAAAAAAATTAAAAGAAAATGACAAAAGAAGTTATTGTTTGTCACTTGAAATGATATGCGGATATTATATATATATGTTGATTTAGTCCTTTTTAACTAACACAAACAAATGATATTAGGGTTATGGACAATAAAACAAGTAGGATATATTATACAAAATTAAAAGTTTAAGATTCTATTAAAGTTAACAGAAGTAAATTACATAAACCTCTAAATAATTATTTTTGGTTTAGTAGTTAAAGATGCCACACCCCCAGTAATCCTCCAGATTCACACAATAAAGTCTTCCCATCTATCTTTCCACCATTGCAAGGGCTACTTCCTTGAGCACTCTTAAATCCAACAATTTATTTATTTTTCTTTTTATTTTTTTGGCCAAAATATTTTTCTATTTTGTTAGAAATTGATGAAAGTATAGTTTTCAAATTTTGATTATATAAGGAACTCAATCTTTCAAAAAGTCAAACTCTCATCATTAGATTCATAATGACTCAATGGTAAAAGAATATCACCTAATGGCATAATGTCACCGCCCTAACCTTATCCATAATTTCACTTGGTACATAGAATTACACTTCATTCAGATTTTATATTTCATTTGGTATATAGAATTATTAGATATAAATATAAATAAAATAAAATAATTATATTTTGTATAATATATGCAAAAATAAGAATACTATTCTATCTATAAGTTTGTTGAATAAAATAATAATAAATAAATGACTCTCGTGTCTCTATTTAAAAAAATATAATAAAAATAATGATATAATAAATTTTATATAAATTAAGTATAATAATTATTTTCGATTCATACACTTATCTTACCAAAAAAAAAATCCTTCTCCGTGTTTGGACAAAATTTAACTATCAAATAGGATGTCAAAAAAAATATTCTTTCTTCATCCCTCTCTGTCATATTGTACCAAATGAGATAACAGAGTAGATTCTTTGGGTTGGTCTGGAGAGGAAACCAACAGATCAAAATAACACGAGCTAGCCCTAATTGTATGCAGCTCAAGGATCCAATAGCTTTCTTAGTCAGCCCAAATAAACCCTATTGGGCTCAAACAAATTTTTATTAGCCCAGACAAACTTTATTGGGCTTAAAACTAGCCACTCGAACGACACATATCCCTCATATAGGCTGGATTTTAGGCTGCACAATGAGAGCTACTAATGCGACTAAATTAAACTATTATAGGTTGTAAGCTAGACTTTGTTGATTTGTAAAAGATTCCAGATATAATTTAGAGTAAATTAAATGGACATTTTTTTTTTATTTTTAAAATATGTACTTTAATTTAATTGACTTAACTCTATTAAGAATATTCCTTAAAGGATTCTGAGATTCCTTTTTTATTTAAAATATATATTAAAATAAATGTACAATTATTAATCTATTCCTTTACCCTAAATCCCCAGATGCTTTTGAATCACTTTACGCAAATTCATTCTAGCTTGTCGTTGCTGGTAGTTGGCACGTACCAACCCCAAGAAATCATCAATCGGTCCTAGTTCAAACTTTTAGGGAACACAGAGGAAGGGTTGAGGCTCTCTCCTCCTCATTTGTGCCTTTGCGTTGTGCTTTGGAGACTACAGGTGCAAGCTTGCTCACAACTCTCAAATTTGAAAAAGAAAATATTTGGCTTGCGTCCTGTGTTGTGCATGTGCTGTGTCCTTAAACAGAAGAGTCGTCCCTTTTTTTTTTTTTAACTTCATTTTTTTAAAACCTCCCCTGTTACACAGCATGGTTATACAGTGTAGCAAGGGATTTGTTTTGAAAAATATTTGCTGTGTTCTGCTTAATACCTACTAGCTCCCCCCATAAACCAAAACACATGCTCTTCATCATCATCCCCACCTCCCCCTCAATTGCCACTCCAACCCTCTTTTTCTTCAAATTCCCCTCACCAATTCCTTTATTCTTTTTACTTTTCTTCTTGTTTCTCACAGTTCATGGAGCATTTTCTGAACTGGGTTATTCAAGAATCCAGCAAAATGATCACTTTAAGAGATGTTTATCTATATTTTACAAATAGAGAAAAAGCTTATATGATTTCAATAAAATTTAGGAAAAAATTATGTAATTTACTTAAAAAGGGCTGCTAATAGAGCAATTGACAGAAAATACTAATTTGGATTAAAGTATAGCCTTAGTTTTTGTTTTAGAAAAAAATATGTGTCTTTTAAAAAAAGAAGAAAAATTTATATAATTTTAACAAAATAAAAAAAAAGTGTATAGTTTACTCTACAATTTATTGTATCGTCATGTGAAAAAATGTGTTACTAACCTCAAGGTTATAGAGTGACCTAAATTGTGTAATTGTTTTCGGGTATGTGAAAATTGGTAAATTTTCATAGAATTATATAGTGTGTTGGAATATACTTTCCGGGTCACTTTCAATCGTCATTACTGGCTCTGCTTGCTTTTGTCTTTTGGGCCAATGGCTCTGCTTCTTCCATATTGACGAAAAGGACGCAGCCCTTTTTGGTAATTTCCCATTCAACGTCGAACTATACGGTTAGGTAGAAGTTTTCATGAACATGAAAGCTCGTTGATCCGAACAAACAGTGAAGAAAAAAAAAAGAATGAAACAAAAATGAAAGAATTAGTGTATGCTTGCCATTGTAAAGAGGCTTATGATAAACACAAGGCTCTTGGTCTTTATAATAACAGGCAGCTTAAAACACACCCAAACATGTGCTTCAAGATTCAAACTCGATCTGTGCAAAATATGGCCGCCATGCCCACCATGTGTCGCATGCGGATGGAAGATTTTTGCACCAACTAAAGCCAAAATGAAAGAGTGCGTAGAAGAAGAAAACAAATAACATATATATATATATATATATATTGATATAAATAGAGGTTTGACATATTTATGCAGAAGCAAACTCAAATATCTTATATATATGAGAAAGAACTTGAAAGATAAATGAAAATGGAAAGAAAACATGGGAAGGAAATGTAAAGCGAAAGCAGATGATTTAAGGGATTATTGGGGGCTCTTTATAAAGATGTTTCTAGGGCAACTGAGTGACAACACCGCCACTTGTTTGCTAGGGCTTCGGGCAACGGGCAGGATATGCGTTGCTGGATGAGCTGCCAGAAACGGGCATGTTGGGCAAGTGGATTTAAATATATTATTTATGGATCTGGCTTTTTGCTGGTTGAAGTGAGAGTCATTGATACTTGGTTTGGAAGGGTTAATTTTTATTTATTTTATTTTGATTTTTTAATTCCAGGCATAATTTTTTTAAAAAGTTGGCAAAGACTATTTTTATATCTTTAAAAAAATTTAAAATATTAAAAAAATATAATTCTATATCTTTTTTAATCTCAATTGTTTATTTGTATATTTTAATATATATACATATATTTAAAAAATAAAATACAAGATAAAAACAAAATAAAATTTTAAAAAATATTTTTATTATATACTTTGCCTTCTTGAAAAAAATCAAAATAGAAAAGAATCATCAGTTAAAATTAAAAACAAAAAAAAAACAAAAACAAAGTCAAAAATCTGTTGAGATTAAGCACTGGCGAATCTCATTTCCTTATCTATTGCTTTTTTTTTATTTCTGAATTTGTTTATATAACAATTTACTATATATAGGAGGAAAACGCATGTAATTCGATGCTTGTCGGCCAGTTATGCACCCCACGTGGAATCATGGAGCTCTCCACGTGGAAGCCTACCCTTATGATTTGTATCCATCGTGTAAAAGAAGAATGAATGGGAGATTTTTGTGCTCAACATGAGTATAAGGAGTAGAAATAATATATTTAGTATCTTGAATGCGTTATAGCTTTATTTTGCTATGTTTTTATTAGTCTTTTGTATTCACGAGATGTAAAAAAAGTATTTAGGAATATCTTAGAACAATTTTTAGAAAATAAATTTATTATAGAAATTTAATTTCATGATTCTTATTTTAAACTCATATATTGGCTAAAAGAATCTTTTTAAATTTTAGGGATTATATAATTTATCATCTTAACTTTAAAAGTTAGTTATACAACTTTACTTTTAATTTTATACATCATAACTTTTGTTAGTTTTTTCATTGGAAATACTAGCATAATTTGCTTAGACAAGTCAAAAAGAGATCAAATCAATAAAAAATACATTTAACTTATTATTTTAAAAAATATTTTTACTGCAAAGAGTTAGAAGAAAATGACAAAAGAAGTTATTGTTTGTTACTTGAAATGATATGTCTATATAAAAAAACACACACATACATACGCATTTAAAGTTAAAAGAAATAAAGTATACAAACCTTTAAATAATTGAAAGGCACGTTGACAATTTTCATTTAGCGAATAAAAAAAAAATCCGAGCTTCCGCTTCTCTAATGTTACTAATAGTTTATGGTCTTCACTAATAGTTTTAAAATAGATAATTTTTAGAATCAATTTTAAAAATTAAAAAATATATTTAAATTATTATTATAAAAAATCATCATTTTTTGTTTTTTGATTTTATAAAATAAAAGTTACAAAATATCTAAAAAATATTTTAATTATTTTTATTTTTAAAAATATAATTTTATTTTTTTGTTTTATAGAATATTTCATTCAAAATATATTATCAAACAATTTTTTTATTTTTTTATTTTAAAAAATAAAAAATTATTCTAAATACAAACGGAGCTATAATTTGTGAATTCATAGTTAAGGATGCTATACCCCAGTGATGCTCGAGATTCGAAGAATAAAGTCTTCCCATCTATCTATCCACCGTTGCAAGGGCTACTTCCTTGAGCGCTCTTTAAATCCAACAATGTCTTTTTCTATTTCTTTTTTGTGGGACCAAAATCTCTTTCTATTTTGTTAGAAAATTGATGATTAGATTCATAATGACTCAATGGTCGAAATATACGACCTAATGGCATAATGTCATCACCCCACCCTGTCCATAATTATACTTGATGCACGAGGTTTCGGAAATGTTTTTCTGTTTGGCCAAACCTTTTGGAGACTAAAATTTAATGTTTTAAAAATCAGATTAGATATTAAATTAGATAAAGCTAGATTCACAGTTTAATAATTTGATTGTAATTAAATTAAGATTGAATTAGTTTTTTTAAATATATATATAATAAATATATATTTTACAATTAAAATAAATATAAATATTTAAAATATAAAAAATAGCTAAAATATTTTACATATAATAATAAATCTATATAAAATATGTTGAATAAAATTCATAAAATATAAATATTTATCATAAAATACTGAAACTTCATTTTAAACAAAAGCAAGAAAAAAAAACCCCAGTGTTAAATTAGCTCATTTTTTATCGAGATTTTTTAAATTTAATTTTAAAAATCAAATGATCCAATTTCATGACTAATTTCCTACTTTTTTGATTTGATAGGTTGGCCAGTTTGATTTGATTTTTATAACTATATTAAAAAATTGTTTATTTTTTTAAAAAGTAATTATTGAAAAAAAATAAAGTGTTTGTCTACACTTCTAAGAGAAAATAAGTAAGAAAAAAAATTGAAAGTTTTTCCTTTAAAGCCTAAGTAAAATTTTGAAAACAATCATGCCTTCGTTCAACATTATTAATTACTATGATTATTTTTAACATCTTTTACCTACCCTTTTAAATATGTCTTTTTTGATAAGATGATAGTACAAATTTATTTCTTAAAAGTTTATCAATCACAATAATATTAATAAAAGTACTTATCAAATGATTATGCTTAGCACAAACAGCTTCTTTTTCAGAATGCTTCTTATGAAACTCCATTTGAAAAAAAAAATTCAAAATAAGAAAAAATCCATAACAACCCAGAACAGGGAGACGGAATCTCGCATATAGTAACAAGATGCACAGGTAGACCTCAGCTCCTATGAAGGAAAATTCTTTTTACATTTGGTTACAAAAGCAGATCATGTTTGGGATTTCCTGCATTTCAAATTGAATCTACAAATCTGTCATAATTTTCCAAAATAAACTGTACAAACTATGCATAGTACAATATCAAGCTACTTTCAGCAGCACAAGCCACTAAATTGGATGTTGGATGCCAAGCTACATGTAACAGCTTGGAGCTTAAGTTACAAGATAAGTCATCACTGTCATGAACTACAAAACACAAAAAGCCCTAAACATCAGATATAGGAGGAGCAAAAAAGAGTGAAAGAATAGAAGAATAAATAGATAGAAAAATCCAACCATGCTGGTAAAATCCACGTGTTAGGTTGCTCAGGGACGACCTTCTAACCCTTGGAGCAGCTTGGTGAAGAGGCCTCCTGCTGCTGGTCAGGTGAAAAAAATAAGGGAGTTGATGGATAGATAGTCTGACATTTTTCCAAATGATTGAGAAATTCACCACTCTCTATGTGGACAATAGATACATCTATATATATGATTAGCATTCATCATAGTCTGGAAATTCCATGTAGTGCGATTAATCTCAAATTTAAACGAAAACCACAGCAATAAAATGCAAAATCAACTGGTAGAAGTTAACCTGTCAGAATTTCCAATTATATCTAGTTTGATGCCTTCCTCACTTCCAGTCCCAAGGGAGAATGTCCTCAAGAGATTACTGAGAAGTTTGCAGATGCAGAGATTAGGACAAACACAAACAACTTATTCACAATAATCCTCGAGATAAAGTTGAAGTTAGCTTCAAAAAGACGGACCTATAAGAACCAGTTGCAAAATGAAGTCCATCTCCACTAGAGCAACACTCAAATTTATCGAATATGTGGTCATCGGTATATAACTCAGGTAGCTTGATGAAACAAGGGAAGCTGTCAGCCATAGGAAAACTCACGTATGCAGGTTGCAACATGTGAAACATACCGTTCATGAAATATACACAGTGCATAAACGTTTATTAATATAATACAATTACTAGAAGAAGCCACTTACCCTAGGGTGCAGGTGCTCATGAATTTTGAATACTGCAACTGGAGAAGAATCCATGCGCATGTCCCAAAGCTAAAACAAGAAACGAAAGCATAATGTAAAACGCATAATGCATTAAAAGGAAGGCATAACTATAATGCTAAAAGAAACCTATGCATATTCAGTTTGCAAAGTTGTGTATTACAATTAGAATAGTTTTGTAACTTAAAACAATTGTCTTATCTGTCCTCTCGCTAAGGTTCATTTACAAAGGTTAAAAGGATATGCCTTCTAATTTAACCTTCCAAACTTCAAAAGTGAACTTTTAACCGAGTTATATCCGAGAGCCATGAACAAATTAGGAGAAGTCTAACTAAATCCTAAAAAAAAAAAAAATCATTGGAAAAACATGACCTTTAAAGAGGATATTTATAATTCAAGATAAGTTCTAGAATATTATTCTGGAATGAAAATTTTACATCACTGTAGTACTAGAAAGACCTTCATATTCATGAAATCACGACTTATAAGATGCTGCCCATCATCTAGAAACTTTATGTCAGAGATGCATGCAATAATTTCCTCAAAAAATGATTTCATGCCAGTGGGTGCCCCATCTTGAAATCTGTGTAATCAAGCTGAATGCGAAGTATCAGAATAAAGGCATGACTGATAAAAGAAAATAAACCAATCCTACACTTAGAGGGAAATGAGCTGCAACTTACATTCTAGCACTGCGGTCACATATTGCTGCTTGTCTCAAGTCAGATAGACGAATAAAACCTCGTGAGCTGCCATATGCTAGCAGGTTACAGTGCAATGGATGGAATTCAGCTGATGTTATGACCTCTGAATGAAATTTTGACAAAATTGGTTAAGATGCAAAGAAGTGACAAAAATAATACACCATCAGGAGTGAGCAACACATCCAATTTAGGGCATACAGCTGACATGTGTGATATATATGACATAGAGGACATACACTAGTGATTTACTTAGTATGGCCTTATTCCTTCACCATGCAGATGGGTTCATCAAATAGTTTGTTTATAGGAGAAAAGACGCAATCCTTTTATCACCAGAAAATTTAACTTCATAAAGGTAGGTTGTCATGTTATAACTTAAAACATTTTGGGAAGTGTTAGAGAGAATACAAGACTTGGAATAAAATATTAACTTAAAACACCTAGATATTTGAATGTATTCAGTTGGAATAATCAGATGAAATTAGGATACATTGAATATTGAGTAAACATGGACTACAAGATGCAAGAAGTGGAGGACGAACAAAGTTACCAATAATATCCGCCATGTTTGGTGGCTTCATGTCAATGATATTGAAACACTGATCACTGACATCAAGATTCCATAAATTGATTCTAAGGTCATCTGCCGAGATAAATGTCTCACCATCACTGTGCAGGGATCAAGAAGACAGGTTATATCATTTGTAAAGTAGTAATGGTCATGAAAAAGACGGCATCCTTCTATTTTCTCCTTAAACCAGGAAAGGGTATATTAAAAGTACATAAAAGACGAGCAAATTGTACCTATTATTTGAGATGGAGTTAATATTAAAACTGTGAGCATGAGCAAACACCTTTCGGCATTTTGCATGAAGATTGTTGTCTACACCTGCAATCTAATTTCAAAACATATTGGCAAAGAATCTTATATTCTAAGAAATATTGCTTTCTGACAGAAAACAGTGACAAACAGAGGAACTGCTTATTCCAAAAGAACCAACCTTGGCATTAATATCTTGAGATACTGACATATTCTGGGTTATCTTCTCTATCCATTCCAAATGACGGCCATTAGCAGAAGACAGGGTTTCTTGCCCACTCATGAAACTCCTTTCAGCCAAAAGAACATTTTCTGAGCTTAATAATCGAAGAGGAACCACTTCTTTAATTTTTTCTGTTTTTGGTTCCTTAATCTACTCCCAAGGAAACAAAGAAGAGGAAAAGAAAGAAAGAAAAAAATTAGAACGATTATATGATGCAGAATCAACTTACGAAGACAATCTCTGCCTATGATGAAAGTCATGCAGCAGGAAATATTAAAGAGATTATTTAGATTTGGTGGTGCCAGCTTGGTTTGGCTTTTTCTTGCAAAAGCCCAAGAGTTCTTTCGGTATGAAGAACCTTTTTTAAGGTGGGCAAAACCAACTTTTAGAAAAAGCTAAAACAGCTTTTGTTGGTGCATTTTTCAGAAGCTAAAATTTAAGCTAGTCTAAGTGGACTTTCTCCCGGCGAAAAATGTGCGTAGAAAGAAAGAAAAAAAAAAAGTTCCCCAAAAACAAATCCAAGCTGGCAATTGGCGCCAGTTTGATCAGTTATCAGTTGCAAAATGCAAAGAGCTTTGTGTTAGGGGGAACAAAAAAAGGCATCTTCAACATTAATCTGATAACCCGTACCTTCCACAATTTAATAGTTTTATCATTTGCTGAAAGAATAAACAGCAATCCATTCTGTGTAATACACCACCTCACTTTCTTAATCCTCTGTTGAATTTCCACATTCTTCAAGTAATCAAACTACATAAAAGAATAATAGTAATACCATGGAAATCAGTAAGGCACACAGAGACCCAAGAAATGCATCCAAGCACATCAAAGAAAGATCTATGATACTACAATGACTCCAGAAATATGACAGCATTAGATACAAAAGATGAACATACTTCAGGCGCATGACTCTGAAATTCTGACTTATACCGAAATTTGGGGTGCCGTGCAGGAGTGGAATCCAGCTGCTCCAAAAGTTTTCGAGAATGTTGGTGATTTAAAGCCTACGAAATCAACAATATATAGAAAATTTGTATCAAATTCAACTGCAATTCGAACAATGCAAATAAGATATAGTAATTTGAGAGTGAAAAAGAAAGATGATACTCACATTCTTTCTATCATCTCTTTCAAATATTACAACACGTCCACCTCGATCTCCAACAGCAAGATAATCACCACGCTTCTCGAACCCAATTGCTGTTATGATATCATCTAAAGAAAACCCCAACATTTTACGGAACAAAAAGCAAAGGTTAGGAGAGGAAAAGAAAAAAGCCGTGCTTTTTCAAGAAAAATTGAAAGATTCAAATTTGAAAGGGAAAAGAAACGAATTTGACTCAAGCGTTAGGACTAATCCTCTTGAACATATAAGCATATCATTTGTACAAAACTAAAAAATGGAAGAGCCGAAAGAGACTGACCCTCTTGAAGCGGCTCGGAGGGAGGACGTTCGCCGAATACCTGAGAGAAGGTCCACCGTAGAGGAGCAGGGGACTCAGGCATGACTGTTATGCTATCTCGCGGCAACACAAGCAGACATGGAGAAGAGATAACAAAGCTACAAATACAGAAATGGTAGTGTTTGCAGAATTTGGAAGTTAGATGTTGAGACGTGGGAACTTCACAATCTATTATTCTTCCTCCTCATCCACTCGAATTTCCAAGAGCAAGAACCAGCTGCCGTTATTGTTCATGTTTTTATTTTATATTATTTACTTCCCTCTCCTTTAATTCGTAAAAAAGTAATATCACGGCTATGTTTGGTTGAGCGAAGTAAAGGCAAAGGAAGGTAAAAATGTAAATAGAGGGAATAGAAGGTGAGTTTTATGTTATCCTCAAAAAGATAATTTAATAGGTAGAATGACGCTGTGATGGATAGAATAAAAAAAAGATAAAAATATAATAAATATTATATGAATTATGTAAAAGAAAAACGTTACAGTAAATTAAACAAAGCATGAGAGATTCAATGATTTATTTCATACAAATGAAGGGGGAGAAATTATATTTATTTATTTTTACGTAATATATTTTATTATCATTTTATTTTTATATTAAATAAATAATAATAAAATAAAATAAAGAATATATGAAGTATATGCTGTTGAAATAGTATTTTTCTCAAATAAAAAATAATGATCTAAATTCTAAACACATTTTATGGTTTCTTTTTTTTTTTTGGGTTTTGGATTAAGGCCCCATTGCTTTATCAATTAAAAAAATAATGAAATAAAATAAAATAAAGAAGATACAACGTAAATGCTGTTGAAATAGTTTTTTTTTTCAAAATAGATAATGATTTAAATTCCAAACATATTTTTATAATTAAATTTTTTTTTTGGGTTTCGGGCTACAGCCCCGTTGCTTTACCAATAAAAAGGAAAAGCTCGAACAAAGTCTGTAAATGGGAATTTATAGTCTCGCATTACTATTATTATTTTTTAGGCAAAAGTCTCGCACTACTAAACCTTAATCATTCCTACAATTATTTTCTTTACTTCTACATGGAAGACATTGAATTTAAAAGTATTACATTTTACCCCTAAGACCAATTATAAAATCAGTAAATCAATTTTAAAAATAATAAAATATTTCCGAAACTTTGTACTAAAATAAAACTTTAAATTGTCGTTAAAATTAATGGTAAGAGAGCACGTTATTTTGGCTGTTTTAGTAATATTTAGCTTAATTCAACATTTGATTTAAAAAAAAAAAGATCATCTCTAATTTCTCGAAACTCCTTTCCAGTTTTACAAAATAACTGAGATTTGACTTTTTATCTAGTATACATTTAAAGAATGTTTTATTACGTTTTAAAATTAATATACTAGTGTTATAATTAAATTTTAGTTCAAGCATAAAATATTTTTTTTTTTCCAAAAAAAGGCAGGAAAGAAAGCGGAAACGGGAGTACATTCTGAGTTTATTCATTTTTTCAAAAATATTTATGAGAACTTTCTACGCCTGGAAAATGTTAAATAGTAAGAGAGGGTCACCACACTAAGGTGATCAGGAGTATAAATTGAGTTCATAAATTATTTGGTCTGAATCAATTTTTAGAGTAAATTATACTGTATTTCTTTTTATTTAAAAATATATAACAAAATTTTTAAAACAAAAATTTATATGATATTTTAGTTCAATATTAAATTTTTTATTAAAATATTCTCTCTCTCTCTCTCTCTCTCTCTCTCAAACATGAATTTGAGCGTACGAAAACTCGACTATCTCGATTAGATTAGAGGAGGTAAGGTGATCATTCTGCTTCTCATTCGTGAACTGTTCAAGTTTGCACTCGAAGGACACTTGTCCCGAGCTGACCTTCAGCTTCTTGACTCAACCTGTCGTGACTCTCTCTGGATCATCTCATATTAGAAGACTTCACAGATCCATCTACCTTGGCTCAGGTGCTCCAACAGTGGTACCAGAAAAGGAGTTCTCTGGCGTTGAATGCTCACCTGAGGTTAAGGATCTCGGGCTTTTGGAAGAAGACTTCTCAGCTCCGCCTGCATGCCCATTTGGGTACAAAAAGCTCGTGGTGGAAGTTGTGGTGCCATCATCTGGACTCGGCACACTAGAATTCAGGAATGGTTGGTGCTTTGGAGAGGGTATACCGTCCTCTTTGTTGTTGGTTAGCATTTGAATCACCTCAGCCATGGATGGTCTTTGTGAAACAGAAGCTTGTAATGCTTCTTCTGCACAAAAATTTCCATTCAGCGCAGGATCAACAGATGCTGTAAGATTACCTGCCTTGTAATTCTTCCAAACCTAAGCATGGGAGAACAAGAGCATGTTAATACCAAGCCTCTAAGGAAATACTCTAGTACAGATTACAGAGTTTGAAGCAGAAAGAGCATAAAGCTTACACGGTGGAGAACTGAAGATAATCCCTCTGTAAAAATGCTGTTCTTCTGACCACAGACAATTTCAATAATAGGCACGCCCTCGCATGAGATACTCAGGAGCCATATATCCCCTACAACATGCAGATGGTTTTTATTTGGGATCAGACCAACTTTATCTTACAAGAAAATTTTATTAGATATTTATTTGCTATATAAAAACCCAAAGATTCTTAGTTAAATTCGGTCAACAAAAGATATGTTGGACATACTCACATGTTACTTTATAATTGATTTGGTTTACCTATTCTTCATAAACAAAGGATACCTAAAATATTTTCATTACAGACTAATTAAGTAGTTGAGGATCTATGGAAACTTTCATTTTCATATAAAGCCTCTTAAATTTCAGTTGCCTATATTTTTATCAAACAAACATAAGGAAAATCAGATGGAAGAGAGTTTCTACTATTCTACTTACAGCGTCCCAGTAATTCCAGTGCTAATATGAGATTTATCTGAAGCAATAAAGCGAGCAAGACCAAAATCAGTAATCTTTGGAACGAGATTGTCATCAAGCAGAATGTTGCTAGCTTTTATGTCTCTGTGAATAATTTTTGTTCCACAGCCTCCATGAAGATATGCCAGGCCCTTAGCTATTCCACAAATGATTTGAAACCGTTGCTCCCAGGTTAGAGCATCCGCTGAGTCCTCACCTGCACATAAATGCAAGATTTTTTCTTAAATTCTGAAGAAAACAAAAATTGAGACTGAAAATTTAACTTTGCGCATGTTCTTTGCCACTAAAAAGTAAAATAGAATTTCATCAACCCGTATGCATACGAAAATTATAGACCCAAATCCAACAGAAGGATAATTTGCTATCAGGGACTAATCAATGAAGAAAGTTTAAAAGCCATGGCCCAATAAAAGTCCTGACTTATATTTTTCAGCAACTTTTAACATATGGAATGAATTGTACAAGAGCACCAACAAGGTTAGTTCAATTGATAGAATCGAATTGCGTCAACCAAAGATTTTTCAGATTGATTCTTATAGGTGATCTTTTGTTGGTAAGCATTTATAATCAGAACTGCATGTTTCCAGGAATTACATAATACCATATAGTTAAGTAGAGAACTAGAGCTCAGATGCTCACCAAAGAGGACTTGATCAAGACTTCTGTTGGGCAAATATTCATAAACCAGCAGGCTCTCAGGGCCTTCAATGCTACACCCATAAGTTTCACCAGATTCTTGTGTTGAATTCCACTGATCAAATTGATCTCGTTGAAGAACCCATCAGCCCATTGCCTCGTATTAAAGAACAACCTTTTAACAGCAATAGTCCCACCTGAAGGGAGGGTTCCTTTAAATACAGAACGAGCTCCACCTTGGCCTAATTTCCTTGAGGGATCAAAAAAATCTGCGGCCTTCTCAAGGAACTCATACCTAAAATTCAAACCATCTTGGGAGGAAAAACTTGGCATACTACCAATATTGTTGCTTTCTGAAGAAGAGGGAAAGAATAGAGCACATTAGATCAGCAAAAATATGACGAAGAGAAGTTGATAGCACAATTATTTCAGATGAAGCATTACTAGTATTCCTCCGTCCTGTTCGCTGCCAGCTTAGAAGTAAACCAAGGGAAATAAGGACGATTAACGCAATTCCCGATAGAACACCTGCTATTATCAACCCAATTTTCGACATATCTGGAAAGCACATTGGAAGAGCAAAGTAAACTTTCGGTGTTGAGTTAAAACAACACTAAAGCTTTGTCTGAAAATGCATGAAGATTAAAGACATGAAAAGCAAAGAGACATGCTTAAAGAGGAGATAAACGGAAAACCAAAGAATTTTATGCTTAGAAAACTTTCTTGGAGGCTAATCCAATGTATTAATATGAAATAATGTTAACAAAACAACAGGATATGGTTCCACTGGGGATTTCTGTGTACTTCATTTATATGTTGGAGATTCAGAGAATGTCCAATCTTTAAACTGAAAGGAGAACCTGAAGCACAATATTAAGCATCCAAAAAGTGGGTAATCTTAGAAACTTCAAACAATTCCACCAGTAAGAGTCATATAAGAAAGTGCAATCTGTTACCTACCTTTGGGGTGAATATTCGTGTCAAAAGATCATCAAGCTTGAAGCGTGAAGCAGTTAAGTGAATGACTAATAGAATTTGTGAATGCAATCCCCCCGCCGCCCCGCCCCCCCCCCCCCCCCCCCCAAACAAAAAAAAAAGAAAAAAAACAAATGGCATATTACCATTATGATAGCCGATATGTGATTCTTCTGCAACGTCGTTGTAGAATTTGTTGATTGAATACCTCAAGAAACAACCAGTATATAGACACTTCCCCTCTGCACCAGGCGCACATTCCTGGATCTTCGCGTTGCTACATGCAAGCATTTCTCGCAGCTCTCCTGATCAACAGTCTCCCAGCATTGGGCCAACGCAAAAACATCCTCTACTCCTCCTCTCTCCCTTCCCACCGGGAACTTGCATCTCGATGCAGTCTCCTTCACGTTCGAAACCACCGTAGCCACGTGCTTCGCGAACCCTGGTTTCCAGCTTCGTCGTTTTGCACATATTTGGATGGCCCTTGACAATTGCATTTGTCGCTACTCGCGTCCACGTTTTCGTTGAAGAATCGGTAATTGTCGTAGCGAAGGAAGCACCCGTCCCGGTGGATCCGACCCGAGATTGCGGGTAGGCATTTGGGTAGCAATTCTCGGGCTTTGTTGAAGCAGGTAGAGCACTGTTTGGAATCGAGATCGTCATGGCATTCGGCTAAGGCGAACATTGGAAACGACGTGCGGTAGATGGACTCGGCTCCCCAGCCTCGTTCGCTGACCTCATTGGCGACAATGTCCATTAGGGCTAAGAAACTTTGGATGCAGCTTTGCGCCTCAGGGTGTTGATAAAACCCGCACGTGAGATCAGCAAGGGTGATTCCCGCGTCAGACTCAGACACAGAAGAAGCGAACATGGAGGGTATAATACATACCCATACAATGAAGTTGCCGAGTTGGATTCCTCTGCTTTTCATAATTGTTGCCAATCTGAGAGAATGGATATTAATAGAGAAAACTGAATAATCTAGTGTACAGCTTCAACGGATCCTTTACTCTCTACTCCATTTTCTCCTGTCTCCCTCTGCCTCTCCTTTTCATGGAACTGTACCATGGAACTTGGAAGGGAGAGGCTGGTCCCGACATTGAAGTAATATGATCAGTTTTCGTATTCTTACAGGCATGATGTTGAAGGCTGCTTATTCGCAGCGACATAGAAATAGAAAACAACTATGAATTCATGAAAATAAAAATGGATAATGAATTTGCAATGAAAGGACGGATGAACTGGCTAGCTTAGCTTAGAAATGAAAACGAAGGAATGTAGTATCGCAAGCCACTTAGACTTGGCACTCCACGTTGTCCTTATAATCGGTCATTTCGGCAACTCGAATCCGACCAATCCTCTATGTTGCTTAAAGTATAAATTACATTTATTTTAATTTTTTTTAAAAAAGAATTAATGTAAAATAAAAATAATTTTATATTATGAATTTGAAAAAAATAATAATTAAATTTTAGGTAAAGAACTTAAAATATATATCATCAAAATTAAAGTTAGACAATCTAAATTATTCAATTGAGCAATTGAAAACATTCCTCAATTAAGAGGACCTAAGTTGCAATTTTAGCCTCTATTTTCTCTATAAGTACTCCCTTGAGTAAATTAAGGACATTTTTGCATAAAACTATATACTAAATCAATGTAGTTTGATTCTCATGTTCAAATCTAGGTATATAAAATATTAGATATATAAATTAAAAGAAAAAACAGAATAGATGAAAAATAACTTTCGTAATCTAATTTTAAAAAAATAATGAGAAATGAAAAATATAATTGACTAATAATAATAATAATATAATAGATATTAAGAAAATTAAAAACAAAAATAAAAAAAAAATGAAAAACGGTCAAACTGAAATTAGCTCTGGGAAGGAACTTATTTAATGAAGAAAGCATACTGCGGAAACAGTGTTTTAAATTGCGATTAAAAGATAAAGTAGGCATTTTTTTTGAGAATTAAACAGATTCCTCACGAGTTTATCATGTCTCAGACACCTTCGGCGCCCCTGTCCCACTCAACAAATAATAATCACTTTTTTTTTGCCAGAAAAAGGATCGAGAAATTTTAAATATAATTTTTATATTTTTGTTATAAATTTTTTAATAAAAATATAATAAGTATATAATATAAATAAATAAATGTATGATTTTTGCATATTATTTTTTGATATATATATATATATATATATTACAAAAATGAATACTAAAAAAAAAGAAAAATCCGGATAAGTCTAGTAGTATTATTTATAATCTTTTAATCAAACAAAGGTATACACAATCCTCGGTCAAACTCAAACCTACTTACATTGGGCTAATGCGGGCCACTCAACTAGGCTACCCTGGCCCTCTTACTCAAAAATATTTTTTAAATAAAGATTTATATAAAAATTTAATTTTTTAATATTAAAATGTAATTTTACATATATTTATATAAAAAATTGATTTTTTAAGAATTATTTTATAATTTATACCAAAAAAAAAACTGGCCAAAGAAGTCTTGGATATCAACTCGATACTAAATTAAGTTGAATAGAACTAAGCCCAAGTATTAAACTAGACCAACACCCACCCCAACATAATGTTTTGTGCATCCCTAGTCCAACGTATTATGTATTATTACTGTTCTCGAACAAAAAAATGCACAAAGGCCAACAACTTTGGGCCCAGAAGAGAAAAGAAAAGCCCAGCAACGAGGCTCTCATTGGGGGCCAGCGTGACCACAGCCCCTGAGGAAAGTGTTTAAATAGACAAGGCACTATGGGGTCCTTTCAAATTGCACTCCGTGATCCGGTGTCACATCATAACAAAAGTTATACCTTTGATATTTGGTTCGTATTCATTCCCCACAAAAATATATATATTATATAAATTAAAAAAATTATAAATAATGATCTTAAATTAAAAAATATTTATATTAAAATATTTTAAAATTTATAATTATTTCAAAAAATTTGATAACAAATAATTTTAAAATTTTTAATCTTAAACTATAATATTTTGTATAATTTTAATTTTTAACCATTAAATTCTTTAAAATAATTTTAAAATTTAAAATTTTTTGTTATAAATATATTTAGCATATAATTTTTAACTTTAATTTTTTCTATATATTACGTTGTCTCAATTCTGTTATCTCATGCATTATGATATTGTAAATATCAAAATTATGACTATGTTTAATATGTTATTATATAATAATATGGTAGTATTTAAAATAACACCGCGATATCATATCTTAAATAAAAGTGTGTTATCTAAGAAGAGTCAAAATATCGTACCATCTACATTATATTATAAAATAGGATAGTTTTTTTAGTTACCAAATTTACCATTTCTTTTAATAATAATTAACTCCACAACATAATATATTATAAAAAATATAAATGTGTAAAATATAATACATAAATTATTATTAAAAAAAGTAACTATATTTTATTTTTCATATAAATAAGAGGGAATAAATTATACATGAATTTTCAAAATTTATAATTTATTTGAATTATATTTTCATTTATAAATAGTATAAATAGTGTAAATTTTCAAGATGTAATTATTTCTTTAAATTTAAAAAGATATATTTAAAAAAGTCAATAAATTAATAATATAAATTAATATATGCAACTAAACATTTGTATCTTAGGACTAGTTCGATACGTCACAAGATAGATGTAATACATTTATATAATTTATATAATATCTATTATATTTCTATACTTATTATTTTATCAATTAAATTATTATTTTAACTATTAAATCAATTTTTAAAAAATAAAAATAAAAAAAAAACATTTTATATTCTACATATCTACTTTTTATATTTTCTCATTCTTTACATTATCTAACCAAACAAGCCTTATATTCCTAAGATATAAGATATTAGCAATTGTTATGCCAAACATAAATATCATAGATATTATAACATCTTATATTATGATCATATATATCATAACGTGTGTAAAATATCATGTTTTAAGAAATAATAATATAAAAACGTTTCCAAGTCACTTTCTCACATCGTGGGGTGTTTAATTTAACATGAAATGGTTATGAATAGACTTATCATGAGTTGGAGTTTCATTTTCTGTTCATTGTTAATTTAAAATCGAATAAAAACTTAATTTTATGTATCTTAAAATTCATAAGTTGCTCCATGATTGCTTTCTTCTTGATAGGTAATGAAAGGTGAAAATTGATTCCTGAATTTGCCCGAAGTCCTATTAAGGTGGTCCAACCGTTCATGAACTTCCTTGTTCATTATCTTATCCTCTCCTGCGATTAAATGCTTAATTTGTGTTGTGCAGACAGTGACATATACATATAGTACTGAATGTTGATGCCAGCCATAATGTTCCATAATTCAGTATCCATTCATACACACACTGCACTTCAGCTTTCCGTTGTACGTACCATAATTCTCTGTCTTTCGTCTTCTTCCTTTATTCCATAACCCTTTTTGAAAAGCTTCAATTTGAAAGAATGGGAGTGCAGAATTGTATGATGATGGTAATAATATAAAACATGGGAATTGGGAGATAACGTTTGTGGGGTTGAGCTTCACAGACAATTAATTATCTCACATCAGGGAGAGCCGGTGCGTTTTGTCAGCACGTGAGTGAGAAAGAATGAAAGATTGTGTCCACTCCCCTTTAAGCCTTCGCTTTTGTTAGCTTCTCATCTTATATGGGGCCTATCTCTTTACATTTTTTCTGGTTCTCATTCCTTCTTTACTTTCATTTTGCCTTTATCTGCTGCTAAACTCCCTCCCCCTGATTTTACTATGGAATCTAGGCTTGTAATTTATGGATCATAACATTATATATGTTTTTTCTATCATTTTACACAATTGATATTATATAAGATAATAATTAAGAGGATTACAGAGTTCATTTAATCATAATCATTGAATTGCTTTTTTAATAGTCCAAATCTTGACGCATATTGAAGTACTGTACATATCAATAATTGTGATTGTATTTATTGTCATCCCACGAATCAATTAAAAAAAAAAAAGACAAAGTTTTTTAACTAAATTACATTAATTTCTTTTTAAGATTAATTAAATTATATTTAATATATTTTTAAATAAACTCAATTTTTTTAATATTTAATATATATGACAAAAAATTTTCACCCACTTTGCTTTTTGGCAATATATTCTTTTCAAAAACAAAGTTAATTAACTGTTTTTATTGGCATATTAGAAATAAAATGACAATCTTATATTATTGTCTAACATCAATTTGGTTATTTTTATTATTTTATAAAAAAATAAAATAATAGTCTCATATTATATAAAAAATTAATTTTGTTGACAAAAAATAAATTAAGACAACAAATTTTATAATCTACTATATATATATATATATATATAAATTTCGCCCCATAAAATTATTATTTATTAGTTATTTATGATGTGAGAATTTTTTTAATTTTTCTATTATTATTTTTTTTAGGATTTAAAGATTTTTTTTTTCAAAATCATTCATCTATTTTTTTTTTTGGTTTTCTCAAACCTCATATACGAGACCCACATATTTTAATATAATCCAATATTAAAAAAATTGAGTATGATTTGTGTGTGTGTATATATGTATATGTAATTCAATTAAATCTTTTAAAAATTAGTATGATTTATTATTTTATTTTTTTAATATCAAGATCTTAGGTGTTACATAGAATCTTCTCCAATAAAAATTTAAAAAAAATTAAATGAAATGTAATTAAATCAATTATCTTTAGTATGATAAAAAAAGAAGAGATAATGTCTTTTCTTTTATTTGTTTGATAAAATAAAAATAGTAATGAAATAAAAAGTAAATAATGACAAGTGACTAAAATGTTATTAGATTTAAAAAATAATATAGAAATATATTTTTATATATAATTATAATTATTATATAATTATTTTCTTTAATATATAATTATAGCTAATTTATTATTTTTTATAATTATTTATATTTATAAATTATTATTTTAATACTTATTAATTTATGAATTTAACATTATATATTATATATATATATATAGAGAGGGAGGGAAACAGAAATCCATTCTGGCTTGTGGCAATGCTTTAATGTATTGCCCCAAAGGGTTAGATTAATTTCAATTGATGTTTAATCATTAAATTTTTTTAATTTAATTTAATTATTTATTTTTTGTATAATTTATCATTTTTATATTAAATATTATTAAAATTTACTAAATTTTTTTAATACCAATCAAATTTTAGTTGCAAGTAAAGCTCAATTTTTACACTTTAATCAAATTTTAATATTTATTATGGTACTATTTTTAAAGTAACATGAATTTAAAATCTACAAAAAAAACATATCAGTATTTTTTTCCAATTGATTCTTTAATGGAAAATTGCTCTCTTTATTTATTGTAGCGGGAGAAAATGACAAAATTGCTCATCATGAAGAAAGAAATAGAATATTTTTTGGATGAAAACAAAATTGTCCTTAAAAATTTTAATTTCAAATAAGCTCCTATTATTTAATAATTAAAGTATGTATAATTAAAAATAAAATTTATCAAAATAAAATAAATTATTTTAGAATAGAATACAAAGACTAGTAAATTTTAAAATAATTATGAAGTTTATAACTTTTTTAAAAGACATTTAAAATACTTTAAGGGCTTAATTGAAATATTTTAAAGTTTTTAAAGGATAAAATATAATTTTACCTAGATTACACAAAAAATTTTATCTTATAATATAGTGAGATAGAAAAAAAAAAAACTTTACCATACATACTAAGGGGCAAATTAAATATTTGGAGCAAAATAAATTTTGCGAACTCTAGAATTTAAAGACGGTAAATTGCACAATAACACAAATTTTCGTTTTCGTCTCAATTAGAACTCGTAGGCCGCATGCACGGGACTTGGGGCAAGCAGAAGAAATCTAATTTAAAAAAAAAAATCATTACATCATAAACAATTTAAAAATAATAATTTTACAATAAAAACAAACTTCCTTTTAATATGTATATTGATAATCTACCAACCAAATACTCGCCAAGGATTCACTTTCATTTTCGCTGCCAAAGGGCCCTAGTGTAAAGCTTAATATATTGGGCGACGAAGACAGGAGAAGTTCTTTTACTTTTTGTACTCTTTAACTTCCATAATCAATAGCAAAATTACCCGTGAGTTCTCACATGTGTATACACGTGCTGCTCTTTCTCAAATTAAAACGCGAAAGCCATGAAATAGACGACTTTCCCACGCTCAATTTCATGTCACTTATCCTTAGTCCTTAATGTAACCATCATCGTCCAGTGAACAGCAAACACTCTCAACCCATTGTTTAAGGCACTTCCATTACTCAATTAATTCTGCAAATTTTTAACCCCTCTTCTCTCTCTCTCATTCACCCCCCAGTACTGCATAGTTCAATGCCTTCCCCGTTCTCTTCAAAGTTCAAACGCTGTCTACAGGATATCTAGAAAATGTTTCTCTCTTACCCATAAGTCCTAACCGCTACACGTTTGAAACTTCAATTTGGGGTATACTTTAAGATGGGTATGCTTAGAATCTTACGTGTGAGTATACTCTGTTGGGTATTTTTACTACTGAGTTCCACAACAAAATGTGGTAGTTCAGATGCCTCTGTGAAATTCTTGAGGGCTCCCCATGCATTCTCGCACTTAAACTCAGCTACATTTGCTTTTGAAGCTCTTGATTCTGGTAATGGCAGCCGTTGCACAAACTGTACCCTCACTTGCAAGGTATGTGTTTCTATTTTGGGCCAAAAAAAAAATTGCTTTTTGTTCTGACATCACAATTTTCTATTCAAGTTCTTTTATATTTGTTGGCCTTTATGAAATTTCAAAAGACCTGCTCATATATATATATATATATATATGCAAAGACATAAATATACAACCTTCACATGTTTTTATTAGGCGTTGCTATTCCAAGATTAAAAGAGACCATGTAGGAACTAAAAAATTTATTTTGGGCTCAGAAAATTTTCTGGATATTCTAAGTGTGTTATGTATGCAGCTTGATGATGGGATCGCATCAGTCTGTAAAGCACGAAGAGTTATCTACTCAAGCTTGGGGGATGGAAATCATAGTTTTGAGGTCTGCACCAATGGACCTCAAGGACTTGGCTGTGCTAGCTATAACTGGACTGTCGGTTAAGAAACCATCCTTCTATTTTCCTGCTTGTTATTTATTAGTTATCATTTATGGCCCCAGCGGTAGAGTGTCACCTTGACGTGGTGGAAGTGTTCGGCTTCTATTAATTTCTTGCTGATGTATCATAGATGAAGTCTGTCATATGTCTTCTGTAAGAAAAGTGCATACTAGGGTCTTTTGTCTATGTGATCATGTACCTTAAAATTGGGTATACAAGCATGTTTTAACAGCTGATGCTACAAAATAACTTTGGGAACGATCAACTTTCCTGATTTCAGATGGCATAACTAGCCTTTGCCTTATCCTCTTCACAAAGAAGATCAAGTTTATAATGTCGTGGAAATGAAGAAAACTAGACATGTTACTTTAACTATTTCTTTGGGTGAATTGAGATTCACTCAGCTTTGTTTTTCCATTGAATACCAATCTAAAAACAGCATTTCGTTGTTTTTTTTTTTTCCAGATACAGTTCACCCAACAGCATATGTTACTGCGTCAACATCTTTCACAAGCGCTTTAAATGTTTCAGTAAATATAACTTTCAGTGAACCCTGCATAGGTGGAAGAGGTTTTGGGTGTATGTCTGTAAACGCTTGCAATGTAAGTAGGTGATTGTCCGTTTATGTTTTCTCTTCTGTTAGAAGTCAATTGAATGATTGACTTTAATCATGCTGACTGTGCCCTTTGGCCCATTTCTTACTGCTTGTATCCTCCATGTAAATCACTCCTCTCCCTCGTGGAGAATGCCTTGCTACCCTTCCTAGGTTGTATAGCCCTTATTTTAACAATTAAAAATCCTAAAAAGTCATGCCATTGTATAGCATTTTAAACTCTTCTATGCTTTTCACCATGGATTTACATTTTCAGTTAATTAGAGAAACCAATTTACATAGGATTTCAAACAGGCCCCCAAAAAAATAAGTTTGAAAACCTGTTTTAATAATAGGAATTTCTTCTAAAAATTCTTCTTTTAATGATAGAAAATGCAAACATTTATATTTGAGAAAATACACAATTTTGTCACTGAAAGATACACTTCCTAACGTTTTAGTCATTGGATTTGCTCCTATACACAAGTTAGTCACTCAAAGTTTGTAACACATTAGTCCCTTGATCGAACTAAATAGAAAATTTACTCTATTTTGAAGGACTAACTTAATATACACATGCAGCAATTTATAAATTTTGAGGGGCTAATTTGTATAGAGGAATAAATCCAAAGACTAAAGCATAAAGAGGGATATTTTTTGAGACCAAATTGTATATTTAGTCTTTATATTTTTTGGCCCAAAAAAAAAGAAATGCTTGAAAGTGTATAAAATAATATGACGTGGGTTTTTGTAGAAGTAGCATTGTGTTGACATGATACTGGATAAATTTTTAACAGATTTGCTGTTATCTTTCTCCACAGCTTTTGGTCTATGGTGCTGGCCAGGTTATACCGTCCTCCTTTACCATTTTGCAGCCCAACCTCAAGTATTCTCTTCTTATAAGTTTGTCATCCACGGTTCAGTACGGACGGGTAATCCTTGTAATGGATAGGAATTTCTGTACTGACATTGCTGGTAACAGCTTTACAAGAACTCCAAATTCAAGTGTTTATGTACATTTTGGTGAGTTTTAACCTTTTAAAGTGTCATATTGGCAGATAATTTTAGTACTTCTTGATACATCTTTTCTGTGATCGTTAATGGATATCCATGTGCATGTGTGTATGTGACTATGTGGTGCTTGCAGGCTTAATGCATGTGCTTGATTGTTAATCTAAAATGAAATATCACGTTATTAGTGTATTAGGATTTGAACTTAGAACACTGGCTGAACAAATTTTCAATGTTTCTTAACAGATCTGCATACTTTTCTGAAGGACTAATGTTTAAAAACTTGCTTTCCTTCTCTGGTGGACATGTTCTACAGATAGAAGATGGGACTATGTCAACCTGAGGACTCGTGTACCAGAAAGGCTACTTCAACTTAACAATGAAACTAGAACAGTGCTGGCAACTAATGACTATAATAAGCTACAGGTGTATTTATACTTCTCAGCACCAGTTCTGAATTCCTCTACCGAAATTATAAAACATCTCAGCATTAATCAGGGTTCACTTCTTCCAACTAGTGGAAAAACTCATGGAAATCAGAGATTTGGATTCTTGGTCAGTTTATTCATGGAATTGATATGGTATAATTTTATATATGATGCTTCTTTCAATTGTTCCTTTTCTCCTTACATTTGCTTTCTTTCTGGTGGCTTGTTCCCATTACAGATTGCAAATATATCCTCGACTACAATAATCTCAGTGACCTTCAATTCATCATCTATAATTGGCAGACAAGGGATTTCAGTTGCTCCTGTAGAACCAGTTACTTTCCTTTACGGTACACGTTATCCACCACTAACACTACCATTAAAATTTATGTAAAAAGCACTTCATATATATATCAATTTTTTTTATTTCTAAACTTTCTTTTTTTCTTTTTCTTCTACCTCTGGTACAACCATACCACGATGGACCTGATAATGTTGAAATTCCATTACTCTCCCCTGATGTGGGCATGCATGGAACTCAGATTCTAAGAGGCCTGCTGCAAACTTGAGTACATATGGCATGAGGACAAGAGAACACAATGTCCAGATATTAATCAACTTTGTGAAGCCTGTTTTTGGCTTCAATTCCTCTTGCATATCGTTGTCAGGAGGGAATTTGAGAAGGCAAGTATTTTCTAACTGCACATTACTGCACACTCATACAAATGCTCAACTAACATTTCATTATGAAAAGGCCAATGCAAGTTTAAACCTTTCCTTTCTCATACAAATTTCTCTGTTCAGCTTTCATGAAATAAGTAGGAGCATATACATTATTGAGCTACAAGCAGGTGACGATCTTGTATCTATCAGCGTTCCTGAGAATGTAACTCGTGATGTTGCTGGAAACAAAAATCTAGCATCCAATGTTCTACTAGTCAGGCACTGTAAGATTCTTTTTTGACATTGTAGTTATTTTTCTTCCGCCTGGTAACCTTGTCTAAGCTTGTGTATTTTTTTTCAAAATGAAGATTTTGCTACCAAATATCAATAATAGTCAAATATACTTATTTTGAATCATGCAGACTCCATACCTCTGATTTCTAAAGTGATTTCTGCATTTGCAACTGCTTCTTTTGCATTGACCGTTCTTGCTGCTGGGCTGCTTACTGTCTCCACTGCTAACCTTCAATATTTTGGTGCATTTTCAAGATCGTCTTCTTTCTTGACCGTTAATCCAGCAAGGAGTCTTTTTGTAAGATATTTAACTTACTTCAACAATATGCTGTTTACCATTTACCGTTGATCCAGCAAGAAGTCTTCAATATCACATGTTTATGTATTGGCTTTTGTTTGAAATGGAGGAAAGATACTAGAATCTACTAAAATGCTATATGGCTGATAAGTGTTGGGTTGGGTTTCAATGCTCATGACAAATTGAAGGTTTTAGTTAAGAAAGTCTCTTTTGAATTGGGGATCTAAGGGTAGGGAAGAATTTACTTGATCTTAACTTCTCTTTTTTTTTTGGGGGGGGGGGGGTCTAAAATGCTTAACATATTGAGATCTTTTATTTCATTTTCTTGCATGTCTTTTTAATAATATGTTTGTAATTACCAAAACCCCTGATGAATTTATATGTCTATGGAGAGGATACAACACTCATCAAGCCAATTTTTGTTAAACATGCAGAGAATTATTTGCCACATTCAGATCTTTGCACTGTCTAGATGGTTAACAGTTAAGTTGCCTGTTGAATTTGATGAATTTGCCAAGAATTTGCAATGGACTATACCCTATTATCGTGTGCCATGGGAAACAAGACATATGCCCCTGCTCTTGGCAGGTTCTGGTCCTTTTGGGAGTTCTAATCCCTTTGTCTCCAAAGTTCCAGCGACAATCCCAAACATGAAGTTAATAGATAATTTGAATAAAGCTGCTTCAGTATATGGCTCACCTCTTACTTCTTCAGAGTACCAGTTATATTTTGAGGTCAGAATATTGTAGCTTCCATTATAATCCATTAACCTTTATATTCATGAAAAATGGACAATCTATTGATAACAGCGCATATCTGCAGAACCAGAATATGCAACCAAAAGCTGAGTTTATTTTGGATTTACAACATTCCAGTGGGTAAGTTATATGAATTTCATACATTGTCCAAAGGTCATGACTCAGACAGTATATTTTGAATATATGTCATGCATTTACTATCATTTTACTTGTTTGATACTTTAGACTTTGTACTGAGCAGATTGGTTGGCAATATTTAGATACTCAGTGCCTTTACTTCATTTCTGACCAGTAATAGATAGGCGTTCCACAGAATAAATCATGAGACACCCTATGTTTTCAAATTTTAATTGGTTTAGTCATTCATAGATTCGAAGTTCAGATGCTTGAGCAAGGTTTGCTTTATACTACACTATTTGATTGATTTGGTTTTTTTTTTCCCTCCTTTAAATAGGTGGACGGACTTTTATCGAAGCATGTTTTGGTTAGCTGTGATCTATGGCGGTTTGATGGTTCTGCATGCTTTTCTCCTATTTATTTTGAAATTCAGGAAGAGAAATTCTGAAAAACCAAGGAAATATGGAGCACTCACTTTCCCAAGATTTGAGATTTTTCTCCTATTTCTTGCATTGCCTGGCATTTGCAAGGCCTCTACTGCCCTTATAAGAGGTAGTCTAAATGCTATTTGTCATTTTCTAACCATTTTTTTATGTGACAATAATACTCTATACCAACGAAAATATACTTCACATTATTGAACATATGCAAACCAGGTGAGACGCACATGCTCCAACCTCCAATCTCCTAAACTTTGAAATTTCTGAATTGAGTCACCGATAATGAAAGAGTTTATGGTTTTTACTTTTTTTCCCTTACTGCCACTAATAGAATTCTTCCCTCTTGTGGGTTGGACTTGGACCCTAAGATATTCCCCTTATTTATCTAATCCAGCTGAAATTTGATTCACCAGATCACCAAGTTCAACAAATACCTGATTTGTGGATCTTGTGGATATATTCAAGTGTTTGGGGTTTTCCAGAGTATAAGAAAATAAAATGGTTTTTTCTAAAAAAAAAAAGAAAGAAAATAGACAGAATCCTACAAAAGGAAAGTTTAGAGAACTACATTTTTAGGACTGAATAATGATATAAGCATGTTAGAGTTGGTCTCATTGAGAAGTGTGTCAACATGTTTACATATCTATTCATAGTTGGCTTAGTCTACCTATCTTTATTGAACCATAGAATTTCTCCACAAATATTAGTTTTAACTTCTCTTATTTGTTTGGCTTTAGGAGGAACACCATCAGCTCTGGTGGTTGGCATTCTGCTGTTGGTTTTTGTGTCTTTTGTGCTTCTAGCCTTGTTCTTGTTCCTCTCTGTTGGAATTACACTTGGGAAACTACTTCAATACAAGGAAGTCCATCAAGAAGGCCAGAAATTTCACTGGTATCAAGAGCTTGTCCGAGTAACACTGGGGCCAGGTAAAAGAGGCCAGTGGACTTGGAAGGAACTACCAAACTCTGTTCGTCTAACCGTCTTTGGCCCTCTATTTGAAGATCTAAGAGGCCCTCCAAAATACATGCTTTCACAGATTGCTGGTGGGCATCCTCCAAGTCAAAGTGATCGCATCATTGCCTCTGAGGATGAAACAGAAGATGCAGAAGCACCTTTCATTCAAAAGCTGTTTGGGATTCTCAGAATATACTATGTGCTTCTTGAATCTATAAGACGAGTTTCGCTAGGGATTTTGGCAGGTGCTTATAAGGAGACTGAGTCTTCCAAAACTCCAACTATTATCATACTCTCTATTTCTGCATTTCAGCTCTTTTTCATTGTGCTAAAGAAGCCATTCATAAAGAAAAAGGTTCAGTTAGTTGAGATCATCTCACTCGCCTGTGAAGTTGCTCTATTTGCTACCTGCTCAGTGCTCTTAAACAAGGATTTTTCTCTCAGAACTGAAACTAAATTTGGAATCTCTATGCTTGTTCTGTTCTTAGTGGCGTTTTCTACACAGATTATGAATGAGTGGTATGCTTTATATGGACAGACAAGGCTGCTAGATCCTGAGGAGACGTCATTCTTGAGAGGTTTGAAAATTGCTTCCATTGGGTTTCTCCTTTACTTCATCCCTCAGAGATACATCAAGAACTTAGAAAACAGGTTCCCCAAAAATCGTGTTGGGAATGAAGAAACGAGGGATATTGCTTTTTCAGATGACAGACTCAGAAGCTTTGGCGGTAGGAGCTCAGGTTCGACTGATAAACCATGGCTGAAACAACTTAGAGAGCTCGCAAAGGCTAGCTTTGGAAGAGAAGGAAGTGGAGCTCCAAATGATCCTTCCACTAGTACTACTAGATGGAGTGGGATATGGGGAGCTAAAAGGAGTGGGAGCTCTGCTGTGACCTCATCTTCTGATTTCAAGTCAAAACCAAGTGGGTTATACAAAGATTTGGAAGCCATTTTTGCATCCAAGTAAAAGTTTATGTGTGTGTTGTGCTTCTGAAACAGTTTTAGTTGGAAGAAGATTTAGAAATACTTGCCAGCTTCACATTCTCTGAGTTTAAAAGAACACAGCTATGCTTGCATCCATGCATGTATCTATCATATTGATGATATAGAATTGGAGAATTTGCATCATTATGCAGATTATATGTGAAACACTCCAAGCCACATCTTAAAACGTCATCAGCTTTCTCTAATGTTTTGGGATACAATATCTTTAAAATCGTTGCAAAGTTTATAAACGCATTCCTACTAGATTAAGCATTTCAATTAATTTCTTAATTTTTTATAATTGGATCTAAAATTAATTAAACAATCAATTGTTTCTTTAGCAAATTGATTGTCACAGGAGCATTTTAATAAGGCATTTGACGGATCTTGTGAATGAAATCTAATATAAAGAATTTGAACCGTGGTTAAAATACTTGATCATCAAAAACTTGTGCAAAATTTTGTAATTTCATGAATAAAAGAATGTAATTTTAAAATTTTGAATTAAATTTAAAGAAAAGTAAATATCTTTAAAATTTTAAATATTCATAAGACAATTATAATCTGCACTCAAGGGTTGAATAATAGCAGGCGGTAGAAACAGGAGCCAAATAATTAGGGCGAAGATGCAGAAGGGATGTTGAAGCTTGGCAGCACATTTCATCTTCTTCCCCCTGTAGAACCCCGATTTTTACTCCTATGTCGCCTGCTCACCACCAAAATTCAACCGCCACCGGCGGAGGAGGACGCCGCCGTTGCCAAAGTCATTCTCGAATCAGATACACAATCCTTGTCCGAGACCCTTAGAAGAACAACTTTCCAATGGAATCCAGACCTAGTAGACAAGGTCCTCAAACGCCTATGGAACCATGGACCCAAAGCACTGCAATTTTTCAAGTACCTAGAACGCCACCCGACCTATACTCATTCCTCGTCGTCCTTTGATTACGCCATTGACATCGCGGCTCGTATGCGTGACTACAAGTCTGTTTGGACCCTGGTTGCTTGTATGCGAGCGTGCCGTATCGGACCAAGCCCTCGAACATTCGCGATCATTACTGAGAGGTATGTGGCTGCTGGTAAAGCCGATAGAGCCGTAAAGATTTTTTTGTCAATGCACAAGCATGGTTGTCATCAGGATTTGAATTCTTTTAATACGATTCTTGATGTCTTGTGCAAGTCCAGACGAGTCGAGATGGCTTATAATTTGTTCAAGGTTTTCAGGGGTAGATTTAAGGCTGATGGTATCAGTTATAACATAATTGCAAATGGTTGGTGCTTGATTAAGCGAACGCCCAAGGCGTTGGAGGTGATGAAGGAGATGGTAGAAAGGGGATTGACTCCAACTTTAACTACGTATAATATATTGCTTAAAGGGTATTTTAGGACCGGTCAGCTGAAGGAAGCTTGGGATTTCTTTTTGGAAATGAAGAAGAGGAAATGTGACATTGATGTTGTTACCTATACTACCATGATTCATGGGTTTGGTGTTCTGGGTGAAATTAAGAAAGCTAGAAAGATCTTTGATGAGATGGTTGGGGAGGGTGTTCTTCCTTCGGTTGCAACATACAATGCTTTGATTCAAGTTTTATGCAAGAAGGATAGTGTGGAGAATGCTATATTGGCCTTCGAAGAGATGGTGAGGAAGGGTTATGTGCCTAATTCAATTACATACAATGTAATTATCAGAGGGTTGTGTCATACAGGTGACATGCAAAGGGCCATGGAGTTTATGGCGAGAATGGAGGAAGATGAATGTCAGCTAAATGTTCAGACATATAATGTCATGATACGATACTTCTGTGATGCCGGGGAGACTGAGAAAGGTTTGAACATGTTTGAGAAGATGAGGAATGGGTCATGCTTGCCCAATCTGGACACGTATAACATTCTGATCAGTGCCATGTTTGTGAGGAAGAAATCAGATGATTTAGTGGTGGCTGGGACGATGTTGATGGAGATGATTGATAGAGGATTCCTGCCTCGAAAGTTTTCTTTTAATAAAGTATTAAATGGGCTCCTGTTAACAGGCAATCAAGATTTTGCAAAGGAGATACTAAGATCACAGAGTAGATGTGGCCGGGTTCCTCGTCATTTGAAACTTTGAAGCCTGGTCGTGTTAGATTGTGGTTCAGGTGTGTTCTTATTAGTCTTCTGCAAGATTGCAAACTGTAACTGGCTTCTATAGTTTCAAAGATGTTTAATAGTTTGAGAATGGAAATCATTTTTTTTTTTTTTGGTAGGAAATGAAGGAGAAAAGAGGATTTATCAGTGTTAGAATTTTTAGAGGAGTTGAAGATTTGACTGTAGCTTCGTGATGAACATTCAATGTACAGCAGTGTATGCCTTCCTGTGCTTCTTGTTTCTAATGAACTCCGTGAAAAGTTGTTGAGTGAATGTAAATGCTCTCTTGTTGGAGTAATCTGCAATCAGCAAAGTTTTCAATGTGTGACATTCAGTTTCTAATAGCTGTAGATAAGAGTTGGGGTGTACCCCTTGCACAGTGGCTTGGTTCTCCCTGGCTAAATCGAGCTAGGGTGGGAATGGCCAAAAAAAAAAGGGTTAGGTTGGACATTGGAATGGCCCTAAAGGTCAGTATGGCTCGACCTGTTAGTTTAAATAAAAGTTTTTTTATAAAAATTTATTATTATTTTTATTTTTTTCAAAGAAAAAATGTAATTTTTTTAGAACTTATATAAAAAATTTATTTTTTAAAAAATCATTTTATAATTTCTACACTAACTTTTAAAAAAGCTAAAAATTAAAATTAAAAAAAATCAAGCCTCCCAATACTAATTTACCCTAAGTAATTGGTTTTAATTTTGAAATTTGTTTAAAATTAGATCAAATATCAGCTAGGCCAAAACTCATTAGGTCTTGCATGGCGTAGTCTAATTTAATCCAACCCAGTACACCCTTTGAGAGAGAATGTGCTAAATGTTAAACTCGATAAAAAATGATACAAATGACCTAAAACATTTAGTTTTTGAGATCATAAGAGTGGAATGCCTGGATCTACATGGGATTTCTTCAACATTTGTGTAGGAAAAAAGTATCATGCTCTAAGGCATAATGGAAATTAGTTTGCCACATGATGGTTGACTTCTGGACACTTTTACTACGAGAACCAATCTAAAAATTATCACAACCATTCATCTTTAAATCCATAGCATGTAGATTTCCTAATAAGGTTAGGTAAGGTCACAGGGTTGATGATTGTACACCATTAAGTATTGCTGCCTTAGATCCCAATCACTTGTATAGGAAATTAATAGTACCTTCCTTTAGCTTATTGTGCATGTATGTGCCTTTCACTTCAAATATTGTTGTACAAATGATTCTTGTATATATATTCATGTTTACTTTATTTTATTGAAGCAACTTTATTTATTTATGTTAATGTTTTTAAAATTAAATAGATTATTGAACCAATAAAAATATTAATTCACGACTCATTAGTCAAATTGTGACTAAATTGATAATAATTAAATATGAGTAGATTTTAAATATTTAATTACTAATTTAATTTTTTTTAAATGTTTAAAAATTATTTTTTAATCAAAAAACAAAAAATCACCTATAACTAAAAGTTAAGAGTATTTGATATTAAATTTTTAAATTTTTTAAATTATATTAAAATTTCACTTATCATTAAAAAATTAAAAAAATAGACCTTAATATTTAAAAGAAATACTATTATGAGATAGGATATAATAGAAAGTAAGCATAAAAAAGAGCTAAGTACACACATTTTTGTTTTTCTTATATTTTCTTCTTTTTTTAATTTTTCTATATTTTAACCTTCTCTTTCTTTTAATATCTTATATTTTAATTTTTTAAATTTATTCAAAATAAACTATTCTATTATATAAAAAATATTTAACAAAAGGAAAAGTTTCAAACATGTTCAACACAGATTTTTGACTAGTTCAATTGGTTTTTGATTGGTTCGACTAGTTTTTTATCAATTCTTTGGCTAATCAATTTTGTAAATTAATCAAACCAAACTAAGGATTAGTTTTCGATCCAATTGATTAAACTAATCTATCAAAACTAACTTTTAAATCAATGATTTATGTTACTGATACCATTTGATAACTTACACTGGTAGTACGACTTATTATGGCTAGTGCAAAAGGATAAAAAATCTTCTCAAACAGTTAGGAGTAGAACATAAAGTTATCAAATTGGATGAGGAAAGCATATGAGCTTTGGATGCTTTCAACTTATTTTATGTCTGATACATTATTCTATTATATCGATTTTGTTATGTTATCAACTAGTCAAGTGTTAACCCTTTTTGTGCTTTAAAGTTTTCCAACTAATTAATTCTTAACTCTAGTAACTATGGATGTAATATGATTGCCTATGAGTATGCTATTATATGCATTTTATCAACTGTTATCTTATAAAAGTTTCAAGAGCTCTTATCTTAAAAAGGAAGAAAAAGGAAAAAGTCTTAAGTTAAGACTTAGCTTACTTTTTGCTATTTTGAATCACTCTTTAGATGCCTAATATGACATTGACCCTTTCTCTTTCAACCAAGTTATTCATAATTACTATAACGTTAGTGGTAAATTGTTTGCTTCTTTACATATTTCTGGTTACTTCCTCTCTCATCTATCTTTTATTTATGGTTCTTTTTAGCTAATGATTTATTTTTTGATTTGAACGTGAGGGGTTTATTCTATTCCTAGTAGGTTTTCTACACAAATTATGAATGAATGGTGTGCTTTATACAAAAAGACAAGGTTGCTAGAACTGAGGAGAAGTCATTCTTGAGAGATTTGAAAATCGCCTCCACTAGGTTGCTACTTTATTTCATCCCTCAGAGATACATCAAGAACTTGGAAAGGAAGTTCCCAAAAAATCATGTTGGAATCAAAAAATGAGGGATATTGCTTTCTTAGCTGACAAGATAAATACAGAAGCTCTAACAATAGGAGCTCAGGTTCAACTAATAAACCATGGGTGAAATAAGTAAGTGAGCTTACAAAGACTAGTGGTACTAGATGGAGTGGAAGCTCTTCTTTGAATTCATTTTTTGATTTCAAGTTAAACCAAAGGGTATAAAATGGAAGTCATTTTTGCATCCAAGTGAAAGTCATATGGCAAATATTGTCAAATTTATGTGTATCAGTCCACCATTTGTAGACAATTTAAGATACTTGGCAGCTCGATATTGTGTGAATTTAGAAGAACACAACCATGCTTTATCCATGTATCTATTATTTTTTATGATCTTGATTAAGACTTTACACCATTATGCAAAGTACATATTAAAGGCAACAAATTGGATTGTGTTGATTTCTTTTCTCATATGAGCATAATATCATATAAGGAAAACAAAATCCTTATAAACAACATTATGTAGTGCAGTCTAGGGTGTATGTTATATTATAAGTTAAGTGTTAGTAGTAAGAGTTGCTTTGCTTCTTGGATTTGCTTTCTTTCAAGTTGGTCTGAGGACTACTTTTGTTGCCCTTCCTTGGTTCTTAGTAAGGCATTGAACCTTTTTTGTACTTCAAAGTCTTCCAACTAATTAACTAATTCCCATAACTATGGTAGAAATATGATTACCTTTGAATCTGCTACTTTATGTATTTTATCAACCATTATTTTATAAATTGTCTTAAGTTGAAAGTTACCTTGCTTTTTGCTATTTTAAACCACTCTTTACTTCTTTAGATGTCTGGCACTGACCCTTTCTCATTCAACCAGGTTATTCATAATTACCATGACATCAGTGATAGACTGTTTGCTCTTCCACTTCTTTTGTGGTTTTTTTTTAGGGTTACTTTTTTAGCTAATCATTGATTTAAGGAGGGTGTTATTCAATATGCTCTGCTTGAGTGTACAGGGCCTAGGTTATGCCTAATGTGTTTATTAGAGGAAAAAATGTTGTTAAAAGTGACAGGAAGGGCAACACTCGTGTTACTCTCCTCATGTCCATTTGGTTGGTAGAATTGTCAATTAGGGAATGGGAAAGGGAATATCTAAAGGAATAAAATTACTTTAAATATGTTTGGTGTGGCATCAAAAAAAGAATGCTTTTATTTTTGCTTATTTGGTTGAAAAAAAAAACATGTGCAAAATGGAAGGCATGGTTAGGAAAATGACTAATATGTCCATAAGGGGAAAAAATGTGTTGCCTAAATTAAAAAATGATGGCTTTCATCTACTAGGCGAATCAAAATGCATGTTTATAAGTGTTTTTTATAGAGGTCTGACAGGCATGGCAGATCCAACAAGAATAGCAATTTGCATGAATAAGGACAATGACTTAAGGTAGCAATAGTTGGGGAAAAGGTTGACTTTTGACAACTACATGCATGGTGAATCTAGTGAGAAATGGGCGATTTTAAGGTTTTGAGCTTTTTTCGAGATGTTGGATAGAGAATAATGGTTGACCTTTGATGATAAGGACAACTAAAGCTTTGACAGTGATAGGCTAGCCAGATGTTGGCATCTAGTGAGCAATTTATTGTAGGAATGAACACTAGTGAGCTTCCTTCAAAAATGATAAGTGTGCCAAAAGCATCCAACATCTCTCCAATAATGCGTTAATGTGGCTATCATCTTGTCTAATGAATCCTAGCTGTCCAACAAATTCGTTGGTTGTTGTTATGCCATGATTTGGGGCATTAAAACACCACATTTCACTTTAATCAAATGTTGTGTTTTGATAAGGCAACAAAAAATGGGGAGATTATGGCCATCACTTTTTGTTTCTTCCAAATTATGACATATAGCCTCCATAACACTTTTTAACGTCATGTCTGAAGTAGGTCCATCTTCATCTAGCTACTGCCTTATTATATTATAGAAGAGCGAAGCTTTTGGTAGGAAAAGAGGCCATCATCTATAGGAGTGAGTTTAATTTGGGAATTGGTGTGTGGATGAATTTAAAGCCACACCTTTATATAGCTTAGCCGATGACAATCCAACGAGTTAGAATATGAGGAAATTAGAGTGAACCAGTGGAAGCATTATAGGTCATTGTAGTTGGAAGATTCATTCAATGCTCTATGGCTGAAGGCACTTAAGATAGACCTAATTCCAGTATATCATAAAAAAGAAATTTTGCTATTGGTTTGGAATAGCCCCTCGCTTATGAAACGGCTTTATTGCAATGGAACCTTAAAAGGGGCCCCAAACCATCAGATATCTTTCTTGACTGATGTCTCTACATGAGCCATCCTAGCTCATAAAATATATGACATTCTTGATTCTCCTTTTCCTAGTGTAAATCTTGATTCTCCTCCTCATATTAGATTGCGCTAAATTGCCAATCATTTGAGCAAGTTAAAACTTGATCTAGGAATATCATTAGTCGTATTGTTAGATAAGTGAAACTAGAGTGAGAGCTAGATCTCCTTGATTAAGCAGTCCCACAAGCATGAGTCTGGGCTACGGGACCCTTTTTATGCATTGAGAAATTCTCTCACTACTATTATACTCAGAAAAGGTTGTAGCTCGCGACTGACCAAACTTTTAACTTATCACATTGTATAAGCTTGTCATTTGTGTGTATATGAAGCTGTTGGTCCTTACTTGAGCATAGGGAGTTCCATCTTTATGCAACAGTAAGTAAGAATAATTATTAAAGAGGGGGTGAAACTAGTGATATGAAAAGAATAATTAAGAAGGGTATTGTAAGAATGTTTGCTAAAAGTAGAGCATTTTTTTATTCCAATTTTTTTTAATAAAGTTTCTAAGGAGTTTAGTAAGGGGGTTGAAGCAAACATTCAATAGGCTGAGGAAGAAACCATATTGCTAGATTTTGATAATCTTGTTGTGGAGAGGTTATCCTAGTATTTTCGTATCAAAGACAAATTGTGACACTAATTTAAAAAAGAAACCCAAAAGGCATACATTTATTCAGTGTACTTTCTAAGTTTATTTCAAAAAAGTTTAGTGCAACAACCAAATACATGAACTTATATTTTATATAGTTTCTCTTTAGTTGAATACGAGAACATGATGGTCTATTTAAGTATTTTGGGTTGTTTACTTTTTAAAAAAAATTAGAAAAAGAAAAAAGAACGCAAGATACATTGAATAGACCATTATGTTTTTGCATTAATTTGAGAGAAGCCATAGGCCTTTTAAGTTTATTTGCTAAGTTTATATAACTTTGTCGTGCAATATCTCCTCAATTAACTTTCATAGTATATTTAGGAATTTATATGTTTTATGTGAAGTTAAGATAACTGATAAAATAGATTAAAATACATCACTGGAAATTGGAAGTAGAAACTTGACATTGATTTAATTCATTTGTCTTACTTTACTTAGCACCTTATAAATTTGTTAGTTTGAATACATTTGATATTAGAATAACTTCAAATCAAATTCAAAGTATAAAACAGAATATATCAAAATTAAAAATTATGTATAAGCTTGAAATAATAATTATATTTTAATGTACATAATTAAATTATATAGCTTTGAGTTTGGCGTAATATCTCTTCAATTAACTTTCTCAATATATTTTTGAGTTTATATACTTTATATGCAATTAAGATAAATGATAAAATACATTGAAATACATAATTATAAATTGGAGGTAGAAACTTAACACTAATTTAATATATTTGTCTAAGTTTAGTCAATACCCAAAAAATTTGTTAGTTTGAATACCTTTGATATTAAAATAATTTCAAATCAATTTTAAAGTATAAAATACAACATATAGAAATTAAAAGCTCTATATAAGTCTAAAATAATAATTTTATTTTAATGTACATAAATAACTTATTATTGCATTATTTAAAAAAAACCTATTCAAATAGTATAAAATTTAATTTATATTTTTTTGTTTAGATATGATAACAAATTATATTTCAAAAAGTGAAGTTGATGATATTGGATTTTTTTGCAGATACCAATCCTTTCCACGAAAGTTGATTCAAGCCTAAATTTAGGATGGAACTTGAGAGTTTAAAGGTGGTATGATTATTTTGGGTTAATTACGGTAAGAAAATTAGTTTTGGAGTTCAAAAATAATATTTCAACAGGAATGATTGACCATCCTATGTTTGAAGGCAAAAGATGATGAGGAGGAGCCATTGTTGATATTGAATTTGTTGTTGGTTTTCTTTTGCCAAAGCTAATGAGGACTAGTGGATGATTGATATAACTTTGTAAATGAGAGAGACAGGGCTAGTCCGAGGGCCTTCATGTGTTGCCTCATTTCTTGCTTCCCAAATACTATGCAAAAATAAGGTTTATGGTGTTGTTTGGCATTGTTTTTGAATTTCAGTTAATTTTAAATGAATTTCATAGTAAGTATTATAATAAGAAAGCATTTAGCAACATCACTTTATAAAATGGTTTATTAATTTTTAACAAGTTTAGTTTTTATTTTAAAAGTTGTTATTATCAAATTACAAAAAGAAATATTTAAAATAATTTTATAATTAATATTGTTTGAATGAATAAATAATTTTAAATATTTATTATGATTAGTTTTGTTATTAAAATTTTAATTATTGTTTAATTAAAACATAAAAATAAATTCATAATAAATATATAAAAATATGTTAATAAAAATAAATATATAAAATAAAATAGTGGTTTGGAATTTTTTCCAACGTGCTGGATGGAAAATAGTGGTTGATTTCTGCCGACAAGGACAACTGGCGCTTCGACAGCAATAGGCAGGCCAGACGCTGGCATTCAGTGAGCAATCTATTGTATGAATGAACACTTGTGGCTTTTCTCCTGTTTATTATTTTTATCTAGTTGTATAGTTTCAGTAATTGGTATATTTTTTATTTTATTTTTTAAATAAAAAAATGTGAAAAGTTTCAGTATTTGAGACGGGACGAACTAAAGAAAACTTGGACTTGGACAGAGAAACTTAACCCGGAATGAACACTGCTGAGCTTCTTCCAAAATGATAGCTCTGCCAGAAGCCAGAACAGTGTATGAATTAAAGGTCAAAAATGACTTTTGCCTCTAAGCTTTTTGTTGTACAAGGGCTGCAGGAATGGGACAGCTTTCTCTTTAGCTTTTCCTATGTAATCTCAAATCACATTCCAAACGAGATATGTTGAAGGAATCCTTCGAAGATTGTGTTGCCCTTGCCTAACCAAATAGGCCCCTCATTCATATTCAGGATTTAAAGTTTAAAAGAAATTTACACTACACATTTTGGAAAAAAAAAAATACAAAACATGTGGGCCCATGACTTAATTGTATTCTGTTTATTTTTTGAATGTGGGCTGCAGATCAAATTTGTCCATTTCTGTTTAAAATTTACAGTGTCTCTCTAAACTTTCAAAAGATTTTAATCCCTCATATTCAATGCCTTATTGGAGAGGGAGGGAGTGTTTAGTGTTTTATATTCTCCATTTGGTTCAAAGGAGGGTAAGAGGGAGGGAGGTTAATGAAAAATAAGGAAGGAGATGGGAGGAGCTTGAATAAGTTCTGTTTGGTTGGAAAGAAGGAGAGGGGAGGAAATGAGAAATTATTGTTTGGTTTAAGAAGGGAGGAGAGATAATTATATTTGGATAAATTTATTTTTTATATTATTTTAATTTTATTTTTTATAAAAAAAATTATTTATATTAATATTTTAAAAAAATTATAAATTCTAATCTTTTTTATTTTTAATTTTTGATAAAAAAATTATCTTAATTTTTATTAAATATAAAATATATTAAAAAATTAAAAAGACAATAAACTAAATTATAACTTAAAAAATATCTCATCCCTCTCTCCCCTCCAAAATCCCCCAATTTGGAGGGAAAAAAAATTTGTCCCCCTTCCCTCCCCTTCTCTCCTCTCCTCTAATTTTATTTAACTAAATATCTTATCCCCTTTTCTTTTTTTTCAAAAATTTTTAACCAAACAGAGCCTTAGTGTTTCAGCTATTATAGAGAAGTACTGGGCAGGTCAACTGGTAACCCTTCTCAATGATCTGGTGCCATCACCAACAAATTTGCTCACGTCTAAATATCCACAAAGAATGAGAATGCTCATTTGACCAAGATTAACAAAGATTTGTTTGTTTAAATAATGTGAAATAAAAGAGAATGTAATAAATAGATAAATAAGATCAAAAATAATTTTTATATCTTTTTTAAAAAAAATAATAAAAATTAAAGTACTATTGAATAATAATTATAACAATATAATAAAATTTACATACAATTTAAAAAGAGATTTTCTCACATTTACAACAAATTAGACTGAAGCTGTATAACTTTTTGGCATTATCATGACAATATCAATTCTAACCCCAACGAAGATTTGTCGTGTGCTATAGAAAAATACAGTATACATTTGGAGTATGTACTACTCTTTGAGGGTTGAGGTTCTGATATTGTTTTGAACTGCGATTGTAGTATAATTATTTTTGGTAGTAAATGACAGCATAAAACATTTAAATTCAAAACCTTTTGTAAACTTCTCATATCTTTCTTACCTAGAGTCATAGCTACTTTGATAGGGAAAACTGATTGTTCTTAGGATAAAAATGAGACCATAGCAGTTTAATTTAAGATGATTGGTAAAATGTAACCTTTGATAGGATGTGAACGTTTTGTTTAGAGATATTATTATGGTGGAAATATAATTTGATTTTTGGAATGTAATTACTTGAAACAATATGTCTTGGAATAAAATATCGTAGACTAAAATTTTCTCCAGTTTTCTTGTGAAGGCCAAGTTTGGAATCTTACGACAGCCAAAGCTTATTTATATCTGGATGTCTCGAGAGTTAGAATGTTACATCCTGTTTTCCTTGCAGATTTCAAGTCAACAGAATTTTGAGTTGAGGAATTTGGGTTTCTAGTGGACAAGTTTGTTTGACCCAAAATAGGCAAAGAATTGAAACTGCAATTCTGATTAATTTTTCAGCTTTTGGCTCAGTAAAATCAGCTAAACAAGACCAGGTATGGTATTGAACCTCGCTGAAACAAAAACACAGTACTGGGTTCTGTCCAAAGCGAAGCAAGCTATGGCAAGAGCTCTATCTTCCTCTTGCTCTGCAATTTTTTCATCCTCCTCTACTCATCGACTTCTCTCTTGCACCCTAAACCTCCCAACGTTTTCGTCTGCACACTCATTCGCTCCGAACATCAAGCAAAGGAGCTTCGCTATTGCTGTCCAGAATGCAGGCACACCGATCAATTCGGTCAGCGAGGTTCGGCATTGTTCACCCATTTATATCATTCCTTTTTTTCTACTACATTCTTTACCTGCAATTGATAATTTTCTTCAGTTGATCGAGTCGCTGATAAATCGTGTTGATTTAACGGAAGCCGAAGCTGAAGCATCTGTTGAATTCTTATTGAATGAAGCGAATGAGGCATTGATCAGCGCTGTTCTTGTGCTTTTGAGAGCGAAAGGAGAGACTTTTGAAGAAGTAAGTTTACTGCTTTAAGCTCTTAGCTTTTAGTGGATCCGTGTGAGGAGTGGCTGTTTCACTGGAAGTAACAATTCTTGCTTCCGGGATATCAAACATGGTTGCTTTTGTTTCTCGGTGAAATGGCAGCTTAGAACTCTAAAATGTAACAAAACAACTATATTCTTTAGGAAAAAAAAAATTAAAAAGGTTTACTTTCGCTCTCATTTGAATTGGGGTGTTTTGTCACTTTTACGGGTTATATTTTAAAGTTCAGGTACTACAGTTATACCTTTTGGGATAAAATTTATCTTTGCATTGTTTCTTTTCTGCCTTATTGTTCCTTTTCTTATCGCCTCATTTATGGATTCAGTTGTGAAACTGAGGCTGGTAGCGAATAATTTTAGGATTTTTATGTGGATAGGTTGTGGGACTAGCGAGAGCGATGATCAAACATGCCAGGAAGGTTGAAGGTTTAGTTGATGTGGTTGACATTGTTGGAACTGGAGGTGATGGTGCAAACACTGTCAACATTTCAACGGGGGCTTCAATACTTGCTGCAGCCTGTGGTGCCAAAATTGCAAAGGTGAAGAAGCATTCTATTGAATATATTGACTGACCTACTGAAATACAATAATAATATGACGGTAGCAATTGCTGAGTATTGAAGATTGATTGACCATTTTTCGTATTGCAGCAAGGAAACCGTTCAAGTTCTTCTGCATCTGGAAGTGCTGATGTATTAGAAGCATTGGGCGTGGCTATTGACTTAGACCCTGAGGTTTGTGCCAATTAAATTATGAAAACTAATTGCTTCATTAGTTTTCTTGAGTCTTGAATGTAAAAATTAGTTCACACTAGCCCTATTTGTGATGTGGAAGATAATTACTAAGAATAACACTTGATTGTGTTATGAGACTTCTCAATAGTGGTTTTGTTTTCTTATCAAATGAAAGGTCCTTTGTCTACAACTTGATAATTTAATGTATTTCTGGTCATCAGTGGAATATAATAATGGCAGATATGTTGCCTTCTTTTGTAAACGTGAAAACTTTCTAAGCTCTAATATAACTTATGCTTAAGGTTATGCCTTTTTATACATATTTTACTTCTCCATGGTGTCAGGAAGGATCTTCCAGATTGCCTTCTTTGGTGAAATAACTCAAACTTTTAGGTAGATGTGGGAGTTATTCCATTTCAGAATAGGGATGTCTTAAGAGTGAGGGAGAGAGTATTTTAAGCTTATATTTATATTCAATCAATAGAATGTATTAAAGAGCAAATGTTCTCATTGATAAATGCAAATACTAATCTGGTTTTCACTCCCTTATTGTGAATTTGTGATGGTAAATCAGGGGGTAACAAGGTGTGTGAACAAAGCAGGAATTGGTTTTATGATGTCTCCAAAGTACCACCCAGCAATGAAGATTGTCAGCCCTGTCAGAAAACGGCTAAAAATAAAAACTGTATTCAATGTATTGGGTCCCATGTTAAATCCAGCACGTGTACCTTTTGCAGTTGTTGGAGTATTTACAGAAGACTTGGTAAGTTCCTTCGTAGTGAATTGTTTGGCGGTAAAACCAAATCATCAAACTGAAAATTGACTTTCTATATCATTTTTTGTCATTCACATGTGGGATAGAAAAATAATTATGTTTTCTAAAGGTGAAATTATGTAGCTAAGGATAGTGTTCATAGACATCGGCATGTAAACAAAAAGATCTATGGCTTTGAGATTTTGGCCCCCTATTTCTTTCACAATCTGTGGACTCTAATCCTGCTAGACAAAAGTAGATTCCATGCATACGTATGATTGCAATTAATTAAGTTATTCGTCTGTTGATTGTGAGTCAAGACTAGCTGAAACACTAAAGGTCAATATCTGGTGTGATGGGGTTGTCATAGAATAGGAGTGTATTTTATCAGATTGAAAATTACAAATTACCTACAATAGCTTATGTTTTTAATGAACAGTATGTGGCACCTAATTGAATATAACAAATAGATCTGGCCTTTTGGGAAAGTAGCAGTAGAAACCCGCTGAGATCTTGAACTAAATTAACCACACCAGTGCTTAAGTGCTGATGGGTTCATGAGCATAATTACCATGCTTATTCAGCCCTTGCTTGCTTACACTTATATGACTATAAAGCAGATTCAGATATATCCTAAAAGGCCTTGACATGTGATTTGTGGTGTTTTTCTCTATCTACGTCGTCGTTAAGAAGCCTTTCGATTTTCTTTTTGTGTAGGTCTTCAAAATGGCTAAAGCACTGCAAAGATTTGGCATGAAAAGAGCTTTAGTTGTGCATTCCGAAGGTTTGGATGAGATGAGTCCTCTTGGTAAGATCTCTTGCTTGTATTGCATTTCTAGACATTGTTTATTTAGAGTTGGAAGATATAGATAGGCATTTAATTTGGATTTGACTGGCAATTTCTAACATCTTGTTCTGCATACTTACAGGACCTGGGCTGGTACTTGATGTCACTTCAGATAGGATTGATAAGTTCCCATTTGATCCATGTAAGCATATGATATGATAAATGTTTTTTGTTTTAAAATCTGCTTCTGCTGTGAAGTAAATTGACGCAGCACACTGGCAACCAAGTTGCCAGCCTTCAACGAATTTTTAATTGGGTATGCATATTTGAATGCACTCTTTACATCAGATTGTTTCTTGGAACAGTGGAGTTCAGCATTCCTCGGTGCAATCTCGAGAGTCTAAAAGGTGGTGGCCCAGAATACAATGCCAAGATTCTGAAGCGCGTTCTAGCTGGAGAGAGGGGGCCCATTGCCGATGCTTTTGTGAGTATCTTAAACTTGCCTGATCTTTTAAGTAGCTGAGAGGATAACACTTCTATACAAGTGATGGGGAGAGGCTGACCTTGAACAGCGATACATGATGATGCTTTGATATCAACTGTAGCTAGGAGCTTATAATCTACAAGCCCACTTATTCAAAATTTTGGTTAAGATGGAATTTATTCACTTTTATTTTTTATTTTTAAATTCTAACCCTGTTATGGCCCTGAAATAGCTGCATGAGGACCGAGGAGACGAAATGTGCCTCCACCCGGTTTTGAAGAAACAAATTACACAATCGGAATTAACTTGATAATCTACCTTGATATATATATATATATGCATATATGTTTGTTTACTTGTCTCTTAAGATCCATTTTGTCTTTTCTGTACAAAAAAATGGCTAGATTCTGAATGCAGCAGCAGCTCTCTTGGTCAGTGGCCGTGTAAGGAGCCTAGCCGAAGGAGTGTCTGTGGCTCGTGAAACGCAGCAATCGGGAAAGGCCCTGGAAACTCTCAACTTGTGGAAAGATATATCAAATGTCAGTAAAATCTGAACCTGAATTCACTTCTTTCCGTTAGTCACGGATTGCTTATTTCATTGGCCTCCCCTGTTCAATAATTGCAGAAATCTAAAGAGGATGCAGCCATGGCATAAGCCTAAATCTTCTAAACTTGATTACTGTATCTAAAAGGGAAGGGCCTGGATGTCCTCTTCCTGTATAAGTGCGTTGTGTGTTGTGGTTTGTAAAATTAATAATCCTACAGTACTGTGGGGAAAAAAAAAGTTGTTTTGGAATAGGAAAGAAAGATCAGGACTTAGTAGTTTGTAGCACAGGAATCATTTTTCAAATAAAATTAGATTCTATGGACAGATATCATGGCATTTAAAGTCCATCACATGGAATAAGAAGTACAAAAATACAAATCAAAACTCAATCAGAGCTGGATACCATGAAAAATCATTGCAACGACTGGCACGAAAACGAACTCTCGAATTGTATGTGCCTGTGATACAACACAAAAAATATGACATTTACAACATGGGATTCATGAGTCAGGTTTTGTTGGTAGCCTCACATTCCACTATACCAATCAGGCTGCTTGTCATCCATATTAGTATATACGTCAGTAATCCTGCACAAGTTTTAAAATAATAATTATACCCCAATGGCCAAATGCTATACTATACATTTGACATTTCACAAGAATATCTCGTAGTTAAGACTATTGACACTAAATATACTCTCTCTCTCTCTCTCTCTCTCTCTCTATATATATATATATATATATATATATATCTATAAAAGGAATAATTTACATAAATTTCTCTCAAAACAAAAATTATTTTACACTTTAGTTTAATTTTAAATTTTTTATCAAAATATTCTTTCTGTAAATTTTTTAAATTTTAAGTTAAGAGTATTTTAGTAAAAAAAAAAGTAAAATTTAATTAAAATATAAGATAACTTTTGCTTTAGAGACATTTGTGTATATTTTAAAAATAAAAGAAATTTATGTAATTTTAACAAAATTTTAAAAAAAATTTGTATAATTTACTAAAAAAAAAAAAGGAAGAAAGAGAATACTGACACAATTCAAACTCAACTATTTAGTCATATAAGTTATAGCCAAGTAAAGTACCTGCAAGCATTTTTGTCATCATAGGCCTTGTCTCTGTGGATGAGCTAACTGTAAATTTGCCAAAAAAAAAAAGGTCCCTCAAAAATTTTTCTGTCAAAGCTAACTATCAACATCAATAATAAGAAATCAAGCCGAGTTTGGATTTAACTTACTAACCTGAATCACAATTGGAGGTTGAATTGGAGTTCCCACACATACACACCTGCCTAATCCCATCCGAACCATACCCGCACGTGCCACCTGTTGCCTCACACGCTCCACAAAATTCATCATTCCCCTGCACCGAATACTTCACACGGATCCCATACGACCACCCACTCGGCCCATCTACTCTCAGTGGTGCAAGATTATAAGCGCTGCTATACCCTTCGCACTGAAGCCTGGTCAGATTAATAGCCTTAATTGCCTCGAATGGTATGGCACAACATGCTGGTGGGCCTGACCCAAAATACGTCGAGCCCATCTGTTTATGGCCCACCGAATCCCAGGCTGGGCACCCGTAGTACTCCTCACAGCCCATTCCCGAAACGTTTCGACAAGGCAAGTGCTTCCCCGGGAAACCTTGGAACAGAGGTGACTCAGCTGAGCAGCCAATGAGCATGAACACGTTGTCGGCGGTTGGATTCATATAGGGCTCCCGCCACGGCTCCACCGCGAAGCCGTTGCCGGTGCTGCCGAGCACGATTGTGTCACAAGTCGACATGTGAGGCTCGTGAAGAGTGAGAGACTGGTAAGCGTAGTCTATGTCCAGTACTCTGTAGGATCCAGAGCTTACATGAAACATTAGATAGTCATTCATGCAGAAGAGAAGATCCCGAAAGCCCGGGTGCCCGCACCCGTATTGGAGCCCGAATGGGTAATCTATGGTTATGTTTCCACAGTATGATCGGCATGAGTTAACGTTGGCGAAGCTTGGTGAGATCAGACATGGTGAGAAAATTAGGAGATACAGAGTTGTGAGCAATGTTAGCATAGTTGTGAGAGAGACTGAGACAGTGCAATGATACTTTGGTTGGTTGCTTGATGGGGTGTATCGCAGATGTACATTTGATGCTGCGGGAAAGATGATTTAGTTGATGGTAGCTTTATTCACATGTAGTGTTGGGTTGTTTGTGGGTTTTCTTTTACTTTTTTGCTGCTGGGGGCGCATTTATAGTGTTCCAGGTTCATTTTTTTTATAGCTTTTGAAATTCTGTTGGTCAAATGCTTGGCTTTTGTGTGGGGATGGTGAGAAAAGTAGGTTGATTTGCGAATCCTATAAAATTAAATTTTAACATTGCTTCCTGAATCTTGATGACTGATCTGTACCAGTGGAAGTGGTTCAATTGTGTATATATAACTTTGGTTAAATTACTTTTTGGTTCTTACAGTTTTATTTTAGAATTTATTATTTAAAAAATTATAATTAAATTTTTATAATTTAAAATTTTCTAATTTAGTATCATTAAATTTATGTCAATTTTTATTAAATTTTATTGATATAATCAATAAATATTTTAACATTTTGAATATATATGACTCAAAAGCAACTCATTTAAGTAACTTAATATATCTTATATTATATTTTAATATATGTGAGTTAATTTTATTTTATTATTCAGTTTTAATTATTTTATTAATATAAAAAATATATTTAAAATGTCAAAATAACAAGTTGTATCAATAAAATTTAACAAAAAAAGTAACAATAATTTAATGGTAAAGGGTAGATAAATATTTTTAAATTATAAAATGTGAATTAAATGTTAAGTAAAATTATAAAGACTAAAAAATTATTTTACTTTTTTTTTTCCTCTTGGATGACAAATGTAGTAGAACCGTCGGTGCTAAGAAAAAGAGGTAGATATGGGAGGCGGGGTGACACTAATAAACACAACTTTCATCTTTTTTGGTTTCCTTTCAGTGTTTTTTATGTTGACTGGTGGCAAAGGATTAAATTGCATCCTTCTAATTTATCTTCTCTCATAAGAAGAAAAGAGTATGTATATAGAGCTCATTTAATAAGTTTTATCTATTTTTTTTCTCTCTTTAAATTAACAAAAAATAATAAAAAAATGAGATGATTCAAATCCAATAAATGATACTGGAATGATGAATTTAATCCAAATGGTTTGCAACATAAAAATCAGTGAGATCTTTCATTTGCAGGGTTCATGTCTCATGATGATGCTCTAATGTCTAAGTTGATCTCAAAGCTCAATCAATAAAAGTGGATAGGTGGCCTACAAGATTATCTTGAAATCCTCTACAATAGATGAAAAGATATGTTAAAGGATTAAATTGCTAAACAATTGGCTATCATCAAAGGACAAAAAATTTTTGATCATATTATTTTGGCGCAGAAGTCATAGAAGTAATCCAAACAAATAAAGGGAAGAACAAGTGGCTTGAAGAGTTAACGACTGATTTCAAAAAGGCGTTTGATTGGATTGAGTGGTCTTTTTTTGGAATTTACTTTGAAGATGATGAACTTCCCTCGGAAACGGGTTTCCTTAGTTATGCAATATATCACTAACATTAGCTATCAAGTGCTCATTAACAGTAGCTCATCGCGACATTCAGTTTCTCTCCAGTTTATTTCTTCTTCAGTTGATTCAGTCTCGCAAGTGAAGTATTTTTTTTTTTTCATTTTTTTGCTTTTTAAAATATTGAGAACAGAACAAGAAAGAAAAAGAAATATACGGATTGCATGACTAGACAGAGAGAGAATACGAGAGAGAAGCCTTTTGCCTCATCAAGAAAGATATTTTCAACTTGGGATTTAAGAGATGGTGATTCATTATCTCCCAATTTTTTTAATTATCTGTGCAAATGTACTCTTTTATCTGACTAATAAGATTGAGTAGAGTCAAATATGAAAAAAAAATAGAAATCAATATCAGTAAAAAAAAAGAATATTGAACTAATTTTACACTTAATGTAGGGAAATAAATCATCAAGATCAAATTATATGATTCTGTCCTTTAAAGCCATCTAACTCTTGTAGGGAAATAAACAACTTGTTGCAGGGAGAATTCCTTCTTTATCTACGCCAGTTATAAGGGCCTGTTTGGTATAACGGTGGAAATTGAAAAAGAATGGAAATCCGTTAAAACAACATGTTTGGTTTTCGTTAATCATAACTAATTAAATCTGATACGAAATCCTATGTATTTTCTTTGTCTTCTTTATTCTTATTTTTTTTATTTTTTTTTGCGCTCATTTTCAAATAGAGATATATTTATTTTTTTATCGTATCATATAATTTTTTAAATGAAAATATATTTATTATTTTTAACTAATTGCAAAGTTAAAAAAATTATTTTCATAATTTTTGTAATTAATTACCAAAAAAATAAAATTAATAATATTTAATATTAAAAATAATAAATTATATAAAATTAAAAAAATTGATTGAATTTTAAATGACATCAATCAAAATTGTCGAAAAATAATATTTTAAAAATTTCTGACTGAATTCAATATTCTTGACTGAATTTTTAATTTTTAATTGAATTTCACTTAGGACTTATTTCCTACCACATTTCAATTGGAATTGATTTTCAACTGTAAATTAATTAATTATATTATTATTTTTACCCAAAATAATTTATTATTTTATTATATATATTTAATATATATATTATTTAAATATATTAATAAATTAATAAATATTAAATTAATATATGTAAAATATTAAAATAAACAGTTATATGTGAAAAAAATTCAGAAAGTAAATGCATTTTTATTATTTTATTTTTTTCGCTTTCCATTTCATTTTTTTTAATCCTACCAAACAATTTACTATAAACATATTCCCTTTTCTTTTTTCACTCATACCAATCAATTTTTTTTTATTATATTTCATTAATCTATCCATCTCCATTTTCATTACTAAAGAACCTACGTAGCAAATGAAACCTAATAACTTCTTTTAACTTTCTTTTAACTGCTTTATTGGTTTGGCCTATATCAAAATTTTAAATATATTAAAATAACTAAATTAAATTCAACCATAATGAATATATAAATATATTTTATTAAAATTATTTTTAATATATTTATATATTTATTGATAATTAATTTGATAAAAAAAATCATATATTATTTGTTTTAAAAAACAATAATGAAATCAACCAATCTAAACTCATGAGTGTGAGATGAAAGGGTAAATATGTAATTTAAGACAAACGCAAAATCTATCCCAGTACATCGCAACGCGAGCTTGCAAGGTTCCATGGCGGTGCAACAGTACAAGTCCACCTCCACCTTCACGGAATCCATTTGATTCCGATAGTTGCAGATCCATTTCCTTGTTCCGTTTCAAAGTTTAAAAGAGTTTCCGGATTCTTGTCTTCTTTCCTAATTTCTCGGCAGCCAAACGGGTTCTAGAAGTTCATTTGCATTTCATCAAAGGTTGGTTGATTTTGCATCCCTCCAGCGATGGAAACCACAGAGAAGTCAGAATCCTCCGTCCCAAATGTAACAAATTTCATCCCATCTTCCTTCAATTGGTGATTTTTGTTTTAATGTTATATTAATACGTAGCTCTGTGGTACTGAATTTGTGATGATATATTATTTGGTATTTGGAGAGAGTTTGCAAAGCATTTAAATAAAGAGCCCTAGAAGTTGCTTTTTATCATCATATTGATAACTGCAATGACATATTCGATGGAGCACTCAATTGCTTGTTAATAAGACCCATAACGAGTTGGAGAATTTTCTTTGTTAATTTCCTTATTAACTTTGAGAACATTAGCTTCATAAGTTCCACCAAATGGTTAAACTGGGTTTAATTTTGGTTTCGGCTTTTGGCCTTCCTCCTAAAGCAAACAGCAAGTGTCTATCAAATTTTGATTTCAAGCATCTCTATTTCTTAAATCGAGACCAACTGATACAACAAACTAAAATCACAAACTGAGAGTAATAAGCAGTAAGCAATCAACAGAGGAAGGATTGCTTATGCAGAATTCGTTCACGGAAATATTACACGAAACACCTTGTTAATGAGCTTTATAAGCTAGAGTTGCAGGAGGGTTGGTAACCATGATTACAAGACAGAGAAAACTTCTCTTAGCTTCTATATCCCCTTCTATCAGCCTATCCTACCCTGCCACAACTGCCAAAATTCCCCAACTGCTTTTGATCAAAACTAACGGTCACTGCTACTTTGGTGATTAATGACCGTTATTAGCTGTTCTTATGCTGTTTATTCTTTCTGTCATAGTGTAGTCTTTTGCCCATATGGGCTGCCTCGTGTGTCTTGGGACTGATTTAGTTGTGTTGGGTTCATCCAAAATGGGTTTGGCTGTGGTTTGGGGCTTGGTTAATGTAGGCTCCTTTGTGTTAATTGCAAGTCCACTTGTATCACTATCACCAACTCAGTACTTCACGATCCGTAGTGAATTTTGAACTTTAAACAAATGTATCGAGTTGAAATCCATAATCATGAGGCAAATTATAGAACTAATGATAGATGGTGGCAAAAGCAACCCCAACAACTCACGAGAAATATCTGCCTGGATAGCATGCCATGATCTGTTAATAGATTGTCAGCCAAATAAAAAAAGTTCTGATCTGGTCCTTGTAGTTGTTGAAATTTCTTATTACTTTCTTTGCTGTTCTTTAGGATTTATTCTTGTTTTAAACGTAATTTTGCCTTTCTGCGTTAAACGATTTAATTTTTAGTTCATATATCAAGAACATCATGATTCCCCTGCAAGAATAGTTTATAAGTTTTTAGGTTAGGGTGCTATGGCATTTCTTTGGCTTTAATCTCTTTGTTTTATATATATATATATATATATATATGGTTTATTGTGAAGGATATATAAATATGTCACTACTCATGAGTCATGACCAATTTTGAAAAATGTTCAACTAATCTCTCCTAGTACACTTCTTTCTCTGATTATTCTAGATTTCTGAAAAATGTTGCTGTATAATGGGTGGCAAATTTCACGATGCTGAACTCATTTCACTTTCATTGCTAATCTCCTACTTTCCTTTATTAGGGTGCTCCAAGATTAGCTGGAACTGTTAACTGGGGCACAGCAACTGTTGTTGGAATATTTGCAGGCATGTTGTATGGCGGCAGCAAGGAGGCAGCTGCTTCTGTTGTAAGTTTATAAATAAAAGGATGCTACAAGTATTATGTAGATTTCATTTAAGTATTTCAATAAAGAAAGGTTGTTAAAGTCAAGGGTAAAGAACTGCATTTTTTAATGTAAATCTGTGCATGAATTTGGGTTTGATTTGCATACTATTAGAGTGCTATGATGAGTTAAGTTGGACGCTGTAGCTGGGAGGGTGTTGATGTTATTTTTCTTCTTTGCAGTTCCAGAGAATTAATTTTCCTTGGAAAAGTATTTGGGTTGAGGAAGAATGTACTTAGAGGCAGAGGATAAAGTGACCTAGCATTACATGATGAGTAAGAAACTATTAAGTATAATTATACTCAAACATGTATCTTTGTAAAGAGAGGTGGAGTAGTGTTAGAAGTGTGCAACTTGGGTGGATTTTGGAGGGATGCCATTTCTGTGGATTGCATTTCTTTCAGTATAAAGATGGGAACGCACAGGGTATGGCATGTTGCTAAATAATCTGGTTATATATTCAATGAGTTGTCCTGTTACCCTTTTTTATTTTCTATTTGAAAGAATCCTTTTTGTTGGATAAAGGAAAACAGAATTAGACTTATTAATATATACATACATATATTTTTTCTGTTAGAAGCTGTTTACCTCTGAATTCAATAAAAATTCATCTCACCTGATGCACAAGTATACCAAGTTAATGTATATAAACAACCTTACAAATTGCTGATATGTAAGAACTGTGAACTACAAGTACAATGGCTGTTTATCAATAAGAGAAAAAGATATTTTAGGCATTAATTTGGTATACTTGCCTCGGTTTCTTTTTTCTTTAACTGATCATGCATGCTTTTTTTCTGGTGGTCCTCATTGTCTTAATTTATATGCTATTTTTTTTTTCCATGTCCTCTCAATTAATTGTGACATTCATTAGGAATTCTCCATGTTTTGCTAGAGCAAGGATGCAGAAGTGATGTTGAAGCTTGGGAGCACACCAGATAAACGTGAGCAATATCGATTGATGAGAGATGCAATGGAGAAGCGGTTCATTCGAGTTACACGGGGATCTATAGTTGGTGGAGTACGCCTTGGAATGTTCACTGCTGCATTTTATGGCATACAGAATCTGCTAGCAGAGAAGCGAGGTGTGCATGATGTTTTTAATGTTGTTGGAGCTGGATCAGCCACCGCAGCAGCATTTGGCTTGATCAGTAAGAAATCATTCATCTAGTTCTTAATTTTACTGTAGACCACTAGAACAATCAGGTACCTAGTTTGGTACTGATATGATAAATATCGTGAAAGAAGTTAATTTCTTTCTCTTGTGTGAATGCTTGAGATTGAAGGGTTTAATATGATAAAGTTCATTTCTTACATTAGTGCCAGGATCACTCATTTGGCGTGCAAGGAATGTGGCACTGGGATCGGTCCTGGGAGCAGCATTTTGTTTTCCTCTCGGTACCATGTTTATACATTAATCCTTGAATATATTGGGGTTTTCCATATTTCCATTAATAGTAATATACTTTGTTTTCTTTAGTATAGATATTGCTCAAATGAAAAGCTGCAGATGCTCCACCTTCTCTCCCCCCCCCCCCCCCCCAAACAAAAAAAAAGGAGAGAGAAGAAAGGTAAAGAGAGAAACCAAAACGTCTGAAAAGCCATGGTGGCCTAGCTGGTCATTATATCTTTTTTCCCCCCTTGGGGGCTCCCCTATATTTTTAGTGAAAGCAAATGAAACTTCTTTAAAATTACATATTCAACATAATTAATTTTTTTGTTGAGTTGGTACTCTAAGGAGGACAGCTGGGTAATATTAATATAATATAACTATGTTAAGAGTTTCTCCAGTCTTATTTTTATGAAGTAAGTTCTCTAATTTTGATTCCTCCCAAAATCATTCCCTCCATTTTCATCCCTTTCAAATAAAGTATTAGTGAAATGCTAAAACTACTTTTGTTACGATTGCTATTTGCTGTACAGTTGTTTGATGAAAAATCATTTTGTAGTTATTCTAGTGTTTTTTGGATAATTTATTATAATAAAGTGAATTTTGGAAAAGAGCTTAGAGGTATTTTGGAAGAGTGGTTACTTGTTGAAGTTATGTTTCCATTAATTGTCTGGCAGGTTGGATCCATTTGAAGCTTGTAGAAAAAGCTAATGAAAGGAATCCGGCTGCACATCCAGAGTTAGATCCAAGGGAAGAAGTAAAGAGCGGCGTTAGTGCAGCTATTGAGAGACTTGAAGAAAATTTAAATAAATGAAAGTACCACTCCTCCTCCTCCTCCCTCCCCCCCCCCCCCCCCCCCCAAAAAAAAAAACCAAAAAAAAGAAGAAGACGAAGCAAGAAGTAGGATAATTATGTAGTGGAGGATGGAGGAAGCACATCAAATGGCATTCATATGCTCTTCAATAGGAAAAAGTAATAATTCAATTAAGCTCTCCAAATGTTGAATTTTAATTTAACGTGAGATTATAGGGTTCCTTTTCATCCAATCCGTAATCATGAGATTTATCGAGTCCTTCACTTTGATGGCCACAGAATTATTGTGTTCAGCCTGAGTTGTTAGTAGTATTTATCGGGACTGCTTCTGCTTTTGGATTGCATCTCTTCCGCTGGCAATAGCATGATCCACCTTGTGGTCCTCGCAGTTAGGAGATTGGTGGAGTCAATGAATGAGCAGATAGCAATGATACACTTCTCTGGATGGAACCTTGAAAGTGGCAAAGATATTTGTTCGCTGCTGTTCAGAATGCTTCAAGAAGAAAGCGGAATGCGTTCCCAGTATGCTAGTTTCCAACACCCGCGCCCCTGAATATTCTCTCTTTGTAATCATTATCACTTATCAGCTCTGAATTTTATATCCGCTCTTAATGCGTTGCAATTTTGAATAAGACTTATTTATATCTGTGATTATTCAAAGTGATATTAAGATTTAACGATACTTAGAAGCATTCATTTATATATCAAATTTTATTATATATCATATAATATGATGGAAAATATTTAAAGTCTGTATTTAAATGTCTTTTACTTGTAAATACCTCATGTTTAAAACTTCCATTCAAGTATACTCTTTAGCAAAATTTATATTTTGACCAAATTTTATCAGCAACTTTAAAAGTTAAAATCCATCAATATCAATTTAGTTCTGATTAGTTTATAGTTTACATTGTTCCTCTTATATTATTTATCTTTGTTATTATATACTTAAATGATAATAAGCTTTTTTGGTGATAAGTGATAATAAGATGTATTATCACATGAATCATTCGATTTGACTATAGATCAAATTGATTAAATTAATGGAAAAAAATATGCGAAAAATTTGAGCTCTCCAACTACGGATCATATCTGGAGATTTGTAAATTATAAAAAAAATATTAGCTATTAGAAATTTTGCGATGATCCAACAGCTAAGCCTGAGCACTCCATAGCCGAGCCCTAAATCAATTAACTACATCTCGCTGCAGCAATGGGCAGACCTGTATGACCTAAGAACTTAATTTAAGGAAAATATAATTCCACTGAAAAACTTACCACATCTTTTAGTAGGGGCAGCACAAGTAAATCATCTGGCCTCTGGGGATCTTCCTACCAAAATTTCCATACAATCCAAGAATTACATTGAATAATTAAAATAATTGGCCGCTTGAAGCATTGTTACCATTCTTTCTTCATCATCCGCTACATCACTCAATTATCATGATAGACTCCTCCTAATCCTCCTCTAAGTTTCCAGTTAATTTCTCTCTCTCTCTCTCTCTCCCCCCCGCCACGAAGTCCCCGTCAACTCAACTACGTTGATCAGGAGGCTTTGAAGAAGCTTCGTATGTGAATAAATCCTATACAACATCTCATTGTTCTTAGCCTACAATGTTAGGGGACATTCAAAGTTAGAAGCCACCATGTTATATTCTACTTCTCCAGTCTCATATATAACAAATAATTAATTAACTTACAATAATTAAAGAATTTGATTAAAAGCAATTAATTTTTTTAATTGTCTTAAATAAAATTTATTTTCTAAGAACGCCACGCCCTATTTAATGTGCATTTTCTCTTTGAAATCAATGATAACTACTGCTCATAATTTGAATGACTCATTTAATAGCAAACATAATTGGAATACTATAATTAATATACCAAACATTAGTAGTTTGTTTATTATATTTTAAACCAAATCAAGTCTTAAAAAAATCTCTTATATATGAGACCGGAAATAGTACTAAACTTCAGAGAAAATAAATAAATAAATAAACACAGCAAACGTCCACCACACTCATTAGAATAAAATTGCGAAGACATCCCTCTTAAAATGATATACAAAAGCAAAGTAACACAATAGGCTTACCACATTTCAAGTTATAACCATTATATATAACAAATGTTCCTGTCTTTTTCTTTTTCTAAAAGAAAAATTACTCCGTCAAATATTTATTTCTGTGGAATATTTGAAGACAATAAGAGAAATTAGAGCAATTTTACTAAAATCCAAGAGAGGATAATGTCATTTAGTCAAGAGATTACCATCAACTTGGCCGGGAGTTGTATTTTCTCGTGCCTTCTTTGCCATCTTTTTCACTGCCTCAGCTGTAATTATGATTGCCAAAAGTTGTTAGTGACGAAGGGCAAATGAAAAGATTGTTAGGCTTCCCACAGGCATAGACAAGATAGAACAATACTGGGCAGCTTTCCTCCCAGACACTATCAAACATTTGGCATTCAACTATGCAAAACCCATGCACATGTATGATTGTGAAAGTGCTGAACACCAGCAGCTGCAGGTTATGGACCAGTCAGAAAATCCCAGTAGCCTCGCCAATCTTACCTTTAAATTTTCTTTTCTTATTTGCTCTCCTCCTTTTTCTCTCTGCCTTTGTAAGCTCTGCTTCTTCCTTGATATCACCCTTGCCAGCAAAGACTTCCTCAGGAGCCAGCATAGCTGCATCTGAAACAGCCATTGGTGCAATCTACGCATGGAAAGCATATCGCAAATTTTTTAATTAACCAATAGTTAAAATAGGGTTCAGTGAAGAAAGTTTACAAAGAAGAGGAAATAGCTCTTTACTTCTTCCATTGCCAGAGCAGGGACATTAGCTTGAACAGACATGTCCTCTATAACCTGTTCAGTTCAATACAAAGCAAAAATTACAAGACTGTAATTGAAGTTTCATGTGCATAAAACCAATCAAGAGAAAAAAAAGGAACATTTCAGGAATTAAATTGCTTGCCATACAGGTTTTGGAGCAAAGTGGAAATGAGAAAGAGCATCCAGCTTCAGACAGAGTTTCTTAAACAGCATACTTGCCTGATCACAAGTAAATGGCATAAAGCTCAGCATATTTTGAAAACTTAAACAGCCAAGAAGAAAAATTGTAAAAGGAGGCTATACAGCCTGTTTGAAAACCAGTGCCTTATCATCCTATGAATAAGTGAAACATATGACAGTTGAGAAATAGAAAATTGAGTCAAACAATTAAATCATGCACCTCTCTTTTCTGTTCATCTTTGAATGACAATGGAGCAGAAGTAGGGTCTGTCTTCTGAACATAATCTTCCTGTACACAATTTAATAATAAAAGGGAATTTTTAGGTAAACCATAAGCAAAAGTCAACACAAAACCTATGATATTGCAAATTGCAAGTGGGCAAGGAAGGGGAGGAAAGACAATGAGGGTTATAGTGGGGGTTAAAATGTTACAACGCACGAGAGTCAAGAAATACAGACCTCATAAATTTCTGCAAGACCCTTCTTGCTTTTATTCTCATCCTGAATTCATCATAAAAATGATTTGTATGAGTTAATTATGCCACAAATACAGCTAGAAAGCAGTTAAATCTCAATATCTATTTATTTTAGGGAAACAGTGCTTACCAACTCTTTTACTTCTCTAGGTGCTTTTGACGGCAATTTGGGAGCCCTTTGAACATCATCAAAACGTCCCTGTAATCAACATAGATATAGATTAGAGAAAATAAAACAAATATATGTATGCTTATATTGTGTGCACATTTTGAGCATACATAATGGAAGTCTCATGCGTATAACTCAGTAATCAGTGCGCAGATCAGCTTAGCACAAAACCAACATTTTAAATAAATCTGTCATTTTATCGTCGATAGCCTCCTATCATTAACTGAAATAACATGGTGCATTATAGTAAAGTTCAAACCGGTGTCATCTCAGCTTTTCAATATACCTCAAGGATCCTTTTCTGGATCATCTCCTCGATTGAAGCTGTAACCTCCTCAGTAATTACAGGAGCAGGTCTCACATTGTGCTCAAAGTCCAGATCAACTTCCAATGCACTGTTCTTGGGTCTCTTTGCTGCGGTTACCTGTTATGGAAAACCAAAGTCAGTAATATAATATTTAAAGATTAAGCAAGAGGGGCCACAAATGCAACCTACATAAAGTCAGGAGAAAAAAGGGGACTATTATATTACCTCTCCCTGCATGGTCCAAGTTTTAGGCTCCAAGTTAGCTTTCTCCATCTGCTCTATTTTTGCTTGGATCTTTTTCAGTTGTTTTTCATGGGTTGAAACGGTCTCTTGCTTCTATATGAATAAGAAAGACAATATGAGAACTTAATGGTCATGCATGTATAACCTCAACAGATTAAAAATAATATAATACTTGTCTGCCCAATTCCATGTCATCTTCATCGTCAGAATCTTCAGAACCCCGAGTTAACTGCGCTTTTCTTTTTGAACCCTTTTCCTTTTTGGCACCAAAGAAGTCTTCATACCTAAAAACAACCGATCAAATAATGAATCCAGAATAAAGGAAAACATCTACACTAATAAGAAAGTCCAAGGATATTTGTATAATTGTAGACAATGTTGCATATCATTTTGCATCTAACTACATTTAAAGGAAGAGCAGTGAAGCAAAAACACCGCAGCATAACAACCCAAAGGGAAGTACAAATATAACAGTAAAATACTGCACAGCTTAAAAATAGGCAATAAAGACGAACCCATAGGGAACCAAAACTGAAGGTAATCAAACAAGTTTTAATGTGCAGTGATTATTAGCGAAGGTAAATATTGGTAGTGCTCGCTTTTCTTCATATTCTACTTCAAAAGTTAATCAATGAATTTTCAATTGTTATACCCAGAAAAGAAAAGAAAAGAAAAGAAAAGAAAAAAGGGAAATAAATTATAGCATCAACCTAAAAAGGGAAATAAATAATCCGCACCTCGCGTTTTCCAAGTCCTTTGCGTCTTCGTCTTCGTCTTCGTCATAATCATCACCAAGCCCAAATTCACCAACCTATCACAAAATAATAAGAATAAGCCAGAAACTAAAATATTGATAACCAAATCAATCATGCAACAATCACCGAATCAACGCATTATGCATCTTGCAGACACAAGTAAATGATAAAGAAGAAACAAGAAAGACGACAAACATCTAGAAGAATGAACCAATTAAAACGTATAGTGCTCACAATATATCGATTCCGATCCCCAAATCAAATACAGTCGAGCAAAGCACAATGACAGAAAGTTAAAACCCAAGAAAGCGAAAAGGAGTCTCACCTCATCACTTTCATCATCACCTTCACTATCTTCCTTATCCTCCTTTAACTGTTCTGCTTCATCATTCTCCAAGTTATCCTCCTCCTCCTGCAAGTACTTCGCCAAGTCCTTTATTTTCAGGAATTTATCTTCAATACCTCCACCGTCACCTTCCTCTTTCTCCTCCTCACTCTTACTTTCCTCGCTCTCAACCCCTTCTTCCTCCTCCCCATCCTCTGACTCTGCTTCTCCTCTTTTCTCGCCTTCTTTTCCTTCCTCTTCTACGCCTTCTTCATTGCTGTCGTCATCAAATTCATCTAATTCCTCATCAAAACCGTCACTTTCTTCACGCCACTCCTCTTTAGTTTCCCCTTCCACCTTCTTTTTACCTTCTAAAGCCTCCTTAAGCTTGGAAATTTCTTGAGGATTCTCCTCCAACTGTTTCAATCGCCGGCGAAGAGTGGGTAACAAAGGCTGTGACTGGAGGTCAATTTGCTGCCATATCTGCTCGGCGTCAAACCCATCCACGAGAAGTTGGTCCAATGGCGATTTTTTGGAGAAGGGTCTGAGGGAGTAGAAAAGATACTGTGAGGCAACACGAGCAGTTTGAGGGAGCGTTGGATCTCGTGAGAGCCATGACACTGGATCCTTCGCCTGCAGCCGATGAAGAGCTTCAACGCCGGCTTCGATAGAGCTTGCCATTGAAGGGTTGCTCAGCGTGCTATTTTCTCCGAATGAATGGGCTTAGGGTTTTAGCAAGCGAAAAAACGCCGGCAACGATGGAAGATTTTCTTGTTTTTTCCCTTCTTTTGGCCAGAACGATGGCGTTTTTCCCAGGCCACACATTTATAAGTAAAATTGTTTTATTAATATATGTATAATATAAATATATAAAATTTTATATATTCTTTCAGCAAATACTTATATTCATAAAATTTAATTAAGTATATAATCTGATCTCAATATATTAGTTTTACAAAGTTTATAACTTATACAACTTATTTTTAGACTTAATTATATATTTATTTTATTTTAATTAACCAATTAAATATATATTAAACAAATTATTAATTTTTCGAATAGATCGATACAAACTTTCATAAAAAAATCATATTTATGGAGGAATAAATTAAAAGGCTAAAAAATGAAAAAGTACATTTTTATTAAATTATATATTTATTCTAAAATTTATTCTCAAACATATTGGCCATAAGCGTCCGGATAGTAGAGGATTCACAGGAGGTGCGGAACGACGGAAGCCAATCCCAGTCATACATGTAACGCGATCAGGACCGTTCATTAAAATTTAATTAAACCGCTGAGTTTCATTTGGGTCAGGCCAATTGAGCAAGATAGACAATCTTGACCGTTCATTTTATGCAATCTCAGCCGCTCGTTTAAAAAGCCATAAAATCACGTTTCAACACTCCAATTGTTACACGTTCTATTTGCTTTCTTCCTCCTCTGGTTTCTTTCATAGATGGCAGGAAAAAAATGACAATTGTTCCTTTTAGCAACAAAATCATGTCTTTCTTTATTTCTGTTATATATGCTTCCATGATGGAAAAATAAGATAACAGCATGACTCTTAATATATATAAAACTTGGGGTATGGATTAATACTAACACAATATATATTTTCTTATGAGATTGACAAATGCAGACTCTCAAGGGATAATTCTTCCAACATTAAAAGCTTGGTGTTTGAGAATACCACAAGTATATAACTTCTCTATCCCATTCTCCTCTACCCTCCTCTGGAGGGGTATACAAACAAAGTAAATGAACTAAATTAAAAAAAAATGAAGCATAAAGAAATATTGTTAATTAAGAGTTTAAGACACAAATTGAAGAAACACCAAGAGATAAGCTGGATATAAATAGTCGAAACATAGTTGAGATCTCTTCAACATCTTTAGAAACCATTCTTGTATAAGGGCTTCTAGCATGTAACTAAAACTTGCCATTACTTCTCCCTTTAATCTCATCAACTAAGGATCTAGAGCTGAACACTTCAGTATCAAAAAAGAACTTTCAATTCACTTGATATCTAGTCAAAGCAAAACTACCTTATGTCTTTCATGTTGCTAGGCATGCTTTCTAAGAATTGCGCATCAATTAGGTTATATACACCAACAATTGATAAAATTATTTTATCCTACTCACTGTTATGAACAAATGAACCTTGAAAACCAACATCTTCAATTGCATTGACTATATCATCTTTATTAATTACATTAGAATCATATTCAACTTCTCTTAAGGAAGTAGCCAAAACTACCACAGCTCTCTTAACCCCTGGAAGGCTTCTTAAAATGCCTTCAACAGAATTTACACAGGCTGCGCATGTCATACCGCCAATTGTGAACTGTCCCACCAAGATTCCATGTTGCTTTTTTCCAAGTGCACTGATACTGGGTATAGGTAATATGTCTACTTCAAACCCTGCATCTTCAATTGCATTTTTTATGTCTACATCCTGTTTTAAGACAAGTTTCAAAACATGGTTCAATAACTTTAGAATACAAGTCTCCAGTACCAAGTTTTATTTCTCAAGTTTACTGCATTGGAGATTTCTAAATTGAGGCAACCATGAAATGGCCCTTTCTTCAATTTTGTATGAAAGCAACAATGAGATGGAGAGCTAAGCTCAGGGGAGAAGAAGGAGAACTTATGAGATGAGGAAGGTGCACTAGTCTAGATCTGGGATTGCATCGAAACATCTGAGGGAACGTCGGACTTTGCATGCTGTAGATCTCGGATTGAGCATGAACAAAGCTAGTGGTTGAAGATGACTGAGCTTGCTGTGTTTAAGGCTTAGAGCAACACGTTCAGATGGGCTTTGGGGCTTTAAAACGAACGGCTCAGATTACACATGATGAATGGCAAATATTGGCTAATAAAATGGAGGATGTGTCACATGTTGGAGTCGTCAATTACGCAGACAGCTAGGATTTATGGAGCAAATGATGTCATTTTCCCGCTTTGCATAATATGCGCATCTCGGGGATATATAGAGGATCGAGACACTTGGTTATAGAGTAAACAAGAAAAGGCACAATCATGGCATTTATGAGCAACCTAAATAAAATGTAAATGAAGTAACACACAAACAGATGTAGAGAAGCAGATGTAGCACTACACAAGCAAATGGAAGAAAATGAAACAAATAAAGAGAAAGAGTGTAGCGAATAACACTTAAAAACGACGAACAAAATTGTAGTGAATAACATTTAAAAACGACGAACAATATTGTAGTGAATAAGACTTAAAAATAACAAATAAATGACTTTTTATATCACGCAACTTCTTGCAATTCATATGGTATTGTATACAAAATGTGAAGAAGTATGAAGATGCGAAGTGATACTACTATTAGCATAAATAATATAACAACTTAAGAATATGCATTACTCTAAGTTGTCTAACTTAACACTTCATTAACGGATTTAAAGATTAGTGTTATAAGTGTTACACAGTTGTAAGAGTTTAGAATAATTTAACTCAATTTAAATCTTAATCTTAAAAAGCTCAAAATATCCAATGACTATCACTTATCTTATTTTATTTAAAAAATAATATAATAAATTATTCAAGGTGGTTTAAACAAAATAACTCTAATACAGTAAATTGCCTAATTAAATGACTTTTATGACTTCACTAAGACACTTAGTTTGATCATTATTATTATCTCACTACTTTTAAAATTTATAAATAGAAACGTTTATAACTACATCAAAAAAGAGGATTAATAGCCACACACGTCTTTATTAGAATTAAAAACTATAATCTTTACTCAGACTTATCATATTACTATTTTCTTAGGTATCTTAATATAAATTATTATCTTTTTATTATCTTATACACTTAATCACTTTTGTTATTAGACAATTTTTTTTGTTCTTTTTTGATAGACAAAACAAAGGCCAACAACACAACACCACACCAAGAAACAGAACCAGCTAAGGAGGTTCTCTTTGCTTGCTCTGAGCATCGTCTTCTAGCAACTTCCGAATCGCCTCTAAGGGGAGCTAAAACGCGTCAAACCAGGGTTGGCTTGCAGAGCGTTCTTGGATTCTAAGACGTCTATGGTGACACCACCAAAAATAATAAATTTTTAAGATATTTTACTTTTTATTATAATTTTGTATGAACAAATTTTTTATAAATAAATTTTAATTTAGTGAAAATTTATTTATTTTGAAATCTATTCACATAAACAAATCAGGGGCTAAGAATTTAAGGACCAAATAAAGAAGGAGATGAGGCTTTAGATTATTATCTGCTACTTATAGGATCAAAGATAATTATTTATAAAATTATCACTTTATCTTTTATGATTACAAGTCTCTTTTTCTATCAACATTTTGATTACAAAATTTTTACATACCTATTTTGATATAATTTGATATATTCATTTTAATTTTATATATTATATTTTTATTTTATTAACATATTTTTATATATTTATTATGAATTTATTTTTATTTTTAATTAAATAATGATTAAAAATTTAATTAAACTAATCATAATAAATATTTAAATTTATTTATTCATTCAAAAAATATTAATTATAAAATTATTTTAAATATTTCATTCTGTAATTTGATAATAACAAAATTTTAAGGAAAAATAAACTTGCCAAACATTGATAAACCATCAATAAAGTGATTTTGCTAAATACTTTCTTAATATAATACTGTTTATGAAATTCATTCAAAATTAACTGAAATTCAAAAGCAACGCCGAACAACACCGTAAACCTTGTTTTTACATAGCATTTGGGAAGCAAGAAATGGGGCAACACATGAAGGCACTCAGGCTGACCCCGTCTCCCTCATTTCACAAAGTTAGCTCAATCATCCACCAGTCCTCATTAGCCATGGCAGAATAATACCGCCAACAAATTCAGTATCAACAATGACTCCTCCTCATCATCTTTGGCCTTCAAACACAGGATGGTCACTCGTTCTTAAACTCGATGTGCTGAAGCGGAGCAATGTCACGAAACTACAAGCTCGTGCAGCTCTTCTTTTAGATCAAAACCTGGTCCCCATTCACCTCTCCAAGAGATTCATCGGGGAAGCGCTAATATGGATTATGGAGGTCACCAAGATGACCTCCAGGTCTAACGAACCCTTTACTCAACAGGGAAGCTCATCTGCACACACTATGGCGTGACATCCAAGCTCTTCCCTATCTTCTCAAAGGAACAAGTTTAGGTATAATCAATGAACAACTCAAAACCCAATGAATGAAGCTCTTCTCGTTTTTCCGTTCCTTGTTAATTTTGCTTTTATTTGGCCATGTATCAAAAAAAAAAAATTGATAAACCTTATTTGACTAACAATGAGAATTTTCCAAATAGAGGCTGATTGCAGAGATATAAGAAATTTGGATTGGCTTAGATTTATTTTTTTAATATTTTTGTTCTCAGGATTTTTTAATTAAAATATAATAAACTCAGAGAACTTTATATAAACAAGATGGAGCCTGTGCTATGATACACAAAATTTAAATTTTAGAAAACAGATTAAAAAAATTTAAAATTTAAAACATTTGAATTTAATCTAAACCATATAAAAACAATGAGCTCATACTGTACACCAAATCCAGATTCGCTCAAAACTTCGTAAAAAGAGAATAAATCAGGAAATAAAAAATCCCCTCCATCCTTCTGCGTGCTTGCTGACTGTGTTCAGCCATGTGCGGCGGAGTCGATTGGCAGTGTTTAATTACAAAATATTAGCCCTTTTTGGTTTTGGCCAAAAAAAAAAAAAAAACAAGCGAGCAAGATATCATCGCTGTAATGAAATTTTTGGAAGCTTTGGCTATCTGTAACTCGCAAATCGCGTTCCGACGTAACGGAAATCGTGGTCTTCCGAGTTCTGAGTCTGTAGCGCCTACAGGTAAGGTGCTCATGTATCGCTGTTTCCCTGAGACTTCGATGGAGTCGAATCAGGGCCATCTCCGAGATTATATTTCTTGTTCCTCTTGATTATTTATTTTAAGCTTTGATTTTTAGGATTTATTGAGCTTCAAATGATCAATGGGGAGGGCACTTGCAAGGCCGCCTGTGAAGTCGTCTCTCTCGATCCGTTCGATTCACTTACTGCCTTGCAGGTCCCGCAATACAACGATGGTGATGTTTCTTCTCCATCTACACAGTACTCATCATGCGGAGAGTCCGATTTCGACCGCTATTGTAGCGCGAACTCGGTCATGGGTACCCCAAGTATGTGTAGTACGATCACAGTTTTCAACGATTTTACAGAATATGACAATAGTGGCTTGGAGAATCTTAGTTTAGGAGAGAGAGTTGAGATTACGAGCAAGGATCAGGGGCTTTCATCGACTGGTGCGTCAGACAGCACGCGATATTTACGAACTGGCTTTTGCAGTGAGAATATCCAAACTCAGCAGAATTTAAAATGCAGCACCGGTGGATTAGAATTGTATGGTGACGACGACGACGACGACGTGATTGCTATGTCCATGCTAGATGCATCGGATTTTATGGGAACAAACCAGTTAGAGAATGATTTGGACCAGAATTTTATCCGTAAAGATGTTGAAGGTTCTGAAGTGAGTAAAGGACGAAAAAAAATAGGAGGAGACAGAGAGTATCTTGAAACTCTGTCCGGTGACGGGAGTGATGATGCAGGAATTACTGAGAAGTATTTGTTGGGTGACGTGGATGGAAAGTGCTCTCAATCTGTACCAGCAGATGGGGGAGAGTATGAACACAATGGTCGCGAATCTAATCTGCAAATTGGTGAAGCCAAAGATCCAAATATGGTCAAACCACAGGTTCAAGATGTTGAGAAATTGGTTAATTGTCCTAAAACTTCTTTTACCACCGAGGATTACGAAGTGGGCTTAAATCTGCTGGCAGAAGAAGCTCCTAATCATTTGACATTCGATTTTAATGATGATGGAAACGTGGAAGAGGGGAATCTACATACGAACACTGAAGAAGCTATTGGCACCAGTGATGCTCAACATGTAAAAAACCCGGAGTTGGATAATTCTAAAGTCAAGTTTGATCAATTTTTTAATAGCAAAGTTGATCTAAAGTCCTTCAATCTAGCCACACATCCTGGGAACATAAATGCAGAATCATTTGAGAACCTTGAACGAGTTGTGCCTTCTTCAAATTGTGAAATGAGGAAAGCATTAGACAACTCTTCCACCTCATCAAATCTCTCTGAGAAAATTCCTGTGGTATCTAAGGTCTGTAATTAGTTCTGCTTTCTGTCAGCTGGTCATTTTCAACCTTCAAATGGTGAAGTTGCTCCTCCATTTTGTGCAATGTTTGAATTAATATGTAAAATTATGTGGATCTTGATATGTCATTTCTAACCCAGTATTAACAAATCATATGCATAGTTATTAGTAGACTATTTTGGAAGACAATTCAATTTATTTATTGATGGAGAATTACATTTTAAATATTCTTATATTTCCACAGTAGGAACAATTGACTAGACAAGTTGTTAAGAAGTGTTGTAATATACCTATATAGTTTGAAGCAACTCATTTTGATTGTACATATACTTGACTTCTGATTTAACTACTTACCAGAATCAGTGGCGGGTTATGATCGTGTTGATGAACCGTTCTTCTGTTGAAATTCTTGGATTGAGTTGTTTTCAACCAGCTTTCCTTAATTGATTTCTTTTTAAAGAAGTTGTTGCTTTACTTCTTGATGCATTTTTGTTTAGTCTTTGTAAATCAGGGTAATCGTTTGACAGTATTATAATATTGTTCGATATGCGTGTGCATGTTGCTTTAGTTTTTATACATGGTCTATCATCAATATTAGTTGGCGATTAGTTATATCTTTCCCATTCTATATTTGCTCATTTTGGAAACTAACCCCTTGTTTGGTTTGAGGAGAGGGGAGGGTCCCCTCCCCTTGTTTGGTATGTATTTTTAGAGGGGAGGGGAGGGAAAATTCCATTCAACTTTCCCTCTCCTCCCCCTCTCCCCCTTCCCTCCAATTTGGGGGAATTAAGAGGAAAAGTTGCTTTAATGAAATTTTTGGACTAAAATACCCTTATATTTATTTGTTTAATTATTTAGTCAGTTTTATTTATTTATAAATTTTTTTAAATAATTATAATTATAGAAAATTTCTAATATTTGTTTAATTTGGTGATAAAAATATTAAATTTTTAAAAATAAAAAAATAATTAATTGTATTATCATTACTTTTAAAACATACAAGGGTAAAATAGTCTATATATTATTATTTTCCCTCCTTTCACCTCCTGAACCAAACAATGTATCATTAAAATCCCTCCCCTCCTCTCGGTTGAACCAAACATAGCCTAAGAGTTGCTTGTCTACATATGCTTGTTGAGTTGTGCAATAATTGTTCACCATAGATGGTTTTATCTCTTAGGTTTATAATTTTGTTATATATTGCAGATGGAGGATTTTGAGCCACATGAGTTTTATAACGATTTTGTTCATGAAATGGAAGAAATTTTACTAGACTCTATTGATTCCACTGGGTCTAGGCCTGCTCAGGGTAACAGATTGCTTGAACCACAATTGTCTATGCCTTTAAGAGATGGCGGGTTGACAGCCTCTACTTCTGGTACAGATGGCACTTGCCTACTAGTTCAGACCCCAATGAAATTAGATAGGGTTGAAGTTGTAGGTGCAAGGCAGAAGAAGGGAGATGTTTCTTTCAGGAAAAGATTGGTGGGGGTGAAGGAATACACTGTGTATAAAATAAAAGTGTGGAGTGGCAAGGATCAGTGGGAGATTGAAAGACGATATCGTGATTTCCTCACTCTCTACCATCACGTGAAAATCTTATTCACAGAGCAAGGCTGGGATTTACCTTCACCTTGGTATACTGTAGAAAAAGCAACTAAGAAGATATTTGGAAGTGCATCTCCTGGAGTTATTGTGCAGAGAAGTGTTCTCCTTCAGGAGTGTTTGCAATCCATTCTCCATATCAGGTTCTTTTCAAGTCCTCCAAGCGCATTAATATGGTTTTTGTCTCCTCCAAGTGCATTGGTGTCTAACTCTTCTTCTACAAGAACGACAATAAATAGAAATGATTCCAGTTTGGGGAAGACCATATCAATTATAGTTGAAATTCCTCCATGTAAATCTATGAAACAAATGTTAGAAGCACAACATAACCGTTGTGCTGGATGCCATAAGCATTTTGATGATAGAAAAAGTTTGATTTGGGATTTTGTACAGACATTTGGATGGGGCAAGCCTCGACTTTGTGAATACACTGGTAAATTATTCTGTTCTTCTTGCCATACAAATGAGACTGCAGTCTTGCCTGCAAGGGTTTTGCATCATTGGGATTTTACTCATTATCCAGTTTCTCAACTGGCAAAGTCTTACCTTGATTCTATAAATGACCAGGTAATCTTAAAACTAACATTCTTATATCACAGTTATTTTTTTGTCCTTTTATCGTTTAGATTTATGATGATGTGTAGAGATTCCGTGTACATGCTAACTGGAAATTGCTTCTGCTTCTCTCTCTCCTTTCTCCTTTTGGGTGCAAAAAAGATTTAAAGTGAGGGGAGGATATGCACTTATGCTTCTATTGCTAGGTTGAAAGTACGTCATTTATTTGCAATCATAATGAGCATTGGACACAGATTGGGAAGTGATGCTAAATAACTTTTTTAATGTCGTATTGATACTTGTTTAGATTTCACTGGACAATACTAACTACATGTTCTATTTATTGTCCAGTTTCAAGCTAGGACATAGAATATTTGCATAACTTAAAATGAGAATGAAGCATCAAATTAATTTTATTTTTTTCTATAAGCACTAAATTTATTATCTTTTAAGCACATAGAATATTTGCATAGCCTATAATGAAAGTGAAATCTCTTGGCTTGAAATGCTGGCTCTCCTACTGACCTGCTTCTAGGCCGCTAAACCAACGACAGTTCCCTGGTCAACTTTTAGTTTTGTTAACTTTGAGTCTTTGACCATTTTGCAAGTCTCACCTACTCTAGTTGGCCAGTTAGTTGGTTTTTCTCCAGTAGGGCAGGAAGAAGTAATTAACCTTAGATTGGAAATGGAAATAATTGTGTCGTTTACTTGCTTGTCACTTGGTTGTGGATCGACGAATGCATAGGTGCATATATATCTCTTTCTTCTTACTCATTTTAACTTTGTATATTTAGGACTTACTCATACTGTTCTTGTTTTATTTTTGAGCAAGTTAAATATTCGTTAATGGATTTTCTTGTGCAGCCCATGCTTTGTGTCACTGCAGTTAATCCCATCCTTTTGTCGAAGGTCCCAGCCTTACTTCATGTTATGAGTGTCAGGAAAAAGATACAGACCATGCTTCCGTATGTCCTCTGCCCATTCCGGAGGTCTATCAACAGGGGACTTGGAATGCGGAGATATCTTCTAGAAAGTAACGACTTTTTTGCTCTGAAAGATCTGGTTGATCTTTCCAAAGGAGCCTTTGCTGGTTAGTTTCTATTTCTAGTTTAGTGCTTAGTTGTGCCGTACGTACAAGTTAAATTTTATTTCATTTCCACTTGCATGTGTTTTGCACAATAGAAAATAGACCTGTTCTATTGTTTTTGGATTGTGGAGCTAATCAATGGTTAACTTTAAAGTTGTTATGTAGCATTTCTCATATCGATTGTTCCTGATGTATGGTAACTGTTATTGCAGCACTTCCTGTGATGGTGGAAACTGTGTCGAGGAAAATCCTAAAACATATCACTGACCAGTGCATCGAATGCTGTGATGTGGGACAACCCTGCAGTGCCCGACAAGATTGCAGTGACCCGTGTTCTCTCATTTTTCCTTTTCAGGTGTGCATCTGTTGGTAGCCTTTAGTATATATTTTTTTTTCTTTGGAAGAGTTGTTAGCTTTGATTTATTATGCAGAATAAGTTACCTTTTTCCCAGAAAAAGAATTATACCAGTTGTGTCAGTAAGGAAATTATATTCTGCCGAGTTTGTAATGCATTTCCTCTAGAGAGTAGAGTGCCAGGTGGATAACTACTGGTGAAAAAATTGATGGTTTTTAATTTTTATAAATTACTAGCAAATTATCAGTTCCTGACTTACAATTTAGTTTATAAATTGCATGGTACAATTTAGAGGATCTAAACTGAATTTAAAAGGCTCCTTTCAATTTTTTGATAATAAGGCTCAACTTTCTGGTTGTTGTCGTGGTGGAAAGTGAAAACTACAGAATTCCAATTTGCAAATATCTTTCCATTCTTAACCTCAATGCCTTTTACTGCAACCTTTACATGAGTGACACTTTTTCATCCGCGGACATATCCTGTAAACCCATATGCATATATATATATATATGTATATATAACCTCACCTTCTTTGCCCTTCGGTTGCTTGTGCGTGAGGCAACTGCCAAATGTTGTGCATCCACTGCCGTAGGTGGAGCAGGTAATTGGGGATTTGGATTGCCTCATGTACATGACCAGTCATGCTGGATAGGGAGACCAAAAGTAATTTTAAGAAAAAAAAGAAGTGTCCTGTAGGATTCAAATCCGGCAAGAGGAGACCTAAGCATGTCATGTCCCTAAGTTATATTCATTGGGAATGTTAGTTTGAGAGATGTGCTTCTTGAGTCTCTTTCTTACCAGTGCCTGTGTCCTGTACAAATTATATCCACGACATGCTAACGGAATAGGTTGGAACATGGTAGCGCACCTTTGCTCTCCATTAATTTCCTATAGCTCACAGTAATATTGTTCTGGGAAGCTACGGTACCTTTTTTTATAAAACAATCAAAAGTTTTATCTTATTTTGTTCAGAGTTCTGAAATTACAATGCCTTATTTTATAGCAAGGAGTTATTCTAATCTAAGCAAAATTTGAACAGGAAGACGAGATTGAAAGGTGTACAGCTTGTCAGTCAGTTTTCCACAAGCCTTGCTTCAGAAAGCTTGCCAACTGTTCTTGTGGGGTGCACCTCAGGTTAACCCACAAAGTAAGGCAGGGAGGAATTGTTGAAACAACAAGAGCAAACTGGGGTTGGGCTTGATGTCCAGATTCCTCTCTGGATTATTTACCAAGAAAAAGCCTGAGAGGACTAGGCACCATAAAAATAAAAATATTATCTTGGCGGGTTTTACCAACCACGTCTCTATGATCTCCTTTGCGTTTTTTATCTCTCTCTATCTTTGAATGTTTTTTCAATGTTCAATGAGTATCCATTCAGTCAAATTTTTGGTTGTCATTCTTTGTAACATAAAGATTGATGTACAGTGTGTTATGCCCCTTTACCATCAGTTTTTTTCCTCTTCTCTTTCCAGTTCTTGTGTTTATTTGTCTGTGTCCTTTCACTCATTGAATAAAACTCAAGCTGACCTTCCCGGTCAGGGCATGCATTTCAACTTCTGATCAAAACGGACATTGAGTCCGATCTCCGGCTTTATTTTTTCATGATTTTAAAGGTTTGAATTTGAAACTCAAGTAATTTATTTATAAAATTTAAAGGGTAGTTGGCCTCAGTTTTTATTTTTTAAATTTTTGGGTGGATAAAAGACCTAAAACCACCACCAAACAGATACCTTTTTTATTTTCTATTTTTTCAAAAACCAATAAATTCTCCGCTGTAGAAAAAGATTCCAGGAATTTTAAAATAATGGGCATATTTGAGACCAATTGGACAACTACAGAATCAGTGAATCAAGATTTCTTCTTAGAAAGCCTAATTACTTACATGCACAATGGCGGAATAATCAAGCATATATGAGACCAAATTGACCATTTGAGAATCAGGGAATCAGAACTCACTCAGATTTCTTAGAATGCCTAATTAATTACACCTATCCTTTGTCTTTAAGAAATGTTAGCAGAAAGTGACTGTAAAGGGAGCTTGCTTGATCAACAGCTAATCTTCCAAAAAAGAAGTACTATATCTTTGATCTATGTTTGTTCAATATATGAATCCATCAATGCTGAACACTATAATCTCTCTGTTCCGTATATCTACTGTATTGATATTCTTCAGAAAATCAAAACTAGTTTACTTCAGAACTCAGGTCATCTCATACATTGATATGAGTTAGGGAACCGCGTTGACAACACATGGTGTTTCAGCTTCATTATCAAAGCGAAGATTCCATAGCAGGGAATATGGAGTAATGCCACCGAGAAGTACCTAATAAATCCACACAGGCCACAGAAATAGGGTCAGCAAATCAGCTCAATTATATTCATTCAGCTAAATATCATATCAAATGTTGACCCGAAACAGTGCCAAAGAATAAAATGATAGTGATAATTTTTATAGTGGAAGAACTAAGAAAGAATGGACCAATATTGCAGAATATGATGGCAAAGGCTAAGATTTACTCACCATAGTGGAGCATAGGGAGATGACAAGTCTAGAAATGGATATGGCCACCTGTTTTAAAAGGAAAAGAAACTAATGTTACTGAATGATATGCAAGAGGTTGTCACAGTGATCAAGCCAAAGAAAAAATTAAGATTTTTACCAGAGTTTAACGCAAGCATGAAGAATCCACTGGAAAATCACAAATGTGACTGTCCACAGGCAAAAGTATCCAATTCGAAACCAAGGGAATCGCTGAAGAGGGAAACATAAGTTTCCGTAAGAATTTTCAGAGAACAAAGTACAGTTCCTTAGGAAGTGTTATCAAATTTTTTATGAAAACGTAATATGTTAATATTTTTTATAACTTCATATGACACGCATGCCATAATTTTATTGAAAATCCTAATAACAAACTTATTAAGAACTTAATTGGAAGTGGGTAAGTAAATGAAAACACACGAAGATGCTTACCAAGCAATTTAAAGCTGTCTCACCAAGCAGAAAAACAGCATTGATAGAGTGCATATTAATGGTCAGCTGCAACAGGAATTCAACATACTGTTTAGAATTATTCAATGACAGTTAGAACTTTGAAATCTTCCCTTTGGTAAGAGTAGAAGTGAAAACAGGTAGGGACAACTATTATATGCTTCTATGATAAAAGTAATTTAAGAAAAGTCATAAATCTTGGGGCTATAAATGATACTCACAAAATTCAAGTTGTAATCTTTGATGGTTAGAAACGGAACAATTATGAACCAAAATACACAATCTGTGAGCATTACAGCACCAGCATTCATCTGTTCACAAGTGAAGAAACAAAAATCAGTAAAATAGCCAATGGAAAAGCTATGAATTTAGCATAATGGGTAAGAGGACAATTTACTTAAAGATCATTAAATGTATGCAAACGGATCTCCTGGAGAATGGGGTGGGTCCCACTCGTGTGCCCCACACCCAGGTTTCTTTCCCTCTCTCACAAGATTTTCTTTTGGTTTTACATGTACAACTCTGCTATTTGAAGAAATTAGAGGAAAAAAAAAAATTCAGTTAAGTCAGTGAGCTATGAAAATGGACCTGGAAAATTATTTGAAAGACGTAACCCCAAGTGCCAGCATGTTGGCGAACAAGATCTTCAACTGGGGGGGATAAGGTTTTCTCATGGTTGGCCCCATTGGAAGTTTGTGAAAGTCCAGGAACATCATAAATGCCCTGTTCTGCATCTCCATCAACATTGTCGACCTTGTCACCACTCGCTTTCTTATGATGTTGGTAACATCCATACATGGACAGCAAAGACCCCAGCTACAATAACAAGAAACATACAATGGCAGTGGATATAAGAGATTCTAGCAGTAAAATACAAACTAGATTCTAAAACATAAGTAGATACCCATTATGGCAGTACTTACCCCAAAATAAATGGTGATTGAAGTAAATGTCCACCTGTTTCAAAACCCCCCAATAGAAAATCAAATATTAAAAGCCAAGAAAGAGACGACTAAGAAACGATTTTATTGTTTTGTCATAGACTTTTGTTTTAATGTTCTATAGCAACAGCGTAAGATGATGCTAAACGTCTAATGAATGCAACGTCCCTGTCAAAAGCAGCCAAATTTTGAGATAATAATTGAAATCAAAAGGGAATGAGAAAGCTTACTGGGTGTAAAAATAGAAAATGTTTCCTCCGTCGGTAACAGCAGTGATGATGAGCAGTACCAAAAGCACAATAAACGCAACTACTCTAAAAACCAACAACCAGGCAGGGTGAACTCCCTTTAAACAGGGCCTCCACGTTTCATCCTCGTACAAAATTCCTGATGTTTCTTGTTGTTGGGTTTCTCTATTACCTCTTCTTGAGTTTCGTGAACTTTCATATTTCCATATAAGCAATATTGAAGATATGGCTGAGATCAAAACCCATATGGCACAAACCAGAACCCTCCAGTTTACCCAGTAACTTCGCGTTGTCGTATCTGCAGTCATAATGGGTTCCCAACCGCTTTTGGGAGAGCCTGTTAAAAAACTCATGGCGTTCGTTACTTGTGATTTTTCTGATTTCTTGGTCTTGTTTCCACTTCCCAAATTAATACAGGATGGAAAAAGAATGAAGGAAAAATGTCAGAAAAAACAACTATTGATTGAAGAATGAACAAACTGAACTATTATCGAACAAACCGAATGCTTCCCGATGATGTTTTTAAGCAAAATGGAAACTATGAAATGGTTATATATATATATATATATTCTATGAGAGGCCTCAATGCCTCTCAACAGTAGAACTGAACCGCCAGAATAGGCGAGAACGCGTTTAAGCGACGAAGCGAAAAGGAGAAGAGGTGAATGGGAAAGTGGTCATGGATTTCTCATGAAATTTTCAAAATGGGAAAATTGCCAGCAGGAACAAAAAAAGTAAAAAATGCATGACCCATTTTGACCACATTAAATCCCTTAGATTACGTAGAGATTCCAAACTTTGAGTGGATTTAAGCACAGAAAGATACACCGACATGTTTAATAGTAGATTAATAGGGTCTATAAAGGAAAAGTGAGAGCTAATCTCTCTTAAGCAAAGAAAAGGTTAAAACTTACAAGAAAAAGCAACACAGATGTGGAGGTGTAGACGAGGAGATGCTTTGCTTCTTTGCTTTGTATAAAAACTAATAAAGACCACAGAGAGAGAAGGAGAAAGAAAAAGAAAAGGATGGTGTGCTTTGAGCATAAGCTTCTCCAAGCTTGCTTTTCTTATTATCCCAAACAATATCTGTTTAAATAGGCACCAGAGACAGAGTGCTCTCTACTCTTCATCTTCCATATTTCCATGCAAATATTAAATTCCAAAACACAAGCATGTTTTTGTGGACTTTTCTTGGACTAGCTAACAATCTTGTCATAGAATTTTTTTTAATATACTATTATTTTTTGAATCAGAGAAAGAGGACAGGGACCAGAGGACATTTGTGTTTGGACTTTGTATTGGAATGCTTGAGGTGGAGATGCTTCATGTAATCCAAGAACTGTTTTGCTTTGTATATTTCTTGTGTTGGTGATAAAAGGAATAAAGTGCTGACTGAGAAGGAGATGACAGGGCCAAAAAAAAAAGAAGCATAAACATAAAAATAGATGCTTTAAGGAGATGATCTGGTGCATGGAAGTGTAGGAACCAGTGGCAGGAGATCACAACTTGGGACCAATGATTTGTAACATGATGATAGGTTGATTGCCATGATTCATTTTATAAAATTTAAAACAAGAATAAATTTAGTCTGATAAAATATTAAATTAATTATAAAATAAATATTTGTTAAAAAAATTAAAAATAAAAGTATAATTAATTAATGTTTATCAAAAAAAGGTTATTGACAAAAAGCCAAATGAATGATTTATATATGATCAAATAATAAATTGATAAGAGGAATGAATAAGGTAGTTAAACAAGTAGAAAGAACAGGCATCATGAATGGCTTTCAGTTAAAGCATAAGATTGTTGCTGGTTTTTGGGACAAAAGATAATGGGCCCCACAGTTGAGACCACCTGGCTTGGAGTTTGAACCTTAACCAACCCCAAAATGACAACTGCAAGGGAGATGGCAGTTTTGTAATTCGGAAAAAAGTGTGGTCCAAAAGTGTCAAAAAAGATCCCACCACGCTTACAGATATTATTCCTTGAGGGTAAAGCATGAATGGTCCTATGGGAATGGAATGGAATACATGCAAATGCAATCGGAATCCGCGTGCAGGATAAGCTCTATGAAACGTGGAGCACCAGATTGCGACAGCCGCCCGCGGTAACGCGGCTATAGGACTGAATGTCACAACATTTATACTTGCTTTTTGTTAACCTACTTTTTTACGGCTTCTTTTATTTGGCTTTTTCAGTCACCAACTTGGAGACCAAGAAATCAATCAATCATCAATAGGAACAGCATAAGAAAAATTTGCGGCACAATTTTTTAAAAAACAATGTATAAATATCTACAAATAAAAATTTACTTATATATATATATATGTTTGCTCTTTTTAATTTTATAAAAATTTTAATTTCATTTGTTAATTTAAAATCAGATAATATCATTTTTTTAAATAATTCAATTTTACCATTTCATCTCATAATTAATCTAAAATTTAATACTAAATAATACAATATGTTAACATAGACATCAAACTTACAGGCAAGTTAATGATTTTAAATAAATAAATAATGTTTAAGTTAATAAATTATTAAATTTAACTTTAAATTTTGTATGCATTATGAGATAGAGGGGTAAAATTATATTATTAAAAAAAAGACAACATTCTCTATTTTTAAATTAAGAAGATCAAATTAAATCTTTTATAATACTGAAAAGACCACCCATACATTTAAGCCATAGGAATTTCTTTAAGCGAGGATTTGGCATTTTATAAGTGAATAATTTATATTAAAAACAATAAGTTAATGTTTCGAGTTATTAGCTCTGGCTTTAAATTTTAAAAAAATGTAATATAAAATAAATATAAAAAGTTGGAATAAAATAATATACCAATATCTAATTTTGCTTTGTGTTTGATGCATTTAACATGAAAAGAGTTGGTGAAGCATGGAAGGGAGGCTTATAAATATCAAGCAAACTTAAAGTCCCAACTAGCTAGAAGGGGTCTTATTTTTGTCTCGTTGAGGGGGGAAACTAAATTAGTAATTTCGCTAGTCAAACAGCAAATAAAAAGGATTTTCTAACTCCTTAAACGGGTTGTGACTAAAGGCAATATCTAAAGTCCAAATGCAATTTGTATGAATTTTTTTGGTTTGCGTTTGAAAATTTAGTAGGAACAAGAATTCTAATTTACTTTTGTATCTATAGATGATTTTTATTTCTTTAGTTTATTGAAATATATGTAGAGATTTTTTTCTCCAAGTAAATCTTACGCACTCATTATTTTATATTGGAGATAGGTCAAAAAAGTTTAAGTGACATGACAATATTTGCAAAAATTTGAAGGCTAATAATTGACTATTACATATTGTCAGTCAATTGATAAGTTTCAAACAATTTAAAGTGAGAAATTTGGGGCACAGTTTTCTAAAAAAATTGTCTTAATATCTATGAATAAAAACTTACTTATATATATGTTTACTCTTTTTAATTTTATAAAAATTTTAATTTTATTTTTAAATAAAAAATCGGACAATATTGCCTTTCTCTTTCTTAAAATAATCCAATTTTACCATTTTGTCTCATAATTATTCTAAAATTTAATACGAAACGATACAATATGTTAATATAAACATCAAACTTACAGGCAAGTTAATGATTTTAAATAAATAAATAATGTTTAAGTTAAACTTTAAATTTTGTATAAATTACGAGATGGAGGTGTAAAATTATATTGTTAAAAAGACAACATTCTCTATTTTTAAATTAAGAAGATCAAATTAAAACTTTTATAATACTAAAAAGACCACATGTACATTTAAGCCATAGGAATTTCTTTATGTGAGGATTAAACATTTTATAAGTGAATAATTTATTTTAAATACAATGAACTAATGTTTCAAGTTATTAGCTCAGGCTTTAAATTTTAAAAAAATGTAATATAAAATAAATATAAAAAGTTAGAATAAAATAATACACCAATATCTAATTTTGCTTTGTATTTGGGCCTTGTTTGGTAGAAAGAAAAGAATATTCATAAAATGGGAAAGGGAACGGGAGAGTTGGGAAAACGTGTTTGGTATGCAGGGTAATATTTTTTTTAGAAAAGTTGAAACCTTTAAACATAGAAAATTATAAACCTTTACACTTTTGATGGAAAGTAGTTTAACCTGAGAAAAAGTACATTTTTGGATTATCTTACCTTTATGTATTTGAATTTTTGATAGTAGAGATAATTAAAATTAATTTTTTAAAATTAAAATATTATTATTTTATTATCAAAAAATAAAAAATAATTTTTTTCTTATTTATTATTATTGATAATTAAAAATAATTATTTTATTATATTTATAATTATAACAATAAAAAATAATTAAGGATATTTTGGTCTTTCAATCTCTCTTTTATTATATTTCAAATATAATAAAAATAAAAATATTCATATTTTCTCTCCCATCCTACCAAACATAGCTATGGGAAATAAGATTCCTTTTCATTCCCATTATTATTTTATCAAAAATTAATCCATTGTACCAAATGAAGCTTTGATGTATTTAATCTGAGAAGGGTTGGTGAATTATGGAAGGGGGGCTTGCACATATCAAGCAAACCTAAAGTCCCAACTAGCTAGAAGGGTTTTCATTTTTGTCTTGTTGAGGGGGACAACTAAATCACTAATTTCTCTGATCAATACAGCAAATAAAAAGGATTTTCTAACTCCTTAAACGGGTTGTGACTAAAGGCAACATCCAAGGTCCAATTGCAAGTTGTATGAGTTTTTTTGGTTTGTGTTTGATCTTTTTTCCCCATATACTCTCACATTTTAAAAGTATAAAACTAAGTTTGAAAATTTAGTAGGAACAAGAATTCTAATTCACTTCTGTATCTATAGATGATTTTTATTTCTTTAGTTTATTGAAATATATCTAGAGATTTTTTTTTTTCAAGTAAATCTTATTAATAAATGCTAGGGATACTAAAAACTAATTGACTGCTGAGCTACTAATAAATACTATGGATACTAGCTAATTGATAACATCTTAGAAAACTAGCAAATTTGATATTTAAAGTGTTTTTTGACATCAAGAGTTATGAAAATTCATTAAATAACTGTTTAATGACTGTTGAGATGGTTAGATAATTTCTGAACATAATTGAATTCAAATTTAAACCAGGTTTTCCGAAAAAGGCTTGATTATTCATATTCATTAATATAAATAAATAGTTCTGACATAGAAAGAAAATAATGATTATATTTCTCTCTAAATATCTAATCTTCTATTTTTTGAAACCATTTACAAACATTCTTGAAAGAAAGAATTTTGAATAATTACTAAAAACAAATTTGCTTAAACCCCCCCCCCCCCAACAACATTTTAGGGGCAAATATTGTTTTATGGATAATGAATTTAATACCTGTTTTATTTCTTAATCCCATTTTTTGTTGTGTTTTCTGATCATTTCCATTTTCATTATATCCCACTTTCCTAACACTCTCAATGAGATTTTAATCCTAAATATGCCCTTAAAATTTGACTTGGTAAAGAGAAACATAATATATTTAGTGAATACACATGTATCATAATGGAATATCCCAAAACAGCTACTTCTGTGGTCCTTTAATTAGTTTTGTATGATATTTTACTTAAATTTAAGTTATGAAAATCCATAGTGCGTGATGAAAGAGAGATTGGTCCCGAAAAAGGTTTTCATTTCAACACCACCAAAATTGCTGTACTGCAAATGGATGAATTCTTGAATAAACATTGTGTATAGAGGCAAATAGGCTAAATCAATAAAAATTAAGAAGTAGCAATGAAGATTAGTAAAAAGCCGCACTTAGTGAAAAATGCATGTATTTGGGTGAATATATTTATAGTCAACTAAATTTGAAACTTCTTTTTAACCACTCATAAATTAAAATGCGTGTTATAAATAAATGGATTTTAATTGACTTTACACTTGAGGAAAGCATGTTATATATCCTAATTAAACATATATGCGAGAGGTAGTTGCTCTCTTTCGTTTATAAAAAATCAAATCGGCAAAAATATATGTTGGACAATACTTCTCTTTCACGCAATAATATCATACATTTAAATTATATAGTGTTAGTTACAAAGTTGCCTTTAGATTGTACAAGAAGTTTGGGTTCCGGTTATTAGAATCATACCCAAAATAATAATAATAATAAACAGCCAACATGAAACTAGCTAGCAATCAAAGGGAATTATGTGAAAATGAAGAATTTTTGAACACGCTTTTCTCTCAAATTTAATCCTCAGATATAGAATATACCAAGTAAAAAGATTCTGATTAATGAATTTCATAGTGTCAAATCAAATAACATGCCAATAAAATTTTGAAAAAACAGCATTCCAACATTTGAAAATCATGCCATCGTCATCATCAGCAATGAAATTTACAGAGAGACATACCTTTCATGAATGCCTATAAAGTTGAAACTTGAATGGAGCTCACGTAAGGAATCCAATATTAGGCAAAGTTTCAATATTTCAGCAGATAATATAGCAAAAAGAGGAGAAGGATCGATGTATTTATATGTTTGAAAGTAATGAAAAAGGGGGAGATATTCGTGTGAGAAAGATGTGAACGCAAAAGCTTCTATGCAAGCTCCCTAACTCCTAAGCGCAAATGAGAGGGTGTACTTATCATGACAATTTACAAACGCTAGCTGCATTATAATTTTGAAACACCTTCACTCTCTGATTTTTTGCTATTATAATCAAAACTTCCCAATACAATTAATCAACAAGCAAATGTCATTCATCATTCATTTAGTCCAGTTGGTGACATTCCACAATCTTTCATACCCGTGTAACATAATTATTGTTATGCAAAAGTACATTTTTGGTCCTTAATTTTATTTAAAATTTTACTTTCATCTCTTAATTTTATTTAATTTTAATTTGGCCTTTTATTTTTATATTGAGTTTAACATGTGTTACTTAACTTTGATTGATTTCAATTTGGTTTTTTAATTTTATTTTAATCTTTACTTCTATCACTTAATTTTATTTCATTATGATTTTGTCTCTTAATTTTTAAAAACTACTCAAATATTTTCTTCTCTCAAACGCTGTCAATTTAAAATGTTTAAGAAAAAAAATCTATGTGGCTTCTTGGTAATTTATCTCTAATAATCTTTCCATTAAGCAACTTGATAGTATTAGAAAGAAGAAAAGATTTGAGTAATTTTTGTAAGTTAAAATGATTAAATTAGAACAAAATGAAATTAAATAAGAAAGTGATATTAAGGTAAACTTAAAGGACCATATTAAAATAAAATAAAATTAAAAGATGAACGTAAAATTTGAGATAAAATTAAATGATAAAACTAAAAAAATTAAAAGATAAGAAAAATAAAGTTAAGAAATAAAAAATGTATTTTAACCTTATTATTATTATTATTATTATTATTATTATTATTATGACAACTAGCTAGATATTTTTAAGATTTTACTTTCATATCTTAATTTTATTTAATTTTAATTTGACCCTTTAATTTTATATTGAGTTTAACACGTGTCCTTTAACTTTGATTGATTTCAATTTGGCTCTTCGATTTTATTTCAATTTTTACTTCTGACCCTTAATTCTATATCATTATGATTTTGCCTCTTAACTTTTAAAAACTAGTCAAATATCTTCTTCTCTCAAACTCTGTCAATTTAAATCGTTTAATAAAAAAAGTTCTTTGTGGCTTCTTGGTAATATATCTCTAATAATCTTTCTATTAAACAATTTGATAGTATTAGAGAGAAGAAAAGACTTGGATAGTTTTTGTAAGTTAAAATGATTAAATTAGAACAAAATGAAATTAAATGATGAAAATGATATTTAAGGTAAAATTAAATGACCATATTAAAACAAAATAAAATTAAAGGATGAACATAAAATTTGAGATAAAATAAAAAGTTAAAATAAAAATAATGAAAATAAACATAGTGATAAAATTAAGAAATAAAAAATATATTTTAACCTTATTATTATTATTTTTAACTGTTATAAATGATAACTAACTAGATGTTTTAAAGATTTTACTTGTATCTCTTAATTTTACTTAATTTTAATTCAGCTCTTTCTTTAATTTTATATTGAGTTTAACATGTGTCTCTTAACTTAATTGATTTCATTTTGGTTCTTTAATTTTATTTTAAATTTTACTTCTATCCCTAAATTTTCTATCATTATGATTTTGCCTCTTAACTTTTAAAATCTGCTCAAATATTTTCTTCTTTCAAACACCATCCATTTAAAATGTGTAATAAAAAAAAGTTCTATGTGGCTTCTTGACAATTTATATCTAATAATATTTATATTAAACAACTTGGTAGTATTAGAAAGAAGAAAAGATTTGAGTAGTTTTTGTAAGTTAAAATGATCAAATCAGAATAAAATGAAATTAAATGATGAAAGTGATATTTAAGGCAAAATTAAAGGATCATATTAAAACAAAATAAAATTAAAGGATAAATATAAAATTTGAGATGAAATTGAATGATAAAATAAAAAAATAAAAAAAAAACTAAAGATAAAGTTAAGAAATCTAAAATGTATTTTAACCTTATTAGTATTATTATTATTATTATTATTATTAACTATTATAGATGACAACTAGCTAGATGTTTTTAAGATTTTATTTTCATCTCTTAATTTTATTTCATTTTAATTTGGCCTTTTAATTTTATATTGAATTTAACATGTGTCCCTTAACTTTGATTGATTTCAATTTGATTTTTTAATTTTATTTCAATTTTTTTGTTATGCTTTAATTTTATATCATTATGATTTTGTCTCTTAACTTTTAAAACTACTCAAATATTTTTTTTCTCTCAAACATCATCAATTTAAAAATGTTTCATAAAAAAGGTTTTGTGTGGCTTCTTAGTAATTTATGTTTAATAATCTTTTTATTAAACAACTTGATAGTATTAGAGAGAAAAAATTGAGTAATTTTTGTAAGTTAAAATGATCAAATTAGAATAAAATAAAATAAAATAACAAAAGTGATATTTAAAATAAAATTAAAAGATGAATGTAAAATTTGAGATAAAATTAAAAAAATTAAAAGATAAAAATAAAACTAAAGATAAAGTTAAGAAATAAAATATATATATATATATATGTATATATATTAACCTTTTTGTTATTATTTTTAATTGTTATAGGTGACAACTAGCTAGACGTTTTCTATTATTATTAATTAAACACAGTACCATTACATTTATGAGTATTATAATTATAATTTTTTTGTAAAATAAATAAATTAGCTGAATAAATAGTGTTGTGAAAACAATGTTATTCATTTTCTAATGCACCCTCGAATTTAAAACAAATGTTATTCTGTAAGTTGAAGCCAGCAAAAGGCGGAGGTAATTTCAAACAAATATTTTAGCAGTAATCCTTTTCCTCATCATAGGTCTTTAATATTACAGATAGTCATTGAATCATATTAATATGCTTTAAGAAATTAATGATTCCTTTACTACGCATAGAACCCTTCATGTTTTGGAAGAATTCTGAGGAGGGAAAATGATGTTCTGCTTCCATAAATTATGATTATTATAATTATTATTTGCTGTGAGATATGTAATTTTATAGGAAACAATAGCTGCAACAAGTTTAACCCAAAGGGTTCTTTTACTTGGTCCTATTGTATATCTTTTAATGCACATTAGGCCATTTTAACTATTTAGAGGGGCAAAAGCTAAATTTGCAAGGCTGGCTTCGGTTTGTAAAAGACGTATCTCAAGTCGCTGGTCCTAAATACCCCCTGGAATTGGGGTTATTGCTCCTTGGTATTTGGGCAAGAGCCGTAAACAACCAAGAATGCAATGTCTCGAGATGTTTGGCATGCTTAAGAAAAAGGAAAGTAGGAGTTGGAGAAAATTTTAAATTTATCTTTATAATTATTATTTAATTATTATTTAATATTATCTATCAATCATTATTTAATCATTAAAAGTAAGAATATTATAAATATTTTTTAATTATACAATTATTTTTTTTATTTTTATATCTAACATTTTGTACACCAAACAAGTTGTTGGCTTATTCAATTAATTTTAATTAGGAGTTGGAGAAAATTTTAAATTTATCTTTATAATTATTATTTAATATTATCTATCAATCATTATTTAATCATTAAAAGTAAGAATATTATAAATATTTTTTAGTTATACAATTATTATTTTTATTTGTATATCTAACATTTTATATACCAAACAAGTTGTTGGCTTGTTCAATTAATTTTGCCTCAGCAAGGATCTCACGTTAAGTTGCTTGTTCTCTCTCCTCCTTCGTTTTATCATTTATCTTATATTAAATGAAGATGTGAAAAAATGGGCGATTGAACTCAATACATCACATCTTCTACACTAGGTTCAAAAAAGATAACACTTGACCCTTGGATTTTTACAAAACACATTAAAAAATAAAATATCTATCAATAAAAAATTATCAGAAATAGGATTAAAAACCTGTATCAGCGTAACTTGGTGTTATCAATTGAGTTATTGGCAGTTATCTGATCAACGAAGTTCGAAAATTATACCAAGGATCTTAAATTAGTTAATCATTGAAATAGATATTTCAAAAAAATATTCATTAGATTTCATGAACATTGCGTGGTTAGCTGAAAACAGGGACGAACTTCACTCAGCACAAGAAATTGAACACGTATGAGAAAGGCCTTTGTTGCATTCTCGCATATGCGGGCGGGCCGCCATATAAGCATGCATCACCCACGGTTATCCTCACCCCCAGAACTGTGCGATTAAAATGATGTTTCAAGTTTGAAACCACCCCAGAACAAAAACAATAGCAAAACTCAGTACAGAAGCCAATTTTCTGAAACATAGACAGAATTATATTCCATAAGAACACTCGACATCACTAACAGACATACCATACTTAAAATGTAATCTTCAAATGTCATCCACCATTGTCATTATTCACAACCAAGCTTCAGCTTCCTGGTTGCTCAGAAATAATTACACCAGAACTTCTCTTTTCCTTTCTTTTCAGTGGGACGTTGGGTCCGAAGCAGAGTACTATTTGAACTGCCTATAATATACGCGTATGTACAAACATTTGCTGAGCATTTATTTATTCCTAACAACCAGACATATTTACACTTAAAAAAAATGCGTATTAAAATGTTCCCGATGCCAATCCGGCACATCTTCAAGGGTGATGCTGCAGTTCTATCTCAAATAGTATGACCATCATCATCTCCAATTAGAGAGAGAGCAAAGGGAGCGACAGCCACGTTAAATGATGGTGAGCTTACTCTATCAACATGTATCATCTCAAAGTCACCTTCCTGCATTATAATAAAGACAATCAGACTCAAGGCACTTGTTTTTCTGTTGAAAGGAAACGTATCTGGAAAAGGAAATACTTGATAGTCAAAATCAATCAAGATTCAAGAGCCTAACAATCAGATGTCATCAGTGGATCTAAGTCAATTTAGTAGCCTCTAATGTGGGGCTTAATTACAATTTTCCTCCCTTTAAGCCAAAATTCCACACTAATGAAAACCGCGGTATCAACTCATTCTGCGTTAATAATCAAAGTTGTCACGAGATAATGAAAAGTGAAGCAACCAATCATCTAAACCGTATAAAAACATGTAGAAAATTAGATTCAATTAGGCCTTTACTTTTTGTTTTCCTTTTCCCATGGTGACCTCTGCTTATTGTACAGTTAATGGTATGTTATGAGTCTCATATCGGAGAGTCTTACAAGTGAAGTGGGGTTTATAAACTCAAGGGGCTCTCCCTTCTAATAAACTAATTTTTTGGAATGGACTCTCCCTTTAGGCTTATATTCATTACATTGATGTTTTCATTGAAAGTTCGATGGTCACGGAGAGCACTACCCACGGAGGGTTTTGACCAGTGGAGGGTTCTGACTAGTGGAAGACTGAATGAAGTGTTGTGAAGTGGAGCCGCTGGGGACGTTGACTCTCGAACGAGAGTGCATTGTTATGAGTCCCACGTCGAGGAGTCTCACAAGTGAAAGAGGGTTTATAAACTCAAGAAACTCTCCCTTCTAATAGGCTAGTCTTTTGGAATGGATTCTCCCTTTAGACTTATATTCATTACATGGTAATTGTTTGGTTTCAAATGGCACCAACTTAAACTTGATGTCACATATGGATATTTCAAAGGAGATCTACGGCTGGTTTTTTAGATGAAAGCTTTTATAGAACCTCACTATGCCATGTTGACAGTTTAAGTAGGCAAATCTTATGTTGATGCAAACTAATCAATAAGAGAACACCTCTACTCATGATACAGAAAGTGGGAAGGTAGTTTTCCATCTTCATTTTGTTCTATAAGATCAAAGAACGTCCTCAATGAGTTCAGATTTTTATTTTTTTATAAACAAATAGAAGCTATTAGATTATAACAGTAAATCTAAAAATAAAAAGATTTGACATATTGAAGTAACCACACTCCCATTTTTCCCTCCACCTGCCTTATATTCTCCAATTTTATCCGCATCAATTTTTTTTTTTTAACATAACTGCATAATACATGATTTGTGCTCGTTTCTAGTATAAATAAAAAGAAGGGGAGGGGGGTTTGGGAATCTGCATTTATTTAATAGAAAGATAACTTTACAGAGTACCACTAACATAATATAAGGTACCGGCTTCAGTTAAGAAACTTCAATAAACTCTTATCACCGAATATGTCCGTAGACTAGTGGTATGTTTGGACTTTGGAGTGAGGAGAACGGAAGAAAAGGGAAGGAAAGGAAATGTGCGGTTTAGATTTAATCCAAGGAAAATATTTAAATTAAGCCTTCACCTTCTTCCATTTTTCTTTCATTCTCCTCAATCCAGACATACCTTAAAATAAGAGTAAATTAATTATTTAGTTCTTGAAATATCACTTTCCAATCAATTTAATCCTTCAAAGAGAAAGCTTCTCAAATTTATCCCCTAAAAGATCGCTCTCCTATTAAATTTGGTTTTTAAAATATAAAGCCTCTAAATTTAATTCTTCAAACATTTTTCCCAATCAGAATGGTCCCTATATTATGCAAAAGCTTGATCCCACGTGTTTGTTAATCAATGATATGGATTGCCCATGTATTTTCAACACAAAAATGAGCTATATTTTAGTGCATCAAAGGAGCCATTTTGATTGAGAAAAAATATTTGGGAGATTAAATTGAGAGGCTTTATCTTTGAAGGACCATATTAAAAGGAAAATAGTCTTTTAGGGACTATAAAAAAGCTTTATTTTTGGAGGACCAAATTAAAAGGAAAGTGATTTTTCAAGACTAGATCATTAATTTACTTTAAATTCTGCATATAAGAACAAAGGATCAAAATGGGTCTTACCATTCTACCATTTGGCGTGCTTATTGGGCATGCTGAGGAGTATTCAAAACTAGTCCTAGGAAGCATTACAGGCTGTTCACCAACAACCCCGATCCCCCTGTCATAAGGAGAAAAAAGTACAAAATTTATGTTGAACTTGAATTTCCACGGATTTAAACGATCAAAAACACCTTGAAAGTTTCAAGAACTCAGATTGCCAAGAGAAGAATAATTAACTCACCAGACATTTTCTGTTTTCCCATTTGCATCAGTTATAATCCAATGCCTTCTAAGAAGTTGAACAGGGCGGTCAGAGTTGTTCGTAATTCTGATTCTGTATGCAAAAAAGTAAAGCCCCTTCGAAGGCTGACTTCTGCCCTCTATATATACACTTCTAACTTGAACCCTGATTCCCTGGATAAGTTAAGATTTAATTTTAGGAGTTCGGATTTATTTGTTTACAAGTATGTAATTTCTCGAATCAAATAGATGTAACTCAACATTCGGGAGTACATTATCTTAAAAACCATTTATTTGGGTTAATTGCACATATCCCATAAGTATTAGTAAATATTTAACTGAATAAGAGGTTGCAAAACAAATCGCTGTTAATAGAAATAAGTAGTAGTCATACCAAGGTTGTTGCATTACTGGAACATTTTAAGAGACTGTGTGGACCAATTTCTCTAAGCTCATCACGATATTTTGCAGCATCCTAAAAAAGAAAAGAATGAAAAACAGGTACTCAAAAGGTAGATTTACGAGAAAATCATATATGCTTTGTCAACTTGAAATGAAAGATGACATATGTGCTGATTGAAAGAAAAGGAGCAATGAATGAGATGGTCTTCTCCTTATTATTTCCTTCACTATAAGCATCAAAGTGTAATGTAAACCTTCAAATATGGTCATAAAACCTAAAACAAAATGCACAACAGAGAATTTCACTCGGCCATAAAATAAATGTATTTAACTTCACAAAATCAAAATTACGCTAGCTGCATTGAAAACATTACCAGCAATATTGATGGTTCAGCTGAAGCTTGAGTCATAAGTAGATACCTTAAACCTCTCATCAGCAATTGCTTCTTTCATTAATCTCCGCAGACGCAAAATTGGCTCCTCGTCTTCAAATGATTTTATCGAATCACGAATCCTCGCTGCTTCCTTGTAGTCCTACAAGTCAAAAGGAAATTGCAATTTGCCATTCAATGCGAAGGAATTTATTCAGTGAGAAGACAAATCACTAACCTCCGATTTCGCAGCTAGCTCCATTTGCTGCTTTAAGAGGGCATAGGTGTGGCTCCGAGACAGAAACGAGCTCGGGCTCGCACTTTGACTCGTACTCCGATTCTCTCCTCTGCCATTCTCATTCCTTTCCCCAGTACAAGCTACGATTCCATTCGTTCTCCTCAGGTTTCTGCAATTCACCCATTGCCTCCTCAACCGGCTCTCGGTATCCGATAAACCATATCCTCCGCGACCCGGTAACCGTAAATCCACGAGAGCCTTAGCGCTTAAAGATTGCATTGCCCCTACTCTGCAACTATCTCTCAAAATTTTGCAATGTCTCACCACCTCCTTCAAATTTTCCCGAGAAACATGGGCTGGTAATCCAATCGTTGCGGCAGCTTTAACATGTAAACGAATCCAACATATATAGTGTTAGCTTGAGAATTTTCCTTTTATCTTGATTTTCCAGGTTTCCTTGAGGCTACCAACGTTTTTTCCGGGCTCCACACTTCTCTCGTGTATTTCTCTGGATAGCAAATTAGCCATTATCCATTTTTAAGATATTTCAAATGAAGAATGGGCGTGGACTGAATATGTTGGATTGTATCTGAGCCACACAAGGGCATCAGGGTTCTGGTGCCGCAAGATACACGTGTCGCTTTTATGTTGGCAGGAGAATTTTGTCCATTTATAAATGCAGAAAAATCTATTTATTTGTTAGGAGGAGAATTTATTTATATATTTTTTTAGAAAATTATAAGTTAAAAAAAATAAAATTTACTTATTAATAAAATAATATCGATTTATATAATTAAATTTTATATTTAATTACTAATTTTATATTATTATATAAATAAAATGTTATATGAAGTTATATTTTATTATGGATTGTAAGGTTTATTATATGATTTAATTTTATGTTAATAGTTAGCGTATAAATGATGTTGTATATTGAGTGTATGGAAAAAAATTTCATGTTTAGGAGGGTAATTTCAAACATGGCACTAAGTCATGCCTTGTATCCAGATTAAGGTGGCCAATTGCCAAGATACGAAGATATTTTTAAAAAGATAATGAATTTGGTTTCTTTCTGTACACAGAGATTTTGTATTAGATGTTTTCAGTCCTCTTTTGGGCTATGTGGTGTAGCCTTTGGTAACGTAAAATAAATCATTCTAACATATAAAGATATTGGATATATAAAGTACTTATAATATTAGCGCCAAATGGCTAAAAAGTGTAAGAAGAGGGTAGTTTAGTCCAATTAAAAAAAATTAATGTATCGCTTAGAATATTGAGATATAAGTCTTTTTTTAATGAGCTAAAGGAAGGAAATAATTTGTATGTGCTAATACACAATGATATTTTCATAGAGATAATAAATACTTGTCTTGCCTAGGGATTTGTTTTTATTCTATATTTAGAGATTCCATACTATCTTTTATTTTATGCTGTGTTTGGATGGAGGGAAAAGTGGGAAGAAGAGATAGGAGAGAAGAAAAAATGAATAAAAATACGGAAGAGAAGAGAAGGGAAAACTTGAGAATAAAAATATCGTGAGACTTGTGCAAAAATTTTCTCTCCTTATTTGGAGAGATTATGGGAGAAAACTCGACAAAACATATGTATATATTAAATATTTTTAATATATAATATTTATAAAATTTTAAAATAAATAATTATATTTATTTTATTAAAATAATAATTTATAAATAATGTTTAATAAATATTTTTTATAAATTAATAGCATATTTTTAATACTAAAATTAATAAATTATGTATATTGAAAAAAAAAGTCATCCAACTACTTTGCAGTCGAACAACTCTACAATCAAAGGCTAGTCAGTCAGATATGCATTGCAATGCATATCTACACACACACACACACACACACACACATATATATATATATATATATATGCGTTGCCAAAAGCAATGCATGATAATATATATAATAATATAATAAAATATTATATATAGTTAAAAATATTTATTATATTTTATTATATTTTATATTTTTAAAAAATATATGTAAAAATTTAAAATAATAATATTATTATTGTCATATTTAAAATAATTAATTTTTTTTACATTTTTTTTATTTTCTCTTCTTCCTTCTATTTTCTCTTCCTCCATCCAAACATACTAAGAGATAATATTTTCTCCTCACTTTTCTTTTTTCTTTCTTTTCTCCCCACTTTTTCCCTTCTCCATCCAAACGAAGCGTTAAGCTTTGTGGTGTTGCCTTAGCAATACAAACCTTAACAATGTGATCTGATGGATTTATAAGAATGTTAGGCCTGCACAGATAACATATACTATGCTTGAATTCTTTAATCTCTATAATTTTATTTAACTTTAAATTTAATTCTTATAATCCAAAAATTTATAATTGAATTCTTATAGTTTATAAATTTTTTAATTTAACCTCTACTATTAAAATTTTATTAATATTCTGTTAAATTTTTTTGATATAACTATTCTTGACACTTTTAGTGTGTGTGTGTGTGTGTGTGTATGTGATTTATGTTAATAAAAAAATAAATTCATAAAAGTAGATAACAAAATAAAATTAATTACATATACATAACAAAATATTAACACAAATATAATAACAAAAACTATATTAAAATTTTTTAAATTATAAAGGTTTAATTATAAATTTTTGAATTATAAAAATTAGATTAAAAATTAATTAAAATTGTATAAAGAAAGAAAGAATATAATTTTCCCAAAATATATACATCTTCAGGTTGCACAAAACAATTCATGGGTGGCAAAACCAATAGATAGCTAGTGAAAGCAATGCAGATTACTACAACACCGCTACCAATTGTTAGTCCAAGGATGATTAGCACAAAGACTTTGATGATAATAAAACGTTAATCAAACTTATGTAAAAGCCTATGATTTCTCTCGGCCTAATAAGCCAATCAATAATTCTACAAAACTGCTGATGAATCTTATTTCATACTTTTGAGAAGTTGAGATTATATGTTAAATGACAAATTGTTTTATGTGAAAAAAGACAAACAAGTAATGGTCCTTTACATGCAATAAAAATGAATAGAAAAGTGTTTGCAGTGTCTGTTATGAGTTACTTACTCTAAAACAAGTTCTACTTTTAACCTTGTTTCAAGTTTCGTGATTAGCATTTAATACGAGTAAACCAGACAACCTATATGAAAGAGTAAAACCTACGAAAATTGAAAATTTTGAATGTTGGAGATAATTCAAGGATATGCCAATAAAGTTAAATGATGAAATTCTGAGTTATCTCTAACGAATAGTTAATGCAAAAAGTCTATAAATATTCGAAACTATATATATTGTAAACAGACTGAAAAATTGAAAAAAGTGTTAGATCTATTATTTATTTAGTGTTTAATATATCTGTTTGTAAGAAGCATTTCAGTGAGTGCTTGAATTTCATTGTAAAAATAATGGATTGTTGTTGTTGACGAGTGAAAAAAAGTTAAGGATAAGTTGTTGAAAATTCAGTTGAAAAATCACCTTGTTGTGAAGTTTGTAAGTAATGTTATCCACGCTTCTATAAGATTATTGTTGACTAGTGAAAAATCTCTTAAATGTTTTTGGGGGACTAAACGTAGGTCAAAGCAAACTGAACCAGCATAAATCTCTATGTGCAATCTCTTAACTATGCTTACCTCTGGTCCTTCACTTTCGGAAGACTATATTTTAATCTTATTTGCATCATTAACTGCATTCACAAAAGTTGTTTTATAACATCACTTTCACCTCTGCATCAACATAACTGTTTCGCTTATTATAAATTATTCTGTACAAAAATTATCTACTTTTCTGTAATTTGAGATAAAGCACCATTGGTCTTTCACTTCCAAAAAAACATTAAAATAGCATATTCTATACTTGACACCTATTAATCTCCTTTCTAGTTGTGATTATCACCAACAATAGCGCTACTTGTGCAGATGGAATCGGAGCTTCTTTGAACCACAATGCTCACATATATTCTCTCTGCTCGAGCTTTGGTTTCAAAGAATATTCAGGAAATTAACTTTAACATTCTTATTTTCTCTGGAAAGTGTATATCGATGATCACCTGTTGTAATTATCGGGACTAGGTGTAGTTTTTTCGAACATAGTTCTGCTTGGATTAGAGAAATCTCAGGTGGGGTTATTGTTTTTGTAAAATTGTCAAATTAAGACTTTTGTTTTTTGCAAGTGAACAGAGGCTGCACTTCCTATAAACTTAATTCTTCACTCAGACGGATGTTATATCAAAATTTCCTATCAAACTTGAGAGAGAATCCATGGTTTTTTGAGTGCCATTTAAAAAAGAATTAGCAGGAAATTACATGGAAAAAGAGATATAAGTAGAGAACAAGGAATTGAGTATTAGAAATGAAAAAGTAATTAGCAAGGGAGTTCAATAGAGGGCGAAGTATAATGAGTTTGTTAATGCCTCGAATAAGAACTTACAGCAAGCCATGGCACAAGTTGAAGGTGCTATATATGCATGGAAAAGAAGCTTGTGCTGATATTGAGATACAGAATGTGGGATCAGGTACCTGGGAGTCATGAAGTAGATGAATTGCAAGGCTTCCAAAGTCTGGGTAATTTCTGTTATATGCTGCCTTTGTAGCCACTTTTGTGTGTATCTCTGCGAGGACTATGAAGCAATTTTTCATTATGCTGTATCTGAAGGCTGGCGAAACATCAAGGTATTACACTATCCGAATTCCAAGCTATTAAGTGTGAGTTAATGATGAAAGATGCGAAAAAGTTTTTTTTTTTTAAATCTTCAGTTTAAACCCATGTGCTGCCATATATATATTGAGAGGTAAATTGCATATAATCTCTTGAATTTTTAAGTCATGTGCAGAAATTTTTTTTTAATTTTTAAAGTTGAAAATATGCCATTTTAAACTTTTAAATTTGTATAGATAATCCTTCTATTAATTAATCCATTAATGACTCTCTTAAATTTCAATTTTTTATACAAATAATCTCTTGAGATTTCGAATTATGTACATATAACTCTCTAAACTTTAATTCATGCACAGATAATCTATGTGATGTGTTACTTTTCCTTAATGAAATAACAAATTAACGGTAAAGGGATTATTTGAAAATTTTTAAAGATTAAGGAATTTATTGTTAAGTTTTGAATGTTAAAACATTATCTGCTCATAACTCAAAATTTGTGCTATTTAACCTATATTAAAAAAAACTATTGGAACCACTTTCTTTTGTTACATACCTTCCTAGTTACAAATGACATTCTAAATTTGTTTTGCCATATCTTAAGCAAGAGCTTGTTAAGAAATTTTGAGTTTGAATTTTTTATTATAAAATTTTTGTATAGTTTAGAGAGAAAAGAGAGAGTAAGAAAAAAAAGGAGAAATGAACTCTATGTATGCTTTTACTCTTAATATCAATTTTTTTTTTAAATTCTATAAAAATTTTACAATAAAAAAATTATGGAGGATGCTTATACAAAAATTTCAATTAGAACGGTCTACTTTGTATGGTAGACTGATAGACCAAGAAAGTGAGATCGAGCAATACTGATGATGTTCCACAAAGCCGCCTAATTGGTACTTTAATGTGGGTGCGATAATGATATATTTAATATCGCATTATATGGTGCTTATGCTTTTCCTTTTTCCACTAATGATATATTTAAAGTGAAATTCTAGAATACGAAAATTTTAAGTTTAATACATATTAATATTATGATTTTTTTTTTATTTAACTGGGTCTTTTAACATTAACTTGCCATTGAATGGATTGGACGCAAAGAAAAAAGATATTTAATGAATTACATGTTCACTAACTTATTCGGTGTATTTTGAAAAAAAAAAAAAAAATGAACCGTGGACCACAGTCATGTACCTGCACACAAACAAGAAAAGGAAACCCCGCAAAGGCAATTAAAGCAGAGGGTTGTTGGGAGGGACTTTCGTGTATCAAATCACAGTATGGTAGCCTCCTCCATTTGTAAAGAAAGAGGAAGGTAGGAGAAGAAAAATCACACTTTTCTTCCGTTTCTTCTTTTAATACTTCTCTCGGTTGTTTATTGATTACATTATTGAGGAAATTATACAAATTTTATTTTGAGTTTTATTAGATTATGAACAAGATCATATAATTAGAGTATCTTTGAATAGTTGTGGCGTCTCCTATATCATGCTCTAGATGTATAAGTGTTAAAAGGGAAAAAAAAGAAGTTAGTAGCTTATTCCTATATTAAAAAAGAAATGATGTATTGCTTAAAACATTAAGTCTTTCTTTTGTGGGCTAAAGGAAAGGAAATAATTTGTATGTGCTAATGCACAATGATATTTTCATAAAGATAATGAATGCTTGTCTTGCCTAGAGATTCCATACTGGTCTGTGTTGCCTTAACAATGCAAACCTTAATAATGCCAACCGATGGATTTATAAGAATATTAGGCCTGCGCGGATAACGAATTCCATGCTTGGAGAAATAGAGAGCATTTCGCCTAAAAATATAATGTGTTAGCTTGATTACATTACATAAATATATATATATATATATATACTTTTAATCTCTATAAATTTATTTAACTTTTAATTTAATTCTTATAATCCAAAAATTACTAATGAATTCTTATAATTTATAAATTTTTTAATTTAATCTTTACAATTAAAATTTTATCAATATTTTATTAAATGTTGTTAATATAGCTATACTTGGCACTTTATTTATATATATATATATATATATATATATGTTGATAAAGGAAATAAATTCATAAAAGTAGATAATAAAATAAAATAAACTTACATATGTAACAAAATATTAATAAAAATATAACAAAAACTATATTAAAAACTTTTTTTAATTATAAATTTTTAAATTGTAAAAATTAAATTAAACATTAAGTAAATCAGGAAGAAAGAATATAATTTTTCCAAAATATATACATCTTCAAGTTGCCAAAAACCATTCATGGGTGGGAAAACCGGTTGATACCTGATGAATGGTGCATTTGGAAACGCGATACCTCTCTCCAAAATCATGTTTCACACAAAGCTCAAATTTAATGCTTTCATATAAACATACTTTTTTATTACATTTTTATATATGCACGAAGTACATATTTGGATTTTCGTTTGGATCTCTCCAAACTACATTTTAGAGAAAGTAAAGATTGGTAACTTTTGCACAAACATGATTTTATAACGGGCTTCCAAACATGCATGAAGGCAACGTGAATTACTACGGCAATGCTACAAACAACAGCGCTACTTGTGCAGATGGAATTGGCGCTTCTCTCAACAGCAATGCTCGCATCTATCCTCTCCGCTCGAGCTTTTGCTTTCAAAAAATATTCAGGAAATTAACTTTAACATTTTTATTTTCCCTGGGAAGTGTATATCAATGATCAACTGTTGTATTCATCGGGACTAGTTGTAGTTCTTTAAAATATTTTTGTTTCGATTGGAGAAATCTGAGGTGAGGTTATTGTTTTTGCAAAATCGTCAAATTAAGACTTTTGTTTTATGCAAGTGAACAGAGGCTGCACTTCCTATAAACTTAATTCTTCACTCAAATGGGTGTTATATCAAAATTTCCTATCAAACTTCAGAGAGAATCAATAGTTTTCTGAGTGTCATTGAAAAAAGAATTAGCGGGGAGTTGAATGGAAAAAGAGATAGAAATAGAGAAGAAGGAATTAAGTGTTAGAAATGAAAAAGCAATTAGCAAGGGAGTTCACTAGAGGGCGAAGTATCATGAGTTTGTTAATGCCTTGAAGAACAACTTACAGCAAGCCATGGCACAAGTTGAAGGTACTATATATGCATAGAAAAGAAGCCTGTGCTAAGATTGAGATACAGAATGTGGCGTCAGGTACCTGGGAGTCATGAAGTAGATGAATTTCCAAGGCTTCCAAAATCTGGGAAATTTCTGTTATATGTTGCCTTTGTAGCCACTTTTGTATGTATCTCTGTGAGGACTACGAAGCAATGATTCATTATGCTATATCTGAAGGCTGATGAAACATCAAGTGTATTACATTGTCCGAATTCCAAGCTATTAAGTGTGATTTAACGATGAAACATGCGAATAAGTTTTTTTTTTTAAATCCTTACTTTAAATCCATGTGCTATCATATATATATATATATATATATATATATATATATAAAATGAAGGTTAAATTACACATAATGTCTCAACTTTTAGATCATATGCTAATAACTCTTTTGACCTTTTAAACTTGACAATATACCTTCTTAAACTTTTGAATTTATGCAAATAATCCTTCTATTAGTTAATCCATTAATGAATCTCTTAAATTTCATTTTTTATGCAAATAATTTTCCTAAATTTTGAGTTATGCATAAATAATTCTCTAAATTTTAAATCGTGTAGATAATCTCTTTAATATGTCACTTTCCATTAATAAAATAGCATATTAATTAACGGTAAAGGAATTATATGCAAAAATTTGAAAGATTAGGGGTTTATTGTTAAGTTTTAAATATTAAAGAATTATCTGTCCATGATTCAAAATTCAAAAGGATTATGTGCTATTTAACCTATATTAAGAAGGAAAACTCTTGGAACCACTTTCTCCTTGTTACATACCTTCCTAGTTACAAATGATATTCTAAATTTGTGTTGCCATGTCTTAAACAAGAGCTTTTTAAAAAATTTTAAGTTTAAATTCTCTAAAATTTTTTATTGTAAAATTTTCATACAATTCAGATATAGAAAAAAAAAAGAAAGTATAAAAAAAAAAGAGAAGAAATGAACCCAATACACATTTTAAACTTTAGTATTACTCTTCTTATAATTTTTATAAAAAATTTAAGATAAAAATTATAGAGGATGCCTATACAAAAGTTTCAATTAGAACGGTCTGCTTTGTATGGTAGACTGAGAGACCAAGAAATTGAGATTCAGCAAGATTGATGATGTTCCAAAAAGCCGCCTAATTGATACTTTAATATGGGTGCGATGATGATATATTTAATATCGTATTATATGGTGCTTATACTTTTCCTTTTTCCACTAATGATATACTAAGAGTGAAATTCTAGAATAAGACACAAAAGTTTTAAGTTTAATTCGTATTAATATTATGATTTTTATTTTATTTAACCAGGTCTTTTAAGATTAACTTGCCATTGAATGGATTGGACCCCCAAAAAAAAATGATAGTTAATAATTTATATGTTCACTAACTTATTCGGTATACTGTCAGAAAAAATTAAACCGTGGACCACAGTCATGTACCTGCACACAAGCAAAGAAAAAGCAACCCCATGAACGCAATTAACGCACAGGGTTGTTGGGAGTGATTTTCATTTATCAAATCAGAGTATGGTAGCCTCTTCCATTTGTAAAGAAAGAGGAAGGTGGGAGAACAAAAGTGATACTTCTCCTCCGTTTCTTCTTTCAGGGCATGTTTCGTAGGGCAAAGGAAAGGGAAATAAAAAAAAATTATGTAAAATGTCTATTTTATCCTGTTAATCATTATTTAATTATTATTTAATATTATCTATCAATTATTATTTAATTATTAAAAGTAGAGACATTAAAGTCATTTTCTATTTCTAAAATTATCTTTTTACTTTCCATTTCTGTTTCTATATCTAATTTTCTGCATACCAAACAGGTCATATTTCATACTTCTCCTGGTTGTTTATTGGTTACATTTTTTTGGAAATTATACAAATTTTATTTTGAATTTTATTAAAATTATGTAATTTTTTTATTTTAAAAATATGTTTTTTAGTTTAATATTAATTTTAAACTAAAATATTCTTCATAAAAAATTATATGATAGTATTTTAGTTAAAAAATGTATTTAGATTAATAGAAAGTAATGTAATAAAAAATTTAAAATTAAACTAAAATATAAGATAATTTTTTATTTTAAAGAAAATCTATATATATTTTACAAACAAAAAAGATGTCTATGTATTTTTTTAATAAAATTTAAAAAATTATATAATTTGGTCTAAATTTTTTAATTATTTCAGGGTTCCTCATCCGCTATTATTGTTCTTAAACAGGACTTACAATTATTTTCTGACTGGTGCTTGATAGGCATTAACTTTTTAGCAAGAACTTTTATGTTGGCAGGAGAATTTCGTCCATTTATAAATGCAGAAAAATCTATTTATTTACTAGGAGAGAAATTCTTAAATATTCTTAAGATATCATATTATTTATATTTTCTCTAATAAAAACATAAGTTAAAAAATAAGATCTACTAACTAATAAAATAATATCAAATTATATAATTAAATCTCATATATAGCTCTCTATTTTATATATATATATATATATATATAGAATGTTATATGAGGTTATATTCCATTATCTACTATAACTTAGTATTATGTGGATCTATTATATAATTTAATTCTATTTTAATAGTTAGTATATAGATGACATTGTATATGTAAAAATTTCTCATATTTAGGAAATGGTAACTTCAAACATGGCACAATTCATGCCTTGTATCTAGAGTAGTTGGCCAATTTCCAAGATACAAGGATTTTTTCAGAAAGATAATGAATGCTTGTTGTTCCTATGAATTTTTGGTTTCTTTTTATATATAGGGATTTTGTGTTGGATGTTTTTAGTCCCGCTTTGGGTTATGTGGTGTTGCCTTAGCATCGTAGACTTTGGTGATGTAGAATAGATCATTTTAACATATAAAGGCATTAGGTTTGTAAAGTATCTATAATACTAGCCCCAAAATTTGCCAGTCAAATCATGGGTTAAAAGGTTTAAGAGAAGCTTGTTTTCAAGCTTTTAACTTTAAAGTTTTTTAAATTTAAATTTCATATAATTGAAATATATTTGAATAGTTATGGTGTCTCCTATATGACCCACTAGATGTATAAGTGTTGAGAGGGAAAAATAAGAAGAGGGTAGCTTAGTCCAGTAAAAAAAAATGATGTATTGCTTGGAACATTAAGTCTTTCTTTTATGAGCTAAAGGAAAGGAAATAATTTGTATGTGCTAATACACAATGATATTTTCATAAAGATAATGAATGATTGTCTTGCCTAGAGATTTGGTTTTTATTGTATGTTTAGAGATTCCATACTGGTCTGTGTTGCCTTAACAATGCAAACCTTAATAATGCCAACCGATGGATTTATAAGAATATTAGGCCTGCGCCGATAACATATACCATGCTTGGAGGAATGGAGAGCATTTCGCCTAAAAAGGTAATGTGTTAGCTTGATTACATTACATAAAATATACATACATACATACATATATATTATACTCTTGATCTCTATAAGTTTCTTTAACTTTTAATTTGATTCTTATAATCTAAAAATTTATAATTGAATTCTCATAGTTATAATTTTTCTTAATTTAATCTCTACTATTAAAATTTTATCAGTATTTTATTAAATTTTGTTAATATAACTATTCTTGACACTTTTAATATCTATATACACACAGGTGAGAGAGAGAGAGAGAGAGAGAGAGAGCGATTTATATTAATAACAGAAATAAATTTATAAAAATAAATAATAAAATAAAATAAACTTACATATATAATGAAATATTAATAAAAATATAATAACGAAAACTATATTAAAAACTTTTTGAATTATAAAGGTTTAATTATAAATTTTTAAATTATAAAAATTAAATTAAATGTTAAGTAAATCAGGAAGAAAGAATATAATTTTCCCAAAATATATACATCTTCAAGTTGCAAAAAACAATTCATGGGTGGGAAAACTGATAGATAATAGATGAAAGCAATGCGGATTACTACGACAATGCTACCAACAACAACGCTACTTGTGCAGATGGAACCGGCGCTTCTTTCAACCGCAATGCTCGCTTGGACCTAACTTAATTCCAAAAGTTAGCTCAGAAGAGGAGAATTGTTACAAGTCTTATAAGGAGTACTTTAACTCAAATCGTAGCCGATGTGAAACTTAACACATCCCCCTCACGCCCAGGACTGGACATCTGAAACGTGAAATTTGCAGGATTGGATATCTGCGGATGGTCCCAACATCGAACCAAGGCTCTGATACCATATTACAAATTTAGTTTGGGCCTAACTCAATCCCAAAAGATAATTTATAGGAGGAGGATTGCCACAAGTTTTGTAAGGAGTACTTTGACTCAAATCCTAACCGATGTGGGACTTAACATCTCCGCTCGAGCTTTTGGTTTCAAAGAATATTCAGGAAGTTAACTGTAACACTTTATTTTTTGGGAAAAGTGTATATCGGGACTAGGTGTAGTTTTTTGGAACATAGTTCTGTTTGGATTAGAGAAATCTGAGGGGGTTATTGTTTTTGTAAAATCGTCAAATTAAGACTTTTGTTTTATGCAAGTGAACAGAGGCTGCACTTCCTGTAAACTTAATTCTTCACTCAAATGATGTTATATCAAAATTTCCTATCAAACTTGAGAGAGAATCCATGGTTCCCTGAGTGCCACTGGGAAAAGAATTAGCAGGAAGTTGCATGGAAAAAGAGATATGAATAGAGAAGAAGGAATTAAGTGTTAGAAATGAAAAAAGCAATTAGCAAGGGAGTTCAATAGAGGGCGAAGTATAATGAGTTTGTTATTGCCTTGAGGAACAACTTACAGCAAGCCATGGCACAAGTTGAAGGTCCTATATATGCATGGAAAAGGAGCTTGTGCTGTATTGAGATACATAGATGTGGCATCAGGTACCTGGGAGTCATGAAGTAGATGAATTTCAAGGCTTCCAAAGTCTGGAAATTTCTGTTATACGTTGCCTTTGTAGCCACTTTTGAGTGTATCTCTGCGAGGACTACGAAGCAATTATTCATTATGCTGTATCTGAAGGCTGATGAAACATCGAGTGTATTACACTATCCGAATTCCAAAGCTATTTAGTGGGTTTTAATGGTGAAAGATGCGAATAAGTTTTTTTTCTCTCTCTAAAAGAAAAAAAAAATCTTTAATTTAAATCCATGTGCTGTCGTACATAACCTAAATATTAAATTGTACAAAATCTCTTTAATTTTGAGTTATATATAGATGATTTTCTTGACTTTTAAAACTTGACAATATACTTTTTAGAATTTTTAAATTTGTGTACATAAACTTTCTATCATTAGTTAATCTATTAATGAATCCCTTAAAATTTATTTTTTTATGCAGATAAATTTCTTTAAATTTTGGGTTATACTTAAATAATCTCCTTAATTTTAAATAATATACAGATAACTTTTTTAATATGTTGTGTTATGTTCTGTTAGTAAAATAATAGATTAACTAATAGTTAAAAAGTTATATATCCAAATTTAAAATTCTAGGGGATTCATTGTTAAATTTTAAAAATTAAAAAATTATTTGCATATAATATAAAATTCAAAGAACTTATATGCTATTTAGCCTATATTAAATAAGAAAACTATTAGAACCACTTTCTCTTTGTTACATACTTTCTTAGTTACAAATAACATTCTAAATTTATGTTGCCATGTCTTAAACAAGAGCTTTTTAAGAAATTTTGAGTTTGAATCCTTTTAAATATTTTATTGTAAAATTTTTATACAATCCAGAAAGAGAATAAAGAAAAGAAGAAGAAAAAATAAATTTTATATACATTTTTACCTTTGGTATCACTTCCCTTTCCAATTCTAAACAAAAATTTTAATAAAAAAATTAGAGAGATACTTATACAAAAATTTCAAATAGAATGGACTGCCTTGTATGGTAAACTGATAGACCAAGAAAGTGAGACTCAGCAATATCGATGATGTTCCAAAAAGCCGCCTAACCGATGCTTTAGTGTGGGTGCGATAATGAATATTTAATATCATATTATATGGTGCTTATACTTTTACTTTTTCCACTAATGAAATATTTAAAGTAAAATTCTAGAATAAAACACGAAAAATTTACGTCTAATTTTTATTAATATTATAATTTTTTTATTTAACCAGGTCTTTTAACATTAATAGTATGTTTGGCAGAGCATTAAATAAAAATAAAATTACGTTTGCAAACCTCTTTTACACATAAATAATAATTTATTACTTCTTTACAAATCACATTTTCTCTCATCCCTTGGTGCAACTAAACACACGCTAACTTGCCATTGAATGGATTGGATTTAAAAAAAAAAAGATATTTAACAAATTATATGTTCATTAACTTATTCGGTATATTTTAAAATAATAATAATAATAAACCGCGAACCAGTCATTTTACATGCACACAAACAAGAAAAAGCAACCCCACAAAGGCAGCTAAGGCAGGGGTTGTTGGGAGCGACTTTGTTGGGTTAATGTATCAAATCACACTGTGGTAGCCTCTTCCATTTGAAGAAGGGAGGGAAAACAAAAATCGTACTTATGTTTCTTTCTGTTAATACTTCTCCTGGTTGTTCATTGGCTAAATTTTTTAGGAAATTATACATTTTTTAGTTTTATTTAAATTATATAATTTTTTATTTTTAAAATATATACTTTAATTTAATGTTAATTTTTTTGATTAAAATATTTTTATAAAAAAATATAAGAAGGTATTTTAATTAAAAAATATATATTCAGATTAATAGAAAATATTTTAGTAAAAAATTTAAAATTAAACTAAAATATAATATAACTTTTTGTTTTAAGAAAAATTTGTGTATATTTTAAAAATAAAGAAGGGATGCTTACAATTTTAACAAAATTTAAAAAAGATTTATATAATTTGTTCTATTTTTAAAAAAAATTATTTTAGAGTGTCCCCATCCAATATTATTGTTCTCTAACAGCACTTATAATTATTTTCTGACTGGTGCTTAATAGGCATTAACTTTTTCGCAAGACCTTTCACTCATATTTTATAATAAAATAACATTTACAAATATTATTAGTTATTTATAAAAATATTTACATTTTTTAAAAATAAATATATAATCTAATATTCACATTTAAATTTTTATTTAACAGAAAAATCATTTTAATATTTAAGAAATTTATTATTTTTAAATTTAAAATAAAAAATCACTCTTTAAAAATAAAATAACTATATTTATAAATATAATCATTATATATTACAAAATATGATATAAAATAATCCACCAACAAATATGAAAAACTCTTGTTGAGCATGGCGAAGAGACACTGGAAGGCAGAAACAGCAGTACCTTAGGTCTTATTTGGTATGTATGAGAGTTTTTTCATGGAATGAAAAGAAAAAAATAGATTGGGAATGAAAAAAAAATTTGTATATTAAAAATATGTTTGGTATGATAAGGAAGGAATAGGAATATTATTATTTGTTTAGATAAAAATGATAATAAAAAATTGTGAAATGAGCAAAATGTCCAAAGGTAATAATAATGATAATAAAATTTTGAACAGAATTTTTGCCTCCCTTAAGTACCAATCACGGCTATTTCCTCCATTCCCATAAAACCAACACCTCCATTTAGCATATTTTTTTGCCTTAAGATCTATTGGTTTCAAGATTTATAGTAATTCTGGCGAGTGAACAGACTGATGAATGATAGATGGAGATGGCGATTTTTCTAACAACAGATTTGTAGCAATTTCGACCAGTAGAAAAGGGTAGGATGAACGGTGACACCAAGGAACAATTTTGGTGAATGAATGACAAATAGAGATAGCAGTTTTTTTGACGAGATTCTAGCACAGTAATGAACGATGAGTGAACAACAGATCGTGATGACCTTTTTTTCAGTGGAGTTTTGGTATAGTAATGAACGACAAGGTTATGGCACAATAAAGAAGACGCACATGATGATCAAGGGTAAGATAGTCATTTGATGTTGCTCTCCCATGTGCTGTCATATATAATTACACATAATTTCTTAAATTTTAAATCATATACTAATAACTCTCTTAAAATTTTAAATTTGACAATATACATTCCTAAACTTTTAAATCTATACAAATAACTCTTCTATTAGTTAATCTATTAATGAATCTTTTTAAACTTTATTTTTTATATAAATAATCTCATTAAATTTTGAGTTATATATAGATAACCCCTCTAAACTTTAAATTATGTATAGATATTTTTTTTTTGTCACTTTCTATTAGTAAAATAATAAACTAGCTAATAGAAAAAGAATTATTTGCACAAGTTTAAAAGACTAGGAGTTTATTGTTAAATTTTGAATGTTAATAGATTATTTGCTTATAACTCAAAATTTAAGAGAATTATGTGCTATTTAACCTATTTAAAAAAAGCTATTGGAACTACTTTCTCCTTATTATATACCTCCCTAGTTACAAATGACATTCTAAATTTGTGTTGCTATGTCTTAAACCAGAAATTTTTAAAAAACTTTGAGTTTGAGTTCTCTATAATTTTTTATTGTGAAATTTTTGTACAATTCAAAGAGAGAAAAAAGAAAAGAAAACGTAGGAAAAAGGAGAAAAAATAAACCTAATACCCATTTTCACCTTTAATGTTACTCTCCTTATGAGTTATGTAAAAATTTTACACTAAAAAATTATAGAGGATGCCTGCACAAAAATTTCAATTAGAATGGTCTGCTTTGTATGGTAGATTGATAGACCAAGAAAATGAGATTCAGCAATATTGACGATGTTCCTAAAAGCCGCCTAATTGATACTTTAATGTGGGTGCGATCATGATATATTTAATATCGTATTATATGGTACTCATACTTTTCCCTTTTTCACTAATGATATGTTTAAAGTGAAATTCAAGAATAAGACACGAAAATGTTAAGTTTAATTCGTATTAATATTATGATTTTTTTTATTTAACCAGGTCTTTTAACATTAACTTGCCATTGAGTGGATTGGACCCAAAAAAATGATATTTAATAAATTACATGTTCACTAACTTATTCGGTGCATATTGAAAAAAATTAAACTGTGGACCACACTCATGTACCTGCACATAAACGAGAAAAAAAAAAATTACGTCCAAAGTTCACATTATATAAAATTTATAATAAAGAGTTTTAAAAATTAAAATTATTTTTAAAGATTATTATTCTCATCTGGTTCTAAAAGATTTATTATCGGTTTTAAAAAATTTACTATTAAGTATAAGAAATATAAAATTTACAATAAAGAATTTTAAAAATTAAAATTATTTTAAAAAACTATTATTATCATTAAATTTTAAAAGATTTATTACAAATTTTGAGAGATTTATTATAAGATTAGGAGATCTCCTATATCCAATAATAAATTTTTTAAAACTTGATGATAATAATAATTTTTAATAATAATTTTAATTTTTAAAATTTTTTATTATAAATTTTATATAATATAAATCTTTAGATGTAATTGTCACCCAAAAAAAAAAGCCTCACACAAAGGCAATTAAAGCATAAGGTTGTTCTAGGTGGCTTTCATGTATCAAATCACAGTTTGGTAGTCTCTTCAACTTGTAAAGAAGGAGGAAGGTGGGAGAACAAAAGTCATACTTTTCTTCCGTTTCTTTTGTTCCGCTTCTTCCTTTAAATACTTCTCCTGGTTGTTTGTTGGTTACATTTTTGAGGAAATTATACAAATTTTATTTTGAGTTTTATTAAAATTATATAAATTTTTTATTTTAAAAATATATACTTTAGTTTAATATTAATTTTTTTCCTAAAATATTCTTCATAAAAAAATTACATAAGAGAGTATTTTAATTAAAAAATATATTTAGATTAACATACAGCAATGTAATAAAAAATTTAAAATTAAACTAAATTATAATATAAATTTTTATTTTAAAAAATCTTTAGATATTTTTATAAAAATGTCTATGTAATTTTTAAAAAAATTATATAATTCGATCTAATTTTTTAAAATTATTTTAGAGTGTCCTCATCCACTATTATTGTTCTTAAACAGCAGTTATAATTATTTTCTGACTGGTGCTCAATAGGCATTAACTTCCTAGCAGGAACTTTTATTTTTTAGACACTCATGTTTTATAAGAAAATAATATTTATAAATATCATTAATTATTTGTAAAAAATACTTAAATTTTTTAAAAATAAATATATAATCTAATTTTACATTTAAATTTTTATTTAATAGAATAATCATTTTAATATTTAAAAAATTATTATTTTTAAATTTATCATAAAACAATCAGTCTTATTATAAAAAATGTGATATAAAAGAATCCACAAAAAAATATAAAAAACCCTCGTTGAGCATGGGCAAAGGGACACTAAAAGACAGAAACAGCGGTGCCTGAAAAATTAAAAGTAAGTCCCCATAAAGGACAACTGCCTTTATAAGTATCCATAGAATATCCAAGATTCACTTTATTTTTTCAGTTAAAATAATATTTTTTAATTATTATATTTTAAATATACATACTTTAAATATTTATTTTTTATTAAAAATATTTTATTTTCAAACTTAAAAAAATTAATTCAGTTTTAATTTTTTTTTTATTTTTTAATATTAAACTTATATATAATTTTTTTATATTTTTATTATTAAAATTTTTAATCAAAATATAATAAGTATATGATTTAATATACTTTTCATATTTTAATTAAAAATTTAATAATAAAAATTATATTTAATTTTTTTTTTATTTTTTAATTCTTAAAAAATGTTTGTTTGTTGTAATCTAACTTTTAAGCCCTAAGAGATTAGTAAATACCCAATCAAAATAGCTCAGAGAATTAATTATATATTTTTAAAATTTAAAGATTAAATAATTAAAATATGTCTCACCCACTGCCACACCAAACCTTGGTCGTGGACGGACGCTTCGAGGGCGACTCTGTTCCCTTTGAAAAAGGAAGAACCTCCACGAGCCTCAGCCACGCTCCCTCCCTTCCGTGATTCAGATCTTAAAAAATGCAGAGCTCAGCCTTCACCCTCTCTCCTTCCCTTCCTCTTCTCAAGTCTCGCACTCGCACGCCTTCCCGCTTCGATCCCATACGCCTCTCTGCTTCTTCCTCTTCCAAACCCAATGTCGCCTGCTCTTCTCCTTCTTTCACGCGCCGATCTTGGTCCCTTGCTTCTTCTTCCTCCTCTTTTCCCTTCAGGCCCTGGACATCCTTCCCCACCCTCGCTTCCTCCGATCCCGATGCCTCTCCTTTTGAGGCCAGGGCTACTTCCGTGCCTGAGAGCGCCGGTGAGAGCAGCGACGAGGCATCCAGCAGTTTGTTCAAAACGCTGGAGCTTGGAGCCTTGTTTGGTCTCTGGTACCTCTTCAATATCTACTTCAACATCTACAACAAGCAGGTAATTAATATTACATCTATCTCCAGTGCTCTTTTTTTTTTTTTACGTGTTATCAATTTGAGATCTGTGTGGAAGTGATATGGTTAAACCCGGGTAAATTTTTCTGCCTTTGATTGGTGTCTACTCGTCACCTTTTGCATGAAATGGTGGAACTTTATGCCATTGTAAGGCATAGTCAATGTAAACAGTGGTTACAAAGTCTCACATCTGAACGTGGCTGAAAAATCTCCTATTAAAGTTGCCTAGTATTATCTATTATTATTTCGACGGAACGGAAGTAATAAACTGGGAAGCGGTGTTCAACTGAAGGCGGATGAAATGCGGTATATTGTTTGTAGAGGCTTTTAGTGGATATTCACAAGCTGCAAATTGCAATTATTAGTGGCTGAACCAGCACAAGAGTAAATTCTGCTTGTTTAAAGATATATCTGTTAATGAATAATTTAAATTTGTTTATAACCTTGTACTACTCTTCACCTTGTTGACAGGTCTTGAAAGTGCTCCATTTCCCAGTCACCATCACTGTAGTTCAATTTGCTGTTGGGACTGTCCTTGTATTATTTATGTGGGGTTTGAATTTATATAGAAGACCTAAAATCAGTGGTGCCCAGGTATTTGGACCTGTGCGTAGTTATCTATTCTGTTTCTGATATTTGCACAATTTCTTAATTGTATTATTGACGGTAACTGATTTCTTGGCAGCTTGCCGCAATATTGCCACTGGCTATCGTACATACCTTAGGGAACCTTTTCACAAATATGAGTCTTGGAAAGGTGGCTGTGTCTTTCACTCACACAATCAAAGCAATGGAGCCCTTCTTTTCAGTGGTCCTTTCTGCTATTTTTCTTGGAGAGGTGAGAATACTGTATATATTCTGCACCCTGGTATTGTTTAATAGAATAATCTAAGCCTAATTTCTTAAGATAACTAATAGTTGTAGGGCAGTAGCAGCTTTTCAACTTGACATTGTTGGTAATATATTTAATGACAAGTATCATACTGGTATATTTTTCACCAACCTGTCTATGGTTACTAATGTGTGATTGACACTTCCTTTTAATTAATTTCATTGTTTTAACATTCAATCTATTGTGAATCAAGTTTTTCTTGTCTTAATGTCTGTTTCTTACAGTTGCCTACTCTATGGGTAGTTGCTTCTCTAATGCCCATTGTTGGTGGAGTGGCACTGGCGTCAGCTACTGAGGTCTCCTTCAATTGGTAAGACCTCCTTCAGCATGTCCTAATCCTTTTAGGGAAAGAGGAGAGTAGACATAGCAAGATTTGAAAAGAAAAGATTTGGTCATTTAAATTCTAATATGTGCCTCTTTTTGGTGGAATTTGTTAAGGGCTGGATTTTGGAGTGCAATGGCTTCCAATTTGACAAATCAGTCTCGCAATGTTCTTAGCAAAAAAGTCCTGGTTAAGAAAGAGGTAATTTGATCCGTCACTTCTAAGAGTTTTGGATCTATTTCATCACTCATAATATTATTTTTGCATTACAGTAGCACTATGACACTCTTATTAAACTTTTTCCCCTAAACAAACAGAAAATGACAAGCATTTTGTTCTTCTCAGGAATCTATGGACAATATAAACCTCTTCTCAATAATAACGGTTATGTCCTTCTTCTTGTTAGCACCAGTGGCTGTATTCATGGAGGGTGTCAAATTTACCCCAGCATATCTGCAATCTGCTGTGAGTATCTTAGTGGTTAAATCAATGTGGAATTGCTGTTATCATAGTCACAAGTTACAACCAAAAGACATCTTTTGGTGTCCAAAGTGTTAATCTGTAATCACATCATCTTTCATGACAGGGGTTGAATATGAGACAAGTATACACCAGATCACTTATTGCTGCACTGTGTTTCCATGCATATCAGCAAGTGAGTTTTCCTCTAATATGCATAACTGTCCCCTTTCATCCGGAAACCATTAGATTTAAACGTTAGTAACTTTTACTTATGAAAAACAAGATTTTTTTTTTTCTAAAAATATTGGAAGAATCCCTTGGGCATCCTCTCGTGGTGCACTAAAACCTCTATTGAGATGGTTAAGATTTATTTAAGAGACAGTATGAGTACCATGCTGTCAAATATTGTTTCTGCTTGTATCTATGTCATTTAAAGGGAAAATGGAACGGAATTTAAAGGGGAATTGAACATTTCCTGAACTGAATCTTAAATCTCACGGGGGTGATTTTTTTCCTTGTATATGTTGGCAATTTTGTGGTTGATGTTTTATACTACGGCACTCCTTGAGATATTTGAAAGGACGAGAAGAGAAGATGGTGATGGTCAGTGGAGAGAAGGGGAAGCTTTTCCATACTGTAATATAAGGAAAAAGAATGCAAAGCTAGAAAGAGGGACTTTGTACTCGTTAATACTAACAACAGCCTTAAATAAGGCCTTCCTTTATCTGAACTCTCACGTCATCCAGGGTTCTCATCCATTATAGTTTCTGTGTTCTTTGATGATAATAGGGCTGATTCTCTGAATGGGGCTATGCAGGTTTCTTATATGATATTACAGAGGGTATCACCTGTTACTCATTCTGTGGGTAATTGTGTGAAGCGGGTTGTGGTCATTGTGAGCTCTGTCATCTTCTTCCAAACACCTGTCTCACCCATTAACGCTTTTGGTAAAGTTGCTTCTTTCTGGTTCCAACTGGCAACATTTAAAGCTCTTTGTTTTGAGGTTTGCTTAAACATTGACTTACACTCCTTTTGCTGAAATTTTACACTCCTATTGTTCTTACAGGGACTGGCATAGCTCTTGCCGGCGTTTTCCTCTATTCAAGGGTGAAGCGAATTAAGCCAAAGCCCAAGACAGCGTAATTTTCTCTAGTAAAATTTTGCTAGTCGCGTATGAATTGTTTTGTAGGTCAGGCTGGGAAATTGAGGGTCTTCGTTCTTTTCCTCTCCTTTTTTTATTTAGCTTCTTGGGGAATTCATTGTTTATGGCCGAGTAGCACCAAATGGTTCTGCTCCAAGAAAACTTCATCTTTTTGTATTTGCTTTTAAAGAACCACCGGTTTTCTTTTTCTTTTTCTTTTTTCAAATGTATAATGTCATTTGTCTACGCCTATGTATGTTGGACTCTAGTAAGTGAGCTTAGGTCATACATTGGGTGATGGACTCGTCTGTTGGATATTTTTTAGTTTATTTTTCTTTTTAACGAAGATGATGCATCAGATATCAAGTGGTCTAATTTATTTATTTTTATTATTTATAGTGGATCGAGTGTAATTTGCACAAAGCTAATACACCAACATTTTAAGATCCCATGATGATGTGTTGGTAATAAAATAACGACCCTCAGCATGAATTAATGAGAAACACAATTAAGTCATTGTTTTTAACTTGATTAATTCCAAATATACAGTGTTAATATCATGATAAGAGACAAAGATTATTTTGAACATCAATTTTATTATATCTGGAAACTATTCTCTTAGTTTTACCTTGTGTAAAAGTGAAAGCTAGTTAAAAGAAAAAATTAAAAAGATGGGTCTGTGTGGTTTCTGAAATAAGAGCGGGGTTAAATACAAATGAACAAATCTCAAAAGAGTTCAATATAATTTACAATCTTTATCGTTTCATTGGTAATAAGGTCATCTTAACCTACAGTCCATAACATATTTGTGAGCATTTGTACCATTAGATCCGAATAACAATTCCAATTTATTATAGTGTATTAATAACACCACTCTAATCTTTTTTGTTTTTTTGTGGAACTCAACACTACTCTAATCTTGATATTGTATAATTAGATTTGAAAAGGGGCTTAGAAAATTATAAATTCTAGTTTCATTTCATTCATATAATCTATGAATTTCTACATTAGTCCTTTCTATCTGGTCTCGTTCATTCCATACCGTTGTATGCATTAGATGAGCTATTCATTTGAGTTTTCTTTTTTGGGGCTACATAATAATCAATGTATTCTCAAATTTTGTCTAAGTTATTCTTCTTTCAAGCATTCTTAAGCGTCCTACATTAATATGGTGTATTTAAAATATTAATCCCAATTTTTTTAAAATCAAACCCAAGTTATTAAAGAAAGATACAATTGTCTCTTATTGAGAAAATATGAGATAATTAAAAAAGAATTTTATTTTTTTTTAGTTCATTTTAGGTGACTTTATTCTTGATCCAACGCTTGATGTTAGCGCCCCCCCCCCCCCCCCCCCCCAAAAAAAAAAAGAAGAAGAAACATTTACCATTGTCCTCATTGCAGCTTTTAATGAAACGAAATGAAGGCTGTTACCTCTAATCAGTTTATTTCACTCGGCTTTTCAGTTATTTTGGATATCACTGCTCTGAGTGGGGGAAAAGGTTTTGTTGTGAATGTCTGCTTGCAGTCCCTTCAAGCTTAATCAATTTTATTCCTACTTACAAAGCTGAATTCCATCGTTACCTGCATACTCTACCCATCTAAAATACCTCTATGAAATCGTGCAGAATGGATATAATTTACTCATAGACGAAGGTCTGACCATAATAATGGCGAAAACATAACGGCAATGATATTACACTCGAACTTTATTAATCTTAATGACACTTACTAACGTAGCCATCAAATTAAAATGTAAATAATAATAATATGATGCTAGATTAGTGCTCTATTTTGTGCACAACTGTTTCAAAATGTGAAGCAATTTAGGCCATTGGATGCTTCAAAATCAATTAATTGCCATGCAATTAATGCATTCTCATCCTCTCCTATTAAGGAACAGAAAGGAGATGGCTTCAAACGCTGAAGCTGGTTCTTACCCTCAATATTTCTGTTACTCTTTTTGCCATGGATCTTCACACAAATGTCAGAGAAAACTCTTGTACCTCACAGCCAATGCCTCTTCAAGAAAACTTCCAGAAGCCTGACATGAAATTAGACGAGCTTCTTTTTTGGCTTCCTAAATCATCACAGGGTTTCTTCCAAGATTTTAATTACCATATTGATCATCATCAGTTTCACTTAAATGGGTCTTCTTCATCCAATCCAGTTTTTGGGGTCCAAACTATGAGTTTTGATTCTTTTGATAACTCTGATGTCTATGAGTGCAAGCCTTTTGTTGAGAATAATAATCGTAGTAATAGTGGGCATGCTCAGGTTATGGATAATTCCCAATATGGAGCTAATTATAGCTTGAACCTCCCTCAGAGAAATCAACTGAATATGAACCAAACCTATGTGCCCTACAATTCTCAAGAAACGAAGCCTGTGGATTTTGTTGTACCAGATGAAGCCTCGTGCATATCCCCTTCTTCAGTGAATTATTGCTCCAATAAAAAAAATAATAGGGAATCATCTCTAACCACTAGAAGGACGAGTTACAGACTTCGCAAGATGTCCAACGTTGTAAAGGGTCAATGGACGATAGAAGAAGATAGGTACACTTACAAAATTTTCAATAGTTATATCCTCCGTTGAACCCACCAAGCTAGCTGTTCTTTCTTAATTTTTATCACATTACATATTCTTTGTCCAAATTTTGAAAATTTTGCGTATTGGGACCATAATAGGTTGTTGATTGAACTGGTGGAACAATATGGAGTGAGGAAGTGGTCTCATATTGCTCAGATGTTGCACGGAAGAATAGGCAAACAGTGCAGAGAGAGATGGCATAATCATCTAAGACCTGACATAAAGGTTTCATTTTAATACATTTGTCATTAATTCTTATATATATTTTTTGGTTGACTTAATTCTGATATATTTTTCCCTACTTTGATCTATAAAAAGCTTAGACCCTACTTATAAAAGATAAAAATAAATAAATTAAATATAAAAAATTCAATACATAAGTATACAGAGTATGTAGATATTCACCGAAAAAAAAAAAGAGTATGTAGACAAACGTACTTTTCATTGAGACTTACTTATACAGTTTGAATTCTCTTTCGAACTGCACGCTGTGGCAGAGCAGAAAGAGCAATAAGTAATGTGTCTCACTCATATGAGAAACAAGCAGTGGGTCTTACATCTTTTTTTTTTTTTAACTGCACTACTTACAAGGATCCAAATTTTTACTTCCGATACGTTCATTCACAACTAACTTGGCGTATATATCTTTTGTACGCCGAATTTATTATCTCATTTGCAGAAGGAGCTATGGACAGAACAAGAGGACAAAATACTGATAGAAGCGCATGGAGAGATAGGAAACAAATGGGCAGAGATAGCTAAGAGATTGCCAGGAAGAACAGAAAACTCCATAAAGAACCATTGGAATGCAACAAAGAGAAGGCAATACTCAAAGAGAAAATGTCGTTCAAAGTACCCAAGATGCTCTCTTCTGCAGGAATATATCAAAAGCTTGAACTTAGACCAAAACCCACCAATAGACTATCGCAAAAGATCATCATCTTCTGCTGCTAATACTACCACAAATAGTAGCACAATTATATGCAAATTAGAAGCATCTAAGCTAATATGTGCTTCCAATGAGGACCCAGTGGTGCCAAACTATGAGTTTAAGGAGGCCCAAGATTCTTGTTTTGACGAGAGCTTGTTTCAAGAGGGTGGGCGCAGCAATATTAATTCTGTGCTAGCTGATGATATGGCTCCTGAGAAAGGTTTTGAAGGGAAAATGGTACCAATGGTAGGGTTTGAAGTTGCGAAGGAGCTGGATTTGGTGGAGATGATGTCTCAGGTCAATCAAGTTATTGCTATGGAATGTAACTCTTTCATTGACCTTCGGCCTGCATTATAACTTTACGTTTAATATTAGTTTGAAACTATGTTTGATTATTTTATGTCCCTTATTCTTGGAGCAAATTTAGAAGGAAGATACAGAGAGGAATTATGGGTTCTGAGTTCTCATTTGAATATTCGATGAACTTGATATTTCGGGAGCAGAACAGAATTGCGACAACCCAGAAAAAGGAGGGGTACATTAATATATAGTAACAATACTATTATATATATATATATATATATATTTTTATTTATTTATTTATTTATTTCAATACTTTAATTAAATAAAGCAAGTATTCTAATTTCCTTCCTTATTCCAATCATGAGTGCAAAAATACTGAATCAATTTTTTTTTAAATTTTGGTTAAAATTGTAAAATAACTTCAAAAAAATTTATTTTTATACAAATCTTTATAAAATTATATTTTATTCTAAAAAAATAAAATTTTTATATAAATTCCTATTATATAATATTTTTTAAAAAATTAAAGGAGCTAAGCTGGGATATATCAGTCAACATAGCTAATTATGTATTTAATCCATTTCTGAAATTCTTTTCACCTATTCTAATTTGGCTTGATATGGTTAGGATTGGCTAAGTTAAGCCGGGTAAATACATATTTCGAATTCCAACTAAAAAAAATATCAAATATAAAAAATACACTTAATAGAAAACCAAGTAATTAAAAATATCATATTTTATATACTATATATGTTTATTCCAATTACTGAACTTGATAGCAGATTTTATATTTGTGAATTTTCAAATAATTTAGATTTAGAATTCTATAAATCTTTATGAAAAATAGAAGCTAAAGTCAGGCCTATTTTATATCTTGGATCCCCCTTTATGTACTCATCTATAGTAATATGTTGATATAAAAAATACAGACATATATATATATATATATATATATATATATATATATACCTTCATGTACTCAATAAATATATGGCATGTTTAACGGATTTTTTATTTAAGTTTCTAATTTAAGAACAAGCTCGTGGCCATCTTTGAAATTGTGAACAGCAGGGAGGAAAGGGAAATGGTAAAATTGGAATACAAGTCATGGTACGCAGTCTTAGTATATTACTTATTTGTAGTAAATGACTTAATTAATATTCCGTTAATTAAAATTTAATGTATTTTTTTTTATTATGATTATAAATGGCAGCCTTTGATTGCAGTTTTTCTGTAAATGCACATCAGCGCATAGCTGGATTAAATATCTGCGCCCGTTCAACAACACGGCAGTTTATTGCGATTTTAGGGATACAAAACAAAACAATGTTTTTATAAGGAAAATAAATGAAAAAAATTTATATACAATTCTTTGCATTTTTCTTATCAAGTTTTTTAACTAAATTATAATAAATGTATACTTTTTAATAATAATATGATAAATGTATAATTTTTTAAAAAGTTTATATTTTTAATTAAATCATATATTTATCATATTATTATTAAAAATTATATATTTGTTATGTTTTAACTAAAAATATATTAAAATCAAAATCAAGCTGATTTCATGAAAGTGATTTTATTGTTTTCACAAAATGTCTTGGAAAATTGACTTTTCTCGAAAAATGACTTTTTTCTTACTTTTAATCATTCATGTTTTAAAAGATTGAAATGAAAGTTAATTTCATACAATTGTTTTCAAATTAAATTTTTTAAAAATCACAATGTCAATATTCACATTATATTTAAAGAAAATGATTTGCTGGCGATTTTATAAGAACCAAAATAATTTTTTTAAAAAAAGAATAATATATTAAAAGTCTAATTTATCTCTTTCTAGACTCTTTTAAAATTAACAATTATCCTATTAAAAGGGTTAATTTTTGAAGAGACTTTTTTCCAAATTATACTTGTTTAATAAAATTTCACTAAGTTCTCAATTCCAATGATTTCTTCTAATATTCTTTTACTTCTCAATAGACAGAACAAATTGCTTGTCACATGTGTTAAATATGTCAAAATACTAACAACCAAAATTAAAATCATATAAAGTTTTTATATACTGAAAAAATAAACATATTTACTGCTAAATCAACCCTCTCAAGATTACAAACTTCAAGACACTAAATGCTCTCTTCTCTGTAGGAGACTACTGCCGGAGAACTAACAAAGAGAAGTTTGGGAAAAAGGTTGATATCTGAATGACATCACTAGAATTTGATAGAGCACCCTTTCAGTACCTATGACATTACATACAAGTAAATACTAGCATATAGCAGAGACAGTGCAAAGAGGGTGTGCATTCCACTAACTTGTGTTCCTTAATTATCCATTTAGGTGGGTCCTCTCGTGAGTGCTGCCATGAATCCTCATTCTCTTCAATTTAAACAATCTTTTCCAGTTTCACCAAACAAAGACGTCCTTTACGTAGTGGACAAAAGATAGTACTAACAACCCAATGCTCTGTCAGAGAGCACTGAAGATAATATTTATAAGTTTTCTAGAGTATGAGTTATGGATAAAACTTCGATGTAGTTTGTTTGTTGTTTGATATTTCAATAATAGCATAATATGGAAATATTTTAATAATACATTATTAACTCCTTCAAATGAGTTCTTTATCTGTTATAATTTAATGAGTAAATTATAGTAAACTACCTTGAGGCTTGGTTAAATTATATATAATTTTTTATTTTAAAATTTTCATTTAATTCCTTAACATTTGATGTATATTACAAAAAAATTTTCTCTAATTTATTGTTTGTCATAGAAATTAATTTTATGCATAATATGCATTTCTTCCAAAAATAAAATTAATTAATTGTCTTTATTATCATATTAGGAATAATATTATGATTTCATGTTGAATATTAACATTAACTTAGTTATTGAAATCATAATCGCATGTTTTGCATAAAATTAACTTGATTAACAAAAAATAAATTTGATAAAAGATTTTTATAATATATATCAAGAAGTCAAATATATTTTTAAAACAGAGATATCAAAGATAACTAAATTTTAGAAGGGGTTAGTATAATTTACTTTAATTTAATTAAAAAATATGATAATAAATACTTAAACAACCACATTTATTTTTTTAGAAAAAAAATTAAGGTTTCAATTCATTAGTAGATTGTTATCAAGTTTGGCCATTTCTTAAACTTATTAGCCATAAGTGTGAGCCACAATATTCCTAGTGTTATGGTCTTACATCAAAAGGGAAAAACATCACATTCAGAATGCTTACGGATAGTTCACAGCAGATATTAGTGACTACTGTCACCTCTAGCCACTTAGGCAAGGCATGCGAATAAAGGCTAGAGCTCCTTTACCTTATTCACTCACCATACTCGAGTTATTATTGAAAGGACAAGATTTATCTCAAAGTTTTTCAAATGTCTTCTATCAATTTTTCCAATGCAAAGACATCTGGAAAAAGCTTCTGTTTTTTTTTCCATCAAAACCCAATCATGAGACAAGAGTTATTAAAATAATTGTGATATTTCTATTAAGATCTTGATATCAATTGCCTAAAACCCTTCAAAAAAAATTTTTCCTTATTCAGAGGTATATGAGATGCAAGTCTGTCTTCACAGTTCAACAGGGCTAGGTATAAGGCATTCAAAGGACTGCCCAGCGCTTACCAGGAAAAAGCCCTCACCTTGAGAAAATAGTTGTGGGACACCAAGGATTAGTTCGCTTTCAAACTCAGTGTGTCTATACTTTTGATTCGCCAAGAAGATCTTTACGTCCCTCATCCCGACCAGGAAAAGCAAAAGCATAGTGAAAAGCAGATATTATAATGGCTTTGAACACCTTCATGGCCACCATGTTGAAATCAGTACTCCTGGGCAGCTTTACCATAAATATACAAACAATCCAAGGTGTGAAGTGAAAAGACATAACAAAGTCATCCATTTTCCATTTTTAAAGTTTAGCAGTCAAAAAATGAGGGGATACGTACCGGAAATTATGCACCAACAGATCCTATTATCATCCCTGTTTTACCAGAAAATAATGAAAGGGACAAGGGAAAAGCGAATCACTTGAAGATCTGTTAATGGTCTCCTACATATCTGATTTTATGATTTTTTATAAAGTAAATTGGGCACTAAGCATTTATGCACAGCTTCATTTAGCCAGAGACAGTAATATCAGAGTAAATCAGCTTCTTTGTTTCTATATCCGTTTATTGCATAGTAAACTACGTAAAATTTAACCAACACAGGTAGCTCAAATACCGTCTTTCCATCAACGTGAAAATATCCCTGCCCATTTTACATTAATAAAGAACAGTGCAGTCAAACAACAAACTATGGTAAAACTTCTAAGTTAAAAAGAGAAGAAAGAGACGTGTAGAAGATTGCCTTTAATTACATATATAAAGCACAGGACCTCTAGAGCACCACTTACAACTATTTTCTTCAGTCTTAAAGATACCATTTTAGCTTGAAGGTGAACCATTAGTATCTTGTCTAGGGATCGATGATTGTGGACTAGGAGTTTGCCTTAACTTGATCTCTTTTTTGGTTGAGCCTAGGCTGCTTTCCCCCCTCAATTCAGTTACTCGAGGGCTGTGCATCCTTCGCACTAGCTGTGGACTATTAGCAGGTCTTATATCCCCAAATGAAGTTGATGTTGAACTTGTTGTTTTTGGGCTGTGGATGCCACGAATCTCCCCACGGCTCCTCGTAATAATCTCATCAAGAATTTCCCCATCACTAAAGTTGACAGTTGTTGCTTGAGTTTGACTACTTGGATCCTGTCGGATATAAAAACATCAACCTAAGAACAAAAGCTTTGACAGACACATAATATAATACTAGGTTGTCTATCGTCATTCAGTAGTGGTCAGTGAAGTTATAATTTGAACCAATGGCCCAAACTACTTACTTCAAATGCCATGTTGAAAGCAATAGCAGGGGCTTCCTCGTATGCTGCAGCATCCAACTCTTGAAGATGAACTCCTTTAAAAAACTTAGGAAGGACATATTGGCGTGCTGGGACAAGAAGCATGATTAACAACGGGAAAAGGACCCCAGCAATTGGTATCCAGGTTATACCAAAGCATGTAAGCAAGTAAGCCGTTTGGAACAAGGTAAACATGGCAACTGTTTTGAAGGGCACGGTCTCGATAAAAGTTGCATGGGTTTTCTCCAGCACCCTAGTAAAAGGGGGGGGGGGGGGGGGGGGGGGGAAATAGAGTCATTATCACCTTTGTCCTCTTAAATTGGAATTGATCATGTTAAATGCACATGTACATAGACATATACATTGGGGTGCACGTGTGTTTGCATGGATCTATGATCTATTCTGCATATATGCAGCATTTCAAACAGCTATCACCCACAAATATTGATTAAGAAGCAGGAGATAAAGATGTCTGTTCTTTATGCAACAAAATTAGGAGGTTGACATGGGAAGGAGATTTTGTGACACTACTTAAGTTCATAAATCATAGAAGGCTAGATCTATGGCAATGAAAAAATCAACTATGAGTATAGACATACTTGTATCTTCGATTTGGGGCAGTGAACAGAAACAATATTCTCTCCCAACACTGATTTCCTGGCAGACTTTCAATAGCCATGAAAGCAAAGTAGCCCCATAGGACTGAAGTTGGTATCTTCTTCAAAAAAGGCATAGCAGCAACACAACCACCAACCATCAATGCCTGCAGGAGATTGCTGAGGCGCTGTTCTTTAACTTCAACAGGCAAAAGATCATCAACATCCTTTTCCACATCAAACACAATCTCATCAACAGGGGCATCAATGTGTCCTAGACTGGAAGCAAGTTGGATGGTGGACTCCTTCAGCTCTTTCAACCTCTGGTTGGAAAGCAAAACAATGGATAAGATAGAAAGATCAAAAGTTTCAAATCAATATGAGCATGACTAAGTTTTACCAGGGCAGGTGGTATTTGATGGACCAGTGGAGTGTGCATTTCATCATATGCTTCTTGCATACTCTGGTATAATTGACCTAGGTTCAGATTTTTCCGCATACTTTTTCGTGCAGTAGAGACAAGCTTGCTCCTCAAAAGCTATTTCCCAAAACAAAAAAAGAAAAAAAAAGAAATTCAATCCAGGATATATATCTAGCTCAGCTATAAGCAAAGAATAACAAAATGGATGATAAAGGATTGTCTTTACACTGAAGCAAGTGAAACAATGACAGAAATGAATAAGATGCCTTTTTGTTATAGAATAAAGAGAATTGGAAAACAGGTAAGGATGAACAAGAAGGTTGAATGTAACTTTTTCACTAATAGCATGCATAATCCGAGAGGAAGTAACATAAGAACAATATCCAAGACAGGAATAATCATTTAATAACAAAATCTGAATTTAACTACATAATTGAGCAAATATAAAAGATGGTTTGACTTTGTTTAATCTAATAAAAGATTTTTATTCAGAGGTCAGTAAAGATGATATTACCTGATGTTTTAGAGTAGCTAAGCTTTTTGTATGCATTGGAGATTGTGGAATAACACCATTGGAAGGAGGGATTCCAATAAGCCCACACAATAAAGTCTGGCGAGAGATATAGAAGAGTTCAAAAGGAAAATCAATAATTTGCTACATATACTAGACAGAGAGGGCATTCTAACTGGAATTGCAATAAAACATATAAGTATTTCAATTAAATGACATACCAAAAAGCCCAAAAGGAGAAGATCATAATGATAGGAAGAGGGTTTTCTTAGATTGAACTCTTTCTGCTGGGCAAGTTGTGATGCAACACTGTGATCAAAGTAGTAAAGCACAGCAATCATAGTTGCTGGTATAAATGCTCCAATAATATACACGGGTGGAACATCCAACATTTCCTGGACAATGGATCAAGCGTGAGCAGCCAGCCACATTTTGGAGCGAACAAGCTAGAATGAGGCTTTCCATATAGTTAAAGCATTCATTGCCCTCAACAAGAAATATGTATACTTTAAATTTCAGAATCACCTTGATAACTGTCCAATTTGAGTATGCACCAGGAGACCATGGATTTGGACTGAAGAGTCGCCTAGGGATCGCCCTTGGGACCTTATTGACTGGTATGTAAGATACAGCAGTCCACACTAGCACCAATAGTGGGACTCCATAATCAGCTATAAATCCCCTTAGCCAACCTATATAACCATATTTAACAGGATGAAAAAGTTAAGAAACAATTAGCTATTATGCAGCAAAAACAAATTAACAGAATGCATTGAGTAAGGCAATAATTAAAATTAATTAGAATAAAAAGGAAGCAGACAGCAGAATCACTTCCACAGGATATGAATGTGGTTAATTCAAGTCACCTCAAACTTGCGGCCTATCTTGTAACGTGTAATAAATTCCTTCCTAACTTTTTAAATAAGAATAAGTATAACCAATACCTGTCCCATAGCGCCAGGATCTAGCTTTACGACTTTGCAGTGCTGTAAAAATAAGGCCGAATGACAAAACCAAAGCAAACATTCCATTGCCAAACAGCCAAGATGATTGAAGTGCAATTGGGCTGGTACTTTCTCTCTGGTTCTTGGGTACACCAAACTCTTCCACAACTCCCTTTAAGATGGAGATTATAAACCTTAACATTAAAATTGGTGTTTCACTTAAATAAAAATTAGACACCATGCTGAGTGATTGTAGATACAGTCTTCTGTTTGTAAGCCAAATATCAAACTCATAGATTACTGAAGAAAAATAGTTTTTGTTGATGTTCTGTATAAGAATTACAGTAGTTGATGTTTCATTATGAATCTATCACTTGATATGGATAAGCACAAGCATACTCACCCTAATGGCCTGCTGCATAAAGAGCATTGCAATTAGCAGACCAAATAGCTCCCCAGCAATGCGTGTGAATCTGTTGATTATAGAGCATGCACCGAGAATGGCCAGCAAGAAGAGCAACAGGGCTGTCCAAACACACACCCTAAACCAAGAAAATTGATGAAAGTTATTTCAGTTCCCTATTGATTCCATTTAAATTAAATATAATAAATATTAAATAACCACAGAAGAGTTCAAAAATACCATCCAGTCCAAGGCAGGAAGAGTTTGTGACCCAAATCCTTTCGATCCTTAGCAAAGTTGTACATAAATGTATACATCAGGACTGTTGGCTCAGCTACACCTAGAATAAGGAGAGGCTGCCCTCCAAGGATTGAGTGGATAACACCACAGAGTGCTGTTGATGCAAGAGTTTGCACTGCAGTCAGAGTTCCATCTGTAGAATATAATTCAGTAAAGCATTTTTTTGCAAACGACCATCGAAATACCAAAAGAACATTGTCGCTCTGAAGATTGATCTCATACCTGTATTTCTATCCAGTTGCTCCCCAAAAGAAATAACTGGAATAGCTGAAGCGAAAAATATGTATGTGGTTGGGGCAAGAATCCTGATAAACACAAGACATGAATTAAGAACTTCAACAAAAATTTTCCCTTGGTGTTTCATGAGCAAACATGAATATGCATCTTTGGAAAATATCAGAAGATGCAAAGCCATATCAGTACCTACTTGGAAATTGCAGTTATACAAAATAAGAAACTAACAAACCTGACACCCGCTCGGAAACCACTGGTCCAATCTTCTTTGTAGCACATAATTCTTCCTTTGAGGTCATTCTTAATCCCTTCGAAGGGAACAAATGTTTCTTCCATACGTTTGGGTATAACAAGTATAAATACAAATCCTTAAGTTTTGGTTTGAAATAAGTGCGTGGACTCCAAAGGCAAAATAGTGATTAAAGTAGCATAGATAAGAGTATCTTCAAAACTATGGGCAGGGAGACATGAATCCTACTGATCATCCTAAGGTTTTGATAGGAAAACAGGAAAAAAGGCGTGTCCATTTGTTAATTGCTGTAGTACATCAGGTCCTTGAAGAGGAAAATGAATAAAAGAATCCAGACGAAGAATTTACATGTCGTAGAACTTATGAGAAGGATGTTTTGATATATTGTTATCAACGACAAAAGAATGAGTTAGCAAATGAATCAAAACTACTTGGATTGCATATCCAGAGAATTATTTAAGTTAACCAGATGAATAGACACTCTCCAATAGCTGAAATGAAGACTACCAATCAACCATGACAGAGCCTAGATCTAGAGTCTCCCCTTTCTCAAGAAAACCAGAAAGGCCTTCCATTAACCCCCAAGGTAGACCAAACGTGTACCAATAGTAGCAGAGAAGCAGCATTCCAGTTACATGGTACACTGTACTCACACAAACCGATGCTAATCGAATTCAATCTCTAAAGCCGTAGCTTCGGAGGGCAATCTAACCAAATTAACGAAAAGACATTGTCGCAAACTGCATTTGGTATGACTACATCAACTTCAGAAGAATGGGCATTAGCGGATGAAATATGACGAAGCTAGACCCATATGACTATATAGCAAGATTAACGAGATTCCATGACTTAAACTATGATAGGTATGATTCAGAACACTTCTGCTGAAGCCGGCATTAATCAAGCAAACCAAAATTACATTTTTCGGCAAGGAGGCTCGAAGAAGGAAGGAAAGAGAGGGATTGAAGCAGTCAAGGGAAGATGAAGAGAGATTGCAGTTACATTAAAATGAGCTACAATGGAAGAGAAGTCTACGGTAGACAAGATTGAGAAATAGCCACTAGGCCACTAAACGGCGAAGGAAGAACTAAGGATTTCCGAAGCAACAGAATGAGCGGAGTGAGAGAATCTGAGAGATCTTACTTAGCATATAAACGCCGTGAAATGAGAGTATTTTCGCGTGATAGAGGAGTATGGGGAGACCAATGGTATATAAAGCGTCCGTGCGACGACATAAACCGCGAGAGCTCGTCTTAGACAAACGCACGACTGCAGTAAAAGATCCAAAATAAAACCCAGAAAATAGTTTTCTTTCCGGTACCATTAAAAAATGTATTCCCTTTTTCTTTTCTATTTGAGTTTTTTTCTGTAATGTTATTTTTATATACAAAATATTAAATATAAAACTAAAAAATAAATAAACTCATACTCTTATTTAAAAAATAATAATAAATATTATAAAAATCTACCCCCCCCCCCCCCCCCGGGCGAAAGGAGAGAAAGAAACGCTACAATTACAATGCAATACATTCTTATTGCCTTATATATGTGGCCACACACAAAAAAAAAAAAGAAGGATTGCCTTATTTGACGAATCAAATTCAGCGCTCTCGCCTCCACCTCAGTGGAGAAAAAAGAGAAAATGAATGAAAATCCTTAAATTTTTTTTAATATCTACTTCAACAAAAAAATTAATAGTTTAGTCTCTAAAAAAATTATATTAGACAAAACAACCAAACCCAATAGAAAATGAATTAGGTATTCATAAAAAAATTATTATTTTAAAAAAATTTAAAATGTTTATTATTGAAGTTAGGAAACAAAATAACAATTATATCAATTAAAGACATTTTTTGCTACTTAACTAAGTTTATAGTAAATATATTTATTTGAATCTAGTAACTGTTTTGATGTAATTAAATTTTTAAATATTCAAATTTTGGAGTATTTTATTGCTTGCGATTTCTTCAAGTAAAATATAACATTAATCATTTTTTTTTTTACTTCAATGCTCACTTTTTAATTTAGACTATATTAGATAAAATATATTTAACTTATAAACCAAATAGTCTAATTTATAGTTAATATTGTATGAAGTTTAACAATATACATAATTTGATAATATCTAGTGTAAAATGAAGTATCTTATCATACATTTGAGACATCATAATTCTATATCTAATTTAAATTATATATTGTATTAAAATTTATTGGATATGTTACAAGCAAATATATCTAATTATCAAAGGATAAAGCATACTTCAAATATAATGGCATTTAAAAGTTAATGCTTATAATTTTATAGCACTTAGGTAAGTATATATTAATGCTATATTTATAATTTATTTGTCACATATTTATTATCGTCAAACGTTTATAACATATAACCCCAAGCTAGCAAAAAATTTTTTTAAAAAAATTGGTCCTTTAAAAATAAAACTTTTCATAATCTATCATTTATTTTTCTCTAATCAACATGGTCTTTTGTGTTAAACAAAATCACAATCAAATAATAAATTAACTAATATGACATAAATCGAGACTTACGTGAATATTAATTGATAATCTAAACTTGTCCATATACTATTCTTCCTTAAACAACATTGATTTATTTGATTACTCAAAACCTATCTAATTCAACAAGATAGAAATTAGACAAAATGACATTGTTTGGAAAAAAATGACACTTAGACAATATAAATCATTATTTAATAGCGATGTATTTGTTTAAGAAGTACAAGATCACGCGGCTATTATAAAAAATTAATATTGAAAAAAGTATTTATCAAAATGTAATAAATATGGCAAACTCGACATTAATGGCTCCGAAATTCCAAACTCAGATTCAAAAACATCGAGTTTAACTTATAACCGCACCACCCTTATGCGACACCTGGTTGATAGCCATGAAATTTGGAATCATTGGTTTCAAGTTTAGTACAAGTGCAGGTTAGGCTCAACCTAGCCTAACACCTATGAATTGACCAATCACACCAAACAGTAAAAAAAAGAAAAAAAAGAGGTGTCACGTGTCACTAACAAATTGGCTGATGAATTTTGTTGCAAATTCTGATTGGTAGAAACAAATTGCAAGAAATAATGTTGAATTTTAAGATGTTGAATTTTAAGATTACAAGAATGCCCCTTGGATGTTTTCATTATAAGTTGACTTCAGTTTTTTTTCTTAACAGCTCTTCACTCCTTCACTTATTCATATTCTTCTTTGGCATGTGCATCAACTTTGAGGGTAAATTTTGTTTTCCATCTTCTTCATTTGTGGTTCCAGTAAATTTTTCTAATATCTAGTTACACGAAAACAAAATATTATGTTGTTTTATATTACATAATATAAAGAAAATATTAAGTTTAGTTACAATAATTAATAAAAAAAAGGAGTCTAATGAGAAGAAAATAAAAAAAAAACAATTTTTTTAAATGGGAAAAATAAAGAAAACAATTCACGTTATTTTTTATTATTTTTCAAATGAGAAAAAATATGGAGACCTATTTTAGTCAGTTAAGCAATTTTTTTTATTATTGTTTAATATTTATTTATATTATTTGTATTAGATTAGATTGTTTATTTGTTATTGTTTATATATTGTTATGATTTTAGGAAATGTATGAAAATATTTTGGATGTAAAAGAAAATTAAGAAGGAAAAAATTAGAAGAAGGGAAAAATATGTGAAGTAAAAAACACATACTAATGTAAATGAAGAAGATGTCAATAGGGTTAAAAAAATCAATGTAGAAGATAATTTATAAATAATAATAAAAAAGGAGACAAAAACTAAGTATTATTTGAAAATGATAAAGAAATATAGGAAGAAATAATTAAATTTAAGAAGAAAGAAAGAAGGATAGTTTAAAAATAATTTTTGACAGAGAAAGTAAAGAAAAAATTATGGTGAAATTTTCCAAAAATATGAGGAAAATGAAAAATATATATAGGCAAAAAATAAAAAAAGGTGAAGAAATAACAAAAAATGAAAAATGATTAAGGGAAAGAAAGGAAATTGCAAGAAATTTATAATTTAGAAAGAAATGATATTTGATAAATAATTAGTGAAAGGGAAAAATAAATAAATAAGAAAGTGAAACAATAGTTAAATTTTAAAAAAATAGGATATATCAAATAATTATTTTATATACTTCTAATAAAATATCCAAAAAGAAAAAGGAAATTGCGGGAAAAATAATTATATTTAAAAAATTAAGATAAATAAATAAGTAATGAAATATATACTACTTATGAAAAATGCATCTTAAAAATTACTTTATATTAAATAAAGAATAGTGTAGAAAAATATAGGAAAAATTTTATTAAAAAATACATCTTGAAAATTACATTAAACTAATTATGGAAAAAAATTAGATTCTTAAATAGCTTTGAATATAGAAAAAATAACAATTTTATTTATTATTATTTATTATTTATTTACATTATTTGTTTTAGATTAGATTATTTATTTGTTATTGTTTATATGTTGTTATAGTTTTAGGAAATGTATGGAAATATTTTGGAGGTAAAGGAACATTAAAAAGGAAAAAAAAATATAAGAAGGGAAAAAATGTTTGAAGTACAATATGCATTATAAGACAAATGACCAAAATGTCAATGGGATAAAAAAAATCAATGTAGATGATAATTTATAAATAAAAAATAGGAAAAAACTAAGCAAGGATTATTTGAAAATGAAAAAAAAGTATAGGTAGAGATAATTAAATTTAAAAAGAAAGGATGATAGTTTAGAAAGAACAAATATTTTATAAATAATTAGTGAAATGAAAAAAAAAGTAAATAAGAAAGTGCAAAAATTAATTAAATTTACAAAATTACGATACATCAAATAATTATTTTAATTTTTTTTATTAAATATCCATAAAGAAAAAAGAAAATATGGAAAAAATAATTATATTTAAACAATTATTATACATAAATAAGTAATGAAATATATATTAATTATGAATAATGCATCTTTAACTTACATTATACTAAATAAAGAAGAGTGTAGAAAAATATAAAAAATGCATCTTGAAAATTACTTTATACCAATGAAGGGATTATTAAATGAAGCTCCAAATGTAAGAAATCAAATGGCCAGAACAAATGAGCTTGTTTGCATTTATGCGATGGAAAAATTTTTGATAGTGCTCAACATGCAACATTCCAATGCATTATATCAAAATATATAACAGTTAGCACCGACATCATATTAGATGCACTAAAAGACGTAATAAGTCAAAAAACTAAGACTTCCCCATAATTAAGTTGTGACTATTTTGATATATAAACTCTTAGTCTCACTAAATCCTATATGGTATCAATTGATTGTTCTAAAAGATGATTTTGATATTCAAAGGATGTGGCAAGCCTACTTACGTTTCACACGACAATTAAATGCAATTGAATTGTACGCAAAAACATCATTCACTAGCTCACAGGTGAACTTAGAAATATAGCCAACCTTTTCACAAGAATATTAGATCATATCAATAAAGACCGTTTTTCAACCAAATTCCTTTCACTTAACTCTTTGCTTTATTGAACTTCATTCTTCGAATGGCTCCGAAAATAATGTGTTGGAGGACTTTGAAAATGAAGATGAATACAATGCTTGACTTAACCCCGACTATAAAGATGATGAGGATGATGATGGTGATGACGATGACAAAGAGACTGATGAATTTAGATGATGATTGAGACCATTTCTTAACCAAGTTCCTCCCACCTAACTCTTTGTTTTATTGAACTTTGTTCTTCAAATGGCTCTGAAGATAATGTGTTGGAGGGCTTTGAAAATGAAGATGAATACAATGCTTAACTCAATCTCGACTATAATAATGATGAGGATGATAATGGTGATGACGATGATAAAAAGACTGATAAATTTGAAAATGATGTGTGTAGAGAAAATCCAATAGATGTCATTGATATTATACTAGAACCCTAATATGTAAACCCTACTAATACTTTTTTCTCCTAGGTTAATATGGTCTTAGATAGTGGGGATAGATTTGAAGAAGTTAAGGATAGCACAAACTTGAGATATCCAAGCCATAAGGCATTGTGTCATATTATTAAACTATACTATGATAAAACACACGACACTTTTAAGAAAATATTTGATATTTGAAAAGTACAAAAAATTCTGATATATTAATTATGGGAATAATTATAGCTAGCAAGTAAGGGTATACAAAAAAGGTGAGGGGAAGGGTTTACACTAACAAATAACAAAATATGGTGATCCCCATATATGTCTATCTACGACCTTATCGCAAGACCACATAAAATTGGATTCTAATATTATATCATTATGTATTATTGGCATGATAACTGAGACACTTGATATTTTAATTAGAGAAATTATTGAGTAGATGAAAAACTTGTTTAAATATACAGTGTCATACAAGAAAGTATGGAAAACAAACACACAATGCCGTCGCAATTACCTTAGTAACTAGGAACGCTAATACACTATATTACCTAGATGGATGGCCGCGATTCAATATTTCATGTCTGGGTCATATGTTAAGTTTGTAGTCAAACAATGTTCAATAAGCAATTCCATTAGTGACCCAGTTGTTATATTTAAACATATTTTTTAGGCGTTCAAACCTTGTATAAACATATTTGATCACTTGAAACTGATGATCCAAATTGATGGGACATTTCTGTATAGCAAATACAAAGAGACTTTATTAATAACAACGACACAAGATGATGATCAACAAATTGTGCTTATTGCATTTGTAACAGTTGAGGAAAAGACACATACAGCATAAACATGTTTCCTTTTCAATTTACATAAACAAGTGGTACGAGAGGGGCGTAAACTTTGTTTCATCTCTGATTGTCATCCATCAATTTTAGTCGTTGGTGCTAATTCCCAAACTAGTTAGCAACCACCATATGATTATCATGTATTATGTTTCCGTCATATAGCTAGCAACTTGTACACTCACTTTATATTATCGGAATTAAAGCAAACATTAAGAAACATTAGTATATATTTTTCTTTTTAAATAACCAAATACAATGTCTTTGTTTCAGTGCCAATTGTAATAACAATGTTTATGCTTAATAGGTTATGCGTTCAAGCATCATTACATTGATAAGTTAGCTAAGTTAGCAACCATATATGAGGAAGCAGCTAAATGACTTGTAGACATTCTAAAAGAATAATGGATTCAGATGTATAATATGGAGGGATGTCGCTTCGACCACATGACAACAAACCTGGCCGAATGTATGAATGGTGTTTTTAAAGACATCAGGTCCTTACCTATATCAGACATAACTAAGGCAACATATTACAGAGTCAACTAATATTTCATACAACTTGCTTAACAAGTTGATGCTCAGATGATTACAAGTTTAGTTTACTCCTAAAGCTTGATAAAAAGGATGGCAATAAATGTACAACATGTCTCTGCACATTTTGTGAGTTTTCTATAAAAATACTTAATTATTTGAGGTGGAGGAACCATATGATAAGATGAATCCCCAATATGATTGGTGCTACAAGATATGTTTAACCGATCACTTCTATGATTGTAATGAATTTCAGGTGGAGAAGTATCCCTGCAACATATTTTTACCACTTATGCTACCATTTCCTTAGACCCATTCTAGTATGTAGATCCTAATTTTTCACCTAGATACCATGCAATGTGCTTATAACAATGTTTTTCAACCAATCGAATGACAAGACTATTGGCCAAATCTTAGTAATCTGAAGTTGGGCCCTGATCCATCAATGCTTCATAAAAGGGGTCGACCACAAGTCTCTTGCTACCGAAATAAAATAAACTGTAGGGCATCCGGACAACTAGTTCGATGTGGGTTATGCCAACAACCAGGACATAATTAAGTGATTTGTCCACGTCGTCAACGTGATGCCTAAGGGAAAAATAATTTGTACTGAATGTTTATAAATTAAATTGTACTAAATATTTATAAATCAAATTGTATGTGTTTATAAATCAATATATAGTAAATGGAATGTCACTCAACTTCTATAAAGTAATTAGATGAAATCAATTTGATATATATTGTGTATATTTTTTTCTAAACTCTATTAAATTTGTATTTGTGAATCAATCCATAAATTGTGTTCTATACACTCTTGATAGGTGCATTGACATCATGGCTACTCCACAGCATATTATGCATCAAAGGCCTGTTGATGATTCACTATTATATCTATAAGGATTATATGTATCCAAAGCCATTTGGAATGTCCGGGTAAGATAATTTAATTTCCCTTGTTAATTCCATGAATATGTTCACTGATAATTGACCACGTTAATTAATTAGCAATATGTTATTTATATATGTTTACAAGATGATCAGATTCTCCGCCTACGATGTGCTCAGTACGATAATCGTTTTAGTGATACACATCTGGCTATAATAAGATATTTGAGATAGGTTATTTTTTACGGTGTAACTCAATTGGTCACTTTGAATACGATCAATCACTTGTTAGTGCACTGATGGAGCAATGGCACCAAAAAACACACATTCCATATGATCCGTCACTTTAAGTATGTGGTTGTACAGTTAGACTTACCATGTGATAGAGACCTTATTTTTGGAGTGACAAATTAGCTATGGGTAGATATGTGTGAGTGGCTTTGGTATTTGATTGTTAGCTGAGAAGATTGATGGCCAGCGACTCATTACTGCTTGATTGGTTGAAAATTTTGCTTACCTACTAGATGATGCTGATGAGGAAGTTGTCTATTGATTTGCACGAGCCTACATATTGAGGTTGATTAGGGACTTTTTACTACCAGATAGATTTAGTCATAAAGTATATTAATGTATCTCCCATTACTCGATGACTTCGAACAAGCTAGTAGGTTAAGTTAGGGTTCAACAATATTAGCCTATACTATGAGTTATATAATGTAACATATAGAGATAAGAATAGGATATGTGATTGCTTGCTATTATTATACTTATAGGTATAGAATCGATTTCCAATACTCACACTAAAGAAAGCCCTGATCCTTGGATAAAGGAGTACCTTATACTTCCCTTTTTAGGTTTTAGGTATGAATTACATTATACTTATGTATGTAAATGCATCTTGCATGAGTCTCTATATTTATTTTTATGTTCCTAATATGATTGAAAATCGTTATAAATGGTAAAATGTTAGACGACTTTTTCGAGGTATGTGAGTCCTTAGTTAGTATTAAACTTTATTAGATGTTATGAGAGACAACGAGGTTAGTTTTTTTTTCTTCTTTTATATGTTCATCATAATTTTAAGATTTCATGATATTTTTATCTGTGTTACCTATAAATTATTTAGTGCCTAATTCTAGAGTACTACTTAGCTTCGCTAGATATTTGAATTACTTCAGTGCTCCTTATATGCTTTTCACATCATAGAGTGGCATCATCCAAATTGCATTATTTGCTAGTTCGGCTAGCAACAACTAATCCCTCAAGCACTAGTCAAATTGAATTCTCTCCATACTTTACATCTTTAAGGAAGAACCCAAAAAAACTAGAGAATAGAGCATAACACCTTCATCAGATAATAATATAACTAGAAAAATGTTAGAGTGCAGTCTCTTATTATTAACGAGCTATTTGACTGCATATCTGAGTACATGACATAGTACTGGCAATATACTCGACAATGGATCCACCCCCTTAGTGCTATGACTGACTATATGATAAATTTTGCAGCTTTTATTACATTTGCTCTCTTGCTTTTCTCAGTATATATTTGTGTGTGTGTGTGTGTGTATTTTTACTTCACTGTGTTACTTACATTCAAATGCTCATTTCCTTATATACAAGTTAATTTGGCAGAGGAGCTTTATCGAATGCACTTGCAATACCCTTTGCCTTCAAATTTTAGTGAGATTGTAGGCCAAGATACTATAAATATATTACTTACTCTTGATGAACAATGTTTTTCACTATTCTCCCAGTCTGTTAAACCACCACCCGATTTGTCCATATCTCAAATTCCAATAGGTCGATTAAGTAAGTGACGTCAAGGCTACTTGTCATCCCAGCAACCCATTGTTATAGGACAAAGACAGCAAATTGAAGAGCCAGTGTAGCAGGATATTGGTAGTGGCATGTTGGTCTACATATATTTCAATTCTGATGCCTCAAGATATTGGTATAGTTAATTTATTTTCTTCTATCCTAGCCAGCCAAATTGGCGACCTTGTAAGATCTAACCCTTCATATTACTCACCCTCATTACCAACACCCGAACAACAACCTGGAGGATCATTTGTTGATCTTTTGTTTGATACATTTGCATTTAGTGTTGCATACGCTAACAACTTTTTTAACCATAGGGAATAATCACAAGTAGGATTTGTAACACATGAGCCAATTCCTCTAGTTAATTCCCTATGTGTTAATTTTAATTCTTTATTCATAGTACAGGAGCAACAATAATCTAGAAAAGTGAGATAGTAGCAACCGCAACGTAAAAGAAGAAAGCTTCATTATGGCTTCGGAAGTCATTTCTTGTAGTATATTTTTTTGTAAAATATTTATGTAATTTATTATCACATCTTTTATGAATTTTTTAGTAACATTGTATATCATTTTATTTCTTTTATCTATATCAATTTAGTCTTATATTTAATAATTATTTATTTTTTTAAAAAATAAATAATTATTTCTTATTTCATAAATATTTATGTAATTTATTGTCACATCTTTTATGAATTTTTAGTATTATTGTATATCATTTTATTTCTTTTATATTTATTTATTTTTAATTATTTCTTTTATCTTTATCAATTTAGTCTTATATTTATTTAAAAAAAACATATTTATCAAAGATATAATCATTTATTTTTTATTTCTTCAATTATTTAAATTTATAAATTAATTTCAGCAACAATTTTTAAAAATTTAAATTTTTAAATATTTTTCCTCATTTAATAAAATAAATAAATAATTTAAATAAATTGAACTTGGATTATTTCAACCCAAGTTCAATTAATTTAAAAAACTTTTTAATGAACTTGTTTTGATAGAATTCGAGTTTCATTAAATTCAGCCTCTAGCAACTCTGCCAATCCGAGTTTACACACTTTATTACTTCCCACTCAAATACTTTTTTGTTGTTGCGTTTGGGCTGTAATTTACTTTCCCTATCATGTTTCTATCCAAGGGCCATTTAATAGCTATCTAAAATTGTTTTATGCAATATTAGTTAATCTGTTAAATAATTGTAACTTTGCTTAATACGAAATATCATGTTGATTGAAAAATTATGATTAAAGAATTAAATTAAAAAATTATCTTTAATGAATCAAATTAAAAAGAAAAAAACTATTTAAAAACTAAATAATTAATTCACTCAAAATATAATTCATGATAAAAATTCATAAATGGAAGGAATATTCCGGGGTTGAAACCTCGTTTTAATAAACTCCAGGACATCTCCAGCTTGATGGACGAATGCAGACAAAGAAGGGTGATGCAGCCAGATTCTTTCTACAGCTGCTCTGATGCTGATACTCACCCAACTACATATACACTCACATTATTTTGACAAATCATTCAATCAGATTTTATCCCCACGTTTCGTTCTTCAAATAGGCGCCTTTACATTCATAAATGTGGTAGCGTGCATATAATTTTATTATATTTCAATTAAAAAATCAGATAAATTATTTTAGTTTCGTATAAAAAGAATCGGAAAAGAGAATTTATTTGGAATAATTTCAGCTTTTTAAGGGCAACCATGTACCTCTGAATTTGAGACTTTTAAAGATTATTGGCTTCCATGATTCATCCCCCATATGCCCGAAAGAAAGTAGATCATGGAATCATGCAGCCTTTTACTCCATTTCCCTTTTTTCACACTCATTATTTTCACAAACTCAATTTTATATTATTTAATTTCGTATACTTTCTATTTTTTTTTAATTTTTAGTTTAATAAAAAAATAAATATTATTAACAAATTTTATAATAAAATATATATAAAATTAATTAATATGACTCTTTATCCATCCCTTAGTATTTTGCCCGAACATATAATGCATGGCTAAAATCAAAAAGAAAAAACCGAACAACAAGTCGATAATTTTAGTGGGTTACAAAAAGTGTTAAAGATATCAAGATAAAAAGTCCAACCAAATATATTATAAAGAAAGTATATACTGAAAAGGAGATTCAAACTTGAGGCAATCTTTATAATTTTGGGTGGGCTGCAAGCAAATATATGCTTCAGGATTGCTGTAAATTAATATTTGTTGAATATATTCCGTTTGTCATGTTCTCCATGTCTAATATAATATTGTGAGATAATGTATATGATAGAAAGTAATATCATTGTCGTCGAGGAGGAGAAGGAAGTTAAGGAACCATTTTTCTTTACGCGCAGCTACGAGGCTCTGTTCATTTATATACGCTATTTAAATTTAAACTTCATGTTTAAAGTTAACCAAATCAACTAAGTAAGATTAGAGTTGTTTGGGTAATATTCGTATTGTTTTATTTTTAAGTATTCGGTAAAAAAAATCAAATTAATTATACTTAAATAAAAACAATCTTTTAAAGCAATAAATGCTGTTTGATGGAGAAAAAAAAAAGAAAGAGAAAAAGAAAACAGAAGAAAAAAAAAGTGGAATAACTAAAGAATATAACAAAATAAATATGGTTAAAACTTAAAACTCAAAAAAACTATTGTTTACGAATAATATTTTTTAAAAACATATCTAGAAAAAGCAATAAATTTATCAGTATAAATTGGTTACTATTATTGGAAAATCAGAAAAAAAATTGTTCATTATTCAAAAATTAAAATTAACAAAATAATAATAATAAAAATAATGAAATGTTGAGCTTTTAGAGAGATTTAATCATCAAGGATATAAGTTTTGAAATGAAGATCTCTTTTGGATGGCATAAAAAAAAATCTCCCGAGAAATTAAAAAATAGCAAAAAGAATGAATGTCAAGAGGAAAAATTTATATAAACTTGAAAAAACAACAAGCTATAACAATTATCCTAAGAACAAGAATGGTGAGAATTTGATTACCTGGAAATTAAAGAAAATTTTCATTTATATATGATGAAAGTGAAGAAGAATTACTACGAAAGATCTATTTCATAAAAATGGAGGATTTTTTAAGAAATACTGAATATTTAAATGTCATAAAAGAAATAAATGGGAACCATCACTGTGTATAACAGAAATATATATATATATATATATATATATATATATATCATTACCACTTTCTAAATTTTATAATCTAAAATAAAAATAAATAATAAGATGCTTACAGGCGTATAAATATAAACTGCGAAAGCCTGGATGCCAAATCCGATATTTTTCTATGGACTTAATTAATTTAAATCATTTGATTTTAAGCCAAACCAATCGTTGTCATGATCCCGTCATACCCCCATTATCAGACTTCGTTAACAATCCTTTTCATATGGATGTGGTCCATGTGTAGTCCCTCCCATATATAGTTATTTAGCTGTTTTACGATCTTCTTTTTTTCTTTTTTCAGCTCTAAACATTTTTTTCACGAATATTTAAATACTAAAGCAAATTAGTAAATACTCTCTCTCTCTCTCTCTCTCTCTCTCTCTCTATATATATATATATATATATATATATATATATTAGTTGGCAGTGGCATACAGACAATTGTTTCAAATATTACCCAATGATACATATATAATTCAATATGTTTTGTTATCCCTTGATTCAATTAGCCTTTTTAAAATTTAATTTGAAAGGTGTTAGCTATTTTTCATAAAATTTTTAATTCAACGTGCAAGTCAAATATTTTAGATATGTCAATACCATATTTTATATATATTAACTGTATCATAATTTAATGCAAAGGAAATAAAATGGTAGATTTGTTACATGCGTAAAGTCGAGGTTATGTACATATATTTATATGAACAGTATTCTCTTTAAAAATGTTTGTTTTGGACTATTTGCTGGTCGAGCTGGTGATCACTTATCCGTACGTCAAGTTTTACTGCCATAGGCACATTACGTAAACAAAAAACTAATTACATAAATAAATGAAATGAAATAAAACAAGTCACATCATATTAATTATGTATGGGATGGCCCGGCACGCTTGATGCGTTCTTGTGATCATACTTCTTTAAATAAAAATGTATATAAGTTAGGGGATGATGTAAGCAATACCTAACCAGCTGCTATTAGAGCTGCGAACTGGTTTTCTATCAATTTGAATAAATTAATTTTTACCTCAAATTATAGAGATCCAATAATATATATATATATATATAGAATATTCGCAGCAAAGTCAAAAGGTTTTGGCCTTTTTTGAAGTTTTTTTGATCGTGCTATGAGAGAAGCTAGCTCTATCATGTCAATATATCTGTCAATTATAAAAATTGAATAATTCCATCCGCTGTCGATAACGATAATTAATGAGTAAAAATTAAATTACATAGCCTTTCGTTTTTTAATATGGTTGACCAATGCCCTATTCTGCTATATAATGATAATATGATATATATATATATATATATATATATATGTTACATGGGCTTTGAATTTGGCGGCCCCCGAGATAGTTTAAAGAAGTTCTCAAATCATAGCAACTTAAATACGATCCTAAAATATTTATACTGTGATATGATTATGACGTCCGTTCATGAAATGTGGAAATGAATTATATGAATAAATAAATTAAGAAATGATGACATTGATAGTGGCTCTCAGGAAAAAAATGTTATTATTCTCCATGCTAGCATCTGGATTTTCCAATTCTGTTACATAGGCTTTGAATTTGGCGGCCCCCGAGATTAAAGAAGTTCTCAAATCATAGCAACTTACATACGATCCTAAAATCTTTATACTGTGATATGATTATGACGTCCTTTCATGGAATGTGGAAATGAATTCTATGAATAAATAAATTAAGAAATGATGACATTGATGATAGTGGCTCTCAGGAAAAAAATGTTATTATTCTCCATGCTAGCATCTGGATTTTCCAATTCTGTCACATAGGCTTTGAATTTGGCGGCCCCCGAGATTAAAGAAGTTCTCAAATCATAGCAACTTACATACGATCCTAAAATATTTATACTGTGATATGATTATGACGTCCTTTCATGGAATGTGGAAATGAATTATATGAATAAATAAATTAAGAAATGATGACATTGATAGTGGCTCTCAGGAAAAAAATGTTATTATTCTCCATGCTAGCAGCTGGATTTTCCAATTCATGATAATATATTTAATAGCTGGATAGAAAAGTAGGGAACATTACTTTCCGATTGGTGTGTAGCAAAAGAACGGGTTATATGATGCCATAACTTATGAAAAGATCCATTGCATTTGAACTAAAAAAGCAAGAAGAGTGCGTAACCGCATTGTCCTTTTTCCGCTTTTGCTTTCAACACAACCAAAACTAGCAGAACTTCAAATGCCATAGAATATTCGGAAGCACGAATCAATGTGGATATACTGCCATTGTCTTGTTTCAACTCAAAAGTTTAATGTTACTATTTTAGTCGAAAGAACATCTCAACCAAAAATTAACTATAGTTTATTGAGTGTTTTACCAATTACACATACACGTAATGCGAAACACAATATAGCATATTCTCTTAATTTGTAAGTCAACTTGCCTGACAGTCATTCTAATGACTAAGTCGTCCCTTTTTTATTTTGATATATAATAGTGCTTATTCTTTTCTAGACTGCTTCTTTTGTTTTGGTTGACTCTCAGTAAAAATATTAATTACGAGAAAAACTCAATTCATAGAACCCTCTCTTTCTAAATGGAAGTGCAGCAGATAAACAAAGACAAGTCGCCAAAAAGTGTGGTTCTGCGTATATAAAATACTCACATATATTTCACCGACTGGGAATTGTCATAATGTATTTGTACTTTTATACAACTCCGAAGTTCACATTCACTTATCAGTTTAAGCTTATGTAAGGGTCGATCACTTTGCATTGGATAGTTTCATTGTTAAATGTTAAACTCAGATTAGCATTAATTTTGATAAGCCATTGAAGGAATTAACAAACAAGCATATGGGGAATGGAAGCAATAATATGCTTAGGCTATATATATATATATATATTCATTAAGTTTGCCAAGTAGTGGAGAAGATTAGGTCAGAGGCTATAATTAATACAAGCTTGCTCTGTGGAACCCGTCTTGTCTGTTGGAAAGTTACGTTTCTCTTGCTCTTTAAAAAATGCCAACCTTTTTGTCCTAACCCAAAAAATAAATAATTAGATTGTGACGATTGGATTGCAGTCGGTGGATATACGATAACTTAAAAAATAGAGCAGTTAAATAACTAAGTCCTGATCCTGGATATGCTCCTATGATTTCGATAGAAAAAGTAAGCTCTTTAAACTTGTTTACGAATATATATATTATTTAATACCTACCAGGGGGGGGGGGTCAGAAAGGGATTAAATTTAAATATCTTCTTTTATAAATCACTCAAATGTATTGTTATTATTAGATTATATCTAGCCAGTGAGTTGTTAAGTGCGCGCATGCACATTCAGTAAAAGATATGGTCCACGTTGGCATAACCTTTTTTTTTTTTTCATGTAAACAAAAAGAGAGCAATCACAATAGCTCACCGTGCAAGTTGAGCACACACTATAATATTTTAAAGCTAACACAACAGTCCATAACCTCTTAAAAGCAGTCCAAAACACCTTAAAAATTGCTGGATAAAATTAAAATATGCTACAATTTACAAAGTATTATTTCTGATAAAAATTTAAATATGCAACGATGCATAAAATTTAAATATATTTTATAAATCGTTGCATAATGTTAAAATATGCTACGATTTACAAACTGTTGCCTATAGTGGGTATTTATGCAATAGAATTTAAACAATACCATAAAAACTATTAGCATGAAATCAAAATTTACACAAATTTATATAATAATTGCTTAGGTCAATAGTTTAAACAAACCAAATTTAGAAAACACTGTAAAACTTATGCATAATTCCAAAATGCGCAACCGTGTATTAAATCATTACTTACACTAATAGTTTAAACAATACAATTTAAACAATACTCTTGTAATTATTATATAAAATCAAAATATGGAACGATTTACTGGCTAACCTATGCCTTTGTAGTCCACTGCTATGCTCCAAAGTGCTGTGGCACAGGTTGGAAAGCTGGGGCGCCAATATATATATACATATATATATATATATATATGCAACAATTTATAAATTCGTTACCTGCAACATAATTCAGAGACAATTCACTTTAAAAATTGTTGCATGAAATGAAAATATGCAACAATGTATAAAACAATGTTCATAGTAATAGTTTAAACAATAAAATTTAGACAACATTCTAGAACCAAATTAACAAGCTAAAAATTATTTTTATTTAAATACTGTCTTACAATGTATAAAAGTAATTTAGTATATTTTATTTATTATGTTCCAAATAATTTTTTTATAATATTAAGGTAAAATTTACTAAAAAATGATTAAAAAATAAGTGATAACGTTGAGCCTAATAATAATTCCTCATTTCCTAAAAAGAGGCTTGGTATAAACTAATTGATACATGATCACCTGGTACCTATTAAAGTCTTTAAAATTAATGTGACGTTAATATTTTAGACTTGCTTTCGATCTTTGTACCATTTCCTTCTCTTATTTAATAATAAAAGAAATATCTCGCATTTATCGTACGATACTTATAATTTTAACTATACAACCGTAACCTTGCTATCTATTTCTTGCAAGTTTCATCCCACAATATTTTAATAAAACTTCTAAAATTTGACGGACCGTGATTGAATTTAAATTCCCAACACGGCAATCGCACTCTTTTGTCTTTTCGTCTTTTTTAATATTTCCAGCTCAACTTGACATGTTGGGATTTTTGTCTTTTTGTTTTTGTGGTAAACCTGAGGGGCTTTTAAATTCTTCAGGTTCATGACTATCTCAGGGTCAACAATATTTTTTGTTTGTGGCCAAGAACAAGTACTTTTAAACATACTTGAACATTAATGGGACAAAAATTCAGAGGGATGGATAATTGCTGATGATCCCAGATCTATTTAGTTACAGAATCTGAAGTCACCAAATTAATAGTTGCAATAAGGAACATTTGGATATGGAATATGCGTGTGTGTGTGTGAAAACAGTCATCAAGGCAAGCGATAGGTTGACCTACACCATAATTAATGCAGCTCTGAAGGAACTCCATAAGGAAAACCATAAACACTCATGGAGAACTTAATTAAGCCATGCTAGACTATATGGTTTTAAATAAATATTGATCATATATGTATATATAGATATAGATATGATAGTAACTCAACCAATAAATGATAGTTCACAACCTTTTTTTTTTTAAATAAAGGAGCACAAACTCGAAGAATAAAAGTGAATGATTTTTTTAAAGAAAATTTAACATCAATAAAATGAGATAAATATCTCAAAACCTGTTCCTACCTAATTTCATGGTTATCAACTCATCGAAATTATTAAGAACAAGTGGGGGAGGGAGAAGCTACGTATGGAAAGTTAGTTCAAATAATGGTAGCTACAGTTGTAGAGATGAGCATCGTGCAACATTACAAAAGCAAATATCATCGCAAGTTGGCCTAGTACAAACCTTGTTTCCTGTAGTGGGTCCCCATCAATGTCAACATTCGTCTTCTTATACAACCTTGTCCTACAGAAGGCTTAAACGCGCCATTGCCCAAGATGATGATCAAATGAGTGAGTTTTTTATTTTTTAACCAACGAAGAACAGTGATCCAAGTGAAGTTTTCTGAGCCATGCAAGTATAATCCTCCAAAGCAAGTTGGGATGTAAATACTCCGAGATTCAAATCAGTGACTAAATTTACAAACGTAGGAGGATATGACAACGTAAATCATACCCTGAAGGCTCTTTAGACTATCTATAAAAGATGAGTCAAAGGCTTTATGATCCTTTTCAATGTCAATTGATTATGTTTGAGCTAGGGATGAATATGGGTAGGATGGGGTGGATTTTTCAGTACTATTACTGCTCTGTTTTCTTCATAATTACTCTATAATTTTGCAAGACTTTTTTTTTCCTTTGCCCTATATCTAAAACTGTAAGTATTATGTTACCCTACCTCGCCCAACCTCAAAATCACCAGAATAAGAATATTGAATCAGATAATAAACCACTAAAAATTCACAATATAAATTTTTTTAAAGACATCACAATATCCATGAAATCATTTAACATGGTTATTCAAACGCATAATTAGTTAAGAAGCTTATATATACAATAAAAAATAACATACAAACAGTATCCACCCCTACAATAAAATTCAACAAATAAACAATTTTCATCCATGGACATGGTCCCATGCTGGTTGGTTAAACCAATCATGCAGTGTAGACATCGCCGTCAATACCATCTGCATTTGTTGATAAAAGAAAAGAATAATTAATTCTCAACATCTATCATATATTTAAAAGGGGAAAAAATCAAAATTTTAAATTATACCTAAACATTTATCTTTTGTATTTATATCATTGAATACCAAAGCATAATTATTTGTGAACAATGTATCATTATTTACAAATAAATTACCTTTTCTTGCCATAGCCAACAACCAATTTTGAATAGACACAATAAAACTTCTATTTTCACAATAAAACTTCTATTGTCTTTAAGTACAATTTATTACGCTGAGAATTCACCAACCTACCACTTGTATTGAAAGTAGATTTAGAAGCAATGGCAAATATAAGAATGACTAACAAGTCTCTTACAATTACTTGAAAAGTTGGATACTTAACATCATTTACCTTCCGCCAAAGCAAAATATTAAAATCACTAGTTTGGAGCAAAATTTCTTCCTTTTAAGTAATGACCCAACTTTGTTCTAACATAAAAAGTTTTAATTTTTTTTCTTACTTACAAACAAAGCATAATCATTCAATGCTTCTTCTTCAAAATGTGTGACATCTAATTATCTAAAAAAATCACTATCATCTTCTCCACATGAATTTAGTTTACGTTGATACTCACTCACCAAATTATAATATAGTTGATGAATCACATCAACTTGATTTAAAGAATCACTATCATAAAGTTTTGGGAAGTAAATACTTAAAGCAAAGTCATTTTATATCTAGATCCAAAATCATAGCAACACCCATTATGCCATGAATCACATTCCAGTATTTTTCAAGCTTCCCTAACATAGATAATGCCATATTTCTTATCACTTTAAAGGGGATTGCAACCATTCTTTTAATGATGGTTTAACCTTACAAATTTGAGGAAAGTAAACATTGACTGTCGGTATTTTGTTCCCAAAAATAACTCAATGATAGTGTAAAAAACTTTCAATTGTTTGCAAACTTCTCTTGCTAATAAATCCCATTTATTTTTATTTGGCAATGTCAAGTACTTGAATTCTCGTTTTAAATGAATGAAAAGTTGAAGGAGAGAGGCATATGCCCACGCTCAACACTACCTAACTTCGCCATGCCTATAAGGTATTAATCTTAGATTTATGAGGCTTACGGGGTGGCACGAGGTGGTACTTGGAAATATATAAGGTGACAATGTTTTTTATTTCTTCTTCTTGGACAACTAGAACTATGAAGTATATAGTTCTCATTTAGATAAATTGGTTGCTCTAACGCTCTTTGATGGCTTAGGCAATAATAATGTTAATTTTGTAAACTATAAAAAGTATTTGATACTTTGTATCTTCATTTAGTCACTTTGGGAGTTTAGACAGATTAAAGATACAATCAATGTGCCAAGGGGCTTAGGATGCACATATCTGATGCAAATCACTTTTGAGTTTACAAATATGAAAATCTTACCCCTCTAGATTCTCAAGTTTGTTAAGTTTTATAAATATTTGATTGCATACTTTTTTTTAATAACTATCAATTATTATGTTAAATGTAAGAACTTTAAATATATAATATTTAAAATGTAAAATATCAATGTATTTAAAATATATAACATTTAAAATATCAATTTAAAGTTTTCAATAAGATACAATTCCATTGTAGAGTTGTTTAGTAGTTCAAATTAATTCATAAATACAATAGTGGAGTCCAATTTAAGGTTTTCAATAAGATACAATTTTATTGCAAAGTTGTTTAGTGATTTGAGTTAATTCATAAATACAATAGTGGAATCAGGAGAAACCCTAGCACCATTTGAAAATTTGAAAAATATTGTTTTACATATAGTATTTTTATTTGACTTCCTTAAAAAAAAATTTACATATGATCCCATAGAAAATAAAGTTTAACATAAAGTTTCATGTTAAATTAGAAAAATAAAGACACACATATGCATACACAAAATGTAATAGGTCTAGGGAAGGACACGATCGGGCATACCTACCTTGAACTTATAGTAACATTTTTGAGTTTTTTTGTCAAACCCCCCCCCCCCCCCCCCCAAATTATTCAGTTACATGCTAACTTACCCGACCTTAGCTGGTAGAATGAGGTGGGTTGATGTAGGCCAGGTCAAGAGTACCATCCTTAGATTAAGCTCTCTAAAGGTAGATGTATGATCTAGTAGTTAAAAAATACCTAGCCAGATGGTGTGAAATAATCCTATGAGATTGATCTCACGGTGCCACACGACGTCCTTAGGATATTGGGCTCGACCCAATGTGTAGATAGTCAACCCAAGTCACAAAATTAAGCTTAGACCAAAAGGTTCTTCACTAGTTAATAAGATTCTTGAAATAAAAATAAAACTATTGCATTGAGTCCATATATCTGTTCCTTGCATTGGGCATCTTTTAGGCGGATCTCTTAATCCGGATTCATGGTGGCCCAATCTGAGGTTCTAACACGGAAGCAAGACATATAGGCGTATAAACTTCTTTTATAATGGTTGAAGGTCCCATGAAGGTAAATAGCTCACAACCATCAAAACTTCATTTCCATTTCAGGTTCCCCAAGTCCTCCCTTTGATTTTGCATCGATTTGGGCTTGGCGTTGCTGAATTACAATCACCAAATCTCAATCAAACGGCTAATTTGGGCCTGATAGAACGTTGGGCTAGGAGTTAACCGTCATCAGGCCCAAGAGAACACATATGCATCATTTGTTCGAGAAATGGGCGTCTTTCTACCACGAGAGGGCTTTGCAAGACTAAGATAGGCATCGTTTGTTAGACCAAAAGGAAAAAAAGCACTTGCAATGGCAGAATTCTATGGTAGCACCAGGTGTAACGAGGATCAACCTCATCCAGTAATGTTGGAGAAAGTGAAATCCCAACCCTCCACGTGTATACCCGACATTAAAACCCGAACTAATCTGCATTGGGGAACCCAATTTATTTGCCGGGTATCACGAATTGAAGGGGAACCCTTTCGGAAAGAAAATTGAGGAGCAGTATCGGGAATCTACCAGAAAATGCTGAGGTTCGTCTCGAAAAGAATTTTGGGAGCAGCGTCGAGAGAGGTGCCGTCGCCGGCGCTCCAGGTTCTGCCCCGATTCTACCACGAGAGGGTTGTTGATCACTACAACAACCCTCGGAATGTTGGATCCTTCGACAAGAATGACCCCACCGTTGGTACGGGCTTGGTTGGGGCACCCGCTTGTGGGGATGTCATGAAACTCCAGATTAAGGTTGATGAAACGACCGGAAAGATTGTTGATGCTCGCTTCAAGACCTTCGGCTGTGGCTCGGCTATTGCCTCTTCGTCTGTGGGTATGTGGTCCTGTGAATTCCCTTCTTTCCTTTCGCCTTCCTTCTTTTGTTCGTTCAGAAAAAAGAGACAAATGGGATGAATTTGTGCTTTTGAGGTTTTGCTGGGAAATTTGGCTGTGTTTCCCCAATCGCGTGTAGGGGCTGTGGAGTTTGAACGAATTACTTTTATAAACGTTTTTATCTTTTCGAATTTTCGCAATTTCTTTTTAACTTAATGGGAGGCAGTTTTATTCAAGTGCTAGTGTCGATTTTCCACTACGGAAAATAAGCAAACATGAGTTGCGATTCTGGAATATGATTGGATTGATAGACTAAAGCTCTTTTTCTTTTGTTTTATTTTTCTGTGAAAAATGTTTTCAACTAACCGACATAGAGAGCACTACGAAATAGATAATACCATATTAAACGGGACAAGTGCTTATGATTATCAGTCAATTTAAACGAGTTTTGTTAGGGAGAATCCTTTCGTCTCTTGCCTTTTCATTTCTGACCCTTCTGTGTGGCCTGGCTGTATGAGGTTGGAGTTGATTGTGTTTCTCTAGCTGCTTTAGAACATTAACGTCATAGGCAGCTCATGAATTGAGATGGATTTGGATCACAGGGCTTTTGTATATGGGGAAGTGATGTGTAGGGATGGTGGCCTGAATTGCGTTAAATGAAAACTTCACTGCTGTTGAATCTGTTTTCAATGCACTATTCTGTAGAGTAGTTTATTCAAGTGCAACTTATCCTCATTAAATTTGTTATTAACTTTTTGGGTTCTCAATTTTCAGCTACTGAATGGGTAAAGGGAAAGCAAATGGAGGAAGTTTTATCCATTAAAAACACGTAAGTATCTTTAATTCTAGCTCTAGGGAACATATGATTCAAATGTATGTTATTTTCCTGAGTGACTTAAATTTCTCCTTATATGAAGCATAACAGGTCAGGGTGGTGATCATCATTTGAAAGATGTATATTATATTTATATGATTTACTTGTTGGTTGTGACTCTGCATTAATTTACTTTCCTCACCCCTGTAGGGAACAATAATAGTCTGTTTGTCACAACTATTAAAACAGTGCTGACCTGTATTCTTTATTTTGGGCAAGCAGAGTATGTGGTATGTTTTAGGCCCTGGTATGTTAACTTGTATTCATTCAGGACCCTTGCTTGAGATGAAGTAGAGCTAGATGTATTCTGTTAAAGGTGAGATTTTTTATCTGTATAAATGGTTAATTATGGAAGAAAACAGGACAGCATATGTACAAAATAAAATTTTAGGCAAATTGCACAGATTCCCCTCCAACTTAAGGGACTGTGCAACTTAACCCTTCAACTTTAAAAGTTGACAATCAGCTCCCCAGACTCTCATATCTGTACAATGTGGCCGTCGATTAGTAAATCTGTCGGCCTCCATGTGGACTAAGCCCACCATCTCAGCCCCAGTAATTCCATGTGTCATTTGAAATTTGCCCAAGGTCAAAGAAGGTTTTTTTTTGTAATTTTCCTCCCCTCTCCCCATCAGCCCTTCCCTCACCTTGGCGATGTGCTATGCTGCCATAATATATTGCCCATCAGTGGTTGCTGCTTCAATGATCTTTGTTGCTCAACGCACTCTAAATAAGAGCCCTTCTTGGGACAAGACATGTAAGCTTCGAACGCAATGCCACACCTCCTCTATTTGGATTACTTTTGTACCCAGCCTGAAACTTTTTGTTCCCATCCGTGGAGTGAAAGCTTACTAGTAGTCTGGCACAATCCCTCTTTCTTTGGAAACAAAGAAAGCAAGGGTATAAATGAGCCATAGTTAATAGTAAATGAATTATCCTAACTGAGAAAAGGAGACCATAGTTACATCAGTTATGCTTCTGAAAAATAGAATCACAACTGATGTAAATAGGTCTCCCTTTTTTTGGGTTAATGAGATGTAATTCATTTATTCTTAACTATTGCTCATTTATACCCTTGCTTTCTTTCTTTCCAAAGAAAGAGGGATTGTGCTAGACTACTGGTGAACTTCTATGTCATGGCTGGGAATGGAAAGCTTCAGGTTGTGTAGAGGAAGTACTTGGACCCCAATAGAGGAGCCATGGCATTGCTCCAACCAGCTAGAATCTCCTGCCCTGCAAGCTGCTGCTAGAGTTTGACTAAGCAAATTGGAAGGAAAAAAGACAGCTAGTGAAGTAGAGATAGATGTATTCTGTGAAAGATGAGATTTTTATCTCTATAAATGGTTGACTGTGGAAGAAAACACGACAGCTTAGGTACAAAATAAAAGTTCTTGGTCTAAAGTTGGAAAGCGTGTTGATGTTGTATAATATATATCTTCTGGTTTTCATCTCCTTCGTGGATGCTGATCACTCTAATTCCTGCTTAATTAATATTAGTAATCTTTTTTTTTAGAGAACTATTTAAATCTGCTGCTGGTCTGTTTTGGACCTTTTGGATGATGTATATGCTTTCATGGTTCATGGTTCTGGTCGGCCTTTGTGAGTTTTTGAAGTGATTAAATAATTGATAACGGATGTCCTGCAGTGAGATTGCAAAGCATCTATCACTTCCTCCAGTTAAGCTTCACTGCAGTATGCTTGCTGAGGATGCCATTAAAGCAGCTGTTAAAGACTATGAAGCTAAGCGTGCCAAGGCAACTGCCAGTGAGGAGGCAACATCTGGAGAGAAAACTGCCACTGCCTGATTTCTTCTATGTCTGGAATGATGATGAAAAGGGCCATTGTTTTGGTTTTCTAATGTCGATAAAGATCGGTGAGTTGTACATTGTTTGAACACCTTCAGGTACAACTCTTCTCGGCTGGACCTAGTTTGCTAGGTTGTATTGTCATCATGTGAAGTAAATATTGGTGGTGCTGGCTAGGGTTTGTACTTCGTTCTTTGCATGGTGGTTTGTAACAGGCGAATAAGGGTCTGCCAGTTTGACTGTTTTAAGTTGTATTAACATTTAACTACATATGCACAATACAAAAAATGCCAGGTAGTTTACCTCTTGGAATACTTTGAAAGTGAAATAGGCACATCCTGCACATGTTTCCACGATTTTTGCATACTCATTCATTTATCTCTAATTTATCCTGGTCCTTCTGCAATCAAGATAAGAAGTCCGCTATTACTGCAAAGTGGGCAGATGTGTCCTTGACTTGGAGGGTTGGGACCACTTGGGGGGGGGTAGAAGAGGGGCTTGAGTTTGAATGTTTGCAAGGGGACCAAAGAGAAAAATGGTTTGGCATTAATATTTGGAGCTGAGGTATATATCTCCTAAGCATACCAAACTGATAGATAGTAAATATTTAAAACAGGTCTGTTTAGATTGTCATTTACCAATGTGAAAAAAATATCCAATAGTGGGGTCAGTGTTTAATTTGCCTTTTGGTTCGTTGGCGGGGTATCGCTTAATCGTCGCTTAGGCTTTATGTAGTTTTGAGGAACCCAGGGCAAGAACTTCTGGTCCCATAAGCGGAAGAGAATGCATTACACTCGAATGCGTTACCCTCAATCTAATCTAATCTATCTAATATAAAAGTTGTAACAATTTTTACTGTGTAACATTGTTCAAATTGCAATGTTTATTACTATAGTAGGTTCTTTTTAACCCCTAGCTTTTTGGAGGACCGATAGAACCGTACACGGCTCCCTGAAATTTGAATCCATTTGCTGAAGTAATGCATTTTTTCCCTCGTATTTTTTTTTTTCACAAATTTTTCTCCCTTCTGTCCCGGGGCCCCCACTTCTAGTGAAATTAATATTAGAAACCATAGACTCTTGTCTCGTGCTATATTATTGCAACAAATTTGTCACATCTGCTCATGGGCAAAGGGTTCGCTGAGCAGGAGGAAATATTTGAAGGTATTAATAATGTTCAGACTTATGTGAAGGGTTCTTCTCTAGGCAGTTAATGATCACTGCTCCTGGTTAGTTGGCTTGCTTCACTCAAGGGACTCTTTGCTATATCTTTGATCCGTCCACTACCAGATGATTAGAAAAAGGGTAAAGAAAATGAAAGATGCAGGATATATTATTCGCTCTAATGAAGGGCGGCCACAAAGTGACCCCTGAACTACCTTTTTCAGTTGCATAAAATTTTTCTTAGGAAGCAATATGTATGAAGCTTGTCCTGCCTCTTGCAAATAACCCAAGTGATAAGAATTTAGTAGGGTTACGGTGGCGATTTGAAGTTCCATTCCCATGTAAACGGGAAAGAATAAAGCATGCTTGCAAGATATTTTATCCGATGGGAAGGAAGCCTTCAAGCCTTAAAGCACCGTCCATGTAACCAAAGCAATGCTTTTCAACCGTTATAACAATAACGAGAAGTTTTTTTATTTTAACTAAATAGGGTCGATTATATGAGTTAAATGATGATATAAAGTTTTATCGTGAATTATATTTTTAGATAAATCATTTAAATTTAATTTTTTTAATAGTTTTATGTATAATTTTTTTTGTCTCTTTTTATTTCTAACTATTGGATTATTTTTTATTTGATTTACTTTTTTAACTAGAATTTCTATATGTCTTCTCTACATATGTCTGAATTATTTAAGACATGATTCTATAATTTTTTCTATACTAGGTGCTACTTTAATTTTTTCTCTAATGCATTCATTTTAATTCTATCTTGTTTGATATATCTATTAATCCTACGCAATATTCTTATTTTTGTAACATTGAACTTATCTTTTTATTAATTTTTTATTGTCTAACATTCAATTCTATATAATATTGTAAGTCTTATACTTATATAGTAAAATTTATACTTAAATTTGAATGGTACTCTTCTATCATACAGAACACTCGAAACACTTTTATTTCATCAGTTCCGTTTGAATCTTATGATTTATATCTTTTTCTTTGTCATATTGTATAATGAATCTAAAATACTTAAAACGCATGACTTGTAGTATAACATGTTTTTCAATTTTTACTTCTATATTAGAATTAGTAAGTTTTTCGTTAAATTTACATTTTATATATTTTATTTTACTTCTATTTAAATGAAATTTATGTACTTCTAAAACTAATATTCATATCTCTAATTTTTTATTTATTTCCTCTTTCGACTCTTCTAATAAAACTATATCATCTGCAAAAAGTATATATTGTGACATTGGTTCTTCAATATGATTAGTGAGTATATTCAAGATTAAAATTAAAAAAAGAACTCAAAATTGACCTTTGATATAAGTCAATGGTTATAAAATTTTTTTTGTAAACTTACTTTTTATTTTTATACTAGTTGTAATCTCATTATATATATTTTAATAAATTGTTCGAATATAAATAATATAAACTTTTTTTTTATTATAGCCGTTCACAAAACTTTTCTTAACTTCTTAACACCTTATTATATGCCTTCTTTAAATTGATGAATAACATGTGTAAATCTTTTTTATTCTTTCACTATCTTTCTATCAATTTTCGCAACAAGCATGTTACTTTCATAATTGATCTTTTTGTCATAAAATCAAATTGATTCTTTGTAACGTGAGTTTCTTGTCTTAATTTTTGCTCAATTATCTTTTTCTATAACTTCATAGTATGACTTATGAGTTTAATTTTCTTATAATTTGCAAAGTTTTATATGTCTCCTTTATTTTTATAAATAAGGATTAAAGTAATTTTCCTCCACTCATGACTTTCACTTTTAATCCTTTTCATACCTCAATAGGTACATTTTTCTGTCCAACTACTCTGACATTCTCCAGCTTCTTTATTTTTTTTTAACCTTTGATTTTCAAATTTTACAATAAAAAGTATAATTTTAATCATTTTCTTTAGTGTCTAACCTATCCAAGTGTAATAAACTCCTGTGTCTTTCATTAAATAACTTATGAAAATAACCTTTCTACCTTTTTTGGATATCTTATTTTGTGACCAAGACTTTCCATTCTTCATTTTTAATATATTTTATTCCGTCCACATCTCTTATCTTTTTTTCCCTACTTTTAGCAAACTTGTAAGTATTTCTTTCTTCAATTTTAGTGATTAAAGATTGATGTAACTTAGTAAGTGCCTTAACTCTTGTTTCATTCATTGCCTTTCTTTCTTAGCTACCTTATATTCTTTTTTTTTTTTTAATTTTTATCACTTTTACATAAAAACCATATTTTATAACACTCCCTTTTAACATTAACTTTTATCTTGTATACTTGCATCCCACTACTAAAGTTCTTTATTCGTAAGTACAACACTTCTTGATTCATTGAGTATTTCTTTTGTTACCTTCTTAATTTCTTTAATCATCTCACTTCACATATCATTAGTACTTTCTTGTGCCTCTCAAGACCTTTCCTCCCAAATCATTCTCTGTAAGCTCTTTTTTTAATCACCTTTCAATTGCCACTATTTGATTTTTGACACTTTATCTTGGCTTTCATTTTACTCTCCTTTTAACTCTAACATCCATAACCAATATCTTATGCTGGGTAATCAAACTTTTTTTAGATATAACTTCACAATTTATGCAGAGTTTTCTATCCACTTTCTTTATTAGAAAGAAATTAATTTGAGAGCATCCCCCCTTTTGTATGTGATAAGATGCTCATAACACTTCCTCAAACAAGTGTTAGTTATTATAAAGTTAAACGCCGATAAAGAATTTAAATTAATTTTACTCTCTATGTATTTATTTCTCCTAAACTATATCTCCAATGTGAACCCTTATAACTTCTAAATAAACTCCCTACATGACCACTAAGATTTCCTCCTAAAATAATTATTTCTCCTAATGATATTCCTTGGATTAAACTTTTAAGTCTTTCTAAAACTTGATCCTGTGATGCTCTTTTAACACTACCTGTAGTACATACATATTCATAATATTAAAAGTTTTTATTTCCATTACAAACTTTAACGTTATGATTTTATTTCTTAACTTTTTACATCAATTACGACAATTTTTTAATACTTATCCATAATTGTATCTACTTAATTTTTAGATTTAGTCTTACTAATGTATCAGAGGTTATAACTTGAGATGTTTAATTCCTCACTTTTTTTCCCTACTCATTTAGTTTTTGATAAGCATATAAAATTAATTCTTATTCTAATCACTGTATCTACTATTTCTATTAATTTATATATAAATGTATCTATATTTCAAGTATCAAAACAAATCATAATTTCATGAACTAACTTTTTAACTTACATTTATTCAAAAAAATGTGAAAATCTTTGTTTATATTTCACACGTCGATGTAATGTCTCCTACTCATTTAACACTATACTTGAGTTACACATCGCATTACTTCCGAGCAATGACATAATATTAACTCTAACACATCAATAATCTATGATATAAAAATTCAACAAAATCTTATGTCGGCTTTTTACAGTCTAATATAACCCTCTTTTTCTTTTGAACTTGGGATAAGGTATAAAATAATTTGTATCAAAATAAAGCATAAACAAAGTTACTTTTTGACAATTATCTTTTTTTCTTTTTAATTCTCGTTCAGTATAAACTATAAAAAATTTTATCCTTGTTGCCTTACCAAAAAGCAACTATTTCCAAGGGAAGGATTTCACAATATTTCTATTATTCCATCATATTGTCCCGTTTTGACCTTGACATTCCAATACCTTAAACCCATATAAGAAGACGGAGAAAAAGCTGAACTAGTGGGGAAGAATCAAATTAAGAGAGCAAATTTAAAAGGGATGCGTGCTTACTAGCACAATGCTAATAGAATTAGGATAAAAACAAGATTAAAGAAGGAAATGTAAACACAGGGATGGTGCTATAACCAATCTAAGAAAACCAAAGACAAACTTTCTTTTCTTGACTTGTTTCTTTTCACCCACTTGCATCCTCCTATCTCCATCCTGTGACTTGTCTAAGCAGTTTTGTTGTGTACAATATCCCACAAAAAATTGGTGAAGAAGGACTCATAAGATGGCAGTTTTGCATATCCGGGAAAGTAATTGACATCAATAACCAAGTACCTTGTTGGATCTCTAGCATCTCTTATCAGATCAATGTTGAATAGATTAAGGCCCATCGCCTCTTTCAATGCTCTTGTTAATTCTACTATCATACTCTGAGGTGGCATTTCGGCTTTCTCAACGTTGCTCTGGGCATTATCATCTTCCTCGTTATGGCTGTTGCCTTGGACGGCCAAATTCGATACCCGCGAAAATGGCAGCGTGCCACCCAAAGTTTTCAGCTTCTCCTCTGATATATCAGGCAACGACTTCCGTTTGACGCAATTTACGTGGTGCCCAGCCACATAAATTTTGAATATGACTCCTCCATGATTCACAAATTCTTGGAGAACCACAGGAATACTCAATGTCTTGAGCCCGTTATGGTCGAAAACCAAACACAGTTTGTGGGAACTAGGGCTTCCATCAGCCTCCAATGGTTTTGTGATCAGGGGGAATTTTAAACCTAGCTCCTCGATTGCCTTAGCATCATCGAGAGCTTTCGAATCGTGGATGACTACTTGTTTCGGAATCCCGACGATGTCGTTTTCCTGGGGAATTTTCAGCTGGGTCACCACGTCGAGCATCGATATTCGATTGTGAAGCCGCTCAATCAACTCGGGGCTATCTATTATGACCGCATTTGGGTGTTTTGCGGAAAATTCGTCCAACTGTTTCTTCCAATTTTCGCCGTACAATTTGTGAATGATACAATCAAAAGGGCCCTGTTCGATCAAGGATCTGGCGAGGTCGATTTTTATGAGATCGATACCGCGTTGGTTCGCGTAATCGACAAGGGACTTGAGGATGAAGCTTTGGACTTTCTTGGGTTCAAGAGCATAGCCTACACGATATCTGTGAGATTCTAGTTCAGACATCTGTCTTTGGGAGATGAGAATTGATTGGAAGTTCAGCTGAAACTCCTCAAAATTATTTGCCCTGGAAGCTTTCGATGCAAGGTGGGGGTGATGCAGGCTGTTTGCCTTTCGGAAAGGGTTCGCTTATTTGAATCGAAAAACATGTTTCGATATGTCCAGTATCTTTAACACGACGAATAAAGTAGTAACGAAGTGTAGAATCGGCTCATTCATTTTTCAGAATATTAAGGCTTGTTTGTTTTTTGTTTTTAAAACAAAAAAATAAAATTTTATTTTTAAAAACAAAAAAATTAAAATATTTTTTTAATATTTTATAACTTTTGTTTTGTAAAATTAAAAAAAATAAAATAAAAATAGTTATTTTTTAAAATAATAATTCAAACAAATTTTTTAATTTTTTTTTTAAATTTGTTTTAAAAAACATCTGTTTTAAAAAATATTAAAACAAAAATAGAAACAGGCCCTCTCAAATGCTTCATGAATCTCGATGAATCGTATTCTCAGTTGAGCGTATAATCGGCTTATTGTATAGTTGTCTGTTTAAAATAACTCCACAAAAATATCTTAAAGGAGAACATGTAATTTTAGACTTTTTTCTTGATCAGTAATTCACCAAAAAGGATGCAATTAGGCACACAAATTATCTTTTAGCTGTTGCATAAACAAAATTACCATACAATTACAGTGACCAAGCTGAAGATTTCAAAATTTGGATGAACTGTGAAAGAGCTATTCCATTGATCAAATGATGCATACGTGAGAGGACGGAAGCATCCATGTTATGCTTGTAATTGTGCAGCTTCGACATTTTTGTAGGCTTCACTTTTGGCTTCCTTATGAGAATCACGTCTTAATTTGTTCGATTTCCTTTTCTTTGAAGCAGCATTTTGTTGGGCGTGATCTTGCTCCTCACAGCCGCTTTCTTCCCCAGGATTTTTTATTTCAGAAAGCAACTATTCAGTTCCTGGTTCAATTACTGACATTTATGTTAGAATGTAGTCTGACAAGGATTTGGATTGGCAAAATGTCTCTCCAATAGAAAAAGATTAGAGAAAAAGAGTTAATTAAAAAGAAAAAAAAAAGTGAACTTCATATTAGTTTGCTTTTTATTTAAGAGGTATTTTATTTTTTATTCAATTAAAAAAATTCAAATTTGTCTAGCAAAAATATGTTTATCATGAGCCTGTCTATTCTATTATGCTAAAATGCCTCCGAGTTTGAGGGAAAAGACCTTCAAGAAGTTCCCGGAAGCCTTTTATATGAAATAACCATCACCAACGTCAGCCAAACAAGCAGTACAATTCCTTTTGAGTAGCATAAACTTTCAACACTCCCTTATACCATCCGCGCCCTCCCTCTCTTTTCTTTCCTCCAGAAGTTGCAGTTGATTAGGAAAATGAAGGTCTGCTCATTTGCACTCTTAAATTGAGAAAATAAAACCGGAAAATGCAACATGTCCAAAACCATATTCTATCATCAGCCAGAGCAATTCAGCTCAGTTGCATGAAGCCATCTGTGGAATAGAAAATGATTTTGAAAGAAGAAGGAGAAGAAGAAAAAAGCCAACCCGAACAATATCTGTTGGAAGAAAGATGTTGAAAACTCTGAAAAGCACAGCCTGTGCAACATAACAGAGCTCTGATTTTGTGTTCCATTCTCGAATATAGTCAAGCAGTAAATGAAGCTCCTCCATGCACATGCCTTTAAAGGCTCGGTCTTCATGATTTTCAGCCCCTCTTTTCCTACAGAAAACTGAGTTACACGCTGCCACCAGCATGTGACAACGAAATTCAGATTAATGCTAACCCGCAAAGTTCTGCTAAGTAATTCAAATAGTCTATGGGGCCTGCGCAGTTCAAATGCAATTAGGATTGCTTTAGTGTAGTCAGTATCTGACGCGACATTCTCTGGTTCTAGACCTTTCAAAACCCCCTCTTCCTGCATTAAATCAGAAATCACTGTGTTATAATTAATGTTTTGAAAAATTATTCTAATAAAATCATATAAGCAACAAGTCATATAAATATGGTCATTGTACCACAATCTCAATCATTTAAACTTAGCAAATATATCATTTTAGATTTTTCTTGTGTAAATCCCTATTTTTCCATTAAGTTTTCCATTTTTATATGTGTGTGCATTGTCTTGAAACCCCCCGTAATGAAGTAAACATAAAGTTGTCCTTGACTGAAAACATAACATAGAAGATAAATTCCTACACGAGGAATCATCTAGTCATGTCCTGAATTATCCAAAGCCCAGATTATTGCAGTTGGTAAACTGTATACGATAGATTATGTGGAACCGAAGTCAACAAGAGACATTCATTAATATTAAATGACTATTTAAAGTGTGATTGTTATTTATTTTTTATCCTAAATGAGATAAATATAGGATATTTTTTATTTTTAAAGAAGAGAGTGGATATTTTTTTTTAAAAAAATTATATAATTTGAACATCTATCAAAATTAGATGAAATAATTTATTCAAATTATAATAATAAAAATTTTTATATGTTATAATATTATTAAAAAACTTTATATCATAAATATAAGAAAGTGTACCCAAAAAAAAAAGGTAAAACTATCACATTCCATGTATTATTTACTTATTGAAAATAAAAAAAGAATTGACATTTTGCAAAAGAGGCACTCAGGTTTCTCTGCACATAACATGCTATTTTAATTAGACGGTCGAAATTTTAAATTTTTTTCCTTTAATATCAATTAAATTTTTTTATTTTATAATTGAAAGATTATTTTTATCTTTTTTTAAATTAAAAAAAATTAAAATTTTAAAACAAATAATAAAATCTGTAGACCGTTGAACTGGGCTATCCAAGAAAAGAGCAGCACGTAGAGGATCTGCTAGCGCGGTTCACTGGTTCTTCCTCGTATTCCCACGCTGACCAATCGAAACGTTATCGTTAAAACGTTCGAAGTCGAAGGTACACGCTTGTCAATGCTTGCTGTTAGTTCCCCTAGGCCTCGTCTTGTCCTTTTCACTTCTTCACCAATCTCTAATCTTACAGAACCAAATTTTAATTTTCTCTTTTAATGTGTTTCGTCATGTTTGGGGTCAAAACTACCTCTAATATTTCGACTTTTAGTTCATAGGGTTGGTCTATACTCTATAATTATACAGCAATCGTGCCTATTTATCTTTACAAAATTTCGTACAATGATAAATGAATAACTGTTTTCCCGGCTGGTTAGATGCATTAATAGATGCCCCTCATAATATATAGCTTTCTTAGTTCATCCCAATGTCAAAATTCCATTGACAGTTTTTGAAATGGTATTTTTCGTGGTTGAGTGGGTTGTTGAACCGGAATAATTCACAGTTTATTACTGTAAAATGGCCTGATTTGTGCCGTTTGTTGGGTTTTAGGTACATAAGCCCTATGTTTGTGCATTTCTTATTCTAAATGCTTTGATTAAAGTATGTTATTTTAATATTTTAACCGGAAATCAGCAATTAAATAGGCATTTGACTAAGGCAGTTTGGTGGGGGTTAGGGAAGTAGGCTGGCGTGGGGCTTGAATAAATGGCTGACTTAGTAGAAGATAAAATTCTTGGAATTGACGTTATAAAGGACACAGAGACTGAGGAGAGGAGCAAATACATCTAGAACAGTGTGGTCAAGGAGGAGGCGATGGCACCTACTGCCAGCAATTCAATTCACCGTTCGAGTCCAAGGCCGCAGCTCGATGTCAGCAAAGCTGAAATTCAGGGAAATGTGGAGGAGAAAGATCCCACAATTTTGTTGCCCAACCAATCTGATGATATATCTCACCTGGCTCTTGACATTGGAGGTATGTTAAATGAAGTGTTTTCCTTATGAGGAAAAAGAAAAAAAAAGAGAACTATTTGCTTTTCCTGGTTCCTTTACTAGAAAAAGAAAAAAAAAAAGATGATTGAATAATTACCATTATATTCTTGCACAAACAACTGTGGCAGTACCATTAGCAGTTTCAGTTTTTTTTTTTCCAGCTTTTAGTTTGTTCCACATTCAGTGTGACATATAACCATATTATTACTTGTTGAACATGTCTGAAATTGAAGATTATTCAATATGTATGTGCAGGATCTTTGATAAAGTTGGTGTACTTTTCAAGACATGAAGATCGGTCAGTCGATGATAAAAGAAAGAGAAGTATGAAGGAGAGACTAGGAATTTCTGATGGTAACAGAAGAACCTATCCTGTTCTAGGTGGCAGGCTTCATTTTGTGAAGTTTGAGACACGCAAGATCAACGAGTGCTTGGACTTCATTTATTCAAAGCAGCTTCACTGTGGTGGTACTGCTGTCACGTTCACTATACTAATCTTATAAGTCTCTTTTCTGCTACATTTGATTGCTACTGATTTTCATCTTTAATTTTGTTAAAGTTTAAATGTTCTGCAGCTACTTTCAAGGTTTATTAAAACTTTTAACACATTACCACAGCTGCATAAATTATAATTATGGACTTTTTATTACTTATAGGGTTGGAATCACATTACTCTGATGCTGTGACTGACCAAAATTCCATAATTAAGGTAACTATGTGTCTCTGACTGCTTATAGTTTCATAAGAAGTTGTGTTTTATTTCTTTTTCCCTATGGAATATGTTGTATTACCGAATTATCATATCTTATTTATCTCATATTCATGACAGCTCTAATCCGTGTGCTACTTATCATATTTGGGAGTAATCATTGCAAAAATGATAAATAATTGAGTTTCTTTTCCCTTTTGTCAGTTTTGTGTGTGTAGTATTATTTATAACAATGCTTATTGAAAAGCTGTGATTATAAGAGATTTTCTAATAATTTATTATAGAAATTTTTTATCTCATATTATTTTACTCCCTCATAAGATCCTTGTTAAGTAATGGATTTGGCTTAACTTTTTGTTTATTGTAGTTTGTTTTCTTTTCTTTTCTTTTCTTTCCTTTCCTTTTTTTAATTATTATTAATGTCATTTTATTGTTCATAAATTATTTGTCTTAATATCTGGTAAATTCTGTGAAAATGATTACTCTGCAATGAAACGTTCTTTGTTACTCAGGTTCTTTAGTGGGAAAATGGAAAATCTGCCTATTTCCTGTGTTAATGCTATTAACCGTATTTTTTTCAAGGTTCCTATTGGATATGTCTTATTCTTCTCTAATGCAACTCTCTTCTTCCTTTTATAAAATTTCTTTTTTTATAAAAAAATGCTATTAATTAACTTACTTCATTGCTGTATTGACTTTGTAACTAAGGCTACTGGTGGTGGATCCTACAAGTTTGCTGACCTTTTTAAGGAAAGACTTGGGGTTAGTCTAGACAAAGAAGATGAAATGGATTGTCTTGTGGCAGGAGCAAATTTTTTGCTTAAGGTGCATTTGTTATTCAAAATGATCTGTTTCTCGTGTTTGATTCTAGAGTCTGATTTATACGATGTAATTCATTCTTGCTGAATCATTTGCAGTTTTTCTTGTTGTCCTTCAATAGTTGCTTATTGGAAATTCTATCACTTCTTAGTAGGCAATTCGTCATGAAGCTTTTACACACATAGAGGGCCAGAAAGAGTTTGTACAAATTGACTTGAATGATTTGTTTCCTTATCTTCTAGTTAATATTGGATCTGGAGTTAGTATGATCAAGGTACCTATCTCTTCTTTCCACATTTCATTAACTTCTGATATCTTTGATTTAGTTGTTGTAAAGTCTAATGAATTGTGATCCATGCTTCTAATTTGATTTGGCATAGGTTGATGGGGATGGGAAATTTGAGAGGGTAAGTGGGACAAATGTTGGTGGTGGTACCTACTGGGGCTTGGGAAGACTGTTAACAAAGTGCAAGAGGTAAACTTTTGATGACTCCTTATTTATCATTCATCTACTGCTATGTTTGAACTATTGCTGGAATGTTTCTTGGAATGAATTTCAGTTTTGATGAGTTGCTTGAACTTAGTCAGAAAGGAGATAATAGAACCATTGACATGCTTGTTGGGGACATCTATGGTGGTATGGACTACTCTAAGGTAAAAATTTTCCCATTGGTCATATTGTCATGGTACATGTAGTTGATCTGATTGTCATGTAGATCTAAAACATCCAAATCAACTTTATTTAATAGATAGACATGAATCATTTGAGCTTTTTATCAATAAACATTGTTAAAGATTATAATAAAATTATTCATGGACCTTCACTTAACCGTTTAATCTTTTTATTTGAAGTGGTTCTTGGTGTGGTTTTAAAGCCTCCTTGACTAAGTAGTCAGAGGTTCAATTCTTTCCATCTCTCATTTTCTTAATTAAAAATTAAGTTTCAGCACAAGGTATGGTGTGTTTATATTTTGCCTAGACTTCAAGCCCAAAGGGCTTTTGCGTGAGGAGGCATGTTAGAGATTATAATAAAAATATTCATGGACCTTCACTTGACATCTCAAACTTTTGAATTGAAGTGGTCCTTGACAAACATGACTATATTTATTCACTGATTTCAAATAATCCTAGATTGGCCTATCAGCTTCAACCATTGCTTCAAGTTTTGGCAAGACCATATCGGAAAGAAAGGAACTTGAAGGCTATAGACCTGAAGATATTTCACTCTCTCTTCTACGAATGATTTCATACAATATTGGCCAGGTGAACTGATGACTTTAAATTTATTGATCTTTTTTATACCAAAAAATTTAAGCTGGAAAATGTATACAGTTCTTGAAACCTATAAATTCAATCTTTACTGTTTCATTCGGTTTTCTATTCACTGTTTGAAATCTCTCAGAGGACTGTTGTGATAACTTAAAGAATTAGACTTAGACCTAGTTCTTTGTAACTTTGCTATTAGGTTTTCCAAAAAAATATGATATGTGTAAAAAATTCTTTGGAAGACCCAATCATGTGATGGTGACCTGTAAAAACCATAAACTTGTCTGTAACAACCATACACTTTGCACATTTTTATTGAAAAACTTGATAGCAAAAGATGTAAAAACGGTACCTGAGTTTTCAACATGTAAAAGTATGCAGTTTTCTGTCTTTTGTTGTTTAATATTGTCGACTTTCACATTAAATATACATGTACATGGATGAGAATATATCTTTTATCAGAAGCTTTTGCATAAGTATTTGCAATTTTTTTTTTTGAATTTGTCATAATATAGTTATTCAATTTTTGTTTACAGATAGGTCATGTTGATTCTTTGAGAATTCCTAACTTCCCTTCTTTTAATTTTCACAATATGAAGTAATACTTTGATTTTGAGATTTATTCTTCTTTTAGATAGACATATGAGAAAAGTTTATCTTTTGATTTTAATGCAATCTAAAGGAGACATAGAGACACACACATGTCTATAATCAGTGAAGATTACCTGTGACACTAGTTCTGAGGTTTATTTGGCTCTTTATGGAAGAAATTAACAAGTGGAAAAGTGAAGTATTTTCTTTTAATAAAAAGAATGTTAGCTTTGACAAATGAAGAAGTGAACTATTTTTTTTCTTTTAATAAAAGTTATCTTACTGCAGCATTTTTTATGTCCTATGCCATTAGCTGCTCTTCTGGCATATCCAATCATTCATATGCTCTATTCATCTGTTCTTTGTAGATATCTTACTTGAATGCGTTGCGATTTGGGTTGAAGCGTATCTTTTTTGGAGGATTTTTTATAAGGGGTCATGCCTATACCATGGACACTATTTCTTTTGCAGTTCACTTTTGGTACATAAATTACCTTATTACTTGATCTAGTTGAAAGTCGTGATTCTTGACACTGTTGTCTTGATCAATTTTGATCAGCATTTAGTAGCACACATTTCACCATTTTTCCTTGACATTTCATTATTGTTTTTATAATTAGCATTTGGCTTATGAGGTATATCTTTGTCATTTAGGTCTAAAGGGGCAGCACAAGCAATGTTCTTGCGACATGAAGGATTTTTGGGAGCTTTAGGTGCATTTATGAGCTATGAAAAGCATGGGTTAGATGACCTCATGGTGCATCAGTTAGTTGAAAGGTTCCCAATGGGTGCTCCTTACACAGGAGGCAAGATTCATGGCCCACCACTTGGAGATTTGAATGAGAAGGCAAGTGCTAGTAACTGGAAACTTTGATGTGGCCAGTTGCCTGCATGTTATTAATTGATAAACTATTGATGCTTTTGCTTACCTTCTCAGTAATGGAATAATTTTGAAGACATTCAATCAGAATTATTCTTTGTTGGCCCTCAATTCTGTTACCATCTAAAAGGTTTTACTATGTTATGTTGGTGGTTTTTTTGGAAGTTGCATTACTAATGTTGCTGTAGTAATTACCAACCAACCTAGATAGCTATTTAGGACATAAAGTATGGAACCGAGAAATGAATTACGCAAGGACTGCTAAGTATGAAGAATGCAACTGGAAAGTTGAAGAAAAACAAGCTCAGATTGACGCACAAGGGAGGAAGACGCCACACTCTGTTTTCTGGCGTTATTCTTTTTATTCATGCGATAACAGATATATACATGAGAAGGAGAATATGGACTCAGATATGGTTGCCCAATCTTCTCTTAGAGACTCAGAAATAGAAAGATGCAAAATTGCTTACATGATAAAAAGGAAACAAATCGAATAAGATAAGGCAGCTGAATCCCACATAAATAGGATCTGAATAGGAAACAAATAATATAAATAAAAAAAGATAAAAATAATAACCGACACTTCCCCTCAAGTTGGGGAATAGATGTTAAACATTCCCAACTTAAAAGTCAATTCTTCAAATTTGACATGAGCAATTGCTTTTGTTAATACATCTGCGACTTGAGAGTTAGAAGAGACATAATACAACTCAAGTAATCTTGAATCAATCTTTTTCTTAATGAAATGACGATTTATTTCTACATGTTTCATCCCGTCATGATGGACAAGATTCTTTGCAACTCCAATAGTGGCTATATTGTCACAAAACATCTTCATAGGTTGTTCAACACTAATTTTGAGTTCTTTAAAGAGTCTCAATAACCACAGTCATTCACATATCCTAAGTGCTAATGCACGAAACTTGGCTTCAGCACTACTTCTGGCAATTACAAGTTGCTTCTTGCTCCTCCAAGTTATCAAGTTACCCCATACAAAAGTACAGTAACCAATGGTAGATCTCCTATCAATTACACATCTAACCCAATCTGCATCTGAAAAAACTTCAATATTCCTGCAAGTCCCTTTCTTAAAGAATAAATCTTTACAGGGAGTCATCTTGAGATATTTCAGAATTCGATACACAGCTTGCAAGTGTTCCTCGTTAGGACTATTCATGAATTGACTAACTACATTGACATGGAAGCTAACATCAGGACAAGTGTGAGAAAAGTAGATAAATTTGGCAACAAGTCTTTAATACATACAAGTATCCACTAGGGAACTTTCTTGCTTAAAACTTAATTTTCAATTAGCTTCCATTAGAGTATCAATGGGTTTACATCCCAACGTACTAGTTTTTTCAAGAAGATCAAGAGTATATTTCTTTTGAGAGATAGTGATGCCTTTTTTATTTATGGTCACTTCCATCCCAAGAAAATATTTCAACTCGCCAAGTCTTTTCATTTCAAACTCTTCTGCAAGGGACTTCATCAACTTTTCAATTTCATCAAGTTATTGCCTATAACTACTATATCATCCATATATACACTTAAAATTGCCAATTTTCCATCGTGATTGGACTTGACAAACAATATGTGATTTGCCTGATATTGATCATACCCATGCCTTTTAACAGCTGTAGTAAACTTCTCAAACCATGCTCTTAGAGATTGTTTGAGACCATACAATGATTTATTGAGTTTATAAAACTTATTTGAATTATTCTCAAACTCAAGCCCAGGAGGGATCTCCATATATACTTTCTCCTCAAGGTCTCTATTGAGAAAGGCATTTTTTACATCTAGTTGATGAAGTGGCCAGTTTAAATTTGTTACAAGTGAGATTAGGACTTCTATAGTGTTGAATTTTGCCACAAAAGCAAATGTTTCTTAATAGTTAATGCCTTGGGTTTGTGTGAAACCTTTAGCAACGAGCTGGGCTTTATGACCATTAATACTCCCATCGGGATTATATTTGACAGTAAAGATCCACTTGCACCCTACAATACGTTTTCCTGGTGGCAAATCAACAATATCCCAGGTCTTATTCTTTTCAAGGGCTTTTATTTCCTTATGGATGACAATTCTCCATTCTGATTTCTGTTTGGCCTTATAAAAGTTATGAGATAATTTCTCAAAAGTAACATTGTACACAAAGGCCTGTAGTTTAGGAGACAATTTGTTATATGTAACATATTTATAGGACGCATAGTACAAATTCTTATCCCTTTTCTCAAACCAATAGGTAGATCCACCTCTTCATCTTTTTCAAAACTTAGAGTTGGGAAAGTTGACTGTTCATGCTTAGGAGAGATGGACTGTTGTTCTTCACATTGAGTTGCAAAACTTTGACACTCATTTTTCTATTCTGTCACCTGGTTTCTTTTCTTTCTGGTGTAGACCAATATGTTGTTTTGTTGGGTATTGTTTAGGTAGTTTTTAGGTTCAATGAGCTCAAAGGTATGTGGATGGAGGTCAAGTTGGAAATCAGGTTCTAGAATGCTAAGCTTATTTAGAGAAAATTTATCAGTGACAATCATGTTAGGTCCCAAATTTTGGTGTGCGATAGGTGCAATGTCCATGTTACTCTTAAACATCCATTCATCTTGGTGGATATAATTGTAACTCTCCCCCTGAATGGGTGATTTGGAGTAAAATGGTTGGTTTTCAAAGAAGGTAACATTCAAGGTAATAAACATTTTCTTTAAAGAAGGAGAATAGCATTTGTATCTCTTTATCGTGGATGAATACCCAATGAATATCCATTTGATGGCCTTCGGCTCAAGTTTACCTCCACGATCATTATGGACAAATGAGATGCGCCCAAAGACTTTTAGAGGTAGGGTAGACATAGTTTTGGTGGTAGAGAAGGTCTCAAGAAGTTTTTATTTAGGGGAAAGAAACTTCAACACTTTGGATGGCATTCGATTAATGAAATAGGTCAACACAACTTTTCCCTAGTAAAATGGGGGAGTATTAGAAGTAAAGAGAAAAGACCTAGCAACCTCCAAAATATGTCTCTTTTTTCTTTCGGCAACCCCATTTTGTTGAAGACTGTTAACACATGAGTTTTGGTGAAAAATACCTTATTGGGTGATAAGAATTGAGAATGGAATTAAAAAATTCTCGGCCATTATGAAATCTAAAAATTTTTATAAAGCTTTGAAATTAGTTTTGGATGTATTTGTGGAATTGTTGGAAGATATTTGCAACCTTAAATTTTCTTTTAAGAGGTAAACCCATGTGAATCTTGTGTGATCATCAATAAAAGTGACAAATCATCTTGCACCATTTAAACTTTTAATATTTGAAGGACTCCAGACATCACTGTGTATAAAGGAAAAAGGTTGAGAGGGTTGATAAGAATGAGAGGGATAAAAGGATTTAATATGTTTAGAGATTTGACAAATTTCACATTGGATAAAGTTGGTACTCTTATTGATCAACTGAGGGTATAGTTTTTTCATGTAATGAAAGTTGGGATGTCCTAACCTATAATGCCACATTAGAACATTCTCATTATTATTTGTAGAGTCAAAAATTGAAGAAATAGCCTTATTGTAACTTGTGATTCCTTCTAGATAGTAGAGTCCATCGCTTTCCTTAGCACTGCCAATCCTCTTCCTCGACTCCAAATCTTGAAAATAACACCCATAAGCATCAAAATTAGTCTGACAATTTAGATCTTTAGCAAGCTTACTAATAGATAATAAATTGCATTGCAGTGAAGGGACAAGAAGGACATCTTTCCAAATAAGATGTGATGATAATTGTAATATCCCAATCCCAATAACTTAAAATAATGTTCCATTAGCAATGGTCACAAATCTATTAGAACTAGGAATAATTTCATCAAGTATAAAGCCATTATTAATCATATGTTTTGAAGCACCGAAGTCAACTATCCAATTATTGGTATTTTTGGAGTTGACTCTGGGAGGGTTACCTAAATGAGTCATTACTCTAGTGCTAATGACTTTGCTTGAAGTTTGTCCCTAATTGTTGAGTAGTTTTTGTAATAAGTTGAGTTGTTCCTTTATCTCTCTATTAAAGGTATTCTGATCAAATTGTTCATTGTTCTGTTCACCTTTAGTAGCCATAAGTTCTCGAGTCTCCTTCTGATTTCATGGCTTCAGGTTGGCTGGTTTTTCTTGGAGTTTTCAACAGGTATCTTTGGTATGTTTAGATTTGTTACAGTGGTCACTCCATAACTTTCCTCCCTTTTTTAACTTCAAGTCAGTAGCGAAGTTGGTTCTAACGGTCATAGCAGAAGTTTCAAAAACAAATTGAACACTGTTCTCTCCTGAAACAAGTTGAATTTTGCTTTCCTCCCACTTTATCTTATAGAATACTTTTCTAAGTATTGGAAGAGGTCTAACAGCCATAATTCCTCCTCTAACTTCCTTGAAATTGGTGTTGAAGCCTAATAGGAAAGTGTAAATTCTTTCCCTTTCCTCCAATTTCTAGTAATATGTTGCATCAGTGCTACATGACCATTGGTGGGTCTCACACATATCAAGTTGTTGCCACTATTTGATAAGATTATTATAGAATTGAGTGACACTCAAATTGCCTTGTTTACCCTCCTGGAGTGTTCCCTTGATCTGAAACATAGCAGCTATAGTTTCAATGGATGAGTAAGACTCCTTTGCAGAGCCCCAAATTTCCTTGGCTGTTTTACAGAACACAAAATTCTCCCCAATTTCGGTTGTCATGGAGTTCACTAACGATGACATAATTGTGTTATTCTTAGCAAACCATATTTTGTATCTAGAATCAGTGAACTCTGGCTGTATGGCATCTCCAATAAGATAGTCTTCCTTTCCCCTGCCTCTGAAGTACATTAACGCACTTTGGGACCAAGGGAGATAGTTGTTTCCGTTCAGTTTGAATCCAATGATCATTGTAGGATGATTTCCGGCAGCCATAAAGGAGTTGGAGAAGGGAACAAAGCTGTTTGGTTGGTTTGACTCTTTGTTTGGCTGTTCCACACCTCTATTTAGCTGGGTAGTTACGAACGATTCAGAGGGACAAGTAGCGACGTGAGCATGAGAGGCTCTCATGGAGTCAAAGCTAATGTCCATCCCTGTTTATGTCAACCAAGCTCTGATACCATGAACAAAAACAAGCTCAGATTGATGCACAAGGAAGGAAGACGCCACACTCTGTTTTCTAGCGTTATTCTTTTTATTCATGCGATAACAGATATATACACGGGAAGGAGAATATGGACCTAGATATGGTTGCCCAATCTTCTCCTAGAGACTCGGAAACAGAAAGATGCGAAATTGCTTACATGATGAAAAGGAAACAAATCAAATAAGATAAGGCAACTGAATCCCACTTAAATAGGAGCTGAATAGGAAACAAATAATATAAATAATAAAAGATAAAAATAATAACCGACAAAAGTGAAAAGGGAAGGATTGTAAACTGGAACTGTATCCTTGTCAATTTCTTTCAGGATTACTAACTAGCTGGACATGTAAAATGTGTCCATTATGAGTTATTTTCAGTGCTTTGTCCTGTTTGCTGCAGCAGCAACAGCTCAATTTGTTTGCACTATTTATGTTTATATTTTTTACAATTCACTCTGACTATAGTGTTTGTAATGCAGATTTCATGGATGGAGAAGTTTTTGCAGAAGGGAACAGAGATAACTGCACCTGTGCCAATGACTCCAGCCAGAACCACTGGCCTTGGGGGTTTTGAAGTTCCTTTGTCAAAAGGAAGCTCTCTGCGACCTGATGCAATTGCTCTAAATGTGGGGGTTCTCCATCTAGTACCAACTTTGGAGGTGTTTCCATTATTAATTGACCCAAAAACGTAATGCATTCTTACTCAAATTTGTGCTGTTTTGAGGACAAAAATTTTCTATCTATCTTTATGTGCTGCTCTTATGCATTGTTAGTGAAGGTGGTAATTGTTGGTATTCTCAAGCTCGATTTCAGCCCAGATCTTAGGGGATTGAGATTGATTCCAGATCAGATCCAAAAGGGATTTGGGTCAGATCTGGGTCAATAAATATTATGTGTTTATGTCTCTTTATTTCACCTTTTAATTCTGTTTTTTCCTTTTCTTGAGGTGACCGCTTTTCACCATTAGTATCTTTCCTATTTTATCTTGATCTGTATCTGGGTCTTTAAGGCATATTTAATGCCTTTAGTCCTATTTATGTACCTTCCCTTTGTTCAAAATTCACAAGCTGAATTATTCAGATTTACAGAAAAGTTTCTCTCACCATTTTAACAGTATGCAAATACATTTGTGCAGTTTGTGATGAGCATACCCATCATATAGTCATATATTTAGCTTTCTTTTATGGGGTGACTCTTTTTAGAAACAACCTGTGGAGAACTGTGCTTTTATCTATTGAACTATTGTTTGCTTGGTTATTCATTACAGACATTCTTTTTGCTTCTTTCAAAATATAATTTTTATGATGCGATTATCTCTTATCACCACTCTATTTTCTTAACAAATTTTAAACTGCATCATTACAGGTACGAGCCTAATACTATTGATCTCTCGGATCATAGTGAACTAGAGTGAGTGCATTACTCTAAACTAGGCTCAAATTTATAATTTAATGTCAATATGTGCTTCAGTAGTTTCATCTAGTTTGTTTCTGTAGCTTATGTATAATTTGCATCTGATGCAGATATTGGTTTACCATATTGTCCGAGCACTTGTCAGATCTTGTGGACAAGGTAATCATTTCTTTTTTCTTTAAACTCTTCATTCTGAATGTGTGTGTGTGTTGGTGAATGTTACAGACACAACACAACTAGTCATATCCATGCAGATGATAAGAGACGAAAACTTGAAGGATAACAATAGGTTCTCCTTTTGATAACTGCTAAGACAAAATCTCTTCCAGCAATGAAACTGTTAATAAAAGCTAGAGATAAGCTGTATTCACCTTTATTTTACACGTTCATATCCCAATTTTTTACAGCCATTTTTTTGGTGAACAGTTTTTAAAGCTTTCTTGTCTCAGTTTTGGAACAACTACCAAATTTCAACTAAGCAAAGCTCACCAGTCTCTGTCCGACATTGAAACCCCCTTAAAGATGGCCATTAGCAAGCCACCAAGAAGCCAAAAAGGTCATTTTATCCTGTAAAAGAGGCTACAATAAAAATGTACATCTCAAAATTCCAGCAATCCTCTCTAACCATGAGCACCAAATAACTGCACAAGTTGCACACTGTTAAAGAGCCTGTCCCTCTATACCCCCAAAACCTCTGAAATTATGTATTAGAATTTGCTTTAAGCTTACTGGACAGATCCAACATTCACCATAGATACCTAACAGCCTATGGCACAAATATCTAGCAGATGGACAGTGTAAGCACACAATGCAAATATTGGGAGAGACTTGTTTGGTCCTCATACCTGGATTATATGAAGAGAAAGGGATTTTTTTGGTCTCAGATAGTAACATAAGCATTAGCTTTCATTATTTTTCTGGCCACCTAATGGAGTGCAAAGTGTGCTGGGTCTCAATTAGTTTCTCGTTTTGTGCTTTCATTAAAAGTCTCATTGTTATTATTTATTGAGCTTATTAATGGGCTGGATCTCAATTAGTTTCTCGTTTTGTGCTTCTGTTGTACTGCCTAATCCAACTCGTTGGAAGTATAATGGGGAAAAAGTAGTTAGATATGTTGTTAAAGGCATTATATGATTGTGAGGATCTCAAGTTAGATATGTTAGGCTGTAGCAAGTGAAGGCGGAACTGATGATGCCAAAAGAAGGGGTGATGCTTTTTCTTGTGCATTTTCTGCCCATTTGGCAAGGTAATTTTGACAGAGGCTTCCTTTTTTGATTTCCTTCTATCATTATTGAAGCACGGATATCTATCACAAACTTACTTCTAAAGAATCATTTAAAAGTATTTTATCTGTTTTGAAGTTAATCTATCAGATTAGCTTTATCCTATTTAAGGTTCTGTAGTGAGTCAGGCTCTTCTGGTGTATCTAGTGGTTTTTGAGAAACTCAATTGAACCTTAAAAAATGAAAAAATGTATGAGAAGCAACTTTAGTTGCATTGTTCTTACCTTAGCCTTTTGGAATAACTCTCCTGCATGTTCCTGGGATATTTTCAGTTTTTATTTCAAAATAGGTAAGCTAACTGGCAAACTTTGGCTATTCTGATCTTCCTCTACCTCAGCTGTCTCCCACATTCTTAATTTTTTTAGTAAATCACTCTTCATCCAATGAAACATGTGAAGAAAAAGGCCCATAAAAACTTTGCACACAAAATGTAAAAGCTTATTTATGGAGCATGATAAGTTGAGGAAATTTTATTTTTTATCCGTGACCATCCATGTTGGATCTTGATAGCTAGTATTCCTTATTGATACATCTAATTTTGCACATGACCACAATTTGAAGTTTAACGTTTCTTTACATTCTTATTTATACTCTAACTCATTGTAAGTCAGGGTCAGAACTCAGAACATGTTGAATATAGTCTTACATGTCTTCAGATGATGAGTTACATATTTACGTCATTGTGATTTTTCATATGTTTCTTATGTGTTTTTTTTCCTTTCTTTGTTATCTCAATACTTTTTTCAGGTTTTTGTGATTTTACTAGTCTTAGATCCTCATCCCCCTGCTGGTTGTGGCATATATTTCTAGCTGAAACATAAGTGTTTGAGCCAATTAAGTAATAAAAAATCATTTATTTTACTTGGGCATACTCTTTTTCCACTGATCAGCTTCCACACCAACTGAATAGGTTGATGGAGGAGCCTGCGGCATATGGGAAGTTAGGTTTGGCCAATCTATTGGAAATGAGGGAAGATTGCTTGAGAGAGTTCCAGTTTGTTGATGCATATAGAAGTATAAAGCAGAGGTAATTTTTTAATCTGTAAAGAGATCTTTGTTGGGAGTTTACCTGTACCTAATTTCATGATAAGCCATTATGTTTCCAAGTTTCATAAAAAAATTTGAACAATCTGTGTAAATAAGCAAAAGTTGGCTAGTCATATGAGCATAAAATAGGATGCTTTATACTAGCTCACTGAATTACACACAGGATCTGTACTCCACACAGTTTGTTATTCTATCTAAGGACACAATTGTTGAAGTTTGATTCTCACGGTAAAGATTTGGGGTGAAAAAAGCCTGTTATTGAGTTGACTTTGGTAATTTGTTTTTCATATATCCAACACGGATCATAGCTTTGAGTAATCATGAAATTTTAAATATTCTTTAATGCTTACCTTTGTCTAAAGCCGTCAAACAAGCTGCAAGCTATCGATGCACAATTTGAATATAAAACCAAAGAGGAAAAAACAGGAAACTTCTGCTGGCCACATAATCTGTACTACAGACCTAGTCTCCTGACAGTCTCCTTGCTATTCCTGATTTTTTCTTAATTTTTTATTTATTATCAGGGAAAATCAGGCATCACTTGCTGTTTTACCTGACTTGTTGATGGAGCTTGATAATATGGATGAGGTATCCCTACCTAGCACTATGGTTCCATGAAATTAACATGGTGGAAGAAGTTCAGTGTTGAAACTTTTTCATATAGTATATGTGATTAGTTCATCCATTTAGTAATTTACTTCTCTCCCTAAAGTGAATATTTCTACATATTAGTAGTGAGTAAAATTTAAACTATAAGGAAGTTAACTTAATACAGATGCCATACTGAGTCTAAACTCATTATTGTTGGTCATCTAGTTTTTGTGGCATGCTTAAGGCACTCCTAGCTTCCCATAATCTCTGTTGCCTATTATCTGAAACCCTCCTTTATTACAGGAAACAAGACTACTTACTCTAATTGAAGGTGTTCTTGCTGCAAATATTTTTGACTGGGGATCTCACGCATGTGTGGATCTCTATCATAAGGGAACTATTATTGAAATTTACAGAATGAGTCGCAATAAAATGCAGAGACCTTGGCGGGTGAGTAGTTAAACTATATGTATTGATGAGGGTACTTGATTTCTGAATTCATTCATCATAGTTGATAGTTAAATCCTACGCTAACTTTTCATTATCTAGGTGGACGATTTTGATGTCTTCAAAGAGAGAATGTTTGGGACTGGATATAATAGACATTCCCCACATAGAAGAGCTTTACTTTTTGTTGATAATTCTGGTGCTGACATTGTTCTAGGGATGCTCCCCCTTGCACGGGAGCTCCTTCGTCGTGGAACTGAAGTGAGTTCACTTTCTGTATTGTGGAAATTTTACAGTTACCGTATTAGACTAGTTCTCTCAATATGATCTGTGTTCATAGATTCACTAGTTCCAACATCTATTGGTAGTGGACAATCTCCGAAGTGAAATGTGCCTGCCTACCCAAGTATTACTTTTAAATTTTTTTCCTTTGAATGACTTTTACTAGTGTCACTTTTGGCTGCTCCTCATTCACTGGCCTTATTCTAATGAATTTTGTTATGTGAGCATGATAACAATGGAAGCATCTATGCAGGTGGTTTTGGTTGCAAATTCCCTTCCTGCTTTAAATGACGTTACTGCAATGGAGCTTCCTGACATTGTGGCTGAGGCTGCCAAGGTTTGTCTGTTCTTACGAACTTTACATTTGCCCTCTGTAATTTTTAGTATGTTTAAGGAGCATCAACAAAATTCATCAACAAATGCCTGTATCGTCATTTGGTTATCCCCCTTGATGGGAAATTCCATTCTTGATAAAGTTTGTATTAGATGAATAAAGAATTTATTGATAGTGTGGGAAAATTGCATGTGTAGTGCAGCTGTAATCATTGTAGTTATTGTGTAGTTATGGTAATCCCTACCTTTAGGGATTGATTGTTGTACTCTTCTGACTTTAGGCAGTAGTTACTGTAGTTCCTGACTTTTAGGGATTAGATTTTTTATTTATTTTAAATAGATAGTTTTCTAGTGAGGGCGAGCCTTGGCGCAACGGTAAGGTTGTCGCTGAGTGACCTGGAGGTCACGGGTTCGAACTGGAAACAGCCTCTCTGTAAAAAGCAGGGGTAAGGCTGCGTACATTTACCCTCCCCAGACCCCACCTAGTGGGAGCTTCGTGCACTGGGCCGCCCTTTAGATAGTTTTCTAGTATAGCTTCTCTCTGCTGTGTATATACCGGTCTAATACATTTCTTTGAGGAAGACAATACAATTGACCTTTTGTCAGATAGTAAAGGGTCTCCTTTGCATATAGATTTGGTATGCATTTATGCTACGTGAACCACTTTTCCCCACCAACTTGCATTTAATGGAAGCTTTAGCATCTGTAGTATCACTTCCATTTTTAAATTTAATTAGTTTCTTCTTCCTCCACTAAGTGACCTAGCCTCCAATTATGAGCATTTCGAGATCAAAATATTGCAGCATAAATTTTTTAAACGGATTATTTCTGTTCCTTGCTTGTTACGTAGACATTCCTTTATAATTGGAATGATAAAATAGAGTGGCAGTCAAGAGAATGTGAATGTTACTGCCTATGGTATCTGATTGAAATATTGGGTAAATTACTTTTCCATCCCTTAAGAGATGATCAAATTACACAGCCTTCCCCTTTGTTATGAAAATATGCACAAACTTCCTTTGAAGCCAAAAGATGACCAAGTTATCCTAAAAAATAGTATTGATTTCTTTTATTAAAAATCTCACTCAATGGAAAATGTATTTCTTAAATGTTTATTTCAATCTTATTTGTTTTGTATTGAAAATCATAAATGTAAATTTTTCTATATTTAAAAAAGTGACTATTTTATATTGAGCAAATACATATTTGATACTTGTTATATTATATAAGTAATAAATATAAAGGCATTTTGATCAAAATAAGTATAATTGCAACTTATTTTTTTATTGTAAGAAAGGTCAATCTAGTGCGTCTTTTGATTTCAAAAGAGAAGATTATAATTTCTCAAAAGAAGGAAGGGCCATGTAATTTAAATATCTCTCAAGAGATGAGAGAGTAATTTATCCTAAAATTGAAAGATCAAAGATCTTAATTTCATTGACTTTACTTTTTAAGTACATGCTGACTTTACTATGACTATGGTATTTAAGTTGTTTACCTGTAAAGACTGAAACTAATTCTTTTAGCCCACAGCACTGTGACATTCTTAGGAGAGCTGCTGAAGCTGGAGGCCTGCTTGTGGATGCAATGAGTAATGCCTTAGATGGTTCAAAAGAAAGTTCATCTTCAGCTCCCTTGATGGTTGTTGAGAATGGGAGCGGGAGTCCGTGTATAGACTTAAGACAGGTCAGCTCTGAGCTTGCTGCTGCTGCAAAGGATGCTGATTTGGTGAGAGGCTCATTCCATTTATTTGAGGATATTATGCATAAATTATAAATACCAAAAAAAAAATCCATATTTTAATGAAAGTTTTATGCTAAGCAGATAATTTTGGAAGGGATGGGCAGAGCTCTTCATACCAACCTCGATGCTCGGTTTAAGTGTGATGCTCTCAAGGTAAGATTGTCTGTTTGTGGCTATTAAGACTATTATTTCAGTCAGATGAATTTTAATCTGGCACTCCAATAATTGGATTTCAGTGCATGTCTTACTGAGCTGACGCTTGGTTTTCAGATTTATTATCAACTGCTTTGGTTTGCTATATGAATTGTGTTTTACAACAAGCTCTGTGTTGTCCATTCTTATACTTCTACTCATGTTATTCTCAGCACCCCATTTATCTTGGTTTCACATCTTTGTACTTGTGCATCTTTGTTCTGTTGTACTTATAAAACCATTGTAGTCAACTTTCTTGCTTACTGCTGACAGTTTGACTTATCAGTGTCCAAATATTAACAAATCTTATGTCACTGGTATATTTCATTGCCACTTGAACTCTTCTCCTGTTCTCTTCCTATATCATGTGCTATTTCTTTTTCTTTCAATAGCCCAATATCTTCTGCGAAAGAAGAGTTGTATTCTACAGGTTGTTTTATAAGTTTTCCATAATTCCATATCATGTTAAATTTACTGTATTTTTGCTTTAAATTGCTTTATCAAGTTGATTTTTTTCTCCTCCCTCCCTGCATGCATGCCGGGGTATTTGTGAGAGGGAACCATGTACAAGTGGATCATTTGATACATTTCTTCTCTTCTCTAAATGCAGCTTGCGATGGTTAAAAATCAGAGGTTGGCTGAAAAGTTGGTTAAAGGGAACATATACGACTGTGTTTGTAAATATGAGCCTGCCAGCCGAAGGCTTCCGTGCATATAGTCAAGTAGTTCAACTGTTTAATATTTAAAGATTGACTTTGTTGGAGGGGTCTGGATGAAACATTATAATCATTTTGTTCCTTATTTTTCTGACGGTTCAAACAATGCTCAATAGATAATAACTAGTCAATTCCTCTACCTTAGAAAATTTTATATGAGGAAGATTCTTCCATTGCGCTACGAATCTGTGCAGGGAAAACATCTCCTGTTTGCATTAACTATAATCTTAGTTCATGATGCATCTGTTTTTCAGAAGTGTGGATTTATTGTCAGATCTTAGATTGTGTCTATGAACAAAATACTATGTCCCCCCCCCCCCCCCTAAACAAAAAAAAAAGGGAACAGAATACTATGTTATGATCAAGATTTCGCCATTAACGTCCAAATTTCATTTCCGGCATCATTCGCATCAAAGCTTGCATATCGTACTGAAGAGGTCTGAAGTAATAAGGAACTCCCCATCCATCATGAATACTCTTACTGATTCGTTCTTCCTTAAAACTGACCCAAACACAGACATTCCCAATCCGTCAGGAAGTTTAGAGTACCTTCTGATGCCAGCCAGTATGACCTGTAGAATATGAGTGACCTCGCCTCTGTATACTGTTGCTTCAAAATGCTTGCATCCTATATATATTCTCCTACCCAGGTACAATACACTTTAGAATGAGCTAAAGAAGATTCGGTAAAATTCTTCGCATGCTGAAAGCTGTATAAATATATGAATATTGCAATTTAATGCTTTAACAGTAAAAGAGAAAAGGGATCGATACATTTGGATCACGTAGTGTAAGGGCAAAAGATTGATGTTCGCGATGATAGCATGAAAATCCTTTAAAAGTTTGTTTTATTGAGGCTCTGGCAAGTGAGAGGGCATTTGGTCTAGTGGTATGATTCTCGCTTTGGGTGCGAGAGGTCCCGAGTTCGATTCTCGGAATGCCCCTACCCCATTGTTATTATTGTTTTTGGCCAGAACGGCTGGCAAGGCGCTGAACGACGACACAAACAAACCTTGATGTTGTCTTCATTACTATCCACAATTATGTAGATTTTCGAGATCTGCTGTGCTTCGATTTCAGAACTTTCTATTTAGGCTTCACCCAAATTCAGCAAAGAGATACAGACTATAACAGGAGAACCAGTTTCCTTAGTTCCTTTTCCAATTATTGATTGGAGAAAAGAAGTCAAGTAATCAAAGCAGAAGCCATGCTAAAAGATTTGAGCTATCTGATTCTGAATAAAGTCTATATTTGCCCACCAATTCAGTTTCACTTTCTTGTGCACTTAATTTATAATGAGCCATGACCGTCACAAAATTGTTTTGATAGTTAATCATATTACCGAGTACGGTACATATACGCTCAGTACCCGAAGGCTACAGACGCGAGAAAAGAGAGATACTATAATATAATGAATACTTGTAGACATTATTATCACTTATCACTACGTACTTGTTGTGTTAGATCATATAGTGCGGCAAATTTTGTCCTTTTTCGTCCACTCTCGAGGACCAGTGCCTCTTGATGCTGTGATAAACTCGATCGGTAGCCAACACGTACTATATTTGTATCTCTGTCTCAGAATGCTTTCCTTTAATTACTTTCCTTCTTGAGTTGACATAATGATGTCACTACAAAATTCTCTAGCGTGATGAAACTCTCATGATTTAATCTCGGGACATAATAACCCAAAAGCACATAGAGACAAGAACTCATAAAGATAATGGTACTACTATTGACTGCATTTTCTTTAACCGAAAAAATAACTACCATATCTTCCTCGATGTTACAACAAAATGCTGATTAAAGCTCTCACATACGTTACACACACAAAGACACGAATATATATATATATATAAGCCAAAAGTAAACGCACCAAGGCAGTCGATATTGGACTCTAAGCTTCTTGTTCACACTCTTTTGCTAAGTCAACGTAGAAACTGTAGACCGCCCAGATAGAACGAACTAGGAACCTTCCCATCAAAGACTTAGGTATAATATAATAAATATAGCTAGGAAAGTGATAGATTCACTCATCTAAAGTAGTGAGATTAGATTTAGACCAAAGGGTTTGTAGTGGATGAACCATAGCAGTTGATCATGCCGGTCCATGATCCTAGACCGTTAAGATACCCAAACGACTCTTTTCCAGCATCAGAGCAACCCTGGTCCTGCCATTCCAGGGACAAAAGCTTAGGGTTTGGCTTCACATCAATTGTGGCATTTTGGTTCTCATTGGTATGATCGTATGGCAGCATCAGTCTCTGGCAAGAGTCCATGATATTATAAGGCCCACTGCTATTATTATTACCATCAAGAGATGACATACCCCCAAATACCGAAGGAGAGCAAAGATTGTGAAAATTTGGCGGCAACCCATTGTGATGACCATTCATGTCTCCAACCCCAATTCCCATACCCATGTCACTATTTCCCATAAAATTGAAGTTCCTAGAAGTACTCCCAACTATCCCTTCCAACTTACTTTCCATGAAGTCAATAGGCCTAGGGTTCTCGAGCATGAAATTAGGGTTTCCCACTAAATTACCGATATGAGAAAATTGCACATCTGGGAAAGAAAGTTGAAGATGGTCTTTGCGGTTGTTGTGGTGGTGATAGGAGGTGGTTATTCCAGGCTGTAATGGTTGGTTTTGGTTATTATTAAGTGATGGATCGTTGGATTTCTTGTTAGAGACTTTCTTGTTCTTTCTGCACCCACCACCAACGGGGATGTTCCTGAGAGTGCCACCTTTGGTCCAGTACCTTCTGCAAGTCTTGCAGAAGTACCTTGGCTGAGAGAGGCTATAATTGTTGTAGTAGCAAAACTTGGTGTGTGTGGAGTCGCACCTAGGGCACTTGAGGGCTTGATCGTGTGGGGGTCTTAGCCTCCTCTCTATCAAGGGCCTTGAGCATGTAAGCATGTCCCCTGATGGTGAAGATGAATCCAACCCAGATTCCTCGTGAATTGTGCCCTAACATAATAAAAAGAAACATCTTAATCAATACATAATGGTCTGCATTGTGTCTTTTTCTTATTCTTCTTCTCCTCGTTCTTCTAAAATTCTTTTTCCCGTGGCTTTTTTCTTCTTTCCAATAGCAATACATACCTTTTCCGCTAGAAAATTGAGAAAAGAAAGAGGTTGCAGAGTGCAATATGACATCATAACTACTAATCTTGATTAATTAAATTATATATGCCTGCACTCTATTCTCAAATTGACTACTTTTACCACAATTGACATAATATGTGCAAGAAGTACGAGAAATGGGGTCGAAATTCGTCACACATCAAACGTGGAGTAATTAAATAAGAATGTGGGGTGGTTTTTGTAGAAGCCATGACCGTGACAATAAATATACGAGGCAAAGAAGGTGTGCATTTCAGGCATATATACCTGGAGCCAGTGATCTGATGATTCCATGCAGACGTGCAGAGAAGAAAAACCCATTCACAAGCAAATCCAAACCAGGGAGGCCTTCTCCTCTGAGCAGAGTACTGGTAAACTTCGAGTGCCACTAGCAGTGTTTGATCAGCATTGCACAGACAAAGAGAAGGAGCTAGCTAGCTAGGCGGGAAGTGTTAGAGAAAGAGGAATATTTCCAAGTGTTCAGTAGTGAGATATGAAGAGAGTAGTGTTCTGGGCTACTACTAGCTTGGGACGAGCCCACCCTGGCAGTGATTAAGAAGGAAGAAAAAGGTGAGCCTAGTGATCTGCCATGCTGTCCTGCGCTACGGTCTAACCCCGCCGAGCCCCGTCGGTGACAACAACTGTGGGCCTTAACCTGTCTCTCTATTGCCCCCCTGCACTGACCCCACCTTCAATATATCTTGCTTCACAAAATGGACGGTTCAGATTTTATATGGTGACTGACTTGGAAGAACAAGAGCCGCTGATGGTGATATGGTAGTGGGCGGCAAGATACGTCACGCTAGCCCTATCTGACGTGACAGAAGCTAAGAATATTTGGGTCCCCGATAAAGGACGCATACCGAAAGAGCACTCTACTTGCGGGCCCGGGATGAGTGGACCCCACTCGCTCTCCTCCAACAAGCTAAGGATATATTCTCTCACACGCGCCCTCAATCGCCCTCCATGCTCCTTACGTCCCTCTCTCGTTCTTTCTTTCCCGAGAGGCTTGGACATAATCATATCTCCCTGACCCACCACCCCCACCCACAGATCTACACACATACACCCCAGAAAGCAGAAACGAAATCCCCACGGTTTCCATGCCATCGTCGCAATTTTCTTCCTCACTTGGGATCTTATCGCTTGTTCCAGTTTGGAATACTTCATATATGCACGCCCTCTCTTTATCTTATGGAAATATTTATTGGATCATTATGTCAGTATTTATTCTTTTTAATTTATGTTAGGATGATGATACATACTGAGTTTCTGGAAATTCAAATTCTCCTGTCATTGAATTATATTTTAGATTTGTGTATGATAATAAACTATTATTTATTATAAACTTTAAAATGATTTAACTATTAGGAGTTAACTTGGAATTTTGATAACCGATTCTTATATATCTAAGGATAATTATGGGTAAAATAACTCATATACAGAGCATGTAAAAACTCAACAACCCATTTCATATTTTACTGAATTCTTAATTCCAGACTCAAAACTCATTTATTTAAAAAAATTTTAAAATGAATATTTTTTAGTTTAAAATTCATTTACATAAAATTTATTCATATAAAATTATAATAAAAATAAAACACTTCAAATAACTATTAGTATAATTTAAAAATCATATAAAGCTATATTATATATATATATATATATATATATATATATATGAGCACACACAACCTAGCGTCAAACGGATACATTTTACTACTCCTCATACGCCCAGAATATTTTTGCCATTCTCTTCTTCCTATCCTCAAAGGAGTATATATGGCCCAAACTAGCTAGACTTAGACTTCAAAATTCGAACCCATATTCCCCAAATAGGCGGGTTGATGGGATGGCCCTCAAGTTTTAAAAACTGGGAATAAACTGAAAAGCTTTGAGCAGAAGAGGGACACCTGAAAGAGCAACTTGGACGCTTTATCCACTTAGAAGAGATCCTAGAGCAGCATGTATGACTATGAGATAGTTGGCGTGAGAAACACACTCCCACACAACAGCACCCAAAGTACACGCAGAATAAAGTGAGAGTGTGCCCACGTTACGCCCCGTACACCTGACTTCTGCCATAGCTAGCCCTCTAGTAATGTGGGATGTCTTGCTTTTTTTCCTTTCTCTTTGGTTGATCGTTTTCTATATCTGCTTTAGTAACAAAAAGATAGATTAATTATTATTTCAATCATAAGCATATGCTATCATTGATTTCAACACTTTAGTGTGATGATCTTTGCGTGGCTGCTGCCTGTTGGTGAAGGGTCATGTAAAGATGAAAGTATACATTTAAGGCCAAAAACATCAGTAGGAGTTTATAGCTATGGGTTGTTTTTGGACTTCTGATTTGTGGCATATTAAGTGGTAACTAGATCTCTTCTTTATTTGCATGCAATAAAGGAGACAAAGTTGTAAGTATTCTTTGGACTTACTAGTAAATAAATAATGCCTTTTTTTGTCATACCATGACGTGCACTGATAAAGATTTCTGAACGTATAATGGTTGCTTTACCATATATGCACATGCCATGCATATGCCTTTGTGATCAGTAGGGTATCTTGTAAATTAACAACATCGATTAAAGTATCTCCTTTTGAGATGGAAATTTTGAAACTATATGAACAACCTTCACTCTCAAGCTACGTATAATGTTATCTATCTTTACTTCTACATTTGAGTTGCTTTCTTTCGTCTTTTGCTCTTTCTTCCTCTTTGATCTTAAAATCAAATGAAAGTTCAGAAAAGGCCCAACATACCACGCAAATTTAAAAGCTGGATTTTTTTCTCGAAAATTTTTAAAGCGGGAAATTTTTAAGATAGGATTTTTTTTCCTTCAAAATTTGGTAATCTTTTTTGCCCTTCTTCTCCAATTTTATTTGCCCTTGCTTTTTCCCTAACGTTTTCTAAATTAGGTATAAATGGAACCGGTCGACGTCCCGCTTTTTGCCTTGATATTGAATTATTGATTAATTACAAATTTTATCGTAAGCCACTGTTTCGTGCATATGGATTTCATATACAATAATTTGTATGCGTACTCTGCGTTAATTTGGTCAAACATTCAAATGCGCTAAAAATACCTCGTTATGGGCGCAGTCAATTTGGTTCTTTTTTTACAAAAAAGCGTGTGGGATGTGAGTGAGGCTAATATAATATAATTAGCCCCCACCATATGTTCCATTCTTCCCAAAGGTGACCTTCCACATGTAAACCAATGATGAAACTCTGAGAAAAAACAAATATACCCAACGCCCTTTGGGGGGCCAACGCCAATATATTGTACTCTATATATATATATATATATATATATAATGGCTTTAAAAAGTTACGAATTATAGCATCATAACTATGTATAGCTCCCGATCCCACTGCCAATTTACTGAGAACCACCGATTTTCCTTGATATACGTGCATTGTAGATTAATAGATTACATTTTATTTTTGGCCAAAATAATAGATTACGTATCTGATACTTTGGATTCATCATGTGGCTGTTGCGTCTTGGGCTTGCCTTAGCACGCATAAGCATACATTATAACGGGCCTCATGTTACATGAGTCAAGTGGCGTATATGGTATTGGACAAAAATATATAGAGATGAATCCGCATGCGCGACACTGCCAACGCTCAGTGCGGCGCGCAGGGGAAATATATTGATCTAAAACAAAATTTTCCCTAGTTCGAAGGGATTTTGGATGGATCTACGTACGAATCTCCATGGGGGCCGCCGGTAGACCTCAATATTTTAAGCGATATTTTAAAAATCCAACTGATTATTTCATCAGAATAATAAACAATTTACGGATCCATGTCCAATCATGGTTAAACATTTTTTAATACATATAAAACTTATAAATATATAATATTTTGAGGGTTCAATCGATCACAATTATGAATGGTTTGTTAATTTGTCGGTCGAGTCAGTCTAGTTTTTTACTCTATAATTTTAAATTCTTAACCTTATGTGTACTTTTGGTTGTGGCTTTTGTTCGCTGATTTGTTCTCTATAGCTATAGCAGTAGATCAGCCAGAAATGATTATGCTTCTATTATTTTGCATGCAAGGGAGTACTTACCTGCAGTACAGGTCCCCCTGCTTCGTGTGTTTCATGTATATTTTCCCGCCTTGGCATCCTCTTCAGTCTTCACCTTCTAAACTAGCGCTCTTTTGGGCACCACTTGATTTTCGTGCATTAACAACTCATGATTGTGTGGCTAACTTAAGAATTATTTATATAAATTGAATTTCTTAAAAATTATATGTTATTGTTGACAAAAAGGGTTATTATAGCATGCATTATTGCATGAATATATATAGAGAGAGAGAGAGACTTATCATAATGACTTTGTAAATGTCACATGACAGATATTCTTCTCTCTTGGGCATAGAGCTAGCTTATGAATTTTTGCTCCCATTTAGATGTCTGGTACGTGCACACACTTAATTATTAAAGTTTGATTGAAAATAATTCCAACTCGTAAGAACCGAAAATAGCAGAGATTAAAAAGAAAAATTGATTGTGAAAAGGAAAGAAGTTATGAGAATCTAAGAACTCTATAATTTAGATGTCATATAGTGCGTGCTAACTTTCTATGACGGTGATATATAGCGTGTGTATAATATGGAAATTCATGTGCTTCCCTGTGTCTGTGATGACTGAGTACGAGTCTCTGCCTTTTAGATTGTAAAGCTTATTTATCAAGTGATCGACATGATCAAGGGCTTCTATAAATTGTATAGCCAAATTCGAGAGATGCCTTCAATACAAAATATTTATACGTATGTTTTTGGACATATGAATTTTAATTATATATATGAAACACTAACTTGTACATTTTCAAGTGTTTATTTGATTACGGATATGGTAACGTACCACACGACTTTATTTTAAGTTGTTTTCTATTTTGAATGGACGCGGACACGTAGATGTCCAAAAAATTGTCCTTCAACTCCGATGATATCCGGTAAATATCATGATATACAGAAGAGCAATTTTTTATATGACTGAATAATATATACGCTTTGGCTAGCTAGCAGGCAAACGGGAGAGGAATATTAGGATATAAAAATAATCTAACAAGTAGTGTGGTTATAGTGCTGAAGAATTTTAGGATATAAAAATAATCTAACAAGTCACCGAGTGTGGTTTTAGTGATGAAGAATATCAGTAGTTAGCTTAAGTTCGATTATGTAAAAAGGAAAAATCTAGCCTAGGTAGGACAGTGTGGGTAGGACAATGTCGGTAAGAGACTCAATAAAGAATATTTCACCCCAAAAGAAAAAAAAACACAAACAAAACAAAACAAAAATCAGGCAACAGTGGCATGGAGAAGGAAGACCATATTCTGATCTGGGTAATCGCGGTTGGGATGCAGCAATTTGATCTTGAATTTGTTGTACTTTTCTGTTAGTCATTAAGTCAAATAACAGAGACATGTCACATATACCATAAGTTAATGCTGAGCGCAAGAATGTTGTTTGAAATGCTTGATATTTAGTCATTTATGTGATTTTGACCATTCTTATTCTTTGTTGTTTTTTTGTCTTGCCTACTCTTCTTGTTGTCGAGTCATGAGCAAGGCTTCCCGGCAACTCCAACATGAGTGGGGATTACAGGCCTGCGATATTGAAGGGATGAGGTAATTTCACTGCCGTCGCCCCCCGTAAATACCTTAGGCGATCGAGGTGTACCAAACATTTGTCAATCTATTATATATATATATATATATATAAGAAGAATTTATTGTATTGTAAAATGTTATTCTTAAGCTGTTCATGAGTTCTAGTATTTTTTTTTCTCCCATATTTCTCTCTTTAGATTTTTTTCAAATTTTTTCTACTTCCTTTTTTTAAATTCGAAGTAGATATGGGGCCATGTAATTGACATTGATTACCGAAGACTACCGTGCTAATCCTATTCATTAGGTTCAGCCGAGCCAATTAACATTGAGCTATGCTTTACGGCTCCATCTTTCTTTCTTGGTTGTATGCATATATCTATGATTCAAATTTCCTGCCCATTCTTTCCTGATGCTGTATCTCACTTCCTCATATCTCCATGAGTTCAAATTTTCCGCCATCATTCTTTTATCTACACATTTCTTGATTCTTCGTGATTGCAATTTTCCTTCCATGTTTTCATTGACAAATTTCTGATGAACTACCTAGTGTAATTAATAAGAGTATAATATATAATATAATTTTCTCCATCCAGTCGTACTCCTTCCTTATTTAAGCTTTACAAAGTTGCAACATTTTTCTTTGCAATTTCATAGCAAAACTTTTTTATATTTTGTTGTCTATTGCGATTGTATTTGTGAGATCTCTTCTTTATTACTTTTGTTTAGCTTTTATATACATTCTCTATTCGAAGAGTATTTATCCTTCTATTTTCATGCATTTTGGACATTGTATATTCTAGATCTAAATTGTTATATTTTGTTTTTGCTGTATTATGCTGTGAAGTTTGGTTTGCCTTCTTTTCCTTTTGATTCCTTTGTTATTTACTATCTTGTGTTTTCTTTTAATTTACTTTTGTCATGTTCTTAAATTATACCAAAACTCGTTTTTATGCATGGGCAATTTTATATGGCTATGTCTAAGGTCACAAGAAAATTAAGGTTGAAAATTCTCATCCATCATTCTAACAATGAACCTTTGTTTGCAAGAAGTTTTTCAAAAACTTAACTAATCTTTATGATGGTAATATCCTTTCATAACACCCTTCCGTCCTTATGCTATTTATTATGATATTCACATAACCTCAAAGTCTTTCTAAGTATAAGTCAAACTAAGCCAGCTATGTATATCACTCTGTATTTGTTAGTTGTTGTATTCAATTTAATGTAAGATATACTTTTTATTAATTAGGTTAGACATGTTGACTATACTAAAGTACATAAAAATGCAAAATTACAAAATTATACTAACATCTTACATTATTCTTTTCTTGTAGGTTCTTACAACCAATACCAAAACTTTTCCAAATCAAATGGTACTTATTCTCAAGTTCAATACAATATATATTTTTTATTTTTATTCATTCTATCCAACCTAGCATTTTGTTTTTTATATTATTTTGAACTTGCTCGTTTCTTATGTTAAAGTAAATATCAAACACATTGCACTAATAAAAAATTGTTGTCTTGGTGTTATGTGTAACGCTAATCTTATTTTAATCATTTACCTACATTTAAATGTCCTATTCATATTTGTATATTTACTTAGTACAAAAAATTATTTCAACTTTGATCTTTTACAATATTTAACACTTCACCTCAAGTCAGTTTCTACTTTTGCTCTCTTCAATTCTCCACGTCTCAATTGAACTGATGCCTTTCCTTTCCTTAATTCTTCCTTTTTATTAAAAAGTTATACACAAATTTCTCTTAAAGCAAATAAATGATTAAAATGTATTTAAAACAAATAAATATTCAAAATGTATTTAAAGGCAATATTGAAAAATGCATATCTTAAGCTTTTGTTTAAATTATTTTTGTATTAAAAATGATAAATTTAATTCTTTCTATCTTAAACAAATAATTATCATATATTGCTCAAATAGATATTTAATAGATTTTTTCATTATATTAGTAGTAAACAATAAATATGTGTTTCATCAATATATAAAATTAATTTTTTAAGATTGAATGAATTAATTTTATAGTTTTTAATGTAAAATAATTCAAATAAAAGTTTGTGTACATTTTTATAATAAAAGAAAAGGTTAAAAAGTACAAACAGGTGTTTAGTTGAGGTAATAAGAATTAAAAAGAGTATAAGTAAAAATTGAGTTAAGGCAAGTAAAAATTAAGAATAATTGAAACATAAATTGAAGAGAGATGGAAGCTCTGAGGAGACACAAAATTTGAAGAGAAATAAAAAACTTCTATCTTTACTATTTTTAACTCCATCTCTCCTTCAATTTTTCATCTCTCTTCAACTTTTTTCTCACCTTAAGTCTTCCATCTTTTCTTAACTTTTATCTCTTCTTCACCTTAACTCAATGCATGTCCTTATTTTTTTTAACTCTCTATACATTAACTGAACTTATGCTTTTCTTACTCTTAACTCTCTTTTATTAAAAAAATTACATAAATTTTTCTTAAAAAAATAAATAATCTGAATGTATTTAAATGTAGTATTGAATTTTTTTTATTAAAAATATCATTCATGAAAATATATATCTTAAACTTTTTTTAGATTTTTTTGTATTAAAAATGATAGATTTAATTTTTCAATTTTAAACTAGTAATTGTTACATGTTGGTCAAATATATATTTAATATTTTTTCATTATGTTAGTAATAAATGAAAAATATGTATTTCACCACTATATCAAAATTACTTTTTTAAGATAAAAAGAATTAAATTTATAGTTTTTAATATAAAATAATTCAAATAAATGTTTGTATATATTTTTATAATAAAATAAAGAATTAAGGAGAATATAGTTAAAAGTTTAGTTAAGACACAAAAAGTTAAGAAGAGTAGGGGCAAAAGTTAAATTGAGGCAAGCAAAAGTTAATAATAGTTCAGATAGAAATTGAAAAGAGACGGAACTTTTGAGAAGACACCAAAAATTTAATGAGCAACAAAAACTTCTATCTCTATTATCATTAACTCTATATCTTCTCAAATTTTCTTCCTCCCCTCAACTTTTGTCTCTATTATGCTAAACTCTTTCTCACCTTAACTCAACTTTTGTCTCTATTATGCTAAACTCTTCCTCACCTTAACTCAACTTTTGTATCTACTTTCCTTAACTCTTTGTGCCTTAACTGAACTTCTATTTTTCTTATCCTTAACTCTTGCTTTTATTAAAAAAAAATACAGAAACTTCTCTTAAAACAAATAAATAATCAAAACGTATTTAAAGGTAATATTGATTTCTTTTTATAAAAAGTATCATTCATGAAAAATGTATATCTTAAACTTTTATTTAAATTATTTTGTATTAAAAATGATAAATTTAATTCTTTTAATTTTAAACTAATAATTATGATCTATTAGTCAAATGCATATTTAATTTTTTTCCATTATCTTAGTAATAAATGATAAATATGTATCTCACCAACATATAATAGTTACTTTTTTAAAATTGAAAGAATTAACTTTATATTTTTTAATACAAAATAATTTAAATAAAAGTTTAAGATGCATCTTTCATGGATAATATTTTTAATAAAAAATTTAATATTACCTTTAAATACATTTTGATTATTTAACAAAATTTTATATACATTTTTATAATAAAAGAAAGAGTTAAAGAGAATATAAACAAAAATTCAGTTGAAGTGCGAAAAGTTAAGAAGAATACAAGTAAAAGTTAAGTTGAGGCAAGCAAAAATTAAATATAGTAAAAAACAAAAGTTGAAGATAAAAACATTTTCCCAATTAACCTATGCAAGGCAAGGGTCAAGAAACAAATTTTTATAAGAGATACATAATATATATATATATATATATATATGAACTAATGTGCATTACTAGTTCACTTGCTACCAAAAATTTGTATTTAATCCTAAATTGTTTGCTATTTTTATTTTATTTATTGCATATACATTTAATGATTATAATGTTTTGTTTGATAAATTTAATAGTTAGTTCTTAGTTATATTATGTATGTTGATTTTATTTAAATTAAATATAATCACTATAACAACAAGTTAAAATAGTAGAAAAATGGCAAAGTTAGTCAAATATACATTAATTTTTTACTAAAAAAGTAATATGAGCATTGGCCAAATTTTTGCTAAACAATAATTGATCACTAACTAATTTGCAGTAATAAAAGATTAATTTTAAACATGTCTACAACTAATCTATCCCTCTCTAACTTGGTGTAACTTTTTTATTTAAAATAATATAACTACTATATTTTAATATAACAATAAATTAATTAATATCCTATGATTTTATTAATAAAAAATAATTTAATTTAATAATACATTGTATTTTTAGTAAAAACTTATTATTATGTTGTATTAATAAAAACTTACCCATAATTATTTCTGCTATTTTTTAGTGACATATATTAAATTATATATATATATATATATATATATAATATTATAATATTAATTTTTATAAATTATAATTAAAATTTTTTAAAAATAAAATTTTAAAAACAATAGGAAAGAATTTAGTTAAAAAATTCTATCTATGAAAATTAATATTTTTTAAAGAGATGCCAGACATTCTTAAATTTGTCTGCTCTTTTTGAAATATTATATTTCTTTATTTTTTCCACTATTTTCTTTAATTTATAATTATATTTATATTTTAAAATTATATATATTTTATCAAGTAATTTTTATTAATAATTATAACTAATTATTTCTCCATAATTATAATATATCAATAATTAATATTTATTGTAATTAATTAATAATATGTCTAAACTTTATGTTCTCTTTTGTTTTCATTTTATGTTTATTTCATTTTTTAAACCAAATAGTATCTTTATTTATTTTTTATTTTCATTCAACTATTTGTCAAGTATATATTATTACATTCTTTTATATTATTATTTTTTAAATATATATTCATTTGTTGTCTTTAAATTTTATCTCATTCTCTGCAATTCATTCTTCATCTTCCTTCTTACGATTATTCTTCTTCTTCCTACGTAGATTCTATAAATTGCAACATACATTAAAACTACATTAAATTATAAAAAATTTCCAATAAACATTAGAAACTCAATAACTGAAATTAATGTTTTCCAACTAAACATCCATTAAAAAAAGTAAAGAAATGATAAGTGAGAATGAAAACAAAATATATCAAAGAATGTATGTTACAAATTTATCATGAGAAGTTGATGAAAGATCACATAATAACAGGGAACAACTAACTAGAAAAAGAAAAAAAATAAAATAAAATACAAAAAATTTGATAAAAAAAATTAATATACAAAGAGAGAGAGAGAGAGAGAGAGAGAGAAGATAAGAGAGAGAGCTTTAGTAGCTTCAAAGTCAGAATGAGAGTTTTAGAGAAAATTACAATCAAAAGATGAAGAGAAAGCTTGAGCAACTTTAGAGTCAGGACAAGAGCTTCCAAGAAATTTACAATCATTTGCAGTGAAGAAGAAAAAAAGGCTTCAGGGAACAAAAACAAAATTGTTAAAGTGAAGAAGAGAGAAGAACAAAAAAAAAAAACTATGTATATATAAAAAGGAGGGAATGAAAATCTGGTAATTTTTAAATCTGCACCATTGAAATTGTTGAAATTCATGGGCTTTTATTAGTCATAGTCACACATTTTTATTCACAATTTATCCTAATTTGCATTGCAAAGTCAATAAAAGTATTATATATTAAGTTGATATTTATGTATTATATATTATATATTAAGTTTACACACATATACATATCGTATTTTATGTTAATATATGTTAATATAATTTAATATATATCATCTTTATTTAATTTGTTAAGATCTTTATCGATTAAAAATATTAAATTTACACAAATTAAAAGTTAAACAAAAATCTCTAATAAAAATTCACATATGAAAATATTAATTGTATATAATTTAATTACATAAGAGTAAAAAAATTACATAAAATAAGCAAAAATTAAATTTCACTTAATCATCATTATCATCATCTTTGTCATTATTATTATCTATAATTTGATCTCTATCATGAAAGCTATTTGACCTATATGATTGTGGATATTCTCGTGAACTTGGGCTAACTTTTTATGAGGAGTGTTGTTAATAAAAACTCCTATACTCATTTAGTTGCTTTTGCATTTCTTCTATATATTTTTTCTACTCTTCAAGTTGAGCAATATAAGTCTGTCTTGTGTAATCAATAAATTTATTTTTTATTATTTCTTGCATATATGGTAAGTAAATGTATAGCGGCTCTTCATCCGGGGAGTATATCTAGTTGTATCTCGAAGTTGGATTTCCAACTATAATATGTAAAATAGTTTCCAAACTATGCATTAAACCTTTTTTCCTTTCCACCCTCAACTCATAACCATAAATCCAAATCTATCATACTTTCCCTCACACTTTTTGTTGCACTTTTATGGCAATTATACTCATCTTTGAATAATAAAAAGTGTTAAAATCATAATAAAAAAATATAAATTATATATAAAATGGAACTCACAAATATAACTTTTGATTTTTTATCAACTTAAATATTGTTTGGATGTTAATGGGTTTTAAAAAACACCTTAATTGGTGTTGTCTCTTTTCTTAATTCTCGTGCCTTTTATGTACAAAATAAAATATTAATAGTTGAATACATATTTAAAATAATAAGCAATTATTGAAAGAAATAAAATTAAGTACCAATCTTCTTGCGTACTCTATCATTGGAATAGAAACTTTAATGTGCAGATGAACCAAAATTGAAGTTAAAGGCTTTATTCTTTTTCTTTTGGTCACGTTTTTGTCGAAATTGTTGAGAGTCACAATTTTTAAGTTAATAGGTCTTGGGTTTGAGTTTTATGCATGTAGACTCTTTAAGTTAATGCATGAAATTTCTGGTAGCATTAAGTCTTTTATAATTGTCAATATGAAGCCATCAAAAACATATTTTTTTTTAACTCATGCCACTAAAAGACATTTTTAATGATAACAATCAATGACATCATTATAAAGTTTCTTTTAACAATGACAAGTCTCGCTACAAAAAAAGTGATTTTTAGTGGCAATAAAAAAAAAACAACTTTGAGTGGTGACATTTATTGAAATGTTACATTTAGTGATACTTTAAGTTGTTGAAAAAAGAACCTTTAGTAGTGACACAAAATATTGTCATTAAAAAAAATTTTAACGACAATATAAGTCAATGCTAAAAGTACCTTGGCAATATTCTACAAAAGCGACAAAATGTTGTTGCCATATAGTTTTAATGGAGACAAATAGGATAATGAAGAAAAAGAAGAATGCATGCCATTTCTAGCTCTTCACTTTTTATATATGTATATATATTTTTTAAAGTTTGCATGTCATTTCTTTTCAATCGTTCAAAACTTGTCGTAACAATGTACAACTAAAAAAAAATTTAGTATGTTATTATTAAGTAAAAGTTAAATATTATTAAAAGTTAAATAAAAATATCATTCAAGTAATTAAAAGTTAAATACATATATAAATTCAATACAAAATATTCAACAAACGTAAAAATTCATTCATTGCCATTATTATCTTTGTCCTGATCTACTTGTTGACTTGGACTAGTATTTTTTTTAATGATATTTGTCATAATATCTCTTTGATGTGTTAATTTAGTACTGCATATCTTGCATTGTTGTTTTATTTTTCTATAATTGCACGACATAAGGGACTAATATGGGGGTAATATATTTACATATTTTGCCTCACAACGGTATAGTTGGGCAATATCGATTGATATTCTTTTAAAAACCCTATTGATTGACTGAAAGTCTTTACAAAAATTGTGTAAATTATAGGTCTTTTCATGAATTGTAGCTTTTATTTACTCTTTTGATTTTTGCTTCTAAAAGTTGATTGGAAATTAAGTTGCAAATTGAAAAAAGAAATACAAATAACTAGAAATTAATCAAAGACTTTAGTCAATATTCCTTAACATTATTAATGTTGATGTTGTTGTTTTGTATGAGTTTGTGTGTATATTAATCTTCAAATATAATGGTACCATATCCTCCTTTGTATGTATAGTAAATTACGGTATTTTTTGTTAGGTTTAACTAAATCATATATATATATATTTTTTTTTTTTGGTTTCAAAAGTTATACTTGATTATTTAAAGATTTGATATATATTTACAAAAAATTTACCTTCTCTTTACTTGTTGCTAATGAAGTTATCTTTTTGTATAATATTATATTAAAAATAAAATTATAGTTTTATATTAAAACTTGACAACTTAGCTTTTTTTATAATCAATTTAAAAGTAAAATTATAATTTTACGTTATACAAACAATTAACTTCATTAACAAAAAATAAATTGCAAAAGAAATTTGTTGTAATGCATCTCAAATGTTAAGATGACTATATGTATTTTAAAAAAAAGATAGCATGCATAATTTAGCTACACTTCATAAAAGTTATTATAATTTATTTTATATTTTTTAAAACATCTGCAAAATTGGTAATAAAGATTTTTTTGGAATTATTTTTTCAATATGAAAAATGTTGGGGATAAATAAGTAATTATATCATAGGTTATCTTTGTTATAAAACTAGTCAAAATATAAGAAATATAATATGAGTAAGAAATAAAATTAAGAAAAGATGTTTAGTGTGTATGCTTTTTTTTTATAGACATTTAACTATCAAGATAAACTTGTGAGTTATAATAGATGAACTTATGAGTTACAATAACATAAATAATAAATTAATCTATATAATTAAATAATATAGATCTTTTAGGAGTTATAAGGTATATACAATTAAACATGAGAAGTGATCCTAACGAGTTATTCTTTGAGTGTTATAGATATTTATATAACTATATCAGTTATAACACTCTTTTTTGGATGTCTATTAATAAATAATATGTCTCGTTAAAACTTTACCAAAGAAAATCCAATATGATAAAAACCTAATTAAGGGAAAAGAGTACACAATATTTATAATATTTATTGTAAGTTATTTTATTTAAATTCTTACGAAAAAACACCAAATATAACAAAATATGAGTTAAAGAGAAAAGAGTACATCACATCTTTTACTTTCTTAATGACAATGTTATTTAATGTTCTTGAGTCAGTACATCTTAAATACCATAAATCAATATCTCAAACATGGTAGTTAGTAATGCTTTGGTGAGCATGTCTATCAAATTATCATATAAACAAATTTGTTGAATATATATATATATATTATAATTCTTTTAAAGATTATAAGTGACAAGAATTTGGTGAAATATGTTTCATTATATATTTTTTGATGGACCCATATTTTAGTTGATATTACATGCTGCATTATTTTTATAATAATCTTTTTTTCTAAGAGTAAATCACATATCTCTTAGATATGTTAGTGCATTAACTGTAGTTGAATAGTCTTTCAACTTGTTCCATGCATTATAATTATTTTTGCATGATTTGATAAAGTATAAGCTAAAGTTTATTTTGTAAAAAGTTATGATATAATCGTATCACTACATATAAATAAATAATTTTGAGATTTAGTTTTATGTGAATTAGATAAGTACTTCATCCGGTCCTGTTTATTAGAAACAAAAAATTGTTTTATTGGTATTAAGAAAAACAGTTAATATTAGTTTAACTCATTAATTAGGTTCAAATTTGCTAATTTTTTCCTATTTTACCCATTTTTATTTTGCATGGGAAAACGTTATGTATTGTTAAACGTATTCGATGTAACAATAAATGAAGGATAAAAAAAAAATTATTATTTAGTGAAATAAAAAATATACTATATTTATTATATTTTGAGACTAAAAAAATCTCTTCAAATTTTGTTATAAACAGGACCGAAGGAAGTATCATATATTTGCATAACCAATTAATTATGGTCCAAATTTATTTGAATAAAATAATCTCATAACAATGGTCAATTAGATATATTGCAATAAATGTTTAACTTTATTATAATATCTTTTTTTTAAATAACTAAATATTGCTAACAAACTTACAACAAATATAATATCAAGTTGTATAGTAAGATATATTAATGTTCTTATGGTACTTCCAAACTAAGAATTTCCTCATCATTTTTCTCAAGGATGAAAATAGTCTTTATTCAAATTTAGCAACCTTAAAATTATTGGAGTATTTAGTGAATGCGTTTTATTCATATAAAATCGCATTAAGATCTTTTTAATATAAGTTGATTGATAAGAAAAAAACAATTCTATTTGTTAAACTATTCATTATGTAAGTCATGATAAAACTTTATTTTTAAAAAAATTTTCATCTCAAATTCTTTTTTCAAATAATCAATTGCTTTTTGAACTCTTAAAGAGTTCTAATAATATTTAATTAATAAGCATATATAATAATTATGACAAAATTTAATCAAAATCTTTTTATAAAAATACATAGGCAAATTGGATTATTTGTATAACCTTTATTTTACAAATATTCACTAAGATGATTATATCATATATGCTTATATTGTTTTAATTAATATAAGGATAAACGTATTAAAAATTTTTTTTGATAATCTTTACATGCTTTTGCCATTTTAAATCTTTAAAATATTTTCATATAAATTTTACTATATAATATGTCATATAAATAGATTATAACATCTATTAGACGTATATCAAGGTTTTCATATATTGCCAAACTAATAAGATATTTAAAGGTGATTGTATCTGTCATAAGAAAATATGTCTCTCCATAATTAATGCTAATCTTTTTGCAAAAACCCTTGTGCTATGTGTCATGTTTTATGTGCTATGTGTCATGTTTTATATATGATGATTTCATTTTTTTAATTTAATTTCTGTATGAATATGCATTTGTACCTTATCAGCTTTATATTTTAGATGTTCAAACTACAAGTCCAAAGATTTTATGTTTTGAAAATAAATTTAATTCTACTTGAATTATATATTTTCATTTTGGTTAATCATCTTTATGTCTATATTCTTTAATAGATTATGTTCAAGATCTTAATTTTGTTACATTTTAGTAGCAATATTATATGAAAAAATATTGTTGACAATTATATCTTTTTAATTTTATCTTTTTTCTTGTAGTAACATAATTTATTAAGATTTTTTTTTATTTTTTTCAAGTACATAAACCTTTTCTAAGATTTTATAATTAATTATGTTTTGGTATTTTTCCTAAATACCCACCTCCTTAATATGACTATTTTAGTCATTTGTTTCTTTTCCTTTTTTCAATTTGGAATTGATTGGTCTACTAGGTGCAGCTTACTTTTGTTTATATTAACAAATTGTTCCATTGGGATATCAATTTGAATTAGAGTATTTTTTAGTAGGTATATAATATTTGATAATTATTTTTAAGTCAATAAATATATATGACAGTTGATTTGTAATATTTTGCAAATGCATTATTTTCTGAACTTTTAGTTTATATTGCTTTATATGAAGATTTGGATGAAATAGTAATAAGAATGTATTACATGTAGTTTCTATTTTAAACTATTATTATCTTCTCTTAATATTGGAAAAACTATTTTATTAAAATAACAATGGACAAATTATGTTGTAAATAAAAAATGACTCATAACCAACATATTTTTCTAGCATTCTTTGATATGCCATCTTTTCACGTTGTGGTGGAATAATTGGAACATATATCACATATCAAAAAAATTTAAGATGGGAAGTATTTGACTTCTGGGCAACAACTAATTGTGGTAAGGAAAATTTATAATAACTTATTAGCATGATGCACATAAGTGTTGTTATATGTAAAATTGCATATTTTAATGCCAAATTTAAAAGTTTTGTTTTCATAAGCATTGGTATAGTTATTAATTAGAGGTACTTAATTAATTATTCTGCTAAATCATTTTGTAAAAACATGAGTAACAAATTTTTTAACTATTATTCTAATAAACATATAATAATCATTAAAAATCTAAGATATAAACTTGGCAGCACTATTAAAACAAATTATTAATCAAAATATTTGATCAAACAATCTTACAAATGTCATGTTACGAGTTGATAATAAATATATATGTGATTATTTCGTAAATGCATCTATCAAAACTATATAATATTCAAAAGTTTATATGGTGGATGAATGAGCTTATATATATCTCTTTGGATATATTCTATAAATATAAGGGATTCAATCATAATTTTAGCTAGTGATATTTTAATAATTAACTTACTTTAAGAACAAACAACACATAAAATTTCTTTGAATTAAATAACCTTTAAGTCTTTCAATTGATATTTATGTGAATTTTCAATAAATTTTTATATTATAATTAATTTGTGATGACTTAATTATCCATATCAAATAATAAATATATTTAGATTAATGAACTTTTAGTTTATTCTAACATATATTTCAATTAAATTAATTTTTATATAGTACAAATTAGAAAATAAGGCAGGCAATTTTTTTAATATACATTTCTTTTTTAATACAATAGCTATATAGGTAGATATTTAATATTTCTCATTGATGGTAGTAATAAAATATCCATTGTGACTGATATCTTTAAAATTTTACAAATTTCTCTAAGGTTTAAAAGAAAATAATATCTTATCAATAATAAACTTTGTCCTTGGGTAATAATAATAATTCTTTTTGAACCTTCAATAGTTTTATACCACCTAATATGGTATTGATATTGATATCATTTATTATTAAATAAAAAAATTCCCATCTTTAAGTACTACCTATGAAATATATGTCTTTACTATGGATTTTATATTCGAATATAAAATAAGAAATATCTATATTAATTATTTAGTTACTAAACTATATTCTATTATGTATAGTTCTTCAATAATTAATATGCATTACACTTTAATATATATTATACATTTTTACTACTTATTATAGTATTAACCACTTTAATATTGCTATTACAAGAGTACATAAATATGGAATAATTAATTTTTTTTGTACATACTTTTATAATATCTCTCTTTTTTTTTTAAATCACCTTTGATGTATGTATTCTCCCTTAAAATTATTATAAAGACTATAGGTTTATTTATATAACATTTTTAATCCAATTTTTCATGAAATTGTATAGAAATAAAAATAAACACTTTTCACAGTTTACGAAAATATTTATTTTTTTCTTTAAAGTATTTTCAAGATTAATAACAATAAAATGAATTGAATATCAAATACTTATAAAAGTATTTTTTATTAAAAATATTTAAGTACAAAAAATTCATAAAAACACATTATTTTCTTAATTCAAATGTCATATGTATACAATATACATACATATATATATATATATATATATATATATATGTATGTATGTATGTATGCATATTCAAGTGATACATATAAGGAATTTGCTTGTAAGTAAAGAATAAAAATTAAAGTATAAAATGAATACATTTTTCTTGTAACCCACTATAATAAATATTAAATATCTTATGTAGGAGGAAATTATAATTGATTTTCTCTTTTACTATTTTAAAACTTACACATAAATTGATATAATAAAACACATTATTATCACAATACAATTATTCAACATCTTATAGTCTTCTAGGTTTTATGGTTATTTTTGGCATTTTCAAGTTTTAAAAAAAATATTATGGTTATTTGTCTTTGTGGATTTTGACCATATATTAGGCATTAACCATAATTTTATATCATTTCAATAAACATCATGAATCATCTTTTACCTTTAATAATTGATTTGTGCATAGGTTGTGGTCATTAACTTGCTCATAAACATATTAAATTTACAAAGTTTTTTAAGCTTTTCAGTGACATAAAGTGCATAAACTATTACCCTTTAAGATTATTGTAAAAGGAAAAAAAAGTATTTTAAAGCCATCCATTCATTAAAATATGTCATTAATTTTTTTATATGCACTATTCATTTAGATAATAAAAATTATTGGTTATAAAATAACCAAAACAAAAAAATGTTATGATTGTTAGCCCTCTAATCATGTTTAATCTTTTGATTTTTAGGACATTTGTCAATATTGAATTGATAATCATACGATGAATATGAATAAACTTTGAATTTATGAATAACATAATTAAATTTATGGATAATATAAAGTAAGAACAAAAAGTTTCTTATATCTTAATTAATGTGATGAACAACAAGTTTCAAATATTGATGCTTTATACTAATTTGTTAATGACACGTGTTGATAATGTTTTATAAAACTAATGGAAAATAAGAAATATAATAAGAACAATAAAAAATTAATTATATTATTCATACCTAATATATAGCTTTTATTTATAGCAATTCAACCATAAATATAAATTTGAGTCACAATAATATAAATGAATAAATTAATTTACATAATTATATAATATAAATAATTTGAGAGTTATAAGATATATACTATCTTAAAAAGTTATTTTTTTAGAGGCTATAAACATCTACATAATTATCTCATTTATAACAATCTTATTATTTCCTTGTCATGAAATTTTGACAAGAAAAATAACTATTACTTTGCAAAATATTAATTTTAATTTTTTTATTTTACTATATATGGAAAATTGTTATATGAAATTTTTTAATAACTACATTTTTCAATAACTACTCTTTATTAAATGCTTATTTATTGAGAATGTATTTACTATTTGATTATTAGAATATTGATTTCTCTCTTTAGTTCTTAAGACATTTGTATTGTACAAATTAATTTTTGTAAGTTCTAAATGTTAGACACGTTAGTCCTACTACCTTTTGCCAACATTAAAATTTAATGGGATGTGTTTGCTGGCTGACTAAGGGTTTAGTTGGCACGATAATAACATTTTGGCTGGAATCTTTTATGACATCTTAGTCAGGGGTTTATGTTTTCTTTCTTCTTATTTGTATCTCTTTTGTTCTCTTTCTTTAGCTCTCCACTTCCTCCATGGCAAACAAAATCTTTTTTCTTCTATCTTTGTTGGCCACTTCGCCTAACATATTAAGGAGAGGTTTTGCAACTTCTTAGGTATTCTAATACACCATAAAGATCCATTTGGTTCACAGAATTGTGAATGTAATATCTTTACATATTTTGTGTAATGTCTATTATACCTTTATACTTATTATTCTATCTATTAAATTATCTTTCTAAAAGTAAGGATCAAATAATTATTTTTTATCTCACCTATTCTCATTTACTCACATTTTACATTCCCTTCATCATTACATCCTCCAACAAAACGAAGTATAAGAACACTATTCTTGCCATGAACAATAAGCATATCATTGTAAAACATATTTGGAAGGAAAAATAGGACTCCTTTCACCATCAACACCACCATCAAACCTTTTGACGTTAATCAAAAACCTTTAAAAAATGTAGGTAACTTTAATTCATTATTAAAATCTATTTGATAATTCCAAAAACGCTTGTAGGCTACAACATGGCGAAGAAAGAATAATGGATACTTGCTAACATTCCTAAAAAGATTATGAACCATTTCATTTGATGAAGCAAAAATGATTATTGAATCCTTGTATGCAATTCTATTGAGTTGCAAACCAAGAAAATGACATAATCATAGAATGCCTTGTTAATCAAAGGGTTTTGATTTTTTAATTGAAGGAATCAAAGGAACTCGCAATATGGCTTTTTAATGCACAAGATGGATTGAGACTAGGTCTTTAAGGTGGTAGAGTAGTGAACATTGAGATGAAAGAGCCTGTTGATTTTGTATATAGGGAAAATTCCATCATCGTCAATCGATGATAAGTCACTGATTTTGATGTTGTTAAGTAAAATCTTGCATTCAAAGGTGATGAAGATTAGAGAGCTATTATTAATTATCATTAAAATCTCTACATTGGAGCAATTGCAAGTTGTGTAGTGCCAATGATAATTGAAGAGGTGAAGGAGAGAGGTTGACTCAATTTTCAGAAAGAATAATAGAATGGAGTGAAGACATTGAGAGAAGAGGGTTTGGGAGAGGACTTGGTTGTCTTAGAGGCGTTAAATGTAGTATGAATCAAAGAGACAATCAGAGACAATTTGGTGGAGAAGGAGAGAGGAAAGGGTGAAGAGGAGAAGAAATGAAAGCCATTGATGATAATTAAGGGAGAGCTAGAAAGAGAATATAAGAGATGGAAAGGGAAAATAAAAAAGAAAACACTGACTTAGGAAATTTTTTTAGGTGCATCTAAGAAAATCAATGGTTATAATTATTTGTACATGTGAGATTTATACATAGTATAAGCGGGGCCTATATGTAAAATAAATATTAATTGTTAATTGTATAAATAACGTAGTGCATCATATATATATATATATATATATAAATTACTCTTGACTTAGATGCCATGTCATCATAAAAGATGCCACATAGGTAATCGACATGGCATATGGGATCTTAAAGTGCTAAATTAGTGATTCCATTGATATTTAAAGTGGATAGATAATGAAGAGAATTATACCTATAAGTTTAAAATTTATATAGATTAACTTTCACTATGTTAATCTTTTAAGATCACATAGGAGAAAGAAGATTTTTTTAGAAATCAAATTATATATATGTATATATATAAATGGTTTTTTTTGGATTACAAATGATGTACAAGATTTTGTTAAGAAAAAAAAAGGAGAAAATAAGATACTAAATCAAAATACATCAAAACCGTTCGAGACTTAGGCCCTGTTTGATTTAATTCTGTAAAACAATTTTTTTACTTTCAAGAAAAAAAAAATAAAAAAATCTGTTTGATAATTTGTTTTTAATGAAGTGTTTTGTAAAACAAAAAAATAAAATTTTGTTTTCAAAAACAAAAAATTCAGAACACTTTTTAAGTGTTCTGTAATTTTTGTTCTACAAAATCAGGTAAAAAACAAAAAATAATTACTTTTCAAAATAATGATTCAAACAGATTTTTTAATTTTTTTATTTTTAAAATTTATTCTTAAAAACATATGTTTTAAAAATATTAAAACAAAAATAATTTCAAACATGCCCTTATATTCAAGCAAGTATCACTTGGCTCTTATATTCATACATTATAAACTCCAGATTTAACTTATTCTATATAAAAACAAATATAGTTGTTTGAAAATTTTATAAAAATTGTAAAATAAAAAAAGTGAAAAATCTATCTGACGACGCCCAGCGAGACGACGACAGCGTGGCATTGTCTACGAACCCAGCCAAACTATTCATTTCCGGCATTTCGTCGTCTGTCGTCGAAACCTTTCAACTTCCACTTATATAAAGAGTTTTCCGGAGTTCAAGCCCTTAACTTTCCCGCCATTATCCCCTAATGATCAAGAACCACTGGCGAAAGCCCTAGCTTCTGGATTAGCCGTGGAATCTCGTATGATTTGGTCCTTGAGATTTATGACCACTAGGGCGTCGCGATAATGTCGATTGTCAGTTCTAGAGATGTACAAGAGGTTGTTGAGAAGCTTTCTTCTGATAAAGCCAAAGCTCGCGAAGTAACCTTCATTTCCTTCGTCAACTTTAAATTTGTTTTTGTTTGCTCCATGGGAATATCCCGATCTAAGATTGCTCAATCACTGAAGCTATAAAACTTTTTGATCATCGTTCCTGTTATCGTAGTGTAAATTTAATATTGAAAATTTTGAGTTGGTTCAGTCCGTCTAAGTGGTCCAAGCAGCATCAAGTATCAATGCCCTAGTTCATCGACATAAAACTATCTAGCGAATAGCTGCGTTAAATTGAACCATAAAGAAGTGAAGATTCAGCTGAGTTGATTACATTTCTTCTTCCTTAGTTTTTACAGCTAAATAATCTGAGGTTCGATATTAAAATTTAAATATTCTGGGCCACGTAAATCTGGGGAGAGTGGAACCTTGCTGTATATTTTGTTTCTTTTTACGTGATTGTGTGATTGATTTCAAGAAGTCAATAACACCGATAAGTATCTTAAAAAGTTGCATTTTAATACGGCTCATATAAGTGATGCTTAATTGCTGAAATCTGTGTATCAAAGACTAACATTCGTCCTTACTTGCAAAGCAGATATTCTTAAAATGCATGTCATTTACTATGTTATTTTGTAATATGAATAACCAGATGATCTTTATTTATTACGGGCTTGACATTTTGAGTCTATTCTCTAATGATCATGATCCTGCATTTGATTTTAATATGTGCCGACATGTTGTACATTATCAGGAAGGGATTAAGTTGTTAAATACTTGGTTAGAAGGAGAACGATCATTTAACTTCTGCAAATTTCTTGGACAGAGTACTGCAAAGCTTAGACCTGATGAAATTCCTCACTGTAAGATCATTTTCTTTTAGAAACCTTGGACAGTGCTGGATGCAATACTTTATTAAAGCCATCGTGCAAGTTTTATATATGATAATTTATTCATTCTTTATTTTTGTGGGGCAGCTGAAACATGGCCTTTTCTTATTTCTTTGCTTATTCATTCTGCTTCATTGGAAATATCCTCGAACAAGCGGCGAATGCCGAAGATGATTTATGCAAAGACTCTTAGAGTTGTTGTGCAACGAGCAGAAGATGCTAAGTATTCAGGTCAGTTGTTGGTAATTTAGTTGTTCATATATTTTTCTTCTTTTTTTCTCTTTTTTTTTTCTTTCCTTTTGATTAAAAAAAAAATAAAACAAGAAATTTAAGTCTAAAATGGAGTGCTATCAAAAGAAGGGAACCAATCCTGGGGAAGAAGTAAAATTTGTGGGTACACGTGGTGCGCTACTCAATTTGTGTACTTGACGAATATAAACAAATGGTTGATTTTTCATTTTTAGATTTGGCTCTTACCATGTAGTATTTGTCAAATTAACTGCTAGTTTCTGTTGGTCTGATGCACAAGCTGGGGGGGTACACCAAGTATATAGAAGAATCTCTCACAAAGAAAGGATGATTAGACACCAAAAATGAAATTACCAATGACTGTAAGACATCCCTTTTCAAGCTTTTCACTGAACTCAGAGATCTGGAAATCCTTTTTGTTCCAACTTCCAACCAAGAAAGTTCATGACAAAAAGCTGAGAGCTTGAAAATATAATAATCTTTTGAGACAAAAACCTCTCTTCTCAACATTCTGGATTCTGGATACATTTGTTACTGGCCTCAGATGATATGGTAGATACCAACCAAAGAGAATACTGAATCCCTCAAAACATTGATATCTTGCAATGAGGCAACACATGATTTCCTTTGTTTTCTTTAGTAATCTTAAACTGTTTAATGACCATTTTCAAGGATTGTGGAGTGGAAGGCTGGCATGATGAATATGTTTGTTAATTTACTTCACTATGGTTCTTCTGATAAAAGTTTAGTTGTGTCCTTGTTCCTGTAGTAAAGCCACTCACGCAAGTGCTTACAAGTTCAGTTGTTAGCGATACATATTCTTCTTTTGCTCTCTTTCGGTTATTGTATTTGGTTTTGGTAGGATATGTGGTATGAGGCAACCTATTACCCTATTCTCAATTACCTTTGTCTCCGTATTGTGCTAGGTTCTAGTTCATAGTTAGTATTTACAATTTAGAATATTCCAATGTTAACTAAAAGTTGCACTTTTTGGGAACTTGAGTTATAGGGATTATAGGAATTCCAAGATCAATGCTTTGATTTTCTTATTATTCAAGTATGAAATAGCGGTACATTTATCAAGAGAAGTAGACAGCCCTCCAAGAAAGGATAAGATAGGGGAAAAAATGCATAATAAAAGACCTAATTAATAGACAGATTCAAACCCTCCAGGAAAAAGGAAGAAAAAAACATAGAAATAAAGACCTAATTAAGGTCTAATTATAATCACTTAAAAAAGAAAATAAAATATTAGACCCTACCAGCAAAATAAAGAAACAAATAAAGGTATTAAAGCCTAAAAATAATCATATTTCAAATGCGATTTGCAACAAGTAATCAGATATTAAATATGATTTCCAACACTCTCCCTCAAGTTCAGAACAGCTTGGAACTAATATTGTCATTCTATTTTCTTGGCATATTTATTTTGAATTTTGACTCTGTCTTCTTTCCCTTACTCTGTAATAAGTGTCTTGATTTTGGACATTCTCTCCTTAACTTTTTTGAGGGAGAGATCTTGTTTTTTTGCTAACCATCAACATATGGTTTTCTATGCTAACTACTAAAGTATGGTTTTTTACACTAACCACTAACTTTTTTTTATTTTCAAAGGCTAACCACCAATGTTATTTGTCATTCAAACCTTGTAGGCTCTGATATCATGAAGGAATTCAGAGATCAATATTCCGATTCTCTTATTATTCAAGTCTGAAATAGAGGTGCATTTATAGGGAGGAGTGGACAGCCTTCTAGGAAAGGAAAAGACAAGGAAATAAATGTATAATAAAGGACCTAATTAATGGACAAATTCACACTCTCCAGAAAAGGGAAAAAACATAGAAATAAAGACCTAAGTAAGGTCTAATTATAATCATTTAAAAAAGAAAATAAAATGTTGATCCGACCGACAAAATAAAGAAACAAATAAAGGTATTAAAATTTGAAAATAATAGCATGTTAAGTGTGATTTGCAGCAAGTAATCACATATTAAATATAATTTCCAACAGGGATTATATGTTTTTTCCTCCTAAATCACTTGAAATTAATTTTAGGGACTTGAATAAAAGGAACTTTCCCCCTAGATGCTTTTGATGCCTTTCCTTGTAAATCTTCAGTGCTGACCATCCAACCTCCAAATAGGGACAACTCCATAGCTGCTTATTCTTTATGGAAGATTTTATTTTTGATTGTGTAGAATTTTATAGGATTGACATAAATGATCCATTACAATATCATTTGATGTGTCCTTGTGTCTTCGATGTATGAAAATGATGACATAGGCTTTGTTAGTTCACAGATTTACTTGACAAAATTGCAAGGATTTATTGTTTAAATTAAATTTGATCATCTTTTCATTTTCTTCTAAATTCTTCATTTATCAAATAAAATAGGGGAGAAACCTGTCTAATTATACTTATGTTGTAAACTCTTCTTCCTGTTCTAATATTTTTCCCCCGACATTTTATGTTAGGTAAAATGTTGCCCTTATTATCTGTGGTTAAACCACTTTTTAACCATGTCTGGGATGTCTTGAGCAATGTCTCAAGCTTTCAGTCAGAATATGGGATTATACTTCGGCATCTGTTGGCAATCAAGGATTATAGTTTGCAGATGAGGAAGCGCATTTACCGAAGTAAGTTTTTTCTAAACATGGGGCTTTTGGTTTTCGTCGTGTCTCAATGACACAATCTTTCTTAAACTTCTTAGTCTTACCTTGTATATTCTGTCAATTTCCTTTTGCAAGATTTGGTGCTTCTTTACATTGAGAAGGTTGAAACAAGCTTGAATGGGAATAATATTCATCATAATTCAAAGGAGGAGGTTTTTCGTTACATCCTTACACTTCATTCACTTATTGAAAATCCCCCTGGTGACTACCCTGTTAATCTTAAAGAAGACATTGTCAAGGGGTTTGTTATGATATGTTCATTTATCAGGTATATCATAATGTGATTTGAATATGTGTGTGTGTATTTCTTTTCCTGTCATTTTATCATCTGCCAGAGTACATTCTGTCTGTTGTTCTTGTTACTTTCTTTAGGGATGAGGGAAAGATTTCACGCAAGCTTGTTGAGTGTATTAATACATATTTGTTAAATGATGGTCCAAATTTGGGCTGTCAGTTGTTGGAGATCCATAATGCCTTGCGGCAGTTTGTGTTCCGCTGTTGGCTGACAACACATGATCGAGTTCTTAAGGTCTCTTAACATTGCATTTTATTCGCAAATGCTTGTACTTTAGCTTCTCTTTTGAATGTTTCACATTGATCTGTTTGATACTTTCATTGCAGAATGCACTTATGTTCTATGCAAGGTTACAGTTAAATTTATTGAGGGGTGCTGCCGATGGGGGTTTATTGGTAGAACAACTTTTGGACGTGGTTTGTAAGGATCTTGATCAGGGTAGTATGTCTAGTTCTTCCATGCCTTGGTGAGTGTTTCTATGGTTTACCCATTTCATTAATCTAATAATGAATCTTCAAGCTATTAATGGTGATCTATATGATCTTTCTATCCAGGGGTGATGGAAATAAAGATGACAGATTTGGAGCTTTGAGTAGCTCACACCGTGGATTGGTGGAACTTGCAGCAGTTCTATTTTACGGGGTAGTCACTAGACACTCAGCAGATGGTTTTTGAATTTAAAACTGTAACTCTGTGCTCCATTCTTTTTCTACCATAAGAACCTCTAGATTGATTGCTAATATGATTATTCCTCAGGCATGCCTTAATTCAACCAGAGTCTCATCAACTGAAAAACGAGTTAAGAAGGAGCCTGCTGCTGTGCTCCTACAGGATGCACTCATAAATGGTAAATGGTTATGGTAAGTTAGAAGCTAATTTATAAGTTTCATTCTAAAAGGCATACTGTAGTATGTAGTATGCCATATACGAACTGTCAGTTGGAAAAGTTTCTTAATACATGTGTATATCTCTATATTATGCTTTTGGGCTTGAGGCTTCTTTGTTCATTCATTTCTAACGTATAGAGTGCTGTGCTACGTATGATGTTATTTGATGCAAATGGTTGGAGTGAAATGCTATCATTTTCAAGGATAATTTTTTGCTGTTGCCATTTTTATGTGATAAAGTGAGGTCTTCTTAACCTCTTTGTGGTACTTGGTTAATAGTTATCTTAGAAAGGTTTCAATGGTGGACATACAGCAAAATTGATGAGCTTTGCTTAGTTGATGCGTCTTTCTTTTTTACTTCAGATTTTTTATATATTTATTTTTTTGGTTTATTTTTGAAAGAAATCGTATCCTCCTTTTTTTTGAACTCTGTTTCCTCTGTAATAAATTTCTTCTTTTTAAAGAATGTAAAAAGGAGATGATGTAATGGTTTGATGATGAATTGTTTGCATGCATTATGTTTTTGGCATTTTCCCAAGTTTAGGTCCTCCACTTATATGGCAGAATTTGTGTTGAAGAATTTGAATGGAACTTTTGAAAATGAACAGAACAAATTTCTCTGTTCCCATAACCCTTTGTCCAGAATTTTGGTTTACTAAACTAAATATTTCTTTCTGCTAAGTTTTTGAATTGTGGTTCTATTGTGCTTTTCCTTTCTTTTTTACAATTCTTATTTTGGTGGTTCCATTTTTGATCATATCTTATTATCAATAGCAAAGTCCTTGACTATTATATCATGATGCATAAATTGCTTTCATTGTGATGCACTTAATTGATGGACATTGTCTAAATAATTGTCACTATACCAACTTCTCATAGAGAATCTGTGCTACAGGAATGCTGCATTTTGTTGTCTCACTCGGAACTACCATTCTCGCATTTGTAAGGATCTTTTTCTGTACTGGTTTGAAGGAATTTGGATGAACTTTGACAGGTAATTGGGCACAAGCATTTTACACAAAGGAACAGTTGCTTTTGTCACCTATTTCATTTAGATATGTTGCCTCCTTTCATATCAATTGTATTCATAATGATAAATGTTTGGTGAATGAAATATATTACTACATAGGGACCTAATGATGCTTGACTCTTTTATTTTTGGTTTGTCTTGCGTCACAAATCTTCTATAGGAGCAACAATTCATGCACATATCTGTTTCTGAATTTGAAGTCATGCATATATTTGTTTATATTTGTCGAATCATGTTGATGTAGTTTAGTCTAATAATTTTTATTTTCATCTGCATTTTGTATCAAGTGTTTAAGCTTTTAAGTGTAGGCTTATAAATAGTTTTATTATAATTTCTAACTGATAGGATTAGGGATGGCATCCTTGTGGGGTGGGGGGCATTACCCTACTCCACATCCCTGCTAGCTGATCTCCTCCCTGTCTGTCCGTGCTTCTTGCAATGGGGGACAAATTTCTCCTATTTCTGTTCCTTGAGCCCTTGCAGAGACCTGTGGGGTCCCTGAATAAAAAGGGGGAAAAATAGAGGATATATTGAAATGAATTAGAGCAAAATAGGATGAAAAGTTCAGAAACAGATTCAAAAAACAATATTCCAAAGTACATTAATTCTAATTGAAGCTATAATTACAGAAACAGGAACTACAATATTCCGGAAATTTTAAAAGTTCAACTTTCCAAGGGAAAAATAAATGATGTAAAGAAAGAAGCTAGAGAAATCTGTATATCTGTTTGAATACTCAACAAAACCTAAGGACAAGAGGAGGTTTAGCCAAAATCATATCTATTGCAATTGACGCGTAGAGGCGAAGAACAGATTGGTGATCTCAAGATAAACTACATTGAATGGCATGGTGTGGTGCAGCTGTGAGCTCAATAGGTGGGCAAAAAGATGAAGTGAGTAGAAGAAGAGAACAGAGATGAATGGCATGGTTGAACAAATGACGAAAGAATGAAGGGGGTAGAAGAATAGAACAGAGCTGAAAGGAGCTGAACAGTTGGTGTGGCAATGAGCATTGAGCAAAGAAGAGGATGAAGTGAGTTGAAAAAGCCTCGGAGTCAAAGGATTGAATGGGGGAGTTTCTAACTTTCACCCTTCTAGGGTTAGTAGTGACTTTACCTTTTTTTTTTCTCTAATTAAAATAAGAAGTGAAATGACAAAAGTGGACATTCAAATAAATACATGTATATCAAAGTCTCAAGGGTACATGTGTAAAGTGATGAAGATGGTGATCTTGCAGGTGGGGGGTATAATCCTTTTCCCCATCCTAGAGCTGACTTTGGGGGAGTTTGCCCCCTCCCAGCCTCGAATGTGGTGGTCCCTCGGAATCCTCAAATCTGGGGAATTTTTGCCATCCCTTTGTAGGATGCCAATTCTGTGACCTGTACAACTCATTTTAGCCCTTGAAAACTTATTTTTTAGGGTTGTGGATCTTCTAGGTGTAGAATCCCAAGCTGACCGTTGCACATACAGCTTGTGGAATCCTTGATTTTTAGCTAGAATTAATTTGGAAATTATTTCCCTGTAAATAGTCAAATCTGTAACATTTATGTACAGCCTTTATATTTTCAGATTTTTCGAATTCTCTCCCTATGTTGGCTGAACTTTAGGAATGAGTTTCTCCTCACTGTTTTTAGCCCTTTCCATTTAAATCTGTATGCCCATCATTTGTAATTTTTAGAAATAATATCAGAGACCATTTCTGGGTCCTTTCCTTTATGTTTCCACTTGGTATCAGAGCACTCTCTGATCCAGGCCTCTTCTTTATCTTCTTTCCCTATTGCACCTCTGTTCCCATTCGCTGCACCCATATGGCTTCTAAAAATAGTCAAGTTTCGAGTGGGTCCTCTGGTTTAAAAACCCCAACTCCTGTTGTAGCAGATGGATTGCTTTGTCTCATTATTGGGCACAAGCTGAATGGTCTCAGTGACTTGCAATGGGCCAAATCAATGATGCTCTATGTATGAGGCAAGGGAAAAGAAGAATATTTGACTGGTGGGATGCCTTAACCAGATAAAAGGGATCCTAAATTCAAGATATGGAGGTCTGAAAGCGACATGGTGATGTTTTGGGTAATTAACACCATGGATCTTGAAATTGGGTGAACTTTCCTCTTCTACAACATTGCTCATGAGATCTGGGAAGCAGTGAAGGAGAACTACTTGAACGGTAACATTTCTGAACATTTTGAGATCAAGAGTAAACTTCATTTTCTCAAACAAGGTGAGCAATCTGTTACCTAATACTATAATGTTTTTGACTTATTTGTGGCAACAAATAGATGTGTATGACAGTCTAGAATGGAAAAGCCTAGGAGATGCAAAGAAGTATGAGGAGATTGTTGAGAAGGAGAGAATTTTGAAATTCCTCCTAGATCTAAATCAGTCTCTCAATGGAGGGGAGAATTCTTGGAACAAAACCTCTACCTTCATTAGAGGAAGTTTTCTTTGAAGTTTGAAGGGAAGAAAGTAGAGGAAGCTCATGCTAGGCTCCTCATCTGTTGCTGCCACTACAGAAGGTTCTGCATTTTTAATTAAAGGCGCAAATCAGGCCAATGACAACAAGCAAAGAAAAGAGAGGCCTTGGTGTGATCATTGTCGTCGTTCTGGACACACTTGGGAGAAGTGTTGGAAATTACATGGCAAGCCAACTGATTGGAAGCCACCAAGAGAGCTGGAGAGCAAGAGTTATGTTGCTACCTTTGAAGAAACATCTAAGGCAGCCACTGAACCAGCGTTCTTCATTAAAGAACAAGTTGATTGGCTTCAAAAATTAATCAGCCAAGGTTCCACATCTAATCCTAGCATTGCTACAGGAACTACAACACAAAAAGGTAGTTTTCCTAATGTATTTCATATTAGTGGACCAGATGAGGTAACTTGGATAATTGACTTTGGTGCTTCTGATCACATGGCTGGTTTAGGGTTTAGGGTTTATGAGTGCAGCCTTTGTAAAAATAATTATAATATGCGAATTATTGATGACTCTATCTCTTGTTCTCTCTCTCTAGTAGCTGGAATTGGGAAAGTAATGATATTTGACATTTTTATTCTTGAATCTGTCTTTTTAGAGCCTAATTTATCATGTAATTTGCTGTCAATAAGCAAACTTACACAAGATACAAGGTGTATTGGTAAACTCTCTTCATCTAAATGTGTTTTTCAAGAGTTGGATTTGAGGAGAATATCTAGCAATGCTAAAGAAAGTGAAGGGCTATACCAGATAAAAGTGAAGAATAAAGTCACGTGTCATGTGACGTCAATCTCATACAAGGCAGAAGTATCTGAGAAGGATATGGAAATCTTGTTATGGAATCAACACTTTGGGCATCTTAATTTCATGTACTTGGAAAATAAATTTCCCATCCTTATTTATCAATAAAAATTCTAAATTTTTCCAACGTGAGGTGTGCCAATTTTCTAAACATTGTAGGAGCTCTTATTGCACCTAAAATTATAAGTCATCCCATCCTTTTTCAGTCATTCTTAGTGACATTTGGGGTCTAGCTAGAGTCCAAACTATAACTGGTGCTCGTTGGTTTTTGTCCTTAGTAGATGACCACACCCAGGTTACATAGGTATTCCTCTTAAAAGATAAGTCAGAAACTATGTCCATTTTCAATCAATTTTATACCATGATTCAAAACTAGTTTCAGACTCAAATTTAGGTGGTTAGGACTGACAATGCCAATTGTGTCCATTTTCAATCAATTTTATATCATGATTCAAAAGCAGTTTTAGACTTAAATTTTGGTGGTTAGGACTGACAATGCCTGCAATTACTTTAATTTTGTCCTTGGCCAATTTTTCCTAGAAAAAGGCATCATTCACCAAAGCTCTTGTGTCTATACCCTTAAACAGAATGGTATTTTTGAATGTAGGAGTAGGGATTGCCTTGAAATTGCCCTCTCTATCATGTTTATCACCAATGTTCCAAAATCTTTCTTGGGGGAAGCTGTGTTAACAGTTGCCTATCTTATAATTAGAATGCCCTATGGAACTCTTAAATTTGATACTCCTTGCCAAATACTACTCATCTTCAATCTTCCATTAAAAGTTTTTGGATGCTTGGTATATGTTCATATACCCTCATCCCAAAGAAGAAAACTTGATCCGAAGTTTTGTTATATGCATTTTCCTTGGGTATGCTCCATATCGAAAGGGATACCGTTGTTATTCACCCACTACAAAGAGGTTTTATATCAATTTTGATGTCATATTCTTTGAATAGATGCCATATTACCGCAAAACTTATACTCAGAGGGAGAATCTAGCAAGAAGTGAGGAAGAATATCAGTCTTGGGCGCCTAATTTCACTAAAACAGAACCCAATTTTACCCTTGTACCTTAACCCAAGGCTGAAGCCTCTAATCGGGGAGCATCTGAGGCAGAAATACCTTTTTTGGTGACTGAACCATCAACTGTTCCGAAAGTCAGGTTCACTCCAGACATTCCAAAGCTGTTGATCATCAAGAGCATTGCCAAGCTGACCTGAATCCCAATCCTAGTGACAATCTTCAAGGTAATTCTTAATCTGAGACTTCTCCCAATGATTTGAGCCAACTTACTAATCTCTATCTTCCCATTGCTTATATAAAGAGAGTCTGATCTTGCACACAGCACCTATATCTAAATTTATCACCTATGAAACATTATCTCTTAGTTATAGGGCGTTTACCTCCAACCTGGATAGCACTGAGGTACCACACACTATTGAGGAGGCTCTCACACATCCTAAGTAGAAAGATACTGTAAATGAAGAGCTAAGAGCCTTGTAAAGGAATGGGACATGGGGGATTACTCAAAGGCCTCAAGTAAAGCAGCTTGTAGCATGCAAGTGGGTGTTTAGTGTAAAATATAAAGTTGATGGGAGTATTGATAGACACAAAGTAAGGTTGGTGGCAAAAAGGTTCACACAGACCTATGGGATAGACTTTTAGGAGACATTTGCACGCATTGCCAAGCTCAATACAATCCATGTTCTGCTTTCCTTGGCTATAAATCTTGACTAGAATCTTCATCAATTAGATGTCAAGAGTGCATTCCTAAATGGGGATCTTGAAGAAGAGGTCTATATGGAGGTGCCTCTTGGTTTGAGACTTCTAATGGTGACAACCTTGTGTGTAGGCTTAGCAAATCACTTTATGGGTATTGTACCTATGTTTGGGGAAATTTGGTGACTTGGCAAAGTAAGAAACAACTTGTTGTGGCCCAGAGTAGTGCTAAAGTTCAATTCTGAGCTATAACACATGGGATTTGTGAAAGAATATGGCTAACTCAACTTCTTGAGGAACTCTAATTCCCAACTACAATCTCTGTGAAGTTGTTTTGTGACAACCAAGCGGCTATTAGCATATATGTCTAGTTTATCATGATATGACAAAACATGTGGAGATTGATTGTCATTAAAAAATAGATCAAGGAATGTGGAGATGATCTGTACCCCTCCTCACCAACAAACTGTAGATGAGTTAACTAGAGTTTTGCCTAGAACTCAGTTTGATAATCATTTATCCAAGCTGGGTATGGTAGATATATTCCTCCTAGCTTAAGGGGGAGTGTGGAATCCCAAGCTGACTGTTGCACATATAGCTTGTGGAATCCCTGATTTTTAGCTAGAATTAGTTGAGAAATTATTTCCTGGTGAATAGTCAGATCTAAAGCTTTTATGTCCAGCTGTTTTGTTTTCAAATTTCCTGATTTTTCTCCCTATGTTGGCTGAACTTCAGGAGTGAGTTTCTCCACACTGTTTTCAGCCATTTCCATTTAAATCTGTAAGCCCATCATTTGTAATTATTAGAAATAATGTCAGAGACCATTTCTCAGTCCTTTCCTCTGTTTTTCTACTCTAGGTTCCTGGTCTTTGTAAAGGTGGGTAGTTGTTATTTGATCAGATTTTTTGAGGACCTTTGGCTAGGCCAAATTCCTTTTCAAGAAACCTTTCCCACCTCTATTGCCTTACTTCTCTACATCATTCCCCTATCCAATATTTTCTGTTTTTAATTCAGGACTCCAATATTTGTTTAAATTTCCAATTTCTAAGGAGCTTGAATGATAGGGAAACTTCTGATATAGAGGGAAGATTTTGGACGCTTGATTCTCTTGGCGAGTATTTTAAATTTGCTTTTTATGTTTCCTTACCCAATTTTTGAACAGACAGAAATTTCTCCTTGAAAACCCCCTTCGGAAATCCATACCTCCTTCTGAGTATAAATCTCTCTTTGGACAGCCAATCTCGACAAGATTCTTCTCAGCCATTAGCTATGAGACAAGGTCGTTTTTATGGGTGTCTCCTTAGCAGATATTTAAAGTGATCGAAGAGCCTTGTTGTATTGATGTCATTGTTTATCTTTTCTCTTTTTCTTCTTTGCATATTTCCCAAGGATGTATCTTATTCTTTTCTTTATTGTAGTTTTTCTTTCTCAGTTCAAGTAGTATCTCTTATTTTAACCAAAAAAAATAGTGTACTTACTTTGGTCAACAGCTGGTGGTTGACAATTTGCTGGTTTTGGAATGCTTGTATTCTTTGAACACTTTTGTACTATTCATAGAGTTTGAGTTGAATATCTGTTAACGCATAAATGAGACATTCTTTATGGGAAAAGAATTTTCATGATGATGATTGGATTAACATAGTTGAGATAATATTGCAGAATTCTGAATTCTGCGAATCTGGAGCGTGCTTATGATGGATTGTTGTGGACTCTGCGGTATGCTGCTGTGAATGACAATAAATGTTCTCTTTACAGTATTTTTCTGTTTGGCCAGGTCATATGCATGATCATAAGAGTGTGGTGCTTGTGTACTTTAGTTCTAGGCGTTTATTCATTTTTCCTTTTTAAATATATTTTACTTACATAATTGTGGTTTTTTTGGGGGGGGGGGGGGGGTACTGTAGACTCTGCCTCTGAACATAAAGAATTCATGTCTGTTTTCTTGCATCTTAAGGAGTTTGCAGGAACTTTCCTTGGTCCTGTTGCATCCAAATATCTTGCTGGAGATTTCATCAATGTCATCTTCTACCTTAAATGAGGTCTCTTTCTCAGAAGTTTGTTTTTTCATGCATGCTAAACTGAAGATCTCATATTCTATCATTTTATACAGAAAAAGTGTTTGGTTTTCAAGTTAAAATTAATGATGGAATGTCAATATGATAATTGCTTATTTATTTTTACATTGCGGGGTGGTGATGTCCATATGGAATAAGCTATTTAGGGTCCTTGATAGTCGATATGATTATTGTTCAGTTATCATTGCCTTTTTAAAATGGAGGATAACTTATTTTCCTTTCTTATTAATCTTTTTCCCTTCTAAGTAAACTTTTTCATGGGAACTGATGCAATGTATTTGAATTATTTGATGGTCTAGGATATATTTTTGTGAATTGGCTGTGTTAAGCATTGAAATAATTAAGAGGATCCTTACCAAAGCAAAAGAGGATGGAAAAATTTTGAAGAGACAAGATTGCTGGTCCTATATATCTAATTTATGCTAGTTGAAATTTCTGTATAATCTTTCTTCCAAATCCAAAAGTTCAACAACAACAACAACAACAACGAAGCCTTTTCCCACTAAGTGGAGTCGACTATATGGATCAATCGACGCCATAAACACCTATCGTAAATCATATTTTTAGATAAACCATTTAAATCTCAATCTCTCTTAATAATTTCTCCTATAGTTTTTTTTGTTTTTCCTCTACCTCTAATTATTGGACTATTCTCCATCTCATCTACTCTCTTAAGTGGGGCTTCTATAAGTCTCTTCCCAACATGACCGAACCATCTAAGTCTTGATTCTACAATCTTTTCAACAATAGGTGCGACTTCCACCTTCTCTCTAATGCATTCATTTCTAATCCGATCTCGTTTAGTGTGTCCACTCATCCAACGCAACATCTCATTTCTGTAACATTGAACTTATTCTCTTGTTGACTTTTTATTGTTCAACACTCAGTTACATACAACATTGCAGGTCTTATAACTGTGCGGTAGAATTTACCCTTAAGTTTGAGTGGTACTCTTCTATCACAAATAACACCCGAAGCACTCCACTTCATTCACCCCGCTTGAATCGTATGTGTTACGTCTTCTTCTATTTCCCTGTTATGTTGTATGACAGATCCAAGATATTTAAATCTTGTGACTTGTGGTATAATATGTTCTCTAATTTTCACTTCTGCGCTAGAAGTGGTGTGTCTCTTACTAAACTTACACTCTATATACTCCGTTTTACTTCTATTTAAGCGAAATCCATGAGTTTCCAAAGCTAATCTCCACCTCTCCAACTTTTCATTCATTTCCGCTCTCGATTCTCCAACTAAGACAATATCGTCTGCAAAAAGCATACACCGTGGCACCGGCTCTTGGATATGTTCAGTAAACACATCCAATACTAAAGCAAAAAGATAAGGGCTCAGAGTTGACCCTTAATGTAGACCAATAGTTATCGAAAAATCTTCCGTATGTCCACCTTTTGTTACTATACTAGTTGTAGCCTTATCATACATATCTTGTATTACTCGAATATAAGCTATACGAACTCCGTTTTTCTCTAGAGCCTTCCATAGAACCTCTCTTGGTACTCTATCATATGCTTTTTCCAAATCGATAATCACGATGTGTAAATGTCTTTGATTTTCTCGATATCGCTCCATTAATCTTTGCAACAAATATATTGCTTCCATAGTTGGCCTTCCTGGCATAAAACCAACTTAATTCTCCGTAACTTGGGTTTTTTTCCTTAATCGTCGCTCAATTATTCTTTCCCATAATTTCAGAGTGTGGTTCATGAGCTTAATTCTTCTATAATTTGCACAATTTTGAATGCCCCCCTTACTCTTATAAATAGGAATTAAAGAATTTCTCCTCCACTCATCTGGCATTTTCTTAGATCTCATAATTTCATTAAATAACTTTGTAAGTCAACTTATACCTTTCACTCCTAAACCATTCTATACTTCAATAGGTATATTATCCAATCCAATTGCTCTGTCACTTTCCATTCACTTTAATGCTTCTTTTACCTCTGTCTCACAAATCTTACGATAAAAAGTATAATTTTGATCCTCTTCTCTAGTGTTTAATCTATCCGATTGCAATGAAATCTTGTGGCTTTCATTAAAAAGCCTATGAAAATAACTCTTCCATCGTTCTCTGATATCTCGTTTCGTGACCAAGACTTTCCCTTCTTCATCCTTAATGCATTTTACTTGGTCCACGTCTCTTGTCTTTCTTTCCCTACTTTTAGCTAACTTGTAAATATTTCTTTCTCCAACTTTAGTACCTAAAGATTGGTATAACCCATCGAATGCCCTCGTTCTTGCTTCACTCATTGTCTTCTTAGTGTCTTTCGTAGCTACTTTATATTTTTCTCAATTTTCATTACTCTTACATAATGACTACACTTTATAACATTTCGTCTTAACTTTAACCTTATCTTGCACGCTTACATCCCACTACCAGGATTCTTTATCTCTAGGTCTAAAACCTTTTGATTCACTTAATATTTCCTTTGCCATTTTCCTAATCTCTTTAGCCATTCCATTCCACATATCATTAGCACTTCCTTGTATTTCCTAAGGTCCTTCTCCACAATCCGTCTCTGCACATTTTTTTGTTTATCCCCTTTTAGTTGACACCACTTAGTCCTTAACACCCTATTTTCGCCTTTGCTTTTTACTCTCCTCCTAACTCGTACATCCATAACCAAAACTCTATGTTGAGTAGTTAAACTCTCTCCAGGTATAACTTTGCAATTCATGCAAAATTTTCTATCTGATTTCCTTATAAGAAAGAAATCAATTTGAGAACGTACCCTTCCACTTTTGTACGTGATAAGATGTTCCTCACGCTTTTTAAAACAAGTGTTAGTTAATATGAGATCGAACGTCAATGAAAAGTCTAAAATAGTTTTACCCTTTGCATTTGGTTCCCCTATGCCATGTTCTCCATGAACACCCTCGTAACTTGAAGATACACTTCCCACATGACCATTTAGATTCCCTCTTAGAAAAATCTTTTCTCCTAATGGTATTTCCTGAACTAAACATTCTAAATCCTCCCAAAACTTTACTTTATGATATTCTTCTAATCCTACTTGTGGTGCATAGGCGCTAATAACATTAAAGATTTCCTTTTCCACTACTAACTTTAATGCTATGATTCTATCTCCTAACCTTTTTACATCCACTATAACATTTTTCCAAAACTTATCTATGATTATACTTACCCCATTTCTAGATTTAGCCTTCCCAGTGTACCAAAATTTAAAACCCGAAGTGTCTAATTCTTTCGTTTTTTCTCCTACCCGTTTAGTTTCTTGTAAACACAAAATTAATTTTTCTCCTAATCATAGTATCTACTATTTCCATTGACTTACTCGTAAGTGTACCTATATTCCAAGTCCCAAAACGAATCCTACTCTCGTAAACTAACTTCTTTACCCACATTCGTTCACGAAAATGTGGAAGCCCTTGCTTATTTTTCACTACACTCAGGCGATGATGCAGTGGCTCTTGCTCATTTGTCACTGTACTCGAGCTATACAGCGCGTTACTTTCGGGCAACGCCCTAGCATTACGTTTAATATATTGATTGTCCATGTCATAAAGATTTGACAAAGTTTTACGTTGGCTGTCGATTGTCTAACACAACCTTCCTTTTTTTTTTCCGGGCTTGGGACCGGCTATGAAAAATAATTTGCATCAAGGCTCGTTATAGGCAGAGTTTCCAAATCCAAAAGTTCACTTAAAAAAAAAAATGTATCACTTCGTAGTCACTGAGCTCTAATAGTTAGAGAGTCTGTAACCTTACTGAATAAAAAGGGGACAGGAAAATGCAGCAGGGGCAAGAATCTTTGTCCTATATGTCTGAATTATTCTTGTTGAAATCTCTGGGAAATCTTTCGTCCAAATCCAAAAGTTAATGTCTGTCTTTGTAGTTGCTGTCACTGAACTCTATGAGTCACTTGAGTCACTAACATCTACTTGGAAGATCACTCTATCATTAAATTGATTACACTGTCAGAATGTTATTTTCTTTATGCTTTAACTTGGTTGGACCAATTTTTGCAGTTCATTAATGGTTGGCAACTAATATGGAGTACCATAGTGCAGGGGTTGCCAATATACAGCAACATAACTGCTATTGTAAGTTTTTCTTGGAAATTTTATTATTTTATTAGATATTTATTATAGAAGTTCTTTCTTGCTTAAGTTTCTGTTTAAATTGTGATTTTCATTTAGGTGGATGCTGCTATGGTGCTTCTTGGTAACATAACCTCAAATGTGAGTACAAGATTTTACACAACTGAGCATGCCGTTAATAAAAAATCTAATGTTACTTGCTTCTGTTTAGGATCTAATAAATGCATGTGTGATACCTCAAGATGTCTGGGATCTTCAATTATTTAAAAGACCACCATCAAAGTGGGGCGCCACTGCCGTTAATAAAAAATCTAATGTTACTTGCTTCTGTTTAGGATCTAATAAATGCATGTGTGATACCTCAAGATGTCTGGGATCTTCAATTATTTAAAAGACCACCATCAAAGTAAGTTACTTTTACCTTAACTATATCCATGAAAAATATAACTTTCAGATTGTTACTTAAAATAAATGGGTTATATTACAGTTCTAGTCCCCAAATTTTCACTCAATCTTCAATTACGTCCCTATAGTTTAAACCTTGTTGGTGTGCTGTTAAATTTTGCAAACATGGCCAATCATGTATTCATGATTTGTGCCAACTCACCCAGCCATTTAACCTAGGTGTCATCACATGTTATATACTAGTGGATTTCACTCCATCACTTATTGCTAAGATGGCACATGGTAGGCTGCATCAGCAGAATTTAACGGTACATTGACAGTGTTCTAATGATAGGGATCAACTGAAAAAAAATAAAACTATGTGGACCCACTTACAAACTTCTAAACTATAGGGATCAAATTGAAAATTGAGTGGAACCCTGAGAACCATCATAGCAATTTAACCTAATAAAATGAAAGCATATCATTTAAGGCACTAAATAAACTCAGTCATATATTATTCATGAATCTATAGAATATCTTGAAATGATTCTTATGCTTATACAACATACAGAAATATGCCACCAAATTAAATTGGGCTGTTAAATTCAGATATTTTTTAGAAGCTAGTAGCTGGTCTTCAGGTTAAGTGTTTATTTTGTAAAATTTGGGCAGTTAAACTTGCAAATACAGACACACATATATCCCATCAAAATAAAAAATAGTTGCCCCCTTTAACATGTAGCGTCAAGTGGAATTAGTTTCGCGGGTATGAAACATTCTATGGGAAGTCAGAGTTGCAAGGCAAATCATATACCAAAGATTCTGTGCTGGTTATTTATGCCTTTTTTAATCCATTATTCTCTCTTTGTTTATTTTATTATATACTTGATATTGTTGCTGTATTCTTATTTAGAGCATGATTTACTTTATATGCAGGCCAATCTTGTATTTCTTCATATGTTACTTTTTGAGGAGGAATTCTCATGTAAGTTGTTTAGGGAGCATCATATCTTTATTTCTTATGTCATCTATTTACTTGATGTTGGCTTATTAGTTGTGTTAAAAGCTTTAGCAAATGCAGAATGGCTTCAACTGTGTAGATTGTGTATTAGGTATTGATTTATAGAACAATCAATTCTACGTTTAGGAATCTTATTGAAAAGTGGGTTTGCAGGACAATGTGTTAAATTTTGTATTTTGGTCATCCAAATTGTGTTGAGTGATTTTTGGCATCCAAATTGTGTTAAGTGTTGCAAGTTAAAAGTTGCGAAAGTAATTGTATACTTTTTTTCTTGTTTTGCTGTATTTATTTGGTCTGCTTTTAATGGGTATATATTGATGAGTATCCAATTATAATTTTTCTGAGTTAATATGATATATGGTTGTATTTTTGTGAAGGAGTAGACAATTTAAGATTGTAAACTTGTTGTAAGTTGTAACTTGTAACATTTCCATTCTTTGGTCTTTGCTATCTGGGATGAATAAATGATTGTTGCTGAAGAATGGGGCATGCTTTCAGCCTTTGTTTGATTGTATCTTTGGTACATTTTCCGTAGGATAAATCACTCTCCCATTCCCTAAGAGGTGCCTAAATTACATGGCCCTTCCATCTGTTTTGAAATTATACGCTACCTTTCTTTGAAATGAAAATATGCGATACACTTACCTTTCCTATAACATGAGCTAACCTGCAATTGCACTTATTTTGACCTAGATACCTTTATATCTATTACTTATATGACATAACAAGTATTAGATGTATATTTGACCAATATAAAATAATGAATTTTCTAAATTTAGCAAATTGTAAAATCATTTGATTAAAAAAAAAATAGTGAATAGTTTAAATTTTTTGTTTTCAACACAATAAATAACATTGACATAGAAGTTTAAAACATTATTTTTCAATAAGTAATATTTTTTATAAAAGAAATCAGTATTATTCTTGAGAATATTTTAGTCATATTTTGGTTTTAGAGTTTAGTGTATATTTTCAAAATAGAGGAAGGGTTGATGAATAAATGATTGTTGTTGAATACTTTTCTAAACCCTAAACATAAGCATTACCATAATTTTAATTAAATTCAGAGGAAATTAATTTTTTGGTTTTCAACGAAATAAATAACCTTGACATAAAAGTTTAAATAATTATTTTTAATGAATTATATTTTCAATAAAAGAAATCAATATTATTCTTGAGAGTATTTTGGTCATATTTTGGTTTTAGGGGTTAGTGTATACTTTCAAAATAAAGGGAGGGCTGATGAATAAATGATTGTTGCTGGATAATTTTCTAAACCCTAAACATAAAGCATTACCATAATTTTAATTAAATTTAGAGTAAATTAAATTTTTGGTTCTCAACACAATAAATAACATTGACATAAAAGTTTAAAAATTATTTTTTAAAAATTATATTTTTAATAAAAGAAATTAATATTATTCTTGAGAGTATTTTGGTCATATTTTGGTTTTAGGAGAATAAGTGTATATTTTCAAAATAGAAGGAGGGTTATATAATTTGGACATCTCTTAGGGGAGGGGAGAGTAATTTATCTTTTTTTATATCTCTTGTTACGTAACAAACAATAAATTAGTAAATGTGCATGCGTGGGTTCAATTTCATGCTTTAACTAGGAAAAAACAAACAAAATAGATGCCCATACTGAACCCCTCATATTTGCCATCTTTGTGTCCTCCAGGTGGACCTCCGGGATATCTTATGTTTAAGGAAGGACCTTTTGAGAGCAGCTTTGAGTCATCTTAAATGGAAGGTGTGATTGCTTTAAATTATCAAAGTACTTTAGTCTTTTGTTTTGTTTATTTATCGATTAAACAATATCTGGCACAACCCAGAACCCTGCATTAACATACTTTTGCCTTGGATGGTATTTATATGTTCTCTTTTTAATTCAATGCAGGGATCTTCAACATTAAATGAATGGATGGTTTTGTTGCTGCCTACTGCTGTGTTTGCTCTTTGTACTGGTTGTGCTCCTTTTATTCAATGCTTTAAAGAATTTCCTTTATTGTTCGACTCTTTGGATATCACAGAGGCTCTAGATGACTGTCATAAGGTATACTTAATCACTCCCGCCTACTGCCTTTGTTTTTGTCTGTTATTTTACTTAATGTTTTCACTAAGGAACTGAATTTTGATATTGATTATAGATAGAAAACCCTAAACATCAATGTCTACAAGATTTTTTGGATTGCTCTGTGGAAGCTCTGACCAAGATTGACAGTGGTTCTAAAGTTGAGGTGCTGGTCTGTCAGTTAATGAAGGTCTTATATGTTACATGAATTTGAATAAGCCAATTGCCCTTTTTTCAGGTTTTTCAATCCCAAAGCCATCTGCAAGTACATCTTCCACGGGGAATTAGTGATCAGCTACTGCTTGAAGTGGAGACCTCCATTCTTGGTTCTCTTTTGGTAGAGGAGATTAAGGACAGACAGTTGCCTGATATTTTCTTCATATGTTCTCTCTTGTCAAACTTACTGTACGGTTCATTTTCTACTAGGTTAGTCATGTTACAGTCATCTTCTATTTATCTCACTGTTATTTTTGGCTTCAGGTTCTGGTTTATATGCCTATGTAAAATGGACATAGATCAGTTGATCATTTTCTTATTCATATTCATTGTCCCATCGATATGGCTCTATGGCTCTGTGTAATCAGTATTTTGGCATGATGCCTTGGGTTAAGCCTGAATATGTGGAGTTAGGTCTTGTGTTGGGGGATGGACTCAACATGGATTTGAGGGTTAAAACGGATGGTGGCTTCTGTTCTCTCCTTTAAACTCCTTGGATGGAATGTACTATTTTTTCTCCAGCTTATAAGCACATCTGTGGATTTCGTGTACTGCTTTTTTATGAATGAGTCACTGACATGCTTATACAAATTGTGAGCTTGGTAGCTTTGGATATCCTATATTTGGCTAGTTGATATTTTTACTATGTATCATGCCTTACAATTAACAGGTTGACTTTACAGCTTTTTGTATTTTAACATATGACTAGTTGAATTATGCCATACTCAGCAACTTTTTATGTAAGCACTATTACAATAGGTTTTTAAACTTGACAATGCCATCTCATTTGATTTCCTCCATTAAATTTCCATTTGTCTGCTATTTTTATCAATAGGTGCTTTTGTTCCTTTCAGGAAAACAGATGTTGTATTTCTCTCAAAATTAAGCCAGTACCTGCTGTTGATGCTTGATTATGCTGTCAGCGTCATTGAACAAGACAATGATATCAGGTCCCTCAGTTGCTTAAGTTATGATTCTGCTTGTGATGAAAGAAGATCTATTGTTGCTTCTATTGGAAGTTTTCTTTCATCTCCTATATTTAATGAGTGGAGACATCAAAATGCATTGGAGTTTGTCTCATTCGGTGAGGTAACCCAATCTGTGGAGAGACTCTTGAAAGCACTTATTAAATTATATGAAGATTATTCTCAGCGTATAACAAACCTTCAGTCTGAGATAATTGTGCAAGACGTAGCTGCAACTGATGGTATTCAAAGTTCTTGGCCATATGACTGCAGCAAAAGTAGGATTATGGATGTGGAGCTGGATGTTAATGATGATTCTGGAGATGTTGATACTTTAACAGTTGGGAAAAATATTGCCAGTGGTGTTTCATTTTCTGCAGAGAAATGGAAAATGGGCATGATATCACTTATTACCAGTTTCTTCTCTGTTTCAGAAGTTATTACGTGGGATATGCTGTTCAATTTATTGGAGAATGAATCTGATCCGAAGGTGCACTTCAAATGCAGTTGCAATGGCTTAATGTTCAGTTATTCATTAATTCAATGTTTATGTTTTCTTCATTATTGAATGCTCTCTGTCCTTCTTTTGTTAATTTTTATTTTCTCAAATTCAGGTGAGAGGAAAAATATTGTACCATCTCTGTCAGCATCCTCATTGGTCATCTTGTACAAAGTTTATAGAATTGGTATGATAATAATTGGATCTATAGTTCAGTAGCTTAATAACAATCTTTTATCAAAAGGAAAAAAATTCAATCATAATTAAACACATGCCTCTAATTATCTTCAACATTTGTGCCCATACTTGTCTTTTGCAGGCCAATCTAATGATTAATATGATTGAAGAGCATGTTAGAATGAAGGTCGATTGTGGTAATGTACTGGTTGCTACCCATGGTTTACTATCTACCTTATCATCGCTGGATGCAGATGGTAAAAAAAAATGTGGCCTATATTTGAGGGAAGATGAAACTGATCAGGTAACTTTGGATTTCTTTGTATTTGTATTTTAGGGAATAGACAATGAGTCATTGATGTTTTATTGCTTGGAAGAATTATATCTGTAAAAGAAGTGTTAATTATTCAGAATAAGATTTTACGTGCACAACAATGCAAATACAAGTTAAAGGCGAATTGGTATCTTCTTGATTCTGCATGAGTTCATGATTTGTACAATAAAATTGCGTTGTGTATTTAGTATAATTTGTCATCAAAATCTTCACCATTAGCAATAGTTTTTTGGATTGAAATGGAAACACTATTTTCTGTCTTTTAAACCGGTACCTGTTGTTATACTTACATCTCCCTTTATCGTGTGGTTAATGGAGCTTTCTACCAGATGGCATTCTTTTTATTTAATTTTTAATTGACTTTATGATGGAAACCTCTGAATAGCTTGTATTATTTATGTATGAAACAGTAATCCTCCTCCCAAAAACAGAGTAAAATGGAAGGATGAACCACAAAAGAGAGCTTGCAGAAAGAGAAAACAAAGAAATGGAAGGAAAACAATGCAATGAAAGCTATAAAAACTCCTCTGGCATTTGAGAGGCCAGAGAACTCTCCCAATCCTCACTGAAAACTTCCTGTCCTAACTTCCGTTACCTCCCCTGATAATGAACCTGTCACACACACACCCCCTACCAGATTCTCTCTCCTCACTCACGCATCTCATGATGGTTAGAGTTGGTTATTCTTATGTAATTCCTCTTTTTGCCCTTCTTCTGCCACCTCGCCACCTTCAAGGGCCTCATTTTTTTTCCCCTCTTGTAAACTCTCCCACTGACATTGTCTATGATTACCCTCCCCACCTCAATTCATCTTGTTCTCAAGGTGGAAATTGGGGAATTGTACTTTAATAACGTGAAAATTTTTCAAAGCATTCTCAGATTCTAGTATGTCTTTCCATTGAGTGAGCACCGTCAAATTCTCAAATTCTGTGCTTGGATCAACTTCCAATTTTGCACTGAGAACAATTATTCCCCCAATGTCCTCATTACCATTAGCTTCCCTTGCTAGGTCCTTTTGTTCCCGACTTCCAAGCTCGTTCACTCCACTGACTTCAGTTAGAGGATTTCCAAATAGACCCATCATGAATTGTTCAAGCAAAATTCTCTTCACAATGTCATTGTTGCACTCCATTCGACTGATATTGCTGTTGATCGCAAGTGAAAAATCCCTGAATGACCTCCAATTATTTGTGTGGAATTATTACCATGATAATGCCAGCTTCAATGGTGGTCTGAGGTGGTCCCACACTTGTTAATGCCTTGGTTTCAGCACATATGGTGTTGGTTACAAATTAACATGTGACACACCAACAATCGAGAAGCACACATTCTTGAAGAGTGTGTGTTCATTCTCTTGATCCATTGTCTTCATTTGTTTTGTTGGCATGAATGACATTATTCACCTCTCTTGGTGATGCCATTGTGTTGTGCCTTCCCTTTGAGGCAACCATAGCAACAGGTTTAGACACACACCCAAAATATTCGACTTGATCTGTTAGTGCTGGGTGCACACGGTGTAATGAAACCAATATAGTTGTGAGGAGCAAGGGTAGCTCTGGATCATTAGCGTGTGTAAGAAATTATGTAAGACTGGTGTAGTTCCCTATTTTAGTAGAAGAACCTGACAATTTATTAGAACTCAAGTATCCTTTAGCTTTTAAAGGAATTTCAGCACTCTTTAAGCAAGAAACAAAAAATTTCACCTCATGTAAGCCATCCATCAAGAGTTGAACAACTAGATACTTAGGGAGATTCTCTAAGAGGTGATTTTGTCCCATGAATTATTCTTTAGGGTTATCAAAGTCTAAAAGCCATAGTACTCCTTGTACTCCATTTCTTTTATGTATTGTCAAATGTAGAAACTGAAAAAAAAAATTGCTTCAACCAATCCATTGTCCCCCACAACTGTTTTGGTTTCTTCATTATTATCTCCAGCAAGCGTAATTGAGAAATATCCCTTGGTAGAGTTTTTTGAATCAGGCGGATCACTTTCCTTATGCCTAGTTAATACAGTCTCCTTAATGGAGAATGGGAAAAGAATAGGAAAGCTATTATGAATTAATTATAAATTATAGATTAAAAATAAATATAAGAAATATTATTTTATTAGGATTAGTATTAGGAAGTAATATTTAAATTACTTTGTTTTAATAGTTACTCTATTATCCTTAGTTTTTTTTTGGTTAGGTTTTAATAATTATCTTTTTATTAAGATTTGATATTTTAATTATCTTTTGTTAGAATTAGAATTCAATATTATCTTTATTTTAAATTATTAGGAGTTATCTTTTGGACTCTACATAAAACTTTTAGTATTGAAGATTAAATAGCTTTTGAATATCCATCCATAAAACCATTTGATTATTACCTGCACCTCATCCTCCCTTCTTCTCCTCCCTCCTATTTTCTCTTTATATCCTCCCTCCTCCTCTTATCCTACATCAAATTTGGTATTAGAGCAATGTTACATTTCCAACCCACTTCCCTTATTCCCTTTCAACCTCATTATTATTATTATTTTTTCATTTTTCTTCATTTTTCCAACCGTTTTTTTCATTCCTTTTAACCTCAAATCTCAAAATTCATTATTTGAGAGTAATATGGGGATAATATCACTAATTTTAGCCTTTTAAATTGCTATGTTAAGATCTATAGTGGACCAAAATATCCAAGCCCTTGAGGATAACTTCTTAAAAAAAAATGTGGACCATCGTTTTGATAAATTTATGAGTGTCATCAGTCAACTTTATGAATAAATTACTGGCTAAAACATAGAAGAATTAAAGGCAGAAGAAGAATGTCAAAAGCCCAAAGTATTAGAGGAAGATATATTAATTAGGTCCGATGTTATTATTAAACGTAATGTTAGATCTTTGCCTGGAAGTAACGCGCTGTATAGCTCGATTACAGTGACAAATGAGCAAGAGCCGTTGCATCGTCGCCTGAGTGTAGTGAAAAATAAGTAAGGGCTTTCACATTTTCGTGAACGAATGTGGCTAAAGAAGTTAGTTCACGAGAGTAGGATTCATTTTGGGACTTGCAATATAGGTACACTTACGGGTAAGTCAATGGAAATAGTAGATACTATGATTAGGAGGAAAATTAATTTTATGTGTTTACAAGAAACTAAATAGGTAGGAGAAAAGCGAAAGAATTAGACACTTCAGGTTTTAAACTTTGGTATATTGGGAAGGCTAAATCTAGAAATGAGGTAAGTATAATTGTAGATAAGTTTTGGAAAAATGTTATAGTGGATGTAAAAAGGTTAGGAGATAGAATAATTGCATTAAAATTAGTAGTAAAAAAAGAAATCTTTAATGTTATTAGCGCCTATGCACCACAAGTAGGATTAGAAAAATATCACAAAGTAAAGTTATGGAAAGATTTAGAATGTTTAGTTCAGAAAATACCATTAGGAGAAAAGATTTTTCTAGGAGGGGATCTAAATGGTCATGTGAGAAGTGTATCTTCAAGTTACGAGGGTGTTCATGGAAGACATAGTAGAGGGGAACCAAATGCAGAGGGTAAAACTATTCTAAACTTTTTATTGACGTTCGATCTTATATTAGCTAACATTTGTTTTAGAAAGCGTGAGGAACATCTTATCACTTACAAAAGTGGAAGAGTTTGTTCTCAAATTGATTTCTTTCTTATAAGGAAATCGGATAGAAAACTTTGCATGGATTGCAAAGTTATACCTGGAAAGAGTTTAACTACTCAACATAGGATTTTGGTTATGGATGTACGAGTTAGGAGGAGAGTAAAAAATAAAGGCGAAAATAGGGTGTTAAGGACTAAGTGGTAGCAACTAAAGGGGGATAAAGAAAAGAATGTGCAGAGACGGATTGTGGAGGAAGGACCTTGGGAAATATAAGGAAGTGCTAATGATATGTGGAATGGAATGACTAAAGAGATTAGGAAGGTGTCAAAGAAAATATTAGGTGAATCAAAAGGTTTTGGACCTACAGATAAAGAATCTTGGTGGTGGGATGCAAGTGTACAAGATAAGGTTAAAGTTAAGAGGGAATGTTATAAAGTGTGGTCATTATGTAAGAGTAATGAAAATTGAGAAAAATATAAAGTAGCTACGAAAGACACTAAAAAGGCAGTGAGTGAAGCGAAAACGAGGGCATTCGATGGGTTATACCAATCTTTAGGTACTAAAGTTGGAGAAAGAAATATTTACAAGTTAGCTAAAAGTAGGGAAAGAAAGACAAGAGACGTGGACCAAGTAAAATATATTAAAGATGAAGAAGGGAAAGTTTTGGTCACGGAACAAGATATCAGAGAACGGTGGAAGAGTTATTTTCATAGGCTTTTTAATGGAAGTCACGAGGGTTCATTGCAATCGGATAGATTAGACACTAGAGAAGAGGATCAAAATTATACTTTTTATCGTAGGATTTGTGAGGCAGAGGTAAAAGAAGCATTAAAGCGAATGGAGAGTGGCAGAGCAGTTGGACTGGATAATATACCTGTTGAAGTGTGGATGGGTTTAAAAATGAAAGACATAAGTTGGCTCACAAAGTTATTTAATGAAATTATAAGATTTAAGAGAATGCTAGACGAGTGGAGAAAAAGTTCTTTAATTCCTATTTATAAGAGTAAGGGGGACATTCAAAATTGTGCAAATTATAGAGGAATTAAGTTCATGAGCCACACTATGAAATTATAGGAAAGAGTAATTGAGTGAAGATTAAGGAAAGAGACCCAAGTTACGGAGAATCAATTTGGTTTTATGCCAGGAAGGTCAACTATGGAAGCAATATATTTGTTGCAAAGATTAATGGAGCGATATTGAGAGAATCAAAGAGATTTACACATGGTGTTTATCGATTTGGAAAAAACATATGATAGAGTACCAAGAGAGGTTCTATGGAAGGTTTTGGAGAAAAACGGAATTCGTATAGCTTATATTCGAGTAATACAAGATATGTATGATAAGGCTACAACTAGTATAGTAACAAAAGGTGGACATACGGAAGATTTTTCGATAACTATTGGTCTACATCAAAGGTCAACTCTGAGCCCTTATCTTTTTGCTTTAGTATTGGATGTGTTTACTGAACATATCCAAGAGCCGGTGCCACGGTGTATGCTTTTTGCAGACGATATTGTCTTAGATGGAGAATCGAGAGCGGAAATGAATGAGAAGTTGGAGAGGTGGAGATTAGCTTTGGAAACTTATGGATTTCGTTTAAATAGAAGTAAAACGGAGTATATAGAGTGTAAGTTTAGTAAGAGACACACCACTTCTAGCGCAGAAGTGAAAATTAGAGAACATATTATACCACAAGTCACACGATTTAAATATCTTGGATCTGTCATACAACATAACGGGGAAATAGAAGAAGACGTAACACAGGATTCAAGCGGAGTGAATGAAGTGGAGGAGTGCTTCGGGTGTTATTTGTGATAGAAGAGTACCACTCAAACTTAAGGGTAAATTCTACCGCACAGTTATAAGACCTGCAATGTTGTATGGAACTGAGTGTTGGGCAATAAAAAGTCAACAAGAGAATAAGTTCAATGTTGCAGAGATGAGAATGTTGCGTTGGATGAGTGGACACACTAGACGAGATTGGATTAGAAATGAATATATTAGAGAGAAGGTGGAAGTCGCACCTATTGTGGAAAAGATTGTAGAATCAAGACTTAGATGGTTCGGTCATGTCGGGAGGAGACCTATAGAAACCCCAGTTAGGAGAGTAGATGAGATGGAGAATAGTCCAATAATTAGAGGTAGAGGAAGACCAAGAAAAACTATAGGAGAAATTATTAAGAGATATTTAGATTTAAATGGTTTATCTAAAAATATGATTTACGATAGATTTTTATGACGTCAATTGATCCATGTAGCCGACCCCACTTAGTGGGAAAAGGCTTTGATGTTGTTGTTGTTGTTGTTGTGGAATCCTTTGATTGTCTATCAGAATTGACGATGATGGTTCCATCATAGGATTTGAAGAATAGTTAGAAGTAAATTTAAAATGTGAGGAAATCAATTTTGACCAATAGCTTGAAGTTCTACCACAAATTGTAGAATGTTGTGTTCCAATTCAATCAGTTCGTTTGTTTCACCCAATCGAATTTGTCATTTCAAATATATTATTGAATTCGAAGTTATCTTGGCTACCACATATTAAAGTAGTATTATTCATCTTACCTAAGGCTCCAAGATAGATTATTTTAATACTTTTATATTTTAAAACTTGAGGTCGAGTTTTTTCTAACTAGGGGAGAATAATGGAGAATGAAAAAAGAATAAGAAAGTTATTATTAATTAAATGTAAATTATAGATTAAAAATAAATATAAGAAATATTATTTATTAGGATTAGTATAGTAACTAATATTTAAATTATTTTGTTTTAGTAGTTATTTTGTTATCCTTAGTTATCTTTTTGTTAGGCTTTAATAATTATCTTTTTATTAAGATTTGATGCTTTAATTATCTTTTGTTAGAACTAGAATTTAATGTTATCTTTATTTTAAATTATTAAATGTTATCTTTTGGATTCTATATAAAGCTTTTAGTATTGAAGATTAATAAGTTTTTGAATATTCATCAATAAAATCATTTGATTATTATCTGCACCTCTCCCTCCCTTCTAATAACAAAGAATGAAAAAAAAATAAGAAAGCTATTGTTAATTAATTGTAAATTATGAATTAAAAATAAATATAAGAAATATTATTTTATTAAGAACTAATATTTAAATTATTTTATTTTAGTGGTTACTTTGTTATCTTTAGTTATTTTTTTGTTAAGATTTAATAATTATTTTTTTGTTAAAATTTCAAAAGAGATACCAATACTAGCCCAATTCTGGTTCACCCTCTGAAGATCTTCTTTAAAGAGATACCATTCATGAAACACCATGAGATCTGGGTGCTTTCGAACATACTCTAAAAAGAGAGGAGAAGCTATTTGATCAACTTCCTTTCTCTCTTCAGGAGTTATAGGAAAACAATATTGACAGAAGTAATTTAGGTGATGCTCACACTTATCCCTCAATCTTTTAGGGATAGGTTATATGCCTTGTCTTTTTAAAATAAAATAATCTAGTCTAGTTTCCCAATTAGAATCAACAGAATCCTTTTTTAGGTATGCTTGGACTAATTGTCTCTCTTCTTTTGGGCTTTTCTCTTGTCATGGCTTTTTAGGATTAAGGATTCTTTTGATTTTTCTCGAAAACCTTTTAATTAAAGAACTCATAGATAAGGTGGGAATTTTAGCCAAAATTATTTCATTGTCAATACTTTCTGATACACAGGCTCCTTATACAAGGTAAGTGTAAAGCATACTTGTATAGGCAAGATAATCATAAAAGATTTACTATGACAAATTTTGGAAGAAGGAGAGCTCTTAGAAAGAAGTCATGGAGAATACTGAGAATTTTTATTGAACAAACTGGAATACAAGACTCCTCTTGAAGACTATTAAGGAGAGAGACTCTTTTTATAGTTGGAGGCTATTACAAACGGACAAACAACTTTTACAAAAGTAAGGGACAATAGTACAGACACACTTTAATAAAGTAACTTTACAGACTGTAAAGCAAGTTACGCTTGAAAACACATAAAACCAACTGACAAACTAGGATAATTATTGCACTTGGGACAATCTGGCAAAGGATAAACCTTATCCTTTCTTGATGGGTTCATGTGAAGGTGATAAATTTGGGTCCTCATCTTCAGAGTTGTCAATACCATCCTTTTTCCCAAATCATGACATTAGCCAGTCTTCAACTTTATCAAAGTCATTTGGTTCATTTGGATCTTGGGAATCTTGCATGTGCTTATCTTGGGACTGTGTTGGCTGTGATTGAGAACTAGAACCTTGTGTTGGAGTCCAGATTTTAGTATTTGGAAGATTTTCAGTATTTGGAAGATTTACTTCTGGTAGTCTCGATTATCTGGGAATGAATTTTGCAGGGAATAGATCTAATATTGTGCAGAATACAAACTTACACTCCTGATAATTATTAATTTCACATAAGAACATTTTAAGATACTTAAGAGCTTCAATCCTTTGCTTAGGCCACTTTAGAAAGGTGTTCTATTCATAGGCATAGTTCCTTGTTAAAAGCATATTTTGCCTGTTGGTCCAATAAGAACAATGAATGATGAAGATACTAGCAACTTTTTGGTTAGCCTCAGGATTATTTCACAGATTGTATAATGAAATGATCTTTTGTAATTCCTGACGCCATTAATATAATGGTGAAAACCACTCAAGGAGAATTCAGAGGTTGGAATTTTTGTTTTCCTTTTGATTAAGAAAATGATAAATGAGGAAAGGTGGAAATTCTATGGCTTCAGAATAGAAAACAGTGAAAGTCCAAAGGTACCACAAAGCATGATTTATGATGTAGGTATGGATTCTGAAAAACAATCAAAAAAGGAGTTTTTGGGTTAAAGTAAGATGGGTGAGCAAGAAGGCGTGAATTATTGAGATACTGATGAAGGTAGTAAAACAAGGACTTTTCTATGAGCTTTTGAACTTTAGTCGGATTTCTGGGTTTTAGTTCACAAAGAGGAAAATCCTTTTTGGGCTAAGCTGAAGGTGGAAGAGGATGGTGAGTAGTACAGCCAGGAATGGAGTGAGCCATAAAAATGAAGAGTATTGGCTTTATAGGAGTGAGAAGATTAATGATTTTGGGTCAGGAAAGATAATCTGTTATAATGTTTGTGTGGCTTTTGATGCGTTCAACTTTGAATTTATAGCGGTAGAACCAATCTTTCTATTTGAGCAACTATTTGTTAGGCAGAATTTTTTTTTAAACTCTAAGATTTTAGAGAATGATAAGTTATCCATCTAGATCACAAATTCATAAGGGTTAAGATGAAAACCAAATTTTTTAATCCCCTTATTGATTGCAAGAATCTCCTTATAAATTACATAGTAATGCTTTTCAAAGTCTTTGAATTGCTCACTTTGGCCATAGTAGTATTGTTTTTTGTCAATCTCTTCTATGAGGATGGCTTCCCAGTAATCATTACTAGTGTCTGTCTGAAGGATCTTTTCTCCTTGATGAGGTATCTTCAAAGTCAAAGGGTTTTGAGAGACCCTTTTGAGATGTCTTATAGTTGCTGTTTGTTTATGACCCCAAGGTGGGGATTTTTCTTTTTCAAAAGTTTTGACAGTTGGCTTGTATGATTAGACGCATGAGGGATAAAATCTCGGATGCAATTGATTATCCCAAGGAATTGTTGAATTTCCTTTGTAGTGAGATTTTCATCTGGCAAAGTGAGTAGCTCTTGAGCAATGTATGGGATTGGGTAATAATGTCCATTGGATATATTCATTCCAAGAAATTCTATTTGGGTTTGGCCCAATTGACTTTTTCGGGTTGATAACATGATGCCATTATGTTTTGTGATATCTAACTATTGTTGAAGGAGCCGTTTATGGTCTTCCTCATTTTTGGAATAAAGTATTATATCATCAATATAAACAAGAATACTGTGAAGAATGGACTCAAATATTTTTGTCATGGCTTCCTGAGAAAGCGATGACGCCACTTTAAGGCCAAAAGGTATGACAGTCCATTGATACTGGGTATTAGGAGTGTAAAATGCTGTTTTGTATCTCTTAGCAGGATCAATACCCAATTGCCAAAATCTAACTTTGTGATTAAATTTTGAAAAGACTCTTGCATCCTTAAGTAAATTGGCCTGTGAGCTTATCTTTAGTAACGGGAACTTGTTACCTTGAATGAACATATTAAGAGGCTTATAATGAATTACTAATCTCTTCTTACCTCTTTTTTGCTCCGATCTCTTTTCTATATAAAATGCTTGACAAGCCCAATTTGATTTAGTTAGCTCAATAAGGTCATGTTTTAGTAATGCCGTGCATTCTTCCCTGACTAAAGCTAAATCATTAGAATTCATGCCAAGGTGAGAAGCTTTTGTGGGATTAACATTTTCATTCCTCTTACAAAGAAATTAAATGAAAAAATCTTGATTTTTTTAGAGTGGAAATAGATGAGTGAATTGATAATGAGATTTTGAACAATATTGCAACAGTTGATCACATATGTATTCATACCCAAGAGAAACTGAGTGAAGTTCAAATATCTTGAGAATAGTGGTGTATGACTTGAAGCTTTGCTTAAATTTGATGCCTTTAGGTAGAATTTGCAATTGTTTGGCTTAGCAGTAGACTTCTATACCAATAAGGATATCTTTGTCAGGGAAATTACTTTCAAGGACTTTTGTCTAGATGATAGAATCAGGGAAAATTGTTATGTGAATCTTCTTTCTGGTGATAAGATCAACTTTAAAAATTTTTTCATCAATTGTAGTGAAATATTCAGAATGTTTTTTCCACGCCTCACGGGGAAGAATTGCGGGATTCATTAGGGTTTTAGATGCTCTTGTATCTATATAGACAATGACAGGAATTGGTTTCTAATACTTGTTTTCAAGAATCTGCATTTCTACGCAAGGCATGGTTGGTTTTGCCTGTTTTGCCTTGTTGCATGGCTGAATAGAATAACTGTAGTGAGGAGAATCATCTGTCTTTTCTGAAGTAATAGAACATTCAGATTAAAAAAAAAAAAATTGAATATGATAAAGGTAATCTTGGTAAGGTAAAGACAGTGGATTCATTAGCATCTTTTTGTTCTAAGAAAAGTTCTTCAATTTCCTTATCTTGCTAAAGAGGAATGTTAGATTGGAGTTGCTAGAGGAGTTTAATATCTTTCTTGGACTTGTTAGGACATTGCTTAGCAAAATGACCTTTCTTGCCACATATGTAGCCGCGATCCTTTCTTCTGTATGACATAGTCTTCCTTTTAAAGAATCGTATAGGCTTTTTATGCTTCTTTCTCTTGAAAGCCTTGTAATTAGCTTTATAAAAATGAGATTTCTTTTATTTTGGGCAAGAGCACTTATGTTTATCTTTACATTTAATTTGGAGATAGGGCTTTTTGCAAACTTTTTGAAATGCCAATTTGCTTTCTATCATTGAATCAAATATTTTATGTTTGTTCACACAATTTTTCAAGTGTAGCAAGGGCAAGTTGATAAATTTTTCCTAAAGAGATTTCTGTCATATCTTTTTGGAGTGATTGAATAACTCTTAGAAGTTCAGGTTGAAATTCTTCTGGCAAGGAGGCTATAAAAGTATGTCGGGGATTAACATCATTAAAACCATTGAGCATGTAGTAACGCTTAGCTATCCTTTGATAATAAAAATCAAGATCTTTTTTCTTTAAAAAACAACAACGCATTTGGAAATATTCTTGCTACTTTTGTTTATCAACAAGATGGAAGTCTCTTAGAAATTCTTTGTGAATAAAACCAAGAAGTGGATTAGCACTTAGGGCACGGGTGTAATGGAGTTGTCTATACTCTCTTAGGGTTTGAAACCATTCTCGGGGAGTTCCTGTAAATATGGAGGTGAATTTAGTGAGGACTGCTTCAATATTAGCAGCCGATCTAGTCATCTGGAGGTTTATCTATGCTGAAAACTTATGTAATTTATCTTTCCATTTATTTGTAAGAACATAATCAAATGTAAACCAGAGGCTATTGGCTGGATGAGCTTGGGTCTATGCATGGTCAGGAGAGGTTTCAATATAAGGATGGTGCTTAGCATATTTTTATTGTTCTATATTGGATTCATTGACCTCATCAACTGGTGTAGGGTTGACTATATATGAGGTAGAGATATAGGCATGATCATTGGACTCATCAGAACTTATTGGTTCTAATCCAATTTCATCAGTTCGATCAAAATTAGAATTAAAACTACTATGAGTCATTGGCGCTGCAAGTGCAATAATTCTAAAAGATTTTGGGTTTTTTGGTTGAGTGGATGGGGGTTTTATGTGCATGAGTTGCTTGTTTCTCTAGTCTGAGGGTGGAGATTGGGTTTTTTATGGTGAAGAAGGTGGTGTCCTGATCTTCAAAGGTTTTAAAGCTTGTTCAAAAGCTTTTGTCTAGGAAGGGGAAGGTTCAAACTTGGTAGAGTATTGTAGTCTTTGAGGAGGTCTGGACATTTTAATTAGTGGTGAAGGTGATTGTTTTGGTTAAAGTTGATTGAGTTGAGTGGGACTGAGTTAATCTTCTTTCATTTTGAAAATCTCGTAATTCATTTTGAAACATTTTTGATAGTTTGCTTCAAGAGAATAAGGGAAGTATGGAGGAGAGGGGTAAGGATTATAAGTTGGAGTGTACAAAGAAGGGTAAGTATCATAGATACTTTTGTAATGATCTCTTGCCATATCTTTCTCTATTTGGCTGATTTGTGACTTAAGTCTTCTCATCTTTTGTTCCTTTTGGGTAAAGACAGGACTGGTATATCCGTGTGCGATAAAGTTTCTAAGTTATGCATTTAGAGACGCCACTTGTTGTAGACAGTTGTATAACTGCTGGGCTTGTGTGGAAAGTCCATCAAGATGAGAGTGGGTTTGAGCTATTTGACTTGAGAGATTCTCAAGGTGAGAATCAATTATTTGAATGACACGATTTTGAGCTGTTGCATTGTGTGTATATCAGTTAAGGACTTCTTTAGCTTGCGAGACGGGCCTCATAGCTCCATTGAGAGCAACTTTTGTAGATATAAAGAAGGACTTGTATGTTACATTGGTCTCTGGGTTAGTCCTTCTTTCCATAGGAGGGAATTCTGAGTCATAAGTTTTGGACGCGGATGAGAACATCATACACAAGATAGGCTGTGACAACACCTGTGGTGTAATAACCAGTTCAAGTTATGGGAGAAGATCTTCATGACCTAGTTCTTGTAGTAACTCATGGATGGACTTTGGTCTTGGTTTGGGATCTATGATGCCTACCCATTTAGGCTTAGATTTGTCATCAGGATTTCATTATCATTATTGTCATGATCAGTCTTTTTGTGGAAGCAAAATTTTAATCCCCAAGTTGGTTTCTTCCTTTGTTTCAGGTAGCTATTGCCACAGAATCTCAAGATCTCCATTCATTATCTTCAGGGCCTTCCCAGCTATCCATGTGACAGCCACAATCAGAGTCTCACATAGTGGGATCATAGTCCTATATGAAGTGACCATTAATCTTTCCAACGTCAACATAGTGACCATTTGGATAGAAATAACGAATTGGGATGACACCCTTTCTCTGATTCTGTTCTATGAAAGGAGTAATCATCGTGGATTGATGGGTGGTAAGCCTTCGGGAGTGGGTAGTGGAAGAAGTTCCTTCCTCTGTTCTAGGTTTCTTGGAAATGGATTTGACAGTTCCATCTCTAAGCTTTTCAAGTATAGGAGGAGCAGTGGTATGGAAAACCTTCTGGTTGTCATGGAACTCCTTTTCATAGTTCCCATTCCAAGGGCATTAACTGTAGAAGTTCATCTTTAGGGATCTACTTTAGGATTTGAATGATAGTGTCTCAGAAATCATATATAGGACATTATCAGTTGAATTTTGAAACTGAAGGTTTATAGATGGTAAACCATTTGATAGTGAGGAGTAATTGAAACGGCATTCTGGACTTGTTCAGTACCAATGATCTAAATTTGAACTTTTAGTTTGGTGGGGAGAGTGGGATTTGATAGTTTAATGTTGAAGTTTGGAACAATAATGAGAATAACACTGTCACCATTTAGAGTAACGAGCTGCACCGATCAAAACATTCTTAAAGGAAGTGTATGATGTATCAGGGAGAGAAACATGGGCCGTAGCCACTATCCCTTTTCGTCTATGAAAGGTGAGGACTAATTTAATAGCTCCAAGGTAAAGATGCGTATACCCTTGATGGATTCAGTGAGAAATGAAATTGGTGGAAATTTCTAGAGTAACATATTGTTTAGCCTGAGTTGACTACAACTCACACTGATCTATTTTTGTACCCTGAACAATTTCTTTAATGGGTGGAGTTTTTGGAGAGAAGAGTTTTCTAATAGAATAGGTAAAAGAACGTTTTTGGTAATAGAGTTCATAGGGATTAAGGATAGGTGCAATGATTTCTTCTAGACGAGCTTCATCTAGGATATGAGTAATTTCTACAAGGTTATCTATCTCATTAGAGGCATGGGAGATACATGAAGAAGAAATAGATCTAGGGAAAGAAAGAGAAGAGGAAAGTCTAACTGGTTCATAAGATTCTTCTGTAGATGACATAGTAAGAAAGGTTTCTTCTTACTCTCTTTTATAACAAATCTACTTCCAATTTTCTTGACAATTGAGGCTTTGATACCAAAAGAGTATGCCCTTGGCTGAGGAGATACCAATACCAGCTCAATTCTGGTGGAGATGTGGGAAAAGGATTGAGCACTAGAACCTTGTAGAAAGTTGGCCATTTGTGTTGGAGTCAAGGCTTCAATATTTAGAAGATTAATTTTTGGTAGTCTCGGTAGAGTATATCCCTAGCTGAGGAGATACCAATACCAGCTTAATTTTGGCTCACCCTCTGAAGATCTTCTTTAGAGAGATACCATCAATGAAACACCATGAGATCTGAGTGATTTCGAACATACTCTAAAGGGAAAGGAAGAGTTATTTGATCAATCTTCTTTCTCTTTTCAGGAGTTATAGGAAAACAATCTCGACAGAAATAATTTGGGCGATGCTCACATTTATCCCTTAATCTTTTGAGGATATGTTCTATGTCTTGTCTTTTTAAAACAAAATAATCTATTTTAGTTTCCCAATTAGAATCAACAAAATCTTTTTCAGGTATGTTTGGACTAACAACCTTTCTTCCTCTTGGGCTGCTTCGATCTCCCCAATTCAGCTCATATATTTGCCTTAAACCCACCTTGGGCTGCTTCGATCAATACCCCTTCAAAATTTGTTAGTGTTGACTTTTTAGTATCAATCCTAGCTTTTCCTTCTATATAATCCAGAATTTTGTGTGTCTCCCCGTGCTCCTCCTTGTTTGTTACCTTTGCACCTGATGGAAGTTGCTTTAGCATTTCAGAATGCACAAAGGAAGAAGGTAGCATCAGTAGGTTGCGTTGGGTCATACTGCTCTATTGTTTCGCGTCTGGTTCATCATTTAGTTGGGTATTTGTCTTGGGTTGACTGAATTGAGAGGGTAATTGGGCCACTGTTATGTTGTAATTGGGCCCATAACATTTGCTTCTCCAGTTCAGTTTTGGACTTCTACTCCAACTTCTTTAATCCGATCCATAACCCAATTTTTCTTTCCTTGCCATCAATGCCTTCCTCCCTTGTCATCAATAACACTACTTGATGTTCACCTTCCCAACAATTTGCCCTGATCTTCTATCTATTGATGGTGTTGTCAATGTTGATTGGATGTTGTATTTCCATGTATCAAATTGGCATCAAAGCCATAAAAGAAATCGTCCCCTCTCCATTCTGTTGATCTGCCTCCTTGTCCAATAATGAGTTATCAACCTGTATGATTTTCACAGGCCCCAAAAATTCAGTGGTTAATAGTTTCATCTCTTCTACTGGTTTGTTTTCACTAGCCTTAGTAATTATAAATTCAATATCTTCACCATTTTTTGAAAATGATGGAGGCTCTGATTGTTGGACTCTCGTGGGTTTCTCCTCACTTTCTTCTTCAAGTTCAACCACTAGCAGTGGCTGCTCTTCTCCCTGTAATTTTTTTTTTGAATTTTGCCTTCTCCCTTCTTAGCTCTATCAAAAAGGCCTTCATGTCAATGTTTCTTGCTTTCCCTGATTGTGAAGGATGCTGGATTGGAATTACAGCTTTGTCTCTTCTAAAACCACCAATCATCTCAACTACTTGATCACGTAGCTCCATTACCGTTGCTCTGATAGCCATATATTTTTCTTTCATCTCCTCTTGTTCTTTTTGCAACAAACCAATGTTCTTCTCCTATCCACACGCTTCTCCATTTTGTTGTCCACCATGCCCTAGATACAATTGCTTTGATTCCAAAATAATGGAAACCTTTGAATAGCTTGTATTATTTATGTATAAAACAGTAATCTTCCTCCCAAAAATAGAGTAGAATGGAAGGATAAACCCCAAAAGAGAGCTTACAACAGGAAGAGAGAACAAAGAAAAGGAAGGAAAACAAATGCACTGAAAGCTAAAAGTACTCCTCTAGCATTTGAGAGGCCAGAGAACTCTCCCAATCCTCGTTGAAAACTTTCTCACCTACCTTCTGCTACCTCCCCCGATAATAAACTCACACACAGACACAGACACACACACAGACACACACACACACAGAGACAGACAGAGTGACGTTGGGTCCATCACTGTACTTTTTTTAAAAATTTAAATAAACAGGGTCCTTTTTTTCAGTAACATTCTGATTGACATGATATTGTACAAACTGACATTATCCACCGTCGTGATTTGCATTAGAGTGTTTTTTGCTTAAATTAAGTAGCTATTACTTTATTGTTTTTTCTTCTTGCAGTGCTTTCTATCACTGGGAAATTTGGTGCACAAACTCGCAGAATCTGATCTTGATTGGTTTGGACGGGTGAAGCTGATTGATTGCATCTGTGATCTTGTTGTACTCAGTCCTCAAATTGGTCAGGTGAGTTTTGACACAAACAAGATACTCCTCATTTTCACTAAATTGCTGTGAGCCTGTGAGGCACAGGACAAACAAAATTGAGGATTATATTGGAAGTTAATTGGATGAGAACAAGGAAGTGATATAGAAAACGTTTTTTCTGGAATGAAACAGTCAATATATATATGTGTGTGTGTGTATACATATATTGAAAGTAAGCAAGAGAACTAGATGAAAATAGTGTTCTGCTTTACTGCTGATGTGCGAAACACAAATAGCACAGGGACATGCTAGGGGGTAGCAACCCAGAACGTAAGGGAAGCTGCTAACTAGAGTTTAAAAAATAAAAACTTATTCTATCTAAAACAAAAAGTGATGATAAGTCTATCAACAAAAAATGAGATAAAAACTAATTTAAAAATAGTCTAAACTCTTAAGTAGATAAGAGAAGCTTCCACGCTGATGTTAATGTGTTATTTGGCACGTGCTTCACCAACACACACACACACACACACACACTTTAATATGTATTCTGGTTGTGCTTGAATTTTTATTTCATGAATTTCAGAGAAGAATACATGAGAATAAATAGGGAGAGAATCTCATAAAGGTCTGATTTTCATATCCCACGATATACGCACTAACAGATAAAAAAAGAAAGAAAAAGAAACATACAACTCGGATTTTGACCAAACAGAAAAGGAAAGATTTTGGCCGAACAGAAATGGAAAGAAACAACAATGATATATGGAAAGAAATAAAGTGCAGTAAATATGGTAATAAAGTGTAGTAAATATGGAAATCAACACTCCCCCTCAAGTTGGTGAATGGATGTTTAACATTCCCAACTTATTCTAAGTCTTTGAACTTCACTCTTGATAGGGCCTTAGTAAGAATGTTTGCAATCTGAGAGTGAGATAGAGTATATATGAGGTCAATAACCTCGGAGTCAAGTTTTTCTTTGATGAAGTTTTGGTCTAGCTCCACATGTTTAATCCTATCATGATGGATGGGATTCTTAACAATATTTATAGTTGCTTTATTATCACACATCACCTTCATAGGTCCTTCCATGGGAATTCTAAGTTCATCAAGTATACGTTTCAGCCAAATGCCCTTCGCAAATGCCATGAGATAATGCTTGATATTCAGCTTCAGCATTGCTTTTGGCAACTACAGCTTGTTTTTTGCTTCTCTATGTTACCATATTGCTCTCTAAAAAGGTACAATACCCAGTGGTGGACCTTTTGTTTGTTATGGAGTCGGCTTAATTAGCATCAGTGTGGATTTTAATGTCTCTCTCACTTGCCTTCTTAGAGTAAATACCTTTTCCAAGAGTCATTTTTTGGTATCGAAGGATTCTATAGACAGCATTCATGTGCTCCTTAGAAGGTTTGTTCATATATTGACTGACCCCACTTATTGGAAAGCATATGTTGGGTCTTGTATGTGATTAGTATATCAATTTTCCTACTAACCATTGGTATCTTCCTGTGTCCACAAGAGCACTCTCTTCCTTGAATTTTAATTTATAACTAATTTTCATAGGAGTATCAGTTGGTTTACAACCAAACATCCCTGTTTCTTCTAGGAGGTCCAAGGTGTACTTCTTTTGAGAGACAACAATCCCTTTCTTGGATCTAGCTACTTCCATGCCCAGGAAGTATTGCAAGTCACCAAAAATTTTGATTTCAAATTCCTTGGTCAAAGAATCTTTTAGAAGTTCAATCTCTTCTTTAGAATCACCTATTACAATGATATCGACAACATAAACGATAAGAAATTCCATCTGAAGAGAACTTTGAATAATGTGTGATTAGCTTGTCCTTAGGTATACCCATAGCCTTTCATCACATTGGTAAACCTATCAAGCCATGCTTTAAGGAATTGTTTGAGACCATACGAGGATTTGAAAAGCCTGCAGACTTTGTTCTTTCCACTTTCAAATTTAATTCTAGGGGTATTTCCATGTAGACCTTTTCTTCTAGGTCACCATTCAGAAATGCATGTTTGATATCAAATTGCTGAAGAGTCCAATCTAAGGTTAGTAGCAAGAGACAATATAACTTTAATGGTGTTAAATTTAGCAACAGGAGCAAAATTTTTTTCGTAATGTATCCCATATGTTTGGGTAAAGTGTTTAGCTACTAACCTCGCCTTATGATAGCTAATGCTTCTAGCTGGGTTATATTTTATGGTGAAGATCCATTTGCATCCCATTGGTTTCTTCCCTTCAGGCAAATCAGTGATTACCCATGTTCTATTTCGTTCCAAGGCATTGACTTCCTCTTGAATCGCCATTCTCCATTTTGGCTTGCTCACTGCCTCATGGATATTTTGTGGGATCTTCTCATGGGCAATGTTAGTGATAAAAGCATGGCACTCATTAGATAATTTATCATAAGCAACATAAATTTCAATGGAATATTGAGTACGGGACCTTACCCCTTTCCTTAAGGCAACAAGGAGATTAAGTTGATCATCTTTTTCGTCTTGAGCACTTAGACTTGGAGTAGGGTCTTGGGAGTGCTTATTAGGCAATGTGTTGGAATTATTGACTTTTCCACTTCTTCTATACACTTCAAACTCATGTTGGGATTCATGTTCAGGTGGTTCAGGTTTGGGTTCTGGTTCAGTTTGAATAGTTGTGGTTGATGTTTGGAACTCACAAGTGGGTTGATTAGGCTGACTGTCCTCACTCTCGCTTTGTTTTGGGATAAAACAAGGTTTAGGTTTAGTAGAGAGATCTATAAATACACATTCACTTTCACTCTCCCCCTGAATGGGTATTTGGACAAAGTAGGGTTGTGTCTCAAAAAAGGTAACATCCATAGTGATATAGAATTTTTTAGTGATAGGGGAATAACATTTATACCATTTCTTAGTAGCAGAGTACCCGATGAATACACACTTGAGAGCTTGGGGTTCAAGTTTGCCACCTTGATAAATATGGACAAATGAGGTACATCCAAATATTTTTAGAGGAAGAGAGGATATAATAGAAGTAATGGTAGGATAATTTTTTTGGAAATGAGATGGGGGGTTTGAAATTAGAGAGTTTTAGATGGCATTCGGTTAATTAAGTAGGTGGTTGTGAGAATGGCTTCTCCCCAGTAAGAAGTGGGCAGGTGAGAAGCAATGAAGAGGGAGCGAGCTATATCAAAGATATGCCTATTTTTCCTTTTAGACACACCATTTTGTTGGGGGTGTGTGAACACATGTGCTTTGATGCAAAATCCCTTTTTCCTCCAAGAATTGACCGAACATAAAAGGAAAGAAATAATAATATATGGAAAGAAATAAAGTGCATTAAATATGGTAATAAAGTGCAGTAAATATGGAAATCAACATATTTTATTGTTTTTATTATAGAAAAAAGAATCTATTGGAAGAGAAAACAATACATCATCAAAGGACAAGTAAAGTTATCCTCCTAAATCATGAAGATAACAAAATAAATAGAAAAAACTAACATTAGTAAGAGCTTTCTAGTCCCTTATATTAATCCATAAGGGACACCCCCTTAATAAAGAAGAAAAAAAACCCATTTGTTGAAACCTAAATGGAAGCCAAAAAATAATTCTTTCCCAAAGAAATGACAGAGGAGACTTCTGTCCAAACTATATACACCACCAGGCACAAGCATGCAAACACATCCATCTGCTAAAGGACTTAAAGGAATTTAGAGATTAATGCTCTGATCCTTTTATTATTCAAGTTTAAACGGAGGTACAATATATAAAGAGGGGCGGACAGCTTCACACCTTCTAAGAGAGAAAAATTTGAGAAATAACGCATAATGAAAGATCTAATTGAGGTTTGAATTCAATCACATAAAAAAAAGAAATAAAATGTTGAAGATGCGGCCTGTATGCTACAACCAAATGCACTAGGGCATACTATAGGCTATAACCCACACAAACCACAGCATTTGGCCTTTCTTATTCTTATCAAAAGCATACGATGGTATCATGAGAAACTGGTTCAAAGTATAAGGACAAACCCAAAGTTTACCAAGAACTCCAGACAAAGTTTTTCAAAGGAAAGTTGTTAGCCAACAATGTAGAAATAAATGGGTCTCTATTTTCAAACTAAATGTGCAAATAACAAATGTCAAGAGAAAGAGTTGCATGGGATTTATGAACCTGTGACATGTTGTTGGTAACAATTCTATTGAGTATTGTTGTCCAAACTAAAGACTCAACCTTAGAGGGGGATTCAAAACACTAAATGGGATTTATTTGTGTCGTTTCTGATCTTAATGCTTCTACATCTCTTGTTTTGACATTGTTTAATGTTATATTTCCTGGCAGAATATGATAGAGAGGTTGCTTATGATGCTCCAAGATATGGACTTTCGAGTTAGGTTATTCATGGCAAGACGGATTGGTGTTCTTTTCCAAACATGGAATGGTCATGAAGAGCTATTCCAGGACATTTGGTTGGTTGCACTTAAAAATCTATCTATATATATATATGTGATATCAACGAGTGTTATTGTGATGTTTGTCAAGGCACTTTCTAATGAAAAGGTTTTTGGTTAAGCTTGTTTATGTAAATTGTTTTGCTGCTTGGTCTTAGTTCTTTGGTAAGATTTTTCGAGTTTTTGGGATTGTTGGAGTTTTTAGTTTGTAGTTTTCTGCTATGCTCATAGTAGAGATTATTTTCCATTTCATTTGTGTGTAGGTTGTGCCCAAATGGGATGCCTTTAATATATATATATTTTAAATTTTTTTATAAAATGATATTTATTGTCACCCTTTGGTTATTTTATCAGTTCAAATTTTGGTGTTCCATTGGTGGTTTATTCAAAAGCAAAAGTTGTCACAGCAAAGGAGGTGCTGGCTGCTGGTTCTCTGTCTCAAACTGCAGTGGAAACTGTTGTCCTTACTCTCATGCATCTTGCATTGCAAAGTGACAAGATAGAATTGGAGGTGACTTGTTGATTGTAACATTTGATTTTTCTTTTCTTATTCTTTTTTTCCTTTGTGGGAGTGGATCTTGTTGACGGTTATTTTGGTGAACGAAGCAAAGTGTCTGTGTTTTCTTCTTGTTTTTTAATTCTTCTTTATCATTTCTGGTTCTATTTCATATGCTGCACTCTTTGTCTTGGCTATGATTAGTATCCTTCCTTTTTGTGGGATATGCATACGTTTGAATTATAAAGGAGCTCTTTAGTTGTAATTATTTTGTGATTCTTGGTGGGACATGCAGGCCGTGTTTATGATATGTGTGGTTTCAGCTATTGACCCTTATCATAGGTAAAGGAATTTCCTCTTATCATTTTAAAAACTTAGCATTGATTACTTATATCAGCACTGTCCTTCAGGGAATTGGTATGTTCCATACTTGACAATCTTTCTAAAGAACTCCAATACACGACTAGAACAAAGGTAATTGTTTTATCTCTCTTTTGCCCTGTCAAATGACTGTTAGAGGTTGTAAATTGTGATTAATTTTTATGAGATAGTTTCTTTTGTTAAATTTGCTAGGCCCCTGTACCAGGTGCTTACTTTTACTAAATGTCACTGTCAACTTGAAAAATGTTCAGGCTTGCTCTAAATGTTTAAAAAAGTGGTCAATGAGGCTCTTATACCTTGTCAAATAACCACTTGAGTTAACAGCTTAACTTGTATAATATCAAAATTGAAGATTTTGGCTGAATAGGTCAGAGCTCAAGGCCTTCTAACTCTGTTTTTATTGAATCAATTATGGGTACACAAACATGATATAATAGCCAAATAATCAGCTATCATATCCCACTAAAATAGGAAACTAAATAATTCAAATTACATCTGAAGATAAGGACTAATAACAAATGCTAGGTGGAGCAGCAAAAAAAACATATCAAATAAATTAAATAGATGCTAAAATAGTAATAGGAAACCACAATCAGCAGCAAAAACAATCTTGACTTGTGAAGCGAGGTTGTTGTCTTTTTCATTTTTAAAACTCTTACATCGATGTATTAGGCCTGAGCCTGAGACTTGTAGAAAAAATTGCATTTAAAATACAGACAGTTTATGAATTTAATGGTTTTTTTGGGACCCCATGTGCAGTACTTGGAGGAGCTTTTGGGATCAATTCTATTTTGTTGGGTTGCTTGTGGTGTAAGCTTAGTTGCACTTGTTGAGGTAATCTGCTCATTCTGGTTAGTTTAATCTATATATTGGAAGATGGGGACCCCCCCTTTTTCTGTTTCGAGGTGTGAAATGATGGTTCTTTTATGTTGTTATCATTATATGAGGTCTTGTTAGTATGTTGACGCACTGCGGATGGCATTTTAAGATGTTTTGACTAATATATCTGTGTGTGTGTATTGACAATCTTGTTTTATTTTCTGAGTTTCATATTTTATTACTTTGTTGAGAAGGATGCCTTGTCCATCTTTTCTTTGTGTAATTTATCGGGAAAAAAAATCTGATGGTGTTTCTAGGTGCCAGATTGTTGAACCAGAAGAATGGGTAGAGCAAGTAACTTTGAAATTATCTTGAATAATAATAAAATGCATTAAAAGTCTCAATGAGAGGGAACATATACAAGGTGCTAAAAAATTATTAAATAAGGCCATGCCAACTTAGATTATGCGGTGTGGCTTCTACAGCTGCATGAAGGATTTGAGTGAAATTTCTTAATCATAAATAGCTGTACCAGCTTGTCTGAAGACCTTTATCAATCATTTGCTGTATTATGATGAACTTTTCTTGGCCCAAAAAAAAAAACATGTCTGTTCTGCAGACAAGAAATCTTTTTGTACCAGATGCTGAACCTGATCAATTTCTTCGGTATTGTTGTCATTGGCTTCTTCCCTCTCTGCTACTTCATGAAAACAGTTCTGACCTCAATTGGATCGCCAAGGTATGAGCAGCATTTAAAATATATAGTCTATTTAGTACTGGTAAAGAAACTTGTAGTTTTCATATAGAAAAAAGAAATTGAATAAATGTCCTTGAGCTTTAATAATTGGCATTAGGACATGATGAAATATATTGCATTATGTCTATGTTTTTCATTGCATATCAGGATGCTGGGAATTTCTTTGAATTGGATAAGTTTTTACTCTTTATCTTATGTTATATTTGTGCTATCCGTTTTTTGTTTTCTCTGACGGGGATCCTTTTTGCAGGTTGCTTGTCAACCTTTGACAGTTCTTATAAAAAATAATTTTGCATCAGTATTTTCAGTTTGTATGGCTTTGCATTGCAGTAAGAAGCCTGGATCAGAAAAGGGAACACATGTGCTTCAGAGTTCTGTTCTGCATTTTGCTCAGATATCTGAGATTGAACGGGACAAACTCATAAAGAGAAATATGGTCTGCTCCTCTGCATTTTGCTTTGAATGATTTTTTCCCTTAATTTTGATCATATGCATATTCTTCATTCATATAATTTACATCTGCTGGTGGTGGTTTTTTAAATATGGAAGATAAAATTACCTCTTCTAACTCCCACATTCAGTCAATTAATGTTAAGTATTGGAATTTGGTCCCATCCATTGACATTTATATATAATAGAAATTTTCTTTTTTTTTTTCCTACTGAATTTGTTTAAGGAGTCATTTTCTTGTCTTATATCATCCTGCATCTTCTGTAATTGTAGGTGTCTATTGTCAGCTGCATTCTATCTTTGTCCTCTTGTTCATCAGACCCTGTAGTCCCTTTCTTTTCCAGGGAGACTGTGTCAAATGCAATTCAAACAATCGTTGATGGTTTTTTGGAGATGTGAGTTTTACTCTCTGCCAGTATTTGTCTTCTGTGTGAGTTTGAAGCTTATATCTTGATATGTTATTATATAAAGATGTAGGGTTGACAATCATACAAATGCTGGTGTTGCTGACAAGATTAACATTTTCCGTCCTGATAGAGTTTTCATGGTGATTTGCTAACGCATGGAACTCAGTTTTTCACTTCCTATCATTTTCTTTTTGTTTTTGGCCTTGTGTATCTAATGAATCTTGATATTTTTATTGCAGTTTGTTGTAGAAATTCATTATAAAATTGCAGCAGCAATTCATCATAGGCATAAGTGCCATCGACTGGCTGGGATTGAGGTGCTTATTAATATTCTTGGTCATAGAGCTGCTGTTCCAAGCACATCCTAGTAAGTTATGGCTAGAGACCTTGGATCTTACATAATTAAAAGTTGTACTCATGCAATCTGGTGCACTTCCTTGATTGATATGGTTGTCATCTGTATTGTCTACCATCTTTTAACAGTGTATGAAGTCTTATGTATGTAGTGTACTTATTTATGCCTTCTCTAATATTGGAGACCTTATGGTGCTTTCGAGATCCATGAAGAACTTGTTGGAAGTTTATTCCACAGATTTATCTTTTTCATGTCAGCGTGGTGGCCTTGAGAACCCAAACAATGTGTAATGTTCAACTTGTACTTTCAAATAGTAAAATTTAACCTAACATAATGACTTGACCTAAGAATGTGGTTAGTCTAGATTCTACTATAGCAAATCTGACTATTACCAAAATTCTCATGAGTGACAGGATCTTAATTTACAATTGAAGAATTAGTGTCTACTAAACCACCTTTATCACCTATCAGTAGCTTGAATGTCTGAACCACTGTTACCTCACACTACTGGCCTTTAATGTTTTTCATCATATCTATAGGTCTCAAAATGGGTCCATTTAATTGGGTTTGCCTGCATAACCCACATGAAAAGGTGACTTGGATTCATATATTTGTAATCTGTTTAGAGTTGGTATTTTTACATGTATATCTGAACCCATGGGTGATGGAGTGGGAGGGTTGGCATGTCAGGTTAATACTTTAGACTCCTTGATTAAAAGTTTAGAAAAAATTGTTTGGGCAGGACAACTTGATGGATTGACTCGATTAATCCACCAATTAGCTATGAAGTTCATTGATTTTATGACTCTTACTCTTAGTAATTTTAATTCAGATTTTTGTTTAATTAGTAAATTATCAAAAGAACCTAATGGCGTTGTAATCTTTCAAACTTTTATAATTTTTATTTATTATATTCATGATTGTGTTGCACGGTTGCCCACTTAACCTACCAGCCTCAATTGGGTGAGTTGGGTTGGGTTGACTATTTGTCAACCTGCTCTTTGGGCTGGTTAGCTTGCCTTGCCTTGCCTGAGGCTGACATTTCATGGGGCTGGTGGGGTGGGTTTCTTGTTTGAGTTTTGACACATATCTCCAACAAGTTCTATAATCAAATTTTATTTTACCTGTTTAAATTTAATGCTTAAAGTTTATATTTTAAGCTGTGATCTCATTATTTCTCATTTGCATTGCTTAAATTGAGTAAATGCAGTTACCTTTTCAATTTGGTTGGGCCATTTATTGGCTGTACTGCTTTACAAGACCAATGCGTACGTATTATTTATGCATTGTTGTTACTATTAGAAAAGAATCCATCTCCTGAAATCACCTGTGTGCTTGGAGAACAACTCCAGGTATTTATTTTATTACTCAAACTTTCCCTATGTTTTCCACTCTATTGGTTGCCCTATTTAACCTATTTTTGCTGGTTTATTGTCTATCCAGTTTCTGGTTTCAAAGTTGGTGGCATGTTGTATTCCTTATGAAACCAAGGAAGGATGTCATGGCACTGACTCATCACAAGTTTTATCTCTTCTCCGTATGTTAACTGTGAATTCTGATCCATCAATGTATGATTACATCAGAGTGAGTTTCTGCCATTCAACTTGTATCTGTTATAGTAGGATTAGGTTTTATTATGTTTTGTGGATTATTGAAAAATATATTCTTTGCAGGAATTGGAGCCCTTCCCTCAATTAGAAATCTTTGATGAGATAAGGAAATTCCATGAAGAATTATGCCATGCTTACTCTATTGGGGACCTATTATTGAAGGTCAATCTTTTTCATAATCCAATTTATGGCTATAAAGTCAAATATAAAGTTTGATGCTAACTCAATTTTAACTTGGTATGTGGACCTCTGACTGTTTTCAGTTTGGGAAGAGGTCTTGCTTTCTTCCACCAAGGATACTTTTCTCAAGGTGATTCCTTTTCTTAGCAGTCCTTTTTGTAGCGTTATTTTTTCTTTATGGATAAAGAAACTTTATTAGAGATATAGAGAATTACACGAAAAAGCAAAGAAACAATAATAAAGAAAAAGAACACTTTTATGATGAGCTATACATTAAATGCTATACACTCACCCATCACTATATCCATCTACTTTAGTTCACCTTATTTGTGATGAGTGCACAGCATTTATGTATAGCTTCTATTTTTCTCTATTCTACAGCCCAAACATCAGGACGATTATTCTCCCATTTGTCTCAGCTCTTCCCTTATGAATAGATGTATCCATCATATATAAAAGATTCAGAACAATATACAGGACTTTTCTCTACATTTTCCATTGTACGAATGGCAATGGGGTAGGACGAGGGTGAGGGGTGGTTCATTCTCACAATTAAAAAGGGGGAGGGGGTGGAAATTCTTCCTATTTTTGTTCAACCATGGGGACACGGGGATCTGTGAGGACCTCTAAATTAGCAAAAAGGTAATTAGAATTAACATCAAGCAACTCTAAAAGAAACTTTTGACTTGAAGAATCAGTAGATCTTAAATCCTTCATCTTTTGGATTCCACATGAACATTAGTTAAACTTATACAACATAGGATTTACAATACATATACACAACTACACGTTTATTACGAGATTTTACCCATTTACCCTCCTAGCTGTTGCCATTTATGGTTGATTATTCTTGTCTGCTGTTCGAATATTTTAATGCATTTAACTTGTGTATTTGGCTGTCTTTTAATTCCTGATTTTAAGGGATTAAAAGTGAGCCCTTTTCCAATTGTTTCCTTTTTAATTTTTCTGTGTAATCCTCTATTTATTCCTTGTATTTTGTTTCTTTTTTTTCGCTCTCTCTTGTAACGGCTCACTAGAGCCTCCTTCTTTAAATTTGTAATCATTGGTTTATGTGAATAACAAAGAAAACTTCATTGTCTTCCTCCATTATTTTCTTCAGGGTATCAGAACCATGCCCAACCTTATTGTATTTGGTCGAATGAGGGCCCTAAATGCTGAAACTAGTGATCAGCAAAACACCTATGCCTCAAGCACCACCATTGGCAACCCTAATACTACTGGGGATTCCACCAGTGGTGCGTTGCCTTCTAATCCCAGCTCCAATGAGTTACTAGTGATAATTACTGGACATAGACTTAATGGAAATAATTACATAAAGTGGTCTTTTAGTGTCCTCATGTATGTAAAGGGTAGAGTAAAATATGACTACCTCATTGGAGCCACACCTCAACCTAGTCCCTCTGATCCAAAATTCTTGGTCTGGCATGCGGAGAATAATATAGTGATATCATGGTTAATCAATTCCATGACACTCAATGTTGGTGAAAATATCATTCTTCTAACAATTGCCAAAGATATTTGGGAAGCAACTCATGAGACCTACTTCACAAGTGAAAATACTGTGGATTTATTTGAAATTGAAGCAGCGCTTCATGATTTGAGGCAAGGAGAGTTAACCGTGATACAATATGCCCCCCTTCTCAACAAACATTGGTAGCAACTTGATGTATTTGGCACAACCACTTGGAACTATAATGAAGATGCTGCCAATTATAGACAAATTGTTGAGAGGAAGAGGACCTTCAAGTTCTTATTTGGCCTTAATGACAAGTACGAACAGATGCATAGTAGGATCATGGGAATCAAGCCTTTTCCCACTCTTGGTGAAGCAATTTCAGAAGTTAACAGGGAGGAAAGCCGTAAGAAATTGCTTTATGGGACTCAAAATACCCAAACTAGTGTTGAGCACACTGGCCTAGCTGTTTATGGCCCTCCAAGACAAAATTTTAACAATAAACAGAAGGGGGACAGTAGCCCATGGTGTGAACACTGCCAAAAACCTTGGCATACTAAAGAAAAGTGCTGGAAACTCCATGGTAAGCCTACAAATTTGAAAGGCCAACCTAAGAGTGAAGCCAAGGGGTACAATGCTACAGAAAAAACTGCCCAACTGAGAGATCCTTCTCCCTTCAGCTGTGAGTAGCTAGACCTTCTACCAAAATTATTTGTAGGCCAAAGTACCTATGCTAGTGAATCTTCTAAGAACAACCATTGCTCTAGGAACATTGCCTAGTGAGATAAACTCTTTGCCTTGAGCACTAGCGTGATAAATAATCATACATGGGTGGTTGATTTAGGAGCATCAGACCGTATGACTAATTACTTATCTTTATTTGATCATATTTACCCATGCACTACGCCTTTAGAAGTGAAAATTGCTGATGGAACTCCTACACATGTCTTGGGTTTTGGTACTATCAAAGTATCAAATCATTTGCTCCTAAAAAATGTGTTTTTAGTTTCTAGTCTTCAATGCAATTTAGTATCCATCAGTAAAGTCCTAAAAGATAACAATTGTATTGCTACCTTTGTGGATGGTGAATGCATTTTTCAGAACTTAGCATCCCAAGGGACAATTAGCAATGCTACGGAAGTTGATGGTCTTTACCTCATGGGCATGACATCTCATAATAGAACTAGGTATAGTGTTAAAAGTTCTGATTTGCTATGGCATTATCGCCTAGGCTAGTTCAATAAAGAATCTAATGATTTTGAATGTGAATTTTGCCAATTTGCTAAGCATACCAAATCCAATTATCAATCACAAAGTTATAAACCTACTTTCCCCTTACTAACCCATTCATAGTGATGTTTGAGGTTCCTCAAAAGTTCAAAGACATTTAAGAGTCAAATGGTTTATTACCTTTGTGGATGATCGCACAAAAGTTATGTGGGTATAATTAATGAAAGAAAAGTCTGCAATACCAATTGTTTTTAAAAATTTCCACCATTTTATTCTAACTTAATCCGAAACTCCTATTATAATCCTTCGCTTAGATAATGGCAAGGCATATTTTAATAACTATCTTGGTACTTATTTGGCTGAAAATAGTATCCAACATCAAAGCTCTTGCATCCATATCACTTGGCAAAATGGCCTTGTTGAGAGGAAAAATAAGCCCTTTCTTAAGATGGCAAGATCTCTCATGTTTACCACTTATGTTCCTAAAACTTTATGAGGGGAAGCCATTTCAACTTCAGTTTACCTTATCAATAGGATTCCCACTAAAGCCTTAAACTATCAAGTTCCTTGCATTGCCCTTCTCAAAGTATTCCCACACCCTCAAATTATCAACTCTCTACCCATCAAAGTGTTTGGATGCATAGCATTTGTTCACTTGCACAGCACAAATAAAGTTGGCCTGAGAGTTATCAGATGTGTGTTTGTTGGGTATTCCCCAAATCAAAAGGGGTACAATTGTTTTTCTCCTACCTTAAGGAAAATTTTTGTCTCTAAGATGTTACTTTTTTGAAAAACAACCTTATAGAGGCATCCATTCAAGGGGAGAACACTAATTGTCAAAAGGAATGGAATCTCTCTATTGATTCCCACATCCAACTCCATAGCCCCATCACCATTTCTGCCCCTAGTACTACACCTACTGTTTCTACTCATGAGGAGGATAGAAATAATAGTGACAACAGTCCCATTTCAGGTCCTGATGTACCTAAAATTGAGCATGGTCAAAATGGGAAAAATCAAAAGGTATTATCATCCATACTAAAAGGAAGAAGGCCGATGAGACTGAGACCATTCCAAACTTTCATCAAAGCATCGTCTTTAATGCTAGTCCAAACAAAGACATTGACACAAGTCAAGGTGTAGGTATAGCTTCTCAACCTAATGATTTAGATGTGCTTGTGGCATGGAGAAGGGTGTAAGAACTTCTACTAAGCACCCCATTGGGAATTTTATTGCTTATAGTAAACTTTCATCATCTTACCAGCCTTTTATTGCTAAGATTTCCAATGCAAAAGGTTCTTCAAAATATCCACGAAGGTCTTAAACAAGAAAAGTGGAGACTTGTTGTCAATGAGGAAATGAATGCCCTTCAAAAGAATGGCTCTCGGGATATTGTAAACCTTCCAAAGGGTAAGAAAGTGGTAGGATGCAAATAGATTTTCAACGTCTAGTACAATGCTGATGGAAGCATAAATAGGTATAAGGCTATATTGGTAGCAAAAAGGTTCACCTAGATCTATGGAATTGACTAAGAAAGTGGTAGGATGCAAATAGATTTTCAACATCAAGTACAATGTTGATGGAAGCATAAATAGGTATAAGGCTATATTGGTAGCAAAAAGGTTCACCTAGATCTATGGAATTGACTACCGAGAAACCATTGTCCTTATGGCCAAATTTAATTCCATAAAAATTTTATTATCTGTTGTTGCTAACGTTGATTGGCCTTTGTACTAATTTGATGTTAAAAACGCCTTTCTAAATGGTAACTTGGAAGAAGATGTCTACATGACCATAACTCTTGGTTTTGACACTGGAAAAGTTGACAAAGTATGTGAGCTTAAAAAAATCTCTATGGCCTTAAACAATCTCCTAAAGTATGGTTGAAAGATTCACTATAGTTGTTAAAAACCAAGGGTACGTTTAAGGTTAAGTTGATCATACCATGTTTACTAAATTCTCTACTAATAAAAAAATTTCTGTTATTATTGTGTATGTAGATTATAGATGATATCATTGTCACATGTGACTTTGTTGGGGAGATTTATAACCTCAAAAAGGCTTTTGTTTAACAATTTGAGGTCAAGGACCTTAGGACACTAAAATATTTCCTTGGGATGGAAGTTGCTAAATCTATGGAAGGCATTGTCATCTCTTAAAGAAAGTATAGATTGGATCTCCTTAATGAGATTGAGATGCTGGAGTGCAAACTAGCAAAGACTCCTATGGAAGCTGACTACAAAGCAAAATTCATGCGAGATAGTCCTCTTCTTGACATTGAAATGAACCAAAAACTAGTGGACAAACTAATTCACCTAGCTCACACTAGGCTCAACATAAGCTTGCTTGTCAATGTCATTAGCTAGTTCTTGAGTAAATCAATTGAAGTCTACCTTGGGGTTGCATATAGGATTTTTAAATATTTAAAGATGACTCTAGACAAGTGTACCTTCTTCAAGAAAAATTCTAAAAGATGTTGAAATATGTTGTTATGCGGATTGGGCTGGATCTATTATTGATAGAAAGTCTACCACTGGTTACTGTACACACTTCTCTATGTTAGGTGGCACCTGACTAGGAACAATAGAAATTCTTGTTATGACTTCTTTGAGCCTACTCTTTGAGCAGCAGGTCTTCCTTCTTATAAAGAACATGCATAGGATAGAGAAGATCCACACAGAGCACTCTCTTTAAATTAAAGATGTTAGCAATCACTGCTTTTTTCAGCAAGAGTTGACAACTTTGGAGAAGCATAACCATTACTGTGTGTTTGGGAAGAAATATTTCATTTTTCGATATTTCAGAGTAATGGGTTTACAAAATATATACACGAAGAGGCAATAAAGAGGAGCCCAAGAAACTAGGAATACAATAAAAACTATTTACATCAGATCCTGAATTAACTCCTATAAATATGACTATTTACACCATAATAAAAGCAAATATTCTTATATTAATAACCAGGATTTCCACACTCCCTCTCAAGTTGGATCATAGATATTGATCATGTTCAACTTGCCCACAAAGTCTTCAAACTTTTCCTTGGATAGCCCCTTTGTTAGAATGTTTGTTGTTTGCTCTTTAGTTGGCACATAGATGAGGCATACAAGCCCCCCTTCAACTTTCTCCTTGATAAAATGTCGATCAACTTCAATGTGTTTGGTTCTATCATGCTGAACTGGGTTGTGAGAGATGCTAATGGCAGCTTTACTGTCAGTGTAGTGTTTAATTGGAAATTCTACTTCAATGTTCAGTTCATCCAACACTCTCTTCAACCACAACTCTTCACAAATCCCACGAGCAACTGCTCTATATTCAGCCTCAGCACTTCTTCTTGATACTACATTTTGTTTTTTACTTCTCCAAGTAACTAAGTTACCCCATATAAATGTGCAGTATCCTGAGGTAGATCTTCTGTCATTATGAGCTCCAACCCAATCAGCATCTGTAAAGATTTCTATATCTCTCTTGTGTGATTTATGGAACAAGAGACCTCTCCCAGGAGTGCCTTTTAGGTACCTCAAGATTTTGTAGACAGCTCCTAGGTGTTTTTTTCTTGGGTCATGAGAATGTTGGTTGACCACACTTACTGCAAATGCAATATCAGGTCTTGTGTGGGATAGGTATATGAGTTTTCCAACCAACCTTTGGTATTGTTCCTTGTCAACACATTCTTCTTCCTTCAACTCTTTCTTGGTGGGTTTCTCCTTGTCTTTCTTCTTCTTCTTGTTAACCTCCATAGGTGTATCACTTGGTCTACACCCTAACATACCTGTTTCTTTAAGAAGGTCAAGTATGTATTTTCTTTGGGAACTATAAATCCCTTTCCTTGATCTTGCTACTTCCATGCCAAGAAAATATTTTGTGTCTCCAAGGTCCTTTATTTGGAATTCCCTTGCTAAAGACTTTTTCACCTTTTCAAGTTCTTCAAAATCATCATCGATGAGCATTATATGATCAACATATACTATCAGGATAGTTTTCTTACCTCCTCGGTGCGTGAAGAACATGGTGTGATCACTTTGTCCTTGATTGTAACCTTTGAATTTGAGATCATTTGTGAACCGTTCAAACCATGCACGGGGAGACTGCTTTAACCCATATAATGATTTTTTCAGTTTGCACTTGATTGTGTTCTCTACTAGGAAAACCAGGTGGGAGCATCATGTATACTTCCTCCTTCAAGTCACCATTTAAGAACGCATTCTTGACATCCAGTTGGCACAAAGGCCAATCTAGGTTTGCTGCCAGTGAAAGAATAATTCTTATAGTATTTAGTTTAGCTACCGAAGCAAATGTCTCTGTGTAGTCAAGACCATATATCTGTGAGAATCCCTTGGCCACAAGTCTCGGCTTGTATTTTTCCACAGTACTATCTGTTTTATACTTCACCGTGAACACCCATTTGCACCCCACAGGCTTCTTTCCTCTTGGTAAATCAACAACTTCCCAAGTACCATTTTTCAGCAAGGCTTCCATTTCCTCCATGATAGCTTCTTTCCATTTAGGTGATTTAAGTGCCTCCTCTATATTAGTTGGCACTTTAATACTGTCAAGACTAGTAGCAAATGCACAATATTTAGGGGAGAGAGCCTTGTAGGAAATAAACCTCTCTATTGGATGTTTGGTGTAGGTCCTAGGCCTTTTCTTGGGAGCAATAGGAAGTTCTAGTTCATTGGGTGGTTCATTGATCTGATCGCCATCATCAATTTCTGGATTTTCTTCATCAGATACATCTGCATCAGATTTGTCCCCCATTTCTTCTAACTCTTGATCAGGCTCTATCACCGGTTTGGATCCTTGGACCATGCTAGCTACTTGAGATTTGCTACATTGCTTTTTCTTTCTCGTGAAGACTTTTATAGGTTTTTTATGTGTCGCCTCTCAAGTCCTTGGGATTCCCTTCAGTATTATTCAACTCAGGGATATATGGCTGATTTGTCTCAGTGTCAATGAAAGGTTCAATATAAGGTAAAGAGACCAGATTTTCACTTTGAGTATGGGATTTTTCTTCCATGGGTTGAGATTCACTCCAACTCTCCTCCTGAATTGAAGACTTAGGGTAAAATGGGACCTCTTCATGAAATGTGACATCACTAGTAACAAAGATACGTTTGTGAGAGGATCATAACATTTATACCCTTTTTGGGAAGCAAAGTATCCAATGAAGACACAGCGAAGAGCACAAGGCTCAAGTTTGTTACTGTGATGAATGTGAACATATGCAGAGCACCCAAAGATCTTCAAAGGGAGATTATTTTCTAGGTAGGGAATCTGGTAAGTGGAATGAAAGATCTCAAGAGGAGTCTTAAAGGCCAAGATTCGACTAGGAAGTCTATTAATCAAATAAGTAGTAGTAAAGACAGCATCTCTCCAATACAATTTAGGCATATGAGTAGTAAACATAAGGGCTCTGGCAACCTCTAAGATATGTCTGTTTTTTTTTTCGGCAATCCCGTTTTGTTGTGGACTATAAGCACAAGTGCTTTTTTGAAGGATGCTACGGTCTTTGAGAAATTTGCCAAGACTTTTGTTTATATACTCAGTCCCATTATCAGTATGGAGGATTTGCAAACTGGTTTAGAATTGTGTTTTTATCATATTATAAAACTCAACAAACACTAAGTAGACTTCTGTTTTGTCTTTTAACAGATATACCTAACAAACTCGAGTATGATCATCAATAGAAGTGATGAACCATTTTGCATTGGTTTTGTTTGGAATTTTAGATAGTCCCCAAAGGTTACTATGGATGGTGAAGAAAGGGTGAGATGCTTTATATTCATTTCTTGGAAAGAAAGATCTATGGTGCTTTGCAAGTTCACAAACATCACAATGAAACTTGGAAACATCTTTATTGGAGCATAAAGAACCAAACAACTTAGACAAATATTGAAAACTAGGATGCCTTAAACGATTGTGCCATAACCAAAGGTCATTATCCTTAGAGAGAGACACTTTATTACAAAATACTGGGTCTTTCAAACTATTTTCATCCAGGTAGTAGAGACCGTCAAATTCCCTAGCACTGCCAATTGTTGTCCTCGTTAACAGACCTTGAAACACACAATGAGTAGCAAAGAAGGCAACATGACAACGTTCCTCCTTGGTCAATTGATTAACAGATATTAAATTACACTTCAAATTGGGGACATGAAGAACAGAGTGAAGTGTAAGTGTGGAAGAAATCTTAATACTCCCTTTTCCAGCAACAGTGGACCAAGTGCCATTTGCAATCTTGACCTTAAGATTTCCAGCAGAAGGAGTATAAGAAGAAAATAATGTATAATTATCTGTCATGTAGTTTGAAGCTCCAGAGTCAACAATCCAGCAGTTGCCAGTACAGAAACTTTTACTAGTAGATAAGGCTTGTAGGAATTTACCTTTGTGGACTACTGTAGCAACAAGTTGTTTTCTTTGGGGCTGCCCTGTATTCTGCATTGCAGTTAATAATTCCAGAATTTTTCCAAGCTGATCATTTTGGAATGGAGGCTGTGAGGGGGAGAATTCTTCTATTTTGTCTAGACTCCCACTCGTAGTGGCATGATAGGCACGACCTTTACCCTTCTTCGGTTTCCAGTCATGAGGTTTACCATGAAGATCCCAATAGGTATCCTTTGTGTGATCACTTTTCTTACAATGATCACATACAGGCTTTCCTTTAGAAGGCTTCAAGTCTGATGAACGAGTTACCAATGCAGATGGTTTAGAAGTAGGTGCTTGAGGGTGATTTTCATCTTTGAGCATTACTTTTAGTCGTGAGTCTTCCCTCCTCACTTCTGCAAAGGCTTCTCGAACAGAGGGAAGTGGGATATGACTCAAAATTCATCCTCGCACAGCATCAAGTTCTTTATTCAAACCTGCTAAAAATTCAAATAGCCTCTCTTTATCAATTCTCTTACGAAATTTAGTGGCATCATCAGAGCAGCGCCAGTCTTCTTCATTATTGAGATCCAGCTCTTGCCAGAGTGCCATCTTTTCAAGGTAATACTCATTCAGACTACGTGACCCTTGTTTCATCTGCCATAATTTCGTCTTGATCTCAAAGACCTGAGAGACGTTTTCTCCATCAGAATATGCTTCTTTGACAGCGTCCCATATATCATGAGCTGATGGGAGAAACATAAAACTTTTCTTGGTAGTAGGAATCATTGCATTAACTAACCATGAGGAGAACATTGAGTTTTCAACCCTCCATTGTTGCAATGCAGAAGTCTTGGTGGCGTTTGGAATAGTAGCTTCGCTAGTCAAGTATCCTAGCTTGCCACAACCTTCAACAGCTAACTTTATGGACTGGGCCTATTCTCTGTAATTCTCACCATTGAGTTTTTCAGGGACGATGAGAACTGCTGATCCTTCGAGATTGGAAGCCGTCATTTGGCTTCCCACCTGGCGCGGATCAGAAGCGGAGGAACCCTCGAGTCTGTGCGACGCTGAATGGTGAGCATTGTCGACCTTGGGGTTCAACTCCATTTCGATCTCTGACTGCGACTCGTCCCCCTCTGCTGGCTCTAATACCATGTGCGTTTGGGAAGAAATATTTTATTTTTCGATATTTCAAAGTAATGGGTTTACAAAATATATACATGAAGAGGCAATAAAGAGGAGCCCAAGAAACTAGGAATACAATAAAAACTATTTACATCAGATCCTGAATTAACTCCTATAAATATGACTATTTACACCATAATAAAAGCAAATATTCTTAGATTAATAACCAAGATTTCCACAATTACCATGATCGGGAGTTCAAATGAGAGAATGGAGGATTGGTAATATAGAAAGCTTGGGGAGTATGAAAGGACAAGCACATTCAATTAGAGAAATCATGGTCCTAAGATTAATTGGCTCATTTAGTTGGATTTGAGGTAGACATAGGTAGCAAGAGAAGGAAAGGCATAAGTGAAGCATCTAAAATGGTTAAGATATGGTCTACCATTTTGTTACTGCACCTTGGTCTAGGAAAACTTAGTCATATGGAGAAGTAAGAAGCAATCTATGATTGCAAAAAGCAGTGTCAAGGCTGAGTATAGGGCCTTAGCTAAAGGTATATATGAAGGATTATGGATTCAAAGAATACTTGTGGAATTAAAAATTAATTGCAACTTACCAATAAAAATCCTTTGTGACTATTTAGTTGCTATAACTATAGCAAAGAATTCCATTCAACATGATAGAACCAAATATGTTGAAAAAGATCAGCATTTCATTTAAAAAAAAAAAGGATAACGGTCTATTCTCACTATCACATATTCCTATTGGCCTTCAAGTTGCTAACATGCTTACCGAAGCTTTCAAAAGGGTCAGATTTGAAGAACTTGGAGTCAGGTTGGGAATGATTAACATCTATTCCTTATCTTGAGGGAGAGTGTTGTTTATTACGAGATCTAACCCGTTTACTCTCCTAGCTGTTGACATTTATGTTGATTATTCTTGTGTATTGTTCAAATATTTTAGTGCATTTAACTTGTGTATTTGGCTGTCTTCTAATTCTTGATTTTAAGGGATTAAAAGTCAGCCTTTTTCCAGTTGTTTCCTTTTTAATTTTTCTATGTAATCCTCCATTTATTCCTGTTGGTGATTGCTGTGTTTTCTCTCTGGGCTGTTGGCGTTAATTCCTTATCTTCTTATCTGGTTTTGTGGGATTTAATCCCTGATTATTTGGGATTAAATTAACATTTTATTGTGATTTATTTTTCTTAATTTGCACCTATTTAATTCTAGATTATTTGGGATTAAGTCAACACTTTATTGTCATTTATTTTTCTCTGATTTGTACCTTTTATTTTTTTTCTTTATGGTCAGCAAAACTTATGGGATTCTTGTGCTAATCATGTTAGAATGGTCCCTATAAATTTAGACTATGTCGTTCAAATAGAATAAGGCAATCAGATCAGTTTTTCTCTTTATTTTCTTCATGGTATTAGAGCCTCCAAATGCATGATGCATCCACTATTAGTTTTGGCGACTTTAGGGCCTTCAACACTGAGATCCATTATGTGCAAAGCTTTGAAACTAGGGCAACCCATACTGCTCCAGCAACTAAAGGAGTTTCGTTCACAATAGCACTCTCATCTGAGACCATTGCAATCCTCATCACTGGACATAAGCTCAATGGGAGTAATTACCTACAATGGTCATCTAGTGTCCTTATGTACGTGAAGGGGAAGGGAAAAGTAGGCTATCTCATAGGTGATACGCCTTGCTCAAGCATTTTAGATCCTAAATTTCCTATATGGGATGCAGAAAATAATATGATTATGTCATGGCTGATCAACTCTATGACACTTGATATCAAGGAAAATTACCATATTTGCAAAACCACCTAAGAGATCTGGGAATCCACTTGTGAAACCTACTCCATTGGTGAAAATACAGTGGAATTACATTAGATTGAAGGTATGCTTCATGACCTAAGGCAAAGAGATCTTAATGTTGTTCAATACTCTTCTCTACTTTTCAAATATTGTCAGCATATTGACATGTTTGAGACCATTACCTGGAGCTGTAGCATTGGTACAGCCAACTACAATAAAATAGTTGAGAGGAAACACACGTACAAATTTTTATTCGGGCTCAATGACAAGTTTGAATAGGTAAGGGGGAGTATCCTTGCAACTAAACCATTTCTTTCCCTTTGTGAAGCCATCTCTGAAGCACGAAGGGAAGAAAGCAGGAAAAAGATGTTGCACAGCCCTTAAAATGCTCAAAACAATGGTGAGGCTTTAGCTCTTGTAGCTAGTGGTCCCTCAAATAAAACCTTTGACAACTGGCAAAAGAAAGGATGGGGACCTTGGTGTGACCATTGTCACAAATCAGGTCATACCAAGGAAGCTTGTTGGAAATTGCATGGTAAGCCTCCTTGGAAGCCATGGTCTAAGGGAGATGCGAAAGGATATAATACTGTGACTGAGGAAGCAACCACAAGAGAGTCAAATTTGTTCAGCCGTGAGCAACTCAACCTTTCGCAAAAACTCTTTGTTACCCAAGGCATTGTTGAAAAAAACAAGGATACTATAAGTACAAGGTATACCCAGTCGGGTAACTTCCCATTTGCCTTAAACACAAGATCTTTAAATGACCATATATGGGTGGTGGACTTTGGTGCATTTGATCATATGTCTTGTAATCCCTCTCTTTTTGACGCTATTAACCCATGTAACAACTCTTTAAAGGTCAAAATAGGAGATGAAACTTTAGCTACTGTTACTGGTTTTGGCATAGTGACAAGTTCTGAAAATCTTATTGTAAAAAATGTCTTACTAGTTTCCAAACTTGACTGCAACTTATTGTTAGTCAGCTAAGTGATCAAGGATAATGGTTGTATGGCTAATTTTGTGGATGGTGAATGTATTTTTTAGAACTGGGCATCCAAAAGGATCATTAGCAATGCTAAAGAGGTGGTTAGCCTCTATCTTATGGGCATGATTACTCAAAATAAAGGAGGATCCATTGCTACAAGTTATGATTCTGATTTACTATTGTGGCACTATCATTTAGGCCACCTATATATAAAATAGATGCAAAGGATGTATCTTGATTTGTTTAACAAAAGTAATGCCCTCTTTCATTATGATTCATACCATCTTGCTAAACACATTTAGTCCAACTACCCTTCTCAAGGTTATAAACCTTCCCATCCTTTCCATCTTGTCCATAGTGGTGTTGAGAGGTCATCTAAAATTAAAGGTATCAGAGGTGTGAGGTGGTTTGTTACTTTTGTTGATGATCATACAAGAATGATGTGGTGTATCTCATGAGAGAAAAATTTGAGGTGCCATCTATTTTCAACAATTTCCACCAATTTATCCAAATTTAGTCTCAAACCCCCATCAAAGTCCTTAGAACCGATAATGGTAAGGAATATTTCAATAGGCAATTGAAAACTTTTTTGGTTGAGAAGGGAATACACGACCAAAGTTCTTATATCCACACCCCCTCCCAAAAAAAAAAAAAAAGAAAGCAAAGCGGGATTGTTGAAAGAAAGAATAGGCATCTTTTAGAGGTGACTAGGTCCCTTATGTTCACTATGAATGTCCTTGGCATACCTTATCAATAGCTCACCTTGGCATACCTTATCAATAGAATGTCAACCAAAGCTCTAAAGTTTTAGGTCCCTCGGAATATTCTCCTAAATTTTTTCCCTAATACCTATGTTATTTCTACCCTTCCAATCAAAGTGTTTGGCTGCACTTGTTTTGTGCACCTTTCTTACAATAACAAACTTGACCCTAAGGCTGTTAAATGCATATTTGTCGGGTATTCTATCTCTCAAAAGTGGTACAAGTGCTATTCTCCTACTTTGTACAAATTTTGTGTGTCTATGGATGTTGCTTTTGTGGAGATCAACCTTATTATACAAAAACGTTTATTCAGGGGAAGAGCACTGTCTAGCAACATGAATGGAGTTTTTGCCTTGACAAACCATGTGATTTTGAGCCCAATATTCTTAGCCAACAGCCTACTACCTTTACACAACCCATCCCTACCATTGTTCCTCTTGAAATCGTGCCTGACAAAGCCAATCTAGCCATTGAATCAGAGCCTAATGAAGCTGTTTTAGCTCTTATAGCCATTGAAACTAACACCCTTGATGTTGAACCTGAGAAAATAATGGATCAAGATCATGAAGACAAGAATGTGGAGAAAAAAGACCTCATTGTCTACGCTAGAAAGAAAAAGGCTCAAGAGGTAGTGGCTGGCCTATCTTCTTTGCAAAACCAATCCTCAATTCCAAGGCCAGGTATCAAACCTCGAAAGTAATCTTGATTCTTTGGATATTCCTATTGCATTAAGGAATGGAATCAGATCATGTGCACAACATTCTATTGGCCAATTTGTTGTCTATGATAACTTGTCTTCTTCTTATCAAGCTTTCGTGGTGAAGATGTCCAATGATGCAGTGCCTCAAAACATCTTTGAAGCTCTCAAACAAGAGAAATGGAAGGAAGCTGTGTATAAGGAGATGAATGCTTTAGAAAAGAATGGCACATGGGCCTTGGTCGAGTTACCTAGAGGGAAAAAATCAGTTGGGTGCAAGTGGTTGTTCAATTTAAAGTATGACTTTGATGGTTACATTAGTCGTTATAAAGCTAGATTGGTTGTAAAAGGATTTACTCAGCCTTATAGGGTAGATTACTTTGAGACCTTTGCCCCAGTTGCCAAATTCAACTATATCAAGGTTCTTTCGTCTTTGGCCGTTAATTTGGTTTGGCCCCTATGATGCTTGATATAAAAAATACCTTTTTAAATGGAAACTTAGAGAAAGAGGTGTATATGATTGTGCCCCTATAATGCTTGATATAAAAAATACCTTTTTAAATGGAAACTTAGAGAAAGAGGTGTATATGATTGTGCCCTCTAGTTTTGACACTCACACTAGTAGCAAAGTTTGTGAACTCAAGAAATCTCTTTATGGTTTTAAATGGTCTCTTAGAGTTTGGTTTGAGAAATTCACTACAGTTGTCAAAAGATAAGGCTACACCCAAGGGTAAGCTGATCACACCCTATTTACCAAGTTTTCTATTAATAGGAAGCTAGTTATCTTGATTGTTTATGTTGATGGCATAATAGTCATGGGTGATTAGACTAGTGAGATTGAAAAATTTTTGTTATGAAAGTTGCAAGATCAAGGAAAGAAATTGGTATATCCTAAGGAAAGTACACCCTTAACCTCCTTAAAGAAATAGGAATGTTGGGGCGTAGGCCTGCAAACATTCCTATGGAAGCTGATTACAAGTTAAAATTTTTTCAAAAAAACCCTTTTATTGACATAGAAAGGTATCAAGGACTTGTGGGTAAACTCATCTACCTAACTCATTCTAGACCTAGCATTAGCTTTTCTGTCAACGTCATCAATCAATTCATGAGCAAACCCATTCAAGTTCTCCTTGATGTTGCTCATCGTATCCTAAGGTATGTAAAAATGACTCTCAGGGGATTTTTTTTCAGAAATGTAACAATTGTGAAACTAAGATCTATTGTAATGCAAATTGGGCTGGATCTGTCTAATAGAGGATCCACTTTAGGCTACTTTACTTATAATGGGGAAATTTAGTAGCATGGAAAAGCAAGAAATAGTCAGTTGTTGCTAGAAGTAGTGCTGAAGCTGAATATAGAGCTTTAGCTTAAGGAATATGTGTAGGCTTGTGGTTGAAGAGGCTACAAAATGAACTAAGGGTCAAATATGGAGAACCTATCAAAGTACAAAGTGAACTAAGGGTCAAATATGAAGAACCTATGAAAGTACTTTGTGACAACGTGGCTGCTCTAAGTATAGCTAGAAATCCTATCCAACACGACAGAACTAAGCATGTTGAAATTGACCGTCATTTCATCAAGGAAAGGGTGGATTCTGGTTTATTGATTCTCTCTCATACTCCAACCAAATGTCAAGTTGTAGACATCCTCACTAAAGCTCCAGCATGGGTCATATTTGAAGAATTAAGAGTCAAGTTGGGGATGATTAACATCTATTCCCTAGCTTAAATGGGAGTGTTGGTGATTGTTGTGTTTTCTCTTTGTATCGTTGGCATTGATTCCTTATTTTCTTATCTGGTTTTATGGGATTTAATCCTAGATTATTTGAGATTAAGTCAACATTTTATTGTCATTTATTTTTCTCTGATTTGTACTTATTTAATGTCAGATTATTTGGGATTAAATCAACACTTTATTGTCATTTTTTTTTCCCTGATTTGTACCTTTATTTCTTTCCTTTATGGTCAGCAAAAATTATGGGATTGTAGTGGTAATCATATCTCCATGGTCCCTATAAATTAAGACTTTGTCATTCAAATAAAATAAGGCATTCTATCAGTTTTTCTCTCTATTTTCTTCAATTCCTTGTATTTTGTTTCTTTTTTTGCTCTCTCTTGTTACGGCTCACTGGAGCCTTCTTCTTTAAATCTGTAGTCACTGGTTTGTGTGAATAACAGAGAAAATTTCAGTATCTTCCTCCCTTATTTTCTTCACTATGAAACATCATAGAAACAAAACATAAAATAACTAAAGTAGATGGATGTAGAACCTTAGAACTTTTTGGTTTATAAAGTGCAAAGTGATTGTAAATGATGAAAGAGCTTGAGTGGGATGAGTGACTAAAATCATCAAAGGAAGATATAGGTACCACAGAGAAGTTAGCCTTTGACAAATCAATTGAAAGGAAAGAGGAAAAGAAAATCCCTAGAGCAAGAGAACAACCTTAAGTCTTGAGCAGCAACACGGAAGTTAAAACTGCAAAAATGTCACAATGATCTTCAAGAGCAGGGATAGCAGCACTGCGGCAATCTTTCATGGTTTGGAGGAGCAATGTAGTTGTGATCTTCCACGGTTAGGCACAGCACTGCGGCAGAGTCTTCTAGTGTTCTGGGGTTCAAACATGAGGGAGATTGTGAGATGCTGCAGAAATAGATCAAACAATTGGGGTTCTTAATTTGTTATCTTTTTTTTAAATAAACAATAAAGTGTGATAGTACCCAAAAAAATATGACACGTATAATAATGTAGAATATGTCAATTATGGGGATATTTAAGTAAATTTATTGGGGATGGGGACCTCGTGAGATGGGAGGTAAGGTCCTCATCCTTGAAATAAGGATTGGGAGGGCGGGGGATTACTTGCATCCCTGTCCCTGGAGGGTAAAAGTCCTTGAACACAAGCCCTAAATGGGGCAGTCCCCGCAGGGATCCCTGAAAATGGGGATATTTTTGCCATCCTTAGATCTGAGCATTCCTTTCCAACCAGATGCACCAAATCACAATGAAAATGGCACACTGCCACATAATTTTGCCATCTTTATTATGACCCAAACATCTATATTGGATCATAAAAAAACTGGTTCAGATTCTCTGGGCATACCCAACTCTGTCCAGAAATACCAAACACCTTAATCCATAGTGAAGTTGCCAAACTACAATCTAAGAACAAGTGCATAGTTATTTCTGGATTAATTCTACAATTGAAACAAATGTTAGGGGAGATTGCCATATTTGGCCTTAAAATCAGCCATGTTTCTTCTTTTTTCTTGATAGAAGGATTTGGAGTTTGGATTTTTTGAGTCTTCATACCTGTTCTTCATTCTTTAATTTTTTTGATTTGAAATCCAAATGTGCAATGTTTTTCTTTGTCAAAATCTTTCTAAGGCTTTCTTTTGGACTGTGGTACTGAAAAGAACTAACACAAATGATATACTTCAGATTCAAAAGCCCAATACAGCTATATCACCAGATGTTTGTGTGATAATTTTAGTTGTTCAGAGACAAGAATATCTGTTTTTGGATCGTGAAGTGGCTTGAGATATTGAATAGACTGTTTGGTATTTTCAATGAGTTGGGTTTGTCCAGCCGAACTAGAGGTTTTTCTAGCTACCAACTTTGCTGGTTTTTGGAAGGAAAAAGGAGCAGAAATGCTTTGGCAGTGTTCTGTTCTTGCAGGATTGTGGTGTCTTTAGGTAGAACTGAATGTGAGAATCTTTTATCAGTAAGTTTCTTGCATTACATCTTCTATGGGAAGGAATTATTTCCATGTCCCCCTTGTGGGTGTGACACTTACAGATTTGCAAAGGGACCGGAATTCTCCTGATCTTAATAGCATTTGGTTTTTTACTCTCAGTTTTGGGAGGACTTCTTGTCCTCCATGTTTATATTTTTTTCTCTTCTCATTGATAAATTCTTTTTAAATAAAAAAGAAATATTTCAATATATTTCAGTTTGTATGCTATACTTGTGTGAGATTGTGTAGAGAGGGACGGAGGAAGGAGAGGGAGGTAAAATTTTGGTGGAAAAGTACTTTAATGAATTATTCAATCAGCCACGTTGCGAACTTGCAAATTGGAGCTTGTGATTTAAAACTTATTCAAAGTTTCTGTCTTTCTGAGGTGCTTGCTTCTTAAATCTGATACTCTCTTGCAGTCTTAAGGCATTGCACACGAAGTTACTGATTGGAGAAACTTTTCTAAGAGGAGGAACGGCCGAAGATTTTTTTAAAGACAGATATTGGCATGATGATCGTGAAATTGTCCATGCAATCTGGGCACTTGTCCGTATGTGTGGCTCAAATGATGCAAGTTGTGTTAGAGAATTGGTGTCAGATTTCATATCTAGGGTACTCTTTTCCTTATCACTTGTTGATGTTTGACATTTCTGATATACAGTTATCCCATATCAAGTTGACAGATTTTCCCTTAACAAAATTCACTGTTGCTGCAGGTTGGTGCAGGGGACCCACACTCTGTTGTTTTTCATCTTCCTGGTGTGACCAGTCATATCCATGTCGGTAAATCAGTGGATATCAGTGATAAAATTGAAATCAGTTCTAACTTAGAGACATGCTTGTCTAAAGAACTCCTGATTGTCCTTATGAAATTTCTAAAGAAGTATCTGATGGATGATTCTGTGAAGATTGTTGATATAGCATCACAAGCTCTTAGGGTAAGTTCATATATTGGAAACTGGTTCTTGGTGTAATTCATCAAATACTAATTTTGTTGATGTAAAATTATTATCTGATGCTGTTTCAATATATTACTAATAGTGGTAAAGCATCCATGGAGTACTATTATTATTCATATGTCATTTAAATATATATTGTGTGTATCCTAATGTAAATTTGTGATCTATAGGCCTTAGCAGTTTATTAAATATTCATTATTTATAAGAAAAAAGGTTTATCAAGTATATTAATGCTTGTTTGTGAGCCCACGTCTTTTTCCTGATGAGTTACTTGCAAACTATGCATTCCTTGGTCCTTATAACATTAATTGTGTTTGCTTTTTGGCCTTATGTTGTGGTATGACGCATGTACCTCCTTTTTAAATAGGGAATCCTTTCAACTGAAAGAGGCCAAAGTGCTTTACAGTCATTTGATTCCTATCAGAGGTCTCTGATAGAGGTAATCTTTTAATCCATACAAACGATGTTGAAAATTTCCACATTAGGAGTACGTGAAAGCTTCTACATGTAATTTTCAGTTGGCCACAGTTGCAAATTGTGCACTAGGTGAAATGTGGGAATGCATGGGACATTTGGAATTAGAGTGAAATACTCGAGAGTAAAAAATGTGGGATGTATTTAATCCTTATCTTGTTTCTGATATGAGACATGTTATCCGTGGAATCTTTTTCCTTAGTAATAAACTATGTGGTGAGAAAATGCAGGTGCATTCCAAGGGTGTTAATATCAAACTTGTGGATAATTTCCTTTTGGACCAGGAAAATAAGTCAAAAGGTATGTTGGTTAATTTTTGCATGTCCTTGACAGTTATTGTGAATGTCAAAAGAAGTGGTTGGGTCTGAATTAATGTCTTGTTGTTGATCACCATAAATACAGGTGAAATTATGTTGGCATTGGGTTATTTTTGTTCTACAAAAAATTGTTTCCCAACCTTAGATATAATTTTAACACTTAAGAGTTGTAACTTGGCTGAAAACCATACTTTTTATTCTTTAACAATTCACCTATTTATATACACATCATATACCTCTAAAATAGAAACTCTAAAAAAGGAAAATATTAATCCCTATGATCATGCTAATTCAATTTCTATGATTATGTATATGAATTACAGAAAGTTTACAAAAATATTTCCTATTCTATAGAAATTTTTCCTATTTTATAACACTCCTCTCAAGTTGGAGCATAGATGTCAATTATACCTAGATTGTTACAAATGTAATCAATTCAAGCTCCATTTAAAGCTTTTGTGAATATATCTCCCAATTAATCTCTTGTTTTGACATATCTTGTAGAGATGAATTCTTCTTGGATCTTTTCACTAATGAAATGATAATCGATATCGATATGCTTGGTTTGTTCATGAAACACAATTACAAGCAATATGACGAGTAGCTTGGTGGTCACACCATAGCTTTGCTAGCAATGAGGACTTAAGACCAACTTCACTTAATAGTTGATATATTCATACAATCTCACACACTAATTGTGCCATAGTTTTATACTTTGACTCTGCATTAGATCTGGATACTAATTCTATTTCTTACTTCTCCATAAGACTTGGTTTTCTCCCACAAAAACACGGTATCTTGGGGTAGACCTCCTATCAACCTTAGATCTTGTCCAATCTACATCTGAAAAACATTCAATATTAGTGTCTTGATTCCCATAGAATAGACCACATCTTGGAGCTCCTTTCAAGTAGCAAAGTATTTGTTCTAAAAGTGCTCAATGATTGACTATTGAAGAAGATATAAACTGACTGACAATATTAACGGAGTATGCAATATCAAGATGGGCCACTGTAAGAAAATTTAATTTTCCAACTAGTCTTCTACACTTCTCAGAATTTTTAGATAACTTACCATCGTCTTTTGCAAATTGTAAGTTAAGAGTCATTGGTGTACCACATGACTTAGCTCCTAATTTTCTTGTTTCTATCAACAAGTCAAGGACATATTTTCTTTAAGACAAGAAGATACCTTTCTTACTTCTCATGATTTCAACTCTTAAGAAGTATTTTAACGGCCCTAAATCCTTTGTCTAAAACTGAGAGTGAAAAAAGTTTTGAGGGACGAAGTACCCTTAAGCGTTACTCTCAGTAATCACAATATTATCAATGTACCCAAGTATAATTATGCTAGCCTTAGACATTTTATAAAATATTGAGTGATCACATTTGCTCTTATTCATCCCATATTTTAGGACTACTTCACTATATTTGCCAAACTAGGCATGAGGACTTTATTTCAAACCATATAAGGATTTTCAAAGATGACATGCTTTCCCACCCTTTCCCTAAGCAACAAACCTAGGTGGTTGTTCCATATATACCGCTTTTTGAAGGTTACCATGTAGAAAAGTATTTTTGATATCTAATTAGTGTAAATGCCAATTATGGGTGGCTGCCATGGAGATGGACAACTGCATAGAGGCAAGCTTGGCTACAGGAGAGAAAGTATCTGAATAAGCAACACTATAAGTTTGAGTATATCTTTTAGCAATAAGATAGGATTTAAGATGAGCCATTGAGCCATTTGGCGTCACTTTGACTGCAAACATCCATTTGCATGCAATAATCTTCTTGCCTATAGGTAGATCCATTAACTTCCAAGTGTTATTATCATCAAGGGCAGTCATCTCTTCCATCATAGCAGCATGCTAGTTAGGGTGAGACAAAGCTTCATGAATAGCTGGAAGAAGGAGACAAATGATCCTTGGAAACAAATGAAGAAATGGGATAAGAATAGTGGCATTTACTTTTCTGGAGAGTAATAGGAAGATTAAGGCTAGAGTCAGAGTCACTTAAGACCGAATCCAGCAATGAAAAGGATGGTGAAGGGCATGAATCTAAACTGGAGGCAGTAGGCTCTTGTCGTCGTCTGGAATAGTCATGGACAATGGGTGGTCAAGTGGACTCTAGAGCAAGTGTAGGAATACCTGGAGAACTATCAGAAGAAGTCACAATATAGATCAGCAGATCATCTTCCTCCCCCTGGTTGTTATAAATAGAAAAGTGACAGCTGTGGACACAAGATAGTGGTTAAAAGTAAGGGAAAAATACCTATATCCTTTTTGAGGATGAGAGTAACCAAGAAAAATACATTTAAGTGACGTTGGATCTAATTTGGTGACATGAGGATGAATGTCCCGAATAAAACAAGTACTCCCAAATATCCTGGGTTCAATAGGAGACAAAGGCTTGGAAGGAAAGAGAACAACATGTGGAATATCGCAATCAAAAATAGAGGAAGGTATCCTCTTAATTAAGAAACAAACTTTTGAGATAGCATCAACCCAAAATTGTTTAGGAACTTTCATTTGAAACAAAAGGGCTCTTGCAATTTCAAGTAAATGTCTATTTTTCCATTCAACAATCTTATTTTGGGATGAGTATCAACACAAGAAGTCTAATGAAGAATGTCATTCTGGGCCATGTAAGATTGAAATGAATCTAAAGAGTATTCTTTGGCATTATCACTTTGTAAAGTATGCATAAAACTATTGAATTGGGTTTTTATTTCAGCACAACTGGCACAAAAATGAGAGAACAACTTAGAATAGTTTTTCATTAAATATAATCAAGTAATAGAAGAATAATCATCGACAAATGTAACAAAATATTTAAAGCCAGACTTAACATAATTTGATAAGGACCCTAAACATGAGAATGAACTTACTCAAATGGGAACGTTGTCCATTTATTGACTTTAGACACTAAGGGAAGACGATGATGTTTGGCAAACTGACATGACTCACAATCCAAAGATGACAAATGTTTAAATTAAGGACATAGTTTCTTGAGAGAAGGTAAAGTGGGATGGCCTAACTGAGAATATATCTCAAAGTGAGTCAAAGCACTTGAACAGGTAAGGGATTTCAGCACTTGTGTGTCAAGAATGTAGAGACAATTCATGACCTTTACCAATAGTCCGCTTTGTTTTAAGATCCCAAAATAAACAATGATTAGAGAAAAATGAGATGAAACAATTTAAGGTAGGAGCGAGTTTGTTAACAAATATTAGATTAAAAGAAAAATTAGGCAAACCTAATATTGAAGATAAGGAAGGTGACAAGGTTGGATTTATAGTTCCAGACCTAAGAACAGAAGAAGTGGACCCATCTGCTAAAGTAACATGAGAAGAGGTAGAATATGATTGGAAAGTGGAGGAGAGACTCGAGTTACCTATCATGTGATCTGTGGCACCAAGGTCATATTTGGATAATGAAGAGATAAGACACGTATTGGATTTACCTGACTCAGCAATTACAGTAATAGGAGGAGTAGTTGATTTCGATGATTCTTGATATTGAGAAAATTAGCTAAACTCATTGGCAGAAACTAGAATGGTCTTTTCAAAAGGCGATGAGTTTTTTTATATTTGTGTAGAAGTTTCTTGCAATTGCGCTTTGTATGGCCTATCTCATGACAATAATAGCATACAATTTCTCTTTACTCTTGATTGTGTCTATCAATACTTTTGTTGCGATTGTTTGTTCTACTTGCCTAGTTACCATCTCAATTATTTTGACCACTGCAACTTACAAGAGCATTATTGTTATTAGTAGGCTGATGTGTTTGGAAGCTTTCTGTACGAAGCACTTTGGCAAAGGTATCTTGTAGAGAAGAAATCTTAGATCTAGAAAGAATTTCAGATTTGATAGTTTCAAATTCTTAAAGGAGACCAGTAAGAAAACTCATGACAACCATTTTTTCCTGTTGAACCTTCACATCAAAATTAAAAGGTATCGGCATGTTAAATTCTTCATAAATCCTTTTGAAATCCATAAAATAGGCTGTGAGTGGTCTATCCTGCTTCTTTACACGATAAAAGGCTTTATACATCTCGTAGATACCAACTAGAAAAACTATGGTTGGATGCAAATGGATCTTTACCATCAAATACAACTCACATGGCAGCATTAATCATCATAAGAATCATGGCATTGATTATCAAGAGACTTTTGCTTGCATTGCAAAGTTCAATACCATTAAGATACTTCTCTTTATAACTGCAAACTTAGATTGGCCTCTACACCAACTTGATGTGAAAAATGGTTTCTTAAATGGTAATTTGGAAGAAGAGGTGTAAATGGAGGTTCCTCCAAGAATGGTAACTAAAAAGACTTCCAATAAGGTTTGCAATCTTTACAAGTGTTTATATAGGCTAATTTGGTTAGAAGTCATAACTATTTCCAATGCCAAATGATCATACTTTATTTGTTAAAACTAATGCTGATGGGAGGTAGGCAATTTTGATTGTGTACATTAATGATATTGTGATAATAAGATATTTTTCAAATGAAATTGCAAAGTTGAAAGAAAATTTGGCCACAAAACCTGAGGTGAAGGATCTAGGAAATTTGAGGTACTTCCTAGGAATAGATGTTGCAAGATCCAATAAGGGTATTTTAGTATTCCAAAGAAAGTATACAGTAGACCTATTGAAGGAAACAAAGATGATAGGATATAAATTTGCATACACTCCTATGGAAGCTAATTACAAACTAGGGCTTAAGGAAGATAGTGCTTCTGTTGAATCTAGGGCTTATCAACGTTTCGTGGGTAAGCTAATTTATCTTTCACTTACCTATCCTATCAAAGAATATGGAATGAACAATTCTGTGATATTTTTATGAATGGATAAAGTATAGAATTATATAGGAAATTACAAGAGCAAAAATAAGAATTGAATCATCCTAAAATTCAAAAAAGCGATCTCAACAGAATTCCTCCATTTAGGGGATTAATTTTTCTAATTTATTTATAGCTTACCTTTTCCTACACCATATTTACAATATATTTCTCAACACTTCCTCTCAAGTTGAGGAATAAATGTCTTCCATTTCCAGCTTGGATATAAGGTCGTGGAAGCTTGAACTATTTAGTGACTTAGTTAGAACATATGCTAATTGCTTATTTGACGGAACATAGGACATGTATACTAACCCCTCCTCCAATTTCTCTTTAATGAAATCTCTATCAATTTCAATGTGCTTTGTCCTCTCATGCTGTATAGAATTATGAGCAATATTGATCACTAATTTGTTGTTGCAATAAAGTTTCATAGGACCTTTTTATTTGACTTCCAAATCATCTGGGATAATTTTCTGCTAGAGAAGTTCACACAATCTTTGAGCAATAGCCCTAAATTTTGATTTTGTAGACAACCTTGCCACCACATTCTATTTCTTGCTCCTCCATGTTACCAAATTTCCTCCAAGAAAGGTGCAATATCTAGTAGTTAATCTTCTATCCATTAAGGAACTTGCATAGTCAACATCAAAGTAAGCTTATGGAGTATGGGTATTGTTCTTCTTGAATAAAATGTGCTTCCTCAGATTACCTTTCAAGTAATGTAGAACCCTATAGGTTGCTTGAAGATAAGGCTCTCTTGGATCATGTATGAATTGGTCGATCATGCTCATTAAATGTTATGTCTGGCTGAGTATCAGCAAGATATATGAGTTTCCTTACCAATCTTTGGTACATTCTTCTATTAACTACTAGTTCTTCTTTAGTGTCTCCCAACTTTTGGTTTGGATCCATTAGAGTAGAGATTGGTTTGCACCCAATCTTCCTTGATTTTTTTCAACAAACCAATTTATATATTTTTGTTGAGATATGAAGATTCCTTGTGAGGAATGTGCCACCTTAATACGAAGGAAGTACTTCAATTTCCTTAATTCCTTTATCTTAAACTCTTTTACTAGTCTTTGCTTCAATTCTTGTTTTTCCCCCCTTGTTATTTCCTGTCACTGTTATGTTGTCTACATAAACTAGAAGAATAGTTACTCCTCTTGTAGTTGAGTGCTTGATGAAGAGAGTATGATTACCATGACTTTGTTTTATACCCTGACTTCTTCATAACCATTGCAAATCTTCCAAACCATGCTTTAGGAGATTGTTTTAGTCTATAAAAGGGCCTTTTTTAGCTTGCACACCTTGCTTCCTGAGTTCCCCTCAAATCCAGGTGGGATGTTCATGTAAATTTCTTCATTTAGGCCACTAAGGAGAAATGCATTCTTAACATCGTATTGTAGACGTTGCCAATTAAAGTGAGTAGCTAGTGCTAACAAAATTTTCTCAATGTTAATTTTTGCAATAGGAGAAAAAGTCTTTTGGTAAGCAACCCTATAAGTCTAGATATACTCTTTGGCCACCAATGATGCTTTATATGTTTCAAGGGACCCATCAGCCTTCTATTTCAGTGTGAAAATCCATTTGCAATTCACAATATTTTTTCCTTCTAGTTTATTAACAATCTTCTATGTTTTGTTCTTTTATAAAACACTCATCTCCTTTCCTATAACATCCTTCCTTTCTTGCTTTGTTAATGCCTCAAGAACAGTGTTAGGGATAGCAATGTTGTTTAAACTCACAATGAACCTTTTATGGAATTGTGGTAGGTGTTCAAGAGAAACATAGTTACATCTAAGTTGTTTGTTAAATCATCATCTTTTTCAATAGGCTATGTATGCAAAGGTGGGTCAGGTCTTGCTATGTTTTCATTTCTAGGATTTGAGTTGGATTCTTGGACCTGTGTTAGTTCTGAAATGACCTTTGTCCTTGAATACACCTGAGGAAAATGAGGAAAATCGTGAGTGACACTAGTTAGGACAAGGGTCAATTCAGATGACTCATGAGTGAACTCCTTGGGTTTAGTGGTGTTGGCTGGAACATGGGGAAGATCTAGTGTTTTAAGTGGTTCAAAGGACTCCTAAGTGCTATCTTCCATCATAGAAAGCTCCCCTTGAAGAGAGGACTTGGAGAAAAAAAGTTTATTTTCTATCATAGGAGCATTCCCATGAAAGAGTATGGTTTGGGTGGTGTTAAGTAAATGCCCATTTTTCCTTTCGGTCACTCCATTTTGTTGAGGGGAGTTAACACATGATGAATCATGGCTATTACCTTGTGATTGGAAGTAGGGTGATAAAAACTAGTTAAGGTAGTTCTAGCATTGTCTGTTTTAAACCTTTTTATTTTTACCTCAAATTAATTTTGAACCATGGAATGGAAGTTATGTATGATAGTACTCACGTCAAATTTATTTTTAAGAAGGAAGAGCCATGTCACTTGAGTACAATCATCAATTAATGACACAAACCAACAAGTCCTAGAAACATTTAGGTGTTGTAGAAGGACTCTAGATGTCACTATGAACCAAATGGAAAGTATGAGAACTTCTTTTATTGCTAATAGGAAAAGATACTAGAGTTTTTTTTGCCAATTCACAAGTATCACAATGAAACTTAAAGATATCTAATCCTTGGAACAATTAAAGAAACATAATTTTTAATACTTTAAAAGAAGGGTGACCAAGATGAAAGTGATACATCCAAATGGTATCTTTATTTGAGGAATTGAGAAAAGACAGAGAAACATTATTCCTATTCCTATTCCTATTTTCCTGAGACAATTCAAGATGATAAAGGCTATTTCTTTTCTTAGCAAGTCCAATCCTTCTCCCCAAGCCCTAGTCCTGAAAAACACTATAAGAAGGGAAAACAATAGCAGAACATTTAAGGTCATAGGTAAGTTTTTGAATTGATAGTGTTGGAACATGGAGAACATTCTTAAGGATAGGGTGTAGGTGTGAGATGTATATCTCCAAGTTTTGCAACAGTAGTTAAGGTGCTATTGGCTACAATAATTTTTTAGCTACATGGGCATGGTTTATAGGCGTGAAATAGTTGAGCTATGGGGGTCATATGATTTATGGCACCAAAGTTTATTAATCACACATTGCTATAAGATTTGTCTGAGGCATTCATACAAAAAGAAAATGAAGGTTTACACAAAAGAGCCAAAGAGCAAGCTCCAAAAGGTTTCTCAAGAGACCCTAACAAGGTTCTTAGTTTCTCAATTTCTCCACTCTTGAACCTCTTAGTCTGGGACTACTTTGTTGTGTGTGCTTAAGGCTTCTGCTTCCTCCCCATGGCTTCCCCATTCTCAGCTTGGAGGCTTCTTTGTGTATCTTGGTTTCTTGCAATAGGTGCATTAGAGATTGTCCTTGTTCTCCTTCCACTGGCTTTCTCTACCTTGGCATTTAGGTAGATCACTCTTACCTTCTCTTGGCGATCAATTTTTGCTACCAAAGTTGACCCATCTATAGGTTGTGGCTCAAGCATAACACTCCTTATGCTTTCTTCTGTGCGAACTAGTGAAATAGCCTCTTCTAGAGATGGAGTGTCTTGAACTAATCAAATTCTGGATTCAATCTAGCCAAAAACTCATATAGACGATCTCTTTCAATGAAATTCTACAAGATGACGGCATCCTTAGGGCATTTCATTTCAAATACTCAGTAATGATTGAGTTCTTACCACAGATTTTGTAGTGTGTTTGCATACTCTGTGATAGATTTGGTTCCTTGCTTAGTGGGAGCAATTTTTATTTTGATGTCATACACTTGGGCAGCATCATGTGATTTCAAGTATGTGCATTGAATGAAGTCCCAAATCTCTTTTGCTAATGTCAAGAACATGCTAGTGTCACTAATTGTGGGTTGCATGGAGTCCCAAGGCCAGGACATTATCATGGAATCTTCCTCATTCCATGCTGCAAATTTTGAGTCAGTCTCTACTGGTCCTGCTCCAAGAAGATGGTTCAGTCTTTCTTTGCCCTTAAGGTATGTGCAAACAAATTAAGACCACTTTTGACAATTCCTCTTGTTGAGCTTATTAGAGGCCTGAATGTTCTGCAATTCTCCAATTTTTTAAATAGAATTGGAGTCATTGGAAGTGGTGGGATTGCTAGAAACAGTGATGTTGGAATTTGACATGGTAATGAAAGGGAATATGTTGCGACAATGAAAGGGGATTTGCAGTGATTAAGATTGCCTGAACAATGTTGGATGGCAGCGATGAAGGCTGTGAGAAAAAGAAACCCCAAAAAATTCCTAGGGCTCTGATACCCTATCATGGAATATGGAATGAATAATTCTATGATATTTTTATGGATGGACAAAGTGCAGAATGTATAGGAGATTACAAGGGAAAAAATAGAAATTGAATCAGCCCTAAAATTCGGAAAAACAATCTCAACAGAATCCCTCCTTTTAAGGCATTAATTCTTCTAATCTATTTACAGCTTATATATTCCTATTATATCTATAGTATATTTATAGTATATTCCTCAGCATCTCCTGATATTAGCTTCCCAGTTAGTGTTGCCAGCTAGTTTATAAACAAACCCATTGAGGAGCACTTAAAAGCTATGTCTAGAGTTCTTAAATATCTAAAGATGACACCTGACAAGGGATTGTTTTTAAGGGAGCTCACAGAGGCCTGGAAGTGTTTTTTGATGTTGATTGGGTTGGGTTTGTCATTAATTGAAGATCCATTGTGGGTTATTGCAACTATGTGTGGGGTAAATTAGTCATTTGAAGGAGTAAAAAGCTTTTAGTGGTAGCTAGGAGCAGTGTTGAAGCAAAATTTAGAGCACTTGCTTTCAGTATCTGTGAGGTGATCTAGATGACAAACTTAATGATAAGTTGAAAATAAAGATTGGTACTCTTAAGAAGGTGTTTTGTGACATGGCCACTATTGGAATTGCAGTGAACCCTAGTCACCATGATAGGATGAAACATGTGGAAATTGACAGATACTTTATACCTGACCTATGTTCCTACACGCTCACAGGTTGCTAATCTCTTAACAAAGGCTGTTGCTAAGAGCAACTTTGAAGATCTTAACTCCAAGTTGTGAATGATCAGTATTTACTCCTTAGCTTGACGGGGAGTGTTGAATTGCACATGATCATTTATTGGGCCTTTACGTTAGAATATTTTATTTTTTCACGGTCAACTTTCTTCATTTTGTACTTGTGTATTTTTGCTGATTTGGAGGAATTGTGTCGCATTGTGACTGTTGCTATGATTACAGGATTAGATGTTATTCTAATAATTTATATGTAATCGGTGTTCAGAGGAGAAAAAGAAACGGAATTCATTTCTACTCATTATCTGTTTCATGATTTCCCCGTCATGCTTCAGTATAAACAAGATATTTTCATCCCTTCTTATGGTCCTTCTTTTTAACTCCTTTTGTTATTAACTAACTGTGTTGTATGTAACATCAATTTCATAAGTTGAAGCAATTTCATTGGAGAAGTCTACTGTGTGGGTGACGCACGGTAAATCTTTTGAGATGTGGATTTGCCCATTGGTATATTCGCTGATTGTCTACTGCAATGATGTGATACTGAGGTAGCTACCTAAATAGCTGATTGTTTAGAATTAAAATGTCATTAGTTCTTAGTAAACCTTTGTCATGTCTTGTCTTAGCACTTCCTGTTCTCATATTCCTGTGGCATTTTATTTCCAGGTTGTGTCAAGATATTGCATTTCTTAAAGCTGAAGTTGCGGAGCTTCTTTTGCCAACTATTTTTGTCAATATTGCTGGAAGGAAGGATTTGGATATTGATCTTCACAAATTAATCTCTCTACAGGTCATATTCGAGAGCTGTAATTCTTCCCCTCTGCCTTCCCCCAAACAAAAAGAGCTGATTGTGTCAATTCTCAACATTATATTAGAAATGGTCAATGATTTAATTATATCTTCTTACCTACTGCAATATTTGACTCTAAGGTGTTTTGCACGCTGTTGTCTTGGTTCAGTTATTTTGGATTTCCTGGTTCCTAAGATACCTGCATTAGATGCCTGTATTTGGTACGCTTTTATAAATTAACAGTTGTGTCCTATCCTATCTTTCATAATTAAATAAAATCTCTACCAAACATGGGGATCTTAGATACCCATGTAAAATACTTGCGAATGAAAGATACCAGTGTACAAACCATCTCCTATGTTAATATGCTCGCTATTTTAAGCTGTTTTGCATATATGTACTCTCAACATAAAGTTCATATTCTTAATGAGTTGAGCAAATAAATTTGGTGAATTTTGTGTATACTTGCAGTTGCAAGAGCATATTTTTGCAGGGTCCAATAAGTTGACCAAATCGATTCAAGTGTTATTGAATTGCCTTAATGAACTTCGCATCTGTCATGTTATGGAAAGATCTTTTGTGCCATCAAAGCAAGAAAATTCCAAGGTGAATATTATTCATTTGTATTCATCTCAATGATTATATTTTATTCTATCCTTAGATTCTTAAGTTCATAAACCATTATAGGGTGGATTATATTATTTTTTTCCTGAATGGTACCTATTGTGGTTCTGCTTTTTTCTATTGCTGATTTTAGTATGTTTCAATATTTTTCTCATCCATTGCATTGCCAACCTGGAAATTATTTTTTTATAAAATACTGCATTTGACTGGTGTGAACTGGTATTGAGGATAGAATTAATTTACTGTATCTAAAAATAAAAAACATTGTTTCTTGATGCTGCTATGGCTACAGTCAGTGTCATCAAATTAAATAATTATATGGTATAAATAACAATATATTATATAAGATGTAATCAATACTCTTGCCATATCTGAGGGGCTGAAAGCAGGTAGGTTTCAGTTTGATTTGTCAGAGTAAAAGTGTAGGGGCCATAGATTATTCACCCTCTACGTACCAATATTTTATGAAAATAGTTCTTTCCATGTCAGACAGTTATGAAACTTTAACGCTCTGATAAGACCTCTAAAGATCATTCTTTAGAAATAAAAATATTAGTATTTTAATATTCTGTAATTCTTAATGTTATTATATGTTCAAAAACACACACAAATACAATTATGTATATTTTTAAATATATATGTCTATGCTGGGTTATGTGTCACTGCTTTTTCGTATTTTGTTCCCAGTCTGATTTTCATATCTCTGCTCCATAGTTATTCACCAATTCACTGGCATCAGGTCAAAGAACAAAGTGCACACATGCGTGATCACTTTAGGGATATTCTACTGTATAATTTAACTCTCACCCCGATCCATGTAGGTATCTAATAATTTTTTTGGTAAATATTATCAGATTATGTAAATTATTATCTGCAAAATAAAATTTTCCCAATAAAATATGTACATTTCCCGGGTGCATTGAAATCTGCCATGGTGGTCAAAGCCATTACTTCATTTACTGATTGGACTGATTACTGTATAATACACCTCTAATTCAAGCCCAGGTTAAGATGCACTGGATAAGATATTTCACCATGTTGCCAAGCTGTTTGGGTGAAACAGAGGGAACAATGATTACTTGAGTTTGGTGATGCAGAGTTCGAAGACTTCAAGTTACAGCTCCAAATCACAATTAACACCTTCAAAGACAAGAGACTCTGCGGTTGTATCAAGTGCGTTAGCAAAGTCAGCATCCTCATGGGACAAGGTATTATCTTTCCTGCAATCTTGCCTGCATAGTTTTCATTGTTAACACAAGATTTTTAACTTTTGGGAACCAATATATTGTTTTCTGGCTGAATTCAACCCTAATTGTTTTGTTTTTATCTTTCCAGGTGTATTGGCTTTCCATTGATTATCTTCTTGTTGCAAAGTCAGCAATTGTAAGTGGCCGATTTTCAGTACTTCATCTCTCTCTCCCTCTTTCCCTCTCTCTCTCTCTCTCTCTGTGTTTTAAATGAGTGTAAGTTCCTCTATTTTCTATTCTGTTCCTTTAAATTTTGTTTTTGTAAATTGTGCTGATATGCTTCTATTTCTGTTTTAGAGTTGTGGATCATATTTTACCTCTGTGATGTATGTGGAACATTGGTGCAAAGAGCAGTTCATGGGTATGACTGTGGGGGGGCCAGATTTCTCCCACAACAAAATGGTAAGTAGCACTAAATATTTATATCTGATGTTTTTGTTTTTTTTCCTACACAAGATAGGACAATCTGGTTTTGTTGTATTATATCTCTTATTTAATCTGTACACCTGTGGACTGGTTCCTCCATATATATGGATTTATAGACTGTAGTAAATGGAAATTCTCTTCATTCGTAAGCTTTGCTGTAATATTGGCTTCTATATAAACTATGATTTCGGTAACTAGATTATATCTTTTCTTGCCGGGCTTCCTGCGCATCAGCTGCCAGATCATATTGAAATACTTGTCTCAGCAGTCACTAGAATCAATGAACCTGATAGCTTATATGGAATTCTTCAGTCTCACAAGGTCAGTCATTCTCTTTTTGATAGTTTTATCTCTTAAGTGGGAGATGGACAGTATTCTTCGTTTGTTTGGTATTTCTACCTGAGGAAACTATTACATTTACAGCATGTGACCCATAGTTGGATATGGAATTTAGGTTTTAGTATTTATTTAGGAAATTTTGATTCTTTGAATTTTGATCATCCCCCTGTATTCTACCATGTAACAGAATAGGTTTAATTAAAGCACCAGAACTTCTGTATAAACAACCCACTGTTACTAACACCAAAACTCTACCTAACTTCTCAATGATCCAGACAATTTAGAAGCATATGATAGTGAGTTTCTGACCTCCAAAGTGACATGGCATAAACAATGGGAATAAATGTTGGATTATTAGGCCTCATCATCATCTGCCACAGGTTTTCTGTAATAATCCTTTGAGCATTACTGGCCAATGCAAAACCTTTACTATGGCATTTCACTTGTATATATTTCAGCATTTTGTCTCACTCTGATTGTCTTTTTATATGGATTGACGGAAATAATAGTTGAGTTCTCAAATCATTACCTTTGAGCACGAGGGAAACTGGGGAAAGGCCCTTGAGTACTATGACTTGCAAGTACGATCAGATGTTTCAAAACTGGAGGATGGCAGTTTTTTGAGTTTGCCATCAGATCACACTAGAGCTGCAAATTCTTCATCTATTTCCACAAAGGTAGATGAGATTAGGCAGTGGAAGCCTTACAAAGGGCTGATTAGATCATTGCAGCAGATAGGATGTACACATCTGCTGGACTTGTATTGCCAAGGGTTAACATCAAAGAAGGGCCAGCTTCAGCATGATTTAGAGTTTGCCGAATTGCAGTATGAGGCTGCCTGGCGTGCTGGGAATTGGGATTTCTCTTTACCATATATAGGAGCTAATTCTCCTCCTTTAACTCAGAATATCAAATGTGATCATTTCAATGAAAATCTGCACAGGTAATATTTTATGTTTGATATATATATTCTTATGCTGATTTTACTATGATCCAATGTTCACTTGTTCATCTTTAAGTTTCTGTTAAAAAAGTAACAAATATCTTTCTTTTTTTCCTTTTGTAAGTATAAAAGTTAAGAAAAAGTAAAAATAAGACTGATGAACATCAAAGGGGAAAAGCTCACAAGCCATAATCGGTTCCTGTTTTATGAAAAATCCTATGCTGAAACATACTAGTTAAGAGTAGATGTCGTGTGTTTTGTCACACCTTGGCAGAAAACAAATGGTTCCCCATTTTAATGCTGTGTAGTTGAAGCTTGATTAACATGATTTTCACTCTACCATATATCTGAAATCTTGGTGCTGTCTGTTTTGCTGTAGAGAAAGAGAAGACCGTAGGGGTGTGGAACCACTTATAGGCCTTGAGTGGGCTAGAGTCCCATAGTTTTTCCCCTACCCCCCACGAAGGGATGGTATGTGAGTGTTGGGCTAGTGGATTAGCGGTGATGAATTAGCATCATTGTAAGCTGCAGGAGTATAATGTAAAATTAAACCTTCAGTCAGAAGACATTAAAAACTTAAAGTAACTACCTGATGTTGGTGGCTTACCTTTAAGTCTGAACTATTGCTTGTAATATGTGTTTGTGATGCAGTATGGGTCCCTATGGGTAGGAAAACCAGGAAATGGACTAAAAATATGTGCAAGCTGCTCAATCCTTGTTGAATTGAAATTCAGACAGCGCTGATTCAACTAAAACACAAATAAAGGAATTATTATATGAAGAATTTAAATATGAAATTTCGTATTTTATTTTGAACACAATGGTTGCAATTTATAAGAGAATGTAGGCCATAAAAGGTTCAGCCAATCATTTTGAAAAGGAAATAAACATGAACATAAATTAAAAATAAAAACTAATGGAGACCTATGCAATCATGGGGAACCGACCCTTAAAAATGAACTTGTAAGGGGGAAGAACCTTGCCACTTAAATATCACAAGAATTACTTTAGTTGTGGCTACTCAATGTGGGACTCCATCATGGCACTGCCTTTGAAGAGCTGATGTCCTTAACAGCTACACTCTGCGATGCTCACACTGGCCACCGGTTCACACCCTCCATAGGTAGCCCTTTCCACGGAGGTCTGTCCAGCTCTGATACTAATTGATGGAGATCTAAGCAAGCATTCACCCTTTATAACTGGCTTGTAAGGAGAAAGAACTATGTTGCTTAAGTACCACAAGAATTATTTGTAGCTCCCCAGTGTGAGACTCCATCAAGGGCTCATAAAGTAGGAAACTACTTAAGGAAAAAACAGCATTTAACTTAAGCATATTAACCAACAAAAATTCATGGGATTCTTATGAAGAATCTTCTCAGTAAATGCCTAAGAATTATGGCCCCTTAGCTAGCAAATATAAGGAAACAAATAAAGGCATTAAAACCTAAGAATAATCATATGTTAAATGTAACTTTCAACACTTCCCCTCAAGTTGGGAACAGCTTAGAGGTAGCATTGCCAATATTCTTTTTTCTTAGCATTTGAACTTTGTTCGAAAATTTCTTTCCTTGTCATTTTTTTTTTGGGGGGTTTCTAGCCCTTTGTCTTCTTCATTACTCTACTACAGAGTCTCCATGATTTTTTTTTTCTTCCTCACCTCACTTTGCAGCAAAGGTTTTGGTTTTGGTTTTGGGCATCCTCACATCACTTTTTGTGAAATAGAAGTCTTGGCTTTTTCACGCTAACAACGAACTTATGGTTTTCTCACGCTAACCATTAATGTATGGTTTCTCATGCTAGCTATTAATATATTTTATCATTTAGACCTTGTAAACTTTGATACCATGAAGGATTTCACTTTGAAATTTCTTATTTTATTTCGAATACAATGGTTGCAATATATAGGAAAATGTAGGTCACAGAAGGTTTAGCCAATAACCTTCAAAAAGGAAACAAACATGAACATAAATAAAAATAAAAACTCATAAAGTAGGAAAAAATAGCATTTGACTTAAGCCTATTGACCAACAAAAACCTATGTGATTCTTATGAAGAATCTGCCCACTAAATGCCCAAGAATTATGGCCCATTAATGAACAAACATAAGGAAACAAATAAAAGCATTAAAGTCTCAAAATAAGGAAACGAATAAAAACATTAAAGCCTGAAAATACTCACATGGTAAATGCGATTTCCAATGTTACAAGAGACTATTGCTACTGGATAGGATATCCCTAGGCCCAAATACCATTGTTGACAATCCTAAATTACGAGATTAGAAACCTAGAAGAGTCTAAATTCTGAAACTATGAACCCTAATTCCCAAATTACAATTTTGTCATATAATGACAAAATAAATAATATTCTAATCTTCTCCTACTGTGTTAGTTTGTATCTGGTAGCTTTCAGATCTACGTTGTGTGCTTAAATATTTAGTAAGAATGAAATTCAAGTTCTACCATTCAAACTTTTTTTTTTTTTTTGGGGAGGGGGGGTGGGTTTGAAGTTGCATGATTGCATCTAATTATTCTTTTGTTCAGTTGTTTGAGGGCACTCCAGGAGGGTGATTTGAGTGACTTCTGTAGAAAGTTGAAAGATTCAAAGCAGGTACTTTTTGTTTCCTCATTTCTGTTAGTATGCTTGAGGACTTTATGTAATTACATATGTTGTATGCTTTTTAGGAGCTTGTGTGGTGTGTTTCTCATACAAGTGAAGAGAGCACTGAGTACATTTACTTGAATATCATCAAACTCCAGGTACCTATTTATCTTGTTTGTGGATCCTTAACATGAAGTCTGTGTTGCCTATGGTTAGCAATTCCTGACACTATTCGTGAGCCTGACTTTAAATTGACACTACATAAAAGGGGTTGGATTTAATATTGTTAAAAGCAAAAGATGAGATGAGAGATTTTTAGAAGCCTTATCCTGTAACTGAGTTAGGTGTGTATTTAGAGTCTAAACAGAGGTATATATAATTAGAATCAGAGATATATAAATGTATTAAATACCATAATTCATAACATTTCATGTCAAGTAGGAGCATAGATATTAATCCTGCCCAGCTTGTTACTAGTTCCTGATCTGGTAAGGAGCTTTGGTTAAAATGTCAGCTTGTTCTGCCGTCTTAGCTCTTAACATGGCTAGTAAAAACAAGTACTTAAGCCATATGAATAGCAGCATGGTCATCACACCACACTCTTTCTCAATTTTCCAAGAAACTAAGTTACCTCCAGCAAATATGTTAGTAATCTGCCGAGTGTGCACCAGAAAGACCTTATACCCTACAATGACCATGATCCCCAAACAGTATTGCCATGTCCAGGGGCTTCTATAAGGTACTTAGTGTGTGCAAGCAAGACATTATCCTAATTCTAAAAGAATACATAACGCTAATATTTATGTAAACAAAGAAATTGGTACTATATAGTTTTACCATCTTGCATGTCATGAATATTTTAACAGATGCTTTATCATCTTGGCATGGCTTGGGATTTACGTTGGAGAGCATCTCAACATAAAAGCTCAACACTCTGTCTGGAAAAGCAAAATGTGTCTCCTGAGCCTGTAATTCCTTCCATTGAACAGGTAGTTAGAGCATTAATGTGCTTGAGAGCAGCTTTTTTATTTCTTCTTTTCTCTTGGTCATGTAAAACATCATTCACAGAGTGAGTGATTATGCATTCATTTCATCTTTTCTTGGATTTTGATGCCTTCCATTGTTTTATTGTCAACTAGTTGTCATGGCTGAATCTGGATTGGTGCTCAATTTTAGAACGGATGCAGCTGCATATGAATCTGTTAGAACCATTTATAGCATTTCGGCGAGTTCTACTTCAGATTTTAAGTTGTAAAGATTGCACATTGCAACATCTTCTGCAATCTGCCTCCACTCTTCGTAAGGTGCTTTTTAAGATTTAATTATCATGAAATCATGGTTCAATCCTGAAGAAAATCAGAGAAATGATGTTCTGATTTCTTAGTTCTTTATGATGGAAGAAGTTACATATATGTAGGAGATCCCAGTCAACATATGTGCCAATGGATCACATGAGTTAAGCAAGCATAAATGGCAAAAATAAAAGTTACATAAATTCAGAAATAAAGGCTAGCTAAAAGAGGGAATTATAGGTCTGATTTTTTTAAAAAATAAACCACATGCTTCACATAAAACATGTGCTTAATTAGGCCATAAATGAGAAGATCTTGTTTGAATTTCAAGTCATAAATGAGGAGATCAGAGGCGAATTTCAACAAATTCTATTTTCTAATAAGCTGTTATGTGTTTCTCAGGGGTCTAGGTTCTCTCAAGCAGCTGCTGCTTTGCATGAGTTTAAGCTCCTTTCTGTTGAAGCGAAGGGGCAATCTTCATCCATGTATTGGCTAGGAAGGGTAAGTAGGCTTCCATGGCTTTTAGTAAATGTGTATGTTTGTGATGGAGAGTGTAGAAAAGTCAGTGTTTTTGTGTCTCTGAACTTCATCTATTCATGGTGAAACGAAGACAATCCTTGAAGGCTACAAAGCAACAGTCTTGGCTGAAAATCATGGGAGCAATAAATGATAAAATACAAAATTCAAATGGGCGAAATGAATGACAGATAATAACCGAAGATATTGAGAGAATATTCCAAAGTATATCTCACAATATTCAATAGAGAGTAATGAGGAAAAATTGTTTGTTTTATTTATTATGGGTAACTATTTATCCTTCTAAAGTTCTATTTATAGTAATTCAAATAAGAAACCCTTTGATGGATATCTAAGCAAGGTAGGGAACCCCCCCCCCCAAAAAAAAAACTAGCTATTGAGGTAGGAGAACCACCCTACTTAAATACCCCATTGAGCACCCCATACTACTCAATGTGGGACTTTGGCATCCCATACTATCTTGGTCTCCATCAATTAGCCGCCCTTGGAGAGCCGACGTTCCGGTGGCTACACCCTGCGGCACTTCACTCGGCCTTCTTTCAGTCAGAACCCTCCACAGGTAGCCCTTTCCGAAGTTGCCGATCACTAGCTCTGATACCAATTGATGGGTATCTAAGCAAGGTAGGAAACCCTCCCCCAAAAGCTAGCTATTGAGGTGGGAGAACTATCCTACTTAAATACCCCATTGAGCATCCCATATTACTCAATGTGGGACTTTGGCATCCCATACTACCTTGGTCTCCGTCACCCTTATTCTACTAAAATATTGAAATATTAATCCTATCCAATGTTAGCAAGACCAGATTGGACCGGTCGATTTTACTGGAGAACCAGTGAACGGGCTTGCTATCCAATTCGTTAGAGCCTGTAAACCAACCTGCTTCAAAATTGGTCAAACCTGGTTAAAAACTGGGTATAACCAGCCACTTATGTGCATGAACTAGTGCTTCATGAATCTCAAATTAAACTGCAAATGAATACATAATAATGTTGAGATATGATCACTTATATCAGCATGACAAGCTTCACCTATCATTTGACTTCATATATGTTATTTCTGTATGCAAGATTTTTTCTTTGAATCAATATACTGTGAGCTTCATATGAGGTGACAATGGAGTTTTACTAACTACTAAGGACTAAAATTTTCATCTATATTAATATTGAGTTTATTTTGGAACGTTTTATGTCTTCTGCCATTAACTTATGCTTGTATCCTTTCTGCTTCTTGCTGAGACTTTGCTCAAAAATAGAGTCAGCTGTAGCATTGCTGTAGTTGGTCCTGCCAAATATATCTAAGTATTGTAGCTTCTTGATGGCAGCTTGAAGAAGCAAAGCTTTTGCGTGCTCAAGGTCAACATGAGATGGCTATCAACCTTGCAATGTATATCTCAGAGAACTATGGGTCTAATGAGGAGGCTTCAGATGTATATCGGTTGATCGGGAAGTGGCTGGCAGAAACCAGATCTAGCAAGTTATTGGACAAATCTTCAATCTGTGTAACATTATTATAATACGCTTCTTTTTAAAAGCCTAAATTCACTGAGTTCTAGTTTTGCTGTTTTGGCTATTGATTGCAGCTCTAGAACAATTTTAGAGAAGTATTTGAAACCTGCAGTCTCAATTGCTGGGGATGTGAACGCTACTGATAAGAAGTCCATTGAACGAAAATGTCAGACTCATTTTCATCTTGCACATTATGCTGATGCGCTATTTAGGAGCCATGAAGAAAGACTTAACTCTAGTGAGTGGCAAGCAGCAATGCAGTTAAGGAAGCATAAGGTACCATGCTCAGTGACCCAAACAGACAGACAGACAACCATCATAACGGAATATGAATTGTGGGTGACATTAAGTATTATTCCTTATGTGCAGACGGTAGAGTTGGAAGCACTTGTTAAAAGATTGAGGAGCTCAAGAAAGGTAGTTGTAGGCCAGCTATTCATTTGTCCAACTGATTTTCTGAGGCTCTAACTCATGTGAGACATAATTTAGGGGGAGAAGACTGATTATTCCTTGAAAATACAAGAACTGCAAAAGCAAGTAGCAATGGATGAGGAAGAGGCTCAGAAATTGCAGGTAGACATTGTTTGATCAATTAGGAAGGTTAATAGAGTCCACTGACTATGTAACTTTATACCCCAAGGTTTCTGTTGTCATATTGACGTTTAAGTGTCACAAATTGATAGGTTAGCTCCATTTTTTTTTTTTTAGCCTGACCATGTTAATATCAACACCCAGGATGACCGAGACAATTTTCTTAGCCTGGCTTTGGAGGGATATAAATGTTGTATAGTCACAGGCAACAAGTATGATGTGAGAGTGGTATGGAAATACTCTTTATTCCTTTGTAACTAATAGAGTAATACATACAAGTTATTTGACGGAACTGTATATGTTGTAAGGTTGTCTGATTTCCTTTGACAAGCTCTCTTACTTTCAGGTGTTTCGTCTAGTTTCCTTGTGGTTCAGTCTCTCTTCTCGAAAAAATGTTGTGAATAGCATGCTTAGCACAATTGATGAGGTACACAGGAAAGAAAAGCATTGGATATTAATTAGTATTATTTGTATGAGCCGGTTTTGTTTAAGATTGTAATTGTGGGTGTTTGGTCTGCACCTGAATGTATTTCCAGGTTCAATCTTTTAAATTTATACCTTTAGTGTACCAAATTGCTTCTAGAATGGGTAGCTCAAAGGATGGTCAGGGACCCTATAGTTTCCAGGTTTGGCAATACTAGTACTAAAGTTTCCTTTTATGTTTTCCAGTTTTTCCTTTTATTTTTAACACAAATTATGGACCATGCAGTTTGCTTTGGTGTCTCTCGTGAAGAAAATGGCCATTGATCACCCATACCATACAGTACTTCATGTATGTTAATTTTATGTTTTTCTTCTATCATCAACTAGTTTTGTTGCATGCCATTTCAATTCTGTTCTATTTGCTTTTCAACATTTAAGTCTGTGTGATTCTACATTTTTAAGGAGGGAAACATAAACCTTCCTTATTCCATCTGGTAATATTTTGACCCATGCAAAGCTGTATCTAGGCCCTTTTTTTTTTCCAGGGAAAAACAAAAGGGTATGTGATGTGGAATTTTGAAAGAATTTGAACTCTGAATTCAAATTTTATTAAAGGAGAAGGGATTACATATATGGGGAAGGAAAGGAGACAAACCTTAAATTCAATCCTACAAAATTAGCCACTAATCAAGCAAAGAGTAATGGATATATGGTGATAAAAGTTGACTAGATGAAATGATAAAATTGACTAATAATAGGAGATATATTACTAATAATGATGTAGAAGAAATTCTGATCTCCAACAACCTTCAAATCCCTTATATTATTTATGTGTGAAAGCTATAATTTCCTTCTCAGAACAGAGAGAGAGAGAGGAATGTGTGGCAGTTAATTACAAGAGGAATAGAAAATGTAAAGAAGAAAACAAAAGTCTCCTGGTGTTCAAGAGACCAGCTGCTCTCCTATCTAGTGAAAACTTGCCTAAACCTTCCTCAAACCATCAGCTCACCCATAAACCTCCCAAAAACCTAGATTCTCACCTCTAGCTCACACACCTCACGCAACATGTGATAGAGTTAGTTATTCTTAGATATTTCCTCTCATGCCCCTCTTGCCCTCTCACCGTTATCATCATCCCTTTAGGTCTTATTCCCTTTTTTTCTTACATAGAGATTTTGATAGGACCCAAAGAGTCATAGGGAACTTACCCATAAAAGCATGCTGTCAAGGGAGAAGAACCACTCTCCTAAAATACCATACCAAATATCCCATATTATTTTATGTGGGACTTAGGCATTTCATACTACCCAATCCCTATCTTAGCACCGCCTTTGAAGAGTCAATTCCAAGCTGCTCACCCTGCAACACTTCACTCAGCCTTCTCGCCGATCAGAATTCTCCGCAAGTAGCCCTTTTCATGTCGTCGGCCAACCGACTTTAATATCAAATGATAGGACCAAATGAAGCATGGAGAAACCACCTTTAAAAGCATGCTGTCGATGAGGAAGAACCACTTCCCTTAAGTATTACACCAAATATCTTATACTATTTGATATGAGACTTAAGCATTTTATACTACCCAATCCCAATCACATTCCCACTTAGAAGCCCAATATCCTTGTGACCATCAGTGCGTTTTTATGCATTGCTTCTATCTTTACTCAACAGAAGGGAAAAATGATTTTCTTTATCTGCCTTTTACATTAGCTTCTGGCTCTGGCAAATGGCAATCGTATCAAGGACAATCAACGTAGTAGAAGTTCATTTGTGGTTGATATGGACAAAAAGCTTGCAGCAGAAAATCTTCTAAATGAGTTATCATCTTATCATGGAGATATTATACAACAAGTAATGTCCATTTTTTTGTCATTTGTTATTATCTTCTTCATAAGGTTTAATTTTCTGTCTATTATCTTCAAACTGTTTTGCTGTCACATGATCATAGACAAGGCAAATGGTGGAGATTTATATCAAACTTGCTGAGATGGAAACAAGGAGAGAGGTTGAGCAATTATTTATTTGTTTTCCATATTTCATTCATTATTGGGAAAACATATATTTTCAGAATTAATATTTTCTTATTTCAAAGTGGTATGCCCAAATTATATTACAATTGACAACCTTCTCATTGGAAAATTTATGCAGAATACCAATAAAAGGGTGATTCTACCAAGAGAATTTCGTAGTGTCCCAGCACTGGAACTTGTGAGTGCAGCACTCTGCTTGCTGAATTTCTATGTTTGTAATGAAAAAGTTTTAAGGTTGATGCAATGATTGGCTGGTGGTTTAGGGAGAACTGTTGGGCACTAAGCAACATGAAGAAATGATAGTTAAATTATATTATACACGACCCAATGGTAGTATTCCAGAAATTTGAACTTTAATGAATAGTATATTTTTATAATGCTGTTGAGGTACAAACATGAACACCCTTGAGCTGCATATACAATTTTCTTAAAGTCATGCTACATCATGTCATCATAGACAAATTGACAAAACATAAATCGTGATTCCTGAAATATTGATATGTATCGTATGCTACTAACTTGTCCTGTTGAAATGTATAGACGTCATTAGTAGGTTATTTACAGTATGATCCTTGTAACATGCGAGTTTTACTTTGCTAATACTGCAGAAGGCATTTCCTGAAAGACTGAAACTAATTATACTTTGGCATTTTATTCATCAGTTCCATGTGATTTGCCTTTTTATCTTGTTATACATTTATCAGAGAATTGTCCATCTATGGGTGTGCCAGATATGAATATTTGGTGCAATTTTGCAATCAATCTTGCTATGTCTTCCTTTCAATCAAGCCATGTTTGTGCTAAACAATTTTCTTTGCTTTTACTTTGGGCATTCAGGTACCTGTTGTCACAGCTACTGTTCCAATTGACTATAGTTGTCAGTATCATGAGGGAACTTTTCCTTATTTCAAAGGACTAGCAGATTCAGTCATGTATGTCCAAACCATTTGTGGCAATCTCAGAAATTTTCCCTTAGCTCACAATTTCCAGTGCCTAAATCTTCTTCATGTTTGTTTAATACAGGATAATGAATGGCATAAATGCTCCAAAAGTTGTTGAGTGCCTGGGATCTGATGGTTGTAGGTATCGACAACTTGCAAAATCTGGAAATGATGACCTACGACAGGATGCTGTACGAATTCTAACAGCATTTGCTTTCTATTCTTCATGGCATCTATTGCTGAAGTTCCATGATCATATGTTGAAATTTTCAATTTTTGGAAAGAAATAAGAGTCCCAAGCAAGCATATTTGACAAATATGTTTCTTAGCATACAGTTTTTGTTATTTTAAAATTTTAATGATAGATTAAAATATAATACGTGATGCAAAAAATTTAAAATCTCTACCTACTGATTTAGATTTTCATTTTAAAACAAAATTATTCCTTCAAAAGGAGAACAATGCAGAGAATACTTGCAGACACACAGCCCACAAACCAAATAGAATTCATCCCCCAATGCCAAGTGGAGTTTAATAAAAGTACTGTCACTAACAACCCATCTCCTAAATGAATCTGTATTGGAAGCAATATGTTTAAAACTTGTAGTGGATAGCAACCAATGCTTAACATACAATAAATTAGGACATAAGCTGATCTTCAGTCTTGAAAGCATTTGTCTAGCATCTCTTAATTCTCTCTATCCAAATATACTATGCAGTGGCCTTCCAAGCCAAACACAGGGTTTTACTCAAAGTAGTTGAACCTCTGAACTATAGTCTCCAGCTTACTGCATACTCCCAAGAAGTTACTTTGCTTATAATTTAATCTTTTTGAAAACAGTGCTGCTACAGCCTTTTAGTGAAGCTGCAATTGGAAAACAAATGATCACACTCTTAGATGATTCTAACACAAAAGATACATTGCATTCATTAAAATTTGCATTATATAGAAAACTTACACCTGCCAGCTAGCTCATTGACTAGAGAGAAAGAGGAAGAACAAGAGGAGAAGGGAGAAACAAAGAGATAGGGGGACAAAGAAGAAAAAAGGGAGATGAAGATGGGGAAAAAAAACAAATTACTGATATTTTATTCCATTACTAAGCTGAATGGAAAGTCTACAACCAAGGGCTTGGAAAGAAAACTAAAAACATATGCTTAAAACAATAAAGGAAGTAGTAATGAAGAGTAACCCAAATTTGAGCCTTAATTGATGGCTTAATTCTTTACTTACAAATAATTAACCATATCACTGAAAATAGTCTTTTCCCATTCTTGATTGAATTCTCATAGCAGGACACATTCTTATGTCTTAGCCGGAGATGTCACAATTTTCTTGATCCATAAGGGAAACTGAGTACTTTTTCTGAAACCTTTAGATGCTGCTGTTTGTGTCATTTACTTTGATGGTTGCATCTTGGACAGGTAATGGAACAATTCTTTGGTTTAGTTAACACATTCTTGAGGAACCACCGAGATACATGGAAAAGAAGGCTAGGTATACGGACCTACAAGGTACATTCTGCTTTTTCTAAGTTCTTGAACTGTGATACTGATGATAGTCTAGTAAAACTGTGATTTTTAATATTATTAAACTTATCCAAGGCTATTAAGAACCACTCTAATAAAAAAGCTTAAGTTTTTATCCATCTATCAGTAATTTTATTATAATCTTTAACACATCCTCTCACCCAAAAGCCCTTTGGGATTGAAGTATGAACATAGCATAGGCCCACTATACCTAGTTCTGAAATTTCAGTTTAACTATGAAGAATGGAGACTCTTGACCACTTGGTCATTCATTGTGCTTTTTTGTACTTTTATTTTATTTTATTTTTTGTTCAAAATAGTGCTCCTGATATTCATCCCTCTTAATTTTAAGTTCTTTCTGCAAATTTTTCATGCCTTTGTAATATTTCATTCTGTTATGTGTTTTCTGTAAACTATGTTTGCGTGCTTACCGTTAGATAAAAACCATGCCTGAGAATGCGTGTAATGGCTTAAGCTTTTGGGAAGGATAGCTAGTTCTTGACAAAATAACAAAGTCTTTTTGATCAATTGTTCAGAGATTCGATACTCCCCATTCATATCCAATATTAAATTAAAAGTTCAGCATAAGATGTCAATGGGCCTTTGCTTTGTACATGCTTCAAGCTGGAAGAGCTTTTGTTTACATAAATTTCTTTTCCTTTATTTGCTTTCTGATTTAAACTACAAAAGTACAAATTGTTCATACTCAACTTTTATGCTTTGAGGAATCTTTTGTTCTATACTCTCTTTTTCCTTGTGCTCATTTGTTATGCTTTCTTTCTGTCTTGAATATAATTGATCTGCAAACAGTTCTTGCAAAGGGAAACTGACTTTATTGCTTACCTAAGGTTTTGTATAGAAGTTTATATGTCAAAAAAGTATTAATCTTAAAATAGTTGATAAAAAATTTTCATTTTTTTATGCTATAGGTTGTTCCTTTTACTCCAAGTGCCGGTGTTCTTGAGTGGGTTAATGGCACTCTTCCTCTTGGTGATTATCTTGTTGGGAGGTCTGTCAAAGCAAGCTGTATTTTGCTGCACAATTTCTTCTCTTCAACATCTAAATGTTTCTTTTCCTTGTACTTTAGCACAAGAAACGCTGGTGCCCACAGTCGATATGGGATAGGAGATTGGTCATTTCTCAAATGCCGAGGGCACATGGCCAATGTAAGTGACTAATTTTAGGTATTTTTTGCAAGATGGTTATCATCATCTTAATTGGTCAGTAATAGTCCACGCTTTTAAAACATGCCTTGAATTTTGATGAAAAGCACTATTTGTTTCTTAATTTTCTGAAGTAATAGAACCCTAAATTCTATTTTTATTTAGAAAAAATGGAATTCTAAAACATTGGTTATTGAAAATTTATTTCATTATCTGCTTTTACATACTTCACATCTCTGAAGTTACAATCTACCTACAAATGCATATGAAATTTTTTATGTGGTTACATTAAAATTATCAATTTAATCTTTGTAATGCAAATGATTGGTGAGATTGTCATCACTGAAATCAGATGAGTGCTATGTTTTAACACTGGTTTATGGTGAAACAGTTTTTTACTTTTTTTATATGCTCCTCCTTTGTAATCCTTCTTCCCTTCTACCTGAACTTTCTTCTTTAGTTTAAGGGGGGTGGGGGGGCAAAAAGTCTGGCAGAGAGAGAAAAGTACAAGATAGAAGTTAAGAGATATCCTGTCTAATAAAGAATGAAGAAAACCAGAATTGTCTTGCTGGTTTTTCGACCTATTTCATTAACAAAAGAAAGCTGATACAAATAGGTAAAAAGGGACATTGGTCGCAAGGATTTGGTCCAATCTAATCCCACTAATTCAGGAAAATAAAAACAGAAACTAATCCTACCTTAAATCACATAAAATGTCAACTACAGCTAAAATGGAAACAAAAACATAATAAGAAATGAAACAGAATAGGAAATAAAACAAAATAGGAAACTGTCAGTGGGCTCAGGCCCATTAAGGCCCTATGAATAATAGCATATTAGTGCTTATCCCAACAGAATATTTTTCTCTGATTCTTTGGGATTATTTAGATTAGCATTTATCTTGTTTTATTCCCTAAAATCTCTGTAATCAGTTTTTTATTTCTACTGCCATATTTGCTGATGTATTGCCATATAAATAAATGGGCCTCGATCAAATAAATATACTAATTTTTTAGGCTTCAGTATTTCGTTCATGGTATCAGAGCTTCTCGTTCCGGATCACCATGATTAAGTTCGGGTTTGGCCTGAACGCAGACGACCAGGAAGACCGAAGCTTGACGACGGACCAATCTCCTAAGCCGTCGCCGTTGATCGCTTCAGGTCTTCAAGCGCCAACAGAAGCTTCATCTGCCTCCATCACCATTCATGATGGCCAGAACTATTTACAATGGGCAGCAAGCGTGCGTCTTTATGTCACCGGAAGAGGAAAATATGATTACCTTACTGGTGCACTCCCTAAACCCACCACCAGCAATCCGAAGTTTCGTGAATGGGAGGCAAAAAATTCCACGGTGCAAGTCTAGCTGGTCAACTCCATGACTACCGAAATCAGTGCTCACTTTTCTCTCTGAGTCAGCACGTGATGTATGGGAGGCTGCTAGAAATATGTTCGCATCTCTCAAGAATAAAGCAGCTCTTCTCGAAATCGAAGGATTCCTCCATGAGTTCAAACAAGGTACTTTGAGTATCACTGAATATTATACCACTCTAGTGATTCAATGGCAGCAACTGGATTTCTATGATACAATAGAGTGGGCATGCTCTGCTGATACTTTACGGTACTCTAAGATAAAGGAAGAAAAGAGGATCTTTAAATTTCTTCTTGGACTCAATTCATCCTTTGATGAGGTACGAGTTAGAATAATGGCTTTAGACCCCTTACCATCCTTAAAGGAAGTGTTTTTTACTGTCAAACATGAAGAAAGCCGGAAGAAACTTCTCTCAAATGATTAGCTACGCCTTACTGATCATGACTCAACAGCCTTAATTGCAAGGGGGTCACAGAATAATGATAAGACCAGAAGAAATACAAAGTGGTGTGAACAATGTAAAAGAACAAGACATACTAGAGATGTTTGCTAGAAATTACATGGTAAACCACCAAACCAAAGGGGAAGAGGCCGACAAGAGAGCAAAGGTTTTGCAGCTGTATTAGACGATAAAACAGAAAATAATCCTAATAAAATCAGCAAGGAGGAAATTGAACTCCTTAGAAAACTCTTAGAAAAGCATGATCTTTAAACTTCACCACAAGATAAAGTGGTGGCAGCCACCAACATTGCTTATACAGGTAACGCAGTGTCTACATTTAATGCCAAAGTTCATCACCGAGATATGTGGCTAGTAGACTTTGGTGCTACAGATCATATGTCTGGTAACAAGTCCCTTATTTGCAATATACAGCCATGTGGTAGTCCTATGTATATTAAAATTGCTGATGGGACACTTACTGAAGTTATTGGGATAGGAGAGGTGTATATAACTACACATATTGTACTAAAAAATGTTCTCTATGCACCTTATTTGAAGTGCAATTTACTATCTGTTAAAAGAGTTACTGATGATCTACACTGCTATGTTAACTTTACCTCTACTCAATGTATCTTTCAGGAACTGGAGTCGAAGAGGACGATTGGCACTGCTAGGATACTTGAAGGTCTCTATTGTCTGGAAGGAAGGAGCAATAACCAATTGCAAAATGAGAGGAGCAAAGCCTTGTTAGTTCATTTTTCAAATAAAGATGTGTTGTTATGGCACTATAGATTAGGTCACCCCAACTTCAATTATATGCTCAAGCTATTCCCAAATTCCATGAATAAAAATGATCTTTCTTTGACTTGTGATATTTGTCAAATTTCCAGACACACAAAAAATAGCTACAAATCACACATACATAAACCAACACATTCTTTCTCCATGATTCATAGTGACATTTGGGGACCATCCCGTGTTCTATTCATTACCAAAACAAAATGGTTTGTGACTTTCATTGATGATCATACTTGCCTCACTTGGGTGTTTCTTATGAGAGAAAAATCTGAAATGGTACAAATCTTCATAAACTTTCACTCCATGATCAGAACTCAATTTCAAACCTCAATCCAAGTCCTTCGAAGTGATAATAGAAAGGAGTATATGAGTGATACATTACAAACCTACCTTAAACAGCATGGAATTATTCACCAAACCAGTTGTATTAATACCCCCCAACAAAACGGAGTTGCCGAAAGAAAAAATAGACACCTCTTTGAAGTCACAAGAGCTCTCATGGCCACCCATAGTGTTCCCAAAATCTATTGGGGGGAAGCAGTACTTACTTCTGCACATTTGATTAACCGAATGCCCTCCAAAACCTTAAACTTTCAAACCCTTCTCCACAAACTCACCGAAACTTATCCCAATTCCCACATAATCTCACACATTCCTGAGAAAGTCTTTGGCTGTGTTGCTTATGTTCACAACGATCATGGGGAAAAACTTGACCCAAAAGCACTTAAATGTATTTTCTTAGGATATTCACCCACCCAAAAAGGTTATAAATGTTATTCCCCCACCTTAAAGAAGTTCTTTGTCACTATGAATGTCTCCTTTGATGAAAAACAGTCCTTTTATCCTCAAACTCCCATTCAGGGGGAGAGTGACGATGAATGGCAGTTTTTAGTCTCAAATGAACCTTTGGGCAGCCCACATTTACCTTTGTTTAAATCTGACCAGAATCTGGAGCCCATTCTTGATGCTAACCAACTTGACCAAATTGCCTTGAACAACCTTGTGTCTGAGTTTAATACCATTGAAAATGACCTATCAAAGATCATATTAAAACAGGGATAGTGGATCAACCTAAAGGAAAGGAATTGATAGTATACACCAGGAGAGACAAAGATAAGACACATGAGACCTCAAGAAATCCTGTACAAATCCAAGAGTCAACTTCAAACTCCATTCCTGAAGATCTCAACCAGCCCATTGCAAGAAAAGGGATAAGACAATGTACTCTTCATCCTATCAGTAAATTTGTCAGTTATGATAAATTATCTAACAAATTTCAGAGTTTTATTGCTAATCTCTCTGATGAGAAAATACCAGCAAATTTCCAAGAGGCAGCTGCAAATCCTAAATGGAAGGAGGCTATTGATGATGAATTAAGATCATTAATCAAAAACCACACGTGGAAGATCACTGATCTACCTAGAGGAAAAACTACGGTTGGATGTAAATGGGTATTTACTACCAAGTATCACCCAGATGGTACCATAAATAGATATAAGGCTCGCTTGGTTGCAAAGGGCTTTACACAGACGCATGGTATTGATTATCAAGAAACCTTTGCCCCAGTGTCAAAATTCAATACTATCAAAATTCTCTTGTCTCTTGTAGCCAACAAAAATTGGCCCTTTTATCAACTAGATGTGAAGAACGCCTTCCTGAATGGCGATTTGGAAGAAGTGTACATGGATATACCGCAAGGTCTTTCAGATTTTAATAGACCACATAAAGTGTGTAGATTGTACAAATCCCTGTATAGTCTCAAACAGTCACCAAAAGCCTGGTTTGATAGATTTACAAATGTAGTGAAAAGTCTAGGGTATACCCAATGCCAAATCAATCATACACTATTTGTGAGGCATTCACATGGACGAAGTTCAATCTTAATAGTCTATGTGGATAATATTGTCTTAATAGGCGATGATTTAGAGGAAATTCAGAGACTCAAACAGTCACTAGCAACTGAATTTGAAGTGAAAGATTTAGGAACTTTAAGGTATTTTCTTGGAATGGAAGTAGCCAGGTCTAATGAAGGGATTGTTGTGTCCCAGAGAAAGTACACTCTAGATTTATTGAAAGAGACAGGAATGTTGGGGGCAAAACCTGCTGAGACCCCAATGGATTCAATCACAAAATTAGGTCAAAAGGGAGATTCACCGCCAGTTGACACTGGCAGATATCAACGATTAGTTGGCAAGCTAATATACCTATCTCATACTAGACCTGATATAACCTATCCAGTCAATGTGGTAAACCAATTCATGAGCAAGCCTCACGAGGAACACATGGAAGCTGTTTATAGAATTCTACAGTATCTAAAAATGACACCTAGAAAGGGTTTATTTTTTGGAAAAAGAGGAGCCAAACTCATTGAAGTATTCACAGATGTAGATTGGGCTGGGTGTCCCATGGATAGAAGATCAACTTCAAGTTATTGTACCTTTGTATGGGGGAACTTGGTGACTTGGAGGAGCAAGAAGCAAGCAGTGGTTGCACGAAGTAGTGCCGAAGCAGAATATAGAGCATTAGCTTTGGGAATATGTGAAGGAATGTAGATCTTCAGGTTGTTAAATGAATTGAAAATTGAAACTAACCTTCCCATGAAAGTGTGGTGTGATAACATAGCCACTATTGGTATTGCTAGAAATCCAATACACCATAATAGAACTAAACACGTTGAAATCGATAAACACTTTATCAAGAAAAAAATTGATGCGGGGATAGTTGATCTACTCTATGTCTCATCTAATTCACAAGTTGCTGATATTCTTACGAAGGCTCTGTCTAGAGTTAAGTTTGAAGAACTTAGCAGCAAGTTGGGAATGATGAATATCTACTCTCCAGCTTGAGGGGGAGTGTTAGTGGGCTCAGGCCCATTAAGGCCCTATGAATAGTAGCAGATTAGTGCTTATCCCAACAGAATATTTTTCTCTGATTCTTTAGGATTATTTAGATTAGCATTTATCTTGTTTTATTCCCTAAAATCTCTGTAATCAGTTTTTTATTTCTATTGCCATATTTGCTGATGTATTGCCATATAAATAAATGGGCTTCGATCAAATAAATATACTGATTTTTGAGGCTTCAGTATTTCGTTCAGAAACAAATGAAAATCTCCAAAGGAGAGAGCCCAAACATGGGTCGGACCAGAGAAGCACAGCAACAAACAACACTCCCCCTCAAGCTGAGGAGTAGATGTCCTTCATCTCCATTTTGTTATTTAGTTCTTCAAACTTAGTTCTTGTAAGGCCCTTTGTAAGTACATCCGCCACTTGAAAACTTGTAGAAGATAGCTTAGCTCCATAAGGCCAGATGCAATGTTCTCTTTGATGAAATGCCTATCAATCTCAACATGTTTTGTTTGGTCATGATGGATGGGATTCTTAGCAATCCCAATTATTGCTATATTGTCACAAAACACCCCCATTGGACTACTCGCCTTGAAATTTAGATCTTTTAGGAGTCTCACTAGTCACATCCCTTCACAAATAGCAAGTGCTAGAGTACAAAATTTAGCTTCAACATTACTTCTAGCAACTACAAGTTGCCTTTTACTTCTCCAAGTCACAACATTACTTCTAGCAACTACAAGGTGGATCTTCCGCTAACCATTGCTCCAGCCCAATTTGCATTTGAAAAAACCTCTATACCCTTGCTAGAGGTCATCTTAAGGTATCGCAGTACAGCTTCCAAATGCTTTTTATTTAGTTTATTCATGAGCTGGCTAACCATGCTTATAGGGAAGCTTATGTCAAGCTGAGTATAGGTCAAGTAAATCATTTTTCCAACAAGACGTTGGTATCTTCCTATATCAACTAGAGAACTTACGAGTTTAAGGCATAATTTGTAATTAGCCCCCAATGGGGTGTTTGCAAGTTTACACCCTAACATCCTTGTTTCTTCTAACAGGTCAAAGGTATATTTTCTTTGAGAAATGGAGATGCCCTCCTTTGTTTTAGCAACTTTCATACCAAGAAAGTAAATCAAAATCCTGAGACCCTTCACTTCAAACTCATGGGCCAAGGATCTCTTTAATTCCTCCATCTCCTCAACCCAATCACCAATGATCATAATATTATCCCATGTACACAATTAGGATGGCCATTTTCTCATCTGCCTTCACAAATAAAGTATCATCAGATTGACATTGATAGAATCCCAATGTCTTAACAGCCATGGTGAACTTACCAAACCAAGCCTTAAGAGATTGCTTCAACCCATATAAGTTCTTATTTACCCTACACACTCTTCTTGGGTTGTTCTCACATCTTGCACCAAGTGCTATTTCCAAATAAACCTCTTTCTCTTGCTTTTCATTTGAGAAGGCATTCTTAACATTTAGCTAGTGAAGAGGCTTATCTAAATTAGTAGTCACAAATAACAATATTAATATTTTAATAGTGTTAAATTTTGCCACTGGGACAAATGTCTTCTGATAGTCAATCCCATGCGTCTGTGTGAATCCCTTGCCCTTGAGAATGTGTTTAGGTTGGCCATGTTGGTTATCCAGGTGAGTTTCAGGAATGAGTATCACAATGCTTCCAAATAGTCACTCGTTGTCAATGTGAGTATCCTTTTGAAAGGGTTGTTTGGGAGTAGAAAGACAGATTCAAAGAAGGTCAAGTTCATTGTTGTGTACACACGTTTGGTATCGAGAGAATAACATTTGTATCCTTTTAAGGTAGAGGAATAGCCTATAAACAAGCACTTGATGGCACAAGGATCTAATTTTCCTTGTGATCGTGATAGACAAACATAGTGCGTCCAAAAACATTTAAAGGAAGTTGAGACATAATTTGGGTGTTCAAGTTGGCTTCAAGAAGTTTTAGGTAAGGCGTCATGAACTCAAGGATACAAGTGGGTAATTTGTTGATGAGGTAGGTAGTAGTGAGAAGTGCTTCTCTTTAGTAGTATTTAGGAACACTGGAAGCAAAGAGGAGAGAGCAAGTTACTTCAAGGAGATGTCTATTCTTGTTGTAGGATATTAGCACATGAGTTTTGGTTGATGATTCTGAGATGAGTAGGGTAAGAGGTAAGTTCGAAGTTAAAATAATCACGAGCATTGTTTGTTCCTAAGGTTTGGATTTAAGATTGATATTGAGTTTGGATGAGTTTGTGGAAATATTTGAAAGTGGGGGTGACATTAGATTTGTTTTTTAAAAGATAAACCCAAGTCTTGTATAGTCATTAATAAATGTTACAAACCATTTTGCTCCACTTATGTTAGGGATGTTTGTTGGTCCCCACACATCATTGTGAATGAAGGAGAAAGGCTTGGAAGGTTGGTGCACATGAAGGAGCTAAGAAGTTTTGATATGTTTTGAGAATTGACAAATTTCACATAAAGGCAAAGATGAAGTTTTATTCATTAGACTGAGGTACAAAAGTTTCGTGTAAGAAAGACAAGGGCAGCCTAACCGATAATGCCACAACAATACATCATTATTTTGAATAGATGAGACATGGTGATTCATAACTTCTTTTCGAGACCATAGATATAATAGAGACTAGCACACATTCTAGTATTACCCGTCTTCTTCCCCGATTCCAAATTCTAAAAATAACAACTATTATCAAAAGAGTAAGTGCTACATTTGAGATCTTTTTGTAACCTTATCAATAGAGAGAAGATTATAATTTAGTTGTGGGACGAAGAGAACATCTCTAAGAATTAGACAATGTAATGTCACCAAACCTAGTAACACAGAACCATCAACAATCCTTACCACAAATTTTTCAGATGCAGGAATAAAATTCTCAAGGAGATGATAGTTACCAGTCATATGATTGAAAGCATCCAAATCAATAAGCCAAGAATTAGGCCTCTGGGCTTGGGTATGTAAAGCCATCACATTTTTACCTGATTGAGCTAGAACTCCAGTACCTGCATACTAGTTCTGCCCGTGAGCTTCAATCAACTTCTGGATGATCTCAAGTTGGGCCTTGTTGAACATAGCTGGTTCAAGGGAATCGTTAAGCTTTTGATCACCACAAGCTAGGAGTCTAGTCCCTTCACTTTGCTGTTTGGGCTTCCAATTTAGAGGTTTCCTATGAAGCTTCCAACAAACATCATTGGTATGACCCATTTTGTGACAAGGGTCACACCAAGGGTGTCTATTCCTTCTAGGCTTGGAATTGGTGGTGGAGGAGCTCTTTGCAACTAAAGTAGAGGATTCAAAAGAGATTTAATGAGATGAGCTCCCATGAGTTAATTTCTTCCAGCTCTCTTTATAGCAAACTTAAACAAAGACCTCACAAAAGGAAGGAAGAGGACTTTTGGCCATGATATGTCCTTAGACCTCATCAAAGGTCATGTTGAGGCCTAGGAGAAATCCATATATCCTTTCTTTCTACACAATTCCCTTGTAGGTGGTAGCATCTGTAGTGTTTGTTTACTCATAGACTTCATACAATACCAATTGTTGCCACAACTTCACTAGTGTTGTGATACTATTTGACAGTTGCATCTCCTTGTTTCAGATCCTTCAATTGCCCTTTGATCTAAAATAGTGCAGCTGTGTTTTCTAGTTTGGATCTTGACTCACGGACAGCGTGAAACACACCTCCCATTGTCCCAAAGGAGATCATGGCTGTTTACTAGAACCGAAGCTTTGATGCCATGAAGAAAATCAGAATTGTATTGCGGGTTTTTCAATCTATCTCATTAACAGAAGAAAGCTGATACAAACAAGTAAAAAGGGACATTGGCCACAAAGATTTGGTCCAATCCAATCCCACTAATTTAGGAAAATAGAAACTAATCCTACTTTAAATCACATAGAACGTTGGTTGCAACTAAAAAGGAAACAAATATAAAATGGAAACAAAACAGAATAGGAAATAAAATAGAATTGGAAACAAATAAAAAAATTCACGTGAGAGAGCCCAAACATGGGCTGGACCAGAGAAGCACAGTGACAAGGAACAAAGAATAGTAACCCAGGAAAGAAATGGAGCACTTTTAAAATGAAGGTCTCTGGTTCAATTGTATCAGTCGTATGGATTTTGGTTGATCCATCACATGTAAATCTTTGTTATGATCTGAGGAAACCTAGCAGAGGTGGCATAATATCACTGAACAATGATGACATGATACCCCTATACAATCAATTTCACTGTTTCCGGTTATTTTTAGTAACTATGATGTGAATGATAATGTCAGAGATTTATGAGGACAGCTCTCTTGTAGATTAATTCCTTATGAAATGCTTTACTGTCATTTCACTTGTTCGATAATGACATTAAACTTCACAAAGTGCACAAAAAAGAAGATGGACTGACAGAATGAAGTTACTTCATATAGAAACACCTTTTATTTTATGATATACCAAGAAAATGATAATGACATTTGGTGGCTTTAAAACAGGAAAGGGACAAGCGCAAGGCATTCGAGGAAGTTTGCATGAATTTCAGGTTTTTCCTATACTTGATTTTTTTGAACCTAGAACACAGTCAACTTCATAGCTTCATGTTTATTATGCAGGCCTGTTATGCATTACTTTTTCTTAGAGAGATTTTTAAAAGCAGCTGAGTGGTTTGAAAAGAGACTAGCTTACACACGAAGTGTAGCTGCTAGTTCTATGGTAAGTGCATTCCACATTGCGAGCATACTAGTGTTTCAAGACCAGGAACCTCCCTATGCTTAATCCTCCTGAAAGTCATCTTAAATTTTAGCTGTCAATGGTATTAATCGAAACAAAATTAAAGAAGGCCTATTCAATACCAACAAGTAAAAGGAGGATCATTCTACATTAAACCCTATCTTGTACTCCTTTTTTGATAATTTTACTTTCTGTTTTCCCATTTTTTATTGGCAAGTGACAACATTTAGATTCTTTATAATGTAACCTTGCTGGAATAAGTTGGATCTGTAATGAATCATCGATTATTTGCCCATCCCAAGACTAAATCCACCATTTGTTTCCCACCTGTTTTCAACACATGGTTTGACAATTCAAAGTATTCTCTATCTGGAAAATGATTCTATAATGTCATGACAACCATATTTTCTCATGATCCTTCGAATGATTTATTTGTTGTTTATATTCAGGTTGGTTACATAGTTGGTCTCGGAGATCGACATTCAATGAATATTTTAATTGATCAGGCCACTGCTGAGGTTGTTCATATAGATCTTGGTGTTGCCTTTGAACAAGGTTTGATGCTTAAGACTCCAGAGCGGGTATGCTTATAGTCCTATAATCCTGCCCTCCTTTCCTTACATTTTCTAGGCTAATATTAATTATCTACACATCTGCAACTATTGGCAGGTTCCATTGAGGCTTACAAGAGACATAATTGATGGAATGGGCGTAACTGGAGTAGAGGGGGTTTTCCGAAGATGTTGCGAGGAAACTCTCTCTGTTATGCGGACAAACAAAGAAGCATTGTTGACTATTGTTGAAGTAATCAAATCATACTTTGCTCAGTATTATTTAGTATAGATTAAATTTGTTTTTCTCTGTTTTCTTATGACAAATACCCTCTGCAGGTTTTTATCCATGATCCTCTTTATAAGTGGGCTTTATCTCCTCTGAAAGCTTTGCAGCGTCAGAAGGTATGTCATACCCTCAAGGTTATTTTCATTATTTATACATTGACATATAGTGAGTCCAGCATCTTATTTTGGATTAGTTGATTTGAGTACTTATAAATACCTTACAAATAAGCATTTAGGGCTAATTTGAAGTAGCTTAAAAATAACATATTCTAAACCAATCTTTTGAAATTCAGACCAATCATGTAATCCAACTATAATGGAACCACAGTCCAATTAGATTTTATAAAAATTTTATAATAAATATTACTAATACATAGAAATTTGTTAAATGATTAAATTTAGATACAGTTCCTTATTTTTTTACTGTCAAATCTGCCAATTAAAATATGACAAATATATAATTCTCCAGTAATAACATAACAAATGTATGACTTAATTAAGAAACTACACAATTATCTGCAAATATCATATACCTGTTATGTTGTTATTGGATAACTATACACTAGTCATATTTTAATTGGAAAACTTAATAACAAAGATATAAGAAATTACATATAAGTTTTGTCCTTTATTAAATAATTAAATGATGAATATACCTGTAGTATATGCAACGGTCTGCCACATTGTCAATCCTGGGACCCGATATTCATTTGGTTTGCGTTGGGATTGGGGGCTGGAGATTTTGGACTAGTACTATTGGTCTCTGTTCAACTTCATTACTTGATTGATCTACAACAACTTCTGTCCCTTATTCTCTATAGGAAACAGATGATGATTTGGATACAACTTTCGTGGAACCTCAAAATGATCATGAAGGAAATAAGGATGCTACACGTGCACTTTTGCGTGTCAAGCAGAAGTTAGATGGATATGAAGAAGGCGAAATGCGGAGTGTACATGGGCAGGTATTCTGTCAATATGTATTTGCCACATTCCTCTGTACATATTGTGTTGATTTTGTTTTTCTCTTTCTTGATCCCTGTTTGGTGGATAGACTTAGATACTTGCATTTCCCAATATGTAACTGGTATAGTTGGAAGTTGAAACACAGATTTGTTAATTAAAATGGTGTCATAGAGGTTAAGGTTTAGCCCGCAGCCATCCAAAAGCACACGTGGCATACATCACATCCGTCTTGATTGGTGATCAAGGGTCTTCACTTGCCTGTAATTTCTGTGTACAAAGTCAAACCATGGATGATACTTCCAAGACATGAAAGGTAGATTAACATGTTTCAATATTCCTTGAATGATGTAATTTTCTTATTTTCATTGCAGGTTCAACAACTCATTCAAGATGCAATTGATCCTGAGCGGTTGTGTCAAATGTTTCCTGGTTGGGGAGCTTGGTTATAAAGAGAAATTGAGAATCCTCGTCCAGTTTGCTTTCTGACCCTGAATCATCTTGTATAGGCGGCATTTTTTTTGAAGTTATTTATTTTCTTTCTCTGTTTTTATATTATAGAGGCCATTTTTCTTTAGTCTCTTGTATGTAATCTGAACTTGAACCTTAAGCAGTTTTTGTACTTATCTTTTTTTTTTTTTATGGCGGGGCTTCATTTTCTCTACATTTTGTGGCAGAGCTGGGAATATATTTTAAGTCCTACCTCACGGCTGCATTCCCCATTTCCGTTTGGTAATAATGATCTTGCAAGATGATTGTTGTGAAAAATTCATCAAGGTCGAAGAAGTAATTTAGAAAAGTCAAATATCGTCTCACAAAAAAAAAATTAACTATCAAAATTGTAATTATCCTTGTCATTTAAAAAATTGACTGAAGTGAATTAGAATAATTATTACCCAAGAAAGTATCCACAAGTATGCTAAAACAAAATAACTTGATTAAATCAATAAAAAAAAGTTTTGAAGTTTGGATTTTATTGATTGTATTCTTATGATTAATTAACAATGAACATGTGAGATTGATTTGATTCTTTTTCAAGATAAAATATGTATCTTTATATTAATTTTACATTTACTTTTGTAGTCACAAAAAGTAATACAAACCCTTTAAGAATTTTGGAATAAAGTAATTTATGTAATGGTTTGACATGCATGAATTATGAGTTGTTTAGGAGTGTCTTTATAAAATATTTACATAAGCTTATTGTCCTAATAATTTGATATTATACTTAACTCCTTAGTTCTTCATACAATATATCAAACTTACATATGGTGACTAATTATTTGCAAGAAAATAAAGATTGAAAAAATAGAGTAATGTCTATTCAAACATCAAATAAAGGTTTGTTTATACATGGTCAAAATAAAAATATTAAATATTATCCTAACAAAATTCATGGTGAAAGAGAATTGAAAAACACGGAAGAAAATAAAAATTACAACCGCTTCAAAGTGTAGGCTTTTGCATTTCCAATGGTGATGATAGCTCCGAAATTGTTTTTTAAAGTTGTTGTGTGCCTCCTTACCCTTTTTGCGTCCATTATTTTCCTTCCATTAGGGTTCTTAATTTTTTCAAGATGCCCTCAATGTCTTGAAAATGGTAGGAAATTCATACTTGAATACTCTGCAAAAACCTTTCATGTAGTGCACACAGTTATTTTGCCCAGTCACACGGCTAGGCTGTTGTAGGTTGTGTGAATATTGGAATGATTTGTCTTTTTGTGCTAATTCTTTCTTTCTCTACATTCAGCTTGCTCTTGGTCACAGTATACAATTTAGCATTAAATACCACGTAAAATTGATCAGAAATTAAAAATAAAAGCCCAATGAATATGTAAACAATCCTAACACATCAAATTCTCTTGAATTTGATCTTTTATTCATCCTTAAGTAAGGAACAACAATGAAGATCAACCAGCGCTCAACCACTTATGACCAATCAATAACTAATCACTACAAGATTATTAAATTCTCTTCAATTGTCAAGCAATAACTTTATCATTCTCAATCCAACATTACAATCGAAGGAAAAATCACACGTGTGCATAAGATGCAATGTTGTAATAGTCCAATATTATTAGTTCTCATGCAATTTATAAGTCAAATGCCAAAGTATCCTATCCATTTAATTTTACAATTTTTTCTTCTTTAACTATGACAAGCAAGCCAACACTATAAAGTGTCACTAAGTGCTCTCTATATTCTAGCTTTTCTATCCTTTACCTGAGTGACAAATTCAATGTGCTATATATACTCATAATTCAAACTATCCTTAAAATTCTCTTCTATTTTTTCTTAGAAGTGGCTTAAAACAGCGAAGTAGGATTTATGTAGTTCTAACTATTTAAAACTTGCTTCAAACTGAACAAGAGAAGGTCAATCATTGAGTCAAAGATTTTTCATTTGCTTGGTAATGATGAAACAGCCATAGTAGTCAATTGAAATTTAATACGAGATGAATACTATGCAGCACACATAAGACTCAACCAAAGATTTCAATAATTGCATCAAGAGTAATAAGGCCAAAGCAATAGAATTTCAAGAATTTTCCAATCCCGAGAAGATTAACTATAAATAACCATGAGAGCAATCAGACTTAGCAATCCTTAATCACGCTGCCCAATTTAAGAATTCACAAGACCAAATTTCAATTCAACCCTTCCCCAAACCTAAATCATAGCGTCCACAATGCACAAGTAGTAATGAAAATAGAGTGAAGGGACAAAAAAAAATCCCCTAATGAATGCATAAGGACCAACCACTATAGTCACAAAGGGCACCAGTAACCTGTTAAAACAGCCCAATTGAAAAAGAAAAGTGAAGATAAAATAACAAAGGTATAAAATCAGATAAACATAATAGGCACCAAATTGGAAACAAAAGTGGTCATTCATTGCCAAAAATTCCAGTTACATCAATTGCTTGGACCCTGTACATAAGCGAATGCCTAAGAGTACTACCAAAAAGTCATGTCACAAAATGGTCCAATCAGTCAAAAGGAGCAACAATAAATAAAAGAAATCAACTCTCCGGGGCTAGGAGAGTAGATAAGCTGCCATGGGGGCAAGGGAATCCACTTGGGCTTTAAGCACATCTAAGCGCTAGTTACAGCCAATGACATTGGCATTAAGGGAGTTCAAGCGGGAGAAAAATTGGGCAAGAATGGTAGTGTAAGTAGCACTATCAAGTGCGGGCTCAAAAGCAAAGAGGTCTATGTTTAAAATTGGATCTTAACTCAATTCCTTCTTGACTAGGTCAACATCCATCTAGCCGATAGGAACCCGATTCCCAGCTCCATCTAGAAGGAAGTGCACCGTTATTACAAGCATAGAAATTCATGGACGCCAACATTTCAAAATCAATCCCTTGTTGCCCTCAATGTGTGGTAGAATGGTGGCGGCAAGATCAAACACCCTTAAGCATTGAGCAATATAGGTAATAAACCTTCCAACCACAAGTTTATCTTTATTCCCTATGGACATGTGCTGAAGTTGCTTATATAGCCAAACAACAATATTAAGCCAAACCCCATCGCCTATGCATGATGAAAAGAACGCCTCAATCCTATTAACAACCCCTATACTCTCACCTTGACTTAGCAAGGTATCGGCGATAAAGCGATGAAGATACTTGTGAGTGTTTGTGCAACTAACTAGCCTTAGACATACTAGAGCAATATTCAGCTTCACTAAATAACTTACACCAATTAAAATTAGGAATATAATTATGCAGTGACTTTCTCAGATCATCACTATTAGATTTAACTCCGTTTTATGCTTGCTTCAGTGAATTGAAAAAAAAAAAACTGAAGGGAGTAAAAGATTTTGCCTTACTTTTGCAAATTGAAAAAAATCGTTCAGCCCTGCATTTGCATTAAGCCTTAACTCCTCTGTCCACACATTCATGCCCAATTTACAAGCATCTGAGTATGTGCCAGCCACATCAGCTTGCTGTTTCACCACTCATACGAAAAGTAACGACGTTATACCATGTGAACACGATAAGGAGTAACATTTTAACATTTGGAAATTGTAAGGATTAATACTGAAACGTTTGGAAATTAGAAGGATCGCTTTGAAAAGAAAAAAAAAACTAGAGGAAGCAGATTAAAAATTGAGGCAAACTATAGGGATCAAATGATTAATTTTTCTTATTAATAAAAATGACAAACAATTATAGGACGATTTTATGGTACCACTTTCACATTGAAACTAATTTATGTAAGTAATATAACATTATTCAATACCTATATTTTTATGTATATGACTACCTTATTTCAACAATATTATTTATATCTATTAGTTATAATGTGAAATTCTTACCATGGAAACTTTTAAAAGTTACTTGTTAGTTATCCTTATATTACTACCAAGTTTTATGCAAATTTTTTTTAATTTGCTATTTATAAAAAATAAGTCAAATATTATAATAACAAAAGTATTGGCATATATGCTACATTGTTCCAAAAAAATATGTTAGACATGATATATTCTTTTACCATAGTTGTAGAGTTTAGCATTAATTGAGGGCACAACAATTAATGTTAGGCCTTTTCTTTAATCTTCACGCCCTCCTTTATAAGGGGCCTTCTATATTTTAGGGGGCGAAGGCTTCCTCTCTATTGGGGAGCACAACATTTGCCCTATAACATATGGTGCCAATATTTTTGGCATTGTAGCATTTAAATCATTAATGTTTTTCATTGTAACATCTAGGTAATGGAGCCAACTTTTACATATATTACCACCTTATTTTAGTAATGTTATATTACATACATCTATGGGTTATAATATGAAATTGTTACCATTAAAAATCCCAAGAGTTACTTGTCAATTTTATTTTTATTACTAACAAGTTCTAAATATGTTATCTCCTTTCCTTTTACAATGTTGTATTACTTACATCTATTAGTTACAATATGATATTGTTACCATTAAATCTTTCAAAAGTTACTTGTCACTTTTACTTATACTACTATCAAGTTTTACATTATTACCATGTTAAGTCAATAAAAACAATTTTTTTTAGACACCCAAGATATTATGTCCTCAGGTCTTTTAAAATAATTTTAAAATTTGAAGTCACTAACAATAAATATTTTAATTTCATGATCTTATTAATAAATTTTCCTATTCTTTTCCTCTACCACTCAAATGGTTTCAATGATAGTTATTTTGATTGAAGATCATAGAAGTGGGAGAAAAAGGAAAGTGAGAAGAGAGGAAGGATAAGAAAGAAAAGAGTGACTTGAGAGACCCAAAAAAAAGATGATGATGAGATTGAAGTTATAAAGAAAAAATTATTAATTAACATGTCCTGTTAATTGTTAAACCTAATAGCAAAAGGCTAACCACAGTTAAAAAAAAATATTTGAAATATTTTTGAAAGTTTTAAGTTTATTTAAAATAAAATTTTAAAAATAATGTGAAACATTATATATTATAAACCAAATTAGGATTTTCACCTAATTTGAACAATCAAAGTTAAACCCTTTAATTGGCCCCAAAAAAATTAAGCCACTCTTTTTGGCCATTAAAAAATTAAACTCTTTAAATGCAAAGCTAGTCGATATGCACTTTTTGGTCTTAGGCATAAAAAGTTCACTAGATACACATATCATGGCTCAAGTAATGGTTTAAAGTAGAATGGTGCCTTAAAATCTTTTGTGGCTCTTTCTCTATATAACATTCTAACCCAACCATTCTTCTTTTTCACTTTGTATCACACCATTTTCCTTTTCCAATTACCTCCATCGTCTTTATAGAATGGCCCAAGTAGAGCTGCAAAGCAATGACTTAAAGGTCCTAGAGCCTTCACCCAAGATCCAAAAGTTTCAACACAACTGCATCACTAAAAATCATTAAAAACCTTGTGCCTCTTCTTTGAGTAAGGAAGCTCTTTGACAAGGCCATTTTGCCTTCTAGGGCTTCCTTTCTCTCCACCAGTTATGATCTCTCCAGGTGAGTCCCAGACTAAAAGTTTTTCTTTTTTTTTTATTCTCTGTCTTATCTTTTTTAAGAAAAACTAAATGTTTATGGTTTTCAAGTAATGTTGTAATGAAGTGGAGACGAAGGTACCTATAGGAAGGAAAACTCTGGTAGCAACTAATATGAACATATTGATACCAAAAGGAACCTATGCTCATATAAGTAATGACAAATTTTAGATCCCTTTTGATTTTAGGTCATTAATTTTAGGAATAATTTGATTAAAATTTAAACTTCATTGATTTAGGAATCTTGGATTCTATAAAACCACATTCGGGCTTGGCTTTGAAGCATTCAATCAACATGGTGCGAGTGTGGTCTATGTAGATTATAGGGGTCCAATGGGAGCGATGTTGCTTAATCATTCGATCGCTAATTTTAAAGTGAAAGTGAGAAATAGGATCGTGCAGTTGATAATTAAGAAGATCATGACGCCTAAGATTAAGAAGGTTAATGATTTGAATTCCACTATCAGAGGTGAAGGCAGTTTTAGATCTGCTGGTGTTCAATTATCTTATTAACTTTCTCCATTTTGTGTTATGTTTAGGAAATTAGAGTCAGATGTCTACTTTAAGGAAGCCTTTCAGTAGTTTAGTAGAATAGCTAGTAGGCATGTTTATGCTTTTTCCTACATACTAATGGCTCTATAAAAATGATCTTTGCCATATTTATAAACTACTCATAATTTTTGTGCCACTTCTATTTCATTCTAAGAAGGAGAAAAAGACAGGAACAAACAAAAATGTGACGATCTCTTTGATAAGTATGATAATAAACCAATAATAGAGTAATTAGCATTTGGTTTAAAGAAATTCATGAGGGAAAAGGTGGTAAAGAAATCTATGAGGCTAAATATTTTGGATAACCAACATCGGTTTTTAGACAAACCAAAATGCAAGGTTTTTTTAAAACAAATTATAAATGCTTTAGTACATAGCTATCTTAAACGTTTAAACCCAGAAATTTTATTTGAAATTTTAAAAATATTCTACTTATTATTCTTTTACTTTTCTTTTTTGATTAATCTATCAATAACCTATCAAATTTAATTTTCGATGCAATGGGATAACACCTTACTAGACTTTGAAAAATATTTTCAAGGTTGACATATTTTAATAATATTGTTGAGGTACAAATGCGAACACCCTTAAGATGCAATTATGTCATCACAAACAAATTGACAAAATATAAATGGTGACTCATAAAACATTGATATGTATCATAAGCTACTAACTTGTCCTATAGAAATGTATAGATGTCAACAATGGGTTATTTATGGTATAATCCTTGTAACACAAGAGTTTTACTTTACTAATACTACAGAAAGGATTCACCAAAAGTCTGAAACTAATTATACTTTGGCATTTTATTCATGAGTTTCATATTATTTAAGTGAAGGAGTTAAGGAGAAGTATTTAAGTAAACTTAACTTTGAAATTAAATTAAATCAAAATTGAATGCAATTGAAGTTAAACATACTCAAGTTAAGTAAGCTACGAAGAGTTAAGGCACTCGGGAGAGTTAAGCACACTATGGTTGGAGTTGAGGATCTTACATTGAATTAAGTTAAGCACCCGAAGTTAAAATACATGCCCCAAGTATAGTTAAGCACCTTTTTGATAAGTTGAGCACAAATATTTTCTTTTGTTTATTTTTACTTTTAGTAGGACTTATTACGTTAGCCAGTGAAAAGCTAAATGTTAATGGCGTTTGTTTTTAGGAAATGTCATATTATTGTTTGTTCACTTTAAGGTCATGATTCTTAGTGTTTAGAGGAATAGTTCAGCGTTTAATATTTACTTAATCAAATTGTAAATCTTTGATTATAAATTAATGAATGAAATAGAGCAAATCAAACTCTGCTTCTCAAATTTTTCTTTTGCCTTTCATTTAGTTCCATGACTTGAGATTCTAACATCTAGTATCAGAGCTCTAATGATCTTTTAAGGGACTATAAAAATCAATAAAGAAACTTAGCACAACCTACCTTTAAATCATTTTCCTATTTTGTTATGGCCTACTCAAACATTTATGGATTTTTTTCACCCATTTTCAATTGATAAAATTAACAAATGTAAGTTGTTAAGATAAAAACTTACCTTAGATCATTTAATCTTTAAAAGCATATTGAAATTGTTAAACCTATATAGCCCTTACCAGCCAACCCAATAATAAACTAGATCAAACATTATTCTGAGGAGATAGCTAAGAAGTATATGGCTTTCTCTATCATTCATCGAGCCATTGATGAAGTCATTTTCACTAAGACAATGGCCTGTGAAACTGCTACTGAAATTTGAAAAGACTAAAAATAAAGTTTCAAAAGAGTGATAAGTCTCGGCAAATTTAAATTTACAACTTGAAAAGGGAGTTTGAGCCATTGAAAATGAAAAATTTTGACAAGATGAAGGATTATATTAACAAAGTCATAGCAATTGTAAATAAGATCGAGTTTCTTGAGGAAGAAAATAAGGAATGGAAGATTGCAGAAAAAGTCATACTAACTATTTCTTAAAGGTTTAAAGCAAAGATTTCTTCATTACAAGACATTATAGACATGGCACAAGTCTCCATAGTAGAACTTGCAAATACATTACAAGTTATAGACTAAGAAAAGCCTTTAGAGTGGAAGTGAATGCCAGCAAAGTTGCATTAGCAATGGCACAAAATCCAAAACCACAAATTGATAATGCCTCAAAGAAGCAAAATGGTGAAAACAAAACAAAAAATGTACAGGGAAGAAGAAGCAGCGACAAGGCAATAAAAGAAAATTTAAAAAAGATAAATTTTTACCATATCCTTATTGCCAGAAGAAAAGTCATGCTAAAACTAATGCTAGTTTAGGCTAGAGTTTAATATCGATCTTATAAGTAATTTGGTCATGTTGACAAAGTATGTAAGGTGAATCAAAAACAGCAATCTTAAGTCCAATCAATACAAGTACCTAACAATAATGAAACTGATAAAAAGTTGTTTGCAACCACTATTAAAGAATGTTACAAGACAACTTTGATACTGATGTATGGCTTATTGATAGTGAATGCACACATCACATGATAGCAAATTTGAACACCTTCAAAACTTTAAACTAAGGTTATTCCTCCAAAGTTAGACTTGAAAATGACAAGGTTGTTGAGTAAAATCAAAAATCTCCTTAGTATTGGATAGCTTCTTAATAAAAATTGTACTCTATCATTTAAAAGTAAGATATGTGAAATATTTAATTTTGCTAGCATGAAGACTTTCTCAATTAGAATGAATAATAGAAAATTTTCTCTTGAGTTGAATGACCATAAAGAAAGAGCCTATGTTGATGTGGAAGAAAATGAGGATAGGTGGCATAAAAGACTTAAGCATGCCAATTTTTCTTCATTAAAGTTGCTTTAAGAGAAGGAACAAATATTAAATCTATAATCTATAAGTTGTTACAACAATATATATGGAATATGCCAGTTAAGAACATTGGCTAAAACACATTTCTCTACTTGTCCAATACTAAAAGCAGCTGGCAAGTTAAAGCTCATCCACTCAAATATGTATGGCCCAATGAGTATACCATCCTTTAATCGTAACATATACTTTCCTTTATTTATTGATGATTATACAAGATATTATTAGGTTTATTTCCACAAGCATAAGTATGAAGTATTCACTGAGTTTTAAAAATGCAAGACAATGGTAGAGAATCAATGCTCACTGAAAATCAAGACCTTAAAAATTGATAATGGGACTGAGTATACTTTCAATTAGTTTAAGGAGTTTTTCCAATGAGCAAGTATACATCACCAACTCACTACAATTTACTCACTATAGCAAAATAGTATGAGTGAGGGGAAGAACAAATTTATTATGAACATAACCAAATGTCTCATGTTTAAAAAGGACTTACCTAAGATACTGTGGGTAGAAGCTGTTAACACCTTTATTTATTTATAAAACTGACATCAAACCAAAACTTTGAAGGAGAAGACCCTATATAAAGCATGGATAGGTCAAAAGTTATTTATAAATCACCTCAAGGTGATTAAGAGTCTATGTTATGCCTATGTTCCTGAAGCTAAAAGGGACAAACTTGATTAAAAATAAAAAAAAATTAATGTTTTTGTAAGTTACAGTAATGTCTTTAAAGGGTGATTTTTAATCCTATTATACAATAAATTATCATTAATAAAAGTGTGAAGTTTAATGAAAATGGAGTTTAGGATTGGAAGAAGATAGCCATTACTTTTTTCCAATCAAGTCCCAAATACTAAAGACTTTGCTTAGGAATCTATTGACACCTTTGAATGGGTTAATTCTAATGAAGACAATACAATTAGAAGGACAAAATCTCTTGAGAATATCTATGCCAAATGCAACATTGCTTTCTTAGAACTTATAAGCACTGAAGATGCTTTAAAGTCAATAGAATGAAAAACTATTATGTAGGAGGAGTTAAAGATGATACAGAAAAATAACACATGGGTGCTAGTGTTAAGACTAAGCAATAAGCATATGATTTGCACAAAATGAGCTTTCAAACTTAAGCTGAATCTTGATAAGTCTATAAACAAGCATAAAGCAAGTTTGTTTATGAAGGGTTATACATAAATGCAAGATGTAAACTTCATTGAAACCCTTTTTCCAATTGTAAGATTCAATACCACCAGTCTACTTCTCTTAGTCATAGCTCAACAAGGCTAAAAAATTATCGAACTAGATGTCAAATTAGCCTTTCTGATTAGAGTTCTATAAGAGAAAATTTATGTTGAACAGCCAAAAAGATTTTCACAAGATAGTAGTAAGGTATACCTATTGAAAAAACATTTTTATGGCCTTAAATAGGCTCCAAAGGCTTGGTATGCCAAAATTGATAATCTTTTTTTTTTCCTAAATCAATTTGAGGTTCAAAGGAGTTATGATAAAGCTATCTTGTACACTTGACAGCAAAAAGATGAAATTCTTATAGTTTCTATTTATGTTAATGGCCTGTTGATCACTGGAAGTGATTGTAAATCACTCAACTTCTTTAAAAGATAAATGAAGGAAGTCTTCGAAATGAATGAGCTCAGAAGTATGTCCAATTTTTTGGTAATTGAAGTAAAGCAATCTTTCTAAAGTACTTTCATTTCTCAAAAGAAATATGTCATAGAGGTTCTAAGAAGATTTAGCCTAAGAAAGGCTTAAACGATGAGCACACTAATAGTTTAATAGATGCTTTAATGTATCAAAGCATAATAGGCTCACTCATATACCTTTCTATCACTAAGCCTAATATAATATATGTCATAAGTGTTCTAACAAGATCTATGAATGCTTTATCTGAAAACCACCTCTCAACTTCTAAGTAAGTGTTAAGATATATTCAAGGATTTTTGGATTTGAAATATCTTATAAAAGACCTATTGGTGTCAACTTGATGAGATTCATGGACAATGATAAGGCTAGCTCCCTTGATGACACGAAGAGCACTTTAAGATACTATTTGACTCTTGGATTTGGAAATGTGTGTTAAAGTTCTGAGAAACAAGGAATTGTTGTCTAATCAACCATTAAAGCAAAGTACATTGTAGCTTCAACTATTGTAAACCAAGCACTCTAGTTGAGAAAGATACTAAATAACTTGAGGATGTCTCAAAGTAGTGCCACAAAGATGCCATGTAATAGTAAGTCAACTATATCAATGATTAAGAATCTTATATTCCATGTAAGGACAAAACATATCAATATCAAATATCATGTGATCAAAGAAATGGTAAAAGAAAATAAAGTTTAATTCCTCCATTGCAATACATAAGATAAGGTGGTAGACATTTTCACTAAAGACTTGGCATCAATTCCAGTATTTGCATTAAAGAGGAATTTTAATTTTCTTTGTTTTCTTTTAAGCTAATTCTAAAGTTAAGGAGGAGAATATTAGAGCTAATAAGTTAAGGAGAAGTATTTAATCAAATTTAACTTTTAAATTAGCTTAAATCAAAGTTGAACTCAATTACTCAAGTTAAGTTAATTAAAAAAGGTTAAGGCAATTGAAAGAGTTAAGCACATTACAAGTGGAGTTAAGGATCTCAAGCCAAACCAAGGTTAAGGATCTTAAGTTGAGTTGAGTTAGGCACCTAAAGTAGAAATAAAGGTTTCGAGTATAATTAAGCATACCTTTTTGACAGGTTAAGGATAGATCTTTTACTTTGTCCATTTCCACTTTTAGTAGTAGGACCCATTATGTTAGTTAATGAAAAAATAAACATTAATTGCGTCTATTTTTAAGAAATGTCATATTGTTATTTTTTCACTTTAGGGTCTTGATTCCTAGTGTTTAAGAGAATGGTTAAGCATTTAATATTGTTTAATCAAATTGTAAATCTTTGATTATACATTAATGAATGAAATAAAGCAAATGAAATTACACGCTTTGAATTTTTTTTCTTTGCCTTTCGTTTAGTTCTATAGCTTGAGATTCCAACACGTATGAATATTTGGTGCAATTTCATTAATTGATCTTGCTATATCTTCCTCTTAAACAAGCCATCTTTGTGCTAAACAATTTTTTTTTGCTTTTACTTTTAGCATTCAAGTACCTGTAGTCACAGCTATTGTTCCAATTTATGATGGTTGTTAGCATCATGAGGGAACTTTTCCTTTTTTAAAAAAAGATTAGCAAATTTAGCAATGTATGTCCAAACCATTTATGGCAATTTCAAAAATTTTCCTTTACCATGTAATTTTCAGTGCTTAAATCTTCTTTTATATTTGTTTAATATGGATAATGAATGGTATAAATACTCCAAAAGTGGTTGAGTGCCTAAGACCTAAGATAGGATGATGTATGAATTGGAACATCATTTGCTTTCTATGCTTCATGGCATCGAATACTGAAGTTTCATAATGAAATGTTTAATCAATATTTAAAAAGAAATAAGAATCCCAAGCAAAGATATTAGACAAATTTGTTTATAAGCCTATAATTTTTGTTATTTTAAAATTATAATTCTAAATTAAAATATAATATATGATGTAAAAATTTAAAATCTCTACTTATAAATCTAGTTTTTTATTTTAAGACAAAATTATACCATCAACAAAAAAACAATGTAGAGAATACTTGCACATGTATTGCCTATAAACCAAATAGAATTCATCTCCCAATGCAAAGTAAAGTTTAATAAAAATACTTTCACTAACGCCCGATCTTCTAAATGAATCTATATTGGAAACATTTTTAAAATTTACAGAGGATAACAACCTATCTTTAACATACAATAAATTAGGACATAAGCTTATCTTTAATCTTGAAAGCATTTGCCTAGCATCTCTTAATTCTCTCCATCCAAATATACTATACATTGGACTTTCAAGCCAAACACAAGGTCTTATTCAAGGTAGTTGTGCCTTTGAATTATAATATCTAGCTTATTGTGTACTCCAAAGAAGTTACTTTACTTATGCTTTAATCTTCTTGGAAATAATGTTGTTATAGCCTTGTAGTGAAGTCACAATTGGAAAACAAATAATCACACTCTTAGATGATTCACACACAAAAGACACATTACATTCATTAATATTTGCATTATATAAAAAACTGACACTTGCCAACTAATTTATTGACTAAAGAGATAAAAGAAGAATAAGAGAAGGGACAAAAAGAGAGATAAGGGGACAAAGAAGAAGAAAAGGAGAGGATAAGAGAAAAAAATACTAATATTTTGTTCCATTACTAATTTGAATGGAATGTCTACAATGAAGGGTTTATAAGTAAAACTAAAAACATATGCTTAAAACAACAAAGGAATTAATAATGAAGAGTGACTAAAATTTAAGCCTTAATTGATAGTTTAATTCCTTATTTATGAATAATTAACCATATCATTGACCATATCACTCCAAATAGTCTTTTCCCATTCTTTATCATATTCTCATAGCATGACACATTGTTATAGCTTAGCCAAAGATGGTCACAATTTTCTTGATCCATAAGGAAACTGAGTACTTTTTTTGAAACCTTTAGATGCATGTGTTTATGTTGACTTTGATGATTACTTTTTGCAACTTGGATAGGTAATGGTTTAGTTAGCACATTCCTAAGGAACCACCAAAATACATGAAAAAGAAGGTTACGTATACAAACCTACAAAGTATATTTTGCTTTTTCTAAGTTCTTGATCTATGATACTGATGATAGTTTGGTAAAACTGTGATTTGTAAAATTATTAAATGTGTCCAAGCCTATTAAGAACCACTTTGATAAAAAAAATCTTAAGTTGTTATCCATTTATCATTATAATCTCTAACATACCTTCTCACTCAAAAGCCTTTTGGGCTTGAAGTATGAACATAAATAAGTCTACTATAACTAGTTCTAAAACTTCAATTTAATTATGAAAAATGGGGACTCTTGACCACTAGGTCATTCATTGTGCATTTTGGTACTTTTATTTTATTTTATGTTTTGTTCAAAATAGTGCTCTTGATATTCATCCCCTTTAATTTTAAGTTCTTTCTATAGATTTTTCATGTCTTTTGTAATATTTCATTCTACTGTGTGCTTTCCATAAACTATATCTTCATGCTTTTTGGACCATTAGATAAAAACCATTCTTGATAATGCATGTAATGGCCTAAGTTTTGGGGAAAGATAGCTAGTTCTTGACAAAATAACAATGTCTTTTTGACCAATTGTTTAGAGATTCAATACTCCCCACTCCTATCCTATATTAAATTAAAAGTTCAACATTAGATATCAATAGGCTTTTACTTTGTACATGCTTCAAGCCTAAAGGGCTTTTGTTTATATAAATTTCTTTTTCTTTATTTGCTTTTTGATTTAAACTACAAAAGTACAAATTTTCATGCTTAACTTTTATGCTTTAAGGAATTTTTCGCTCTATACTCTCTTTTTCCTTGTGCTTATTTGTTATGCTTTCCTTCTGTCTTGAATATAATTGATCTGTAACTAGTTCTTGCAAAAGGGAAATTGACTTTATTACTTACTTAAGATTATGTATAGTAGTTTATAAGATATAAATCAAAGAAATATTAATCTTAAAATAGTTGATAAAAAATTTCATTTTTTTTATGCCATAGGTTGTTCCTTTTACTCTAAGTGTAGGTGTTCTTGAATGGGTTAGTGGTACCCTTCCTCTTGGTGATTATCTTGTAAAGAGGTTTATCAAAGCAAGCTGTATTTTACTACAAAATTTTTTCTCTTTAATATCTAAATGATTATAGTCATTGTACTTTAGCATGAGAAATGTTAGGTGCCCATAGTTGATATGGAATGAGGGTTTGGTCATTTTTCAAATGCCAAGAGCACATGGCCAATGTAAGTGACAAATATGTAGGTACTTTCCATCATCTTAATAGGTCAATAATAGTCCATGCTTTTAAAATATGCCTAAAATTTTGATGTTTCTTATTTTTTTTTTTGAGGTAATAGAACTCTAAATTCTATTTTTAATTGGAAAAAATGAAATTCTAAAACATCGGTTATCAAAGATTTATTTCATCACCTGCTTTTACATGCGTCACATCTTTGAAGTTACAATCTACACATAAATACTTATAAAGTGTTTTATGTGGTTGCATTAAAATTATTAATTTAATCTTTGTAATGTAAATGATTTATGAGATCAGTGAAATAGGATTAGCGCTATGTTTAAACACTAGTCAATGGTAAAGTAATTTTTTATTTTTTTTATGCTTCCTTTTTGTAATCCTTCTTTCCTTCTATTAAAACTTTCTTTAGTTAAGAGACATTCTATCTAATAAAGAATAGTAACTATGCAAAAAAATAGAGCATTTTAAAAATAAAAATCTCTTATAAACACAATTAAAATGGGTGAATGCGTGTAGTGTAAAAAGTTAAAAAAATTGAAAACAATTGTAAACTTAAGTTAAAATTAAGTTGAAGAGATAACAAAACGAGTTGAGTGAAGCTTTCATAAGCATTTCCCACTTAGATGCAAAAGTAATACAAACAGGTGAAGAATAGCACAAGAAAGGTAAATTGAGTATATGCTACAAGTTAATTTAGTTTAAAGTAAAACACAAATAAAAGTTAAGGAAAGAGAGATAACACATGAATATTTATCCTGGTTCATCCCGTCTGGCTCATGTCTAGTCCCTTTAAACGTTCTTCACTCAAAACAAAAGGTTATAATATAGGCTAACTTTGAACTCAATTTGCCTAAGGGTTTTCACAAGTTTGCCCTTAACTTGGACCGAGTTTTACACAAGTTTACGTTTAACTTATTTTCACATAAGGTTTTTATTCAAACTTACCCTCAACTTACTCTCACGCCTTGAGAATTACAACATAAATTAAGGAAAGAAAATTTACACCCCAATACGGGATTACAAGATCACATCATAAATGCTTTTTTAAAAACTAATGGATTGAAGATTCAAAATATTCTAACAGAATAAATGCTATTGAATACTCAAATGGTTTCTAATAATTTTTCTTTATAATTTGCTCTTCAATCTTCAAATACATTTATACTTCTCTAACTTATAACTGTTACTAACGATGTCTAATTTTCTGCAAAGTGGAGCATTAAGTGCAACATCTTTTTAGTTGGAACGGGAGATGTATGCTTTTAATGTTCATCTCTTCTTTCTTAACAACACCTTATTGTGTAGAGTGTTTGTTTTATCTTTATTAATGTTCTTTAATGCTTCATAGGTTAGACAAATAGCATACACTTTTTTTATACAAAAAAATGTTAGTAGCAAAAGAAAGATAAGAAATTTGACATAAATATACTTTGTTTTATTTGTATTATTTGAAAGTCAAAGGTACCAAAAATTTGCCTATTAGCTCATTAATGAATTTCAGACCAATTAAGAAATAAAAAATATAACAAGTCGAGTTTTAGTTGAGCTTTTTTATATATTAAAATATTTATTTTTTTATCATTAAAGTCATGGGCTTAGCAAACCTTGGGCTAATAATTTCTAGTTTAATTATATCAATTATATAGATTTTGGTTGTTTTATCACATGTGAATCTTTGTTATAATATGAGGAAAACTAGTGGAGGTAGAATAATGTCATTGAACAATGAAGGCATGGTACCCTTATACAATTAATTTCATTATTTCGAGTTATTTTTAGTAACTATGACGTGAATGATAATGTCAGAGAATTATGTCAACAGCTTTCTTGTTAGATTAATTTTTTATGAAATGCTTTATTGTTATTTCACTTATTTAATTATGACACAAAACTTCACAAAATGTACAAAAAAGAAGATAGACTGGTAAAATAAAGTTACTTCATATAGAAACACCTTTTATTTTATGACATATCAAGAAAATGATCGTGACATTTGATGGCTTTAAAATAGGAAAGGGACGAGTACAAGGCATTTTAGGAAGTTTACACAAATTTCATGTTTTTCTTATACTTTATTTTTTTGGACCTAAAGAATGTCAACTTCACAGCTTCATTCTTATTACGCAGGCCCATTATGCAAAACTTTTTTTTAGAAAGATTTATAAAGGCAGCTGAGTGGTTTGAAAAGGGACTAGCTTACACACAAAGTATAACTATAGTTCTATGGTAAGTGCATTCCATATTGCATGCATACTAGTGCTTCAAAACCAGGAACTTCCCTATGCTTAATCTTGCTAAAAGTCATCTTAAATTGTAGTTGTTAATGGTATTAATCATAACAAAATTAAAAGCAGGCCTATTCAATACTAACAAGTAAAAGAAAGATTATTCTACATTAAACCATATCCTGTACTCTTGTTTTGATATTTTCCCATTTTTTATTGGCAAGTGACAACATTTAGACTCTTTATAATGTAATCTTGCTAGAATAAGTTGGATCTATAATGAATCATCATTTATTTTCCCATCCTAAGAATAAATCCACCATTTGTTTCACACATGTTTTCAACACATGGTTTGAAATTTTAAAGTATTCTCCATTTGGAAAATGATAATATAATGTCATGACAACCAATATTTTCTCATGATCCTTGGTATGATTTATTAATTGTCCATATTCAAGTTGGTTACATACTTGGTCTCTAAGATCATGGTGTTGCCTTTAAACAAGGTTTGATGCTTAAGACTCCAAAGTGGGTATATCTATAGTCATTTAATCCTTCATTCTTTTCCTTACTTTTTCTAGACTAAATTAATTATCTACACTTCTATAACTACTAACAAGTTCTATTTAGGCTTACAAGAGATACAAGTGATGGAATGGGCATAACTAGATCCAAAGATGTTGCGAGGAAACTCTTTTTATTATACAAACAAACAAAGAAACGTTGTTGATGATCGTTGAAGTAATCTAATCATACTTTGCTCAATATTATTCAATATATATTAAATTTGTTTTCTCCATTTTCTTATGACAAGTACCCTCTGTAGGTTTTTCTCTCATGACGAATACTTTTGCAAGTTGTATTACAACACATGCAATTCTCTACACATTAGATTTCTCTCATAATGCAATGTCTGTTAATAGTTAATTATTAGGTTTTGGTGAATGGTAATCTAACAACTTGTTTCCATTATAAACAAGGGCTTCATCAAGGTGATTCATGTTCTTTTTATGTAATTATTTTATGTGCTAATATTTTTTCTTGCATAATTCACAAAGCTAAAGTGGAATGATCTTAGGAAGGGTTGCAAATTTGTAGAAATTTAAAGTCAGTTTCTCACTGAATATATGCAGATAATGCTATCTTATTTTTTAAAGTCTTTACTCAATCTTGTGAACTAATTCATTATGTGTTGTAAAATTATTGTTGTCTTTTGAAACAATTTATCAACCAAGGTAAATAAAAAATCCTTTTTAGCCCTTGTGTTCTTTATAAATTTGAGAAAATTTTCATTGTTATTTTTGGTGTCAAATATAAAGCTTGATCAGGGAAATATTAAGGAGCCCATGTAAACATTGGTCGCAATAAGGGTCAGGTTTATCAAGAAATAGTTGATAAAACTGATAAAATGCTCTAGGCATGGAAATCATTACTGTTATCTCAAGCTAGATAATTGACTTTGATTCATTCGACTTTCTTAACATATATGATGTCTTACCTTAAGCTTCCAAAAAAAAAATATTGTCATGCAATTAAAATGAAAATTACTAATTTCTTTTGGGGTTATTCAAATTCAAGGCCAAAACCTCATCTGCTTAAGTTTGTCAGCCTTGTCATTTAGGAGAGTCAAGTTATACAACTTTTTAATAAGGTTCTATTGGCTAAACGTGTTTGGAGGCTAAAGGTATTTGTTCATGCTTTGAGGCCTAAATATTATAAAGATCATCACTCTGAAATTTTATATAGTCACCTCGCTATGGCCTAGTTCTGGAATGGCATTAGAAAGTCTAATTCTTTTATTTATGATCATATTCAATGGCAAGTAGGAGATGGTCATTATATTTCATTGTCTCACCACCCCTGGTACTTGATGCACCCAAGTACACTTACAGATTGTGAAACCATAAGTGACCTTATTCTACATGGTCATAGAACTTGGAACATTCATGTTTTACTGACTTTATATTCTCCAACTTTGATATCTCAAATTCCTTTTTTGGTGACAGGTCAAGCTAATAAGTTAGTTTAGAGTGATAATAGTTCTGGTCATTATTCTACATATCGTTATCATTTGTCATCTAATGTATCTAGTTTTTCCCTTTACTTAAACTTTCAAACTTGGGATTGTTTATAGAAGTTGCACCTCCCTTTTCAAATTGTAATGTTTATCTAGAAGCTTTTGCATAATGCTCTTCCACTTACCTCCACTCTGCATGATCACCATATATTGATTGAGGATTGTTGTTGATTGTATCAATCATTTCAGGAAACTACTAACCATCTTTTTTTCTTTTTTGCAATGTACATTTCTTAAAGCAATTTGGTTTGGTTTTCTTTTACCTTTGAGAGTTGATCAGATATATCCAGTCGATACTGCTTAATGGTTGCAAATTTGGTTCTCCCAAACCAATATATTCACTCATCAAGTTGAAGATTATACATTGGTCATTATTCTAGTAATTATATGTTATTTGTTTCTTTCGAAATCATGGAGCTTTTTAGGCTCCTTTGATTCTCAAACTATAGCTCTTTGTATGTTATCTCACTTGATAGGGCAATTTCGACATATAGACCAACCCAAGCAACATAATTAACGACCTAGCCCTTACGGTCAGTGCCCTACTTTCAAACATTTCCTGGCCTATGAGGGTTGGCGAGTGTCGCTTTGGTTTGCTTCGCAGAATACAAGACATAAAAAGCATCGTGTACTTAATTCAACTTGGCTTGGGACTACTATATTCCGCAAGTGGTGTTGGACTGATCAATTGCGTTTGTTCAAATTTTGATACTACCTGATAACATTAAATTCGCTCTTCACTGACAATATAAAGAAGAAATTAGTTTGTTAATTATAGGTTCTTATAATGTTTGTTTGTAAGTAGTTTTTAGTTATGTATAAAAAAACAATTTTTTTTTATAAAAATAAGTGAAAAAAAAAGACATGAATGCATATAAAAAATTAAAAATAACACCAACTACTATTTTTCTTTTTTCCAAGATGTCCATGGATTTCAAGCTCCGGATTTCTAAGGACCCATACCGTTAAAATTCCTCAATCAGCATAGATAACCCTTTTCTAGATAAATATTTACACATTTATCCTCCGTCAACCGTCATCATCTACGATTCAATGGATGGTTCACTACGTAATTTATAAATTATGACGAACACGCAATTGTAATTTCACACCGACCCGATACAATACCAGAACGGCCTAATTTGCCCTTCAAAACAACTAGCACCGCCCATCGCAAAACCAAAGTTCCGTTCCGTTACTTGCTTTTTAAATCTCTCCCCTCCTCACCCCTTACCCTTGTTCACATAACTGTTTTCTCTTCTTCTCCAAGAAACCGCTTCGCATGACATTCCCACCTCTCTGTTTCTAGCTCTGTTGCTGCTTCTGCTTGACCCCTTCTTTTCTTTCACGGCAAGTTTTCTCTTTTTATAGGTTTTACACACGTCTAACACAATTTGATTTCTTCTTTCTTTTTATGATACTATATCTTCCAAATACGTCTAGTATTCATTTATTTGATTGTTTTCAGCAAACCATAGTTGTTGTCCTGAAATTTTGTTTGCGATTCGTTGTTCTCTTGCGCTTTTCATTCCACCTCCAATCTTAATTCTGTAAAAACAGCTTCTGTCCTTGGTTGTTTGATTGTAACGTTCTGTAGCTTCCTTCACAGTTTGCGCGGTTGTCTGTATCTTTCTGTGTTTCGGCAATATGGTGCTAGAAATCTGTCACAATAGGTCTACTCCATGGCGGAAAGTTGATGAGATTGGAACGTCAGCTTCGAACAAATCCATTAAGCAAGAGTCAGGCAATGAATTAGATTATATGAAGGTCGAGACTTCGGTCTGGGAGACCACGAGCAACGAAGAATCAACGGTTTCAGATTGCGAAAGTGGTGTTTCTGGAAGCAATTATGTGCAACACCAGCTGTTCGATGAAGGTTTTGTTAGACTCGCAGAAGGAGATAGGGTTCATGACTTCATTCAAAGAAGATTCATTCTGGGTTTGGGTAGGCTTGGGCCGCAAACGGAGGTCGTCGCAATTCATCGAAATGCTTGTTCTAGCGTTATGGCGCAAGCTCGGATTCAGTCATTTCAGGTTTATATGCGAGCTGAGGAAAAGAAGCGCCACGGTAATGCCAATGTGAAGTATGCTTGGTATGGGACTTCTGGCAAAGAAGAGATAGGAGAGATCATTTCGCACGGTTTTGGTCATGGTGGTAAATCTCAGAATAATGGACTTTTTGGTTGCGGATTGTATCTCTCTTCAGATGATTCTCCTATGGAAAGGTATGCAAAGAGTTCTCATTCATTATGAAGCACGACACTTTAAAAATAGAAATTGGATACTCGTACATTTTAAATTGCATTTAAACACTTGTTGTATCATGGTATCTACATCTTGTTGCGTATGGGTGCTTCTAATACAACCTCTTTCCCCCTCTTCTTTGTGCCAAAAGAAAAACTGTTTGCATTTTCTTGAATTTTAATTCATGAGTTAATGAAAGTGTCTTCTTGCTGTTTTGTAGTTTGAAAGGCTCTATTGTCGACAAAGACGGTCTAAGGCACTTATTACTGTGCCGCGTTATCTTGGGGAAGCCGGAGCTTGTGCAGCCTGGTTCTGAGCAATGCCATCCGAGTTCTGAAGAGTATGATTCAGGGGTGGACAGTCTTTCAGCTCCCAAGAAGTACATCATTTGGTGTACCCGGATGAACACTCATATTTTGCCGGAATATGTTATAAGTTTTAAAGTCCCTGGCGTGAAAGGTATGGACAGATCTTTGTGAGTAGTGTGTGCTGGCGTTAGTACGTTTTTATGGTGTTTGGGAATTTGTAAATCATCAGTTGTGGATGTTCTAAATTTTTGTATATCTTTAATTTTGCAGGGCTTGTGAAGTTTGAAGAAACTTCTAGAAAACCGTCTTCGCCTTGGATGCCATTTCCAACTCTAATTTCTGTGCTCTCTACGTTTTTGCCTCCATCTGCTATTGCGTTGATCTCCAAGTTCCAAAAGGATCACAAAGTAAGTGCTTTTGGCTTCTTTCTGTGGTCTAACACCGCAACTCATTACTCTTTGCTTAAAACCATTATTGTCACTTGATATGACCTTATTAATTGAGCTTCCTCTGTTTTTCAGGAAAAGAAGATTTCACGGCATGAACTAATACAAAACGTGAGACAAATAGCAGGAGACAAGTTGTTGATTACAGTCATCAGATCTTTCAGAACCAAGGTACTAATAATCTTTTCCTGTGTGATTTTGACTATCATTAATTTGGGGGATGTGATTCTGGCACTTTTGCCTGTCTACATAGTGACAAACATCAACCGTACTAGTTTTGCAGATTAAAATTTATATAACTAGTGTCGGTGCTCTACATCTTGCAATTTATATCCTGTTATGGACTGGTAGCTTGTGTATGAAAAGCAAGTGTATTAAAGTACTCAAAGATGCTTGCATTATGCTTTTTGAATTTGGATGTTGAGTCTTCATTTTTGGGGATTGCTGTGCAAGTGTTCATACTTCATACACTAGTTACTTAGGAATGGTTTATGACTTTTTATTATCAATTAGTGATATATGAGTCTGGGCAAAAAGCATCATGACGCCAGAGTACAGTTTCCTTGAAGTGAAAAATGTGGTTTTTAATTGTTGGACTGGTTGCTTGATTATTAGGCAAAATAAATAAATAAATAAATAGTTGCCTGATTGGAACTACTTTGTCTTTAGGGCTATTTTAGGTTTCCAGGGGGTAACAATGATGATTTAGGAAGAGAAAATTGTTTTAGGCTTAAGCATGGGTCCAGTTTATTATGTTCTCTGCATTTTGTTGTAGTAGAAATTTTATGTACTTTATAGCAATTGTTTTTGCGGTCTCAACCTTATTATTCATGTATATTCTTCTCTTGCATTTGCTCATGTATTAATTATCGAATCTAACTCAGTGAATATGTTTTTGTCCTTCAGAAAACGCGTGCAAGCTTTCAGCTAAGGTCAAAAACTGGAGTAGAACAGAACAGCTGGTCATATAAACGGAACGATTTCCTCCGTAAGTTCTATTAGCTGACAACAGGTAGAGGATACTGGAGTTGATATGATGCTCACTGACTCGGAACCAATTCTAGAGAGAAGATACGACAACTGCTCAAGGGGGCACTGGAGTGGAGTTGGCACAATTGTAACTGACTTCGTAACCAATCTTTACAGTGAGGATATGACATCTGCTGGAGGGGCCGTGTAGCATTTGATTTGACAAATGTTAGTGTAGGGACAAGGCTATTATGAAGTAATAGCTCTTTCTTTCTTGTAGCTAATTGGAATGTTATCATCCCCGAATTAGGAAGCCATCATGGACATCTTTAATGGCTTTTAGCATGGTTCTTCTCAAATGTAAATGTCAAAACTTTTTCCCGTTTTGTCAATACATCACGATATATTTGGATTTGGATCCACTGTGCATCTCTTAAGAGAAATTGCGTGTCAACGTTTGCACAGCTTTGATGTTTTTATTTTCTTTCCTGTAATTTTCATTTTCAAATCAAGTCGTTTGACTAGACTTCATCTTTAGCGAAGGCCACAGACTCAGCGCAAGGCTCACTCTGTTTCTTACGTGAGTGTGTCTGATGGTAATGGTTTTATTTTTCCCTCTTAAAAGGGTGGATATAGGAATCAACAATTGGGAGATGTTGCATAATTTTTTGTGACAATTTTATGGTATCACTTGTGACACGTGGCACTACTTACATGGCAAAATTTTGTTCATTGGATTAATCTAATATAATATAATTTAAATGTAAGAATATCAGTCTAGTGAATTAAATCTGGCCACATAGACAGTAACACACGTCACAAAGGATATCAATGATCCAACTTTTTAACCGCAGGAGGCAATCCATCTGGCAACGGACTGTGTTGGTAACCAAGACTATGAAACAGAATGAATCAGGCCCAAACACAGTAGTTTTTTTTTTCACATAGCTTGGATTTGCTTTCTAATACAACTTCTGTGGACTTTGTGTAGGCCAATATGATCCGATAAAATTGAAGGCCAGGTCAAAAAATCTGGGGGCCGCCGTTGTTTTCAACTCATTCAAAGTTTCCATTGATTTAGTTTTGGCTTTCAAAATTCTACATATATTAATATCTTATCTGTTTTATCCGTTTGAATCCCATGAAAAAAGAAAAGCGGGAATTTACACCTGGAAATAGGAATGCTAGCTATTTCTTTTGTTTGATTTTTTCCTTTTCTTTCTTGGCCTCTGGGCAATTGATTTGCCCTTCTTGTTTGGAATGATGGAGTGTATAAACAAAACCTCGTGCCACTTATTCTTTCTAACCTTACTTATTGGCCAAGCTTGATCTATGTATTGTCACCTTTCATCATGGGCGACAATAAATATATTAAACATATTTTTTGATAAAATTTTATCTAACATATACGTCTTTATAATTAACTTAATGTGTTTTATTTTTGAGCATGATCATTCCACAATCATATTCATATGTAACCCATTGATTACTTAAATGCTTGGTTTGTGAGAGCGATAGAAGATGTCTTGTTATCCAAGTCAACTTGACAAATGGCCATGTTGGTGGTTATCATCACAAGAAGCCCAGGAGTGCAATCCACCTCGACCTCGACCCCTTCCCTCGCACCCAACTTCTTTTCGTTTCTCATTTTTAATTTTTTTGGCACAGCTTAATTAATTAGGCAATTAAACCAAAGAGTTGTCTTTTCTTAGCTGGAAATTATCTTCTGAAACTACGAGGCATTCAATGTTTTATGTTAACGTGGTCCCCACTTGACAAATCTTCTTCTAGTACTATTAACCAGTATTATTCCTTGTATTTGAAATATTGGGTCTAGATTTTTAGTTGGCCTTACTCAATACAACAAGTTCATTGCATATACCCAACACTCTTTCTTTCGACCGTCTTATCATTATCAGTCTCTTTTAATTTGGTGAAGTATTGTTATCATGATTATCAGTCTTTAAACGGCTAATGATATTACTTCAAAGAAAAGATTAGTAGATTCTAAAGCTCCAGTTTCAGCTTGTGAAATGCTTTAAGCACGAGCCTCGGTGTTTCTTTTCTTTAATATCAATATATATATTAAAATTTTATAAAGAGTCGATGTTGTTCAAAAACTTCGAAATAATATAGACATGTTTTTGTCTCAGATTCTTTGACAATTTCTTTGTGTAATTTCTTTTTTTTAAAACTACATTGTCGTGTGGTTGACCTGCATGGACAGGCTCCTCTAATTGTAAGATAAGATATATACAAATATCATGTCAAACAAAAAAGTGAAAATTTTCAAATTTTGAGGCTCAGGAAAATAAAAATGTCGGCAAAAATTCATGAATAAGCTATGGTTTAGAATTTTGTAGAAGAGTATTACCTAGAGGTCACGTTGATGGTCAAAATCAGAAGTCTGAGGTGGCAGGGGATCACATTGAGAGCGTGAGTTGGTGGTATCAAATATTACAAGACACCGCCTTTGGAGCCATAGCCATTAGCCTCAGCCCACTCTCTGCTCTTTTTCAATCATCATCACCCCCTCCCCTCCACATCATTTCATCTCTTCGATTTCTCACATTATCTTTCATTCATGAGCCCCCCCAATTTGTGATGTGCAAAAGAGATTCTTTTTTTTTTTTGTTTGAAGGAAACAAAATGAAGATTATCCAGTTGTCTTTAATCCACCCTTCTATAATTGTGAACAAAATTATTTATATAAAAAATAACAATTCAAATTTGAGAAATTGTAGTTTTATTGTTACAAATTACATGTCTTTTTTAATTTCTAAATTTTAAAATTATACGATTCTGTTTTTTTCAATTATTTAGTTACTATATTTTAAAAATGTACAATTCAATTTTTGAAAATTTTTCTTTGGCTACTAGTTAATTTTCATTAATACATGTTTTAAGAACTAAATTGGATATCTTTTTAATTTAAAAATAAAATAATTGAAAGATGTACTTTTTATTTCTAAGATTAAATAATTAAATAATTTAAATGTATCTATTTTTGAACGATAAAAATTATATTTTTCTCATTCAAAATTTTATAAAATATGCTCAACTTTTTATAAGCAATATATCTATTATTATTTTAAATTTTGGTTTATTTTGAAATTTCTACCTGTCGCTTACTTGGAGAGTTGTAGACGCCGGCAACTGATTCAAGAGTGTCAAACCTTATTGGCTCGAACATACTCCGCCTATAGGAAACCGAAGCACGTGGTACGTGTCAACAAAGCAACGAAATTTTTTTTTCTTTTTTAAATTGTAATATTTAAATTGAATGTATGTCATTTAATAACATTTGCATGAGTTATTTTATGCTTCAATATTTGGTTTTAAAATTTTAATTATAATTTGTATATATCTATTATTAAAATATATAATAAGAACAAGAGTAAATTATATAAATTTTTTTTAAATTTTATTAAAATTATACAAACATCTCTTTTATTTTTAAAATATACACTCATTTCTTTTGAAATCAAAATTTGCATTACACTTTACTTTAATTTTAATTAAATTAAATACATATTTTATCTATACATATTCTGATACAATTTGAGAAAAAAATAATGAAAGTGAGAACATTTAGATTATTAAACATAATGCTTTTTATTTCTTGTAAAAAAAATATAATATATATTTAGATTATTAGAATATATTTTAGTCAAAAAATTTAAAATTAAACTAAAGTATATATTTTTAAAATAAAATAAAGGCCCTTGTAATGTTAGCATAATACCAAAGATGTATATGTAATTTATTTTAAAAACATAATAAATGTAAAAAATTTAAATAAATATATAATTTTTATAACTCAATATTATATAATTAAATATATTTAAAAAATTAACACATGATAAATTTTTATTAAAAAATTTATAACAAAAATATAAAAACTATAACTAAGACGATGGATATTTTTAGTAAAAACGGAGGCAGCCGATTTAATGGGGTTTCACCGTCACACAGTAAAGGCTACAATAAACCTTACCATACCCAATTATACCTCACTTGATATTCGTACTTGATTTCCATTTATAATTATTAATTTATTGAAATCCATACAACAAACCACTCACAGCCTTTATATAAGCCTCATCCTCATTTCGCATCATTTTTCGTTTCAACCCAATTTTATCGCACTTTCTATCTCGCATGTTCCACCTGAAAACCAAAACCAAAGGTGTATGATTGAGGTCCAAAGGATGCAGGCACAAGCTTCTCAGTTATCGCCTTCCCCCAGTTTCAATAGCTACTCTTCTGAGACACTCGCTGAGATTGCCGCCAGAGTCATCCAGGAATTCCGCACTGACCCTTCTTCCCTCCCCGACAATCCCCTTTTTGATTCATGGCAACACGATGGCTTTCACGATGGTCATGATAATCGCGACGGCGACGAACAAACTGGAAACGGTGATGTTCACGACGACGATGATTTTGAGTTCACTTTTGTTTGCAGGGACCCACAATCCTCACCGGTATCCGCCGATGATATCTTCTACAATGGCCAGATCAGGCCCATGTACCCCATCTTCGACCGCTCTTTGCGCGACGGCGTCCCTTCGGTTTCGCCGACCCCGAACACGAATGAAACGGCAGCTGTTTGTCGTCGCCGCCTTCCGCTCAGGAAGCTCATGTTCGAGGAGCGAGAAACAGGGTCGTGCTCGTCTTCGACCTCTGAAGCAGAGGACATTGACCTCGAAGGCGTGGCTCCGGGGACCTATTGCGTGTGGAATCCCAAATCGTCGTCGTCGCTGAGAGGGCCGTGCAAGAAGAGCAGTTCGACGGGATCTTCGTCGAAGCGGTGGAAGTTTCGAGACCTACTTCCGAGAAGCCACAGCGATGGGAAGGAACCGCTCGTGTTCTTCACACCGAGCAACAAGAGGAACAACAAAGTGGCTCACGAGGTCTCCAAGTCCAGCACCGGCGACAATAACGCTGGCGTCTCACTGGAGAAGGCAGCCCAAGACAGCAGAGCCGTGGCTCCGGCGAAAGAAGAGAACGAAAGTAAGAGGAAAGAGTCGTTGCCTTCCAGGCAGGAATTCATAGGACTTTTTGCCAATGTGAATGGACTTGGTAGGAATCTGCGTCCATTTTGAAACCCAATTAAGTACAAATTAAGTTAATCTCTTGCATTTTTCTTCAAATTACCCGATTATCTATTGCTTTTGTCTAATGTTTTTCTTCTTGTTTTTTTTGGGGGGGGGGGGGGGGGGTGTTGTTTCTGTTCACTTTACTCTTTATTGTAATTAAGGTGAGTGAGAATGAGATTATTCTTTGAAACTTTTCTTGGGTACTTACAATTGTTGAAGAGCGTAGTGGGGTTAGTTTACATTTGTTATTTGATTTTGTGTTTTAGATTAAAAAAAAAAGGTCATAAAGTGTGGCTCTCTTTGCCCTCAAAGATGGCTTTCATAAAATACAATAAGTGGTATTTGAACAAATTTGAGGGCTGAATTCTAAAATGATGTATGGGCTGGCGCCTGCATGGTGAGACAACGCAGAGTAATTTTGTAAAATTCAGAGAAATGCGTGTGGGTCTCACACGGAGTTAGACTCTGGTGTATGGGGTAAGATGCTAAAGTTGAAAAGCAGAAGAGGGAGAAGAGGAAGAACTGTGAATAAGCCCCACTGGAAATGGAAAGGGTCGCGGAGTTTCGCGCGCTTACACCCAATCCATTCCACTGCTCCAAAATTCCCCTACAATTAGATGGAATGTGTATATTTGGTTTCTTTTGGAGCTTCCCCAATCCTTGGGGTTTTCACATGCACATTATTATATGCTACGCGATTTTCATAAGTTTGAGTTTTTTAATCTTTCTATTCAGTAATATTAAGTCAATTTATAGTATTTGAAGCTTCAGAATTGATTAAATTAGGATGTACACTATGTAATACATTGATATCAACATAAATTTGACCAGAAGAGATTTCGTTTTTGGTTCATGCAGAATTTCGTTTCCGATTCCCCTTTGTTTGTAGAATATATATATATATATATATATATACATATATGTAGATTTGTCGGTACTTCCACCTTGAAAGTTCTGTTTCAATTTGAAAAGGGGGAAAATTGATGCAGTTAAAATTTAATCCGATCAACAGCTAATAATCACTCAAATCATGAACAGTTTGATTATTATTATTATTATTATTTTTATATCCAAATCATGAGCTAGTTAATCTTCTTAGCATCTATCATCAATCTCTTTATTTTATTTATGTATTAAAAATGTATAAATCATAAAGTATTTGTTGAAGGTGATAAAAACTATAGTGTTGATGCCTGTAATTAATAAACATCTTAACCTAATTTTACCTTTTTCTGACAAAATAAAAAAAAAAAGGCAGGGTTTGGCCACCTTCTAGAAATAATGTTCAACTTTGGACTTGTCATCGCTTTGGAGCTCGCTTAATAAATATTATAATCCCCACCCAACGTTGCATCTTAATCCTGTGAATTTTCAGCCTTTCTAGCTCATCAAGTTATTGAATTCCTCTTTTTTATACGAAAGCTTGATTTTTCAGTAATTTCTCCTGGAAAAAGCAATATAAATAAAAATACGAACGTTCACACCTTTTATTCTACTGAAGTTATGGAGAAAAAAAAAGGAACAGTATCTTCAATATATGATAATTTTTTTAATGTAGAATTTTTGTTTTGTGAATAGTAACATAATTTACATTTTTCCGTACAGCTAATATATGGTTGCATTTATATATTTAATTATGCACAATAAAAAATTTAAGCAAAATCAATTGAACTAAAAAATAAATAAATTGTTTAAGTCAGAGATATCAAAAATATATATTGTTATGTAAAGCTCTACTTTTTTTGAGGTAGTTTCTTTGTAACAAAATTTTTTAAAATTTGTGTGAAAATTTTTTATTACCACACATTGATTTCGAAATATCCAACATTGAAGACTCTCAACGTCTCAAAAAATTGAGATTTCTATAACAAAATATAATATTAAATATGAGAATTACACAAAAATTTTATTTACATAGATACCTATTAAATTATGAAAATTGTAAAAATGTTTAATTTAATAAAAATATAACTTTTGCAGTTATTGATACAATTTTATGTGATTATAAGGTTTGACATTCATGAAGAGAAACTAATCATAAAAAATATTTGATACAAATTTCAAGACACATTAAACAATTAAGAGTTTAAACTGTGAGTAACACAGTCGTTTATAAAAATGTCTTGATCTCGAGTAATTGAAAACCCTCAATAACACAATCCAAATAGAACTGAAATAATTACGAGTAATGCAGTTAGTTGTTAAATACTTGCATCTCTTCTATACAATTTCCTCAGAATAAATGGAAAGCCAATCTATTAACAGGTCAACTCACCATCATTATCGGACGAATTGTAATTCTTTTTGCAAGAAAATGTACTCTTTTGTTTAAGTTTATTTTCTATTTTATTTGTAAACATAATTTCCCTGTCAAGCAAACAAAAATACAAATAAAATAAAATTGTATTTGTGTAAGATACATTTTTCATTGTGTTATACCCTTGAATCTTTATGCCTCAATGAACAGAAAACTTAATCCCTAGGTAGGGGTTAGTATAGAATTTAAATCTTAAATTTTCTTTTTCTTTTTTTTTTATATATTTCTCCCGCACAAACTTATTTAAATACTACTTTAATTAATTTAAATATCATATTCCTATAAAGTGCGAGACAACACTGATCCTTAATGCTTTGTCTTCTTGGGGGGGAAACAAGTGTTATCAGATTCTAAATAAAATTAGTAAGAAAAGTTGAACCAATTCTATGACATAGTGAAGAAAAGAAAAGACAAACAACATTTGATTTCTTTCCATATTTACCATACACTGACATTAACACAATGTTCTTCTTCTCTAATTGGGTGTTAAGGTCGCGGATGACTTGGTGGTCTTCCTCTCTTGTCCTTTGTGGCTCATGGCAATCCCAGTGCACAGAGCTTTCAACAAGCATCGGAATTTGGGAAATGCATAAAGTGAAAGGGAAAGACAGAGGACGGAGACACTAGCTTTTGCTTTTTGGAAGAAGCAGCTACGAGATAACACACCAGACTTAGACCACTGGAGGGTTTTGTCAAACAAATTGGAATTAACCACTTTTCTGATATGAGAATGTGGGAACCACTATAGAAGCCAAAATACTGAGCTTTTAGACCAGAGAAATCCACCGCAGCACATGGTGGCAATTGGCAACATCGTGTTTCTTGCCTTTCTTTTTCTCTGTTTAAGAGCTTGTGTTTTGATTCATGTAGCAGAGGACAGTCACAGTTCGGTTCCAAAAAGAAAAAAAGAGGATAGTCCAGTTTAGGGTTTAAGTTAAATGTTGTTGTTAGTTAGGCATTACAAATCTAACTGCCTTTTTTTGTTAAGTTAAAAAGTTACAATTATTAATCACGAGTAACTTTTTTTTTTTTCCTACTCACCAAAAACTAAAAGCATACCATAAACACTAAGATTTCAAAACACACAAAAATAGTAGCTAACATGATTTTAAATCTTTTAAAATATAAAATATTTAAAATGTCTTTAAAGTAAGAGGAAAAAACGACTAATAAAAATAATGAAAAATATATATAAAACTCACTCCTTTTATTGTCTCTAACTTTTTTTTTTCTTCGTCTCTCTCTTAGAAATACCATGTAAATCTCCCAGTGCAGAAGTATCTTCCTTTGTGAGTATTAAGTTTTCAACGGTTAGAAACGGTTGCAATAGTCTAATTTATGGGTTCCAAGTGTTGGAATACTCCTTCTATCATAATAAATGGGTTTTCGGGCTCAGTTTCACTAACCAAAACATTCAGGAACATAATAGACTATTTGAGTGCGAAACTAAAAGCTCAGAAGTAACCCATAGACAGAGAACATGATTTGGCGAGTAAGCAATGGCTGGAGATCAGTATTCCTCCGCATTTCTCTCTGTATTTTAGATATCATTTTTGTATTTTACATATCCTATGGCTTCTAACAAAAACCTCAAATAAAAAGCTTGTCAATGCTACAATCACTGTGAGAATTACAAGTTTGGTACCGTAATGGTGGCAACACAGGGGACCCAGAAAAAAAGAAAAGGGATTGGAAAAATCAAAGCAGGAAGTAACGGTAGATGATTAGTCAACCATTGAATCAAATTTTCATTGAATACGTCCTAAACACTCCCATCTGAAAGTGAATGATCAGATGATGAGATTTGCGAAATAGCAGCCCTTATCTTCTAGGAGGCTACAATGGAAGAAGCTGTTTTCACACCCTTTTATTTAAGGTACCAGAATTCTTAAGACATAGTGGTCCTGTCTTTTTCATCTTATTTGAGCTTTCTATCATTTACTGATGACCCTTCAGCCTAGCTCCAAGCCATGTCGCTTAATTTTTGTTTTTTCAAACCCAGATTTTTAATTTGTCAAAATCATCTCCGCTGTTGAGAGCTTTCAAAATTATTTAGGAGGAAAAAAAGAGAAAGAAATACCATTTTCCCGTTCTGCAGTCCAAGCGTGACTTTAGGAACCATTAAAAAAGTTTCAAAATATAAATTATTTTTAGTAATGATTTCATTATGCTACACCAACCTTTTCACACCGAAGAGAACAAAAAATAAGCTTTCTTCGCTACTAAGAGCTTTCGAAAAATTAAAAAGGAGGAAGAGAACGAAATACCATTTTCTTATTTTCTTATTCAGCACTCCAATTGTGACCTTACATTATTCTTTGTAAATGTAATGATTTCATTATGCTACAATAACCTTTTCACGCCAAAGAGAGAAAGATAAAGTATTAATAAAGCAAGACATAGGCGGATAAGCCTACTGGCTATTGCGGTTGATTATACGGGACATTTTTTAACTTTATCTAATTGGTATTTTATTTAATTGATATTGCTATAAGTTATTAGATGAATTTTGATTTTCGTCATGGAATGGAATGATTCATACCCATCTGCACCCGCCATCATTACTTCTATCTAAGCAAATATGTAAAATAGTATTATTCTCTGTTTGTCCTTTTCATTCATTCCAGTAAATACGGTTGACCTTCATGAATCATAAATCTGGGTGCCCATTGCATGAACCGACCAACCCATATTGACTTATAAACCTAATATTATAAGGTTTATTTTCTGTTTATTTCAAGATTTTAACTTATACTTCATGAGTATTATTTCTCATAAAATCTAAGAATCTTTGCAAATACTATAAAAGTTGAGTTTAAAGAGTTCGCAAAGTTCATATAAATTTCACATAGAAATTCGTACTTTTAATGTCATTTCTTGCAATGAATTATAATATTCTACCACGTTCTCCCGCTCGAAACAGAGAGAAGAGAGAGGCTCTAATCAAAATCAAGGAACAAAAATTAGATAAACTCATAAAAGTTGTCATTCCTAATCTGAAAAAAAAAAAACTATATTATTGAAGGCGAGAAGATAAGAATCTTATCCAAAATTTGCTAGTTTACCTGGTAAGAATTATGCGATATAGCATTTTAAATGCAGTGCTTGGTATGTTAGATTGGGAAGAGTGGTTAAGGATTCCTAGTGAAATGGGAATAGCTGGCCATGTTCACCAAACAGCAAGTGGGCGACCCACTTTGCTAGATGCATATCGTGGTGTGCTCTTTCTTCTATAGAAATGGCAGACAAAATTGGATGTCCTTCTCTTCATTCATCATTCTCTTATTTCTCAATCAACATCTTCCTTTGAGATTCACTTGCCCCTAAATATGAAAAACCAATCCATTTCAAAAGACTCCACTTACCCCCAGCAGAAGAAAACTTGAAGAGTTATCAAAACCATACATAGTAAGGTACATGTCCAACTAATTTAAATTAAAGTGGTCACATATCGAGTTTTATATACAAATCTATTGGGATTTCTAATTTATATTTTTTAAAATTAATTGAAAAATTAAAATCTGGATTGACCCATCATCAACCCTGGATTAAAATCATAAATGGGCCAGCTCAATTTTTGTAAATTCCATCCCATGCTCTACTGTCACCAACTATATTAGCCGTCGACTCCTTTACGAATTCTCCAGTTACATAGCTAATAAAATTATAATATATTTTTAAAAAAAAAATTAAAAATCTAATCATGTTATGTTGAATTATAAAAATTATATACCTATTATGTTATTTTTAAGAAATTATACACTTATTATGCTTTAATTAAAAAATTTAATAACAAAATATAAGAAATTACGTAATTTTTTTTTTCCATTAAGAACATAGGTGGGGACATTCAAATGTGACGGTCACAAATGTCACTCTACATGTGGAATCACTGATGTGTCCAAACCAATGTTAGTTCGTAGATGCTGCTGTCTTAATCAAACTCCGATATTGAACCGATTGAGAAAGCTGATTTGGTAGGTTGCGTGGAAATTATTGTGAACTATTATCAGCGGACTACATGTATTGCACAGGTTAGCTATTGGCTTACAAAGCATTTTATATTGGTGTTGACTTCATCACCGTTAAGATGGATTTGTAAGACGCTTATCAATTAAATTATGTAAAAGAAAGGGTTGATATATATCACTGCATTCCGTAATTGGTAAGTAACAAAAAATTTATGACAAAAACTAAGGTAATATGTGATAACAACATCTTACATCAGATAATATAATTTACTTAATAATATATTTAAATAGAATAGTTCTCTTACTTTAACAGCTTACTTCTAAAAGAAATTTTTTTCTCTTGTTTAGCGATACATCAATAACTTTTAAAATTGGTTGTTGACAATGCTACCAAGACGATAATTAGGATAATTCTCCCATATTAATAATTAATTTTTGAGAGAGGGATAATAAAATAAAATTAAAAAATTAACACTTTTAAATGACGAGGCAATAGGAGATTTTGGTGACATTTTTTCTTCCACTCTACCAACGAGTGATTGAACTAGTGAAAAAAAACAGAAGTTCCCTCGGTAGATTATTTCATCCTTGAATAGGCTTTTAATTTGATACATCTCTGATGAAGAAAATCACATGGTTGATACATTTTCAAGGGGGAACATAAAAGCGACAGGTAAAAGACAGGCGGACGATCTTCAATATACTACAATCAAACGTATGAAACTAAGAAATATAAGATTTATAAGGCCTTTGAACTTTTTGACCCCATGAGATTGTGAAATCTGATATTCTATTAAACAAAACTTTTTATTATTCAACTGGGGAATGAACTAATACATTTCAGAAGCCATTTTTAGCAATAGACGCTTTACATATGCATCCATTCTCCAAATGATACAGTTGTTCAACGCCAACAGAAATAATGGTGACATATGGTAGCAGTTAGCAGGAAGCCATGAAATCCCCCAGTTCTTAATTCCAGTCTCATGCAAGAATGGGAGCCATTCTGGAAGAGCTTTGCAAGCTAGCAGCATATTGTCGTGCCCACGAGTCATAATGAATAATCTCTTCAAGGGAAGGTGAGGTAACCAATTCCTTTTGATGCTCGGCGCATGTTAGCTCCACAACTTTGAAAATATCCAGATAGCCAATCCTGGAAACAGCAAAAAACCCCATCAGAAGAGGATTCAAACTCACAAGACGACGCCTACTGTAACAGTTTGAGAAATGTAGGTAAAGAATCAAAGTAGCATCCCCTTGCAATCAAGGATTAAAAGCATTATAAAATGCTGGTTAAGAACTGATACAGTCAAAGAAATGTCCATGACAGATCCATAAGGCTTCTAACCAAACAACCAAGTTACTTTTTTTTTTAATCAAAAAACAACATCAATATATGGAATTCCAATCCTTCATTTATACTAAAGATGCTACAGAAGTCAAGTGATATATTCTAACAAACCTACTGAAAATGAGTTAGCAATATCTTTATGGGTTTTTCTTTTTTTTAAAAGCTGCATGTGTTTGTACAGGTCAACAAGTAAAGGCTATTGTGGAATGGAACTGCAGAGTTCTTTGAAGATTGTTTCACTTCCAAGGCTGAACTATTTTAAACCTCGAAAACTTATTATTAGTGCTTTTTACTCCCTTCAGACACGGAGTGCATGCAATTGATCATGTGTTATTTTTCATTATCATCACACAAGGGCATTTTGCATCGCACAGAGATAAGAGCCTCGGATTTACCAAAGGTTCACATTTTCCATCTCTATTTCTTTCTCCCCCATCATATAAGAACAATTTCAATGAAGTCTGATAAGTCCACGGAAACATATATATATATATACACACAAACACACACACGATGAAATTCTCAGTGCAATACTTGAAATAAGGAAATAACTAGGTTACTTACTTTCCTTCAATAAACATTTCTACAGCTTTCTCGTTAGCTGCACTGAGAACTCCTGTCATGGTACCTCCAGCACGTCCAGCACCGTAGGCAAGATTCATGGATGGATACTTCACATTGTCAGGAGTTTTAAATGTTAAAGAACCAAGCCTGTGTAATCACATTTCAGATATAGCGTCAGATGAGCTAACAGATTTTACAAAGTATGTTAATTCAATTAAATTATATAATACACCCCACATAATATGTATTCACAATATCAGTTGCAGCGGCATAGGAATTATATCAATCATATTTTAAGCTGCCTTTCCCAAGATGCTGCTTAAGGAATGGAAGAGGATGACCATGGAATTTTTTAAGTTACACTTATAAACAAAGAATAAAAAACAGTCCTAGCTGGAACCTAGGCAAAGAGGAAAAGGAAATGAAATTATCTGGCCATTCATAGTAAGAAGGATTGATAATTTAACTTGGAATTCCTACAAAATTCAATTTAACAGGAAAGGCTTCACAATGGGGATGAACACTGAGCCCAATATTAATGCTTTTCCCAACTTTAAAACTGTTGATTAAAGTAAGAAGATTCATCTCTTCGTTAAACTAAAGAAAAGTTGAAGTTCAAATTTGCAAGCCGCAGGGAAAATGATAGTACTTGCAAAGATCAAGACGAGGCCAAGTTACTTCAGAGCAATAAATTCTGTCTGGCCAAGACATCGTATAGAGAATTGGCAAGCGCATATCAGGCCACCCCAACTGTGCCAGAACTGATGAATCCTGAAAATAGAAAAATAATTTAGTATGAGAAAAAGAGTAAACAAGTATTAATGATCTTTTTCTCCTTTCTTGTATTTCTTTTTCCATATTAATCTAATTAAACTTAAGACAACACAACCTCAACCAATATCCTTTTACTATTTCACCCAAAGGACCAGAAGTTGCAGGTATCATCATTCAGCATGTGTGTGTGTGTTTCTTTATTTAACAAGCAGCAGGCAACACAACATGGTGAAGAAATAAACCTGTGTTTCAATCATTGAGTGTATGATAGATTGTGGATGAATGACAATCTCAATATCATCATATTCAGCTCCAAACAAGTAATGTGCTTCAATTACTTCTAGGCCCTGCCAAAAAATAGGAAGAATTCTTTCTTATAGCTATGAAATTCACGCCAAATTATTAAATAAATCGTAAGAATGCATGTTTCCATCTCAAACATTGACATCCAAAATAATCAAACCTTGTTGAATAGGGTAGCAGAATCCACAGTTATCTTTTTCCCCATATTCCAGTTGGGGTGCTTTAATGCATCAGCAACTTTAACGTCTTTCAGCTTCTCAACAGGCAAATCCCTGTCAATCACCGATGGGATGAATAACTAAATGCAAGTTGATTACTGGATCCTATAAAGATCACTAAGAATTAGAACAATTTAAGGTCTGCCATAAAAGGATATTGATTCAAACAGATCATCATGATATGACTAGTTGGCAACAACCAGAAATTCAGAAAACACATAAGAAATTAGGTGCCATATCTTTCCCTTTAAGTTCCCTTCTGGTTCAAGAAAAGAAAAAATGCTTCAAATGTATTTGAAAAAAAAAAAAACACAGAGCATTGTAGTCATGCCTCATTCAAACATGAACAACTGCACGCATTTAAGAGAATTAAGTTTATTTGTTTACAGAAAGAACTGTAATTTGTCTTCTATTCCCCAAGACAAGTGATTAAGATGCTTCAACTAGTCTTTACCAGACAACCTTGAAAACTCTTATTAAACTATGTTTTCTCACCTGAAAGCACCTCCAGATGCAGTTAAAATGATTCTCCTAAGTGCACCGTCAGGCAACCCCTGGATACACTGTAGAGAAGAATCCTTTTGACTTCAGTATTTATCACTTATCAGCAGCAAGAAATGAAGCAAGAAGAACAATTGCTTGATTACAATAAGAAAGATGCACACAACAATACATGTAATAAATGACATGAGAGTATACAAGGTCCATTAAACTAGTTGAACACTTCTGATAGATGTTACACTTCATAGTTTCATACCTGAAAAATGGCAGAATGTTCTGAATCAGCAGGAAGAATTTTTATGTTATGCTTGTGAGCAAGAGGAAGAACAAAAGGACCTCCAGCAATCAGTGTCTCTTTGTTGGCCAAAGCTATGTCTTTCCCTGCTTCTATAGCAGCAACAGTTGGCTAAGAAAATAATAAGAGGAGAATTAGTTGTTTGTCTGATAGTGTTAGTGTCTTTTCTTTCTAATTAAACTTGCTAAGAACTTTTTTGATATAAGAAATAAAATTTACTTTTTTTAATAGAAGCATGGGGAAACAAATCGCAATGGAGGTGCAGAAGACCTCAATATTTTTATATCTAGATTGGGAATGACCAAGTGCATATAGTATAGCAAATAGATTGGTTATCGAGAAGGGGCAAAATCTGGATAAAAAGTTACCTTCAGGCCTGCACAACCTACTATTCCTGTAACAACAGTGACTGCATCAGGGTGACGAGCAACCTGAAAATATATAAGTTATAGCTTAGGAAAAGCAACATTGGCTCCATAAGACAAATTATATAAGACTGAATGAGATGTCTACCTCAATGACTCCTTGTTCTCCAGGGATAATCTCAGGTTTTTGTTCAACATCAGCCAAAGCCTCTTTGAGTTCATCAATAAGGGACTCATTTCTAACAGCAACAAGCTGAGGCTTGAACGTCTTTACCTGTACAATGTAAATATTTGAAAAGGTGAAATTCTATTGTCTGTACATTGAAAATAAGAGATACTGAGTCTGAATTTTTTTCCCAAAAAATAAAATAAAATAAAATAAAATAAAACGAATTAGAAGAACCATTTACTGCACGAATCATGCAGTAATAATAGTTACAATATTGAATAAATTATGGGATTAGATAAATCAATAAAGTCAATTTACATTGAGAAATTTCAAGTTTAATTCTGATTATAGATGGAGAAATAAAGCAACTGAAAGTTTCAATTACATACAGGATTATGGTGTTTACCTGATCTACAAGAAGGGTAATGTTTGAGCCAGCCGCAAGTGCCACAACCTTGAATTTATCTGGATTCTCAGCCACTATATCCAGTGTCTACAAAAACACACAAGGGGAAAAAAATGCATTGCATGAAGGAGATAAGGCAAGTCAAGTTATATTTAGGAGGAGTAAACAATATGTTCACTTGACATTCCAAGTTTCTAGAGGAGAGGAATAATTAAAAGAAATAGACAGGCAAGAAGGTATATTATGCTATTTTTAGTTCTATATTCATCTCAAATATTTAGAAGTGGGTTGAAGCACCGAAAATGAAAATTTTTATAATTGTCTGCAAGTACAGAAGAAATGATGTATTAAGTGAAATCTTCTGTTTGATGTGTTATGTACAAGCGTATGGCAATTATCTTTAATTGCATCTCCATGGGTATTTATATTTATAGTATAGCTGATTATTTTGAAGGGAAATTTCAGTTATACCTGAGTTCCAATCGAACCTGTGGAGCCTACGATAGAGATGGGTTTTGGCCCCTCCCATGTCTTGCGACCGGCCTCTGGAACCGCTCGTCCTGGCCAGGCTGGAGGTGGTGTCTGCACAGAGCAATGAACTCTTCTTCCAACTTTTGTTCCACAATCTCTTCTCTTCAAAGCAAAACCACCTGAGAATCAAATGAGAATGAGAGTTGCAATACGATGTGTTTGACACAAACAAAATTATAAATCTTGTTTTCACAAAACATAATAGAATAATACCGCAACACCAGAGTAATCAGTACACAATAATAGTTTATATGTAAATCACAACATTAATCTGTTGAACGTCAAAGGAACATGGAGAAGATGAACATTAAGATGATTGCATAGGCAAAAAATTCGATAACAAGAATAACCCACACAAGGAATAACATAATATACGGAAAAGTCAAGCCAACGTGATTCAACACAAATACAAGGTGGGTTATCTATAATGTTCAAAGTCTTCTATTTTTCCCAGCATAATATGAGCCTTTGAGGAACCAGAAGAAAAAAATATGAGATGGAGTGAAGAAAGAACCTGGAAATTTTGCATGTCTGCTCGACTTGAAGGAATCGGAGAAAAATACAGACTTCACTTCAGCTGGAGACGGCAAATTCAGAGCCATGACAAGAACACAATAGAACCCCCTTCAATTTGACGAGGGAAAAGGAATCAGGAGGATATAATCTGCAATAGTGGTATCCGCAGACTAGTGCGAAGGAGAAACAGAAATGGCAAAAGCTGTGTGTGGTGGAAGAGATGCGTAGTTTAATAGCCAAAATGCGGATTTTGAGTGCATTATTTATTATTTTATTGAAAGGAAGTGGAATGTGGGACTCGTTTTGCTCACAAGCGGCACAGAAAAAGGACGAAAGGACATGAGACGAGCGGCCTTGTGAGGAATCAGCACCCATCCTTGACTGCTACATATTCTTCCCCAGTAGTATATCAACTAGATTAAAATAAAACAAACAAATAAATTACACTTCCCACACTTAACAAATATTTAAATTACACCATTCTTTTTTCATATTAAAATTTTATATCCTCTCCGATTAAAAAGTATATACATTACGTTAATTTTTTTACAGTAAATAATGAATTATAATTATATTTATCTTGATTATTATTCTTATTCTTATTTTGATAGCTAAACAGCATCAAACTAACTATCTTAATCAGTCAAATTTGACTCGACACTACTCATGTATATCTCTAATTTTTTTCAATCTCATTCAGTAAATTATTATGTTTTACCAGTATATCTGTTGCAATAAATATATTAATATAAAAATAAAGAATGAGTAAGTATTAACGATAATAAACGAGTAACACGTGCCGCACGGGTTTGGTTCCAGTACAGATCGCAGCCAGACAACGTCGCAATTATCAATTGTGGCATCGTGGGTCTCGTGTGTTCAAATTTCCCTTACACTAATTAATTAATGAAAAAAAATTCAACAATTAAATAAATTAGGACAATCTGAAAATTTAAGATGACCATTTCTTACCCTCATTTTTTATTAAATATATTTTTTCAACCTTTATTTCATATGTCCTATTGCTTAGTGGTTTATTAAAAGGAAAAAACTTATCCTCACTCTCTTGTATTTTTATTATCATTTTTTATTAAAATTTATTAAATATATAATATTTTAATAATAATATGCTAAATGTATAACTTTTGAAAATAAATATATAATTTCTACCATTTAACATCACATTATCGAATTTTAAAAAAAAATCTACACAGGTTATAATTTTATTAAAAAATTTAATAATAAAGATTTTTAATCAAAAATTACAGTTAAACCCAATTTTTATCAAAAATTCAATAATATAAATTATATTTCAAAATCCCAACCCTCCAGTCCCCTTTTTTTTCTCCATTCATAATTTTTTTATCATGTATCTCTTTTTTATATAAAAATAAAATTCATCAGTATTTGATGAAAATTTTCATTTATTTTTGATTTCTTGAATTTGAAATTTTTAATTTTTTTTCTACTCAGTCAAAGTTCATGGTTTAATTTTTTTTAGCTTTATTAATTTTTTTTGTAGTACTTCTTTTTCTTATTCAACCAATAAAACTTTAAAATTATTGAATCTAATGTTTTTAAATGAATGTAAGGTTTTATATCACCCATATATAATGATGATTTTCGATCGAAAATGTTAAAAGAAATTTGGGCATCCAATCGCTGAGCAATTAAAATTTTTGAAGAGGATAAAGATTCTTTGAAGTGAGATGCCTTTACATTACATTTGAAGTGAGGCTCATGGTAATAATGGGAGGTTTAATTAAAAATAAAATAAAATAATGTTAAACCTCATATACTTTATGTATTTTTTAACTTTAGAGTATCCATATTCATTTTAAAAAGATATCTATATTTGAACAAAAAATACAGCTATTATTAGAAGATCAATTACATGGAAATTTTGTAAATGTTGATCTTTTAATATTAAATTATTAAACATTGATTTGAACTGATTTTTATCTGTTAAAATAATATTAATTATTTTCCAATTTCTTGTATGATTCTTTAATAATTAATTTAGATATCCTAATGAAGGTAAACTTAGAAGAAGGATTTTATAATCTATCATTTGGATTATTTAGGTTGCTTACGATAGATTGATCTATTATTTATTAATAAATAATTTTAATTATTTAGTTATTTATTTGTGATTAATTAATTAATATTCGAATTATTTTAATTTAAATTCTCAAATTTTTGACAATTAGTTTGTAGATTATAAAATAAAATAAAAATTGACAAATTAGAAGTAACATACACAATTTCACATATGACAATTCTGTCTCCTAAACAAGAGAGAACATAGAAAGTAAGAACAGACAAAAGAGAACTCCCTTCCTCTCCCTCCTTGGTATTTTGGTTCAATCATATTGCATGAACAGTGAATTCAAAAATTTTCAAGTAGGTATCCGAAACTTTTGTCCACAATCATTAAAGGGGGAAAAAACTACAATTCATTTCCTTATGCCATATTGTAATTTAATTTGGTGCAAATTGTCCTTTAATTTGGATTATGATATATTTGAATATAATAATCATACTAAGAAAATAATTATTTTGTGTGAAGTTATTTCTTACAAAGTATAATATAATATAACTATCAATAAATTCTTAATAAAATAATCCTTTTTTTATATGATTACTTTTTTTAATAACATTTAGTTATTTAAAAGAAAAATTATACATTTAGTCAAACACTAATTTAGAGTACGGTGTAAAAGATCCACTACGGCTATATTTCTTTCAAGTTATTATTCAAAGTTAGTATATATCCTTCTTACTTTTTTTTAATGCTTTTATACAGCTAATTGCACCCACACTAGTTTTAATAGTTAAAATTGAAGTGAATTTAATATTATAAATTTAACTTATACCCATACCTTTTGTTTTATTATTTTCAAAATTTTAAGACCTTCTTTGTAATTGAAAAACAAAAGACAGCACTTGTATGCACACTTTCTAGCTGGGAAGGTTTTGTAAATGTTAGTTAACCAACGCCTTGGGATTATGACATTCTTTAAAAGTAAAAGTTTATGGTTATTTTTCAAACTAAATATTAATAATTTATGTTTAAAAAAAAGATCAGGAGATATTATTTAAATTAAAATACAAAATAAGATAATAACATGACTTTTAAATTAAAACAAGATAATATGACTCTTCTTTTATTTATTTACAAAAGTATATCATGTGAACCACCCCACAAGTTCCAAGATTTTCCAAAAGAGATGAGAGCATGTAAGATGAAAAAGATTTAAGTCATGCGTTTGCTTGAAGTGAAAACTGAGGTTGTTGTTATCTTCTTATGAATTATATGGAGGCATACGAAAACATTGACTCTCATAGAGATTATATTTACATCAAGTATCGTATCGTATCTATTTAAGAATGAATCATGAAGATCCCTTGCCTTCCGAGTTTGGCGTTTTACAGACAAAACAACTGACATGGCTTTTCGATTTTATATTTATTTTTTAAGAGAAATTTCTCAATTGCGTTAAAAAAAGAAAAGAAAAGAATTTTATGTCATATTGCACTTCACTCTCATTATTTTTCTTTCTTTTGTTTTTTTGTTAATATTTAGTTTTATAAAAAAATTACTCTAATTGAGGTAATAGGATGTGAATAATTTAATATTGATTTTGAGGTCAAATTTTTATTATATAATAAACAAATTATATAGACCTCCTATAAATTTCATTGAAATTATACAAATTCTTTTAAAATGAAAAGTTACTTTATATTTTAATTTAATTTTAAGTTATTTGATTAAAATACTCTCAATTAATTAAATACAAATTTTACATTGAGAGTAATTTAGTTAAAAGATTTAAAATTGAACTAAAATATAAAATAATTTTTATTTTAAAAGAGGTTTGTATATATTTTAAAAATAAAAAAAAATTTATATAATTTTAACAAAATTTAAAAAAGATTTTTATAATTTATTTTTATCTAATTTATTAAAACTTAAAAAATTAGGAGATAAATATATATGTTTTTAATTTTAATTACATTACAGACTAAAAAAGAAAGAAAATAACGCCATAATTGCAGCGCATGCGTTTAAAAATGGTCATGCTTGCCGTTAAGTACTGACAAAGAGAACAAGAAGAGAAAGGCTATTGATCGCAATGGGTATCAACTAAAGTGACCTGGCATGGACTTTCTGTTAAATATATCAAGTTGAATTTGAGTGTACACTGAACCTTATTTTTTTCATAAGTCTATTTTTATTATACTCATTTTTTATTACTTTTTTGATCAAATTTCTCATAACCCTATGAATAAGACAAAATCTGTGGCTGCGTTCAACGCTAGTTGTGAGAAAATTTTCATTAGTTTATCTCTACTTTCAACGCTGGCTATAATTTTCCTAAGTAGGAAATAAATTACATCTGTGGTTGCGTTCAATCTGCAATTCTGAATATTTTATTGAAAAATTGGGAAAATTTTTCAAAGATAGAAGAATTGTAAAATAAAAAATGATTGTATAATTTTGCGTAATCTTCCAAGATCGAGATAATGTAATTTTTTAAAAAAAATAGTCAACATGCTAGCGTTGAACGCATTTAGTCAAAATTATCGTGGGTATTAATTTCAAGGCACATTTGTAAACAGTCAAGCACATGTTATAATAATTTTTTAATAGGTATGTTCATGAAAAGATTTTTCAGAAAAAAAGAAAAGTTTAGTGAAGCAAAGAGAATTTTCATACATTTTGAATCTCAAACGTACAAGGCTTTGTATATAACTCTCCTCCTACGACTGACTTAGTAAGGGATGTAATATGTTAATTGTACATTAAGTTCGTTTGTTATTTCATTTGTTCCTGAGTACTCTCTAAATCCGCCTGCAGACTCGATTTGCAAATTGATTCAACTTTGAATTTAGAACATTGTGAGAGGAATTGAGTATGAGGAATAGTCTTGGTGAGAATGTCAGCTGTTTGTTTGCTCACGTGAAGGGATGTGATGAACCTTTAATTTGTTTGGCTAGAACTTTTTCTTGAACAAACTAGAGATCCAACTCAATGTGCTATGTACGAGTATGTAGAATTGGGTTTGCTGCAAGCATTATAGCATTGAGATTATCATAGTAGATCTTGGGAATTGCAGGAGGAATGATATGTGGTTCTGAGAAGAGGGATTGAAGCCATGAGCCAGCTAGTGCATTTAGCACTTAAACGAGAAACCATAAGTTGTTTTTCAAGCAACCAAGATATGAGATTAGAGCCTAAGTAAACATAGTATCCAAAGATAGACCTGCCATCATCCAAGTTAGATACCCAGTTTACATTACATAAGGCCATGAGATTCAGTGTGGGTAATGGCTTAAGATGGAATCCATGGTCTAATGTGCCCCTGAGATAACATAGGATTCATTTAACTACCTTCCAATGTTCTTTAAGTGGGGCAATGCATGGATTGGCAAACATTATTAACTGAGTAAGCCAATTATGGCCTGGTTATGGTAATGCATTAAAGCGCACCAACAACTGATTTGTACCTTGAAGGATCAATACGGGGATTGGCAACAGAGGCAGTGAGCTTGAGACCAGCAGCGGCGGAACTACATGTATTTGAGATTTTTAAAAATTTTATATATGTAGTATTAAATTTTGATATACCTTCATTTTTTAGAATTTTAATCCATTAAAGCTAAACACATATATGATTGAATTATGTAATTTTTTAAAATTATTTGACATTTTAATTTGAATCTAATAAATTTATTCACATGTATTATATGTACAACTTTTACCCAAAAACTATTTATTATTATTCTTTTTTTTATCAAAATCCTTTTTTTTATTCTCACAAGTAACTACCTCTTTTTTTCTCTAACTCTATATTTTTAAAAAACTTACCAACCATCGTATAAAATACATTACATTTCACTGCTTGCTTTTTTTTTTTTTTCTCCTTGTCTATGTTTCACACTTTTGACTTCACTTCATCTCCGTTAAATTAATTTCAAATTTTCAATTGCTTGCCTCTTGGGCTGCCTATATTTTTGTTTATTTGTGGACTATAGATCGTCTTCTCTTCTTGTCATCATTATCTATTGCTTATTGGTGCTCCCATGTGGCACCTGCACTGCTTCAGCTTCATTTTCATCTCTGTGCCCGTTTGAAAATGCAATGAAAAAGCACATTTGTATAGAAGTACTAAATTTTTGCTTAGAGTGAAATGTGATTTCGAGAGAGTTATCGCATTTCCAAACATACTCTTTATCTTTTGGTTAATGCGTTATTGGTAAATCTAATCCTGAGTCAAAAAACTCATCCAACATGAAAAATAAATGGATATAAACTCAAAAACAAATATGGAATAAATAGAGTTTAGGTTTTTTTTCAAATCTGGACGGTTTTGTATAACTTTTATTATTATTATTAATCAATAATGTAAATAATAAAATAGTTGATCCACCGAAAAAATGAAAAAGTTGATAAAGTAAATTTTACTGATAATTTTTATAAAAATCTGTTTTCGTCAAAACTGAGGTTGGTACAGAAAATTAAAAATGAAACAATCCGAAACAAATAACAAAGATAACCATCTGAATCCCTTTCTTAAGGATTTGGAGATGAGTGGTTTTGCAAGATGACAAACAATAGCTATAGGTACTGCTCGCTTCTGGCAATTTGATTGCTTAGACACAGAACTGAAAGCACTGTGTTGAGGAAAAATGGAAGGCTGAGAGTGGTAAAAGAGGTAGGTAATATCAGCAAGAGGCATTCTCCTTAACTTTCTTCCCTCACTGCTGATCTTCTTGAAAGATGCAGCATTTGTAGCAACTGGGTTAGTGACAATGGGTGTCACATTCTCTCTGTTTCTCTGCTTAAGAGTGCCCATGGACTCCATAAGAGCAGCTTCAACCGCACTAGCAGAGATTTTAATTCAGAATTTGGCATACAAGATATACGATGATACATAGAGTGTAATGAGGTATATATCAAGAACATTACCTTTGGTTTATATTAAAAATATATATATCATTATTTTATTGGCTGGGCTGAGTTTAACCCATACTAGACCCATTTTAGCAAACAATATTGAGTTTGAGCCCAGTTTTTTTGAAATTTTTTTTTAATGAATCCAATTCATAATCAAGTTAGTTCCTAACATGAGTCTGAGAGAGAAAGTGAGAAAAAAATGTGAGTTTTTTCTTTCTTTCTTTGATCATATTCTTTTTTTCTTTGTAACTACATATATTAAATATAAAATAAGAATTGTTATTCAGCCTTCTTTATATTATCTAAGTTTTATTAAATTATAGCATATCTTCCAAAGTTAAGAAAGCAAAAATCATTGATTTTTTTGTTGAAGTATACAAAAACAAAAAATTAAAGGTCAAACGTTACACATATTTAATAAATTATTGATATTTTTTCTATTTAATTCTTTTTTTAATGTTGCACTACTTAATATTAATGCTGCAAATTTTAATTCATTCTTTATGCTACATTTGTTTAATGTTTAATTGTGAATTTGTGATGCTCTTAACTATTTTTAATTATAATTTTTCTTATATCAAAACTTGATTTATAATAAGTAGGTTTGCAAATTTTTTAGATTTTGAACAGGAAATGAAAGATTTTCTAAAGAGAAAATTATCATCAGAGCAATAATTTTCATTTAAAATTTATGAATCTAATCTCCAACCATAACAGACCAAAATTAATTTACAAAGTTTGCCATCAAACCTCAGAAAACAAATTAAAATTTCAACTTATCATTCTAACAAACAGGATAAGATATGAAAAGCATATTTGCAAAGGAGATTGCGTGTCCTAACTCTGCCATTAACCAATTACCATAGTGGTTGCCATTGATTTGGCATTTTGCATTTTAGCCTTAGTGAGCAGATTTGAAATATATTTCCTTTGAGTCAGAAGAATACCTCCTTCATTGGTTATATGAATTTGCATACCCAAGGAGCAATTGAGAGATCCTCGGTCTTTGAGATCAAAGGTTTGTCTGATCATATATACAAGCTGTTGAATGGCAGATTTAGAAGATCTAATGATTATAATATCATCCACGTATACATGTGCAAGTAATGTGGAGGTGTGAGTGGTTTTGATAAAGAGAGGATTATCACACTTAGCAGGATGAAACCCAAAACCTTTGAGAGTACCTCTTGATTTGTCAAACCAGGCACCAGGAGCTTGCTTGAGACCAAGAGAGCTTTCTTGAGTCTGCACACTGGTGTTCTGTCATGAACCTTAAAGGCAGTTGATTAAACCATATATACCTCCTCACTGAAGTCACCATTAAGGAATGCATTGTTCATGTCAATCTAATGAAGATGCCAACCTTTTGACAGAGCCAAGGTGAGTACTACCCTGATGGTTATGTGTTTCACAACAAGTGAGAACGTTTCTATGAAGTCTAACCCATATTGTTGGTGAAAACCTTTAGCAATTAGGCAAGCTTTGTGCTTAAGTATGGAGCCATTTGGATTTTGTTTCAGTATGAAAACCCATTTACATCCTACGGGTCTTTTGCTTGGTGGTAGTGGAACAAAAGCCTAAGTATTATTTCTGAGTAAAGCTTGGTGTTCCTCATCCGGAGCTTCTTTCCGCTGAGGCTGAGATAGAGCATATTTGACAGTTGTTGGTTTTGTGGAGGCTAAGTATACTTTTGGCTTAAAGTTGCCAGCTTTAGACATGATTATCATCTTATGAGAGTTGGAATGTTGTTAAGCAGCGGAAATAGGAGGTGCTGGCTGAGTACTTGCAATAGTATTTGTCACATATTGCAATAATGGTTCTTGTACAGGACTGTTGAAGGAGTTTTCATGACTAGATCGAGCATTAGGAGCGGATGTACGTGTTGGTGGAGAAGTTTTTGCGAGTTGAGGTATGGTAAGGTTTTTGTTTTCATTTGAGTGCAGGGTTGGGATTGTGGGAGTAGGAATCAGAGGAGATGAAATGAATGGAAGGTGAGGTAGGTATTGTATTGATTTGGCAAGAAAGAAAGGACTTTTCATCAAATTGGATGTGTCCAGATAGGATAATCTCGTTTATAGTTGGGTCTAGGCATTTATAGCCCTTATGACTGGAGCTGCAACCCAGGAATATGGATTGTTTTGATCTGAAGACTAGTTTATGTTGGTTAAAAGGTCTTGTGTATGGGTAACAAGTACAATCAAACACTGTCATAGATTTGTAGTCTGGACTTTTGCAAATAAGGTTTCAAATGGTGACTTGTTGGCAAGTATAGGAGGGGGGAGTCTATTTATGAGGCAGGTTGCAGTTCTAATTAAAGGTAAGGAAGAGTGGACTAGCAAGGTTAGCCCCATTTCCGCCAAATGCTCGTGTTTCCTCTTTGCCAACCCATTTTGTTCATGGGTATGGGGGCAGTTGATTGTGTTGGATTCCACGGGAAGTTAGGTAGTTTGAGAAAGTTCTGTATTCAACCCCCAGTCAGTTTAAAGGGCTTTAGTTTTGGTTCCAAATTGTAACTCAACTGATGCTTTGAAGTGTTGAAAGATTCGGAATGCCTCATATTTATTTTTGAATATATAAACCCAGGTGTATCTGGTATAGGCATCAAGAAAGTGGATGTAATATTGATAGCCAAAGGCTGATTTTATTAGAAAGGGACCCCAGATATCAGAACTAATCAATTCGGGTGGTTGAGTATAATTAGTAATGGAATTTGAGAAAGGAGTTTACAGGACTTGCTTAAGCAACAAGATGAACAAAACTCATTGATGCTTTTGGAATCAACAGAAATTTTATTACTATTCAGTGTACATTTGACAACCTTTGGAGAGGCACGACCAAGTATGAGATGCAATCCCTTCTAGCAAAATTTGCTTGGTTTCCTATAATTCGACAAAGCAATGGTCAAGAAAAAATTCAAAAAAGGCATTGTAACCTTTTGCAATTTGTGAAACACTCGTTAAATTCTTTGTGATGTGTGGGACTCACGTAATTTTTTTACAAATAGTGTAGAGTTAGGATTAAAAGGCAAGGGAAATTTTGAGAGCCCACGGTGTCTTATAGGAAGTCTAGTACCATTACCAACATGGACCTTTGCTCTCGGTTGCAAGTTGTCACCTTGGGGAGTCATATGGTTGGTGACACCTGAGTCAAGGTACCATTCTGGGTCATAAACTGTCTCTAATGTTGCAATGAAGGTTGCTGGGATTTGGTGCCTGAATTATTGTGTCGCTGGTTGTAATGAGAGGATGATAAAGCTAAATGTTGAGGTCCATATCAAACCTATGGTAGCATTTCCAAACTTCATGATCAGGTTTCCTAAATAGCTGATAGTAAGGTCTGCTAGAGATGTTCCACTGAGTTCTTGCTCCCCAGGATATTCCTCTCTGTCCCCCTCTGCTAATGCCTACCCGTGGATTTTTGTTGTATGATCCTCTTCCTGCCATAGTGGTTCTTTGTGAATTTGAATCATAGTTATCTTTTCTTATTTGAGCATTTGGAAGATTTGCAGTGATAGCATCTTATTCTTTCTTGTGTTTTTCAATTCTATTTTCTTGTGCCATCAAGAGCGCTTCAACTTCAGCCTCTGTGAAAGGCTCAATTCTAGAGGAAATTGAGGTAATGAAGCTATCATATTCAGCCAGTAATCCATGAAATATCACGTCAATTTGGTCAGAAACTATCATGGAGTAACCAACTGATGCAAGACTATCAATCAATTGTTTGATTTTCAGGAGATAATCATTTATAGACAAATCACCTTTCCTTGTGCTTCTCAATTGAGATTTGAACTGTTCTACCTTTGCCCGCATCTGTGAAGCAAAGAGGACTTCAATGCGTTCCTAAACTGATATTTTGTTGAGTGCCTCAATTTCCGATGAGGTAAATTCGGCTGGGATGTGGTCTGGACCGAAGATGAATTTTTGGAGATTATAGCCTTTGATTGTAGCCATAACCTGTTGTCTCCATGGCAGGAAATTACTATCCTCGAGTTTTGAGGGCAACTGGATAGGCAAATGATTGTGCAGCGTGTTTAAGAGCCAACTTCGAACTGGAAAGAGTGCTTGATTGTGTTGCCATGGTGACACAGAATGATTAAAGCAGATTGGAGAGGAAAATTCAGAGTTAATGCTTTGATACCACGAAAGAATTTATCGTAAAAAAGAAGAAATGCAGAGATGAAGCAAAGAGAATTTTCATATATCTTGAAGTGATGTAATATGTTAGTTGCACATTCAGTTTCTTTGTTATTTCAGTTGTTCCTGAATACTCGCTCCAGTTTATAATATATAAATATAATGAAATTTTTACAAGGAAAAAAATGTGTTCATAATACAGACAATTAAGCTGCCCTAATAAGTATAATTCGAAAAGGAAAAAAAGGAAGACATGAGAGCATGACTCTTGCAAAGAAACCAAAACCATGACATATATTATTGTATTGATTCTTAGTCAAAAGATACAGAATACGTATGGCTATGAAACGAGATTGTTCCAAGCTAACGCTGAAGTTGGGACTGCTAGTACTACAACTCCCAACTTCATGTATTGTGGATTTAACTGATAAAAATCAAATATTCTGATTTCATTTCTCTTCATATCTGGCTTCCTCATCTTGTATCTCACCATATTTGACACTGCCGCCCTCTATTGCAACTTCAGATTCAGATATTTGTGGGATCCTCTGCACCTCATCAGATATGTCTAAAGAATGAGCCACTGACTGATCATCTGACACCTGTTCCTTCGGGACTGATGGCTTTGGGCGTCTGATGGCTTCAGCAGCCTCTGCCATTGCTATGGGAGGAGGCTGAGGAGGAACCCACGAACGTTGGACTGGCTGCTGACTGGATTGAGCACCATAAGATTCTGCATTATGCTCATATTCATTATCAATCTCTTGGATTCTGACATTTTTCCTCAGCCACCACGGCATTGGGGTATCACCATTTGATTGAATGGTGCCTCGAGCCTTAGAAATCAAGTCCTCACCATTTGATCGAATGGTGTCTTGAGCCTTAGAAATCAAGTCTTCACCATTTACTGGAGACCTATGCACTTCAGTATAGGTGTTTTGCACCTCCCAAGGCTAACCAGGAACAATTAGTCAGTTTCAAATGGGCGTTGAACCTTTGAGAAACGAATGTGAAGAAACATACATGTTTTCTAAATTTTCTCAAGGAATACCATGAGTGTTTAAGCTATCTTATGGGTTTATTTGAAGCAACATCCATATGGCTCAAACCATTACATCTTTCAGATCAAATACATGATAACCTCCAGTTTAGCCAGGGTATCCTAACACGTGCTAGGCATATAAATAATTTACTCTTTCAATTGCTTCAAGTCCTAATTCCTATCTCAGCTTAAATAGACTACAATATCCCTGGTGACTAATGCAATCAAGAGATATTTCAGATAAATAGAGGCAATCCGTTCACGGAATGGGAGCAGGTGGCCCTTCATCATCTAATATCACAAACTCAAGTGAATTTCCTTAGAAAACAAGGATCTATCATCTATGCATGTCTATAGCCAAAATTAATTTAAATCTTTTAAACATCAGATAATTTTTGTCAATTGCATACAATTACATATTTCTTTAGGTTTAGATGTTATGATCATGCCATAATAGGAATTAGGAATGAAATTAACTACTAGATCAACTGTATTTTCCTTGATGGGGCATGTTATCATCACATGACATGTTCAGCTCAGACTGTCAGAATCTAGAAACCATCATGACCGGCATGATGCAAATTGATTTGTTGAAAGAAACTCTTTGAAAATGAACGAAAAATCATAAACCTAAAACATCTACAAAATGCAAAGCAAGATCAAGGAAATAAACCTTGCTTCCAGGTGTTAAGCGATGATTTGATGGCTGCTGATTAGGGTTGGTGGATGAACCAATGATATCCTCCTGCATTGAAACCCAGTGTGATACAAAAGTAAACAGAGTCACAAACCACTTAAAGGCGCTCAACCCACTAAATCTAATATGAACACCACACTTACAACTCCCATCACATATTGTTTATATCATTAAATGTCACTCCAAAAATTTATATTTATATTAAATCAATGAAGCAGAAATTAAGTGTGAAAAAGGTGTAAGCTTTTAGGTATGCAAAGTGCAAAATATATTCATCCCATACAGAAAGCATAAAGATTTACTCTGATATTAGAAGTCTCTTCTCTTTGGACCATGGCCGTAATCTGCAAAACATAATTGTATGAATCAATCAAAATCTTTTGATGTATTAAGGAAAAGAGTTACTACTGCATAACAGTTGTATCCATTCCATCAAATATGAGGAAAATAGAAACAATTTATTAAAAGACTAACTTTTAGGCAATTATCAATGCTTAGGTACCAAACACTTTTAATTTACAACATGAGGAGCTGTGCATGAGAAAGTCTAAGTGCAACTTTCAAATCTTTTCTTCCTTACATAGTCCACATGACAAACAGCAATGATCTAGATGGTCAAAAAAAGAACAAAAAGACAAGACAGATCTCAAGCCAGCTAGCCTATTGGAGTGTATTCCACATGTTACTGAAGAAAGGAATGAAGATATAGAAGGAAGAGATGAAGAAAGAGCCAGCGATTTTATCGTTTATCTGTGCTCATTTTATTCCTCTGAAAAATCGAACATATATAGGCCAGAAACACCTGCAAAACTCTAAGGATCTGGCTGGGATTACAGCAAAGGAAAATAAATAAATAAAATATTTACATTAAAGCTGAAATAACAGGAAGCTAAATAAGGCAAGAAAGAGTTGACTCCTCTAAAAACTGCATAGAAAACATATGCTAAATAATGGAAATTCATGGGAATCTTCACTAAAAAACATGTGCCAAATAGGGGAGAATTAACAAATACCAACACTCTCCCTCAAGTTGAGGAATAGATATTAATCATTCCTAACTTGGATCTTAGCTCTTCAAACTGCTTCTTCCACATGAATCTTCAATTCATTAAACAATCTTTGCAACCAAATTTCCTAACAAATTCCTCAAGAAAGTGCCTTATATTCCACTCGAGCACTACTTCTAGCCACCACAGACTATTTCTTGCTTTTCCATATGACCAAGTTACCCCAAACATAAGTGCAATAACATGTGGTAGATTTGCAATTAGTGATAGAGCTTACCCAATCTGTACAAAATAAACTTCAATATTCCTATTTGATCCTTTCTGGAAATAAATTCCATTCCCAAGTGTCATCTTCAAATATCTGAGTATCCGATATACTGCTTCAAGATGTTCTTCATTAGGGCTGTCCATGAATTGACTAACCATGCTAACAAGGAAGCTTATATCAAGTCTTGTATGAAACAGATATATAAGCTTGCATACTATTAAGCTTGTATGAGACAGATATATAAGATTGTCAAACCAAGCTTTAGGTGACTGCTTCAAGCTATATAAGGATTTCTTGGGCTTGCTCACTATTCAAGTATTGCTTCTTGCTTCAAACTCTGAGGCCATTTCCATGTACACTTCTTCCAAATATCTATTCAAGAAAGCATTTTTGACATCAAGCTAATGAAGGGGCCAGTCAAGGTTAGCAGCAAATAACAAAAAGACCTTAACTATGTTGAGTTTTGCTATTGGAGCAAAAGTTTATTGATAGTCAATACCATGAATTTGTGTGAACCTTTTGCTACCAGTCTTGCCTTGTAACGATTTATGCTCCCATCTAAGTTATATTTAATGGTAAAATTCATTTACAACCTAGAATTCTCTTGCCATCAGGTATTTCAATAATCATCCATGTCTTATTTTTCTCAAGTTCAATCATTTCCTCCTAAATAGCCAACCTCCATTTGGGTTTCTCCAAAGCTCACAAGATATTCTGAGGGATGTTTTCATTAGCTATACAACCAGGAGACAAGTATCATAGGTAACACAGTTGAAAATAGGATGCTTTATACATGATCTAACACCATTTCTCAATCCAATAGGCATTTCAAGATTTTCATCAGCGTTGAGTATATTACCTGGACTTGGATCAAGTGGATTGTCCTACTTGAGATGTATACAAGTTCAAATTTCTTGAGTCTTCTTTCTTCTAGAGTACACTATGATTTCATTTTGTTCCCTTTGCTATGTGAAATCACTTGTATCCTTGGGTTGAGAAAAGTAAGGCTCGAGCTCAAGTTCACAATGGATATGTTCTCAAGTATTTAGCTAATGGGAGGAATATGGTTTGCACTTGAAGTGATCTTAGGTTTAGGAAGGAATATAGGCTCATGTTCAGGCAAAAACTGCCCATACTTGTAAATTGTTTTGTTGGCTCTCCCCTTGAATGGGTACTTTTGGATATATGGCTGGTTTTCAAAAAAAGTTACATCCATGGTAGTAAAGAATTTTTTGAGAGGGGGAGAACAGCACCTATAACCTTTTTTGGTTGAGAAGTATCCGAGGAATAGGCATTTAGTGAACTTTTGATTGAGCTTGTTTTTGTGGTAGATGTGAACAAAGGCCATATAGTCAAAGATTTTGGGTAGCAAAGTTGATATGATGTGATTGGTTGGGTATGTTTGCAAGAGTTTTTCAAAAGGGGTCTGAAATTGAAGGATTTTGAATGGCATTATGTTGATAAGGTTAAGGTACCCCAAAAATATTTTGGAACATTTGAAGTCATCATGAGTGACCTAGCAACTTCAAGAAGGTGACAGTTTTTCCTTTTAGCTATCCCATTTTGTTATGGGGTGTTAACACAGGAATTTTGGTGAACAATTCCTTGACTAGTGAGGTATTCTCCAAGGGTAAGGTTAAAGTATTCTTTTGCATTGTCAAATCTGAGGACCGTAATTTTGGTTTGAAATTGAGTTTTATTAAAGTGTGGACATTTTTAAAGAGGGATGGGACTTCAGATTTCTCATGCATAAAATAGACCCAAGTTCAACGATTGTGGTCATCAACTAAGGTTATGAACCATTTTACTCCTGTTATGTTTTTTATTTTGGTAGGGCCCAAGATATCACTATGTATGATTGAAAAAGGTTGAGATGTAGTAATAGTGATGGGTAGGATAAGAATTTTGAACATGTTTAAATAGTTAACATATTTTGCACTAAAAATTCAAAGAATTTTTGTTGAAAAATTAAGGGAACAAGTGTTTCGTATATTGAGGATTGGGGTGACCCAATCTGTAGCGCCACAACATCATATTAGTATTACGAGTAACATTAAAAACTCTTTTCTCTTCCTTGTCTAGTGCTGTGAGCAAGTAGATATCTACACACTCCCTAGCATTGCCAATTGTCATTTTTGACTCCAAATCCTAAAATTCACAACAACCACAATAAAAATTAGTAGCACACTTGAGTTCCTTGACCAATTTACTGGATATACAATAAATTATAAGTTAATTTTGGAACAAGCAAGACATTCTCCAATATCAATTGTACGCAGAACCAACAGCTTAGATAGAGTCCTATTAGCAATTTTTACCATTAATTCACCAGTGCAAGGTTTGTTATTATTGAGTAAGGATTTATTACGAGTGATATGATCCACAACCCCTGAATCCACTATCCAAGTGTTATTTTTCTGCACTTGTGATTTTAAAGCTGTGGGAAAGTTACCTGTCTAAGCAACAGCTTTAGCTCCCACCACATTGTCACTGGAAGGAATATTCTGTCCAGCAAACAATTTTTGGAGCAATTCCACTTGTTCTTGGCTAAACATGTTAATGATGTCCACTAGAGCCTTTTTCTTCGATGCTTGAAGTATACCCACATGGTTCTCCCCTTGGTTTTGGTTTCATTGTTGCTGGTTTTTCATGCAATTTCCAGCAAACTTCCTTGGTATGGCCTGTTTTGTGACAATGGTCACACCAAGGTTTGCCCACCTTCTTTTGCCAGTTGTCCTAGGTCTGATTTGAAGCGTCACATGCAGCTAAAGCTGAATGTTTAGCACTGTTTTGACCGTTCTTGGGTCCCAGCATCAGCTTCTTTCTGCTCTCCTCTCTTCTTGCTTCTGAAATTGTTTCTTGGGGCGAAGGAAATGGTTTTGTCGACATAATTCTCCCACAGACCTCTTCAAATTTGCCATTCAGCCCAAACAAAAATTTGTACGTGCATTCTCGTTCAACACTTTGTAATTTGCTGCATCAGTGCTGCAGCTCGAGGTGTAGGTCTCAAAGAGATCTAGTTGCTGCCAATATTTGTTCAAAAGGGAAGAACACTGAATTACAGTCATGTCCCCCTGCCTTAATCACGAAGAACACCCTCTATCTCAGACAACTCCACTGTGTTTTCACTTGTTGAATAGGTCTCCCAAGTGAGATCCCAAATTTCCTTGGCTGTTCTGCACAGAAGGAAATTTTCACCAATGTTTGTGGTCATTGAACTAATAAGACATGACATTATCATGTCATTCTCAGAATTCCATACTTTGAACTTGGGGTCTTCTCTTGCTGGGGATGCAGAATCCCAGTAAGGTATTCCTTTTTGCCTTTGACAAATATCAACATCATGACAGAACCTGATCACAGGCCGAGCTCGTTTAAAAAGGGCCAGGCTCATAAAAAATTTGCAAAATTTTGGGGCCAGACCCAGCCCACTACTGTTGGGAACAGTATCAGACCAAGCCTGGCCCACTTAAAAATGGGCCAAGCCCATCCAGGCCTTTAGAAAAAATAATTTTTTAAAATTTTTTATCTTTTCTTTAATTTTAAATATTAGATATATCTATTTTATTGCTAGTTATGCTTACTTTTTTTTTGTTTTAAATACCAAATAGCCCCAAAAAAATATTGCAGGAAATTTAAACCATTTAGAATACATATGAGATAATAAAACCTCTTAAGATGATAGTTTTTCCAATAATATTATTGATTGATAATTTATTTTATTTGAATTATAATTTATTCCTAATAATATATTATGCAACAAGTAAGAGTTAAAAAAATAATAATCATATATGTTATATAATTCTTTTTACTTATATCTATAGTTATAAATAGTTTTTCTAATAATATTATTTATTAATAATATATAAAAAAATAATTATAATACAGATCAAGTTTAGGCTCAAGTCGGGCTTTATAAAAGCCCAAGCCTAACCCATTTTTATATTCGAGCTTTTTTTGGAGCTCATATCTATTTTTTTGGGCCAGGCGTATCGAACCAAGCAAGCTTTCTAGTCCATGATCAGGCCTAATCATGACTAACTGGCTCCAATATAAATAGTCTTGCCCAGTCATTTTGTGCCTTGTAATGAGGATAGGTGAGGTGTCAATGGCTCCATGAATGATTAGAGCTGTCACAGTTGAAGAAGAACTCATCTCCTCTGTATTCATGGCTGATTGTTGGCTGAATTTGGCCATTAGAAATTTCAGGCCTCTTAAGGCTCTGATACCTTGAAGAAAGGAATGAAGATAGAGAAGGAAGAGATGAAGAAAGAGCCAGAGATCATATTGTTTCTCTGTGCTTATTTTATTCCCCTGGAAAATCAAACATATATAGGCCAGAAACACCTATAAAACTCATAAGATCTGGCCGAGATTACAGCAACATAAAAAAGGAAATAAAATATTTACATCAAAGCAGAAATAACAGGAAGCTAAAAAAGGCAAGAAAGAGTTGACTCCTTTGGAAACCGCATAAAAAACATGTGCTAAATACTGGAAATCCATGGGAATCTCCATTAAAAAACACGTGCAAATAGGAGAGAATTAATAGATACCAACAGATACAATATACTAAGAGATATTTATTTTCAAAACTAACGAAGGAATTTGGGGGATGAAAGTTTGAACTTCTTGATCTTGAAGAGTCAATTATTCAGTAAGTAAAAGGAAGGGCAAAAAGACCAAAAGACAATGGCTTACCTCCGTATATGACTTTGGAGGAGAAGCAGTAGCTGCTTCAACAGAAGGAGGCGGTGATGAAGATCTCACTGCCAATAGCATTCATATTATATGTAAGATTCCAAAAATTACATAAAATTAGTTAAGATTTAATCACTGTATAACAACCTGAACGCATGTCATTCACCCCCTTGCCATTCACTTTTACTTGCTGTAAATATCAAAAAGAAGAAAGAAAATATATTAAAGTCTCCAAAAGACAAGTGAAATGAATATAAAAGAAGTTGTGACTAAAATTATTAGAGAAACATTCTCCTTCAATGTGTGTGTGTGTGTGTCTAACCTTTGAGCTTGCTTGAGTGACTCGATAATCTTGCTCTGAAAGAGAGGCTCCACTTGAGGCTATTGTTTGTCCCATAGTTTGGCAGAAACAGAGGATAATCAATAAGAACTTAAAATTGAGTAACTGTTAAAAATCTTCTGCATAAGTATGCTAGAATTTCTGACATGAAAAGCTACAAATTTTCATTTTCAGGAGGTCTCAAAACATGAAATGAAAATGGAATGCAAGGGGGTTAAGAGCTTCCTGGCAAAGCTTATCAAGCTAGACATCCAGATAGAATAGTTAAATTGCAAAGTTTGTGAAAGCATCTGGGTCACCATGCATAAGCCAAAACATTCACCCATGATACAATGACATGCATTTTTAACAAATACACAAGGGCTATTGGCAAGTCATAAACTAAACGTTTTATAAAATAAATATAGCATGATCAAACTGCTTATTATAGCCTGATAGATTAGATAACAATTTCCAAGTACCTTCCAATCTTTTTATTGCAGTAGTCATTAACTTCATTTGCTGTACTTGCTCATCTAAATGGCTCACAAATTCCTCAAAGTATCTCCTCTCTGCATAGTATAAAATCAGATGCAGCAGCAATTGAAGTTACTACTCAGAACAAAGGATGTCAAGCATAAGTGGGGGCCCCCAAAAAAAAAATCTACAAAATTTTATAGTGCACAATTGAGGTTATACCAAACTGATGTTAAGCATAAGTGGGGACCCCCAAAAAAAAAATCTACAAAATTTTATGGCGCACAATTGAAGTAATACTAAACTGACCTTCACTTTTTGAAGTCAGCATTTCCTGGCTTACTTTTGCCATTTCTGCAGCTGCAGCTGCGGCTGCTTTTGCAGCCTGTGCAGCTTCTTCTGTCAACGTTGGTTTTGAGTCTGTTCTCTTCAACTGGTCATCTTCAGCTTCTAAGACAACCTTGCGTATCCAAGATTTTAACCGAGGAAGAATGGAATTCTAAAACATGGAGTAGGCTTTCCCATTGTTAAGTGTGGCTCAAACCACAATGTACTAAAGCTTATGCATATAGCAAGACATTAAATAAGGTAAAACCGACGATATGGATGCAATAACAAATTGAACATGGCACTGCAAGATGCCCTTTATATGTTAGAATACCAGCACAGAAGGCATCATACAAAGAGGTCAGCAGTATATACCTTAATTAGTACAGCCGTACCAGCACCTGAAGCGGCTAGTAATCCAACGGCAACAAGGGCATGGGACCAGTGAAATCTGGAGGGAGATAAGGTTCTTGATGTGGTGGTACCAATAGAAACAGATGCACCAGGTTGCAAAGTCTGTGGCTGGGCTTGTTGTTGAATATTTGATGATGGCTTCAGCTGGCCATCTGTGAGTATCACAATAAACAAGGTAAGGAATACAAATGATGCAGGAATCAACCCAGCTCTAGTTCAACAGGAAAATTTAATGGTGATTTTACTAGCAGTCTAATTCAAATAAAAGATGGAAAAAAACAAAATAAGGAAGACCCAACTGCAACTTCAACATTATACACTTCACCTTGATTTACACCAGCTGTCTGCACACTTGGAGGTGAATCCTGAGATATGCAGTGAAGTTAAGGATTAAAACAGTCAAATAAACACAGAAGTGAGAATCAGTTGGATGGATTGTACATAAACAAATGAAAATAGTAGTGCAGAAAAATTAGTATCCTGATCAATCAACTAGCTTACCGGCACACGGCGAAAAGCTTCATCTATCTCCTCCTTTGTGAGGCCCTTCTTTTCTAGGAAAGATCGCCTGTAGATGACAGGGGAACCTTTAACTTTTGGGTGTGACAGAAATTTCACAGCATTCTGTACTTGTTCCTCCCGCATTGGCTGTGGGTTCACAAAGACTGATGTTGTTGAACTCTGTTTAACAGACTCTCCTGTGGCATTTTGCTGATCTACATTTGTTGGTTGCACAATTTCAGCACCTAAACCTCAAAAAGGAGAACCAATAATTCAATTTTATCATAGCCAAAACATTATAACTTACAACTTATCTGAAACACTCTGCCAGCACATCCAATCAGGCATGGAAAAATTCAACAGGACACAATAGGAGACAATGAGGAGGAAACTGACTTTTAAATTATCAGAAGAGGTGTCTTTCATACAGAAACCGTTTTTGAAAATAAACTAAAGCATCAGCTTGATTATGTTTGTTAAACATGCTTTAGAAAGTTCGATTTTGTTTCATTCTTAAAAGATTAGTGTAATACATAGGAGATCATACATAAAATTAATTCAGATTTTTCCTCAAACTTTCTTGTAAGCCAGGGACCAATCTAAAATGACAAGCATATGGAGTAGCCTAGTCCTTCATATCAAGCCCCCTAGTTAAAGAAACGCAAATACAGGAGGCATTTACTCATTCCACGTTGTCTAAAGCAGATGCAGATTGTCTGTCTCCAACCCATATCTTCCTCTTTTTCCACACAATGAGAAAATGGCACTCCAACTTTAACGCAGTGAAAAAGATAACTGCTCTTCGTTAATTGAATAAAAGTAGAAGTTAGTGGTTGGCATCCTTCCTGAACCTATGCAGACTAATTCTCCAAGCTAAACCTTTTTCTTTCTCCAAGAACAGCGGTAAACAAAGTTTGTTAGCGTGTCATACCGAGTCGAGGAGAAGCAATTTAAACAATAGTGAAAGAAATTGATTGGTTCACAAGTAAATTTGATAAGCCCAATGTGGGGACACGAAATTTGATAGTGAGCAATATTATTCGATTAACAGTGTGATGGCTAAGGCTAACATGAAGAAAATTTAATGAGAAGTTCAATTCTATCTCGTAAAGGAATTTCTACAAAAATATGTTGACCAAAAAAGAAAAAAAAAAAAAAAGGTTCTCTACAACGTTAAGTAGAATTTGGACTCATGACAATTCTTGTTGCAAGTTAGGATCATGAGAAAAACCAAATAGAAAGCCGGTATTGAGACTATGATAAGCTACATAAAGGGTCTCAGACCTAAAAAAGCTGGAATTAGCTAAATGTTTCATTTCACACCTGGGTTTTCAAGTTTGTCATCAGTAGCATTGGGAGGAGCATCCGATTGGCTGGTCATGTTCACCTCCTAGTTCTAAATTCCTGAACAAGAGAAATCATTAGAGGAAAGAAATTGAACTGCAGAAGCTAGAGAGAATGAGAAGCAAAGATGTTATTTCTCACCGGAGCTGACGGAGAGGTCAACGGAAAAGGATTCCGATCAATAAAGAAGGGAATAGAAGCAAAGATGGGGTCTTGCTCACCTCGAAGCGCATCCACTACGAAAGACGCCAAAACGATGCGGATAAGTCCACATTTTGAGTAACAACACATCACTCGTGCTTTCGTGTCTCGCGCCTCGCGCCTCGCGCCGCTTACGCCTTATATCTCTATCTTTGTGGTGTCTCAGCCTCTCAAACTTTTCTACCTTTTTTTTTTAAATATAAGAGTGAACTCTATTTTTTATTAAATATCTTGGTAATCTCCCCAAGAGCCTTGGCACATTTAGATGTGTTCTTCCAGTTTAGGAAGTTTTCAACTCGAATTAATTTAATGAGAATGGATTGAGAGAATTTGCCACTCAATCTGAACCAATGCAATTCATGCTAATAGGGGTTGGCCTTTTTTTTTTTTAAGTGTTCTAACAAACATAGATGTACAGTGAAGTAGAAGTCAAGCTTTTACTTGATTTAGCACAATGAGAATTTATGTGAGATGCAGTGTGTGTTTAAAAAAATAATAAAACATCTAAAATTATAGTTTATAATTTATAAGATATAAAAATTATAATTTGTTATTTTAACTAAAATTATGATTTTAAATTTCTTATTATTTTTTCAAACACACACGTAATATAATTGAAGCCTCTAGTCTCCGCTTTCTCCAAAATGCCCTATCACTTCATGGGAATTTCTGACAAGGTGTCGCTGCCCGTTGAAGAACGGAGGGGTGGTTGAAGAGTGAAGTTGAAAGCTAGATTGGAAGTCCTTCTTAAACGGGCCAAACGCTTGAGTTAGGTCAAAATCTGGCCAACTCAACTCATAAAAACCTCTTACACATGGGATGATAAAATATATATATATATATATATATAGAGAGAGAGAGAGAGAGAGAGAGATTACAAAAATGACAGGTTGGGCAATTTGGTTCAAGTTGCATTCCATTTTCTCAACCTGCATCTTAACATACTAATAGTGGGTTCAAATAATCTTGAACCAAACTGACTGACCTAGCAACCTAATTGTACAAGCTAAGTTGATTTTGCCAAGTCATCTCTGAACAACTTCCACTTCAATTTAAGTATTAGGAGATTTTGATAATTATGGTAGCATAGTTATGCCTTTTTTGCTTTGAATCAATATATATATACATATTTTTGTTCCTCACAAAGTTTTTGTTTTTTAGGTAAATCAAAGGGGCACTAAGGCCCAAAAGATTTTTCACATGAAGTTGTTGTTGGATTTTAGAGAAAAATATTTTATGATGTCATCAAATTAAAATAATAAAATACTTTCTTGACGTATTACATGTGACTATTTTATCTAAATTTCAGAAATAATTTACAATAATTCTTTTGGAGTCTTAATTTGTTTTCAATTCTTCCGTACGGTTTGGTTTCTGGGATATTAAACCAAGAACGCGTAAAGAGATCATATTCTAGCAGTGTTTCAAGAAAACAATAGCTTAACTGCTCCAGTTTCTTGTTAGGCAAAGACGACGGAATGTATCTTCTTGTCTTTTAAATTTTTTTTACTTATTATTTGTTGCTTTTCATAAATAAAAATAAGATAAAAACAAGACAAATGTACATGCTGTAAACACCAACAACTAACTAGTAAAAAAATTTTAGAAACTAAATCATTAATTTTTAAAATTGAAAAATTAAATGGTTGAAATATATATCTTTTAAGACTAAATTGAACATTTTCATCAAAAATATAATTTATCTCTAGGCAGTTTCATGGTTCAATTGAATCGCACAGTGATTTGGGTAAAATTTGGTTTAGCTGCGAAAGGCAATCTCATTGAGGTTTATAATGAAGGCTATGAGTTATCTGAAGAATGCAAATTCTATGATGAAGTGTAACACGAAACGATTGCCATTGCCAATTACTCGACCATTCAAAATGTAATGAAGCAAAAATGTCGAATTGTGCAGGAGGTGTTGAATATCTCTGGTAATTGCAATACTTGCAGTCGCTGACATGTCCATGCGTTGAAAGAGAAATGGAAAAGATCGACTTAACATTCGTCATTTGCTAAAAGAGATTACACACCACGTTAATGATCATTAACTTAAATTTGTCAGAATATTTTAATTAAATTAAAATTGCAAATGAATTAATATTAATTAATTATTGGACCATTTGACAAATTATATTTTAATAATATTAAATAATTAAATCATTTAGTTAGTATCATTAAAAAAGATTGAGTAATATGATAGTACAGTTTATAATAACACACAATGTTGATGAATCATTAAACTACGGACCTTAATTTATAGTCAATTTTTGAGTCGGTTGTGATTTTATTATTACATAAATATATATTATAATAACTTAACTTATAGAAACTAGTAAACTTTTAACTTGTGAAGCAAGTAACTTTGTATTTGTGAGAAAAGTAACATTTTGTTTGTAAGACGAGTATACTATTACTATATATATGTACATTCTTCTTAATTTATTAAAAAAAACCTGTGGCTAAATAAATTGTAACTCTCTTTATTTCTTTTCTCCCATTAAATTTTTTTTTTGGGGTATTTGATTAACTCAATAAATAAATTCAAGTGTAATTTCAGATAAAATTTAAAATCTTATATTTTAATCTCCCATACAATTGTTAGCAGAGAAGCATAATCTGTAATTAGTTTTTATTATTTTATAATGGTATATGAATGCTAACACTATCTCTTAGGAGAGGGCTAAAAGAATATATATATATATATATATATATTAATTGGATGGTATTTTGCAGGTTTGCGTAGAGAGAGATCCCAATAAAGTGGAGGAAAAGATGCTAAACAATAACAACAAGGAGAAGGAGCCAAGGGCAAAGGCGAAGACAGAACACAACGAAGAGAAATGAAACACAGAACATTTCATAAATGTGATGCATGGGATGGGAGGGATTTTGAAAGTGAGACAAGTCGTAGGTTGTAACATCAATGATGAATCCATCAGAAAAAGCTAAAGCGACCCGACCTCACGTGTAAAAAAGAAGGACTGATTAATTCTAAAATTGGGGTTCCTAGGATGACATTTTTCGACCTAGCATACAATCCTCAAGCTTTTTAATCTGCTTTATTCTGGAGATGTCATGTTCAACCTTTCTAACGTTGCTTTCTACTTTCTCTTGTTTTAACCATAGTTATCGAATCCCGATGATCATTGATTCAATTGAGGTTTTGATTCCTTCGTATAATGGTCAAATTACTAATTAAATTAATTCAACCTGTAAAATAATTAAAATATATATAAAAATAATTTAAATAAAGAGCTATCATTCTAAAAATCAAAAAGTAATAAATTAACACATTTTTAAATCATAACAAAATGCATATTCAATATAAACAACAACTTTAAATTTTGAAGTGAACAAATCAAAATAAAGACAGCATGAACTGTGGATCTTTTTAGATGAGGATTTGTTGGAAGTATACAATGAAGTAGGGATAGTTTTTCTTATCAACAAAATAAAAAGGTTAATGCATTTCAGACACTTCAACAAATTCTCAGTTCAAAGTAAATTGCAAACTATGAATGTAAGTTTGCAAACTGTGAGCACATCAACCCCCAAATGCATGCCTTAAGAGAGCAATTCGCTTCAAAGATGGATGCTACACTTCACCTATATATAATTAAAAAAAAATGTGACAACGAAATTCTAAATAAAAAACGCAATTAGCAATTCTGTATTAGGTTGCACATAAAATGTAGAGTTTGAATGGGTATTCCTATTTAATTGGATTAACCAGTTCAGATGAGTCAGTGGGTCACCAAAAACTTGCCGATTCAAAGCGATTCGTTCTAGTTTGATTGTAAAAGATGATCCTTTGAAGCACGTGGACTAGGCTGGGGAGCATCGATCAAGGTTTGATAACTATAGCTATAACTTTTAACGTAGAGCTTCGAGCTCGGTTGATTTAGAGGTTTTTTATTTAAAGACAAAAAAAAAAGATAAAATAAAATTTGATAACTCATACTTTAGCTTATTCTACTGGGGTTTATGTTTAAATTGAGTATATTGTTATCTTGTGATACCATTATCTTAACTTCTTTATGGAATTCATTAAAATTTGTCACAGCTTTTTAGTTTTTTTTTTTTATAAAATTTCTAATTTTCTATGCCTGAAAGATCAAAATTCCACCATTGGTGAATTGAAATCTCAAATTTGATAAATGGAGTTCCCAATGTAATTCCCAATTTTGTCATAAATTCTTAATTTCCTATGTATTAAAGATTAAAATATTTTTCTAGCTAATTAGAATCTCAAATTCAACACATATAAGATAATATCTCTTAAATTTTGCCCTTAAGATAGAGAATGTTTAATTGGATCTCCATTTTGACCTATATTTTTTATTTTTTTAAGAAATTTTTAATTTTCTATGTAATGAAAAATAAAATTTCTTATTTGACCAATCAAAAAGCAATATTTGACGCACAAAACACAATATTTTTTCTAAATTTTATACCATGACAAAATTTCTAATTATATCCAAATTTAAAATTTTCATGTGAAATCTATAATTTTGTTAGATATTTACGAATTAAATTCTTTTTTTAAGATTGAATTTGGCCAAACTATTAGAGATGAAATTAAGGTAAATTGGGGGCAATTTTTTGGGCTAGGTGACATCTACGTGATATTTTTTGTCAAAAAATCAACAGAAAAAATACTACATGATATTGAAATTCTAACGATTTAAATCCTAAACTACACAAATTATAAACTTTTAATTATATGATATATATAATACCAAACTATGTTTGGGCCAATGTATTTACGCAATTTAACTCAAGTCAAATTGACAGAGTTTATTCAAGTCAAACAATTCAAATGCTGATCGGGTTGGATTTTATAGAAATGTTATATATTTTGTTTTTTCTGAGTAAAACAGTATAATAAAATTTTTTAGGTGGAACAATATTGTTTTGTTATATGTTTTAATTAACTTTATTTCATGTAAAAAATTTAAAATATATAGCATAGCCAATTCGCTAATTGGGTTGAATTTATACCTCAAAATTTGTAAAACCCGTAAATTAAATTGACTTTTATCAAACTAATTAAGAATTTTATGATTTAACACATTAATTACACAATTCTGCCAATCAAAATTAAGAGTTTAATATAGTTGTGAGTTACGCCAAAATGATCAAATTCCGGAATCGATTCCATACAATATACACCAGAAATCATGGTGGATCCTTTTTTAAGGTAAATTATACTAACTTTTTATTTAATATACAAATGAAATGACGGTGCTTTAAAAATGGTACTTAATTTTTCTCTAATTTATGTTTTATTAATAAAACTAATCTTTTACATACTACTCAAAGTTGAGCTGTGTGCACAATGCATGAGAATCCAAAAAATAAAGAAGAAATGTGTTTAAAAAAAGAGAGAAAACATAAATAAAAAAATGTCTTGTCAAAGTGGGTTCCATATTAAAAAAATAATAAAAAAGTTATAATCAGTGGTAGAAAAACTCAGTTTTATTATAAATATAAAAGTGTTTTCTTAAATAAAATTACATAATTATCTTTGTTGTCATATTAAAAATAGAATTACAATCTCATAAAACTTAACATCAACTTAATCATTTTTATTATCAATTTAAAAATCAAATTACAATCTCATATTTTACAAAATGTTAACTTATTTCATAAAATATTAATTGAAGAAAAAATTTCTACAATATATATTACAATGCCAAAAAAATAAAGTGTGATTTTTTAAATAAAAATGAGATTAAATATATACCTTTAACCAAATTTTTTATATAAAATTAGCTTAATTTATTCAATTATTTTCCGGTCCATTGGCTATTTCAAACCTGACACCAAGATGGATTATGCATTCAAACTTTTAGGCTTTTTTTTTTTGCCCTAAATTATAGGAATGAAGAATAAAATTATAATTAGGAGATAAAAAATTATAACTATAAAAAAATTACTTTTGAAAAATTTTAACTTATAGCATAATTAAAATCTTTTAAAAGTAATTTTTTTAACAGTTATAACTTTTAATCTTTTAGTTGTCATTTTTATTTTCATTCCTATAATTTGGGACCCAAAACTTTAAATTAAAAAAAAAAATCAAAGGGCTAAATGCATCCCTCACAATCGTCCGTGCAACTACAGGGGCCTGCTTTCAATTTCATGCACTGTCTCTCCTTTTTAGTTTAAATTGATGTGTTAGAAACAGTAGTTTTACATTAATATTTTTATGGTTATTATAATTATTAATTTAATATAAATAAAAAATAAATATATTATTAATTTCTAAAAAATGTGTGCTTCAATTATTTGATATTTGAATATTATTTTTCTATAATTTAGTTTTAAAAATATTTTTATTCATTTGGTACTCATTAGTTCCTTGACTATATATATTTGTTTTGGTTTTTACTAATAAATGGCTAATAAGTAATAAGTAAAAAAATTTTAAAAATTGAATCATGTAAAGTAAAATTAAAGAATTAAAAAATATTTTTAAGGATTAAATTAATATTTTTTAAAATAAAAAATTGTTTAAAATAAACATTATGAATTTGATTTTTAATATAATTACACAACCTATGCGCCGTTTGAGCCCTTCATGTTCACAATAGGACTTGTGGGAAAATGTGCACTAAAGCGACTTGTTTGGGAGACAGAAAAATAGACATTACAATAATTGCCCACGTGGTTCAAGTTTGAAATAATGATATAAAACTATCAACATACAACATCTAATTAAGAAATAAAAATATAAAATCTTTATCTCCCATTAACTACATTTTTTTATCGTTAATTCATAGTTATGTATTACAAACATAGATAAACCTACGGCATACAATGACCCTTTAAATACTGGCTTGTTCCGTGAGCCATCTAGTTACTAGTATACATAATCACAGCCATGCCACGCATGCAAGGAATGTGGAAAAAGAATTCACGTGCAGTTTGGAGGAACAAATAATAATAGACCCAAAATCATTACTAAGGTAATTTGCAAAAAGGTTTAATAATTTACATAATTTACAAGGCAGCCCAATCAAGGTCAACAAAACAGTCATGAAAAGGCTCTGTGAAGGAAGAAGGATAGAGGTTAAGTCCATTGTCGGCAAACCAAAAGGTATTCTCAAAATCATTATCACTCATAATCATTTCATACACGCTTGTGAAATCTTTCGCCATTAAAGAGCTATCCTGAAAATACTTTTCAATTTCACCTTTCTCGCTACAATTTGAAGCTCCCTTAAAAGAATTTGATGGAATATTGGAAGCAATATTGTTTGGTTCAGTAGGGAGCAGCTTTGGAGATTGAGACACTTTGATCTTTCCCTTCTTATTAACACCCAGCTTTCTGCTCAAATGAGTGTTCCAATAGTTCTTCACTTGGTTGTCTGTCCTCCCTGGCACCCTCCCTGCTATCAAAGACCACCTTAAAGGTAACAAATTAGAACAATTCATCAGTTCACGTATAGCTGAAGTTTAATAATTCACTAGTTTTTCTTAATTATATTTGCAATTTATAGAAGATACACAAAAGTTTCTGACTAACCACACATCACTATAAATCTATAATTATATTAGGCTAACTGTTAATTATTATAATATGTTAACATTATAATATAGTTGATGATATGTGTATATATATATAAAGAGTGAAATATGAGGAAGGAAAGAGAAGAGACCTATTTCCAAGGAGATTGTGGAGGCGAATAATAAGGTCGTCTTCTTCTTCTGAGAAATCTCCACGCTTCACATTTGGACTCAGATAGTTCATCCACCTCAGTCTGCAACTCTTGCCGCATCTCTTCAACCCTATACCGGCGAAATATTACATTTTAATTTGTGGCCATTTTTAATTTCTCTTGGAAATGGTGTGTGTGTGTGTGTGTGTGTGTGTGTGTGTGTGTAGATATATATATATATATATATATATGTATGTATGTATGTATGTATACCTGTGAGTTTAGCGATACGATTCCACTTCCCCACTCCATGCTCCTTCACGTACGCCATTAAAATTTTGTCTTCCTGGGAATTCCACAGCCCCTTCTTATATTCATGTCCACCTTCCATTGTTATTGCTAGAAGGAGATGTTCTTAACTAGTGTGCTATTGCCTGTATGTTTCTCAAGAAAGTTAAAAAGAAAGAGGATTTTGAATCGCAGGCTTTTCGACGGAGAAGTTACTATACACGGTGTGTTTATATAGTTGAGGACTACTTCCAAGTTCATGAGCGGTGAACTCATAGTAAATCAGTCTGCTGTACTATGCATGTGTAAGAAAAAGGAGATCCATTATTGAGATCTCACACTGATCCTATGGGCCACTTTGAAATAGTAATTTCTATTACAAGACAAACCTCTATTTTGTTTTCTTACTCACATTTAACCTCATTTCATTAAGACTTGCTCCAACTATTGTATGGCCCTCCTCTTCTGCTAATTATTTATTTTGTTCTTTCGAATCAACTTCTTTTTTTACTTTTTACAGAGAAGTTGAAAATTTACATCCATCTTTCTCTGTTTTTATCATTTCGCGATCATTTCCTTGCGTTCACTTTTCTCTCTGGCTCTACTTTATTTCCTTTTTTTCAAGAGGAGGGATATATATATAGATTCTTTACAGAAGCTGACACTGAAAAGGAACAGAACGGAAGACTATTGGTGTTTTGTAGGCATGTGGGTCTTGCGTGGATCAGTTCCTCCATTTATATCCCTCGTTTTTGAAACGTGAGATTTGTGTACGCTGATTTGCCTCAGTTTCTTTCACCAGCGATCGAGCATTAAGGCCTAGACTCTAGGATCACGTATGAGTGAGTTTTGGAGATTGTTCATTCCAACGCAAGCGAGTCATCCTTGTACGACCCCTTCTTTTTTTTCTTTTTTCAAGTTCCGTGCAAAGAATCTTATTCCCCATTCCCCCGGGTAAAAATTTCCTTGTTTTTTACACTCATTCTGGCACTCAAGGGTTAAAAAAACGACAGTTCAAGGCATGTATACCCCCACTGATATGTCATTCGTTACAAATTGTACGGGAAATTTGTGTCATCCCATATTCTAATAAGCTATTTCACATAAATTAACAACATTGTTTATCTTACCTTCAAAATCTGTCTCTTGAGATTCTGCAGAGCTTGGATCAAAGGCTTATGGATGATGTTAGTGCGTCCGTATACTTATATTTCTCTTCTTTTGAAAATTATATTCAAATATTTTAGCATCTTAATATATATATTATGAAACATTTCCTGATATTTTATTTTTATTAAAAATTTAATTTTTATACAATATAAAATAATAATTTTATTGTTAGTATAACAACAAAAATAATTAAATTTGTGTTGAGTTTCAATATAAGGCTGTAATTTTATTTTGAAAGAAATTTTTAGGTAAAAAGTTAAGATGTTCGTTGACAATGATGATATTTTTAAGGACCTAATAGTAGTTGCAAATTGGAAATATTGGAGGGAAAAAAAAACCCTGTCATTCAAGACAAAATGGTTCTCCTAGTATAAATTTATGGTGTAACATAAAGGTATAAGGCAGCTTTTTGTATTCCATATAATTTAAGATAAATTATACTTTCCTCGTATGAGAAATGTTTAACTTACACAACCCCGCTTCTTATATTGAAATTTGCACTTTTTTCTTCTAAAATAAAAAATAAACTACACTATCTTTCTTACGGTAAAAATTGAGTTATAATTATCCTTATTTTAATTAAAATGCATTTATATCTATTATTTATATAATGTAACATATATTACATATGTATTTTATATAATTATTTTCTAAATTTAGAATAAATAATATTTATAATTCTCAATACCAAGTAAATAACATTAAAATAAAAGTTTCAAAATCTAGTTTTAATAAGTTATATTTTTAATAAAAAAATATTAGTATTTTTGAAGGCATTTTGATTATATAAAAAGTTATGTATATTTTTATTAAAAAAATTGTGCAATTTAAAGATTTTTTTAAAAAGAGAAAAGTAATTTATTTTATAGTTTAATTAATATTAAAAAAGTTTAGTATAATTTACATTTTTCCAAATCTAAGGTGGGCTGGGAGCTAGATTGGTTCACATGCGGGAGAAGGGTCAATGTGTCTCTTGAGGCATTGGAAAGTGCAAGCTTTTTGCGTGGTAATTAATAGCCAAGTGCGGGGGTCAAAGGAGAATGCATGAGATCATAACAAAGACAAAATGGCAATTAATGAGAGTACGTACGTAGGCTTCAATTATGGTTGCAGATATGGATGGGCTAGGTACTGCCCGAAACAGAAAGAGAGTACAGAGAAAATCAACTTCTATAAAACACCAATTAATGAGCCTTCCCTGCTTCAAGGATTCAAGGAGGCACTCCACATGGGGACCAGGCAGTGTGTCGATGCATTGTCTGGGCCCAATGGATTGTTGCAGTCTTGCCCCTCGCCCTTTCCCATCGCATTCACATCCTCTGCGTATAACAGAGGATTCGCAGGAGGTGCATGGCGACGGAAGCCAATTTCAACCGTACACGTAATGCAATCGGGACCGTTCATTGAAATTTAATCAAAACTCCTATCAGTCAAATTGGCAAGATTGAAGATGATCTGGACCGTTCATTTTATGCAATCTCAGCCGTCTATTTATTTAAAAAGTCATATTCCAATTGTTACACGTTCCATTTGCTTTCTTCCTCCTCTGGTTCTGTTCATAAATGGTGAGAAAAAATCTTGGTTTTGCTGACAAATAATGTCAGTCCTAAGGTAGGGTTTTCATGAACAAGATAATCAACCATTGTTCCTTTTTCAGTTTGTTTTTGTTTTGTTTCCATTAACACTTCAGTTAGGCATGATTCTTTTTTTTTTTCATTTGTGTGGCATCCATCTGATAGTTGCTGTTGAACGTGTAATGACGGGGGAGCAGATTGGCATGCATATGATATTTGAATGTTTTGAAATTGAAGTTTTTTTTTTTTATTTTTCTTTTCACTTGTTGATAGATGATTATATATTGTATCAAGGTTTTCTTTCCACGAAAGTGAATATAAGATTGAAATTAGGGAAATACAAACCTGAGGTTTAGGGCTTCGATTCCATCGGAATTGGAGGGAAACACTATAAGAATGTGATGAATACAAGGGCTAAACTGAAGCAGAGAGGATGAAGAAGAACGCAGAAGAAACCCACGGTGAAGACGAAATGGAGAAACGCGGCATTAAGGCAGCCTTGAGGAGCTGAACGGACGGCTCTAATCGTGCATAATGAACGCAGAGGATCTGAATACTGTTCCATCTCTTTTTACAAATTTAAACCCATTTAATTAGATAATGTAAAAAAAATTATAAAAAATAGATAAATAAGATAAAAGATAATTTTTTTGTTTTTGTTTTTAAATGACAATTTAATTGTTAAAATAATAATTTGATAAATGAAATAATAAATATATAAAAATAATAGATGTCACATAAATTATATAAAAATATTATATCTATTTTACAATAAATCAAGGTAGTTATTTTTTAATTTTTAATATTTACTATATTATAATAATAATTTAATATTTTTATTTTTATTATTTTTTTAAAATGTGAGTATGATAGTTATTTTTATTTATTTTTTCTTTTTATTTATGTTTAGTATATTTTTCACATGATAGAGAGTGAAAAAAATAACAAATGACTATTATATTGTTGTTATTATTATTTAATAGTATTTATTTTTTTATTATTTTTAATAAAAATACAGGTATCATTTTTTGTCAATTCCATATTTTTTTTTATTCATTCCTATTTTATTGTATAAAACATAATTTTTTATACACTAAATGACTTCTCACATGCAATTGTCTGCATGAAATTGATTAAATTTTAATCTTACCTTTTCAAAAAATTGTAAATAAACTAAAATTTGGATTCCTTAAAAGGTGTTTTCTTAATTCAAATTGTTTAAATCAAATTTAAATGACTTAAATTGTATATATATATATATATATTGGATTTTTTTTAAGGATGTAAAAGGCAAAATAAAAATAATTTTTAATTATTAACTTAAAAATATAATAATTTAAATTAAAAAGAAAATAAATCTAGGCCTCCCAAAGGTTGGAATATAGATAAAGGAGATGAAATACTTTTGACCATTAGAATATAAATAAGGAAAACATATATCAATATTAATAATATATAATAATTCAAAACTTTTCTCAATTCCCTCATATGACTTATTGGTTTGCTTGCTTTTTATGAAGTACATGAATCAAGATAAGTAAAGTCTAAATATTAGATAATTCTATCCTTTATTAATATTTTGATTTTATTTATAGAGATATGGCCTAATCTCGTGTCAAAAGCTAATTGAGTTCTCATTTAGGACATATCATTTGATACCAAAACTATTATATAAGATTATTAAAGAATTAGAAGCATCATTAACAATAATAAATTTAAATAATCCATCAGATAAAAAATTATCCTAATAGCAATACAATATTTTAATAAATTAAATTGAAGTACATAAATATTTATTGAAAAACCTAACAATACTAACTTTGAAACTAAAATCAAGTTTCATAAAAAAAAACTAAGAATATAAAAGGTTTGATTAAGATCCAGTACATAACCAAAATACAAAACAATTTTATAGGTCCCTATAGGCTTTACTATTGAGCCAATTTCATTGCTTAGAAATACTTTAAACTCATTAGAATGTTAATTCTTTATGTTGAGAAAGCCTTACATTGTATTTGAAATATAAATCATAAATCCAATATCAATCAACCAAGTATCATGACATGTATTAATTAAATGATATTCAAAACATACAAAAAATAAAAGGTACACCTTTTTTAATTAGCCAAACCTTTCTTTTAAGGCATTCATTCTTCATGTGCCATTTATTCTTATAGAAAAAACACTTAGCAACCTCAATATTTGATATATAAATAGGAGCAACATTTTTCTTTTTATCCTTTCTCTTAGTGCCCTTCTTCTTCTTAGAGCTGCGTGCCAGGTAAGTCTCAAGCATCCTATTGGCACCTTCAATAGCCAACCAACTTTTCTCTGATTCACACATAGCTAGTAGTTCATCCACTACCTATTTTTTTATGTGTATTGTAAAATATTTTAAATGTACTATATTGATAAAGCAGTGAGTTAAAGATTAATTGCACCAAGAATTACTCATTAGGCTCCATATCTAAAGCTTTTCGACTGTGATGCAACATTCCTCATTCTCATTATATGTTGCCACACCCCATTCGTTCCCATCAATTTCATTATGCAAAGCTTAGCCATTAAAGTAGCTCTAAGTGATTTGTTTGAAATGGCAAATTAATTATTTATCACCTTTAAATAGTCTTTAACATTTCTACCATTAGAAATAGACCCACAAATGCTAGCATTTATTCTTCACATAACCAACATCTTGCTAAGCCGATTGGATTTTCCCCAAACTTTATACAAGTCTTTTTTTTATTAGAATTAGCATTAATAAGCACTGCTGGGTCATCCATGCAAAATGCTAAATCCAAATCAAGGCAACCGAACTAGAGGCAGACATTTTTTTTTAGACTTTATAATTTGAGCAATTCAAAATAATGTTATATTGGCTATTATCAGCCATCAAAAGAGACATTTAAGTAAAAGTAATTGCAAGGTATATTTCAACCATTAATAATGCTTATTAGAAAATTATAAGGCAAATTAACTATCACAATTACCGTAAATGTATACTTACTAGTGCAAATTATATTGACACAAAATTTTATAATTAAAATCTCATTGGAGGTAAAAATATTAGTATACTAAATATTTGTATATTATAATTGATGCTATAGTGCATTTATATTTCTTAATATTTGTAAGCTGCTTAGAAAACATAAAAGAACTTTTATTCCATCTTAATTAGGCATATGACCATAACTATCTATCTATGGATAAAGATATATTATAGCTATATACTTAATTACAATTGATATTGTTAAATTTATGTGTAATTTCCATGAAAAATCATATTTATGATACATGTAATCATTATAAAAAGATGGTGTGTTTACTCCTTATTTATACATGTTAATAAAAAAATATCTAAGTTCATTATGTGCATTAAAACTTTTCATATAAATGCACTAATTAATTGTATTTTAATTAATTAATAAACTAAACTTTATGAGATTAATAATTTAAAAAAACTCCTTTAATTATTATTTCATATATGTGTTAAAAAATTTGTCTAAAATAACCTTATATTATTTAGACAGAATTAAATGACATTTAAATAATTTCATAAAATCCTAAATCCAAAATTACCTAAATAGAGTTTCTATAAATTTAAACAAATTAAATAATACTTAGTGATAATTTTCCAAAATTCTATATATGTTAAAAATTGTTTAAAATAATTATTGCATTCTATAGATAAATTAAATAATAATAACTAATAATTTTCTAAAATTGATAAATATGTCAAAATTTTTCAAAATAATTTTCTTTAATTTTTGATAAATTAATTGACACCTATGAATTTATTTCATAATTTAATTTTGGTCCAAAAACAAATATGGGTTAAAATAGAATTAAAAATAACCTTATAGATTCAAAATTAAGTTTTGAACATATTTAAATAAACCCAAAAGCAATTTTTTAAGAAGAAAATACCTCAAAATGACCAAAAAATGCCAACATTTTTTGTTGGCTCAAAAACAAAAGCGAATAAAAGCCCAAAACAAAAAAAAAATAAAATGACAAAAATATAAGCCCAAAATTATTTGGCCCAAAAATTCAAAGAAATAAATGAACCAAAAAAATAAGAGAGGCCCAACCAAACATTCATTTAGTGAAATGGTGATCTCACTGTGTTGAGTGTAATCGACGACTCAGGTTGGTAGAGATAAGGGACACGTCCTTATCATGCCAAAACGGCATGATGTTTTGCCCAACAGCAAAAACGACGTGTTATTTTAATCATCTTTGACCTCTAACTCAATTACTTCGACTGACCCAACCTATGACGGACTCGTTTCTTGAATTGCCATTTTTCAATCTCCAAAACTTTTGATTTAGGTGTTTCAAAAGGCTATTTTTATTAAAAAAAAAATTTGAAGAATACTATGGGATCAAAATTGGCAAAAACTCTCAATAATTTCAAGTTCTATGAAACCCAAAAACAAACATGGCAAGTTTTTTATACAACCAACAATTTTAGCAAATTTTGAAGCATTTAAAATTCACATAGACTTACTATGCACCAAAAAAGCAATCAATCATATATATATATATATGTATGTATGTATGAATAGAAGTTCACAAATTCCTCAATCTCATAAATTAGTGTCCATAAATCATAGTAGGCATAGGCCACCAAAGTTAGGCTCTGATACCACAAATTATACTAAAATGCAATTAATTAAATATAATTTTTAATATATATGCATAAATTGCAATATATTATATATAATAGTGGAAGCAGGAATATAGGATCTAAATACCTTCATCCATGCTTGTCTTGATCTGATGATGAACCCAAAGCACTAATCAAATTCTCTTCAATAATTGTCAACTATAAAAAATTGTAAAGTGTAAGAGAAAAGTAAAGAGAAAGGAATGAGTGAGAGGAAGAAAGGATTTTTCAATAAGTCTGAGTCACTATGATAGTTAGTTAGTTGACTTTATTTATCAAGAATATCTCAAAATGTTAACGCAAAAAATTGACCACTCTTCTATCAAAAAAGATCAGTTAACAACATACAAATATATATTAACTCATTAATTAAAATGTTTGACAATTTAAAATTTAAAAAATTAAAAACTACCAGTCAGAATAATTTAATTTAAATTTGAGACGTTATTTAATTTAATTTAATTCAAAATATTCTAACAACCAATATGAAATATCTTAAATAAATATTTAATTAAATAATATCTTTAATAAATATAATAAATTAGAATATTCCAACAGGTGTTACAAATTTAGACACCGAATGCTTTTATACAGGGGTTTGAATTTTTTGTAATTACAAATTAACAAAGTATATAAAATAGTTGAAAAGAGATTGAGAATATATATATATATATATATATATATATATATATATATATAGGAAATGAACTTTGTACACGCTCTCATTTCTTGATATCATGTTTTTGTTGTCTATATAATTGTATGACAATATACCATCCAATTTTCACATGCAATACGTTGCTTTAAGTCTTTCAATATAGAAATAATAAAGTAAACAACCCTCAGTATTATTTTTGTCTTTTGTGAAACAACAACCATTATTTCTTTATTTTTTATTTTTTTGCTACCGTTGAGCCTTAACACCTTATTAACAAAATGAGCAATGTTTTATAAGAAAATGCACGCGAATATTTTTTATTTTATCTAGGCAAACTTAATCCAAACCCAATAGCGAACCAATCCAACTCTAATTATGAGTTATAAACCTAACTAGTTAGACCCATGAGTTAATTGGGTCAGTATATTTGTTGACCTTATAGTATATGGTAATCTATAATTAATCTCCATCTAATTTAATTTCTCCTATCCCTTCTTATTATATTATTAAAACAGTTTTTCTTATATTATTTGTCACTGAACGAGATTAATACAAAAATTGTTATCAATATATAATAAATATTTTTTTATTGTTACATTAATTTTTTTTATTAATTTTGATCAAATTTGTGATTCAAAAACAATTATATTCTCCCATCTCCCACCTAAAATCAATTATATATATAAATATGCACAAGAAATTTTACAAATACTAAGGTTATTCAAACAAGGGTCATAGATTATTTGAGTCTAACCTACCAAAAAAAAAATCATGGATTATTTGATAACAAAAGAAAAAATCAGAGTGGATCCAAAGTAGTTATAAGATTACAATTCACCATATACTATTGGTCCAATATAAACCCACCGATTTGTTACCTCTAATTTTATTTGTATTACCATGAAGCAACATTTCTTTAAAGTCCTTATATTGAAACATGGAATATTTATTAAGAGTTACAGATGTTATTGAGAGTTAAAAACAAAATATATCATTAAAATTGTAAAATAACTACAATATTTGAATAAGTAATTAATAAACCACCCTGCGCAGCGGTCTGCGGAGCATAATAAAGACGTCATTTCTTCTAAAGCGTCTCATTTATATTCGGAAATCACTGGGACCTAGCATTTATCTAACAAAATTACTTTTATTTTTGTTATCATATAGTTTCTTTTAAAATTCGTTGCTTTTCTTCTGTCTTTAACTTCAATTTAAGTCATCTTTGTCTTTTTCTTTTATCAACTCCAAGAATAAATTGAGATATCTGCAACGAGAAGGGTCAAACATGGGGCATCTCCGTATACCATAATTAAAGACGTGGTATCATTATGCACAATTATATACGACATAAAATTTACGCATCAATCATTACACTCTTCAATAATTTGATTTACCACATAAATTAAAACTGTCACGACCTGCTGTTCTATGATCTTCTACTTTTTTTACCTTGCTCCTCTTTATTCCATTTGAAGACCTCCAGTATATGATCAATCGAGTTTCTTTTATGAATCCTGGATAGCCTCCCCTTGTGAAACGTTGATGACAAGGTTATCGTTTTCGGAAGGAGCATTGGCATCAAGAAGGTTCTCAAGTGACCTGGCTGTTCTGCTCCGAACTCTACCTGCTTCCTTCAACAATTCACCCAACCTTCTCTTCTCATCATCCACATCAGGATTTGCTGTCCCTAGTTTTTCCTCCCTCATACCAACTACATACTCCAGAATTTGAATTGCCTCATCCACCCTGAAATACAACATCAAAGCATAAGGGTAAAACAATTTCTTCCATGTATATTCTGTCACCTGCTATTCATTAGTTCTTCCTTTCCTTGTATTTGTGATATGACAATATGATGACAATATGATATGACTATCTCTTTGAGGCCTAGTAATCCTAAACAACCTCAAAAACTCAAAATCCACTTCACAATTCACAGAATGCGCCAAGGAGAATAACTTGATAGGGCAGCACTTGCTCTTATGGTGAAAGAAAATTTGCCGACAAAAATAGGAAATAACCCAGAAAAGAACAAAGGGTTTGGATATATACCTGCCAATTGCATCATAGGTGCCAGCAAGATTGCTATACACCCCAAGCGTTTCATGGTGGTAAGGTCCATACTCTTGTTCCAATATATTCTTTGCTTCTTCAAACAGTTCTGTAGCCTCATCCAATGCATAGCGCTGCACACAAGCAAGTCCCATTTGATTAAGAGCAATAGCAAAGAAAGCTGATTTTTTCTCTCCAATAGCACGAAGCTTCGAGATAGCATTCTTCAAAGTGTTGTAAGATTCAGTATAGTTCCCCAACATGTAGTGCATGACCCCCCTCTGAGCTTCAATTCCTGCTATTGTGCTTTGCTGACCAGGGGCATCCTTATATATCTCCAATGCCTTGGACAGTAACTTGAGTGCCTGTTCAAGGTCGTTCATTGACTCATAGATAGCTGAAATATCCATAAGACCACTTGCAATCTCCTCAGGAGGGACGCCAGGCATAGGCTTCTCATATATTCTAAGTGCACTCTCACAGTAAGACTTTGATTCCCTTATCTTCCCTGTCCTGTTATACAAGTCAGCCAGACGTACAAACACTGAGCCCACAGCTGGATGATTCTCTCCTTTGCTGGTCTTGAAAACTGTGAGTGCTTTCTGATAAGCAAAAACAGCTTCATCATACCGAGACAAAGATAAGTAAGTGTCGCCAATACTGCTGTCAACAGATGCCACTTCCACTTCCTGGCCATTAGCTACCATTGCCATGCTGGCTAAAACTAGATGCTCAAGAGCTGCTTCATGGTTTCCCTTTGTTTCACATATAAGGCCCATGAGCCTCCTATCAGCTGCCTCTTCAAGAGAAGGGGGTGAACCATTTGCTTTATGAATGTCAAGAGCCATTTGGCAGAGCCTCTCAGCTTCATCAAATTGCAATGCTTGAACATGTGCTTCAGCCAAATACCTACAAGTTTCGCCAACTCTTGGGTCTGTTTCTCCCAAAACTTGCCTCTGGACTTCTAACCCTGTGGTGTAGCACATAATTGAATTTTCAAGCTGGCCCAACATTGCATAGGTGTCACCTAATTGCATGTGACCAGCAAACTTAGCAAGGGCACGATCTTGCCCTTCCTCAATGACAGGAATCTCAATGGAGTGCTCAAGAATTGGAATTGCCTCATGGTATTGGCCCAAGCTGGAATATATTGCTGCAGTAACATGTAGGCACATAACCAGTTCCAAACTTGGTTTTCCATTACCATACTTCTCAAACAATTTTAGTGCTCGAAGAGCTAATTCAAGAGCCTTCTGTGGATTATCCCCTGATGAAATCAAATCCCTTGCTTGCTTTATTAAAACTGGCCCCAGCTCCGGCTTGTCTGATGCAGATTCAGTCAAATTGTCACCCCGATTTCGAGACATTAACCTTCCAATAGGAGAATTCTTTGATTTTTTCACGCGAGTAACTCCAGTACTTTGTTTTTTCAAAGCTTTATCATTTCTCTGTTTTTTCGAAGGTTTATCATTCCTCTTATTAGTAGGAGGCTTTGCAGGAGGACTTTTTCCCTTGGGTTTTGACTTTGGTGATGTTTCAGGGACAGGGTCCACCTTTGAGTCTAATGCTTTGTTTGATTTTTCAGAAGAAACAGAACTTGTACTTGCAGATTGAATCTTTTCATCCGCCTGTACCAACTTCTTACCATTCGCTGATATACCTTTTCTAGAAGATGTTTCACTACTGGAATCACCTCTTGACCTCTCCTCCACTTCCTCTTCTATTATTTCCACCTCCCTCCTCGGTCCTCCAACTAGATGGCATAATTCTGAATCAATCCTAGACTCCTCACCATCAGATCCAATGCTTTGTCTTGAGGGTGAGTGATCAGAACTTTCCATGTCACAGACATTTTCATAAAGCTGCTCAATTGAGGTGTCAACCAGTACTCCATCAACAGGCACATTTGGAACCGCATTCTGAGGGCTTTGTGGACTCAAGGAACTCCTTTGGGGCTTGATTGGAGTTGTGGTTTCCTTACAAGGGGAAGAATTCCCATTCATTTCATTTGCTCTCTCGTCATGTTCAAATCCATTTGTAAGAATTCCCGGCATTTTTACTTCTTCAGGAACCAAATTCACTGGGAGAACCAATATCAAACAGGTAATCTGCAAAACAAACACTAGTCACAACAGAGAGAAGGCAATGCCTCTCTTCCCACCCCCCCCCCCCCAAAAAAAACAAAAAAAAAAAAGTAGAGGGAATAGGAAGTCAAACTACACAACTAGAATCTACATCAAACCCCGAGAAATGAAGGGTGAAAGGAAATCCAAATGAAAACGTACAGAGATGGCATTATATGTTATTGTGTTTTACTTTTGAATTGTCAATAGAACTTCGTTAAAAATATCATGTTTACGAAGCTAATATCAATTCAAAATACAAGCATTTTAACTCAATACACAACCCATAAGCCATAAATGCAATAGTCAAAGATCTCCTTCATCTTCGGCCTATTTAATTTCACCCACGTCTTGAATAATAACAAGGTACTCATGGCACCTCCCGAAATAAGTTAGAGCTTAATCGGAATGAATTTATACATACAGATAAGAAAACTCAAGCACGATTATTTAGAGAAACACAAAGCCCATAAGCAACCATGCAATGAAATAAAAAATTATTTGTGGGAAAAAGAACTTAAGAACTGATTCAATAGAAAGCGAATATGGGCAGAGAAAAAAAATGGGTCCTTTCCACATTTCGGAGGCACATATACAAGCTAATGGACTCAAATAAAACAGGGAACTCAAAAAACAAGGAAATGAGAAGCCATACCTTAATAATCAGCCATGGAAATGAGCACCAAAGGGTAATGTCCACCCTGTCTCACATTCAGAAAGAGATATGAATGTATGCATATATAGAGGCGAAGAGTCAGAGAAAGAAATATCTGACCTTTTTGGTGAGATGTATACATTGGGCGGGGGCGACGAATGAAACACAGGTAGAGGACAGTGGAGGCTTTAAGAGAATCATGAGGGCAAAATGGACATTTTAAGAGCAATGAGAATGAAAACAAAGATTAAAAAATTGAAAAAAACATAAAAATTTGCTAAAGTTGGAATAGCAGAAACGACGGGAGAAGGCGGAAGGCGACTTCTCTTACCAACCTAACCGCAGAGGCACTGCCATTGTCAATATTCACCTGTCCGCTCTTTCACTTGGTCAACTCAGCGGCAAGCTGCCGCGTGGCATGCGTCAATTTTTTGAATTTTATTAATAAAAAATTTAATTTCTTAAAAAAATTAACTTGTATATCAGACTAAGTATAATTTTTTATAATTTTTATTATAATATATATAAATATTTTTAAAAATTGAATTATTTAATATTAAACTGTAAAAGATTATATATTTGTGATATTATTATTAAACTTTTTTAATTAAAAAATATGATAACAGAAATATAAAAAATTATATATAATTTCAAGGACGATTATGTCCCTGTCAATAATAAAAATGACAAATAGGTCCTTTTCACTCTTCCTTCGCTGCTGGGCTCGAAGTCGGTCAGACAGACAGCGAGTCACGGTCGTGAAAGTTACATGTCTCCTTTAAAACTTCCCTATTAAGCTTAGTTTAATTTCTCTTTAAGGGAGAGTTAGTTCGATAATGATATGATTAAAAGCAAAGCGGAATAAATATATTCTAAAATAAATGCTATATATATAATTAATCAATAGTACATACCTTATAATGATACACTACTTTTAAGGTTCGGGTTTACTTTAATGTGCCTTACTTTATTATGAAATAATTATGGGGTGGCAAGTGAGCTTACTATCTACACTACTGGATGATTAATTAATGCAGTTTCCGATGATAATGGCCATTATTAAAAATACGTAACGCATCTCCTTTATGGCAATTAGTAGCATGGCGATATCCCAAGCTCAATTATTGATGACCCCTTTTGGAGACAGATTTCTTAAACATACATCTGAGAAACAAAAATGATGCCCCACTAGCCTTACTTTTCTGAGAGAGATGAGCAAAATCCTGAGTCAGCATTGAATTAATTATTTGGACCCTTCGGCTCTACCGACGGGACGTTTGGTATGATTCAAAAATATTGGGTGTTAGTATATTTGTTATGTTCTCATAATAATTATTTAATAATATTTTTTTTATGATAATTATTTTTTATTCACAAAATTATGATTGAGTGTAATGTGTACTAAATAATCCCTTTAGTTAATTCTGAAACATTCAGTATTATTATATTATTCATATGTTGATATATAAATAATTTTTATTTAAATTTTAAAATTTAATTCAATCAAATTTTAAAATTAAATTACATAAATTTTACTAAGAACAATTATATTACCTAACAAAATATAATTGACAACAATATTAAGTCTTCAGCGTTACATGATTGAAAAAATCACTCTTTTGTTATTGTAGTTTCAAATCAATCACCCATTGTTTGAGACATTCAAAGATTGTGATTATATTTAATATTATCTAATTTACTTTGATATAATATTTTAGCTGCTTTCTCATACAGCCTAAAAATGAGAAAATCTCCATGTGGCCCAGTCACAATGCATCACTTTTGTGCCACGTGACACATTATCTTAATTGAGTAATAAACTGCTAAAATTGAAAAGAGACCCATCAAACTTAGAAATAAGTAATAATATTTATAGCTTAATCCTTAATATTTTCATTTTTTATTTATTAATCCAAATATACCTTAGTTTATAAAATTCACAACTTATCTCATCTACTTTTTTATTTATTTTCCCAATAACCCCCATCTCCATATTCAAAGTCTTTTTGTAAAATAACACGAACTATATGCTTTTTAACATTACTGTGTACATTGTCGTATCCTTTTTTTTTTTTTTTAAATCTCTGTTGATGTTACCGCCATCTCAAATGGTGGATTAACCTCATCATGTAACAGAGAGGCATTTGTTGTATCATTGTGTAATTTTGTAGAACCATAATTTTGAACAATAGTGTCTCCCGCTAATCTATGTCAAGAAAGGTAATTAAGTAAATTGACACAGGACTCCCATAAATCACATTTGGGGGTTATGAAGAAAATAAATACAGTTAAAGGGACAAGTTGTGCATTCCATAAATCAAGGGATTTGGTTAATAAATAAAAGCTTTAAAAATATTAGGATTAGGAATTAAGATATAAATGCTACTATTTGTTTGTAAGTTTGTTGATTCTCATTTTTAGTTCATTACCGAATCAACATCATGAGGCAAGTCGTATTCAAAAATGGTTGCATCGGTATGTTTAAAAAAAACTGCAGACATAGGCACTTAAATCAGTACCTAAATCTGCAATGACAGCTGTGGGATTTGAACCCACGCCCTTTCGGACCAGAGCCTAAATCTGGCGCCTTAGACCACTCGGCCAAACTGTCACGTCGGGATCTATCGCTCACTCTATTTTTAAAATTTCTCAGTTTCTAGGGCGCAAGCAAAACATTTTTTTTCCTTTTTTATAAATTATTTGCCAAAGAAAGCTGGACTTGATAATACATGAAAGTGGCAAACATAGGAAGACCACTATTTTAGCGTTTATCTGTTCCTTTCTTCTCTTGGAAATGCATTCAATAGGGGGTCGGTGCAAAACTTTTCACCCCATTGATTTATTTTTTAGAAGGAAAAAATAAATCGTCATCCAGTGAAGTTTAAAGTAAGGATTAGATTTAGAAATAATTTTTTTATATATTTACTATTAAGTTATTCAATTTAAATACCATAAATATGTCAAAATATTATTAAAAATTATATACTTATTATATTTTAATTAATAAAATTTAATAGTAAAAATACTTCCTTTAAGTAATTCAAACTCTACCAATTTGGATTTAAATGAATTATGTTACAAAACAAGCTTTACTTATATGCTTAACATCTAGAGCTTTAAACTTGATAAAATTGGGTGACTTCAATATTTACATAGAATTTTACTCATCGGAGTTCATTAACCCGCCGATTTTTATTTTTATTTTGTTTTTAAGTTCAGTTGGGTTAGAACCAGTTGGTGACTTGTGCGCACCCTTGCATGTAACTCAAGGCAAACTATAATAAGTTTAAAGGAATGTTTGGATGAAAGAAAAGGAAATTTTAATTTTAATTAAATTTGATTTAAATATAACACCTTTTTCTTAAAATATGTTTAGATTAAAGAGAATGAATGAGAAAAGAAGAAAAATAATTATTTAATTCTAAATTTAAAAAAGAGAGTTTGCGGCTGTTTGCAATAATGGCTGTTGCTTTTAACATTGTTCTTCTTTTTATAAACAGTTCAAAGGCAAAACTTTGTCCTCCTAACATAAATAAATAAATAAAATTACACAAATCTTTATTGAATTTTATTAAAATTATATAATTTTTTTCTATTTTTAAATATATACAATTTTTTTAAAATAAAAAATTATACTACAGTTTAATTCAATTTTAAATTTTTTTAACTAAAATTTTCTCAATTAATCACTCTTACAAATTCTTTTATAGAAAATATTTTGGTTAAAAAATTTAAAAATTAAACTAAAATATATTTTTTGAAAATAAAAAAGATGCCTATGTAATTTTGTTATAATTCAAAAAAAGTTTATTTAGTTTAATAAAAAAAATAAAAATCTTAAAAAAAGGTGATACTGATGCATATGCAAGATAGTCTATAACCATCAATAATTGACTACAGCACCATCCGCTTAACTTTTCATAGAACAATTTAAAAACATAAAATACCTTTAAAACAAGAAAAAAGATTATTATTATTATAAGATCATAGTTATTAGTTGAACATATATGTTGTTCATAGGATTGGGTATAATACAATTCAGCATGTCACATAAACTGAAAATGATCCTAACTAAGCCTTGCAAGAAGATCTATGGCCAGTAGTACATTTTGGTAAGCATCTCAGAACAGCATTACTAGGAGGTGGCTTGTAAGTCGAGAAAAACTCAGGGTCCTCTTCAAGGGATTCACTATAGCTCTCCAAAATAGAAACAATCTCATCAAAATGTGGCCTTTTATCTGGATTGCTTGACCAGCATCTGTTGATGAGATGACTAAATGCCCTTGGACATTCAGGTGGCAATGGCGGCCTTGCATTCTACACATAAAACAAGTGGAAAAATACACAGTAAATTTCGCATTCCAAACAGAATCAAGCACAGAGAAGCACTCAAAGTTGTAACTAATGAAATTTTCTCAAGGTTCATCATGAACAGGACAATATTTAGTATATAATGCAGCTAAGATGGAAAAGTCTCTACCTTTCAATATTGTCGATAAGGTGCGAAGTGCTAACGTTTGAGAAAGATACAGCCACATTAACATTAAAAGGACCTACTCAAATGCAATCATACCAGATAAGAAAAATGATCATGCAAACATATCTGCACTATAAGATAATATCATTCGTTTGGTGTTTGAATCCCTCGAAACACCTAGCAACTTTACTTTGTATATAATTGCTTATGAATAGACACGTAAACAAACATGTCGGAGACTGAAAAATGTACTTGACATACTTATATATTGAATTATGATTGGTTTGATAGACCAAGTCTGCTTTATAGTTTCTCTTGGTTTTGACACCTTTTAACAATTTTGGCCAGGGCAGTTCACGCACACTAGGCTAAAATGATGAAATAAAGGGGTTAAAATTTCTATCCAATTTTTACTAAAGATGCTTATGCCTATATTTCTTTTTATATGTGAATAGGGTCCTTTTAGCAGAATGTTTGAGAAGAGAGAGTATCAAAGTAGAGAATGAAATAAATCCTCTATAGCACTACCATAGTGCTTTAATATCAACATCCACTTGGATAAAATTACATTTCACATCTTCCTTTAATATGAACCTTTTTATTCGTACAAGTTCTTTTTGACTTGGATTTCATTCGAGGATCGCTCAAGTGGATTGATATCTCCATCAGGTATAAATGAAATTAACCAAATATATAAGATAACATTTTGTTATTTTCACCTTGAATAACAGATACACTAGTATATCTGATAATAACATCACCATCTACCAGCAAATTTAGAAGTGGATTAGGAGGTTTTTTTTTTAAAGAAAAAATTACATTTTGTTTTCTTCGACATATTCAAAATAACAGCACCTGTTATGCAAGCCAGATCCATAAAATCCGTAATATCAATTTGCTTAGAATCACAAATTGAGTGATTTAATCAAGAAACTTTTATACTGCCAACAATTTAAACAGCAGCAGCACAAGAGCACCCACTTTTCTTAAGCTCACATAGTTTTTTAGAGGTAAATAATAAGATTGATCTTCTGAAAGTCTCATGCAATTGCAGCAGTTCAATTTCACAATGAGAATATGTACCATGTGATTAAGCAAATTCTAATGTAGTAAATACCTTGTGGGAGACTGCAAATGCTGCCTGTTCTGGTGTCATGTTGTGAAATGGCGTCAGTCCAGTTAAAAGCTCCCATAGGACTATGCCGAAGCTATAGACATCTACTTTCTTTGTATGATGCTTTTCTTTGATCATTTCAGGCGCCATCCAACGGTAAGTTCCTGTGAATCCTTTGGCGCTACCAATCTGAGATTCTAAGCATGAGATTCCAAAATCTGCTACTTTTACACACATATCTTCCCCCAGCAATAGGTTCTCTGATTTAAGATCCCTATGAAGTATCCCCTCAGAATGAAGATACTGCATCCCCCGCGCAAAGTCTAGGGCTAATTTCAGAACAAGATTGAGGGGAACTGAATGCGGCTGTTGCTGCTGCAGGTAATTTCTCAATGATCCCCCAGCCATATATTCAGTAATTATACAAAACACAGGAGGTTTCTTGCAAGCAGCAACAAACTGCAGGGCCAATAGAAGTCAATAGCTGCTAGAAAATGCTTAACAATAAGCCAGAATGCCAGCATTATTCACTTTAAAGAAATCCAACACTTGATCAGCCACAACATCCACAAGACAAAGAAAAAACTTCAATGAGTGGAACCTACTAAACCACAATTTCTTACTATGCATGAAGAGATAACCTTAAATAAAGATAACTCTCAGCTTTTAAGTTCAACTTTATACCATCAGAATGGACTAGTACAAAATACAGACGAGGATTTTGTAAGCACTTTTGGCAATTTTCTGTCTATAAGCACGTCTTTTGCACCTCAATTTATAGTTAGTTCATATTTCTCCACTTGGTTGAAGAAATTCACAGTACAATAAGGAAAAATAGATGAGGATATGATGATAGAAGTTTAGAAGAATTAAAGTTAGTGAAAGGGCAAAAACATTAAAAACTTAATGACAGAGATGGTTGAGGAAACAGAGCTTACAGTGATGATGTTTGGATGGTGCAAACGAAAGAGCAAAGCAACCTCGGAAGTGAATTGCTTCTCAAGCAAAGCAGCCAAGTCCTCGTCCTCCTCTGGTTGGCTTATGAGCTTGATGGCCACATCCCTCTGCTTGTAAATGCCTCTGTAGATCCTGCTATGCCTACCAGAAGCAAATTTGGATCCTATGAATAACTGAGACATATCGGCACTCCATTCCTCTTCTCCTTCTCCCTTGATGGCGGCCCCTGAAGAGACCAAATACTTGGACCATGACACAGCTCGCTTGTATTCCCCAAGCGAAAGCCTTCTCCCTGATCTTTTGGTGTTAGAAATTTGTTTGAAGCCGTAAAAGTTCTTCATGGGTCAGAGTTATTAGCTCTTGTCAAAATCATCAACCCCCTTCAAACCTTGCTTCCTCAGCCCAATGTAGATCCAGAACAACCTTGATTTTCAAGAGGTTAAACAGTTCCTGAGCCAACTACATGAGTATTTCTCATTATATCACGCACTTGAAAAACAAGAAACGAGAAATTAATCAACTCCAAACTACCTCATCTTGTTTTGTAGTCGTATAAACGACGACTATATGAGTATATGGTTGTTAAATAAGGGCAAGTAATCAATGAATCAGAATGAGAATGATCTTTAGCAGTATGCGGAGAAGAAGAAAGAAAAAAATATTTTCTTTTTCTTGGGGGGGGGGGGGGGGGGGAGAGAGAGAGAGTTTACAAGTCCGTGGGGAAAAGAGAAAACAGAAACTTGGTCCCCTTTCTCATTAAATCCTGAAGCTGAGAAAGCTCAAATCAAGACAAAGGAAACAAACACCGAGGAGAAGCTCTGGTTTTACTGTTTTTCAATTTCAAAAGAAAAGGTATGGGAAAAACATGTAAGAGTAGAAGTTGGGAATGTAGAAGATGGGGTTTGTGGAGAACAAAGAGAAGGTGGCTCTTGGTTGCTCGCCATATCCAATTACACTGCTGCTCTACGTTCGCAACGTGCGAAGATCCACTTCAGAGGAGACAGCCGGGGTCGCTCTGACGATGACCCTCGCCCTATCTCTTCTTCCCAGTTGCCCCTCTCCTTCCACTATATTCTCCAAAATGCCATTCCCTTCCTATTCATTTCCATCATTTTACTATATTACCCCTCCTACTTCCATCCGTCGTTTGTAGCCCCAATCATAAAGTGGTTGTGCCCTCCACTCCCCAACAAATGTGATCGCCATTCTTTTTTTCTTTTGTCCTTTTAGTGATTGGAGGCCATTTTTTATTTACTTAAATTATTAAAATTTAAATAAATTACATAGATCATTTTAAGTTTTATTAAAATTATATAATTTTTTTTATTTTTAAAAAATATATTTTTTTAAAACAAAAAATTATTATATACTTTCATCTAATTCTAAATTTTTGTATCAACATACACTTCATTTTTTTTAATTTTAAAAAAATATGTATTTATTTTAATTGAAAATATTTTAGTCAAAAAATTAAAATCTTATTAAAATACAATTTACCTCTTTATTTTTAAAAAAATTTGTGTATATTTTAAAAATAAAAAAAAAATTATATAATTTTAACAAAATTTAAAAAACTCTACGTAATTTATACTTAAAATTTTTGTTACCAGTGCCTTATAAATGTAAGATCTTTATAAACCAAAAATAGTTCTATTTACATTACCAATGCTCAAAAAATCTTATGATTATAATTGAATAAATCACATACAATAAATTGATATAATAAGTTGATCTAAACATTATGGTTTGAAACAACTTACCATAACAAGATACCATAAACAAATAACTTCTATGGCGTTAAGTCACGTGATTTGATTATAAATATTAATTTACCTTTAAAAAATTATAAATAAGCAACTCTTCAAAGTTAACAGTACAAAGACGCCTATTGTCAAACACTTAGTGTGTGTTTGGAAAAATGGTAGGAAATCCAAAACCATGATTTTAGCCAAAGTAACAAATTATAACTTTTGTATTTTGTGGGTTGCAAACTATGGTTTTGAAACTCCTACCATTTTTCCAAACACACACATCCTTCATAGTTTACCGATCCCATCCAACTAATCTAGGCTTCTCACAAAATTATTAAAGCTATTATTTTTATATTACTTTGATATTTGAATAAGGTTCTCTCTCTCAAATCTCTCTTCTTCTTTACTATCATACTTTCTTCCCAAACAATTTCAAATGCTAACATTTAGAGAATAAGATGTAACCAATGTAATATATGGATATGTAAGAGTAGCGAAGAGAAAAAACAGAGAGTGGTGAGACTTTTTTGCACTGATTGCAGAAGATTGCAGAATCTAACTGTCTGTGTGTCAAACGTGTCGTATAAGGTCTCGTTTGATTTTTTGTGATGCGAAGATATTTTTATATAAGTTATATAATATTTATTATATTATTATAATCATTACATCAGCAATTAACATATTTTTAAAAATAAAAATTATTTTTTATTATTTATATTTTGCACTCTTTTATCTCTAGATCCTTCAACCAAATCATAAGACATGTTAGCGGTTGTTGAGAGAAAATCTATGAACTGGGGGTATCGTAATTTGCTGCTTGGAGTTTTAGTGAGAAGAGAGAGTAACAATTGGCTGAGGAGTTGGGGCAGTTTGGGAATACGGAAACTGTCAAATGTTTAGTTAAAGAGCGTGTTCGGTGGGTCCCAGCAGCGCGTTGGTGTGGGCCCCGGCGCGTTGGTATCCGTGGATGTGTCGGACAAGCCGTATGGTCCTCTTCCGTATACGGTCTTCACTGACCCCTCTTTCTATTATTTAACTTTCACACGCTCCCAATTTGGGACACTATTTATTGTTGGGCAAAATTATCGTTGAGGTTTCAAGCTCATGATATTTATTATTTAAAATTATTTTAAAAAATTTAAAAATTAAATTTGAAGTCTTAAATTATAATTTTTTTATAATATTTTGAAAGATTCAAAGATGAAAAAATTTTAAATTTAATATTTTTTAATACAAATATTTTTAATTAAATATCTTTTAATAGAAATATTTCTTCACAGTTCAAACCATTAATTAATTAATAAATAGTACTGGTGCAGTGGTGCATGACTGCATGCAAATGTCAATTGGAATACGAACGGCAACATCCAACCAGAACTCTCATGATTCAGCCACCTCGTGTCCACGGATCCATTGGTGAATACTGCGTACTTGAGAGTTCTTTTATAATTTTTCAGAAAATGCTGTTTGTTCAGGCTCCGAACAAAATGTCGTTTGTGATGTTTAAATAAATATATATATATATATATATATATATACTTGAATTTTTTCATCTTTACATTTTGTTTATGTACAATTTAATTATTAAAATTTTTTCACTGTCATTTATTAATCTTTTATGAGCAACAATAAGTAAATAAACATACTCTAAAAATTAAAAATGTCGAGTTAAAATTTCTTAAACTAAATCACATAAAAATAACATATGAAGATTAAATAGTTAACAATATATTTTTAAATAATTTAAATTAAATTCTAAAAAAATAAAGAGTAAATGTTCTTCCTACCCTGTACTGTAATGATTTAGAGTAAAGGATGGGTTAAAAGCGCGAATAATATTTTTAGCTTTGACCAACTTCAATGCAATATAAATAAAATTTTCTTAATTTGTTGTGATATAATGATCCGTGAAGAAAAAATAAATTAATTTTTTTAACAATTTATTAGTCTATATTTGCACTTCTTTCTACGATGATATTACATGAAATGATAGAAATTATATATTTCACAATATGTGTGTTCGATTCTGAAATGTAATATGTCTTATCGAAAATAATGGAAAACAATAAGAGTATCTCATTCTTATGATGGTATTTAGAAGATAATTAGTTGGTAATGATATCAATATTGATTCATATATATATATATATACACACAAATTAATAATTTACAGATAATGTCATTATTTTATTTTCGATTAGGGACAAATTTAGCCAATAATCACAAATAGAGTGATTTAGGTGACAATTAACTCGTTATCAAAGGTGACTTTAATTTCTTTCGAAGAATCATAGAGACAACCGTGAATGGAGGTTGTTGATTTTTTTTTTTTCTAGAAGCACATGCTATAAGACATGCTAGGATGCCATGTGTCGAAATAGGATTGGCTGGAATTCAATTATTGTTAATTAAGCCGAGGTTGGTGGTACATGATGGATCCCTTCGCCGTACTCTAATCACGCTTGGCGTGTAGTTATTAGTCAAAACAGTTTGAATTTTTTTAATACTAATATATGATACTTCGTTACAGTAAAAAAAAAAAAAAAGTGAAGTATTAAAAAACAAACTAAATTCAATGAATAAGATAGTAGCGTTTCTCTCATTATTAAACTCACTATTGAATTGCTTTTACAATACGAACTATCATTATTGGGTTGAGGATAATTAAATATAGGTCACATCCAACGAATACCATAAGACAGAACATGATATAGAATGTTGCTATCCGTAGAAATCGTAGAAATCGGAAATCATTGCAGTTAGATGCTCTTAAACAACATTGCCCTTGTACTTGAATGGAATCAACTGTAAAATTTTAAATAAATAATTCACATTTTTTTAAATTTTATTAAAATTATAAATACTTTTTTTTATTTTTAAAATATATATAAATATCTTTTAAAATAAAATATTATTTTACACTTTAACCTAATTTAAAATTTTTTGACCAAATTAAATATCTTCAATTAAGTCTAAATATATTTTTTAATTAAAAAATTTTAGATGGAGAGTATTTTAGTTAAAAAATTTAAAATTGAATAAAAATGTAGAATAATATTTTGTTTTGAGAAAATTTTGTATATGTTTTAAAAATAAATAAATAAATAAATTTGCATAATTTCAACAAGAATTAAAAAAAATTGTGTAATTTACTCTAAAAATTTCAAATATTAAAAAGTACCTAATTGCACTACTCTATTTATTCCACTCCAAACCACAATAGGTTAGGACTGAAGTTTGCGGTCCAGTGCAAAGTTTAAACAAAATTTCTTTTTAATATATAAAAAAGAACATATTTTATTCTCCAAATTAAGTTTAATTACAAAGTCGATACACATGTTTTTAAAATATATCAAAATGTCTGTTAAACTTTAAACTAAAAATAAAAATATTAAGTTTCATTTATCATATATTGATGACAAGAGGTAACGCAATTCTAATTATGATAATAATAGTTGGCTTAACTTAGCGTTAGATTTTCAATATATATATATATATATATAATTAAAAAATTGGAGTTTAACATTTTTATTTTAGTCTAATTTTGTAATTAAGGCTTAGGGATGAAATATAAATTTAAAAAAATTGCCTAAATTGTACTTAAAATTTAAAATTATAAATGATTCAATTAATAAATAAATTACGTCAATTATATATTTTTACTATTTTTAATTATATTAATGATTATATGATTTTGTTTGTAAAAATAATAACTGAAATATTAAATAGCAATTAAATGATACTAAAAACCATAAAAAATTAAAGGAGGGCAAATCGATTTTAAACCTTAATTGTTTTATTAACACATATCTTTATTCTCCAAATTGGAGTGAGACTCGCTGCGAGCTGTTGATATTTATTGATCAAAATCGGAAGGTTGAAATGTTGAAGTCGTTTGGGGTTCGTGTGTGTGTGAGTGTAAAATACACTATCTTAAATTATAACGACATACTATGATATCAATTAAATTTTTATATTTTTATCATAATTAAACATTTTAACGAATATAAATAATATTTTTCTTGAAAATTTAATTTTTTAAAAGTAATACGGGATATACTATCCTATATTTTATCGAACACGCATATCGGACATCTTGGTCCTAACATCTGAAATTAATATTAATAATAATAAAAAAGAGGATAAAAATATATCATATGATCCCTCTATCCGTATTATGGTAAAGTGAAAGGATACCTTATACCTTGAACCAATATGATTAAACTGAAAAGAAAGCGGAATAAGATAAAAAAGGAGTTGATGGTGGTTGGGTTCAGAGAAAAGATGGGTCTAAGAATATTTGTCACTTAGTTTAAATGCGGAGATTAATTATTACATGAGCATGGCTCATTCGGGGTACCACGTGAAGCCCTTTTTCGGATTCATCTTCAGGACTTCACGGACGAACATTCAAAGTTATAAATTAGATAATTAGGGCATCTTAATTATTATCACTTTGAATCTTCATTTGTATACGTATTACATTTTTCATATATTATTTAAAATCCAATTACATTAATTATTTTATTGATGTAATTATACGATAACTTTTTTTTTCCAACAGGTTACGATCTAGCAAGAGTAGAATTCAATTTAAGTCTTATATGCTCACTCAAAAATCTTTATTATACATGAGCTAATTAATATGTTAATAACTATAACAATCGTATATTGAGTAAATTATACATTTTTTAAAAATTTTATCAAAATTACACAAACTTCTTTTTCATTTAATTTTAAAATTTTTGACTAAAATACTTTCTATAAAAAATATATAAAAATAGTTAATAAAAATTATTTTAGTTAAAAATTTTAAAATTAAACTAAAGTATATTATAATCTTTTGTTTTATTGGAGACTTGTATATATTTTGAAAATAAACTTATATATTTTTAACATGTTGGAACATTAATTGATTTATAAATTAGTGTTGATTAATTATTAAATTAATTAACCATTATATTTTAATAACATTAAATAATCAATTTAGTAATAAGTATTATGTAAATAAATTAAGTTTATTTGTGTTATCAATATTCTGTAATAGACTAAACTGTGTAAAAACTTATTAAAGAGTAAGTCCCAACTCACAGCCTATTTAGATTTAGTGATTTTATTTAAATACTAGATATGATCTATTACTTAACCTCATGGATATTTTAATAAATTCTAAAGGTCCTCGAGATATTGTAAGTTATAATTTTTTTTTTTTGTCTCATTTTTGTGATAATTCTAATGGAGATCTTTATTCTGTCATCAGATCTCTTCATTCTAGATTTGATTTAAACTTAATTACCCATATTATTTAGCAGTCATTGGTACAAGAGCCTTACAAAGACAAATCAAGTTTTGGCTTTAAATACAATTTCCGTGATTTATTAAAATTTAGCCAAACCAATCTCATGGCTCAATACATACTTTTCAAAAGATATAAAGTAATATATCTGAGATGGTGATTGAATTGAAAATCAGATTCATCTATAGTTATTAAAAATTAAAAAGTTCTGTGTTATAAATTGAAAATCAGATTTATCTATAGTTATTAAAAATTAAAAAATTCTGCGTTATGATTCTTTTTTTTTTTTTTGGCTTTTTGGAATCATTGTTGCCCGAAAAAAATCCCTTCATTCTTCATTTGATTAGTCTATTAGATTAGGGGTATTGTATAATGAACCTTTTGTTTTGGTTTTGTGAATTTCGATTGGATTTAATGAACCTTTTGTTTTGGTTTTATGAATTTCAATTGGATTTAAAACTCTTTCTGGCCAAAAGAAAAAAAATTATTTTGTGAATGAACTACAGCTTGCTATTGCTTCATGGGGCTTGCCCTCTGATGCTATATAAACCAATTGTTGATTGGTAAATTGGTACTAATCAAATAAGTGCAATTGAATAGGAAAAGAACGTTATTAATTTGTTATTACCAAGGTACAAAGTTACCCTTATTTATATAGATGGACAGGAGAAATTGGTTGACAATTGTCATGAATAAGATTTGATGCATAGGCCCATATTCTTATGTCCTTGAGTTATAGTTAAAAAAATTTTATTTTTTTGAGGAAATTTTGAATATTAAAAAAAATTAATTTAAGTATCTTTAAAAAAAAATTTTATTATTTTTGACAATATTTTAGAGTAAAAATTAATTCAAGCGCTATTTAAATTTTACCTTCTTCTAAAAAAATATTTTCTAACAATATTTGACATAGTTTATGCGGTGAATATAAAAGAGAAACATTTAAGTGAGATGAAAATTTTTATGAGTCTTAGTAATCAAAGTAAGTGTTGTCCTTATGGTGAAACATTCATATAATTGTTTAAATATTTATATATTTTTTATAATTTCCAGGAAGATATTATAAAATTAACATATGGCATTGCAGTTATAGCATACGATAATAATTATAGATGGATTTTAATTTTATCAAGTAATATCTTGAATATTCTAATTCTTGGTAAATAATTTTGGATATAACTTTGGAATCGTTGAAATAACTTATAAATTATTCAATATGTTATAAATCTTGATACAATATATACTTTGTAGTTCCAAATAAAATTTTGTTAATATTAATGTGATATGTTATTGAAAATTTGCCTATTTGTATTGTTGGATACATACTCATATGTACTTCTTGATTACTAAAGTGATAAAATATTGTGTATATGAAAGTAATTTATTACGATAATATTTCCTAGAAGAATATGATTAATATTGAGACTCTTTAGAAGATATATTTTGGTGATCCTAGAATTAGTGTGATAAATTAACATAAATTATTTATTTTTATGAGAATTTTGTTGATAATGGGCTATTTTCCTTATTCTTGTTATTGGGGTATGATTTGTTTTCACAATTGTGGGAATAATGTATGCGTATCTTGTATATTAGGTTATCTAATTGCATGTTCATAGTCTTATAAATTGATATTATGAGATGTCAAAGATATCAATTTTTGTTGAATATAATAGCATGCCTTTTATTTGCCTATAAGATAATTTTGGTTGTTGATACTTTGTGATTGTGAGTTTTCCTATTATAAAAGTGTTTAGTTTTAACTGAAACATATAATTCAATTAATATGCCTATATTAAAATATCTCTAACAATTCTTTATTGCATATTTATTGTTGGGTAAATTACATTAACAATGCATATGCCCTATCAGTATAATATTGTTGTGTATTATATTATCATTATGATAGAAAGCCCTAGTGTATTTTGTGAAATTAAGGGCATGTTTATAAAATGATAATTGTGCAACTTTCACATACATGACATTCTATGATAAGTGTCTCATTATTTGTTGGTTCATAATTAAATTGTGAAATTTTTGTGAGAGACACGTTAGCTATCTATAGTGAAGGCATATTTGTCCAATGGATCATATAAATTGTGATTAACTCTCAATGATAAATATTCATTGTTTGTTGTGGGATTATTTTTAGATTACATAATGAAAAAAATTAATTTTTATTATGTGTATTATTGAATGCATATTTTGGATTTTGACTATTTAGTAATAACAATAATTTTGCTATATATTTCTCCCAAGATCATAGAAATTCTACATGCATTAAATTTTGATATTAAGTTATTATTTTATTGAAAAGAAGATTTATGAATCTCAAACTTAGATTATATGATAAAATTAATCTATTAACCAAAAGTTTATACATTACAGTCTTGTTGAGAAATATGTGACTTTTGGATATTGTAAATTTTTGTCTGGATGCTTTGATTTAGTGAAAGTTTAAGTCGTGCTACTCAAAAATACTTTAATATGTTTTGACATTTGATTAAGTTAAATGTTTTGGACTATTTCTGTCACTATTTTAACTCAATTATAAAACTTTGTTAGCATTTCAATATTGTTTTTTTTATCGAATCCAATATTCTTTATTTTATCATTTTATATATAAATTTTGGTTACGGTACATATTGATTATTTGATATTCTTGGTATATTATGTTAATTTATTTTTATTTATTTTAACAATTAATTAATATTATTCAAGTGAGAAATTGTTAAAAAAATTAAGTGATTTATGCATTAGTATTAAATAATTATTAAATTAATTATTAGATTATATTTTAATGATATCAAATAATTATTTAATAATAAACACTTTATAAACAGATTAGGTTTATTTGTATTATAGATAGCCTATCATGAGCTGAGATTACTCATAAATCTATCATGGAAGAGTTCTCAATGTACTGCCCATTTAGAGTTAGTGATTATATTTAAATATTAGTTAAGATTTATTAGTTAACCTAATAAATATTTTAATAAACTCTCAAGGTTTTAGAGATATTGTGAGTTATGGCTTTTACTCCTCCTGTCATTTTTGCAATAACTGTCTTCTAATAAAAATCTTCATTATATCATCAGGTTTCTTTATTCCAAGTTTAATATGAACTAGATCTCCCGTATTAAACAAAGCTAAAAATGGATCAATATTATTTACTCTAGTATATTTTGATCCATCTGACATAAATTATAAAAGTAATAATCATGATTCACACGAAAATGCTGCTCTCTTATCGTACATGGCATAGATTTTGGAAAACACTGTGGAAGCGTAAGGACAAAGGAAAACTTTGAAATAGAATTTAACAATGGTATTGTGATTATAGTATTTATGATATTTTCATGTTAAAATTGAGGTTGTAAATTTAAGCTAAATACTATTTCCCCTGATAAAAATAGAACTTAAAATTTTATGGGATGAGGAGTTATAGACACTAAACATAACGAAGCATTGTTGCTTGGTGTTTTGGGTAGTTAGTGACATATAAAGGATAAGTAGTTATTAGGGGCTACGGTATGTCAGGGAGAATCCGAACAGCCCACAAGGTTACAGCCAAGATACACGCGAATGAAGAACAGCATGTGCTCGCTTGATTGAGACAACACCTTCGTTAACCCTGTTCATTCTTCACGTCTCACTTAAAGTATGTACCTTCTCCTCCCCGCCCCCCTCTCTCTCTCTCTTCCCAACCACACACACACACACACACACACACAAACAACAGCACAAAAAACAAAAAAAATCAAAATGCAAACATGTTAATTTATTATTATTATGATTTAGTTTTGTGTAACATACTTCTTTTGATAATATTTTCATCCAAAATCCTAATATCGCTTCACTATATTAAGAAGAAAAAAAGGGTTCCGTTAATATTGTGTAATTTAACTTTACTAATTTTAAAAGTTGAGCAAAAAAAAATCTTCTATGTAATTTACATATAAGAAGTATGGTGAACAAAAGTCTGAAAGTTATTTACATTTGGGCCATTTTCTTTGCTTAGACAACAAGAATTCCCCCCTCCGCCTCCCAAAAAGGGCAAAGTTTATCTGTTTTATTATTTTAAAATAAAAAGAAAAACTCTTACTCTTTTTTTGGGGGTAGGTAACTCTTTCCTCTATCATTAGATTAGAAAGTGGACCACCAAAATGATGGGATTGGGAACATTAAAGTTAAAATTTTCAATATAAAGACGAGAGTTAGACTGACTTCAATCCTTTTTTTTTTTGGGTAAAAGACTGATGTTAATCTTCATATAAACATGAATTTTTTATACCGTAATTATTAATTAATAAACATGTTTACCATAACGAGAGAAGCATCTTTTTTCCTGACAATCTTGCGAAAAGAAAAAATAGAGATTAAAATTTAGATTTGTCAGTATCTTTAACAATTCAACAAGTCGATTGATTTTCTATGATCTTTTTCTTTTGTGTAAGAGAGTAGATGGAAAGGAAAGAAGACCCCCTTTGGGTTCATTATAGTAATTGGAATATAACCTGTAAATTGTAACGAAGATTTTCATGAAAAAAGATTGCAATGCAATGCGAATCAAACAGGGAATATCTCCTTGTCCACCTTCCAATTGTAAGACGACAATATCTTGCAACCTTGTATATGTCTGTCTGTACAGTAAAAAATATGGGCTCGAACATTTTCCTTGAATGATCCATTCCCTCAGCATAAATAAGGGAAGAAAAAGAAAATAGCAGAGAGTACGTATAGACAACAAGTATGAAGTTCATATGGAGCCACGGGCACAAAGGTTGTAGCCGGAGATGAGTGAGCTAAAGGCAAAGGCAATGAAAGCCAGGAACGCCATTCCAACTGAAGCACTAGCCATCTCCGTGAACTTGTCTTTCCCCCAATTTGATTGCCAATCATCAACTCGGGTGGCTGCTGATGATGATGATGATATCAGAAGATATGCCAGAATCTGTCAATCACATTATCACAACAACGTTATTCCAACAAATAAAGATCTCGTTCTAGCTCATAATGTTCACAGTAATGCAAATCACAAACACCGGAAGAAGGCCCCGACAAAACGAAAAATAATGAGTTAAATCAGTGACAGAAATATTTTCATTGTTTGGGAAGTCTTGCGAAGGTACAGCAGAATGTCAAAGGTTTTTAAACCAATAGCAATGTCTTCCATGACCTCAGTCAAGATTATGGCCACCGTTTGACAGAACTAAACTAATACTTTTGATTAGATGTTGAGTCCTCTGACTTGCCTGATCCATGAAGAAATCAAAGTGACAGCGAAGGTGGTGATTGATCATGTTTTTTCCACTGACTAACTGATAGGCCAGATCACATGCTTGAAATCCTGAGTACACAAATGCAATAACATTCACAGATAAACAATACCTGCCACATCAATGAGCTTTACTGTCGTTAGAATCAACACTATGAGAGCGAGAGAAAAATATGGAAATAAACTGATGGTTGATGGAGATGGAGAAAGCTAGAATTCAATACATAGCAGCAGGGATTAGAGTTTGGGAGTACAATTACATTACACTTACTACTATTATTACTATCATCATTATCATCGTGGTTTTCAAGTGCATTGAGTAATTCAAACATAGATTCAACAAGGACAAAGCAGAGCACCACAATAAATTAATGTGATTTCAGGAAATTTAGGGCAATCAATATGGGGTTGACATAAATAATAATGGCAGGTTATGCTAGCTATTGGAACAAACATGTATCCGAGACCCTCACTACCCTCACTGTTATTAGTTTAAATAACGTTTTGGTGAATATTGTCTCCAAGCTTTCCTGAAAACAACAAAACTTTAAAAGATAAAATTCAAGAGTTGCTAAGATGCAGAACAAGAGGGATATAATTACCAAAAGGTTTTCTATGTAAATCTCTAGAAAGTCATATACTAGCAACAGCTGCTTGCCAAATTCAGAGGAATGTGTTGCTCATAATTAACGAGTAAAAATAAATAAATAAATAATTAATTAATTAATTAAATCAGGAATCATGATCATTGTGCCAATTTTCAAAATAAAAGGTAAGGTAGAATGATAGTAATTTTGTGATTGCTTGGACTATAAGTTAGAATTAACGTATAGTCTACGGTGACTATAGTGTCCAGTAGTAATTATTGCACTAAATTGATTGGCAGAGAAGCATCAACAACCTGATTTGGAAAGGAGAAAAAAAAATAGTAAAAAGGTTATTTAAGCAAACTTAAATTCATGTTCATAGTGACTGACCAAATTCAGGGACAGAGTTATTTTATATGTATGCTTCAACTATGTTACAACAGGAGGCAACAGCTTTAATGAAAAAACTTCAGAGATGTTAGAAATAAACAGGACAATTAGGGAGAAACAGGTCAAAGATTGACAATTCAATGGATTTAGAGATGTCTATGTTACTGAAGCAGATGATGGAACCTTAAAGAAAAGATCGGGGTGCATCTCAATTTTGTCAGTCCTAATAACTTCTGCTGTGTTTGAACTTTAAACTAAAATAAAAGTTAAGCGAAGGGAAAACGTGGACTTTTTACTCTCTTTTATAAATGAAAATTGACATTCAAAGCAATCCAAACAACAAAACTAGAAATTGAAAATGTCGTAGTTGAGCATAATTAGGTAAACAATTAGCAATAAGTGCTTCAATAGAGGAAGAGAAGAATACCTGTATTCCTTGTATCGATCATAGGAGTCGCCGCTCCAACCTTGGGTTTTATCAGCAGCCATAACCGAAAACGAAATCAGGCATAGCAACACCTCACTCAACCTAAACCCTAGCGCCGCTTTCCTCAACATCTCCTCCCTCTTGGACCACGCCGGAGTCGACGCCGCCGACCTTGATCTACCATGACCACCATCTCCACCACGCCCTACGCTGCTTGCGGGGCCCACCTTCGTCACGGACTGCGGAGGCTCATCCCTGATGGACCGATTGAGCACCACCATCGACGAATGGGACTTTGCCGGCGGCGCGTTCTCCGGCGCCTTTTGGCGGTCCGAAGGAGGCAAGGGGGATCTAACGGGAGAGCATTGAGTGAATTTGTCGACGGCTACAATAGCTTTGGAGTTGTCCGGCGAGTTCTCCGGCGATCGGAACTCAGGTGATTCGGGCGGGTCGCCCAGTTCGGATCGCAAAGGCGATTGAAACCGAAGCGGGGAGTGAGGCGAGGCTCTCTGAGTCGAGGACTCGGAGTTTTTCGACGATTGTTTTTTCATCGTTGAAGCACTAAATTTCTGGAACTACGGTTCCGCTAAATACCTTCACGTTCGTGGATTTTAAAAGGAGGAGGAGAAAAATTCGGACTCACGAAAAAGAAATAGTAAAGAACAGAAAAAGAGTATTTGGATGCTGGGAAAAAGAAAGCGAAAAAGAAAAAGCAGAGAGCTTGAGCTTCATGTTTTTTAGCGTAGCACCACTTCACGTTGATTCGATCCTTCCTCCATCGTCAACAAAGGGTATCTCTGTTTGTGGAAAGAGTAGCGTTTTTGACCAACCTGACAAATGAGCTCTCGCCACAATGAGACAACTGTGGGATCCTGAAAACACTGTTCACACGTGGCATGGTGTTATTGGTGGAGTGAAGACTAGGAAATTGTTAGTGCCCCCACGGGATAAGAACTTCACTGAAATGATTCAGATTCTGTTTGCTTCACTCATACGTGCAGTTAGATCCGGTGGCTTCCTCAAGAAAAGAATTCTTCATTTTTCTTTCAACAAAGAAATCTACACTAAAATTGGTTTTCCATATGTAATTTTTTATTAAATAATTATATATAATTTTACTTATATAATTTTTATTAAGATATCTATTTTTTATATTTTGTATAATTGTGGAGATGAGTCTATATCAACAAAATTTTAATTTGCTCACTTGAGTTGAGATGAAATTACCTCTAAAATTATACGAACTTATAGATTAAAAAATTTTCTTAAATATTTTAATTTATTTTGTCATGACAACACTGGTGTGCGCGTCATACAAAATATAATATGTCTTGATCGAAAATTTAATAAAATATCTAAAAGACTAACAAGTTACCGTAACATCGAAATAAATCATGCTAAACAGAAAGAAAATGAGATATTGAATACGATTAAAGTCCTTATCCAATCCCAAAATTTTGATTTAATTGACACTTTTTCTCTTTTAAACTTAAGTTTTAAGAAGATCTGTTGTACTTGGTTCAATTTCTATCCCATCCATTCTCTTTAAAGTCTTATGCCTCATTTCTGATAATTAAAAAAAAAAATTCGCTGTCCATAAAATAGAAAAAAAAGAAGTCCGTCGGATATATTTCATTTTACAAGGTCCTCTTGTATGTCTTTTTTCACTTTCTTACCATCATTTTCCCTGAAAAATAATGTGGTTGGTGATTGAGGCAAGTTGGATTACGCAGAACTGCAGGTAATATACACTTAGACAGACAGAAAAGGACATCCAAATATGTCAAATGTCAATGCTTTAATAATACATCATCTAAAATTCTACGTTGTTAGGCCCAGTGTTTGCTCTCTCTCTCTCTATATATATATATAGATATATACATTCGTAATTAATTTAAGTTATTTGTTATTTATAAATTTTATTCCTTTAAGAAGTTCTTATATATTTATTATAATTCCCCAATTAAAAGAAGAAACGTTGCAGGTTCAGAGAAAAAGCTTCACAATAATGGAGACAGCTTTGCATGACATGCAGCTTGCCCCTACGAACTATTGACGCTTTAACCCTCCTGTAGTATTTTGATAAGTCCACGACATTGTTTACATGGCTCACATCAGACCATGTTACGTACATAATAAATGCAAGAAATCCAAGTGGGTCCAGTAAAAATCTCTACAAGCTTTCAATTGAATAAAAAAAGGCTTTAAAATTGATTGATTTCTTTCAGAGTCGGTTATCTTCAGTGAAATAAAGGCAAAAATTCTTCTGAACTTTAAACAAGCGTCAGCTGGAAAGGTTCCTCATACCTTTTTCAATTACATTCATTCGTATATATAAATACCACCATGAGAAGCAACCTGCCAAATAATAGAACTCTCTGCTCCACTTCTCACAAATACACCTTTTCATGCTTCAACCCCCACCTATAGTTTTATACAGGAATCTACCTACAACCAACAAGAAAAGCATCTTTCTCCCCACCTTAGATAGGGTCAGTTTGCAATCACAATACCTTAACCATGTTCATTCTTCTAGAAGAATCCTTAAGATGCGGCGTGGAACTTCCTTTTATAGAACTTACAACTTTTGAAGAAAGAATGTAACAAAAATCTCATGCACATTGCTTTAGACGCCTAATAAACAAGAAAAGTCTTAGAGATAAAAACACATCAATAATCCAGAATGCACAAAGAAATATCACTTCAGTTCCTTGCAGGGTTCCTATCACATTAATTTGTCCGTGAGCAAAATTGATATCCACAAGATGATATCGTATAGAACGGGAAAAAAGAACAAACGAATTTGTGTCATAGAAGGGTAAGAGGCAAGAAAAAGGTACAATCGCCTGCATATTGGGTAAAACTCTCTCACAAAGATTCCAGATGGTACTCTCTCGGCAAGTGTCAGAGAACCTGATGTCCCGACCCATATTGTTGAAGAAAGAAATTAAGATTGGATTAGAATATTATGACTCACTCTGGTAGTTTCAGCCGGTTGAATATCACAAGAAAGCTTTGCTCTGGCACGACATAGAGAAAACCAAGATCTGCACCTTTCACATATGGTCCGATGCCCTGAATATGGTAACAAGGGGAAGGAAACATGTCAAAACAAGTCAGTTACTAGAGAGAGGAGGCCAGTAATCATGCTTGTACACTGAAGAAATACCATATATTTAAGTACCCATTTACCTTGCCATTAAGTTGGAGTAACTCTCCATCAACCCATTTTGGATTTCGAAAACCAAACTCGGCTATTCTCCCTTGGCCTTTATAACTTGCCACCTGTTCGTTGATAAATGAGTGCAGTATTTAAAATCAGTTGCATTTGTCCAGAACAATCCAAAGTGGCCAATATGATGTTACTCAAAAATGGAAATCCCACAGGGTAAGGTAGATAAAGAAGCAAAACAAGAAAAACACATCCAGGTAAAGAGAAAGCCTTCTTCAAGTACATATAGAAATATAAGCAATAGAATAGGAAGAAAAATTAATGATGACAAGAGTTGATATTGACTAGCAGTGAAAGAATAAAACTGTAAAATTAGGAGAAAAATTCAATTCTTTTATATTTTCCAATAAAATATAAGGCAGAGTACTGCCACGGCTCAAAAAAAGATTTAAATTAAACAGAGGGGAAGTGGAGCAGGTGTGACATTAAACTGTTAGCTTCATATGTTGGTAATACCTCGTGCATGATGGTTTGAAGAGAAATTTGTAAATAAGTATCCCATATGCATAAACATATACAAAAACACAATATACAATTGTCAACTGTAATTACCACTCCTAATTCATCTGGATACATCCCACGGTTGGTGTTGCGATTGCCTCTCCCAATTTTAGCACGAAATGTCACCTAAATACCAAATATACAAATTTGTATTTTCTTAATATGTTTAAGCATTATATAAGTGTATAATATGACAAGAATCAAGAGATTCAAAATGCAAAAACCTGGCCAGCAGGAACATTAAGATCCCCAGTCAACTTCACTGCCTCTACATATTCAAAGAACTCCATATCTGAGGAGTTGTTTTCATTGTCCACAACATTCCAGTGTCCAAACTTGCGCCTCAATTGCACCACTTCAGTACCATAAGGACCAAATGCACCGATATAGAGTCCTACATGTCAACCAGCAGATTTCTAGTTCATTCTCAGCTATTCTCAGCTCATATTGCAAAGAAAATAATCAAAATTAAAGTAGAAGTACTCTCACCATCAAAAGGATCTAAATCTCCTTGTGAAGACATAATCCGACTGAAAGATGTGTATTCAGATAATCTACTCCTTTTCTGTGCTTGACTAAGTGCAAGTTTGACAATTTCACGCACACTTTTGGAAACCTAACTCAAGTAAAATATTATTCAGTTTACTGTCAAGTAAAGCATAGCACTGTAGCTGAAACTTAAGAAGTAATTCACAAAAGGGACAGGTAGAAACCATCATCTCATCTCATCTTTTCTAGGTAATTTCAGATGCATATACACATGACTAGAATCCATGATTTTCCTACCCACTGTCATTGTGGCCATTTTTTTCTTTGGGCCGGGGGGGGGGGGGGGGGCGCGCAGGAGATTATTTGGTACACATGCAATGGCAATGATAAACAAGATATTACATTAAACTATTCAGAAAGGTAACTATGAATTCATAGTTAAAGGTTCTGCCTTCTATCAAGATGAAGTATCATTTATTCAGCACCAGATGTCTGTCTATAAATAGTAGACAAATACTTTTTAAAGAAAATATAGGGAATGTCATTTTTATCATGATTAAAAGCCTCGTATTCTTAACAAAAAATAATATCGTAATTATCATCAATATAGTAGATATTTCTTACCTAGTATTAACTGAACAGAACAAAATAATTAAATTTTTAACAATGATTTAATGTGTCTCATTCCAATCTCACCTTGGAAGAGATTTTGTCAGCACTCCAGAATGCCTTTGCAACATCAGGAGGCATAAGCTCTGAAACTCCTTGTGCTGCCAGTGCTGTCACTTTGATATTGGATACTTTATGTTCTCTAACATCATAATCTAGATTTCTTCTAGGGATATGCAAGACAAAAGAATCTCTGTCCAAATCTTTTATTTCAGCTGGAAGACGCATAAATTCATCTTTGGCAGGAGTTTCTTCATTATTGTGTACAACCCCACCAATAAAAAGCTTCATATCCAAATCCTTTTCATCTCCAGAGGCATCACTATCTCCTTGTAAAGTGATCTCATCAGGTTCATCCAGATTATTAACTTCCTCTTCAGGATTCTCATTGGAGCTAGTTTTATTACTCTCTTCCTCCATCAATTGCTTGACAGAATCATTATCCTCAGTCCCTTCCTCTTCAACATTAATGTTCATAACTTTGACTTTCAATCCTGGAATTTTTTCTTTGAGAAAATTTATCACATTTTTAATGCCCTCCTCAGTTGCTCCCTCAATACTATTGCTTTTCTCATCATTTCTCTCAACCTTTTCTTCATGTTCCTGCACTTCAACTGAGGATACATTCTCAACTTCAGGTTTAGATGGGCTTCTAGCAGGTATGGATGGGGAGTTACTCACTGAATTTCCTTTAGGTCGTCGCAAGTACACTACCTGTCAAAACATATGACATGTACTACTTAAGGAATTACACAGAAGCTGGCAGACATGAAGACAATAAAATCCCAGTAAATGCATGCCAATGGAAAAGCAAGATTTTGCTTTTAGTTTGATATCATCTCAAATAATCAAATAGCCCATCAATATACATTTGCATTAAGATGATTGTTCTCCCCTTGTGTATTGGTTAGTCACAGACCAACAAGCAAACATATAGTAGGTTTTGAACCTATGAGCCCACATTTCTGCTTTATTCCTGGAGGTATCTGTAGTCTTGTTAGATCAACAAATATTCCATTTATAAGCTTTTAAAAAGAAAAACTTATAAACTATCTTAGTAACTCATGTTCGTGGTATTTTACTGAATATAAAAAGCATGCATCATTTAGTTGGACGATTTGAATATTACCTGCATATGATATGTGTCATCAGCATTTTTTACCACATAAATTTCAAAAATTGGAGTCCCAGGAGATGCTGTGACCAATTGTCTGTAGCAAACAAAAGTAAGCAGTGCTCACAAATTAACAAAAGGCAAAATAGAAACTACAATGATCACACCTTGGACTGTAACTCTTGCCAATAAATCTACCCATACTGGGACTGATACGTATTATTCTGCCAAAGGGGTCATCTGAATCTTTGGAGTAGCCTACCCACCAACCCACCTGCACATAGTGATAAGAATGGTTAATGGACATCAAGACTGTCATTCATGCCATTCACAATAACATATCTGTTAGTAGAGCTTTCATTAGTACCATAATTATTACTCAAAATCACCAATGTGTTTATACTATTCACAAGCCATCTTTCCAGATGGGCATTGGTATCTTCCCAGACCACTGCATAGCTTTAATAATAGAGACTTGTTGCTTCAATGGCTTGATCTAGGGCACCATTTCCTTTTTAAGCTTCTTAATTTGAAAGTGGTAAAGTTGACTTTCTCCTCTCATGTAACATTTCCAAATTATATTTTTCCACATTAAATAATTATTTCAAGTTAAAATTTCTTCTCAGTTTCACTCTATTGTCTATAATTTGTTTTTTCTATGAATAGAAAATAAATATCTCTTAATGTTAGGATTTCAAATACTTGTCCTGCTTTCACCTACCGGTAAAATTTGCAGCCAGTCCACAAGCAGAGATAATTATGTCAGAAGAAAAAAAGAAAAAAGAAGTTACGTCATCCAGTTTAAAAAAAGAGGAAAAAAACCACCACAATGTTCTTGAGAATAAATCATCAAAAAACTGTAAGAGCAATGCTGTTGAATAAGGCATAGCAGTAGTAGCAACTGAGAAATGTACCAGTCCACTTCCAGTATCTCTACATAATTTTGAAGCCTCATGGTAACGCTCTTCATCTATGGCACTCTGCAATGAAGAGAAAAGATGAGACTATTGACCATACAATAATTAGAAAGGTTGAGAGTCCGGAGACTCTAACTAATTGAAATGGGATCTTACCTTCAACTGAGACATGATTTCAGCAACGCTATCCTTTGATGTTGCTTCTGATATAGCACTTTTTAACTTTGCTGCTTCTTGAAAGTCTTCCTTTTCAATTGCCTCTTCAAGTTGAAACTGAAAGGCATAGAGTATTTGTATATACTTACGCATAAATCAACCGTCTTTAAAATAACATGCTGCCCCAAATTTGCTATTGTAGTCTATTTCTCACAAACAGCATACCAATTGTTCTTTATTGTAACTCGGGTTAAATAACACAACAAAATTTTCTGTCCTTCACAGCTTCAAAGAACAAATGGTAATTCGGAGAACCGGGGAGCGCGTTTAGTTGAGATAATATTCATGAAATAGAGCAGAATTTCGAAAATATTCACAACCAAAGTGCCCTTGGCTTTTCACAAGTTATTGACCAGTCAAGCTAGACTGAAGGACTGACAAAATAAAGTTATACCTAAGTCTATAAAGCAAGGGTGGAAGGGCAAATAGAAATAAACAACACACAAGCACCCAAGAAAACAAAAAGAAAAGAAATGGGAAGCTGAGGGATTTAAAGCATATGAAAGTGAAACACGATGAGTAATCACAAGGGGTACCTTAAGGACAGAGGCGAAGCTCTCGGCCTGTTCAATTTCAGAAAAATGGCGGCTCCATCGATTCCAATCCCAATCCAGAGAAGAAGAACCATTACGATTGTCGGTGTTATTGTTGTTGTTGTTGCTGTTGTGGGTGGTGACCGTACAACGGCAACAGAAGTCTGAACTCTTGCGGTTCCGACGGGAGAAAATCGATAGCCCGCTTTGAACAGTAAAGCCCCAACCCAGAGCGAAGCTGACGTTGATTGATTTCTTTGGGTTGGAGTAGACATCGAAGCAGGAGAAGGGTCTTCGTTGTGTGCTCGTGAGAGCTTGTCCCACTCCCCATGTATTCGCCGCCGCCGCCACCATCTCTCTCTATCGCCGTTTATATTCAGGCAAGGCTTCAGTTTTCTTGCAAGGGTTTAATTTTCCGGGGAAGCTGTCCGGGGAATTGGACTCTGGTTTGTTGTAACCGAACACGGATAGAACCAGTGACTCAGCGAGGATAAAGCTGAGACTGTGACTCAGCGAAGATAAAGTTGAGACTTCGTCTACATAAGACACTGCAGATAAGAAAACCATGTTATATTATACGGAAAAAAAAAAAAGAGAAATCGTTTGTAAAAGCTGAATTTGTTTTGAGTTCAATCTTTCTTTCTTTAGATTTGATGCCTGATGTTTTAAAATGAAGAATTAAATACTAAAGCAAAATGAAGAAGAATTTTTCATTTTAAGATTTAATTTACATGTTTTCTTTCTTTATTGATTGATTGACTTAATTTAATGGTGGGTTATATTTATTTTCTTTTGTGAGAAATCAATTAATGGATTTTTGTTAGAAAATGCAATAAAAAAGGATGAAAAAAATGTGAAAATAAGGGAGATGACTTTTTTAGTTTATAAAATTAAAAATTTATTATTATTATTTTAATTAATTCACATATTAATGAAAATAAATTATTTTTCTGATATCCAAATTTCGTTGTCTTCTTTTCTATTTTAAAAAAAATATTCTCCTTTTTTAAAATTAAAAATTGCACCTCTTCTAAGGTCATTTTGCACCTATTTTAATTAAAATATTTTTATATCAATTATTTAGATGATATAATAAGCTTTACTTGATGAATGTAAATATAGTTAATTTTTAAAATTTAGAATACATTAGTTTTGTGATTTTTAATACAAAATAAATGACTTTGACATAAAAATTTAAAAAACAATTTTATGGAGTTATGTTTTTAATTAAAGAGATTGATATTATTTTTAATAGTATTTTGGTCATAGTTTTAAAGAAGTTTATATATATATTTATAAAAAAAGATTATGTAATTTAAATTTCTCTTAAGGGATAAAAAATTAATTTAATTTATTAATAAATATAATTGTGTCCATTTGCAGAAAGACTAATTTTGTCTGAATTAAGGTTATTGTTCAATTTATATTCCTCATAGATTATCACTGTTTTTTTCAAATAAAGTACAAATGAAATAAATAAATATACTTTGTTCAAGTACAACAGTTCTTGCACTGTTAACAATTTTAAAAAAAAATTATAAAAATATAAAATAAAAGGATAAATATTATAAATTCATTTGATACACAAAAAGTTAAGTATAAAAAAAATATTTTTGTAGATAAAAATAATTTTAATATTTTTATTTTTAATAATTAAATAATAATTATAAAAGCAAAATAAACATTTAACAAAATTTTTGTTCTCTCTCTTTTCCTTCGTGATACAAGCGAGATTAGATCTTTTGCGGTTGAGTTTCATTTACTATTGATGAAGTTAGCATAAAAATGAATGTATATTATTTTTTATTTTAAATTAAACTCATTCATTCATTTTTCTTCTTTCAACTTTTTCTAACGCCAGAGGAAGTCAGCTGATCCTGGTCCTGATACAAAACGGGCCCACGCGTGCATGTTCCACTCCTCAAATCTGCCGCTGTCTTACAGCCAACCCCAAATCTGATTATTTATGACGCACGTGGCTGGTCCCTTCATTGTTAAGCAGCCATTATCTGAACATGTTTGAATCAGACACTGTGTGGTTTTTACACCACACTTAGTTGAATGGGCCAAAATCGAAGTTCCATTTAGACAGTTTATAGCCCCTAAAAAGAGGGTCATTGGGCATTTTTCCTGCCACGACTTCCAGATAATGAAAAGTAGATTTCAAAGGAAGTTGCAAGCACCCATAGAAAACGGGTCAAACAATTGGGGGTGGTCAGAAACACAGGACAAAACTTTGTTGAGAAACATCCCCACCAATGTTTTAAGGCTCTTACAGTTTTTTTTTTCTTGGAAATAAAAATGGAAGGTGGATGGGAAATGGATAAGAGTTTTGTGTCTGAAAATACAAATTGGAGAAATTGTAGAGTTGAAATAAGAATAATATTGCTTTTTTATATTTGGTTAGATAAAAATGAAATAAGAGAAGGGTTAAAAAATTAAAATACCTCTAAATAATACAAATAATAAAATAACTATTTCTAAAAATAATAATAATAAAACAATCATTTCTGAATCCCTCCATCTTGGCATTTTCACTTGCAAACCTGTACCACCACATATACATTTTTCAGCACTTGAGAACTTGTATTTTCTTACCTATTTCATTTGGAAAGTTGCACCAACACAGGTAAATACCACCACACACACACACACACACACACACACACACATATATATATTCAAAGGATTTTAGTCATCGTTTTTCATCTATGCCTTTCTCAAATCAGACCCTACTCACATATGAACCCATAAAATGCTTACACAATACCACCGCACCAAAATACCACAGTAGGGAATTGGAGAGGAGGAGGACAGTGGTCTAAGGTCGAGGAAGCGATGGCAGACAATCGATGAATCAACCTCCTGAAGTAGTGGAAGCAAATCTCCTTCAATAGTGTGGGTGCAACGAACCTGAACAAGCAAATTTGGATTTTCCTCACAAGGGCAAGACTGTCTCAAAACCCACAACACTCAATTCTCCCCCTTGATAAGATGATGGATAGGAGACTCTCATGTTTAAGGGAGAGAGCTCACCCAAGTTTGCAGGACTCCAATGTACCAAAAATGTATTTTTGGCATTCTCACTTCCTCTTCCATTCCATGATTAAGCTATCTTGTATACCAAACAATACCTAAATCCTGGTAAAAAGTGGACCCAACACCAAATCTGGCATGTTTAAACAATACATGTTTTGCTTTTACCAGAATTTCACTCCTATCGAGCTCTTCATGCAAAATTTCAACTCCTGACTTATCAAGAATCACTCACGACTCTGAAGCAAAAAAGAACTTATTCCTTGTAAGAAGGGGTTACCGAAAAAAAAAAAAAAGATGTCTTAATTAAAGAAAAAAAGGGGGGGAGGGGGGGGGGGGGGGGAGGACAACAAAGGCAGAGACAAAATTCAACAAACAATGCGGAGAATTTTTAACTCTATACATTTTACTAAACAAAAAGACAATTACACATCTGCAGCTCTCTATGTTAGTTAAGAGAGAGAGGGGGAAAAAACAAACAAAAAGGCGAAAGTTTTTTTTTTTGTGGGGGGGAGGGGGTTGTTTCATTTTTCATGTTCTATTACTCCACAGCAAAAAAGAAAATTGATCCATTTCTTCATGGATCAAACATGAAAATTTCTTGTTAGAATGCATAGACCATTTTACAAGGCTTCATAAAATGGCCAGATATGAACACTCAACTTTAATTTCTCTTAGAAGGAATTAGAAATATAACAGAAGTTCAGAAATAATGCAAAAAGTCAGTCTAATTTTGTGCAGAGGAGAGACTAACAGGCATGCATTCAACCGAAAGGCCTTGGTCTCCAATTGATGCATTTCGAGTCACAACAAGCACACCACCATTCTCAGCATTTTCCAAAGCATTATCCACCTCACCACCTGGCCCGGCGATTTCTGATCGCACTGGGCAGAGAAGGCCCTGTAATCTCAACAAATAACTCTGACTAGAAGGTTGGCCTCTCACATATCTGGTTGTTGTCACAACACTGGCAGAGGATCGTTCTGATTCAGGGCGGAGATTGGAAAGAGCACTGAGGTCAAGATTTGGAAATACTGAACAGCGGCACCGAGGACATTTCACATTAAGTCGAAGCCACTCATCAATGCATTCAACATGAAAATTGTGGGCACAAGGCAGGCCACGGACCTGCATCAAATTAAGTTGAAAACTTTATCTTCAATACACCTATTGCATCTCAACTTTCTTAAAAGTATATGGCTCCAAGAATTGGAAATAGACAGAAACTAAATATCAGAATCCACAGGAAAATATAAAGCAGTTTGAGAGAAATGTAAAATTTAAAAATTTTTCCTCAATCCCTATATGGCCCCATATATAGTCAGTTGGCACAAAAGGGCCCATCAGCCATTCAAGTAATTGGTTTAAAACATGTTTCTGAGTAATATATAACAAACAACTTGTGCCTAGACCCCTGAATAGTGAAAAGTATACCTCATTCCCCTCGTGGAATTCTTCTAAGCAGATGGGGCATTCACTACAGTCGGTTGGAACAGCCTTCAACCTGAACTTTGGGAGTTCCTGAATTAAAGCTTCAACTGCTTCTCTCTGCCAAACCCAGAAAAGAACCCTAACTGTCAGCAGTGAAAGTCACAATAAATATACAAAAGGAATTTTAAATAAGATTTATAAACATATGACACAGTATAATCATGACCAACATGTTGCCTATAAACAACAAAGAGCAGTATGACTATTTCATGAAGAAAATTCAACAGTAGATTTTATTCATGATCATTTGTGATAATAAAATTCAACTATGTTTGGTGCAAAGAACGTGAACTACTGCTTTACAAAAGTTTCTGATATACAATCCAGAGTTTTGAAAATATCAACTAAAATTACCTGAGCTGGAGTTAGGTAAAGTCCAGGATGATATGCACCAGCATCTTGGCCCATGCCTCTTGTTTCCTGACCTGCAGCTTCAAATGCCCAATCAGGCACTCGGATCATGTCAACCAGAACCTAACAAGAGAGAGGGGGGAAGAGAGAGAAAGTAATTGTTACCCTCTAACAGTCATTAAGTAGGGATAATCAAACAGAAATGATTGCAATTAGATTGTTAAGACCAAGAACATAATTATAGCTATACTCCAATAAATGCTGTATATGAAACATTCATGAAATGAAGAGACAGCATGACACTAATCTAATTGCCTCCAAAAAGAAGCCAGAAGTGAGACCATGGTAACAATGTAGTGCTTGTAAGATTCATGATAACAATGAAACACTTCTCTCAATAACGCAGTCATCACAAGCTGCATCAAAGCAGGTACAATTGCCAGAATAACTGAAGTTCATAAAATGCCAACAACGATGAGGTTCCCAAAACGAAATCAAGATAAGAAATTTAGAGAGTAAAACATCATGATAAAAAACTACAAAGGAAATAATAAAGAATCACAATAAAAATTTGTCAATAAGCTAGCTTCAATACCATGTCAGATTGACAGAATTCCAAATCTCAACAATCAATAGAAGGTAGTGGTACCAACTAAAAATCCACTATAATACAACCTAAAATAATTTTTTGGTTCCTCTCCTTTCAACAAAAATATGAAAAAGAGAAATTCCTTTCCATGTTGTTCATGACTCTGTTAGAAATGCTCCAGTTTGATCCAAAGCATAGCAGCTTCGTGCTGGAGTTTTCAAGAGATATGCAACTGATATTGTAACGTATGAGATAAGTAAAGCTTACTCCATATTCAGATACAGGAATACCCTGCTGGGCACGTAACAAGTGTGCTTGTCTTCGGGTCAACCACTGCAACATAAGAGTTAAACAAAACCAGGATAAGAATAGCACATACCTTAACAACAGTCAACAGATAATGAAGATGAATAACAATTTGCAGAAAGGGGCAGCCAATAGGTCCCCTGGAAACAAGCAATGCAAAACATGAAGAATAAAAAGAACCTTTGCTCATGGAACCAGATCCCATAAACATCTAATGGGTAACAACAGGGCACCACTAACCTTGCCTAATGACATGCAAGCAATGCAAAGCAATCCACAGTAGCTAAAAAGTAACCAGATGAGGAAGCCCCATTTCTGCCCCTCTTCGGGCAACTGCAGGTAAATATTTGCATTATGTGCCATAAGCCTGTCTACAAAAACAGCACTGAGGTTTGAATTAAAATAAGACATACACAGTTCCTGGCACTGCTGAACCACAGGGTACCAATTATAGTCCAAGCCCAAAGAAATGGATACAGAAGCAAAGCAAGGATTGAAAGGACTGCTACTCTTCCACAGAAGCGAGCATATCTCTGCTGCCACCCAAAGTCTCTACAAGCATAGCAGAAAAATTGGAAAATAAAAGAGGAACTAAATCAGTGCTTGGATTTGACCACTCCTAACATCATTGGACTTCATTTGCTTGATTACGTATTAATGATCCAGAACCACTTCAGTGGATTTTACCATATAATGAAATCCTAGAAGTCAGCCATGAAGAAAAGTAACCATAAATGATTTTGCACTTAAATATTCTATTTGTAGCAAAAAGCCAAGTAAAATTGAACCCTGCAAACATTATACTCCAGAATTCTACATTTCAGAAGTATCTTTTCCATAGATCCACAGGTCATAACAATGCCCATGACCACATCTAATTTTCCACAAGTCTCAACTTAAGCCCTTCTTTTCTTACCTAGCAGAGGTTTATCTCACTCCACACCACACATTTCAGGCATTTCAGCACTGAATATTCAGGCAGATGACTAGACTATCTCATCCACTTTTCTATAATTTTATAACCAAGTGGCTATCATATTCCATGCTATGTCAATATAGTAGCATTAGTGCCATGTAGATTGATTTCAAGATCAATATCAACATGCTTTTAGTTGGTGCCTTGATCACCTTGATCGTGTGTATAACATTCTGAATTGCAAAATGCAGATTTTTCCACATTCATATTTGGCTAATTTTCAATTAATTGGATTACAAGGAACATATTAAAATTCTGAAGTTCCACACTTCATCTTTCATACTCCAATTTTGTCAGGGCTTCCTTCATTAATGCATCAGCCCAAAGTAAATTCTACTTATTCAACTTGGAATACAGGTTAAGAAAAATACAGCATGAAATCTTTATCAAATAGTCGGCACAAAATTTTAGATAAAAGGCCTTACAAACCCATTCCGACAGAAAGTCCATTATCAACAAACATCATCAACCGAAAGATAAACACAGTAGTGTAGTCAACCTGAACCAGTGAAAGAGAAAACAAAACATTATTATGTTTATCTTATCCATAAACGTGGAATAGGAAGCCGAGCAGCATCATTAATAGAGGAACCCACCACAATCCATATGTGCAAGGGGTATGTACAAGAATGGTACCGCTTCCAATTAATCGCGACAATAACTCTATAAGTCAAATGAATTAAGAATACAAATAGAAACATTCTTTTCTGTAAGAGAGAGAGAGAGAGAGAGAGAGAGCGGAAGAACGAAGAAACCGCGTGCCAATTCGAAATGCAGAATCATAGTATTACTTAAAGAATCCAAAACCTCAATTCTTGAGTAGAAATTAAAAGGATACACGCTGGTGGCGAGCATCGACAAGAAAAACCCATCGTACCTACGAGCACCGAAGTCTACATCAAAATTGGAACCCAAGCTGCGCATACAATCACACTAGAAACACACAAGCAAACGGGAGGCGTGAGAAAGGATTGAGACCAACCACTTAAAATCGACACCTCTGATAGCCATGGAGGGGCAAACAATTTTGAGAAACCCTAGAATGAAGCCCTCAGGGATTTTAATCTAGCAGCGGAGAATGCATGAACCGAAGATAGGGAAATCGGAGTGAAATCCTTCATGAATGGGATCGTATAACGAAGGCCACAATATTGGGACAGGCCGAGAAACAGATGAACAAACAGTGCAGGAGGATGAAGAACGAGCGAAACGAAACAGTAGTGGAAGATGAACTAATACCGGCCAAAACGTTGACTCCAAAGTTGAGTGACTTGTTCACTCTGTTACTTCACGACGTTACGGAGGGGACCTTTCCTACGTAAGTCTAGTCGCTGCCTCGATACTTCTTTTGGTTACTTTTTCTTTTTCTCCTTTTTTTTTTTTTTGGCTTTTTCTACTTTTGAATTTGATTTGAAGTGGAGCACAAGCATTTTACAGTTAACAATGCAGAAAACTTATTTTTTTTTTTTGGGTGCCAATGACAATGCAGAAAACTTGTGGAACAAGATAAGATCTAATGGCTTTTTTCTATCACGTTAGGCCAGTTTTGATTTTTACGAACTATATAAATAATGAGAAATTAATTTATGCAACTAGTATAATAGGTTATTTGAGTTGATAGAGCGTACCTTTCTATTCAAAATAGGCCTAATGTATTAACAACTTACATTCTAACTAATCTGATTAAGTATTGCTTTTGAATTGTAGTATATTAATCATTTGCCTTGACATAAATGAAGGAGCACACCATATGTCAAATGATGTACCTGTCACCTAAGATAATTGAAATTGAATCCTTTATAATTACTCAATTAGAGAGAAAGTAATAAAAATAAATAAAAATGTGTATAAAGTTAACTTCCTTATAAATAATGAATTTATATTTTTTATTAAAATATAATTTATTAACCTAAATATGCAAATAAATATTATATTCAAATATACACAAATAAAAAAAATAGATTTCATTTTTATTAAATTTAACTAATATATATGTGTGTGTATGTGAATGGAAAGTATTTTAGTTAAAAAAAATTAAAGTTTAGACTAAAGTATAATTGAACTTTTTATTTAAAGTAAACTCTATATATATTTTGAAAATATAAAAAAGATTTATGTAATTTCAATAAAATTTATAAGAGGTATATATAATTTACTCTAAATTTAACTATCTACTATATTAAATGTCAAATATGAGTTTGGATTAAAAATATTAAATAAATAATTCAAAATTGTGAGTTCATTAGGTTTAGATTTGAATTAGGGATGAATAACATGACAAAATGAATGAATTAAATTATTTTAAAACCTACAAGATAATATTATCTACTTTTAAACTATGCAACTCAAATTAAAACTTTTATGAAATTATAGAGACTATAACTATATTTAGACCTTGTTTGATAGACTATATAAAGGGAATTTTTTTACATTCTATTTTGTGTAATGTCTTTTATGTTATTACGATTACTATTCAATAGTTTCTATCCTTTTTTATTACTTTTTTTAAGTAAGGAATTGGGGTTATTTCCTATCCACAAAATCATACTTTTCATTCCCATTTTATTTATATTTCTTTTCATTCTATATGTCTTAAATCATTTAATAATGACCTTACCATAGTAATATTATATTTTTAATAGGAGAATTACTTAAAAAATATTGCAAAGACATACATACTAAATATATTAAAGAAGAAAATGTTTAAATACGTCAAATAAAAATGTGATTAACAAGTTTGGTTTATATTATTAGTTTACATATTATTAAGGAGTGAACCATGAGTGGCTAATACGTGAATGTGATTTAAAAAAAAAAAATCCTTACATATATATTGCATTAAAGTTAAATGTTAGCATATAGGTTTCAAGTGTGCAACTAAAAGCTTGCTCTGCTTCAGTTGAAGTTGTAGGATCACATGCATATGTATTAATAGTTTGAATCATAAGAACAAATAAATCATGTCATTTTTTATGTGTAAGGATAAGTTCATGTAGGAGTTGAGTTATGATTTTTGTCGTAATGAATCCATAGACAATGCAGTACAAGGTCCTAGTTATCTAATTGCTATCATAATCAATCTATAATCACATGCATAGTGAAACTCTTGATCAAGAAACCTCATAGTGAAAGAACCTTTTCCTTCTTTCTAGATACTTGAGAGTATGAAAGCTTTTGGCTGTTTAGTCATCCTTTTGACCCAAACATCCCTTAGTTAGTATTTTATATTTTAGTCCCTTTGTCTTATCCAACAAATTGAACCCTCCTTTAGGACAATTAACTCTAACATACTTCTAAGCCTATTTACCTTTCTTTGCTAGGCTTATTTAGGCTAAGCTGTTCAAATCCCCATCATGAATCCTTAAATGCTCAACTTGCATATGCTTTATTAAATCTTCCCATTTCTCTTTCTGACTTCAACCATTGGTTGCTTCAATATCTCAATAAGATTATTTGCGTAATAGAATGCCTATAGCTTAATTACATCATTATTGCATTTACAAATTGCATTATATCTTATTTCCTTCTTGGCTTAGAATATGGCTTCCTCATATTTGCCTTTTCAATTTTCGTAGCTTATTTTCCATTGTGACATCAGTTACAAGCTGCTATTTAACCTAACTTCTATCATTACCTCTGTGTCCAAAGACCTTTACTACTTCTTAATATCTATATTTACGATCACCTTCAGTTAACCCATCATATTACATTGCACTCATATTGCATTCCTTACACTTATATCCCTTTTGCATTTTCTTAGAAAATTGTTGTAATGGATTTTCGCATGTATACAGGTCATACAAATAATAAATTAATGAGTATAGTATTGTTCTGACAAGGAAGAAAATTAACTATCAATTATTAGAATTTATCCTTTTATCTAAATTATCCAATTGAAATGAAAATTTAAAAGCAATTGGATATTTTAAACAAGTATTTAATATATATGAAAAGGCTTTAGAATTCAAAATCCTCTATCTACATCGTAAGCATCACTTTAAATGGACTTTTGCAATTAAATTCAATTGGATTGACAGCAATTTTGCTAATATAAATTCTTTCATGAGATAAATCGTCATGCTTATATTAAGCCTATATCTACTTTCATGATGATATAGCTAATACAAACCCACTACATATAAGAAATCATTGCAAGATAATATTCACAGATCATTCAGATGAAACTCATATCTCTATAAAATTGTCATTTAAGTATATTTCTCTAATGATTTATACTGTAATCAACCTTTCAATCATTTTACAATACGAAAATAAATGACAGTTAATCATTCATGAATAAGAGAGAAAGAGTAATAAATTAGTTTGATTAAAATTGTCATAAGAGAATTCTATATTCAATTTAATCAGTAAATAGATTAATCTAAATTCTAAATCTATGATATAGTTACACATCATCTCAATTAGCAATAAAACAACAATAAAACTAAACAAATTCCTCACTTAAATGTAAAAGAGAAAGATAAGAATGAAATTAATAGCAGATTTGAGTGATTTCTTGGTGCAAACTTCAGATCTTCAACGGATCCCTAAAGTGTTCTTTTGAATCTCCTATCCTCCTCTGTATCTCAGCATCTCTAGGCCTCTTTTTAGCCTCCTTCAAAAATTCAAAGTTTCCTAACAAGAAGCCCTAGTTTTAGTTGAATAGGTGTAGCTCATGTCGAAACCACTTAACGATTCAACTATACAACTGTGTAGTTTAAATCCTTATTTACGAGGATAAACCTTCGTGAAGCTTATAAGCCTAAGGATCTCAAAGTGGTGCCTCAAGAATTTTATGAAAGTGAAGTTTTTGAGTACCTATCTGAGATGACCTTAGTAAGGAATTGGATGTCTCAATGGCTAAACTATGTACGATGGTATTCTACCGTTGCTATGCTAAGTGGTAATATGATGTATAGATTGTCACACCCTTAGGAATATTGGGGTATACAAACCTATATTTAGAGTGCAAGAGGCAAAAGATACATTGATTTTGGCTCGAATTACACGACCAACTTGTGTAAGTCTTTGGTTTGCTAAAAAAAAAAATCCTCTTTCACATGCCCATGCTTACAAATATGACTAGCTCGTGTTCTTTGTTAAATATAATTGATTTCTTATTAATTCACTCATGCTTTTTTATTTTCAACTATTCTTAATTAAATTAAACATACACATAAAAATTATAGAAATTAAATTTAATTACTTAATTTAATCTTAAGAAAAGCATGTACATTTTACATTAATAACAAATGATCACCAAAATATTCCAACAACTATCCTCTTCATCTTCTTTACTATCTCAAGAGTGGTTTATCCTTAACTTTAATCCCATTGCCTTTGATACAACCAGAAGGCTTTGAAGCGCATGCCTTGTTGGTGCAATCATCGATGGCAAGGATTTCCCTTTCCATAGAGTTCTACAAGATGCATGGTAGCTTAAGACTTTTATTTTAACTCATTGGCAAGGAACATTTTTTTTCATTATTCATTTTGACAGAGGGGAAGACCTGCAATACATTTACAAGAATAGGTTGTGAGCTATCTGCAGTACATTATTTGCAGTAGACTTATGGTAGCCAAATTTTATCCTTAATAAGTTACAAGTTGGAAGCATTCCTTTATGAGTCCAATTTTGGGGCCTTCCGCATAAGTATCATATGAACTTGGTGGCTAAGGTTTTGGCTAACACAACGTGAGATGCTATCTTCCTCGATAGAGAGATATTATATGAGAAGGATGTTATCTTCCTCAAAGTTCAAGTAATTGTTAACCCTTCACTCTTACTCATCTTGAGAGAAAAAATCTTCCTCAATAATGGAACACATATTTGGATTAATATTACTATGAAAATGTACAAAAAAAGATGTCAAAATGTAGTAGGATCATCCATGTGGTTAAAGAATGTTACTAAAACAAAAAAAAGTGGCAAGAAAAAAGAGACTATAATGAATTAAAGGAATGATTGTATAATAAATATCAAATTGCTTTTGAAATATACCCTTATGCTTCTTACCCTTAGTAACCCTAGGCTCTAATAGTACTAGAAACACTACTAAGATCCAATGGATCAATGGTTCTTATTGGGGTTCATATTATGTTTTTTGAAAAAAAAAACTATTGGTCTAAGGGTTAGGGGGGAAAAGCCTCAAAACATTCCAACTTCATACACATTTTTTATGATCCGAACTCTTCCAATGTCTCCCAAGATGATGATGATGAAATAATAGTCATGACTTGCCAAATCCCCTCACCTCTCTTAGACTTTAAGAGCTACTGGAATGAAGTAGAAACATTAGCCAATATTTTGCAAGACACCAATGTTGAGAGCTTTCAATAGATTGAAGAGATGGACTAGTCACGTGATCCAATGCTTCACTTAGACTTTCAGACGATGCCTATTAACTCAAATATCTTATCCCATCCACTAGATGTCTTGCAGGACCAGGGCTTGTTATTCTAATCTTTAATGTTAGAGTTGGCCCTAAACGAAACCATCTTCATGGACCTTGCCCCATTTACAGATCACTTCTTGAACTAAAACAAGCCCGTCCCTACTAGCTCATAAAAGGATAGCTTGCATAACTAGCCCATAATGACCCCAGTATTCCATTAACTATGATAAAAACTCTAAATCCAGATACTTATCCTTCAGTACAACCTAAGATTGATATGGAATACAAAGATATGAATGACTAACTTCATTTGGCTAGTTTAAACCAATCTGCGAAGCTAAACTTCTTTGCTTTAACAAAGAAATAAGCTCTTTTCAAAATTTGATAGATAGGTTTTGTGCCAAATTTTCAAAAATTCAAGATATTATTATTGGCCAACAGAATTTTTCTAGTAATAAAGTAATGAACCTCTTTACAACTTCAAAGAAATAGTCGAGCATTCCGATCGAACTTGGTCTTTCGTCAACTACTCAAAAATGATAAGCCTATTTTGGGACAAAAAAGGAAGGAAAAAAAAAAAGCAATCAGTATGGGGTGCTAGCATAAAAAAAACCTATATATTGACCCTCAACATAATTCCTTAAGAATTCCTAGCTTGGAGGAGTCCCTTCTCGTGCTTTATACCCAACCAATATAAAGGTATCCTTATTGACCTTTCGAATAAAATATTCTCCCTAGTTGCATCTTTCTTAGACTTACAGTTTAATAAAACCTTAAAACAACGTGCTGCTTTTGATTTTAGGTCATTTTTGCATGGATCTAATAAAGATATGCTATTACTATCTTTTCATAATGGTCTATCTCTTGCTAATGTTGTAGTAACACCTTTCTTACTTACAAATGATAGTTTGCCCAAGCCCTCAAGAAAATGAATCCAATGCATCTGGAGCACCTATAGTTGGGAAAGAAGGAAGAAAAATATCATATTTTTTGAAGCATAATTTGTAGTAATCTCCAAATAGTCCTTGAAGATGAAGAAGAAAATATTAGCCACTTCTAAAGTGATTAAGGAAGAACCCAAATGCTTCCTTGATCATTATGAAGATTCTTAGTTGTAACTATTGAAGTTTCAAAAAGTCCTCAACAATTCAAAGAGCAGAAAAGGAAAAACTTAACTTTATGGCCTAGAATTTGTCTTTCTATCAGAAATAAAATTGCATGTACTAAATGTTTGTATGTCTTTTAGAAATATAGGTTATGCAAATTTGTGGGGCATTAATGTTGAAAGAAGAGGGTGGCCTTCTATTAGCTTACAAGCAACAAACTATTTGTATTTTGCTGACTTCAAACTAGATCCATATCAAAATGAATGGCAATAAGGGTTTTGCTAGTTACATCTCATTCCTTTATGGCCTTCCAAAAGTACATTATAAATCCATTTTATGGAATTGGCTCAAATCTACAGCTATTAATATTAACTTACCATGGATGATAATTAGTGATCTTAACCAATTTGCAAATGGTAGTAAAAAAATGTTAATACAACAATTATTGGAGCTAATTCTTTCACAAAAACCATTAATTTGTGTAGTCTAATAGATGTCCCCCAAAAAGGATAATGGTTTGCCTCGACTAACAACAAAAGTAAAATCAATGAAGTATGAGCCTGATTAAACAAAGCATTATATAATATGGAATGGTTAATAGAGTTGATAAATGCAAAATATCCATGCTTTTCTTAAGATTAAGTTGACTAATTAAGTCCAATTTCTATAATTTTTATGTGTCTTATATTTGATTTAATTAGGAATAGTTAAAAGTGGCAAACTTGATAGAATCAATAAAAAGTCAAGCATTTTTAGCAAGGAACATAAGCGAAGTATGTTAGTTAGCACAAACATGTAAAGGAGGAATTTTCGAGTAAACTAAAGACCTATATAGGTTAGCTATGTAAATTCATACAACTATGTAAATAGGTGATTTTGTCACTAGCTGTTTGTGTATGACTAATTTTGGGACTTTTGTGAGCTAGTTTTGAATTTCTAAAAGGAAAGCTAATAAGAGATGTAAAGATACGAAGGAGAAGAGGAGATTTGAGGGTATGTGTTGAAGATGTACTAAATATCTTAGGCTTGCATTAAAGAATGCCATTAAACTATTCAGCATAATTTCAAGACAATATATCAATAATTCTAAGTTAATATTCAACCTCAACATCCCCCACCGAGAGAATTAGCTCTTTCCAAAATTTTCAACATCAAATTCTCATATAAACTTAAGAAATATTTAGGAACTTGCATTGATGTAGGAAGAAATAAGAATCACATATAACAAGAACTCATCTTCAAGAATGATTCCAAACTTTTAAGATTGGAAAGCTAATATTCTTTCTCAAGCTGCTAAGATAACTCTGACCACAACTCTCTAGTGTATCAACTCTCTTGTTTTCATTCGTCATAAAAGTCTGCACCTTACTTGATAGTAAATATAGTAATTTTTTTTTGTTGGGAACAAATAATAATAGACCCAAAATGCATGTCATCAACTAAGATAAATTATGCAAGCCATTAAAAGAAAGAGGTATAGGAGGTATAGGGTTTAAATCAAATCTTTTGACAAGGATTTGCTTGCTAAAAAAATGTGGAAGATCATTAATAACAACAAATCTTATTTGGCTAAAATTCTAAGGCCCAAATTCTACACATCTTTGTCCTAAGGCTCATTAAGGAATCATTCTAACACATCTTGGATATGGAAAGGGATTTTCAAACATAGCTCCCTAATTAATACTAAGCTATTTTGGTCAATTGGCTTTGAAAAAAAAAATCCCCATCAATTGCAAATAGATCAACCTAACCAAATCACTTCAGTTGCTGATTTTATATTGCATGTTAGGACTGATTGGGATATTACCAAACTTGAAAATATATGTACCAATAAAAAAAAATCACATCCTCATATTATCCTTTTCATTCTCTGAAAAAGAAGACAATCTACTATGGAATGGTAGTAATAAAAGGAGCTATTCTACTAAGGAAGGATATGAATGTCTGAGAAGGAGGGATCTAAATACAGATAATCACTTTTCCCAAATCCTGGAAACCTTATGAAAGATTGAACTGCCAATAAAAATGATTCTCTTCACTTGGAAGATGATGCATGAAGCTATCTTAACCTCAAAAATTCTCACAAAGCAGTATCTCCAAACTAGTAAAAATTGCCTTTTCTACTTTAATGCAATAGAGACCATGGACCATATTTTCTTGCAATGTACCTTAGTTAGAACCGTATAGTGTGCATCCTTAACAATGATAAAAATAAATTCTCTCATAATACATAGTATGAAAATATGGCTTCAAGAATGGATGAGACAATAAATTCCAAATTATTCTCACTAGATATACCTCACAAAATCTATATCATCACTCTCTACATTATCTGGGATACTTGCAACAAGGTAGTCCATAAAAGCATCAAGTCTACTCCAAAAGCTCTATTACTAAAGATTAATACTTTACTTAGCAACACTTTCTTGGCATGGAATTCAATTAAAAAAGTATAAGTCTTTAAGATTTAGGAGGTCCAATAGAATCAACTGGTTTAACCACAATAACTAGACAAAGAAGGTTGGACTATAATCTAGGATTTTGCAAACAAGAAGGACAAGGGGAACTCTAGTATAATTACCTTTACTTTAATGTATTCAAATAGGTTCTTTATTAAGAACATCCAGTTATAAGATTTCACAATTGTGAACATTGTATTTTGTCCGGACATACTCAAAAAAATATATAATTTTAAAAAGAAAAAAAAAACAACAACAAAAATCAATAGGTCCTTTTAGCTTAATGGGCTTAAAAAATATATATATAATTAAAGGAGAAAGAACAAAAAATGCCCATTACTCCAAAATTAAAAAAAAAATCAAATCAAAATCAAAAAGTGACTAAAAAAAAAAAGAAAGAAAAAAAAGAAAGGAAAAGTAAAATCTCATAAAGAAAAAGAAAAAAAGGGGGCTAAAAGCAAATAAGAACAAAATATACCAAAATTAATAATAACAATTAAACCAAAACAAAAAAAATACAAAAAAAGGGAGATTAAGGTTTTTGGGCTCAATCTAGAAGAGCCCAAACTAAACCAAACAAAAAATAATAATAATAAAAGCCTAACCCAGAACCAGTCCAGAAATTGGACCAAAAAGAAAGGGCCCAACAAAAAAGATAGAAAGCAAAAAAGAAAAGGGGAAGCTAACTTAAAGCTAAATCGGATTTGGGCATAAGAAAAGAGAATGGGCTTGTTCGTTCAACCCATGCATGCTGGACCTCCGATTTCCCTAACCCGAATCCACTACCCAAATAATAGACCAAAAACCTAAGGAAACAGAAAAGGGAACCCTAGACGCCTCTGGTCCCCCCTCTGCTCTGGCTTTCTCCCACAGGCATTTCTGGATGAAATTATACGAGAGGTGAGTGCTGGCGCTAAGAATTAGTGGAGCAGGCAAACGCGAGGGGTGCCCGTACGTAGAGCAGACGGTAAGGTGCACGAGCAAGAGTGAAGACCACTCTCGGATTCGTTATAAATAGAGGGAGAGTTTTTCTGGAGGGAGGATGGTTTTTTCGGGGGGGGGGGGGGAAATCGGAGACGAAAGGGGCGAGTGAAAGAAAACGAGGGCGAGGTTGAGAGGAGAGGCTGTCTGAAGCCAAGGGAAAATAGAAAGGAGGTTGCCCTGCTAGGGATTTCGGGGAAACAGCACCCAGAAAACAAGGGAAGCGAGAGTTTTCTTTGTTCGTTCTGGATAGAAAAATCGAGCGAAGAAGTTGAGGGGAAAAGGAGGCTTTCTTGCCAGAAGGAGATTGAAGGCAGGCGAGGGGAAGCAAGCTAAAAAATCGAAAGTTTTCGGAGGGGGGGTAAAAGAAAAGACAATAATCGGAAGAAAATCGAATCGAGAGCAAGTAGCAGCGGTATTTCGATTTAAGGAGGACGTCATTCGACTCTCTAAACTCCGAAGGTATACTGTCTCCTCATTTTTCATTTTATCCCTAGATTCCAGGATGTAGGTGTGCTCTGATTCTGGGTCTTAGAGGTCTTAGTGTTTTGAATACGATCTGGGTCGTTGCCTATTGGGTGTCGATCACTCGAGTTTCCTGGATAGTCAGTTTTTGTTCATTCCCTCTTTTGTTGCATGATCCTGTTTCCTGGTGCTATAAATATGTTGACATGTTCTGTGTTGGGTTATTGAGGGCGAGTTCATTTTGGTTGTCAGGTTAAGATAGTGGGATTGAATTACTTAATTGCTTAAGATTTCTGGTCAATAGACAACCTCTGGTGATGTAACCTTTGAATGCATTTCTGTATGGCTTCTGAATATAAGGTTAGAGTTAGAATCCTCGAGGATTACGTATGGCCATGTGCATATGAATTTGTCTCTATTTGAAAATAAGGATAGTTTTGATTGATGGCTGTTGCTTGTCATACTGCTATATATATTGAACATGACCTGATTTTCGTTCTGTTTTCTCACACAATATATACAATTAAGATGTTGTCATTTGCGTGCATAGAGTTGCATATTGAAACACCGATAGTCTGATTGATTGGCTACTGTTATTTTCCCATTGTATGGCATTGCTAGGCATATCATTATCATAACTGGACGTGAGTTTGTTTAACATTCTGTCTTCTATATAAAATTTGGAATTTAAATGCCTTAGTCGGTTAAGAATATGGGACCCTCTCTATTTTGTTCATTTGGTTTCAAAAAAAAAAAGTCATGTTACTACTCTTTCATTTGTTCCCCTAATGCTTGAATTTACTGGGTTTCCCCATTTAAGAGGGATTCAAACTTCCAATACATGTGGATGAGTTATTCCTTGATATCAAGGGAAGGAAGAAGCGTCCATTTCCTGATGCCGAGGGAAGGAAGGAAGGAATGAGGAGCAGTTGGAATTGGGTTGTATTTTGTATATTTTATTTTCTTTATCATTTTTTTTCTTTGTCTTTCCACTCTTGTAAATTTGTCCAAGAATGATGTAGTAAGTATGTTTAAACACTTAGCACACACTTGCAAGTTACTTTTTCTTCCTTTTGGTTTGTAATTTTTTTTCTTTTCTTGTTTTTTTTTTTTCAATTATTTCATCAATTCACACGTTAGAATAGTCGTATGGAATTTCATATCCCCTCAGGCACATAGGTACCTATAGGTCATGTGGGGCAAAAAAGCCTCATTGGTACCTATTTAGGTTTCAAATTTACATTTCAATAACGTTTTGGTTTTTCTTTCTAAAAAAAGAAAAAAAGGATTTCAAAAAAAAAAGAGATCAGATAAAACAAGTAATAAGATTGAAAAAACAACAAGAACAAAAGAAGGGGGGTTGACAAGTTAAAGGAATTTTCAAATTCAAAACTGAAGTTTAAGTGATCAAGCTTTTTCCTTAAGTTCTCATTTTGGAAAAATAAACAAAAATTAATTTTCCCTTTTTGTAGACTTTGGGTTTTTCCCCCAATGTTAGTTTGATAACCAAAAATATAAAACAAAAAAAAACAAAAAGAAAATGATAACAAGGAAACCAAAAACAAAAATACAAAAAAAAAACACAAAAGCAAATAAGGAGAACAAAACAATGAGAAAACAAAAAAAGAAGATAAAATCAACAAGAAAAAAATAAATAGAAAATAATAATCACAAACAAAACAAAGATAAACTAAAAAAAACAAAAACAAAATAAAACAGGACACAAAGTAAATCAAGAAAAAGGGAAGAAATAAGGTTAAACATAATATATATATATATATATATATATGTAAAACACAAACTAAAAACTAAGAAAAAACAAGAAAAAAAACAACAAAAAGAATATAAGAAAAAAAATACAACAACAAAACAAAGTATTATAATATATTATATCAATAAAATAAAAAAGATCAATAACACAAAATCAATCAAAAATTAAAACCTCAAATAATAATAATAATAATAAAAAAAACAAAAAAGAACAATAAGGAAAAAAATAAGAGAGAAAAGTGAATCAAAAATCAAGAAAATAAAAAGGAAACAAAAATCAAAAATTAAAAGATAATTCAAAACAAAGACAAAAATAGAATTGGAAAAAAGGAACAACCAAAAAAAGAGAAAAAGTGAATCAAAAATCAAGAAAGCAAAAAAGTTAAAAACAAAAGCAAAAAAATTAAAACAAGGGATAATAGAAACAAAAAAAAAAATCGAATGAGAATCAAAACAAATGATAAGAAAAAGAGAGAAAAAAATTGAAAAGGCAAGAAAAGTGAAATTAAATTTTCCTTTAGCAAATTAAGACACATCAACAATTTCAAACTTGTTTTATTTGTTGAAGGAAAAAGTAATTTTTATTGTATTTTCAAAAATAAATAAATAAATGATAACAAAAAAAACAACCAAAAAAAAAACAAAAAAAAAAAAACAAAAGCAATCAAGAATTAAAAATCAAACAAAACAACCAAAAACAAAAAATAAAAACAAAACACAACATCAACCAAATATAATTTTCAATCGAACTACGTGGACTTTGATCCCTCTAAAAGGTACGTAGGTCCTAAGCTCTCATCCTAGGTCAAGTCTGCTCTTATAAATAAAATATTTTTTCTTTAAATTTCTTTTCTTTCCTTTTTATTTCAATTATTAAATTTCTTTGCGTTTTACTTTAACATTGATTTCCTTTTATACTTTCAACTTTATTTCCTTTTTTTTCTTTATTCCTATTTTATATGTGATTTGTAGGGAGAGTTAAAATAGAATTTAGGCCATTTTATTTTTACACAACTGACTTAGGGTAACCGTTCTTAGTTACGGGTGTAGTAGGGTGCCTAACACCTTCCCCACTCACAATCGACTCCCAGATCCATTTTCTGGTTTGTAGACCATTTTTCAAATGAAGGTTTTTTCAAAGTTTTGCCTTTAAAAAAAATAAAATAAAATTTTGGTGGCGACTCTTGAACCCTACTATTACACATATTTCAATTTTGAATTTCGGTTTTCAATTTCAAAGAGAAAATCGAATTTTTAATCGAATTTCTTTGTTAAGGATGCCACGCAGTCGCATTTTCGAGTGTGACAACAGTTAAAAAAAAAGAAGTATGGCATTGCTCTGGGCCATAAGGAAGACCTTGATATGGTTAACAAATTTAGTTAATGAAAGAGTGAGGAATTGCCAAGGAATTCATTTCATATTCTTTAAGAAGAAGCAACTTTCTCTCCTAAACCAATGGGTGTCTGGAGATTCCAACATGGAGGTAATTTGGAAGGATGTAGTTATAGAAAATATCATGGCCTCATCCAAGACTTTCTCACAACTAGTCATGCCTTCCCATTTTAAACTTGGGTGGATTAACAATAGGAAGTACTTTAATATTGGAATAATACCTTATGATTATCTTAATTTTTTCTTTAATGTATTTTATTATTCTACCAGAAAAAAATCACATGCATATGCCAAGTATAGTTGTTGGGAAAATTTTGTAAGGAATAGAGATATGATTAAGAATAAGAATGAGTTTTGATAGAATGAAATTCTATAATTCATATTTATGTTTAGTATGGTATAGAAAGAAATATAAATACTTTTCCATTCCTATATATGGTTAGATGAAAATAATGTAAGAATGAAAAAGATAGTTAAACAAATGATTATAATAACTTTGATACAAAAAATAATAATATATTTTTTTTTTAATTTGTGAGAAAAATCTTTTTGTTTAATAAAATAAATATTAAAATATTTTTAAATTTTTAATTCAAAAAAATATTTTTTAAATTTTCAATAATAAGATTCTAAGCTCTTTGATGGAATCTTCCTTACTACATTTATGAGAATAGTCTCCATCCTTGGAATGGAATGGATAACAAAGTGTGATATTAAACATGATTATATTTAAAATTATCATTCCACTTCTTTTTCCATTTCCACTTAGGCGTGTTTCCCATCTAGCAAACTGGACATAAGTAATGGAGCTCCAAAATTAAAGATTCAACGGTGGATTGGGTGTCTTTCGCCTCAGCTCTATGGGGGAACAAAACAAAGCCATTGTTTTCACTTTTCACTCCTTTGTCTGAATTACTCTAAAAGACGAAAAGTAATTAAATAGATCATTTGACTTCATAATGTAATACTAGAAACAATTAATCCAACCTTGAATAATTAAAAAAGAAAGCATCTTGATTTAACCAAAAAAAAACCAGCAATATTTTTTCATTATGAAAGAAAAGAACAAGAAATTTTCGTATACGTTAACCACTTCAATAATTTCTGTTGTCCGGTGAGCTCTTGATCTTATAGCATGTCATATCCAGCAGCTACTGTCACAAGTTCCCATTTCTTTTAAATTTAAATCAAAAACTGCTTCCTTCTTCCTTCATCTCCACTGGTTCTATGCAAATTACTTCCATATCAGTATAAAAAATACGAGAAAGAAAAAAAGTATAAAAAATACACAAACACACACATACGTCTCCTTGGATTTATAGTTTATATTGCGTTTCCACATACATATAACCAATGGAATTATGTTCTCTAGACAAGCACACAGTAACATGCACAATTAATAACCAATCTGTGTTTTTTCTATTCTTTCCTTTCTGTGTGTGAATTGTCTAGTGTTTTGAGTCTCATAAGAGAAGAGGCATCGCTGCACGTGCACTCCATTTCTGAAGCCCATATCCCATACCCCATTATCCTTTAACGCCACAAAAGCCATAAGACGGGACCAATCTCAGAGGCTATATCCACTATAGTTTTTGTTTATTTTCTCGGGCCTTTGCCCAAAAAGAAAAACCGAAAAACCCCAAAACCACGCACAAATAAGCAAATATATGCGAGGCTAATATTGCTCATGTTTCTCATACTTAACTTCGTATTTTGTATAAAATTTACAATAACCATTTTTATTTGCGTCTGTGAACCGAACTCATTGTTCTGCGAATAATTAACCACTACACTGATGCATCTTTTTTTTTTTTCCTTGGCCAAAACTGATGCATCCTATATATTCTGTTTGTGCATTAAAATAAAAAGAATGATCAGCCAAGGCCCGTAACTCGATACCACTTGACCTAAAGTAGGATCGCATTCAGACTAACATTGGTTGATAAAAGACATGTGCGGACCGATGTTCTAGGCAGCTAGTCGTTACTCATAACTGCATTCCACGCAGTTCTGAGTTAATGGCTCGCTAAAGTCAAAAACGAAGCATGTGTGTACCTCGGTTCAGAATTTAACAATTGCTATATACCCAATTTATCAATCTTTTTTAATGTTCAGGGCCTAGTTTTGTGAGTCCTACTTCCTCCATCGAATTTGTTGAAACTCTTGACCCCGTTATTATAGATTAGATTATGTTTTTAATTTCATAATTAGAAACCACTTAAACTCCACTAATTCATGTCCAGCCTCCGTTGCAGGACTAGGACCAAACCCACCCCAGCATCTGCCATGTTTCACTATCTTTAGGAAAAAAGGACCACGAAACTAAACAAATTCAATGAAAAAAAAAGCTCTCACCCTCTTTTTAAAAGCTTATGTCCTATATCTTTAGCTGCAGGCGAAAAAGAAAAAGAACCTTCTTACTTAATGATGCAAAACTTACCCAAATTAAGAAAAGCATGTTAATGTCTCCAGCTAGAGCATCTATTTATTCTCCATAGGCCTCGCCATTTCTCCCTGGCACACTTTCACAGCTCAACATGAGTATTCAATTCATCTTCCTGTTCTTGTCACTCTCATCTTTCTATGTAAGAACCAGCCAATATTTGCATTTAATCTTTCTGCATGTGTCTAGCTAGCAACATAGCATTACATTACCTTTTTTTTTTTTTGGAGGATTTTGCTATTCTAAAGTGTAATGTTTTTCTTTATAAATGCAGGTTTGTCAAGCAATCACAAACGAGGCATTTTCGCAAACACTTTCCATACAAAGAAACCCATTCACTCCCAGATCCTCTCTGGTTCGTTATTGGAAAACCCACGTCTCCAACAACCTCCCAATCCCTCAATTCCTGCTTTCCAAAGCATCCCCTCTCTCCCCTCATGACTACGCCGTCCTCAAAAAGCTCGTCTCCCAGAAAAGTCTCTCTTCACGCTACGATTCCCTTTGCTCCTTAGCCAACTTGTACTGCTCCTTCGACTCATCATCACAACTTTCGGATGCAACCCATCGCACCAGCAATAACGATGCCAACTTCGCCCTATACTCCGACAAACAATTCACAAACTATGGATCATCCCGAGTCGACGGAGTCGACTCGTTCAAGAACTATTCGGGCGGATTAAACACCATCAAAGATTCGTTCAAAAAATACAGCCAAGACTCGACCCGCCAAAACGAGCGGTTCACGAACTACGCAGAAAACAGCAATGTAGCAGATACCAACTTCACCAGCTACGGCTTCGGAGCCACCGCCGGCTCCGGCAACTTCAACAACTACGACAAGCTCGTCAACGTTCCCAATCTCCGATTCACTTCCTACGACTCTGGCGCCGACAACCGCCAGCTGTCATTCTCCAGCTATGGCAACGAGACCAACTCTGGTACCCAATCGTTCGCGAGTTACGGCAAGAATGGTCAAGCGGGACCCAGTGATTTCACCAACTACGCGGTTAGCTCCAATATCCTGCAATCCGACTTCACGGGTTATGGCGAGTCGGGTAGAAGAGCAAACGACACCTTTAAATCCTACGCTTCTTCGGGTAACAACCCGAAAACCAGTTTCAAAACCTACGCTTCCGGAACTAACTCCGGATCCGAAACATTCACGAGTTACCGGAACGGTGCGAATGTGGGTGAGGATTCTTTCCAGAGCTATGCTGCAAAATCTAGCTCCAGTTCGGCGAGTTTCGAGAACTACGGGCAATCGTTCAACGTTGGTAATGATACTTTCAAGGAATACGGCAAGGGAGCCGTGGGTCGGACTCAAATCGGGTTCAAGTCATACGGGTTGGGTCGGACGTTTAAAGATTATAACAAGCAGGGCGTTTCGTTTTCGGGGTACCGTAATTTCAGCGGGTCTAGTGGCAAACTCGTGAATAAATGGGTGGAGCCGGGCAAATTTTTCAGGGAGTCCATGATGAAGGAAGGAAATGTCATGGTGATGCCCGACATAAAAGACAAGATGCCTGCAAGGTCGTTTTTGCCGGAGGCTATTTCATCAAAATTGCCATTCTCGTCCTCGTTGCTGGGTGAGATCAAGGAAGTGTTTCACGCGCGAGAGGGGTCGGCGATGGAGCGCGTGATCGTGCAGGCTTTAGAAGAGTGCGAGAGGGCCCCTAGCCGGGGCGAGACGAAATGGTGCGTAGGCTCGGCTGAAGCCATGATACGGTTCGCCGTGTCCGTGCTGGGACCCAACGTGGTGGTGAGGAGCACTGAGAATGTGAAGGGGTCAAGCGCGAGTGTGATGCTTGGAAGAGTCAAAGCGATCAACGGTGGGGAAGTGATAAAATCAGTTTCATGCCATCAGAGTTTGTACCCGTACCTATTGTATTATTGTCACTCCGTCCCCAAAGTAAGAGTGTATGAAGCTGACATTCTTGACGTGGACACAAAGGTAAAGATCAATCATGGGGTTGCCATATGTCATCTGGACACGTCAGCATGGGGCCCAAAGCATGGGGCCTTCTTGGCACTGGGGTCCACTCCGGGGAAAATCGAAGTGTGCCACTGGATATTCGAGAACGACGTGACGTGGACCACAGCTGGTTGAGAAGATCCTTTCCGTTTTTTTTTTTAATCTTCTTGGAGCTTTTAGTATAATAAGAATTTGGGAACGTAATTTTAATATAGGTAATGGGTTTGGTGTTGAACTATTTAATCCTTAAAGAAGGTGAATCTTTGTCGCAATTCTGTAATGTTCAAATTGGCATTGCCCATATAGATAAAAAGATGTGAGGTGAAATTCAATTAAAGTGAAGGCATAAATGAGTTGAGGCAACTGACAAGTGCCATTGTGGTTTGGGCAATGATTTCACTGAAGTAAGTGCGCATGTTTGGGGGAGTGAACTGACTGTGCGGTCTAAAGTAAAGAGAGCATGCAAAGGGTGCAGCTTTAAGTGCAGCCCAAGAAATAGAGCATGAAAACCACCATCGATGGCTTATCATAGGTGTGGACTAATGGTATGACAGAGGGCTGAGGAGCAACTATGGCCCACCACTCTTGATCTTGCTCCTTCCATAACTCCCTTTCCTATTTATATTTATCCCTTTTTCCTTTATAAGATACTCTGACGCAGTTTAATAAATGTTCGATCTTTCTTACTGGAAGTAGCTTTGACTGGTTTAATTTTTCACTGTCAAAAGTTTATGAACCGAGTGCATATGAAAAACTTTGAAGAAAGTAGTTCAAACAACTCTCTGGCTCTTACCACGTGTGTACGAACCTTTTCTTTTTTTTCAAAGCTTGTTGTTGTTCCAAGTCCCAACCATGTGTTATTGTTATGATATTTTTCTCTAATCCTTATTTCTCGTATTTTATTTATTTTTAAAAAACTAATTAAGATGACAAATAAATACCTTTTGTTTAATTTTGACAGCTCCTTTTCATGAATAAGGATTTCAAAATTTTCTCTCAATTTTTTTTGTTAATTTTTTTAATTCATTTGCTGTGTGAATTTTGGTTTTTGTTTGTTTGATGTGGTATAATCACCTTTGCACGTACTGCTATATTTTAATTAAATTAAATTTTTTTACACTCATATAATTATACAATTAAAAAAGTGATATAAATAAATAAAAATATATATGAGCCTCATTATTTTTTCCTCACGCTTTTTTTTTTATATCTCTCTCTCTACTTCTATTATAGGTAGTCATTGCATAAAATCTAAACTCATTTTTTTACTCATGGCCAGAAAAAAAAAAAAAGAAGTTAAACCAGCAGAATGAAAACGCTAAACTTCATAACGTGAGTCTTCCCTTCCAAGCTGACTAATTAAAGTGGTTATATATTCAGCGTGATTGGATCACGCGCGAGACATTTTCATGCTCGATAGTGAAAACAGCCAAAAGAAACAAACAAAAGGATTATCCGACAATAATATTAGTTGTTACCGTTAAGGCGAAGCTATTGGTTCTTTTCAATTTGAGTGATACAATTATTGATCTTTTGGGGCTAAATAAAGAGCAAATTAAGAAGCAATGCAATGCATCAAACAATTTTCTGTCTCTACAGAGACTTTGATGGATGTCAAAGTTAATTAGCATCCATGATTAATAAGAGTTTAAAGGTTGAGAGAGAAAAAGTGTTTTTATAATAAGAGTCAAAATACTGAAATGAGACAACATCCAGAAGGAGAGAACCCCTAAACTTCTACGTTTAACATCTGTCGGTGGTGAGGTTTCTGATTCTGAGTAGCACCTTGGTCGGTTAGTATACCTATACCATCATACTTACGTACCATAGTTGCCGAATTAATAGGTTGAACTCGGCATTGGGCACTAACAGAGCTTCGAGTGAGGCCCACGTGAATGGAGCCCAGCCCAATTTTCCTGTTTCCGTCTACTATTCTTAATCTTTTATATTAGGCTGAGCTTTCACTAAATTATATTTGCTTCATTTTTTATTTTAAAAATAATACCTGACCCTTCTACAAATTTTTTAAATCAATAAAACTGATTTTTTTATACAATATACATAGTTTTCAATGTGAATTTATTGATTTTACTAATGAAAATTACAGTTTCATATTAGAACTTAACAACAATTTAATTATTTTTATTGTTATATTGAAAATAAAATAATTTTATATTATGTAAAAAATTAGTTTATTTGACAAAAAATAAATTAAAGGAGAGATTTCCATAATATATATCAAAATGTAAACAGATCTAAGTGCAATTTTTAAAATAAAAAGAATATTTAGTATAATTTAATTAAAACTAAAAAAAATTTAATGTTGCATACTCTAATTTGTTTGGGAAAATGAAAAATGAGTATGATGTACAAATAAATTACAATTGTCTTTGAATATTTTTGTATATAATAATTTCACGTGACCTGTTAAGCTCAAAATATTCACAAACAAAAGACGTTTTGATTCAAGGAGACAACGATTGAGGAGCACTTACAAATTCCACAAGAAATTGAGACTTTTAGTAGCACATTTGGAACAGGAAAACTGGAAAAAGTCACGAATGGGATAGGACGTGGACGGGAACGCTTCCTCCTTGTTTTTGCATTTGAGGAGATGCACTTTGGAATAAGTGTGTTCATTGCCCCCTTAAACGGTAGGTACTTGCCCTAACTTAACCTAATTGGATCTTTGGTTGAGTTTAATTAAATTAAAAATATAAATGAGTAGGATTTTAAACAAAATCATATCATATCAAGTTGGGTCATAGGTAAAGATATTTTTTATTCAATTTATCCTAATAATTAGTATTTTTAGTTATTAATATATTGTTATCTTATATATTTTTTATTCTTATTTCATCTAATTTTTTTTACATGTTATAACTTTTATTACTTACTTAAATCTCCATATTTCTTAATTGTTTTTATCATTTATGTGTATGTTTACTGACATTTCTATTGTTAAATAATGAAAATACACATGTTTACCTAAAATTAATTATATTAGTACAACATATATTTTACTTGATAATACCAAATTATTTTTTTATTATTGATAAAAATATGAGGGTTCAAGTTTGTAAAAAGATATTTTTTATATTATAAGTATCAGTTCATTAAAAAAAAAAAAAGCTTGAGCAACTCTAAACTGTTTAACCCAACATAAAATCGAGTTTATTCAAGTAGAATCGGATTATAAGTATAAAAACAAACCCAATATATTAATTGATCAGGACATCGGACGTCTTATATGTCCAACCCAATCCTTATACTTTGGAATAGGGTTGAAAATAAGGTTAAAGTTAGCCAAGTTAGAATTGTAATCAAAACCTAAAATGTGGACGCAGAATAATTGGTCAAGTTAGTCTAATCACATTAGGTTTGACTAAAAAAAAATTTTGAGTCACTTGATTGAATCAATAATATCGATTAATTTGACTTAACATAATTTAGTCTTATATATCTTTTTAAAATTTTTTTATATAGATCTATGAAAACTTTATTTTCTTTTAAATGTTATTTTATAATTTTTATCAAAAATAAAAAAAGAAATTAATCAAACTAGTTTGACTTAATGTGATATTCAATCAGATTAAGTTAAATTGAACTCAGACACCCACTTTAAAAAAGAAACCCAACGTTGAATTAAGTTAAAATTCAATCTGGAGTGTCTCATGATCACTTTAACTTTCAAATTTAAAAAAATAAAAAAGAAAAAGAAAAAAGAAGAAGAAAAGTCTTGCTCCACCGGAGCAAAGGAGGATGTGAACATTATCTATGTTCCATTGGAATATAGAATACGTTACAGGTTCGCGCTGACACCATTCGATGTGCACACGTTGTTTGTTTGTGCAAAGTTTCCAAACTCTTGCGTCAGTACGCAAAACCATTTGAGGTTATGAAGAAGCTCATCATCAGAGTTCAAATTAATGGGATTGGTGGGTTCTCTACTTTATGTTGCTTAATTGGGAAAAGTGAAGTGAGTTGACCATAGAGCCGTGAGTGAACGGGGAACCATCAACCCCAACATCAGAAAAGCATGCAATTTCTTATCCCATTTGCTTGTGTTCATTATTATAAGGATCGCTTGCCGTTTTCCGCGACCAAAACTTGAACTATATTATAAGAAAAATGCCCCCTCTTTCTTTGTTTTTGACATGAAGAATATCAATTTGAAGTGAAAAAAAATCTTATATACAATCTTTTATATTTTTATTATTGAAAATTTTAATTAAAATATAATAAATATTTGATATTTTTATTAATAATATGATAAATATGTAAATTTTGTAGATAAATATATAATTCTAGAGTTAAATTCTTGTTACATTATTCTTAAAAAATTATATACTTATTATATTTTAAACCAAAAATCTTCTGACAAAAATTTATAATCATGATAATCTGACATCTGTTATGTAAAAAACAAAGATATATTTGATCTCTATGAAAAAAAATACCAAAAAAATTAAGTAAAGAAATTGAGCTCAATAAAATATAGTAAAAAGAATATTTAAGATGAAATATAGATATAGAAAAAAAAAAGATATAGCTCATCTGTACCAAGAAAAAAAGAACACAAAAAAAAAGAAGCCACACGTAGCACTATCACAAAATCAGATAGAAAAATAAATTAAGTAAAAAAAAAAAAGTGGGAGCATCTATCAAATTTCTCTCTCTCTCTCTCTCTCTCTCTCTCTCTCTCTCTCTCTCTCTCTCTCTCTCTCTATATATATATATATATATATAGATATGGGATTGTTATAATCTCAAAAGTGAGGATAGTGTGAGATGCCAGACTTCGACAATAAGGATTTACTTTTATCTATCACGAACTTTGCTTCAATATAGAATTACCATTAAGAAGACAATTATAGTCGCTTTCGATTTCAGGTACTTTTGTGGTTTATCCATATGGGGACACCAATCTCTCAATTAAAATATAAAATATTCTTAAGCTTCATCATTATCATAAATTTTTTTCTATAGAATAATACTATTTATATAAATATTCTTACAATTGAAGTAATTACATCTCGATTCGATAGCTCTCAATGAAGTTTATTTTGTCGAAATTAGAAACTGCATTAATAATTTGTTATTATAGTACACAGTTTGCGCAGAAAAAAGGGATTGCATTTTTTATTATGAATAATACTAATTTATATAATTTATTTTCATAATTTCACATTGTGTAAGGGATTGTGATATCCAACTTCAATTAGCCTTACTTATAATCAGATAAACTATTACCAATTTAAAAATTTATTTGCCTTCATAAAATAATTAATTGTCATTTTTTATACTACATATTCAGAGAAAATGGATAATTATTTTATTTATTAAATTCGCCACTTCCAGGGTATGTGGTTGAAAAAATATCATAAGACTAAATCTTTTTTATTTGTTATAAATTAATTTTTTGACGGACTTGACTTCTTGAAATGTATATTGTTATTTCTTATTAGCTTAGTTTATTTGGTGAAATAAGTCTGCATAATTGTGTATCTTGAGATTTAGGCCTTGTTTGATAAATTGTTTTTAGAATAATTTTTTATTTTTAAAAATAAAAAAATAAAAAAATTTGTTTAATAATATGTTTTTAATAAAATATTTTGTAAAACAAAAAAATAAAATTTTATTTTTTAAAAGAAAATTAAAATATATTTTAGATATTTTGTAACATTTGTTTAATAGAATCAAAAAAAAATTAAAAAATAATTATTTTTTAAAATAATAATTCAAATGAATTTTTTTATTTTTAAAATTTTTTTAAAAAAATATTTATTTTAAAAATAATAAAACAAAAACAAAATTAAATATATTCTTATTTTCCTCCGACAAGAGGACACGTGGCAAGCTAATGGTATTGCAACGATAGATTGCTTTATCGATTAGTTGGGCGAGAACTAAAAAACCATGGGAAGTCAGTGCTATATATATATACGCACACACACAATGAAGTATCTATAGTTATAAAAAAACGAAGAGAAAAGTATAATAAATCAGAGGCAGAGGCACATGTTTATGCGCAGGCAATTCCATGTGCCCACGTAGATGATTGGAGAGGCCGACGCATATTTGCGGAGAGAAAGAGCAAGAAGCTGGAGAAGCATCTGAACATCAACCCAGTTTCATTCTTTCTGTTTTGAACCATATTACACAGAGAAAAAGGGTGAAGAAGAAGAAGAAGAAGAAGAAGCAAAGATGAAGGAGGGCAGTGATGGGTTTGTGAGGGCGGATCAGATTGATCTGAAGAGCATAGACGAACAGCTTGAGAGACACCTGAACAAGGCATTGACTATGGAGAAGAACAAGAGGAAGGAGCAAGACGCTTTTGCTACTAATATTGTTATCAGTCCTAGTGCCATCAAAGCTAATGGTGGGCCCACCTTCAGGAACCAAAGGCAGGACTGGGAGATTGACCCTTCCAACCTCATCATCAAGTCTGTTCTAGCTCGTGGCACTTTCAGCACCGTCCACCGCGGTGTCTACGATGGCCAAGACGTCGCCGGTTAGTCTTAACTGTACATGGCGCCTTCTTCCCCTCTCTTTTTGGGGACGATTTTAAAATATATATTTTCTCGTGATTTCCGTCAGTTTATTTCAATGTCCGCTTTCTTTGAAAAATTAAACAAGTCTTTTTTTTTTTCCCCCTAGCGTTGCAATTACAGTTGATTCTGAATCGATTCAGCAAAATTATCACTTCAATTTGGCTGGTTTAGTGATGGGAGATGGAGATTCATCATTTTTGCTTCGCTTCATCTTCCCCATCTCGGCGGAGAAACTCATAATCTTTTTTTGGGGGAAGAGTGGACTTTTACAATGATTTGGTGATGGCCCATTTTGGATTATTCTTACGCAATCTGTGAGTCTTACACGGACTAGGGTTGAAATTGCGGAGACATCAACAACTGGATGATGTTTTGCATCTGAAACATCATGTGAACTTAGCTGGTGTTGGGTTATCAGTGGGAGCGAGAAGTCCTCATGCTGGATAACATTAAACTTTGAAAGAGTATATAAGTGGAAAGAGTAGATAGATCTAATACGCTTTGGGTTGTGATGTTGTGTCAAATTTTTCTTTATAGGCCAGGGTGAAGGTTCAACGGTTGAGATTTCTTCTGTAACTCGGCCTTCCTGGACGGGCCCAGAGATCCAACAGCTGGTGGTGTTGGTCTTTTGGTCTTGTTGACATGGTAACACAACGTGGTCAACTGGAAACAACTACTTCTAGGAACTTTTATTTGCTTTCTTTTTCAATCCAAGACAGAGCCCAAGAATTTGGATATTAAAATAAAACATTGTTTGCGTGGCTACTGTTCTAATTAAATTGGTGGTTTACTTTGCTGCATATAACTGATAACAATCATTTTGATTACTTACTCTATGCTCAGTTAAATTGCTGGACTGGGGTGAAGAAGGCCACAGGACTGAAGCTGAAATTGCTTCATTAAGGGCAGCGTTTATACAGGAAATTGCTGTTTGGCATAAACTTGATCATCCCAATGTCACTAAGGTCCTTTTAATTTTTTGAAATTCAATTTTTTCTCTGTTTCTATTGTTGTTGTTGGTTGAGCCTGTGGACTTTGATGTAGCATAGAAGGCTATTAATCCTTCCTCTATGATTAATTCCTTCCCCAAGTTGCCTACTTCAGAAAAAGATTTATGAAATTGGTGTGTTTCTATGTATGCTTGCTTTCAATATTATTACTTTAAATTCCTGTTGTATTGAATGTCTCTCAAAGGCATCAGTGTGCAGGTGTTATAAGAATTCTTTGGTGATCTAGCATATCAAGGATATAGTTTTCAGGGACTTCCTTCTTCTAAAATGAGTTGTCCCCTCTCCCCTTTACTTACATTTAACATTCAACTTGAAATCAATATTGTCTTTTGCGACCCTTTTTTATATCAATTATGGAATGAAGTTTGATTTCCTGTTGAGCGCCATTATTAAGATATTTTGATCTTCAAGCAATTGTTTAAGAGCATGAGGTTTGTAGGTTGCCTGCTGTAGTGGTATTCCAGATCATGTTGTGCATGCAATAGTAGAAACTCATGTATTTAGAGGAATTGATAATCTGATAGTCTTATATAGGATAGGGAAAACAATGATATAACTTCATGGATAAAGGGTGGTATGGTATGAGACTTGAAGTTAAAATATATTAATTTGAGGCTGCCTGTAGAGGAGCTCCGCAGAAATATCATTGCACAAGCTTGCATTTTTAGTTGCATACAGGAATACCATAATAACATGAATAAGTTTTTTGAAAAAATTGAAATGTCTATAAACACTTCCTCCCCTTAATGAACTTCCACCTTTCTGACAGCTAGAAAAGATATCATATATCTTCATTACATGTAGGTCCATTCATCAGTGGGTTTTCTGGTGCTTGTTCAACTCTTTTCTAGGACAAAAGATGCTTGCAGATATAGAGGAGGCGACCACAATGCCCTTTCCCCTCTCTTTCTCATCATGACATTTTCACATGCTTTCCATCTAGGATAACTGGCTGTTTTTTGAAGGAGTATTATGCACTTGTCTATTTTATGCTTAGTTTCTTACTCACTTTTCTTTTTCCATGTTTAGTTTATAGGAGCAACAATGGGTTCATCAGAACTAAAGGTACAAACTGACAATGGTCTAATCAGCATGCCAAACAATGTCTGTTGTGTTGTTGTGGAGTATCTTCCCGGGGGTGCACTGAAATCTTACTTAATAAAAAACAGGAGAAGGAAGTTAACTTTTAAGGTGGTCATCCAGCTCTCACTAGATCTTGCAAGAGGGTATGTTCCCTTCATATATATATATATATATATATATATATTCTTGTAATTGTGGTTCAGCAGTTTGATAACAAGAACTGTCTTACGATTTTCCTACATAACTGTACAAAATAAATTTGCGTGATTGCAGGCTGAGTTATCTTCACTCTCAAAAGATCGTCCACAGAGATGTAAAGACAGAGAACATGCTATTGGATAAGACACGTACAGTTAAAATTGCTGATTTTGGGGTTGCACGCGTTGAGGCTTCAAATCCTAATGACATGACAGGGGAGACTGGTACACTTGGTTACATGGCTCCGGAGGTGTGTAGCTATAAACTTTTAGAATTTACATACGAAAAAATTTACATACAGTTATTTACATATTTGTCATCAGTTCTTTAATACAATTATAACACGCGGATGAATATATTTTGCAATTTAGCACCACATTATTACGTCTTCAAGAAAAAATCTTTATTAAAAAACTTGATAACAAACACTTCAAGAACTGTACCTAAGTTATGTCCTAAATGGTGGCCTAAATTTGGGAGCAAATAGCATGTCAAAAAGAAAAGAAAAATATGAGGAACTAGTTTTTAATTTGATGAAAGAGAAAGCTTGCGGAATTGACTATTCACATATTTGTCAAATGCGGTGGTCTCGTACAGGTGTTAAATGGCAAGCCCTATAACAGGAAGTGCGATGTGTACAGTTTTGGCATCTGTTTATGGGAGATATATTGCTGTGACATGCCATACCCTGACCTAAGTTTCTCGGAGGTTACTTCAGCTGTTGTTCGTCAGGTAAACTTTCTTTTCTGTTTGAATTAATTATCTCTCTTGAGCAGTGTGTGATTGTCAATAAGGTTTTACAATATTATTTTTCTGTTGGGAATCATAGAATCTGAGACCAGAGATACCAAGATGTTGCCCAAGTTCTCTAGCAAATGTAATGAAGAGATGCTGGGATGCCAATCCCGACAAGCGACCCGAGATGGATGAGGTGGTTTCCTTGCTAGAAGCCATTGACACATCAAAAGGTGGAGGTATGATCCCCCTTGATCAACAGCCAGGTTGTCTTTATTGTTTCCGCAGGTTCAGAGGACCATAAACCTAAGTTACTTAGTTAAACAAACGATTAGTTGGTTGGGTATAGTGATTTTCATTGTTCTTAGAATGAATATGTATCTATGGTGAGAAAACGGAATATGGATTCCGAGTTGAGAGGAATATACAGTAGCGGGTATACGAAGGATGAGCTACACCTTTTTATTTTCTTTGATTCTTACTTATTTTCACCCTTGGATTGGGTTTTGTAGAATGTGGGTATTAATTTCAGCTACTCCTTGTAACTAATACGTAAGATCTTTATTATATTGCAATACTCATGATTGAAGTGATTAAATTGAGTCCATTTGCTCTTAGTAGTATGACCACTTGCAAACTTGTAAAATTTGTAATAGAGGGAGCCATTCTGCTATATAAAGAGAAAAGTCTGTTCTAATTTAATTTGAGCTATACAGTGATACAAAATTGTTATGTTTTTATGCTGTAAGATCTTGTGTTAGAATATATGAAGTATAGCTTAGAAGAATGATCAAAATCGTGATGGTGTAAAACAATATTTTGATAAGCAAAAGAATGAAACTCCATCTTTAAGGGCTTGCTTTCATCAACTTTCTTGCTATTCATGTTATCATCTGTTTTTCTTCGCATCCAAACAGAGGTTATACGCTGCTCATTGCAATTTGTGGTTTTTCGTCCCCCCAGTTGGTTGTTCTGTAGTAAGTGGCATAGAGTATGAGCTGCATCAATCCAGAAAGTGCTCCCAAACCATTGGGAATCTGATATTGGAGACCTAATTAGGTTAGACTTAAAACCTTTTCAAATAAAAATGACAATAATTTATGAAACACTGAAATATAATATTGCAAGTGACACATTACCACGAGGTAGAGATTGAATTTTAAGAGAGCATAAATGACCCAGACAAGTCCATTGGCGAAGTTAGCAAGTGAAAGTAAGAAAGGCATGTACTTCACACTCTTCGTTCTAATCACTAAACGCTGCTCATAATTTGGAAAAAAAAAAAAAGAATAGATAAATAGAGAGAGAGTAGAAATAATTAATATCTAAATAAAAGATAAATATAAGACAAAATCAATAATAAAATTAAAAGACTTGCCATGACAGTCAAGGGTGAAAAGTACATGAAGATGTTGAACACTATACAAATAAGCCCAATAATCATGGTTCTGTGCTTGAGGGTGGGAACGAAGTGCAGGGTTGAAAACACCACCACCGCAATGAATATGGCTTCGATCAAGAGGACAATTAGGATCTTCTTCTGAAATGGGTTAATTAATTAGAAAAATGAATGTGATTAGATTATTGAAAAACAAAAAAAAGATTCTATGACTTACGCGTTTATGCCAAGGGGAGAAAACAAAGAAGGCGAGAGCATAGAAGATCTCTATGAAGAAGCCTATGCCATTGATAGTGAGGACAAGGATGTTGTGTTCGCTCACAAGGGGGGATCCATAGAAAGACCACATTGAACAATTGAGTATGGTGGCCAAATAAGGATCTGGCTTGAACTCTTGCACTGATTTTGCCTTAAATATTTTTACAAACGTTGGGCTGCGGCCACATTTATAACATGTTAATTTCACCTTTTAATCTAATTATGTGTCCTTTGAGAAACAAGAATTCTCTGCTGTTTTGTGTTGCTCAAATTGAATAGTAATTTAGATTGTTTATATTTGAATTTCTTATTTTTTCTAATCCCAAACATCCATTTTTTTATTTTGTTAAAAAAAATTAAAATGAAGAACAAAAAGAGTTTTCTAACTTCTAACTGTATGATAAAAATTAAAAAAAATTATTTTCATCTTAAATTTTTTTTTGAAAATAAAAAAAAAGATGGTTAAAATTGAAAAAAGAAGAAGAAAGATTTCAGATTGCTGCGGCAAAGAATCCTTATTTGTCTTTTGGGTGTGTGCTTGTGGGTATGTTTATGATTAGAGAAAGAGAGTGAGGATAGAGATATTACAGAGGAGATAAGAATAAGCCAAATGAGATGACATTTCCTGCAAATTAAATAGCAACTCACATAAGAGAAAACCTTGATTAATTCACAAATGAAAATGGATTTATGAAAAGGATTCCATAAATTCAATCATTTTATGCGTATTTTTCATCTCATTTTATTAGATAAAAATGGTTCCTTCAAAAAAACTAGAAACAAAAAAAGAACCTCGTTATGTAAGAAAGTTATCTATTTTCTCAGAAGATGGAAGAAACAAAGGAAACCCCTGTAAGTGAACAGGTTTTGGTGGACTGACCAATTATTCCAATGATGCTTCTTGCGAGTTCAGTGTTAACCATGGTTGCAAGGTTCAAAGAGGAAACTCAAGAAACAAGAACACAAAATGAATATGGTGAAGGGTATTTTGATAAAAAAAAAAAAACTAAAAGAGATAGAACAAAATCAATTATTCCATATATAGGTATTATTACAAGGTAAAAGATGAACTATTAGCGGTGAGTTGTGTACATGGGCTACAGCTACTCTAGCAGTTTGTGATATATCTCGTTCTGCGGAATTCACTGGCTGCCCATCAAACTGAACCAAGTGTTTTTGCCTGAACCCACAAAAATAGAATCATTACCCTCTGTTTTTTCAAAAGAATATAGATTCATTATTTTTTAAAAAATTATGATTAGGTTTATTATCCGATTTTATCCAAAATTAAATCTTTTTGTAATTTTTTTTAAAAATAATTAGTTATTGGAGGATTAATTTTTGCATCATTAGCTTTCAATTTTTTGTGATGAATAATTCTGTTGATATAATTATACAAATTTAAATAAATAATTAATTACGTGATATAAAAACATAATGGTTACATATTTGAGTGCTCTGTAAATTATTATTTTCATGTTATACTCTTATATAATTTTTTATAAACTTAATTTGATTGACAATGACCTCAAACTAAATGATGTGAGAATTTTGATGGATGTGCAAATATATTGAACTAAAAAACATATTTTGAGCTAAATGTAATTGGCTGCCACAAAGTGCGCCTGCTTAATAAAATAGTTACTTTAAAAAGAAATATTACATTAATAATTTTGCCTTGAAAGATTATTTTTCCCTCAATTTGATAAAAGTAAAATTTGTTAATTTAGTTCTTTAAATTTTTTTATCAAAATGATCCTTATGTCAGAAAAGTTTCTCCCAATTTATAAATAAGAGTTTACATTATTGTAAGCTCATAACTTAGACTTGTCTAAATGGTATATATATTTTTTTCTAAAATAGCATTATTTAAGCAAAATTTTTCCCAAAATGGTGTTGTTTAGGAAATTTTCATGAAGCAATTCTCAAAGTAACATCGTTTTGTAAAAAAATTTGTATAAACAACATCATCACAGGAAAAAAAAAGTTACCTAGCAAGTTAAGAAAAAAGTAATCTATTAAAAAATTACATCAATAATTTATTCAATATATAAAAGAGAAGAAAAGACAATCAAAGATGTAGTTGCAATAAAATGTATTGTTAGTCAATTCTTTTAAAAGTATGATCTTATAGTTTCATTTTAGTAACTAACCCAATTTATTTTCATAAAAAAAGTTTGTTAATACTACATCAATGAGCTGAAAATGTATAAAATAAAAATTAGTAGCCCCACAAGTGTAATTGTAGGGATATGTAGAGATAGTATGTATGAAGATCAATAATCTAAAAAAAGAAAAAAAAAAAACTCAGATCTCATAATCCAACAACTTTTTCTTAGGGAGGAAAAACACTGATGAAATGAAACATGTCTAACTAGTTATAATTAATGATTTCTAATTATTTTACGAATCTTGGTGAGATTTGGCTTGGTTCAAACACAACACGGTGGGTCTGTGCGTAATCATTGATGCGCGTTCTCAATTTACGTCTACATTCATGATGCTTTCTTAACTTCACAATTTTTTTTGGTGGTAAATGGTAAATGACTTAGTAGATTATATAATATTAGATAAAAATTATAATTCAAAATCTCAAGTTAAAAATATTTATATAAAATTTTTAAAATTAATTTAAAGAATCTTATGATAAAAAATTTAACTATACACAAAAATTATAGTTCAAAATATTAAGTTAAAATTTTTGTTTTTAAGATTCTTTAAAATAATTTTTAAATTTAAAATCTTTTAATATAAATTTTTTAATTTAAAGTCTTAAATTATAATTTTTTTTTCAAAAATTAACGTGTGCTCTAGATTAATGGTTCAATTTTTACTCCAATCTCCAAAAAAAAAAAGTTCCTTAATCCTTAGGAGTATTTTCGAATTCATGACAAACAACTTCAATTATCATGCATAAAATAAACCTTTCAATTGAATTGATACATAATCTCATGAAGGACCATTAATTTTGAAGTTATATATGTATATAGAACATTATTGATCTTGATTACTTGTCGGCTATCTTGTCCAACCTAATTATTTTTAGCTCCCTACTTTATAATTCACCGAATTGAATTATTTGCTATCAATCAATGACATAGATAACAGACAAATGTTCTTTTTTCGTATGTAGAAGTGCCTTCTCTTTGTCCTCTAGTTTCATCGCATGTGTTTTTCTTCTTGCAGACGAATTCAATCGAAATGCTTAAGATTATAGTATGGTTAGTAGGTATAATTAAGCTTGTAATTTACATTTACTTGTAATAATCATCCATTGCTTACAACAAGAAAAAGGGCATTATAGACAACGTTGAACCTACACCCTTCAAGAAAAAGACTGGAATCCAATCATCATAAGAACGAAAATGGTAGTAAGCTTGTGCATTGATCGTTATTAGCAAAGCAAAATCTTTTATAGACAAAGAAATTAATGTCGCACGATCAAAACCCATTTAAAAATAATGATTATTTAAATATTGCCGTGACTCAAGGTAGACGGCGATTAAACAAAATAATTAATAGGAAGCAGTATAGATAGATGCAATATATGCGTCTAATTGGATTCTACGTATTAATATTAGAAAAACTAAATTTTATCCTTTAAATTTAGATAAAATTATAAAAGTATTGTATTAATTTTAAAATATAACAAAATATCAATTAAATTTTAAATAAAAATAAAAATGTTAAGTTTGATTAAAATTAGCAATAACAAGTCATGTGATTGGATTATAACTAATGATAATGCCTGACTTTAACTCAATGTTGGATTTGATTTCTTTTTTTATGTGAAAAAATTAACTGATTTAACATTATTGTTTTTATCCAAAGTTTAGTAAAATATTTTGATGCATTCTAAAATTAATGTACTAACTTTATAATTAGATTTCAAGTCCAAAAAAAGAATTTCATATTATAAGAATTCAATGTGAATTCGGATAGATTCGGAGTGTCCGCTTTGCTATTAAGCTTGAACAGCCCCACACAGGAGGTTCTTCCCTTTTACATATATATATATATATATATATTTATTTATTTATTTATTTATATAAATTAATACTTTTCATACCGTGCAGCACAAAATTGTGCAGCAAAAAACACCCATTTAAGTACGGATATGTTATGAATTTAATATAATTCTCCGTGACTCCATATTTGCCATAACATAACTGTCTTGGGTGTCTGGAGTAATCAGTTAAATCCATAAATTTACAGGGATTGCGATTAGTTGGGGAATTGGAATTTAATAAACAGAAAGAGACAGGAGGGGCGCCCATAGCTACCAAAACTTGCTGTTGGACGCACCATCTTCAACAATGTAATTGCTGTTTTTCTTGGCATTATATTAAACATTATTTTGTTTTAAAATCTTAACTTCTTCTGTAGTTTCTCATGAATTGGGTCTCGATGCCGTCTAATGACATGGATGCATATCGTAATTGCACAAGCTTTCAGCTTTTTGGGTCTCTTTGACAACTGCTGCTGGTGAAATAGAGGTATCTTGCCGTCGCCGCCATCTGGGGTCGAACAAGTGGATAACTCGTTGGCTGAAGAGCAAGAAAATTAGGACTCTGAAGAGAAATTAAGTACTTACTGGGTTTTGAGAATTATGGGGATGGAGATTATCATTTCTCTGATTCTACTGTTTCTGGGTATCGCTGTTTTGGTGTTCATTCATGTCTGCATCGTGGGGAGGGCTTTCCGGAGAGAAAATCAGGGTGGAAATGAAGAACAGACTAGTGATAGAATTGGGACGAAGAGAATGTCAAGTGAGGAGTTGAAGAACCTTCCTTGCTTTGAGTATAAGGAAGCAGAGAAAGGAGGAGTTAGCACTGGGGATTGTGCTATTTGCTTAGAGAGCTTCAAGGTTGGTGATATGTGCAGGTTTTTGCCTAATTGCAACCATAGCTTCCATGTCCCCTGCATAGACTCGTGGATTCTCAAGACACCCATTTGTCCAATTTGTAGAACCTGGGTTCATTCGCCAATGATTCCCACGGTTCGTAGCGAAGAAGTTGATGTTTCAGACAATGCTGGAACTGAAATTGTATAGATCAAAACTGGATTCATACTGACATACCGATTGTGTATAAACTCGCTTAGCCTTCCCCTTCATTGTCCTTCTTATTCTTCCAATTTTGGATTAGTTTTTGGTAATCAAGGTCAATTTAATTCATTTTTTGGCATATTTTTTCCAGCAAAAATAGCAAAACCATTATAAGTACTGCAATGCGTTCTTGTATTTCCTCTTATCTGATGACTAATGGACCCGTACCTAGCTTGGCTTTTTTACTGTCGTATTTTGATGGTTTTGAAGTGCCCAGTTTAATACGGTACACTATATTAAGATTTTTCGCCATTTCTTAATAATACAGGATAAGGCAGTCGCAACTAGTGATTATTAATCTTCTTACCCATTGTACCGATTTACAACGTGCTGGTGGCGTCGTTCTTACGACCCTGTATATTACTGGGAAGTATTTTTCTTTTCTTAAATGTTTATTATATTTTTTTATTATTTTTAATAATTTTTATTTATTATTATTTTTAATATAAAAATACAAATTATTTTTTATTTTGTGTATCAAATAAACTTTTTGAGTTTGACCAAGTTTGCTCCACAGGGATTGAACTGAAGCAGTCCGCGGCCAATCTTTGTCCTGTTTTTATTTGTGTTTCTTCTTGTTTCTTTTTGTATCTATTAATTTTTACATCAGAAAACATTAAAGCAACTAATTTGGGATAATAGTGATTAATGGAGGTAAATTGCAAGTGGTATATTCAGACCTTCGTGTCATAAGAAACAAAATTGCTCTGGCAACAAGTTCATTTCCAGCATAACATATAATATTTAACACTTAGTAGTATTGTTATTTATATTTTGTCATAGTTTAATTTAATTTTACGTATAAACCAACCACATAATCTAATTTTAAATCATAGTGGAGTTAAATCTTAAATTTCAAGGAGAAATTACGTTTATTAATAAATGACAGTAATATTAAATTTTAAGCATACGAGAGCATTGTAAATATTTTCCAGAAAACCATGGGCCAATTATGTAGGCATCCAAACCTTGTTGGTACTCACTAATCCAAAGGGAGATATCTGACAAATTCAATTACTATTCCTATCATTTATATTTAGAGAAATAAATAATTCTTGTCCAAAATTTAAAAATCCACTCAATTGTGATGTAAAATTACCCCAGATCGTGCTAATTTAGTTCTTCTTATGAGCCTGTCCAGCCATCAAATGCTAAAGATCAGTTTAAGCCTTTGGAACCATCAATGGGCAAGACGAATGACAAAAAGCAATGCAGGTGCACCTGTGAGTGCCACAATTGTGCATAGATAACACACTGACCCAACAGCGCCCCCCCCCCCCCCCCCCCCCCCCAACAAAAAAAACAAAAACACAAAAAAAGAAAAGACAGTAAAAAATGCCAGAATTATTCGCCAAAGGAAGAGGCAGATTAATTTGACGTGGTAACTAGTCAGGCCAGATTTTAAAGGCAATGAAGACAGAAATCGGTTCGTAAGGCCAGATTTTAAAGGCAATGAAGACAGAAATCGGTTCAAGTACAAACATCCAGCAGCTTCTATGCTCGTGTTCTTTTTTAAAGAACAGAATCAGAATAACGTCTTTATCTTCTGATCTTACACTCCGTACTGCCTAGGCATAGCGTTCATGCATATTGCTTTTGCAGGCAAGAACAGTTCCAAGGAAAAACATCTTGAGCTCAAACAACTCAGTCACAACGCATATGAAACATCAAGCAGCCTTAAGTAGCAGATAGTTTTACTTCTTTTCAGTATTGCTCTCCAGCTCCCTCCTCAGCTGAAGAGAAAAATCATCACTAACATCATCGTCATCCCAATCATCTTCCCATTGCTGGGTCACTTCTTTGCCTTCCTCCTCGTCATCCCACTCTGTGTAAGTCGTATTAACAATAAAGGGCATAAAAAACAGGAAGAAACATAGAATATGAGCACAAGGGAATCTAGATCCTCTGAACTATGAAAGCTGTAAAGTATCTCTAAAATAGAGAGATATAGAGAAAAGAGAAAAATGGTTAAAATAAAAGAATAGACACTATAGACACTCCTACTTAATGTGTCACTCTTTTTCTACTTCAAAGACACTTTAATGGATTCAAACTCCAGCGAATCCAGATCAGAGCAAAAGAAGGGCAGAAGTACTCAAAATCCAATTTTAAAGATCCAAAACAAATAAACTTATAAATGTTCTCATTAATACCCCAACAATTTTCAAATACTTCCTATTATCAACTGAAATGACCAACCATAACAGAATCCTATCATTTCTACCCTGAGGTGCTGATAATTTAATGAGTGACAAGATCAACACCATGAAGAACCATATCTATTCAGCATTATGACTCATGAAAGTCATAAATTGATTAGGATGTACTACGTTAGGAGTGTCCGTCAATATGTGGAGGGGATCTTCTCATTGAAATAGTTTGAAAGCAAACGCGGGCTGCCAGAGAAAATCTCCCCCGCTGGGTTTATAACACACAATATTGCACAAGAGTTAAGTTGTGACAGAACTTGCACAATCCCTAGCAATCAATGATAAAACTCCTGAATTCTTATATAAGCATTATCCACAATGAAAGCTAATCAATAGATGTTACTTGTAACAGTCTGGTGAAGCATCTGATAGAATGAAAAACCGAATTTTAGGGAACCAATAGGGAGAACATCGGCGGCAACTAAGTAGTATTAAAATTAGCTCAAGAAGTAACAAATAGAGATATTCATTTGCAAAAATAGTCTAACTGGAAAAAAGAAAGAACGAAGGACACTCAAAAAGTCAAATTGAATTAAGAAGAATGAGATGATCTAAGCTTACCTTCCTTGATTTCAAACTCTTCAAACTCATCATCGTCTTCGAAGAGATCAATCTTAACGTCCTCGGTAGGTTGATTTGGTTCGGTCGCCATAGTCAAACCGAAGCCTGCAGTTAGGGTCAATAAAATGAGGAAAAGCGAAAACCCTAGAGTTGAAAAGAAGAGAGAATAAGGTATGTCACCAAACCAAACACAAGGGATTCGGATAGGTTTAGCAGACACGCGATGCCATCGTCATTGTTACCAACAACAAGCTAAAACAGCATATTTACCTTACAAGACGGGACGAGCAAACCTTACAGGACGGTACAAGAACTGATTCTTGTGAGCTTTCTAGACGATGAGTCCAGACCGGTTTCGCTACAACTATAGAAGGAAGGATACGGAAGAAAACGACGTCGTTAATTCGTTTTAGAGGCCTCCCTTTCTTTCTCTTTCTATTAACTTCTTTGTTCAAAATCTTAATACCATTTGTTTATGTAACTTAAAAAGAAAAAGTCAACAAAAATTGCATTCAAATTATTATAACAAATGACAAAAGGAAGATTTTTTTCGCCATTTCAATACTAAAAATAAATAAATAAATGACAATAATTGCCTTATTTTCTTTTTGAAATAATATATTAAGTGTATTTTTTTTAACTTAGCCTCTATAAACGTATAAAGTGTCAAGATTTAAAAAAAAAATGTGGGGGGAAGGGTTTGATTACTTGGTCAACTTTTAAGGTTAAATTTTTTTTTTTGGGACTTTGCTTAGGAAAAAGAAAAAAAGAGAACATCCCTCTTCCTTATTTCTTAATTAATACTATTTTTGTATTCTAATGTTTATATTCTTTCATGAAAACAACACTTTGTAGTAACAATAAATTCTACCCTTTTGCAGAAGGGAAAGCATAGAGGGCTCTATAGCACTTTTAAGTTTCTGATTTCTGAATATATGTATCTCCTCGTTAAAACTAATTATTTTTTCATCTATATTATTTTGACAACTGAACTGAAAGCAAACTCATCAAAGAAATTGAAACAATCCAAATATATGATTCATAGATCTATTTCCACAAAACTTCATCCATAATAACTATACATAGTTATATTAAAATTTCAAATGTAAGCGAAAGCTCACTTATTGAACTTAGCTCCTTGAGAGGGGGAAAATACCATGGAGCTAATTCCATAAATTTCAAATTTGTATCATTATTTACACAGGAGTGTCTCTGTATTCTGTAATCTGTATTCACCGAATGTGAAGGGATCGTTCCCGCACGGCCGACGAACCAACCCACCTAGAAATTCTTGTGTCGTTGAATTCCTGAAGAACTTTGATGAGGGAACGTGCTTTCTTGGCCGCATGAGGAGTACCATCGGTTAGAAGCGAGTAAAGCCATGGCATCAACGAAGGATCCTTTGCCAGAACACCCACCACCTCTGCTCCAACATGCATGCACAGCGACACCAAGATTGACACACAGTGCTCTTTCCCTGCACGTGATGTTAATGATTGCAACATCCCAACGATCAAAGGCAAAGCAGAAGCTTGTGATACATCATTTGCTCCCTCCATATTCTCCGCCAAGGCTGCAAGAACTGCTAAACAATCTGTGGTAAGGTCCAATTTTTCAGAGGAAGCTAAGATACGAACTAACGCAGGAACAGTATTAGCCTCAAGCACTTTCTGATGATTCTGAGGAAGCAAGAGAAGCCCGAAAATGGCAACTACGGCATTCTTTTTCCCGAAAGCCGTTGTTTCTTCATTGATTAGTTCTACCAAAGCTGGGATTGCTTCTGGGTTTTCTCCAATTATTTTCCTGTTTTCTTTCTCGGCAGAAAGGTAAAATATAGTAGCAGCTGCGGTTTGGCGAGCTTCTAAAGTCATTCCTTTTTTGAGAACCATAAGGATTGGTGTTAGTCCCCCACTTTCCATTACAGTTTTCTGTCCATTGGCATGCTTTGCCAGCTTCAAAAGAGCAGAGATTGCGTTCTCTTGCGTTGATTTATCATTTGTGTCCAAGAGATTTAGCAACGAGGACACTGTTCCAACTTCAATCAAACATGCTCTGTTGAAAATGTTGGACCTCGCAAGCAAACGAATTTCGTAAGCTGCCTTGTTTTTCTGGTCATCTGTTCCGAACACAAGCCTCCCAGCAATGAACCACGAAAGAAATTGCATGGCGTGTGCTGAAGCTGTACTACCAGGGACAATGGTTTTCGTTATGTCTCGACTCCGGTGACTGGACTTGGCGGCGGAAACGCCGTTATTGGCACAGAACTGTTGGATTAGCTTTCCGAGGGTTGTGTTTGGGACGAGCTCTGTGTTTGCGAGCTTCTCCCCTGTTTTCGGGCATATCCTGTTTCCAGCTTTGAGCCATTTCTGAATGGATGCTCGATCGTAAGTCTGACCCGTTGATACAGTCACAGGATCAGTCATTAGTTGTAGAGAGATCGGACACCGGAAATCCTGCGGGTTTATGAAGTTAACCATCTCCGTGCTACACCTTGCCTCTGATGGATCAGCAGTGGCTTGTTGAAAATTCAGAGTTTCGCATATCACGACCCTGCAATAGCATAAAGACCCAACTAAACTACTTAAAAAAGGAACCTCCCTCCCGTCACCGTCAGAGCAGTTATAGCTGACTTCATCTTCCAAAAATTTGATCTCTTTATTACAATCATTCCAATTTTTGATTTCCAGATAGCTCAAGGTTTGCTTCATAATACTCAAGTCGGGTTCGATTCCTCTCTCGAACTGATGCAAAACCGAATGGACTTGCTTGTTGGTGAGCTCGTCGTAAGGGTCTAGTTCGATCTTGACTTTCCGAGCTTGCTTGGCTACTAATTCCACTACCTCTTTCACTTCATCACATATCTCGATACGTTGCAGAGGCAAAACGTCAAGAGCAGTGGCCACCGCGCGAATCAGAACCCTGAATTGAGTGGCAACGTGTTCTGATTTCATTAGCATCCATAGCCGAGCACCTTCACGAGTACAATCTGAAAGCAAGAAGTGGATTTTTTGGAAACTGAGGTGGAGCTCGGAGAAGCAGAGAGCAACAGAGTCCCTTATAGGGACACCACGGTCTCGAATTTCCTCGAGGAAGAGGAGGATGATACCGATTTGGCGTATTATTTCTCTCGAATTTCGACGTTGGGTGGGGAAGAAATTGGATTGGAAACTGCATATAGTCTGGGAGAGAGAAATTAAAGAAGCAAGAAGGGCCACCGGAGATACGCCTTCGCAGGGATGAACCGCCGGGAATGACAGAATACGGCGGCCTGATTGATTGGATGCATGAATCATTGAAGGAAATGAGAATGTGTGAAGAGAAAAGTGGAAACTGTGTTTTAGATATCTTGCATTAATGAATCAATGAAACGGGATGGTCCAATTATAGGAAGGATGGCTGACAGGAAAGATCTTAAGGACACGTGGCGAAGAATCTGGAATCTGGATGGAGGGATTTTCTGAGTTGACTCGGATGAGCTTGACTCAGGAGTTAAAAATGGGCACGTGGCAACTGACACGTGGATGGGAGGGTTTGAATGACCTGATGCATTCTTTTTCTATGCAGTACCCGTTTGGATGTTGCATTGGGTGAGTCGGAAGTGATGGGTAGTAGGCCCAAAGAACCGACCTTGAAACGTGGATAAACGAGGGAGCGACGTGTGCCCCAGGGAAAAGGAAGAATTGAAGCCCGTTAGAAGCAACGTAGGTTGACACTGACCAGATTATTCTATTTTTCTCTCTCTGCGTCGGCATTGTATCAAAGAACAAGGCGACGGGATCAATGGAAGGCCTTGGATTCAGTTTAAACGTATTAACTAACTTATGCAGCACGCTAATCTAATCTAATATCAAAGTTGCGGAAAGTTTATTGTTTTTTACTTTTTACTATACTATTTTCTTTTTCTTTTTCTTCTTCACAAAACTTTTTGTAAGTTCTACAAAACTGTTTTAACTGCACATACAACTTTCTAATGAAAATAAAAAGAATACATAGACTTCTTTTTAATAGTTTTAATTTTAACTGTTTAAGCCTCTAACTTGAATCTGTTCAAATTTTGTCGGTGTAGAATGCAAATGGGTCCTTATCAAATGAATAAATAAACATATATGGGTTACTTATCCTGGTTTGTGGTGGCAGATTCATGAAATATCAAGATTATGTTGTGGATAGTAGGCAAAGCAAATGACCTTGACGTGGACGCTGGACCATCCACGTAATGGCTGGTGTAAGGCGCTATCGATCTGCCTTTACAATTATCAACTCCATAATATACAAAATATCACCATCTGACCGCAGTGACGGCGAAGCGTGTCCATTCCTGGTTGAAATGCCCTCTCAATTCAATAAAGTTGAAATTATATAAATAAAAGAACGAAAGCAGAAGAAATTATCCTTCTGATTGAGACATGCACTGTTTGACAAAATTTGGAGCTCTGCAACATGAGTGGAGATGTTTGGTTTGATGCGTACAAAAGAAGGAAAGGCAAAATGTGAATAGAGAGAAATAAATACAATAAGAAATAATTTTTATGTTTTTATTTTTTAAAAAATAATTTAATAATTAACATAATAATTTAATAAATAAAATAATTATTATAAACACATAATATACAATACATAACTACATAAAATATATACATTCGCATTCAGCAAATCAAATAGTAGAAGTTCATATTTTCCCCCCATATTTGTACAGAGTGGGACAACGAAAACTAGCAGGCCAGTAGATATGGTTATACATCATACGAAGCACTTTTTCTTCACAGCCAAGAGAGGTGGATCCAATCCACAATTACAAATCGTCTCTCAACACCAACACTCAGATTATACAAAGCATGAAGAACAAAAAAGCGGAGGAAGTTGAGTAGAAGAGAGGGGTTTAGAGCCAAGCAGGATTCTTCAATGGGGAAATGACAGCCTTGACCTGCAAGTAGTTGTTAAGACTGTAGATTCCCTTCTCTCTGCCCATCCCGCTCATCTTGTAGCCACCAAAAGGGATGGCAGCATCGAACACATCAAAGCAATTAATCCACACCGTTCCAACCCTCAGTGCCCTCATCAGTCTGTTGGCTGTGTCCACGTTCCTCGTGAACACTCCTGCAGCTAGACCATAACTCGTTGCATTTGCCCTCTGTATTACTTCATCAACTTCCCTATTATATGCAATCCCAGAATTAGAGTACAGCTAAGAAGCACATGGGCTGGACACACAGAAAGTGTCACTCACTTGAATTTCAAGATGGATTGAACTGGGCCGAAGATTTCATCCTTTGCTATCAACATATCATCCTGATCATTAAAATGTGTTAGATTGATTCTTGATATTAAATGAAAAACCTGTTCTGGCAAATGATGAATATATTATATTATATACCTGAACATTGGAGAAGACAGTTGGCTGGATGAAGAAGCCCTTTGAGCCGAGTCTGTCACCTCCGCATTCAAGAGTAGCCTTGCTTTCAATTCCAGACCTTATGTACCTAAGGACTTTCTCAAATTGTTCCACGTCAATCTGAGGACCTTGTTCAACACCTTTCTTAAAGGGATCACCAACACTACGTCTCAAAGCACGTGCCTTTGCTTTCTCTAAGAACTCATCATAGATTCGCTCGTGTACAAAGGTGCGAGACCCAGCACAGCAACATTGTCCCTAGAAAGCACCCAATAATGCATAATCCATAAGCATTGAACTTCATTGGTTAAGTGGTGGATCCCACATGTACCATGTAAATTTATTTTTTGAAACTTTAGAGGATCCAATCCCTACATAAGTAGCCATGGGAGAGGAATGTTTGAAAAAACCTGATTGAAAAACAGAGCAAAGTGGGCAAGTTCTACGGCCTTGTCAACATCAGCATCATCAAATACTATGAAAGGCGATTTCCCTCCGAGCTCTAATGTCACTGGCTTAAGGTTGCTTCTTGCAGCCAATTCAAGCACAATTTTTCCAGTCTCAGTTGATCCAGTGAATGCTAGCTGCGATAGAAGTAGAGATTTTGAACTTCCATATGAGATGAAAGGTTGCATTGCACCAGAATATTACTCGGTAAAAGGAAAGCTAAAGGATTTAGACAATAAGCAAATGCACATTCTTACATAACATGCCTTGAAATCAAATTTTGATGATTGGTGAAGTTATTTGTTATGAACAAAAAACAATAAGCAAGCAAACATTGCAGAAAAAGATCCAGTTGCCCCAAACATCCATGTCAAAATACCTTTTCCGGTTTGCTATATAATGTTCTCTTAAATACAAGCCAAGCGAAGCCACCTCCAACTTCAGCTACAAGTTTATGAATCAAAACATGGCTATAACGTGGGAAAAAAAAAGGAGAATCACAAGAAGGGTCTTGCTTTCTTTCCCCTTGATGAATTTTCCCGACCTATATATATAGTATATGTAATAAGTACTATAATCTGATAAAATTTGCCACAGCCTGATATGGGGTTTCAGATCATCATCCACAGAAAAAGAATGCATATGAAAGTATATTGAACAGGTTTAGGGGTCTGAACCCTAGATAATAAAAATAAAAGCATCCTCAATATCAAGCCAAGTTCATACTTGATTTACAAAACCCTGAGTTCTATACCATACAAGCGATGTCTAAGACATTTTGTTCCCTAGAATACCTTGTCCACATCCGCATGACTTGCAAGAGCTGCACCAGCAGTTGGACCATACCCTGAAACCACATTCAATACACCTGGGGGAAGACCAGCCTGCCAAAAATCAAGCACATTCAAAGCTAAACCCTTTTAGTGAAACTTCAAATACAACTGAGATACTCTCCAAAATCTAACTTAGCTAGTGACTAGTGTATAGATGATGTCTTGATGACTGGTTGTGTATATAGCCTACGAGCCTACCTCGTGCAATAGTTTTGCCACATAGAGAGCAGTTAGCGGAGTTTGCTCTGCAGTCTTGAGGATGATGGTATTACCACAAGCTAGAGCTGGCCCAACTTTCCAAGCAAACATAATGAGAGGAAAGTTCCAAGGTATAATTTGTCCTGCAACCCCAATTGGTTCATGCAATACCTGCACATGGTAATCTCCATCTGCAGGGACCGTCAGACCATGGATTTTATCTGCCCAACCTGAACCATTTGGAAGGGGAATATCATAAGAAAAATATACAAACGTGTAGATAAGTAAACAAAATAAGCATTTAATAGTCCTCACTGATCCTTCCTACCAGCATAGTAATGAAATAGACGCACAAACAATGGTAGTTCAGACGTGGCAGACTGTTCATAAGGCTTCCCATTGTTCCATGTTTCCAGAGCAGCAAGCTCATTGCTGTGCTTCTCAACCAAGTCAGCAAATCGCAGCAATATTCGACTTCTTTCCTGCAAGTATCACAAACTAACAATTAAGTAATAAACAAATTGCAACTTGTGCAAGGAAAGACAATGAATCCAAAAAGTGCCAACATAAGCAGTCATTTTTGGCCAAGGTCCCTCATCGAAGGCCTTCCGAGCAGCTGACACTGCACGGTTGATATCTTCGACATCGCCTTCAGCAACATGAGCAATCACTTCTCCTGTGCGCGGATCATATGCTGGAAAGGTTTTCCCTGCGAAGAAAAAAAAAGTCCATTGGTGGGATTCTTCATCAGCAGAAGAAAGTAGGAAAAGCCTCGACCTTTACTCAAACTAGCTGTAGGCATAGGCATACCTGAAGCAGCATCCACAAATTGGCCATTTATTAGATGCTGCGTGTAATTTATTTGAACTTGGGGAGAGATTAATTCCTCAACTGCTGCCGCAGTGCTAAATCTGTTAAAGTTCCGCCACCTGCCATAGATTCTTCCTGGGGCACAGAATTTATGTGGAAGATCTAAACAATGAATCGAAAGGTTGGATTTTGATAGAGTAGTTATTAATCACTGCATTAAATATACACATAAAGTGAAAGTGGGGCAAAAAGAAAACATATAAAATCACTCTGAAGTAATTGAAGAAAGGACTCTGTAAATAGTTCACGAAAGTCAACCTTTCCAATTATATTGGAATAAATCTGACGCTCTAAGTAAATAGTGACTGTACTTTGACGAGATCTTGTGAATTAGATTCAGAGGAATCCAGAAAGTTTATCAACCTTAAAGTTCAAAGGAAGAGGAAGAGGAAGAGGAGAACTTAAACAGGGGAAAAGGACAAAAGCAGAGAGTTTGCAACCTGGGAAACATATATAGTCATCAAGATTCAGAAAACCCTTGAAAAGATTATCACTGAACCGAAAAGCGAGAAGGTGAAGCTGTAACAAAGAAAATGAACAGGGTTGGTCACTCACCTGGTGAATGAAGTAGAGAAGTAGATAGAGAGCGAGAAATCAGAGAGGAAAGCCTTCGCGCAGCCATGGCCGAAGTGGGGATCTCAGAAGAATGTTGTTTGCTTCTTCTTAATAGTGATGATAAGCTCTACGAATGCAAACGATTCCAGTACTTGTCCGCAACGACGCCTTCAACGAAGAAAAAAACACTGTTTAAAAGAGGCTGTCCTTTCTTTTGACGCTATTTTGCCCAAACATACGGTTGAGATAGATGCTGATTGGATAAGAAAAAAAGGAAAAAAGATTGCAATACCTGGCCTTAGTCTTTCAAGGATGAAGTAGGTAGCGCAGAAGTCTTTCAAGGATGAAGTGAGTACAGACCAAGCAATTTACGTGATAAGAATAAGATATTGTAAATCGTTGTTTTGGATGCCACCATTCATGATTCGATCCCAAAAAAAAAACCTGTGTCTGTTTCAAGTGCCGCTCTACTACTGTCTCTTACCATTTGTATAAACTTGCGTACTTGCCATGTATGCATTGGTTGTTATCCTTCCTAGTTGTCCTACCCTTCCTCCACCATGTGTCCTTGTTTTTCGCCTAAATTAATATTTTTAAAAAGTGAAAAGACTATTTTTTTAATTTAAATTTTAAAAAATAAATAATTTTTATAATAAATTACTCTCTTTTTAATTTGATTTTTTAAATATAATTTTTTTAATTTATTTCGTTAAACATTTTTTAATCAAAATAAAATTTTCATTAAATAAAAATATAATTTGATTTCGCAGGAGAAAAATACTTTTTTAAAGAAAATATTTTAATTAAAAAATATTTAAAAGATCAAATTAAAAATTTTTATTTTTAATACACCGAATTGAAAGGAGGTGGTCTTTCAACAAACAAATCAAAGATTTTATTTTTTAAAAAAAATTAAGTTTAAACTATCTTCAGAAAACTAAATTGTTAATGTCTTTCCTATTTTTACTTTAATGTAAACAATCTTGTTTCTATCTGTGAACAGATGTTCCACTAATAGTTAGTCATAAAAAAGATAATCATAAAACTTTTAACTTTGGTCACATTTATATTTTCAATCTTCAAACAATAAGTTTAATAAAATATATGTGAGAGAAGTAAACAATGAATGGACAAATAATTCATGAAATCAAAAGTCAAAACAGTTGAAGAAGAAAGAACCAGAAGACAAAGTCAAGAGCGTCGGTTGCCCTGGTTATTGGGAAAGCGACATGATAACTTGAGTGCACCAGCCTCGTTTATTTATTTATTAATAATAATAATAATAATGACAGGTATATTCGAGAGTGTGACTTATATTCCCATTTGTATTAAAATTTTTTTGAAATAAACTAAAATTTAGAAAATAAAAGTTAAAAATAATCTTATTTTGAGAAAATATAAAACTGATTGGAAAAAGAAATTCGGCGATTAGGCTAAGGGATCATTTGCTTCGCATATAAGAAGCCTTGCAACCACATCCACATAAAAGGACGAATTTTGATTCTTTATTTATTCTTAAAGAAAGAATAGCGGTGTTTCGTTTACTATTTAAATTTGATTTAAATAGTTTAAATAGTTTAAATTTTTTATTTTTTTAATCTCAATCATTTTTTAAGTTATCACTTGAAAAAATTATTTTACATTTTGATTTCATCAAGATAAAAAAAATAAAAATAAAAATCTGGATGGGCGCATCCTGATAAACGAACCCAATGCTAAAAAGTTGAAATGTCAAGACTGCGAGGTGTCACTTTCCATGGAGGGAGAGACAAATTGACTAGCAATATGTTTTAGATCATGGGTCCAAAAATCATGCAGAGTAGGAACAAGTTGGTATTGGATCCTTGCTTCCGTCAATCACAATTATAACCATTCCAGTATCATCTATTTATCTCTACAAGATTTAAAAAAGAAAAAAAAATCTATAAAAGTTTAATGAAATGTAAAGAAATAAATCTGAATTGCAGGAAAACTCCTCTTTTTTTGTTGCTGGAATTTAGACCGATGAAGTGCATGTTTAAAAAAATATTTTGGTTTTCGAAATCATAGTTTGAATAAAGTAATAGAATGTTACTTTAGGTAAAAGTGGATAAACAAAAATGCTTTTAAGATTTTCTATTATTTTTCCAAACACACCAAAGGTAGTTTGATAGATGGAGGAGGAGTTGTTTGTTTTCCATGGTTCTATCTGATTTAAAAACGTAGTTACTTAATAGATATGTGGTATTAAGGACATCATAAAAACAAGATAACAATGCCCTTTGTCGTCCAAGCAGTATCAATAAATCAAATTTGGCCACTGAAAATCAAATTAATTTCAACTATTAAAAAAGCTGCTCCTATTTGGAGGTGGACTGAATAAGGACTTTCATTTCTTCCATTTCAAGTTTACACGAACCTATTTGGAGCATGAAAGACGTAAAAAATGTTCAGGAAAGTGCTATATTCTGCAGTTTTGGACCTGTTTTGATAGCAGTCCTTGATTTTGATTAAATCATAGTTTTTTAGTGGCACTGTAGAGAATGCACAACCCAAAAAATGTAATAAAGGAAAAATTTTGAACTTTGAATTACATATTAATTCAACTTGAGCAGTTTGCTTGGGTTATGTGTGCTTGTGTTGTATTCTGCTGCATGTTGTCCTGAATGCTATAGTAGTAATAATATCTCTTGCATCTTTTACAGGTTCTTTCTTTTCATTGGGTCAATTCTTCAAAGATCCTTAATTGTTGATCTATACGGAATACTGCACTCTTATAGCTCATTTACTGGGAAATTCAGTAAAGACGGTGGCAAGATTATTCATTCCGATAAGTACTCTAAATTTCTTCAATATTAAATTAAACTCATATATGAACCCCACGTATATGAATCTACGATACCAAGTTATTTTAGACACTGTACAATCCATTAAGACAAAAGCATTTAAAGTTAGTCCAAGTCACTGCAACTGCTTTTGTTGGTTGCTGTGATGGTCCAGCCCAAACCCAATAGCCCACTAGGCAATCATGTGCTCATAGGGCATCACAGGTTCTCAATTTGACATACCAATTCGCTAAATAGTAAATACAATCAGGAATTTGCCTCGTTATATATATATATATATATATATATGTATATACATACTGCGACTTGGATAAACTACAAAAAGGGCTTCGTTTCTACAAGCATATATGACGTCAGATACAAAAGAATGAACTTGATGAGAATTTCAACTAATCTTCATGATCTGCTAAGAAGTCAAGGTCTGTTGGCTTAAACAGCTTCGGCATCTTCAAGCTGCTTTCGTCAGGGATTGTTACTTTCTGATGTGCCCCTCTTCTAGTGTTTTTAGCAAATTTCGAAGCCAAAACTGTAGCCGCAAGGCTTCCACCCGCAATCTTCCCGGCTGAGCTCTCCTCACCAGATCCAGATTCTTCACCATCAAAATCTGTTAATCCTAACAGATTCTCTTTCTCCAAAAGCTCCATTGCCAACTTCTTCTTCACATGGCGTCTCCAAGCAGCCTGTATAAAGCAAACTCCCCAAGCCCTCCATTGGTGGGAGTAGTACCTGAAAGCATGCTGAATTTTCTTGCTATGCAGCCTCTTGAACTGAATGGCGAAGAATCTGATATCTTCAGCTCTGAGTGCAAATGCTTCCACTTCACTGAGGGTCTTCACGGTTCGAGTGGAGGATGGAAGGCTACTAGAAGCGGGGGCCAAAGCCCACGTCAGCAATTCTTCGCCACAAAAGTCACCTGGTCTAAGGGTGATGGAGTTGAAGAATCCAGATCGCCCACCATCTGTGGTGGAGCTCTCCACTTGTCCTCTTATGATGAAAAGCATCTCTCTTACTGGGTCTCCTTCCCTTACTAAGTACGTGTCTTTTGTGTTCAGGGATGGCACAAGGCGTTCACATATGGCATCTAAAAGCTGATCGTCCATTTGACCAAAAAATGGAACCTGAACACAAGGGAACAGAACAGAACCAAGGTTAATTTGTGAACATAAATTATTTGATATGTTTTACAATGAGTTTGAGGAAATTAAGGCATGAAAGTTCACTAGGTACGTGTACACTGAAAAGTCAAGATTTAGTCTATATAAGTAAACATTGGGTGTGCAGTGAGCCTTGAATATACGTGTACTTGATGCACGCAAAAATTTCTTATTGAGGCATCTAGTTAATTTTTGTACCCGACGAACAAGAGCAAGACAAATATGCCTCTGAATCTGACGCCGAAGGTCCAAAGGTAAAGCGCGCAAAATAGATTCTTCATCTACACCTCTAGTGGCTAGCCATTTGTATTGAACAAACCGACGAACACGTTCTTGCAGTTCAGGTGGGAGTTGGCGATGCCTCATCCACTCTTCTGTATCTCTTTGTTTAATTCTCCATTCTTCAAGTCTTGCAGTAGTAGATTGCCAATAATTCTTTACCCGGAAAAAAGGAAAGAATGAATGAACGAACAAAGTTAAAAATATACACACATATATATATTACAAGGAGAATTTGATAATATGAATTATAAGCAGATACTATTGAACATCTGGAGATACCTGCATGTTACCAATGAGAAGCGCAAAGAGAATTAGACCTGCCACGCAGATGAAACCCGCAAATAAAGATTCAGAAACGAAAACACTTGTGTCTAGATTTTGTCCATATGCACTGCACATAATCAAAGGGTTCAAAAGATATTAGATAATGCAAAATCCAAGAAGACCAAACTTAGACAAATAAATCATAGTGGCTTGTTTTGAGTGGAGAGACAGAATTATAGTAGTAAGAAATCATATAGGCAGAATAAGTTGATGCTAAGAATGACCAGAGAAAGCACAACATACCATAGACTCTTCAAACCCCACCAGAGGCAATAAAAGTATCTTTCGATGAACCTAGATGAAGCAACCTCGTCAGTAAAAGCATCAGCGTACATTCCAAACTCGAAGAGGCTGTCTTCATTCTTAGCATCACAGACTGTAGTAAGTTGAGTTCGGTTGTACCAAGCTTCCCGTGCAGGATCGTTCAGTGACTCGCAATCAAGAAAATTAGGCGAACAAGATGGAGAGTGCGTTCCGTTGGTCTCCTTCCAGCAAGCTTCTCTCCAGCAATGAGACTGACGCTGAATCGCCAACAAATAATAGGCAGCCCCTAAAACCTGCACTCGCATTTACATTTACATTCCCTTGTTTCTAATTCTAACAACTTTCTTTTTACTAAATTCAGACCCGAGTGAGAAAAATGTACACACTCACATGGCTGGCCAACACGTAAAAACCAAGATTATATAAAGACCCTGCCAAAGCCGTCTTGGCTATAAGGCCACTGGTTTTTATAATCCGGCGTTGGAGAGGGAAAATCTGAAAGAATCGAGGAATATACTGAAGAAGAACAATGAGAGACAGAGTATGATTCGCATGAGCTGCTGTTGTATCTTTGAATGAGGGAATGACGAACCAAATGACGATCTGCGTCACATATCAACCACGAATGCTCTGTTTCAAGTTTCAACCAAATTGTAAAATTGAATGAAGAGTGGATTACCTGAGGGAGAGGAAGGCAGGCGAGAAAATCAAAGCTGAAATCGGTCTTGAGATAGCGAATGGCGATGAGGGAGGGGTCAGTGATGAGATCACCGCGGCCAAAAGAGTGGGAAGAAAAGTACCCTGTACGGAACTTGAGAACAATGTGAAAGACGAAGAAGATATCGTTGAGGGTGCGGAAGAAAGTGACGAAGACGCCGAGGACCAAGTCGATTTTCATGCAATTCTCTTTGCCGATGATGGGGAAATAGAAATAGAGAGGGTCGAGGAAGAGCGCAAGGAAGCAGGCGTAGAGGAAGGTGCGATTCCATCGGTCCACGAATTCAGACTTAGGATCGAGGATTTGGTACCACCAGGGGACCTTCTTTCTGAGAGAAAAGGATTTTGAGAAATGGCTTCGCAATCGAGACGAAGAAGAAGCTCTGTATCTATTCATCTTCGCCTTCTTCTTCTTCTCCTTCTCCCGTGACAGGCGGAGTCCCAGAAATTAATGGGTTTGACGCAAAATCATTCTCTCCCAGGGAGAGAAGTGCGGTCTCCCTGAAACACAGGAAAGCGCGCCAAAATAAAACTCACCCTTACCTTACAGATCACTTTTAATTAAAGTAATTTTCTTTCTTGTGAAAAACTTTTGATATCTTTTTTTTAACGTAGAAAAAAATTCTTTATATACTGCAGTTTTATGAAAGAATTTGATAGTACATATCTAAAGAATTAAAGGTGAGTTTTATTTTAATTAAATGCTTTGTGTTTTCAAAGAAAATTGTAATAAAAAGAAAACTTGGAAGCTTTTTTTTTTTTTAATGTTTGATTATGAAGGCACAGGAAGCATTCAATTTAAAAATTACTTAGGGTTTTAATTTGTTATATTATGTTTTTCATTATATACTTTTTCTAAATTTCTGTCGTACAGCGATGTAATATAAGCCTCTTCAATTTAAAAATTATTTAATAAAACGATATCATACAATCTTAATTGACTATCTAAATACTTAAAGACAAAATATTAAAATAGCTTTTGATTAATAGAAGTATGGTAATAATCTACATATAAATTGTGCATATTAAATGTACCAATACTTTACATTAATAAATGGTGCACAAGAAGATGATTTTCTTTCTCAGTTCTTTATATATATATATATAAGTGAAAAACGACACAATAAGGCAAAAAAAAAAAAAAATTACAAAACTATGGGGCTTTCTTTCTTAGTTCTAAGCTTATGACAATAATTGCACAGAAAGGCTTCCACTGCATGAGTGTGCCAACTGGTTTTAGGGTCAGTTTAGTATCTTTTTCTTTTTTGACAACATTTATTATATTCTTATAATTATTATTTATTAATTTTTAAGTATATTATTAGTTTTTAAAAATAGACATAAGAATTATTTTTCATCCATCTTATTCACTTTTTTCTATCCTAATTTATATTTTTTATTTCTTTTTTCTTATTTAACATTTTATGTATTAAAGAGTCTCTTAGTTATTGCCAAATTCAATGACCACCTTACATGAGACAATAATAATAATAATAATAATAATAATAATAATAATAATAATAATAATAATAGCAACAACAACAATTTAAATGGGCAATGTTTCAATCCAGCAACTAAGGAGATAAAAATAAAGAAGAGAAAATTAAATTAATTTCTTTTATGATTTGGTTAAATTATATTTATTTTTTTTATTTCCAAAACTACACAATTATTTTATTTTAATTATTTTCTATTAATAAAATTAACCTTTATAGAATATGCATTTCTTCTGACAATAAAATTACTTAATTGTTATATTAATAATAAAATTACAATCTTGTGTTAAAGTCTAACATTAATTTAGTAGACTAAATTATAATATAATATTGTACAAAAAGTTTTTTATTAAAAATAAATTCAATAAGAGATTTTTATAATATATATCAAGAGAACCAAATGTAATTTTAAAAATATATATATTAAGTATAATTTAACCAAATTTTAAAAAAATTCACTCATGAAAAAAAGAGCTAGTCTCATGGCAAAAGATAATAGTGTTGTTTGTCAATTTCCTAGCCAAAAGAAATAAAGCATTTAAGTGAAGGATAACCATTTTAATGATTTTAAAACTCATTATTTGAGAAGTTGACAGCGGGAAGAAGTATATTCTTATTACATCCAAATCATCAAGCTACTTTAGCAGAAGGTCCTTTAAGTAGTATCGTGAAGCTGAAACTATAGCAAGTGTCTGAAGATTTTTCTTTTTTTAGTGTGATTTGAAGAGAGGCCAAGACCCTGCAAGTGATCCAATATCTCCATTAGGCAGAACTCTTAAACAACTTGGAGAGTTTAGATAACGTCAAACATATTTACGGGGTCTTTAAGCCGTTTATAAATGAGTTTTAGAAAATATTTCAGTCATTTTTTAAGGTCAAATAGTGACAAATAATGGGTCACATGATGATCTCCAATTAGATCTAAATAATGTGGTATAAAGATTGTTAAGGTGTGGCACAATGAGAACTGATTATTCATATATAGTCCCTTTAGGATGAGTAATGTCCTAATGTAAAATTAAAGATTTGGGGTTAGCATTTGTACAATCATTTTTCTTCTATAGTTAAGATTGTATATGAACCCAATTGGCATAGTTAATTCGATCCTACTCGATAATATTAGGCTGAACCAAAATACTTTTTTATTTAAATTGCACATATTAACTAGTTTATTTTAACTCGACCCAATTACATATAATTAAAAAAATTATTTTATAAAGATTTATATAAAAATTTTATTTTATTTTTTAATGAAGAATATGTAATTTTACATAAACTTATATCAAAACTTTATTTTTTTTAGAGGTTATTTTTTAATTTTGACAAAAAATATTAAATACATTTTACAAATTGTAAAAAAATTTAAACAATCAAGGCTTTTTCTCATTTTTTACTAAGTACAATTGTCACATTAAACATAAAATTATAATCTCACGATATACCCAAAAAAATTATTTGACAAAATATTAATTAGAAAAAATATTTTTATAATATATATCAAAATATTAAAAATCAAGTATACTTTTTTTTATAAAAATCAAATATATTATTTTAAGAAAAGCGAACATAACTTGCTTTACATTGTATCATGCCTAAAATGACAAAAATAGAAGGTTGTAAAAATAAAGGGTGGCATAAGATGTCACTAAAAATAAATAAATATAATTTAATCAAATTTTAAGAAAAATGAAATTACTATAATTTTATGGTGTGGGCTGTGATTTAAAAAAAAGGTTTTAAAAAGAAAGGAGGGAAGGAAAGCAAGGGGATCATGGGATGGCATCAAATTAAAGTTAAATGCCATGTTTGAGTCCATACCATAATCAAATAGCATACAAGGATTACTCTATTCATCCCTTATTAATTCCACCCAAAACGATCTAACTCCAACATTAAAAAGCCTTTCCATACGATCAACATCCTTTTCCCATGACCCTCCATACTTTTACCCTTTTTGTCATTCCACTCCCTCAATTTTGATGTGCACAGAAAAAGGCATTCGGCTTCTTTCTAGTAGTGCACAAACGTTGCTTTCATCTTGTCCAACAAATCCTAGTTGCCCAACAAATCCATTTGTTGCTATCATGCCACATGTTCGAGGTATCAAAATGTTGCATTTTAATGTAGCTTCCCAAGCAACCAAACACATAGACATCATGACCATTGGTTTTGCTTGTTTTAGATTGTGGCACGTAGCTCGCATAACACCCCATAACACCGCGTCTAAAGCAGGTCCTCCTCCTCTATTTGGATTTGTTCTTGCACGTTGTAACAACCCTAACTTTTTATTATTATGATCAAGTTTAATTATGCAGTTAATAATCATAAATCAAGATCTAAGGTTATTTCAATAAATTAAATTAAGAAAAAGTGAAGAAATTTAATCTTCTTATCATTAGGATTATTAATTACACAACAAAGCAATGTGAGCCTACAAGAAATTATAATTGTCATATAAAGCTTTTGATTCATTTTATCACTGATTCCCATTCACAAAATTCTCTTATGAATGTTCTCAAGTCATTATATAACATTATTATAATGAATTTCAAGGTTTCTAAGTCAAAAATAAGAATCTGAAAATTTTTATCGCTACTTAAACCTTTCTCACTATACCTAAGTTGGTTATTGAAACCTAAAAATTAAGTTTGGAGACTCACACCGCGATTTGGTACACCCATGCCGCGGCGTAAGTGGTTACTAGAGTTTAAAATCCAAAATACAAACCTTGCGTCATGACTTAGGCCTTCCACGTTGCAGCGAAGGTGCTTTTGAGAACATACTATTCAACTTCTTTGGATTCTCGCCACAGCGAGTTGAGTGTCTCATGTGCAGCGAACTTACGTGGCATCGTGGCAAGAAAGCCTCCTAAAACTTTCCTAGCTTATTTCTCGATGCTCGCCGCAATGAGCTTCCCTTCTGCTGTGGCAAAACTACTCTCTGTTACCCCCTATAGCTGATTTTTCACCTTACGTCACGACTCAAATCACCATGGCCGCGGTGCTCCTAGCCTCTGTTACACCGAACTTCAATTTTGGCCACGGCTTAACTCTTTTAAGCTGCAACTTCGCTCCCTCTTGATGCTACTTTCTCATTTTCATGTTTTCTAACCCTTTACTACTTATTCTAAATGAATTCTAAAGCTTCCATGACTAACATGCATGGTTTTCTAGACCTCCTAACTCCTAAATATTATGATTCATTAATTCTCATTGTCTAAAGGTTCAGGATTAAATTAGAGGAATCAAAACTTAATTTCATATCAGTTAATTCCCATTCCATAATAGCAAAATGGTTCTACCGCGAATATTCACATGGCTAATGCTTAATGGCCATAAAAGATCAAGTCATTCATCAATTATTAGTCAATTATAATCATAATATTTAATTCCATGATAATTATATTACATAGATAGCCCTTATACTTGACAATTCATGATGCAATGTAGCAAATACATAAAAGCTAATATTCTTATTACACAAACCCAATCTGACAAGATCTTTAAACATATGGCTACCAAACCATACAATAGGCTTCTATTAATTTTTTCTTGCCACTAAAAGGTTCAATCTTAAAAAATATTAACCCACAATCGGGGTGAGATATAAAATCTCAATAACAAATGATAAATTCCATTTATATATATATATATACACAAATTAATCAACATAATACATCTTCATATCATCAAACACTAAAATTATTAATTTAATTAGCAAATGAACTAGTTGATCTACTAGTGACTATTGTTTTTACCAATAATCACATACAATATGTTAAAAGTTAATAACATCGGGAAAGGCCCGTCAACGGCACTTACTTCCTAATGAGCACAACTTGGGCTCAGTGCATTTATGGTCTGATCATAACTTAATGCTCGATCGAAGCACGATGCACGGGTAGCAGTGACACCAAATCTCTACCATGGACATACACAGGGCCTAATTACAACAAATAAGTAGTCAACCAATTATTTAACATTTCAAAATCATACATGTACAGTAAATATCAGATTAAAATGAGCATATACATAAAATTAAGAAATTAATCCTAATTACCTAAATGAAGTTTAATTACTATTCCTCTAACTACTATCATGATCTAAAGCATACTAAGTCTAAGATCAGCATAGTTATTATCATTTAACTATCATTAGCAAGGAATTTCTCTATCTACTATTAGTTTTAACAAGAATTGATTAAGAATTACTTATCCAAACTTCCAAAAGACTATTGCATCAATTCAAGGTCAAAACATCAAAACTCATAATGGTTCACTCCTCACACCTTTATTTTCGCACATGTACAAGCCATGCACCAAAAGTTAATCCAAAAGATGAAAATTTAACACATACACCTTACAAGAGAAGTGGAAACACTTATTTTACTTCCCTCAAAAGGGTCCAATTAATAATTATCATGTTAAGATGCTCAAATTTTTCATTTTCCTTAAGATTCCTATTTCTTCAAAATTTTTCCTTAAATCCCTCTAAATAATTTCATAATCCTTAAATAATTACTATTAATTATTTTTGAGATATTATACACATTCTTTGAAAGCAAATCTCCTAGAGAAATATAAAGGTAAAAGGAGTGGCCCTTCTTTTCGTCTCCTTGAGCTGGCAGTATGCAATCTGGTTCACCAGAGCCCATAATCATATAAAAAGGTATGTTATCTGTATATGTTGCCAAGGAAGATGAAAACCTAATACCTCTTTTCCTTTCAAATCCTTATCTGGTTTCCACTTTTAAAAATCAGAAAAAAGGTGTCTAAGGGCATAAGTTAAGTAGCTTATAAATCTATTCTCTTAGGGTTATTTTTTCTCCAAACACCATTTAGATGTAAAAGTATGCTTTAAAGAACTATGAAAGCTTAGAATATAAATTTGCATGAACATTTATAAAAGGTTAAAAGGTATGAAAGGTAAGTTATATGAATATCATATGAAAACAAGGATAACTTTATCACGCGGAATATATTGCATGGTCTTAAGGTCATGTTTTAACTAGACACAGTATACATGTAAAAGAAGCACATTTCAAAGAATCATGAATTGTTAATTTAAATAAACTCCAATAGATGGTGGAAATGTATGATAGATGAGTTTAAGAATGGTTGATCTCTACATGGAGAAAAATGAGTTGTATGAGGATTTCTCATTCAACATTGTCTTGGTTTTGGTACAAAATTAATTAGTCTTTAAAGGAATGTCTTGATACTAGAGCATTATGTGCTTTAACTGGGAGTCTTGGGTTCAAATCTTAATGTGATGAGTAAGGTGGGATTTATGAGAGGAGTTTAAGTTACCTTGCATCATGTAGAAGACAAAATAAAATATTATAAAATTTATGGATAATGTGACCCAAAAAGAAGAAGCACAAGATCAGTGGATAGACAAGATTTTAATAGGTTACCCTTACCACAAATGTAAAATGGATGGCAACTTCTCAAAATTGTCTACATTAGATGGTTTAAGGGAGCACTTGATTAATGGAAAAGTAGTTGATATTGTCCATAGCCATCCACATGTGGTAAGATTCCTTACTACGGTATTATGATTTTCTTATTGTACCTAGTTTCGCACCTCAAACTAAAAGTACCTTGTTTATATATGGTTTACATGGATTTGAACATTTTCTACCACAGCTTTAATCTATAAGTTAATTTTTTGTTCCCATTATCACCATGTACTATATGTGATATGTTGAAATTAAAGATGATTGATTGCTCTTTCTAAGTTTGATAGTATGTAGAAGTAGAATTTGTGAATGTGAATACTGTCAAGAGTAGTTGCTAAAGTCATACTATCATAGGCTTGGCAAGCCAACCTTTGACCTTTTAATTACTTGACTTATGCCTTATTGTGGAGTTGCAATATTAATATCAAAGGAATCTTATTTGTTGATATTCTTGCTTACTGATGAGGATTAAATTTTACTTTGGTCACTACTATAATAGCCTTCAATATGACAAGTTATTCATAAATTCAATTCAAATGTCTTTGAACATCATGAAACCCAAACTGAATGTGCAAGAAGACTAGAAGAGTTTTGTTTTGTTTTTATTTTTAGGCTTTTTTGCTCCCTGCATTGCATATTCCTGTGAAGGCACGATGCAGAGGCCTAAAAGTCTTATATGTTAAAGTTCTAAAATCAAATTTTCATGATAGGGTAAGTTATTTACTATTCTATAGGGAGCATGGGTCAATTGACTGAATTGAAATGATTTTGTTATTGTTTTCCCTGCCATTATCAATCTAATTTTCACTTCATAGATACTTATAAATCATATTGATGCAAGATAGCATCAATAGACTAGTCAAGGTTGTCCCTCATGAAGCAGCAAGAGAAAGAGAAATAAGATATTCAGACTTCCACAAGACTGACAAGAAAGTTCAGTGCCATTTTCATGATGATATTACTGTGATCATTTGATTCTTAAAGCACGACCTTATATCTACAGGGGTAATTTTAAACTAGCCACTTTCCATCAATTATTTTATTTTGTTCCTCTTTTTAAAATTAATATTCTTTTTCAATGTTAAGATTGTCTATTTGTCTAGAGTCATATTCTATATGTTTCAGCTCTCATACCTCTTCTGATGGTTGAATCATTGTTGGTTTTTTTCTCCATTTAAAACCACTTTGTCAAGGATCAGAAGAGTGTTAGTGCAATAGAGATATTAGTAGCTGAGCTCAAAGTACTAATTGATTCCTAGCTAACAAACAAGACATTAGCAGTCAAGCTCACTGCATCTGTATGGAAAATGATAGTAACTAGTCCCAAGCATACTTTGTTTGGTTTGTGCACTGTACAAATAGTTTGTTTTACTTAAAGTTTGGTCTATGTACTGTACAAATAGTCTATTTCACTTAAAACTTGGTTTGTGCACTTAATGAATAGTCTGTTTCACTTGAAGTTTGGTCTGTGCATTGTACAAATGGTCTATTTCAAAGAGACAAATGTAATTTGGTGTGATTGTAATGAAGGCAAATGTTGAATAAAATAATTTATTTCATTTGTCACTCTTTTTTATAGTTGATATTATAGCATTACCAAATACAACTTCCAAAATATAACTACAATATACAAAATACATATAAGTTACATCATGTATAATTTCCAAATTACGACTTCCATATAAAAATTCCATAAATGCTATATGCTATACAAATTATGAGTGTCATTAAAAAACTCCACAAAAGCTATATTAGGTACAACTTGCAAAAAAATAACCCGGTTTAATTAATATTTGAGAAATTTCCACTAAATTGCATTGCTTCAAGTGATGATGATCCATAAGCGCCTGCATTGCAAAATATTCTCTAATTATAACATAGTAATTGTTGATAATACAATTATCATATAAATTGAATGCTCTTACCATTATCATTTGAGTGAAAGTTAAGTCATCGTTGTAGACTTGTAGCTATGTAGAAGGTACCAATAGTGCTAAGCTTGATACCCTAATAGACATTGAGCTAGGTGTTAAGCTTGATACCCCAATGTCAATATGATTATGTGTAAGTTTACCCTACAACAAGTACTCATGAATACTAAATTTTTATCAAAAAGTAATAAGTTAACATTTATACATACCAAATATTGTTGTGCTTGCAAATTCAAGACACTTGGACCTTTTCTTCTTATACCAATTCACTTTTTAAAACCTTTTGCTTTTTTTTATACATTCACTTGGCAATAATGAGATGGAACCACCTTTATGTGCTTCACTTTTTTAACTCAATTGAAGTTTTGCTACCTATTTGTCCAACACAAACATAATATGTAAATTTAAATTATAAAAGCAAATATGATTAGTTAAGTTCTTAAAGTTGCCATGAAAAAATAAATAAATAAATAAATAAAAGTAGCACTAATTTTTTTATTAAAAAAATAATTTTAATTATTATAAATTTGGTCCACACAAAAATAGTTTTTGTAAGATGACTTTATTCACTTGTTTAGCCAACTCAAATATAACTTCATTCACCAATATAAAAGCTTATTCACATTCAGATGCTATTCTTATCAGCATAGGGTGTAACAGCCAGAAAAAAAAAGAGAGAAGAAAAGAAAGAAGAAGAAAAGAAGAAAAAAAGCTGAAAAATTTTCGAATGGTTGAAAATTTTCCAAGTTTGCTAACTATAGTCTAGCTATAGCGAATTTACTTGTTCACTATAGTGAGAAATGGTCTACCTATAACGAAAGTGCCTTCTCGCTATAGTAAAAATGCTTTTAGCTATAGCGAGTGCGGGCACCCCATACAAAAATCAGGGCGTTGCTCGCCGTAGCACGTGCCATTGCGAAAACAGAGATCTGGGACTGATACGAGCTCGTCGTAGTGAGGGTTATGCCTCTCTATAGCGAGAGTTAGTTCGAAAAAGTGTAAAAAAAGAGAATTTGACTTTTTAAAGCCTCCAAACTCTTCCTTTCTCTTTGTAACCGACTTAAGCTCCCTCTAAGGCAGAGAAAAGGGCGGAGGAGAGAGAGAGAAACCTAGAGGAGGAAGGAAGAACAAGAAAAAGGTAAGATTTGTATGGCTTTTCTCTTAAAATATTGTTCTTCTCCCCTTGCCCTCTTTTCCTATGATTTTCGTGGTTGAAGTAGCTATATTTTGGGCTTGGTTTAGAAGAGGAAAAGTGGAAAACCACTCTTGAAGGAGGTTAGAATTCATGTAGCTTCACTTCCTTAATTTCCTTTCTTGAGAGCTTGAGAGAGGAAGGATAATTGGTGAATTTTTAGAGAGAGAAAGAACCCCTAGTTCTTATATGCTTGGTAAGGTTTACTATAGAGAAACCTCTAGTTTTGTGAATAAGTGTTGAGCTATGAAGAAGTAATTCCATGCTCTTGTGTGTCTAAGCTCAAGAGAAGCACTCCCATCTAATGGTGATTGTGAAATCAACAAGGGAGGAGACAAATTGAAAGGGAAAGCTTATGATTAGCCAATAAGGCAGTTCTCTCCACATTCTCTCATGCATAGATGTGTGCTTACATTATCTTACATGTGTGTATGTATGTTTTTAGACCATGAAAAGGATGCTAGCATGATGATGCCTTATGTATTTTCAATGATGTGTTATGTGATTACCTTGGTTTGCTTGAGTATGGAAAAGCCAACAACCTTCTAGCCATGGTAAGGATGAGCCAAGAACCCCAAAGTTGGTTGAGACAAAGTAAAGAGTCTCCCAAAAGTGGGGTTGACTCCCAAGAGTAAGGTTGAGTCTAAGAACCTTTTAAAGAATGGGTGAGGCAAGTCCAAAATCCACAAGTGAATGGGTGAGGCTAATCCATTTGCTTGGCAAGCTCTTGTATGTTATGTATGGCCTACTCAAATGTTAAAAATGCTTTTCTTATGATTTCACATGCTAATATGCCTATGCATACATTTGTGAGACTTGTTTGCATGTTTTATGTATGATTAAATGAGAGATGAGCTATTGAGATTCTTTGAATCTCACTCCCCCTTTCCACCATCCTAACATGCTAGGTGACCCAAGTGAGATAAGAGATGAGAGCCACCAAGCTTGAAGCTAGGGAATTCAGTGAAAAAAATTATAAAATAGCCATTTTGTCATCGTTATGTTGCTAAGGGATGTAATCTAATGATGTACATGTTGTAGGCACATATGAATACTTGTAAATGAATGTATTTATCATGTATGTATGAGAATGAGAACTATCTTGAATGATGTAACAAGTTTGGAATGAATAGTAAGATCTTAGTATTGTCCACATGGGTGTATGTGTTAGTATGAGAGAGTGAGTTTTACAAATCTGGGTTGTTAGACATTTGAGCCATGTTTAATAGCCTATGTTGATACTTTTCCATGTGCTCATAGAGCCTTAGAGGTAGGAGAGACAAATTTGAACCCTTGAAGCCTCTTTTAGCAAGAGAAATTGGCACTTTGTCCCATGATGTTCAAGTCTGACCAAACGACCTCTTTTTGCCTTGAAATTTGGCATGTGACTAGATCTTGTCTAGAGCTTTTTGGGAAGCTAAAGATCAAGTCATTTGGAGGTCTATGAAATTTTCTATGATTTTTCAAATTTGGTATCAGAAATTCAGATTTGCATAAGCACTATTCATTTGGTCAATTATGAAATTGTGTCATCTGAGGGGCAAACGTGGTCCAATGGCTACGAAATTTTATAAGTAGAAACTAGACAGTCACAGTGACTTGTAGCAACTAGAAGCACCTCATTTGGAGGTTTAGATAGGAAGATATGCATTTTTAAAATTTCTGTCCAGTATCAGTCATCTTGCCTGACCCGAAGTACTGTTCCATCGATTTATGAGAGTTTGGCTTGATGAACTGATCTAGAGACATTTTTCCTCTCTAGTTAACATCCACATATTTCCATAGTGGCATCATTTGCATGCATTGAATTTTTGTGGAATTAGTTGGACATTTTTGAAATTCATATCAACAAATTGTGACAGTATCAGGACCACTCCGACCTCCAGATGATTTCGCATGTCAAACGCTTTGTGTATGGGATTTTTAATACTTCTACATATTTTTAGTATGAAGTAGAAGCTTTCCAGAATGACTAAGAGTTCATGTTTTCAATTTTTCTAGATTTAGTTATAAATTTTTAAACTTTGCCCAGAAATGAGGCCAAGCCTGACCGAAAATGAACATGCATGTTCCATACCTCTTTTTGGTTTTCATGGGCTGAAAGCATATTTTTAAGATTGAAATGAGTTGTAATGGTGCAATTAAATATGAGGATGCATGGAATGAGCTCACACGGTCCATGTGACACTGAAAGAAATTTTTAACCATGTCGCAACTCTAAGCAAGTGTATGAATCCATTGAGAGAGGAAGATCTCTGTTTATTCTTCCTATATCTCATATGAGCATGTAAGGCATGATGGGTATGAGCTAGAAATGATGGTGTTACATAGGGCAAAGTTGTCTATATCGTTATATGCTTTCCAACCTTATATCTCATTCAAATTCCTTTCCCTTCACATCATAAATGACACCACTTCTCACTTTCTTCATCCATCTCTTGAGAATATATTGATTTGGAAGTATTTTAACATTCATGTGATCAAATACTTTCAAAACATGGCTGAACAATATTCCAAAGGGCTCAAACTTCATACAATTACAAGAGATCGACTTATCTAAAGGATTATATATCACTCTATAATCTCCCTTTGTGTAATCTCCCCCTATTGACCATAGAAATAATGAATTCAATTAGGGGTGGAATTTCATTTTCATGCTTCATACAGGTAGCTGCATATCGATCAAACTCTTCTTGGAACAACTCAAAAATAATGGGTGTGTAAATTTGAGCAACCTCTTTCAACATAATCAAATGCTCTATTTTAGACCTTAAGATTTTTTAATGCAATTCAAACTCACATTTTAATTCATTATACCACTTGTCTTCTACCACCTTTTCAAATGTCTTAAAGAATTTAATGATGTCTAAATTTAGGTTCATGAAACTTTTAACATCTGAATTCAAGCTTTCGCTTAATTGAGTACTTCGCATGCCCAATGTGATATCTTTTTTTGTGTAACAAACCACTCATTTTTCTTTTATGCTGTATATATGACTTTGCCAGTTGTTATCTTAAACACCATAGTCTACTAACAACTTACTCTACTTTACCTTGAATTACATTTTCTCATCATACTTGTACATGCATATCTTGAAGTCTCTCAAGAAATGGGATCCATCCTTCATTAAATAGCCTAAATGCTTGCATAATCCATGAGACATAATAGGCATCACATCATGTAATGCTTTGGCCATTGTTGTATCTTGATCAGTAAAGATAGTTAGGGATTTTTTTGCTGATGACAACTAAGAAAATCTCAAAAAGCCATTTAAAGGATTCCGTTGTTTCATCATATAATAACGTTGCACTAAAAATCACTATTCCTATATGATGATTAAATCCACAAAATAGAGCTAGTGACTGATTTTCTTTATTAATGCAGTGTTATATCAAGGGACACCGCATTAACAAAATACCCATAATCAATCAACCTCTTTGCATCTACCTATAAGACATTAATAATTTGTTCCTCCATATCAATTTGATAAGTATAAAAAAATAATAAATTTTTTACCAACTGTTCCTAGAAATATTGCAATAATACCTTAACATCCCCATAAATCATACTTCTTTGTCTTCTTGCAATGAGATAATTTTTTACATTCATACGAGTATAACCAACATTTGCTTTTCCTCCCATATGCATACTCATCAAGTCAAAAGATGCTTTTTGACAAATCCTAAAATTTTCTGCTAATTCAATCTCATGAGCCTAAACTTGAGATATTTTACGGTGTGAAGCTAGCATGTGAGTAGTTTTTGTAAAATGCAATGAGTAATTATGTTCCTCAACAAAGTCATGCATTTTATATTTGCCTTTCATAAGTGTTAACCCAATTTGACATTTGCAATCTGTTCTAGTCTTATGCTGAGGATTTATAGTCATAAAATCTCTTTTATTTTTCTTTCTAACTCCTTTGTAACATATCTACACAATATTATAGGGTCATCCTTCTTCTTGTTGCAATATTGTTTTCGAACTCCAAAGCCAACTTTCTTACTGTAATAAACCCAAAACAACCATGTAGCTTCTAAACTTTTAAATTTCATCACAAGTTTAGGCTTGAAATTAACTTCCATTGAAAGGATTGGTACTTGCAAAAATTTCAATATCATTAACTTCACTTTTAGAAATATATTTTGTCATCATATCTAAACAAAAAATGTAGATTAAATTTATATACTATTTGAATAGATTTTTTTAAGATAATGAAATAATAATTTATTAATGTATATTAAAATTGAATTATTATTGTATACTTATATAGAGCTTTTAATTTCTATATATTCTATTTTATACTTTGAATTTGATTTAAAATAGTCTTAAGCTTCTACCTCCAATTATTATCATTTCTCTGAACTTAAATATTTTAAAGATTTTTTTTAAAAATTAATAATGCAAAATTGAAAAGAAATAAAAACAAATAAATAAGAGAAAAGATCATAGTCAAATGGATTCAAACTAAACTTCATTCTTCTGTCTCTCTCTCTCGTCCCATCTTCACCACATAAAACACTTCAGATAATTTAAATTTTGTTCTTCCCATGCCTCCCTAAGCCAGCCATTCCTTATTCACTTGTTAATTAAATTGTTTCCAATATGTCGATGCCACTCTCTTATAACTTTGTATATAATATATGAACTTGTTGATATATTTTTATGATAAAATTTATATATGACATGTTTATATATTTATTTATTATCAATTTACATTTATAAATTAAATTTACCAAAGTATTTTTATTATATTCTATCAATCCTCTTGTATAGTTTTAAGGTTAAAAATATTCTTGGACAATTTAAAACTAAATTCTCTTCTCAAAAATTCACTCCCTCATATTAACTTAATAGAATTTTTTTATTTTTTATTTTGGGTTACAGTTTCTTGTATATAACAAAGGATTAGAAAACCAAAATGCTTGAATACCCTAAATCATATATCTTCTATGTTCCCTTAAATTCAAGCATACATATCTCTATAGTTCATAGAAGTTAACCAAGCAGCTTATATAACCTAAATTCAAGCACACATATATCTCTTTAAAGTTCAAAAAAGTTAACCAACCAACTTATTTCATTACTCCAACTTGATTTTGCTGTTTCATTTGCCTCCACACTCTTTTGATTCCTTTAATTTTGTCTTGAGATATATCCATCATATACTTAAAAGTTCTTTTATATCTCTAATTTCTCTTGTTCAAAAGTGTATTTACATTTGGATTTAAACAAATAATTACACATATTTATAATCCAAAAAATAATTTTACAACATAAAACTTGTAAAATTGCTATTTAACTTGGACTAAGGAAAAAGGAAAATGAAAGCACAGTATGGAAACAGAAACAAATCCAATATAGAGTGGAAGAACTTAAAGAATTTTCTTATGAATCTATCACTACACCAGGATGAACCAACTATGAAGTAGACATATCACTTTAGATTTTATCATATCATGATGTCATGACTTGTGTAAGCAAACCCTTCATTCGGAAGGAGTAGAGGAAGAGAAGGTTGTAATGGAGAAGTGAGGTGCCACCTTCTCTGAATATAATAACAGTGGAAGGATTTCTCGATACATCCAAAGAACCCCATAGCTTAGACTCGTGCTTTTGGGATTGCTTAATCAAGGAGAATTAGTTCTCATTTTGGTTTCATTGATCAAGCAACGCCAAATGCTATAGGAAGGTGTGACTTTGAAGTCATCCACGTACCAAGTCTTAGCTTGAATGCACTCTTAGAGATGATGGTCTATTTTCTCGCCTAAACTTCGTTCTTTTGCAATATAATAAGGTTGCAACAAGAGAGGAGGAGGACTTGCTTCAAATGCAATGTTTTGGGGTGTTATGCAAGCTACGTGTCACAATTTGGAGCAAGCAAAACCAACAACCATGATCTTTCCTTGTTTGGTCGCCTTGAAAGTTGCATTAAAATGCAATGTTTCATTAAAATAAAACACAACATTTTGATACTTTGGACGAGTGGTATGACAGCTACTGACAAATTTGTTGGATAGTTAGGATTTGTTAGACAGGATGAAAGCAACGTTCATGCGCTACTGGAGAAAAGCTAGACACCATAAAAAGGATTTGAATCATTTATATTAATTTGAATTATTTAGATTTAATTTTTTTTCTTAATATTAAACATTAATTTTTTAAAATTCATAGTCAAGATTTTGTTTCTATTTTCTATTTTATTATTTTTAATTTTTTTCCAAAAATTAAGAAAATTGAATTATTTAGATACTCTTTTATACCACTGGAGAGATGAGATCCGATTTGTTCCTCTCTTATCCTCTGGAGCTTCAATCTCAGCGTTGTGAAATTACGTATAAGGACATGTTTGATAGTTGAAAAAAAAATTATATAATATCAATTATATCTATATAATAATTATTTAACAATATTTATTTTATTTTATAAATTTTTAAAATAAAGATGAAAAAATTATTTTTATTTTTAAAATTATTTTTTATTTCTATATCCATTATTAATTTTGTTTGTACCGGAAGGTAATAAATAGTTAAGGCATCAGTGGTGGGGATATTATTAAATGCTTGTAATTACGAGTGACATCCATTTATCCATTATCCAAAATGGATGCGGGAGGGCAACATGGTCGAGCAGTCGCGTACCTTCTCTCTCTCTTCGCTTGGCCTCAATCCCCACCTTTCCCCGTTAATCCTTCCTGTCGGCTAGGGATAACATTGACAACGGATTGATGGAGATCAATAATTTTTGTTTCTCTGCAAAAATATTAATCCCATCTTTAAACATATATTCTTACTCGTAAAAAAAAAAAAAGCTCCTTTGTTTTTAGTTGTCATTATTTTTTATTAATTTATATATTCACACTTATTTACTATAAAATAAATATATATCTAATTTGTAAGATGAGATTTTTTTTACATACAATTTATTAATATGAAACCAAAAAAATAAAAAAAATAACTCTCCTCTCTTTTAATAGACGTTCAAATTATATGATTTATTTCTTTATTTTAAAAAAGTACACCTCTTTTCACTAAAATAAAAAGATGAGTTATATTGAAGATAAATTATAATTATACTTATTTTAGTTAAAATATTTTTATATTTATTACTTATATAATATAACCAGTATTAAATGCATATTTAGTCAATATAAACTAATTATTTTTTAAATTTAAAATAAAAAATTTATGACTTTTAACACAAAATAAATAACATTAAAATAAAGTTTAAAAATATTTTTTTAATAAAAAATAATATTATTGTTGAGAGTAATTCAAGTGAAGTTTGTATATAATTTCATAATAAAAAAAAGAGTCCTATAATTAAACCATCTATGAGAAAAAAGAAAGTAACTTACTCAAAAATAAAATTTTTAAGACAATCATTAATATAATTCAAAGCAAACAGAACGCATTTCGAATAATTTTTTTATTACTTTTAATATTAAATTAATTAATACAAATAAATATGTTATTTTACTCTAATTCAGATTTAGATTCTTAAAAATATTTTTAAAGATTTTTAAATTTATATTTTATTCTCATACTTTCAGATAAATGAATCTTACTGACCATCCATACACTAGAATTTTCCATCTTCCATCCGCCACCTATCCGTTATTAAATTACAGCTCACCTCGCTTAATCACCCTCTAACTATTTATTACATTCTTATATCTTTTTTAAGTATTAAAATAAAAAAGGAAATAGAATATCATAATTAACATGTCAAACTGTATAATGTGAAGTACAATATTCCACTTCCCTCTCTTGCTCTCTCCTCAGTTCAGCTCAGAGGATCCAAGTCCATCTATCTAACTATACCTTATTTTACCGAATTTTTTCCACTCCTGTTTATACCAACTTTTCAAGTATCCACCTCAATTCTTTTTTTTAATCTGTATTCTCATTTTTTGTCAGTTCTCTCTCTGTTCCTGGGTCTGTTTGGTTGCTGAGAAAGTGAAGAAGGTAGACGACTACTACTTTTGAGATTTCATTGACTAGTTTGCTTTGAATTAGCTTCGCCCAGATAAAATAGTTTTCTTTCAATTTCTAATGATCAAAGGGAAATGGGTGTTTGATATCTGACTTTGTTCTACTCCTTTCTTGTTTTTCCAGCGGGAAGTTTCTGTACAGTCAGTGGAATTCTCTGTAGTTCTAGCAGTTTGATTCTTTTAAGGTAAATGGACACTCTTCGCTGTCTGTGTAGCTATTTGGGTCCTGCGGATTTTGTAAATATTCGCATTTCGAGCTATTTGCTTGGGGAGGGAAAAAAATTTACCTTACTCATAGAAAAACGAAAGCCGGATTGTTGCATGTACATGAATACAATAATGCTACTTATGGGTGAAGCTAACTGGTGGTCCGTGGTATCCCAACCAGCACGCCATGTAAGGACAAACTTTTGAATGGCCTCTCATGAACACTTAAAATAACGAAAGAAAAACAATGTAAGAAATGTAATATCTAAATTAAACGTTTTTCTGCAGAACCAAAAAAACCTTCCTCAATAGTTTTGATTAGCTGCCACTGACAAGTAACGCATTATCACTTCCATTAGTTTCCTTCTATGACAAATTTGAACAACCTCTTTTGTCCATGAGTTGTCCTAAGTATTGTGTAGTGCATTGGTTGGAAATTGTTGCTGGCGTCTGTAATGTTATTCATGTTCTGATATATTGGCTGGGTTTATTTCATAATTTCTGTTTAGTGTTTACTAAAATACAGGGAGGAACCGGGTAAATAGATGAATCTCATTTATGTAGTTTCTAATCTGATAAAAAAGGGAATGTGAGCCTACAATTTGTTGTCCAATATAGGCCTGATGCTCTGCATTTTACTTAGCCATTCTCAAGTGTAACACCTTTTTATTCACGGGCTCCATATGATAAGCCAGAGCGGAATCATGCGGAAGGCTAGTAATCCAAAGAAGTAATCATGAGATTAGCAGTATGAGTTTGGGTTAAATCTAGGTACTCAAACTTGTTTTCTTTTTTGCCTTTTCATCTCCATTATCTTGTTTCAATTTTGTGATTTTGTGTTTCTGCTTGTATGGACTTGGATGACTACAAGATAAAGTATAAGTTGACTGGCCAAACCCTTGGTTGAATCTCTGCAAATTTCTTCCTTTTCCTGAAAAAGTGAATTTGATTTGTTTTATTTTGATTATTTGGAGATCTAGGAAAGTTAACTGGGGGTTGAAATCAAAATACCAAATGATCATATTTTCATCGGGACTGTTACTAATAATTTCCCCTTCCTTTTGCACAGATAGTGGTATAAATTTGTAGAAAGTATCATCTGGGACTACTTGATTCTTCTAATTAGTATTAAGGGACTAAGTCGATGTTTTGTTTTTCTTCTATGCAAATTAAAAGTGCTTGTTTTGTTTTTATTTTTTCTTTTCAGTTTTGAATTAGTGAGAATGTGACTGTGTTAAATTTGCTTCTAACATGCTACATTATAGCTTATCAAGGTAGTAATATTGCATATTTTTACAGTCATTCATGCATCTGTCAAGATAGCTGTGTCGAGTGATATTGATGCTTGTTTGTCTTTTAATTTGAACAATCAATGATGGAATTAAACATAGTAAAAACTAATCGTCAACTGATTTTCCAACCATATGAGTGGCATTTACTTGTTTTCCAATTTCAACAAGCAGTCAATTTGGTTAAACATAATTTTCCGAAAGCTATAAGTGATTATCTAACAAGGTCTGAACTTTGAATTACATATTAATTGAACTTGTGCAATTTGCTTGAGTTATGTGCTTGTGTTGTATACTGCTGTATGTTGCCCTAAATGATATGGTTATAATAATATCTCTTGCATCTTTTACAGGTTCTTTCTTTTCTCTGGTTCTATTCTTCAAAGATCCTTAATTGTTGATCTACATAATACTGCACACTTATAGCTTATTTATTGGGAAATTCAGTAAAGATGGTGGCAAGATCATACATTAATCTATTGGATTTGGTCTCAGGGGACAATTCAAATTCACTTCAATCTCCTAGAGCTTTAACCTGAGTTATGACCGATCTAGGAATTATGTCTAATAATGATGATGATTTGCATGCTTTATCATTAGAAAACTGTCAAAAGATAATTATAGTAGCAGATTTCCTTCCTCTCAATGCTCAACAGGATAAATCTGGTAGGTGATGCTTTAGCTATGATGAAGATTCAATTTTGTTGCAGTTAAAGAATGGCATCTCTTCTGATATTGATGTTGTTTATGTGGGATCTCTAACTGTTGATGTTGAAGCAAGTGAACAAGAGAAAGTTTCCCTTGAGTTGCTGGAGAAATTCAAGTTCTTGCCTATCTTTCTTCCTCTAGACATCCAGAAAAAAGTTTTATAATGGATTCTGTAAGCAATATTTGTGGCCTTTATTCCATTACATGTTGCCCATGAATACAGCTTATGGCAATTGCTTCAATGGGTTACTTTGGGAGGCTTATGTTTCTACTAATAAGAAATTTGCAGATAAGGTTATGGAAATTGTTAATCCAAAAGAAGACTATGTATGGATTCATGATTATCATCTTATGGTCCTACCAACATTTTTTGTGCAAGCGATACTATAGGTTCAAGCTAGGATTTTTCCTCCATAGGCATTTTCCTTCATCAGAAATTTATAAGACTCTGCCTATTAGAGCTGAAAATTTGAAAGCTCTGCTTAATTCAGATTTAATAGGTTTTCATACATTTGATTATGCTTGCCATTTTTTGTCTTGCTGAAGTCGGACGCCTGGTTTGGAATATGAATCCAAAAGGGGTTACGTTGGGATTGAATACTTTGGTCGAATAGTAAACATCAAAATTTTGCCTGCAGGGATTCATATGGGTTGACTTCAATTTGCCTTAAATGACCCATCTTCATTTGTCAAAGTCAGAAATTCGTGAGCAATTTAAGGGGAAAAAACTCATTCTTGGTGTTGATGATATGGACATATTCAAAGGCCTCAGTCTAAAGCTCTTGGCCATAGAACAAATCCTGCAACAGAGTCCAAATCTGCAAGGTGAATTGGTATTTGTCCAAATTGTGAATTCCCTAAGGAGTACTGGCAAAGATGTTGAGGAAGCAAAGAAGGAGATATACGTTATTGCCAAAAAGATAAATGAAAGGTTTGGTTACCTAGGTTATGAACCAGTCATCATAGTTGATCTTCCTACTCCTTTTTATGAGAAGGCAACTTATTATGCTTTGGCAGAATGTTGCATTGTGAATGCAGTGAGGGATGGTATGAATTTGGTTCCATACATGTATATTGTCTGTAGGCAGGGGACTCCAAAAATGGATGAAGTATAGGAAATGGATTCTGAGTCACCTCATATAAGTATACTTGTTGTTTTTGAGTTCATAGGTTGCTCATCGTCTCTTAGTGGGGCTTTCAGGGTGAACCCATGGGACATAAATGTTGTGGTTGAAGCACTAAGTTTGGCCATCAAAATGCCCGGTACAGAGAAACACTTGAGGCACAAGAAACATTACCGATATGTTAGCTCTCATGATGTGGCTTATTGGGCCAGAAGTTTTATGCAAGATCTCGAGCGATCATGCATGCATCACTATACTAACCGTTGTTGGGGCCTTGGCTTAGGTCTGAGTTTTAGACTCTTGTCCCTTTCTCCTACTTTTAGGAAGCTGTCCATGGACCGTGTTGTCTCTGCATATGAAAAGACTAATTGTAGGGCAATACTTTTGGACTATGATGGTACGATTGTTCCCTAAGCTTCCATTGTGAAAAGCCCTAGTCCTGAAGTCATATCTGTTGTAAATAACCTTTGCGATGACCCTTAGAACACTGCGTTTAAAATAAGTGGCAGGGGGAAGGCCTCATTGAGCGAATGGTTCAATCCATGTCAGGATCTCAGTATAGCAACTGAGCATAGTTATTTTATAAGATGAGTGCTTTTATAGTTGTGTTAATTTTGGAATCTTTTTTTTTCTTCGCTAGAGCTCTCTAAACTTTTGAAGTTGTGTATGATCTTTACTTTAGGTGGGATAAAAGGTCAAGTTGGGAAGCCAGTGATTTAGTTACAGATTTTACTTGGAAAAGGATTGTTGAACCTGTGATGAGATCATATACCGAATCAACTGATGGCTCCTATATAGAGACCAAGGAGAGTGCCTTAGTATGGCATTATTATGAAGCTGATTCTGATTTTGGATCTTGGCAAGCCAAGGAGCTAATGGATCACCTTGAAAGTGTATTTGCAAATGAGCCTGCAGTTGTTAAAAAAGGACAACATTTTGTTGAAGTCAAGCCCCAGGCATACTATAAATCTTCCCCTTTCATCTCTTAACCTATGATTGTCATCAAAAGTTCCAACATGGCCTAATTAACATCACAGGGGATTACTAAAGGCTTAGTTACAAAGAAAGTTCTTTCTACCCTGAGAAAGAATGGGAAGCAGCCGGATTTTGTGCTGTGCATTGGGGATGATAGATCTGATGAGGATATGTTTGCGAGCATATCAACCAACGGTCATAGTGCATCCCTGTCTCCAGAACCAGAGATCTTTGCATGCACTGTTGGACAAAAACCAAGCAAAGCTATGTACTACCTAGATGATACCAGGGATGTGATGACGCTTCTTCAAGCCCTTGTTGATTCAGGGTTTAAGTCAAGGTGCTCAAAGGAAATCCCTTTTGAAACAACCAATTTCAAAAGAGGTGCTTGAAATGTAGGGTTTAGCTATTGAAGCACCAGAATGGGGAAGAGAGTGGTTATGGTTTTGAATTTTGGTAGTTATTTTCTGCTACAAAGGCATGGGTTCCAAATCAAACTTTCAATTATAATATGCCTTTTGCATCTCTTGGCTAGATGTTGCAGCTTTTAATAAGGTTTTAGAAAGTAAGCACAAGAGATTGTAGTGTTTGGGAGCCATTAGCAATGGATGTATCTGCTAGCTTTCAAAATCTCAATTCATCATCATTGTCTCATAGAAGCATTTCTCGAGTGGGGATACATTGTGTTCGTTAGATCTCATCATGAATTAGATTGTCAATTTTGAACAAAAACTTTTTTGGGTCAAGACAACATTATTCGAGTTCAAGCCTAACAAACTGGTCATCAAAACCCATATTAATCTTGAATTAAAATTTAAAATTAAATCAAAATTGAAAAATTGTTAGTTGATTTTTCTTTTTTGGCTATTTATTAGTTGATGATTAAAACAGTCTTTTATAGGATTTCTATACATGCGAAACGTGTCAAAAAGAAGAAGAAGAAGGGGATTTATATGAATTATCTCATGCTCTATACGAGAAATAGGCTAGCAGGAAAGCGAAGTTTTCTCAAATATGCCATCTTTGTAGGAACTGTCTCATTTGAAGATTTGTATTTGGAGAGTTTTATTTTGGAATTAGGGACGATAGAGAAAATATCTGCGATGATAATTTTGTGACAAGAATAAGGATTATATTCCCTATCTCACACGGTTTCCATTCCTATTATATTACAAAAGTCTTATTCACATTTATTTATAAATTTATTCAACCTAAATTTTTTCTAGTCATTTCTTTTATATTGATATATATTTTAATTTAAAATAAGAAAAACCTATAATCACTTTTTATATTAAAATTTAGAAGCCCCCATCTCACATAAAGCCCCTCTCTCCATCTTCAATTTCTTTCCATTGTAGAAATATGGCTATGCTTTATTGTTGCTAAAGACGTCTATTCCAATGTGTCCCGCAAAATCCTCGTGGGGACATAGAGAATAGAGATAAGGGGAAAATTCTCCCATGGTAAGGATTGAAATAAGAGAAACAATTGATAGTGGTTATGAGGAGCAACAAAGCACTTGTCATCTTCTTTGTCCGTGCCTTATAGGATTACCATCCATAATGAGTGTAGATAGTTGGCAAGAAGAATTTAGATTTTTTTTTCTTGATTTAAAAAACAGTTTGAGATTTAAACCACCTAGCTTAAATGGTTGGATAAAGAGCTATTCACAATATATATATATATATATATATATAATATTTTATAATTAAATTAATGCATATGTTGTAAAATAATATTTAAAATGATATAAATATTTAAAAAATATAAAAATTAGCTAAAATATTTTGTATATAATAGTAAATTTATGTAAAATGGATTAATTTGTTGAATATTATAAATCTTTATTGTAAAATTCCAAAACTTTTATTTGGATTAAAAAAATTGATTTTTGACTAATTCAATGCAAAATCCAACTAATTCTTCACCAATTTTTTCTTTTGACTAATTTTGAAGGTCAAATGGATTAGAACCATAGGTTGACTCATCAATTTTCTAGTTGAATCAATCAATATTGGTTTTGTAACCATGAATGGATGTTTAGGCAAAGAATTGTAAGTTCAATTTTTTTGCTTATACAAAAAAAAATTATTTTAATTTTTCATAGATGAAATATTTTTTTAATTTAATCCCTTATATAATTGAATTTGAATTGTTTGTCTGTTTTATTTTTTTTAATATTATTGAAAGTTTAAAACCTTCGTATTCTTTCTCCATCCTTATTTTTTTTAAGGACCAAACATTAAAAAATAAGACACTCAATATAGATATTACCCAAACAATACATATCTTATTTAAATACTTCCACATACATTTTCTATCTCCATGTACCAAAGACATTTAACTTGTTAATGGCTGGCAAACTGGCATTATATATACCTTTCTTGAAACATGCTGTGGCTTTTAATTCCATTGTTTTTTATATCATAAATGATCATATATATATATATATATATATATTTGTGTGTGTGTGTATGTTAAAAGAGAATTATAACTTTTCACTATTTATTACTGTTTATGTTAATTTTTTTAGTAAGTTTTGTTGTGAAACCTATATACTTTTTATAACTGCTCCTACATTATACATGCACGGGCTTCTAGTAAATCATAATACTAAAAAGTATAATTTCTTAAAAATATTTTAAAACTTTAGTCATTTTCTTTCTCAGTATAAATCAATCCATAACTAAATTATATGATTTAATTTCAAATTTTAAATATTCAATAAAAAATTGATACTACCTATTAATCCAACTAGCAAATTATTAACAAATTTACATCAGGACGGATTTAATGTTTTCCCCATATCACATAAAAATAAATCTTGATTACAAATCGGTCCTAAATTCCTAATCATGATTTGCTTGAAACTAAAATAAATGAGGGAAGTTTGAGTTAATGTAGAGACTCCGTGGAAGAAGTCATTTATGATCTGACATGTGAAAGCATATAAATCAGCGAAGCACTATATATAAGGCTTATGGGAGAAAGGTTATGGATCTCTCTTCTTCCTCTTTCAATGAAATCGTCATCACAGCAACTTCACTCATATTTGGTCTATCATTCGGAGAAGGACTCACGCACTTTAATGCTATTTGCAACAAGTTCATCATCCTCTCTTCACTAGCATCCTCTGTCATTAAAGACTTATCAAAAACTTTAACCGTCCATTGCTCGCTCACCACTGAATTAACCCATTTAGCCAAATCAAACCCACTATTTTGAACCACTTTTCCTGTCAAAAGTTCAAGAAGTACCACACCAAAGGCATATGTGTCCACCTTGAAGGTGCTATAAGCATGAGCTCCAGCAGCACTGGGATTTCTGTTATTTCTGTTCTTGTAACTTCTGTCGCGAGAAAAGAGAGATTGGTCTTGATTTTCAACCACCATTAATCCATATTCGCTTAAGCATGGATCCTTGTTCTTGTCAAACAATATGTTACTGGATTTCAAGTTACCGTGAGCTATTCCACTTTCACGAAGCTCCTCATGCATGTAAGCTAAGGCCTCAGCTATGTTGGCTGCAACATTCAGCCTGCTCCCCCAGTCAAAAGTTCGGCCACTTTGAGATCCTGACAAATCATCAATATGATATATATAAGTATTTGCTGATTAGATGTATTCTTTAGTATGTAATTTTGAAGTACGTCCTAACTCTTAATTAAGGATAGCAATAAAACGGATAGGAGACTTTCCAAATGACAAATTTTTTTCTCACTATTATCATATAAGGGAAATCTCACAAAAATTCTCGCGATTAAAAAAATTGTCATCCCTAATCTTAGTCATAGTTATTGAAGCCTGACTGGATGTTGAACGTCCATTAACTATGATTCTAGTTCTAGACAGACACTAAAATATGCAAGAGACCTAAATGCAAGTCCAATAAAAGGGAATGAGCATGATACAGCAAAAGATAAGTAAGAGCTATTTGTCATATTTCATACGCAAGCAGTTATAATTTAGTCCTGATAGTTTTTAAACCACTAAATTTACTATGCCCACATTCTCTTCCATGCGACAAAGTGAATTCAAGGATATATAGTTTGACAGACAACTTACCACATAGCATCTTGAAAAGACTACCATTCTGCATAAATTCATACACCAGAAGCTTCTCTTGCTGGGAGCAATAAAATGCAAGAAGAGGCTGTACATAGGGATGCCTCACTTGGTCTATCTTGTGCATCCTCCTCTCAAAATCCTGTTTGGAAATCCCCCAATCATTGATTCTCTTCACCGCTAGATCCACCCCATTGTCCAGTATCACCTTGTACAGGCTTCCATGCTTCTCTCTCCCTACCAATTCAGCAGGAGCTCTCAGCAAGTCCTCAAATCTCAGTGTCCTCACCATTGGACTCGAAAGAACCACCAGATTTGATGCAGTCATCCCTCTCTCCACAGATGACAATGAATACTCTGATGTCACCCCAATCCCATTCACTTCGTTGGAAGTTTCACGAGCCTTGTCCCCACTAGCTTCCTCTCCCACTTCCTTCTTCTCAGCATCCAATGACTCCTCTTTGGCTTTGGATTTTTTTACAAATTTGAATGTGAAGTAAAGCAGGACAACCACGCCAAGAATCACATACCCTGAATAAATGGCGAAACCATTACTAAAGGATTTTCTGCTTTTCTTCTGATATGTCAGAGGAAGAGGAGGAGGAGAAGGAGGGCAGGCGTTTGCAAGCGGGGTTCCACATAAATTGGGATTACCAGAAAAGCTGTCTGCTCCAAACAAGCCTTTCACATCAGGAATTGGACCATGTAAATTGTTGTTGGAGACATTGAGCTCCATAAGGTTGGAGAAATCGAAGTTGGGAATTTCCCCTGTGAATTTGTTATTTTGGGCTCGAAAAGATAGTAACCCCGAAATACGACTCATATCAGGAAGGTCTCCGGAGAAGTTGTTGTTGGAAAGATCGATCCTTTTCAGATTACTTAGCTGTGAAAGAGAAAGAGGAAGGTCGCCGGAGAAATTGTTGCCACTTAAATACAAAAGACTGAATGATTTGCACGTTCCTATTTCCTCTGGTATGAGGCCATGTAAATTGTTGTTCTTCAAGCTGAGGCCTTGAAGAAGCTTCAGTGTGCAGAGAGAAGTGGCGTCTAAAATCCCTGTGAAACCAGAATCATCAAGAACTATACTCCTCACAAATTTTGATCCTGAATAACATTGAACCCCATGCCATTCGTGAATGCAGGGGTCTATAGATAGGTTCCAACCCCAATTGATATCTCTTGGTGTATTCCCTGGTTGAAGTTTCTCCATGAATCTCACCAGTGCCATCTTAACCTCTTCATCCTCTGTATAAGCCATTGGAAAGAACAGGAACACCACCATGAAGAGTACTCCCATGGGATTTCGATTTCGACCCATTTGGCTCTACACCGAAAGTTTCTCTGTTTCCGGTGGGTTTGGATGATCCAAGTTGGGAAATAAGATGAAGACTGTAAGATCGATATGGGCTTTGTGGCTTAGGCTAAGGCATTACACTGCCAATTGGCTGATATAACAACAATGGTCTTGTAATATCGTGAATGTTTTTTGACAGCAGAGGATCCTCTAGAAGCGTGCCAAAGGGCAGAAATAAACAATTCGGTGCCGGCATTTTGAAATGGTCAGAGTCACTTCGGAAGCGCTTTCTGATAGTCTTACTCTTAAAATTCGTATCACTATGATAAAGTGATTGTTTGGCTGCTAGTAGTCCATAATAGTCACAACTCACGTCCTGTTTTTTATTTTAAAAAATGTTGATCTAAACTTACAACAGTAAACTTTTCTTCTAGACAGGAACCATAACGAAAGAGTTGTGGACGTTTTCCGGATTTCCACACTTTTATAGCTTTTTTGTTCCATAACACTTCCAACGCCATTATTGGACAGAGTGGAGGCTCACCGAATTACGAAATACAGCCAACTCTTTGAGACTCTTAAAAAGCCAACTGTGGCAGCAAATTTAGTAGTAAATAATGAAGATGATGTCCAAATCACATTCAGTGAAGCGTGATTAACCTTTTGGACATTAGTATATAGTATGCACAGAAAGCTTACCTTAGCTTTGAGTGATAGGATGTCACCAAAAATATTCTATCAAGAAATTGCAGGTTCTCAGTAAACACCTTTCCCCACTGGCTACATTTATAGAGACCTTGTTTTCCTTTGTGCTCATGACCCTGGTATGGCGTCGTTAAAAAAAAAAAATTTCTCGGACTGTTAACTATTGCATTTAGTTATTAAATAGAAGGCAATGGAATTTTGGAAAGCCAAGCTTTGCCATCTCTGCTTTTCCATCTTGGAAGACAAAACTGAGAACGAAAATTATAATTATGACCCTAACAGCCTATTTTGTTAGAAGATGTAAAGATAAATAAAAAATAAAAAATAGATATGATAAGTGACATAGAAAAAAATGTTTTTACTCATACTTTTAAAATAATTATTTGATAATTAAAATAATAATTTAATAGATGAAATAATAATCATACAAGTATAATAGACATGATACAAATTATATAAAAAAATTCATCTACAATGCAAGGAATGATACATAACCTAATGATATTTTATAACCAAATACAATTCTCTTATTAAACAGGTTACTTATTGTTTTATAAGAAAAAGTAAAACTCGATTTGATTTATAACATTGAGTGTAATTTCTTTATATAACTTGTGTAATATTTATTATACCTTTATATTTATTATTCTATCTATTAAATTATCTTTTTAAAAATAAAAATAAAATAATCATTTTTTATTTCACCTACCTACATTTTACATTTCCTTCGTTATTATATTTTTCAACTAAACAGAGCATAAATCATACTTCCCATCTATAATGAGATAAGATTATCAAGATAAAACAAAACAAGCAGAATTTTTTAAAATTTATGGATATCTTATTCGTTCTTGTCTCTGTCTAAAACACGAAATGTTAATCAGTCAATTTGTCCTATCTTCCATAGGCAAAACGTCGAGTGTTCACTGGCTTATGATGCTAGTTTATCATTTCAGCAAAGCCAAGGTCACAAAATGGCAAATGCATCTTCTGGCTCAGCAGACATCAAAGGGTGCCGCTCTTATTCCCCCCCCCCCCCCACCCCCCCAAAGAAAACAGTACAAACTTGTACGGCTCATTTGTTTGGAAGGTTGAGATCACGGCATCTCTTCAAATTGCACAAAAATAACGTATCATATTTTGTTCACTTTCAGGTGATATATATTTTTGTTGTGAACTCGCACCCGTTCTCTTTTCATACAAGTGTTCTTCATTGCTTCCACATTACTTAGAGGCAGCATTATTATCATCCCATCATATATAAAGTGTAAGAAAAGAAGGGCTGAACCAGTTTGCCAGATAGCAAACAACAGAACAAGAAGCAGAAGAAACAAGACAGCGTTACATGTAACTTACAGATTATGTTTGTTTTCCGTTGGCTGAAATATACCCTACTTAATTCAGTACAGGAATCAGAATTGTGGTTTTACAGGCAGCAAATCATATATAATCCTACTTTTTATAATTGAGCATGCAATAAGGCTATCATTGGTACTACATGGATGTTTTAAGATGTTTCTAACAGACCACTAAGTCCTTTTAGGGATCAGCATGGCTCGGAATGTCATCTTCACTTGATCCACTTTCCTCCTCACTGATATCATCCTCGTCTCCACTCTCCTCATCAGCTGTAGAGTTTGTAATGTTATCCTTCTTTGCATACCGCTCACAATACTCTGTCCCCAAAAATAGTATAGCAATACTTTTTATAATCTTTTATCATTGGCAAAATGGCTTCATCCACTTAAACCAGAATTAAAAAATCTTTATCCAATATTTTTAGATATATATGAAGCAGTCTCAAGGACCAATTCTATAACATTAAGAAAGTTCGCCCTCTTCTCAAAATGTTGTACTAAAGTGCTGCATTATATAACTTCCTCAGTGCTTTAAGTAAAAGAAATATATAAAATCAAAAGACAGAATCTTAGGCATAAGTTTATCATCACAAGACAAATTACAGAGTCGGTAAAGGACCCTAGTCTAGATGAGTGCTGCCCAAGAAACAGCCAAGCAGTCATTAATTAAGGAATTCAAGAGAATTATTTTAAGGATTCTTTGAAACCATATGAGTAAAATAAATAAGGGTAGGGGAATGGATTGGTGTATATGAAAAAATATAGTTGTGTGAAGATAGCTCGAGGCTATTAGTTTTCTTTTTCTGTGTATCAGAAAAGTGGCCCATGAAGTACCGTATGCTTACCCTTAACTTTTTGATCATACAGCTTTCGATCCTTCATCATTAATGATGCTGCATCACCGTTGAGAGGATCTGAAGGGTTTGGATAAAGCAACAGTTGTGGAAGAAAAACTTCAAAGACATTTAAAAGATCTGAAAAGATAAGGAAAAACGGAAAAAAAGAAAAAGAAACCATGGTCATCTATTAGAAAAATAAATAAATAAAAGCAAATCACATTAATTAAGCAAGGAGAAGTCACTGATGAAGTGTATGAAAATTGATAGATGGTAAATATGCCAGATGCTCATAACTTTAAGCATCAACAGCCTAGAATTGACAATTACCAAACATTGGACTCCATGACTGGTTAATGACATCCAAGCATACAGAGCCAGATCTGCAGTTAACAAAATATACAAAGCAGAGTAAGCATAATCCATGTAAACACAAACTTAAACCTTTAAATTAGCAATTCGGTGCTATTACTTAAATTTCAATAGAACTTCATTGCCCTCTTCTACAAAATCTTTTATTTAAAAAAAATGAAAAATAATACTAGAGATTGCTTAACATAGTGCTCACAGCTCATCAACATTTGGGTGGAATATCTTGTTCACAAATCCAATAGAAGGGGATTTGTATGGATAAGCATCAGGAAGCTCAACACGAATTTTCCAGACTCCACCTTCATAAAGGCCTGAAACAATCGGATTTGTGACACAAATATTATAAATCATAAAAAAGCAGAAAGGTTTCCCAAATATGAGAATTTAGTCTATGAACTTGCAAAACCCTTCAGCAATGAGGAAATTGACATGATTTAAAGGACAAATCATTCAAATATTATATAAACACTAGTGCTAATGTAGATTAGGCCTTTTTCTCTTCTCTTGTCCTCTAAAAACTAGAGGTATATATGCATCTAAGAAGTATTTGATCAGCAACCAATTTTCAGGTTTATGTGTAGCATCATCAAATCAATGACAAGGTAAGTTCTAGAATTTTAACAGTACTTTCTTTTGGACCATGGAACTCCACATTGAATTCATTGAGCCCATCATTAATTGTCTCCACAGTATAGTCACTCATCATCCTGGAAAAAGGAATAAATATTTGAGAAACATGACTAGGAAGATTTTCAATGTCTCCATCAAGTGCAACTACATGCATATTTATGTATGTATGTACATATACAACAAAGTGGGTAACATGGAAAACTTAATACTAAGCACAGCAGCCTCAATTCACCTAATAGATATAACAGAACAATAGTTTGACCATGTGTCTATATGTTGCATAAGCTTTCCAGTCCAATAACAATGATGGCATTCTAATGAGGATTCTTTGAGTAACATTATGTGCCTCAAATGTGTTAAACTTTATCCCCCATTTTTTGGCCTAAATAGATAAGCCTTACCCTTTTTCAAATGCATTTAAAGCATATAAAAATTCTTATATTTTCCATATATATATATATATATATATATAGCTGATGTAAAACTATCCCATTCATCTTTCTGCTAGATGCTGCAATTCAGTTTATGGACTACACTTCATTATCAATTGAAACCATGTTATTCAATAGCTAATAATTCGAACCAATGTTACTTAATTTGTGATACAGTATGGTATGGGCGCATGGTCCATGACTTTATATAATTTGCAATACAAGGAGGAATACTTAGTTGATGTACTTCAATCGCTTTAAATTATATACATATTATTATTGTTGTTGTAAAAATTAAAATAATATCATTTAGAAATATCTAACCAACAAAAAAAAGAAAGAAAAAATATCTACCCACATCCTTTTAAATTCCCTTCATATTTTCTAATCTATTTTCCTATACCTAAAGCCTGTGCACATAGGACCACTCAATCTAACAATAGCAAGACCAACCCATGCTTCATAAAAAGAAGAGGGGGGGTGGAAGCTAGAAAGAAACTTCAAACCACCTATGATCCCCATCCCTATCCAAAAGCTTCTCTGTATCTCCTATTTCCAAATTCATTCCAACTCGCCTCCCATGATCGCAACCTTGTCTTTTGCACTAATGGCCTGCTGCTTGACTAGCAGATTGCTTGACAAGTAGAGAAATACATAGCAGAACTGTAGAACATTGCAGGATAGAGAACAAATCTGTTTTGCTCACTTTACAATTCTAGTACATGATCATATCATGTTTGGGAATGGCCAAAATAGGAACGGAGTTTGGAGAGGTAAGAAACGAATTAGGCAACACTAATTTGAACCTGGACTGGACACTCCAATTATGCATCAACAGCCATGCCATAATCAATAAATACCATATTACACCAACACTCAACAAAAAGATAGTGCTTTACTGACATTACCACCAGAAATCAATATGGCACCATCACTCAGTAATCAACCTATATTGCCCCATCAGTGGAGTAACACAAACTTGCACAAATGGCTTGTCTGGTGTCAATAGTCAATACCACCACTGCTAAAGAGAAATATAAATTATAACTAAGAAAATATTTCAACTACAATTAAGAATGTAATGGACTAGTTAAGTACTTCTTTCTTTTGGAAGGAAGAAAAATAAAATGAAGGGGCAGGACCCGCCTTCAGCCTGGCACCACCTTCATAAAATGAAACAAAATACACACATACAAGTCAATTGTAACACAGCAAAACCTCATTTCTGTGGTTAATTTTCATTATATAAAGTCAAGATATATTCTTGACTTCTATTTGTGTTTATTAAATCTTACATTTCTTCTGAAATGGCTGCTCTACTTCACAAGCAGTTACACTGCCATGTTCCTATGCTGTTTGAGAGTCTTGCTGCCTTAGGTCACATTTCACAGTTGACATTAATTAAGGCAGAGATGAACTGAGTAATTTCTACTTTAAAATGGGCTCAGGATTTTAGACAACCATGAAGGAATCTCCTTATGTATAATTGCGAAGTCTTCTGCTATAAGTAAAATTCCTAAACTTCAGAAAGTGCAGATTATAAACTTGGGTTTAATTTCATACTATAACTCAACAGGTATAAGAGGGTTGCCACCATATCAACATGCTAAAAGTTCTTCTTGATCATTTCATTGCAACAATAACATAATTAAGTTGATTTGGTAATATAACAATTACCATCAACTGTGAAGAAACCAATAAAGATTAATTCAAAACAAATTATAAGTATATAACTATCAACTGACAATTAGACAGTCTGCTTACAATTTCATTACATCCATTTCTCTTCTCTTACTTGGAGACGACATTCTGATTTGAACAACTAACTTTTTTCAACCTGCTACAAGGACATTTAAGTTTTTAGCAAAATGTAGTATATGAAATAGAATCAAAGGTTTGAAATTGCAAGCTATTACGTCCACTGTGCAGCCCATAAACTCAATATACCTCCATAAAATTAAAAAAGGGATGGGTGAACTTGTTGATATAACTCAATGTATCAGAATAATGCATGCAGTTGTCCACAAAGATTCACAAGGTGCTGATATATGAGATAGAGAAGCAGAAAACCCTAAGAGCAAGAAACCTAAGAATTTATCCAATTATAAAACCGAAATCAACAGATGTGTCCGTATTGGTTCCTAAAAAGAAACCATATTACTAAAAATAAACTAAAATATGATTAACAAACAAACTTTGTCACCATCAAATACTATAATTGGGCCTAAAAATTGATTGCTTACTGTTAAACAACATAAACTAGTTGGCACCTTCATATCATTAGGAAACAGACAAGACTCACATATACAAGAGTGTAACATGAGATACAAATGAAGGACAAGACCTTGAATAAAGCAAACCGATGATTTTCATTCATTAACATGGAATCATGGATCAAAATTAGATATATATGAAGGACAAGACCTCCTTGAATAAAACAAACCAAATATTTTCATTCACTACCATGGATCAACAAATATAAAGTGAAGTTGACAACCATCCACATCAAGCCCAGCGCAACAAATGACTATCATGTCATTCAAAATCTTCAAAGTGAAAAAAGAAAGATGGGCTCTAGATTATGAAAGGAATAAAATTGATAATGCTCAAAATCTTCTCAAACTGTGTTCAACAAATAAAAATGACCCATATGTCGTCCTAAAGCCATTTCTTACCACAAGGGATAATAAAAATTATTACAATAGAAATGATTTAGTTCCTGTCTTCTTGTCCATTTTACTATTTCTATAAAATGACAGATAGCGCATCAAATAATAGGGAATACATTAAAAACTTGACTGCTGAAATATACCTTTGGAGGGATATGATTCTGCCCACAGATTTATACCAAAAGCTAATAAAGATATAAATTTAAAGTACCAAAGAAAGGAATCAAGATGATGAACCAATCTATCATAGTGATACAAATACAAACATTACATTATTATTAAAATTTAAGAGAATAAAGGATGCCTACACTTGTTGATTTTTCATGGTAGGGAAAGACAATGATAATAATAGGCCTGAAGGAGAATAATTTATACTGTCTTTGCTATCCAAAAAAACACTAAACAATGCAAGGGCTTCATAAGCCACCAAAACATGACCAAGAAAATGCTGTACATAGTGTGTGATCCTCAATGTGGCCAGTCAATACACAAGTACAAACACAAAGTACAAATAGTAAAATGTTGAAATCTTCTCCAGACGACTGCTATAATTCCCAACACAGATGAAAACCCAGATATTCATGTTTTACTTTGATCAATTTCCCAGCAGCCAAGAGGATTTTTTTAAAAAAAAAAAAAGCAAAAAAACTTTGATGAAGGAAAATATGCATGTGTGGCAATCAATTATCAGTACTAACAATACAGAATGCATTATCCCCTGTTGAAAAAAAAATGAATAAATATAGATTCCGATGTAAAGATCTGCTAAAAAGGGACGCAATCGTACAACTATTCTTTAAATGCAAAAAAGGAAAGAATAGAGAGGAAAAATCGATTGCATCTTACAGCAGACACTAAAATTTCCGGGAGAAAAAATGACAAATTTGCTTTGGCGTTTGACGATTGCCTTCTGATCAGAGACTGATTGGAAGAAACAGAGGAGAGATAGAGGTAGTGGTTTAAATAGGGAAGCGGAAGGGATGGAAAGCTGAGGAGGAACACATACATAGGGAGTGAGGGGGTGATATAGCACTCCGCAGCAGGAGAAAGAATGTCGACGTGGCCCATAGCGCGTGTTGTAAAAGTGTTACAGCAACGTGGCAAGTGGCAACCAACCCTCACGCTATTCTAATTAATTAATGGTGTTTTCAAAATCATTCAAATTACGCCTAATATATGGTTATCCCTGCATGACAAGAATTAACCTTTGCGTATAATTTTTAAAAGGGTTTAATTTTTTCTAATTCTTTTTACAGAAAAACATTTTAATTAAAAAGAAACCAAATAATAGACAGTGTAATAGACCATATGTGGCATCTAACTTCTTATCCAACCAAGGGCTGCTGGTTCCAAAAATCTGCAATCCTCCTCAGATGGGTGGATTATGATAAAGAGTGATATAAATAAGTAAAAGTTTATATAAAGGTTATTTTTTTTACTTATTATATTTTTTTTTATCTCTCTTTAAATATACATTGTGTATTTAATTATTAAATGTAAAAGATTTCAATTTCAAATGACACAAATCATAGTATTTGATTTTTTTTAAAAAAAGATAATCATTTAAAAATTTGCAACTTTCTCTCTTTATGTAACTTCCTTTCAATATTGGCCAAAAAGAAAAAAGGAAAAACTTCCTTTCAATGAACCCAAAACATTTGCTTAGATTGAAATCTTCTCGTTAGTACAGTTTTAAGTAATGCAATGTGGGATAAAAAATAAATTATTTGTTATGACGTAATTGTAGTTAGCATTTAGGATTTGGAATTAAGAATTTGAAGTAATCTGGAATTAATTATTAATTAAGAATTTTGATAAATATATTTGAGTTGAGGAATAAGATGCCATTTCATCTCAGATTTTGTTAGAATTTTTATAATTGTGTTAGATTTATCTGTGGACCAAATTTCGAATTTGATTTTATATTGAATTTTGTCAATTTTTGACCTCGAGTTGATGATTTTAGAAAGGCAAAGCAAGTCAATATTTTACATTTAAGAAATGGTTGGCCGTGAAAGCGAGAAAATAAAAGAAAAGGCTCAAGACGAATGACTATTTTCTAGACATATTTAGCGTCTTGGTAGTTAGTAGTTTTTTTTTTTTTTCTTGGGAAGAAAATATTAGTTATTTTTCTATCAACATATATTTATATTCGAAAAGGTGTGGCATGCACCAGAGTGAGCTCATCGTGTTGAATTATATGTTTTAAAAAGAAAATTATTTTCGAAATTGTGGCAACACAATGGACTCATAATGTCCAACTATTTCAACGCAGCATAATGGAATGAGATGATGGGCCATAAGAATAGCATTAATAAATAAGTTATATGATTTTTTTTATACGATTAACTTTGCAGCCCAATTTAGTACATGTTTTGAAATTTCATCAAATAACCTTGGATTCACACCAATCCGGATCAGCGATCCCCAGGGGATAAGTAGCTTCTTTTCTAAATTTGGAATTTAATTTCCACGGTGTAGATTTAATATTTTATTTTTATTTTAAATTTAAATTATTATTATTTTTAAAAAGTAACCATTAAAAAATTATTTTTTTATAACATGTATCCTTCTAAATTAAAAAATTTAAAATTTAAAAGATTAAATATAAACTGTCCAAATTTAATTTAAATAATCTAAATTAAGTTGAATAAAAATGAGTAAGAAAAAAATAAGTAGGAGATCCAATACTATTCAAATGCAATAACTTGCTGGCATATTCACATTTTAGTTTTGGTTAATGCATTAACTACAATCATACAATGTGTCTCTCATTAATCCATTTTCATAAGGCTAAATTATACATAATTTTTTTTAAAATTTTATTAGGTCATATATAACTCTTTAACTTTCAAAACTTATAATAAATCCTCTACATTTTTTAATTTGTACAAATAAACTTTTTATTGTTAGTTAGTTTATTATTTTACTAATAAAGTATAACAATTAAAAGGATTATTTGCATATGATTTAAAAAAATTTAAAGGTATTATTTATATATAACACAAAGTCTAAATGGGTTATTTCTAAAAAAAAATTTAAAGAAATTTATTATCACTGACATATTATGTTCTATTAATAAAATAAAAAAAACCAACAATGAGACAATTATTTGCACAAATTAAAAAAATTTTAAGAGAATTATCTGCATATAATTCAAAATTAAAAAATAAATATATAATTTCTTTTGACGCTTGTTTCTTTAGAAAATATAATATAATGTAAGATATCTATAAATTATAATTTTAAATTTTAAATTGAAATTTTAAACTATATTAGAAGAAAAAATGTAGTTAGAATTTTCTTTAGAAAAAATGTAATTTTTTCTTATAATTAAAATTTTTGTCCTTCTAATAAAAATTTTTAGATACCCAATATCATATTTTATTCCTTAAATTCTTTACCGCACAGCGTACAATAAATACGTCTATTGCAAATAATCCTTACTCGTAACATGCTAATGCATGATGAGTGAAGTTATAATAATCGTATTTAAGCCACGCTGAAGAAGTATACACTGCATGATCAATCTGGCTTTTTGTTATTGATATTACAATATTTTCACTTATTTCTATAGGATAGAATTAAGATTGTAAATCATGGCATTGGTTTTCTAATTGTGATAAAATTTTCAATTTTTATTACTCATCCTTTATCTGATTTTGATGTATTATTATTCTATTTAGTTTTAAACAAGTGAATTTAAATTGGAAGTAAAAGCTGGTGTGCTCAAGGAGTTAACATCTAAAAGACCATGGTTACAATCAAAAAAAAAAAAAAGAGAGAATTACCAAAGGAGAATTATATTAAAACTACATCAAACACTGAAATTGATGTGTGAAAGTTTTAAAATGATAGTATTTAAAAGGTCTAATTTGTATCATTCAAATTTTACTTATTATCAACTTTGAATCCTAATGTATTCTTAAATGTGTTGAGTGGAACAAAATAGGTGCATTGCAATAATAAACCCTCACAAGTTTGTGCATGAGGCAAGGGAAAGGACTTGTACGGAAAACTAGACATAAATAGGAAGGGAAATCCCTATTAGATATTCAAGTAAATTTTAGCTCATTGTTAGTTTAAAACATTATTATTGAGTTGGAGATATAAAGTCATATGTAATTATTTTTATACAAAAGTATGAATATACTTCATTGATTAAATCAAGATTAAAAGTTATGAGTTTATTATAATAATTATTAATTTTTATATATAATGCAACTATAATATATTAAGATAAGCTTAAAAAATGATTTACTTTTAAAAGAAAAAATTAAAAAGTTTAAATCTGTATTATAAAATCTCTACGTTCATCATTACAATTGAGTATTAAGTTTTACTTAATGTGTTGAATGGGATAAGATGAGACAAGAGCTGAGCTATAAAATTTTTACGAGTTCAGGGTTGGGCAAGTATGGAATACTTGTGCTATGAATGCAGAAAGGACACGAAGGAAAATATATCTCATTGCCAGCCCTATTAGATTAGTGATGGAAGATTTATTTAAAAGGTCTAATATGTATTATATAGATTGTACATTTATTATTAATTTTGAGTCTTAACGTTTTATTTTTAATACACTGAGTTTAATAGGTTAGGAGCATGGATGCAGAAACCTATGAGTTTGGAGATGAGGCAAGGATAAAGAATTCACATAGAAAATGCGGTATATGAATGGGAAGGAGAAACTCTATCAGATATATTAAGCTAGGTATGAAAAAAAGTTAAATTTTGAAAGTTGAAATTTGTATCATAAAAGTCCTATACTTATCATTAATTTAATTTTTGAGTATTAAGATTTATTTAATGTGTTAGGACAAAGCTGGTAATAAAACTTTCACAATTTCATGGATGGGGCAAAGATAGAAAACCTATGTAACTTGATTAGTAATTAGTGATAAAAGTATTAGACCTTTTAAATATTAGCATTCTAAAACTTTTTTTTTTGGGTATACAAAGAAAGGTCTAATTAATATGTATCATAATAATTCTATATGCATCATTAGCTTGAGTTTTAAGATTATTTTTAATGCACTGAGTTGAATAAGATAAGAATGTCGTAATGTATAAAACATTTAAATTAAACGCTTATTACTAAATTAAAAGTTATAATTATTAGTTAGAGTGTAATTCTTTTTACTTAATTATACCAGTCCAAATGTCATATTTTGATCTGACTTCTTACAAGATTTTATCAAAGCAAGATATTTGGCTATATTAACAAAACTATATAAGTAAAATTATTTTATTATTTGACAAATAAAATTTGTAAAAATATACTTTTTATTAAAACATTCTATGCATGGTAGAAGTTTGAATACTAGTTACACTAATAAAAGATAACCTCAGTCACATCTCCTAGCAATTGATAGTTTTTAGCTTTTTCCCCTTATGGCGTGTAAATTCATCTTTGATGTTTGATTATCACGCCAACAGTATAACAATCAGCATGACTGTTAGTTCTCGCACACATTCTCAACCACCAAAAAAAAAAAGCCACATGCCCAGCAATCCTTCAAGAGTTACTTACATAATCAAATGAAATATTTATTCAACTGTGTATTCATTCTTATAGAAAAGTCAAAATTACGATGTTAGCAAGGAATTTGGTCCTTTAATAACCAAAATCAACATTACACATCACAAACAAGACAAAAACAAGAATGAACAAAGTAATAAAAGAGTTTTACTTGACTGCCGAGGATTATCTCCGTAATAGTATGCAGTGCCAACCATGAGAGCCACGGTTGCATCTTGGACAATTACACGAGTCGTCATTAACTTCTGGCCCAAGTGAGAATTAACTGATTAGGCAAGCCGTGAGCACACCAGCAGTAACAAGTACACCTGATATCAACACAGCAATGTCAGAACTCAGAACACTAACCGTAAAAGAACCATCTTCAATCACTAAGCAGTGGAAAAATGGAGTTCCTCCAAGTTCTACTACATTCCATATAAAAAAAGTTAATTTGAAATTGCCCAGTTGCTTTTATCATCCCTTTATTGATGCAAACAACAGATAAAGAAATTTGCCTTCATACTGGTATGCAGGATGGAATATGGGATTAATTAGAAAGATGGTCCTGAACAATGCCTCTTTCTCTATTACATTCGCAATCATGATAAACTGGCAGGCTGCAACTCTTTCCTCCTCAGAGCAAAAAAATCAAAGTTATGAGATCCAATTCCTAAATCCTTTAGCAACTAATGGTCAGCAACCTTAGTAAACAGGTTAATCACATTGGAACTTTGGAGTGGTTAAATTCAAGTTTCATGAAAAAGAGTTTGCAATGTCACTGTATATGGCACTGGTGTCTTATTTTTTAAAAGGTAGCAAGACAATCAATCCAGAATTCGTGATGATCAAATTTAGGACCAAAAGAACAAAGTCAGTCATGTATTAAGATGCCAACTGTTTGATGATCAAAGACCAAAAGAACAATGTAAATCATGTGTTAAGATGTCAACTTAGGCCCCGTTTGGTTATGACTTTTCAAAAACTATAGGGAAAGGTGTTGCAAAAACGGCTACTCTTAAAGAACATTCGAAATACAGTTTGATAAAAATGGGATAAAAGCTGCAGTTAATTGCATTTGAATAATAATGTTCAGTAAATAATAGTTGTTAAGATCTTGACGTTGATAGTAAGATCATAAAACTCTACTTATAAAAATCTACCTAGACCTTAAATAAGATCAAAATCTTCTAAGATTACATTAGATTTATAATCCTAATTGTCTGATCCTACATCTTTCCAATCTTATGATCTTACTTTGAAAGTTTACTTTTTTTAAGAAAAAATTCAAATATCAAGCAAGCGCGAATTTGCTTATTTTTCATGTGGGAAAATAAGCATTAAAATTGTTAAGTGTAGATCTTTTATTTTATTTTATTTTTTGGAGATGCTAAGCCTATGTTACAAAGGAAATGAGAGCGGATCTGCACTCATATCAAACCAGTTCTTACACCCTTCATAGCAACACTCAAACGAAGAGAAGAATTGGCTTGCTTAATGTATGAATATTGTCACTTTAGAGACTTAAAAATTGTTTTAATGTATGGAACTTTGTGACCTTTGCAACCTATGACTTGTTTCGTTTATGTTTGATAAGATTTTGATAATATTATTCTTATTCACAAATTTTATATAACTAAATGTATATTTTAAATTTTTTTGGTCATACTAGGTAGGAATAGTAATAAAATTGTGATTCAAATCATAAATTGAAAAACTAATTCTTAAATTGTATATCATATCAAATCATACAAAGTAGACATACAATAAAAAATAGCTTGAATTATATCATATAAATGATATATATCATAAAAAGATATAGGTAAAAAGAGAGCAAGTCCATATATTGGTTGTACTCTCAAATCTGCTAATAGTTATTTACTATATTGTGATCTGAGATTATTCTTATTGTGCGGCAATAAAAGAAAGTAAAAGTTGTAAAATTTTCATTCCTATTCTTCTATTTTCTTGCCTAAAGCAATAGTATTTGCTCTATTTTTTGCTGTATTAGTGTTTTATCTGGTGAGACATAAAGTATGATACCCAATATATCTGAACACTGCGTCTCATAGTCGCATGAAGCACGCGAAACATGTTTCTATTTACTTAATATCACTATACATCAAACGCTGCGTTTTCTATCTACCAAATGAAGGTTGCATTTCCTATCAAACGTGGTGTTTTCTATCAATTATTTGTTTTCTAACCCTTTATTGAAATGCATCGTTCTATCCTTGGAAGATTTTCATCTAAGAGGCAAAGGGTTCTATGATTCTATTCCTTTATTAGAAAAAATAATAATTCTTTGCATTATTTTCTCATTGAGTCTCATTAAGTAATTGATGACTCATTTATGTAATTCGCATAACTCATAGTGAACCAGACTTTTAGGAATCAGAATAGTGCAAATTACATTTTTTGGCACAACTTACATAATTTTGACAACTATAAATCGGAGCTTTGATTTCAATCATCATACAATTCGAAGCTTTGATTTGTATAATTTTTTTTAGGACTTGTATCGTATCATGCATTTAGACAACTATAAATCTTCAATTCGATCTCTTTGGCCCCTTTGGCCAATTTTATAGTTAAATAAGATCTCAATCTTGAAAACCTTATGAAATATTGTTATAAACCAACTCAAGTATCTAAAATAATAGAAATGATTGTTAGATTATAAGACATTTTTAGGGAACTTGTAATTTTCACGGCCACAAGAATTTTATATAGCATCTCCTAATGTGATTTTCAAAAGCGCATGTGGTATTTGCCACTGAAAGAAGCACTCAGGCACCTTCTAAAAACTTTTATCAAACACTGATTTGTATCGTTTGCTATCAAGAAAGCACCATAACCAAAAGCTACATCATTCTGAAAAAGGGCCTTAAACTGTTAAACGGCTAGCAAATCAAAGAAAAACTAAAGTAGATTTTGGTTTATCAATCTAAATAAATAAGCTCACAACCTTGAAGAGTGCAACGTTTCTCAATCCACTCATTTTCTTCACTACCATTATTCTACTCTGCATTCACCATACGCCTTTCCTCTTCACCCTCTCTTTACAGAGCAGGCGACTGCAATTCAAGACCAGATTTCCTTGAAAACAAGCCTCCTAAGTCATATTTCAGCAACTGTTTACTCCCTAAATAGACCAAACAACTCCTTCCAACAATGTGCTGCGCTGATTGTAAACTCTTGAGTCTCTTTTTCTCACATATTTCTGCAAGGAAGATCTTGCAATTACCACCCTTCCTACTTTCCCCTTGATTAAGTGAATAATTAAAGATAAATTGAATTTTCATATCAATTAATTTTTTGTTTCTATGAATCAAATGCAGTTAAGAGAAAGCTATAAATTTAGAAAGGGAATGTGAATAAACCAAACAAATATAATAAAAAAGTACATAGGAATAGCCAAATTTACGAAAAATTAAACTGAAGAAAGGAAATGCTAAGGAGAACTTGAGAGGGGAGAAAAACAAAGATAGAGTTTTTACCAATGGGGACTAAAGGGTTCTTAACGCGCTTCTCTCCTTCAATAAACCTTTTAAACTGGGTTTAGCATTATCCATATTCTCCATATGGAAAATGAAAAGGGATTGAGAAAATTGATCAAAACGACAACGAAATGAGATTGAGCTCTAATTGAAATTTTGGAAGCGAGGCAAATGCGAACATGTTCTTTTTTGTCCAAGTTAAAAAAGTGTTTTTTTTTTTTAAATTTAGCTTAGGCATTGTTCCTTTGAAGGTGATCCATTTAGTTACAATTTTTTTTTTCTAACAATTGTATCATAATTCATGTTTGTTATGTGAACAATTTATATCCTATTGGACTTTCTGGGAATCTCTAATCATAGCTATTAGGTTTAAAGTCTTTTAGATAATTTTTATTTGACGTGAGAAATTAAATCAATCTACTAATTTGAATTGAGTCTATAAATTTTTTTAACTCAAAAGAATTAATCTGGATGTTCACTAATTTAACTTTCTATTGAAGTTATTTCTCTTTAAAATCTCAAATAATTCACTTGGTGAGAATAAAAAAAAAATTTAAATTTACATATCACTAATGAAGTAATAATATAGTTACAAATTTTTACAATTTAAAATATGTTGATACTTTTATTTAATTAATATTATTATTTCTTAATAGTATAACCTACAAAAGATTGGCAAAAGTACACTTTGATTTATTAACTTTATCTAAAATTTCATTATTGTTTGTCAATTTTGTTTTATTCTATTTTCATTCCTTAACTTTAAACCATTTAAAAATTTCTTACATTATAAAAATAAAATAAAATAAACAGGCTAGCTCATAAATTATGCAAGGCTACGTTGTATAATTGGCTGCTTAGGTCGATTTTACCTATAATATTATATCGGTTCATAAAATTTAAACCCAAGCTATTAGATTTGGACAGCTTTTCTGGGTCAAGCCACTTCACCTTTTATTTGGACTTGTGATAAAAATTAACAATAAATTGTTTTTTATAAGAGATACTTAAATTAAATTTTTTTTTCTAATTACATTCTGCTTTAAAATCAAAATGTACTTAATTGTAGTAAAAGATAAGTTGTAAATATACTTATTTTGATCAAAGAACACTTTTATCCGCTATATGTATAATATAATAGGTATTAAATATATGTATCAATAAAAATAATCAATTTTGTAAATATAAAATGAATAAAATTTATTATTTTTAATACAAGATAAATAATATTATAAATATTTTTTAATAATTTATTTTGTCAATGAGAGAAATTAATATTATTTTAGATGATATTCTAATCATATTTTAATTTAAAGAGATTTATGTATATTTTTATAATAAAAAAAGAGAGCATAATTTAGGCATTTTGTGGGGAAAGAAAGAGTGATTTTTTATATTAAAACAAAATTTTTAAAAATTAATTAAAAAAGGTTTTAAAACGGAAGAATAAAAAATAGAAATATATCTTAATTGTGTCTTATCATGATTTATTTGAATTTTAACGTATCTTTCGTATTTCTTGTATTACTTCTAACTACAAAAATATATATATATATATATATATATATATATATATATATATATATATATATATATTTTGGGTGACCTCACCTCACCTTTCTAGGCTGTTTTCTTCTCTTTTTTTAAATATTTTTAAAGAAACCTACTCAATGAAGAAAATAATAGAGTGGAACGTTTTTTATGTTTATAACACATGTCATTTAAATTAAGGCTTTTAAAATAATTTCATGGCGATTTCTAGAAGTAATTTCAAGAACTTGCTAATTTTTATTTTATATGAGAACTAGATAGAAAAATAACTTGAAAGACAATACCCAAAACTAACAGTCCATCTAACCTTCCGATCGCTTATATCTACCTCTATGAAGTTGGCGGATTTAGATTAGTCGCGTGGGGAGTTAGGTACTTCTAATTGTATGTTTTTTTTTTCAAGGATCTTTTGACCTCTTTTTATATATATATATATATATACTATCAAAATTTTTAATTAAAATATAAAAAATATATAATTCTCTAATAATATTATAATAAATATATATATTTTTGTAAATAATTATATAATTTTTAATTAAATTTTATATACTTGTCATAATATTTGAAGAATTTATTATATTTTAACTAAAATTGTGCATGGGGTTGAGATAATGAAAAAATAGAAATTTAAACAAAAAACTATAAATAACTTGAGAAGCAAATTTATAATAAAAGCAATCTCTCCTTTTATATATATAATAGATTAAAGAATTTAATAATAAAAATATAAAAAATTATACATAAGTTTAATCTTTTTTAAGAAAACGAAAACTAAAACTAAAACTTGATTGAAGATCAAATCTATTCAGGACCTTTACTTTTGTCACAACATACAAACTTTTTCAAAGAATTGTTTTCTTAATGCGATCACAAAGTGTTTCTTAATTTAATTTTTTTAATAAATATTTTTTAATTTAATTTTTCATAAATAAAAACATTATCAATAATATCTTTTTACCAATCTACTATAAGTAAAATTACTAATAATTTGATAGAAGAATATTATTTATAACTTATAAAAGAATATATTACATATTATTACATCTATTAATTTCAGTTATAATAGATTGATTGATATAAGTTTAACTCATTCTTTTATAAATAGATTCTCTTAAGGGTAAATTATGCTTTCTATTTTTTTAGAGATGTCTAAATTATACAAGACTTCTTATTTGTTTTGAAAAATTATAATCAATTTGTAATGCAATATAATGACATCTATTGCAATAAAATATAAGTTATAATTATATTTATTTTAACCAAAATATTCTTAGATTTATTCTTTATATAATAAAACAAGTATTAAATATATATTTGATTAATAGTATTTACTTTTTAAAATTTAAAATAAAATAAATTTATAATTTTTACAAAAAAACAAATAATATTGAAATAAAAATTTAATTAAAAAATATTTTTTTAACAAGTTAGATTTTTTAGTAAAAAAATTATTATTATTCTTGAGTGTATTTCGATCATTTTGGGCTTCAAATGAGATTAATTTATGTTTTTATAACAGAAAGAACAAAGTATAATTTGGGGTTTTTTTAAGGGAAAAGAAAAGTAATCAACCCTTTTTTTAAGGCTTCATTTATGTACTTCACTCAAAATTAAATAAAAATATAATATAAAATATATAATTTTAATGTGATAAAGTTTGTTTAAATTTCACATGACAACATTTATTTATAAGTGTAATTTATTAATATAGTTTATATAAAAATATCTCTTTAAATGTTATATATTATTCAATAGGTTAAATTATTCTATTGTCTTTATAATTTTATTCAAAATTTAAATTGATTTTTAGATTTTAAAAATTTGTAAGTAGTTTTTTGTTTTAAAAAATCTTTACTTTAGTTCTTATTGTTATACTAATTTTATTAATGAGATCAATTATTTGATATCTTAATATTTTAAGTATGCATAATTTATATCAATAAAATAGAAAAAAGTAAATAATAAAGTAAAATGAACTCTTATGTAAAATATGTAATGCAACATATGTTGGTAACTTAGATGAGTTTATTAGAATTATATATATATTTAAAATGTTATAATAACATATAATTACCTATATTGATAGAATATAACAGTAAAAGCCAAAATAAATTTTTTTAAATTATAAGAATTTAATTATATAAATTAAATTAAAATTTGAATCAAACTACAAAAGATAATTCAACTTATCACATATTATTTAGGCTTAGGTGTAAATTTCTTATACCTTTCTTATCATGTTTTTCAATTAAAATATAATATAATATAATATATATATTTTTTTCAACAAATTTATAATTTAATTAAAAATTATATATTTAGTATCTTATTATTAAAAAAAGTATACACTTATTATATTTTAATAAAAAAATTTAATAACAAAAAATATATAAAAAGCGCATATATATGTATATATAATATGTTTTTCCACTACTAAGCCTGTAATTCGCCGTATTATGAAGGAGTTCAATTCCCATCGTTTTAAAAAAAAAATTATATTAGAAAAACTCTCCTTTGGCCGAGCCATGAGACACGAGGCAGATAACTGCTGACGAAAAACTGACTGCCAAGTAGAACCCCAGTCGGAGATTGGTGGTACTGTTTCTAAGAAACAGGAGACCCAGTTCCCAGACCTCAGAACCCAAATGATGGGATTGAAACGCTGTTTGTTGGAATCGATTCCATTTGCAGCCATGGTGATGGTGGAGTGCTTGGATGTGGGAATGACCACCTTAAGTAAAGCAGCCATGTCCAGAGGAATGAGCCACTTCGTGTTCGTCGTCTACTCAAATGCTCTTGCCACTTCCATACTCCTTCCTTCCTCTTTCATCTTCAACAGGTTCAATCCTTCTTTCCCTTCTGACTTTTTCTCCTCACCCTCAACTACAGCCCCATCATTATCATTTTGTCTTCCTCTTCATTGCAGAACAGAGAGGCCTCCACTTTCTCTCTCGCTTCTCTGCAAATTCTTCCTCCTTAGCCTTGTTGGGTATGTAATTAATTGCATCTATTTTGCTCTGCCTGCTCAGCTCCACGTGAGATTTCTTTTTCTTATTCCCTTCAAGTAAAAGGGTAGATAAAATTGAAAAATTTTGCCTTTTGGGGGTTTTTGTAGAATAACTGTGATGCAGAATTGTGTTTTCACTGGTATAAGCTACAGCTCGCCCACTCTTGGATCTGCTATGAGCAACTTGGTTCCCGCCTTCACTTTTGTGCTTGCGGTCATCTTCAGGTAATTCTGTTTCTCTCTTACTATATGTAGATTTTAGAAACATTGGGTTTGATGAAATCTATATTGTCACAAGCAGCATCACAGCTAAAATGAAATTTCATAATCCAGATGATTTAACTGCAAGATATATGGGTTATTTGACTTGTGTTAAAATCATTCAAGGATGGAGAAGTTGGATATTAGAAGCTCAAAAAGCCAGATGAAAATCTTGGGCACAGCGGTTTCCATCTCAGGAGCATTAATCGTGACCCTTTACAAGGGCGCTTCCATTGGCGACTCTCTAAGTCATTCCCTTGAAAATCCTTCTCCACCTTTGTTGGCACATTCAAACAACTGGGTCATTGGGGGTCTCTTCCTTGCAACAGCCGGTTTATCTCTTGCAATCTGGAGCATTGCTCAGGTGATACCCAATTTGATCGTCACATATTAGTGGCGATAATGATGAGTATTGAAGTTATGGATTCTAATTTAGTTGAATGAACAAATTTGCAGGCAGCAATTCTTAGAGGATATTCATCTCAGTTGACCATAGTGGCCTTCTATTGCCTCTTTGGAACCATCCAATGTACCATACTCTCACTGATGGTAGTCAGAGATCCCAATGCATGGACACTTAGGCCTGATATTGAGCTCATCTCCATTATCTATTCTGTAAGCACATATCAGCAGCACCCAAAATAGTAATACTAATGATAATAAAGAAAACACATAAAGCTGTGAATTGTTGAGAGTATTTTACCATTAGCGATTGGATCTTACACAAAGTTCTTAAGCTGTTTGCTATCAGTTTTTCAGTAAAAATATGAGAGAATACTTTTGAAAGATTCAATCATATATTGCTGAACTGGACAAAATTTCACTTGTCATATTGTTTTTCAGTAAAACTATGAGAGAATACTTTTGAAAGATTCAATCATATATTGCTGAACTGTACAAAATTTCACTTGTCATATTGTTATCAACTAACTTGATGGCAAACACTTAGTTACCTCCTTTATGAGATATAATGCAGGCGATTTTTGGGAGTGTAGTGACTTTTTCTGTGCTGACATGGTGCATACATAAGAAAGGACCTGTATTTGTTGCCATGTTCAAGCCTGTAGGGATTGCAATTGCTGCCTTGATGGGTGTTGCCTTCCTTGGTGACACACTCCATGTTGGCAGGTAACTCATTCTTTCTCCCTCCTAAAAAATTTCCATTATTGGCTTTCTCAAAACTGATAATCATTTGATGATCTGTTTTGTTTCCTTCCCATTTTGCAGTATTATTGGAGCAGTAGTAATCGTTATTGGGTTTTACACAGTATTGTGGGCACAATCGAAAGAGGAAAATGAGAACTCCCACAAAGTTCATAGACAACCATCCTCATCGCCACAAAGGAGCCCTCTACTAGAGCGTCATCGTGATGAAGCTTATGTTTTAACATAATCATTGTCTTCTATTTTATTCTACGGTACGGACATAATAAGACAATATTCTGGTTAACAGCTTCCTGATATGAAAGAGCCTTCGGGCCTGTTTGAAATTGTGTTTGTTTTAATGTTTTTAAAACAGATGTTTTTAAGAACAAAATTTTGAGAACAAAAAAATTAAAAAATCTGTTTGAATCATTATTTTGAAAAGTAATTATTTTTTATTTTTTATTTAATTCTGTAGAACAAAAATTACAGAATACTTTTCACTTAAAAAGTATTCTGAGTTTTTTGTTTTTGAAAACAAAATTTTATTTTTTTGTTTTATAAAACACTTCATTGAAAACACGTTATCAAACAGATTTTTTTATGTTTTTATTCTTAAAAACAAAAAAATTGTTCTACAGAATTAAATCAAACAGGACCTTCTTCTCAGAAAACTATTTTACAAATCTTTAGTTTTGCAAGTAATGGCAAAGACAAACACACACTCTCTCTCTCTCTCTCTCTCTCTCTCTCTCTCTCTCTCTCTCTCTCTCTCTCTCTCTCTCTCTCTCTCTCTCTCTCTCTCTCTCTCTCTCTCTCTCTCTCTCTCTCTCTCTCTCTCTCTCTCTCTCGAACTTAATGTAGACTTTTACAATGCTCTTCTTCTTCAAAATGTAAAGAGAAATAATCAATCACACCAGCCATACATAAACGAGAAAAGCCATTCACAACCCATATTTTTAGTATCTTAAGAGGCTGCCGTTGGGAACACTGGCAATAGTCATTATACTGACAATCATGCAATTGCATCTTAGAATGTCTCGACGAAGCCTAAGCAAATTATTTGAAATAAAAAAGATCAAAAGAAAAGCAAAAGAAAACCCAATTATAACAATGCATCAACCACAATTGAGAAATATGAAAAGGTAAACGAAGTGAACTATACATTTAACCAGATTTTGCGGTCAATTTAGTGTAAGCATATATCATGGCTTGGCTTATTGTGTTCCTTTCTCCTTATTGTAGAGGACCCCATTGTATTTGCTTAATCTTTACTTGCTACTTATAACTCCAACCAACTCTTTAACGCCTGCAATTATTTGTAGTTGCTCATCCTTTCTTTCCCATCAAAGTCACAAACTCTTTAACCTATCTGATTGAGGCATCAACTCTGAATCCATATGCTGGAAAAATTCATTTGTTAAAAATTTTACAAGGTGAAGCTATGTGCACATATTGAAAATAACTTTTGTTAGAGAATTATTTGATATGGACTCATAATTATTTCTCATTAAAATGAACAATCTTATTTTTACTAAACTAGTCTTATAAGGATTGAGGGTTCAAACACCTATTTGAAATGAGGAAAAAAGAAACCGTTATAGAGATAACGATAAATCATAACTAACACATAGTCTTAAAAGCTCAAATTATACTTGCTTTAACCATTATGACAAAATATCAAGTGCTTTGATTGTTTAAGTCACAAACAAATTCATTCATGTACAAGCCATCAAATATGATCTACTAGTTAGTTAGAAATCTTAATAAAAATTCACTAATATACAAATAAAAAAAAAATTATACGAATAAATATATGAATAATTTAATAGACGTAGGAACTATGTTCAAAAGAATATAATCCAATTGATTTGACAAAATTAACTCAAGTTGGCCAGGTGTGCTTCCGAGCAATCCGGCTGGTTTACAGTTTTCCCCCTAAATAAGAGGGAAAAAGGTTGGTGTGGCAACGAGTGAATGAGTGAGAACCATGTGAACTCAGGGCACTCTGTCTTTTCTGTCTGAGTCAATCAGAAGCTTCAACCTGTAAAATCCAACAAAAACCCCTTTTAGTTTTATGTTCCCTTTCTCTGTAAATTATTCTGAGAGCTTCTTCTGTTGTTGCTTTCAATGGCTGCAACTACTTCAAGATTCATCAAATGCGTCACAGTTGGAGACGGAGCTGTGGGGAAGACCTGCATGCTTATTTGCTATACCAGCAATAAATTCCCCACTGTATGTTTCTCTTCCCTTTATTTTGTAAAGATCTATCTCAGTCTTCGTGTTTTTGTTGTTTATTTCTATTTTTGGTTCTTGTTCTTATTAATTTGATAAAGGCAAGGTCTTTAATGTTTGTGTCGCGCGCTTGCGCACCGAATGGGGTGAGGGATTGCTTTTAATTCTGAAAAGAAGATGAAGGGTAGAAACCCAATTGTCATATGGGTTCCATTCTTGCTTCTGTTGGATCTTTCTCTGTTTGTGTTTTGGAATCTAATTTTGGTTTTCATACCTGCTTGGGGTTACTCATCAGGACTATATCCCTACGGTGTTCGATAATTTCAGTGCAAATGTGGTCGTTGAGGGCACAACTGTCAATTTAGGCCTCTGGGACACTGCTGGTATATATCTTCACTCTTCAGAGACTCCTCATAGTTTCAATTATACAGACGGAAGAAAATTAGTTGGGAAAAAATTCTCACTCATATGCCTAGGAGTTTTTCAAATGGGAAAATTTTCTATGTTCCGTTGTTTTTGGCAGGGCAAGAGGATTACAACAGACTGAGGCCTTTGAGCTACAGAGGGGCAGACGTTTTTGTCTTGGCTTTCTCTTTAGTTAGTCGTGCAAGCTACGAGAATATATTGAAGAAGGTATGTTTATCTGTAGTGGTTCTTTGACATGAATTGGAGATTTCTCTTCCATTCTCTAATTTGAATGCACTGGTCAGTGGATCCCTGAACTCCAGCATTTTGCCCCTGGCGTTCCAGTGGTATTAGTAGGCACCAAACTGGGTGAGTGTCTAAATACTTCTTCTAGTCCAATGCTATTTTATCTTTTGATTATAGGATTTCTTTTGATAAATACTTGTCCCATTGATGTATGTTATTTCCATTACAATGAAGAACAAGTTTGGTACATGTAAATCCTCTAAAGACTGTTGTCATATTGTCATTCCTTTTTATTAATTGATCACTTGTCGGATCATCCGGTATAAAAGGTCTATTTTCTCATGGAAAGGAAGTCTGGAGGTCAGGGAGAAGCCTCGTAGCAATATCAAGAGCAGATTTAATCAATGAATTTCAGTTGGGCTTCATAATGCAGAATGTTGACCATATCAACAGAGAAGTTGCCACACAGTAGCGTAGCAGAGAGATTCTTTTGAGAGATGCTAGGTGTACAAAAAGAATAAGCAGTAGGAAACGTAACAATTTGGGGTTGATTCAGTTATTAACTTGAGAACTTCATTTTTTTGTACTTTCTGAACAAACTTCACTTCTCATGGAAGAATCAGGACCTTTCGTAGGTGTTTAACAGTCTGTCTGGTTCAAAATTTGACTTTACTCTGTCCTAAAATGGACCTTATGAAGTGCTGTAACTTCAAGCTGTAGGTAATATTTCGTGTTAGCTCCTTGTTTGATGCAAGCAATAGCAAATGAGCATACCTTAAGAAAATGACTAAACAATGAAACTACCAAATGTATATATTTTTTATTTTTGCACATTCATCAGTCAGTTTAATTTGCATTATTGTTGACTTCTGCATGTATTGATACTTAATTTATGATGAGTATGTAGATCTTCGACAAGATAAGCACTATTTAGTTGATCATCCTGGTCTGGTGCCTGTGACTACTGAGCAGGTACAATATCTCCCTTTATTGGCTGGGCAATATCATTTAATAGTCAATATTCACTGAAACTTCAAGTCTTTTTCTAATTCATAACAAGGGCGAGGAACTCCGTAAACAGATTGGAGCTACCTATTACATTGAGTGCAGCTCAAAAACTCAGCAGGTATTTTATATTGGCATTTTATTCTTATGCTTAAACGTCTCAAGTGCTACATAGAAAAATACCTAGCGTTCTCATTAAATGAAAACAAATTCAACTCCCTACTGCTGAAGCTTTACGCTGCCTTGTTCATCAGTGGTAATGGATAACTAGGTAAAACATACTTTAGAAATAATACTTCAAACACTGAAGAATGCAAGGCTAAAGAATATTTTATTTTGAAATGGAATATGGTTGGTGTATGGAAGATGTGCAAAAAGTTTTGTCAATTATGCACGGGCCATACTGTTGTCTAGACCAGAGGCGGTAATTTTTGGATGTTGCTCAAGGAAGTTTAGCTCGACACAACATGCAGAAGGTGCTAATTCACCCTAATAATTGCTTAGGATGATGAGGTTATGACTCCTATTTGTGAATGAGCTCTCATTTGATGACAATTTTGATGTAATGAAACTGAGATGTTTAGTACATAAACAATTGATGCTAAATGATGTTTTGATGCCTGTGTTTCGTTTTTTGAGATAGTCATTATCATATTTTGGCAGATAAATAAATATTACTGTTTATAAAATTCTTCTGCAAGTGATGTTAATTCTTAATCCAATTGTAGAATGTCAAGTCCGTGTTTGATGCCGCTATCAAGATGGTCATTAAGCCTCCCCAGAAACAGAACGAGAAGAAGAAAAAACCACGTCGAGGATGTCTACTGTCAGTACACTCTTCCCATATGATATTTTACAATTCTGTTTTTCTACTCTGTTTGTTGCTGTATTCCATGGACGCTGAATCCTGCAGTTGGAATCATAGTTATACCATCAATATTATGATTTTGTTGGCATCCCAATGGCAGTCCTTTTTATTCATTATAGCTATTGGTTGTAAATAATGTACATCCATGGTCATTATGTCTTGGTAGGTGTAATGATTTCTTTGAAATTGCAGAAACGTCTGGTGTGCAAGGAATCCTGTTTCGTCATAAATGGCCCATCTCGTCAGGAATTCATCGACAGGCTTTTTTGTTGCTGTATAGCTTCCTACATTTGGCTTGTTTTTATGTCTAGATAGGCTAAGATGCTACCGGGGTAAATAGAACATATGTAACCAATATCATGGAAAGAAAAGGACATTTGAAAGCCTTTCACTTCTGTTAGTAGTATATAATTGAGTTACTCATTATATGATTTTCAATACCACCTTCATGAAAGACGATTATTGATTACTTCAGCAAGTAAACTGCCACCGCTAAGTTACAATTACAGAAGTAAGCCTCGTTGGAGATTTGCGCATTAGTAACAGTTCGGCAGCAAAACTTATTGCATAAATTATAATTTTCACCTCCAAGAAAAGATGATCGTTTCATGATTTTTCAGCAACTTCATATCTTCTATCCATGCAGTGATTGGTTGAAAACGTATAATTTTTCTCGCAGTCCGCAATCGAATAAAATTGCTGTCGAGCCTTGAACCCAAGATCAATTTAACAAAATCCCTCACATTTCCACATCCTGGAAAATTGAAGCTTCAACTCTCCAATCACAATTGTCCAGTGTTCTAGTGTCTCCGCAAGGTCAATAGACGATATCCTCTAAAAATTAAATGCGAAACTGCTGCGTATATATATTCTTACAGTACATTATATATACATCAAACAAAGCAAGAATACGATATACTTGCAAATTATTCCTGTACAATTTTAGAACATGACAGCAAGCTCTTGTACTTATCAACACTTTGTTTTCTACAGGCCAGAACTTCCAAAACAAACTTTATGGTTTCTAGAACCTTAAATTTGAAGGAAGCTGAGAACATGCTTTCAAAATTTATAATCTACCAGCTAGGGCATCTCCCATACAAGCGCCTGGGATCCATCAACAAATGCAGTGCCACATTCAAAAGTGGTACAAAAAATTGAATTACAGTCACAAAAATACTAAGATTAGCCCTATTATTGTTAAGTATCAGAGAGAACCATGGCAAACCACACGATATAAGAACAAGAGCTAAATGATAAAATATGAAAGAAAACTGGTATACAGAATTTATTATAGCAAACCACAACAGACGGAAAACCTCAGCAGCCAAAATTCATCGACCACTTGGCTAGTGAATATTATATATATATATATATATATGCATGTGCAATTAAAAGGAAGAACAGAGGACAATAACTTAGCAACAAAGCACAGAAAAGGGGCATCTACTTAAAAAGCAGTTCAGCAACCCAGCTTAAATTATTGGAAGGGGCAAAGAGCTGAACAAGAAAGGGTTGCTTTAGGTTCATTGGTTATAGTTAACACAAGTATGGGCAACTATCAACGAGTCTTGGTGACACAGTGCAAGCCTTCCAACAGTTAATGTATCTACAAAGGGAAAACTGATCTGCAGCCACCCAAAAACAAATTGAAGGAGCAAACAGCTGTTCTCCCCTCCCCCCCCAAAAAAAAAATCATTAAGATACATTCAATAAACTAAGATTGGGGGTCGGAGTCTATTAACATAATCAGGCACTCACTTACCACCCAAGCCTACCAAAAGCACAGAAGTTAGACGATGACCGCTGGGAGTTAACCATTGCCCGCCCTCAAAGCACTGAAGACAAGACATAGAGCATATTGACAATTAAACCTTAGGTGATATAATCACAAAATGAAGACAGATAAGAAAGAACAATGCAGGGACAAACCTAGCAAGACTAATGAAAGAAGATGCAATGAAATGCTTGCCAAAAAAGCAGGATTCAACATGAGAGAGAAAAGACATACGAAACTACAATATCACTTATTTCTATATCATTTAAATATATTTACTTTTTATTCCCCCCCCCCCCCCCCCCAAAAAAAAAAAATCCCTCTCCACCGAATTACATCAGCCCAATGCACGATACTTTTAAGATATCCTCTTTATCTCAAGTGCCTACATGTTTTAAACAACAGTTCAATATACAGAACTAAAAACTTACAAGCATTTTGGCTCATCAGATTGTATCATTACAGATTGCTATTGGCATGAGGACTGCTTGTAGCTATCCCACCCACCATCAGGCTCCTTCCTCTTAAGAACACCACTAGCCAGCTGAAACATCCTTGCTTGCTCCTCAGCTAGGGCTTGCGCACTAGTAACAGAAACTTGCCTTGGCACAAGAGGTGAAGTCCCATCTCTCCCCTCTATATCCGGTCCTCCAGGCCCAGCATTAAGATCTAAACCCTGCCTTCCCCATTTCCTACTGGTCTCAGCACTACTGCTATTGCTACCATCAGGCAGACTAACAACACAAGGCCTGGGGTAAAGGGATGAAACTGTACCAGCAGGCCCTATTAACTGTGAATTTACTGCAGGGAAGCAAAGCCTCCCACCTGATACTGAATCTAAGTAAGCAGATGATCCACCTGAAAATGATGATGACGGAAGAGCAAAGCTGGAATTAAAAGGGAAGACAGGATATTGAAACGGGGTAGATGGATATGGTACTGCAGGGGATGATGACAACACTGGCCCCCTATATGCATCAGGTCCAAATGGGCTGCCCCCAGTAGCAGGACCCAGCACCCTATGTGACCCATTAGGGGCAACAATTGAAAAGGGCTGATCTCCCCTATCAGGCATGATTGAAGATATTGTGACAGCTGAATAGGTGTTCCCAGTGGAAGGAAACCATGAGGATAAGTTCCCCAGTTCTGAATTACTCATCCTAAGTCCAGAAACAGACGGTTGAGATGGCACACTGCTCCTGGCATGCTGAGTGAAAAATGATGTTTCAGTGCTGAGTTCGTCAACTGCAGGTCCATTATTCAAATCAAAGTCCCTGCAGATAGTCACCTCTCTATTGCGAGGACCACCAGATGATGATTTTACCTGCAGAAGTGGTATATCCACTTTATGACTATTACTTGTGGAGCAATTGCCCACATCAAAAGTTTCATCCACTTGGTTCAAGTCAAGACCAAGTGCACCAGAACAGGTTTTATTGCATCCTGGATCATGGCCATTGCCCGGAAGAGATACAGAGTCTGTCTGACGAGCACAAGTTTGAGAAGCAATATCATCTAGTATTCTTTCATCAGGCACATTCAAGTCAATATCCAATGCCAGTCGACTCTGTTTTCCAGATGCAGCATCAGGAATAGGAGTAGCTGGTGTAACAAGAGGCATTTCCATAACTTTCCTTGGCTCGGCTGGTCGGAATGCACTAGTTGCAGCAGAACCCCTCCAGCCAGGCTCCCCTTTATTTTTCAATAAGTCTTCTGGTGGCACAAAGGGCCCCTTTGCAGCGGCAGCCACAGTGACGGACACAGGAATGCCACTAGACATGGATGAAGCAGAAAATGGCACAGGACTGATAAGTTGTATAGGGGCTGCACATCCAGGTGCTGTGATGCTATTAAACTCACCACATTTTCCATCATCTGCATTGAAACCTTCGTTTAAGTCAAATTCAACTTTAGCATCCATATCGGACACACCAGAAGCAGATGTGGAAGAAGCATCTGCAGTGGTAGAGGTGCATTCCTCAGCCTCCTCTACTTCCATAGCCATTAACTTTGACCCTTCAGAGGCCAAACACTGATCCATTTCTTGTGGAGGAATGCTAGATGAAGCTTTGTGTAGTATCTGCCCCGCACATGGATCACGAACCTCTTTTGTTTCTGAATTTTCCTCTACACACTCTACGTCATGACCAATCTCACTTGAACCTACACCTCTATTTTCAGGCATTGCCACAGCATCACTTTCCAGCTCATTTCTTTGCTTTTGAGACTGACTACCATGATTCTGAGCAGCCATATCATCCGTCTTTTCAGATTCCCATTCATTAACATCCTTATCAACACTACAGGCAGCAGGTTGGAGTGCATTCTCATCTTTTCCTTTTACTGGATCAGATTGCATGAGAATCACAGGAGGCTTTTGGGGTGTCTGTCCTCCACTGCTTAATCCCTTGCTAGTACAATTATCACCCTTAACATCAACGTCTCCAGATGGGTGTAAGAATGATTTTTCATTTGCTCCTGTTTCAACTCTTGCAACATCACCGACCTTCACATCAAGATTTCCATCTGCACCTACTCCCTCAACAAGCTTTTTCTCTGCGAGGTGTTTGCCATAGTTGCCGTCTCTAGCTCCTTGTACAGCGCTTTCAGAAAGGCCAGCCAATGAAGCGGCAACAGTTTTTTCACTTGATTTCCCTTTGCTTTCTAAACAATTTTCAGTAACCTGCGTTGAGTCCACATTGGATAAATTACTGTGCTTATCGTGATCTCCTACAGCTTTCCCTTCAGATACCAAAGAGCCAAAATTATTCTCATCATTATTTGCTACTAAATCACCAGATATGGAATTCAGCTTCTTATGCTCAACATCAAAACTGTCATTTGTGGGACACTCAGCTTGAACAAGGTCTTCTTCAGAAGACTTAACAATGGCATCACCTGTGCGGGACTGCTCAATGGGAGTGATGATTCTTTCTGGAGATCCAGCTGGTGTTACTAATCCAGATTTGGAGATCTCTCCAGCAGCCACACTAGCAAGAAGATTCATTCCGACATCATCTGCAACTGACACAGAAGCATTTGTTTCAGAGTACTTGACACAACTTTCAATTAAAGCAGTCATGGAGCTGAAAGAAGCATTCTGTAAATTGCCTGCTCTATTTTCATTTCCGGATGATGAGGAATCATCTTTTGATGCTTCTAACATTTTCTTAGAATCACAACCAGTCCTACAGTGCTCTTCATCAATAATAGCAGCAGGTGATCCATCACCCTCATCAGACCCGGTCAGTACATCTTTGAAATCATTACTCTGCCATGACTCAGTATTTACATCTGAGCCAGTATTAGCTCGGCAAAAATCACTCCTCTCCTTTGAACTGCGATCAAACTGATCATGCTTTTCTGAAATGACAGGAGAAGAAGCTTGACTGTTTGTTATTGAAGGATCATCAAATGAACCTGCACTTGCACAATGTGCAGGACTTCGACCTCGATTTGAAATCTTAACAATCAGCTTAGAAGTATTCCCGTCAAGGGAAGTTCCATCAAGTGCTTTTTCTGTTAATCCAGATTGAGACATTTTTTCTGAAGTCAAATTTTTGTGCAAGGAGGAATTTCTGGATGACCCAGTTTCCCTTTGCCCTCCAGACAGAGCTGAACTCGGGAATCCATTAATCAATTTCCGGTGCCGTGAAGAACTACCTGATATCTTATTCACACTCATTGCAGTAGAGCTCCGGGTATCTTCCTTTCCTGAAATACCCCCTGTTTTTGCATGGTCACTAGAGCAAGATTGACTATTGTGAGATTGACTAGAACTACTACTTTTCTCATCTTTAGCATTTGCTGTAGGAAGATCAGAAGCTCCACTGCAAGCAGCACCACGGGGCTGTCCATCATTTAAGTTCATAGTTGCAGGTGCAGGTGAGGGAACTGATTTCATAGACCCAGGAGACGCCGATCTGGTAGTATTCTCTCCCTGGACAGTCTTCACAGAGGCAGTTTTGGATGCAGAAACCTGTGTGACTGAGCTCTTCATGGCAACATCTGATGATCCAACTGAATGCCTATGTCCACCTTGAGCAACTTCAGAGACTCGTGGTCTGGCAGGCCAGGGGACAGTCTGACCTGAACCAGATTTTGCATCATTAATATTCATTTCAGCTTCAACGCGTTTTTTCCATGTGTCAACTAAGCCCCTTGCTTTCTTCTGAATTTCCGAGCTTTTATGAGTTCGCAAATGATTCACAGATTTACCAATATTACAACTTTGCAAAGCCTGAAGATTTACAGGAAGCTTATCAAGTGCCCGAAGTAATACCAATAAAAATTCCTCGACAGATTTATCACCATCCCTAGACCCACTACCATCACCAATCTTCCCCTTATGGACCTCTTGAAGCCATTCATCAAATACTGGCAACCCCCTCAGCTGCACAAACTGACTAAGACAATCGAACTTATCAGTTGCTGCAATAACAGCTGCAAGCATCGCCCGACTAGCCAAATCTATCTTTTTTTCATTCCGATCAGGAACCATGAGTTTCACTAATTTCTCAACCCCTTCGGTGTCAACAAGCCCTCCCTTTTCTGTAATTTTGGCAATCTCTGCCTTTAAAATACTATCCTGCCGGAAATGACCAAAATCCCCATCCTCAATTTTTGTCGTACGTTCTCGCTTTACAGGCTCAGACCCTTGATCTACCCTTTCCCTTTTTCTACCCTTAACTTGAGAAGGAAAAGAAGAAGCAGTGTTTTGCCCACTATCTGAACCTGATTTTAGCAGAGATGTTGACGTCGGACTATTCATTGGCTTAGGAGATCGCCCACCTGGCTGCACTGTTGCATGCATTTTAAAACGAGTCCTGTATAATAGCTTATCTACTTCTTCCTGAAGCTCCTGAAATGTTGGGGATAAAAAGGGAAAAATAATAAGCATCATAAAAAAAACCATTATAGTGTACCATAAGGTATATGAAACTTACATTAATATAATCTTGATCAGTTAGCCAGCAAAAACGCTTGTTCGCAATGTCATAAACCCTCCGACACACAAATGATGAAATGCCTGATGGAAGTTCGATGCCTTTAGGAAGAAATGCAACTTTACAAGGATGAAGCACCGATGCAGCAGGAATCTCATCCTTATGAAAGGTGTAGAAAATTTCGTTGGGCGCAGCCTCCAATAGGACACCCTTGCCAAGTTTTACTTCAGTAGGTCGATAAAGCCAATTTACGCCTAACTTTAGTTTATTCTCTTTACCAACTGTTAGCCAATGAATTATTCCAACAAAAGGTGGGCGATCTTCAGGTGGTTTGAAGAGAGCACAGTCACCAACACAAATTTTGCGACCATCCTATGAGTTGCATAGAAAGAAAATCCTTACTAAATCATTAATGAACAAGTAACATGATATCCTCTCATTTAGTTTTTTAACAAGCTTAAAGAAAAGATTCCGGTCATTATAATCATAATCTTCTTTATAAATAAAGAATTTATTATAAGAGAAGTAGAACTGTGGGGGATAGGAAATCCAGCTAGACCCCAAAAATATATATATCATAAATAAATAAATAAAAATAGCTCAAAAGAACTCTCAATCCCTCAGTAATTTTGGAGGAAGAAAAAGGGGGGAAAAATACTAATATAAAGCCCTTTGCTGAGATAAGAAAACAAAAGATGGGAGAAAAGAAACTTCTGGCAGGAAACAGCAGCATTTCTCATGCTACACTTCATCATCATCATAGTGTTAGAGCATAGTTTCCCTGCCATGTTTTCAAACTCCATTAAGAAAAGTTTCAGCTCCTTTCAGTATAGATAATTGTTATCAAAAACATAAATTCCATTGGTTTTTTCGAAAAATCATAAGCAATTAGTACACTGGTTTTCTTTCTTCGTGAGAATAAAATGTTATTGAAGACAAAGAAAGAAAAAGCACAACTAGAAAAGAAAAACCTTTGTTTAAAACCTTTGTGTAGACACTACAAAACTTTTCAAGGGGGAAAAAAGAAAAGGATGTGCATATAAAATCCAAGCACTCTAAAAAAGATAAGAGGGACAATGATTTAAATCTTATTTTGACCCCAAAAAAAAATCAAATTTATAATTTCATATAAATATTATTCTTTTGATCTAAGCATTCCATGAACCAAAACACAGCGGAAGAGTACATGTAGCCAAAAAGCCACCCAAAAAAATAAAGTAAATGCAACATGTTATGCACTTTATTATCACAAAAACTCGTGACAAAGCCAAGAAATACGAAATACGAAAACAAAATCGCCATGTCTCAGGAATATTCTTGTTAATTAAGGATTATGAATGTATAAACCTGCAGCAACTAAGGGAGTAAGGGTAACTGACAGTCATTGAACAAAGTGATTTATTACCCTCAGAGAGAAAGACATTTGGAAACTATAAATTCTACCTGTTTTCAGAAACAAAAATAATAATCATCTCAAATCCCTCCAACGCTTCTTATTAACATATTGTTAGCATTTCCCCATTCAAGCGTAACTGATATAAATTATATTAAGCTAGTTATGGGAAATTTGTTATCATTTCATTCCTACTTCTAGTTACCAAGTCAAATAGCATATGAAGCACGAATCTAGAGTTCACATTCCCTGAAAATCCAATAAGTACTAAGCCATTCAGAACATTCTTCATGGAGAAAAAAAAAATCAAAATAACAAACCCAACAAAAGGATAGCCAAGAACTTGCAATACCAACCCTCCAACCTCCGAAGAAAATAAGAAAAACGAAAAATAATACCTTACAGAACGAATTAACTGACGACGACGACGAAGAAGAAGAAACATCGGCAGCAGCGCTTACAATCCGGTTGCCACGTGTGGGGGCTTTCCACATGTGCCGAGTCGTTTTCCTCCCCTCAGCTCCACACCCATGCATAGCCTTGCATTTTCCCCGATCCCAGCCTCGATCCCAGCTTCACACACAACGAGTACCATCAATCCCACCTTAATTCCACAGCATAACCGTACCGAGCACAAACTTCATGAGTTTCCAGCTCCGCGAAACCCTAGATCCGCCCAAAACACAGACTCCAGTAACGTAATTGCACAGAATTCGGAACCCTAATATGCTCACAATAATTGGAAACCCACTGAAATTTTCCAAGGTTTTCTATAGGGGTAAACAGATCCAATTGAAGCTCAGATCCGCCCAACAAAAGAAATATCTGAAGAAATTTGGAGCCGCCTTTCGATCTTCAGCGGAGAGAGAGTGAGAATGTAGACAGAGAAATTTAGAGAGAGAAGGGAAGAGAAGCAAAAGGAAAGGCGTCCTTGGTACTTGGGTAGAGCAAAAGTGGCGGGCAGATCGGGCAGATCGGGCAAGGAGAATGATAACGTCACGCGCAGGTGAGACAACGTGCAGAGATTGAGTGGAGAATGGGTTGAGTGAAACTGTGAGTCTCAACAGTTGACTGGTCCATTCCCTATTTGACTTCATTTTCAAGGGCACCTCGTTTCTGACACTCTGACACACACAGTTTCATTGTCTGTTTGTTTTGGAATTCGTTTTCTTTTGTTTTCAAACGCAGGGGTAGTTTGGGGAACGAGGGGGATTACTCCTCATATTGTCAGTTGTCAAGGGCAACGGAGTAATTTCGATGGTACAATTCGCATGGACGCAAATGATGGGGAAGTTAAGGTTGTCTTCGATTGTTCCAACATATATTACCGTAAGTAATAAAAGTGTGGCTTCAAATTTTCATTTTGCTCTGGCACCAGAATAATGATGGAGCTGCATGCTCCCACAATAGGCATGGAGTTTCAGAAATAATCCCCCAGATTTCTAGCCCCTACTATGTCGGAAATAGGCATCATATATAAATTTTTTTTAAATCAGACCAGGTGCGTCTTCCCCGTGATTTTGGTCCAAGACAACCACAATCCCGCTGTCATAATTATTTTCTAATGATTTTGTTGATTTCTTTTTCAAATTATTAAATAATTAAATTTATTGGGTATTGAATTTTCAGCTTTGCAATCTTGCAATAGCTTAAAAGTAATTACAATTAGATTATTTTATTTTATTCTATTTTTTTCATTTTTTGGATTAAAGATTCAATAGTTGTTATTTTAAAAAAAAAAATTTACTAAAAATAATTTGTAATTCTCAATAATAAAAAACACAACATAATTACTTCGCTAGGAAACCAACATCATAAAAATGGACAACTCCTAGCCAAATGTAATAACTTTTAAAATCAAGCGCCTATGATAACCAAGGTTGTTTTGACTGTTTGGTGTTTTATATTCTTATTTCTTAACCCAAAGCTATTTGTTGTTACAAAATTGTATTAACAAAATATTTATCAAAATAATTACTTTGAAATTAATAATCATATAATTATTCTACATATTTAATCATCAACCAAATGTTTAGCAAAAGAAATCTGTTGTTAACAATGACGCATAGAAAAATGATTTAGCAAAATTTTGACATACTCCATGTACAAGTTTATAATACTCTTAGTGTGTTATACTTTCCTTCAAACTATTCAAATTCTACAGTGACAGCACTCCACATTCTAATTTATTGAACATCAACTATTAAGTCTCATAAACAGCTTGTAAGCATCGACCGCATATTCTACAAGTGAGTGTAGCCAAAGTTTTCATTGCGTGAAACCCATAACTCCAGCTAATTCTTTATTTCCTTCCTTTTGACAAATATTAAATTAATGTGCAAACTCAATGAACTAGAATAGGTGAAAAAAATAGTTATAGATTAGGGATGCACACAAGTCGAACCTATTTTTTAAACTCGAGGCTCAATCTCATTTTTTATTAGGTTGGTCAAGTTTGACCAACCCTTTCACTTTTTCTCTTTTGTACCTTGAATGAATTAAAAATTTTAAATGTTCATATCCTTACAATTATTGAATCATTATATATATATAACTACTCGTTTTAATACATTTTTTGGATATCAATGTAATGAAAAAAAAAACTATTGGACCATAACTTAAAGCCTAATTTTTCAAGATCTAAGTGATAGCAAATTTAAGTGTGCTTTAATATACAATTTTATCTAATACGGTGTCACAAAACTACCATATGCAGCAAGTAACATACCAAAGCACACTCAATTTTTACATCACCTATATCTTGAAAAAATTACCTTAAAAAAAGAAGACCCCTAAGGATCACTAGGCTTCGAGTTATGACCTTTTAAATTTTCATCATTTGCACTTGCATTTTCTTCTTGTTCTCTCCTTTGAACCTTCATTTTTTTTTCCATTTTCACTACATAAATCTTGTAATTATATGCTTAAATTGGTCAAATGATTGCAACTATATAAGCATTCAAAGTTTATAGTTATTTCAAAGTACAAAAAAGAAAAAGTGGAAAGCTCGGTTAGGTTGAGTCAGAAACCAAGCCTTCCCCGGGTCATGCTTAAAAAATAAGCTTGATAAAAAATTAGGTTAGGCAAATGCCCGACGTAACCCCTTATTTGTGTACCCCGACTAAAAACTTTCCATCTCACAATTAAATAGGTTGTTACACCAAATATACAAACCTATTTATCATCAATCTCTCATTTAATAATATTAAGGACCACAACAAGTAAACGGGCATGTTTATGATCAGTCTCTCATTCAATAATATTAAGGAAAATGATTATTCTTCATTTGGTAGCATGACTTTTATCTTATGATGGACAAATTACCCAAACTTTAAATGTACTTAAACATATTACTAGTTTGGGTATAAAGATTTTAATGAATATCTTAAAAGTCAAAGTTTGGATAATATAATAGCAACTCTATTCTTGATCCATAGTTTATATAGTTGCTTGACATGCACTAAAGTGCATATCATTTTTTTAATTAATTTTAAATATTTTTAAAATTAAATAATAATATATTTTATACTGTAAAAATAACAAAAAGAAATAGTGAGAAGTTAACTAACTTCCCATTCTTCTACAAACATTTTAAAATATTATTTTATTTCTTAAGTTTGCTTAAGACCAAAGATATGTTAATCAATTTAATATAGGAAAGTACCTAAAAAATATATAAAATACGATCTATATGTTTTGAATTACATTAGTGATTGTTTGAGACATTTTATTCTTTGTGGTGATTTTATATGAATAAATTTTTTGTACATAAATTTTAACTTGAGAAAAAGTAATTCATTTTAAAATCTTTTCAAGTCAATGGGTTTGGGTTCAAGGATTTAAGGATTTAATGGAGAAAGTGATGGAGCCTAGGTTTGTTATCCACTAAAATATAAGTCTGAGAATGAGGATTATAGTATCCTAATTATAAACCCGTTTGATTGGATAATGTAAAAAAAGATGGAATGTAAAAAGTGGATAGATGGGATAAAAAATTATTTTTATACCCTTACCTTCAAAAATATAATTTGATAGTTGAAATAGTGATTTGATTAATAAAATAATAATTTGAATGGTATAATAGATATTATGCAAATTGTATAACTATATTACATCTACATTACGCATAACCAAATGGCCTCTATGATCGTTTCTACTAACATTAGGCTGCTTGGTACATTTGAAAAGCAACAAAGTGGAAAGGAAAATCATTGAAACTTTTGGACGTAAATCATTTTATACTTACTTGATATAAGAAAAATATAAAATCACTTTGTTTTCATTCTTAACCATCTTTATCACAAAACCATGGAGTGAAAATTCAAACCTTTTCAATTTCATTCTTCCTTTGTGGTGGATCCATCTTTCTTATTAAGCACATCTTTGATCACTTGTAATAATAATAGACCATGATTTTATGGAACTTCTATATGTATTTACTATGTTTTAATTATTTGAGTTACATCTAAGAAACACCTAAATGTACCTCTACCTTAAACTTTAGCTTTATCGTATAACAACTAATTAAATAATTATGTTATTTGCTTATTTCTTTCTACTTTCTCATGTTTCTTTTTGCCCCCGCCCCCGGGGGGGGGGGGAGTAGAGAAAGACTAAAAGTCATTATATGCCTAGTAGCCCACCAATAGTGAAATTGAATCTTAGGAGTTATGATAAACATGACTAAATGTGAACCCATAAACAGACAAATACAAGTCTTAAATAGTGCTTTCTAATAAATAACTTCAAGTCAACAAACCTACATTTATGAAAGCAAACATCCTATTCTATCAGCATGCCTACTAATGCGTTGTTAATCATTAAAGAGCATTTATCAGTATCTTCATCTCAGTAGACCTCTTTGGGATCTCCTTTTTCAATTACTCTCTCACTAAGTACTAGCTTGATAAGGCACATAGACTTTCTCAACTAATTTCACATGAATCAACAAGAATTATAAATAACCAGGCAATAGTGAGCTAATTGAAACAGCTGAAATAGAAGCTATTGCACTTTATTCATTTAAATGAATAAAATTAGTGAAAAGTGTCCAATGACTTTTCTAAGCAAAGGAGAGAAATGTAAGTCCAATAATGCATAGATTTGTAGGTACAAAAAAATTATTTAGGAACAAGAAATCATACCTTTATATTCCAATCATCTATCTAACTAAGGTTAACAAGATTTTCACATGTTAAAAACTTCAAAAATGCAAAGAATTAAAGCAATACCTTGGGTATACACTCTGGGTTAGGAAATTATAGGTTTTGTGCATGAAGCATTTGACATTAAGTTATCAACATGTTCTTCTCCTTTAGCAACACATGCCATAACTTATTAAGGTCATCCCATGACTTCATATGTAGTTCAGAAGCCTTCCAACTCCGACCTAATAATGGTAAGCAAGTAAAGGAACAAAGCTTATATTAAAGAAAAGTGATATATTTTTTTATTATTAAAATTAAAGTTTGAAAGAAAAATCAACTATAATCGTTATAATGAGTACGATGGAGAGACATAATGAGTGACCTATACTTTGTTCAAAATGACTTTAAAATGAAAGACAGAAACTAAAAAATATAGTTTAATGCACTTGTCACGTCCATCCAAAGGAATTTCAAGTGATATTGAGAGATAGTGGAGTGATGTTACAATAAGCTCATGTCATGATAAATTATACATAATTCCAACAATATGCAACCATTTCTTTTAATGCCATAAGAAATTGAGAATATTAACTCATGAACCTAGGCCGCATACAAAATGTGGAGCTTGTTTTTGTACTTTCCTTAGTCTATTGACTATTAGTATTGTATAATTTCTATAGAAGAAGGAATGGGGGATTTCTAGTTAAGACTTCTTTAGCCTCCTATAGTAGATTGCCAAAAGTGACTTAAAACCAACTTACTTTCCTTATGCTCCATTTACCTCCATTCTTTGGTATTCATATTTCCTACCTAATTATATAAACTTATATATAGTTTTTTATATTTTTGCTATCAAGTTCCCTAATTAAAACATGGCAAATATATAGTTCTCTACTAATATCATGACAAGTATATGATTTTTACAAACAATTGTAAAGTTTTTCAATTAAACTATACACTTGTCATGTTTTTACTTGGAAACCTGATAACATAGATGTAAAGAACTATACCTAAATCCAATCCATATACTAAATCAAATACCAATTAGTAATGGTAAGAAAAACTAAAGCAACTAACATGTCCATACCATAAACAACAAGTTTGTCATCTTCTAAGCTTTTATTTGCCTTAAGGAACTCATGAACAAGGTTATATCCTTCCCTAGCAGCACTAGCAATTCTAGCAGTAGAATGAGTAAAAGTTTTTAAGCTAGTAGCAGAATTCATCCAAATGCTCTTTACAAAAACATAACTACATTTAGTTTGTCGCATGGTTATACAACGATACAAGATAAGAATCCAAAAAATAAATGAAATTGAATTGATTTACATACATACATAGATACACCCAAAGTTGCCAAAATTAATATCTTACTTTTAACGAATAAAGAGTCCATGGAAACTTAGGTTAAAACTATAAGCATTTAGATATCCCAAGAAATAACTTTACATGGTAAAAAAAATGCTACAACATTATAATTGGACAAAATGCTAAAGAAATTAACTTAAGAAGAATAATATAGATACTTATTTTATGAATTTTGACTAGTTAAAAATCAGTTTAAGTTTCAAGCTTCCAAGTTAGTGCTTAGGCTTTGATATGTTGACACTATCTTCACAAAGTAAAAAAAAAAAATCTTTGAGAGAAGAAGAAAAAATTAAATAAAGATTAAAGAACAAAGAGAGTACAAATGTATATAAACTATGTATATTTAATTGAATAGTAAAGCAACAAAGAATCAAGGGATAGCTTGTGAGAGGAAAAGTTGGTAAATTAATGAAAAGGCAAAAATATAATGACATATTTGGTATATGGTGGGAAATAAAAATTTGGGTAAAATACCTATTTTACTCTTATAATTATTATTTAATCATTATTTAATATTATTTATTAATTATTATTTAATCATTTTTCAATCATTAAAAGTAAGGGTGCTAAAGTCATTTTCTATCTACAAAACTATTTTTTTTAATTCCTTTTTCTATTTGTATACTTAATTTTCTGCATACAAATCGAGCCGTTACTCACATAAAAGAAAAGAACAAACTATATAACAAGAAGAGTTAAGAGTTGCAAATAAAGATGAATAACTAGAAACAAAATTCATAAACACATTTTGTTTGATTATATTAGAGTGCAATGGAAACCTTGAGTCCTATGATTAAGAAGTTGGAAATGCCTGTACTATTATTACTACATTATTCTTCAACTAAAGGACATTGGCAACATCACGAAAACAATCTCTAGACATGTCATTTGGAGCTTTTCCATACTAGTTCTTTGCTTTTCAACTCATTAGACACACCCCAATTTCCAAAAAAATGCTTATTTGGAAGGTGGTAAGATAGATAAAACTTTGAAAAAAAAAACTTATTATGGTTTTATAATTATTATTTAATAATATTTATCTTGTTTACAAATTTTTAAAAATAAATATTGTTATTTTTTATTCATAAAATTATTTTTTTCTATTTTTATTCTTATCTTTTGGCATACTAAATATAATTAATTACAAGTATTAGAAAAATAATTGATACAAGCCTCTTTTAAATTTTATTAAAATTATACATATGTATTTTTATTTTTAAAATATACATAAAATTTTTAAAAAATAAAATATTATCTTACATTTAGCCTACTTTTTAATTTTTTTATTAAAATACTTTTTATTAATTTAAATATATTTTTAAAATAAAAATAAATAAATAGAGCATATTTTGATTAAAAAAATTAAAAGTAGACTACAAGATAATATTTTGTTTTAAGAAGAGTTTGTATATATTTTGAAAATTGAGATGAAACCTATATAATTTTAATAAAATTTGAAGAAAGTATATGTAATTTATTCAAAAAATAAAAATAAAAAAGGGCCATTCGCGGGCTGTGGCTCCTGGTTACCAAGGAACTCTTTTTGAACTCGGGCTCGTGGGCCACGTCTCTAGGACCTGAGCCCAATAGAGGGATTGCCTTTGCGTAATCTGAAGGGAACCAGTGTAGGAAGGCCTCAAAGAATTATCAATGCTCCCCCCCCCCCCCCCCCCAACAAGACCAATCCAACATGCGCGGACACGTAATTTCGGGACACGGCTCAATAAATGTTCTCTAAGCAAATTAAATATAGATTTTATATTTTTATTATCTAATTTTTTTAATAAAAGTGTATAATTTTTTCATTTAACTATATAACTTTTAAAAATCAGTATTATATGACTAATTTTTTAAATTTTTTTATACATGTCTTAATTTTATTTGAAAAACTTGACAATAAAAGTTAACAAAAACTATAATTCATAATAAAAAGATCAAATAGGGCATTTTATTTTGACTTTTTTTGGTTTTAACACTCCACCAAAGCCATGTTTACCCTTTTTCCATTTGTAAGTGATAGGATTTTACTTTTTTTTTTTTTTAGGGAAGCAATATAGAAGGGATACAAAGCATTTCTCACCTTTTTTTTTATTAGAAGTACTTGCGCATAAGTTTGATAAAATTTGAAAGAAGAATGGCATACAGTTTACTAATAAAAACTAAGAGGGGGTGAGAGAAGGGATTGTGGATGGAATAAGTGGCATATAATTGAAGTTGGCAAGGTATGATGAAAATCTATATGCCATTGATGTGGAGAGTGAAGATATACACCAACATGAGGAAATAGCTTCATGCTGGCGTAATACGGTTCATGTTTGCATTATTATCACCTGTTTGGTATATAAAGATTCTCTTTTTAATATATACAAAGTAAGATGAACAATGTTTATTATACTTCTATTGTTGTTACTTAATAGTGTATATATATTTTATTTTTATTACTCAAGAATATAAGTATTATTTTTCATTTATTTTTTATTCTATTTCTTTTTTTATGCTTCATATTTTGTGTATCAATAACCCTTATTTTTTATTCCTATATAGCTAATTTGGGATAATAAAACCTTAAAACTTGTTTGGTGGAAAAGAAAAAGAAATTAAAGACCCCAAAAGTTAGGAGAAAAATTAAGAATAAATTATGTAAACTTTATTAAGTTTTGCTAAAATTAGATGAATATTTTTTTATTTTTAAAATATAAATGAATCTTTTTTTTTTAAGTTACATTATATTTTAGTTTAATTTTAATTTTTTCACTAAAATATCCTACACCTAAATATATATTTTTAACTAAAATATCCTCTTACATATATTTTTATAAAAGATATTTAATTTAAAAACTTAAAATTAAACTAAAAAATATATAAAAAATCTATATAATTTCAATAATACTCAAGTGAGAATTATGTTATTTTTCTCAAAAATTAAATTGATGATCTGGTCCCTTACATAATTGAGGTCTCTCTAGTCACTTTTAAAGCAATCAAATACACACAAAGGCCATCGTGATCTTGTGACCTAGGAAAGAGGCTGAGTCCGTATGGGCATATCCCTTAATTCAAAGTGATAGCAACAGCCACGTTCGTGTCCCCCTCATTATCCCCAACATTTGTATTATTCACCCCACTATGTCCTCAATCATTCTTATTATTGGATACTGTGGACCGTCCACTAATCCTTTGATTTGCGTTTTGTGATCTCAATCTTTGTATTTTAATACCCATTTATTCATTGTAGTTAACCCAAAAACAAAAACGACTAAAATTCACCAATATGATCTTGACATGGCTTAAGGGTAATACAAATATTTATAAGCTCAGGAAAGGGACAAGTCTTAGGCAGCTATCAAGTTTATTTGATTATTATAATATTGCCATGCATGTCTCAATTACAAACCCTTTTTCTCTTTTCTCTTTTGGGGACAATTTGTCAAGAGAACAAATCAACGTGTCCCAACTAATCTTTCAACACGACATAATTGCACCAATCATGTGGGTTGAGAAATTAATATCATACAAAGCAACATACTGATTGTTGATTAGAATTTTCAATATGATATATAATAATGTTTTTTTGTCTTAATCTAGTTAATCAAGCATTCTAATTTCAAATCACCAAACGGCTGAAAGCTTCCTTAAGCGCTCCTTAATCCAATTCCACATTGACCAGTTTAGATTTCTAGCCATATTATTATTGTTATTATGACGTAGATGTTTCGTAACCTGCCTCTGTTAGATATTGTTATTAGGACACTCTATTATCAAGTAATCAGAACATAACCCCATTAAATTATTTCCTATCTTTGGCATTTTAGATATCAGAATTTGAGAATCCATGCAACCTCAAAGTAAACAGAATCTTTGGTCATTCCCATACGTTTTTTTAAACTTCAAGTTCAAGGCATATGATGTGAAAATTTGACTGAATTTTTTCTTTTTAACTGCTATCATCTACTTGCTTGCTCCACTAAGTTTTTATTTCTGTCAAATATGTTCATGTCAATTTTGAATTTTGGCCCATTAGATTGGTCCATATACCTTCTTACTTAATTTGATTAAACACAGATTACGTACCGTTTTACACATGATAAGCCTATTTACGGAAAATTATTTATCGTGACTTACAGCTCATAAATATATGTTCCAAGATATTTTTATAATCCATATTCATCTTAAAATTGTCTAAATTAACTCTCCAAGAGAATAATAAAAAATACATAAATATCCCTTAAAATTTTCATACATCACTTTGAGCCAAAGAAAATCACCTTTATTATAATATATAGAATTTGAGTGTGAGAACGTCATCAAATGTTGCTTCCATCAATAAGCAACCACTCTGAATATATGGTAATTAAACTTCTCCTTCAACCACAACGAGCAATACGTTGCCTCTTAGCCTCAAATTTGCCCATAATAATAATAAGGGAAAATTATTCTTTTGATCCCTAGAGTTTACACCTTTTTAGAAATTGGTCCCTATAGTTTAATTTGCTTGGAAAGAGGTCCCTATAATTAAATCAGTTTAATCCATTGATCCTCATACTTTCTAAGTACTTATGACTTAATCCCTAAAAATGCCACGTAAAAAAAAAAGAAGTTAAAATTTGTTAACGTGGCAATGTTCTTTCCCTGTGTATAGTTAAATGTCATTTTGGCTAACATATTATAAAAATATATGCCACATATGAATGCCAGCTAAACTTTGTTTTGAATTTAAAAGGACAGAAACAAATTGGAGTTTTGAAGGCACGTCAATCTTCTGCAGTAAGCCAATTTTCAATGTCTAGTGCTGCAGAATTGATCCAAGCTATCCGAAAGATCACCTCGTCTAAAGCATACCACATCTCCAACCACGTTGTGAAACACACTGCTTTGGGAGAACCATCAATCCTCCATATCATTTTGTGAAGAAACAGAGTAGCTTATGAAGAACGGTTGAAGTCGCTTGCTTGCAATATCTTGGGCGTCTTTTTCAGATCTGGTCTCAACAATTCCTTATGCGGTAATGAAAGAGCTCCCTAGGTTTTCTAACACTAGTATAAGCGACGCTGCTAGTGGCTTTTCAAAAGAGTTTTTCTATTCCCTAAAGGTATGAGCTTACATTTCTATAATCATTCTACAATTTATATATACACATACATGTTGCAAAAAGCTAATATAATAGAGAGCCAAAATGTTGTCTCCTTGTTAGCTCTATTATATATGTTTATTCGATCATATCAATGTGTGTCCCAAGCTAGCAAACAACTTTTCTCCAATAAGAAAACAACTTGTCTCCTTCTGTGCCAAAGCTTTTTCAGTGTACCTTTCTTTATTCTTTATTTTTTTGGTGTTGTGTGTATATCATATTAATAACGTGGTGGAATATATGGAATGAAATAGTGTCTATATATTATATTTGTTAGTGCTCTGTTTTTTATATTTAGAATGGTCCCATTTGGTGCAAGAAATAGTATTTAGAGATTAAAAGTTTAAATAATTTTAATAAAAATATTATTATGGGACCACTTTGTTGCAGGAAGTATTTATTGAATGGATATATCTAGAGAAGGTGCCAAAGTGGATAATGATGAAAGACAGGAGGATGCAAACTCAAGTTCCAATGGAAGTATAGTTGAAGTTAGTTTCAATGATTCTGAAGATGAAAGTGATGATGATCACTTTAATGAAAATGTTGATTTTGACATAACAGAGCAAGTGGATGAAGCTAATATTAGAGATTTCATTGCTAAAGTAATTGAAAACACTCCAACTGATATAGTCCCCCCCTCCTTGATTTGTGGTGATTTTGGGATAATTGACAGTGATTATGAGTCGGTCTCATTGCACTCTAATGGGGGATCAGATGAGGAGGAAAGGAACATAGTAACTAGGTACCCCCAATACCACCCATATGATATGTGCAAGGAATTTAAATTCAAACTTGATATGGAGTTTACATCTATTCAACAATTCAAGGAAGCGGTGAGGGAGTATGCATTATTGAATGGATATGATATAAGGTTTGTGAAGAATGATAAAGTGAGGTGTAGAGTTAAATGCCAAGATGAATGTCCATGGTTGATGTTTGTTAGCCAAGTTGGGGATTCATTAACTTACAGGTTAAAAACATACAACCCTCAACATATATGTGGGGTGACATTTTCTGCTAAAATGGCTACATTCAAATGGATTACTGAGAAGATAGCCAATACATTGAAGATTAACAAGAACATGAAGTTGAGTGAAATCATTGCATCTGTGAGAGAGAACTATATGGCTGAAATTTCAGTTTATAAAGCTTATTGGGCGAGGAAAAGGGCCAAGGCCATTCTTGCTGGTGATTTTAATGCCCAGTTTAAAAAGTTATGGGACTATTGCAGTGAGGTTCGAACACATAATCTTGGCACAACATTTCAACTACATACAGTAAGACCATTTATTGACTGATCACCAATATTTAAAAGACTTTATTTATGCCTAGATGCAGTTAAGAGGGGGTTTTTGGCTGCATGCAGGCCTATAATAGGTTTAGATGGTTGCTTTCTAAAGGGGCCTTTTGGAGGTATTTTACTAGTGGCTGTAGCACGTGACCCTAATGATCAATATTTTCCTTTAGCTATAGCAGTTGTAGAAGGGGAAAATAGGGATTCGTGGCATTGGTTCTTGAAAAAGTTACTGGATGATATTGGAAGCATGTTAGAGCATAGATGGGTTTTTATATCTGATCAACAAAAGGTAAACTTACTAGCTTAAATATTTTTTTATTTATATTTTCTTTTTTTAAAAAGTACTTTACTTATTTTCTTTTACAAGGATTAATGTCTACATTCGATGAGCTTCTTCAAGGTGTGGAGCATAAACTTTGTGTGAGGCATTTATATGCTAATATCAAAACAAGATATGGGGGTGGTACACGTGTAAGAGATTTAGTGTTTCAAGCGGCTAAAGCAACATATATGCAAGCATGGGAACAAAGGATGGTAGAATTAAAGAATGCTTCAAAAGATACTCATGATCACTTAATGAATTTCTCATTGTCAAGTTGGACAAAGTCTCATTTTCAAGAGTATCCTAGGTGTGATATGATTTTAAACAATATTTCTGAGTCATTCAATGGTCGACTCCTTGAAGCTCGAGAACTCCCAATAATTAGCTTGTTTGAGTGGATTTAAACCTATATCATGACAAGGTTTACAGAGAATAGGAAAAGAGCTGAGAAGTTTATGGGGAAGGTGATTGTTTGTCCAAAGCCCCAATTAAGATTGGACAAGGAGGTAATTGAGTCTAGAAAATGGGAATGTAGATGGGCTGGTTCAATGAAGTTTGAAGTCTCAAACAACCACCAAAAATTCATTGTTGACCTTGATGCTCGTAGCTGTACTTGTCGTTGGTGGGGCTTAACTGGAATACCTTGCAGGGATGTAAAGTAATAAACATTGTATTTCAATGACAGTGTTACTTTCTAACTTTTGATTTTTTATTCATTATAGGCATGCTATGAGTTGTATTAAAGCGAAGAGGGAAAAGCCCGAAAATTATGTTCATCAATACTTGAAGCTACAAGCTTATGCTGCTTGCTACTCTCCTATTGTGTAGCCAATTAATGGAGAGGAAATGTGGTCCCGCAAGGGTATGGAAGAAGTTGACCCACCTCCCTTTCACAAAAGACCTGGAAGGCCAAAAAAATCAAGAAGGCGAGGGGCAGATGAACCATCACAGCCAAATAAGAGTAGGAGAATAAATACAAGCTTAAAATGTAGTTCATGTGGTAATCATAGTCACAACAAACGCATGTGCAAAGAAGCCTCATCAAGTGGCGGTCAAGGAGCATCCCAACAAGCATCAAACTTGATTAATGTTACACCACCATGAAGTTTTTAGTTGTATTCACCACATAGGGACCACTTTTTTTGTTTCATTTTTTTGCTTTGGGTCACATTACCTTGTCTACATGGGTGACAAAAATTTTTGGTATGTATGTGGTCACTCACATTTAAGTATCTTTATGCACGTGTAAGACCAATTTTTGTTTGGTATGTGTGTGGTCCACTCATTAGGAACCTATTATTTTGTTTTGATACGGATGATTTTCACGTATTACTATTTATGTGGTCCACTTATTTTCACATACGCTAAAGTTTGGCATTGAATTTTGGTTAATTTTTTCTCATTTGCTGAATGCGTAATGGTCATGGTGAAACTTTGTTCATACTGAATGTTGAATGCTGGAGTTTTTGCACTTGTTTAGGAAAAATCTTTTTGACTTATGGTTTTCTGGTCTAGGAGTTAAGCTTATTTATGGATTTGGAGTTAAGTTGATTTGTGTTATTTTTAAGTCATCAATTCTCTTCTGCTGCTTCATTATAAGTAATTTTCAGTTCCTTATATTTTCCTTTGGTCTCTCTGTATAGTACACAAGTCTCCTTTCCTCCAAGTTGATTGTCCACAGTTCAGATGCAAAAAAGAAGATGGAATGAGTTAGTGTCTATCCCAATCCAAAGTAACAAAGAAGACATGGCACCCACCATTTTCAATGTAAATTTGTAGCATTAGACGCTGAAACTTGACTTACTGCAGAACATCCACGCGTTTTCAAAACTCCATTGTGTTTCATTCTTTTTAATTTTCAAACAAAGTACAGCGTGACATTCATATGTGGCATATATTTTTATAATATGTCAGCCAAAATGGCATTTAACTGTCCACGTTAACAAATTTTAACTTCTGTTTTCCTACGTGGTATTTTTAGGGATTAAGTCATAAGTACTTAGAAAGCATGAGGATCAATGGATTAAACTGATTTAATTATAGGGACCTCTTTCCAAGCAAATGAAACTATAGGGACCAATTTCTAAAAAGGTGTAAACTCTAGGGATCAAAAGAATAATTTTCCCTAATAATAATAATAATATATTCATGATACATGCATATAACTTTTTCTTCTTGTGAAAACGTCTGCGATTGTGCTTCTATAGTGAAGACGAGGGACTTTTGTACCGCAATGGATTTCCTGTTCCACAATTCGGACTAATCTAAATAAAGGTTGTGAAACACCAATAACAATCCACTCACTCTGAGTGCACTCTTGGACTATAAATATTATACAGTGGAAATAAAAAAGCATCTTCATGTACGTCTTTGCGCTTAATCACCTTTTGCTTCTCAATATCAATAACAGACAAGTAATTAGGAAGAAAAGGCAACGATAAAAAGAGGAACCCAAAGGAAGGGCAATGAAAAAGAAGTCTTTTTTATCTGTGGGGGCTAAAAAGCAGAATGGCATATTTATAACCATTAAGGAAGTGGAAAGCAAAAAAACCACCATAACATATGGACAAAAGTAGATCAAAGAAATGGACCTTACGAATATATGATAATGTGCGCCCAGCTTGATCGATGAAAGTTCCTAGTTATCTTCGAGCTATAGAGCCATTTGCTCTGAGAGAGCTACTGAAAAGAAAATTCCTATTTTTGTGTATATTGTATATATGTGCATTTTTATATACGAGAAAAATTACACTAATTACCCATTTTGATCTATAAATTGATAAGAAGGATTAGGAATGACAGGAAAAAAAAATGACAAGAGAGAAACGAAAGGATAATAGGAGTGTTTAAAGTTTTGATTCCATTCCATTTTACACTAAAATTAAATTGAATTGAGTAAGTCAATTTTACAAAATAGAGTATTTATTTAGTTTTGAATCATAGTTGAGTTGGTTTTATTTTGATTTGGTTTGTTTTATGCTAAAAGTTTTTTTTAACGAGTGACTTGATTTTTCTTTTGTTTTTTATACATACATATATATATAACAGTTTATACTATAAATTAAATATAAAATTACTTATTTAAAATTATACTGTTGAAATTTGGACTTAATTATTTGATAATTAATTTATATAAATTTTAAATTTTAATTAATAATAAATAAATATATCACAAATTAGTTGGTTTGATTTTAATCAAATCAAACCAAATCAATTAAATCATTTTTGACATATAAAAAATTTATTCAGATCTAATTTTTTTCCTGATTTGATTTTGCTCAATTGATCCAATTCATTCAGCTTGATTCAGTTTTAAATACTATTAAGGGAAAAAGGAAAAAAAAGAAGAAAGAAAATGAATGAATTAGTACTCACTTTATTTGATAAAAGAGAAATGAAGTATATATAAATAAAATATCAAATTGCTTTATTATTTTGTATATGATTAAATATATTTACTGTGAATATAATATATATCATGTTTATTCATTTATATTAATATAAATATATATTATTTATTTTATTTTTATATTTAATTATTTTTATTTTCAAAAATATTTTTATGAGGCCCACAGTCTCTTCTCGCCTCCGTGCTTTTCCTTTCCATCCAAGGCTGGAACCAAGGTTTATATACCCGAAAAAAAAAATGGTGTGTGGGGCTAACAGATTTTATATCTCTCCTGCTCCTTTTTTTCCCCTCCTTTTACCCATACCATATATAAAAAAAAACCCTTTCCTTCCTTAATTTCCTTTCATTTTTCTCCTATTCCACCCTACCATATATATAAAGCATTAATCTGTTGGCTTCGTTAAAATAAGTTTCTAAATAATTTAAATTTAAAAACATTAATTATACAAAATTTCAAAAGTAACCTCGTTATTATTTAATATTTCTTTTACCTCCATCTTCATCTTCCTCGTTAAAGCACGAATCACTAGCACCAACCCTCCTTTCTTTTGCCTTTGCAGTGTCTAAGTACGTAGATGCAACGCATTGGAATCTTTTAAGATCCACGGAAACACAGGTTTCAGAAAGAGAAAATGATCAAGTGGATGGAAGCTATGAGCTAAGTTGGTGAGGGTGGAGTTGTTGGTTGGTTTTTCCAGAACATTAACTGGTGTTCTATTTCTAAATTTGCTCTTTTTTCTTTCACGGTTCTGTTTTTGCTTTGAAAGAACTCAGTAAAGTAACGCTCCAGCGAGTGTGGATGAACTTCAACTATCTGGAGAAGTAAGCCTTAAAAAATGGTGCTTCAACCACAATCACAACAAACTAAAAGAATCTGAGTCTTGAATCTTTGGTTCCCCAGTGAAAATTCTCTAGGAATAATTTAACTATATATTAAAGTGAACCAATAATGCAAGCCTGGTTTTTTTTTTTTACCATCTTCATTAATCTAGTGTTTATTTTCTGCAAAGTTCTTAATATGGCCAAATGCTTATTCGACTTGCAATTTTTTAATCGTAATTAATAAAGTTTAAATTTAATGGATTTTGCTGAAAAAGTGAGGTGATTTGAACTAATTATATCCAGCTGTTTAATCATTCTATGAGAGACCTGCGAGGAAAAGGAGTACTTAACGTTTTGCTAAGATGGTTCATTAACTTTGTCATCATGTTAACCACCAAAGATTCATATCCTTTTAGCCCCTCTTGATCAATGTTAAAAAAGTTATTACTGTTCTATCTTTTTAATAATGATACTCTCATCATTTATAATTAAGAATATTTCTGATCCGTCCCATGTACCTAAGATGATTCAGAGAGGGATTGTGCGATTATGAAAAGGGTAAAAGTATTTAGAGTGGAGCCTACGAATAGTAAGGTTAGGATGAGCTCAGCCCTAAATTAGATACTAAAAATAATATAATTCTTTTATTTTTCTATAACTAGTATTTTGCTCTCGAGTAATGCACGGTTTTGCTTGATATCATATTCATAGAAAACAATTAAATAATATAAAAACTACGTGATTTTAAATTAATAATAGTTTCAACATTTAAAAAATTGTAAGCTATATATTAAAACATGTTATTTATATTACTGAACAAACACATAATTTGTAGAAAAGAGTGCTGGCGATAAAAATATTATTAAGCAATATCATCAACATAAAATCATTGAAAAATTAATGAATTTAATAATACAAATTAAATTTTAATATTAAATATTTTTGAAATACTTTCCGTGCTGCATTATATATATATATATTGTTGGGTTGATTTTATATTGGATTAAACTTAAATATAGTTATTTACATTTTTATTATCAAGTTATTTAACAAAAATATGATATATATATATATATATATATATTTAAAATTTAATAATATTATATTAAATCATATAAACGGTTTGTAATATAATTATTTATATTCTTATTATCAAATTTTTTAATAAAAATATGATATATAAATTTTTTTTAAAAATTTAATCATATTTGAACCGTAAAAAAGATATACTTCTCCACAAATCCATACATTGTTTTTATGTTGATCGAGCTGTAACTATATCTCAAGTTTCATGTCTTTTTTTTCTTTAAATCTTTTTTTTTTAAATACCGTGGGGCACTCTTAATTTTCAATTTTGTAAGAAGAGGGAGGAAATTGAACGAAGAGATTGACAGTCGTAAGCCAATGAGGAAAAGGGGTTTAGTGATTTTTGTGATAAAGTGGCATTTGTCGGCTGTCTTTTCAAGTTTCACCCTTATCCTCGCCTTTGGGCACTCCTATATATTCCTTTGCCTCTGCCTCCGCCTCTGCCTATCCTGACTCCCGCGTGAATCTCTATATTTTGAAATCTCTATGATATACCTATCTGCAATTATAAGTCTCTCACACACATTTACACACAAAAGGATATTCCTGTCATTTCAGAGAAAGAGATCTTTCTCTTTATTTTACCTTAAGCATACTTTAAGATGATTTAACTGTATTTGCCTTTTAATTTAACAAAATTTTTTATTACTCACTTAATCACCAGTTAAGGAGTTTGTCCAAGTTAATAGCACTAATTCAAAATAGATTGGACTAGAGTTTTTTTTTATTTAAATGAAGAGAGAATGGTATTAATAAACAAAACAAAGAATACAAGAAAGAGGAAAAAACACGGTTAGTCAAGAGGATCCACAAATGATAATCCGAAGGACACCTTTAGCTTTTAGGTTATGCATGACTAAGCTCCTAACACATAGTTTTTATTATACCAGAGTTTCTAACACATAGTTTTGAAGAAGGTGTGCCACGTCTAGTTACCGCTACAGGATTGGAGGTTTCACATCATCTAATAAATGAAGTTACCATCAAAGAAGTTATCTCTAAGATGTTTAAGGACGATAAGTTGTCAGGAGGATTGAGTCGCCGAGCATTATCTAAGGACATGTTTCTATCGTCTTGACCATTGGAGCAACGGGTGCAAGTAGCGTCAAGAGTTCTATGCATGCCTACGACTTCTCTTAGAATTGGTGAGGATCCTATTTAAAAACAGGATCTTACGACTTTTCATATGCTTGTACTAGAGTTTTTTTAAAACTTGGACTTAAGCATGAGTTCGATTGGAGGAACTTTTTTTTTATTATATTATTATAATATTTTAAAATTCAATCTAGATACTTCTTAATTTTCTTTTATTCTATCTTATCTTTTTTTTATGAATAAAATTTGAGAATCAATTATTAAGACAATTTAAAAAAAAAGAACATAATTTTTAATATTGATGTTGTTATAATTAAAACTTAGATATTAGATTATACATATCAAATATGAAAATAATAAAATCTCGTAATTAAAATAGAAAAAATCTAATAAGGATCAATTGTTTTAATAGATTATGGATAATTATTATTTCTTTTTGAAAAAATATTATGTTCTTGAATAATATAATTAGTATATCATGTATTATTCATTGATAAATGAATTTAGTAAATGTCAAAATAGATATTAATATTAAGTGTCACTTTGTAAATTAATTTAATCTTTTTATTTTTAAAATTTTAGAAAATGCTTTTTTGTATTTCTAAAAAAAGGTTTAACTAACTATCAAAGAAATTAACAAAAAAAATTATCAAAAAGCAACAATAAAATTTTTTCCAAGCCAGGCCTCCATTTTGGCACTTCATTTCAGTTGCCAAAAGAAACAATAAATTAAAAAAAAATTTACAATCGATGATGCGTAAAATAAAATTTAATAAACATATTAAATAATATTACATGAGCTACCTGTTGTATAGTAATTATTTTTAGTACACTATTATACAATATAATGCATAATATTAACCATATAAAAATTATTAATCATTTAAGCACACATGAACATTTTGGCTAATTTTAATTTTGATTGGTTTTTTTGTTATCTTTTGTTAAGTTAAAGTTTATTGAGTATACATGAACATTATATAGAGGTTAATTATATATCCGTAAATTAATAATTCGAACAGTAAAAATTTTGCGTGTGTGAGTCTCTCTACTTTTTTTCTTTTTCTTAAAAAGGTTGAATCCTTGAACCTTAAAACGTTTTGTTTTGGCCGGTCATAAATGTGAATATGTTTATTAGGTAGTAAATTAGCCTAGAGAGGAGAGAGAAACTATATACTAGTCCCCCAGAGAGAGAGAGAGAGAGAGAGTACTTTGTAGTTGAAAGGGAAAGAAGCAGGGAAGCACAATACTTTCTTCTCGTTCTGTAAACGCCTATATCGTTTCTCCTAGCATTCGAGCCTGCTTTACTTCACACACACTGGGACATCTATCTGGCTTTCCTTTCTCTCCTCTTTTCGCTCATCATTTCTTGGTGTAGAGCACCTGAGCTTTTTTGACTTTGTAGTCCTTCAGTTGATTTTGCTTGCTCAAACATTGTAAAAAGGTGCCTTTTCCCCTACTATTTCCTGTTAAATTGCGCAATTATTGTAACTGTTGCTTCCACTTCCCTACTGGAAGCCTCAGTTACCTATCGTTTTCTCTTATTAATTTCTTAGTACCCTAGTTCCATTTCCTCATCTTCTTCTCTGTCTAGTTGGTACTTATTTCATTTCAGATAGCTCACTCATCTGGGTCTTCTGGTTCATGATATATTAATATTTTTATTCCCTTCATTTGAACTTTTTATGTAAGATTGGGCATCGGGGTTGCTCTCAACTCTGGGTTTTAGATTCATTGATTCTTCTGATTGATTCTTCAGAGTGCCACAAGGTTAGAAAGCAAAAGAGAGAGAAGCACAAATTATGGCAGCAGCAGGAGGAGGTGGAGGAGCTCCGGCACCTAAAGCAGATGAACCACAGCCACACCCACCAAAGGATCAGCTACCAAATATTTCTTATTGTATTACGAGTCCTCCCCCATGGCGTGAGTTTCTCTACTATTAGATTCGATAATCTTGCCTTTTTTTGAATGCAAAATTCTTACTTGGAAGCTCTGATTCTTCTTAATCCATATGGTATATTTAAGGCAAGTTCTGTTATGCTAAAACTATTTGTTTAGACACGTTATCTTTTCTACCTTATTGTCTAAAAGTGGCTTTCTATAAATTCTTTCCTTTGCCTAATTGTTGATACGTTCTTTACATAAAGCAAAATTATTCTTTTTAGAAAAAAAGAATCTCATTCCAAGGCGGGTTAGAATTTTATGTTAGCAAGGGAAGCGGCTAAGATAAGGGCAAATTATTGAAAAAGAAAAAACAAAAAGCCCGTGGGAAAAGAAAAAATGAAAACAACTTTCCTCTTTCAATTTTTTATATAATATAATTAATTGATGAGTCCTGCTTCCTAATTTTTCCTCTTAAATTTTTGGTAATTTCGATTTTTATGTCTTAGGAAGTAGGTCTGGTTTTATAACTGTAGCAGTCTCACTTCTCATATCTTTGGTACCAATCTGAAGTCCTATTTTCAATTAATTTAAATTCTTTTGAATCTCTTGTAACATTTGTTTTCACTTCGCTATTGTAAATCTACGTTCAAACTGAGTTTCTTCTCAGTTGTTTGGGATGGCTGGGGAAGTCTTCCTGGACTCCTGAAAAGCTTAAATGGGACAATGATACACATTCCAGATTGGGTAACTTGTAAAACAATTTAATTGCCACTTTTTAATTTGGCATCAACTGTAATAATTTCGAAATTTTACTGGTTAAGAATACATGTATATAATTATTTTATTCAAGTTGTAGAACTTGAGGTGTGGGATATTATAACACTACCGAGGCCACTGTCAAGACCTGCTAATTGAATAATGTTGCCCAAGAATTTTAAGCAATTTTTTTTTTTTTGGCTGTTGGACTCTTAAGCAATTGAATTAGTTCCCTAAATTGGTTGCCATAAGCTGTCATCAAGTAGTTTATGATTTAAGTTTATATCTCCCCTGTTTAGTTTGTCAAATATGTGACTAAGATATCTGCTTTCTGTTTTTCTTCCTTAATTTGATGAGAATTTTGGGGACATTCTGATGCAGCTGAGGCTATACTTCTTGGTTTTCAGCATTATCTTGTGATGCTTGGCACAACTGTTCTCATTCCCACTGCACTTGTTCCCCAGATGGGAGGTGGCAATGTAAGCAGTAGCAGATAAAATACACTTTAAGCAACAAGAATATTATTGAAAGGGATATCAAACCATGTGATTGAAGTTGTGATTTCCTCCTAGCCAAAATGTTTTTTTTTTCCTTAAATAATATTCATTTTTTGCAGGAGGAGAAGGCAAAAGTTATCCAAACACTACTCTTTGTTGCTGGTATAAACACATTGCTGCAAACACTGTTTGGAACTCGATTGCCTGCAGTAATTGGAGGGTCTTATACCTTTGTTCCAACCACAATATCAATTATACTTGCTGGTCGATTTAGTGATGTTGCAGATCCTATAGAGGTGTTGTGATAAGAACGCATCTTGCTATATCAAATGGGGCATGGTTGATGCACTTGTTATAATACTTTGCATAGTAGTGAAATGAGATGTAACCAAAATACAGACTACCATATGATTTGTAATATATTGTAATCAATATTTAGCAAATTTTTATGAAAGAGTACTAAACATGCAGTGCTTAAGTCATTGAGGCCCCAGATTAGGACATTCTACTTTTGGGCTCAACTGAATGGAATTGTCTGATCTTTTCTTTTTGGCTTTCTTCTTTTGTATATTCAGAGATTCAAGAGGATCATGCGGGCAATCCAGGGGTCTCTTATTATTGCTTCAACTCTTCAAATAGTATTAGGCTTTAGTGGCCTTTGGCGCAATGTTGCAAGGTTGGTCTGAAGTTCTCTGCAAGTGGCTGAGTTATGATTTCTTATTCCTTATATATGGGTTGAAAATATCTAAACTGAAGTGTTAGCCAGAAATGTGAATTTCTTGAATGCTCATTTGCATTTGTTTTTCTCGGCTGAACTAATGTTTAAAGTACAGATTCCACTAATGTGCTTGACTGATTTGTGCAATGGAATTTGTACTAAACATCAAGCCCCCTGAAACTGGAAAGATTCAGAGAAGCTAATATTATTTTGATTGGGTGTAAAATTTCTAAGTGATGTAAATTTAGTTTCTTTCTTCAGGTTCTTAAGTCCACTTTCAGCAGTTCCTTTGGTATCTCTGGTTGGTTTTGGGCTGTATGAGTTAGGTTTTCCTGGGGTAAGCCTTGTGAAACATGTTTACATGCTCATATTTCGATTAAATTGATAAGAGTGTTCAATATTGATGCCCACCTATGGCATAGGTTGCTAAATGTGTGGAGATTGGATTGCCAGAGCTTATATTGCTAGTGTTTGTTTCACAGGTAGAGTTCTTACAGTATCATATAGCTATTGTCTTCTAACATATTTCTTTCTGTCCTCTTGATTTCTTTTCCTTTTTAGCTATGAGACTGTGTTTGTTAACTTTTAATGGCTGTCATGCAGTACATGCCCCATGTGCTACACGCAGGAAAACATCTCTTTGACCGTTTTGCTGTTTTATTTACAATTGCAATTGTGTGGATATATGCTTATGTACTCACCGTTGGAGGGGCCTATAACAATGCTGCACCTAAAACACAAGCAACCTGCCGCACTGATCGTGCTGGACTAATAGATGGTGCTCCATGGTTAGTTATGTGTTTTAGTGGACTAGTTAATTGATGTTTTTCAAAATTGAATCGCATCCTTGAGATATTGGTTTTCTAATTTACTATCTAGGCTATTCTGAAAAAAAAATAAAGAAAAAGAAAGAAGTACCTAGGCTTAGGCTTGTGAGAATGTATGGGGAGGAATTCATTATGGAATTTGGGTTTGCAGGATCAGAGTTCCCTATCCCTTTCAATGGGGAGCACCTTCTTTTGATGCAGGTGAAGCCTTTGCCATGATGATGGCTTCCTTTGTTGCTCTTGTAGAGGTAATTTCTTTCTTCAGATCTGTTCTATTTCTTGTTAAGTTGAATTTCTTTTCTGTTTCTTCATTGTTATTCTTTACCCTATTCAATGATTTTTTGTTAGCTTCCATTTTGTCATTGTCTTTGGTCAGTGGATTGTATCTAAACATTTAAGACAGCTTGTCACTCTTGCCTTCCTTGGCGGCAGTTGGTCTTTATTGAATTTGGAAACTTTCTTGGGTACGCATGGTGTGCCACTCAGTTTGTGCACTGGACCAATATATAGACAGTTGATTTTCCGCTTTGGGTCCCACTATATAATATTTGTTAAACCATCTGCTTCTACTGGTCCCGAATACAAGCTGAATGGTGCACCTTATGTACACAGGAATCTCTCATGATATTAATCTTTTATTTTGATGTTATCCTAAATGCACTAGCTTGGTATCTGTGTGAATTTTAAAAAAGCTTCTGGTGCCAAAGCCAGGTTTTTACCCTGAGAAAAGCATTAGCACTGGTTTCACATTTGACATTTAAAGGCTGATTTTGTTTTCTTGAATGGCAGTGGTAGTAACATTGATCTATGTACCAGCTTCACAGAAGAGATTAAGCAGCCTGAATGAAAATGATATTGAAATTTAAATAAATAATTGTAAATTATCTTGGAGACACTAACTGGTATAATTATCAAATGGGCAGAATTCTCTTGATTTAATTGGGGAGATTGTTGTAGATAACAATTCATCGACTAAGTTCAACTAGTGCAATAATTATGGAATTGTTTTCTTCATTTTGTTCATGTTATATAACCATGTAACGATACTAAAATTCAATCTGCACATAATGGCATTACTGTGTATATGATGGCATGATTTGGATTATCTGACTTGTGTACTCCTACACTACTGTTATGTGCTTGCTGATTTGCATTTTCTATGCATAATAATGCTTCATCATAGTTTAATTATCTACTCACGTGTTTTATTCATATCAAGCAGTCCAGTGGAGCTTTTATTGCTGTGTATAGGTTCGCTAGTGCAACTCCATTACCACCATCTATTCTCAGTCGGGGTATTGGCTGGCAGGTATGCAAAAATGGCTAGTACTTTCAAATTTAAATATCTGCAAACAATTTTTTTTATGTATTTATAAATAATAATACTAGTGGAAGTCTTAATTTTCTTACCCAAAAAAGAAGTCATAATTTATAATATTGATGATTATGCAACATACAGCCAAGCAGAACTGAGTATAATACTATTCTTATTTTTCATTTTCTATTTGAAGCAGAACCATGCAAGTTATAATTTTACTGAGCTCTAACTTCATATATATATATATATATTTATATATAGAGAACTTCATATGTTGTTGAATTCCTCTGATTGTGCATCTTATTTCTGGTTAGGGTGTTGCCATTCTTCTATCAGGATTGTTTGGAACTGTCACCGGATCCTCTGTGTCCGTGTAAGTCTGAAATCATACTATCTGTAATCTCTACTTGAGTTAAGAGGAAACTCATCTTTTTTGTTGCTGAAAGGAGTTTGCTTTGTTTCCATATAGAGAAAACGCTGGTCTTCTGGCTTTGACCCGTGTTGGCAGTAGAAGAGTTGTGCAAATATCAGCTGGATTTATGATTTTCTTTTCAATTCTCGGTGAGTTAATGAAGCATGAGTCTTAGTGCTAACTGCTAAGTGTGTAGTTTTAATATCTAATTTGACCTGTCCGAGTGCATTTTTTTTTACCATTAATGTTGGCTCCTCTTTTTTTCCTTTTCTTTTTTGCTTAACAAAAAAATGTACAGGGAAATTTGGAGCAGTTTTCGCCTCTTTACCACCACCCATTGTAGCTGCTCTGTACTGCTTGTTCTTTGCCTATGTTGGTATGTCTGATTTAGAAATCTAATCATAAAGATATTCAGACTCGAGACTTCCTTTGATATCTACCCAAAAAATAGCATGTAAGATTCCCTCTTTATTCATCATGTGTAGGTGCGGGAGGTCTCAGTTTTCTTCAGTTCTGCAACCTCAACAGTTTCAGAACAAAGTTCATATTAGGCTTCTCTATCTTCTTGGGTTTGTCTGTGCCACAATACTTCAACGAGTACACAGCAATCAATGGTTTTGGTCCAGTCCACACAAGTGCCAGATGGGTATGATTAGATAACATCAAAAACCTCAAGATTTCTTTGTAATGAACCATGGCCCTTTCTAACACTAACTTTTTGATGTGCTGGGCAGTTCAATGACATAGTGAATGTGCCATTCCAATCAAAAGCGTTTGTTGCGGGTTGTGTGGCATATTTTCTGGACAACAGTATGCATAAGAAAGATGGGGCCATTAGGAAAGACAGGGGAAAGCATTGGTGGGACAAGTACCGTTCCTTCAAGGGTGATCAAAGAAGTGAGGAGTTCTATTCTCTGCCTTTTAATCTTAATAAATACTTCCCATCTGTGTAATTTGTGCGAAAGAACTGAAACAAAGAGTTGGTTTCATCAAATGTTTGCTTCGCTTAGTCTTGTTTTATCTTGTTCTAATATCAGATTCGACCTTATTCCACGCTACAGCCATATTAGTAGTCTATTTATAATCTTTAGTTTCTTCACCCACTCTTAAGAGCAATGTCATCTACGATGCTTCAAAACTTTAAAATGAAATTTTTGGTCTGATTAATCCGTATTTGTCAGAGATGATTCATGAAGTTTTATCATATTAGTGATTTTTTAAATCACAGTCCAAGTTAATGCAGATCTATTATCCTACGTGTTAACGAACAGACAAAAGGATGGAATTTCCCTCATTTTCTTTAACCGATCTATTATCCTGCTTATAAGTGGTAAATAGCACTTGTTTTCCTCTAGATTTGGGTTCAATTTAGTTTTGGACTAAAATTAAATCATATTGGACAAGTCAAATTTTTAGAGAATGGCGCCTTTTCTTGATTTGTGTAAAGTTGCTTTTTCAGTTTGCTTCGGGTTTAATTCGAATGATTATAATAAATTTGTTTATTTATGTTTATATTTTCAAAATCTTTTGAGTTTACGCATATTAGATCTAGGTATAATTTTTTATATTAATTTTTTAATAAAATTATAGCATATGAAAAAGAAGGATTTTTTTTTAAATTTCAATTATGTAATATTGAATTATAAAAATTATATTTTAATTAAAAAAATCTAATAATAAAGAGCGCTTATAATTTTTTTCTTTTTCTTTAAACAATGAGACGAAAGTCGGTATTCAACGGTGGTTTTGCAGAAGCAGGATTAGAAATGCAAACTTTCTGCATAAAATAACGTTAAAAAGACAGAGAAGGAAAAGGAAAAGTGGGTAACTTAATTGGGGTAGTACAAAATCCTAAGAAACCTTGAAACTCGAATGGTCACTTTGCTTACATTCATGCATATCACAAAAGCATACCAAATATTTTTTTCTATAATACGTACGTAGATGATAATTGGAATAAAAAGGGTGGCGAAAGGTGAGAAAAAATCAAAAAGCCATGACCCCTTTCTTTTTGGGTTTTGGTATAAACGGGGGCCCACAAAATTCTGTGAAGATGCTCCAAACGCTGTTTGGTTGGGCAGGTCCATATATAAAGTTAAATGCCATCAAAAGTTACATGGGGACCAACTTTCATGAACAAGGTTCAAGATATGAGTTATTCCCACCAGTTGCATGAATAATCAAACCAAACTATGTCAGTTAAAAAGGTGAAGTTTTTAGATAGATTAATTATATATATATATATATATGTGAGCTTTATTAAAAAGTATGTGATATATTTATGTTTTCTTAATAATGTTCTTGATTTATTTATCTTTTGTAAGAAACTTTTTATGAAGAAGTTCATTCATCAAGATGATGAGTTATTTGCTATTAAGTTTATTTCAAACTTTTTTTTAAATAATTTATTAGTTAAATTATAAATAACAAAAATTATTGTTAAGATTTTGAAATGTATTCAATTTAATGTAACAAATGTTGAAACTATTATAAAATAGATTAAACTTAGATGTATTTTTTAATTAAAATTATATATATATATATATATATATATATTATTTGTAAAAATTATATATTTATTATAGTATTATTGAAAAGTCATACGCTTTTTCCTGTTTTGACTGTAGAATATAATAATAAAATTATAAAAAATTAAATATAAAATTTTTTTCTTGTATAAAATCACATAATCGAAATAATTAAATGTCATACTCCAATAATATACAAGAATTTTTCCCAAAAAAAATTCTGTTCTAATTAAAAAACTGAATTACAATTCTTAGATTGAAATTGAAGAATAATTTTAAGCACGAGGCAGGAATTAATGGAAATTAAAATATTTGATGTCATGTGTAATTTTATTATCCTTCCAACCTTTCCTTTGCCTCGAACAAGAAAGAGGTGAATCACTCAAGGATTCGATGCTATGATAACTAGCGTTTCACGTGATTGGATACCATTCATTACATTTACACATAATCTTATAAGATGCTTATCTCCGATTTGGGCTAATAATATTAGTTCTATTGCAACTTTAATTAGAACTTGAACTTTTTAAATTTTTTTAAAAAATTATATTAATCTACATTTCAGTTCTTTTAAAAAAGAAATCAGTTTTCTACATGTTTCCAGTATTTTATTTAAATTATATTGAGTAAGTATTAGAAAAGCATACTCAATTGAATAAAAAACTCTAGACCCCTATAATTACATTACATTTGAGATGATTCCCAAACATGTTGTGTTTGAAACTTTACTTTATTTCAGCATTAAATTGGAAAATTCTATTAAAATATGCACCTAATCTTTCTTAAGATATATTAGGGACAGTTTTCTCAAGTTGTCTCCTTAAATATACTATTCAGACCAAATGTATTGGTAGAGGTACATGTTTAACATACTATTCTTAAAGAGAAAAATGTCAAAGATTCCATTCTATTTTGGTTCAATTACAAACAACTCTGCAAATTTTTAAAAGTTAAAAAAATAATTCTGTCAATTTTCATACTCTAAAAGATAGATCTTCATACATGGTCATATTTGAATAAATTCATACAACTAGTATGATATTCATGTAATGCATGAGATATTGTTCTATGTATATAATTAAAAATATACAAATTTTGTTAAATTATGCATTTATTAAATTCATTTTTATTAAATTTTTAAATAATAAATATTATAAAATGAGTTTTCTTAATGTTACTGACGTGGAACATCAAAGACAAATTTATGGAATCAAAAACTTAAAAGAAAACCTAAACCCGTCCCACCCTGATACTCATGGGTTTGGATGTGAAGAAAAAAAAAACTTATAGATATATAAAATAGAAATGTGACAAATTCTAAATGGTCGATGCTGAAATGGATGGTGAAAAAATGCCCCCCGCTTAAATATTAGGGATGAAATAGGATCATTTAAAAAAATATATGATACCAACATTATCTAATTTAAAATTATGAAGATAAAATTAAAATTTTTTTAAAAGCAGGATTAAAAGTATATTTAAACTTTTATAAAATTATTCATAGACTGTAGAGGACAAAGATGGGGACCGCTAATTTGTCCGTCACGAGATATGGAAGACAGGAAATCTGAGAGGGTGGTGGCTTTACCGTTTGATCTATCTTTTGTTCCCAAATGGAACAACCAATCACTGCATCTTGTCATGGTCCCACCCACACCATAATACTATCACCTTTCCCTTATGGCTTATGCATTCGTTGAAAAAGATTTAGCAGAACAGTCTACATTTGTCTTTTTACCACCCACCACTTGCAAATTGCAATCTTTTGATCTTTCATAACCTGTATAATAACTACAAAAAAAAAAAGGGCATGTAATGTTACACCTTTTCCTCCTTGCACATGAACTACCTTATAAAATTCAAAACATATTTATGAAAAGAATTGAGTAAACATCATTATTCAAACATCAATTATCTTAACAAGAATTCATGTTTTCCTTTAATTATTTTTTTAAATTTTCCATTAGTCTAGGAAGTAAGACCTCCTCCGCATTTAGAATGTTTCAGTTTCTTATTTAATTGAGATTCTTGTTAACTATTAGATGAATTTCAATATTTTTATTTAGTGCTTAATATCATTATCATTTACATGACATTTTGTTATTATAATTTGAGAATCTTTATTTAAAAAAAAAAAAACCGAACAAAGACATTGATGCAGTGGACACAAAAGAACAAGGATTGTTTTATGTGGGGCCCTGAGAGAGGGAGGGCAAGGAATTAGAGTTTGAATATTGAGTAAATTATGCTACCTTTTCTTTTAATATGATAAAAAAAATTATATAATTTTTTAAGAATAATATTTTTGATAAAATTTAATTTTCAGGAAAAAATAAATTTAAAAAATTTAATTTTTAAAATAATAAAAAAATTTATATATAATTTCACTAAAGGAGACGTGATTGATATTTATTGTTGAATATAATTAGATGCTTCTGGTTCTCATAAAAAGTTAAACGCTAAAAATGAAAACAATGTGTCTGTGCGTGCATGGGTGGCGTGCCACGCGAGACGCACTTGGTACCTACGTGTCTTCTCAAGGTGCATGTAGACTTTCTGGGCCGGGCCTACTTGGAAACAGCCCAGAAACTTTCACTCACGCCACACCCTTCACAACCTTATGCTCATCCTCGGGTTCGGTGGTCCACACGAAACGTTCATCCACTTTTTCTTTTCACCGCCCTACGCGCCATCACTCAGCGTGAACCTCAATCCTTGGACTTGAGATTTTTATGGGTAAAGTTTGTAAAACTTATTATATAAAAGAACTAACAGTAACCCTGCAGATCCAAAGGTTTTTTTTTTTAAATGTGGGCCTCACACCAAAAATTTTAAAAAAAGTAAAACTTAAAAAAAAAAAAAGTGTAAACAATACCAAAAACAGTATAGGAACAGTAAACGATAGTATATGAACAGTGCCCAATGATTGACGTCCTGAACAATCTGTAAAACAGTGTCAAATGAACAGTGCTCATCCACGACTCTTTATAGATATAAATAATTTTATCATTAAAATTAAAAAGAATTTTAAATTCAAAGAAATTTACACCGTTAAATGAGCTTTGGAAGTTAGTATTATGGATCTGCCCTTTTGATCGGTTTCCAGTATGAATGATGATAATCTAGGAAGGAAGGAAATGATCTCATAATGAAAGTGATGAAATTTGCATGCAATCAGGGATTTGAAGACAATAATTCGCATTGGTGGTTGTCAAACATATGGATGCAACTAATGGTTGATGATAGCTGTTTGACCACTAATACACTAATGATCTTTATTGCCTATTAAAGTTACCAAAACCATTGGATGATTGATGAAGCTAATCATTACTTAAACAAAATAAATAGCTGATCTTTTTAACATAATCCCGTCAGTTGCATACAATGAAACATGTTTACCCCTACGTAAATAATAATCCCAATTAATCTAAAAGGTTTGGCCTACGGCTTTGTATCTTAAATGTATTGAATAAAAGATAAATGTTAAAAAGAATTGCTTATTATGTTTTTATTAAAAAATTTGATAATAAAGATTTTAAAACTAAAATAAAATTTTGTTGGTGAGACATTATAAACAAAAATTAGAGGAAGAGAATGTAACTTGCAAGAGCTGCACATCACATCGTGTAGAGCAGCCCACGTCTTCCCTTTATTCTAGTGTGTTTCCTGAGCCATCCTATCGTTGCTTCCCACATCAGCTCATGTTGGATACTCGCTTGTACATGACACTCCCCATTTTGGGTTCCATTCTATCTCTTCGCAAAACCTTTTTTTTTTAAATAATAATAATTGAAGTGGGTGTTATAAAGTTTGGAACTTTGGAGTGTAAGGCTGCTTATTAACCAGTATTTAAAGCTTCCATAGGAGTTCAGTTTGCCCCTTGCAGACCCTGACCAGTACCACCGCCTACCTGCTACTTCCATATCTTCTTCTTGCTGTGAGAGACGAGAGAAGTGGAAGGAGATGGGAAATTGCCAAGCCATTGACACAGCGTCTCTGGTGATACAGCACCCAAATGGGAAAGCAGAGAGGTTGTATTGGCCTGTGAGTGCCAGCGAAGTTATGAAGACGAACCCTGGTCACTATGTTGCTCTTCTGATCTCCACCACATTGTGTCCTTCCAAGGACAATGAAAAATGCCCAGATAAGAATAACGACAACCCCACCAACAACCCAGTTCGTATAACTCGCATCAAGCTTCTCAAGCCCACCGATACTCTCGTTCTTGGCCAAGTTTACAGGCTCATCACTACTCAAGGTTAGTTTCAAGTTTCAAAATTTTTTTTTTACCCTCTCTTTCTTCCATTCCCAATTTGGTTTTCATTGTTTACTGGGTTTATTTTTCAGAGGTTATGAAGGGTCTTTTGGCAAAGAAACAAGCAAAGATGAAGAAAAACGTGTCTGATTCTGCGCAGAAGCTAGATTGGGTGAAGGGGGAAAACGGGATTGGAGGCAGATAAAACAGCAAGGAGGTCTCAGCCAGAGGACAAACAGGTAAATCTCAACCAAAAGATTGTTGATTTCAGCCAGGGCTTTCTCAAAATCTTCTAGAATTGGAACAGTCTGTATGGTATTTGATGTAATTCCTCTGCTTATGTCATTCAACTTTCCGTCATGGGACATCATTTGCATAAACAGTAATCTCAAGTGTTGGATTGATTCAAGGGGTTGATTTTGTATATTGATTCAAATCATTTATACTAATTATAGCTTCACTAGTTTGGTTGGACGCTCGATTCTTCATCATTTTCCCTCCCGTGGTGTCAGTATAGCAGTAAAAAAAACATATATCAAACCAGTATTGGGTTTTTCTCTGGATTATCTTCATGAATTGGAGGAAAGAGAGAGAGAGAGTAGTAAATACTTAATATAAATCTTATTTGTATTTGATATTCAGGTAATTAAAGCTGAAAAACAGAGGCCAACGACACCAGCATCAATTAATACTGCCACTGTCACAGCTAGGTCAAGAACATGGCAACCCTCTTTACGAAGTATTTCCGAGTCAGCCAGCTGATCTGTGTTTTCAGGCTTGCCCACTTGAACGTGAGGGACAGAGGAGCATCTGAGCAGAGCATTTATTCACTCCATGATTGCTGCAATCTGTGGAGATTAAATATAGAAGTACATCCTGAGACATAAAAAGCTCAGTTGAACAACTGAAGCTCATGTCATGGTAAATTGTGAATAGCAAAGTTTGACACATCCAACATCAGTTAATGAATGTCATCAAGTTTTTACTCTCTAATGAAATTAGGTTTCGCCATCAGAACTTCACAATCACTCTCACCGCCAATTATTTTTCTTTTCATTTTTATGGCTCAAAAACATCACAACGCTGATAACTGAATCTGACACATTAATTATCAAAGATCAAAAGATATGGCTATGAATTGGTCAAAGCGGTCAATGCTAAGATATTTACAGAGCCTTCAATTTTAAGAACCAAACGGCAGCAACTGGTTCTTTGCTGAGATGGGTCACATATATTATTTCCAGACCAGAACAAGTTGGCCACTAAATTATGAGGGTAATTAAATTAAATTCTTATAATTCTTTGATTTTTCAGAGACCCACTTTTCGTTTAGATATAAAAAACACAAACTAAAGCAAACAGACCATACATTATTTTATGGCACAAAGCCACAAATAATCTGATTATTTTACTTAATCAGAAGCAATATGGGCGGATGCTACCGTTTTTAAGTCGAAGCATACGCTTTTAGTGACAAAAAAAGCTACGCGGTAACATAATTGGAGTCCAATCGATAGGCAAATGGATTAATCACTTTAAAATACCAGCAATCAATGTGCCTGTGCAGTTTTATCACTTTAAACATGCATGACACCCAGGGATCTTTTTGTTGCATTAGAAGCAGAAGAATAATTCTCATGGCCCATTGCATTATTAGTCCCTCACTCTCTCTATGTCTAGGGTTAGTAAAGCAAAAGATCCCCTTTCTTGCTTTGCCTTTTTTACTTTTCTCTTTTATGACTTAAAGGTATTGCTTCAAGTCAATTAATCTATAGAATAGGACAATTGCAACCAGCTCACCACTCGTGCACTTCTTAAGCGTATAAGTTAGCTGCACTGCACGAGGGGTCTCCTGATTCTATTAAAAAAATACATAGAGTTCCTTCCACGAAGGCCCACCAAGCTTTGGCTTCTGAAACTTTTTCTCCACAAAGTGCTTTGTCATTGTTTAAAAAATCCACAACATTAGGCAATTCTTGCTTTCTTGTTTGTCTATTTTCTCCCTTCCTTTTCCTTCTCTATCATCAACAATCATGGAGGACACGCATGCAAATTAGAGCAAAATATGCTTTTTCTCTTTTCCAGATTGTATATTTTGCTCACGAGCTTATCACTTTAACAGCACAGTTCCTCATGAAGAATACAAGAAAATGCATGCTTTATCTCATTCACTTTACTGTATACTGTGTTTTGTAGGAATTAAAGAAAGTGAAATAAATAATAAAAGATAATGTCCTTTTGGTCTTTTTGCAGGGTACCAAAGGATGACAATGTTCTCATCTAGCAATGCTTAGACAGGAAGAAGTGTATATAGAAGCACTGAAGGACCAATCAATAATACATAGAGAGCATAATTCATCTTTTGGCAAGTTGTCAAAACTAGCAGCTAGTAAAATTTTGTGTAAATAACATAAAATCACGCAAACTATCTCCTATTTATTTCTCAATTCTCACCCTCAAAAATTTGCCACAAAATCAAAGTTCTCACGACAATTTCGCCTCACAAATATTATTACATGTATAATAAACAAAGAGAAATGCTTTGATGCCTCAAAAAACGAGTCACCATCTGGACTTGAACGTTGCCACTGTAAGCTGAAAGTCGCATAGTATTAATTACTGGGTTGTTGTGTTCTCGGTGACTTCTTGGACATTTTCATTTTCATGCTGATCAAGTTTACTGAAGTTACCCTTCTGCTTGAAGAGCTGAGTATGGTGGTGTCTACAGTAGAGACGATGTTCATGGGCCACATAATTTGATGGGCTGATTACACAACCTCCATGGGAGCACCTGAAACAAGGCTTGTGGTAAGATTTTCCATCAACAGCCACCTGAAGAACAGCAAGGGACAGTGCCATCAGTTAAAATGGGGGCAGTTGGACCCCCAGACAACGTGAATAAACCGCATTATATGATGTTGTAAAACATTATACTGTTTCAACAATTGACAAGACCTGCTACTTTAAACAGCTTGTGTGTGCGCGCATGTGTCTGTCTGTTTGTCTCTTCCTCTTTTCTCTATCACACCAATTCATCCGTGTGAGAAAAACAGAGAGTTTTTGATAACCAGATACTAGGAAGTCGTTGTTGTGAGTCCCTCTTCACCAACTAGAAACTATGGTACCAACGGACAATGCTATCAAAAATCCAGAAACTAAAATGACTTATTCTGTTCGATATTTAACTCTGCCGTCTTTCCCAAACTGAAAATGGTACCTTAAGGAGACAACTTTGCCTGGAGGTTAGCTATTCATTTATGATTGCTCTTGGATGATCACGTCAGAGAATGACAAAATGTCACTGACCGAGTGCCTCATCTTTTACTAAGGGTTTCAATATATGTTGCAAGAGGTTACTTAGTGGAGCTGGTAGATCTTGGTTAGTCTTCAGAAGTTTACACTGAGCTACATTTCTAATTTATTTTGTATTTTCACAGGTTCAGTTTGTATTTTCATTTCTAATTCAGGGTTACTTAGAGGAAAAAACTAAGCATAGATGTCTATAATGTTTAATGATATTCCACAATTAAATCAGTCATCATATATGCAAATGTATAAAGGTCATTCTACTAATGGTGTGTTTGTTTCTGCGTTTACAAAGACCAAAACTACGTTCCCACAAAGCAATAATTTATTGCTTCTACGTGTTTTTGTAATGGGAATCCAAACATACACTAAATATTTTAGAGGATAAATAACTTCAAAAGCAAAGGCTATTAGATTATTATGAGAAATTTGCTGAAGTATAGACATATACCTTTTCAACTGGGTAGACTGTCTTCTTGCAGGCAGCACACTTGTCCTGAGTTCCAGCAAACAATCTTGAAACCTTGCCATTGGTTTGGACCTGTAGAGTTTCAGTTAAAGAAAATTTAATATATAGGATATAACGGGAAAGCAACCAAACAAATAGTAAAATCCCTTCATTTATACAAACTAAATTCATGATAATGCGTAAATTTGGCATCTTAAGAACGTGGAAATACCTGATCAGCAGATCTGACAAGTCTAGCAGTTCTTGGAATACCTACATATAAAGAAGTTAGAGGAATGAGTAAAAAAGAACTTGGGAATGAGCTGAACAGAGTACATATTAGTACCAAAAAGAAGTGCAAATTTATTAGAAGCAACCAGAGAGCAGAAATTCACCTTCAAAACTTTTTTCTAAGCTTCCAGTCATCTTCAAGAGTTGATCATAATGAGGCTTGCAGTATAAAATGCCCTCAAAGGAACAATAATTACTCAGCTGCAGACATGCGTAAGGAAATGGGAATGAGGATATAGCCAAGACAATTAAACAATGAAAAAGTAGAGCTCAAAAATCATATAAGATACACAATCCTCCTGCATTTCCAAATATTTTGAGAAACAATCAGAAAGTAGCCGCAGAATTTCATACTTTTTAAGCAAATGAAAATCATAAAGAACTTCACTGAGTCCTTTTTACAAATGGTTGGTCTACAAATCCCAAGTTAAACGAATTTATGACATTAATGAATCAGATACACATACCAAACTCTAGTATCCTTGTGAAAAAGACAGCATGCAAAGGTGAATTCTTAAATTTTTCTAGGAGGGGTCATTATCGAGTTTCCCCATAAAATTCATCAAGAACTAAAGCATACAAATCATCATACAGCGATTAAACAGAAGCAAAAAGATTAGGCAAATACTCTTGACTCAGCACCAAATTGGGAAGATAAAGATTTGGGTTTTCGGGTTAACATACTGTTAAAGATGTTCGTAAAAAAGAGAACATTAAAATCTAAACTTCAGAAGCAATACGTGAAGTGACCTTGAGGGTACCCTTGCAGTGGTGACATCTGAAGCAAAACTTGTGGTAAATTTTGTTGTCAACAGCAAGCTGATCAACCAAATAGACTGTCTTCTCACATACCTTGCACTTCTGGGTAGTACCTGCAAATGTTGCCATCTCAAAATTAAGAGTGAAAATTCTCACTTGGAGGATTCAAATGGGCACAGCAATGTCCAAGTTAAGGAGAAGGCACACTTTCTTTCTAAATCCTGTGCTGCTAAATTTTGCAACTCTGAGAAAGTCAGAGCAGCTGACAAATGGTTGATCATGGGTTTACGTTCTAGAACTGCAGACCAAAGAAAAAAAAAATTGTTTAGCTGGACCCATAATGGACAGTTTGGTGATTTGGAGCTTCCTCATCATTACGGCTTTGGGCCAGCCCTACTGAAATGACCATAATACCCTTATGAAGAAGCGTGTCTCTCATTCCGTGATCTCGAGGTGGTGAATTTTTTGAATGTCGTAGTTCGCAGACAGCTGATAGCTGTGACACTCTTCAATCCTTCATCTTCATCGTACTCATCTGCACAGCATGAAAGCAGGTTCTAAGTAAAGTTTTCCCTCTTTTAATAGAAGGTGTACATCAAGATCACAATAGAAAAAAAAAAAACTTTTAGGGTATATGGAAGAAATAAATTAAAACAATTTATAATTTTAAATGTGCAATTGAAAAGTTAAAAGTAGAAATGGTGGCGTTCCGGTCTATATTGGTGTCATGAATCATTATGAGGTACAATCCCATTACAAAATTGTCATTATTATAAGATCTTAGACCATAGACAAATATATGGAATGGCCCCAGAAATTTAAAAAGGAAAGATCGAAACAGTCAGAAAGATAGGGTGCATCATGCATGCACGATTTACGAATTCAAACTTTCAAAGCCAACACAACCGTGGCCCATCAAGTGAAAGCCGCGCAAACCAACCACCGCAAAAGAATTCAATTTAGAAATCAATAAAGAAAAACAAAGAATTCAAATTAGAAATATCTGGTTCTGGTCAGAATATAATTATCTGAAAAAAAAATTGTAAAAAATATAAAAATAAACTACCTAGAACTTCTCTAAATTTTATTAAAATTGTACACATTTTTTTAATATTTTTAAAATATACACAAACTTTTAAAATACATATAAAATTTTATGAATTTTTTTAAAATTATATAAATATTCTCTTTATTTTTCAAATATACACAAATCTCTTTTAAAACAAGAAATATTTATGTAATTTATTTTTTATTTCAGAGGATTTGTTTATATTTTGAAAATAGAAAGAATGTATATATAATTTTACAAAAAAATTCAAAACAGATCAATATAGTTTATTTTTTGTTTTAAAAAAAGTTTAAATATATTTTTAAAATAAAATAATTTAAATTATGTCAATGTTAACTCAAAAAATATCTATATAATTTAATCAAAACATAAAATGGTGCAAATAATAGTCTAAACAAGTAATGTCATCAACCCACTATTAAGGGCGCTCTACTCTATACAGTTATAATCAAATGTGAGTGATACGAATTTTTTTAAAAAATTCATAATAAAATATATAAATAGACTGTCACAAGTTATCCTTTCTTAATAGATTAATTATTGCAAGTATGATTTTTGTACTCTACATGATGCTGACAATTCATTACTATGAACACTTCATACGCTTTAATTTAATCTGGAGAGGAAGTTTCGTCAAGACAGATTGGGTCATACATGTATTCATAATAGGCCTTGCGGTTATTGCCCACTACTGAATGACAGTGAAGAGAGCCCATCGTTGCCCCTCAAGTACGTCAGAGTGAGCGAGACCCACAAATATAAATAATAAAGGTTGACTTGACCCCAAGGCGTATCTACTATCTATTTAGCATTTGAAAAAAGGCCTTTCTATCTGGTCCCTATTAAATAACGGTCAAATGATAAACTGGAGGTGATAGTGGACAATTTCAAGGGCATTTAACATATTTGCATGCCTCATGTTTTATGCCAATTTACAATGTTTAAAAAATTTTAACAAGGTCTTTCTAGAATATGGCACCCAAAGAAAGAAAGTAAAAACTGTTGTTTTTATTTTTGATTGTTCATAAAGTAGTATGTTGTAGGGACCTCAAACGAAATGCAATATACTCAGATTCTCCCCCCATACTCCGACGCAATCAAATTTGGGCACTACTCAGAAAGAAAGAAAAAGCAGATAAACTCCTCCCCGTCGGCTACCCCCCACTAAGAAGAAGAAAAGAAATTGACAAATACGCAGGTTAACAAATACGATTAAAATATGGTTAAATTAATCATTTGGCTTCCATATATTATTCAAAATTTTAATTTAGTTCTTATATATATTTTTTAAAAGAATACTCGTAATTTCATGTTATTTCTAAATAAGTTTATGTTATTAAGATCTATCATTTTAACAGAAAACACATCTATAACAATGACTTCTCCTTCGTCTCTCTTCTCCCCCCGATATCTCAATCTCAGCAACAATAACGGGTTTGTGGCCAAAGTTACTATTTTCCGTGTCGTTTTCCCACCTCGGAACCTGGATCTCTCAAACATGTTTTCTGGGGAAATTCCAGATTGGATTGCTTTCCTGTCTGAGTTGGAGGAAACGTTTTGGTGGGAGAAATTCCAAATTCCATCACCGACATCACAAGTTCACATTTTATAATACTTAACATCGGCTTCAAACCAGTTAGTTGGTGAAATCCTACTGTAGTCCCCCTCCCCACCTCTTCTAAAACAGGGTTGTGGCAATCCTGCATTGCCAGCCATGCTGGCTAGACATATTCATACTTTGCTTAGGAGGTGCAAATATATGGCTTTCTGCGTTACGCAAAAGAAACAAAAAGGAAAAATGTTCGACCGACATCGTAACGTTTTCTTTTCATTTCCTTGCCCTCGGTTTTCGTTGTTCAAAAACAAAGGTTATGATGAAAATTACAAATTCAAAATTTTACTGTGGAAGAAAGATTTAATTCCTCTGCATATACAAAGAGTAGATGGATATTGGTCCAAAGACTATCTCTGAGCCATCGTCAGGTTCCTTAAACGTGCCTGCAGGTCTACAAAAATCCTTCAGGTTTTCTCTCCTTTCAACTTTCGCTTTCCTTTGTTTATGTTTGGCTACTATACACAAATGGGTCTTAAATGTATAGGGTTAAAATGGCTATACTATACACGTGTATTTTATTAGCCAACTCAATTTCAGATAAATGGTGTTATGACTGATTTTAACGATAGGAACTTAAAAGATAAAGGAAGTATAAGGATGTATTTTAAAAAAAATTAAGTGTAGGGACCAAATTAAAAACTCAAGCAAAGTATAGGACCAAATGATTAATTTAACCTCAGAACATATTATAGCACAGAAAGAAATTAGATTGATTGTAATATTGCGTTGCACATCTCACAATGACCATCAATTCCTCCGTCTCCCAACTCCTTCCTTTGATGGTAGAAAAACACCACAAAAACATAACCAGAATTTATTTCTCGATGCTCATCATTGAAAAGCATGCATCTCAGATGGTGGAGAAGTTATTGAGGTGCAAGCATTTTGGGTTCGAATACTTTTCTGCTTACTCGAATATGGCTAATCATAACAGGTCATATTGTTGACAGAAAAATAGGATGCAACAAAAAACCAACACCTCAATTTTCACCTCATCAGGCACTTTCAGCCTTTGCCTGTTTCCGGGCTTCTTCTCTCATAGCTGCTTTGACAAATATTTCATAACAGCAACCTGAGGCATCAAAAAAGCATATATATTTAAAGATATAAGAAGAGGCCAAAAAAGGAAAACAATAATGAAATCTTTGGGAATAGTATGTGGGTCATACCCATGCTTATCCAATCTAAATCAACACCCTCCCTCAATTTAAAACATAAGCAGTTCCGGTGGAGCATAACTAGTGAGTAGAATGGTTGGCACAGGAAAACTGACATAAGACACGCTAGGGTATGCCCTCACAGTTACACATATATAATGCAAAATAATCAGCACTTCTATAGTCTGGTCCATTCATGAGTTCTTGATGCCACTCACATCAGTTCCTGACTACTAATGTCAATTTCAAAGACTCTTAAATTTTCTTGAATGTATAGTGATTGAGAACTCCCAACTCCACTCCAAAAATTAGAACAGGCTGAAATTTTCCAAATCTTTTCATAAACACGAGAAGCAATCTTCACTGCCAGATTAGACTTCCACCTCACTGTAAAAAATGCTACAATTTTAAATTTGACAAGATGATGGATGTAGTAAGACACACGTATACATATAGAACATACTCAGCGAGAAAGATGACCTATTGACACAATGAAAGACTGTCCTCGGCACTCTCCAAGATGCCCCTACTATAAACAAACTTCTTTTCAAAGGTAATTTAATTTATAAAAAATCCTCATAAAATACTTTTCAGTTTCAGTATTTATGACATTCAACAAGCCCGACTTATAAATGAAATAATTTTGTTCCAGCAATTGAACAGCAGCGTCATATAGATTTCCTAATCAATAGGGATTTTACGAAAATCTCTACTCTGGTTCAGTCCATTCTAATTCAGCTAGTATAAGCTGTAACACGGACAAACAAATTCCCCCTTTTAGTTAATTAAAGTCTCAAGCATCTCTTTATGTTTCATGGAGTCCATATGAAGGATATTTAAAAATAATAACAAAGAACGGCCCTAACAAATATAGTAAGAGTGCAAGTGGACAGGAAGAACTCATAAAACATGTCATTTCACATCAATCTCACGAGCTCTCACTCCTTCCCAGAGAATCTGGTATAAAAGAAAGCATACCAGCAACAACAACAATTGTTAGAACATCCCCAATTCTTTTGAGCTGTGACACGCTCTTCTTATATGATTTGAATGGCTTCAGAGATGGATGCTCTGCCAAGAGCTGCAAGAAAATGAATGTTGAATAAATGAATGCCCAAGCAAAGCCAAATTAAAAAAAGAAGTTCACAAAAATTACACTTACCAAGTGGTATAAAAAAAAAAATGCTATTTACAGAAGCATATTCAGTGTTAGGCAAGGTCAACTAATTTCCTCAGACAATTATGCGTCTTTGTTAAGGTTGTACTTGGTCTAACCAAAGTTAAAGAAAAGTAAACTCAAGATAATTCATATGTCACATTTTAGCGAATAGAGATGTTCATAGTATGAATAGTGAATTGCAGTACAGAAGACAGCGTTTCAAGGCACTCAGCAATTGTTTCGAGCCAGAATGAAAAGCTCATTGTAGCTATTTGCTTACTCCAACCTCACATTATTCAATTAAAAAATGAGTTTATTAAAATTTCTAATAACTCTTGTTTTCTTAGTGATCACCTCAAAGCGGAAAATGCTCGTGAGAATCAAACATCCAATAATACAATACCTGATAGGCAATTTAAAAGGTAGAAAAAAGAAAAGAGCAAAAAGTCTACGCCTTACGGCTTTTTCACGAAGCCCCGGTTCAATGTGGATTCCACGGCGCGAGAGAGAAAGCGAATCTTCTGTCTTCGGCCGACTCAAAAAGAGATTTTGGCATAGAAGAGAAATCAAATGAGGAAGGAACAAACCGAAATTTGACAATAATAATAATAATAATAATTCCACGAAAATTAAAAAGAAAATCGCAATCGATTGAGACAGAAGCTCATAATCAGACCTGGGATTGAGATCGGAAATGATAAGCAATCCCCGTTCTGTTCAAGAAGAACGCCATTTTTGCTGTTTGCTTTGATTTGATTCAATTTCAAAGCTCCGAGACGCCGGAACTGCGAGCTTAGGATAAAGAGCCTAATTGGGAAGACCAATAGGAAAATTTTCATTTAAGCACTTAAATTTTATAAAATTTAGAATAAAAAATTTAAAAATTAAAATTACTTTTAGAAAGGTTTACTATTAAAATTTTAAAAAAAAATTTCTTAAAACTTTATAGTAATTTTTTAAAATTTTAATAATAACTTTTTTAAAATCTAATAACAATTTTTTATATTTAGAGATAATTTTAATTTTTTAATTTTTTTATTACAAAATTTATAAAATTTAAGTTCTTAGATATAATTTTTTTCCATACTAATAACATAATATGCAAGGAACCTGTCTGTTTAAAAAAATAAAAATAAAGTTTTTGCTAATTTTTTAGTCTATATTCTCCCATGAGATAGAAAATGACATAATAAATATGGATCTAGATAAATAAATTTTATTAAATCTTATTTATTATATCATTCTCTCACACACACACAAAAATTCTTAGACTTGAAAAAAAATCTCCTCAAGCTGATTTTGCTGCGGTACCCCCTCAACCGTCATGGTATTTTTTTGCCAGCCCCCACATAATAATTGGGATGAATTAGACGCAGTGAAAAATTATATTTAGCACGGCTTGCGAAAAGTTCTGTAAATAATATAAAAGGAGGCGAAGTTTTACTTCGCCCATCCAGTGCCTGAAGTGAGAAAGATTATGGGGATAATATGGCAGAGAATCAGCAAAGATTTTAGTGAACATATCTGGGTTGGGAGTAGTCCTTTTATTTATTATCTTGTATAGTCCACTAAAAACAGACTCAAACTAAGTACATGTCAGGGAAAGACCGCGTCTGGTTTGACTGGCCCTCATAGCATAAACGCGAGCCTCAAGCTTCCTAGCCCTTAAGTGAATTAATTGACTGTTGGATCAAGTCCAAAACTTGATTTGTTAGTGCTGTTAGTTTAACTTCTACTCCTACCTTTGAAAAAAGTATGTCATAACTAGTTTAAAAACATTTGAATGAAAACCTTAGTTGAGACTTTGGTTCCTCTACAATTAGACTTCTAGACATGAGAGGTAAATTTGAAAAAAGAAAAAGAGAATAAGAAAGAGTGTGTAAGATTTATTCACTAAATTTTATCCATTCTTTCTTTTACTCTTTATATTTTTTTAAATTTATTTAATGCATTTATTAGATCAATATAGAGATGAAAATTACATATTGATAATTGTTAATATAAAAATAATCTACTTATCATAAGAGCAAAGTGATTGTCTAAAATTTAGATAAGACTTCTCTTTTAAAATATTTAATATATCTTAATTTTTGGATAATTAATGTTTTAAATATTTGAACTAGTTGCCTTTTTTCTTTTGGTATGAAAACTAATTACCATGTTGATATCCAATAAAATTCCATTTTACAGACATTTCATATATGTGTGTGTATGTGTGTTAAAAAAAATCAACTTTTCTCATTGTGGCTTTTTTATTGAGCATAAACTTTTAATTAACTAGAGTACTATTATTCAAAGAGAGACTTATATGATTATTTGTTGGACAAAGCTTACTTACAAAATTATAAGACGACCACTAAATATTAAAGGTCCTATCATTTACACCTACAACACTAAATGTTTACGCATCTCCTGAGCACCAACAACTAGGAAACCTCATCTCCTAGCTATAGAATACAAGTATTTACAAGTTAAGACAATGAAAGGAAATGCTCACTTCCATAACCACTTGCAAGCAACATGAACCCATGTCATAAAACATGTATTTACATCCAAAGATATGTAAACCATGAAATGTATGAACCTTTTAACTTTTCATAACTCTTTTATGTGTCTTTCACTATCTTGAACTCGACTTCTTTTTGATTCAATATTGCTCACCATGAACCATTTAAGAACATTGAACAGCTTTCTCCATCTCCTCTGAGCTTTACCAATGGCCAAGGCTGTAGAACGAGCCAACATGAAGCTGTCAATAGCACTTTGCAAATCTGCTTGTGATTCTAGAATTTGACATTGAGATTGAAGATTAGTGGTATCAAAGAATTGCATATGATCTTCATCTCCAAAAGGATGGGCCGCAGGGTCCGTTTCACATATTAAAGAGTTAGTGACTTGGATTGGAAAACCAAGAGTTTGATCATATCTAAAGCCTATGCTTCCGAGGTTAGGTAAGCCATAGTCATCCAAGCCACTAGTGCCACCAACAGAATATATAGATGACATGATATCTGGAGAGGAGGAACTTGCTTGTGTGTAATCAATTCCACTAGTTTTGGGAGGAGCCAAAACCTTATTGGCACTGGATCCTTCTGTCTTGGGTGAGCTTGGGGAGTAAAGTGCATTAGTTAAGTGTGATGAGCCATCTATAAGAGAAGCTTCATCCTCAAAGGTGGCAACATTCTCCCCTTGTTTATATGCAGAAATTATAGAATTTTGAGCTTCAACCTGGTAGTGCACATTAAGATTAAGAAGACCTAATAAGAACTGGTAAAGGGAGAATAAAGAAAATGAAGGAAAGTGGAGGGATATGAGAGAATAGTGCCTTTTCTGTTTCAGATAGCTTATTTATAGGGACATATTGGCATTCAAAGAGCAACCCTGTCACTTGTCCCACAACATTGAAGACAACACCAGCTTTAGGCTGAGAATGAGAAGGGAAGTATACATATCTCCTAGTGTCAAGTACACATGTTCTAGCATGCTCCACTGTTACTTCCCACATTTTTGCAGACATACCAGTGCCTAATATCTGCACATGCCCAAGTAAAGACTTTCTAATCATTTGCTAAGGAAATATCAAGACTCGAATGTTTAAAAACAAAACTTAATAATTGTTAACTGCATGAGTGATATAAATTTGTATGAAGAAAGATTGGATATGTCTAGACACTTTTAAATGATAAAATCTATCAACAAAACAAAAACTTTGATGTAGATGGTAGTCGAAGACTCTGTATATAAGGTTTAATGAATATTAGTTGCAAAAACATATGTAGAGTAAGGTAGTAGTTAAATGATTATTACACTACGTAGCTTTGTTGGGTCTAGATTGAGAAGTGTGAGAAAATCCTTCACGGTATTGATCTTTTCTCTACTCAAACGCTTGTGAAAAGCTCCATCCTTGCCAATCTTTTCCAATCTCCAAACTTCATCAAACAAATTGGGAGGGTGGTGTTTCTTGTACACTGCATCAAAAAATTAAAAGTACAAATAAAGTTCAAATTATCTCACACTTTGAGAAGTTACTTGAAGAGCTTAAATAGGTCATCTTATATGATATTTACTTGCAATAAATTTGCATATGGTCATGAGAACTATGAATTTAAGAGCAATAAATAGCACTATAGAATATTTGATCAATTCCTCTCAAGATAGCACCTGCAAATATTAGATATTTATCTATCTAAGCAAAAAAGTTTTACATATAAGTACTCACATTCTCCTCGGTGATCCCTAACAATAAATGACTCTGTCTTTGCCTCTCTTATTCTAATTCCATCAAAGTTATCCACAACTCTTGCCCCGAGCCTGAACCTACGGCTCCTTGTCCAGCTTGAATTATCTGTAAATGAAATTTCACCTACCATACCAATCCCATCTTTAAGATGCAAAACTACATCTCCCATAAGAAGGGCCTTTTTTCCTTCCCTCTCCCTTACGATGTTGTTTTTGAAATCTTCTGACACCCACAAGTCACTTTCATCTTCAAAATCACCTTCAAGGACTACAATTTCTACCTTAGCTGAAGATTCAGGTCCTGAACTGACAACTTGTCCCTTTAAGGCATCGACTAAACCTATCCTTAAGTTGGATCCATCTTCTCCTTCAATTCGAGCTCCAGTAAAGACTGGAAGAGATATGTTGTTTTCGAATTGTAGTTGCAAGCTTCTTGATTCAAAAGTATGTATCTCCTTCCCATAGGTCCTAAAAAGAAAAGTCAAGGAAACACAAAAAAGGATTATAGTCAATATAGACTTTTTAAAACCATTTAGCTATTTTCCCGCTTTTTTTTTTTATTCATTTATTTGTCTTCACATGCAGTCCCCAAGTTAATGGCCCTGGTATTTTTATAATGAGCAGAAGAGTATTTCTCAGTTCTTACTGTTTCATGTTGGCTAAATGCTTTTTTAGGGCTAATTCAACTTCCTCCTTAACCTGTAAACATATCAAAACTATGATTGGTATCTGATGTGAACAATCCAATAAAAATGGAATTAAAATATTACTAGATAAAAATCTAAACTTGTAAGACCAGAAAAGGAATTATTAATATAAGGTTAAATTAAAAGACCACATGTTCCAAATAAGTGGAACCAAATATTTGGTTTGAAAATGAGGTAGAATTTGATGTAATTTTATTGTTTATTATAAGTCTTAGTGACATGCATAAAATCCATCATAGAAGTAGTATCTATTGTTGGTTAAACATTACTATATGTCTATTAACTTGCATATAGACAACAAAATGACTAAATACTAATAATATGCATGTAGTTAATCCATTACGATAATTGAAATAATTTTCATACCACTCGACGAATTAAAGGTTCTAGAATTGGCTCCAATAGATGACGAACTGAATGTAACTTCATCACCTCACGAACCACACTGAACATTGTTTAAAATAAACATTAACAAACAAATTCAAAAGTTCTTTTAATGAAATATATTACATATTGGCATTCATCACTACTAAATATTATATAACTCTTGTTTAAATTTTATCATACAAAGGATTAATTTGATTCTCATTTATCATTTTCTCATCCCAGGCACCTATAAGTGTTAGATTACAAGTGCGAGTGGAAAGTATCAAATTAGAAAGAACTGGATTTCAAGTTAAGTAAAAATGACCCATAAACCTAATACTTTAAGTTGTTAGGTCAAGACATGGCATCTATTCCATGAGTATGGAAAAAATCTCCCTAACTTTGTAAGCTCCCCCAAGCCTTGACATTTTTCCAAGTATATATTTAAGGGTATGGCTCCAACCTCTGAGCCCTAACATTTGGGGGTATGTGATAGGTGTGATAAATTGCCAAGCATGCACTCAAGGTGACGAGTAGTGCATGAAGCCCTTTAGGTCAAAAGGCTTTAACCCCTAAGGCCTAACATCTGGGTGTATGACGAGCGTAGCTCCAACATGGGACTGGTGTGATAGATTGTTAGACTCACTTAAAGAGACAAGCAGTGAAATAAAACCCTTTGGGTCAAGAGGCTCTAGCCTTTAACCCTTAACATTTGAGGGTGTGATGAGTGTGGGTCTAACCCACAACAAGTGTGAATGTGGGTGTGATATGTGTGGGCTTAATCTATACATTCAAGGTGATGAATAGTGTAATGAAGCCTTTTGTGTCATGATATAGTGTCAAATCAATGAATATACTTTTTTGTAAAGTCTAATAGACAATGATCGTTGGAGCCTTAAAATCTAACAACAAGGGGTAAGTATTGTGCGACTTTGATTTCTTTTATATGTAGCTAAATTTCTTCACTTGTGAGAAACCCTTTCCTTTTTAACTATCTATCATAAGTGTAAACAACAATTAGATTCATCTTTTGCACTAGAATTATACTGTGATGTTATTTACATAAACAAATGATATGCAAGGCTATTTTGCACAATACTTAGGTCAAATAGAATTAACTTCTTTGAGAGAAGGCCCAAAGATCATCAATAAAATCTTGAGAAATAAATAAGTAATCACAATCATATATATGAAACCCAGTTCATAGGCAAGATGAATCCTCTATAGTTGGGGTTTCAAAAGGTGCATTTGGCCATTTTTGGCCTTTCTTTTTTTTTAAATTGTTTTGAAAGTTAACAAAGGTAAAAGTTATATTTTTGAGTACAAAAATGTATAAAAAATTTAGACTTTAAAAATGTTCAACTGTACACTTACTCTAACTGTACAATTAAAAATTTTTAAAGTCTAAATTTCTTAAAGTTTTTATCTTTATAGATAATTTTTATTTGTACAAATTTGTAACCCCAAAGCTATGAAAAAATAAAAAATAAAAAGCTAAAAGTGGCCAAATGCAACCTCTGCAATAAAAAACCTAACTGCATAGGATATGCCTCATTCATAGGAGCAATCCACCGAACAGAAGGGCAATCATTGGCAATTCCACTGGGAAAGTTTTGATTTCCAACTTCATTTCCCGCATAACCTAGCAATTTTCCAGAACCGGTACCAGAAAAGAAGAGGGGAGGGAAAAGAAGAAGAAGCAGTATCTTACTTGGTAAAAGCAGGACCCTTTCTACGCTTATCCTCTGGACTGCCACTTTCGGATTTTGGCTTGCCATCTTCGGGACGCCTCTTCTGCGACATGAAGGAAGTTGAGGAAGACAGGGAAGGGTATGTGGTGGCAGGGGTGGTGGTGATAAGCAAGAGCATCAGAATGGAGCAACATGCGGCTGAAGAAGGAGAATAGAAAGAAGACAGCAATATATAATATGCGTGATTGTGTATAATATTAACTAAAAAGCCAATAAATGACAATAAATGGGTAAATTCCAAAAAGGCTTCTTGTGCACTTTGTATTTTCGTGTCATGTTTGGAACCATTATCAAAGGTTGTTTGCTTCTGGGATGCTTCTCGCCCCTAAAAGCTCACTCCTTTTGGTGCTTTGGTTTGAAGTAAAGCTCATATTTGGAGCCCTCCCATGTCCATATTCTTGTAGAAGGAAGAATGAAAAGGGGGAGTAGAGGAGTGAGTAGTACAGAGTGGAAGGAGTGTGGAAGAGGGCTTGCCGTGGGGTCTGTGGTAAGCGCGTAATACGACCGGGTAAAACCCGGGTCCACCCAGGGTCCCTCAGGCTCAGTACTCACCTGAGCTTAGCCAACCTTAACGTGGGAGGTGGCTCAGCCATTCAATGTTTTTGAATGGTCCTAACCTACCTTCCTATTTTGTTTCCCTTTGATGTACCTATATTTTTCTCAAAATTTTAGGTGAACCGTTTTTCTTTTTTCTTTTTTTAAATTATTATTATGTTAACATCAGTCCACTTTAATTAATTATTTTAATGTGCCATTTATACCATGTCTAAGGATCGACAAGAGAAATTTTTTGGGAGCCTTACAAAATAGGTTTAAATTGAAATTTGAAGTATAATAATACAGTTGATCACTATACTAGTCTTGCGAAAATTTTAGGGGAGCTAAGTTTTTTATATAATCAAATGATGATCTGATTAGTTTGCCTACACTTCAAGGAATTTATTTTCAAGATAAGCCATTTATGTTAGATCTAAAGGATTCAAAAGGAAAAAAAAAAACTATGGTAATCTTAAAAAATTGACTAAATTAACACTGGGCTTAGCATCCACTTTAGTGCATGTTATGCTCGTAATTTATCTTTAAATAAATTTTTGAATATAAAATTAATTTTAGTAGCTTTTATCCTTCAAAAATAATAAAAATTATTTAATTTTACTCTCCTATATGTATTTTGAATATTTTAATTATAATTTATATTTACATTTTATTTTATTTATGTGCTAATATATAAATTTAAAACCAATGAGTGTAAGATTCTAAAATCATATATATTAGTATAGATTTATATAATCTACAATTAGTGAGATTACTCTAATAATATGAGCTTTATTAATGTGAATTAAATCATTTTAAATCTATAAAAATATTGAGTCTCGAAAGCTTTCCTAACAGGCATCAGATATTACTAGCCTCCACGGCTACTCTTTGGGGTTGGACATATATTATTTCGTCCATAAATTTTGCATTGAAATATAACACATATGGTAGTTCAAACATTGAAATTTAATCATACCTATATTTTCGGTTAAAATTACAGTTTTTGATACTTATGCTTGTTCAAAAATAAATGACTTGGTGGAATTCAATGAAGCATATTCATTTGTTTATAAAAAAGTATATTTTTTATTTTAAAAGATTGAGATTATTGTCAATTTTTATCTTGTATATTTGTTAAAATGTTCAGTGCTATTCTACACGTTAATTTTGTCAATTAAATTAATAAAAATCGGTACCATATCGTTATACATGCCCAATTTAAATTCTAAGTCTTGAATTATGAATTTTATCAAGTTTGGTTTTCAATCTAAAAATAAGATTGTTACTCGATATTAGAGAATTAAAGATAAAAAAAATAGGAATGGTGTCATTTATGGGTTCGGGTTATAAGATTGGGAAGTACACTATCCATGTAGGTCATGTATAATTTACTTGAATATATTGTAATAATTGTCAATTTACATATAATGATACGTTATCAATTTTTATTAATCCAATTGATGAAATTAATATTTAAGATGATATTAAATATTTTGATAAATATATAAAATAAAATTGGAAAAAATATAAATATTTAAGATGAAATTTATAATTACTCTAAACTTTTTAAGACTACACTGATTAGGCATCTTGATTAGATTAAAATTATTTGAGTAGACTTTTTCTTCCCATCGCAACATAAAGAGGCTTGTATTACGACTAATTCTACTGTAAACAAGTTTTAAACATGAGTTTTTATAGTCGTAAAGCTGAATTAATATTTATAATGATATACCAAACACTCAAAGGATGAGTCTAATTTGATTATCTACAAGCATCGAGAAGTGGCAATATGGAAATTATTTTGTGCTTAATTATGTTAAACGTGGAATAATAAAAACTCGCAATAGTATGTAAACTAACGTCACGATGCGATGATAATTACGTAATAACTGTTTGTTTCACAAACTGGACTTGATGAACAAAATGTCGTTTTCGGAAAGTGGAAGGAAAGAAAGGAAATGGTACAAATAGGTAAGTACAGATTGTCGTTTATGTCAAAAGCATAAGATACTATTCAACTTTCATCTATTTCCGGGAATCTTCCTCGCTAAATCCTCTTTCAACTGATTCATGAAGTTTAACTCTCTCCAATTATGCCCGCGAAAGCACGAGTATGTATCCTACGCACTTTGCCAAAAAGCCCAGGCTTGTTTGGTAATTAAAAAAAAAAGAAAAGGAAGAGAAAATAAAAAATTTTATATAACATCTATTATACTTATGTAAATATTATTTAACCGTATTTATTTTATTTTATAAACTTCTTAAATTAAGAAAAAAAGTTATTTTTTATTTTTAAAATAATAATAATAATAATTATTATTATTATTTCTTATTTTTATCTTTATATATATGGAATGAGTTAGAAATTGTCCCCCATTATACTCCGTACTTTCGCCCAATTCATATGGGGAATAAAATCATAGAACCGTATTTGTGTTTTCACGTTCTTATCAACACCAAGTGCAACTGAGTCAGACTGGGATGGTAAATTAGTGAATGGTAGTTAAATGTGGAAATTCTAACCTTTTTTTTTTTTTTAAATTGCGCTATATTTAGGAATATCACGATTCATTATAAGTATTTTAAATTAAAAAGGTTCTGACTAATTATAAATTAATAACTTTCTAATCTTAAAAAGTCAATTTTAGTATCAATAACAATGAAATAATGTGATGAGTCACAATAAAGTAGACGAGATTGATGATAAGACACCTTACTATGCTTTGGTGTAAAGTGAAACAATTATAAACTTTATCACAAAATTTTATTTTGTTTGATGGAAATATTTTTAAATTCATATTTTTCTTTTAAAAAGTATGGAGTTATAATAATTATACCATAAATTTATATAAAATTAAATTTACACTTGTTATCATAAACAATTATTATACTTTTTATCAATATTTTTGTTATTTTTTCTATTTTTATCTGATTAAACACATAAATAAATAAAATCATATAATTTGTTATATTATATTAAATATAATTATTTTATTTTATTTAGATTTTTATTCCCTCCCTAATTTTATTATAAACAATTTTGTCCACCAGTCAAAGCCTATCGGGAAGGAAGCCGTCAATTTTCAAGTCTACGAAGTCACGTGTCACCATGTAAGCGTTACCTCTTTCACCAAAGGTAGGTGTAATTTCAAAGTTGTCTGCTTAACAGTGTGCTCTAACTGATATTATTATTTCCATTTCAAAGAAGTGAACTCCACGCATAAGATGCGTCTCTTTTGGTGCAGATAATCTCTATCAAAAAAAGAAAAGTCGACATGTGTTTGAAATGTTATATATTTTGGGATTAGCTCTTTGGCCCGTGAAAATACCATTTTGATCACAGGGCGACTAACAATGTTCTGCATTTGTATAAGATAATGATGATAAATGATAATGCATTGATGAAATAGTTTAACGATTGACCAAGACCCAGAAAAAATATATATGTATTCGAGTCTTGGAGTCCAAAAGTATTAATATTAAAACAATAGTGTCTCAGAGTTATCATCTCAGGCATCCTTTTATATCAATAAAATTAATTTAAAATAAGAAAACATATCGAATTAAACCAGCGAAGCTGCGTAGTCAAAGAAAGAAGAAAGTAGTGGCACTTGATTGCAACATTATCTACTCATTTTGTTTTATTCCGACTTAAAATATGGCTTTAAGAAAACCCTGTGAGGCCTTACTTCTATCTTGAATGAGTGGAAAGGTATAATATAAACGAAAATATATCTAACTTGATAACTGTCTTAATCAATTTATCAATAATTGGATATAGATTTTTCATTCTCAGATGTGGAATTTAAAAGAAAAAGAATTAAGAGTATGGGCTCCATGACGTTTACTTTTTTTCTTACTGCACAACATGCAATATAAGAGAAGATGCAACCTGGCACCAAGATATTAGACACATGTCTGATTTTAGCTGGAGAGCAGACAGTGGAGTATAGGAGCATCAAAATGGTAGATGCAGATACACTGATCTTTCATGTCTTACCATTTTATGCTGCTCAATATTCGAAGACTCTATAATGCCAATAGCTAATCAGCTTATATGTCTCATGGGGGTGTACATGGGCAGGGCCAGGTCAGGGCAATGTTTGGCCCAAAGCTCGGCCCAATTAGGGTATTTGACGTATTTTTATGCCCGTGACCCGACCCAATTTAGAGAAATCCGATTTTAGGGCGGATTAGGACGGTTCGGGACAGCCCTAATAAGTAGGGCTATACATGGGTAAGACCAAACTGAACATCTAGTATGTCCGATATCTGACCCGATTAAGATATGAAGTTTGTTTTTATACCTGTGGCCTTACTTAACTCTAATAAATCTGATTTATGTTAGGATATAGAGGGTTAGGGCCGCCCAAACTAATTTTTTTTTTAATGAATTGATACTTATAATATAAAAATATTTTTACACAAACTTATAGGCATATATTTCAAAACAATGGACTTTTAGAACTCTTATATTTGTATCAGTAATAAAAAAATAGTCTAGTATTATCAAGTAAAATATAAGATATACTAACATAATTAGTTTTAGGTAAATATATATTTTTTCATTATTTAACAAAAGAAATATCAATAAGGATTCACATTAATGATAAAAATAATTAAGAAGTAAAGAATATTTGAGTAAATAATAAAAATTATAGTATGTAGAGATAATTAAATGAAATAAAAAAAAAAGATGACAAGATATTAATAACTAAAAAAAAAGAAGTAACTATTATGGCGAGTTGGGCGGAACATATCTTCGCCTGTGGCCCGACCCGGAATAGTCTTGTTTAAAGTTATGCCCATTTATACTTTTAGTCTGACCCGATTAAACCGGGCTAGGACGGACCCCTAGAGCTAACCGGACCGATGAACACCCCTAACGTCTAACCCTTTTTGTTGGAAAACACAAAAAGGATCACCTGCTGCTACTACTGTTAGCTGCACAAACATGTTCACAACCCCGGAGTGGAGGAATAAAGAATCTGCAACATACAAACACAATAGTACAATTAAGAAAGTCATGCAAGACTCGTGAGTAAGGAAAGTGACCTTGAAAACGAAATCATATATCATTTATGTTTATCCCAAACACACGCAAAGCAGATGGAAAGTGATATAAGTAAATCTTGTCCCACCGGTGTGCCGCAAATTTGGAACGGTAAAGCTGAAACCCATAAACGTCATAGGGTGTGCTGGGCCGGTGTTCGGTGTGCTATGGACCCACAAATCACGTTGATCAACAAGATAAGAGTCGACAATTTTACTCTATCCAATCTATGTACCCAATTCATATTTTGCTACCAAAAAACTGAATCAGTGATAGATCATAGGAATTAAGAAGAGTACAGATTAGGATTTTTTTTTTCAAAGACATAGGGGTATTTTTTAAATAAAAAATGTCAATATATATTTCCCTCTAAATAATTCAAAATCTCTTTTAAAAAATGGAACCATCCTAATTTAATCATAAATATATAATTTTATTAAAATATATTTAATTCAAAATACTAAGCCACAGTGGAATGATGCTAGTTGGGCCTTCAATAAACATAGCAGTATAGCACCTCTCCTTGGACAGCAAAAAAAAAAAGAAGAAAAGAATGTGATGTGGATCATAGCCCAATTTCCTAGAAACTAAACCCGACCCACCCCCACATTACCCTTTTGTTCGCGACAATTTTTTTTTTGGTAAAAAAGAGAGCTCAAGGCCCAAGTACAATAAAAGGAATCTAAGAGATTGGAGATTGATATCCTAAACAATCGTTATGAATTAGGGTCCTTAAACTATCAGGAACCACATCAAGTAAGGATGAGCAATTAATTCCTTCCTTGGCCAACTTATCAGCAACTTTGTTCTGCTCCCGCGAGACATATTATATCTTGATGTTACATTTCCATTGTAACATATCAAGAATACTTGAAAGCATTAAGCTATAGGTATCTTTTTTCATGTTTCCTTCATTAAGAAGATCCCACAAGCACCTTAGCATCAAATTCAAGAATAACATTCCTGAATCCCATATCCCAAGCCAACATAAGACCTTTCTGTATAGCCCATTCTTCCGCTACCATAGGAGTGCAGTGACCAATCCTATAAGTGAAGCCAGCAATCCAAATATCTCTGTGATCCCTTAAGACTCCTCCACAACCAGCATTGTTCGAAGTCAACGAAATAGCTCCATCAACATTGATCTTGACCCACTCAGCAGGCGGGGCCTTCCACAACTTTGGAGAAATATCTTTTCCATCAGATTTCGAATCAGCAATGTGAACAAAAGACTTCCAAGAGTTCATAATAGCTATAAAAGGATCTTCAGGTTTTTGGAAATCAAGTTGAAAAATGAGCTTGTTTCTCTAGTTCCATAATTTCCATATAGTAACCCCCAAATCAAATCCCAACAATCATCAAAATGTATCCCCAGATTTTTTCGTAAATTCAAATCAATCCAATCCTTTAAGGAAGCAGAGAAGAATTGAGATTGATACCTCCTATGTATTAACCTACACCATAGTCGTTGCGCATAGATGCAGTCACGTAAAATGTGAAGAGCATCTTCCACATAAGCTTGACATCAATTGCAAAGAGGGGAGCATTGAGCCCAAGTGCTTCTCCACTTATTAGTAGGTAATTTGTCTTGAAAAGCCATCCAGATGAAGAAATGAATTCTCTCAGCTCCTTTCCATCTCCAAATGATCTTATAAATAGGGCTGTACAAATAAGGGGGTTTTCTTCAATTTGAAAGTAAGCGCTTTTAATGGTAAAAATTCCATTCCGACTAGCATTCCACAACATTATGCCATTTCCAGCATTCTGTATTGGAGGGAGCATAGAAATCTACCTTTGAATTACTTCATTGGGAATAATTTCAGCCAAACGTGCAAAATCCCAGGAGCCATAGGCAACCCAATCAACAACTTTACTATGCATTTCTTCTTCTGTTAAAGGTCTCAAACATAAATCTTTAAGTTTTGTTCTAGGTAATAGCCAATAGTCATCAAAGAAACTAACAAATTGGCCATTCCAAACTTGTCATCTGGTACCTTCTGAAATAATTTCACTTTGCTGGCAAATAAATTTCCATAGCTATGAGTCACTTGGTTTGGCAGTAAGAAGATCATCTTCTCGTTTTAACATATATTTATTCTGAAGAACATCAACCCAAAGACCATTACTTCCAGAGATGAATTTCCAAGCAAGCTTTGCACCACAAGCTTTATTGAGAGAAGATAGCTTCTTAAAGCCAAGCCCTCCATATGCTTTCGGTAAAGTAATCTTATCCCAACTAATTGGGTGAAAATTATTCCTCTGATTATTACTCCATATGAATCTCCTTTGTAGCTTCTCAATCTCATTACAAATACTTATAGGCACTTGAGCCACTTGCATTGGATACAATGGAATAGTGCTCATGCTAATTTTTTCTCTTCATGTAGGGTACATTGTTTTTGGGTCAAGATATGGAGATGGAAACGGAAATTATCCCCTCCACTCTAGGCAAATTTCATTATATTAAAATTGTTAGTATTTATATATTCATAATTATTTTAATAAGCTTAAATACATGTTCTTTTAAGAATGTATTTGAATTTAAAATTATATTATTTTGAATTCACAAAATTTTACATATATAAAAAATCTTTTCACGTCTTCTCATCCTTGTAGAGAATGAGGGCTCGTTTGAGTTGTGGGAGAGTTGAGTGATGGAGAGGGAAAGGGAGTGGGATTGAAGGAAAAGTCTATTTGGTAAACAGGAGACCTCTTTTTTGGGAGACAATATTCCCACTAACATGGGAGAATCCATTCTTTTGTTTTGCAGTGGGAGAGAAATTGACTGAGTAGAAAAGAGCTTTACTGAGTAGGAGAAAAAAAGTTAAAATTATTTTATTCTTCTTCAAATATTTTTTTTATTAAAAGTAAATTAAAAATAAATTTTTAAATTAACATGTTATTTTATTATTTTTTATTATTATTGATAATTAAAAATAAAATATTTTATTATATTTTATAATTATTAAAAATATTTTAATATTTTAATTCTCTTCTCATTTTATTTTTATGTCATTTTTATCTAACTAAATATAAAAAAAATAAAAAAAATTTCTATTTCTTTTTTCATCATACCAAACATAATTATGGAATACAAAATTCTTTTTCATTTTTATTTCTTATTCTCATCTCATCAAAACCTAACTCCTCATGCCAAACAGTTTTGAGAGTGAAAAAAAAATCATTATGAACATACCATGAGTCATGAATCACGATACATCAAAAAGCGCAGAAAAAATAAGATATTTCTTTTGAAAAGTATCTCATCAATGCTTTGCAAATTAATATATATTCTTATTACATCGGGGCATCGTTGGGGGCTAGATTTCCTCATTTAATAGCATTCTGTCAGCGTAAAGAAACTTGAGCTGGCAAATTCCTGAATCCCCAAGCAAAATGATACAACTGTAACATGCAAAAATTTAACCAAATCTTCCAAAATTATCTATTATTCAAATTTACGGCTCGTGGCATGTAAAAAGTTAAAATTAAAATAATAATAATAATTTTAAAGATAAAAATTAATTTTAATACCTTTTATTTTTAATAATTAAATAATAATCAATAAATAATATGAAATAATAATTATAAAAATAAAATAAATATTACACAAAATTTTACTTTTTCAATTCTTTTCTCATTGCCCAGCCAAACAAGCCCTGAGTTCAAGTGAACCCCAAGAAAGTAGTATGGTCGGATGATTATTTGGTTGCTACTTAAGTACGTATCTAATCAAGACTGCAACTGAATGAGAAGGTTCATATCTTGAGTGAATACAATCTGTATACCCTGAAATTTGCTGATTGATTATCTGAATGTACATATTCACACGCCCCCATAAGCCATTCACTTAAAACCTGATTAAAAACTACATTAACACAATTTATAGTTTCAACCCAAAAAAAAAAATTATAATTACAAAAGAAAATAAGGAAAAGCAAGAATACTAACATCAAATGCCTCCCCATAATTTACATCCCAAAATTCCAATCCCAGTGATGCTATGCATCCCACTACAAGTTCTCCTCATTCCCGCCAAATAATTAATTAATCCATTCAATGAAATAAATTGAGAAAATTTGGGTAAGCAACTAAAACGAAAAAAAAAAAACATAAATTTAAAATGTAGTTGAGTTAGCCCCGTTCATATTCCTCCCAGCACCACCTCGGAACCGGGTTAGACCCAACCCACCCGAATCCAACGGCCCATCAAAACCGACACCGTTTGGATCATCTTCTACGCCTGCTCCTGCTCTCATCATCTGCAACATCCTCTTTGCCTTCTCTCGCGCCCTCTCTGTTCCTCTCTCTTCAACCTCCCTCAACACCTCCACAGCCCTCGCTTCCTTTGCCAACGCTTTGAACCTTAAGCTCCCTTGGCTCATTCCGTACAACGCCGCCACACAATTCTCCCTCGTCGCCTCCGATTCCACCCCCTTCTTCTCCCTCAGCACACTCACCAAGCACTCCACCGCATTCGCGTCCAACATCGCCGTTCGCCCCTCCGTACCTGCTGCAAGATTACACAGAATCAGCAAAACTCGGCTCGCCGAATCCCCCGATTTCACCATTGATAGCAGATTCGGCACCACCCCGAGCTTCACCAGCTTCACCCTGTTGCTCTGAACCAAGGTCAGGTGGTACAACGCAAGCGCGGAGTCGTGCCGAGTCCGTTCCGACTCGGACCTCAACGCGTGCATGAGTGGCTCCAACGCGCCCAGGACACCGATGGCCATTTTGTTCTCGTCGTCTAAGGCCAAGCTGAATAGTGCTCCCGCTGCGTGTTCCTGCGACTCAGGGAATCCACCTTTCAAGACGTCGATGAGGAAAGGGATAAAGCCTGACCTTACAATTTTCACTTTATTGGATTTATCAAGGGAGAAATTAACCAGCGAAGCGATGGCGTTTACTTGCACGACGGAGTGCCTCGAGAGGATCAACGTTCGGAGTAATAAGAGCAACGCAGGCGTGCAGAGAGAAATTCTGGTGTCGTCTCTAGTCCTTGTGATGTTTCTTAGCGAAATAACCGCTTCTTCTTGCTCAGAAACTTCGGTGCTCCTCAGCTTCAACAGTAATTTCTGCTCTTCTTCGGAAACTGGGCCAGCAGGGTTCTGGTTTTGGAGTTCGTTCTCGTTAGTTTCTTCGATAGAAGAAGACGACGAAGAGTAACAGGTAGGACGAGTTGCGAGAGGCAAAGGAGTCCCGGGACTCGGCGCGGCGATTACCGATTCCTCGGATGAACTCGTGTTGAAGTGGTTGACCCGGGGACCCAACTCAGTCGCGGCGTGAGAGAAAATCACCGGTGGGTTATCCGCCACTGCCTTAAGCAATTCCCTATCCGAAACCCTTAAATTGGGCTCTTGTGTTTCGCGCTGGGACGCCATTGTTGCACGGACAAGCCTCTCCACGGAGCTATAATCCGGTGGGCGAGGGTTCTCCACACCCGATTTAACACACCAATTGGAAATCGTTGTTTTGATGGCTAAATTGGGAATGATGGTAGAGAAATCGGGGGTAGACCCGTCTCCTAGCTTGGGAGAGAAACCCAAATCTCTGCACACTTGAACACAAACCAGTTCAAAGGTCTGACCGGAAGCGACAACAACGGGTTCGGATATTAGACACCCAGAAATTGGGCATAAAAACTCGTTGGGAGGCTCTTTTGGTTCGAGCTTGGAGCTTGAGGAATGACGATGGAAAGAGATTCTCCACCTGTTCCTGCCATTGCCACCCATAATTACTTCAGAGGAGCTATGCTTAACAACAACTTAACAAATCTCCTGCAATTTAGCGCGTTCTAATTTGTATGAATAAAAGTTGCGCATACTGAAGAAAACTTGATCTTGACGGAGATTTTGGGACCTGCGAGGCTATGCGAACAGAGAGAGAGAGAGAGAGAGAGAGATACGTGATTCGAGTTCGACACAGATCTTTGGAACCAAACATAATTGAGATGACTTTTCTCCCTTTTTCTTTTTGTTTTTATTTTTATTTTTCGACTTTGACTTCTTTTTTGTGAGAATTTTTGCCATCCTCCCCTTTTTGTTTTTTTTGGTTCTTAATGAGGTACCGTGGAGATTACGAGAGAAAAGAATTGAATAAAATAAGTTAATTGTTATTATATTATTTTGGGATTTAACGTGGAAACAGAAGAAATTATTAATAAAATAAAATAATTTATAAATTATTTTTTGATATATTATTTTCATAATTAAAATATGATTTTAATAAAATTTTTAGTTGATAAAAATATAATTATACTATTTATGGATTTTATTTCGTCTTTTACCTTTTAATTTGGAAAAACATAAAAATATAAATTTTAGATTATAATGAATAATTTTAACAATCATAACTTGCCGTTCTACTTCTTCCTTTAAGAAACTCTTAACGCAAAAATATGGTCCACTTTAATCACATCCATTCAATCATCATAGGGCAGGAGATGTGGCTACTTTCCTTTATTGAGATTATCAAGGCAAAATAACAATGTTTGGCAGAATAAGAAGAGTCAGCACTTATAGCACAAATTAGAGAATGATTTTATGGTTTTGTAATATCGCTATAGTCTTCTCCTTCTTGATTTAAAAGGTTGGTGGAGGGGAGTTATTGTCCGCCGTCTCGTGTTTAGACACGAACTTTACGAAGTTGACTAGTCATTGCGGAGCTTTCCTGCGTATGCATCGCTGTTTTGAGTATTTTGCAGTGTCTGATAAGAGATAAGGTAATCGTGACGGAAATGAATCCTCTGCTTATACGTTGTTGGTGTTGTTAGGAGAGATTCAAAAAAATAGATGAGATAAATGAATTTAATTTAAAATAAAAATTTAAAATATCTTTAGTTTTTCTTTCAACAGCAGCACAGGTCTTCAATTGGAGAGGATTTGCTCTCTAACTAGGATGGGATTTTGACTCAGCGAATGAAAAAACTAATGTTTGAATAGTGCAGTCGCAAAAATCAATTCTCTTGATGCTTAAATTTTTTTTTTATTAATGGGTTCTCCTTTAAGAGTCACGACATTGCTAATGCTGTAACTCGTGGCGCTACAGCTACACTGTAGCTGCAACTTTGAGCTGCACGCTGCTGCAGTGTGCAGCTCTTCCCCCCCCCCTCTTTATTGCAGCGTGTAGCTCTCCCCTCCCCCCCTTCTCTTTCAAATGCCCAGCCATTCCCTCCTTTCCTCGGCATTCCTTTTCCTCCTCGCCTTTCCTCTCATCTCATCTCATCTCCTTTTCTCTTCTTTTTATTCACACTGTAAGTTTATGTGTTCTTCCATTCCTTTTATCTTCTCAAGTTTATGTATTTCATTTTTATGCGCACTGTAAGTTCTCCCTTTACTGTTGTAATTTCTTTGCTAGTCTTCTTTCATCCTTGCTCTATATAGATGTTTCATATTTGTTTTATTTGCTAATTTCTTTTCTTCTAAACCATCATTTCTCCACACTTTTGTTATTCATTAATAAAGTTTGTGTCCATTGTAGGAAAAAAAAGTAAGATCCAACTCTATTAGTTAACAAGGAAGGGAATAAAGTTGAACCAAGCAAAGCTTCATATCATCATTTCAAAAGAATTTTTTAATATCACCAGGTATGAATATTAAGTTTAAATATAACAAAATGAGAAAAATAGCAGACTCCTACTGAATAGTTTTTTGTTTAATATGTGATGAAAAAAGAGAACCCTAAATTAATTTTATTTAACTTGTAAATAATATTTTAATGATTGTGAATAAATCTAGAGTTGGAAATGTTTAGTTTGAATTTTTTATATTTCATATTTTTGTATGTGCAAAGACAAAATTCTTCTGTGATGCAACGGAAGGAAAAGGCTTAACAAACTGTATTACTGGTTGGTTAATAATTGGTTAGAGGTAAGAAGCAAATTTAAAGATAATATATTATCTTCAGATTTATGCAATAATTGTGATGAGTATATTTTTAATTTGCTGGCATGTAGATAAAAAAATAATTTATATATATATATATATATATATCTGTGAGTGTTTAATATAAAATTTATTATTTTGTAGTTCTGAGGATAAGTTGTATTTATGTTTGTATAGATGTGAAAATAAAACCTTTTTATTAAACCATCAAACTCAAGAAAAAAAATCACTAAAAATTTTTTATTTATCTTTATAATGCATAATACGTAATAGGAAAAAGAAAAAATATTTAGAAACAAATAAGTAAGTTAAAATATGAAAGAGAAATGTTTATTTGTAAATAAATGACAAAAAATTAGGTAAATTTTTTTTATATACATATATATATATATGATATTTATAATATGAGTATAACATAATTTTTAATAATGTATATATATGTATAATGATATTTATAATATGAGTATAACATAATTTTTAATAAATATAATTTATATAAAAATAAATATAATGTTATATACATATATAAGCAAAATAGAAATACAAATAAATGAGATAACTAATTTTTAATGTAGACATGAAGAAATATTGTTGTAGGTAGCGGAATAAAAATAGATATATATTTTTTGATATATGATTTGATATATGTATGTAAATGATACTGATGGCCTTTTTGCATGTGTCATTGCACTTATTCTATGATAGTATTTATAATGAGTGTGGGAAAGGAAATCATATACATATATGCAAATGAAACAATTTATGACAGCGAAAAAGGTGCAACATTTTTCCATGATAGATCCAAAATATTAATAGTTGACGTAAATGTTACTCTCAATGGGTTGAAGAAGGTGGTGGTTGAAAAATTGTGATGAGGTCCAAATCAAGTTGTGTTTGAGTTGGTATATAGGCACCCTCATTTGCGTAATCCCCCAGGATACTTGGCGTGTACTTTGGAAGATGATGATAATATCCAAACCATGTGAGAAGCCAACTATAAATTTCCAAATCAATAGGGCGCACCAGATATATATGGGCATATATCAACTACTGGAGCAAATATACTAGAGTCCCAAGCTGAGGTTCATATGCCGCTATCCCTTTCATCAATCGACAAGTTCCAAAGTAGCAATGATTATGCCTCACAACTTCATTCTGACATGGCAAATGTTGGCCATTTTGCGGCTCAGCGTACCCTCGACTTGACATGCCAACCAAACTCATCACATCAGCCTATTTTCAATACAAGTCCTCCGTCACCCCTAAATTAAACAAATAATATTATAGACGATTTTGAAGATGAGGATGAATATGATGCTCCATTTAATGTTAATGACCATAGAGATGATGATTCTGAGGGCGACGATATTGATGAGGTTGGAGTCACTCCATTGGTGCAATATGTGAATCCAGCATATGCCATGCTTTCGCAGATTAGTTCGGATAGTGAAAATTCTATTGAGATCCCTGAAATGACTGAGAATATTGATCTAAATAGTAGTCAAGAATTATATATTGGTATGCGATTCCCAGATAAACAATCTATGCATCGTGCGGTAAAGATATACTCTATTCAGACACATCAGACTTTTAGAGTGCATTATTCGTCAGAGAAGTACAAAAAATATCGTTGTCCAGAATATGATAGTCAGTGTACTTGGAGAGTTAGAACAAATCGAGAGGAGCGGGATACGCATTAAAAAATAACAAGATATAATGGGCCACACACATGCCTTTCTCCATCATTATTGCAATATTATCCAAAACTTGACTTTGATGTAATTTCATCGCACATTGTGTCAATGGTGGCTGAGAATCCATCAGTGTCGATTAGGCAAATCATTGAAAGAGTGCATAACATATTTGGCTACACTTTTACATACAAAAAGGCATAGATGGCAAAGCACCAAACAATGAGTATTACATTTGAAAATTGGAAACAATCATATATTTTTTTACCGAAATGGTTGGAAGCGATCGACCACTTCATACCTGGGTCATATTATGAGTTTTGCACCTGGTGGATGTTTTTCACTTTGGGAATGCTAGTCCTTCTTCTTTTGGTTCTGGGAGTGGTTCGTCGTCCTTCACATCACCAGCTCCTCAGCCGTTCTTCTCCATCCCGCCACCTCAAACTATGCAGGCTAGTGGTATCTCCTTCACCACTCTATTCTCCAATCCATTCGCATTCAGTACAGAGTATGCTAGTGCATCTTCTAAAGCGTGGGGATCATCTTTTCAACAGGGATTTTTCACCCATAATCAACTGATTCCACATGCTCAATTCCCTTAGGCAACTTGTCAACCAAATAATGGATCAACCAATGAGGATGAAGGTGAAGAAGAAGTAGAAGGAGAAGCGGAAGCGAAAGCTGAAGAAGTAGAACAGGAGCCACCTCAGCACCGTCCCTAGTACCAACGAAAAACACCCAGATGCGAGACTAGAGGACATATTGGGTAAAATATTTAGTTTTTTCCTTCAATTTAATAATTATACCCTTCTTATGTACAGTAGAGTACTTTGATGTCCACGTTTCAATTTGTGAGTATATAATATCAATATAACGTGTTATATTAATTAAGCAGCATCTCCATCTCGAGAGCGTTGTAAGATTTTGTTATTTTGACGACAACATTAGAATTTAAGGACATTAATAAACATCTCCATGTTCCCACAACGATAGCAGATAAGGAGCTGATTAATGTGGGGTTAGCCCTCTAGAAAATGGGCATGAAAACTTTATAGTTTGCTAGAAATAGCAAATCATCAAATTTGAATAAGGAAATAACAAAAGGAATTTACAACAACAAAAAAATTGCACATATTCACTAGATTTACTATAGGATAATAAATTAGAAAATATTTATCCAATAAGAGAAGGAAAAGTTTTGTCAAGATTTTACCCTATTTGGATCCTCTTAATAGGGAAGAGAGAATAATAATAATAATAATAATAATAATAATAATAATAATAATAATAACAACTATGTTTTAAAGTTGGAAATAATTTAAGACTAGTGTTCATATCTTTTTTTTCAATTTTTTTTATAAATCTAGCAAATGTGGGATCATTATGTTTTAACATTACATGCTTACATCTTTACAAAATTTTACGTGTATTATGTTATATCTTCATTTAAAAATTTAATAACAATATATATATATAAGTTCAGTTTTTTCAAATTCTTTCTTTAAACATTTTTGGAAATCCATCATTTGATTAACTATCTTTTTTTCCCTTTCTTCGTTTTATTTCATAATTTTTAAAATATCTTTCTTTCCTTTCTCATATAATCAGTCCATTGAGTTGTGAGTAGAAATTGGAATAGGTGCTGATGAGATAAAATTTTGTAATTTACAGTTATGTTTAATATAATATAAAAATATTTGATTGGCTACAAAAAATATGATTACAAAAAAAAAGAGTGAATAACCATAATACCTTAGTGTAATAAAATAATATAATAATATTTGTCTCCTGTTGTAATAGTAATAGTAAAAATAATGGCTGTGGCAATAGAAAAGATAATAATAATATGCATCAATATTTTTATTTTTTAACGGATCTTGCCTCTACCAGGTACGCAACTTTTAGATAATGTACATTTTCAACGATACCTATTCTCACTTTTGCTTATTTAATCCCAATAAAAAATAATAATAGTAAGACGAAGAGCAAAATAACAATCCATCTTTAACTTCGTTAGATTCGTCTTCTAAAGTTAGACAAATATTTAATTTTCAAGAAATAAAATACAGGGATTAAACTCTTTAACATAAATTAGACGTTAATTTTTTGTATTAGGGCTATGTAAGCTATCAGTTTATTAACAATTGATATCTATATTTATGTATTACTAATTATTAATATTCATATTTGATCTAACACCATAAAAGTTTTCTATAAATTAACATTTTTGGTCCTTTATCTATTGTCTAGGTTTAATTCTTGCATGCCAAATTGATCCTATAGATTTTAATTTATATTACATGTATCCTAAATCATTAACCATATCAAGACGTGTGTGTATGAATTAGAAGTTAAATGATTAATATCTCATATTGTGGATCAAATAAGAATAATAAACAAATTTAAGAGATGAAAATACTAATTTAATCAAAACTTTTTCATATGATTTCACTTTCACTCCCACCATCTTTCTCTCTCTCTCCCCTCTTATTTTTTTTTTAATTATATTTAATGATTTAAATTTTAAAAAATTTATAATAAAATATCTTTAAAATTAAAACTATTTTCAAAGATCAAAGTAATAGAAACTTATTATTAAGATTTAAAAAAATTACAATTTAAATAATTTTTTTAAAATTGTAATCATAAAACTTGATAATAACTTTAATTTTTAAAGATGATTTTTCTTTTTTTTTCTTTTTTTAAGATTAGTCCAAATAAACACCTATGATCAAAAGGCCCTATAGCATAATAGACTTCAATTCTCTAACTAGATTTTTTCATTGACCAGCTCTCTAGTTATTGGCATTGTAAATTTTTCCTGTGTAATTAAAAGAAATTTAATTTATTATTATTTTTTTTGAATCGTGACATCAGCAATGTTGCGAGGAAAAAAATGGGTCGCGGCCATTAATAAAAAAAATTTTAAACGTCAAGGGAATTAATTTTTGTGATTGTGCTTTTCAATCATTACTTTTTCCATTCGCAGCATGTGAGTCAGAACCCCAACTATGACTCATGGTACTATCGGCCAGCTAGGTGGAATTTTTTAGATTTGAATTTTCGTTGGTTGGAAAAGAAAGAAGAAAATACGGCGAAAGATATACGAAGACCCAGTAGGCAAATGATGAAAGCGTTTCGTTTGACTGAAATGGGATACTTACCCGTAATAGCTAACAATAATTATTTTTTATTTTTAGAAACATTATATTTCTTTAAACCATGACATAATTAGTTATTGAATATTATTAAATATATAATAATATTTTATTTATTCGAGAAATTTATTATTATAATTATACTTATTAATTATAAAAAAATAAATTAATTTTTTTATTAAATAAGTTAATATTTTAAATAATTATTTAATAGTATATTATTATATATTTAATAATTAATTGTATCATAATTTAAAAACACATGATGTTTATCAAAATATAAGATCATTTCTCAATAGGCAATGCGACTCAGCAGTACCAAAGATTCAATCATGACTACGATCCATTCTATCGCTTCATATTTATTTCAAAATGAAATGCCTATATTTGAGACACCACATAAATGAGAAATTAAAATATTAATTTATGCATCACATATTTATATATATTATAAAATTTAATCGCTTTACTTTCCTTTTTTTTTTTTGTTGGGGGGAGGGGGGCTCTCTACATTTTATGCCACGAACAACTAGGTTAGATCTCACTTTTATTTTATTGCTATAAAATTAATTCAAGATTAATTTTAGTGGTACTATCTCTAGTACTAATTCTTAATTTAAAGACATACTTCTATGTGTCTCCTTAATTTATTAACAACAAAATCATTGTTCACCACAAAAGGTTGCCTCAAAGATCAAAATATAAAATAAAAAAAGTAAATCTTCTGCAGTCAAGTATTTATATAATTAAAAAGAAAATAATACAAAAGAATTAGAATATATACGAGATCTACTTATTCTCTTGGCATCCGTCTACTCGTTTCTTTTGATTTTTCTTGGATTACATACTATACAATTACAACTTGAATTAAAAATGAAGCAAGTGAATAGAGAATAATTGACACAAAATATTTGACCAAGTGAGCCATTGTCAACTCAACACACGTTAATGGTAACAAAAGTTGTGAAAGTAGAACTCCAAGCTGAGATCTGCTAGCTTAGATATGCATAAGTAAAAGTCAAAGGTACTTGTGAGTTTTAATTAATTATTAGAATATCATTGCATTAATTGGCATGATTGTGGGAATTATTTGTGGGCTTTTTTTAATGATAATTAAAAGAAATTAAATCTTCAGATTCTTCGTTGCAACGTAACTTTTATTTGCTTCATATCTTATAGTAATTTTTTTTTTCTCTGAGTGTCTCAACTCCTTGTGAGGGAACAAGGCGAGGATAAAGAAAAGGAAAACCTCTTTACTTGGATAATGTTTATATTTAATTTCATAATGTTATAATACTTATTTAAGTTTTTGATATAATAATGTTTATATCCATATATACTAGAATTCAATTTTAATTTATTTCCACAATAAAATATTTTGTACCCATTAATGTGCTTATAATTAATTAATTTTGTAGCATAACTCGTTAATATATTTTGCCAATAATTTGTTTTAATTCATTTGATCTAGCTTATTTGTTTCATTAATTAATATTATATACTTTTATTGCAATGACGTACTTGTAAAAATATTTTATAAGATATAAAATACTTTATAATTTAAGTGTGTGTATATATATATATATATATATTAAAAAGTATCTCCTACAATAAAAAGCTAGTTCTAAATATTCCAAAGTAAACATGCATATCTCTCCTTTTGTACACCATTTTCAAGAAATGGTCAGTTGGAACAGTGTATATTGGCAAACAAAAAAAAAGTGTATATTTTGTTTTTGTATTATATGATTTCAACATCAACCACTTAACGACACACCCGATGCAAACTATTTTCTCCAACGTTGTTACTCTCGCACGTCCGCCCATCCATTCTTATCTAACTCCGACTTCCAACTTCTTTACAAAAAAATAAAAATAAAAATTTTCAACAAACATCAATTCATTCAGTGTGTGTGGATATATAGCAAAATTGTAATTATACAGTTAAAGTTTTATTCACTCAAAAGAAAAATGAAATAACATCGAATAAATCTAATGTACAGCAGGACTACTTAACAGTTGATAATTACTGCTTAGAAGTTAGAAGTAACATTAATAATGGAACATGCATGACTAATCAATAGGGTTCAAAACATGAATCTGGCGATCACGAACCAGATTATAAGACTTATGACATTTTTTGGTGGGAATGAAGTGATTGTTAAAACAAATTAATTTAAAGTCCCCACGAATATATATATATATATATATAATTTTTGATAATTTTAATATTAAGTTCTTTAATTAAATCATGTGTCGATCATGTTGTTATTAAAATCTAATTAAAAAATTTGATTATACCTAAATCCAATCCATATATATATATATATATATATCAGCAGCCTTTTTTAAATTTTTTGGTTGACACATTAATTCGTGCCTTTAAATCATATGCAGAACATTCATTGCTGTTTGGACTTGATCAGATCCATTTGCGCATCGGATCTATACCCATGTGTCAAAAAGTGAAACCCTTGAGCCTCATTGTGATCATGAACCCTATTCAAAAACCAGGTAAATTAAATTTCATAGTTTAAATAATGCTAGATAGATTCATGCTGGTGGACACAAAATTGAAAGCAAGATGTAGAATCGCTCTGTAATATTTCAAAGGAAAATTAAGGGTTCTCTTGTAGTAAAGCAAGATAAGTTGACTTTCTGCTCTCATTTATCTTATGAGGCATACTATCCATATATTTTTCACATTCGACTCTTACCATAATAAATTGCGCAGAAAGGAACCACAAACTAATGCAAGATCAGGGAAAAAGATAGGGTTGTGAACATTTCAAACCCTAGACCCAGAAAAGTAAAATATTATTGTACCAATGATATGCTATAATTGATGCAATAATGTCAAGTCGATGGTATATAGAAAATTAAAGCAAACTGTCCTTAGAATTTATAATGGCATGTGTTTCTGTGAAAGGAGAAAACCATTCATTAATTGCAATAGAATCATCAAGATTGCCAGTGTTGTCAATCTCATCCCACAAATTCTATACCAACAGCTTCAAATATAAAAAAAAAAGTTCAAAAATATATAAACTGACTCGCAGCTTCCAAACAAGATTTATCAATAACAAAAACACTTTCACACCCAGAAAGAGAAAAGGAGAGGGATGAATCACAAAGCAATTAACAAGAGATGCATATCATGTTTCTTTCAATTCTGCAAATCAAACTAAAAATTGGTACAAACTACAAGTTATAGCAATATTAAGTAAAGGCTAGCTGCGTAATACGGATGGAATATACTTAACCCATTTTATATAGCCAAAACTGAAATGGATCGGACCGACATGCTTGATTCCCCGAGATTCGATGAGTTTTGGATCTTGTTAGGAGAAGCTAGATCCAATATTCACTCAGGAGTGATTGAATTGTTAGATATGAAAGTAGGGTTTTCTCATAACCCTCTTTTTCTTTTTTGTCTTCTTCCTCTTCTTCTGGGGCTTGTGCTTGTGAAGAATGGCGAAGGTGATGTTGGAGGATGACGATGATAAAGTAAGAGATAGGAGGCTTGTGGAGGTAATGATGACGGTCATGGAAGGGGAAGGAGGAGGAGGAGGAAGGCATGATGATTGAGAAACACACTTGCTGATGTTTGCCTCTACCTCTATCTCTATCTTGGGGGAACAAGTGTTAAAGCAAATTACATGACCCCATCTCATTTTTCATGGAGTAATTATCATCCGGGACTGTTTCTTGCACTCCACAGTCCAACATCCAATCAAATTAGTGCATGTGGCATCACTTAATTATCACATTCATAATTGCTACTGAGGATATATAGTGTTTGGCTGGCATATGGCTTAACTGCAAAAAGTGCAGAATCATTCAGCAAGACTTGAGAATTATGGATATAATCAGGTTTAAACTTATTTAAATATGAAGGATCAATTTGATATTTAATAACAGTGAAAAGACTGTTTGTGACTGTATGTGATGAAATGCCTAAGCTTTATAGGGTTTAGTTAAAGATGGAATTTGGCAGGGCAGATAATATATACATACATATATATATTTATATATGTGTGTGTGTGGTGTGTATTTATATATGTATAAAGAATGAGAAAGGCATCAAAGGAACTGAGAATAATGACAGAGTTTGAAAGAATAAAAATAATAATGTAATGGGAAGACAGAGAGAGAAAGAATACGGGGGGTTCTGAAAGTAATGGCTGTCCATCTGCAAAAAGCATCTTGGTAATTAGAAATGCAGACAAACATGCGAGTTACTGTTCATATAATGTTTCCGGCATTCTGAATTAATCTGCATTGCTCCAAACCATTAATAGATAATAATTTATTGTTTAAATAGACAGAGGTAAAAGATTCCCATGTAGGCATGTTCTCAATGCACATGTCAGTATTCTAACATCTGGTCTGGTGATAGTACTTCTTGATACTTGCACTACTCAACAATATTTCTGATATGAAAAACACAATAACATCTTTACCTGATTCTTTTTGTTTTTATATTTGCCCTTTCTCCCTTGCTTTTTAACATATTTCTCGCACGCCTCTCACCCTTGCTTTTCTGGCTCACTTTATCTAGCAACTCAGAAATTCCCCTCTATATAATTGCATCAGACTATATCCTATCTATCTGTCTTTCTTGTGTTTGTTTTTCCCAAAATTGACCAATTAAGAAAATTCAAGTAATATAATTGAGGGAAGGTGTCTACTCATGCTCTAACTTGCAATTTGGCTTCAACATATCCCAATAAAGAGATGCTCATCATGACTCCAAGAAATCTTACCTGGGTTTGTTGTTGTTTGGAGTTTCGACTATTGTGGACAAAAGTTAATATTCATAGAAAATGACCCTTCTAAACCTTTGGCTTGCATGTGGCTTTATTTTGACCCTGATAAAGTCACTTATGATGAGTCAGCCTTTTCTTCCACTTTCTCCCCTTTGGTTTGGGGGGAAATGTGGCAAGTAGAAACTCTAGTATGAAAGTGAAATTTTATTTCCTGAGATTCAATTCTTTTTGGCATAAAAACGAAGTCTAAACCAATTTGATCTTTGATGCAAATGACTTTTATTTGGTCTTCGTGTCGACTATGAATTTACACCAACCAAGTAGATATATATATATATATATATATATATATATAAGTTGACATCCTGAACTTTATCTTAGTGTGCCATCCCATCAATATCTTCTTTTTCTTCTAATTGATAAAGATTAAGGTCAAACTCAATCCCAAATTTAGCCGTTTTTTCTTTTCTTTCTCGTTGCGGAGATCCTTCATGTTCCTCCTATAACTATATATTATATAGACCGGTGTTATTTATAGCAGTTTTCATTGCATCAGGTGACCATTTAAGATTCATGACTTTCCAAAGCAAATATGCATTTATATAATATAAATTATATTAATGAAGAGCAGAAAACATTGAGGGGGACCAAATTGAAGTCCTTATTAGCCACAAGGTGTAACTAAAATAGTCATAGTTCAGCCTAAACTGAGCACGGGAAGGTTGTATCCTCTCATTATTTTTTTTGCTGGAATTAATAGAGTTAATTTTAAAGAGAGAAAAACATAAAATATGTAAAGTTTATTATTCAAGTCTCACATATTCAAATTAGATTTTATATAACTTTTTGAAATTAATATTGTTAATTTTGGAGAAGAATTAAAGCTCTTAATATTTTTTTCAACTTCTTGTTGTATATTTAATTACTATATACCGCGCATCCAAATACAAACTTGAAAGGATGGAAACTCACCTGAAGGCCCCAGCTCTTTCCTGAGTTATCTGTACGCACTACCTCCTGTCAGGAAACATTTCAAAATTGCGGCCAAAACCAACTTAAAATAAAAACTTGAACCTACAAGTAAGGGCAAACATATTCACATATTTCGGGTGTATGGTGGCAGCTTTTTTTTTTTTTTTTTCTGGGGGTTAAATTATTATTTTGATATTTTAATTTTATCTCTTAATTTTTTTATTTTAATTTGATCTTTTAACTTTGAATTTGTATTATATTCATCCTTTATTTTTATTTAATATTTCAAAAAGATCTATTTTTTTAGTGTTTTAAAATAATTTTTCTTTTTATATTTCAAAACTATCTTTAAAAAATATAATTAGAAAATATAAATATAATACAAATTAAAAATTAAGAGATTAATTTAAAATAAAAAAATTAATATATTAAAATAAAATAAATAAATGAGTTATATGGCCAAAATAATAGAGTACTGTTTTTTGTTGAAAATTATTTGGGCCTTTGGGCTCCATATTCATTGGGCCTAAATGGGACCTTTGGGCCTATGCCAGGAATAAAACATACTGTATGCAACTACAACCGGTGTCGCAATTTTTGCGTGCTCGGCGGGGCGAACAGTAGAGGAGGGGGTGAAGGGAAAAGGGCGGGCTGAGAGATGCTGCTGAGTGGTGGCATGGTATTTAATTTGGAGTTTCGTGGTGGGACTTTCTTCAAACACCTTAGGGCTTGTAAATCAGCTAACAGAACCAGTACCAAATCCATATCTACCACGGTCTTCAACTCTCTCCCTCACTTCACAGCCCTAACCTCCCGCCAGAAAGACCAGATTCATCTCTACGTTGACACTCTTCTTCAATGGAACAAGGTATTCTCTCTCGTAAACGCTCTTATTCGCCTTATTACGCTGTTTCATGCCTCAGAATTCCTAACATGTGTTCTCCAAGCTCAAAAGTTTGAGGCTTTTTTTTTTTTTGGGCAGCGGATGAATCTTACTGCAGTTAAAGAGGTAGATGAAGTAATGGAACGGCATGTTGAGGATTCCCTTTCGATTTTACCGCCTTTGAGGGATTGCTATCGTTCTCACTGCGGCATTTCCCATGATAAGCTCAAATTGATCGATGTTGGAACTGGTGCGGGCCTTCCTGGAATAATTTTAGCTATAGCTTGCCCAGGTGAATTCTAAACTATATTAATGTGACTTTATGTAACTCGGGTCCCCTTGTCATTTCTCTTTCCCTTCTCACTGAAATGCTGCGTTGGATAGGATGGGATGTAACGCTGTTGGAGTCTATGAACAAGCGATGCGTTTTCTTGGAGCATGCTGTCGGTGTCACTGGGTTGTCAAACATTCAAATCGTCAGAGGAAGAGCAGAGGTAAAACGTCAGCGACTCACACACACACACACACACACTCCTTTTTTCTCTTTCTACCTTCCTTCAATGTGGAATGTAAAAATTTCAGCTGAGTATCTGCATTTTTTTTTCTGAAAAGAAAAATTCAAATACAGTTTATTATGGCGGTATTGCAAGGCAGTATTCTTTTAAATATATGTATTTGTTAATTTAAAAGCACTGTCGTTTTTAATGTATTGCTAGTTAATTTTCCTTTTCAAGGAACAGGGAAAGAAATCAGGAAAAGTTGGAGAGCTAAGGTTGAGTTATATTGAAAAATGAGTCATTTGCAATGGACGACATCATGAAAACTGTAAATATGGCTCTTCCCAAAGCTGGGGTGTAATGCCTCGAAATAGATAACTACTGTGTGGAAATGTAAATTTAAAGTTGAAGGTTTTGGCTGAGATTTGAGTGAGCGCGTGTATGTTTCTACTGTATGTTTAATGAATCATAGGGTTACACATTCCACTCCTAGAAATGTAATCTCCTCCTCCACCTTTGTTCTTAAAGGAGAAGGATGCCAAGAAGCATCTTGTGGTTGCTGTTTTGGCTTTAGTTTTTAGCCAAACATTGCTTATCTGGACAGTGCTAGAGTATCCACTATGCATGTAGTTGCATACCCATCACAGATAAAAATGTGAAACTCATGATACTCAGTTGCTGTGCGCTTTCATCAGGTTGTGTGCTTTCAAATTTTGAGATAATAACCTAGAACATATTTTTTTAAAACTGAACACTGTAAAAGACCCTCTTATTCTTGTTATTTTTGTCAATTACTATGTACTTTCTCTTGCTTGAATATATATCTTGGACTGTGCACAGAACAGAATTTGGGGCAGAATCTTTGCTTTAGAGAGCAATTTGACATAGCAGTAGCGAGAGCAGTTGCAGAGATGAGAATATTAGGTAATATTTAGGACTTTATTATATAGTTCTTTGATGCTTCAAAACTTGGTGATCTAAATTAAGCTATGATCTTTGATTCTTGTTATTGGATTTCTAGTTGAGTATTGTCTTCCATTGGTTCGTGTTGGTGGATTGTTTATAGCTGCCAAAGGTTATCATCCTGAGGTTTGTAACTGCTATAACATTTCTTTTTTTGAGTTCTTGATCATTATCTTCCGCAGATTAGCATGTTTAAGATTTGATGTAGAAATTGTGGGAATGATATGAGAAGTAGCAGAAACTTTATTCCACTGACTTGTTCTTTACCAGGACTTATGGCTAATCTATAATTGCTATCACAAATTTTGTTTGAGTTTCATTGGTGTTGAGAACTTGTGAATTAAACTTGAGTCTATATCCTTATCCACTAGCTTGTGCCCCCTCCAACCTATTGGGAGTACAATAAGTGAATTAGGTTGAAGAAGCCCCTATGGGCCTTAGGAATGGTGCAAAGTGCAAACATTGAGCAAGGATCTTTGGGCTATGTTTGAGAGTTTATGAGGGAATGAAATGGAATGGCAAGTCATGTGCTATTCCATTGTTTGGGAGTTTAATGAAGGGAAGAGGTCATTAATAGAATAGAATGACTTATAAATCATTTTTTTAATATTACCTTTATAATTAGAATTTGATTCTAGCAAGTTTCTAGCCAAGGAATATATAATTGTAATCATACCACCTATTTATTTCATTCCATTCTGGACCTTCTAATTTGGAGAGACACAAAAATTGGAGTTTTGGATGGTAAGGAGTGGTCCTGGAGGCCATCCTTTGCCATTCCACTCCATGTCTTTTTAAAAAAAAAAAAAACTCCCAAACAATGCCTCAATCCACTTTGGCCATTCCATCCATCCCCTGACATCCTTTGGTACAAGTTCATTTGAAGGTATGATTCCAAATTAGATAATGCGTGAGAAGAATTCCATGGGCTAATATCTTCGTTATTTCTGATTCTCTCTAACAATAGGAGAGCGAGAGAATGTGAGTGTGATGTTTGGAGTTGCATGGCAAATTTTTGCTACCATATAGATGTTAGCATTTAAGAAAGATGAGCACACAATTTCGGAAATATGTACCTCAGATTTTATAATATATTATTATTTAAATATTTTTTGGGTACATATCCCATAAATCTGAAGTTGTGAACCATCTATTAATATCTCATATCATGAATTTAAATAGGAGGAAGTTAGGAAAGCTGAAGGCGCAATCCAAAAGATGGGTGCATCTCTATTGCAAGTATGCTCAGGTACATCTTTAATCCATTAAACTTTGCTCCCGTGATATAAACTTTTGTGGTGTTTTAATCAAGCCCCAAATTTTAGACGATTGTTTTAGATGAAACTGGCATTTATATCAAGGCTCCTGCCAACAAGTATAGGTCTTTATAGACATAATTTTCCCTTCTGCATGGTGGAGATTTAACTTTTAAAAGTGGATATGAATATGTTAGCTCTGAACATCAAGAACGTGAGTGTCATTTCTTCCCTTTGGTTGAATGTTCTAGAGCTTAGCAAGTGATGACTCTCTTTTACTTAGATTAGCCGTTTAGTTAAAAGCCAGTGCTTGTGGCTTTGGTTGCTGGTTCTCCAATGGCTTGTGGAGACACATGGGGAACCCTATATTAGTAGGGCTTCTCCCTGGTGATAGGTGTTTAGTGGTTGAACTTTTAGTTTTGAAGTGAATTGATGCCGAAATAAATTCCAATAGAAAGAAAAGGAGTGGCACGAAATTTACTATTCAATCTCATAGGCAATTACAAAATGTCTCCCATTTCTTATAGGAAAGTAATTCAGAAAATGATTGAAAATCCTAAATACCTAATATGATAGAAAGCCCTAGTTTAAAATAAATAAATAATAAAATCCCCGAATAAATGAAAGCCCAATAACCATAAACCCTGAATACACAAGTATTGCCCCCTAAAAGCCTAAATTTCACAATCTAAAATTTCATCTAGAACACGAACATCTTCCCCCACTCTCGGTGCATCTATAAGAATCTAATGTTGTGCATTTAACATTCATATTTAGGATTAGATGGTCTGTGGATTCTGCTCTTCCCAAAAATTTTGTCAGAATTTTGGCTATACTGTCATACTCTTGTTTTTATTGGGAGACTATTTCATTTCTATTCATTTTGTCAGTAGACAAGCTACCTTATATAAAAATTTCATGCGTATACCAAGTGTATGTATAATAATCGAACCAGATTGGATCCGTATGTAGGCCCCACATGTATAGATCCAATCTGATCTATTCCTTCAACTTGCACTCGGTATACGCAAGAATTGCTTGCTACCTTATTGAAGTAACCTTATATTCATGTTGTCCTGTCCAGTGGAATCGCAAAGCCCATATGGTCAGCGAACTGCTGTCGTCTGTTTAAAAGATCGTTCCACCCCAAAGAAATATCCCCGTGATCCCGGTACACCAGCGAAAGACCCACTGTAACTATTTTAGATGATCATTCTGTTGGTATTATTCTGTAATTCTTTCTTATCATTCCTTTCACTTTTCTTGAACCGACGCGAACCTGAGAGTGACCTCTTGTTCGCAACAACATAATGCACACTGGTAGCCAGATTTTCAGCTCCTGTGAAGCAAATGTTTATCAATTTTTCTGATATGAGTTTGCTAGAATTCATTATCCAGTGCTACTGCTTCACCTGGAATGTATACAAGGTCGTACAAAATGTATTCTGGCTTTTATATAGATTAATGACATGGATACAAGCCAGCCGCACCTCGCCTCAATCTCTCTCTTTTTGGAACGGTGGCGTTAGCTTGTAGTGATTGTAGATTTAAATTAAGGTTGGAATCAAAAGAATATGAGGTAAATGATTTGTGCGTTTGAACTGTCAAAGCTTCTATAAAAATTATACACTGACAAAATTATGATGCTTTGTAGCAATGACGCGTATTTGTATATGTATGCATGAAACCTCAGTTTAGAAATGTGGTGGGGTTTTAGATTTAGTTGGTCCTACTGAGCAGCATATGCTCGAAAGCAGTGGGTTCTCTTGCGAGTTCGTGATGTTATATGTTGAAATTTTAATGAACTACTGCATGATTCTAGATAAGTGGGTCTTTATCAATGACCTTAGGTTAGAAATCGTGGCATTTGAAATGACTGTTGCCGAACACTTCACCCGTTTTTGCGTAATTAAACGGATAGGATCATTTTAAGGTTCCCCAGATAATTATTATGGTGAAATTTAATTATTGTTGATCGAGACTCCTGCCATGTTGACGTTGTACTGATTAACACGTTCATCTTAGTGATTAATAATTTGGTAAAATTAAGGAAAAGTTTTTATATAATTTTTTATATTTTTATTATTAAGTTTTTCAATTAAAAAATGATAAGTATTTGGTTTTTTAATAATATCATAATAAGTGTATAATTTTTTAGACAATTATATGATTTTTTTAATTAAACTATATATTTATTATAATATTATTAAAATATTATATAGTTATCATATTTTAATAAAAAAATTTAATAGTAAAAATATAACTGATTATGCTTAAATTTAATTATTTTAATTGGATAACGTGATTTGTTTAACTTATACGTGTTATGAATGAGAATTATTTACAGCTCTTATCACTTTCTTTGGGTTCGAATTGTTTTATTTAAATTCTAAGGAAATATCATAAGCGTATATTTGATTGAAGGTTTTGGATCACGCAAAAGCTGAAACTTGGATCCCACATGGATTTTCGGTCTGTGTTTTAACGATGTAACTAAATAAAGCGAGGACAAATAGTTGACAATGTTAACACACAAGACACAACTGTTCAAAATTTGCTAAAAATCTGCTGCTTAATGAGCTAAAAAACTTTCATCCTCATCATAAATAGGTGACAATCCTCGAGGATCAAGAACCCAAAATTTTTTAAAACCAGAGGTACGAAGGGAGAGAGAAGACAATAGAAACAAGTAAGAATCCTAGGAATCTAAAAAACGGGAACAACAATCTGCCACGTCTTAATGTCACAGTCCAAACTGCCACTATACACTAGAAAAGAAGCTTCAGACGAATCACAACGATCAACCGCCGCAGTTATACACTTAACCGCACCTCTGTGGCCTTCCAAAACTGCTAAACACGAGTAATCTTTCTCAACCTCTCTCCAAATCCGAATCGTTTTATCCGCAGAACCACTGCACACCAAATCCGAAGCCACTGCCAAGCACAATATAGACATAGTGTGCCCTCTTAATGCACCCACCACCGCCATTTTTCCATCTTCTTCATCATCCTTCTCCCAAACGAATATCGATCTGTCACATGCACCAGAATACAACACGCACCCATCACTGCTCAGAGCCAACGCATTGATCCCAGAATTGTGTTTCTCTAAAGTTTCTACCAATGAATGCTTCTTTTCTCCTTCCCCTTTCTTCCACACTTTTATTCTCTTATCTGCTGACCCTGTGTATACATACCCTTCCTTAGAAACTGCAACCGCATTTATGGCATCGTCATGTGCGTTGCTTACTGATTCTAAACAGGTGAAATCTCTGGTTCTCCAGATTTTGATTGTCCTATCCCATGAAACTGAATAGAGCAAGGTCTCGTCATTGGACAAGGCCAGAGCAGAGACTGTGTCCACATGATGAACCCACGTGCATTTCTTGTGCCTTCTGATCTGGACATGGTTCTTGGGGATCAGAAATTTGGAAGCACGATCACTTAACGTTGGAAGGGTGGCTAGATACGTGTACTTCTGTTGGTCAGATTTGTGATTGCTGATCTTCCATACTCGGATTTTGTGGTCTTGGTGAGCACTGAAAAGCTTATCAGATTGAACTACTATGGATTTCACTGCACCCTTTCCTGAAATTGCTATGTTGGTGATGGAATTTTGAGGGTCTAACTCAGAGGGGAAAGGGCTATGATTCCATGATCTGACTTCTCTGTTAGATGAACCTGTGTAGAGGAGTTTCCCAGAGAGGGTAAGACAGGATATGTAGGAAGTGTGGCCTTCGAGAGTTGTGAGGCACTGGTGGTAGGTGGTGGAAAGATGGTTTTCCAGCCGGAGATGAGATTGTGAGTTAAGGGAAGGGAGTGAAGCAAGGCTGCGTTGTGAAGACAGAGACTTTAGCCCTGTTTGAAGGTGGTTTGAGGAAGAAGAAGAAGAGACACTATAAGATCGGTGATGTTCCATGATTCACATGTTAAGGGGAGAGGAAATGGTATGGCACAAAGTGAAGTGACGTATATTATACATGTGGAGAAGAGCAAGATATGGTACTATAGGAATAGCTAGTGAGATCCTTCAATTATATGAAAGCTAGGTTTGAACTCTCTGTGGAAGCAAGACTGGTCCAGTTTAGGCTGTTCTCTAAAAGTTGAGGGGAGTTTTGAACTAATTGAGCAGTTTCATATGCGCTTGCATATTTTTCTTAATTAAAGTGGGGTTTGTTTATCAACTTTGGCTCAGTGATATTAGAGTTGTCTCTAAAACTTGAAGAATTGAGTCTCAATAGGAGGTCTGTTAAATAAATAAATAAGGCATCCATCACTACCCATTAGTCTTTTTAATTTGTCCTTTTGAAAAGAAAAATAATAATAATATAACCTAGTGGCCTTGGGGGTTTTAGCTAGCAACCGTAGAGCTTATTCCAGCTAAAATTTGGGAGGCTGTCAGCTTGTGATTGAACCAACGTTCTGATAAATAGTACATTGCTGGGAACAAATCACATTAAACAATATATAACGAAAAAGACAGATTGGTTAGCACTTAGCAGTATCAGGTGGCCATTACTATCATCAAGGAGCTGTTTAATTGTGCTGGTGAACAGTGAAGTCATTTATTAAAGGCAATAGTCACTGTGAATGAAAGCAACACAAATCAGTGCCACTAAATAATTTATAGGTTTAGTTCAAGGACAGACATATCAATTGCTTTGCAGATAAGCAGGGTAGCTCCCATGGAGACCCAGCCAAAAATAAGAAGAGAAAGAGAAAGAAAACTATATTAAATTAGAGTACCATTGGATGCTACAAGCTATATAGGCAGAACAAATCTTTTATCAATCAAATTCCCAAAAGACTTCCCTTAATTTGCACCAAACAAAATTCTAAATCAGATTCCTAGCTAGTATAGGTGAAGTCCAACCATGTGGCTTAGACTAACCTTAATTTGGACCACATACGCTCTCGTTTCCCCACCAATTTGATACCCTGAATCAGGTGTCCTAACAGGGACCTCTGATTGAGCCTCTGGAACCCCACTGAGCAGTCCTAGTTGTAACTTCAGCCCATCATCGAGTTCTAATGCCACATGACTTTCGCACTATATAATCCCATGCAACGCTCAATTTGATATGTATCCTCCACTGAGTTCCCAATTTCCATATGCCCCTTTGGATTCCAAAGAATAGTTCCAAATTGACTTGTACCCCATATTAAATTTCCATGACCCACCACTTTGCCCTTCCGGGTCGTTTTCGTCTGGGATGTAACATCTTATTTGTAGCTTCCATTGATCTTTTTTGAGAGTGACTTGCCAAATTACTCTGAATGGGGATGCCCCAAAGAGAACGAATATGCGTGATGCTTTACTTGAACCATACCCTAAATGAACCCATCCAACCTCTAAATCATTCACCCTATGATGGCAAAACTTGCCTGTACATTTGAAAGCCACCGTTCATTGTGATAGGGTAGTCTTCTTTGTTATGCCTTCTAACAAAGTTTAACCCATTTTCTTGAGAGGATCATGATCAATGCAACAGAAAAGAAAATTAAGACGACAAAGTTAATATATTAGAAGTATCACAACTATATTACCCATAAAATATAATTTAGAATAAATTATACATATTTTTTTAAAATTTTATTAAATTTATATAGATTTCTTATGAATTTTATTGAAATTACAAAGACTTTCTATCTTTTTTTAGAATATACACAAATCTCTTTTAAAATATAAAAGATTTTTATGAGATTTCATAAAAATTCAAGAGAAGTTTTTGTAATTTACCTTTTGTTTCAAGAGAGTTATATATATATTTTTAAAAATTAATGAAAAGATTTCTGTAATTTAAAAAAAAATAAAAGAATTTGTGTAATTTACTTCTTATTTTAAGAGAGATCTATGTATATTATAAAAATAAAAAAATACCCATAATTTCAATAGAATTTAAAAGAGATTGATCCAGTTCAAAGGTAAAAGGAAGAGAAAGCGAAAAACGAAGGAGAAATTGTATGCTCTGAATTCATTAACTTAAACAGGACTACTGTAGCTATTATATACAAGAGCTCGCTACCTAACTAAGAAAAAACGAACTAACGAAACTTGGTTATTTTAACTGACTCAGGAAAACTGCACGTGTTTCACGTGTTCTGTTTTGGTATACCCGTTGTCACCCCCCCGCAAGCTAGAGCATGTATGTCGAGCATGCCCAGATTGGACATGAGATTGGTGAAAGGAGCAGGGGCAAGGGGTTTGGTGAAGATATCAGCCAGTTGGTCTTGAGATCGGAGAGGGAGAAGGTGGATGACGCCGGCTTGAACCTTGTCCCGAACAAGATGGCAATCGATCTCAATGTGCTTCGTGCACTCATGAAAGATGGGATTGGAAGCAATTTGGAAGGCAGACTGATTATCACAAAATAAGAGAGTAGGGGTGGAATGAACAATGTGAAGGTCAGCGAGTAAGTACAGTAGCCACTGAAGTTCACCAGTGGTGGTAGCCAAAGCACGATACTCAGCTTCAGAAGAAGAGCGAGACACAGTGCTTTACTTTTTGGATTTCCAAGAGATGAGTGCTTGATCCAAATAGATGCAACATCCTGTTACAGATCGTCTGGAATCGGGGCAGGTGGCCCAGTCACTGTCGCTGAAAGCTTTGAGTTTCAAAGTAGAAGTAGATGGGAAGAACAAGCCTCGAGCAGGAGAAGACTTAATGTACCGAAGGACACGGTGGGCAGCCCGGAGATGGAGATCAGTAGGATGAGACAAGAACTGGCTTAACTGTTGAGTGGCAAAGGAGATATCTGGTCTGGTGGTCGTGAGATAAAGAAGACGCCCCACAAGTTGCCTATAAGCAGAAGCATAAGCTAAAGGAGTGCCAGCGTCTTTGCTTAACTTGGCATGTTTGTCCATCGGTGTCTTGGCAGGTTTGCAATCGACGTAACCAGTGTCTGTTAAGAGTTCCAAAGCAAACTTCCGTTGACAAAGAGAGATACCAGCCTTGTTGTGAGCAACCTCAAGACCAAGAAAAAATTTGACCGAACCGAGATCCTTAATGCGGAAGGTGGTATCAAGATGAGTTTTAACCCGCTGAAGTTCAAATAAATCATTGCCTGCTAAAAGGATATCATCCATGTAAACCAGTAAAGCAGTGAAGCCACCATTGTGGACTTTGGTGAAGAGGGAATAATCTGCTTTAGATTGATGGAAGCCAAAGGAAAGGAGAGCGGTAGACAGCTTATGAAACCATTACCTGCTAGCCTGGCGAAGACCATAAAGAGATTTTTGCAATTTACAAACCAAAGACAGATCAGAGGCGTGAAAGCCGGGAGGAAGAACCATATATACCTCTTCATCAAGGTCTCCATGAAGGAAAGTATTATTAACATCCAGCTGCTGTAAATGCCAATTAGAAGCAGCGGCCAAGGCAAGAAGAAGTTTCACAGTGGTCATCTTGGCTACCGGTGAAAAAGTGTCCAGATAATCAATGCCCTCAGTTTGAGTGAAGCCTTTGGCAACCAACCGAGCTTTATGTCTCTCAAGAGAACCATCAGACCTATATTTTGTCTTATAAACCCATTTATAGCCTATGGGATGTGTCCCTTCGGGTAAGTGGGTGAGGATCCAAGTATTGTTCTGTTCTAGAGCTCGAATCTCAGCAGCCATGGCATCTCTCCAGACTTGGAGTCGTACAGCTTGTTTATAAGTGTGAGGGTTAGCTTCAGAAGAAATGGTTAGACTGAAGGTTTTATGAGATGGAGAAAGGGAGTGAAAAGAAAGAGCAGAAGAAAGGGGATAACAAGTACCTTTGAAAGATGATGAGGATGCAGCTGGAGTGTAGAATGAGGAACAGTAATAATCTTGCAGATATTTAGGTGGATTGTGTGGCCGAGCAAAGACCCGAACAGGTGGGGTGGAAGTAGGACTAGGGATGTCATATGAAAGAAGTGAAGGAGATGAGGAAACAGAGGGTGTGGAAGTACTGGAAAGAGAAGGAGATGGAGTAGAAGGAACAAAGGAATCAAAAGCATCAAGGGAAGGATTAGAAGCAAGAAGAGAGAAAGGAAGGGAAGTGTCATTGTTAGTAGACAAGTATGGGAAATAGGACTCATAGAAAATAACATCACGAGAGATGAAAATGTGTCGGTTATGTAGATCAAGGAGGATATAGCCTTTGATATTATCAGGAAAGCCAAGAAAGAGACATTTTCGAGCTTTAGGATCAAACTTAGACCGATTGGTGGAGGAGGTTATGGCGTAACATAAGGATCCAAAGACACAGATGTCTGAATACAAAGGTGGATTACCATATAGTAAAGCAAAAGGAGTGGTGTTGTTAATAATGGGGGAGGGTAAGCGGTTGATAAGAAAAATAGCATATGAAAGAGCATAACACCAGTAAAGTTTAGGTAGCTTAGCCTGAAATAGAAGAGCTCGAGCTACGTTTAAAATGTGCTGGGGCTTTCTCTCCACTAAACCATTCTGTTGGGGTGTGTCAATACATGTGGTTTGATGGAGTATGCCCTTTGAGCGATAAAAGGAAGGCATTTGGAATTCAAGACCATTATCTGAACGAACACATTGAACTTTATGATTATGTTGAGTTTCAACATAGCCAATAAAATTTTGAAGATGTGTGCGAACTTCAGATTTGGTTTTCATGAGAAAGGCCCAGGTATGCCTACTGTAATCATCCACTATGGTTAAAAAATATCGAAAGCTACGGATAGATGATGTAGAAAGAGGTCCCCAAATGTCTAAATGAATGAGGGAGAAAATTTTATTAGATGAGGATGATCTTATAGGAAAAGATAACCGTCGTTGCTTTGCCATATGGCATACATCACAAGAACTATGTTTGATATTACATTGGATAAAGGGAAATTATTGGTGTAAAATGCGTAAAGTATGAAAAGATAGGTGGCCTAATCTATGATGCCAAAGATCAAATTGAGGAGGTGGAATAGTAACAGAAATGGGAGTGGGAACAGCTGCTGCCGGAAGGGATGTGGAAGTGGCCATTGTGTGTGAGGAATCTGCAGTATTGAGGAAATATAATCCTTCAAACACTCTAGCTGTACCAATCGTCTTCCAAGGTGAAAGGGTCTGAATATAACAAGAAGAAAAGAGAAAAATTAGACAACAATGAAGAGAGTGTGTTAATTTTGTAACAGAAAGAATATTAAAAGCAAACTCAGGAATGTAAAAGACATCATGGAGAACTAATGAATCGGAGAGTTCAATGGTGCCTGAAATTGTAGCAGTTACATGGCTATTATTAGGAAGTTTGATTGGAGTAGGAGGTATCTGCTGGTAGGAAGAAAAAATGGTTAAAGTGTGACAAACATGATCAGTGACTCCTGTATCGATGATCCAAGAAGTTAGTTTAGAAAATGATGCAAGTATAGAAACATCACCTGAGGATTGAATAATTGGTTTTAGAGTTTGAATGTGATTAATGGAAGATATAAGAGTAGGTGAGGTGGAAGAGGATGGATGAGAATCCACCAACGTAAGAAGCTTTTGGTATTGCTCTGGTGTGAGTTAGGAGAGAATGGAAGGTGCAACAGTAGTGGTAGTTGGATTTGGTAGAATACCACTCGAATTAGTTTTGAGCTTTGGAACTGAGAACGGATCCTTAGATTGTGACTGCAGATTATAAGCGGAGGCTCCATGAGGTGCTTGATTTTTGAATTTGAAACCCGGTGGAAAGCCATGCTTCCTATAACAGGTGTCAACTGTGTGACGGGGTCTATTGCAGTACGTACAAAACTTTACATTGTTTGCTCCTAAATTTCTGGATGAGTTGCCATTTGAACAATAGGGACGATTGGGTGCCTTATTGAGTAGCACAACAGATTCAAGTCCAGCATGCATTTCTCTTTCTTGTTGAACAATGAGAGAAAAGACTTTGTTCACAGATGGTAATGGATCAAGCAACATGATTTGGGATTTTACATTGGCAAAACGATCATTAAGACCCTTTAAGAACCTTATGACATAATCTTGCTCACGATAAACATTGCATGGACAAACAAAATTGCAGGCACATTTGTTTATAGGTCGTAAAGTAACAAACTCATCCTATAAATTCTTTAATTTGGTAAAATATTCACTGATTGAAAGATCACCCTGCTTAAGCCCAAAGATTTCTTCCTGAAGATCAGAAACTTTAAAAAGATCTCCCTGAGAAAATCTATCTTGCAAATCATTCCATATTTCATATGCTTTGTCTAACCAGAGTATACTCTGTGCTATAGTAGGAGATAGAGATCGGGTTATCCAAGTGCATACCATAGTGTTGCATCGTAACCAAGCAGAGTGTAATGGATTTGATTGTGATGGAGCCAAGATAGTGCCATCGATGAATTGAAGCTTATTCTTGGAGAGAAGTGCCATGCACATGGCCCGTGACCAAGTATAGTAGTTTGGTCCATTGAGAACCGGAGTAACAAGAACCAACGCTGGATTCTCACTTGGATGCAAGTAATAAGAACTCGCCAAATCTTGACATGCATTGGAAGAAGCAGACTGAGACTGGGAAGCTCCGATGTTATCGGTGTCAGAAGGAGAAGTAGTCGACATGGCGGAAGTGGTGCTCTGATACCATGACACAGTTCAGAGGTAAAAGGAAGAGAAAGCGAAAAACGAAGGAGAAATTGTATGCTTTGAATTTCTTAAAAACGAACTAACGAAACTTGGTTATTTTAATTGACTCAAGAAAACTGCACGTGTTGCACGTGTTCTGTTCTGGTATACCCGTTGTTAGAGATTTATGTAATTTAGTCCATAATTTATTTTTGGCTATTGATTTGGATATAATATGTTAAATCAATGATATCCTCATGTTATCCGATCCTGAGAGAGATTTAATGAAATGCTTCCAAAGCTGTTAACTTCAAGGCAGTTTTATAATCCTATTTTCTATATTCTGGTTCACATCAATTCAACTTGTGATTTCATTTCTTATGTCACCTGTGGTTTCTTTTCCAGACTACTCCTGCTCGCCTCATTCATTCTTAGTTAAAAAAAAAAATCAACTTGTTTACTCTTCTTCTTGTTAAGATAGTTGATACTCTGAGGCAAACTCCTTTGTTGAAATTTGAAAATATCCAATTACCAAAATTTGACAAGGCCAGATGACGATACAAATATATATAATATATATGTAGATGCATGCACTCGGATGGTACAAGGAAATTAAGGGTTTAAAGGTAAGTGAAAGTCCAGACTAGACAAAATCTGATTGAGCAATAAATTGAGAGGCCAAATATAAAATTATAATTGTAAGCCGTAGAAAACTGCCATATAATTCTAACCGACTAAAAATGCGTTAATTTTGTCTAAAAACATACCCAACATGACCATATATATTAATACGTGAAATACTTCTCAGGAGATGTTTGAACTTTAAAGAAGCAGTTATAAGTGCCGCATCATTGAGAAGCACTATCATTTGCTTTATGATGATGAAAGCCTGATCTTCCATTAGATAGATATTTGTAATCAAATTATGCATGGGACTTTCATATCCAAGTTGTAAAGCTAGTTCCAACACTAGTATTTAAACTTAATAAGCATTCATTAAAAATTCCATCATCTAGCTTGCACGTGAAGGTCTAGACATCCCGTTCTTTGGTAACAATAAAGAAACTTACTCGACCCTCCACAATCTTACAAGATCCAAAAGCTCATTTATTTTAAAGCAGCATGTAGTGGCACTGTGGAGATACGTTTCCAATCAAGGGATGGGAATATTATTTGTGTAGACGAAAGTAGAGATAGTTTTTTGCTTCTTTTTTATACTTTAAAGAGCAATGGGGTCTGGCAAATAGCGACCGCTAAATATATACCCAGAAGCTTACAATTCGTACAACTAGCAAAAGCCTATATCCTTATTACTGTCTGCTGTTGGTCCCAAAAATGAAAAAGGCAAATAAGTCAGCAATCACCTGCAATAATTTTGCGAGTGATTTGATGTCACTGCCAAAGAAAAAAAATTCTAATGAATATTTATAAATTGATATTGAAGTGATAAAATTTATTTTGTTTAGTTTGGCCTACATTTGGTGCATATCGATAATGCATATTATATTATTCATTCATATTTGATTTCGGTGGTTTAGATTATATATATATATATTTAAATTTTTTATGCTTTACAAGATATAAAATAAAGAATAAAAATAGTGTCATAATTTATAAATATAAAAAAAATGATGTTTTATGTCAAAAAAAATAAAAAATTATAAAATCTAAATCGTTTAAATTAAATTTGAACTATCTAAACTGGGATGTATACAGTGCACATCCTTTTTAGATTCGCAGAGAGCTCAGGTTCATTTAGTTTTGAATTTGTGTTAGCTACATACGTTCTCCCAAATTTGCAGAGAATCCGGATTCGTTTAGTTTTGGGTTTGTGTTGGCCAACAAACAGAAACTCTCACCATGTATGATTTTGTGAATGACTGAATGGTATTGTGCCCATTTCTGTCTTCTTCAACTACGGAAAAAAGCACAATAAATGCTATGGTGTCCTCCAAATAAGGGGGGTTTTTCTTAACTTTATTTTTTTAAATATATTGTGTTGTGCAGTGCAGCAAAGAATTCATTGATGTTTGGGTCACGAGAAAGATGAAAAATTCTTAGATGCACCATACTATACACACATACTCAAATTGTAGCTGTATATGTGGGGCTCGTGCACAGATACAACTCAACTGTTGCATGTATATGCATTATAGTGTAGCTATGTGTTATGGTAGTTTGTACCTGCTGAGGTTTTCACGCGACAGTTGCATCAGGACAAAGTGCTTGTGCACATGATGTGTTTTGGAGTATCTGAGCTCCTTGAGTTCATAATATGTCGAAGTTTGTTTGTTTCAATCTTGTGTTCTTTAACAAAAATTCAGAGCTGAGTTCCTTTTGAAAAAAATAAAAAAATAAAAGATAGATAGGTTGTTTTAACTTCAAAGTAAGTTGTCTCATAATGAATATTTTTTTAATGAGACATAAGTGAAAATCGAACCTCAAGACATTTTTTATCATGCAATACTCATGTGATGCTTTTGATTCTCTGCTCTTTATGATTGAATTTTCTTTTTTTTCCTTCGAAAAGTTCTAGTTTGAGTTTCGCAGTGTTTTTTTTTTTGGGTCCAAAATGAGTTTCATAGTGACGCTTATTGTCAATCATCGCCGGCTGCCCAAAATCCCCAGAGCCCAATATCAGTGACTACACTGTACAAAAGAAGCCTGAGTTCATAAAATTGGTCTGTTTGGGCCCAAATATGAAGCCTAAAAACTAAAAAATTATACATAAGAATTTTGTTAAAATTACACATTTTTCTTCTGTATTTTCAAAAGAATTATATAAACATTGTTTGAATTGTATTGAAATTATACAAATTTTCTTTCTATTTTCAAAATATATATAGATATTTTTTTAAAAGAAATAGTAACTATATAGATTTATTATGAGCTTTGCTAAAATTATATAAACATTTTATCTATTTTAAAAAAAATATATAAATTTTTTGAAATAAAAAGTAAATTAAGCAGATATCTTTTATTGAAATCATACAATTTTTTATTTAATAAAGTTGTATTTAGTTTGAAAATAAAAAATTATATAATTTAAATAAAATTTAAAAGAAATTTATATGATTTTAACAAAATTTTAGAGAGAATACATAATTTATAGTTGAAAAATATGCAAGCTAATTTGAATAGTTGTCACCTAAACTAGCAGGATAGAGTTGGGATGGATCATAGAATGCATCCCTCGCCTTTACCATTCTATTTTACTTGATCCTTCCTAATGTCTCACTAAATAAACATATAATTATTGAATTCTAATATTTAATTTGTTAAATTTCTAAGATTGGCACGTGTAAAATCGGATTGATAAGAAGGGTGATCCAAATTTGACTTTTCTAGTTTTTTGACTCCGAAATTCAATGAGAGCAGAAGCTTCTAGGATCAGCGAAAGTAGCCGCCATGGAAATCAGCCCACCACAACCCACCCATACAACGTAAGCGTAACCGTGTGAATTGCTCGCGTTGGTCCATGTATTTTCTGTAGCTCTCATTAAATTACCGACGTTTCTAGGAGATTCTAGATGTCAACGTTTTGATTTCTTTGGCCAAACTAAATGTCAATGTTGTGCGTATGGCGGTGTGAAATTGTCCACACTTCTTTCTAATCAACTATTAAAAAAAAAACTATATTCTCTTTTTTTAATTCAAATTATACTTTTTTTTTATTTTAAATATTTACACATTTTCCTTTAAAATTAAAATATTATATTAACTATTTTCAATAAAAAATAAATTATAATTACAACTTAATCAGAATACTCTTACAATATAATAATATTAAATATGTATTTAATTAATATAAAAATAATTATTTGTTAACTTAAACTAAAGTTAATTTATATTTTGAATACAAAATAAATAATATTCAAATAAAAACTTATAAATTATATTTTTAATAAAGTATATTTTAATAAAAAAATTCATATTATTTTTAAAAATATTTTGATTATATTTCACTTTCACGAAAAGAAAAAAAAAGATATATATATATATATATATATACACACGTAATCCATCTGAACAGAGGAAAACAGAAAAAGTCAGGTTGAGTTGAGCACACTTGCATTGTTGCTACTATTAAAAATTTTAAAAGTCATATAACTTGGTGTAAAAGAAAGGATCATATTTGTCCAATTAGGAAACGAGTATTCTTGCGGTGGCTATGTGATCCATTGGTATAAATAAGAGCATTTAATTGATGGAAAGCACCCAATTCCGCTACTGATATCTTTCTTTACTTGATCTGCTTGAAGAAGAAATGGAAGGAAACGGTTCGCACGGCACATCGTGGGCTGACCAGTGGGATTATAACCCAGACCCAGCGACCACTGATGGCAAGAAGAACAACACCACCGGAACAGCCAAATACAAGCAAAAGGTGGAAGAGGGACTTGGAAAGACCAAAACTGTGGCCAAAACTGGCATCTCCAAGCTGAAGGAGGGTACCTCTGTTGGCTTCAATTGGATCAAGACCAAGTACAACAAAACCACCCACAAACCCTGAACTATACTGCTTTCTATTCATTTATCGTCATATGTACACCCACACAGGCTTTACTTTCTTCTCTTTTCCCCCTTTGTATTCATTTATTCTTCATATGTACACAGACAGTATCATATAGGCTTTACTCTGTTCCATGTAGTTTGTTCGTTCATTCAGATTTTGCTTTTTCATTAATCTATGGATTGTCGTAGCTTTGTGACTTTTAAGGATATGAATTCTGAACTAAACTCCTTGCAAATGGTCAGATACGAGCAAACTTCTGAGTTTCTTTTTTTTGGTAAAAGAAACCTTCTGAGTTTCTACGCTTGGTGGTTTTCGTGTGTGTATGTGAATGTGATGGACCCAATCCGATATGAGCAATATAAAACAATCGGTCTAACTTGGCTGCCCTCGTATAAATAACATTAGGCCAGAAGGAAATTCTAGTAGGCCGTGAGACGGAAGGCCCATTTCATTTATTGATTTATTGTGGTCTATATATCTGGCAAGCATGAAGGCCGCCGTCGAGGGATAATGATTTTATTCCCCAAAAACTATTTAAAAAAAAAAATAAAGGAGATATGGTGATATGATGACCAGATGAGCAGCGAGTAGCGCAGATTTCGAAATCACTCCAACGACCAGCGATGAAGTACAATTATTGGTTATTTCTAGCTTCTTCTTTCAGCTCTGGAAGGAAAGGATCCGTGCGTTATGAGCAAGATCTTTTTCCTGTAATGAAAAGAATTGAAATGCTCAAAAATGCTTTACATGTAATTTGCTCAGAATTGAAATTATTTTTTATTTTATCTATTTTTATTTATTTATATTTTATAATTTTTTTATTATTACATCTTTTAATCAAATATACTTTAAGAAACACAAAAAAAAAGGAGACAGGATATTGAGGCAAATGTTACTGTTCATGTAAGAAATTAAGCAAATCCAAATTAAACAAAAGAATTATATTCAAATTTTATAGCTTGTTTGATATGTAAAATAAAATAAAAATAAAAAATATTATAAATAAAAAATAATTTTGATATCTTTAGATCTAAAAAATAATAAAAAATAAATTTTATTAAATAATAATTATAAAAATATTGTAATAATTTAAAAACAAATATTTCTTCTTTAACAATAACCAAGCAAGGCCCCATACTTTTCATAGAGATCGAATCGTATGCCACCGATTTCTTTTCTCTCTCTCTCTCTCTCTCTGTTAATTGACTTTTTGTGGTCCATCTATCTGGCAAGCATGGATCTGCTGTCAAATCTGATCATTATTAAGGGATAATATTTTATTCCCCAAAAAAAAAAAACATAATGAGAATAATATGGGGAGATGCAATTTGACCAGAGGAGCACACTTATCAGCTGTTTCTAGTTTCTTCTCCCTGTTTGGAAGGAGAGGATCCGTCATCCCCACATTATGAACATGATCCCTTTTTTAGTGGTGCATTTACAACCCCGTTTTATTATTTTGCGAAGGTATTTTATTTATATAATTTATATTATAATTATTATATTTTTATAATTATTATTTTATTTATTAAATTATTTTTTAATTATTAAATTACTTTTATAAAATATAATGATTATTTATTATCTTATCTACCTATAAATTATATTCTCTTTTAATTATATTATTCAACTAAATAGCATGTTAGTTTTAACTTTTAAATTATAAGTTTTAAAATAAGAATTTAAGTTAAAAGATAAAAAAATGTAAGCATAAAAAAATTATACCTTAAAATTTTTAATTGTGCAGTATAATTAAAATTTTTAAAATATAATTTTTTTATATTTACAATTTTTTACCGTCTAATTTTAATTTTAATTTTTAGATTTATAATTTGAGAACTAAAATTAAAAAAAGAAAAACCCTTTTTGGGGATGACCATGGCTTCCACAGGCACACCATGATTGTAGAGAATCCATGATATTTTTCTGTGATGGAAATATCTACAAGAAAAAAAGAGATAAAGAAAAAAATATATAAAGAGTAAATAAATTACACAAATCTTCATTAAAATTTACTAATTTAACACAAATCTCTCCTTTATATTTAAAATCAATGCAAACTTTTTTCTAAATTTTATTAAAATTATATAACCTTTCCTTTTATTTTTAGAACATACACAAACATCCCATAAAATAAAAAGTAAATTGTATAAACTTTTTTTAAAAGTTATTAAAATTATATACACGTCTCTTTATTTTTAGAATATACATAAATTTCATTTGAAAATAAAAAATTATATAATTTAAGTAAATTTAGGAAAAATTTATGTAATTTATTCTTTATTTTAAAATAAATTTTGTAAATAAATAGAAGATTTGTGTCATTTTAATTAAACTTAGGTGAAATTTGTACTAGTTTTAAAAATAAATAAAACATATATGTAATTTTAGTAAAACTTAACAGAAATTTATATAATTCTAATAAAATTCAAAGATTTATATAAATTATTCTATAATAAATTCATTCATATGACCTGTGGCTGTCCTCTTTCTTGTTTCAAAATTGCTATTGATCTTTCTCAAAGCCAGGAATAGAATTAGAGTAAATTATATGATTTTTTTATTTCTAAAATATACATAAATTTTAGTTAATACAAAATGTTATGTTATAATTTAATTTAATTTTAAATTTATTGACTAAAATGCTTTTTACTAACACATATATATTCTTTAAATTTAATTAGTATATTTACTTTTTATTTTCATTTGTGTATATTTAAAACAAAATTTATTCTTTTTATTTGTACTTATATTGATATTTGAATATAATACATATTTATATATTTAGGTTAATAAAAATATTTTAATTAAAAATTTAAAATAAAATATATATTTTTAAGCCAAACTTGTTGAGCTTCATATAAATATAATTTTGTCATAGTACTTTTATACTTCTACATTAAGCAAGTGTTTTTCATCGCTGGCATATACTTTGATTTGCTTGCCCTATAATAATGATCTGATTGCCATACATGTATACACACACACACACACATAGCTATAGAGAGAGAGAGAGAGAGAGAGAGAGAGAGACTTATCATTTATAACATCGTTTGAGAGAGAGAGAGAGAGAGACTTGTCATTTATAACATCGTTTTCAAACCATTTTTGGTACAACTTATTTCGGATTCTCTATTATCTTCTTTCTCTTTTTCTTTTTTTTTTTCCTTTGCATTTTTTAATATTTATTATTTTTTTCAAGTTATGTACTTAATGCAGGAGGCTCTCAATCAAGTTATCATATAATTTTGCAAGTCAATCCATTAATCGCTGCAATTTATCTTTTTAATTTTTTTACCTTTTATAAACAATAGATTAGTTAAATTTAATATTTTAAAAATTCAATCAGTTATTGATTAAAAAGGAAAGCACTTTACGATTTATTAATATATATATAATATTAACATTATATTTCCTTGTTACGATTTATTAATATATATATATATATATATAATATTAACATTATATATTAAATAAGAATATTATAAAAAGTCTTCATAGCTGGAAGAACATGTTTGGTATCAAATTGAATAAGGAAATAAAATTAAAAAAATTTAAATAATATTTATTATATTTTATAATAATTATTTAATAATAATTTTTTATTTTCTTAAAGTATAAATATATATATATTATTTTTATTTATAAAATTATCTTTTATTTTTTATTCCAAATTTTTTATGTATCAAACACCCTCTTTAAAAAAAAAAAGATTCTTGAGTCTGCACATCAATCAATCATTTTACTATCATCTATTGTTTTATCTCTCTCTTCCATTTTTCTTTTAAGAAAACTTAAAATTAAAAAAAATCACAAAACCTATTATCATTATTTTAGATTAGAATATTATGGACTTTACTTAAAATCAATAATATTTAGTAGTAACAGATTTTATAGAATAATTTTTTTTTTGAACTTTGGGTCTTTATTCATAATTTTTTCTTTCTTTTATCTCCTTCCAATGGCTTCTTCTTGTTCCTAACACACCGTTGTTTCTGCTATTTTTTGACATAAGAATAAGCTACCATCTATCTCTGCTCTGAAGTTCTTCCTACGTTTAAGTGAATTCATGAACATAAATGAGTTAAGAAGCTACCTTCTAAATTCTCTCCCTCTCTTCTTTGAACCTCTTCCTCCGTATGCATATGAACAAAAATGGTAAAACTGATACATAGAGGCAAAATCGACATTTTGTTTTATTTTTAAAAACAAAAACTCTTAAATAATACCATTTCAGAATCGATCGACCTCATGGCTTGTCAAATTTTTGCTCATTTTACTTAGTTGATTTTTGATGGATTTTTAAATGATTATTTTTTATAATTAAATAAATCAAACTGGTACCAATTTTTCATCTAAACTGACCTACTGAATTCAAATTTGTACTCATCGATTAAAATATACACATTATCCCTTACCAAAGAAAAAAGTAATATATCATCTTATGACGTTAAAAAAAAAAGCAATACAAATATAATTAAATTAAGCACTGATCTAAATTTTGAAAATTGAGATGATTTTGAAAATGACCTTTTTCTATACACTACTTCGTACTAAAGTCTTAAATTCTCCTTTATAAAATTAGAAAAAAATTGATAAACCACAAAATAAAGTTAATTTGTTTCCTATATTAAAAAAAAACTTTTTTGCCATAAAAATCAAAAAATAAAATAAAATAAAAAATAGATCTTCTGATATTTAATACATTGCAACACATTTTTTTTATATAATTTATATAATATTTATTATTATTCTATCTATTAAATTATTATTTTAAAAATAAATACACAAAAAATACTACTCATCGCCTTTACATTACTCTACATTTTTTTGATTAAACCAAATATAATGAGCCCCGTTGTCCATACCTTGGCAGTAGATAAAGTGTCGAGTCTCACTGCCTCACTCTTGTGTTGGTTTCATCAACTAGTTTTGGAGAAATGGCGATCCCAGTTCCCAATCGACTGTTATTCATAGATGGCGAGTGGAAAGAGCCAGTTCTCAAGAAACGAATTCCCATCATCAACCCCTCCACTCAAGAAAAAATTGGTTGCCTCTCTTTCTCTACATCTGCAACACTCCATGATCTTTTTACTTTTATACTAATCTCTTTCGGATCTCAACTCCTGCAATTTCATTAGTCTTCACAGTGACTGACAACCATAATATAGACCTTCCTTTCACTTCGTAATTGGTCAGATCATTTCTAAATCTATCACTAATGAGTTCTAAGTTTTGGCTTGCTTAGGGGATATTCCAGCTGCCACTTCAGAAGATGTGGAGCTTGCAGTGGCTGCTGCTAGAAGAGCCCTCACCCGGAACAAGGGGTCTGATTGGTCAACGGCTTCCGGGTTGGTTCGGGCTCGCTATCTGCGAGCTATTGCTGCTAAGGTTAATAATAAGAAAATTATTATTATTATTATTTTAAATTCCAGGAGTGTTTTGTTGTTGATTCGCCCATTTATGGATGTCTTGATCCGTAAGCACCCAATTCCTGCTCGCAGATTAATGATAGAAAGCCTGAACTAGCAAAACTCGAAGCAATAGATTGTGGAAAACCACTGGATGAAGCAGCATGGGACATTGTAAGTGATAACTATTGACATTTGGGGTAACAATAACTGTCTACCACGCATGCTTGCTTATGTGTATATATATATGGTTTCATCTAGGATGATGTTGCTGGTTGCTTTGAGTACTATGCTGACCTTGCTGAAGGATTGGATGCAAAGCAAAAGGCTCCTGTATCTCTTCCCGTGGACGCCTTCAAGAGTTATGTTCTGAAGGAGCCCATTGGGGTGGTCGGATTAATTACTCCCTGGTATCTGCTGCTTCCTTGGTTTAACTGTATATATATATATATATATATATATATATTTTTTTTTTTCCAGTATGTCTGCAGGGCTTAGTGATTGCATGAGGCTGTGCATCGGTTGTCATCATAAGTTTTGCAGTTTCATTTGTGGCTCTTTAAGTAAAATTAAAATTAGTGCCTATTTTTGCGTTCCATGTAAGCTTAATAATTGCAAAACAAGGTTTTTTATATCACCTGATATTTTGCTGTCTTCTCATTCTCTGTATTAGTTTGGACCATCTTTTGGCGTGCATTCTGAAGTTAAAACAACCAGATAAGCAAATATACTTAGCTGATTTCGCTTTTCATGTTAACTATATATTGGTCAGAAACCCCTCTTGCTAGCTGCTCAACAATTTGTTACTCTTAATGGGTTGATATATTTGATATGGCATGTAGCATCTCATACCTCATGCCCAACGTGCAAAGCATGTGGCAATATAACCTGCTTCTCGTGAATGAGTATTGTGTGCTGCTCTAGAATCTTGTTTTGTTCATTTGACCACACAGCAATCAATTTAGCACTTGTGTTTATTTTGGACTCTCCAGAGCTGAAAACTGCTCAGTCTAATTTATTAATTTTCTGAAATGTCACAATTTATCAGTTTCTTCATCCTCCCTTTACTTACATTGCATGAAAGTGCTTACTTTTGAATGGGCTATTGAAATAAGTGCTTATATTATGTGGAGATTGTGTGTGCATAAGCCCTTACAGCTTATTTTTCTAAGCTAAATCTATAAACAGTTTATCGAATAAGCCATTTTGAGCTTATTTTGAAAAGCAAAAATTGCAAAGCATGAAAATAAGCTGAAAACAATTTATTGGAGCGAGGTGAGTTACTTAGCATAAGCTCCTCTGTATACACACGAAATTTTCTACACATGCTTATGGTGCTGATTCTGCTGAATAAGCGCTTAGCCATTTATAAATAAAATATATGCCCATCCAAATGAGGCCATATCCTGTAACTGTAAATATTGGATCCCAAGTGCTTTAAAACTGGAGTGAAGTGCTTTGGCTTTGCTTCCTGCCTTAAATGTCAACTAGTGGGTCGGCTGTCTATTAATTTTACTTTGATCTGGTGTATTACCAACATATAGAGGCTAGGGGCATATGCATAGAAAATTGATAAGTAGGCATTCACAACACCATTTTGTTGTCGTAACAATGCCAAATTGCTTGGGAGACGTTGAAATGGCTAAATACATGATGACGTTAATGTTATGATTCAGGAATTATCCTCTGTTAATGGCTACCTGGAAAGTTGCTGCGGCTCTGGCAGCTGGTTGTACTGCAATATTAAAGCCTTCTGAATTGGCGTCTGTGTATGTCCTTATCAATTATCAACCAATGGAAACTTGCTTCTTTATTACATCGGTTTGTCATTCTGGACTATTTCCCATTTCAGGACCTGTTTGGAGCTGGCTGATATCTGTAGAGAAGTGGACCTTCCTCCAGGCGTCTTAAATATTCTCACCGGATTAGGCCCTGAAGCTGGTGCTCCTTTGGCATCCCATCCTCATGTGGACAAGGTTCATTTGTCTTTAGTTTGTAGTAGAATTGAAATAATATGGAGCTATATCTTTTCTATCTCTTGCAAGTATTTTTACTATGGGCTCTCTGAGTTTGTAAAGCTTCCATGCCATAATGCCTGATATTTAAGTTTTCAAATTTCAACAGATTGCCTTTACTGGAAGCTCTGCAACTGGGAGCAAGATTATGACAGCTGCAGCTCAATTGGTCAAGGTATTTTCAAGAAGCATTATCTGCAAGTTATGAACAGTTCGTATTGTCCTGTTTTGAAAGATAAGGGAGAATGATAACCACATGCACACACACACTCAGAGGAACAGGTAGGAAGCCTTTTTCCTTACATTCGTTGTCCTATCATGTGATATCCATTTTTTGGTTTGTTGGCAGCCTGTTTCACTAGAGCTTGGCGGAAAAAGCCCAATCATTGTTTTTGAGGATGTTGACCTCGATAAGGGTTGGTAACATTTTAAGTTTAGCCAATTACTTATGGACAACCCATGTTATTTTGAATTGTGGTATCACATTTCCTTAAGAGACTAATTGTGGATGAGTAAATTTTTGGCATCTAAAACTTATTGTAGAGTTTAAACAGATAGTGGTGTGCCATGTAATATTTATTGATCCATTGTTGGTGATCTAAACAGCTGCTGAATGGACCATCTTTGGCTGCTTCTGGACAAATGGTCAAATATGCAGTGCAACATCCCGTCTTATTGTACATGTAAGTTTAATAATTGCCTCATCACAAACTAGAACTAGTATTTGAAGCTCACTTTTCTTATTTTTCCTCCCCTTCTTTTTGCTGAACAAATGGGAAGCGTCATGTCAACATAGATTGTGGTGGAGTTTGCTCTAAGAACTTTGGATGCATTCTGTTGACTTTCATTTTGATAAGGCAAGATACTCTTATTGTTTCAGGAAAGTATAGCAACAGAATTTTTGAATAGACTTGTGAAATGGATCAAAAACATCAAAATTTCAGATCCCTTGGAAGAAGGTTGCAGGCTAGGCCCTGTTGTTAGTGAAGGACAGGTATCCTTTTATTTCTCATTTATTTAGACTCCTAGATATACATTCAACTTACCTCCACCTCCTCCTTTTATTATAATAATAAGATAATGGCATTATTTAGGTTAAAAGGAGCATTCTGCATAGGACTTGTGCACTTGTTTTTATTATATATTTTCACCTTTAATTTGGAAGAAAAAGACTATAAGTTGAAATTATTTTGTGTTCACTGTTGATATAAGTCCCTCATTCTGATTAGGTTGCATGTAGAACATTTTTGCCATTGGATGGTTGGCTATATTGTAGTTTGATTTTTTATTTTGGTGACTGACAAAAATAAGAAACCTTTTTCCTGAACATTGTATTTGGCCTGACTTGGTTTTCCTTCCGGCCTTGTTGCTCAAACTTTTTATTAATTTAAGCAATTATTAGTCTTGAACTAAGATGATGCTGTATCTAATGTTTGGATTATATAATTCAGTATGAAAAAATATTTAAGTTCATTGAAACTGCTAAGAGTGAGGGTGCAACAATTTTGACTGGTGGGTCCCGCCCAGAGGTATGATTATCCACTTTTGTATCATTTCTCACAGTTATGTATTTCTGATTGTCGTGAGATTTGAGTATTTTGTCAAATTAATGGCAGCATTTAAAGAAGGGATTCTTTATTGAACCAACCGTTATAACTGATGTGACTCCCTCCATGCAAATTTGGAGAGAAGAAGTTTTTGGACCTGTTCTATGTGTAAAAACGTTTAGTAATGAGGAAGAAGCTATTGAGCTTGCAAATGACACCCAGTGAGTTGATGATTGTCCGGGAATTGATTAATTTCACTTTCACCTTTAAACCTTTTTCCTTTACTTGTGGATTGATATCAAATTCTGTTTATTTCTGATTCTTAACAGTTATGGATTAGGTGCAGCTGTAATATCAAATGATCTGGAAAGATGTGAGCGTGTAACCAAGGTGAGGCTGATCCTATATTGTCATTAAAGTGACAAAATAATTGGATTAATTCTATTATTGAATATATTATCTTGCTTCTCTGCAGCCTTTCCAGGCCGGGATTGTTTGGGTCAACTGCTCTCAGCCATGCTTCACTCAAGCCCCGTGGGGAGGCAGGAAACGTAGCGGCTTTGGTCGTGAATTAGGAGAATGGTATGGTTCTGTTTCCTAAATCAGCAATTGTGAAAGTCACTATGGACATTTATTATAGTTTGGACAAGAAGATAGTCCTAATTATATTAAAGTGAGTGAGGATAAGACACAGTGCCAGCTTTCCTAGTGGCTCGCTGGTTTGATGAATTTTTCCTGGCCAGTACGGTCCTCTGGCTTGAAGCTGGCTGAGAGAAACACAATGAGAAAAAAAAAGAGACCATCAGTAGCGTACTTGAAGGCCATAGAGAAAACACATATTCAAATCTGTTATTTTCAAACCTAAAACATAGCAATGTTTGCCAAGCGTTTCTTATGACGATCAATTATTATTTGAGCATCTGTGTCTGAATATGCTCGTTTATTTTAATTTTCAGGGGACTTGATAACTACTTGAACGTGAAGCAAGTCACACAGTACATCTCTGATGAACCATGGAGCTGGTACCAGAATCCTTCAAAGCTCTAATAATAACCATGTAAACTGATAATAAATCGGTGTTCCAGATGAGGGCGATGCTAAATTGTTAACTCAATGTTGGGCAGACAAAATTTGTTATGTACAAGTCATAACTGGTTTGTGGTCAAATTTATGCTGGTTGTGTTTATTTGACGTTGCTCATAGCATTGGCTAGGTATTCTAGAAAATTCTCTGCTATTGTGTGCTCGTTTTGAAAAAGATGTTGGCTCGTGCATATGTTAGGTTAAGTGGTGGCTAAACCTCGTTAGAAGATGAGAAGAAGACTAATTAGAGTAGAGAGAGAACTCCAAAATTCTATTGAATTTCCATCAGATTTCAGCTTACAAGAAAAATAAAGCCACCAACGGTTATATAGAAATAAAAATGCAGAAAGGAAAATATCCTAACCAAAATGTCTTAATGAAATGGGTTTTGTCAGGATGAGTATTCTTCAATCAACACCTTTGGTTTGTTCTGGGGCCAGCCCAACTCGTAACAGCACATAAGAAATCAAAAGTATTTTGGCTAAGAGCTGGGCAGCGAAGTCATATATGGTCAGGACATTTCCCAGGTGTTGAAGCTTCCTAATTTCTAACCCTGAGAAGGGTAATGAGTATTGTAATTGGATTGTACAAGAAGTATCCAATGATATGGATAGGAGGATGGAAAATTAAGGACTTTTTATAAGGAAATCCACATGATATGGATTCACAGACACGAATGGTTGAGAGTCCTTAGACTGATTCTCATACAAATTGTCCAGAAGTCAGCCATCATGTGGCAAACTAATTTCCACTGTGCCTACAGGATTTTTTCCGTACGCACATGTTGAAGAAATCGCATTCAGATCCATGCATTTAACTCTTAAGATCTCAAAAACCAAATGATTCGCGTTCTTCATATCAATTTTTATATAGTTCGGCAATCGGCACATTCTCTCTGAATTACTGGCACATCTATTGCACGCTGAATGTTACGATAATAAACCCTGCTAATTGCTGATTAGTCAACATAGCAAGAAGCATTTACAATTAGTCTACAACTTTTCATGGGTTCACTAGAAACGACAGACATGGGTTGACAAACAGTGCTGTACCCTGAATGTACATAACAAAGCTACAGTTCAATCTTTTCAAATTCTCTATAAATTCAAACCTTGGTAAGTCCTCGTTTTCTTCTTCACTTTCCACAGAAAAAAATTTGATTTTCCATTCTCGAACTATTACAGATACTGCAAACCCATGAACCAATGCGATCTTTAAAAGATACCATACCAATATAGCCACTCATGTTTTCCTGTACCAAAATATAACACTAACAAGCATTAAAATTTCAAATGTCGAGGAACACGGCCTTAATATCTCCTTTACAAAATCCTGATTTCCTGTTAGTAGAGGCCCATTTGATACTCGATTAAAACTAAACTTTCGTGGTAGGAATCCTCTATCAGTCATCTTCATCAACAACTTTCCAGCCACTGCTAAATCATCTGATTTCTTCCTCCCAAGCACGGAACTAATCAGAATGTTGTACGTGTGCAGATTGGGCAAACATGATCCATTACTGGGTGAAGAACTGAAGATGAAGCTTGCGACTCTGAAGATAGAAAATCCAGATCTTTTGAATTTCTTGCTTGTAAATTTTTTATACAATCAGAAAAAGACAGATATAAAGTCTGGAACTCATATTTTAAAAAACAGCTCATAACGCGAGAAACTTTATCTATTTCTTTCAACTCTGCAAAAAATCTACATATTCAAATTTTAAAAGATTCAAAATGAAAGAAACAGAATGAACATCTCACTACGAAATTTATGGATAACGGCGTTGTGCCATGCATTTGGACGGGATTATGTTTTTTTTTTCTTTTATTGTATATCACAATAATGTGTTTAAAAGCAAATAATTATATTCTAAGTAAAATTTTCACAAAAATGGAATAGACAGCATTTTGCATGATATATAGAATCATTTGATCTTCCAGTGTCTCAGTAGGCAATGACCAATGAAAAATTAATAGTTAGGAGTAAATTGACAATACTTCCCTCCCTAATTTCTCCTGATGAAGCACCAACGATTCTACTTCTTCGCTGAGCTAAAGTCTGCAATAATAAATGGTAAATTTGAAAAGTTGTTAAAAGATTGTTATTAACATCATTGTCTTTTTTTTTTGTTTCCTTTTGGGACAAAGTATATCAGTGAATTTGAAAATTTCATGTTTAGAACATCAGCTTAAGCCTTTGCCGGTCAACTTGGAGCTTTGCTTATCAATTATCAATCTTTTATTTGGATTTAACAGGTACATTTAATCATTATACCCATTCTATTATGGATATGTCATGTTCATGCTTTGCAGACATAAGGATTGACGGAATGGTGCTTGATTTGTCAACATGGATTGGGATTTTGATTTGGCATAATAGTCCTCTAGATTTTGTTTATTTACATAGATCTTATTGCAGTAAATAAATCCATAAAAAATGTTCAACTAGTGAGGTATAGCAAAATATTGATAATTGCTAAAATTATTTTGGGTAAAAATTTTTTATTGGCATGGATAAGGACATTCCCATTGGTTCCCCGTAAATGTCATACTAGGATTTGCTAATACATGTTTTCTCTTTTATTGATTTTTGATGTTTCGTACCGATTATGATGACTGATTTTTTTTTTCCTTCTTTCAAGGCTGATTATTATTACTTGAAAATTTGAAATTGCTGCCTTAGAAATTTTCATTTCTTCCTCTAACACAAATTCTTAAAATATAAATGAGAATTTTATGTTTTTACAATTTCTTTTCTATAAAATACCAAAACAGAATAAAGGAAGAGACACATAGTGCAAGGATAACAATCTAGTTATATATATATTAGGGCTGATTGAAATATTACATAAATAGACCTCACTAATCGGAATTATCTGGGGTTGTTAACTTGATAGTTATTAAATTAGTTAATCACAGTGGAATTTTTTTTTTGCCGAAAATAAATCCATATTCATTCAACATAAACAAACAACCATCTAAAAAATCAAAAAGAAAGAAGAACATCAACTAATGTCTTTTTTTTTTTATAATAACAATATCTAAGACAAAAATAGAATCAAGAGAGTATAGGAAAAAAGAAAAAGAAAAACTCCCAACTAACATGGCATATCCCCTTAACAGAAGTCTTTACAATCCAATCAGTTGACTTGTTAGTGGTCCCAGAAATTCAAACAAAAACAGAAAGATGAGAGCCTCCTTCTCAATTAGATAATGTCTTCAACAATTGGTGTATTCTTCTAATTTGGATAACGATTATGAATCGAAGTTACCAAAGCTTTATGTTTAGACTCAAAAACGCCAGATCCATAGCGAAATCAAGAGCCATCAAAATTCCCTTTCTCAAAGCACATGCTTCGCCCATAAAGGAAAAGAAGGCCGTACAAGGATATCTACACATTTCTAAACATAAAACACCAGTTGCAATCTCTGATTATGGAACATCTTACCATGGCAGCGTCTTTCCATTTTGTTGATCTCTTGTATGCTAAGGAAGAATGGGCTTATGGTTTAAGCCCGGCCCATAATACCTGAAATTCGTTTTTGAAAAACCTGGCGGGTCGACGTGAAGCACCACTCCTCTCATGGTGCACGTTTGAAGTGACCACACAGAGCATGCTCTTCGGTTTCCTGACGAACTGATTCTGATTCGTTCACTCAGTGGTAATCGAATCGATGAGTTCCAAAGAGAGTTGCCGAAGCGAGCTTCGCATTGCGATTCGTCAACTCAATGATCGTTGTCTCTACTCTGCGTCCAAATGGTACTCAATCCCAGAAACCCTAAACTTCTGCTTTCTCTTAAATTACTTTTGCCTTTTTCGACTCTGTTGTCTCATGTTCTATAAACGAATCTTTTGTTGGAGTGGAGCTAAACATAGGTGCTCCATTTCATGGCCAACGAAGTTAAGTGGAAGCATAGGGTCATTAAATTATTAAACCCGTTTATCATCTTCCCAAATATTGCAGAAACACTTCTCCCCGAACTTAAAGTCATAAAGGAGAAAAAAAAAAGACTGAGCTGCAGTACTTTAGTAGGAAACATATGGAATGTAAAATTGCCATTGTTCATTTTAGTTTATTGTGAATGCGTACTCTAAATAGGAAACAATTATTATGTAAAATTGCCTTTAATATTTGCAGGGCAGCCGAACAATTGACTGGCATTGAGCAAGACCCAGCGAAGTTCACTCCTTCAAACACCAGATTCCAGCGTGGGAGCTCAAGCATACAGAGGAGATACCGCATTAGTGAGATCACTGCAACTCCGATTGCTGGTGTTTCATATGTAACCACTCCTGTAATGGTGGAAGATGACTTAGTTGATGGTGACTTTTATCTTTTGGCTAAGTCTTATTTTGACTGCCGAGAGTACAAAAGAGCTGCACATGTGCTTCGTGATCAAACTGGAAGGAAATGTCTGTTCTTGCGCTGTTATGCTCTATATCTGGTCGGACATGTTCTTTCCAATAAATGTTATTATTTATATTGATCAATTGGACTTCATGTTCTAGTCTGGTATGCCACAGCAGGTTTTAATGCATTCTAGAGTTTGATGTTTTCTCCCACATATTGTCGTTATGTTATTATTATAGAGGAGAATTTAATCAGTTATACATCGGGGTGTGTCATTGTGATTTGTGACTGGTGCATCCTCAATGTATTTCTAATTCAATTTGTGAAAATTATAGGAAACAAAACAATTCGACTAGAAGGACAAAAACATGACATCCTACAAGTAGATTAGTTCATTTTCTTGGCAAAACAATATCAGTGTAGCATACAGAGTCATTTATCCATTATCCTCGAAATAGATTGCACTCAATAGGCGGCTACTGTGAGCATGGGAAGAGAGTAGTTTTAAATATGCAACTAGAGATGGGTTGTCTTAGAAGTTAGATAAAAATAATGCACTGAAATGTTAAATTTGTGAATAACTATATGTAATGCTCTGACTGCATCTCTACTTAAGCATTTTATCTCCTTGACTTCATGTGCATGTAATATTAAAAGGCATACAGCCGATGATCTTTGGAAACTTACATCATGTCTATAACTTACTTGTTCCATACCTTTTGCTTCATACAGGCTGGAGAAAAGCGAAAGGAGGAAGAGATGATAGAGCTTGAGGGACCTTTGGGTAAGAGTGATGCCATGAATCGAGAATTGGTTTCTCTGGAGAGGGAGTTGTCAACACTTCGCAAGAATGGCATAATTGACCCATTTGGGTTGTACTTATATGGTCTTGTGCTCAAACAGAAAGGCAGTGACAGTCTTGCTCGTACAGTTCTTGAGGAGTCTGTGAATAACTACCCTTGGAACTGGAATGCCTGGTCTGAGCTGCAATCTTTATGCACTACAATTGATATCTTAAATAGCCTTAATCTCAATAATCACTGGATGAAGGACTTTTTTCTTGCTAGTGCCTACCAAGAGTTAAGGATGCACAATGAGTCTTTGGCAAGATATCAATATTTACAAGGAACCTTTGGTTATAGTAATTATATACAGGCTCAAATTGCAAAAGCCCAGTACAGTTTGAGGGAATTTGATCAAGTTGAAGCAATATTTGAAGAACTTCTGAGAAATGATCCATACAGAGTGGATGACATGGATATGTACTCCAATGTGCTCTATGCTAAGGAATCCTCTTCTGCCCTGAGTCACCTTGCCCATAGAGTGTTTATGACTGATAAATATAGACCTGAATCTTGTTGTATTGTTGGGAATTATTACAGTTTAAAGGGGCTGCATGAAAAGTCAGTTATGTATTTTAGGAGGGCCCTCAAATTAAACAAAAATTATCTATCTGCCTGGACACTCATGGGTCATGAGTTTGTTGAAATGAAGAACACTCCGGCTGCTGTGGATGCATATCGCCGTGCTGTAGATGTAGACCCGTGTGATTATCGTGCTTGGTATGGACTGGGTCAAGCTTATGAGATGATGGGTATGCCTTTCTATGCTCTTCATTACTTCCGTAAATCTGTGTTCTTGCAGCCAAATGATTCTCGATTGTGGATTGCAATGGGTCAGTGTTACGAAGATGAACAGCTTCGAATGCTTGATGAGGCAATAAAGTGTTACAGAAGGGCAGCAGATTGTAATGACGGGGAAGCAATTGCTCTGCACCGGCTAGCAAAGCTGCATTCTGAGTTGGGGCGTCCTGAAGAGGCAGCATTTTACTACAAGAAGGATTTGGAAAGGATGGAAGATGAAGAGAGGGAAGGACCTAACATGGTTGAGGCTTTGATTTATCTTGCAACATACTACAGAGCCCAAAAAAGATTTGAAGAAGCAGAGGTTTATTGTACACGTCTTCTGGATTACACCGGCCCGGTGAGTAGTATATTCTACACAACTTTCAATTTGAAGCAAGTCTTACCAAATCATTTAATGATGTAATTCTGTGTTGCAGGAGAGAGAAACAGCAAAAAGTTTACTTAGAGGGATGGGAATGGGATCAACACAATCTGGTCACCCTTCAATGGATATTGAGCACTTTCCTCCCTAATTTTTCTTATATTAAGCGGGAAAGCTATTCCTGTTTCAGTTTTTACTGGAATTGATCAAACAAGAATCTTCTCTCAATGAATATAATCATTGATAGTGTCATATACTCGTATATTTTACGGCTTAGAGACGTAGATGACCACAAGACCTTAATAAGGTCGTGCGATTTCATGCTGATGGATTTAGATAACCATTATTACAGCAGGCCAGATTGCATGTATGGCTTCTAAACTACGTCTATTTTGAAAGTAAGTTTCACTAGTCAAAAATGCACAAAGTTATTGTAGTCATAATTGCGAGAGAAATTTTACGATTTACAAGTATAGGTTACTACCATCGTAGTGAGGTTACGAATTTAACTACTAGTTAATTCAACTCTATTTGGGAAGTGGAGCTAAAGCAAGGGGATTAAAATGAATGGTGGTACTGATTAACTGCCGATCTGCGCTATGAAGGAATATATTGTTGGCTGCAAGATTGCCAAGTATCTATCAGGTTTAACTGATTCAAAAATTCCGATGAAGTTAGCAGAAGAGATGTTTTATATTTCATTAATCTCCAATTTTCGAAGGATGAGTGGAAATGGGAAGAACTTTTCGAAGGGGCAATGCTGTCTTTTGCTTGTGCGTGAATATAAGATTGATGCACATTTAGATAATGAAACTTGAGATCGTTACCAGTAAAGATGCAAGAACTTCTAGGATTAGTTCCCCAGAGATACTTGTTTTCGGAGCAAAATTTTCATACACATTTTTTGGTTTTTTATTTCCAAAATTGGTTTTCAATAATAGTTTCACAAAGCTATCTTAAAGAACATAAAACCAAGAATGCTTTCAAGCAGGCTTTTAATTTTTAGCCTCAAGGTTTCTCATAAAGCAATCTTGATGATAATAATTTTTTTTTCTTTGGATGTAATTTAAAAGCATTGGATATTAAATTAATTATATAAAATTATTAAGGGTTGATTAATGGCTGATTTGTTTTTCTTAAATTGGTTCAAAACTCTGGTTTAGAAAACTCAACCTCCCTCAGAAGAAAAAAAGAAATGTAAATTAGATATATGCCTTAGGAACGTTGGAGCAGATCAAGCATCTGATTTTAATGAAGAAATAATATAGAAAGATGATATCAACAACTCCGCACATGAACAAAACCAAAACGCAGCTGACGTAGGAGCACAAGCTGCTGATTTCGCTTAGGGAGCTGCTATAGAAATAAAATCAAGCTAAGATCAAGTAAGAATTGATGTCAACGGTCAAATGATAAAAGGCAAGGCTGCCCAAAACGAGCATCAACCTTTGGCTGTGGAAAACGGGTTTAAGTATCAGTTTCTTTCAGAGAAGGAAATGAGAAGCAAGACCGGGTCATTTGAATGAAATTAAAGCGATATCTTTGTTGAAAATTATCCCGGTGACTCTTAAAATTTGATGAAGGAATTATTAAATCTGGAGTTAAGTTTTGATATGTGAAAACAAACTTGAAGTGTTGGTTGTGAAAAAAGAAGAGCAATGCTTATGCGAGACCCTCTAGGAACTTTGTTTTAGAAGGTCTCGCATAATTTGGTATCAGAGTTTTGACTCGCTAGTACAAGGTATATCTTTGTGTTTCCCTTTCGCTGATATTCATACTTTTTTCTCTTTCCATTTGTATTATCTTTTTTATCTTTACCTTTGTCTTCTATCTTCTTTCGTCTTCCATTGTTGTGTGCCTCCATCCTAAAAAAAAAAAAGTGTGATATTAAAAAAAAAATTTGCAAACAAAAATTTTTAAAAAAGTAAAAAAAAAAAGTGAAAAAAAAGATTCAGATTGCATAATTCAAAATTACAAGTTGTGTTGGAGTTAATTTTTTAATTGGAGTTAGTTTCCTAATTTGATTACATTGAGTAGCTACAATGTTATCTTACTTTCCTATTTGCATTCAAGTAAAGATTTTTCTTTCCTAATTGTTTTTGAACTTAAATCGCAAGTAGTTTCTTATTAACTTGATTCCCAAATAGTTTCTTATTTTTAAAGTTTCTTATTTTCAGATTTTTTCTTTTCTTCTCCTTTCTTCCAAGCCATCCCAACCTCCTCTCCCCCCTTGTTTTCTTTTCCTCTTTCCCTTTTTGTTACATACCTCTTTTTCTCTTTTGTTTGATTCTTTGGGAATTTACATTTTAGGATTCTAATTTTTTGATTGCTACTAGTCTGATCTTTTCATTTAATTTGCTTGTGACTTGCTTAAAACACTAATAAGAAGTAAATTGTTGAGTGGTAAAAGGCAATAGTGCAATTAACATTAAAGAAAAAGCCAAAAAGAGAGTTAAACACGAGTGAACTTATCATCTTTTGAGTGTAAACACGTGAGAAAAGTGTGTGAGGTCCTATTCCTTCTTTCTTTCTTTGACTAACTTTTCAGGTGATAAGATGTCCAATGAGTACAAATTCCTTGAAGAGGCTAACAAAGAGCGATTTAAACAATCTTGTGTAAGGTTGGATGCATTCCAATCCAATACCCATTCTACATGACAAGATAAGGAAAAGGCATCCCCTGATTTCCATACTAGATGCCTTATCAAAGAGAAAGTCTGCAATATGATTATTGGTAATAGTAGCTATGTAAATGTCGCTAGTACCTTATTTGTTGAGAAATTAAACTTGCCTACTATAAAGCATCCTAGGCCCTATACCTTATTGAAGGGTAGTGCTGAATTTAGGGTTAATAAGCAAGTTTTGATTTCTTTCTTTATTGGTAAATATCATGATAAAGTATTATGCGATGTAGCTCCTATGTCTGATGGACATATTATACTTGGTAAACCATAGAAACATGTGAGAAAAGCTAAATATGCTAAGTATAAGCACAAATATTGCTATTGCTATTCATTTGTATTTAATGAAAAAAATATGTATTAGCACCTCTTGATCCTATGGATGCTTATGAGGATCAAATGAAAATAGTACAAACATATAGAATGAAAGAAAAGGAGAGGGCAAAAGAAAAAGAGAGAGAACATGAGTTAGAGAGAGAAAAAGATGAGATTGAAAAAGAAAAGAGTGTAAGTGAAAAGAAAGAGCAAGAGAGTTGTGAGAAAAGTGAAAAAAGCATGAATGTGAGTAAGTTTGATGAAAAAAGAGGGGTTGAGAGCGTGTGTAAGGATGTTTATTTATTTACTAACAATCTTAACCCATCTTTGCCTATTGTTGGTTCTAGCTCCTTACAGGTATGTAGAGATTTGTTTTCAAAGAAGGTACCCAATGGACTCTCATCTTTAACTAGCATTGAAAATGGTTGTGATTACTTAGATTTGTTTCCTAAAAAACTACCTGATGGTTTCCAATCCTTAATGTGCTTTCAAAAGTGCTTTGATTACATAGATTTTGTTATTCCAAATGAATCATTACCTTTCAAAAGCATTGAGCCCCAGACATTGAGTTTTAATTGTTTTATGAATTTTGTGGCTGTTAGGAATTCATATTACATTAATTTTACAGTTAAAATGTTATCGTATTACTTGGATTTTGTTATGACATTTGGATTTATTACAGGTGCATGTGGGATCAAAATTATCATTTATATTTAGGTGCATGTGAGAAAGAAATACTTCTTAACTCAAAGCGGGTTCAAAGGGTTTCTCAACTTAGAATATTCTAATTTGCTTCAAAGAATTGATGATCTCTTTGAGAGGAGACCATTAGTTTACAAGATTCTTTCACTTGATGAATATAGTGTTATCATTATTTTTGAAAAGTCTAATTTATTTTCATATGATACACGTGAAGATTCAAGGACGAATATTTTCAAAGAGGGAGAGAATGATACAATACCAGTAAGCATACCCATTGAAGTACAACAAATTCGAGAAGCCTTCATCCATCAAGATACCAAAATCATTCAAAAGCGCATAATTCAAGTCCGAATGGCTCATGAAAGGATGACCCATGCTTAAGAAGCCCAAATTGTGCTAGTATATGTCCAAAAATTTCAAAGAGCTCAAGATAATCTCTATGTTGGACGTCGGCCCAAGTTTAGAGCCTAAGATTCATATTTGATCAATATCTCTTTAAAGATGCAAAAGTGGAAGTCCAAGTGGGAGCCCAATATCCTAAGAAGGTCCATAGAGCAACTAGAGTCAATATCCAACATGTTAAAGGCCTAATGTAGTTATACACATACAAGAGGTGTGCCAAGGCCTAATTGGAGTCCAATTATAAGATATTAAGAATCATGTGTCAATCATGTGATTTTTAATGAAGCATGTGCATCTCATGTGACTACTTAAAGAAGCTGATTAGTTTTGACTAGGATTCTTTATAAATTTTATTTTTTTATTTATTTTGTTATTTTTAAGACTTGGTCAAAAAGTTTATCTTGGAAATTAAGTTAAAAATAGTATTCTAATTTTGTTCCTTGATTTTAAGCATTATTTAAAATATTTCTAATTAGATTTTAGTGTTTTACTTTTATTAGGATTTTAGTCTCTTAAAAACTTTGTTTATAAAAAGCTCTCTATTGTATTTTATTTTAGAAAATCATAAATGAATGAATTTGGATATTATTTAATACTTTGTGAGGCTTTTGCTTTTTTGTATTCTCTGAGAGTTCACGTGACTTATCAAATGATTAGTCTTCCTTTATGACGTTTTGAGGCTAGGGTTCTAAGAGACAAATTCTCTTAAGTTCTTTCTTTTAACCAACATTCTTGTTTTCTAGCTAATCTCGGGTAAAGTGTCATCTTGTTAAAAATTCTTAGGACAAAGTTCCTAAAGGGTCTTGCATCAACTTATTGTTACTATTAGGTTTAGAAAATTTTACTTAAAGTTAGTAGTAATCTATTTTAAAATAATAACAACAGATCTTTCAAAATATTTTTTTTAACTCTGAATCCTTAATTGTAATTTTCCCTTAAACATAAATTATATCATTTCTTTCATCTCATCATTCTCTTTACAATTCTATCATTGATTATTTTATGAACCAAACAAGCTCTAAGTACATTTTAAAAATCCAACACTCTCTAATGATTTAAATATTGGAAGAAACTTTTGAGATGTTAAACTTGAGTTGTAGACGGTGAAAATGTATAATGTAACAATTAAATAAATCTCAAGTGGCATCTCAATCGTCAATTTTAATAAGAAATTAAACATAAGAATTTTATTCCTGAAAGTTGATAGTTCAGAGAAATATTTTTCAGTTTAAAAAATTGACGGTGTTTACTAATAACCTAAAGTTCAAGAGGATGATCGTATTCTTCCCAAAAAAATTTTCCAAGAACTGAATAATCTAGTACAACCAACGAATCTCTTATGAATGATGCATAAAAAAAACAAAGTAACTCTTCCTATCACCCGCAGCTTACAGCCTTACGTGCAGTTGCCTGAGAGTCTTCAACATAACAGGGTTTAGATCTCTTTATTGACTTGTTTCCGCTTCAAGCAACTTAGTTGCGACTTGGGTCAGCGAAGAAGCTGTTGATGGAAGGCATAATCTCTGGTGTTCTGTTGCGTACAAATTTCCTCACAGCATGTTCTGCATACTTCTCTCCCTCCGCATGGTTCTCCAGTACTCCTGCTAGCCTGTTCCCCTTAGTCACCCTGTTTTAAGGGAAATACATAGACACAAAATTCGACTCACTCATTGTTCTTTTATCCAAATAGTATTTAACTAGATAAGGACACCACCAATACCAACACTTCTGATGACTATATATGGATCAAACTGTTATTTTTCAATTGATTAATGAAGATACATCCCTTCTTATCAATGTAATCACTTGGGATCAAACTGAGTGATCCTAGTCATTCTGCTCCTTTTGTCTTCTCTACCAATTTTAAGGGTTAATATACCAAGTAAAAAATTCAGCTAAAGCACAATGATTTTAATCCCCACTCCTCTGATAATTCAACTCATCTATTTAAACAAAAACCACACAAATTCCAGGTCTTTGAAATACGATCAGACATTGAAATCAATCATAACAAAATCAAAAGATATCACATAACCTGCAATTAAAGACTGCTATTTTACCAAATGACAAGCATACCAAGATGCACAAGCTTTCAATTTAAACTTTCAGAGGACTAAGTGCATTTGCTTAATAACCTAAACAACGCGTGGGAGAAAAAGAGAGAGAGAATGACCTGACTTCAGGGTTGTAGCAGATATTACGAATCAACTGCATCCCACAGATGCTGACGGCAACTCCCACAGCCGCGAACAGTGGGAATACCTACACAATGAAAACTCATTATAAGGTGTAAATACTAAAGATGTATATTACTTTATTTAATAAATGATAATCTCTAGACAAGAATAAAAAATTTAAAAGAAAAACTATGGATTTAAGGTTTTCGTAGAATCACCAAATACAAAATAGCGAACCATAATAAGGTTCGCTGAATCAAATATGAACTATCCGGCGGAAATAGAGAAATATTGACATACCTCAGGTCTGATCCATCGGCTCGCCATTTAAGAAGAACTGATTAAGACTGTATCTTGTGCCCTATGAATACGCTTTTCAAGATATAACAATCAAATAAAATCCAATTATCTATAGGCAATTCTTTGATAACAAATATCAATTGACAGTCTCAACTTAATTGAAAAACGTGAAAATTATGTTTTACATATCCTATAACCCTGTTGATAAGTTCAATAGAGTAAATTACTTTTTATTTTTCTCTTCTTAATATGCTTAAATTATACTGTTATTTTTTTTTGATAAAAATATACACAAATTCTCTCAAGTTAAAATATAACTAAAATATCTTCAAAAATAATATTTATTTTTAATTAAAAATATAACATTAAAAAATACATTTTTAAACTTTTATTTCAATATTATTTATTGCATTAAGAAACTATAAATTTAATTTAATCTAAATTAAAAAATTAACTATTTATATATTAGTCAAATGCATATTTAATAACTGTTATATTATATAAATAATAAAGATTAAATTCATCAAAATTAATATAATTATAACTTATTTTTTATTCTAGAATAAATCGATAAATAAATTTTTTAATTTTAAAAAAAATTAAAATTTTAAAATAGAAAGATTATATAATTTAAATATTTCTCATTAAGAAAAATTTATATGTAGATACTATTATTTTTATTATTATATTTTTTCAATTAAAATATAATAAACATATAATTCTCTAATAATATAATACCAAATACATGTTTTTCACAAATATTTATATAATTTTTTAATTAAATTATATACTGATAACAATGTTATTAGAAAACTATAATACTATATATTTATTATATTTCAATTAAAAATTCCAATAATAAAAACATAAAGAAATATGACTAAGTCTAATCCTTCTCATAAGTTCAGATTGTATACTCTGTTGATGCACGAAGCCGACGCAGCGGGGATTTTTCAGATCAACATTAACTGATTTATATTATTCCTTCAATATTACCACCATATCCTAAAATAGTTGATCAACTAGTGTTCTTGAAACTGATTTTGCTTCACTGAACGAGGAAACACATTTGGATGGGAGAGTCACCATCCAAATTTTAACATCTAAATTAATAACTAACCGAGATGTCCAAGAAACAAATTCCTTTATGTATGAAAGACGAGAACAGGAGGATAAGTGAAAAGAATATAAATAAATTATATATTAATGTATTTATCACGTCTTTATTCATCTACAATGTTCGTACTTCTCTTTCCCTTCCCAAACAAAGATATTTTAGGTGTAGTAGTTTATTGGCACCTGCTTGCATACATCAGCACATGTATTAGGATCGCCATTCCATTCTCCAGCTTCCCACTTGTAAGCAAGCTTTCCCTAACAATTTAAACTCTCAGACCACCAAGGTGATATGTAGTGGCAAACACCATCCCAGAACATGAGTAAAATGAGAGCTGTGCTTGAAAATAATGGCACTTAATGTATAAGAAGTCTTGTTTTCTGATAAACATAAAGCTGTATACATGGTTAAAGCCCACACCTTAAAACCAAGCAAATTTGTACCCAAAAGGAAAAAAAAAAAAAAGCAAGCTAGCAAATTTGCATAATATTTTCAGCAGCGAAAAAGAAAGATTATGTTCTGCAGTATGTGTAACTTTTGGGCTCTCGCCAGCTTTTCTATCAGCAACATCAACTTCTAGATGCAAATTCTATGCCTCTCGGACCCGAACCCGATCACGCCAAGACCCTTTTTGCTTGGCCAATACCTGAAACCGATACGAAGTGTTATTTAAATCGTATGTCATGCTTAACCAGTTAACCATGTCCATTACGGCATAGAAATCACTTACAGATTCACTTAAGAGGCTTGTAACAAGGTCTTTTCTATTATCTTCCTTCTCGTTGTTTTCCCTTTCAGGTTCACTGTCTGAAACGATGGGAGGTGGAAGTGTCGATGCACCAAACATTGCTTCCTCATGAGCAGCTTGGATTTGTTCCTCCCTTCTTGCCTTCATGATAATATGCATGCATTAATTCAGAACTATACAATTCTATTCAGTCTTCCAAACTAGGAAGGAACTGAATTAACTATCCATGCAATAATAAAAGATGAAGCAGATACCTCAACTGCAGAAAACCGGAAACTCTGGCCAATGTGCTTGACTAAGGATGCATCATCTTCGGCAACTGTAGATTGCGTGGAAATGCACAATCAGTTCTATTTAGATCAAGTCTAACCAAATCCATCATTACTCATCCTGAATATAAGATAACAAGCTAAAATAGCAGCAACATAGACGCTAGACATAGACAGATCAAACATTCAATGATGCAACAGTAGATTATGATTATTTTTATTATTATTATTATGCATATAATTACATCGATCAATATTAGATTTTTAACAAGGCATTGCTTCAATATGCACACAACAAATGCATGAAATCCTTACATTACCAGGAAACCACCGAGATGAAAAAAATAAATGAAAATGACAAATTTAAATGAGGTACTTGTTTATTAGTTGCTTTTCTATCATAAAGAATAACCAGTTAAAAGAACCGAATAATACTTACAGCTCCAAAAAGAATAAGAACAAAGAGAATGACATTATAGAAACCAAGAATTCCCCAAAAAAGAATCAAAGATAACAGCGTTGTCAAATAAGTCTGACCTTCAATTTCCTCTTCATCAAGAGGGGCATCCTTGTTGAACTCAAATCTTTCCCAGCCAACACCTTTTTCTGAGTCCTTTTCAGCTGCATTAAGATTTAAACCAGGAAAAAATATTACAATTTGGATAGAAATCAGTTTATGATACCGAATGATCATTGGTATAACAAGACAAGAATCCATGTCATTTGCCAATGATCAAGTTTCATGAGTATGTCCACATAGTAAGCTTCTGAAAATAATTTTGAAACTTGTTAATCATTAAAAAATATGAAGAAAAAATGAAAACCATACCATCAAACTAATTAAGGGCTACCAAGTTCAGCGTTTCATGGGGCAAATAAAGTTACGTATGATAGCGTATCTCACACAAAACCACGCATGAACAAATACTGCTTTGAAGATCTATGGACTCACCAGTTTCAGAAAGCTGCAGCTTCATCTTGGCTTTGACTCTCTCAGCAGGTGACTATTGAAAGTAGTAAAGACAGACGTGAGTCGAGACATTAAGAGTAACATCCGAAAGTAGGCAAGCCTAAATTCCCTTAAACTAAAATAGCGTTTCACCGTGCTAAAACACAGCGGGCTTTTACAATGCTAACTACACAAAGATACAAATAGTGAATCCTAATCCAGGATGGGTTGCTCCAGTTTTAATTCTTGTAAAGTGAAAATTGAAAACTCCAGTTGAAACCAGCGCTCAAACAAAGAGGAAAACTAAATTTCTCGCCAAATCAAGCGGCCATTTTGCGCATCTGAATGCCCAGACAAACGTGTAACAGATAGAAAAACATACCATCTTGTCATAACCTTGAATCAACCGCGCATAATCCACCCCAGCATTCTTTCCCTTACCCATTTTACTCAGTCTCCTTCGATCCCCAACATCACTTTCATTCTTCTCCGACCTCCGCTGTTGTTGAGGCGAAGAGCTCCGACTCCTCTTATCTGATCTTCGTTCGCGAGGAGAAATGCTTCTACTCCTCCCTCTACCCCTTTGCCGCCTATCCTCATCCAAATCGCTTCTGGACCTGCTTCTCCTTCTCCTCCTTCTCTCAGCATCTCTGTCCCTATATCTCTCTCTGCTCCTACTCCGCCTCCTCGACTCTCTATCCCTTTCCCTATACTTGTCTCTGCTACGACTTCGCCTCCCCGATGCTCTACTGTCTCGGTCCCTACGCCTCTCCCTGCTCCTACTTCGCCTCCTAGTAGAATGTCCATCATCATCCTCTGGCTTGTGTCTTCGGTCCCAAACCCTAGATAGTCCGGTTTCTTCTGTGGGTTTCTTCTTGAGCTTGTTTTGAATGGATTGGAGCTGTGCTTCCTTCTCAAATTCGGAAGCCTTGGAAGGGCTCGAAGCTCTAACGAAATTGCTGAGGAATGAAGAGGAAGAAGCGAGAGCTGAGCCGGGCTTCGGAACGGCGTCGGAGTTGGTCGAGAAACCCAGACCTTGCTTGAACCTCGCAGCTCCTTCGCCTTTTCGGGTCAGCTCGTCGTAGTAAGCCGCGGCTTTCTCTTCTTCCATTCCTGATCGCTATCCTTCTTCTTCAGGGATCTCAATCAAACGGAGAACGCTCCATGTTATTCTTCTCTTTACAATGAAAATTTAGAGAAATTTTTTTAAATCACCTTACAATTAGAGATGTGGTGCTTTAAAATTGCATCTCCTGTATATATATATTTTTAGAAAATTGGTATCTAAATTATTCTAATTTTGTAAAATTAAAATTGAAAAATCTTAAAACATTATTTTTTTTTAAAACATTCAAAACCTTACAATTTTTTTTTATATTACGTTAGAGGAATCAAACCTTTAAAATTACGCGTAATCTTACTTTACTCTTGGTCTATCTTCGAATGGTACAATTTATTTTACAATGACAAAAATACTCTTAATACTTCTTAAAAGTATCACTTCTCTTTTTTAAAATTACAATATAAATCTTCTTAAAGTTATATTTTGGTTCATTATAAACATTAAATAAAAATACAAAAATTATTACCACTTAATTTTATTTTTTAAGATTATCATTCTTATTTTTTGAAATTACAACATAATTTTTCCGAAGTTATAAATACTATATTTTTGGTTTGTTATAATAACTTGATGAAAATATAAAAATTAATATCACTTAATTACTGCTCATTTTTTTAATAGTTACTACTTATATTTTTTAAAGTTACATTAAAGGTATTTTTGTCAGATAGATTTTAGACCCTTTAAGCTTTTAGAAAAGTCATAATTTTTATAGTCCTACGGTATCAATTTTACAAAATTAAAGTTATAAGATGTCATTTTTCTTTTTCTTTTTAGTGTCTTGAACAATTTTATAGTAGTGTCTCAGAATAATATTAGCAATTCTGATTTTTTATTTTAATTATTTATTAATAAGATATAGTTACTCAACAAATCAAATAAACAAAATAATTGAACAAATTACATAAGCATCAATTTTTGATATATATCACTTATTTAGTAATGTACAAAAGCTTTTGTCTTTTTCAGCTTTGAAACATGATGCAGTGGATTAAGCTTTACTAATGTTTACTAGATTGTTAAATACTTTTGTAATATCAAGCGGTCCCTCAAAAAGCCTCCATATATTAGTCTATCAATCCAGATTTAGTGAGTTAAAATTTTTCTCATATATATTTTTTTTAAAGTAAATTTTTTTCCATGTCTTAGAAAATGTTCAAATTACACCACTTTCATTTTTATTATGAAAATATATACAAAATTTCTTTAAATTAAAATATGAATAAAATATTCATAAAATAATATTAATTTTTTAAAAAACAATTATTAATTTGTTTAACTGTTATTTATTTTGTATTAAAAATTATAAAATTAATTTATTCTATTGGTTAAACATATATTTAATATTATTATATTATATAAATAATAAATATAAAGATTTTTTATCAAAATACATCTAATTGTAATTTATTTATTTTGTTGTAGAAAGATTAGTGTAATATATTTTTTAATTTTAAGAAAAAAGTATTTTTTTTAAATAAAATAAAGAATATTATAATTTAGACATTTAAAAAAATCTATAACTTACCTTTTTCTTTTCAATATCTTAATCAAATCAGGTGATATTTGCACTAGCTTACCCAACAAAACTTAAATGGCGTCACTAGGTTTGAGCAGTGGGGTGGTTTCAACTTTCAAGCTTAGGCCCAGATAATTAAGTGGAGGATGGGCCCAACACCAGATAGTACATAGGCCTGAGAGATTGTGGGCATGACCAATTTGTTTCTGAAAAAAAATAAAAAAATAAAAGCAATAGGAGGAGAATGACAGGGGAATATTGAGATGGGCGCATAAAATCAGAGTTTGATTGATTGGGGCAGATGCTGAAATTTGATTGAAGCACAGAAGAGTAAAATATGTTGGGGCTTTTGCAGTCCATAGTTATAGTAACGCTCCATCCATCACATTTGATTCTGTCCTTTCTTTCACGCAAATCCACACCCCACTACTATATATAATCTTCAATTTCAAATTCAAGGCCCAATACGATGCCGTGTGGAAGAAAAGGCAAAGGGGTCTGAAAAGGTGGATACGATACGATAGGAGCGTAAACGTCAAAGCAGATCAAACATATCGGATCACAGCGACTGAGGGCCTTCGATGGGACCCACCACCCTGCCACCGTATCATCCTAAGATATATGTTTTTCTGTTCCATCTGGAGGTGACGCCTCCCCTTCTGTTGCATTACGCGCTGCCGGCCAACGCCGGCTTTTCCCTTTCCCATTCCTCCGACAACCTTTTTCTTCAAATTACTAAAATAAACAGCTGTTATGTACATGATTTGTTTCAATAAAAAATAGGATGAAATTTAATTTTGTATACAACATGAAATGTCCCATAAGTTAATGAGTTAACATAAATTACAGTATACATTTAAGATATTAAAATAATATATAATTAATCATATTATAAAATTTAATAAAATATTGCTAAAAATTTAATGACAATAATTACATCAAGCCTTTATTAAAACTAGAAAAAAGTTAATTATAAATCTTTAAGAAAAATATAAGCTTGAGTAAAATTTTGCATAGAAAGTAATTTTAAAAAATAGGAACTAAAAGCATACGTATATATTTAAAAAATATTTTATGAAATTTTGATGAAAGTGCAAAGAGCTTATGTAACTTACCTCTTCAATTTTAAAAATTTATCATAGATCTTTCAAATTTAGTTTTAGTGTTGTACAACATGACTTTCCCTCAACATTTTCCTCCAAAATCTCAACCCCGTCATCTACATAAGCTAAAAGAGGCAAGTGAGCCCCAAAAAAAAAATTGTAACAAAAAAAAATCCCTGTTTACCACTTGAAATGTTTGATTGAATGTACTTCTGTTGAAATATTACATGCGAGAGTTTTGCTAATATCACATATTATATACAACGACCCCCCTCCCCTCCCCCCTCTCAAAAAAAAGTGTGGTTATAATTTTGGATGAAAAAATTAATGAAAAGATTATATTACACAAAATTAAAAATAGTTGCACAATTTATAAGTTGAAAATTTTCTTATTCATATTTTACAATAGGCTTTCAAACAAACAAGAAATAAAATAATGAGAAAATTATAGTTGAAGGTCCAAATTAAAAATATTTATATTGAAAAAGATTATATTTTAAAATTATTCTAAAAACTCTATAACAAAAAAAAATTATATACAATTTTTTATATTATTATTGTCAAATATTTTAATTAAAATATAATAAATATAAAATTTGCTAATAATAATATAACACACACATATATATATAATTTTTACAAATAATTATATAATTTTTAATTACATCATATATTTATTATATTATTATTAAAAAATTATATAATTATTACATTTTATTTTAAAACGTGACAATAAATATATAAAAAGTTACATCAAGAACGAATAAGAAAGTTTAACTTTTTTTAAACTCTTAAAAATAATTTTAAATTTTACTATTTTTTAATATAAATATTTTTAAGTTCAAACCGTAATTTTCCCAGAGTAATGGAAGAAAAAGGTGGTTCAAAACTGAAAGAAAGTCAAAACCGGGACGCAGAGGCCACGGCAATCACAGGGAAACTGGCCCCAAACTTGATGCGTTTTGTCTTGTGCGAGACTGACCAACATTACTATTTCTATTAATAAATATGTAAGATTTTGACAGGCGACGCCAAGAGACAAGTGGAGTCCCAAAATCCTCTCTGCTAGATTTGCCAAGATCTCCCAGATTCGTACCTTCCGAATCTTCCCTCCTTTATTGACCCTTTCTGCTAAATAAAGTTCATTCATTTCCTTTGACCCTTCTTCCCTCTTTCTTATTTATACTTTTCTTCTCACATTCACCCTCATTCACAATTCTTTTTGTTTTTTCTAATATTCTCGCTTGAGGGATTTGCTTACATATCCTAGATGATGCCTACCGCCGGCGATGTTCTCAGGCTAGAGGACCCCTCTTGCAGTGCGGGGGAACTGCACGTTCTTGCCGTTGATGACAGTTATGTCGATCGCAAGTTCATTGAGCGCTTGTTGAAAGTTTCTTCTTGCAAAGGTTAAAAACCAGAATCTCCTGCCTCCTGAGTATTGTTGTTCTTGTTATGGTTACTGTTTTTTACATTTAGATTAAGTTCTGTAGCCGATTGGATTTGGACTTGGAATTTTGCAGTGACGGTTGTAGAGAGTGGAACTAGAGCTCTTGAATATTTAGGATTGGATAGAGAGAAGAGCTCCATTGGATTTGAGGTAAGAAAATTGGGTTTTAGATTCATAAATGCATTTCTCGTTACTGCCTGAATAGGTTCTTACGTTGTTATTTGATGGCTGTGCTCACAGAGTGTCAGGGTTAATCTGATAATGACGGACTATTCCATGCCGGGGATGACAGGATATGAACTGCTCAAGAAGATCAAGGTGGATAATTGCTTTTCCTCGCTTTTATTATTCTTTTTCCACTTTTGTGTTGCCCTTTGTTTGTTTTCTTTCTTGGGGGGGGGGGGAGAAATTGTTTATTAATCTTTGCCTTTTTCTATTATTTCTATCAGGAGTCATCTATTTTTAGAGAGATTCCAGTAGTGATCATGTCATCTGAGAATATCTTGACTCGAATTGACAGGTATGCTCTTGATTAAATGACTTCCCTAGTTGTGAGTTGTGACATTGCCATACATTAAGGATGCGACATCTGCCAAACTTTGAACTTAATTTCACAATGGATATGATATTGCTAGAAATTTGAATGATGTTTGTGAATGGTGCCTGTACTTCGACTAAACATCAAATGCCTCCGTCAAATTCAAGGATTACCACCATAGTGCATCTGCAATCTAGTGTCTTCTGTGAAAGAAACCTGTATTCTGGACCTAAATTTCCCTTGGGGACTTTGGATAATCAAATATTAGTTTGGTACAGAGAATTTCCTCAATTATGCACTCTAATTTGTGTAATTACGTTTGAGTTCCTCGTGTTCTTCAAATTCTAAGCTGGTGTTCATTAAAATCCTCTTCTCTATGAATACTTAGAGCCCGTTCAGTAAACGGGAAAAGACAAGGGAGAGTCTGATGGAAATGGAAATGGAAAGCTCAGGGGAAATTTCAATTTTGCTCCTCTAATTATTATTCAATCATTATTTAACACTATCCACTAATTATTACTCAATCATGAAAAGCAAGGGTAATAAAGTCATTTTCTATCCTCAAAATCACCTTTTCTCTTTCCTTCCCCATTTCCATACCTAACTTTCCTTCCACCAAAAGAGCCCTTATATAATCTATGACTGAATCAGAAAATAACTTCTTGCATGGATCCCAGATTCCAGAGCACTGAACTGATAATATGGAGACAAGAATGTTAAAGAAACTAAATGGTTTTAGATTAAAACTAAGATCTGGGCTGACACTGGTAGAGATTAAGGCTACTTTGGAATTGCTGTTGGGGTTGAGAGAAAGTTCCTAAATAATAAGTCCTTTACCTCAGAAGAACATGTTGCTTTTAAATTGCAATTCGGGCGATGATGAGTGAATGTGAATCATTATGAATTCCAGAATCCCATTTGTCTAATGGTCAACTGAGTTGTGTGGGGTGGCACCAATTATTGTCATTATAAATGCCAGAGTGTTCATAATATGCGTGTAATTGTACTTGAAATTAATGGCATTCGCTATTCCCTCTTAGGAATGAAGAATACATGTATATGCGGTTTCATTTCTCATCAGTTAAGTTTACCATATTTTGACTTCAATTTTTGCGTGTTCATACATTTCCATCTATGAACTGCTGAACAAACAATTATTCTGTTTTGTGGTCACTTTTTCTAGAAATTCATGGTTTATTTGTGCTAATTGGCAGGTGCTTGGAGGAAGGAGCAGAGGAGTTTCTGTTGAAGCCAGTAAAGTTGTCAGATGTGAAACGATTGAAAGAATTTATAATGAAGGGTGAAGGGAAGGAAAGTGGAAAGAAAATATCTCACAAAAGGAAGCAAGCAGATGATTGTAGTGGATTTTCATCAACTCCATTCTCCTCGGTCTCATGTCCTTGTGATCCATCCTCTTTACCATCTGCATTGTCCTCAAAAAAATCTAGATTGCGAGCAGAGATTGAATAATGCCCTTCGCGTCCCCAAGTGCAGTTTTTGCTATACATAGAACCCTAAAGACTCTTTTAAGTATCTGGCATTTTACACTAGTCCATAATTTCGCTAACATGAATACTAGAATAGTAGAATTAGAAGTGGAGAGGAGCAATTCTAGAATCACTTTTTGTTTTTGGTCCCATACATATGTTTTTGCGGATTCTGCCTCTGTACAGATGAAATTTGTCAAATTTTGAGAAAAACCCTGTATTGTAAGGGTCTGTGCTGCACGTAAGTAAAATTTTTTTAATGTAAATTTTGTGCTTGTGATGTTTAGAAGTATGATCTATTTATCTGCCCCTTGCAGCCGGATGGAAAATACCCTTTTATGGACCTTTAGTGGTTATTATGCCTTGGGGAATCTTGTGTGTATTAGTCTCTAATCCTTGTCAGCATGTCAAAAGTTTAATGAATGTTTGCTCAAATACTTATTAGAAGTGCTTGATTGACGGGGATGCGACTGAGCTTTTATCTCAATTAAGTGTATTTCGCTGTTGGTAATAGAGGGGGTAGTCATCTGCTGAATCGGAGGAATAATTGAGAAATTCCAAGGCAGAGCTCTTCCTTTAATTAGATTCCTAGCGGAATGGGTACTTGTATTATGAAGGCCTTGAAAAAGAATGTTCAATTATGCCAAGAGAAAAGACAAGGCCAGATAACAAAGTTTCCACTTCTCCCACTCTTATGCTACGGTTGGTATATAAGAATAATTTTTATGAAAATAGAATAAAATTTTGTGATTTATAATTATATTTGGTATAAACATGAAAATAAAAATAAAAATATTATTTTATTCTTATATTTGAGGAGATGAAAATAGTACGAAAATTAAAAAAGAAATTTGATCAAATGATTATAGTATTTCTAGTGTATATATAGATATTTATAAAAAAATATTTTTAACTACTCTTAATTAGAAAAAAAAAATCAAAGTATTCATTTTCATCTTTTTAATTTGTAAGAAATATTTTTTGAAATCATTAATAATAAAAAATATTAAAATATTCATTTTAAATTTTTTAATTTTAAAAAAATGCTCGGAATTTTTTTATTTCCTCAAAAGCATTACAATAAAAGACCAACTCATTCCCAAGAATAATCGTGGATTCCATTAAGTGAGGATGGGAATCTCATTCCCACTATTTGTGGGAATTCCTTTTCATCAAGATGTGACAAAACACCCTACCGAACATGCTTTTTCTTCACTCCATTTCCCTACTCCTTTGTTCTCTCCTACCAACATGGCCTCAAGCTTGGGATGCTATTTTGTCCATGCCACTCAGCAGCTATTAAGGGAGTCCAAATTGGGTATTTTCATTGATTCTTTATTATTAATCTGTCCAATGTGTTTCCTGTAGGACAAGTCTTTGCCATTATTACATTGAAACAAACACCAGAGAATAGGACAATCAATACCCCAGAAACAAGAAGATATGCATTTCCAAATCATAATCACAGCAATCACCTATCAGGCAATAAATAAATAGCACTAGCGAGCCTTCAAGCTTAAAATGTTTTAGACAATAAAAGAACTTTTAGATGTAATTTTTTGTGTATGTTTTTTTTCTTTAATTAAAGTATTGTGAAAAAATCAATAATGTTCTGTTGATTTAAAATTCAACTTGATATATTTTATTCCAAAGAAAGCCCCTCTTGTGTTGCCCTACGACACCTGGATTAAGACCGTCACCTCACAAAGTTTTGGAGAGACGGCATCATTTAGGCCAACAACATAGAACAAAACAAAAATGGTCAGATAACATTAAGCTAGGAAAAACATTAATTTCTTCCATAATTAACAATGTAAATAAGAAATTGAGATAGGACGGCTTAGACATTATACCCACTGCAAAGCAAGCAAGCAATTGAATTACCCCTCACCATCCAAAATTGGCCGACCTATATATCTATTCATTAGGCTTCAATTTAGATTTGCAATTCAAGGGAAATTTATGGTCCCACTTGCATAACCGTACATAACCCTTAAATAGAGTAATAAAATTCCTAGCAATGACAACTGCCACATTGAAATTATCATCAACCATCGCCAGACATAGTGAAAGTTTGTCATCAAATATCCCTTTCAAGACTCCCTCAGACACACATTTCTTCAACTAAATTATTCACAGTTTACTGCTATGTTTTTGCCTGTGATCACCTGAAGGCCCAGCAGATATCTCCAATCTTCCCACTTCAAAAGTCATCAATGTCTACTCCTAGTCACGCAATTTCAAAGGCTGTGGCTGCTACAGCTGCTGTTATATTATTACTTGCTGGGATTTTCTTTTACTTGTTCCACAGATTTGCTCTATCTCGATACCGCCAAAGACACAAAGTTGCTGCTAGTTTTCTTCGCGGAAAAGGGGTGAACCTTGAGGACCTCAAGAAAGTTAGTGGCGATGTGAAAGGATTGGTCGTTGAAGAAAATGGGATTGATATTCTTTGCATGATCGAAGCAGATGGTAGACCCCTGAAAACTAGATGTCGAAAAAGTTGGTTTAATCCAAGTTTTGAAGATTCTGAAGAAGGGAAGAGAATAGATATCACGGTACAAAGTTTATTAAGATTTAAGCCTCCGGAGATTCCACTACCTTGTGAGGAGCTAGTTAAACCAGTATCACGAGTACCTACCCTGCCTTCTTCAGTATCACAAGAAGTGTCACAATCCCCTCTGCTTAAGGTTCTTGACAAAAAAGTTCCTCCACCACCACCACCACCTCCTCCACCTCCTCCTCCGCCTCCACCACCATCTCCTCCAAGAAAGGAAGTTCCAAAGCTGCCACTTAGGCCTCCATCACTACCGCCTCCACCTCCAAAGGCTAGTGGCTTCACTTCATCATTAAGATCCTCACCTCCACCTAAAGGGAAAGCAAAAATGCAGAATAGCAAAGAGGTTACCGTCAATGAGAGTTCAAAAGAGAAAGGTGGTGACACAAAAAAGCTGAAGCCTCTTCACTGGGATAAGGTTGTAGCTAATGTTGATCATTCAACAGTGTGGGATCAGATCAACGATGGCTCTTTCAGGTAACTCTTCCTTAATATTTTCACCCCATCTTATCTAACAAGTTAAAAAATCACCATTTAAGGGTTTTTTTTAATATATATTTTTTAAGGTTTGATGATCAACTCATAGAAACACTCTTTGGATATTCAACCAACAAGACCCATGAAAGATATAAGGGTCTTTCAACTAATTCCAACTTCATTTCACCACCTCAAATATTCATTCTGGAGCCCCGAAAATCCCAGAACACCGCGATTGTACTGAAGTCTCTTGCAATTTCTCGCAATGGAATCCTGGAAGCACTCCTTGATGGCCAAGGACTCAGTGCTGACACACTTGAAAGACTCACCAAAATAGCTCCAACTCAAGAAGAAGCAGCCAAAATAATCAATTTCAATGGCAACCCGGATAATCTAGCAGATGCTGAGTCTTTTCTTTACCACATCCTGAAAGCAGTACCAACAGCATTCACTCGTTTGAAAGCAATGCTTTTCAGATCAAGCTATGATTCTGAAGTACTTCAGCTTAAAGAACACCTGAAAACACTTGAAATGGGATGTAAGGAGCTGAGGACTAGTGGTCTCTTTATAAAACTCCTAGAGGCCATTCTCAAAGCCGGGAACCGAATGAATGCTGGAACTTCAAGAGGCAATGCCCAAGGTTTCAACCTAAGCTCTCTTAGCAAGCTTTCTGACGTGAAAAGTACAGATGGGAAGACCAGTTTGCTTCACTTTATTGTGGAACAAGTAGTTCAGTCGGAAGGAAGAAGGGAAGCTATGTATCAAAAGCAGAACCTGACACAAGAGATAGACAAAGAATATCTAATGCTTGGCTTACCAGTGTTAAGGGGGCTAAGCGATGAGTTATCCGAAGTAAAAAAGGCAGCCAACATAGAGCATCGCAATTTCATCAGTGTGTGTTCGACTCTGCATGCTCATGTCACCGAAATTCGTCAGATTATGGCATGTTGTGATAACAGTGAGATAGGTGGGTTTATTAAGGAAATGAAAGGGTTCCTAGAGGAATGTGAGGAGGAGCTGAAGGTGGTGAAAGAACAACAGACAAGGGTCATGGAGCTTGTGAAGAAAACGAACGATTATTATCTAGCAGGAGGGTCCAAAGACAGCATGTCAAACCCCTTTCAATTGTTCGTTATTGTAAAAGATTTTGTTGACATGGTAGATCAGGCTTGCTTGGAACTTAAGAAGAAGCTAGAAAAGAGGAGCGTAGGAGTAGAAGCTGTATTATCAACACCACCTTTGTCACCATCAAGGAAGGTGCCACTCAGATTTCCAAACTTTGATTTCCATTTTCTGTCAAATATGTCAGGAGCAACATCTTCAAGCCAATCAGAGGATGATTTTTGAAACGGGTTTTGACAGCCTTGTACAAGAGAGAAGAAGAGTTGTGTCCTTTGAGTTGCTGAGACACCATTTATGGTTCGATTTGATAACTTTACAACTTGAATATTCACTAGTTACCAACACATCGTCAGGAATAAAGTCACCACCTCATCAAGGTTATAGTCTTCCAGGGACATCAACGAGGAAAATATTTACATTTTACAACCAATGGGGCATTTGCTAATCTTGTGTTCGCATTTAAATATATGAATGCTTTCCCAGCTGTAGGCAAGATAGGATCATATAATTCAGTTCTTGAGTTCTATATATTCTGAAAATTGACTTCTTTTTAGTTTCATGTAACACATAATAGCCAAGGTGTTGACGAGAATGATGAAAGCCCTGTACTTCCAGATTATAATTTGAGTCTACCACAGAATTTATCACAACTGCTAACTGTCGATCAAATAACATCGCTGTTAAATACTACTATTTTGAGCTGCGTTATCTTGGGCTTCCAGCTAATACGGAAAATCTCAAGATAGGAAGAAAAGGGTCAAAATCCACAAGAGAGAGAGAGAGAGAGAGAGAGAGAAGAATGATCTTCATAATTTCTCAGAAACAAGCATGAGAACAGAGATTCATATCCTGCAAAAAGTTCTTTTGACTCCATCGGAAGTATGCCAGTATGGACCCACATGATGGTTTTGGTCATTGTTTATTTGTTTATTTGAATTTCACTTGGACATATATGGGTTTATTATTCATGGACAACTATGACGAAACTTGCTGTTTCCACATGCACTCATTCCTAATAATGTATTTAACAAGGTTAATCATCATTTTTTATTGGACCAAGACCATCTCTGGCCCAGTCACTTTCAAGTTAACTCGCACAGAGTCTTCGTCAACCTTAATCTAATGTCATAAGATTTCGAGTAACTTCCCATCAAACCTTCCCCTTATAGATGCATCAAGCAAGAAACAGAAGACCAATAAGAGAAATTATTGGAGTTGGAGTGTGAGAGAAAGAAATCAGAAACATGGCCAATGGAAATGAAAGCCTGCAGAGAGCATGGCGAAGCAATTTGGGAAACAGAATTTTGATGGTAAACCAAAACTCCAATTTTAGAATATATAGAACTCATGTCAATTTAAAAGAGTAGAATTGAAATAGAAGTAGAAGTATACCTGAATTTATTGTTGTGATTAATTACACAAGTTAGTTTTTTAAATTATTCTAGATAAGATAAACAGAATCCTATCTAAAAAACTCTTTTATAAATTGGAACATAGAGGAATTTATTCTAAATTTAAAGGACCATAATTCCTTTATATAATAATAATAATATAACTAATATTCACTTTATCATAAAATTTTAGTTATACTCTTAATAACAATCATATATTTATCCCATGACATTAGACCTCCAAACCCACTAAAATTTTAATTTTAAATTATATCACTTTATTGGACTTAAATAAGTAAATAAATAATGACTCCACATTTTATATTTACATGTGCTGCCTCACATGTTGAATTTTATTATAATAATCTCTCACTAGGCCACATATGTAATCTTATAAAAATGTGTATAACCTTATGAGCTCAAAAATTACCATTAATCACATACATAAACAATCTAGTCCATTGATTATATCAATATAATATCAAAAGAGGTTTTAATTACATCAATCATAACTAAACCCATCAGTGATAACATAGACTAACATAATCAAATGACATATATTAATCATGGGCGTGTGGCATAGAAAATTATATGAAATGTGATTTATACATGTCTATTTTCTAATTGGTTCTACTTTATTTTAATAAGATCAAGATCTTAGCTTGATATAACAAAGTGAGAAACTGAAAGTTGTGTAACTTTATTTTTGATAAAAAATAAATATATAAATGTCTGTAATGAAACACAAAATACCCACTCCCACTATAATGTGATATCCTCAAACATAATGACACCTATACGAGTAGTATGCTCATGAAAAGGTCATAGGTGGTAATCTTTTTGTAAAGGGATTTGCTATCATGGAGTTTGTACCAATATATTTAACAAAAATTTGGCCATTTTGTACTCTTTCTTTCATAACGAAGAATTTAATATCTATATGCTTTAATATAGATGAATTCCTATTATTATTGGAATATAAAATTGTTGACTTATTGTCACAATACAACTTTAGTGGTCTTTCAATTCCTTTTAGTATGTACACCCCAGTGACAAATTTTCGCAACCATATCCTATGATTGGATGCCTCATAGCATCTTACAAATTCTGCCTCCATGGTGGAAGAAGCTACGAGCATTTGTTTGACAATCTTTTAGGAAATAGCTCCACTAGTTAGTAGATAGATGTAATTCAATGTAGATTTCTTACTCTCTTGGCATCTAACATAGTCAAAATTAGAATACCCTATGATCTTCAGCTAATTTGATCTACTGTATGTAAACATATAGTCTTTTATTCTCTATAAATATCTCATAACCCGTTTAGCTACTTTCCAATGATCTATACAAGGGTTACTCAAATATTTACCTAACATTCCAACAATGTACATAATATCCAAATGCATACAAGTCTAAGCATACATTAAACTCCCAATAGTTGATGCATAGGAAATCTTCTGCATTTGTGTAATTTCAAGGGGGTTTTAAGGCATTGGCTAAGACTAAATTTGTCTCCTTGAGCAATAAAAGTGTCAATTAGTCTACAGTCTTGCATGCCAAATCTTTTAAGCACTTTTTTAATATAGTTCCTTTGTGATAATCCAAGAATACCTTCAATGCGATCTTGATATATCTGGATTCCTAATATAAAGGAAGCATCACTAAGATAAATTTCTTGGTTTCATGTAACATACCTAAATTATTGGTAGCAAGCAGTATGTCATCAATACACAAAACTAGGAACATAAACCTACTCTTATTGAGTTTTTGATACACATAATTATCAATAACAATTATCTTAAAACCAAATGAGATAATTATCTAGTGAAACTTGTAGTATCACTGTCAAGAAGCTTGCTTGAGATCATAGATGGACTTCTTTAATTTGCAAACTATATGCTTTGGATCTCTTCACACAAACTTTTGTGGTGGTACCATATAAATTGTTTCATCAATGTCACCATTGAGAAATGCTTTCTTGACATCCATTTGATGAAGCTCAAGGTTAAAGTGGACGACTAATGACATGATTATCCTAAAAGAGTCTTTTGTAGAAATTAAAAAAAAAAGTCTCTTTAAAGTCAATCCCTTCTTTTTTAAGTAAAACCCTTAGTCACAAGATAAGCTTTATGTCTTTCCACATTACCATTTGCATCATGTTTAGTTTTAAATGTCTATTTACAACATATGAGTTTTGCACCTTTAAGTAGTATGATGAGTTTCCAAAAATTATTGTCTAGCATGAACTTGTACTCCTTACTCATTGCTTTAATCCAATTTTGGAAGTTGGAGTGTTGCATAACTTGTTGAAACTTGATGGGATCATCTTCCGCCATACCATTGTCTCCTTCATGTTCTTGTAGGAAGACAATGTAATCATCTAAAATTGCATTTCTTTTTTTTTAGTACATAAACATAATGGCACTAGTTGTTAAGGCTGTTAAGTTTGTCCTTCAAGAACAATTTCCTCAACTTGAGTGGGAGTTTGATTAACATCATCTTGTTAAGGTTCTGGATTCGCTTCTTGAACAATAATAGGTATAACAACTTATGTGTTGTCTAAAGCAATAGTAGGGATCAATTTTAACATTGATTCTTCCTCAAAGGTAATGTATTTAACCTTATTTCTCCCCTCAAACTCAACATCCTTAAAATATTGTGTAGTTCTCATTTCAAAAATGGCCTTAAGTTTATGATCATAAAACTTATAGCACTTAAAGTATTCAAAGTAACCAATAAAGTAACTACTAACTATTTTGGGGTCCAATTTCTTTTCTTAAGGCATGTAAGGCTTTACTTCAGTTGGGCATCCTTAAATGTGGAAACGCTTCAGACTACATTTTTCGCGTGTCCAAAGCTCATAAGGCATTTTAATAGTTGCTTTAGTTGGCATTCTATTTAAAATATAGGTTACAGTCTTTAGTGCTTCTCCCCAAAGGGACTTTGGTAAAGTAAAATGACTTATCATACTTCTTATCATATTCTAAAGAGTCCTATTTCACCTTTCAACTATACCATTCATGCTAGGTGATCTTGGCATAGTGTACTATGGGACAATTCCTGATTCCTCTAGGAATTTAGCAAATAGCCCTGGATGTTGTTCTCTTGAGCTATCATATCTACCATAGTATTCGCCTCCATAATCAGATCTAATGGTTTTAATCTTTTTGGTAAGTTGATTCTCAACTTTAGTCTTAAATACTTTGAACAGGTCTAATGCTCATGATTTTTTATGGACCAAATATAAGTACTCATATCTGGAGTAGTCATCTATGAATGATGCAAAGTATTGTTGACCATTCCAAGAGGGCATATCAAATAGTCCAAAGATATTTATATGTGTTAATTGCAAGACTTTTGAACCTTTATAGGCACTTTTTTTTTTTACTTTGGTTTACTTTGCTTTATACTTTGGTTTACTTTTCTTTAATACAATCAATACAGATGTCAAAGTTTGTAAAGTCAACATTGTTTAAAATACCATTAGATATTAGTTGTTCAATTCTATTTCTAGAAATGTGACTTAATCTTTTGTGCCACAATGACACTGAATTTTCATAATTAATTTTACCCTTTATACCACTTGATGACACATGCAAGGTTTCTTAATAAAAGGCAATTATTTCTAGTGAATATAAATTATCATAACCTATCAGAGAACCAATTCCAATAATATTTGAACTTATAAATAACATAAACTGATTATGTCTAAAAGGGCAAAAATAATTGGATTTGTCAAAAACAGAAATTGAAACCAAATTTTGTTTAAAAGATGATACTACAAATGTATCTAGTAAATCCAAATAATAATTAGTTTCTAATAACAATCTTTTAGCATTAGTTGGCTTTCAGTAGCTCAGGCAACCTTCTATAGAAACACTAATATGAGTAGTTGTTCCAGAATCTATCCACCAGGTGTTTCTAAGTACTGAAACTAAATTAATCTTAGAATAAAGCAAAGCGAGTGATGTACCTCTTTTGACACGTTAAGCGTGATATTTGGTACAATTCTTCTTTTGATATCTAGTTTTCTTACAAAAGAAACACTGGTCCCTATTTTTGGTAGGTTTCTTTTAAATTGGATCCTTAGCAACCTCAAGAGCTTTCTTATTTTTGCTCTTAGCCTTAAAGGTGCTAACTAAATTAGCACTTTCAGTGCCATCATGTTTCAGTCTTTCCTGTTCTTGCACAACATAGGATATGAGCTCATTAAGAGTTCACTTTTCTTTCTAGTAGTTATAATTTACCTTGAACTGGGTAAATTGTGCAGAAAGGGAAATTAACATCAAATGCACTAGTAGGTCTTTAGATAGCTCAAGCGTTAATTCTTTAAGCTTTGCAACTATATGAGACATTTTCATAATGTAATCTCTTATATTTCCTTTGCCTTTATACTTCATAGAAATCAAGTGCTATAAAAGGTGCACTTGTTTTTGCCTTATCACTTTTGACAAAGCATTTTTCAATTTCAACAAGAAAATCTTTGCATTGGTGATACTTTTAGAGAAAGCACCTCTAAAGACTTCTAGAATGCTATGCTTAATGATCATTAAACTCATGTGATTTGAATGCTCCCACTTCTCAACGTATCTCCATGTTTTAGAGGAACTTTCATTTGTAAGAAAAGGGGACTGATCAGTCCTTAATGCAAGGTCTAAATCCAAGCAGCCAAGAATGATTTAAATGTTTTATTTTCAATCCTTGAAATTTGTTCCATTCAAGATGAGAATGGAATTTAAGTTAATAAATATTGACGTAATCCAAATTATAAATATAGAACAAAAGTTAATTAGCAATCCATATTGAATAATAATATGATAGCAATAAAATTCAAATAATTTTCTCCCTATCCCAATTAATATTTTATTTTTAGACAATAATATTAACTATAAATAGCATTCTTGTTGTGATGATCAAACATTAACAACAATAATAAATGCCAAACAACAATGCTATCTTTGGATTGAATTATTATTTATCTTTAAAAACTTTATAATTGTCAGATATTTGCCATTATAGTTGCTTATGTGATTCGATCAAGTATTAATCTTCCTTTAGGCCAATTAAAATACTAACATAAAATCACATAATCACAAAACATTTATTATACTTCATGAATAATTTTCACAAGAGAGGTCACTTTTGTGACATTTTGTGTTAATTAATTCATTGGGTATAAAAGATAAAATTTTAGGGAATCATAAAAGATTTCTATAATTAACTTATGTGAAATAAAACTATCCCAAAATTCATCCCCCATCTTTATTTTTTTTTGGGAAAACTATCACATTGAAAAAAAATAAAAATAACATGAAATAAAAAAAGTCATCTTTTTCATCTTTATAGACACCGAAGCTTTGGGGGGATGAAAACTTACAATCTATAAAAATAAGGGTGAATCATGTGGCTTGAAAGGGATGTAAAAATAAAATAAAATAAAATAAAAAATTCATCTTCATTGTCTCACACATAGTGATGCCAATCGCAGTGCAATCTAATCATGTGACTGACATTAAGCGATTTGGTCGCACTGTCGTGCACATCTAATGCAAGATGGATGTTGCACTGGTAGCAATAGTGACGGATATCATGCAACAACTGTTGCATGATGTGATTGCCAAATTTGGGTCACTAGACAATGGTCGCATGACAAATCAAAAAATAGACTTTTTGATATTTTTTAAATTAATAATTGGATCCCCAAAAAAATAAAAAATATATTCTAAAGAACTTATTATGGGTGGCTTTGATACCAACTAAAACCCTAATTTTAGAATACATAGAACCCATATAAGTTTAAAAGAATAAAATTAAAATAGGAGTGGAAGCATTCTTAAATCTACCATTATTTAATCACACAAGCTGGTCATTTAGGTTATTCTAAATAAAATAGGCAGAATCTTATTTGAGAAACTCCTTTGTGGATGGGAATATCAAGAAGTCTATTTTAAATTTAAATAACCTAAGGACCATACCCCTTTTATATATGTAATAATATAACTAATATTTAGCCCATCATAGAATTCTAGTTATACTCCTAATAGGTATCTACACATTTATCCCATGACATTGGACTTCTAAGTTCACTAAAACTTTAATGTTAAATTAAATCACTTTATTTGGGCTTAAATAAATAAATAAATAATGAAACCACATTTTATATTTACATGTCTAGCCCCATATATTGAATTTTATTCCAACACATAGTAATTAAAAGAGTGGATCAAGAAGGCATTTACTCTAGGTTGGAAAGCTTTCAAGTCTCGAGACAAGCTTTACCTTCTTGAAAAGATTTGTTGCAATAGCAGAAATAGCCTTTCTCAAGTCATCATTAGTTTCTCAGGATCTTCTAGGTCTGTCAAGGATTGTTTTTCTGAAACACCCTTAAGGGAAACTAAAATAAATCTCACTCTATTTCCCTCTTGTAAAAGTGTTAGCAACAATAAAGCTGCTTCAATGAATAAGGCTTTTCTAGAGAGATTTGAAGCCATTTTAAGCAAGTCATCAATCATAGCTAAGGTGTTTGAATGACAACCACTCTTTTACAATAATGATCTAATTATATTGAGATTCTTTTTATGTTCTTTCAATCTAATAATTTGCCATGTTAGAAAAAGGACTCTTTTCATGGCACTTTCACTTCTATCATACCTCACCTAGATTTGATATATTGGTAGTTTCAGTCACTTTAATGTAATAACTCATCTGGATCTTGTTAAACAATAAACATATATTTACAATGTAAAGAATTACTTTAATATGGCAGTAAGTATCACTTGACCACTTAATCAAAGAATTAGAGATCTTAACACGAAAACTTAAGTTGTGAAGTGCATAAATAATTTTACTTAGTCATTGATTGACAAATTTGAATCTACAAATAGAAAAAATGATGACAAAATGAAAGAAAATGGTGTTTACAGGGCACTCTTCTAATGCTGCTATGGCCATTCTTGCAACCCTTTAAGCCTTGGACAAGTATCTAACCCCAAACACCAGATAGATTCCCCCTTTGTGTGTCACTTTTGGGTCTCCTTTAATTGATAACCACATTTTCTCTCATGTTATAAGATGAGAAAAGTGGTTTGGCTACATCATGCCTTTTATAATGAAACATTACATAGTGTTGAGACTCTTAGTTGTTCCCCTCTTTTCTTTTGAAGAAAGATTTGACCTTATTCTTTAAATTTTCAATCTTTTATGGATAAATCAATAGGAAACTGCATTGTGACTTCAGATTTCTACTTGGTTGTGATGACAAATGCAACAAATGTCACAAGCCATGATGTATATAAGCTCATGGGTAGCATAAATGCAATATCAGGAATGCTAGCAAGTTTTATTACTTTAAGCCTTTACAGATCCTTTGAAATCTATATTTCCTGCATTGAAAGTAGAAAGCTAATAGTTATAAGAAACCTAGATGCTGTTATGTAGCTTTTATTTTTCTCTACTCAATTAAGCACTGAAGCAGAAGTTGTTCAAGTTGCCTATATATGCCTGAAAGAACATCTCATCTATGGTGAGGAACTCAAACAAAACTTGGCAACGCGAAATATGGTTTACTTAGACAAACTTGAGAAGATCCCTTTGTCTGCAAATGGCTTAGATGGCGATACTACATCAACTAACATGGCATTGAATAACTTTGGACTTATGAGTAACATTTCTTCAACTTATTATGGGTATATTCTACTTTGAATATAACCTAGAATTTCTAGAACATGGGATGATCATGTGTTTAAAATTTCAAACCATAAGAGCTAGGTTGTGTCTTTGGGCAACTGGAAAGTTAGAGAAACAAAAGCTCAGGAACAAGGAAAAATTGATAAGAAGAAGGTTGTAACATGTCTGAAGGAGCTCAAAAAATACAAAGCAAATAAAACTAAGAGAGTGGAGAACTCCTATAATGACTTCCAATTAATTGTCAATTGGTTTGAGCTGGCAAGGCAAGCGTATGGGATGAAATCATTGAAATGTTAAGAAGTTATGAACTACTAGATGAATTTGAAGGCAAGCCAAAATGGGTTGAGCTTGGAACCAAGTTTCGATGCCTTGTAGAGGCCTTAGAAATAACAAGGTTTTACCACTATAGGAAGAATATTGATTTAGTACTTTACATAGGGAAGGTGTTAGGATAACAAGCCATGAAACTCTATGAAAGACAGGAAAAATAGGGAGCAGAACATTATTTGGCTCTATTTTTGTCATATATATAGACAAAAGTTTTACAAGTTAAGCAAGCAACATTAAATTCTTAACCATGCCCTTGAAAAGTAAGAAAAATAACTTTATATAATAGCTTTATAGAAAACATGGTCTTAAACATGGAAAAATATGCATTAACATTATTAAAATCACAAAAAGCTAACTTTTCACCTGCTACAGTATGGTGATGCTGTTACAATAAGGCCAATGCAAACACAATAAAATAAAATTATCAACATTTAGAGTTCACTGCATTGCAATTGTTTTGTATTTAGAATTCACTCCATTATAATTAGAGTCAACTAAGCTTCATTTAGAGTTGTAATTGGAGTTAACTCTCTTGCAACTATATTTGCAATCAGAGTTAACTCCATTGCACTTAGAGTCAACTGAGCCTGATTTAGAGTTAACTCTGATACTTTTCCTTAACATCAAATCAACTTCTTTAAAGAACAACAAAAAATTATGACTCCTTCTTAATATTAATGCAGGATATGACACCAATTCTTTCTTTTAATAATTCAAACTTTTTTTTATGTAAAACTTTGGTGAAAATATTAGCAACTTGGTTTTTCATATTACAATGGAAAAGTTAATCTTCATTTTCTTTCATAGTTTCTCTAATCAAATGATACTTGACTTTAATGTGTTTTGTTCTTCCATCAAACTTAGGATTTTTAACCATTGCCATAATTGATTTGCTATCACGTTGGATTCTTGTGGCATGGTTTTAATGGATACTCAAATCACTTAAGATATTTATTAACCAAAAAGGTTGGTTTATAGTAGTTGAAGCTATAATATACTCTATTTTAGCCATTGATTAGGCAACCATTCCTTGTTTCTTAGTACTGCAACACACACTTTCGGAACCTAGTGTAAAACAATATCTAGAAGTGCTTTTTATATTGTCATGAGAGCTAACCAGTTAGTATTCATGAACCCTATCAAATTGATATCGACAGATCTTTTATATAGTATCTTAAAATCTAAGGACCCTTGAATATATCTTAGCAATCTTTTAGTTGCAAAAGAGATGGCTTTCAGTTGAAGCTTGCATAAATATTTATAGGGCACTTGTGGTGTACATTATCTTAGGCTTACTAAAGGAAAGATACAAAAGTGATTTACTTAAACTCTTGTACACTGAAGCATTCATAAAATTTGACCCATCATCTTTGCTCAACTTGCTTTCCTAGACTACTGGTATGCTTTCATACTTAAGTATACTTAAGATCTACCATGATTAAATCTTAGTAAAATCTCCATTGAATATTTTTGTTTAGATATAAAAATACTTTGAAAGAATTGATTTACTTCAATTCCTAAAAAATAAGACATATTTCTCAGATCATTCATCTCAAACATTTCCTTTATTTGTCTTCTAAACTAGTTAAATGACTTAAGATTGATTCCAATCATTAACAAATCATCCACATAAATTAAAACTATGATGATTTCACACTTTGTTGTCTAGTATATAAAGTGGCTTCATTGTAGCTTTTTTTAAAACTCAAATTAATCAAAAAAATTATCAATTATCAAAGAATCCTTTGTGCGCTAGGCATACCTCTTCTGTATGTATTTCTAATGGCAGGAACAAAACAACAAGGAAACACCTGGGCAACCTACCCTGTTAAATCAAGCTTGCCCTTGAGCTTTATTTAAGAGATAGTGGGGAGTGAATCGAAAGGCTCTTGGGGCATGTTTAAGGCCATAAAGACTTTTTTTAATAAGTACACCTTACTACTATCTTGTAAAAAACCTTTTAGATATTGTAAATATATTTCTTCCTTTATAATTCCATTTAAGAAGGTTGATTTGACAATAAGTTAAATTAATTTTCAACTTAGGTAATGTAACTTCCCAAAGAATTAATTGAGCAAAATTATGATAATTAAGGATTTAAATAAATAAGAAAAATTATTAAAAAATTCAAGAAAAATAATTATTTGGGCATTTCTTAAGCAAATAATAATAATATGGTAATTTCTTGTTAAAAATAAATTTAATTATAAAATTTAAATTTATTTAGGAGAAATTAATTAGAAAAATTTTGAAAAAATTTAATTAAAGCATAATGATTAGTTTAACACTACTAAAGATAATTTTTAAGAGCTCAAAATGACAAATAAGTAGAGACATAACTTAAACAAACCTAGCAGACCTAAGCCCAATTACATAGATCTAAGCCTAATAGTCCAAATGAGTTAAAAAAACTTTAAACCTTCACTCTCCTTTATTTTAATGCTAAAGCTCACTCTTAGACAACAAAAGAAGTGAAAAAAACACATGTGGTGAAGGAAACAAGGATTCTTCAACTTTATGGCTTCAATCTGCTCATTTAGAGAAAGATTTGGCTAAGTGAGTATTAGAAAAATTGATCTACTCTTTCTCCTCTTTATTTTGATTCAATTAATTTCTCATTTGGAGGTTTTTCATACAAAATTAGGTGTTAAATGTTTAAGTTTTTGGTACTTTCTTACTTAGAATTCAACTTTAGAGGCTAGTATTAGTATTAGGTAAGTATTTCCCTTTATTTTATAATGTTGATATACTTAAATTTTATCATGGTGACTAATTTTAGTATGTGGCTATTTTCATATGGAAAAATGCAAGTGTTGGTGGTGAGCCATTGTTGTTTTTTAGTTTTTTAAGACTCCAATCAATTTATTTTACCTATTGAAAGCTTGAGTAAGTATTTTTTTAAGGGATTCATGATGTTTTGGATGAATGGGCATATGATCTTTTTGTTATATGATGGCTAAAAATTAGTTTTTGACTTGTTTATAATATTTGGGGTATTCTTGGCACTTGTTGATAGCTTTTGAAAAGTTGGTATTTTAAGTAAAATTACCAAAAGTTTTAAATTTCATATAGATTCTTAATGTTAATCATATGTTTACTGAATATGAATTTTATGATAAGTGATAGGTTTGGCTACTTGTTGTTTGCAAACCATAATTGTGTCCATATGTGGAGTTGTGATCATGCTTCCACTTGTATATTATATCATGATTGTGCACCAAGTTGTGATCATACTCTTTGAAATGTACCGAGCCATGATCGTACTTAATAGGGAGTTTGTGTCGTGACCGTGTACTTTCCCTTTGTTTTTTACCATTAACATGTTGTACGTGATTATTATGATGGAATAGTAGTCACTTGTAATCAAATTTGTTCATTTATTAATTTGCATAAAATGCCTTTGTTACTTTCCTCTATTTTGAGCATTATAATATTAAATTGTACAAATAAATAGAATTTCTCTTGGTTATTAAAATTTAAATCTCACATGGTTGTGGGATAATATTTTTAGGTAAAGGTTCTTCCATTTACGGCAAAAAAAAAAAAGCTATTAAATGTCAATCCTAGCTTGAGACCTTGTGTGGATTTTGTGCTTGGGCCTCTTGTTTTAGTTGTAGATGCTAATTTCTATAAGCTAAACTTTGTCTAGCATCATATTACATCCTTGTCAAATATAGATATTTTGATATTTTGTAACTTGAGGTATATCCCATAAGATTATGCCTTATATTATGTTTAACATAATGGCGTTACTTGTAATTTAGTAATTATGACTTGCCATGATTGTATGTGGATTATCTTATCAAATAATGAATTTGGATATGGCACTTGCATGTGGTTTGAATTTTGTTACTGTAATATGAAGGATTTTATTGTCCTAGGAAGTGTAATATGGATATTAGAATTTGGACAATGTTGGCTTTGGGTTTGGTTATGTTGTCAAAGCCTTAAGAGTGTGTATTTATTATCTTAGTCATGTGGAATATGAAATGGTTCATCTTTTTAGTATTCTCATAATATACTCTATTGTCATGAGTCATTATTTGGGTGAATTTGGGTGTACCATAGTCATATTATGGATTTAAGGTTATGTCAAGGCTTTGGATGTTTAATTAAGCTTAATTGGTCAATTAAAACTTACTCAAAGTAGTTAGACAAGTTTAAGTGGTGTGTTGTGAGTTTTAAAGTTGCCACTTAAGGCCAATTCTCTTTATTTTGGTGTTATTAAGAGGCCTAGTTGTTGTCCTATAGGATTTTAGTTTGGTTTTAGTTAGTTTTAATTCTTAAGTTATATGAAATGTTTGAGTGGTGATTATAGAAAGGTAAACTATTATTAAATCTTGCTTTTTAGCCATTAAAAGACTTTAGGGTTGATCTTGGGGTGGTAGTAACTTGATAGTTTGCTTATTTAAGTTTTTAAGGTCAATATATATTTAAGTTGCAATTTAATTCTCTTAAGTTACAACCAAAAAGAGTGGAAATTTATTCAGAAAATAACAATGTCGTGACTTAAATCTTTAAGTCACAACAAAACTCATGAAAAATTAAGGAAGAGTTGCTTAGGGGATAACTACAATGCAATTCAAATATTTCAAGCCGTAATGTAAATGATGAATCTTGGGAGTTGTTGCCTAGAACTCGTGTTAAGTTGCAACTTAACCATTTTGAGTTAGATCCTGAAATTCATGTATAATTTTTTGGAATTTGTTTACTTGATGCTATTAATGAATATGGGTTAGAGATTCAACATATACTCATTTTAGTTCTTCTAAAAAGTATCAAAAAAAGACAAACAAACTTAATTGAGATTCTAAAGTTAAATAAACATGCAGTTTCCTATTTAGTTTTGGTACTATAGTTTATTGAATAAAGGTTTTACTTTTTCTGTATTTTTCTATCTTGGCTATTTATTGGCTAATCTTATGCATTAATTACAACCAATTTAGAACTTAGTTATGTTATCTAGTTTAATTAGGAACTAAGGACATTACAAGTATGCTACATATGAGAGGAGCAATATGATAGTACTAAATCTTGTTACTAGAGCAAAGGTTTTAGTGAAATCCACACCGTACATTTATACATAACACTTTACAACCAATCTTGCTTTATGCTTATTTATGGTGCCATCAAAATTCAATTTTAAGTTTAAAAACCTATCGTGTACTAATCACTTGCGTATTTTCAAGTCTTGGCACTAACACCTAAGTGTTATTCTTCTTAATCATGTTTAACTCTTCCTTTATTGTAGAATGGAACTCCCCTTCCATAACAACTCTCTATTATGCTAATTTTAAAGCATCTTCAACACTTATGAGCTTTAGTAGAGTAACATCACATCTGACATAGACATTTTCAAGTGGTCTTGTTCCTCTTATTGAATAATCTTAATTAGAATCATATTCTTCCAAGGGGAGGGGACTATTGGTTCTTCAGTAGCTTTTTCATTATTAGGAACTTAGTTGGGAAAGTAACAACCATTTTGTTCCAATTCCAAGCTTTACTTTTATCAAATTTCACACTTCAACTTATATAGACTTGCTATAAATGGGCTTTAAAATCTTGTACCCTTTGGAAGAACTACTATAGCCTACAAAAGTTTCAATTTCAAACTTTTGATCAAATTTATCCTTTTTGGCTATAGGAATATGAGCATAACATAGACTCCCAAATACTTTAAAATAACTTATAGTTGGCTTTTAACTTACCTAGGCTTCAAATTGAAATTTTTTTTTTGGAAATCAATTTTGTAGATAGATATAGGTGTTAATGCCCTCTACCTACAGCAACTTAAATAATTTTTTTTCAAATATGAGACATTTGGCTATGTTCATAATAGACTTGCTCTTCATTTCCCTCACATGATTTTGCTTTAGTGAGTAAATTACAATGAGTTAGTGACATATATCTACCCTTTAAAGGAAATCTTTGAATTGACTAGAGGTATACTCTGTTTTGTTGTTAACTCTTAAGATCTTTATCTTTAATGAACATTATTTTTCCACTATTGTCTTAAATTTTTAGAATATAATGAACATCTAGGACTTATGCTTGAGGAACTAAATCCAATAATATCTTGTATAATCATCAATTAATAAAAAGAAGTACTTGCTGCCATTCAAAGATGAGAGACTTATTGGTCCATGCATATCTGAAGTGGAGAAAACTCCATAAAGATTAAAGGAGATCATAATAGAACAAACTACAAAAACTTAAAAGGTAGATTATGGTGAGTTTTCTTACTTATTTTCTCTCACATAGTCCCATAAAACACCATAAAATGCTTTAATACCAGATGTTAGGATAACAAGATATGGAACTAAATGAAAGACAAAGAAAAATAAGGAATAGAACATTGTTTGATTTTGTTTCTATCATATATATAGACAACAATTTTACAACTTTAGCAAGCAACATCAAATGCTTAACCATGCCTTTAAAAAGTAAGAAAAATAACTTTATATGACAACTTTATAAAAAGCATAGTCCTAAATGCAAAAAAATATGCATTGACATTACTTAAGATTATAAAAGACCAACTTTTTACTTGTTACAATAAGGTAATATTGCTATAAAAAGGCCCATACTAACACTGTAAAACAAATAAAACTATTAACATTTAGAGTTCACTTTATTGCAGTTGTAGTGCATTTAGAGTTTACTCCTTTATAGTTGGAGTTGATTAGGTTTTATTTGGAGTTAACTCTATTGCAATTATATTTGTAATTGGAGTTAACTCCAAAGTCAATTCACCCCATTGTACTTGAAGTCAATTGAATTGGATTTGAAGTTAACTCCAATAGAAGGGCACATCAAAATGACATAGATAACCCAAAGATAACAGGAACATGCAAAGAGAAAGCGAAAAGGAGCTTGCTCAAAAACTTGTTTGTGGGCAAGGTGGAGGAGTTTGGCATCAAAATAAGGAATAACACATCATTTAAAGATGTGAAGGAAGAGGTTCTGAAAATAGAATGAGAAATTAAAAGATGGAGTGACAAAGGGGTAATATCCAGGGATGTCTTCATAAAGAGTTCAACCTTTGTACAATGGTGGATACAAAGAAGGATCCTACATTAGAAATCTTATTGACGTGTAATACAAAAAGCATTAATCTATCTTGGACGTGTCATTTTTGCTTTTGTATCAATTCGGCTACTGCTATATTGTTGATTCTAGCCACTAAGGTGGTTGAGGTATGTAGAGATTCAAGTAGAGGTCTTATATTTAGGCAAGGACAATCTAATGTCACAAATAATTGTTGCTTGATGGAGTTAGCTTTTATTTCTTACATTTTGATATATAATAGTTTGTGATTTTCTATAAGAAAATCACTTGGAAAAGGCAAAAATTAATAAACAAGATAAATATATTACTAAAAGATAAATATTAAGAGAATTGAACTTGTGATCCTTCATCTTAATTCCTACTCACCCAACCATGCGAGGCTATATATGACTATTTATAATGCATGGTCCGAGGATAATATGTCAAACCCATCTTGACTTGTTATTATAAAAGATTTTGTTAACATAGTAAATCAACCTTGCATAGAACTTTGGAAGAAGCTAGAAAAGCAGAACGAAAGGGTAGAATCTGTATCAATACCACCTTTGTCACCACCAAGCAAGGTGCCGCAGAGATTTCCAAACTCGAGATATGTCGACAACAACATCTTCCAGCTAATCTGAAGATGATTTCAGAAGCAGGTTTCTGATACATCATATATGGTTCAATTTTGTAAATTTATAACTTGAATGTTCACTAAGTACCAACACTTCATCAGGAATAAAATCACTACCTCATCAAGGTTGAAATCTTCCAGGGACATCAACGAGGAGAATAATTACAACGATCGGGGCCTTTGCGAATCTTGTGTTCACCAAAAGTTTATAATTCACTTCACAAGTTTTATGTGCACTAATTATTGACTTTTATGTGGTTTCATTAACACTGATAATAGCCAAGGTTTTGACAAGAACATGATGAACGAATTGTACTTCCAGTTTATAATTATAGTCTACTACTATATTTATCATAAAATAAAAAAAAATTATAAAACAATGGTGACTCTTTCAAAATTATGGATTAAAAAATCTATGGCCTATCAACATGAATATATAATTAGCCAAAACAAGCCATATTCAACTATACATGAAGTTGAAAGTTAAAAGATAAAAAATATCAAACATGTATTTAAACTTATCTTTTTATCTGTGTTGGTATATGCATCTGCATGAGAATGACAGCCAATGAAGTATCCATGCTTCCATTTTGCAACAAGAGAAATATACACATTATAGCATGAAGTAGAGTAAGAGTAACAAAATAGAAAAGTGACCCTAAATTTCTATACTTCTTTTTATTTTCTAGCTAGGAAAAAGGTAATTATCAAAGAACAGATATTTTTTACTAATAAAGTAGGAAGCAACTCTACAATGAGTCTACTGTTAACTGCTAATCAAATGACATTGCTATCAAATTTTGGCTAAATAAACAAAAACAACTAATATTAGCTACGTTATCTTAAGCTTCCAGCCAAAACGGAAAATCTCAAGATTGCAAGAAAATGATCAAAATCCCCGAGAGAGAGAGAAAAAAGAATGTTTCACCTTTTTGGCTAAATCCTACCATCTCATTTTTCTTTAATATTTTAAAGAACTCAATAACTCTGCGACCAAGTTCTGCCTATCATAACGATAGGCCAAAAAAAAAAACTTCATGAATTTGGTAACTAGTTACGGGTGACAAGTCGCTTGTGACACATGGCTGAATGCAATAAGGAGAGCCAAATTGTTCTAAAAGGTGATTGGCCCAGGGAAGATAAAGCTAGTCATTGGAAAAAAGTGAAAAATACAATTTCGCCCCGAAAGCTTAGTAATATCTCTTTGACTAGTTATGGGTATACTTCTGCTTGACTAAACTAACAATTTAATGCCTTAATTGTTAGACTTACTTATTTTTAACCCCATTAAATAACAAACTTGTTGCACATTAATCTATAGGGCATCCCTAGAACACTCAATGAAAAGGCTTACTTGCAACGAGCTTATTATTCTTAGAACAAAACTAATTCATGCAAAACCTAGAACTAAATAGACTTAACCAAAAACAAAAAACAAAATTAAATTGTTAGTTTAGTTCTAACAATTTACAGAATATGTGATAATCATGTGCCTGAAATTTCAAACCAAAAGAGCTAAACTCTCTTTGGGAAGCTGGATTCTGGAGAGTTGGAGAAACAAGAAACCAGGAACGAGGACAAAATCGACATGAAGAAAGCTCAAATATATATAAAGGAGCTGGAAGAATACAAAGCAATAAACAAGATACAGAGAGTGGGGTATTATGATGCCTTCAAGCTCCAAACTTCCAGAGTGACTTTATCAAATGCTAACAGGCTTAAGCTAGTAAGTGTATTGGATGGGATGATTGAAATGCTAAGAAGGTATGAACTCCCAGATGAATTTGACGGCAAGCAAGAATGGGTTGACCTTGGAACCAAGTTTTGACGCCTTGTAGAGCCCCTGGATTGCTAACTATTACCGCCATGTGAGGAACGACATCACAGGACCTTACATGGGTGGAAAGGCAGGCCAAGACGATACAAATAAACCCAAAGATTGTTGGAGCATGTAGAAAAAAAGATGAAAGGAGCTCGCTCGGAATCCTGCTTCTTGGCTAAGGTGGAGGAGCTTTGGATCAGAACTAGAAAGAACACATCATTTGAAGAAGTGAAGTAAAAGGTTCTAAAACTAGGACGAGATATCAAAAGATGGACTGACGAAGGGGTACTATCCAAGGATTTGTTCTTGGAGGGTTCAACCTTTGTGAAGTGGTGGAAAAACCTACCTCACGAACACTAGTAAAGATCCTGCATAGGAAGTTTTATTCAAGTGTAATTGAAGAAAGATTAATCGATCTTGTGACATTCCTGTGTTTGTATCAATTTGTTTGGTTACCATATTGCTGATTAAAGCCACACTTATACTTAGCTTAGCTGTTGGAGTAGTTTGAAAAGAAAAACTAAAGGGACACATTGAATAGAGACAACAACTCATAAGCCTATATAAGAAGAGAGATATAACACATGTCAAATAGTACTTTAAAGGATGAAATAGGTTTAAATATTAATTATATAATTAATATTTAAATACTTAACACTCAGATCTAATGGTGTGTATTTGGTCAAATTTTTTTTAATAATAATAATTAAAAAAATTGATTTCAATTTAATGTATATTTAATGTATATATATTTTTATCTTCAAAATTAGAAATTGATTTCGGTTTAATTGCCAACGTTTAGAAACTGATTTTCTTTAATCACAATTAAAAGTTTGGTTTCATACTCCTTAGATACAAAGGAGGCAGACCAGAAAAGAAAACATACAGAACATTACATCTCTCTTCTCAAAAATACTCTCTGTTTTCGTTCTGCATAAAAGGAGATATCTGTAGTTGCTGATAGAGATCTCTGGTGCTTAGGATAAATTATAGGGGTGGTTCGCTGAAACCTAACAACAAACTAATGGGGGCGAATAACACCTTAAGGATAGTGTGTTGTCACACGTTTCTGAGCACTAACCAATCCATCTTCTACTTACGAAATTTCAACACTTAGCTGGTGGGGGCATGTGGTGGTTCTGGTAGAGATCTTATATTGCAAGGACTACCTTATTAATAAGGCAAAAAATCATTGTTGGTTGTCGGGTTAGTTTTAGTCCTCTTACATTTTGATGCATAATAGTTAATGATTTATTTAAATCAATGAGCTCTTTGGTAGATAGAAAGGGGGGATGAAAATGAAAAGTAAAAAAGTGATTTTGTAAATATGAAATACCCATAATGTCTTTACTTTTAATGATTGAATAATTATTATTAGAGACTATTAAATAATGATTGAATAATAATTATAGGAGTAAAATTAAAATTTTCTCTAACTTTTCCTTTTCTCTCAAATTTTCTCACCCCAATTCTTGCTATTGAACGGGCGAAAATGGTGTTTGGCAAAGGAAAACTTAAATAAACAACATATTTATATTTAAAAAAGATAAATATATTTATAACATATAGAATGGACTTTATCACAAAGTAAAGTTTAGCGCCTATGCACCACAAGTAGGATTAGAAGAATATCACAAAGTAAAGTTTTGGGAGGATTTAGAATATTTAATTCAGGAAATACTATTAGGAGAAAAGATTTTTCTAGGAGGAGATCTAAACGGTCATGTGGGAAGTGTATCTTTAAGTTACGAGGGTGTTCATGGAGGACATGGCATAGGGGAACTAAATGCAGAGGGTAAAAATATTTTAGACTTTTCATTGACGTTCGATCTTATATTAGCTAACACTTATTTTAGAAAACATGAGGAACATCTTATCATGTACAAAAGTGAAAGGGTATGTTCTCAAATTGATTTCTTTCTTATAAGGAAATCAGATAGAAAACTTTTAATGGATTGCAAAGTTATACCTAGAGAGAGTTTAACTACTCAACATAGAGTTTTGGTTATGGATGTACGAGTTAGAAGGAGAGTAAAAAGCAAAGGCGAAAATAAGGTATTAAGGACTAAGTTGTGGAAACTAAATGAGGATAAAGAAAAGAATGTGCAGAGACGGATTGTGGAGGAAGGACCTTGGGAAATACAAGGAAGTGCTAACGATATGTGGAATGGAATGGCTAAAGAGATTAAGAAAGTGGCAAAGGAAATATTAGATGAATCAAAAGGTTTTGAACCTAGAGATAAAGAATCCTGGTGGTGGGATGCAAGCGTGCAAGATAAGGTTAAAGTGAAGAGGGAGTGTTATAAAGTGTGGTCATTATGTAAGAGTAATGAAAATTGGGAGAAATATGAAATAGCTAAGAAAGATACTAAGAAGGCAGTGAGCGAAGCGAGAACGAGGGCATTCGATGGGTTATACCAATCTTTAGGTACTAAAGTTGGAGAAAGAAATATTTACAAGTTAGCTAAAAGTAAAGAAAGAAAGACAAGAGACGTGGACCAAGTAAAATGCATTAAGGATGAAGAAGGGAAAGTCTTGGTCACGGAACGAGATATTAGAGAACGGTGGAAGAGTTATTTTCATAGGCTTTTTAATGAAGGTCACGAGATTTCATTGCAATCGGATAGATTAGACACTAGATAAGATGATCAAAATTATACCTTTTATCGTAGGATTTGTGAGATAGAGGTAGAAGAAGCATTAAAGCAAATGGAAAGTGGCAGAGCAGTTGGACCGAATAATATACCTATTGAAGTATGAAAGGGGTTAGGAGTGAAAGATATAAGTTAGTTTACAAAGTTATTTAATGAAATTATGAGATCTAAGAAAATGTCAGATGAGTGGAGGAGAAGTTCTTTAATTCCTATTTATAAGAGTAAGGGGGACATTCAAAATTGTGCAAATTATAGAGGAATTAAGCTCATGAGCCACGCTATGAAATTATGAGAAAGAGTAATTGAGTGACGATTAAGGAAAGAGACCCAAGTTACAGAGAATCAATTTAGTTTTATGCCAGGAAGGTCAACTATAGAAGCAATATATTTGTTGCGAAAATTAATGGAGCGATATCGAGAGAATCAAAGAGATTTACACATTGTGTTTATCGATTTGAAAAAAGTATATGATAGAGTACCAAGAGAAGTTCTATGAAAGACTCTGAAGAAAAAAGGAGTTCGTATAGTTTATATTCGAGCAATACAAGATATGTATGATAAGGCTACAACTAGGGTAGTAACAAAAGGTGGACCTACAGAAGATTTTTCAATAACTATTGGTCTACATCAAGGGTCAACTCTGAACCCTTATCTTTTTACTCTAGTATTGGATGTGCTTACTGAACATATCCAAGAGCCGGTGCCACGGTGTATGCTTTTTGCAGACGATATTGTCTTAGTTGGAGAATCGAGAGTGAAAATGAATGAGAAGTTGGAGATGTGGAGATTAGCTTTAGAAACTCATGGATTTCGTTTAAGTAGAAGTAAAACGGAGTATATGGAGTATAAGTTTAGTAAGAGACATACCACTTCTAGCGCAGAAGTGAAAATTGGAGAACATATTATACCACAAGTTACACAATTTAAATATCTTGGATCTGTCATACAACATAACGGGGAAATAGAAGAAGACGTAACACATAGGATTCAAGCGAGGTGGATGAAGTGGAGGAGTGCTTCGGGTGTTATTTGTGATAAAAGAGTATCACTCAAACTTAAGGGTAAATTCTACCGTACAGTTATAAGACCTGCAATGTTATATGGAATTGAGTGTTGGGCAATAAAAAGTCAACAAGAGAATAAGTTCAATATTACAGAGATGAGAATGTTGCGTTGGATGAGTGGACACACTAGACGAGATCGAATTAGAAATGAATACATTAGAGAGAAGGTGGAAGTCGCACCTATTGTGGAAAAGATTGTAGAATCAAGACTTAGATGGTTCGGTCATGTCAGGAGGAGACCTATAGAAGCCCCAATTAGAAGAGTAGATGATATGGAGAATAGTCCAATAATTAGAGGTAGAGGAAGACCAAGAAAAACTATAGGAGAAATTATTAAGAGAGATTTAAATTTAAATAGTTTGTCTAAAAATATAATTTACGATAGGTGTTTATGGCGTCGATTGATCCATGTAGTCGACCTCACTTAGTGGGAAAAGGCTTTGTTGTTGTTGTATAGAATGGACTTTATCACAAGTCAAGAAAAAAAAAAAAGACAAGATCTTTGTAAGTATAAAAGTTTTAAGACTAAGCTCGAGTCTCGCTTGGCCTAATTTTGGAGCAAAAATATTCAATGTGACTTGACTCAATTATTATTATTTTTTTCAAAATATGAAAATTTAAATATAAATTTAAAAAAAATGACATGCTTTAACCAGTAGGAATAAGAAATAATGTTACGATGGCTATTAATACTATTTATGAATAAATAAATAAATTATAAACTTTACTTTTAATGATTGAATAATTATTATTAGAGACTATTAAATAATGATTGAATAATAATTATATGAATAAAATTAAATTTTTTTTTCAACTTTTCCTTTTCTCTCAAATTTTCTCACCCCAATTCTTGCTACTGAATGGGCGAAAAAGGTGTTTGGCAAAGGAAAACTTAAATAAACAATATATTTATATTTGAAAAAGATAAATATATTTATAACATATAGAATGGACTTTACACAAGTTGAGAAAAAAAAAAGACAAGATCTTTGTAAGTATAAAAGTTTTAAGACTAAGCTCGAGTCTCACTTGGCCTAATTTTGGAGCAAAAATATTCAATGTGACTTGACTCAATTATTATTATTTTTTTCAAAATATGAAAATTTAAATATAAATTTTAAAAAATTGACATGCTCTAACCAGTAGGAATAAGAATAATGTTACGATGGCTATGTGACTTCTGATTCCTACGTAATTTGACTTAGGCCCCTTCACAGGCCCCTTAGAGCCTAAAAACCAGACTATGTTCTGAAGCTTATGTTCCACTCAAGCCTGGTTAAAAGATTTTGCAGAAGGTGCAGAGGCTGCTCGTATTAGGAAAAAACTAATATATAACCTAGGTTGCAAGAAAAGCTTTGAAGTGCTGGACGAGGTACTAAGACTAACTTCGGGCTTGCTCGATCTAGTTAGAATACATAGTTTGAAAGTGTTGAGGAAAACGTTGTGCAACTGGGAAGAGAAACCTTAAAATAAATAAACATAAAAATTGAACTATAAAAAATGGAGTACCCAGACAAGTCTTAAATGGATCGATTTTTTTGGGGTGGTAGAACTAGAAAACTGCCAATGAACATACGGCAGAATTCCACATTGCTAAATGATGATCTATCTTTACACTCCGAAAACTAAAATTAGGGATTTGATTTAATACGCTGGCATTTTGATATCGGTTAGTTAAACACTCCAGTATTCGAGTTCCGATGCCCAAGTTCCTCAAACTTGATATAAATAATGAATATTCAAAATAAATATAGAATACCCATTTATACACAAATATTGGACTAGGGTAACCTTCATTCTTATGACAGTTTTAAACATACTCCAATATAACTGCAAGAAATTCAACCTGGACACATTACTAGAGTGTTACTCGACTCGTTGCATCAACCAGCCCCGTCCATCCATAGCTCCAAAGAGAGGAACAAATAACAAATTTGTTACGATTTACAAACTGCATTAACTGATTGCGCAACGCAAACAACAAATGGCAGAAACACTCATTCATATTTCATCCCAAACCAAAACATTCGCCAACCTATGCTTCCAGATAAGTTCTACTAACAGCTACCAGAAATTTTAAAACTCATTCATATCTCACTTTAAAGAGAAAGAAGATTTATATTCATAGGAAATGATAAAAAGTATAACATAGATAATGAGACATCCCCTGCAAAACAAACAATAACGGGAATCAAGAAGAAAGTACTTCAATTTCCTTGCATAACCTATTTAAATAACTAGGGGTACATATCATAGTTATCCCATAAAAGTTGGACGGGGCATCTTCAATTAAAAAACCTAGCTTTTGCTACAAACATACACTCCAAACCGCTGCAAAGTGGAGAGAGCTTCATATGCCTTACCTCCTCTTTCCTATTTCCAAAACATTGAATGCGCAGAAGCTCCCCCTGTAAACTCTGAGCAAACTAACTACTCATTAAAATACCAAATACTCTACACAACATAATAATGAAAGGACAGAGTATCATTAAGTTCATTTCATCTACATCACATGCAGCTTAGGAGAAAAAGTCTCATGCACTCTTAATAACTCATATTGTTACCCTAGAGATCATTTAGGTTCAGGTATAAGAACAACCAAGCAGTCAACAATAACAGCAACAATAATAACAACAACAAACATTTTCCCACTAGGTGGGATCGGCCATAGAGATCAAATGACGCTATAAAGTTCTAACAACTAAGCAGTCAACAAAGACAAAAATATCAATTTTGTTGGGAGTTCTGATATCTGATTTACTCCAATTACTATTCCTAAAAGTTAGAGGGCGAGCCTTGACGCAAAGGTAAGGTTGCCGCTGAGTGACCTGGAAGTTACGGGTTCGAACTAAAAATAGACTCTCTGTAAAAAAATAGGGGTAAGGCTGCGTACATCTACTCTCCCCAGACCCCACCTAGCGGGAGCCTCGTGCACTGGGCTGCCTTTTACTATTCCTAAAAGTTAGCTTTCTTGCTCATGTTACCACTCCAATTAGGCCAAGGGTAGCTTTGTGTCTTTGAAGTAATAGAGTTTATTTAAATGACACACCTACCATATATAAGGTTATTCACACTTATTGCCTAGCAACTTGATAGATGGGTATATATGACCCAACAATTCTGCACAAGAGTGATGTCTGTTTAGCTTCAAATCGGTTAAAAAACCCCAACCGTAGAGGTGTAGTCCATAAGTGAAAAGATAGAATATTCATTTTTTTTCCTTGAGGTGAAAAAGGTTATATACTGCTCATAAGACCAAATCCTGTTAAAATGGAGAGGAGAGCCTAATGCAAGTATAGATAACAATCATATAATACCTTTCAGGTTATCAGTTCCTGTCCTTGCTACAGGAAACCCCAAATTAGTAACTGGAGTAAAGACTTCCAAAAGAAGTCTGACAAAGCAAGTATGATACCAACTCGTTAATATGATCACAGAAGTTCGCAGCATACATAATCATTAATCAATAAGAAAGAGGTGCAAAATCCGCAATTGTCTAATGTCAACCTTGTATGTCACCCATTCCCTAAAAGAAAATGCCAATGTGTTTAATTCCCCTGTGGCAATTCCAGGAAAGAAGAAAAAAATATCATAATCTTCAGATATTCAACACCAAAAGAAGAAAAAAAAAAAAGGTTAAACAATACAGCAACATTGAAGAAAAACTCTGAAGGAATATTATCGAAAGTGAATTTTTCATTCAGGTTTATATAAGTGATTCCACCATCTTTTGATGGTAATATATGAAATTTCTTGTAGGAATGTTAAACAAATCAAATTAAAAAGTTGAGAAATATTTGGCTTCTTAATCGCCACTCAGTCTCATTAAGTAAACCACTGCTCTGTCAACGATCATTCATTTTATGTTTGACATGTTTGAATTTTTGCATATTAGGGAAACAACCTTCCCTTGCAGAGAAGAATTTAATAAGCTACTACTTAACGTTTACATAATCCATATTTCTCTTCCTCAATTTCCATAAATCAAGCATACAATTTTTCCAAACTGTTTTGAGCAGATTTCATGAGCGGAAAAGATAATGAAATGAAAGGAAAGAGTGAAATAAGATAACCAATTATATTTGAGTAGATTGCATCAAAAGTTATATACATAGCACAATGTCTGTTTCTTCCCCCTCATTTAAAACCTCCAATTGGAACAAAGTATAATACTTTTAAAGCACGAGAACTAATACCCATGGAAGTATGAGTGAGGGTTTGACGGTGGTTGACTGAAATCAATGATAAATAGTCAAGCACGAATTTAAAAAATGATGACCAGAACCTCAGAAAGATTATATACTCAACAAAGGATACAGCTAGGAAAAATGCATTTATTGACTGGCTCTGAATCAAACTTACAAGGAAACAAATAAAGCAATAACATAGACATATTCTCATACCTCGAAAAAAAACTAGGAAAATCTTATTGGTCAGCCTTCAAATTTATTTTTTTTTCCTTTCTTTTTTCTTTTTAACTTACCACAAGTATCTTGGCTCCTATATAATCAGCAGGAAACAATGTTCAAGTGGCATCAATATTTCAAACAATAAACACAACTTATTTACAATTAAAAACTTGTATTAAAATGCAAATCTCCAGAACCTGGGAGAAAGAAAATCATAATTTTGACTAATAACCATTAACATTTGCATGTATAGAAGAAAATATTCAACCCACCATGCAGTATATATACACAGAAAATTACCACTCCATCCATCATGCTCGTAAGTAGTCTCAGAAGGCTGTTATTGATGGCACAGAAGAACCATAAAATAATATGAGTTTGTGACACAAGCATAAATCAAAATTTATTTTTATGTTATTCAGAAGGCACAAGGCCTTCGTAGTAGAGAGTGGATAAACGGGCAGTGAAGGGATCAAATTTAAAAATCAGTAATATGAGGGTGTTAAATTAAACAAGATAATGTTTGATGCGGAAGTATAAAATGACTGGAGGACAAAACACTAAATTTGAAGAAGAAAAAGCATAGGGAAATAAGCCACAACATGATATGCAATCGTTTTTAATGTATTGAATTTCTATACCACCTTATCTATTCACATACGAATCTGAGTATTCTACATCAACACATGCACAATCAAACTCCAAATGAGAAACAGCTTGATTCCATGGTGATCAAAATCCATAAAACTATGCCGACTAGGCCTTAAAAAATTACATATAAAAATACAGACCATGCAAGGATGCAAAAAGTAGATCCAACATACACAACTCAAGAAAACAGAGACAAATACTCTTATGACCTTTCAATCATGCTACAGGAACGAGCCAACCGAAGAGTCAGGCTCCCTCCATGCACGCTTGTCTCTGTCTCAATAGGTTCACACTCATAAGGCTTCCTGCACCCTGGACAGCGGCCATCATCCTCAAGAATCCTGTTATGGCAAAAAAGGCAAAGCCGGAACCCACAAGGGCAAGGTAAAAAACTTGAGTCTGTCAAATCGAGATCCTCACAGCATATTGGACAAGAATGCGGCGCAGCAGTACGAGCCCACGCAATCCCTCCTCCACATCGCCTGTCGGGATTTGGTAAACTGAGCTGCTTTGACAGATTGGGCAAACTCTGAGGGCGAAAAGCATCATCAGGCCTCCAGGCTCGGCTATTACCAGAGGGCTGCGAAACTAACTTAGCACTCTCAGTTCTAAAATTCAGCGCCCCTAAACTTGACCCATTTGCCATTTCACGCAGCGAAACCATTTGCACACTGGTTTCATGTTCCGAGGGCGACTCCGAACACGGGCTTTGATGCCTTTCATCGGCGGCTAAAGCATCAGCTACAGCCTCCCAATCATCTAAGCAACCATCATCACCTTCTTCTTCTGTAGTGTTCCCAGAGCAGCATCCGGCACTACTACTGCTGCTGCTACAACCAGTGAAATTTGCTCCAGAATTATTACTGCCCGACAATCCACTATTAACACTGGTGGGACTGTCGGATGGCAATTCCAAATCACTGTCTTGATGGATAGATCCGTCTTTCTCCTCACCTTTGGGCCTCATCTCCAATTCCTCCAATGAACGTTTGCTATCTTTCCCAGCAGGCATTGGTGGCGCGTGATTATCGTCCCCTCCGTCCTTGCACCCTTTGTTCCTGACCGCACCTGAAACCCCAATCGATACGAGAGAGCAAAATTAGCAAAACAAACATTTAAAAAAAAAAAAAAAGAGGCATACGTAGACGATACATACCTTGAGAAAGCCATTGCTCTCGACGAGCATCAGTCTTACACTGCTTCAATTTAGCCGACCTGTTGGTCTGGAATATTTTAGAGAATTAGAACGGGGTAAAGAAGAACACGGAACAAAATGCCCAAAATAAACAATTACACTAACGTCAAAATAAATAGGAAAATCAATATCTTACCCTCTTCTTCCTGCCCAAATTTTTTGTGTTCGCGGCTGAAGGAATAGGAGCGGTGGGAATTGAATCAGAAACCATGGCTGAACTGCTGGATTCAAATTCAAAGAATAAAGATTCGCAAAAACCCTAATTTGTGAAGGAGAATGGAGAAAATCTAGAAAGAGAAATCTCGGAGAAGAGAATCAGAACGGATAACGGAAACGCCTCAGCACCTATCGTACCTGTTTCAGAATTGGGTGAGCGGAGGGTCGAGGTTGATATTATATATATATGCATAATCCCCAAATTACCCTCACCCTTAACTTGATTTTCAAGGGTTTCATTGCGACTATTTGAGGTTTTCGTGAAATCGTGGAAGAAACGTGGGACACAAAATAAAGGGTATATTTGTAAAATCAAGAAAGGGAACAGAAAGGACGTCGTCGTGTTGAAGGTTATTTTTTGATCCAAAAAATCTTAGCCTTAATTAGTTAGTACCATTAATTAGGCTATCACATGAATTGATGATAATAGTAATGGTAAGGATTAGTGACCTAGCCTCAACAAGTTAATTTATATTTATTTTAAAAAAATAATTTAACAATTAAAATAATTAAATTATTTAATACTTGATATCAAATTTTTGATAAAAAATAAATTTTATAGATTTTTATTAATTAATAAGAATTTAAATTTTAGCTACTTGGATAAGAAAGTATGTTTTATAAACTAAAATTAATAAAAGTAAATATGGAAAGTAACAAATTCTTTAAAAAAATTTACTGGCTATTATTTATAATTAAAATTACATATTACAAATTGTTAAATAATAATAATCTCCTTCTTGTATCAATATAATTTATTTTCAAAAAAATATTTTGTTTTTGATATATATTATTAAAATAAGACACAAAATAGTCCCCAACATATTAATATAAAAAATTTTATTTTGTTTGTAACAAATGAAATAGTGAATTTAGCTTACAAGATAAATAACAAATTTAGATATTTTTATGTGATTGTGATGATTATTTCAAAAAAATTTAAAAATTTTATATAATATACATTTAAACTTATTGTTCTCCATAAAATTTAATTAAAAAATTAAATCACAGATGACCACATGGTAATTAAATTCAAAGCAATTGATATATTTTTATGTTCATTCAAAAATTACATAACAAATCAATGAGTTTTTTTTTTTTCTGTATAATAGGAAACACAAAGGGGACCTTGTAGGCGTTTGATTCGAGGAATCATACATTCTTACATTAAGAATTTGTTTGGATTAGCTAAATTTTAAGAATTAAGTGCTTTTATGTAAAAAATAATTTTAATTAATAAAATGTGTCATTGGATTAGTGAAAAAGTCTTTTTTGGACGTAAGAGAAGTTAATTTTTCTCGCATTGAAAAAAAAGTATTTGCCAAAGCTTTAATTAAGAAAAAATTATATGTAAATTATTATATTTTTACTGTTAAATTGTTTAATTAAAAAATATATACTTTTTTATAAATAAGAATATAATTTTTACAACTCAGAATTTTTTTAATATATATATACATATATAATTTTATAAAATAATAATATAAATAATTATATTTAAATTTAATTCATTGAAAATATGAAAAAGGACTTTCTAATCTTCCATGGAGAAAAGTGTCCTTCCCGAATTTGTTAATGACATACATTACCTTTCCATTCATCTTCGACCATCTTTGTTAACGTTAACGGTTCAATCACCTGATTATCCTTGGAACAGCAAATCCGCGGTTTCAGTAAATTAGTTGACGCCACCCCTCCTAATTTACACTACTTTTCAGCTAATCGTCCTTACTAATTACTATTGAAATATTCGCCTCCCAATTTTTTTTTCCCCCCTCATTTTCCTTTCTCCGTTTTATCTTTCATTTCTGCAAAATTTACCACATAAGATGTCGCTCAGCATGTGAAGTCTCATGTCATCGTTCCATGATTCTTTGGCCTGTCATTTCTTTCTTTTCTTTTTTTTTTTGATAGATTGTTTTTCTTTCTTTGCGTTTAGGACATTTATTATCCACTGAGGCATCGTTTTGTATGATAAAAGAATTTTTCGTTTTCAAATTTTTTTTTTATATTTTTATTTCTATACTTAATTTTGTATATATGTTCACCTCAACTAAAAGATAATGGGACTCATATGGCAAATGTTGAAGAAGGCTAACTTTTTTAAACATTTTTTTTAAATTTTAGAAAAATGAGAGATCCTTCACTTAAAACAAAGTATTAATATACAAAATAAGAAGTAAACGTTTTTTGTGTCTGAGATGAAAATTTTGAATTATAACAAGAATATTTTTTAGATAAAAAAATTAGATGTAGCTGTCTATATTTTATTATTAAATTTTCTAATGAAAATATAATAAGCATATAATTCATAAAGATGAATGTATATTTTTTATTTAGCATCATATAATTGAGTCTTTTAAAAAAATTAAGCATGTTATATTTTGATTAAAGAGTCTGTAAGAAGTTATACTAAAATTTAATCTTATTTTTATCCAAAATTACATTAAAAAAATTATATATCCTTTTCAATAATTAAGTACTTTTATATTGTTGCATCCAAAATACCTTTTAATTTAAGATATACTTTTAATTGGTGCATCCAAACATGTGTTCGTATATTTTGCAGTTTATTAAAAAAAAAAAAAGAATGTGGGCATAGTAAGAGATATTGTGTAAGTCAAACGTGCAGCAGTGAATTTTAAAAATAAAAAAAATTGATTTTGATTTTTTTAAAATTCATGATTCTTTGCCCAATATAAGCACTACACAACAAAGGATTTAAAGTACAATTAAAGAATCATAGACTAAAAATATAAAACCAACATTAAAAAAAAGCTTCCAATATTAAAAATTTGTCCTTCTAATTATAGCTCATACATTTCTGCACATGATCAATTTCATCCAAACAGGAAACAACTTTTATTATTTTATAGTTTTTAACGATTCAAAAACATTCTCCAAAATCAAATATTTCCATCCTCTCAGTGGCATGCCAATAAAAACGGAAGGCATTTTGGAAATGTAACCTTCCAAAAAATGTAACATTATCAAAAATCATTTTTTAAAAGTGTGAATTAAACGTGTGAATGTAGCATTATATAAAATATTATAAAAGGTTTTACAAACGAAACGTCAACCAAATAATACAATAAAACAACTTGTGGCTAGGGGTGAACAAAACCGAACAAAACCGAACCAAACCATTCAAACCGAACCAAACCGAACCAAACCAATAAAAACCGATTAACAAATGGTTTGGTTTGGTTTTTCTAAATCTAAAACCGATTAATTCGGTTCGGTTGTCGGTTCATGGCATGTTTGGTTCGGTTTAACCGAACCAAACCGACAAGTTGCATATATTATTTTATTATAAAATATTACTCTTATTTTATTTTATTTTATTTACTTTTCAAAACTTTTTGTCAATTTATGGGTGTTTTTTAGACTAAAAATAAAAATAAAAATAATAAATTATAAATACATTATTATTGGTTAAAGTTTAATAAGATGCATAATATTAGAAATTAAATTATATATATTGCAAAGAATAAAATCCTAAAAAAATATTTTTGGCCAAAAAAACATGAACCAAACCGGACCAAACCGAACCAAACCGAACAAAAACCGAACCAAACCGATTAAAATTCAAAACCGAAAAGGTCCAAAAAATTGTTGAACCGACAAGGTTGGTTCGGTTTGGTTTTAATCTAAAACCGAACCAAACCGAACCTATGAACACCCCTACTTGTGGCCATATGCTACAATGACATCTTTACTTCTTAGTATATTGGAGTTCGAGTTCGAACTCTCACTTCCCCCCTTCAATCAAAAAATAAAAAAATATAATGGACATACAAATTTTAAGCAAGTACACAGAAATGTCTACAATATATCAGGATTCCTTCTTGTACAAGTTACACAAGCTATCTATTTTTTTTTTTTTTTTTTGTGCAAGCTGCATAGTAGATTCAATTTTTTTTTCTGAATGAAGCGAAACAAATAATGAAAATAATTTTAAACTTATAACCTAATGTCTTGTAAAGATTAAAAAATTATCTTTATTTTATATTTTATGTTTAAAAATTAAAAAGTTAAATAAATGTATATGATTGAATCTACTCACAGCTTTGGAGGAGAATCTTGATTTACCAACAAAGGATAATCCAAATGTTTAGAAAACATGCCGAACAAATTCTATGAGCTATTTGGTTAAAAAATATAAAAATATAAAAAATGTATAGGTAATAATAGGTGAAATAAAAAAATAATTTTTTTATTTTTACTTTTTAAAAAATAATTTAATAAATAAAATAATAATTATATGAATATAATAAATATTATACAAATTATATAAATAAAATACATTTATACCAGCAACAAACCAAACGAAGCCTACAATTAAATCAAGTATTACTTAGTTAGTACTTCACATGATACTAACCAAAATTCATGGCGCATATTAAATGACTTCTTGTAACCAAGTCAAGTACTTATTTGATTAAACATCTGTTACATATTTATACAATTTAACTAATTTGATATAGATTTCTTAATAGATGAAGAATTCAAAACTTGAATTCCCTTTTAATTCCAACATCTCTCTCCAGCTTGTCACAATTCCATGAAGACCTTCATGTAAACGATGAAAAGATATGTTGATGGTGGGTCTCCATCAGTCACCAAATTAGTTATGTCACATTATTTATTTTGTCTACAAAAGGTGACACTTCATAAAAGACCAAGGTACTCTAAGTGCTCCTTCCTATTGTAACGTAACGAACTAATCGCTCTCATAAGTTTCATAAAACTATAAATTGAATCAAACTAAATATTCTATGGCTTTGAACAAATGTTGGTATTTGGGAAACCACTGAGTGCATGACCAGCAATTCTCTTTGGCAAATATTGCAAGGTTGAATTACTACTTACTGGAATTTTATTCATTTTTTAATTGTTAATTTTATTTTATAATTTAAACATTTATTATTGAATCCACACACACACACACATATATATATATATATTAATTTTACTTTAGTTCATATTATTGAATTCTTGTTAATGTACTATTAAATTCTAGTAATACATGATTTGTGTCAACTTATCCTAATCATTTAGATGGCATTACATGCCAAACACATAATTAATTTTACCAATGGCAAGGTTAATGCCGTAAGGCCGGTGAGGCATATATATCTATAGATCCGATGAATTTAAATTTTTTTAAAAATATAAAAATATAATATCACAATTTAATATTATATATATATATATATATATATATATAATTTGAGATGGTGAAATGCATCCTTGACTAGTATGTGACTCCGCCACTAATTTTATTATCATCTGTCTTTATTTATTATTGGAATAAAATATAGATATTTAAAATAATAAGATAATACATACTTAACCAATGGTCATGTTACAAAATTCAATATTATATTGTTGAAGTTAATAACAAAGATCAAAATAAAATTATTAAAAATATAAAATCTCGATTGCAATATTTTAAATTATTAGAACAAAGTTAAATAAAACTCTAATGAATAACAAGAAGCTCATAATTGTTGACTTAGAAGTGATCTACGACGCCTCAGTTTCTCGTAAGGGCTCATCATTGCTAGCTAATGCAGTTAGAGAGCATCAAAAGGGATATTGCTTGAAGGCATGTGCAGATATAAACGCGGCCACTTAATAATAAAAGTTCGCAATAGTCAATAAGTTGAGGATGGATTTCTTACTGTATGGAAGTACAGTATCATTTGTTGTGTTCTTCAAATAAAGGGTTTATCTTTATTTTATTTTTAAAAAATTTTATTTTTATTTTTAAATTATTACGCCCCACACAACACGCTATGTAGTGCAGTAAACAATCCAATTAGTTGAGGAGTTTTCTATCACTTTAGGAGAGTCTCATATTATGTGATATCGATTGTTGCCTAAGACTCAAAAATAATTTACCTGAATTTTTCATTATTTGGCTGTAAGTAGTCATTGAGCTATACAAGCATTTGTTATTGATTTTTTTAATAAATAAAAACACTTTTAAGTCAGTTTACGCATTAATTAAAATTAAGTTCTTGTTTGAATAATATTGATTTAAGTAGTTGTTTGAACAATTGGTGAAAAATGTATTTAGTAAAAAAAATATTATTTGTTAATTTAATATTTTTTTTAATTTTTGCATCATTTAAATAAGTAATAGTTTGATTTTGACTCAATTTTATCCTTTAGAATCTTTTATTATGATAATTGGAGGATAACAATTGTATAAAATTAAAACAATTATATTTTCATATATAAAAGTGATGTTAAAAATATGGAAAATATTAAATTGATAATATTATCGTTTTTCAAAGCTTAAAACAAAGATTTTGTCTTACTTTCGAGAACATATGAACTTGAAATAATTACTTGTAAAAGAATGGTCCCAAAAAAAAACCTACATAATTAAGAATGAGTGTTGTCCTTGGAATTAGAAATATCATTGTATGACTTTTCATAACTAAATGACCCCTTATTATTTTGATTAACGATCACTAGGAGAAGGGTTTGTTTGTGGAGATATCAAGTTTTTTATCATAAGAATGTTTCAAAATTTGAGTGATTGTTTCAAAAGTTAAGAAAAGGAATATCTTATAATTATATACAAATTTTTAAACATTATTAAATAGTTAAAAAGTCGAGCACTCTATATCCAAGTCTCTAGAAAAAATGAATCTTTCATTAAGTAAAGCATTAATGCTATGAAACTTGTATTTTGATAAAAATAAGTGTATTTTGAATCTATTTGACTATGCCCTTTCATTTTGATATTTGTTATAATAAGTTGAAATATTGAATAGCTTTTCGACGATGATCCCCGTCTTCGTTTTCAAGTGCAGCCACAAACAATGATCCAAAAGGAGCTCTTTTATTGCAAATACTTCAATATCTAGGTCAATAATTACGATAAAAGTATATGAGTGGGATAAGAATAAATCGTACCTTGAGACTTATTGCATTGTTTATAGAAGAAAAGCGGATAATTTTTCTGTCATTTTTGAGATCAGTTAGTTTCATATGACGTCCATATGGTAATATTCAGCCAATAGGATAGCATAAATTAATTAATTTATTTTTAATTAGATTATACAAATGATCTTTTTAAAAAAATAGATAACAGAAGTCAACTTTTGATAGTTCAAAAGTCAAATTTTATTGATCACTTATTTATTAAACGTTAAATATAATATAGTTAATAATTTCATTTTTTATGATAATTGGGGGGATAAAATGTATATCTTAAAATTTAGATACTAATATTATAATAAAATGTATTTTTTTCTTAATAAAAAGTAGTTATGGCCATATTTTAATTTTCCAAACAGAGCTTTAACATGTATCAATACTATGAACATTTTTTTACATGGCTTTATGGGGAGGTCAAAGTCCTCGCATGACAAGCAGTGGGAATGCGAATAAGGATATTATTTTATTTGTACATTTGATTTGATAAACAAAAAGTATTTTAATGAAACATGATCATCATGTTTTTATTTAAATAATAACAATAATGAACTTTATATAAATTAGACAAAATAATCACTCTCAACTTGCACACTTTTTATAAAGAAAATGGATTCTATCTCCTTTTCTAATGTTTGGGCAATATTTAGTTATCAAATAAGATGTTAAAAAATATTTATTCTCCATCTCTCTATACCACATGTTATCAAACATAGAGATTAAAAGATAAAAAGATAAAAAGAAAAGGATAAAAAGTAGAGTGCATATGCTCATAACTCACCCATTCTCTCCTCTTCCCTTGATCTTTCTGTTATATTTATTTGGTGCACATAATTATTAGATATAAAAATAAAAATAAAATATAAATATAAATATAAATAAAATAAAATAATTATGTTTAGTATAATATTAAAAAATAATAATATCATTCTATTTATATACTTGATTGAATAAAAAATATTAGTTAAGAAAGAATGAAAAAAATGACACTTTTATCTCCTATTTTTTAAAATAATAGTAAAAATATAATAAATTTTATATAAATTAAACATAATAAATATTTTTAATTTATATATTTATCTAAAAAATTAAATTTCATATTATTCTTTTAACATTTAGATAATATTTAACTATCAAACAAAATATAAAAAATATTTCTTCTCCGTCGCCCTTTATCATCTGTTGCCACCAGGTGGTAAATTCGGGTTTAGATTCTTTTCAGTTATCCAGTTTTAAAAGTTCAGTTTTTTTTTTTTAATTTTTATTTTTAAAAGTTAAAAACAGAACAGGAAAAAGGAGCAAATGTAGGATTGGATGGCTTGGAAGAGGAGAAAGGACTGGAGAGAGGCGGTAAATTCACTTGTTCCATTCCAGGGGATTCGAGGGAAGAAATTCGGATCCGTTTAGCTCACACGAAATGCAAAATCTGCCGAATCAACACGGACTCTGCTTCATCGAAAGACACGTGTACGGTAGAGATGTTGAAGGCATTTTAACAGAGCCGTGACGCATATTGCTCTTGGAGTGTGCGATCGCTGTCAATCTATCATTGAAACACTGCCCTACACGCTTACGATAAGAACAATCCAAAAGACGATTTTTTTGAGAATGGTCCTTTTTTACCACGTGGCATTTTTCCAATGGTTATATGGAAATTACGAAGGTGAGAGTGAAACTGTTCTCAGAATAGAGGACGTGTTACGTTCGAATTGGTCAAAACTACAATTTCACAACCGTCATATGATATCTTCAATTCAAAACGACAATTGCTTTTGTTTCTTCAATATCAGTGCCGCTTTAAGGAAATGCGAGAAGATCTGAAAGATCAAGACCATGATAAGTGCAATCCATTAAAGCAAAAGTGCTTTTTCCTATGATCAAAAGTCTGTTTTCCCTCGCGGGGAAGCTATAGGCTTTTGCCTGTCCTCCTGTCAGAAATTTGTTGCTCGTTTGGAAAAAGGATTGACTTCTGTTTTCTTGATCTTCTCATAGGGCAATAATTATGGAGAACATTTAGATATAATGTTTATATTTTTATTATTAAATTCTCTAATACAAATATAAAATACATCTAAATTTTGAAGTATATAGTTTTTATTTTTTATAATTTAATATCATATGATTGAATTTTTTTTAAAAAATTGTATATATTATATATTTTTTAAAGAATTTGATAGTAAAATTATAAAAAATATACATAAGTCTAACTCATAGTTTTCTTTTTTAATTTTATTGTTAAAAAAGATGTCAGTAAAATTGATTTTTGTACGCGGACTTTTTGTAGCAGAAAGTGAGAGATCCTATCATCGAATACTTTAATGTCAATATTAATAATTGAAGAGAAGATAATATCTATGCCTCCAAGTGAACCTTTTCTTAACTTTTCAGGGTTGGACCAAAAAAAAAAGTGAAGGAAATCGTGTTTGGACCGTTTAGAACCAAGAATAAGAATCAGGGCTTTAAGGTTTGGGCCTGGAATTTCTGGGGGCCCATCTGATAAAAATAACTGTACCCAAATGTATTATATGTTAAAAAAACGAGTACGAGATTAAGCTATAACTATGGCATGAGGGATAAGAAGATTCGAGAAAAATAGAGAATGAGTTGTGTGATGTATTTGTACATCCAGCAACAACGTACCGTAAAAGTATACGCCAAGGAAGACACAGGCAAGCATACACCGAGCGTGAGGAGTAAAAATGTAGATATAGCTTTTATATCTCTATTATTAAGATGTTTAATAAAAGTATGATGGGTGTATAAATTTATGGAGGAATATATGAGTGTTACGCTTCATAATCATATAATTGGATTTTTTAAAAAAATTTATATACATATCATATTTTTATTGAAAAAGTTAATAGTAAAAATATAAAAATTTATACTTGAATTTATTCGAGAAATGGACATGTTTATCACATTCTGCTAATTTGCCTGAACTTACTGGTATATGATGTCATTCCCATTTGAAATAGTGCGTTTTCGTTCATTGCGTCGGTTGTGCTTCTTCATTATTTTGTCAAACGCCGTATCTATCTCATTTGACACTGAAGCATATCAAAACTGACTGGTGGCTGTATTGATAAGGTTCAACTGAATATATGTCCCAAATTGATTTTAATTATTAAGAATAGTAAGCAAAATCCCTTTTACCCGGTGGCTAAGAAACAAATGATTGAAAGCTACATTGTGTCTGTGTAAAGAATGGATAGGTGGACCAATATGGCATACTGCTATGGAGGGCATAATTTGATTGTAGTCACAAATTCAAAATTATAAACTCAAATCTGATAGATTACTTGTAGCCTGTTTATTTTATATATATATATATAACGTGCGCACGAACTATATTGAAACCTCACTAATGCAGAAGAGACTAGTCCCTATCCTTCTTTTCATGTGCATCATATTGCAAGCAACATCATCAAGTTTACTTGGCATCATCTAGCCAAAGATTTGCTAGTGCCTTGATCTTGGCTCTGAACCAAAGGACCTTAATTAATGTTTGTTTGTTTTTTTATTTGAAAAGTTAGACGTGCATATCCATTACACAGTGCCACGTAGCTTTCAGGAGGAAAACACACCCAAACAGGTAGTATGCAAATCGAAACGTGTATTCTTATCATATGATAATCGAAGTTGAGTTCTTACGCCACTTGCTAAGTGATGTACCTAATTTGATTTCATTCGTGCACTTTGTATGATTGATCAATATGATATCATATCCATGTTAGAACTTGTAATATTTACTGATCGATCCTACCCAAATTCAAGAAATTAGTTGTTCTGCACCAGAGTGATAGAATTGAAATTTCCTACCTACTTGATTTGCTAATGCAAAAAGCAAATTAATATTTGGAACCTCATTACTGTACATGTTTTAATGCCACCAACGTTAGCAATCCCTGTTGGGGCCAAATTAGACTCAATAACCTTTCATTAATTGTCACTTAATTAATTAATATCAACTTACACAACTACTTTGAGAAGAATAAGGAGATGAAGAAGGAGATGCATTGTGTGCCTAATTGGTCTGAATGATAGCTTCAACTGACAAAAAATGGGTTAATCTTTTCTGTGAGTGGGAAGTTCTTTACAAATGTTTCCATGCTTAAAGAAGGAAGGTTGGTGGGGAGGTTGAGACCCACATTCTGAGTAGGTTGAACACTGGCAACCATCACCTTGATTAAGTAAAAGCTAGTACAATATTTGCACGCCATTATGATAACATATGGTTAATCCGACCTACTTGTGACCATTGTTATTTCTTAAGCATTCAAATGAATGTTAAATCTCACTCACCTTAGACAATAATAATGTACCAAATGACCATTAGACTTGCATTCAAAGGCTTAAATGAGCACAGAAAGTTAGAGAAATGGGGTTTAAGCACGCAGGTAATGAAGTATGTAGTCTTGATATCATGGCTAAAATTGGTTGAACCACCCCGCAATATTTAAACACCATCGTACTACACCACAACTAATTGAAACAAACGCTTGGAGCCTAAGAACAGTTAAACTTTCACCAATTTGACTGAGGGCATAGTTATTACTGAACTATAAACTTTCGAATTTTAAATGATAATGCTTGGCACACGTGACACCTTCATAACAAAGTTAGGATCTTCAAAATTTGAACTGAATAAGCACCCCCTACAAACGCTATCCCCATCAGGTAAACGACAATATATCTCACGACCAAAGGCAGCAAACCTCACGTCGTTTACCTTGCTCTGTTTGTGTTCATATCTCACAGGGGTTGGATCGTTTTCATGTGGCCCCTTGACCATCTCCCCGCACCTGCTTTGCTTTTCCGTGCAGTTTAAAAGCGCAGAATGTCGAAGCGCCGATTCATTTCCTCTGAACGTAAAAGCACCCAAAAAAAAGGGTCACCGGAGCTCCGGCAATGTTGCCGGAAATGCTAGCTCCTCAACCTTCCGGTTCCTAACTACTTTTTCTCCGAAATTTCATCTGCCATCACCTCCGGCAACTCCAACATTATCTGATTCACAATCGCAATGTCTCCGTCTTCAGCTCCGGCTCATAACCTCAAACAACGAGTATTCACTTGTCTCACTAAGCTCTCCGACCGCGATACCCAGTCACTCGCCGCCACTGAGCTCGAGTCCATTGCTCGGAACCTTGATTCAAACTCCGTACCAGTGTTCCTCTCGTGCATTCACTCCACCAATTCGTCAGACAAATCACCGGTTCGTAAACAATGCGTGCACCTCATGCAGGTGCTTTCCGAAACGCACGGCAATACACTCTCTCCCTATCTTTCCAAAATCCTTGCCCATATAGTTCGTCGGCTCCGTGACCCGGACTCGTCGGTTCGATCCGCTTGTGTGAATTCAGTTTCGGCATTGTCCGCACACATCACCAAGCAACCGTTTGCGTCTTTTCTGAAGCCCTTAACTGAGGCGCTGTTCACTGAGCAGGACCAGAATTCACAGTTAGGCGCGGCGCTCTGTTTGGTTTCTGCCATTGATGCAGCCCCTGACCCGGACCAGGCGAGCTTGGTGAAGCTCTTGCCGAGGCTCGGGAAGTTATCGAGAAGCGAGAGCTTTAAGGCGAAACCGGCGCTGTTGACACTTATCGGAAGTGTTATTGAAGCCGGTGGGGTGTCAAGTCATGGGGCTTTGAGCAATTTGGTTCCATGCATGGTGGAATTCTTGAGCAGCAACGATTGGGCGGCAAGGAAGGCTTCGGCCGAGGCATTGGTGAAGTTGGCAGTAGTGGAGAGGGACGTGTTATCAGAATTCAAGGCTGGATGTTTGGAAGTCTTCGAGAATCGACGATTCGATAAGGTTTCACTTCTTTAAAAAATTCCAGTTTTGCTCCCCTGATCATGAGTTTGTTTTTGTTTATATATGGTAATTTGAAAGTGAACTGAGTGTCTATCTTGTTTGATTTAGGTTAAGGTAGTTCGGGAAGTTATGAATCAGATGTTTGAGGCGTGGAAGCAGATTCCTGATGTTTCGGATGAATGCTCTCCGCCATCAAAATCGCAATCTTCTTCCAAAGGTATTATCATTTCTATCTAGTATATGCCTTGATGTTGCCACTGAGCCATAAAAAAAAAGCTTGCAGTTATTTGTCTTGCACTAGTGAAAAATTTAATCATCTAGAAGGCACTATAGTAATCAATTAGCTTGTGTCCATGACTGATTGTATGATTACTCTGTTGTGTTGCGTGTTATCTTTGTTCTTGTCTTTACCTGGGCTTTGGCTGTTGTTTTTGGGGTCAGAAAGTGTAAGTGATGGGCGCTATCCGCCAGTCTCACAGAATTCATGTAGTCCTCGTGCTGTAATGCCTCGATTGTGGAAGAAATCCAATCCAGTTAGCAGATCAACCCCTGATAGTTCTTCTGCTAGCAATGCTAAGAAGATAAGTTTTATTAGTAATAAGAGACTGAGTTCTGGTGTGTTGCCAAAGCTAAACCGTAATAATTGGGATGTTCAAATTGTTGCTCCAAATGCTCCCTCTGCGACAGGTGCTTATCAGGGTTATCTTGAAGAGAGAAATGAAATGATACGAGACAAAAGCAAAAGGGAGCAAAGCAACGTTTCAAAGCCAGAGCTGAAACGGGCTCTTCTCAGTAAAAATCCTGATGACAAAAAACGCAAGTTTTGTGGGTCCAAAGCTGGATCTCGTGTAGTTCCATGTCATGAAGAGAGCCAAGATTCATTTGCTGTCAGTAATGTTGCTAAAGATTTCCATAGGAATGACGGAGAGTGTGAAGACTTAACCTTGGTCCGCAACCAGTTATTTCAAATTGAAAAGCAGCAGTCAAATCTCCTTAATCTTCTTGAGGTTTGTTCCTCATGCTTGTGCATCAAATTCCCTTGCAAAATTTTATATCTTTGATCATAGCTTAAGTGTGCAGGTCTCTTGAGAGAAGGCTGGCTAATACGGCTATTATAACTTTACTTGCTCCTTCCCTCTCCAATATATTTGTATTCACATGTGCCCATCCTTTAATGAAGAACATCTCTGAAACTATCCTTGATATTCATATTACAGCGATTCATGAATAGCTCACAGAATGGAATGCAATCTTTAGAGTCTCGTGTACATGGCCTTGAGTTGGCATTGGAAGAGATCTCTCATGATTTGGCTGTATCAAGTGGAAGGGTGACTTATTCTGATGCTCCTGGGAATACATGTTGCTTGCTGCCTGGTGCAGAAATTTTGAGCTCCAAATTCTGGAGGAAAACACAGGGCCGGTATTCTTACTCCCGGTTCACTAGATCTGGTGGCACCCCATCACTAGCTACCATGTGGTACAGAGCTCACAGGAAGGGCAATACTGAAACTAAGTTGACAAACCACAAGTGTAGGCTCCATGGTGATGGAGGATTCATCACAAATCCGCTGGCAGAAGTTCATACTAGCGTGGGAGATACAAGACATTGCGCATGAGGAGAGCCAGCTTATAACAGCAGGTTCATTTTCTACTTTATATCTCAGTCCATTTCCCTTGCGTCCATCTCTAAATTGCCAATAGACAAGGCATTCAGTTACCGCCACTACTGCCCATTGCCAAGCATGCGAAAGATTTGTGAGACCTGCACTTAATGCAACTCTTTACCCGCGCAATATAATTTCTTCGCTCTACCATCTAATGCTATCTATCTGACCTTATTTATTTATTTATTTTTTAACTTTCTAGAAGATACGCTGCACAATCTGGACTGCAAGTTTTTATCTTCATTCGACCATCTATCAGCTTGTAGGAAGATCTCTTGATCAGGGAAGTGTGACAAAGATCTGATCAGAGTATACAAATTCGGTTAATCCGCAGTCTAGCCACTCTTGAAGAAGGCGGAGAAGCTGACTAGTTCATACTTCATGCATTCTATTTCCTAGTTCAGAATTTCATTTGCATATCCATTATATTCCTGGACAAGTTTAGCAGATTGGAATGAGTCCACGGCTAAATACTACTATCTTAATAGGGGTGAATCTGTATAGAGGAGTTGCAGGTTGCTTACTCTTGTTGGATGGTTAATTACTACGTTGCATTCCAGTTGTGCTGAAGAAGGTGACAAGGATGCACCTCTAGAATCTATAAGGTTTCTCTTCTGTATTAAGTCGAGATTGGCGTCCTAGATAGTTGAAGCTTGGGAGATTGGGACAACATTCTCGTAGTATCCCATATACATAATTTCTAGGTTGTCGTTTGGACATGAATATTAAGGACTTACCAATGGTTTGAAATTTACCTTGGTCCTCAAGGAATGAATGAATAGCAGGATTTTGGGCTAATGTGAATTCTGAATGATCAGATTTCCATTCATTAAGACGTTAGAGAAGTCAGCCTATCCAAATATAACCGAACAACTTGCCGTAAGGGGGAAGAAAAGCAGATAAACAAAGTGGAAATAGAGCTTTTAATGGCCGCTTTCAGGTCTTTTTCTCAAAGCTTTAGCAATTACCAGACAAATTAACAACTTCAACTGTTCAGCGTCAATTCGAGCAACATATCCTAATAGAATACCTAATTTAATGTAAATTTTTATATCAAAATTATCCTTCCAAAAATCCTTTTTATAATAAAATATTTATAAGTATAATTGTTTTACTAATATTTCTACTACCCTTGATTTTCAATTAAATTAGTACACTCCAGAACTAGTATTTAAAACGAAAGGTCCTGATTGCATCATGTGAGAAAATTATGTTGTTTGTTGTAAATTTTAAAAACTCAGTGGATGACAACTTAATTTTAGCCTTTTTCTTTTTCTTTTTCCCTTTTATTCCTGGTTGTTAATATTCAGTCAGCAAAACACAACCAGATAGGATAATATTTTAGAGAAAAACCAGCATCCACCTCTTCCCAGCCAGACAAAGAATGAAGGGGAAAAAAAACTACCTGGAAAGACAGAGGAATGAAAAAGCTTGCATCATTAGCGAGAATATAATCAGCAAAATTTGTATTCCAATCATTGAACTAAAGCTGGCCCCAGAAAGGACAGCAACAACATATGTAATATAAGTTCCACATAATATAATGCTAAGCAATTGCTAAAAATGTCAGAAAAGTAACTATATAGTAATGTTTTATTAACACATTCCACAGCCCTTCCAAGCAAATAAAAGCATCCTCAAAACACCACTTCCAGAAACAATGGCTCAGTGGACTGTACTTTGAATACTCTCTTACCCAATCTACTTATAGCAACAGACCATCTACTGTCACCGTTTCTTTTCAGACAAAGATATGAGCTGCACAATAAAATTGAATATGTTAGGTTCTTTCCTCAAGTTTAAGATAGCCTTGAGCATCTTTTTTACAACAACTTGTCAAACTTGTAATGCCATTCATCATTGTAAAGCTTAAACAAGTGCACTTTTGAATAAACAATTATACAATTAAAGCAATGTCAAATATGCTATTCCTTGTTAATCTTTTAGAAGTCAATTAAATTATTTCAAAGCCAGAAAAGCTGGCTTCCACAGAATACAGAATCCATCATAAAAATTCCGGCCATGACACGTAAACTACAGAGCATGATACAATTGATTGAAACTTAAATAGCCGTAAGATTGACTAAGATAAAAGTTACTTCAAGCTCACTAAATTTAAAAATCCAGCCATGCAGACAAAATAAATTTGATTCAATATCTATTGACTGGAAACATTTTCAATTGTAAGTAAAGCTGCAGAAAATAATTAAACACAAATAGTAATTATATACTGGCCAGACAAAAGTCGGGTTTTAATACAAATCCAGATATCTAAGAAGACTAAAATGTCCCAAATCATGAGCTTCTTTTCAATTGAAATATATTATATATTTTGGAGGAAAAGACAATCTTGTAATTCTAGTAAAAACAAGAGAAACCACGATATCACCATGGAGCCCCTTGAGGTCGAGAGTTAGCAGGATATGACAAAGGATTGCTTGGCCTGGAGTCAGAAACTCTCAGATGGGTCCCTGAAGCATATATATATTTTCCTTTTTTTTTTTAATGGCCTGCTTCCCTCTACATAATGAACAATCAAAACCTAGAAGCAAGCACTTGGAAACTCAATATAAAAACATTAAGAAACTCCCAAAAAAGTTGATATGAAAGGGATGATTTCCATCCAACAGACCCAAAATCGATTGTTTCATTGTATATAGAACAGGTGTAGATCTGAACAAAATGATAGAAGAAAATTGAAATGTCATGGACCAAATTATGTAAGCATATTTTAATTTCACAAATATGCCAAATAACATTTATGAATCTCAAGACTAAGGCTGGAGAGAGCTGCTCATGTACTATAAAAACAGCTCAACGTTTACACTGGACACTACTCAATTCTTTCATACATATAAATTTCTCCTTCCGTTATCTACTTTGCAAGCTACAATAATAATTTTTTTTTTTCATTCATAATTTATCTTAGGGTAAATTATAGTTTACCCCCGTGTGCTTTGAACTGAAATTAGATTGCTCTCTTGTGACTAAAATTATCTCACTCAACTCCCCTATAGCTTGTTTCGTTACCAATTAACCACCATGCGGTATTTTTGTTCCTAATTTTAACCAAAATAATTATGTGAAAGTTAAAATGATGAACAATTTCATTGGTAGAAGTATGTTTTACTTGTATCATACTTAGTCTTTGAAGACTAATGCTAAGTTGACATTTCAAAATTGAAACAATTCACTTCATCCCATTAATAGCTTTGGAAAATTGTGAAAATATTCAAGATATAAGTGAAACAGACATATAACAATGGAATTATTGATCATTTTAACAATTAGTTAAAATTTGATATAAAATACTACAAGGTGGATAAATGGTAATTGAACAAATCATAGGGGTGTCAAACGACACACTTTAAACCACATGAGGGCAAATTGATTTTGGGCCAAACCATATGGAGGTAAAATGTAATTTACCCTTCATCTTATTAAAATTATAAAAATCAACTATTATCTATTCCTAACTAGGCATGCTGACTCTAAACTAAAGCTCATTCAATGTCATCAGTATCCCTTGTTACCAATTGAACCCAAATAACTTCTACTAGGCTTACAGCCATCTTTCAAATAAAGTAATATTGTAATTCATAACCGCATAATTTGCACAATGCACATGCATGGATGGAGAAACATAAACATGTATAGCCAAAAGAGCAAAAGATGGAAACAAGCATTCACATATATATGACCAACCTGACGAGCAACTTGTGCTACACGCCGGCCATCCCTAGATGATTCGATGATTGTACAAGACTTTTGAGGCTCCATGTGACCATTTTGCTTCTCTTCACACTGTTCTTTCAAAGTGCTCTTTTTAAGAGAACAATCCACATCAGAGCTGCTTAGAGACTCCTTCTTGCGTTTTCTTCGGAATGTGTACTTGATAAACCTATTATTTACAGATTGACAAGAAACCTTCTCATCTAAATCAGATACTTTTAGACCTAGTTTATCAGATGGCTCATTAGCTCCCTCAACATCTGCTCTGCAAGTTGGGATCTCCAAACTTTCAGTAGACAAACTCTCTTGTCTGGTCAAGTCTGATTTATCCAAAGGTTCCTTATCATCCTTAATTTTATTCCAAGCATCACAAGCTTTAAGAAATACTTCCTCTATTTCAGTATCATTTTGTGATCCTGACTGCTCTGTCATTGCAATTGTGTCAGTGGGTTCTTTAGCTGAAGAAGACATCAGATCCTTCTGAACTTCATTTTCACATATCATAGAACAATTCTCCCATGATGGATCATTATTATCAAACCCATGAGGAGAAACTTTGGTGCAAGAAATATAAGATGCTTTATTATTATTATTATTATCATCATTAATTCTTCTCTTTTTTCTACAAACGGCCACTTCAACTAATGCTTCCTCTTTTACAGTATCACTTTGAGAGACTGACTGCTCAGTCACCGCAATTGTGTCATGGGGTTTATTTGTTTCCATGACCTGGTGTGAACATAATCTAGATTGAACAACCTCCCTTTTCTGTTTTGTTTCCTTGTTTCTGCAAAATGACACTTTGACATGATCAGCATCTGCATCTTCCACTTTAAGTTCATCTGGTTTCTCCACTTCAAAGATATTATCAGCTTCAGAATTAGTTGTTACAGACATCACTTTACCTTCATCTCCTCTTACTATTGTTTCATTCTGTACATCGTCCACATTTTCTGGAACAGATATATTTCCATCAAACAGGCTCCTTTCAAATGCATGTATTCTCTGAGTGCAACCATTTCTGTAGAGCTCAGGCTCTTTCCTTCTAATGACTATGGAAGCAAAATCTGGGTTATGAATGTAGCAGTTGTTAATATGATCATGTGACACATAGCACATACTGCCCTCCTTTGCTCCATTTACGGTTGAAATTTTAGTATCAAAAGTTGCAACAGATTCAAACTGTGAAACAGGGACAGAATATATGGATCCGTAAGAATAAAGCATGTTCTGTAATTTTTTTTCCTGAGCTGCAACCCCTTCTATGTTTTGTTCAACTGGGGGATGCATCTGGTTGATTGCAACGTTCTCCAGTTCAGCCTGTACTTGTCTTAACTCGGCCCTCAGGTCTCTAACTATTTCCTCAGCTTCCTGAAGCTGTGCTTCAAGCTCCTCAATTTTCTTCTGCTGACTTGAGGATGTCATCTCTGCTTCACTAACCTGTAAAATAGCCATATGTTAAAAGGGGTGAGTAAGCTCATGTACATCTTCCCCCCCCCCCCCCCCAACAAAAAAAAAAAAGAAAAAAAGTTAAAATAGCCATACATTAAAACAGGAAATAGAGACAAAATCTTCAAAATGATTTAACACGTGTACACCCCTCCCCCCCCAAAAAAAAAACAAAACAAAAAGGGGTGAGTAAGTTCTCAATGTTGAGGCTTATTTAGATGTTGTCAAAACGGCCCAAGTGAGTCGGTTGAAATTGGGGGCCAAAATTGATTCAACAACACAAATATATGATTTCCCGGTTCTTGAACAAGCCTAGCACATAAGAGAGTTTGATATAAGAAAATGAAACAAATACAGACAATTAAATCACATCTATATATTCATTTTCGTCCTTGTTAACCTAAAAGTTAAAATGAATTTTCAGCATTCCTCAAATAGAGATCATATAAAGGTTACAATGACTGATTGTGTAAAATAATATATATGCACAAATTTATGGACATAGGACAGGTAGACAATTCCAATGGAGTTAGTTGTTCTATCTGACAGTGAATCATAAACATATAATATACTTTCTCAAATTTATGTTGATTGCATTCATTTAATGACCACTAAGAGTTTCATATCAAATTAACACTTTAATGCAAGTCACTCCTTATTACTGTTAATGACAGCTCTTGTAAGCATAATCCTGAAATTCAAAGACGGTCAGAATGTGAGTTTTACTGAACTCCTTAGTGCACTGATAAAACAAAGTAAGAGACAAGTTAGAGATGGTATTACTGGAAGGACTTGTTAAAGTTACATAATATTGTCATTCAAGCATAATCATTGCAAGGGTAATCCACATTTTAAGCAATTATAAGGTAATTAACGACCCGGTAAAGAAAATTATCGGCCTTCATCATCCAAATTCCGTCAAGCCATTCTTTTTCCTGACGTCGTGCTTATGATCACTTGAGATTGATTGGAAATTTTACTTTGCAGTCTTATAAAGAAAAACAAAAATTGCAAGCAATTGGACAACAATCGGCACCAAAACTAACCCAGCGAAATGGAAAGATCAAAATTTTCAGAATCAAGAAAGAACTCAAACCAAACCCACTTCACAAAACATAAGTAGAGTAAACCCCAGTCAAGTCTCCGAATCGACACATCAATCAAGAAGATAAGGAGAACGAAAGGAAAAGCAGACATAAAAGCAGAAAAGGGAGACAAAAGAAACGAGAAGCAATCCCATTTGAGGATAATGATTATACCTTAGAATCCAACATTTGTTTGAGCCTGAGAAGCATCCGAAGCGCATCTTCTTTAGTCGAAACAAGCTCCCGCTGAAACCTCATGGCTCTTCTCTCGGATATCATGATACGCGCCGCCGCTTCCTTGGCCGTATTAAGGATTATATCGGCGTAGGCCTTCTTCAAGGCCGTCAATTTCTGTTAAAAACGACAAAACAGCGGGCATCAAAACAAACCCACACCCCAAAAGTCACAGAACACCCAACAGAAACCACTAGCAGATGTCAAACACGATCTCCATTCAAATATTTTCCAGAAAATTTTGCCCGGAGAGAAAAATAAAGAAATAAAAAACAAAAAAGCAAGGCCGCGGTTGATGATGGAAGAAGAACGCGTGGAGCGAAACCTTATACCTCGGAATCCTCCATTATTGTCTAATGCATAAAGAAGGGGTAGTTGGTGGTGGTGGGTTTTTGCAAGCCAGAAGTGAGGGAAGGAGAAGGAAGTTCCTGTTTTTCTATTCCGCTCTGAAGCATAAGCATAAGCAGTAGCAGCAGCAGCTGTCTGTTAGGAACTGAAAGCCCCACCCCGTATGACCAGATTACCCTAGTCATCCACCTTATTATTACGAAATTGCCACGTCAGAAGACAAACCAGGTAACACTGGCGCGGTTGCAACATTGGGGCCCACCGGATGCTGACGTGGTGAACGCAAGAGATAAACGTGGACGTTTCGGTGTTAACCGTTTCGACGGGAAGTGAATGAATAAAATAAAATAAAAATAAAGGAGTGCGTTGGGAAGCGTGGCTTGACAGTTGGGCGGTGGTAGCCCAAACATAGTAGCCTTAGCCAAAGTAAAACGGTTTCCCTCCCACACTCCCATCTTCGATCACTCGCGCAATGTCTCGTCAAACCATTTCTGGTTTTTTTTGCAGTAATATATTATTAAAGCAATGTATATATAATTAATTATATACTTATTATCAAAATTTTTAGTTAAATCACGATAAATATATAATTGTTTAGTAATAATATAAAAAGTATAATTTTTACAACTAATGTATGATTTTTTATTAAATTATATATTTGTTATAATTTTATTAAAAAATTATATATTTATTATTTGTTAATTAAAAATATTAATTATAAAGATATAAAAAATTATACTTAAATTTAATGTTATACTATATATTTCAGAGAAAGAGAGGAGTAACTTAAAAAAGTAAATTTTTTTCTTATTTTGCCTGCTCCTTATTTTGTTTATCTTTTTTCAAATACACACATTATATTTACTTAAAAATTTCAGACCCCTAGTCCAATTGTTTCATCGTATGAAAACATGATCATTCTGAAATTGAAACGCAGTCAGTTAGAAAATGCGTTGTTGATAGATCAAATCTATTCATATTTAAAAAAAAAATGTTAGATTCATCCATGAATAGATGTTAGTAGTTTAAAGAGATTCTACTAGCAAAAGTTTTATTTTTTTTAATTTTAAAGTTTTAACCCCAACTATATAACATGATGAATAATGATCACCCAACAAAATTTAATTAATTTGTTTTCTGAAAAATAAATTTTAAATTTTAGTAACTAATCCAACGCACTTCACCAACCTATTGTATAAGCATTTGTATGATCTTATCATATATCTCACCACAATAAGAACAATATAAGTAATCTTACTTCTCAACTTGCAAGATCAATTTTTACAGGTTACTAGCGTACAAAATGAGCCAAGTATATTTGGGGGTTCACTAACCCAGCATTCTTTGTGATCATCCTCATCCTCCTTCTTGTATTGTTTCGAGCTTTTGATTCATTTGATGGACAATGTCTATGCCAAATCATCACTTCCACGTCGTACAAGTTTATTCCACTGTATCACACACGTACAGACATCTAAAGTGTACCTAAAAAACATAACTGAATAAATCATTTAACTAATTAATGCTTTAGCAATAAATTGCATACATTTTATTTGATTAGGGATAATTTTATTTAATTTAATAAGTAATTTTAAATTTAAATGTTCATTTCAATGTTATGTGGAAAAAAAAAATCTTCCTTTTCCCTTGTGCTTGATTTGCTTTCGGCTGGTTTGATAAATAATGTGAGAAGAAGATAATGAAATTGATTCCCTAGTGAAGTTGTGTTTGGTAGCTAGAAAGGTTGAAGGAAAAGGAAAGTCCACCTCCATGCCATTTTCCACTGTACATAGGACAGGCGATATAGCAGTCATTCGAAAAGCATAAACGTGACGTTGTTGTTCGTTGTGTTCTCCTTCTTTGGTTATTTTCTAATTATTTTATCAATTATCATTATACCATCTTATTTTTAAATTTCAAAAATATTTTAACTTGTATTTTTTTGTAAAATCAAGTAAATATTAAATTTATTTTAATAAATTTCATTTATTATATATATATATGTTAGTTTTGTATTATAAAATATTTATTTTATTTTTATTAATGATTATTTATATAAATATATTTTGTTATGCTTATCTCTTGTAAGGACTAAACAAAATTTATTTCTTTTCCTTTTTAGTCTTTTAATACCACATACTTTTTATCCTCACACTATTTTTATCTTATTAGATGTTTAAATGAAAAAAATATTTATTTTTCTTTTTATATCATATCAAACACAATTAATTTTATTCAATTCCATTTAGCATTCTCTTTCTACTTCTATAAAATATATATATATATATATATACCAAACTCCTTATGATCTTGATGTGGTTTCTTGAAATCTCTCCCTTTTATTTTTACCTTATTTTACTCTACCTTCGTGTGATATAATATTAAGATGTTCTTTAATTAACATTAAAAAACACCATACATTTTTATTAGAAAATAACATAATTCAAGTAGTTGTATTAGAAATAAAGTTTAGATCATCTCCTACACAAATAAAAATGGTGTGAGAGAAAAAGTGATTGAGTGAGTGACTAAAACTTTAATTCAATTCTCTATATATGATTTTTTTTAATTTAGTTCATTATAAAATTGTCTTCTTAATTTAATCATTCACAGATAAAATATTTATCAATTTGATCTATCATAGAATTATCTTTTTAATTTAGTTTCCCACAAATAAATATTTTTTAATTTAGTCTTTCACCAATCAAATTATTTTCAATAAAGCCATTTTATTAATCTATTATAAATAAAATTAATAGTGGATTAATAAAATGATATTATTAATAACTTATCAAAAATATGTTTTATGTCATTATATCTAATAATTTTATTTACAACATATCTATAAAAAGAATATTATTAATAATAATTTTATTTGTGACGAATTAAATTAAAAAATATTTATATGTAAGAGACTAAACTAAGAAGACAATTCTATAAAAAAATCAAATTAAAAACATAATTGTATAAAAAATTAAATTAAAAATGTTTTATTTGTAAAAAGACTAAAATAAAATTTTACTTACAACAAAGAGAGACCAAAACACTGTGGGAAGATTGTCAACTAATCATAGAGAAGTTATTCTAACAAGATTCAAACCACACAATGACAAAGATAAATTATGTTTTATCATTTTTTTCTTGTCAGTTATAATTCCTTTTTTTAATTATTATTATACGATAATCAATCCCTTAACGTTAAACTTTCTTCATTTAAAAGTGTATACTGCAGATGTGACACGGTGCACAGAGACAGAGAGAAGATGCAAAAAGAGGTTAGTTTTCTCCCGCTTCAACAAAGTATGTTTAAAAATCTGTTAGCGCCAGATATTTTGCGGAGGACCGGACCCGAACCCAACACACTTTTTTTCCATCTCCGTTTCCTAGCCCATATTCCATTCTACACACGGGCTCAAACTTTTGTCGGGTCATATAACCCGATTAATCGATCCATTTTACATGCCTGCCCCGTTCGGCCGTTATCTGCAAGAAACAAACACGTGGCCTTCTCTCGAGTCAGCTTTCATAGCTTACCCTTCTCCCCCTTCTTCTTCCACTTCCTGAAAATTCCGCAGAGCAAAGCTGAGAAAGTTAAGAAACACATCGTACTCCGCAGAAATTTTCAATTAACCTTCTTTATGTTGAGCTGAACATCTTTTTATTACAATATCATTTTCTCCCCAAAAAAAAAAAAAATCTCCCTCAAGATTCGACGAGAAGCAGAAGAAATCACTTGGAAAACAATAAGGGTTTCTCCTCAATATTGTTGACCTGGTAATCTTTAGCAGTATCGCCAAAAATCTTGCAAAGCTCATGCGAACTGGTTCCAAAAGATGACCATTTCACCTTCTCTCTCTGTACCTAATCCTTTACCTTTCTCCACTCCGCTCCTCAAACCCTACCAAAACTTTCGCAAATTCTCTTTCATCTCTAAAACCCAAGGCTTTTTATTCCATCGGAGACTCCTCTCCGGCGACCGGATATTGCAATTTGAACCCTGGAAAGCCCGGGCGAAGCCCAGAGAACTAGTCCTCGGTAACCCCTCAGTGACGGTAGAGAAAGGCAAGTACAGCTACGATGTTGAAACGCTAATCAACAAGCTTAGTAGCTTGCCTCCCCGAGGCAGCATTGCTCGCTGTCTAGACGCCTTCAAGAATAAACTCTCCTTGAACGATTTTGCCCTAGTATTCAAGGAGTTCGCGCAGCGTGGCGATTGGCAACGTTCGCTGCGTCTTTTCAAGTATATGCAGCGCCAGATATGGTGTAAGCCCAACGAACACATATACACCATTATGATTACTTTGTTGGGCAGGGAAGGCTTGCTTGATAAATGCAGCGAGATATTCGACGAAATGCCTAGCCAAGGGGTGCCTCGGAGCGTGTTCTCTTACACGGCGGTTATCAATGCCTACGGGCGCAACGGCCAGTATCAGACTTCGCTTGAGCTTCTTGATAGAATGAAAAAGGAGAGGGTTTCACCAAGTATACTGACTTACAATACTGTGATAAATGCTTGTGCTAGGGGTGGGTTGGATTGGGAAGGGTTATTGGGGTTGTTTGCTGAAATGAGGCATGAAGGGATACAACCGGATGTTGTCACTTATAATACCTTGCTAAGTGCCTGTGCTGATAGGGGCCTAGGTGATGAAGCTGAAATGGTGTTTAGAACCATGAATGAAGGTGGGATAGTTCCTGATATAACAACGTACAGATATCTCGTTCAGACATTTGGGAAATTGAATAAACTGGAGAAGGTTTCCGAGCTTCTTAGAGAAATGGAGTCTGGGGGTAATTTGCCAGATGTAACATCTTATAATGTACTATTAGAAGCCCATGCAGAGTCAGGGTCTATCAAAGAGGCAATGAGCGTGTTTAGGCAGATGCAGGGAGCAGGTTGTGTGCCAAATGCAGCAACTTATAGTGTTCTATTGAATTTGTATGGAAGGCATGGCAGGTATGATGACGTTCGTGACCTTTTCCTTGAAATGAAAGTGAGCAATACAGACCCAGATGCTGGCACTTACAACATTCTCATACAGGTCTTTGGGGAGGGTGGATATTTTAAGGAGGTTGTTACTTTGTTTCATGATATGGTAGAGGAGAATATTGAACCAAACATGGAGACTTATGAGGGTCTGATATTTGCTTGTGGAAAGGGAGGGCTCTATGAAGATGCCAAGAAGATTCTACTTCATATGAACGAGAAAGGAATAGTGCCAAGTTCCAAGGCTTACACTGGGGTAATTGAAGCATATGGACAAGCTGCACTATATGAGGAGGCTCTAGTTGCATTTAACACTATGAATGAAGTGGGAAACATACCAACTATTAAAACCTACAACTCACTTATTCGTACATTTGCAAGGGGGGGACTATACAAGGAATCAGAAGCAATTTTATTGAGGATGGGTGAGTCTGGTTTATCACGTGATGTGCATTCATTCAATGGTTTGGTCGAAGCTTTTAGGCAAGGAGGTCGGTATGAAGAGGCTGTCAAGGCTTATGTCGAGATGGAAAAGGCAAACTGTGATCCTAATGAGGTGACACTTGAAGCTGTATTAAGTGTGTACTGCTCTGCAGGTCTTGTTGATGAGAGTGAGGAACAGTTCCAAGAAATTAAAGCTTCAGGAATATTGCCCAGTGTCACATGTTACTGTATGATGCTAGCTCTCTATGCAAAGAGTGAGAGGTCAGCTTTAATTTAGTTATTATACATTCTTTTTCTATTATTTTAAAGATATTACGGTATTTCTTCGTTACTCAATTTTGAAGTTATAATGCCAAACAATGACTGCAGGCAGTTTCGACAATTAAGAATCTGAAAATAATCAATTAAACTTCACATGACATACGATAACACAATGATGAAAGTGGTGCATACTTAAGTAAACTAATGGTATACAAGGATGTTCTTAGTGATTGCACCTAAACATGTGTAATTTGATTGTGAAATTGGAAAAAAAGAAAGAAAGAAAGAAAGAAAGACAGTATTTATCCTAAACTTTATTCAGGCCAGCTCGGATGACTTGCTTTATTGATAACCAATTGTGAATTTAATCGTGGGAGCTGGTGCTTGGAAAAGATGGCATTGGAGAATTTTACTTGAAATGTGATTTGCATTTGAGCTCGAAATGGATAAATGTTCTTATGACTTTGTTATCCAGTGTGTTTGGTTTCTAAAAAGTTTGTTTGATGATTAATGGTGTTCCTGATAGAGACCAAGGTAGTATGGGATGTCAAAGTCCCACATTGAGTAATATGGGATGCTCAATGAGATATTTAAGTAGGGTGATTCTCCCACCTCAATAGCTAGCTTTTGAGGGAAGGTTCTCTACCTTGCTTAGATACCCATCAATTGGTATCAGAGTTGGTGGTCAGCAACTCCAAAAAGGGCTAACTGTAGAGGGTTTTAACTAATGGAGGGTTCTGATCGGAAGAAAGTTGAGTGAAGTGCCACCAAGTGAAGTGCCATAGAGTGTAGCCGCCAGGACGTCAGCTTTCCAAAGGTGGCCAATTGATGGAGACCAAGGTAGTATGGGATGCCAAAGTCCTACATTGATTAGTATGGGATGCTCAATGAGGTATTTAAGTAGGGTGGTTCTCCTACCTCAATAGCTAGCTTTTGAGGGAGGGTTCCCCACCTTGTTTTGATACCCATCAGTTCCAAATGAAGATTAAGGTAGTATGAGATGTCAAAGTTCTACGTCAAGTAGCATAGGCTGCATAATGGGATATTTAGGTGTGACAGTTCTTTTACCTCAACAGTTAGTTATTGGAAGAGGGTTTCTCATCTCACTTGGATATCCGTCAATTGGTATCAAAGTTGCTGGTTGGTGGCTCTAGAAAGAGCTATTTGCAAAGAGTTTTGATTCGCATAAGGTCAAGTGAAGTATCACAAAGTGTAGTCATTGGGAATTGATGTATACTATGGTGCTATGAGATACCAAATGAGATATTTAAGTAAGATAGTTTTCTCACCTTAACAGCTAGCCTTTGGAAGAAATTTCTTATCTCGCTTGGGTGTCCATCAGTTCGAATAACATGAAAGGGTATTGGAGAATAAATTTTGACATTTTAACATAAAAGAAATAAGTATGGGTGCCAATCATAATTTAAGGTCTAACTTCAAGTGCATTTCCTAGGGGAAAGGGGATTCTTTTGTATATCAATTTAATCATATGTAATGGTTGCACTTACTATCTGGTCCTTTTGCACAAGTCAGTAAGGGCCAAACTCAATATGCAACCTAGATTTAAATTTGATGTATTGCATTTTACTTCTGATGCTTCATTTATCTCTGGTATTTAATCTAACCTTTCCAGCTTGTTGCTTTCAGGTTGAATGATGCCTATGATCTGCTTGATGAGATGATCACAATGAGGGCATCAGATATTCATCAAGTGCTTGGCCAGATGATCAAGGGAGATTATGATGATGACTCTAATTGGCAGATTGTAGAGTATGTCTTTGACAAACTTAACTCTGAAGGATGTGGATTGGGAATGAGGCTTTATAATACACTTTTAGAAGCTCTATGGTGGCTGGGCCAGAAAGAAAGGGCTGCAAGAGTGCTCAATGAAGCATCAAAACGAGGGCTTTTCCCTGAACTTTTCCGTAAAAACAAACTAGTGTGGTCTGTGGATGTACACAGGTATAATGGGAAACTATTCTTTTTTAACTTAGTATTTCTTAAAAAACTTATCTGATGCCTTAAGCTTGACCTTCTTGCAGGATGTGGGAAGGTGGTGCATTAACAGCATTATCAGTTTGGCTGAACAATATGCAGGAGATGTTCAAGAGTGGTGAGGATCTGCCTCAGCTTGCAACAGTTGTTGTGGTGTAAGTTGCTTTTGGCACTAAACTCATTCAGTTACTCTGTTTTGTTTTCTGCAAAACATACCAGGGTTCACAAAACCAAAAGAAGGAGCAAGGCAAGTCTAACTCTTGTGCTCAGTATCACAATGACAAGTTCTGCCTTGTTGAGCTAAATTGATTTCCAATTGAATAAGTTGCCTGAGTTGGGTTAGGTATTAACCAAGTCTAGGCTTGAATAAGAAACAGCAGTTTCATACTCATTCAGGAATTGTAGTACAATAAAATGGCATCACCACATTGGTCTCTCTGCTTTTCATTGCCATGATGTCTATGCTTGCCTTGATCCATGGATATAAGAATCACTGCCATTATCTTTTCACCTTGTTTTATTTGGAGTCAGTCCCAGAGTTATTCTGCATTACCAGCGTGAAAGAACATACAACTTCTAATGGTGAGGCTATAATGGCCAGAGAAAAGAAATTTGGCAAGGGTTAGATCTGGACCATCCTCAGTGTCCCCCATGAGGATATGTTTCATTGTTGAAGATTCAATTATTGAGCAATGCTGTGTTTAACTCACTCAAAACACCTTTTAATAAATATGATTGCCTGAATCAACCTTTCTTTTATTGTTAAATCGGGGGTGTCAATTGTAAGGTGTAACAATGGTGCAAAATTAGGCGTGCATCTGATCTGCGATGATTATTTATCGATGGAATTGATCAACATAGATCCAGCAATCTACTATATTGACGCTAGATGTGTTTTCTTTTGCTGTTTAACTCACTTAAAACATCTTTTAATAAATATGATTGTCTGAATCAACCTTTTTTATGTTAAATCTGGGATGTCAATTGTAAGTTGTAACAATGGTGCAAAATTAGGCGTGCATCTGATCTGCGATGATTATTTATGGATGGAATTGATCAACATAGATCCAGCAATCTACTTTATTGATGCTAGATGTGTTTTCTTTTGCTGTTTAATAGCATAATTGTTCATTGCACTGTTCTGCATATCCTTTTTACTTTAGATGAAAAAAAGAAGGAAGTTTTTTATGTTATTTGATTTATTTATTAGTTAGAACATTCTAACATTGCCGTATTTTCCTATTTGATCAGTAGGGGCCAGATGGAGCGAAGCACAGTTGCCCAAGATTATCCTATTGCAAAGGCTGCTTTTTCATTCCTGCAGGATATTTCATCCTCCTTAACATTTGCTCGATGGAACAAAGGTCGAATTGTCTGCCAGCAGTCACAGCTGCGGCGAATTCTGTCAAGCACCGAATCATCTTCAAAAAGGGCCAGAAAAGATAAATTAACATCTCTAAGTAACACCTCTTTGACTCTTTCAGGAGGAAGAACTTCCAAATCGGGTGTGCAGACTGGTAAAGTTAATAATTTTGATTCTAGAACAGAAACTAGTACGAGAACAGAGCTTCTAACAAGTGCAGTTTAAAGAAATAGAGAAATACATTCATTGCTTTCCATTCCATGCGCTGTTATGGTTGACTGGAAATGGTATCTAGGGCACATATTTGTTAAATTAATATTCCTAAGCAGGCTATCTTTCAGCTTGCCAAAATTTTGGTATATAAAATTTTCAAGGTACCTGAGCAAAGTTCAGTCAGCTATGGGCACCAATATTTACGAGCTTGTTGATCTCCTGCATCCGTTGCACCTTGGTGAGAAAATTTTAACTATATACTCATTTGCTTAATGTTTATGTGCGACTGTATATATATGCAATTTTGAACCAAGTCTTAATCATACTCAACTGACTCAGAAGCTGAATAAAGGAATCAGAAGATATTCATACCCCTTGCTATAAAAAGGAAAAGAGAAGTTGTACCTGTTACCATATTTTCTGTATATCAGGGAATCCATGAAGAAGAGGCCTTGCATTTATATGATAAATGATTATCCTGATTGAATAGATCACCCCTTCTCTGATCTCCGCCCTTATGCCTCCTTGAGGTTTCTGCTTGAACTGCTTCTGGCAATCAGCACTACAGATCGAGTAATGCTAGTGTCACAATTATACGAAGTCACAAAAATCACAACTGTCCTGTACAGTTCACTTGATAGCAAATTATCCATCATTTCAATAATTTGCGAAGGATGATTTTGATTGTGACCCCTAGCATTATTCCTGAGGATCACCCATGAATCTTATGATGAAAGTTATAATGGTATTTGTTCCTAAATCATTAGAGGGCATACCCAAATTACAAGTATGGAGACATCATGATGAACTTGTCGTTTTTAACTTGTATCCTAATTGCATGATTTTGATTTAAGAATTTAAAAGAGGTAACGATGAGAGTTCTGATTAATTTGTAAAATATCCCTAATTTGCACTTAAGGGGGTTATAAAATTTCGGAGACCGTAGGATTTGTAGGGATGCAAGATATTTCTTGTGTGGCCAACAAGTTAAAGTTGTGAAGTAATTCTGTCACTAAGCTACCTTTGGAAGTTATATAAATATTGAAATGGAATTGAATGAAATAAAAAGGAATGGGAAAATAAAAAGCATGGAATAGAGTTATATTTTTTCTGTATGGAAATTGAATATGGAAATGGACGAAAATTTTATGTCTTTACGGAAGGGTAACTATGATAATTATCAAATTACAATATGGCACTTCTACACTAATATACTGAGATGAGTGGGTTGCCTTGAGAAGACGTATGAAGTTACTCAAGTTACAAGTTTATACAATATGCTTTTTTTTTAGTTTTCTTTTATTATTATTTTTTCTAATAAGTAATATATCAATATATAAATGTTATCTTAGCAGAAGGGAGCTTGAAAATCCAGGAATGGATGGAAATTTCATATGAAAATTTAAATCTAAAAATGATAATTGTATATTCATAATTATGCTTGTGCAAAAAAATGGAGTTGACGTAATCTACTTGAAGAGTTAACTTGGTGAAGTGGGCAATAAATTTGGAGCGAAAATTTGAATTTAGGATAAAGCATGATAATAGATTAGGTTATAAAATTTTAAGGATAAAAATGATTAGTCTTAATTAAAATTTAGTGTTTCCTCCTTTTATTCTTAATTTGTTAAAGAACAGAAATTAATGTGACATAAGGTAAGGGATGAAAACAGTTCTCCTCTATATTCCCTTCCTTTATTTTTAAAATTTCGAACAAAAAAGGAAATCCTTTTTATTACCATTTAATTCCATTGATTTTCATCCATTCAAACATACTCTTAAATTGACACGAAATTTGTAGTAGAGGACCTATAAATCATTTATAAGGAATCGGTCTGAAACTGACATAGCCGTCACTAACCGACTTTTACAGGCTTTAGGTTCTCTTGTTTAGTTCAAAACACTAACAAACAAAAGCAAGTGAAGGTACTGCAAAAGTTCGAAGTTCAAATTACTTGTAAACAAAAAAGGAGGAAAAATAGTAAGCCTGGACATGTAACAGTATACCAATTAGAAACGTCATCCATGTCAAAATCCATACTCACTTTTACTCTTCCCTTATCTCCAATCATCCCATTCCTCATCAATAATGTGGCGCTTCTTCCTGTGAACTAAAAGTTTATTTTTCGAAGAGTCACATGTTGAAATATTATTTTATGAACATACACAGAAAATTAAGAATAAAAATAGAAATAAAAAAATAATTTTGTAGATAAAAATGACTTTTATATCTCTATTTTAAATAATAATAATAATAAATAAATATTATTAAATAATGATTATAGTAATATAATATATATTATACAGAATTTTTCTCTTTTATTTCTTTACCAAACATGTCCTAAATTATAGTTCTTTGTTATTAAGCATTTGTCAGTTGTGATAACTTGTCTTAAAATTAGAATAATCATTTTGTAATTTATATTTTTGCTAACAAAATAAAAGTTTCTTTCCAATACTTGTTTTCGAAGTAAATGTAGTTGCGATCTGTATGCCATGGAAAAAACTGAATTAAGCATTTTTCTCTGTTGCTTTTTGCCCTCGGACGCCGCCCATGTTTAATTTGATGGCAGAAGTGAGGAAGTTGACGTTCCTATATATATATATATATATATATATCAATGTGTTACATGCATGCATGTCATTGTGGTCAAATGATGTAAGTTTCTTTGCAGCTAAGGAATATCTTTTCAGTTAACACATCCACCGCTGTTACTAGATTTATCATTCACCTTTATAGATGCAGTTCGTAAGAAAACAAGCTAAATAATGCAAGGCACCTTCAAAAGGATGGAGGAGCTTTTAGTCCAATTGTTGGGTTGAGTGAGAAAGAGAAAGAGATTGATTGAAGTCGATGTTTTTAACCTTTTCACATAAAAAGCAGAAAATTGGTGAGCTTCCACTCATACAAGGCCGTTCAAACAGGGAAAAGTCATCCGTAAAGATTACTTTTATAATTCATTCGCCATGACTTATCAAGCTTGAGTTGGCTTAAACTCTTTCTTTAATTTGGAGATCTATGGCTTTATGAATCATTTAACAACAATGGGAGAATATAGAGAAGGATGAAAGTATGAGAGAATTAGAGTGAGTGGCTATTCCTATCAAAAGGCTATTTAGGAAGATTTCTGGACGTAGCTGTGACAGAACCAATCACTCAAACACCTTGAGTACTGAAAGTCAAGAATTTTGGCTGGTTTATAAAATAAGGGAATAGCAAAAGGAAACATGTGATAATGGAACCCCACAAAGTCTTATCTCAGCCTTATCCTCCATTCCCATTAGCACCCCACCACTAAAGCCAACCATTCATCAATAATGTATATGAAAAAGGCGTACTAATGTCTAGAGATAACCAAAAAAATCTCCTCCTCTCTCCCTTTATAGGACCAATAAATAAAGAAAAACCTTTAAGTAGATTTAATGTATCAATTGGCTCATTAGCTATACAATAAATTAATAAATATTCACTAAAACAGGAGTCTCAGGCGGTAAAGTTTACTAGCACATCAATTTTGATGAATTTTTGTTGATTTTTTATATCAATTGATGAACTTATTGTTTCTTTTAGTCAATCCTCTAGTGGATCTTGTAAAATAGGGGATGGTTAGAGCCATGTTGGAGCCAAGAGTTTTATCATGGATTCTGATGCTTAAGTCAGATGCATATATATATATATATATAGAGAGAGAGAGAGAGAGAGAGAGAGAGAGAGAGAGAGAGAGAGAGAGAGAGAGAGAGAATGTAGTGTAATGCCAAATAGGTAAGAGAGATGAAAATTTGCCAGCAAACTATCTTGATAATATGTCTGGAAATTTATAAAAAAATAAAAATAAAAATAAAAATAAAAGGCTCTTTAAATATGTCTCTCTGTATAGTTGAATATTTTCAATGGGCTGAGTCAATCTTGACCTAATAATATAAGTGAACCGAATTCTTATTTAACATACTGATTATATCCTAAATGACTTTTAAATTTTTTTTGTAAATTTGACAAAAATATTTGCAAAGCGAAGGGTCCACAGTCCACACTCATATATATCTTTTCACATAAACAATTAACGTAATCCTTTTCAATCTCATCACAACTAAAAAAATTCAGAAAAAAAAAGAAGGAATTTTATATTCTTTGTCTAAATAAGCTGGTTTACAAGCCAACACTCTTGTAAATCTAGGTCTAACTAATAATTTAATTTTAACTGCAACTGCAAGTAGTACTATTCTAATAGAAAACTGAGGGTGCTGACCAGGTTGGTTTAATTTAATAATCCTGTTCACGATCAGATAATGTAAAAACAGAGTTTGTTTGCTAAGTTGGTAAGACCAATGTAGGGTGGCCATTAATCTTTGAAAAAAAAATTTAAAATATAGTTTTCATGCATGCATGTGGGTGTGGCACTCTAAGCCTTTGGAAAAAAAGGCTAGTCAGTAGCCCATGTGCTGGGGATTATAGTGGATATTAGAAAATGGAGGCCGTTCTGAGCTTGTCTCCTGCACCTTAATTTGGTCAAATTAATTTCTACTTGAATCTTAGGATTCCACTTTGGAGGGTTAAGCATCTCTGTTATTGTTTTTTCTAATTTTACTCATTATAAGATACTAGGTATTGACCTAATTAAAAAAAAAAACCATGTAGCTTACCAAAAATTTTAGATTCAAACTTCTTGTGATTATGTTATATGAAAAAAGACAGAAAGTCAAAAAATTGTGTATTAAGTTTATATAAATTAATTATATAAATATCAAGTAGTAATTAAAGATATAAAACGTCATTTTCACAAAAGTTATATTCATGATCATGCAAATTCTTCGGCTCTTTACAGATGGTAATTGGGTTTTAATTTTGAAGGATTTGGACACATTTTATCTGTGCAGAAGCGGGTTTTGCAATTTTTTTTAATCCCATGTGGTTTAGATAAAAGTTACCAGAGGAATTCTAGCCTCTTATTCAAGGCAAAAACACGATAGTCTAAACGATGAAGTTGGATGTGAAATTTTCTTAGAGAATATGGCGCTGTTTAGTTTTTTGTTTTTAAAATAGTTTTGTATTTTCAAAAACAAAAAAATAAAAATACTTGTTTGATAATATGTTTTTAATGAAGTGTTTTGTAAAACAAAAAAATAAAATTTTATTTTTAAAAATAAAAAAATTAAAACACTTTTTAAATATTTTGTAATTTTTATTTTATAAAATTAAGAAAAAAACAAAAAATAATTATTTTTTATAATAATGATTTAAATGAATTTTTTTAATTTTTTTGTTCTTAAAATTTATTCTAAAAAATATCTGTTTTAAAAACATTAAAATAAAAACAGTTTCAAACATGTCTTATAGTTTTGTGCTCTCTCTCTCTCTCTCTCTCTCTCCCCCCCGGAAGGAGATAGATTGCAACGTACATTAAAAATATTTTATATGTTAATTATGTCAATTTTCCTTTTTTAAAAAATAATTCCCATAAAATCGACAGCCATCCTTTTTCAAAATAAATTTATTCATTAATTTAAATTGAGTTAAGGGACTGTAGGTAAGCTCGTTATGAGCGATTCATATATTTCAATAATTTTTTTTTCTTTAATCATAAAATAGTAGTTATGGTGGATCCCATGTTATCATCACGTTAGAGGAGTGGTGAACTATTTAATTTATAAATCAAATAATTGCCTCATGCTAGATATATTCAGAAAGTCTATAATCGTTGTTAAATAATTATTGTAATTGGCAACAAATGTTAATGCCATTTTGCTCTTTGAATAGAGAAGATAATTCACCAATTATCAATTATGATCAAGAGACTTGACCTGTGTTAACTATTTTTTTTTCTTGGGAAGCTTAATCTGTCATAACTTTAAAGGTACTCAATATATGATGGCTAATAGTTTTTAGTATTCCTTAATAATGAATCATTAAAATCTTAGTAAATTATTTATCCCATGTTATGTGTAGCTGATCCTCTACATACAGATCCTTAAATTGTTTTACCTCAAAACTATTTTTTAACACCTGTTTAGTATACAAAATTTTCAGTTATAGAATTAGAGAAGAAATTACTAATTGAATGAAATTATTTTTATTATATTTGACATGATATTAAAAAAAAATAAAAATACGTTTATATTTGTATATTTGATTAAATAAAAATATCAAAAAATAGAAATCAAAGCTACACAAATGACCAAAATACCACAAAAATTTTAAAACAAATTTTTTATGACTTTTATCAGACGGAGAACCAAATTGTCTTTTTCCTCATACTTCCTCGTCTTCTTTCTCATGCTTCCTCTACACCTTCAAGCCAACACTACCTGCAGCAGCAATCAACAATCAACTTTGGTTCAAGAAATAAGAGCTTTTCTATGGAGAGCTAAAGGAGGTCAAGAACGGGTCGTTCTTGCACTTGTACTAAAACAATTTATAATGTTATGTTATGACTTAAAATAATAAAAAAATAACAATATTTAAAAAATTAATATATATATTTGATACGTCTGTATACATTAATTTAATTAACTTATATTTACTAAATTAGATCTACGTAAAATTTCCCATGTTGTCTTCTCCGATCATAAAACCGATGCTTTGACTTTTGTAATAGGCATGCATTTATTGTTAATAATAACATCTCTTATCCTCTCGACTGCGTGTGTTTATATTATGCATATTTCATTCTGTAGGAAGTCAACCTCTTTAATAAAGAATGGTGAGAGATATAAAAATTTCATCGCGCTAATGAATGTATCCAAAAGCTTACTTAAATGAGTTTGCGTAGATCTTATCTATCACAATTCACCAACCAAATTCAATTCAACGTCGATCATAAATTCATAACGATAGGGCATTCGTAGTAGTTGGTTCAAAAGGGAATTGATAACTTATTTTTTATATTTTTGTTATAAAATTATTTAACAAAAATATAATATGTATACAAAATATTTAAAAATTCAGTAATATAGTATTAAGTTGTGAAAAATGTACAATTGTTACGTTTTTATTAAAAAATTTAAAAATAAAGATATAAAAACTCTACTTACATTTTGTCCTGAATTTATAGGGCAGTTATATAAAAGAATATGCACATACCAGAATGAAAGCTATAGTATAGTCCTTGTTTGATATTGTATGGAAGTACTTTTAAAGAATAATCCCAGAAATTAGCGTAGTAGTTAATAAGAAAATGTGTTTCTTATTCTAACCACTCAGATTAAAATTTCGAGGTCAGTATTTAAGATGCATTAAGCCAATATGTAGGTGTGTTCATAAAATCGTCAAAAAAAAATCCCAATTGAAAAATTGATTAAAAAAATACTTTTATCAAATAACTTACAAAATTTACCCAAAAATTGCTTCAAATATATCCTACGGTATTTGGCTAATAGGTTAAAATAAAAGTTTTTAAATATTATTCACAAAAAAAACATGTATCAATCCTTATTACAAATAATTACAAATAAAAATACTATCTCCTAGTTAAATGAAAAAAAAAATTCTGAAATCAATGATTTCATCCGCATTTATTACAAAACAAATGTTAAAATAACAAAATATACTAAATTCGTTTAGTATGTAAAAAATTAAATATTAAAAAAATTATTTTATAAATAAAAAACATTTTTAATAATTAAATAATTATTATTATAAAATATTAAATAATAATTATAAAAATTAAATTAAATTTTTTCCCAAATTTTCTTATTTCCTTTCTTTTTTCCTCTCCTCTCACCCTCGCCGAACGGGCCGTAAGTTGATAGGAAAAGATATATTAAGATAATCGGAAATTTAAAAAAGAAAAAAATCAGAACTCACCAAGTTGTCTGAAGATAATAGAAGATAGATTGAACAAAGAGACAAAATGTAACACATGAAGGTGGAAGATAGATAAACCAACCAAAAAGCGCCACGTATTTAGCCGCACACACAAAATCGAAAATCCACTACCCCTTTAATTTCAACATGCTCGCTCCACATGATGCCACCTAATCTCTGTCTCCGCATCTGTTTTCTATATAAAAACCACCATACGCCACCCACTCGCAGGCTCTCGCCACCATACTGTCATTGATATTCGCTTTTCTTCATCCTTTACACCTCTCTTGTACGGACTCTGATTCCTCTCAGATTATCTGGACGGTCGACGCAACTAACGGCCGATCGAAGGATGTCTCGCACGTGCGCTGCTGCCGATTCCGCCGTCTGCGGCGATGGTGATGGTTCCGCCGCCGGTCCCGGAGAGATCATGCTGTTTGGGGTTAGAGTTGTGGTTGATTCGATGAGGAAGAGCGTGAGTATGAATAATCTGTCTCAGTACGAACATCCTCAGGACGCCTCAGACAACAATAACGGCAACAAGGAAGATGCTCTGGCCGCCGGCTATGCCTCCGCCGATGAAGCTGCTGCTCACAATTCTGGCAGGCATCGCGAGCGTGAGCGTAAGCGAGGTCAGATCAACATCCTTGATTCATTATAAGTTTTAGCTTTCTTCACCACGGTTTATTATTTCAAGGAATTTTAGTTTTGTTCGGATTTTGGTATAAGCAAAATTGATAGCTCCGCCGAAAATTCTTGCTGATTCAAATAGTGTTCTTAGATGTTTTTAATCTAAGAACCGTTGGGTCCTCAAATGAGCTGTGTTCTTCGTTGGAAACGAAATATGATGATTAATTTGCATTGATGTTGATTCTTCCTTTTATGGTACTGTATATTGAACAGGGGTTCCATGGACGGAGGAAGAGCACAAGCTGTTCTTGCTGGGATTGCAGAAAGTTGGGAAAGGTGATTGGAGAGGGATCTCAAGGAACTACGTGAAAACTCGGACGCCTACACAGGTTGCGAGCCATGCTCAGAAGTACTTTCTCCGGCGAAGCAACCTCAATCGCCGACGCCGTAGATCCAGCCTTTTTGATATCACCACCGACACGGTAATTCCACGACCGTACTGTTTTATAGTCAACAGTTACCATCCCTCCTCGCCCCCGCTTTGTTTTTTCTTTTTAATAAATTGAGAATCAACGCAGGAACTTTAGTCTGAATTGATGTTCAATTAGTTGTATTCTAATTCCAAGTCAATACTCAATATCTAATAGAGTATAATTCATTGTTGTTCAAAACGAGTTTGAATTTCTTGATTTAATTCGTAGTCTTCTGATAGGTAGTTAAGCTGAATTTTACTTTTGCCTCTTTAGGAGAAGAAAGAAGAATATTACTTCTGATATTCCATGTTTCTTAATTAGTTTTCTTTGGTCGTTAAAGAGAAGTTGAAAAGAGTAGGATGACGTGATTTTCGGTTTTGGTGCCCTACGTTTGAAACAGTTGACATGGTAGGCCTAGTCAAATAAGTCTAAGTTTTCTAAACTCGAAGGATCAGAGAAACAAATTTTTCATGATCTTATCAATTTTCTATGTCAGGTCGCTGCAATCCCAATGGAAGAAGAACAGATCCAGCTTCCAGATTATGTGTCTCATTCAAATCCTGCGTGCCCTGCAACCTCTGAAACTAGCAACATTAATGGATTTCCAATGATCCCAGCATATCCGATGGGTGTCGGTTCCGGAATGATTTCAGTCCCAGCTGGGAATCCAATAGAAAAGCTTACTCTGGGACAGGGAACGGTGGAACGCAATGGGCCACCCCAGTTAGTCCGTTCAGTTACTGTTCTTCCAGATCCTAAAGCTTCCACAGCGTCTAATATCACGTCGAGTTCGAGTTCAGCTGTTGATCCACCAACGTTGTCTCTCGGGCTATCCTTGTCATCTGATCAAAGACAGACATCATCAAGGCATTCATCGATACATGCCATGCCGTGTTTCAACAATGGAGATAACATCATAAGTGTTGCTTGAGAGAGAGAATTTATGATTGTGGTCCATAGTTACAGCAACTTGGGTTCACATTGATATTTATGTCTAGTCTCCTGTCTCTTCTGGTGGTGAAAACAGTAAAATTTCAAAGGGAAGGGTGATGGATTAGAGAAGGCAAGGCAAGGCAACCATGTGACTGAATTTGATCCTTCTGTTTGTTGTACAGACCTCGGAAAGGTCCTGTCCTGTTGTTATCGTATTCTCATGGTATGACCTTAGATTCTTGTTTATTTGGACGTTTATGTCTGTACTCTGTAGTTGATGTAATTGAATGAAAATAACAAGTACTGCATGTTCAGTGCTGATAAAATTGGACGTGGACTACACCTTCGAGTAGTTTCTATTGCTTTGGAGGAAAATATCAACTTGGATGTGGCTGTTGTGGTCTGTGTCTTCAAACTAGGATAAAGGCACGTTTTTTTCAATTACTTTTGGTGAACATGACCAAAATAACTCCTCATTAATGGCCTTTGGTGGTTTGACTGATTGTATTAATATGGAGAGCAATTTTGCCGTATACGTAGCGCGTTATAGTATTTTTATATTTAACGGTTAAAATTTATTTTATACATAAATTTTATTTATATTATAAATAAATTTTATTTGTATAAATTTAATTTTATTCATTAATTTTTTTTAAGTGTATCTAAAAAAATTTCTAATATTAATTTCATAATTATCTGGTTTGTGGGCCATGTATCATTTGGTTCTGTTCGAGACCACCGTAAATACTGTCATTCTCGTTATTTATTTCGCGGGTAATGATTCATTGTTTGAGTTGTGAATCACTGGATAAAAATTTCTCGTTTTTTCATGTGGTCTAATCCTTTTGCCATCATGATGTCTGTAGACACTGAAGAATTCGCCGTTGATATTGTTAAGTAAACAAGTGCCATGGTGAAATTTATGGTGTTTTAGGGCATTAGTATACTCTTATTTACTATTGGGGATTAATCGAAGAGTAATGGCACGCACTTAACTAAAGAAGGAAAAGAAAAATAGTATAAATTATACAAACTTATCGGGATTTGTTGAAATTTTTCATATATTTTTATTTATAGATTTTTTTTAAAATAAAAAGTTATCTTATATTTTAGTTTAATGTAAAATTTTTTAATCAAACTATTTTCATTAAATTTAAATAAATATATTTTTAATTAAATAAATTTTAAATGGAAAGTATTTTAGTAAAAAAATTTAAATTTGAGATAATTTTTTGTTTCAAAAATGGTATATTTATTTTTTGAAAATAAAAAATGTATAATTTTAGTCAAATTCAATGAAAAAATATATAATTTATTCAAAAAGATCACACACAACTCTTCGTACAAGTTAATGATTGATAATTGTAAGTAGTTTTGCTCTAAATCTAATTATAAGATTTAGGCTATCCAAAATTCGGATAGCTTAAACTTCACTAATCCAATATGCGAATCAAAATGAGGTAGAAAAGAGAAAAGGAGAACTGAGCAAGGAGGAAAGGTTTGTACTAATTGTGGAAATTGCCTTTTTTTTTTTGGGACCGAAAAACAAATATAATTCCATTAAACAGAAACAAAGCAACCACACAGACCTGGAATTAATAAGGGCTACAAACCAAGCATAAAAGCTGAAATAAATATAGAAAAAGTAACAAAAATTAGAAGAAGAAAAAAACAGATAGATTAACTTCTACCAATTTCTTCCTTTGCAGCAGCAACATTTAGGACTAGAATAGATTCAAAATCTTACGCAAATTGTTGTGATTAGTGAAAAGTCGGAAGAATTTTTGTCTTAATTCAACCGACTCTCCAAGAAGATGCTTGAACTATGAAGAGAGAGGTCTGGAATGATATATAGATTGTTTTCAAAGCTGAATCAAATCTGTCCACTTAATAAAAAGAGAGTACAACAAGCATGATTGTAATAGAAGAAAATGAATAAGTACGCCATGCTATTGACTTTAATTGAAGCGAGAAAAACTTTAGGCTACAATATGCTTAATTCACGTTGGTTTGGGGATACTCCCAGAGATGAATTTAATTCACTAGTAAGAGCACACGATAACAAATACTTAAAATTCGCATTTAACGTCTGCAATTCAATTTGGAGCACCCTGAAGGGCCTGCAAAAGCTTATTATTCCTTCTAAACATGACTAACCATGACGTGATGGACAATAATATATTCTCTATTACCAAATAACATATTTGTCAAATCGTGATGCATATAATGAATCAAAAAATATATTTTTTAATTCTGAATCATAAAATATATCGAATCATAAGATTCAATAATAAATAAAAAATAATATGAAATATAAATTATAACATATGTATATCCCTATAATATGCATAAAATACTTAAAATAGTAAATTTAATCCAAAAATTAAGAAAAACACTTAAACACAAGCTATAGATAAGCTTATTAGTCATATAATTCATAAATAATTAATTTTTGAAATAATCTCAACTAATATTCTTCTTTGCATTCTTTATAAAATGTATAGACAATATTTAACAATACAACATTAATATGCCAACTCATTGTGTTCACATATTTCTAAAAAATAAAGTTGTGCTATTCCATCACATTGGCTTGAATTGCACAATTCATGACCTATCTAGCCATTAATTTATATCATTAACTTTGTAACTTGTTAGGAATTGTAAGATTCAAATTGTGAATCGTACAATTTAAAACTATTTTTAATTTAACCATGAATTCATATTATTAGTTTTGTGACTCGTTATGAATCGTAAAATTCAAATCGTGAATCATATGATTTTGATTATTATGCCAAATAATGCTTTGAATCAAAGTTGTTTATAACATCAACTGGGATCTAGAAATCGAGATTGTGCTGGTCTTACTATAAAGGTATACGCCATTGACTTTGTACTACTCCTTATAAGAAAATATAGTCTAAAATGAACTAATTCTATATATAATTGAGGAAGCCCTTTATGCTCACGCGACTCACAAGGTTTTTAAACAACGATATTCTTCCATTGCTCTACCTTCATATACCTTTATGTGTTAGAATCTATCTAAGCATTTTTCTCTTGGTCCTCTGAAGTTTTTTTTTTTTTTTGTGATTCTAATCATTCATTGCTTCGATTACCTTAGAAACATTTAAAACCTAGTCAATTAGAAGCTTCAATCTGAGAACGATTTTGCGATCATATTTTTGAACCGCTTGTTCGTGATTGCTAGGACTTCATCTACATATGTTGGACCACTATAATGGCAGCGCCCACGTGCATATATTTATTTAATTTTATTCAAATGCCATATGTAATTGTGGGTTTTTGTTTAATGAACATCCTTTCTATCTTCAATAAAGAAAATCATTTGCTTCATGTAAGCCCTTATGCTTTTCCTTTTGGTTTTTCAAGGAACTAATCTCATTCAGAGTTTGTAAGTGTCTTTTCCCATAGGTGATTTTCGATGAACTTGAATTTCTGGCATTATTGATATCCCTCAATTGTTAACTTCAAACGTATCTTATTATTGAGCCACTCCTAATGGATAACCTGTCTGTTCTTCAAAAGCATTATCTATCATACTTATCCATTAGCAAAGAACATACAAAGAAGCAACAAGAAAATTTGAGTCTCTTCAGAAACTACAAAATCATTCGTTTGTCCAAGCTAAAGAGACCCAATATTAGCTTTATTGAATCCAATTATTCTAACCAGGACAACTACATATGGAAGTAGTTTCATACATAAATAAACACACATATAGGAAGATAATTACTTGGCCACTCAAAGATGAAGGCTTCTATGTCTTCTACAAACCAAATTTAAGATGCTTACGTATCTTTCTGATATACTCAAAAGCCCATTCATCAACACCTTCTTTCTTCTGCTTAGCGTGGACTCTTTGTTCTTGAATGATAGGGGAAGTTGATCCATTGCTTAGATCTGGCTTGATCATATATGTGGGGTTGGCGTGACTTTTTGGCTCTTTTGACCTTTTGCTTCCATAGAACTGGTCAAGAATCAATGGTTCCTTCTCAGGGACCATATCAGCTCTTAGACGTCTATTATTAACCAGGGAGACTTTAGTCATTTCAGGGGCATTAGTAGGGCCAGAGTGTCATTTTAATGCAACTAATTTATGTTATGAATCGCTAATGGGTTCTTATAGGAGGAAAAGGCTACGTGCTGTAGTAGTTTTTGGACTTAATAGAATCTATTCCTCTCTTTCTTGTTTCTATTCTCTATTCTTCCTTCTTCTTCCTTCTATTATTCCCTTCAATCTCTTCCTAGAATCGTGATCTTAACAAATGGTATTAGAGCAATGATCTTTGGCATGGCAGAGGCTATAAGATCAAAGACGTCTAATCAAGATCTAGACAATCGAGGAAAATCTAAAGTTGAACAACGAAATTTAGCAATGGAAGATCAAATGAACACTCTACACGAGCTAGTTTGAGGTTTATCTTTCCAGTTTACAAAGGTAATGAATCGAGGCCGAGTGGAAAGAAATACAAATTATCAAATTCCTACCAAATTTACCAAGGTGGAATTTCCCAAATTCACAACTACAAATGTCAATGGGTGGATCTCAAAGTGTGATTGCTATTTTCGTCTTGATGGTACTCCCGAAGATCTTAAGGTAACATTGGCTAGCTTATCTCTAAATAAACCTACTTATCACTAGTTCCAACATTTCGGAAAAGGCAAAAGTTGAAGAATTAGTTGGGAGAATTAGTTGAAGCAATTCAGATAAAGTTTGGATCAATCTATGAAGATCCGTGAGAAGAATTTATGCATTTGAAATAGAAAGGAACTCTAAATGAGTTTCAGGAGGCATTTGATTAATTAGTATGTCATGTGGACCTAACGAAAACCTAGAAGCTAAGCTGCTACTTGGTAGGCCTCAAACCAAAGCTAGCCAGTGTCAAGTTGTTTCATACACAAACACTATTGGATGCCATTCAACTAGTAAGACTGCAGGAACTCAATGTTGGTACGATACAAAAGAAGTTGAGTCAATAACTTATGATTTCTAGAAACAAGGGGGCTACGGATCAGTCAAATTGATTGGAGGTGATTCAAAAGGGGGAAAGAGTTCATATGACAAAATCATAGGGGGAACATCTAGTGAGTAGAAAGGGATTCTTGGTAAATCCACAATAAGATTTCAGCAGCGAATGTCACCTGAGGAGGTGGAGGAATATAGGAGTAAAAACCTCTACTACTTCTATCATGATAAATTTGAGCCAAGTCACAATTGCCCTCAAAGGAAAAAAAATGCACTTATATCTAATGACAATTGATGAAGAATAAAAAATGAGACAACTCAACTCCTAGTAAGATAAAACAGATGAATAATGAACTAGCAGAACTTCTTGATGAACTAGTGATTACCCTCAATGCACTTTATGGTCATACCTTATTAGCAACCTCGAGTAATTCAATGTACCCAACTATTCACTTGGAAGGCCAGGTAGGGAAAAAGAAATTATATATATTAGTAGATACAGGTAGCATACATAATTTTATGGATAAGAGGTTTGCAGATGAAAATGGGTGGAATATCAAGGAGATTGAACTAGTTAATGTGACTATGGTTGATGGGGGGCTGCTGCAGGGATAAAAAATGTAAGAAGGGCTTACATGGTCCATGCAGGGAATGAGCTTCATAGCAGATGTCATATTTATCCCTTTAATTAGTTGTGACATGATATTGGGGATGCAGTGGTTAAGAACCCTGGGAGTCATCCAATTGGATTGCTCAAATCTATGGATCCAGTTTCAAAAGGAAGGAGAAATGATCAGATTACATGCTTCGAAGGAGCATAGCAACAAGATGATTAAAAATGCTACACTATAGAAGCTAGTAACGAATGATCTTAATATATCTCTTATGCAGATTGTTACATGGAATCCAAACACTAGCTATTATGCCATTGAAGTAAAAGATGCCAGACCCCTATTAAAACCCATTGAAGAACTGATACAAGAATTCTAGGAGTTATTTGAAGAGCCATAAACATTACCTTCACATAGACCCAATCATGACCATTCTATAATTCTTAAGGAAAGGTCCAATCCGATGAATATCAGACAATATAGATATTCATCTCACCAAAAGGATGTGATTGAAGGGATAATTAAAGAAATGTTGGAAAAGGAGATTATCCAAAAGAGTTCATCTCCTTTTACTTCGCCAGTAGTGTTGGTTAAAAAAAAAGATAGTAGTTGGAGAATGTGTGTTGATTATCGAGTGCTTAACAAGATCACCGTAAAAAGCCACTTCTCTATTCCCTTAGTGGAAGACTTATTTGATGAGTTGGCCAAAGCTTCCATCTACTCTAAGTTGGATCTACATTTCGGATCTCATCATATTAGAATAAAGGAGGAAGATGTTTTTAAAACAGCCTTTCAGATACATTCAGGGCAATTCAAATTTTTGGTGATGCCATTTGGCTTAACCAATGCACCATCCACATTTCAAGGAGCCATAAATGCCATTTTTGAAGCTTAATTAAGGAAATATGTGCTTGTCTTCTTCGATGATATCCTGATTTACAGCACTAATAAGCCAAGCATTGTGTTCATTCAAGGAAAGTCTTTTTTATATTGAAGCAACACCATTATTTCATTAAATGTAGCAAATGTACTTTCACAGCTACTAAAATCGAATATTTGAGTTATTTTATTTTTGCAGGAACAGTAGCTACAAACCCTTCCAAAGTCAAGGCAGTGGTGAAATGGCCTATACCAACTATAACTAACAATTATGGAGTTTCTTGGGACTTGCAAGATATTACAGAAGATTCATCTAGAGCTTTGGAATTGTTGCAAAGCCACTGACTGATTTACTTAAAATAGATGCATTTGTATAGTCAAAGAAGGTGGATCAAGCTTTTCAACATCTCAAGGCAATTTTGTCAAATGCTCTGATCTTGGTGCTACCTAATCTATCTCAACCATTTTAAATTGAAATAGATGCATTGAGCACTAGAATAGGAGCTATTCTGCCATAGAACAAACATACGATAGCATACATTAACAAGGTATTATCTCCACACCATCGCATACTGTCAATATATGATTAGGAATTACTAGCAGTCATATATGCCGTTGAAAAATGGCACCAATACCTTTCCATTCAACCATTTGTCATCCTCTTTAATCAACAAAGTCTTAAATACCTCTTGAAGTAACGATTGACTACCCTATCACAGTACAATTGGGTGACAAACTTAATGGGATTAAAGTATAAGATTCACTATAAAAAGGGGAGAGAAAATAAGGTTGCAGATGCTCTGTTCAAATCCATTGATTTATGGAGTGAGCTTAAGAAATAGTGGCACGAAGATCCAATTTTACAAAATATTATTCAACAACTACATAATGACATCAACTCCTTTCCAAAATTTAGATGGGATGGAGAAGTGTTGACCAGGAAGAATAAGACAGTAGTAGGAAATAGTGGAACCTTAAGGAATGATATTATATGCTGGCTCCATTCTTCCCCTCAAGGTGGGCACGCTGGCATCAAGGCAACATAGAAGCGAATTCGAGCTATTTTCAATTGGAAGGAAATGCTTATTGATATCAAGAATTTCATTAAGAATTGTGAGACTTGCCTTCGTTGCAAATATGAGACCATCAGTTTCCCCAGAATGTTACAACCATTACCTATACCGTAAGGAATCTAGCAAAGCATTTCTAAGGACTTTATCAAAAAGCTTCCAAAATCTTATGGCCAGGATACTATTTAGGTCATTGTTAACTGCTTGAGTAAACATGCTGATTTCATATCACTGGCACATCTGTTCATAACATCCTAGTTAGCTCAAGTGTTCTTGGACAATGTTTATAAGCTACATGGCACCCCATCTAATATAATGAGTGATAGGGATCCCATTTTTACTAACAACTTTAGGCATGAATTCGTTAAAATATTAAGAGTTATGCAACACATGTCCTCTGCCTACCACCCACAGTCAAACGGTTAGAGTGAAGTACTAAATTGTTGTTTGGAGAATTACTTGCCAAGTTTAATGTGGCAGGCCCCTCAGGAATGGAATCATTGGTTGCCTCTTACAGAATGGTGGTACAATACCATTTTTAATTCTGCTATTAATATTACTCCTTATGAGGTCATGTATGGTCAAGCTCCTCCCATTTATATTTCATACATACTTCATGAATCCATGATAGATGTGGTTAATCAAAGTTTTATAGTTCATGACACCATGTTGCACAAGTTGAAACAGAACCTAGAAAGGGTTGTACAACACATAAAACAATAGGCCAGCAAACATAAGTCTAAGAGGGAATTTGAGGTTAGTGATTGGGTTTTCTTCAAATTGCAACCATTTCGACAAACATCATTAGAACGAAGACCATTAGGAAAGTTGTCTTCTCATTACTTTCACCCATACTAGATTATTGAACAAGTGGGACCTATGGCTTACACCCTTCAGTTATCACCGTCTTCTAAAATTCATCCCACTTTTCATGTGCCTATGTTAAAACACCGTCTTGATCCTTCCATCAATTCTCACCAGCTCCATAACATGTGGGGTTCAATCTCTACCAAGCGGGAACCTAAGAGCATTCTTGATCGAAGGATAGTTCAAAGACATAATAGGGTAGTAATGGAAGTTCTTATTAAATGAAAGGGCGAAATGGGAGAAGAAGCAACTTGGGAACTCTGGGCCAAGCTGTAACAATAATTTTCAAAGTTTACTAAAGTAGCTCATCCTTAGGGACAAGGATGCAGTAATCGAGGGATAGTTGTTAGACATTTGTTATTAGCTAGGGAGACTTTAGTCATTTCAGGGGTATTAGTAGGGGACAGAGTGTCATTTTAATGCAACTAATTTCTATTTTGAATAAGTCACGTGTAAGGGCTGTTGACGGGTTCTTACAGGAGGAGAGGGCTAGTGGTATAGTAGTTTTTGCACTTGATAGAATCTATCTCTCTTTCTCGTTTCTATTCTCTATTCTTCCTTCTTTTTCCTTCTGTTATTCCCTTCAATCTCTTTCTAAAATCATGATCTTAACATCAGCATAGTCAAACCCTGAGAGTGAAAGGCCTCTGGTAGCCTTTCTAGAAGTAGTTCCAAGAGTCTCGCGCGCAATAGAAAAAGAGGATAGCCTAATGATGTTTTCTACCCACTTCATCGATTTCTCAGAGAGACTTCTCACTCTTTGATTTGGTTATACTATTCATGCCTCCATTGGTTAGAGCTTCAGTAAACTGAAGAGATTGTTGCAAGAGTAAAAGAAAGGCAAGCAAAATGTATCTGTAAGCATCAGATAAAGATCAGGGAGTTTGTACTTTTCGGTCCTTTCTGGTTTCGTCTAGGCTTTCATCTACAGATGTACCTACTTCCAGTTAAATGAAGGTTCGGTACAAAGGGTAGAACCTTTCAAAGAAATCGATAGAATCTTACAACCTTATTTGTTTCTGATTGACAAGTGAACGCGTGTTCGTAGCACACGCGCTGTTAATTTGGAATTGGTCAGTGGTTGCACTGTAAACCTTTAAGAAGGTGCGCTTTGCAGAATCGTACCATGTAACAAAATAGATCGTTGTCAGCCTCTTATATGGCTAGAGATTGTGTATTTAAGAGGGACATCATCGTAAGCTTGCATCTATCAACCGAAGCCGCACGTTAGGGAGGTGCGCTAGTCCGTGTGGGAAAGGAACAAGATTCTCAAGATAATGGATACTGCTTCATTTCCTCTTTGTATTTTAATACTTTCAGGGTGCTTCTTTCTCACAATCACTTTATCAATGCTTCTCTTTACCGTTGGTTAATCATTGTCATCAATCCTCCCTGTGTCCACGTTTCCTTTTTTTTTTTTTGGTTCATATAAGCAGTAAATGAGTAACGAAATCTGAAAGCCCTCCCCAGCCATTGATGCAACAGAGTTCAGACAGAATATCCTGATAATGTTCCTTAACAATTTAAACAAATATTTGAGATATTATAAAGTAGACCTCCTTCACTCAAAAGGAGACCAAATTAATTACGGATAGAAATCTAAGAATGTTAGATACACTTCTCACTCCATCTCTAATTTACTTACTTGTTTGTATTCATTCAGGTGAGAGGAAAAAGTGTTTTTTGACTGAGGGGGAAGAAAACCTACGCCACCAGCGATATCTCCTAACTGTCTCTTCTAAATTCTATGTATGACCGCAAAGGATGCATACAGTTCAGAACTCTGATTAAAATATCATCTGTATATAACCCATCAATACCTTATTTTGTGGCCGGACTCCATTTTTGGGACAACTCACGGAAGCTATACATATACTACTTCTGGTTTCACATATAAAAAATAAATAACTAATTTATAAGGATTAAGAAAGTTAGTTAAAAATAATTAATCTTTTAAATTTTGTCCCAAATAAAAATTATTTTTTAAAAATACCCCTATTTAATATGTATACTTTTTTAAAAAAAATTAATGACAATTACTACTCATAATTTGAAAGACTCGTTTAATGGATAATATAATTGGAATACTATAACTAATATATCAGATATTAATGGTTTGTTTCTTATATTTTAGACCAAATCAAACTCTAAAAAAATCTCTTATATATAAGATCGGAGATAGTATTATATACAAGTAAGATGGGACAATGAAAAACCAAAAAAATCAACATTATGTTGCCTTACTGTCCAAATTCCTGGTCTCTCCTTCACCTTAAAAAATTTAAAACTCAATCAAAGAAAAGTTAGCAAGGGACTATTATAGTTCTCCTGTATAAATGGAAGAAATATTAAACAAGAATCTGAGCTGCAACCAGGTATGTAGAAGGCACAGGATAAGCAAACTTGATGAACAGGAAGTCAAATCTGATCATTTTATTTCATGACCATTTTATCATGACTCGATGCAGACTAAATCATATCTTTTTCCAGTATGTTAAATGCAAAACAAGCTGCACAAACTCGAAACTGAGATATGATAAACTATCTTTAATGAGTTTAATCGTTAGATACAACAACATTCTCTTTATTTCTACATTCATTATTGCTAAGAGCCTGATCATTTAAAATTAGCTATTTGAGATGGGCGTGGTGGCACCTTTGAGAAGAATTAAGTTACTTACAAAGTTAAAAGTAAGAAGTTAAGCTTACAATTCAGCGAGGCTCGCCTGTTTGCTTCAGGTGATTCTTTGAAGTTTGAAACATCCATATACACATTGATTTTGGCTTTGAATTCCTTCAGTCTAGCTAGACGAAAGCCATGGGTTTGGTGCCACGTAAGTATAGCCCTGAAAATGGTCAGATCCTGTAGGTGTGGGTGCTGGTGAATCATCAGGAGGCATTGAGGTCCAGCATTGATCAAAATTAGCTGTACAGTCTATCCCACTCACATCCGGTTTGAATTTTGGCTGCAGTTCTCTTGCCTCCAGTTTCTTCCAATTGATTGAGCGAAACCAATTGTGACTTTTAATCTGGTTGTCTCCATTTGGTCCATTGCCTAACCTTCTTGATGAATCCTTTTGCAGCAACTGTAATAATTAGAAAGAAATGTATAGTTCTTTTGTGTTGTACATATCTAGAGTGTATTTTTTTAATTAATATTATACATTTAAAAACAATAGACTTTTGACAAAAAACGTAATGAAGCGAAATCTAAGTACCTTAATACACATCAGATTGCATTTAAAAATTGCATTTTATAAAACAAATTTTGTATGAGTTCAAGAAAATTGGACCAGAAGAAATTTATTTGAGCACAGATTAGTTAGTTTTGAACAAATTTAGTATAAATTTATGCATTCCATAATTATGAATTTATAATGGTGAAAGGAAAGATAAAATTAATATACAATTCTCAAAATGTTATATTAGTATTTGATTGATGAACAAATTTCATTTTCAGTTTCTTTACGTAGTGAAGTCATTATTCAATGACTTCAAATGTCAATTCTACACACCTCATTTTCCAAATAGAAATTATATAAAATCATATTAGAGAAAAATAACAATTGAAAACCAAGATGTTGAGATCAGAAAGTCCACAAAAGGAAACTCTTGCCCTATATTAGGAAACAAGCATATCTAACTTATAGGATAGAAGGAAAGAGTAGAAAGAGAAAAACGGAGATAATGGAATGCTGTTGTATACTTACTCCTTTGAGCAAAGAGTGAGCTTCACTGCTAAGGAATGGTGCAAATTTCACTTTCTCCTTAACAATTTTCTCTTGAAGTTTCTTTCTGTTAGCATGTGTAAATGGGGGCTGCCAAATAAAAGTTAATAATGAAGAAAAAACTGAAAGCAAACATTTTGTAACATAGCAACAGCTTATTGTCTTAGAAACAGATTATAGTTATCAACGTTGTAGCATTGTGTGGCTTAATGTGTATGCGCTCCTAATGAATCACCTAGATGGACACAAAACACTGATGGTCGACAATGTGTTATCTTAACCAAAAAAGAAATGAAAAAGAAAAGAGTCCCATCAGCACAACATGATAGACAGATTGGTGCAAATACCAAATTAAATTAAAAAGATTAATCCTCATTACCAAGAAAGGCTATCAGGATCGATAATTTGTCATCAATGGCAGACCAATTTTACTTCTTAATGATTAGGCAGCTAAGACCCTATATCTGAATGACACAAGTGCACACAAACACACACATAAGGAGATTAAAAAAGAAAGGGGGGGGGGGGAGTATATAAGAGAGCACCTCTGATACTGGAAGCATGTAAGTAACCAAATCATCAGCAGGTAAAAAAAAGCCTTTCAATTACATAGAAAAGTCTCTCCTATGCATGCGCCGACTCTCCAGCTGCATATTTTTATCATATACTCATAATGAAAATGAATGGCGCAAGAGATAGAATTACCTTCCCTGTTAGCATTTCATACAACAGTATACCGACACTCCACCAATCTGCCTCCTTGTTATGGCCTTTAGCTAATAAGATTTCTGGAGCCATATATTCTGTGGTCCCACATAAAGAGTTGGATCTCCCCGATTCATCAATTTCCTTTGCCATTCCAAAATCAGTCAACATTACCTGAATAAAAAAAATTAGTTTAAGAATATATTTGAATCATTTAAAAAATCTCATAACAAATCCAGGACTTCTATTGATCACTTGTCAATAGCACAGAGAAAATAACATACAGAATCAGATAAAAAATTTAAGATAATAAGGATGTGACAAATTTCATGCATATTCCTTAAGCAAAATTAAGTAGGTGAGCAACGCCATTACATGGCCATCAGCGTCCATAAGAATATTTTCAGGTTTAAGATCCCGATGCACGATTCCAATCTTGTGAAGATGGGAAACAGCAGATACTATCTCAGCAGTGTACATCCTCGCCTGATCCTCACTACTCAAGACATACCAAAGGCAGAATCAGAAAGCTGAATATGTAAATTGCAGTATTTAGGGAAATCAAGGATAATATACCTGAAGATACCCTGCCGATACAGATGAAAGAAGAGATGTCCTCCATTTATAAAGTCCAAGATCAAATATAATTTAGACTTGGTCTGCACATACATTTAGATAAATAAAACAGTAAGCTGAGAACTTGCCATTAAAGTGTTTTAGCTAGAAAGAAAGGGGAAATTAAAAAGGAAAGAAATCCTCGCAAAATTCAATTATAGTCCCAGAGTAAACATGTCTAAGGAGTGAGACGATACTTAAAAGAACTTTACCTGCATCAAATTTTGTTTTAGCACACTAGATATTATTTCACTACATTCCTTGTCCAGAAGTCCCTACCAACAGATTAAATAGATGCTGACTCTTTCTTACATTCTCACTTAATGGAAACACACGTGAGTTTCTGTTAATAAACTGAATATTGCTAAAAGTACATCGCCTTCCCATATCTGCACTAAGACCACCATCTTTGGAGGGAATAAAAATACACTGGGCAGCATCTAAATTCTAAGATAAGAGCAACAATGCCTAAGCTTAAGCAATTAAAAGGTCAATTATATTCCGCAGGGGATAAATGACATAACCATAGCTTGGTACTAGCTGAGGCCAAATAATATTTACAAATTACAACATAAGCTCGAACCATTACATAACCAAAATTGCAATTGAACTTCCGAAATCATCGGCCATGCTCTAATGGTCTAACATGCAACTTTGGAATGCTTGTCTTATCAAACAAAACGATTTTTCATAAATACATTTATCCCCTCCCAATTGGGAATTCAAAATTAAAGAATCAAGCCAAATGAATGATTTCCATGGGTTCCACATGAATCAAGGAAGAGAAAAAGCACCTGAAAAGAGTACCGGAGCTGAACGATAAAAGGATGAACCACTTTAGTGAGAATATCTCTCTCAGCTTTCATATAATCCACATGATTCTTCTTTATGATGGTCTCCTTCCGCATCACCTTCATTGCAAAAATGCCATCACCATGACCACCACCACCCTCTCCATCCAAACGGTCACTCTTTTTCCTTACCTGAAAGACCTTCCCGAACGCGCCCTGCCCCACAACTCTCAAAGTTTGAAAATCGCCAGGTCCAATTTTGCTGGCCAATTTATCTCCAGAATCACTCACACCCACTTGCTTTTCGTCAACTGCACAATCAGGTCTTAACCCACTTCCAACATCAATTTCAGCCTCGTCTTCGCTCTGGGAATCGAGTTCATTAAGAAATACAAGGGAATTGGAGGATGGGGCGAATCGTGGGGAGGGACCCACAAAAGAGTGGGACCTACTCTGAATAACTTGTGGGCTCCCAGGAATGGCAGTGGATGGAGAGAGATTGGGATCGTGGGAAGAGAATGGGGAAAAGTCGAAATCATGGTGGGTGGTGGTGGTGGAGGAGGAAGAAGAAGAAGGTATAGTGAGTTTGCCAAGGTTTGCAGCAAGGAGGGAGTGAAGGCTTTTCTTCTGAGAGGTGGACACCATTTTCGGTTACTTGTTAGTTTCTTGGGGCCGTAATCACAAATGGAAGGGAAGATGGAGACGAGCTGAGACGAACGGGGAACGCGAAGAAAGGTACAATAATTGATGCACAGAATGTACAGAACGATTCCGAGAACGGATGAGTGTGGGACTACGGAAGGCTGGCTCTCATAGCATGACGCGCTATCCGGGTTCGTGACAATCACGATCTCTGCTGCCACCGTCCACCGATAATGGGTGTTTTAACTTTTAACTTTAAAATACGACTTTTTTGATTTGAATACATTGTTTCATTTAATTTTTTAGTTAAATTTATATTTTAAAAAAATATTACACCCAATTTATATATAAATGATTAAAGTTGGATTCATTGAAATCAGGTTTGGTGTAGCACGGATTTTAAGAGAAGAAATTGGATTTGTGAGAAGTAATGAGAAGGTAATAACTAATGAATGATTAATACATAATTATGCAATAATTATTATACAATGAAATAGTTAAAATTAATTATGATGGTTTGTTGTGATAGAATTAGTAAGTAATGATTATTGAATTATTAATTAGTTAAAATTAATTAGTATTAATCTATTTAATAAATAAGTAAAATGATTAAAAATTAATAATGATTGTATGATTAGTTGGTTAAAATGATTGATTAATTTGTATGATTAATTACTTAAAATTAATAATTAATAATTAATATTAGTTATATAATAATTGATTAATAAATTTATTTAGATGATAAATACTAATAATTATTAAATAAGTTCTAAAAAAATAATTATTAAGGAATAAAAAAAATTAAATAAATTAGAATAAAACAAATGAAGAAAATTGCATGGAGATATAAATAAAATTACAAATTTTTGTGTTAAAAATTAATAATAATATAATATACTTTTAAGTATGAAATAAATTAGATTAATACTACCAATGTTATTTTTTAACAATGTACAAGAAGATAATTTATTCGATCATATATATATATATATATCAAAAGTAATGACTGCCAATACCATAACAAACTCTCTGCCTTTCACGTTGTGGTCGTCCTTGACCTACAGGTGCTTCATGTTCTTCATGTTGTTGATATGAAGGATTGTTAGTAAGAGTAGGCGGTGAAGAATTTAGATCAAACGTGGGAGAATGTACAGGGGGAATTGGATGCTGAGGGGTCATAAATCTATAATGTGATGATCCCCCAATTTCAAAAAATTGACCACCGTATTCAGTATTGAATATCGTTGGGTCATCAAATAATGACATGAATGACCCAAATTGAGAGTGACCAAGAGATTCAAATTGAGACATTGGCGAAAGAGGCACATGATAAGAAGGACCAGCTTCTCCAAAGTCTGCAGATTGGCTAGTTGGCATAAAAGAAGATGGATCAACTGTACCAAAGTGTTGTTGTGTCACAGCACCTCCATCTAGAGTAGATGATATTGAAGCACCAATACCAGGATGATTTTGTTCATCAGGGTCAATAATAGGTAATTTGGTTGATATGTAACCTTCACGTCTTTTGCCTAGCCTACCTTCTAGAATTTCTGGTTGTGGTAAATCTGGTGCAGGTGAAGCAAGCTGGGAGACCATCATGAAGCGTTATTCTCCAAGAGCTAGTAAAATATTCATTTGGTCTCGACTCACTCTCTCTCGATAGTTATGATAATCCATTTGCGGAGGGTCCTGAATGCTCAACCTATAGAGGTCATCAGCAATATTGCCTGAAAAAAAATTACGCTAGTAAAACAAAGATATATAATATATTAAGAAAATAAAAATAATAAAAATGATAAGTAAAAAATATACAGCAAAACTAGCAGCACCATTAGCGGGATAGATCCATCGACGAGTACAGGTCCAATATCATCGCATATACTCAGAAGTACAATCCATGGGTGCTGAAGCTATAGGCGCCTGAGATAATGTATTTTGCCATGCATTCCATGCTTCAACAAAGCTTATATGCTCTTCTTGTCAATCTGTTAATGTTTTTTCTCGCAACTGTAATGTATGGCAAGCCCCAAATTGACTGGAGAAGTGGGGATTGGCTGTTGCCTACCAAACTGGCGAAGCACACGATCTGGGTGATATCATTCAATGATATGAAAGCAAATGAGGGGTATTGAAGCTAGTCAAATGTCTCGAGATACTAAACAATATTGTGGAATAAGTTCTCGCACATTGTCTGATTCATATACTGCCAAATAATCTCTACCCAAAATATGAAAATAGCATAATTAGTACATCATATACAATAGTTGATTTAATAAAAATCAATTCATGCAAAGTGAAAAAAATCTCATTATCTCGCATTGCATCTAATAAAATCCGATATTGTCGTAAGACTATGACTCTAGGATGAGGAGGTCGTCTCACATTTTTCCATCTGTGGTTCAAAATAAATATGTTACAATATGTTGATAAAAAAATAAAAAATATTTTAAATATATGTAGTATGTACACATTATTAATTATGTCTTACCTGAACCCTAAAGGAGGTAGTAGTGGATAGATATCTATCTGGGGATCTGGCTGTGGAGGTTTTTGTGGTGCTAACATCAGGAATCTATCCCATGCCCATAGATGAAGTAGAGTCAAACAACCACTTATACCCTGTTTTTCTGGATTAGTTGCATTGCAAAGCTCTTCATACAAGTGAGCTAATAGTGCATATCCCTAACTATATTCGCCAGCTTGTTCGAAATCCCACAACAATGGAAGATACATCAAGTATACCTTGTGACTAAATCTATTCGGCATAAGAAAACCACTTATAAGCCTTAATATATATGCACGCACAAATCGTTGCACATCTTCATCATTTGCATCATCTGGCAGTTCATTGAAATGCTCAGCCAACCAACTAATGATAACCCTTTTTCTAGTTATTTTGTCATCTGGGGGTGTAATTTCAAGTAGCCACTCACATGTTTACGGCCATATAAAATTTGTGCGACCAATGATAGGCCTTCCCATACATGGGAAGCCTAACTGTACAACGACATCCTCCAAAGTAATCGTGCATTCTCCGCAGGGAGTGTGGAAAGTATGGGTCTCGGGCCGTCATCTCTCCACAAGTGCCGACACAAGTGATGGATCATATTCAAACTGGCCTAATCGAGCAGCACCATAGAATCCAGCCTGTCGAAGATAGTCAAAAATAGCAGGAGGAAGTAGGGGTAGCCGATCACTATGCATGACACGTCGTGGCTGGAGCACTCGGTCATCCTACAAAAAATTAAAAAATATTATACGTATAGTATTACAATTGAATCAAATTAAGTATAAAGTATTATAAATATCAGATTATCTTACGTGCCCAAGCCATATAGCTTGTGACACGTGCCGTGTCTGGAGATATAGAAGGGAGTCATCCTCTGGCACTGGACGAATAACCTGCTGCGGACGTGCCATTACTCTAAACTTCCTGCATAGCTCATTATGTTATAAATAATACAAAATATGATAAGTCTTAATCATCAAAGACAATAATAATTGGTTATTATACAATACAATATTATCTATTAAAAAGCAAAGTCTCAATCCATATATATTTAGGACAAGTTTTTATACATATACATATTCATGAATAATAAGATATATTCAAAAGTAAAGTCTTGACTCATACATTGCAGCCAATATTTTATACATAAACATGAAAAAGTTTGGTTTTACTATTGTTTAGTGGGGTGACGATGTGGACAAGTGGGAATGATTATGACCAATTTCTTTGTATAAGCCGCACTTATTTGGTTGACCTGATTGTATCCAATCCATCTCATTGCGTATGCGTGTTGAACAAAGGCGACCTTTTACTCGAATCATCGATGGATCGGGAATCAACTTTGGTGAATCTATCTATGGCTAATGAACTTCACCCCTAATAGGTTGAAACTCATTGCTATATGCACTGTGCATCAGTTCCAATCGAAAAATATGGTCAACAAACTGTAAATAGTCAAGGCTAACATTACCACAAGCTGCAATAGCATGTTGACACGGGTATTTTTCAATTTGAAACTCACCACAATCACATTTTCGCTCAACTAAGTTTACCTTGCAATATCGACCAAATTGACGATTTTGGACATCGTATGGTTCCTTAACCTCAAAAGATGTCGCTCTTCTATCAAATGCGCAGACAACACATGCAGAGGCAGCTTGAGTAATTAAAGCCAATTTCTTTGTAAGTGTCTCACAAAATACTTGACCGGCCGTTATCTATGTATGCACTTGTTGTACTCGTTCAACAAAATATCTATTTACTCTGTACACGGTTGCCTTAGCGAGACCAGTTATAGGCAAACTCTTGACACCCTTAAAGACACTGTTCATTGTTTCGGGTTTGTTGTCATATGATCATAGCGTCGACTATCTATATCATAGGCTCGTGACCATTGCTCCTTGGGAATATCAGCTATCCAACAGCTGCAGGGCCATGTAACATTGCTAATTCAGCCAAACGTGCATCAACAACATGACGCTCATATGCATATCCAATATTTATGAATTTTTCGTTCAACCAATTTGTTCCATGTGCTTTATGCAAGTTACAAGCCACATGTCGAAGACAGAAAACATGATACCTATATGGTGCTTGCCACCCCACCCTCGAATCAGAGACGGCAGATAAAATTGAAATATGTCTATCTGATATCAAGCAAATTTTCATTCTACTCTTGACGACACTTCTACGAATATTAAAAATGAACCATGCCCAAGCTCTTCGTGTCTCTCCCTCCACAATAGCTAATGTAAGGGGTACGACCTTTCTATCACCATCTTGAGATACAGCTATAAGTAACGTACCTTTGTATTTTCCATACAAGAAAGTTCCATCAACTTGGACAATTGGTTTGAGGTGTTGAAATGCATCAATGCATGACTTGAATGCCCAAAATACTCGACAAAACATCTCCATAGGTTGCCCATCAGGACTGTCTTGTTGACATTGTTTATTTGAAAAATAGACAACTGAACCAGGCATGAAATGTTGAACAGCAACCAACCACCTAGGCAATATTGCATATGAGCTTTCCTAATTTTCAAATGCAATGGCAAGAGCACGATGTTTTGCTTTCTATGCCTTTCTATAAGACACAGTATAGCCAAATAAATTATACATTCTCTCAATGATTTGAGAAACTTTAACCTCTGGTTGGTCCGTCACCATTGCCACGATACACGACGATATCACATCAGAATCCAACTTTGGGTGGTCTTGAGACAATGTCGAAGACAAACATATATGTGGTCCCCCATATTTTATAATCTCCCAATGTGTTCTTTTTTACTTTTTTACATGCTCTAACTCTCCAACCGCAACTGCGACCATAGTCAGTATACTGATATTCTTCATTTTTTGCAGAAGAATGATACACATGAAATGTATGGTGCACTCGTATGGAGTAAAGCTTAACTGCACGACGTAATGCCTTTATATCTACATATTGCATGCCAATACTTAACTCTCGATTATCGTTCAGATTCATAAGCTCTCCTCTTCCAGGAATATCAGGACCACTTGCTGCCTCTGTATTAACTCGTGTGAAAAAGGCAAGTGCTAGGTCATTATATTCACTTGTAGTTTTATTGGTCTCCGCATTAGGCTTATTGTTATCTTCATCATCATCATCATTATAATCATTAGGGATGGTAGAATTATATTTATCCTCATCCTCAAATTCATCCATTAGGTCTTCTGTTGCATTTATGGGAGATTGAGATAGAATATTGCCTAATATTTGATGGGATAAACTCGGCTGAGACATGTGTTCTATAGGAGGAATGTTATATTGATCACCATGGCTAGTTCGTGGATCAAATGGGTGAATATCTCCAAGATATGCGCTGAATAAGGATGTTTGTTCTACTGTTTCATTCACATTACTAGTAGATGGGAGTGTTAATGTAACATAATCATCCTCTGGTTGTGATTTAAGGTTCAAATCCACTTCATTATTTGAGATACATGCATATAATTCTGCGCCAGTTAATTGAGAGTAGAACCGTGAATTTACTTGCCATATCTCTTACACATCTGAATCATCTTCTAACTTACATGCTTAGTATCGTGTTGGATTTAATGACATCAGACACCTATATATTAATTCAGATATAAATTGATTTGGATAGAGTCAGAACTTTTGTCCAACCATTTGCTTTAATCTCTCTAAAGTGGTGTTTGAATCAACTATCATTATCTTCATTCTGCCACACTCAAATGTCACACCATTTGGACCATCAAAAATTCTTCCATTTGCAAATATACATACAATCTCACATCTATTGGTCATTATTTTTTCCTATAATAATGTTTTCAAATAAAAAAATATAGAAAGAAAATTAATTTTAACAAAATAACTCAGATACAAAAAATATATATATCAAAGACAATAAAAGTAAACAAAACTAAGATAATAATTAAAATAATTGAAATAAATATAAATATACTACAAAATAGACATATGAATAAAATTTAAGGAAATGTTAAGAAAATAGATACAACCAAGATAAATATAAAAATAATGTAAACAAACTAAATACAACCACAGAATTCAAAATAATCATAATTAATATAAGCAACAAAAATGAAAATAAATGGACAAAACTAAATACACCATAATTAATAAATTCACATATAATAAATTTAGACAACAATTTAAATATACCTAAAATAAGTATTAAAAAATGAATAATAACATGCCAAATGTTGCCAAAACATAATGTCACCAAAATAAATACATCAAGAAAGTAATGTAACCAAACAAAATAAATATAACATTAGAATTTAATAGACACAAAATAAATATAACAAAAAAGGTAAAGATAATAAATATAATAGCAAGATAAATGTAAATAGTATAAATATAACAAAAAATGTAACCAAACAATATAACAAAAAATAAGTATAAATAAAATAAATATTGCACCACAATTAATAAATTCACATATAATAAATTTAGACAACAATTTAAATATACCTAAAATAAGTATTAAAAAAAGAATAATAACATGCCAAATGTTGCCAAAACTTAATGTCACCAAAATAAATATATCAAAAAATTAATGTAACCAAACAAAATAAATATAACATGAGGATTTAATAGACACAAAATAAATATAACAAAAAATATAACACAAGATAAATGTAAATAGTATAAATATAACAAAAAATATAACCAAACAATATAACAAAAAATAAGTATAAATAAAATAAATATAAACAACAAAAATTATACCTTAAAAATTTCTAAGCAAAATAGCCAACAAATTAAATATCATATAAATAAGTACAAAAATTAAATAAAATTAATACAAAATCAAATATAAACAATATATATAAACAAACATTAAATATCCACTAAATAGGTATAACAAAAACATCAATTTGAACAAATTAAATAAATAATGCAATATATATACACATAATTAATATAATAAAAAATTAAATATAAACAATATATATATACACAAAAAATAAATGCCATTAAAGAAATTTAACATAATAATAAATTTGGACAGAGTAAATAAAAAATAATTAACAACAAATAATTAATGACAACATAATAAATATAATAACGAAAATCAAACATTATTACAATAAATATACAAACATTATATGCAAGCTAAATACAAATAATAATAAATAAAATACAATCAAAATAAATATAATATTAATAATTTATGCAAACAAATTTTTCATTACAATAAAATAAATATAGTCACAACAATAATTGTAATTAAAATAAATATAACAATATATTAAATATAAATACATAATTTAATAATTTTTAAAAATTTAAAAAAATCACTAACCTTGTTGAGTCAGAGAAAAAAGATTAAATGGAAGAGTTGCGTCCTTTCAGCAAATAAAATAGATCAGTAGGAGAACTTTTGTTGGTTGAAGAAGATGAAGATGCATGGAAGTTAAAGAGAATGTAATGCCTAAAACATTGAAGCAGATGAAGAAAATTTTTTTAACAAATAGAGAGAAAGAAAAAGATACATATTTAAAGAAAGAATAAATCGAAAGAGGGAGATTTGTTCAAATTTCTTCTCTGTATTATCAAATCAGAGTCATGTAGTTGAACTCTGACTTTTCCAAAACTACACGCCTAGCCTGCAAGCCATGCTCGGCCTTTCAAAGGTGGAAGGCCAAGCCTATAAAAGGCTTGGCCTTTAATGTTGCAAGCAAGGCTTGCACATTGCAAGCCTTGCCTACATATATATATTTAATATATCATGGAAGTTGGAATCATAGATTCCGACTTTCATGTAATTTAAAAAAAAAATTTAAAAGTCAGAACCAATGGTTTCGCTTTTTTATTTAATTATTATTTTTTATCTTTTTTTTAAAAGTCAGAACTAATGGTACCAATTTTCACAGCTTCTATGAGATTTTGGTAAATAATTTGTACGATAATGGATTTGACAATTTTTTTTTAAGTAAATAGGATCTTGCTCAAAATGGCGTTTTGTTCCCCCTCCTTTTACACATCACATGCTTGGTTTTTAGGGTACCGGAAAGAGTAAAATAAGATTATAGACAAATACTTGAAAAGTGATATTTATATTAAAAAAATTTTAATTTCAAAATTATTTTGGAGAATATAAAAATAAAAAATTTAAATTATATAAAAATTTATAATTTATAATCTTAAATCAAAAGATATTATTAGTAAAAATATTAAATTGGAACAATATCTTTAATTTAAGTTTTTAACTATAATTTTTTTAATAAAGTGAGATAAAATCACCTCTTTAATAACTAGATTTCTGTATATTTTAAGGATTAAATTTACAAAACAAATATACAAAATTATATAATTATTTATAAAAATTATATACTTATTATTTTTAAATATTTTATATTTTAATTAGGAATATAGCATAATGAACTAAGTTTTTTTTCCCAAATTCTAAATCAATCAAAAATGGCAATTTATGGTATCAAAACTGTCTAATATTTTCTTCAAAAATCACAAAATTCACATGCTTTTCTTTTAGGCCCCACCTCAAAAACTAGCATATACATTTGGAAAAATTATATTTAATGATATAAACTTTTCAAAATTTACAATAAAAAGATCTTAAAAACTAAAATTATTTTTAATGACCAAGGACTTAATTTTTATGATGACACCTTTAAAGTACAAGCTTTATTCTAGGGAGAAGATTCTTAAGGCTTTCCATTTGCTATAAGCCACAAATTGAAGAAAATTTCAAGGCCAATAAAGGTTATGGTTGTTCTTGGCAACAATATACATGGAGATGAAGGATCTGATGCGGGTGAAGGTAGTAAAGGTTTGAGAAGGGTTTTGATCGGTGAACGGGTGGCCAAGGGAGAAGGATTATGAAGAGATCAATAGTAAATAGAATAGTGAAAAATTATATAAAAATAAGACTTTTGTTTCTATGGTAGCAGAACAAAGTAAACTTAGAAAATAGGAGCATATTGCATGTGTGGCACAGATAATAACCATATGAGCTTACATAGTAAAATCAAAAAATAGGAACACATTGCACGTGCGACTCAGATAATTGCCATATAAGTTTAGTAACATTACATGTGACTTTTAGTAACATTAACATGAGGTTTTAAAAAACTTACCACTAGATCTTGTTCATGAAATTTGGCTCTTCTTTCCTAAAATCGTGTTTTATGATAGTTACTTTTAGAAAAGTTATTAGCTTAGATGTTGTAGGAGAATTATTATCCTAAATGCAGAAAAGTTACTATTAAGCTTTCGAACTGTTGCTATTAGGATTTATAAAGGTTACTATTAGATTTAAATAAAGTTATTATCAAGTTTTAAGAACCCACAACTTATAACATAAATGTAGGATAGTTGCTATTAAATTTTAAGATTGTTATTATCAAGTTTTAAGAAAAGTTACTATCAAATTTTAAAAAAGTTACTAGGCCATAAATGGAAAAGTTACTATGATGTTTGATTTAAAGAAAATTGCTATACTAGTAATAGAAAAGTTACTATTAAATTTTATAACCATTCCTATTATGTTTGATTTAAGAAAAGTAATCTTTTACTACTAAGTTGTTGAATTGTTAGTCTAGTAACTTTCTTTAGATATAGTAATAACTTTTTTAAAACTTGATAGTGACCATTACTAATAAGGGTTTAAAAGGTTATTATTAAAATTTAATAACATTATTACCAATTTTTAGGAACTCAACTTTGCATGGATTGTTGCTAGCAAAAAGGTTACTATTAGACTTGAGTAAAGTTACTATTAATTTTTAGGATAATTACTATTAAATTTTAAAATTGATACTATTAAGTTTTACGACCATTACTCACTATTGCTAGTAGGTTATATGACAATTCTTATAAAGTTTTGCTAAATAATATGTGAATTTGTTATTAATAAAAAAATATATCTATAGTGACTTTAAGGACTTACAGTAACATTCAAAAAGCATAATATTATAACCATAACCATACAATACAATACAATATCAAGTAACTCACAAAAATAATATAGATGTTCAATAAGTTTAACTACAAACAAAATAATGTTCATAGCTAGACCTAACTTATAACAATAATCATATATATCTAACTAGATGAAGTAATCATTGACCTGTTACTTTCTTCCCTTTCTTCCTTTGTTTTGTTTCAAGCGCAAAGGCTATTATATCATCCTAACAAGCATTAAGTAGATGGTTAACCAAATCCCACATTATTTCAAAAAGAGAAGGCATACAACATTTCAAAATTATAGCATTGTTTGTTATTACTTTGCTTTCTAATTCTCATAAAGTATTTTATCTTGAATATTAATTCTAGTACAAATACTACATCCACTTCATGTGACAACAACCTTAACAGAGTACATATAATGTTACAATCTTACATATCTTAAATTCCAATACAAATAATACATTCATTTTAAACATAATTTGTGTATAATCTCAGCAACAACATTTAACAACTTTATGTCTTCTTTTATAACTAAAGTTGTTAGATATAACTAATTCGTCTTCTTTAAAATTTTTCAATAGTTGGGAATGTTTCTTCTTCTTTTTAATAGATTCTTTACAATTCTTTTAAATAAGATTCTCTAGCACTTGAGAATTTTTTTGATGGTGTCTAAGTTGATGTTAACAAGCTATTATCTACAAATTTTCAAAGTAAAAAATAAAGACGAAAATGCTTAGTAAACCATAGCCTATCTACGTTCTTTTACTTGCATAATTCTAAGAAATTAATACACACTTCCCTAAATAGGATAGAAATTTATATTACATAGCAAAACATGGAAAGCTTTGTGGTGCTAAAAGTGAAAGAGGGCTTCAGAACAAGGCAACAATAGGAAAAGAGCAATAGTTTTAGAAACATTGAAATTTTAAATCTTTTAGTCTATGACTATATATCTAGGAATCTCATGAATATATAATATTTGATGACTATATTTAATACATAATTTGAGGTACCAAAAAGAACCCAAAAAAAAAAAGATAATATCAACAAATCTAGTCTCAACAAAAAAATTCAATTTGACACAAAGAATTAATAGTAATGATATAGTTAATCAAATAATTTTGATTAGTAGACAAATTAAATAATTTTTTAATATTTCCATCATGGCATGTCATGTTTTTCAGGTTGGGGGTGGTGAATGAGATAATTTGAAATCACAAATAGTGAAAAAGATAAAATTAGAAGCCATTAACATTTCTTTGACTCATTGGGTTCTACTTATTTGAGGGAAGACCATTTACTAGTATTTGATGCATATTATCAAATACCTAGTATAATTGATTAGGAAAACAATTAAGAAAATAAAGGGCTAAAAGAATGCACATATTTTCATGATTAAAACCTTTAGATGTTAAACCAAAGAACCAACAAAAAATAGGACATTATCTGACAACTTTAAATAATATTTAATTCACCAATACTTTTATTATATAGAATAAGAATAATTTCATAATTCGTAAAAAATTATATATATATATATATATACACTCTCTGAAAAACTTTGAATGTGACCATAATTGTTGGTGGCCTTGAGCTAAAGTCATGCTTGTCCTACCTATATAGGCAGAGGGTGTATAGAGGGTTGGGACTCGAACCCCGGCTTTCCCATCCACTAATAATGTGTTTAGAACAGCATCGATCCACCTACGTTTCGGCCCAAACCTTGATTTGCCCAGGAAAAGCCCATTTACAACATGTTTGGATCCACATTCATCATGTCGCATTATGGTTCTGAGACGTCCGAAAATCACGTTAGGTTGAAGCAACTCATACTCACTTTCTGTCAATGCAGATGTATTGTGTTGAAGACACATTAACATCTCCAACGACCAATGTCCTTTATACCCAAGGTTCAAACCAGTCCGAGGATATAGCAAACACAGTTTTTGTTCATCATATGATCTTTCATCTATGTTCGGATCTCATCTCTACTAACTTCATTGCATGGGAATCTACTCCTCTGTTTGACTCTGTTTTGCCGATACATTGCAAAGGTGAACATTTTGAACATCCTAGGTTGAAGTTTCAGGCTTGCTCCTTCATATTCTTCCTCTGATATGTTTCAGGTAACATCCATTCTTCTCAAGCTCTACCAGCTTTTCTAACGTGCAGCAAGTCCTGGCTTTACCCAAAGCTACCACTTCTCTTATGCCTTTCACCTATTTGTCTGCTGCATGCTTATGTCTTTTTCTCTCTTTATAAACATCATTGAAGCATATTCATACTGCCCCTCTTTTCATGCATGACTACTGATGCTGTGGATAATTTTATGGGAGCAGAAAGCCACTTCGTAACAATTTTGTGTTTGATTTAATGGGCTTTTCTCGACGATTGAATGTGTTAGAAAAGGAACGTATCCAGATATTATAGCAAGGGAATAACTAAAAAACCCTCCTTAAAGAGGTGATTACATGTTAAAGGAAGAATCATATAGTTAAGTTAATTAATTAAAAATAAATTTAGATATAATTTTTAAGCATTTATTATAAATTTTCCCATTAAAATATAAAAAGTTGGTGCTTTTTATAGTTCATATCACATGATTGATTGAGTTTTTTAAAAAAATATTTTTCATATGTTAAATATATAAATATACATATATATATATATTAGAGAATTTGATAATAAGCACTTGAGATAATTTTTATTTAAATTAAGTCTATAAACAAATAATTGGTCAAATTATATAATTATAAATAAACATATTAGTACAATTTTTAATGAAATTCGCTTAACAAAATTACCTTCTTATAGTTTCTCACAAATCAAATTCTTAATCAAGCATTAGCATAAATTCAAGATCATCATCAAATGTAGCCTTGTACACATATTTTTAAGGATAATAAGAAACAAAGAGATAGTTTATTAGAGGCAACAACTCAATTATTTGTTGTCAATTTGTTGTAAATCACTTTATAAATAATTTGTTAGTTATTAGAGCAAAATGCCCTCTTTATTAAAAGATGACCTAATGTTATAAATCTTTCAAAAAATAACATAATTCCTTTTCATTTATACAATTTATATGATTATCTTTTTAATTTTTGTTGGAATATCAAACAATCTTTTAATTTTTTTTTCATTAGTCTTCCTCATATAATATATAGTATAATATTAAAAAAAACTCAATGTAGACATCAATTTCCAAATGTTTATTTAAATTTATTTTTATTAATCATTTATAAATCTTTTTTAAAAAATAACATAATTCCTTTTTCATTTATATAATTTACATGATTATCTTTTTGAATTTTTTTTATATATATAGTATTCTTTTTAATTTTCTTTTCATTGGTGTTCTTTATATAATATATAGTATAATATTTTTTTAAAAAAATCACTAGACATCAATTTTTAAAATAAGGGACATAAATAAATCAAATATAACAAAAAAAAACTAATTGGATAAAAATCCCTTACTTAAAAATGATATATAATTGACTAAAATTAAATTAATAGCATTTTACAAATAAAAAAATGATATATAATTGACTGAAATTAAATTATTAGCATTTTCTAGGTTTCCATCCTTGTTATTACCTTTGTGGATGTATTCCTTTACATTTTTGTTTCTTTTTTTTTCATAATTAAAAACCATCAATTTTCTAGGTTCTTATTCTTTCGGTTTGTTCTCTTAAATTGTTAAGACTTAATAGTTTTGTTAACAATATTAATGATTTTACTACTTATTAATGTATGTAGGCCTATTGAAAATTTGTGCATGCTGGTTTTAGTTGTTTATAATTTTTTTGGCTACATAGAAAAATGAGTTCTCAGAAAAAGACTGTGTGGGATCCAAAAACAATTAAGCATTTTATTAAAGTATACTTGGACCAAGTTCAAAAGGGAGAACGCAATGGAACAACCCTAATAAAGAAAGGGTGAAAGGTTGTCATTGAGCAATTCAATGAATTGACTGGACGAAATTATGATAAAGCTCAGTTGAAAAACAAATCGGATAGCTTAAAAAAAGAACGGTCAGTATGACATAAATTGTTTGCTAAAGAAATAGGCCTAGGGTGGGATAGTGTGAAGATGATCGTTGATGCACCTGATGAGTGGTGGGAGAAGGAGGAATTGGTACGTTATACATCAACATGTATATGTGAGTTAATTGCAATATTTTTGTTTGATTATTTGTGAAAGTGATGAGTTGTCCTACACATGTAGGAAAATCTACAATATAAGAAATTCAGATATAAGGGACTTCCATTTGCCCAAGAATTAACTATACTTCTTAAAGATGTAATTGCAATTAAACAATTTACATCGACAACATCGTCAATGACATTCCCTAATGACCTGCTTGAAAGTGAGGATGGGTACCGCCCGAACTTAGACAATATTGGGCTAGATATAGAGGAAGGATCTAGTGATAGTGGAGATGACAGTGTTAGGGCAACTGAAATAGTTACAAATATCAATCTATACCCATCTCAGAGAACCAATGGCCAGATAAGTGGTGGGAAGAGAAAGAGAGATGACCCTCATGAACAGACAAGTAAGGGCAAAGTCCCTGTAGCATCAAAGATAGCTGACGCTATAAGTGTCATTACAAATACATGTCGCTCTAGTTCTACAAACCACCTGGAACATCAATGAAGGAAGTGATGGCTGAGTTGAACTTAATCAATGAGATTGTTAATAATCCAATATGGTATGCAAACTACTGTCAGATGATGATATATAAACAAAATTGGGAGATGTTTGTCACCTTTCATAATTATAAGGATCGGAGGTTGATTTGGCTTTGACATGCAGTAGATAATCCACTTCCATTCATGAAATCTCCACCATGAGTTGACTTAGAATTTGTATTCAGATTATGTTTTTATGGGCTTGTGATAGTACTATGCTTTTCTATTCGGATTGTGCTTTTGTATTCAAACTATGCTTTTATGTTGTGTGATGGTATTCATACTATATTTTTGTCTTCCAATAATGGTTTATAGATTTGTGATGATATTGTACTTTTGTATTCAATTTGTGCTTTTATGGATTTGTGATTGTAATGTATCATTATATTCAAACTATGCTTTATTAGTTTATATTCATCCCATAATACTTTTTTTTAGGTATAAATGGAATTTAAGAAAATATAAAATGGAGAAATAGAAACTGAAATGACATAAATTCTTTCTCGAAAGCAACAAGCTCATGTGACTATACTAATTGGTAACTACACAGTGACATATTTATGAAAACAACCATGTAGAACGAGTGAACAAATTGATTATTCTTAGGTTCAAGAAATATTGCAAGGACATCCCACTCGTTGTGATGAGATGTTTCGCATGAAAAACACGTGTTTCATAAATTTTGCATTGAATTAGTTGAATGTGAGTTGAACCATACTACACTCATGGAAATTGAAAAAATGGTTGTGATAATTTTAAACATGGTTGGCCATGGAGTATATAATAGAATGCTATAAGAAAAGTTTCAGCGCTCAGGAGAGACTGTAAGTAGGTATTTGCATGCAGTATTATTTGCTTGTATGAGATTGGCCTTCAAATACATTAAGCCACAAGATCAAACATTTCATTCAACCCATCTGAAGATTCGAAACGACCCACGATACTAGTCATTTTTCAAGAATGCCATTGGAGCAATTAATGAAACTTATGTATCATGCGTGGTTAGCCTTAGTGAACAACCAAGATTTATTGGTAGAAAAGGGCATCCAACACAAAATATTATGGCTGTATGTGATTAGGACATATGTTTCACATTTGCCTTCCCTAGATGGGAAGGCACTGCCTATGATGCTCGTGTATTTTCTCATGCTCTCACGACTTCAAACATGAACTTCCCCTATCCTCCTCCAAGTATATTCATGCCCTTACTATTATGGTTACAATTTTTTTTACAACAATTAATGTATAATACTTTAATTATTCATTAGGTAACTTTTATCTGGTAGATGCTGGCTATCCAACCCCAGTTGGATACATTGGTTCGTATAAATGTAAGCATTATTATCTCCTTGACTTTAGACGTTCTTCCAGATATAAAAATGATAATAAGACATTCAAATATTACCATTCAAGTTTGAGGTGTACTATAGAAAGAAATTTTGAGGTATGAAAGAATATGTTTAAAATTTTGCGGTGCATGACAAAGTTCAAAATTGAAACACAAGTACAAATAGTTAGTGCGACAATGATTATACATAATTTTATTAGAAGAAATTCTAAAACAAATATTGAATTCAGCCATCCTGAAGATGAAAGCTAATTTGAAGGAGAAATTGACGAGCACATTGACCTAGATCCATTGCCAAGTCTAAACATTATCTCTTCATCTGAAATGGATCAACTTCGAAACACCATTCGGGATCAAAGTGCACTACATGCATAAAATAACTAGTAGTTTCAATCAATTATAATGTTTTATTTCTATGCTATGCACATTTGTAAACTTAACTAAAATATTTATTTTTAATTTATATTTTAATTATAGTATTAACAGAAATAAAAAGATATATTATGCTATATCATTTGTTAAATGCTATTAAAAAAAGTAATGTTATAGGAATATGACTATCTTTTTTGATAATTTTATACCTAAAAATGATTCTGGTATATAATATCCAATCAAAATTAATTTTACCATAATCACTTTTTAACTAAAATTTTTAAACATAAATCGCATTCGTGTAAATCTACTTTTACACAAAATTAATTATATAAAATCAAATTTATTAAAATTAATTTTACCCCGTCAATTCAAACACACACTAATTCCCACTTCTTATGTAACTTTAAAAAAAAAGTACCACCATTTGCATTTCAATTAAAAGGAGTAAATTAGGTACAAAATTCCTACTTTGATCATCTTTGGAACAATGGACCTCAAGATATACAGTGGGAAGCAATGCTAAACAGAGTGGGTTGTAAGGAGTAAAAAATTCTCACCTTGCTAGCCTTTCCGGAAAGAATTGTAAAGGGTAAGAAATTCTTACTCAGCTAACCTTTAGTAATCTCCCTTCGAAAAGCCATTCTCTTATGAAACAGCGTGGGTTGTGCTCCTGCTAGAGACAACAATTTAGGGAGTCTCAAAATTTTGGGTCTATTTAAAATCAACTATTCTCGCCAGCTTATAAGAAAATTTAAATTTTTTTTTAATTTTAAAATATGAAAAATATGATATATTTTTTTATTTCACTAAATAATAATTTTTTTTTATTCTTTATTTATTGTTACATCTAATATATTTAATAATACATAACGTTTATTTATGCAAAATAAAGATAGATAAAATAAAAAAAATATTAAATTTAAATTTAATTAATGAATTAAATTAATATTAATTATTTTTTTAATTAATAAAATAATTTTTTGTTTATAATAAGGAGTATTTTCCAAAACCTTCCTAAAGTGCTTCGGATGACAGCTAAGGTCGGCAACGAGATGACAGGCGCAGAGATAAGGAGACGAAGCGGCTAATTTAAAGTAAGAGAGGCTCAAATGATATAAGGGCATTTTCATCCATTCACACAAAAAAATTAGGAGTTTTAATCCTTCTACGTAATTTGAAATTTTAAGATGCTTCGTTATAACTTTTGCCAAGTTTTGTCCTTAGTTGTAATTTTTCCTGCATATTCTTATTGCTTCGTTTACTCTGCTGCAAATTCACTGCACACACACAGAGGAAATGGCTTCCCAACCTATTACCCAAACTCTATTGCTTACGATTCTATCACTTCGCCGCCTCCCATTGCTCTTATATGCCGTGCCAAGAATTGCGGCAAGACAACCTTCTCCCGCCATCTCCTCAATGTAGTCCTGCAGAGGTATGCCTAGTTGCTTTTCTATCTATTCGACCGTACATTGATGTGGCTGCTTGGTTTGCAAAGTCATTATTGAATCTATATGCACAGTTTTAGTTTACTACTTTATTGAACAAATGGTTATACTTCGTTTATATTTCTGAACTGATCAAATTTACCAGCAACTATCTGATTTTTCACTTCGTAGGTACGTCTCGATTTGGTGAGTTTTTAACTATGAACATTTTGAATCAGTGAATTGCCATGATAAACTCGACTGATTATATCTCTTCTTCATTTCGATCGTCACGGTTTGTCTGAGTTGGATGTTGATGTTAATGACTTACGTGCTCTTTAATTATTGTATGGTCCTGCACTCGTGCATTTTTTTTTTCTCGGGCACTCTCAGCGCCAATTAACAGATTCTGACAATGCAGTCGGATTAATTTCCACTTTGATTTGAGTCTTGCTCTACGCAGATACAGAAAATAGCTTATCTGGATACAGATGTTGGGCAGCCTGAGTTTACTCCTCCTGGTTTTCAAGCATTAACCATAATAGACAAAATAACTACATGTAACAAGTGCGCATCCGTTTTCAATTCTGTCGTATACTATATTTTACCAAACAAAATATTTTTCAAGTTATCTTCAGATGTATAATTTTTTTTAAAATTTATCTGAGACAATTCATTGTTCTTACTATAATATTGAGCCAGAGTATCTAAGAGCTTTTTTACTATTTCTATATTTAGATTTGACGATTCCATGCCTGAAAACACCACAGTTATGAAGTGCTGCCGCCTCATCTTTCTAATTTTGAAAATAAATTTATATTCTCTTATTTGTGATGGCATATAAATTTTAAACACCTTATTTGTATTAGTCATTTGATAGTTAGTTTTGGAATTAAGATGATTGCAACTTTTCAGATTTCTCTGTGTTTGGTGTATTGCATGCTGTCGAAATTCAGTAGAACTATCTTAACATTTGATTATTAATTATTGTATGTTGAGCACTTATAACAACATTATGTATGATAAATTGTTCATATGATTTTGTTCCATGCATGAAACCTTTTTTATTTTGCAAATTCTCTAAGGTCCTTGGCATTCTTTTTTCTGTTTTTGGTTTGTTGTTAGCTCCAGTTCATATTTGTGAAGTGTTTTATTGACAGCGGAGTGGATGATCTTTATAATGTCTGCTTGTTAGAATGTGCAAACATGTTAGTTTCTGCAATCCATGCATGATTTTAATTTTTGAATGAATATGTGATGAATTTGCTTGACTTACTAGCTGTTATGTATTCTCTAACAGATGCCTTTTCTTTGGTGATGTTTTTTCTAAAAGAGATCCACTGGCATACTTGAACTACATATTTTCCATATATGATTATTTTTGGAAGGAGTGTTACTTGTCTAAAGAGGGGGAAAATCCTACTAAGAGCAATTTGCCTATTGTCTTGAATACTCCTGGCTAGGTGAAAGGTAAGCTCATTTCTTTCCCAGTAGTTAATCTGAAAAATAGAATTTCTAATCCTGCATTACATTTTAACTGCACATCAGTGAGTGTCTTCTTAGAATAATATATCATTTGCTATATGGTACCCGTTATGTGATGTCTTCACTAGTCGTGTGTTAGGTGTTGGTTATGAACCTATGATGTCTTAGTGGATCTGTTGAAATATATTGGTACGACACACATACTGAAGATAGGCATATCCATAGAAAAAAAGAATTTACCTGCTGGAGTATTATGGTTAGATTGGGAATATGATGGAACAGTCAACTTAATCAAGATAAATTCAGCTTATCAGGACTCATTCAATCCATTGTAAGCCATAATCCAATCAGAAAGTTAATTTATTGTAGCTGCTACTTTGCTTCCTTGATTTTATCTTTTCTGGTCCTTATATACACTGTGTGTCATGGAATTTCCACTTTTGTTTTCCCAGGGTGCTTGTTCATAAGGATGCACATCTGGTGTGGGATTTTCGAATAATGGCTTATTTAAGACAGTGCTTTCCTAGTGATAGGGATTTTTACTCCAATTAAGGAGCTTGCACATGCCTTGTCCACCCACCGTTCTTTTCAAGTTCCCCTTGCAAGCATCAAGACTCAGCATCTTCACTGTCAGGTTGGTCCAAATTTCACATTTTATCTGTTCAGTTGGAGTTCTGCTGATTGTATGCATTCAATGCGTTTCACTCCAAAACCACTCCAAGTTTTAAATATTCTAATTGTAAAGATATCATGTTTTCTCAATCAGAATTTTTACAGTGTTGCTTATATCTATTGAATTATTTAGGGGTGTCAGGGCACATTTTTATGCTCTATCTATATTTTTGTAGGTCTTAAGCTCTAAAATATTCTACAGTTTAAATGCTAGCATTGTTGGCTTAGCAGTTGCTTCTGAAGATTTTTAAAAATTACCTTGGTGTGTTGGTCTTGGTAAGCAACTTCCAAAATATGTCAAGCTTTTGTACAAAGGACCTTCTTTGTCATAGCAATTCTATGCTAACATGCAATTTGAGATTGAAAAACAATTTAGATGGTAGTTGTATTGCAAACTAGCTGGAAGGCGCAAGCTATTTTTCTTCCTGTGGAGAATCTTTCAACATCTGGACATCTGGTAGACCAAGAAGGACATTATGATTTTGATTGAGATTAATTAGATTATTGAACTTGATATCAGCTTCAAACTTTTGCTAACAATGTAGCATGCAAAAATAACTTTATTAGAGGAATAAGCATCTAGGGTTAGCTTCATTACATCTCATATACCTGTTGGTTGCGACAAGTTCATCGGCATCTCTTAATTTTGCAACATCATAGGTATAAGGGATCTCTTACATGTCAGTTTAGGCTCTCATGCTACCACAAATGCAAAAGAAGAAAGTGATTTTCCTTTAGTGTTGTTTCTTTTGGTGACGAGCACAGATCATACGGCCATCTAGTCTTCTAGTAGTTATACATCTGAGTACTTTTAAAAGTCTTGACTATAAATAACACCAATCTAACTTCATTTCTTATGATTCAGGGATTGTGAGAGGCATTTATACATCTAAAGGTGTGTTCTATGTCATTACACCTATGCCACAGAATTCTCTGAAAAAGTCAACATCTTCTTAGAGGGCTATATACTAATTCCGAGATGTTTATTGCAAGTAAGAGATTCTCTTACATTCTTTCTTTCTTCCTAACATGATTTGATAGAAATAAAAGATACTTTCGTTAATGTGCGCACTTTTTTTCTGATGGAAAAAAGAATGGCTTGTTTCAGGTGCAGGGATGCACATCGCCTTACATGTCTGCCAGGGCTGTGACTAAAAGCTAAGTACCTACTTGAGTTGGCAGAGAGGACCATTATATTAACATGCAAGTAGTCAACCTCTCATGGTCATTATAATACACACACACACATCACTTGACAGTATTTTTTTTCTTATTTGTAGGAAAAGTGGTTAGAGATTCGTTTTCTATTTAAATCTAGAAACGTCTAATAGTGGGTTGACTTTTAGGTGTCGTGTATTTTATTTGACTGAAAAATGTCTTAGCTAGAACCTATTATTTTAATCTTATTTTTATCATTAAAAAGGTATTGTTCTATACCTGCTGATATGCTGAAACTCCAACTCTGTTGTTGCCTTGAAATTATGCTCATGATTACTTGCAGATTCAATTTATTTCTACCGTTGTACTATCTCGGGTTGTTGGGACAACAAAGAATTAATGGTTTAGTTAGGTCCATCTGGGAGTGTTCTGGGTAATCATACAGTGAATCTAATGCTAATGGGTCAGCTAAGGATGAAATTTTGCACCATCTAAACCTGAATAATTTGGATCCTCTCCACACACTGTGCAGTAAAAGAGAGAGGAATAAAGAGTGGGTTTTACTTGACTGGGCCCATAAACCTGGATCATTTGAAATTCACTTCAATTAAGTGAGGAGGAGGAGAGAGAGAGAGAGAGAGAGAGAGAGAGTTGGAATCCACATCTATTCTTGTGGGTTCACACAAGTGGGTTCTATTTCTCTCTTTCTCTTTGCTCATTTCATTTGAAATAATTTGTGATCTATTTTATTGAACCTATACTTCTATCTTTCTTAATTGCAGAATATGGGATTACAATAAAAAACCAAAATCTTAAACTTGAGTAATATATAATCATTATTTTTTATTTGCATGCATATTTGTAATTTTGCACTAGAACATCCTCTCTTGTCTGTAACTGTTAAAAACTCATACTTCCATTTTTTTTTTATATACAATGAAAAGAAGGAAAAATATTTTTGTAAAAAACAAGTATACAAGCATTTGGATAATGAATGCAATTTTTTAACAACTTGCCTTTGAATAAAATTAAACACTTAACTGGTACTTGCATAGGAAGACCCATATCCGAACTTAAAACGTAGCCATACGTATTACCATTTCACTTGTTTAACAATTAATTAAGATATATCAATATAATTTTTTTAAGGATCAGAATAATTGGAAAATTCTTAGAGTGCAGCGCATGAGAGACCGTTATTTCAGGTTATTGTCCGCCTAACACCCCCTTGTTTTCTTGCAGCAACTGTTTCTATATATGGACATATGAGTTCCACCACCCAAACTGTTGAAGCCTTGTTTCGAAACATATCCATTTTCTTCACATCTCTCTCCTCCTTCCTTACAGAAAACATTCAAGGAGAGGAAGATAGAAGGATAGAGAAAGAAAGAGAAAGGTCATGACCTCTTCACGTTTCATCCTAGCAGGGTCATGATCTTTTTCTATCTCACTAGCTTTCATATACTCATCTATTTTCTGTTTCATTCACAATCTACACCACTCATCTTCATTAGCAGCATAAATTATATTGCACAAAGTTGAGTTTTTTCCGTTTCGACATGGCCACTCGATCGTTCATTTGCCATGTTGAGGAAGAACTGGGAAAACTCCTACACTTCTTAATCTACGCAGTGCTTGAATGGATGTTGATAGGCATACTTTTCCTTGATGGGTTTCTCGCTTTTGCTGCCAACGAGTTCGCCAAGTTCTTCGATTTAAAAATCCCATGCCTGCTCTGCACGAGGATTGATCATGTTATGGTTCATAGAGACTCCGACTTTTACTACAACGACTCCATATGTGAGTTTCACAAGAAGGATATGTCATATATGGCGTATTGTCACAATCACAAGAAACTCTCCGATATAAGGAAGATGTGCGAGGGTTGCCTTCTTTCATTTGCAACAGGGAGGGAATCAGATTGTGATACCTACAAGTCTCTCGTGGGGATTCTGCATAAGGATCTGGAATGCTTCGTGGGGGATGACATAGAAATTCAATTGAGTTTGACGGATGATGGGGTGCCTGTAGAGAGAAGCAATACCCAGAAATGTTCATGTTGTGGAGAGCCATTGAAGGTGAAGTCCACCCGTTCCAAAGCGAAAAATGCAGTTACATTTTCGCAAACTCTAGCTCCCGCTCCGGCTCCTTCACCTCGAGGTTATTCATATGGTACTTCAAAAACTGAGGAATCTCGAAGCTTGGAATTGCCCCATGTAAGATGTAAAGAACTCATGTCAGAGCTTGATGATTCAGAGCTTCTCGAGGAGGATAATATCTCCAATGTCAACCGTCGGGATACTAAATGTGAGTATAAAAAGTGAATTTGTTGTGTTTATGCGTGTGCAGTTTAATTATGCCTAGAACATCGTTTAATAAATGCCAGTATGGCGTTTGGGAAAATGTCGCTGACAGTGTCTCAATTTTCTATACAGTAAAGGAAGATGCCAAAGCTGCTTCTGTACCTTCGATGACAAAGGCTGATGATTTGAAGGCCGAGAACAAAACCCCAACATCTACAACGGGCAATAAGTTCTTTGGAATCCCACTTACAGACTTTGCTACCACCAGTCCCAGATGGTCTAACAGGATCAACGGGCGATCAACATTGGAAAAAACAGGATTTACCCCTGAATCTAACGAGGGAAGTATTTCAAATGAAGGAGAGGATGCCATCTTACACCATTCGAACAGACAAGTTCGTCTGGATAGAAAGTCACTCATGGCTTTGTATATGGAACTGGATGAAGAAAGAAGTGCTTCAGCTATTGCTGCTAACAATGCAATGGCCATGATCACGCGTTTACAGGCAGAGAAGGCGGCGGTGCAGATGGAGGCTTTACAGTATCAGAGAATGATGGAGGAGGAGGCAGAGTATGATGAGGAGGCTCTGCGAGCAACTAATGAGATGCTACTCAAAAGAGAGGAAGAAGTAAAGGAATTAGAGACTACATTGGCGATTTACAGAGAAAAATATGGAAGCTTAATGAAAGATGAATTTGAGGAACGGAAAAACGTGAATATTGAGGATTGCCAAGAGTTCAATTCACAACCTTATCCATCTCACAACAGTAACATCTCTCCACCCAAGCTCGATGATGGTGAGGATAAGAAAGAAAAAGGCCTCAATGGTCATCAAGCAGTGTCACCGCAGGTGGATAATGGAGGGGGAATAATCAGTGAGCCATTAAAAGGTTTTAAAGGCGAGAAAACACATCTTCTTGGCCGGATGAAGAAACTGGAAAAAAAAACTCACTTGGCAGAAAATGGGAATCTGAATGTTAATGATGTAGACAACGAGACAGGTAAAATAACAACTTGCCTATGTGGATAGGTAAGATTCTAATAATCTTGATAGACATTACCATTTCTCACAATTGTTTTGATGTGGCAGGAAAAGGAAGCGAAGCCTCACTAACAGGAGAACTGTCTTGCCTTACTAATAGGGTGAAAGTTCTTGAAGCAGACAATAGGTACTCAGAACCTGTTTCTAAAAAACTTGATATCTCGGAATCTAGAGAAGCGCCGGCACCTTGTAATGAGTCATGAGGAAGACAATACTAGATCACCAATTCACCATCTTCGTTTTTGTAACATAGGAGCACAATACGCTGAGGATTGGCAAAGGGAAATGGTGGGGATGGAAATCCTGACTGTTCTGGTGGTAATTGACACTACCGGAATAAAATGATGATATACTTAGAATGATGGTAATTGAATTTACAAGGAGGTAGCAGTTGTACCACCGGAGAAGTCTCGTTGGTAGTGATGATTGTGAGGTGTTCAGGCACTATTTGCTTTGCCACGGACAGCTCAAGCATCGGAAGCATAGATGTTGATAGTAACTTTCTTCTATCTCTCACGGATGTCTCTGTAATGGTAGTAATGAATGACATGGGAATTCAAAGCTAACTTTCTTCTATCTCTCACTATTTGCTTTGATCTGATTGTTTATATGGATTCTTTTGACACTTACTTTCTGGCATTAGTTTGTACTTTGTCTCACATGGAAGATAAACGCATACTGCTGGCTCTGAAGTTTCAAGAAGCTCATGGTCTGATCTTCTCTTTCCTCGTGAACTTTAACTTCTGATGTTTGGTCTGATCACAAAAGACCACTCAATGATTTGAAAATATGTAAATAACATCACCAAAAAGAGATGAGTAAGTATATGTGTAATTTATTTGCATAATCCTTCCGCCATAAACACAAACTATGCTCTTACAAATGAAAGGAAAGAATTTTGGTAGGGTGCACCCAAATCCACATCCACATAGATCCGCTATACACTTAGCACAAGGTTGTAAATAAAAGATTGTGCTAATTATTATCACTTTATTAAGTGATGCTTGAAAACAATGTAAACAGGTCATTGAGATGGAACAATGACCAGTTATGTTGCTATAGTATGCATGTTATAAGATCAACAACTGGTTAGATTATAGCGGTCACTTAAAATGTGCGTTTAGCTTAGCTTTTAGAGAATTATATGATAAATGATAAATTTCAGTAATTGTAGATTAAGCTTAGTTCATAAAGCATAGATACAATTATATCTAATGATGTCAATTATTGAATAACTTTTTTTGTTTCTACAAATAAAATTAGAGAAGTACAACATATATACATTTTTTAGTTGTTCATTATTGTTGGAGTAAATTAGTGTTTTAATCTTACAAAGATAACTAATTTATTAATCTAGTCCATTAATGTACAAACTTTTCAATTTAATCTTTTCATAAATTTTTTCCTATCATTTTTTGTCTCTGTAGAAGACTACATTTGAAAGTTAGTATGTGTAATTTTAATAACTAACAACAACAACAACAACAATAACAAAGCCTTTCCCACTAAGTGGGATCGGCTACATGGATCAATCGACGCCATAAGCACCTATCGTAAATCATATTTTTAGACAAACCATTTAAATCTAAATCTCTCTTAATAATTTCTCCTATAGTTTGTCTTGGTCTTCCTCTATTTTTAATTATTGGACTATTCTCCATCTCATCTGCTCTTCTAACTGGGGCTTCTATAGGTCTTCTCCCAACATGACCAAACCATCTAAATCTTGATTCTACAATCTTTTCCACAATAGGGGCGACTTCTACTTTCTCTCTAATGTATTCATTTCTAATCCGATCTCGTCTAGTGTGTCCACTCATCCAACGCAACATTCTCATCTCTGCAACATTGAACTTATTCTCTTGTTGACTTTTTATTGTCCAACACTCAGTTCCATACAACATTGCAGGTCTTATAACTGTACGATAAAATTTACCTTTAAATTTGAGTGGTACTCTTCTATCACAAATAATACCTGAAGCACTCTTCCACTTCATCCACCCCGCTTAAATCTTATGTTTTACGTCTTCTTCTATTTCCCCATTATGTTGTATGACTGATCCAAGATATTTAAATCGTGTGACTTGTGGTATAATATATTCTCCAACTTTCACTTCTACGCTAGAAGTGATGTGTCTCTTACTAAACTTACACTCCATATACTCAGTTTTATTTCTACTTAAACGAAATCTATGAGTTTCCAAAGCTAATCTCCACCTCTCTAACTTCTCATTCATTTATACTCTCGATTCCCCAACTAAGACTATATCGTCTGCAAATAGCATACACCGTGGTACCGGTTCTTGGATATGTTCAGTAAGCACATCCAATACTAAAGTAAATAGATAAGGACTCAGAGTTGACCCTTGATGTAAACCAATAGTTATCGAAAAATCTTCTGTACGTCCACCTTTTGTTACTACACTAGTTGTAGCCTCACTGTACATATCTTGTATTACTCGAATATAAACTATACGAACTCTTTTTTTCTCCAAAGCCTTCCATAGAACCTTTCTTGGTACTCTATCATATGCTTTTTCCAAATCGATAAACATTATGTGTAAATCTCTTCGATTCTCTCGATATCGTTCCATTAATCTTCGCAACAAATATATTGCTTCCATAGTTGACCTTCTTGGCATAAAACCAAATTGATTCTCTGTAACTTGGGTCTCTTTCCTTAATCGTTGCTCAATTACTCTTATAAATGAAGTATTTTTCAATTTAGTCATTTATAAAATTATTTTTTTAAGTTGATACTTCACAAATAAATATTTTTAATTTAATCATTTATAAATAAAACAATTATCAATAATATCTTTTTGTTAATTTACTATAATCAAAATTAACAGATATAATGATATTTAATATATTTTTTTAATAAGTTATTGTTTTAGTTATCATTATATAATATATAAACTGAATCTGAATTTCACCACTAACAAATTGATAAAAAGATGTTATTAATAATAATTTTATTTATGAGAGACTAAATTAAAAAATATCTATATGTAAAGAACCATATTGAAAGATAATTCTATAAAAACTAAATTAAAAAATATTTCATTTAGAAAGAACCAAATTAAAAAACATTCATTTGTAAGAAGCCAAAATATATTTTTAGTCTAATTTTAACATACAAGACAAATATAATTGAAAAAAAAATGAGACTAATTTGAAAAAGTTACACATTAAATAAAAAAGTTAATTGTGATTTACTTTCATTGTTATTGCTGCTGTTATTATTATTGTTATTTGTTTATATACTTCTTCATATACTATATTTTTTAACATAAAATCTCTATAACCTACTCAAGGTCCCCTTACCACTAATTAGCATTAGATGAGGGCATTGAGACTTCGACAGAAGTGGGTTTCAAGACAAATTGGCTTTCTCGCAGTTCGTTTCCGCCAATGACTAGAATTCACTAGCTTGGTGTAGTGTTCATACTGGTTTCCACTCGAAAGACACAAATACAAAAGCTGCTAATACATACGAATTGTGGTACAAACAAAACAAATCAGAAGAAAGGAAGGCTATCTCAGCAAAGTTTTAAAACAAAAACCACACTAAGATTGTTTCTAGTTGCAAATATAGTGAAGCACAACATGCCCAGTCAGATGATGCACACGGATATTACAAGCACTTCTTACTAATGATATCATATTATAATAAGGTACACACCGACCTAAGACATTCTGCACCAATTGACTAGGTTGTTAATAAAACATATACTAAGCAACCAATCCCCCTTGAACTATGTTGCTCTCTCGAAACCACCAGCTATCTGCATATGCAGCCATCCAGGTTGTGTTCCCTGAGCATACGTCCTGCCTGCTTGTGATCCAAATATCATTCCAGCAACGTCGAATGTCTGAGCACCAAGCTGAAACAACAGATCAGCAGATTAAAACTATAATATTTTGAGAATTAACAGTCCAAAAGAAACTACGCATTAGCAAAATGGATTTGGCTCTATGTAACAATACCGAGACCAAAGAGAATATTGTTGAATTGAGATGATTTATCTTTGATTAACACTGTAATTCTTTTGAAACGGTAGAAGATAGTGTTGGATGATTGGCATCACCTTTGTAAGTTACTTTGATTTATAACTCACAAAAAGTCATTTTGCACTAACAAGTAAGTTGTGTTAGGACAAGTACAAAGAAGTTGAGCACAAAGAACTTTTCCATATGTTGAGTCTACTTGAGGCCAGAAGCAGTAAGTCTCCAAGAAATACTCATAATGAATTCATTTTTCCTTCTCAATAATAAGAACATTACTCTCTTGTTAAATGCAAAGGAAAGTTAATTTTGCAGTGACATGGAAGAATTGGTTCAGCATCATCCCCAAATGATAGATTTGGCATAAAGTATTTTGCACCAAATATTATGGAAAGGCTAATTTTAGATTGTGAATTAACATTTTAAACAACACACGCCAAAGGGTCATAAATGAGTAACATATGTATGAGAATCTCAAAAGTACATTTGAGTGTGCAGACCAATCTTAATATCAGTAACAAGTTAAAATTTTTTCACAAATCATGCAGCACAAACAACATATGAAAATTGAAAAACAGAGCAATGAAAAGCCCAATTTGTTCCTAGGGTTATAAAAGTGTTAAAAAACAATATGCCTAACATCAACCCTATGTATGCTATCGGACATGGCTTTGATGTAAGAAGTCAATATGCTTATCATCAATTAAAGTCAGCAGGCTTACATCTTTTGCGGGGAACCCTTCAATAGTCGGGTTCATGTTCATTCTTGAATTAACTGCTTCAAGCTTCATCGAAAGGAACTACAAAATTTATGTTGCACAGATAAGATTCAGAGGTGCAAAGGAACACAATAATCAGAGAGTGGCAATACTTAATAGAGATAGAAAGATGAAGATATCCACCTCAACCTGCCGCTGCAGTGATTGAATATAATTGATTATCTCATCCAGGACAAGTGCTTTACCAATTACCTGAAGAGAAAGAAAATGTAACCAAATACAATAGGAGGGGAGAAAAAAAAACCTATGAAGGAATAACACAACTAATATTTATTATAGTTTACTTGCAGGAATGATAAGGAAAAAATAATTGAAAGCCAAAACAGATTCCACAGAATATTATCCTTACCTTGTTACATCCAGGGACCAAATCTTGAAGAATTTTCATCCTCTCACTGATCTTTTCCCTTCTTGCCTGACAAAACAGGTGTTTCAAGCGACGTGAACATATAAAAATTTCAATTTTTAATCTGTTTCTGGGTCAAGAAACACCTCTAGGTCTCTAACAGCTTTCAAAGCTTAGTGAAGATAACAGATATAATAAGAGAAAAGTGAATTACTCTTTCTGCAAGACTGTGGCTATCAGTAGCTTGACCTCTTCTTGCTCTCACATGTATATAGTCTTGCTTAGGTGGCTCAGAAGGTTTAGTGCTTTGTTCAGCTGACTTGCTACCGGCTACTGAACTTGCTTCTGCCTCGGCCTTCAAACCACCATTTTCATCCCTGGATCCTCCTAATTTTATCTGTTTATTGCCAGAATCATTCTGTTCCAAGTTAAAGATACATGATCACAAATCAGATTCAAAATATGAATCCAACAAGTAACAACAGTCTGAAATCATGAAAGACCAGCAAGATTCAAAGTTCTAATGGTTTAATACCATTTACTTCATATAACTTTAATCTTGCGTGCTTATCATGGAAACACTCTGTATTTCAGTTCAATTAAAAGAAAATAAAAGAAAGCTATAAAATTAAATAATACCAGAAGAACAGGAACAAAACAAATATACTTTTCACAGGGAAAGGCAAATCGCAGATGCTAGCTTATTCCTATGACCCTATACATGACTCCATCTTGACCAATGACCAAAAAAAAAAGAGCAGATTTTAATATGACCATTTTTTTAATCCTTGCAATGGGAACCCCGTACGAAAGCCATTCATCTTGAGACTTTATTATATTTGGAAAGTAGGAATATAATTTACGAAATTCCAAAAATTCCTGTACCACACAACCTCTACATCCTTTCGTCATGCCAGATCAAAGGCTAAAGAATGAGTTATCCCACAAGCGCTACATCATTTCATTTATCTGTGACCCAAGACAACAAAGATGCAGCAAAATTCACAACACAAGACATCAAATTTATTTTCTCCCCTTTTCCATTCGTTATCTGAGGAAATAAACAAAGAATTAAATCAGCAAATCAAATTAAATGAGGGGGAAATTAAAAATAAAGACCAACCAAGTCATTGGCACTACTCATCGAAACCATCTTTGAGGACTCGTCCTCAGAGCTGGCATCTTTCCTCTTCCTTTGATTTCCACTGGCACTAGCAGCAGCAGCAGCGCCACCTCCGCCGCCGCTGTGCTCCGTGACGGTGGACTCCTCCGCCGACCCATCTCGATGCAGGGAATTTTCGGCAAAGCCAGCCAAATTCTGACCTAAATGGCCCATTCGGAGGCCCAATCCTGGACCGGTAGTGGGGTCCCCACTGAAGGGCCAAATCTCAGCGAGACTATAAGCAGATGGGTTAGCGGGAGAGAATGTAGACTCGTTGATGAGGGGAGGATCCATTAGAAGAACCGAAATTCATTCAAACCAGAAATTCCCAAAATTGAGATTTGGGAGGGGGAAGGGTGAGTGAGTTACGAGTATAATGAGTGTGTTGGGTAAAGGGAGAGAGAGAGAGAGAGAGAGAGAGAGAGAGAGTTAGTTTAGTGAGGCGATGAGCTTATTTAAGCTGTAATTAGGAGGGAGAGGAAAATGGAGTTTGAAAGATAGAAACTGTTAATGGATGACTATGACAGGGAGGGAGAGAGAGAGAGAGAGTCACTGTGTGTGAGGCAGGGGAAGCGCAGTCAGATCTTTTTAGCTGGAGTGGTTGGGAAGGTAGGGGAGTATGGTGGCGCATTGCGCCCACTGTGCCTTTTATCCATCCTCGCGAAATGTTCCTCGCTAAAATGTCTCAGATAAAAAAAAATGATTGGTAAGGAGAGTGCACATAAAATTTATTTATCTTTTTACTCATTATTTTTTTAGTTGTTTTTATTTCTCTTTATTTTATCATTAATTTATTTGAGAGATTCAAATCAAAAATCTACTTCTTCGATCATAAACTACACAACTGTGAACATAATAATAATATTATTATTAATTAATTAATAATTAATAATAATAGCACTCACTCCCACACAGAGGAGACAAGACAACAAAGAGTTCGGTAAACAACAGGTTGGTACTTGGGATTCTTCTTTGGACCCGGATTAAGGCCATTTCCTTGTTCAAATTTGGACAGGTTTTTTTGTCCCTAACTCAATCTGTGCTTACAACTATAAAAATCTTGTACTTCTTTGTGCTTTATTTATGTTGAAATATTATTTTTCTCTCTTACAATTTTTGGAAAATTACACACTTTTTACCCAGTCATATGCAAATGACATAACTTTTTTTTTTTTTCCAGTTGTTGTGATTGACTCTCTTGTTAGTTATTGTCCGCATTGCAGCAATCCCTCTTATCATAGTTTGTTTATTATGTATTTAGATATGATTTTACCGTTGATATACTCACTATTCCTTTTTTCCTTTTTTCTGGTCAACAACATATACTAATTATTCAAACATAAATAAAATTGAATTGCCTCCATCTTTATTTGTTTTTAATATATTTTATCTATAGTCGTATATAGTTTTGCGTAGGTAAATATGTTATAATTTTGATTTTAATGTCCTACAAATTTTAACTTAAGTGACACTTTCCTTAAATATAAATGTAATAAAGTTATATTGCATTTGAGTTTGATTTCTATCTAATTCATATTTTTTGAATATAAGTGTCACAAGACCCTAGTATATTTGAACTATATTTTTACCTTAGTCCATTTTTCACTTCTTTTTACTTAGATCTTGTACGTCCTTTGATAAAATGGAATTATCTAATATAAATTTTACCTTAGTAATACTTCAAATTTTAACTTTATTAATTTCATAAGTTGAATCACAATATCTTAAAATTTCACTTCAATTGGAGCTTTTTCTAAATGTATATATAACAGGAGTTTTCAAACATTAATTGAACCTGTGAATATATTAGTTCAGATTTATTGGTAAATACATATGTTTTTATTTTATATGTAAAAAATTTAATATAATAAATAATAATAAATTTTATACAATTTAATACTGAACATACATAACAATAAAGTTAAATATAATATAATATTTAAATTTAATTGACTTATTGATTTTAAAATTTAAACTTAAAATAATTTATTCACTAATAAATATAACCAGCAAATATTATTATATCCAAGCAAGTAGAAAGACGAAGATTGTACAAAAACTAATTATTCAATATATTATTTTATCATCATATTTTATACAAAGTTAATATAATAAAATCTAATTAGTTTTAGATAGTCTTAAACACATGGAAAGATTAATACTTAATAGATGCTCAATTCAGTGCAGCTCATGTCACCACCAACTTCGTGCACGATAAGCGAGGTCAATGTTTTTTAAATTTGATAGGTTATTGAATTAATAAAAATATTAATTTTTAATTTATTAATTACATTGTAATTGAATCAGAAATAATTAAATATATAAAATTTAAAAAATGTTATATATTAAAATTGTTAATATAACAAATAAATAGTAATAATTTAAATATTTGATTATTAATTTAATATTTTTTAAATTATTTAAAAAATTATTTTTAATTAAAAAATAAAAATTACTCATAATTAAAATTTAATATTTATTATTAAACTTTTAAAATTTTCAAATTATATTAAAATTTCATTTATCATTAAAAAAACAGATAGCAATTTTGGCCAAATATTTTAATATTTAAAAGAAATGCTATTAGAAAATGGGATATAATAAAAAATAAGTACAAAAAATAACCAAGTGAGTGACTTTTGTTTCTCTTATATTCTATCTTTTTTTTTTAATTTCCCTATGTTTCAATTCTTTTTTTCTTTTAGTGTTATCTATTTTTAATTTGTAAAATTTATTTAAAATAAACTATTTTATTAGATAAACAAATCTTTAAAAAAAATCACTAATAGATTCAAATTGATTCTTGATCGATTTAGTCGATTTTTTATTGGTTTGATCAATTTTTTAACTAATTGATTTTTTGACCTAATAAAATTGAACTAGAGATTGATTCATGATTAAATTATTTGAATTAGTTGATTTGATCCAATTTTAAAAATTATGATAAAGTTATTTCATAAGAAATTTTATATTATTTATATTAAACTATATAACTAATAAATAACCATAAAATGGTACCCATTTGTATAAGCCACTAGTTTGATGTTTGAACAAGTGTCCATTTGCATGTAAAACTACTTAATTTGATTTAAATTTTGACTAATATTGATGAGTATTCTCACACACCAATTCAAAGGAACATTCAACTTACACTATAAAATCGATTCATTGACTTTTTGATTGAATCAGATGATCTACTTTATTTTTATAAATAATAGTTAAAAATAAAAATAAGTTAAGGAAATGAAAAAAAAAATTTCTTAATGGTTACAAAACTCTGTACCTAAACACGAGATGGATTAAACTATTAATGGAGATCCCCGGTTAATTAACAGAGGCTCTTTTCCATATCTTCCAAATCTAGCGACACGTCCTTGGTGCAAATTTAAGCGAGTACAGTTAAAGCTTAAAGGAAGTCAACGTAGATCCAATAGAACTCATCAAACGATAAGTATAGAAGAGGTCCATTTAAAATTACACAAATCACATAATTCTTATAAAACATACTCAATTAGATATTGAAATATATTGAAAAGACAGAGGGATATTGGGTCTTTTCTGTTAGATTGATATATATTCGGATTTTGTATGGATATGACAAAGAGCGGTGCATAACGCACCCGATGTTCCCTACTCCTCTATCATAATTTGAAGTCTCATATCATAATATGGAAAGAATTTAAAAAAAAAAAATTTCTTAGAGGATAGGAAAAAAAAATCACTTAAGATCGGAGATTAAAAAAAAAAGAAGAGAATTTAAGCCAAACAAAATTTGAAAATATATCGGGTAATAATAACCCAAAAAAGAACTTTAAATATTATAATTTATTTATTCATTAATATGTAATTCTTAAGGTAACATAATATTGCTATTAAAAGCAAATGGTGTCTCAAAGGAAGGGATGTTGATTAATCTGAGATAAAATAATAAGAAAGTGAACTATATATTGAAAACAAGCTGCAGGGTCAACCTATTAAATGTAGCATAGTAGTGGTGAAGGATTTAAGTAATATTCATGAAATTAAATATCAAATATTAAGTTCAAATATCTGTATTATTTGTAAAAAAAAATGATAACCCTACTTTAAGGAAAAGGTTGTTGTAAATTTTTGAAAAATTCAATGATAGATATGTTTTGTCTGAAGTAAAAGATTTGTGTGCTAATTGGAAATCATTGTGATCTCCTAATTATAATGATGTTGGTTCCTTTCGTTTAGTGCACTTTGCAATAACCATGATTTACCCAATTCTGCCTCATTCTTATATTCAACAAGATGCCCAAAATTGGGCCCTTCTCTAAACCTCAATTTGATCTTCAATTCTCTATTAGCGCTAGAAAAACCATAAGAATTGAAGAACTTGTGATAGTTTACAAAAATAAAAAATTTCTTACATTTTTATTATTAGATTTTTTAATTAAATATGATAAGTAATAATTTTTTTAATAATAACATAACAATTGGACTTTGAATAAATATATAAAATTTACAACTCGATATTACATAATTATTTTATTAAAAAATTATATATATTGTACTTTTATTTAAAAATTTAATAATAAAAATATAAAAAAATTATCTAATTTTAATCCTTTACGAAATTAAAAAAGAATCATTGGTAAGAGCCGACAGGAAACAACAAAGGAATAAAGGAAAAAATCCACAAACATCCAAGTTGCCCAATGCACTGGCAACCAAGTTTTTTGTTATTATTATTATTTTTTTCTTGTCGATAATATGTAAGAATTGCATCTTAGAATTAATTCTGCGAAGATTTATAAAGTGTAAAATCTGTGTAACAAATCCGAATCTGCTAGGGTATTGGATTCAGATAATGTTCTATGTCTCATGGTCCGGTTTTTTTTTTCATATGATTTTGTAGCCATTTAAGTAGCAAAGAGTATTCCAAATGGCTCTGCTTTGACTATCAAATCTGATTGTTGGACTTGAATAATTTGATAAGAGGTTTTAATTCTAATATTTAGTAATTTTATTTAGACATCCAATTATATTTTGCTTCTAGAAAAAAAATTATAATAATAATTTGAATAAATTATATTAACCTATCTTAAAATTTGATTAAATTAAATCTGATATTCTCTTGTTTTAAAAGTGTCATCTTTCTCCCCTAACGTTTAGTATATATTGCAAAATTTATTTTTTATTAATGAAATTAAATTACACAATATGCATTCTTTCTAAGAGTAGAATATTTTTTATTGTTATATTAAGAATAAATTTTTAATTTCATGTTGAAACGTAATATTAACTTTATTGTATTTATTGTTATATCAAAAATAAAATTATAATATTATATCATATAAAAAGCTAATTTTACTAATAGAAAGTGAATTGAAGTAGAGATTTTTATAATATATGTGTGTATATATATATCAAATATAAGGAAAATTGATAATATTTTTAAAATAAAAAGGATTAAAATAAAGTTTTAATTAAAATTTAAAAATATTAATATAATTTATTCTAATAATTTTGAGAGATAATTCAAGTGATTTGGCTAAAGAAGTGAAAATAAAAAAGAAGAAGAAAAGAACATCACCCTCAATAAACTCAATCTGTTGAATCGCTGATGATTATAATCAATAATGCATCTTTTATTATAAAAAAACGAATTACTAATCGTAGCTAGATTTCTCATCAATTAAGATCCATGGAGTAAAGGACACAACATTTAAACCCAAAATCATGTTCTTCATTATTTTTCACTATTTATTTATTTTTGATAACATGTTCTTTGTTTTTTAATTTATTTAATATTGGTAATTTGACTCTAATATATAACTAAAACAAAAACACGATATAAATAACTTTTGATATATATAACTTTTTCTTTTTGAACAAAATTGGGAGTAATTTACTTCGAGTTCTATTACTTTTTTTAAAATAAAATCTCTAAATGTTGAGTTACTAACTCTTTATTTAGTTAATTATTTAAAAAAATTAATTGAAAGCAAAATCAACAACTATGTGTCCAATCAAATTTTTTTTTTTAAATTAATTGAAAGCAAAGTTAATAACTCTATCTCCAAGTAATTTTTTTAAGTTTAATTGTTCAAAATATTTTTTAAAAATATATCACTAACCTAATATAAATTTTTGAAACAAAATATTTACATAATAAATATGAACTAAAGAATTATTTAATAATTTGAAAGTTAAAAATAAATAAATATAAAACTTGAAATACATGAAGGAAAAAAGAAAAGGATAATTTTGAAACATTCGTTATAGCTTCCTATTCCATATTAAAGGCTTCTTTTGATTCGTTGTGATTAGTACTATACTAGTTATTCTTCTTCCTCCTCATCATATTCTTTCTCGTCATCTACTTCTTTTTCTTTGAACAATTTACTTTCAATTTGATTACAAATCAATTGACAATTAAGTTTAACTAAGGGTATTGAACAAGTAAAATTGGTTGATTTAGAGTTGAGAAACTCCTATTATTGTTCGTAGGACAATTCCTAATGTCCAAAGAAGTATCAACATAATAGCACTAAATATAAATATATCTATAAATGATAATGTGAGTGGTACCTTGTTAGATTGAATTGCCTATGTTGTCAGCGTGAATAAGGATGACTTCATATAAAGAGATAAAGGCATTGATAGTGTATAATAAAAAGGTGTAAAAGAAGACGGACCAATACCTTCAATATTTGTGAATGACAGAAAGGAAGAAATTCAGCACCTTCAATATCTGTGAAAACGAAAAGGAAGAAGGATTAGTATTTCCACCATCTATGAACAATGGAGAGAAAGAAAGGCGAACATACTTGAACTTTCCTTGCATCTGGGTCATAATGCATGACAACAATGACATACCTATATATGCATTACCAATATCAGTACCAAACATCAATTCTCTAAATAAGATGAACATATAACTTCTCTTTCTTGGCTTAGGCTATAGCTTTAGAGTCTTGGGTAAATTAGTACAGGCAAAATAGGTAGAGCAGGTTAAGAGACCAATATATCTTAATGTTCACCCGAGATACGCAATATGATTTAAATATAGCCACTTACTCTTTGCCTTAATTCACCAAAGTAAAATGTTGGAATGTCAATAATAATAAGCATATACAAATCTTTTAGTATATCAATATGTGAAATGAAAAATCAATAGTTAAATGTTTAGATAATGTAAATATATATAAAAGGTGAGAAAATACAAAGAAGACAAGTATGTAAAAATTATACTACAAAACTTTAGGAATCACTCATAGGATTAATCTATCGTCATATATGTGTCTAATACCAATGCATATATTCTAATGTATGATCTATGGGTCTCTTCTCTAGGTCATTTGGAGTTACCACTTGAGGCAATGCATTCCATGTTGTAATAAATACCATGTGCTTCCACTACCAGTCTTTATGAATATTTTTTCTTAATTATGGCATATGCAATGATTCCATGTTGAATGGCTTGTTTGTGATATGCGATACCCTACCAAATTGACAGAGGATGCGGTCAACTTGATACCACTCAATGAACCAAAAACACAATAGGGAGATGGATGCACGCCATACATCAAGATTCACTAAATAGTATTTAAACTGCTCACAAGGTGGTGCAAACAAAAACATATGATATGTGTGAAGTGGCTGCCACCCATTGTGTTGGTATGAGATGACTGTTAATATTCTTGGATGTCAATCAAAGACTAAACAAATATCCTATTTATTTGGCACCACTGGGTACATGATGTTATTGAGAAACCACTCCTACGCCTCTTGTGTTTCCCACTTTATGATGGCAAATGTAAACATTTCTTGCCTCGTCTTTTTAGCTTACAATTAAGAATGTACCCTTATACTTCTTATATAAAAATATACCATCAACTTGGATCATCGGCTTTAAATAGTTAAATGCACTAATACAATGCTTAAAGGTCTAAAACACACTATGGAACATGACTATCAGCTCTACATCCAAGCTAATCTATGAGCACTCCTTAGTAATAAACTTATAATATAAACATAAATTGAAGTGTTGTATGTTAGATAACTATCTCAGTAGAATGGTATATGATCACTTTTAATTCCCAAGGGTGATTGCAATTACATGTTACTTACTAGACTAGGCTTTTTTGTAAGACACAATATCTAAAGATATTATACACTCTCTTAATGACTTTATACATGAAAATAGATGGATTTTCTATCACTATTGACACAATGTGCAATGATATTACATTAGAATCTAGCTAAGTGATCTAACAACAACATGAAGAGACGCATATACATGGGCCCGTTTACTTCATGGTTCACTTGTCATTTTTTACCTCTGATTGACATATCCTTGCCCACCAATTACATTGAATACTATACTTCAAACAATGATAATCAATGTACTTTATTGATGATTAGTGTATCTTAAATGCGTGGTGCATGCACATTGAGTAAAGTTTCACTACAAGCTCATTAATTGCTTATCAAGAAACTACATGCCTATATACATCTCCTAGTTGTCATTCAAATCAATGGCCCCTTCTATATCAAATTCACTCGCATCACCTATGTTAATTTGTGGCATAATGGCAAATACCTAATTAGAATACTAGTTCAATGGAGTTGTCGAATCCCCATTAGTATCGTCGCCCTCGGTAGCATTGTCTACATACTTATTGGCATTAAGCAAAGTGCCATATTTATTTTTAACTTCAGATTCATTTGTTATATCTTTTGGCTCATTTGAGGGATTTGGAAGGCTAGTATTGTACATTAATATTTTAGACAAACTTAACTAAGATAGATGGTTGATCGATAGGATGAGATATTATTGGGTATCAATAGGTTAGGTCTTAAATGGGTGCACATCTCTTAGGTAGGAGCTAAAAAGTGAAGTCCATTCAATAGTTCTATTAATTTGACTTGTAGACAAAATCGTTGATGGTTCACATACATCATTCTCTACCATATTCAGAACTACATCACAAATTAAGATGTGCGCATATAATTCTTGCATCTTCAAATGATTTGGGAAATGCTAATTTGTTTGCCACATTAATTAGACATCTAAGTTGTCCTCCAAGATACACAACAAGTACCTTGTTAGATTACGTGGGCATGGGTATTAATTTACCAACTGAGACACAAATTGTCTTAACTTAAATTGTAACTTTTCCTTGACTGCGTTCTTCAATTATTCAAAAGTAATGTTAGGGTTAATTCTTAATATTTTTAGCTTATCGCATACAATTGTTGTCCTATCATTATTGTTCTAAATTTTTTCATTTGTTTATATGAATATAATATCATTTCTTCAACTAATTATGATTCCTATTCTAACATTTGTGTATAGATATATATAAAATTCTTTTATGTTCAACATATAAATACGTAATAATTATAGTTTTTATTATACAAAACATATTAATATCTAATAAAGCATGATTCTTTTGGGCAAAATCTTAACATATAAATATTATATTTAAATAGGTAACATAAATATTTAATAATTCAATTCTTTTTTCTTTGGCTAAAAAGCATTTTAATATATACTAAATTTTGAGTTCTTTTTAAACAACAACAATAGTATAATTATTACATTTTGTTCTTGATTTTATATATAAATACTTGCCTTCACATTTTTCCCTTTAAGTTACTTTTTTTTTTATTTTTTCCAATTAATTGTTTAATTATTCAATAATTTCTTCCATACATGCTTAATTATGCAATGAACATTTTTTCTTTCAAATGTATAATAACGTAATAATTTTTTTCAGGTATTCATCTAAAATTATTTTACCTATTTTTTTATTATTTCCAAGGTTTAAATATACTTTAAACTATTTTGTTTAGTTGAAGCTAATAACACTTAAAATTTATCTCTAATGTAAAAAAGTTGAGTTTCATAAAAGACAAACTAAATAAGACAAGTGCACACAATATTTGTAAGCAATAGTTAGATGAAAGTAATTTGTTACAATAAAAATTGCCAAATTAGAAGTAGTAAAATATGGTTTGGTATCCTAACTATAACTTACCCAAAATGTAAAAAAGTTGAGATTTGCATAAGATAAATATAATAGGATAAGATCACATAATCTTTGTGGGCAATAATTATATCAGAGTAAATTGTCAAAATATAATTTATCAAATTAGAAGCAGAAAATATGATTTAAAACCACAATTTTATTTAAAACCCTAAATGTGAAAATATGATTTAAGACTATAACTACATTTAAAACCTACCCTAAATATGATAAGGGACCATAGCTATAATTCTAATATGGCAAACTTACTTAAAATATGAATAGGCAAAGCTTTATTGAAGAAAACAAAAGGGAGGAAATGAAAGCAAATTGGCAAAAGCTTTCTATGTGCAAGTTGGAGAAATGAATTTAGAAGATGAGGCATTTAGTTTTAAAACTTGGAGGATGACGCATTTATAATTTTAACTTTAGATTAAAAAAAAAATTATTTCATCTGATTTTGCCTAATTATCACTTGCCACACCACTAATGTAATTTGAAGACCAAATATAGAGATGACATGTGACAAATAATACAAGACTGACTAGCCAGAGACGTGGATTGCATTCATCCATATTAGTCCTACACCACTAAAATGTGAACGACTTTCTTATGTGTTTTAGTAATTTGTCAGTGATGTTTAAAAAAAATTAATTGGATGCATAGCTACTAATTCCATATCTAATCAATTTTAAAAAAATGATAATTAGATGCGAAGCTACTAACTTTGCATCTAATTAATTTTTTTAAAATATTTTGGTTGGATATAAAGCTACTGACTTCTCATTTGATTAAATTTTAAGAAAAATAATTATCTAAACATGAGATTTTATTAAAAAAATTTAATAAAACCCAAAGTAGCTTACTCTGTGTTCTATTTAAAAAAAGGTTAATTATATATATTGGTAAATAATTTGAAAAAATTATATTTAATAACCTATATCATATAAAATTTATAATAAAGGATCTTATAAATTAAAATTACTATTAAAAACTATTATTACTATCAAATTTTAGAGGATTTATTACCAATTTTAAAAGATTTACTACTAGGTATAGAAAAGTTTAGCACTTTCTTATACGTAATAATAAATCTCCTAAAATTTAATGGTAATGATAATCCTTAAAAATAATTTTAATTTTTAAAGTCTTTTATTATAAATTTTATATAATATGAATCTTTAGATGTAATTTTTTTAAATAGTTTTCAAAGCTTGTTATCTCAAGCTTTTTTTATGTGATTATCATGCATTTCATTATAAAATGCCATAGTTGCACCTATCAACTAAAGAATTTAAAGAACTGAGGTCCCATTTAGTAATCCTTATGTAAATGGATTACTTTTACATAACTCCTATGTAATGTTTATTATATTATGATAATATTATTTAACAGTATTTTATCACTTTTTTTTACTTTAAAATCACCTTTTTTTTCATTCACTCCACAATCATATTTCTTTCATTTTTTACGTACCAAATAGATAACAAAATTATAATATATATATATATATATATTCCTTTTTTATTGGTACAAAAGGTGTTCTTTGAGTTTTCCAATAATGCAATGTAAAAACAAATCAATAATGCATTGAAAAGAGATTTAGAAGGGAAAAACTTATATCCAATTTATTATATTTTTGCTATTAGATTTTTAATTAAAACATGACAATTGTATAGTTTTTTAATAATATTATGACAAGTGTATAATTTTCATAAAGAATTATATAATTTTTTAATTAAACTATATACTTGTTACAATATTATTGAAGAATTCTACACTTGTCAATTGTATAGTTTTCTATACTCTAAAACATGACAATTATATAATTTTCTAATAATATTATGATAAGTGTATAATTTTTTAATTAAATTATATATTTGTTATAGTATTATTAAAGAATTATATACTTATTATATTTTAATTAGAGAACCTAATAATAAAAATATAAGTAACTATACTTATATCTAATCCAATTCAAAACTTGAAAGTGAAAAGTCATGTGTAGGACATAAGGACATAGTTAGGATTCAATCAATTCCTGTAAAATAATTATCATTATGGAATCAACAGATTTGAATATATACATACATACATGTATATATATATATTAATGAGAATATGGATAATGATTCAATGCATTTTCTTTTTCTTTTTTAATTTATTGTTTCCATAATATCAATTAATTGTTAATATATATTTTATGTTTCAAAATTTTGGAATTAGGCACCTATATTTAAAAAAGTTATTAATTTGATCTTTGTTACTAATTTTTTAATGTGCTATTAAATCTTATTGACATGGCTAATTATATATTTGATACTTTAAATATGGATGATTTATAGTAACAAAAAAAAAACAATAAGAGATGATGGAGTAAAATTTATTTACATATGTAACAAGTGATATAAATTCATGAATTTTTAGAGTGCATTGAAATAATATATAATTGGTCATGGTAGCAAAATTTGATGTATGAACAAAATCATAACTTTTCAAAAGCATAATAATCTAAATAAACATTTTTAAATGTAAAAATAAAATTAAAAATGAAGTAAAACTGAGTTAATAAAGTAACTTAACCAAAACAATAACTTTGCAAGTTCAATTGTCAATATGAAAGCATTTAAGGATTTTTTGCCAATAAAAGGTTAGGTCCTTAATAACAATAAGCCATATTTTTTCCTACAAAAAAAAAAGTCAAAATACGCAAAATTTCTTTCAATTTTAAATTATGTGTAAATAACTATTTAATCTTTAAAAGTTCATAATAGACCCCTAAACTTCTAATTTTGTGCAAATAATGTTATGCCATTAGTGAGTTTATTATTTCATTAATGAAAACATGATATGTTAAAAATATTATCTACACATGACTCAAAATTCAGAAGGTTATCTACACAAAAAAATAGAATATAAAAGATTTATTATTTAATTAGATACATCACACTTCTGTTAGTACATTAATAAATTTACTAATGATGAGATTATTTGTACAAAATTAAAAGTTTAAGATATTTATTTTAAAAGTCAAAGAATTATCTATACAATATCTAAAGTTTAAAAAAATTCTATACATTTTAGTCTAAAAGAAAGTGAGTAGTCCAATTTTTTCGTTTATAATATTGTTTTAGTCTTCTCAAATCGAGCCATCTTAAACTTTGGATTTTTGCTTTCTTATTAATGGCATTTGGAATTTAAATCTTCTGTAATCACAAATTGATTACATATGGTGCAGTTGAAGAATAATAGAGAAAAAAGAGGGAATAAATGTAAAAATAAAGAATAAACCCATAGATACTTTTACTCTTTTATGTTACTCTTTTTTTGATTGGATGACTATATGATAACATTTGGTTTTTCCTTTGAAATTTTGGTAATATGTATAAACGCAAATAGTCTCCCTTTCAGTTTTTATATTTTGATAAATAGCTTATTCAACATTTAATTATAGCAATCAATTTTCATGACCTTGAAAAAGACATTTATAGCTATCTTTGTCTAGAGAATTGACTTGTAAGTTATAAACATTAATGTATAGTTACCCATCTTATTCCCTTCCTTGTGTGTGTGGACGCACTCCTCAACCTGTGTGTGAACAATACAAACATTTGGTGGGCACTCTAGGTTGGTGCTAGTGATAAATGTAAGAGAAGCCTCGGTTTTGAGCCTTAGCACACAATCTGTGCCTAACCCATCAATCATCAACTACGAAAAGATATCATCCACAGGCCATTGCTCGTCACTACCTAACTTGCTTAGCAAAAAACATTATAATCGTCCAACCAAAATTGAACTAAACCCAAGAAAGTCTCTGTTTTCTATGCCTAAATAAGGATTTCTCCAATTTGAAACTTGAGAATAGACCAGCATTGGTGGGTACGAGAGTACTGATTCCTTATTGGCTTTCAGAAACGTGTTCGAAATGGATTTGGGTTTTTTTGGAAGTAGGCCATTTGAATTGCATTGTCAAGGTCACAACTCTTTCCAGCTCACCCTATTAAGCGCATGTCTTTAACCCTTCCAATAGTGACAATCTTACGTACGCATGCTTAATGACAACTTTGCATTGTAGCATCAAAGTTTGGTATCACATATGTGCCTCAGAAGACAATGTGGAAGGCAACTGATTAGATAGGCAGAACGAGACAAGAAGTTTACAAGTTTATGATAAAAACTATGTGGGTCGTGCAAATTTACACGTGATTCAAAGAGAGGGGGAAAAAAGATGTAACTAAAAAAAAAAGGATAAGATATATGGTTCAAAACACAATTATGATTTAAATGGCTTAAGAACAGAGCTATAAGTCTATAACGCATTGGCTTCTAAAACACGTGTCAAAGTATGGACATTTTCCACATAAAAAATGTGCATCCACTTACTTCATTGAGGGAGTGTTTGGTTCAATGGAGGGGAGAGGAGGGGAGAAATTTTAATGATATATTGTTTGATTAATTTGGAGGGGAGGGGTTTTAATAATATGTTATTTGGTTGAAGAGGGGAAGGGAGGGGAGGGATTAATGGACAATTATATCTTTAATTAATTTTTTTTGTTTTTAAAATATTTTTATATAATTTTTTTTTTCTTATTTTCTATTATAAAAAATAATTTTTTTATTTTTATTCAAAAATATTTTTTATTTTTATAAAAAATTATCTTAAACCCTATTAAAAAAAATAAAATCTATATTATGTTTAAAATAAAAATAAAGTAGGGACAATTTGGTCAAACAAAACTAAAAAAATTTTCTCCCACTTCAAAAACTCCCACTTTTAGAGAGGAGGGTTTGGAGAGAAGGGGAAGCAATATTTTGCCTCCCCTCCCTTCCCCTCCAATTTTTTCATACTAAACAAAGGGAACACTACATGAGGGTTTAAGTATAAAAGTAGAATCTCTGACTTTTTACTGTACAATTTTACACTATTTGGTGTATATATAAGGGTGGCTGTTTTGGAATGTGGATCCTACAATGCACTTAAGCTAATAGTTTGATATGTATTCACATTTGTCCCTTTTTAAAGAAAATAAAAAAATTTAGTTATAAAGGTAAAAACTTTAATTATGAAAAAAATTACACATTAAAAATTTTAATAATTCAATACAAATTTTTGATCCGTTAAGTTTTTAAAATAATTTTAAATTTTAATAATAAATATTTTTAACTTATAATTATAAAATGTAATTGTTTCAAAAATTTTAATTATAACTTCTTAAATAATAGTAAATAGGAAAGTGAAGAAAAATTGGGTGTACAATAAAAAGACTTGTGAGTTTTACAATATGAAAAACAAATTTTTTCACAATTAAAATTTTAATCCTTATAGTCAAAATTTGTTATCTCTTTAAAAGAAGACAAATATAAACACATCAAGCTATTAGCTTGAATGCACCCTTTCCTATTAGTGTGGCTACATCCTACCTTAGCAAAACCCGACAAAGGGTCAGAGTTAAATTGAAACATAATGCTTTAGTTGATACTGTTATAAAAAAAAATTATACTCTAACTAACAATTGTAACTTTTGTCTTAGCAAGAAGTAATTGATTTAATATTAAGTGTGTGTTTGGTCAGTGGTCATCCACCCACGTTTCAGCCTAAACCCTGGTTTGCACAAAAAAAACCAATTTGCATCATGTTTGAATTTGCGTTCATCATGCCGCACCATAATTTTGGGACATCTGAAAATCACGTTGGGTTGAAATAACTTATACTTGCTTTTGGTTAATACAAACATAGTTACATTGAAGACTCATCAACAAAATCACTTTTTATTAAAAGTTTTTAAACATAAATCACATTTATATAAAATCAATTCTGCAAAATCAAATTTATCGAAAACAATTTTATTCACTATCAATCCAAACACACACTAATTATAGTTACAACTGTGGTTACAAAGAATCTATATTCGTCATTTTCTTAGGTGCCTCATAAAGGAGAGATAGAGATGAACCCTAATCAATGAGTGGAAAGGGGGTAGGAATGGTAAGGGAAAAAGAAGAAGCAATGTTTCAAAAACTAGCAGCATGGATTGTCAATCTTGATCGGTTTTGTGGCCCAAGCAGAGAACATTAACAAATGGAAAGTGTGTTTGCAGAGAAGGACAAGTGCCTTTGAGATAAACTTGGAAAAAAAGGCGAAGAAAAAGAAGAAGAAAGGGTTAGTGTGATACTACGTAAGATGTGGAGGTTCAAAGAAAGTTGGCCAATTCTTGTATCTGAAAAGATCCGATGCATTTGGAATGTCTCTACTTTAAACTGTTGACGAAATGTGTTTGCTGCTCAAGCCTATAGATTGATATGAAAGCCACTGCCCGCACTTACATCGTATTCATAACCTATTTTTTTAAGACTATACTTAAAAAAATTATAATGTATTTTTATGGGAAAATTTTCATTTAAAAAAATTTAAATTACTTGTAAATAATATCTTGAATTTTTAAAATTAAAAAAGGGCCTTTTAATTTTTGAAAGTGGTTCTATTCATCCTATTCCACGCTTACTAAATCATTATTAGACTAGGGCTGGGAACTGCAGGCCCAAAGTTTGTAGGAAGTGGAAGAGGCCTACCACCCAATAAACTATTGTTAGAAAGGCCCAAAATATTTGGTGCCAAAACGAGAACTGTCTTCCACTCAATTCCCCCCCCCCCCCCCCAAAAAAAAAACTCAAAGAGCAATAGTTCATTTTGAGTTCTCTTGTGATATTTAATATTATGGTCATTTATATATTGTTATGTAATTTAATTTTTTTAGTTAAAGTTATATAATTTAACTTTAAATTATAGTTGAATTAAATTCTAAATTTTAGACAAAAATTATTTATTTATTAAAATATGAATAATAGTACTTAAATTTTTAACATTACAAAAATACAATAAATAATTTTTAATAGCAACCTCCAAGAATCAGTCTGTTTACGAGAGTCCTTTAATCTCTTTGTGAGAGCTTTTATTGTGTGTTTATCAAATTATTCCCTGTTAGATTTTGATTTCTAGTGTCATCGGTGGTTTATTATATAACACTTGAAGAATGGCGGAATAATGAAGTTTTAAAAAATGTAAAATAGATGGCGTCATTTGCACTCCAAACTGAAAAGTAGAAATAGGTGACATCGTTCAAGATTGCCCTGTGGTGGTTTGTGACGGATGCAACTTATGATATATACAATCCGATCTATGCCACTTTTCATTTCACTTCTTCCCATTCTCCCTATTTCACTTTTCTTTCTTTTGTTTCTCATTTCATCTTGTTTTACGATACTGCCACTTGGTAGTTTTTGGAAGTAATGGAGTAAAATAGTTGGACTTGTGCAATGGAGGATGTTGATTGTATGATGATGGATTCCAAACAGAAAGTTGTTAATGTCCATGGAAGATAAACGATAGTGCGTGACTCCTTTGCAACTTCTATAGAGCATAGTGGTAGTTTTGAAAACAAGCAGTTATGTTAGGTAAAAGAAAAGATAGCTTTTCACAACTGTTTTGAGTAATGGTAGGCATATCAAAATGATGATATAGAGACCAACGAGTTTGCGACAACATTATGATGTATTCAGGATTGCCAATCATCTTTATGAAATTTGGTATTATCCAATTATTAATTCTCTGCAGTCTTTTTGGACTTGATCGAGTGTTGGGGGTAACAAGACTAATAGCGGTAGCTTTTCCATGTTTGGTCAAGCACCACATACTGATATTAGGATTATTATGAAGGATGCCAATGTTATTGTTATTAACAGATGCAATTATTTGACTCATGCTGTCTCACCGTTCCATATTAAGACCTTGACAATGCGAAAATGTACTCAGATTGCAAGCTGTGATGCTTTCATCCATTCCATTTCTTCTTGATCCCACTTTTAAAATTGGCGAAGTGTTGCAATTCTTGATGATATTAAAGTCTATTTCGAGAATTGATAGTGTAACTGGGATTCGGCGCCCTTTAATTTGATTGCAAACGGTGTAGCTCGTTATGTTATTAAAAATTGGCCCTTTGTTTGAATTTCTGTATTCCATCTTCACTAGCAACCATATACCTCAGGATCTTGTTTCTTGTTCTGTTCTTAGCAAGGTTATGTTTTAGTGATTAAGAGTTTAGCACAACTTCTGTCTTTGTATGTTATTGTATTACGCTCTGGGTTTGGCTTTGTTATATGATATGGATTGAGAGAGAGAGAGAGAGAGAAAACAAAAAAAACTCCAAACATCAGCCAAATAAGAGATGCGCCCCAACCATCACACGCGAAGGCGTATAGTATCGTATTATACTTGACTGGGACCAATACAAGAAAACGAAGGGGGGTCTCCTGGAAGTGCCAAAGAGGTAGGTTGCATTGTAGGGTTGCCTTCCATACCCATCAACATAAAGTGTAATAAGAAACACGAACACTTAGGAGATCTGAGAGACAAGTTTTAGATTCTAGTTAGGTTGAGTGCCCACTAAACTTGCAAAGTACAAATGCATAGGGCTACGTTGCCTTATAATTTCAACTTGTTACTGAAACTTAACCCAAGTTTTTGCCTCCACCATGTCAATCATCTCATAGACTAAAAACTCAGGTTATGGAAAGTTGCACGCGAGGTCCATTTGATGGTTTTGGAAGGAATGGAAAATAATACAAATCAAATCAATTATTAGTAGATTTATTAACATATTATAAGTGAATTTTTTTTAAATCCATTTAATAATTTTTTGGTAAACTGATACTGTACCTTTTACTCCAGCAAGTGAAACAGTATCCAGCCCCGCAGATGCCAACTTCTGGTTCCCCACACGCGTACACACACACAAGTGAGAGGAGGGAAGAAAGTGCATTCAAACCTTAAATTTAATGCTATGGACCCCAGTTCTATCTGAGAAATAAATGATCCGCAAATTTGCAGGCTAAGTCATGAGAGTGACAGAGACCTGAGAATAATAATATTAATAAATCACGAAAATGAGGGACGCTTCTACCAACGAAATGCCATATCACAAAATTTCTGTTCTTTCTTCTTTAAATAATTATCCATATCGGGTGTTCTATTGATCTTTCTCCTGAAGACACTTCATTCACTTGCCATATCAGTTCTGGATTAATGAACCGTCTACGCAATTCCACTCTCAATCATGTAGCAGAAGAAGACGCACTAGTTAACCACTATCTCAAATCGTGGCAGCTGTTCCATTTACTCATTTGTTAAACTAAAATTCTGCCTTCCCTTCATTTTGAAAAAGAAAAAGGGAAGAAGAATACAAACTTATAATCATAAAGCAATCAAAATTTAAATTTAATAAAACAGATGGATATGGGTGAGGAGAGATATAGATAACAATAATTCAGCCATGTAACTTGTAAAGGTGATTTCTTTTATAATTCCCCATGAGTTACAATAAGTGCAGTGAGGAGGCAGATTTATTCTACCCTCTTACTGCATGTTCGAAGTAAAACTAATGTACAAGAGGATGTTGGGACTCTAAGCCTTCTACTAAAATTTTCTAATTTATAAAAAATTTTCTGATTATCATTGCAGAAGTGACTTCCTTGAGCTCCTTCAATCTGCTTTTTGTACAGTGGTCTTAAACAAGAGGATATATAACTTTTGATCCATGGAAAAATACAGAAATCCTCCAACTGAATGCGTCACAAAAGACCCAAAACTTGTCCCTACAATACAGTGCCATGCCGGACCATATACCCCATCAAACTCCTGCAAAATTTCCAACCACCCAACCAAATCCATTGACCAAACAATCACATAAACAGACACCCAAATTTTGAAATACCAAAAAGAAATCTAGCCAAAAATTTTTTTAATCCAAATCGAGGTATTGAAAATTCGAAACTAATCAAATGGTCATGATTTCTAACCTTCTTGAGGGCTAAGGCAAGGGTCTTGGATGTGAATTTCTCCATGCTATCAAAAGTCTTTCTGGCACAATCCACGGCATGGATCTGCATAAACGGTGGCATATCAGCAGAAACCACTTTCACACCATTAATTGCAAAGGCATCTCCTAAATCGACCTGTGAGCCACAGAAGGATCTCCTTCTACCATTACTCAGAGCCAGTGAAGCAAAGGGCCTCTTAATATCATCCCCAAATAGACCCCTACCATTAAACCCTGCATAAGAATCATCCATCTTCTCATTCTTTAACACACCCTGAACTTTCCTCCTTTCCAATTCTTGAGTGGATTTCTGGGGTTTCTCCTTGGACGTTTTCTTTGCTGGCTTACAATCTTTTTCGAGCTTTGGAGCAAGTTTAGTGTGATGGGTATTGAGTTTGAGGAGTGAGGATTTCGAGGAATCGACTATGGCGGAGGCAGTCATGGACTTGGCCTGCAAATGGGTGTCTATATAAGCAGGGAGTGGCTGGGGATGATGAGAATGCCTGTGATTTAAGTTTAGGCTAGAGAAGTGGTTTACCAAGGACGAAGGTTTAGAGGGTTGGGTGAGATCTGGTTTTGGAGATGGATGGTGGTGGTGAGAAGGGGTAGCAGCAAAGGAGGTGGTGGGTGAAGGATAGAAAGAGGAGGAGGAGGATGGAGGAGCCGCTAAATTGCGCCGGTGGGTGGTGCGGTGCGCCATTTGTGAATGAAAGAGGGAGAAGAAAGGAAAGGGAAGGGAAGGGAAGGGAAAGGAAGAGGCGCCTCTTGTTTTCTACTGTTGGGGAGAGATGATAATAGATATCAGGATTTCTGATTTCTAGGCCATGGGGGAAAATGGACGAAAATGAGTGAAGAGGAGGGGAGAGAGAGAGACAGTGGTCACTTTGGTTGCTTCATAATGGACGCTTTGGAAATTGGATGAAGGGGACTGAATGCGGTGAATGGTGAGATCTAATGAGTTAAAGGCCGTTGGATTCAATCATGTGCCCGCCTTCGAGGACAACACAATGTGTGCGAATTGTTCACCCTTGACTTTTATCTATTTCTTCCCTAAGCTATGGGCACTTCATCTCATGTGGGTCATATGTAACTTTTATTCATTTTCAGTAATTTTACGAACACAATTTTATTTTATTTTATTTTACCAATTTTACAATATTTTGATTATTAAATTATTTTGAATATTTTATTTTATTAATAGAAAATTCAATTGAAAATTAAAAAAATATATTTAATGGTAAAAATACTCAAGTTTTTGAAAGGTGAAGTCTTTCATAAATTACTTCAAAATTTTGTATTTATAATTTAATAAATTTGTTAAATAATGTGTTCATTAAAAAAAGGTCCTGTTCATTGCTTTCTGAATTAAATTATACAATCAATATTCTCATGGAAATCTTGGAATTTTGGTTAACATGGCAATTTTGTTTTAAATTGTACATTAATAATGTTTTCGAAAAATTACGCAACAATGACCCTCATGTGATGGGGTCATAAGTAGACTTATCATAGAGTTGGCTACTTGTCCAGCCCAATGAATTATGAACTTCAAATTCCAACTCGAAATTATTTGGACTATCCAATGCGGGGTGAAATAACATTTTGGCTCAGGCTTCGTCTTGTTGAAAAAAAAAAAATATATATATATATATATATACATATATACATACCAAAAATTAAAATTTAATTTAATTTTAACTTTAATACTATAGTTTATCACCTCATATATTAATTTTTACTTGTTCAGTGCTTAAAATTAGAATAAATTATTTTTTTTTTGGAATTTTGTTAAAATTATACATACTTCTTTTAAAATTTAAAAAAATTGTTACACTTTAGTCTAATTTTTATTTTTATTTACTAAAATACTTTTTATTAATCTAATTACATATTTTTTTAATTAAAATAATTTCTTATATTTTTTTGTAAAAAATATTTTATTAAAAAATTTTAAAATTAAACTAATGTATATATTTAAAAATAGAAGAGATATCTGTATAATTTTAACAAAATAAACGAACAATTTGTATAACTTACTTTTAAAATTATATTTACCTTTAGTGCATTTTTACATCAATTTTTTGTCATTTCTGAATCATTTTTATTTTTAATTTAGGAAAAAAAAAGTTAGCTTCAGGTGGCATCGAGTCTACTTTTTTTGTATATTGGGCTTACCAAGCCCAAATATTTGTTTGATGAAACCCTAACCCAAACATAGGGAGGCCGCACGTCATGGGAAGGAGTAAGCAGACAGGAAACGATCTAGATGGATGGCATCTCAGCCGACAAGAACAAAGGATGACTTGACAAATGTACGAAGCAGCAAATTCGCATACCTCAAAATCTCAAATATTTTTTTATAGAACACAGCTTGAGCCTGATAATGTAACTCTGTTACTCTACTGTAATGGTTTCAACGTATAATCACGTATAAAAATGTATAACTGGAGCTTATGTTCATCAAGAACTGCAGGCTGAGGAGACTTTGACAAAGATCGTACCGGAATTCATCCTCAACTCCGCAGCCGTTGCTGAGCTCATTTTAGGAATTGAAAATGTTTTAAAAAATTCCAAAAATATTTATTATGTTTCTATAATTATTAATTAATAATATCTTTTTATTTTTTAAAAAAATAAAAAATAAAAATATTTTGATCATTTCTTATCTCACAATATTTGCTTTTTTCTTTTCATTCTATTTTTTCGATTTTTTTCCTGCATATCAGACGTAGGCCCACCCTAGGCAGTTCTTCCAACTTGGAGAAATTGAAATAATAATAATAATAATAATAATAATAATAATAATAATAATAATTCTTACTTAGAGAGATTTGAATTCTTTCAATTTTTTAAAAAATTGACACTGATCAATTGCGGGGGAAAAAAAACATTGCGTGTGGGATTCACTTGAAGGAGGGACTCATACACAGAACATTTCTCCCTTGCTCAGCATTGCTCATTCTGAAAATCAGATACCACAACCAGGATTGAGAAAAGGAGGATGCTGTCACGTAAAAAATAGAAGAATGCTTCTAGTTCCATGGACTTGGGTGACGAGCATCTCTGAATACAGAAGTGCCACCAGATGCTGCTGGGGAAGGGGATGATGCAATGTAACCTGTTCCTGACACAGATACTGAAGGCGGATTCATGGAATTGCCTTGATGTGAAAGAGCAAAGCGTGATGGACTTCCAGTGGGCCCCAAACTTGCTCGAGAAGGCTGTGAAACCTTCATATCAAATGTAGCAACAAAGCATTAATATCTCATCATACTATCCAACAAATGGGCAACCCAAGGTAACATGTATTTATGGGTTTAAATTAGCCCCGGCCCTCCCCTTCCAGCTCCGCATCATTCATTTATTCCGTTAAACATGCTATGATCTAGTCAAGTACAATCTATATTGTACACCGCAAGATAGATGGATATATATCAAGGAAGACAGTTATACTTAGGCTTAAGGTACCGAATTACTAAATTCCAGTTAAGGTAAATGGTGCAGCTGCACCCAAGACAATTCCAGAAAACGCTGAAACAATAAGAAACACCATAAATATGTGACTCCATGAGGTAGTTCGTAGATTACAAGAATCAAGAGTAGAATAGACACCAGTGACATCACGAATTCAGTCTAAACCTCTGCCATTTTCAAATGAAATTTACCATCTACCAATTTAATAGTTTTCGGTACTTGATTCAGCCCTATCAGAACTCAACTGAAGCTAAAACTAATGGGCTTGGATTCTCAGGAACCATTTGTTTGGAATTGCGGTAGAAAATCACGTTGATAAGGAAGCATCAAATTGGAGCTTTGTGTGAAAAGTATTTTCAGGGAGAGGTACCGTGTTTCCAAACACACCATTAATGTTTGGTCAGTTTTTGAGCTCAGCATGTAGTAACATGAGCTCTATTCAATTTGCCAAAGATGAACCTCCTGTAGGCAGCCTATATTTCAGATTCTCATAGATTCATGCCAGAGGCACCAATCACCAAATTTAAAACCAACTTCCAAAGAAAAAACGAGAAATTGTGAAAAAAAATCACAAGACACTCAGACAGACACGTTTAAACACATTATCAATATAGCTACTACTTGTAGTAAGCAACATTACCATGTTCTGTTGAACACTAGGGGTCCTCCTAAGAGGGGATTCCGAAGGTGACATGCCACTCATCCAATGCATAGTGCGAGAATGCATGTTATGGTTTGAAAGATCATCAGTTTCACTTCCTTCCACATCACCACCAAGATTTGCTTCTGAGCCCATCCTTGGAGTCATATGCCTAGTCAATGAACCAGTATCATTTGTCCCATCTGCTTGAAATGGAACAGAAGGGCGCAAGGCAATCCCTTGCACACCATTTCGTCTTTTTAATTCTTCCTCTGCATTTAAGATCTGTCAACCATCACAGAAATAAAATCTATAGTCTCAAAACAAAGCACGGTCACAGATCAAGAACTTGAGCATCTGAAAATCTAGTCGGTACTGGGTAGTGAACAAGAAAAAAGAGCTAAACCGGAGCATACCTGCTTCAACACTAAAACAAGATTATGTTTCTTTGCATTCAAAACTTGTAACTTATCCTCAACTTCCTTTGTCCTTTTCTCTTTGTCATTTAGCACATCTATTTTGTCTCCCACCTGGCATCAACGTCAACGATGAATGCATAGAATAAAGTACATATTGCCAGAAATACTTGAATTAAGCGCTTAAAACTCACACTTAAACCATGAATCAATTTCAAGTACTCCATAACTAAAAGATCCCGAAAATCTATTTTTTCTTAGAATCGATCGCAAGCAAACCATTTACGATGGCAGCTAAAATGGAAAGAACTATTAATTAAGTGTGCAACTAAAGAAGGAAATGGGACTGATAGATATAGAGCACGTTTTCTTACAGTCTCAGTCTGCTTTGATATTAAAGTGGCATCGCCATCGACAGATTTAGACGCTTTCTCTGAAACATCAGTCTTAGAATCTATTAACGAACCAGACCCATCAATTCGTTTCCTGATGGAACTATTAACGAGTTCCGATTCGTTGTGATCTTCGCCCTCCCGCGAAGGACCTCCTCCCTTATTGTTGACCTTGACTGATTCGGGCTGAATCGCAAGAGACGGCTTATCAATTGTAGGAACCTCATTCTGGCCGTTGGAGAGAGAGCCAGGGTTAGGGTTCGAGGATGTTGTGGTGGTGGTCGCCCCGTCAGCACGAAGGCGAGAGAGGGCCTTTGAGCGACGCGCAAGAAGACATTTAAAGTCCTTGAGAGAAATTTTTGGAGTTGGCATTAGCCATCGACGAGGCACGTCTGGTACTCTGTGGAGATTACCTCTGTAAAGCGAAATGGCCACCATCTTCATCGAGTTTTCTTCGTCCCCAATCAACCCATGGTTGAATCGCTATATAGATTTCCACGACAGAAGGGTAACCGAAAAAATAATAATAATTACAGACCAGGGGGTATACATAGTTTGGTACGGGTCAGGCGATACTTGGCCTAAAATTTGGTCTGATTAGGATATTAGGTGTATTTTTATGTATGTGGTCCAATCAGAAAAATTTAATTTTAGGGTAGATTAGGGTGGTACAGGGCAGACCTAATAAGTAGGATTGTACATGGTTAGAGTCAGATTGAATATCAAGTATGTCTGATGTTTGACCCGATTAAAACATCAAGCTTATTTTTACACATGTGGCCTTACTCTGTCCTCATAAATCAGATTTATGTTGAGATATGGTAGATCAGGGCCATCCAAACTAATTTTTTTTATGAATTGATACTTGTAATATAAAAATATTTTTACACAAACTTATAGGCATATATTTCAAAATAATAAACTTTTAGAATTTTATATTTGTATCAATAATAAAAAAATAATTTAATATTATCAAGTAAAATATAATATATACTAACATAATTAGTTTTAAGTAAATATTTTTTTTATTATTCAATAAAAGAAATATCAGTAAGCATTTATATTAATGATAAAAATAATTAAGAAGTAAATAATATTTGTGTAGGTAATAAAAATTACAGTATGCAGAGATAATTAAATGAAATAAAAATTAAAAAAAATAGGATGATAAGATATTAATAGCTAAATAAAAAAAGTAACTATTAGAGTGAATTGGACAGAACATACCTTCACCCGTGACCTGGTCTGAAATAATTTTATTTAAAGTTATACCCATTTATAATTTTTAACTCGACCCAACCCGACTCGATTAAACTGGGTTAGGGTGGGCCCCTAGAGCCAATCGGATCGATAAATACCCTATTACAGACAACTAATTAGATTATTTTACAAAATAACAACGAGTTTTTTTTTTTTTGGTTTAGAATTTTATTTAAACATTTATCATTAAAAAAAAAAGAAATTAACTAACTTATTGTGAATTATAGTAATTAACGAACAACAACTCAACAAATTCTGTATCTATAGAAATTGAACTCATTCAATCATCAATGGATGTACAGCAAATTGGAAAAAAAAAAATCTTACATAACATAACATGCTCATTAAACCCAATTCTATCACCTTGCTGTCAACTTGTCTGTGAAATCTATAACCATACGATCAAACAGAAATGAACTCAGTAGTTGGACGGTTCCTCCATAAGATGAGGAAAATTCAAGAAAATCTCATTTTCTTGATCAAGCATGGCTTCTACGAACGAAATCTCAGAGGATGATGATGAATACTGAAAGTCACTGCTGGGGACTTGCTGTGACGTCACCTCTTTCTTATTCTCGATCAGCGTTAGATTTTCAACCTCTAGGTTATCAGCAGCAGGTGGAAAAACATCTTCAAGAAGAAAATCATTCCAACAAAAGGGTAAAGACAAGTCGTCTTGGGCAGCATTGGAGCAAGTAGAAGAAGTAGTCGGTGATGAAATTGGCGACAAGAAACGTTCCCCAAATATAGCTGCTGGGATTGTCTCCTTCTCCAAAATGTCTCTGTTACTGAAAAAGCTATTATCAGTTGGTGGTTCCATTTTTGGTGAAGTTGAAGGTAGCTTTGGAAATGGGTCTGATTTGAACAATACTGCGTTCTTGAAGTCTTTGCTGAGAGACCCAATTCGGGTGCTTGGTTTCTGGATACCCCCAATGTTGCCATAGTCAGCTAGGAGTTTAGAGAAGGGCTTGTGAGTAATAGGGTCTATTCCCCTGTCAGTGAGCTTCTTCTTCAGCTTTGTGTTCCAGTAGTTCTTTACATCGTTGTCTGTTCTCCCAGGAAGTTGTTGGGCTATTATAGACCACCTGCACCACATAGATTAGAACAGCCACCATTGTTTCATACTAACAAACAAAACACGAAAACTACTTTGGTTGTTGGGCTATTATGCTTGTTATGAACACTTCGAAACAGAAGTAATAGCGTTTCTGCTTAACAGAAAAATGTACACTACTTCAGTTCTAGAAGGCTAATTTTACCTAAGTTGCAGCAGAGAATAACTGGGTTTTCTTTTTCTTTTTTTTCGGCTAAGAAGCAACTTTACAGTTATAATATACAAATCCAGATCTTCTAAGTTACGTATTACAAAGATACAAAGAGTAAAGTGCGAGTAAGTAATTATTGACAAGAAAATAAAGTTGTCATACATTTCATAGTTATAATGCAGCTTTGAGAAGTTGTAAGAAAATAAAATTGCATCCTCATTAACCGCTATTATTTTTATCCTAATGATAAATTGTTATTCCTAATAAGTGATATTAGAGTAAAAATAAAAATTATCTACTTGCAGTTTCCTCTCTAATCCTAAACTCAAAATTTATAAAACATACAAAGAGAAAACAACAGAAGAGTAAGAGGGCAGGGCATAGAGGAGATATGTTGGACTTGTAATGCTATTCCAAGACACCAAGATACTGAGAGGATATCATTTTGAAATTTTTTTTTTCGTCTTTGCAACGTAATAATGAGAAAGCAGATATCAGATGAGGATGACATGGGGCTGCACACCATTGCAAAAGAAAGACATCTAGATTTATAGAAACCAAGAACTAGGAAAAGTAAGGGCAAGCTGAAGAACTGGCCCACAGTAATCATCACCTGCTGCCTATGGCTGCGTGAAGCTTAAGAATTAAATCCTCTTCTTGGGGTGTGAAGCTATCATGCTTAAGATCTGGCCTGAGGCAATTAGTCCACCTAAGCCTGCAACTTTTTCCACACCTCTTTAAACCTGAAAATGACCTCAATGCAAATTGTAGAGTTAAGAAGAAGTCGAAATCTTGATTAGTGATAATAAAGGTTCCATTTAACCCATTTCATGTTTGAAAAAAGGTTCTCTTTTAACCTGCTTTTTTGGGAACAGAAGTCCAGTTACCAGATCCATGCTTTGAGACAAATGCGAGTATCTTTGGATCTTCTTCTGCAGTCCAAACACCCCTTTTAACACTGAGCTTCTCGCAGCATGGAGGCCTCACCATTTTCTTTTCTGTTAATCCAAAATCACATTGGGATTTAATTGCTTAAAAGAAACTAGGGCGTGAAAGAAAAAGAAATAGGAAATGTAAAGATAAGAAAAGAGAGAGAAGACTTATCCAACTTTAAAATTAACTTGTTCTGCAAATTAACACTCTCTTCTGGATGAAAGAGAGGATGGAGGGAGGAGATGGGGTTTAAAGGTATCACTTACTAGTGTGGAAGCAAGAAAAGCGTGGGGGGTTTTTCCAGTTTAAACTTCATTTGCATGATGATTGGTATATATTGTCACAACAAATTAACAGCTTACGAAGAAAAGAAGAAACAAAATATATAATCCTTCTCTCTTCAGTAATTTGGGGTCAGGTCTGAATCCGGTGAATTATTTGGTTAAATTTAGATTAAATTTAAGTCCATTAAACTATTATTAGTATAGGTTAAAATGGTTTCTGATCTTTTCTCACAAGTTTGATGAGAGTATTTGTTTAGACCATGGATTCAACTAATTTAAATTGATTCTATTAAAACCCTTTTCCAGTGTATTTTTCAAGTTCGAGCCACCATTTTCGCGTGATATGTGTTGCCGAACCTAGTGCATATTGCAATCACCAGTCTTTAGAGTTTCTTTATATTCTAACATTCATTAATTTGGTTTTTCTTTTTTTACGTGGTAGCACAAATGATTAAACTACAAGTTTCTTGCAACATCTAATAACTCAAACATTCATTTTTTGAGACATTTGGTTCATGATGATCTTGATTCAAATATTTTAATTGTTAATCAACACCTAAAATATTTATATCTAGTAAGTACCCTGATACTTAAGATAGCAAGTGTTATATTGTCATCCAAGAGTATTGTATGGTCACACAATTTTGGATGATATTTTATACCACTTAAAAAATTATGAATCTTACATCATATTCCTTCTAATTTTGTTAATTTTTATAAAAAAATATTTCTATTCTTTCTATGACATTTCAATTGTCACATTAAACATGAGTATCTTAAATATTATGATATCTTTCATCTTAATATCAAAGATAACATAAAATATGATATAGCAATGTAATAAATACTTCCATAGTGTACATCAAATGCAACCAATCACAATTATTCACCCACTATCATGTTGTTTCATAGACAAAATGAGTTGAGTAAGAAGGACAGCCAAATAAATCTTCTATTATATTGCATAATATGCACTTAGAGAAAGAAAGTAATGGATCTTATCGTGTATGGACCCATGCCCCTATTTCACTCACTCTCTTCCGTGCAATTATTAAAAAGGATTCCAATTAGAAAGGGCATTTGTAATATATTTGCCATTTGTCTACTTTTCAAAATAAGTAATTTTTTATTTAAAAGAAACATTTTCAATGTTTGTTTTGTTTGAGAACCTTTTAAACCTGCTTAAGAGATAGTTCTCCTAAACGTGGAAGGAAGTACTTCTACTTAATATTATTTTTTAAGACAAATATATTTTTACTCAAAATCATTAATTAACATATTCTTCCTTATCATTTCTACTTGTAGTCTTATCTTTTCCATTCTCTTTTTTTCTATGACCTCCATATACTTTTTTTGATATATTTATTTTATTTATATATATAATCTATACTTTTGATTAAAATAGTATATATATTTATTGTGATTTTAATTTTTATATTTTAATTAAGTAAAAATTAATTAAAAATAATCTTAATGAATATTTAAAATTATTTATCCACATAAATAATATTAATTACAAACTCAATTATATACCTGCCTTTTTTCAGTCATTTGATTATTGAAATCAATTTTTTAAAAAATCGTCAAACATAATAATATTAATAAACGTCTTTATCGAATGAACTTTTTAAACACAAACTATTTCCTTACAGTACTTAATGAGAATCCCCTCACGGATGGAGCCCCTACATGTCGCTTAATGAAGTAGATATATGCTCAACCCGGTTTGCCATTATATGGATGCTTCTAGCCACTGCGACTTCAATGTTGCTTTCCGGGACGAGTCCGCTGAGCAGTGATGAAACCGATACACAGGTCCATGTGCTGTGTGACTCCCTACGTATTTGTAGCTTGTGCTGCTCGTAGATTAAAGGAGTGCAGTTGATGGAACATAAATGAGAAGTTATCATTTATATTAAAGGTTTAAGGATAATAAGAAGAGTAAATATTTAAATAAGAACGAGAGAGATGTAATTATGCATAAGATATTAGTAACAAAACTGGCACTTAGAGATGTACATGAAAAAGGTATAAAGTGTCTTTGTAGGTAAAAAGAATGAAAGATCACACCTATGTATAATTTATTTGTTAATTAAATAGATATGTTATGTTATAATCATACATAACATAAATATAATAATTAGGGATGGAACCAAAAAATTGTAAGAGGGCAAAAATTTATATTTAATATGAATATTAATAATTACTAAAAAAATATAACTTTATGGACTTATTACATTAATATAATAATAAAAGTTACTGAAATTAAAAGACAGTCACACATAACAATTAAAAAACAATCAGAAAGTTATAATAACATAGAGATAAATACAATGACCTCAATATAAAAAATATATACTAGAAGTGATATAATAAATATTAATAATTATAATTATAATTTTTATTTTTAATTGAATAAAATTCATCTATAATCTCTTTAATAATAACATTTTTTATAATATCATTCTCAATGTAAATAGTCAAATTACATCCAAGAAATTTATCTTTCATCTTATTTGGAAACCTGGTATTTATGTTGAGTATAGAATATAGTTAAAGAAACCAAAAAGAAATAATTTTGTGAAAGAATAAAAATCATAAAGTAAATAGTATATTATTAGTTATTCTTAAATAATAGAGATAAGAAGTTTCTTGGAGAGCTTTGACATATTTTATTTGTTTTATAAAATTTAATTTTATAATCAATGTAAGAAGTAATTATATCTCTAAAAACGTATGTTTAAGAAATGAAAATATCAAAGGCGACAACAAAAAATTTTAAAGGGAAAAGAAATATTATATGCATATATAATACATATAAATTTCTTTAAGGGAGCAATGTAATATCTTTCTTCCAATTTTGAATTATTTAATAATAGTCAAGTAAATTAAAGTAAAATAAATAATTGTAAGAAAACAATTAAGAACTAATTTATGGTTCAATAATGAAGATATAGTGAGTTTTATATTTATAAAACTAAAGAAAACTTTTTGGAATTTTATGGGATCTAACAAAAATTTTCATGAATTAACTTTAATTATAATTAGGAAATTAGACAAAATTATGAAATAAACACTAACAAAAGTTAATATTTAAACATTTTTAAGGCAAAAAATACCTTAAAAATTTCAGAAAAATATTTGAAGGATGAAAGTCTTTGGGTAAAATTCTAAAATTAAAATACAAATACTAAAAGTTTAAGGTTAAAATTCATAATTTTAACTAAAGCCAAAATATAATTTTAGTATGACTAAAATATAATTTTGACTTGGGTCAAACTATAATATTTGCTATGAAAAAACGTCACCAAAATTACAAGCCGTAGAAACTAAGAACTTTGATTTATATCTTGTGATAAATAGAAATAATTTTTATACCCAATACTAGCTAAATCCAAATATATATATATATATATATATCTATATATATATATTTTGGCCTGTGGACTAAATCACTAACTTTCTCATTGAGTCAATGAATTAGAAATATGTAGAGAGTGAGACACAAGGTATGTTATGTGATCCACAAGACAACTTTGTACACCTAATAAATTCACCTCTTCTGCTCATTCCATTTTTTTCTATTAGAATCTGTGAGAAAGACAGAGAAAGAGATTAGAGAGCAAGGGACAAGTAGAGAATAATGAATAGGAGTAGAAGAGCCATAAGAAAGAAGAAGTGCTAATGATTTCAATCCAAACTCACCTAGGTAAGACTTCATCTAATCTTACTTAGAATTATGGTTATATCTTTCTCCTTCCCTATGTTGATCTTTTTCATCTTCTCATCATGTTCTCTCTCTAGCTATAAATGCTCTCTAATGGTGAAAATTTGTATTCTTGTTTTTATTGTTATTTTATGTTGGGAAGGATGATGTTGCTGAGTTTAAAAGCTTGTAAATTGTTGTATGGCTTTACCTTCTCCTTATAAACTCACTTCCTCTTCACTCTCTCCTGTGTTGGGCATGAATGGTGAAACTGTAGAACTTTATTGTCGAGGTTGGTTTGGACCTTGAATGGGATCCTTGTCCATACTAGATGCTTGTAAAATGGTTAAAACCCTTTGAAAGTTTCATTCTATTCACTTTCTCAACTTCCTTCTCTTTAAACTGAATCCATGGTAGTTATGGTGCTTCTTGAGTTTGATCTTTTAAAAGATATTTAGAAATTGATTATAATAATCATTTGAGATAGCCATCGTAAAAAAAAAGGGAATTTTGGCATTAAAAAATAGTAAGTTTCAAGTTTCAAGGGTATTAGACATGACCAAGTTGTATGATGCAGCACGACCCATGTCTAGAGATTGTTTTTTGTTCCTTAACATTGCTAACATGGTCAAGCCATGTTAAACCATATTTTGCCTTAATTTTGGGCTTTTGCATTGGATTTTAATTCTTTAATGAAATTGGATGTTTGGGGCTGTCTTGCTAACTTATATGGGAACCCTAAAGGCATAAAAGAGATGTTTGAATACTCAATTACACACACACACACACATGCATATGTATTAACACAAAGAATTGATAAGGAATATCTTTAAACATATGGGATTTGAACCTTGATTTATGAGACTTGAACTCTTGCATGAGACTTGTACTTTATGTATGACTTGACCTTGGACATATGAGACTTGGACCATACATGAATGACATGAATACCAAGGACAATACATGCATAACATGAATATCAGGGACCATGAAATGACTTGGATGACCTAGAATTATGACCATATATGGACTAAGGACCTTCAAATACAAAAAACAAAAAAAAAAACACACACACACTAAATGTGACTCTAATATAAATATATGGGTTTCTAGTAGAATATGATAGACTACTCTTTATATTATTGTCTATAAGTTTTCAATGCATGAATGAGATTTTCATTAAGTCCTCTAATTTATAAGATGTGTATTAATTTTGCATTTACGATGACACCTATGTAAAAAGTGATGATAATATTGATGCTAATCTATACTTTGATGAATTTGTATGAGTGGATAAGTTATTCTTGTGAGAATAAAGACTCAATGTGTATGTAATATTGTAAGTATAGAAATAGCAATATATGAGAAAATTGTTAATACCATGGATGATAGGGTTATTGGAGGGATGGTCTTTTGGAGACAAGGTTCGCAAAAGGAGATGATATCCAAGATAGAGTTTTCAAAATGAGATGATTTTTGATTACTTATGTTATGGACCCACTTTAAGGGACACCTTATGATGCAATTGATTTTTATTATATTTATGCATGGTACTAATGTGATATAATATGCAAGATAAAGATTTAACTATCCTAATGTGCAAAAAGTGTCTATTGAACCACACGACTTATGTATATGCCTTTAATTAGGTTTTGGATATTAAATTATTGGTTCTTGATATTGCAACCATATTATGTATAATTTATGGTACAGATGGCTATGATAATTACCCGAAACGTTGAGATATTTGAGAAAATGAGTAGATGACTCATGTGCATGGCTCGATTATGTGATGATTTTTATTAGTGCTATCAATTGTGTTAGTTATTGACTTGCCATGCCATTTATACTTATATATATATGTTGCTCAATTTTCTCAAATAGATAAGAGGATTAAAATAATTTTCTACATATATGGCTATTTAAATACTATCTATTTTTAAAACCTATGATTGTCTTAATGATAATTACTATGATTCTCACTTTCGTATGATAATGTGTTTAGAGAATTAGGATGTCAATAACTAAGTATACAGTAGAAATAGAGTGGGTGTATGCATAGCTACAGGGCTATGAACACGTTTGTGCAATCATTGACATGAAAGATACAATATCCATTGAGGTTGCACAACCAGTGCCTTTCACTTCAAGGGTGCTTGACACCCCAGCGAAATCGAATCTTAATAACTAGGTCCTAAATAGTTTATGACGTAGTTAATATGAAGCTTTTTTATTGTATATATATATGTGTTCCCATCTAACTTTATGATAGCTCAATATAATTTTTGATGTGTTTGTGTATATATGGGTCCTAAGTATTGATTAGTTGTTAGACTTTTATTGATGGTATATTAATGATGAAAAACCTACTTAAGGTTGTTCATCCAACTATCTGGAATTCTAAGTATTATGATGACTGAGTTAGTATGTTACAAGTTATGCAATCCCTTTCTCTATACTATGACTTTATTATCAGAAATTAAATAACTTCCTTTATGACTAATTAGCCCATAAGATAGTTAATTAGTACATGATAGATAAAGGGGTTACAAGCAACTTTCCTTAAAATGTAATACATGGTTTCATCCTTGACAATGATAGTATGTGGTACAAGTTAATAAGGATGGGTCTCTCACCCAATCAACATCCTTTAACACTTATAAAGAGCAAGCAAAGATAAGACATTTATATTTGTCATACAAGATAACAGAAGCACTAATATGACAAAGGAGAAATACACAATATAAATATGTCATTTTGACAAAATGAAAAAAGAAGATCAAGATGAGATCTAAACACATAACTATATATATAGATCGAATTATAGATTCCTACCATCCAAACCAAGTATGAATTCTATTGTTAGTGTCATAGGGGGCAAACAAAATGGTAAAATTCAAGTTAGGCACTGTGTGTGTTTAAATTAAGATCTAGATGGTGTTGATAAATAAATCAAATTGACATACGTTTTTATGATATGCGAGAGACATCGTAGAATGTAATTGTATTGCATGTGCGTAATAACCATAATTTGGAAAACAAGTCAATAAGTTATTGCTTCATTGATATGTAAATCCTAAAAAGGAACAAACTCTTTTGTTAATGTTTTTGTGACTTTGACAATATTATAAGAAAATGAGTTAATGTTTGCTACTTTAGTATGCATCATATGATTATGAAAATTTAACCTAAAGGATAGTGCTAGGAAAAAAACTAATTTTGATCTAAGTGATATATGAATGAAGAGAAGATTACTTAAAATATGCATAATTATGCTAATGTCTAATGTTTACCCATTATGAAGTTATTATAATAACATTATAAGTGCAGATATTATACATATGATAAGGTAATTTTAGTAAGATTAAATTCAAGAGAGATCAAATTTTTGTGCATGTCTTTTAATAAGATTTCTATTGTAAGAGCTCTTAAAGATTGTATCTACATAATTATGATAGATTACTAGTATGAAAGATCAAGAGAAGTGAAAAGTTCCATGTCGTTCATTTCATTATATGCAAATAAGAGATGTTAAAGTTTTGGCTGCCTATGATGAGTTAATTTGTAACGTAACCCAATAACCTAATATTAGACATTAATTAATTAATTAATTACATTATTAATTAATTATTAATTATTATTTTAAAATTTAAATGGGTTAGTTATTTTTTTCTTTAAAGTTATCTTTTCCACAAAAAAAAAAGAAAAGCAAAGAGAAATTTAGTCAAGAGATAATCAAGAGATAAGAATGATTATTTTTAAAATCTACCTCCCACTTGGAAAAGACACACAAACAAACAAAAGGAAAAAAGAGTTTTCTCCAAATAATTTACACCATTCTCTAAACTATAATAAATTTGCCATGAACAAGTGTGTAATATTCGTCATTCTATACTAGCCTAAACTCTTAAACAAGAGTAAGAGAAAGGATTACGTATGGTTAAAAGTCCAATCAAGATATGAAAAATATAACACCTCAAACTTAATTAAGATGTTAATAATATATTTAGACTAATTAAGAATATTATTATGGAATAATTAGGTAAGTTATATGAATGAAAATTTACAGAGAAATAAGTTATTAATATAGGTTTAAGATTTCAATTGGGTTAAAGCTTAATTTAGGCCCAAAATTAATTTTAGTAAGCCATAGATAAAGATTTATGAAGGCCCAATAATTTTAGGTGCAAGCCCAACTCCTTATTATGAGACTTGGGCCAAGAGAGATTACCTAAAAATGAACTAATCTGACTTAGTAAAATAAGGGCCTAAGACCCAATTTATATGAGCTGACCCAACACACATTATGCAGAACTTGGCCTGACCCTATCAAATTTCTGCAGCCCAACTTATGAAATAAGACCCAACAAGTATAAAAGTCTGAACCCACAAGGAATTGGGCCATTGGGTCAGCATATTCCACTTTTAACTTTAAATTTTCTGTAACCCATTTATTAAACCATAGTCCAACCACTAGAAATGAGTCCAATTGGACCTTAAGCTGATGGGTCAACCCATTTCTCATTAAAAACTCTAAAGGTTTAGTAGCCACACCCATTTGGAAAAGCAAAACACTTGGTTCTGCAAAAGTGAGAAACTTATTTTCGTATCTTGAGGAGAGGCTAGGGTTTCCATCACTATTTTAACTTCATTTCTCCCACTTAGAGTAAGATTCAGCTAAGGCAACCTTCATATAACTTAATCCTCTCTTATTCCTCTTCGATTTGGCCCAATTGGTCTCTTATTTGGAGCATTTTTATCTTCCACCCAAAATTGAAACTTGTTGTTTGGTGTTTCCATGGTGGATTTTTGGAAGTTAAGGCTATGGATATTGTTAAGTGAGTATCTTTTTCCTATTTTGATATATTTTCTATTAGTTTGATACCTCTATAATTGACCTATGACATAGGTTTTGGTTTCATGGGAAATTACCTAGAAATTAGAGTAAACTATGGCAGTTTCTGGTGTAGGAAAGTTGGAACACGAAATTAAAATCCATTGATAATTAAGTGAGTAACCTCTATGCAGTCATTAGCAATCCAACTCTTTGGGTATCTGATTTGTTGCTAGAAATGACGATAATTATACTTGTTATAGGCTTGATGTGCATTTGAATTTTTATGGTAGCTAAAGGCAGAGTAATTGGCTTCATTGAGGTAACCGAGGTTATTTTCTTAATTCCATGTATATGCTTATGTTAATCTGATGTTTATTACACATGCTTGATTTTGAAATGCTAAATGATTAGTTGACTATTTGAATTGTTATTGTGATTGGACCTTGTGAGTCCATGGTGGAGCTGTGGTACGGCTGCCACCCGTGCATGTGCTTTGATGGGATACCGAGTTGTGATTAGACCCTAGATGCACTGAGCCCTAGTTGTACTCATTACGGAGTAAGTGCCATAGATGGACCTCTCCTAGTGTTATTGGCTATTAACATGTTGTGTATAATTGCTGGTATGAGACAGTAGTCATTGGTAGCTCAACTAGTTCATTTGTAAATTAAATTGATGATTTTGGTATTGCTGATATGAAATTGCATTGTATTAATTAATCTGTACATATATATGGAATTTGTCTCTTGTTACTGAGATTGTATATCTCACCCCGATTGTGGGCTGACATTTTCAGGGACTGAACCTCTTAGTGGCAAGGAGAAAATTAATAAAAGCTTATTATATGATTTAGTAGTAAGTAGGCTTGGAAACCTTGTTAGATTATATGTGTATAACTAAACTACTAGTTTTATGTAATTGCCGCATTGCATCATGAATTGCCAAGCATAGGGACTATAAGCATTTGATACATCAGATGTCAACTTAAACTAGTGGTATATGAAATTTCTAATAGAACTTATGTTTGAATGGAAATGTGAGTAGTATATGAACTCTTTGTTGTCATTGATCTATGAACTCACTGGTTTATGGTGGCTAGAAGGTTAAGGATCAACATTTGAGTTTTAAATAGGTAATGATAGATGTATTAGATAAATTAGATAAAAGAAAGACACTAAATCTTTACAAACTAAGTTAAAGTGACTTAGAGTGTTGTAAGAGAGGGAATTGGAGAGCATGAGATGAAATCTTGAGAGTTATAGGAACAGCAGGGAATTGGCCGCGGCCAAAATTTAATTGGCCTCGACCAAAAGTAACGAAGTTACCCAGAAAAGATAACAGAGAGAATTAGTCGCGACAAAAATTTAATTAGCCTCGGCCAAATGGTAACAAAGGGGAATTGGTCGCGGCCAACATTTAATTGGCTTCTACCAAATGTGACGAAGTTGCTAGGGAAGAAAACAGAAAGCAATTGCAAGCAGCGAACAGTGAGGTTAGCCACGGCTAAGTCTGAGAGGCAGGTTTTGGGGTGTTCCAGAAAGTATTTGACTGCGGTGAAATGGATATTTGGCCGTGGTGAAATGTGCAAAATTTATGAAGGTGTAAGGAGTTGAACTCGAGAGTAATTGGCTGTGGTGCGAGAGAATTTAGCCACGACGAAGGTGTTTTATTTCTTACATTCACCTAGAAACCTTAGTTTCTCTTAAAGTAATGCTAAGGAATGATATAAAAACACTTGTAGGAGGATTTTTTGAGTTGGAATTGATGGATGGAAGAATCAAAGGCTCTTCATTGATAATTAAATTCACTTGCACATTCGAATAATTGTGGTTGTCTAATTAATGACCCTAATAATATTAAGATTTCAAATTTTCTTGTATTTTTCAAATGTAATTAGTTGTAATGACTTTTAACCTTAATTTATGGTTATTAATCGTGTACTTAACCTTAATTATAATAATTAGAAATTAGAGTCATCACAAAAAAATAGACCTAAGAATTAGTTAAAAACTTAAAAGATACAATCGCAAAAGACTTTTGGTGTACTAAAAGAAATACAGAAAAAGTAACAGTATAATATCCTATATTTCTAAATTGGTCTAAACTCCTTAAATAATGTAAAAGAAATGAAAAAAGGAGTAGAAGACCAACCAAGGAGAGAAAAGAGATATAAAAGTTAAGTTAAAACTTAAATGATAACAACCGTAAAAGGTTTTGTATTGTAAAAGTGTAAATACAGGAAATGTTATAACTCTCAATATTTTAAAAGAGAAAGATATTTCTTATCATGATAAAGTTAATTGAGCTAAGTATAATGAATTAAACTAGTCAAAATATTAATGGGATGTAGAATGAGAAGATCAGTGAGATAGTACCATTTTAAGCAATTTTAAACCACTGTAGGCATTAAATTACTACTTTTTGAGTAAAGAAAAAAGTTAAATAATTTATACAGCAAAATGGTCTAAAAAAATAGTATTAAAAAGTAATAATAAATGAAAAATGACTATAAGTATGTTTCACTATAAAGCGAGAAAAATTAGAGATTTAAATAACATAAGAATTAGTATAAGAAATGTATATGCCTCATCATAATATGATAAAATAAGGCTATTAGATTAATCAAATAATGTTGGTTTGGTTAAATATCTGAAGGTGTATAAGTTAAGACTCTTGTCAATAATATTTTAGACTAAATTTTTTTAGACTATTTTAAGGCCTTGTAATCTTTAAGCAGATAAAGAAGAGAGCCTAAAATTGGTATGGAATAGTTGGTTTCTAAAAAAGACTAAAAAATGAGTTTAAACAAAGAATTAAAGTATAAGGATAAAATAGGTATTTTGAAAATATTATAAAATCTTAGCCTTACATATGTGGAACGTCCTTCATCTTCTTCTTTACCTTTAAACCAACCTTTCAGCAGCTCTTAAGAGCTCCATCGTGGCGTGAAAAAGGAAGGAAAGAGAAAGGAAACAAAACCAAAATAAGTAAGAAATATGCTAAATTTTGCTATGTTATAATTATAAAACTTTTTTTTACTTTTCATGTTCTCTTTTATGTGAGGTTTGGTTTTAAAAAAAAGGTGAAGTTTGTGACTGTCACCTTAAGCAAAAGAGTTTATTTAAGGAAATCAAATATACCAAAGAAACTTACATTAAGAGAGCTTTAAGACAACATACAATTTAGTTATGGAAAATTTTTATTTCTTGGAACCCTAACACTTGTTGATTCAGCCAAAAGAGACAGAGCAAAGGAAGAATATGAGTGAGAATTAAGCATATGTAAAGATACTTACCTAGCAACCAAGATAAGGCAAGGCAGCTTCACCTAAGGTTTAGGATGAGCCATGAATTTCAAAACTCTAGAAGAGCTATTTGATCTTTATAATATCATGATTGAATTATAAATGAATCATGAATATCTTAAAACCTTCAAATTTCCTATTAAATAAGGCACCTAGAGAAGCTTTTAATTTAATTTAATGATATAAGAGCATTAAGGAAGTAATATAAAGGCTAAAAGAATCATTGGTTCGAAGGGGGAAAAAAAGATATTTGATAAGATAGAATGTATGGTACCTTAAAAGCCCTAGTGTACCTATGAATAGAATGAGTGATATAGCTAAGTTTTAAACTTGTTTTAGCCATAAAAAATAAGTAAAAATGGCATAATTGAATGATAAAAATGCTACATAAAGTGTAGCAAATGGGAAGAGGTAGCTTAAAACATTTAAAGTAATTTAAATTTATACTCTAAGTTCTAATATATACATATATTAATAGAATGAGATGGAATAGATCGTAATTAGTTATTTTGTATCTTAACTTATGTGTTTAGGCTAAACTAGTACAACCACACTCTTCTGTGTGTGTGCAACCAAGAAAAACAAAGAAAAAGGAAAAAAAAACAAGTAAGCTAGTACTTGATCAAGATTTCTAACTTTAATAGATAGCTCACTTTTCCTTCATTGCATGCATTTAGATGCATTATAGTTTGGATGTATTGTATGTATTGGTTGCTTTATGAGTTGATTGAGTTTATACTTGAATTAATTATACTAGTATGAGTTTTATGTATATATGGGATTTTTTTTGGGCTCTTAGCAAAAGTGGTAGGAAATTGAATACAGTAGTTCTTCCTTAACCTAAAGATAAACCTAATTAATATGTTTTATGTCATAGCTAGATGAGTTTAGATGTTTTATGCCAATTCAATGTTTTATGTTGTTTTATATGAATACAACCATGTATGTTTGCATTTTATTCTTAAATTATTCATTGTGTGCATTGGAATAATTGAGTGTTGCTACTAATATTTTTTCTAGAATCTCACCCCTTGTCTTCTACTAATCATGCTAGGTGAAACTAGCAAGGTAAAAGAGAAAGAGATAGGTTCTTGAAGCTAAGATGCAATTAAGATACATATACTTATATATATATATATATATATATTCTTTTGATATATATTTTAGATGTAATGCATTAGAAACTTATACAAAAGTGTTGAACTATGAATATATGACCAACGGGTACATGTATGATATATTGGAACATGAAGTAGTCAATGATAATCCATGGAGTTTACATGTATATAATCCAAAAGAATGGTGATTTTTAGTTGTAAGGCAAATTTCTTTTGATAAATTAGTCATAAATGTTACATATGTGAGTTGAAATTTACTCATAGTAACAAGTGGCATATTAGAGTTCAACTAGAGCAATTTGAAACAAAAAAAAAATTGAACAATTGAGTCATAAAATACTCATTTGCCCTTAATTATCCTAATGGTTGAAGTTGAAATTCATATATATATATATATATATATATCTCTAGATATCCAAATGGGGTGCTTTTAATTAGCATAGGTCAGTGGGAAGGTCGAATTTCTCTCTGTAAAATTTCACATTAATTGGATATCATTTGACTCATGAATGACAAATATCCATTTTTAGACCATATAAATAATACCAATGCCAAAATCAAAAAAATTGTCAACTTCAAAAATTTGCCAAAAATTTTGTAAATCTCCAAATATTATGCACTTTAACTTCCTAAAAAAGTCTCAACAAAATCTAGATGCATGTCAAATTTCAAACTAAGAAGAACTTATTTGGATATAATTTGTCATAACTCACTATTATGGTCATTTTTGCATCTTATAAGACACCAACTTAGTCTAAATGGCTTTCCTTTATATTTGGCACCTCTTAGACAAGTTTAAAAGCATAAATACAACTGGTATGAACTACCCAAGTGGTCCCAAATGTCATGCATATCATTTTGGCTATCCCACATCCATGAATGCACTAGCAAATGCAAGCCATCAAGTAACCAAATCTCACACTTCCATTGATTTTGCACCAAAAGTGGCTTATACACCATTTATACATGCTATTACATTTGCTCATTGGCCTATAACTCAAAAATAATATATACAGAAGTATTTTGACATTCCTACACACTTTAAGATTACATAAGCTACACCATTGTCAAAACAATGCTATTCATGCTTCATTGCCTCCATTCATTGGCTCTTGAGTTCCACCTAAGTCATATGAGATAGGAGAAGAAAAATGGTGAGATTCATGAAATCTCAATAGCTCCTCTCCTTTTCAATCACATATAAGGAATGCAAATTCAAGTGTAAAAATGCATGCATAAACATCATGACTTTTATAATCATTCATAGAATATTTTTAGCATACATAAGCTTGCTAAGCAAATGGTTTAGCCTCGCCCATTCTCTTCTAAGATTTTGGACTCGCCTCACATTTTTTCTTAAAGGATTTTAACTAAACCTTGCTCTTGAGAGATTCTTGGCTTTGTTTTAACCATTCTTGAGGATTCTTGGCTCATTCTCACCATTGTTAGAGGGTTCTTGGCTTCACTACATTCAAGCAAACCAAAGCAAGGCATAAAGCATCATTTAAAGACATAACGTAACATCATGGTATCATGGCATATAGATGCATGCTAAAGCATTTCTCTTGGCTCAAAACATGCATACACACATTCAAGATAAGATAAACATCCACTCATGCATGAGAGAAAGAAGAGATAGAGCTACTTTTGTCACAATTGCACACTTTCTTCCTTGAACTTAGTTCCTTTCCCATGGCCACACACTCACACGAAGGTGAGACTTGTTTCCCTTGGCCTAAACACATAATATGGAAGCCAATTACACCCTAAGAATAATTTTTAAAATTACATATTCGTTAGAAAAACTAAGTAATTCATATGACTCTTTTATGATTCCATAATGTATTTAATGAAGCAATCTTAAGAAAATATCATCTTGGCTTCACTCTTTCCATCCATCTAAGGTTTTTGACTCCTTTTAAGCCTCTTGGAGTCATCACATAATTAATTCAAGAAGCCTAGTTAGGTGTTGCTTCTTTAAGCCATAATATGGAACCTATGATACCATCTCACGATTTATGGCTTCTAAAATTTTTTTAAGATTTTCTTTCATCCTCTCCCATTATATATGATACAAAATCAAGTTTGAAACAAATTAAAACTACCTCTTGGTACTCTTTCTAGCCTAGACCGAAACCATACACCAAGAGAGCATAAAGTGAGTTTGCTTTGTTTTCTTGATGGAAGACACATGTGTTTAGACCTAATTAGTTATTTTGTATCTTAACTTATGTGTTTAGACCAAACTAGTACAACCATACTCTTTTGTGTGTGTGCAACCAAGAAAAACAAAGAAAAAGGAAAAAAAAAGTGAGCTAGTACTTGATCAAGATTTTTGACTTTAATAGGTAGCTCACTTTTCTTTCATTGCATGCATTTAAATGCATTGTAGTTTAAATGTATTGTATGTATTGGTTGCTCTATGAGTTGACTGAGTTTATACTTGAATTGACTATACTAGTATGAGTTTTATGTATATATGGAATAGTTTTTTTTTTTTTTGCTCTTAGCAAAAGTGGTAGGGAATTGAATACAGTAGTTCTTCCTCAACTAGAAAATAAACCTAATTAACATGTTTTATGTCATAAATAGATGAGTTCATATGTTTTATATTATTTTATATGAATATGACCATGCCTGCTTGCATTTTATTCTTAAATTATCCATTGTGTGCATGGAATAGTTAAGTGTTGTTACTAAGATTTTTTCTAGAATCTTACCCCTTGTCTTCTACCAATCATGCTAGGTGAAGCTAGTAAGGTAAAAGAAAAAGAAATAGGTTCTTGAAGCTAAGATGTAATTAGGATACATATACTTATATATATTCGTTTGATGTATATTTTAGATGTAATGTATTAGTAACTTATACAAAAGTGTTGAGTTATGAATATACGACCAATAGACACATGTATGATACATTGGAACAAGAAGTAGTCAATGATAATCCATGGAATTTACATGTATATAGTCCAAAAGAATAGTGATTTTTAGATGTAAAGCAATTTTCTTTTGATAAATTAGTCATAGATGTTGCATATATGAGTTGAAATTTACTCATAACAAGAAGTGGCATATTAGAGTTCAACTAGAGCAATTTGAAACAAAAAATTTTTACCAATTGAGTTATAAAATATTCCTTTGCCTCTAACTATCTTAATGACTAAATTTGAAGTTGAAATTTGGTGAACAATTGAAGGACATTCAAAGTTTCCTATAAAGTTAAATTGTGTATTTTTTTGGAGTTTTGTAAAATATTTGACAAATTTTTAAAGTTAGTTCCAAAAAATTATCACAACAATTACTATTCACTCTATATCAGATCTAGTTTTTGTGCGATTTGAGAGACTAAATAGATTTAGTTTGATTTAAAAACTTTATAGTAGAAAGTTCATATCATAAGATTTAAAATGACATCTAGTTTATCTTAATTGGATTTGTGTAGATCAAGTTATGAATTTTTAAAATTTATATTATGTTATGTAATCATGGCTAAAATAAGCAACACAATTCTTTTATGTATATGGGATTTATATACATGATCAATTGGATGAAACCAAATACTTGAAAGTGAATTATGAGTTAGTAGTGAGAAAAATATCTTTTGAGATTCATTTGATGTATTTAGTGATTGAAATTTTGTTGTTAAAGAATTTGTAATGCATATTTCCCTATAAAAGGAATTTTTAATTGTAAAAAGTAAATGAAATATAATAAATTGTAACAAAGTGGCCATGATTCATGTAGTGATCATGATCTAATCTATGTAAGACTAAGTATTTGAAAAAATTTACTTTCGTATAGGTAAGTATCATGATTCCCTTCAAAAATGATCTCAAATTCCCTTATTCAACTCCTTAATGGTAATGATAACAGCAAGTTGGGTAATTCTCATTTGTGGAGCAGAATTCAGTACTGGAAGCATGGCTGGTGTTAATTGAATTTTATGCATTGTTATAGGGGAGACTACTCGTTGTGCAAATTGGTTAGCCAATAAGAGCTTATTGTTGGATAATATTCTGCATTTTTTTTATCATCCCCAACCTGAATTGAGTTTGATAGTCACTGCTGATTTTAGGGATTATATTCTATCCCGTTTAGTTCATGTAGAAAGCTAGTTCTGTTTTGTTTGTGTTGGTTTTGATCTCTGACTCTTTTTCGCTACCCCAAAAAACAAAAGGGGCTTTCTAAACTAATAATGACATATGCATTGCGGGGAATGAAATTGGGCAGGGCAACTAAGCTGACGCCAACTTCATGAGCTGAAGAGGCGAGATTGATGAGCCCAAATTACGGTTAAACAAAAGGCCTCAACTTCAGAAAATTACGTTCCTCTCCTTAGCCTATGTTGCTGGGTCAATTCATGTTTGCTTCTAGAAGGACTAGCCAAAATTGTTATAGCTGACTTTGACTTTTCTCTTCAAAAGCAAAACACGTAACTATGTTCGACTTTTTTTTAGGTATAATTTCCAAGTCTACATAAAAACAAACCTTATTAGTTTCGAGAAAAGGAAAAAAAAAAAATCAACCGTCACCGAGCCAAACGGCCTATCACCTAATTCGTGTTTGAATAAAATATTGGATTACGACGCATTACGCGTGTTGCTTTTGGTTGATCCTGGCCTTCCACGTGGCATGCACACAGAATAGTTCTTCATGACTAAGGAAGTCCTGCTTTGAATTGCTTATATTTTATTTCCTTCGAAAGAGAAACCTTTTTTTTTCCCCTTTAGAAAGTGGTTTCGAAAGATTATACAGAAGTTACACTTTCACATCAAATTCTGTTTATTTTATTCATGGATGTGCCATTATTGTTCCCATAGAATTATAATAAAATTTAGTAACTAAAAAATTATACAATAATAGTGTAAATATCACCGTCCAGTAGGATTGAGGGGAAGAGAACACAATAGTGAAGGACGTAAGTAACGATGGGACAGGTCAAGATTTGATAGTTTATACCATATATGCCAACCAACAGTGAATATCAAGCATTTTGAGGAATCTACTTTATTAATCTATGTTTATAATTAACTCTGGCACACGGCCAAACGAAGCTTTATCCAAATATTGTGAATCTCGACCTTCCAGCCGAAGAGACTTGTCGATACCGTTGGCCAACCAAACGACACCGCACTTCGGATAATACAATGGTTTCTTCTAATTGTTGGTATCTGTGTGAGTAATTAAGAAATCTCACGTCGAAAAAGAAAAACATAGATTGATCTATAAATATAATATTTTAAGATTTTACATCGTAATATGATATCAATTTTATGAGTGTAATTTCTTATAGAATTCGATAAAAATAAAAATCACCCTTAGTATTTTAAGGTTTTCGAACTTTAAATATCCTTGTTCTTTCCACTAGACAAAATAATTTGGGAAGCTTCCACTAATGTTGTGTTTGTATATATACCTAACATATTTCTCTAACCTCTTTCATTTTGAGGGTCCACTATAGTATTGGAAAAATTAATATTTTATGAAATTTTTTTAATAATTTATGGCAACCTGAAGCGGAGTTTGAATTTCTTTGCAGTTGTATGGATTCTATAAACATAAAGAATAAATTTTTCCTTTTCTTTCAGAATTTTTCTCATTTGAGTGAAAATGCAATTTGAACTCTGCATCTTTACATTTACCATAAGTGAGAATATCAAATGATTCATGTTTCAACTTTGATGACTCAAGAGAAGTATCTTCACTTTTTCCCTCATATATTTAACATTTTGTGATATAAGATAACATAATGTCTGCAATTTTTATATTTATATATGATTTTGATAGAAAATCAATAAACCTACAAATTTTAAGATGTGAGGTCATCTAATTTTTAGATAATATGAAATATTATTGAAATGATTAATACTGAACCACTTGAAAGTAATCAAAGTGATAAAAATGGAGTAAGAATATTAGTAGTGTAAAAGTTCAAACCATTTAATAATAACAATAATGATAATACGCCAAATCTCCTAGTATTTTACATGATATATCTATAATATTAGATTAGAGAAATACATCTGTTGTATGCATATTAGTATTTATGAATTTTTTATACATATTTTTTGGGACAATTTTTTAAACCGAAATTGAATCTATTTCAGATTTTTTTAATTCTTCAAATAATATAAAAATAATTAAGTTTGAGAATACAATATATATATATATATATATAAAGCAAAATTGCTGGAAATACAGAGAATTGCTTGAAAGGCAGAGGAATGGTTAAGAAGCAGGTGGGTGTGTGGTGGTGGTAGACGCCACAACGGTCCAAACAGCGACAAAAAGTGATTGTCGCTTTTCTAGTAAAGGAGGCCAACGGTGTCGTTTATAGTCGTTACCTGCCAACTTTTTAATATAATAACCTCAAACTTTGTAAAACGACGCCATGAATGACCCCCCATCCATATATGTCCAACGTTAACATTCAAATAATTTGAATCAGAGAAAGGGAAGTCTCAAACTATATAAAATTCTCGCCCACGTATTCAATCTTAGATAATTACTAGTGTCACAATTCTTATAATTGGTAATTATGGTAATTACATAACATAATTATTTCTTTGTTACCTAAATTTAATATTTTGTGTAGTATCCATTCATTTGGAATTTGTTTTACTTTCCAATGGGTGGTTAATTAATGTGATGTCACCTACAGGGTATTGCCTTCACTCCCCTGACGCCGACGGTATTAATAAATATTTCATTTTATAATAAAATATATACTATTCATGAAAAACAAAACATCTTAATCGATTAGGTGCTTCTTTTATAGAATTCACTTTGGGCGTACTACATTATATTTTATCATTTATAACACTAGAGTAAGAGTTTGGATTATCTATCATAAATAAATTATTGTATATAATACAATAAAAATAAATAGATAAAAAATAAAAAATTAATATCTATAATACGGGAAAACGTGACATGTCAAATATGCCAAACCGGCAAAGACTTCCACGCTGATCGGTTATTTTTTTTCGCCAAAACCTTCACACTGGTCCTTGAGAAAAACATTTTTCGGATTTGTATGTATCGCATACATTACGATTAGGGTAAATTACATATATATATATATATTGGTTTTGTTGAAATTATTTAAATTTTTTATTTAAAAAATATACATAAACTTTTCTTAAAATTAAAAATTGTATTATTAATTTTAATTTTTAATTAAAATATTCTCTATTAACTTAAATACATATATTTTTTTAACTAAAATATCTTGTTACTTTTTTTTTAGGATCTTTTAGTAACTTGCGTGCTAATCACTCCCTCTGTATAATTAACTCCTAGCTACAAAAAATAAAAAATAAAAAATAACATCCCAAAGATAAAAGTTCCCAAGTGACAAATTTTATGAGGTATTCTCTTTTATAAGAAACAATAAAACATCCATAATTAAAATAGTTTGTGGCCCGTGTGTTGCACCGAGATTATTATTATTATTTAAATTTCTTATATTTTATAAAATCAAAATGTTTTAAAATTCGGTAATCGTCCGCTGTATTTAATAAATGGTATTACAAAAGATTGGCAATCATATAAATGGAAATAAATAAGATATATAACTTTTGAAGTTAATAGATTGTAATGAAATAGGATAATACATTAAAATTATCTTATTACTTTACAATCTAAAATATTAGTGTCTAATGCTCTAAAATATTAAGTTACAATACGAAAAGTGCATTTTACAGATGAAATAATTAATAAATCTCATATAACCTATTAGTTAAATCTCTCAATTTCTATTTGCTTTTTGGCCTTTGTACATGATATTTGAGGTGTCAACATCTCTGTTAAAGCAGGATCATCAAAATCTATTGTATGGTTCATTCTTTTGGGTAAAGTTGAGATATTGGTAATTGAAGATGAAATATTCTTTTAATTGTCGCAATTGAAAAAAAAAAAAGAGCAACATCCTACAATTAAATAACTTTCAGCGATATAAAATAATGGTTATCTTTTGAAAAGTTGAGTGAATAATAAAACAAAAAACAAAACAAAACAAATTTCATCAAGTGGAAATTGCTTTTTGAACGAAGAAGGATCGTGGCTAAATCTCTTAACTTGAATGATCCTATATTCATACAAAATAAATGCATTTAAATGCTTATTTCTTTTCCACCACATATGTAATTAGTTTGTAATTACATATATAAAAGAGTATAATAATGAGAGATCTTATTTTATATTATACAACAATTAATACTTGATTAAAAATAACTTGAAAGATGTTTGGAGAATTATGAAACTGTATAACTATATTGATATTGTTACTCATCATAAATTAAGTATGTTTTGTTACTTTGCTTGATATTAAATTTTGAAAATTTTATTTTAAAAATAAAATTTTTATTTATCAAGATATTCATCTCATCAAGAAATGAGTGATCATTTTCCTTCTGCATAAAGGATGATTCAGTATATAAGAAATTAATTAAGTTAAAATATGAATTAAAGGATCTTTATGATATGCATTAAGCTATGAATTTTATACTCGTGTTAATTATTCAATGAGTTGACTCCTTGTTTTTCATATAAGAGGGACAATATCTCGATCAAATATTATGGAAAAAATAAAAAATAAAAAGCATTGTCTAAATGGACAGAAATAAGGATTTGCATTTTGTACTTGCATTACACATAATGAAGCAATATAATATAACTAGAATATCAAAATAAATAACTTTTGAAGTAATTTGCTTTCAAAATATAAAATATATTGAATAAAATATAAAGTAAAGAATGAAATTAAAGAAACAAAATGGTTGTAAAGAGGAAATTTTAACATGATCAACTGAAAAAAATTTGATGAAATGCACGAGAGTATGCAATAAACGACGGAGACAAATAGTGCCGAGACTAAGGAAACTACGTATAATCCGAATGTAACAATAGGGATTTGACCAAAATTGACAATTTTAAATATATGATATATATATATATATATGGAAAAAATTCTACTTAAACACCTTAAAAACTAAAAGTATTTTAAATAACGAAAGTCACCACGGCTTTGTTCATAGCTAATAATAAATTCAAAACACCTTTATAATATTAACAAATATTAATGATAATTTTAAAAAACACTAGTGATAGTTTTGGTCCTTTAATTCTTTAGACTAATTTTAATTTCTAAAATTCTTTAATGTTATTTTTATGAAATTAAAGTTTTTAATTAGGTTGGACCAACATAATGCAATTTAAGGGCAGTTGCTCCCTCAATTTTTTTTTTAATTTTATATGTATTATATATGTATATAATATTGTTTTTCTTAAAAATTTTTAAATCTCTCCCATAAAATTTTTTATCCACCCCTTTAATGTTTTAAAGTTTCGAAGACATACTTCCAAAGACATAGTTGCATCCTATATTGATTATAAAAATAAATTTTATAAAATAAATAAAATGTATCAATGTTTATCCAAGAAGCTTTTTTATTTATATTTTCAAGAACTACTAATAATATACTATTTACTTTCTGATTCTTAATCTTTTACAAAGTTTCTTTTATTTTGTTTAACCATACTCTTTATTTACTATAAAAATAAAGATTTATAATAAAATAGAAGATAATTTTCTTATAATAATTTAACTGTTTATATTAAAAGAGAGATTACAAAGAATTTTATTATAAAAAGATTATAGATTAATTTTATTTAATTAAAAATAAAAAAATATAATTCTAATGATTAATATATATTTGATCACTTTTAATATATATTTTCTTTGTACTAAAGTATTTATATTTATTTTGATGTTATTATATTTTTTTAATTATTATATGTCTGTATTTTTTTAATTTAGTAAAATCTATTATTATATTATTTTAATAGATATTTAAATTATATTTTTAGTAATTAATATTCATATTAAGTGTAAATTTTTATCTCTTATATATGTGTGTGTATATATATATTGGTTCGATCCCTAGTTCTTAAGTTAATTTTTTCCTAAAAAATTATAATGCAGATTCCTTATGGCTAACCTTATCTTCCAAAAAAAAAAATTACAATACACATAATTAGGGATAATAAAAATTGTTAATTATTTTTCTGTGGGTTCACTGAGGTGTAACTGTGTTCGTCATTATCTCACTGCGAATCCGACCGTTACATCCATGGGAAAGACCGAAAGGGACACGTGAATCAGGCAGGAAAAATGGTGAAATTTGTAGACATCTAATTACACTGTTTTGTCTTCGTGTGATCCCATTTAATCTCTCTCTTTCCCATTGTTCTTCACCATGCATTAGTCATTACAATAATTATTAATGTAAAGAATCCGTTGGCTACTTAATGCTTGGTGGCACAATTCCATTATTATTATTATTATTTTTTGAATTTTCAAAACTTCGAATCCATTGCTTTATTATATTCTTTTCCTTTTGACGGAAAGGAAATTTCTCTCAATTTCCAGGAAAACGTTAACATCACCGACTTGAATAAACCGTAGCTCCTTTTACACTTCAAAATTCCACCTCTCTCATATAAGCTCGCTCTCTCTGACGCGTTCTTGTCAAATTTCGGTATCGCTGACCGAACTCCTTCTACCTCTTCTCTCTCTCTCCCATTTCACGGTACTTCTGTGTAACTTAAAGGTGAGAGAGAGAGAGAGAAGGGCTCTACAAATTCTTTTTGTAGAACCCTAACAAAGTTCAATCGAACTTGGAATCTTTGGCCAGAGTTCTTGCTTGCCATTTTTGGGGCTTTTTGGCTGGCTGCTCAGATCAGAGATGAAGAGAGGCAGATTAGAAAAATTAGATACTTTTGTTTCATTAACAAGACAAAGATCCATCCAAATTCTGATTGTAGTTGGGCTTTTATATATATTGTTTGTCACAGTGGAAATCCCCTTTGTATTCAAAACTGGGTTCAGTTCTGTGTCTCAGGAGTTCTTGACTCGCCCTTCCAGGCTGGAGAGCGAGGAGGACTTGGAAGAAAGAGAAGCCCCTTCTCGTCCGCTGGAAAGAGTTTCTATGAACGCGTACCAACCGATTCCGAGCCAACTCGCTGAGCACAAGATTCTTTCAGGGTTGATCTTCGATAACAGTACATTCGATTTGTGGGGTAAGGATGGGTCTCTGGAACTTTACAAGTTGGCTAAGAATGCGTGGGAAGTGGGGAAGAAATTTTGGCAAGAGCTAGAATCGGGGAAATCGCGTGCCGCCGCCGAGGAAGCCGAGAGCCGATCGGATTCGTGCCCGCGTTCGATTTCGTTATCCGGGTCGGAGTTTTTGGCCCATGGGCGACTCATGGTCCTTCCTTGTGGACTGACATTGGGGTCCCACGTAACGGTTGTGGCGAAGCCGTTGGCGGCGCACCCAGAGTTCGAACCGAAGATATCTTTGGTCAAGGATGATGATGTACCGGTGATGGTGTCGCAGTTCATGATGGAGTTGCAGGGTTTGAACACGGTGGACGGCGAGGAACCCCCTAGGGTTTTGCATTTTAATCCCCGATTGAAAGGAGATTGGAGTGGGAAGCCTGTGATTGAGCTAAACACCTGTTACCGAATGCAGTGGGGTTCGGCGCTGCGGTGTGATGGTTGGAAATCGAAGGCTGATGAAGAGACTGGTAAGTGTAAACAGTGAAGCAATTGTATAATAGTGATGAATCATAACAGTTGTGGTCTTTTTTGGTTGAATTATAACTGGTTGACTGTTTGTAACTTGGCTTTCGTAGTCACAGCATATATACTGTGTGGGAAAAGTTTTTAACTGCGATTACTTTCTTTCCTTTGGGTGATTTATGTACAAGATAGATGCAACTATGTCTATGTGTGTAGGAGGTAATATTGCACGGTTGTATGGCATAAATCTAAGGCGGAAGTAGGTATACGAATGGTGCGGGGGGTTGGATCTTCCTAAGGGCTCGGTCATAAGAATCAGAAACTATGCTTTGTAGTTTGACTTCAGTTTTCTTTTAAAGGAAGGAAAATGTAAGGACAAAGGTTTTCACTCGACTCTCAGGAAGTGATTATGTATCTGATAAAAGCTCAACCCGGAGTTGCGAGGATGAATGCATGGTCTGCTTGTTTCAGTAGGGGAAATGTGAGAAAAGGTTATGATGTGGATGGTATAGTGGGAAGTAGGAACCTTAAAATTTCCCGGCTTTAATCTCATCGCAGATTTTAACTTGTGCCTTTTATCTTTGTAGCAGCATACATATAGGCTTCCATTCTCTACAGAGTTTGTTTTTATTTGTTTAATGTGCATAGTCCTTTCCTTCTGTTGAGTTTTTCCATGTACTGTTTGGTTCTTCCTTCATGGTTGAATCAAATTGAGTTATTCCTTATGTTGACTGCAGTTGATGGGCTGGTGAAGTGTGAGAAGTGGATTCGGGATGATGACAATCATGCAGAGGAGTCAAAGGCAAGATGGTGGTTGAATAGACTGATAGGCCGGACAAAAAAAGTGTCAGTTGACTGGCCATTCCCATTTTCTGAGAGCAAGCTATTTGTTCTCACTCTTAGTGCTGGATTGGAGGGCTATCATGTTAATGTTGATGGGAGACATGTGGCCTCTTTTCCTTATCGCACTGTGAGTAATATCCTTGAGCTTATCTACATGTATATGAATTTGTATAATTTCTTAAGATTACTGTTTAATTTTAACAGGGTTTTACTCTTGAGGATGCCACTGGGCTTTCTTTGAGTGGGGACATCGATGTCCACTCTGTATTTGCTGCCTCTTTGCCTTCAACACATCCAAGTTTTGCCCCACAGAAGCATCTTGAGTGGTCAAGCAGATGGCGTGCCCCTCCTCTTCCTGATTTTGATGTTGAAATGTTCATTGGCATCCTTTCTGCTGGAAATCACTTTGCTGAGCGGATGGCTGTAAGAAAGTCATGGATGCAGCATAGGCTTATCAAATCTTCAAAAGTGGTGGCCCGTTTCTTTGTAGCACTGGTAATGGTGGCAAGTTGACAACTTTTCATTTGTGGTTACATTTTAGTTCCTTATGTCAATTTTGGGGATCTTAACATTCTGATCAACATTTTGACAGCATCCAAGAAAAGAAGTTAATGCAGAGTTAAAGAAGGAAGCAGAATTTTTTGGTGATGTTGTTGTAGTGCCTTACATGGATAACTATGACCTTGTTGTGCTGAAAACAGTGGCCATCTGTGAATATGGGGTGAGTTGGTAACTGATAAAAGATTGTGAGTTTGTAATTGCAAAAATTCTTCAGTGATTATAGATTTGCTTCATTGTTTGTAGGTTCGCAGAGTTTCTGCCAAGTATATCATGAAGGGTGATGATGACACCTTTGTAAGAGTAGATGCTGTGTTGAATTTAGCAAGGAACATTCCTGGTGATAGGAGCTTTTATATTGGGAACATAAATTACTTCCACAAGCCCTTGCGCTACGGTAAATGGGCTGTGACATATGAGGTATTTAGAACATGTTCCACAATCCACAATGTTCTTTCAAGAGTTGAACAGTGGGAGTTTTCTGGAAAGGATTTCATGAACTTGGTTGCTATAATGTGCCATTAAGTAGCGTATTAGTATTTTCAAAAATTTACATGCACATTGAACTCCATATGTAACTTTTTACCATTGCCATATTTAACCTCTTGTTTGTAATATTTATGGTTGACTTAAATAGTGATATGTTCTTGCATTCTTTTTTCAGGAGTGGCCAGAAGAGGATTACCCACCCTATGCTAATGGACCTGGCTATATTTTGTCTTCTGATATTGCACGCTACGTTGTATCTGAATTTGAAAGGCATAAATTAAGGGTTAGTGAACTCATTGATCGCACTGCATTTCTTTCTTTTTATGGATCAAGCTCAAGTATCCCGTGCACCTGATATAATTGCGGTTGAAGCTTTTGTTTTTGGCTTAACGTTTCCATGATTCCTTCATAATGCAGTTGTTCAAAATGGAAGATGTAAGTATGGGAATGTGGGTAGAGCAATTTAGCAAGACGAAACCAGTAGAGTATTTGCATAGCTTAAATTTCTGCCAGTTCGGTTGCATAGAAGAGTATTACACAGCTCATTATCAATCGCCAAGGCAGATGATGTGTATGTGGGATAAATTGCAAAGACAGACAAATCCTCAGTGCTGCAATATGAGATGACGATGGAGGATAGTGGCCATCGTTGAATTCAGAGAAAATAAGTTTTGCAGTTATAGCCATCGAATATTGTATATACTGTGGAGCTTGGATAGAGAAACGTCTCCCCCTGTATAAATACCCCCGTTTGAATTCATTATTATTTATTGGTCCATGATTCTCTCTTTCCTTTCCTTTTGTTTTTCTTTGTGGGGTATATTTTTTGGGGACACTATCAGAATTCAAGTTCTGTAAATCAATTGCTTGGCTGTTCTCTACTTCCATTTTCAGTTATTCATCTCCAAGGTTCTTCTAAAAGATGAAAAAAAGAAAAAAGAAGGGTTGACGGGAGTAGTTTTGGAAGCAGAAGTCCAATTTCGACTATTGGTTAATTTTATGAAGGTTAAATTTTACTCTTTGGAAATTGAGTATTGATTAAATTTACTTTTGAGATTTTCACTTTATAAATGAAGAGTTTAAGTGAAGAATTGACTGATCCAACTTTCTACAAATATTTGTGATTCTCAACAACTCCAAATTCCTTGTGGACGTGATGGAAGCACGCCAGCATGTACTTACCTATTGAGTACCAAATTAAGCGCATGATGGCTCTTAAGAATAATGAGAAGGCATAAAATTTGCAATTTCAACAAGCTTCCCTAGGTGTTTAAAATTGAATTACTTGTAAGCCTTTGCCAACTTAAATTTATTTCCATTTTTAACTACATCAAGCCACAGGACATAAGTTGAGCACTCTGAATAAAAACGGATTCGTCAATTGCTCAATTGAGCAATCGCGATCATTCAGAATGTATTGAAAGGGTTCAGATTTTATATTTTTTATTTTATTTTGACATGTATATTAAAGGAAACAATGAATAATAAAAATAATCTTCCACATACAGACTTTAAAAAATGATTGGAATTAAAATAAAAAATAAAAATTTGAAATCTGAATAATCCAAATCAAATTTAAATAATCTCAAGTGTTTAATTGAGTAATTAATAGGTTCTCTCAATTAAGAGAATTTATTTTGTCCCTGGACGGAACTCCGAGCTTAGCATTTACATATTAAGCAAATTCAACTATTATTTTATTAGAATTATTCAACCTGGTAAGTTTAGCTTTACGAAGAATTGACTCTATAATATAATTCATTATTTTTTAAAGTGTTATATTATAGTGATACTTTATGCTCTTCTTTAGGGTCTTTTCTATTAGTAATAATTTATAACTAGATTACTAAATATTAGTTCAACTAGCTTCGTATCTTGTGTTTAATGCACGAGATTAAATGCTATTTGTATTAAAAAAAAGGTGAAATCTACATGAGAAAACATTTAATTTCTTATACTTTTATATAATACATAAATTATCTTTTATTTATATGAAATTATTTACCCAAACAAATAATAAAGATATGTATCAGTTCTGACTTATAACTACTTTTATCCGTTAACCTGCCAACTAGTCAATGTAGATTTATGTTGATGAAACTATCATCTCGCACCTCGATGAGAGCTCTTATTTTTTTGTCAAAAAAATTGCATCATTTTTGTTTCTTTCCTTTTTTTTTTTATTTTGTAAAATAATGTTATTTCTTATTTATTATTGATCGAGAAAAGCGTCAAATCTCAATTATATTCTTTCATAACGTAATTAAATTAGTTTTGTGCCTTTTAGTGATTTGTTTGCCCTGATTGGAGATTTCGAAATCATTCTAGGAGTGCAAGCTCATAAGTCCGTAATTTTATGAATCTTATACTTTCATATTTTAATCTCAGTCTTTGTTGGAAACTATAATTGATGGAATCCATTAATTAATGACAATTATAATTCATGATTATTCAAAATGACATAATCCCAACCGGTCTCATTTCTTGTTTAACATTCTTGATCGGGAAAAGCGTCTTCTCAAATCTCAATTATATTCTTTCAGTGATACTCAATAAATTCCAGAGGACTTTGCTTGCTCTAGTTGGAGATTTTGAAATCTTTTTGGGACAACAAAGAAGGTAATCCTCTTAAGATTTTTTAGGTTAATTTTGCTTTTGAAATCTGCATATCTCATAGCCGTAGGCATAGCTAATATTCAAACTCATGAGTCCGTAACTTTATGAATCTTATATTTTCATCTTTTAATCTCATTTTTTGTTAAAAACTATAATGGATGGAATTCATTAACGAGTACCCCTCGTACATTTGGTTTATTAATATGAATACTTATATATAAAAGGTTAAATTACTCTTTTACTTTCAGCAATCCTCAATTTGATTTTTATAATTTAAAAATTTGTAATTAAATCTTTATGGTTTCAACAACTTTTAATTTAGTCACTGTGCATAAATTTTTGTAATTATGTATTTCCTTGATATTATAATAATATAATTTAAAGTAAATTACACACACTTTATTTAAATTTTATTAAAACTAGCTGGGCACCTCGTGCTATGCACGAAAAAGTATAATAAAAGAATAAAACAATAAAAATCAGTTTAATGATACAATGAAAAAAAATCATAAAAGAAAGCAAGAAAACCAATAAAAATCAAGCCACAAAAATGGCTTAGATACAGTAACATAAAACTAAAAATTTATATATATATATAAAATAGATTATATAGATTTCTTTTAAATTTTATTGAAATTATATATATCTCTCTTCAAACAAAAAGTTATCTTATATCTAAGTATAATTTTAAATTTTGACTAAAATATATTTTTTAACTAAAATATTTTTTAAATTAAAGCTATTTTGATCAAAAAATTTAAAAATAGACTAAAGAACATAATAATTTTTTTTAAGACAAGTTTAGATATATTTTAAAAATAAAAAAATTATGTAATTTCAACAAGAAAATTTATATAAGTTACACTATAATTAATCCTATCACTCTAGTAAATTAATTTCTCCTTATTATCTAAGGTTGTATATGAGTAGGGCCGGGTCGGACATCTAGTAAGCCTGATACCCTGATTAATTAAGATATTGAGCTTATTTTTATGCCTATGGTCCGACCTGACTCGAACAAATCCGATTCTAAGACGAGTTAAGGTAAGTTAGGGCTGTCCAGACTTTTTTTTTGTTTTTTAATAAATTGATACTTGTAATATAAAAATATCTTTTTATAGACTCATAGATATATTTATTAAAACAATAGACATTTAAAACTCTTATATTTTTATTAATGATAAAAAAATAGTCTAATATTATCAAACAAAATATAAATTATACTAGTATAATTAGCCTTAAGTAAATATGTGTATTTTCGTTATTTAACAAAAAAAATGTCAGGAAGCATACATATCAATGATAAAAATAATCAAGAAGCAGGGAATGTTTGCGTAAGTAATAAAAATTATAATATGTAGAGAGAATTAGATGAAATAAGAATTATATATATATATATATATATAAGATCGCAAGATGTTAATAATTAAAAAAAAGTAACTATTACGGCAGGTTGAGCAGAACATGCCTTTATGCGTGGCCCGACCCGACTTGATATAATTTTGTTTAAAATTTTATTTATTTATATTTTTGACCTAATCAGACCCGGCTCGATTAGATCGGGTTAGAGCGGGTCCCTAGAGCATATGGGCGAATAAACACCTCTATTATTATCTACTTTTACTTTTTTTTGGTTAGTGTAAATCATATATATTTAAAATGTTAAAAGGGCACATATTTAATCATATTAAAAAAATGATCAGAATAAAAATTTACCAGTAAAGATTAAATTAAAATTTTTGGAACCTTGAAAGGACCTGGATACTAATTCTTTATATGTAAAACTAAATTAAAAATTGAGTAAAATTATGAGAAACAAAATAATTTAACCTACATGAAATTATAGGTTGTGTAGCATTTACATGTAGCGGTGAGAGCAGCGATGAAGACTATTGGTAGATGGATGGCACCGCCAGCGGTGGCAGAACTGACGGCAGGAATAGCCGTAGTAGCATCAGTGGGAATACCAGCAATATGGATGATGTAAAAAATGATTGCACAATTAGAGGAGGTAGTGACGGTAGGATTTGGATCACGTAGGCACTTTTTTAAATATGAGTGGTTCAGATTTGATATGTTTTGAAAGGGTTAAATTTAATATTTTAATTTTTTAACTTAAATTATTATTATTTTAAAATATTATAATTAAAAAATTATTTTTATTTTTTATCCTGTATTTTTTAAATTAAAAAAATATCAAAACATAAAAATTAAAAATATTAAATTTAGACCATTTAATTTTAATTTAAACAATTTAGGTTAAGATCAATAATGGATGAATAAGAAAAAGAAAAGTAGGGGATTGGGTTTCGGTAGCAACAAAATTGGCACCACCGATAGGAGAAGCAATGCAGGTAACAGCAAAAATTGCGGAGGCATCGTTGAAAGTAGCCCAGTTAATTATTTTATTCATTAATTTACTTTCCCAATAACATGATCCCCCTTTGTTATATTTTTGAAGAATATGGTGGATTGTAGATCAATAATCCAGTACAATCGTGTTTGTTATATTTTGAAAGTTGTTTTTGAATATTATTAATTTATATTTTTAGATTTATAAAGAGAAAAACAAGTTTTAAAAAAAGAAACTGCATTTATCTGAGCTCTTCTATATGATTATTATCTTATACCAAAGAATTCAAATAAAATAAATTATTATTTAGATTTGTAAATAAAATTTAAAATAATTATATTTCTAAAAGTTTAAAAATTTATCAACATAACTTTGTTGTGAAATTTTGTTGATTATTAATTCAATTTATGATACAATAAATTTTGAAAAGAGTCAAATCATAATAAATACTTTTTGGAAATAAAATTGTCGAAACATATAATATTTTTAAAGGTTTAAATATACTTTTAAAAAAGTTATATATATATATATTATTGGGTTGACAGTTAGTTTTGAAATATGTCAAATATGTTCAATTTTGTCAACCATGGAAAATATATTTAATTTGATTGAAAATTGTAATTCATGAAAATATTATTTTTGGGTCAAAAATGCCATATTGGACTAAAGTGTGTTTAATTTAAAATTTGGTTTTTATGTGGAATAACTTTAATATTTCACTTATGGCAAGATTTCAAAAGGTGAAATTAATTGAGTAAAATTTTCTATATGGAAAGTTTTTGAATTGAGGTTAATGTGATTTGCGAAATCATGATCATGAATTTTAATGAAAGTTTTTGGATGTTACACTTAAGGAAAGTTCTTTTAAATCTTTATATGATAAGTTTTAATTAGTATAATTTATGAATTAAATGCAAAATGATTTAAAGAAAGTTTTTTAAATAAATTTATATGAAAATAATTTTACCTGGCTTTACATTGCTATTGATATATAATCATATGCCTCTTAACGTTATATCTCTGATTAGGAAAAAAAAATCCCATGAAATTAGGGAGCAGAACTAAAAAAGAGATGTTTGAAGGAAGTAGATATAAAAATGCATTAATGAAGGATCATTCAAATCCTCTAACTTCTAGAGCATGAGCTTCAAATAGAATTAATGACCTATGGATTAAAGAATGTCAAATATGGAATGAAGACATTGACTTGAATATGAGATAATTTGAAGCATTGAAGATATAGATTCTTGAACATTAGGCATATTTTTGCATTGAAAGGAAGACGATATTCAATGGTCATGTGCTAAAGGTTGAGCTACCTAAACAAAATCATTTGAAAAGGAAAGATAAGAAGAGATAACATAATATTGAACACATAATTTGAATTTGTGCTCGTTGTACTTTAACATGTTATTGTTATATATGAGTTAGTCTTTGTATTTGAGTGAACTTATAGTGAGTTTATGAGCCTGACTTGAATCTTCTGCTTCCATTATAAATTTTTAAGTGTTTTGTTAAAAAAAAACTAAAAATATAAAAAGGCTATAAAACTAAAAAATTAATCTTATGATTTTGCCTTGTACTTGATAGTTTTTAAAAAGTTTAAAAAAAATCTAATTGAATGAAAAATTTTGGTAAAATTTAGAAAGGTTGTAAAAGTTTTGTGCTGATTTATATTAGATTATCTTGATATAGGTGGTAAAAGTTAGAGAGTTATGTGTTGCATGATTATTGTGTATTCTTGATGATTAACCACATTTAATATAAAGCTCCTATTATATGCTTAGAGATTGAAGTAGGATAATTTGGTTTGAATTAATATAAGTTGATTGTGTTTCTCTTTCTTTTTCTTACTCTTTACTTTTTGACTAGGCTAAGTGTAATATGGTTGGTTGAGTGAAGCATGAAGGCATTAATTGTGCTTGCGATGATATTTTAAGAGACTTAGCTAGCAATTGGATTTGTGGCTTCACTCACAATATAGGCATAGGAGGTGTGTTGTTTGCAAAGCTTTAGGGCATCTTATCAATATGGCATGGCATCTAGGTTTCAAAAAACTTTGGGTTGAACCTAACTCTTAAGGTTACTAGTTATCTCATTCTTAAAGGTTATCAAGATTCACTCCCATTGAGACAACCAATTACCCATATCAGAGAAGCTATCTTGAGGGACTATGGTTAAATTAGTCACACATTTGTGAAGAAAACATGCTTGTTAACAGATTGGTTAACCAAACGCACACCATTGACATTGGAATCAAGTTTCTAAATCAACCTCCTAATGAGTGTATCATATTCTGGTTGATGATGCTGCCAATGTCTCTTTTTTCCGTGTAATTGGTGATTAGGGTATTTTAGTCTCCTCTATCCTTAAAAACTTGACATTATTTAAAAGAATCACAAACAATAAAAGAATGTGAAAATAATTCTAAAACTCAATTAAACTTTTCTTCTCAAATTACTTATGGACTCTCTCTCTCTCTCTCTCTCTCATGAAATAACTTTAAAAGGATTTAGTAGCAAAATAAAAAAATTGACTATGGCTAAATAAAAAAAAAAAGGAAATTGGCTTATATTTTTACCCAAAATTAGGGGTGGGCAAAGTTGGCCCAACTTAGTTCGAGCACAATTAGGCTAGGATGGGTCTGGACAATTAAAAAAAATGAAACAAGATCGGGTTAGAACAATACCTCAGGTCGGGACGGATTTCGGGACAACCCTTTAGCTTTATCAGGCCCGGCCTGGCCAAAGGTATATATATATATATATATATAAGTAGGGACTAAATTGAAAATAATTCTTTTTTAAGAGTCTTTTATAATTTTGGCCAAAAATATTTAAGCATATTTTATAAATTATAAATAACTAAAGGGGTCAAAATTTATGTTAGGACTTTCCTAAATATAATTATCACATTCATATAAGAAAAATAAAATTAAAAAATGTATACTTTTCCAAGTTGTAACTACTATATTTACATTTTTTTATTTTCTCCTTTGAATTTTTATTTTTTCATGTTCATTGTATAAATTTTAAAAAAATGGTTATATGCCTAAAATAATTGAATAAATATAAAATATAAAATTCTACAATTTTAAATTTATCTTAAAAAAAAAAAAAAAAAATTGGCCCGTGACCTGATTGGCTTAGCTCGGCTCGGCCCATAACTATTTTTTGTTTCGAAGTTGAAATCGAGTCGGAACTCGAGTTGAAGCAATTCTTGACCAATCCCAACCCATGCCCACCCTTACCCAACATGGCAAAAGAAGATCTAGTATCTGCAATTTTCTATAGTCATAAGCCTGTTTATGAGGTTAACTATTAATATACAACATGATTACTCTCTAATGATATTTTTATGTTTGATTTATCAAATCTAGTATTCAAAAACTGATATGATTATATTATCATTCAAAATTTAAAATTTAATTACCAAAAATACTTGCTTGTCCTTTTCATAAATAAATGAGGCCTAGATCGCCCTTCAAGACCCATAATCTGAACCTTGTCGACCCATGATATCCCACGACTTGCACTGGAGAGCCCGACATGGAAGCACTGTGAAACAGATCTCAAAGATACGGGCACGTCCTAACACATCGCAATAAAACAGTTCATTAGTTTGAAAAACAAATGAAAGAAAACAAACAAAGCAGCTATATATATATTTATGATATTATTGTTTTGTTAAAGGCTTCCAAATGTTTGCATTAGTTGATTCTGGCCGTGATATTGTAGGAATCTTTATAGTTGGTATGTTCTGTAACTGTTTGTTTGTATTGTTTCCTACAATTAAAAAAATATTTATGACTTCACCAAAAAAAAAAACATTTATGACAAAAAATTCATAAAATTTATTTTCAATACAAACTAGTCCTACTTAATTTTGTTCTAATTTACTTTTTTAACTTACAAAAATCACTCAAGAGTTTTCTTTTTTCAATATTTGTCAAATTAAAATACTTGTTGGCAAATTCTTCTGTGATTCTTTAGTATTAGAGGGGCTAAATTAGGATAAAATAAGATTTAAGAAAAAAATGAAATTTATAGGATAAAGTACAAAGACAGAAGTAAAATTTGAGATAAAGTTAATAAATTAAATTAAGATAAAATAAACTTAAAGAGTGAAAATAAAAATAAAAATTAAATTAAATGACAAAATAAAATTTTAGATAAATTAAATTTATTTAAAAGTTTAAGCAAATTTACGCCTGTACTTTCACTTTAACCATGTTTCATGATGCCTTAAGGTATTTTAGTTATAAAAAATAATATAACAATTAATAACGCTATGACAGTGTAAACATCTTTTTAATGTGATAAATTTAAGAAAAAAGAATGTATTATTAAGAATATAAAATATATAATTTAATCTAACTTGAGAGGATATTGTTACTTTCTTTTAGTATTATAGAACTTAGGCACATTTGTTCTATAACTACTTGAGAAGTATCTTATCACATATTTTAAGTTGGGTTTTGCTTATTTTTCAAAATTTTTGATATATCATTGACGCCTTAATGTATAATTTTGAAATATTCTACTCTTATTACTCTTATCTTTTAAATCGAAAGTATTGGAGAAGCAATCTCAGCACTGTATCTAGGTCCCCTGCTGTGTAGGCAAAGCTCAGCAGGAGATTTTTTTTTTGTAACTTTGATTTTTTTTCCTCCTATATACAGAGATTCCCAGCACAGCAAAAACCCCAATGAAAAGCCAAAGTGTTTGAGTAATAGTATAACATGAGAAAAAAATTATTATGAAAATAGCTTTTCTTATTTTTTAACAACAATATAATATTATTATATTAGAAAGAGATAAATAAAAAATATGAGATTTAATAATAAAAAAGAAAGTAGAAATATACCATCTATTTCTCTGTGATTCTATTATATTGATCTCAGAAAATAAAAAAATCTAAATTCAAAATTGCTAGGTCTCCTACTTGTCAATATCTCCATTTTTTATTTTTTTTTAATAACTCAAGCTGACCTAATAATATATAACTCGCATGAGGCCCATGGTATGCACGGAAACCAATGAAAAGCAAAGGAACGAGAAGATCGAAATTAAAGTCAAAGAAAAAAGAAAAAAAATACATTTAAAAATTTATATCGTATAAAATTTATAATAAAAAATTTTAAAAATTAAAATTATAATAAAAAATTAGCAGTACTATTAGATCTTACAAATTTATTATTAATTTTAAAAGATTTATTACTGAGTGTAAGAAAGTGTTAAATTTTTTTATATCTAATAATAAATTTTTAAAATTGATAATAAATTTTTTAAAATTTTATAGTAATTATATTATTTAAAAATAATTTTAATTTTTAAAATTTTTTATTATAAATTTTATATAATATAAACCTTTGTAATTTAAAAAGAAGAAGAAGTTGAGATGCTGTCTTTTTTTACACTCTTGTTTTGTACTTCTTAATTGTTATAGGGATTAAATTTAATTTCATGGCTCAAGATAGTTATCTTATAGATGTGTTTTATGTCATACTTTTTTAGAGTAAATAAAGATATTCTTATTTGTCTCAACTTCAATACTTTGTTGATCATTCTATATATATTATGAATTTTATCATAACCGCAAAATCCAAAATTCAAAATCTTTTTACAATTAGTTCACTGGTGGTTGCAAAATTAGCACAAGGGTTAGTGACAATAGCAAATACATCAGCAAAAGTATTCATGGAGGTACCAATGAAGACAACGACGGTGGAATTAGTAGCGGTGGAAATGATGGCAAGTGACAATGGTGATAGAGGGTGTAACAGCAATGGTATGGCTAAGAGCAGGCGAGGTGAAAAGGTAATAAATTTATTTTTGCCTGTTTTTTTTTGGGAATGAATTTTTAGTCTCGAGATTTAGAATTTGGAATTTGTTACCTTGTTCTGCATTTTCGGAACTAAATTATGAGACATCATTTTATTATATGGCCTTTGATATATTTAAAATTTTTCCTTCAATATTATGAATTTGAACTACACTTTAAAAAAGAAAATTTGCATTTATCTCTTCCTATCTCATTTGATTATCATGCTAAACTGAAATATTCAAATAAAATCTTTAAAATATGTATATTCCATGTAATCTTTGAAAAATGGTTATAGTAATTTGAATCCAAAAGAATTTAAAAACTAATTTATACGATAAGATTATAGTGATATATTTTTTAAAATTTATGAAGTTAAATAATAATAATTATTATTAAAACTGTTTTTTCATGAAATAACGCATATATTTTCAAACAGCAAAATAATAATTCTCATTTGTATATTAACATTAAAAAACAAGGCGTGGTGAGTGACCCACCTGATTATGGAACCTTGAAAGATTTTCTGGTAAAGAAGTTGACTTAATGTTTATCCAGAATGGAAAGAGAGAAAATCTAGCAGCTGCAATGGTCTATAGTCATAACCCCATCTATGAGGTTAACCATTAATTTACGGCTATGATTACTCCCTAATGATTGTTTTTATGACTGATTAATCGAATTTGTTAATGACAAACCAATATGATTATGGGATCATTCAAAATTTAAAATTTAAGTTGCCATAGTCAGTCATAAAATGTATTAAAAAGAAAGGCAAGAATGCATTTTTTACTCTTTAATTTTATTTGAGGTTTTTTTTTTCTCTTCTAACTTTTTTTATTTTGATTTTAATCCCTTAATTTTACCTTAAATTTTACTTTTATCCCTTAATTTCATTTATTTTTAATTTAGTCATTTAATTTCACCTTAAGATTTATTTTTGTCCTTTAATCTTATTTTTTAAAAATTTAGTTTCTTAACTTTTAAAAATTATTCAAATTTTTTTCTCTTTAATATCAGCAAATTAAATATTTAACAAGAAAGTCTTTTGTAGCTCTTTATCTCTATCAAGACTTAATTCTAATAATCTTTCTATCAAATAACTTTATAGTAGTAGGGTGGAAAAAAATTTGAATAATTTTTGTAAATTAGGGGATTAATTTAGAATAAAATGAAATTAGTCAATAAACATAAATTTTTAAAAAAGTTAAAAGACTATATTGAAACAAAAAATAAAATAAAAGTGAAACTTATAATAAAATTCAGAAATAAAATTAAAATAAAATGAAGTTAAAGAACAAAAATAAAAACTAAGATAAAATTAAGAAGAAAAAATATATTAGCCTTTAAAAAATAAATAACTTTCTCCTAAACAAAGTTGATCAAAGATGCTTTTACGCACATTGTACTAACAAGCAGCCTCAGCAAGCGCAGTCTTGGAAGAAAAGTATCGAAATTGTTGAGAGGGACCTGCCAATTGTATAACATGAAAAAGATTTATTTTGGTTTTGGTTTAACATGATTGGGAACAAGTCCTTATCAATGAGTTTCTCTATTTGCGCTCACTCATAAAAAGGTCTGTTTCCACTACAACACAATCTCTTGGAGGCATTATCAAATGTATCTCCATCATGGTTGCTTTTGCTAGCTGCTACTTCTATTGCCTGAACAATTAAAAAAATCAACCAACCCACTCAAAAATAGCAGAAGATATCACATGGGGATTACTGAGAAAAGTTATTCATGAACAATTAAACATGTACTGCCTTTCATGGGAAGCTGAGATTCTGCTGTCATGTGATTCTGTACTCTTTAAGTAAAAAGAGAAGTCTTTTTTCTTGTCAATATCTCCTTTTTAAGAGTAGGCTTCTTCTTCATTGATGAAGAATAATAACTGATTTCTTCACCCCAAGAAGATTAAATCATCTTTCTTAAAATCATCAATGGAGGTTTGACAAGTAGATTGACCCACCTAATCCCTTTGGAGAGGATATCCCCAGAATAATGATCAATTTTGCTGGCTAATCTCAATTAGGCATTAATTTGATGACTTCACAACTCTTTGCGTCATTATAATTGGCTTCCTTTGGTCAGGATTATCCATAATATATTTGAGACCCATGTTAAACATTTATTGTAACACCAAGTGGAAGATTAAAATAAACACTTAAATATGATACAGGGAACGTGAAAAAGAAAAGCAGCCATTAGATGTGGATTAACACGGACAAAGATAAATAAATTACCAAAAAAAATCTTAAATTCAAATATTTAACTAATATAGATAGTATTTTAAAATAAATTTTTCAATACACTAAATTGAAGTAGATGAAATATTTCTTCAAAATCATCCGAACAAATCTTAATCCTGAGCAAAGTCTAGAAATATCCCTAACAGCAATAATAATAATAAAAAGGGATCGTCCAACCTGGGTCTAATTTGGAAATCATTAGTCGGTTTACACTAACTTTCTTAATTATTCTTGTCCGCGATATTATGTTTCAACTTTCAACAACTTGTGGACAATGACAATTGACAAGCCCTATATCAAACAATGAGAGGCAGGCATATGTCCATGAAATTAAAGAAGAAAAATGTGAGAATGAGAGGGACCCCATTATATGTCGAGAACTGCCATTATCTCAAGTGACAGCCAAGTACCAACTTCACCAGAGAGAGCTTCTCGTCGCATGCGCAAAACCTTCATACTTCACAGGGTCGCTTTTTGTTTTTTGGTGTCTTTTTCTCTCAGATTCAGAGCTTTCTCTCTCTTTTTTCCTTCCATCTCCAATAAATTGACTTAGCGTACAGTAAATCAATCCATATTTTAGAGTATTTTCTGTGTGTTGGACCACCGTCAACATTCAAACACATTAGTGGAACCTAATATTCTATATTATAATTGTGCCTTTCATTTTATAAAATCCTCTTGGTAGTGTCATTTGACTCATTTTGCTTATAAAAATTGGTTCTTTCTCAATTCTCATCCCTACCCACCACGCCACTCACTTCTTTTTCTTGCGTTTCACTGTTTTTGATAATCCAAAACTCAGTGAGAGACCCAAAACAACAATGGTGCCCCTTAAGATGGCAGAGATGTGGGCGACAATGGGATCGACCATAGCTAGCTTCATGTTCGTTTGGGCAATCATACGACAATATTGTCCGTACGAGGTTCGCCGTTTCTTCGAGAAGTACACACACAGGCTCATGGGCTACTTCTACCCTTATATTCGAATCTCCTTCCACGAATTCGTGGGAGATCGGCTCAAACGCAGCGAAGCCTACTCAGCCGTAGAGGCGTATCTCAGCGCCAACACATCAAAAAGCGCAAAAAGGCTCAAAGCAGAGATGGTTAAAGACAGTAGCAACCTGGTACTCACCATGGACGAGTACGAGAGAGTGACAGATGAATTTCAGGGCGTGAAAGTTTGGTGGATTTCGAGTAAAATTATGTCTCCAACAAGGTCCATGTCTTATTATCAAGAACAGGAGAAGAGGTTCTATAAGCTGACTTTTCATTACAAATACAGAGACACTATCACTGGATCGTATTTGGAGCATGTGATGAGAGAAGGGAAAGAGATTCGCTTGAGGAATAGGCAGAGGAAGTTGTATACGAACAGTCCTGGCTATAAATGGCCAAGTTATAAGCAGACAATGTGGAGTCACATTGTGTTTGAGCACCCTGCTACGTTTGAAACAATGGCTATGGAGCCTGAGAAGAAGAAGGAGATCATTGAGGATTTATTGACTTTCAGTAAAAGTAAGGATTTTTATGCAAGAATTGGGAAAGCCTGGAAAAGGGGTTATCTTTTGTATGGTCCTCCTGGTACTGGGAAGTCTACGATGATCGTAGCAATGGCTAATTTGTTGGGATATGATGTGTATGATCTTGAGCTTACCGCAGTGAAGGATAACACAGAGCTGAGGAAGCTTTTGATTGAGACGACCAGTAAGTCTATAATTGTGATCGAGGACATTGATTGCTCTCTTGATCTTACGGGGCAGAGGAAGAAGAAAGCAGAGATAGCCTCAGATGATGATGGGGATAAGGTGAATGCAGAGGCAGGAAGGAAAGAAGCAAAGGAAGAAGGTGGGAGCAGCAGCAGTAAAGTGACACTTTCAGGACTACTGAATTTCATAGATGGGATTTGGTCTGCATGTGGAGGGGAGAGATTGATTGTGTTCACAACTAATTATGTTGAGAAGCTTGATCCTGCACTTATCAGAAGGGGTCGAATGGACAAGCATATAGAGCTATCCTACTGCAGTTTTGATGGGTTCAAAGTGCTTGCGAGGAACTACTTGAAGATTGAAACGCATCCTATGTTTGATACAATAGAGAGGCTGCTAGGGCAGATCAAGATCACCCCAGCTGATGTTGCTGAGAATCTTATGCCAAAATCTCCCATGGATGATGCAGAGAGATGTCTTTCAAGCTTAGTTGAAGCGCTTGAGGAAGCGAACAAAACTGCAGCTACCGCAAAGGCAGATGAACTGAAACAGAGTATTCCCGTTAAGGAAAATGGTGAGTTTCCAGATGACAAAGAAACTGCCAAACCAATGAATCATTACCAGCGATAGCGCATTAGTGATCATATTGTATAAAAAAATTCTGGCCCAGTGCATAATGCGAGGCAGATTTGTCATTATATTAATGGATAAGTATCATTATATCTTTTTTCTATGTTGAAAAAAAAATGTTTAGGTTCAAAATGATAAATGCTCAAGTGCACAAAAGCTGATCACTATGGAGTTCAAGAAAGAGAACTACAGGACTTGGATAATCTAAAAGCTTTAAAGTTACAGTGCTAATTGAAAGTTATTGTACATTGATTGGATGGGCTAAATAACGCCCAACAAATTCTCATTCATTTTCGTAGAGCCTTTGAATGTAGACATACTAAAAAATGACTACCTAATCTACACAACTCAGTATCAAGCTGCTTCTGGCGACAAATCATTCACCACGGTAGCTGCTACTGCTTAAGAGTAGCCCATAGGAAGAGATATGATGGTAACTTCCTTTGGGGCATATAACAAAATTTATAGTTCTATTATCATACACATTGACTTCCTTAATAGAAAACTACAATTCCTGCAATCACGCAGAAGGAGAAGCTTGAGCATCATTATCCTCATCTTTCATTATCGTGTTTGGACCATCGTCAAAACCTGAGCTAGGGGCAAGCTCATTCAAATCAAGGAAACGTCTTTTTCTTGGGCCCTCAATTTCCCCCTGATTAGGACTACTTGATTTTTCAGGAGGCTGCTTTTGTTCTTCTATCTCTTCTACTGCAGCATAAGCATGAGGCTCATTATCTCCTTTCATTTCCTGATCTTCATCATCGTTGCCATCGCCATCGGAATATTCATTTTCAATCATATAATCCCCATTCTCACTGGGACCTGAATGATTGTCTGAAGCATTAGACTTCTCAGGTTTCATAGACTCTGGCTCCGATTCTGACATCTCATATTGTCGGTAATTGATACGGTTTCTGGTGGCCCTCTTGCTGCGTCGTAGACCTAGTTGAATCTCATCCACAGACCTGAGTTTAGTTTCCCTCCTAGTACGGCCTGGCAATTGCTTAGATTTCCGAGGCTTGTCACTATCTTCACTGATACTCAAGGAATCTTCATCATCATCATCATCATCATCTTCTTCTTCTTCAACATTGTCTTCATCCCACTGATATTCATCATCTCCCTCAGAGCTACTAGAACGGTTCCTTCTCTGCTTACGTTTCCTGAGATATTCTTCATCATATACGGCTTCTCCAACAATATCATCATCACTGTCATAGTCTGCCTCATTATCTGATAATGCTTCAACAAACTCTTTCTCTGAATACCGCATAGGCCTCTGTCTTCGCCGATTGCTGATGTGAAAAGAAAATTATTAGCAAAAATTAGATGTAAGGCATCAGGTTCAGGGCAGGTATAAAGAAAAAAGAGAAAGGGGGGGGGGGGGGGCGGTTCTCACCTTCGGTCCAATGATTCAGATTTATGCTCTTCCTCAGCATCATCAAATTCAGGTGATTTTGGAGACGGCATACCAAAACTCAGATGTTCTAAGGCATGTGAGGGACCATTGCGTCTACCATTACTCAAGGTTTCAGGTTTTCCAACTATGTCTCTCCTAGGAGTAGGTTCTGGAGATGGCTGTTTCTGTCTGAAAAGGGAAGAAACAGATTTTTGTGCCATGAGTATGATTAACCCTCTTTTCTCTCTCTAAGAAAATTTACATAAATACATATACATCAAGAACAGGCAGAGAGAGAAGTATAGGTTAAGATGAATTTCATACTTGGTTATTTTAATAGCCTCATTGATGGACCTATCATAATCATCTGCAATGACATTCACGTCGACAATTAAATTAGTATACCATCAGCAGATGAAGATACTAAGGCAGTAAGATGACTCCCATCCAACCAAAAAAAAAAAAAGAGGAGGAAAAAGAGAAAAAAAGGAACCCCAGGCAGTTTCAGATGATAATTGTATCATGATGATAGTAAAACAAGAATGCCAATGCCACTGTATGAAGGTGCATCCTCCACACATAATGAGACATTGAACCATATTCATTCCAGATTGCCTTACCAGTATTCACCACTATAATCAAGAAGGGATATGACTAACATATTTCAGTTAACCAAAAATTAAGCTGAGTGATGATCTTAAAATATTAATTATAGAAAAATCATTTTGGGTCTGTCATAGCAAATAGATAAGGCTGACCTTGTTAGATAGTTAAAATTTAAGATGGCATGTTCATCAGATCAGATAACTCATTGGTTGGTCCATAAACAAACACAACCACTATCAGAAATTACCGGTCAGAACAATATCCCTGTAAACCCCCTTTCACCCATGAAGGGAAGCTTACTAGCCAGATGTTCCCCTAGAAGAATGTTTTAGGTATGGATTACCACATTTAGCCTACATCGGTACCTAGGGCTGAGGTACAACCACAACAAACTAATCTTAAAAAATGGAGCCTTGTCTAATAATACACAGGATGCCACGGTAGTATGTGTTGAAAAAGACAGTACAATGAAAAGCCAAAATCCAGTCATAAAATCAACATGAAAAGCATTCTATAATGTGGGCTTCAACCACGGAGGACATGAAAGTGCTGGTTCCAACTACAATGAGTTAAACTTTCTCGCTCTTACCAAATGTGTAAGTAACAGGTTTTCTATCACGAAGTGAACGCCCAGGAGCAAGCCCATCAACACCCAAGAAATTATCAAGAAGAAGAGCTTGTCTGTGTTGCTTTTTCAGCAACCTCTCTTTCCTCTGTCAAAAGAAAAAAATACAAGCCAGTTTTAGATCAGTTACACTCCAAGTCAGAGTCTAATTAACCCAAAAAAATTTCACTAAGATTCTGCAAGGACCATAGATAAACAAAGAGGAAAGGGTAGAATCCCAAGTTCAATTCTTGGAATACCCCCCTTCTTATCATTTTTCTACGTAAGACAAGAAACACATGCCTAAATATAAATATAATAACAGTACCTTATGAACCTTCTCAATCTCAGGAAGCATGTCTATCTTCAGTTTTTTCCCTAGTGAAGCCTCAGTTCTGTTTCTACTTGAGAAAAGCTTCTCCTATATGTGAAGATGAACAAAATCAAGTAAGATTCAACTTGACATAATGAAAAAGCTGCAGTCAGTGATGAAAGCAGGAGAGATTTTTTTTTTTTCCCTTTGGAAAAAAAAAAAAGAGAAGGTGAATCCTATATCTGGACACAAACAAATATCAACATTGTAGATTATTTATCAGACTATATTAATTACATTGATCAAAGAGCTAATAATGTCAAAGAATTGATCCTGGGAATTGGCTATATATAAAAAATCATCATTGAATAATTATGGCAGCTAAGTTTAGACTCTTTAGCTCACATGACTATTTACTAATGAAGAATGTAGCTGACTAAATGAGGTAAAAGTATTGAGTATCAACCCCTCAGTCCCATACATTAAAAGAAAAAGTTTAAGAAAGGTACATTTATAATGATTCCAAACGTTTAGAGCATTTTCCTGCAAGATCAATAACTACCTTTTGTGATAAGTCCATAATTAGGGATTATGAAGCAGACTCAACAAGCTATATGAGATTTTTGTTAAACGTTATAAACTATGATGTGAAGATATACAGTTTTTCTTTATTAGGAGTAATCAGTTTTAGACCTTTGGCAAAACAAAGGTAAGCAAAATCTTCAGCAGAAATGTGATATTCCCTTTAGGTTGGTTGATATAGCCAGATCATAATGCTAAGATTTTCAGAAGTTCTACCACCTTTTGTTTTTTTGGTGGTTGGGGCGGGGGAGAAAATTGTTTGTCCAGCTTCTCAATGATGTTTGGCTCAAGGTCAAATCAGCTAGTCTGGTTCAGTTTTCAGAATAGTGGTTCTATGAATGCATTCTATCTTCTCTTTTTTGGTTCCTTCAATTTTAATTATTTATTTTTTGGAGTGCCTTTATGCCTGTTTGCCCTAGGGAATGTCTTAAATCCTCTTTTGTGTTGTTATCTTACATCGACATTAATAAAATTCTCAGTCAAACTAGGATTTGATTATGCATATATGTCATTTATTCTTTGCACCCTCTACTAAACTAGTCAAACCCATGATGACCCTTCTACAACCATTACACCCTGTATTGGGGCCCAATGGATGACGTAGACCAACAGACAGTTCTCACAGTGATTTTCTAAGTTCTACCCAACCACAAAATTCTTCTATCTGTCTGTCAAGACTTCATATTAGGTTACTGATTTTAGCAACCAAGTGAGATGGTAATGAAGGACTAATAAGAATTGATGAATTTAAGTTTTTCTAATTCGACAACGATATACAGTTTATATTTCCTTCTAAATGACAGTTTTCTACTTGAATTATCACCAAAATAAAAGGTTGCTTGAAACTAAGTTAGTGTTTCTAATCATAAAAAATATAGGATTAATTTGTCATTGTACAATAAGAACTACATGCAACTTATATTCACATTTTAAGTGATTGATTACTGAATTGTCTATTTGGCTCAACCTTTGTCTCTCCCCCCTGCTCTTTCTCTCTAAAATAGTCATCCTAATATTACATTTCAATTTTTTTTTTCCAAACAAGCCACCTGACAATTATTAAAACATGTCTTCCTGTTCTCGGGCAACTAAAAAACATGAACATAAACCAACTTCAGTAACTTACGGAAACATCTTGAAATTCATCAAAATTGGTAGCAACAGCTTCCCACTGGTATGATGTATTAGAAAGGACCTTCGAACCTTTTGCTTTCCCTTTCTTCACTTGAATTACTTCAGTTTTCCTTGTTTCCCGATATAACCTATGACCAATAAGTGGGTCATCTTCATACCTGCGCTAATGAAATTGCAAATAAATAAACCAATGGCAGACATAAATGTATAACAACTTTCCATTATATTACTTCAATATTTTCACAACTTAAAGTGAAATTTCAATTTTGGAAGCAAAAGTATCACCAATAAGAAATTCCATGAGAATCACCCCCAATACGCTCTTTTCGGAAAGTTGAAAGTGCAACACCATGTCTGAGTGAGTTGTCAATGTAACTTCGGATATCTTCTTGCTGCAAAATATCACTCAAATTAGATCATTATGCCACTGATACATTAGCAGAAGTAATTTTCAAAGTAGGACCATATCAAGCCATGATAACCTTTGACATAGGGTTGGATAGGTGGAGAACCGAATTAGACATGAATGTCATCAACCCTATAAAGTTTAAATTTACAAGGCCATACATGTATGCAAACTATACTACATGACTAATTATCGAGACTTCATCATCATAAGTCACAGCCATGCACAGAACATAATCGCCTTTGATTCATTTGTTCAGCATGAAAGGACTCTGCAGCATCATCTTCCAATAAGATTCAGGTAAACATCAGGTGTAGTGACCTCATCCTACCATGCCAAAATCCATTTAGTTAAGATACAAAACATATACATAGACAATAATAGTACCTCAACACGAATGTCACATAATGCTTTTAAGATGACAACACGGATCCCTGGATCAAGTGATTTATATACTTCAACCTCCGCCCTGTCATGTTAGAATAACCTGAGGCTTTGGAAATGCATATAGATTAACATCACAGAATATTTTATATTTCATGCCTACTTACCCATGTGAAGCAACAATTGGAACATCCCCATCCGCAACCTGTGCATAAATTCCATCCTCATATTAGGCTCTAAAAGCTACAAAATTCACATTACTCTCAAATATAAGCTTGCTGAGTAAAATGGCCTCATTACCCAAAACCACCAATCTCTCAATTTTCTGCATAATACGGTTATCCAAGTATCACGTGTGAGTGCCATTCGCGTAATGGGAGGGATTGCCTATCAAAAGATTTAACAAATATTACTAGCAGACTAGCTGCAGTCTTGCAAATTTGACAATTTAAAGAAGAAAGTATTGATTTTCTAATGAATTAGACGTGGAAGGAACAGAAGGCCATAGCACTAGAACTGCAGATGAAAACACAACTTCAAACAACTCTGACAGCCTGGATTTTCTCAAGTCTTCACAGATCTATTTATCATTAACAATCTACTTACAAGAGACCATGCAAAGATATTGTCATTAATCATTGCAGTACTCTACCCATTGACTAAATTTAAACAAGTTCAGCTTCAAGTATCACCGCTGTCTACAATAGCCCATCTCTGTACACAACTCATTAAATCATGCACCATACACTAGTTTACTCTACTAATTGAAGCATTGGAATTCCAGCAAAGGGATAAATTCTCAAGATTTCACTGCAGACTCTTTTCCCCACATTACTTGTACTGCTTGAAACTATATTTCACGTCAGAAACCTAGCAGTAAGATTAGGTGCAAAGAAGAATCTTGTCCCAAAAGTTTTAGATATACTTCCATGTAGATAGTTTGTTTTAGTAATTTTATCATGAAGTTTCTTAACCTCCTCAATAAGCCCTCTGGCATCAATGTAAATACCAGTTTCTTGCAAAAATGGTTTTAATCAACTTTGAGATTAATTTGCTCTCAGAAAATTACTAATAGAGCCAATACAGGACTAAAACCAAGAAAAGGAGTTATAAGCTCGTGCAGATTCCTTTAAATCTTACAACCACTACAGACTGTATCATTTTTGTTATTAAAACCAAAAGGAATAAACAAATCTATCGGGTTAACACTGTTCTTCCATGATGCAATGGATCTCTAAAGCGTAGGACAACAAAACCAGTACAGCCCAATGTAACACTCATGCAGTTTAAAGGCACAATACACTGATTGTATGCATCTCTTCATAACAGGTTTGAAAAAAAAAAAAAGGGGCTCTCGTGCATCTAATAAAAACCTCCAATAGTCCAATCCAGTATATGCTCTCAAGTAACTAGTATCTGTCAAAGATGCAACTTAGCCACAATTATGTCCATCTCGTATTATAATAGTATATTTGTCAAGTTCATTGATTCCATCAATTAGTAATGTGTTCACAAACCCCAAAAAATGCAAGCCTTAGTTTATTGTTCCTTTCATCAATTCCTAGACTCTATAAGCCAACTACCAAATTTAATAAAGCCTCATCCCCACTGTTGTGAATTCTTCAAGTTTCTCATTCGGGCCTGATCCACCCATACATGTTCTCATTTTTGGGATAAAGATGTTTTCAAAACATATATACTAAGATTTAATATACACCAAAGAAAATGTCCGGCCGAATCACTTTATTTTCTTCCAACCATAACAGCCTCCTACAAATTAAAAAAAAAAGATTTCATAACCCTGAAAAAGGTCTCTCTTATGGCTTAGCAGCCAACTAAACTACCACAAAACTAAAATTTTCAATTTAAGGTGCATAGTTGCAACTTACAGGTATAAGCATTGCAAAATAAATTAAGTCAACATGAAACAGAAGCAAACATATGATGGAATGTCTATTAATCTTCTGGTGAGTAAAATAACAACAGGAAGTACTCAACTAACGAAATTTTTTATCACATTCACCTGAAGAAAGATGAAATCATGTAAACAAGAAAACAGAACTTGAATAACAAACTAAAAGAACAAAGCACCAACCTTTAACAAAGGTATATGTATATCACTCAAAGTGTCGTTGGGCGTAAGGAGAGCTGTCTCGAACTCTTCGGCCGAGAATTCTACTGAGATATTCAAGAGAGGCCTAAATACCTACAACAACGTATAGAACCATAAGCCCCAAAACACTGAATGCATAAGAACCCCATAAACGCAATCCAATAACAAAGATCATAGCTTTCCAGCTCACATGCAGGAAATTGAGTACAGAAGCTAACTCCCACATGGAGCGCAGGTTCCACCGAGGCATCTGAGAAGGTGGAGGCGGCTCCACCAACGGCGTCACGATCTTGCTGCATTGCTGCTGCGGCGAGTTCTCCTGCTTCTGCTCCCTCTTCGCATCTTTGGACTTCCGTTGGATCGCCGGCTGCGCCGTTGAATAGAGACGAGTCGCGGCGCGAATGGTGCAAGCGCGCGACGGCCGTTTGCTCCTCGTAGTGGTGGGAGCGGTTGTGGTTTCTTCCTTAGAAGGAGCGACGCCGTTTTGGGAATCGGGGATGTGGTTTTGGGAATTTCGTTCCGGCGAGGATCGGTTACCGGCTTCGCCGGAAATCAGAGGAGGAGAGGGAGATCCTTCGGACATGGTTATGGAGATCAAAAGGTTTTAGGGAAGCTATGGAGGGATTACATGTACAGGATCATGGGTTAGCATTGGAGAAAGAAATCAAAGTAAAGGGATTTCAGAAAGAGAAGTCCTGTGTTTTCAAGAGCGAGAAAAAAAAAAAACAAAAACAAAATGCGAAAAGCAAAGGGATGGGAAGGACCAAAGGTCCAAGCCCTCATACCCAAAGGTGCATATACCTATGTAGTACTTGTGCGACTGCAAATAGGAAACTCTGGGAAGCACAAAGAGAGGAGGGATAAACAGGTGATGGAGAGGAAGACGAACAATTCCTGGGATTTGGGGTGAGCTAGGATTTGTTTTCACTTCGGGTTATTTGGTAAAACTGTTTAATTTTTTTTTTTTCTCCTTCTTATCCTTTACCGCAGAATGTGTTGTTTCTGGGTTAGCTCAGTAATTGATATTTTCCCCCTCTTTTCCAATGTTGTCTTTAAATAGGCTCAATTTTCTAAAGTCACACACCACAAACCTTGCAAATTACTTTTGCCTATGCCGGTCTGACTTTTTTTTTTTAATATATATATATATATATATATTTTGGGCGAAGGTCAGTCTGCGCTGGGAATTAATATACTGAAGCTGATGAATTTCATATACGGAATTTGTTTCGCTTTCAGCTAAGGGAAAACAGATTGCAGATTTGTTTTGTAACTAGGATATAAGCGTAACACGAAAACAAATTGAACACCCTAGGCAAATAAATGTGAGAAACAGATCAATAATAGTTTGTAAATAAGAAAATGGATATTTCGCAAGCTTTGTCATGGTTTGAGTTAATTCCCAGTAGCCAAAATATTTGGCCTATTTAAAATTATTTTTATTTTAATGTTTTTAAAATAGATATTTTTTAAAACAAATTTTGAGAATAAAAAATTAAAAAATCTATTTAAATTATTATTATGAAAAGTAATTATTTTTTACTTTTTATTTATTCTGTAGAAAAAAATTACAAAATACTTTAAAAGTGTTTTGATTCTTTTATTTTTAAAAATAAAATTTTATTTTTTTATTTTACAAAATATTTCGTTAAAAATATATTATTAAAAAAAATTATTTTTTTTATTTTTAAAAATAAAAAAAAATTATTCTAAAAATAAGAAATTAGAACCAAATATTTTTCCTTTATTTTTGTTTTCACCAAAAAGTGCATACATGTGGCCAAGCATAAGCCATTAGGTTTTCTACATTTCATTGGGGGTGTGATCTGCCTATCATTTTATACACAGATTCTTGTACGTTGTATCTTAATCATTGTTGGTTAAAAGAAACAATAATAACATTAGGTGATGACAGTTCAATTAAATTGCTATAAAATAATATTTTTAATTGGTGTGAGCTACGTAGAAGTGATTGCTTTTAAATTTAAATTCTTTTAAAGACATTATTTAATTATAAGTATTTACAAAGATTTTATTATTTGTACTAGTTAATGCATAAATGACGTACTTTTCCTCCTTGGATTTTCTTTCTTCCTATCCTCGATAATTTTCTTGTGCATAGTAACCTAGGACGTATTTGCTTACTTTGACCATCAACAACCCTTCCCACCATCTATTCTTTTTCACTTTTTTAAGTAGTTCTACTGAAATATAGTATTGTTTTTCTTGATAAATTTGACGAAAGGGGCAAATGTAACTAATAAATGTCTCTCCATATTTTTTTTTCCAATTAACTACTTGACCTGTGCTTTATTCTTTCTTTTTGTTTAGCTCATAAAAATAGCTTTTGATAAAGCTATTAAGTATGGTCTTGAAAAATGTAGGTAATTAACAATAAACCTTAAATTTAAACATCTACTTTGTCTTATGCTAAAAAATAGAAATAACCCCCGGAGATCCTTCGTATATTTTGGTACTAAATTGGTCATCTCTAAACAACCTACCTTCACTGTATTATGATACCCCTTCCAATGAAAGAGAAGAACATTAAGCTTAAAGTATAAGTTGAAGTCAGTGGTTTGTAGATTTCTGCTTTCTGAAAGTTTCACTTTCACCTTTTATCTTGGGAAGTTGATGAAATTGTAATTCCATTACAGGAAGGCCCACTGATGACCCTGATGTATGGTGCTGTGCTTGATATGACTGTTAAAGTTAAATAATTTGTAGTGTTCTGCGTGTTCAAGTTCTTTTGGGTTGTTTAGATATGCAAATTTATTTATTTAGAAATTGCTAAAATAAATTAATGACATGATATCAGTCTCAATCAATAAAATGAGCTAGATGTTTTATGTTTGATTTCTATCCATATCTCAGTTTTATTTAATACAAGTTTCCATGAAAAGTTTACTAATTTGTTATTGGAGGCTCCACCAAATACATTACAAAAATGAAAAATCAGTCAGTTTGGTTGCATTCTTGCTTGACCTTGTAATGACTAATTAAGGGGCAAAAATATGGGTAGCAAATTGGTGAAAAGTTGAATCTTTTAAAGAAATCAAATTGGTCATTAATAGCCTTTAGTCAACCAGACAACGCAATATGCTGATGTTTTAGTCAATCAGCCACTACTTGATTCATTTCTCAGCCATGAAGAACTTGGTTTGTCGCAATTAGAAAGAACAAGGCAAGCACTTTTAATTTCAACCTATCTTTTGTATATTTACCCAAAAATGAAGGGATTTCCCCGTTTTCTTACAATGAATTCAAAACTACAGACAAGCTATTCTAATTCTATTTTCCTCTTCTTCTTCTTCCCTTTTTTTTTTTCTGTGGGGTCACAAGTCCATCATATGAGGCCAATATGGTGCCACCTCATCCACCAAACAATATTACTGCTACATTAAATCAAAATATAAAATGTATGGTAAGAAAGACTAACAACAGAAGGAAATCAAAATTTTCAGGCGAGGGGGAAGAAGAATGAGGATTGTTATGTTCTCAACCACAACCTTTTCCTTGGTACACAAATAACTGCAACGGCTAACACCAGTGCTTGTCAGATAATAAATGTCCTTCCTGTTATCTTCTGCTAATGAGAAGACGTACCCCAGTAGAGGAGTAGAACTTCCCTCCACGGAAGAACATTGCATTGGAGAGTCATGAGCACATGTAGAAGGAATTTTGGCACTGGTGAAGTTTCCACTGCTTTCAGGACTCTCTGTACCTACCAGTATAAATCCTGCATACGGATCTGTGTACAAGTACCTGAAAAATCACCAATACAAATGTTGGTTTTATTATATGTATTAACCACAAAAATAATGGACCATCACTTAATAGTTTAAGCTTTAAGTTAAATATTCTTTAACATAATATTGAATTTTCTGAAACCACGTGATCTATAATTTGATTTTTAACACAAAATATTGTGAGTTTGTATTTCATCCACACTTGTGTAAGGAAGGGGTGTATTAAAGATATTGATAAAATCAATCATAGGCCTTCATATTGCAGCTTAACCTTATGACAGAAATGATCCTTGACAGTTTTAAATGGTGAGAGGACAGCTTCTAAAGAGAGCCAAATTGATAAATAAGTTGAACTCTACCTTCCATACATGCAAGGATCAGTCATGGACCGATAAAAATAGCCACCAAAAATCGATGCAGAACCAGATTTGTTATCTATCTCAGAATGACTATAACCCAGTACAGGAAAGATAGGTGTATGGAACTGGAAGAGATATTTCTTCCAGGAGACTCTGATGGCTGGAAAGGAAAAGGTCCCTCGAAGACTTGCCACCCATGGTTCCCACCCTTTTTAACCATATCAATCTCTTCATATTGATCCTACATAGAATGAATCAGAAGACAGAAAAGATCATAGTAAGAGCAAGCAAGAACTTGACGTTAAAAAGACTTGCATGCCTATTGAACTCTTCTACCACCAAAGGTATAAAATTGGATCATTGAACCTGTCCGGAGTCTCCACAGAGAAAGTAGGACGGCCTCTTGGAGTCAAGACTACAACGCCAAGGCTCTCTGAAACCCAAAGCCCATATCTCTGGTTCAAGCTCCTTGTCATCAAGATAGGGATTATCTCTAGGAATACAATAATTTCCCCATAGACCTTGATCGTCTATTTCTTTAGTACCTGCCAAGAATGTCAAAATAAAATGACACTTACGAAGTTTACATAAAAAATCATATAGACATGCATGTTGGTTAAGAGTATAAAAGATAGTAAAAAAAGTACTAGTCACCTGAAGGCATCAAAAATTCTGTGTCACTATCAGAAATTATTTTCATATAGGTTTAGCCTATTGTGTTTTTTATAAACTCTACTCACAAATGAGTGAGCTTAGAATAAAAATTATCACTTTAATATAATAAAACCCATTAATTACGTGTGACAAACATTGATTGTTAAGCTTATGTAAGCTAAGTCTACACAAGAATGCCTCGATAATAAGATTATTATATTATAGCATTCCATTCAAAAGTAGCTAGGACTTACTACGTAAACTATCTAACATCAATCCTCAAAATCTTTCCCAGTAAGGATCTTTTGTCCTGGGAAGAGTTGTAAGGATCACCACGATCAGAACCATCTGCCATCATGAAGTACAAGCATCCATCCGTGGGTCCAAAGAGAATCTGACCAGCATGACCTCGTCTGTACGGAACACCAATTGTGAATATCCTTCTCACTTCTAATGGATTGGCACTTTTAGCCTATATATAGATATCAATGCATCTCTCAAAAATGATTTAGTGACAGTATTCTGAAACAAGATACGAACCAACACATACAAAAGAAGGCGCTGTTGCTGTGCCATTGACTGTAAACTCTGCAACTACAACATGATACTGACATGGCAGGACGCCATCATCAGAACCAAGTTTTGAAGGGTCACAGTTCACATCTGAGTTACAAGCACATCTCCCAGAACAACTAGGATTTTTCATCCGATCACAAGAATACGAGAGAAAGAAGCGGCCATTTTGTGTGAAGTTTGGATGAAATGCAATTCCCATTAGACCATGTCCAGAGTCGAAGAGAATATAATCACTACTATCTAGGAAGGGTTTGGATTCATCAAATTCCAAAATCCCATTGGACCCTTCATCGGGAGTTGAAGCTAACCATGCCTTGCAAATTAGCCAAAAAAGCACGGTTGGAACCATCAGGATGTGGAACCATACGAAGGTAACACCCATCCCCAATTTTCTCTAAGCATAGACCCTTGGGAGGTTTGGAAGTAGAGAAGCCAAGCCCATTTCCAACTCTGTCTTGCAAGAAAGGTTCAAATTTAGAAGGCATTCCTGCTCCATCGAGAAGAACCCAACTGAGTTATCAATTAATATTAAAATATAGAAGGGGGAAGAAACATAAAAAGACCCACTTGATTTACTGGCAAAGGGATAAGATGATGAGGACTTGAGAATTCGTGAAATGAAGAAAGACAGAAAGAGAATGTGAAGACCGCTAGACGTGATGAAATTATCCAATGTTGAAGAGAAAGTAGAAATTGAACTTTCTAAGTGCCTTTCTACGAACTAGCTTATATAAGATGAACTTCAATGAATCCGCAAGATGGCGGGGAAGAAAATCACCGAAAGCAAATTTCTCACTTGCCATTCAGTTCGCCTGACCTCTACGTCGTCTTAGCTGATATCTGTGTACAGCGGTAATATTGGAACTATCATTAGTAGTGTTGTTTATATCATAGAATTTATCAAACAGCATATGGAAGAGAGCCCGTTATTGGAACTATCATTAGTAGTGTTGTTTATATCATAGAATTTATCAAACAGCATATGGAAGAGAGCCCGTTAAGAAACTACTCTCACGCACGGCGAGAAGAATTTTATATTGCAAATGCAGCACAATCAAGTTATGGTTAGCCCAATCTCTGCGAATTGAGCACCATCTAATCATTTATTGAGACAAGGGAAGTCCCTAGATTGGTTTTTGAATGGAAAGCGAGTTTGTCTCCTTTGCCGCGACGAGAGACCTAAACCGACGGCCACAAGAAAACTATTTGGAGACTCGTTGCACAGGAAAACACATCTCAACTCTCGAAGTCACTTATTTTTCAGGGAAGAGTCCTAATTCTAACATATTAAATAGTAGTACACATAGTCAACAATTTATATTATTGTTGTATGTCTAAAAAAATATAGTATTATAAATAAATATTGAATAACTTCTTTGTACTTTTTTGTGATTATTACAATTTTGTTCTTGCAACTTTCAACTATAATACACATTATATTCTATCTCTTCTGAAATAAAGCGCACACACAACGGATGGATGAATATGCATGCAACGGAAGCTGTTGATTAATCAACAGTAAAATATATGGATTCAAAACGATTTCATAACCTGGAGATGCAGATGCAGATGAATCGCTAGTTACAGTGGCGTGGAGTTGTCAAAATTGTCTCTGCGGGGACATTGCTTGCAAGAGAGAAAAAAGGAACATTTGAATGTGAAAGAGTGAGAAGAAAAAGAGGTGTGATTATTTATAGAACCTGAATTAAGTACAATTTTTCAATCTGCTACGCATTTTCTACTTTCCCTCCCCACGGAACATTATCCCAGTTGCATCATATCAAATTATCAACAACTGAGGTAGTTTAAATCTGAGTTCATGTTGAAAAAAAAAATGAAGCCACCCAATTACAAGGAAGTCTCTCCAGAACAAAGCCTGGGAGCAAATTAAATGAAAATAAAAATAAGACAATAAACAATCCTCCGTGCGTCAAGATCCCAAAAAGGTTTGCTTTTACTTTGCTGGCTGAGCATAACCTCCGTCTTCTTCTTCACTGTCTCTGGCAGTAATTTCAACCATCAAGCACAACAAGGGCTTTCATGTCCTCTAAGAAAGCCATGTACGAGTCATCAATACTCTCTGCTTTTGGTGCAGAAGACAAGCTCATCGACTTTGACTTTACAGAAGTTGGCCCTGATGTCCCAGGGACAGTTGTAGAGGTTGACAGTGATTGTTTTGGTTTCGGTTTTGGCATTGCACTCTCTCCTCTCACTCGAACAGATGCAGGAACCTAGTCAAAAGCCAGACAAAGGATTGGTTAGAGGGAAAATTATAATGCAAGGAGATTCAATATCAACATGTCATAGGCCAGTGCAAGTTTCCAGTCATAACTCACAACCATTAAGACAACCGCTAAACTTAGTTAACTTCATTCTTTCTTATTATTATCATGCCTGAGTACAAACAATAAAGTAATTCTGGTCTCGAGTGATGTCATCAGATTGATTGAAAGATAAGAATAAATGCATGAGTCAAAATAATATAATACCTAAATATTAAAAGAAAATGAACTCACCATAGCTGTAAGTTCTGGAGTTTGCTGAGCTAATGGTCTTTTAACAACAGTGGAAGCAGCAGTTTTAACATACGATGGTTTCTGAGGAGGTGGAAGCCCAGAAGCTGCATGATCTTCTTCCTGGAAGTTAGGAGGACCAGGTGGAAGAGGAGGTCTCATCATCGAATGAGGCCCAGGTGGAGGACCATAAGGTGGCCTTGGAATCAGGGGGACCATCATCCCAGGAGGTGGTGCTTGACTGGGGAGTCCTGGTGCGGGTAAAGGAGGCCGCATATCAGGTGGTGGTGGGGGGTGGCGAGAAACCAGATACTCCTGGGGGTAATACATCAAGCTGCAAAGTTGGAATTAATGTAGGTCCAGAAACTGGAGGCTTTTGCCTTGAAGGAGGTAGCCCAGCAACCATTTTTGGGACATCTTGGCTTGCCAGAGAAGACTTATTTCAGCAGTAACAGAAACATCATCTGATTGACTAGCACTAGACTTTGGTGGCATCCCACTTGGTGGAGGAGGAGGAAGAGGCACCTACATTTCAGGGAAATAAAATATGTCATTGCACAAGATATTACAGTTTAGGAGAATCTTAACAAGTTCCAGCTTTAAAGTTAGAATCAATCACGTGTGATATGTAATCTCAATTGGCAACCATGTTATATAGTCTGTTAACTTCCCATACATCACAAGAGTATAATTCCTTGCCCATCAATACAATTACTGTCAGATATTCAGATTGTTAATTTCATGCCTTAACAGATAAAGCATAAGCCATTAAACTAGATTACTTGACAGAAGCTTACCTGACCAGGCTCCTTGGAATATGAATTATCTAACAATGCAGACTGATTTCTTTCTCCGCCTCCACTGGCGCCAGGTGGAGGCGGCTGAGAGTTTTGGAGGGGTGGAGGCGGAGGAGGTATAGGATGGTTTGCAACTTTCTCTTTAGGTGGGTGGCCAGGAAGTGGAGGTGGCAAAGGAGGTGGTGGTAATGATGTAGGCAAATTGGCTGTAGCAGGCTTTGGCGGCATTGGAGGTGGAGGAGGTAGAGGCCAAGATGCAAGTAAAACAGAACTGCCTGCAGAACTATTACTAGTATCAGGCAAAGGTGGCGGTGGGGGAGGAGGAGGTACAGCTAATACATCATCTTCTGACCCTGTCTCTGAGGACGATGCAGCAGTACTTGACAAAGCACCAGAAAAGGGAATTCTGGGTCCTTCAGTTCAGCAGAAAAGTAGACCAAGCAAAAGAGAACCAAAGAATCAACATTTCTTGATCCGTGCATTTTTAGAAAATTGTGAATCACAATTGTGAATCAGAAGCTCAACATACCTATTATTTAAACATAGGGGGTTTCCCTGGCGGTGGAGCCCCAGTAGGGTACAGTGTAGGGTGATAGTAAACAGAGTTCTGTTGCAGAAATCATTAAAGTGTTTCTTAATAAGTAAAAAAAAGTTTTTAAAAGATCCGCTATCTTAACAGAGGGAAGAAGCATACACACACAACATCTCAAATCCTACCTCAGGCTTTGGGTGTTTTACTTTCTCTTCTTCTTCTGCAGTTGTTCTTCTACGAGGAGGCCCTAAATGACTGCCCAAAAGACATATTATATCTTATAAAATAAACAGTAAACAGACATAAATTAAATTTATCTTCTAAAAATATCAGCAGAGATTTCTTCACCTGAACATAATAGAGGTCTCACCCTTCTCCTGCATTTTCTCCTCATATTCCTGCCCAAGAGAGCTCAATATTGAGATCATCAAATATCAATAATAAATAATAATAACAATTTAATCAAAATATTAAAAGTAAACAGTTTCAGCAAACATTAGTCTAGAGGGTGTAGAGTCTGATTTTCTTTTCCCCCCATTGAGCCCTCTGCCAACATTTAAGAGATTAAATTTTTTTTAAAAAAAACAAGAGTATATACAGGAAGTTTCTGCTTGCTAATATTTGCAGTAGTTCCATAAAATTCTTACTTTGCCTTTCTCAAAACTCAATCATAATCATGAGAGTGGGTGCATTTTACATCAGAACGCTGAATTTAACAGTGAACCATTAAGCAAAAACCTACATAAAGCCCATGATCTGATAATTAAGATCTGAGTCTCCCAAGTTACAAGCTTTTACATTGGTCTGAAAAGAGACAATATAATACTACCACTTACAGATCGTAACAACCCCAAGAGGGCCCTTCAGCTACATTGAATGGTACTCGCCTATGCACTCGAACCGTGCATCAACCAATGTTCTTGTCACAACAGGTATACAGTGACATGAAATCAGCAAACATTCTATACATGACAACACAACATGATTTTCAATCATGCTGAAGAATAAGAAGCAGCTAAAGAATATAAACAACCAAGAAAATTCTTGCATCATAACAGGCACATTGGTCAATGCTGCTCTGGATCATGATATAATGAATATTTCCCATTCATTGCAAATATGTTCAGCCATACTCTACGCATTAACCAATCCATAACAATCTGATCGCCCACATAGGCTTTCCTTTTCTTCAAACACAGGAAAGGAGTTTGATATCAAATCTCCTCCAAACTCTAGAGGGTATCCAAATAAGTCAGAGATAAATGAAGCTTGGATGTAGAATTCATAAATCTAGTGATCAGTACTCAATTTTGTTTTTCAAGGAATTGCATATTGACGTATATGAGAACAATCTGCCAAGCAAATATGATAATTAAGAAAGGAATATAGTCCAAGTGTCCAACAGTTAGAAAACTCATAGCATAAAATAATTACCTTCCTCTTCTTTAAGACAAGGTTACATGTGTCATGTAGCTGTCTCTTCTTGTGCTTTCTTGCTTTGTCCAAAGCACCATCTGCCTCTACCACAAGCCCACAACCAAAATGTAGAGTATATTTAGACTGATAAAAGCGTCCAGAAGGCCTCATGTTTTTCTTAGTTATATTAGTAAATATACGGGAGGCAAACAGATATAGTAAACTAACTTCTCAATATAAGCTGACCACAATCAAGAAATAACAGAAAATAAGAAACTGGGAAAAAGGACCAGAAAAAGAACAACAAAGAAGTGAAGAATGCATAGACAACCCCTGTACTTACACTCACTAGCAAAAAGCCACCAAGTACTTTGAAGTTCAGATAATAAACTCCTGGAATATAGCAAACTTGAGAGTAGACCCTTCCATTCACCTGCCGTTAGATAGTTAACAGAAATTTGAAGGGTGTCTAGGTTTGAAACCACAAATGGAACATTAAGGATTCAAAATCAAAATTGTGCCTATATGGGGTCATAATTGTGGCTGTCTAGCTTCAAAATTTGGGGAAAAAGGGTGTCTAGTTTCAAAATCATGTACAAAATAATTAGGGATCGAAAACAAAATCAAATCATGGTTGTCTGCTTCGAAAGCACAAGTTTGGATTTGAAGATTCTCAAACGAGAATTTATGGAGGAGGGGGGAAGGGTCTTCTCCCAAGTATGTTATAGTACAGGAGTCCATTAATCAGATTTCAAAGTACATGGAGGCTACAAAGAGAGTTTGTCCACTTTTTCCAACAAAGAATAAATAAGACAGCCTACAAACCAAGGTATTCTACCTACACATGCTCCATTACTTTCTAGTCATATGCCAAAACACCAAACAAAGCATCAGCACACGAAACTACCTTGTTTAATGCACAGACTTATAATGTAATTATTTATGTACACCTCTGAACGTCCATGTATATGTAGTATTATTTCACAGCATAACCATGTACTTCTATGCACATACTGATATACCTGTTTTGACTCTCACATCATGGCATGTATATATGGTAGTTATTTCTACATGGAGCAGGGTCAAATTTATAATCCCTTTTCCATGCTCCATTGAATTGGAAGCAAAGGTATATCCTATCCTGGAAAATATGACCTTTGGTGGAATTTGAAAGGGATCCCCAGTAAAGCCTGCTTATGCGGAGCACTTCAATGCCTTCTCTTAATTCACCATCTCCATAGTTAAGAGCTTCTGAAGCTCTATAACTTAAGGTTGTAGTTTCTGCCACTATACATCTGTGCTAAGTTATTGACAACATAATCATGATTCTAATGGAAATTTCAACAGTTGCTGATTTGATCGTCACCAAAGATTGGTTCTCATGATTTCAAAAATTAAGAGTTAATTCCATCTATGACAACTATAAATATGAAGTCCTTCCTCCATGCTCCACAAACATGTTGCAAGTCAAGAAGTTGAAGGGAAGCTCTTCAGTGAAACAGATGAAAATGACTTCAGAAATTTACAGCCATCAGATGTGAAACTTTAGTAAAGCGTGACTTACTCATCATTTCCAAGTTCTCAATCTGTTTTATAAGTTGTTCAGGGTCCTTCTTCAATATCCCCACCTCCCTCACCTTCTTTCTTTCTTTCTTATTCTGTCAAGCAAAAACAACAATAAATAAAAGGGACTAAGAATACAAACCATGAGTTGAGTCCTTCAAGAATACAGCATTAGGGCAACAATTAGGAATAAATTGAATAATTTTTTTAATAAAAAAGGGTAATAATCAACCAAAAGAAGTAAAACGGAATATATGGAGTGTAAGTTTAGTAAGAAACACACCACTTCTAGCACAAAAGTGAAAATTGGAGAACATATTATACCACAAGTCACACGATTTAAATATCTTGGATCCGTCATACAACATAACGAGAAAATAGAAGAAAACGTAAAACACCTATTCAAGCGGGGTGGATGAAGTGGAGGAGTGCTTCAGGTATTATTTGTGATAGAAGAGTACCACTTAAATTTAAGGGTAAATTCTAACGCACAGTCATAAGACCTGCAATGTTGTATGGAACTGAGTGTTGAGTAATAAAAATTCAATAAGAGAATAAGTTCAATGTTGCAGAGATGAAAATGTTGCGTTGGATAAGTGGACACACTAGACGAGATCGGATTAGAAATGAATGCATTAGAGAGAAGGTGGAAGTCGCACATATTGTGAAAAATATTGTAGAATCAAGATTTAGATGGTTTGGTCATATTGGGAGGAGACCTATAGAAGTTCCAGTTAGGAGAGTAGATGAAATGGAAAATAATTCAATAATTAGAGATAGAGGAAGACCAAGAAAAACTATAAGAGAAATTATTAAGAGAGATTTAGATTTAAATGATTTGTCTAAAAATATGATTTACGATAAGTGTTTATGGCGTCGATTGATCCATATAATCGACCCCTCTTAGTGGGAAAAGGCTTTGTTATTGTTGTTGTAATCCACCAAAAGAATTGAACAGGGTAATTAAAACTAAAGAGACAGGTGTAGCTTTGGAAAGTGATTACCCTTTTCAATTCCCTTTTACGAAGCTCCTTTCGGTAAGCATCAGTGGGGTTCATGACCTTGCCTCCGTTTGTCGTCTTCATTCTAAAGATAGAACCTCTCACTATCCTAGAACTCAGAATGTCCTCATCCTTCTTCTCCCGTTGTTAAGACTAAAATCTGAGCAGAGATGAGAAGGAAGTAATAGCAAGAAGAGGAATGAGCTTCACATTGCTTGACTCATTCTCAAGTGTTATCATCTTTAAAATGGTGCCAATAACCGACTCTCGGTTTGTTACAAGAGAATTACAAAATTGCCATTAATACATATGACTCAACGACCCTGCACTCAACACCGCATATCAACTACCGCCCTCAACGTCATCCTTGTCCCTAAGGATGCAATGAACAAACGAAGTCAGGAAATTTGCGCTGAATGTCGTGCCAAAACTCCCATGTATCCTCTTCCTCTAGCTCCCCTTTCCATTTGAGTAAAACTTGAGTAACAGCTCCATGGCGCCTCTGAACAATGCATCATTCTAAGATTATCTCAGGTTCATGTTGAACTTGGGTTGATCCCCATTCAGTAGGAAGTTGACATACAAGAATGTTAGAGTCAGGGCACTTCTTTAAAAGAGAGATGTGAAATGTGGGATGAATTTTAGATGATTGAGGAAGGCAACAAATCCTACCCGAGCCAAAATCTGATAGGGCCCAAAATAATGAGGAGACAATTTTTCTACAGGTCTGCCAGTAACTGAAGATTGTCTGTAAGGTTGCAACTTCAAGAAGACCCCGTCACCCTCTTTAAACTCCCTTTCAAATCTCCTTTTATCAACATTTTGCTTCATGCGATGCACTACCACCTGTAAATTCTATTTAAGCTTATGGAGCATGTTCTCACGAGCAATAAAGCTTCGGTCAATGACTCCATAGAAGATTCTTGTGGCAAATATGGAGCATGTATAGGGGGAGGTTGGCCATACAAAATTTCATAGGGAGTATGTCCTGTAGCGATGTGTAAAGTGGCGTTGTTTGACTAATGGTAACAACCTCACCCATTCCTTTAGAACTGACCAAGTAAAACTCCTCAAGTAGTGTTCCAAGCATATGATCAACACTTCGCTTTGACCGTCAAATTAAGGGTGGTAGAAAGTAGATAAGTTTTGAGATACTCCCAATTTGGCTAAAAATTCTGCCAAAACTTGCCAGTAAAGAGAGGATCCTTATCTCATTATATTAGAAGGGGCCCCATGCAACTTGTATATGTTGTCTGAGAAGATTTGAGCTAAATTTGTAGCTGAAAAAGGATGTGACAAAGCTATAAAATGAGTGTACTTGATCAATTTATCCACCACCACTAGCATCTTTATTTTAAGACTTGGGAAGCTTTTCAATAAAGTCCATAGCCAAGTTTTGCCATATTTCATCTAGCAACGGTAGGAGTTGTAGAGGTCTTGGATTAGCTGTCGTCTCAAATTTGCATCGAAGATATGTCTCACAAATAGCTAAGAAGGTTTTAACATCCTTATGCAAATCCTTCCAATAAAATAAAGCTTTAATGCATTGTACAGTGGCTTTATTACCTAAGTGACCTCCTAGAGAGGAAGGATGTAACCATTGCATGATGTTTTGTTTCAGTTCTATTTGATTTGGACCAATAACTAACTTGTTATGAATAAGCATTCCATTATGCCATTTATATTTAGAATGGGACGTAGGATCACTAATCAAGTTTGTTATAAGGGATTGCAAAGTGGGGTCTGTGGTCCACTATGTTTTAATAGCTGTTCATAAATCAAAAGACACTGAAGAGAGGCTCAATTGAAGTAATTTTCCATGAAAGGCTCGAGACAAGGCATCAGCTGCGGCATTCTCTTTTCCCTTCTTGTATGAAATCTCATAGTGCAATCCCATAAGCTTTGTAATCCACGTATATTAAGCTGGAGTGGAGAGTCTTTGCTTTAACAAATATTTTAAACTACTCTGGTCTGTCAAGATGGTAAATGGCTAGATACTTAAGTGCTGATGCCACTTGCTGACCACATACACAATGGCTATAAGCTCCCTGTCATATACAGAAAGGAGTTTATTTTTAGGTGATAAGACCTTACTAACATAAGCAATAGGATGACCATTTTGCATTAACACAACTCTAATCTCCACACTTGAGGCATCTGTTCCAATTACAAATGGCTGTGACAAATCTAGGAAGGCCAACACAGGGGCAGCAATCAGAGCTTCCTTTATTTTGTTAAAAGTATTTTCAGCCTTCAAATGCTAAGTGAAACTATCTTTTTTAAGGAAATCAGTTAAGGGTTTAACGAGCACACCATAAGCCTTAATAAATCACCTATAATAGCTAGCTAAACCTAAGAACCCACACAATTCCTTCACTATTTTAGGAGCTGGCCAATCAGAGACAACCTTCAATTTTTTAGGATCAGCAACAACAATGCCATTGGAGATGACATGCCCCAAGTATTCGACTTTATCGATTGCAAAAACACACTTGCTTTGCTTAACAACAAAATGGTTATGCTTGAGGATAGTCATAATTTCTTTTAAATGCAACATATGCTCCTTTAAGCTACCACTGTATACAAGTATATCATTAAAGAAAGTCAAGACTGATTTTTGGAGTAATTTAGCAAAAATGGCATTCATAATACTTTGAAAAGTAAAAAGGGCATTAGTAAGCCCAAATGACATAACTAGGTATTCATAATGACCATGATGAGTTTGAAATGCAGTCTTGCATACATCTTCCTTCCTCATTCTGATATGATGATAGCCAGAACAAAGATCAAGCTTTGTGAATACTCTTACTTTATCCAACTCATCCAATAAGTCTTCAATGAGGGGAATAGGAAAGTTATTGCGCACAATGGACTTAATTAAGGTTCTGTAATCAATACACATATGCTAGCTTCCATCTTTTTTCTTAACTAATACTATAGGAGAAGCGAATGGAGAGGAGCTATGTTGAATGATACCATTATCAAATATTTCTTGGATCAATTTTTCTATAACATCTTTTTGTAAGCTGGGTATCGGTAGGGTTTGATATTCATTGGATTAGTACTCTCTGAGTATGATTTGATGGTCATACAGACCTCTACTAGGTGGTAAATCTTTAGGTTTCTCAAATACATCACCAAACTCACTTAACAAATCAGATACTACAGAAGGAAGAGTTTCAGCCTGTAAAGCCATTAAACTAATGCAATTGACCTGTGGATTACAAGGGATTAATTGCAGCATATAAGAACTAGTATTAACAAACAGACTTTAAGCCAATTTGTCTTCAGAAATCACTCTATTTTTACTTCCCGGTGTAACAATGAGAGTGACCACTTTTCCCTCCCAAATGAACTGCATGATTAAGTTCTTAGCATCCAAGCAAATAATGCCTACGTCCTGCATCATTGCATTCCTAATACTATATCACAACCACTTAAAGGAAGCAAAATGACATTCGCTTTAAGCTCTAACTCCTAAGAATGCCAACTGAATCCTTCGCAAGCTTGTGTACCTGTGAGTTGGTTTCCATCAGCTACCTTCACAAATACTAGATTAATAAAATGTACCTTGCATATACGCTCAATTCCCAAAGACTCATCCAACAAATTGTAAGAACTCATTGTATCAATCCAAATATGTATCAATCGTTTGCCACATCTCCCAATCACCCTCATGGTAGGATATTCAACATTTCCTATTATAGCATTCAGTGAAAGCTTAGGGGTCTCTTGCTGGTTAGCCTTAACTCCCTTGTCTCTTAAGATCCCCTCACTGGATGAACCCAGTGCTCCCTCGTATGATAGGCATTCATCAATGTCAACAACTTCCATTAGATAAATTTGTATTTTCTTTCTTTGAGGGCAAGTATGACAAGGGCTAAATTTCTCTCGACAATAATAACATAAGTTTTTGGCCTTCATATCATCGATTTCCTCAGGAGTAAGCTTTTGTTTAAATTGAACAGATGGATTGCCCAAAATGCCTTTCTGTGACTTATCAACAGCATGATTGTTGAAAATCTTTCTGCTATCCTCAGTAGGTGTCCTCCCTTTCATTAAAGTACTCCCTTCACCCTACGAGCACATTACCACTAGCCTTAAGAAGGACACTCAATTTTGCAATAATACCTTGTTGTACTAATGGTAAGTTTCTCTCCACCAACTTACCAAGTCTAGTAGCCTTTAACACTGTCTGTGGCTTCAAGACTTTAACACCACTAGCAATCTCAAGTTTCAAGGCTCCCACAAAGCAATTGAACTGCTGAGCTTCAGTTAAATTGACTCGACAGATTAAATTGTCAAATTTAATTTGGAACTTAGTTAACATACTAGTTTGCTTCAGATGTATCAACTCTTCTATTTGATCATCGTGAATAGGCTCGAATCTGATTTTGATGGATTTTACAAACACTTCCCAACTAATGTGACCATTCCTACTTTTTTCGAAATGCTAATACCATTTATAGGAATCCTCATCGAAAGCCAAGCTTGCAATAATCACCTTACTGTTTTCAGGGGTCTCATCCAGCAAAAAAAACTCTCACATTTAGAGATCCATCCGAACACGTCTTGCCGAGTGAATTTCGAAAAATCCACTTTGGTGAAACAGGTTGGAACGTGATAATCATTGTTCCCGCGGTCATTTGCATGAATAACTTGATTTTCCACTCTTTCTTTGTCCCGATCCTAATGCATAAGGTCCATCAGCTGTAATAAAAGACCGTGCATCATTTCTTGCATTCCTGTCATTTGAGATCCTATATCTTGAAATTTCTGATTCATCCCAAACCGTAATCTATCCTCCACTTCACGCATAGCAGTCTGCGATTGGGTTCCATTGGCCATGGATCGACAACTCTGATACCAGATTGTTAAGACTAAAACACAAGAAGAACAAAAAAGGGAGAAATAGAGCAAAGAATAGCATAGAGGAGAAGGAAGTAATAGCAAGAAGAGGAATGAGCTTCACACTGCCTGACTTATCCCGTGTGTAATCATCTTTAAAATGATGCCAACAACCGACTCTTGGTTAGTTACAACAAAATTACAAAACTGCCAATAACCTACACTCAACACCGCATATCACCTCTTTCTTTGCTTCTTACTTTTTACCTAATCCCCCTTTCTCGTTTCTCTTTCCTCTCTTATTCTTCTATGCCAATTTCAATTCGCTATGGAACAGAATGAAGTAGTTGTACCATTCACGAATTATGTGTATTATTTAATTTTTGATGGTATCTTTTGCGTTTCAACGCACCACGCCAAGTAAAGATCCTCTCCAAATTATCATTAAAAAAAAAGCTCCCCCTTAAAATAGAATTTGGACAAAGAAGAAAATAAATTTCTTGAAAACTAGCAATAACCCCTGGATCTAACCCCTGCAGATCCAGGGTTTTTTTTAAAAAATGAGTCCCATAAGAAGGAAAAAATGAAATTTTTTTTAAAAAATATATAGATGAACAGTATAGCCTGGTGCTATAAACAGTATAACATAGTAAATGAATAAGTTAGCGACACGACGTTATGAACAATAAATTATAAACATTGCCAAATAAACAGTGACAATCACGGCTTTTAATATATAAGGAAGATTTGTTCCAACCTTATTGTTGCGTTATGGGCTCATGGCCCAGGCTTACAAAACTAACCAACGTAATTTATTATAGAGAGAGAGAGAGACAAAGAAAGATTGACTGAAAAAACCTAGAACATTAGTAAGTTTATATATTGGGCTTAGAAAGTGGACGAGATGGTTATTAATAAATTAGGGTGTAGTGCTACAAAAGTACAAAAAACAATTCATTTCATTGATTGAAAATTAATAAAAAATAATTGATAATTTATCTTTTAATGATTAAATATTACAATGTTATTAATGAGTAAATTTTAAAAACAAATTTTTATTTTATTTTATTTTTATGTTAAGATGATCAAATAATACTCAAACTATTAAGCAACTCAAATTCGACCTTGTTTAATTAGGTTTAAGCCATATATCTAAGTCCAATGGACGAGCTTTGGACAAAAATAAAGTTAGCCTCAAGGTCTTAAAACTAAGATCAAGACCAAACTTGGTATTATACTTTGAAATTCAAACAAGGTCAGGATTATGCACAATGGATGTTATTAGCTTTTTCCAATCTTGAGTTTGTCCGCTCCTATCATGCTGTTAACCCTTAAAAAAAAAGTTTTGTTTGGTTTACAACATTGTAAACATAATCCCTTTACATAACTTGTGTAATATCTATTATGTCCTTATACTTATCATTCTATTTATCAAATTACTTTTCTAAAAGTATGAGTAAAATATTCATTTTTTATTTTACTTATTCTTACTTACCCACATTTTACATTCCTTTTGCCATTACATCCTCTAACCAAACAAGGTCAAAAAGACAAGTGGAGAGAATTAAAAAAAAAAATTATAAAGACCTCAGCCAATCCTAAACCCCCTAATTATGAGAGGTTTACAAATTTAAGTATGAGATGGGTTAAAAGGGTTTTCAACCGTCATAATCCACCACCCCATTAATTTTCAAACATTCCATCAATTGTTAGAAAAATAGAATACTTAACTCATTCCATCCTATTCTTAACCCAATTTCCCAATCACACCTTTGATTTTTTTCAGTTGCTAAAAAATATTTGAAAATTTTAATAAAATTTATAAAAATAATACCATTACGTTAATTATACATATTAATTTTCCGTTCTTGATTTCAATTTTTTTAATGAAAATTCTTGATTTTATTTTATAAATTTACAGTTATAGCTAAATATTTTTGTAGAAAAAAATTAAAAAATTATTTCAAAAATTAAAATTTTGACCAACCAATTATTACCTTAAAGTTTTGGATGAATTCCCATCACGTCACAGTAGACGGAAAGATAGGGCGAAAAAAGATCACTTTCAATTACGAAGCTGGGAACACTTAATGCTGAAGCAATGGTTATTTTACTATAAAATAATAATTTTAATCGCCCATAAAACATCCCACCATGGGAAGCATTGAATCCAAGTCTGTTTCTTACAATATCTTTTTACCATGTTTAGTGCATCCAAATACGTATAACTTGCAGTTACTTCCTGATCACCTCCATAACCATAATTATAGTAAGGAAAAGTTATTTCCAACATAATGCCTCCTTACTGTCACATGCTTCTATTTAAAAAAAGAAAAAAGAAAAAACTATAATTTGTAATGTATTCTGGGATGTAATATTTTTTGCAATGTTTATTATGATTATGTAATCATTACTCAACAATACACATAATTTCCTATCATAACTATTCATTTTTTTAAAAGTTAAGAGTAAAAATATCATTTTCCTTCTCACCTATTTACTTTTTATATAATTTTTTTCCTTTTACATCCCTACCATTAGATCAAACCAAACATACTGCAACACATATAGCCTCCTCCAACGACTCTTAATTGTATGAGATCATTACGATACAAACTTATTTATAAAAGGAGTAAGTGCTACATTTGTCAGAACTTTTGCTAATGTATAGTGGAAGAATTTCTCAAACCTTTAATCAAGTTAAGGAAGATATCACTAATATTAAGAAGCAAATAACTAGTGGAGAATATAATCCCATTCAAATTGTCACGTGTAACAAGAATCAAAGAGAACAAGTGATTTACAGACACTCACACCTAAAGCGAAAGAAAAACACAGATATTAATACCTTTTAACTTGCTGAACCACTACAAATTATCACAGTATACTGCAGTTTCATCTCTTCACTCTCTCAGAAGGATATTGAAGTCGTCTGAGAATAACCTGATGATAGAAGCTTTTTGTTCGGAAAAACAAGCCTAAAGCAGCCAGAGAACCTAAGATGGCAGCAGATGCCATTATAAGGAAAGATAACATAAAACAATGAGTTCCAGCGCATGTATACCCTTCTGACGCTTCTTTGTCATATATATACCCAACCACTCTTACAGAGAATATATAAGATCCAACAGGACTTGCTACGGTAATGGCGTTGAAGATGCTACCCATATGTGCCAGCCCAAATATCTCGGAAGTGATTGTGGGCATTAGGGACCACTGAGAGCCATAACAAACACCCACCAAAACTGAACCAGCATATAGAGCAGCAGGCAGTCCAGAAGCTATCACCACATGGCCAATGCTCATGATCATTAGAGTGATAAACATAAATAAAGGTCTTGCCCATCCTCTTGTGTGTAAAAAATAATCGGAAACGTAACCAGCTCCAAAACGGCCAAGAAAATTCCAAATGCTCCACAAAGAAACCAAGGTGCCTGTCTCATGGCTCGTATAACCAAGGGATCCTCCAATCTGACCAATGTTATTGACTGTTGCAAGTCCTGATCCCATACCACATGCCGTAGAAACAAACAGAACCCAAAAGTTCACAGTTTGCATAGCTTGGACCAGATTCTGGTTTTCCCCGAGTTGCAATGCGCTTTGATTGTTGGTAACCATATCTTGATCTGTATTACTAGGCAAAGGGTGCTCCGCAGAATCTTGTCTTACTTCCATCTTCTCAGTATCTAAGCGGCCTGGTTCAACAATTAGTGGGGAAGCCTCATAAGGAAAACCCTCTGAAGTATTTTTAAAGTTCCTTTTCTGGGCTTTTAGTGCAGCCCATAGAGGCGAGGCCAACAACACTATCAACAAAATGAACACAAATATGCGAACCAATAATTGCAGACTAAGAATGTTCTCCAGAATTATGATGGCCATAAGATAAGTAGCAACAACTAGAGCTATCAAAGACAAAATATTTAGATATTTTCTCTCATCTCCCTCACGAGTGTTGTGGATTCTGACAAACCACATAAGCAGCAAAGTATTTATAGGTGGTAAGAGGGCCAGCATCATGAGGTATGATCTAGGCTTGTTGTTAAATATCGTCCGATACACTTGGATTAATATAGCTCCACTGAGACCAAGAAATCCCTACCAAGGAAAAGAGAAGTCCTGAGGCCAAACTCAAACACTACAGAAGACACCAAGAAGTAAATGCCAAATACTGTCAACCTGCCATTGATTAAAACAAAAAACATCGATCGACCTTTGAATCGTTTCATCCATGGCAAAGGGAAAGTGATTCATCAGGCTCAAACATGAGGCAACATATTAGCACACCAAATCTCTGATGCACATCCATAAACTTAGTTCAGTATCAACCAGATAGCAGACCTAAGGAAGGTGTATCAATTGATAACAAAGAGTGATTTACGGTGTCCAGTCTAAGATATCTCAACATAAGTAGCAGAGAAGTCAACTAAGCATGTGAACCTAGTGTTTAATATTTACAAACAAAGAAGCCTTTGATCCGTTAAACATGCACCTAGTGTTTAATGTTTACATGCAAAGAAGCCCTTGATCGGTCAAATAATTATAAATCCGATAGATCTTTGTCCATCTTTATCTTGATCTTCTTTTTGGAAATCATAAGTTGGGTATGAAAAGCTGCATTAGACCAGCTGCAAAACAATTGTTTATGCTTGTGTGGAAGACAAAGATGTTGCTCCAAACATTGTCAGTCAACAAACATAAAACATTAATGACTTCTGTTCCAGAAAAAACTATAACATTCTATTGTCCAGGTTCAGTGTGTAATGCATTCAAGCTTAAATGCCAACTTTGGGAGATGTGAGTATTATGCATTCCTAAACTTCAGGCATTTTCCACTATTAGGATAAAGCGTGATTATAAAGTGACAAATTAGTAACCCAATTGTCAGACTGGTAGCAAATTACAAATCATCAAATGATTTCGTAGTATATTTTTCATCCCATAAGCTAAAGTAGCATTTCACAACCACGTTGATTCCTCGTCATTCCAATGGATCAAAGATATATGCGGGGCATATTTCAAAACATTACACAGGGCAACAGAGCATTATACTATTCCTAAAGCAGCTTGCTTATATTCAACAATAGGATTGATAAAAAAAATCGAGGCAGCAGTTTTCCTTTAAAATAAAAAATAAAAAATCCATTGGAAAGTATGGACTGAGAGCGAATGGAGAGTTAAGAACTTAGTCTTACCTTCATAATGCCCACAATGGTTCCATTATAGTTTGGGAAATTACGCACGCCGGTGACAACATTGGAAGTATTGAAAAAGCTCTGAGCATGAGCGGCCACGAACATGAACAAACACATCAGCGGCAACGGCGGTGGAGGAATGACGCCGGTCACGGCGGCCCACATGAGGAAATAGCCCAAAAAGCATTGGGCAGCACCAAGAAGATGAACCAACCAGGGCCCGGCTCTTGTTCGGTGGGCAGCGAAATCATATAGAAGACCAGACAGGACGCCGGCGTTGATTCCGATGTCCTTGAAGACAGAGATGATGTCTAGGGTTGACTGATCATAGTGCTGACTTGACTTGAGGGTTTCCGAGTAGATGGAAAAAGTGTATAGGGAGCCACTGGTGCACTGGATCCATATGCTGGCCACCGTTGATACCCATTTCGAGTTAAGGTCGAAATTGAAGTCGGGATTCTCCATCTTTCATCCTCCCCGTTTTTGGGTTTTTGCGCCTTTTCATGTGTTTTCTGTTCCGTTTGGTGATGACACCTGGAAATTGATGTCGTTGCTGATCACCTATACATCCCAGTATAGCCGTTTTATTTTGGAAAATACCAATATTTTTTAAATTGGCCCCGGTAAAAATATTAGTTTATGGTTCATTAGTTTGATCATGGTCGAACCATGATTGAACCGGTAGTAATTATATATTTATATTTTAATATTAAAAATTTAATATAATAAATAAATATCAATAAAATTTAAAATATTTTATTACTAACTATATATAAAAATAAATTAAATATAACATAATTTTTAAATTTAGTTAAATTTTTAATTTTAAAATTTAAATCTAAAATAATTTATCTATTAATAAATATAATCATCAAATATTAATTTATAAAAATTAATTATTTAATATATTAATTTTTATTATTATATTTTAAAAAAAATTGGAATACTAAAATTTATTTGATTAAAAAAGATTTGAACATAATGTAAAATATAATAATAGTTGATTAAATATTGTAAAGTTTAAAGGAAATTGTATAAGTATATTTATATAATACTGTGCATTTGTTTACATGAAAGTGCAATGTGGTGGAATGGTTGACGTGTTGAGAGCTTCCCTCCAGATCACGGGTTCGACGCTACTAGAGATTGTTTTTATGAAAGAAATGCAAACCATTTATACTCTATATATATAACAATTTGAATGTATCAACTGAAGATGCTCTGAAGTCTGGTGGCAAACGAATATTTTGGACGCATGAGGTCCCTAGTTCAAGCCTTGTAGGTGACATTCGATATTCACCAGAGAGAGCCGGTCCATGCACACCGATTCTTGGTTAAAATAGGTCGATCAAACCCGATTTTTGACCGAATTTGATCGGTTCTTATAACCACTGGTTATGAGTATTCTCCGGATCGGACCAGGGTCCGGTTTCTGGTCTAACCGGTTGACCAGGCGGTCCTGTCCAGTTTTAATAACCTTGGAAAATACTTATATGATATTTGTTGATTTTTGCTACCAAATTATTTAACTAAAATATGATAAATATATAATTTTTATAAATAAATATATAATTTTTTAATTAAATTATATATATTATTTAATAAAAAGAAGGGCTAAATACCCAACAAAAGAGAAAACAAAAAACTACATAAATCCGCAAGAAAATTAAGTCTCCATCAAATTAGCAAAACACAACATGCTAAGAAAAGAAGGGATAGAGCTTCAAAAGTAACTCTTGAGACATTGTTCAACGTTGTAGGCTTTTTGATTCAAATATATTAAAAATAAATAAAAGAAACAAATGTATAACAATAAAAATTAATTCTCTATATATATATAACTGAATTATTTTTTAAAATTTTGTTTAATTTTTTTTAAAAAATTTGAATTCTTTTTTAATTTTTTTAAATTTAAGAGACACGGAATCACAAGCTCCACACCTGTCAAAAATTTTTTTTTACAAATTTTGACTAACTCTCAAAGGATCAGTCAAAGGGTCAAACTAACACTTTGAGGGTCAGCATTTCACTTATTGTTCCTTAAGGGTTAGTTTTTTATTTTTGTTATAATTTATAAAATTATAATTATAAAAAATTATAAATTTATTTTTAGAATTATTTTTAAATTAGTTATTATTTCAATTTATATATAATTTTTTAATTATTTTAATTCTAAATAATTATAAAAAAATTAAATAAAAATTATAAAAAAATTGATAAAAATGTTTTTAAAATTATATTTAAATTCATTTATCCCTTAAATTTATATAAAATTTGTTTAATTATTAAAAAAGTTTTTGTTTATATTTTAAAAATTATAATGTATTAATTTGTAAATATAAATTTTTTAATTTTATAGTTCAAAAACATTAATGTTTTAAGAACTATTAATTAATTTTGTTTAAATTTATAAAAATTAAATTTTGAATGATTATTTTTTTAAAAATAAAAATAAGTAAAATTTTTTTAAAAATTAAATTTTAATTTGTTTATTGTTTAAATTTGTATAAAATTTGTTCAACTATAAAAAAGAATTTTTTATTTGCATTATGAATAATATAATGTCTTAACTTTTTAATCTTATAATTGTGAAATATCTACATTTTAAAAAATATTAATTAATTTTTGTCAATTTTGTAGATATTAAATTTTAAGTAATTAATTTAAAAAAGTTAAGATAAGAATTTGTAACAAAATATGTAAAATTATTTTTTATAAAATTTTTTAATTTATTTATTGTTTAAAATGATACAACTTTTTAAAATCAATTGTTGGTTTATCCCAAACGATAATAGTTCTTATAATTAGCTAGTTCTCTTGATTCATTGTAAAAAATATATTCTTGATTGCACGACAGGAAGTAATAATAAACTTTTCATTGCAATAATTAAAAAAAAAATAGCACAAAGTCAAACAGATGCCAAGAGTAGCAAAAATTCTTTGTTAATATCTACGAAGTTGACAAAAAATAATTAATATTTGTTAAAACATAAATATTTCACAATTACAATATTAAAAAATTAAGACATTATATTTTTCATAATGCAAATAAAAAATTCTTCTTAATATTTGAACAAATTTTATACAAATTTAAACAATAAATAAATTAAAAATTATTTTTAAACATTTTTTACTTATTTTTATTGTTTAAAATAATTATTTAAAATTTAATTTTTATAAATTAAAAAAATTAATTAATAGTTCTTAAAACATAAATGTTTTTAAACTACAAAATTTAAAAAAAAATATATTTACAAATTAATACATTATAATTTTTAGAATATAAGTAAAATTTTTTTAATAATTAAACAAATTTTATATAAATTTAAAGGATAAATAAATTAAAATATAATTTTAAAAACATTTTTATCAATTTTTAAAAAAATTTTATTCAAATTTTCTTATAATTATTTAGAATTTAAATAATTAAAAAAATTATATATAAATTTAAATAATAAATAATTTAAAAATAATTCTAAACATAAATTTATAATTTTTATAATTATTTTTATAAATTATAAAAAATATAAAAAACTAACCCTTTTAGGTTAGTGAAACGTTGAACCTCAAAGAGTCAGTTTCAAATGACTGACTTTTAAGGATCAGCCAAAATTTGTAAAATTTTTTTTTTTGAGAGATGTGAAGCCTGTGGTTCGCGTATCTTAAATTTAAAAAAAAAAAAGATTTTGCATTTTAATTTAAAAAAAATAAATAACATTTTAAAAAAATAATTTAATCATATATATGAAGAATTAGTTTTACTATTATACATTTGTTTCTTTTATTTATTTTTTTAATATATTTGAGTCAAAAAGCCCAACATTGTAGTTGGGTAAGAGATCAGGACGATTATTTGTCATAAAAAATCACCTAATGATTTTGAAAAACCAATTCCTATTTAAATGATTTTAAATGTAATAGATCAAACAATAAGTAGGGTAGAGTTGACGCCCAATTCATTTAAAGATTTAAACAAAATGTTTGAATTAAGTTTAACCTGCGCTTTACAAAACCCTAATTTTTAAGTTAAATCAATATTAGAGCACTCTAAAATTTGACATGCACAAAACTAACATTAGCCAATATTTTTAGAAAAAACTTTCAATCCAACAACCATGTGAATTCTTCAAAATACTACCATAATCAAAATTTATGTTTCATGGTAAACATGTGTGATTTCGAAAGACAAATTCCTACTTAAAAGATTAAGTGTGATAGATCAAAGTAGCAGGTGGGACAAAGTTGACATTGGATTCGTTTAAAAATTTAAGCAAAATGCGGGAATCAAATTTAAGATACACCTTACAAAAAATTAATTTCTAAATCATATCAATCAAACAACCTTGTGAATTCTTCAAAATACCACTACAATTGAAAAATACCTAGATTTCCTTTGCTTGCTCCACACAATTAACCTTGACCCAATTAACGTTTGGCGGCTATCATCTAATGTCATAAGAAGGCATCATTCAGTGTTCAAGAATTAAGTATTGCAAACAAGTAGAAACAATTTGCTAGCAAAAGTTAGAAATTGCTTTGGCAAGATTATTAAGGGACAAAAATATCTCAGGTAAAGATACTTGCATTCCTCCACTTTCAAATAAACCAACAAGTTACACCAAACAAAATTGATTATCCACCATAGAAAAATGATGTTTTAATTAAAAAATTATATGCTTATTATATTATAATAAGATAAACAAAAATATAAAAAACTACGTTCAAGTCCAATCTATTTGTTTTTTAATAAATTACACTTTCATTCTTTAGAAAAATGCTTAAATTATACAATTTTTTTATCTATTATGAAAAATATATAAAAATCATTTTAAAGTTAAAAATTGAGTAAAGTACCTTAAAAAATAATATCGATTTCTTTTATTGATAATATGAATTATTAAGAATATATATTTATAAAATTTTTATTTTAATATTATTTATTTTGGATTAAAAACTATAGCTTTAATTTATTCTTAATTTTAAAAGTTGACCATATTTATATTAATCAAATATGTATTTGTTATATTACATAAATGATGAATATAAGGATATTTTAGTCAAAATAAATTAAATTGTAACTTGTTTTTTATTGTAGATGTGTCAATATAACAAATCTTTTTATTTATATATTTCTAAAATTAAAAAATAACTATATAATATAAACATCTTTAATTAAAAAAAGTATAATTTACTTTTATTTTTTGGTTACGTAAGGGTTAATTACATTATCCTTCTCCTGCTAGTTCTTGAAGTTTGAAATTGACCAAAAATCGATTATCTTCAATGTAGAAGAAATTAGGGATGGCGCTCTCTCTTCCCCTTCCCTGATTCACTTGTTACAGGAAGCAAAGATTAAGAAAGCAAGTGAATTATAGATACACAAATAAGCACGAGAGTGAAGTTCAGAAATCATCTTCAACTCAATAAACAGCAACAAATTTCTTTATTCCCATACAGTATCACCTTCCAGACCTCATCATGCAGGTGACGACCAAAGCTAGTTTAATTTTGAGTTCATTTATCATTTATGAATTTTCTTTTCCCTGTTGAGAAAACGGGGCCCAAAGAAAAGAAAGACAACTACAAAGAAACTAGACGGAGAGTACTGATAGTCCAGAGATGTCTTGCAATTCAATGCATCGTGCCCAACCTCTTAACATGGGCCATTGAGCCTGTTCTTATTCACTTGGTCTCCTCAATGAGTCCAATATTATTTGTTCCTTCCTAACAAATACTTCTTGTTAGCCCAATATGACAACTCTGAATTGAGTTATTCTCTTTTTTTAAATATTTTTTCCATTTAAATCCCAAACTTCTAGTCTTCTACTAAGTTACTTAGGTTAGCCAAATTAAGAATTTGATGATAGCTCTTATGTGTAGTGTGCAGAGTAGAAAACGCGAGCAAGGAACGTGGCGACACAAAAAAGCACGTGTATGTCTTAAGACAGACACGAGCTGAAGACACGTATTAAAATTTGACTAAACCTCACACTAAGGCTGAAGACAAAAGTCCAGCAGGCATGGACTGAGCCCTTGCCACCACAGGAGCCATGGGCCATGGCCCACCTTTAGCCTAAAAGGGCAAAAACAAAGCGAGAGTTCTTGACCCACCCCTCCAAATAAAACAATAATCGTCTTGCCCTACTACTTTTGTGGTCAAACCATTGAATGCTACAAAATGCTCTAAAATCCTCAAACGTCAAACCCCATTATTAAATCATTTCCAGTGCGGGAAACATTAAAGAACCAGGCAACGAGGACTCCCAAGTTTTAACGGTTCAACTCTCGCCCTCGCGCTTCTATTCTTGAAGAGTTTGCAAGTTGAGACCACAGTGTTTTTAAAATTGGACGGAATATTGTAATTATGAAGAGATTGGACTATTGCAATAAAAAAGGTTTCAGTTTAATTACTCAATTTCATTGGCAATGTTTTTAAAATTGGATCTATCATTAAATTAATAAAAATATTAGTTCATAGTAGATTAATCTAACTTAATTATTAATAATTAAATGTATATTTAAAAAAATTTTATATTATAATTTTAATATAATAAATAAATACTAAAACATTTTAAATATTTAATTAATAATTTAATATTTTTTAAAATGTTTAAAAGGTTATTTTTAATTAAAAAATAAAAATTATTCATAATTTAAAGTTAATAATATTTTATATTAAATTTTTAAAGTTTTCAAATTATATTAATATTTCACTTATCATTAAAAAATAAACATAAACATAAACATAAACGTAAAAATAAAATAAAAATTTTTATCAAACACCTTGATATTTAAAAAAAATATTATTAAATGATGGATATAAAAAAAATAAGCACAAAAAATAGTTAAGCGCATGCCTTATGTATTTTTTATATTTTCTATTTTTTTAAAAAAAATTCTCTTTATTTCAACTCTTTTTTTATTTTAGTATTCTTTATTTTAAAATTTTTAAATCTATACAAGATAAATTATTTTATTTTACAATAAAAAATCTTTGAAAAAAAGTTTGATGATTGATTTAGTTGGTTTTTAAATGGTTGAATTGATTTTTAGCCAATTATTTAGTTAATTGGTTTTCAAAAATTTGAACTAAACCAAAATTTAATTTTTGGTCCAAATGATCAAACTTGTTAACCTAATCAAATATATTTTGATTTTATTACCTTAGTAAGTAGTAATTCATAGTGGAGTTAAAATAATTTAATTATATAAATAATTTAAGCATTAAAATTAGATATATTTTTTATATATTTGTTATGAATTTTTAAATTAAAAAATGAGAAATATATAATTTGTTAATACTAATATAATAAATGTATAATTTAATCGTGAAACTATATAATTTGTTTATTGAAACTAAATATTTATCATGTTATTATTAAAAAATTTAGTTATTATATTTCAATTAAATATTAAAAAATTACCATATAGATTTTGTTTCCCATAATTTGATTATAAGATATGAACTGATTTAATAATAGAGTTGCCAATTCATTAATTAAACCGATTCGAGTCCTAATGTTGATACACCCCCGGAAGGCACTCTTCATGCCACTCTGAAGCGCCAAAATGTAGACGCAAGCAGCGTTAGCAGTTGGTTATAACGTCCCTTTCTGTACTCCGTGGCGACCGGCAACAAATATCTCCATTTTTTAAATTTTGGTTTTCTGTTTAAAAAAATAGAGAGCCTTCGAAGAGACCAAAGGCTAGCGAGTAGAGAGGGACCTAGAGTGTGAGAAGCAGAGGCATAAATCCCTAGCACTTTTCATGTCAGACCTCTCTTTTCTCTCCGTCGCCGTTCAAGGTGGCTTCTGCCGGAACTTTCATGGTCGATGGACGGTGGCGAAACTCACCTATGTGCGCCGGATAAGGAGGATAATGATGAGGAGGACGTGCCGGATTGCCTCTCCCGAGTTCGACTGGTCGATGCTCCCATACTCTTATTTGTTTGCTTCCACAAGGCTTTGCGCGGGGAACTCGACGATCTTCGGCGCTTGGCGGAAACGTCGTTGTTGGAGAATGTGTCACACAGCCGAGAGCTAATTCTTAAGCTTCAACGAAGATTCGAATTTCTCAAACTAGCTCTCAAGTATCATTGCGTTGCGGAAGACGAGGTTAGTCTAACTCATCCTCGGACTCGTATATGGTTGCTAGGAAAACTAGGAAAAAAAAAAAGAAAATAGAAATGTTATCAGTTTGTCTGAGACTTACTCTATCAATGGAGTTTGAACACTTGCATCGCATCGGATTTAGAAATGGAATGAATACAAAATAATCTGGCTTATGCCTCATTGTTAAGAAAGTAGTTAGTAATAATCAGAGCATGAAGAATTTGAACCAATATTCCTGCGTCATAGCTAAATGTTAATGATCTGGAGTTGTCCAAGCAAGAGAACGCCAAGGCGCGAAAGAGAGAATAAAGATCTATCGATGTAAACTTTTGTTTTTCCACATCAAAAATCACATTGACATGAGGATATATAAATAATTACAGTTTGTAAGCCTTTTAATCTTGTGTGTGTCGTGGAATTTGAACTTCTAGGTCCTGGCTAAATATTTTAAATATTATACATCATTGAAATTGCCAAGTGGAATTTGTGTTGAACTACTGCCACATAGTCTTCGTCAATCTCAGATCCTGCCTGGCAATTACTTTATCAGTTGAAATCAGTGAAACATAATTTCAGACGATATTTAACCCTGGTAAATTTCTGCTTTGTGTTTCAATTAATTTATGAATAAGCAGTCAGAGAGTGGAATTTACATGCATGCTTCACTAAAAACAGATACGGACAAGAAATATTTTTGGATTTTGTGAAGCAATAAGAGGCTTAATGTGTGAAGACACAGAAGGGGTACCACCATATATCTGTAAAAGATATGTTACCCATGGCTATTGGAGCTTCATTTCTGTCCTTTTAACTAGTTTTGAAGGATTGAAGATGCAAGATAGCCAGGGATCCTATTTACTGAGATAACTTAGCTGGAAGAATAGCGAAGATCTCAAAGATAGATTAGAGGTAGGACAAATAAATGTTAAGAGACACGCTTCTGCTAATTTGAGGAAGCTAAACTATGTCCTTAAATGCAGTGAAGAGAGAGTCGTTCCTTACAGGCTTACGATAACTCTCAGGTACTCAATAACGGGCAGTTATGGCTGATAATTGAGACTTGAGAGTAATGGAGACGAGAACAAAGAGAGAGTTGGGGAGCAAATTGGACAGAGTAATAGCAGCTTCAGTGAATTATATGGGGTTATGAAATTCTCTTTATAGTTGGTATGAGGTAGCCCAACATCTAATGCATGGACTTGAGGGGGTTCTTCTTTGCATTAAATGCCAGGAAGCATGTAATGTAGTGATTATGGTGACAAGTCGGTCTTTTTCAGGCCTAACGAGGGCTTACATAACTCTCAGTACTCAATAACAGGAAGTTATGGCTGATAATTGAGAGTAATGGTGACGAGAACAAAGAGATAGTTGGGTAGCAAATTGGACTGAGTGATAGCAGCTTCAGTGAGCATGACTTCAGTGAATTATACGGGGTTATGAGATTCTATTTATAGTAGGTATGAGGTAGACCAACATCTAATGCATGGACTTATGAGGGTTTTTCTTTGCATTAAATGCCAAGAACCATGTAATGTGGTGATTATGGTGACAAGTTGGTCTTTGTCAGGCCTACTGAGGGCTTTAGGTTGACTTGTCTTTGAAAAGTAGGAAGGAATGACTGTCAGGGGGACAACATGGACGGCAATTGGCAAAAAGTGTTTGGGGTTGGTCAGAACCTGACACAAAGGTATAGGTTCGGGGGCTTAGGGCAAATAGGGTTATCTTATAGAAACTTGATAACATTTACAATCGTTTGCAATATTCTTATATTTATTATTATATAAATTTAATTATTTTTCAAAAAATAAAAATAAAAAATTTATTTTTTATCTCCTTTATCTTTACTTATTTATATTTTATATTTTTTTTCAATTATATTTTCGATCAAATATTATTTGCTTCTCTCTCAAAATAAAAGATAGATTCTCCCTACATTTAAAAGTGATTTTTGTTTGTTTCGGCCGAATACATAGAAATCCAAAAAAACAAAGGTGCTTGGGGGCTTGTTTAGTTTCTTATTTTTAGAATAATTTTTTGTTTTTAAGAATAAAAAAATTTGTTTGATAATGTATTTTTAATGAAGTATTCTGTAAAATAAAAAAATAAAATTTTATTTTTGAGAACAAAAAAATCAAAATATTTTTTTAGTATTTTGTAATTTTTGTTCTACAGAATTAAAAAAAATAAAAAATAATTATTTTTTAAAATAATAATTCAAATAAATTTTTTAATTTTTTAATTTTTAAAACTTAAATTAAAAAATATTTATTTTAAAAATATTAAAACAAAAACAGAATCAAATAGATCCTATTTCTCTAAAAGGCAGCTTTTTTCTTTTCTCTTCCACCATTGTGCAACGTGGCCAAAAATAGGCAATTAGTGGCGTTTTGGATCCCCCTGCAGTCATAGGGCCATTGTTTGGTCCCAAATTAAAAAAAGAAAAAATCTTTCGATTTAGAACTTTAGATTTCTTGTAACATAGTTTAAAATTTTTAAATGTAATTTTTTTATAGTTACAATTTTTAATCCTTAATTTATCATTTAAAACGTAAATCTTAAAAAAAGGTTATTTTCAGTCTTGAATGGATCTCTTCCAATTTCTCTCTGATCGTGTATACCACTGATAGGGGATCCAAATATCAATAAGTGGCCTCAGCCAAAATAACTTTTAGGAGTTTTTGCTAGAATCAAAGTAACCGTGACATGCTTCTCGTTCCCGTGCTTTGCTCCACATTCGTCATGAGGAAAGATATGAACCTGGGTTAAACAAAATCTTAACTTTGCTTTGGAACCTTTTCCAGCCACTAAAGTGAGGTAAATATGTCTCCCAGAACTTCTTTTCATCAAATGGACAGAGTCCAAGTGCATCATGACTCTATGAGAGGTGGATCTTAAAAAGGTATCAGAGTGCTTAGAGTAGCCATAGTAGGTTCAAGTGAGTCATAGATAGGTTTGATAGAATAAAAATGAGAAATAAAATTAAAAAAAATAATCTTATATTATATAATTATGTTTGATATAATAAAATAAAAATAAAAATATTTTTATTTTTTTATATTTAATTAAATAAAAATAATATAAAAATAAAATGAGAAGAAAATTAAAAAATTAAAATATTTTTAATAATTATAAAATATAATAAAATAATTATTTTTAATTATCAATAATAATAATATTTTAATATTTTAATTTAAAATTTTATTTTTAATTTATCTTTAATAAAAAAATTATCTAAAAATAAAATAAAATAATCTTAATTTTTATTCTTCTATTCAATAAAATTCTCTTTCATCACACAACAATAAAATAGACTCTCCTATATCATTGAGAGACAACTCACCTAAAAAAAAAATCTCTTGATTACCAAATATATATTTTTCTCAATTCCACTCATTTTCTCTTTCCATCACTCAATTTTCTCACTAACCAAATGAGGCCTAATAGTTCTATTCCAGTCCTCTATTGAGTTTCGTGCTTCGTATGCTCAAGTGAAGTTTTAATTACCTTGTAAGAGATCAAGGTTAAAGAGACAATCGATGGGGACAGCCCCTTCGTAAGCGCTAGTATAATGTTAACCTGAGAAGAAGCTACGCTAAGGTTACTCAACAAAAGAAAGGGCTTTTGTAGCCAGCTTAGTGTAGGCCGTATTACCCGCAACGCCCAAGCTTGAACGAGGGTAGGTGCATCATGAAAGAGGGGTTTCGCTTCTCACCATCCCATCAATTTAGTTGTTTTTATTTTTTCTTTTCATCTCCTTTTATCATCACTTGTTTTCTCTCCTCTTTCTTTATTTCTAATTCAACATTGAACTGATAAAATTGACAAAATTTAGAATTGAGAGAATCCATTCTCATGAAAGAGTGATCGACATTTTTCCCTTAGGAACCAAGCATTGGGAGCAAGGTAGTCAGAGGAAAAAGTCTCTGAGCTGCTCCTAAGATACTTTAAACGAGAGGCATTTAAAAAAAATGCACGTGAGCGAAATAAGACATTAAAATAAGAAAAAATACTTAAAATATGTTGTATAGACAAAAATAAATATAAGCATACAATAACAATTGATATATAAATTAATTATTTAAATATAATAACCATCAAATATATTAATTAAGTCACTAATATGACTTTTCAAAGAATATTATAATCATTAAATCATAACTCATAATAATATTAAATATACTTATTAAATCCCATTAATTGTTTATTTTATAGTTTTCCTTACTATATAGTATTTGAAAATACTTGGGGCAAACTTCTATAGCTTGTCATTTCTTTATCCACTACACTTTTGCTCTTCAGGACCGAAAACGGACTCCTTAAATAAGGGATAAAAGTGCTACATCCAAAAAGGATAAGGTATAAAAGTGCCAAAGGATTTCCGAGCCCCGAACTAAAGCTAATATCTCATAGTACGAAAGGCAGGCGCTGAGGCAAGGGCCCATGACATCATTAACTGGGAGATGTCTTGGCCTAGGCTTTTACCTAAGGTGTTTGCTAGCTAAATTGTTTATCTTATCTTAACTCTCTTCCCCAAACTAGCCAATGTCTGAGCCCTCTGACTTAACCTAGGCTTTTACCTAAGGTTTTTGATAGCTAAATTGTATAACTCTCTTCCCCAAACCACCCAATGTCTGAGCCCTCTGAGTTAACCATGCCTGCTGCACCCATCTGTCCCATTAGGATGTCACTATCACAGCCTCCTTCTCCTAACCTTTCAGCTGAAATTGTCCTTTGATGCTCTCATGCCCAATCAGAACATCCTTAGTACTATTTTAGTATTGACCAAACCCCTGCAACCTTCAACGTTGACAACGCCTATCCTTTTGGCGACTAGCATGTCACGTACAGTTTAACGCATCACCAACTTTTTAGGGGCAGATCTCTTCCATGCATTGAACGTTCACTTATCATCTTTCGCTTCAAATAGAACCAAATAACTCGACCTTTTTCTTTTGCCACGAAAAAATAACTCCACCTTCAAGTTTAATGTTACTATGCCATATTTGATACTCAGCCATTGCTGCTTCCTGGTCTCGAATAAGCATGCCCTTGATCTCTAAGCGCCTTACGGCCTTAGTCCATTTTTGTCTAGAAACAAAAGGAAATTGCATTTAATAAAAGCATAAATCATAGGAAAAAAGGGGTCTCACAAACCTAGAACAACTCGAGGAAGCATAAAAGATATGAAAAAAATTATGGTTCAAGACTTTAAATACATTTGTTATAAATAACTTTAAATTTTATAATTGTTTTACAAAATTTTAAGATTAATAATTTTAATTTAGAGTTTTAAACTATAACTTTTAATATAAATTAAATTTTTAGTTATAAAATTTTTAGAATAATTTCAAAATATAAAATTGTAAATATAAATATTTTTAATTTAAAATCTTAAATTATAATTAAAAAAATAAAAGGGGCTAGGGATGCATGTACAAAGCTCATACAGCTGGAAAGAGAAAATAACGGGCCAAAACATGTTGAAGTGACACGACAAAAGCTAGGAGAGAAGAAGTGCCTCTGGAAACAGCATCTTTGCGGGTCTGAATGCATGCGAAGCTGATGGAAGAAGGATGTCCAGCTATTCATAAGATGGAGAGGTTTGAAGCTGTAAGAGGAGAGAAGGGGACATAGTGAAAGAGGCACATAAGCCTAGCTAGGAAAGGAAGAAAGGAGCTCGATCGTGACCATAAGCTTCTGTAAAAAAGCTTCATGTGCATGTGAAACCGAGAAAAACGAGAAAGAGGCAAGTCCTCTTGAACTTCCCAACCAAGCAGAGAACGACGAGTTTTTCTGAGAACGAGCCATAAAAAATCCACGGAATTTTAATTGGTACCAAGCAATGTCGGCGCCATCAAGGAAGAACAACTAAAAGAAGAGATGAGTTTTCGCATGCCCATGAACTTTGAAGAAGGAGAAGAAAGTTTGTTGGAAGAAGATAGTCGTTGGTTATGCATGCAACTTGAGGCGTTGCTTTGAGGAAGATGTAACCGCGAGGAGGAAGCACCGCGAGGCATTAAGGAACTAAAGAGACTCAGACGAGAGAACTCCATAGTTAGTCTAACTGGGAAAGAAAGGGGATCTTGCACGATCATGGGCTTCAAAGAACGAAGAAGCTACAGGTAGAAAATAGAGGAGGGGTTTCCACGGAAAAACAAGAGACGCCAGTATATCACATTGCATCAGTTTTGTGGGCTTGTGCTGCATGAGAAACTTCCTGGAGGTTGGGAGGAATTTTATCTATTTGATGGGGAGTGTGAAATGAGGACTTGCAAAGTTGCAAGGAGGGATAAAATAAAATGGCTTCGAAGAGAGGTCTAACTGAGAAGAAGAAGAAGTTGGATTAAGGTCAAGATTAAGCGCCTTAGTCTTCTAGTTTTTTTTAAGTGTTTGGGGCAGCCCTGTCATAAGTGGTTAAGAGTAAGACCTAGCAACCCTCTCGTTATAGTTCTTACTTAGGGCTTCACTTTTTCCTTACTTAAGTTGCTCTAGATGCTTTGGATTTGCATTCCTGCTCTGCAGATATTTTTTTATGGTTATCCGTTAAAATTCATCACTTTTGACTACAACTTAAACCTTTTTTGTTTTTGGGCAGGTTGTCTTCCCTGCATTGGATGTACATGTAAAAAATGTGGTATGTACTTATTCCCTTGAACATAATAGCACTGATGACCTCTTCAATTCAATCTTTCACTATTTAGATGAGTTGATGGATCCAAATGAGAATATTTCCAAGTTGTTTCAAGAACTTATATACTGCATTGGAATCTTGCGAACCACCACATTCCAGCATATGCGGAAGGAAGAAGAGCAGGTAACTGTTTATTATTCTTGCGATTAATGAAAAACTACTTTATTGTTTTTATATTGTTTTTTCAATTTATGTTACGGATATTAAGTTCTCATTTGACTGCTTTGTCTTTCTGACTGTGCAGTTGTTTTTTTCTTTTCCTTTCTGTGGTGAAGAAGACATTAAAATTCCATATCAACATATAATTAAGGCATATAATGCTTTTTCTTAAATAATTCTAGGTTATAACGGAGGTAAAAATGTTTCTTTTATTGTGGACATGAAATATGTATTTAAGGATATTATATTTTGTTTCATATAGTAGTTATATTAAATTTTTGCTGGTTCCACTTTGTAAGAAAACTATGTGGCCAAGTAGCAGAATTTATTTTTATGTGGCTTAGGTCTACTATTTTACTCTTCTCTGTAAAGAAAATTCATTAATTGCCTTAGGCAATGACTTGAATTTAATGAAATTTCGCGGTTCTTTCGTTTAGCATGAATATTCTTTGAAGATGACCAGGGAGGATTCTAGAGTGATGCTATACGGTGATTCTGACTGTCTGTTTGCAGGGTTAATTGAATGGAACCTCTTAAGTTTTTTCCAGGCTCTTGGAAGTTTTGCATATTTGACGACATATTCTACTGATTAATCAGAACAAAGAAATGATATCAATGTAGATATTTTTTATGGATATGAAATAGACAGGGCAAAAAGGAAATAAAGTAATCAATTATGGTCATGAATATTGGCTTTATGAACTGTTGAGTTATTTGGCTTACTTTACCTTTGTCTTACATGCGCGGTTAGAATCCAGTCTTCCATCATATAATTGCTCAGGCATCCATATTGTTAACGAGTGACATCTAAAGGAATTTCTGAAGCTGACGCTGATTACAGGACAAGGAAATGTATAATGGGTTAATACTAGTAGGCAAGCAATACTAAGAAATAACATCTCTTGATCAATACCTTCGATTTTGATGCCACATTCTCTAGCGTGTGCTTGTCTGCGCATCAGCATACTTGCATATTCTTGAATTCTGACAATCACACCTGTTACGAATTCGTGCAATTCTGCAGGTTTTTCCTCTCTTGATGCAGAAAATTTCTATCAACGAACAGGCTTCGCTTGTCTGGCAATTCATATGCAGTGTTCCTATAATGTTGCTACAGGAAGTTTTGACATGGATGGTATCCTTCCTTTCTGCAGACAAACAAGCAGAAGTTCAGCAGTGTTTAAATGAAATTACACCAATGGAAAAAGAACTGCAAGAGGTAGGCTACAGATCAGTCCTTAACGTCTGATAGAGATTCTGATTTTTAACTAATTCAGATATTATTGTGAAGGTTTTGATTTCTTGGCTTGGTAGCAACACCCAAACCTTCATCGAGGATTGTTTTCTCGGTGAAGAATTTCAATGTGCTGATGGATCTCTAAATATGAAAAGATCACTCGGGTTGAGTTCTTGCTATAGGAATTTCAAAGCAATTTCAAATCAGATGAAAGCAAATTGCTTAGACATAGAAGATAGAGCCAATCAAGTTAATATTCTTCATCTTTGGCATGATGCCATCAAGAAAGATATGAAAGAAATTCTAGAGGAACTTCATCAAATCAGAAACACTACCTGTTTTCAGAATTTGGATTCATTACTTATCCAACTAAAATTCTTCGCTGATGTCCTCATCTTCTACAGGTAATGCTTCTGAGTAATTTGTTATAACATTTCTTTTTAGTTGAGGTGCCGAAGGCTAGTCCATCTCTTTTATTTAAAGTACACGCTGTTGTTCTTTTCAGTTGTCTAATTTTTCAATATAACTTTCTGACTTCAGCATTGCTCAGAAGAAATTCTTTCATCCAGTTTTGAGTGAACTTGCTTATGGCTGGTTGACCAAGTCTACTGATCAATTTCTCAGTGAAAGTCATATTGAAGATTTACAGCGGTTGCTATTCTATAATGCTGAAAGTGGTATGCCTTTGTGTGAATTCATGGAGAAGCTTTGCAGAGAGCTTGAATTATTTATGACAGGAGTCAACAAACAATTTGCTTTTCAAGAAACTGAGGTATACTCTTTGCATCACAATTTTTGTTACCAAGCAGGGCAGGGAACAGGAGATTCCTTTCAGTTTATCCTCAAATATAATAATTAAAAGAAATCTCCACATATTTTGCTTTTGAAGCTTTTTTGTTTTTTTAGTTGTAAAAGTATGATCACAATGAAAATGCAGCCCTGAGATCCATACATCTATTCTATCTACATATGTAGTCACCTGCGTTCGTGAAGTTGTCCCTTAAATCAAATAGTTCTTTGTTGGAATTGCACCAAAAATAAAAGACCAAAAAAAAAAAAAGCGAGGGAAGAGGAAAAAGTAAAAGAAGTGAGAAAAAGAGAATATGCCTCTATTATGCAGATACACAGGAACCAATCAACCAAATGACATTATAATCACTAGTTTCAAAAAGATTCTCAGGTCTCTTCTTCTTTTCCAAATCTGATGTATTGGTGACTCATGTTTTTGTGAAGAATTGTTAGTTTTATATGTAATATCAAATCATACTTCCTCTATGAAAAGGTGTCAAACTGTCAATGAAGTAACATTCGAATTGTTTGCCATATTATTGCCATTTGACACCCTTTTTTTTAATCAGGTATTTCCTGTCATTCGAATGAATTGCAGCAATGGAATGCTAGCGGGACTCATGAGCTTGAGCCTGCATATGATGCCACTTGGGTTGCTGAAGTGTGTGATAACTTGGTTTTCAGCTCACTTGTCTGAATATGAATCCAGGTCCATTCTCTATTGCATAAAACAAGGAAACCCTTTTGTCCATGAATCTTTTGCATCACTATTACATAAGTGGTTCCGTGTTGGTTATTCAGGTAAAACCTCTACTGAAAAATTCCGACAAGACTTGCAACGTATTTTTAAAAGCAAAAACTCTTTGTTAACTGAGCACGTTAAGGAAGCTCCGAGGTTTTCTTTCTTAAATTATAACAAACTTCATAAAGGATCTATTGGCAAGAATGGTTGGTCTTATTCATCATCTTCTGGATTCAACAATGTGACCGAGTATGAGACACCATACTCTACAGGAATTAATATGCATATATTTTTCCCTGCCACAGCTATGAAGTTACGTCACTGTCCTAGATTTCAGGCAGCGAATAGTTCTTCTGTTCCCTTTCTTGATGATCCAAAACCAATTGACCTAATATTTTTCTTTCACAAGGCTATCAAGAAAGATTTGGATTACCTTGTTCTTGGATCAGCTCAGTTAGAAAAAAATGTTGAGTTGCTTGTGAATTTCAGTAAACGATTTCATCTAATATGCTTTCTTCATCGAATTCATAGTGAGACAGAGGATGAGATAGCATTTCCAGCCTTGGAGGCAATGAGTAAAGTGAAAAACATTAGCCTCTCTTATACCATTGATCACAAACTTGAAGTTAAACACTTCAATAAAATATCCTGCATCCTTCATAAGATGTCCGATCTACACCTTTCAGTTTCTTGTGTTGAAACAAATGCATGGGAGCAGAGAATGCTAAAACATCATCAACTGTGCAGAAAGCTGCAAGAAATATGCAAATCAATGCATAAACTGCTTTCTGACCATGTAAATCGTGAAGAAATTGAAATTTGGCATTTAATTAGAGATTTCTTCTCCAGTAAGGAGCAAATAAAAATCGTTGGATGCATGCTTGGAAGAATTAGAGCAGAAATATTACAAGATATGATACCCTGGTTGATGGCATCTTTAACCCCAGGAGAACAGCATGTTTCAATGTTCTTATGGTCCATGGTTACTAAAAATACAATGTTTGATGAATGGTTAGCCGAGTGGTGGGAGGGATACAGTATAGCAAAGGAAACAGAGAGATCAAATGATCCTCCTCGGCAGACTCTTGAGCCATTGGAGATCATATCTAAATACTTATCTGAAGAAGTTCTTGATGAACTACAGGAAGAATCCACTTCCGACAAAATCATAATTTTTAGTCAGAGGGATCATATTGATGATAATAATGAGCAGTCTCACAATTGCAATCTTGATGGCAAATCCCAGGTTCTTAATGCAAAACAAAATAGTACTGAATGTTCAGAATGCACAAATCAATTGAGGGATAATAACAAACAAACATGCGCTAAAGTAACAGATATCACAAATTCGATCGATGATAAAGGTCAGTCTTTTCAATTCTGTGAAAACTCTGAGCATTATTATGACCGTCTTATGAAAATAAGTCAAGATGATCTGGAGATGGCCATAAGAAGGGTATCTCGTGACTCTTCCTTAGATCTGCAGAAGAAGTCATATATAATCCAGAATCTGCTGATGAGGTTGGTCATACTCAACATTTTTTTATATAATTTTTTATTAATTTATCTCTTCGAATTTTGGAAGAACCATTTGAGAATATTGCTAGCTGGTTCTACCGTCGACTCAAGTATCAAAAAGTAACACAATTGCCATGGTTTTTGGGTTATCTTAATGGCAAGGTTACGGGATCTTGTTTGATTTTCGTTATCATTCATTTCACCTCTGTAATCCTGTTACATGTCACCAAAAGGATTGATTATTTGATCTTGTAAATTTTCTGGAAGGCAGTGTGAAGTGAACTATGTCAGGCATTAAGAATCAAACGCATTACTTGTATCACAATGCCTGTGGGTATTAAGAAATATTTATATCCACCAGAAGTTAGCATACAATTGTTTCGCAGGTAGTATATCCCTGCTTAAAGAAATGTACATCCAGAACTATCTAAAATATGATGAGGGAACTTAATTGCAACTTTCTCTAATCTATTCCATGCCTATCCTGGACCTGCGCTTGTGAAATTTAACACTAGTTTCCACATAATTTCAGCCGTTGGATTATTAGACAGCAGATCTCTTGTTCAGAAGTCACCGTCACAAGCGATGGACACGAATTTCCTGGGCAGCATCCATCTTACAGGGATCCTCTCAAACTAATCTATGGCTGCAAACACTACAAGAGAAACTGTAAGCTTTTTGCTGCCTGCTGCAACCAATTTTATACATGCATACATTGCCATAATGAGGTATCAGATCATTCAATTGACAGGTATGAATAGTATGTGTTTAGTCTGTATTTTAGTTGTTGAATCAAAATTTTCATTTTTTATTCTTTATGTTTGCCCCAATTTTCCAAATATATGAAGGAAATCTATTACAAAGATGATGTGCATGAAGTGCTTGATGATTCAGCCAATCAGTGCCACATGTTCAACTGTATCTTGCAGTAACTTATCTATGGCGAAATACTACTGCAGGATCTGTAGATTATTTGATGATGAAAGGTAATGTAACTTGATTGATCTACTTCATCTTCACAGAGAATTAGACAATTTGGATTTTGTTATTGTTAATCCACAGCCCTCTTGTGTGATGAATTGTAAGCTTTGTGTTTCTTCCATCCTTGTATGTCCATGTAACTTGAATACTCTTATGTACGAGAAGAGTAGAATTTTAGGAAGAAAGCAATCCACATGCACTCATTTCTTTAAATTATAATTAACTATCTCTTATCAGATTTAAAATATAATAACAAGAAATCTATTGGAGTTAAGAAGTTAAGGAAGAGTATTTGTATGAACTTAACTCAAAAAATTAACTTAAGTCAAAGTTGAGTGTACCCAAGAGAGTTGATCCCACTATAGGTAAAATTGAGGATCTTGAATAAGAACAAAATTGAGAATCTTACATTGAATTAAGTTGAGCATTAGCAACTCAAGTGAAGTTGAATGCACCATTTTGACAAGTTAAAGAGAAGAAATGTCAATTTATTTACTTTTATTTTTATTTTACTTTAAGATCATGATTTTTAGTGTTTAAAGCAATGGTTAAGCATTTAATGTTACTTAATTAAGTTGTAAAACTTTCAATTATAAATTAGTAAATGAAATAAAACAAACTAAACTTTGCTCTTCGAATTTTTCCTTTGCCTTTCATTTAATTCTATGGCTTGTGATTCTAACATCTAGTATCAGAACTCTAATTAAGGGACTATAAGTGAGAAAACCAAGAAAGAAACTTACCATAACCCACATTTTAAGCTATTATTTATTATTATTATTATTATTATTATTATTATTTATTTTGCTATAGCCTCCTTAAACATTTTTAGGGTTTCTCTACTTGTTTTTAATAGGTAAAAATACCAAATGTAAGCTATTAAAATAAAAATTTACCTTAGATTATTTGATTTTTGGGAGTTTGTTAAAGTTGATAAAGCTGTATACTCTTTACCATCCAACGCAACAGTAAACCAGATCAAGCATCATTTGAAGGAGATAGCTAAAAAGTATAGAACTCTTTCCGTCATTCATTCAGCTGTCGATGAAATCATCTTCACAAGGATAATGACTTATGAAATTTCCAATGAAGCTTGGGAAATGCTAAAAATGGAGTTTTAAGGGAGTGATAAGACTTGGTAGATGCAAATTTATAACCTGAGAAAGGAGCTTGAGCTGCTGAACATGAAAGAGTCTGACAAGGTGAAGGACCACATTGGCGAAATCATGACAACTATAAACAAGATCAGGTTATTTGAGGAAGAAGTGAAGGAGAGAAGGATCGTAGAAAAAGCCATGCTAACTCTTCTTAAATGGTTTGAAGCAAATATTTCCTTCTTGAGAGACACAAACGACATGGCATAACTCTTCGTATCAGAACTAGCAAATACATTACAAGCATTAGAGCAAAGAAAATCTTTCAAATAAGAAGCAAGTGCCAATGATGGTGCCTTAAAGAAGTAAAATGTAAAAAAGAGTACATAGAAAAAGAAGCAGCAACAAGGCAATAAAAAAATTTAAGAAGGATAAATTTTCATTGTATCCTCATTGCCAGAAGACAAGCCATGTTAAAAGCTATTGCCAATTTAGACCTAGAGTTTAGTGCCAATTTTGCAAGCAGTTTGGTTATGTTGATAAAGTATGTAAGGTGAATCAAAGACAGTAACCTTATGCCTAGCCTGTAAAAGTACTTTGACAATAATGAGACTAATGAAGAGAAGTTGTTTGCAACAACTATTATTAAAGAATGCTGCAAAACAACCTTAGACGCTTATGTTTGACTCATTGACAATAGATGCACACATAATATATCAATAAATTTGAACTTCTTTAAAACCTTGGACGAAGGTTATTCTTCCAAAATTAGAATTAGAAATGACAAGCTTGTGAATGTCAAAGGGAAGAATGTTATTATTATTCAAACACCTTTAGCTACAAGACTCATAGAAAATGTTTTATTTATATATGGGTTAAGTTAAAATCTACTTAGTGATGGATAACTTTTTTATAAAAATTTTACTCTATCGTTTAAGAGTAAAATATGTAAAATATTTGATTCTACTAGCATGAAGATTCTTTCAATTAGAATAAATAACAGAAGTTTTTCTCTGAAATTGAAAGACCATAAAGAAAAAGCTTATATTGGTATGGAAAAAAATGGCGATCTATGGTATAGAAGTTTTGGGCATATCAATTTTTCTTCACTAAAGTTGCTATAAGAGAAGAAACTAGAATCAAATCTGCAATTTATAAGTTGTTGGTGTATATGGAGTAGGTCAGTTGATAAGGTTGGCCAAAACATCTTTTCCTATTGATCCACTCTTGAGAACAGCTAGTAAGTTAGAACTTATTCACTCAGATGTATATGGACCAATAAGCATACCATATTTGAATGGTAGCAAAATCTTCCTTTTATTTATTAATGATTATAGAGATATTGTTGGGTTTATTTCCTTAAGCAGAAGTTTGAAGGGTCCACTGATTTTCAAAAGTTTAAGACAATAGTGGAGAATTAGTGTTCATTAAAAATCAAAACCTTAAAAATCGATAATGGGATTGAGTATATCTCTAATCAGTTTAAAGAATTTCTCCAACAAATAGGTATACATCACCAACTTACTGTAACTTGCTTACTGTGAGTAAGAGGAAGAACAGATCTGTTATAAACAAGGCTAGATGTCTCATGTTTGAAAAGACTTACCTAAGATATTATAGGTTGAGGCTGTCAACACCTTTGTTTATTTACAAAATTAACTTTCAACTAAAGCTTTAAAGGAGAAAATCTTATACAAAGCATGGACAAGTCAAAAACTATCCGTAAACTATCTCAAAGTATTTGGGAGTTTATGTTGTGCCCTTGCTCCTATAGTTAAAAGAGATAAACTTGATCAAAGATCAAGAATTGGTGTTTTGTGGGCTATAGTAATATCTATAAAAGGTACAGGATTTTTAATCCTATTATACAACAAATTATTATAAACAAAAGTGTAAAGTTAGATGAAAGTAGAGCTTGAAATTGTAAAAAAATGAATATTACTTCCTTTAGTCAAATTCCAAATATTGAAGACGTTGCTGAAGAGCCTATTGTCACTTTCTAAACGGATAATTCTAATGGAGATAATGCAGTCAAAAAGACAAGATCCCTATAAGATATCTATGCTAGGTGCAATATTGACGTTTTAAAACCTACAAGCACTGAAAATGCTTTAAAGTCAACAAAATAGAGAACTGCTATAGAGGAGAAATTAAGGATGATTGAGAAAAATAATATTGGATGCTAGTGTTAAGACAAAGCAACAAGTACGTAATGGCACAAAATGGGTTTTCAAACTCAAGTTGAATCTTGATAGAATCATAAACAAACATAAAATAAGATTGGTTGTGAAAGGTTATGTATAGATTCAAGGTGTAGGTTTCATCGAATCTTAACTCCCTCTTTATTACCCCCATTTCCTTCCTATTTGTTATAGCTTGAAGAACCCATACCAAATAGCTTAGCAGTCTTCTCCTAATTATTGTACAATTGATTCCCTGAAAAACCTCACCCTTATTACATTCTTGGTACTCTCACTCTTGCTAAAGGGTTGACAATTCAATTCTTGAAGCTTGGCAATTCTCATAGTGTCAAGTAAAGACCTAGGTCTAAAAAGTCTTACGCCACAATATTCTTATTAAGACTCATATAATAGCTAATCAAATACGCTTATGGTAGCTTTACTTTGCATGTCAGGTTGTCAAATGCATCTTGATAGTCACTAACACTCCCCACTTTCCACAGCTGCATCAGCTCTTCTATTGGGTCCTCATAAATTGGCTCGAAATGTTTCTTGATTGCCTCTGCATATATTTCCAAGGTAATAACTCAATCATTTTTGGAGTTTCTCATATGATTGGTGCCATATGAATCCTATCTCGTATAAGTTTAAGCTAGTCATTGTCACTTCCATATCATCTGGCATCTCATCGAACAAAAAATATCTTTTGCATTTCTTGGCCCATCCGACAACATCCTCTTTTGTAAACTTAGGAAAATCCATCTTCATAAATTGCGTTGGTAATTGATAATCCCTGCCTTATTTGTTCACTATCATCTCTACTCCTTTCCTAATCACCTCTATCCCTCTCATTTTCCCCTACATCTCAACCCCTTATGAGTTGGGTCATTTGTGCTGATAAACCTTGTAACAATTCTTAAATGCCTAACATCTGTTGCTGCATAGTTGACATCCTGGTGTCGACGTCATGTGTAGATGAATGCATCCTCTCCTCTAACTTGGGCAACATTGTCTAGGAGTGTGTTGCTTCTGCCATAGGTTCGAAGAAAGTGGCTCTAATGCCACTAATAAGTAGAAGGAGAATAAGGCAAAGAAGAATAAGAGAAAGAGAATTAAAATTAATAGATAACTATATTAACAATTGGAATCCCTTTCTTCTAATGGGTATAAACTTTATATAGCTAATTAGTTGTAATACCTAATTAACTGACTAACTAACTAACCTTAATTAATTTAGTTACTTATTAAAGGTGCCTAATTAGTTTTTCCATTGCAATACAAAAGATCAAGTGGCAAACATTTTTACTAAAGGCTTATAAAAAAACAAGTTTGAAATTATGAGAGAAAGGCTTGACGTTAGATTGAGCACTTGCATAAAAGAGGAGTTTTAATTTGATTTATTTTTTTTAAGCTGATTTTGAAGTTAAGGAGGAGAAAATTGGAGTTAAGGAGTTAAAAAAGAGTATTGTGTGAACTTTAACCCTAAAAATCAATTTAAGCTGAAGTTGAGCGTAACTGAAATTGAACACCCTCAAGTTAAGTCAAGTCAAGGAAAGTTGAGTGCATTTGGAAGAGTTAAGCACACTATGGGTGAAGTTAAAGATCTTAAGCAAGACCAAAGTTGAAAATCCTATATTGAGTTGAGTTGACCGATTGTGCTCATCTTTATGACATATTAAAGTGAATACTTCTGTTTTGTCCATTTTCGCTCTTTTGTAACAAAACCTAATACGTTAGCTAGTAAAAAGCTAAATGTTAATGGAGTTTGTTTTTAGAAAATGTTAGTTTGTTATTTCTTCAACCTTAGGGACATGATTCTTAGTGTTTAAAGGAGTGGTTAAGCATTTAATATTGCTTAATCAAGTTGTAAAACTTTTGATTATAAGTTAGTGAATGAAATAGAACAAAATAACCTCTACTCTTTGAATTCTTCCTTTGCCTTTTGTTTAGGTCCATAGTTTGTGATTTCAACAAAATCATATCAGTTTAAATTATATGCTATCAATTAACATATATGTGTTTGTTTCTATGAGAGAAAGAAATTTTGCTGACTTGACATCTATGTATTATAAGGTTATGGCCCTTTAAGCCTTTAAGGGCTTCCAAATATGTTGGTGGTTCACACATTCGAGTTTGGAAACCTTTATGTCAGTTATGGGAATTGAGAAGCACTATCATGAGTGTATCATACCAACATACTTAGGGTCACTAGTTAAAACTGATATATGTACTACACTCTAGTAAGTTATAGGTAAATCTGACCATTGAAAGCCCTTGGGCTAGTAGTTAGCAGCTAGCCCCTAAATACTTGATATATTTAGCATCTCAATGCTCCTCATATCTATGGAAAGTAGATTTTATAAACCCATGGTAGGATTACCTTGCTGTCTTATCCTGAAAATATTTGTTAAATTGATAATGCGAAAGCGATATTAGGGCCTGTCTTCACTATCTTTCTCCTTTTCATGGTAAATGGAAATGATCAAGTACATGGACATCTTGCCTTGTCAGTTGTCACCTTATTTGACCCATTTGGTTATTTTAATTCTAAGCTTTCATATTTTGTTACTGCAGTTTTCCTTTTTTATCATTTAAAAGAAAAATTATTACTGCAGACCCTCTTACTTTGGAAGTGTTCACAACAGGGAAATTTACCACTGTCCCTATTGTAACCTATGCCGAGTTGGAAAGGGCTTGGGTGTAGACTACTTTCATTGTATGAATTGCAATGCTTGTATGTCTCGTTCCCTTACAGTACATATATGCAGAGAGAAATCTTTAGAGGATAACTGCCCTATTTGTCATGAATACATCTTTACATCCTCCTCTCCAGTAAAGGCCCTTCCATGTGGTCATGTCATGCACTCAACATGTTTTCAGGTATTTTCTTGTGATTCTCCCTTCTTTCTGAATGGCATATATACAGACAACTTAAGCACTGTTTCTGATTTTGCTTTCAGGAATATACCTATTTTAACTATACCTGCCCAATATGCTGCAAATCCCTCGGAGACATGCAGGTCAGCTATTATTCAATGTTATTACACATCCTGCATCATGTGTCTTTTTATGGTTCACAGTTCATATTGTTGGAAAAACACTTCAGCATAGAATTTTGCTCTGAATAGGTACTCACTCTTTTCTTGTCCTTTGATGATTACAACTATTCTGGTATGATAGAATATGGGATTCACAAAAGCTGTTTAATTTTAGCTTTGGAATTACTACATAATAGTTTCATCATCGTCAGAATTATGAAGAAAAAAAAAATCTTCCAAGAACTTTGATAGAAATCTGAAGGGTCAATGCTCACAGGTATTTTTACGTGTAAGACAGTTGATCTAGGCATTCTCCTTGATTTAGATTTAAATCTACCACTTCTTTTTCTTATGTTTAGACTGAGGGAAAAAAAAAATTTCTATTTAAATCTGAATAGTGTCTAAATTAAAAATTCCCTTCCCTTCTCTTCTCCTCCATTCTCTTCAATCCAAACATACACTAATGAAACATGCTTTTCTCTGTTTCAGTTTTGTCTTCCTATCTCATTGTCATTTTATGTGCTTGGAAAGCTATTCTGTAGCTGTTCAAGATTCAGTTTGCCTGTTTAGATGAGCTGAACTGGCCCAATTTGGTTTTTCCTTTTGTTTTAATTAACTCCATAGATATTCTTAGAGGCATTGAGCTATCTAAAGCCTTTAGACTGCCTTGCAGGTATATTTTAGGATGTTAGATGCGTTATTGGTTGAAGAGAAAATTCCAGACGAGTATTTGGGTCAAACTCAGGTTTGTTAACCATCTACTTATTCAGACTTGTCAGTTGTCATATAGCAGGCTTGAATCTTGTATGACTTTCCCAAATGTACTCTACCCTGTAAGAGCTGCAGGTTATACTATGCAATGACTGTGAAAAGAAAGGAGCAGCTCCCTTCCACTGGCTTTACCATAAATGCTCTTCTTGTGGTTCCTACAACACCAGAGTTCTATGACTCTTCCATTAGCAGGAATAGTTGCTTCTCTCAAGCTTCTTTAGATTGAAATATTAGACTGTATGTGTGATGCAATGTTTGTCTCTACGGTTTATGCCAAAATAATAAGTCTTTTTTGTAAGAATAGTTATCTAGTTGCCTTTGAACTGATCTATGTTCTTCTCTTCCGCTGCAAAATGGTATGAACAGTAATTGCATCGTCAGTCTGAAAACCAAGAAATGCTAGAGCTGATGAACTTTCTTTTTCTATTATATATTTTCTATCTGCTTTGTTCCCATGATCTGCTGACCACTTTGGTACATGCGACTCTGAAGTTGGATAGTATCATAATTTTGCCTTTTACTAATCACAGTTTCAAACATGTTTGCAAATTTATCTCAAGTATATCCTCCTCCAACTGATGCCAAATAGGATGAGAAGTTATCAGATATTCTGGTGAGCTAGAGGTATAGTAACAGCCTAAAGTTCATTAATGAACCGTCAATTGTGACATATTTGATTGAGCTCAAGTGTCTGATTACCGCTGAAGTGACTATCTCAGGAAACTAATATCTTCATCCGTGACCTTAAATTGAGAAATATACAGATAAATAGTATTCTTTGTCCAGACAAAGTGACATGAGAGAATCGTTGAAACAAAGAAATGAATGGCTTTTAAATTTTTGTTTCCATCTTTCATGTGTGTATTTTCGCTGACGGATAAGAATTGTAAAACATGTATAGATTGACAAAATAGTCAATCTGGATGTTATTCTTTGACCCTCATTAATCCATCCAGTTGATAGACAAATGGAGAGTATTCGCTTCTATTTAAAATGTTGACTAAGGGATTACTCAATAATTTAGAGCTTACCAACAAAAATGAAACCCGGCAGGGAAAGAAGAAAGAAAGCTTAATAGATTCTTTCTCTTTGTTGGGGGGAAGGGGTTGGTTCAATGATCAGTTGACGCTGGTAAGGCTGAAGCGTGCAGCAGCATTCTTCAATTCATTCTCAGCAACCTGCTCAATGCGCTTTCTCGTATCTTTCAATGATTCTTCTGAACTGCAGGCATAGTTACACCATATCAAATATGGGGAATTTCACTACCTAGAATTTGATCATAACGTGCACTCACTTTACCCCTCTATCTAATCTTTTTAAATGATTCTCTGAATTTCTCTCTCAACCTCTGTTGAAAACCATTTCTAGTTGTTTAGTTTACAGTCTGATGATTGATAATTATGTAAAAATGGAAAAGTTACCTTGACTCATAGGCCTCCTTAGAATAAATGTATGATTGTCTATCATCGATTGAATCAAAAATTGGATTCATCTCATCAAAATATTCTGCTACAACTTCTTGTTGGATGTCTAGTGGCTGCGAGGCAACCAACTGCAATTGGGAATGCATGGCTATCGAATTGCTGTTGTTATCTTCGGAGGGATGCTGAACCCACAAAGGATTTGTTGTAACAACATTATCCTTGGATTCCATGTATATGGAGTTGTAAGCCACACTATTGCTATTGCAGTAAGAATGTTGCTCGGAAACAGGCAAAGCAGCCAGTGAACTGTATGTCTCTGGATTTACAGTATGACTGAAGAGTGGGAGGGCATAATTATTACGAGGTGCCATCCCCAACTCTAACTCTGAAGTCCCATCATCAACTATTGATGATCCTTGGTGCTGCAGGAAATGTTGTCTGTAAATCTCAAGTTGCTGATGAACAGCACGAAGCTCTTCTTCCACATACCATATTTGGTAACGTAGCCTGCAAATTTCCTCCCAACAGCCATGAACAGGATATTTATCTCTGTAATTCGCTTGACATATGATGGAGTCCATAGCTATTTTCTTCAGGCTAGGATCCAAGTTCTTTAATATCTTAACGATGTTGCTGACTCCAAATAACTTGTGGACATTCCGAAATGCCTTGGGTTGGTCCGCAGGGAAGGATGGAGCAAGAACACACTCGGGAGTGCACTTTCTTCTACGATATTTGCATGCTGCACAGGCCTGGTCTGTGCCACCCTTAAGGGTCATATTGTCTCACCACCAAGTCAAATGCTGAAAAACCCTCTGTGATGAACTGATTCCGCGATGATGAAGGCGAGAAGCAATGCATGGAGAGATATTGGTAAGAGGAAGAAACTGTAGGAAAGAGAGAGAGAGAGAGAGGTGGATGCATTTTGATCAGAAGTGGCTGTGTTAATAGGCGCATCTGGTGGGTATGGATAGACTGAGTAAAAGAAGAGATTGGAAATGGAGGCGAATTGCTCGGAGCTGGTTCTCTGGGAGAACCGTTATGGACAGATGTTAAGAATGTGTAGAGTCCTAAGTTTTGGGGCTACCATAGGGTCATAACTAGTTTACTGTGATCTTTTTTGTTTTTGCCGGGGGAGGGGTTGTGGGAAAGAACTTTGACCCATTTTTGTGCATCGTAATTTTACAGTATTGACTCGAAATTTAATTTAGGAACGGGGGTTGTTTGTGAATGGACACATAACTTTGGCAACATATTTTGATTCAGTGGGACAGATTTTGCCCAAGAGACTTTCACTTTGTACCTTTTTGTTAAGCTAATAGATGAACTATCTCCCTGTTCAGGTGAGGGATATCACTTTCTAAGGATTGGTGTCAAGGGTATGTTATGGGGTATTACCGACACATTTTATTTGAATCTTACCTATTTTTATTAATCTCTTGGAATCAGAAAGCAATCAATTGTTTTGTGATTTCTCTCCAGTAATGTGATTAAACACTCATGTTCTTACTGCATTACCCAAAAAACCAGCAGTGCCCAAAAAAAAATTAAACAGCACATGATTTACCGTAACCCCAACTCATTGTTTAATCTAAATTTTCTAACTGAGGCCTAATGTTCGCCCCTTTACGAAGGTTCTTAATTGGGACGTATGAGCCAGTTAGGATGAATCCAGCAACGATAATCAGAGCTCGCCCCAGCTCCATTAGAAGTTAACTTCCTATGTCATCCGAGTGAAGGAATGTAAATGGACTATAATTAACCTATTTTTCCACCAATATATAGAACAATAAAGTACAAGTCTAATTATGGTGAATACAAATCCACAACCCCCCCCCCCCCCCCCCGGAAAAAACACCAGAAAAAAAAAACAAACAACCAAAATGGTGTACACAGAAGAATCCGAACGAGGAAGCAACAAGCCAGCTCACAGCTGCACAAACAAAACCCTGCACGCGGCAAGTTCCATTGTAGGTATCAAAATTCATGAAAAAGAAAAGAACTAATCAGATGGAACATAGATCAGTAAACAAGACTCTTTTTCGGCCATGACTGCAACAAGATGACATTTCCCCCAAAAAAAATGTAATTGTTTGTAAGCTACACAGATTCTCTGTAAGATTCATTTTGTTTTTGTTTGCGGGGCGGAGGTAGGGGAATAAGGGAAAAATCTCTGGAAATAAAACGTACTCCCCTCCAGCAAATGTTACAATTCCTGACAACAATGGGCAATAATTTCCACCATAAATAAGATCTTCTCGCACAATGCTGGGCAACTTCCACATATATATTGGTGCTTCTTCCCAAAAACAGCGCCTGCTTATAAACAAGAAATGACAATTATATTCCCAAAATGGACCCAATTATGTAGAGCGATCATCGGTAGCAAACACCACTCTCTTGGCTCTTCAGCATCCAAATTCAGCCAGTTAGTATAAAAAATTTTTGGTACATGACCACCCCGCGGCTGAGGAACTGATCCCTCCTTCCAAATCCTGTATCAAAACTGACCTATGTATACCAAAACTTGTTGGCCTCTGGAAACTTGCAACTTTATTTGCCCCCCTATACCACTTCTGTGCAAGCAGCAACGCATCTACATGAACAGGGCCTCACCGCAACCAGTTGAATGCCAAACCATGTCAAAGTCAATTTTTCCAGTCCCACAAATGAGGCTTAGTTCCCCCAGCTAACTAGTTTACAGCTTCAAAGAAAAGAACCTGAGGTTGAAGATGCCCTCTTTCACACATTGCAAGAACATCAAGCCACCCACCAATTACCTGTAGACCAATGAAAATTTTTATACACAGCAAGAAGGGCACAACATAAGATATGAATCTGTTACTTTCAAAGATTTAACTCACCTTGACTGTCTTATCATCATACATAATCCATTGTTCATGGTCATGGCTATAGGCAAAGCAATGATAATGTTGCCCATAGTAGCAGACCTAAAAATTCGCAATAACAATTAGACACATAAATTATTCAGAATAGCGATGGATAATTGGATACAGGTATCTATTTAACACGTACATATAGAAAGGGCATCCTGTAATACTGAGTAAACTTGTGGACATACAAGAGAGATATCACTTTACCCACAAAACTACAAAAACAAAAAATGTTACTCCACCATCTAATGAAAGTTGGAAGAACAGAATGAAATCCACCCATTCTTCCAATCTTCCTTTATTGAAATATAGATACGACTATATGAGTATCATGTTTGTTTTACAAATTATGTAGTATATAACTGAGGATTTCACTATTTGGTGTAGTCCTATCAGAAATTCGCATAAAAAAAATAATTAGCATAAGAATAGAAGTGATATATGGAGCATTTTAAGAAAAAATATGGGGAAAAAAGAGACAAAAAATTTTGAATGGCTAAAACTACTTCCAGGTCAGCTCTCCCCTGTCCCCACTTCGATAACATACACTAGAGGTCCAGATCTCAATTAAACTTTAGATTGTAAATAAAAAAGCCAATATTTAAGAACATTTTTACTAAAAATTTTCAATTATAAAATTTTTATATTGCATGTCCCTTCCGTAATGAAGCTAAACCTTCTATCTCACAGCCACCACACCAAAAAGAAAAAGAAAGAGAGAGAGAGAGAGAGAGAGAGATATTTTGGTATAAATATAAGCATCTCACAAATATAATCACTCAGATGCATACCACTGAATTTTAACCAAAAAAAATACATACCACTGAAACCAAGCTATGAGTGCTTTTTGGATCTAAACCACGATAAAGTACACTGATGTCCATCTCAGTGCTCAGGGTTCCAAGAGTTGCTGTTATATCATCAGCACTCTCACATGTATTTTGCCAACCTAGAACTGCATGTACCTAACATATGTAAGATAAAAGGCCCAAGAAGGCAATAACAAAGTAAAAATAAATAAATAAATAAACATTCCACAAGCAAAAACTGAGCTACCTGTCGTGAAAACATGTGGTGGTCTTGAAAGAAAGTGATGGATGTAATTTGGCTTGCCACAGCCGCCACCTTCTGGATCACAAGCTAACTGATGATTCATCTGCACTAGATTCAAAAGCTCATCAAAGGAGCTTTCACTACACATTACCTGCAAAGTGAGGAAGGGGATCCAGCTAAGGTCTTAACAGGCATAATTGTCTACTCATGTTTGCACCAGCAGGAAAGAGAGGGGGGGGGGGGGGGAGAAAGAAAAACCTCCATAAAGTGATTAAAGGTCTAAAGATACCTTCATGGTCCGAAGGGAGTTGGCATTTATATTGTGAAAGAAGGAAGTGTACTTCAGATGTCTGGACTCAAGACCACAGTGGTGGCAGTTCATTCGTTCAAAAATGTCCATTCCAAAGAGTGAATGTGCTATACAACCACTGTTTGCACAATCCCGAGATCCCATGGAATTGCTTTCCACTGATTCTGTATCAGAAACACTTGAACCACGAGTAAATGATTGATGAAGGCAGTTAAATATCACTTCCAGTACTTCAGAAGCATCATTCATCTGAGCCTGTCAAAAGTCAGTATATAAATCACCTTGTCCACACGAGAAATACATTGTATCTCTTTTGCATCATGCTTGAATACTAGGAATTTATAAGGCAAGAGGTACAATCATATATTGATGGTGTTACCTCCTGGAAGAAGTTACTATCTGGACATAGGTTGCTTAGAGCTATCCTCAGAGAAGTAGGTGCTACTGCTTCTCCCGTGCAATCCTTTGATGCAATGTCCATGGCAGTAAATATTTCATACAACGCACAGACAACACAAGGATTACCCACATGATCATGCTCTGATCTTGATCTGCTAAGAAATTCCTCCCGAAAAAGTCGCAAATGCCACAAAGACTGCTCATACAGAAAAAGAAAAAAGGGGGGGGGGGGGGGAGGGGAGGGTTTTAGACTGTAGAAAATGTTGCATTGATTAAATAAGAGATTATCACAAATTGAAAAAACTGACTTGTGAGAGACCTACTTGTATTATAACATTGAGAAAGCAATTATATTCACCCACTTCATTCTTCAGCCCTGTACCAAGCAAAGTACCTCCATTCACATTCTCAGTTTTGTTTTCCTCCAGTAGAGCACCAAAACTATCTACTTGTGAAGAAGCTCTCTCTGGCATTCTCCATCTAGAAACTGGAGGCAATTTTTGAAGAGCTTGATATGTGTCTGATAAGCAGTACCTCTTACAAGGTTAGAGATTCATCAAATTTTCCATAATAATTCAAAGAGATGAAGCCAGAAAATTTTCATTAAGCAGGTGACCTAATGTAATGCAAACGGGAAAATTTGCCCAATCATCAAAAACTGGCCAATAGTTTAGGCCAGGTCTGTCCGTAGCCCTATAAGAAATTAGGGCGATAATGATGTGTCTTAACTAGAGAAACTGAACAAATTGAAGTACTTGCAAGAATGGAAAGAGGGCACTAAGTGCCCAGAAAGTGGTCTCTGATTCTGTTATTTTCAATAAAGGGCAAATAAAATCTCATAACATATAGCCCTACACCCCTACCAGAGACAATGGGTCTCTAATGCATTTTAAGCACACTATCAGTGAAAGCAAATGGTATTTTATCCTATGTGACAAATGCGGCTAATTTTATCAACTACAGATGATATGAAAATCTAACTGTCGAATCATGGAGAAAGTTGGCCTTTGAGTTTCAATGTAATTGCAAAACATTGTTGAGCTTCACCATAATTAAGCAGGATAAGTACAACCTAGAATTATACCTGTAAATAGCAGGCATGTTAAACATATTCAAACATGTAATGCCTCAATTACTCGGGTTAGACCAAAGATTAGCACCAATCCAACTAAAGCTATTTATGTTATAGTAAATACAATCTGTTTGTAACTTTGTAATGGTAAATTAGATTCCATGCTTCCGATGCATGCCAACTCTATTCCTGGGTTTTACAAGTAAAAAACCAATCATACTGTAAAGGTATGCAGGATGCTGTCAATGAACTATGCAATCAGTTAGACTAAGGATGTATATAGTATTGGAATTGTGTCTAAATTCATAATGTACATACTAATGTCTAGGTTCATTGTACTATTCGTTGTACCAAATTGTACTACATTGTACTTTCCTGCACTTATTTTCTATATAATTAAATCATCATCTCTTACAAATTCACTCAAATAGTTTCCTCTAGTCTTATATGGTATCAGAGCTTGGTTCTGACCCTTTCCGGCGGTGTCTCCTTCAGCTGTGACTCATTCCAGCCCTTCTCCTCAAGTTCTTCACTACTATTCAATCAAGAACTCTAGTATCCAGATTTTTTTCCTGAGACACACGCCCCACCATTGTGATTAGAAGGCTCTGATCAGCAGAACATAGAAGCCTTATCACCAGACGACATCCCACGTGCTGCCATCACAATTCTGTCCATCCAACCATGAGTTAGCACGTGAAAGCGTGTGCGCCGCCAGAATTCGTCACTATTTGCCCAGAAACGTTTGTCATGTCCTTCTCTACTGTTTTCCTGGGTCAGTTGGTTGTTTCCACACCTTTTTGGGTTACTCATCTTTCTCCAAAGGTATTCCAAGAGCTACCTTCAATCCAAAATCATGTCTATCTTTGAGAATTCCAAATAAGGTATCTTCTCCTTTGTTATTAGTGGCTCTGTCTTGATTACCTTAGAAAAATTACATAGTGCATCAAATTACAAATCTTGAGCAGCATCAATTCGCCATGGACAAAGGTATTTAGATCATTTGCATAAGAAAGAGATTGATATTCCTAAGGCAAATAGATCAAATTGGATGAAGATCGATGCTCAATTGTGTGCTTTATTGTGGCATTCTCTTGATTCTCACTTACTTCCTGTGTATCAATATTATGAAACCTATTATGAGGTTTGGAAAAAGGCGGCCTCAATCTACAATAATGACGTTCAATGTTACTATAAAGTTTTATCTAATCTTGTTAATCTTAAGCATTAGAGCTTGGACATTACCACCTATGTGAGTAGGATTAAGTCCCTTAAGCATGAATTCAAATCCTTGATGCCTACTAGAACATCAACCGAAGATCAAGAGAAGCAATGGGACAAGTTTTTATGGCGATGACTGTAATTAACCTTCAACCTAATCTTGTTCACGTTCAAGATCAAATTCTTGGGGGTTCAACTGTCCCTACTCTCGATGATGTTCTCACTTGCTTGGTGTGCATATCTTCTAGTAATGTGGCTATCATAGAGAAAACTAATACTCATGGTTCAGATGCTTCAACTTTCCTTTCTTAGAATAACGATAAAGGGAATCGAGGCGAAGGAGGACAAAGTGGTGTTCAAAAACGTCCTTAGTGCATTTGTTGTAATAAGTTGTGTCATACACGGGATCGTTGCTAGTCTCTTCATAGTTGTCAACCTCACATCACGAATGTTGCAAAAACATCTGTTGAGTCACCTGAGGACCAGACCCCTGCTTCCATTACTTTGACAAGTCATGATTATGAGGAACATTTGCGCTTCCAGGCTGCCAAACAATTATCAACAGTTGCCTTTGTTGCCCAGACAGGTAATTTTGTTGCTTGCTTTGTTCACTCCTCTTTTGAACCATGGGTCCTTCACTTTGATGCTTCTAATCATATATCTAGTAACAAGAATCTCTTTTCCTATGTTTCTAATTCTATCTCTATTCCTCCTGTTACATTAGCCAACAGTTCTAAAACAATTGCTAAAGGCATTAGGCAGGCTCCCCGTGCATCACTTTACATTATGTTCTCTATGTCCCTGAGTGTCCTTTTAATCTCATTTCTATTAGTCAGCTAACTTGCACTCTTAATTGCTCCATTCTCTTCATCGACAAATATGTTTCCTTGCAAGACCAAAGTACGGGTCAGACGATTAGCATAAGGCCTGAGTCATAGGTACTCTATCATTTTCCATCTCCAACATCACCAATAGCCTACACCACTCCTTCTCCAAGTCTTATTCACATTCGCTTAGGCCATCTTAGTCTCTCTAAACTTCAAAAGATGTTTCCTTCTTTTTCTACTTTGTAGTCAATTGAATATGAATCATATCAACTTGGTAAACAAACTCGCACTTCATTTCCTAAACATATTAATAATCGTGCTACATGCCCTTTTAAATTAGTTCATTCTGATATTTGGAGTTTATGTCGTGTTTTGTTTATTTTCAATTTCCAATATTTTGTAACCTTTATTGATAATTATTCCTATTGCACTGGGTTATATTTGATGAAAAATCATTCTACAGTTCTTTCCATTTTTCAATTATTTTGTGCTAAGGTTAAAAATAAGTTTGGAGTCTATATAGCTATTTTACAAAGTGATAATACATGAAAATATTTTTATGCCCCGTTCCAAACTTTTTTTATCTTCCCATGGAATTCTCCATCAATCTTCATGCGCACGTACCCCCCAACAAAATGGAGTGGCTAAGCATAAAAGATCATCATCTCATTGAGATCGCTCATACTTTACTCCTACATTCTAATATGCCTCTTTGTTTTTAGGGCAATGTAGTTCTTACTGCTTGTTATCTCATTAATCACATGTCTTCTTCTGTGTCACAAAACCAAGTTTCCTACTGAATCTCTTTATCTTCTTTTTCCTCGTATTTTTGGTTGCACTTGTTTTGTTCTGGATCTAACTCCTGGGAAGGATAAACTTACAGCCAAATCCATCAAATGTATCTTCTTTAGGTATTCACATTTTCAGAAGGGATATCGTTGTTACTCTCCAGACATCAAAAAGTGCTTTACCTCTGCTGATGTGACATTCTTTGAAACATCTCTATTCTTTTCTTCTCCCACAGCAAAACATAACTCTATGTCTGAAATTCTTCCTCTTCCCAGCATCAATCCTCCGACAGTCACTCCTCTTTAGACATATCACCAGCATCCTCGTCTAACCATCCCTCCAAACTCTGCTGATGTGGCTGTTGACACACCCCCTATTCCAACACTGGCCCCTACCTCGACCCTCCCTTCTCCTAAAAGTCCTTCTATTACCCTTCGCAAAGATACTCGCTCAACTCGTAATCCTCATCCTCTTTATAATTTTTTGAGTTATTGTCGTTTGTCTACCCCCTATTATACTCGTGTCTTCCTTAGATTCTGTGTCTATTCCTAGGACTGTTCATGAGGCATTCTCTAATCTTGGGTAGCAGCAAGCAATGACTGATGAAATGGCAGCCTTGCACTCTAATGGGACTTGGGATTTAGTTTTTTTACCTCCAGATAAAACTGCAATTGACTGTAGATGGGCATATGCTATTAAGGTTGGCCCTAATGGGACCGTTGATCGTTTGAAGGCTCATCTGGTTGCCAAGGGCTATACTCAGATTTTTGGCCTTGATTATGGTGATACCTTTTCTCTTGTTGCAAAAATTACTTTTGTCTGCTTGCTCCTTTCTATAGTTGTTATATGCCACTAGCCTCTTTATCAACTTGACATTACAAATGTCTTTCTTCATAGTGAACTTGATGAAGAGGTATACATAGAGCAAATATCAGGCTTAGTTGCTCAGAGGGAGTCTGAAAAGGTTTGCCGTCTACGATGATCTCTTTATGGGTTAAAACAATCTCCTCGAACTTGGTTTGGCAAATTCACCTCTGTCATTCAAGAGTTTGGGATGGTTGGAAATAAAGCAAATCATTCTGTATTATATTGCCACACATCATCTGATCAATGCATTTACCTAGTTGTTTATGTGGATGACATTGTCATTACAAGCAATGATCAAGATGGTATCAATTAGCTAAAGCAACATCTTCTCTCTTCTTTTCAAACTAAGAATTTGGGAAAACTTAAATATTTTCTGGGGATTGAAATGGCTCAATCTTGTACTAGGGTTGTTATATCACAAAGGAAATATGTTTTAGAGATATTAAGTGAAATGGGTATGTCAAATTGTAAACCAATTGACACTCCTATGGATCCAAATGTTAAACTCCTACCAAAACAGGGGAGCCTCCTGCAGATCTGGAATGATACTAGAAATTGGTTGGAAAACCTAACTAGCTCACCATTACTCGTCCAGATATCTCATTTGTTGTAAGTGTAGTTAGTCAATTCTTACAATCTTCATACGATAGTTATTAGAATGCTATGATTCGCATTTTCAGATAAATCAAAGGAGCTCCGGGCCAAGGATTGTTACATGAAAATAAGGGCAACTCTCAAATAGTTGGTTATAGTAATGCAAACTGGGTTGGCTCTTCTATTGATAGACAATTTACTTCAAAATATTGTGTTTTCATTGGTGGTAATTTAGTCTCCTACAAAAGCAAGAAACAAAATGTGGTTGCAAGGTCTAGTGCAGAAGCTAAATATCGTGCCATAGCTTTAACAACATGTGAACTTATATGGCTACAACAACTTCTTCAGAAGTTGAGATTTGGAAATATTAATCAAATGGAGGTGATTTTTGGAAATCAAGAAACGATGCATATTGCTTCCATTCCAATCTTTCATGAGAGGACCAAACATATTGAAATCAATTGTCACTTCATATGGGAGAAGATTCAATCTAGTTCAAATGACCAATTCCCAAATATGTTCACTAAGTCTCTTAGGGGTCCTCAATTCAACTACATATGTAACAAGCTTGGTGCATATAATATATATGCTTAAGCTTAAGAGGGAGTGTTAGAATAAAGATGTATATAGTATTGGAATTATGTCTAGATTCGTAATGTACATACTAGTATCTAGGTTCATTGTACTATTCGTTGTACTGCATTGTACTACATTGTACTTCTTTTTACTTATTTTCTATATAAATAAGACCTCTATGTGAGAGAGATCATCATCTCTTCCGCATTCACTCAAATGGTTTCCTCTAGTTTTATACAATCAATAAAACATGTACCGGGCCAAATGCTGACCACACACAAAGATCCACAACAAGGAATTGTTTTTAAAGCTTCAGAGTTTAGATTGAGTAAAAAAGGCGGAAGGAAGCGAGCCACAATGGAAATCCAACAGAGGCAGAATAGGAGAAAGGAAAATGATTAGAGAATTTTGCATTCAAACACATCTTTTCCATTCTTAAGTGATTTAAGGTGTCTTGGATTTTACAGGAAAAATGAAATAAAATGGAGATATAATAACACATATGCATAAAATAACAGCAGCAACAAAACAAATTTAGGGAGTACAAAAATCATACCAAGACTTTGGCGTACAGCTTTTTTAAGATCAGCTTGGAATCTTTCCTCCTCATCATGTTCCACCTGAAACTCCTGCAGAGTCTTTAGTCCATTGTCTCCCTTCACTGATGGCATATCAAAGGAGTGGCACTTAGTTTTTATATAGTAGAAAATATCTTCAACAGATGCCTTCTATAGGCATATTGACAAAATTCTCACAGCCAGAAATACAGCACAAGTCTGATTTTGAATCTAATTTAACAGTACAATTGACACAGGACACATTCACATCAAGAAATTAGAAAACCATAGAGTAAAGATCAAGTTGTTTCAATATTCTGGTTCACTTATAATTGTGGGCAATTAACTAATTCTAATATTTCAAAGATCCTATTAGGTCACAATTATTTAAGTTTAAGAGGATCAGAAGGATGTTTCAAAGTTAATTTTAGACTTTGTCCTAGGGGTATTTGTGTAGGTTTTTGTATCTCCTAGTCTTGGGTTGTATGTGGGCCTGGGTTCATGTTATATGAGGTTGATGTAGGAAAGGAAAATGAGAAAAAAAAAATCACAAATTTATCAAAATAATCCATATCAATTTAATCACTAATTAAAGGGAAACTATCTGGACTAAGAAATCCAAATCCTAAAAAATATTATGATGGGATAACATCTTCCAAGGTTTAAACGCTTTTATCGGTAACATCTAACTAGTCCAAATCAAACTCTGCCTATGACGAGCCTTGATGCAAATTATTTTTCATAGCCGGTCCCAAGCCCGGAAAAAAGAGGAGAGTTGTGTTAGGTAATCGACAGCCAACATAAAACTTTGTCGAATCTTTATGACATGGACAATCGATATATTAAACGTAATGCTAGGGCGTTACCCGGAAGTAACGCGCTGTATAGTTGGAGTACAGTGACAAATGAGCAAGAGCCGCTGCATCGTCGCCTGAGTGTAGTGAAAAATAAACAAGAGCTTCCACATTTTCGTGAACGAATGTGGGTAAAAAAGTTAGTTCACGAGAGTAGGATTCGTTTTGGAACTTGGAATATAGGTACACTTACGGGTAAGTCAATGGAAATAGTAGATACCATAATTAGGAGGAAGATTAATTTTATGTGTTTACAAAAAACTAAATGGGTAGGAGAAAAAGCGAAAGAATTAGACACTTCGTGTTTTAAACTTAAGTACACTGGAAAGGCTAAATCTACAAATGGAATAGGTATAATTGTAGATAAGTTTTGGAAAAATGTTATAATGGATATAAAAAGGTTAAGAAATAAAATCATTGCATTAAAGTTAGTAGTGAAAAAGGAAATCTTTAATGTTATTAGCGCCTATGCACCACAAGTAGAATTAGAAGAATATTACAAAGTAAAGTTTTGGAAGGATTTAAAATGTTTAATTCAGGAAATACCATTAGAAGAAAAGATTTTTCTAGGGGGGGATCTAAATGTGAGAAGTGTATCTTCAGGTTACGAGGGTGTTTATGGAGAACATGGCATAGGAGAACCAAATGCAGAGGGTAAAACTATTCTAGACTTTTCATTGATGTTCGATCTCATATTAACTAACACTTGTTTTAGAAAGCGTGAAGAACATCTTATCACGTACAAAAGTGGAAGGGTATGTTCTCAAATTGATTTCTTTTTTATAAAGAAATCAGATAAAAAACTTTGCATGGATTGCAAAGTTATACCTGGAGAGAATTTAACTACTCAACATAGAGTTTTGATTATGGATGTATGAGTTAGGAGGAGAGTAAAAAGCAAAGGCGAAAATAGGGTGTTAAAGACTAAGTGGTGTCAACTAAAAAGGGATCAAGAAAAGAATATACAGAGACGGATTGTGGAGGAAGGACCTTGGGAAATACAAGGAAGTGCTAACAATATGTGGAATGGAATAGCTAAAGAGATTAGGAAAGTGCCAAAGGAAATATTAGATGAATTAAAAGGTTTTAGACCTAGAGATGAAGAATCTTGGTGATGGGATGCAAACGTACAAGATAAGGTTAAAATTAAGAGGGAGTGTTATAAAGTGTAGTCGTTATGTAAGAGTAATAAAAATTGAGAGAAATATAAAGTAGCTAAGAAAGACACTAAAAAAGCAGTGAGCGAAGCGAGAACGAAGACATTCGATGGGTTATACCAATCTTTAGGTACTAAAGTTGAAAAAAGAAATATTTACAAGTTAGCTAAAAGTAGGGAAAGAAAGACAAGAGACGTGGACCAAGTAAAATGCATTAAAGATGAAGAAGGGATAGTCTTGGTCACGGAACGAGATATCAGAGAACGTTGGAAGAGTTATTTTCATAAGTTTTTTAATAAATGCTACGAGATTTCATTGCAATCGAATAGATTAGACACTAGAGAAAATGATCAAAATTATACCTTTTATCGTAGGATTTGCGAGACAGAGGTAAAAGAAGCATTAAAGTGAATAGAAAGTGGCAGAGCAATTGAACCGTATAATATACCTATTGAAGTATAGAAGGGTTTAAGAGTGAAAAGTATAAGTTGGCTTACAAAGTTATTTAATGAAATTATGGTATCTAAGAAAATGTCAGATGAGTGGAGGAGAAGTTTTTTAATTCCTATTTATAAGAGTAAGGGGGGCATTTAAAATTAGGCAAATTATAGAGGAATTAAGCCCATGAGACACACTATGAAATTATGGGAAAGAGTAATTGAGTGACGATTAAGGAAAGAGACCTAAGTTACAGAGAATCAATTTGATTTTATGTCAGAAAGGTCAACTATGTAAGCAATATATTTGTTACGAAGATTAATGGAACGATATCGAAAGAATCAAAGAGATTTACACATGGTGTTTATCGATTTGGAAAAAACATATGATAAAGTACCAAGAGAGGTTCTATGGAAGGCTCTGGAGAAAAAAAGAGTTCGTATAACTTATATTCGAGCAATACAAGATATGTATGATGAGGCTATAACTAAGGTAGTAACAAAAGATGGATTTACAGAAAATTTTTCAATAACTATTGGCCTACATCAAGGGTCAACTCTGAACCCTTATCTTTTTACTCTAGTATTGGATGTACTTACTGAACACATCCAAGAGCCGATGACACGGTGTATGTTTTTTGCAGACGATATTATCTTAATTAGAGAATCGAGAGTGAAAATGAATGAGAAGTTGGAGAGGTAAAGATTAGTTTTGAAAACTCATGGATTTCGTTTAAATAGAAGTAAAACAGAGTATATGGAGTGTAAGTTTAGTAAGAGACACACCACTTTTAGCGCAGAAGTGAAAATTGGAGAACATATTATACCACAAGTTACACGATTTAAATATCTTGGATCTGTCATACAATATAACGGGAAAATAGAAGAAGACGTAACACATAAAATTCAAATAGGGTAGATGAAATGGAGGAGTGCTTTGGGTGTTATTTGTGATAGAAGAGTATCACTCAAATTTAAGGATAAATTCTACCATACAGTTATAAGACCTGCAATGTTATATGAAACTGAGTGTTGGGCAATAAAAAGTCAACAAGAGAATAAGTTTAGTGTTGCAGAGATGAGAATGTTGCGTTAGATGAGGAGACACACTAGACGGGATCAGATTAGAAATGAACACATTAGAAAGAAGGTGGAAGTCGCACTTATTGTGGAAAAGATTGTAGAATCAAAACTTAGATGGTTCGGTCATATCAGAAGGAGACCTATAGAAGCCCCAGTTAGGAGAGTAGATGAGATGGAGAATAGTTCAATAATTAGAGGTAGAGGAAGACCAAGAAAAATTATAGCAGAAATTATTAAGAGAGATTTAGATTTAAATGGTTTGTCTAAAAATATGATTTACGATAAGTGTTTATGACGTCGATTGATCTATGTAGTCGAACCCACTTAGTAGGAAAAGACTTTGTTGTTATTGTTGTTGTTGTTGTATCTAACTAGTCCAAATCACCCCAATTATCTAATTAAAAATTTATAAATTCCAATTAACAAAATACATAATAATTCTTCTCTTTCATCCCGTATCATAAGTGTTATGATTTTTTGTTTTAATATCCAAGTTTCCCTCAAGGGTTTAGTATGACAGATTCAATCCTCATTAGATTAGCATTTATTCCTAATTCTTTTGAGTTACAAGAGGCCTATGTAAAAATTTGTAATACTTTATTTTGGATAGAATGATCAAGTCTACTCTCTCTTCTTGGTTGTGTGATGCTATCAAACCTTAGGTGAGATGCCTAAGGAGCCATAGGTGTGAAGCCTAGTTTCTTTCGTTCTTCTCAACTTCTACTCTGTCTTCATCAGTTTCTAAACTGGCTACCTGATTTCTTAGGCACACACCATTAAAAATCAAATCCCGTCAAAACCTTAATCAATTATAGCTTGATTTTTCCCTAAACCTATCAAAATCAATACCCTATTCCCGCAGGTAATGTTCATAGCTCCCAAACAGCCATTAAACTAACCCTAAAACCACACCCTGTTGCCCACATATTGCCCTTTTCTTAACATACCACTAATGAACACTCAATCCACAATTTTTCTCCCTTGATTCACACTTAGAACCTTAATTTTCATGCTACTAAGGCCTAACCCCCCCCCCCCACCTTTTTCCTATCATACATTAGAGGAAGTATATTTTAAATAGAATATATCTTCATTGATGAACACTTTTAAGCAATTATGCATCCATGTGCATTTTTCTAGGCCATAAGTATATAGTACCATAAACTAGCAACAAAAAAATTAATCGATAATTACCAGTTAAATGCTTTTTTTTTAAGTGTTGGAAAGGACCGAATGGGCCAAGCCCAAACCCAATTAATTTCCTTTTTTTTATTTTTTGTAATTAGTAGTAATTATTTAGTTTTTATTCTATTTTATTAGAAAATATCAGATTCCTTATTTTTAGGCGCTTAACTAGGGAGCGACTAGTTTGCGACCAAACCTAGTTTTTTCCTTTATATTTACCGTGTCTCACCAGAATAATATTATTGATTTCTGCCCAAAAGTTTTAATAGTATCAGAGCTACAGAATCAATGCATTCTGGGCAGGTTTCGTTTGGCTCCCTAAAGGCCTATACCACCGGTGGTGAGGATCCTTAAATCACATCGTCTGGTACAGGCTTGACAGATATGGAAATCAGGCAATGATACAAGGAATGACAGAGGCAGAAGCAAACGGACCCATTCTCTCTCGGGTTCACCACACGATCTGCTACTATCAACATGTTCAGACACACTCTCTTCCATGATCGTTTCTCACAGATTGACTGAAAATAATTACCTACTCTAGTCAAGAAACATGCTGATATTTATACGGGGTAAAGGCAAAGAGAAATATATAAATGGCGAGGCCGTGAAACCAACTGCGGGAGACCCAAGTGTGAGACTTGGATTTCAGAAAATAACCAAGTTATGACATAGTTAGTCAATTCAATGAACTTAGAGATCAGCAACAATTACATGTTAGCATCCACTACAAAAAAAATTTAAGACTCTGTGAAGCGGACAAATGCTATAAAGGAGAACACTGCCGCTGTATTCTAAATTAAACAGGCTCTCAAGGATCTCAAAGGGGGAGAAAAGACAATCACATAGTACTACAACTCTCTGATGAGGTATGGCAACAAATTGATTTATATGAGGTACATAACTAGACCAATCATACTAATGCAATTTATTTTAAGCAAGTAGTTGAGAAAGAGAGATGCTATGAATTCTTATTGGGCCTCAACGAAAGATTTGAAGATGTTAGAGGCAGAATTATGAGTCTCAAACCACTACCTTCCCTTGAAGAAACCATGAACATGGTCAAGTGTGAAGAGAATAGGAAAGTATTAATTCAGGGATCTTCTCAGACTAAGTCCTCAACTATGGTGGCTAGGGGAAATCAAACCAATGATCTGAGACAGAGAAAGTTATCCAAATGGTGTGAACACTACAATAACAGTGGACACACCAAGGATGTTTGTTGGAAACTTCATAGGAAGCCTCCAAACAATAGGCAGCAAGGCAGAAACGAAGCTAAAGGTATGATAACAAAAGCTAACAACCATGATGAGGTACTGAATAGAGAAAAGGCATAGATTCTGAAAAAACTCCTTGAAAAACACAATTTACAAATGTCACCAAGTGAGAAAAACCCTACTCCTTCAGTTACCTTAGCACAAGCAGGTATATATCTTAGTATTGCTCTCAAAACTATAATCCAACGCAAGAATTTATGGGTAGTTGATTTAGGAGCAACAAATCATATTACTGGTTTTAAGGAGGCCTTTAGTAGTCTTGAATATTGTTCTGTGTATACCAGGATAAAGGTTGCAAATGGTACATATGCCAAGGTTCTAAGTATTGGAACCGTAGTTATTTCAGAAACTATTATGTTAACTGATGTCCTATATGTCCTTGAAATTGAATGTAGTTTGATTTCTATTCGGAAAATAACAATTGACTGTGTTTTTCAGGATTTGGTTTCAGAGATGATGATTGGCAATGCTAAGGGATGGGAAGGCTTATATTATCTTGAGGCAAAAATTCAAGTGAATAAATGTGAAAGAGTGAGTGTTTTTTCTGCTAGTCTGAATAATGAAATCATGTTGTGGCATTATCTCAATTATATGAAACATTTATTTCCAAATTTGATCAATAAAGTTGATTTATCTTTGTTTTATTGTGAATGTTGTCAATTGGCCAAACATGTAAAAAATTCTTACCTTACTCATTCTTATACACCCTCTCAGCCATTTTCTATGGTTCATAGTGATATTTAGGGTCCATCTAAAATTTCTACTCCATTTAAATCTCAGTGCTTTATAACTTTTATTGACGACCATACCCATATTATATAGGTGTTTCTTATGAAAAAGAAATCAGAAGCATTGCAAATTTTCCAAAGATTTCACATGTTTATAAAAAATCAATTTAATGCATCCATCAAAGTACTACGTAGTGACAATGGTAGAGAATATTTTAGCACCAATTTCAAAAATCATCTCAATGAATATGGCATACATCATCAAACATCATGAATATGGCATACATCATCAAACATCATGTGTAAATACCCCTCAACAAAATTAGATTTCTGAACGGAAGAATAGGCATCTATTGGAAATAGCAAGGGCAACGATATTAACTAATAATGTTCCTAATGTTTTTTGGGGGGGGATACTGTACTCACTTCTGCATATTTGATCAACATAATACCATCCAAGGTTTTGAATTTTCAGGCACCTATTCAAAAGTTTCAGGATTTTTATCCAAACTTTCACCTTATTTCTACTATACCACAAAAAGTTTTTGGATGCACAGCTTATGTTTATAATCATAGTGGGAGTAAACTTGAACCACGAGCAATTAAATGCATATTTTTAAGGTGCTCACTAACACAAAAGGGGTATAAATGTCACTCACCTAATCTTCGCAAGTATTTTGTAACAATATATGTCAATTTTTATGAAAACCTTCCATACTACTCCAAATTACCCATTCAAGGGGAGATGGAAGAGAATGAATGGCTAATTTGCAGTTATTCTGCATTTGATACTAATTTTGATGGGTTTGGACCTCAAATATCACCTAAACCAAGTACTATCCAGAATCATTTCTCCCCTTCAATTCCTGTACAAAACAGTTTTTTGCCTCTAGACACCAAAACAACTCCCAATAAGCCTGGAAATGAACCTGCAGCACCAGAAAATTTACCACCAGCAACTAATTTCGACCCAAACAGCCAAGAAAATCAACCAGAATAGCAAAATGATAATCTGAAAAATACAAATGAAACTAAGACGGGTGAAACAACCTAAAAAGCCGGAGTTTTTCACTTATACCAAGCGAAACAAGGGTGCAAACCGAGAGGGGGAGAAAATGGCAAAACCCAGGCAAAATAAGGGCACAAATTAAGAGAGAGAGAGAGAGAGAGAGAGAGAGTTGAAGACCTCATTCCTATGCAAAACAAAAAGTCCAACTAAGTGCCAAATTCTGATAATCTAAGTCAACCTATTGCCTTGAAGAAAGAGAAGAGAACTTGCATGCAACACCCTATCAGCAGGTATATCTCCTATGACAAGCTATCTCCTAACCTGCAAACCTTTGTTGGAAAATTGTTTAAGGATAATATACCAAATAACTTTCATGAAGCTATAAAAGATCCAAAGTGGAGAAAAGCAATACAAGAGGAGTTGAAGGCTATTGAAAAAAATAAAACTTGGGTCATGACAAAGTTGCCAAAAGGTAAGTCTCCAGTTGATTGCAAGTGGGTATTTATTATTAAATATAATCCTGATGGAACAATAAGTAGGTACAAGGCACGGTTGGTTGCTACAGGATTTACACAAACTCATGGCATAAACTACTAAGAAACCTTTGCCTCGATAGCTAAATTCAACACCATCAAGGTTTTATTATCACTTGCTACTAACATGAATTGGCCTCTACATCAGTTAAATGTGAAAAATGCTTTCTTGAATGGCAATCTGGAGGATGAGGTTCACATGGAAGTGTCTCTAGGTATGAGAACCCAAGAAAATAGCACTAAAGTATGCAAGTTACACAAAAGCTTGTATGGGCTGAAATAATCACCTAAAGCCTAGTTTGAAAAGTTCACACGAGTAGTAAGACAATTTAGCTATGTTCAGTGTTAGGCAGATCACACTCTATATGTTAGACATAGAACAAGAAAGATATAAATACTTATAGTCTATGTGGATGATATAATCGTGATAGGTGATGATGCAGAAAGAATTGACACATTGAAGAGGAATCTTGTTACAGAGTTTGAAGTTACAGACCTTGGAAAACTCAGATATTTCCTAAGAATAGAAGTTGCAAGGTCAAGCAATAGTATCAATATCTCAGCGAAAATATACTCTAGATCTCCTCAAAGAAATAGGGATGTTGGGAGCTAAACCTAATGAAACTCCCAAGGAAGCAAACTATAAAGAAAATCTCTGAAGAAAGGGAACTCCAATAGACAAAGAAAGATATCAAAAACTGGTGGGGAAGCTCATATATTTATCCCATACTAGACCTGATATTAGTTTTATTGTAAGTGTTGCTAACCAATTCATGAGTGATCCTAAAGAAGAGCACATGGAGGCAGTATACAGAATTTTGAGATACCTGAAAATGACTCCTGGAAAAGGATTGCTGTTTACTAAAACAAACTTTCAAGGAGTTGAAGTGTACATTGATGCAGATTGGGCTAGGTGTGTCATTGATAGAAGATCTACTTCAGGATATTACACATTTGTGTGAGGTAACCTTGTGACTTGGAGAAGCAAGAAAGAATCTGAAGTTGCAAGAAGTTCAGCTAAAGCTGAATATAGAGCATTAGCTCATGGCATTTGCAAAGGAATGTCGCTTAAAAGGCTGTTGAATGAACTAGGAATAAAGTTTGTAATGTTTATCAAAGTATGATGTGATAACATGACCACTGTAGGGATTGCACAGAATTTCATATATCATGATAGGACCAAGCTTGTTGAGATGGATAGAAACTTCATCAAGGAGAAGATTGATTGCAAGCTTATTGATCTATCATATATCTTCACTAGCTCTCAAGTAGCTGACATTATGGCCAAGGGATTGCCAAGAGTGAAGTTTGATGAGTTAAGTAGCAAGTTGGGAATGATCAATTTCTATTCGCAGCTTGAGAGGGAGCGTTGAAAAGGACCAAATGGGCCAAGCCCAAACCCAATTAGTTTTCTTTTTTGTATTTTCTGTAATTAGTAGTAATTATTTAGTTTTTATTCTGTTTTGTTAAGAAATATCAGATTCCTTATTTTTAGGCGATTAACTAGGAAGTGGCTGCCTTGTGGTCAAACCTAATTTTTCCCTTTATATTTAACGTGCCTCACCAGAATAATATTATTGATTTCTGCCCAAAAGTCTTTATATAGCAGTGTGAGCTGAATACATCAACTGCTGACAAACCCAATTAAGATAAAAGGTAATATCCACCAGCATAACAGGGAAAGAAAACCTTGGAAAAGATTAAAACTAACCGCTGTTAGCATCTTGATTGTTGGGGAATTTAACCTGCTCTCTTAAGTGATTATCAGTATATGCACCCTCAATGTTCTCCTTTTCCAATGAGACAGCATTAAAGTTCCCATCAACCAATCTGGAAGCATTTTTATGCCGTTTACCCTTTTTTCCTGTACGCTGTTCAGGCAACTGAAAACCATTCTCAGGAACTCCTTTGTTAGATAGATCTGCTGGAGAATGAAGCTCTGATGAGGAAGAATGAAGCTCTGATGAGGATCTTGAACAAGAAAAGCAAATGCTGCAATTTAAGAGATCTTAGAAAAAGATTACCAACCTTGTTTAACATTTGATTGATGCATATGATGAACCTTTTGATTAGCTGAATCAGATGAAGATTTATTTGGTACTTCAGACCCATTTGCTGTGGCAATAAGCACACCATCTAGATTGCTAGGGTACCCATTCTCATTTGCTAACTGCTCCTGAGAAAAAGTGCGAGTTCAGAGGTATACTTCCTGCAACACCTAATTCTTATCTACAATATTTCCCTTAAGTTGGACATTTGCCTTAAAGGTCCAATTTTAAAATGCAACAGTAACTTCATGACTAGCAAGCAGAAATCCTGTGCCCTACCATGTAATAGGAGAAACTCAATCAAGAGAATCATACCCGCAAAGGTGGTCTCATATATTCATGTACATCTGGACCATCACCAACAGCCTTTAATTGACCGTCCAGAACTTTGTCAGCCAACTTCTCCAAATATGCCCCAGAGGATTTCTTTTGTTGCTTAGCAAGGTGCTTCTGTTTAGCCTCATTTTCTATCCGTCGTTGTAACTCCAAAGTTTCTTCAAGTTTCTTTTCCTCCTCTTCTAGCTCAATTTTACGTCTAACTTCCTCTTCCTGTTGTCCCAAGTCATCACCATTCATAGAAACAAGAACCTCAGAATCTTCATGGTCATTATCAGGAGCAACTGAATAGGAACTGCAGCAGAAGCACGTCAAAAACATCCATAAAGGTCACCATGTCCTTAAAAGATAGTAAAGATGTGCACATGCAGATAAATATGGAAACATATACTAACTCAGGAATGGTGGTGTCAAGAATGAGCTGCTCACGACCACTTGTACCCTGCAAGACAGACATTAGATGGTTGTCATGGACAATGACCCAGTACATGAGCAAATTTCAGCATTCATGATCCTCACCTTCAAATCCCTAGTTTTTCTGTTCTCTTTATTCTTTTTCTTATCTTTTGTCTTCTCCATATGTCTTGTGCTATCACTTCCCCCTTTAACAACCTTCTTTGAATCAACAGCAAGTTCAGCCAAAAATGCTTCTCTTGCAGCATCGGACTTTTCCGTTGCATCTTTCTCAGCCAAATCTTCCAAACGTGCCTGAAAGAGTGTAACAAAGGCAAATGTAGTAAACTGAAATGTGAGGCAATGGCACATGTTTCAGAAATTGGAATACAAACCCTTAGGTACGACTTCGCTAGGGGCAGTAATATTGCCTGATAATCATGAGCAGAAATAGGCTCAAGCTTGAGTTCCAACTGCTGCATCTCTGTAACATTTTTCATGATTCGTGCATCAATTTTGCTAAGCTGCATAATAAAATAAGTTAGAACACCAAGAAGCAAGGTCATTTTTGCTGTTAACCAAGCAAAAATGTGACTGGAGTCAACAAACTGACCTCCACAGATAGGTGTTCCTTCAGTTTCTGAATAGCAATTTCTATGTAACTATCCATTTGATGCAAATAGTCCTTCATTCTCCATTCATCATCTTCACCAGATTCCAAGTCACACACACCAGCATAAGTTTCCTCATAGCCAAATTGATTAACATTCATCGCCTCTGCTTCTTGCAGAACATTTGTTATAGCATCCAACTCAAATCTGTTGCTAACATACATTACATCATTCTCACTCTCAATGAGCTCTTCTCTCCGCTTTCTTAGAACAGAGCCATAGCTTTGCTGAACAAATTCAGTGAAATTTTCCCTCTTCTTACCTTCTTCTAGACAAAGGTCCTCTACTACCTGCAGTACTTCCTCATAACTCATGCGCTCACATTTCTTCTCGGAAAGGCTCTGTAGGTGATAAAACTCCTTCTCAAGTGTGTGGACAATTTCCATTCCTTGATGTCTTTTATCTTCTTTTGTTCTCATCCATGAGGTCAGTTGATCCCCACTAGATGAACTTGAAAATATCCAAGATAAGAAAGGATCGGTATTGTATAAAACTCCATCATTAGAAGTTGGGACAATCACATCATCCAAGACAGCACCCTGAGCCACACAAGGAGTGATTTCTGCAGGTACTAAACACTCATCCAGAAGAAGGCATGATGCATCTCCATTGAGAATAATCTTCTCTTTAATCTCAGGAACTTGATTCGCATTGTGTAAATCATCCATGGGACTACTACTTTTCTCAGCATATCTACCCAAACCACAAGCATGAGATAGTTCCTGCAAAAATTTGAGAATTTTCTTAAGCTGGGAAGCTCCCAAAAAGCATATGCACATTGGTGTTTGGTCTAAACCATGGTTTAGAAGCTGAGATCCAGCAGCAAGACCCTGTATCTCATCCATGGTAAATTGTATGACCTTGCTAAGATGACTAGCAGCAAGATATTTGTGTCTAATAAGCATATCAAATACTGCATGAATTTTCTCAAGAAGTTTTGCACACTCAGAGTCATTTGATAATGGCCAACCATCAACAAGGGAATACGCTATAGAACTTTCAACCTCAACACCTTCTCTAATATTAGTTTCTGCAGATTTACAATAGTTACTTCTTTCTGCTGTACAAGTGTGAAGGCTATGTCCCTTCTCAGGGTAAGAATTATTTGTATCTTTAAAACAATCATGGCGCTCCTCAATATGATGATCTACATAGGAATCCCCAGGAAATGAAAAATCTTTGCCTTTTGCTTGATTTTCAAGCATTTTAACAGCAGCAGAGGCATCCAGAGGCTTCCAAGAACAGTTAAGAATCATCTCAATCCATTCATTGTCAACATTTTGAGGCAAAAGTCTCTGCATTTTAGGTAAGAGATTCCCCATGTGTTCCTGCACAACATGCTGCATGTGAGATTCTGAATCTGAAAATTTCTCGTTACAACGGCAGCAAAGCCAGAATTTCCATGTTTTGTTAGCCTCAGCATACGACAAAGCTTCCGCTAGTATGTCATTCAGCAAATTATCCTTTGAAGATCCAAAGTGGGATCTGAGATCACATACCCTAATCCTAAGCAACTCCTTCTTCAAGTCAATACTCATTGAATTCCAATACAAACGTACCCAATCTCTCCTTTCGGATGCAGAGCCAGCTTTTCGCACATGTCCATACTTCCGCCTCTCATTTATCCTCTGCCCAGATCCTGAAGATGAATCTAATGTTCTGTCATCCCTGTCCCCTTCGTTCTGGGATTGGGGTGACTCTGACTTTTGCTGCAATAGCCTTGCAGCAGCCACTCGAACTTCAATTTCTTTTCTTCTCTCTTCAGGTGTCTTGGTCACCTTTTTTATCTCATTTGGCCGTTTAGTTTGAACCAACCTCACCTCCATTGGGTCCTCTGCAGCCCTCCTTATTGGAATCAGACGGAATTTCTCCTCCCCATTACCCAGATTTTTCATCCACGTTGATAAGGAAGCTATGTTTGACTTCTGAATTAGCTGCCGCAACTCATTCTGCACATGTGCTATCCGGGCGTCTGCAGTTGATATTTTCTGCTGGCTCTCATCCTGCAAGCTCTCTTTCGCAGGATCAATTGGATTTTCAATCACGAGTGCCCTTTCACACTCCTTCACCACCTGCTCGTACTCATTCGCATCATTTGCTGCCTCGTATAACAAATTTGCATAAAAATGTGCGAACTCAATAGAACTGGGCGACAGTTCAACTGCTTTTCGTGCCGACTCAATTGCATTCTTCAAATGCCTTTGCTTCGTACTTGGGTCATCAATAATCGACGCCACTTTGACACAGACGGTACCTTGAACTCGGTGAATCAAGGCCGAGTAAGCCGAGCTCTCGTGTCTGGAGCATGACTCCTTCATAAGCCTCAGTGCCTTGGTGTGATTACCACGCCTGAGAGCAGTGAGGGCTCGTTCACATTCAAGCTTGATTGTGGAGTAAGCAGAAGGCTCAGATTGAGGAGGCAGCTCGATCTTAGTCGGGCTATGAGAAGTATGATTAGAACTCATGCACAACTCCAGCTCGGCTGAGGTGGGACCATTGGCGGCTCCGCCGATGGCAGATTGCGTCACCGGAGAAGCCGCCGCAGATTGTTTGGAACGTGGAGCAGGGTTTCGCTTTTTATGCCCCATCAATTGAGTTCATATATAAATCCAATTCACACGCATAAATACGCACAAAACCTGCGTGTGTAGGTGTCTATAAAAAGAAAAACTACGAAGAATAAGAAGATGATGAAAAACGCATAGAAAGAAGACAGAAAGTTTCTAGAGAAAGAAAGTAGATAAAGGAAGACGCTTACTCGGGACTGTAGAAAGAGAACTGAGAGGGAAAAGATGGATTGAAAGCGAATGCACAGAAAATTTGGAAGGAAAATGAAGTGCTTGCCAGCTCCGGCGATGAAGAACGATCGGCGACGAAATCTAAGCCGGTAGTGGAAACCGGAAACTCTGGCTAACTAGGCTATGCACACAGACACCTACCCACACCGTAGGGGAGGGGGCTGGGATTTGATGAAAAGGGACCTATAACGAGGAAATGAATTATTTATAAAGAGTGTAATTATTATTAATTAATTAACCCCAAACATTTTAATTTTTTTTAATTTTATGTCATTTCATCGGTGCACATATTGTATACTTTTATTTACTGTTTCCCCCCTTTTTTTCCCTTCGTCTTTTTTTGGCTGACCATATTTCTACAGAAAAATGTTTCTAGCATCATCTTATGTTTGTTAATTATTACAGGTTTCTGACTTTTTGCTATGAAAAAATTTATTTAATTGAAATTAATAATCATAATGATACCTTTATCTTTTGAAAAAGAAATGACTGAAAATTTCTTTAAAATGCTGAACGAATATGAAGTTGTCTCACCAATTTATTTGCGTCCTTGAAGGTAAAAGTCATTTAATTTTGTGGATGGAAAAATAATTTAATTACATCATATACAAAAGGTAAACTAAATGACATATGAAATATTATCATTGTTGAGATTATCATATGGCATCATGATTTGAGTATTTGTAAATCTAACGTAGTGACATTTATGATTATGAATTGCTATATTAACCGAAAAATAGATCTAATCACGATAACTTATGTCATTAGAATATTGAATGTATTTTCACCTACAAAAGAATATTATTTAAAGAGATTAAGATCGATTTGGTTAATCGTAACATAACAATCATTCCTAAGCTTGAAATTTCTCAAATTCATAATTATAGGCAATTATACATTTCACTAGAGTTCATAAATCTCTTACTTTTTTATGAAAGGATTTATTTGTTAAATATTAAAAGTTGAATGAATAAATAGTTAAAACTAAAACTATTATTAAAAAATTAAAAATTAAAGTAAATTATTTACAATTAGATCTTTAGGTAATACTTTGGGCTTGGATTCCAATGACCAGCACTGAAACACTCAGCAAAACCCACTAAGTTCAGCAAGGATACATTCATGTAGTTTATATGATCATATGTGCGTTCCTATATACCATAAGGATAAATTGAAGCCTATGCATTTTTTTTTTAAAGGCTTTTCTTAAGTAATCAAGTTGTCTTCGTTGAAAAGCGATGCAAAAGTTATGCAGATAACTTGATAACTGCACACTATGACAAACATAAAGTAATTTAGCGTTTTGCATAAAACATTACATTCAATGCTCATTTGCAACAACAAAATTGTGTCCAAGTTACATTATGTAGTAATTAACTACAGTAAATGCATCCACTCCCCATAAGACTAGTGCAACCATTGACTGAAAGGCTCCCCACATCCTTCAGAACACCTAGAATTGTCATTTTCAATGAAAAATGGAAAACTAAAGATATGCAGTAGGTCCTGCACTACCTGCCTCACCAAAGAAGTTCTGATCACCCAGCTCCTATGGCCCCATCCTGTTACAATATCTATTCGGCTAGGGCTGATCCCAAATACCAGCATCTGTCAGCGAAACCAAGCAAGCGTCCTAGACAATGATGTTACAACAGTTCTATCAGACATGACATGAAGATTTATTAGCCAATAACAAAAACTTTTATCCTTGACAGCATCTGGCTACACATTCTTTTTTGTAGCCACTTCCCAAATTGAGCCCGCCTCTTCCTTGAGCCAAAACTTTTGAAGAAAATCCACCATTGCATCTACAAGTCCCCTTTTGCTCTCTCTATCCTTAGTATGCATTGAATCCAAGAATTTGCTCACATGATCACGCACATACTGACAATCGGGTCCTACAGCTGGCATGGACAATAAAAATAAGTGAGCTGGATGGCCAGTAACTGCCATATGCTCATGACAACACCCCATATCATATGGTGATCGTGGTTCTGTACAACAACTGAGGAGCAAAGTATAAGTCCGCAAAGAAGGGTTTATGCCAAAAGCCACCATGCTTTGCAGAAGATTATATGTATCAAACAACCTGTGCACCCTTGGGAATGCATTGAGTAGGGAATTGCAAGTTGGTGCATTTGGATGCAAACCTACATTAAGCATTACTTGATACCATTCCTAAGCTTTCTCAACATTACTAGCCTTTCCCCATAGGTCAACTAAAAGATCATAAACAAGTTCATCTAGCACCCAATTTTTTCGTTTCATTTCCCCAGAAACTGCTTCTGTCTTCTCAAGATACCCATAGTGGCCAAGCACCTCCATTACTATACTGTAAGTCACTTTATCTAGTTCGAATCCTGCACTTTGCACGTCACGATATAGTTTCAATGTTGTCTGATAGTTCCTTGCTTTTACCTGTAGAGCAATCATGATATTGTAGGTTACTAGATTCAGCACACAACCCTGGTCAATCATCTCACGAAATAGCCTATGACCAGCAGCTAAATTGCCAACTTTTCTAAGGCAGTTAATTATGACGCTGTAAGTAAATGTGTCAGGAGAAAGACCAACTGTTTGCATTCTTTCATACATGGACATGGTGATATCAAGAGATCTAGCTTTTGCATGGATATCAATTAGGGTACAGTAAGTGAACGAAATACTGAAGCCTCAAAAATCAGTATCTTTATTTGATCGAGGCCCATTTATTTATATGGCAATACATCAGCAAATATGACAATAGAAATAAAAAACTGATTACAGAAATTTTGGGGAATAAAACAAGATAAATGCTAATCTAAATAATCCCAAAGAATTAGAGAAAAATATTCTGTTGGGATAAGCACTAATCTGCTACTATTCATATGGCCTTAATGGGCCTGAGCCCACTAACACTCCCCCTCAAGTTGGAAAGTAGATATTCATCATTCCCAACTTACTGCTAAGTTCCTCAAACTTAACTCTGGACAGAGCCTTCGTAAGAATATCAGCAACTTGTGAATTTGATGAGACATAGAGTAGATAAACTATCCCCGCATCAATTTTTTCCTTGATAAAGTGTCTATCGATTTCAACGTGTTTAGTTCTATCATGGTGTATTGGATTTCTAACAATACCAATAGTGGCTATGTTATCACACCACACTTTCATAGGAGGGTTAGTTTCAATTTTCAATTCATTTAACAACCTGAAGATCCACATTCCTTCACATATTTCCAAAGCTAATGCTCTATATTCTGCTTCGGCACTACTTCGTGCAACCACTGCTTGCTTCTTGCTCCTCCAAGTCACCAAGTTCCCCCATACAAAGGTACAATAACCTGAAGTTGATCTTCTATCCATGGGACACCTAGCCCAATCTGCATCTGTGAATACTTCAATGTGCTTGGCTCCTCTTTTTCCAAAAACAAACCCTTTTCAGGTGTCATATTTAGATACCGTAGAATTCTATAAACAGCTTCCATGTGTTCCTTGTGAGGCTTGCTCATGAATTGGCTTACCACACTGACTGGATAGGTTATATCAAGTCTAGTATGAGATAGGTATATTAGCTTGCCAACTAATCGTTGATATCTGCCAGTGTCAACTGGCGGTGAATCTCCCTTTTGACCCAATTTTGTGATTGAATCCATTGGGGTTTCAGCAGGTTTTGCCCCCAGCATTTTTGTCTCTTTCAATAAGTCTAGAGTGTACTTTCTCTGGGACACAACAATCCCTTCATTAGACCTAGCTACTTCCATTCTAAGAAAATACCTTAGAGTTCCTAAATCTTTCACTTCAAATTCAGCTGCTAATGACTGTTTGAGTCTCTGAATTTCCTCTAGATCATCGCCTGTTAAGATAATATCATCCACATAGACTATTAAGATTGAACTTCGTCCATGTGAATGCCTCACAAATAGTGTATGATCGGTTTGGCATTGGGTATACCCTAGACTTTTCACTACATTTGTAAATCTGTCAAACCAAGCTTTAGGTGACTGTTTGAGACCATATAGGGATTTGTACAATCTACACATTTTATGTGGTCTATTAAAATCTGAAAGACCTTGCTTGCGGTATATCCATGTACACTTCTTCTTCCAAATCGCCATTCAGGAAGGTGTTCTTCACATCTAGTTGATAAAGGGGCCAATTTTTGTTGGCTGCAAGAGACAAGAGAATTTTGATAGTATTGAATTTTGCCACTGGGGCAAAGGTTTCTTGATAATTAATACCATGCGTCTGTGTAAAGCCCTTTGCAACTAAGTGAGCCTTGTATCTATTTATGATACCATCTGGGTGATACTTGATAGTAAATATCCATTTACATCCAACCGTAGTTTTTCCTCTAGGTAGATCAGTGATCTTCTACGTGTGGTTTTTGATTAATGATCTTAATTCATCATCAATAGCCTCCTTCCATTTAGGATTTGCAGCTGCCTCTTGGAAATTTGTTGGTATTTTCTCATCAGCGAGATTAGCAATAAAACTCTAAAATTTGTTAGATAATTTATCATAACTGACAAATTGACCGATAGGATGAAGAGTACATTGTCTTACCCCTTTTCTCAATGCAATGGGCTGGTTGAGATCTTCAGGAATGGAGTTTGAAGCTGACTCTTGGGTCTGTACAGAATTTCTTGAGGTCTCATGTGTCTTATCTTTGTCTCTCCTGGTGTATACTATCAATTCCTTTCCTTTAGGTTGATCCACTATCCTTGTTTCAATATGATCTTTCTTTGATAGGTCATTTTCAGTGGTATTAAACTCAGACACAAGGCTATTCAAGGCAATTTGGTCAAGTTGGTTAGCATCAAGAATGGGCTCCAAATTCTAGTCAGATTTAAACAAAGGTAAATGTGGGCTGCCCAAAGGTTCATTTGAGACTAAAAACTGCCATTTATCGTCACTCTCCCCCTCAATGGGAGTTTGAGGATAAAAGGATTGTTTTTCATCAAAGGAGACATTCATAGTGACAAAGAATTTCTTTAAGGTGGGGGAATAACATTTATAACCTTTTTGGGTGGGTGAATATCCTAAGAAAATACATTTAAGTGCTTTTAGGTCAAGTTTTCCCCTATGATCGTTGTGAGTATAAGCAACACAGCCAAAGACTTTCTCAGGAATGTGTGAGATTATGTGGGAATTGGGATAAGTTTCAGTGAGTTTGTGGAGAGGGGTTTGAAAGTTTAAGGTTTTGGAGGGCATTCGGTAAATCAAATGTGCAGAAGTAAGTACTGCTTCCCCCCAATAGATTTTAAGAACACTATGGGTGGCCATGAGAGCTCTTGTGACTTCAAGAAGGTGTTTATTTTTTCTTTCGGCAACTCCGTTTTGTTGGGGGGTATTAATACAACTGGTTTGGTGAATAATTCCATATTGTTTAAGATAGGTTTGTAATGTATCACTCATATACTCCCTCCCATTATCACTCCGAAGGACTTGGATTGAGGTTTGAAATTGAGTTCTGATCATGGAGTGAAAGTTTATGAAGATTTGTACCATTTCAGATTTTTCTCTCATAAGAAACACCCAAGTGAGGCGAGTATGATCATCAATGAAAGTCACAAACCATTTTGCTTTGGTAATGGATAAAACACGGGATGATCCCCAAATGTCACTATGAATCATGGAGAAAAGATGTGTTAGTTTATGTATGTGTGATTTGTAACTATTTTTTGTGTGTTTGGAAATTTGACAAATATCACAAGTCAAAGAAAGATCATTTTTATTCATGGAATTTGGGAATAGCTTGAGCATATAATTGAAGTTGGGGTGACCTAATCTATAGTGCCATAACAACACATCTTTATTTAAAAAATGAACTGACAAGGCTTTGCTCCTCTCATTTTGCAATTGGTTATTGCTCCTTCCTTCCAGACAATAGAGACCTTCAAGTATCTAGCAGTGCCAATCGTCCTCTTCAACTCCAATTCCTGAAAGATACATTGAGTAGAGGTAAAGTTAACATGGCAGTGTAGATTATCAGTAACTCTTTTAACAGATAGTAAATTGCACTTCAGATCAGGTGCATAGAGAACATTTTTTAGCACAATATGTGTAGTTATATACGCCTCTCCTATCCCAGTAACTTCAGTAAGTGTCCCATCAGCAATTTTAATATACATAGGACTACCACATGGCTGTAAATTGCAAATAAGGGACTTGTTACTAGACATATGATCTGTAGCACCGGAGTCTACTAGCCACATATCTCGGTGATGAACTTTGGCATTAAATGTAGACACTGCATTACCTGTATAAGCAATGTTGGTGGCTGCCACGACTTTATCTTGTGGTGAAGTTTGAAGATCATGCTTTTCTAAGAGTTTTCTAAGGAGTTCAATTTCCTCCTTGCTGATTTTACTAGGATTATTTTCTGTTTTATCGTCTAATACAGCTGCAAAACCTTTGCTCTCTTGTCGGCCTTTTCCCCTTTGGTTTGGTGGTTTACCATGTAATTTCCAGCAAACATCTCTAGTATGTCCTGTTCTTTTACAGTGGTCACACCACTTTGTATTTCTTCTGGTCTTATCATCATTCTGTGACCCCCTTGTAATTAAGGTTGTTGAGTCATGATCAGTAAGGCGTAGCTGATCATTTGAGAGAAGTTTCTTCCGGCTTTTTTCATGTTTGACAGTAAAAAACACTTCCTTTAAGGATGGTAAGGGGTCTAAAGCCATTATTCTAACTCGTACCTCATCAAAGGATGAATTGAGTCCAAGAAGAAATTTAAAGATCCTCTTTTCTTCCTTTATCTTAGAGTACCGTAAAGTATCAGCAGAGCATGCCCACTCTATTGTATCATAGAGATCCAGTTGCTGCCATTGAATCACTAGAGTAGTATAATATTCAGTGATACTCAGAGTACCTTGTTTGAACTCATGGAGGAATCCTTTGATTTCGAGAAGAGCTGCTTTATTCTTGAGAGATGCGAACATATCTCTAGCAGCCTCCTATACATCACGTGCTGACTCATAGAGAGAAAAGTGAGCACTGATTTCGATAGTCATGGAGTTGACCAGCCAGGCTTGCACGGTGGAATTTTCTGCCTCCCATTCACGAAACTTCGGATCGCTTGTGGTGGGTTTAGGGAGTGCACCGGTAAGGTAATCATATTTTCCTCTTCTGGTGACATAAAGACGCACGCTTGCTGCCCACTGTAAATAGTTCTAGCCATTCAGGCGATGAATGGTGATGGAGGCAGATGAAGCTTCTGTTGGCGCTTGAAGACCTGAAGCGATCAACGGCGACGGCTTAGGAGATTGGTCCGTCGTTGAGCTTTGGTCTTCCTGGCCGTCTGCGTTCAGGCCAAACCCGAACTTAATCATGGTGATCTGGAACGAGAAGCTCTGATACCATGAACGAAATACTGAAGCCTCAAAAATCAGTATCTTTATTTGATCGAGGCCCATTTATTTATATGGCAATACATCAGCAAATATGGCAGTAGAAATAAAAAACTGATTATAGAGATTTTAGAGAATAAAACAAGATAAATACTAATCTAAATAATCCCAAAGAATCAAAGAAAAATATTCTGTTGGGATAAACACTAATCTGCTACTATTCATAGGGCCTTAATGGGCCTGAGCCCACTAACAGTAAGTAACACGGTCAGGCTCACATCCCATTTCCTGCATTCGATTGAACACATTGAGTGCTTCCCTCAAGCAGTTTGCATGGCCATAGCCATGGATCAAACGATTATAAGTTACAACATTGGGCTAGCATCCATCCCTGATCATCTGTTCTAGCAACTTATTTATTGCACCAAACTGCCTAGCACGGCCAAGGATGCCAACCATGGTGGTGTAAGTATGTCCATCATATTTGAAGCCTGGTTATCTCTTTAACCAGTGAAAAAATCCAAGAACAACTGAGTGGTTTTGAAGTTGCTTCAGGGTTTGGTTAGCTTGATATACATCCATTGAACATTTTACGTTATAGAAAGCCTTTTCTGTTGTAGAACCCCACTCCAAGTGTCGCATTATACCTGAAACTACTTCCATATTGTAACATTCCTATTAATCAGAGCATTTCCTCTTTGCATTTTCAGATCCCCGGCATGTCTTTTGAAGCCTTCCTTGATTGATCCCACTATCTGTAGATTTGAAATTTGCGCGTTGGAACTAAAATTTGTCACAAAGCGGCTAGAATGAGCTCTTGTTCTCTGTGGTATGGCTCTGTGGTCATTATTTTCTAACGGAACATTTGGAGCCACCTTTGACTTCTCTGCCCCTGAAGAAGGAACTTGCTTAAAGCCTTTGGCTAAATTTGATTTATCACCTTTTCCCCTCATACCATGATAACTACTTGTACTGTTTGACTCTCGATCACTAGCAACAGAAGATTTTCGATGAACATTGATAAAGTTCTCCATTTTAACGTGTTTCACATTTGAAGATCTGATGTTGGGTAGGGTCTTGGAGGTATCAACCATACAATTTTTAGAGTAGTTAAGTATTCCAATCCCATCTGCCAACGAAAGCATATAATTTACTAAATCAGAGAGAAAATTGACAGTTGCAATACCAGCCCTAAAAATCTGGTCAACATTAAGAGAAGAGTGTGCAACAGGATTCTCAACATCATCAATACCACATGCATATGTTACATAATCCGATTTTCTTGATGGAATTGGAATAGACACGGTTTCTTGTATACAACCTAATTGATCAACAACCTTAGCCTTGTGAGAACCTGAAACATTTACTGAGTCTCCTGAAACGGAGGGTTTTACTCCAAATGTAGTTTTGGATACTATGGAGGATGGCCTCTGAGCAAGTAAAGCTTCACTTTTTCTCAGTTGTCTTCCTAAAACACATGTTTTATCTTCAGTGCAAGTGCATGTACTTCCATCAGCTGCACTGCATCGTGAACCACTAAGAAAAAAACTCCTAGCACCATTTGACAGGGCACTAATCTGTTTTGCTCATAACATCCTCTGCAAAGAAAATTGAACATATCATTATCACAAATATCTAACGGTCAGAAAAACAAGTAGCAGCTACGGCATAAGCAAAAAGAGTCCAATCTTCCATGAACTATCTACACTAACCACACGTCATACTTATCATAGCTGCAAACAACAAACAAATCAACTGCCGCCAATGCCATTAGCCCACCTCTAAAATTTTGAAGCCTTACTTATATGACATTATAACATCAGCTATAGAGTTGCATTTGTATAAGAGGATAGTGTCAAGAGGCAAAGCACCAACACCATTTGTAACTTGGCTGAGCTAATAGAAACTCCTAGTATATGTACAATATACTAATGAAGAAAGCCTTATGCCAAGCAAGTTGCCAATGATAAAGACGATTTCATTAAAAAAGGCAGGTCTAAGTATGTCATAATCTTGAGAAGACTTGAGGTAAACATTGCCACAATCCCATTTTCACCAGAAATACCAATTACAGAAGCAAAAGGCACCAATAACAGAAGCAAAAGGCCTACTTGCTAATTTACTTCTTTAGAGTTCCAGTTTAAACATAAACCTATTATTTAGGAGTACATGTAAGAGATTAGCTTTCTCGAGTCTAGATTGTGCCCATTCACGTCTTTAGAGCTCCATCATCTAGCATCTCCAAGATTTACTTCTTGCACTGTCCTTTATAAGTCATACTGGAGCCAAAATATTGACGGGGTAAAATTCCAAGACAAACTTATATCAAGAACAAGACAACCTAAAAAATAATTAAAATAAAACCGCAAGGAAAAAAATTCTAACTTTAATACGAATAATTCCCTCGTAAAACTGTTAAGTTCTTGCATTACTTCTAAAAGAGAAAATCACAACACTGACTGATTTTCAAAAAAAAATGAAAATTGGGTATGTCCGAACATCAACCTTTCATCTATGAATCACAATTTTTTTCACTTTCTAAACCACCAAACAACAGAAAGATCACCTTATTGCTACTAACTCTATTACTTTCACTGCCATGCTCATGCAAAGTATCAAATTTTGAACCCGAAAAACAATGAGCTGATGCACCCAAATGGACGGCGCAACTTAATTCAGTAATGAACCATGAAACAAGTGTAGCTTATGAAAATAAAAATGGCTCGTAAGCATTAATAGAATCGAAAAGGGTACCTGAATCAGTCAATAACTATCTAGGTTTACAGAGCTATAGAAAAGGTGTGAAGAAGAAGAAGAAGAGAGAGGGTGGCAACTAGCTCTCCTCCCTCTACCGTCAAAACAAGAGGCTTTTTCCAAGCAAGTAGGTCACTGCCCTTACATTTCCATAACGTTCCCCCTTCTAATACTATTTCCTTTTTTTTACAGAAATTTATGAGATGTGGGGCGGCTCACACGACCAACAGAAAAGATGCAATTAGAAATCTATGCTTTTTCTTTTTCTATTTTATTTACTTTAAATTTTGCAAATAAGGACAAGTATTTGTCTCAATCGATGAAACTAATTTTGAAAAAAGGTCGGTTATTATCTTTTCTTTTGTTCTTCTGGTTCAATAAGTTATTGTCTTTTCGTTGATTCATAAGAGTTGTATCATTCTATCTTTCAATCATATAATTGCGGTAGTTTATAAATTTGATTCAATTAATTTTTAATTTAGCCATTATCTGTAATTATGTAAAAATTTTACATTAATATTATTTTTTTTTTATTATCGAAGTCCATAAAAATACCATGCTATCTTAGTTCACAATGTATTTTGTAATAAATGAAAAAGGAATTACATGTTATATAAAGTTTGAGTGAAAAAATTATAGGAAAAAAATAGTTAGACTAAATTTATATGTAATTTTTTATATTCTTATTGTCAAGAATTTTTAATCAATATATAATAAATATGTAGTTATTTAATAATATAATAAGTATATATTTTAATTAAAAATTATATAATTATTTATAAAAATTATATATATATTATATTATTACTGAAGAACTATATATTTATTATATTTTTATTAAAAATATTTGACAATAAATATATAAAGAATTATATATAAATTTTTATAAAAATAATTTTATCTTGTGTTGTTTAATTTAAACATTAAAAAATGTTCGAAGAAAGCCCTTGACGATATCAAATTTTGGAACTGTTCATTTGAGCATTCTTAAATATGTAGTGTGGACTAACTAATAATATTTAAAGTGAGTGTGTAGATATTATACATATATATATATATATATAGCATATATATATTTTTATATATATTTCAATTCGCTTGGACGAGAAGAAAACGAGTAAATATCTGTATTTTTCTTTTTTCTTTTTTAGATGGAGTAAATATTTGCATGTTAAAGAACTATATCACTGCCATTCGAAAACGACACTTGACGTGGACCAATAGTGTTGACCCGATCAAAGTATTGCTCAAGAAAAGGTTGTTTATTTATTAATTTTGTTTTGGATAAATTTTATTTATAATTTTTTGCTTACTATATTTGTAATTAAAATATAATAAATATATAATTTTAAATAATATATATTCATTAAATTACATACTTCTTATATTATTATTAAAAAACTATATATTTTATCAAATTTTAATTAGGAAATTCAGTAATAAAGGTATAAAAAAATTCATATAAACTTAGTCATGTTCCTTTTTTTGTTCCCACCCCAATCAGATTGAGTTATCATGCTTCGCAATTTTAACCAAAACATTTGTAATGGCTGTGTTTTTTTCAGTTTTCCACTATCCATCCACGCATACAAATTGCAATTGCCCTTTTTTCCCCAATAACACACACAAGAATAATAATAAGAGCTTGCTTGAAATTATTATGGATTTTTTATTTTAAATTTGTTTTTAAATGGAGTATTATATAAAGTACTATAAAAAATAAGCTATTTATGTCTGACAAAACTATTTGAAATTTGTACTTGATAAATCTTTCAAAAAATAATTGCTTTTGATTATTAAATTATGAAATATAACATGTATATATTTAACTTTATAATTAATATTATTTGAATGGATAATATTTTTTAATATTTATTTGTAATTGTAATTAAGTTTCTAAATTTGTATTTAATTTAAATAGAGAAAATAAAATGATTATATTTTTTTATCAAAATAAATACATATAAGAAGTTAGGTGAAAATGGGAGTGAAAATTATCCAACAGGTTAAGGGGAAAATAGTTAAATGTAATATATGATTAATAATGAATTTGGGTGAGGGTAATTTTATCTTAAAAAAATTTCTTCTACTTCTATTTCAAAAGTAAAGCACTAATTTTTTGCTCTCTTTCCAGAAAAAAAAAAAAAAAACTTCTCTTACTACTTAAAATTAGGTTATACTTTTAAAAAGTTAGCTAAACAATGCAAAATCTCAAAATAATTTTTTTCAAAAAAAAAATTGTTTGGTCAAGCTTTTGGAAGAGAAAAAATTGCTTATTTTTTTAAAAAGTTCTTATTTTAGTTAAATGAGATGTTTGATCCAACATCTAAAAAAATATAAGATGGTTGATAACAAAATCTTTTTTCTTTTTTGGTTGCAAAAAGGAAGTATAAAATTGAAGTTTCTCCTTTGAAGCTGAAGTAGAAGCATTGAAAATATATATATATATATATATATGTTTACTCAATACCATTATACATGCCCCTTTTGGTAATCTAATAGTTTAAAAAAAACTTTTTTCTTTTAAAATTTGCCGAAAACAATAATATAGCAAAAGTTCTTTTTTGTTCATTAAGTTTAAAGTAAGTTTAAAATTTGTCCCACATGTTTTTTTGGGTCAATTTTATTCTACATGTTTACAAAAATTTTTAGTATTTTTCTAATTTGTTAACGCCATCTAAATTGTTAACAAAATTAGTTGAATTGTCAAAATCGTGGCCCTTAAAAGATGCTTATGTGAATAATATATTGCCAGCACAAATATTTGGCATAATATTTCACCTAACAAGACTTGAAAGTGAAGATAAAAGTCAGTGTTACAAACTATAGAACGAAGGTATATTGGATTTATTATGTGAGAAATTAGATCATATGTTCATGTTGCTAGTGTAATATCTATGTTTACATATTTAATAATCACATGTTTGATTGGCCTGCTAATTTCATTAGAAATTTAGGTAATGTTAAAAAACTAAGAAGACATTGAAATTTTTTACAAATATATAGAACAAAATGAACCCAAAGAAAAATAGGTAAAACAAAATTGAAATTAACCATAAATATTAACAGATAGAAAAGGTACTTTTGCCAAGTAATATTAATAAAATCGTTTATCAAATAATTATACTAAATACAAAATATTTTCTCTTACAATACTTTTTATAAAATTCTATTTAAAAAATTATTTCAAAATAAACAAAACTCCGCAACCATCCAACACGATTGCCCATTGCTGTGGTGAATGTGTTTTTGTGGGGACACTGCATATTTTGGGCCTGAGAGATCTCCTTTTTTTCTGGAAAGCTAATGGACCGTCTTACCGGGCCCGCTTTATGTTTGGGCCCATTATGGTCATGTTTATACCTCCTATGCCGTTCTTTAAAAAAAACGTAGCTTTAGTGTGTCGAAATTAAAAAATATATAAAGTCAATAAAATGTAGACATATAAACAAGGACTATAAATTATATTTTCATTATTAATTTTTTTAATAATAATATTTTTTAAAATATTTAAAAATTCAAACATTTAACGTTAAATTAGAAAAAATTAAAATTTATTATATTTGATTAAAAAATCAGTAGTAAAAATATAAAAATTATACCTGGATTTCTAAATTAACTGCTGGAGATGTTTGTGTAAATGCAAACGCATCTAAAAATTAGCTGGGCTCACCTGAGAAAAAAAAAAGCAATATATAAGAAGAAAAAAAGAAACGGTCATTTCATGAGCAGCCAAAGAATAGTAAGGTAAAACCTTTATTATATATATATATATATATATATATATTAATTGATGAGTTATTTATTGAATTAGTCTTAAAAATTTGTAATAGCATCAATTTAATCATAAAATTTTATTGTTATTATTTTGGTCTTGGCCAAAAAATTTATTGCTATATATTTGATCCTTAAAGGATTCTAATGATTTTAGTCTTGAGTTAAAACTAAAATGATATATTTTTTTTCAAATATCAAGACTGAATTTATGTTGATAAATTTTTAAAGACATAATTAATGATAACAAAATATTTCAAAAATTAAAATGGTAATTTATTCTAAACGGATCATATTAGATGTGAACTCAATTAAAAATATTTTCTCATCAACTACAAAATTATCCTTTTGTTTGATTCCAATTGAATTGAAACAAGTCCAAAGACTACTGAAGAGATACAATGAGCCGGACAATATAATATGCATACTATTAATTAGTGATAAAGAAATAAGTCTCAACTAATCCTACGGTCTTTCATTATACTTCATCTATATAATTACATAATAGAGAATAACTGTACCAAAATTTTGATTAACTCTTAACGATTTGGTATATCGGTATATATTATTATGGTTTTGAAGATATTTAGTGTTATTTGTGCTGACAATAAAAATATGCCAATATAAAATCTAGTTTGTCCTTACAAGCTCTCCTCTACTTCTAAAATCCCCTACTTTTTTTTTTTTCAAACAATTTCTCCATGCGCAAAGCTCACCTATTATGTTGCTTAAGCTGAACAAAGATATAGACTCTTTATATATATATATATATATATATATATACTAGTTCTTTTCCCTACAAGGAGAATTTAAAAAATAATTTGTAGACCCCACAAAAAAATTCAGAAAAAAAGTAAACAATACATGACAAAACACTGTTCATATATAGACATCAATAATGACTTAGCACGCAACTTGTAGAAGTCATACTATTTATAAGTCACGACTCACATAAGTTTTATTATAATATATTGATATTAAATATTTATTATTTATTTTTTAATTTGATTTTTTATTAAAAAAAATAAGACATTGAATAAAGTCTTTGATAAAGCTAAAAAAAATGGCTTTATAGTATATTTTACTTCCCTCAATATATATATAGATGGATAAAATAAAAAAATAAAAAAGGCCTGTTTGATTTTTTGTTTTTAAATTTTTTTTTTTATTTTTAAAAATAATAAAATAAAATAAAAAACTCATTTGATAATGCATTTTTAATAAAGTTTTTGTAAAATATAAAAATAGAATTGTATTTTCGAAAACAAAAAAATTAGAACATTTTTTTATGTTTTCTTAACTTTTATTCTATAAAATTAGAGAAAAAAATAATGATTTAAATAAATTTTTTATTTTTAAAATTAATTTTTAAAAAATTATTTTAAAAATATTAAAACCAGAAAAAAATGAAACAAGCCGAGAAAATTTAAAAGATCCAAATTACTACTCAGTTTGAGCAACACGGTGAACAAAGGATCCTAATTCCTTTGCACACACGCAGTCACTTTTTTGAAATTAAAATTCACACTTTGACAACAAATTACAAATCAGATATGTTTTTGGTAAAATAAAAATAAAAATAATTGTTACACACATTAATACATATTAATTTATTAGTAAATATATGCCCTCATTTTTTTTAATATAATCTAATTATTATATCTAAAAATTTTATATATCTTATATTAGCAAATATCATCATTCATTTTAATTATTTTTAAATTGGCAATCTTTAAATCATATTTCATGTCTATGTTTAAAAGAAAAATAAACACTCTAGATTATATGCATAAAAAATTAAATACCCCAAAGTCCGAATACTTTAATATTGCTGCACTCCACGAGACTAGGAGGGCAAATGTAACTCCAATCCACAATAGCGTTTTAAGCACATACGCGAATTAAAAATAAGTCATTTATTAATTAATTACTTTCATTTACAAATCAAGATGATAAAACATTGTAGAAACCCATTTTAAGAAAGCAAAAATAAATAAATAAATAAAATATAAGAAAAGTACTCAAAACGTTAAATAATTAGTTCACGGAATGGGAATTTTATGTATTATTTGATAAATAAAATTATTAGATATAAAAATAAAGTTACAAATAGAATTAAATAATTACATTTTATGTGATATAAAAAGAAATATAAATATTATTCTATTTATATATTTAATTAAATAAAAATAATACAATAACAAAAAAGAATAATGAAGAAATAACTTTTATATTCTTATTTAAGAATAGTATTAAAATAACAAAATATAATAAATTTTACATAAATTAAATATAATAATTATCTTTAATTTATGTATTTATTAAATAAAAAAATTTAATCTTATAAAATATGTACATATGAAATTGTTTAATAAACTTATTATCTTCTCTTTCCCATTCTATCCAACGGAGAACTATAAAATCAACCAATTGGCTTCTTTTCCCCCAACTTTGAGTTGAAATAAAAGAAAAGAATTGCTAAAAGTTGCAAACAGGGTGTGAACCAAGAGAGGGGGGAAGGGGGAAGAAAAAGTTGCATCTTTTGCAAAGGCATCATCCAACACAATCATGGTATTAACGGGTAATTTTCACTTTTGCAATTTTTTTTAAAAAAATGATTGGTCTAACTGGAAAGGCATGCCAGTGCCTAAAGATGCTGACTCTACGTACGCAAGAGAAGGCTTTTCATCCCATCAATTATTCTATTTAATTTGCCTTTGGGACGTGCGAGAACATCTTTCGGCCTTGAATCCTCCCATTCCCAAACTCTCTTCGTTCTCTAGTTTCTCCCTCGTAATTGTAGAGTCCCAGTTTTTGTCATTTCATTTCATAATACATTCTATATTTGCATGTTTTATAGCCTGTAGATCCTCTCAAGGCTTCTTTGATATGAGGGGTTAGGTTTTGATGGAATAAGAATGAAAAATAGAATAGGAATGAAAAAGAATCTTATACCCCATAGTTATGTTTGGTATGATGAAAAAAGAAATAGGAATATTTTTATTTTTTTTTATATTTAGTTAGATAAAAATGACATAAAAATAAAATGAGAAGAGAATTAAAAAATTAAAATATTTTTAATAATTATAAAATATAATAAATATTTTATTTTTAATTATAAATAATAATAAAAAATAATAAAATAACATGTTAATTTATTATTTTATTTTTAATTTACTTTTAATAGAAAAAAAATATTTGAAGAAGAATAAAATAATTTTAACTTTTTTTCTCCTACTCAGTAAAGCTCTCCCCTACTCATTAAAGTTCTCTCCCACTGCAAAACAAAAGAATGGACTCTCCCATGTTAGTGGGAATGTTGTCTCCCAGAAAAGAGGTTTCCTGCCTACCAAACAGGCTTTGTCTTCAATTCCATTCCTTTTCCCTCTCTATCATTCAACTCTCCCGCAAACCAAACGAGCCCTTAAAGTAAGATCTGTTAAAATATTTTTGAAGTGCATTTCATTAGGGTTATTCTTTTCATAAAAAAAAAAAAAAATATGTTGAAAAAGGAAAAAAAATAAAGCTAAAAAGTATCTATTTTGTGGAATTCTCATTTTAAAAGATTTGTATTTTGTTTTATATAAAAAAGATGAATGTTTTTATTATTATGTACTTTTATTTAGAAAAGAAATATATACTTTTATAAAAGCACTCTCGTTTGGTAGATGAAACTAAAAAAGAAAAAAATGTATATAATATTTATTATATTCATATAATAATTATTTAATAATATCTATCTCATTTTATAAATATTTTAAAATAAAGATAAAAATTATTTATATTCTTAAAATTATTATTATTTATTTCTATTTCCATTTCTAATTTTTTTATAGACCAAATAAGTTCTATGAATCAAATTTCTTAGCATATATCCTTTCCATTGCACTTTTTGTGAATTGCGCTATTGATAGTTCAGATTTGACAATCTATATAATTTTTTATTTTTTAAATGAGCAAAATATAGAATTAAAATATTTTTAAATTATAAATTATAAAAAATAATAATTGAAATAAATAAATAAATAAAAATTAGCTATCCCAATTAATATAAACAATCAACAATACTCAATTGAACACTATATAGATCCCTTCAATACGGATTGCAAATTCCCACCTAACCCAGTCGGCGTGTTAAATTGAAATGGATGAGAACTTGTCCCCAAATTAGTCAATGAGTTATATTCCATGCACTTTCGTATTACTTAATTGATCAGATTAAATATATATATCTATATATATAAGCGCGCGCGCGCGCGCAAAAGGTGTGAATGCATGTGATGTGAGAATTGGAGTTAACTTGTTCTTTGCGTAAAAGGGAGGGTGTGTTTGGACTTTGAAGACAATGAAGACTATAGCCAACACCATCTTTTTATAACTGTTGAGTGAAGAAAACACAGAAGATGAAGAAAAACGTGTCATCATAAATTGTTGACTTTAACATCCAGGAATCATAAAATTGTCCATTTTTTCTCATGTGGGTCAGTCATATCTCCTATAAATGTTTTATAGTGTGTTTGGATGAAGAGGAAGGGATGGAGAAAAAAATGAAATTTTCTCCTGCTAGAAAATCGGGGAGAAGAGAAAAAAATAAAAAATAAAATATGATGGGTCTCACATAAATTTTTTTTTTTCTATATTCGGAGAGATTATAAGAAAAAAAATGAAACTCTCGTCTTTGCCAAAACATATATATAATATTTATAAAATTTTAAAATAAATAATCATATTTATTTTATTAAAATAATAAATTATAAATAATTTTTTTAAAAATAAAATTTAATTAATTTTAAAAAATACATTTTCTAAATATTTTTTAATTTTAAAATTCATAAATCATATATCACAGAAAAAAAGTAGTCATAAGCAAAAAAAAAGTTACTTTAAAAAATTATATTTTAATTAATTAATATTATAAGTATTATTATAAAATTAATTAATAATAAACATATTTTACAAAATATTAATATTTTTTTAAATAAAATTAATAAATTTTATTTTTACAAAAATAAAAAAAAATTGATTACAATACAATTAGTTGTTGCTGTATCCAAAACACAGTTGGACTAAGCTCGACTGCGTTTTGGTCGAATAGGATATATACATTGCCACTAACGTGGCAATACATATATATATATAATTTATATTTTAATATACTATATATATTAAAATAAAATATTTTTTATATTTAAATTAATTAATATATATTAAAATAATTTTTAAAATTTTAAGCTTGATTTTTTTATAATAAACTATTTTGATTATATTTTTAAATAATTTTATTTTATTATTTTAATATTTTTTACAATTACTTTTTTATTTTTTATTTAACTAACATTTTTTTAAAAACATTAAAATATAGTTTTCATACATTTTTTTAAAATTTATTATTCTTATTTCTTTTAAAAAAACATGTGTCTAAATTTAAAGTAATTAATTTATATTTAAAACATAATTTTTAAAAAATAAAAAAATATTATCATTATAAATTACTAAATTATTTTTCTCTTCATTTTTTTTTTATCTATCCAAACACATTGAAGAAAAATATTTTTATTTTACTTTTTTCTCCTCTCCCTTTTCTCTGTACTTTTCTCTTCCTCCATTTTTCTCCTCCTCCGTCCAAACACAATGTGATGGCTTTGACTTATGCTGTCAACCTTAGCAATATCCCCCTACCCAAACTTTTAAATAATTTCCAAACTCCAACCCTCTGCTTCAGTCTTCATATTTATTTATGACTAAGACACCACAAAAAGCGTTCCAATCATATATAATCAGTCATTAAGTTTGCCTTAATCATAAATTCTTTACAATAATCTTAAATTTAAGTTGTTGGTTCTTTATAATAATTATAATTATAATTATAATTATAATTATTTCTTTTTTTTTTAGAATTATATATTCAATTGTTATGTGAAAAATACAATATATTTGTCTTATTCTTAACAAGGGCAACACATATCAAGATATTCAAATGTTTGCTCCAATTTTAAACTAAAAATATGTTAAATGGAGCTAGTCAATTTTGTAAAATAGAAAATATATTTAGTTTAAAGTTATGATTTGGATCAATTTAGTAAAGAATGCATGTAGAGGGGGATGAATAGGTGCTTTTGTAGAAAAAAATATAGAATGAAAAATAATTAAACTAATTATATATTAATATAAAATAATTAAAAAAACTTGATAAAGAATATTGATATGAAAATCTTATAAACATAAGAATATCTTATCAACAAAATGTTATAAAAGATAGTATATTTTAAATATTAAATAGACTTTCGAAAACCTTGTCGACAATATATTCTACCAGAGTGTGAAAATAGAAACAAAGAGAATGGGGAAAAAGTATATTGTATATTATCCTAGTTCCGTCTGCTTGACCTATATCCAGTTCCTTTACAAGCCACTAAGGAATTTTTATTATAAAATTAGAATATACAACCATAAAAGCTAAGTTTCCAAGCGCATATAAAATTTTTATAACACTTGGGTTTCATACAAATTTACCCAAAAGTATTCTTACAGACAATCTCTCACTAAACTTACTTTAAACTCACTTTTCTAATACTTAAGAAAGATTTACAAAATTATATGAAAATGTATTTCAAAACCTTATCAGTAAATGATTATAATAAACTCATTTTTTAAAGCTCTTAAAAGTTATATTTACCCAAAAATTAAGCTCAACAAATTCAAAATGAATAGAACAATAAATACTATAATATAATTTAATTTTCTTTCCTTACTTCAGTTCTCTCTATTCTTCAATTATTCATCTTACTATTATTTAGTGACTCCCAAAAGAAATATATCTGTTGAATAGTTCAACTTTACAAATATAATTGTTATAAGAGGTATGGAAGTAAAGACAGTTAAAGAAGTTACACTTTTAGATGCATAGATTATTTTCTTCTTCTTTATTGATTTCAATTCATTGGCTTTACTTTGTTTATTCTCTCTCTTCGACTACTTTTATTGATTAGCGTTTGACTTGATAAAATTTGCTTAGATCAAGACTCACATTTGTTAACATTGCTGTTTTCTGCCCCATAATTTTGTACTACTTTGAAGATCTAAAAGATAAAGCAAAACGCAATGGGCATTTATATATAATGCATTAGCTTTCCTCTATCTATGTTTTCCCTTTATCTTTTGCTTTTTCTCAATAAACCATAAAAGAAAATTTTTTAGCAATCATTTGTTTTCGTGCTCTATATCCTTTTCTCTTTTCATATCTTTGCAACTGCAACTTTGCTCAGATAACAAAAACACTTTGGATATAGAGTTTCTGAAAAGAATAATGAACAAATTGATTATTGGAAAGTCTCTAATGTTCTTTTTTGTTTTTTAAATATGAAATTTGTGATGCTACTACTAATTTGATGAATCAAAAATTGCAAAGGAATAACTTGTACTAATTTGGTTGCTCACCTCCCTTTATCTTCTTTAGTAAATTTTGCCTCTTTATCCTTTTTACTCTTTTCTTCCTCTTTTTTGATGAAGCATTTTTGTGTGTGGGATGAAATGGTTAAAACTTTCTTTTGCTTTTACTTTATGGCATCAAATTTCTTTTTTTATCATTGACCTTTTCTTTCATGTTGTTCACAATGTTGCATAATGAGATTAAATTTTGCAAAGATATGTAATAGTTTCCTTCCAAATTCCAATGTCTAGTTGAATGCTCTCTAATATAATATATTATACAAATAAAGCAACTTTCCCATTGCTTTCAAATAGTCAAAATACTTTAATAATATATATATATATATATATATAGACACACACATTATAAACACTACTTGAATTGTTATATTCTTTTATCTTTTTTATTTGCTTTTTTTAAATATATAGTCCTTCGATTATTTTGAGTTATTGCTGATCATAAATTTAGAAAACATAATTTATTTTAATACACTTCTTTTTTCTTAACTAGTTGGTATTGCTTATAAAATTAAATTCAATCACAAAGATTAATGCAATAAGCAATATTTAATTATAATTATCTTAATGCATTTATAAATTTAATTTAAAAATTTTGTTATCATCAAAATAACCAAATCAAAACCTTAGGGCTCATATTTGGTTCATATTATTTTGTTTTCCTCAAACGATTTAACTTTATTTTAACTATTTATATAAAAATAAAAATTTAAATGTGACATGACTTAAATATTCATTATGATCAATTTACTTCTCATATTCTTCAAATAACAACTCCTTCCAGCTTATAAGTTTTTTTTTTCTAATTATTCATTATTCATGTAATTAATCAATTGTACAAAAAGTCAAATAATCAATTTTGATTTATTATTCAGTATGTAATTATTTATTATACCTATTAAAGTTGTAAATGGTGATAAAATTTGTTAGTTTTAATGGATAAATTAAAAAAAAGCATATTAGTTTAGTTAAAATAGAACCAAAGCACTAAAAATTAAAAATCAAGTTAATTTAAAATTTTAATACATTTTTTAATTTATTTGTTTGATTTAACTTAATCAATTTAGTTCGATTTTTTATTCCAATTTGAATGTATTATGTATATAGTTAGGCAAATTTTGAATGAATAAATTTTAATTTGTTATTTTTCAGTAAACTATGGCATGCATATTTTTAGCATTTATTTTTTTAAAAACACAGTAATTAAAAATAAAGCTGAAGAAAACTAGTTTTGTAGTGTATCCCTTTCTTTCTCACATAAACTTATACATGTTCCGGCTTTTAAATGTGTTTTGGTCTTTGGATTTTGAATTAGGACCAGTTCATAAAATCCATAGGCAACTGATTCTGAGACATGCTCCACGAGAAGTCGAAACTTCGAAGTGACGTTCGAGCTGACCAGCCTTTTTTTTTTTTGGGCCCTTCGTCAAGCTGACCTGTTCTAGAAAGCGTTAAAAAAAAGTATATGATGTTAAAATATATTGATAGTCTATTTAAGTGATATTGTTATTTATCTATTATATAAATATGCATATTTTCATTTAATTATTGGTGTCACTGGTATTGGTAAGATTATTAAAGTCTCCAGAATGCCGATTTGTTAATGTGACTTCCACGGCAATTTACTCTAAGGAAACATTCAAGAGCGAAAGGAATTAATATTCAGTATTTTTTATTACCACTTGTATTATTTATAAATTATAAACATTGTAATTTTATGTCTCAAATTACGTGTTATTACTTTTTTCTTTCTTAAAATCTTCTTTTATTTATTTAAAAAAGTTTACATAAGGCCCAACCACACGGGACTTAAGATTGGCTAGATTTAACAGCGTCTGTTTTTATAATTGATGAAAGCCTATAAAATGTCTCAACTGAATTCGCTTTTGGATGATAAAGATTGCATCTTTGTGACAAGCACCTTGGGATTTTATCAATGTCTTCTTTGTTTGTATAACAACCAGAAAGGTCTTAATTTCAAGGGAGCAAAAGTGGTAGTGTGACAAGAGCTTGTTCAACTCTGCAAATTTAGGTGACCCATACAGCTCCGTTGGTTTAATCAATTCCAAATAAGTGCACAGAATTATTGTGTATCAAAATAAAAAATATAATATAAATAACATTAAATAATTGCATTTAATATAATATAATATAAAAAATAAAAATATTATTTTATTTTTATATTTTAATAGATAAAAATAATATTGAAATGAGAGAGAATTATAAAGAATTCATTTTTGTATTATTATTTAGAAAAGGTAATAAAAAATAGTGATAATAAGTATATAATAAATTTTATATAAATTAAGCATAATAATTATCTTTGATTTGTGCATTTATTTAAAAGAAATTGATTCTATCTACCTTTATGACATTTGAACAATATCTAACTACCAAATAAGATATAAACAATATTTTTTCTCTATTTCCCGCTATCACATGTTACCAAATGAAGTGTTGAATGTTTGAAAAGTATAAGGATTAATTAAAAAAATTATAAGAATTAAATTAAAAATTTTGATAAATTATAGGCATTGAATGTATAATCTTCCCAATATAGCCATAAATGATTAAGTCTTCAAAAAATGTATGCATCAATTATTCGGACCTTAAATCTTAAAAACATATAATTTAATTTTTGAAAGTCCTTGACTTGTTAGTGGCTAGTTTCCATCACCATACACTCTAAGACGAACTATATACTCTAGAATTAGTAAGTAGTGAGTTTAAAATTTTTAAAGATTGCAACTTAAACATATTTTTAATATTTAGATATCAAATAGTTAAAACATCTATCTTTAAAGAAAAAAATTAAAAAAATATATATTTAAAATTTCATGCTATTATTTACTGACACTCAACTTTTTTTTTTTTCATCATAATCTATATTTTTATATTTTTTAAATTTTATTTTTAATTTTTTATATAAATTTGGGAGGGACTAAAAAAATTAAAGTCCTCAAATACTGCTAGATTTATCCACCTATGATAAGATAAATCATAATTCAACTAAATATTTTGATATTTGGATTAAAATATTAAATAATTAATTATTAAAATAATTTATTTTTATGTTATATAAAGTTGAGATAATTAATTATCTAATAATTAATATTTAAATTTTTAAAATGAGGAGTTATATCCTAATTGGATATATTGGATAAAAATTTTATCCTATTAAAATTATACTTAAAAGTTTTATAAATAAAAAAAATATGATGAAATATTAAAATTTTTTTAAAGTATTATATTCACACAAAGAATTGAGAGAAAAAAAGTTAATGAATACCTATTGTGAAAATAACATGTGATGCCACTTATTTCTATCGCAATTGTTATTCTTTTAATTCAATTTTTTTCGATAAATATATATATATATATATATACATAATAATAATACAGATAAATCACTCATCAAAGTGAATGCATTATTTAGAATAATATATGTCCCACGACTAGGGCAAAATAGAGCCCCCCACCGTTGAACGACTTGGACAACTAAAATCTAGAAGACGCCGGCTTAGAGAATTTTTGTTTTCTTAACACGAGGCGCCGTCGTTTTGTGGTTGTTATGGACCTTCCCTGTGGAAAAAAATACACAACTTTTGATACACTCGTTCGTAGTGTTTTTTCCCTCAATTATTCAAAGTTCGTGGTTCGCTTGGTTGGCAGAAAAATGTGTTCCAAAAACAATAATTATAACAAAAAAGATTCTCAAAACAAATTACTAGAATGACTTGACATTGTCCTGCAGCAAAGGAAAGCGCGAGGAATTTTCACCTGAATTTCCTCGTTCAAGCTTGTTTGTGTTTTAAGAAAAAATAATGCAAATTACAATATCAATTAATATATATATATATATACACACACACACACACAATAGTCCTTCGAGGCTTTGCCTATCTTCGGTTCACAATTCACAAACACCAGAACGCTGTAGGTTTCCATCCCCCAACGCGCTTGGGTATATTTGGTCTATAATAATAAAAGAAATCTAAAATATAAATAGATGATTTTAAATGAAATAAAAAATATTTTTTTTAAAAATAATTTAATAAATAAAATAATAAATATTACATAAATTACGTAAACAAAACAAGACAGTATATTCGCAATTTTACCAATCAAACGCAGCCTTGAGTTTTTTTGTTTTGTAATATATACACTGATATTAAATAATTGATATCGAAGTGTCAAAGCCCTACGCGATGGTCTAATTCCAGACCATAATTAAATCATCTAATGATAATTATAACTCTAGCTTAAGATGTAAAACTGTGTATTTACAATTGGAATAAATTTAGACATATATTTTGATATTTTTGTTATTAAATTTTTAATTAAAATATAATATGAATATAATTTTTTAATTAAATATAATTAAGCATTATTTATTTATTTATAAAAATGATATATTTATTGTATTATTAATTTTAAGTAAAATACATTTCAATGTTTCGATGAAAAAATTTCATTGAAAAAAATATAAAAAATCACATAAATTTTTTTTCCTTTCAAATCTTGAACCTTCACAAAACAAATCATAATATTAGTTTATAGAAACCTTTAGCCTTTAGGGGTTTTGGTATAATATGGATTATTATTTTAATTTTCTTTCGGTAGAACAGATTATTACTTTAATTCTAAAAAGCATATTTTTTCTCAATTGAAACCGACCTTGCGTTTACTCTCCCTCCCTCCCTCCCTCCCTTCGTTCCGCCGGAGGACAGCCGGCGCCGCCGTCCGTCCCACATAGTCCATAGACTCTAAAACCCGATTTTACTGTGAGAAGAAATCAGGTGGGGCGATTCTGTGCTTTGAAGCTTCAAAATCAGTATGGGAAATTGCTGCGTGAAAGCAGAGGTCGTAGAAGACAAGTCCAACAGCCACTCCAATCATGGAGGGAAGAAGAAAAGCAAGGAAGGAAGGCCAAATCCATTTGTAGAAGAAGTTATTCATTCGACGGCTCCGATCCGGGTCTTGAAGGACGTGATTCCACTGAGTCATCGAACCCGAATCAGCGACAAGTACATACTGGGTCGCGAGTTGGGTCGAGGAGAGTTCGGGATCACCTACCTCTGTACGGACCGAGAGACGAAGGAAGCACTGGCTTGCAAGTCGATTTCGAAGCGGAAGCTAAGGACAGCGGTGGATATAGAGGACGTGAGGCGCGAGGTTGCTATAATGTCCACGTTACCCGACCACCCGAACATCGTGAAGCTCAAGGCAACCTATGAGGACAACGAAAACGTGCACCTTGTGATGGAGCTGTGCGAGGGCGGTGAGCTTTTCGACCGGATTGTGGCTAGAGGACATTACAGCGAACGAGCAGCGGCGAACGTGGCCAGAACAATTGCAGAGGTTGTGAGGATGTGCCATGCCAACGGGGTTATGCATAGGGACCTGAAGCCTGAGAATTTCCTTTTTGCCAACAAGAAAGAGAATTCCGTCCTCAAAGCCATCGATTTCGGGCTATCCATCTTTTTCAAGCCCGGTACGTGGTTAGCTTTTGCCTTTTCGGTTCTAGTTCAATAGATTCTTCATGCCTCTTTTGTTTTATCTTCCTTTGGTTTGTTCTCTTAGGAGAGAGGTTCTCGGAGATTGTTGGGAGTCCTTATTATATGGCACCGGAGGTTTTGAAAAGGAACTACGGGCCGGAGGTTGACATATGGAGCGCCGGAGTGATTCTTTATATATTGTTATGTGGGGTTCCTCCATTCTGGGCAGGTACTGCTCTGTAAATTGTAGTTGTCTTCTGCAGTGGGTGGAGATGGTAATGAAAATTCGAATTTTAGTGACATTTGCATCTTTCATGGCAGAGACGGAACAAGGCGTTGCTTTGGCAATCCTGAGGTGTGTAATTGACTTCAAAAGGGAACCTTGGCCTCAGATTTCGGATAGTGCTAAAAGCCTGGTGCGACAGATGTTGGAACCGGATTCTAAAAAGCGCTTGACAGCTGAACAAGTGCTTGGTAAGACTATGTCACCTGTAACTTGGACTGAATAAAATATGCTAACTAGATGGCACCCAAAAAAAAAAAAAAAGCTGAAATTTCTTGTTGTGTTTAGCGTTTGATCCCTTTGCGACTTATCATCACGCAACGCTGAGTAGATGATCAATAATTTGTTACGGGTAGAACAGTACAGGTGTCATGTTCACTTTGCAGGGTATCATCAGGTTAGGGACTTAAAAGTATGCTAAATGTGAGATATTGAAATGCTTTCAGGCTGTCAATAGTTATCTGTCAGGTATTAGTATAGCTTGCAGTCTCCAATCTCAGTAGTCGTAAGTAATGTCTCGTAGACTGAGTCTTGTGACTAGTGGGGAAGGAGAAGGATCAATGTTAGGTACATTGAGGACTGTTAATTGGTGGTCATATTGGGGAGGATCTTACTTGCTTCTCCAAGGGATAGCATGCTGCAAAAGATGTTTTTAGACCAAAATTCGAATGAAATTTTATCCCAGTATCAAATATGAACTATTGAATTCAATGTTTGTTGACTCTTAGACACGTGAAATGATTTAGTTCAACCATCCTTCGTAAACTATGCAGGATTCATTTTGTGCTTGTTTTTAATTTGCCTGAGTAAGAGAGAGATATGGGGGGTGGACAAAAAACTTCTTTGGAGTTGAACAGTAGGCGTTGTAGTTTATTTTGTTCCCTCTGTTGGGAGGGGTTATGTGATGAGATAGCTGTCAATGCCTCTCAAGTCTCAAGTATGAGTTACGTAACTATTATGCCTGGACTATTTAGTCTTTTTATAATTTAATGAGGCAATTTTAGTGCCTCTTATTGATAAGAATGTTTAAGCAGTTAGAAATATCAAATAACCAGCATATGTTATGATTTTTTCTTTTGTTAAGGGGAATATTCTCATTCTCACATGAACCCTTATTTCATTGTCCCCCCCTCCCCCCCCAGCACCCCCTTTCCTAAGAAATTGTAATATGGTTGAATTCTTTGGTCGCTGAACTTCTGCAGCATGTCTGCCTGTCTTGATATAAAAGGTGATTTTGAATATTTACTGTCCTTATTTATGTTCGTAGAACATCCCTGGCTACAAAATGCAAAGAAAGCTCCAAATGTTCCACTAGGAGATATCGTAAGGGCAAGGCTTAAGCAGTTCTCTGTGATGAATAGATTCAAAAAGAGAGCCCTTCGGGTAAATCATTTATGCATAATTGTTGACTCTAGTTTCTGTGTGACGAAAATTAATATGAAGACCTTAATAATATATGTGTTGGTGGTTTGGGTTTCTTTGAATAAATGTTACAGGTAATTGCTGAACATTTATCTGTTGAAGAGGTAGAAATAATCAAAGATATGTTCACATTGATGGATGCTGACAAAGATGGCAAAGTAACATATGAGGAACTCAAGGCAGGTTTGCGGAAGGTTGGTTCACAATTGGCTGAGCCAGAGATAAAGATGCTGATGGAAGTGGTAAGCTTCTGTGATCATATACCATCTGTAATGGAATTGCTCCATATCATTTCAATTTGTTTATAAGCACTAGGTTTAACTCAATCTGATTTGGTTCTGTAGAATCGATTTTGGCAACTTATGTTGCAGTATTGCACTGAAAAATGAGCATGCTGTACCCTCCTGTAACGAAGTTTTTCTCATTACCCCTTTGCTGGTTTGGCATATGCAAGACGAATGCACCTTGTGTTGCATTATATCATACAATGTTAGAAACAACATGTAATGCATGCTAATGTAAATAATGCCTCAATTCTACCAATAGATAGATACGTAGTCTTCTGGCAGTGTTACTGTTAAGTATTCAAGAAATGATGTTAGAGGTTCTTTACAATGGATTTTTACTCCCTTTTTGTTTATTTTGCTAAAAGGATATTAATTTCTTAGGAAATAGCCAGAGAAAAATGGCACCTCTTTACCAGAAAGACACTACACCTCGCTTTGAACCCAATGTAACGTCTTAGTTATATTGAATTTTGTGGCTGAACAAATTACCTAACCTAGTATATACTTCTCTTCTAGTGAGCTTCTTATATCCAAAGAAACGCTTAAAATGATTTCCATTCATGCCAACCCTGGACTTGTCAAGTGTATTTGTATTTTGTAATGACAAATTTGTGACTCAAGGACGGTTTTCTTTGCTTTGAATGACTTAGGCTGATGTTGATGGGAACGGAGTACTAGACTACGGAGAGTTTGTAGCTGTGACAATTCATTTGCAAAGAATGGAGAATGACGAGCATTTCCGCAAAGCATTCATGTTCTTTGACAAAGATGGGAGTGGGTATATTGAGTTAGGTGAACTACGTGAAGCACTAGCAGATGAGTCAGGTGAGACCGAAGCTGATGTATTGCACGACATTATGCGTGAGGTTGACACTGACAAGGTTTGGCTTACACACTCATGACCTATTCTTTTCTCCAGATTTTGTTTTTTATTCAGTTACACAGAATCTGATTGCGCCAAGAAGATAACAATACTTTTTTTTTTGGGGGGGGGGGGGGGGGTGTGGGGGGAGGAGCTACATAACATAGAATGACATGAAAATTGCAAATTTTCATTGTTCTGTTTTTACAGGATGGCCGGATCAGTTATGAGGAGTTTGTGGCCATGATGAAAACTGGAACTGACTGGAGAAAAGCATCTAGGCAGTATTCGAGGGAGAGATTCAAGAGTTTGAGCCTAAACTTGATGAAGGATGGTTCACTTCAGCTTCATGATGGGATTAGTGGTGAAGCTGTGGTGGTTTGAATATAAAGTAATTTCTTCTTTGTAACGTTGGTGCTGACTCGGTTTCTTCTTTTTTATTCGCCACTTTCTATGCTTGGAAATATGGTTTGTGGGATCTCTTCATGAAAGCAAATTTTGGGCACGCCTGGGTTGTACTGGAGCGTTTGAAGCATACTAATTTACTTTTGAATTGGAGTTTGGAGTTGGGTGTTAGGGTTGGAGAGGATTACATACAAAAGATGGTTTAGACTTATAGGTTATCAGCAGAAATTGAGGCACGTGATGCAAGCCTCAAAATTGTCACATATTCTTTGTATATCTTTGTCTTGTAAGTTGTGTTTTGATAATTCCATTGGTTAATGTCATTGTCCCAACATATGTGCAGAAAACCAGTTGAACATTGAGAAAGTTTGGAAGGGTATATGCCTGTTGAAGCAACTCAAATCAATGTAGCTATGTGTTTTCATTTTTTAAAATCTACGCTTCTTTTGATTTCACCGCTTGTTTCGAATGATGGCTACTCTAAAGGAGATCAATAAGCATGTAAATTTCATATTGTCATGTATTAAAAATATTTGTTTTGCCAAAATAATGCCGTAGATTTGCTCGCATATTTAGTTCATTTACTTATTTTATGTTTATCACCAATATATATATATATATATATTGGAAAGATATATATATTGGAAAGATAGCAACAATATAATTTTTTTAAAGCTACGTTGCCCCTCTACTAAGAAAGAAATTATTTCTTGATACTTGAGAAAAAAGAAAATTATCTCTGGTAGTAACAAGTAAAAACAAATCACCTCTCGTTCAAACCTAGACCAGTATTTGTCGTGAGTCAACAACTGGTACAATTCAAAATTTTGATTTTTCTAGAGGAAAAAAACAAGTCGCGTTAAAGCGTGTGAAGAGATCCCTGGCCTTGGCGTAATCAATTTGCATCCAGTCAGTTGCTGCTGCAGCACGTTGTGGTGGCGACCAAAAGAGGGCCGAGATCATATCTTGTATATCTGAGACTCAGTGCAGCAACCTTTTCTTCAGATCTGAACCATCCATGGCTTCCTCTCCTTCTCTCTTCGTCTTCCTCTCACTGCTTTCCCTCTGCTTCTTCTTCTCCCCCTCACTCGCCGAGATCCGATTCACCAAGGTCCGCAACGATGACCGCCCCTTGATTCCCTTTGACCAATTCGGCTTCACGCACACCGGCCGCCTTGAGCTCAACGTATCCAGGATCTCTCTCTCCAACTCCAATCTCGACCTCTCCAAGGTTGGTTTCTTCCTCTGCACCCTCGATTCCTGGCTCCACGTCCTTCAGCAACTCGACGACCGCGAGATTAGCTGTGCTCTTCAGTCCGATCTCATCAAGTCTGTTTATACGTTCAATTCCCTCAATGGCGCCGATTCCTTCAACCAATTCTTCCCCCAAAATGACGCCGATCAGTATAGTCTTGTCTTCGCCAACTGCTATCAGCAACAGCTTAAAATCTCCATGGACGTCCGATCTGCTATGTACAACCTTGACGGAAAGGGCGGTGCCCGTGATTACTTGTCTGCCGGCAAAACTATCCTCCCCAGGGTTTATTTCCTCTTCTCTTTGGTCTATTTCGCTCTTGCTGGTCTCTGGATTTACATCCTCTACAAGAAGCGGTTAACCGTTTTCCATATCCATCTCTTTATGCTCGCCGTCCTCATCTTGAAGGCTCTGAATCTCTTGTGCGAGGCCGAAGATAAATCCTATATCAAGCAATTTGGAAGTGCCCATGGCTGGGATGTCATCTTTTACATTTTCAGTTTCTTAAAGGGAATCTCTCTCTTCACTCTTATTGTGTTGATTGGCACCGGATGGTCGTTCTTGAAACCATACCTGCAGGATAAGGAAAAGAAGGTTTTGATGATTGTCATCCCGCTTCAAGTTGTTGCCAACATCGCTCAGGTTGTCATCGATGAGAGTGGACCCTACGGCCACGATTGGGTTACTTGGAAACAGATCTTTTTGCTTGTTGATGTTGTCTGCTGCTGTGCTGTTCTCTTTCCCATTGTATGGTCCATCAAAAACCTGCGTGAGGCTGCAAGAACTGATGGCAAGGCTGCTGTTAATTTGATGAAATTAACTCTGTTCAGACAATACTACATCGTCGTTATCTGTTACATTTACTTCACGAGGGTTGTGGTATATGCACTGGAGACTATAACCTCTTATAAGTATTCCTGGACCAGCGTGGTATGTGCAGAGTTGGCCACCCTTTCCTTTTATGTGTTTACCGGTTACAAGTTCAAGCCTGAGGCGCACAATCCATATTTTGTGATTGACGATGAAGAGGAAGAGGCTGCCGCCGAGGCATTGAAGCTTGAGGATGAGTTCGAATTATAATTTCGTAGGATAAACAAAGTTTTCCAATGCAAGATACTTGAATAAGTTGTTATCATGATCACAAATGCTCAGGTTGCACCTCGACACAATTAGAAATTTTCGTTTTACAGTTGATGGGTATAGGGTATTTTGAGTAAACATTGTACTATATTTTCTGTGTTCTGGCGCCTCCGGTGCAGTTCTTTGAATTAGTGTCATAATTTGGTAGACTGTGTGCATGTGTGTGAATCATATGTTGTGTCATTAGTGTTGATATTGATACCTTGCAGAAAAATATTGCGGAGTATGTAGGAAAGATATTCTTCTTTCTTTATCCCCTGCCGATCAGCAAAGTTGAAAACTATTTCTTTTGTTCTCAAACCATAATTAGTCTTTCTCTTATGCTTATCATCGTCCCAGATTTAGTTGTGGCTTTTTATAATGTATTTGAATTAAAAGATATTACAGAGTATTTGATCTACCATGAAACTGAAGTCCCTTGTAGAGTAATAAGAATGCGACAATGAACCTATATACTTCTTAGAAAAGCAAATACTTTTAGCAGGAACAAAACTTTCCATAAAAAAAGGGCAAATAGTTTCATGACTGCCCCTTAATCTGTTTGTGATCTTATCCGTAACACACCTGTAAAGAGCTTACCAGAGCAAAACAATGTACAGGAACCTTAGCCTGTCCTCGAATAGATGCCATTCATAAGTAAGACATATCCTTAAAAGTTGTATTCATTCACTTCTTGCATGTGTTGCTTGCTGTGTCTGTGCATATGATAACGTTTATGAGAACACAAGGAAATGTGGCAGGAGACATCTTTCACTTTTACCTTTATTGGTAACTGTTAATAGGAAGGTAAAGAATATTTTGCCCGTGCCTGGGGTGGAACCAGATGCAAAATGCGCTTGGCTTGGCTGCACCTGCTGCTATATTATCCCCTCATGCTAAGGTTATCAAGCTGCACCACCTTAGCATTTCTGTGGTGCCGGAGGTGGTGCGGGCATTGAAGCAAGCACAAGCTTGTGTGTTCTTGGCACTTGTCTTCATTGGACCCGGCTACCATAGTGACTGCTTATATATATGACCTATAAGTAGATCATGTAAGTGGAATATTATATCTGAACATGTTGGGCTTCTACAATTTCAATTTTGAGATCAAATACGATTTAGTCTCTTCTGGTATTAGACAATCTTACTAGTATGTTTCCATGGGCTTCTGGAATTCACACCAACTTTTTTTAGGGGGATGGGGAACTGGATGAAGAAGGATTAGTGGAACAGCAGATGGTACCTCTTTTCTGCTTTCATTGTTCCGTTTCTCTGTTACTTTTCATTTTTGCAAGTGATAAGATATGTATAAATTCATTTCATTCTTGAATTTTGGTGAAGTTTTTTAGTACAAATATTTGCTATGGCTGTCTGGTTCAGAATTTATTTATATGAATTCAGTTTGATACCACAATCTTGAAGAAAGAGAAAAAAATGTTAACAGGGAAGTGGAAGTGAGCAGATTAAACTTCTGTTAAGGTGAAGTATTTCCTTTTGTTGTATGAAAACACTTACAGAAGTGAGAGAGAAATATGAGATTTACTATCACTTTTGATGCCACCTTGTATATTGGCTAGTTAAAAAAATTCATAATAACTAGGGGGCATCTAATTCTGCTCCGCCACTGAAATATGGGACCCAGAATTCAAAAGAATTTAAACCAAGTCAATTCTGTACCAGTAAGCATCGGGCGGTTAACGCCAGCATCTTCATGGCTGTGGTCCTCCCCTTTTTGACATTGCTTCAGATAATGTTGTGTTGACTTGACTCATTATGCATCCTGCAATGAAATGGGAACTAGACTCGTATTTTTTTGCGGGATTTTGGGCCAAATGTTGCTGTACAAATAAATCACATATTTTGTTGTCAAATCCATACTAATCAAAAGTATGACACCCATATTAAGTAGTTTTTTTAAAACTGTGTGATACTGGCATTGAGTTCTTTATATTTGTTTTTTATTTTGATATTTTCACTAAATCAGTGGCGGTTCAAACAAATAAGGATTGCAACTATATGGTTTAGAGATTACACTGTTTTTCAAGGGGGGATGGAGAGTCGAATTTGCAAGGTGTAGGAAGTTTGGTAATGTGCGCAGAAATGAAGAGTGAAGGTAGCGGTGAGATTCACCAAGAGGGAGTGACGTGGCAAGCTTAGGAATGGTTGCTGGTTTTGGTGGATTGAAGCAGCTCTTTTCGTCGTAAGTCAGCTGCCAAACATAATGTGTTATAGCAAATTTGCCTTTAAATAGTTCAATAAAGAGCACAACAAATCAATTATGACTCATGAAGAATGAGAAGGAGACTGAGAATTACATAGTTACGAGGAGTGCCATAGCTACAAAATATTGAATGCAAAAGAAATTCATTTGACAGATGCAAATTTGTTTATGAGAAGGATTTATGCAATTGGAAGGTAAGTGATTATACTATTATCAAGTTCTGTATTGCAAGGATATGCAATTAAACCTGATTATGGGTGGAATTACGAGTTGATCCGTTGTTGTCAATGGCAATGTTAGACCTATATTGGATGAAAGATGAGGTACTTTAAAAATCAAGTGGACAATATAAAGACGAGGTAACTTTATCTGCTGCCTTTCGGGCCGCTACTTCTGTAATGATAAAAACGTAGCCCACTTCTTGACCAAGAAAAAGTTGCAGGGCTCATAATATTGGGCCCATACATGTAGGAAAGGGCCACTTTTAAGCGATCTCCAATTCATGGTCAGTGACGAATAACCACCAAAGTATAAAAAGAAGCTGAGGCCTAAGAATTCAGATGAGGGCTCCCCACTGCTCCTTAATATAATGTTGAAGCAGCAGCCCATCCCCCCTAAACAGGGAGGGCTGTTCCCTTTATTTTTTATTTTTTTTGTGATTCGAATTAATTGGATTAATTTTTTTGTCTCAAAAATAATACAACCGAACCAAATTAATTATAAATTAATAATTAAAATATTTTTATTATAGTTAATCCAAAAATATGTTATTTTATTATATGTATTAAAATATAATTTTTCATTATTCTCTCATTCATTTTTGTAATTTGTAAACCTCTTTATATTTTTTAAAATAATGTTGTAATGTAATATTTCAAATATTTATTTTCAAAGTTAAGATTATATAAATGTAAAATTTTAACATTTGAAATAAATTGTAAGTTTTTTTTAAAAAACTGATTATCTAATTCAATGCAAATTGATTAATGTTAAAATAAATTGATTCAATTTTGATTAATTTAATTGAACTGATCAATAGAGATTTTCTAGTAACTAGATCAATTTATCCTCTACATTACGAGTATATGAACATTTTTTGTGTTTATTAGTTTAGTGTTAGGAGCCAAGGACATTGATGAATAGGGATAAGAAATATAAAACCAATACTAATAGGTAGAGATAAAGAGTATTTAAATCATTTAAAATATCATATTATATTTAATATAAATATCGAACACAATAGGCTGTATTACTGCCTCAATCTAGATCTTTTAAAGTGAAAGATCCTCTGAAATCGTTAAGTTTGGAAAGAGATAAAGAGTATTTTATTATTTCATTTATTTATTTTAAAGTAAACTCTACCCTCATCCCTGCCCTTCCAACTTCACTATTTTAAAACATTTTTTACTTCAGAAAATCTGATTTATTAATGCCCTCACAATTATAAAGTATTAACATCTACAAAAAATATTTTAAATTACACTACAATAATAAATAATTGATGGTATCACATTATCTTCACCTTATTGGGTCTGTATCCATATTAGAGATTTTTAATCACACATTCTCAAGATTCCAATTCAATTTTGGTTTGATTCCCCGGACCAATACCCATAAATCCCCTCTTTCTCTGTTCTTTTTTGTGCTGACACTATTGTTTTGTGCTTGGGTTTTTGTTTTTATTATTATTTTTTTTCTAAAATTTGATGGGTAATATTGCAACTTTGTGATCTACCAATAGTTATGTGGGTGTGAGTTTAACACAAAACGTCACATACTTCAGCTATAACGACAGTATATATTGTGAAAGATAGAAAGAGTCAATACAACACTATCACATCAACCTATTACCTCTTTCTCATTCTCCTGCTCTTTCTTGTTCCCTTCAATCTGTAAATTTTCACATCCACCCATGTGTGATTTTTTGCTATATGAAAAGGTTGGTTTTCTCCGTCCTTCATGGGCGACCACATGCTTAAAGTGGTACAAAACATAAACCAGGATTTAGTGACATAATATAAAATATTTAAGGCATTAGTATAAAAGACAAAAGGGTAAACAATAATTGGGTCTCTTCTTTTATAGTTTAAGACACCTGGAAAATCAAGGTTTCTACTTTTCAGAAGTTCAAACAAATTTGCGTGTTTCTCAGCTGAAATAAAGGTAAAGATTGAAAGTTCAAATCATGGTACCTGTAGTGTGATGTGAAAAACAAAAGGAAACGAAGATGATGTTGAAACTTGAGAGAGAATGGCAACCCCATCAACATGATGGATCCACTTTGCATAAAAGCAATACTTTTTTGTGTATATCCCTCCAATGAAATGAGTTTGTTGTGGAAGGTTTTTTATCTGCAATCCTAAGATTCTCTCTTGCTGGTTAGATTGAATGTATTCAGACCTTTTCTTATAATATCGTGTTGGCCAAACATCACATAATTTATGAACTGAAATTTGTTTTTTTCTTCACTTCAACATTATTGTTACCATAGAGTGGTACGTGCCAGATTTTTCTTTTAATTTCACAGTTAAATTTGTCAAATTCAAATATGTATGTATGTATGTATTATTATTTTTTTTCTAGACAAATGAACATAATTTCTCATAAGTCTAAATAAGGATTCTCTTCCATTGTGACACTAATGGCAGAGGGTTCAATTGACCTAAAATAGTTTTTTTAAGGCTATAAAATGTAAATATAAAAATAAAAATTGTAATATCAAAACATTTTAATTAAAAAAAGTTATATCTTAAAATTTTAGCCTGTATTATACGGTTAAAAATTTTTAAAATATAATTTTTTAAATTCTTATTTACAATTATTTTTTTTTGACCTTATAGTTATAATTTCTTTTTTCATACTAACCTTTTGTGACCTTAAAAGAAGTTTAAAAAAAAAGTTTATTTTAGATCAACTATGCCTTCTCCCATTGGTGCCCTTGTTCCGTTAGTTTATACTACTAACTATAATTAGTATTTACTATGGAAGTTTGACATTTTTGTGTTATAACCATTAAGAACGGGCTCAAGACATATGGAATCTAATATATGTATATATATATATATATATATAAAAGAGTTGTAAAAGAATGATAGTTTTTCATAATTCACGACTGGCTTCTTTCTCTCTCTCTCTCTCTCTCTCTTTTTAAATTGGTTAGTAGGATCTATCAAAATTTTTGTGAGATTCGTTAGCTTTTTCAACGACTGGGGCATCATGTACAGGTAGGTAGCTTTTTAGTAACCTAAATGATAATAGGCAGATCCTTGCATATAAACGAAGTCAAAAAAGAAGAAATCTAAAAAAGTGTAATAGAGCAACTTTTTTTTTTTTAAGTGAGTCCCACAATCATCGAATCTTTTATATATAAAAAAATTGTAAATTTTATTATTATTATTTTATATTATTTATAATATCTCGTGAATATACTATTTATGTTTTTTTTTTTTACTGTGGGACTTACTAATTATTTTTTCTTTTTCTTTTGTGGGCCCACAACACAAAATTTGCCAAGCTAGTTACTTACAATAATAAACAATAAAAATGGCAGTGATCGTGGTGTTATGAGCATAGTACAGATTGTACCTTGTTTGGATACGAATTTTGATGTGATAATCACTTTTATGTTTTGTGAATGGTGTTGGGCTACTCATGATGTCCAATTTGTAAACTTTCCATCTAATTCAGCGTCCCACTAGTCTAAATATGGCAATAAACCCAGTTACCATATCTGGTATTCTCATGGGCTTCGCTTAATTATACAAGCCCAACTTTAATGAAGCTACGTCTACATGTTACTAACAATAAAAAAAAAAAAACTAACTCAAAAAATTCAGGTATGATTCCAATTGACCTGGATTTACCAATTTTGTTAATGTAATTGATGGGAATTTATGGAGTATCTTAAATAATCAAACAGTGAAACATTCCCCCGTATGTTTATTTTCGTCGATATCTATTATGTTCTTTTTCTTTCCCCAAAATATCAATGTGATATTGTGATGAGCAAATGATGAAAGAGACCTGCAATTATAATAAATCAAGAAAGCAAATAATAATTGGACCCAAAAAAAGAAAAAAAGAAAGCAAAAGGATTGCTGAAATTTTAAAATTGAGCCTTTTAGATATATTTTTTTCTTCTGACCTTTAAAATTTTTATATATTTGTGATGCTGTTTAATTAATACTCCACCTTCACTGACAATGTACTATTATTGCTATGGGCCACACTAGAGGGACTGAACATGTTGTATAACTCAGAAGTTGAAGTCTCAAAGATCAAAATTTGTAAAATGATTTTTTTAATAAATAGCTTAAATAAAAATTATTGGTAATTATTGATTAAAGATCAAGTTATTTTAATTATCTAATTACAAGCTCATAATGTTAAATACTAATTGTAATTTTTAAAAAAAAAAAAACTAGCATCATATTCTTGTGGTGCATGACATATCCATTTAAATGCACAACTTTGGTGTGAACCTTTAAATAAACTTGTTGAGCAAAACATGGTTGCATCAAAATCATTTACGGCAATAAAAAATGTTGGAAGCACAATCGAGAAGTTAAACAAAAAGCCAATGGTTGTTAACTTGCCGGTAACCTACGAAACCCAATATGGTTTGCCTATCTAACCTTTCAACAGTACGAGAATCAACGCTTCAACTTTTTGAAAAAGTATCATTGCTTTAGTTTACTACCACCCGCAAATTGGAGAGCAACTGTGCACTCTCGTTTAGATTTAATTTAAATAATTATGAATTTGAATATTTTAAATATTATTATTTAAAATTTTTAAATATTTTTATTTAGATAAAATTAAAATATAAAAAATATAATTTTTTATTATCAATTTAAAAAATTAATAATTAAGATAAAAAATTTAAATTATTTAAATCAAATTTCAACCATTTGAATTTAAAATTTTCTCTACTACGCCGAATCCTGCAAATTGGCTTTAGCAAAGAAATTTATGAGCCTAACTTTTTAGAACTTTGTCTAGTACTTTATTAAAAAGTACTACTAATAAAATTATAAAGAATAAAGCTACAGTTGACGCCAACATTTGTGCTGTTATTGCTCACATGTGACGATGCAGTGAGTTAGAATTCAATTCATGCGTCAATTATTGGCGTATAGGAAGCATCTCTTTAAGAGTTTTAAAGGAGAGAAAGTTGAGATTTATTATTATTATTATTATTATTTGGATATTTAGTGAAAAAAATTGAGAAGGCTATAATGTTTGAATTGTCAGATTGAAACTATAGTTTTAATTAGAAATATCTTCCACGCAAATATTTTCTTCCCTACCCCGGAACTCTCTTTCTAAATCTTAAACTTATTTTTAGTACTATTATTTATATATATTTTTTTAAATATAATTGGACTAAATACTAGAATCTAAGATTTAAATGATGCTTTTGTGACAATAATTTCTACCTTCTCTTGGGACGTCAGAAAAATTTTCAAACGTAAAATAACACACCCACACCCCCCGGGATCTAGAAAGTCTGCATAATTCTGAGCTAAGATGGTTGAATTGCTAGAAATCTAATAAGTGACATGATTTTTAAAAAGTATAACTTTTTTTTTTATTAACAAAATTTAGGAAGAGGGTTGGGCTCACCCACAATCCAAGGACAGAGCCTCTAACTCATGATTCATAGGGATTGATCTAAATAGGGATGTGCAAGCACCTCGTTAATCTTAAGAATCTAATAGTACACCTAATTCACTTAGTTGTAAGGATGCCTCTCCAAGCGCCACGACGATTGCAAGAATCGAACCCGCTCCTTTTAGTGAGAGTGTCCAACCCTTTGACCGCTGAATCCACGGTAAGATGGGTAAAAGTATAACTTTAGTTCGGATGAAATTTCAAGACTTATTATACTTATCTAAAAAGTTTATTTAAGGCTTGACGTGAAGTGAATGACAGTGTTGTAGCTACGTCTAATTTTGAGGCCCGTTTTAATACCTGAATTCTTTAGTAATAAAAATAGAAATAGAAATATAATATAATATAAAAAATTTTGTTTAGTAAAAATAAAAGAAGAAAAAAATATCTTTGTATTAGATTATTTAGTTGAAAGACCGTAAAATAAAATGAAAAATAAAGAGAATGAAATAATAAAAATATCTTTATCTTGTGAGAAACATGTGGTGATTTTTTTAGATATAACTATTTATTTTAATATTTTATATATTAATTTAATATTTATTAATTTATTAATATATTTAAATATATAAGAAAATAATAAAAATATTTTGAAAATAAAAATGATGGTACAATTAAGTAATTAATTCAGACTTTCTGATTAATGATTTGGTCAAACAAATTCAGTTAAAAATTTTTTATTAATGGATTAGTCGGACAATTTCAACTTATTTTTTGATTGAAATTGAATTAGAATAAAAAATACTCAAAAAGTTTTGATTGATGGATTGGTTATATTTAATAAAAAATTTTGAATTCAATAAATATATATTTTTTAATTTTTTTATGTTGTTATAACAAGTCAAAAGATTTTTAAGATTGATTGTAGATAAGTTGAATTAGGCTAAATGGGATAGAAGGCTAATAAATACACAAAAAGGTAAAAATGGCACAATATTTTTATTTAAAAAATGACAGATAAAAATGACACAAGTTGGAGCGGAAAGTATAAAGGGTCCATTTGGTACATAAAAAAAAATTTGATGGAAATGAAAAAAAAAATGAGAAAAGAATGAAATCCTGAAATACATAATCATATTTGGTATGGCAAGAAAAGTGATAAAAATATTTTACATTCTCATATTTGGTATAAAAAAAATAATATAAGAATAGAAATAAATATAAACTTGGTCAACAAATTTGTTACATGTTTGCCCCATCTCACAAAACGCAAATCGAAGAGAGAGAGAGAGAGAGAGAGAGGCACGAGGAATCCATCGGCTTCTTGGTGAAGAATGGAGGTTTCAGTCATCGTGAAAGTTGTCGAAAATCACCTCCCTGACGTCCTCGTCTAGTAATTGATTCCATAGGTTCTGTGCGCCACTTCTGTTTGAGGCATGAGTGGTGGATATAAGGTAAGAAATTTTGTCTTAGGGCATGAGCACTTCATCTTCCATTGTTTGTTGTCTCCATGGTTAAATCGATTCAATAGAACGCTGGAGTTGGAGCAAGTAGCATATGAGAGAGTCTATGAGTCGGTGGCTGTTTTTGACATAGTCCAACAAGTGATGTGACCTTTGGGGGCATTTTAGTCCATTTATTTTCCTTTCTTGGCAACCCATTTATTTTTCCTGTAGTCTTTTAGTTTTTTATGGAATCAACATTGACATGGATGACATAAAACTAGACACCCGAAAAATTAAAATGCAATGTACCAAACAACCTATCACCAACTTTTCTATTTCATCTCTCATTCCTTCCCTTTAATTCCATTCTACCAAACGGACCCAAAGTGTGCCTACTTTCCACCTGTGTTTTATTTTGTTTCACTGATGCATATTAAACACATTTTTATAGTGAAATCCGTTTTTATTTTAATTTTCATTGCTTGATGGGGCTTAGGTTTGAATTCATTTGTCTTCATTGAATTTTAAATCTTTTTAATTACTTTTCTCTTTTGTGTGTATTTTCAATTTAGTCTCATATTATTTCCAGAAACTCTATCAGGATTTCGTATAAATTTTTTTAAAAGTATTTTGTTGGTAAATTTTGAATAATACAATTTTTAAATTTTTCTCTCAAATTTTGCTTGTGATTTTTTTTCTTTTAATCTTCTTTACACGTTGCGCTTCGTGGGACGGAGTGACTGATCAAAAAATTCATTTGATCTTTTCCATGAGTTAGGGTGGGAATGTATTTTGATACGATTCATGCACTTGAGCGGTAAACAAACACAGCAATTTTGGGATATAATAAATTTGGATAGAATTTCAATGTATATTGATGTCAAGGGGTGGGTCAGGTACTTTAGATATCCGAAAAAAACATCATCCATATCCACTTAACATCAAATATTAGATAGATTCAAATTTAGTTTTTGAATATGAGGTATCCGATACTCGATATCTATCCGACACCGACATATTATATATAATAATTAAACTAATTATATATGGACAATTCTGTTATATATTACAAACTCTATTTACAATCCATCTATTTATTAAATTATTTTTTATACATTGTTTAAAGGAATTAATAATTACAAACTTTCAAAGTATATTTTAAATTACATTTGAAAAATTAACATGAATATTAAATATTTTAGATATCCTTTATCTAATACCCAATATCTTAAACTCTATAAGATTTTTTTTTTTGTGTATTTCAGATATTGAGTATTTAGGGTGCAGGTAAAAAAATATATAAAATTTTATTAAATATTTGATATATACCTTTTATTTAAATATCTAAAATTTGAGCGATTACTTATCTATTAACATCCAACCAAGTTACCTCTTATCAAAATAAACGAATAAACAAATTAAATATAACATGGTTTCTAAATCTTTTTTTTCAAAACATAAAAATGATGAAACTTGCAATTCTTTACAGGTTTTCATTTCATCCAACAACCAATTACCACGTAGGTGGCTAAATTTGTTTATTATTGTTTCAGCCATTTAGTTTATGAAACTAATTTACTATCCAAAAACATTAAAAAAATCAAGTTTAATGTTTATTATTTATATTTATATTTATATATCTATATTTATATTATATATAAAAAGAATATTAAAAATATCTATCCAAAGTAGATATTTTGCATAATAAATGTAACTTATTATTATTATTATTATTTACATTATCAAATTCCTAAATGGACCACACATATTCAAATCTCTCACCAAATCACACCGACTTATTGAGATACTTATTTATCTTTGGGAATATGCATAATCATTCTTTAAATTTTTCGCTTAGTATGTTGTACCTATCTTTTGGATATTCATTTCTCTTTCGGTCCGTTAGATGTTGGACACATAATCAAGCTCAATCATGTTTGAAAATTATAAAGCAAGTTTAAATATATTTAGTTTATTAAACATAAATAAACCGAATCACAAATAAATTATTCTAAAAATTGCATTGATATTTGTAATCCTTAGATTTATTTATTTATGTTGAATATATTAAATATAATTTATATGACAAAAGCCACGCGTAGATACAGACATCAAACAAGGCGGATATTGTTGCTGACACTCTTGACATTTTCTTCATGCCTGAAGTTGTCTTTTGCTTGCTTTCAAGGGAGAAAGGCTCTAACCAAAAAAAGAGATAGGAAAGCTATATATATATATATATATATATATATATATATATTTTTTTTATTTGATCCATCTTACATAACTTTTCACTACTACTTTTTTTTGGATTATATAATCTTTTTATAAAATAAAAAGTTATGTTATATTTTAGTATAATTTAAAATTTTTTGTTTAAAATATTTTTTATTAATCTAAATACATATTTTTATAACTAAAATATTTTTACATATTATGGAAGGTACTTTTGTAAAAAAATTTAAAATTAAATTATATATATATTTAAAACTAAAGAGGAAGTTGTTATAATTTATTTTTTACTAATAAAAAGTATTCCTAAAAAGTTATATATATATATATATATATATATATATATATTGGACATGACTTTGCCACCTTTATGTGTTCGTTTACTGGAAATTCCATGATATTAGAAGAAATAATATCTGAAATCACCCTTCCTTGCTAAGAGGTATATTCATAGATCATATGTATGTGCATAGAGTCTTCTTGTTTTTTCACAACCTTTTAAACCAAAGAAAAATTTAGAAAGACATGAGAAGGTGAAATAGTTTTTAGTAGTTTTTTTCCTTTTTGTCTTTATTAATGGGGGTGCTTATTGGTTTAGATTATCTCAATTTGGTCTTCTAAATAAATCAAATTGACCTAATTAATCGGCAAAAAATCTGAACTAACCAGTTTAATTAGAGTAGTGATAACCGATTCAATTCAATTCAGCTTTAACCAATTTAAATTGAATTGGATATTGAGTCTTTTGAAAAAAAAATCTTATAGTATATTTTAATATTTTAAAATTTATATAATATTAACTATGAAAATAAACATTTTAAATATTACACTATGGCAAAAATTATTTTTGAAAATAATAATAAGGTTAAAATTTATCTAATTGAATGAGAAATTAAAAAAAGCATAAATTAACATGATAAAATCATTTAAATTATTAATATATAATTAGTTTGGTTAAGTTATATTTAGATTGACAAGATAGACATCCAACAACTAAACTGATTAGTTTAATTTTAAAAAATTTATCTAATTCGTTTGATTAAAAAAAATCAGTTTTTCATCTGTTTTGATAAATTAATTTGAATTGATCCAATTAAAATTGATTGAAATCGATTTTGAACTGTCATAATAATAAAGTGTGTAAATATCTTATCTAAACCTTAGGAATTTTTTCTCTTGGATATAGGATGATAGTTTAATCTATTTTGTTATTAACTATTATTTCTGATTTTATATATAAGAAATAAATAAATAATTCACGAATATTAAGAAAATTAGTTAAAAGTAATTATTTTTTTAATTTTATCTCAAATAAAAATTATTTTTTTTAAAAATACTTTTATTTAATATGTGCACTTTTTTCTTAAAATTAATGACTATTACTACTCATAATTTGAATGATTTATTTAATAAAAAATATAATTAAAATATTATAATTAGTATGATAGTTTATTTTTTATATATAAGACCAAATTAAATCTCAAAAAAAAATTTTTATACACTAGAATGGAAGGAATATATAATAATTTAATAAAAAGGAATACTTATTTATATTTTTTTAAGGCAAACTCTCATATTTAATAAGTAGAATGGTAACAAAAAATTATCTTTGTGAGGATAGGTACAATTGATAAAATTAAAAAAACAAAAAATCTAACATCGAAAGTTTAGTACTAAAATTTGTGTGATAAAGAGTTTAAGCATTGATTTTTTTTAATCTTGTGTATCAACTAGAACTATTTGCATTTAATAATTTAAGAAAAATATATATAAATTGAAATTATTCTATGACTTTATACACAATTAATACTATTATCAAAGAGTAACTTAAGAAATAAATAAATTTGAGTTCAGATGTCAAGAAATCTCTGAGCATAACTAATATTCTTTAAAGATGAGAATACTCATTGAAAGAAAAAAAAAAAACTTAATGCTGTGAGCTTTTTCTATAAGATTTTTTATTTCAATTTTATTATAAAATATAAACATAATTTTGGAATATACCATAGAAATTGATATCTCATGAGCTACTTACAAATAATTTATTCAAAATACAAATATCATTGAATTACATCTTTACCCTGAAGCACATGGTGCATGTTATGAAACGTGGGAACAAGCTATCCTAAGCAAGATTAATCAGCAAATGCTGTTTAATTAATCTGAGGAATCACTGATCAGGAGTCTTTTGATGATTCACACCAATAATAAAATAAAGAAATACGAAAAAAATATAATTTCTTTGAAGAAAGAAAAGAAAAGAAGAGGAAAGAAGCAGGGTTGCGAGTAGTGACTCTAACGGACTGCCATTACTGATTACGACTCCAATCCACAGACCAGAGTGCCCCTCCTTGGGTTGGTTGCATAGCATAGTGGTTTCTGTGATTTCTGGGCTCTGCAGATTTCTTATTCTCTTTTTATATTTTATCCAGTTCTACCACCTCTTGCCGCTTGCTAATTTTCTGAATGCTTTTGTAGTGAGAGAAAGTTGGATAGTAGGAGGGAGTGGTAGTCGGAGAAGAAGAAATGGGAGACAAGTCCCAAGTATTGGAGGCTGTGTTGAAGGAAGCTGTGGATTTGGTAACAGATCTGAATCACTTGAAGATTTTATTGGTTGATATCTGTTGGTTTACTCTATTGGTCTGTTTGATTCATTGATGGGTCTGTTGGGTTCTGTTTTGTGTTTTTCAAAATGCAGGAAAACATACCCATTGAGGAGGTTTTTGAGAATCTGAGATGTAGCAGAGAAGGTCTCACCTCTGTGGCTGCTGAGGAGAGACTCACCATTTTTGGGCATAACAAGCTTGAAGAGAAAAAGGTTCACAACTCGTCTTCCCCTTTATCTTTTCCTTTTCCAAGCACTCTTTCATTGAATCCTACGTAAAAAAGAGCTGTTTTTTCTTGTGAATTATCTCTCAGGAGAGCAAAATTTTAAAGTACTTGGGTTTTATGTGGAATCCTCTGTCTTGGGTTATGGAGGCAGCCGCTATAATGGCAATTGCGCTTGCCAATGGAGGGGTGAGTGTGTTCAGCTTTCAAAGTTTTTATTGCTTATCTTTCCAGCAAAACTTCTTTAAGCCTTTGATGCATTTGTAATTGAGGATTTGAATTGTTCCTTAAATTTTTGTATGCAGGGGAAGCCCCCTGATTGGCAAGACTTTGTGGGTATCATCACTCTACTTCTCATCAATTCAACTATTAGTTTCATCGAGGAAAACAATGCGGGTAATGCTGCAGCCGCTCTCATGGCTCGTCTTGCTCCAAAAGCGAAGGTGTCAAATTTAGCGTTTAATTCGTTTCATATCAATGGCTACCGACTCTGGCCGGCTGTCTTTTAACTTAATTATTGGTGCAATTTAGTTTTTTCTTTTCTGTCATTTTTTTTTGGCGCAAAGAAATTCTTGTCCTCGTAGTTTCATTTCTAATTTCTACATTATAAAGGTTCTTCGAGATGGTGGGTGGAATGAGCAAGATGCCGCGGTCCTGGTTCCAGGTGATATCATCAGTATTAAACTTGGAGATATTATACCGGCAGATGCTCGTCTTCTTGAAGGGGATCCATTGAAAATTGATCAGGTGGGTTCTTCGATAGTTTTGCTGTGTATATAATATTACCTCTATTTTATTTATCACACGCCAAACTGTTCAATTACAACCTGCTTTCTGGCTCTCCTGTGCTTTGTGCTTGTTAGTCTGCACTTACAGGTGAGTCCCTGCCAGTGACAAAGGGCCCCGGTGATGGTGTGTATTCTGGTTCTACTTGCAAACAAGGAGAGATTGAAGCTGTGGTCATTGCTACTGGTGTGCATACCTTCTTTGGGAAGGCTGCTCACCTTGTAGATTCCACTAATCAAGTGGGTCACTTCCAAAAGGTAACATGATAGCAGCCAGGCATCTCTTTTCTTGTCATCCTAATGCTGTTTCCATAATTCAGATTTCATTTGTTATTTTCTTTTTGTGCTGCCATTTAGGTCTTGACTGCAATTGGGAACTTCTGCATATGTTCAATTGCTGTGGGGATGATTATTGAGATTATTGTTATGTACCCGATCCAAGATCGACAGTACCGTCCTGGGATTGATAACCTTCTTGTACTTCTTATTGGGGGAATTCCAATTGCCATGCCTACAGTTCTCTCAGTGACAATGGCCATTGGCTCTCATAGGTTATCTCAGCAGGTTATGTTCCTTATCAAGTCTCACTTAGAGCACGTTTGGTGGATATATATGTAAATAGTGGACTAATGGTTGTAATGTTTGCAGGGAGCTATCACTAAGAGGATGACAGCTATTGAAGAGATGGCAGGCATGGATGTGCTTTGCAGTGATAAAACTGGGACTCTAACATTAAACAAGCTAACTGTTGACAAAAGTCTTATTGAGGTTGGATACTGAATGATGTTACTTACTGTTTATCCACTTGATCTAATTATTTTTATTTTCACCTATAAGGTTTTTGCAAAAGGAGTGGATCCGGATACTGTTGTTTTGATGGCAGCTCGAGCCTCGAGACTTGAGAATCAAGATGCAATAGATTCTGCCATAGTTGGGATGCTGGCTGATCCAAAAGAGGTTAGTGAAACTGATCAAGCTATTGTTTGCTGTTGTTCTTCATAAGACTCAGTAACCCTCTAATTATAATCTGGACGGTCACATTTGTTTTTCGTATTCAAGTTTATGATAATTTTTTTTAATTTTTAAACTTGCTGCTACAAAAGGCACGGGCCAGTATCCAAGAAGTACATTTTCTTCCTTTCAATCCTACTGATAAGAGGACAGCATTAACTTATATTGACGGTGATGGTAAAATGCATAGAGTAAGCAAAGGTGCCCCAGAGCAGGTAATTTGCACTTACTGTTATTGTTTACATAATTTTACATTATTCTTCAGTCTGATATTCTGAATGTGATATGTGGTTCTGTAACATGACTTTTAGATACTTAATGTTGCGCACAATAAGTCAGATATTGAACGCAGAGTTCATGCAGTGATAGATAAGTTTGCAGAGCGTGGTCTACGATCTCTTGCTGTAGCATACCAGGTAGCTGATTAATTGCATGCTCTCTTGCTTGATCATTTGATGAATTTGTATCCCTTTGTATTACTTTAATGTCAGAATCTAGAAATGATTACCATGTGGTTTCTCCAATTTATACAGGAAGTTCCAGATGGAAGGAAGGAGAGTGCTGGAGGCCCATGGCAGTTTATTGGTCTTATGCCTCTCTTTGACCCACCTAGACATGACAGCGCAGAAACGATACGGAGGGCACTAAACCTTGGAGTAAATGTCAAAATGATTACAGGTCTATTATATACATAAGTTAACACCTTTGATTTGCATGTATAATGGTACTGAAGTCATTCTGTTCTCTATAGCTAATGAATTTCTTGGAAGCTTTGGAGCAAGCTTTCGCATCTAAGCAAACCACTGATGCAGTCTGAGTCCTGTGACATCCAAGTCGTATTCTTGCTAGCTATTCTAGCATTAAGCAAATATATTGGCCAAGTAAACTTGTAGAATATAGTGGTCAGAGTTATTATGGAATTTGATTGGGTTAGAACAAACGCAATTAGATGATGGATTCTGCTTTTAGTGGAATGGCTGGAAGGCTTAACTTTACAACCAGATTATTATAAACATAATGTAGTAAGAGAATTTAGTGAGGATATATGGTAACTGGTGCAAATTGACTTTTCTTGACTTAGAGTGGATCTGATTTCCAACAGAACCACAATATAATTCATTGTTTTGACTTTCTAATTCTATTTATATATCCTCTTGTCAGGGGATCAACTAGCTATAGGGAAGGAAACAGGCCGTCGCTTGGGAATGGGGACCAACATGTATCCCTCATCTGCATTGCTTGGGCAAGATAAGGATGAATCCATCGCTGCCTTACCCATTGATGAACTGATAGAAAAAGCTGATGGATTTGCTGGTGTTTTTCCTGGTATGCTCCCATGTTGAATATGGCAAATTAATTTTTTTGCTTCCTCATGTTAATTGGGTTATAACTTCACATATATTTGGCCAGAGCACAAGTATGAGATTGTGAAACGCTTGCAAGCTAGGAAACATATCTGTGGAATGACTGGTGATGGAGTGAATGATGCACCTGCTCTTAAAAAGGCAGACATTGGTATAGCTGTTGCTGATGCAACTGATGCTGCTCGTAGTGCATCGGATATTGTGTTAACAGAACCTGGCCTTAGTGTTATTATTAGTGCTGTTTTGACCAGCCGGGCTATCTTCCAGAGAATGAAAAATTATACAGTGAGCAATTGAACCATTGTTGATCACTACTCGACCTTTATTTATTACTCAGCCATTGTTACTTCTGCCACTCTAATGCTCCTTCATTCTTTGTATTTTTTTTTTTGGGAAGTTTTTGGGAAATGTATATTTTGTCCAGGCCATATGGGGTATTATGAGTAGAGTGCTTATTATATCAATATCAATTAAACTAATTTGTTTCTTCTTTCACGCAGATTTATGCAGTCTCAATTACAATTCGTATTGTGGTATGTGAATTGTTTTGTGACTCGAATCTATGTTCTACCGGGCAGTTATATATGGTTGACAAAATTTTGGTGAGATAGTTCTACAAATATTCTTAACCTAATCTACATGTTTGGCATGGTTACAGCTTGGTTTCATGTTGCTGGCTCTCATATGGAAGTTTGACTTTCCTCCTTTTATGGTGCTAATTATCGCCATTCTAAATGATGGTTTGTTATTTCATTTCTTTGTCATTGTTTCCCCTTCTGATCGTCTCCCACAACATGCCTCCATACCAACGGGATCTATGACATATAGGTACTATTATGACAATCTCAAAAGATCGAGTAAAACCATCTCCTCTGCCCGATAGCTGGAAGCTTGCTGAGATATTTACTACTGGAATTGTACTTGGAAGTTACTTGGCAATGATGACGGTCATATTCTTCTGGGCAGCATACAAAACAGATTTCTTCCCTGTATATCTTCTATCTATGATTTTCAAACCAAGAATATTCTTAGCTCATTGTAACATTCATGCTTGTTGCTTCACATGCCTTATAGATTGTTTAGGATATATCATTGATTTATCCTGCCTGCTAACTTTTCAGCGAGTGTTTGGGGTCTCAACTCTTGAAAAAACTGCTCGTGAAGATTTCCGAAAACTTGCCTCAGCAATATATCTTCAAGTGAGCACTATCAGTCAGGCCCTTATATTCGTGACCCGGTCTCGAGGCTGGTCATATGTTGAGCGTCCTGGTATATTGCTGGTGACTGCTTTTGTGGTTGCTCAGCTGGTAAGCCAATTCCCCATTTCTTCTGTGGCAATTCTTTTTCACTTGCATGGCTTTGATGATGAATTTGTTGCGTGCAGATTGCCACATTGATTGCAGTATATGCAAACTGGAGCTTCGCTGCGATTGAAGGAATCGGTTGGGGTTGGGCTGGAGTAATATGGTTATACAACATCATATTTTACATCCCACTTGATTTCATTAAGTTCTTTATTCGTTATGCTTTGAGTGGGAGGGCTTGGGATCTTGTCATTGAGCAAAGGGTTAGTAGAGTTTGTTAATTTTATCCAAGCACGACTTTATTTTTTGATCTGTGCGTATGGATTTTAATTTTATTGATATGTAGATTGCATTCACAAGGCAAAAGGACTTTGGGAAGGAACAACGGGAACTTCAATGGGCACATGCACAAAGAACTTTACATGGATTACAAGTACCTGACACCAAGTTCTCTGACCGCACACATTTCAATGAACTCAGTCAAATGGCTGAAGAAGCTAAAAGGAGAGCCGAAATCGCAAGGTAGAGTAATTTTTATTATTTGACAAGGAATGAGGTTAGAAATTACCATATAAGTATTGTCAATCACCACCTTAACTCAAAAACTTACGCAATTAAGTGAAGCTCTGCGAATAATTTTATTAGAGTTTGTAAATCTTAGTATCATGATATCGATGTTCAAGGATGTCTATGTTGCCAATTCAACTAGTACTGTTTGGAACTTCATATTATTGTACAATAAGGTGCAAAGATATGTAAATAGTTCTCATAAGTCACAATTATTGGATGCAGGTTGAGAGAATTGCATACACTGAAAGGTCATGTAGAATCAGTTGTGAGATTGAAGGGGCTTGACATAGACACAATCCAGCAAGCGTACACAGTCTGAGGATGCTTGTTCATTTGCATACTGAGACTGTAAAGGGGGCACACTCTAATTGTGCTGAGAGGAATAGAATGTAATGATGAGTATGACACACTGAGTTACGTTCAATATCCTTTTACTGTGCTTTCTGTTTTCAGCACTTTAATGGGTGCCTCTGTCAGCCCTATTTATTTTCTTTCCCGTTATTAAATATGCCTCTCACATCTTCAAAATTTCATAATGTCCAGAACGGCCATATGTTAGTCTTTGAAATTTCGAAGAGTTTAATGTTAAATATTCAATCTTTATTTTTGTTTCTTTTCCCTCTCACTAGTTTCAACTTCATGATGCCAAATTTGTAATTTAAAAGAAGTATTTAAAAAGGAAAAAAAATAAAAAAATAAACGTGCGTCCCAAAGTATATCATTGAATGCCTTGACTCAACTTGTTTGGTAAAAAGAAAAAAAATCTGATAAGGCGTGCTCCTTTTTATAATATTGAATGCATATTATGTGAGTTGGGAAGGGATTAAAGTGGTTTACCAAACAAAAAGGGGGACCGAAAGGAATAATTCTTACATGTATTTGGTGCGTCACGTTATTTATATATTCAACGATTAAGATTTACTTTACGCGTGAACTCTACTTATACTGCACATGGATTCTACTTGTACAAATTCAATTCTGTTCACTAATTTTTTTAGGTGCACTATGCTTCAGGTGTATCTAAAAAAATTTCGACCGAAAGTGTGGAAAACTGGAAAGCATTATAGAAAAAGATTGTTTGGTGTATAAAGCACCTGCTATTAAATATTAATATTATCATGCATTAAATTAACAGAAAAATTACAATTAAAAATTTCAAGTTACATATATTTATATTTAAAAGCTTTAAATTTTGAAATCAAGCTAAAGAATTTAGAGATCAAAATTTAAATTGCACATAAAAATTACAATTCAGAATCTCTTCCAAGTTAAGATTTTTTTACTTTAAATCATTTAGAATAATGTTAAAATTTGAAAATTTTTAGTATAAATATTTTCAACTACTCAAACTATGATTTTTCCACAAAAATAAATAACTTGCAGATCCTGGTTGTACATTCTTTTCGGCTTTATTGTGGTGACCCATCATCGGTCATAGTCCTCGGATTAAAAATCTGAGAGACTTTGAATACGTAATTTGTTCATATCATTCAGAATGAGTGGCCTCAATGATATATTGCGTTTAAATTCGTATTGAGTAATCCTTCATATCTTACCTTTAAAAAATGTTTATTATACTCTCCAAAGTGTTAAAAGAAATAAGAAAAATAGTTGTTGATATTGAAAAATACCTTTTTTTTAATTACTTAGTATTTAAATGTTAACAATATATAATCTAATTTTAAAAAATATAAATCGTAATTATTTTAATCTTTAAATTTTAAAAATAGACATTATAATCTTTAAAATTTGTTTACTTGTTATTTATTAGCCTCTATCAATATATGTTCTAGAAGCTAATGAATAATAAATTTAAAATTTTTAAAGACTAAATTATATATTTTTAAAATTTGGGAACTAAATACTTGAACGAGGAACAATATAGTATCGCAATGTTCTTTGCTAAATTATGAGAATTCTCCCCAGTTTTAATCCAGTATAAACAATAAATAGCAAAAGAAAACAAAAAGAGTCAGAGGAACCAACAAAAGACAAAAACAAAAAAAACGGCTGCAGCAGGTGCACGGGGTTGGGTGAACTGTTGAAATATTAGGCAGTGAAGTAATGATATCAACTTTAATTAATTTGGCCTGTCACTTTTGAACCAAAAGACTTTTTAACCAAAACAGCTGTAATAGGTCAGACGAGTGGGAGAGAAATTAAATGCAGAGTAATACCTCTTTCCTCAAAAAACACAAGATGATGTAATAAGTCAACAAATGCAGTGCATTACAACAGAGTGGAAGATTACCAAGCCAAGAACGAGAAGCAAAAGACTCACTTGTTAAACTAAGACAACCCGTGAACCCTCCTAACGAGTTCGTTGCCGTTATTGACTTATACTGGATATTTAGAAAGAATCCGAGGCAAAGTGTATTCCATCATCTCAACCCTCCTTTCTTTTGCTTCTAGATAACTTTTAATCTCAACATTCAATTTTGGCTCTACATTTGTCTGTCGAAAAGGACGTCATTGCACAATCATTCAGCAGCGAGTCAGGCGTATAAGAATACAGATATATTTAATTTAAACCAAGTGGGAGTGCTTTTTTATCTTTTTATTTTCCTAGGCTCAAAGGAGCACTTTAAATACTCTATGTTTGACTACGAGACGTTATTCTTCGTGGAACTACTACACATGCTGTGCCTCCGAATGATGTATGAAAGATTTGTTGTAGACTTATATTACCTTAATCATCAAATCAAACACCGTTAGTGGATGTTTGTGATGATGGTTTTGATACTTGATTGAGCTGAAGGCTACTAGTAGTATCAGTGGTGTCAGTGTCAGTCCCTTTGTACTTGTACCATTTTGCAATTAACAAAAAGTAGCCCAAGTTTAAAACTTGTAGAGCAGCAATCATGTAATAGAAGTTGTCCAATCTGCCCTTGTTAAGATCCTCAGGCAACCAATTCCCCGTTGCAGATTTCTCAGTGACCCGGTGAATAATTGAAATAAGAAACGTACTCAAATAATTTGACCCTGCCATTCCACAGTAGTAAAGTGAGCCAGCAATGCTTCTCATATTCTCTGGAAATTGCTTGTAGTAGAACTCAACTTGTCCAACTGATGTGAATGTTTCAGCAAGTCCAGCTAGTGTTAGCTGGGGAACCAGCCATAGAGCTGACATTGATGAAATTGCTCCTTTTCTGGGTTGTACTCCAATAGGCCTCGCTAGAGCAAGCGACCGTCGGTGCTCTTCCACCACGGCGGACACTAGCATGCTCAATATGGCGAGGAATATTCCAATTCCCATCCTCTGGAGGAGCGTGATGCCGCCCTCTTTTCCAGTGAACCTCCGGAGAAAAGGGACAATTTTTCTGTCGTAGATGGGTAGCCACAAGGTCATGCTCAGCATCAGGAAGACATAGTAGGTTGCTCCTGGAATCTTGAAGTTGCTGTGTCCTAAACGCCTGTCAGATTGGAGGGCTTGGAACACCATGATTGTGTGCTGTTGGACGATAACAACGTAGTACAAAATGGCTGAGACCCAAATTGGTATCACTCTCACTAATAATTTCACCTCTTCCACTTGCTGCAAGCTGCACAGATTCCATGGATCACTTGCAGATCCATCGGGGTTTATTTTGTCTTCTGGGGTCATAATTGCTGCTTTGTCCAGAATCCTGTTACGTAATCATTTCAGAAAGGTTTTTTTTTTTTTTGGCTATGAATGAAATAGTCGTATGAAAAAAAAATTTCTTAGGCTATGAAAAAATAATAATAAAAACAAATTTACCTGAATTGATAGGTATAATGAAGCTTGGAATTCAAAGACTTGGGAGGCAAATAGTTAAAAAGGGAGAGCAAAGGATACTGTGACGGAAGTTTCAATCTTCTTTTCTTTATGGCTACCACTATGACTTGAACGATACTTGTAATGGGGCTACCATTTGGCTTAACTTTGACATACATTTTGGTTCCCACTAAGAAGACAGCACATGATATAAGCATTAAAGCTGCAGGAATGGCCAAACCCACAGCCCAGCTCACATTGGATTGTACATAAACGATGAGCGTCAAGGACACCATCTGGGCAAAAGTGAAGGTGAAGAAGTACCAATTGAAGAAGCTATTGATTCCCTTCTTCCCTGACTCTGTGTTGGGATTGAACTGATCGGCTCCGAATGCTAAATTACAGGGTCGGATCCCCGCAGCTCCTACCAACAATGATCCGAACCCCACCAGGAGAAATGCCATTTGCCCCACCGTTGGCCCTTTGCATGTACTGCTTTCCTGTGCACAGTGAGGTGGGTGCAGACTCTTAAACGTCGCCGTTAGTTGTATAACCAGCAATCCCTATTCGAAATGCACAAAATATACAGGGATCAGATGTAGCTTAAAATCAGTTTTTTTTTTTTGTCCACTGATGAATTAATACCAGAAAGGAAGCGAGTGTGCAGAAAAATATTGTCTTGTAGCGACCAAAATATGTGTCAGAGAAAAAAGCTCCGAGCAAGGTAGCGAAGTTGGTGCTGCCACTGAAGATGTTGACGATGTTGGTGGCTGTGATGTTTTTGAGGTTGAAAACTGTAGTAAGATAGACTAAGAGGTTGGCTAATGTGCCAATGGCTCCCAACTTCTCAAAAGTTTCATTTCCTTCAATTCAACCATAAAAATTATAAGATATTGTCAGGCACAGATACAGAAAGAAATGCAAAATATTTCCCTGCCTACCTATGATGAATGGCATGACCTTCCATCCCCTGTAGTTGATCTTAGGATCATCATCCTTCACATATTTCTCATTATGCTCCATATTTTCCCTTTCGCTTTTCTCCATTATTGTTCTCTCTGGATCTTTTTCTCCCTTTTGGATTATTGATTGATTGTATCTCCTCTGTCGCTGGGAAGAGGGAAGGGAGTGACAGGGCACTTGTATGGAAAAATAATAATTGCAGTATTGGATTTCAGCAGTTTCAGAGCAATAATTGTAGTATAGGATTTTAACAGTTTCAGAGCAAAGTTGCCCACGATTTACGTACAGTCCACCACATCTGGTCTTCTCTCGCTGGGCCTGCTTTTACCATCGTCAGAGTTTGATGATAACGTTAGTGGTTTGTTGGACCCACCGATCGTCACTCGTGACCTAAAAGTCCATTACCATACACCCTAAAGACCTTCGCGAAACTGATCTTTTACTGTGCAGTTAATTCCATCTTCAATTTCACACCCCTCCGCCTCAATTTGAGTATGAAAATTAATGAAGTACCAATCATACATGTTGTCAAAATTCCTAACGTAGGACCACCCTAGAAATGACCTAAGGTTACTAGAAAGAGGCGTTACTTTATTTTCGAAATAAATTTGGTTATGGTGGTACAGCACATTTATGTTGATGTTCTAGGATATACAATTGTCTATGTATAGCTGTTGTGGGGTTGTGGATAACTACCGTCAGGTGTCAACTGTGTGTTGGGTTTAGTTTTATTTAATTTCCTTGTTAACCCAGAAAAGAGGCTAATCTGTGAACTTGGGTGACTTGACTTTTGATGGATAGAAGTATAACGCGTGTTGCACGTAGTGAACATTGATCGATTAGGACCATATGCTTTTCCTCTTTCTTTTTCCTGACAGCTAAATTCTTAACCACCATTGCAGCAGATTCAATTATTAGAGTCTTTCATTATACTTCAGGAGATAGCAATGAACTTAAGCACCGAATTTTATGGTTATCAGGACTCAAAACCCCCCAAAAAAAAAAAACTTGTTATAGATATGTCAGGCTGTATTATTGAATCTTCACTTAACAAGTTGAAACTTCTAGGTAAAACGTTTGCTAACTCACAGAGCTACCATGTGAGGAGAACTTGTGTTGTAAGAGGGAAAGTACCAGTCTGACAAGTGCAAATCCCAAATGAGCATGTGTCTAGGTATTACAGACAAGGCTTCTTAACAAGTTGGCAAAGTTGGTGGGGGCAACATGAAGGATGTTGATCATAAAAGTTGCAGGGTTGCCATGAATCTCCAATGCAGTTGGGGGTGGACTGTTTTATTCTTATTGAAGTCTATAGACATTGGCTTCATTAAACAAATTAAATTGCACAGATTAAAATATTTTGAGTTTAATTTTTATTATGACTTTCTTTTGGGTAGATATCTATTAATTGTGATGCGTTCTATTTTGAAATTGAAATAATATATATTTTTAAATTACGTTAATTTTTTTAGGTTTGATTAAATTATTTCAAATACATTTTCCCCCCAAAAATTACACTCATATTCCTCACATTTTGATATATATTATAGAAACTTTCTTTTTAATTTATTTCTTGTCAAAAAAATTAATGTGTAATTAGCTTAAGACCATGACTTTATTCTTTATATGACAATAAAAATAATTAAATTAATGTAATGTTCTAACATAAAATTATTATTTAATTTTTAATAGAATAGTAAAAATAATTAAATAATTTTCTTTTCTTTTAAAAATAGATATTTTGTAAAAAAATTAACTTCATTTATTAAAAAAAATTTGAAAAAGAGTCGAATGTAATTTTTAAAATAAAATAAATATTATGTGTAATTTATTATTATTATTATTATTATTATTATTATTATTTAAGGGCTACTTGAATGGGAACAAATTTGAGATGAGGAATTCAAATTTTATCTCACGGTATATTCTAGTAGTTTCTTGTTGGTTTGTGTGTGTGTGTTTGTTTAGCCCCTTTCTGTTGAAAAAAAAAATACCTACCAAGCTGTATCTTTTACCTTGTATCTATATATTTATTTCCTAGTCAATGCCATTATAACCAGATCGATCGAAATGGTATTCAGGTACCCTCGTACGTGTATTAGAATTGATTTTAAGCGCAGTAACAGGTAAATAGATTACTGAATGCATAAAATATTAGTTTGGAACTGGAAATTGAGGGAAGTCAAGTTTTAATATTTAAAGGCCGTTGGCCTATTCCTCATCTCCTCTTGCTCACTCGAAGCCATGGTGGTTCCCTTGCTTGCACTCATTATTGAATCTTCACAATGAGTGGCCCCATTGCTTGTATTGTAATTAGAATGGATGCTCTACGCTATTATACGGAAGTGTATTAAGCGAGAAAAAGACTAACAAATGCTAATATGAAAAGTCATGATGGCAATATTAACCCATATCTTCAGTTTCATTTTCAAATTGCACACAGTTAGTTTTATCTTAAATTATGATAAGTATTGTAATATAAGTCCTAAGAAGTCGGTATACAAGATGTGAAATAGATTGCAATAAAAGAAGAAGATACCAAGGAGGAATCGAATTAGAATCAAAGACTCTTAAGGTTGAAGGCCTTAAAGAACTAATCACGTACAAGAGCTCGTAACTATAGTATTATTTCAAATTCCATAATTAGAAACATCGCAAACGTCCAAAAAGAGAAACATAATTTAATTATAGATAGCCAAAAAAAATCCTAAAAATTCATATTGATATTTGAGGAGGATAAAGATAGGTACTCTGTTTGTTAGTAAAGTACAGTTAGAGAAAGCAAGGAATGAGAATCTTAGGTATAGATTGTACATATAGGTAGCTAGAGATATAAGGAATATTTGAGGGGAGAAAAATAAAAGTGAGAGAGTAGTTGGGTGTGGTTTTTAGATGTGTGCCATTGTTGGGGTTGATTTCGTGGTGGTGGAATGAGCTTTACTACAACATATTTGGCATCTAGTAATGCTAAAAAATTGTTGTCTAAAATGTCAAAACTATTGCCTAATTATTTAGGCAATGATTTTTGACCATGTTGTATTCTAATATTGCCTATTGATAAAGGCAACGATTTTTTGAAACCATTCAACAATAGGCAACAGTTTTTACCTAGGGGTTAAGACAAGGGTTCTAAAATGTTGTTTTAGGCTACAACAATAACCCATTGCATAAACCATAGGCGACAATTTTCAAGTGACAACTATGGCAACAAGATTTAAGTGTTTGTCCTTTTTTGGCAATAACAAACAACTATTGCCTATAAAGAATTGTCAAATTGAGGATCAGAACTTTATATATATATATATATATATATTATTCTCATACGAGCAAATACATATATAGCCATATATATGTGTGTTTGTTATGTGTCTATTACAACTATCCCGTATAAAATATTGTACATAATATTCACAACTAATTTATGAATCTCAACTACACACGTGATTTAAAATTATCTAAACTTTTAATTACTTGTATCTTGTTTATTGACACTCTTCCTCAAGTTGTGTATGGGAGGACATCATGCCCAACTTGCTCGTACTCTATTAGAAGGACTTTGTAGACAATGCTTTAGTGAGCACATCAGTGAGCTACTCTTTAGACTCCACGAACAGGAACCAAATAATTTTTTTATCGAGATTGTCTTTAATAAAATGCTAATATACTTCCACGTGTTTTGTACGGTTGTGTTGAACTGGATTTTGTGTGATCTCAATTGTGACTTTGTTATCATAGTGCAACTTGATAGGCTTGAGATGTTCAAACCCCAATTCTAACATTATGCTTCTGACCCACAACAGTTCATAGATGCCATAAGCCATTCCTTTAAATTCAGAGTCCACATTCGATCTTGCTATTACTTTTTGTAGCTTGCTTTTCTAAGACACCAAGTTTCTACATAAGAAAACAAATTATTTGTAGGTAGACTTTCTTGTTGTCTAATCACCTGCCCAATCTGAATCCGCGTATCCTTCAATGTTCAACTCATCATGTCTTTTAAGAAATACTCCAAGTGTGGGGCTTCCTTTCAAGTACCTAAGTATTCGTATTACTGCATTCCGATGTTCCTTGCTTGGATTATGTGCAAAACGGCTTACAACCCCAACAGCGTAAGCTATGTTTGGCCGTGTATGTGCAAGATAAATTAATTTTCCTACAAGTCTTTGGTATTGCCTTTTGTCCATAGGTTCCTGATCAGGGTAGATACCTTAGTGATTTATCTTTATGGGCATCCTGGCAGGTTTGCAATCAAGCATTCCTATTTTAGCACATAGATCAAACATGTATTTCTTTTGTAAGAGTAAGATACCTTGACTAGACCTTGTTACTTCAATCTTGAGGAAATATTAAAGTTCTCTAAGGTCCTTCATTTTGAAGGTGGTGGTCAATTGCATCTTTAGAGCCTCCATTTCCAATTGATCATCTTCGATGATTACATGTTGTCTACATAAACTGAAAAACAGAAACTTTCACCTTCCTTCATTTAAAGAAGAGCATATGATCAGTATTACTCTGCTTGTATCCATAGTTTCGCATTGTGATTGTTAGTTTCTCAAACCATGCACGAGTAGACTACTTTAGCCCATAGAGAGACCTCCAAAGTTTGCATGCCTTGTTGTTCGCACCTTGCAATTTGATTCTAAGAGGTATTTCCAGGAAAACTTTCTCTTTCAATACTTCATTTAAAAAGGCGTTTTTGACGTCCAACTAATACAATGGCCGGTCCTTTTTGTAGCAATGGATAGTAAGATCAAAATGGTGTTTCTCTGCCACCAGTGTAATGTCTCACATCGGGTAGGAAGACCCTGAGCTAAGGCCTTATAAGTAGGGGAGAATCCCACTGCCCCACAGAGTCCTTGATGATATTGTCCCCGTTGCGACACCCCGTGGTACTCTCATTTCCCACGTGGTGGGGTTTTGTCTCCTAAAAGCGTGCCGTTGGGAGGGAGGGATTCTTCCCCATTTATAAGGCCTTAGCTCAGGGTCTTCTTACCCGATTTGGGACATTACATTCCATCCCCCTTGGAGCCAACCCATCCTCGGGTTGCACATTTGACCAGGTTGGCTCTGATACCAACACATACAGAGCCACTAAGGTATTGTCCCTTCCTTCTCAATTCGTGGGTTGTTAACCCTGCCTTCCTAGTTCGTTGGAGTTTGTTCCTTCCCTGTTAACTCACGGGAAAAGCGCGTCGTCAGGAGGGAGGGATTCTCCCCCACTTATAAAGCCTTAGCCTAGGGTCTTCCTATCCGATGTGGGACATTATAACCAACATGAATGTCTCATCATAAATGATCCTATACCTTTGTGTATATCCTTTAGCCACTAAGCATGCTTTGTAGCAATCAAGACTACCATTAGCTTTCAGTTTGAGGGTAAAGACCCATTTGCATCCCACCATTTGCTTCCCTTCAGGTAGTTCTATGAGATCCCATGTGTGCTTCTTCTGTAGAGTATCAAGTTCTAGGTTTATAGATTCTGCCCACTTAGAGTCATGTACTGCCTCATACACATTCAATGGAATAGCAATATTAGATACTTGGGTAGTAACCAGAGCATATGCGTCGTTCATGTCTCTAGGTGACAGATAGTTGCAAATTGGGTACTTGTATTTGGCTCTTAACTCAAGCTCATATTGCTTTCTAGGAATGCCTTTTGTAGTTTGCTCAGAGGTCCTCAGGTTTTCATTAGCAACATTTGACAGTACAAGTTCGGGTACATCCTCCATGATCTGCATGGAATCCTCAGAAAGTTCTATATCAATGTCAATGGGGTTAGAATTTACCTGAGGTGCTTTCAAAGACATGGGAACATCCTAAACATTCTGGGAAGATTCATTGGCATCTAGTATCGGCATGGGCAATTCTATGATCGAAGATGTCACTTCATCGTCTTCGTTTTCCATATACTCCCTCAGTTGATCCAGTTTAGTGATCTTAACCTCCACTTCTGATCTAATCTTGTCCTCCCTCAGAGTTTCCTCTCTCTGAAGTAGAGATTGATAATATGCTTCAATATTTACAAAAGATACATCAAGAGTGGTGTATAATTTTCGTGAGGTCAGATCATAGCATCGATAGCCTTTTTAGAGGTCCGAATACCCAATAAATATACATTTTATAGCACAAAGGTCTATCTTACTTCAAAGATGTTTAGGTACATGAACATATGCCAAGCATTTGAATATTTGAGGCTCAAGATTGGGAATATGTGGAACTGATAATAGTGTTTGTAGCTTTTGTAACGACGTTTGATAGTCAAGTATGTTGGAAGGGATTCGATTTATCAAGTATGCCATGGATTTAATTGCTTCACCTTAGTAGGCTAGTGGTATATTCATTCCAAATAATGATGCACATACTATCTCCATAATTTGCCTATTTCTACCTTCTATGAAGCCATTCTATTGGGGAGTATACGAGCACGAGGTTTGGTGTCTAATGCCTTAAGTTTTCACAAACTCATTCATCATGGAGTTAATGAATTCTATTCCATTATTTGTCTAAAAGATGTTGATCTTTTTATTAAATTGGGTTTGTACCATTGTGTGAAATTCTTGGAACACATTAAACGCATCACTTTTATTTCGAAGTAGAGAAACCTTAATCATCCTAGTACATTCATCAATAAATATAATGAAATAACGAGCATTTGAAAACATAGGGATTTTTGTAGGATCCCAACTATCTGAATGAATGACTTCAAAGGGTTTAGAACATTTATTCAAACTATGAGAATATGAGACTCGATGACTTTTAGCAAATATACATATTTTACAATGAAAATCAGTGACTTTAGACTCTTTAAATAACTTAGGTTTCAGCTTCTGAAGATACCCAAATGATAAATGACCTAACTTTTAGTGCCATAGCCATATCTTAACCTTAGCTTTATTCTTAGTTCTCACACTGTTCACTTAAGCAGTTATTCAACTTTGTAAGTTCTTTGCATCTTAGTAGTAGAGATTGCCTCGCCTAGCACCATAACCAAGAATCTTCCTAATGAGAATGTCCTGAAAAACACAGAATGAAGGTCAAAATGTTACTATGCATTGCAATGCTGCCATAAGTTAGCTTACAGAAAATAGGTTATAACTTAGAGATGGAACATATAGAACTTTATCAAGAGAAACATTAGTACACAAATGGCGAGTTCCTTGGCCTTCAATATATGCTTCATTACCATTGGCAGTAGTTACACGAGGTTGTGTGGATGGTTGAATGTTTATCAAATTGCTTGCATTATTTGTCATGTGATCTATCACCCCTATGTCGACAATCCAAACGTTATTTGATGGATTAAAATCATTCTTACCACATGTACTTTGCAACACTACATTAGCCGAAGGTTGGTTTACCTTAGTAGGTCCAATGGCTTTGTCCCAGTAGCTATGGCCATTGCCTTGTTTATCTTCATTCTAGGTTTCTTGGAGAAGTCCCACCAATTCGAGTAGCCGATGATCTTATAGCATTTCTATTTTGAGTGTCTAAATTCGCCACAGTGAGAACAAACTAGAAAGTCAGATTTTTGAGGCTTCTTCTTCTGTGTATTCATTCTTGGAGAGGCCTACTTCATTAGGAGGACAGTGCTTTCAAACGGCTGCTGTTCATTGTCACCCTCTGTTGGTGTTCACGTCTCACGTATGTATAGATCCTTTCTAAGTCAAGTTTTTTCCCACTTTGAAGAATTTTACTACGAACCTGATCAAACTTTGGATCTAAACCACTGAGGAAGATATGCATTTGGAGTTGCATCATTGTTGCATGTACCTAAGTCATTCCTTGAACAAAATTTGCCTGGTTTTTCGTATGACAATCAATTTCTTAAAAGATGGCTATAAGTTCATTGTAATACATAGATAAAGGTCTACCCCTTTCTTTGGCTGTGAATGACTTTTGGTTGAGTTCAAAGATGACTATTTCATCTATCCCATTGTAGAATATTTATGCTAACATATCCCATATGTCCTTAAGAGTAGGTAACCTGATAAAACATTGCATTAACAACAAACTTATTGCTTTGATTAGCTAGCTTCAAACTTTTCGGTTTTCAGTTGTATAGGTAGCTAATGTGATATCATTTGACTTTGGTTTCTTCCTTTCTTTAGTCAAATATCTACCCTTGTTACAGGCGATAATTATCATTTCCATGAGCTGCGATCAGAGCATATAGTTTGTTTCATCTAAGGTAAGGGTAACAAGGAATGGAGCATTGTCTTGGTTGACGATGATGGATGGGGTGGAAGGTGAGGATATGGCGACCATGAGTAGTTCGTAGGCTGATGATACATTTCAGAGGGTACGGTGGTTTTATTGAATATGGGTTTTCGAGAACTATGGTTCAAAGGTTTCAAGGTAAGAGTTTATGAAAATAAGAATCAAAAGGTTGAAAGCTCTGATACCATGTCAAATTAAGAATCAAAACTTTATATATATATATATATATATATATATTATCCTCATATGAGCAAATACATATATATTAGCCACATATATGCATGTTTGTTACATGTTTATTATAACTATCTCATATAAAATATTGTACATAATATTCACAACTAATCTACGAATCTCAACCGCACATGTGATCTAAAATTATCTAAAGTTTTAACAACTCATATCTTGTTTGTTGACAAGAATAAGGAACAATTTTTTCAAAGCTAGCAATATGTTTTTTTTTTAAACTGTAAAAGTAAATTGTTGCCTATAATAAATAGGCAACAATTTTTTTTATAATTGGAAAAACATTCTTTTGAATTGCAATTTAAAAAAAAACCTATAAATAACAGGAAACATTTTTTTTATCATATTTTAGGGACAATTTTGTTGAAACATAAATCACATTCCACAAATGCAACTTGAAAGCTATTGAATATAACTTCAATATCTTAAAAAGAAATTTCATTCTATGATACATATCAATACCATATCAATATTCAACAAAGATTAAAAAAAAAATCTAAGACGTGACTTAGTTGATATAACTAGAAAAAGTAATGTCATACAAACTTCTAACAAAAGTTCACAACAAAAGTATTTGATCCAAAAGGTTGGTATAGCAAGGTTGAAATCCCCTTTAAAGGCATTATGTTCTACGTGATCTTTTGATAGATTCTGCCCATAAATAACCTCTGTTTCAAGTCCTACAGCTTCCTCGACGGCATCTAAGAGCGTTGTCCCTAAAACGGTATGCAAAAGGGTGGCATAAAGCAAGAAAGATTAGCATTAGCATTAACCATAGATATACAGTCCCTCTCTCTTCATAAACATACATTAGAATTTAAGACAAGGAAAAGCTACACTTTGAGACTTGGAAGGGTGTGGAGGTAATGAATTTCAATATTCATGAGCTAATCAAAATCAGTAACTCTTCCCAGGTAGCATAAAAAATAAATAAACTATTGCACTACTGTTCAGAAACAAAAATCAGTAACTCCAGCCTCCACATTTGTGGTTTTTGAGAATCAACGCAAAGCTTTGGATATGCAACAAAAACAAAGGCATACCAATTGTAATCCGCCCACTGGATCCATAAGAAGTTTTACTCCAGCCTCCACATTGATACTCAAGATCATCTATATGGGTTCCAGCTCATAAATTCTCTTGGCTTTTCTATTCAAGGGAAGAAAAGGTTTGCTAGGTTACTTTCCATTCTTCAACGGAACCAAGGACTTTCGAACTGCTTCACGTGCAAGATCTTTATGTTGCTGCACAAATAGTGGGTGGTAAAACAAAATTTGAATGACATTAGCGGACTGAAAGATTGACAAAATTAGTGCAAGATCTTGCACTTATTCAAATTAGATTGTACAAATAAGATAAAATATTACCAAAATTTGAATGACATTAGTGCAGGATCTTTATAAAGCAATCTTTTTAATCAAAGCTAGGCGCGTGATTTATGAAGTTGAAAAAAATATGTACACTGATGCGGTGGAGCCACTTCCTGTGCCAAAAAAGCCATCCAGAAAAGTCCCTGTGCCCTGATATTATTAAAAATTGAACAAGTACATATAATATGCAAGACTTGAATACGCAAGACTAAAGTCCAGAATTTTTATGGTACCAGCCTGCCAACGCCACAGCTAAGGATACAGGGTGCAACAGGAGTTGCACTCTCATATCTTGATGCTGCTATGAAAGTTCCAGTGGGTTGCTCCCAGAAATAAGAAGGACAAAGCATATTCAAAGTATATCCAACCGGAAAGAAAGATAGAACGTCACAAAAGGATAAAGGTACTTTAGAAAGGATTTTCATTATGTGCAAAATGGTGATAGAATTAGCATTCGAAAGCATTCTCAGCACAGCTAGAAAATTAAACAACCAAGTTTTTTCTACAAGTATAAAAATGGTAAAGCAACGAGAGAAGCGGCAAGCATATCATCAACATCAATGGTGGAGCCAGATCTTGGGTTAGGGGTTGCAATTTAATTTAAAAAATAATTATTTTTTTTCTATTTGCAAAATAAAACGTAAGGGGGCAAAATATTAAAGGTAGAGGATACAAAATATTACAACTTATACCCTCTATTTATAATTTTTCCCAAAGTGCCACTGATCAACATTGACAGATGGACGTCCCCATTGAAATGGATATGGAACCCTTATCCTGCAGAAGTGGGAGTGAAATCAAATTGTAGAACAAGGCTCTAGATGACTATCCACATGTATGAAGTTACCATTGGCTAATTACTAAATATCCATAAAGGTACTACACATATAATATTTGTCAAAAGAATAAGAGGAGAACATGACATATTTGCATAAACTCATGCATTTTAGTTAGTCAACATCTGAAAGCTAACATCTTGGATAGAGCAAGGAAGTGACATTACTCTTCAACAAATAAAAATTTGGGGTCAATGGTAGGTGGAAGGATGAAACTCATTTTGGATGAATTCCTCTTGATTTTGACCTCTGAAATTAATTGCTAATGAGTCATGGATAGATCGATATTATGATAGAATTACAATATTGGTCAAATTAGAGAAGGAGTTCATGTACGTTGGACCAGGATCACAAACAATAGCAAAATAAATAGAGGAACAAAAAGAAAAGGAAAAAAGGGAAAAAAATAGTGGAGTGTTAGGGTATGTTTGGGAGTTTTTTTTTAGGGAAGAATGAAGTGGAATGGAATGGATTTAAGATTTAAATCATTGTTTAAAAGCTTTTTTTTTTAGGGGTGAGTAGAATGGCAAGAGATAGCCTCTCAAGCCATCCAAAACTCATTTTTTCTTGTCTTCCCAATTTGAAAGGTTAATGATGGAATGATCAAGTTTAGATATTTAAATTACAAGATTATCCTTTAACCTTATTTAATTGATGCAAAATTATGAAAATCCTAATATAGAGATATTAAAATTATTAGTTTTAGAAAACATTAATTCTAGAAAAGTGAATAAAATATTTCTTTTTATCTTTTTGTTAGTTTTTAATTATTTTAAGATTAAGTGTGTGACTTTCAATAGGATTGAAGTTTTATATATTTATCTTTTATTATTAAAAGTTATTTTTTATTAAGATTAGAATTAGACTTCTATAAATATAAGTCTCTGTATTTGTACTGATTCAGAATAGTACAAATAAACATCATTATTATTAAAATATATTTTTACCTAGTTATTGTGTAACATGAAAAGAATTTTGAGAATTTATTCACACTTTTTATCTAAAGCAATTTAAAAGGGTAATATCGGAAAAAAACAAGTCTTATCCATTCCATTTCATTCATTTTATAATAACTTCCAAACAATAGTCAAATGAAATCATTTCATCTCTTTGTAAAACTTCTAAACAATGGTACATTCCGTTAAGCTCTACTCTATTCCATTCCATTCCATTATATTCCATTCCATTCTATTCCTTCTTAAACTCCCAAATATAGTTTTAGGGCTTATTTGATTTTGTTCTGATTTTAATGTTTTTAAAATAGATTTTTTAGAATAAATTTAAAAAAAATTAAAAAATTTGTTTGAATCATTATTCTAAAAAAGTACCATTTTTTCTGATTTTACAGAACAAAAATTACAAAATATTTAAAAAATGTTTTAATTTTTCTATTTCCAAAAACATAATTATGTTTTTTTTGTTTTACAAAACACTTCATTAAAAATACATTATTAAACAAGTTTTTTTATTTTTTATTTTTAAAAACAAAAAACTATTCTGAAAGTAGAAAATCAAATAGGCCTCCCCTATCTAATTAGTACAAAATAATAGGCAAATCAAACAATGCAACTCTTTTTTTTTTCCTTTTAATCTTTTAAATGATAAAAGCAAATATATCCAACTTAAAAAATGTTAAATAATGTTCCCAAAAAAGGCCTTTAAACGAAGGAATCAATTTAAATAAAAGTATGACAACAAAGATTTATGTTGACTTATTCTTTTTCCAAGTTGTTTCATTTTTTTTTTCTCCATTCAAACCAAATCTCAAGTGAATTTAAATAAAACTCATTTTAAAGATAATTATATGTTATTTGGTAATAAAATTAAATTATTTATCTTTTATAAATAAGTGTATAAAAAAATCTTCATTGTGGCATACATATTCATTTGTGCATTTTATCTTATCCTCTTATTGTAGCATCCTAACATGATTCTGATTCAGTTGAGGCCAACAGTATCTAACGGTTTAGATTGGGATTTCATTCTAGTGATGGCGATTCACATTAGCATAATTCTTCTATGAGAATATGAAATTCCATCGCCTTTTTCATATGCTATGAGTCCGTTTGGTTGGAGGAGAGAATGTAAAATGTAGATAGGTCGGGGTAGGTAAGATAGGAGATAACTTTTTTGTCCTTACTTTTAAAAAGGTGATTTGATAGTTAAAATAATGATTTGATAGATATAGTAAAAAATATAAGGGTATAATAGACATTGTATAACCTATGTAAAGGAAATACGATCACATTGTGGGCAACCAAACGAAGCATATGGGAACATTTACAGGCTTGCGTTGGACTTTTGACATAACGCTAAACAAAACGAATAGAATGGAATTTTGAAACTTTCAAGATGAAGAACTCCTCCTTTGGTCTACCCTAGTTTGGTCCTCCCCTTCTCTTCGCGCTATTCTATTCAGTGCCCATGTTCTGAAATATCAAATATGAACGAGGGCTTTGGCCAAACGCTGGAAAACCCTGCGTTTTGATCTAAATCTTTTCTCTCTCTTTCTTTTCTTTTCTTTTTTTGATGATCCATTGGCCTTCAACTTATATACATTGTGTTGGGTTTAGATATTAAGTTATACTTATTTCAGAAGCCATAAAAAATAAATGACATAAAAATTCAAATTTTCTTATATATATATATATATATAATTTTTGTGATTATTATTTATTCGATTTCTATTATTATTTTTATGTGTTTTCCCATATTTATTTATTTATTTTTATTTAAAAAATTAATTTTGTGTAATCTTTGATTTATTTTTATTTTTATTTTGAAAAATTATTTACAACTATGTATAGATATTTCTTATCAACTTTGTAGCAGATTTTGATTAATAAAATTTTGGAATTATTACATTTAGCCAATTTAAGAATTTTTTTTTCATAAACAAATGTTATTATAAATATCTTTTAAAGAAAACTATAGGTAATAAGGATGTATTAGGAACAATTTTTATCTATTGCAAAATTAAATTTTACAGGTTACACATTAAATTGTTGCCTAAAATAAAAAGAATAAACAATGCTTAAAAACTTATCTTCTATTTGAGTTTTGGGAATGGTTTTTATTTGTTATGAAATTAAATTTTATATTAAATTGTTGCTTAAATTAGAAAAGAGAGACAATGCTTAAAATTATTCCTTATTTTAGTTTTAGCAACGGTTTTTATTTGTTGCTAAATTTGATTTTATAGGCTACACTGAAACTGTTGTATAAAATAGAAAGGATATGGATGATTTAAAACCTATTTCATATTATATTTTTGGGAACTGTTTTGAGACGTTGCGTAATTAAATTTTATAGGCTCGACACTTAAACCATTACTTAAAATAAAAAAAAGAAAGGAAAGCTTAAAAACTACTCTTTATTTGAGTTTTAAGAATGATTTTGAAATGTTACATCGAAACTGTTCCTTAAAGTATACTTTTTTTGCAACACTAAACAATCATTCCATATTCCCCATTTAGGCATTGGTTTTGCGACTGTTGCTAAAGGCAAAAAACGGTGTGGTTTTAGTACGTATTGCCTCTCAAATCTGAGTGCTTAGCTTCTGGTACGAAGCTACCACCGAGACATTTGGGCCTCCCTTTCATCGGAGAACTTACTAACTTCCTATGGTTCTTTACATTTCTCAGACGCCCTAATGACTTTATTAATACCAAGTAATACAAGTATGTTACTATTTATTTTTTGCTCTTTATTTACTATATATGCTACAATAAACATTGAGTTAATATATGACAAGTTGAGTTTCTTCTTTATATGTTTGTTTTTAAATAAGCTTTAATGGCATTTCCTCAATAGAAAATCTTGATGGTTTATAATTCATTTCTTTTCTAAGTAGGATGCACGTACTTAAGTCACAAGTGGTTGTTATACTATATTCACTCATTTTAATTAAAATAAGTAAAATGTGACGATAAAAATAAATATCATTAGATGTTCACAAAACATAACCATTTTGATAAGTTTTATAACTTGTGTGTCTAAATCTTTCATCCTTATTTATTGACAATCATTTTATATATATAAAAGTCGTGGGTTTGCACGGTTTATTTGTATTGTTTATAATATGTAGCATGATGTATTATTTATACACTATTTTTATTGTACTGTTCTATATTATTTATTACTGTTTATCTATACTATTTTTATTTTTATAAAAAAAAATTTTCAGTGAGACTCACATTTTTTAAAATTTTCTAATGGGATTTACATTTTTTGAAAAACTCCTTAATCTTCAAGGGTTAGTGCTATTATTTCAATAAAAGCTGAGATATATATTAAATGTAAAACAATCGAGTGATACATCTAGCAACCGTCTAAACTAAAATTAAAGCTTTGTATTGGTAGAAATCCTCACAAACTGGTCAAACATTTTGTTTGTTATAAGAATCTAATTAATATTATCAAACACTCCGAAATATGACTGATATAGTAATAAACTTGGTGGGGGATCAAATAAAGGTACAGAGACAGAGACGGAATAGGTGTTTACAGAACGTACCTATTTAGATCACCGTCAATCATAGCATGGGCGCCATCAGTGAATAGATATGTACTGCAATCATAGGACATAGTCAAGCTAAAATGGCCCACCATTAATCTTATGGGCACCACTTCTCTGGTGGCAGTTCATGGAAAGGAACACAACAGGATTTGGTGCCTCGTCATCCATGTTGTTAATTGCCCCGACGCTCTCCACTGCATTACTCGTCTTGTTCAATCGCCCATGCTGGCCGCTCTTTAATCCTAGCCTCACGCGAGTAAAGTTAAAGCCCACATTGAAACAAAAAGGAACGTACATAAACTCTCAACACTTCTAACTTTGTTATGCTAGCATGGGAGATTAAAACATGCGATTTTAAATTTCACCTGGAATTGAGTTTGAATCCATCTATTAAATCAATCACATACTTAAAGAAGAGTTTGAATAAAAAGAACTACAAATCACTTGGCTCACAATTTTTTTCTCATTTAATTAACAAGATTATCATATATATATATATATATATATAACCACATCTTGGATTGCTTCACAAGCCACTTTGGCTTTTATAAGTCACTTTAGCTTGTTTTATAAGTCAAGGGATTGTATGTATACATAGTAACAAAATTTATAAAGAGGATAACTCGTTTAAAATTGACTGTAAATTAGGATTCCTATTTTAATGAAAATACTAAATTAAATATTTGATATTTCTAACTAGTCTAATAATTGATTAATACTAATATACAATTAAATATTCCTAACATATTTTTTCCATACATTTATTTTTGTTTGTCTGCTTAAAAGGAACTATTATAGAGAGGTTTTTCATGGTTGAACTTGTTTAAAAGTAATTTCTTATTATCATATACATATCTTTAAGTGATTCGATGGTTGTTACAGGTGACATTTGAGAACACAGGGAAATTATTTGGGAGCTTCAAGCCAGGTCCACTTCTTGAAGCCATGGCTAAGCTATTTGAAAGGGTGATGAAAGGAGTTAGAGCGTACCCATTCAACTTTCCTGGCTCTGCCGACCTCCACGTTGTTCAAGTTGAATCATAATCAAATGCTTACTTAGTTTTTGCTGCTTTAATTAATATTGGACTTTTTTAGAAATTTAACTATGTGATCATTAATATAAGCAAATGCAATGTAGGAAAATGTAGGAAGAAACTAGAAGACATTTTCTGTATGGAATTAAAGAGAAAGAAGAGAAGGGAGGTGGAAACAAATGATCTGATGGACAAGCCGATGGAGATTAAAGATGATGAAGGAAACAACTTAAGTAACAAAGAAGTTGTGGACAACATTGTGAGCTTAGTGATTGCTGGATATGCATCTACTTCCCTTGTATCCATGTGGGCTATTTATTATCTTGCTAAGTTCCCAAATGTCCTTAAGAAGCTTCGGGTATTAAAACTTCTTGTGATTTAGATAAGACAATTGAAAATGCTTATGAGTATTTATCTAATAATGTTTTCATTTGTTACTGCAGAAAGAGAACATGGCCATAAAAAAGGCCAAAATAGGGGACTCCATTACAAGTGAACAAATTTCAAAATTAACATACACAAACCAGGTCATTAATTGGCATGCATATCATATAGGAACAACACCATGTTTATTAGATACCTTGGGGTAAGTTTCATTTGACTCTTGATGTATAGATTGGCCAAAGTTGCAGCTTTTATTTTCAGAAGAGTTACCAAATAAACTGATTATAGAGGTACATGTTCGTCACAAATTCTAGAAAAGACACTTTGATGATAGCTAGAATACATAATTAATTGAACAAATCAAGTATTTATTAAGGATGATATATTGTTCCAACATCCTAAGGGCTTTTGCCTATATACGTGCGTGTATTTAGGTTTCAATATTTTTGCAGGTTATAAAATTCCTAAGGGGTGAAATGTAATTCCTTGGATTCAGTATTTACATATAAATCCTAAAAATTTTGAGGATCTTATGTGCTTTAACCTTGATAGATGGAGTGTATCGTCACAACCCTTTAGGTAGTGCATCAATATATATATATATATATATATATGTTTGGTTGTACCTTTTTTTCCCCAAGTCTTATGAGTTGTAAAGGGTTTTAATTTTCTGAATCACAGGAGCTAGCAAAGTTAGGAACGCACCAGGTTTTTAGGGGTGGAAGAAGAATTTGTGCTGGAAACATGCTTACGAGAATCCAACTTGCATTTTTACTTCATCATATTCACTGGATACAAGTATATCTTGACCATTTTGTTTAATAGCCTCTATGCCATAGTATCGGTTAAATCATGAAAAATTAGTTGTTTTTCTTAATTTAGTATTCTAAAAATGAAATCTCTCAGCTTAGTTGTTAACAAATTTTTCCCCATTCAAAATGGTACTTCTGTTATATAAAACTCATGGTCGCATAATAGATTTATTGGTGTGACATAAATAAAAGTTTGTATAACTACTAACTTAAGACTTAAACTTGTCCACTTGACATTGTTTTTTCAAAATGACATTGTTTAGACAAATTTAATTTACAAAGTCACATAACTATCAAAACTATGTCATTTTGGGAGAAAATGACATTTAGATAAATCTAATCTTGAGTCAACAATCATATGAGCTCTCGTTTATGTCGTGCCAATAAATTTGTTAAGTAATTACAAGTTTTGTCTAATGAAAAGACCATTTTAATTTTAGGAATGAGAGTATTGGAGTTAAAGAAAATAATTAAAGTTAACTTAACTCTGAAATCAGTTTAAGTCAATGTTGAGTGTGACTGAAGTTAAACACACTCCAGTTAAGTTAATTTAAGTAGAGTTAATCACACCTAGGAAAGTTAAGCAAACTCGAGAAGAGTTAAGCACACTATAGTGGAGCTGAAGACCTTAAGTACGATTAAAGTTGAGGACCTAATAATAAGTTAAATTGAGCACCCAAAGTTGAGTTAAATATCTTAAGTATAATTAAGCACAACTTTTTGACAAGTTGAGTGTAACCTTTTTCTTTTTATTGGGTTTGTTTCTGCTTTTTACAACGAAATATTTTATATGAGTTGGTGAAAAAGTTGAACGTTAATGGCATATATTTTTAGGCAATGTTAGTTTATTAGTTTTTAGCTCTTTAGGATTATGATTCCTAATTTTAGAAAAATAGTTAAGCATTAAATGATTCTTGATCAAGTTGCAATATTTTCATCTATAAATTAGTGAATGAAATATAGCAAACTAAGCTCTACTCTTCTAAGTTTGCTTGCGTTTTTATTAAGTTCCATAACTTATATGATTCCAACATCTAGTGTCAGAGCTTTTATGACCTTTTGAGGGATTGTGAATGAGAAAACCAATAAAAAACTTAACACAATCCACTTTTGAATCATTATTTTCCTATCTATTTTGCTATGGCCTTTTCTAACCTTTTTGGAGTTTCCCTATCTATTTCTAATGGACAAAATTACCAAATGTAGACTATTAAAATGAAAACTTACTTTAAGTTATTTGATCTTTGGGAATATGTTGAAGCTGATAAAATTGAATACCTCTTACCTGTTAACCCAACAATCCACTAAATCAAACATCATTTCGAGGAGACAGTTACAAAGAATATAATTCTTTTTGTTATTCATTTAGCCATTAATGAAGTCATTTTCACAAGGATAATGGCCTACAAGACCACAAATGAAGCTTGGTAGAAGCTAAGGGTGGGGTTTCAAGGAAGTGATAAGACTTGACAGATGTAGATTTATAACCTAAGAAAGGAATTCAAATTGCTAAAAGTGAAGGAATCTAACTAGGTAAAAGATTACATTAACAAAAATCATGGTAATTGTAAACAAAATTTGGTTGCTTAGTGAATAAGTGAAAGAGAGAAGGATTGTGGAGAAAGTCATGTTAATGCTTTCTAAGAGATTTGAAACAAATATCTCTTTGTTGGAAGACACCAGAGACATGATATAACTTTTTGTAACTGAACTTGTAAATGACTACAAGTTTCGGAGCAAATAAAAAGTAGGTGAGTGCCAGTGAAGCTACATTAGCAGTAGCACAAAAGTCGAAAGTACACTATGATAATGCCTTGAAGAAGCAAAATAGTGAAAAGAAGGGTAAATGAAAGGATGATGAGCATTAAGGCAATAAAAGAAGATTTAAAAAGGATAAGTTTTCACCATGTCCTCATTACCAGAAGACAAACCATGCTAAAGACTAATACTAGTTTAGACTTGGAGTTCAATGCTAGTCTTATAAGTAGTTTAGCCATATTAACAAAATATGCAAGTTAAAACAAAATAAACAACCTCAAGCCTAGCCTGCACGAGTATCTTACACTAAGGAGGTTAATGAAGGGAAGAGAGGCTGTTTGCTGCCATTGTTATTAAAGAATGTTGCAAAGCAACTGTGAACACTATTGTGTGGCTAATCAACAGTGGATGTAGGCATCATATGATAGCAAACTTGACCACTATTAGAACTTTGGACAAAGATTATTCTTCTAAAAATAGAGTTAGAAATGGCAAGCTTATGAATGTCAAAAGATAAGCTATTGTTGTTGTTTAGACACTCTTAGGCACAAGACTTATAGAAGATGTTTTGTTTGTATCTGAGTTAAGTTAAAATCTTTTAAATGTTAAACAGCTTCTAGATAAAAAATTTATTCTATTACTTAAGACACTATAAGAAAAATAGAAATTAGCAATGGAATTTTTTGTAGCTAAATGAATTAGCGACACAATTTTTTTGTTGTTAATTTCACTGTCGCTAATTCATTTGCTATGAATTTTGGAATTCTGTTGCTAATTAGTGACAGAAGGTTCCATCACAAAAAAGAATTTTGACGCTAATTATTAGGATAGCATATTCTGAATTTGTGACAGATTAGTGACAAAATATTTTGTCGTTAATTATCGATGAATTAGTAATAGAATATTCTGTCGCTAATTAGCAACAGAATATTTTGTCGCTAATTAGCGATGGATTAGCAACAAAGTATTTCATGTCTGATTAGTGACAAATTAGCGACAAATTTTTCTGTCGCTAATCAGCAACAGAATTTTTTGTCACTAATTATTGACAGATCTGTGCCCCAATATTTCATCGCTAACACCGACAAATTTATGACAGAATATTCTGTCGCTAATCAACGATGGATCAGCGACGAAATTTTTTGTCACTGATTACTGATGAATTTGTGACCAAATATTCCGTCACTAATTACCGACAGATTTATGACAGAATATTTTGTTGCTAATCTATAACTGATTTGCGACAGATTAATTAGCAACAGATTTACAACAGAATATTCTGTCGTTGATATAATTTTTATTATGCGATTTTTTAAAATTTAATCTTAATATTACTTTGCTACCTATCCAATAAAGTAAGGTCAATTAAAAAAAATGTTATTATTAAACAATAAAATTTCGCTTCATTTAAGTATTTATCTTTGTCTAATAAAGTATATAAGCAAAAATACTCAAAAGTAAAGCTCGATCAAGAGGAAAGAAAAAATAAAAAGTAAACATTCTTATACTATTCTTTAAAAGGAAACAAAGACTACATTTGGTAGGTGAAAAAAGAAATTAGGAGAATGGAAAGGAAAGAAAAAAATAAATGGGTAAGATGAGAAATGAGATTTGTGTCTCTACTTTAAAAAAATAATAAAAGGAATAGATAATGTTTAGTAATAATGACATTTTAATGTTAATTGTAAAAATTATAAAAAATAATGTATTTATCATATTTTTATTAAAAAAGCCTAGTAATGAAAATATAAATGATCTGGATTTTAGGACAATAAATATACTATATATTTGTCATAAGCAAAATCAATGAGTGGGACTCTATATATATACACACACACACACAAAAAAGACCTTCAGCTGCTGTTCGTTTTATTGCTGTTGAAGGTATGGTGGAACCTAAAGTCAATATTTATAATTAAATTCGTGGACGTCATTTTTGTGTCAATTGAGCTTTCTTAAATAAATAGTAAGAAACATTTATCTATGTAAACTTAATTATATAAAAATATAAACTAAACTATAGCATTTAGTTGAATATGGTGCGGTAATAAAATTTACTAAGCTAAATTACTTATTTTTGAATTTAAAAGATTCATTGAAAACTAAAAAAGCATTATGTACTTTTGTTAAAGATAGATAAAAATATTCTTACCCAAAAAAAAAAGATAGATAAAAATATTGAAAACTTAGCATTAACCTTCATCTTTGGTTTAAAAATCTGCAAGAGAAATCCATTAAACAAAAATAGAGGGAAAGCATCATTGTATTGTTGGAAAAAAATGTTGATTAATAAGTAAAACAAAAATTGTGTTAAATAAGGTCCTGCGCTGCCACGTAATTTTTTTCCATTAAACAAAAATTGTGTTAATAAAAATGTTTATTAAGCATCATTGTATTGTCTTTTCCAATGACATTTTTTAAGAAAAATTTTAAAACTAAATAAGATCATTTTAGGGTTGAAGGCTTACTTCTAAGATAAACACATTGTAATTGTAATTGTAATTGTAATTGATGGATATATATATATATATATATATTAACAAAATAAAAGTTAAATCAAAGCCTATTTAATTGATGTTGTAAAATCGTACTAGCTAAGCAATTGCAGGAGATATGAGGGAAGATATTACATGATTACATCCATCTAAGTTAGGGATATTCAAAGGTTCGGTTTGGTTCGGTTTTGAGCCAAAATCAAATCGAACCAACCTAATCGGTTTTTATTTTATTGGACCTTGTCGATTTCAAATTTTAATCGGTTTGGTTCATATTTTTTTTTCAAAAAGTAATTTTTTTTAAAAAAAATTGTTCCTTGTAAGATGTAAAATTTAACTCCTAATATCATACATCTTTTAAAATTTTGACCAATAATAACTTTAGAATAATTTATTATTTTTATATCTTTTTTTGTTTAAAAAAATTTCATACATTCACAAACAAATTTTAAAAAGTAAGAAAAAAAATAAAAGTAATATCTTATAATAAAATAGTATAAATAATTTGTATATTTCTTAAACCAGATAAATAATGTAACTTTGATACAAATTTAATTGACAAAATATCCCATTAATCGAAAAAGAAACAAAATATTAAATTTAAATTAATTACAAATTTAATAGTTCGGTTTGGTTCGGTTAACCAAACCAAATATGGAGAAAACCGACAACCGAACCGATTTAATCGGTTTTACAATTATAAAAACCAAACCAAACCAATTTTTCATCGGTTTTATTCGATTTTTGGCGGTTTGGTTCCGTTTGGTTTGATTTAATCGGTTTGGTTTGATTTTGTTCACCCTTAATCTAAGCTATAAACTATGTACAAAAAGGTACTTTTAAAAAGGGTAGGAAAAAAGGAAAAAAAAAAAAGGAAAATCTCAAGATGGGCAGATCTGGTATTTGATCTTTCATTTGAAAAAATTCATAATAAATCAGTTTTAACCTAGAGAGACGTGAGAGCCAGTAAAAGAAGCGAGAGATAAAAACAGAGATGGAGAAGTTTTCTAGATCTAGGTAGTTGGCTGCTGATGGCTTCTATTACTACCATCAGATTGAGGAAGAGAGACAGAGGCAGAATGAAAAATACCACCCAAAAAGTATATGTATATATATATATATATATATATCGATTTTCACATAGTTGATGATGAAGAAAGGAAAAGAGAGAGATAAACCTTAACTGTCAGAGAAGAGAGTTTAGTTAACAAGAGCTCCAACAATGACCTTTAATGGAGCTTCAGACAGTAGCGGCAATGAGTTTTGAATGAAAATGAGAGAGAATGGTTTAGGGTTTTTGGCGAAGGGGGATGGCGTGCTTTTTCTAAGATAGAGCATTGATCAAACTGTACTGGGTCTTAGATAGTACTTTTGATCATATAGTATTAGGTCAGAGGAAAATAGCTCATAGGTCCATCTTACAAACTAATTAGAAGCTAACCAATTTGTGAAACCATGTGTGCCCCCAGTTATTAAATACTAAGTATTTCCATAGAAGCATTCTTCTCTTATACCACCCAAAAAAAGAAAAGAAAAAAAAAAGATATTTGTGCAAAGTATATCAATAAACGTTGCATACGGGTAGGTAGGTTTTGTTTCCTAGTGGGTTTTATAGATTTCATCATTATACTAATTTATCTATTTTACTACTATCTAATGATCATTAAATCACCATAATATACAATGATATCAATAATGAAAAATAGTTTGATTTAAAATTAAAACAATAATCAATTATGTTTCCATATTCAAAATCATACACATTTTCATTGTTTTCATTTTCAAAATTATTTTTTGACTTTAATAACCAAACATATTATATTAAACATTGAAAGTAGAAAATGAAAATAAAAATAAAAATAGATTCACAAATCAAACACCGCTTTACTTTTCTTGCTGTATGTTTTTTACGTTAATTTATGATTTTCAATTGTCTTCCATATAGACCATAATGATAACAATTGGAAGGAGTAAAAGTCAAATAAATTTTCATTTTTATTTTGGGAAATAAGAATTTAAAAGTTAGATATTTTTAAACACCAAAATAAGACTTATCTCAATTAATAAATGTTTACTAACAAGATTATCAACAAAATTAAACCTAAAATTTTTTGTGTTGATATAACTTGATTTTATCAATTGAGCTAATATTTATTAGTAAAATTCAATTAATTAATTAATAATGATAATTATCAAGTTAACTTTATAAGATACACCTAATCATGATTCACGAAGGAGTAGAGTGTTTATAGTTATAGATTTCTTTGGAACATTTTGTTTTGGCCCAAAAGTTGGCAATTTCACAAAGAGACCGTGACTGGTCCAAAAGTTTAAAGCCAAGTCTACACGACATGCTTCCTCCCATAACATTGTGAGCCTCTTTTAGGCCAATCGTTTGAAGTTTTTATTTTTATTTTTTTAAAAAGCTTATGATGTTACGGACTTTATAATATTGCAAAATAAAAAAAATACACATATTACATTTTTATATTATAATAGATAGCATATTTTTCTATATTTAATAATTATTGTATTATAATTAAGAAACATGATATTTTTACAATGATTAAACTTAAATACAGTTTTTTTATATATTTATTATTAAAATTTTAAATTAAAATATAAAGTGTATAATTTTTTAATTAAAACATAAGAGGGCTTTTTGCTGCATTTTGTTGCCCTTCAACTGTTAGGTGCTGGCTGTGATCTTCCAAGAAATAGGAATCATAATTAGAATGCACACCAAGCATCAGAAAGGATCGCAGAATTACATGCCCAAAACTAGAATTATTTAATGAAAATGATTAAATAATTAAACTAATTATATATATATATACATATTTAAGGTACCCGATACTCTATCTATCCAATATCTATTATTATAGATAATAATTAAACTATATATATATATAATTCTATTATATATTACAAGCTTTCAAATTATATTTTAAATTATATTTAAAAATTTAACATGAATATTAGATATTTTAGATATCCTTTATCTAATACTCAATTTTTTAAACTATGAATTTTTTATGTATCCAATTATTAAGCATTTAGTGTGCAGGTAAAAAAATATAAATAATAAAAAATAACATAGAAATAACTTTTGAACTACAAAATAATTTTCATATTTTTATTTTGCAAAAATAATAAAAAATAAATATTATTGAATAATAATTATACCAACAAAATAAATATTATTACAAAAAAGAGGAGAAATCTTTTTGCCTTTCTTATAAGAATGTATTGATCTTCTTTCTTTCTTTCCCTCTTCATTTTGACCAAAAAAATTAACAAAGAATAAATTAAGAGATCCAAATCCATAAGGGAATTGGGTTGGACTAAATTTCTAATTAAATTATACTTGATATTTTTATTTATTTAAATTGTTTGATATTTTGATATCTTAAAACAATGTTTCATTTGATTTGTAATATAATATAAAAGTGTGATTTTATTTTCAATGACAATAAAAAATAGTTATAGTAATTTTTTTAAAATATATATTAGGTAAAAAAAGTAACTCTATTTTTTAATAAATTATTTAAAGTATAATTTGGTGTTTTATTAACTCTTTGTCAATTAAAAATAGCCAAATAATCCAATAAGGTTATTGTTTTTATGGACCAATTTCTCTTTTTCTAACAAGCAAGCCCTACACTCCCAACTGATTTTTTATCAGAAGCATTTGATATCTTGTTATTTGGGATCAACAATGTTAAAGATTCTTTGTATCTATAATTGTTGGTTTTGCTCATTTAGTTTGGAATTAGATTAAATTTATTTGTCTCTTATTTGTTTTATCCCAAAAAGACTTTAAATTCAAAATCTACAGATGTTAAATTTCACAATTAAACAATAAAAATGTAGAAAATATATAACTTCTTGGAAGAGAAGAGTTAAAGATTTGAAATAAAGTTTTAAAAAATTAATAAATTTTTTTATTTTCATATGACATTTATCTAAAAATAGCACATTACTTTTTTTTTGTTAACCATTTTTTCAATTAAGAATTTGAAGTTGTTAGGCATGGTTTGCCTTATTTACTACATGCATCCAATTTTTACTAACCATATGTACTTTCAATTTAGCTAATATAATTGTGTGCAAACAACTATATGTGTGATCCAGCTCATCATATTACATGTAATATTCCTTTAAAATGCAAGGAAATTTTTGTATTGGTGAAGATTTACATGCAAATTCATTTTTTGAAATTCAAACCAATTTTTTATGAAATAAAATAACTTATAATCTAACTGACAATCAATTCTAATGAATTCATATGTCTAATCTTTTAAACTTCTAATGTATAAACAAATTATCACTAGTGCATGGTTGTATATATCAATCTCATTTATATTTTGATTAATAAATATTTCTTATTTAAAATTTAAAATATAATTTAATCATAATTTAAAATTAAAAGATGTAATTTCAATTATAAAAATAGTTTTGATTAATAAATAGTATTGTTGACTATATAGTTTTTTGAGAGATTGAGTTTCTCTTAGACAACTTATAACTTTAAATCAAAGTAGGAGAATGATCAACATATCTTAAATTTGTTTAAATCTTGTTTCTTAATATATGAAAAAAAAGGATTATAAATATTTAAGTCATTGTAGAAAGTAGAAGACAAAACCAATTTTGAAAGCTAAAAACTGTATTTGCTATTATGTTATAAGGCCTCCTTAACACTTTTTCTTAAGAAAACTTTTGTATTATTTCATTTCTTCTGCTTATCAAAAATAATGTTTCCAATACATTTTAAGTCTCCTTATTTTATTGACTTTTTATTAACCTATTCATTAAATCTCTATACTATATATATTAGCTATTATTATTTTTAAATTACCCTTTCTAATTTCTTTAAATAAGTTTGATAATTTACCATATTTGCTTTATTTTTAGTTTATAAAAAATTACAAATAAATAGTGATTCTATTTACTAGAAATGCATCTTCTTCTAATCATATTGATTTATGAGTTATTCAATTTTTTTTTGGTGGGATGTTATTCAATTAAATTTAAGTATAAAGTATTATGGCTTTTAAATTTCAAGTTTTTAATTTTTTATTAGAAAAAAAAATTACTCATGCCAATAGACACAAATTCTTCTATTTTTTTTAAGTGAAAAAAGTATCTTTATTTTATAATAAAGTAATAGTAGTTAAACTTATTATCAAAATCGAAGAGTTATTAAATAATAAAATAATGTTGAAACACGAATAATAACTAGGTCAATATTCATTTATTATATCAAATTCAACAACTCCCATATTATTATTATTATTATTATTATTATTATTATATATATATATATATATATATAAAAGCTTACACAATTAAACAAAAACATGAGCTTCACTCCAATTTAAGTGGGAGTAAAAAACTTTCAAAGTAGATTGAGAGAATATAAATTATGAACTTTTCTTCTATTATCGTATATAATTCCAACTCACACACACACATACAAGTATATATTAAAGTACTAAACTTAGGTAAAATTCTATAGATATTTATTTTCAAATCCTTCAATAGATATATAACACATAAGGAAAATCTTTTTAAAGTCCAATCATATAATATTGAATTGTTTAAAAAAAATTAGTCATACTTAAGGCCAAATCTAACCATAAATTATTAGGAGAGTGAAAATAAAAATAAATAAATAATGAACTAGTAATTTATATAAAAATTTTACATTAACAAAATTATATGTAACATATCTTTTTATGATTTAACAACATAAATTACTATGTAGTCTAAAAAGAAAAATTATTTTTCATCTTATTTAACGAATACAATATTATGTTATAGTTAAATTCACTATTTTTTTTATTTTTTATTTTTATAAATTAAGAATTGGGTAATTAAATAATTTACTTAGTAAGATTTAATAGATTGATAAATCATAGTTAGCATCGTATTATGATAATTTTCATGTTAAGAACAATTATCTTGACAAGTTTTTTCTCTTTGTTATGAGGAAAAAAAGAAGCTTTCTAATCCCTTGGACTCTCATGTGTAGAAAATGAAAATTTATTGCACATGTAATTGGAAACAAATATGAACCAACAAAAATCAAATCTCAATTGAAAATGCAAGAAAATAACAAAAGATTGTTAATTATGTTTTTGCATATAGTGTAATTAAAAGAGATTGAGGGAAAAAAAAAAAAGAATAGGTGTAAAAATAAAGTAAATTGGATACATACTCTTTTATATTACTTTTTCTCTCTAACTACATAACTACAGAATATGTCTTAGATTTTAGATTATGGCTTCCACTCCTTTTTTGATTTTGCACCTGTTGGTATTTAATCTTTGCATTTTCAAGAAAAATTGAGAGATTTGAAATTTAAATGAGAGAAAGATTTAGTTTTCGGAGAAAGAAAAATCTCGACACAATCACTTAAGAAAGTGCTAATAGAAATAGATAAACAACACGAAGAATGTATGAATTTAACTAAGTGTTTACACCATAACAAAGAGGGGAAATCAATTATGAGCATAAAGAGGTGAAAGACAGGTGACGTGATTGAAGGATAGTAGTTGAGTGGAGTCATTTTTAATATTTGTAAAATTATGGAAAAGAGATATATTGTCATAATTTTTTTAGATCATTTATCTTTTGAATTTTGTTGAGTGAAATGTTTATTTCACTTTTATTTATTTTGTATATTTTTAATATAATCATTGCTTATAGATAGTTGTTTAAATTATAATTTTAAATTTGTAAACTTTTTTACTATGTTTAGTTAATTAAATATATTTTATATTTATATTAATTTATGATTTAAAATAAATAAATTACACATTTTCTAATTTTTGGACATGATGGAGGCCTTTTATTGCTTATAGAATAATTAAACACATTAGTATTTATCACATTTTACTATTTTGATATTGAAATTATTAAATTATTAATTTAAATTATAATATATATACACAATTAATAATATTTAACTAATTTGCAATGGTTTCATATATACATATGTATATTTAAGTCATTATATCATATAAGTTGTTAAATAATAATATTTAAATAATATGCAATGGATTTAGTGACGGATTGGTTTGTGACAAAAATTATGTCACTAATTTTGTCACTAAATTAGTGACGAAATATTCCGTTACAAAATTCTATCGCAAAATTAGAATTGACTGTCTCGCTTATTAGTGATGGAACTTTTCGTCGCTGAATTCTGTCACTAACTTGATTTATGGTAGATTAGCGACGAACATTATTGCCTTGCTAATTTTTGCTATAGAATTAGTGACGAATTTGCGATAAACTTGTGACGGAACAAAATTCCGTCACTAAATTCCATTGCAAATTTGTTGTTTTTTTATAATGAGAGTAAAATATGTGAAATTCTTGATTTTGCTAGCATGAAGATATTTTTAGTAAAAATAAACAACAAAAGTTTTCCTCTTAAGTTAAAAGACCATAAAAGAGGAGTCTATGTTGGTGTGGAAGAAAATTGTGATCTATAACATAGAAGACTTGAGCATGTTAATTTTTCTTTACTAAAAGTTGCTCTAAGAGAAAAAGCTAGTGTCAAATCTACAATCCATTAGTGGTTGCAATAATGCATATGGAGCATATCAATTATGAAAGTTGGCCAAAATAACTTTTCTTTTATTGATCCTGTCTTAAAAGCAACTAGCAAGTTAAAACTCATCTACTCATATGTGTGCGAACCAATGAGCACACCGTCTTTGAATAATAACAAATAATTCCTCTTATTTATTGATGATTATACAAGATATTGTTGAGTTGATTTCCTCAAACAAAAGTTTAAAGTGTTCACTAAGTTCTAAAAGTTCAAGATAACGGTGGAGAATTAGTACTCACTATAAATCAAGATGTTAATGACCAATGATAGGATTTAATATACTTTCAATTAGTTTAAGGAGTTTCTCTAATGAGTAGGTATACATCATTAACCTATTATAACCTACTTATCACAACAAAATGGTGTGAGTGAGAAGAAAAATAGATCTATCATGAATATGGCTAGATGTGCTATGCTTGATAAAGACTTACCTAGGATGTTGTAGGTAAAGGCTATTAACATCATTGTTTATTTACAAAACTGACTTTCAACAAAAGTCTTAAAAGATAAGGCCTTATACGAAGTATGGACAGGTCAAAAGTCATCTATAAACCATCTTAAAGTATTTGAGAATCTATGTTATGCTCATGTTTTTGAAGATAAAAGGAATAAACTTAATCAAAAATTAGAAATTGGTATTTTATGGGCTATAGCAATGTCTCTAAAAGGTATAAATTTTTTAATCCTATCATATAACAAATCATTATAAATAAAAGTGTAAAGTTTGATAAAAATGGAGCTTAGAATTGGAAAAAGATGGTTGTCATATCCTCCAATCAAGTTCCAAACATTAAGGATGTTGCTGAAGAACCTGTTGGCACCTTAAAAGACAATGATTTTGATGAAGATAATGCAATCAAAAGGATAAGATCTTTTAAGGACATTTATATTAGATGTAATGTTGCCCTTCTAGAACCCAAGCATTGAAGATGTTTTAAAATTAGCAGAATGGAGAACTGTTATAGAGAAAGAGTTAAAGATGATTGAGAAGAACCATATGTGGACATTGGTTCCAAGACTAAGTAACAAGAATATGATTAGCACAAAATAGGTTTTCAAGTTTAAGTTGATTTTTGATGGGATCATAAGCAAGGATAAAACAAGATTGGCCATGAAGAAATATACACAGATGTAAGGTACGAACTTTATTGTAACCTTAATTCCAACTGCAAGATTCAATATCATCATACTACTCCTCTTAATTGTAGCTTAACAAGGTTAGAAAGTCATTCAACCTAACATCAAATCTGTCTTTCTAAATGGAGTTTTAGAGGAGAAATTTATATTGAACAACCAAAAGGTTTTCATAAGATAACAGCAAGGTGTAATACTTGAAAAAAGCTCTTTATTGCCTTAAGCATGCTTTAAAAGTTTAGTACACCAAAATTGATCATTTCTTAATCAATTTGGGGTTTAAAAGGAGCTATAATAAAGCTATCTTATATACTCAAAACCAAAAAAATGAAATCCTTATTGTTTCTATTTATGTTAATAATCTATTGGTGATTGAAAGCAATCCTAAGTCACTCAACTTATTTAGAAGATAAATAAAGAAGGTCTTTAAAATGAATGACTTAGGAAGTATATCCTATTTTTTTGGGAATTAAAATAAAGTAGTTTTCTCAAGATATTTTTATTTCATAGAAGAAATATATGCCTTAGAGGTTTTAAGAAAATTTAGCTTGGGTAAAGTTAAGATTATGAGCATATTAATAGTTCAGGAAAGTAAGTTAAGCAAAATGATGGGCCAGGTTTAGTAGATGTTCCAATGTATTGAAATCTAATTAGGTCACTCTTATATCTTTCTATCACTAGGCTTGACATAATATACGCCACGAGTGTTCTGACAAGATTTATAAGTGCTTTTATTAAAAATCATTTCTTAACTACCAAGTGAATGCTGAGGTATACTCAAGGAACCCCAGATTTTGAGATATTTTATAAAAGGTTTGATGGTGTCAACTTGATAGGATTCACGAATAGTAACTAGGTTGGCTCCCTTGATGATATGAAGAGCACTTTAGGGTATTGCTTCACTCTCAGATTTGAAAATGTGTATTAAAGTTCTGAAAAACAAGGAACCGTTACCCAATTAATAGCGGAAGCAAAGTACATTGCAACATTATCTATTGTAAACAAAGCACTTTAGTTGAAAAAGATGCTGGATGACTTGAGTATGTCTTCAAGTGGTGTCACAAAGATCTTATGTGATAGCAAGTTAGTTGCAGCTATGACTAAAAATCATGTACTCCAAAAAAGAATGAAACACATCAAAATCAATTATCATGCAATCAAATAAGTGATGAAAGAAAATAAAGTTTAATTTCTTCATTGTAATATCAATTATCAAGTGGCAGACATCTTCACCAAAGGCTTGTAGAAAATAAAGTTTGAAGTTTTAAGAGAAAAGCTTGGCGTTAGGACTAGTGCTTACATTAAGGAGGAGTTTTAGTCTCTCTTTTTTTAATTGTTTTTTAAGCTAATTTAAAGTTCAGAAGGAAAATATTAGAGTTAAGAAGAAGAATTGGAATAAACTTAACTCCAAATTTAGCTTAAGTTGAAGTTGAGCGCACTTATATTAAGTTAAGTGAAGTTGATTGTGCTTGAAAAAGTTGAGTGAACTCAATAAGAGTTGAGCACACTATAGGTGAAATTGAGAGTCTTAAGTAGTATTGAAATTGAAGACCTAACAATAAGTTAAATTGAACATCCAAAGTTGAGTTAATAATCCTGAGTATAATTAAGCACAACTTTTTAATGGTAGAGTGCAACCTTTTTTGTTTTGTCTATTTTTACTTTTTGCAGCAAAACCCATTACGTTAGTTGGTGAAAAACTAAATATTAATGGCATCTATTTTTAGCCACTATCAATTTATCTTTTAGCTCTTTATGATCATGATTCCTTGTTTTAGGAGAATGGTTAAGCATTAAATGTTGCTTAATTAAGTTGTAATATTTTCGTTTATAAATTAGTGAATGAAAAGAGCAAACTAAGCTCTACTCCACAAAATTGCCTTGCCTTTTGTTTAGGTTGCATAGCTTGTGATTCAAACAAAGAATAACAAAATCATTATTTTACTCCAAGATATATAACTTTGAAAGCTAATGGAAATTTCTAAGGCCACTTTTGGTATGCAAGAAAGGAATAGAATGGAATGCAAAGGGGAAACAAAGTAAATAAGTGAGATGAAAAATAATACTTATGTCTCTACTGTGAAAAAAGTAATAAAAAGGAATAAGTATTATTGAGTAATAATTCCAAGAATATATTGAACACTTTTTACTTTTTTCTTTTTTAATTTTCATTCCCTCCCATTGCAATGCTATGTACCATACATGGCCTAATTGTATTAGTGATGACATGGGTTCATTTTAGATGGGAACCGGTGAATCATGAAGTAGGTATGATTTTATCTTTCTCATCCAACACCGGCAAATGGAGTGGAGGTTGTGTTCAGCAAACTGTAGAAAATTCACCTGTCGAAGGTCAAAGGATGGTGTTGTGTTGAGGTTGCTTATTAAAACAAGGAAAAAAAAAAAAAAGGTAGCGTCTGTGAGAGTTTCAGTTCGCTAATTAAATTAAAGAGGGCAAGAATTAGGGTTCAAAATAACTCTTGTATTGTATGACCTAATTAGTTTATAGTTTATTGTCATGGATTTTTGTTTATTAGTTAAATAACTAATGGGATAATAATTTACTCCATTTTTATGTGTGCAGCTTAGATGACTTAACATTGACTCGGTCGCTTTTCAAATAAAGGTTAGGAAAAAAATGGAGTACACCCAAAACAAATTTAAACCAAATTAGGAAAAAAAAAAGTAAAAATCCCTTGGAATTTAAATCATTTCCAAATAGTTTCATAAACTTTTAAAATAAAAAATGTGTCCTTAAAATTGAATACTTTAGGAAAAATTTTCTTCTCTCTATTTTTCTTTTTAACTTAAACGCTACGTCAACTCTCTCATAATTAACTTGCTAGTATTAGGAATAAATAAAAACTTGCCACATCAGTTATAAAAAAGTTTGATATAGCAAAACTATTTTAGAAAGAAAATAGATAGAAGAATTTGTTTTTTAAAGGATAGAAGTTTAAGGACCTTATTTTTTTTATGTTGAATGCACAGCTATTTATAAATAACTATAAGTTCAGCAAGAGATTTTTGCTTTTTTTAATTTAAAATTAGGTATATGATTTATATCTTTGATGTTAAGTTTTTCAACAATAAATGACAAATATATAAATTTTATAGATAACTATATATTTTTGACAGTTGAATATCATTGGAAAATTTAATAATAAAAATATACAAAATTGTAATTAAATCTAATCTTTAAAAATAAGCTTTGAATACAAACATATAAAAGAGAATTAAATTAATTTATTTTTCTTACATTAAAAATCATTGAAAACTAAAAAAGAAGCATAAAGAGAATAACATTTCTGAAATAACGATTTTCAAACCAAAATTTGTTCTAATTCGAGTCAAGTGAGCTGATTAAAAAAATTGTCAATCTGATAGGATTTCACTGGTTTAATTACCGTGACCTTTTGGTTCGGATTTTAAAACTACGTACTGATTTTTTTTTCCAATGAAAGTATTTTTGGTCATTTCATTTTCTCTTGACAATGAGGTTTTATTCTACCAAATATATAATTATGGTTTCGTTTAATAAACGAAAGAAAAGCGAAATTAAAAAAACTTTGTTATCCATGGCTCTTCCACGTTTTCCTACAGAAGGCGAAACACATCAATAACGTACCCAGAAAAACTTCATCAGCCTTGAATCTAGATGGGTTCGGTGTATCAAATTAAAATGAATTAAAATTTAGATGGGTTCAGGTATTAAAGAAATGCCCATTAACAAACATACAAATACCATATCTCTTCTATTAGGTAGCACATATACCCCAAAAAGTCTATTGTAATCATGTGATATCTAACTTTTTTAATAAAAATAGGAATTTGAACACATGAATCACATATCAATTTAATTGATATTGATGTTATCTGAGCTATTACCTCACTTGCAAGGACGACTTATCCTTAATTTGTCCATATACAAAATAAGCTGATGCGAATTTAGCCACCCTAAACGTCAACTTACTGCTACAAGATGCCATGTTTTTGGGCCTCATAATTAGAAACCTAAAACTCTAAATTGAGAAATTGCAGCATCTTTTACAGAAAAAAAAAACAGGTTTAATTAACTTGTTATGAAAGAAGCCATGGAAGATAAAATCCATTTAATTAATTAACTATATCAATATCTATATTATATTGGGTATCATGGTGCCTACAGCTGCTACAGTGCAACTTTAAGAAGAGTCCCAAGCATATCCACGAACTGCTAGAGAATAAAATGGCAAATATGCTTTGCTTCATACATAATCAACAAATTAGAACGGTGCATTAGCAAATGGCATTTAGCACGGCAAAGATCCAAAAGAGAAGAAAAAGAAACCATTTATGATAAAAACTAAAAAAGAAAAAGCAAAAATAACTTTTCTTTTTTTGCTTGGTCTTGGGTCAATTTTAATTTTGTTTTAAATATTTATTTTATGTTAATTTTGTCTTATATTTTTACAAAAAATTTTAATGTCTTTTTAAATGCTAACACATCTAATTGTTTAATGAATTACCTGACTTGTCATCTTCGTGTCTTGCGGACAGTCATTAAAGGATACAAATGCAGAAATTACACTACTTATTATCACCTTAGTCTCTAAATATTGCCGTTTTAATTTTGTCTAGTTGTAAGTGTCTTTTTTTTAACATTTCTTATTGGATAAGTCTATGTGGGTGTATTTGCAAGCCACATATAAGACAGCATAATTAATTTCTTTAAGTAATGGGATGCTCTTAGCATTTTAAAAAAATTAAAAATTTTTATAACTATGTGAGTTAAAATTAACTGAAAATAAATATTTGAAACGAGTTTAAATTTTTGAAAAAAATAAAAAAGGTACTTTCTGAAATGTATGAGATTAATGACTAGAGTACAGTACATGTGGGCAATTGGTTGTTAGTAGATTGCAATTGAAGGAATCGTCCAATCGAATCTGCACATACAGCAGAAGCACAAGGGAGCAGGTTGTCAAGTTAGAGTGAGACTTATATAGATTAATTAAGGACCAAATTTTGATACAACTTTCTGAGCAAATACCTTGAAGCTATGATATGCAAAATTATAATTACGGATTTTAAATTAAAAATATTTATATTAAAAAACTTTAAATTTAAAATTTAAAATTATTTTAAATAACTCAAAAATTAAAAATTTAAATTGTGCAAGAAAATTATAATTTAAGATTTCAAATTAAAATTTTTTTTATTTGAATTTTTAAAATAATTTTAAATTTTAAAAAATTTTAATATAAATATTTTTAACTTACATCCTCAACTATCATTTATTTTTTAAAGGATAACAGTTACTAGGTAGGAGAATCGTCTGTTAGTGAAGTGCAATTCGAGGAATCATTCAATCAGAATCAACAGAAGCCAACTTGAGTGTTGTTTATATATGTAACAAGGAAACACCATGTGAAGTTGCAGAATGAGAGTGAGGCAGTGCAGGTGAAGTAGTCTTGAGACAACAACCTCAAAAATGGGAGTGACAGAGTGGTGGTTGGGTGTGGTTCTGGGAGGTCTGCCATTATTAGGATTGGTGTTGTGGTGGTGGAATGAGCTTTGGCACGTTGTTCCTCTCAGAGCCAATAAGAGCTTGCCACCTGGACACTTGGGCCTACCTTTTATCGGTGATATGATCAGCTTCCTCTGGTACTTCAAATTCCTCAGACGCCCTGATGACTACATCAATGCTAAGCGACGCAAGTATGTTACTACTATACTTCTTCCCATATATATCCCTTTAATAAATATGGAAACTGGAATCCGGTTGATGACACTGCTATTATGAACACCTAATAAAGGAATCGCTATCATTTGCTACCTTTTCTTTTTTTCTTTTTTCAAGTAACCCAAAGAAATTTTCTTATACAACAGAAAAATTGGCTACAAAATATTCATTTTCCAAAAAAAATGGATAAACAAAAATATCTCATATTTATTGATATTTATTTTATTTGAAAAACAAAACCAGATACGGAGATGGAGTAGGTCTGTTCAGAACTCATCTGTTTGGAGCACCCTCAATCATAGCATGCGCACCATCGGTGAACAAATTTGTATTACAATCAGAGGATAAGTTCATCTTAGAATGGCCCACCGTTGATCTCATGGGCACCACTTCTCTGGTGGCAGTCCACGGAAAGGAGCATGCCAGGCTCCGCACCTTCGTCACCAACGCCATCAATCGCCCCGATGCTCTCCGCCGCATCGCTCTTCTGGTTCAACCTCGCGTCGTCACCACCCTCCAATCCTGGGCTCACAAGGGTCGTATTAAAGCCTATGACGAAACAAAAAGGGTATATATATGTAACCAAGTTTCTTATGTACAGGCAAAAATTGCTCATATAAGTAAATACACACACCCACAATGAAGAATCCAAAGTTTGATGAATTAAGGAATGGTGATTATTGTTGAATCACTGGTTGCAGGTGACATTTGAGAACATAGGGATATTGTTTGGGAGCTTCGAGCCTAGTGATCTGCTTGACACCATAGATAGCCTGTTCGACGGGGTGGTTAGAGGAGTGAGAGCCTACCCACTCAACTTTCCCGGTACTGTATACCACCATGCTTTTAAGTGTAGGAAGAAGCTAGAGGAAATTTTCGGGATAGAATTAGAGAAGAGAAAGAACAGAAGGAAGGTGGAAACAAATGATCTAATGGACGGGCTGATGCAGATTAAAGATGATGACGGAAACAGCTTGAGTGACAAGGAGGTGGTGGACAATATTGTGAGCTTAGTGATTGGTGGATATGCATCTACTGCTCTCGTCTCCATGTGGGCTATTTACTTTCTTGCTAAGTTCCCAAATGTCCTTAAGAAGCTACGGGTATAATTAATTAACTTGTTCTGATTGATTATGAGAGAATAATTGAGAATGCTTCTGATGAATCCTATCTGATAATTAATATGCCCTCTATTTGCGATTGCAGGAAGAGAACATGGCTTTCAAAAAGGTCAAAACGGGGGATTTCATCACAAGCGAAGAGATCTCTAAGCTAAAATACACAAACAAGGTCTTTTACTCTTTATTAATTGATATGCGTATGTATCATTTAATATTATTTTGGTTCAATAACTATAAATAAAGTTTTAAATTGGTTTTTTAAATTTTAAACATGTAGAAATTGTCTCTCATCCTTTGTTTCCTTTCATGAGGACCCTAAATTGTCAAGTCCCTCAATTCAGTCACGGGCATTTCACGTATCTATTAATTTTGTTAGTTGCCTTATAAGCTATAGCTTCTTTATAATTGAGTTCTCAAGGTAAGATTTTAAAAAATTAGGCATCTTATAGTTAAAGTGACTAAATTACTAATTTAACCTAACTGATTACAGGTTGTAGAAGAAACAATAAGAATGGGAAACGTTGCACTGTTGGCTTTCAGAAGGATTATCAAAGAAACTGAATATAAAGGTACATGCAGCCTAGAGATTCTGAGGAATGCATTAATGAGAAAATTAAAATATTATTGGTGACGACAAAGATGGGATACGAATTGACCAAGTCAATTCCATTCGTGTCCATAGCTATATTTAATTTAGTTGGTCAACTTTTTTTTTTTTGCAGGTTATAAATTTCCCAAAGGTTGGAACGTAATTCTCTGGCTTCGCTACATACATACAGACCCCAAAAATTTTGAGGATCCTATGTGCTTTAACCCTGATAGATGGAACGTATGGTCACAAATCACAACCCTTTGGTGTTATTATTTAAGACAATATATGATTTTATCGTAAATTTATTTTCCAAGTTATGAGCTGTGAGAGTTTTTTTTTCTGAATCTCAGAAGCCAGCGAAGCCAGGTACGTACCAAGTATTTGGTGGTGGAATAAGAATTTGTGCTGGGAACATGCTTGCGAGACTTCAACTTGCAATTATGCTTCATCATCTGTCTACAGGATACAAGTAAATATATATATATATATATATATATATATAACTGACAATTAATTAATGGACATTTCGAAGTGTATTTATTATTGATGGCTTGGGAATATTTCAGGTGGGAACTGGTGAATCCAGAAGCGGGTATGATTTATCTTTCACATCAAAAACCAGAAGATGGGGCTGAGGTTTTCTTCAGTAAATTGTAGAAAACCTTCCAAATTCAAAGGATTTTAATAAATTACAGACAAAGTGTTTCTCAGGGTTTCACTTTGCTAAATTACTAGGGCCATGGTTTCTACTATGTCATTTTCAGGGAGCTCATCAACCATAAGGCTTTGTTTGGTTGGAGGGGTTTGGGGGGGAGTCCTTCCCCTTGTTTGGGTATGTAAAAATTGGAGGGGAGGGGAGGTAACCTTTCCCTCCAAACTCTCCCCTCCAAAAGTGGGGGGTTCTGGAGAGGAGAGAAAAATTTTGGATGAGTTTGACCAATTTATCCTTTGAATTATTTTTACTTCAAATATAATATAAATTTTATTTTTTTTAATAAGATTTAAAATATTTTTTATAAAAATTAAAAATATTTTTGAATAAAAATAAAAAAATTATTTTTTATAATAAAAAGTAAAAAAAAACTTTTTTTTATAAAAATATCTTAAAAATAAAAAAAATTAATTAAGGGTATAATTGTCTATTAATCCCTTCCCTCTCCTCCGCTCCCATCCCCTCCCCTCCCTTCCATTGAACCAAACAAAGCCTAAATAAATTAAAACTCTCGTCTAGTACAGTCTCTTAGGTCATGTTTCATACTCACTTCGGTGAGTTTAAGCTTGTGCTTGTATCTAGGATGTGCCTGTGTAGATGTTCTGTTTGTATAACTTAAAAATTGTTGTGTTTGCTTGACTCTAGTGTATAACCTCAAGATACCGTCATTGACATTGCTTTTAATTAATTAAATAATTATGGTTATGTTTAAGAGTTTACAAAAGAATTGAATGAAATAAGAAAGTAAGTTATGTATCATTTTATTATTTGTGAGTTTTAGTGAAAAAAAAGGGCATCATTAATAAAATTATTTATAAATTGTTTATCCAATATTATATTTATAATTAGAATATGATTTTAACAAGTTTTTAATTGAAAAAATATAATTGTAATTATATCAAATATTCATTTCATTTCATCCCAAACTCCCCAATTTGAAAGGATTAAAAAAAAAATTTAGATGGCAATATAAAGAGGCTAAGAATCTCTTCTTTGGTATTTTATTCCATCATTTAAAAAAAAACACTCTTAAATAATAGCTTAGCTCATATTAATCATTTTAGTCATTGACATGCATGGAAACACATAGTAAAAGATAATATTTTAATGTGTGAATATTTTGCTTTCCTGAAAATTAAGAGGAAAGAAAGGAATGAGATAAGAATCAAAACCAGGTATATAAGGTCTGCTGGTACCTATAAGTCCTGAAAAAAATGATACCAACTAAGACTCCTAAACTTTATGTATGAATTAAGATGACTTTAAATCAGCTTAGCAAGATTTTCAAGTACACAAGTTGTTCTTAGGATGAAAAAAAAATTAAGCACTAATATATATAAAAGAATTAATTGACACCTGTGTTAAGTAAAATAATTTTTATATCATTTATTTTTTTTTATAATAGTCACGTTTTTATTAAATCCACGGTTGGATATAAGGTTTCTAACCATAAATATCACATTTACTTGACATCAATCTAGCATATTTTTATATCCCAGCAATATCTTAAAATATTAATGTACATAAATTTTTCAAATACATAGAGATTATAAATTATTTGATCATATAGTTATTGTTCTTTAAGTTTTTTAAAATTTAGTATGTAAAATAGATATGATAACTACATCTCATTCCACGATCTTGTTAGGTTATAAGTAATTCAAGAATGAGGCTTAAATTTGATTTCTAAAACTTACTTGTCTTTTTGAAAATTATAATTCCTGCTTTAGCAAAACAATTTTTTACTCTTTTAGATAAAACTTTAAATAGAAAATTAAAAAAATAAGGAAAAGAAAAAATACACAACCAATTTATCGTGATTCCAAGTAAAAGATGTCTTACCTCCAGTTCTTAAATACAAAGTAAAAAAAAATATTATAACAAAAAAATACCAAATTTACAAAATAACCCTAAATAAAACGCAACTTTTTAGATTTTACTTTGTATTCAAATAATTTTAAAAAGATTAGCACTAATGCTTTGACTTCTCACACTCGTCTAAGTGTTTTACAAGCTCCTTATAATCTTTAGATACAAGACAATCCTCACAAGTTTCAGCTCACAAGTTTTTACATCCTAACTCACTAAAGCAGTCTCATGGGTTCAACACATTAGTTTTTATAGCTTCCCAAATTCTTAGATCTTTCTCATCAGATATCTAAAAGCTTAAAATAAAAAATATAATAAAGATTTAATGTACAAACCTCATTAGGAGTTATCTCAATATAAGATTAATTCATGCATAACAACAAACGCAAACTTAAGCACAACAACTCTCAAATAATACTACAAATTGTATCACCATCTTCTAATGGTCATCTTTATATATATATATAAAGAAAGTAGAGCGTGTGGCATATGACCATCGCAATTTGAATATCTTCATAAATGGCGTATTATCCGGTGCGAATACCAAAGAATAATATTAAAAGGTCAGAATTACGGAAGAGTAACAAGGAGAAGAGTATTTACCAAGAAGAAATAACAACTTTGAATTCGGAGAGATGGTGGCCGAATTCGGTAGAATTCGGATGCTATGCATTCAAATTCAATTTAATTTTTATTTTTATTTTGGAATTCGGATGCTAATCTGATTTTTATTTTTTTTATTTTGGAATTATATATATATTGTCTTCAATGAAATTCAGAACATCCAAATTCCATCAAGTAATTTTTTTTAAATTACCAATTTAGATGCAATTTAAATTTAATAATAATTTTTTTGTTATATTTTGTAACATAATGAGATAAATTGTAATTGGATAACAAAAAAATGAAGAGAAAATTTATATGTTTAAAAAAATTGAGTTATTAAAATAATAGTAAATGAAATAATAACTATAGAAAATTAAACATGAAATGAGTTTTTTTATCAAAACATAACATTAAAATATTAAAAATATGAAAAAGAGGTACATGAAAAAAGGTTGGTTAAAAAGAAATAAAAACTTGTTAACTCGTAGCACTTGCAGCCAAATTCAACATTTATTTTATATCTTTGATAACTTTATTAAAATAATTTAATATTTTTTAGTATTAAAAATTTTATGAAATATTTGTTTCATTAAATTAACTTAATAGTAGTTTAATTAAATTTATTTAGAAATTTTTCAAAATTTATTCAATATTTCCTAATGTTAGAAAAAAAGTTAATATAAGAAAAAATGAAATAGAAAATAATAATAATAATAATAATAATAATAATAATATTCCAAGGAATAAAAATTTAATAAATTTAAAAATAAAATAAAAATTTTATTAATATAATTAATAAGTTAGTATAATTTATTTAAAGTTAATAGAATAGCATAATATTCACTTATTATTTTTTAGTAAATATTTGTCTTATTAAATTTTTTTATATTAAATATTAGTTTGATTAAATATTTGTTTCATTAAAGTAACTTAATAATTGTTTAATTAAATTAACTTAATATTTTCTCAATTTTCTTTTTAACTTTGAAATTTAGTTAATAATTTTTAATATAGGAGCAAAGCAAATAAACAACAACAACAATAACTTTAAAGAAAATTAAAATGAGAACAACAATAAACAAATAAACAAATTATGTAAAATTTGAGAAAAAATTATATTATTGCAAATATTGTAAACGTATTTATAATAAATGACTTTCCGTGCCACAACGAGATCTTCTTCTTTCACACCGTTGTCATTGTTGCCCTTATTGTTATGGTTTTTAGTGCTCCTATATCGTGAGATTTGTGTTTAAATTTATGGATGGGGATTGAGTTAGAAGAATTAGTTCTTGCGGCGTCATAAATCCTGAGTGTGATGATCCTCCAGGCTCAAAGGAGCAACCAGTGTATATAGCATTAAACACATATTAATCAAATACAAGTTGCCCAAATGATCCAAAGGAGAGAGACATCTGCTGAGGGGTGTTAAAAGAAGTAGAAGGTGAGGGTTTCATGCATGAAGAAGGGTCTGCTCTACTAATATTATCAAAATTGACTAGGTAGTATTGAATAAAAAGGACCAGATATGCTAATATGTTGTTGAACTGGGGTCGAAATATACGAAGATATACCGAGAATATCTTGCTGCACTGCCCTCTATTTTTGCTGGCTATATCCTTCAGTAGTGGACTGCTGAGTTGACAAGTAACCTTGACATCTATTTCCTGGACAACATGTCAAAATCTAAGGTTTAGGAAGATCCCGTGCTTGGTCAGTCGGCTGAGAAAATAGTAAAAATTGCTGCTCACCGAGAACACGTCGTATATTGCTAGAGTTTTGGACGACAATCTCATGAAAATTCGCAGATAAAAGATCCTGTAAGTGTATCTTATAAAGTCCATCTGCTAAGTCAACCTAACAAAACAAAAATGATAAGTTAAATATTAATATAAAAAATATTTAAAAAATAATGATGTGAAAGTTGATAAATTATAAAACACTGTACCACATATCCAGTAGCAATATTCGACCTCTAGATCTATCGATGCGTGCGTTGTCAGTATCATCGTATGTACTCAGATGTGCGATCAAAAGGCTCCTCAGTGACAACGGATTAAGCCATAGTATCTCGCAATTTATACTATTGCTATATGAAAATATTATGCTCAGATACCCAGTTGGTTTAGGTTCTTCCAGGCTCAAAGGTGGAACTAGCATATGCGGCATTAAATGCAAATGTATCAAAGAGGAGATCTGCAAATGATCCAAATGAACCAAACATTTATTGAGAGGTTTCAGAAAGAAACGAAGTAGATGAAGGTATGTAAGAAGAGGGGCCTGCTCTACCGAAGTCACCAAACTTGCTAGGTGGTATAAAATAAGATGGACTAACCATGCCAAACTTGCTAGGTAGCGATGACCATCCATATCATATACTCAAATCTACTGTTCCCTTGGAATCTCAGTAATCCACCTAGCTGCTTTTTCACGTATGGTTGCTATTTCGGCTAATTTTTTATCAACATGTCGACGTTCTTATGCATAACTTGTATAGCATGATTAATGGCTTTGTGTTAATTGTTAATCATGTACATTGTGCATAATAAGGTACAGAAGAGAGACATACCAATATTTTTCAACTTTTGCTTTAAATCAGATGATCTGTAATGATTTAGCAACATTAAGTTGTGACGGAAAACATGAGTAAGATTGTCACATCCTTTGCATATCAAAATCATCTTCCAATATAATCACTTGCTACCATGTTGGGTTTACTGTCGTTGGGAGCCTATATATCAAATCTGACACAACATAATTGTGTAGTAGTCGTAGCTTTTAAAAAACTGCTTGTTTTAGTTCTTCTAAAGTGATGTCAGTACTAACTGTTATGTATTTTGACATTGCACATTGAAATGTTGTACTTTTATAAATTCTTCCATTCGTATAAATACAAATAATCTCATTACTTTTGGCCATTTCTTTCCCCTCTAATATCTTAACTATAAACATGATCTACATAGGTATTGTTGTAATGGGTTTTTTATCCATTTTGAATTATTCAGTTACATCTCTTAAAATTATTAACAATTTTTTTATCATATTTATTTAAATATGGTCTAAAGTTTCTTTTTGAATTGTAATTATTACCAATGTTATATTTTTTAAAAAAATTTATTTGGCAATTTAAATAATTACCTACTAATTATTATAAATATTTATTTACTTTTATTTCAAATTATTTCCATTTTTTTCCTTCAAAAATAGACACTATACTTGTTTCCTTTTTATATCATTTTCTTTTTCACATTTTCTTCTCATTTTACTTTTTTAAACTATTTTTATTTAGGCTCTCCTTTTTTAATTTCAACTTTTAAATAATTTTTTTCCTCAGTTTACCAATTTTAACTATTTTTTTATATATTCCTAAAATATTTTTTCTATGTTTTAAATTACTATTCATTAAATTACTATATAACATATATTATTTTTCCTCATTTAAATTACAATCTCCCACTAATTTTTAATTTTTTTAATTATAAATGCTTATATATTTTGAAAAATTTCCTATTTTTTCACTTACCATTTCCATTTTTTCGTTATTTTGACATTTAAATATATTCCAATTTGCTATGCCTTATAATTGTTTAATCTTCATTTAAATTACTTTTTTTTCATTTAAATTTCTATTTTTTCCTAATTTTTCAGACTTTTTTTCTATACATATATTTCACAATTTTTCCAAAAATATATATTTCCAAACATATATGTTTTTTCCCATTATTCTTAGTTTTAATATAAAAAAGTTTCTTTTTAGTTATGACCAAAAATTTTTTTACTTTCTTAATGTTTCCTTTAATTTCCAAATGTCTCATTTTTTTACTCAAACTTTTTATTTTTAACATTATTTACACAATTTTAAAACTATCAGATCTTTTCAAATATTCTACTTAAATAACAAATCTTTTTTTCATTTATTTTTCCTTCCTTATTTTCTTCACAGTGTTATATTTTTTTTTTCTTTTTTTCTTGTTGCAAAATACATATCTAAAATAATATCCATAATCAAGATTAATCATACAACAAATAATATTCTATAATTTAAAATCTAAATCTTCAAACAACATTGTAACTTTGCAAATATTTCAAAATATAGATATTTTATGGTAATAATAAAATTAAAATATTAGATATAAAAAAATAAGTTATCTAATAATTTCTTACCAAATATGCCTCTAAACTTTGTAATATTTTTTCCTGTAGCACTTCCAACCAAAAACTTTTAACAAGCTTACAGGTAAATTTTGAAAGGAAAAGTGCTAATTTTAACTACAATATGTGACTAAAGTGGTGAGGTTCGTCCATTTTATAGAGGAGCAATTTTAGGATAATTTCATAATTTTTTTTATTATCTGAATTTTTTTTCGGCCAATCAAAACCTTCAAAAATTTTATTCAACCAATCAAATCACGTCATGTAAAAGATAAAATAATAATTCAAAACTTACCATTACACGTACACAGAACTGCGAATTTGGTCCTAGTTAGTTGAATTCGGAACAATAGGTTTCGAATTCAATTTATTGTTCCAATTGACTTCGGAATTAATACTTCCGAATTCAACATGTCTCCTCATACTTCGTGATTTATTACCTGTCAGTCAAATACTTTTGTTTTTGTTACCTTTTGCTCATTTCTTTTTTTTATTATTGCCTCTAATTCAAAAAACGGTATTATCCTTTATTCTTTACAAAATAAGCATCCAATGCACCGCATCTTCATTCATTATTTGCTTTAACGTATCTTTGCCTATGAATCATTGTAGTTGACTTTATCGTCCAAATAAGGTATTGATATAATCTTCATTCACTGCACCATTTTTGCTTCATATTACAGCTTTTTGAATTTCCTCTTTTCACTCCCCGACATTGCAAAATAATTATAGCACAACATAAATTAGATATCATGTCAATTAAGAATATATGTGATAATCACACTTAAAAATATGAATAGGTGTGATATACAAAAAATATATATACATTTATGTTTTTTTTAACATATTTTAAAGTAGTTGAAATTTCAACAATCACAACATTTTTCACATTTGAAGCATTTAGAATTGAAAAAAATTGTATCATGTAGTTCATTAAATGCATATGACAATTTTTAATGCACATAACTAAGGTTTGGAATGATATACCTCTAATTCCTTATGAGCTATAGAATCTAAATTTTTCAATTTTTGCTTAGTAAGTTCTTTTTGTGAGTCTTCTTTTTTGTTGTTGATAATAAGTTCATGAAAGTATTTGTTTTGAATTAGTCTTCCAATAACTTGTTCTTTAATTTAATGTTGATTATCTTCAAAAGCCAAACAACATGTTTTCTTTTCTAGCATAATTTCTTAAAGATTGTCAACGTTCTTATATTCAACAATATGATTAGAAGCATAAAAGGATTGAAGAGTAGTCCATACATGTCTTGCACTAGAGCACTTTCTAATTTTAGCATAATTAAAACATTTAAAGCACTATATAATATACGCATAGGTTTAATATCTAAAGCAAATAACTTGCTATCATTTTCATTCCAATTTTTTTCTAAATTTAGGCACAAAACCATTTTCTATTATATCCTATATATCTATATCGAGAGATTTGAGAAATGCGTTCAGTCTATCTTTCCAAAATCTAAAGCTAACTACAAAAAGAAAGAGAGTAATATCAAAACCTTCCATCAATGTATAGTATTCTTTAAATGGTTAATATATCATATTTCTACAAAAATAATAGAAGACATTTTCTCTTGGTTGTTAAACACAAAAACAAGTGAAATTCACTCTAATAGTAATTGATAACCACATATAGAGAGGTGAATAGGTGTGATACACAAAAAAAGACAAACAATTAAAATTATCACATACACAAAAGTGGAGCAGAATGAGGTGAAGTGAGATAATTGAAAGTGAAGTAGGCTTTAAGAGTTAAAGTGGAGTTTCATCTAAAAGATAAATGGAGTTAGTTCAATAATAACAAATAAAAGAAAGAGTTAAAGAAAGAGATATATTATCAAATTTGTCTTGGTTCAACTTTGACTACATTTAGTCCCTTAAATTCTAAAGAATTTTTTCTAATCAATTTTTAAATTACAATCAAGATGGTTTTATATGTACTTATTACCAACGCGAGATTTCGTAACTTACATTAAACTAATATAACACTTGGATTTTATACAAATTCACCCAAAACTCTTTTCTTTAAGATTCTTCATGAAACTTACCCTAAACTTATTTTACAAAATAATATGAGAATAAATTTGAAATCCTTACTAAGAAAGGGATTACAATAAGCTCATTTTTTCTTTAAAGCCCTTTTAAGTTAGATAAATCTAGAAACTAAACTTAGATAAGATGGAAATAACAAAGGAGAATTATAATATAATTTTGGCTTTTCTTTCACTGTTTCAATCTATCTATTCTTTTGTTCATCTTTTTCCATTTATATAAAAAGTTCAAAGTGTACCCATTGAGAGATTAGAGCTTTATTGACATAGCTATTTCTGAAATAGCAATTTATGGAATTTTTACCAAGGAGCTTGCACAGCCACAATATATATAGAGATAGTACTTTTTGACATCTCAAACTTGGTTCTTTTTTTCTTTCATGTTTTTGAGATGTAAGTGCAAAGGGAAAACTTATTTTTCTTAAGCCTTTTTTATCTTCACTAAATGCACCAAATAAAATGGGAGAAGGAAATATAAAATAATATTACTTTTCTACCTACTTCTAACACTGTTGAAAACTTTTTTTACTCTCAGAATAAAGCTATATTATAACCAAAACAAATTATGAGAACAATAAGATTAAAAAAAATAGAATAAAGTTATATTTTAATATAATATAATTTAATTGTTTTGAAAAATTATAATTGCATATTAAATTAAAAATAAATATAATGACTTTTAATGCAATAAGGTAATACATAATATATAAACTATACTCAATTTAATGCTTTTATAAATTTCATTTAAAAGTTTCGTTATCATCAAAATGGTATACTAAAACTTTGGGATTAACAATCTCTCCTTTTCTGAAAAAGTACAAACTTTATGGAAGTATTAAGCAATGTGAAGTCATCAATATTTAAGTTTGAAGTACTCCTGTTGAAACTCTCATTGAATATGTGCTTGTTATGGGAATGCTTCCTTAAAACTTGCTTACAACACAACAACAACAATCACTACAAGAAAATATCAAATGTTATTTTCGAGGGTCACAAGTATAAAAAAAAAAAAAGAATGCTTAACTATTGATATTTGTTTTATTGACAACTATATAACTGTAGATGAGTGTCAATACAAGTATTGTTAAAAAAAGGTATTATCGATGATTAATGATTGTCGATAAAAATTCTAAAGTATTTTCAATAATTATAAATTGTTAAAAATACTCTTGTCAAAATTTTCAAACAATTTTGATGGCTACTAAAAATGACAATTATCAACTACATTTTCATCAATTTTGACCTTTGAAAAAAAGTAATAATAATAATTTTTAATCATATATTTTCCACATTGTTATTTTTTCTATTGGAAAGCAAACTTTTAGTTAATAATATTATTTATAGAAATGTTTATATTAAAGCAAATATTGTAAATATTTCTCAAATTTTGAATATATACCATCAACCAAAAGTTTTCTATCCAAATATTAAAGATGAGTACTGTATTAATTACAATAGTATTTAAAATATAAAACTTCATTATGTCAACTTAAATGTTTATAAAATAAATTTGAAATATTCTAAATAAGTGCAAAATAACATTAAGTTATAGAGCTCATTCACTTCCTATTTGCAAAAAAAAAAGAAAAAAGAACATTAAATTAGAGCATAAGAAAATCATTTTATTAAAGTATAATCTCTAAAAAAAATAAGAATAAAAAAAGATTGAAAGTATAAAGAAACAAAACACTAGTTGGAACCAATTAAGCAAGCTATACTCACAAGTGTATAACATTAGGGTATATAATGGCACTATAGAATTCATAATTAGGTTATATCTAAACACATAGACAAATCACATACAACTTTATATATATATATATATATATCTTTTAGAACAAAGAGCTAACTCACATAAACTTTGTTAAATTAGTATTAATCGTCCAAAAAAACATTTATATATGTAAAAGAATTACAACTAAATAAGGCATATGGTACCACTAGTTCAAAGGCAAAGGGAGGAAGGACAATGGAAGCCACCCTTTTTGATACAATCTCAACAAAAACAAACCAACATCCAATACATGTTTTTACTAAAACAAAGTCCCACATGCATTTCCAACAATTTCAAAGGTATGTAACACTATGTTTTTATACATTATTATAATTAAATTGTTAGGAGCTATCAACATGTAATAGATTTCAAGGAAGAGTCTTAAAGTAAAAAAATAATAATAATAACAAAATGATGATAGGAACCTCACCAAATCAATGGGAGAAGTTGTATCAATATCAGAATTAGTTTGAGTTCTAGGCACACTTACTCTAAGCAGATATGTTAATAGATCTTTTATCCTATTCATTTTCTCTTCTAATAAGCTAACTTTTGCATTGGACTCTTCAAAACATTTTTTTGATTCTCGAAGTTGTTTTTCAAGCTTATAAACATGTAAGGATTGAGGCCCAATGAATTGTGTGGGGCAAATACCAACTCCTTGCCCACAAACTCTTCCATGTTGTTTAGGTCCAAAAACTTCTATAAATAATTAATTCTCATTCATGTCCAAAGATCCTTTTTCTTTTTTATATATGATGCTTCTAAGGTGCTCATGCATTTAAATGATATAATGCTCAAATATAAAACCTAAAAAAATTCAAGACCATATCATAATGTTCATATAATTTGGTGTATTTCAATTGAGATAACTTACTAGTTTATCTTGTGATTCTTTGTTAACAACTTCCCCATTAGCACTAGTGTATGTAATGTCCTGTAGGTGGATATGCCCAATTTTTTGCCCTGTCTTCTCTTTCTATTGTTGAATAAACAACAGAATATTATATTATTAAAATTTGAACAAAATATACTAACTTAATAACTTGAATACCTCTTCTTTAGCTCTTTGCTAGACACTTTTTAATCCTATAGTGTGTATACTCTTGTTGGCTACTTGACTAATCTTATTTTGCTCACTCATTTTCTGAAAAAATATTAATTCTAAGAATAAAATGAAATCGAATTTCTATTGCCCACCTTCTAGCTATCTGAATTCCACAACTTCATAAGATATGTCTAATTTTCTTTTGTCATATCAAGTGGTACAATAACAAGAATCTCTTTGAGGCCTTTAAACGAATCATAATACTTCTTTTTCAATGCATGGCAATAGTTCTTATATGACCTATTCATTTGTGCCCATATAAGTTGTTGGCGACCTTTAACTTTAAAATGAACCTTAATATCAAGAAACTATATGTCAATCAATATAAAATATGAATATTTTATAAAAATAACTTGAAAATTTTGTAGTGTTAAAGTAATAACCAAAACAAGATCAAACAATTTGTTCCTCTTTTCTATGAAAATTTTAGCCTCTTCACTAATACTTAGTAATGCATTTTGCACTTCTCTAACCAAAGTTGTATATCTTGACTGGAATAACTTCAAATTTGGACTAACAGGATGATTGTTTCGCCATATTATGTCAAGTCTCTTTCCAGATGGCAATTTAGACAATTCAAGAGTGCGAGTGGATCTTCAACCCCTTTTTTTTGTAATCATATTGACTTGTTCAACAATATTAAATTTGGTAAAGTTATAAACATCTAACAAGAAAGAATTTTAAAAATTTATATTACAAACAATGCGGTAGAAAATGGCATACTTGCATTTTTTCTTGTACTAGTATTAGCAACAATCATCCTAATACTTCTCTGTAGTAAAAAACATTCTAGATAATATTGGAAGAGGTTAGTAACAATATTGAATTTAAAATATAATTGTACAAATAATCAAGACAAAAAAGCTAAAAGGTAATATGAAAAGAGGTTCAATAACACAAGTCATTAAAATGCATCAAATATTTAATCAAAAAACCAATTCTTGACCTATATGTTCTAAGTCTACATATAGAACATTGCTAAGGTTTATCCTATTCCAAGATATAATAATTTTTGTATCATTAGACACACTATTTGAAGGCTAATTAATATCATTAGACATATGTTGTTAAAATGGTTTTGGGATAACTACATCCAATTCTTCTTTATCTTCCTTTTCAAGCATAGGGATATCAAAGTAGTCTCGAGATGCAACCTTCACCACACATAGCCAATTAGAGTTACTAATATCTTCCACATAAAAGACTTTTCACATTGATATGCCATAGCAAATCATTCATTTGTGTTCAATCTTTGCCCCTTGTTCACAATTGTTATCCCACATTCATCTACTTTTATTTCCCTACTATAATTATCTACATCCCACCATAAACATTTAAATAGAACAACTTTATTATTTCCCGTACAAGACAATTTAAAAATATCCTTAATGACACCGTAGTACTCTTTATTAAAATCTCCTTTTACCATAACTTTACTATTTTGTATTTTTCTAATATTGTTGCATTCTTATGTGCAAAACATAAAACCATTCACAACGAATCCTTTGTAACATATGACTTCTCATGATAGAGCACAAGCTAAATATAAAAGGTGTTGTGTTACTTGATCATTTCCTTTTATTGTAAAGTTATGTAATCTATATAGAGATAGAAAAAGCTTGAAATTATAAAATATTATAATAAAAAGAAGTATATTTTAAAATAGTGCACTACCTACACGACTTTCAAACTACTTGAAAAATTGTTGATTATGTCTTCTTTCAATATTTCTAAAATTTTCTCTTTCAATTTTCAACTTATGATTTCTAATAAATAAAAACCATTATGTTCATGGATATGAATATATAATAAGATAACATATGAATTGAAAGTAAATATACTTACTTGATAAATGGAATAACTTCATCACAATTTTTTAAGACATAAAGATGAGTTTGATTGAATTCTTTCGTACTTAATTTTCTTAATATTTTACTCACTCTAGTAGGAAGACCAGATTGCACAAAAACAAATAGCCTAGATAATTCATTAGCACCATTATCCCAATTTCTCCAAACTCGATTGAATTTCGTTTCAATTCCATGAAAGTATCTTAGGCAAAACATCAAACATTCATTTGTAATGTATCTTTCTGTAATGGAACCTTTTGATTAAGCTCGATTATACACATAATCCTTCAAAATTCGTAAGTACCTTTACATTATATATATATATATATTATGGTATCAATAAAAAAACATTTAGAGTTATATAGGTAAGATGAAGGGAGATTTAATTACTTTTCAATGGGATACATCCAATGATAGTAGACTGGCTCTGCAATCTTAACTTCTTGTGCTAAGTGTATTAGTAAGTGGACCATAATGTCAAAATAAAGGAGAAAATATCATTTCAAACTTGCAAAGTGTATAAGCAATTTGAGTTTCAATTTAATCTAACTTTTCTATAATAAGAACTTTACAACATAACTCTTTAAAGAAAGAACATAACTCAATCAATGAATTATAAATATTCACATTTGCTAATAGTCCTCATAGTGCAAGTGGAAGGAAGCACTTTATGAAAACATGACAATCATGACTTTTTGATATAAAGGTCTTTTGCCCTATTGTTTTCACACATCTAGCAACATTAGAAGAATACCCATATGGGACTTTGGCATTTTTCAAAAAATCACACAAAATATTTTTTTTAATCATTAGTCAACATGCAAATAGATACAGGTATTGACACCTTATTGCCTTGTTGTATGAGATGTAGATCAGCCTAGATGCCTAAAGCTTTTTAAGTTCAATTGAGTTTTTAAATTATCATTTGTTTTTCCTAAAACATTTATCAATGTCCCCATAATATTATCATAAGCATTCTTTTCAATATGCATGACATCCAAATTATTTAGGGGGAATTATAATAAAGGACCAAAAAGTGAATATATTTATTCTTAAGGACCTGTTACCACTTGTTTTATGATGATTATCACTGAGTTTAGCAACAAACTGTTGAACCTAATAGTAATGGTCCTTAAAAATAAATTTTTTCTTTTCTTAGTCCTTAAACATAATTTTCCCAATTATTTATTCCAATATGGTAATTGAAAAGAAGATACTTTTTTTAAGCCAACCAGTTGAATGCTCTATTTCATTTTTCTTCCTTTTATTAACATATTTTCCAAATATTAACTCCTCTAAATCATGAACTTGATGAAGTACATCTTCCAAAGAAAGTTTCTTAGAAGCATGCCCAACCTCCTTTGTGCCATCAAATAAATTTTTGTTATGTTGCCATTTATGTTTAATTGGTAAAAAGCAACGGTGCCCTAAAAAGCAATATTTTTTCCCATTTTTTAAGTACATAAAACAAGTCTCCACATTACAAGATGGACAAGCCAAGATTCCTGTCACACCATATTATTTTAATCTCACTTTCCCATACATTTAACTTCATACATGAGCTTCATAGGAAAAATGATAAAATAATAAAATATTTTACGTTATGTAGTACTTTAAAAATTCAAATTTCACTCCATGGACCCCGTGGACTCTCCAATATCATCCCTTACTCATATTCCATCTAAACAAGTCATAAACATTAAGCATTCCATTCATTTTGGAAAATCAATTTTGGAGTTTTGCCTTGAGTTTAAAATTCAAGTTTTTGTCATCAATTTTGGAAAATCATAATTAATTTTTAAAAAATAAAAATTAAGAAAATCATAGCTTTTTTGAAAGCTTTAGGTGTCAAATATAGGTTAAAAATTATTTTAAGCCATGAAAACCCAGCTGGACTAAGATTGACAATAGAAAAACACAAAAGATCCGACTGCCCAGGTTTGCTGTCACAGTTTACTGATATGAACTTCAAAAATTTATAACTAATTTTAGAAAAATCAAAACCCAGTAAACTATACCATTATGGAAATTTATATATGTTAAATTTATGGAAAAAATAAGTTCAAACAACGTTAAGCTCGTTTAAGAATTAAATTATAATCAAACAATACACAAGGTTGACTGATACTACTAGTTTTAATACAAAACTTCAAAAATTTATTTTTCTCTTTACAGACCTCTAAATGAGGTGTTTCTAGTTGTACAGATCACTGTGAATATCTAGTTTCTCCATATAAAATTTTAGAACCATTGGACCTCGTTTAGCTCTCGGATGACACGAAAATAAAATCTACTCAAATGAACAATGCCCAGACCAAAGCCAACTTTTGATATGAACTTTGAAAAATCATAAGAAATTTTATAGACCTCCAAATAATGCATTTCTTAGATCGTCAAAAAGCTCTATATAAGGACTATATGTGTGCAAAATATCAGCCTTAAAATCGCTCATTTGGTCACTTTGTGACATGGGGTTGCAAAATGATATTTTTTGCATCTAAAATGGTCAAGAATGAACCAAATGCTCTTCTACTCTAACCAAGACTACTTGAGCATGTGGCAAAGCATAAAAATAGTCCTATAAACATATTCAGGAGGTCCAAAAATTCATACATCACAAAACCACTACCCTACTTGTTCACACATACAAGTTCTTAAAGACACATTCACGCATTTCAATGTCAAAAACATCTATTCTCATTCATATGCTTTCAATTCCTATATATATCATATCTCTATGTATATACATATATTCAAGTGGCTACACATCATCTACAATATGGGGTTACATCATTTGCCAATAATATGGTTATAAAGTGGCTAGATACATAATTCTTTTGTCAATCTCTTCTTTTCAAGTGTGGTGGCTTCCATCTTTTTACTCATTTAGTCCATTTAGACATGTTTAGGCAATGAAGAGGAAAGAGTGAGATTTTAGGAGTCTTAATAGCTCTTCACCCTTTCAATCATATATAATAACCATGCTTTCAAACTAAAAGATGCATATGTGAACATTTTTCTACTAATAACCGTACGAAGAATCATTTTCATATGCAAGAAATTTATACATATCATATTTTGGCCTTCAAGAACATTGGTTTAGCCTTGCTCCTTTTCCTTAGGACTTTTGAACTTACTTCACCTATTTTTAAGGGACTTTTGACTAAGCCTCACTCTTCTTGAGACTTTTAGCTTTGTTTCACCAAATCCTAAGAACTTTTGGCTTATCCTTATCTTTGTTAAGGGACCTTTGATTTTACCAAATTTATTCAAACCAACCATCATTTATAAAACACATATTATGCACATAATAGTACCATAGCATGTAGAAAATCACTAGAAATATTTCTCATGATAAAATCATTCATACACGCATCCAAAAACAAGAAAACAACCAAGTATGTATGAAGAAAAAGTTAAAGAGCTACCTTGAATGCAAACATACATACTTTTACTTGATTTCTCCTCCCTTCCTTTGGCTACACCCTTGCAAATGGGTGGAGTAGGATTTCTTTAGTCTAGACACATCAAATAAGATCCAATTACACTCTTGGAACAAATTCTAGCACCATACACACTTTAGAAAAACTTAGTTTCTTATTTGATTCAATTATGATTCCATAAAGCACCTAATGAAGTAACTTTAAGAATTAATGATCTTGGTTTTATTCTCTCCTTTTATCTATAACTCTTGACTTTATTTAAATTCCTTTGAGCCATCACACAATCATTTTGAGGAGTCTAGTTATATGTTGTTTCTTTAAGTCACATTATGAAACCTACACCTCTATATTATATTATAGGCTTTCTAAATTTTTTTCAAGGCTTCCTCTCATATTCTCCATCATATATGATGCAAATCTAGACTTTAAATACCCCTTATGTGCTTGAAGCCTTTTAAGCCGAGGCTTATACATGGTTTTGGGATCATAGAGTTTTAAATTTTTTCTTGAAGGAAAAGGCACTTGAGAGGCTTCCTAGAGGTTTTAAAAACTCATTTAAATCCTCACATAAGCTAAAACACCCTTGGATAAAATCAAATTTTAGCTTATGCCTTTGAATCCCTAGCTTAGATCTCTTGAATTTCAATGGTTGTCCTTTTATGTTTGAATATATAATCTTGTTTCCCACACACTAAATCCTAAGTTTTACTCTTGGTTTGGTTCAAAAACAATTCCCTCTTAGCTATTGTAAGAGTGGTAGAACCATACCCAAAGAAGAACAAGAAAGACGAATTATGGAAACAACAAGTTTACCTTGATTTTCTAGCTTTTCTCGGATGCTCTTTCAAGTGATGGATTCCTCTTTTTCAAATTATACTCTTCCTCCTCTGGACCAGACTCAAAACAACACCAAACCCACCAATAAAATCATAGAAAGAAAGGTGGGAAGAAGGAGATTCAAGTTGTTAAAGGGAAGAACATGAAATTTCACCAATTTTCTTACCTTTTCTTAGAGTTTTCTTCCTCTTTTTCTCTTCCTATAGGGTGCCTTTCTCAACAGAACTCTCCTCCAATCTTAGGCAGAAAAATAGGTTAGTTAATGAAGGAGAAACGGGGACACATCATATAAAGGAAGGAGGACTTAAAATTGTTATTCAAAAATGCCATTTTACCCATTGTATTGCCTATTTCATTCTAAGTTTATTTTAACTCCTTTTTGAGAAATCATTCAATTTAGATTTAAAAACTTTCCCGAACGAAGAAGTTAAAATTCTGGTTAACTAATATTAAAAAATATACACCGGAGGGGTTTTAACTATCCCAATGATTTTCATGATTTTTAGGGTCTCTAAGAATCCTGAAATGTTTAAATTTTTTGTTTAAAAAGCCATCTTGTGAGTTTTTCAAGAGTTGCCTGTATTTACGAAAATGCTATTATATTTTTGGTAATTTTTTTAATTTATCATAATTTGGGTTTTCAGGTATTTTAAACTTTGGATCTTCATTTTTCATTATTTAAATTTTTATTCTAATTTTATTTAGCCTCAAATCTTTCATTTCAGGGGATTTACTTTTCAAACTAACTTATTTCGGTGTTTTTACAAAAAACTAGATGTTACACTTCCTTTAGTATTCCACTCAAATAAGTTTCCATAAGTTGAAAAATCATTAATTATCCATAAAATTACTAAATGTATACTAAAGTTTTGTTTTTGTGATGCATCATAAGTTTCAACACCCACTTCAATTAATTCCTTTAACTCATTTATTAAAGGCTATAAATATACGTCAATATCATTTCTTGAACTTTTTAGCCTAAAAACCAATAATGATAACATCATATATGGATCTTTCATACGCTTCCAAGGTAGTAAATTAAAAGAAATTAATACCATAGACTAAATACTATATTGAGTTCTCATGTTGCCAAAGGGATTAAATCCATTAGTAGTCAAACCAAACCTAATATTGCATGGCTCTAAAGCAAAGGACTCATGTAAGTCATCAAACTTTTTCCATGCTTTTGAATTCGCAGGTTGTCTTAAAACACTATCATCCACACGCTTATCATAATGCCATGTCATTTTTGGTACTGTCTTATTTAACATTTACAATCTTTTCAATCTTGCAGTTATGGGAAAATAATGAAGAATCTTTCTAAAAAAAATTTTCCACTTTGAATTATTATTTTCAAATTTCCATTTAGAGGTACTACAAACCACACAGCAATCTAGCTTTGAATGTCATTCCAAAATAGCATACAATCATTTTTACAGGTAGCAATCTTTATATAATTTAACCCAAGATCTCGAAAGATCTTTCTTGCTTCATAATAAAATTTTGGCAATTGTGTTCCTTTAAGAAGGGCATCATTCAACAATTGAAGTAACATAGAAAATGATTTATTATTCCAACTACCAAGACATTTTATATGATACAATTTCATTGGAAATGACAATTTGGAAAACCTTTTACAATTTGGATATAAGCTTTGCTCGGAATCATTCAACAATTTATAAAATATGCTTGCATCTTCATTAGGCTCTTCTGTATCCCATGCCCCAAAATGATCCATTAACGTGTGTAAATTGACTCCCTATCAAATTTATCACTATCACTTAAATTAGTAGATGCCACTTGTAGATCCTCTCCATACTTACACTGTACCATGTTATATGATTTGCAACTATTTCATATATTAGTAAATCTCTTTTAACTTCTTCACAAGTTTTTTTCTTAAAATTATTGCCTTTAACATATAGGCAATAAATATCATCCATCTCTATGATTAACTAAAAGATATAGAATATAGAAAATATAATTAACTTTGCATTAATAATTTGAAACAAGTGGATATGAACACACAAAATCATTCAAAAATTTTTTTGACACATTAAAAGATTTCATATCTCAATAAAATAAATAAAAGTACAAATATTATTTGTGCTTCTTTTGTTCCTTTCTTATAATTTGACTTTGAAGCTCATAATTAGGAAAGAAAATTAGAAAATAACTACAAATCATAATCAAAGCCTACCTAAATCAAAAACAAAATCAAAACAAAGAGAGAGGGATGTATGTACCTAAGAAACAAAAATGCTAGTATTTGGTCTAGAGATTTATTTTGCTTCTTTACTTCTTCTTTACGGATCAAGAGCTCTAATAAGGTGCCCTAAACTGAGAGAAACAAAAAGAAGGATATATGTGTTAATGTTTTTATTTTAGTATTAAGATGCCATGATAATTTGAACTTTACATTGACTAATTAGAAAAAAGAATTGTATAGATTGTTTAACCTCTTTCTCATTAATTGATGCACTTTGCAATTTTTACTCACATTTTTTAATTAATAAGTTAAGAATCTAAAAAGTGTATCTAATGATTAAAAGAAATTTGACCTCTTAAAAAGTGATTTTTTTTAAAACTAAATTGATTGAAAAAGGATGACTTCTTCCAAAGGTGGGACACCTCTATATTAATGAGTTCCCATTTGCCATTCATCAATCAAGGTCTTAAATCTCAATATTGAAATCTTTGCATCTAGGACATGTAAAAAATATAAATTAATGTGTTAATTACTTTTTGAGTCCTTTCTTTTAGTTGCTAAAAGCTTACAATAAAAAGTTCCACAAATATTCATACTCTATTTTAATTAGAGAATTCTACCTAAATAAAAGAATAAGTAATTAAGGAGGTGTTTTAATTGTAAACAGAAGGAAATCTTAGACACACTACACACTTCACAACTATCGTGCATCTAATATTTCCAGCTTTGAATCCTTGGTAAATGAAGTGATCTTAATTAATGACAGGTAAGAGTTTGTGAAAAGCTCAACAACCTACTTAATGACAAGCATTAGAATAGAATATTATATATGTAAATGCACTTTATTTCAAGATAGTTGTAACACACTTTCTTTTTAATAAATATTAGAATAAAATATTGCATTAAAAGCACTTTGCTATTTCAATTCAACATGCCATGTTTAAAAAAAAAAAGTATTATATAAATGTTACTTTCAAAGCTTATTCAATATAATTAATGTGTTTGGACATTTTAATTTTTGTAATGAAAAATATTATAATTATGTTGTTACTTCCCCTTAGCATATCACATTTTTATTTTTAAGCATTTTATAAATTTTTCTTTTGCATTCAAGTATACAAATTAATAAAGTCTAACAAGATAGAAAGCTTAATAATTATTTTAGATATTATTGCCCAAACAAATTATAGGTCACAATCAAATTAAAAAATTAATAAGAATAAAGCAATATTTTAATATAATTTAATTTGATTATCTTGAATAATTATAATTGTCCATTAAATTAAAAATAAATATAATAACTTTTAATGTAATAAGACAATACATAATACATAATTATATTCAACTTAATATTTTTATAAATTTGACTTAAAATTTTTGTTAACACTAAAATAGTATACCAAAATCTTGGGGCCCACAATATGTGCTATGTGAGACAATTTCCTAATTTTAAATTTCCCATAATTATGAAATCCTTTCAATTATTAAAGAAACGAAGCAAAATATATTATAACAGATTAAGTATGAAAAAGGCCTACGAATTTTGAATAAGAAAAATTCCTTTTATAGCTTAATAGTAATGTTCCCGTAAATGCGAAAAATTAATTTAAAACATATTTTTAAAAATAATTGATTGATTTTAAAATGCCTGACATAATTAAAATAAAAAAGTCTTTAATCCAACAAATTGAATTAAAAACAATTCATTTTTATACTTAAATATTAAAAAGTGTAAATGTTTTAATTCTTACACTGACATGAATTCATCCCTTTTATATATTTCTATTTTTCCCATTAAGTTGATTTAAAATTTGATTTTCTTTTTGACCAACTAAACACATAAATGAAATAAAATTGGAGAAAAAAATGAGTTATAGTTGTAGGATCAAATTAAAATTTTGTATCAAATTTGAGAGACCAAATATACACACACACACATACATATATTAAAACAAAGAAATTTTTTTTTAATGCCTTGTTAACCACCAAATCAACTTTCTGAGTTAAAACACAAACCTTTGATGTAAAATTATTAAATCTTATATAGTAGTGCATATGGCATTAGGATCTTTTGATCATTGGTTCTAAAATCATATATACCAGTATAAAATAAAGTAAACTTTTAACCATTAAACATATTATTAGAAAACAAAAAAAATTATTTTCCATTAATCTGGAGGTGTAAGAAAGAGAATTTAAAATACATGAGAAGAGTGATAACTTAATTTTATACTAAAAAATATTTAAAAATAAGCTAAAAAAATTGACATTCATTGTTAGTGCATATGGAGCAACTAATGGCATCTTTGGTAGAAGGAATAAAAAGAAAAGAAAAATTATAAAATATCTATTATACTTATATAATCATTATTTAACAGCATTTATTTTAATAAATGTTTATTTTAAAATAAAGACAAACAAATTATTTTTTACTCTTGAAATTACCTTTTTAATTTTAATTTTTAATTTTTTACATACCAACTGACAATGAAATCATTTCTTTCATGGGCTGACATAATTATTTGCAGAAAGGTATATTTGTTTTTTTTAAAAAAAATCAACTGTTTAAGAAACAAACCTTTTGTTTTTTGGTAAAAGCACACTCAGTGATATTATTTTTAGAATCTAACACCTGATTATATTGAAAAGCAGTTATTATCACTTTAAACAAGTTTATAATGAACTAGAATGGTAAGGCTGGTGCAGATATATAAAACTTGAGGAAGACATAGAAAATTTAAAAGGAAAACAAAGGGAGGAATGAAAAAAAAAAAGAAGGCAACTAAAAAAAACACGCAGCCCAAAATAATAAATCGACTTGTGAATAATGCTAGCAACAGTAAAGGCTTGGAAAGTTTATAGATATATAAATTCGCTGAATTCAAATTTATCTACAAATTGTTGAAGTACATAAGAAATAACATTTGATAAACCATGCCGGCCATTGAAGCTATGCTATTATGCTCCGTGTCTGATGTTCCATTTCCTCCGTTTGGTTGTACGATGCAGTATGTTTTGGAGGTAAATTAAAATTGAAACAACTTCACAGTAACGCGCTAGTTTGAGTGCCTCCTATACTCGGCACGTGCAATCAAAATTGAAACAAGACATTTTCACCTGCGGACATGGCAGTCAACATTTTGTCCTATTGGTTGTTGAGTGTATTATATGTTTAGCGAATAGCGAGTATCCTTCTTGAGCTACACGAGAGAGTGGTAGAAAAAGCCCCTTTTTGAATTTCCCGCTCTACAACGGCTATTACACTCTGCTCCTCTTTTTATGCGCAGAATCAATATCTCTGTCTTTTACTCAATGCCCTTCTCCCTCTTCAGATTCAAATTGAAATTACTATTATCTTATTTTAATCATAGAAGTAACGCTTTTTTGTCTTACAATTTCATCACAACGCTCATCTTCTTTCCCTACGCACTAGAGTCATCACTGTTTTACACCGAGTGAGTTCATTTGGAAGGCGGAAATGAAAAGGGGTACCGTTGCCTGGATTTTCTTGGTGATTTCCGCCATAGTTTTCTACCCTTCGTCTCTTGCTCTCACTCAAGACGGTAAGAACTGTAAAGTTAGTCCTTTTGCGTTTGGTTGCTCATCTAAGAACATAAACTAGGATTCAAGAATGGTGCTTTTCGATTTTTTTTTTTTTTTAATTTTGTGTCCTTTTATTTGTGTGGAATAATTGCATTCTGGATATTTCTCAGTTTCAGCTAGCCCAAATATGGGATTTTTTAATTTCTCAATCTTGCTTTTCCAAGAATGTGAGTTTAAGTTCCCAACTTTAACTATTTGAATGATTCTTCTTCATCTCATAGGCCTGACGTTGTTGGAAATCAAAAGCGCTTTGAACGATACTAGGGATTTTCTCAGCAACTGGCAAGATTCTGATGAGTCTCCCTGTACCTGGACTGGTATCACTTGTCATACTGGCGAACAACGAGTTAGCTCAATGTAAGTAAGCAGCACGTTCTCTTCATTTCTCTAACCATTTTTCCTTCTTTGACACTTGTGTTTGTCTTTGGTTCTTCAGAAATCTGCCTTACATGCAATTCGGAGGAATTATCTCTCCCAGCATTGGCAAACTCAGTAGACTGCAGAGATTGTAAGTACAACTTGTTCGTCCTTGCCCTCTTCACTTCTCAAAATAAAGAACTCTAAAATCTCTCACTCTGTCCATCTTATTTTATTCAATCGCTTGCAACGAATCAGGGCACTTCATCAGAACAGCTTACACGGAACTATTCCTACTGAAATTACCAATTGTACTGAGCTAAGAGCACTGTAAGTTATAATGCCAATTTCTGTTCATCTTTTCCTTTCATTTCATACCGATGAGTTAACCTTCAATTATTTTTAATTAAAGGTACTTGAGGGCCAATTATTTACAAGGTGGCATACCATCAAATATTGGAAATCTTTCCTATTTAACCATATTGTAAGACCCTCTCTTCCCCATTGTTATGTCACTTTACGCTTTAGAATGCCTTGAATTGGTTGCTAGCTTTCTATGGAGTTCAGGTTTTCAGTAAAACAATGAACATCATTTTCCTTTTTTACCTGAATTTTAGTTCATTTAGGACAATTAGAATCTAATACAAAGTTTGAACGCAGAGATTTATCCAGCAATTCATTGAAGGGTGCTATACCTTCATCTATTGGCCGCCTCACACATTTGCGACTACTGTAAGTTCATTTAGCGAATAGCTTTGTGGTATAATGATAACTTTAATTTGAAATATATTTTCTTAAAGGAAGAATTGAATGGGACATCACTGGTATATGCTGATCCTGCTTGTCTTAGGAACTTGTCTACCAATTTCTTTTCTGGTGAAATCCCTGACATTGGAGTACTGAGCACCTTCGGGAACAACTCGTAAGTAATTTCGCCCAATAATATCTTATCATGTCTTGGCTCATACATTGTGGCCTATGAGTTGATGAAGGTACTTTTGGAATTAGACAAACGAAATAACCAGAAATATATGACCATTACCTTCATTATTCATTACATAGTTATATTTTGCTTTGTTGTCTATATATGTGATTCTACTCAAATCAATGCATTTGAATAGGTTTACAGGAAACTTGGATCTTTGTGGGCGGCAAGTTGAAAGACCTTGTCGAACCTCACTTGGTTTCCCAGTGGTGCTACCACATGCTGAAAGTGATGAAGCTGCAGGCAAGTCAGATCCTAGGTTTCTTTTTTCTTTTCAAATCTTTCTTAGATTATTACTAGATTTTATATTTCTATGTAAGAATGACCAATTCAATATGTAAATTTTTGCAGTCCCTACCAAAAGATCTTCACATTACATGAAGGTGCTGCTAATAGGTACCATGTCTGCAATGGGCCTTGCACTTGTGATAATGCTTTCATTCCTCTGGACTTGTATGCTGGCAAAGAAGGAAAGAGCTGCCAGGAGATACAAAAATATCAAGAAACAATTCGATCCAGAATCGAGTAGGAAGTGTGGAGTTTCAAATTTGACAATCTTTCGTTTTTTTTTTTCTTTTTCGTTAGTTTATATAACTAACCTCGTGTTTTAACAGGCACAAAACTTATTACCTTCCATGGTGATCTGCCATACCCATCATCTAACCTCGTTGAAAAGCTGGACTCTCTTGATGAAAAGGATGAAGTGGGATCAGGAGGGTTGGGTACTGTTTATCGAATGGTCATGAATGATTGTGCAACATTTGCGGTTAAGAGGATAGATAGAAGTCATGGTGGATCGGAGCAGGTTTTTGAAAGGCAATTAGAGATTTTGGGCAGCATCGAACACATAAATCTAGTGAACCTGCGTGGTTATTGCAGGCTTCCTTCTTCAAAGTTCCTTATCTATGATTATTTTGCTATGGGCAGCTTAGATGATCTATTGCATGGTATGATTCATTTCATATGGATTGGTTATACTCTTTTAGAAGCTGAACTATAAGCATGAACACTCCAAAGATTTTGTTAAATTGTCATGATAGTGTCTACGTCATGCACATGCTTTTAAGTTTGCGCCTGTTTTCCTGAATGGCTTCTGATAAAAAGGAAAAATGAATAGATAATTGGTGATAGAATGCAAAAACTCAAGTGCTTTGGTTATGTGACTCTCTAATTATTTTATTAATTTTTTCTACTTCAGAAAATGGTGAAGAACAATTCTTGAATTGGGCTGCTCGCTTAAAAATAGCCCTTGGTTCTGCCAGGGGGTTGGCGTACTTGCACCATGAATGCTCCCCAAAAATTGTGCATAGCAACATAAAATCCAGCAATATTATGCTTGATGAAAACTTGGAGCCTCATGTCTCTGATTTTGGTCTTTCGAAGCTCTTGGTTGACAAAGATGCCCATGTTACGACTGTCGTTGCTGGCACTTTTGGCTATATGGCACCAGGTATGTATCTTCCAAAAAGAAGTCGTGTTTGTATCCGATATGTATTAGACATTTATATTATAATACAATACTTGAACTTATGGACCACTCAAACCTTATGATGTCACAGTATTCGTGTCTATGTCTCAGTGTCCCCACTTCCTAGATTGTAAATCTTTCTTTCCAGTGTATTGTCTGCATCTTTTTATACATTACATGACACCATTTTGGCTGAAGGTGGCTTGTTAACAATGACAAACTTGTTATATGGTCATGAATTGCGACAATTGAAATTGTAGATTCCCATACTAATCTACTTTATAATTGATGGGCTATTACTTGGAAATTGTATAATGGTACTCTATGTGAACCAGAGTATCTTCAAAGTGGTAGAGCTACCATGAAGTCAGATGTGTATAGCTTTGGAGTATTATTGCTAGAACTTGTAACTGGAAAGAGACCTACAGATTCTTACTTTGCGAAGCAAGGATTAAATGTTGTTGGTTGGGTAAGATTTACATGAACCTTCTTCTTCTTCTCCCCCGCGCCCCCCCCCCCCCCCCAAAAAAAAGAAAAAAACACACAAATACATATGATGATTCCAGAAGTGAAGTGAATTTGGGGGCTACATATGCAGATGAACATGTTGCTGAGAGAGAAGAGAATGGAACAATTGGTAGACAGAAGATGCTGCAGGGATGCAGATGCAGCAACTGTTGAGGCAATGATTGAGGTAGCAGCAAGATGCACAGATGGTAATCCAGATGAGCGTCCATCGATGAAGCAGGTATTACAGTTGCTGGAACAAGAAGTTATGTCTCCTTGCTCAAGCGAGTTCTATGAATCCCCCTCGGATCACAGTTAAGATGGCCTCAGAAGAAGCAATCAGACTCAGATATTACTACTTCTATTATGCTCAGCCCCTTCCTGTGGGGTTTGTATTTATTTTGTCCAAGGAAAATGATGGATGTGCCAACCACAAAATACTATTTGTGAATTTGAATGGCCTCCTTTCTTGCTATGAAATGGCATTAATTTGTGATAATGTTATTATTGTTTCAAGTCTCCTCACTAGCCACGACATGAATTTGTTGATTACCAAAACCTTTTCGCAACAAACTAACTTCTCAGTTCTCCCCCAATCTCTCCATTTTTGTTTCCTTATAGAAGACACCATTAGATTGGGATTTATAGAATCTGAGTTACATGAAATATTTGAAAACATTAATTTTTTGAAAAATTGTGATTTAAAATTTAATACACAAAAGAGATCTAATAAAAATGTAGTCATTCAAGTTTTAATATTCTTATGGCCAGTTTGGTATCTGTTGTAAAATGAGATGTAAAGTGGAAATTAGAGAGAATTATAATTTTATCTTTTTAATTATTATTTAATATTATCTATTAATTATTATTTAATTATTAAAAGTAAAAGTATTAAAATTATTTTATATTTCTAAAATTATTTTTTTATTTTTTATTTTTATTTTTATACTTAACTTTTTATATATTAAACTGGCCGTTAATGTCATAAATTTTGTGTTAATTAATGGTCAATCTTTTATAAATGGATTTCTATCCCAATTGGCGTTGGAATTTTCACAAGAAGACAACATGCGATGTCATTGTTTTGGTGACATAAATGTTAGAGTAACTTAATTTTGTGATATATTTTTCAAAAAAAATATTGAAATTTATTAATTTAAACCATTGACTTGTTGAACCCTTTAAATTTCTTTAAAAAGAAAAAAAAAAAAAACAGAAGAATCCGAAACCATGGTTGTAATATTAAAAAGGAAACAAAATGTAAAACTAATCCTCCCTTCTGATACCTAGCTTATCTCTCAACTCTGCCGTTTACACTCTCCGACAATTTCCCCCCAAGACATGGCTGCCTCAGAATCTACGACACATCACAGCCTCAACATCCATCATAAGTTAGCAGGAAAAGTAGCCATTATCACTGGCGGCGCAAGCGGTATCGGCGAAGCGACGGCGCGTCTCTTTGCCGATCAGGGTGCTCGAATGGTGGTGATCGCCGACATCCAAGACGAGCTAGGCAACCATGTGGCGGCGTCCATTGGAACCCACAGGTGCACCTACGTTCACTGCGACGTGACAGACGAGGATCAAGTCAAGCACCTTGTGGAATCAACGGTCAATATCTACGGACACCTCGATATCATGTTCAGCAACGCTGGCGTTACGAGCCCCTCCGAACAGACCATACTCGACCTCAACATCTCCGAACTAGACAGTTTATACGAGGTCAACGTCCGAGGGATGGCGGCGTGTGTGAAGCACGCGGCGCGTGCGATGGTGGAGAAGCGCGTGAGGGGGAGCATAGTGTGCACGGCGAGCTTGATGGCCAGCCACGGTACTCCGAACGCAACGGACTACTCCATGTCGAAGCACGCGGTAGTGGGGCTGATGCGGGCAGCGAGTGTGCAGCTGGCGGCGCGTGGGATAAGGGTGAACAGCGTGTCACCCACTTTCCTAGCGACGCCATTGACGTGCAAGGCGCTAGGGATGAGCGCGGAGAAGGTGAGAGAGCGTTGTCGAAAATACGCGAGGTTGGAGGGCGTGGTGCTCACGTCCAAACACGTGGCGGAAGCGGTGCTGTTTCTGGCTTCCAACGACTCGGAGTTTATCACCGGTCATGATCTCAAGGTGGACGGGGGCTTCACCGGTTTCTGAAGCCAAAGCGCTCTTTTTCCTATTTAAATAAAAATTGTCGTTGATGGCCGTCTGATAAAAAAAAATGTTAGATGTGAAATTTAAAATGAATAAATAAATAAAATAGATGAATAATATTTTTTATATTTTTATTTTAAGAAATAATGCAAAATATACGTATTATTAGATAATAATAACAAAATAATAATAAGCATTGCTGAAAAATCCGCCGCCATAGGCCTTTTTTTGTGTATTTTATCACAAGTTTTTAAACTGCTGTGGGTAAAAGCAACTAATGGTGGCATAGTGATACATCATCTCATTTTAGTTAGCTCTTTGACTACGATGCTTCTTTAGAGAAATCAAATATTTTTAAAGCTCTATCATCTCGTTTCAATTAACTTTTTGACTATATACTTTGTTGGTGAAATCAAAGACTTTAAAAGTTTAACTTCAAAAATATTTTTTTTATATACTTAAATTTTTTTTAAATGACCGTGATAAAGATTATATCGTGACCCTGTAAATTTTTTTTAAAATAATTTAAAGGGGTACGACATATGTTATTTTCTTTATATACTTTGACATGTTTGGTATAATATTATAAGGACGAAAGGGAAGTAAAAAACAAGTAAGTTAGAGAAGTGAGAGAAAAAATTATCTTTATATTTTTATTTTTTAAAAGATAATTTAATATTTGAAATGATAATTTAATAAGTAAAATAACAATTATAAAAACATAATAAATATTATACTATAAAAAAAATTATGTTGGGGTTACATATTACCAAAATGGGCATTAAATTTTTTTAAAAGATCACAAAAAAGATTATATTGTGATCCTTTATTATATTTTTTTAAAATTTTGAAAGGACACAACATATGTTACGCTTTGTCCCTTCAAAATTTAGTTTTTTATTAAAAAATTTAAAGGGACATATGCCATGTACTTTCAATTTTAATCGGAATGTTCCATTAATTTTTTTAATTAAAGGATTTCTTTTAATTTTTTTTATAAAATTAAAGGGGTTTAACTTTATTTAAATTAAAATTTTAATTTTAATTTATGTTTTTGGCTTCACATATTAATTATCATTAAGAGAAATAAATATAAAATTTATTTACAAGTACAGGTGATGCTCCATCTTCCTTTCATCTGTATACAAACTTTGAATGTACTATTCTTTTTTCTTTGCACAGAGTGCATAACACAAATTTTGAAATGCTGCTCGTTCTTAAATTGCACTCGTTACACAATTTATAAATTATGGAAATGTTAATGCCTCTTATAATACACCATCAACTTCTCAAATCACTTCTTATAAAGCCACCTTTCTCCACCTTAACAACCTACTTTATGCAATCTGTGTCTGGGCCTATTCTCATTTCTCAGTTGATCAATTGGCATATTCAGAAAGAAAGAAAAAAGAAGAAGAAAAAAGTAAGTTGACAAGTAAAAGAAGTTCAATTCCCTCACTAGTCAAGAGATGCTTCGTTCTTTCTTAATTGTGTTGTCAGATGTTATGAACTAAATAAAAACTCAACACGAATATAGATGGAAACAAAAATATGGATTAACATGGTGTATATAATAATCGTTATAGCCCAAGAAAATCCAATCAAGGGTCTGCAAGTCTACAACGGATAAAGAAATATGCAGAATAGTAAATGATAGAAAATTTCCCAAAAAAGGTAGAGAAAATCTCCCAACCCCTGAAGAAGGAATAATGTCCAGAGAAGAAGATTGTCATTCACTCCACACCTCCCACGTCCGTAATGGCCGTTACTATTTAATGATTGCTCTCTCTCTCCCTTAGCTTCCACGTGGGTCTTCTATTCCTCTTATTGCGTCGCACCCCATCTCTTGCATGTGCAGTGCTTGTGCCTTCTCCACTAATGTCTAACTCCACATCTACAATGTCATGCAATTCGTCTCCTCTATTGGTTCCCTCTACATCATGCATGACAATCCCCCCCCCCCCCCATAGAGATTAACCTTGCCCCCAAGGTCAAAAGTGGGGTAATATCGCTGAATCACTTCCAATGGCTCCCATGAAGCAGAAGCGGCAGGTCCCCAATCAATTAGTAACTGAGTCTCCTCCCTAGAATCCCTTTGTTTAAGTCGAATAACTAATATGCACATAGGCTGTAACAGAGGTCCTTCTGGTGCAATGAGTAGAGGCAAAGGCATGTAAGGGTGAGACTGTTCTCCATGAAATCTTTTGAGAAAAGAGACATGAAAAATCGGATGGATTCGAGCCTCTGGTGGTAAACCTAGTTTGTATGCAATAGCCCCAACCCGTTCAAGGATAGGAAAAGGTTCAAAATAATGAAGACCCAACTTTTAGTGACGTTGCAATCGCAATGAATGTTGTCGATAAGGTTGTAACTTCACCAACACTATATCACCAACTTGAAAAGAGATATCAGTGCGCTGCTTATTTACATTTATCTTCATTTGCCCCTGTGCTTTCTGTAACGTGGATTTGAGCTTATCTAATAAACAATCTCAATCTTGCAATTGTGTCTGAATTTTGATGGGTGAGGAATCATCCCATGATGCTCATAACAGAGTAGGAGGATCACGCCTGTATACGACCTTAAATGGGGTCATTCTGATTGCCGTCTGAAATGAGGTATTATACCACAGCTCTGCCCATGGTAAATACTTAAGCCATTTCCGTGGGGCATCAAATACAAAGCAGCGGAGATACATCTCTAAGCACTTGTTTAGTGCTTTGGTTTGACCATCCGTTTATGGATGATAGGCAGAGCTAAAACGCAGATCTATTCCTTGGAGTTTGGAAAGGTGGTGCCAAAAGGTACTTGTAAACATCGAGTCTCTGTCAGTGACAACGGTTTTGGGCACACCGTGAAGCTTGATTATATTCTGGAGGAGCGCTTCAGCCACTTGTTTGTTAGTAAAATCAGCCCGCAATGGAATGAAATGGCCGTATTTAGATAGTCTGTCAACCACTACCAAAATTACTAAGTATCCACCGACTATAGGTAATGAAGTAATAAAATCCATAACAATGTCTTCCCATATTTGATCCGGTATAGGCAATTGTTGCAACAGTCTAGCTGGGTGGCGTTGGGATACTTTAGCTTTTTGGCAAACTTCGCAATACATAATATAATGACAAACATCCTTGTGCAGAGACGGCCAGAAAAATACAGCGGCAATTCTATAAAAAGTTCGTAAAGTCCTTGAATGTCCCCCTATGACTGAGGAGTGGAACTCTTGTAGAATCCTTCGCTTAAGTTCAAAAGCATTATTAGGAATAACTAATCGTCTCTTCCAATAAACTAACCCATCTAATATTGTGTAGTGTGGCATTGATACAGGGTTGGCCTGTATACGAGGAATTAACTGAAGGATTTCAGGGGCCTCACATACTGCCTTTTGTATTCCTTCATAAAAAGAGTTCACAGAGTATGTGATAGCCATATAACAACTTCGAGACAATGCATCTGCCGCATGATTTGTCTTTCCTGACCTATATTCTATGCCAAACTAGTATTCCATAAGTTTGGGGAGACACGATTCTTGCTCCGGAGTTTGAAGGATTCGCTCATTTAAATGCCGCAAACTCTCATGGTCTGTTCTAATAATAAAGAAATGGCCGAACAAATAGTGACAAAACTTTGCTATTGACTCGGTAATAGCATAAAGTTCTCGGGCATATACAGACTTCTTTTGCATTCCTGGTGATAACTTTTTGGAGAAATATGCTATAGGATGCCCTTCTTGACTAAGTATTGCCCCAATCCCAATCCCTGACACATCTGTTTCCAACACAAAAGGTTGATTAAAATCGGGTAAAGCGAGCACTGGAGCTTGGGTCATGGCCCGTTTGAGTTCTTCGAACGCATGTTGAGCTTTATTATCCCAATTGAACCCATCTTTCTGTGGTAAATGTATAAGAGGACTAGCAATTTGTGCATAAGCTTTGACAAACCTTCAATAATACTCAGTTAAATCAAGGAACCTGCGTAATTGACTAACTGTTGCAGGCTTTGGCCATTCCTAAATTGATTGAACCTTGATAGTATCCATTTCAACACCTTCACTAGAAACGACATGTCCCAAGTATTCAACTCTTCTCTGGCCGAATGAACATTTTGATAATTTAGCATACAATTTATGCTTAACCAGTTTTGCTAACACTGTAGTCAAGTGTGGAAGGTGTAAAGTCCATGAGCTACTATAGATGAGGATATCATTGAAAAAAATGAGTACAAACTTTTGTAGATGTTCTCAAAAAATAGAATTCATTAGAGCTTGAAAAGTGGTCGGTGCGTTCGTTAATCCAAAGGGCATTACTCTCCATTCATATAATCTTTGGTGTGTTCGAAAAGCGATTTTCTCTATATCCTTCGGCTGCATTAAAATCTGATGATAACCTGCTCGTAAATCCAGCTTTGTATAAAATTGTGAACCCCTTAATTCATCAAGTAATTCATCTACAATTGGCGTAGGAAAAGAATCCTTTACTGTTACTACATTTAGGGCACGGTAGTCAACACAAAATCTCCATGATAGGGACTAGTGCTTGGTTAAATTAATCCTTCATGTAACATCTCTGTGACCAACTTTTCGATCTTTGTTTTCTGACTAAATAGGTACCTATATGGTTTAACCTTCACTGGGTTTGTCCTTGGTTCTAAAATTATTCGATGGTTATGCTCTCATTTAGGTGGTAGTCCTCTTTGAGTTTGGAAAGCAATTTGGTATTAAGTTAGTACAGCTCGAATTTTTGGATGAATATCTTTTGAAAAGTTAATAGTCTCTGCAAAGGTATCCTCTATTTCCAGGACGTGTAAGAAATATATTTCTGCAATGGCATCTGTGCTTTGAAATCTAGTAATATGATGGTATTGAGCATGGCCTGATTGAGCTGATTTATATCCCTTAAGCGTAACAAATTGTCCTTTAGAGAAAAATTTGATGGTGGAAGTACTGTAATCAGCTATATGTGAACCCAGGGTTTCCAACCAAGATGCACTGATAACCACGTTTGAACTAGTAACAGCGAGTACATATGCGGGAAAAACCAGAACATGTCCTCTAATATCAACCTTGAGTTCTGGCACCATTCCTTGACATGACATTCATTCACCACTTCCTACTACAACCTTTAGCCGTGGAGTGGGTTCTACTGCTAACCCCAGATGCTTGACGAGACGTGGCTGAATAAAATTATCTGAGCTTCCCCCATCGAGAAATACTTGTACAGGTTGGCCTTCGATCTTCCCATCAAAACAAATCGTAGCTGGACCACTTGATCCTTGATAAGCGTACAAAGATAAGTGATGTAGAGTGGGAGGTTCACCAGCATTGTCAGAGAAGTCTTCACCCTACTCCGTCTTATCCTGCTCACCCACGTCCTCTTCATCAGTCTGCAAAATCATATAGTGTTTATTAGGACAACGATGCATAGGGGAGTATTTTTCTTCACAAGTGAAACACAACCCCTTCTCTCCCCGAAGCTGCATTTCCGAAAGAGACATACTTTTAATCGGAGGTCCAAGCTTGATTGGTGGTGTTGGTAATAGAGTTAGAAGCTATTTTGCTCCATAGCTTGTAGTCATCAATGTGTTGGGAACTGGAGTTGATGAAATGTTAGTCCCTTTTGTCATGGTAGTCAAGTGTGAATATCCCTTGGGTCGAGCTGCCATAGATAGAGAAATCTTCTCATCAAACAAACGTGCCAGCGAGGAAGCTTGCAATAAACTCGTATGAGTCTTTGCAATTATGTCTCGTAGAATCTCCAGTTTTAGTCCAGTGATAAAACAGTCCATAATCGCATCATCGGTCATTCCCTCTACACGATTTGCTACCATCATGAATTGTTGATAGTAATTTGCAGCGGAGTCAATCTGTGTCATCTTAAAGAGTTGTGCTCTGGGGCTCTTAAAGCGAGATGGCCCAAACTGTTCTTCGACTGCTCGAGCTAAAGCACTCCAAGAAGGAAGCTGTCGTGCTTTTTGCATCATCTGAAACTAAGGTATAGCAGCTCCTTCCATATGCACAGCAGCTATGGTCAACCTCTGTGGATCTGGGGTCTCATAGAAACCAAAGAATTGTTCTGCTCGGAATAGCCAGTTAAGCAAGTTAGATCCATCAAACTTAGGGAAATCAAGCTTTATTTATTTAAACTGAAATGGTTGATAAGAGTTAAGAGGCGTTGCTGCATTCGACACCACTGAGGTTCCTCCACCATATGTAGAAGATGCTTTATCAGTATTTCTATTGATTGTATCCATTGCTCTGGTTAGCGCCTCTATAGATTTCTCCAAGTGTTCCATTTAAGTGTCTGGAACCTTTGCCATGTTTTTGATGAGTCTCTCAAGTCGCTCAAACCTTGAGGATGCTGTCAATTCCATTTGTTCAACTTGTTCCTGGACTTTCTTCAAATACATAGTCACATCTTTCAAGCGCGTTCCCTCTACCATCTCTCAATGAAAGCACCAAGTTGTTATGAACTAAATAAAAACTCAACACGAATATAGATAGGAACAAAAATATGGATTAACATGGTGTATATAATAATAGTTATAGCCCAAGAAAATCCAATCAAGGGTCTGCAAGTCTACAACGGATAAAGAAATATACAGAATAGTAAATGATAGAAAAATTCCCAGAAAAGGTAAAGAAAATCTCCCAACCCCCGAAGAAGGAATGATGTTTAGAGAAGAAGATTGTCATTCACTCCACACCTCTCACGTCTATAATGACTGTTACTATTTAATGATTGCTCTCTCTCTCCCTTAGCTTCCACGTGGGTCTTCTATTTCTCTTACTGCGTTGCACCCCATCTCTTGCATGTGCAATGCTCGTGCCTTCTCCACTAATGTCTAACTCCGCATCTATAGTGTCATGCAATTCGTCTCCTCTATTGGTTCTCTCTACATCATGCATGACATCAGACCAATTTAGACAAATTTGGCTTTTTTTGTTTTCGGGTTATTATTTTATGGAAAGTTTAAGAGCCGTTACAATGGGATATACAACGTGTGAATTTTGAGAAGGATAAAAATAAAATAAAAAATGATTAGAAAGAAAAGGAGTAAATTCTATATATATTTTTATTTTTTTAAACATGATATTTTACTGTCAATAATTAGCTTTCTTACCATGGGGGGCATTTTTAGAAAAAACGATCAGGCAGGTGGGTTTAGTTTTTTGGCTTTGTGCTTTTTGCGCATTTCTTTTACAATGATTTTTTTTTTAAGAAATAGAATAATATAAGTGTTTGGGCTGACGGGTCTCACCTAACGTGGAAAGTCTTGTCATGATGACTTTTGCTTAAGTTTGCACGAAAAAAAAAGCTTTAAATATATTTTGGTAATTTATAAAAGTTTTAATTTAACATTTTTTTATTTATAAATCATATAATATTTTTTAAATTTTGTAAGATAATTCAATTTTGTAGGTTTCTCATGCCATCCAAAATTTAATGGCAAATTCACTAGTCAACTGACTTAAATGCCTAATCTGAAATAAATCAACAAACAATTTAATTGTAATTTTTATAGATTTAAAAGGATTAAATTTGTTTTAAAGAAAAAGAAAAGGAATTATCAGATATTCTCTTGCCAGTGTCATAAATATTTACTAAATAACAAAATTTTGAATTTTAGCATTTATGCTGCCATTGACTTTTTGCCACAAGAGGACAGAATTTTAAAGTTATATATTCGTATTTTTGACTCTTTATGCGTACTGTTTTGTCTCGTCGGTTCACTTTTCCCCAAAATTTACACGTGGTTGTCCTATGGAACTGGTTGTTGCGGAATACTAAGTATATGTTTAAAAAAATAATAGAACATCCAAAATTATAATTTATAATCTATAAAATGTTATAATTTGTTATTTTAATTAAAATTATAATTTTAAATTTTTTATCATTTTTTTAAATACACATTAAGTCGCTCTCTAAGACTATATTTTACTCATTTGAATATTCTCAATTTCTTTTTCAATACTTAGGCGTTATTTCAGTGATAAATTCTACAATAAATCACATAATCTCTTAAATTTTACTAAAATTGTAGAAATCTCTTCTAAAATAGAAAGTTATCTTATATTTTAATCTAATCTTAAATTTTTTGATCAAAATATTATCTAATTTTTATTAAAACATATATATTTAAATTTAATAAAAATATTTTAGTCAAAAATATTAAATTAGATTAAAATAAAAGCTAACTTTTTAATTTTTTTAAAGTGTATATATATTTTAAAAATAATTAAAATATATTGATGTAATTTTAGTTAAATTCATAAAACGTCAGTGCAATTTATTCTAAATTTTATAAACCATTCTATTTCCATCCTTTTCATAAATAGGTATTTTCAACTTCGTAGGAAAAATGGAAGATCAAAGTTTCCTATCTCGCTAATTAGTGATTACTAATTGCTTTATAAGCTACTATTCTCTGTCTCTTGCTTCGCCCTTGTCGATTCCCACCCCCCCCTAAAAAAAATTTTTTTTTTTGAGATATGGCAGACTGTAGTTCCAGCAACGTTACCTCCAAGTTAGCCAGCAAAGTAGCCATAATCACCGGCGGCGCCAGCGGTATCGGCAAAGCGACGGCGCGTCTCTTTGCCGATCAAGGTGCACGTATGGTTGTGATCGCCGACATCCAAGACGAGTTGGGCAACGAAGTGGCAGCATCCATTGGCACGCATAGGTGCAGCTTCGTGCATTGTGACGTGGCAGACGAAGATCAAGTCAAACACCTGTTGGAATCGACGGTCAATATCTACGGCCAGCTGGACATCATGTTCAGCAACGCCGGGATTCTCAGTCCCGCCGACCAGACAATTCTCGACCTCGACCTCTCCCAGTTTGACCGATTATTCACGGTCAACGTTCGAGGGATGGCGGCGTGCTTGAAACACGCGGCTCGTGTGATGGTGGAGAAGCGCGTGAAGGGAAGCATAATTTGCACGACGAGCGTTGCGGCGAATCGCGGTTCTTCGAGACGGACGGACTACTGCATGTCGAAGCATGCGGTGTTGGGACTGGTGCGTGCGGGGAGCGTGCAGCTTGCGGAGTATGGGATAAGGGTGAACTGCGTGTCGCCAAATGCACTGGCGACACCGTTGACGTGTGAGGCGTTTGGAATGGGGATAGAAGAGATGCAAAAACATTATGGGCAATACGCGAGGCTAAAGGGCGTGGTGTTCACCCCTAAACACGTGGCAGATGCTGTGCTGTTTCTTGCGTCTGGTGACTCGGAGTTTGTCTCGGGTCATGATCTTGTGGTAGACGGTGTCTTTAAGCCTCCTTGATAATCTCTGCCTTTTCTTTTTTAATTTTATTTTGTGCGAAATGAACTTTTAATTGGTCATATGTTTATGGAGAAGTATAATATGCATTACTCTAGTTAAAATTTCTGGATTGCTTTGTTCGCTGTTAAGTGTGATTATTCTTAAGTAGTTTGATAGATATCAATCAAACAAGCAAAACCTCTTGGTAGATGATATAGTCTGGATATTTATGTATAAAGGCAAAGACATGAATTTAACAAAAAGGATAAATAATTTTTTTTCTGGAGATATTAAAAATATTCAATTTTATCATCTAAAAATTGAAAGTAAAAAATAACAAAAATATTTTTAAAGTTAATATTTATTTATTTTATTAAAAATAATTTTTTAATAAAGTGTATTTTCAAAATTTTTATTTTATTATCATTCATTTTGTATTAAAAATTACACTTTTAAATTATTTTAAAATCTAAAAAGATTTATATTAGATAAATACATTTATAGTACTTATTAAAAAATATATAAAATCTACAAGAAAATTTTTCTCATCCATTACTGTTTGTCATAAGCTTCTTTTGAGCTTTGTGCAATTTTCGTTTCCTTCTTTTCTTAATTTTTGTATTTATATAGACTTCCACAACTAGTTATACTATATAAATATTAAACATTAAGATGTTTTGATTAAAATATATTATATAGTAATTTATTTTTTATTAGAGACAAATTGACATAGTATATCTTTTAATTGTAAAAAAATGGTAGAATTTAGAATGAGTAATTAAACAGAAAACGTAAATTGATTGGTTGAAAATAAGTGGATGAAAAATAGTGAAAGTACGTTGGAATTTTGGTTAATGCCCAAAGAGAAGCGAGCTATGATTAGGATCATTAATTAAAACATAAACACCCAAAGTCAGTTTGATTTGATTGGGATTGGGTGTAGTAACCAGGGCTTTTGACCTCAATTAAGTTGATTCTGCAGACAAAACGGATGGTTGGATTCGCGGATTGAGTGATGTACTTCACCTAAATCCGAAAGGGATGTGTACAAATTCGTGCCGTTCTTATTCTTATATAAAAATGTCCAAAAAAAAAAAAATAACGCTTAAAATAAATCTTCTATCCAAAAGAAGATAGTAGAAAATCCGTGCTCTTTAATTTCATTCTAATTTATTGGGATTATGCTGTACTTCACTTCTTATTCGAAAATACTCCACAAGGGAGGCACTAATTCTGATGTAATTGATCACTAAGATCCAATCATCGAGGCTTCATTTCTCATTTGTCATGTGAAATTAGTTTCTTGTCTGGTATTTAGAAAATGAACTATTATGTTTTCCCCCAAAATTACTCCAACATATTTTTAGCCACATTTATTTTCGTGTATACTGTTAATTTCGAGTGAAGTGGGCAGGAATTCATGAAAAGGACATTAAAGAAAAAAAAATGGATTCATGGATCTATGGAAGCTATAACGAGTTTTTTTTTTTTTTTAATGTAGAGCGCTTAGCTTTTTGAAAATTTAGATTTGTTTACCATCTCATTGTGTTTTAAAATATACATATTTTCAAACAATTGATTAAATTTTAACTAATTCAGAAACATATGATTAAAGAGAAAAAGGAATGAGATTAGATCTTTCAAATTTTTTTATGTAATTATTCTCTAAATTTAGAGAGAGAAAAAGAAAGATATGCTTTCACTCATACACTCTCTTATCTTTTCTTGTTTTTCTCTCTTTTTTTCTATAACTTTATTAAAAATTTAAGGTTTATTAAAAGAAAATTTAAATAATCTAATCTTAAAAGAAATGGAGGGTATAGTAAAAGGAAATTGTAAGTGCTTGGATTGTATTAGCTTGAGTTATTGTGGACCGTGCAGTAAAGTAATTTCAACAAATTTTTAAGAGATTACATAAATGATATAGGTATTTAAAAATTATAATTAAAAGAAATGTGTAATTTTTTGTATTGCTAAAATTTTGTCCTTGTAATTATAATTTTTAGATATCTATATCATTTTTATAATCCCTAAAAAAAGTTGAAATTGGGCTATTTTACCATGTGCAACAAAATAAATTACTACAAAGGATCTCATTTGATATTCTAAAACTTTTTATTCTAAATTTTTTATGGAGTTTGAGATAAAAAGAAAGAAAAAGGAGAGCCCTATCCACAGTTTTTCTTTCTCTCTTTATCTCTCTCAAATTTTATTAAAAATTTTAAAAAATCTAGATTATAAATAGGGCTCACTCCTTATTTCTTTTTCTCCTTTATTGCGTGCTAGAGAATGTTGAAACAATTAAATCCTCTATAATCATATAATTATGCAATAAAAAATTAACATAAAAAATATGTATAAATCTTCTTACCTCTTTTTACATTCATTTCTTTTTATTTATTTTTCTCCAATCAAATTATAAAATTGTAGAATTCCCGAATTAGATGGGGTGATGTTGGGGACAGACAGCAGACTAGGGTTCGAAGAAAGTAGCCCACACGTGTTACATCAGCTGCATTGAAAAAGAGTGCCACAGATGCGACGTCGCATTACACATGGAACGCACTTTCCATGGTTATATTACGACCGTGGTGGGGCCCAGACCCAATCAGACGCCACGTTGCACGAGATTGGTGTCGGCTGAGTGTTGCTTGTGTTTTAGTTCAAAACGCGGCGACGTTGTTTCATAATGGCCGTACACGTAACCCCAAGTGAGCTTGAGCTTGTCGGTAAGGAATTGAAAACCCAAAAATTAGAGGCTTCGGGTTCGTGAAGGGGGTCCACCTGGCATCATATGGGTGGCTGAGGTACGATTAATCTCGTTCCTCCATCTACACCACCCACGGGGCTCTCCCGTGTTTCCCGATTCTTTTTTTTTTAATACATTGTCTTTTCTGCTTTGTTGCGTCACTCAATTTTCCTTTTTTAAAACGTTAATTACTTGGCTAACCCCAACGCTAGTCAAGATCGACCCTAATAGTTTAGGTATAAATAGAAAAATAATAGGGAAAATATTACCGTCATCCTCAAGTAGAACCATAATTCAATGGTTCTGTTTCAACTTTCGACTGTGGCCCCTGGGTCGTACTTCATAAAATCACTCCTGCTCAAGTTCCCGTTCTTTTTGATTGTGAGAGATTTTTTTCTTTGGAAAAAATTAAAATAAACATGTTTCGTATACTTTTATAAAATTCACTTTTATGACAAATATAAATATGTTTATTTGTAAAATCCTATTCCACTTGTAATATAAAGCTAAGGCCCTGGTTGTCAGTAAACAATTTTGTAGAGATGGAATTGAAGATAAAATTATCATGATATGCGTGTTTATTTGATTCTTTAAAATATTATTTTATTAATGGAAGAATGTCTAATCTACCATTTTAAGAAATCATAAATTTATCTAGAAAACGATGGATCAAGCCCCATTCCAAGTGAGTTTTAGTAGATGCCTGAAACGCCCCTTTTCCATGTTTGTGGTCATCTTCTTCTACTACTTCTTTTGGCTCTGTTTTGGGTTTTGTCTCTGCTTTTATTACCTCCTGGGTAGGCCACAAAAGATGACGTGAAGAACAGAGTTTTGTGCCCAGAATTTATGGAGCAATTGGTAATTTCAAAAGTATTTTTATGAACTAAAAATATTAAAAATAAATATTTTAATATTTTTTTAATTAAAAGTACATAGAAAATAATTCTTTTAACAAATTAAACAAATTATTCATGAATATTTTAATATATTTTTGTATTAAAATATTATAATCATTTGATTATTTTTTAATTTTTATTCTTACATTATTTTCATCTAAATATTAAAAAAAAAGACTTGACAGTGTCATTTACTTTTATAATATGCTAGATATAATTATTTGAGTTCATCAGAATTTATTTCTCCTATCATCCTCATTCCTATAATAATTATTCAGTGAACCAAAGCGTTTTCATGGGCTCTTTTCAAATTAACTAAATACAAGAAGTGTCCTGAGACATGGTTTTACGGGTGCCTTTCACCTTTATGTTTCAATTTTTGTTTTTTATTTTTTATTTTTAAAACTGCGAGAGCATCAGTCTTGGGTGTTGAGGAAAGTATTTGCAGAAAGTGCACATTAGAGAGGGAATCGTTGGAAACGCGAAAGGGCCATACTCGGCCAATTCATCTGATAGGTGACTCTCAACGAGGAAGTACAACGACTAGCTAGTAACTGGTCAACTTGGCCATTCAGGTCTCCTATACCAATTGAAACACCAAGTCACCAGGGGACCCCATAAACGCAGGTGCAGAATCACCAACTAGTATGCAGCTAAACAACTATTAGGCTTCACCCTTCGAACTTCCTCGAATGCAACCCCTTAAGATTGTCAGAAACGATATTACACTAGCCACTTAAACATTCTCATCAAGACCACATTATTTAATAACATTTTCTTCCAAAAGTTTCGTTCAACAGCCACACCCATATCTACCACATGCTCTGAACAGAAAGGGTAAGGGCTAGAAATATGGACAAGGTGAACAAATTTTAGTAAGACCAGGACCAAAAGGCATGAGCATGATCTTCCTCTGCAAATCCAAAATGACATGGACTTTCAGGCGGGTCCGAGTAATCATCATGAAAATGTTCCAGTTTGGGAAAGATGGATGGAGGAAATAGGCTCTTGCTCAAGTTATCTTCTTCATCCTGAGATAGATCTGACTGATCAGGTTCAAATGCATAAGAAGAATCACAGTGCTCCAGGAGTGAAGAATGAACTCCATCTATGTAATGTGGACTCTCTGAATCCAATATGTCACTCTTTGCTGAGCTAATCATACCTTCCTGTTTACAAGCCCCAACAGAAGCTGAATCAAACAACCACTTTTGCCGTGGTTCGTGCAATTTCTTTGTTTCCATTTCCTCTCTTTGAAGCACTTTTTCTGTGAGGCTTGCAACCTAAGTTGAAAGATTAGAAAAACAGAAGATAAAAGTTGCATAGAATTTAATGGGGAGAGAGAGAAATTAACGTGAACAAGTTGTGACAATCAAATAATTAATCATAATTACCTCTATTTTTAATTTGTCTTTCTCCTTGAGGAGGTTCTCGTAGTTGGCCTTAAGATTGGTATAGCTAGCTTCTAGAGATTCATAGTCCTTCTCCAGTTGCTTGGTCTTCCAACGTGCTCGTCGATTCTGGAACCAAATGGCCACTTGCCGAGGCTGCAATCCAAGGTCCTTGGCTAGCTGGTTTTTCCTTTCTGGTAGGAGCTTGTTCTCAATTTCGAAGCTTTTCTCAAGAAACTGCACTTGGTTAGCAGTTAGCCGCCTCTTCTTCTCAGGTTGATGAACATACTCTTCCATGTCGTCTTCTCCAATTTCACCATCATAAGCAAAAGGGCGGAAGAACGACCCATCAGTATCACTACCCATCTTTCCTCCTTGCACATCTGCAAAGCTCACCATGGATCTTGAACCTAATCAAGTAACTTTAATTTAGAAAAATCTTGCAGTTAAACCATCTTAATCCAGCCCAGATTTATACCCATTCTGGAGTTGATTATCACAAAATTAGTAATTTAATGACCCCTATGTAATTTAAAGACTCCTATCCTATGTACACACGTTATTGCTTGTCAAGAAAATTAGATTTCAATGCACAAATAGAACCAAGGTAAATTGCAATATAATTCATCTCTCATTAATGACAAGAGATCACAGAGCAACATCTCGCACCACAAAAATGGTGAAGAAGTAACATTTGGAGAGGATAATGAGGCATATCCAAGCAGTAATGCCCGTTGACCATATATAATTGATATAAAATCACAATCACCCAACAGCAATCTTGCAGACAATTCAACAAAAATGACATGAGACCAGGGTTTAATACTAAAATGAAGAAGCATAACATATATGAGACATTAGCTAAATTGATACAATTCATGTACAGAAGAGAAAGAGTACCGAGGAAAGAAGAGTAAGAGCCAGAAAGGAAAAGAGCATCCGGAGAATTGGAAGGAGCGTTTTGTTTGTGAAGCAAAATACTGAAAGTGGAAGCATTTCCATTTGCAGGACCCCCGCTAAAGACCTTACAACCTGCCATTTTGAGGAAGCTTGCTATGTATGAGGTTGTGAAGCAGCCATGGGAGGTGGGGTTAAGAGAATAGAAGAAGGATGATGAACGGAGGAGGATCTAAGGCTTATGGCGAAAGAAGCTGGTGATAATAATCTGGGTGATGTGGGAGGTGTGAGAACAGCGGCAACGCATACCCATCACTCAGCAGAAGCAGAAATGGGCGATTCCGCCAGCGCACAGAAAGACAGACATTTTCTTTCTCTTGGGAGAACAAACCATCATGGTTTTATAATAGGAAGCACAGTTTCTGCTCACTATGATCCCTTTGCCACTATGCAATGATTTTTCTTGGAATTCCATTTTTATTACATTTTGTTCTCAGATGCAATGCGATGGTTGAATCTAAAATTGACCAAGTTCAGATTGTAAATTTATGAAGCGCTTATTTTTATATAAAATAAATATTCATCTCAGAGAAAGATCTTCAAAACAAATAAGAGAGAGAAAGAGAGAAAAGTTAGGGACTAAAAATCAGTGGTAAGTAATGGGATATATGATCTGTAACTTGTCTTATCCGTAATTAGAAATTCAGCTCATGCCTCATGCTTAGGTCAACAGTGGCACCTTGGTTTTGGTTTTTCAAATTAAAAAAGAGATAAAATAAAACGGAAGATGGAGAGAGAGAGAGAGAGAGAGAGAGAGAGAGGAGAAAACCTTTTAAATTAAAAATTATATAGTTTAAATATAGTATTTTGTTCAACTATTTTTTTAAAATAAAAAATATAAATTAAATTAAAAATTTTTATTTTAGATTTTTATTTAATATCTTTTCAATTTAATTTTAAAGTTATTTAGGTTATAAATATTTTTGAATTAATTTTAATTTAATTCTGAGTCACTTTACTCATTTGGTTTTAAATTTAATTTCATTTTGAGTCAATAAAATAATTTAAAAAAACTTAAAAAATAGCTTAAGACGAAAACCTTAATGTGTTATCTTATTTTTAAACCTAATTCATCTTGAGAGGAAGAAGAAAAAATGATTCAATACCCATCACTTAAAAATAAATAAAGACGTTTTTCCTATATTTTTTTTTTTGAGAAGTAAGGCATGTTAAAATAAGAAACTCTTAAAAAATATTAGATTAGTGGTGATCTTTAGAAAGAGAAAATTGAATACTAATTTGAAATTTTCTTATGAAAAAAAGGAAAAAGAAAAAAAAAAAACCTAGTGTTTGGGGTACAAAAAGCTGAAGCAAGCTTGGGGGACAAATGGCCAATTCTTCATAAGAGACAGAGAAATCAGAAGAGAGTGAGTCAAAAATCAGAGAGGGAGATTAGGGAGCGAAGTATCATTGGGGGCATAACTAAACAGGTATTGAATCCCAACTTCTAGTCTCGGTGCCCTGTTCATTAGCTCAGCTCAATGGAGACTTGACCCTCTCCCACTTTGCCTATTGAATGTGGTTTTTGTCTGCTATTGAAACTTCTCTCCTCCATCTCAATGATATTATGATTTCGGCTAGATTAACTTTCGGTATAGAATGTGTAGTGATCCAAATGGATACATTACTAGAATTTTAGTCAAATGTTAATCTTAACATGGGTCCTTTCTCCCAATTGAATTATTTGGAACGTGACTCGTGCTGCTTTCACCCAAAATTATTCTCAATTCCATGCTATGCGTTCCGTTGGGAAGACGATTGTTTTAATAGTCCAAATTGATGGATCCTTGGAAAGAATAACAAGAGAGAGACCGAAGCATTTGGGATTTCCTAGAGTGTTGCTTTTACTGTTATGATTCGTGTGACTAGATTAAAATTGCAGAAGGCATGTTAACCGAAATGGATGTTTAAAGCTTGTTGGTTTACTCTCTCCTCCTCTTTTTATCCGTATGGATGATCTTTCATTCCAGGTAAATTTGACTACATTCGGGGCGTGGCCACCTTCTTTTTCCAAAGAAAGTCCAAGGAAAAAAAATTACATTAAATTAATATTTTTAAAATTAAATTAATTATTCAGTTTATAATTTATTAATCTAACTTTAGTTAAATAGTTAATAATTAAATATATATTTTAAAATTTTTATATATTAAAATTCTAATATAATAAATAAATATTAATAAATTTTAAATATTTTATTACTAATTTAAAAATTTTTAAATTATTTTTTAATTGAAAAAAAAACTACTCATAATTAAAAATTAAAAATATATAATATTAAACTTTTGAGGTTTTTAATTTATATTAAGTTCTAATTATCATCAAACAATTAAAAAAAACAAATGGCAATTTTAGCCAGGCACTTGATATTTAAAAAAAAATATTACTGAAAGATAAGATATGTTAGAGAGTAAGCATATAAAATAGCCAAGCACATGCTTTTTATTTCTTTTATGTTCTTTTTTTTTTATTTCTCTTTATTTTAACCATCTATTTCTTTTAGTACCTTTTATTTTTATTTTTTTTAAATTTATAAAAAAAGAACTATTCCATTTTATAAGAAAACATCTTTTTTAAAAATTTAATGATCAATCTTTTAATTAATCAATTTTCTAAACTAATCAAATTAAATCAGGTCTAATTTTTAATTTAATTAGTTGAATTGACTAATCTAATTTGATTTTAATTACTTTGATTCAAGTAGTGTGTTGATGCATGAATAGGCTTATGGATCAACTTTGCTTTTGGGTTTTCGTGGATCAAGATTTTTAACAAACAAAATTGGTAGGTATGAAAATAGGATAATTATATTTAATATAATATAAAAAAAATAAAAATATCATTTCATTTATATGTGAAATTAGAAAAAAATAGTATGGGAATTGATTAGAATGATGAGAAAATGAATCTTATGCTTTTTTTAAAAAAATTGTGTTAGGAAAAAAATCATAATAAGAGTATAATAGATTTTGTATAAATTAAATATAATAATTGCTTTTAATTCATGTACTTATGGAATGAAAATATATTTATTTTCTAGTATTACAATATATATATATATATATCAAACGCCATTATTTAATAAATTTCTTTTCATTTTTTTATGTCATTATCCTCTTTTAGGACATTAATCTTTGATTAATGACATTAAGTAGGCAAAGAGCACATGAGAATCCACATATCATTGCTGGGGTGTTGTAATGTTTTGGTAGCATTTTGTTTAGAAATTAAAAATAAAAATTATAATTGCAAGAATACAAATTTTAACTATAAAAAATTTATGTTTAAAAAAATTTTATTTATACTTTTTAATTATATAACATAATTATAATTTTTATTTTAATTCCTATAAAAAATAAAGAATCTTACATGCCGTTTGGTAGGAGAGGAAAAAAAAAAAGAAGAGAAAGTTTGATAAAATCTTAAATTTATCTCTATAATTATTATTTAATATTTTTATTTAATAATTAAAAATAAAATATATTATAAATATTTTTTATTTATAATTTTTTTATTTAATTTTTTCACAAAGCGCAAAAAGTAAGGAATCATTCCAATCCGTGGTTTTCTTCGTAGAAAGTTTGTTTGTTTTTTTAATTATATTTTAAAAAAAGAAAAAGCAAAGGAAGAGGTTAAATCCGGTAACATAAACAGCCAATAAAAGGATGAAATGTGGCCGCTACTGACTTTTGCTTACCTGCCGTGGGACTGTGAAAGTGGGCAGTCCGGTCTATATGGGTTGGCCTGCATGCATTTTTTGGCATTTGGGTTGTTATGATTTATTTATTTAAAAAGTATTTATAATGTTGGCTTAGCTAAATTTTTGATAGGCCATGAATTAGGTTATGTTAGGGTTTTTAACCCTTTAAAAAAATGCTTAATATATTACTATTTTATAAATTATATATAAAGTAAGGTTTACAAAAATACTTCACCTAAAAAAACAACAACTTATATTTATTATTAAATTATTATTTAAAAAATTCTATGATTTTATCATCTATCAAATTAACCAAAATTCAAATGACATTTTCAGTTAACAAGAGAAAATCGCATGCACAATATTATTCAATTACATTTTGATACTATAAATAATTGTGTTATTTTCATAGGGTATGAATATTTTTTATCTTAATATATAAACATTATTTAGTTAAAAATTATTATATAAATTATAACTATAAAACAGTAATTGTAAATGTTTTATAAAAAAAGCCGGTCCTAACCCAACTCTTGATGGGCCATGAGCTGGGCTAAAACATTCACTTACAAAAAAGGTTTTAATGTCCCAATCAAGTCAACCCCACTTTTAGGACTAGGTTAAATCCTCTAGACGGGTTTGGATCCCCTAAAATACTTTATGGGATGAAGTGAGGAGAAAGATAAGGAGAGAAAGGTGGAATCCATTTCTGTCGTGTGAGTCACACTTTTTTTTTTTTTTAATCTTTTCCTTCACTTCACCTAAATTATTTCAAGTGATTTTAACCCTCTCTAGACTTGGACACCTTTGATTGTTGCTCTCTTTCCAGATTTTACGATTCACAACTTTACACAAGGGATTTATTTAGAACGATACGGTGAATAAGGTTGAATTTAGTAAGCTTATATAATATAATTTTTTTATTAGATGTTTGGAATAAACACCAAATGTATCGTCGGCGTCGTCCAAATTTGAGAAATATGGTTCAGTACAGAAGTGAATCTAAAAGATCACAAGGGGAGAAATATTTCAAGCAAAGAATGGTGTGTTCATGAAGTTATAAAGGAAATGAACACTACTGGGCTGTGAATTTATGTGTTTTGGTTATATGGTTTATGCAGTGATTCCGAGTCATGGATAGAAGAAAGGGATTGTATTTGAATAAAGTTTTTTAAGGTGTTTGTTGTTAGATTTATCAATAAAAATATATGATAAGTGGGAAAAATTCTAAAAAATACAATTTTATGCTGTTGAGTAGTAAAAAAATTCACTTTGGCATATTTTTATAAGAAAATATGATAACAAAGATATTAAAATTATACATAAAATTTTTATCACAAAAACGGTAAATGGATTTGATAGTACTCTTTTATTGATTCACTTGTAACAAATGTTTGATTTCTCTATTATTGCAATATAAAACAGTATAAGATTTGAACGGTTGAAATTATATTTGGATAGTTCAAATTTTAATTTTTAATTTTTTTTAATTTCAATCATTATTTATTTTTTAGTTTACAATTAAAAAATTACTTTCATCCTACATTTTATTTCTATTAAAACTAAAAAAAAATGTCAAAATAAAAAAAATTAAATTAAATCAAATCTGAACTATACGATGAATTGCTTTGCTCAAACAGTAGAGAACCCCAATTCGGTTGAAGGAGATCAAAGACATAAATGATTCAGTGGCCAACCTTCTTGTTGCTTCATAGGCTGATATGGTGCAGCCAAAGTGTAATATATATATATATATATATATATATATTCTTATTTGGTTTAAGAATATGAATTATTTAAAAGGGACATTTATCTAAGAAATAAATATAAACGATTTATTTTAAGAATAGTAGAAAAATTATATTAAGGATGTGTCTTTATAATTTTATTTAAATGAATACTTTTGTCAACATAATAATAATTATTATTTATCTCGTAGCCATTTTATATAGTTAAATATCAAAGGATTGTCATACAATTTTATGTATTATACGGTAGTGTATTAAATATTTTATTATACAAATTGTATACAACTTAATTTTATCCTATACAACCTTATTTAATGTAATACTAACATTAACCTCTGCCGATGCAAGGTTTTTAAAAAAATTTAGGTTCCACAATAAAAAATTAAAAAAATAAAATAAAATGTAGGCTTCATGAAAAAAAAAAACAATATAGATAAACAGTGCATGTGTGAATAAACAGTGTTTATACATATATAATAGATTATCCAGTCTTGAAATATACAATCTAACAAATAGGTCTTAAAATATAATTTTTTACCGGAAGGAACTTTTGTGGAACATATAGTGGGCCTAGTGACCCAAATTGAGTTTCTTGTGTTAGCCCAAAAAGGTGATTGAAAGTGGCTATCGGCTTCAAATGTTCGATACTTCAATCAAACTTCGAACACCCCCACCCCCAAAAAATAAAGTTCAATCCAACTTGTATATATCACAAACAATGACTTGAGTTATAGCGTGAAGCATATTAAGGTTCAGTCGAAGAAGCAAGAACCTTATATTAATGTATTCATTCTTATTTTCTTATTCTAGATATTATGCAAACATAGAAGAAGAAGGAAATTAAAAAAAAAAAAAGAATGGGCTGCCACAACAAAGTTTCAGAAAGGCCGAAAATTGAGTCATGGGTCCTCTCATGGGTAACTAATTTTTAGGCCTGAAACATTTGGTCCATCGGTGACCAAGTCAGCCCACAAAAATATATGACATCCATTTTAACTCTGACTTTTTTTTGGAACAAAATTTTTAAAAAAAGACTCTGACTCTTAATAATAATCATTGTATTAATAGTAAATATTTAACAATAAAGGAATGAAATAAGAGTAGCGAACTTTGATAATAATAAGGAGAATTATATTTTCATCTTGCTTTGTTTTTCAATACCATATCTTGATCTCATTCATTAGAGAACAAAATCAGTCAATATTTTAACATAATAACATTAATCATAAGATCTGTGAAGATTCTATAGTTTGAGTTTTGAATAGCGTGGATGGCTTTGACCTATTCCCTCTTTACTAGTTATCTCTTATCTTTGTTAAAATTTTTAATGTTATTCTAAATATCAACTCTGCTAATTAAGTTTGTGAAAATTGATGACATAGGCTAAAAACCAAAGTTAATAAACTTTAATTCAAAACTTAATATTTGACCAATGCAAGTATAATGATATATTATCAATTTCTATTAATTTAATTAGCTAAATTAGTGTTTAAAAAATATTAAAAATTTTGGCAAATACATAAAATAAAATAAACACAAAATAAATATCTAAAATGAAATTAATAGTGACTTTAAATTTTTAAAATAAAAAGACACTTTCTTCTATAATTTATTAAATATGTTATCAAGTTTTTTAATCAAAATGTAACATGTAAGAGAACTTTTTAAATAATTTAATTATTTAATGTTGAGCTATAAAAAAATATACATTATCATATTTTTTATTAGAAAATTGATAACAAAGATTTAAAAAGTAAACTTAAATTCTTACCATTAAACACATTAAGTATAAACCATAACTTATATCTTCTAATTTTTTGAAGTACAGGTCATATCAATTCTTCTCAAGTCTTTGTAAAAGAACACTAGCTAAAAATTAGTCTTTATTCCTTCATCTTTGGAAGGACACATGTTTTCAACTTGCCTAATATAGTTCAACACTTGGATAGCATTAGCTATTATCACAGTGAAAGCTACTCTGAGTGGAAGCAAATGCAGATGTTTACAGAATGATCCAGTAGACTTATCTTCCTCCACCTTGGTTGCTTGAAGGCCCTTCAACTTTCCAGCTCAAAGCTACCAAAGGTTGAATGAAAATGCCTTTACCCACCTCCACAATAACGCAAGTCTACCTCTCCCTATCACCTTTGGCTGAGACTGACCCACCATGGTTCATGGTTGTTTCAGAGATTGGCTCACTACTAGCATGTACCTTCACAGAGGCATAAAGAGAAGGGTGCTACATGTACCAGGACCACTCTTGCATTTCATATTCCATTTCTAATTGCAGAATCAACAACTCTCACCAGTCACCACCATTTTGTTTTCTGGAAAGACGAATAGAAATATGGGACTTAAAAGTCAAAGTTTATTACTATTTATATGCAAGACAGAATTCAGCACTTCAGCAGCACTATTAATTAGTGGTCAGCAGGATAGAAAACTCTACTTCAAAGTCTAAGCCACATCTTGGTGACGAAAAACCAATAACCTCAGCTTAAGAAATTGCTGAACCAGTGATGTTGATTAATACCCGGCCAATGTGGTCACTAACAGATCCCACGTTTTTTTTTTTGTGTTGTTCAGTGGGGATATTGCTTCATGAAATTCCATAGACGAAGCATAAGCTAATATTACTGCAATAAATTCTTATTTTAGTGGTTTCTTCCATTTTTTTTTCTTCTTTTTTGCTGCTGCCGTGAACAAATAAATGGATCTAAAAGAAGACTAGGACACGTCCTGTTAGACATGTAGATTAATTGGCTAAACGTTACTAGCAAATTCTTTATCATATTATTTAAACATTTTTCAATTCCTCAAACAGACAAATGGCAAGTTGGAGAAAAACGAAGATGCCAATTTGGGACCTTAACAAGTCGAAATTATTGACACAATACGTTCAGGAATCGCATTCAGTCCATATTCGAATGGAGATGGGTCTATATTCCTAACCTGATCGTGAGGTTTCTCTACAGTGGGGTCTAAACCGGCCTCCTGAGAGAGACAATCCTACAAAAGCAACGATTGGTTCTTACTCATTTTCATAACAAAAGATCGGATCTTGCTTAATACTCCATGAAATAAAAAAACTCAGCTTAGATAATAGATATTATCATTCTAAGAGGTAAAGTTTTATGGTTCAAATTCTATGAGAGATAAATTTATCCATCGACTCGACACTCATTGATTTATCAGATCTCTTAAACCAGCTTATCCATAAGAGGATACTGCGAGACTCTGACGTGGACTGGCGGCTATAGAAACACAAACAGTTCTAGGCTATTCATCCCTTACCGTGTTCTTCTATCCTCCACAAAATCCCCTATTTTCTTGGGGTCAAAAGATTAATGCTTTCCCCACGATCTAACTTTCTTTTTGGCAAAATTTGCTTTCTTCAAATTCAACAAGGAGGAGGATCCAGTACATAGTCCCCATAAGTGGAGTAAATGGTGGGGGTGGGACCCCTCACTTGGATGTTCCTAGCCACCCAACTTGGAGATCTCGATGATCCATCATCCACCCAGCATTCCTCTTCTTAGCTACAACCACATATTTTTATGATCAAGGATAAAGGGATTCACATGTGGCCCTGAAGGGATACTCTTGCTTACCATAGAATGAAATAGGTACCTGCTCAAATGACCCTGGAGAGAAGATCCAGTCCCATTCAAGTTGATAGCTCTGTAAGAACCTCAGAATAGACAAAGTTCACTTGACCATTTAAACTCATAAATGGTCTGATGGCAACAAATCATAGTCCTTATCAAATTTACGTACCCAAATTCAAACATTAAGAATTTTTATAATTATGTTTTAAAGATGTTGAAAAAAAAAAAATTCTCTATAGGTCAGGAAAGATTGAAAATAAAGTGGTTAAGAGATAGTGTAGAAGACAAAGCATTGATCTGTCAATATTAGCATTTAGTCGCAGTGGACAACTATATGGGTGGGACATACTTGAAAAGCTTCTTTGTAACTTTGCCTTCACTCTCAACATCATACAATTATGACTTCTGTCAATTTGCATACTTGCTTCTTTAAATTTGTGTCTCATCTTGTGATGCCTTGATATCCATTCCCTGATAAGTATGGTGACAAATACACAATGCATGGTTGTTCATGCAATTATCTAACGCCACCTTTGATTCCCAATATGCATATCATCCTGCTTTTTAGCAGTATCATCCGCAAACAACTGTGTGTATAGCTCATTTTAAACAAATCGGATTAATCGTCATGATTAGCATTTCCATATATTGTAACCCTATCCTATAAAAAACTAACAAAACAATGCAAAGAGAAATTTAACTGGAAGAAATGTGAACATCTAAAGATATATTGGTGGAACATTAGGTTCCTGGACCTTCTTTCTCAACATCCCCTCTCCCATTGAAATAGAGAACAACCAAAAAGACGAAGATAGCAGTGGAAACTGTCAACCTCAATGCAAGGTAAAAAGATTAATGAGAGTGGATGGTCGCCTTCAAGAAGTCTAGATCTTTCCTCTTCTATCGGAAACCCCATTTCCTCAGCTTATAAATACCATTATGTTTATCACTTCCAATTTAACAGAAGAATTTCTCGATCAAGTCTCATACCACAAGCATCCCAACCCCTCCTGCAACCAAATTAAAGAATAAGATAATACTGGAGACTATAGAAGTTTAGAGATGGTAAAGTTATTAAACTTCATAATTTCCACTTCACTCGTAGTTTTATATACTATTACTTTGTTCTAAACCCACTGAGAAACTCATAGGATGAAGCACAATTGAACGTATGGGAAGGCTATGTAGATTGGAGAAACAGGCCTGCTTTGAGAGGACGCCACGGTGGCATGCTGGCTGCCTCCTTTGTTTTGGGTTAGTACAGTCTAAGTACATAATTTATGTTTCTCTGATTTGTGAACAATAACATATTAGGTTATTGGAAACCAAGACATCTCTCAGCTATATAATTCTTGTTATCTTTTTGTTTCACAAAGATATTGCATATTTAAGCGTATGTCTATATCTAACTTTTACACATTGCAAATTACAGTTGTGGAGATATTGGAAAACCTAGCATATCTTGCCAATGCAAGCAACCTTGTTTTGTACCTGTCCAAGTTTATGCACTTTTCCCCATCCACTTCTGCCAACATTGTCACCAACTTCATGGGAACAGCCTTCCTCCTTGCTGTTCTTGGTGGTTTTCTGGCAGACTCCTATTTAACTACCTTTTCCATCTATCTGATAAGCGCTGCAATTGAATTCATGGTGAGTTGCCAAAATAAAACTACTGTTTATGTATTTATTTATTTTTATGTTATTAGATTAGCTTTGCAAAAAGTATCTTTATGGCTTTTAATCCAAAGTTGTGCTTCAATATTACACACAGTTAACTAAAAAGGAAAGGAAATGCGAAATTCAAATTTGCAACTGCATATTGCACTGTAATAATTACAGATACCATAAGTAGAAAGAAGACTAGTACAAGCCATTTAGCCCCCATAGATGGTGCTTCTGGGTAGTTCATTCCCCTGGGAGGAAGGAATCAGCACAGGAACATATTAAAGGATAATTCTAGAAAAGAGAAACCAAGCAATGTAATATCGTAGTAGGCATGTGACAACCACATGGTCAAGATATTGATAAACTAAAGCACAGTTCTAAGCTAGACCCACCTGATGATGCCCTTCTTCAATCCTTAACCCAACCAAAGGTTAAAACAAAAATGACTGAAGAAGAAATGAAACAAAAAGCAATATTGATTATTGTGGTCAAAAGTATCATAAAGCTGGCCAAGATATTCATGCTCGGACCAGAAGCAAGGTCCAGTCATGCTCAAAGTTGAGATAGTTAGTTCTCTGATAGATATTTTTATAGCCAATTTTAAAATATGATATCCTGTCCTCATATAATGGCGATGATTTATCGAAAACTGAAGCAACTAATCATCTAATGCTAAATATAAACTCTTGCTTCCAACCAAGGCTGATATATCAGCCAAAATCACTGTTTACAGTTATCTTAAGTTGAACAAAGTTTTCTTCAACAATTGAAGTGCATTCTGCAATAACATGATGTTAGAAAAGTTTTATTGTGATGTAAGATCATATTTTTTTCACATTAAACTACTTGATGAAACAGGGTTTATTAATACTCACAATACAAGCTTATATACCGTCACTCAAACCACCAAGCTGTGTTATGGGAAACACCGATATTCTATGCCAGGAAGTTCATGGCGGGGAAGCAGCAATGCTATTTGCAGGCCTCTATCTGGTGGCACTAGGTGTGGGGGGAATAAAAGGTTCACTTCCTCCTCATGGGGCTGAGCAGTTTGATGAGACTAATTCAAAGGGAAGGAAGCAGAGATCTGCATTCTTCAATTACTTTGTCTTCAGCCTGTCATGTGGGGCATTGATTGCAGTAACTTTTGCGGTCTGGATTGAAGACAACAAAGGCTGGCACTGGGGTTTAGGCATCTCAACTGCAGCAATACTGGCCTCCATCCCAATTTTTCTCCTTGGCACTGGGATATACAGGACCAAAATTCCTGCAGGAAGCCCCATGACGACCGTGTTGAAGGTACATTTCAAACAAGTACCGCATATATAAATATGTGTGTGTGTATATATATGGCAAGTTGAATTTTGAAGACAAGCTAAAGGAGCTGCTTTATATTTGTTGACAGGTTGTTGCTGCAGCAGTTCTTGCCAACTGCAAAGCTAGGAATTCAACCAACGCGATAATGAGCATGGCCACAAATCCATCCTATACAACTGAAATGAGTGAGGGAGAAGAAAGTAACAGTAAAAATAAGGTACGAGGCCAAAGTCATATTCTGACAGAAAGCCTTAAATTCCTTAACAGAGTAGTGACAGAGCCAGTCCATCCAAAGCTTCAATGTACAGAAAAGGAAGTGGAAGAGGTCAAGATAGTAATAAGGATTCTTCCCATATTTATGTCCACCGTAATGCTAAATTGTTGCCTTGCTCAGCTCTCTACCTTCTCAGTCCAACAATCTGCCACTGTGGATACTAGGTTTGGTTCCTTCAAGGTCCCACCAGCTTCTCTACCTGTTTTCCCTGTCCTCTTCATCATGATCCTTGCCCCAGTATACAACCATGTTATTGTTCCATTTGCTCGAAAAGTAACCAAAACTGAAATGGGGATTACCCATTTAACACGAATTGGGACAGGGCTATTCCTCTCTATTGTGGCAATGGCTGTGGCAGCTTTAGTAGAAATCAAGCGAAAGAATGTTGCTTCCAAATTTGATTTGTTAGATTCTGCCAAAGCTCTACCTATCACATTCCTTTGGGTGGCTTTACAATACTTATTCCTTGGTTCAGCAGATCTTTTCACTTTGGCTGGCATGATGGAATTCTTTTTCACAGAGGCACCACTGAGCATGAGATCTTTAGCCACAGCTCTCTCATGGGCCTCACTAGCCATGGGATACTTCCTCAGCACAGTTCTTGTTTCAATTGTCAATAAGGTGACCGGGGCCTTTGGACACATACCGTGGCTCTCTGGTAGCAACTTGAATCATTATCACCTTGAAAGGTTTTACTGGCTGATGTGTGCACTGAGTGGGTTGAACTTTTTTCATTATCTGTTCTGGGCCAATTCCTACAATTACAGATCAACAAGGCCAGGGTACTAGAAGAAAGACAACCATTTGTTTGAGGTCTGATGTTTTAGAGAATTAGAAAGAGCTCTTTAATTATGATATAGGTTGTGCTTCGCTTCCAAATAATGAAAAAGAGAGGAAGGGAGCAATCCGTGGTCATTTACCTATTCCATATGCCATGTAGGTCGTAGTGTCAAAATTCATACTTCTTCTGCTTCGCTGGCAGTATGGATCATGATTGGTGGAGATTCCTTCTACTATATCACCTATCTGGATACTTCATGTTCTCAATGTACTTCGTTTTAGGTTGTCAATTATAATAAAAATTTCTATTGATACTTATGAGAAAAAAAAATGTACAATTACAGAAGTAAAAATTTAAGACAATTACAAACGGTAAATGAACAATTTGAAAGCTCTCTCATTCAGACAAAATTGTAAATATCTTGTGCAGAAACAAAATGAAACTTTTACTAATATCTGTTTTGCTTTCTTTCTGGTCATTTAAGGTTTTTAAGAAAGTAGAACTGGTTTATAGTAACTGACGGAATTCATCTTATGGGGTTCCAATGAGAGGGGGAAAGGTAGATTACCCCAGATTACAATTCTCATTATACCTTTACTCAAAAACAAAAAATGGATTGAAGTCTCATGCTCGATACGTTTAGGAGAAGATTATAGCTTCAAAATGATCACAATCTAGAAGCAGCAGAATCATCTCCCAAGGAATTGTTTTAAATATCACGGAGGAGTAGGTAAGACAATAAATTATTGTATGGATAAAGAAAGCTCACAACATGGGCCACATGCTAGGCAAGCTTGTTTTGTTGAGGGCTGACCGATAAAGTTGAATCAGATTGGATCCTAGTGGAAGGAAAAATAAAAACAAAGTGAAACAGGGACGTATGGATGCAAAATATCAGGTTACTCTTAGAGAGGAAAAGAAATTGTCATTCAATTTTTGGGCGAAAGAAAAAAGAAAAAAATTGTGGTCTATTGAGCAAGATGGCCAAGAAGAAGACACCGTGAGCTGGGAGTGAGCTGCCTCATTCAGTAGAACAATTCCTGCTAGCTAGAATTGCACCTCGTCTTAACATATATATGTACAACTTTTTATTTTTTTTATTTATCACATTGTCTAAAGAGATGCAAAATTATATACATTGTATTATATTTTTGTTAAGTTATTTTTAAATAAATTATAAAAATGTATTATTTTTATAAATAAATAAATATTATTTTTAAATTAAATTATATACTTATTATATTATTACTAAAAGAATTATAAATTTATTATATTTTAATTAAAAAATCTAGTACAAAAATATAAAAATAAGACTTAAATTTAATATCTTTAATAAAATATATATATGTATAAGTATATATATAATTCAATATTGAGAAGTAAAAAATTTTATATTTATTTGTAAAAATCATATCTTTTAATCGGAAAAAGTTGGAAGTATTGTTTGAGTTTTCTCCTTTTGTATATATGCTTAATTACACGTAAGCTAATAAAGACAAGGGGATGTAGCTCAGATGGTAGAGCGCTCGCTTAGCATGCGAGAGGTACGGGGATCGATACCCCGCATCTCCATTTTTTTAAATATAATTTTTATGTTTAGATATATTTGGACCAAAACAAAATTAGTATATAATCTCAAAAAATTAATTAGATGAGATAATGGACAGGGAGACAAGATAAGATAGATAACGCTATTTTAAAAAGTATAAATATTAATAATTTTATATTTATATAAGTTGGTAAGACCCACTCAATTTTTTATTTTTTATATAATTTTTATATTTAGATATATTTGGACCAAAACGAAATTACTATATAATCTCAAAATTAATTAGATGAGATAATGGACAAGGAGACAAGGTAAGATAGATAACGTATTTTAAAACGTATAAATATTAATAATTTTATATTTATATAAGTCTATAAGACTCATTCATTTTTTTTTTGCCACATTAAAATGAAACCATTTATACAATTACATGCAAAAAATTTTCAACCAAATTCGGAAAATAAATTGCAATAGTAAAACAGTAAAAGAAAAAACTTTTATGCAGTGCAGGACAATTATACCAGAGTACAATTCCTCCAATGCTAAAATATATAAATAAACACTAAAAATTCACATTCTGTTGATTACATATAAATTAAAAAGGGATTAAGAAAGGATAATTAAGTCAAATAATTTTTTGACAGATAAAAAGTAATATTCCATATGCTATTATTAATTAAATTGACCTACATATCTATTTATACTGGCAGAAAATAACTATCTATATGTTAATAACTCTTAATAATGATAAAAAATTAAATTTAAATATGAAATTAGGACCATTCTTGATGTTTTAAAATTTTAAATAATAGATATATAAAAATAAAATATTAAATATAATTTAAAATATCTCAAATTTTAAAATTTAATTCAACATATAATTTCTTATATTTTTATTATTAAAAAATTATTTTTATTTTTATTTTATATAACACTTATTTTTGAAAAATTATAAGGTATCATTTTGTTAACTTTTGAAATAATAAAATTAAAATAAAATCAAACCTTCTATTAATAAAGTGATTCAATAAATATTTGAGAGAATCCAGTATTAATACTATAATTATTTTAAAGCTGTAAATATAGGAAAAAAAATTCATATACAATTTTTTATACATGTGTTGTTAAATTCTCCAATCAAAATATGATAAGTATATAATTTTGTGATTAAAATATTACAAGTATATTATTTTTGCAAATAATTTTGTAATTCTCTAATTAAACTGGACATTTGTTTTATTTTTATTGAAAGTTAATACATTTATCATATTAAAAAATTAATATTAAATATATAAAAGATTAAATTTTAGCTTAATTCATACAAAAATTATTTTAGAACCCCATTAATACCGAAATTATTTTAGAATTATCTTTTAAGCCATTTATATAATTGAGCAAATTATTTTTAACCAAATTCAGAAAATAATGTGCTACAGTAAAACCCGGTTTAGTTCTTTGATCCAACATCAATTATTTTTTTATTGAAAACAAATTCAGATGTGGGTCCCATGCAACTTATGCAATTATATGAGACTTATGTGAATTATATAGTTTTGTTAAAATTTAAAAACAAGAAGTAAAAAAATTGAAAAAACAAAATAAAAAAAATTTAAATAAAAAATGAGACCCATAAATAGTTTAAAAATAGTATTATATAATATAATCCATTCTTATATATATATATATACACGTATATGATTCTTTATATCATTGAAAAGTTTATTTCCATTTCAATCTTGTATAATATTTAATTTTAAAAAAAATTATAAAATATTCATTTTATTAACTCTTGAAAAAATGAAATTAAAATAAAATTAAACCTTCTATTAATAAATTAATATAGTAAATATTTTATAAAAAAGTGATAAAGTGAATATATGGGAAAGTTCATTAATATTAGAATTATTTTACATAAATGAGACATTTTTATATATTTTTATAATATCATATCATTTATAATCTCTTCAATAAAAAAATTTTAAATCAAGCAATATTGGATACACTTACTAATAACGTAATATTAAATTATCTAATTATATCCTACATTTGATTACTTGCAATTTAATCATCACATAAATAAAGTAATATACGAGATTCACATTATATTATCTATTATAATATTATTATTTTGTAGAGTGTATTATATTATTTTATTTTATTTTATTAATTGGTATATAAGTAATGTGGCATATGGGATGAATATAAGAATTTATACTTTTAGAGCCGTAAATACCTAAATTATTTGAGAGCCCCATTAATGCTGAAATAAATTCAGAGTACGAAAATAGGATTTTACTGAATTTTAAGATTTTAAGCTTACGTTAAGCGTCTAATCCAAAAACAAAACATTACGTGAAGTGTCAGTAGCACTATTCCTCCCCCTACCGTCCGCCTCGCGCCTGCGGTTTCTTTCACGTTCCTATTAAATTAATGTTTTAACGTTCACAGTTTTTGAACCCAGGATTCCGAAAATCCTTCAGTATTAACACTACAGTTCTCTGCTCTGATCGCAGCAAAACAAGTATCAGGTAAAATTTGATTTTTTTTTCCTAGGCAGAAGTTCATTTTCGTGAGTGAATTTCTATGAAATCTTTCTATTTTGGGTTGAGGGTTTTCTTGGAACTCTGTATAGTCTGTTCACAGGTTAGATCCTTCATCTGATAGCTGCTGCTTTTTTTAAGTTTTTTTATTCTCCCACCTCGCCGTAGTTCTAAGGGGTCACCCATCTGACTAATTAAATTATTTATGTTATCTTTGTGTATTCTTGTGGGCGATTACGTCGAACAGCTAAAGTAAACAGATACAACTATTATATAGCTGTCTCCTTTGGATTCTACAAGGCCAATGTATTCCTAGGTTTTATCAGTCTGAACTACATGTTAGCTGGAATCACCTCGACGAAGTTTTTAAGAGTTACCTTGCTGATTGGCTTTTGATTCAGACAAACAATATCATAATTATTTATGTGTATGTGAATAGGATTTTTCATTAAAACAAATGGGTTACTATTGATGGTGATGTATAAGCAAACTGTGGAAAGGTCTCCCAAGTCATCTTTGCTCGGCCTGCATTTAAAGCCTAACAGTGTTCTGAGATGTTGCTCAGAATTCTGACAATAATCTCTCTTCTTGCTACCTCTATCCATTCTCATATTCTTTTTTTTTTCTTAAGACTTGTAAGTTTCCCTTGCTCCATGCCTGTGGGGCTGATGCATAATTTGTTATTTGATTTGTGGAGTTCTTGTGTTGTTCCACATGCACACCCATAACACAACAAACCAGAATATATGAATAATGTTGACTTCCAGATTGTGTGGTACTCTTTTATGGGTGGTAAATTTATTCACTTAGGGGTTCCTTTGATTTACAAATTTATTTTCTTGCCTGGATAATATTTAAAATTAGCTATTGTTTTGTCCAATCTGATTGATGAGAGAAAATGGGAAATAGCTTTTTTCAGTTCCTTTCACCTCATTCTATATCCAATAAGTAAATGATGTGCATTACTACTGGCCATGGCATCTCTTTCCCCTTATATTTTCTTAAGGACAAAGTGGGTTAAGAGATCAGGGGTTCAGAATTCAGTGTGTTGCATGAAGACACCATTTAAACAAAAAAAGAAAATCGGGTTAGGATTTGTAGGACTCTAGGCATGAATATTAATTTATTTTCTGTTTTGTGGAATGCGACTCTCTGCTTACCAGTAGCTTTTATTGTTTCTTTTCCTATTGGAATCTATTATAGCATTTGTAGTTAGCATGTATTTCTGAAGACTTGATCTTTTGTATATATGTAGCTTGTGTATCAGTGGTTGGTTGGAAAATTTACCACAAATTGCATTTAATTTTTGCATTCGTTGATTCTCATTCTCATACTTCTATCTTATCGAGTTGATGATATTCTGAAAAAATTTTAGGAGTAAGTGAAGTGCAAATGGGGAATCTTTTCTGTTGTGTACAAGTTGAACAATCCACCGTGGCTATGAAAGAAAGATTTGGAAAGTTTGAAGAAGTTCTTGAGCCAGGATGCCATTGCATGCCATGGATCCTTGGACTTCGACTTGCTGGCCATCTCTCTCTTAGGCTACAGCAATTGGATATCCGATGTGAGACCAAGACAAAGGTTAGTTATTTTCTGTGACTTTGGTTATAATTTAGTATTTAGGTCATCCCATGCCCATCAATCACCATCATTTCATCCTTTTTTTGAAAGTGTAGTAGCACAGCTTTCCCTTGCTATATTCGTTGCCATCCTAACACTTCTTTTATTCAAGAAAGAAAAGAGCAAAAACAAAAATAGATTAAATCCTTATGCTTTGTTATGATTGTCTGCTTTTTTCAACAATGAGCCTGCGAATCTCACCTTCACTAATGCAGGTTTCTTTTGCTTTTTAATACAATTTAGTGCTTACTACTATACGTGAATTCTTTTTAGTGGTATACAGTTGATTGGTTTTTGTGGTTATGTGCTTTCAGGATAATGTATTTGTTAATGTTGTTGCTTCTGTTCAATACCGTGCGCTGGCAGACAAGGCTAATGATGCTTATTACAAACTTAGCAACACAAGGTCCCAAATCCAAGCTTATGTTTTTGATGGTATAAACCAGAACATAGCTTGATGTTGCAAATACAGAACTAAGCATAATTTATCAGCTAAGATGAAATTGCCTTTCTCATTGCAGTAATCAGAGCAAGTGTCCCAAAGCTAAATTTGGATGATGCTTTTGAGCAGAAAACTGGAATTGCAAAAGCAGTGGAAGAAGAACTTGAGAAGGTTAATTGTTATGATACTTACTGATAATGTGAACTGTGAATTTGTTTAACTTGATTCTGATTCTGATTTTTTATTCTTTTAACAGGCTATGTCAGCTTATGGCTATGAAATTGTTCAAACACTGATTGTTGATATAGAGCCAGATGAGCATGTCAAGCGGGCTATGAATGAAATCAATGCCGGTATATTATATGAGCAATATGACTTATATGTCCATTTTCCCTTATTAATTATCTACAGCCTAACAGGCATTTATTACACGCATGAATCGATGAAAACCTATTTACTTCTCAGTCTCAAGTATTAGATCCTAAATCTTGATATGTTGCTTAACATTGTTAGGTCATTGTCCCATTGCCTTATTTTACGGGTATTTTGAGTTCAATAGAAATGATCCAATGATCATATAATTCCACCTACATAGAGTTCAAAGTGTTAAGTTGGACTAAATGATTATTTGGTTATATATTTAACCTCATTTCTCTGCTGAGTCCAAACTCCAAAGTATTCCCTACCCAGTGGCAGTCTAATTTGATGAAAAATTCGTTCTTTTTTTTTCTGTTTTATTCATCTTCTGACAATTTTTTTTTTCTACAGCTGCAAGATTGAGGGTGGCAGCTAATGAGAAGGCAGAGGCAGAGAAAATCCTGCAAATTAAGCGAGCTGAGGGTGAGGCTGAGTCTAAGTATCTCTCTGGACTGGGTATTGCTCGCCAACGTCAAGCAATTGTGGATGGCTTAAGAGATAGTGTGCTTGGATTCGCAGTTAATGTACCAGGAACCACTGCTAAAGATGTCATGGACATGGTTCTTGTTACTCAGTATTTTGACACCATGAAAGAAATTGGTGCTGCCTCCAAGTCTTCTGCTGTGTTCATTCCTCATGGACCTGGTGCTGTTCGTGATGTAGCTTCTCAAATTCGGGATGGACTTCTTCAGGCTGCTCATCAGTAGCTTCTATGCCACCAAGCTCTCTTATCTGGTTTGTACAGGAGTATGGATGATACTCTGTTGACTATTCGTGTGGTTGTCTATCTGTGCACAGTGCTTTCTGATTTTGTTTGTGGGGAACATCAAGTATCACCGTAGATACGGGTTTTCTAGAATGTGAGCCATGCCCCCTTTTAGATACCCTACTTGGGATGCTTAAACTATCAATAATCCTGTAGATACCAGTTTTCTGTGCTGTGAGTGGTGCCTTCAAGGAAATTTCCTTTGTTTTATATACCTCTTGAGGATACTTCATGCTAAATCGTATTCAATGGTTCACAGATGCCAACATGCCTCTTAGGATAAGACAGTTGCTGTAGTTTCTTTTTTAAAATTGTTTTTTGATAATTTTGCTTGGTGTTGGGTGTTAGCTTTTTATAGGGAAGTACGTTATAACACAGCTCTCCAAAACAAAGTAAAGCAGAGAAATGATATGGCAGCTCCCACTTATCCATCTCAGCAACAATTGTTTAATGCATTTTAACATGGAAGAGAAAGAAACAAATTAGTTCTTGCTTTCTAGGTTTTGTTTGGGAGCATCAATTTCTGTATAAAGAAACAGGGCTCAAAATCTTGATTGGTTAAAATATTTGCCAAATAGACGCTTATTTTTGGAACTATCATTATTTATTCATAAAAATTGTCTACGACTTCTTTCCTAGGTCCTCTACCCTTCAGAGAAACACTCAACAAGGCATATTTTGCATTTTATACTGTTCTGAAATATTGACGAAAATGGATAGGGAAAAAAGAAAACCTTGATCCAGTATGCAAGATAATAGCTTTTCTCCTTGAGATTGACTAGGGTTTTAGAGCCAGGGAGAGTCCAACCTTAGGAAGCATACTTGTGGCTCTAAAATTCATTTCTCCAGCCATAGATATAAAAATTCTCTGCCATAATTGTTGTTGAATAAGAGCGCCCACCCTGCCGTAAGTGTCAAGTCGAGCCTTCACTATTGTGCAAGGAAACAATGCGTGCTGAGCACCAATAGTGACACCAGTCTCATTCAATGAGAACCTATGCTTCACCTCTGCTGCTATGGCTGTCTTCGTCAGAGGGTTAACCTCATGATAACACGAAGCTTTCAGTGTGTCAAACTTGTCATGCCTGCATCAAACCAAACTTTAGAATCACATTGTCATAGAAGGATGTGTTATGTATAATTTAAAAGGATGTGCTCTGTCTAATTCGAGCATTGAACTCGTGTACGTAATTATTATTATTATTATTTTTTTAAGTGTTGTGCTTTATAAGTATTGATAGCTCACAATGTCATAGAACCAACAAGGAAGGCAGTATTGAAGCTGAAACCAGCATTCATTTTCTTGATTTCCCTTGTTGATATGTCAAAAGCAAGATTGGCCCCCAAAGACAGAATATTTGTTCCTATAAGACCAGAGAAGTTCACAACAGGGTCATATCCTCTTTCTGGGTTTCCTATTAATCCAATGCACCCAGTAATCCCAGTGTAGTTACTCAAGTATTGCAGTTCCACCTGTGATAATCAAAATTCAAATGAACTGAGATGATACTGATAATGTTCTTAACAGAAAGAAAGAAAGGTGGCAATAATGATGTAGTCGTCTTCAGATATTATACAAGCTTAAAAGTTTAAACTATGAAGTAAAAATTCATCAAGTATTATTATGATCTCTAACACATAAGAGGAAAGCCTTGTAGGCTTAAAGTTTACTTGAAAATTTACATTGGAAATGCATAAATAATTTTATTATACTTTGCAAGTAGGAGCAAATTTTACCTTCCCGGAATCAGGTAGTGTAAAGTTGCAAAGGCTTCTGAGTCCAGGCACAATTTCTTCAACTGTTACAGCAAAAAGGGCACTATGGTCAGATATTAAATTCCATGGCTATTATATCCATTTTCAAGTATAATCTTTTGGATGATATCTGCTACTTCAGGGTTAAAAAGAGCAAAGCAACAAGTTCTGAGAAATTCAGTTTTTTTCTCAGATACTTGAACATTTTTTTTCCGACCTGAAATTTTTTAGCCATAAAAAAATAGAGAAAAAAGGTTGATATTCAAATCACCTTGACAAGAAAGATCTAGATTCCAGTCCATGAATTGGTAGTGAAAGTGAATTGGTGGTTGGTGAGCATAGTCCTTGTGAAGAACATCTAAGACAAATGAAATCAAGTGTGTTAGATTGTTATAGAGAATGAAAGATCACTATATCAGAGTCATTGAAAAAACAATAAGGCAAAGAAACTGCAAAGAAAAGAAGATTATAAAAAACCTCTGGCCCTTTTCCCAATATCAAAATATAAGCCCGGACACTTGCTCATTTCTCTATAAACAATGCTTAGAAATCAATATTTTTTTTATGAGATTCACCTGTTTTGATTTGTTAGGCATGAGAATTTATTGTAAAATAAAGAGGGCAAAGACGAAGTTTCCTCTTGTACAAAAAGACATTCCATTGAACCCTGTATAAAACGAAATTTCCATGAACCAATTGTAGATACTAGTTTGTACTCCAAACATGAGAGTCGAAGATGGTGACAAACAGAGAAAGAGTAAGACTTAAGCTAGCTTCACTGCTAATGTTGATATAGTTACCTCAGAGTAAACTGCCCTGTAAATTTCGGTTCTGTACATATTATTGTTGACAATCATTATTGCTTTACCCTTAAGCTGACTCTAGAGTTTTGGTACATATTTGGAAGCATTTAATCTCCTTATCTTGTCTTTGTTTAACAACTCTTTACAAATAAAAATTAACAATACTAAAATTAAACCCCTCACACACACTAAGCACCAAGTCTTTCAGTCTGAAAATGCACTTCAAATATTTGAAGGCTTCACTTGGATTTGCTGCACCTTTTGCTCTTATCCTTCTTCTCAACTTCACCTCCTAGTTTATCCTTTTCTTCAGTCTCTCCCATATTGATTGCCATAGATTTTGATTTTGTTTCCTCTGTAAAGTATAGAAAAAAAAGAAGAAGCTAAAACTCGTTAGAAACTGCTCAAATAATTGAAGGAAGTATCATTTATTTTTCATAATTTTCTAGCTAACAAGGGCATTCAATTGATAACTGACAAGAGCAAAAGGTACAAATCTCTCCTCTTCCAAAATAGAGCAAGGAGGAAACATGGCTGTTACCTCCCCAGAACAACTCCACAAGTAGGTACTAGCCCATTTAGCTACACTCTGGGCCAGAAAATTATAAGATCTTGCAGTTTTGGAAAGGCCCAAATTAATTTTCCCTCCCATGCATACTAATCAACACACAGAATATTCTTTACCAAAGTGAAAAAGAGTAGATGATATTATGAAATTCTCATAAAAGCAATATGCATTATTAATTTCAGAGTAAATTATATTGGCTTCCATTGAACTTTGTTGAAATTATACAAATATTTGTTAAAATAAAAAGTTATGTTATATTTTCGTTTAATTTTTATTTTTTATTAAAATATTATTCATTAATATAAATACATACTTTTTGAGTTAAATTTAATGAAAACAACATTTATTCTATTTATTTTTATTTGTACATATTTGAAAAAAAATATTTTTATTTTTATTTGTGCATATTAAAATATAATATATATTTATATATTTAAGTTATTAGAGGGTATTTTAATTAAAAAAAATAAAAATTAAACTAAAAAATATATTTTAAAATAAACAAAAAGTTTATATAATATCAATAAAATTAAAGAGAAATTTGTATAATTTACTCATTATTTAATTATTGCCATCATCAAAGTAACAGGCCTATAATTAAATCAAAGTATATCAGAGGAAGGCAGAAATCATCATCCTTATGTTCATGTTTAGATTAGAAAATATAAAAAATGTACGATTGAAGGGAGGGAAGGCAATAAAGAGAAGGGCTCTTGTCACCAAGTGTACGCCAGAGTAACTTGTACAGTTGACTACAAAGAATATTCCAAAATCCACATTATATGTAATAGCCATTCTCTATTCACCCGTATTAGTTGCAAACTTTCAATATAAAAAGCCGTATGAAGATATGGAACGTTTCGTGGAACAATCTTCTTCGTTGTAAATTTATGGTAAATTCTGAAATGAAAGTGATATAACAAAATGAGAGTGTGAATGAAAGTTATTTTCTCTCTTCTCATATTTTCTCTTTGTTCTTCTATCTCTTTCCAAAATTTTAGAAAAAAAAATTAGAGGAGGTTTCTAATCACCAAATCACAATAGAGGAACAAAAGAAGAGGCCATCATTGGAGAAGAGAAATTAATGGTTAATTAAATGGAAAAAATATCACCTGGAGTCTAAAATCGCTTGGAATCTTCCAAGATGACAAAGATTTGCAACCATAAAAGTGCTTGAAGTTGCCAAGCAGCCTCAATTCGTATGGCATTGGTGGAGGTGAGCAATGAATTCCTTCACTATAGTCAGGGTTGCAGAAGTTTGAGGGCAAAACAACAATATCCACAGATTGTAAACGATTAAAAAATTCCATGGTTTTTAAGTTTCGCCATAAACAATTTCTACACTTAGCCACAGAACTCTGATCATATTGTGTTTATAATTCATTATTGGTTTGGTCATAATATGATCCCTCAATGCCTACTTTCCCATCTGCTCAAATAATCTGAGACTTCTTTCGAGTTTCAACGCTATGTACAAAAAAATCAATATCATCACAGAGCAGAATTTTGTGTTTCTTCACGTTAACATGAATCAACGAATATATGAAGCAGGTATGAATAAATGAAGGGTCATTCCTTTTCACAATGCATGAGTATATGCGCAGACTATGGCTATGTTGAAATGTATCAATACAAATTTCGTTGAATGTATGCCTAAAAGATGCTACAAGCAGGACTTGGGCTTGAATTTTCTGATGCAATTCAAGATAGTATGCTGAAATTTTTGGAATCCTGGATTTCCAACTTCATAGTCAGAAATCTTAAAGCACCAATTAATGGTCCCTCTCCTTCGTTTTTTCATGCGCGTGTATGCGTGACCCATTATCTAATTTACTTAAAAAAAAAAGAAAAAAGTTCTACATTTTATGCAAGCCTAACTTCCGAGTTATGTTGAAAGATTTCTTTCTCTACTCTGCCAGTGTGGACATTCTTGATATCACTAAAACAAATACAATTTAAGTTGCAGCAGGCACATTTGCTGACCAGACCAATAGAGGAAACGTGCAATACTTTAGTTTCGTATATTTAATAATCAAGACCTCCATTCATAACTGGGGAGTGTGCTTCTATTTGGTCCTTCCTGTGCACTGTATAGGTAAAGGTCATAATAAAGAAATCAAGGTAACACTAAAATATCAAAACCTCAGCAAATTGAAATCAAACAACATAGAGAAACAATAAAGAAGCTGTTAATGCAATTTTTTATATCAGAAAGATATCCACAGGTATGTACTTTCCCCAACATGATGACAGGAAATTCTCCCCACCATTAAAGAGCCAGTACCCCATCTCTTTCTCTTATTTCAAGTTTTGCATGGTAATCAGGCAATGTAGTTGATTACAGCAAAAAGAACATGATGACAACTAGCTACTTTCCTTCACAATTTCATCCCCCATTTCAGTCCCTACGATGTTATTATTAAGGATAACTTTTTCAACGCCAAATAGTTGCTGGCTGTCTCACTCTTACCCCCACCATCCATCTGAAAAATTGTCCCAAAAAGCAAATAAAAAATATAAAAGACCTAGGGTAGTATGAATCTAAATCAACCGATCAGACAAACTTGGAAGTCGCCTGAAAAAGTTTAAGGTAGCTGGGGGCATGGGGTCCCTGAACATGGGATGGCGCAGGTAGTAGAATCCTAAAGCCACTGCCACCATTTTTGGTGGCACCACATACATTATTATTGTGATGGCCATACACACCACAATGAATAGCTTTGTGGCCCTTGGATCCCTCCAACTCGCCAAGGCTTGCACCCTCTCTCCTTGAGCTGCAATATCACCCAACACTGTTTGGACCCGAGCAGCCAACATGCGTAACCTGTCATACCGGACCCGAATAATATCGGGTGGCTTTGAACTAGGCATTGTGTCAAATTCCTCGTCGAACTCATCCGGGTCAACTGTTTCAGCTTGTGACAATCGGATATCCATCCCAGCTGGTATCCTGGGTCTGAACCGGTAATACCATATACCAATCAAAACCACGTATAAGAACCCAGTAGGGACAATCAAATCCGGATACCAAACGAGTACCAAGTATAGAATATGGACCAACACAGTCGTCATTGGGTTCCTCCACCTTCTTATATCATCCAACCATTTTGCCAACCCGACGGCCCATGCCAGAACCGCTACAATCCGACACCAATTAGCCTTGCTCTTCCTCATGCTCCACGTATGCGAGTCCGCATCCAACATGTAGTGAACCACCTCGTGCCCCAATGGTGGCTCAGACTTGGAGAGCCACTGAGCCACCATCTTTGTGGCGGCTCCACGTAGTGCCTCCTGCTGTGCCAACCCGAGGGGGCGGAGATAGTGCATTCTAGGAAACAATGGCTGGCCATAAAGTGCACAAGTATCGGGCAACAATGACGGGCAGGCAAACCGAACCGCTAATTCAATCTCACCAATTTTCTTCAACCCGCTTCGAGATAACACCAGCAAAGGATACGAATTTGTATACACCTTGTTACTCTCCAGAGTAGATACTCGTATTCGTACTTTCCCAATGCGACAATCGGGTTTATCTTCTGACACGTCAACAAACATTCGCCAGTTGTCAAAGACACCGATAGTCAAAACTGTACAGGGGTCGTACACTTGCCACGTGTACTGCTCGTTCCAACGTGGATCGAAGCTGTCTGTGATGGTTCGAGTGCGAACCCATTTTTTTCCGTACTTGGCCACACAGTAAGCATCGGTGGACCCCTTACCTCCTCCATGGGCTTTCATGGGTATGAGACCGCGAGCCCCTAAGATGCCTAGTTCAAGAATTCCAATGGCCGGCTTCCATAGCTGCTTCGCCGTCGCTCGGAAGTCACTGCATAGGTGCGCCGCTTCGTCCAGCACGTGATAGCCACCCTCCAAGCATAGTCTCAGGTGGACTCGGCCACTGTAGGGCCCACCCCCGCTGTAACCATCCAGGGGGAACCATTTCGAAGCCACGTGGCGCTCGTCGATGCGTTGCTCGACGGAGGTCAGTGGGATTACGATGTGCCCCAGCATCACGGCCTCTCTGCTCGTACGGTCTTCTACGAGCAGGATAATGGGATCTTCTTCGAGAGGCTCGCCGGCGACGAAGAGGAGGTCTTCGTTCCAATGGATTGATAGGCTATGGTTGTTCATGGACCCTCGCCTTGTTCGATGGCTTTGAAACCCCAATTGTACTTTTATTCGAATCTCGGGCGCTGTTAACGGGGGTAGATTCGGAGGTATGTTGAGGTCTTGAGCTTCGATAATGGTCATACGCAAGTACCAAAGCTTCGGCGACTGGTATACTTTAGAGCGCGTGTATGCCACGTCTGGTACGTCGGAACTCCACGCCTCCGGGAATGCATCATCGGCTTGTGTACCAATCCAGACGGAAAGCTGAACATCACCGGAAACTCTGCCTGAATTTTGTTCGGCGGCACCGCCTTCGAGGCGGTACCATTGCGGGGCCAAGGGACTGTCAGGAGGGTCTCGTACAGGCACGTCGGAGAGATCAAAGCAAACACCACCTAGAAATTGCTCGTTTGGAGAATCCCAAACCGAAATCTCCAAAGTCGCGCTCGCTGTGTCAGCCTTGTGTCCAATGGCGAAAACCTGGTTCCACTCCGGCGAGTCATTGGGCTCATTTGGACGGTAATGTGCAGATTTTGATCTGAGTAAGGGACCCGTCGATGCTCGAATCTTCACGTAGGGACTCACATTCGGCGCAAGCCCACGAGCCTTCACAATTCTGACAAATAGGTATTGCATCGGCTCCACCAGCTCGTAGGGGTGAACCCTCTCAGACTCGACGCCGGCGGGCTTTTTGGAGATCACTTTAGGAGAGTAATCTCCATTGGGCCTCTTCAAAATCCTAACTCTCTCCCCTCCCGGTATTCTTCCTGCCTGCATTTTTCTGACCTCTGGAGGGCACTGTAGTTCCGACACAGGTGGTCCTGCCATATCCGGCAATGGTTGATCCTGCAGTACATGGACCACCGGCGGCGGTGATTCTTCAACAACCACAACATGGGGTGAACGAGGGACTTCAGGTACGCAGTGCTCCATTGGGCCAGGAACCTCAACCCCTCTTCCTTCCTCAACCACTACTACGGCCGGAGATTTCGTCCTCTCGTGCTCTGTAACTTGCTGTTGTGGCTCCTCCTCCGGCTGCTGAGGCGGCTCCTCTTCCTCTATCAACTCATCATAGTAATAAATCTTAAGGCCAATTTCGCCCCTAATCCAACTAAACACGCTCTTCTTCTCCAACGTATAGTACACCAAACCTTCATCACCTCTCCTGGAGAACTGAAAACCGTACATCTTAACCCTGCCTAGGAAGTGATTTTTCCGGCCACTCCCATTTCCGAACTTCTTGTCGTTGTAGACCTCGATCTCTAGCTCTTCGACCTCCATGTTAACGGGGTCAGATACAATGAACTCAAGAGCCTCATTCCAAACTGGGTTAAGCTCCTTATACCTGGTGCTGGTCCTTTTCCTCTGGCCATCAAAGTCCGCCACGACGTAAGGGCTGGAGCTTCCCTGGCCATCCTTGGGAAGGAGATTGCGTGCATCCACTACTTCAACGATAAGCTTTCGGATAGTTCTCGGAACAGGCGGTGGCTGCTGAATCGGCGTCGTCATATTCTCATTTTGTTAACGATATCAGGTTCTGTTTCCGGTACGCTTGTAATTGCAGCAAAGAACGGTGGCCGTTGATAGCGGTGAGCAGAGAGAGAGAGAGAGAGAGAGAGAGCCAGGTGGGTTTTGAGGATTGCTTCTGATGTGTGATTTATTATTTTATTTTTGTTATTTTCTTTTAATTTTGAATTTGTGCCCTTTCTTTATTATTATTATTTTTTTTTTTCCTTCCATATATCGGTGGGACTGGAATTGAAGTCTGCTAGAGGGTTGCTGCGATAGTGGGCAGATCAGATTCCATGCTCTCTCGCGAAGGTTTTCCTTTCAACTTTTAGCCTTCCTTCCCTCTCATCTGGATTCGTTATCCACCTCAGCTTTTCTCTTACTATTTTTTTTATAATTATAATTATTCGATTGAAATAAATGATAGTTTATATTATTCCACTGGTTTGAAACCTGGAAGAATGATTGATGCACTCTCTTGCCCTAATCTTTTGGACAAATAAGTCCTATTTTTATTTTTTAATCAATTTTCCAAGCCATAACTAGTAAATACTCACGCTTTTCTCTGTCTTTTTTTTAATAATTATTTGATTAAAATAAATTATAGTTCATATTATACCACTGGTTTCGAACCTTAAAAAATGATTGATGCACTCTCTTGGACTAATCTTCCAGGCAAAAACTCCTGATCTTTAATTTTTAATCAATTTTCCAAGCCATAACTAGCATATTCTCATGCATTTGTACTCATAATAAGGTTTAATTAACGAGCCCATCATACTCACGCTTTTCTCTTTCTATTTTTTTAATAATTATTTGATTAAAATAAATTATAATTTATATTATATCACTGACTTTAAACCTTAAAAAATGATTGATGCACTCTCTTGGACAAATCTTCCAGGCAAAAACTCCTGATTTTTAATTTCTAATCAATTTTCCAAGCCATAACTAGCATATTCTCATGCATTTGTACACATAATAAAGTTTAGTTAATAAGCCCATCATCTTAATTCATGTACTTTTTTTTTTATAAGTTGCTTGTTTGAAAAGAGTTATACTATTGGGCAATGAATTTTTTTCCTTGTTTTTTAGTATCTACTCAAGTATATGAATGACCATACCAGTTATATGAACACTTTTTGTCTTACACTGCTTGAGCTAAGCATGCGAGCAAGAGAAATATTACTTGCACAACTTTGTAAATGATCTCTTATCTCATAATATTTATGAAAGGAAATGCAAGTGGGGTATATATGAATGTGGCAATAGCATTGTTATATTGTTATTTCGGATTTTAAGTTTGTTGTAGAGTCATCAATCCCCATAATAATTGCCCAATAAGAAAAGAAAAACTTCTGAAGACAAGGTTTTCAATAGTGGATTAGGGCGCTGCACTAATTGCTAGTCTGAAGTTAGACTCTTTCTGTGCATATAGTCACAAACCATACGTAAGCTAAAAGATTAAGGCAGGGGAAGGCACATGATTCCGCGCCCAACCATGGACCCATCCTTTTTGGCAAAAGCACCCACATTTTGAATAAAGTTGGACGACAAAGCATCACCTTTATCTCTTCTTTGGTTCGCTTATACTCTTCCCTAGCTATCCATTGCTTGTCAACATCTATATCTCAAACTTCAAGCCCTTTCCTTTTCCATTTCAAGCTACCATTGGTTACAAAAATGTGTTTCAGAAGCTCCTAGAGGCATCGTTCCATTATATCCTAACTGTTCTCAAGAAGCTCTTCGACTTTCAGCATTTTGGATTTTGAAGAAGAGATTTGAAAACATCTAGGAAGTTATACACTAGTAGATGTCAGAGGAAAGCAGGAATAGGAAGGAAAGTTTTACATTAACAAATGTTTTAAGTTTTGCAAGTAAAGTGCTTGTGTTAAGATTTGAAAGGGAAATTTTATTTTGTTATGTTGTTGTGCACTCACTTGAAACCATTAGGGTCACAACCTTTTGGCACAGATGCCCAATAAACTTCTCTATTCTGCATCAGTGCTACATGTTTTTGTGCGCTTTTTAAATTCGTGGACTTTCTGTGGAATCTGATCCTGTAAGATAAAAGCAAATCTTGATACGATGCCTCCTGATTCAGCATATTTTGGATAAAGTTGAGGATGAGGCGAGTGAAGAATACTGTTGCTTAAAGAATCATATGCAAAGGATGTGTTGAAAAACAAAAGGGAATTGAAGTCATCTTTATAGCTTTATTTTGTGAGGTTTTGTCAAAGGGATTCGAAGCCGGTATAAAGTTGGATAGAAGAACTGAGCATTGAGAAACCAGGAACTTGAAATTTCTAAGAACCTAACCCTCACGTAATTGCTTTTTTTTTTTTCACACTGCCTTGATCATATGCCTCCTGCTGTATGTATAATATCTACCTGTCTAGTTTCCCTTTCACTTTGGTGGAGGCAGGGATGAGGAGTCGAAGAAATGTGTATCTTGGGGTTCGTTTAGTTTTAGGATATCCAATTAAGTTGAATTGTATTGTTTAGATTGGAACTGAAAAGTGAAGCACTTGACTTTGATCAGTTTGCCAAAAAATGGAGGTTAAATGTACATTCTCTTCAATTAACAATTGCAGATTCAGGACATTACTAGATCATAATTTTCACTTTTTCTACATCATAAGAAGAAAGCAGTTCTATGTGAAGTTAGAATTTCTCTGACCCATAAGCGAATTGGTCAGGAAAGTAAGAAATTGAATCTTTCATGTTTTAGTCATCTGATATACGGTAAGAGAATAATCAAACTTATTATGCAGAATATTGACGTAGAGGCAGGATCTATCCTCTTCTCCCCCCCCCCCCCCAAAAAAAAAACTCTAATCTTCAGAGTTTAGACCTGATAAAGAATTATGACAAAGTAGACGTTGTCAATAGACAAATCAAACCATGCTTGAAGATATTAAAGTTGTGAAGAAAAACAAAGGAAGGATAAGGAACAGATATCTGTTTGAATATCTATATGAAACTTTATTCTATATACCTATACGATCATTTGAAAAGCATAACCACGAGGCCATATATTAAATTTCTTATTCATAAACACTCATATATTTATGTTAGGGTCACATCACGAGGGAAGAATGTACATTGATGAATGCAGGTCAAGTGACTTCACCTATGCTGCTGTTGAGGATTGAAGCTTGCGAGAAACTAAAAACCCCAAGGAAAAGGCTAAAACTGCAGCGATAACAATTCCCTTGTTCTTGCTCAAAACATTCACTGCACTTGTTAATATGTTGGGTTCTTTCTCCCACTTCCTTATCAACTCTTCAGAAAACCCCCCCACGTGGGTGGTTTCATTTCTTCTTTCCTCCTCCCTATGCCAGCCGTGTTGTCTTTTGTGATCTCTTCGTTCATTATCAGCACTGTGTTCCTCGCGTTTGTTTTCTTCTGGTCTTCTAACACTGCCATTTGCAGCCTTCGCAGTCTCAGTTTCTCTGTTCCCTTGTGCAGTTCGCTTGGTGATAGTCACGTAAAGGATCTCACCATCAAATTTCCCAGCTATCTTATCCATATCCGAATCCTTTGGCACGGGAAAAATCAGCTCAAAATGAACACGTTTCTCCTCGTTCACTTGCCTCTCTCCTCTTACTATAATAGAGCCAGAGCCCTCGACCTGAAGGTTCACCTCCTCCTTCTTGAACCCTGAAAAAACAAGATGGTAATAATTTCACGACCTTATTCTTTACCTTTCAGGCAGACAGATTGAACAAGCAAGCCAAGAAGAATAATAACTATCCAAACATTGGAAAGAAAACACAGACAGACTTTCTCTTTCAATATGCCGATGCTTGTATATTCGGGTTAGAACTTCTCTCTTCATGAGCATATATATTCTACTCTTGTTGTACATTAAAGTAAAGGCGTTTGAATATAGAATACCAGGAAGATCGACTAGAAGGTAATGGCCCATGGAGTCCTCTGTCCATCCAGAATTAGGTACTATCTCTTCCACAAGAGGAGTATGTGAGCTTGTTCTTACTCCAACCCGTCTGCTACCTCTAACACTAGCCATTGATCAGGATGAAACAATCACTGATATGATTCTCTAAATAGCAAGAATTTGATGTTCGGGTTTAATGCTTGATGAGCTATATAATTGCATGCTCTGATCTCCATATTTCCCCTGATGACGATGAAGTTGGATGGCTTGCTAACATTATTATTCCAAACTTATGCTGAAAGAGCGAATAACAAGTTAGGGTGGTGACCTACGTATATAGTTTTCTAACATATCGAAGAGTAGACTATTCTTTCCTTGCTTCGCTTATTCCCAGGCCACCTCTTTCGGCGGAGGTTGCCCAACAGAAAAAGATATTGCATGCGAATATGTTGCATCGCTGGTTCTCTTGTAGCCACGATCCCCATGTCGACGACATCTGTTTTATTAATGTGATTTATATTTAATATTAATCCACCGTCTGTGTATACCTGCATATATTAATTATTTTCCTTTGTCAAAACCTTATTGGTTTAGAAGAGTATGGAAGAGAGGACCACCATTGCATTTCGAGGTAGTAATAACTTAGTTACTATTTGATAATAGGTTGTGCAAATTAAAGAAATCATATGTTATTTAAATTTATATTATTTTTGTTATCAGATTATCCAATTAATATATATATATATATATATATTAAGTGTAAAATTTTGCAATAATAATATCATAAGTATATAGTTTTTGTAATATGATTTTTATAACTGAACACGCATGATTGAATTTTTAAAGAATATTTTACATATATTATAATTTCATTGGATAATTTGATAATAAAAATATGAGAAATATATCTAAATTTAATCTATTATCAATATTCTTTCACTATATATACTTTTTTTTCTGTCAAATTTACATAAAATCACTTGATGCTACACTGGAATGCCCTTGTTGCTGGATTGCAGCGGATATTAGCGTGGCCCAACCCAACAGGCCCAAAGCAACAAACAGGTCCGGCAATAAGCATTTAAAGGAATATTGCCAAAGGACTTTTCTTACCTGCCTGCATTTTGTTCTTATTATATATTTCTTTATGTTATTATTACGCAAACTCTCGTTGATCGAAAAAGGTTTGTCGAACGTCGAAACAATGAACCATGTTTTTTTTTTTAAACTTGTTTGTTGACCTGAGCACTTTGGTTTGGTTTTCCATTATCATTACAGGAAGACGAAATTTGTTCATCAAATTTTTTTTTTTCATAGTTAAACAAACATATGGTTACTTCAAAACATATGCAATTTAGAATCAAGTTAATAGGTATATTGCTCTTATTTTTATTGTTTTATATATAATATGATTCTGTAAGAATTGTAAGGTATTTGATGCTGTTGATATTGATCCAGATTATGCATTGCGTGTGATTAGCAAGTTATTACAGCAATGTCGTAATGTTATACAAGTAATACAGAATATGAATTGTTCACCTAAATCGGCATCACCTAGTCCCATTGGATTTCTTTCTAGTTTTGATAATTGATAGTTATTATTTTGGTTTGCTAATCGTAAATCATAATACTAAACAAAAGAAATATTAGGTTTTGATTACATCTTAGTTTGGCCATAATCTCTTTCGGAAATGGGTTTGGATGAATCATCTACATCAAGCACGCACCAAGATCTTTTTGAAAGTAATTGGACATATTTTGTTCTTCCTTCTTCATTAGCAGCTAATTGTGAATCTTCAGGAGTTTGCTTTGCTGTTAATTGTTTTAACACAGTCACACTATAAACTCTTATCCAGCTCTTCTTTGCGAGCTTTATTACAATATTTTTGTGATAACATTTTGCAATTGTTGAGGAGATTGTTTCTTAGCAAGCTCTGGCTATTCATGATGATCTGCAGGATGGTCTTCATAAGCAATGCAAAGATGAAGTTGGGTTATATGGTTTAAGATCCTATAATACTATTTTATAGTTGGCTTTGTTTTCTTGTAATAAAAAAGAAAAAAGGTTTATGAAAAGTATTAAACATTCAATAGTTGAGGTAGGTCTGAAAGTTTGAGAAAAGTTTTAAATTAGGTAACAAATTTGTACGATAAAGAAAAAATAGCAAAGATATGGAAGCATCGAACTTTTCCCACGTTTACTGACCATTGGGCAGCAAGAGATATCTCCCATGAACACTTAACGTGATAATGTTGATTCAGACTTTAATTTGGTATAATATTAGGTAGGGTAAGAATATTTTGGCGGTCTATGCTGAAACAAGTGATTTGAAATTGACTGAAGCTTTTCATTGAAGTCACAGGAGTTCAACTTGGGAGTTATTATGTACCGTTTGATGTGCTGGGTGTATTTAATGTTCATCCAGAATGAAAATGAAATTTTATTAAAGTATATGTTTGGTTGACAACTTTTAATTTTCATTCTATGATGGACAGTAATTTAATTTTTTTTCAAAATCTTGATGGAATGATGAAGTAATTGAAAGAATGGGATTGAAATTTACATTTTTACTCTTTTAACTTTACTGTTTCATATATTACATTTGATTTTTTTAAGGTTAAAAAAATAATATTTTAAAAATATTAAAATATTTAAAAACATATTAGTATATCTTTACATTAAAGACATTATAGTCATTTGTTTATTTTTTACTTCTGTTCTTATATTATTTGTATTCAATTAAATATAAAAAATAAAAAATATATATTTTATAACATATCAAATATAATTATTTTATTATATTAAAACTTATTTAGAGAACAGTCCCAATCACGGGTGGATTAATGAGCTATTGTAATTCAAATGAGACTCGTTAAAATTCAAATTTAACTGTTTATTAAATAATATATAATTTAAATAACTATTTGACATATTTAATTAAATATTTCAAGTTCACATGTTACATCCTATTTATTTTTAAATTTATAAAATATTCCGTTTTTTTTTTGGGTAACGTAAAATATTCTGTTTTTAAATAAAGTTATATATACATGTATATAATAATTATAGAATAACTCTACAAAAGATTAATTCTTTATATAAAGAAGGACAAGCGATAATGTTTATCTTAATTAAGTCATTAAATATGATTTCAAAATGTCTGGTAGAGGTCAACATTTTTGAAAGTTAAAAAAAAAAAAGGTTTGCATAAGTTCATACGCTTGCGCTATTTTATATGTACCAGAAAAACCTTCCCGAGATATTATACGATGAAAACCTGCGTATCTATCGGATTACATATTTTCCCGACACCTTCAAATATGAGAATTTCAAATTCAAACTCTATATTGATAAAAAAAAAAAAAGGATCCAATTTTAAATAATTTTCAATTCACAGAACAAATAAAAATAAAGTATTATTCAACATCGACCGTTAAAAATGAGATAAAAAATTATACAAAAACTTTTTGACTTCTTATAAGACACCTAAAGAAAACAGTAATCATATTAAACGTTACTTACACGAACAAATTAATACTAGTATTATGTATATACGGAAAAGATGAATGGTCAATTTATATTTAAAAAAGTACGGTTTGCTATGATACTTTCAAGTAAAAATAGTATATGAACTCCCACTTTTCTTAACGAAAATAAAAAAAGAAAAGAAAATGTAGACGTTGATTCACATTCGAAAGTCAGCATCTTTAATCTCCATTTATATAACTTTCGGTCCTTTAAATTTGTAATATTTAAATAAAACAAAATCAAGTGGGAAGCTGCTAATTTGGAATTTGACTTCTTCAACAGATTAATTAATATCATTGAAAATTTCGTAGCAGTACTCGCTCATATATATTAATACCTCCCATCTCGTATATTAACAAAAAACTAATTTATAAAAATTAAAAAGTTAGTTAAAAATAATTAATTTTTATAATTTTATTTTAAATAAAAATTAAAATATTCCTATTTTATTTAATGTATATGCTTTTTTAAAAAATTAATAATATTTATTACTCATAATTTAAAATACTCATTTAATGAAAGATATAATTGAAATATTATAATTAATATATTAGATAATAATGATTTATTTTTTATATTTTAGATTAAATTAAACTCTATTTTTTTAATTTCTTATATATGAAATCGGAGTTAGAAGTTACTAATTATATATGCCTTTGGTTTATGCATTGACTTGATTTTCATTAATATTTATGCATACACAACTGCTGAAATTTTTATTTGATGACATTGTCTAAAACCTTATTAAATTCCCTTACAAATTACGATGTAATGGTTACCTATTTGGAGATGTGTACGCATATTTATCTGTAGCTATCTTTTATTTTTTTTTAAAGAAAAAAGTACTTTAATTTGACAAGAATGATGATATTTATAATCCACATTTTGTTGGTTGATTTAATATAAAAATTTATTGATGCAAAAGTTCAAAGCCATGTGTAAGAGAGTCAACGTATGAACAATATCACTCAATTCTTGTAGTAAGTATCATGATTCGATTATCTTTCACTCATTTATGGAAGCAAAGTAATTTTATTTTATTTTTACCTTTAAATATTGTCAACTTTTCTCCCGGGTCATAAAATTCAATCTAGACATAACTTCTTAACATTTTTATCATCAAAAGAATTCTAACATTGGAATGAAAATATAAATGTGGCAAAAGTGGTATACGTAAACTCGGAGAAAAGTCAGAAAGGGGAAAAAAATGAAAATAATCAAATAAATAAAAGCAAAACTCGTCGGTGGCAAAGTAATTTGAAATGCAAAAATAGATTTTTTTTTTTGGAGGAATCTTAGTTATAAAAAAAGTAGTGCTAGTTGAAAGTATGACCAGAATAGCTGAATTACTTCAAAATATAATAAACCCGAGAATCCAGGAAAATTGTAGTTAAGAAATTTTAAATCGTAAAGTCCTCCTCAATCCAACGACTTAGTAAAGCTATGTGTTTACACTGTTAATACATTATCAACTTTCAAAGGTGAGCGATGCACAAAATTAATATTTGTTGACTTAATGTTATTACATATGCATATAATCATTGACCCAATGCACAATAATACAATGTGTTTCTGATCCTATGTAAATGGAACAAATAAATGATATATAGTCAGTTTTCTTTTTTTTTAATGATTTCTTATGTAAAAAAAGAGAAATATATATATAGTTATTTTCTTATATTCAAATTGAATTGGTTTAGTGGACTCTTAAAACTTGAACTAATTATAATAATTTGTTTGTATATAATCAAGTTGACGAAGGTTTATTTAATTGTAATAATTATCAAGCACTAAACTGTGATCAATTAGCTTTCGAGGTCTTCTATGTCGATGGGGAAAAGAAAAGAAAAGAGATATTCTAACAAGTCTTCAAATTACAGCTCATGATTCGATCGTTAATGCATACTGATCATCAATCGTAGCTAAAAAATTAACGAGGAATAAGATGGAATTTAATTTGATAGTTTTGGTTCTTCTTGCAAAAGTAAGGTTTATTTTATAGTATAAAATATAAAGTAAATTACATTAATTTTTCATGTAATTTAACTAAATCATATTTGATTTTTATTTAGTTATAAAAATATTTTACTCAACTTTTCTCTAATTTATTATATGTCAATAAAACCAATTGCTTATACAATATGCTGCTTTTTAAAAAAATTAAAATTGAATTAATTATCTTTACTGTCATTTTAAAAATAAAATTTTAATATCATATTATATGATTTGTGTTTGTGTGTTTTAAGGGAGTCAAATATAAAAGAAAAAATTGTATAATTTATTTTAAAATATAAGCAAGTAGCTAAGAACTAATGATGGAATGAGATTTATTTTTAAAAAATTTTCAAATTATTATTACTTGCACTTTTTTTTGGGCTAAACAAGCCAAGTTAACTACTTACATTTACTATTAATTATTAAAGAAATTAAACAATATATTACTTCATTAACAATAGTTTACTTTGAAGTTTTTACTCTATGTAATACACTAATCCTAACAAAAGAAATAATATTTTTCATAAAAAATATTGATAAATATTATGTATACTTAATGCTAACAACATGATTACATAGTTTTATTGGTGTTCTGATTCTCTCAATTGAGAGGATATGTCAATTGTCCTTCAATTGAGGGGTAATTGATTTAAATAGTTTAGATTTTAATTTTTTAAATATAAATTATTATTTTCTTTAAAAATTATAGTTAAAAAATTATTTTTATTTTACATTCTACTTCTTAACAAAAAGGACAAAGTATGTATAAAAAAATTGAAATTTGAACCATTCAAGTTAAATTAAGATGGTTCAAATCAATTACCCCTTAATTAACGAAACAATTAATAGATCCTCTTAATTGAGAAAATCCATTTTGGTTTTATTGGCTACATAACATGTACCATATATCATTATACTTTTTTTTCGATGGACAAGTGAAAATAAAATATAGGTTAGACTTAAGTGTAATTTTATATATATTTTTTTTACTATGGGATTTCTCAATAAAAACATAACAAGTGTATGATTTGTTGATAATGTCATAATAAATATATACTTTAATTAAATAATCATACAATTATTTACAAAAAGCATACACTTTTATGGTACTATTAGAGAAATATATACTGGTCATGTTTTAATTTGAGAACCTAATATAAAAATATAAAGAACTACGTATAACATTTTTTCATAAAATATTTTTAATGGACAAGAAAAGATCACATATATTCAAAGATTTTTCTATGTTGAGCATGCATAGTGAGACCATTTGGTGTCTTATTAAGGTTCAATTCAAGCACATTAGCGAAAAGGATTAGATGAGACTTGCTCGTCCTATTTATGAAAAGGAGATTTAGGATGCCATGTTCTTATTAAGGGTCTTAAGTGCCTAACAATGATGGGTTTTTAGCAATTTTTTATCACATGAACTGAACTAGGAGGTGATTGGGTTTGAGATATGCGAGTTCATTAAAATGATCTTTCTACGTACAAAGGACATTTGCTAAAATATATTCTACCTTTTTTATTTTGATTCCTAAGGTGGACTATTTGGAGTTTCTATCCCAATTAAAACCAATAGCTTTATGCAATAGTCTCTACAAATGTATTCTGAAGATTATTGTTCATCATTTGAAATCACTACTGGTTAGCCTTATCTTGTTATGTCAAGTTAGTTTTGTATGAAGTAGACATATTCAAGATAATATTACGAAGGTCTAAGAGATCTTTCATACCATGAAACATATGACAGATAAAAAGTCCTTTGCTATTAATACTGATAAAAAAATGCTTATGATTGGCTAAGATGGAATTTTATTAGAAATATTATCTTCGAGATCCATCTTCCACCATATTTATTTGATGTGATTATAGACTATATCACTTTAGTGTCTACTTGAGTACTATGGAATGGTACTAAAATTAAGATGTTTTATCCTAGAGGAATCAAATAGGAAGGCCCTTTGTCCTTGTATATTTTTGTGTTATGCATGAAGAAATTGACATATACAACTCATGATGTTGTTATGGAGAATTGTTAGAGCCCTACTAAAATTGGTTGAGATTGCCTTTAGTAACTTATCTTATGTTTGCTAATGATTTTATTATTTTTAGTTAAGCTTCCTTGAGCTAGATTAAATGTATTATGGATTGTTTAAAACATTTTTATGACAGCTAAAAGCATAAAGTGAATGGTAATAAGTCTTATTTTTGTTTTCTCTAAAAATATAACCCTTGTTATGAAGCATAAAATTGCTAAAATTTTTGGTTTTATAGTGACTGATGATTTGGGGGAGTATATTGATATCCTTATTAATTATACATGGGATATTGTGTAAGAAAGATTATAGGTACATTGTAGACAAGGTTAAAGCTAGACTCTCAAAGTGGAAGGCTAATTGTCTCAACATAATTAAGAGAGTAGCTTTGGCTAAATTAGTGTTGAGCTTTATTCCTATGTACTTTATGATGATTATGAGATTGCCAAAGACCTTTTGCATGGAACTTGAACAACTTCAAAGGTCCTTCATATGATGTCATGATCTAAAGATGCGAAAACTCCACTTGGTTAATAGGAATCTCATGTATAAGACTAAGAAAAATGATAGTCTAAGCATAAGAAAATTTGAATGCTATGAAAGCAACTTGTTTGCTCAAATTGGGTTGGAAACTTCAATGTAATAAAGATAGTCTTTGGATTATCATCTCCAAGGTTAAACATAACAAAGGGCTTCTTGTTACTATGAACCCAACTATGAGTAAGTTTGCTTTCCCTTTGTGGTGTGCTCTTAGACTATTTGGCATCATATTGACTCCTCCTCTCTACATGAAATCCATAATGGTATGAGCATTAATTTTTGGACTAATAGATGGATTGACAAGCACAAAATCCTTTACAACAAGGTTTCTTAGTTTGTTAATACAAATATAGCCAATTAGAGAGTTTGTAATGTGGTGCACCCTTGTGGAATTAGGATTGGAATCTTTTTCAATAGTTCATTCCGTGAGAGACGTGTCTCAAGATCAATGTGATTCCCCTCCTTCGCCAGGGTGGACATAATTAATTGAAGTGAGGAGGCACATGATCAATATATAGTTTACAATAGATATTCTCTTATTACACCTTAAGGTATCCTTCCAAATTTTGGAAGCTTACATAGAATTGGTTGAGACCTGAGAGAATTCACATCTTCATATGGCTTATAGTGCATAACCTTTGCATACTAAAGAGTTGAGGAAATGGTGAAATGAGATCAACTCAAGTTGCCATGTCTATAATATTAGGGAGAATACTTTACATGTTCTATGTGACTACGTTTTTGTGGTTGGATTACGGAACAAATAACTTTCTTTAAAGCACAAAACTTACTTTTTTATTTGTTCCCTTACTACTTTGTTAGCTCCCAACCTTTAAGATGACATCATAGTCTATGGTGAGCTTTAGTGACACTTTCTTTTTGGTGTTGGGTGTTGGCTTATTTAGAAGTAGATGAATGCTTGTATTTTTAATTTAGTTTTGTTCATCCCAATGTACCTTAATAAATTTATAATTTCCTATACTTAGTGTATTGCCTTGCTTAGACATATTCCAATAATCTTATTAGTCTTTTGACATTGACTAGGTCAAGCTGAATTGTGATGTAAGGGGAATCTAAGGTTAACTAGTTGTGGTGGCATTTTAGGGATTTGTATGGGTGATGACTTGGGGATTTTGCTAGAAACATTGGTTGATGCTCTTCTTTACGAGTGAAAATTTAAGGTGCTTTAAAAGGTCTCAAGTTGGTTTGGAACCTTGGATTTTAAAAGATTCATCTTAAGCTTGATTCTTATAACTTAGTTATGATTTTAAATGGAGCTACCCTATGTCTAATTATTCAAACACTTTGATAAGGTAAATTCAAAGATTGATGAACAAGAATAGAATATCAAGATTTTTCACATATTTTATGAAGTTAATAACTACGCTGATCTCTTAGTCAGCCGTAGCCATGGGCTTAGTCTAGGCCAATAGTTTTGAAAGATATTCCTTTTTTTTCTTAGCTTGAGATTTATTGTTGATAGAATAGGGACCCTACTCCCTCATTGTGCAATATAGTAATTTGTATAATTTTGGTGGTGTTGTTGTTTTAGGCTTCTAGCCCATTTATTTGACCAAAAAGTATTTTAAAAATATTTCTTAATATAAGTTTATTTGGCTTATTAGATTTGATTAATTAAGTCCATCTAAGGTTCTATTACAATCACTATCAATTCTTTTTTGTTAAAATAATAATATGACGTATTAATTTTGTCTATTGTTTTAAAATAATCCATTAATTTTGAAGTGTTTTAATTTGTCTTATAAAAAGTTCTTTAAAGTGAAATCCATTAAAATAATTAACACTGTTAATTCTAATATTGATGTGATAATTTTGTTTATATATTTTTTCTTATACTTCAAGGGACGAGGTAGCATCCAATCATTATATAATCCAAAATTTAAAATAAAAATAAAAATAGGAGATCAAAACACAGTTGCTGCCTCATTCTCACACCTTCAGCCTCATTCTTGTTTATTCTCGTTCCCTCCCCCTCTGTGGCAGTGGTGGCTTGCGATTTCAATGGTGACCTCAACAGTGGCGATGGTGGCTTGCAACTTCAACGGTGATCTCAACAGCGGCAACCGGTGTCTTTAAGAGCAACATGTCTTCTCCTTCTCCCCTCTTCCTTTCTCACAAATGGTTGGTACAGAAATCTTCTCCTTATTTATAAATCTGATTTAGGATTTATTAGTGAGTGGAATTCTAATGAACTGATTAACCTGGTATTCTTTCTTTTTCAAATCTCATATATTGGATTGTTTATTATATTGCAGATAATGGTGGCGGCATGGATCCTGATATGGTTTGACAACGCATGTCACTTGGGTATTCTGCAAAAAACAAATTAGCTAATATATTGAACACTATAAACCCTTTGACTTGGAAAAAAACAAAAAAATTCAAATTTGTTCCTTGTTTTGCTTGTTTCAAAACTGTCGCGAAGGGAAGGGAACGAGGATGAAATTGAAGCAAGTGTGTTTTGATCTTCTCTTTCGATTACTATTATTATTATTATTATTATTATTATTATTATTATTAAATAGTGAGTATCAACTTATCACTTAGAAGTATAAGAAAAAAAATTTAAAGTTGCCACATCAGCATTAAAATTAATAATTAATATTAATATTATTTTAAAAATTATACTTAAAAGAACTTTTTATGAGAGTAGTTGAAAATTTAAAGACTATTTTAGAATACTTTAAATCTAAGGAATTATTTTAAAATAATAAATAAAGTTAAGAGATAAGATACTATTTTAACCAATTTTTTTCTCCCCTAATATATATGATCTTCTCTTATTATGATTTGAAATATAATGAAGTTAAGGAATTATATTTTTATTTTTATTATATATATATATATATATATATATAAAGGTGGAAATTAAGTGAGAAGAGCAATTAATCTTATGTGAGAGATAGGAAAAAATATAATTATTATTAGATTATAAAATAATGTAAAAATTACCATAAATACATAATAAATAATTTCTTTGATTTTTACATAAATTTGACAATTAAATTATGATATAATAATGATTATTTTCTTTCTTTTATTTCTCACATAAGATCTTCCTCTCACTTGATATTCTCTCTCTCTCTCTCTCTCTCTCTCTCTCTCTCACGTATATATCATCAACTAGTTCGTCATTGTTAATTGAGAGAAGAAACTTTCAGGTTGCATTTATCTCTGGCCTTAAATTAAAATTCAACCCACCACTCAATTTAAAGTCAAGGGGCTCGATGGATTAGATTGTTAATACTGGCAAAAAATAAAAGGTCTAACTCGTTTTCATTACACCCCTCTTCACATTTTCTCTATATTTCTGGCTAAGAGGAAACTGCCGTGTGCAGTACACAAAAATCAGAGGAGACCAAGAGTCCCAAAAAACTTAAGAAACCAAGGAAAAAACAGAGTATATATGTACAAAAAATGCTAGTTCAGAAATTAGGAAGGGAAAGAGAAAAAGAGATCAGAATTAACATTAATGGAAGACAATATAGAATATAAGGAGCAGAGAAGAACTGAATAATCTACATAGAAGGAGACGAAGGAAATTATTAGACGTCAACGGAGTTGATCCCTATGTTGTCTGTTTTTACGTTAATTATTTTCAAACCTGCATTGGCTTTTCTTTATTTATCTTTCTTATGTCTTATGCCTGTGATGATGCACGCCATATCATAGTAAATTAACGAGTTGTCATTTTACAAATATATGTGAGAGATGCCACATTAATATATTCCTAATAACAACCTTATGGTTTCATTTGGAATTTATTTAGTTTTCAACGTCTACGACTAACATTATCTACTCCTTTTAGGTCATTTTCAGTATTCATCATTCTTGTGGGTCTTTTGATTTCATTGAGGACTTTGTTTTCGGGTAGAAAATTTGAGCAAGTTTTTATTTGGTGGATGAAGTGAAACTAATGTTTGGATAAATGAGAAGAAAAGGGAGGGTTGCAAAGATAAAGGCATGCACACTATAACAAAGAAATTAAACTCATGGAATCGATCTTTATTAAGACATTAATTATAAACTAATTTTATTCTTAATTTTCTCTAATTCATTCTTTATATATTTACGTTAAGCACACTTCAAACTTAATTTTTTTAAAAAATTTAACCCCTTCCGTTCTTGAACCCAATAAATAAAAGCTGTTGACAAATTTAAATATTGTTTGGCATAAAATTATATCTTATAAACAGCGCTTAGATAGGAAAATGTACCATATAACAACGACGACCAATATAAGTTGGCGAGTTGGTCAAAACAAGATTGGCTTGTAAATTCTAAATTTTTAGTTTTGTTCAACACAGTTTTGTCACCATCTCACTTCTGATTATCAAACAAAATCAATTTCAACTTTCGTTATTCACTATAATATTTTGGCACAAAAATCCAAATTGAATCATAAGAATTTTATATATGAGTTGATGGGAATCCATATGTTTTTTAATGTTGATATTCATGATAATGCTGATGTCATACATGTTATACCTCTGATGATTTAGATAATCCATCTCTTAACCCTAGTACTTTAAGGGCCCGGAGGCATCACACACACACACACACACACACACATATAGATCTAGCTTGAAGTCCCTGACAATTGATGGATCTTTATCATGACAAATCATATGTATACAGTTGTTATATGCCGATCAATCACAGAAAATGAAAAATATAGACACACACACACACACATATATAACACTAAAAGCCCATTTCTATCTCTTGAAAAACAACACTAAGTTTTGGCACTTTAAAATCTAATTAATAAATTTAAGGTTTTCAACTCTCCCGATATTTTAATTTGGTGGATAAATAGGATAAATTCTTTTTTTTTTTAATTGGTAAGGGAAGTAACAAATAGAACAATGAAGTCAAACTATTCACAACAATTAAAACGGCTTGCCTCCCATCAGCTTTTAGGAGAAAAAAAATAGTCAACGGCATAGTGCTTTCAAAACATTTGAATCTTCTTGTTTTGGACAATTAATTAGGTTCATTATCGTAATTATAATAAATCAAGAATCGTATATATTGTGAATTTTTCAAAGCTCTTGGAGAAATATTGATAATCAGATTGAAATTGTTAATTTCAAACGTACAAGCAAGTTAAGCAAGCCTTAGCCTCCTAGATATTTTTAGGAGCCATGAACCAATGAGGAATCATTATTCCCAGTTTCTCACAGCCCTAGTTGGACCCTCGTTCTCTCTAAATGGATTCTATGCAATAGCTAAGAGATGGGCATGTGGATAATATGATAAGGAGAGATTTTTTAGATAGTTTTGGCTTATTAAGATAGCTAGGTTAATCAAATTGGTTACAAATATACACTTATATAGAAACTGAGAGATGAATTTAACTAAAAAGTTTGCCTTATATATACATATATGTATGTGTGTGTGTATAATAATTTAGTCTATTAACCTTATTTTGGAAATTCTCTAATATATTAATGATAGAGTGAGGGGCCAAGGCAGCCCCACCAGGTTAAAATGCTTGACTCGAAGAGAAGACGAAGAAGAAACAAGAAGAGCTCCGGTCACCGGTGGTGGCAAAAAACTTTGACCCTGAAGCGTTTTGGTTAGGATTGCATGTGACTTTTTAGTGATGTACGAAGCTTCAATGATGACACCTTAAATTGTGTCCGACCATTGCGGCTTCAACCTCTCTCTCTCTCTCTCTCTCTCTCTCTCTATGACATCTTGTCTCCAACGTTGAAGTTGAATTCTTCTACTTTTAAATAGATATTCTTTACTTGTTATATATAATAATTTTTATAATCCCAAACGTGTTTCTTAATTTCAAGTAATTGTTTATTTTGAGTGCAATTGGATTGGGGGGCTGTGTGTTGACATTTTTGTGTTATGTGTGCCGTGTTGGAGCTAGCTAGCCAATCAATTTCTTTAATTCCCTTTTTGTTAATGATTTTTCTTCTTAAGAGTCAAATACTTCATGCAAGTTCTCCCTTAAATACAAGAGGCGATTTGAAACCCAGAAATAAGGCTGCAGAAATTGAAAGAAAAGGCAAAAAGAAAGCTAGCTATGGAGTTTGCTTTGCGCAGATCTGGCCAAGGAGGTGGATCAGTCAATGAAGAGAAGAGAAGTGAATCTAATGGTGCTGATGATCATGAAGCTCCTCATCATAAAGAAGAGACAACTGCTGTCGAGGTGAAGATATACATATAATAACTCCTGCTTTTCTATATACCATCTGTTTTGAAAAAGAAAATCACATCTTTGTGTTTCAATTATTGTACATGTTTGAGTTGAAAATCCTTCTGGGGTTTCAAATTTGGTATTAAAGTTTTTCCTCTGGTTTCTTTTGTTCCGATCTTACATGTAGTAATAAGTCCAAATTTTAAGTAAGGAGTTATCTTCCTTTAAACAAGCTCCGTATACGTTTTATATTCGTTTAAGCAATATGATTATAGAAATTAATTATATTAGAACTTCCTTTAATGATTTTGGTTGTGTTTCGTTTACCTAAAGATAAATGAATGAAATAGAGTACATGTATGTAATATTTCAACGTACTCTCTTCTCCCTTTGCATACTCATCACACTTTTGTTTCCCAAAATTATATTTATAATTACGTCTTTAGAATGATTTTTGCTATTTGAATTGCCCATGTATATTTCTATATGTTCAGTATAGATTACAGCAAGTACCCCATATTCATACATAAGAAATGGATCAATAATTACGAGAAGGCAAGGAGATATGTATATACCGGCCTGGCTTTTCACTATGAGATTCTTTATTTTGTCTTATTCACCCCCTTAAATTTAACGGGCTTTCTAATCAGAAAGAAAATAATATACCTGCAACCTTCAATACTCGAACTAACAAACTATTTAATTAGTCAACACCTGCAGATGGGGATTTTAATCAACAGGATAAAGAGTCTTGATATTAATTTGAATTTTGTTCTAAATATATTAATTGGCATACACAACTTAAGGAATATATATACATATTTAACCTAATTGCCTTTGATATGGGTTGACTAATGCATGTGTGCTGGGGGGAAGCTAATGATATCTAAAATTATGATAATTCACACTGCACATGTAAAACCAGAAAATTCTCAGTTTCTTCGATCCTAAGAAAGAAGAAGCCGCCGGGAAAGATATTATTCTCAGTTGTACACACTTTGAGTTCTATTTAATTTTTATTTAAATTATCATTTTCATTTTTATGACAGCATTTAAAAGTTTTAAACACTACCAAAATTTCCGTGACTCTAAATAGAAGTTGACAAAACCCTACTTATGTTGCACCCAAAAAAAAGAAAGGTAACGAATATGTAGCATTCAATTCTTGGATTTAAATTTGATGCTCTTTACAGGAGTCACCCATGAATACTGGCGATAGATCCATCATGGAGACTGGACCACCTCATGCATCCTCAGCCAAAAAGGAAGAGGCTAGTTTAATCTTTCGAGAGATAGTATTAATTGTTTTTTTCACTGTTACTGTCAAAATATGCATCTAGAAAGTTACTTACTGTATAACTTTGTCAATGGCTAATTAATATAGGTTGATGAGCTTGAATCTGCAAGAGTTGAAATGGGTGAGGTGAGAGAAGAAAACCAAAGGCTAAAAATGTGTTTGGACCGAATAATGAAGGAATACCAGGCCCTGCAAATGCAATTTCACGTTATAGCTCAACAAGAAGCAACAAAATCTGCTGATCAAAAAGGAAATGATGATAACCATCAAGAACTAACTGAGGAATCGGATCTGGTTTCCCTCAGTCTTGGAAGAGTTCCGAGTAATCTAAAATCTGATGAGAAAATCAAAGTCAGCTCTAAACCATCATTACAGCAAGAAGAAGAAGAATACAAGGAAGACTTGGCTCTTGGACTGGACTGCAAATTTGAGACATCAAAATCAGGAAGCACAACTGAAGCTTTGCCAAATCCAAGCCCCACCAATAGCTCTGAATTAGTGCCCAAGGAAGAAGCCGGGGAGAGTTGGCCACCTAGTAAAGTACTTAAGACTATGAGAGATCGCGGAGATCAAGATGAAGTTTCCCAACAAAATCCTGCTAAAAAGGCCAGAGTTTGTGTGAGAGCAAGATGTGACACCCCAACAGTAAGTATCTAATTCCATGAAGCATAGGTAAGTTGCGCCTATGTCCAACATATGGCAAGTATTTGTATTAGATATGATGCAACACTTTAAAAATTAAATGTTACACATGAATACTTTAAAATTTTATCGTGTTGTTTACGTGTTTGGGCGCGCGCGCATGTCATATCCATTTATATTTCATTCGGTCTCTATTTTTTTTCTTTAATATATATGTAGTTTAAAATGAAAAAGCTATTTATTCACACTCAAGTTATTTGGAATAGATGAATGATGGATGCCAATGGAGGAAATATGGACAAAAGATATCAAAGGGAAATCCTTGTCCTAGAGCTTACTATCGTTGCACAGTTGCACCAAATTGCCCAGTAAGAAAACAGGTATATATATTTGGATATGAGTATGTCACAATGTTGAAATTCCTTTCCTTTGTGGTACATACAACAACAATACTGCATTGAATACACTAACACTATGTATATGTGTGTAATGACTTTTCAGGTGCAAAGATGTGCAGAGGACATGTCAATCCTAATCACCACCTATGAAGGAACCCACAACCACCCTCTTCCACTCTCTGCTACTGCTATGGCTTCCACCACTTCTGCAGCTGCTTCAATGCTCTTGTCTGGCTCATCTTCAACCTCTCACCTCCCTGGTTCGCTACCTTCTTCAACAGCCACCACCACCATTGCCTCTGATCTCCATGGCATCAACTTCTACCTCTCAGACGGTTCCAAACCAAAACAATTCTACCTCTCCAATCCTGCACTATCACCCTCCCCCTCACACCCAACGATTACCCTCGACCTCACTTCCAATCCATCCTCTTCGAATTCCTCGACCTACTTTAATAGATTCACCTCAAACTACAATAACCCTCCAAGATTCCCTTCCTCTACCAGTTTCAGCTTCAGTTCCTCAGAATCCAATGCAATGACTTGGAGCAACAATATTGGGTTCCTCAGCTACAACTACAACACTCAACCATATAATAATAACAGGAACATCCTTAGCAGCATCAACCTCGGAAGACAATTACCGATCCAAACTCCTCCATCTCAAGCACATCAAAATTCTTCACTGCCGGATACCATAGCTGCAGCAACCAAAGTGATCACAGCTGACCCAACTTTTCAGTCAGCTTTGGCTGCTGCGCTTACTTCAATTATTGGCACAGGAGGAAATAGTGGTAGTGGTAGTGGTAGTGGTAGTAACACACAAGGTGTTGGAGAAATAAATTTGGGTCAGAAAGTCAACATATGGGGGGAGATGTTTCCAGCTTCTGCTGCTGGGTCAACTTCAAAACTCAATGGATGTGCCTCAAGCTTCTTGAGCAAAACGACACCGGCTAGTACTCAAGCGGTAAGTAGTGGTTTGATGTTTCTACCGCCATCTTTGCCATTTTCTAGCTCCAAGAGCGCGTCTGCGTCATCTCCTGCTGATAATAGAGACAACTCCAATTCGTGATGGGATTTTTCTCTTCGTGTTATGGTATTTTCCTTGTAAGATAGAAGAAGAATTTTGAGCATGGACACAGAAAGAATATGCTACACATTTAGTTTTGGTTTTGTTGATTTAGGAAGATATATGATGAAGGTTTCTGTATGAATGGCAGTACTCATGGACAACTTATATACGCAGAGAAGTTGTGTACCGTCATTCATCCAGAAATTTTTGTTTTATATTTGTTTTTAACAAAAACGTGTGTGGATTTTTCTTTTCTCCCCTTTTTGTTAATTGAAGTTATTGTAGTGACATTAAATAAATGTACAGAACGTGATGTACTTTTGTACAAGTGTCTAGAGGATGTTGAGTAAGATTTTCCTTCGCCAAAAGTTTTTTTGTTTATTAATTAGAATACCGCAATGTTCACTGAAGATTAATGGGTGTTATTTGGATTAGATAGATCTTGGAAGTCCATTGTAAATTAACTCTCACGGTTACTTGCAATTTATGATCAGTAGTTATATATATATATATATATATATATATTCTCACACACACATAAGTGTGTTACATTAATTAGCTGATAAATAAGACAAAGGAGACGTGGGGATGTAGCTCAAATGGTAGAGCGCCCGCTTTGCATGCGGGAGGTACAGGGTTCGATCCCCTGCATCTCCAGGTTTTTCCTGCATTGGACATATTATTTGAACAATAATGGTAAATAAAAAACAGAAGGCAAACGTTGTATGATCATGTTGAATGATATAGTTTCAAACTTTTAGTATTGTTAGAAAACGTGGTATAATCATCATGAATGACCTCAAACACCCAAAATTAAAAACAAAATAGGGAAATAATTATATAAAGATAAAAAATATTTTTACAATTTATAGAATCGTAAAGGTTAAATTATTCTTTTGATTTTTACAATTTTATTTAATTTTCATAGTTTACCATTTATAGAGTTTTTATTTTTTTAAAAAATTAAATTAATCCGCATTGTTAAATTTTTGATAATGTTTTCTGATGATGTGGTTATCATATATTATTTTAATAGTTTAAATATATATGATTTATATTAAAAATAAAATAAATAAATAATAAGATAAAATTATTTTACATATATAACATATAATGTAATATATATTAAGTTATTTAAAAATTTAATTTAAAGTGTGAAAATAATACATAATAATCACATGTATAAAATTTAATAAAATATTAAAAAATTTGATGTCAACAATTAAATTAAATTTTTAAATAATAAAAATTAAATAAAAATGTTTATTATATTAATAAAATTATCGTGGTATGATGGTATTGAAGGTGTGTAGTTTCAAACTTGCTAGCTAGTAATGTGGCCCCAAAAAAAAAAAAGAAGGAAAACGTGGTATGATCATATTGAATGATCTCAATCCCCTTGAAGGTATATCGTTTCAAACTTGTCAATTAGTATTGTTCGTTATCAAAAAAAAAAAAAAAGACAGAAGGAAAACGTGGTATAATTATCTTGAATGATCTCAAACATCCAAAATTAAAACAAAATAGGGAAATAATTAGACAAAAATAAAAAATATTTTTCTTTGAAAATGAAAGTGATAGAATCGTAAAGGTTAAATTATTCTCTTAATTCTTATAATTTTATTTAATTTTTATTGCTTATCATTTATAATTGAGTTTTTATTTTTTAAAAATTTTAAATTAATTCTTATTGTTAAAGTTTTGGTAATGTTTTTGGATGATGTGATTATCATATATTACCTAAACAGTTTAAATATATATATAATTTAGATTAAAAAAAGAAAACAATAAATAATAAGATAAAATTAATTTATACATATAATGTATAATGAAATATATATTAAGTTATTTAAAAATATTAATTTAAAGTGTCAAAATAATACATATTAATTACATCAATAAAATTTAATAAAATACTTAAAAAGTTTAATGTTAAAAAATAATTTTAAAATTTTTTAAGTTATACAAATTTAATTATAAATTTTTAAATAATAAAAATTAAATAAAAATAAAAAAGTGAAAAAATAATTTTTCCAATCGCAAGCAAGAGACAAAGGTTATGGGGTGGAGCCGAGTGGGGCCGGCTGATTAGGCCCCGACCTAACAACATCACATCACATCACACCACACCACACTGGCGCCCAGTTTCCTGTACAACGAATCGAAGTGACTACGTTTCTCTGGGTCTTCCCGAAAGCTTTCGATCCTACTGAACTTCCAAGGCCCGACTTGGATGATCATACCAGCCAGAGTAAGCTCACCTGCAACTATCAGCTTCCGTCTGAGACCTCAGCCTTTCAATTTTTGGACCTTCTTTTGGCATCCACTTCCGGGTGAGGCAACTCTTGAATTTCTATTCGATTGATAACTTTTTTTTTTTGGCTTTTTCTGTCCTAGTTTACAGGATTGCTTTCCTGGGGAATGTTTATGGGAGATTGGGAGAGAGGATCTGGATCAAAGCTTAATTTTCTTTTATAGTTTTGTTAATTGAAAATTTGTTGTGTGGGTATAAGTTTTAGGGTTTTGTGCTCGCTAGCTGATGAAGCTATAGCATGAGGTTTTTGGCGAATTATGTTGCAATTTTTGGCGTGAAGTTGCACCAGAGGAAAAAGGGGAAATTTTAACGGATTGAATTTTCGAATTATTGCTTACATTAAACGCCTTATGTCGCAAATTTTTGTTGTTTTTTCCTTTTGCCCCTCTTTTCCCTATGTATGGTCTATGTAGCTAAATGCTTTTCCTTTTCGATTTTAAACTTTTACATCTTAACTGAATTGTGATTCTTCACCCGTGCAAATGGTGACATAATCAAATTACAATTAAATGCTATTGGTGTGCTCCATTTAAATACAGATACAGTGAACTAAAGGTGATGTTGAAACCTGTTTTTCAATGGATTTAAGTATTTATTGTTCTTTCTTTCTGGCTGTTGGTCTTTTTAGGTGGTGACAATGTCGACCCCTGCTAGGAAGAGGCTGATGAGAGATTTCAAGAGGCTGCAACAAGACCCACCTGCAGGAATCAGTGGGGCCCCTCAGGACAACAATATAATGCTCTGGAATGCCGTCATATTTGGGTGAGTAGGAATGAAATTGGACGAAGATCCATCATTGTCTTTACTTATATTATATAATCACTTCATTTTATTTCTCGCTTTGTTTTAAGTATGGATGGATAAGCAATTTCTGCTTTCTTGTCTGCTTTGGATTGCAGTCCTGATGATACTCCATGGGATGGAGGTGAGTCAATCCTTGCATCACATCTCTTATCTGAAAATAGTCTTGATGCATGCTCAACAATTGAACTTGTAATTTGGGAACTCACTTTGTGATTTACTTTAATTTATTGATTCTATTGAGTTTGATGAGCTTAGTCAACATTTTAGATGGAGTTAGAATCATTTTGCTATCAATGTCGTAGCTCTCCTATTTTCAAAAAGATTTTGGGAATCTTGATAGGTGCCTGGAGTGTTATCATGAAATTAAGAATTTTTTTCTAGAACAAGCATGTAGGTTCTGCTATGCTGTTTGATGGAATTTCTTGGTTGTCTTTTTAAATTTTTCTCTCAGTTCTAACTCCTGTTTATTGTATTGTCTTGTTGATACTCTGTTTAGATGTGCCCATCGGAGGTTATGGACACTGGATGTAATATTTGCTATCTGTTGATGTCATCATAATACTATTTATATTTACATAGCTACAAATTTTGAGTTATTCAGGCACGTTTAAGTTGACTCTCCAATTTACGGAGGATTATCCAAACAAACCGCCAACTGTACGATTTGTCTCTCGAATGTTTCATCCAAATAGTAAGTTTTAGCTTGAAAATTTTTATCTTATCCATAAATTCCCCTTGTAGCTACTAATGCCTTAAAAAAAAAATTGACTCTGGTCAGTTTATGCGGATGGAAGTATCTGTTTGGATATATTACAAAATCAGTGGAGTCCTATATATGATGTAGCTGCTATACTCACATCTATCCAGGTATCATCTAGTAATTTATACTCAATATTATGAAGTGTCTGTGTTTCTTTTTTTTTTTTTGGGGTATATTTTGCAAAAGAAGAAAGTAGGAACATGTTTTGTATACCTTTAAACCTGGGTATAGGTTTAATAGCATGAAGTTGGCTTTTAGTTTTTACTAATTAGCTCTGGTTAAAGATAAACAGTTGGCTTAGTTATTTTACTTGTGCCTTTTTCTGTAGGCTGACTGATATGTTGGGTAACTTGTAATGTTAACTACCTTTTCCGCTGCTCCATCTTAGTTTTCAAACGAAGTCTTTGGAGTTCTTATTCTGGACTTAACTTTTTGAATTTTGGTTTAGTTCTGCTAGTTCCTCACACATTTTATTGATATAGGCTGTTCAATTTTCTTTTTAATCTCTTATGAAAGGAATTTATTGGTCTTATTAGTTAGAGTAGGGCTGAGGCTGAAATGATTATCAACTCTTTTACCTTCAAACTTTCTCTGATTTACATAAATATAATAATTAGAAAAAATTGGAGAGACTATATGGCATTATTTTATAATATATTATGTAGGGACCTTGCTTGTTAAATTCTCCATCTTTTCCTGTGAAATTCTCCTATTCTCTACTGATAACAATGCCAAATTGCTTTTTCTTTCCTCCTCACTACTTGAAGTTCCCTATTACCCTCCAAGGGGGAAAAACTGTGATGTGGAAATGAACTGAAATTAACCTTCTCAACATTGGCAATGTCCATTGACAAGTCAATATATACTATTTAAGAAGACCCTCAAGCCATGCCCATGTTGATTTGCTGCACAGACTTTCAATTATCGTGTTTATGGAAATCTCTCAAGTCTACAAACTGTACTGATTCTTCTTGCCCTTTATCGATAAGAGATGATTATTTTCTTTCCCTTTTACCTTTGCATTCTACCAATTGGAATCATTTTTGTCCTGGTGAGACTTAGAATTTTGAGAAACTTATCCAATGGTTGGTATGAAGAACATGTTGGAGGTTTGTCTGGCTTCAGTTCATAATCCTTTCCATTCACATGGTAATTAGGTGAGAAATGTGCCTATGGTGGAGTTATACTTATTTACTGCACAAGCCATGGCATGCTGCCAAATCAATGTTGCCCTGATGATGCATTCAACGTGCGCAATATAGAAACTAGAGATTGACAGACAATTGATGTGGCTGCAGATTGCATGAAAAGATTGTATATAGTTGAATTAATATGGCCAGAAAACTCGGGGTCTTGCTGGAGATGTCCAGAAAACAATGGGTCTCACTGTGATTTGCAAAGATGATCTGCTATATATATATATATATATATTTGGGGGATAAAATCTAGGAATTATTTTCGAGTAATTTTGGAAATTAATTAATTCTTGTCTTGAACTGTATATAGAAAAAATGGAGGAAAAGTGGGGTCAAAGTTCTACGATTTGTTAAAAGTAAAATATTTGAAAATTCGGACGCCTTTTATATGGCAAATAGAATATTCTGTTATGCAAGTGTGTTTTAAATTGTAATAATTTGTGCTATGCAAGAAATGGTCAGCAATCTGCATGTTATAATTATTTTCTGAAAGGTGATCGTCCTTCTTGGCAGTCACTGCTTTGTGATCCCAACCCAAATTCTCCTGCAAACTCAGAAGCAGCTCGGATGTTTAGTGAGAACAAGCGCGAGTACAATCGAAGAGTGAGGGAAATTGTGGAGCAGAGCTGGACAGCTGACTAGGCCCCATCCTCATACGCCTGTGGGCATTCCGCCTGTCTGAAGCTATTGAAAAATTGAGTTATGCTGCCACCATTATGAATCATTGTGCGAACTTATCAACTCATTTGCTTTATTCCTCAGTGTTCTGAATGTTAGAATCATCTTATCTTTAATTGATTGAAGTTTTTGCATTGTTCGTGTCAGTTTATGTAAAATAGATGTACTGTGTATCAATTTGCATTGAATTGTTGTCAACATGGTTCAATACGAAGTTTTAGTTTGCTGAATTGGTTATGATGTCAACGATTTTGAAATATTAGCTTCAGTAAGATTGTTAGACTGTATTTTTGCTAATGTGACTCTATTTTATGCCTTCCATTGTGATGGTGAACTTCACTACTAGTTTGCTATTTAATATATGAGGTGATTAACAAACCAGGAGTAGTAGCAGATTTGTTATTTATTTATTTTTGATGATATATAGCATATTTATTTTTTCCAATACTCTGATACAAAACTCTTCGACTGCTTACCAAACTTATCATTGAATTTTTTTTTTTCCAACAATCCGTATATAATGTGCTTTTTTTTAATATATTTTGTACATGATGGCAAACATGGATTGACTGACGGGGTGTTGTGGCAGAAAACGTAGTTCAGTAGATGGATCATACTGAATGTGGATCACACAACTTACCTTAATAAGTCATTGATGGATCTTCGGAGGTGTGTTAAATAAGCCATGTTTTGAAAACCGGACCGGACTGGCCGGTTCGACTGGTTTGACCGGGAACCGGTCCCTAGTCCGGTCCGGTTGACCCTTAGAACCGGAAAGCCTGAGAACCGGTCAAGAACCGGTGAGAACCGGGAAAACCGGTCAGATTACTAGTTGAACCGATTTTGTATTATTTACATAAATTTGTAAAGTTTCAGTTCGAACCCTGGTCTTCTTGGAGAGGAAGTGCACCACTACCATTGAGCTGAGATACATCTCTAGTTATAATATGCAATATTTAATATATAACTTTTATTATAATTCTATTTTGTATTAGTAAAATGAATAATAATTTATTCAAATTCTGAACAATATATTTTTTATTAAATTATTATTATTGTCTTGTTTATAATCCAAAATTTTAATATAATAAATAAAAAATAAAATTAAAATTCATATAATTTTTATTAAAATTATGTAAATATATTTAAACAAATTAAAAATTAAAAATTATGTTATGTATAGTTTATTTTTATGTACAATTAGTCATAATATTTTAAAATTTATTGAAATTTATTTGTTATTATGTATTATCTTACATTTTTAATATAAATAAATATTTATTTAATTATCACCGGTTCGACCACGGTTAAACCAATAAACCGTAAACCGGTGACTTCACCGGTTCAATGACCGGTCTGATTTTTAAAACATTAAAATAAATGGATTGTATTAACGTGTGAAGCACTGCCTTTTACGGGAATAAAAAAATGTTGACACTCAATTCCGAAATTCTTCATGCTAGTCATTAGGAAATTCTGTGTGTACATTGCACAATGCCGAAAGTCTGGTAAATTAAAGGGGGTAAAGGATTTTCTGAGGTTGAGGAGGACCGAGAACGTTAGTGCTAATCGACTTAAATCAGAATAATCGGAAAATAGATTGTCCATGCTTCAGTAACTATAATGCGGAAGAAAAGTATACGATTTTAAACTTTTTAAGGTAGATTACTTTTCCCTTTTTTGGAGATATACTAAGATTGGTCCCTTTTTTTTATAAATTCTGAGAGCTCCTTACCTTTATGCAGCAAATGATGATTTATAATTATACATGCTTTAAAATAAAATTTTAAAATATGTTAATCATATTTTAATTTTAAAAAGTTTATATACTTTGTAATAAAAAAATCATATAATTTAAACATTAAAAAAAAGATTTAAGGTTTACCCTCTATTATTTGTTAGTGTGGATTACATGAGGAAAGATAATTCTTTTCATCCCCAATACTCTCCATTAGTAGGTGGATAAGTCAACTACTAACTACATCAACTAAACTACATAAAGTTTGTTAAATAAAATTCATTCCCCGGCTAGGCTAGACAAAAATGGGTTATAAATCCGGGATCAACATAGGATATTGCCAGGTCCCACAATAAATTCACTGAAGGATGAAGATTTGGGAGAAAGAAACTCTTGCCTTAAAAGATAATATTATATTTCGATTAACTATATAATAAATAAAACCAAGAGATTCAATACAATTTTAATTTGATGAACAAATGTATTATAGACACAACACAAACGACCAAACATGAATGAAATGCAGTCCATAAGAAACGGTGTTCGAAAATAATGTTCCCCTGAACTCCTATACAAAAGTAAGCTCCACACATGAACAAACTAAGTTCGAAAATGACATAATTCAAAGGTGCACGCACATGAGCTTGTTTACACGACTGCTGTCAAACTCTCTCTTCAGCGAGGGAAGCATCCTACAAGAGAGAAGCAAAAAATTAGCCACATATATCTTTCTAGAGCAACATCCAAAAAGGCTAAAGTACCTCATAGTAAGCTTCTCACCATGTTCTCTTTGTTTCCTTGTAGTGTCTCTTCAGGAAGTGAAGGGCTGACAGAAGCTGAGTTGAAAAAACAAAAGGCATAAGACTAGTAGAGCTACAAAATGTTTCATAAACATAAACTGTCATAGAAGAGATGTTGCTGCACACTTACTTTCCTCAACTTCACATTTCTTTCCCTGCTTCGTGACCTTGCCTTTTTCTTTACTAGGTTCTTGCTTGCTTGGCTTCTCAGATTTTTTCACTGACCTGCGACTACCAGTATCTAAAGCCGGTCTTGAATGTGAGGAATTCTTGCTGGCATTTCCTCTCACCCTGGATCCAGTATTATTCTTCTGTTCAGTCTCCTTCTTGGTTGACTCTTTTGCAAGAGGAGAAAGTTGAGTAGAATCAATGTTTAAACACTTGGGTTTGAGTTTCCCAGTACCCACAGTAGAAGAACTGTGTACATCATCATCAGAGGATCGAGTTCCCTCTTCTGGCACCTGCGAAATAGTTTCAGATACCTGCGACTGCTCTGTGTTTTCTTCTTTAATATTATAGCTTTCGAACAATTCTTTCACAGGTTCTCCAAGTTCAGCAAGCTTATGTCGGCGCACGTAAGATTTTAGCTCGTCTTGCATTTTCTGGAGAGGCTGGAATTGATGTTAAAAGGTAACACAAAAAAAGATGGTTCAATTGATGGACAAACATATCAGGGCAGCATAACGAAATCATTTGTGAAGTCTAGACATAACAAACATCATTAACTATAATAAGTAAGTGGAACTAATTAAAGTGATAAAGACTTGAAATGTTCAGAAGGAGCGTGAATTGGAGCAAACACAAAAGATTTATGCTTGTGTTAGTGTATAACTGTATTTTGATGTATGATGTTACCTCACATCCTGCCTCCAAAGCTAGTTTGAAAAAGCCAAGTGAAATTGAGTGCTTGGCAGCAGATTCAGAGACCTTGATCTGGGATAACCAATATGAAGCTTTAGACAGCATATTGAACTTCATTCGACTCGAAGTTCTGGAAATGTCAGACATGGGTGTTTCGCTTCTGCCTTGACCATTAGTAGACCTCCTTGATCTGGTCTCCGAGATTGGTGTAATGTTGCCAAACAGCTTTGGTCCTGGAGTGGCAGAAGCTTTGGCAGGAATAGAGAGCCTTCTTGGTGGTTTAGCAGCAGACTTATCCTTGCCAGAGAGATCAAGAACACCCACACTTTTACTCACACTTGAAGCGGGTCTTACCCTGGAAAGAAAGAAAAAAAAAGAAAAAAGAGATGCATCAAAGGAATTAAATTAAAAATTTGTACATGTAAATACAGTCTTATAGGCTAATAAAAGTCAATCACTAGAAAGCTGATACCAAAACTCCATATTGTATTGTTTTCGGGCAAAATCCATCACACACATGCTAAATGCTAAATAGCACATTTAACCTTCCAACTCCAATGATAAGCCAGAGGATGGGAATCTCCAAAAGGTTTCAACTTCACAACATAAGATATCTTTGTTCTTAATATTCTTCAATGACGCCAAACTCCCATCTATAGCAAGCCATGTTAGTGCAAGGAAGATTTGGTATTAAAAAATTATCTTATTAGTGGGGTTTAACCGACTTGCTCTTATGCAAATCCCAAGGACCGGAGTACAACTAAATCAGCGTCTTATTAACTGCTAGACTATTTCTAATCCCCAAAACGAAACAGCATCGTTTTTCTGCCCTGGCTGTCTTTTCTGGCAAAGGAAAACAATTATACTATAATAGTCATAATTTTCTGAAATCGGAAACAAAGCCCATGGGTGGGGTTCAAATCAATAATAATCTTTCGGAAACAATATTATGGTTTGGAGTTCAGAATTAGTTAACCACTTCCGGCTTACAAAATCAAACAAACCCAAATTTACGTACTTTTTTCCTCTTTACACTTTCTGCATCAACTCCAATCTCCCAAATAATGACCATATATTTCAAAACCATAAAAGATAAAGCCAGGAAATAAGGAAATTGCAGAAGAAAAACCTCTTGGAAGCAGAAGAATTGGACAAATCGGCAGCATCAGGCTCCTGTTCCTTAAATTTAACAGCCGAGCGCAGCGCGTACTTTTGAAGCTTGGGTCTCCCGCAGTTCCCTGAATCACGACCCAATTAGTTTTGTCCCACATACAGAAACGCATAAAAATAGACTCAAAGACTTTTGGCCAGAACTATACCAGAAACGCCAGCGGATTGCTGCTGCACAATGGGTTCCTCCATTGAACTCACTTGCAGTGAAATACAGGAATTTGGGAACGAAGAGGCTCAACTAAGAAGGTTTCCTTAGTATGCTGAATTCAACCATGGGTTTATAAAGTTGTTTTCTTTGGAAAAGTGTCCTTATGAGCGGGAAAACAAGGAACCACTCTCTCTCTCTCTCTCAAGTACTCGCTCTACAATGCTGACAAATTTCACTGCAAAACTTTTCCAACACACTCAAGTTCATTTGAGCTCGCTGACGTGGACACCGTTTGATTTTTCTCTTAAATTCTGAAACGCGCACTACAACGTCGTGATCGAGAATCAAGGGTTGTAATTCGTGGTCAAAATTTGAAGCCCATACATAACGTGTGACTTAAAACCTGATTTGAAAAAAGACAAAAATAACTGAGAGCGATGAGCATCCGAAAAGAAGGAATAAACGGTCCAATAGGCTAATGATAAGTTGGCACTGAAGAGGGACCCCTGCAGGCTCCCTAATTTTCGAATTTCAAATTTTAAAAAGTTGGAGCCCTTAAAACTGCTCAACGGTTGCAATGACTGTGGGCTTCATTGGGCCTCAGATAGGCCCACAAGGTCCATAAATCCAGTCCAAGTTTAGATGCGAATATACCACTAGAAATTGGGTAAAGGTTGGTCCTTTTCATGCATAAAAAATTTTTCAATGTTATAAATATTAAATTCAGTAAATCTAAACTCCAAATTTAGAAAAAATTTATTAAACTCAAGTGTTCCACCACCAATCCACCATCGTAATATTAATGAGAGTAATTACAGAACCCACCCAGTGCTCGTGACAGTTACAGAGAGACATGCGTTCAGTGGTTTTACTCTTACATCCTCCTTGCCTCTATTTTGTCTCCAGCGTGGCTCCCCCATTCTACCACTTCTCAATTCTTCACGTGCTCCCGATCTTCACCTCCTGTGACTCTGCCGCACTCATCAATGGCTCCGATTTATGACGAAGCGCCACTGCGCGTGAGACGCATATTAAGACACGAGGGCGTAAGAGTAATTTCGAATCGCTTCGGAATAAAGAAGCTGGAACACTTGGTTCTGAAGCAACTATTACACTGAGACTCCCGACCCGTCCCCTTTTTAATCCCAACTACTTTTTGAAGTGTACTCTGGTGTAGCATAAGCTCTCATTCTGACCGTTCGATTAAACCACTCCATCTTTGATCTTTATCACGTCATTGCATCAGACGGACAGAACCAGACGTGTAGCCTTCTTCTTCAGTGAGCATTAACTACACGGAAGTCCGTTTCCAACAAATCATGCAGGCTTTTCTGGTTCAGGCGTTGTTTTCACTCCTTCATCAGCACAGAGTTCACAGAGGAGCAACAAGCAGAGCAAGCACAAAATTGATGAAGCTTTAGATCGCTTTCTTCTTCTTTTTTCAGTTTTTTTTTTCTTTTATTTTCTTGGTTTTCAAGCTCTCTCTCTTTCATGGTACACTACTTTCTCTTTCATTCTCTCTCTTGTCTATTTCAGTGGATGGATTTTGCTCTGCTTTTTCTGAAAAAAAAAAACGACCAAATGGTGCTCATTTTGTAATCTCATGGTTTGGTTCTGGTTTCTAGGAATGGTAGATTTGAGGTCAAGAGGTTCCACATTTGCCAGGTAAATGTCAGATCTAGCCTCACACGAGCACATTTGCTCTAATTTTAGACATTGATTGATGAAGCAGTGTTAAGCCTCTTCTAGTTCTTACATGTCGCAGATCTTGTGGCTTTTAGCAAATTACTGCTTCAGTTTAAGGATGTGCTTTAATTTACGTCTTTTTTCGTCTCACCTGTCCATTTGAAGTTTGGAATTATGTTGTAGCTGCCTATATTATCCTGGGGTTACTGTTCTTCGTAACCTTGTACAGCACTTTTGGATTAACTTCTTTCAGTGAAACGATAACCTCTGATGTTAATTAGTACGGGATAGTGCTTGTGTCTTCCTGAATAATGCCGAGCTAATTGTTTAGGTTCCCGACAAAACCTTTTGTACAAAAATCTTAGTACGTTTCTCAGGAGATCAAACTTAATTTGCCTGCTTGGTTTTCGTGCGATATTGTTGTCGTTGATAGCATATTTCTTCCTGAAAGATCTTACAGGTAAAGAGTGATGGCGCATCATGCCAATAACTAATGCATGCGGATTTAAAGGATATGTCAATTGGTTCTGTATTATTTCATAAGAGAAAGGCGGCAACTAGTTGTATATTATGTCTTCTATCTGTTGGTGTATAATTGATTGGTTATTATTTCCCTTGACGTAGCTTTAACTTTCAACGCCTTTAGTTGTACATTGACCTACATTTTTAGCCGCTATAAAATTGGCTGATGGGGCGTATGTCACCTTACTTTGTTGATTGTTAGAAAAAAATATATTATTTTCACTTGTTTATTATGTATTCATTCAACAACTCTAATTACACTGTAAGTAATACTGTCCTTACTCCTTATGGCAAAAAGCGGTTGTATTTTACCAAAGGGGACCCCCCCCCTTGGACCAATACCAAAGGCAAAAAGGTTACGATACTAGTATTTTCAGCAAAATTATATTCGATGATATGTTATACCAGGATATACTTTGTTCATTAGAGACAACTATATTGATAACTAAATTTGTTTGTGACCTGCTCTACCCCCCAAAAAAAAAATGTTTGTGATCTTGTTTAGCATGCAGTATGCCTAATTTCAGGATTAAGTGTAATATTCTTTGTTATGTTGATTATTTACGTTCCAAATTTACTATTTACAAATATGAAACAAGAGTTATGCAGATCATTACGGAATTTAGGTTCACTGTCTTTTTGTTGCAGGTCCTGATCTCACAATGGGCAAGTCACCAGGAAAATGGATCAAAACTGTACTATTTGGGAAAAAGTCATCCAAATCAAATATTTCGAAAGGAAGAGAGGTAACACTGATTGTTAAGGCAACATGGCATTGTTATTCAGCAATCTTCATTCAAAAGATGTAACATGAATAGATAGTTGACTCCAGATTTACATTTTGCGTATTAAACTAACTAATGTTATCAGATTTAAAGGCCAGGTTTTGTCATTACTGTGTGAATGAAGGCATAAAAGTAGAACCTTTTGTTCTGTTCTCACTTCCCCCATTGGTTCCTGAGACATGTCTTTTCTGGAAAATCTCATTATTGCTTTGGTGCCGTTGCCATTAGACTGAAATTCTGCTTGTTACTAAGTGTTGGCCTAGTTTAGCAGTATTTACCAACCACCAAGTTTATTCACTGGAACTGTAGCTAGGTTTGATAATTGCTGTTATGGTGTTGAAACTTGAAAGCATAACTGTTAAATTTACTTTCCACAGGGAAACAGATCTAGTTTGATATGGGCTTTTCCTTGTGTAGCAAGACTCCTGACTTTCTTTAAAATAATTTCTTGTAGAAACTTGTTAATCAGAAAGAAGCATTGGTTGCTTCCAAGGCATCAGAAACTGGTTTGGCTTTAGATCCAACCCCTTATACTATTGCCAGAAATGAGGAAGAGTTAGTAGAACTGGAGAATAAAGAAGCAGAAAATCTTTCTCCTGTGAATCAAGAAACGGATTTTGTGGGACATGTTCATCAGGATGCACCACCTGATCCAGAGGAAATCAGGCGAGAGGAAGCTGCAACAAAGGCACAGGCTGCTTTTAGGGGTTATTTGGTAAGTGGCTGACTGCTTTACGAAATAATTGACTGATTCAATCTAAAGTGTCTTTCTGCCCCAGCAACCCCCCCATGGATCAGAAACAATTGAAAGTGTAATCATGAATCTCAGAGCCCATTTGGTTTGGTATGCAGAAAGTTAGGGATGAAAGTACGAATGAAAAGTAAAAAGGTGATTTTAGGAGTAAAAAATGACTTTTTGGCCCTTATTTTAAAATAGTTATTTATTGAAGTAGATACTATTAAGTAATGATCACATGAGTATAATAAGTATTTTACAAAATTTTCCCTTCTTTTTTCCTTTCCATTCCATTTACCAAACGTGCCTTTATAGACTATAAAATGATAAAATATATTTGCAGAATTCATTGTGGATTTAATTGTCATAAAATCTTACATGTCTTTAGTGGATCAGAAAATCAGGAAGTTTGAGTTGATCTAATGTTATTAGAATACATTCTTAATGTTCAATGTGGTATTTAATAGGTATTTGACTCTTAGACTTAAATAGCATGGAGTATTCTTGTGGATATTCCTTAACCTCACCCCCAACTCACCAGGTTTTTCTGGGATCTTAGTTTGTACAAGTTCATCTCTGATGTGTTAAGTTGTCAAAAAAGTGCTGTCAAATGTAGCAACTGCCTTCATCTTCTGATTCTTTAATGTTGAAATTGATTATCAATTGATTTTCTGGCGGAGGTCAACTCTGCCTGGCTTTCCTTGCTATGATGCATTTTTAGGAGAAAACCTTATTTCATCATGAAATTATTTTGATCTTTCAGACCTCTACCACTTCTGTCTCTGATATATCTTAAATAATTAACTTACACAGTTGCCAATATGAATAATTTTGAATATATTGAACTAATTCTTGTGTAGTTCCCATAGTATGAGTTGTTGTAACATTTGATCGCCTCATGTAATGGAAGCTTCTGTTGTGAAGGCTCGCAGGGCATTTAAGGCCCTAAAAGGGATAATAAGATTGCAAGCACTTATTCGCGGGCACTTAGTTCGGAGACAAGCTGTTGCTACATTATGTTCTATGTATGGGATTGTCAAATTACAGGCAGTTGTTCGTGGAGGAAGAGTTAGACAATCTGATGCTGTTTATGAAATCCATGAGAAGTGCAATATTTTGAAGCTTCAGGTAATGCTTCCCAAGAGCTGAATTCTCTGTTGAATATCACAGATATGTCATATTATGTATAATCTAGGTATTGCATCAATCAGGTACTGTTATATAGTATCATGTTTTTTGTATTATTGGTATTGTTGATGATATTTCCTTCTGAATGCATTGTGCTTCAGGATGGAAAGCGGGCAAATCCAGTTGATATATCTACAAAATATGCAAAGCTATCAACGAATACTTTCACCCGTAAGGTAATTTGTGCTGTATCATGCATGTGATAAGGTTACAATGTGTGGCTACTCATTCTGGATATAGTACTACAATGGCCAGCATTCTATGACATATGAGGAACAAGTTCTACCTGAATAGATCAAACTGAGACTCAGTTGTAAAATCATTACATTTTTCTTTTCTTAAATAGATAAATGCTTCTTGTTAGTTGATATTGAAGACAAACCATGCATTTTCTCAATTCTTTTTGCTTGAGCAGGTATCTGTTATATGCCCTGATTGGGGTTTATGCGCAATATTGGCCTCCGTTCTTATCACAGTTCTTTATGGTTTAGATTGGAAATAAATGAGATTTCACTTGTACTGCTGCATCAACGATCTGAAGCACACACTTTTATTTCAAATTTGTCTTCTGATCTGTCTTAGTTAAACTGGGCATGTGAAAATTTTGATTTCTTGTTTCAGCTCCTTGCTTCATCTACTACGATAATGGCCTTGCACCTCCAATATGTTCCTGGTGATCCAAATTCAGTCTTGAGCTGGTTGGAGCGCTGGTCGGCATCTCACTTTTGGATACCACTACCCCAACCCAAGAAAATTCCAGACTCTAGATCTCACAGAAAGCAAGGTAATATTTCTACTGGAGAAGTTCAAATAAGCAAGTCAAGACGTACCAACCGGAAGCTTCCAACTGTAAACTCTGACTCAGTCCCAGTACAAGCAAATCCTGAATTTGAGAAACCAAAACGAAACCTGAGGAAAATATCAAGTCAACCTACGGATCCAGTGCAGGAAAATCCACAAAGTGAGCTTGAAAAGGTTAAGCGTAGCCTGAGAAAGGTTCATAATCCTGTTGTTGAGAATGCTGTTCAGCCAGAAGTTGAATCTGAGACCCCAAAACAGAATTTGGAAAAGGCAACTATTACCTTAGGTCATGGTGTTTCAGAGGAAGGGGTTTTTAGTTCTGATGAAAAGATTAATAAAGAAGCAACATTGGCCATACCGGTGTCCAATGTGCCTGAGGTAGAAATTACTTCTAGACCTTCAGTTAGCAAGGAAGTGTCTGAAATGCCAAGCAGTTATCAAGTGACAGTGGATTCAAAGCCCTCCACAGAGAATACAAGTAAAGATAAAAACATTTCTGCTGATGAAGCTATAAATGAGGCAAAAGATCTACCAGAGAGTGGTTGTAAAGATGAAAATTCTCCCCTAACAAATGGAGATTTGAATCATAAGGAAGATCCAACAGGCAATGAAAACCAGAAACCCTCCCGTAGAGCTTCAGTTCAAGGGAAGCAGGAGCGTGCAGAGAATGGTATACAGAATAGTCCAACATTACCAAGCTATATGGCGGCAACTGAATCAGCCAAGGCAAAGTTGAGGGCTCAAGGATCCCCAAGGTTTGGACAAGATGGAGGTGAGAAAAACACCCCTGTTAGGCGACATTCTTTGCCATCTTCAACTAACAGCAAAATTAGTTCGCATTCACCAAGGACACAGAGACCAGTTCAACAAGGTGGCAAAGGGGGGCACAGAGGTGATAAAACTGTCTTATCTAGAGATGGGAATGGTATGATATATATTTCTTCCTACATGTAGTGGTTTAAACTCTAAACATGAATTGTCAGTTTTGGTTCACTTGTAGACTTATTTTTTTTAGTGGGACAAATGCCGTTCTTAATTCCTTATCATGACAAACATGGTTGAGAAAACTTATCTAACACCTTTGGGTCTTAATCACAGATCCAAAAACAGTACAGCTCCTTTTATTGCACTTAAAACAACTTGGTAGAAGTAACTTAATTTCCAAAAGGAATCAGTTATATGCTGGTGTATGGTATTTTAAAAAAAAAAAGTTATATGCCGATGTACAACTTTTTTCAATAAATTGATAATTTTAAACTAGCCTGTTTATCTTGCAGGAAAAGTAATTCAAGCCGAGTGGAGGAGGTGATTTGAGGAGGACTGGTTTTCAGGAGTTTAACATGAGGAGTTTAATGTATCTGTAATAACATTGTTGAACTGCATAGGACTATGGTAGGAGAGGTGTGTTTGACCGGGTTCTTACCTCTTTTGCTGCATTTTGGGCGTTTGAGGGTGATTTGTACATTATAGGTTTTAAGTTTTACATGCTGCAACCATACCCAAATTTGAATTCTTGTTTTTGGCATGATTTCTCTGCTGTTCATATTGTAATTTTCTTCCAAGTTTGTACGGTGATTAACTTGTAACTTTGTTTATGCTACTAAGGACCTATTGTTTGTGCATGAAATAAGTTTGCTTATGATATGGTGACGTGGATTTCTTAATTAAGATTTCTTCACATATATTTATTTGCGCCCCCCCCCCCCCCCCCCCCCCCCCGAGCCCTTCCTATGTCGAGTATTGAGCATCTTGTTATGTTGACCTTGGTAGCCAGCCGTTCTAAAATGTGTGACGAGATTGGCAACCTTGACTCTATTCGTTTACGTCTGAATGTTAAATGACACCAAAAGAGAATTGGTGTTTTAAGTTGAATATGCAACACAATCTTCTATCAAACGGAAATGTAGCATCAAAATTAAGACACAGAAAGCTCTTGCCCGCACGATTTGTTGACAACAGGAGTAGAGTTACGTTCGTTACCAATATATATATATATATATATATATATTATCTTGCACACGAAGGTTTAAAGATAACCAGCACATCAGGATCATTAAGAACAATTAGAACAGGGAAGTATACTATGTTGAGTTGTCCCCTATACATTATAACCTACCTCCACCGTACTACTGCCCGGATCCTGTTTACTTAACCCTATAACCTTCATTTTACCCCTTAGCTCTCGTACATCACTCCATCCTGCCATAGCTGCGTGAGAATTAGACAGCAGTACGTAATCTTCAATACTTTTAGGCCCAGCTTCATGCAAAAGCTTTGTAACTCGATTTGCTAGGTCGATATTACTTTGCCTTTGACAAGCTCCAAGCAACATACGCCATACCACAGTATCTGGTTTTAATGGCATTGCCTCAGCAAAGTCAAATGCCTCCTTCAGTAGCCCAGCCCTGCATAGAAGATCCACCACGCATCCATAGTGCTCCATCCATGGCTTTATATGATAATCATTAATCATTGATTCATAACATTTCCATCCCTCATCCACCAAACCTGCATGGCTACAAGCAGATAAGATGCTGAGGAAGACGACACCATCTGGTTTAAAACCTTCTCTTTGCATCTGACAGAATCGGACCAATGCTGGGATGCCATGGCCATGCCTTGCTAACCCATTTATCAATGTAGTCCAAGAGACTAGAGTTTTCTGCACCATCCCATCAAAAATTTGGCAAGCCCTCTTCATATTACCACATTTGGCATGCATGTCCATTAAAGCATTTGCGGTAGAATAGCTCTCTTTACTAATCATGTTCTTCTCTAGATAGTGTTCAATCTGTACTCCAAGTTCAAAGCGTCCCAATTTGGTGCACATTGAAATTAACTCTAACACGGTAACCTCATCTGGTCTCATGTTTTCAGATTCCATCTTGATGAACAAACTCAATGCCTCATGCGGATAATTGTTATCAATATAACCATTGATCATTGATGTCCATGAAACCACATTTCTTGAAGGCATCAATTGAAAGATGCGGAGGGCTTTTGAAAGGTCCCCACAATTTGAATACATTCCAATCAAGGCATTGTCAAGAAAAATGTCAAAGTAATTGAGATTTCTAATCACATAACCATGAACTACTCTACCCTCTTTTAAGGCTTTCATAGAAGAGCAAGAAGAAAGAACGCTTACTGCAGTCACCCCATTTGGCCGAACATTGTTCGTGACCATATTGTGCAAACCTTGAAGTGATTTCAAAGGGAAACCCTTTTGAGCATATGAAGCAATAAGGGAGTTCCACATAACCAAATCTCCTTGGGGCATTTCATCGAACATTTGTTCCGCACAAGAAATCTCACCAAACGACGCATACATTTGCATAACGGCAGTTCGTATTATAAGCTCATACGAAAATCCCAGTTTGTACACTTGAGCATGCATCTGTTCCCCTCGAATTATGTTAAGCTCACACGCTTTGATTGCAAATAGAAGGGTGTAACTATCAACCTTCAAGGATTTTCTTCTCAAATGGGAATAAACTGAAAAGGCTTCTTCGGGACTATTTCCCTCCAAATAACCTCTAGCGACTGTGTTCCAAGTGTACGTATCAAGACCATGAATACGATCAGCGATTACACGGGCTATAGCAGTAGTGCCAGGAAGGGGGTTCAAAGCCAAAGACGCAACAAGTCTGCTTGCTATAGAGGGCTTCTGAATGAGGCCTGAAATGATCAAAAGGGCATGGATTTGATTGAGTTGGTGTTTCCCTTTGCATCTTTGCAAGAGGAAAATGAAGCTTTCGTAATATGGGTGTTGAGTAATTTGGGTGGGAAAGCTTCGACTTGGAAATTTTCTTGACATCTACACATATAGCTTCAGAAGTGCGTGTGTATCAGAAATTCTGTTTGTGTTTGTATTGAGGATGTGGAAGCATCTGCTAAAATCATGTTTGGAATAAGTTGAACATGTAATATTAAGCAATGAGTGGTTGTGTTTTTTTTTTTTCTTTTGGGGTAAAAAGACAACTTCTAAGAGCAGAAACAAGTGAAAGAAAATATCAAGCATAAAACAAATTGTAATTAGCGACAGTTGCGGCCATTCCTTTGAGCTTGTTGCGCCATCTAGGATGACCTTCATTCGCTAGGGAACGACTCGAAGGAAGAAGTTAGCCAAAGAATGTCCCGTTTTATTGTCTCCAAGTCAGGCTTGAGAGAGAGAGAGGGGGGGCTTTGTCCGAGAAGTATCTATTCCATAACCCTACTGTAAAATGATATAGTACGCAAATTCATTCTAATTTAGATAAAGAATTTGTTCATCACTATTAATAATAATATTTGATAAAATTAAACTTCAAAATCTAGCTCATAAAGTTAGAAAGTTTAAGATTCTTATAAATCTTATATTAGAATTTCATATTTTTTATGTAAGATTCAAAATTTATACCTTGTAATATTAACATTTCATTATATTCCCTCCAATCTCAAATATAAAGAGAAACAAATTACTTCACATATTTTAAGAAATTCGATTAATGATAATTAAGAGCTTTAAATTTTTCTCAAACTAAAAATTTTTTTTACAATAACCCCTCATTTACTTTTTACATTTCAGCAATGCCTTAATTATATACTTCAAATTTTTGGTATAAGATGTTGTTTAATCGGTATTGATGTAATATCATTAATAACAATTGAGTCAGATTTAAAAAATTGAAAGGATCATTTAGTTGAAAAAACTTAACCCACAATCTTTAAGTTATACAGAGGTTGTTTTCTCCCCTCCAAGAATCAATGAGTAATTCATTTTGTTAAAAAAAGCTTAACCCACATACATCAATGCATTAGAGAAGCAAAACGTTATCTCGTGAGAGTACATAGTTTAAATAAAGATAGACAAAAAAAAAATTACAATCAATGCATCATACAATATTTTTCTTCCCTTATATTTTGGATTAAGACTACACACACAATATTCTTTTATATACAAACCTAAAAGGAGTACTTTACAACTTATATCATTAAAAAATCCTATACTTCAAAATCTAACTGATAAGGTTAAAGAGTTCAAAGTCCTTATAAATTTCATGCAAAAATATCATACTTTTGATGTGATATTAAAATTCAATATTTTGAAATGAGTCCTAATATTAACAAAACTTTAGTTAAAAGTATAACACAAGTAATAGCTATAACAAGTAAGATAATGCTAACAAACAAGGGACTTTAATGAGTATTGATGCCAAGCAAGATAGGCTTATATACGTGGTATAAAATTCTTAAGTTATCTTTTTGGATTGATATAGTATATATGATAATTTAGTACAATTCTTGAGATTGCATACTTGTTAAAAATAGTACGGTATCTTAGTAACCTTTCCTTGAACAGTACAGTGTATTGAATTGTGAGCCAACAAAATAGTACATAAATAGTAGGAGGATATTTACAAGGACAAGAGATAAAACCTAAGAGAACAAGTTAAAGAAATGTGTTTCCTGATTCTTCCGAGTAATACACTTGCTGAAATTAGAGATAACAGATGAATAACTGAGGTAAATTGGCATCACTTGCAAGTGCTATTTTCTCTCGACCACTTTCTTTAGCAATGCCACAATCATCACCAAAGGCACTTCTTAAAATTGCAGGGCTACCCCCACAGAACTATTAATCGACAGCCCCTTAAAGTCTAAACTGTGCACTAGGACTTGGTCATGTCAGTGACTAATTTGGGAAGTCACCTTATTATACGGACTCCCTGTGTAAGATGTAAACTGTTTAAAACAATGACCAGTTTTGGTACTTCTTTAAGGTCTCAGAAGTAAATCACCCTTTTAAAGAAGGTTTGTCTTCTTCAAAGGTAGTTCTTCCCGGACACCTCCCAAGGCAGCCGCCGTCCAGGCATCTTTACACACCTTTTCCTTACGAAACATCATTCTAGCATTGCAATCATTCAATACCATGTGTCATCGCATTGTCTAAGAATAATTGTCGGTATATGTATACATATATATAGAGAGAGAGAGACACACACACACACACATAACACAAATGAGTGGACACTTTGTGTCAGATGTGAAAAAGAAGATCTTACAAAAGGCTTTCTCAAGGATTTTTCAGACTTTAATGCTTCACTATCTTAACCCATTATTTAACTCCTAAGCTTTTCCTATTTCTTCGTTATTCATAACTGGCATCCTTTTAATCATTAAAATCTATAAGCTCCATCCATCATAACCCCTTGAAAACTTCGATGAATACTCAGCATCCTCCCCTTCGTTGCCATCCTCGTCTTGTGATTATAAACAGCAACCATTTTTACCTTTTAGCTGCTACCATTGCCGGTGATGCCCTCATTTCTATTGTTGTGTCACCAGTTTGTAAAGGCGTTCAACATTGGTTTCTAGACTATATGCATGCATGGTTTTCAATGCAATTAGGAATCTGAAACCCTTTTTAATTAGCAATTTTTTTAATTATATTTTGTTAAATTTAAAAAATAAAAAATATATATTACACCAACTTCTCTTAAAATAAAAAATAAGTATCAAAATACATTTATATTTATTACTTATAGAATATAAAAAGTACTAATAATATACTTAATCAATGTATTTTTTAAATTTTAAAATAAAATAAAATTATAATTTTTATCTAGAAATAAATAACATTAAAATAAATATTTTGGTTAAAATTATTATTTTTAAAAGTATTTTAATCATCTTTTAACTAGAAGTTTATAGATTTTTTTAAAATAGAAAGAGTACTTCATCCTTAAAATAAAAACCAGTTATAACTTTTTTAATATATGGTTTTAAAAAGAAGATAGTATCTGTTATTTAAATTATTTGTTAATTTAAGAAAATAAATCCTCAGAGTCCGGTTCGCTTCTTTTTTGGGCCAATACACAGTGACATTGACGGAATGTTGTTGGTCACTGTCCAACGGGAACAGAAATTATTAGATAACGTCCCACGGGATCCCCCGTCTCCGTCATAACTTTTGTGTTTTTATTTTAAAAAGATAAAAATTAATAAAAAATAATTCTCAAATTTTTATTTTTATAAAAAATAAATATTATTAAATAATTATAATAAAGAAATAATAAATATTGTATTTTTTTTTTCATTTTCCTTTCTGTTTACTTACCAATCCGGCTGTAAGATTGTATTCAATTGCATGATGTTTGATTTATGTATGCAATTTTAATCGTTTTATGTATGTATATTTTTAGAGTTACTCCCTAGCATAACCCTAATCGGAAAGTCTCGTACCAAATTTAGATTTTAAAAAAATTAAAAATATCAATTTTATGCAGAAATTAAAAATATCAATTTTATCGAAAGTGATACTATTACGAGAAATTCAAATGCAACGGGATCATATTCTCAGCTACAGATGGAGGTTGGAAATTCATTCTGGTGGGCCTTAGCTTTTGTAGCCCAATATTAGCTGCAATGGGGTCATTCATGGGCCTGGTTCAGCTGATTTGCTTTATTTCTTAAAACTAATAATGCCTCCATCCAATAATTAAGAAATAGTTCGGCTAATGAAATAATAAATAAATAATAGAGATATAAGGAAAAGAACAAACACAGCGAGGAGCAGCACCAAGATCGAGCAGAAACACATGCAAATTATACATTTCTCTAGACTACACATCTATGAAAATAGATCTTCTGAGATAAAGAAGTTTAGAGGACTTTCTCTCTTCAAACTTGTTTTGAAGTTAATTAGTTTTATATGCTGTATTATTTTACGAAACCCATATAACAAGACTCATTTGATACATAAAAAATTACATATAAAAATAAAAATAAAAAAATAATTTTAATATTTTTATTTTTAATAATAAAATACTAATTAATAAATGATATTAAGTAATAATTATAAAAATAAAACAGACATTATATAAATTTTTTTTTATTCTTTTATGCTACCAAATAAGATCATGATTGAATAATAATTAATAAAAAATATTAAATAATGATTATAAAGATAAAACAAATATTATATAAAATTTTTTCTTTCTTTCTCTTTTGTTAACAAACAGGGCTTCAAACACAATAATTTCCCATACTTTTAATATAATATAGATTTTAGAAGATCCGGATTCAAACATTCGTCCCCATGTACAAGTTTTGAAACGGCATTTCGGGCAAATGAGACAACTAATGCATTATGCAGCTCTATTCATAAAACCACTATCTACCAGCACTATGACTAAAAAGCCCTTCCACAGGATTATTTATTTATTTTTTAAGTATACTTTCCCCAACATAATAACTTCATGAAAATTTGACCTTTTAAAATTCTCTTATTAATAATATATTTAGTATAAACTATATATATATATATATATTGATAAAAGTCCATTTTTAGTCCTAAAATTTTATGTTAATTCTAAAAATTTATTTTGATTTAATATAATTCTTAAAGTTTAAAAAATAATATTATATTTTTTCTACCATAATTAATTTTAACAATAAAAAATATTCAATACAGAATCACAAATAATTTTATGGGCTAAATATAATACTAACCTGACAACTCCAGTCCTGCTCAAACTTAAATTAAATTGTTACACTTCTTCTAATGAATTTAACATCCAAAAAAATTATTTATTTATTAATTTCATTCATGCGCTATTCAGTACTTTTTTAAAGTATGAGCTTGAGTTAAATCTAAATTACTGCATCAGTGTTTTATTTAACTCATTAAGCTAGGTAATACCATGTGGAATACTTTAGTTAGTGAAGTTAGCCCTTTTTAAAAATTTAAATATTATATTAAATTATAATAAAATTTTAGGAAAACTTCAAAAATTACAAGACAACCTTTATCTTAAATATATCTAAAATAAAAGAGTTCCGAATTTCGAGTTTGGGAATTTCCTAAAGGGAAAAGAGACTCTGAACTTTGGCCGACACAAGGGCGAAATACATTTATTCCTGGAAGCACTTGCGGACAAATGACAGCATCACACTCCATTTTAATTTAAATATTCTATTTTCTTGTTTTATTTTATTCTTTTTTGTTTTTCTCCACCACTGGAACTTGTTCATGCTTTCCTGCTTCTTGCGTGTTCTTCTTTTTTTTTTTCTTTTTTAATTCCTCGTGTTTCTTAAATTAATGACGTCTCCGAATTCTGGGTCACCGAGTGGTAACTCTACCTAATCTGGAAATATCCATGAACTAATCACTAATTTTTATTTTATATATATATATATATATATTATCATTCTACTACGACCAATATTATGAGGATAATCCTTGTTATTTGGAGTCTCACATCTTTCGTCTCCTCGCTGGTCATGAAGATGTGTTCTTGTAGAATAACAACAACCAATCATGTTAATTAACTTATTTTCTTACTTAATACTAAATAAGAGTTACATTATACTCCCTTCCCAGTCTTATATATAAAAAACATTTTTAAAATTTAATTTGGTATAAAATATAAAAAAATAAACTATTAATATTTAATATATTAATTATAATATTTTAATTATATCATTTATTAAATAAGTTCTTTAAATCACGAGTAATAATTATTATTAATTTTTTTAAAAAAAAATATACATAATAAATAAGAACATTCTTAAAAAATAATTTTATTTGGAACAACATTAAGATCAATTGGTTTTAATAAATTTTTTTAAATGTTTGTAAGTTAATTATTTATTTTTTATATATGAAATCAAAAACAATATTTTATAATAACTAATTATTAAATACAACTTTTTACTTTTCAAAGTTAGAAATTACTAGTTACTTTTTAAATTGTCGTCGTTATTAATTTAATACACTTGACAAATTATTTTATTTTATTTTAATTCAACCATTTCATTTATTTGTTCTTTATATTGTTCGTTATTTTATAAAAATAAAATTGAAACAGAATTATATATTTTTAAGTATTAAAATGATTAAAAAAATTGTGTAAACTTAGATCGACAACAACGTAATTTAATGAGAACGAAATAATTCAACAATGGTCGAAAAGATTTTACTGTATTATGAAATATGGTGAGGGAATTTCAAACAGTGCTAAACCCAAAGCATAGTCTATATGGGAATTATAAATATGGAAAATGAGAGGTGGGGTGGGGAGAAAGGTAGCCTTCGTGCGTATATAATTAATTTAAAGATATTTATATTAAAAAATCTTAAATTTTAAAAGATCTAATCATAAAAATTTTAATTATATAATAAAATTATAATTTAGGAACTTAAATTAAAATTTTGTGTTATTAAATTATTTAAAATAATTTTAAATTTTAAATTTTTTTAATACAAATATTTTCAATTTAAGATATTCAATTATTAATTTTTCCTAAAAAGAAACGCGTTCGGTTTAAAGTTTAAGCTCTAGTAATCAGATCGATGTGACAGTATATATTATGATCATAATTTATTCTAATGAATTGTGATCATGGAATCTCTTGTACGGCCACATTCAAAAATGCGAAGCCCACCATGCATTATATTCCCCATTTAATCCCACTTTCATTTGCGTGTGTCAACTTGATTTGGGCTGATGATTCTTCTTTTTTATTTTTTCTGGTAATTAATTAATTAATTACTTATTAGTGACTTAAGGGCTCACGTAATAATCATACGTAGCTTAAGTAATAAGTCAGTGCACTTTATTAATGTTTCTAACAAATCTCTTCACATAAAAAATCTTCTAAATTTGAGGTGATGATTAAATGTAGACTGCCTCACTTTGTATTGAGAATTTGAACGTCTTTGATCATTCAATTAATTATATTAAGTTAAAATAACACTAGAAATTATTTTAGGTTGAAAATTTAAAGAATAAATTAATTACTTAGTCCTTAAAATTTATTTTTCAATCAATTTAGTTATCTAAAAATAAACATTTTCAATTTAATTCTTGAAATATCACTTTTCTTAAAAAAAAAAGTAAATCTTCTCATTTTAATCTCATTTTATCCCCCTCAAAATATCTACTAAAAGATAGTATTTATTATTCTCTAATACAGTAAAATCTAACTCTTTTTTGTGTTAAAGACACACGAACAAGTCATTATTATTAGGTAATGATTATGTAAGGGATTTCATTTTTACCTAATAAAGAAACTACTTCAATGCTAGAAGAAAATGTTTGTTGAGAAACTAATTAGGGAAAATTATACTTTTGATCTTTATAATTTTATTTAATTTTTTTATTTGATTTCTATAATTTATAAATTTATAATTAAGCCTTTACAGTTTACAAATTTGTTAATTTAGTCTCTACTATTAAAATTTTGTCAATATTTTATTAAATTTGATTGATGTAAATAATTATGCATTATATTAACATTCTAAATGTGTATAATTTATACTAAAAAAAGAAGTAAAACATAAATAATAAAATAAGATTAAATCACATATAAACAAAAAAAAAGTGACAAGAATATAAAGACAAGGATTAAATTAAAAACTATTTAAACCATAAGTATTTAATTACAAATTTTTAAATTATAAGGAGCAAATTAAAAATTGAGTAAAACTATAAGAACAAAAAAATATAAAATTTTTCAACTAATTAAATTGAAATACTTTATTTTTAATTGAAAGACTAAATTTAAAAGAAAATAATCTTTTAAAGAATAAATTAAAAGGTTTTATTTTTAAATAACAAAACTAGAAAAAGTAATTTTCAAATACTAAATCATTAATTCACTCAAATTTAGACTCTTAAATGCATTATTATTATTATTTCCTGTTAAACTAGTTGTAACTAAAATTGTTTCATATTTTAACCGTACTTATATTAAGCCACAAATTTAACAAGCTCTTGCCAAAAGAAAAAAGTGACCAAAACATGGTAGTATCCTTTTGTTGTTTTAATATATTTTTCAAATATACTTACTCTAAATAATGATCTCTGAATAGACATGGGTCTCGTATCTTTGTCCCTTCCTGATCTTCTTCCCAAAAATGGAAACACTTTCAGTAGACAGCTAGTCAATATGACAGATGGAATCCCCACTGCGCAATGCAAAAAAGAAACTCAGTCAGTAAAAATGATAGTTAAGGATTTTTTTTAATAAATTTTTATGAGTTGATTTTTTAAAAGTTACAATCAAATTTTCTCAAAATTATAATTAAGTTTTATAAAAAAAAATTAATTTACAATATTTGATTGAAAATTTTCCTTTTTTATTACTTCCAAAGAGTATGGTTCACTAACTTATACGTACACTCGTTGCTTATTTGATGCTGAACGAAAGCTGCCCAGAATAGAATCGCTCTGTCAAATCCTTACGAGCTAGCTTTGCAATTTAAAATTCTCACCGGCTCTCGTAACTTTTATATTTGTTCGTTTTTTAATTATAGGGGTGAGAAAGGAGATGCTTTCATTCTTAATGATAGTAATTCTATGATAATTTTAGTTACAATTATCACCCATTGAGTTGTCACCCTAATTTAAAAAGATTTTATTCAAAAATAATTGTCGATGATAGAGCAATGTCATTATCAGTTTATAATGCATACGGAACCATATTCAAATTGCAAAATTAATTCCCTCTCATTAAGATCATGATACCTGAAATCTTATTTCCAATGGGTACTTTTTCTTTTCGCGTCATCATGAAAACTCAGTTTGGACTGGAGGCGTCACCATCTTAATTAGACACACTCAACATGCATATTTGAAGAGGACATTCAATTAAGGAAAAGTTATATTCTGGGATTTTAAATTTGTAAAAATTATTTTTAAAGAGATATGGTAATAATTTCTAAAAATGCTTAATTGTAACAGGGTTATTTACCATAAATTTTATAAACTTAAAATCTTTAATTATAATAAAAAAATTATATAATATTTACAAAAAAAAACATATATTTGTCATAGTATTCTATATTTATTATATTTTAATTAAAAATTCTGACAAAGATATAAAATATTACATATAATTTTTTTTTATAATTTTTCCTTGGATTAACTTTTGCACTGTAAGTGCATATCATATCAAGTTCCATCGTGGCATTTGTTAGATTAGAAAATTTTTGTTGGGTTTAAGTGTCGGTGAAGTTCTATTACATTAAAAGAAAATAAATTGAATAAGAGTTATATAATTAAATTGACTTATAAATTTAACGCATTAAAATTTTCAATATTCTAATTTCACATAATATTAAATTTGTAAATATAGTTCTTTGCAACGTCGAATAAAAAAAAAAACTTCCTAAGTTTCTTAAACCCTAACAGTTTTCAATGTTCTAATTTAATTTTTCTGCATTTATACAAAGAGACACATAAAGAATTAAGATTAGTCGCTTCTTACTACATGGCTGGTTAATTTCCCATGTTCTATCAGTGTCGATTTGCTCCCCGCTTAGGAGTATATATGCTTCTCTTATCGTTGTAACTTGGCTAGATTCCCGGCTTCACTAATCATATTCCATTGGAAACTCCAGAAGCACTAAATTAATTTTTTCAAATATTTGTATCTGATTCTCTTCTTTCTGCTTAACAACAAAAGTTAATCTGTAAAGTTTTAAATAAGATGCTGCAAAAAATATGAAAGAATTTTGTATAAGATATTGCATGAAATCACGTTGCATAAACAAAAATCACATTGTACATTTGAATGTGGCTTGCAATAGTTTGATTATGGTGTGAAAATTGTGGGTTTGGTGAGGTGATTCCTCACCTATAAGAACATGTCATTTTTTTTGGTAATGTAATAAAATTGTTATTAAAATTTTTTTCTCTAAATATAAGAATCTTTAAACTCTGTTAACATAGTATCTGAATATAATACTATCACTCAATGATAATTAGAATTTAAAATTATTCTCTTAGACCTTTATACTCATTGAGTTTTTGTTAGTAAAACAGAGTTATCAAGTAATAGTTGTAGTTGTAGATAATATTTCGATCAATTTCTCTTATTTCAAATATTATAAATATGATTTTGTATATCTATAAAATCTAACATTTTTTTTTATAGTTCAATGTCAAATTAATTTGTCTTTCATTTTGCAAGAGTTAATTAATAAAATTTAATTCTGTAAATCAATTGAAGGATTTTTTTTAATTCGATTTTATTAATATTTTTGTTGATAACGCACTTTTGAACTGAAACAATATATCCTCTTCTTAAATTCTGTTTTCACAATATGAAAATGTCTTTGAAAATCTTGTTGTATACAAGTTATGTATGATAAGCAAGACAAATTAATTATCTTTTCTTCACTACTAATTATTCTATATGGTTATTAAAGGGGTAGCAGCAATCCGGAACCTCCACTCTTTTTATTTTTACTTTTTTATCAATCCCAACCGTCTGTTTTTTTTTTAAATTAAAAAAAAACACAAAGAAGAATAAAAACCGTCTTTCTCTTATGTTTTGTTTCTTTTATTATTAAAAAAAATAGACAACTTGAATTGCCAAAATTATAAAAAGAAAAAAAGAAATCGAAGAGTTCTGTTCAACTTAGAGCTTGCGCAGCACAATAGAATAGCAGAGGATTTGCTTCCTGTTAATGAAGAGAGTGCTAATGAAAGAGATCAGTTTTTTCCCACTCCATGATTTAGTTTAAAATAATATAAAATAAATAAATAAAAACATTTGTCATGCAGAACATCTATTCTGGGTGTTACACGAACATAAAATTTTTCAAAAAGATTTGCATAGCATTTTACTGAGCATATTTTGCACACTTTTTGTTGGTTAAATAAAACCTATTCTGGAGGAGTTGGCATGCAATAGAAATATTGGGAAATCAAGTAGAAGCCTACTGGATTGGGAAGGTAATAAACAATAAATAATAAGTATATATGGAGATAAATAAAATACTTATTATACAAAATTTGTTTCCCAAAAAAAAAAAAGAGATAGAGCATTTAAGTGGATTCTCAATTAAAAAAAAAAAAAGATAAATTTTTCTACTCTTAAATTTAACACTCGTTAACCTCATCACTTTCTTGCCATTATAATGTCAAACGTCACCTTGCTTTCGAGAGATGGATTTTTTTTAAAGCTTGGCAAAACTAATAAATTTCTTCCTATTCTTATTGATTATTGAATTTTCATATAAATAAATGTAATTAAGATTTAAAAAAAAAGGTGTAGTCGATTCAATGATTAACTTACATTTATTTATCTAATTAATTTTTTTTTTATTTTGATGAGTACAAAGAGAACCCTAGTGAGCAGAGGTACCACTAAACCACATGATCATTGGCAAATTAATTATTAATCAATTGCCTTCCTAATTCAGCATGAGTGATTTTTTGAAGAAATTAAAATGATTTTTTATTCAAAATAGGTAATTTATATTATATTCCATATATAAATGGAACTTTTGCATCATTTTCTGTTCTTCTTTTTCACTGTTTTCCCTTTCCTTTCTGTATAGATAACCACTTGATGCAAAGCCAATAATGAAATATTAAAAACCTCACTGAAATCTATTTTGCCAATTCAATCATAAGAGGCGTTCACAATATTTGCCACAATTCAAACAATTTCCAATTTTTTAATAAATAAAATTCAAATATATGTCGTCATGTTGATCTACTGGACAATAAAATCATTGAGTTTTGTAGAATGAAAGTTAATTAATTATAGGATTCATTGTTATCTTTTCATTTATGTTTTGGGAAGATATAACAAATCACAAACAATTGAGATTATTCATATGTGCCATGGAAAAAAAATTGTATATAATTTGTTATATTTTTATTATAAAATTCTCAATCATGATATAATAAGTATACAATTTGTCAATAATCACGTAATAAATAAATAAATAAATAAAGATATATATGATTTTTTTAAGACAAATATATAGTTTCATAATTAAATTATATATTTTTCATATTTTAATTAAAAAATCATACACTTGTTTTATTTTAATTAAAGAACTTGATAATAATAATATAAAAAACTGCAATTAATTTGCTATTTGATCATAGTGATTTTAATTTAATAAAATTAAATTTAAATTATATAGATTTACAAAGTTTTAAGAATATTATAAAATTATTAGCAATGTTATGGTTTCCAGAGTTTTTTTGAGTTTAAATTATTTATAATAACTATAATTACTAAGTATTATTTAGTGACAATGAGTGTAAAAAAAATAATTAGTAAGAAGTTTAAATTTTAAAAAAATAAAAAAAAATTAATTATAATAGTCACAAAATTTTTATGTTTAGGTTTGGACATTTTAGAGGTTTGAGTCAAAAAATGGATAATATAATATTTACTTGCCTCAAACTTGTGTGTGCGCTTAACTATTTTGAATTATATTAATGATTATATGAAATATTTAATTTTTTGTTATGATTTTATATAAATAGATTTTATATAACCGTAGCGCAACTTTAAAAAAAGTTGTTCATTTTAAAATTTTGTCAAGTAAACGGGTTTAGAGATTTAAAGATTCAATAAAAAAGAAAATAAGATTTGAATTTGTTAAGATATATAAATTTGAAAATAGAGGAAATAAACTTTTATGTGTTCAAAATAAGCACCATACTCATATTCTATTTATGATTATTTAAAATTTTAAGAAGCATCTTAAGAATACTTTTTAAAAATTAATGTAAATTCAAAGTCTTTCTAATTTAACTAAAATTTAAATAAAACTTATTATAAATACACTTTTATTAAATTAATATTGTTTTTATCTTTTTATCTCTCTCTCCTTTTTTTTTTTTACTTTTTCACTGTATTTAATCAAGAGTTGAAAAGTTTGCTTGTTTCAAAAAAATGAATGAGTTTAGGAAAAAAAATCATTTTTAGAAAAATTGAATAAAATATGATACAAGCATAAGATTTTTTCAATCTTGATTTGAGTTCGTCTGGTATTATAATCAATATATTTTTTATATTGTTAATTAATAATATTATTTTGTCATATTTTCATTCAGTATACCTTACCTTTATTTCAGTTTCTCAAGGGTACTATTGGTACCATGGTTTAAAGATTGATGAGAATGGAATTTTCTTTACAAAAAATGAGAAGTATCATTTTTCATTTCATCTATTTTTTTTTTCATTTTTTAAATCTTTTTTTCCCATATAATAAATACACTTACCCTGCCCTTGGACGGCGCTTTAGTATGGGATTGTGATGGCAAATTGGCAATGCGTCTGCGGAACATGGTTTTGGATGAAAAGTTTGAAATGTGCTCTATTATGCATAATGCACTTATTCTCATCTTCTAAACTTTCTCTACAGTGTTGTGTATTATAGTTGTTGTGTCCTAGTTACAAATTCCAATTTGCAAATTCAATGAACTAACTATTCAATAATCTGTATTTTGCATTGAGATGTCATAATCTAGCTGTGTGATCATTGTTTTATGCTTTATCTCTGCAGTAAGATCAATGTTTTAAATACGGGACATGTGAAAATAATTTTTTTTTTTTGCGTAAAAATAAAAAAAAATGTTTTTCTTTTTTAACTTTTATATGCTGGGCCTGTTTTCCCAATTTTTGTATTATTTTTTTTTATTAATCTGACTTATTTTTAAACAAATCCGACCTATAATAATTCTCACCATGTCTATATTATAGAAAACATGAACACGTAATTATTTATTTTTTTGAATTTGGGGCAAGAGTAAAGCTTTTAGTTATAGTCCACTCAATTGAGAACATAACCAATCTCGTGAATAGGGTGCTTTCTCATTCACGGTTGGCGTTTTCCGCGCTTTTTGCCGTCTGGAGACCTTTAACTTATTTGGATGAGCCATGGCAAATCACGTTGCCTCAAAAAGTAAGGTTATTTTCAGAATTTCAGAACTGAGAATGGCGGAAGAGAAGTCAATATTTTTCAAATGCAATGCGCAAACACATTAACCCTATATTTCAACATATATTTAGTGATTCACTCACTTATAGGTTGGTGAGAACTCAATAATTCTCTTTTTTTTGTTTTTTACACTTCATTTGCTGTGCACAACATGTTATATACATGGTCATTGATTTGATTTGATGGTTAATTTGCTAGATCGAGAGGTGCTGAGTTGGCCAGGTGAGGAGGAAGCACGGATCTGGTGACATAGTAATAATGTGCTCTTCTAATATGCTATCTTTTGTTTCGTCCAAATTTAATTTGTCGTGTAATTTTTTGTCCTAGGTTAAATAAACCAATCTCTTGAAAAATTTCAATAATTACTTAATTAGTTTTGGAAACAACTTGGAGGAACATAGTAAAAAGCAGAAGAAACAATTGAAAAATAAAAGTAGTATAAAATAAGGTAAAAATGTTAAGGAAAAATAAAACTCTTGTTAAGGTAAATAAGATGAAGAAAGAAAGAAGAGAACAGAAGAACAGCTATGCAAGAATAAATTTGTATCACGTGCAGAAAGGGGCGTTAGCGGTTCGGTATCCATGGCCGCAATCCCAAACCCAAACGCCGAGTCTACCCATAGTAGGCCCCACCGTCCTCTGCTTTCTCTGAGAAAAATTGATTTATAAATAATAATACTATTGAGTATTCACACAAATACAACACTCTTTCGAACAGGCAATTGCGAATATAACGAGAAGGGACGGAGAGAGAGAATCTAGACCCTCGGGGAGTACATCGCTCTGGGGTTGGGGCGTGGTTTGCATAGAGAAACGAAACCTGGAGGAACTGGAGATAGCCCACTCTCACTTCCTAGCTCTTTGTCTAATTTGTAAGCTTGTCTTCTAACTCTCTGTGTTTTCTTTTTCTTATCTTTTTCTTTTTTCTGGGTGTTTAATTGATGGTTTATCTTTGGGAGCTTTTCTTGCGCGGCCATCATAACTTCAATCTCAGGAAAGATAAAGGGGGGAAAGTATATGGGATTGTTGCCAATGCAAATTATAAGTGATCTCCTTTTTTATTTTTTGGGGAATTTGTTGGAGGCTGAAAACCTGTAACTTTTGGATTTTGTTTTGCATGTTATCATTTTGATCAAGTTTTTTTATGCGATTAGTTTTTAAAAATTCCCTCTTTTCTTCCGAGACTCCTATGTTGGCCCAACTCCTGAGATCTTATGCGGGAAATTTTGGTCTTTAGGGCTATATGTATCAGCTTTTGTTTCAATTCTGATTATTGTTTGTGTTTGGACTGGTATCGCAAGTCGATGCTCATAGTCGTGTTTCTGATCCTTATGTGCATGCGCTTAATTTTGTGTCAAATCCTTGTTGACTGGGAAGGTGCAAACATTTATATCGATTCTGCATGCCCTTTCTATCCCGATCTAAATCTTAAAACCTATTGGTAAAGATTGTTCAAAATCTTAGGTTTTCTTGATTTTCTAACTTATGTGACATTTGAATGCTTTATTTACGGATTTTTTTTATAAGACGTATAAAACTGATGCATATGCTTTCGTGATTTAGCTTACAGCTGGTATATTTCTCTTGTATGCAGTCCTGTGATTGATATAACTGAGTAATATCACAATCATCCTACTGACAAATTGATGTTTCACTTTTATTTTGATGGGGTAAGAACTAAGAAACAAGGCTTTTCTTATAAGCAGATTTATAATTTCCAACAGCATGTTGGAGGGTCCGTCCTTTCTCGTTTCAAGGGACTTACCGAGCTCATGTGAGGAAGAGAGCAAGTGGATTTACAATACTATTCATGTGATGGAGCTCTCAAGCAATAAGCGCCGACTGGAAGATGAAGAACAAATAGTGTTAGGAAAGTCTTGCAAACTTTCAGATGCTCCTGAGGAAGGAGAAACACAGATGAGTGTGCACGACCTTTCCCTTTCCCATAACCAAATAAATGACCAAAATCATGCAGGTGATCAGTCAGATTCAAGCTCACTTATCCACCAACTTGGGCGGGATATCTCAATTAACTGTCTCCTTAGATGCTCAAGATCTGATTATGGTTCAATTGCCTCGGTGAATCAGAATTTTCGATCTCTCATTCGAAGTGGAGAACTATATAAGCTCAGGCGGCAGTTAGGTATTATAGAACATTGGGTTTACTTCTCTTGTAATCTCCTTGAGTGGGAGGCATTTGATCCAAAACGTGGTCGATGGATGCGCTTGCCTATAATGACTTCTAATGAATGCTTTAGGTGTTCAGATAAGGAGTCACTGGCTGTTGGTACAGAGCTTCTTGTTTTTGGAAAGGAAATTATGTCTCCTGTTATTTACAAATATAGCATTTTGACGAACACATGGTCATCTGGTAAAGAAATGAATACTCCCAGATGCTTGTTTGGTTCTGCCAGCCTTGGTGAAATCGCTATATTGGCTGGTGGTTGTGATCCACAAGGCAACATTTTAAGTTCAGCTGAGCTTTATAACTCAGAAACTGGAAATTGGGAGACTCTTCCAAGCATGAATAGAGAAAGGAAAATGTGTTCTGGTGTATTTATGGATGGGAAATTTTATGTCATTGGGGGGATTGGACTTGGCAACTCAAGACAGTTGACATCTGGTGAGGAGTTTGATTTACAGACAAGAAAATGGCGTGAAATACCCAACATGTTCCCTGGGCGATATGGAGGGGCTGGGGTTACTGAGGCACCAGCTGCCGCTGAGGCACCACCTTTAATTGCAGTTGTAAATAATGTGTTGTATGCTGCAGATTATGCACACCAGGAGGTAAGGAGGTATGATAAGGCCAGTAACCTATGGGTCACCATTGGAAGGCTGCCTGAGCGGGCAGCCTCAATGAATGGTTGGGGATTAGCCTTTCGGGCATGTGGAGATCAGCTAATTGTTATTGGTGGGCCTAGGGATTTAAATCTGGGGGTGATTGAAGTTAATGCTTGTGTCCCTGGTGAAGGTGAACCGCAGTGGAACCTGCTTGCCAGGAGGCAATCAGGGAGCTTTGTGTATAATTGTGCAGTGATGGGATGCTGAAGTGTTTGGTGCTTTATGAATCTCTTCTGATAGGAATTAACAATATTCGCTTTTCAAGGAGATGGATTCCAGCTCATGGGTAATCTCTGCCCTCCTTTTTGGGGAAATTTCAGGTCCTACTTAGAGTCATAGATACAGTTTTAGAAGGTTCACAGATCGGTCATTTTTTTTCCTTCCTTTTTTCTAGTTTCTTTGAGTTTTTTTCACTTAAATTAGCATGAGGGCTTTTCAAATGTTGGCATCATGTAGGCGCAGGCAAATAATGTGAACTCCTGGTACAAGCTGTGTTGCAATGATCATTTTTATAAATTTAATTGAAGCATTGCAGAATTGTAATTGGTATCACTTCTCATCTTTGGTTTCTCTTTCCCTTTTTATATAAATGTTAATTCTTCTTCTAATCTTCCCAAACTCTGTTGGCTTTATTCACTGTCTCATGCTTCAGCTCCCACAGCAGCCGAATGTGCAAAAAGAAAAAGAAGAGAGATAGAAAAGAAAGTAGGAATAGCCTTATGTATGAAAATATCATCCCTTTTTTGTGGGTGTGGAAATGAATCATTTTATTTCCACATCCTTATTGTATGAAAAATGTTTGGTTTATTTTTTAAGGGAAGATTTTTATGTAACTAAGAAGCTGAGCAAATATATTAATGTGAAGAGCATGAAGAAAGTGAATTATGTCACACTGTCAATGACACTGAAGTTTATTTAATCATAAAGTGGCTGCAAGGCCCCCTTGCACCTCTAAAAGATCCTTTTACCATTTCTGGGTGAGGTTTGGACATTGTTGAGTTGAGGGGCTGTCATTTTGTTCTTGTTTGACATTATTATGTATGAATCTCCTTACTCTGAGTGTTAGTAGAATAATGAAGACTGACTTATAGCCAAACCGTCGTTTGCCTCTTCTTTTGGAGTTACTGAGCTTGTGAAATGTGAAAATGATCATTGTGGTATTACTTTCTTCAGTTACTGATAGTAATCCAATTGCCAAAATCAACTTAACCTATCTTGATTGGGCTCCTTATTATTTGGTGGCTGCATTAGCGTTTCTGGAATTGTTTGATGTGTCGGTGACTTGATTTTTTAAATTATGCACTTCATGACCTCGGGTGTGATATTAGGGAATTTATTCTCCTTTATATTATTTTACTGTCAACAATCAAGTCAAGCAAATCGTTGGATAATCCAGACATTGAACAGGGTCCGTGTTATGAAATTGACACATAGGTCGCTACCATAAATCTGTTAGTATCAATCAGATGCATCATGAATTTATTAACTGAGTCAACTTGAATTGAGTATTAGCAGCAATTACAAGACTCGAACAATCTACTGTGAAGCTGCCATTTTTTAGTCTGACATCAGGCTCGAGATATGGTCAGTTTATTTTTAGAGGTATGTTGCTTTGTCACTGACTCAAGCCGTTTCCAACCGATGGCTATGTACATTTCTTAGTCATGTATAATCCTGTTGTGGGAGTTGTAGTGCACGCAATAATATAGAACCAAGCTGGAATGGCTTCCTCGGAAAGAGGGGATGGATTAGGGTATACGAAAAGCCAAAGCTAAATTTAACTTTTCTGTAAAAGTATTTCAGATGGATAATTCACGCATGTTTCTTGATTCTTGTAGGCTTATCTTTCTCCTCACTGAGATGGAAATATGCTTAAGACAGTGACAATAGCCATTTCCGTGGTTAATTGTATCTCTTTAATGCAAGTTTGAAATCATATGGAATATGTGATGGCGAAACGCAAAGTTAATCGACGTCGTGTCCCAGCTTAAACTTTTAGTTGTAAAAGGACTTGGTCTTCATAGAATGCGAGGGTTACATATGTTCCATGAGGTAGCTGCAGCTTCCTGTTATACATGTCATTTTCCCGGAAACTGCTTTCTTACTGTTGCTTATGTAGATTTTTAATGCTGAAGTGGCTTAGCTCTCGCTTTAATTATCAATTATCAATCTTTGTTCATTCTTGGGGGATGAGAAAGATAGGATATGACTTGGAGAACCACGAATCCAAGCATGCATTGGGAAGTGGTGACAGTATTATGCGGGTTCAAAATTTAAACCAAGCGTACATAAGCAGCCAAGCCTCTTTTCTGTGGAATTGTTGGTGCTGGTGCAGGTGTTGTGGGGCGAACAGTTCTTCAAGTATCTGCAAGATAATGAAGAAATCATTGTTGGAGACGACATGCAAAGTACAAATTGTACGACAACGAAAAGAAACAAATCATGATGTGGCCCACCTACGTGTGCTCTCTCCTTCTGAAACGTATGCTCCCTCCCTCGTACTTGCCTTTGCACTTTACTTACCTGGAGTCCTCGTTTTAAATTTTCACCAAGCTGATCGAAATGAGTAATAGCTTAATAATTATAGTCGTCTCTTAATTAATTAATTAATCAATTTTAATTTTTTGACTTTCATTATATATGATATTCATTCTTTAATTTTATTTAATGTTTTAAAATAATTCTTCAATTTTTTTTAAGTATTCAAAAGTAATCTCTTAATTTATTTTAATATTTAAAAGTAATTCGTGATAAATACAATAAAAAAGGATGAATATGATACACAACGAGAATTAATGCCTCAAAATGAAGCGGCTTCTCTGCTCATCGCAGAGATGAGCACCAAAACATGCTCCCTGCATCCAATCCGTTGCTGCCATCTGACATCCACCAATGTGCCACGTTAAAACGATGCGTTTTTAACTAAAGAAGAGCACGGAGAAGAGCACGTGGGTTGATTTAATCCATCCATCATAACCCATAGCTGAAGAAAACGCACTCCATGCACTCCTTGAAGAGATCAAACTCGTGCAAACCAGATCTGAAAGCTCTTCTTCCTCTGATCCCTAAAGCTCTAACCGTGCAAATTAAAAAACTTATATTCTTCCCATAATCTCGAAAGCTCAAACCTGGTGCAAACCAGATCAGAAAGCTCTTCTTCTTCCCCTCATCCCGAAAGCTTAAACCCGTAGCGTTTCAGTCGTCGATGATAGAGCTAGTGAAAGAGTGCAAATTCCGGAGTGATGGAGCTAGTAATTTTGTGTCTTGCTTGTATGTTTTAGAATTCGCAATTGATTCTTCATCTTTGTGTTACAATGGCGACAAGATGTGAATAGTGATACATTATAAGTACATCTCATGTATGTGTTGCAATTGATTCTTCCTCATTGTGTTTGAATTTGCAATTGATTCTTCATCATTATACGAGTTACCTCTGCAACTTGACATATTGAAGCAATTAAACTTATGTGAATAATTGGCTATTGTTTGTGTTCCTTGTCATGATGTATGGGAGTATTGACATGATAAACTCTTGTTTCTCTTTTTATCTGGTTTATCATTTTTGGAAAGGGGTCATGTTAAGATTGGTAAGAAAAAAATGTTCCAACAATAGCTCATAGATTTTCTGTTAAATTGCATTTTCTATTATTTCCATTTGAACTTAAGAATTCTCATTCTCATCTTTATTATGAAAAATTATCACTATTTGAAATTTAATGGTTGATTTGAAGTCTGTTATCTCCATTTGGACTTAAGCATATATGATGACTATGCTAGATATTGAGAATAAAACATGACTGAACGTGCTATATAATTATAGGAGTTAAGCAAGATTGAAGCATAGGGAGCATGAAGCATTTGAACCCATAAAACTGCTCTGTATTGGGAGCAGAAAATAGTAAACTATATTAAGACTGTTGAAGTCTCAATGTGATACACTAAATTCATTTACAAAATATAGTCACATGACATTCAAAAATACTGGACATGCAGCTGCCAACTTGAAGACAAAACACTGTGCTGAAATTATTGTAGCTTGAAACATTAAATTCAAGAAATCTGAATTGGAATTTCATTATAGTGCAAAAATACTGGACATGCAACTGCCAATTTGAAGACAAAACACTGTTGAAATTGTTGTAGATGGAAACATTAGATTCAAGAAATCTGAATTGGAATTTCATTATGGTGCAAGAATACTGGACATGCAACTGCCAATTTGAAGACAAAACACTGTGCTGAAATTGTTGTAGCTTGAAACATCATATTTAAGAAATCTGAATTGGAATTTCATTATGGTGCAAGAATACTGAACATGCAGCTACCAACTTGAAGATTAAACATTATGCTGAAATTGTTGTAGCTTGAAACATCTGAATCAAGAAATCTGAATTGAAATTTCATTATGGTGCAAGAATACTGGACATGCAGCTGCCTGATTTTGAAAACCTTATACAAAAGGCTTGTCATTTTGTTGGTTGTAGCCTACAGTTGTAAACAAGAGTTTAATGTAATATGTTTTAGTTTGAGTTGTAAGCAAGACTTCAATGTATATGAACAAGGTTATTTCAATAAAATTGCTCTTTTTTTTGTGCATCTTGTATTGTGGTTTTTATTATTTGTACCATGTGAGACATCTTGACTAAACTCTAACGTGTCAAGGGATGCCATAGGAATATCAAATGGGGCCTACACATTAAAAGAACACTCATCAAAATATAAGCAATAACTATATAACAATACTATATAAGAAAAAGAAGAAGCTAACTATTTTTACCATTAACATTTCAGTATATGTAAGTTCGCTCTCATACGTTTGAGGGCAATCTGGAAGTACTAAGGAAGAAACTCCATGTTGTATGTTATTATCCTGAAAGGAAAAATCAATATTAACACCTTTTAACCAAAGATCACACTTCTTCAACATATTTGCATTGTATTATCTATACCATAGCCTAGTGACATTACAATGCTCCAAGCGTGGAAACTATTCTTGCTCTCTTTCTCTTTGATTGACGCTTGAGACAACTCTTTGGTCTATTCTTCCGCCTCATACCATCTCTCTTCTTGAATCCTATGCTTGGTGCAATACATTCCAATGGTGCTATGGAAATATTACCATTGTTGTGTGAATCCTATTGCCTTGACCGAAACTCTATAACTTGCTTTCTCAATTCCAAAACACTTTTGTACACCAAAGAAAATGTATCTTCACAATCAGATGCCTTAATTGCTAACCTTATAAGCATGGGACAAAGTTGTTTATATCGGTGTGTGCTCTACAACCTAGGATTTGCTTCAACTTCTTTTCCCTTAATATTATATATTACACCACTTCGTGTCTCTTTAGTTCACTATTTAGAATATATTGATCAGGAAGCTTTTTCACATCAAGCATGTCATATACTTTTAAAACATGATAGCATAATATTCCCCAAATTTCAAACTTACGACAACTACATGTAATTGACCTGAACATAGGATGATACCGAACTCTCTATTCTCCTTGTTTGTCCACCATATCAACAACATATTCAAACATCAATTGACTTTCATTTTTGTGTCTTATGCAACAAGTAGCATGTAAATCCCATTCATGTTGGAACAAGTCAAAAATAAGAGGTGTGTAAAATTGAGCTAATTGTTTTAACATGGGCGAATGCTGGACAGTCAATCTTGGCAACTTTTATTGTGACTCAAAATCTCGTTGTAACTCATTATACCTTGTATTCTCAACAATTCGACTAAATTGTGTGCAGAATTGATTGATATCTAGGTCGAACTTTGTACATCTCTTAATGTCGGCATTCAAACTTTCACTAAGTTGTGTGCTACGCATACCAAGAGTGAAAGCATTTTTCATATAGCACCATGACCATTTCTCTTTTATCTTATACACTTGTTTCAACCATGTGTTTTCATGTGCATTATAATCAGATAGCAAGCAGTTCCACGCTAGTTCAAATTGTGTTTCCTCCAAGTACTCAAACATGCACTTATTGAAATCTCTCTTAAAACTTGATCCATCCTTCATCAAGTTTCCAAGATGCTTGCCACCATTTTGCATTAAGTGCCATGTACATAAACCATGTTTTGTATCTGGAACCACTTCATATAAGGCTCTTGCCATAACTGCATCTTGATAAGTAAAAACTGTTTGAGGTTTTTTTTTTTATTATGTGCCTTTAAAAAGGTTTCAAGTAACCACTTAAATGATTCGGTGGTTTCGTCATAAAGTAAAGCCGCCCCAAAGATGACAACACCTCGATAGTGATTGAAACCTGAAAATATCGCAAGTAGTCTATGATCACGATTAGTGCTATACGTTGTGTCAAGAGATACCACATCATCGAAAAAAGCATAGTCAATCAACATTCGTGCATCAGCCCAAAAGACGTTAGTTATTTGTTCTTTTGTATTCATCTGATAGGCATGATAAAATGAAGAATTTTTAAACACTTGTTGTGTGAAATACAGCAACAAACACCCAGCTTCTCCGTACATCATACTCTTCTGCATCTTCGAACTAAGATAGTTTTTTGCATCCAAACGGGTATACCCTAAATTGGCTCTTCCACCAACATGCAAACTCATCAACTGAAAAGATTCTTTTTGTTGAAACTCAGATCCTTCTGCCAAATCAATCTCATAAGCTTGAATTTCGATCACTTTGCGTTGTGAAACCAACATGTGAACTGTTTCTGGAGGATGAAGTGAATGATTATGTTCCTCAACAAAGTCACTTGTGCCACTGACATTCTTGCCTTACAATTAGTTTTAGTTTCTTGTCGAGGCTTGATAGTCTTAAAATCCCTTTTGTCTGATTTTCGTAAATTCTCTTTACAACAAATATATCTATACGAACATATGGAGCCATCTTTCTTACTCTTGGTATAATTACGTTTTCTTGCTCCAAATCCTTTTCTACCACCGTAATTAGCCCAAAATTGTCATGCTTCTTCTAAACTGTTAAATTTTAAGCCGACTCTAGGTGTCAAATCAACCTCCATGGACAAATAAATGGTACCTGAAAAAAAATATTTAGATCAAATTAATTTTGCTTCCAAAAGTTTTTCAAAAATAAAAAAACAATATTTATTAATAATTCTTATTTGCATTATTATAATCATCCTAGACTTTGTTAAGCTTTAGCAGTTAACAAGTTTGTAACAAAAAAATTATTTAAAAACAAAAAAGAAGAATCCCATATACATGATATTTAAATAGCTGCATCATAAAAAAGAATACCCCTTAGTTGCATTATTCTAATTCCATTTGCATAATATACGTTACACTAATATACATAATCACCTTCGTTACATTATTCTAATCCCCATAAAACGTAGTTTAAATTATATTATATTAAAAATAATCACCCTCTTTGCATTATTATAATCTCTCTTTAAAAAAAATTTATCAAAGCTATATAATAATGGAGACTCAAACTTCACTTTCGCTTCCCCAGAGCCTGCTTCACGATTGTCGCCACTGGTTCATGTTTGCTGCGAAGGCATTTTGCTCTATGGAACAGGATAGAAGAGGTTGCAGAAAGCGCGGGATCGTGTTTCATTGCGCGGGTTGGGGTATTCTAAATAATCCAACGTTTGTGCTTTTCTCCGTGATATTCTTTAGTTAAAAATGCATCGTTTTAACGTGGCACATTGGTGGACGTCGGATGGCAGCAACGGCTTGGATGCAGGGAGCATGTTTTGGTGCTCATCTCTGCGATGAGCAGAGAAGCCGCTTCCGGAAAATTGCACCGTTTTTGGAATTCTACTCCCCCTTGCTTTCCAGTGGAAAATAGCTTCATGCATTATATAAAATTGAAGATCTCATTTGGATAAAATTAATGGCATCCTTGAGATGGTTGGAACTGTTAAATTCTTTGGAGTTGTTCAATATTGGTTCACACGAGGATGTAAGGAAATGAAAGAAAATTAATGTAACAATCAAAATAATATTCAACATATATACAAAAATACCCAGTGATTAGCAGGTTTATAGAATCTTCCCAGGAAAACTACTTATCAGTTGTCTAAACAATGTATTTTTTTTTTTAATTTTTCTAATAGATTAACTTTTTAGATTAAACTTAGATGATTTACCCCACCAGCTGAACTCTCCTCGGTGCTTTCTTTAAGGGTGTCGATGCCAAATTGAACGTTCTTGCTATTCCAGTACTGTATCAGGTTCCATTAGCATCTCATCTACTCCTTTCCATTTTTGTACTTGGTATATTCTGGCTTTGCGGTGTCAAAATTTTGAACATTTTTTTTTGGGGGTTATTGAATGAAGATGGGAGAAGAGAATGAAGAATAATGTCAAGGCAGGGAAGAATCTCAGAGAAGAACTTCCGGTCTCGGCCAAACAAGTGGCCAAGTTGGACACAATTCGGGTCTACGCTGGTGAGTTTTCACAAAAGTGTCTGTGAATATTGCTACCTTAATTGAAGGATTCATTGCCATATTTGCATATTGGACATCGTGTGATCTGGCAAAACAAACTGACTTCGAAAAAATTCTTACATTTTCTATATCCTGCTCTGAGTTGGTCTTCTAATTTCTAAATACTGATACATATCAAGTTAAATGATCATCTTCTCTATTAGTAATAATATCTTCATTTAGGTTCTTCTCGCTCTTCAATTTCTTCGTGGTCCCTCTTCCTCGTATGATAGACTACCAGGGGGCATGGCCATATGTATACATATACATTGGTCGGCAGATTCTTCTAATTGATAAAGACAATAATTTACAAAGAATTTGGAATTAGTGTTGTTGAAAAATGATTTGGAGCCGTGATCCGTGCTGATGAACTGAAATTTTATATTCATTTTTTTTTCATAGACACTGGTGGTAATGGGTGATGGTTGGATCAAATTCCTGGAAATAAGAAGTACAAGGATCAGTTTGGGGTACTGTAAACCAATTAGCTGCGGCTCCAACGGCACTGCGTTTCCCAATAAGCACAGATAGGTTAGAAAACCAGGGTTGCTCTGTAGAAAGACAATTAAGTTTATTATTATGGCATATATATTGGTATTACAGTATTACCATTGAGGAAGAAAAAAACCATTTACCCAGCCATTTCATGACGATGGCATTTGGCAAATGATAGAGGCAGAAAAGGATGGTGTGAATACGGAATATAATTAAATAGATTTATAGTTGGTAAATGCCCTTTCGAATCCGACTTTGGAATGACCTCATTAAGAAGGACAGTTAAACACTGATAGCTGTCAAAAACTCTACCTTTATGGATGAGGATTAAAGAGTCAAATCGGTAAAGAATATTGCTTCCATGGTAATGATTTTATTAATTACCAGTTGAATTAAAGGACTCACTTTTCAGCTTCCTTTTACCCTTCTCGTCCAGTGGTTCTTGTTAAGATAAATAAAGGCTTCGTTTTACATTTTAAGAACTGCCTTTGGTTTGATTTATCGCCTATTACAGATTATCAATTATGCTAGTTTCTTAAACTCCTTTCTACATCTTCCAGAAAGAATTAAAACTTGATTTTTGGGTTGGTGATGTTGAAGATGCTGTACTGAATGCTATGAACAGAAATTTGAGCACTCTTCAAATCAGAACTCAGAAGCGAGGGCCCTTTCACAATCAGAACCTGATGATATTGGAAGTCATGCCATCACTATATTCCCTACTTTTTCCTCAAGTATGCGGGAATGTGTCTGCTTGCTACTAAAATGCTTAATTAAATTGACAGAAGAGCTATTAACTTCAAGTCTTCAACTACTAAAAGAGTCTAAGACACACCCTTGGTGGAATCATCTTGTATCAGCAGTTGACCATAGATTAGATCAAGGTCTAGCCATTTTAAGACCTCAGGCAATTTCTGGCCATTGGGCTCTTCTTTCTTGGATGGCCCCCACCTCTTTCTACTTTGACCTCCCAGTGACATTTCTTAAAAAAGGGTTGACAGGCCCGGATTTTTTTTTATTCTCATACATAAGATCACAAGGGATTATGTTGACTCCATGGATGAAATTTTGCAGCCATTGGTTGACAAAGTAAAACTATATGAGTATAGTTGCAGAGATGAATGGACCTCAGCAATGGCAACCTCCTTATCCAGATGCTTGGCAAAAGAAATTTTACCTTTTTACATTAGCCAACTAGATGTGTTACAGATATTCATGATAATCATGGAGTCACGTGTTAGAATATCGTGGCTGCATCCTATTGACTTCTTGATGTTTTTTGATAAAAGGAATGATGTTTTTGGTATACAGAATGAAAAAGAATGAAAAGGGAATGAAAAAAGTAATTTTGTAGAGAAAATGACTTTTATACTCTTACTTTAAAAGAATAATAAAAAAAGATAAACACTATTAATTGTTAAATAACGATAATAAGAGCATAATAAATATTGCAAAAAATATTATCTCCACCTCCACCTTTGCTTTGAAATACCAAAGAGTGTGTAACTCTCTGGTAGAGAATTCTGGGATTTTGCTATCCTTTGAGGAGGATGGGATCCTGCAGAAAATTTTTTCTCTATCTGTATTCCAACCTGACTGGCTCGATATATGGGCAAAAATAGGCTCAGTGGGGCCCTAGATAAGTAGACAACTGATCTAGATGCTGAGAAAAATTAGAGAAAGTTGAAGGGGTAAGTTCTTTCATCATGTACCAATGATTATCACAAGTCTCCTTTGGTTTCAAGTGCCTTGTTTTGGTAGCAACTTGGATGTTTGAGACCAGAAGGCTTTTCTCCAAGAGCAGGTGAAGTTTTAAATTGTTGAAGATGATAGAAAATAAAATGCAAGAATGTTTAGCAGGAGGGAAGAGATGGTTGAAACAGAATGGGATCAGGCAATTGAGATTGATCGCATTACTAATTATTGGGAACTTTTGAACAGTTCTTCCTGAGAAAATGACAGTTAAATAAGGAAGACTGCCTTCGTATGACCGCTTCTAGATTTGGACATCTTACAGGTCAGTTTTTTCTTTTGGAAGTGGAGAGTAGAGAACAATAAAACTGTACCGTTTTCCTTGGACAAAGGAGACTTTAAATTCATTTACGGGCTGGTACCATCATGTTGTTACCATCAAACTAAAAGAGCCATTTGATAGAAAAAGAATGAAGTTACATTTGATACATGATAATGCATCTAAGGAAAAAGGAAACTTATTAAAAAAAATTATCTATTTTTATTATTATTACTCAAAAGTACTTATTCTTTTTTATTATTTCTTTTAAAATAGAGATACAAATATCATTTTTTGTTTATTCATCCCTTTTTTTTTCATTCTATGCCATTCATTTCCGTTGCACCAAATGGAAAAGTAGTTTTTATTATTTTGGTTATGAGCGTCAAGATAGAAGCTCCACTAGCTGTCATTGTCTTTTTCTATTTGAATTTTTTATCACAAAACAAGATCCAATAGCTATTGAATGTTGGTTGGCTCCTATTATTTCTGAACTAAGAGTAATCTCATCTTATAGCCCAAAAAGATACCCCAAAAAAAAAAAAATGGAAAACACACATTGTGCATAACCCTCATGTTTAAAGGACACTCACGCTGTTCTCGCTATGGAAGTTGCATTTACTATTGGTATTCATGCTCTACCTTCTCCTACTGTCACTGATATAGGGAGTGGAGACATTATTTCATTTCCCAATTTATTCATATTAGCAGTTATAGGGGAATCTTATAGTGTTTCTAAAATGTTTCATAACCATTATGTCCAGAAGTGGCCTGCATGTTCCTATATTGGTGGTACGATTTGACAGTCCTTCCAACTTGTTTAGGTGAGCAACGTGAAGATTAGAAGAAAGACAGGGCCCTGCACCTTCAAACAGTATAGGACATGAGTATATGAAAATTGTTCTTGACAAACACTGCTATAGCTTTATCTCTTTCATCCCCTCCCCTTGATAGTTGATCACTAGAAGACGCGGCTCTAGCATCAGTGGCTGCAAGTGGAATCTGGGAGCAGAACCTTCTATTCCACATTGACTTTTGTCAATGACATATCCATGTCAAGCTTGGAGTTTGCAGTAGAAGTAACAGATTCACAATAAACAAAAAGAAACATCCATATATTAGAATTAGAGTATTTGCCGACACAAGTTCCTAGCATGTATTAGGGGGGATTCAGATTTGCGCAGTATGATTGACTATGAAACTCTGAATTTTCTTTTGCCAATTGAGTTAATTCATATTGTTGCTATTACCTCTCATTGAGTCAACTATGCATTGAATATCACCGAAAGAGGGTGGTGGAGAGAATTCGGGGGCCGTGTCCCAAAAAATAGAAAAACATTGAGGGCCCCTTCAATTGTTGTGGAGCGTGTTCCCAATCATAGGCCGTAGCATGACATATCCATGCTACTTGTCCAATCTTGAAACGCCATGTGGAACTACTGTAGCTACATCATCTATATCAAACAATAGTTTACTAGTTGCTTCGGCTAAGTTAGGGGCCAAAAATTAAGAGGTTTGGTAAATAACGCCAAAGCCCCAATTATTGGTTTTGCCTCTGCCATTTCCTCACCTCAGTGACCAGTAGTATGTCTTCCCGCTGGTCGCCTTCATGCACATGTCTGTGTTGTTTAGTCATTCATGTTCTTGTGCATGGTTCGTCACATCAAGCTTCGACCTTTGAAAAAGATAAAAATGAATAAGTAAGGAAGTAGAAGCATTCTGGTAGAAGAAGCACAAACTATTTAGCAGTGTTTAAGAACTTTCTGATTGTCCATTTGAATTTGACTTTCATTACGGGGTTGCCTATTTTGGACTTTCAAACTGCATAAGAGACTCGTCTGAACAAAAACATTATAATTTATATGCTACAATAAGCAAAAGACATGCTAAAGACACTAAAGTGGTGCATGTGAACAATGCAAAATTTATTCAAATATGTTAGGATTCCTGTATGATTTAATAAAGGTCTTCTCAATATGAGATTACTGTACTTTATGCTGTTTTCAACGGGTAATGATTTTTCTTGTTTGTGCTCTGTCTAGGTATCTGCTGACAATTTCATTAATTTTTTTTTCCTGTCTACACCAATCCTAAAATTAAGATTGCATTAAAACTAATTAGCTAGTGATTTAAAAATTTTAATAAGGCCAAAATTAGTGACAGTATTTAAAGCTAAAGATGGAAAGGTTCTTGAAGTTTCAATAATTTACACCGTAAACGTGGGCCATTGATTATTTAATCATTCTTCCATCAATCATATGTATTCTCTAATATCTCTTACCCTCTAGATTGTATCAGATTTTGATGGCTTAACCAATAAATGCTCCATATCCAACAAGAAAATATATAGTAGAACCAACGGACATGACTTCTCCGAAGAAATATTGAGCAAGCAATCAAATAGAGAAGGTATGCGCCCCCAACCTCAATTTTCTCCAAAACAAACATATTTGGTGCCCTGTTTGCATCTGTAATTTATGTGTCTAAAGATTAATTCATATCCAAAATATTAAGGCTGTCCTTTCGGATGCATGTATCAGAAACAAGTTAAGGAGATGGCTTTATATTATAAGGTATTTAGTAGGCAAGGGATTTAAAATCCAATGTTATTGTGGGCCATATAAAGGCAGATATTTGTGACAAAGGGGCCCTGATCAAAACAATTTAAATTGTTAAGTGTTTGTAAGAAGTTGTCTTGTTCTAACTAACTACTGTCTTCAAGAAACTTAATAGGAAACAGTCTCTCACCCTCTTTTCTCTATTTAAACAGCTTCTATCAGTGCAACTTCCCACAACACACTGGAAGCAAAAAGGCTAAAGCTTGAGCACCACAACTAGAACTTTGAGCCATGTCTGGCCAAAAAAGTTGCAGAGCTTCAAACTTCAACGAGAATGAGATTAATGATCTTGTGTCAAGGTTACAACCACTGCTGCCACGCCTGAACCGAAGAACTAACTCAAGGGTATGATGTTGCTAAGACATGAACATTATTGTGCTTCACGTTATGCATTAATTACGTTGTTTTTATCAATGAACTCTCCAATTCAAGATTAATACGCTTTTTCGCATGAAAGTTCTTCAGATTTCATTTACTCATGAATAATGGGGTGATAAGAATTTAACTCCCGATTATTTGGTCATAGAAATTCAGTACCATGTCAAAGATCACTAATTTAGAGGTTTAATCTATTAAATGATAGTCATGAATAATCAAATTCTTAATATCACAATGTGAGAGTAGCAATTTTTTTTTTTTCCTTTTTAATACTTCGGTCTTGGCAATTCAGTAATGTTGCTGAGCAGAAGTTTGTGTGTGTTTTGGTGCAGGTATCAGTGTCGAAGATCTTGAAAGAAACTTGCAGTCACATCAAGAAGCTACAGAAAGAGGTGGAAGAGCTTAGTGAAAGGCTAATAGAATTGATGGATTCTGCGGACACAAGGGATATAGACGAGGAGAGTCTTAGAAGACTATTGCAAAATTAACCAATAATGAACCCTCGAAAGTCTAGGACCCATCACCTACCTTTAGCTTTTTCTCCTTCTGTTGCGTACCCTCTATTGGTGGGCTTCGACCACTATATCTAATATCCCATATATCTTGTCGTTGAAATAGTAATCTTCGGGTTACCAAACTGCTATATGTTTGGCCCCATGTTTGAAATGAAGAGCATGCTGCCATTTATGGGAAATTAATCTCTTCTGATTTCATGTATATTGGGAGATTGAAACTAGAACTATGGCCAATTATAAAAGAAGAAGAAGAAGAAGAAAAAGAATCTAGAACTTCTACCACTTAAGCTATGTGCATATGAGTTGAAAATTTTTCTTCTAGTTTTTCAGGAAGGCGAAGCTAAAACTAGGTTAGATGATACTCGTACTTTGCATTCCCAATCCTACATATAACACTATGGGGTTATATTTACGGCCATTGCAAGAAATATTGGTATACTTGAACTTCCTAAGTTCTTTTGTTACTTGTGAGAAGTCTTTCAAGAGTTATCTTCTTTAAAAAAAAAAAAAATTACTCTAACCTCTTCTCAAATTTGGATAAATTCTCCACGTGTAATTCTTACTAAATTTTGAAATTGCCCACTAATATTTCCTCATATAAAGTTCTCCATTCCTTCTTTTTTATTTTTAAATTTTGAATAATTTGGTCCAAATATAGAAACTGCCCACCTTTAGCTCGCTTACGCGTGATTAAATTTGTTTTTCATTATATTTTAATATAATCAACGCGGCAAGCATATATAAATAAATATGGTTCTAATGACTCGTTCTTCCTCCGGAGTAGGAGTATTTGTGGCAAGAAATTTATATAAAACGTGCGTAAGAATGAAGAGTAATATTTTTGTCATTTGAAGTTTGATTTTCTTACAAAATAAGAGATCAAGGAGCTCATTCCTCATGCTTCATGAATCAGAATATATATACACTAATTTAGATTCTTTCTTGCTTTTTTGATATCCACGTACGCACATTTCTCATCCAATCTTTATATTTGCATATTTTAACTTGACACTATCTAGAAATTGGCAAAGCACACAATGATAAATCTTGAATCATTGTTTTATAAATTGATTTTCATTTTTCAATTAGAGTTGTTAGCAATTTAAGTTTTGTTTATTTTTTTTAAGTTGAATTTAAAATGTAGCCAGGAATTAAGTCTATTTTCAATATTTAATCAGATATAAGAACTAAAATCTTATTTTTGTGCTTTATAGGAATTTTTTTTTTCTAAATATAATCTCTTATAAAATTATCTTTTCAATTTAATTTATTACAAATAAAATTTTTTTAATTTAATTATATAATTACCATTTTAATATTTTTACATATAAATATTTCTCAATTTAATTTTTTTACAAACAAAATTATTATCAATAATTTTTTTAATATTAATCTAATATATAATTAATAAATACAATGACATAAAATATTTTTGATAAGTTACGACTTAATTGCTATTACATAATATTAACTCCGATCTCATATAAAATAAATAAATAACTAATTCATAAAGATTAAAAAAATTAATTAAAAATAATTAATCTTTTTAATTTTATTTTAAATAAAAATTATTTTTTAAAAATACAAATATACTTTTTTTTTAAAATTAATGATACTTATTATTCATAATTTAAAATACTTATTTAATAAAAAATATAATTAAAATATTATAATTAATACACTAAATATTAATAGCTTATTTCTTATATTTTAGGCCACATCATATTTTAAAAAAGTCCTTATATATGAAACCGAAAATAATATATATAAATTGAGTGTATAAAACGGTCATTGATAATTATATATATATATATATATATATATATATAAAAGTAACCAAATTAATAAAATAATTATACAAAGAACTATATTAAAAATAAATTGAGAAGACAATTCAAATAGAAAAATGAAACAAAAAAATTTCCAATCACGAAGGATCAATATTCGGTTTTACTCACATAAAAGTAATAGAGTTACATCCGACCCACAAAATTTCCATTGACAATTTTCATCTTCGCACATCACAATCTCTCAGACATAATTAGATTGCTCCAACAATGGTCAAGGTGCTATAAGACAGGAAATTTTCTTATATGTACATGCTTCAACAGAAGGTAAACCACAACAATATCAAAGATCACAGATCACATAAGACTTGGGAGAACAGGAAATACACACAGTAGATTAGAATCTACATATATATTGCAACTACTTTACCATTACGTATTGTTCAAGGATCAATCTCAATTTCTTCGAAGAACAAGAATGGAAATTTCAATGGAGGGACATGTTGAAGTGTTGCACTAAGGCGCGAATATTTGCAACGATGGCTAAGCTGTTGCTTGTGTACTCCCTCGACCTCTGCATCTTCCCCTTCACCTCCCCGAGTGCCGCCGACTCCATCTCCTCCAATCCATCCAGACAAGTCTCCTGGTCCGTCATCGCCGCGCTGATCCACGTCTGGATGTCGTTGATCTTCGCATCCGTCAACGCCTTGTCGCCGGGAACCACCTGCATCGCCGACAGCGAGTCGTTGAGTCGACCCAGCGCGTCATCTATCTGATCCTTACAATCAGGCAGAGCAGGCGCGTTGGAGGTCGAAGCCAAAGTTCTGAGGGAGGACGAGAGCTTAGAGAGTTCGTTGAGGGAGACCTGAAGAGAGAGCTTGAGGATGGATTCGGGGTCGTTAGGGTTTTGGGGGGGAGTGGTGAGGGGGGAAATACTGGAGAAGCAGGAGGCCGGGAAGCGCGTGACGTTGCAAACAGTTCTGATGGAGGCGGCAGCGCCGGCATTGGCGGTGGAAGGGGCTGATTGGGGTTGCGGTGGTTCGGAATTGAAGGAGTGGATGAGAACTCTGATCGTGGCACCGATAGTGAGAGTGAGGGAGAAGATGGCCAAAACAGAAATGGTGGCGACAAGGGGCTTGCGGTTGGGAGATTTGGGTTGAGGAGACTGATCTTCGAGGTGATCATCTACCTTGCCATAGCCGTTGAAGAATTTGACGGAATCCATAGTTGGGTCTTGGACAAAGGAAGGCAGGTTGTTCTTTATTGGGAAACTTGAAGGCTGAAACCGTGTTTTTTTTTTTAATCATTTTTGCTGGTATTCAAAATCCATTGTCTGGGGCGCTTTCGGTATTTCTCCCTCTTTTCTGTTTTTTTTTTTAATGTCCTTTATAATCTTTACTCGCTCTCCCTTTCTAGCATTTGAAGCAGCCAGATCTTTTTTTTTCTTTAATTGCTTGGAAACATTAAAATATAGAATGTAAAATAAAAATAATTTTTTAACTAATAAATTAAAAAAATTATAATTAATATTAAAAATAAAAAAATTATATATAAAATTTGAACTATACTCTTATTAACAGCAACACAATGTTGCTACTCTTAGGAGCATCATCACTAAACTCAAGTCTCTATTTTTATTCTATTTTTAAAATAAGAATATGAAGATTATTTTTTATTTTTAAAATTTATTATTTTATTTTATTTTAATCTATGTACCAAATGGCTATTAGTGATTAATTTAATAAAGAAAATTAGATATTGTCATAGTGAATTTGTCCATTTATGATAAGTCAATGTATATTGGATGTGGCAGATCAGAACTATTAAGAGAAAAATATTATTTATTTTTTTAGCTTAATAATAATTGAGGCAACCACGTATAAACCTAAAACCAAACACTTTCCTTTTTTTCAACTATTATATTACAAAAGGTTAAAAATTCTTCCAAGTTAACACGCCATAATTTAGACATTAGTTTTATTTGATATATAACTTTTTCTTTTTCATTTTTTGTGATAATGCAGAGGAGTTTTATTACCCTAGTAAGTATCTGTAAAATTGAAAATTTATAATTACGTTAACTGAAAATTTAAATTTTAATAAAAGTAGTTGAGTCTCAAAAAAAAAATCTTATCTTATGGATTAAGATATTATCATTTAGAGCTAAGTTATAATAAATTTCTTGTATAACGCTATCTAATAAACAATAATCAGTTTTCGAAGTCCACAAAAATATAATCAATATATGACTAAATCTTAATTTGTCATTCTCCAATTCTCCTACAATACGACTACGTCAATGCAATTAAAATTGTTTTTAACTCTTCAACCGAACCCCCCTACCCCAAAAACAACCTCGGCCCAATATCATTCAACGTAGGACAATAGAATAAACGGAATGAATTTTCTTTCCACGTATTATTTTACCTTGTTAAACTTAATGCGAGGACTATCACGGCTCCATCTTCCAATCCTCTAAAAATCTTCCAAAGTCAGCTAATCCAATGATAGATGCTATTTTGATATATTTATTCGTTCAAATGCCGCAGTCTAGAACTCGATCAGCACCGAAAAATTAGCCAAAAATTGGACTGGGTTTTATAGACGAATGAAACTCCAAACTATCTTTGCAACCTGAGAACAAAATGCAAAATATTTTGACCAAAGTGGATAGTACACTGTGGCACTAGAGTAATCACACAACTAGTTGGACCACACAGGAGATCCACCAAGTATGGAGCAATTATACTCCTAAAAATATGATACTTAACAAAGATTTTTGGAAGGGGTAAATAATCAACCACCAACTTGCTCATGGAAGATGATTCCGCTGGATTAAACAGTGACCGCAACAAATTTTAAAGCAAAATTGACACTTTAGAAAAGATATAGTTCCAAAATAAATATAGCTCAGGCAAAGCTTGTCTAAAGGAAACAAGGATGGATAAGTATAACACTGAATCATGAAGCAAAATTATCAAGTCTACAGTCGAAAATAAAAGCTGACACAAAATATAAAAAATACTAGCAAAAGATCCATAATTTAATCCTCATCCTCCTCATCGCCATCTCCACCAGCAGCCTTCTTAGCAGCAGCTCTTAGGTTCTTTCTCTTAACCCTTCCAGGACGTCCACCACCAAATGGACTTGTTAGTGAAAAGTCAATGTGCTTCTGTGAATCAACTCTCACCATGAAAGATGGGATGTTCACCACCTGCCTTCCAACCCTGCCAGGTTGAAAAATGCACAAACAAGCAATTTCCTCAGGAATTAATCACTTAAAAAAAAAACTTTTGGAGTTCATTCACACAAAGTCAAAAGTGCACAGATGGGAGAAATTTAATGGACCTCCATCTTGAACAACATCATATTTATTTAGTGAAGGCAAATGTTTTTCCAGTACTGGCTTAAAAAAATAAATTGAAAAAAAAACTTTTCGTAGCTTGTCCCCTTAAATAATTTTTCCATCATTCTTAAGTTGACAAGGGCCGACGTATAATAATAGTTTCTAAATCTAACTTAAAGAGTTTTTGTTAGAACTCGGAAAATACAAGGTAGAGCCAGATATGAAGCCAGGGTCTACAAATAATGATTTGTAGTCCCCAATTTTCCCCGTAGATGGCATTAGTATGTCATGTGCAATAGACAACTACAGGGGAGTTTCCTAAGAAGCACCAAATTTCATGAACAACCACAAGAAGAATATCATAACTAAGGTCTCATGCACCTCAAGATTTTAATCTCCAGAGTCCAGACGTCCCTAGCCGCCGGGGGGGGGGGGGGGCACGGCTGGACAATAAATGAAATTGTACCTCCTACATTCCCACCACCACCACCACAAGCTTCTCGGCACAAACTTCACGTCAAGCTGAGAGGGTACCTTATATTCTCAAGGATAAAAATCTCTAACCAATAAATCTATTTGCATCCCAGTAAAGCACAAACTTCACGTCAAGCTGATAGGGTACCTTATATTCTCAAGGATAAAAATATCTAACCAATAAATCTTATTTGCATCAATATCATAATTCTGGATCGCCAATAAACAAACTACTCAATTTTTTTCTTTCATTTTTTGAATTGTAAAACAAAGAAAGATGAAAAAGATAACCTGATATGCCTCTGCCTTATAAGCACCCTAGCATGGTGAATTGACTTTGCCATCCCTGATTTGAAGACAAGAGTTTGTAGGCGACGCTCAAGAAAGTTCTCCACAGTCAAAGCCAAGACATAATCGAGCTTGTTCTGGCTTTCATCTAAAAGCCCATAACGGAACATCCTTCGGAGAAGAGCTTCACCCTCAAAGATCCGACGTGGGTTCTTCTCATCAAGGGTCAAAAGCATTCTAGCATTATTACGGATACGGCTCAGAGCGTACTGAACCCTCCACAACTCCCTCTTGCAGCGGAGTCCATACTCTCCCACGAGCTTCAACTCAGCATCCAACCGCTCCTTCTCATATGGACGGCGAGGCTTCTTAAAGGTTTTCCCATCTATTTTAAAATAAACGGTGTTTAGATTGTTTAGCGAGCCCTAACATTTTCTAGAATGAAACGAGATGCACGATAATGATCGCAAATGTTTTAGCTCAGTAAAATACAAGTCTGAAAATTTTCACTACAATGAAGCCGTCGAAAACTGAATAATTGCAAAAAGATAGATGAAACATTTTCACTATGATCACTAAAACCTCAGCAGCCAGCAATTTTCACTGGTTAACGACATAGATCATCAAAGAAATAGATCAACGCAGTAAACATGGACAACATCATACATAGAGGAACAACAAAACAAACTTCAGGCTGACTTACAATTACGGTAAAAAGAGACATGCACCATGGCTCTTCAATGGCGGAGCCGTCACCTCCCTTTGCTTCTCTTGTCTCGCGTCGCGCCCTAGGTTTCTATAACCTGAGACTGACAACAAATATATCATCTTCTTCATCGATTTGCATTATAAGGCAGTGAGCTAAAACCCTAACTTGTTTAAGGCCGAACCGGAAGCCCATTTTGTGAGTAAAAATATGTTGATCAAAATAAAAAATCAAGCCCCAACTCTTAAGCCAACCCAAATAAATGGGCACACTGGCCCAAAATGTATACCTCCAAGCCTCCAACTATGAAAGTAAATAGGAAAAATTATTATTGAAAATTATGAAACAAATTTTTTTACTTTAAAAGGATTTTATATTTTAAAGAACCCAAGAACTTAATATTTAAATTGTTAAAACAAAAATACTCATAATGATATTGGTGATTAGAGCAATAGCCATTCTATTCTTTTTATTTTTCTTTGTCTTTTAGTTTAAATCTTTTTTTATACAAGAAAGAATTCTGTGATAGGAATAAGTAGAGCCCATTTAAGTAGAACTCATTAGCCCCCCTTACTCAACTACTTTCTCTCTCATAGGACTCTCTCCTATACACAAAAGGATTCAAAATCCTCAACTTTGATAAGATATTTCAATTTTCCGTAAAACAAATTCTCTCATATATATTGTGCATAACACCATTTTATGCATCCATTTAAAGTTGTTGTCATACGTTGTGGATAGAAATGTATAAAAGGGACATTTATATTATTAATATTTAAAATTTTATGTTTTTGAATCATTTGAAATAATTTGAAATATAAGATCGTTTAGAATAAATAATAAAAATTTTATAATCCTCAGTTGTATTTTTTAAAAAGTAAATATGTAATGCCATGGGTGCTCCACCAAGAAAGAATATGTGTGTGTTTGTGTGTAGATAAAGAGATCGGTGGAATTTTTTAGATGCTTTCTCAAAAAAAAAAAAAGATATATAGATAATTTTTTTTTTAAATATTCGATTATGTGATATTCAACTGTGTAATATTTATTTATCATATTTTTATTAGAAAAACTTAATAATAAATACTTAAGCTACACTTAATTTTCTTTAAAAAAAACGTAATAGGCATAGGTTTTTAAATTACATTAATAAAATCAAGTTATAAATTGTCGATTATTGTAAAATGAAATATTCAAAAATTTTAAAGATTTACTAATACCATGATAATATTTTAAATTAATTATTAATTTTATATAATATGACATAAAATCCTAATAGAAGTGTAGCATTATTTATACTTTGAAATATATATATATATATATATATATATAATATACAAGCATTTTATGCCGGCTAAGTGTTTATATTGAGGCCAAGCTTGATACTTGGCATTACAAAGGGTGGGAATGAAAAATTAAAAAGAGAATTGAAAAAGTATATTATATTATTATAATTATTATTTAACAATACTTATTTTTTAATTATTTTTTTAAAGTATGAATATAATTATAATTTTTTCATCTTACCTACTTTTTTTTATAATTCTATTTCATTCTTTTATCACATATCAAACGCCGCGGGATAGATCCATAGTTATTATTACTCCATCTCTGCCCACCCTTTGAACCCAGTAGGGCTAGATAACAAAACAAAAGGAAAAAAAACCAATTATCATTAGTCCATTAATTAATTTATTTGTTTTAATTTAGTCCCCTACTTTTAGTTGTTATCATTTCATTTTTTTCATTTTATGTATTATTACAGAATAGTCCCAAATTTTGTTGTAGTGTTCTAAAATTTTTTAAACTTCGTTTAGTATTTTAAAATAATCATTTGTAAATGTAATGAAAAATGATAAACATGGTACAAATTAAAAGTTAAGGAACCAAAATTAATTAACAGACTATAATAATAATAAAGAATAAAAGGAATATGATTAAATTGATTTATTTATGCAACTGTCTAGCTTTTAGTGGTTATCTTTATTATTTCCTTCAATTTAGAAAATTCAAATTAATAAATAAAGCAACTGATCTTTCTTCCCAGCCAGCAGCAATTCAGTTTACATTCCTCTTCCTCTGGTTGAAAACTCTTCGTCTGTTCTAATAGGCAAATCCATAATGCTTCTTCTGGTGCAGTTTGAGTTTGCTTCAAGCTTGAACCTTTGTTTGAATAAATCAGGTCAAAGATGAAGCTTGACAGTTGTCAGTAATCAATCATATGACTAGGGCCACATGCAGAAAATTTTTCTGCGCAGGCTGGCGTTGCAGGATATAATAAAAGAAGATAAACTATTTTAATAAAAATAAAACATAAATATCATAGTGGAAGAACGAGGGAAAGAAAAAAAAAATTGATTAAAAGGTAATATATAATTTTACAAAGAATTATATACAAATTTTATATTTTTGTGTGGGGCCATATTTAATTTTTACCAAAACTTTATATATATATATATATATATATTACAAATTATACAAAGTCAATAAGGTCAAGATCTTTATTAAATTTATACAAATTTTTTATTTAATTTTAAAATATATATGAACCTATATTAAAATAATGTTTTTATATTTTAATTTTAATTTTTTAACTAAAATACTTTTTATTAATCTAAATATATTTTGTTAACTAAATATTCTCTTTTAGTATAAAGCATTATTAGATTTAATGAAAACATTTTTTTCTTTTTTTTTTTATTTTTATTTGTGCATATTTGTATGGACTCCAATTCTTGTAAAAAAAATTCATGTATATTTAGTTTAATAAAAAATATTCTAATAAAAAATTTAAAATTGGACTAAAATATATTTTTTTAAAAAAATATAATTTTAATAAAATTAAAGAAAAATTGATATAATTTACTCTTATTTTTATTATAACATCAATAAATTTAAAATTTATAAAATAATAATTTTTAGTCTTTCAAAAAATCGAGCTCTAAATATTAAAATTTTCTTTCTTCAATCATTTCCCAAAACACTTAAACAATATGAATTTCGTCTTTAATAAATAAATTAATGGCATATTATTAATACGTTTAAGCCATCTTTATAATGTATGCCTTTTATTTTTTCTAGGTCCACAAAAAATATAACATTAATGGTTGTAACTATTAGAGATAACAATTGTGAATTAATAAAAATTATTTAATTATTTTTTAACTATGTTGGTCACTTATTAGTCATATGATGAGAATTATTTAAAGAATTAAATTTATGTATAATTTTTTTTATATTTTTTTTATCAAGTCCTTCAATTGAAATATGATAAGTATATAATTGTTTAATAATACCATGATAAATATATTTTTTAATTAAGGAATCATATAATTGTCTTTAAAAATTCTATATTTATCATAATATTATTAAAGATTTATACACTTATTATATTTTAATTGAAAATTTTAATAATAAAAATATAAATAGTTGCATATAAATTTTTTTATTTAAAATACTATTCCATAAAAATTATAAAACAAATTATTTCATATTAAATTAGGAATATCACTGACAGTCTACTGGAAATCAAGCCAAATAAAAATGTGTATCATTCTCCAAATAAGATACACATAAATTGTGTTCAAACAAAACTTCATTAAAAAAGATTGAAAGTGGATTAAGGTCCCGTTTGATATCTTGAAGGAAAATAAAAATGAAAAGGAGTTTACAGCATTTAGGTCATAAGAATTGAAAACGAAAGAAAAAGTAGTGACACTACAATGAAACTATGCTTTTTTTTTTTTTGCACAAGATTTTCAAATAGAAGCATAATGACTTGTCTACTATTGCAATTTGTACTTTATAAAATTGTCATATTTTTAAAATTTATTACTTTAGAAAAAATATTTTTATGTTGAAATGTAAAAAAATAAAAATAATTTTAATATCTTTGTTATTTTGATATCAAAATTGACATATTTTTCAAATTTATTATTTTATAAATTTTTTTAATGTTGAAATGTAAAAAAAAAATTATACCAAGCATAAAAAATTTTGACTGAATTTTAGTTGGTTTTATCTTATTAAATTATCAGTCAAAAATATTTGTCTAAAATTAATATTTTTTTACTGAAATTTAGTTAAAAAACAATGTTTTTCACTGAATTTTAGTCAAAAGTCGAAAAACACTGTTAATTTAGTTATAATTAATTAATTAATATCATTATTATTTTAACCTCTAAATTAATTTACTACTTTTAATAATATTTAATATTAAAATTAATAAATCATATAAATTAAAATACTAATTATAAATTTAATACAAAAACTATTTATCATCCGACTGATCAATTGGTTTGCATTTATATGTATTGCGCATATATATATATCTATAATATTTATTATTTATATTTTTATATATATATTTAATATATTAATAAATTAATATAAATATATATTATGTAAAATATTAAAAAACAAAATTATTTTTATTATAATAAAATGATATTTTATAAATATAGATAATTATGTAAAAATAATTAATTATATATATATATATGTGTCAACTATCTGATTTAATATTTTTTCAACTAAAGATATTTTTGTTTATTCTTATTTATTACTTTTCATTCCATTATTATTTCTTCAACCAAACAAATAAATACAAATATAATCAATTTCTTTTTCCACCCATATCAAATATAATTTATTCTATTACATTCTCTTCAATCTTCCTCTTCTATCTTAAATTAATTCTAGTTTTGCATCCATTCATTCATGCGAATAGTTATATATTAAGATATTATTTTCGTTGAAATGCTTTGCAAATGTATATTAAGATGACCCTTAGATGAAAGTAAAGTTTTTACAAAGAATAGTATGGGAAAAAAGCTCATTTTATTTTATTTTATTTCATTTTATAAAGATTGTATACCATATAAAATTATACAAATCTTCCATTTGGCACCTAAATACTAGCCTTAACATATCAAACCAACAAATTGCATACGAAATACGCGAAGAATTTGTTTATCATTCAATTAAAGAAAAAAAACTGGGTTCCCTCCTTTTCATTAACCATGCATTGTGCACTGAAGTGCGAGTCAGTATAAATTGCCAATCTGGCTTTGTCATTTCTCACTTGTCAGGGACGGCCCCTGCCAGCATCGTCACTGAAGAGTCCCTTTTGATCGAACGCGTCCTCCTTGGGTCTCCTTTTCTCTCGCAGTCTTTTCCATTCCCATTCAATTCGCTTCCTTCCGTTGCCGATTTTCCAAGATAAAAATCAAAACTTTGTTCGAACCTTCCTGACATTTCGCCAACCCCCAAATCTCGATCCCGTGCCTTTAAAGTCCCTCAGCAGCATCATCATTTTCTTCCATTTCCATCTCCCGCTTTCTGGGCCTTCCCGAAGGATACGTTTTCTGGTTTTTGGTGGAAATGGCGTCGAGTATAGGTATGATGGATAGTGCTTACTTTGTCGGCAGAAATGAGATTTTGACTTGGATAAACAGCAGACTTCAACTCAATCTCTCGCGCATTGAGGAGGTACCTACCATTTTGGGTTAAATTTAGGGCCTTATTCGGTTTTGGTAATAACGAAAGAAAGAATAGAAATTTTGGAACGATGGGTTCTTCCTTCTATTTCTTTCTTGCTACATTGAGTGAAATTTGGTACTCTAAATCGCATTGCTTTTTCTTGTTGTGTGGGTGCTTATATTCGTAATGCATTTTTCCTCCTGAAGCTTAAGGGATTTCCAAGCTATTTATTAGTCCATTCGTCTGCGTTATTGAAACTATCCTTCAGTTAAGTTTCTTTTACTGGATTGACTTAAAGACGGAGTTTTCCAAGAGTTTTGCACCAAAGTCTTATATTTAGCTTATTGTCTAGCTTCTTTTTTTGTATTTATTTTCTGGGGTAGTGATTTTATTTTGTCATCAAAGAATTCTCGAGTAACAACCAAGAAGTTGACATTCAGTTAATGCCAAACTTACTTCAGTATTATTTATCTTTAGCTATTTCTATGATAAAAATCTGCATTTTGATCATGATCGTCTGTATCTTCTTGGCTAGGCTGCATCTGGTGCTGTACAATGCCAGATCATGGACATGACATATCCAGGGGTTGTTCCAATGCACAAGGTGGCAACATTACTTAACTTTTCCTTTATGCTCTTATATCAATATCATATTCGCATGTCGGGTAATTTTTACAATCCAAGGTTGATTCCAGGTGAATTTTGATGCGAAGTCAGAGTATGATATGATCCAGAATTACAAAATTCTTCAGGAAGTTTTCAACAAGCTGAAGATTGAGAAGGTGATTCCTTTTAGAAATTGGGGGGCAACCGTGATAACTGCATGATATCTGTTACATTTCAATTTTCACCACTCTCAGTTAGCGTCATAAGTTACTAACCATTTTTTTAATTACTGATTCAGACATAATACAAGATTGAGATGATTACTAGGAGCAAGGTTTTGCTATAATAAACATGAAAAAAGGACTGTGTCTTTGGTATATAATCAGTATATCTTTCACGCTGGTGTGAAATGATAACATAGTAATCACATTTCTTTTTATTTACGGTTTCCATGGAATGATTTACCATCAATAAGCTTTCAGCATAATGGCAAATAGTGTGCTTATCATGTCTTCGAGGTTCTGTTTGTTGGTAAATTTAATGGTGGAATTCCATTTCAATTCCAGATCACATTTTCATTTTTCATTTTCCCACCCCATCCTCCCAGACTCAATTTGCATCCGAAAGCTTGCATGATGGAGGTGGACTACAATTTAGGTTTATCTCTTTAGGCAAGTTGGCTTAGCCTACATTAGATATTTGATTAAGAAAAAGCTTGGTTTGTTTACTGGATGTGATATCCAATCCCAGTTTTGTTGATTGCATAAGTTCTATGCTAGGGTGTGATTGGTCATCATGACTTAAAATAATAATTTGATTTAAGATGATGACTTTACATGAGGTAAAAAACTAGCTTAAGAATGAACTTTGTTGCCCTCAATAATATGTGTTTGCATTTATTTGGCTAACATTACTTCCCTGTGGCAGCATATTGAAGTTAACAGGCTTGTTAAAGGCCGAACTTTGGACAATCTGGAATTTCTACAATGGCTGAAACGTTACTGTGACTCTGTGAATGGTGGCATTATGAATGAGTATGCTAGTTGATCTGATTATACTCTACAGCCTCTAGATAGCTGATACTTCATTGTAGTATAAGTTCTATTGTATGATACATGGCTTTATGCCATGCATATTTTTAAATATCTTGACACAAGGCTTTATGCCATGCATATATAGTTTTCATATTGCACTGTATGTTTTGCCAATTTTTCCCCCCTTTTAGGAACTATAATCCTGTGGAGCGAAGGAGTAGGGGTGGAAAGGATAGAAATCTTAAGAGTTCTTTGAAGAGCTCAAAGTCACTGCAGACAAATGTCATTAATAATTCTGGTTCGGGTGACACGCTCAGTCCTAATAGAACCTCTGGTTGGCTTTTTGACGTCTCTGATCCTAAATTGTTCTCCATTTTTGTTTGTTGGTTTTACCATGTTCCTCTTTTCTTTTCTCACGACCTTTTTTTTTATTTTTTCTTTTGGATGCCTTTTGAGGAAAGGGCCCAAGCAACTTAGGTCAAGTAAAGCAGCAGGCGAGGCTAATTCTTCAGCCGAGATTCAAGCTTTGTCCAAGGAGGTATGAACTATGAACATTGGGTCCTTTTTGCCTGTAACAATTATAGCAATGCTGTAAAAGATTCTTCTAGTGTTGAAGTATAATTGGATACAATGCCAATACAGTCCTTGGAATTATAGAGCAATTCAGATGTTGCTAGTATTTCATTTATATAGTGATTGATGCATATATGTGATCATGCTTATTCTCTCAGTTTCACTCGGCAAACAATATATCTGTTCTTATTTAGATATTGCCACTGAAAGCTTGTTGCTTGTAAATTTATTGGAGAAGATTAATTACCTTCTTTTTAGTTAGTTCATTGCTTATTTCTTTATCCTGTTTGACAGATAACTGATCTCAAACTCTCTGTGGATGTCCTGGAAAAAGAAAGAGACTTTTACTTTGCAAAACTAAGGGATATAGAAATTCTTTGTCAGACTCCACAACTGGAGAATGTACCTGTAAGAATTCTTATCAAAGCTTGCGTTGCAGTTTTAGTTATTAATTTTAACTAACATTAAGGACTTTCTTTCCCCTTACTTTTAGTGTGCAGTGACCTTGTCTAACTTTTATGTGCCTGAGCATACATCATATGCAATTCTCATATTTTTTGGTCATCGCTTTTCTTTTGTTTAAATATCCAGATACTTTTATAGTTGACCTATAATGGGGGCAATATATTTGAATTTGCTAAAAGAATTACGTTGACATATGTACTTCACAAATTGTTTTATATAGTTCGTTGTTGGATGGGGCAAGGTCAGCCCTAAGTTCTAATCTTCAATGATTCTTTAGTCAAAGTCATAACAAAATGACTATAGGTTTTAAACTCCAGAATAACTTTCGTTTTCTACCTACCTCTATCTGTGATAGCTTGAATTTTGCTGCCTCTTTTAATGCATATATATATATATATATATGTTACAAACTTTTTACAGTTTGTCTATATATATATATATATATATATATATGTTACAAACAGCTTATACCTGCACTCAAGGTTATTAATCCAAAAAAGCTCAAGAACATGGCCAATCAAGAAGCATACGAATATCAGTGCCTCTTCAAAAATAAAACAAAACTTTTTAACTATGAATTAAATACATTTAAGCAATTGTCACGTGTTTTGTGCAGATGTCCATAGCAATTAAGAAGATTTTGTATGCTGCTGATGCAAAGGAATCAGCATTAGATGAAGCTCAGGAATACCTTAATCAAATTTTGGAAACTGCGGAAGCTGAAGCTGGACCTGGACCTGGACCTGAACCAGAAATTGAAGCCTAATTTCTTGCAAAAATAACTCCTGGCTGGTATGCGCAAGATATTTGCCAGGCTCTTTGTTGAACAAACTCAACACTTTCGTTGATGACTAGATACTGGTGATCCTTCCCGTGGTCTGGCCGTAGTGTGCCATTTAAAGGGGATTTATAGCTGTATGGTGCCTTTGTTTTCTCCTTGTACTTGCTGGATGGATAAGCACAGAGGAAACTGTGACTGGTATTTCCAATATAGTTTTTCTCATCATATGTTTCTGCTATTCAATTAAAATATCTCTAATGATGGCTGCCTGAGAAATGGAATTGGTTAGTACAGCCATAATTGTTACTTGTTAATATTTTAACTGTATCTCTGCTGTCCGAGATTGGCTGCCAAGCTTTCCGTATCCTTAGTGATGCTTGAAATAATTGTGAAAATAAGTCATGCACTTTTCTGGTGAAGTTGGCATTGATATTGACTATTGGATGAGGGCATCCAGATCCATCTAACAGTGGATTATTCTGCCAACTAAATAAGGGTACTAATACATTTTGGGCATCCTAGAGTTACCCCACTTTGTCCAAAGTTGGTTTGATATGAAATCAATTTCTATAGTATTCAATAATAGATCTGGCAAGCCTGTCGATGTCATCCCCACATGGGCATCTATCACTCTCTTCTACTTCCGTGGATCGTGAATGATCAGAATTACATGAGGTGTCTTACTCTTATTATAAGCGTTCCATTTTATCAATATTAATGTTGATTGAGGATATGTTGACTGTTCCAGCGTTTTTTCAAAGATTATGACCCGAATGGAATCATTTGAGGTTTACATGGAACAACAGAGGCAGGAATTGAATTGACGTGCTTATTCTGTATGAGTCTCTACGACTCTATATTCAAAATGAATTGAAAATACGGGATTTATGCACACATTATATATATATATATACACACACACACACACACACACACACCTCAGGATGTTTAAGAAATTATATGGTGGGACCACTTCATTATAAGCGCATGGTTCAAACTTAGTTTTACTTTGGTTCTATTAATTTTATAATTTTCATATAAACGTTAGTGCGTTCATTTACGTAAACAATCGTGAGTATTTATAATCTATCCAAAATAATTTATTTTAAACCGCGGTTATTACAATATAACGTTTCATTAATTTTTCTCAACGATTGATTATTAATTTCAGTCGTCTATCCAAATACCTGTGGACTGTGGTTCTAGATTTTAATTTTAAAAATTTAGTTATCTAAACCATTACGAAATCCCGAGTCTACTGCACAGTTTTTGTTCCCACCTCAACATGATGCGTCCAAAAGGCTATAAAGAGTTGTGTAGCTTAATATATTGACTGTTTTTTTTTCTTTTAAAAGCAATGCTAAGCCTTTATACCTGTGCTTGGTACTCCCAAGTCCCAACAGAGTTTAGTCCTTGGACGAATCTTAGGCAGAGCACTTTGGGTACAGCAACCTGTTCAGTACATACTGCATACCCTGATAAGGACTGGATTGGGGGCATTCAAATAGGTTTGTTTAGGTTTTTTGAGTTAAATCCATTCGGGATGAAAAAAAAAAAGCGCCAAATCCATATCAACGAAAAATATTACATGCAAATACTATAGATTCTCTAGAAGTCGGATTTATGGGGTCCAATTTATAATTAATAATTTTTTTTTTTAAAAAAAGGCTTATTGGTTCCGACTTCAAGAAATTTAAAAAAAAAATATATAATAGATCCGACTTTATGCAACGTTTTTTTTAAAATATTATAACTGAAGTCGGACCCATTAGGTATGAGTCCAACTTCAGTTATAATATAATAAGGCATCTAAGCCTGCATGCATGCAGGTTCCCCCCCCCCCCCCATTCGTTCTCTCCAGTTCGCCCCCCCCTCCCTCAAAACCCAATTCATTCCCCCCTCCCTTTGTCCTCTCTAGCCCACCTCCCCCCTCAACCTAGTTCATTCCCCCCCTTGTCCTCTCCCTTTCCTTCTCCCATCCCACACTCCCCCCAAGCCCCCTGTTGGGAATTATGAGAGGCACACAACGGAAACGTTTAAAAAATTTTATTCCAATTCCCACCAAGGATCCGTCAAAGTCGCTTAAACTGAATAGGTTCAGAGAATTACCTTTTCTGTCGTTTGAGTTTGTTATTTTCTTTTGTTTGGATCACAGGAACTGACCGCAAATCAGCTCCCTCTACTGGTATCCACACGAATGGAGTTCAGCAACTCAAACGGTGTGCTAGCCGCCTGTCCGTACAATTCCGTACGATGTCCGTACAGTGTCACTCTTTAAGGATTTTGGAGTCCGTATAGTCCATACGATTCTCTCTCTCTAAGGATTTTGGAGGCAATTCTATTATCAGCTTCTGATATGGAAACCCCTATTTATAGAGTTTCAGATATATTTAATTAATCAAAATTAATTAAATATATCTATTAGTTTAAATTCATATCTATCTTATAGTTTAAATTTAAACTAACAATATCTAGAGCTTAATTTAAATTATCTGATTAGTTTAAATTTAAATCTATTTGATAGAATCAAATTTAAATTATCTGATTAGTTTAAATTTAAATCTATCTGATATAATTAAATTTAAATTATCTGATTAGTTTAAATTTAAATCTATCTTATAGAATTAAATTTAAATTATCTGATTAGTTTAAATTTAAATCTATCTAATAGAATCAAATTTAACTTAATTCATATATATATATAATATCAAATATAATATACATATATATAATATATTTCACATTTAATTATTTATTTATATATATATATAAATAATTTCTCCATCCTAGATATTCATTGAATTTAGACACATTTCTAATTCAATGAATGTGGACATTTTAGCCCGAGTTGGTCCGTTCTTGTGTGCGACCCTGCAGGCCCATATGATGTTAGCAGTGGGTCAACTGCACTGTTTGACCCACAAATCACAAGCGGCCTCTAGCAAGACATTGTGACTACCCAAATCATATGGAATCGGTGATCCGATGTAACCTATCTTATAACCCTATCATATTCCTTTTGTCACATGATATCTAGATTGAGTATGAGGCATGGAAATGTCATCCTCAACTTGCTCGATCATAACTTTCTCGATCTTCGAGCAGACTGATATAAGATGGAACCCTTTCCATCTGAGCATAGCCATGCATTTTTCAATCACACTCATCGAGGGGCCCAGAGATATCTCTCTATTAATTAAAGGGGCAAATTCCATCTTGACCACTCATCTTCCTCTGCATGGATTCCATTATACCTGATCACAGTCTTTATAATCACCCGGTCAAAGGTGACATTAGACTATGCCAAAGTACAGTGTCCTTCATGTAGGAATCTATGGTGATCTCAGGTCCAAGGGATCAATGACATGGTTATATATGAGATAAACTTATGACCTAATCCATGTAATTTATCTCATGATGGGTCTATCAAACGTTCCGTTCTCTAACACACGCCTATGATTTTGATTCATATCATCATACATGATTAACACTTAATTAATTAAAATCATACTAATCTTAATTCATCGTTATTCCCACAAGGATGATTGATTATGGATATTTTAGATAATTCAAAAAAATGATTTATCCATGGATATTATTATATATAAACATGCAAATAATATAATAATGTAATAAAAAGAAAACTCTTATTTCGTAATAAAAACAATGTTCGCAATACAATGATTGGCCTAGGGCACAATCTCCAACACCTCCCTTATCCAATTCATTCTCCCTCCCCCCTTCCTCCTCTCCCTCTCCCATCCCACATAATTAGAAACTCTCCTCTCCTTCCATTAACAAATTTGCTCATCCTTCTATCTTCCTCTTTCAAATAATAAAGGTTAGTGAGCCAATTTTATTCTCTTTTATTTCTTTCATTAATGAGCTTATTTCTCTCGTTTTTTTGTTAAATGCTCATCTTCAAAAACATATTTTGAAGTGATTATATATATATAAAAGTTAGTGAAAATAATTTTATAAACTTACAATTTTATTGGGCTTTTATATTTACATCTAATTTTTTTAATGAAAATGCAACTAATTTATTTTTTTTATATTATCATATTTATTTGTTTTCTTTATTTGAGTAATTAATCTATTGTATAATAAATGATTAATATATATAATAAGAGTAAGGTCAATTAGTAATTAATTATAAATAATGAGTTTGAAATGAATATTTCTATCTATAACAAGTAATTTTATAATGATACATGGTAAAAAAATTTTAATTTATTATATTGATTGTGCAAGACTAACCAAAAAATGGTATACCCTTTACAAGTTATTCAGCTAGGACCAAAAGATGATTCACTTTTGTATCTTCAAACAAGTCACGTTTCACAAGCTGTTTAAGGAGAAAATGATAGATTGCTTCGTCCACGACGAGTTATGCATAGTGATCGGCTGCCTGCACCTCCACTAGCTATTATTAACTATTTACGGCAAGCCAGTTTCTATGGGGTAGCTCGACTAGGGCAATTTAAGTATAATCTGGCACTTGTGTCGGCATTGATAGAAAGATGGCGTCCTGAAACTCATACTTTTCATACCACTCGAAGAGAGTGCACGATAACTCTAGAGGATGTTACTATCCAGTTAAGGTTACTTTATACTAGAAATCCCGTTATTACTCGAACATATTATCTATGGAAGGATGCATGTGAGTGGTTGCTTGGGATTAGACCACCTAATGATTAAATGTATAGACAGAGGTTGGTTGTTACTTGGTTGGTGAAAAACTTTAATAAGCTACCCGATAATGCAGAAGAGGACACAGTGCGACAATTTACACGTGCAGATATATTGAGACTGATTGGGGGTCTTTTGATGCCAGACATATCGAGCCATAAAATGTACTTAATGTATTTACCACTACTGTGGGATTTTGAGGAAGCCGGCCAATATAGTTGGGGATTTGCATTACTAGCTCACTTGTATAGAGAGCTTTGTAATGCAACTAATCCTACTGAACAAGGTATAAGTTGATGTATGACCCTCCTCCATCTTTGGGCATATGATAGATTCCCAATGCTAGCTCTAGAGAGACCACCACAACTAGATCCCAAGCTAGAAATTTATCCAGCACTTCCATCATTGAGTTTAAGGTAAAATAGTTAAGAAATCTAAAAAGTATTTATATGTCTAAGCACTTACCCTAATATACTTTTGGTAACTTATTTTGTTACAAATGTGTTGGGATCACAGATGAAAGAATGTCGGTAAACCTCCTCATCCACAAGACATGGCATTACGACAATATCGAATATTATTAAATGTGATGTGAGACAATGAGGTATGATTAATTTACATGGCTGAAATTATCCTAAATTACCTTGTTACGAATATGCTTATTTTTGTGACATTTTAATATGTTGTAAATAGATCATGTGTTAATCATATGAAGCAAATGGAGTTCGTGATCTCATTCCACAATATTGACTTGAAAGTCAAGACATTTGGCTAGTATCGATGCCACTTATCTGCTTTCATATCATTGAATGGCATCACCCAGATCGGGTGTTACGCCAATTTGGTCAATAGCAACCAATCCCGATATCTCCTGTCAATTTAGGAGCTTTACACACATTACAGTTGCGCAGAAAAACCTCAACAAATTAGCCAGAAGAACACTTGAGTTTTGTTGAATTTTGAAATTCATGGCAAAATCGTGTTGCCAAGGCGCCCCCCACTATTGTACCTATGGATCGCACGTCAGATTATATGAGATGGTATTGGGCATGAACATGACGATGGATCCATCCTGTGAGCGGTGCAACTGGTTTTGCGGTAAAGTAAAACTATTAGTGACTATTGTTATTGGTCATTTTGTTGCCTATTTTATAATATCTCATCATTTAATAACGTATTTATTTTTGGCCAAGCCGATATAGCTGAATATTTTTATAGGTTAAGCATTTGTGACCCGCCGTCGATGGAGTATTGCGAGTTTTGAAAAAATGTGAGTGAAGACCAAAAGAACATTTTACTCACTCTTGGGGAACAACGTTTCACGATGGCTTCCCACCTCCTCCACTGGCACCTAATTTCCCACAACCACAGATTCCGGAGGATAAGTCAGGCAAGAGACGTGATGGTTATATGTCAACCAAGATGCTCATCGTTACAGAGCATGAGCCACCTCATGTGGGCCCAAGTATAATGACAAGGATTACACCAGAAGGCGATACAACACAACAACAAGAAATTGGCACTGCTGATCAAATTTTTTCTATATCGGTTAACCCTGAAAGCATTGGTTCGTCCTATTATGTTTCACCATCACCATTGTTTCAATTTGGGTCTTCTGATCCAGTGCAATTTAGGTCATTCATGTCCTTATTTGATGATCCAACTGTGTTTAGTGCCACGTATGATGGTTGCCTTTTTAAAGCAGGGGGCTCATCGCACCAAGGGTTTGTTACTCCACAACAAATGATTCAACCAGTTTCCTCCGCTACATTTGATTTAAATACTCCTCCAACTAATACCGGTAACAATCAATCAGCGGAAGAACAGGAAGACCCGATGGACCAAGGGCACCATAACGTGACAAGTGATGGGCACGTTGTGTCACTGGTAGCCATTATTCCTGATATATGTATAGTTGATAAAAAAGAGTATCGATGCACTGTATCGAAATTGTTTTAGTTATATGTATAAGTTTCAACTAACTATAATAAACTCTAAACATTTAACGTATATTTTAGCTTGTAACCACTTAAATGTAATGAACTCTAAACATTTAATGTATATTTTTACCGCTTCTTTGTTCAATAATATAATAAATATATGATTCAATTAGGAATCATATATTTGACTTACAAAAAATACTTATTTAATTAAAATTATTTAATAACAAAATTTACTTTTTTGTTTGTTAAGTATGAGTGATAAAATGTCAACAAGTATATATATATTTAAAATACTAAAATACATATATTCATAGCTTTTTTTTTTAAATTTAGCTTTTATTATCAAACTTTTATTAGTGTTAAATTTTATTGATGTATTCGACTAGTAGAAGGAGTCAAAATAAATAATAAAGTGAAATTAATTCACATACATGTATGTAAATATAACCTATATGAAAGATTTGGATGAGTTAGTTCGAATTATGCATATTTAAAATAACAAAATAGTATAAAATTGGCTACTACATCAACAAATTTAACAAAACAGAAACAGGAATTTCAAGATAGGGATTAAATTAATTTTTTAAACTATGTTAATATGATTACAACTTTTTAAATTATAAATAACAAATTAAAAATTAAGTAAAACTATAAGGACAAAAGAATTAATCATATTTTTTTGTTATAATCTTCAAAATAAGAAAACAGATCCTCTACTCTTTCAAGAGGATATTTGTATAGTCAGATTTCAATGTTTTTAATCTTTATATATTGTAGTTGTTGTTGTTATTATTATTATTATTATTATTATTATTAGTATTATGAAAGAAATAAAATATAAATTATCACATACTAAATGATTAATTTGAACTAAGCATATAAATTATCACATACTATTTAAAATTTTAAATTGAGCGTAGTTAAATCTACATTAAATAAGTTATTTCACTTATTTTATTAAAAAAATTATGTTCATTTAAAAAATATATATTATTTAGACAAAGACACAATTAGTTATTATTGATAAAAAAGTTAAAAACTCCCTCAACAATGAAGTTATTTCAGTTATAGTTTGTATGCTCATGAGAACAAACCAGGCTCTTAATTGTAACAGTTTTCTTATTAGCATACATGTCATAGACGTTTTGTAACATTTTTTAATAATAAATACGATTTGCCTCAAAAAACAAGATAGATAGACTAAACATAATAAAGAAACAACAGATCTATGCGATGCTCCAAGATAGGGTTGGCTACTTTTTAAGACAAGTAGAACGATTATGTCCAACTTGCCGATATAACCCACACTTGTTAGGTGGTCCCGGTTGCGACCAATTCATCTTATTTCAAATATGAGATGAACGAGGTTGGCTTTTCTTTTAGATCATCTACGGATCAAGAATCAACTTTGGATTCTTTATAGTAGGCCAATACACCTCATCTCCAATAGACCAAAATTTATGACTATATGCATAATGCATTACTTCCAATCAAAATACCGGATCTACAAACTATTGTGCATCAAGCCCAACATAGGCACAAGCTACAATAATATGTTGGCAAGAGAAGTGCTCGATTTAAAACTCGGCGTAGTCGCACTTACCCTCAAGCAGGTTGACCTTGCAACACCGACCAAATTACCGATTTCGTATGTCATATGGCTCCTGAACCTCGAATGTTACGACTCTCCTATCGAACTAGCGCACAACACAAGAAGGGGCGACTTGTGCAACTGTAGCCATCTTCTGCTTAATCGTGGGACAAAAGACTTGTCCAACTGCTATTTGGATATGTATCTGCTGAACTCGTTCGACGAAATATCTATTTACTCGATATAAGATTGCCTTTGCAAGGCCAGTAATTGGCAAGCTTCTAATACCTTTAAAGACACCGTTCATTGTTTCAACCAAATTTGTTGTCATGTGATCATATCGACGACCTTCAACATCGTATGTTCTTAACCATTGTTCTTTTGGAATATCAGTTATCTAACTAGCCACTCTATTGTGCAAAATTATTATCTCACCTAATTTTCTGTCAACCACGTGATGCTGATATTCATATCCAATATTGATGAACTTCTCTTTCAACCAATTGGTCCCATGTGCTTTATGAAGATTGCAAGCTACATGTCGAAGGCAAAATACATGATGTCCGTATGGCGGTTGCCATCCAACTTAAGAATCAAAAACAGCTGTTAAAATTGAAGGATGTCTATCTGACAATAAGCATATTCCTTTTTTATCATTTACTACACATTTTCGAAGATTGAAAAGAAACTATGACCAAGCTGACTGTGTTTCTCCCTCAACTATGGCAAATGCAAAGGGTACAACTTTTCTGTCACCATCTTGTGATATAACCATAAATAGGGTGCCTTTGTAGTTCCCATATAAGAATATTCCATCAATTTGCACGATCGGTTTGAGGTTAGCAAATGTATCAATACATGGTTTAAATGCCCAAAAAACACGGCGAAACATTTCCTTACATTGCTCATCAGAATTACTTTGTGAGCATTGCTTGTTGCAGAAATGTACGACTAAGCCAGGCATTAAATGTTGAACAGCGGCTAACCACCTTGGGAGTAAAGCATATGAGCTTTCCCAATTCCCAAAAGCAATAGCAAGGGCGCGATATTTTGCTTTTCAGATTTTTCTATAAGACACATTGTAGCCAAACATACTCTGCATCCTTTCCATGATTAAGGAAACTTTAACCTCGGGCTCGTCAGTGACTATTGCCACAATACAGGATGAGATAACATATGAATCTAATTTTGAATGATATTGAGATAACCATGTAGAAAGACATGTATGCAGGCCTTCATATTTGGTAATCTTCCAATGTGTCCTATTTGTCTTTTTGTAAGCTCTTACCTTCCATCTGCAATTATTCTCATAGTGAATGCATCGATATTCTTCATTCTTTTTACATGAATAGTACACATGAAAGGTATGATGTACTCGGATGGAGTATAGTTTCACTACACGCCATAATACTTTTTACATCTGCATACTGCATACCAACATTTAACTCTAGGCTGTTACTCAATCCTGTAAGTTCCCCTCTACTTGAGAACTCGGGACCACTTGCTGCTTCTATATTGATCGGTAAAAAAAAGGCAACTGTTGGCTCATCATACCTATTGTCGATACTCCCTTCTGCTGTCAAACTATCACTACCAACATTGCTCTCCTCATTTGACTCACTGTCGTTATCATCAGCGTCACCATCATCAAAATTAGCATTAATAGCAGTATCATATTCCTCCTCGTCCTTAAAGTCATCCAATATGTCTTCTGTCATCATCTGTAGAGATTGAAATTCAGTATTGTTAACCATTTGACGGGATGAGCTTGGTTGGGACATGTAGTCAACGGGAGGGATGTCTCCAAGGTAAGAACTAATTGGGGAAACCTGTTCAATTGCCTCGTGAATATTACTTGTGTATAGGAGTGTCTGAATAATTTGTTCATTCACAGGTTGTGCTTCAAGGTTCAGATCTACTTCATTTGTTGATATACAAGCATATAACTCGACACCAGTCAATTGAGATGGATATCGTGTATTGATTTGCCACATCTCCTGAACATCATCATCGTCTTCCAAGCTACACAGCCGGTATTACATTGGATTTAAAGAGGCCGAATACCTATATATAAGATCAGACACATATTGGTTCGATACAAGTCGCAGTTTTTGTCCAACTACCTGCTTCAGTCTCTCTAGAGTGATATTTGGATTAACTCTCATTACTTTCACTCTAGGGCAGACAAATGTTACACCTTCTAGGCCATCAAACATTCATTCATTTGTATATATACAAACTATCTCATTCATATTATTCATCATTTTTTTTGCAGTTCATTTTGTTAGTAAGATTTTTTAGGCATACTAAATAGCTGACTAAATAATAATATTTTTAATAATTTGTATATTATTTGTTACTTATAGTTAATTTAATTATAAAACATTTGTCCCAAAATTCTTTCTCTTCTTCTTCAAATAACATATACATGTAATCATTTTGTTTAGTTCAACAATAAAATTTTTTATATCCAAATAAGTATAGTTACTACTTTTTTTACTGATATAAATTTCTTTCCTTACTTCCTTATTTGTATTAAATTGCTATTTTCTTATTTTTATTAAATACTTTCCACACATGTTAAATTCACATTATTTTTTATTTAATGAATTTTTTCAACCATTATTTTCACATTCTTTTATTATTACTTCTCTTTATAAAAAGATATATGTTTCAAGTCAAATTTACTTGCCTCTTAACAATATAATTAATTACATATTATTAATTTATCTTCTTAAATAACCTCACAAAACATATTACCCACACTAACCCTTAAAAGATTTAACTTTGACAATAAAAACAAATAAACCAAAATATTTATAATTATTATTACAAAATTTAAATACAATCACACTTACCTCCCTGTCTGCACGATCAGATGATACCAATTTTGTAAAACTCCTTCTAAGAGATGAAATGAAACATGAAGAGTCTCCAAATATAAAAACTTCGAACTAATTTATATAAGAGTCTTAACTTTCAACAAAAAATTTAAAAAATAAAAAGTTTACTTACTGGATTTGAACCGGTTGTGGATGGTAAGTAGCTTAATGGAAGGGAAGAAGAGCTTTTGATGAATTGCGTTGGATGGGAGAATGAAAGGGAGAGAAGAGGGAGAGGGAGAGGAAGAACAGGGGGGAGGAGAAATAAATTGGAAGGGAGAAAGTTGACTCACGAGATTTTGGAAGGGGGGAAGCCAAGCCTGCATGTATGCAGGCGAATATAATATTTATTATTTGAAAAAAAGCTTCATGGCAACCAGTAATTTTTGTGCTTCATGGCAAGCTTGGTTTCAACTTCAAGCTTTTAAAAAAAAATTTATTAATTGCAAATCGAATCCCATAAATTCGATTTTCAAAGAATCTATAACATTTGCGTGTAATATTTTTTGCTCACATGGATTTGGCGCATTTTCTTTTTACCCCGAACAGATTTAGCTCAAAAAACCGGTTTGTTTATCCTAAATATTAGCAAAATGCTACTACAATGTATTAGCTTCAACTGTATTAAAAAAATTAAATGGAAATTGCAACTTCACAGACATAGTTCTAATAATGTTGGCGTTGGGGAGGGGGCACAGAGAGAGAAAAATATAAACCAGCTGCTTTTGTACCTCTATTATTATCTACCATCTTTGTCATGGCCACTAGGTAAAACAAACATGACTAAGCCTGATATAATTACACGCTAAAAATTCTAGACAGTAATACGAAACACCAAAATAATAAACTCAGTATCACCCAAGTAAAGAAAAGACAAAATGTGAGTATCATGCTAACATGTACATGGACCCCCCTTCTCCCACCAAAGACAAGCTAAAAGATTGCATTCTGCGGCAGTTAAGGAAAAATACTCAGTATCCATAAGTCTCACCGCCACTCCTAGATCTATCAGCCTGCACAGAGGTTTCATAGTATTAGCACGAACAAGTCAGATACAAAAGATGGCAAGCATAATTCCACAATAAAACAAGGATAATACCCTGCTGATAAGATTCTCAAATTCTTGTGTTCCATTTTCTTGGATATACTTCTCTGCAGCAGTTAGAATATCATCTGGTTTACCCAAGCCGTCCCTTTTCCCTGGGACATACCAGATGTTGACAGTCCGAGGATTGACAAAGAAAGGCCTCACATAATGCTCATAAACATAGGCAGCACCATTGAAGTAAGGAAGCACCAACCAGCAGGTTAGGATCAACTTTGCATATGGCCAGATAGGGATCCTGCCACATAATTGAAGACATTTTAAACAAAAGTCAAGTTATTTTTTTTCCCTCTCAATGTATTTACTCATTATCGTACCAAGATGAAATTTGTAGATATTGTTTTAGAGGAATTCAATATGGGTCTCTACATTTCTAAATATACTTGCATTAGGTTCTCATAATGCCTTTCAGTGTACCTCCAACCCTTAATTTTTATCCCTGTTAAGATTGTAAATGTATAACAGCATTCTAAGAAACTACCAATCACGGTGGAAAAATTAGGCATTGATTCTGCAGCTTAATTAGTCAGAAAACCTAAACAAAATTGAACTTACATTCGGCTCTTTCATCTCTTCAAATTACAAAACTTACCTTGATCATACATATATGTATGCAAACAACCACTAACATACACAGGGAGGTGCTTGTCAAAAAGGAATCCAGGTAAAACATAATAACTATAAATCTACGATGTTGGGTTTCAAGTTCAAGATTTATGTTAAAAAACAAACAAGAACATCAGACATAGAAAATCCTCTTTTTATACTATAAATTCATCTAAATCAATTACCATTGCAGTATGGTTTCATGGATTAGTCTAGATGGGGCAGGCAGCACAAGTCAGCTTGCATGTATGGTGATACAATCCTTTTCTAATTGTTTTTCCCCTTTTAAAAATGAGAATATGTACTCACTCAGTCACTTTTTCTTATTAAAATTACAAAAGAAATAAAATGCACAAGAAGTTGCACTGCACTATAACTAAGTACTAACTACGCTGGGCCCTAAATCTCAAGTTTGTGACAATTAATGATATTAGGCTTCCTAGAAAATAAAGGAAACATCAGATAAACATAAATTAATTGGGCCGGGCATAAAATTTAGTAATTTACCATTCAAGGACTTTGGCAAAAGTAAGTTCAAACAGGGTGATCATCGAATACATAATCCAGTAAGTAAGCCATTGCTGGTCATCAACAGGAGATTTGGTCTCAATTGCCCGAATTGAGGCATATCTGCAATTGAACCAAAAACCTCAGACATCGCGGACGGTGAAACAATCGCAAACAGAACTGATTAGAATAAGTTTCCAAGAAATTTCCTGGTGCGTAATATGTACGTGGGAGAGAAAGAGGGTAAAATTGTACTTACAGAGGATAAACAAGACTAACCACAGGCCTGCAAGAGAAGCCCCATAAGAATGAGTTAGAAGAGAAGCAACAAAAGCACATTGGTATCAAGAACAAATCTCGGAAGAGAAGGACAGGACACATTGAATAAATTTGATAGCTTGTGTAATTATGGTACATTTTCAAGCGTTTTGCCTATTTTAATGATTATATCATCGTGAATCCCATAATTCCAATCTCGTTGAAGCAAGAAATTATACTGTAGAATCTTTGACTTACAGGAGGAAGGAAGTTAAGAGAATGAGGAAAAAGCTTACCCAGCAAGAACATCAAAGTTTTTAAGAACAACCTTGAGGAAATTTCCAGCCCCCGATCCCATCTCTGATCTCTCAAAGTAAGTGAGTGTTATTTGTGCGTCGCTGTCTGAACTTGTGTGTGAAAACTAGGGTTTCTTCTAGGCCGATTTCCTTCTGTTTTGATGATCACAAAAAATTCAAAGCCACGATAGAGAGAATGTGTGTTTGTGCTTGGGTGATGCCGCTTGTCTCTCAGAATACAAAGCACGCATCAAAAGACGACGCTGTAATGAGAAAAGAAATAAATACAGAGTAAGATATACAAAATTCCAAAATTATACACCTTCTATTTATTTTTAAAATTAATATAAACTTCTCATAAATTTTGTGAAATTACATAATTTTTTATTTTTAAAATATATCTAAATTTTTTAAAAATAAAAAAATATTTATATAATTTTATCGAAAGGATATTTGTACAATTTTAATAAAGGTTAAGAAAATTTTATATTAATTTTAAAAATAAAAAATATATCTGTATAATTTTAATAGAATGCGGGACCACCGTGGCGCTCACGCACCATATCTTTTTACGAGTTAGTGGGTGTGGTCACCCAATAATGCACCAAAGATTAAAATATTCGCTGATAAGTGAAGGAACCTTACTTTTGGAGGGAATTACGATAATACCAGCTACCGACTTCTGGCATGTTCTAAACTGTCACTTTCAATCAACACCTCAATGAACAGAGGACAAGGGTTGTTCGAAGATGACGAGAGTGGAAGACATGGGAACACGCTCTTTGAAAATTCATAAATAATAGGGTAAATTAGATCCTCTTTGTTTCAGATATATTCAAATTATATAATTTAAAAATGAGTTAAAAATATATATAATTTTATTAAATTTTGAGTTATATGTATATAATTTTTTATCTTTAAAATAGACATTTTAAACTTTTTTTAATAAATAATTCTTGTTTTTATTATATTTATTAATTTACTAACAAAGATATGTGAATCTTTTAAATTTTATTATTTGTGTAAATAATTTCTTTAAATTTTAGATTATATATAAATAACTTTTGATATGTTATGTTTTTTATAGATTTACACATAGTTTGAAATTTTGGGGGTTTATTTTAAAGTTTTGAAAGTCAACATTATTTACATATGATTGAAAATTTTAGAATTTTGTGTATAATTTATATTTTTTTAAAATTAAAATATACATTACACTAATTTTTAATTAAAAAAAGAGTTATAATTATATTTATTTTAAACAAAATATTTTTATATTTATTATATATATAATATAACATATATTAAATATATATTTCTGATCAATATAAAAAATTAATTTTTTCAAATTTAAAATAAATTAAATATATGATTTTTAACATAAAATAAATAATATTAAAATAAATTTTAAAATTTTTTTAATAAAAATTAAATATTATTATTGAGAGTATTTTAATTAAGTGTTATATATATATACAGAATCGCACATAACGTCAGACGTCGCCAACATTCTTGCGCGCAACTATTGGGAGACCTTGACTTGAATTACACGGAATACTCAAAACCTGGACTTGAATTTGAAATGTTAATTTTATTTTTTTAATCAACAGTTAATTACTTATATTTTAGAAGAAATAAGGAGTAGATTTAAATATAGTTTTTATATATTTATTATTAAATTTTTTAATTAAAATATAATAAGTATATAATTTAATTAAAAATCATATATTTTATTTGTGAAAATCATATACTGATTATATTATTATTAAAAAATTATATATTTATTATATTTTAATTTAAAAGCCTAATAATAAAAAAAAATTTGGAAAAGGTTTTTCAACCATCTGGATTTCATACGCTAACTTTTAAAAAAGGAGGGGCGAGTTCATTGGCCACTTTTAAGTTGAAAATCAGAAAAGTAGAGACGATAAAAACATATCCCTTCAACTATCTATAAGCTCCTGGGCCCGGAAAACATAGGAAAAGAAAAAGGAACAAACTGAACTGAAGCCACAGAAGTGAACACTTATGAGGAGAGATAGAATTAATAAATTATAGAAATATTATTGAGGTTTGCTCCTCAGAGGACGAGGTACACTCAGGTGAAGCTTAGACTCAACAATTCTTGCTTCTATCTCACCCCTCTTTGATTTTCTGGAGAATCATTTTCCTACATTGCATTGGATTCAACCACATACAGAAATGCATTGATCGTTCTGACGATGAAATATCGGTTTTTGAAATACACCAAAATGCTCATAAGCTCAAGCTCAGACATTATATTCACTGTTTACTTATTCCAAGTCACCAGGACAATGATAAGAATTGTTCTTAATAAATAATTCTCAGTAACATAAAAAAAGAAGGAAAGGAAGAGAAGGTATGTAGACTGTTGAGTACTTACACAGAGCCATGCATCAATCATAATGAAGCCATTTGTCACTGAAATGACAAGACATTTAAATCTCAAAACTACAAAAAGAATATTGCAAAAACATCCACTTCCCCTCAAATTCATATGGAAGGGAAGTCTTGTATCTTTGATCTCCTTTAACACCATTCCCATGACATGGCATGCTTCATTGAATTCAAAACAACATATAACATTGTGCACGGCGAGCGCGAAACTTTATGTGTTAGGCAACGGAAAACTCATAAGAAATTTACACTAAATTCTTTTTTTCCTTTTTCAGATTAATAGTAAAAGCAAGAATTACCATCAATTCAGACTATTATATATAACAACTATTCAAGTGGCATTACTAGCAGTCACATTCAGTTTACTTAGACGCTGGCGCTATCTATTTGTGATATTCTAAGAAAAGTAAAGGAAAAAGGAAAGCTGTAAGAATATTTTGGGATTGATTAGCATGTTAATTAAGACTAAATTCTCCCAAGACAATCTTAAAAGCACATTCCTTACATCAATCTAATGCATTTAAAAGAATATAATCTCTAGCCTTGAAATTTCACCACTAACAAATCATGTTTGGCTACCTCATTTATTTCTTTTTCACATTCAGGGGTTTCAAACTCAGTTTTAGTAACAACGGCTAAAGAAATCTCTTATAGTGGCTTTTCCTGTAAAAAATCTAGATTGTTTAAATTAATTTGAAAAGTTTAGATCTATTTATTTTTTTAATTTTGAAAATAAATTTTTTTTATAAGATACACAATGTATAATAAAAATAATTTTTCAATTGTGAGTTTACAAAAAAAAATAATATTTTAATTTTAAAAAATTAAACTTTTTAAATTTTAATTTAAACAGTTCAAATTTTATTCAAAAAATTGAGAATAATAAGAGAGAAGACCTGGGTCGAGCTAGAAAAGGATAAGAAGGAAATCTAATTATGGTGGACAAGCTACCAAGTCGAGTTCCAATGGCTAAGGAATATTGTTATAAATGACAATTCATATTTTAAAATTCAAATTTTCTTAAGAGGTACTGCATTCTATAATGGTGTCTCATGATATTCATTTCTATTTTTAGCGCGTCAAATAAATTTATAATGGTACCTCAAATAATTTTGATTATGTGAATTTTTTGAGGTTAGTCTGTCTTTGACCAAAATAAGGAAGGGAACAAAGAAATAAATCTTTAATATACTACTCTAATTCCTATTAAGACACGTTGTTCTCCTCCCATTACTGCATTAGCTTGCTTTAAATGTAAATGCAAATAAATATTTCGTTTTTTCAATTTTTACTTAAAAATAGAAGAGGACAAATTAAAAATAAATTTGGTCTAATAACTAAGTAACCTGATTTGTTAAACTAGTACGAGAAAAGTAAACTGGGATTAGTATTATGCTCTATGTTAATGACTGGGATAGTGTGGATAAACTAAAATGATTATGTTATGCATGCCTCTGAACATTGTTTCCGTTTTCTGTTTATAGAAGTTCTATCCAATTCATGTAAGTGGGTGCATTTGTTCCTTCCAAAGTATTATATTAATGCCGGGGATCAACATTTCATAGTACAGGACAATCTCTAATGAGCTGCTATGATTGTGATGCACGATTAGAAGATCATACGGCCGTTTGGTTGATGCAGAAAATTTAGGGAACAGGACGGAATTAAAAATGAAAGTAAATTTTAATAAAATAGATTTTTGTGGTTCATAAATTATACTTGATATCATATGAAAAGTAATAAAAAAGACATTCTATATTTATCTTTAGTTGAATGAAAATCATTTTTTTTTATTTTAATCTGTTGAAAACATTTTAAAAATACTCTTAATAAAAAAATATTACAATAATTTTTATATTTTTAACTAGTACAAAATGTTTTTAAACATTTTTAAAAATATTAAAATAATGTTAATAAAAACCATTAAAATGTATAATTCTTTTTTTAAAAAAAATTATAAAACATCCTTGTAACGTCTAAGAAATATAAATACACAACCAATACGCAAAGGTTTGACATATAAAACTTGAATCCTCTGAAATTAACTATGATTACATATTACGTTACAGGTATCTACGGTATTAATTATACTCGAGTATGAATGCAGCAAACAAAATATGAGACTAGTCCCACATTCTTTTACTGGAAAATCAATAGTCCTTGTACATGTATGCGAGTATACATTGCGTTCAGTGATTAGTATGCATCCGTCAGAACTTCAGGCTCCTGAGCAGCCAAGTTTGAACTTGCAAATATTCATTCTTCCATTCAGTGCAAGGGCAAGCACATCATATTCCTCCACGTACCAGAGTTCAGATACCACTGCCTGCATGTAAGTTTGCAGGAAATGCCACAGCATGAGAAATAAAAATCAGCAGATCCTATACAGAAAAGTATTCAAAAAATAGAGCACTAGAATGGAGAACGTAAATAATGACAGATTAGTGCATGTTTTCCCACATGATAATAAGATAAGATGCTGCAATTAGGAAGAAAGAAGCAATTCCCCCCTTCCCCTTTTCTCCCAATAATGTCAATTGTTTCTAGACCGAATATCGACGGGTACTTCTAAGTGTATTGTACCATAAGCAAATGCATATAGTTGATTTCCCAAAGTGATACCAATAGCCACCATCTATGCATCATGCCCTTTGTAGAAAGGAGAAACATTAGGCAAAGCAAATTCATTACTTAATACTTCTGCAAAATGCTCAAATCTTAATTTCTACTTTTTAACGACATTTCCAATTCTTACTGCCATAGAGATGATATAACCACAGACCTTGAAACCACGGATCTGATTGTTAAGTTGATTAACTAGCTCATGGAAGATTTGGAGCTCATCCGAGGTTTTGTGCAGCTCCTGTATACCACAAGAATTGAGAGGTAAACAACACAATAGAGAGGGCGGGAATTGATAAAATTATACTGCAAAAGTATCCTGGACTAAGTTCTCACCAGGAGCATCATAAAGGCAACCAATTTATGACTGCATCCTATTTCAAGTTATTATGTTATTCCATGTACTTTTTGTCCTGTGTTACTCTATTCATTTTTATTTTATGTGAATACCAGTATAGGGAGGGCAGGAATTGACACCAAAAATACGTTGCCAAATAAAGAAAATCTGCCAAAGTTATGTCACAAATTAATTATAAACTTAGTTCTATGCAAGTACAGTGGCATATGGAGTAATATAAACTGGTATTACTTAGACTCTGTATTTGTTATTTTTAGGCTTCTCTCAAAGATATAACAATTGTTAGGTAGCCGACAAATACATTGATCTCCAAGTTAGTTGCAGATGCAACTTTAAAACGGGAGATGATGTCAACCAGCATATTAATTTATAGGTAAAAAAAATTTCAAGAAATACTGAAGATGCACATTACCCTAGGCAATGCTTTAGGTGGTCCCACAAGCCTTGCAAATGACGTGTAAAGAATCGCAGCATCATCATACTGCAGTAGAAAGAAAATGGCAGATCAGCAAGCATCACAATGCTAATCAATTCAGTATTTCAGTGGCATACATGATTTTTAAACCAAATTTAAGCTAGTTAGGAAAGGTTCGATGCTTAAATTGGGAATGAGATTCAATATAAATCAATAAACTGTTAATTTTATACTCAACCAATAAGGACATAATACAAAGAGGGGACTAAAGTCCAACAGCTTTAATTCCTGTACCCTACACTTTGCTTAATCTTAAGAGGGAAGATAAAGGAAATGGTGATGTAGATTTTCTTTCAGGCGAGTTGAACGGAACAACATTACTGTATTGCAGATTGCCTTAAACAAGTGAAAAAGTAAATTCATTGAGGGGTCTGTATAACTTATAACCGGCAGAATTTTAAACAGGACATCTCATATTAATGTAGTTATAGATAGTACATGGCATTCCGAACTCATGCAGGGCCGTGGCCCTAATTTCATATCCCATGGGCTTCTGAATTTATGTATGGAGAAAGGAAGTTCTAATTACATATTGAAACTTTACAAGGTACTCATCTTGGTCACAGTGAAAAAATTAATAAAAGTGAGCAATCAAATGGTGCTTACTAGTTGCTTTTCCGGTGCATGTGGAAGCACATTCCGCAACTTAGCACGAATGATTACAGGATCTGTCCCTGCGGTGACCTACGGAATATGCATGAAATCATTAGCCTAGGCTTGTGTATGTTGTCTGAAATCCTAAAAGAGATACATTTCAACATAATGACCCAAAGCCATAGATATAGTTTCAAATTTTTATATATGTATTGATATTATACACAGATTGACGGTTCCTGTTATTGGTCAAAACTCAAAACGCTTATAAAATGACCAACCAAATCTTCCTCAAATGATCATCAAGTTACAAAAATGGGAAGGCTTCACAATCAACCAACAGAAAGCTTGAACTGAAAGCATGAATGACAGATAAATCATGGTGAAAGCAATAATGCCAAAACTATTGCCAGCATCAGTAAGCATAACAAGACAGAATGAATCATACAATTAAAATGCTAAAAATATCTTTAACTTCTGTTTTATAATTAAAAAAAAATGTAACCTCACAGCACTCAGTATATCAAACTGTGTTATGTGCGTAAGAGAAGGAAAAGGGGAGAAAAAAGTAAGCCTTTCAATTATAGAAAGTAACCTGCCAGCAACCCAGAAGCACCCCAGTTGAAGTCAAAACCACCCTATCCAAAACAATGTTCAAAGGGCAGAGTGTCCCAGCAACAGCTTGCACAGCAGATTCTTCAGCTTCTATCTGAAAATAAATTATGCTCATAAGTCATGAGTTAGTTCAGTGCAAAGTCAAGAAGAAACAGTGAAAAATCCAAAGTGAAAATTTACCTCTTCTTTGGTGGCAGGTACTGGTGCAAGATGGTTGGACGCATGAAACATGCTAAAATGGTACAGACTAGAGTTCTGAAACCAGATTGCTAATTGACACATGTAATGATGCCAATAAAATGAAACAAGATAAGGAAAAGGGTGAAAGAGCTAGAAAGGTATGTCAAAACATATAAACCAATTTGTCAAGCTATAGGACTCTAGCTTACCTTTATCAAAGTATGGATTAAAAATGCTTTTAACAGCTTCGCTGTGTCATTTAAACCTTGCACGTGTCAGTTATATGAATACTAAATTGCAAGGTATCAGGAAGTTAAAAAATCAAGATAAAAGAAGAAGACAATGTTAAAAGAGGATCGGTGAATGTGTAGAGGTAATGGTCATCATAATTCATAAAGGTGGTGCATTATAGTCTCTTAATTCTTATCCCAGGGCAAGCAAAATGAAGGGGATCAAAATGTCCAATACGTAGCAGTTGTGTATGTTAACATCAAAAACACTGGTAACTTAGCCCTTATATGTAATATAACATAAAACAATCATTAACTGCAAATATGAGTCTATTTTGAAACTACAGGATTCTTAATTGATTAAAAGAATTTGCAAATAAGTAAGTTGAAAAAAATATGTATTGTCAGAAGAATCAATATATTAAGCCAATAAAGGATGAGATGCTGACAAAGCAGCAAATATATGAATGCTTCTGTACAATGTGGCACTACTTATCTACCTGCAAAGCATGTATTATATCCTTTAGTCTGACTTCATGCGATAATTTTGTAAAGATCTATTTTGAATTTCTATTTCCTTTAATGTTTTCCACTGCAGAAATCTCTCACAACACCCATGTCGAAAGTGAAAAATCAAACCTGATCTCTTTTTATTTTTTTCCCAAAGATGAGCTAAGTAAGATGTTCTTTACTTATAGATGCAATAGAACTTTTAAATTTGCAGAAAGCACTTGCTCAAGTTTAGCAATGCTGATATCCTAAGCATCCCATATTTGTTAGAGGTCCGTATTTTGCAAGTTCCAATATATCAGAATAAAATTATCTTCTAGAGATTATTGGATATTGCAACTTTTATCATATAAAGGATAGAGCATATTTTAAATGACGACGTATCAAAATATAATCATCCAATTCAAAATCATGTCCAATCAGACAGTTATGGGTATGACAGCTTAACATGAGCAAAGGCACATAAGCATGATCATTAGTAAGACATTAAGAGGTAAAAAATTAATACTTACGCAATCGGCACTGAGAATTCAGTGCTCAAATGCAATACATTAGCCCGCACAGGAGGATTTGCTGGCTGCACACAGCATATAGCAATTCAATCACAGGTCAAGGAATTCAATAATAACAAATTGAATTATTATATGTCACCTTCAGCACAGGTGTTACAGATCCATCCTTCAGGGTAAAGATATCAGAAAGAGACAATGACTGAGAGGTTTCACCATGTTTTAGAAAAGCAGCCCCATGTTCATCCAGATCTCTTGCCATCTTCTCATATAATTTTGATCTTTGCTCCGCGTATATATTTGGACAATCTGAATCAGGCACTTCCCAACTAAGTATCAATTCACACTCTGTCTCTCTTTGACACATACATGAATACACACAGATATCTCCACCCAAAATCAATTTGAAAGAAAACGTCACTTAAAGACATTGCAAAAGGATCATCTCTCTATAGGATTAGTACGTTAAGCAAAAATATATCGTAAAAAATGTGAAGTTGTCTTAAGAAAGCCAAATAATTAGCAATTTCAGAAATTTACACTCACCTCAATATGAATGCTATGGGCATGGAAGACCCCTATTTGCATTCACCGAAATGCATTCCATCGAGGAATTTAAGGCTTCTTAGGAGAATGGTCAACCCCATAATCTACTCCAGTTTTATTATTTACAAGTTCAACCTACCGTTACATCATAATAACAATTTATTACTTAAATATGGAGTATGGACTTTTTAAATGGGGCTAATGTCCACTTCACCCAAAATCACGACTCAGCACTAAAAGTCACCTTTACTCAACCGGAGATCAAAATAATAATTCTTTTATTACATCGATGCACTATTTCTTCCGTTACTAAAATTATCCAGAATATGGATTCGTCAGCAACCGTTTTCATTGTTCTCTTCCACCAGCCAAAGCCGAAAATGAAATCGAACGACATTTAATCCAAAGCTTGCTTTGTATGGTGGTGGGAAGAAGAATACATGGAGAAAATAATTACCTAAAGAAGTTAATGCTGCGGAGTCTGAACAGTTGCGGCGATCCATTTGGAAGAAGCAGAAGAAAACCAAGGCAGAGACGATCCTGATTAAAGCTATCGTCTTGGAATGACTCCACAAATTCCCAATCCTACCCGTCGTGAGTATTAACCGGTGACTTCCATTTCCTTTACAATTCTCATACGGGGCATTGCGTGAATCAAACTCCACTTTGCTTCTAAGTCTATTGTCTTTATCAACCGTCTTGACTTTACTTTCTGAAGTGATAGAACCACATTTTAAAACTTCCAGTTGACTCCAGCCACGATAAAAATTAAAATAAGAAAAAGGACCAAAATTTAAATATAATTTGTTATATTCTTTTCATCATATTTTTTTAATTAAAAGGTGATAAATATATAATTTTTTTAATAATAATATAATAAATATATAACAATTATAAAATTATGTCTATAAAAATTATTTATTTATTAAATTATTATTAAAACTTTATACACTTATTATATTTTAATTAAAAATTAATAAAAAATACAAAGAGGATAAATGTCTTTTTAGAAAAATTGTCAATCAACGAATTAATGAACATAGGAATCGAGGGCTCTCCTTGGATGCAGATCTCCTAAAGTTCGCTGCCTTTGAAATTCTTGAAGTTTGCCGAATCCCAATCGTTCATCGCGTTGAAGGCAGAGATGGTGATACGTTGCATTGAAGCACTGAAACGCACAGTTTTAATTATTGAAACGGTGTGTTTTGAAGGGCCAAAAGATGAAGCACACAATTTTTTCTATTGGAAACGTGGATGGAACAACTGAAATGATAAGTTTTGGAGGGAAAAATGCAGCTTCTCTAAATCATATAGCGCCAATTTTATTGTTGCATTTTTTCTCCTCCAATTTGCCTTCTATCATCTAGTGCCATTTTCTCTACTGGTAGCAATGAGAGTTTATTAGGTGGAAGAAGATTGTTATTCTTTTAGAGATTTTCCTTCAAGTTGAATGGTTATTTTGTGATGGAGAAACATTTCTTTCTTCGTACATGGTAAGGAATATTGACAATGTAAAAGTTATATATATATATATATATATACATATTGTGAATCTTTCTTTTTTTATTTTTAAAAAAATCAATTTAAAGTGAAAAAGAAAGTTGATTTTTATTAAATGGCTTATGTGATTAAAAATAAAATAAACCTTGCAGTATCACTTTTATGGAAAAAAGTCTTTGTATGATAAAAAGCCAATGGCTTCAAAGTTTGGTTTGCAAAAATGATAGAAATTATATTATTATTTTTGTTTATTATTCAATCTTAATTATATCATAAAAGAAGACTAAAGTATTTCATTTGGATTAGATATATTCTCCAAGGTTACTTGAGAAACTTGTATAAGGACCTTGATTACAATGTTTATTTTACCTTGTAAGTTTATGTATTTTTTATATAAATATGCTTCAAAATTGGTTATGATGTCCTAAAATAATTTTGGAATCTAATTGTTATGATGTAAGTGCCACTAACTTCATAGTTTGGTTTGTAAAAATGATAAAAATAATATTCTTACTTTTGTTTATTGTTCAATGTTAATTATAGCATAAAATAAGACTAACTTAATTGTTTTCTTTTGACTTAGATTTGTGCTCCAAGGCTACTTGAAAGGCTTACATAGGGACCTTAATTACAAGGCTTATTTCACCATGTAAGTATTAGGCATTTTTTATATAAGCATGCTTCAAAATTGATTACATTGTCTTTTTTAAGATTGGAATCTAATTTTCAGGGAAGTAGGTGCATCTAGCTGTTCATTTGCTCAAAATGCTGATTATGAGGTTGATTTGAAGCCTAAAATGGGGATGATATTTGATACTGTCAGCATGGAAGTTCTGGGTTAATTATGGTGTAAGAGTTGGATTTGGCGTTAGGAAGTTATACATTAACAAAAGCAAAAGAGATGGCTCCATAACTACTTATAGATTTGTTTGCTGCAAACAAGGTGTTCGATGTAAAGACAAAAGAGATCATCTTACTATCAAACCTCGACCAGAAACCAGAACTAATTGCTTAGCAAAGATGGGAATCATGTACATTGATGGAAAATATAAAGTTAATGATTTTGTGGAAGAACATAATCATGAACTTCATCTCCCAGAAACCACCCACATGTTGGCATCACAACGTAAGGTATCTAAGATTCAAGGATATGAGATTGAGTTAGCAGATGATTCTAGGCTTCAACAAAGATCTTCATTTGATTTGATGAGTACGCACGCAGGAGGAAGAAGTAATCTAGGCGATACTCGTTTGGATCAGAAGAATTATCTTCGAACTAAAAGGCAAAGGAGCTTGATATATGGGGAAGCAGGGTGTTTATTACAATACTTTCAACGTCAATAATTAAAAAATCCATCATTTTTCTACACATATCAAATGGATATGGATGAACAAATAACCAATGTTTTTTGGGTCGATGCAAGGATGCTAATTGATTATGCCTACTTTGGTGATGCCATTTGCCTTGACACAACATATTGTACTAACCGTCAACATAGACCACTTGCTTTGTTCATTGGACTTAATCACTATAGAGGAGTAATGATCTTTGGGGCTGCATTATTGTATGACGAAACAGTTGAGTCATTTAAGTGGTTATTTGTAACTTTTTTAGAAGCCCATCAACAAAAAAAGCCACTAACAATTTTTACTGATCAAGATGCAATAATGGCCAAGGCAATACGTGAGGTGATGCCTGATATTTGCCACGGACTATGTACATGGCATTTGATGCAAAATGGTGTCAAACACCTAGGTAACTTGATGAAAGAAGGCTCCTACTTCTTAAGCAACTTCAAGGCTTGCATGTTTGAATATAATGACGAAACACAATTTGAGGTGACTTGGAATAGCATGCTTTCTACATATAAGGTTCATGATAACACATGGTTAAATTCAATCTATCACATCAAGGAAAAGTGGGCTACTTGTCACATGAAAAGGGCACTCACACTTGGTATACAAAGCACACAAATTAGTGAAAGCTTAAATGCGACATGAAAAGTGGTATGAAACCGAGTTTAAATATTGTTTAATTTTTCAAGCACTTTAAGAGGGTGGTTGAAGACAAAAGATATAATGAATTGAAGTGTGAATTTGATTCGCGACATAAATTACCAAGATTGAAAAGTCAACATTCACCTATGTTGCGCCAGTTTGCACAGACTTACACTTTCACAATCTTCGACTTGTTCCAAGAAGAATGGGACCTATATTTAGCTGCATGTGTGAAGCATATAAATGAGACTCCTCCATTGTTTGAGTTCATCATTACTATGGTTGGTTAGGGTGGAGAGTGGAAAGTTTCATTTGACCCAAGTGACAAGTCTATTCATTGCAGTTATAGAAAGTTTGAGACATTTGGTATACTATGTTATCACGCTTTGAAGGTATTTGATGTCATAAATGTTAAATTAATGCTTGATCAATATATTTTACAAAGATGGACAAAACAAGCAAGAAGCGGTGTTATACATGATGTTAGAGGTATTGAGATTGAAGGAGATGCTAAGTTAGCTACTACACAACGTTATAGGCAACTTTGTCCCCAACTTATAAGACTAGCAACTGAAGCGTCCAATAACCAGGAAGCATTCTTGTTTTTAAGTAAATATATTGGTGAGTTGAGTAAAAAAATAACAGAGATTTATAGTGGGGAAAGAAGCATGGACAATGTCATGGAGGATGCATCAGTGAATGCAAGTGTCAATGAAAGGGTGGTACAAGTGAAGGGATTTAAGAGGAAAGAATGTAGAAAGGGTTGGAAACGTCAAAAAAGTTGGGTTGAGAAGCTATCGAAGAGAAGAAAGAAAGCTCCAAGTGATAAAGTGTACCAAAGGCAACCAAAAACTTTGGTATTTAATTTGACTAACTAAAAATTTTAATATTAACTAAATTTGTTCTTGATATTTAATTTGAATAATTAAAATTTTTTGTTCACTTTGTAGGATAACGATGCTATTCTAAATCAAGTGCAGCCTAAAACATCTTACTCAACAGCTTCAGTTGTCAATGTCTACCCTGAAACATCAAGTAATCATTTTACTAGTTTGAGTAGTTTTTTAATGGTTAGTGGTAGTATTAACTAAACATTTTTCTTGGTATATAAATTTAATAACTAAATGTTTTTAGTTCACTTTGTAGGATAATGAAGTTACTCCAAGTAAAGTACTATCTGAACTATCTCACTCAACAACTCCGGCTGTTAGTACTTTCCCTCAAACATTATACAATCATTTTACTAGTTTCACTAGTTTTTTGCTGGTAAGTTTTAGTATTTACTACATTTTTTCTAAATATTTAATGGATGTTCTGATTTTTTCCTCCTTTAATATAGGCTCCGATTGATCATTCTGTACAATCACTTCAAGTCTCAGGCCTCTATGATGATGTTACAAATCTTAGCAAATCATGAAGGTTGACCAATAGTAAATACATGTTTTGTTAGCAGTGAAGAAGGTTGTACCAGTATGTGTTACTTATGTTACACTTGTTCCTGATTTGTGTTTTGCTATGTTCATAACTGATCCATGTATATAGCTCCAAAAGCTAGAACAAAAATGCAATGTGCTTGAATGTGAAATACACCACTTTATTGCAAGAAATAGTTTCATTACAATTTCCTAACTATATAGCTTCATTCCTACTCTAATTTACATTATACAACATGATTACATCATAAGAATACTAACTTTTGCTATTTACAACATTACATCATAAGAAAGCTAAATTCATTACAATCTTGGCTTCAAATGTCTTGCTCTTCAAAATCCATGACTTCAAATGTTTTATTCTTCCCAATCCAAGACTTTGAATGTTTTGCTTCAAAAATGCAAGAAATATATTCAAAGAATTGTTGGCTCCAAATGTCTCACTCTTCAATTATTTTGGCTTAAAATGTCTTATTTCAGAAATGCAAGATTCATAAATTATCAATAAGCAAGTACTTACAGTATCAGAAATCCAAGTTTCATACCTCATCAATTAGCAATCCTATTTAATTTGGTTCAAGGCAGTTTCATAACTTATCACAGGCATCATAATCTTCCAGAATTAAGGCGAGGACATATACCTTATTTAAGGCCAGGACACATTCCAGAATCAAGGCAATTTCAAATGTCCTAAGTTACAGAACACATAATATGTTCCAAAGAAATAAAAAATAGTAGACATCTAGGTCCCATAATTATACAAGCAATGAAAAAGGATATAAATCAAAAAGTTCACCCGGAAGGCATATATTTAACTTGCATAAGTATCAAAAAATAAAATAATATGACCATAAGAATGCAACCCCACAGTAATTTTAAATAAGCCAAAAATCTGTTCATGCACACAATGCTTCCATAGTCAATATATACTCTATAGGATTGTAAAACAAATTAAAACCAACTTAAACACCAAAAGGAATTTGGAGAATACCTTATCCTCCTCCTAGTTGTATTTACTATCCTTTATTCTAATGAAATTTGCTTCTTTTAACCCCAAAAATAAATGACAATATAATGTAGTTGTTCCCTGACACAATGTAATTAGGACATCAAGCTATTAATACTATATTATATACATTCATGTCAAATTCAACAAGAACAACATTCATGTCAAATTCAACAAGAACAACATTCATGTCAAATTCAACGCCATTACAAAACCAATTCTATCTTATATACAGTTTAAAACTAGTTAAGTACAGGAAGTGCAGTCATATCAGCATACACTTTCCCTAGGAAGCCAATGTAGAACCCAAATTTCTTAATTTTACCAGCATAAAGTGCAAAAATCAAATAAGTAAAAACTTCAAATGCAATGCACAGACCAACAAATTAATCAAATTCATCTTCTACAATGTGTGATCACTGACCATCTTCATTGGAAGCCTCTTGCTTTGAAACAATCGTGGGTATACTAACATACCATAATGCATAAAACCAAATTCATAATTTGACCAATTTTCAGCCAATTCAGAATTGAAAATTATATAATAAAAAGAAGGATCTCACCTAAACATAGGAGAAGCTCAGATGTCAAGTTGCAAAAGTCAGACACTGTGAATAACAAGGACGGGAGTCGATGGGTTCCCTCACTAGATTTCTGGTTCACTTGAAGGAAGGTGCAGCTACTCGCATGCCATGGATAATCATAGTTAACAAGGATGGGAGGCATATCTCATATGTGAAGGAGGAGAGTTCGAACAACACGGATAACAGGGAGCTTTGTCGACAGCAGAGAAAGGGTCTCTCTAAACGCCCTTAACCCTACGTTTTGTGGAGAATAAAACGCCAACTTGTGTGCGTTTTGGAGCTTTAGATAATGTCGTATAAACGGTGCGTTTCAGTGCTTCAATGCAACGTGGCACCATCTTTGCCTTCAACGCGATGAACAATCGGGATTCGGCAAACTTCAGGAACTTTAGAGGCAGCGAACTTCAGGGGATCTGTATCCGGCTCTCCTCTCCATCTGTTTCAATTTGGCCTCTTCTCTGCCATACTCTTGTTTCTCATGTTATTGAAAAAAAAAATGGTATAAGTGGATATAATGGATAATATAATGAGGGTCATTTTTAAATATTATGATTTTTTTATTTAAAAATGTATAAATGTTCAATTAATTTTCATGATAATATATCTTTTAATTCTTGACTTATGTTTGAATATTTACGTAAAGTATGCATATCTATTATATTTTTGGGTAATGAGATGAATACGTCAAAATTTTTATTAATTGATAATTACAGGTGCGTTAGTTCTTTAATATGACAAAGAAATTTTCTTTTCCAACCTTTTCCTTTTATTTTTTAACACAAAATATTCGACTAACCTAAAATTTTGTTCAGTGTTTCAATTTCCTAAAAATATAACAAATGGAGAAATTGCTTTTGAAAAATACCTAATCAAAGTATTGACTTCTAAAATGTCTTCACTTATCTTGTTTTTGTTTTTGATAATAAATACTTGAAAACTGAACATTATTATGTTTACATTTAAATCAATTTGCTTAAATAATTCAAATTACAATAACAACAACAACAAAGTATTTTCTCACTAAGTGGAGTCGGCTACATAGATCAATCGATGCCATAAACACCTATCATAAATCATATTTTTAGATAAACCATTTAAATATAAATCTCTCTTAATAATTTCTCCTATAGTTTTTCTTGGTCTTCCTCTACCTCTAATTATTGGATTATTCTTCATCTCATCTACTCTCTTAATTGGGGCTTCTATAGGTCTCCTTCTAACATGACCAAATCATCTAAGTCTTAATTCTACAATCTTTTTTACAATAGATGCGACTTTCACCTTCTCTCTAATGCATTCATTTCTAATCTGATTTCATTTAATGTGTCCACTCATCCAACGCAATATTCTCATCTCTGCAACATTGAACTTATTATCTTATTGACTTTTCATTGCCCAACACTCAGTTCTATACAACATTACAGGTCTTATAACTGTGCGGTAGAATTTATCTTTAAGTTTGAATGGTACTCTTCTATCACAAATAACACCCGAAACACTCCTCCACTTCATTCATCCCACTTGAATCCTATGTTTTACGTCTTTTTCTATTTCCTCGTTATGTTGTATGATGGATCCAAGATATTTAAATCGTATGACTTGTGGTATAATATGTTCTCTAATTTTCACTTCTGCGGTAGAAGTGGTGTGTCTCTTACAAAACTTACATTCTATATATTCCATTTTACTTCTACTTAAATGAAATCCATGAGTTTCCAAAGCTAATCTCCACCTCTCCAACTTCTCATTCATTTCCACTCTTGATTCTCTAAGTAAGACAATATTATCTGCAAAAAACATATATCGTGGCACCAGCTTTTGGATATGTTCAATAAGCACATCCAATATTAAAGTAAAAAGATAAGGGCTCAGAGTTAACCCTTGATGTAGATCAATAGTTATCGAAAATTTTTTTGTAAGTTCACCTTTTGTTACTACACTAGTTATAGCCTTATTATACATATCTTGTATTGCTCGAATATAAGCTATATGAATTCTTTTTTTCTTCAAAGTCTTCCATAGAACCTCTCTGGATACTCTATCATATGTTTTTTCCAAATCGATAAACGCTATGTGTAAATCTATTTGATTCTTTCGATATCGCTGCATTAATCTTCGCAACAAATATATTGCTTCCATAGTTGACTTTCCTAGCATAAAACTAAATTGATTTTCCGTAACTTGGGTCTCTTTCCTTAATCTTTGCTCGATTACTCTTTCCCATAATTTCATAGTGTGGCTCATGAGTTTAATTTCTCTATAATTTGCATAATTTTGAATGTCCCCTTTACTCTTATAAATAGGAATTAAAGAATTTCTCCTCCACTCGTCTGACATTCTCTTAGATCTCATAATTTCATTAAATAACTTTGTGAGCTAACTTATGCCTTTCATTCCTAAACCCTTCTACACTTCAATAGGTATATTATCCGGTCTAACTGCTCTGCCACTCTCCATTCGCTTTAATGTTTCTTTTACCTCTGCCTCACAAATCCTACGATAAAAAGTATAATTTTGATCCTCTTCTCTAGTGTCTAACCTATCCGATTGCAATGAAATCTCGTAACCTTCATTAAAAAGCCTATGAAAATAACTCTTCCACTGTTCTCTGATATCTTGTTCCGTGACCAAGACTTTCTCTTTTTCATTCTTAATGCATCTTACTTGGTCCACATCTCTTGTCTTTCTTTCCCTACTTTTAGTTAACTTATAAATATTTCTTTCTCCAACTTTAGTACCTAAAGATTGGTATAACCCATCGAATGCTTTCGTTCTCGCTTCCCTCACTGCCTTTCTAGTATCTTTCTTAGCTACTTTATATTTCTCCCAATTTTTATTACTCTTACATAACGACCACACTTTATAACACTCCCTCTTAAGTTTAACCTTATCTTATACTCTTACATCCCACCACTAAGATTTTTTATCTCTAAGTCCAAAACTTCTTGATTCACTTAATATTTCCTTTGCCACCTTCCTAATCTCTTTAGCCATTCCATTCCACATATCGTTAGCATTTCCTTGTATTTCTCAAGGTCCTTCTTCCATAATCCGTCTCTGCAAATTCTTTCTTTATCTCCCTTTAGTTGCCACCACTTTATCCTTAATACCCTATTTTTGCTTTTACTTTTTACTCTCCTCCTAACTCGTACATTCATAACCAAAACTCTATGTTGAGTAGTTAAACTCTCTCTAAGTATAACTTTGCAATCCATACAAAATTTTTTATTCGATTTCCTTATAAGAAAGAAATCAATTTGAGAATAAACTCTTCCACTTTTGTACGTGATAAGATGTTCCTCATGCTTTCTAAAACAAGTATTAGCTAATATAAGATTGAACGTCAATGAAAAGTTTATAATAGTTTTACCCTCTACATTTACTTCCCCTATGCCATGTCTTCTATGAACATTCTCGTAACCTAAAGATACACTTCTCACATGACCATTTAGATCTCCTCCTAGAAGAATCTTTTCTCCTAATGGTATTTCCTGAACTAAACATTCTAAATCTTCCTAAAACTTTACTTTGTGATATTCTTCTAATCCTACTTGTGGTGCATAAGCGTTAATAACATTAAAGATTTCTTTTTCTATTATTAACTTTAATGCAATGATTCTATCTTCTAACCTTTTTACATCCACTATAATATTTTTTCAAAACTTATCTACAATTATACCTACCCCATTTCTAGATTTAACTTTCCCAATATACCAAAGTTTAAAACCTGAAGTGTCTAATTCTTTCGCTTTTTTTCCTACCCATTTAGTTTCTTGTAAATACATGAAATTAATTTTTCTCCTAATCATAGTATCTACTATTTCCATTGACTTACCCGTAAGTGTATCTATATTCCAAGTCACAAAATGAATCCTACTCTCGTGAATTAACTTCTTTACTCACATTCGTTCACGAAAATGTGGAAGCCCTTACTTATTTTTCACTATACTCAGGTGACAATACAACAGTTCTTACTCATTTGTCACTGTATTCGAGCTATACAACGCGTTACTTTCGGGCAACGACCTAGCATTATATTTAATATATCGATTGTCCATGTCTTAAAGATTCAACAAAGTTTTACGTTAGCTGTCGATTGTCTAACACAACTTTCTTCTTTTTTTTGAGCTTGGGACCGGCTACGAAAAGTAATTTGCATCAAGGCTCGTCATAGGCAGAGTTAAATAATTCAAATTGAACTATATATATTAAAATATATCAAATTATAATAATTGAAAAAAATGATTATGTAAATAATTTTTTAGTCAAAATCCAAAACCTTTCTTACAAGACAGCAATACAAAGCATTAGAGTCATCCCATAAAGCATAGTTTCCATCAATCTCTTTGTTTGTTTGTTTGTTTTGGAGATGAATTAAGAGGCCAAAAGGCCCAAGAGAAAAAGGACTACGCAACAATCACACGGGTTATTGGAACGACCAACGGGGGAACCCTTTTGGTTTCTGATCATTTTCATAAAAACTATATGACATTTTCTTTTGGGTAACGGGATATTCATATTATATATATATATATATATATATATAACCCATCTGGAATGGTCCAATAAATTTTCGGGAAGACAAAAGCTTAAAACTCACAAAGCAAATAAACTAAAGGAACGAATTGGGAGATGCCCGTACAAAAGCAAATTTAAAAATCAATAGAAAATTTTTCATGAAGTGTTAAGTAGAATTGACTGGATGATGGGATTAATTCATGGAGACAACTTTTTGAAAATAATACGCATTGTGTGAAAATGTGAAGGCTCCACTTTAAAATCTTCACCTTTGCATTGCTTGTCATTTAATGCTGAGGAGTGGTGTAATATAAGGATTTAAAAGACTTCTTTTTTTGGGTTAAAGGAAATTGTTGGAGCCATAGCTATTGTAACTTCGAGTGATCGAGCATTAAAATGATATTTAATTCTATCAAGGCGAGATTTAAAAGATAATTATGTTACATTTTTTTTCTTTTTATAGAGAGGATGAATTGAATCGATGGACTCATAAATATAATGTTTTAAAATTTTTTATTAAGATATTGTGTTAAACTCATCAATACAATTGAGAGATTTACGGAGAGATTTTATGGAAAAATTCCTAGACAGTTAATTATGTATCATTTTGTCCATCTTCAAATATATAAGTAGTCATCAATAATTTCAGAATTGATAAGATTACTGATTTACTGAGTATACTCAATCTATCACTCGTCCTTCCCATTCCCTTTCCTTGTATTTGTCTATCTGAGGCTCAATCATTTTCTTGTACATGTTTGTTTTGACTTGATCACTTCATATTACTTCACAGAACATTTTTTTTTTTTAAGTTTTCTTTTTCCCATTTGAGATTTTCAATCAATCCTGGACGTAATATCCTCTTTTCTTAATTTCCAATTGCGATGAAAATTTCAGATTTTCCTCTGATTAAATATAGTAATATTTAATTTTCTGCAGGCTTGCTTAAAGACATGGTCAAAAAATCAATTCGTAGTGATGAAGTCAAAAAATTTAGCACAAAAATGTTTTTAATAGAAAAAATCATACGTTACAAGAAAACAAGAAATTAGAGAAGAAAATTACAGATAATTTTTTTTTGTCTTTAATCCATGGCAATTTGATATCAGAATAATTTTTTTTTGTAAATATAAATTTAAGATTTGAGATGGATTATCAGTTACAAAAAACTCTGTCTCTAATATGTTGCAAATTTTTATTTTATTTTATCTGTAAATTTTTGTCCTAAATTGGTGGTAAGAATTTTTTTTTTGGGGGAAATTTTTTGTCTCATTTCAGTGAAAGTGACATCATTTTTTTTCAAGTTAGGGAAAGAAATTTTCTCTATAATTTCGTGTCAGATTAGTTAAAAGCCATTATTATTTTTGCATTTGGAGATGGACCATTTAGTCTCTAAATTCATCTCTAACATGTTTTTTCTTTCCTGTAAAATGACATTATTTTTAAGCTTGCTCTTTTTTAATGAATATTGTAATTATAAAATTTTAGTTTAGTTCACTTTTGTAGCACCATGCTGATTTTAGCCACCATAACTTTCAATTCGGTACAAGCCCTGAACCTTATTACATATTCATAGAAAATTTTTATAGAATCCAAAAATTTTTGTCTCAAATTTTTCTTTGAATATAAATATTTTGTTTGCAAAATTTAGAGATAAGATTTTTCGTCTCTAATTTACAACTAGAAATTTATTTTCCCTCTCGAGATTTAATAACGACATTTGTAAAGACCAAATTTTTTTGTCTCTTATTCCCTTTCTATTATTTTAGAAACAGAAATTAATGAAATGGGAGATAAAATTTTTCATTTTTGATTTATGTTTTTCTTATAATAATATTTTACTTTTAAACTAAGATTATATTACAAATTGAATACATACATGTTAAAATGTAATAAAACATCATCAGAACTCTGGACAATAATGAACACATTAAATTTTTAGAACAAAAGAAAAAAAAAAACTTTTTGCAAGCCCACCATCGAGAGCTAAGCTAAGAATTACTTGTGAATCTTGCTCTTGAGAAAAGCTTAAGAAGAAAGTATGAATAAGTCTACAGCATGAACAGAAAGGTGGATAAACAAGGAGTCAACATCTGAAATGATTGCGTGTGGGGACTCCTGGGTTGGTTACGTATAACCAGTAGACTGTAATCTTGAGCCCTCTTGATGAGTGGTGCCCTCTCTTCAAGCGCATCTATGGATGCCGGAAAAATTCAATTATATTAATTGTTTTGGGTGTGCATGATATGTACGTATATTAAGTTACTTATAAATCTTTGTTTTATGGCAGAAGACTGGTCCACCGGAAACGCCCAAATAGCTGAGCTAGGTAAAAACTGTTCATGGATCAACCTACGGAGACAAATAGCGACATATATACTTCTTATTTGTCAAGCGGTTAAAATTCCACATGCTGCTGGCCGCACCCAAAGAGGTCAAAGCCTCAACTCATCAGCAACATCAACGTGTGTGAGGGGCGTACCACTATGTGTTTGGGCAGCTGCAGTTTCTTGCACTATTTATAAACTAAACCAGCTACACACACACACAGAGTAAGGTAAGTTTGATGCGCCCATAACCACAGGTCATAAGCATTTACCTGGCCTTCGTTGCCTTTTTCTGATAGCCAGAAAGTGAAGGACGATGACAAGAAAGAAGAAGAAGAAGAAAAGGAGCATATTGACATGTAGTAAGAGTTTCAAAGATTAATTTGTTTGTGAATCAGAATAAATTTAGATTTTGCAATTATGTTCATGTGGTTTCTAAATTTATGCAGTATTATTTCTTTAATTTATATTCATTCTGTTGAAAACATAATAACACAATGTCTTGTAATTTCATGTGGTTGGGTAGACCCCAGTTATCACTTTGAATAATGTTCTTGCCATGGGATTCTTGCTTAAAGTTGGCCTACTCTCAATCCGTTATAATATAATCTAATGTATAGCCTGCAACGGTCAGGTTTTAAAATGATGTAAATTTGAAATAATGTTGATGAAGCTGTGTGCTTTCTTCAAGCAGCTTCATCATAATTCTTTCTGAGTGTACTTTAAAGAAGTAAATTCCAATGGGCCAATTTATCGCTCCAGATCTCCCAACATGTCCATGCAAAGTGCAAACATATACATAGCACACACGAAACACAAAATATTAGGGTGGCATGTGTTGGTGGGTCTAAATCTAATATTGCTTTATGTCGTAACCACCAACCTGTAGGCTAAACGCCAGTAAGTAGGCACATGGTGATGCATCCATACCTATCATATTTCATTCTCACAAATCCATAGCCAGAATTAAGACAGATTTTCTGGGTCCAAAACAGGAATCAAAGCATAATATGGGCCAAATTAATAGAATCTGTTGCCTCTTAATTATCAGGTAATATTGCATGACAAAATCAAGCTTACTTGTTGAACTTTGACAGAAATTTGGTGGAACTAGACGATCTAATTAATCGTGCTATTTTAGGATACAAGATTTCCTTAGGGGGACCATTCCTGTGTAGTGCCATATTAGATTCAGATCCATGTGAACAATTGCTAGCTACAAACCGCACAATCATAGTAAGGCTGCATTTTCATACACACATATGTTTAATGGTTTTGAATAATAAATGAAAAAGCATGTGGTTATGTCGCACAAATTATTAATATGAGGAAAATCGATATGTCTAGTTTAACCCTCTGGTTTGATCTCGTGCAAATTAAGTCAAACACCATGAGATCAGTACATATAAATTATTCTACTGTGTTTAAGTCTGCATCTACATATATACATAATTAAAAGCAAGCTTTTTGTTGTCTTTCTTCTCTAATTGTTATTACTATCTTTTTTTTTCCTCCTTATCTTTTGTTATTCGTTGCTGATATGAGGGACTTGGTACCTTTTGTAAATAAATTTTTGGCATAATTTATGGGGTCAAAAATGAACTCCTATATGGTATATATCTTACAAAAAAATTTGATTATATATGCTATGTACTGATAATGCCACTCAATTGTGTGAATTCATTTTGTCAAATGCTGACTCATCTCCCGTGACCAAATAATGGAGATCAGTAGAGTTTTATTGAAGAAGTTACAAGATAACAGAAAACTTACCATGAATTTTGAAAATTGTATAACAAACATAATAAAAAATATTAAACTAAACACATATTATTTGAAAAAAAAATTACCAACTCATAGTTCAGTTCACATTAGCAGATGTCTCTATAGAATTCATTTCTTCTGCATGCTTTGAATTAGACAGTGAAATAGTTAATGTGTCTTAAATGGAAAAGAAAAGAAGAAATAGTCAACAAGTATCAGATTATTAAAAATGCTTTTATAGATTTATTTTACCTCATATTAAAGATGTACCGAATAGGCTTCTTACTCACCTAATGAATGGATTTTAGTTATTTAGTTTCCACAAATTTTAGCATCTTACCTTGGCCACGTCTCAAAAGCTACTAATGATATTTCCACATATACATATAATTCTCGCTCTCTCTCTCTCTCTCTCTTTTCTGTGCGAATGAGACTTCTCTAAACATGCATAATTGGAATGCCTCTCGTCTTTCTCTCGTAAACCCTAAGATTACTGAAATGTAATATTATATATGGTTATTCAGATATTTTTTAATAAGAAAAAAAATCCTGAAAACCCTATCTCTTCAAGACCAACAGCAAGTACTCCAAAGCGTGATTAGCAGCAACATAGAAATCTCATCATGTTTTGTTTGATTGGAACTTATTGATGTAAAGCAGATCGTTGAAGCACCTAGGGCTTAGCGTGTTATCTGAAGCAAACAACAATATTCAACTTGTTTCTAAATAATTCAAACTCATCATGGCATGTTATATATAATCTTGTTTTGGCAGCGCATCCATGTATGTCAGGAATTTTTCATTGATTCATTTTCCCACTGATGATATAAATCAACAGCAGAGAAGAACATAATCTTGCGCTGTGTTTTTGTAGAATCTCATCTCACTGAAAAGGCTTATTTCTTAGGTAGGGCAAGGTGGGAGCCAGGGTCATTATCAGCTCACTGTTTAGTGCCCATAATTGGAACCTGACTAAGGTACCTTATTCAATTGACCATATATATTCTTATCAAGTAACAGATTAGATAAATAAGATGTGTGCATGTGGGCTTTGATTATGATTTAAGAAGCATATTTTCATGGTTGCTTTACACTCATATTATTGACATCTCCAGAGATAAAGTTAGCTTTGAACCAAATTGTGCAGACAATCATCATAGTGGAAGGGAATATCCTAAACCTGCTTTTCCCCCTCTTCCCTAGCTACTAATTTAATTTTCGATTGCGTCAAACCTAAGTGTTTCTTTATTTATATATATTATTCAGGAGGGTATATTATTAGATTCCAAAACATGATAATCTAAGAAATTAAGAAAAAACTGCATATCTTCTGGCAAAGGGAATTAAGCCTCATTTGCCAACTGGGTGGTAAGTAGTATAATAGTGAGCCTTTAAAACGTGTTTGAAGGGTGAGAGAGTGCTTAAGAAAGGAAGGCCACGAAACTCGAGATTCTAAGGAAAGACGCAATCATTCAATAAGATGGCCCACCGAATGAACGGTTCCGATTGATGGAAATGGTGGGCCATATTCCAGTAGGGTCATTAAGACTCTCCATGGATCTTTCTGTGATGCCAGCAACTGCTTCATGAAAAGAAGGATTAAAAAAAAACTAATTTTCTTTCCTTTTTAAATTTTTTAAAAGAAAGGGAGAATGATCCACCTGTTTGTCAGTGACAATTGTACATTGGTTTGGGCAATAACCAGCAGCCAGACCCCACCACCTGAGCCAATACCTGGAACCGATAAGGTCATGACCCCACCGTTCTATTACCCCCTCCTCCTCTCTCTAAAATCTTAATCATTGATGCAGTAAACCTCCAGATTCATAGCAAAGATTTTTAATCAGAATTATTATAAACTAAGCCGCATCCTACTTCGTTTTACTTTATCAGTCTTGCGGTAACGCTACTTACTGTTTCATCCCTTCACTACACTAATTAACTTTGCATGTGGTCCAGAAATTAATAGAGATGTGGAAAAAGAAAGCTAAATGTGAAAAACCCAAATGCCTCCTTGGTAGGAAACTTTCCCGGATCGTTTTCTTCTTCTCCTCAACGTAGAAAGTATAAAATTACAGAGTAGAGAGAAAGAAAAGAGAATTGCACAAACAATGATGATAAGATATCGTGTAGTGAAATAACTCATCAAACAAAACAGAAAAAAGAAAAGGCAGCCAGATACCCAATTGTTAAATAGTGTCATTCATTCATCCTCCAAACCCTAAAAATCCCTCTCCTCGTCTTCGCTTCCAAAATATTAATCACACCAAAAAATTAATTTTGGAATAAATAAAACTCAATTTTGAAGAGCAAATCAAACCTCACGTGTGTTAACACACATCAAACTCTACTACCCAGGCGATCCCATGATCCTCTAGGAGCGGTGACTGGTGGTATCATGTCGATCATCACCGCCTCCACCACCACCGTGATGTGACTGGGACCCACTTTCCTGAGACTCCGAAACGCCGATCACCGGCCGGTATGGGTTAATCCCAGCAAGCATACTCAAATGTCCTTCGTTTATATTCCCACCTCCACCTCCGCCGCCGCCACCTATCCCAGATGAGCCTAATTGCTGACTAGGCAACAACGCCATAGGGGTGGGGAAGTTCATAAAATGCAACCCACTGGACATGGTGGCGCCTCTATACAAAGCACTATTATTCACCGGTGGGAATGTCCATATAGGATCCGCGCTCATAACTTGGTTATTCGAATTCGTCACCATCCATATATTTGCCGGAATCTGCGCGTGGTTTGTCGGAATCGCCCCCGCGCTCGATTGCAACAAATAACTTCCCATTTGATATTGCTGGGCCGACGTAGACGGCGACAAGTCTTGCTCCGTCGGTCGCCTTTTCCTTCCCATGCCTTCTTCCGCCTCCGTCAAATCCAAAGTTGTCGTCGACGAGGAAGGAACACTCCCATCGCCTCCGCGCAATTCCTGCTTTGCTTGCAACATGCTACCGCCGGTAAAATTATTAGACTGAAAATTCAGCAGCGTTGAAGTGTTGTTGCTATCGGAAGACAAGCCAATTCCGGGGAACAAGCTTCTCCGCTGTTGAACGGAGAAGTTGGGATTGAAGTAAGAAGATCTTAGCTGAGACGGGACGGACATGGTGGAGCCGGAACTTCTCAGAGAGATATTAAGGGAAGTGAAGTTAGCGGGGATCGTTCCGGTGCCCGTAGCGGCGATGACGGCTGGCTCGGCCTGTTGGAGTAACCACTCGATGGTTTCGCCATCAGATTTGTGGCCGAGCTCGCGGGTGAGCTGGAAGACCCGAGCAGCACACAGCGCAGGCATTCGGATACGGCGGCCCCGACCGTCGACCTTGGTGTGGCGGTCCTTGGTGGAGGTTCTTTTAGGTGGGGGTTTTTTATTGGAGGGTTCGGAAGAGGAGGAGGTGGGAGGGACGTTAAGGACCTGGATGGATCGGTTGGAATTGGAAGTGGAGGGTTCGGCGGAGATGGCCAAGGAAGGGTAAGGGGATGAGGTGGAACAGGAAGCACCTTCTTGGTGATCTTCTTTCTTCTCCAACAGTTGGAATGGGAAGTTTGGACGTTGATGATGGTGGTGGTGGTGGTGGTGGTGGTGGTGGTGTAGATCATCACCTCCCTCCATGATCGCATATGGAAAATTAAAGTTGATTTTCTAACTGTTTGTGTGGTGGGTCTCTTGTCATGAGCGATGGCTATATTTAGAGGAGAAGGAAGGATGTTATTTGGCTTCTTTCTTAGTATAAGTGAAAGGAATTTGCTTCAGAATTGATGTGGAAGGGAAGGAGCTTTAAGCAACAAAGATAATGAGTGGGAATTATATGGGTGAGCTTTAAAAAGCATGATTTTTTTCAGAAAAGAAATTGCTTTGTTGCTGTTGTTGGTGTCGATAGCTTTTTAATTTAATTTTTGAATTTTAGTATTTGAAGGGGAGGAACTGGGAATTGGAAAAATCAGAGATTTTTGATTGTGGATGGACAGGCGTCTTTGGTTCAGAGTCCACGTGAGGTGCCCTTTATATCATTCAATCCATAAAGACAATGGGGTGGCTTAACGGGTGGGGCCCAATCCCAAGTCAAAAAATTGAGAGACCTGGAAAGGAAAGATTAGAAGGCGTGGGTCCCCTCTCATTCAAGTAATCATTTCGTTTTGCCTTTTGCTGGGGATCCAGCTTTGGGATTCCTCTATTCCCCCATTTCCCTTGGGGCCTTATACTTCCGAAACTCCCTTACATGTCCCTTGTTTCATGGGGTTACTCACTTCCGTTTATATCTCATTCTTCAGCTTTCTCTCTACGTTTAAGTGCGAATAGGAAGTCTCAAATTGAAAAGAGAAAGAAAAATTAAATTAGAAGAAGTTGATATAAGTGACTTAATATTTTAAAATTTTGGGTTAAAATATAATGTTAAGTTCGTGAGTATATAATTTTTTGTAGAGGCCAATAAATTAAAATTTTCCCCCCTTATTTCAAGGCTCCCTTCATTTCCTTCCAGGAAACCCCTTTTTACTGCTACAGAGCCTAAGATTTCAATGGTTTCGGGGAAAAGAGAGGAGAAAAGATGTATAGATATGAGAATATGGGGAATTTTGCAGTCACTCCCTCAGTGTATGCTACTGTGGATTATGTTGTTCGGCCTTAGGACCACCAGCACCAAATAGAAATGGTTCGTAAAATTTCAGAGTGAGGCCAATTATTATTATAATCTGAGAGCATTTCATTTGGTTAATTATTACGACACTACTCTTCTTGGAGGGTCATGTGAGCAAACTCCACAGAGAGTCGCTTTCTTTGGCATATATGAAGAGGTTTTAATTAGTCACTTGTACTCAATTTGTTTCACAGTTACTCTAATTGAAATTCAATCGAAGTTAGAGTTTTATGGGAGTAAATTTTTGGAGTTGCACTTTTTAGTTAGTGTTAAACGGTGGAGTAGTACTAGCTTTAGATTCAGTTGTTATCACATGCAGAGATGCAGAAGCACCTTATGAATAAGGACAAACAGATGATAGGTCAATATTTTGTATTGAATGCACATAATCCATCCATTACCTATAAGCAAAAGTAAACAACGAGATCATGATTATTCCACGCAAAATCCAATTAACCATGCAATGTATAGATTCTTCCTTTTTTATTTTTGGGTTTTTTTCTTAACTGTAATTTGTCGTTATGTAATTCCACTTTGTTTGACCCAGAGGAAGTATTGATTAAAATATTCCTAGAATTGAAAGACCTTTGTACGTGCAGGTTATGACCCATTTCAAGCACATTAATCTTTTTTTAATCCTGCAGTTGTTTCCAACTATTAACTTTATAACGAATACAACAATATTGTTCGAATATGTAAAATTTTGTTAAAAAAAAAAATATTCCCTCCAGAAGAGAAAGATAAATATCAGCATTTATAGTTATCATTTATATGAAAAAGAGTATTCCTGATCACTTAAGATTAAAAAAGATAAATTAAGAAAATAGTTCTTTGGAGCATTAAACTGTCAAATATTTGTTTTTAAATCTTTGAATTAGGAATTCAATAACTTTATAATCAGGGAAAGAAGACATGGGATTAAATTCAATTACATCAAATCAAACTCATATCAACTGCAATAATTGAATAAACAGGAATCAAACTTGTTTTAATTTGTCTAAAAAAAGGAGTAATTATTATTATATTCTGTGAAGGGTTTATTTATCAAATGAAACCTACCCAAGAGTTTGAAGGAAGCATATTAATCAACATAAGTTACAAGCGCAGAAGATAATTAAGCAAGAGTTGTGATGAAATGGGATGAACTCAAAGTGTGTGTCCTGTAGGGGAAGGCATAGTGGACCAGGCAGATATTAACCATTGCTGCCTTTTCTTCAGACCACATGCCTTGCTACTTTTATGTGTGTCATATTGAACAAGACAGCTTACCCTCCAATCTATAAATCAGTTATTTTCTGTAATTTCTTCATTAATTGGACAATGCATGTTTGGTCCCACATTGAAGATATCATTCAAGTTTTTCTTTTTTTACCTAAAATAGGAAAATGCATATTCATAATTTCACCATGCCAGATGATCAATATATATATATAGTAGTTTTTACACGTTTGATTGTTAATCAGATTGAAGAGGGTGTGAACTAAACCGCTTTGATTAAATTAAGATATTTACAGAAGTTTGGAGAAAACAAAGATATATATATATATATATATATATATATATATGACGATAGTGAGAGAAAGAGAAGATATTAATAATAAGGATTTGTGGGGAGAGATGGAGGACAGTGACAGTAGCAAAGATAAATTGGCATTTGTGTTTGGTGTTTCCTGTCATACACTTTGAGGACTCGGATTCCCCAATATTTACCCAGTTTTCTCCTGCCACAACCAAATTATCTCTTTACTTCTCCAATGTTTCTACGCCAAATCATTCTTCCATATATATCATTTTAATTATATCCAAACTAATAATTTATTAGGTCATGTAATTTAGATATCATTAAGAAATAAGTCGCACAATTAAGAAGAGTACGGTGCAATTAATTTCCGTTGGCCAGCAGCATTCATCTCACAGTAAGAGCTCAGGTGTGGGATCAAGTTAATTAATTATAGTCCAAACTTGTGTTTAAGCTGATACAATTAAGTAAAAAGAATTACACCAATACCTGACAAAGATAAGAACACATATTCTTTCTGGGTAATTACATGATATATGATATATCTTAGGAGTTAAAAGTGGCAGTGGTTCAACTGTAACTTTTGGTAAATGTTCGATCTAATAATTTGAATATACTTTTTAGGTATATTAATTTCCCATACCTTTTTTTTCTTGAAATTGAATTAATATTGCATAAAAATAATATATAATTGTACTCTTCAAAGTTTAAGTAAAACCAATAAATGTGATTGTATGTTATGAGTAAATATGTACATAGAGGCGAAGGTTTACCCTCATAAAATGAACGCATCATTAAGACAGTGTTATCTTCTTCCTCCAAACGAGTATGAATTAATTTATGAAACATAAATATCAATACTTATCAAATACGTATAATGTATTACATAGTTTTATAATAAGTCAATAAATATTTATTAAGTAAATATTACAAGTTGTTAGAATCAATTAACATATTCATTTTAGTGAATTCTTATTGAATTATTGTATATATAATTACATAGTACATTATATATAAATTAGTCATAATAGGCCAACATTGCTGTGTGAATTTCCTTTTCTATGACTTAATTATAGTTATATGTAGAACTAGCCGTACTTGAGATTTTGCTGTCTAGAAGATACACGAGTTTGTGTATGTTAATTATTATGCCCTCGTTTGGTAACATGTGATGCGGATGTATTCCTTTCATATAACATGAGTAATGTCTGTTATACATCTATAATTATTATTTTAATTATTAAATCATTTTTAAAAAAATAAGAGTATAAAATTAATTTTTTATCTTACCTATTCATATTTATTCATTTTTTCACATTTTTTTATAACATCCTACCAAATATACCATCATTTGATTGTTTATTGTGGAGTGCTTTTAAAAATATAAAATAAAATACACAAATATCTCTTGAAGTAACTTGATCAAATGCTTGACCTCCATTTTTGTTTTGTAGTTTCATAAGAAACAAAAATGAAATATATTTCTTGTACATAATGAAAATTTAAAACAACTTGAGAACATTATATATTCAAAATTTTAGACTAATTATAGGAAGATTATATGCGCATGTTCACGTGAATTTGTCATATTTAAGAGAAACATAAAATTAATATTATTCTGGGACTTAGTCATGCAATGTAAAAACTTCAAAAAGTGAACACTCCAAGGTTCTGTGTAAGGTGTTATAAAATAGCTAGTATCATTTGTACGTACGGGGACATTTTCTTGTAAGTACATTATATTACACTGGAAAATTAAATTGTTTTTCACAAGAACTTGGATCTTATAATTTGACTTGATTTTCTGGAAAAATAAATAAAAAAAATAGAAGGTCCAAACAGACAATTACATTCGTTCAACCCAAAAAATAAAAAGGAAGTTATTAGAAATAAAATATTACTCATTTTAATTTCATATATAAGAGATTTTTTTGAGATTTAATTTGATCCAAAATATAAGAAACAAATCACTAATGTCTTATGTTTGATATATTAATTATAATATTATAATTATATTTTTTATTAAATAAATCTTTTAAATTATGAGTAATAACTGTTATTAATTTAAAAAAATACACAAATTAAATAGGCACATTGTCAAAAAATAATTTTTATTTAAAACAAAATTAAAAAGATCAATTATTTTTTACTAATTTTTTTAATTTTTATGAACTAATTATTTATTTATTTTATATAAGACCGGAAGAAATAAAAAGCTATAGTTAAAAACTTAAAGCAAAAAATATTTGTATTAAAAATTTTAAAATTTAACATTATTTTAAATAATTAAAATTTTAAATTATATAAATAAATTACTGTTTATATTTTACATAAATTTTTTTGTCTTATCTTAAATTATTTAAAATAATTTTAAAATTTAAAACTTTTTAAAATAAATATTTTTAGTTTAAATCTTTAATTAGAATTTAAAAAAATAAAAATAAAATAAAATAAAGAATGGGTGTGTAGAGAGCGGGTCACATCCCTTTCTTTGAAAGCTTTTTGCCTGCCGCTACTCCGGACTTTCATGAAAAGTAGAGCCCAGTGAATCCAAGAGGGGTAAATCAGTAAAATCATATGGCACCTCATATTATCCCCCCGTCTCCGGTCGCCGCGTGCCTTTCACTCTCCTCTTCCTCAAGCTCAACATCTTCTTACCATTTATTTGGGATATCGTCTCAACTTACATTTAACTCTCTCTCTCTTTCTCTTCTCTCTTCTCAGTTCCATCAATTTCTCAATTATTATTTAATTTGACAATATTATTTTATTTATTAATACCATAAGGAATGTGCTATATTATTTTTCTTTTTAGAGAAGAGTTTTTTCTCAATTGAAAAACAAGGAGTTAATCACTAATTGTGTTTTGTGGGTTTTTCAATTTTTATACTAATTTTGTAATATAATCTGAGAAGCAAATAATAATAATAATAATAATAACAATAATAATAAAGAGTATCTGGCTGTAGAGAGTCATAGAATTATTCAATGCATCGTCGAATATGTTAAAACAGTCCACGTATGCACATATCTTATCCAAGGGAGTTTAGAGAACTCCAATCAATAAACAACACACAAGCATGAAATTTTCTTTTATCTTCTCTTCAAAAGTCAAATTTAAATTTAATTTTATAAAGGTTCAACTTTTTTAAAAAAATCATCACTGAATTCATTTTAAAAATTTAACTTTATTTGTTGATTAATCTATAAATTCAAAAATTACCAGCTAGACATTTATTAACAAGTCGTGTTTCAAATTTAAAATTTGTCAAAATGATTATTTTTTTCCCATCTCATAAGTCTTTAAGTCAAATCTATTAATTAAGTTGCTATTGAAATAGTTCTAATTGTGTTTTGATGACATTTCACATAGTTGTTAACTTTGTTAGTTGTTTTATAATTTTTTCACTATAATATTTTTTAAAAAAATTAATTTAGGTCTCAATCTAAGATTTTTAAAAATTGAGTAACTAATAGAGTTATCATGTGTGACACTATTTTAATGGTAATTAGATTGACAAACTTGATGATTAGGGCACGTATGAAACGAATATATATATATATATATATATATATATAAAAGATATCATTTTAACATATTTTAATTTAAAAAACTAACTTAAAGCTTCAAATAAAATTACTAATTTCAATCTAAGGATCAAAAATGAGATATGTGATGATCTAAACTACATTATTATCTCATGTTCATGCATAAGAAAAGCAAGAAGCAACTAATTTTGGCTTTCTCAACAAATCATTATTTACAGATTTTTCTTTCGGAAATTAATTTTTAATTTGTTGACAATAATAATTACAATAGGGTGGTGTGACTACACCAATCGTATGTGATTTGCAAGTGATTGTTATAATGAATACTAGCAATGATAGTGTTAGTGATATGCATAGTGGCTATGATAACAAGATATTATAATTAATGATGGCATTAATTAAAATACAAAATAAAAGCGATGGCAATGTAGTCATCGTTTTCATGCACCTTTACTTTCTCTAATTCCTTCTCCATTCATGCTGTGTGTGTGTGTGTGTTTCAGTCTAAATCTTACGTAACATCAATAATAACATTAGCTAGAGGGGCAAATGGTAATAGAGACACATTAAATAAAATAGAAAAAGTTGATCGATGGAGATCGAAAGCATCATATCGATGTGAGCATATAGGGAATATCTTAGGGAGAAAAAGAGCATAAAGATTAAAGACTGTAGAAGATATTGGATCCGATGCATCGATCATGGAATCAAAGTAAAGGGGATTGTAGATTTGTAGAATAGCAAGCATAACATTGTATGAATATACATGAGAAAAAAAAATCGTTAAAATATGTGGTTTGTACGTGCCACTTTTATAGTGCTCTAAGATAGGATCCGATTTTTCTATACATTTGTGATCACTTTATTTATTCTTTAGACGGATGATTTTTGAAGTGACCTTTCTTTTTATTTTTCTGCTGCTCATATCCCGTTTAAGTTTCGAGATAGCAAATGTGATGAAGTGAGTTAGGGTTAGTGGGTAAAAATCATCAAAAACGAAAAACAAAAAGGTGAATAGGAGTGGCAAACTGAAGAATTGGCAGAAGAGGCACGTGTTTACTGTCTTTCACATGATGACGAAGATCGATGCCTACGAGTTACGACGACCCAAAGTACATACACTGAATGAATACGCCATCTTCTCTCTCTGGAAAAAGCTGCTGGAGAAAGAAGCTTAGCTCTATTTGACAGGGATGATTGGATTTTTGAGCCTCTTTTTCAGAGGCTATTTGTAAAGAATGTCTCTTTCCCCAAAGCATCTAGGGCATTGTTTTGTATATTTTAGGCTCACAGAATTAATATTCATTGGAAAACTAACTGCGAAGAGTAACGACCTAGGGGGATGGATAATTTTTTTATTGGGCTCCTACGATATAGGAGAGCTTGCTTAATTAGGAAACATTAAATTAGCAGAAACGTTGAGATTTGAAACATGGGGAAGCAGATACCTTAGCTTGTGTCCTTTTTTTTTTTGTGCACTGATGTTGACTTCGAACCTGTTATTTTTCACTCCCATATACACTACATAATATTGGTCTAATTCAAAATGCCGGAGATCTTCTGTTGAAAACCCCATTTGATCTTGATTGCATACTGCAATTTCCAAGTTGTGGTCCTTAGTATATATGCCCTTATACAACACGTGGGTCATTTATGTTCCCCCTTCCAATTATATCTCTCTCCTTGCTCTTATATGTGCTATGTGTTGGAGATTGCAATGAAATTGTTCAGGTATTTTTATTTCACAATTTGAATTTTTGAGTTAAAGTGATATTTAATATAGTATCAATAAATGGTAAGTCATTAAGTAACCAGATTAAATTTTTTAAATGAAGTACTCTATGATACTATAGATTCATAGCGAGGTGAAATTGTACATGGCCCCAAAATACAAAAAAAAAAAAAGGGTAGAAATTGTGAACCAATTATATTAGGGTTGACTGGCAAAGGTAGTCTTATCTGAAGAGAACAAGGAAAACACTGCACTATAGAAGTGACACATAATATCAGCAAACATACTCCTAAACCACCGACCAACCAAAAAGGTTATAAATTCTTTTGTTATTTTATACTTTACAAGTGAGCTGGTGACCTCAAATTAGGGACAGACAGCTAGCTTGTAAAGGACTAAACCTAATGTCTTCTGGTAAGAATCCAATCAATGGAACGCAATCACCAGTTCAACGTTAATGTCACCAAATTCAGGATAAGGCATGCTCAAAATACGTAACTCATTCATCACAGTTTTGGCCCAATGACACTGTAATTCTAATGGAGCCTCTTGTTGGAACTTGGAACTGTCGACCGAAGCCCATTCATTAGAGAATGCCTGTGTCCTAGACCACTCTGACCGGTGGACTAAGCAACGTGGATTTGCAGTTTCGGTCTTATCTCGTATTATACGTTGTGCGGTAAGAGAAAAAGAGAACAAGCAGTAAATTCACCTATATGAAACTCACACTCCTAATTCTCAATCTCTCTAATTGCATAGCGCGATAAAAAGATCCAAATTCATGCACATGACACGAAGCAATGCATGGAATTGGATGCAGAAGCTTGCAGACTTCAAGAATGTTCACTTGTAGGCCACGATAGCCACACAAAATTTTCATCAACGTCAGTTGCCGAAGCTTCCCTCCCCCAATACCTCAACAGCAGCCTTACGATAGGTAATGATCATAAATGCTATCTCGGTACCAAACTTTTTCTTTGGTTCATGGGACTTGTGTTATGTCTCAAACCAAATCCTTAATTGGTTGAAAAGAGGTTTTACACCCTTGCACCAAAAATTGTAGGTGCAGTTATATTCATCTACAACAGTGAGGTTACGCAGGCAGCATTTCTCCTTGTATTAAAATCATTCCAACAATAATTGATGATAGGAGGAAAACATGATAAATAGAAGATAGAATTTGATTGAAATGGTATCATATATCAGTTAGAGGCACGTTGCTAACTCGCAAAATGCTCAGTGGTAATCCTCCATATTAAAATAGCGAACAGCTATACACTAAATGCTGAAATTTTACCCGCAGTTCCACAACAAAGGGCCAAGAGATAAAGCTAATATACCACTAAAATCTGGCAAAGTACGTTTGGCACGAGACCAGTAGAGATAACCTCACAGGATGACACAATAAATAGAATAGGGTCAGAGAACCACTATCCAGTCTTGCTAGCTCCACATGGTAACCAATCCCATCCCCTAAAGCCAACTTTACATACTCCTATAACCACAGAGAAACAAAGCTACCACCACCATGATGCATTTTTCACTTGCCATCTTACTCCTCACCTTCTTCGTCATCATCCTCTTGGTCATCATCATCTTCAGAGTCATCCTCATCCTTTTCCTGCCAATGAGAAAAATCCATGATGCATGTCATTATTTCATCCTGCTATTTCAAAATCAAATTTCGAATACCATAAATTTCAAATGGAAAGCCCAGAAGACTTAAATCCATTACGAAATAGAAATTTAGATGTTTAGCAAACTGATGTGCTATTAAAAGAAAGTAACTTATTAATTTTACAATTAGAAGCAAGTCAATAGCTTATGGCTGCATTTAAAAAGTTCCTGAGGTCAATCTACTTCCCGCCATGCAAGCATCAAAGTAGCTCACAAGTTTCCAGATAAAGGACCTTAAGAGTTTGTCAGTTTATCAGAGCATTGCAGTACAAAACGCCTTGAAGCAACAATGAGACAATAATCCCTCAAACTAATCTCAAGTTATACACAACATACTCTCAACTCAGTTGATCAAACATCTAAATATAAATATTCAAATTTTTTTTTTTCTACTGCATTACCATGATTATAACTTCTGGCATTCTTTCATGTCTTTTCATTAAAACATTCCCCCCGACATTGAATGACATATTATATGGAACTCACATTTCGGGACCTGAAGCTCTATACTCTATGTAATTTAGAATTTAAAAAATTATATTTTACAAGAATGAAAAGAAAAAGACAATCAAATACATTCAGTTTGATCCTGGAGTTCAAAATATAGCCGCTAGAAGCCAGTTTTACAAGTTTGATAATGGTTTTCATGCTGCCGTTAAATTTTGCACCCTTTAATTGAGCATTTAACTTGAACTATCTGCAGTATTCATATTTATGCATGAATTCAGTAATGTCAGGTTCCACTTAAGTATGAAATCATTAGACTAAAGACATTTGTTCAATTTCTATGCTTTTCTCTTTTCTGACAAAAACGGAACTTAAATTACCTCATCATCACCTTCTTCCTCATCGGCATCCTCTTCGTCAGGCTCCTCCTGTTCCATTTTAGTCACAAACTGCTTTTAGAAACATAAGCCATGAGCAACGTGATGAAGGGCGAGAGAACAAATATTACGCAATATAGGAAAAGGTACAAAAACTGAAAATGAACTTACATTATTGAAATAAGTAAGAGGATTTGGCCATAAATCATCCTTGATTAATTCTGCAACCTGCAATTTAGAGTAAATCATTACACTATGACCAATATGAAGCAGAAATGGAAACAAAACAAAGAAAGTAACTAAGTGCAACAGAGACAACGGATATCAGTGGCAGGGATGCACAACTCTGTTAAGAACAAGACGAGAAAAACTATACCTCATCATGAATGTCATCCATCTCATCTCTCTGCTCAGTGTCACTAAACCAACTAAAGAAACTGCATTCAAATGTGTTGAACAGAGTAAGATGCATAAAAGGAGTTGTATTACTTTGACCATTGAACTAACACAAAAAAGGCTTTTTGGATATTTCCAATATTCCAATCCAATGATCAAATAAAGGCAATGCTTTTTCCACAAATACATAAAGCAACAAAAAGAACATTGAAACAGAGCACAATAATTTGTTCCTCCAATCTATCTTTATTCTTTGAAAACCTGTGGCCTTTTCCTTCTTCATTTTCTATTGTTCCTAACGCACTGTTCTTTACGTCCCATCAATCATCTTTATTCAATTACTATATATAAATTCCCGTGGGTCAACTGCTGTTTATTTGCACTGTTTTCTTTGTTTCTGACTTTTCCCCCCTGTGGGACCCACGGAAAAATTTAAATCCCCCCTGCATCCTGCAGGGGGCCCACCTAGTGCTGTATAAAGCTCATAGAAATACGTTCAATACCATAGTGATGTAAGAACAAATCAAAGATTAATAAGTCATCTAGTGATACAACTACTAAAAAAGCAATGTCCAAAGTTTTCCTCAGGATAGAAAAAGCCTTAGAAGTGTGATAAGAGCATAATTTGGATTGAGAATTTAGTTTAGTAACCTGAGCAAGCTGCACTTATCAGGTGCCCTTTCATGGTATGCTAATTAATCAGTTTGAATATAACTTTTCTTGTGGGAGAAATAACACTGGATACAAGGTTTAGCTGACAATGTTTGAACATGAAGTTGTTGTCATAGACAATTTGAGGTTTCAACACTAAGCAAACTCCAGAAACTCATATTTTGTTTTCTTGAAAAAGAAATAGCTTACACCATAACAACTTGTGTTGTGACCATCAGATTTATATACAAAATCAGTAAATGTGAGCATAGTCAACTTGCTAGCTAAACAGTGGAAGCACAAGAATTGCTTTCCTCGTCATTGACACTTCTGTATAAAACATCAAAAAGTTAAGATGCCAACCTGATATCAGTGGGAGCCCGCTTGTTCCCTTTCTTCTCATGACTGACTCCATTGGGTAAGCCCTACATATTTAAGGATTATTGGCTAAGGAAAATTGAACAATTCTAGCAATAACATAGGCAAAAGAAATAACAAAGACCATGGCCTTACCTTGCCCTCTTTCCATTTTATAGGTGTAGCAGTTATCTTTGTCGTTCCTTCCTCATGGAAGGTAAAAGTCTTTGTAAGCTTTGTATCCTCAAAATAGGGATTGGAATTGAAATTCTGAAGACACAATTTAAAACTGGTTACTATTCAATGAACCAAAAAGTTCAAGCAGAACATAAATTTCCACAACCTACAATTGATTTACAAATGGTTTCTACAAAATAAGCACCACCTAAGGGGGAAAGAGGAGGAGGAAAACCAACTTACAAAGGTAATCGAGTAGCCTGATTTGACATCTTTAAAATCTTCAACCTCCAAAGAACTCAAATACTTAAATATCTATTAAACAAGGAGTCAGTATCGAAGTAAAATAACTCAAAAGGTATCTGTAATCAAACAAAAAAGTGAACAATACCATTCAAACTATTTGCATGGAAACTTCACATTAACACCCAGACATGGATGGAATTAATTACAGAAACTGAATATAACAGTGAATACACAATTAGATTTTATAAATCCAGAGTCAATAAACCTGTTGATCTTCCTTGTTCAGTAGCTCACCAAGAGCAGGGTGACTCAAAAACTGCACAAGAAGAACATTTTCTAAACAAAGCGTTCCCAACATCATAATAGCAACAAAACTATGTTTTTATAGAATTAAATAAATGAAAAAAAGAGGTAACTAACAGCCGTCGTCCAGAAGTCAGGAATTGATTTGATAATCTCGTTTCGCCGATCATAAACTGGTTTCCGAACCTCATTGTACTTCTGCTCTATTTCGAGCACTTTATCACTTGCCTCCTCATTGATCTACAATGCACATCGAAAGGCAAAATGAATGCATACCCATTACATCTATGTGATTTACAGGAAAGAGTAGAAACCACAGGACAAGTTTATCATATTCCGAAGCATAACTGATCGTATTTATCGCTACGTGATTCAAAGATTCCATAAACAACTATCAAACAGCAAAGTTACATTAAAAGTAGCAATTTATCTTACACCTAAAGCTAAAATCAAGAATTCGCATTATGGTTTTGAAACACCTACATAAAAACCTAAAATTGATTAAGCACGAGGATTAAAAGCTTCCAATTTTCTCGGTTCACCATATTGTATAACCAAGAAGGAAACTTTACATGAAAGACATGACCATATGCTATTGGGTTGATACCTTTTCGAGCTCGTCTTGGATCTCCTGCAACTTCTCAATGGAGAGGACGAGCTCCCCATCAATTTCCTCCGTATTCTCGCCCTTCTCTGAAACTTTCAGCTTCTTGGTCTTGTCGGCCACCATGATCGTCTTGTCTGCTTCCTTCCTCTCAGGCCACTCACCCAACCCTAAAACCCCACCACTGTCACTTTGAACGTGTTTCAGAGCAGAATGTGGGGGGGAGCGTAAAGAGGTAAAGAACAAAAGGTTAGGGTTTTGGGGGTTTAGATATCCTCCGTTGGCAGATTCTGCGGACCCAAAGTTTAAATTAACGACCGGAGGACAAGTGTCCATCGCGGGGTACACTCGGCATTTCATGGATCAGTGACATGGACGATTTCGCCAAGTAGCTAACAATTCAACCCGAATCTGATCCAATCGGATTTAATAAAGTTTTCTTCCTCATTATTAAGAAATGAAATTTGAAAATATTTTGAGGAGACAAATTTTGGTCAAGAAATTTGAAAATATTTTGAGCAGAATATAATATCTGCTTTTTCTAGTCGAAAAAAAATATGTTTATCAATTATCTAGCGTGCAGTTCTCTTTTCTATATATATTCCAAACAAATTGATGCCTGTGATAATTTCAAAATTATTATGAATTGAATTGAATTAATTAATCACTTTATACTTAATAATCATCAATTTTCTAATTAATTAGCTCTGGGCTTTCTATCATTCTTAATTTCATTGGTTTATGATTCTTGTCAGATCAATACCTTCCTCTATGTGAGGATTTGAGTATTAGAAACGTTGAATATTTGTAGAGTTCTATCTAGTTCCACTGATGTACCATGTTGTCTTACAGATAAGACCACCAAACTATGATAATTGATAGGGCATCTGGTGTCAACAATCCAAAACTCATGCGCATTCTGAAGCCAAGGGCCTACACTCTACTAACCCGCAGAGGCAAAGCCAAAATCAGACGAGGTAACAAATCTTATTCTCAGCAAAGATGTTATTCACACAAGCATTCAAACAGGAGCCATATCTATTGGAATTAAATGCAAAAAATACATGATATCTAAGACATTAAAACCCATTCGTTTGGCTAGGAAAAGAAAAGAAGGCGGCGGGCTGAATAAAGCCAAGCCCAGCTCCATTCAGACGTAAGAATCAAAATCTTTAACACTTCGAAGATCTTACACAGAATTCTGATGACTAATATCTATGGACCCTCAAGAACTACCATAGCTATCAACTCTACATTTAGCCAACAAAGGTGAGCATATATGGCCTATTTATTCATAACAGATACTGGACAATTTCATGTCCTTACCCTTCTTACTTGTAGTGAACAAGCAGAAGCATTTTGTAAGCTGCCGTTGTGGAACTATTCTTCCATTTGAGCTATCACTGTGAGGTTGTGGAGGTGTCCCCTCCAACCCAATACTGCTTCACAGCAAACAACACCTTCTCTGAAATATGAGGGCCATCCTCATGATCCACCATTTGAGTCTTCCATCTCATCCCTTTCACTGTTCTTTTCACCTGCGTTAGCACACTCACTTTATCTCTGAATATTACTGCTCCTTCTGGCCTTAATATACGGTCCATCTCCAGCAGAATCTCTTCTGCACTACACCTGTATTCATCGTCTCAGTCAGAGAAAACCCCATTTTGTACTTGTTGTGGGAAACTTCAATTCCTCAAAAATATTTGAAAGATTTGAAAATATCTTACTTGTCCTTGTACAAGCTGAAAAGACCATTTGCATGTATAAGGTCATATGTCCTTGGATATGTGGAGAAAGCTTCACACCTGGTAGAATACCAAACATGAAAAAAAAAATTATTAATGTTCCTATTGGATTAATGATTCTCAAGTAGGTTAAGTAAGTAATGAAGACAAATTCAACTCATTTTTTTAATAAGACTCATTTGACAAGTTTGCATAATTTGATCTATCTAGCATTTTATTTATGATTGAAAGAGTATAACCATTTCACAAACTTACCAATCGTGATAAATGCCAATCAATCCACGCTCGAATATAACACCGAGGGTATCTTTCTCAGCAATTGTAGGGACAACGTTCATGACCCACAATTTGGGAGATTCAAGGGCAGCAGCAAAACTTCCTAGGCCAGCGTTCATGTCCATGATGTTTCTGTACCTACCTGAGTCAATGATTCTATTAATCTGCTTGTAAGCGTCAACATGCTTCTTCCATGATCTGTTGTCTTCCTTGTACACCTCCACGGATACACCATCAATGAATCCACCCGATATTCTGGCAGGAACAGCGTTGAGCCTCTCTGGGAATGGCTTCCATGAACCACTACCTTTAGGAGAAGGAGTCACACACCTTTCCATCTTCTTGTACCTAGAAACCGTAACAGAAATTTCAAAAATATATATAATTCTTAGATTCATAAAAAGCTTAAGTATCTTGTTCCACTAAGAGGGCAATTTACCAGACATCAGATGAAGATTCACATATTGGAGGTTGAGAACCTTGTTCACGGCATGCATCAGAATTTAATCTTTTTCTCCATATCGCAATTTCACCCATTTCGTGTTTCTTTTCCCAGCAGAGAAGTTTAGCAATTTCTTCAATCTTCCTCTGCTCCTCCGCAAGTTCCTCCTCAGGACGCTCCCATGCTTGATGGTTATTCTTCCAGTTTATTGGAGGACCAGAAAGTACCCAGTAACCACCAGGCCTTAGAACTCGATCCACTTCCATCATGTACATTCCATCTGTCGAAAAAGAAAATTAAAAGAAAAAAATCCAACAATCACAGCGTAAATAGAATTCTTAAAACATAAACGTCAACTACCAGAAAAATCATAATTATTCTCACCATTTCCACCCCATTGAATCAAACACCTAGAACAGTGAGCCATGTCAAAAGATCCAGAAGGGAAGGGCAGCTTTATGGTTCCTAGAACTCCAATGATTGCTGGAACACCTCTTTCCAAGGCAAATTGAACTTGCGCTTCATGAGAGTCCCTTGGTGCAATTGACATTGTAATCACATTCTTCTTAAACAAATATGCGCCAAAACTAGCAACCTAGCACCACCACCACCATCATTCACCAACAAATATGCTATAATACACAAAAATGGAAACTAGCTACACGCACTCATACAATGCTTGGTGTATACAATTTTCACCATGAGATCTCACATCTTTGAAGTTTAGTATTGTGATACATACCAGAGAATATACAAGGTAACAGTAAATGTACAATGTGTACAAGATTTGACGAAAATGAGGATGTTTGGTTATGATTTTACTTACCCCACAGCCAGTATCCAAAGCTGTTCTAACCATGCCATTAGCAAAAGGCACGACAGAAGCAAGTTGATCAATGTAAGCATCGGCTCCCTCAGGAAACTGCGTTCCTCCACCAGGGAACCTGAACACATTACCTTCATATTGAATCCAATTCTGCACAGCCTTCTCAATCGTGAGGCTCTTATAAGGGGCATTGGCATATGGTACATAATCACGACTCTTAGGCCACGGAAACGGCGTCGCATATCCTCTGGGTGCAGGTATGAGGCAATGAAGCTTTTCTTCGGGAGGAAAGCAATGTCTTTCTCTGTAATTCATGTTCTCTCGCGGAAATGTCATTGCTCGCATTTGATCATGGCATGGTGTGAAATCGCTGTAACGATCATCACATGGCTTGAACTCTTTGATTTCTGCTTCAGAATCATCGTAAGATGTAGCAGACGCAGCAGTGTTACGGTGGGTCTCGTAGTTTAATTCAGAGAGAATGCTGCAATCTGTGTGTCTGGTAATCTCAGCGGCTATTTTGTCTCCTTTCCCGGAACCACCTCGCCGCCATGCACCAAATAAATAGAAGAAACCGCACAGGCTGGCTATGATCAAAATTGGCATTGCATTCCCCTTGTTTCTGTTGTCTCTGGTGTTCTCTTTTGTTGCCATGATCGATCTTTCTTTGTTCTCTCCAAATTGTATAGAATCGCTAAATAGTTTGAGCGCAAAATATATCAATGCATAAATTAACATGAAATGATGTAAAAATCATCAAAGTCAACAGGAAGGTGGAACACTTACTAATCTGAGAAAGAATTGACGAATATCAAAACAGAGTAAGCATGTTCATGTTCACGTGGGGGAATGAATCCATGGATGATGAAGGAGTTGAAAACGTGGGTTCATGGGAAATGGTGAAGCGTTGGGTCAGTAAGTCTTGTTGGTTTGACCCGTGTTTTCTGCGGTCGCGCAGGTAGTGCAAACCGAGGTGATTTCCGAGAAGTCCGAGGACACAGAATTGTCCTTGAGTTTTTACCCAATCACGAGCCTCCATTTCAGATCACTTAGAAACCACCCGATTATTTTCGAACTCTAATATCAATTTTTCTTTTCTTAGAGATAATATTAAAGTTAGGTGAGGAGAAAGGAGAGTAGATTTAAGTATAATTATTTTTATATTTGTTATTATATTTTTTTATTAAAATATAATAAGTATATAATATATTATAATAAATATATAATTTAATAAAAGAATTATAATAAAAGATCTAAAAATAAAAAAAATTATTTTTAAAGATCTATTATCATTTATTTTAGAATGATTGTATTAAATTTAATAATAAATTGTTAAATTTAATAATAAAAGTCTTTAAAAGTAATTTTTTTTATTTTTTATCCTTAAACCTAATTTTTTAATTTAATTAATAATTATATTATTATTTATAAAAATTATATATTTATTATAATATTATTAAAAAAATTTACATTTATTACATTTTAGTTAAAGAAAGATACAAGAAAATTCATTAGAAATCCAAAATTGTTGTGGAGAGTCGTTAGACCAACTCGGCCATCTCCACGCTGCGCTGATAGCATTTAATTATTTATAATTAGACTCTACGATATTCCACCCCCACACCCTGTCTGGATTTTAGGCGACTCAATTCAATAATTCATCCCCATGGTTCATCTGCTCAATTCATGAACCCGTCGGTTTACCACCTCCTTGCTCTGCGAAATCTTCTTCCACATAACCTTACATTCTTTACCTTTGAAAATCTTTGTCAACTACATGCCAAGCTCATTACTTCTGGCCTCCTCAATTCTGACCCTTCTTGCTTTCACTCATATCTGAAGCTATTCTTGTCACGTCCTTCAACTCTACACCAAGTCTCCACTTTTGCCCAATTCCAAACACCATTATCGGTCACATGGCGTCACGTTGTTCTGAAGCTAGGTTTAAAGGACAAACCTTTAAGGGTGTTCTATCTGTTCAACGTCATGAGAAGGGCAACGCATAATGATCACCTTCTTAGTGATCCCTACTTGTATGCTTCTTTGATCAAAGCTTCTAATAATGTTTCAGCTATTCGTCAAGGAAGATCTATTCATTGTCATGTTGTTAGACTTGGTTTGGACGGTAACGTAAATATATCTAATTCTCTTATTTGTTTTTATGCAAACTCCTTGAAGTCCATGAAACATGCACGTGTTGTGTTCGATAGAATTCCTAAGAAAACGGAGGTCACAGTTAATTGTATGGTATCTGGGTTTGTAAAGAATGGTTATTTTGATTTGGCGTTCAGCTTTTTGAATCACATTTTGGACTGTTCTCTTGATGGGAGCTTGAGACCAAATCATGTTACTATGGTCATTTTGTTGTCGGGATGCGTTGAATTTGGTACTGGGACCTCACTTAAAGCTTACTGCTGGAAGATGAGTCATGTTTTGAGAGCTGAGGTCTCCAATGCTCTCATTGACTTTTATGCCAAATTTGGATGTATGAATGATGCGGCAAAGTTGTTTAATGATATGCCTGTTAGGGATTTAATTTCATGGAACACTATGATCTTAGGGTACACCAGGAGTAAAAATTGTGGAAAAGCTATATCTTTGTTTAGAGAAATGATGGCTAACAATATAGATTGTGATAGAATATCCTTAATCAGCATGATTTTGGCTTCTGCTAAAGATGGAAATCTTAAAATGGGGAAGGTGGTTCATGGATATATAAAATCCAGGGGAATAGAGATGACTGCACCACTTGGCATAGTGCTAATCAACATGTATTTTAAATGTGGATTGGTAGATTCTGCAAGGAAGGTTTTTTATGAACTACCGGATGATAATATTGTTGTTTTGAATTCTATGATTCATGGTTTTGTTGAATGTGGACACAATCTGGAGGCTTTATCACTGTTCAATGTGATCCAGTCAAGAATGTTACTTCCAGATGAAGTAACAGTGTTAGGATTAATCATGGCATGCAAGAACTCTGGGAATATCTGTCATGGTATTGATATTCATTCTTATATGAAGAGTAATAATACTCTTAAGGAGAGTATTATACTGCAGAATTCCCTGATTGATATGTATGCAAAATGTGGGAGCATGAGCAAGGCTAAATTTGTGTTTGATAAGATGCCTGTAAGAGATGTTATTTCATGGACATCAATCATTGTGGGTTATGCAGTTAATGGTGAAGGAGAGAAAGCAATTGCAGCTTACCGTAAAATGGAAGCCGAGAAAATTGAGCCTAACCATGTCACATTTATTGGAGTGCTGTTGGCCTGTGACCATGCTGGATTGGTTGATGAAGGTAGAAAATTTTATGATGCTATGTGCCAGGTGCACAATATTGAGCCTAGGATTGAGCATTGCGGATGCATGGTTGATATGCTTGCACGAGCTGGAATGCTAGATGAAGCTTACAACTTTGTTAAAAAAATGCCTGTACAGCCAAATGCTGTTATTTGGAGGATGCTAATTAATGCTTGTAGAGTTAATGCTGATGTTAATCTGGGATTAAGTCTAGTGACTGGACTCATGAAATTAAAAACATTCCACACGGCTGAAGATCATGTTTTATCTTCCAACATTTTTGCTGAAGCAGCAAGGTGGGATGATGTTCTGCATGAGAGACATCTGATGACATCCCACAGGTTCCTAAAAGTGGCAGGGAAAAGCACAATTTCAAACTTTACAGAATGAATGTCTTCTGGAGCTTTCACACTGGTTTGATGAAGTGCCCGTTTGGATTTACGTTCAAAGATCGCGTTTATACAGAAGCAATAATTTGACGCTTCGTATGAAACGTGATTTTGACCCCTGTAGAACGCATTTTCAAACACACACGAAGTTGCAATTGGCTGATGAAATGGCCTCATAGTTTCTTCTCAATTGGAAAAGCAGCAGTATCATTGTCGGGGGGAATAGTTATGTCATTTCCCTTAAAAGTGCCGGCCAAGGTATGAGGTAATTAATATTGCAGTGGCTAGAGAAAATGTGGCATGGAGCCAGGAGGCTGACGAGCTTAGAGAACAGGTTGAGCTCAGTGCAAACCAATGATTTTGGAAATTAAATATAATTTAACAAACCAAGAATTTGTGTGAAGTGACCGATACTGCAGTAACTGAAGACTGAATGGAGCTAGCTGAGAGATCGTATATAATGGATTGAGCTCAATTCAAACCAGAGTGTCTGGAAGCTAGATCAGCCTAAGAAACTTGACTTTCAGTGAATACTGAAGCACACTTTCAGGGAAAGAAAACAGTGCGCGGACTTGCTTGCAAATGAGGGAAGGATTGGGACATCATAGATAGTTCATGCTGCACTAATTCGAACCCGCATGGCAAAGAAACAAACCTTGCAGCCAGCTAGATCAAAGGTCGCAACTTTATTTCATTTGGCTCACTCTGCTTCTTCCATTTCCTTTTGTTTCTTTTTCAAATGTTCTTTTTCCTGAGATGAAAAGAACAAAAAATCCACTTTCTGATGGAAATTTGATTACAAGTTGCGGACAACATATGATACTTCCCCTTGCCAACTGTTCCATCTATATCATAGTAGTCACTTTGGCCTGAGATATTCACGTCTAATCCAAATTATGGATACCAAATATAAATATAGTAGGAAAGACATTGTGATTCTCATATCTCTCAGATATTCGAAATGTCATTCTTAAATAAGCAGTCAAAATGTGGCAAATGTATAGCATGAATATGGCATATTGCAGTAAGAAACACTGGTATAGGGAGCTGTGCTGGGCCTCCCAATCCCAACCCACTTGAATTTAGATGTAGTTTCATTTCGTTTAGGTTATAAAGGATCGTATTACTATTTTCTGGTAATTTGGATGGGATGGTGTTTCAAGGTAATAAACTGAAGTAAAACTGGAGTAGGATAAAATATTTATTCATATTGCTATATATATATATATATATATTAAAATTAAGAATGAAGTGACAAGTATATTCCATAAATGAAATTTGAGAAAAGCTTAAACTTGGATATTATTTTTTATATCCTTTCTCATGTTATTTAATTAAAACATAAAGTGTATAATTTTTTAATAATAATATGATACAAGTTTAATTAAAAAATCATATAATCATCTATAAAAATTATATATTTGTAATATTTTTAGCAAAGATTTATATATTTATTATATTTTAATTAAAGAATTTAATAATAAAACTATAAAAAATAATATATAAATTTTTTTAAAAAATTTTAATGTTTTTCTCAAGAAAAGAAAATGATACCGTGGTAATTGGAAATTTTTGTGTTTTTCCTTTTAAACTGAAAGCGCTAATTGTTTTACTTTTTAGTGTCGAGGAGTATTTTACATTTTCAACCATCATGAACTCACTTGAGAAGTGTCCCTTTAAGCCTTCGCAAGCTTTCCCTGTTGCAACCGTTGGATCAACCCCCTAACACCTGAAAAACCTCTCCAGGTAGACCAGAAAAGGACGAGCCTCTTCCACTGCCACCGTGCCGTCCGTCCCGTCCCCGCCGCCCACACGGCGTCGACCGGCAACGTCAGACCATCAGACGGTCAGCCTCCACAAGCATTACTCCCTGCAAATCAAGGTACGTTTTTTCTGCATGTCTCCTACGAGTTCTTTATCTTATGGAAGATCTTGGGGTGATTTGGGAGTTCATCGCAAAAAGAAAAGAAGGGTTTTGAGTATCAAAGAAAAGAAGAAGTCGATTTTCTGGGTTTTATTAGCGTAATCCTATTTGCCCATAGCTTATTTGTGTTTTTGTCAATTGCTCTACAGGCATTTTACTTGTGTCCCATGACCATGGGCCAATTTGCTGGGCTTTATTAATATTATCCTTCTTGCGCATAACTGATTTGCGTTTTAGTCAATTCCGTTACTGGCATTTTACTTGAGTCCCTCGATGGCAAGACTGCAATTAACTTCATAGAGAGTGAAATACATTTGGATATATGTTGTTGTGCAATTTAAGTTGTGTTAAAATATTAATTAATTTATTTATTTTTAATATCGTTTATATATTTTTTCAAATTCCCGTAAAACCCAACTGCATCTTGCTGGTTGGGGTAACTTGACAGTTCTAGTTATTGCTTACTTTCTTCTCATTTGGTGAGTTAATTTTAACTGTTTTTTGGGTTTCGCATTGGTTGATATATAGGTGGGAAGCTTGTATACCAGAGCACAAAGAAGCAAGCTAGCAGGCCTAAATGTCCTGCTACTGGATTAATTCTCTGTTTTTATCCATGTGACTATATAGGTTTATGTGCATGCACAAGTAAGTAGCCACTGATGCTTGGTTGATGAACTTTATTTGATTATTATAGATAGAATTATTCGAGCTCTGTAATCTTGGAATGAGTCCTGCTTTACTTCCTAAACATGTTGCTGCTGTTGTAAGATGTCAAAAGGATCCCCGTAAAGCGCTTGAAATGTTCAACTCAGTGAAAAAGGAAGATGGATTCAAGCACACATTATTCACTTATAAATGCATGATTGAAAAGCTTGGGTTCCATGGGGAATTTGAGGCCATGGAGACTCTTCTTTCAGAGATGAGATTGAATATTGATAACAGTTTATTAGAGGGGGTGTATATTGAAGCCATGAGGAACTATGGAAAGAAAGGGAAGATTCAAGAAGCTGTTAACATATTTGAGCGGATGGACTTCTACAATTGTGAGCCATCTGTTCAATCATTTAATGTGATTATGAATATACTGGTTGAGCAAGGGTATTTCAATCAAGCCCACAAAGTATACTTGAGAATGAGAGATAAAGGGATTGCTCCTGATGTGTACACCTTCACCATAAGGATAAAATCCTTCTGTAGGACAAGCAGGCCTCATGCTGCTCTGAGGCTGCTTAATAACATGCCTTCCCAGGGATGTGATTGCAATGCAGTAGCATATTGCACAGTAATTGCTGGATTTTATGAATGCAATCATCCAGCTGAGGCATATGGTTTGTTTCATAAAATGCTCAGCCAATGTATATGTCCTGATATCGCCACATTTAATAAGCTTATTCATACACTTTGTAGGAAGGGTCATGTCTTGGAAAGTGAGAAACTTCTCAGCAAGGTTTTGAAGAGGGGGGTTTCTCCAAATTTATTCACATTCAATATATTCGTTCAAGGACTTTGTAGAGAAGGTGCTCTTGCCAGGGCTGTTAAATTATTTGATAGTGTGTCAAGGGAAGGCCTAATTCCTGATGTTGTAACCTATAATACATTGATCTGTGGATTGTGTAGAAACTTTAAGGTTTTAGAAGCTGAGAGGTATTTGCACAAAATGGTTAATGATGGATTTGAGCCTGATGGCTTTACCTATAATAGTATTATTGAGGGATACTGCAAGGTTGGGATGATACAAAATGCAAAGAATATTTTGAAGGATGCAATCTTCAAGGGGATTGTGCCTGATGAGTTTCCTTATTGTTCCTTAATTAATGGATTATGCCAGGATGGTGAGATAAATCATGCTATGGCTGTTTTTAAAGATGCACTAGGTAAAGGTATAAGGCCTAGCATTATTGTCTACAATACCTTAATCAAAGGGCTATCTCAGCAGGGTCTTATTTTGCCAGCTTTGCAACTGATGAATGAGATGTCAGAAAATGGCTGCCACCCCAATATATGGACTTATAATTTAGTTATAAATGGTTTGTGCAAGATGGGTTGCGTATCTGATGCCAATAAACTCATGAATGATGCTATTGCAAATGGGTGCCTTCCAGACATATTTACTTTCAATACTTTGATTGATGGCTACTGTAGACAGTTGAAGTTAGATAATGCAATTGAGATAGTGAATAGAATGTGGAATCAAGGTGTGACTCCTGATGTTATCACATATAACACTTTATTGAATGGGCTTTGTAAGGCTGCGAAATCTGAAGAAGTAATGGAGACTTTCACAGCAATGATGGAGAAGGGATGTGTTCCTAACATAATTACATACAACATACTCATAGAAAGCCTTTGCAAATCTAAGAAACTAAATGAAGCTTTGGATTTGCTTGGGGAAATGAAAAGCAAAGGTTTGACTCCTGACATTGTTTGTTTGGGAACATTGATCAGTGGGTTCTGCAAGATTGGAGATCTTGATGGGGCTTACCAGTTATTCAGAGGGACAGAAAAACAACACAAGGTTCATCAGACAACGGCAACATATAATATCATCATTAATGCTTACTCTGAAAAGCTCGATATGAATACAGCAGAAAATCTGTTTACTGAGATGAATGAAAATGGTTGTGATCCAGACAGCTATACTTATCGGGTCATGATTGATGGTTTCTGCAAAACTGGAAAGGTAACTTCTGGATACAATTTTCTGTTGGAGATGATTGAAAAGGGGTTTATTCCATCACTGACAGCATTTGGACGAGTTTTAAATTGTCTTTGTGTTGAGCACCAGATTCATGAGGGAGTTGGCATCATCCACCTTATGGTAGCCAAGGGCATTGTCCCAGATACTGTGAATACAATTTTTGAAGCTGATAAAAAGGAGATAGCAGCACCTAAGATCGTTGTGGAAGATATGTTGAAGAAGGGCCAGATAACTTATTATGCCTATGAACTACTATATGATGGGGTTAGAGATAAGAAGACACTTAAGAAAAAACTTCCAACCATGAATTCACGTAAATCAGGGACCAGATTATCAGCTATTGATTAAAAGATAATATCATTGGAAAGTGATAGTTAGACTTCCTGATCTGCAGTTTGGTTCCCTGGATAGAGAGCTTCCAGCAGATGCTTATTACAATTTTGAACTTCCTACCATCTGAAAATGAACTTAACGGTAAATGCTATTTATATCTTTCTTTACTGCAACTTTACCCAAAAACAAAACAAAACACTCAGAATTTTTGGCTTTTGGAATTTTCAGGGATAGCGCAGAGGATTTCAAATTTGAACTTAGTCCATAAGTTACTTTATGCAAGGTATTTCTGATATCTTTATGCCTTTGCATTTTGAGAAATAGTTTTGTGTTAATATTCACATGGCAGATCAGAACATTGTTGAATGTTCTGTTATCAGATGCAAAATAACCCCACTATTTACGTTTGGCCGGGGAAGCAATGAATAAAGCATCTACAAATGTGCCAGACTGCCCCGGGGACTAGTATATATTGACAATACCTATTGAAAGTTTAAAAATTCTTCATCATATTAATTTTTATCCTAACCTTAGTCTTGGGAACTAATTCTGCTTTATGTCTTTAACTCATAAATAGTTACTAGATTTGATTCTATCACAATATAATCCTGAACCTAGCATGGTGAAACTGGCTTGTCAGGTTAGTGATTGTCCAAATCCTTCGTGATTCTGCTGCATGAAGTTAGTGATTGTCCAAATCCTTAAATGTCGGTTACAATTCATCATCGTTAGACAAAAGGTTCCTGTTTTGAGCAAATAACTGTACTTTTATTGAATTTTATCGAAGGTAATTCCTAGCCGCAAATTTTGTTTGTGACTACGGTTAAAGATGGTCACAACTTACAAAATGTGCATGAGATTGTTTATGCGATTTTTTTTTTGGTTAATTTATTCTAATACCTTTTGATGAAAATATATTAGAGAGTTATCCTTCCGTTCAAAGTCTCATTACTTATGAACCTTTCAGTTCCTTTGTTTGAGTCAAACATGATGAGGAGTCAAACATAGGAGACAGCAGGGTAGAAGTTCTGTGTTGTCAAGTGATTGAAGCTTTTGGTTTTGTCCAGTGAATTAGGTGGAGGGCAGCACAGGGCATCAAAGACAAATCAAGCAAAAAAAAAAAAAATTGTTAAAAGCCATACCCAATATCCTCACCATTGTGAATTATGAGACACATCGTGTCAAGAGACAGACGCGTAGAAACCCAATCAAAAGATGAAGGCAAGTATTTGATGATCTCCAGCTACATACAACTGTATGAGAACAACCATGGTCCTCAGAATTTGTGTTATATAGTCTGCAAGGTTGGGATCCGGGGATTATGTACTTTCCGGATTAGTGTTATTCTTTCGACAAACATAAAGCTATGAAATTGAAGCGAGATTTGATTTTTATTCTCTTATTATCTTTCTGATAAACATAAAGAATTTTTTTTTAAAAAAAAAAAAAAGCTTAGCTGAAGCAGGTTTCTTTTACCATTTTAACAGCCCCATAAATAATAGCATTTCCAATACACAATGTCAACACATAAACCTTAAATTTTGCAAATAAATCTCTTCATTCTATTCGAAAGGAACCGTTTCTCGTTGCAAGTGAAATAATCTTGCACCCCAAATATTCCTTCAATGCAATGCGGTACAAGCGGAAAGAACACTGCTATATGTGTGCTCGGGGCTTGACGGTAAATCAATGGACTCACTCCCAAAGACTTGGGACTAATAAATTTTATTTGACAAACAACGTCAACAGTCAAGATGGCCGAGTTGGTCTAAGGCGCCAGTTTCAGGTACTGGTCCGAAAGGGCATGGGTTCGAATCCCATTCTTGACAATTCTTCTTTTTGCCGTCTTTTGATGGGGGCCCTAAAGTTGTCTGCTTCATGGTGCTTCCCACACTATCCCAGATTCGCGTCATTCATTCTATCCCACACCTTATAGGCAGGGATTCCAAATACGCATATCCTCTCTCATCCCATTCACTAATACCTATTCTACAACTAATAGGGCTTGCATACAGGACTAAGCTTCCATATTCCGCACAAAGCGAGTTTCATCAACACCCCACACCAATTTTAATCTTTAAACCATTAATAGCTGCATACCAATAAAAATGTATGTTCTAACAAATAGAAAAATTTTAAATTACATCTCTATATGTTAACAAAAACTAAGCAAAAAGTTATAATTGGATTTTTTGCAACCATAAAGCTTGATAACTGAAGTGTAAGGAGCAACTGTAAGAGACAGGTCTGTATGTATGCTAGTATGTAAAATCAATGTAAGATGAATTTACCAACTCCTCCTTTCTTTTGGTAAGTGAATATGTTTTCTATTGATTTCTAAAACAATATGTGCATGCTGTCTTGATTCCTTAACTTTTTCAAAATTCTTCCTTTTGACGCTAAAAAGTCTATATGGAAGTGCTAAACTTATTGTTGCTTCTTCTAGAATGTGTTTGTGGAGATTTTTTCAGAGTCTGATTGTTTTTCCTCATTTTCTAAATTTTTTTGTTATATTTACTGGTACCTCCCTTGTATGATGGGTGTTTCGCATGGTCTTGGATTTGCTGTTTTGTTTTTACTTTGACTTGGATTTTCTTAAGTAGATAACAACACCTTGTAAAGCTGATTATGCTTCTTCCTGTTTAACAGCATTCCATACATTGCCCATTGTTTTGATATTGTTTTAATATGTAGATTCCACACTTCAGACCTCCTGAGTACAACAGGCCTAGACTGCCCAGGAACAGAAGAACTGTGAACCGGGCCTATGGTGGTGTTCTACCGGGTGAAGCCATGAGGGTGAGGTTTGTTATTATATTCATCCATGTTTGATGTTTGAAGATACCAGCATTTCAAACTTATGTTTTAATCATACATACCTAAATAATGGACAATTTGGAATGGTATATTAGTAGGAACATACGAGCCTTCTTGGTAGAAATGCAAAAGATTGTCAAGAAGGCTGTGAAGAAGATTCAGAAAGCCAAGGAAAAGGGGGCATCCAAAAGCCAAAAGTCGGCATAGAATTACGTATTGAACTAAAACACTCTGTTTTTTTTTTTTGGGCCAGGGAACTAGAACACGCTGTATGTTGAGCTTTGTGTAATTAAAGCATGATCACCAGATGCAAGTGTCTGAGCTTATGGAAGGACCCAGTATTTATTGTTTTTAAAAGAAATTTAATGCACAACTTAATATAATCTGTATGGAAGGACCTATGTGTAACTTTGGTCGCTCAGGATTAAAGATTTAACTTTGCTTTTGGCCATTGAGATTCAAGAAGTAAATAGCCCGCGTAAGTGTTACTGGTAATTCTTTTTGTAATTTGTCTCTGTGGATAATATATGTGAAACATTTTACGGTTTTTGTACTGATAATCTGCCCGACTTTAATTAGTATTTTTATCAATATTAAATTCTACTTGAGTAGTTGTACATTATATAGAAATTATGGATTAAAATAATATGGGATGGGAGTCTTCCGTATCCATGTGTACGTGTTTTTTTAAATTTGAAATGTCTAAATTTAATTTTTTTTATTTTTTATTTAAATTATTATTTTAAAAATAAAAAATTTATTTTTATTTTACATCTTATATATTTATAAATAAAAATATTAAAATACAAAGATTAAAAATATTAAATTTAAATAATTTAAACATTTTAAATTAAGACGAGGAGAGGATAAGCGAGAAAAAAGAGAAGTAAGGAATCCGAGAATCGTACTTATCGGTACGGTTAACAGTCGCGTACAAAATTCTTAAATAGCCTTTAACACCTTGTCTTCAGGTTGATCTAAGATATTTAATTATGTGTCAGATTACTTCTCTAATTTGTACCTACAAATTAATTACTACAGCGTAAGGTACCCACCAACTAGGACACCGTAACGTTCGTGTCTACTTAATTATTACATCCTCCGATTTTATTTTTTTTAATTTTGTTTAAAAATATAAAAAATATGATATATTTTTTTATTTTATTAAATAATAAATTTTTTTATTTTTTATTATATTTAATACACTTAACAATATATAATATTTTTTTATATAAAATAAAAATAAATAAAATTAAAAAAATTATCAAATTTAAACTTAATAAGTTTACTTTATATTAATTATTTTTTTAATATTAATAAAATAATTTTTTGTTTTTAATAGAAAAGACTGGAGGTAATAATTCCCTTCCTCTCTGATCAAAACGGGCAAATTTGTGTATTTTCGTCTTTTGCTTACACTGCATTTTGATTTGTATATTTCACTCCCCACCTTCTAGGTTGAGACAAATTTCTGATTAAACTGGGACCGCTCTATTTGTGTGTATATATGTAATTAATTATATTCACTTCTACACATCAATAATTGAGGACTACTGTTTAATAGTATTCCAAAAATATAAAGATATTCAGTTTAAAATTATTTTTAATAATTAGATGAATTTAAACTTCCTTATTTAATAATTGATATCATTATCAACTGAACAAGATGATACATTACGGGCAGTATAGAATTTCCCCGGATAACTATGTGAATTACAACGAATTTACATATTTGTGAACGCAGTTAATAAGTTTAATACTTATCATTATTCTCAAAAAAATTGGTATTAATCTGAAATGTTCTTATGTTGTATATTGCTAAATCTCAAAATGAACACACAGTACTATATATTTCAAATAAAAGAAACTATGCGACAGTACTAATTTATATCAATATTAATTAATCTAATACATAAATTATATGTGTGTGTGAATGTAGTAGCACGTTTTCTTGCAAGATGCAAGGAGATTTAGAATTTTTTTAGGAGAAAATAAAAAAAAAAGTGAGTCTTATAACAAAAGGAAAAAACAGTATGGATGAATAGTATATAAATAGTATTACACTGATGTGATATTATGAACATTATATAACAGTATAAAATGAGAATTTATTCTTTATGACTAGTTGAGAGGTTCAAAAAGGTTCAAAGTGATGTTTATTATTCAATTTGAATTATTTGCTCATAATGTTTATTTTTCATAGACAGTTTAGATTTAATGTAAATGGTCCAAATTTTTAGTTTTTTTTTTTAATTTTTTAATCTTAATCACTAATTTTTAAAGTTATTAATTAAAAAATTATTTTTATTTTTATTTTATTGTTATTAAAATAAAAAAATTAAAATCTAAATCATTTAAATTTGATATCATCACTTTAAAAAAAAAAAAAGAGCACCGCGCTCAAAACTTATTGCAGGAAATCCAGTTTGGTGTACCAACCAAGAAATAACGAGTTCTGAATTAATTAAATAGCACATTAAGTTATGTGCTTAAGTTGAGATATATTACGTACTGCCAATCTATCAATCTCTCTGGGATTTATCATATGGAATCATATATAATAGTGACGTACCTGCATTGCCCCCTCAAGTTTGTGAGCACATAAAGCCCAATATCTTTATGTGTCTATATGTGCCGACATTAATGCGCCGTGCCAGCCTCCTCCTTTTCTTCTTCTTTTTTCATCTACGAGAGCTATGAATTTCAAATATGAAAATCTCACTTTCATGTAACCAGCTAGCTAATTGATGAATGATGTTTCATGCGCTATTTTTTTTTTTTTTCAAAACAAGTACAGGAGATGCCCATGGATGGACCCATGTTTGACAAACTCTGGGCAACTGTTCCTCCCCAAAATTTGATTTTGTATGATAAAACATTGTTCTGTATATTTTTGGAATTAATCATTTATTATTATTATTATTATTATATATAAGATTTAATCTATCATTTTGCTTTTAAGATGGTATAACACATTTTGTTTTTATACTATTTTTTCTTATTATTGGTACGGTATGCATCCTGTTCAGATCCTATCCTTCTAATAACAAAGGTTTGACTGTGGGAACAGATCAACGTGATGTGTCCGGAGGTCAACACCTAGGCGTCTACAGAATCGTGCCACGTGCATCTCTCTTCCCGGGCATTGGGTCCCACCAGCCTGCTAATGTCAACTTGTTCACGTGGCAGGGATGACCCCCTCTCGATCCACGAATGGTGACACCTGGCAGACGACCTCGGGAATACAGACACATCACTCCTCACTTTAATTATGCTTGCGTCATCACCGGGACACTTGGCACTCAACCAAGACGTTTGGTTTTGCGGCCTTCCAATGTCTGCCTTTTTTGAGGTGGGTGGGCTCCGGATGGATATACCCAATCAAGGCTCACCCACGTTCCTCCACTACTCTCCATGGATATGACCTTTTTGCCACGTGTACGGCTATACTCATATATTTATGTAAACAATTTACCCAAAAAGTAATTGATTAAAACAAAATGAGAACAGAGAATTATTCATTAAATAAATTGATTATTTATTCTCCATTTTCATTTATTAAAATCTTCTCTCTCTCTCTCTCTCTCTCTCTCTCTCTCTCTCTCTTTCGTATTTTTCAATATCAAAAACAGAATATACAGGGTGATCAAGACAAAATAAGAAGGCATGAATCCACTTATTGGATGAGGTCAATTTATTCTAAATGGGCTTAAATATATTTTGTTTTTTATTTTATAAAAAAAATTAATTTGATTCTCCTCTAATTTAAAAAATAAACAATATTATTTTATTATTTTTAAAAATAATTTAATTTTTCCCATCTATCTCATAATACATGAAAATTTTAATGTTAAAATTAATGACTTAATGACTTAAACATTATTTATTTATTATCATTAATTTTCATTCAAATTTGACGTACAAATTAACATATTGTTAAATCTAGTATTAAATTTTATATACATTATGAGATAAAAAGAAAAATTGAATCATTTTAAATATAAGAAAGATAACATTATCTATTTATAAATTAGAGAAACAAAATTAAATTATTTTTATAAAATTAAAAGATCAAAAAGTATATTTAAACCTTTCAACAGTCAAATGTTTCGTCTCTGACAAAGTATTAGCCAACTTGGCGTCCAATTGTGAGCTCGCGTGTATGTATATACTAGCTAGCAAGCTTATGTAGCTTTCTACTTATTGTATTTAGTTTTTTCTGATCAGAACTTTTTGTCTTTAGTTTTACGTCTAATAGATTCATGAGTTTCTACGCGTGCGTGTTGCCCTTACTTGCATGGCATTTCTGGATACTTTACATTGATTTTTTCCGCTAAATTGGAATTTTAAGTATTAAATTTGAATTTGACTTGCGCTGATAGAAGCACACAGCTTTATCAATCTTCAGAGATATATAATTGTAGCAAAATTGAATTTTAGATTTTTCCTTTTATAATCCAAAAAGTCTTCGCCACCAAAACAGTTTTTTTATAGACAGAGAGTTAAATATGAAAATAAAAAAAAATTATAAATAAAAATACTTATAATATTCTTAATTTTAATAATTGAATATTTATTATGAGAGAATATTAAATAATGATTGAATAATAAATATAAAATTAAAATTAAAATTTTGTCAAAATTTTCATTATCTTTTCTTTTTTCCTCCCTCTTCATGGTAAAGCAAACGGCCCTAAGTAACTTACCACAGAAATGTTCAAAAGGAAAATTTCGTAAGGAACTCACTGTTATAATCAAGGGTGGCGATATTACAAAATAGGTTTTAATTACGTGAGACATCATGCTATGAGAAAATTCTGTAAAACTCCCCTTTCAAAGTAATAAATATTAATTCTTTTTGAAGACGTAAGTGCTAGGCGATTCGGTTTGTCGTAGTTATCTTTGCGTTGTCGAAGTCAGTACATTGAACCCCCATCGATATGTTGTGATAGAAGCAGCATGCAGGTCATTATACAGACCAAATGATCAATGGAAGACTCACTAGTGATGTGTGTGATCTCTTTCCCATTCCTCGCCACCTAACAATATTCTTTGAATATATTACTTTAACATCTAAGGCTAAGCATTCCCAGTTCGATGGATCACCGAGTCTCCTTCCGGAACCCTCAATTCCTCATAAATACATACTTGTTTTCACTCTCATCGATCCACGTTTCACACACAACGTCAATTGTAGGCCGCCATAAAAGCTAGCCTGATGAGTTGAGAAAGAGTAATGTGTATAGAAGTGGGATTTGAAGTTGAAAAGGGATTGGAAAGGCAATCAGAAAAGTCCAAAATGAAAGTCGAGCCAGTTTGTTTGGGAGCGCCATAAACGTTAGATCGGTCTGGACATCCCATGCTGCCATGACGCTTGTCTATCCTTGCGTTCCACATTGACGTGTCCCCCCTCACCGTCCTCCGCCCAATAAATACCATCTTTTCATTATACTGATTTCTCAATCAAACATTCATTTCCTTTATATATATATATATACACACACACACACACTTGTCTTCCAAATTTAGTAATAAATTAATTGAAATTGAATCTTTTATAGTCAAATAATCACGTATTTGAAGAGAAAGTAATACAAATAAATAAAATTGCATATAAAATATATCTTTTTTTTTCTTACACGTATTTTTTTATCTTTCTCCTCCTACACAATTTATATATATATATATATATATAATTAATTTGTGACCATAAAAAATTTAGACCCGAGTTAATTGAGAATAAGAAAGAAAGAACTTGTCAATTTGGGATTGATGATTTTTATAAACACTACAGGAGTATATAAAAGGGCCCTCTTTAACTTTTCGTTGTTTGCAAACTCCTCCTCAACTTCTGAAATTATAAATTTGTTTATTATCCATCCTTCAAACCCTTTTATGTCCGGTAGCCTATTCTCATTGGACTGCAACTAAATTTAGATTTTTTATTTGAGAATTTAAGTATCTAGGGTTCAGCATCTCATTCATTCGCAATCCTTCATATTTTAGCTAGTATTAATATTTAGTTGTAGGGCAATAAAAAGTGTCATGTAACAATTAAAAAAAGCTGTAAGTTTTATTTCAGGTGTCCATGTTTACAAGTAATTATAAGAGCTGGGAGGTAATTTGTAATATTGGTGTGGAATTTAAAATCCCACGTTAGACAAGAACGAGGGTGTGACAGAACATAAGAGAATAAACCTTATATAATCCACTTGGGCGTTTAAAATTGTCTAACAACATTCTTATCCTCTATTGTCAGTTTTTCATATTCAGCTAGTTTTCAAAATTAACAGCCGTTGGAAATAATTGTTAGTTTTCAGAAGTATCACTGCTGGACAAAACTGTTCAAACCCATTAAACAGTTTCTCTTTCTACACAGGAGTTAAGAAAAAAGAACCATATTTCTGAGAAGCTATGTTATAGCTTGGAAGGAATTTGTCAACTTATAATTCCTTCCTATCAACTCTCCTTTTTTTATAAATAAGATTTAAAAATAACATAATAAGTTACACTTATCTTCTGTCCGTTATATAATAAATAATCTTTTATAAAATTCTTATCCTTCTTAATCCTTGGTGTTCAAACCCCACGCTAGCTATAAATTGAGAGTTGAGATTTTAATATATGCATATACGCTTATATTCGACTCAAAAATTAAAGTTGATATCAAAAGAAAAGAGAAGAAAGAGGCTTCTCTCCCATCTCTGACAAGAACAGGATGTCCAGTCTAAAGGTGAAAAGTTGGCCTTTTCAATTTTTGTTGATTATTAAAAAAGTTTAAAAAAAAATAAAAAGTCTAAGATAGTGAAACTCAAAGTCCAGTTTCAACGAAAGACAGGAGAGGAGCTGAAAGTAAGAAAGAGCCGCACTGTGAAAGGGGACTAGTAGACTTTCTTGCAGTACGTTTCAATGAATGGATTATATGACAACGCAGTATTGTACACTTCATAGAAACGATTTTTATTTTTTCTTTTTTCGAGTAACTACTCTAACTTGGAGGCATGAAGAAGATAGGATAACCACTACAAGAGACCTCCCATTTTTTGTTGATTACGATCACTGTCCATCACAAACTCTTGAATGAGCGCTGTGCAAACTTTTTTCTTTTTTTCTATAAAGGTAATTAATTAATTATATATTTATATATATATATGTCAATGCAATATATAAGAGATTATTATTAAATGATAGAAGAATGAGGATTGATCTTGATTCTTTCTTTTGAGGCGTCATATATATTGATGGAAATTAAAATGACTCTCATAGATTGGGTCAATGAGACAATGACCGAGCTGAAAAATCAAGCATACTTTCAGATTATTATAATTATTTTTAAAAGAGAACTTCTTATAAATTCAATTAATCATCTTTACAAAATAAAATAATTCCCCTTATAATATTTTAACATTCTACCTGTAATAAATCATTACAAGCTTATAACATTAATGACATCTTCAACTAATTAACTACTCTTGTATTTCCAAAAAACAAAAGAAAGCTAATTAACTATTCGTTTTTATTGACTTTTCTGAGTTAATTAATAACCATATTCTCCCTCTTCCCCTGTTTTACCCAATATTTGTGGTTGACGTCCTTGTTTTTAATTGCACATGTCTTTCCTTCCAGTTAGAAAACAACGTAGAGAGAGAGAGAGAGAGAGAGAGAGAGAGAGAGGGAGAGAGAGCGCTGCCGTCAATATTGACAATAAAAGAAGACTTTTTATAAATTCAATTAATCATCTTTTCAAAGTAAAACAATTGCCCTTATAACATTCTAACAAAAATGAATCATTTTAACATTAATGACATCTTCAACTAATTAACTATTCGTTTTTATTGACTTTTCTGAGTTAATTAATAACCATGTCCCTCTCTTCCCCTATTTTACCTAATTAGGATTACTGGGCTCCCGAGGTTCGAGAAAACCAAAAAATAAAAATTAGAAAATAAATCTTATCATAAATAGTTTAAAAATAATAATTTTAAAATAAAAACAAACTCAATTTTTATACATAAACTATCTCCAATCTGATATATAAGAAACAAATAACTAATTCACCAATATTAAGAAAGTTAGTTAAAAGTAATTAATCTTTTTAATTTTGTCTCAAATAAAAATTATTTTTAAAAATATCCTTATTTAATACATGCATTTTCTCCTTAAAATTAATTATCACCACTACTTATAATTTAAATGACTTATTTAATGAAAGGTATAATTGAAATATTATAATTAATATGATAGTTTATTTTTTATATATAAAATCAAATGAAATCTCAAAAAAATCTTTTATATATAAGATTAGAAGAAATAATAGATATTTGAAGTTGACATCCCTGTTTTTAATTGCAAATGTCCTTCCCTTCCAGTTAGAAAAGAGCCGTCTATATTGACAATGTGGATACATTACAATCAAGATATGTATACTAACCTTGGAAAGTTAACTTACATGTGAGGAGGGGAACTAAAGATACTACGTACGAATCAAATACTTTTTAAGAATAGTTTTTTTTTTTCAATTAGGTTTGTTTGTTAATGAGAAGCTTTGCTCACAACTGACGTTTTTCATCATTAATCACACTTAGCGACTTATCTCTTAATTTGGAATAAATGAATAAATTAATTAGTAATTTAAGATTATCCTCGTATGTATTATCTCTTAATTTTCACTGTTTAATATTTTTTTTAATACACCAACATATTAAAGATAAGATTTTTTTAATAGATTATTTAAATTATTTACTGTTGAAATCACACCAAATTAATAACTCCAATACTAACTAAACTGATTCATTTGATTGAACTACCAAACACTGTGGCTTATAAAAAGAGAAGATCAATCACTTGGGAGCAGAACAGTTATTAAAGCTTGATTAATTAGATTAACTTCTACCAGATTTAAAAGCAGTAGCAATTATGAAGCTACTGATCACTCGTAGGATGAATTCTTTATCAACGGTCTCGCATTCAAATGAAATTGAAGTCTGAATCAATGGCTCAGTACCATCTAACCTATGCTTTCGTTTCGATTTCAATAATAAAGCAAATGCCTCCTTTCAAATATATATGGTTGATTTTTCTTTTTGGGCGTCTGAAAATGAGCCATGATTTTATATTTTTGGAAATAATTTTATTTTTTAATTATAATGTACTTAATTATTAAATATTATTAATTATAAAATAAGTTAAAAAATTTAATATCTTTCTATGTGGGCCTTTTTATACAATACCATTCTTCTTGCCAACAAGCCCCGTCCCTCTCTCACGCGTGCACAGGTACTCATATCCATGTGGCAACAAATTTTTTTAAAATCCTAAATTATTCTATTGGTTACTTCATGTTACACCTTAGAACCTCAGGAGATATTATCTCTTAAGGCATTTCCCCTTGTAAAGATTTTCTGGGTATAAGAGAAAAACAAAGAAACCTATCTCCTAATAAATATGGTATACGTGGACAAAGCGAGCTCCAATATCAGTTTGTTTAAATTAATTAGAGGAGAAAAATTCTACATTCGTACTTATATATAATAAACAAATAATTAATTTATAAGAATTAAAAAAATTAGTTAAAAATAATTAATTTTTTTAATTTTATCTTAAATAAAAATTATTTTATAGAAATATCCTTATGTAACGTGTATATTTTTTTTTAAAATTAATGACAACTATTACTTATAATTTAAAAGATTCATTTAATGGAAGATATAATTAAAATATTATAATTAATATACTAGATATTAGTAATTTGTTTCTTATATTTTAGATCAAATCAAACTCTAAAAAAAAAATTTATATATGAAACTGGAGATAGTATTAAACTAAAGTGAATTTTATTAAAATATTTATTATTATTTTAATTATTTTAATCCATCTATTTAAATCAATGACATTAAAAAAAATCTGAAAATAAATTCGCATAAAAAAATGAGTAGACTAACCCACTTTAATAGACATACAAATTATGGTAAATATATTTTTAGCTAAAAATCATTTATATATTTTATATTATTAAATTTATTTATTTATTTATTATTCTTGATAGATTATATTTGCCTATTTTCTTTAGATTAAATTAATGTACACACATCGAATTAATCACTACAAATTAAAAGAGAAACATGCTAAAAGTCACTAAATATCTATTTCACTATATTGATTTAGTTGTGAATATTATTATGTATAATTCGCGGGGCTAAAATTAAAGGTTCTCTCTCTCTCTCACTAACATTAGCAACGTGGCTCATTTCTTCACGTTCTTTTTTAGCATGTGATTAATACATATATATATGTATTAATCGCGGCTCATTTCTTCACGTTCTTTTTTAGCATGTGATTAATACATACATATATATATATATATATATGTATGTATTAATCACATGCTAAAAAGGAACGTGAAGAAATGAGCCACGTTGCTAATGTTAGTGAGAATCTTTGATAACAGGGGAAGTGATGAATGAAAGGGACTAACATTTAAAAAAAAAATGGTGCTGCAGATATACAGTCAGTGTCATACTTAATTTATGATATAGGGCAGCAAAAGCCATAGTAACCACAGCCGTTACCGGTGATGGACTGATGCCCGTAAGGCACAGATCTTACTCACCAGATACATATCAATTCAACCAACCAAACTCTCCACCCCCTAAACAATTTGAAAGATACCTAGCACTTTATGTACAATGCATCATCTCCCAACTTCTTTATCATTCAATTATTCTGAGAATCATATGAATAATAATATTGTCTCCCACAATACTGGTAATATTTTTCTATTCTCCTTCTCGTGCTTACTAAATTCTAACTCTCACTATTAAACGAGAATAGCAATTTGCTTGAGCTTTATTTCTGTGAATTTATTGCAAAAGTTTATTGAATCAATTCTTAGAAAAAAAAAAAAAAAACCTTAAATTTGGACGTGCAATCAAGTTTAATTATTACCAATCTTGTCAATAAAAGTTTACACAACTGACGAGATGGAGCAACGTTGACACAAGAACTTGAAGTTCAACCCTTGTTGCCAATCTCTTCTGGATAAATATTCACTAATTACATTGCTTTTTGTCCCTAAAGTTGGGACAACCTTGCTATTTAGTTCTTAAATTTTTTTTTTACTATGAAAAATAAAATTATTATCAATTTATATATACATAGAAACAGTTTTTCATATATAAATATGTTTTGGCGTTTTATATAGATAAGTTGAATGGGATAGCTTTGAACCGCGGTCACCTCCGTTTTTGGGTCCCTGTTTGCAGAAGACAATGGTCCCCCGACCTCACAAACGGAGGCGCATTTGTTTGGCCCTATTCTCGACCCCCACCATTGTCTTTCGAAATGGATTACTTGGCGTGTAGCAGGGCATGTTGTATAATATTTGATTTGATAACAAATAATCATAAAATTAAAAAAAGCTCAGCTCCTCTACTTGAGAGCGATATGTATTATACTGAAAGCATGGTAGAAGATCCAAGCTCATTGTCTTTTCTACCACATTTAATGCTACTCATTTCACAACCCTACAATATAACTACTAGAAAACATTATATGTAATTTTTTGTTCCTTAATTTTCACATATTAGGAATTAATACATTTAAATATATATGTATGTCAAATTAAGGTTTTCTTTTTCAATTACTAAATGCCAAAAAAGTCATTTCTAATCCAGAAAAATCATGAGTGCTATGGACCCCCTCCAAAGTACAATAGATCTAGGAACTTAGTTCATTTTAATCTGTAATCAGAACAGGGTCTTGTTGAGGAAGAAAAGACAAAAAAAAAAAAAACTCTTACAAAAATCAAGCCTTTTTTAACTACCCTATTACTTTCTTGTTAATAATGCCAAGCTGCATCTTAATACTGAAAAGAGAAAAGTGTAAGATAGTTCCCCACGTAGAAATTGTTGACTTTATTAGGTCTAACATTTGTTTTAAAATTTTTAGGCCTAACATTTTTATTTATAGCATTTATAATAAGTGCAACCTATATATTATGTTAGATGCAGTTTCGAGAAAATTATAAAAGAATAAAACTACACTCTTACTAACAGATTAAATTTTTGATCTAGTGGCAGGCGTTTGGAGAAACATCTTAACCTTAAGAATCCAACGAGAGTGAGATTAAAAATGCGGTTTAAAAGTTGTTTATGAAGAAGAAGCAATAAGGTTCGTCATGTGAATACAAAATTGAGGAGAGTGGATTTTGAGAGACTCAAAATGACCGACATGATAAATCGGGGAGGAGGCCCGTGCGGGTACGGTGAAGTTGAAAAGGCAAACAACGTTGAAAAACTTAAACCCTACGGGCCACACAATAATCCGGCACACATCACGAGGTCTAAGGTTTAATTACATCCATAACAACTAGTTCGTATACGCTAAATTCAGACCTCAATAATATCTATTTCTCACAAACAAGTTTTGATTTTTTTCATTAAACTATTCGTGTAAGGAAAAAAATAATATAATGAGGGTAAAGTTTATATAAGTTAATCTTGATAGGCCCCACCTTTTATATATCTCTCTTATATATAAAAAATCTCAACTGCATCCAAACAAACCACATAAAAACGATTTGGAGAGTTTCAGATTCAGATTGTAACTACAATTGGAGAGCTCAGATTCAGATTGTAATTACAATCTCATACGTCCACTTCTTCCTCACTTCAATATCCCGTATAGCAATTCCTCGGTGAAAAAATTAGTAATTTTGAAGATTGATTCTGGTACCATTAAATTAAAAATTTTATGTATTTGTAATAAATTTTATTTTACAGAAGCTGATTTTATGAAAAATTCTACATATTGTATGATTATTCACTTTAAGATCTTTATTTTATTCAAAAAGTATAGTTAAAACGTCAAGATGTATTTAATGATTAAAAAAAGTAATTTCTTGAATTATTTTTTCATAGAAAAGAGAGAAAATTAAGTCTATTACAATATTTTTTACAACGCAAGTTATATTATTGATTCGTTTAATATATATATATATATATTATAATTATGCTAAATAATTTAATGATAATATTTTGGAAAATAATTCTGACAAAGTTTGATCTTGATAAACATTAAAAATTTCCTCTTAAAAAATAACAAAACCTTTTCATAGAATAATCCAAGATATTTTAGCGAGGTAGCCTAAAAATTTACCCCCAAATTTGAAAATTTTATCCCCCTTGTTTCTGGGTGTTTCTACATTGAATGCCACGTCAGGGAAATGTGTGAAATGGGGTTATTGAGGATGAAAGCGAGAGGAAAACAGACGGTAGGCATAGTGACTTTTGCTAGGCCTTGAGTAAATGCTGTATCCCTTTTGACTCCTTAGGAAAAAACTCTTTTACCCTCCCCCTTTGGTCAGCGATTATACAGTTTGTTCTCTTCCCAGTTCTCCCCCTATATATGTATATCCATAGACAGGAGAACCCCAGTTGTGGACGCTTGTCCCTGCGTTCTTAAGAAGAAAGAAATCCATAAACACACTCTCTTCACAAGTTTCTGATATATAGGAGCCCAACCCCTGCTCACAAATCTTTCTAACTCCCACAACACAGAGATATAGAAAGAGAGAGGTGGATATATATATCTATGTAATGGGGAGACTACCTTGCTGTGACAAAATTGGGATTAAGAAGGGGCCTTGGACTCCTGAAGAAGACATCATCTTGGTTTCTTACATTCAAGAACACGGACCTGGCAATTGGAGATCAGTTCCCACCAATACAGGTCAAATCTTCTACTTTAGGTTCTGTTCTTGTGAGGAATAGGAGTTTCTCTGTTGTTGGCTTTCTCAACTTGTGTTTGGTTAATCTTCATTTAATTGTTTGCTATTCCCATTCTCCAGTTAGATTGTGTCAAACTGATTTTGGCGTTAATTTCAGGTTTGATGAGATGCAGCAAAAGCTGCAGACTTAGATGGACCAACTATCTTCGACCTGGGATTAAAAGGGGCAACTTCACCGATCATGAGGAGAAGATGATAATCCATCTCCAAGCTCTTCTGGGCAACAGGTACGATATCTGTATTTGGTTTTATGGGAATTAATGGAATTGGGATGTTGTTAATCATTTTCCTGAAACGTAATGGCTGCAGATGGGCTGCTATAGCTTCGTATCTTCCCCAGAGGACAGACAATGACATAAAGAACTATTGGAATACCCATTTAAAGAAGAAGCTGAAAAAGTTTCAGACTGGGACTGAGGGTGATGACCAAGAAAATTACTCTTGTTCGCAGCGAAAGGGCCAGTGGGAGAGAAGGCTTCAAACAGATATCCACATGGCCAAACAGGCCCTGTGCGAGGCTCTGTCCCTTGACAAGCCAACTGAAACCAATAACAAGGCCTCCAATTCTACAATCCAAACATCCCCATACGCATCAAGCACCGAAAACATAGCCCGATTGCTCCAAAACTGGGTGAAGAAATCCCCAGTTAACTCAACACAACAAACAAGCTCAGGAGCTCGCCTCAGCAATATGGTCACAACAGGTTCCAGTTCATCTAACGAAGCAGCAGCGCATAATAATAATAATAATAACAACAAAAATGCTCTTGATTCGCTATGGAGCTTCAACTCCTCCATTAACTCTGATGCCTCCCAGTCTGTGTCCGTGGACGACAACACCAATAATAGCTTGTTCCAAGAGGAAAGCAAGCCAGGCTTGGATTCCGAACTCCCTCTGACGTTAATCGAGAAGTGGCTTTTCGATGATGGGATAGCTCAAACCCACGAAGACCTAGTCAACATGTCACTACTGGAAGAAACTACACCACACTTGTTTTATTAGAAGATTACATCTGTACTCACGAGGCCCAAGGACGACTATTATCCTAACAATCCCATTCCATGTATGTGCAGGGTACCTAAGGATTGATCAGTTTGGACGGCAGCTCAAGTGCTTAACCTAGCCAGCTGCTAGCTAGGGGTCCCTTTGTTTTTTTTTCGTCAAGGTCTTCAACTTCTGAAACTACTACTTTCCCAGGCCAGCGTAGGAAGAATGGAAGATGACATCCTCTTACTCTACAAACCAAAAAAAAAAGAAGTGTACATTGACTACATTCCAAGTTCATCCTTAAGTTATGTACCAAATCGTCAATTTTACAGATATATGTTCTCACCTAACTAGAACTGTATTATATGTGTATTTTGTGTTCTTACCATATGCCAGTTAGCTATTTGAACTTCTACAAAAATAGTCTCTCAGTATATATTTTAATGGAACTGAAAGTATAATTGCATGAGAAATAACCAGCGGTTACTCGTGCTTGAACATATAATTTTCATATTTGACACATATTTATTACTCGATTTTCAGCATTTTGTTGAAAGGAGTTACAGCTTTTATACGCAATGAACGGCGGTGGTAAAGGGGGAAAAAAAAAAGTGGGGTAATGTTAGTGAGGTACTGCAATAGGGTTAGAGTAGATTGTTGCTCTAAAGGGGCATATTTGGATTATTTGAATTTTTATTTTTTTAGGGTCGGCTTGTACCTCCGGAGCTTTCGCCTCATACAAAGATAAAAATAAAAAATTATTTTTATCTCTGTTTTCTTTTAAATAAAAAAATATTAAATTTAAACAATTTAAATTTTTTTTTCTAAAGCAACACGCTAATAGAGTATTTGGTTTTTTTAATTGAATCATTATTAAAAAAAAAAAAGAAATTAATATCGCTAGCCAAGTAGCCATAGATATTGGATGCTGGCCGTCAAAATATTAAAAAAAAAGGGGAAAAAAGTTTGTATTTATGACAAAAATTTACGATTCTGTCAGGGCAAAATGAGTAAACCATGGACAATCTCATACGCATTTCTCTATTATTATTTAGTGCCATTTAATAAAATTTTGATTTTTTTTAAGTAAAAAAAAAAGATATTGCTCGAGATCTGAATAGATCTGGATCATATGAAGTTCACTTCAATTAAAATGAGGAGATAGATAAACCCTTTTTGTCTCTCTCCTATACCCTAAACCTTCTTTGTCTCTCTCCTCATTTTAACTAAAATAATTTGAGGGGATTCATCCCCCCCCCCCCCAATTATACATGAAAGAATCACCTTACATTGTGTAAGACCCATCCTCACTCTCCATTTCTTTGCTCACTTCAACTAAAATGACTTTAAGGATTCATTCCCCCCGCCCCCATTATACATGGAAGCATCAACAAATGCCAACTATGCCATTGAATTGGTAAATCACATTTATTGATTCATTGATAAAAGTATATTTTCTCGTCATTGGCTCATCTCCGTGGTGTAGGTATATAGGCATGATCACGTCAGTGCTGATTCACAGATGACATGGAAGAAATAACACATTTAATGGGCATTTGCATGTTTTAGTGCATTTGAATAATCTATATGTAAATACATGTTATGCATTTAAAAAGAAAAATAAAAAATAAATAAAATAAATCATATATATCTTTATTTTTTTATATTACTCTCTATTCTAAATATAAGATATATTATTGCAAAAGATTACAATTCTATTTTAGTAACTATCCATTGACATATATATCAGTTAATCTCAAATTAAATTACTGGAAAACTTAATATCATGATAATGATTCCATAACAAGTCAGTTGTGAACTACAGAGAGATAAAGAGAGCAAAGTGATTTTTTCTTCTCTCTTGTAAATCTACAGAATATAAAGGCTTGGCCATGGCCTAAACTACAAAGCAGAGTCATAAACTCGGATCACGATAAAGGCTAAAATAAGCACGTAGTCTAGTTTTGGATAAGAGTAGAGAGGACCCATGAGAGCTTTTGTCAAATGTATTAATAGCAAGAACAACTATTTTTAACCAATTGCTTATATTTAGTTTGTTGACAGCTTTATTAATCGTATGAAGTCCACTATGATTTTTAAAAAAAAAATTTATTTATGAACCTTAATTGTAGTATTATCATTATAGTCACATCCTTCGTTAATTATGCCACCATCGTTCTTTGTCCTTGATAGCTTTGCATCCTCACGACCCTACCCCCATCTAATATATCGCCGCCATCGGCAATAATTATATCCTTGTTTAATTATTTTGATTGATAGAAATGTTATCAATTATTAGTGTATATATATATATATATATATAGTTATGAGAAAAACAAATATTGCTAATTTCCTTACGTACGAATTGGTGAATTCTCAGAACAAATTCAAGTTATTTGTATTTGTAAAAGGGAAATGTGCTAATAACCATAACATTAAAAAAAATGGTAATCAATATCATATATATTCCCTAAGCCAATCTTGAGCCATAATATTCCAGAACAGGAAGATTTTAGATAATTAACTTTATCCCAAATGTAAATGGAAAACAAGTACCCTGGGAACGAAGTCAATAAAGTGGTGATATCACAGGCTTGTATCAGCAGACGTTTGATTGGGCCGAAGATATGGGAACGGAAAGAAAAACAAATCACAAAACTTGAGAGTCTTTAATTTATAATATATTATTATTTAGTATAAAAATAATTTTCTTTCACATCTTCACTCTTTTTTTATTTTTTATTTAATAATTTTATATATCAAATAAGCTCTGACTCTTTTATTGAGTTTCTGATAAAACAAAAGGATTTCACATTTTGTAAAATCTCATATTAAAAATGGAGGAAAAATCATAGGCCAAGTATCTTGTCTTGGGAATGAGAAAAAATAGCCTTAAGTGTCCCACATGTGAAGGGTTTGACTTTGATATTGATATGTTTTTCTGAGCCAAAAACAGGCATTTGGAGGGAAATTACCCGAAAGTCACGTCTCAAATACTGGTAAAGGCATTGTAGAGTGCACATGAATTGCAGCACCAAAGCGAAGGGGAAGAAGAGTCACAGTCCAATTACACTTCTTCCCCTCCGAATCTGGATGAGTAGGTAAGGTACATTTCTCATTTTATACCGTTCAGACTGAGATATTTTATTTTATTTTTTTAATTATTATTATTTTAAAATATAATAATTAAAAGATTATTTTTATTTTTTAAATTAATAAAAATATCAAAATATAAAAATTAAAAATATCAAATTTGGATCGTTGAAATTTAATTCAAACAATTTAGATTAAAATGAAAAAGGACGAAGAGGGAAAAGAGAAGTAGGGAATCCAACTTTTTCCGCTTCCTGTTTGTCAAACCTCCCCACCGAATCCATTGAAGGGATACAGCTTTATTGATCCTTCACAGCCTCGTCTTATATCTTTTTCTTTGTTGTTTTAAAAAATTATATTTTTATCTCTTAAAATTAAAAGATGTATTATACAAAACAAATTATAATAAAATTTATTTTGATCAAAATATTTTTATGTTTAATACTTAAATTATTTAACAAATTCAACCAATATAAAATAGTTATTCATTTAAACTTAAAACAAAATAAATTATATTTGTGAAAAAGAAATAACAATAATTATCTTTAAGGGTATTTTGGTCATCTTTTGATTTTATAAAAAATTGTGTACATTTTATAATAAATAGAAAATTTATATAATTTCAAAATTACTTAATATATAATCCCTACAATTTAAGAAAAACCCTTTTTATTCATGAACAATGATTGAAGTTATAAGCAAGTTTAAGCATTGTTTTTTTTTTAGGCCAAATTAGCTATTCTGACCAAAGAAATCAATAAATTGGTTTGGTTGATCTATAAAATTAATCTACAAAAAAAAAACAAAAATTAATTGAATTAGTCATTAAATTTGTTTTTTTTAAAGATTTTTTCTTATAAAATAAGGCAATTTATCTTAGATAAATATAAAAAACTAAAAATAAAAAACAATAAGAGAAAGAAGGGATTGAAACAAAGTCAAATTTAAAGAAAAGATAATATAAGATAAACAAAAAGAGGTACGCTTTATTATTTTTTATGCTTTACTCTCCATCATTATTTGATTTTTTAGTAGCATCTCTCTTAAATATCAAGATATTTAGTTGACATTGTTCATTTTTCTTTTATTTTTTTATGACAAATAAAATCTTAATATAATTCAAATTTTTTTAAAAAATTAATATTAAATACTTTTAAATTTTAATTATAAGTAATTTTTATTTTTAGTTAAAAAATAATTTCTCAAATATCTTAAAAATATTGAATTAATAATTAAATATTTAAAATTTATTAGTATTTATACATGACATTATATTTTTAATAATAAAATTTTAAAAAATATATTTAATTATTATTGATTTGATCATAATTAGACTAATAAATCATGAATTAATAACTCTACTAATTTAATTCTAAAAATATTAAGTTTAAGCGTTATGGTTGAAAATCCTTTTTGAGAAACAAAAAAAATGAAGTTTCCTTTCAAAGTTACTTTTTGAGTGCACAATACTTTTAAGTCGATTGGAAGTGAATTCTCCAAGGTTCACTTCAAGTGAAATGAAAAAAAAAAAAAAATGAGCCCACATCTCTCTCTCTTTCTTTCTCTCCACTTCATTTGAAATGGACTTTACAAGATATGCTTCTTAAGCCAACTTAAAGCACAAGGATGTGAAACTCAATTTGAACCAATATTTTAATCATAGCTTAATGAGTCTTGTTTTTCATGTTGCTTTTTTTTCTCTCTCCACTTCACCTGAAGTAGACTTTACAAAAGATGCTTTTTAAGCCGGCTTAAAGTACAAGGATGTAAAACTCAATTTGAACCAATATTTTAATTATAGCTTAATGAGTTTTGTTCTTCACGTTGCCATCGAGAAAATGTCATCTCTCATATCATCTACCATGCTCTATGATTCACATGCAATATAGCAGAACCACAAGTGTCTAAGACAAAGCTATCCCTCGCTCTCTAACCAAACATTGAATTAAGTATATCTCGTGGTACCAGCCTCACAAAGCAGACCTGCCAAATAAAGGCTGAACTGGTCCCTTCCAGCACAGGGACCGTGACCTTAAACCCCAGTATTTTTATGTGTTGATGATTATAGGTAGCGTAGGTACCCTTAAGCTTTTAAGTAGTTGTTCCCTTACCACCATAACATAAGCAACAAATCTACCTATATATAATATTTTAACAATTCGCATTACATGCACGAAAGGGAAGATATGAACTAGTGGCGATATTATATATAAGCTGTGCAGATTCTCAAATAAATCACAATAACTATAAGGATTCTGTTGGACCCTATGAATAGATCTACCATTTATTTCAGTTAGGAGAGAAATTAATATCGCCGCCTTGTTCAATCTGTTTTCCTCCATATTTCCATCTTTCACGAAGCTTAAATGAATTCTTTAATTAGCATTGTTATCATGTTATGCGTTTTTGTGTAGGAACCAACCTAAACACATTTTAATGAAAATTTTAAGTTCTAAATTAATTTTACAAATACAGTTGCACGGAGACAATGAAATGTGAAGGAATTAAAAGGGAATAATAGTTTTATCCATGGGATGCTCAGCAAAGTAGTATATTTATTATAATGACAATTATTAGTAAGGTTTGATGTGCAAAATTCACATGTTTAGCTCATATAGTTGGGTGAATATAAACTTTAATTTTATTATTGGATTCAATTTCTAATTAAAAAAATTATAATCTAATAAAACTCGTTCGCTAAGTTTATTGGTAGTGGAGCGAAGTGGTATATTTACATTAATATTATTCGACTCAACCTTGTATATACAAATTTAATTGAATTTCTATTATTATTTTATTTTTATACAAGCCATGAGAAATATAGCACATATACAGAGTAATTGGTGTTCAGTAATTTAAGGATAAGTGGTTTGAATAATTCGTACAAGATGTTATATTTAATCACTTGTATCATCATATATAGCAACAAAGAAGAAAGGTGTTGAACTTGTAACAACACCAAAAAAGAAGCGCTGGGTTGGTGGGTACTGCTAGTATTTGAACGGCCAATCATCGTCTCGTAAAAATAAATATAAGATAGGGCTTGTTAGGTTTTCTGTTTTTAAAATAATTTTTTGTTTTTAAGAATAAAAAAATAAAAAAATTTGTTTGATAATATACTTTTAATAAAGTATTTTGTAAAACAAAAAAATAAAATTTTGTTTTCGGAAACAAAAAAATTAGAACATTTTTTTGTTATTTCGTAACTTTTGTTTTGTAAAATCAGAAAAAAATAAATAAAAAATAACTACTTTTTAAAATAATGATTCAAACAGATTTTTTAATTTTTTTGTTCTCAAAATTTCTTTAAAAAAATATCTGTTTTGAAAACATTAAAACAAAAATAGAATCAAACAGGCCCATAAGTTTTCCTAAAAAATTTACTAAAGGATCAAATTGGCCTGTTATTAATGGAATTTCTTGTCCACCCTTCGTAAAATATTCATTTGGACTTAACGATACTAGAGTGTTTTTCAAAATTAAAAAAAATATAAATATAAATTTTAATATGATATTTTTTGGGTAAATATTTATATATCATTTCCTATATATTCGTTATTAAATTCTTTAATCAAAACATAATAAATATATATTTTTTAATTAAGCTATATATTTATCATATTTTAATTAAACATTTATATATTTATTATATTTTAATTGTAGAACTTAACAAAGATATAAAAAAACTAAGTCTAATCTTTTTTTTTTAACCAAAAAAGCAAGGTAGGCCAACTTGCTAAGCGACACTCCTGCACATGTTATCAATAGGCCCATAAGCTCTTGGCTATTAAAAATTGCTTCTGTGGACCAAGAGTCTCTAAAGTGAAGGACTAACCCAAATTAAAAAAAAAACTTAGCCTTAAGTAAGAAAGAGATTTCAAGTGTCGCAAATTTTATACTCACATCAATTATTTGAGAAATTAATAATTAGTGATACAAAATAAGTTATGGCGAACTATCATATTTTTTCAAGAAAGGGGTTGTTTCACTACAGCTTTTGATTAATCGATGACATTATTTTTGTAGGCCGGCGAAGGTCATGAGCAGCCCAGAAAATAGGCCCAAGTGATTGAAGCCCACTTCCGGGCTTCACGGGCCCACAAAATGGATGCAACGCCAATTATTAGTGCGCGGTGGGTAAATGCTTACTCATCTCAGCAAGGAAAAAAGTTGTTAATGGAGAAATTTATAATAGCGAAAGAAGAGCCCATTTTAGAAATCTCCATTGTCTGTTGTACAAACCTAATGAGAAATAATAATAATAATAATAATAATAATGGGCCTTCTTCAACAACCATAACCCAAGCTCTCTAGAAGAAAAATGCTCTGTCTCAAAACTTCTAAAGTGGGCCAAGAAAAAAAGGCCCATCCTGAAACAACTTTGTTTAATTTAATTGGTCGGATAAAAAGGGATTATATTAAGATCAATTCAATGCAAATATTAAAAAAAAAAATCACGGTCATCTTTATATTATTCGGTTGTTCTGTACAAAATACTCATTCGAGATACGTAAAGAGTGAATGTGTTAATTTCTTTATATGGCCTACAAGTTTGTATATAGAGAATTTTTATACAAATAAAAAATAATTTTCTCTTACATACAATTCACCCTTCTATCGTTGAAAAAAGAAAAAAAAAAAACCGTATTCCTTCATAAGTATAAGCAATCTTCTGAATGTTTAATTTTTAAGTCAGAAAATGTTACTCCGCAAACTCAATTCTTGAAGCACCAAAAAGAAAACTTTCAAATTAGGTACACTATGTTATTCACCCAGAATATATATATATATATATATATATATGATGTTATCTCAAATTTATAGTGGGATCTTCGTTTGAAGCGTACATCAAACCGTTTATGCTTCAAAGTGATGCATGTTGAACTAATTATCACCGCTCAGTATGGCCGGATAATATTTTTTATAGGGTTTAATCAAATATTAGTTGTAAAGTATATTATATAATATTTTTGTTGAATATATAGCCTCATCAAAGTTTGATAAATGAAAGTAAAGTTGCAGTTTCATTTGGAGAGTTTGTCAAGCTAAGAATTAAAGTTGATGCTAAGGTAAGCACTAGCTAAAGGATGGATGTGACGGCTAAGTCAATGATTAAATCTTCGATTTGCTAAATCAAATCCCTATCCTTTTTTCTAGACTTGACAAATTAAAGTAAGCAATGTAGAGGACATGACATTACTCAATTGTAAAATCTTTGAACTTAATACGTGGATTAATGTTGAGCAATAATTCAGAAACAAGAGTCAAGAAAATTAACCTAATGAGCAAGAATTAATTAATGAGAAAAACTTTCGTTCTTATGCACCATGATGAGTAAGACTAGGTAGTAATTAATCATGGGTTTGACGCACATGGTTGATCTAGCCTGGAGAGAGAGACGCTCTAACATGGAGAAAGAGACGTATCGATCTCCAATCAAAGATGTTCAGCAGTTCTTGGCCACACTAAATAGAAATCCTCTCTGTATAGTACCTTTCTGTCTACTACAGCTGAACTTTAGGGTTGGAGATAGCTTTCCACTTTGGAATTTTTCTCTTACAGATCATTCCAATCAGTATCTAAATAAAGAAGATCGGGAAAAAAAAATAAATTAAAGAAAATATTATTTAAAGAAAAAAAAAAAAAAGAATCAGAGGGAGCATAAATTTCTTACCAGGTAGGCTTCACAAATTGGGTACGGTTGGTGAGAAGCAAAGGGTCTCATCACATTATCTTCCCAAATGACAATCATTGGTGCTTTGCAAAGTCGAAATCAATTCCATTCTTTACCGAAAAAGTGATTCTTAAGTCGCTTACATTACAGCTATATGTTATTTATCAGCATTCAGAAATCAGAACACTTCGTTATATATTGTACTTTTATCTGCAAAATTACATCATCCATAAATATTTTGAGGTGAATTCATATAATATTCTCCCAACGTAGATACTCCAAAACCAGCTCATGCACTTTATTATTTCATGAGACAAATGTCATGTAAAACTATATATATCTTCCACATCAATCTTAGGATTATAGGTTATATATACCTTTCGCAGTCCCCGACAAACCAACAAACTGATCAGAAAATTGGGAAATTATCTTTCTTTCGTGTCTTTTAACTACATAAATATTTATTTGGGCTATTTGACCTTCCCTAAACAGATTCTGACCAAGACATACACATATGGCAGCACCTGGTTGGCTAGGTACTTCTGTTATCAACTACCACAAAAAATCTGTCTAAAATCAACATATTGAAATTATAATGACAAATATTATACTAACTCCGAATAACGATATATATAAAGTTAATTAGGAAGGGACCTACATAGTTTCACTAGTACGATGGAGATGGGCTTGTGGTTGGCACGTGAGTGAAGATAATGTTTAATATGTATATATGTTTGTTATGTGGGAATGGGGATATCAAAATGAGATGGAGAAGAATATGGGAGAAGTGACCCCTACACTCCAAGAGAAGAAACAACCACACAGTTCCATCAGTACTTGATCTTAGCCAAAGAGGACGAATTGGTATACAGCCAAGCATCACAGCACATTGTTTCAACACCTTCATAAATTCTGCTACTAGAAAACTGTACACATTTCACATCTCAACGCTGGCACAACTTATGCATGCCATTGTCTTTCACCCCCCCCCCCCCAAAAAAAAGAAAATATATCTCTATAGCTGGCAAATTGCTTTATATATACATATATATATTGCGGTTTCAGCAGATTGATTATTAAATTCTGATCTACTTAAATTCATTCACTCTTGTTTTTGACTTCTAATTCATAGCTCTTTTAATTCCTAGGTTTAACCCAATACATAGAATCATATTTTCAATACAAAGAGATTTCTTGATCAGATCCATTTTTTTCTCAAAAAGAAAAATTTTATTGACTTAAATATTAAAAATTACGTGCACGTTTATGATTGACAAGCACATGTGTCCTTGTCCTTAGTCACTTTCCCAAATGTGCACATGTTACTGCCCCCATTGTGTGCTTGTCCCTTTCTAGTTCCTTACTCTGATATAGTGATGGTGGAGGCTCCTCATGCCTGCTAGCTTGTGCATATATTACTCATGGCTTAATTAAAAAATCCACACCTTTCAACATTAAACTATAGTTTCAATGCTGTTTTTATTCATCCCCTATTAAAATTTTTTGAAAATCTACTCAATTCAGGTTCTTATGTAAACCACACATTTCTTTAACCCTCTTTCTGTCTGTTTTGTATTAGTTCCTACATTTGCGATGGCCTGCTGTGACCACCATATGTCAGGTTGTATGCAGAGAAGGACATGTACCTTTCAACTTCTCTATATGGGAAATTGTAGGTTTCTCATCCTTTGTTTCTTTTCTCGTAATGACTTAAAAAAGAAATGGAATCATGTAACATATATATAAATATATGATATATCGTGAATTTTTTAGATAGTTTAATTTGATGGTGGCAGATATATGTATAAAAGAAGAGCATATGAATGATGTTGAAATTTGGAAAAGTTATGATTGTGCTTGATTTGATCCAAGGAAAGCTAGAAGGGGAATGGTGGATGCCATTGATCGATAAAAGAGTTGTGGGGAATGGTCCTATATAATTATTAGAATCTTAGGTAATTAGACAAGAGTTGTTGTCACAGTTGCAAGGGCCATAGCGAACCGCCTTTTCAGTATCAATTTGGACCCACTCCACTTACGGAAAAATTAGCATCTACCCTCGGTTGGTAACTCTGTGCTTAAATAGTTTAATCAATGAGTTTAACCAGAAAAGCAATATATTCACAATTCACTCGCTTATCCCTTATGTTTACACTTAATTTGCAAGACATTCTTATAATTAATTAACATTTTGAAATAATTTTCTATTTTTTATTATCTGAACTCTTGAGAAAGGTGAGCTATCAAATCGCAAAGACAATTCCAGGGTTACTTATTATTATGGGTCAAATGAGTGAAGACAAGCATTATGCTATTTCTTTCGGTTTTCATTTCAAAGTTTTGTCCGGTTCTCAGTGAGAAAGTGCCACTTAAGGTATGGAGGATCAGCCTTTATTTATCCTTCGAAACTAAATGGATGGATGATCTTCTGTGTCTGTGGAAAGTCGTTTATAATTTTCTTGGATTTTTGTTTATTTTAATAGAATTTTATAAAAAAATTATAAAAAAAGAAATAGTTTGTGTTTGATAAAATTATTTGTTAAGTGTTTTTATCAATATTATTGTATTTAACAAATCTTTTAAAAAAAATTTCTTCTATCAAATTACTTAAAAATTATGAATTTAAGAGGATAGGTGACAAAGATAAAAAAAATAATTTTAATAATTAATAATTTGAAGTAAAAATATTTTTTAAAAAATTAATTTTATTCTTTTATTTTTACGAAGAAGTTTCAATTTTTTATTTCATTCGCCGCATTGTTTGTTTTGTTACCACTTACAAAAATATAGCCAAACATCTTATTATCTCAAAATAGATACAATTTTAAAAGCTAAACAACTTCCGACCCTCTAAAAAGTTAGGCAAACCTGAGTAAACCCACAATTCTACATTGATCTTCAAACTTGTACCTTTCTCTCGTTGGCATCATAACAAATTAAAGAGGCACCACCACCACTCCCTGTGAGGGTGATGTGGTGTGCCGTCATTGGCTGATTAAACAATACACACTTTTGGGCAGTAAGTGATACTTTGTCTGTGTGCCGGTCCTTAAGGTTGAACTATTGAGAACCAACTAAAAAGTTGGTAAAATAAGGCTGCTCAACACTGATGATCATCATTCATCGATATCAAAATCCTATTTAATTTCCATCCCCTTGGACCTAGAGCTAGAGGTAGCTTTTCCCACCCCTAACCCCATATAAGGTTCCATGCTAGGGTTAGGGTTAGTCACCAAGCACTGACTTGGCTTTAAGGGTTTCTGCGGTGTGGATGATACAAGTGATCATCATTGGAATTAATCCAATCATCACTTTTACTCTATTCTATCCGTACATAGGGATTAAAGGGGATTGTTGGGTATCAAGATGAAGAAGAGACAGGTGGTTGTGAAGAGAGACGCGGCTAAGACATCGTCGTCGGTGGTGACGAACGTGAGATATTTGGAGTGTCAAAAGAATCACGCAGCCAACATAGGAGGCTACGCTGTGGATGGATGCAGAGAGTTCATGGCCAGTGGTGAGGACGCCACAACTGGGGCTCTTACGTGTGCTGCTTGTGGATGTCACAGGAATTTCCACAGAAGAGAAGTTCAAACCGAGGTCGTCTGTGAGTACTCTCCTCCTAATTCTGCTCGCTAGCTATAACAACCAAAAACACACCACAAATTATACACTATTGTTGCCAAGGATTTTGATCGAATTTGTGTATCGAATTATTAAATGATCGAACCTTTTCTTTGGGTTCTTGTAAGTGTGGATGGATTACCAAATCAGAGACATTGATTCTTGCAGAACAAAAGAAACTTAAACTCTCAGGGCTTGTGTTTCTTTGAATATTAATTATGATCAAGAGCTATCTCTCATGTTCTTTTTCGCTTTTCATCCCCTTCCTCATCTTTTCTCATTTTTAATTAATCCTTCATCATTCCCTAAAGTAGGAGAGGAATTATATGGGATCATCAGAGAGTAATTAATTAATGTGATGATCGGGAACTGATAATTGCAAACCATCTTTATATATACTTAAAACCTAGCTATCTGAATTTTATATTATAGTGTATGAGAAAAAAAAGGGGGGGGGGGGCACAGAAGTTATCCTGTGTTGGTTAATGTATTATTCCATCTATATTAATGTGTGATACTCTCTGATTGGTGAATTATATATAGCATGTTGTGCAATCAAGCTTGGTCAATTTATATACGCATAGTTATCCCTCAATGAGATGATATATATATATATATATATATTTATTTATTTATTTATTTATGGACAATTTTTTCATCGGTAGGTTGAAGACTTCGCCAATTGGTCTTGACCATTCCAAATATCTTTTTATGATTATCTTCGATCTTTCTATGCTTCATCTCATATCCCCGAGTGAAAACAGCTAAAGACATAGGAGTTTGAGGCAAAAATAGCAAATATATAGAATGAAAAATAATGTCACATAAGACTTCTTAATGATCTCCATCCTCTTCAATAACATTATGGAAAGCCAAATGATGTTAGCGATGGCTTATTAATTCTTCCCTCTCTTCAATGGCAAGAAAGCAGGTTCGGGCCAATATGTGATGAAGATAATTATCCTTGTCCCATCATTTTGCATTTGAACTATTATAACTCCTTGAAGGCCCACCTATATCCAATCATGTAAAGGATATGTCATATTTCTGTAATATATATTAATTAAGTAAAGTTGACTAAAGGTTATGCAACAGAATTTATATTGTAGTGGAGAAGTGACCAACCTTTCTTTTTGGTGTGGCCAGTGGCATTGGTTACAAACAATGATTAAAGAAATAATTTAATTCAACACAGAGGGAAAGAAAGCAATCCATATATGTGTGTGTGTGGTTTAATATGGTGGAAGCCGCAGCTGCACTTTCCATCTTTGGCTTCGTGATGTATGGGCTCTTGGTTTTGTTTATAATTTGCTTATTACTTGTTATACTATAAAGTATATATATATATATATATATATATTTGATATGTTTCCGTTTGAATAAATTAATTAACTTATCATATTGATTATGAATGTAAACTGGTAGTCTCTGACCTTATACTCTAGAATGCAGATTTTGCTCCATTGGCTAGGAAGTTTCTGCAGGGAAAAATATATAACATAAGGAGCAAAGAAGAAAATATTTAGTAATTGTGGAATGCAGAGAAATTCATGTGATTGTTTATAACTCCAAGAGGTTATGTTTATAGAAGCATGAGAGAAATATTAAATTTTTGTTGGGATAAACTTTGAAATTCAATATGCGTTGAAAGTGAAAAGAGAAAGCAAAACTAGCATCAGGCTGTAGTGTATGTTATAATTAAGGAAGGATCAGACAGATACGACCCATATATATGAAATGACAGGTGTTGATTGGAAAATGGACTTAGTTAAGGCCAATAAAATAGAATTTAAATCTTTTGTATTTAGTAAATAAATATACCATATGTATTTGAAATGAAATATTAAATATAAAAAGAGAGAAGAAAATAAATTATATATTTTTTTTATTCTTTTGTATTATACTCTTTTCTAAATATACAGAATATTACTATAAATGATCACAATCAATCAGCTTTAGGATATTGTGCTCTTTTTCTTAAGTGATTTGAGAGGGTCATTTAGAACTGCTTCTCTGAGTAGCTAATGGCAGACATAGCAATCACTAAGTTTGTCACAGAAAGCTTCATAAGGGTATTGTATTTGTAGGGGGACCCTCTAGTGTGCAAAAGAAATAGATGATGCACGTGAAAGCTCCCTTATTATAATGGTTGGCCTTATAAAGAAATGTGATTGCCTGTGTTAACATGTTTATTGCCTTTGCTCATTCCTTTAATTTCTGCTGTTTATTCTGCATTCTCAAGAAAAGCATTAATTAATTCCACTTGTGGAGTGTCAAGCTCTACCACTATATATTTACATGAGAAAAGCAATAATGACAACCACAATAGAACTGGAGTCGTCCCATCTCACCTGCTTTAATTTCCATGTATAGTCATTCCTCTATGATCTTACTAGCTTGCTAGCAAGCTAGCGAGAATTTATAAGGTTACTGTCACTTGACTCTTTCTCTTCAACCTGATAGCGTTCACGTTGAGATTCAATGTTTGGAATATAGAACTTGTTTGTTTCAAAGAGAAAGGAAAATTTTCATCATGAAATCCGTTGATATGCAAAATGATTACTGCTGTTGTTGCTCCATGATAATAAGCAGCAGTACCTTTGATTTTGTTCTATATATATAACATATATACCATACCATGCAAATGATGAGGAAAATTGCTATTGAAGAAGATAATGGAATCTTATGTTTGTGGGTATAGCTAGCTAGGCTCCAGGAAGCTTGTTTTGGCTGTTTAGCATAATGATAATAGGGACCTATGTTTGAAGAGTGTCTCTTTCAATATTTGGACTGTTTCAACCCAATTTTGTTTGATTCTCTTCATCGGCTGCTGCTGTACGGAGATCCCATTATCATTACTATTATTATTATTATTATGCTTGAAAGATATATAGTTCTGCAGGTTGCATCTTCCAAATCTAATATTGTCTTAGCCAAAAACAGCAAATTGCTTCATTTTTAAGATCCAATTTACAAAGTGATATCATTTTGGAGGGTACCAATACGGACCTTTTGGACCTCGTTTAGGACCCTTTATTCAGTTCTTGGCGCCCTAACATCATTTTGTAGGTCATGGCCCTATGCCTATGCATGCCCAAATCTGTATTTTGAAGGCAATAAAGTAACATTAAAAACATAAGTAAAGAAGCGCGGTTTCAGTATTGCCATGTATTTCTAGTTAATGGGGTATGTACCTAGCCAGCTTGGGTTCCCTTCTCTCTAGGGCACCGTGGCACATGACCTTGACTTCTATGAATCACATGGAGCTGCTCACCAAGGCAGCAAACTAAAATGTACTATAGAAATAGATGCGCGTGATATACACGTCAGCATATATTGGATGTCTGCGACAAATATATATATATATATATATATATATAAACACGACTGTCTTCCGTAGATCTCATCTCAACATCTCATATATATATATATATATATACACACACACACACTTCAAGAATCCATAGGTCTAATGGTTGTATAGTTACAGTTATAAAAGATGATACACTAATTAAAGCACTTTGGCATGAGAGTCACATTCATTCTTTTACAAATTTTGCTTTACATATATGTATAATTCTATAGGCAGCTTTCTTATTTGAACAAAAGTGTTAAATAAAATCATATATATAAACTTATAGTATTACTCATTAACGATACTAGTGCCAGAGATTGGATACTGAAATTCCAAAAAAAAAAAACGGTCAGTTTAAATTAAAAAGATCTATAAAAATAATATGTTCTAACTCACTATGTAAACATTGAGGTAATTTTCATATTATTTATTTGAGTAAACTAACCATTTATTCCTCAGATTCGTTTAGTTTTTTGTCCTTGGAATTTCAGTATCATACGAATTGGTTCCAAAAATATCTAATTCATTGCAAATTAATCCTTAAATCAAATGCCCTATAATTGCTATCTGAATTTTGCTAACTATGTCCTTTCCCAGGAGAATAGATTTCTCACGTCGGCAGCTAATTAAATTTGTTCAATTTGGTTTGTTTAGATATAAGGGAAAAGAATTTGAGTGTTCCATTTACCTTTTTATAAAATAGTGAATTACGTTTACTCATATCTTAATCGACCATATATATATATATATATATATATATAGCTTAACTGCCAAATGGATTCATTAATAACTGCCAAATGTAAATGGTAGGAATCATTTGACAAAATGATTAATTTGAATGAGTTAAATCTTTTTAGATTAACTCATGCACTTTAAAATATTTTTAGAAATTAACTCATGCACTAATATTTAGAGACTAAAGTGGGTTTATAAAATCAGGAATTAATTTATTAATTTACTCTTATTTTATTTCCTTGGAACCAAAAGAATATAACTGTAAAAGAAAACTGATTTTTCATTGTGATGTATTGTGTCCGTATGAAATCACCAAGCGAGGTTCCGGTAGAATGTCGTTTAAATTATTGACCAACATCATAGAAGATGTCGTTTTAATCACCTTGGAACAACAAGGTCAGATTAGGTGGGACCTTTTTTTAAAAGAAAAAAAATTCTGGGGCCATCTCACATAGCACGAAATTAAACAGGATGTAGGCTGGATTTCAGAATTAATTCGTTGTAATATCTTATCAAATTTTAAACTAAAACTGTCTTTTTCTTCAATTTGATAAAATTAAAATTCAGAATCCCCAAGTATAAAGTAGAAAAAGCTTTATAAATAGCTGTTTCCTTTTGTGCTCCATAAAGTAATAACAGCCTAAGATGGATCGAATTGGCACTCCTTAAGTTTTGCTAAGTGTTAACATCAAACATCATGCCCACTGATCAATAGTAATAAGCTTTTTTCAAGTGGCATTCGCAAGAATTCAGAACTGATTACATTTTATTTTTAGAAATTTTCTTCTAAAATTATAAGGAAATAAATCAGTTTTATATTATTATAGCTCATATTCATAACACATGCGCACGTAATTAACCAAATTTTAACGTTACTTTATATATTTACTTTGTTATTACCTATTATTTTCATAGAAATATGATTGATTTAATTGTAATTCAATCCTTTTTACTTTTTCTAGCAACAATTTGACCCTTAACGTTTTACAGGAAATATAATTTAACTCCAATAATAACATTCTGTTTCTTTTTTAAATAATAAGATGCAATGATTTGGTTATTATTATTTTTTCTTATAACACGTTAACGTGAGAAGCATGTGAATCCACTTTCCTTGCAATTCCCACCGACTCAGTTATGATGATATTATGAATAAGTGGGTTATAAATTTCAATTATGATGCAATAATTGTTATATATAGAATAATATTTCATCTAAATTATTATACTATAACTATACTTATTAATCACACAAAAATCAAATCAATTTTATAAGCACGATTGATTAGTATGATTATAGTAATAAATATAATAAAATTGCTAAAAAAATATTGCTGTATACGTAACAATTTATTATGTCATAATTAGGATTTAATTATGATATATCTAAATTCATAATGCCATCACTTTGATTCTAATTAGGCCTCCACATTGATACTTCGTCTAAGAAGTGTGAAGTGTTTATTTAAAATAAAAAAATAAAAAAGCAAAAGGTCTTAGAAATATAGCGGGTGGGAGAAAATAATAAAATAAGAATTAAACTCTCACATATTAAAATTCCTTAAAATTTATACTTATGAGAGGTGTCATTCAAGAAAAGCACTTGTATAAAATTTTTGTTAATGTCACAGTAACTTCTCAACATAATCAGATGCCACGTCATAAAGAAATTAGCCACATTATCAAATTCTATTTGGAAGAAAACAAAATAGAGAGCATTATTATTTGAGTTGCTTTGCACTTTTTAATAAAAAAAGTTATGGATGAAGCTGTAGCCAAAAAGAAAAAGTAGAGGAACTACACCTCTTTTGAAACTACATGGATCAAAAGTGGGAGTAACCCAAGGCGATATCTAAGATCAAACAGTTGTGAGCTGTGAAGAACAAACACAAATAACAAAGAACATAAAAGTGTGTTAAGTTGCATTGCATGTAAGGCAAAAGAGGAAAATTATTGATGAGCTTGGGAAAATGGGCCCAACCAGAAAAAAGCCCATGAAAAGGCCCACATCCTAGTGAAGCCCAGTGTTAGGGTGACATGGGTGACAGCGCATATTGCGGGCTGCTGTCGGTTTTGGCTGTGTATTAAGGTCATGTGCTCTCGAAGGCACATCACATGCGCATCGCTGCCTTCTTTCACTTTCCCTTTCAATTATTTGTTCCCATCGTCATTCACTCCATCCCCACGGCCTTACCAATCACATCTCGCCACGTCACCACTTGTTTTGTCGTTGTCTCCATGTGAATACCCTCTGTGAATTTCTTGGGCTGAGGCCCATGTTCACCCCACTTACTAGGTCAGGCCCACTTGTCCCTCTTGCTCCTGATTTGGGCCCCACTTTTCAGTATTTCCCCATGTGCTCCTGCTCTCCCCAAATTACTTCCGTCTCCTCCTCATTAATTCCCCCCTCACTTGTATTTTTCTCTTCTCTTTCTTTTATCAAAATAAGTGCTCAGTTTTTTTTCACTCTATATATATGTGTATATATATATAATAAGTGTCTTAAAGGTTTTAATATTTTCACACGCTTAAAACGATCCAATTTATATCATTGTGTATTAATAGTTAATAGGCTAGCATTCTTTTCTCTTAATTTAAAGAGAAAAGAACTTATATCTTTAACATTCTAGATAATATATTATCTTATTAAACAAAGTTTTCTCATCTCTATTTTGCTATATCTCCAATATTAACAATATCTATATATCTAATGGAGATTGAATTCAAATTTCTCACAATTATCCAATTTATTCACTGTTAAATTGTGCTTTTTTTTAATTTAATTAGTTATACGATAATGCTTAATTAGAGTCTTTAAGTACCAAGTATTAAATTGTTGTTAATTTTATTGACACGCTTAGCACTACTTAATAAGGATGAAGTACTATAGAGTTATGAAAAAATTATGAAAAGATTTTCTTTACCTTTTTTTTTTTTGGGGTTTCAGAGGTGTTGACAAGCTATTTAATTGGCGAGATAAGAAAAGAAGAAAGAATTTAAATTTTTGTAACTGAAAAATCTAATTTTATACAGTTATAATATATCAGCAATCTTAAAATCATAGATGAGCTTAAAGAATGGATCACAAAATTTTGAAGGGCATAATGACTTGGGACAAATTTGGAATAAGATGGCAACATGGATGCTAAAAAGCTATCCTTCATCACCAAACGAGAAATATAATAATGATAAATACATTAATGGAATCCAAAAACTCCAATTATCCAATCAGCTAGGCTTCTCTATTTAAAGCCCATACAAGCTTCGCATCTGAATCAATCCTAACAAACGATCAAACTTCTGAGGGAGCCCCCCCCCCCCCCCCCCCTTACCCCTCCCTCTTTCTTTACTTTCTCTTCTTTATCGGGTGCAGTTCAAGAGCAATCGCCATGGCCAAGCTTGTCTGTGCTCTGCTTCTAGCATTCCTTGGCATTTCCATGATCGCAACCCATGTTAGCAACTCACAGTCACATGTCTCATTACTCTTAAAGTCTCAAGCTAATTAAAATGAACCTTGCTTTGGGTTTCTGTTTCTGCAGGTTATGGCCAAAGATGCTGCTCAGTATCACCTGGACGGTGTGAGTATCTCCTCTCTTTTTTTTCTGCAGCATTCTCCTCAGAAAAATTCTGATTTTTTTTCCATTTTGCAGGGGAATTATGGACCTGGGAGCCTAAAGAGCTATCGTAAGTAACCATAGCAAACCCCATTATGCAAAAAAAGAATGTCCATCTTCTTCCATCATAAACCTTGAAATTAAAGTTTCTGCAGTTAACTGGGGGAGTTGCTAATTGTTTTACTCTTTTTTTTGGGGGGGCGGGGGGGGGGGGGCGAATTTTGACCTATGAATCAGAGTGCCCCTCACAATGCTCGAGAAGATGTAGCCAAACACAGTACCAGAAACCATGCATGTTCTTCTGTCAAAAATGCTGTGCCAAGTGTCTCTGTGTTCCCCCTGGCTACTATGGGAACAAGGCTGTGTGCCCCTGCTACAACAACTGGAAGACCAAGCGTGGAGGCCCCAAATGTCCTTGAACACTAAATCTTTATTTCTTGGGTCCATCTATATGTAAAGAGACTATAAAACCATATTGATCCATAAGAAGCATTGGGATTTAAATCATTTCTTGGAACCTGGCTAAGCGGCTATTATAGGTTTTAGTAAATGAGGGTTTTCGGCTAGCTAATTTGTTGTCGTTGTCGGTGTTATTGTTATCCATTTCTTTTTACCTAAGGAAGGGTATCACTGCCGCTCAATTATGTCTTAAGATGTTAGCATAATCGCAAAATATTGTTTATTATAAGTTTTGAGGCAATTGAATGATACAATTAAGAGATTGAATTCTCATAAAAAGAACTTTTTACTTATAAAAATATCTGCAATAATACTGAATTATAGATGATATTTTGCAATCAACGAGATCTGGAGATCGGATCTTAATTATTAATCCTGTGACTTCTTCAATTTCCAATACTTATGCGATAGAATCTGGCATCTGCCTCAGAAGCAGTGCCATGGGAAACCTTCAAGATCTGAGTCAATATTTCGGCATTGATTATTCGGTAGACCATGTTCTCATCCCCCAAATGGTTTGTTTAGTTTTTTTAAAAATATTATTATTGAATTAGTTTAAATTTTAAAAAATACACTTATTTAATCTTGCCATAAATTCTGTTGAACTCACGTTAACAGGAGATAGAGTTATCTACTAGACCAACCTTTTTCATCATAAAATATTAGTAAATGATGTAGACAGTTAACAACTTACATGAATGCTTGTGAAGCCAATAAGAAAAGGGTGTTTGTTGTCACCGTTTTCATTTCAAATTGAAACCCATAATTCTCAAATTTATTTTTTTGATAGAAATATCTAAACATGTTATTAAACATTCATGTTGGTCCCTAATATGTTAAAAAAATTGATTTATGTGAAAAATTTTGTTAACATGAAGTAACAGAACTCAAATAACCAAATAGATGTGTTTTTTAAAATATTTAAACTGATATGATGGCAATTATTTTCGAAGAATTTCAAAAATAAAAATGAGAATTCACTTTTAAATATTTGACATTCAAATTAATAAAAAGGCAAAATAAATGAACCAATAAGATAAAGGCAGCGATTGATGAGGTCCCATTTCAAAAATGAATAATGTGTTAACTGTTCGTCCCTTATATATGAGCAAAAATCCTGAATGTTTTCTTCTCCCAGTGTATATACGGGTAGGTTTCTACTCCGTTCAGTCCAAAATGTAAGTCACTTAAAAAAAAAAAATTTAATCCAAAATGTAAGTTACTTGTCAATAATTATTACTCTTTTTCTCATAATACCCTTTGTTTAATGGCAACAGCTATGTTAAAAATTCTTTATTTAATGACAACAATTGTATTGATTACAAGAGTAAGATTGAAAAGATATGATAATATTTAAAAAATTTAAGAATATAACTAATTTTTCTTAAAAAACGTGAATCTATTAAAAGTGATTTATATTTTGGACTAGAAGCAGTATTGATTTGTGTTGAGACTGAACCCAGAATCCAACCCGACATATTCTTATACACTCCATAACCCAAACCATGACAGGTCAAGTTGCTTTCTTTGTTAGGGCCTTTTTCGATGGTGGTATGGCCAGGTCCTTTCAAATTAGACTCAAATATAATCTGAATCATTTATATTAACTACATCTAAGGCCACTTTCATGTCTACAGTATCATATATATATATATATATATATGTTAACGTCTACAAGACTCTAGGAGCTGTATTGTGCAAGAACAAGAGTCACCAGAGCAAAATTCATATATATTCTTCTTTGCATTTGGAAAAAAAAAACCCAGAAAAATGCACTATATTCTGTATTTGAGAACTAACAACATCATACACTATCCAGCTATCGGCCAATACCTATAATTCTCCAAACTATCAAAGATGAGTAGATGATGCTGGCTCAAACTGAGTTTCAGCGGCAATTCTTCAGCTAACACCTAGACTCAAAAAGAAAAGGACAGAAAAAGAAAACGTAGAAACCCAACCAACCTCGTTCATCAGAAAGGGTTAATCAAGTAAGCAAAGAACGATTATATATGGCTTCCATGCATAGTGAAAGACATAGCCGTAGCTTGTCAACATCTATTGTGAATTGGGTCTGAACCTTTTCCAACTGTCCTTTTGTTTGATTGATTGGGATCGAAGCTCATTGAAGGTGCAGGTGCCAAATTCAGCTTTGATTGCAAATCTTCCGTTGCAGCATCCTTAAGGATACGAAAACTTCTAACAAATGGTAATTGCCCATTGTCCCATCTCAGAACAAGATCTTTGCTTCTCAGGCCACCAACCTCGTATGGTTGACAAGCTAAAATCCCAATACAAACAAAAAGAAAGAAACCTCTCAAACTCCAAAAACTCATATTGTTCTTATGCTATAGACAATTGGGAAGAACAAAAGCTTCTCTGAGTTCAAGTAATGAAGACTGAAGCTCCCCTATTTCTTATTGCTCATGTCTGCAAGAATAATAAGCCTGCAGTTCATCTTCTATGGGATTGGGAAGAATAAAAGCATAAAGCAAGAGAAGCCCAGAGAATGTAGGGAAGTTTTAGATTCACCTTAATCATAAGCATGCTATAGAAGCAATATATAAGGCTGTTTTGGAAGACTCTGACAGGTTTGAATAAAAGTTGATTGGAACAATACCCTTGGGAAGCCAAGTATCTTTTCATTCAGTTTCCCTACATTCCTATCATTTGCCTTGCTCTTTTTTACCAACAAAAACCTAAACTACTCTGTCTTGAACACTTTATTAATCTGCCCCGTCATCTTGTCCTTGCTGACATGTCATTGTACTATGTCTTGGAGATCAGTGCTAAGTAATAAGTAATGACATATTGCTTGATTGAACCAGCGGTTCTCCGGGTTTATTTTATTCAGAAATCTCATGTTCCACGAAAAAAACAATCCCTATTATGACAATAGCATGAAGAGTGATTTGATCCAAAAGAACAAAAAGATCGTATCTTCACTTCTGAACCAATTAACCAATATCCTTGATCCTCTGTTTCCGATCAGAAAACATGAAAAAAAATAGTGTATTGGTGTTTGTTTATGTAAGAAACATCACCCTATTACTTTGGTAACATGACTACCAGAAACAAATCGTCGAAGGCAGCGATTAATTCAGAATGCAGAGGCAAGAAAGCCATCAAAAGTAGAGAGTTTTGGGAGAAGGTGGGGAATAGCAACCATCCCCAAAAAACAAAAAAATAAACGAACCAGTAACTGGCTTTTACGTTCCCAGCACTTTCTTTATGCTAACTATCTTTAGAATTCCAAGCTCTTCTCTCCATGCAACAGAAATCGTAGTCTTAGTTTCTTGTGCTTAATGGGATTCCTTTACGCTTTTCTCAGCTCTCTTTGGAGTGCCTAGCCACAAACCCTCCGTTCAAGGGTTTTAAAGAAACGTTTATTAGCTTCCAGATCTGGCCTCTATCTTACTTTATTTTTCTCGCTTATCCATGATGACCACCCGTAAATCTGATCTACCCTGTTTTTCTTACAATTTACCTTCCTTTTCTTTTTCTAGTTTATAAGCTTACATGGCCCCAGAAACAACTGTATATATGTTTCATAACGTTATAAACTATGAGAAAGAGAATGAGAGGGGGGGGGGAAGAAGGGGGTGAGGAGATTGAAGATGGGACAAATTTTGTACTAAGAACATAGCCAACGACTGAGATACTCCTTCTGACCCACCACTTTAGAGCTGTATTAAAGTAAAGGAGATATCTGACCGTTCCTATTTTTAAGGGGGGAAAAAAAAGTAAAAGAAAAAAATGAACTGTTGCTTTCCAAAGCCACCTTCACCATCACATATATCTTTTAAGCTCCACAACTGGTAATACGAACACTGTATCGTCAGTCTGAGTTCAAATGATTCCGTTTATCACATTGAAATAGCACTAGGCAAAATGTTTTTCCCTTTAATTTAAACTTAAACTAGCAAATGCTAATCCCTATCTATATAGTACTCTTCATTTTCTATAGGAAGCAAGTGATTTGAGCGGTTAGTTCAGTGTTTAAAACTTATATCGCCCTATCTTCAGGGGGAGAATAGGCTATAACCATCATTTCAATTTTAAGAAACCTCCTTTTGTCTTGGCGCCCATGTAATCTGTGACTTTATCCATCATAAAGCATGTCTCTGTTCAATCCGCAACCAAGGAGCCCCAGCATTGAGCCCGCAAAACCATTTGCAAATTTTCGTACATTCTTTGGTTGCGTAGGTAGCATTAGTAACACTTCCGTCTCAGTTGATACGCAGAACTAAAATAATAATAATTTTATAAATAAAAAACAACTTTTATGATGTTGGTATTAAAAAATAATAGAAAATAAATATTATTAAATGATAATTACGAAGACATAATAAATATTACAAATAATTTAGAAAAAGAATTACTTTTCCCTCTGCTCACAACCAAACTGGACAATAATAGTTGGTGGCCCAAAAATTTAAGAAAAAAAACACTTGATAGTAAAACTCCAGACTAAGTTCTAACACGTGTTATACTAATTTGTTTAGTCTTTAGTAAATATATAAACGCTATCATAATAATTGTTTACAAATATTTTCATCTGTGAATAACAGCAGCGAGGCAAAGGGGGAGAGAGAGAATTTTAAGGTCTGTACAAAACCAGAGAAACATACAACTTGACAACAGAAACAGAGTCATCAGATCCTATTCTGCTGTACCACTCTTTAATGATTTCCAATTTTCCGATTTACAAATTCTCATCATTAGCGATGAACCATACAAGATTTTTTGGAACTTACCCGCGAAAAGCAGGCACTGATGATGTTGCAAACTGTAAGCCTTGGTGTTGCTCTGCCTGTAGCATAAATGCAAGTTCTGCAGCTGCTTGCTGATATTGATAGAAAATGTCAACTTCATAGAAGATAGACAAAAATTCACAAACTACTAAGAAAATCCTGATAGAAACATTTCCCATTTAAAATTGTGGCTGCAATCATATATTAATATTCCAGATTTTAATAAACAGGCAAAATAGTTCAGCCTTTGCAATTTTGTTTTTCATAAATACGAACTGGTATGTAGACCTGATCATAGGTTGAATTGTCAATTTGGGCTTTAAGCCGGGTTGGCCCCAGATATTTCCATTTAGATAGGGCTCAGCCCCAACAGGAAAAAGAAAACAGGGTGCACCCACTTTTCTTTGAAAAGCCCAGCCCAAATTTAGCCAAACCTGACCCATGAGCAGGTTTAGGGGTATGAGAACCCTGCCATATGCCATATATGGTATTTGCATTGCTTTTACTGTTACTCAAATCTGCATCCATCTTATCTCACCTTTCAAAATAAGGTCATATAATTAATTCAAAGTAAAATAGAAAACAAAAGGAAAAGGAAATAAGAAAAATATTTCAACAATAGAGCAAGCAGAGAGCAGTAACTTGTCTTTGCCGTCGATTCTGTATTATACGAATGGTTCTAGCCATAAGATAGCAAGGAAGAATAAAAGCAGCAGTGCGAAACAAGAATAACTGGAAACAGTACGCATTATGAGATTAATCAGTCAACTAAGAAAGAAACAGTAAAACTCATCAAACTTTGATCACCAACTTACAGAAAAATAGGTTAAAGCTTTCTCCACATCAGTACTGAAGAGCGAAGCAGCATGCCTCAGAAGTAAAAGAGTTATTAACTGCAAATTTTGGAAGAGATGAAGCAAGCCTCAAACAACATAAAAAAAGGACAACCAGACACCCCAATAACAGTTTGTGGGTACACATACAAATACAATACTAGAGGACAAAAGTAAGAGAGCAAGCGATGGTCTGGTAGCGTGTTTAAATATAATACATTTAAGCCACATTATTTCATTTCAAGAACCATCTACAGGTACTTACAACTAGAGCAACAGACCGGCAAAATGTAATTCCACTGATGCCAGTATAAACATAACCATCATGCTCAGCTTCGAGAACATGGCGCTCCAAAGCTGCAATTGCCAAAATTTGAGGATCATGTAGATCTAAAGGGGTACGGGAGATTGTCCAACCATCCCTGCACAATAACCCAAAACCATAAGTTGAACTCAATAACAAGCAGTGAATATGCTATATGATGCTCTTCCATAATTCTATTATAGAGCTAGACAAGGCAGACGGGTAACAATATATTGCATGGTATGTACAACTGAAAAGGTAAATGAAAGTAGACTAACATAATAGAGAAAGAAAATGTTAACAAGTAAGCTCTATTCTTTTTTATCTGAGAAGCGAGAAATCTTCTTTCCATTTAATCTAGTCGTGTATATACTTTGTGTTGCGCATGCATAAATAGTTGGTGAGCTCATAAAAGAATAAACATAAGACATCAACCCACCAACCACAAGATGTGGAATTTAAAACTTGCCTGATATCATTTGAAGTATCTTCAGGGCGGTAGGGACTATAACCAGGTTTGTATGGCTGTAGATAAAGTAAAATTTTCTGTAAGAATACATAATTTAATTTGAATGTGCAACTATTGAAGGCACTACGTTAACCTTTCTGGGAGCAAATGACTAGCAATTTTTTTTTCCCCAATAATCAATCTTCAGTACATCCATGCTAATACTATTTATATATCTCTCTTACCCTCACCACCAACATCTATTATTTACTTAATTTTTATTCACTTTTCTGGGTTTGGGGCTGTTCTCCTATATTGAGATCCTCTGTAAAAAGAGTTCATTATCTACGGTCTACAATACTCCTCGCACTTGAATCAGCACACAGAATCTAGTGACAACAGGAAGAATGTACCAACAACTTCGCTTTTATATACACCTCAAAAGACAGCTATTCAGATGTCAGGGATTGACCAATGAATTCCAAAATGAAACACTAATATGGAGTTATGGAGAAGAATTTGAAGCTGCAAATAAGTCTTGTACTTTAACCAATGTCACAAAAGTTATAGTTTAGCCACAATATCTCAAAGTATAGAATTCACTTGACGAGATAACTATTCCACAATCCAGATATCAATATGCTAGGTGTATCTAGCTTGCTCCCAGTTTATACCGCATGAAATTAGTACAGAATTCCTTATGATGAATAATGCCCAACACCGAGTATAGAAAATTTATATGTCAGAAGGTTAGCTGAAATCTGCTATTTTGTTGCTGAGATTGCAATGAGGTTACCTGATGGCAGATCTCACACACTGTATCTCCCTTTTCATTGCACCATAGTTGAACACATCTCCTGTGAGCAAACTAGTGTAAAAAGAAACTATTTAATTGCAATCATCATATAAGATATTTTCATACAGTAGATGCTAATTCCCAGTGTTAAGTTTTGTCACAGATTCAAATGATAAGGGGGAAGAAAGGGAGGACAGCTGAAAAGGATATTAATAAATACCTCAAGAAGTAGTTATTAGCAGACAAGAAACTAATAAATTCATGATTTAATTTTTATAAAGTGGTTTATGGTATTAAAGATACCTTCAAGGTGCCCCGACAAGCACAGGGAATGTCCAAATTATTGAGGTTATCCTCCTCCTGACAAATGCGACATTCTACTGTTTGAATAAGTTGTTCTTCGTCCAATGTTTCACATCCCCCGACTTCAACGACATGAATAGCACTGGTATGTATATCAGCAATTTGAGAGCTGGAACCCTCATCGGATGATAATTGGGCATCAGCATCATGCAGTGATTGCAAACTTGCATGTTTTATGAGGGGGTCAAGAGACACAACGATGTGGTCCTCCATTGTTTCTCAGACAACCGAAGCTCCTATCACAGGGGCTCTGTCGCAGATAACAATTAACAACCTTGTGAAATTTGTTTGGGTTCAGAAAAATTTCTGCAAGAAATGGATGTTACTGCTCGTAACACTACAATTGTTAAACTCTTTAGACGTGATGTAGAGAGAAAAAGAAATTATGAACTTTAAGGGGGGGAAAATTCAACAAAAAGGGGAATGGCGTTGCAACCCTTCCCTAAATTACAAAAATTTTCGAAATCGAAACGCATGAACAGTCATGGAGACCAAAGCGAACCTAAAAGTGGGGAAATCACACAAACAGATAGAAAGAAATTGGTGATTTTTCTTGCACCAAAAAACATTAAAAATAAAAACTGCAGTCTGCAAAGAAATAAATTACCAGTGAGAAATTCAGAGTGGAAAAGCCTTACACAGAAGGATCTGAAAGGAGAAAAATTGAAGGGGAGAGAGAGAGAGAGCATAGTTGTAAATGAGCACCATTGGAACTTTCCCTAGCATCCATCCAAAGGCACCGATGTAGGCGTCTCAGTACAAGAACCAGCGCCCATAGCTTGGCGGTGAACAACTTCCTTTCTACCGTGGAGTTTTTGGCTGCTAGTGTCGCAGGAGGTGGGCGCCCTTTTCTGCATCAACGATCTCAAAGATAAAATTTGGACTTTTTTTTTTTTTTTGCTATCAATTTTTAATTATTTATGGTTTATTGCTATTAGTTTTGTTGGATAAAATGTAATATCTGCTTTTTACTTTTTAGTCCTTTTAATTTTATAAAAAATTTAATTTAATTTTTTAAAAGATCTCTTTAATTTAAAAATAAATAATATTATTTTTTTTTAATTTTAAAAGTATCTAATTTTGTTTCTTTATCATTTTTTAATCTAGAATTCGATAACAAATATACTTTTAGCTAAATATCCATAGATTGTGGATTGGGCCCACAAAAATGTTAAATAATGGAGAAATTGTATTAGATTTAGACGTTATATTAGATTTCTCTAAATTAAAATTTTGATACATAAATTTTAAAATGTAAAAAAAACATTTTTAAATTTTAAACTAAAATAAATTCATTTAGATTTTAAAATTTATATACCAATTTTTGTAATTATATTTTAGGAGGATAAAATATAGTTTTTTTCTTAAATATATTTTGAGATTTTATTTTTATTTTAAATATATACTTTAATTACTCAAGAATTATTAACTAGCTATATTGAATTAATTTTAAATTTTAACATGGCTATATTTTAATTTTTAAATTTAACTTTCCACCATATTTACTCTATAAATTTAAAAATATTATTATTTTTTTATATTCTAAATTTTATGTATTAAATTTTAATTTAAAGAAATCTAATATAGTTTCTCCAATATTTAGCATTCTTTTTGGGCCAATTCACCATCCAAGGATAGTTAGCTAAAGTAGATACGTTAATGTGAGTTATAAAAATCCAAGTTTCTAACACGACCTTTATCGTCTTATTGGTTTCTACATTTTTCACTCACTAAATGCGGATGTGTTAGGTCTGTGTTTAGTGTTTTATTTTATTTTATTTTATTTTTTGCAAGGAACACAAATTGAGCTATGCCGTGTTCCCATTATTTTAATTAAAAAAATTTTAACCGAGAGAAACGTAGATTGAACTATGCTGCATTTTTAAAAAAAATAAATAAATATTTAAGCATTTGAGACAATAGTTTTAACAACCCCAATCTTTTTATATATTATATTGCAAGGTCAACTTTGATAACCCATACTCCCACTTCACTTTTATTACTTGAGCTAACCCTAAGTGAAACCGACTGCAATCTTTAAAAGACAGTTTTTTCATTACAGCATTGATGTCAAAAAAAGTGTTAGTGCATGACAACACTAATATGATGGGGCGACATGAATGAGATATATATATATATATATATATTAAGTGTTTATTAGGATTTGTTGTAGGTATAACATGAGAAAAAATTTATTAAAATTTTTAATTATTTATTTTTTAGAAATATTAAATTAAATTAAATTATGTAATGATGATTCATGAAAATTATATTTTTATTAAAAAAATTAGTGATGAAGATATAAAAACTATTGGGAACTTGACATGTTTTAGTGCATGTTAATTTTTTAATCTATTTTAAAATAACTATTTGAATATAAACTGAATTGTAGTAATTTTTTATATTTTAAAATTAATAAAAAATACTCAAAAGTTATTTAATAAAACTAAAACATATTTTTTGGCCAAAATTATATAATATTGAGTTATAAAAATATCAATGTGCCACGTATTAATTGAAAACCAAACAACAAAGATCTAAAAATGTGTATTTTTCAGTGCACAATAAAAAATTAAGTGCACCAATGCAATTAAAAATAATTTCTCATTTTGTTGGCTATTGAAATATGTCCATAACGAGAACTTAGCTATCAATATATTATTATCATTTAGTGGTTAGTTGCTAGTAATAGCATAGTGAACTATTACTAGTACATTTTAAAGCCATTATAATGGTAAGAGGTTGTGGCTAATTGTATTAATGCACTTTTATTTTTTTAATATGTATCATAAAATTTGCCCTCTAAAAATTATATATATTTAAAAAAATTTATGGTGAAAGGAATATTTGTCTAATGAAAATTAAAAAATTATTTTCATTTTACGTTTTATTTTCTTCAAAAATTTAAAAAAAAATTGGTACTTGCACCACACAAAGGATTCATGCTCGTTAAGACACATAGCATTAATATTGCAAAACAAATGAACGCAAGCTGATCATGTTTTTAGCCTAATTGTTTAGGTTTTGTTCGATACGCGCGCCCGCGAATACATATTGCTTCCTTTGCTATCACTCCTCCTCCTTACCTAAACCCAAGACATGAAAGTCAATGGCAAGAAGTTGAGGTTGAAGAAGTCAATGTAATATGAAAAAAGGAAGGTGAAGTTGGGTCCCAAATGTTAAACATTCGTGCAATTTCACTACAATAAATTGCAACTCAAATAAAATTTAATGGAAGTACATTAATGATCACAAATACTCGTAATTATGCTTTTCAGAAAATTGATGCAAAACCCAATTATAGATGAATTGCAGTGAGATGTTGAAAAATGAAATATAAGGAAAAAAAAGTTGTCAATCAAAAATAATTTTTTGATAAGACTCAAAGTCTCAATAATGGCCTATTAGACTAACTTCACTTATGAGAAACTCTTTTTAAATGCTAACATTAAAATTGACAACTCTCACATTAAAATATATTAACTATCTAGTGTGTAAATACCTATTAACCCATTAACTGAAGTATTTGGCAAAATTTGAGAATTATCAATCAAAATATTTTGATTTAAAAAAAATATTATGAGATATTATTTAATTATCTTTATTTCAAAATTTCACAACTTCAAATATGGAATATCTTAAAAATATCTTTAATTCAAAATATATCTTACCAATTAAATTTAAATTAAATATTACAATACACTTGGTCTCGACGTGATTTGCCATATAACCTAATTATGAATAAATTAAATACATATTATAAAAATCATAATGATAAGTCCTTTAAATGAATAAATATTACCTTTCATATTATTTGTAACATGTTTTTAGCTTTATATGGTATTAAAATTTCATAAATAAATCTTAAATATGTATTTAGATTCTAACTCTTATGTTTGTTAATCTCTTACCAAAATTGTATACCGATATATATATATATATATAGACATCAAACCAACATTTGAAATTTTATTACTTTACGTACCTTAATTAGACCAAATATGACATAAGACTTGTATAAAACATGTAATCTTTAAACTCTTTCTGATACATCCATTTAGTTAAAGAATTAACCATCATTTCTTCCATCTGCATGTACTTTATGATTATCTAATCAACTTTGATTTATTTTTTTAAGACTAAATATTTGATGTTAATATATTTACTTTGACTTCTACTCTTATTATTTTTAGCCAATATACCTGAAGACCTATCTCTATGGATCTTAATGCTAATAACTAGGATGTTTTACCCATATTTTCTATTTCAAAATTCTTAAACAATAACTGTTTTACTTCATACAAGAACCCTAAGTCACTTAAGGCAAGTAAAATATCATCCACAAATAAGACAAAGATATAATTTTATTCTCATTAACCTTGTGATATATATATTGATTTATGATATTTTGAACAAATTCAAAAAATGTGATTATATTATGAAATTTGAGGTGTTACTGTTGTGAGACTTACTTAAGACCATAAATTGTTTTTTTTCAAATTGCACACTAAATTCTCATTGATGATTGAGGTGAACCTCTTAAATTGTTTCATATATATATTTTCTTAAAAGTCACTATTAAGGAATATATTTTTAACATCAATCTATTGCAATTCTATATCAAAATGAGCTACTAATGTTATGATGATATATAAATAATCTTTTTTAGGTCTAAGAGAAGAAGTCTCTTTATAGTCAACTCCTTCCTTTTAGGTAAAACCTTAAAAACTAATCTTGATTTGTAACACTCAATGTGCCTAATGAATCTCTTTTAATCTTAAAAATTCATTTGCAACTAATTGCTTTGGCCCCACTAAACAATTTGAGAAGGTTCCAAACATTATTGTTTGCCATGGATTTCATTTCATCAACTATAATATCATGCCATAATTTAGAATTCTCACCATTCAATGCCTGAACATTGTTATAAGGTCATCCTCAACACTTATATCATAATGAAATTCAATAAGATATACAAAGTAATCATTAGGTATTGTTGACTTTTTTGGTTCTAGTTGATTTTTTTAATTCAATCTATTGATATTGTTTAATGGGAGTATTCTTTATCATTGTTTGGAATGCTTTTTCATTATTACGAGGTGCCTTATTAAGAGTGGTAAGATCTTTAAAATGATAATGCTGCTGATTACTTGCATAATCAACTTTAAGTTTGGGGTTCTACATTCATCCTAACAAAATAGGTGTTATGTAAAATTAATGTTCTACCATAACCAGTGAAGATAGTTTCTTGTATGAGATTATCCTCAATGACTAGATAATATGGTTGATCACCTTTATTGATTATGTTATTCTTAAGAAATTTGGCATTTATAGATTCAACAAATCTAATTGAATGCTAGGGACAATAGAATTTATACTTTTTAAACTTTTCTACATAACTTATAAATTATACAGTAATAGTCATTAAGTTTAACTTCTTTTTATATAGGTTGTACAATTTTACTTCAATAAGACATCCTCATACATGTGTATGATTTAAGCTGAGTTTTAAATTTTTACAAATTTTAATGAATGTTTTAGACATTACCTTTGTTGAAACCTTATTGAAAATATGTACTATTGTCTTAAGTGCATCTATCCATAGGGAAACAAAAAGCTTAAAGTTGCTAAGCAAACTTTTTTCCATATCCAATAGCATCTTATTCCTTCTTTTAGCAGTATCATTCATATTAGGTAAACCAAACATGATGTACTGTGTTACAATACCATGCTTCCAAAGGAAATTAGCAAATGGACTAAGTGCCTATCCATCACTAGTGTATCTACTGTAGTATTCACCTCTCTTATCAGCTCTTATAATTTTAATCTATTTTCCTATATGTTTTGTTGCTTCTACTTTATATCATTTAAAAGCATCTAGTACTTCACTTTTATTATAAAAGTAGATAAATGTATATATATCATGAGAAATCATCAATAAAAGAGATAAAATATTTTTGATTATTTGAACATAACTAATAAGAACATATATTAATATGTATGATCTCAAATAAATATGAACTCCTTTTAGCCCCTTTATGTGACTTGTTGGTTTGTTTACCTTTAATATAATCAACACATGAACCAATTTTAAGGGTTAGAGAATCTCATTCTTTACCAACCTTTTGATCATCTCTGTGGAGATATGTCTCAATCTCTTATACAACAAACTAAAAAAAAGCTCTCATTTATAATACGTCTCTTAACTATAAAATTATTATACATAATAACATAAAAATTAGGTGGATCCATAATAGTATGAAACTTAAATAAAACTTCAAATAAAGATTTTTTTTTTTAATAAGAATTGAGTCCTTCAATAAAATTAAAAAATTGTTCTAAAAAATTCATAATAAGACTTAGAGAAATTTATTTGGAAATCGAAATCAAAATTCTAAAAAACTAAGAATGTAAAATGTCTGTTCAATGTTTATTACAAAGTTAAAAGATAAAATAATTCAATAAGTTCTCACACCCTCCATATTTGAACTTGTTCCATTGCCAAAAAATACTTTATGCTCATTGGGATGTAGATTATGTATGCTAAGAAAGCCTTACATAGTATTCGAGATATGGATTGTTGATTTAGTATTAATCCACCATGTAATATGACAAATATCAACTAAAAGAAATTCAAAATATACATTAGTTAGAGGTATGCCTCTTTTAGCAGCTAGGCCTATCTCTTAAGGCATTCCTTCTGAATGTGTCCCCTCCTTTTGCAGAAGAATCATCTTGTAGCATCCTTGTGGATCACATAAACAAAAGGTGTGTGTCTCTTCATGCCAAGTTTATTATGACCTTTCCATTTAGAACCACCAATATTAGCTAAATAAGCCTTATTATGAGCACCTCCTCCATCAATTACCAACTTGTACTTTTCATGTACACACATGGACAATAATTCATCAATTATCCATTTCTCTTTATGTGTATAGTATGAGATTTTGAATGTGGCATAATGAGAAAAAAAGTAAATTGAGGATCAGTTAAACTAAGAATAGTTCATTAACTTCATTCTAAGAGCCTTTAATTGAAAAGCTAGATCCTTCATCTTCATTATGTGTTGTTTTGCCCCTCTTATACCAATGAGTTTCATTATGCACAATGAGGCTATTAATGCATCTCTCAATGACTTGTCAAATGAAGCAAATTGAGTATTAATGGGCTTAGTATGCTTTTTAACTATCCTATATTATGGTATGAACCCATGAATGCTACTCTAAATGTGTTCTTTGATTATCATCATACCGAGGCAATTTGACCACTCTCAAGGAGTGAGAGGGGAAGGAAGAATGGAAAAAGGGTGGAGAAGGTCTGGAAAACCCTCACTTTATTTGGGACATTTTGATCCCTTTTATCATCTTTATAATTATCATCCGTGGGTTTCAAAGGTTCTTCTACATGTTAGGGATAATCATAATCAAGGCATCCTAATTGAAGGAGGACATCTTTCTTCTAGATTTTATGGTTACTTCCATTTAAAATAATTTTGTTGTTACTATCTACTAATAGTAAAGGTGTTGAAAATGATCTAAGGTAATTTATAATATAAATAATACTTACTAATACATTATGAGGAAAATTAACCATCACATTTATTATAAAATATATGCTTGTCAATGCAAGTCATATTAATACAAAAAATATATCACTAAAATCTCCTTATAGGAAAAAACATTAACATACTATATATTTATGTATTATAATTGATGAAACTAAAGTGTATTCATATTTCTTTATCTATGGGTTACTTAAAAAACACAATACAACTTTCATTTTATCCTATTTAAGCATGCAATGATAATTATTTGCTTGTAGGTTAAAATATATTATCACTACATAATAAAAATTGATATTTCTAAATTTATTCATTATGTATGCACACAATTATAAAGGATGTTATGGCTACATTTTAATTTATACATGTTAATTATAAAATATATAAATCCATTATGTATATAAAAAAATGTCCATATAAATGTGCTAATCAATTTTATTCTATTGAGAATTTAATTAATTAATTAGTTAAACTATATGTAATTAACTAATTAAAAATTATTTATTTATAATTATTCCTTATATGTGCTAAAGATTTGCCTAAAATAATTTCTTATAATTTAGACAAATTAAATAACACTCATAAATAATTTTGCAAAGTCCTAAATATGTCAAAATTGCCTAAATGATTCTTTCACAATTTTTAGACAAATTAAATAACACTAAAATAATTTTACAAAATTCCATATGTGTTAAAATTGTTTAAAATGATCTTTCCATAATAGAGACAAATTAAATAATATTAAATAACAATAATTCATAATTTATTTTTGGTCCAAAAATCAATTATAGGTCAAAATATAAATTAAAATAACCTAATAGATCCTAAAATTAATTACGGACAAATTAAATTGGACCCAAAAAACTAGAAAGAAAATAAATAAACCCAAACTGGCTAAAAGTTTAAAAATTTGGCCTAAATTAAATCCATTTCTATAAAAACCTAACTTTTTTAAAAATGTTGCATAAACGGCCAAAAATAGAACAAACAAAGGCCTAAAGAAAATGTACCCAAAAACCACGATGCACCCGAACAAAATTTTTTTTTAAGAAAAACCAAAAAACCAAGCCCAATCATATGGTCCAAAGTTTGAAGAAACCTAGTGCCTAATAAGTGTAACGCATGCTTCACTTGATTTCTTCAAAATGGCGCATTGTTTTGGTGAGGTTTCAAAACGTTGAAAGAACACGTCCCAAACGATGTGTCATTTATAGCTAAGGTCATTTCGTTCGTCTTTTTCCTTATATCAGGTTGCTATGACCCTACCTGGCGTGTCATGAATTTATTATTAAAGCTCGACATTTCATGAGATTTTTTGCTTTGTTTCAAGGGCTTCAAACGGTGATTTCAATCCGAAACTCATGGGAGATCTTCTTTGTGCATCAAAATTCATAAATCATGCAAGAAAAGTCATATTTAAATTGACACAGTATCAATGTCTTCAAGTTTTAATGTTAGCTACCTCAAGTATAAAATCATTCAAACAATTCAACCAATCACAATATTAAGCAACCATAAAACTATATATGCACTGAAATATGCATTCAAAATAATCGAAACTAATTAATTGATTAATTTTACAAAATTCAAAATAGAGAAATTCCTAAATTCAAAATTCTCTTCTTCTTTCAAAATTAGGGTTCCACAAATCTCAACAAGTAAGTAGAGGCAACCAAAGTAAAACTTTGATATCACATATTAAACAATCATGCAATTTCATTACAATAAATTGCAACTCAAATAAAAATTACCAAGAGCATATTAACGAACATAAATACCTTATTTTAATTGTAAAAATATATATATTATGAGATATTATTTAATTATCTTTATTTCAGATATCCAACTTTAAATATGAGATATCTTAAACATATCTTTAATTTGAAAAAATATCTCAGCAACTAACTTTAAATTAAATATTCCAACACCAAAAGCATCCACTCTTCCATGGACATGTTCCATTACTTCTATAACTTCCTCCATTAACGCTAACAAGGTCTTATCCACACCTTCCTCTCTTCCCCTTACCTATCATAGTCAATCAGTGCTTAATTTGTCTGAATTGTTTTGTATGCAGGGCAGTATGAATAGGTGGCGTTACTGGAGTTGTCGAAGAAGAGGCCATAGAGAAGCGGAGAAAAAGATGGGTGGAGGGATCCATGGTTTAATTTTCAAGTTGGGAAGCATCCTCTATGGAAAATGGGTGATTCTGTTGATGATTTTAGCTTCAGGAACTGTGTTTGTTCATCATGTTCTTCCCTTGCCTCAACATATCAAACTCAAATCTCGTGTGAAAAATGGCACTGCAAAGGGTAGGCGTGGCCATGCCAAAGGAGGAAGGTGGAGCCGTTGGGTACAAATATGTTTTCTTCATAGTTGAACCTTCCATATGTATTTAATTAGTTCAATTATTTTCAGATTATTTTTGGGTTAAACCCGTGACTCTGATTTTGATCCTTTGCCATGCAATGCCTTATTTCACCTTATTTGGATTTTCCAGAACTTTTGTTTTCACATATATATGTTTACCAAATTGAGTAAATCCTATAGGAACATAAATGAACTGATCCGTTACCTCTTTTTTTTTTTAATAAACATTTTTTAAAAGAACAAATTCTTTTAAAAAAATCATTAGGAATCGTAAAAATTAAAATGGAAAAAAATCTTACCAGTGCAGTAATACTTTGTAATTGGTAATGTCCAACTGTTGCACAAACTTGATTGGTGAAGGGATTCCCCGCAAGGAAATCATAAGTGTAACACATCCTTAACTTCTATGTAAGTTAGAATATTTGAGTTTAGTGTGAACTAGTTGTTATTGTAATCCAAAATTTTTATTTTCATAAATATACCAAGTTGAGTAAATCTTACTGGAACATAAATGAACTCATCCGTCACTTCTTCAGTCCATCTCTATGATTAAACAATTAAAGTAATAAAGCCGTATGATTAATTACAGAACACTACGCACAGAAAAAAATCAAACCTAGTTTAAGGAAGTTAGATATTAGAAAAAGTGAATTGTATTTTGTTATGATGTCAAAAAACTTAATAAAAATGCTTTTATTTGGAGAGCCAACTTCGATATATAAATTAAATTTAAGGTTGAAAGATTCAAAATTTTTCTATTGCTATTCTTTTTTTGAAAATCTAAAAGAAAAAAAATTGTCGTTCATTAAAAATCTTATAAATGACGAATATGATGAATTGAATGCCTTGCAGTAAATGGCTTTCATAAGCGTTTACACCATAAGTAAAACCACGGATCCATGGGAAAACTCTTTCATAAATTCATTATTATTTAAAGACAATAATTGAAAAATGATTATAGTCCCTGCTCTTCCCCATTAAATAAGGAGATATAAATTAAATCATTCAACCAATGCAAAACAATATAATCAATTAATAATATATGGACTGAATGTAACTCATACCACTTTCTCTTCATAACAGAAGGTGAAAAATGATTAATGAATTTGATCAGTCGGTTACATCTCCATGGAAGCCTCGATAGTTTAAGGACAGAAAAGATTATAAATTAAATAAAATGTAAACCCAAAAAAAAAAATAGCCTTCTTATTTATATTTGGCTCTCTGGGTAATGATTCATTAGAGTCCAGAAAGTTGGCGGAGAAGCTCATGATTGTGATTTAGTGTGTTCAACTTTCAAGTTTACAATATTGCTTCGAAGAAACACTATCGTGTGACAGCTATATCCTATATGCATGCTCATCAAGCCCTTTCTTTTCAAGTCTTCTATATATTACTCGTGGTTTGGATATACTATATTGAGGCTCACTGTACGAAGTGGTAACTGATAAGAACATTTCTTGGAGGTTAATTATGAGGCTACTCATCTAAAGGGAATAGCCACTAATTAATTAATTCTCACTCTATCTCTCTTTCTCTCACTCTAAAAATTAAGGGATGGGAATAATTATCCTTGTGTAATTAAAACTGATCTTGTAACTCTCACAAGCACAGTACACGTTAAACATTAAGTCTCATTCATGCATGGAGGCGGCGCACATTCTCCAATAAGTGATTACCCTCCCTCCACTTCCATACATTCATCATTTTCATATTCATATATATTGCCTTCTTCCTTTTGTATCCAACACCAAAATCTCCTTTTTCACCGTTTATCTTCTTTATATATCTCTCTGTTTATGGCATGATGATCATGGGGAGTCAGAGTCAGGCACTCGTGGTATGGAATTCTAATAATGAATTAGATGAAGTTCCATTCCCTCTCCCGTTCCAATTCCCTTCATATGATGACTTCAGGTACATTAAACTTCTTCTATACTTTCTAGTTAGAAAATATGTTCGTAAATTTGTTCTCACTGTAGTATCTTTTTCAGTGGAAATGGAAATGGTTATTTAGGACTGGATTGGCCCAATGAATTTGCCATTCCTTGGATGGAACCTGACCCTTTGTATGAAACCGTGGCCTTTGAACCAACACCAACTGTGCAAGGTTTTTAATTTATGAGTTTCCCCAGTCATTATATATATACCATTGAACTTGTCCTTGATCTGATATATATTGTTTTCTTCTGCAGAAAATGACTTTTGCGATATTAGAAAAGGACTAGCAGTTTGGAATGAAATTGATGATGGGTTTGATTCAGATAAACCTGTTTTTTTATTCTGCAAGAATGGAGAAAGTGGGAAGGAAATGAAGGAAGATAGGCAGGTGAAGCGATCAGGCAGAGAAGAGAGAAGTGGCAGCACCAAAATGTTGTCAAGGAAGACTATTTCTCAGTACTTCTACATGCCCATTACACAAGCAGCCAAGGAGCTTAATGTAGGTCTCACCCTACTGAAGAAAAGGTGCAGAGAATTGGGAATAAGAAGGTGGCCTCATAGGAAGTTGATGAGCCTTCAAACCTTAATAAACAATGTACAGGTTTGTTCTTAATTTCTCATTATGCAAAATTATTCCAATAAACACAAAAGCAGATATAGGTGCTAGCAATTTTAATTTTCCATCTTAATTTTGCACAATTTGGATGTTGATGCAGGAGCTAGGGAAAGAGGGGGACCACGAAAGTGAGGAGAAACTGAGGAATGCCGTTGAGATATTGGCGAAGGAAAAGAAGCTGATGGAGGAGATGCCAGATTTGCAGCTTGAAGATAACACAAAAAGGCTTAGACAAGCTTGTTTCAAGGCCAACTACAAGAAGAGGAAGCTCATGGGGACGTCGATGGAATCTCATTCTGCAAGGGATGAATATAGTTATAATGAACACGTACAAGACATCAAGCATCTTTTGCCACCACACCCTCTCCATCTTGCGACGTAAATGTTCTTGCAAGTTTTAATTAGGGCGTTGCTTCTTTCTCTTTTTACCAAGGTTGATGATAGAAATGGATTTTGGTTGATTTCTGTCTGAAAATAGTAAGGTACTTAGGCAAGAAATGAACAACGACCAATCAAGACTGATTTTGTTTAGACATCCAGAGACAGAAATAACAGAAACAAATTGACTGATATGTTACTTGTGGATCACAGTTTCATGATATGTGAAGAATGCTTGGGGAGTGGAGATCCTTTTCCAATGCATTTTTCTCCTTAGTAAGGCTTGATTCGATTCTAAATTCTTGCATCAATTGCTAAAATTTTCCAAGCCAAATTATCTGGCATAAGATTGTGAATTAGATTAAACTAGAGTGAAGCCCGTACAGGGTTGCACAGGAATCAAGGGGGAAAAATACAGAATTAAAAAAAAAAAGGAAGCAGAGAGAGGACATTCACACAGCCTAAAACAAGTCATGGCTTAAATGGATTATAAACAATGCTTTTACATTAATAATTCTTCCAGAGTATATATATAATAATTAAATTATGAGCTTAATTTTTCAGCAGTCAATTTTAATAAGTACAATTAACTTAACAATCAATTAATTGAACAAATTTTCTGCCTATCCTCTCCCAGTTTGATAGATCTTAGCAGAAAAAAAAAAGACTTTATTTTTTTAATAAGTTACTCTTTCTTTTTCAAGAAATGTCCAAATTATATGACTCTCATTCCCCCTCCATGTGTTTTGGAACGAAAACAAATGATATAATATATTATTCTTTAATAAGAATTGCTCCCGTTGTTTCTGCTTGATAACCTTGTAATTTAATCTTTCTGTTTCCTGTCTTAGTAGTGGAGGGCTGGAGTGTTTTTTTGTTTTTGTTTTTTTTTCATATGGGAAGAACTTTGTGGTCAGAGACTATCATTTCTAGAACTTGAAATTATTAATTATTCTTTCATGAGAATTGCTCCCATTGTTTGTGCTTGATAACCTTGTAATTTAATCTTTCTCTTTCCTGTCTTAGTAGTGGAGGGCTGGAGCGTTTTTTTTTTCCATATGGGTAGAACTTTGTGGTCAGAGAACAAGAACACGTTTATAGGTTTCAGACTATAGTTATATGAGCTTACTTTGTCTATAATTATAGAATTGCCTTGATGCGACAATCCATGAGTTTGTGTGGATCAGTGTTGCCTAATTCAGTAACATCCATGCAGAACTTCGTTCTGGTACGGAATACCAGAACGTGAGACACCCTGTACCTTGTGTGGGCAACTCCGAAGTGGGAAGGGGTAGGTTTTTGCCATTGAAAATCAAGAAGAGTGAGTGCGGGTTTGCCGAGGAGAAAGGGAATCTGGGGGAGAATTCCAGGAAAGCTCAGGGATTGGGATTGAGATTTCTGAGGAAAAAATGAAGCTTCCGGACGCAGAAGTAGCATATGGCGAGAAGATAAGGGAATCAAAGCTCTCATCCTACCAGTCCACGAAGCTATAGCACAAATACATCTGAGCTCATAGAAGAAAATGAAGCTTCAGGGAAGACAGAGCTTGGTCGAAGCATTGGGTAGTCACAAGCTGAAAGTGAAAGTATAGAGTAAGCTTCCAGACATCTAACTGGAAGGATTTACGTGATTTACCGGATAAATATCAAAGGGGGTAATATGTACTTTAGAAGAAACCAAGGACACGTTTCGTACGAAGAATAGGTTTTGATGGAATAAGAATGAAAAAATAAAAAATAAAAAAATTTATATTCTATAATTATATTTAATATAATAAAAAAAATAAAAATGTATTTATTTTTTTATATTTAATTAAATAAAAATGATATAAAAATAGAATGAGAAGAGAATTAAAAAATTAAAATATTTTTAATAATTATAAAATATAATAAAATATTTTATTTTTAATTATCAATAATAATAAATAATAAATAATATTTTAATTTAAAATTTTATTTTTAATTTACCTTTAATAAAAAAAATTATCTGAAAAAAATAAAATAGTTTCAATTTTTATTCTCCTACTCAGTAAAATTCTCTCTTATCACAAAGCAATGGAATAGATTCTACTATATTAGTGGGAGATAACTCTTCTAAAGAAAGAAGTCTCCTACCTACCAAATATATCTTTCTCTCAATCTCATTCTCTTTTTCTTTTTATCACCTAACTTTTTCACCAACCAAACGAGACTTAAGGATATAGAATCAAGTTTGAGAAATAACAATATGATTTCTGAGCAAAAGGTGTTTCAGTCATTGTGAAGAGAAAATACTAAGAAGGGAAATAATAAATAATTAATTAATTATTTTTATATTTTTATTTTAAGAAATGATAAAGTATATGTTAATATTAAGTAATAATTATAAAAAGATAATAGGCATAGCAAATAAACTTTTTAAACATCAAACCAAATAAGATGTAAAAGAGAAAGAAAACAAGGAACAAGACCAAATTCTAGATCGTATATCAAGCCAAGTAAGGGAAAGAGGGTGGGAGATATGACGTAGCAGAGTTTGGGTCTTGGTCTCTGGGTGAAACTCGATGACATAGAGAGGGTGAGGGCCGAGGGAAAGACGGTAATGTCAAGTAGTGGGTTTTAAAAAAGAAGAAGATTGGGGACTGAGATGGGAGATGTTGCTTTTAGTTTTGATTTTTTTTTTGTAAAATAAATAAAAAGGAAAGATAGGATAATGGGAAAGAAGAAGAATAATAAATATTTTAATGTTTAAAAGAAGTAGATTAGTAATATTTTAATTTATGTATTTTTTGAAATTATTTAATTAGGATTTGAATTATGAATTTATGAATTATAAGTTTGAAATCTAAGTTTTACATTATTTACTTTTTTTCATGTGATTATATTCATTAATTTTTTAAAATTAATCATTTATTAAATATATAAAAATATTATATAAATTAAATATTTTTAGTTGTATACTATATTATTTATTAAATTAACATACCAACTAAGTATACTCTCTCGTATCGAGAATTATATAAATTAATGTATCTCATACCTTAACAAATTGTGTATAAGCACACTGGTGTGGATCCTTTTTACTTTTTTATTTATTTTTGTCAATTTTATAAAAAGATAGGCACAAAATATGTAAAATTTATTTGAATAGCAAATCTCATATAAATGTATAAAATTCACTTGAACAATAAATTCAAACTGTATACTTAAGTGATAGATTTCATTTAAATCTCTCTTTACAGTTAACAAGAATTTAGAAAGAGAATCCAAATTATGTATGTTTTGTTACTTGATATGTATTTTGAGTTTTATTGCTTGATTCTGGATTTATTTATGAGCAACCTCATGCCAAGTAAGACCGAGCGCCTCCTGTGTTTCGTTTCACAAAGAAGCAAGCCAAAGAAATTGCAGAAAATAAACCCTACGGCATGGAGTTACAAGATAGAGAGAGGATTTGACTGAAAATTTGAATTTGGATCTTTGCAGTTGATGTATGTCTGCATTTGTGCTGTTAGTAGAAAGTTGATGGATGGGTAGATTTAATTTAAAATGAAAAAAATAAAATATATTCATTTTTCCTGCCAGCTGCACAACAGGATCCAAAGTGCAACTACAGACGATCCAAACGCTTGAAAATTTGATCACCTATAACCTATTGATCAGGAAATGAGATAATCATGCCTGATATAGCTCTGCCCCCAGTGGTTAAGGAAGCACGAAGTAATTTATCCTTTTTTTTTAATGAATAATCGCTTGCTTGTTGATTAGCCGTGTATATCACTCGCTACTAAAAAGGGTTATAGCCCAATTAGACCAGCATAGCCGATGCCAAATTGATGTGTGTATACAAGACTAGAACCAGACAATTAAAAAATTGGTAAATAGGCCTTATTATTAATACACTGAGAAGAACGACGTTTACTTCTTTTTTTTATTAAAATTCTACTTGATAACACAACAGTGATATATTGAGATATCTCACCAAAATTAAAGCTCAACGAAAAAACAGAAATGGTAACTCCCGTTCTACAAAACTGGAAGTAAAATTGATACTGCGGAAAATCCGCATCCTACCTTCTGGAATCTGGAAGCAAGTGATGAAGCTGCTACAACTAATCTTCATAAAGTTATGTATGAAGTACTTATTCTTAAATAAATCTGCTGTGTTCAAAGGACCCTCAGGCAGTAACTGCTTGTTTTGAAGCAAAGCCAATTCCCTTCTCAATGCTAGCCTTAAGTTCTGGCTTAAGTGCTTCCAATGCCGTCTGCTCATAGTCGGTCAACCCTTGGAGGTCCGATGTTATGAAAGCTTCCACGCCTTTCCTTCCAAGCTTTACCCTAGAAGCAAAGAATGGAAGCTCAGTCACTTCTGACTGTACGTAAGAGCACTCGTACACATCCCCATCTCCATCAAGTGCACGGAGAGATGATTCGATAAATCTAGCTGCTGCATATGCCATTGACAAAGTAGCAGACCCTTCACCTGCCTTTGCTTCAACAACTTCTGTTCCGGCATTCTGAATCCTGACAGTTAACTGTTCAACTTCTTCGTCAGTAAGACTTACCGTAGGTTTTGTCCTTGACAAGAGGGGAAGAATGGTAATCCCGGCATGACCCCCAACAACTGGGACATCAACATCAATCAGCTTCAGGTTCTTCTTCTGTGCAACAAATGTGTTTGCCCTCACAACATCCAATGTAGTAACGCCAAAGAGCTTTTTAGGATCATAGACACCCTTCTGTTTCAAAACTTCAGCTGCAATAGGCACTGTAGAGTTTACTGGGTTACTAATAATGTGAATAAAGGCATCAGGGCTATTATCTGCAACAGCTGAAACTAAGTCTCTCACAATGCCAGCATTGATGTTGAAAAGGTCATCACGAGTCATGCCAGGTTTCCTTGGAACTCCAGCAGGGATGACAACTACATCTACACCTTTCAAAGAGTTTGCTAACTCAGAAGCTCCTGTGAAATCCTTAACTTGTGAGGGAGTATTGCAATGACTGAGATCAGCAGCAACCCCCTTGACATTGGCAATATCGTACAGATGCAGGTCAGAAACTAATGGGGACATCTTGATAAGAAGAGCTAAAGGCTGACCAATACCTCCAGCAGCACCAAGAACTGCCACTTTGTAGGAAGCTTGGGGCTGCAAGTGGTACTGGAGATTTTGGTTTGCCTTTTGAGCTTTGGGTACAAAAGATGCCCACAAAGCAGTACTAGTTTCCTTGCCCAAGAAGGATGATTCTGCCTCACAGCTCACGACAGATGTGGCCTTGAGACCACAGAAGTTCTTCAGAGAATTCTGAGACCTGAACCTCAAACCAAAAGATTTTGATTGAGGAAGTGGGCCCCCTCTTTGGCTGAGGGAGGTGGCTGATCCAATTGTGAAGGTTGCTGCTGGTGCTGCTGCCATCTCAATGTCTATGATACACAAATAGTATTAACTCCATTTCCTTAAAACACTCACAAAATATATATTTGGAACTATAAATATTTAAGATTATCAGATGCACACAAATGTAGATGAAGATACAAAAATAGAAGAAACAGGGGAAAAGAAGAATGAAAAAACAAACAACCAGGTTTTTTAAATTACAGTTCGCTTGATAGCCGATGAAATTGATTGAGAGTTTGAAACTACAACTGTCAAACCCAAAGAAACGGATATAACACTATCTAAAGAAGCAGAGCAAGGTGCAAACAGATAATAAGTAGTACAGAGATAGTTTAAATATATATATATATATATATATATGTGTGTGTGTGTCTGTCTGATATAAGTAATTGATGCAGTCGATGAGTCTCGAACCCATGACCTGCATCTTACTTCCCTCATGCATGTGGAAAAATTACCATAAAACCTAAGGTAGCCTAGGTTGCCAGGGCTTAAGAATTTTATACTGTATTTGAGTTATCCGGCCTGAGCATAGTTTCATTGTAAATTACAAAATAAAAATTGAATCAACCGGCTGAAAATGTCTCAACTGCAAAAATTTCAAAACATACACTCAATATCTAGTTAAAATGTTGGCCACTGCAAGAAACTAGCAAAGAAAATATACAAGACATTTTACTTTTTGATGTTGAGCAGAAAATTTCAATGAAAAGAAGAAAATTTTTACGTTTGTAAAATCCAAATAAACCACATATCTACTGCATATATAGTTATATACTCTACAGTAACTCATCGTGAACCACTGGGGGGACTACAACAGATACAGGACATAGCCATTGTCTCCATTCCACCCTTGGTAAACAAAGAGAATCAAATATACAGCTCAACATTATTACAGTCTCTATATGAGTCATCTCATAATAGACATTCCAGGGTGAGTCCAGTACTCCCGTCTGTCCCGTTATTATGTTCTAACATTCATCTATTACATACAACATATAATCAGAATACACTCTAAATAAATTGATATATTCTATAATAACAAGCAAATAACTTTCAACAAGTAAATAAATAAATTGAACAAGGACACAAAATCAACACCCATCAACCAGGAAAGAAGAGCAAGCTGCAACGTCTTGAAAGGTATCGACTTTCAACAAGACTAACATGACTAGATCTGAAGACATAAACAGTCTGGTACCACAACTCAGTCTATTGAAAAATTAATATCGAGAAAATCAACCAGTTCAGAGATGAGATCTCAGAAAGACAAATTGATTCAAAACACCGGAAATGAATTACCGGTGACAGAAACTGCAAAAGAGAAATAAGGGGAATGAGTCAAACCTTGGATAACCTAGAAATCGAGCTAGGATGGGAAATGAAGATGGTGAAGCTTTAAGCTATGGCTTAGGTGGACGAAAAAAGGAGAGTGAGAGAGAAGGGGGGGTGTTTCACGAGGCAAATATAAGCCCTTTGCGTTTGGAAACTCCGCCTAAGAGCTTCGTACAAATCACTGTTCCCTTCAAATGTGTGGGAACGCCTCAAGTCTGTAACACTGTATATAAACGGAATCTATACCCTTTGTCTCCAGAATCAACCCCAAAAATTTATCTCTTCCTACCGCTAAATCTTGACCCTTCGTCCCTAACCACTCTAACGGCTTTGATATTTCTAAATTAAAAAAAAACTTATATACATTTATTTGTATTTTTATTATCAAATTTTTAAATTAAAATATAATAAATCTATTCAATAATAACATAACAAAAACATAATTTTTACAACTAAACATCATATTTTTAAATTTCAAAAAAATATACATATTATAATTTTATTAGAAAATTTAATAATAAAATATAAAAAATTACAATTATAACTAACTTTTTTCTCTTACCATCAATTTTTCCGAACTTATGTTTTTAGTATCTCACTAATTTCAGTAGTTTTTCCTTATAAAAGAAAAGTTGAATGGATATCTTTAGCCTTTAAAGACAATGTTCAAAAACTTATAAGAAAATAAAATATCAAATAATAAAATAAGATGAAAAGACAAAGAGTGAAAGGATAAATCATATGTTATTTCATTGTTTAATAAAATTGAATAATTTATAAATTATTTTTTTAATATTATGCTCATTAAAAGAATGTGATTTTGACAAATTTTTAATCAAAAAATATAATTGTAATTACAACATATGTTCATTCTATTTCTCCACAAACTTTTAATTTGAAATGACAAAAAAAATGTAGATTTTAGATGATAAGAAAAAGTTTCATGAGTTTCTCATTTGTCATTTAATTTCATCATACAAAAAACTCCAAACAAGCCCTAAGTTATATTTGGATGGAGGATAAAAGAATAAAATGATATGAAGTTGAGTAGTCAATTTAAAGAAAACTCTAATTTATAAGATTTTTTTAGAATAACATAAAATAGTAAAGAAGGGATTCCAAAACACTCTCTGTCACTCAAAACTTAAAATTTCTATTTCTTTAAATTAGGGTTTAAGAATAAATGAAACGGATAAATAGGATAATTACAATTATATCCATTATCAGGCTAATATATGTCATCATTTTAGATAACATCGTGGGAACAAATATCCAGGAGCTCCAAAGACTGTCGTGAAATTATAGTAAAAGAGAAAACTTGGCAGTGAAGGTGATAAAATATTGGATTGCGTGGTCAATGGTGCAAATTTACGATGTTACGTTGTCATTTACTATAACCAAATTGCTAACTCTGGCTCTTAAGTAGCCCAAGAGGTATGGCCACCATTTCTTAATTATAATCAATGGCAAACTATGAGCGCAGTCGTAATCCGTTACATCATAGACAAGCCCTTAAACTTTACTTAATTTAAAATATCTTGTTTTCCTTTCTTTCTATCGTTTTCTGTCAACTCACTTTTTGTAAATTAGACTTGAATATAAATTTTTCATATGTTTATTGTTCAATTTCTTAATTAAAAATATAACAAGTATATTACTATTTAATTGTAACATAATAAATGTATAATTTAATTAAAGAATCATATACTTGCTGAAAGAAATTATATACTAGTTATATTATTATTAAAAATAAAAAAGGTCATTTTTAATTAAAAAAAAGTTAGTATTAAATATTAAAAAATTGCATATAATTTTTTTTTCTTTTTAATGATTATATCAATTGACTATTCATGCATGTTGGTGTAAAAATCTCCAAAGAAATTTTTATGTATTTTAATTATGTTAACACTATATTTTCTGAAAAGTCATATTTAAGAAAAAAAATCTGTTGGATAATCAAATTGGACCATATATGTACCATTTTGGATCAAAAAGCTTTTCTTTATACAAATTTTCATTTGACCAAAAATATAAGAAAATTTTGATTTATGAAACTGGGCCAAAAGTGTTTTAATGAAAAAAATAAATTTTAATATGAAATTATTTTGGAAAATAATTTCTTTTGAAAAATCAGAATTAGTAAATTTGTTAGGATAAATTTTTATAGGCTACGTTCTTGTCTATGAAATAATTTTAAAAGATGATGTTATTTAAGCTACTCCTACATTTCTAGAAAGTCCAACTCATTTTACGCAAACAAAAAAGTTTAAATGGGCTTTACAAAAAGAAAAGCGAAGAAAGCAACCTAAGCCCATGTAGTATTTTAAATATTATTTGACTTTTTAAATCTTCTCTTTTGTAGTAAATTTATAGTATTAGTTTGTAAACTTTAACTGAATCAGTCGATTCAATCAAAAAAGCTGATAAATAATCTTGCTATTCAATCTAGAGGAAGCTATGAATCAGTATTCATACTATAATTTGTAAAATTGAATATCAATCAATTAGTAAAAATTGATTAAGAACTGAATTGAAGTAGTAGATTTTGGGTGAAATCCGTCCCTACTTTACTGCTTGAACTGTCCCTCCTTAAAATCTTGTCTCACAAAAGTGGCAACACAGAGAATCAAACCACATCAATTAATGAAATTGCGTAGCACCTTATCCCCTCTGCCACAAATTTCATTCTATCATTCTCTTTGTTTAATATATATGAACATCTAAATCAAATAACATAATAAAAAACAATACATATATATATATATATATATAATATGAAAACATCTAAACTAATATATATACACACTATTTAAAATTATATTTTTTATTTGGTCAAAATTTTTCATTCTATAAATTACTTTTTCTAATTTGTTATTCTTAATTTCTTTGCTTTTTTGTTTTTTACATAACAAGTAAAATCTTAATATAATTTATAAATACCAAAATTTTAATATTAAATATTCTTAAATTTTTATTATAGGTCATTTTTATTTTTTTAATTAAAAAATAACTTCTCAAATATCTCAAAAAATATAGAATTAGTAATGAAATATTTAAAATTTATTAATATTTATTTGTGATATTAAAATTTTAATATATAAAGTTTTTAAAATATATATTTAATTATTGTTAATTTGAGTATGATTTAATTATAATCAAACTAATGAATCATAAATCAATCTCTCCACCAACTCAATAATTGGTCTAATTTTTTAAATATTTCAAGAGACAAAAGGCTTGCACAAGAATAGTACAAATATTTAAAGAAATTCAAGATCAACTCTTCTTTAAAAGTGGAAAACAATACAAAAATATTAAAGCTATAGTAGAAAGGAAGAAAGAATCACATCTAAGAAAGCTAAAACCTCCAATGTGATATATTTGCTTCTCACCATATTTGCTATAATTTCAAGAAAGAGTGTAAAAAACTCAACAAAGGATGGTGCAACGTATCCTCTAAGATTCATGCTCAAAGAAAGGAAAGATTAAAGAGAATATGTTTGAATAATATCTTGTCACATATCTGATAAAACATAATATTAACACATATTATTCTCTTTCTCTCTAATAATATCTTAAAGGCAAAAAGGCGTTACAAAGAATACAATTCTAAAAGCCCTTATTCACTCTACAAAGTGTCATGCTCCATCTTGCACTATCAACCCAAGCATTTAATGAAAGAAAAGATAAGTCATAAATGAAGTGCTCAAATAATAATTGATGCTCAATTGAACGTTGTAAGAGGATTATAGCCATTGAAACTTTTCTATGCTAAAAAAAATCAAGGCTTATAATGGTCATTTTTTCATCATCATTATATAAGAAGCTACATTAATGATGAAAGATTAAGAAAGCTAAACATGGATTATCTAAGTGAAGTTATCCTCTCCATCTACAACATTGCTAAGCTAAAGTGTATATTTTATCTCTCAAGTGAGGTTTATGAATAAGTTCCTAAAAGAGGTTTAAGTGATCATTATTATTATATTACAAATTCAGAGATATCACATTCTTTAGGACTTATTTTTTTCAGTGAGATTTAAGTTAGTATTTTGAGTATTCTTAGTAAGCTTCTGTTTCATCATAATGTCCTCTTTAATATTTTCAAATTGGGTTGGTAGGTACCTGTGCAAAATCATAATGGCTATTTGAAAGTGTAAAAGTTTTTGGACTAAGCCTTGTTCGGTTGCTTTAGCAATTAGGTGTAAAAGCTTGAATTAGCTTAGTCAAAATGAAGGTTGTTTCACTATATTTATTGTGATATAAAACACTCAGTGTGAGTCCTAAAAATTATGTTGTAATTTGGGAGAAATAGCCAAAGGGATAAGCATATGAAAAGGGCCACCCATTATATTGCGATTACTTGATATTGTGAAAATTTTCTTATTTTGTGATTGAGGAGTAAATGTAGGATTACCTTGATATAAACTATTATAAATTTTATGTATGATTTTTCTCAGTAATAATCATATTTAGAGAGGGGATGAATAAGTGTGTTATGCAAAAAATTAAATAATACAAATTTTTTCAAATATGAAAATGGAAGAGGCAAAATGTGAAGCAAGTAACAATAACTAGAGCAAGCAAACAATAAGGAGGTGGAACAACCTAATACAAATAGATCAAGCAAACTACTATATGCAAGTAAAAAGAGTTATAATATAAAATTGGAGTGAATATGTGTATGCAAGTAAAGAATTTTCTAAAAGTGAAGTTAGCAGGATATGCAATGAATAAAAAGAGATAAAGAAAGGAAAAAAAAATACTACCATCTTTATTCTAGTTTAGCCCCTTAGACATATGTTCAATTCTCTTGAAATTTAAATTTTTTTACTTTAATCAATAAAAAAACTACAATTTGTTGGTTTCATGTGCTTACAACTAATACAAGTTTTACAAACTCACTTTAAACTTATGTATAGAGTTTTCTACGGTTCACCCTCAATTCACTTTCACACCTAGAGAGTTATAGATTATAATATAAAAAGAATATCCATCATTTACTTAAGTTTTTCACTAAGTTCAATAAATGCTTCTTAAAAGCTAATACACAAGAAAATTGGAATATTTTTTCGAAGGAATAAATGCTCTTTTAAACAACATGTAAATATTTTTTGATAATCTATATTCAAATCTTCCATGCATTTATATAGCTTTAATATCTTATAGTCGTCAAAGATAAAACAATAATAATAATAACTTTTTAGTTGAAGTAGAGGTGTCATGTCTTCAATGTTCACAAGTTTACTAATAACACATAATATTCTCCCTAAACAACCTATTTTTTCTAATATTAAAAAATGCTGTTAAATATTTGCTTTATGGGTTAGAGAAAGTTTTACACTTTATAAAAGAGTTAATTGCAAAAGAAAAAGACAAACAAAAAAAATATTTATACTATGTTTTGCTTTGCTTGATTGAGAAAAACAAAAGTTTTGTCATATGTTCCTTGATGCATTTGCTTTCACACAAGTCAATAATTAAAAGATGGTCTTGAAGATAAAGGGCTTTTCCATGAAAATATTTTAATTTTTATTAGCATTAAAATTATAAGTCAAGTGAGATTTTAAAAATCTACTCAACTTGATCTACCATTCAACTCTCTTTTTTATATTGGTTTTATGATTTCTTGATATATTTCACACAAAATATTATGTTTTAGTTATTTCTAAAGAATAGATTATTCATACTGCTTTCAATAAGCTAAATATTTTAAAAAAAGAATTCATGCTCATCTATTATTTTGATTTGAAGTTTTTTTTTGAAATTATATAAAAATATTTTCAGATTTTCTGTATCTTATATTAAGTTAGAATTATAAATTATTTTATCACTAAAAGTTTCTAACCTCACAAATTTTATACTACACAGTTTTCAAGATCCAAAATTTAAAGAATCTAATTGGAAAGAACCTGAGCTTCTTATATCTACTTAGGTCATTTGTTTGGAAAAACGTTGGTTCTGAGATTTAAGATTTTCAAAACTAGTTGATGAATCATATACTTTCATTTACTCTTTTACAAATTAAGCCTCCTTTCACTTTGTTTAAGAAAAAATTAATAATAATCTTTATTTCTTATTTTGATTTTAAATCTTCTAAATTATTGAACGAAATATTTTAAATTAAGTTTTTTGGTCTTAGCTTCTTTGTCCATCTATTTCAAAGACCCTGTTAAATCAGATTTTTCAAGAAGTTCAATGTTTTTGTAAAAAAACAAAATCAAAGGCAGATTATTTTCCAAAAAACCCAATTCAATCCCCCGAGCTCATGTGGGCTGACAATGCATAACATAATTCTCCCACTGGTATCTATTACTTTAAAGACAAATGCTCGGGGATGATGATATCCAACAGATACAACCATATCTAACGCGAGCCATTTGAACCCGAAACATGTGAAAAGTCATTTAAACATACAACTTAAAGCTTACATCCCTAATTCCAGCATGATTACAAAAGGGCCTCCGTTTAAACCATTGCAAGAGCCTCGATCAACCCAATTGCCAGAGTGCCAATATGCGATTACAGGCAAATTTAATCGCTTTGCATTCACAGATCTATACTCGTAATAGAAAAATGAATCGTAGATATACCAGAGATAAGGATTCTGTTCATACATTAAGCTTTTTCATCTCCCTCCTGATTGCATTAGCCCTCACCAAGCTCCCAATGGTGTTGATAGCCAACTTCAAATCCTCCAGTGGATTCCCAGGTGCCACTGTCTTGTACAAATAGCTATCAAACGTCATCTTCTGCACATACTCATCTGCACACATCTCCACAAACGCTTCTCTCGCTGGATTCGACCTATAGAACAACTTCTGCAACACATCCAACACCTTGTAAGTAGGCCAATAAGTCTTATCCCACTTCTCCAAGTACTTCCTCAAGTCCCCTTCTTCCACCATCCTCTTCCCATTCTCTGAACCTTCCACAATCGCCTCTGCACACATCCTTCCACTCTTTGCAGCAAAATATATTCCTTCGCCGGAGCATTTTGTCACATATCCGGCAGCATCGCCGATCAATGCCACTCTTCCCAACAACCTTCGTGGTCGGGGGTGTTCTGGTATAGGATGTGCCTCTACTCGGATGATCTTGCCTCCCAGAATCTTGTCCCTTGCTCTGTTCCTCGTGGCAAGTTGGAATTTCTTGATGTCTCCCTTGTGAGTTACGGTGCCTGTTCCAACAGCCACATGGTCGCATTTTGGAAACACCCACCCATAGAAATCTGGAGAAACATCATCACCCACGTACATCTCCGCAAGGTTCTCATAATACACCATCTTGTCATCGGGAATTTTTATCCTCTCCTGGAAAACCATAGCACCAGAATGAACACGTGAGGGTAAAGAGTTTCAAACTTGAAGAAATTTCCAAAACCCCAAAGAATAAATTCGAGAAATTAATAGTAAATCAATCAAAGAAACATATTCTGTTACGAATCAATAAAAAATTTACTAACTTTCATGTTGTTCTTCTACTTTCTCACTTCTTTTCTATCTTAATTTTCTTTGTGAGAGTATAAAGTTACAAACTTGAAGTAAGTTCCAGCACCCAAGAAAACAAAATCGAGAAAACTTGATGAATGTACCTGAAATGCAATGGCATAGTCGTAATCACCGGCATTAATAGACTTGGCAACTCTGGAATTAGCCCCATCAGCTCCAATCACAGCATCAACTTCTAACGTGCGCTTTTCGCCGACCCCACCGGTTTTCCCGTCATAACAGGAGAAATGCAAAACGTAGGGCGAGTTCTTATCTTTCGGGATATCCATCTTCAGGAACAACCCGTTTATGACATTCGCCCCGTTTTCTTTGGCCCGGTCCCTCAGGTAAGCGTCAAGTACCTCGCGCCGAACCATGCCGATGTACTCATGGGGTTTGAGGGTCCGGCCGATATCGACGGCGACGTTCGACGGAGATATCATCTTCATTTTGGTGACACGGCGGTCGATGATATCCAACGGTAAGTCGAACTCTCCAACCATACAGAGCGGAATGGCTCCGCCGCAGGGCTTACAGTTGTCGAGCTTGCGTTCAATTAGGAATGTCTCGATGCCACCTTTGGCTAGTGTCTCGGCGGCGCAGCCGCCGGCGGGTCCACCGCCGATAACGGCGACCCGAAGATTCCGACCCGAGAGTTGGGGACTGGATTTACCGGCGATGACTTTGAGCTTCCGGTGGTGGAGGATAATGGGTTTGGTTTGGCTGGCGAAGTGGGTCTTCTCCGGCGACGCTTGCCGGAGACCGACGAAGGATTTGAGGGCAACGGAGTTCATTTTTTGATTGTGTGTGATAGCTCAGAGCTGAGAGTGAAGGGGGTTTTATTTTTATATTTTATACTGTTGATGGATATGGTTTAGGATTTGAAGGAATTTGGGTCGTCCGATTGATGCAATTGGTGGTGTAGATTTGATGTGGATAATGAGGGATGGATTCTTAGGATGGTCTTGGCTTGGTTCTATTCTTCCTAGTTTGAACTTGACGTCCGAAGTGGTGCTTCGTCTTGGTTGTCTATGAGTGGCTGGCCTCTTGCCACGTTGTGAAACTTTGTGCCTGATGTTGTTGGATTTTTATTTATGGCCATGTCAGTTCTCTTTTTTCCTATATATCTCGAGATTTAAAAAAAAACAAATCTAGATTGTTTTAAATTGTTAGAAAAATAAATATTTTGAATAAATTTTAATTGTTCATTATTTAAAAAAAATTATTTCTTCTTACAAATGTAATTTATTTTTTAAAATAATCTAAACAATCAGAATTTATTTAAAATAACTCTTTTTTCCTAATAAATTGAGACAATATAAACTTATCTCATATCTAATGATTATGATTTATTATGTATAACATTTTTTTGTATATAAATTAAGTTTTGACTGTTAAATATATAAATATATAAATTTAATTTATTCAATTCAGATATACTAAAACTAGAGAATGAGATATGTCATATATTTGCTAATGTGAATTCTTAATTTTTGATTAATTTTTAAAAAATAATAAACACAAAATATGTAAAGTTTAATTAAATGAATAAAATCTACTTAAATAATAAATCATAAAATGTCTATCTCTCTCTCTCTCTCTCTCTTTGAGCAATGAGAAATTACTGAGATTCCATTTTATGTATGTGTTGATGAATTGCAGTACCAAACGAAAATATCCGAAACTGATGAATAACAAGTTTATACTTTTTTATGTTTTTCATGAAGTATATAAGTGGCCCAAAAAAAAAAGTGTATACTTTCTTATGTTTTAACTTTGAATGCTCATTTCTGGTAACAATGAGGCTGTGTTTGGTGTGAGATAATAAATTGGTGAAAATAAGTTAGTGAAATGAAATGTTAATTCATGTTTATTTGACATGCGGATCCCCCTTTCTCTATGACAATGAAGGCCGTCTATTGCTCTCTCACTTGGGGGAAAATGAAATTTCAATTGAGAAAGCTTGAGAATCATGCTCTCCAAAACAAAAAACTTTGTTGTGGAATCTAATCCAAAAATTCATCTTCTATGAAATTTCAACAACAATGGCCTTAGACATAGCCAAGTGTGTGTTAATCTCACGCGAGCTCCAACGCCCACTTCCAAAACCACCAATCCACATCTGGAAGCTTCACTTCAATGCCCGAGCACCTCATCCGCCATTCCCTCCTTATCACTGGCACCATTCCTGATTTCGTCAACAACATCTATCTCCAAAACTTCACTTCAAATCAATCTTTGGTCATCGCTTGTTTGACAACAACGACATATAGTTAGGCCTAAATGTGGCTTGATTAGCCGAGAAAAAAATTGTCAATGTCCATATATGTCGGCTCAATAGGAAAAGGCTTCGATTCTTTTATTTTTTTTTTCTTTGTGCGAAAAAAGGTACATTCTTGTCTTAAAAGTTACGAGACACTCTCAATTTTATTCTAAATATATATTTTGAGTGAATTTTATCCCAAATATGTGCCAAAATCCTCCATTTTATCTTAAATGCTAACGCTGTCCAAATGCATAAGGGAGATTGTTGACTTGTCGTTACATAGGGGCAGACGATGATTAGAACATGCTGAAATTAGTAATACAACCTAGCCTCAAATACCCTAGATACGCATTTTTTAATTATCCCTAACCGTATGTTATTAAGCAAACACTCCACCTTCAAGCCAATAAACGAGGGCTGATATTTAGACCCTGCATATGCCTTTGATCTTTGACTGGGTGATGGAATCTCAATTTTTATTAAGCATTTGGATGATGTTAGTGTTAAGAACAAAATTGAGAATTTTGGCAAAGTTTTAAAACGAAATTAATATAAAATAAACATTTGGGATAAGAAGTTACCTTTTGGCCCTTTTATTTTTATTTTTGACATAATAATTGGCAGAATTAGCTGAACTTACCGCAACAATTCACTTAAAGGATGTCTTCATATCCAACGTGTTTGTTGAGAATCTGCAGAACGCCCTCACCACCGATCCTCGTTTCCCAATGTTGAACTTGTAATCTTCATTGCGATGGGAAACCAATCCGAGGCAATGGATTTCAAGTTGCAACACCAACAATTTCTCTATCTTCTTGTGGTCTTGAGGACTTTGGAACTCTATACAGTTGCGACACAATAAAGGTGGTTGCAGTAGGTTTGAATCAGCAATAGTTGGTTTATCAAACAATGAAGTAACCATTATATAAAAAAAACCAACTCTAAATGCTTACAGCCTCAGACCCTTTCTGCTGGAGCCTGGAAAGATCATCACTTGCTAGACAAATATGAGGTTAAATCTGAGGCTGGTTGTGATAGTAGCTACCACCCTTGGTATTGGGCTTGAGGGATGCCATTGCAAGATTGTGCAGTTCATTTTTGGAGACTCTCTCTCTGACGTTGGAAACAACAGGTACCTTTCTAGAAGCCTTGCTAAGGCAAGTTTGCCTTGGTATGGCATTGATTTTGGCAATGGATTGCCCAACGGCAGGTTCTGTAATGGTCGCACCGTTGCTGATATAATAGGTAAATTGTTTTTGGTTTCATATATCAGTAAACTAATCTCAAAGATGACTCGATCAAAGAGAGTTAGTTCAGTTGATAAAACAGTAGATCATCGCTTTTTAGTAATTTGGGTTTAATTCTTCTGGCGAGTGTTTGGATATTAAATGAAGAAGAAATTTAGTTTCAGAACAAAATCTGATTCGTTTCATGTTCAGGTGACAATATGGGGCTCCCTAGGCCACCTGCGTTCCTGGACCCATCTTTAACTGAAGATGCTATATTGGAAAAGGGAGTGAATTATGCTTCTGGAGGTGGTGGCATCTTGAATGAAACTGGCACCTATTTTGTAAGATTTTATGTGTCACTGTCAGCTACTGTATACCATTTGTGTTATGTTATATATACCCATTAGGACAACACAGAAACATTATTTTGATTAATGATTATGCCTCCTGCAGATTCAAAGGTTCTCTCTCTACAAACAAATTGAGCTGTTTCAGGGAACACAAGAACTAATCAACAAGAAGATTGGGAAAGAGGAGGCACAAAAGTTTTTCGAGGGAGCTCGTTACGTCGTTGCTTTAGGGAGTAACGACTTCATCAACAACTACTTGGTGCCTGTTAAAAACGATTCATGGACATACAACGATGAGACCTTTGTGGACTACTTGGCAGGAACACTTCAAGAACAACTCAAGGTCAATTAATGAACTTAGCCTTAACAAATGTAACTTCTTTTTGTTTCTTCTGTACTTTTTTATAATAACTAATGCTGTCAATTATGCTGTGTTTTGTTTAGCTACTGCATAGGTTAGGAGCAAGACAGCTGATGGCATTTGGGCTGGGCCCAATGGGCTGCATTCCCCTTCAAAGGGTGCTTACCACATCTGGAAATTGTCAAGAAAGATCAAACAAGCTTGCTATTAGCTTCAACAAAGCTGCAAGCAAGTTGGTAGATGACTTGGCCACTCAACTTCCTAATTCAAGCTATAAATTTGGAGATGCTTATGATGTTGTCGATGACGTCATTAGCAATCCACACAAATATGGTAAGTAATTACTGTGAGTTGAATTAATGTTTTAACAGAGTATCAGAGCCTCTATAACTGTTTGCATTATAGGATTTGAAAATTCAGACTCGCCATGCTGCTCCTTTGGGAGTATTCGACCTGCTCTTACGTGCCTACCTGCATCAACACTGTGCAAAGACCGAAGCAAGTATGTGTTCTGGGATGAGTACCACCCCACAGACAATGCTAATGAGCTCATTGCCAACGAGCTCATCAAGAAATTTGGATTCTCGCGGGTTGATCAAACAGATGCTCCTTCTCCAGCCCCCTCTATTGCTCCATCTCCACAAGATTAATGATTCACAGTTTTCGTTCCCTTTATCAGCAAACGAAGCAATTTTACATGGTTTCTTTTTATGGTTTAAAGCTGTCTTGATAGTTATTTGATTACCAAAATAGAAACCGAGTTGTAGAATATAATCATAATATGAAGAAATTTCTTGGATGAAACTGTGAAACATTTCCTTTCATGTTTGTACTATTAATAAAATATAAAGAGCTAATATGATTATACAGAAAAAATTACGAGAGTTGAAAATGAGATGTTCCAAAGGATATAGGTTTTTCAAGACAGCCAATGAACTAAGAGCTTGCATATAACACAATTTTAGTTTCTAAAATTAAGATAAATTTAATGTCACACATCATGGCACCTATCTCTTTCTTCGCTCCCTATTCTCAATGTCGTGAGATTTTCATTTGAAACCAATTTAAAATAAAAAATCTCAGAACAAGTTGAGTTGGAAGCTTTGCAAGACACAAAATCTCTGCAGAATCAGTGAAATGCAGGAGTCCAACAAAAATCGATGCATACAAAGCCAAGCTATTTAGTGGATATGGAGTGACACATAGCATATTGTTATTGTTTTGGGATACGAAGGTGGATGGATATAATTTTTCCAACAAGACAGTGCTTGCTTTTCAACATGGTTTTTCATAATCCTGTTTTGTTGTTCAATTTAGGATCTTGAGGTACATTTGGTATATACGCATATTAATTTAGAACCTTTAGGTACATCTATGTCATTATATTTTAGAATATTTAGAAGTCAACTTTTATGGCTTTAGTTTCCGATAAGACATATCTAGCACTCTAGTGTATATTAATGTGGATTTATAGCACTATAAAACTATATGGTGTTAGATTACATAGATGTTGCGGGTATCCAAATTAAAACCTGCTAACTTATAATAAGCGTCCCAACCCTACAGCTATACTCTGTTTCCATTTGTCCTGATTCTTAATTTTTTTTTTCTCGTATATTACTTTTTGCAATTTATTATAAATTATTTAAACAGATGTCTCACAACCAGAGATCATTAACAAAAATTAAACTTAGTATTAATTAAACCAACCCTTATAGCTAGTTTGATATGCAATTCGGCCTACTTTTTCAGCAACTATAGATTGATGATTTTGTGTATGCTATTAACTATGACATGTGCTGCTATTGTAGAAGAATCCCACTAACTTAGATCACATGATATGCCACAATTAGCAATATTTTATTGGCCTCAAAACTTCGGCAAAGAGGTTGGTAAATGCCGTAGTAGAGGGAAAAGCAGCATGCAAAAAAGTTTGTGCCCATAACAACTTTATAGAGCACTTTCTCCAGTGTAAGTGAATGAATAATCCAAAGCAAATATTAAATACTTTATGAAATTTTCAAAGCCTTCCGAGTGGCTGAGTAATTAACATGATTACATAAACAACTCGGATTAGTTCATAATTCACCTTCTACGAACTTGGCTCCCTATATATGGGTCGACAAATGGTACTTTAGTTTTCTTTTCTTTTCGCCAAAAGAAAGGCTATTTGTTGGTTTGATGCCAAATGCAACCTCATCTCGTAGGCAACTATATTTTCAACTCTATGTTTGTTCAGCGACTTAATAAATATAGATAGCAAGATTTATGGCACCAAGAGAGGCCCATATCTTATCAGAAAAATTTCAATTACACATTATGGTACTCTTGGAGTGTGACGACCATTAGCTCCAGATGCTGAGTAGTCATCAAGTTCCAAGTCCATCCTCTCACTGAAGCTTGGCTCCTCCCAGAGCACGTTTTCCTTAGCGGTGACCTGTTTATGAATACAAGGTTAACAATGCATTATATGTCTTGAGCCAATTTAGATATGGTCGAAGGGTATCAAAATTGAAACCTTGTGGGTATTTTCCGGAACAAGATGAACTTGGGGAACTTGCATAAGGCTTTCAGTTCCTGCTCATATATACAAAACAATATCTCTTAAGGACTTTAAGAAGAAGGAGAAGTAAAAGAATATAGTAGTAGAATTTAATTACTTGTAATTGGGACTGCTTTCAAGCACATAAGATGAGAGAGCCCTAGGAAGATCACAAATAGACGAAAGAGATCATTGCCTGCCATTACTATAATAAACTTCTTAGCTAGCCACAAGCTCTGAGTTGTGTTGCTTCTCATATGGTACTTGGCAATTTATAGTAGTAAGTGAGATTTTTTATGAATGTGGATGATAGGAAAGCAACCATATTGCCAAAGTCAAAAAGGTGATAGCAACTCATCATTTCTTGGGGGATCAAAGCTCATTGCAAAACTTTCATCAGCAATGTTGGTTTTGGATGTGAAAACTCAAAGCGAGTATTGGGCTGCAATTTAGGGGAAAAGATATATTTTAAGCGAAGATGGAGCACACTATGAAAGTGGAAGGATGACACATTCAAGAATGTTGGTGTGGTAGAACCTGCTAACACTAAACTATGAATGGTATTGAAACGGTCAAGATAGGGGCACAAACACCCAAGAAACTCATCGATAGGCACCAAATGTGGCAGTGATTTTTTTATCATATGCAGATTTTCTAAATAATGGGTACTTTCTAGGGTTAAAGAATGCTGTCTACTATCCTTTTTTATTTTTGGTTCATTCATTGGCTTTGATCTGGATCTGATAACAGCTGAGAACAAAAAATTTTAACTTTGTTTTGCTTCTGTCTAGTGCACGCACACTGCAGATTGTGGAAGTCATATTCGACTACTAAAAAAAGAATAAGTTTCATCCATGTTATTGCTAGTGGGAACAACCCTTTTGTCCATTATATCAATCAGACTAGTGTAGTGGCAAGTTTGCTCTGTGGTGATCAAAGCTAGAATGTCTGAATTAAAGTAGTTGGGTGGTTACGTCTTTGATATAAAATGGGTTCTGATCTTGCTTGAGATAGTAGAATTTTAGAGTCTTTTGTAGTGGCAACATTAAAAAAAAGGTTTTCATGTAGAAGATAACTTCAGGTCGGTAAACATCAACTTTAAGTTTTCCACTTACCTTAAGCATAACAAAATTTCACCAACTATTCCTTCCAAGTGCTTGCTCTTTTAAGGTATTCCTATTCAAGATTGGATTAAATTTAGATATAATTTTTTACATTTTTATTATTGAATTTTCCAATTATAATATGACAAGTATATAAAATTATTTAATAATACCATAACAAATGTATAATTTTCTCCCATTTAAACATAATAAATATATATAGCTTAATTGAAAAATTATATAATTGTTTGTAAAAATTATAAATTTATTATGATATTATTGAAAAATCATATTTTGTTATGTTTTTATTAAAAAAATATGATCATATATATATAACGAACTATATATAAATTTTGCCTTTCAAGATTGCTACCTCATAATTGTGTTATTTTGTTAAATTTGCCATGTCGAAATAAATGATATGGAAAATAATCCAGATGCCATCCTTCAAATTGATAAAATACTCACTATTCACTACTATAAATTTAGATCCTTTTAATTATTTTTTTAAATTGATAATGTCAATTTTAAAAAAAGATAAATACAAAATATATGAGATTTACTTGATTGGTAAACACTATAATGTATATCAGTTCTATACAAGTTCAAAATGTGCCTTTTTCTATTTAAAATTGATACAATTAATTTATTAAACAAATAAATTACACATATCTCTCTTCAATTTTATTAAAATAACATAGACTTCTCTATTTTCAGGATATAGACAAATCTTTCTTGAAATGAAAATTTATCCTATATTTTAGTTCAATTTTAAATATTTTGATCAAAATACTCTCAATTAATCTAAATACATATATTTTTAATTAAAAAATTTAAATAAAAGGATATTTTGGTCAAAAAATTTTGAGCAAATGACATAGACCTCCTCCGAGTTTGAATAAAATTATATAGACTTCTCCTCTATTATCAAAATATATACAAATCTCTTTTAAAATAAAATATTATCCTATACTTTAGTCTAATTTTAAATCTTTTGACTAAGATACATTTCATTGAATTATTTTCTTTAGTTAAAAAATGTGTATTTAGGATAATGAAAGATATTTTAATCTAAAAAAATTAAAATTAAATTAAAGTATCGAATGATATTTTATTTCAAATAAAATTTGTGTATTTTTTGAAAATAAAAAAAAAAGTTTCGGTAATTTCGATAACTACTATAATTTTTTTTTCTTTCGGTAAACGGGTCATTAGGGAGGCAGGCAGTGGTGGGCTAATGGGCTGATGAATATTGAGGAGCTTTCATACAATGCCCATGGGCTTAATAGGGAAACTGGGCTAAAGCCAGATCTTGCCTTCCGTACAATTGTCTATTGGGACAAGAGCAGTAATGAACAAAGGCCCAGTAAAGTTGATTGGGCCACCTAGCCTTTGAGGTTTCCTCTTTTTTTTGGGTATTCTTTGTATATGTCTGTTCTTGTTTTCGGCATATGTGCCTGATTAAACATGCTTCATCATGTTTATATGAATAAATATCTAAAAGAAAATATCCGATTTATCTACAAATTAAAGTTGATGACACATCGAGTTCCAAGTATATATATCATATGAAATTTTAATTAAAGTTAATTTTTCTACAATCAGAAGCAAACTATATTGACGAGGAGAATTAACCTAAGAATTTAAATTCCAGTCCTTTTCCCCTTGAGATATAACACTTGAAGTAATCATTAACTTGTGCCTTTTTCGAGTATTTCTATATTAGACGAAACGAAAAGGGAGAAGAAGGAGTGTAATAGGAATGATCATTGAGGGGAATTTGAATCTCCAAAATCATGTACTTGGACGTTTGTTCTGGGGCATCATGTTTGTTTTTGGTCAATAATAAATGTTACTCTGACTACAAGACTAATTAAGATTAAAAGTGTCATAATCAAAGTTTTGGCAGATTATGAATAAGAAAATAGCCTTAAAGTGATCTTAAACCGCCCACGCGGCCGCCCCTTGCATTATCGAAACCTACTTTAATGGGAAGAGGGATATTACTGAATTAGACGTGTTGGTTCCTCTTTTAATTAAATTAAATACTCAATTAATTATTCATACGAAAGCTGCTTGACTTCTATTACACCGAAAGATCCCCAAAAAGCCATTTCCGCGCACCTACTTTTAGTCCTTACGTGTACCAATAGTTATTTTTATGGTTTAAACAATTTTTCCACTGAGCCGGACACGTGTCCGATTGATAGCTAAAGCAAGAGAGCGATGCGTGGATGGGCAACACGTGTCCGGCACTGGGACACGTGTGAGAAAGGATTTAATATTTTTAAAATCTGGTTTCAACTTTTCGCTCGAAAAAGGAGGGACCCAGTTGGAAAATGTGTGGAGCTGATGTGGCAAGAGCACGCATCCATCTTTTTCTCTTTTTAATCTTTCTCTTTCGTGTTTTAGATTAGCATGAGGCATCAGCTTTTTCTTTTCTTTTTAATTTTCTTGTAGTTGTGGGATAAGTCTATTTGCGTCCAAAACAGGGGTCTGCAAGTTGTTGAGAGTCAATTGGCGCTTTATTCAACAAATCGGCATCGTTGAGAGAAGGCACCTACAGAATGAGGAATTGGAATATATACATTTTGCGGAAATTTATGTCTCCGTCGTCCACCTGGCGATTTAACCCCGGAATAAATTTATATATTTTTATTATCAAATTTTTAATTAAAATATAATAAATATATAATTATTTAATAATAATACAATATATATAATTTAATTAAAAAATATAATTATTTATAAAAGCTATTATTTATCATATTATTATTATTATTATTATTAAACTATATATTTTTTAATATTTTGATTAGAGAATTTATAATAAAAATATAAATAAATATTATATTTATATGTAATTTTTTATATCTTTATTATGGAACCTCTTCTTCAAATATCCCCGGAGACCTACAATTTATTAAAATATAATAAATATATAATTTTTTAATTATAATATGACATATATATATATATATATATATAGAGTTGAATTGAGAAATTATACAGATATTTACAAATATATATATATACTTGTTATATTATTATTGGATGACTATATATTTATTATATTTTAATTAAAAAAATGGCAATAAAAATATTAATAACTGCATATCATTTTTTCTTATTGCATATAAGTTTTTTTTAATCATTGTCTTTTGATTTGTTGATTTAATAAAACAAATGTGCAAAAAAAGTGCCATCTTAAACCTTTTGTAAATATATTGCTAAATTGTTACTTATAATTTGTTTTTTTTTTTCCTAATCCATCCTAATATCATTTTGGGGTTTACGAATTTGTAAAATACTCAGGCGCTATAAGTACTTATAAAAATTTCTTATTCGAGTCTAATTATAATAACATAAAATGGAAGTCTACGTCTGAGTCCGTAAATTTTGTTGACACTTTTTTGGAGTCCGGGTTCATGGCATTTTCTATAGTATGATACTCAGTCTGTTCGGATCTATCGCACATGTACATGCGTGCGTCTATATCTAAATTAATTTATCATATTAAAAAAATGATTATAAAAAAATCACATATAAAACGTTATATGCCATTTGATTTGAATTAAACATGATCATGCGTCAGAAAGTTTATCTAGTCTTAGAAAAAGGGATATGAAATTAAGGAACAAAAAAATTTGAATATAAAGCAAGACAAGTTTAGACTTTTTTCATACCTGCCCTAAGTCCGAACTCAAGCTCTGTTTATGTTATAATTATTTTTTATATATTATTAAGCATTATTTATGACAACAGATATAAATAAAAAAAAATTATATACAAATAAGATTGTCATATTTTTTCTTTCAACTACTGCATAATATATTATTAGAAATAAATTATAATTCTAAAAAAAATTATTAATCAAGAATATTATTAAAAAAATTATAATTTGACAAGGTTGTATTATTTCATAAGTACTCCAAGTGATTTGAATTTTATGCAATACTTTTTTTGAATTATTCGATATAAGTATAAAGGGATATCAAATAGTGAATAAAGTAAAATAAAGAAAATCTGCCAAATGATCTTTGAGTATTTAACTTTACGTCACCATTAATTAATAGCAAGTCAACATATTCTTTGGATGTGGATTAGTATTTCCTAACAAATAATAAAAGTAAAGATATTTAGTATTTAAATTTTAAGAAAAAGATAAAACAAAATTTAAAAAAATCAACTTTTTTTTTTAATATAAGCCATGCCAAACTTGAGCCCTTTTGCATATGAATAATATTGGGTCGAGTCTAAGACTAATTTTTTTTTTATAGATATAATTTAATGAGAAGTATATTATTGGTTTTTTAAAATGTTTTATTTGTTTATTATGATTTTATATGAACATGTTTTATACAAACAAATTTCAACAAAAAAAAAATATGTTTTTTTTATTTTGAATAAAGGCATCTAAGTTTAAGAATTTAAAGATTTAATAAGAAAAGGAGTAGAGTATGAGTACTTTGAATCTCCTTCCATACGATGTTTCTGCGATGCAAGGGATCCATGCATTTGAAAGGAAAAAACACATCTCCTATTACTCGTTTTACTTGCACAATTGAAAATCCAAATACAAGCTTGTCGCTGTTACACGCTGAGGGCTTATTTGGTATTCAATTATTTGTTTGTAATGTTTATTATATTTTTATAATTATTATTTAATAAATTTTGTCTTTTTTTTTATATAAATAAGGGCAAGGGAGTCAATTTTTTTTATCTATGTCATTCATTTTTTAATTTTTATTTTTATATCTAACTCTTTGTGTATTAAATGATATCTACAAATTTACATTTAAAAAATATATATTTATGAGTCTAAAAATAAGAATTATAATATGCTATTCATGATCATATTTTGGTGTTTTTAGTCTAAAAAGCATATTTAACTATCAATTTTTTTATTTTTAAATATAAAAAACTATTATTTGTCATTTTATTTAAAAAAAAAAATTAACATCCACTTTATTGCATACTGCATGTATATATATATATAAATAATTAGAACAAAATTTGAGTAATTTTTAAATAAATGGAATGTCTCGCATATATTATTATGTATTTATTTAAAATTAAATAACAAATATTTGAAAAACTTTAACTAGAATTTTGTTTTTCTTATTATCACTTGCATTGCTCATCGAGGCCCTGTTACTCGTTGAGTCACTAGCTATCACTATTATTACTAATTAGTGTAGCGCCTATTATTTATTAAGAATATGTTTAGTATGATATTGTAAAAAAATAATTGAATGTAAAAAGCAGATAGATGAAAATAAGAGAAATAAAAAATTATTATATATATATTTTTTTAAAATAATAATTATAAAAATATAATAAATATTTTATAATTATATAAAAAAATACGTTAGCGTACACATCATACCAAAAAAGGGGTGTAATATCACTATCCTTGGTATTATTGTCCTTTTTATGTTAAGAATCAATTTAGTATTTCATTTTATATCTTTAGCAAATTATCTCTTTTTCCATTTTTTTTTTTTGCATTACTAATAGTTTATACAAAATGTTTTTATAGCTGAATTTTTAAATTAAACCAACATATAGTAAATGTTGTCATAATTTTTAAAATTTTCTGAAAAAATAGAGTCATAAAAGAAATTTAAGAAGAGTTCGGGGTCCGACATTTTTAATTAAGAAGAAGTAAAGAAGTGAGACATAGAGACTACTCGATGCTATTTTTCTTAACATAAAGCTCCTTTTTCTTATTGAATTTTCTTTTTCTAGATTCTTCTTCTACAAGGCGAAGCTTTTCCAATAATCCATATCATCAAAGTACTAGACTTGTTGCTCTTTTCATAATAAAAAAGCAACCAAATTATGAGTTATTGAATAATGACCTAAAATTAAGCTATTTTTTTCCCAACGGCAAACTAAGCTGACTGTTTTTTTTAATATAAATATATCATTTAAAAAGACAAGAAAAAAGTTACCAAAAGAGAGAGAAAAAATAAAATAAAAAATAAAAAAGAGATACGAAGCAGCTTTTCTTTGTTACCTTACAAAATCATTTCTTTTAGTTTTTTTTTTTCTGACAGATTAAGAAAAGTTGGGTTTACCACTTATGTCTCCGCTCCCGGAATACTAGATTTACGTTAGCGGAATCACTGGGTGCCACGTTATCAGCTGTTGAGAATATTTGAAAAGATTTAAAATATATTACATTATTTATACTTTATTTAATAAAAAATTTTAATTAAATAAAATGAAACATATTTATTAATAAAATAATATTAAATTATATAATAAAATTTTATATTTAAATTTTCCGCTAACATATCTAGTAATATGTTCTTATTGTTCTTGGTCAATTTTATGATAAAGGACAGCGTCCCAATAATTTTCTGATGCGTCTGTATAAATAATTCATTGGATATTTTCTTGGGTTGGAATTATTAGTTTTGGTAAATTATTATATAATTCTTTTATCTTTTGAATTAATTGTTCGGTTTCTTCATTCCATTTCCAAGGAGTTTTTTCTCCTGTTAATTTGGATAATTAAGCAGTGTATTTTGATAAATGTAAAATAAAGTTCCTAGCTTGATTTACTAGTCCTAAAAATGATTAGTGCCCACAACCACAAGTTGCACTATAGATCTAAGACTTTAATGTTGCTTTTATAGTAAAATTACATTATTTATACTTTATTTAATAAAAAATTTTAATTAAATAAAATGAAACATATTTATTAATAAAATAATATTAAATTATATAATAAAATTTTATATTTAATTATATATTATTTTACTATTATATAAATAAAATACTATATAAAGTTTATAATTTATTAGTATTATTATTACGTAAGAATTATTATATAATTTAATTTAATTAATGATAATTACACTGAGTTTATATACGAGTTTATCAAATTTAAGTAGCCTAGACGGTCTTTTCAAGGCATGGAAACTACTGAGTTGGACAAAATTGGGTGCACGGGAGGAGGGTGCTACCGAGAATCAAACATTTGAAAAGACAATCTACGAAGGCCACAAAAACTTGTGGCCAAGAATCGAACCCCAAAGCTGACGTGGCACCCACCTCTGGTTTAAACGGATCAAAATCCAATTCGACGTACCTCCATTGCCAACTGAGACCCAAAGCCCCGGACTTGAAAGCACAAGGGAAAAAAGACACGAATACTGTACCAGTAGTAACGAACCTGGAACCATCTCGCGCGTTTTCTCTTCTGTTTGGATTCCCAGAAAATGCAGGAAACTAGAGACCCTGCAATTAAGCTCTTCGGACAGAAGATTCCCTTGCCCGGTGAAGCCGAGCTTCCTGCCGTCGCATCGCCGCTGTCCATGGAGATGGACAGACAAGAAGGAGCAGACGGTGATGATGGAGAACAACAGAATTTAGAAGAGGAGATAGACGAAGCGGACAAGGTACAGTTGGTACTGTGAGTCAGAAAATGATTTATTAGACAAGAAGCAACGTTTTTTGTGATATATAGAAATTGAGGATGACCCATTCGTTAATAATGCTAAAACAACTTTTGGGTCGGCTTCTTGCCTTTTCAGTTTTCATTTTATTGGATATGGTAAGCTCTTAATGCCATAATTTTCCCCAATATTCTGGTTCTGATTTTTTTCCCCTTTGTTTTGATTTTTGCTTGAAATGATTTTTCAGTTTTTTACTGAAATCAAAGAGCATATTAATGCTTGTCTTTCAATTGCGAAATTTATTTTAAAAACAAATTATTCGGTGTTGCCTAGAAGTATCAGTACTAAAGAAACAGAGTATTGGAAGAATTGGTAAATTCCAATTTTATGCATTGCAACTTCTGAAAATGAGAATAAATAAATTATTTCTGAACTGCTTGAGGGGAAATTTAAAATTCCTAAAGCCAACTTGTTCAGCACAAGATTTTAGGTCTTGCTATTTCCTTCCCTTGTTAGCGAATCCGAGTTAAATTTCAATCGGCAGTTCACAGATAAAATTTCTCAGATTCTACTATTACTTGCCGTGATATTCTCTCTTCTTGCTCATCCTTTTCAAGTTTTGATTCATTATTTTGTTGTCTTGTACTAAGTAAAACAACGCCTCTGAACAGTTCTCCTCAACTTTGTCCAAGGAGTTTGACTAATTTGCCTTTATATCAACAAATTTCATTGTTTCAAACTTTCAATACTTATAAACAGATTGATCCTGCTTAAGACCAGTATTTTCTGTTGGTATAATCTTTCACAAATCTTCTGCATATAATCTTCTATATGTGGCTATAAGGATCTGATTTTCCCTTTCAAGCATTCATTACCAATGTTATAAATATTTTTTTCGCTTAGGATATTCAGCCCAATGTTAAATTACCAAGTTTGCTCCTCGAAATTCTTAATTTAACATTTTATTGACCTTTGTTTTTGTTGTTTACTTAATTCTGTAATATGTTTCTTTCGTGTATGGACTTGCTTGCGTGATATAGCTCTCACTGTGAGTGTACGTAAATAAAAACACCCTCACCATGCACATAGATATTCACAGACTCATCAATTTTTTTTTTAACCAAAGTGGAGCAAAAATTCTTGATCTTCTTTCACCTTATAAGCCCATTTTGACTTGTGAAAATCTCCATCTTTGTTTGTATTTTGTTTATTTCTCCAGTGTATATATATTATCAACTAAGCAAAATAATTTATCAAATTTTCAGGATTCTTCAGCTGGAAACACTACAGATAAAAAGAAAGAGGCTGAATATCCTCCAAACGCAGAAGAGACTAAGAATTTAGACACATTGTCGGAGGCTAGTGTGAACCCAAAAACACCTTCCATAGATGAAGAGATTGCAAAATCAAAAAGTGACAACTCAGAGAAGGAAAAAAATGATGCAGCCAACTCTCAAGAGAAAACCCTGAAGAAGCCAGATAAAATACTTCCATGTCCTCGCTGCAAGAGCATGGACACCAAATTCTGTTACTACAATAACTACAACGTCAATCAGCCTCGCTATTTCTGCAAAGCCTGCCAAAGATACTGGACTGCAGGTGGTACCATGAGGAATGTACCAGTAGGAGCAGGGCGGCGGAAGAACAAGAACTCTTCCTCGCATTATCGCCACATCAGCATTTCTGAGGCCCTACAAGCAGCTAGAATTGATGCCCCAAATGGGACTCATCTTCCTACGTTAAAGGGCAATGGTAGAGTCCTCAGTTTTGGATTAGACGCACCTATTTGTGATTCTATGGCATCTGTCCTGAATCTGGCAGAGAAAAAGGTCCTAAATGGTGTGCGAAATGGCTTTCATAGCAAAAGTGGTGAAAATGGTGGTGATGAATGCTCAAGTGCATCTTCCATTACAGTTTCAAATTCTATGGAAGAAAATGGAAAAAGTGTTTCCCAAGAATCATTGCCTAGAAATAATGGTTTTTCTCCTCAAATTCCATGTCTTCCTGGGGTTCCCTGGCCTTATCCTTGGGCTACTCCAGTTCCTTCACCTCCTATATGTCCTCCAGGATTTCCCTTGTCATTCTATCCTGCAGCTTTTTGGAATTGTGGTGTGCCAGGAAACTGGAATATACCCTGGTTTTCCCCCCACCCCTCTGCTCAAAACGCAACATCTCCCAGCTGTAGCCCTAATTCTCCAACATTAGGGAAGCACTCAAGGGACGGTGAGGTGATCAGACCAGACTACTTACATAAAGAAGAACCATCAAAACAGAGAAATGGGTGTGTTTTGGTTCCCAAAACCTTAAGAATTGATGATCCAAGTGAAGCTGCGAAGAGTTCCATATGGGCAACTCTAGGAATCAAGAATGAATCAGCCAGTGGGGGAGGTATGTTTAAGGCCTTCCAATCAAAGAAGGATGAGAAGAATCATGTTGTTGAAACCTCTCCAGTGTTGCGGGCTAACCCTGCAGCTTTGTCTAGATCCCTTAACTTTCATGAGAACTCCTGAATTAGCTTCTCTAGTGAACTAGATGAGATGGTAAGCATCTGCAAGTAATGGCCATTTGACTGTCCTCACGGGCGTTAGGAAGAAGAGAATGGTGATAGTCTTTGATTTCCTTAGCATAATTGGAGGAGCTAATCTTGAGAAGTTTTTAGTGGGAAGGGAACTAACTTTTGTCTTTTCATATGACACCTTGAACAGGTGGCTTTTTTAATGTACTTTAGTTTGCTGAGTTTGAGTTCCATGTACATATATAAATATATATGTAAAAATACTTGCTAGAGATTGAGAAATATCTTTACTATGCATAAAAATCCAGTGGTACTGTATTTTCTTATGAAACAGGAAAATGGGTCTTTCTTTTCTTGTACAAGTTTTGGTTCTTTTGTTTTTTTTTTTTTGTTGGGGTGGGGGGGGAGGTCACTTTTCTTGGATTAGTTTTCTCCTCCCTTCCACCTGAACTGCAGAAGCAGTATCTGCTTTTTCTAAAGATGAGATCAAAAGTCCAGTTTGAGGAATATAACCACAAAAAATAGCTAGGGAAAGTAGTGGATAGTGGATACTCTTGTCATATCTGATATGTGGATTGTTTTAATCTTTAGAAAATTTCGATTGAAAAAATAATAATGAGTAAATTGACTTAATCATGAAAAGATATTCAAATACGTAAGATACACTGGACTTGTATATGATGATTAATTTGGCTTCTCTTATGTTTTATAAATCGGATCTTATCTATGAATCTCTCTGATCATTATCGATAGATTCTGGATAAATAAATAAATAGAACATCAGACGTCCTGTTTTCATGTTATGTACTTAGAAGTTATTCCTACAGTTTTCACAGTGATAGAGGAAGAGGAAGGGGGGAATATAGTGGGGCTAAAGTGGAGAACTAACAAGGTAGCGAGAATTGGTCTCTAAGGTCCTCCTTTAGGACTTGGGAGGATGAACTTGCATCTATTAAAAAGGCCAAGTAGCTCTCTTTTTCTGATCCGTAGGATCAAAACAACTGGCAGAAAAGCTGGACCACAAGAAAAATTCTCCTAGATATTTTTCCTCTTTTTATAAAATCAAATAAGAACTATTAAGGAAAAAAAAAAAAGAAATAAAAGCCTGTATCTATTGATCTTTCCAGCATTAAATTACCCCTCAAGTTGGGCATCTATCTTCCTTACACATGCATACAGATATATGCTTGTCCATAACTGACATATGAGTTGTCAAATTATATTCCTTATTGCTTTCTGTTTAATTTTTTTTTTGGAAAGGCTTAGGGTATGAAAGGTATTGCAACTTTGATATAACTCAAATGATGGGTAAATAAGAAATTTGGTAAAACTCAAATGAGAGAGGGAAGACTTTTTAACTGCTGATTGAGGAAAAAAAAAATATTGTTTTGGGAGTTTGAGAGCAAAGTGTTATAGCATACAGTTATAATCCAATGCTTGGAGAGAGAGAGAGAGAGAGAGAGAGATATATATATATATATATATTCTTTATGATTAATAATTTATTTGGATTTAATTCTAGAATGAATCTCCTTTTTTGAAAGAAAATTGAATTGAAAAAAGGCCAAAAGTTATCTTTTTCTACATGATCGTCCAAGTACCGTATTGGGACCATAACTTCACTCTGAGCCTTTGCCATGAAACAACAATTACTGTCATACGTTGGTTAACAATCTCCTTTTCAACAATTGTCCCGCTAAGCATCCAACACAAGATCTTGGGTCTAATACTAATTGTAGGATTTAGTGCTTATTATTAAACCAAAATTATAATTATTAGTCAAGACATAATTCTATCTATCTAATCGTATTTATTTTAAGTGCCACATTTTGACTGTAACTTTAGCCCTCACCTAAACCACCGTTATAAAACAGTTGCTGCCATCAACAATTCTTCAAGTTGGTGATAAATTGGCATATTTGGAAAAGGCTTGTAGAAATAATGAAATATAAAGTTCCTTGTACAGGTCTCTGGTGGATCCTATAAAAATCAGCCCAACATGTGTCCTTTAACGAATCACCCACAAGAAAACACTTCAGATATTTGTTTGCTTCAATCTAATACAAGCCACATAAAATGAGTTGGGGTGGGACCCAAATGCTAAAAAATGACACAAACCCTTTTGGCCCTCTATTGCTTTTCCTTTCTTTTTCTTTTTGCCCCCTTTCTGCTTTTTCATAGGACAACAACGGTTCATCTCTTTTCCTCCACATGCCTGTCCCAAAATTTCAATTATTAGGGTGAACTAAAACAATAGAAGATAGTTGGTTGGAAGTAAGCATCATCATCAATTCCTAGCCATTACTGCTTTCCATGGCTTCCTGCAACTTTCTTTATATCTACCCTCCATTGCACTCAACTGTACCCACATATTGAGGATATCCTGCAATTTTCATTTTCCATTTTTTGGGACTGAGATGAAAATGACACTTAATTGTCTTGATTGATATTTATTAATTGTATCTCCAATTCCCTAATTTTTTGTTTGGCAGTCAATAGCCACACATTCATCTCTATAAAGTAGTTTTTTTAGGTATATTAAGCCGGCAATAAAAATAGATTAAATTAATATTTATAAAGAGATATATAAATATATTATGTATTTTTTTAGTTAAAATTTTCCTTTGATTTGTTTATATGTTTATTCATGATTAATTTAAAAGAAAAATCTTATTTTGATGACTATTAGATATGAACTTTTAATTTAGTCTACAACAGGTCTTTTTTTTTAATTTAGTCACTTAATCATAAAATATTTATAATACTACCTGTTCATCTTATTTTTCTTCAAAATTTAAGGATAAATAATTTGAACATTATTTATCACCATTACTTAAGCTAGATTTATTGTCCAATAACGATTTGATGTTAAATTTTAAATAGAATAAAATAAAAAGATAACACCACAAATATTTTAATAATTGAAGGATAAAATTAAAAGCAATATCTTGTGAATGAGAAATCCCGCGTATATTTTATAGATCAAAATACGAGATTTCCTCTTAGCTTAAATTACTTATTTTATTTAGACAGATTGTACTGAAAAATCTCTCCACCCAAAGAGTCCTGAACAAACTGCCAAAATAGAGGTTAGCGACTCTACCTAACTTGCATGACCAGAATTTTTAGTTTACTAATAATGGGCTTTCGCCAGATTAACACGCCAAGATGATGAGCTTCTGTTGAAAGAGAAAAAGAAGAAAAGGAACAGAAGCTACTAAGCTATCTCTTAATCACTCGGAGTTGGATCATGACAAATTATAACACAGTTGCTTACCATGTCAAAAGTGCTTCTTGCTTTTGGCCACCCATTTTGCAAAATGCTTCATTGCAATTGGTCCCACAATTTCTTCCATTAGCTTAAAGTACTCAATGCTCTTTTGATTAGATTTGACAAATGCAGTCGTTGGTCAGCCATTTTCACCTCACTTTTCATAATCTGCATTATATTGTTAACAGCATACCAGGGTCACTTAATCAGGACGTGGTTTTAGGAAGCATAGCCACTCCAGAAGTTGACTTAATTAAGAAAAGTGATTCTAGATTCATTGCAGTCCCTAATCGGCTTCCTAGTCAATTCTAAACAATTTAATGTCAATTTCCCACTAACCTTACCGCTTAATCTTCTTTTATGTTATATTGGAGATAACACATAATGGATCAACCACATTCTTATTCCAAATATCATATTTTATTAACTGATTTGATAGTGAAAATCAAGTGGCTTATGCAGTGGACTGTTCAGCACTATTTTTTAAGTAAAACATCTCCAAACTAAGCGAAAAAAAAGAAGAAAAATCAGTACATATGATCCATAAATAGATTGAACAAGAAGAATACATAGAAGTTTTTCCTCCAAACTACGGAGACCAAAAAAGAGGTTGTATGCCAATTATGTTAATTTGAGTAGTAATAAAGTTAAAAAGCTTACTTGATTCATAAAATTAATCAAGTCAAACGTATTTTTATTGGTTTTGAATTATATCCAAGAAAGTAAGAGCTTGTACTAAAACGGAAGTGCGTATAAAGAGTTAAAAGAAAACAAAACTGGATTTTGAAAGGCGTATTGTTGAAACTTGAAAGTGGATGTGTGCGGAATTACTTTTTAGATTAAAAGAAAAGAGACACAAGTTGAATGGAAGATAACTCCTTTATACTTCACTAATCATGGGACTAGGGACTGACTGGTTTTATTCAAACCAGACAAAAAATGGAAGATTCAGATTGATGCAAAAAGGTTGAGGACATTGATGAACTGTTGAGCATAAAGAGACAGATATGAGTTCCAAGTGTGTGATGGTAAAATCAGGTGCAACATTTTGGAAGTAGTGATAGCAGCCGACCAAAAAACGAGGGGAAATTAAAAAGGGTTGGACCTAGTAAGATCATTCCATTGCTTACCAGGGCCACAGAATTCTCAGCGAAGATCAAGAAATAAAATTTAGAGAAAATTACATTTAGAGACTTAAAAGGCTGTAACATTTATTCTGAAAAACCTATTATTATTATTTTAGATAGAATTATCACTGACTTTAAGTAAAACAAATTAAATTTAGTGGTAACAGATCTTTTAAAATAAATATTATCAATTTCAGATCCTTCAATATAATTTTCCCTAAAATTTAACTCTAATTCACCCCATGATGATTAATGATAAATCTTGTTAAAAACTAACCAATTTACATTGCCAAATTATGGGGGCGTTGACAATTTAATAATATTTTTTTCTATGGGGAATGTGTCAAAGACAAAAAATACTTTTGCCCTCAAGCATTCTAGAAGAAATGATGTCATATTTCAATTTCTATTTCAATTGTCCTAATGATATCTACATTAAAAGTAAAGATTAATATATCTATGTGTATAACTATAGCATAAGAGACCTCGGTTACTCGTATGACATACTATAATGGGTTTTACAATTTCTTTTACTCAAACTGAACTTCTTAATAACTCCTATAAAAATTACTACAATTCTCAATTTTCTAAAAATGGATCAAAGTACCAGAATGTATCAAATACCACATTTTTAATTTAATAGTTGATGCTATAAAACTTCATTATAAAGGTGTGAAAAATACGAAAAAAATGAGAACAAACAGAATCAAACTGGAGAATGTACCCAAACTCGGCCTGCATATTAGGGCTCAGGAGAACGACATCGCTAGAACATGTAATTTACCTTAACAAATTTAATGGAAGCACACACAGAGAGAGAGAGAGAGCATAAATGCAGCTACTCTTCAATATATCAATTACTTAGCAGACGACAGTGCCATCAAATTCTTTGCAGTTGCGTCTGTTCGAAGATGGCTCCTCAGAAGTTGAGAGGAGCGATAGCTACAAGTTCATCTTTTAAACCTATCTAGAAATCAAACAAACTAGAACATGGCTAGAATTGTTCATTGGATTCTACAACCCCCAGAATCTGGTCCACGGCGGACGTTGCCATAGGCAGACAGTTCAAGAAGATCCATATCACGACCTGTAACGCATTCAGTAGGCCATCAACAAAGTTCCAATTTCTACTGTAGCAAGCTAATGTCATTGTCATAACCGAATAAGCGCTTTAGAAGGGTCATGAATACCTGATACCCTGCAGTAAGAACTCTTTTGGATAAGATCAGCTTTGGTCATCTCTGTTCGATTTCCCTTTGATCGATTAACTGTTGCCTGTAGAAATATGGAAAAGAGCTTTATTAGAATTATTTAAAGCAACTCAAATAGGAAAACAGACTAAATCACTGGGTTTTCTCTAAGGAAAATAAATTAGAGCCTATCTCATAATTTATCGACCTGCATCCAAACAATACTGAAGAGGGAAGAAAAGGGAAGACCCCATAAGAAAAAGGACATAATACAGCTTTTATTTATTTGCCATCAGGTCTTCTAATAAAATCATAAAACGTGGATATTTTTTGCAATTCAACATCATATTATTAGCTCTTTAAAAAAGGTTCCTCTACATTTTAAGTTTTTGTTAAAAAATTTTCTAGCAAACACCTAAGGAATTTTAGATGGTTTGACTAGTCTAAATGGTTGTATTCCATAAAAGCAAAGATTCCACTTTTGGAACCAGCAGAATATATGCTATAACTATCCATCCAGCTTCAGCAAAATATGTGCTATATCTATCCATTCAGCTTCGCCAGAACTGGAATTTAGTTGCCACATCAAATGACCTACTTTGCCCTACTTCTGTAGAACTCAGGCGAAGCTACACCTCCAAAATATATGAGCTGTTTAATGTATGGGGCATTGGAGCTGAATCAAAGAGGAACGTATACTTACAATTAATTGGTCCGCACAACCCCACACACAAATACATGCATCAGGCATCAGCACGGAATCCTTTAATATGCATTGCGTAGAACTTTCCTATTAATAATATTCTGCATATTTGTTGTTTATCATGTTTCCCTTTCCACACTCAAGAATAGAAGAGAATTCCATTTTGAAATTCTGAATGATGTATTAAATCAAAACATAGAAAAGCTGCCAAAGAGTGAACATGTTAACATGTAGCAATTACTATCTACTTTTCACTGAAAAACAATGCCAATAAGTTCACTAATATTATTGTAGTAAAACAAGATAAGGCTCTCAGGTAAAATTTGTTTGATTTTAGTGAACAACCTTTCCAGTATTTTCAATAAATAGGCACCTCGGAAGTCATCAACATAAACTCCTTAAAGCTCATAACACATAACACAAATGCATAAATTCAAGCAATCTCAGCTATATTACACTGTACTGATATGGGTACAGACGTACAGTGAATTGCAAGTCTTTGTAGGAGCCCCCTGACCCCCTCTCTTTTCTCCAAATGGAAAAAGAGAAAAAGGAAAAAAAAAATCTTACCTGTAACACTTGGCAATTTTCCAGCGTGCTTTTTCCTCCCTATAATTTGAAAGCATCCAAATGAAAAGTGAGGAAAAGGGAAATACAAAATAAGATCAGTCAATGAATTGATTAACTTAGTTAAGGATGCCAAGATGGCCCATTTCTGACATGCAGAGATATCAGAAATTAAATTACACAAGAAAGTGACAAATCCTCATTTTGAAGCATGGCCTCAACAAGGTATTAATGCTACACATCAAGAGAAGGGAAAAATAACCGCAACTGAAGCTATTTCTCCATTTATGTGGGGATATGAGCATATATCTTGCTCTTTCTCTATTTGGATATTTCAAATTATGTCAAAGACAAGCACCAGTGCAGGGTGTCTTCTTCTCTCGGGACAATTTGGTGATAGTGTGAGCCTATCCCTTTGGAGAATGCCTTCTCCATGCCTTATGTGCAATTTAAGGCTGGAAAATGAACACAAAACAACAAGAAAACAAAACAAAAAAAAAGAGAAGGGGAGGGGGGGGGGGGGAGAAGGACTTCATGGAGACCTGGTTTCTCAAAAAGAGGATGTCCTAACGGTGTTTCTAGTAGCTCTTAATCGGATATTGCAGATAAGGTAGATTCCATATGCTAAGAAATACTTTATAATTATATTATTCCTTTTCAGGTTTCACTCTAGTTTGTTCTTCCTTTTTCGTTTTTTTTTTGGGTATTTTTTCTGCATATATAGAATATTTATTCCTAAATAATCATGCCACTGAAAATGTCTTTTCATGCAGTGAAAATGAAATGAGACATGCAAATTCAGTATAGCACATAGCTGAAGGCTTTAAGCTACTAATTGATAGGAACTTATCTGGTTTAGTACTATTTTATCAGTCAAAATTCGGTTATCCTGCCCCTTTCTCATAGAAATGGAGATAAGATGAACCAGTACCAGATTACAGTGGCTCAGCAAAATGGAATTACAGTGAAACTGATGACCAAAAAAAGAAAGAACACAACAAAGAATAACCTCCTGCTATCGAGATGCAGGCCTCTCCTAATTCCTTTCCATCTTTCCTCCCCCTCTCCCTCTCTCTCTGTAGCCACAGCAACATCCCCCTGCATCATTTTCACATGAATTCCCTCTCTCCTTCAGCTCACCCACTCACCAAGCAATCATTAGGGAGTCAGTTATCCCTGGTCCCCACCTCCTGAGCTGCTGCCACCTGATCTTTATTCATTCTTCCCCTTCTTTGCATTCTATAAGTTTTTAGTGCCTTTGGCCCAAGTGTATTGGGCCTATCAATACCTCCCCCCCATCAAGATGCACCTTGTCCTCAAGGTGAAAGTCAAGAAATTGTGTCTGAATAGCATCATAATCTTTCCAAGTATTTTCAAATTCAGGTAACCCCATCCATTTGATCAAAATTTCCACCACCCCATTGGTTAGCTTCCACTTTTTTGAACTACTTCTGGCTGCACTTGTAGTTCCATGGTGTCACTTAGAAAAGGGGGAATTTGTTGAGAAGATTTAGTAGAATGTAGTGACCTTTTCAGCTGTGGTACATGGAACACCGGATGAATTCAATTAGTGGGAGGTAACTCCAGCCGATAGGCTACTGACCCAATCCTTTCTAGGACTTTACATGGCCCATAAAACTAAGGATTGAGCTTCTCATTAACTCTCTTGGATAGGGACTTCAGTTTATAGGGCATTATCCTTAGATACACTATATCCCCCAACTTCAAAGACTATTTGTCTTCTGTTGTTATCAGCTTGAAGTTTCATGTACTCCTGGGCCCTCTTTAAATTCTCCTTCAATTGAGCCAAAATAAAATTTCGAGCTTTGATATTCTGATTAACCTCCCCCACTGCTGAGTGAACATCCTCCAGCTTAAATAAAGTTGGAGGGTCTCTACCATACAATGCTCTAAATGGAGTCATCCTTATAGATTGGTTATAAGAGGTGCTGTTGAACCAATATTTTGCCTATGGCAGCCACCTAACCCAATGTTTTGGTTTGTCTCTCACAAAGCAGCGAAGGTATGTTTCCAAGCTTTGATTCACTACCTTTGTTTGACCATCAGTCTTCAGGTGGTATCCACTATTGTACTTTAATGTTGTCCTGACCATCTTGAATAGTTCTTGTCAAAATTGACTCATAAAGGCTCGATCTCTATCTGATACAACTGCTTCTCTCACAAAAATTTCAGCCACATACTTGGCTGAATAAGGATGCGAAAGCCTAATGAAGTGTCCATATTTTGTGAACCTCTCAACTACCACCGAGATGGTGTCCCATTTCTCAGATGTAGGTAAATAGACCATAAAGTCCATCTAATGTCCTCCCAAACATGTTGTGGAATGGGCAAGGATTGGACAAGTTATGCCGAGTGCATGGCTCGGTATTTACTTCTTTGGCACACATCACACCTTGCTATATAGTTTTGTAAATCTCTCTTCATTCCTTCCCAATAGAGTAACTGATAAGAGACCACCACTGAGAACTTATTCAAGGAGGAGAACTCAAAAAATAAATTAAATTCTGATTATTTGAATTTTTATTTTTGTTGTTGCTGAGTTAAATTTTGTTGAGCAAAATAAGAAACCATAAGTCCATAAATGGTTCTCAACGGTCATATTTGTTTCAGATTATTAGGAGATGTTTGTTCCAGATTTTTAGGGGATTTTTTCCAGCTTTATCTAATTATTTCAGCATATATTTATCTATAAATAGATGGATAGCAGCTGTACCTAGGGATATACAGAAAATAATATTCATCTTTTATTCTTACATTGGAGATTCTCCCTGTGTTTGGCTAGTGAGAGTATTTTGAGTGAGATCCTTGCTTATTATATTCTTATTAGAATTTATCTTATTTTTTTGTAAGTTTAGACCTTACCAATAACTCAGACAACCGTTTATAGATACGTAAATACCATAAATGTCCCCTTAAAGGGGAGGCATAAAACTCCTTCAACAATATGGGGATCTGAGGGGAGTTTCTTGGAATCGCCAATTTGCCATTATAAAGTAGACAACCTTAGACCATACACATTTGTCCCAACTATGAGTTGCTAGATAATGGGTGCTAATTTCTCATCCCTTTTCACCTTAGTATCCAAAGCTTCCATCTCTTTATAATTCCACAAGAAAAAGGCCCTCAATTCCATAATTTCTCCTTTGCAGGACAATGCATCTGCAATCCTATTTTTGGTTCCTGGTTTGTAATGAATCTCAAACTTGTAGCCCATGAGCTTGGAAACCCAACTCTGTTAGTCTGAATCAACAATCCTCTACTCCAAAATGAATTTAAGGGTTTTTGGTCTGTTCTAACAATAAATGGGTGACCCATAAGGTAGTGAGTCCACCTTTTTATTGCATATACAATTGCCATAAGCTCTCATTCATAAACCAAAGTCTGTTAGGCTTGTTAGATAAAGTTTGGCTGAAATAGGCTATAGCTTTCTCCTGTTGCATGAGAACAGCCCCTATGCCACAGCCTGAAGCATCTGTTTCAATCTCAAATAGTTGAGAAAAATTAAGCATGGCTAAGACAGGGGCAGATGACATTGCCTTTTTTAGTGCATCAAATACTTCTTGTGCTTCTCCACTCCACTTGAAGGCATTTTTCTTGAGTAATGATGTAAGTGGGGCTGCAATTTTGCTATAGTTATTTACAAACTTTCTATAATATCCAATCAAGCCCAAAAATCCTGTAAGGCCTTGATATCTTTTGGTACAGACCAAGAAACCATTGCTTCCACCTTCATTGGGTCTGTTTCTACCCTTTCAGATGAAACTATGTGCCCAAGGTATTTGAGCCTCTGCTGGGCAAAAATGCACTTCTTCTTGTTGATCACCAATTTCTCTTTTTGTAAGACTTCAAGGACAAATCTCAAATGGGTCATGTGAGGTTGGAAATCAGTACTATATATTATTATTAAGATGTCATTTTAAAATTTGAAAAAAAAAACAAGAACAAACTTTCTCAAATAAGGCTCGAAAATATCATTCATCAAGAACTAAACTGTGGAGGGGCACTTGTGAACTCGAAGGAAGGGCATGACCATGAGCTCATAATATCCCTCGTGTTCTAAATGCTGTCTACTCTTCATCTTGAACTTTGATCTGATTTTGATGATACCTGGATCTCAAATCTTGCTTAGAAAAAATGATAGCTTTTCCCAACTCATCCAATAGTTCATCAATGGCTGGTACGGGAAATTTGTTTGGTATAGTAACTTATCCAAAGCCCTATAATCACCACAGAACTTTCAACTTTCATCTTTTTTCTTGACTATCAACATGGGACTAGAGTGAGGACTGCTACTTGGCATAATAATTCCAGCCACCAACATCTCCTTCACTAGCTTTTCAATTTCGTTCTTTTGTGAATGGGCATATTTATAAGGTCTGACATTAGGGGTATTTGCTCCTGGCTTGATCAAAATAGCATAATCTCTTGACCTGTTTTGGAGAAAGAGGGGGGGGGGGGGAAGCCTTCTATGGGCTCACAAATACTAGCAAACTTTTGTAGCAATGCCTGGACTTTAGGGATTTCTTCTTGCTGTACAGTCTACATCTCTAGTTCACAGAACTCTATCAGATAACCGGTCCTCTCCCTTTTTATGGTCTTGAGTATAAAGTCCAGGTTTACTAAAGTTTTTGTTAGAGAAGGATCACCTTTCAAACAGACCCATTGCTGATCTACTTTGAATTTCATCATGAGCTGCCTCCAACTTACTCTTGTTTCTCCCAATGACTCAAGCCATTCAATGGCCAACACTAACTCTGTCCCATTCAACTCAAAAGGATGGAAATCTTGTTGAATCTTGATCCCTTGTAATTCTAACTCCAATTTCTTGCACACCCCTTGCCCCACTATCTTGTGCCCATTGCTTATTGTTGTTACATACTTCTACGTCCCTTGTAATGGCAGTTGCATTTTACTCACCAGCTTTGAACATATGAAATTGTGGGTAGCCCCACTGTCAATCAGAACCGGGACATCTTCTCCTTTAATTGAGCGTATCAACTTCATGGTTTTGTGCCCATCATCAATGCCTATTATGGAATTCATGGACAACTCCATGGCGTGCAATTCTTTTTCCTTTTCATTAACATCTTCTTCAATAAGCTCCTTTTCCATTTCCTCATCCCTTTCTGAGGATAGGATCATCAGATTTAGGGATTTGTTCTTGCATCTGTGATTTGGGCTATATTTCTCCTCACATTTAAAACCAAGCCCTTGCCCTCTTCGCCTATTAATCTCTGCTTCAGATAATCTCTGTGTAGAAGCGGTACTTTGAAAGTCATAGGGATATTTACACTTGTTTATGAGCTGGCCTTGCTCTCACTTCCTCTTTTGTTTTCTAGGTTTTGGACTTGGAACACTTGAGTTACATTTTTTGGTAACTCTATAGAACTTGGAGTTCTTGGTGAGTAGTGTTTAATCCCCTGCCATTTGGATTCTCCTGTAGCTTTCACCACCTTAGAAATTATTTTCTTCTCCCTAGCTTGCTCCACCACCATGTTCCTTTCCTCTACCTAGAACACCCTGCATTAGCTGTATTAGAGAGATAGGCTGCATCATTCTAACTTTGGCTCTGATATCTTCCTTGAGCCCATTCTTAAAAGTGTCCATCAACACTTCTTCTAGTGCCTCCTCATAGTAGCAAATGGCAGCTCAAAGCTCTCCTTGTATTTTGCTACTATCCCTACTTTAATGCCATCAACATCTCATAGCCATCCCCAAGCTACCTCCCATGAAATCTAGCAAGGAACTCCTTCTTAAATTCCTTCCAACTCTTTACTAGATTCTTGACTTCCGTCCAGTGAAGCCAGTTGAGAGCCTTACCCTCCGTACAAATGGCTATCACTTCAAGTTTTTCAGCTTCATCCACGAAATTCACACTGAAATAGCATTCTAGCCAAAATAACCATCCTATGGGGTCCTCACTAGAAAACAAAGGTAGTTCAAGTCTTATAAACCAAGCTCCTTCCTTTTCTTCTACGACAACACGGTCCCCTTCTCCCATGTTCGAGTTCAATGCTTGCTGTCCCACCACATCTTCCTTCCTTTTTTCGGTGTTTCACGATGGGCTGTGCAGATTGTTCACCTTGTCTCTTATCACCATGAGTACTTCCATCACTATTGTCACTTGTGCTCGGACTTCCTCCAACCCTTTTTCCACTTAATCAACTCGTTGTTCCATCCTTATGTTTACCATTCCTTGGAAGGCAACGGCTCTAATACCAACATTGATAGGAACCTATCTGGTTTAGTATTATTTTATCACTCAAAATTTGGTTATCCTGCCCCTTTCTCACAGAAATGGAGGTAAGATGAACCAGTACCAGATCACAGTGGCTCAACGAAATGGAATTACAGTGAAACTGACAACCAAAAAGAGAAAGAACACAACAAAGAATAACCTCCTGCTTTTGAGATGCAGGCCTCTCCTAATTCCTTTCTGTTTTCCCTCCCTCTCTCCCTCTCTTTCGTAGCCTATATCACAGCACCATCCCCCTATGTCATTCTCACGCAAATTCCCTCTCTCCTCCAGCTCACCACTCACCAAGCAATCATTAGGGAGTTAGTTATCCCTGGTCCCCACCTCCTGGACTGCTGCATCCCGATCTTTATTCATTCTTCCCCTTCTTTGCCTTCTGCAAATTTTTAGTGCCTGTGGGCCTAAGTGTATTAAGCCTAATGGGCCTACCACTAATCAAATGCATATTAATTGTATTTTGCTATTGTAAAAGCCCCCCAAACAAGAAATTTATCTTATGTGGAATATATGCAATATATCTCCTGCCCAGCACAACATTCAAATTTCAAGCATCAAGAATAGGTAAAGTGTTGGAATGAAGTAAAACTTAGGTAACTTTACTAGGTAAGTCCTCGTGAGTATCAAACACTCCATCCTTGTAAATATATTCCTTTTGAACCTACCATTACAATATGGTATCTCACATTGAACTCCCCTCCACAGCATGTTGGGTTCAGTGTGCCTGGCTCTCAACTGAACAGTTATCTCATATCAAATGCTCCAATTGGAAATTGATTTAATCAAGCTCTAAATTTACCCTCCTTCTTACAGGTTACCGAACAGCTTTACTGTCTAATATCAATAGTATATGAACAGTTTGGATACAAGCACACCAGCACTATTGTGTGACATCATTCCCCTTCCCAGCATAAATCCTTGTTCATGCCTCTTGTTCCTTAAAGACTTGGGAAGGAGCATGTCTCTAGTCCATGTACCACGGAATTTTCTCATATATTATATTCTCCATGGTTACTAGCACATATTCCTCAGAATAACTTGATAGCCAGAAATTTCTGACATTACTATAGTCGGTCCTGGATCAATTCCTTTTGGAATATTTTAACCGTCAAGTTCATTGGTTCTTACCAACCTGGCAACAGGTCATAGGGACATTGAACTCAGACTGCAGCATACCAAAATGGGAGGATAGTGAGGTCATTCTGTGACTCAAGAAAGTCCTCTAACCATTTTTATTGTCATCACAGGCTTTATCTTATATATGGCGTCCCTACATCCTTGGCTTTCAATCATCTTATATGTAATTTTCCCTTTCATCCTTTTATTAAGAAACTGACCATGACCCTGTTACTGCCACTAATGAGTTATGACCTGTCCTGCTGTTCATAGCATAAACCGTTCTATGTGCTTAAAAGTTGAAAACCAATTCTTTGAGCAGACCCAAAAAAAAATCTCTCTCCATCAATCTGCCAAACAACTTACTACTATGCCGCAATACTTTCTGTGCAGAGAAGGTCATCGCATAAGGATCCCTCTTCCACAGTAACTAATATAGTCCACACAAAGCAACCGTTGTTAAATGAAATATCAACCATATTAAGGAAAATTTTAAGCAATTCAGTGACACAATTAGCTATCGTCATAACTACAGTTTGATTGGTGATTAATTGGTTAAAGAGTTACTTCAGATATGGCACCTCATGGACACAGTACAAAAAGACAAATTCTTAAAGTGAAGTTGATAAACATAAAAGCAGAATAATCGTACAAGATGATAGAGAATCCATCCATTCTAGAACTAATCATAACCACTCAAACAACACGAAAAATTAAAGTACCTTAGAGTAAGGGACAATGTGATCATAATCATGACAGAGGCAGCCAGGGCAACCTACAAGCTTGCGAAAGACGGTGTTGCCAAGGGCGTCCCTGCGCCAACGATCGGGGTCTCGCCCTCTGATCTTCTCGGCCTTGTCCCAGCATTGCTGTTTGACACTGTAGGGGAAGCTCCGAGGGTTAGGGTCAGAACTAGCGTAGTAGTCTTGAGATTGTCGGAGATCCTCAAAGAGAGAGGTGGGGTGGGTTACAGTAACGAGGTCACTGTCGAGGAGAGTGGTGGTAGATCGGCCACTCACCGCCGCCGGCGAGGAGGGGCGGCTTCTTCTCTTGGGTTCTCTGTTCCTGGAAGAAGTAGAAGAAGGCCTCATTTGGGATTTTCCCGTATGATCAACTCGCTACCATAGCAACCCAGCCAACAGAGGAGCAACGTTTTCGGTATCGGATAAGCACCGCAAACCAAAGGAAAGCCACCCTCGGTTCATTGATACTTTTTTTTTAATAATCGGAAAATATATTATAAATTTTATTTTAACATTTAAATTTAAAATAATTTGTTTCATTACAGTACAGAATAAGTTTTGCCAAAAAAAAAAAGAATAGTTTTTATAATTAATTTATTATAAGAAAGTATATAATATAATATATATTTGTTTAATCAAATAAGAAATATTATATATATATATACATAAGAGTAAATTATGCTAATTTTTACTTAAGTTTAGCTAAATTAGTCTGATATTTATTTTATTTTAAAAATTATATTTAGTTATTTTAACATTTTGACATATTGTAAAAAAATTTTTAATTTATTTCTTACTATAAAAGTTAATTTTTTATACAATATAATATAAGATTATATTTTTATTCTTAATGAAAGCAATTAAACTAAAATTAACCTTTAAGATGAGACTATGACTTTATTTTTAATATGATAATAAAAATAATTAATTAATTTTATTGATAAGAATAAATTAAAGAGAAGCCAAATGAATTTTTTAATTAAGAGAATATCATATATGATTTAAGTAAATTAAAAAAAAATAGTGTAATTTAAATATTTTATACAAGGCTAATCTTAAAATGAAATTAAAATTCTAAATATAGACACATTCTTCAAATCATTCAAACAAAAAAAAATCATCCAAGAATCAAGAATACTTTTATCATAATGACACATATAAGATTTTAAAAAAAGGTTATGAAGTGATATTATTGACTTGTATATTTTTATTTTTTGTGAAATTTCTTGTAATAAATATAAATAACATATTATATTATGCATCTCTCGCACAAAAAAAGGAAAACTTATTAAATAGAATTTTCCTAGAGTTATTATCCGTGACTTAAAATTTCCTCATCACATAAAATCATAACTCCTTTAAATAGCCTCCTTCCCATCATCAACAAGAAATACTAGGTTTAAGGTGCACTTTTTTTACTTAATTATACTTAGCCAAAGCACTTACTTTAATTATGACTCCATCTTATATCTAAACTCCTGTTATACGATAATTGTGTCAATAAACTTGTTGTATGAAAAAAATTTGGCTAACCTGAAGGTACAAATTCCAAATTTTCTGGACATAATTAATTCCAATTTGTGTAATATTAATATCATCATCAATAAAAAAAAAGGAGTCATATTTTTTTTTAATTTGATTTGACCTTTTTTTATAGTACTAATCTCAGATGTAAATATCAATACAAAAAAAAAGTTTGAGATAATTCATAATAATAATAAAATCTATTTCATTAAAAATATTATTATGTTTTGTATAATACAGAGTGAAAGGCTCAAAAAGACCAAAAAAAAAAAAACAAGAGAAACGAAACAGACAGTCAATTATGTAGCAATCAACCGCGGAGATAGAGCTCCCACAGTAAAAACATATTTGTTTTTCACGTCTAAGAAACAATTTTTTGTTTTTTTACAAAGTTAAGTAATTATCTGATTAAATGAATAAATAATTAATTAATGTTACAACAGATTATAAAAGAGTAAACAGTAACATTAAAAATAATTTAATTGAACATACTAATAAATATATTTTCTCAAATTAAATAAACAAATTATAGATAGCTGTAATTCAAAAAATAAAATAGATTGAAAAAGGGGGGGGGGGGGGGGGAACGAGTAAAAGTTGTTTTTCAAAGGTGAGAACTGTGTCCTGTAAGAAAACGTGGCAAACAGAACCTGCATGAAAGAGCAAAGGCTTTCTTGGTAGAGAAACTCTTTGCAAAAGCTGCCAACAATTCGTCTCTCGCAATCTCACCGTCCATTTCAAACGATCCATTCCCTATATCGTAAGCAAGTTTTCAGCTTGGCTGGTTCCCCAAGTTCTATCGACCGAAATCGCAGCTACGCCCATCGTCCAATCTTTGTTACCTCTTATCCATCTCTCTGTACTGTACGTCTTCCGACCTCGCTCTTGACCTCTCTTCTTCCATCCCTCCCTCCTTTTTCCCTTACCCGTTTAGATTGTTTCACTTTTTCGTCGATTTCTGCAGATATCTTGTCTTCTAGTTCTGCTCTCGGTGCGGTTTTCTTTGAGGTGTTTTAAATTCTGATTTGGTGGTGTTAATTGGGTGAATTGGAAAGATCTATATATCGTCTTCAGAATCTCAATAAGGTTCATTTTCTTCAAGTGGGTGTCTAGCAATTTTGATTTCATATCGTTTCGTTTTGGATTGTTATTATCGTAGTTGTGGTCCCCCACCCCCCCCCCCCCCCCGGGGGTTCGTTTTCAAGGTTCAAATGCTACGTGATTGGTGGTCCTCTGCCCTTTGTAGCTACAGAGAAACTTAATTTATGGGTCTTAGTAATAAACTTTTGATGTCCTAGACTTCACTGGCGGTTTTAATTTTACATTTGCAGTTTTGAGGACTTGGAATAGAAGTTTACGTTTTCCCATACATTGCTTCAACAGGGGAGGCGCATAGTTGTATTAATAATTTAAGTGAGTTGAGATACTGTTTCAAAAATGTTTTCGATTTTTTTTGGTTCTCATTTAATCATGTTTCTCTTTATTGTTCGTAGACATTGGGATGATATGCTTGATACTTAACATGTTCGTACTGCATTTTCAGGATGGGAAGAGTTAAACTAAAGATAAAGAAATTAGAGAGCATTAGCAACCGGCAAGTGACTTTTTCAAAGCGAAAGAGTGGAATATTAAAGAAAGCCAAGGAATTATCAATATTATGTGATATAGACATTGCCCTTCTCATGTTTTCTCCAACAGGAAAGCCTATATTACTACAAGGGGAGCGCAGGTAATATCAATGATAAAGTCATTCTTTCCTTAAGAGGGAAACCTTTGTCCGCAAGTTGAAAATTTATGCCTAAGAGGAAGTACAGAGCCAGAGACCCTTTTTATGATTTACATGCTGGGCAATGGTTGACATGTCACTTATGGCCAACTTCAATGATTTCTTATGTTAATATGTTTTTAGAATTGTCCTTTATTGTTTCAAGGACCGAAGACAATACTTTCCGTGAGACCAAAATCATCTAGAAGGATATGAGATATTGTTCTTAAACATCTCTCATGAGATGTGCGTTTAATTCTAGGACTGTCTTATTTCAGGAACTCGAAAGTCTGCTCTGCTCACGAGCAACAACTTATGCAACATGGTTAAAACTTAAAAGTAATCCTATTAAATATTAATAGTAAAAATGTAAACAATATAAAGCGCCATTAAATTATCAATGTTAAATCTTGCAATTTTGATTCGGACTGTTACTGCATTTTCTTTTATAGCATGAATTCTCAATTAGAATGCCATTTTTAATCTTTGGAGAACCAAGGGCATGGAAGTATATTTTATTTCAATTATGTTAATTCAGTTTAAAACATCATGGTCATTTCAACCATAATTGGAATTCTTCCTCTCGATACCTAGGCAAGTTGAATCCAGGTGTTACTTGTATTGTGCAAGCTAAGGCTGTAGTTACTTGTAGACTCAATGTTCCTGATCATATTGTTTATTATTTTCAGCAATATCGAGGAGGTCATTGAAAAATTTGCTCAACTAAGCCCACAAGAAAGGGCCAAAAGGTTTGTGAAAATTGATGATGAAACTTTTGTGGCCTTTTTTTTCTTCTGCTGATAATAAAAGAGCTAATTGTTTTTTCATATTAATTGAACAGGAAATTGGAAAGCCTTGAAGTAAGATGACTCTGCACTTCTCATACACGCCTTTTACATAAACTGCTTTTGTTCAAGTGTCTCTCAACTATAGGTGATGCCTAAATTTTGTTCTGTTTAAATTATAGGCACTGAAGAAAACCTTCAAGAAGTTGGATCATGATGTAAAAATACAAGATTTTTTGGGTTCAAGGTAAGTAACTATGATGGGCACATTTGTCAGTTTCTTCCTTTATAAGATCTTACAAAGGGTCTCAGTTTGCTCCCTTTATTCTTGCAGCAGTCAACAAGTGGAGGTACAATTTGTTCATGAACATCATCATGTTCATTTTAACTTGAGAATCTTAAGTTGGTAGTTATGCAATAAAAATATTCCAAGCTGAATTGCCATGTGCAGGAATTAACCCATCATGTGAGGGTGCTACAAGCTCAGCTTACAGAAGTGCACCAGAGACTGAGGTGCAACTTTGGAGTTTTTAATTGTGAAAGTATTGCTTTTTCTTTTTGGTCTTGTGATTCATGTTGTTACTGTTAGACCAATGTTCAACAAAGGGCATTGTTCTTTTATTGCTTTTTGTCTTATAAGCTTATACTATTATTCATTTGGCTGTGGCCTATCAGGTTCAGTGCTTGCTTCACGGGCTTTAATTATACAACATGTAAAACAGTTGAGTTAAATATTTATGCTCCACGATGACATGAATTTGTACCTTTTCCTTGTGGATTTGAATTTTGACACATTCCTTTGTGCAATAGCACAATACCACATATCCTCATCCATATGTTATCCTATATTTATTGCATATGATATTATGCGACATTTCCAAGGCACATAAAATGTGGCTGGACTGAATTTAATGTTGTTTTGGAAATATTACACGATGGGTGCTAGTTGTGGGCATCATGGATATTTTTGGAATATGTTTACTTGACAGTTGAGCTTTTTCTGTATGAAGTGAGATCTTATGGAATGATAAAATATTTTTCATCTTTAGAAGAGATAATGAGAAATATTATACTGTAAAGAGCCCACCTAATGGGAGCCTCGTGTACTGGGCCGCTCTTTTATTATACTGTAAAGAGCCCCCCCTCCAAAAAAAGAAAAAAACCATTGAGAACTTAAATCCCTCCTATGGAATCCGCTCTTTCAAAATCTCAAGAAATAAGCATGGATCTAGAGCCTCCATCTAGATATGGTCTTCCCTGTTTGCGTCCTATTTAGACTACTTCTTTATATGGCTATTGGTCAAATAATTAACGCATTCCCGTGGTATTGTCTCTTTCTCAGTCAGGAATTACGGCTTTGTTTATTTTTGTATGATGTGCATGTTGTGGGGCACTTATATTACAATTGTTGGTATAAACACCATGATGCTTTAAGGCATGTGGGTATTGAAATCTTATACAGACATTAATTCACATCTACTGAATTGTAAATTAGATGTTTATTTTTCCACTTCTATGAAGCCGGTGCAATTGGTATTTAGGTATGTTTTGCTAGTAGCAGATGTCTGACTGGAATGTTAAGAATTGGTCAATAATCTTACTAGCAGCAGAGGGTTTTGATTAAATGCGTTATGTACCGTGCAGTATATGAGTAGTGGCTGAGAAAATGACCATCCAACCTCTTGTATTAATATATATATATATATGTATGCTGCCACTCATGAATTGGGATCATGCAGTAGTTTTTGTCACAACTTGGATTCTAGTAAGGCTTTGAATGCATATGTTAAACATTAGACAGGTTGACATTTCTTAATTGTTCAAATTTTCATATTTGATGAAGATCCCCTAAGCAATAAGACAAGGATTTGCTTTAAGCATTTGAGCAGTAATTGTGCATTAAAATTCATTCGGTCCTTCCTGAATTTCCCTCTATATGGGCATTAACATGATCACATCACACACATGACACGAGTAGACAAATTCAGATGTAAGTTCTGCGGGTGATAAATGTCCACTTAGCCATCATGAAGTAATCTTGTGTCACATTTGTATTTTTCAGCTATTGGAGTAATCTAGAGAAGATCAATAATGTAGAACATCTTAGGCAAATGGAAGACTCACTAAAGGAGTCAATCAATCGAGTACGTCTACAGAAGGTATGATTTTATTTCATGTTGACAAACCATATCATTCTGTCTTACATCATCAAGTGCCTCATATACCAGTGAATTAAAACTATTGAAATAAAAGGTTAGTATTTTGGGATGTCTACGTGCCTTAAAGGATCCTTGCTATTAATAGAGTTATGAACTGGTATATCTTGACATTGACAAATTGTTTTCACTGGCAGGAAAATTTGGGAAAACATCAACTAATGTCACTTGAATGCACTAACCAGGTAGCACGTGCTGTGCTCTTTCTTTCTCAGGATATCTCTTCCTTTTGTTCAACATAACTCTTATTTGGGAAAGTGTTACTTTATAGTTACAGGAAGGGATAACTTTACCCCTGGTGATGGCTGGTCTGCAAGAAGCCCAACCCCTGTCTTGGCTCTTGAATAATGATACTAATCAGTTGATTTTACCTAGTGAACCAAAATTTCTGCCATTTAGGTGAGTTTACTGCTATTATGCAACTTACATTCCCAATTTTGCAGAAATTTGTGCTACTTTACTGCATAACAGAAGTTCAAGTACATTATTTCCATGAAAAATCTCTTTGCGGTGTGTTTCATTTTGTGATCCAATTACTGACTTGATTGTGTAACGCACAGTGATAATCCCAACAGAGATGCTGGGTGCTCCACTAACGTTTCACTGCCAGGCTATTCTGGTTATATAAGCTGTAGCAAACTTGAGGTTGGCAACTCACCTCAGGTTGCTATTTTGGGTCAGAGTGGTGGTACCTTGAATGAGTTTAATGAAACTGCTTGCTTAAATGCACAACGTTGTGAGCAGTTTTCATACCCTCCACCACCGGATAATGAGGAAGAGAAGCATCATCTAGTTATGAACGCTAAACCAAATCCTGTGGATTATCAAGTTAATAGCAGCTTTGATCTGCCAAGGTCTATCTTTGAAAATGGACATCAATTCTGGAATTCTACTTCTGCCCCTTGTGGCATTGCCATGTATAATGAGAACGGCTACCATCAGGTAAGCAATCCTTTTGTCATTTGATTAGCTCTTAGTCTAGGATAATTCTTGAATTTGCTAGAACTACTCTGGGAGCTGAAAATATTCACCATTTTCCAATTTTTTTAATGCTAGTTTGTAGTTCTAGATTTTTGGTAACCAAGTTGGTTTTTGTTGATAATTAGTTTCATATATTTTGCAGTAACTGAGCGGGTAGCTTTCGCCAATTAAGAAGGAACGAATGTGCAAAATGCAGACTTGTTTGGGCGAGCTTTAGGCACCCGATGTATTAGCTGTATATACTGTTTAAGACTTGTAGGATTTCAGTTATCTTGACTGACTTTTTTACAGGCTGTTGAAATTTGACAAAGATCCAAGCTGTAAATTTGAATTTTGTACAGAATGAAAGTAATTTACATCCTTTGGAACTTGAGTGTCAACTGTATTAGGAAATGTTTTTGAAATAGAAATATATAGTTTATTTGCTTGGGCAATGGGCTTGAATCTAAATAACAAAATATAAAACCATCTTAGTTCCTCTATACATGCAAAATAGTGGTTATCAGAATTCATCCTCTCAGGATTATACCACAATGATTCAGAAATTAAGTAAATGGGTCTCTCTTGGACCTCCGTATTGAGATTCAAGGTCTAAACTTCACAAAGAAAAATCCTTGAATTTTTAAGTCAGTCCATTACAGATATTTATTTTAATTTAGATCTTCATTCTTAAAAAAAGTTTGCCATTTTTCTTTCAATCTCATTTAAATGTAGAGTTTAACTATCTGCTGGCTTAGGCAGTAAATTTAAAATTTGAAAAGCTAATTAATAGATAAATAAGTGATATTAAAGTTAGCAATTAAAAATTAACCTATTGTTAAGAAGTAAAATAAGATTTCAGTCAAACTTTTTACTTACCCATTGGACCAGACATAGAAGGTTGCATGAGCATCCATCCAAACTTCACCATAAGCATAAGCACATGATCCCACAGACAGAATTCCCACCAAGAGAAGCCTCAAAAGCACCATTTTTCTCATAGAGAGTAAGAATAGTAATTTCTAGCTCCCAAATTCCTAATTATAAAGAGTGAGAAAGAGAAACAGAGAGGTTATGACTATGAGGAAATGCAGAGAGGGGAGTAGGTGGGGAATAAATACTAACTAGCTTGCTTAGCCACCGTCATGCAAAAGAACTGAGGTGTGGGGACCCTAAACCGCCAAGTGCAGGGTGCGTTCATCTTTTTCTGCGCGTGCATGGTACTTGTCCTGAAATCCACGTGGTTTTCAGCTCTTCTGAGTGTGATGCTACCGAAAAACAACGAAGATTCAAACCCAAAATGGTTTTTTCTGATGTGCTAGTGAGCCAATAGTTACCATTGCTAGTCGTCAACTGGTAATCACCGAATGTGAATTTAGACACTTTTTTTCTGATGTACATTGACTGGATAAGCACTGTGAGGATAGGTCACAGAATCTGGCAAATATAAAAAGATTGAGCAACACTGGAAAAAGGAAAAAAGATTCCTAGATAACTGCTTAAGAGTAAAGTACTCCAATCGAGAAAACGACCATAACTTCCGTTTTACAAAGCAAATAATATATAATTGGTGATGCCAGAATAGTTCTTAATGCATCAGTGCTACTATAATATTGGATACCTAATCTTCTTTATTTAATGATGATTCCCATACTCTCATAGTGATAAGCTCTCAAATATGTGCTTGGTTGAAATCAACTGTAGGCATAAAAGGTGCAATTAATGCCCCCCTTAGTCACCAAAGAGAGTCCATTCAAACCAGCAAACTTTGGGTGTTGCAATATTTACATTATTGTGAACAACTTTATTTGCAAGCAATATTTGAATCTGAATTAATTTATCATGTTAGGCTAACAGAGAGGACACCTCCTCTTTCAATGTCAATTGGTAGGTTCCAATCTTTTGAAAAGGCGAAATAAAATCTTAACTTGGAATTGAAGTTAGAGGCATGTGAAAAATATTTGTGATTGTTTTAATAATTTAAAACGCAAGAACAATTCCTTATAGCCATGAGTGGCTATTTTCTTGACTCGCCACACTTGTTGGGTTAAAGAACAAAACGATGACATATACAGCTTTGAAAATATCAGTAAATTGACGAGATATAGTATGTTCCTTACGTATGAAATAATACAGCCTCAGAAAAAAAAAAAAGAAAAAAAACGAACCGATGTATCTAAGTATCAGAATCTTGTGCGGTGAAGGAATCATTTCATATTTCCAATGGAGGAAATAGTACAAACTTCTTTTCGTTTGCCTATGTTCAAAAGCAAAGAGGGGGGAAGCAAGTGTGTGAGAATAGAGTGTTCGTAGTGTAAGCTTTGCGAGTAGTATAGAAGGTTGAAATTTAGGTAAAGCTTTTATACCTCAACATGATAAATGTATAAATTTTGTCCATAAGTATATAACTTATAGCTCAATATCATTATATGATTAATTCTTTTAAAGAATTTTTACACATATCGTAATTTTATTAAAAAACTTAATAGAGATATAAAGAATGATTAAAATCTTTTAACCTTTCATGAAATTGTCTTTTTAATTTGGTTTGTGACAAATGAGATATTTATGAATTTGGTTCTTAAAATTTTCTTCTCATTTTGATCCCTCACATATGGATATTTCTCAATGTTGTTCCTAAAAAATAAAATCATTATCAATAATGTTCTTCTATAAATCACTATAAATAAAATTAATAAATATAATAACATATAACATACTTTTTTATTGGTTATTACTTAATTACCATGATATAATATATAGATTAATAGAAGATTCCTAATTAGCTTTATTAACTGTAAATTAATAAAAAAAGATTATTAATAACAGTTTTATTTATAAAGAACCAAATTGAAGAATATTTATATATAAAGAATCAAATTGGAAAAATAATTTTATAATAGACTAAATTAAAAAAAATCATCTATAGAAGATTAAATTAAAAAACAATTTTACAAAAAAGAAAGTTAAAAAATAGAAAAATAAAATACAATTTTTATTTGTACTTAAATTTATCCCATCTAAAAGAAGTTAAAAAGATGAATGCAAAAGAAAATGTATAATGGACATGTTGGAGAAGCAAGGTAGGCCATGCATGTAGCACACTTTGCTGTTAGGTCACATATTGGTGGGCCCTTGTATCGTTTTGGAAAATGTTAATATGCACACAAAAAATTTGTAAAAATCAGGACAAGAGTACCAGTTATTCAAACAGAAGAAGTACTCAACTAGCACACTTATAATACTATTGCCCAAAATATAGTCTTGCAAAGGATTGATTTAAAGCTTGAAAATCTAATTAGACAAACTTTTCACATACATTCAAAGCTTGAAGGTTTTTTCTCAGAGATTCAACAGTTTTATCACCATTATTCTAATAGAATTAACTAATTAGATGTTGAACTCAAGTAATTTATTACTGATAGTTATGCTGAACCACTGTTTTCTCAGAAAGAGTAAGAGATCATAAATTTGAAAGAAGAAATACAAAGAATTGAGGCTGATATCACAATGAGCCATACTAGAAGTATGTATGAGCCATATCCACTTTTATTCACCACTCTTCACACCCCCTTTCCTTCCACCACCATATTCCCCATACCTTTTGGAAAATAATTACAAGAAATGCTTTAAGATGACCCATGAAGTCCTCAGAAAAATATAACCACCATTTCAACCAAAATCACAACCTAAACCTCCTACTAGACCCAAAACTTTTCAAGCATCTCCATCGTGGACAAAACCTGTTGAACCTCTTAGGTTTGCACCTCTAAAAATTCATGATCCCTCACCTTTATCTCAACCAAAAACAACTCCTCTAGCAATGAGGTAAAGAAAAAGCAAAATATACAGAAACATAAACACCCAAACCAATTAGCCTTTTGAACCAAATTCTTCAAAATGATGTATCATTAGAACCTTTTGAATACTCTGGATTTGATAAAAACTCTGAAGCCTTTGATCATTTTGTTGATATTTCTGCTCTTTATATGGCAAATACTTATGAGCATATCAATGTATTATTGAAGATCCTGATGAAAACCAAGATATTAATGATGAGATATATCTTGAAGAAAATTCTGCTTACAATCATTAATAGACTAATCATTCTACTAAGCCAACTTTTGGTCCCTAGTTCACTCTAGATGATGATCCACTAGATCAATGGAGAGACAAGCTACTTGAAATGAGTGCGTGGATAAATCTTCAAATGAAAAAACCAAGAGCAAATGTTCAAGTAATTATCAATGAATTTGTTTCAAGATTTACAAGTACTTTTTGAGAATAGTTCCAAAACTTATAAGAGTATTAACAACTTCACTTTACTTGAAATCCAGAATCTCAATCCATCAATGGTGCAATTCATGAAGAATTCATTAGTGCTTTACATCTAGTTGACAAACAGAAAAGACAAGAAATATTTTAAAATGAAGTGTTACTCACTAAAATTAAAAAATCTTGATCTTCATTATAAACGAATGGTTGAAAGATACTATATGTTCAATAGCTTCAACAATGTTAGTCTTCGACATACTTTCATTGCTTTTCTACCAAAAGAACTTAAACTATAATTTCAAAGAAACATACATGCTTTTCAAAGAGATATGTCTAAAATCTCTTTAAAAGAAATCTATCAGTTGGCTAAAGCTTCTCTAGAGAAATTATGTGAGACGTATAAGACCTTTGATAAGATGATAAAAGGTAAGATATCTATCTAAAAAGCTTGTAAGAAGCCTTACCTCCAAATCAAGTGCAAAGTAAGAGACAAATGCACCTACCCTCCTATGAAAAAGTCTTATTATCAATAAACTTTCTTCAAGTCTAGTAGTTATAAAAAGAAATTTTAAAAGAAGTGAGTCAGATTCTTCAAAAAGAAAACTTTCGAATTTAAAAGAAAAGACATATGTTATTTTTTGCATTAAAAAAAAAGTATTTTGCAAAAGAATTCCTTAACAAATCAAAAAAGGCTATCAAGTTGGTCTAACATCTTTGAGCAAACACACCTCTTCAACAAGATGAGGACATTAAGGATCTTTTCTCTGAACAAGACTGTGCAAACCATGGACAGTATTTGCTCTTAAAAATAGATTAAAAACTAGTTTTCAGTGTTTCCTCAATGCCGATGAGCTTTTTGAGCAACCCAATTGTTTAATTTAATCTTGTTTTCAAAGCCAAAAGATGAAGCCACCTCTTCCTTATATTAAGATGCATATTCTACAAACAAATATCATGGACTTATTCTTGTCATTAGCTATATGGATACCGGTGTATCTAAGGCCATTGTGAATCTTGTGATTTTCCTTTCAAAAATGTGAAAACTGCATACTGAGTATTTCAATGTTGTTGATAGAAAAATCTTCAAAATTAGTTTAATTTCAAAGAGAAGAATTGGCATTAGGTTTTTTCCAAACTGTGTTATTTGGTCAAGAGTTTTAAGAAGTGATCTTCCAGAAAAATATATTCTTATCAGTATGGATGTTTATCACAAGGCAGAAAAGTTACAAATCCTCCCTAAAGGAATTAGATTCAAACATAACTTCATTACATACATAGGCATTCCAAAGTTGTTTGAACTTCACCAAGTCCCAAAAAGGTATGAAGAGATAAGAGACCAACTTATGATATTCTATCCAAAAAATCATGATTCATTCATACACCTTTCTCCATGATTAAAAAACAAAGAATTCTATATTCAACTCCCATTCAAGTGAAATGAAGATATCAATCCTACCAAAGCATTTCATCCAAGCATTAATATTGAAGATTTAGCCCTTACACGAGAAAAATGTGCTTCTTTTCTTTGACAAGGATTGATTGAGTCTCAATAGACTTGCTAAACATTTTATGTTAAAAAAAGATTAGGTTAAAAAGAGAAAAAAAGAGCTTGGTAATTGATTATAAACTTTTGAATACATTCTTGCAAGATAACAAGTTTGCTCTTCTAAAGAATAGCTCTCAACTTGCCCCTACTCAAGGATGCTATGGTCTTTTCAAATTTTGATCTTAAAATTGGATTTCAGTAATTACATGTAGAACCATCAAAAAGGTACAAGACAGCTTTATGTATCCCAAATACCCAATATCAATCGATTGTTATGCCTTTCTGATTAAAAGTTGCCCCATCACTATTCTAAAAGGTTATAGGGAAAATTTATGAGCCTATACCATATAGTGCTATTATTTATATTGATAATATCCTTCTTTTTTCTAAAAATGAAGAAGGGTATAAACAAATCTTGCAACAATTTATTGATGTAATAAAGATAGCCCGTGGTCAATATTAGCCATGTCTACATATTATTGAAGGATTACAAAAATTTCATAATGAAAATTTTAATGTTAAGCAAATACAACAATTTCTTAGGATAGTAAATTATATCAAAGATTTGATCTAACTTGTATTAGCCAGCTGCCCAAACTTCTCAAAACAAAAGAACCCCCACCTTGGAGAAAATACCAAACAGTAACAATTTAATATCTTAAAAGAATCACTCAAAATTAAATGCCACTAAAGATCCTAGACCAAGGCACAAGGATTTTGCAAATAAATGCCAATGAAGACAATTGGGAAGCTGTACTTATTGAAGAAGATGATGGGAAATGCTATTTCTGTAGGCATGCTAACAAACAATTTAAAGAATTTGAAAAGTACTATTACATAATCTACAAAGAGATTGTTATTGTCAAAAAAAGAATTGAGAAGTTCAACTTTCATCTCAATCCTTATTACTTTATCGTGCACATGGATAAATCTTCATTTCCAAAAGTGCTAAATTTCAAGAAGAAAATCTTACCAAATAAGCAATTGCTTAGATGGAAAGAATAGTTCTTTCACTATAAATTCACAATACAACACATCAAAAGGGACACAAAACACCCTCGTAAACATTCTCTCAAGACTGCTAACCATCAATTTGATTACTTCTTAAAAACAAATTCCATTAATCTTTATGGCTCATACAGTCTTAAGATATACTCATTTCCCTCCTGAAGCCCTGGCAAATACTCAGAAAAAACACTTCCCTCTTTGCCCAAAGACTCCCATAACTCCTACTGAAGTAAGAGCATTAGCAGACAAGTCCTTATTTTATTATCTTCATCTTTACCTCCAAAATACCAAAATCCCTAAGTATCCTTCCTATTTTAATAGGAGAGTTCCCTACCTCATTCTCTTTGACATTTATGCTAACCTTCTTGATAAGGCCCTCTTGTATCTCTTGTCCTTGATAGCTCTTTATTCAAGTGCTATTAAAGTGCATCCTTTGCTCACTTTCAACTTTCTATCTCAACCTGCAAATAAAAATTTCAATCTTTAGAATATTCTTAAATGGTTTTCTCCTTTGCAATGGTGGCATGAAGAACTTCAACAGGTTATTACCACTTATCACTTAGCTCAGAAACTTCTCCGAGAGTTAACAGCAATTAGCATCTTTATCCTCCACATGCCCTATCATATTAGTAGCAATAATCTATTGTGGACTCAAAATCAAGCTTATCTTTAAAATACTTTTGCAGACTAACCCAACCAAAAGGATTAATGCCTTAAGGCACTTAATGATGTTTCTTTGTAAAGTAAATAATTATCTAGCCCAATCAATCACATATTTTGCATTTTCTTCGGACCAGCACTAGGAGAGCCCTGAATGCCTAACCGTGATACTTCAGACATAGGGATCCATTTTCCTTATCAAGCCCAAAGTTCTTACCAAGTCCAATGGTTTGATAAAGGCTCAGTTCCATCTCAGGATATTCCTATGGAAGATTCCTAAGATCTATAAATGTTATATAAATGACTGAATAGATAAAATTCTTAAGAAAGGATAAAAGGACCCAAACAACTCAAATAATAATCTCTCTCCTACTCATAAACCTATCCTTAGTAAGAATAAGGAATGTTATGGACCCCAATGTTACTCTATTATTGAACTATAAGTGTATGTATTATTATGAGTTCAAAGTTGTCCAAATTGTCATGATATGTTGCCAAATTGCTAAAGTTGCTTTCATAAAAAAGCAATGTGATAATGTTTGAATATTGTAATAATGTCATTTGTTTGTTAGTTTCAACCTTTGGTTATAAGATCAAGGCTTATTTAAGTTTCTTATCATCAAAAAACTAAAGCTTAAAAAATATTATAAGTGTTCTACCATGTTCATTTTCTAAATCCTCTTTTTCCTCTGAAATCTTTTTTTTTTTGCAAGATTCTTTACTCTTATTTTGCCTATACGAGTATACTTTGCATTTGCCTCCATAAAAAAATTCTATGCATCGAATAGTATTCATAAAGAATAATAATATTAGTAGAGAATTCTATCTTGTTTATGAGTTCATACATAAAAAAAATATCCAAGGAAATCAAGAGAATCTTAAATCCTAAAAGACCAAGAGACATATAAAGCCTAGAAGAGGATAGGCTAATTGTCCAGGTATACCAGGAGAAATATTCTATTAATTCTAATTGGAATACAAAAAATATAACTTTACACCCTTCATAGACAAGATATAAAACCAATACCCAGTAAACTAAGGGATTAATGTGAAAACCATCATCCCAAAAGACTTTATTATAATTGCTCTCCTTTAACATCAAAAAAAATAGTAGAACTAGATAAGATCGTTAAGCCTCCTACTTTGTAAGCGATTTTATATCTGCCATACGATCTTGTCCCCTGAATAGTCTTTACTATGAAACTTTCGAAACATTTTGTTAAATTTTACTAATATAATTAATCATTTATTATCTTGACATTCTAAATATATAGTTAAACTAATTTATTTAAATAACTTAATATATATTATATCGCATTTTATATATATGAGTTAATTCCATTTTATTATTTTTTTAACTCCCAACTTTGATAAAGTTACATTAATTTATTATTTCCACCAAATTATCAGTAAATTTTATTTATTTTTTAATTTTATATTCATAGTATTAAGAAAACACATGATGATCATGCAATCAAAATTTAACAAAATATTATCAAAATTTTAAGAACAAGAACTAAATTAAAAATTTTCAACATATAAGATAACTTATAAGGTCTAAACTAAAAATTAAATGAAATTATAAGAACAAAAAAATTTAACCTAAAAATTAAGTATGGCTCTCATTAAAAAATAATAAATTTTTTTTAACACATAAATTTGATAATTTATATTACTTTATTATTTTTATTAAATTATCAGTAAATTTTATTTATTTTGTTAATTGGAAGCCTTTATTTATTTTATAAGAAGTAGCCAATAAAATAGACTAAATGAAATGAAATATATTTTTTTAAAAAGATACCTTTTTATATATCATGTGTAACGGTATTGTTTAAATAGTTAAAATTGTGCGCCTGAGAGTGTTATTTTATAAATAATTTTAATATTATATATACATATTTTTGTTAATATCATGCAAAGGATTAAATTTGAATGTACTTGAAAGTGTCTTCTGAATTTGCACGTAGCATCCTTGGCTCTTTCTGTCTTTCCCACAACAATCCCTTTATTTCCTTTTTTGTTTTTATCCTTTGACGGATTCTCCTAGAACGCCGTTCAAATTAAAAATTAAGAACTATATATAAAATGGAAAAGACGAAAGGAGTTTGGAGATGCAGGGTATCCATCCCCGTACCTCCCGCATGCTAAGCGAGCGCTCTACCATCTGACCTACATCCCCAAATGTTAATGCTGGCTATAAAAATATACTACTAGATAAATAATTAATGAATTACTTGAACACTAACAAAGGTTAAATTAATTTTTTTTGGCTTAAAATATATTAGTGATAGAGATGTTGTTTGTAAAGAACAAAACTTAAACATACTAATATGTGAAGAATTAAATTGAACAAACAATTATGAGAAATTTAATTTTAAAAAATATTTTATTTGTGAAGAATTAAAATGATAAAATAATTTTATAAAAAAATGTTCTCTTTGTAAATAATCAAAATAGGATTTTAGTCATTATTTTTATATAAGCCTTCTGATATCAAAATTTACCATAATGTCTTTACTCGAAAAAAAAAAAATCACTATATCTATTCTTATTAACGCATACTTTATTAATGATGTTTTGAAAAGAATCATGATGTTGCGAAATTGTTACACGAGAGTCCATCCTATTCATACATATGACATTTGGTCACATTAAATTCAATGAAAGTTCAGCACTATTTTCTTATCAAACCAAATATTTTATTTGCTATGCGTTACATCAATATGTGTATATATATATATATATATATATTCAAGACTATCTAATAATGTAAATACAAATATATATGTTTTAATAGGGTAAATAAATTTTTTTTGTTCTATTGTACGTTAGAAATATACATAATTCTTGGGTTTGGATATACTTTTTTATTGAGATTAGATTTATATACAATTTTTTATATTTGTGTTATTATGTTTTTAAATTAAAATTTGTATATATATTTTTAATAATAATATAAAATTTTAATTAAATATTTATTTACAAAATTATATGTTTGTTATGTTATTATTAAAAAATTATATATTTATTATGATTTAATCAAAAAAATTAATGACAAGGACATAAAAATGACATGTAAATTTTTTATTCTTTTTATTAGGGGCTATAGCTTGGGGTTGGGATGGGCTTCTAGTGGATCAAATTCACATATGGACTGGGCTTGGTTATATATATAAAGGGTCCAGATCATAGCCATTCTGGACCTGATCCAGTTGGCTGAAAATAAATCTACCATTTCTCGAACTGTCCCGCAGATCAACGGTCATGATTGCATTTGTCCTCCTTCTGTGCCCTAATTTCCCAGGTAGTCCATCTCTATATAAATGACGTCGATGGATTCAACCCTATGTTGCAGGGCCGAAGTTAAGAGTCTTCAAGCTTCATTGTCTTCTGGCGATGATCTGTTTCGCGTTTTGTCTTCCGCTTCCTTCTTAGTACCTTTTGTATTCATGTTCTATTTACTGGAGATGCAGTCTTATTGGCATCAGTTTTGATTTTTGCATTTTTTATCTCCATATGATTGATTCTCTTTGTTGCCATTGGCCTGTGCCTATGATGGGTTTAAATATACTCTGAGAGTTATTTTTATGATATCAATTTTGATCTGAGGCATCCCCTTTTCCTCCACTTTTCTTGTTTGGAAGCTTGGGAAATAATAAAGGGTTTTGCTTTAAAGATTGAAATTGAATAAACGGCATCTAAGCATAGGACATTTGTAAGTCCATATGCTACATTTGTATTCCAAGTTCTGCTTAAACAAAAAAAAAACATAATTGCAGCTTTTGTTTTATTCGCCTGATTTAGCGGTGTCTTGAACCCCTGCGTTTTGATTATCCAAAATCTTAGTTATTGCATTATTGATGTAATCTTTGATCAATCGATGCTATGGGTGCATTCATAAATTAAATTGGGAAACAATCACAGTTCACTCTCTGTTTTGGTACCTTTGATGGTTTTAATATTACTCTAGAATTACGATGAATTTTTACTGTGATTAAAATTATTGCTGAGGCACCATATTTGATAGGGATAAAGCTACATAGACACTGCCTTCTGTCGGTGTGCAAGTAGCATTTTGCTCTACTAGATTGATGCTCAGTGAAAGTTTTTGAAGTATTTGTTTTGTTTGTCTCAAGATTTTTCAACTAGTATAGTGTATGTGCAAGTGACGATAATCTAGACAGGGACATCAGCACTTTACTATAGAATGATGATTTGTCTTTGGGAATCTCTCTGATGCACAATATTAATCTATATGTTTTTAAATCTGTTTCCTAATAGTACCTGAACCTGTAGAATAATTTCATAAAATACTCAAAGTGATGTTTTGGCCAATGATGTACTCAATTGCACTTATTATCAGACCTGATTATGATGAAATCTTAATTGTCACTACCTCTGAGGCCGATTTATATTGGGAATGTCTCTTCCATGTTTTTATGTTGCAGCTGCATGTTTCCTTTTCTTTGCATAAACCGATTGTTTTAAAAGGCAGTAATTCAGTGATTCTACATTAGAAGTTCCTTTTTATTGTTCTTGATTCTGTGGCAACGCAAGTGTCAAGAATTTTATGCATTATTAGACTTATTGTATTAACCCTTGAAAGTAGCTTCTATGCTTGTAAAGAAAAGGCCAAGCAGCCGTTAGTATACAAGCCTTATGATTGTTACTAAGAACGGAGATTTGAATGATGCTTCTGTCGAAGCCTGATCCAGATTGGGCTCCAAAAGCATCGCATGTGATAAAGCGTTCTATACGGGTATAGTAATGAAGGCTTGTAATCACTTAAATTTATAATTTGTTTGTGGCATGAAGCTTGTGATAAAAATTCTTTTGAATAATTTTAAAGAGCAACTTTATTTTATGAAATAATTATTATAACTACAGAAGATGTTCCAAATCATCAAATGTAGGGTGCTTTCTGAGTTGCAGTACCTAATTTCTGAGAGGAGACGTACCAAGAGCGTTCCAATCCTATCTCTGTAAAACGCGTCTTGAGCCAATTTTCAAAGGAAAAAAAAAATTCTCCAGTCACCCAAACAGTACCATCTTCCCGCTCTTCACAGCCGATTTGCTTGATGTTTCCTGGTCTTCTCCACCTGCATTCCCTGTTTCTTCATCAACCTGCTTTCCTGTTTCGTGATTAAATAAACCAAATATATATTAGGCAAATATTTCCATCACAAACCGTTCTTGAAAAGGTAGAATTCATAATAAACATAAAATCCTATTTATGCACCTAACTATTTAAATATGCAGATTCAGAGTTTTAGAACTTATAGGTACACTCGGCATATATAAGTGATAATATCTTGTGCTGTGAAACTTCCTTAATACACTTCGAAACTACCATTGACAAACAAAAGCCAAGCATATATTTTCGGATTGTTATAATCATTCTACGCTGGTGAAGTTTTTAGATCATATGAACTGGAAAGATACCAAACAAATATTTTCAGCACAAATCATAGTTAAAAAAGTACAATTTACAATATACACCTAACCAAGTTTATACACTGGACATGCAATAGCAAAGAAATTGCCAAAGGCTTATAGCAAACAAACCATTAATTGACTTTTGAGCTAAAAGTTTCATATATAATGTAAATAGCTTGTTGGTGTGGGTAACTAACTTGGAGGACAACAGAGGATATGTGATAGCAAAGAAACTACTAAAGGCTCATGCCAGAGTAGGAGCACCATAACCCTTAACCGTTTATACCTCACTCTACTTTATCATTCAACCGTGACAGTCTATAGATATATAGATATAGAAGGGTAATTATGGGAAAGCTATGGTTATGCTTAGTTGATTGGATAAAAAATAGTTATGAAGGCTTACTGAACTTATGCTTCTTCCCCGACACCACCAAAGCCTTATATATATATATATATATATAAACCTTCCTTTCCAGGCTAGGACTGAGATTGGACTTGCCTTTACTTCTAATCAATCTTTTGTTTCTTTCCTTTTGTGGACTGGAGCTTCTTATTAACAGCTACTTAACCATAGTCACTTAGTCTATTTACTCCCGGGCTTTGAACACTTTCCATAGAAGAACCCATATGGGTGGGAGGGGATTGAATCATTCATTCATCAGATAGGTCCTCGTAGAATTGGTTTGCTTTCCTGGCAGCAGTGTGAAGGGAGTAAATGGTCGTTGTTGCATAGCTTCAACTCCTCAAATATGTAAAAAATTTATTATTATAGAATAAAAGATTTGGGTTAGCCAGGGTGTATCAAAGAAGCTGCCCTCTACGTAATAGAGCAATGCCCAAGAGAGGGCTTTTCCAGTATGGATCAAAATGGCCTCCAGCAAGCTATTTACATTATATATGAAACTTCCAACTCAAAAGTTGATTAATGCAAACTCACGAGGCAAGAGATGCAACGTGATTAGAGTTGCAAGGCAGCTTCAGTGTGAGATGATAATATTAAAAAAAACAAATAGATGATTTTGGTAGTTCATTGTGTGCTTACTTCATGTTTACTTGTAAGTTGCCTTAAAAAATGCCACTTTTCTTGCCTAATGAAACACGAGAATTGGTGGAGAAGATAGTTTGTATCTAAATTAGAGGAAGGATAAAAATGGATCAAAACCATGCTGATCAAATGTGTTTGGACTGATGAGATTAGTTTATTGTTTTGCAAGTTTAATAGCCCAAACACCAAAAAGAGACGTCGTTTTGTCGAAGTGCACAAAGAGATGCATGAATTGAAGATGTAGACAATTAGGACGTCCAAGAAAGCCAGACACCGTGTATGATACACAAACCACTCCAGAGAAAAATAGACGTTAGGAGGAATAAGACTTGATTTTTTCGCATGACATAATCCAATTAATTTGAAATCATTAAATTTGAGCAAGCATTTAATCGCATATCTTGATATCTAGAATGGAAAAAAGTAATAGTAAACTAATGAGGCTAAGTGTATCCCGTTGCAGGAGTTCAATATTTTCCCAACAAAAAAATTGAATGAAAGTTTGTTGGTTTTGTCCATCATGATGTCACGTTCTGTTTCAATCCCACCTTTGTAGGTTCTTCCTTTTGGTGGGATAAAACATATAAATAATTTTGTTAATTTACAATGGAAATTATTAAAGAAAGCTCCAGAAAAGAAAAACAAAACAAAAAAGGACTTTTGGGACTGCTGTTTTCCCAAAAGGTAAGCTAAGTTATCATCAGCATAATTATCTGAAGCCAAGTTATCAGTAACATAATTATCTGTTATTGTTTAACGATACATTTAAAGTATAAGGATTGGACTAGCGTGGGAAGATCTGCATTTTCATAGGTGCAAAAGATGGAATTATATAATACAATAACGGAACATGGCTTGGTTCAATGTATGATATGGAAGTAGTGGCTGCATGAATGCAGAAAATCATTTTACAAGTTCCTCCTTCTTGCCTGCTTCTTCCAATTCTCTCAACCCTCCAACCTTCTGTTCAATTTCCTCTATCAGCTCCTGTCGCCAGAGAGCTTCTCTGGCATTTGCTTCCATCTCTTCTTGCTGCATAGCAACAGGAATACACGCATAAATTTGTCACTATGTATTTCAAATACTAAGCTTTTACAAAGTTGTGTTAACTCTTTTATCAAATAGCTTGGCATTTTCTGATATTGATACTTAATGTTGAGGCTAACATATTCGGAAGGTTACCTTCTCATAAATCCAATGACCAGTACCATCTCCTCCATCTCCCCTATATGTTTCTGAGTCGTAATATGGGTCCTGAATCATATCAGAGTATATTAAAAAAGGGGGAGTACATTTTCATTATTAAACTACCTGTAAATGGAAGGGAAATTGACTACCTTCATGGAACCAAAGAATAAACAGCCCCAAACGGTGAATAGTATGTAATATGAATCTGCAACAGAAAGGGCATCACCAAAACAATAAGAAAAAGAAAAACGAAAACAGGTTGGGTTGATGAAGAAGGGACGAAGAGGAGAAGTTCCTTGATTTGATACTCACAGACATTCTTTATAGCTTCATCACTGAGATGCCAAACAGATTTCTCAGTTATATAATCTCTCTGGCCTTCAATTTGCTCAACTATAATTGCCATGAGGGGCCAGTCTGGCAAACCATTCACTTTACACGAAGAGGCTCTTTTGCTGTTGCCCCTCTCAGCCTTATATCCAAACAGGTAAAATGTATATACTATGAAACTTGAACTGAGCGTCATGCGTTAAATTTGAGGATGGGGAAGAAAAAGGAATCTCCAATGTAACTCATACAGATTAAAAGAAAACATGAACTACGTACCTGCCAGGATCCTTTAAAAAGAGTAGAGGTTGGATGCTGCTTAAGCTGTAGAAGAAAGAGACCTACTTACTTTCAGGCTGGAAACTTGCATGCGATTTTCTAAGAAGAAAATGGTGGAAATTGAAAGGAAAGGACGAGCTTTTACCAATCTTGAAGAGGGGTTGGCAAATCTCCTTGTTTGTATACAAGAGCTGTGAATATGTGACTTGAAAATGGTGAAACCCATGATAGCTTCAGCCATGGTTTTGAACCAAAAAGGGGGAGGGGAATCGGTTGCTATGCTGGCACTTGCATATGTGGGAGAGAGTGGATAAGGGAAAAATTAAGAACCACCCTTCATTCACATACCTTCAAACAAATTGGACATACTTGGAATTCTACACAAACACTTTCTCAAATGACCCTCATATCCTCATTAGTATTCTCTTCATCAACATGGCCAAGAAAAAAAGAAAAAAACTCTACATCAACCATAGTTATCACGTAACCGGGAGTGCTGCTAAAACATGACACGGACCACATAGCAGACACTGGATTGATGCATGATGTTGGAACTGGGAACCGCTAAGATTCGTCCACGGTTGATTTTAGTCCATACCAGCTTGGTTAATTACGTTTGGTGAGTTTGATTATCTAAAGGGGGGTCGAATATTTTATGTCAGAAATACTGAAATTTGGTTTAATGATACAATCTATTATAGATAAATTTTTCTGCCGCATCCATCAACTGGCCTATTAGCTCAGTTGGTTAGAGCGTCGTGCTAATAACGCGAAGGTCACAGGTTCGAGACCTGTATGGGCCAAATCTTCATTTTGTGGTTTTTTGAATTTTCATTCCTCTAATTCTCCATCTCATGGGCCAAATTTCGATTACTTTTTGAATTTTCCTTTCCCTGGTTCTCTATCTCGCATAGACTAAAACGAATTCTTTTTCCAAACGGAGAACGTGGAATAGAAGAAACGTCCCATGGGCTACAGACACGGATTTTCCACGATATACAAGACAAGAATTCCAATTCCCTCCACTACTTCATTATCTTGGGCTTTTATATTGACCTCAGGGGTCAAGCCATTGCTATCATCGTTTTGTCATCCTTCTCGCCCCCTATTATGGGGAAAATCGGATTATTTGATCTTGAGAGGCACTTTGCCTTCTATGGAGCTTACCACAGCAACCCAGTTAATACTCTGATCCACACCTTGTTTGTATGGCCAATTTTCTTCACCTCTCTTGTTCTTCTCTACTTCACACCTCCCCTCTTCAAAGCCCCTGAATTAGGGTTCCACTATGGCCTCATTATCAACTATGGCTTCTTGCTTGCTGTAATCTACGCCTTGTTCTATGCCGCTTTAGACAAGAAAGCTGGTTCTCTAGCAGCTTTCCTCTGTTTGTTCTGCTGGGTCGGAGCCAGTATAATTGCCAGTAGGCTCGGCTTTTCTCAGTCGTGGAAGGTATGGTTTTATCATTTTTACAGTCAAATGCTATGTTGGGAGCTAAAAAAGCACGGATCCGATACATAACCCACGCTGTACGACACGGGATTTTTATTTGCATTGAAACATAAAGTATATCTTCTTGTATCATAGCGTCATATCTCGTATACTTGTCAGTAATAGTGCTTTTTATGTTAGGAGTTATTAGTAGGGCGAACTAAATTAATCTGAATTTATTTAATCTTTACACCATCTAGACAAAGCATTAGATGGGATTATCTTGGATCATGACTTGTTAGAAATTTTACCTGTACTAGTGTTCAATCGATCTTTATACGTGTTTCACCTGGTAATCCACCTTTTTGCTTCATTGCTCTTTCTCCACTTGTTATTTGAACTCTACTAGTGTAGGGTGGATCATTGCTGAGGCTGAACCTTTTATAGGATTCAGCCAATCATTTTACAATTCCTTCTATTCTTCTCTCTCCCTTTTGAGACACAAACACACAGTTGGAGTGATCGACAGAATATTTGTAATTATGAACTTGTGACATTTTTGAAATTTTACTTTGTTGTGCCATTTTTGTTGACTTCAATTTCTCCTCGATCAATTTTGGGTCAACTGAGAGCACCATAGTATAAGCATGCAAACACTACAATTCTTAAAGGATAAAAATTGTTTCTTCAATGTTGATGCGTATGCTTCCTTCTTTTAAAAATGAGAGAGGAAAAACAACTCCTATGTAAAGAACGCCAAGTGGTATAGTAAAAGCTACTTTATTGTCCTTTGAACCAAATTGTGACTTTGTTTATCAGATCAATCTTCCAGGTTGTGTTGGTAGCTCAGTTGTTTTGTTGGAGTGGACAGTTTATTGGTCACGGCGTGTTTGAGGTGATTGATTTATTCTATTACTAAGAAGCATGATGCATGGGTTGTGCATTTCAACCATGATAAAACCTTTTTGTCTTTTCCTGTTAGAAACGTGCACCAGCTCTCTTGGACAACCTTGTTCAAGCTTTTCTAATGGCTCCTTTCTTTGTTTTGCTTGAGGTAATTGTTTCATTGTTTGTCATTATCAATTGAAACTGGTTTCTTGGAATTGTGAAAAAAGGTGGATTTACTACCAATTGCCTTTTCAGGTCCTCCAATCATTTTTTGGATATGAACCATATCCAGGGTTTCATAACAGGGTGAAGGGAAGGATAGAAGCTGAGATCAAAGAATGGCAGGACAAGAAACAAAAGAAACTTTAAGTTGAACTAGTAACTTACAGGTGTTATTATGTGGATCAATCTTCTGTACAAAAAGGAAAAGGATTTGTGCTATGCTATACTCTCAAAACGATTGGGCACTGTTTTATGTAAACCTCATTTAAGTGTACAAGGAAATTTTACTTACAGTTCACGAACTCAAATTCTTGTTTACAACCCTTTTTCTCAAAAAACTTGTTGCAAGCGTGGGAAACCATACAATAAATTTAAGCATAGAGCAACAACCATTATAGCAATCTTTCAATAGGCTTTTTATCTACGCTCGTACCAGAAATGCCAATGAAGCTATTTCCGGGCTCTGGTTTTTGAACTCCCCTTTCCTGCATTGATCTTCTCTCTCTGCCCATTTCATCCCATTGACCTGCACTTGCATACATGTTTGCAAGAAGAACGTAATCACTGCTGTGATCTGGTTCCAATTCCAGTAAATGTTTTCTCACCTTCTCTCCAAGTTCAACATATCCATGAACTCGACATGCAGCTAACAAAGTTCTCCATACAATTGCATTGCACTCCATTGGCATACTCTTTATCAAGTTGTATGCTTCCTCGACTAACCCAGCTCGACCCAAAAGGTCCACCATGCACCCATAGTGTTTCATTGTAGGTTGGATGTTATAGTCTCTGATCATAACATCAAAATACCGTCTTCCCTCATCAACCATTCCTCCATGGCTACAAGCAGACAGTACTCCCAAGAATGTCACTTCATCAGGTCTCTCACCATTCTCTTCCACCATTTTTGAGAAAAGTGCCAACGCCTCTTCTCCATTACCATGTGATGCAAGCCCAAGAATCATGATATTCCATGAAACTATGCTCTTCACTTTCATTTTGCTAAACGTGTCGTATGCTTCATCCAATGCTCCACACTTGGCATACATGTCAACGAGGGAATTACAGACGGATGTAATATCAGCAACATCACTGTCTCTAATACGGGAATGAATCTGCCTTCCAAAATCCAGAGCTCCAATTGCAGCACATGCTGAAAGGGTCACCACCAAAGTGGCATCATCAGGTTGTATCCCACTCTGAAGCATTCTGGTGAACAGTTGGAGTGCTTCCTTGTAGTTTCCACAATACACATGAGAGTCTATGATAGAGTTCCAAGCTACTAAATCTACATTGGGCGTTTCATCAAACAGGTGGCGTGCAGTATCAATGTCCTTGAGCATACCATGCATGTGCATGAGAGAATTCCGGACATAAGCATGAGCGTGAAGGCCAAGTTTAAGGGTTTTACAATGAAATTGCTTCCCCAAAAAAATTGAACCCAGTCCTCCAACAGCTTTAAGCAAGAAAGCGAGGGTGAAATTATCTGGTTTCCCTCCTTTCTCCTGCATTCTCCGGTAGAAATGGATGGCTTTTTGGGGTTGGGTAGTCTTGGAAAACCCCCTGATCATGGTGTTCCAGAGAAATACATCTGGTTTTTGGATCCTATCGAAAACGGAGACGGCGTAATTCATATCTCCCCGCCCCGACACTGCACAGAAAAGAATGATCTTTCCGACGACAAGCAGGTTCTGATCAAACCCAGTGAAGATTATACGAGCGTGTAATTGCTTCAGATGCTTCATGGTGAAACACCGCTCGAAAAGGTTCATTAATCTTTGTGTCTTTAGCAAGTCTCTCATACTTGTGATGCCTTGGGAACACGAAGTAGAGAACTTCGTCTCTGAAAAAGAAACAGACCCAGTTTCTTGTACAAGTTTGAAATATTTTTAATTTCGGCAAAAGTCTGCCTTAACCTATTCGCAGGTTTAGTCTTTTTCTCCTGATATTGATGATTCATACATCCTCATGCAATTTTTTCTTTCAATCAAGGATATGATTGCAATAAACCAAACCTAACCATATAAATTCGAAAAAAAAAAATCTCTTTTCCATGAAAGCACAATTGAAATGATGAAGAGATGATTTTCTGGGCAATAAAATGATTAGATGAAATAAAATGGTGTGTTTAGGTCCAAGACGTTGTAACAGCGTCTTCAATTAACCTATTAAGCCACAAATGATGTCTATTTACTTTTGATAATAAAGTTAACAATATTTTAAAAAAAAGTATGACATTAAATACTTGACCTTCAATTTTTAAGAATGAATGACTTTACAAATAAATTTTAAAAAAATAATTCTTTTGCACATAAATTCTTTCTTGGAAGGAGTAAGTTATTCCTAACAACTAGCTCATCCAATTTTAAGTTTAAATATTAAAATTAAATTGACTTTATTTAAAGAATTTTATAAATCATTCTAAACAAAATTAATAGCCAGTTTGGTATGATCTAAAAATTTGAAAAGAAAAAGGAATCTATCATTCTTCCAGTTTGGTAGCCGATATTTGATGCAAGTCAAGAAACATACAAATAGCGATGTTTTCCTTCTGTTGCTGTTTGAATGGAGGAAATTATGATAAAAATTTACAAAAAGTTCTTTATACTATTATTATTATTATTCAATATTATTTTTTGAAAATAATGTATTTTTGTTATTTTCATATCATTCTTTTCTATTTCAATATTATTTTTATCCAATCAAATATATAAATAAAATAATATTCTTATCTTTTTTTATATTATACCAAATATAATTATTTCATCCTATTCATATTTTCACTCTTATTATAATTTTATTAAAAATAATTTTACATACCAACCTAAAAGGTTCATGGCCTACCAATTCCAAGTCCAACTTACTGCAAAAACAAAAACAAAACAAAACAAAACAAAAATCCCAAAGATCCATTCCCATGCCCCAAATTATCTGTGGCTCATTTGGACCAGAACAAGCTGGTTGAGTTGGGCCTAACTTGGGCTTTCGATCTTTCTCTATTACTTGTTACAATAATCACACAAACTCACTTTTTCCCTCCTTTAACAATCATTCATCATTTATTATCCAGAACCCCCCAAAAAATAAATTCACATGAGGTAATACTCATTGATCGTTTATTTTAAATAGATATTGGAATTTCTCAAATCAAAATATTACTTGTTCTTTGACAAGCGAGTGATTTAAAGATATAGTCAGAAACTGTTAGCGGTGGTTAATTTAATCCCCTTTGCATGTGCCAGTCACACAAATATCCCAACCCTTACCAATTATCAGGTAATCTCATCATTATTCTATAGGTTGTATCAAACATAAACTAACCAAAAACTTAGGTTAGGTAAAGTGTACCCATTTAAATAATTTAGGCTTTGTTTAATTAGTTCCATATAATAATAGATTCAAAAAAATAAAACACCCAATAATTCCCACGCATACAAGAGTTTTCTATTGCATTTACTTTATTTCACTTGTGTTTTTCTTTGGGAAACCGATTAGATTGTTCTAAGATGTATCTGACTCATATATTCCAACACCTATCAGTCTTTGTTTGTGGTCAATATACCCAAAAAAACGTTTCTATATTATATTGGTTCATTTTTAATTTAATTTAAAAATTATATTTATTTATTCTCAGATTCAATAGTGATAGTAAAAGAATCCACACGTGCCAGTGCCTTATGCCTTGGAGTTAGCCACTAGCCAGCACAGAAAATACCCATAGGATCAAATAGGGATATTCTGTATCACCCTATTTATGTTAAAATTAAAATAATGCACTGTCCTAAAAAGGTCGCTTCAATTATAGGTGCTATTTTCCTTATCCAAACACGTTTTTCCTATATCGAGCGTCATGTTATAAAACTATTTACTATTGTACCATTATATATATATTTTTTATACTAATACTCACCTAATCATTGATTTACTTTCGTCCAGATTCACCTAATTACTTATTTAATTATTGAATTAACAAACATGTGTATTTGTGTATAGAAAGCAGACGTAAAACAATATCGAATTAAGTGCAAAGAGTATTGGATTCAATTACTGTTAGTATCTCTTATACACTGAAAAAAAAAAAAGGGAGAGAGAAATAATTTGTCTCCATCTAGCTAATGCCATATGAGATATTCAAAGCATTCGATTTTTGAATAATAAATTCCTTCTCGGTGTAACAAGAGGTATCATTACTAATGAATTAAAAATCTTATCCCATGTTAGAATAAAACAAACAATATATATATATAGTTTCTAATTAATATTATCTTAATACCCTTTTTTGCAGGTAAATCTCGATCATTGGGGGAGGTGATGACTAATTAATTCAATTACGTATATAGCACCCTCGATTTTGTTTTTCTCAGATTAGAAATGAGTGAGCTAACTAAAATCCTCAACTTTGGCTACAAGTGTTTATCTTACGTCAACAAAACAAAAACAAATATGAAGAAGAAATCATGCTTTTTTTAATACTATTTAGATTTTGTTATAATGATTTTAAAAAAAAAATCATTCATAGCATTGTACTGAACTGAGTAAAATAAGTTATATTATAACTTGTATTTGTATTTGTACCATTTATATATATATATATATATATATTTGGGTAAGAAACAAATTCTTTATTAAGTCATCAAGGCTATCTTACTTCAAATTAGAGTGAAGCGTACATATCCCAATCTGTCTTATCTTTTGAATATTTGTATTTAAGACCTCAACAAAAGCAAAATGAGATGAGTCAAGCCATTATTGCCATCCCTACTCATTCAAATCACCGAGTGGTGGAAGATTGACAATCTTTGAAGAATGAATTCAAGAACATTGCGATGAAGAGAGAGCCACGTACAATCTATCTAGTGCCTAAAATAATCCCACAAATTATTAACTATTATTTTATTAATAGTTCATCAACTACCTCATCCTTACCTCGCAAAGTCAGACAGCCCCAGTTATAGTTTTAGTTTCAAAGATAATGTGGCTAATCAAAGATTTTAATACTATCTTCCTCTATCAAATCTCTTTAATTATACTTGACCTTCGCCTCAAACCCAATTACTCAACTCCGCCTTATTAGTTCCTCAGCTTTTGGTCCAACCACATTCCTCCACGACGTCGTCTCTTGCATTCCCTCATGTTCGGGTAGGTGAAACAGGGCCCACCTATTGCCACCACACAGCCAGGTAATTGAGATTAATCTAATAATCTAATTAGAGTTTGGCGATTAGCTCCGTGTCTGATTGGTGCAATCAATGGGATCTCGCGCACGTGGCCAAGGCAGTGTGGTTTTGTTACGGTGCGACGCAGTGTCAATCCCCTTTATTTGGGCGCTTACGTGGCAGATTATGGACGTTGACTGTTGAGTTTTGTTGGTGCCGCACGCTCTTGCCATTGCAATTCAATGAGGCTGCCTAGACGAATGAAACTCCCACGACACGTGTCCACTTGTAACAGGATCTGCTCTTTCTAATAAAAAAAAGATTAACCTTAAGTGTAATTTTTTTATATGTTTATTACGAAAATTTTTAATTGAAATATAATAAATGTATAATTTTTTAATAATAATTAAAACTGGCTATTTTTGCTATAAAAAAGAAGTAAACAATTGAAGTTTTTTCTTGAAAATAATAACTCAAGCAAAAAATCATTTTTAAAAGATTTATTAAATACAAATAACTTTTAAATATTAATAAAAATATTTATCAAATAATTTGTTAAATACAAAACTGCTCTTCTTTTACTGTACTTAAAAAAGCTTCTTCAAACTCAAAAGAAAGAACATTGTTAGACTACTTTTAGTTTTTTTTTTAAATACAAAAATGACATACACAAAAATTGTAAATAATAGTAATCGAACGCTTAAATTTAAGTCTTCTTATATTCAAGATCATCAAAATACTGTTAAAGTTAGAGGTTATCAGTAATATCAAGTTTATAAAAATAAATAAGGAATTGTCCCAGTGTTGGTTTTCTTTATTGGTCGTTAGTGTCCTAGTGCAGTATAATTATCAATTTTCATGTGTTTAAACAAATAAATATATTTTTTTAGTAAATTTAATCAATAACAAGACTGCACACAAGTTGGACATTAGCATATCTTAGTATGCCACCCAATTTTAACTGGATTTTAAAATCGAAGCTTCATACTTAAGTTTGATAAATAGATTGTATTGGCTTTTTTTCATTTTAGTAAAAATTATAAACTGATTTTAAAAAATAAAATTTGTTTATAAGTTTTTATAAAATTATATTTATCCTTATAAAATTTTTTTATATAAATCGCCATAATTTTTTTAATTATATGATTCAGTCACACTAACCTAACCTAATCTTAACATTTTATTAACCTGACCTTATTTGACTTAATATAATTGGGTTAAACCGAACTCTTGGCGACCGAATTAGATGAACATTCCTAATCGATAGGCATTGACAAACATATTAAATAATATTAAATAAGCCAAAAAAATCATAATAAGCTCATCCAACGAAAAATAATAATGCGTTTATAAATAATTATATTCTTTATACTAATATATAAATGCAGGGCCTACCTTGTAATTAAAGTCCGTATCATTATACAAGTATTGATGTTTAAGACTTTGAAATCAAATGTGCTATCACTTTTGTGGATAGTCTCTCCTGTTTTTTCCTTTTGAACTTTAGTCTCTTCAAGATAAATCTACGTATGTTCATCCGATCGGGTATTTATGATTATTAAATCGTGTAACTACTATTACTAATTAATTAATTTAACGCAATTATTACTATAGTTACATCATTAATTATGTATCAAGCTTATGAACCACTCAAATATAAATATAAATAATATATAAGCATTAATTCTACGCACAAACAAACAAGCGAAGTTGTTATGGCTTCAACCAAAAAAAAAAAAAAAAAGAAGAAGCCAAGTTGTTTTACATATTTGCTTTATGGAGTAGACAAATTAGCTTATGAAATACCAACCAATTTGCCCATTATTCTTGCAACTTGTTCACCTAACTACCTTGATGAACATGAGGCCAAAATTCTTCTATATCCTCAAATTTACTTTGATCAATTTAGTGGCATATCAAGTGAGATAAAAGATTCTATGTAAAAGGTTAAAAAGAAATAATCACGTTTAGATCATAAGCCAATAGTCAAAATTAATACAAAAGTCAAGAAACACAATTATTAGCATTTTGATTATTTTTATATCAATCCTGACCATTAATTTATTATTTAAGAGTGATTATTTCTTCCTCTTATCTTCTATATAAAATCACTAATCTCAGTTGATAATTTTTTTTATTATTTATATAGTTTATTACAAATGAACCTAAATTTATCTACAATTTGAAATTCAATGTTGTCAATGTTTGAAATTTTCTTCATTTTGATAAAAATAAAATTTGAAATAATTGTGTGTGTGTGTGTGTGTGTGTATAAAGTACATTATACCTTAATTTATTGATCATGTATATTAAATTCTTGAAAAGACTGATAATAACAAGTATGTAATTAAACAGTTAAAAATATCTTGTATACTTCAAAAATATATTGGACGTTAATATATCGATGTATTGATAAGGTATAAAATAATTATTGGATTAATGTTAAACATTTCAATTAAATGGTGAGTTTTGTAATAAACTTATATTATAAAATATTATTTAATTATGCAAGATTAATTTTAAATGATATCGGTGTGAAATGATCTTGATTTTTCACTATTTTTTTCCCTCACACGCCTAATAGCTTGAAATAGGGAGAGTTTTACAAAAAGGCACTCATTCTTATAATTTGTTAGTTTTTGTCGTATTGGGGCAATGAATGTTGAAGGTCATATGGGTAATTTGGAAACCAATAAAGCGATATAACTGATTTTAGAAAGATAGGGAAGAGGGTGGCTTTTCTAATATTCTTGGCATTCACACAACTAGTGGAGGAAAAAGAATATTTGCTTCTCAAATAGGAGTCTTTTTCTGAGCAACAACAAATTCAAAAAAGAAAAAGAAGATATTCTTCATTTCAGAATTTTGTATTTAATAATTATCAAAATTACACTCGCTGGACTGGTCCCAACAAGTGACGACTTCACGTTTCACGTTAATTATTTAAAAATCCCCAATATGATTTAACTTCATTATTCATCTTTACAAAAGTAAATATTATTAATAAATTATATACAATAATAATAAGTGTAATATTTTTCTGTGCAGGATCTACCACTTGTTAAATGTATAAACCAAATATATATATACAAAAAAATGCAAAAACAGACCAATATAAAATTATAACAATTTAATTAGATGAATAAGAATTAAAATTAATTTAAATAAATAAATTGTTATTAAGAATAAGGAAAATTTCACAAAAAAAAGGAGATAGCGAAAACGTTGTTAAATACAAATTAAAAGACTATGTAAAATTCAAAAATCATGAAAGATGGTGACAAACATTAAGATATATATTAACAACAAATAATTAATTAATTAATTAATTAATTAAAATATATAATAAAAAGTTATACTTTTTGGTCCCTATAGTTTTACTCAATTTTTAATTTAAATTTTATAGCTTACAAATTTATAATTAAGTCTTTATAGTATAAATTGTTATTAATTTAGTTATTATTGTTATATTTTTGTTAATATTTTGTCATATATGTTATTTTATTTTATTATTTATATTTTTACATCTTTTGTTACATAAATTATACTATTCAAAATATTAAAATAATATATAATTAGTAATATCAACAAAATTTTACAAATATTCACATAATTTTAATTGTAGAGACTAAATTAAAAATTTGTAAATTGTAAGGATCTAATTATAAATTTTTAAATTATAAAAATTAAATTAAAAATGAGATGAAATTATAGAAACTAAAACTATAATTTTTTCAATGAATAAATATTGTTTTTCTCATTAATAAATAGATAATTTATAATATTTAATGTATCTTCTTACTATTTAATTTATTTATCTTCTTATAAGAATCATTTAAATAAATTTGGTTAAATTTTTATTAACAATGAAATAATTTATAGTATTCAAACTATATAATTTAGTTATTTATTTTTTTATTAAAATTTTAAACATGAAATAAATTTTTGATTTATATAATTTATTCGATAATCTTTTAAATTTGTAATTTATTTTTTTATATAATATTATAATAAAAAAATATTCATGTAAATATTTACGTAGATCTGTGTAGATATGTACCTGTCTCAACTTTTATTATTTATTATATAGAATATGACGTTATGCCCTCAAAAAACTGAAATTACAATGTAGTCCCTGCTAAATCATTAAAACTCCATGCATGGCATTAGCCACTAAAAAGATATAATTATTTATCACGTAAAAGTTGAAAGAAGCGGGCTATAAACAACTATCCAGGTTGCGTTACATTTCACGTTTCTTTTCATCCAAACACCAGTATTTAGGGAACCCTTTTTCTCACTGCTTTTTTTCTCCTATTAACATCTCCAACCTTCATCTCACAAACTTTTCAGTTCCTTGTCTTCCATGATTTTCATCCTTATCCCTCCCTTTTATCTCTCACTTTCACTGGGTTTTCTCTTGAACCTCAGTACCAGATTGCCTATATAAATTCCTCCGGATTCGGTGATCCAAGTTGTTCAATAAGATTAAAACCCTTCAAGGTTTGAAGCTTTTAGAGAGTGACCCTTTTGAATTCATTGTTTCTTTGATCTAATTCTAACCTCTGAATTCTGAAACAGAGGTTTCAGCTTGAGAATATTTCACAAAACCTGGAAATGGAAAACGTTTTAGCTCTCTGTAAGGAAGAAGATAAAATGAATTTGCCTCCTGGGTTTCGGTTTCACCCAACTGATGAAGAGCTTATAAGTCATTACCTGTATAAGAAGGTCACTGATACCAATTTCTCTGCTAGGGCCATTGGAGAGGTGGACTTGAACAGGTCTGAGCCTTGGGATTTGCCATGTAAGTTAAAGAACCCAACTTTACACACCCATCTTATGTTTGATTTATTGCTGCAGAAAGCTATATATATTCATTTTTATTGATTCTCGTGGCATCTTAGAACTTATTGTACAATCTTGGGTGTAGGGAAAGCCAAAATGGGAGAAAAAGAGTGGTACTTCTTCTGCGTGAGAGACAGAAAATACCCAACTGGTTTGAGAACCAACAGGGCTACTGAAACAGGGTACTGGAAAGCCACAGGGAAAGATAAGGAGATTTACAGAGGAAAATCGCTGGTTGGAATGAAGAAAACCCTGGTTTTCTACAAAGGAAGAGCACCCAAAGGAGAGAAAACCAACTGGGTCATGCACGAATACAGATTAGAGGGTAAATTCTCTGTCCACAACCTACCTAAAACCGCAAAGGTATATATAGTCTTCGACTCTTTGCTGTGTTTTCTTTCTCTCATGTCTGAATCCAATGCTAAGGGGTTATGAATTATGATCCTGTTTTTGCAGAATGAGTGGGTGATTTGCAGGGTTTTTCAAAAAGGTTCAAGTGGTAAGAAAACCCATATTTCTGGGATGATGAGGTTGGATTCTTTAGGAAATGAATTGGGTTCTTCTGGTTTACCACCATTGACAGATTCTTCACCTTACACTGGCAATAAGACCAAAGCCATCACAGAATCGGCTTACGTGCCCTGCTTCTCCAATCCAAACGATGCTCAAAGAAACCAAGGAGGGATCTTTGATTCCTACAGCAACTTTCCTTATGGGGTTTCTTCAAATCCCTCAGGTATCCTTCCCAGCATCCCACTTTCTGGTTCGTTATATTCCACTCAAACCCATCAAGCTCCTTCAAGTTTAGCTTTACCCGGTTCTCTTTATAGCCTGCAAGACCAGACCATCCTCAGAGCCTTGCTTGAAAACCATAGATCAAACAGGAACAGTTTTAAACCAGAAAGGGACATGGTCAGTGTATCGCAAGAAACAGGTCTTACTACTGACATGAACCCTGAAATCTCCTCGGTCGTGTCAAGTTTTGATATGGGTCGAAGGCCCTTTAATGGTCAGCAGCAGCACCCAACTGCTTCAGCTGCAGCAGTGGACTTTGAAAGTTTGTGGAATTACTGAGTTCAAATTTAAGAAAGAAAAACAACTTTTGAAGATAAAGAAAAGAGGACGAAGAAAGAGCCCTCAGTTACCATATATTGTCTGAAATTGAACTAGTCTGTGTGTGTAGAATTTGAATATCTGTACTGAAAGATGGTGAAAACTGAAAACGCATATGTTATGTTCCCTGTAAGAAATCTTGTGAAGTTAAAACTGTTTGTGATTTGATGTTTGCAACGATTTTTATGAATCAGATTGGTTTGAAAATCATGCTAAAATGAGACTCAGTAGTACGATCCAGCTAATGCTGAGAGCAAGAGCGTGACTTTTGATTCTGGTAATATTTTAATTTCAAATTGTAGTTTTGTGGGGACTCAATACAGTTTACGTTTGAAAATCTCTTCAGTTTATCTCCCTCCCTCCCCCCCCCCCCCCTCTCTCTCTCTCTCTCTCGAATACACGTGCACGCGCATCCTTTGACGCGGAGAAATTATTCTGCATTTTCCTCCAATATTGAAGATCCCCTGTACACATCAGGGCATCAAAGTTTCTCTCTCTTTCTTTTTCAGTTTGTGTGTGCCTGTACGAAAATGAAAAAGACAGTATGGTTCATTATCAAACTCATAATTCAAACGTCTTCACTAAAGCAACCTGGGACTGAGAGTATCACTGAACCAGCATTGAATGGAACCACATTCTCCGAAGTTGTTTGTTTTATCCAAAGCATGTAATTTATTGTAAACAGCTCATATCCATGAAGAACGAGTTTTCAGAATTAATGAAATGTGGTTGTATTTCTAGCAAGCAAGAACAGGAAAACCATGTCGATTCCAATTTTATAATTAAAACTTTGTCATCGTCTTTTCTCTTTCATTTTGCTATAATGAGTTTCAATGTTCAAAACTTTTGTCATGATTCATGAACATTCTGATATTTTGATCAAAATTTGTAAACTGTTAAGAAAACATCAAAGAATGATGAACTTATAATTTTCAATTCATTTCCAACTTGATGCATTTCTGGATTGAATTGAATCTTTTATGATAAAACAAATAATAAACGCATCCATAACCTTTTTTTTTTTAGTTGATTTTACTAAATGAGGAAATACATGATTATTTTGTTTGTATCGACCATCATTCATTCATTCATTTCCCATTTTCATGATAAATACATTCCGTTTTAAAGCTGCAAAGCATGACATGAGAACATAGATCCTCTTTTCTTATTTTGTCTAAAAATACAATATACGCGTCCCCCTTTGCACCCATGTGGTGTTTTAAATTTATGGCACACTTTTTTTTTTTTTTAATAATTTATGGCACATGATAAAACCTCTCCTAAAAAGTCCAACTTCATCCTTGCACGTCTTCCTTCCTAACTGTATCTGTATGAAAGCATCACCAAATTGCCTTTCACAATTTTTTTTTGGGGGCTCAATTCATTTTATTTAATAAATTTTACAAATATTCCTTGTGGGGCTCCATTTTTTTTAATCGAAATACTTTTTTTTGGGCATGATGACAAATAAACGTATCATCTAATCATATTTCACTTTGTTGCTGCAAAATTTGAGGTCCCCCCCTATATGGGCTATGCGTGTGTTTAATTTAATTTAGGATACTAAACTGTGGGAATGAGATGGAAATGAAAATATTAACTTTGATGGCCTTATTGGAAGTTCTGTGACTCTATCCTTTGATTGGCGCATTTATGGCATAATGTTAGAAGCTCCAACCCCCTTATTATCAGACTAGGATTAGGGGCTAGCTATTGGGTTTAGAGGTTTTAAAATTGGCAGTATTATAATATGATTAGGGGTAAAAGTTTTGCTTCCCATTAGAGTTATTTGAGTAACATCAACAACCAGAACCCCTTGCTGCTTTTGTACACAAATCCAGGCTCTTAAAATGGTTAAAACATTCTTTTTTAGGACAGCACTGCACTGTCCTAATAAAAACTGTGTAAAAATAAAAAATAATTAAATAATGAAATGAAAAATAGGCAGCTTCCCTGTTGAGAACCAAGATAGAGAATGTGTCTCTATATTTTATTATTACTATTTTATTTAAATATTATTACTATTTTTATAAGTTTTTAATTGAATGATCAATCTTCATCAGAATTTAAGATGTTACAGATTATAACTCCTTTTATTATTAAAAATTAAAAAAAAAATTAAAAAGAACCCCTTGAGACCATGTGAAGTTCTAATTTTAAGATTTTTTTTTTAAATCTCAATTAAAGTATAAATTGACGTAAAAATATTTTTATTGTATAAACAAAAATGCCACTCGATTAAGTTAGAGTTTTAGATAAATATAATTCAATAAATATGTTTCTGAACGAAATAAATTATATATCACATGTCAAAAGTTTAAGCAAGTTTGTTTATCAAAATAAAAATGACACGGATTATGTGTCAAAAAGTCAAATTGAACTGAGTGATTTATAATATTTTGATGCAGCAATTTGGACATCATTGACATTTTCAATAAATAAAATACTTTTGTGATATTTCATCTGAACATATATAAGAAAAATATATATATTGTATTTCATGTCATAAACAATGTAAACATATAGAAGTTAAATTTTTTTAATATTTGTAATATTTAGGCTTAGCTAATAGCTATGGGCATTAAGGTAATTGCATGACGATCACCTGAAATTTAGGGGGTGCAGTGTGTGTACGTGTAGGTGCCACAGTGCTGATGTGAGATTCAGGAGAGCGTTAGGCCTTTTCAACGGTCGACAACTAAGCATGTGAGGGCCCACACTGATCCCAAGCTCTTTCTACACACGGTTCGAGTTTTGCTAGACTCGTCAAGTGACCAATGAAATCGACATTTTAACGAGCCACAATGCGCCACGTGTAGTCAATTGTATGTGGGCCCACAAACACCAGCCAGCCAGCCATGAGATCACCCACCACGTGGTTGTGCCCGCCGAAGTCCTAACTGTATTTCCGAACTGGCTGGGCCTGCGGGCCCCAATGATTCTTTTGTCTGATTTTAAAAGCCCAAAACTTAAGAAATATTGAGAATTAATTTAAAACTATAAACAAAATAGACTTATCCGTGAAAAAAATAATAATGCGTCCTCATTATGATGTTGACATATATATAAGTATTTTCTACACAAAACTAGGCTTATCTTAATTAAATTATATCTGATACATTTTTACTTTAAAAATTACATTTTATTTTTTAAAAATATTTTGGATATATATTGAATTTTTTTAATTTTTTTTTCAAAAAATTAATTTTTTATTAATATGATATTGTCATTTTATCTTTAATGTAATAATAAAAGCTTGATATTAAGTTATAACATAAAATATAATTTTATTTTTATATGATACTAAAAATAATTAAGTAATTTTATTTTAAAAAATACATATTATATAAAAATTAATTTTATTGATGAAAAATAAATTAAAATGGAGTCAAGTGTTACTTAGATAAAAGGAATATAAGGTGTAATTTAGTTAAAGTTTACGTAAATTAATAAAATTTATTTTATTATTTAATATATAATATTATTAAAAATAAAACAACATACAAACAAGGCCTATGTGACAGGTCGCCGTGAATAATTATGCATCATGTTTGCCACGTGTAGTCAAGTCATATTTGGGTGAGGTGAATATTAATTCCCATCATGATTAGCTAACGTAAATTTTAACACCTCTTTGAGAGGGACCATGGAATTTATTAAATCTTAAATTTTGTAATTGAAAGAAAAATATATTAAAAAAATGTGTCTATGTAAATTATGTTGGATGTGACATTAAAAATGAAAAGAATGCATTCACATATTGAAAAAAAGTATTAAGTATTATAATTGAATGAGTAGAAAATGACTAAAATATCTTTGTCAAAATAAACTAGTCAATCTTTTTTTTTTTCATTTTCAGTGTTTCACCTCGCCCTCTGTTTGTCTCACTACCCAACTAATTCATTCTCTATTTCCGTTCATTAAGGGAGTTTATACTTAATTATCTTTTTTGGGTTTGTCTTGTTTTTAGTTTTGATTGTATTTTTTCGCAAACACTCTTCACCAAATCAATGCCTTCCCCATTCATTTGCGCACTAGTTGGAGCACAACAAAGCAGAAGTGTGGTCGAGGGCACATGAGCCGTCACTGTTGCTGCATGCATCATCAGAGGCATAACGTGATGGAAGGAGCCAGTGTGGACGGTGAGTTCAGGTCAGACGTCGTGGATCTCGTAGAGCAAAAATGTCTTTAAGCATTTATGGCTTCACTTTGATCCAATTTCCCACTGCAACAGAAAATCACAACCCTTCCGAACACTAAACCAAACAACAAAGTGCAATGCCTTTCACATTTATTTTGATAAACATGATAATAGATGCATACACACCTCCGAGGCTAAATAAAGTAAAAGAGAAAATGTACAAAAACGAGAAAGGGGCAAACAATGAAAAAGAAATTGAGATATGGAAGGAGATTTTTTGTAGCACAATCAAAACTTCTTCCAAACTTGAGCGTGAAAAAGGTCAATCTTATCCTCAGTACTTTTGGGCCCCATCCCCACTTAAAAATAACTGCACTGTGCTGTGAGATTGAGACATTTTGGAACCACTGTCTATTTTTAAATATAAGTACATGACTAATGATATTTTTAAGCATGAATTCACTATTCTTTTTCATTGGCCAGAGCAAAAGAATTCACTTTTTTAATTTACCATTTGATTTTGGTTTTACCAATGCACAATTTTTTTTTTTTAGTCTAAAAACGTACTGAAATTTCACCACTTGATATATAATCAGTCTATTTATACATAAGATTCATTTCAATTACAAATTCTAAGGACTGGTTTAATGACTGAGGAGGATACACAAATGACCTATTTAGTGAGGGCGAAGAGCCTCCTCGCTGTTTGCCTTCGCTAACTAATTCTTTTGTCCCCTTGTTCTCATTTTCTGTCAAAGGGAGAATTTTTCCATCCCCATTCCCTGACTCCTTGTGAAAAAAAATAATTAAAAAAACAAACGATATTCAACAAAATAGTAAGAAATTATATAATTGATTGACTAGTTTTGGGATTAGATTGATTTTTTTATTTTAAATTAATATAAAAATAAATAAAGATTAAAATAATAAAAAAGGACAAAGAGTAGTAATTTATGTATATAAAATTGAAGGATATTTGTATAAACTAACGAAGAAGACGGGAACCTTGCGGGCGCAGGAAATATGATCTTCATTTTTGTCTTCGAATTACTTTTAGAGAGAATTTTTTTCGTTGTTCCTGTCTCTGTGGAAAAAAAAAACAAATGTGAATCCCAAAATAATATAGTTTCACAGGAATATCCAAATTTAAAAAATTTTGCCGTCTCTAGACCTATTTATTTTTGCAACAGAAAAGTAAATTAATTAACGTATACATAAGTTCATTAAGCATCATGCAGTAAAAAAAATTTTCAACCCGCCAATTGATATGCAGCTATGACTCATGACAGCCCATGCAACTCTCAAATATCTATGTGGATTCATAGCATTGGCTTTGAGATAAATAAGGTTAATTTTTTAATAAAATGGGTGAAGAATAATGTGTTTGAGAGAATGATGTGCGATTTTAAAAAGACTATATAACTAGAATTTGATGACTGGAGTAGTGGGGCTTGAATTGAACATTTGTTGGACATTTGTGTTGCGCAGGTAATGGTACCTGATTTGTGGGCTTTTCTACTTCTGAATTTATTGATCACAAGCTTCTAATTTTCATTTTTTGAAATATGACAAATATTTGATTATAACAATTTGATGTGGATACATTTGTCCATAGCTCAATAAATTATTTATTGCCAAACATTCCATTTTCCCTGCAAAGCATTAAACCAACACAATCAACTTTGAGAGCTACTGGAGCCATTTCCTTCATTCAAAATTTGAAATTAGTGTCTTGAAAAAAAAGTTTAGATAATTATCAGTATTTTGTTATTTTTTTTAGATTAACCAAAAAACACAAACTTTTCAATTATACATATATTAGGATAGATATTATTTGTATGCTTCCAATTGGTAAGAACGTACACTTGTGTCTCATTTCCTCAAGAATGTACAATTCTTAAACAGGAATCTTAAAAGAAAGAAAAAATTTTCATATAAGGTTTAAACAAATAATATAGCACTGAAGAAACATCTACCCAACATTGAAATAAAGCCAGGCATGTTATTTTCATACATGGACAGATGTTTAAACAAAGTTTAGAGGTTAGTTTTGAATGCATTATTGTCATTAGTGTCTTCAAAAGTGCAATAGTATTGTCCAATATATGTGTATGGTATAGTCTTCTGTTTAATGAAAACTATTAGTTGGTATGCAACATGTGAACACGCGTAGCATTGTGTACAATTGCTTGCTTACTTCGCACTTTCCTAAAGCTCCTCTTTTATTCTTTTTTTGTTTTTTGACTTGGATTGGAAATGATTCGAATTTGATACGATGGAGATGTGCCTCCCAACTTTGTGTGTTCTCTCAACTTTTTGCGAACTTGACGTTGAGATTTATTCTTCATTGATGATGATCTTTTGGGTGGAAAATTTCAGTATTATAATTTTACAATATGATTCTCCATTACTCCAGAGTAGTATGTTTATTTCACTAAAGCTGATCATGATCGGAATCATTTGAGTTTAAAATCTAGTAACTTTTGACATCGTTTGAAACTTTATTTTTAGAGTGGTTTTAAGAAGAATCACACTCGAGTTGTCATAAAGTGCTGACTCTTTTTGGGTGACGAAACATACTCACACTAATATGTCAAGTATACTCAACCGTGGCTTGTATTTTAAGTTTTATCTTGTAAAAAAGTTTGTTTAATTTTAAACGAATTTTTTTAAAAGTTGATAATGAAAAATGATAGCCCATTTGAGTGATCAACTTTGGGTAATGAACCATAACGAGACGCGGGAGGTTAATCCTTATAATGACACCAAAATTGGGCTTCAATTTAAGCCCACTAAACGAAACACTGTCATTGAATTCTTGAGTGTTGGAGCACAAAAGCCATGACCCTGAAGGAAACAAAAAATGCTAAATTTAAATACATTTCCATATTTCTTTATAATCAATTTTTTCAATAAAAATAGGATATGTAAGAAATTCATTAAAGGACCCAATCATATAATGTTTAACTACAAAAGCTGCAAACTTATTTATAGAAATCACACACATGTTTAGCTACAAAAGCTACACACGTATAGAAATCATACACTTCTTTTCAGAACAACCTATCCGCGAAAAATACAAAACCGTACCAAGCTTTCTCTAAAACAAAAACACCACTTCTCAAATTCTACACATATCTAAATATGATACCAATCTTCACAGCGATGATACTCAAATCTTTTTTATTATGGTTTGTGTGGGAAAAAAAACACACATGAAAAAGAAATCACCCAATCAATTCCACAAGAAAATTTGCGACACTCTGAGTTTTGACAGTCATAATATAATAGTGTACACAGGCATAACTCGTAAGTAACCTTAATTGTCAACAAGCTTAAGACCCCAACTCATATCCTCACAGTGCCTTACATGTGGAACAAGTGCACCTGTGTCAGTTCCTCTCTTAGCCTTGCAGTCATAGAAGGGAGGAGCATGGAAGCACGGCTCCATTGACATGGCACGCCGGCAAGGAGGATCCGGGGCTGTTCGATTCTCTGGCTTGTACAGTATCCATGGCTTCAAACCTCCAAGTCCTTGGGCCACATATCCAAAAGTTGACCATGAGCTAGTAACCAGCATGTCAGTTAAGCTTAGCAGGTACATTTCTGCCCAAGCTTTCTGGTTATGCATCTCCTTCTCTGTTTGCTGATACTCTTCATGGCTTGGCTGGTATATGCCAACCACCTCTCCTGTCACTGTAGGATATTCCCAATACATATTTCTTACCTTTTCAAAATACCCTGAGCTTAAAGATGTCATCAGTACTGCTTTTGACTTTTGCTTTTCTGATGAACTCATAATATCTTGCTGCCTGTTTACATCAGGCAAAAGATTCTCTTTCAAGGTACAGGATAAGATCTGATCCAATACATGTTGAAATGGACCCGTTGCTGTGTCAAACACTCTAATCTGGATGCCTAATCTTTCATCAGCTTTAGCTAAATATGCTTGATAGTATCTGGTAACAAGTCCCCATATCCTATTGGTGGGGTGGAATAGGTATCTACCCAAGAAATGGAAAATTGTTTCCTTCTTTGGGAAGAAATCGTTCAGTTCCAGCTCAAAAGATGGCATTAAGAATAGAGATGGGATAAAGTAATTATCTGTTTTAATCATTAACCAGGGTACTTTTTGGAGATAATTTTGGTCTTCGTCGCAGAAGAATAGCTTATCATGATCATCATAATCATGGACTAGATGAAGGTAGACAAAAGATGGCACAGTGGAATTTACAATGGAATTGTTTTTCAGCATTTTCCCGTAACATTGAGCAGATTGCTGATTAAGATTGTGCATTTGTGTTGTAAGGGGGAAATCGGGAGGGAGAAACCAGGAAACATCTGGAAATGGTTCGCAAAAGAGATCTATCATATCAACTCCAGGATCAACCAGTAGGACACGGTTTGTGAGTAGAGCGTAAAGAAATGCAGAAGCTAAGCTCAATATCCTATTCCCTAACCCACTAAATGAAATCCAAACTACATATTTACAATCCGAGGACCCAGACAAATGACCAGACTTGAGTTCTTTCACTGTTTTGTTATAGGATTTAGTATAAGGTCCACATTCTTTGTGAAGAGCTTCGTATTTTCTTAACCTAGAAATGAGGTAAGAAGAAGGCTTTCCCGATAGTCCTTTGCCATACAGGACTGACTGATACCTGCTGAGACAAGATCTTTCATCAAATCCAGCAGCAAGAAGGCCGCCCAGGAGTTCATCTCTTAGCAACTCAACAGAATCAGAGGCATCTTTGTTCAAACCTGAGTCAGAAAAAAAAAATTCCATTAGTTGACTAAAGTTTCCAGAAAAAGCGGTCAGGAAAACATTCTTGCACTAGGGCAAATAAGATTTTTCAGAAAGAGACATTGAATGAAAAATATGAAACAAAAATTAATCACACACTAGCAAGGTAATCAGCAGCGGTTGAGATATTTCAACATTGGATTAAAAAAAAAATCTGGAAGAGGGAATAGGATATTTCAACATTGGATATTTCAACATTCTTTTTCTCAATTTCAATTCTCCTTCTGTTTTCTTTCTCTTCCTTTTACTCATTGAACAACCGAAATGAAGCCCTCTTATGTGCTAAAAAATTAGCATATGTAATGCCAATGTTAATATACTATCAAATAAAACTTACAAATCCAAAAAAAAAAGAAAAAGGTGCAGCTTGTCGTTCAGAAAAATGACAACAGCAAGGGTAACAGGATAGAAGCTAGGTAAATTTAGTGCAGAAAGTTACTTGAAAACAAGAATCTACGTTCCACTTCTGTAACTATTGATCCAAGTTAAGTAGATACTCATGTAGGCATTCGTTACCCATCTGTAACATTTCTGGCAAATTTTATTCCTCAATTGACTGAAACAAGTAGATATATTATTTGGAGCTAACTTTCCTCCTGCTTACTATGAAGAACGTGACTTAAAAAGGAAAAGAAAATACTCTTACCCATTGTCAGCAAGTAGAATATTAAAATAATCTAAACTTGGTATATGCACATAGGAAGAGCAAGAAGAAGTGAAAAGTGGTTGCCTAGACTGTTCTAACGCACATGATAGCTTAAGTTCGAGCATATGCAAAAGCAAAAAGGAAAATTTCTCTCCTTCTACTTCCTTTCTTATTCTCTGCTTTCCATTCCTTAAATTCGGATAAACAGTGCAATAGCTCAAGCCAAAAATGTAGTTTACTGGTAGACAACTAAAAGAGTGCTGATTTTATCAGTTAATTTTTTTCACCAGTATCAGCATATCAATTACGAGGAAGCTGCAAGAGTCATAACCTTATAAAGAACTAGAATGTAAGAGGCAAATGAAGACCAAATCTTAAGGTCAGGCCATGAATCACAAAGTTAGAGCTGAACGGTTATTTTGACGGAAACAGTCTATCATTTCGAGGTCTAATTCATAAGAGAATCTCTAATGCAACTTCCATAATAAACTAAAACACATGAATAACCAAATACCTTCAATTTGTTTAGCTTGAGATACAACAGAAGCAGATGCTTCGGTAACGCCATTTGATGGGGGGTCTCGAAGAACCACCGACACTGAAAACAGTACAGAGAAGAGCATCAAACAAAGCAGGAAGAATCCCATCAGTTGCATCAAATTAAGCCCACATTTCTTGTTCGAATCCCTCAAAACGTTGCTGTAGGTGTCCAAATCTGAGAGCCTTTCTGCATCATTATCAGGATTCCTGTTGAACCTCTTCATCGTACCCACAAATCCTCATCTGGGTATGCCCCACCCAGCTCAGTTCGAACCAAATGGTCGTGCTCGGGCAGATCAAACTATGGTATGGCTTGTAGAGTGTTGGGAATGGATAGTGAGCCCGAGCCTGTAATAGTGGTGCGCGGAGATAGACTACGGAGCGCCTTGGGTTTTATATGAAAGATTTGTCACCCTTGACTTTTGCTCCGCTAATGGTAAAACAAATGATGGGGTGAGTGTGAAGAAGAAAAGAGTTAAGAGATACTGTTTGCCTCTTCTTCCCCTAAATTCCAAAGTAGAAAATACTTTGTCGGTGGCAACTGCATCTGACTTGGAACCACTTGCTCCTCCCGTGTTAATTTCTCCACTCTTGTTAGATTCGATTATGAGTAAATGGCATACAGGTAAGTTTTGGATTTTTCATGATTAATTATTTTAAAAAATGACATATTATACATTTATTTATTAAAGAATTTATAATAAACAACTAAAAAAATTTAGTTAAATTTTGTCCTTATATCATTACTAAATAGCACGTATTAATTATTTTCTTTTGGATAAAGAGAAGAGACACAAAGTGTTAAAAAAAACTAAAAAAAAAAAAAGAAACTACATAATATTAGCAATATATACCAAGTTAAGAAAGTGAAAAATAAAATTCTATAGGTGAAACCCCAAGTAAAGCTCAAAATCGTAGTTAATTAAGAAATGGGCACAACTAAGCTAATTCATTTTTATATTTGACATATTCAAACTTGACCTCAAATCAGTTTCTCTCTCATATTTTCTGTTGCGCATAATTCGGATTATTCAGATTAATTTAATCAATCAAATTAATTTAAATGGTCCAAATTTATTATTTTTTTATTTTAAAAAAATAATCTTTCAATTATAAATTTTAAAAAATTAATATTTAAATTAAAAATATTTTAAAAAGAATAAATTTAGACTTTCTAAATCTTAATATGATCTAAATTACATAGAAGACAGAATGGACAGAGAGGCAAGGGAGAATATCCAGATCGAACTTGACCTTGCATTTGTCTCAGCAAGAGCATACTACTTAGATTCATCAACAATCGCGATCTGTCCTATGTGGATGATAGAAAGGGAAGCTCATAAATATGAGTGGTGCTCCTCTCTTCCTCCGCTTTCTGTGCCTTCTGTTTCGGGATTCATCTTCCTGCAGTCCTTGTCCACGGCGGTGATTGGCGATTAATGTTTGGATATCTTGTTATGCAACAATTGATTTCAAAGGAGTAAATTGAAGTAAACTAGATTTATCTAAGTTTAGTTAAATCATATTTTATATATTTTTTAAAATTTATATCTCTATTTTTTATATTTTGATATATATTAAAAAAAATTCTCTTTTAATTTATTTTTTATCAAGTAACTTAATTTTTCATTCAACATAAATTTATTGATTTTATTTTTAATATGACAGTAAAGATAATTAAACTCTAATATAAGATTATAATTTTATTTTTCAATATAACTGCAAAGTCAATGAAATAATTTTATTTTTGAAAGAATACATATTATGTTAAAAAAATTAATGTTATTAATAAAAAATAAATTAAAAGAGAGTTGAATATAATTTTTAAAACAAAAAGATATTATATATAATTTAACCGAAGAAAACTAGTTTAATTTAGCAATTTACTCTATCCAAAATAATGCCTCTATTTAGTGAAGAAACAAGGCATTGATGACGATTATTTGCATTCTTTATTTTCTTCATATAATTTATGTATCATTTAGGGAGGTTTTTTATGACATATTGTATTAATTTTAAATGTCACTTAGAACACCATAGAGCCACCCTATTAATCGTAAAAGGACTTGTCCTTTGCTCTATTTAAATTCCATTTTCTATTGTTTAGAACAATATGTCTATATGGGAGGGCTCTCTCCTCCTTTTCTCTTTTATCTCTAGAGAAAGAGAGCAAAGAGAGTTTGGTGGCGGCCTCTTGTGGCTATCTTCTTTGGATGGAGAATCTATGTTTGTTTTTCGTTTTTCGTCATCTTCCACTGCATGTGGTCATCAATCACTTCATGCCACCGTCTTTTCTTCTACTTATGTTCACCATCAACTTTCACAAATTTGTCTACCTTGCCATTCTTCCTTTAGCAACATTTGACCCTCGATGAAAGCCTCTCTACCATCTTAGATCTCTCAACTACCATCATCGTCGACTTCGCTTTCTCTTTCGCCATCACCATGGTTACCAATCTATCCACCACCATCATATTCGCCAATGATTTCTCCGCTTTCCAATTGGGTAAAGAAGTTGGCCTGCTTATCTTTTCAAGGCCTTATTGACTCAGATTTTGGCACCTGAGGATAAGGAGAATAAAGATGAGATCAAATTAGAAAAGCCAATTGAGAAATGTTTAGAGTTCCACCAAAATCCTTATTAAGTAAAATTCTATGGTAGATATATCTCTTTATTTGTCATATCTTAAATATAATTAATACAATTAAGTACATAATAGAATGACATATAGTATTACCTGATTGTTTTCATTAAAATGACATGTAGTATCATTAAATATAGACACATCTATTTCTTTGTCTTATTTATTAAATGCAATTAATACAATCAAGTATTATTTACTTACAAAATAAGTCTGCAATGTGATATTGTTTTTATTGATGTTATTTATTTTTTAATTCATAAAATATTCAAATAAAAATTTTGTATAATTTAACATAAAAAATTATAAAAATAATCATCATTAGATATCCTCCCGCATGACATGGGTCGCTATCTAGTATGTTAGAATAAGTTAAAAGTTGCTATTTGAATTACATATTGTAAAAAGGATACTCATGTACAAAGGCGTTTTGACCAATTAATAAACCAGTCTTTCCTTTTATTTTCTTTCTTTCTCCTTCTTTTTATTTTTCCATATTCTTAAAGTATCAAAGCTACATTCCTCGGCCATGACGGACACCATTCTCAGGGGACAATCCATGAAGCAAAGGATCAATTGTAAAGTTACACGGATAAACAATTAGTTGATATTAGAAGTGTACATGAAGTGGGTTTCATCGTAGCTTAAAATTCGCTTTAGTTTAAACTAAGTAATTTATTTTTGCTCGACCAAGCCAAATGGGACCAATTAAAAGCAAAAAATTAAAACTTTAAAATCTTATATCTTTGTATCCATTTGACCTTATATATATATATATATATATATATATATATATTACATATAACTATTTATTTTAATATGTCTTTTTGATATTTATGCAATGGAAATAAAAAAAATGGGTTTGAAAAAGGAAATAGGAATAAAAGGTAGATATAGAGACTTGACTTCAAAATGTGATAATATGAAATTTGGTGGTTCAATTAGCGTGATTTTTTTTTTAGTATATTTTTGGAACAGATACAACCCAAACGCCAAAGATGATTTGTTTAAATATTTTTTTAAAGATTGTTTATTATCTTAAATTTAAAAAAATATTCTTTATATTATTTTCTTTTCTTTAAATATGATAATTATATTCAAAAGGAGTTTTGGCTCCTTAGCTATTTATAATTTATAAAATATCTTTAAAAATTTTTAAATAAAATTATAAAATAACCTTAAAATATTATTTCTTTTAACTTTAGTCTTTAAATCCTAAATTTTTTTTTTAGTTTAGTCCTTATGTATATTTTTTTAATTATTTATAATGTTATTGGGTCAGATTTGATTAATTAGGATGAATGACTTGGTGCTCAGCTAACCTTTTTTTTTTTTGGATCCAACTAGCCTAACCTGCTTTAAAATGGTTGAGTAGCATTGAGCTAGCCAAGTCGCCAAGCCAAATAAACACCCTTAGTTGTATATGCGAATTGATCCAAGATCCTTTGTTTCATATGATTGAAGTAATGAATCAAGTAAGCTAGGAAGGTGATTGCAACAAAAGAATTCCAAATTGGGGGCATTTTAATCTTTAAAGAAAAATTTAAACAATTTTTTATATCTTTACTATTAGATTTTTAAATAATAATATGATCAATATATGATTTTATAACTCATTATTAAGTGATTAAATTTTTTTAAAATGTATTTTACATATATTATAATTTTATTAAAAAAAATATGATATTAAAATATAAAAAAATACCTAAATCTAACGTCTATGAGAATTTAAAATATGTTAGAATTGATTAAGGGTTATTACCTAAATTATAGATTTTATATATAAAAAAAAAAAGACTCATAGAGAAACATTTCTTTTTTGGGTAAACCAAGACAAAAACAAAAAAAACAAAAAACAAAAGAAAACAGCACAAACAAAATGCAAACTACGCAACACCAAATTTGATGCCATAGAAGAAAAACTATCAACAATGTGGCTAAAGATGCCATGAAGACACTTACCCCTTGTTTGGTTTGAGGGGAGGGGAGGGGACCTTGTTTGGTTTGCATAATTGGAAGGGAAGGGAGGGAAAATTTCATTAAACTTTCCCTCCCCTCCCCCTCTCCCCCTCCCCTTCAATTTGGGGGGATTGGGAGGGAAAGTTATATTTTGGACTAAAATGTCCCTATATTTATTTATTTAGTTTTATTTATTTATAATTTTTTTTAAATAATTATAATTATAAATAATTTCTAATATTTATTTAATTTGGTAATAAAAATATTAAATTTTTAAAAATAAAAAAATAATTAATTATATTATTATTACTTTTAAAACATACAAGGGTAAAATAGTCTACATATTATTATTTTTCCTCCCTTCCCCTCCTGAATCAAACAATATATCATTAAAATCCCTCCCCTCCCCTTCATTAAAATCCCTCCCTCCCTTCCCCTCCCCTCCATTAAAATCCCTCCCCTCCCCTCCCCTCAGTTGAACCAAACATAGCCTTAAAGGCATTTTTGAGATGAGTTACTCCCTACATCAGGTCCAAAGCTAAAAGAGCAAGGTAATCTGTAACGTATTTCAATTTTTAAGTCTTATGAACCACGTGAACCTCCCATCCTTTTGACAACATCAAGCTGATCTCTTGAATAGATCTAACTCCGAGTGAGAATTTGAGGGGTGGAGATAGATTAAAGAAACTGCTTCCAAAGAGTTAGATTCTAGAATAATCCTCTTAAAGCCAGCATCCTATACATGCTTCAGACCAATCAAACAAGCCTATAACTCCGCATGCCGAATATAACATATGTCAATGTTAAATATAAATGCACTTATGAATAAACCATCATTGTTCCTTAGTAAACCTCAACATCATGTGTGACTGTTAGAAACACTTTGAACACCATCAACATTTATTTTTATCCAACTCCCTTTAGGCTGCTCCCACCCACCCGAATGAGCCAATCTCAAAAGATCCTTTCCAAAAGCTAGAGTAATCTGCGTAAGAACAACCAAGTGTTGTTTCGTGGCTTTTTGAACTGACTCTAGTCTCACTTGGTATTTCTGAAAAAAACTGCTCTTCCAAACCTTGCCATCATTGAAGATATTATCATTTTTTCAAAGCCAAAGATACTAATAACCAATAACAAACTTCACACTCTAGACCTCAGAATACTAGCTTCATCCTCTAGTCAGATTTGTCTTAAGCCAGTCACTATTGTTTACAGAGAAAAATAATTCCCAGTGCACTAGATCTACCACCTCGTGCCAAAACTCAATTGCAATTCTATAATCCCTCAAGACATAGGTCACATTCTCCACCCTTTACCACAAGCACTGCACATATCAAAACCAATCATTTTTCGCATTCTTTACATTTCATTTGTCAATAGTCTATTATTAACCGCTAGCCACAAGAAGGCCTTGCATCTCTGAGGCACCTTAAGTTTTCATATTTTCCTCCAGACAAGATCTTCCACATGATTTGGATCCCTTGAAAGAAAGTTTTAAGTAGACCTCATTGAAAACATACCATCACTAGTAAGATGCTATCACACTACATCGCATCTCGTCTGAGATCCAAGAGGTTTCATAGCAGCAATTTACTCAACCATAAAAGTAGGTAGATACTGAGAGAACTTCCGCTAGTCCCACCCTCCAGTTATCAAAATGTAATTAGCAACTGTAACACCTACTCTAATAATGATTGGGTTAGGGACTCCATCCCCTAAATATATGCCAAGTACCTATACATTTATAAATCATTGAGGATTCGCCTCACGTTAGTTAATACTCACTTAAAAGGGTTCAGCCCTATTAAGCAACAGTACCTGCTCAAGTTATTATATAACAATAAGGGTTTTACCCATTTTATTCAATTCAAAACATAGGGACTACATAGGGACTCCCAATCCACATCTCAAGCATATATTAGATATTTTAAAAAATTAAATTCAAAGGTATAGTATCAAACTGCTAGCTAAACAATGTTTTAAGGTTCAAAAATAGTAAAACCAAATAACAATGTCCTATGGTCATGACAAAAAATAAATATTAACCCAGCATGAGTTTGAGGAGTATAAGAGCCAATAGCTCACTCCTCCGGTAACTTCCCTTGCCTCTTATTCTGTCATTCACCTGAAAATGTTAAGAGAATGAGGTGAGCATTAACATATTAGTAACTCAGAGTCTTACTATGTGCATACAAACTAACAACCATGTCCAATTAACATACAATAGGTTTCAATACAAATCCAACATCACTATTATTAATTATTAACATAAAAGATCATAAGATATAATTCAAAATAGTTATATGCATAACATGATAAAATACAATATGTATAACCTCCCTTATTACTCCATCCAGTCTTATACCATTGACCGAAGCCATAGGCTTATCCACGATCTGGCCTACACATTGGACCGACCAAAACTACTCAAGTGCTCGAGATGTACTAGGCCAAAGGTACAGAATCCAAGCTCAGACTATGGCCCCCTCCTTAAAAGACTAAACTAGGAGGTGTCATTGTCCCACGTTTCCCCTTTACAAACCTAGCCAGGTAAGTATTGAGGAACGAGGCCCTACAAAAAGCCAACCACTATGCGCGAGGTGGAGGCAAACCACGTGGTCATCGTATCATATATATCTCACCAACATCTCATTAACCTATCATTTATGCATGTCATATTTATCCAAAATTCATATGAGCATACTTGAAAAATAAAGAACCCCATATAGTATATTAAACAAGACTGACAAGTATGCTTAAAAGAAATATAATACTCTAAAATTTCACATCAATAATTTGAGCTCACAAGTATGCTTAAAAATGAAATACTACATCAGAATTTTATTATATATGCAAGCATACTTAACAGGATTGTAGCAATTCCATTAATTTCACAATCATTTACTTTTACCGTTTCATAATTCCATATAGCTTATTTACCTGTACCACGTTCAACAAGATAAAATTATTTATTTAATTAAAATTACAACAATAAACCAGTTTGTACACACATAAAAAAATCTCGAATTATCTATTCTTTTTGACTAAGTAGTCACACGGCAAGAAAATCAAAGCAATAAGAGCTCTTAATAAAAATTTACAAAAGTCACACATATACAAAAACATCAATATATAATTCAAAATTACTTATCTATTATCCTAAACTACTCTAAGGTTACTCTAAAACTACTTTAGAAACTTGAAAGCTATCATAGAGAACTTAAAATTCTTTTTTAAATCCATATTTATTTATACTTTAATTAATTCATTAGAGTAGTCAATTTTATGTTAACTTAAATTTATAAAAGTTTTCAAATTCCTAAATCTTAATTTTCTCATCTAAAATTTATAATTTATATATATATATACGAATTAAATTTATATTTATAATTTCATATTATATACATACCTACAAATATATATAATTAAATATATATGTGTGTGTATATTTATTTCAGAAAAATAAAGGGATGAAAAGATGCGTTTCTGCATAAGAATATATAATTATATATATATATATATATATATATATAAGGGATGAAGATTGTATATATACCTATATATATATTTAATTCATAAAAGGACGAAAATATGCATATTGCATATCACTTTAATTGAATGGTGCGTGGGGTGTGTTTATATATATACATATATATATATATTGTCATATGAGACAAAGAACAAAAGCTACTCTCGTATCTGGTATGAAGACGTAGGTTTGAAGAGGGATTGAAAGAACAAGTTGGAATTATTTGAAGAAAGGTTTCTGGCAGTGTGAGAGAGAGCAGACGGGTGGAGGAGTGAAAAATAAAGAATATGTTTAGGTTTTTCATAATTAGATTATTAAAGATATATATATCTTATTAGTTATTATTATTATTATATTTTAAAATTCTATTGGCTATTAAAACTATCTTTAAGTTATCTCTCGAATAATTTGAAATATTTTAAAGTTAACTAAGGATATATATATATCTATCTTATTAGTTTTTATTATTATTATATTTTAAAATTCTATTGGCTATTAAAATTAACTTTAAGTTATCTTTCGGATAATTTAAATTATTTTAAAATTAACTAAGGATATATATCTTATTAATTATTATTATTATATTTCAAAATTCTGTTGGCTATTAAAATTAACTTTAAGTTATCTTTCGGATAATTTGAAATATTTTAAAATTAACTAAGGATATATATCTTATTAGTTATTATTATTATAATTTAAAATTTTATTGGCTATTAAAATTAACTTTAAATTAATTCTCGGATAATTTGAAATATTTTAAAATTAACTAAATATATCTTATTAGTTTTTATTTTTAAATCTGTTGCTCTTTAAATTCTATATATATTTTTTAATAAATTTTTAAATAGTTAAAAATTTGACTTTTCCATTATCCTATCCTGTATCCTATTCTTTAGGCCTAATATTTAATCTTATGTCTTTTTTAAAGTCACTAGCATTTTTTGAGATATTACAACAACAACTAAATCTTCTTGCATTTATGACACAGGGTGCAAATTATAGTTCAAAAGAGGTTACATATCGAGGATCTACTTATCCTTCCAAAACTTCACATTATTACCCTCCCTGGATTCTAGGCAAGATCACTCATCACATTCTTCCAATTGTTTTTGATACCCATCCAAGCCCTCGAACCAGGCTTTCTCATATCAACTTTAAGAATTACGTCATCTCCACACCTATACTTGCTCCAATCACCCTCACCTAGAGATTATCTTTCCCAGTAATAAGACCTCATCCAATTTTCATCATATAAGTATTCTTCTAAGTCTTAGCATGCCTCAAACCCAACTCTCCAAAGATTTAAAAGTACACACTTTGTTTCAAGATCACAAGTACACTTTCTTCTTTTTATTTGTATTATCTTAGAGAGAGTCTCAACTTTTCCTCTCCACCTCTGCACAGATGCTATTAGGGAGGAGAGCTATTTGCATAGCATAACTAGAAATAGTTGAAATAACAAATGAAATAAGTGTATGTCTCCTTACTAAAGAAAGCATATTAATCTTTCAGTTGGATTAACATTGACTATTTCTATCAATTATCTAAAGATATGAATCTTTTTTCACTTGGTGATGATGAACGGGAATCTCAAAATACCTCCCCAAGTCATAAATAGCAAGGAAACCCAAATGTTTACTCACCCTTCCACTTTGGTATGACACATTTGTGGAGAAATAAACTTTTGTCTTATCAACATCGACCCATATACGGAGACATTTCTTCAAGCAAGTAATAAATCAGTCTTTCCTCTTCTCCTTTTCTTAATTCTAAACACTTATTTTCGTCTTGAAGACTACCCAATCCGTCAAAGTCTGATTTCTGCTAAAAGTCCATTGCTTTGAGTCTCTGTATATTTGGATTTTCGATACAAAATCATATTTATGTAAAAGCTATTTATTATTGTTTCTTACAAATTATAATTTTCTTCCTGTAAACTGTAGTTTTCAGCCTTCAAACACCTATCTAAACATGCACTTAATAGAAACCATCTGCGCAGAAATAATTGTTTGAATACAAACTTCGAAAGAAAGCGATGACCCTGTTGTGTTCATATATTTTATCCTAATAACTTATGAAATCTACAATGGTATGCGGACTCCAAAAATATCATCCTAATTCTCAAGTCGTAAAATTTATTTGGCAAAAAACAAAAGTCGTAAAAATTTATTTATTTATTAGTTGCTTTGGTTGAATTTGGTCATCAACTTTTTTATTTTAGGAAAATTATATGGTGCTCTCTTCTTATTGGCCAGACTTTGCAGGTTAGATATTAACTAACAGGCCGTAGTTAATCCAATCACAACTTAAGCAAAATCCAAAATTTTTCCATTTTTCTTTCTGCGTGTCTGATTGCCCTTGTCAGCAAAATGGATCGACGGAGCGCCAACCATTGCAGATAAGAAAATCTCAACCGGAAACCAAAGCAACACGTGTCATCCACTCGATTTTTCCTAAATTTCTCCCTCGTTTTGTTGTTTTACATTTTTCACCATACGCTGAAACCTGAAAGCTTGTTGAGAGCGCACGAGCGCTTGGAAGTAGAGGGCAAGAGTACCAAACTTTCTCTCGCTACTCACATTTGAATTGAAGCGTAGGAGAGAAAGAGAGAAAGAGCTAGAGACGACGCGCGCAGAAACAGGGAAGGAAGGAAGGAGAAGATGGCTGCAACTTCCTTGTGTTCATCAACGGTCCAATCCCAAATTAACGGATTGGGCCGGGCACTCAAGCCTCATAAAACGTCTCTTTTTCAACCCCGCTCCCTCACTTTTTCCAGGTATTTCTTCTATTGCTTGATTTATTGATGCCTGTGTGTTGTTAGAATGAGTGGGGTTGGTAATTCATTGATTTCTGTGTACTTGGTAAGCAAATATGTTGTTTCAATACGTAAAATTTTCATAAATTCTCTGTAGACATTTGAAGCGATCTTTTCACTTATTAAAAATTTAAAATTAAAAGGAAAAAGTACAAGAAAAATACCTTTTAAACTTATGCCTCTGGCGCTTTACTCCATTGTCATTACATTTTACACAAAGACTTGTTTCCATCTTTCTAAATACCACGCCAACCATGCCAAGTTTGGGGTTATCATTGATGGGTTAAAGATTTTCAAAATGTTAGATTCTCAGCTTTATTGAATAAGCTGCAATTCATGTACCTGCTTGAGGCTGGTATCTTCAGGTTGAGTTCTGAAACTTTTGACTACGGATGAATATGTATAAGTGAAGTGTGTGTAATTAATATGTTATACCACGCGCGCAGGACTTCTTTCGTTGTTCCTTTTGAGCTGTTATATACTTGTTGTGATATGTTTTAGCTGCTTGATGTTTGATGATATTAGGGGGAAAATCACAACTGTGGTGAAGGCTACATCTCGTGTTGACAAGTATTCAAAAAGCGATATCATCGTCTCTCCATCTATTCTTTCTGCTAACTTTGCAAAATTGGGAGAGCAGGTTCTATATTTTGTTTTAATTTCTGCCACCTGTATCCAAAGTTTTGTTTTTGCTGCTTCACACCAAGGACATTGGTCTGTTTGAACACATGACATGGCTATATATGTATAATTCCTTAGTCTTATTATCAATTTTGATAGTATTCTGTCATTTTGTTTGCAAGTCACTATTGTAAAGTTTTATGATTTTCAGCATTCATGGATGTTGGAGTTTGGCTCTTACTTTGTCTAGGTAAAAGCAGTGGAGTTGGCAGGTTGTGATTGGATTCATGTTGATGTAATGGATGGTCGTTTTGTTCCGAACATTACAATTGGACCTCTTGTGGTTGGTGCCTTGCGTCCTGTGACAGATCTTCCTTTGGACGTTCACTTGGTATTCCTCTTTATTCATATTAAATTAAGCTGGAATTAAAAAATTAGTTATCTTTCTGATGCACATTTGAGCACTGCAGATGATAGTAGAACCTGAACAGCGAGTTCCAGATTTTATCAAGGCTGGAGCTGACATAGTCAGTGTTCATTGTGAGCAATCTTCCACTATCCATTTGCATCGCACACTTAATCAAGTAAGACTTTCTTTATGCTCCATCTAACTCTTCAGCAATATTGCTGCAACTGAAACCATGGTGACTAACTGGGTTGGAACTTTGTAAAACCTTAATCACCAAAAGAGTATCGAAGCCAATATAATACTATGATTATAATTTTAAAAGTTTGTTGTCAGGGACTTAGTAATCATCACATATAATAACATAGAACTGACTCTTGATATTATGAGTTGAAAGTCTGAGTTAAGATAGCAAAGTAATGTATTTGTTGCGATTAACATTGTTTAGGATATCTATACCTACTTACCTACTTACATATGATGAGAAAATAAAAGCAGGGTGAGAACTGGCTAAAGAAATGACCATTGTAATTTCTTGTGGTTTTTAAGATGTCAAGTTAGCTGATGCTTAAGTAACATCCTTCTTTAAATCGGCAATCTTGAAGCACTCCTCTGCATAAACCATTTAAGCCTACAACAGCAGATATAATCCTTTTAAGAAACATATAGTCAATTGTCTGATCAGGGTCTTTCTTAAACCAGGACTGGACTGTAATAAAACTTTAGAAAAGAAGCAAACTCTCCGTTTTCCATAGACTCACAGTTAACTTCTTGAGATGAATGCATGATGATAAAACTATTTCACCTATCTTTTTGCCTTCCTTTTTATGGGAGATTTGGGTTAGTAATCACCTATTATTTAGGTCATATTAAAATTCAGCGGAAGCCATAGGTCTTCTTATGTTGCTATGAATCTACTTAATTTTTGTTCCTGATGAGGTACACTGTTCCTCTTCATGTCCAATTTATTATCAGAAGATGCTAAATCAAAGGTCCCAAGTATGTTTGGGGTTCAGTGTTCAGCAGCATTAGGCTATGTTTGGTAAGTGAGAAAGGAGATTGAGGGAATGGAAAGGAAAGAAAAAAGAAAGTAGATGAGATAGGAAATGACACTTGTGTTCTTATTTTGAAAAAATAATAAAAAGAAACAGATATTGTTAAGTAACAATGACAGATGTATGATAGACATTTTTTATTTTTATTTTTTTCCTCCTCGTGGCATTGTGCCATTCCCTGAAAAGTTGCTTCCACAGTACCAAACATACCCTTATTCCTGCTCAGAGGTTTTCCCTTGCCCAAAGCTATGTTTGCAACATGGCATGATATATAGGGGTGGTAACATTGGTGTCTTCTATTCCTAGGTATCTTGACTTGGATAGATGGGGTAGTTGAAATTGTCTTGTTTGGTATAAAAATTGAAAGTTATCAAAGGAAGGACATAATTGGTTATTAATGAGAGTTTACAAATCCTTTTACCTAGGATGCTAGATTCTCATATCTTTCTGGAGGTATGAGATACCTATAATTTGGAGGAATTATATGCCTTCAAGTATCTTGAATGCCAGTGTTGTAGTTCTGTACCCCTGTACCATACAGAAGCATCTAATCTAGGTATTTAAGATCTAAAAGAATCCTAGACGCCTAGATGAAGATAACAGTGTACCAAATACTTTCGTACTACTAAAAAGCACCTGTTCAGAGTTGGTCTCTTTCTTCTGGCATTACTAATTTGTGTATGCTGCACACAATCTGAAAGCTGTCATCTAGGGCAATGGAATTTTAAAATATAAATTGTACCTTACAAACAGATTTTTTTATTTCTGTTTTTTTTTTCAAACTTTTTTATTAATATATTTAGCTACATGCTCTTGATTCAGATAAAAGACCTGGGAGCTAAAGCTGGAGTTGTCTTAAATCCTGCTACCCCACTAACTACCATCGAATATGTCCTTGATGGTGAGCCCTTGCAGTTACTTTCCTTTTTTCTTTTATACAATAAGGACTCCAATGATGTTAATTATGGGCTTGATTTCCTGTAGGCTTAATATGGTTTGCATGCATTAGCCATGGACCTGTAGCAGGGATGACTATGGACTTGGTGTAGAATAAAAAAATTAGCATAGAAGCTGTTGTAAAGTATGAATTCCATTGTTGAACAAATCAATGTGCTAAATGTTTAGCTTTATTGGATAGAAGAGGATATTTTTGAGGTTTAGGAGACGGACATAATAGGAAACTCTCTTTCTGTCTTTTGAGGCTACTTGTAAAAGGAGAAGTTACACTTTACAAGAAACAGAAGAAAGATTATTACTGCAAATTTTTTTGCCATGCAGGACATATTAGTTCAGTAACTAATGTGGTTATTGTTTTACTTTCAAATGGAATATTCTCACTTTAAAATTCAGGTGAATTACATTTTACCTTCTGATGGTTGTTCAAAGCATGACACTTTTTTTTTTCTCCTTCTTATTTTCACATTTGATTTATTTAAAGGTTGGAAGTACAAGACTGAGCATCTATTTTTATTTTTATCTTTTAAGTAGTTTAGATCTTCATTCCACTGATTATTATGTATTTCTAAAGTAATTGAGAGAAGTATAAATACCTTTACCCGTAAGTTTGATATACATGTGCTTTGAGAAGGTTTTCATTAAATTGGACAAAGTTGATTGGAAGTCAAGGGGCAAGTTTCTTGTTTTAAATTTTGTTGTGAATATAAACTTGGCAAACTAGAAAAGTTTGATGTGTTATTTGACTTATTTCTCTTGTTCTTGATCTATTTTAACTCCTTCAATTTATGTTGGCAGTGGTTGATTTGGTCTTAATTATGTCCGTGAACCCTGGTTTTGGTGGTCAGAGTTTTATTGAGAGCCAAGTAAGGAAAATTTCTGATTTGAGAAGATTGTGCGTGGAAAAGGTATGTGCAATCATAAAATTCTTTCTTATTTGTTTGTTGAAACTCATATCTTTTGCATAAACTCCATTGTTATTTTTCCTTGTCTCTTCTTTATTTATCAGGGAGTGAATCCATGGATTGAAGTAGATGGTGGAGTTGGTCCAGCAAACGCTTACAAGGTGCCCCATACATTACTATATTGTCTTCCATACTTGTATAATTTATAGAGATCTGCAACAAATTCTACATGCAAAATATATACATTAAGGATCTCTGTTTACCTTCTATGTGAGGATAATTACAAAATGGAAATAGGAAAACAACTACACGTTCAACTCATCAGGCACTTCAGACTAATCTGTAAATATTGTAAGATACTGTATTTTGTGGACCCTTCTCTTTTTGGCTCAGTTTGCTATTTCTTGGTTAGAGAAAGGAAATAAGAACAAATAATGACGAGGAAGGATGAGAACAGGATCACATACTTGTTTAATTCATTGGTTTGGAATTTTGGAATGTAGTCCACAACAGCCCTAGGCTGGACCATAGAGTTGCAGGATACAATATTTAGTATATTCTGGTTTGGCAGGTGATTGATGCTGGAGCAAATGCTCTAGTTGCTGGTTCTGCTGTGTTTGGAGCTAAAGATTATGCTGAAGGTACAACAAAGATAGAGCCTCTGATAGTGTGATTTGGAATATATTATAACACATGGCAAATCAACGTGGTTTTAACATATTTTCTTGGCTTGAACTCACTTGCAGCTATAAGAGGAATCAAAAGCAGCAAAAGGCCTGAAGCAGTTGCTGTGTGAAATGCTTCCAAGAAATCCTGTTCTTTCCAATGTAGGTTGTATTTTCACTTCATAAAGGTTTCCCCTTTAAATTTTGATATGTCAAGATTTGATTGGGTGGCTGAACATCAAAATATGAACCACCAGTGTAAGAAATAAGCAAGAAAGTTAATGGCAGTTGGCAGATACTGCTTATGAGCTTGTTCTTCAGTGTGACATTATTATATAATTTAGCACTTCTACTTTCTTATCAGTTGTCATATCAAGCTAATCGATAAATAGTCATATGACTTAAAATTAATACTTCCTAGTAGTGTGAGAGAGACGCTCCATGGGGGTAGCAAAAGTAAGAAGTATCTTATTGAGCATAATTTCAATCTTGTTCTCACAAGCTTTTGAGTTCACATGAACTTCGCAGACAATATTCATTAGTAAGCAGGCATATTAGACATCTCTATGTTGTCTGGTTTGCTGTCACTGCCGGTTCTTGCTCCTGTCTGGAATCAAATACAAGAAATCAGTCTCCAGTAAGGCTGCTGCTGCAAGGCCTTGTTTCCATTTCCTTTACTGAACCGAAATTAGTTCAAGTCAAAGCCCTATACTCTGTAGCCTGTATTAGCGTGTTGCTCCCATATTGTAAAGCAAATGTTTTTTAAACCATACAAGGTCTGAAGAAAACCTTTTAAAATAATTACACGCTCTGGATGAAGTTGATGCCGTTTTGCCACATTCCCAGCTATAACAGTGTGCCAGTTATTCCTTGTAGACTTTAGAGTGTAGGTAACCATATTTTGCCTCTTAATCGTGCAATTTGCAACTCACTTCAGGACAAGTTGAGGTTACGGGCAGGCTGAGCACAAAAAATTATACTTAAGAAACCATTAATCACAGTTACACCTGTGGGTTCAGGATTTTGAGGATAAATAGTACTGACAGCAGATCCTCGCGACTAATTTTCCACTCACTTTACTCATCAAGAGCAAACACATTTAAGAGACCAAGGAAAATCAAGAACAAAAGGTCCATCAACTGTGGATGATGATCCCCGTGAGCCAGTTTGCTCCATCAGAAGCCCTGCCTGCCCAAGCAACCGTGATAGCTCTTGTGGCTGCAATAGAAAAACATAAATATGTCAGCCGAAGATTGATGAAAGAGGATTTTACTGCTTGAGCAACACTGACAACACGACATTCAGCAGCCCCAGAAAACTGCCAGCTTTGATGATGGGAAAGAACCTAAACCAACAGTCAATCAAAATCAAAATTTTAATACACAGACCAATTGGGGACTCAAAATATTGATAATGCATGAATGTAACTTAAAACTCAATGAAAGAATAATTTTTTAAAAAACCATGTTCCTTACCAATTGCAACACATCTCGAAAGACCTCCAGAATTTTCTTGGACATTTGGACGACTCTTTACGGGTTTGAAGGCCCTGGCATGTAACCATAAGCTTTCATGGTTCTGATCAAATGCTCAATAACATCATATATCTCTGTTTTCAAAGGATGATTGTCATCCGCTGTCACAAATTCACAAACCTCACTTCCCACCTCTATCAAGCTGCAACCAGGAGGTCTTGACTTTTTTATCTGATTTCTGACAATCATTTTCTTATTCCACATGCCTTTATTAGCGTAATTATTAGACATAGAGACAGAGTCGCCCACATAGTCAGGGTCCAATTGAAGTAGCTTCTCCCTAACTTCTGCACCTAGCTCTATGTTGCCATGGAGGCCGCATGCCCCTAGCAAAGTTCGCCACATTACCGCATTTGGCAGCACTGGCATCTCCATAATGAAGTCATATGCGTCTCTCAGATATCCAGCTCTGCAGAAAAGATCCACCATGCAACCAAAGTGAGGTTCTCTGGGTCGTATACCATAACCTTCAGTCATACTTTTAAAATGGTGCTTCCCTTCCTCGACCAACCCTGCATGGCTGCAAGCCGTTAAAACTCCTATGAATGTTACATCATTCGGGGCTACGAGACAACTGCTAGAATTTTGTGTTTTATTGTTTCTTCTTGTGTTCATTTCTGAGAAAAGCTTAAGAGTTTCTTCTGCTTGCCCATGCAGCGCATGCCCCACAATCATGGAAGTCCAGGTTGTCACATCTTTGTTTATAGTGCTATCAAACAATCTCCTTGCAGCCATGATGTCCCCGCATTTAGCGTACATATTTATGAGAGCATTATTCAGGCTCAAATCTCTGTTTAGACCTTCCTTCCTTCGAAGAAAGGCGTGGATCCATTCGCCAGTTTCAAGTGCCCCAATATCGGCACAGGCAGAGAGAGCAACAGTAACTGTGACTTGATCAGGCTCCACATTGTTCATCTGCATCTGTCTGAACAGCTGCAATGCTTTGCTGGGCTTCTGGTTTTCAACATAAGCAGAAATCAAAGACGTCCAACATATACTATTTCTATCAGGTATTTCATCAAACACCCTGTGTGCATCACGTAACTTCCCCTGTTCAGAGTACATTCTCAGAAGAGATGTTTCGAGTTGAACTATGGTTTCGAATCCAAACTTCATGATGAGGCCATGAATCTGCTTTCCATGTATGGTGGGATGCTTCTTGTGGGTGCAGGCTTTGAGGACAAACAAGAAGGAGAAGCTATCAATTGAAGAGGGTCTTTCTCTTAATAAGTACCTAAACAGTAGGAGAACCTTGGTGGGGCGGTTACAATCAAGGTACTTCTTAAGGCCTTGGTTTGACCTTGGAGGTTTGAGGTGACTGTGGAAGTGACACGAGGGAACAAACAAAGACTTGCACAAACTCTCTTGAACCGACACTGGCAACCTTTTTAAGAATATCATAATCTGCGACGGGAAGCCAGAAATAACGAGCAAGACCTCTGAAGAGTTACAGGCAGCCTATTTTTGAGAAAATTACATAATTTTTTTAAAATTTTTATTAAAATTATATATATTTTATCTTTAAAATAAAAAATAAATTATACAGACTTTTTGAAATTTTATTAAAAATACACAAATATTTTTATTTTTATTTTTAGGAGACATTTGTTTATATTTTAAAAATAAATAAGATGTTTGTTTTTTTATTTTTTGTTTTAAAGGATATGTATATATATTTTAAAAATAAAAAATAATAATTTTAATATAATGAAAAATTTTATTTATTTTGAAAATAAAAAATTATATAATTTTAATAAATAAGAAATTTATATTATTTACATGCATAACCTTGGTTACCCATCGATTAGATTATTTCTGCCTGATATTCATATGTTGTTGCATAGACGTGTGTCTAACTGTCTATTATGTTATGCCATACATCAATTTCTATACGAAACTACTCCTGTGAGTTCATTTTCGGTACGGAATAACATTCATTCAATACTTTTTTTATTCATATTTTGTGATATAATTTAATTTGATTTTTGATAAAAATTATATAATCTAATTATAAATCATAATTAAGTTGGATCTTAAACTTTAAGAGGCATTTGATAAAAAATGAAAAAGAAATTAAAAATTTTTTAACAATATTTATTATATCTTTATAATTATTATTCGTAAGTATTTATTTATTATTTCTTTAAAATAAAAATATGATAGTCATCTTTTATTTATAAAATTTTTTTATTTCTATTTTTATTCTAACAATTTTGCATACGGATCATGTCATATGTATAGCATATTCCTTCATGCTGAATAATCCTTTATGCGCATCGGGCCATGGCCCTTGCTTGGTCATAAAGCAAGAGGACGAGAAATGCCTTGGATACAATTAGAAGGTTTTCTCAAACTCAGACGGCAGAGATAGTCCAAGCCCCTACTTTTGCTTCCTCTTTTGGCCATTGAGGCTTTCATTCATGAAGGCAAGGCATAAGATACCTAGATTGATTCCCCATTCAACTTCATGGGTGGGTTAAATTCTCAAAAATACAAAATGCAATTTATAAAATGAAGTAGAGGTGTTCAATGGCCCGATTGGCCCTAGGGGCCCGCCCTATCCCGGTTTAATCGGGATGGGTCGGGCTAAAAATATAAATGGGTATAACTTTAAACAAAACTATTTCGGCAGGGTCGGGTCACGGGCGAATGTATGTTCTGCCCAACTCGTCCTAATAGTTACTTTTTTTTAGTTATTAATATCTTGTCATCTTATTTTTTTTAATTTTTATTTCATTTAATTATTTTCTGTATACTGTAATTTTTATTACTTATGCAAATATTTTTTACTTCTTAATTATTTTTATCATTAATATGAATACTTGCTGATATTTTTTTTGTTGAATAATAAAAAAAAAATATTTACCTAAGACTAATTATGTTAGTATACCTTATATTTTACTTGATAATACTAGACTATTTTTTTATTACTGATACAAATATAAGAGTTCTAAAAGTCCATTGTTTTGAAATATATGCCTATAAATTTGTAAAAAAATATTTTTATATTACAAGTATTAATTCATAAAAAAAAAATTAGTTTGGGCGGCCTTAACCCGCCCTATCCCAACATAAATCAGACTTATTAGGGTCGAGTAAGGCCACGAGTATAAAAACAAACTTGATGTCTTAATCGGGTCAGACATCAGACATACTAGATGTTCAGTCTGACCTTATCCATGTATAGACCTACTTATTAGGGCCGCCCTGAGTCGCCTTAACCCGTCATTAAATCGGGATTCTTAGGGCAGAATCAGGCCACGGGCATAAAAATACACTCAAAACCTTAATCGGGCTGGGTTTCGGGTCAAGCATCGCCTTGACCCGGCTCTACCCATGTACACCCCTAAGATGAAGTACATAATAAATTATTGTTGATGATAAATTTAATAATTCAAAATAAAGATATTATGATAATAATATTTAAAATTATAAAACTACTTCTTTAATTTTTTATTATTAATTATTCACTTGCACTTTCATCCCTATTTGATTACTGAATAAAAAATGAAACGAAAAATAAAAATTTTAAATAACATTTGTTATGTAGGTATAATTATTATCTAACGTTATTTATTTTTATAATTTTTTAAAGTAAAGGTGAGAAATTCATTTTATGTTTATAAAATTATTTTCATCTTTATTTTGATTCTTAATTTTCTGTATATTAAACAGATAAAAATTTATTTCTTTACGTGTATCATCCGCCTTAAAATAGCTAAGTCGGTAATAAATATATTGATGCTTATTTTACTTAATTTTTTTGGACCAGAAATGGGCCTGTTTGAGCCCACAAAGAAAACCAAGCGTACGAAACAACCAACCTGAACCCTGTGTTATCGCCGTCGTCGTTAAATACGGCCACGCTTGCCGCGTTTCTTGTTCAAACGAAAGCATACATCTTTATTGATTGATTGTGTCTTTCTGTTTCCCTTCTTCCATTCTTCCCTTTTGAACCTGGAGCTTGAAATTCTCGTCGACGTCGATGGATCTCGCTGAAGATCGATCCGAAATTGTATTCTTCGACGTTGAAACCACCGTCCCAACCCGACCCGGCCAGGGTTTTGCCATTCTGGAGTTCGGAGCCATCTTGGTTTGTCCCAGGAAGTTAACGGAGCTCCACTTCTACTCCACCTTGGTCCGACCCAGCAAACCTTCTCTCATCTCACCCTTGTCCGAACGCTGCAATGGCATAACCCCCGATGCTGTTGCGTCAGCTCCTACCTTCGCCGAAATCGCCGATACGGTTTATGACCTTCTTCATGGTTTGTTCCCTCTCCCTGTTTCTTTGTTTGGTAATTCGGAAAATGGAGAAAAACGAAAGACAATTGTGACAAATTGCAATTATAATTATAATTTTTTTTTCTTTTGTGAATTTTGTGCAGAACGGATTTGGGCTGGTCATAACATCTTAAGATTTGACTGTGTTCGCATCAGAGATGCATTTACTGAGATTAATCGGCCACCACCGGAACCCAAGGGTACTATTGACTCGTTGGTTTTGTTGACTCAAAAGTTTGGAAGAAGAGCTGGTAACATGAAGGTACTGTTCCTATATTTGTATTTTTTTGGCAGGTTGTGTTTCTTTCTGCCCAAGAGCAAATTAGACTGTTTGGATCATTTAGATTTTAATTTTTATTTATTTCTTTAATTATTTGTTTTTTTAATTAATTATTTTTTATTTTAAATAAAGTAAAACTTAAAATGAGGACTATCTAATAAAAATTAAAAGATTGTTATCATTTTATATTTGAATTTTGTCAAAATAAAAAAAATATTCAAGAAAAAAATTGAAATCACATTGTCTAGATCTCGATAATTCACATCTATTTCTCTTGAAGCAGCACGCCAAAAGAGGTAGCAGATAATCCGAGTGCATTTGTCTCTATTGGACGAATAACTAAGGAGTTGACGAATAAAAACACCATTTTGGAAAAGTTCAGCAAATTACATTTAGAGGCTATATTTTGTCATTTAACAACTGTTTTCTAGGTGTGCTTATGATCTATATGACGTTGATCTGTTATAAAAAAATTGCACTCTATGTTAACATCCATATAAAGAATAAACTTCTGTCAGATATTATCTCACGGTATCAGGATAATAGTAATATATTTTCTTTTGTTTTAGCCTTTTTATATTCTTTGACCTCTCTTGGTTCGCTGAAACCATCGGTTCGACTACCCTTCTCTGAGAAGTGATCCGTCTCGACGATCTAAATTTTAAATTTTTATTTTTTATTCAAAATATTATTTTTTTAAATTATACAATTAAAAGATTATTTTTATTCTATATTTTATCACTTTTAAAATAATAAAAATATTAAAATCTAATTAAAAAAGTAAGAATGAACTATCTAAATTTGATGTGAACGGCCTAAATCAAAAGTGCACCATCTACACTTTCCTAATCGGTTCGCCTGAAACCATGCCAATAACAAATGGACATGTAGACATGTCCGAGGTGCAATGTCCTCCCGTTGATTTGGTGTGTGTATGTTGGGTTTACCCGAGAATCTCTCTATCCTTAGTTTCTTTTCCACGTCTTCTAGTAGTTGTCAGAATGGTGCAAACAGCTTTAGTTCCATAATTTATGCTCCATCTTCCCCCCTCCACCTATTTCTACTCCTTGGGCCGGGGACGGGGAGAGACGAGTAGAAGAATACGAGTATGGCATAGTTTGGCTTTGGCAAATTACAAGGTGATTTTATGTTAGCTTCAAGTTATAACGCATACATATGTTCAATGCAGATGGCCACTCTTGCAACATATTTTGGTCTTGGACAGCAGACACATAGGTAACTGTACTAATCGATGGAATTTTATGTCATGCTTTCTTGTGAGCCTGCTATAATAATTTCATTTTGCTGACTTCTTCTGCAACAAATCTTCAGGAGCTTAGATGATGTTCGGATGAATCTGGAAGTTCTCAAACACTGTGCGACTGTTCTGTTCTTGGTAAAATTTTAATTTGAAGTATTTCATTATGTACCATTACTTGTTCTAGGACACTGAGCCATGAGCCGTTAACCCATTTCTATGGTAACAATTTATCTGTGCTTTTTTTTTCTTTTTTTGGGGGGGGGGTTGTTTTGGCTAGGACTAAATATGAACTAAGAACCATCATTTATCAAATTGATGTCAGTTCTGTAAGAATCTGAATAATAGGCTAAGAAAATCTTGCCATTTTAGCATGTGTCTTAACATGATGGCTTGTTAAAATACGGTTGTTTTTTCTCATTTGGGTTATTTGGTAAAATAACGTCATTTTGCAGCTAGTGCCAGATGCTAGTAATAACTGGCTAGTATTGTTCACTTCGAATAGTTATATATGATGATTCTTTTCCTTGGTTTAATTTCACTGAGTAATGAATTGAAATGTAACTCTTCAAACCTGGGTTCTGATTTTATTATATAATCCCTCCATCCATACAGGAGTCAAGTCTTCCAGATGTATTCACAGTGAATAGTTGGGTTTCTCCAAATGCTACTACAAGAAGTCGTAGTAATGGAAAGTCTTCACCGGATGGGGGCACATCAGATATGAAAAGGGAATCCATGTTATTATCACCCCCTGAGAATCAATTGAAGGAGGAAAAACGTCCAATATCTCGTTTTGCAGTGTGCAGCTCAGAAGCCACCAAATCAAATATCGTAGATGCTAATATAATTCAACAGGATTCTTTTGACTTGGGTTCTCTTTGTGATGAAATAAAAAGAGAATCGGTTCAACCAGATGTCGCCGTGGACGAAAAGCCTATTCAAGAGTCACTGCAAATGTCTTCTTCGGCTGCTGTATCTGAAGCTTGCGGCAGCTCTATTGGTGTTTTAGAGCCCGACGAAATATTTATCCCTTCTCTTACCGCATCTCTCGTTCCATTATATCGTGGCAGTCAAAGGATACAACTATTGCACAAAGGTTTTCCTTTTCAGCTTTGTTGTACTCATGTTAAAGTACGGTTTGGAATAAACTCAAAGTTTTTTGATCATGCGGGCCGGCCAAAGTTGAGTTTCGTGGTTGATCCATCACCAAGTTTATGTAAGGTTCTTGAAGCTTGTGATAGTACTGCACAGAAGTTATCTTTGGAGTCTGGTAGCATCTCTGATTGGTGGCCGGTTGTTACAAGAAAAGATGGCTTCTACAACTATCCTACCGTGCGATTGCAGTAAGTTCATATCCTACACATATACACATGCCCGCATATATAAATATATTCTTTCTGATCAATGGAGGTCACGCCCTCACTTCAACAAGCATAATGGATAATAAACAACTAATCGTGAGCTGGGTTTTCAGTTTTCTACATGATTCTCCAAGCTGTTGGGAAAGGGATTATAATATTTTGGTAGTTCTACTAATTTAAATTACAAAGATAATATAGGGGACACTTTAAGAGTTGTAGAATACTATTAACTGATTGAGAAATCAATCCATTTTTGCATTGGATAAAATTTAGATGTAGTTTTTTGAGTGTTTGTTATAAGGTTATTCAATAAGAATATACCACCTAGAAATGTTTTCCGCAACTCAATACCACACCATTGACTCCTACAACTCTATTAAAGAACTTAGCAGCAAATATCTAAAAAAGTGCACCTAACTTTTTGCTTTTTGTATTGGGAAATAGTTGGAAGTCTTAATATGAAATCAAGCCTTTCAAAATTTCCCTGTCTGAGAATTTCACTAATTTTTGTAACTATTGACATTACAGTATACCTATGGCAGTATGGGGCAACGTTGCCATATATGCAACAGAAATATACCAGAAAGAATCATCAGGCGCTGTTGAAAGACTGCTCTTCAGTAAGTTTGATGCTGCGGAGATCGGTTCCTTGTTCATGCCGGGGACATTTGTTGATGCAGTCTTCTCCTTAGATCCATATGACTACCAACAAAATGCAGGGATTAAGTTGGTTGCCAAAAAATTGACCATTCATTGCAAGTAGAAGGAATATAAGATTAAGTGTTTTTACTGCGTGATGCATGCCGAATGAGCAAACAAATGCATAAATTATTATCAACTCATACAATTAGGATGGATGCTTGGATAGAATGAATATTGGTTAAGGTGTAAAGTTGGTTCCATTGCAAGCTCATAGTTCAATTTATTTTCATTCATTTTAAGTTTTCTGCTTACATAGGTTTGTACTCAATCCTATCTGGAAATACAAGGATGAGTTTTCCTCTCTTGGAAAAAAGTAGATAAATAGAGGAGGACTGGTAATGTATGACTCTGATGATTCACTAACATTTTCCTGTAATCTTTTTATACCATTTTTAATAGGTTAATGTCATGTTCAGTATTTTTTTTTGGTGGGGGGGGGGGGGGGGGGGGGGTTGTATAAAGTAGGTATAAGGCTTTGGGAGTAAGAAATGAAGAAAATAAGTGAGGTAAGGAGTGAACTCATGTATATTAGGATCTCTTAATACTTACATTGAGAAGTGTCATTTGAGTCAAAATTGACTGAAATTATTAACACAGAGCTTTAGTGCTTATGAATTTGAGCTTCTTACCATTAGATATATTATTCTTTAACTACTAAATAGATAAAACCCTCTATGGTATTAGTCTTTATAATATGATAGTATACTTACGGGGCTTATACTCCACTTCCAAATAAAGTCAAAATTATAGTAGTTTAATATTTATTACGCAAGTTAGACTGTTACTCAAATGTTGCTCCGTTTGGTTTGTTGTAAGGTTAAAAGAATCTCTTTCTAAATTATGTTTAATGTTTGCTTAATAGTATTTTTTTATTTTTATAAAAATAAAAGTATAAAAGTTGTTTCTTATTTCATCTATTTAATTTATATATATATATATATATATTGTTAACAACATCCAATCAAATGAGCATAACTTTAATTTGAATTTGTGGATACGTTTCAGTGTTTTTGGAACCTAAAAAATGCAGACGGGGGTCATGGGAGAAAGTCGGAGGGTGCTGATACCTTTGTATCAATGATGATATAAACCTAACAACTTGGTTGGCCATACCTTCTATAGTTTTGCTTGAGAGCCAACCATTTTTTGTGGATGCTGTGCCCTTTTTTTTTTAATTCTATGTTTGGATAACTTGAAAGTTTCATTAATTAAGAAGACTCGTCTTGCATCAACCGCCCACGTTAAACAGGATACTAAGCAAACCTCTCTTTCATACGAGAAGGCAAGAAAAAAATATATTAAAGTGTCCTATGATCCAAAAAAAAAATGTTAACATCTCCATGGAGCATGGTAATAATTGGTTCTTCATAAAAATATGTTTAAAAGAAAAAGAGACTTCAGACCAAAGGCAAAAAGAAGGGAAAGGCGGGGACTATAAACAAATTTCATTGAAGCCTTTTCTTGTTAAGGATGAAAGTGAAATAAAAGATTTTCACCTAATTCTTTTTAGTGTAAAATTTTCTTTCATATTCTTGGATTCCATTAGTTTTGAGAGTTTGAGACAATTTTAATTAATTTATCAGATAGAGCGCGCCAAAAAAATAAAAAAATAAATAAGAGAAGTAATTATGATGGTTTGTCCTGTATGAGATCATGCTCGGAACAATATGCAAGATATTTTGCCATCAAATAATTTGAAAATCATTTTTTTTTATATTCACCATGTCAATTTATATAAATAATTATATACATCGAAAAAATTTAACAATTTATAGACGCTAGTCTTCCTAATATCTAACATTTCCATAAATATTAAAATTCCCGTATACGAATATCTAAAATATTAGATTGTTTGACATTTGACTCCTCAACACTTTAAAGTTAACTAGTGTCACAAAAGCACATATTGAATACTATTATTTGTAAGACGTTCCACTAATTCACTTGACTTCGATTAGTTTTATTTTAAAAATAACTATTTATAAAAAATTATATTTAAATAAAATTATTTATAATAATTAATGGATTTGTTAAAATTTTATTTTATAAATCATCTCTCAAAATTTCAAGCATGAAATGAGAAATTGTTAGAATTTTGCATTGTTTATAATAAATCACTTTTCTTCTCTTTTGTTAAATAGGATCTCTATTAGAGTCTTCTTATTGAAAAAAAAAAGAAAAAAATTAGATATTTATTAGTATATTCCTTGATAAAAATATAATATATTAAAAAATTTAAAAATAATTAATTATATGACGTTCAATTGAAAAAAAAATCACCCGTAAAAATTTCAATAACAAAAACAATTTGTCCAAAATTCCAAATGGTTATCGAGAGTAATTTTGATGGGGATGAGATATTTTGGTCATAGAATTTGAGGTTGTTTGAATAAGGAAGATCTTCGTGCGACGTGGCCTTTTCTCTATCTCTACCAAACTATCCCCACACTAACCCACACCCACTCTCTCTGCCTTTTTCAATTGCACTTTTTTCTCTCTCTTCTCCCATCCTTTCCACGTCCCCCTTTTTGCTATCTTACGCCCTTTGTCCACCGCGCCTCCCTCACCCAATCTCAACCTTCCGCTGCCTCGCCTCCCACCATCTCCTTCTCCCCGGCGCACGTTAGTCTCCACGAGTATCCCATTGAGTCTTTGTTAATTGCAATTTTTACACTCCAAAAGCAGAAAGCTTGAATTGGTTTTCTCTCATTCCCTGTTTTCTTCTAGTGTCGCCGATTTCGGGCGGCTGAAAAAGATCGAATTTTTCAGCTATGCTAACTTGCGCTCTTCTTCGGTATCCAAATCCAGATGGTTGATTCATCTGGGACCAGTCTGTGCTTTGATCTTGCCCGTTCGGGCTTTGGTGTCATATAGTAAACTTCTACATCTCGCGGTAACGTACGCCGCCGTGCGTAAATGGGTAACTGCTGAACGGCTAAGCCTAGGTATATGTGTGAGTATGGGAGCTTTGCGCAGATGAGTTTTGATTCGATGATTTTGCTGAGCAGAACTTATTCAATTTTAGTATTAGTCCTAATTGGTGCTGTGGGAATCAGATTTTCTAAGGAAGTTCTCTAGTATTGGCTTTTTAATGTTGTAGACTGGACGGTGATGAAATTCATTTGTGACTGCGTTTGGTGTTCCGGGGGCTGCGTTTTGCAGGGTGATTTTGTGCCTTGGGTTCTCGTGGTCAATGGGTTCTGAGGCTTGCTTTGAGAGTGTTTGGTGAGTACTGATTAGTTTGCGTTATGGAGACTGAGGAACTTAATTTGAACAAAGAATCTGTTGTTGGTGCTGGAAATAATAGTAAAAGTGGTGATGGATTCATTGATCGAAGCAAAGTGAGGATTTTGTTGTGCGATAACGATGCCAAAAGTTCGGAAGAGGTGTTTACGCTTCTCTTGAGATGCTCTTATCAAGGTAAGATTATATTTTATGTTTCTGTCGATGTCAATTTTTCCTTTTGGTATTTTATGTTGATTTTTATTTGTAGTAGATGACTGAATACAGCATTTGAACTGGCAGTTGTTTTGTGAGGTCGATTTGTTTGCATAATTTTTTATCATGCTATGAATTAATTGATACCGTTGCTGAAGTTGAAGCTTTAACTTATTAATTAATAAGTCTGAAGAAATAAATGCGCTTGAGATGCTGCAGGTCGGAAAAAATGTTGATTGGCTCTTGTCCGGGCAAAAAAGGCTAAATTCAAATTTATTGCTGCAATAACCTTTATAAGTTCGCAACAATATAAAAGAAATCAACAGTGTTTTTTCCGATGTTAAATTTCATTATGTTAGCGTGTCATCTTCTTGTTCAGTTCTCTGGTTCAGACCCCACAGTAATAAACATTCATTTTGGAAATCTTTGTTCTCTATCCATATATTTGACGTCAATTCTAATTGTGGTTTTGACTTTTTCGATCTTCCGCTTTTTTTTTGTCTATTTGAAAGTTATTATCTAAAACTGACTCGTTAAAGTAGATGAAACAAGTTTGTAGATGGTGATTGGCTTATTAGAAGGTAATATTTCATGCCTGTCCATGAAAGGTAACAGTATGGTAAAGGTTTACTTGCCATCAGCTAGACTTAAATAAGCCTGTCAAGTGTAAAGGCAGTAGCTGTTACACTTTTCAAAACATGAATAGTGCAGATTTTCCTCACATGTTTATAAAAATCAGAAGTATAACCATTTGGAAGAGCTACCCTTGAGTTTTCTCTCACTTCTACCTCCCTTTCAACTTTCATTAGTCAAAATGTCTTAGAGTGTGGCAATCTTATAGAATGCATTCTGAATAGCTATGAGTTATAGCTTGGTTTCTCTGATTTAAAGTTTATGCAATTCATGACTTGCTCTCAGAAATTATCTCTGAATTGTGGTTTTTTATGCTTCACAGTTACTTCAGTAAGGTCAGCAAGGCAGGTAATTGACGCACTGAACGCAGAGCGGCAAGATATAGACATCATACTTGCTGAAGTTGACCTTCCTATGAAGAAGGGTATGAAGATGTTGAAGTACATAGCACGAGACAAAGAACTGCGCCGAATTCCTGTTATAAGTAAGTTATATTGTTAAAAATACCAGTAAGACTCTATTAAAGGAAAATTTTATTCTGTTCCTCATTAATATTTCTGAATTTCTCTTGTTTTGATAAGTGATGTCGGCACAAGACGAGGTATCCATTGTTGTTAAGTGCTTAAGACTCGGAGCAGCAGACTATCTAGTAAAGCCTTTACGCACTAATGAACTGTTAAATTTGTGGACACACATGTGGAGAAGGAGGCACATGGTTTGTATTGCACAGTTCCATAGTAATGGATATTCCTCGTATTTTTTCCATCCTAATGTTATTTCTCTCTCTAGAGTCAATTAACTTTTGGTAATCATGAAATGGTTGCTGAAGACTAACTGTTTTTTGGACTTTTAGCATCTTTTTGCTTAAATCTCATATTTTGCAGTGCTATGAAATCCATCACAGCATTAAACTTAGGAAGCCCAAGATTTAAACCTGGCTTGAGCCAGAGCTTGAGTGACAAGTGAATAATGTTTCATAAATAATTAAGAATTTAAGACGATATACCATTAGTTAAGTGAATAGAACATATATTTAGTATTTTACAAGTATTTTGGTAAGTTTTCAGGTTAACCTGACCAATTCACCAACTAGTTTCTGGGATTTTCTGGCTGGGTCTGTTGGTTCCTAGAGGCTTTTTTTTTTTGGGTTTTGGGGGGGGGGGGGGGGGGGGGGAAGGAGGGCTTCAAGCTATTTGGCTAATTTTGTGTGGACCTGTAGGCGGTGCTTAAGATTTTGCCACAGCCACTTTAAGAAATCAAATACTAATTGCTGGCCTACGATATCCTGTTCTTGAACAAAGTTTTGGCCAAAAGTACAACAAAGAAATAGCTACATAAAAAAAGGCAGTATTTATTGACTTTACAACTAGTGACATTAAACCTGACACTATTAGTAAATTAGTTGTTCTATGCTGTTATATAATTTTTTTTTTTTAAAAAAGGGATCAATGTGCATATGAAAGTATGAATCTTATGTCTGTTGCCATCGGATAGAGATCAATTCTAAATAATGTTGGTATATGGGAAAGATTTTACCTTGCTTTAACAGGAGACTTGATATGCAAACACGACTATACATGGAGTATAGAATGTTAGGGTGGCCTCTCCTCTCTTACTCTACCCTGATTCTGCTGTTTGAATTTGCATGTGCGTTTCTCTTTTACATATGAAACTTTTCACTGTACTTTTCAATACGGCTTAGATTTTCTCAAATTGAAATTGAGATTGAAATGTGTTTTCACATCTATGCTGACAGCTTGGACTCGTAGAGAAGAACATCTTGAACTATGACTTTGATCTGGTAGCATCAGATCCTAGTGACGCTAATACAAACAGTACCACCTTGTTCTCGGATGACACAGATGACAAGTCCAAGAGAAGCACTAATCCAGAGATAGGAATGCCTATCCAACAGGAACATGAGGTAATTGTTAGAAACAAACTTACATAGGTGATAAAGAATGGAATTAGTAATGACGTGATAGTTCAGACTTCAGCCTTTGATCCTCACTAATGCCCCTTTCCCCAATTCCCTCCTCCTATATCATGAATTAATGAGATTGTGCACCTTGGTTACATTGAAATTGAATTTATTATATGAAGAAATCTAGTCTTTTTTTTTTCCCCTTTATCAACTTTTGGTTTACTTTGCAAGTCGTTATACCCTTCAGAATGTAAACTTTGAGGTTGAAATAGCATTAGTTTTCATATTTCCCTCCGAATGCAAAGGAGTCAATTTAGCGCAAATTAAGATGCTGTTGTAGAGATTGCCTGCCTTAATATCTATTTATCAGATCTCCTGCAAAGATACTTTAGCATTAAATCAAAAGAAGTTTCTAATTTTGTCAATGGATATAATTAATCAAACTAATACTTAGATCCCTTGAATAAAGTAATGCTCGTGTCTGTGAAGGACATACTAGCCAATGGAGACTGCATTATGACCCCTCAAGGGTCAGAGGTTCAGTAATATGCTGAGCAAATGCCAATAACCTGTAGCTCATTTTCAAAACAAGTCTTTTACTATGTCATAAATAAATTAATATTCATTTGCACGTGACAAAGTAATACTTTTACAGGCCAGCTACGGTTGTTTTAGGTATGAACTGACAGATTATTATAAAGCTGCAAATAACTGATGTACAGATCAGAGATGATATAATGACATGTTACATGATAATTTATTTATTTTATTCCCCTTTTCAGTCTACTGTTGCTGTTGCCACTGCTGCTACAGTTGTTGAGGAGCCTCCAGATGCTCAAGCATCAGAATATCACCCTGATGTGCCTGGAATTAGTGATCGCCGAACTGGTATGCGCCTCCACTTCTTCATTAAATATTTTCCAAGGTCTGAGATGTATTATAACTTTCTGCATCATTAATATTGAAGTTATATACATGATTGTTTTTAAAAACTTGTTTAAGTACCATAATGACACACAGACAAGGAGAGGGTGTTAACCTTACCCAAAATAATTTTGGGTTTTCTCGCTATGGGGACATAATTACTTGTGGTAGCTTACACCTCATATTTTGTTCTCAATAGAAGAGTTCAGCTTTCCTGAGTTCCAAAGTTTCTTTTTTCATTCTGAAAATAACCTAAATATACAAGGGATTCGTGTTCTTGAGGTTCAGTTTTGTTAATGAATACTGATATGAGTGCCCCTCTTCAGTTTTATATTTTTCTCTCTGATTTTGCCATAATTTTGTAGGACATTTTTCAACTGGTCCAAAGAAGAGTGAACTAAGGATTGGGGAGTCATCGGCTTTCCTCACTTATGTTAAAGCAGCCACAATGAAGAGCGACTTCCAAGCAGTTATTCATGTTGACCGTAATGCTGCTACACATTTGAGGATGGAAGATACGCATCAAGCATGCACTCAACAAGGGGTTAATGATCTTCAAATACATGGAAATGGAGAGACATGTGAAAGTCATTCACAGGATGACTTACCCAGCAGTAATAGTATGCCCGATTCGTTCTCCATTGAAAGGTCTTCCACTCCTCCTGCATCGATGGAAATGTCACAGCAAAAGCACTTCATGGAAGAACATTTACCTCAGGCCAGGATCCATCCAAGAAATGGAACTCATCATTCTGAGCTTGAAGTATCCGGCATGCCTCCCCAACATCATTATCCATATTATATTTCAGGAGTTGTTAATCCGGTTATGATGCCATCATCAGCACAACTGTATCAGAAGAATCTCCAGGACCTGCAGACTCATGCTAGTACAGCTATGATTGCACAGTACAATCATCTCTCCCACTGCCCTCCTCATGCAACTGGGATGACGTCCTTCCCATATTACCCAATGAGTGTATGCTTGCAACCTGGACAGATGTCTACAGTTCATTCATGGCCATCATTTGGAAGTTCAAGTTCTTCTGAAGTCAAATTAAGTAAAGTTGATAGAAGAGAAGCAGCATTGATGAAGTTTAGACAGAAAAGGAAAGAACGCTGCTTTGATAAGAAAATTAGGTATGTCAATAGGAAACGACTTGCTGAAAGGCGGCCACGGGTGAGGGGACAGTTTGTCAGAAAGTTGAATGGCGTAAATGTAGATCTTAATGGACAACCCGCTTCCACTGACTATGATGAGGATGATGAAGAGGATGAAGAGGCAGCAAGAGATTCCTCTCCTGAGGATGCTTGAGAATGTCCAGGCGCTGCTTTGTGTAAGGACCTATTAGTTCATTCCACCGTATTGAGTCAGTCAAGGACCTGCCACTGTTCCTTGCTTGATGAAGAGCTGTTGCTTCAGCATGATAAGCATGTGCATCCATATGTCAATGACGCTTATCCAGTTTGCGCCCTTATCATTTGGAGTCCAAGCAAACTCTTTGCTTGGCACTGACTCAAATGCATCCTACTGAGCTCTTCGTTGTGCCAAATGCGGTTGAAAATATCATGTTTGTGTTTAATTGAAACTGTTAGAAGCAGCTTGTGCTTACTTATGTTTATGAAGACAACTCAAGAATTTTCCGAGAAATTAGTTTCTTGTCCAAAAATTTACTGTCAAGAGAAATTTTTTTTACAGCTATCCAAAGCCCTTACCCTCCCCAAATGTCTCTCTGTATGAAATATTTGTGTGAAGTGAACTTACTTAGAATGGTGAAACTCAAGGTTCAAAGTAGCTGGATTCAGTGCTATAGTTTATGGGGAAAAGCCGAAGATCAGGATTTCTTTTATCTTGGTTTGAAATTTTTCAGTTGGCTGGGAAGTTGTATCTTTATGTTCACTTATTAGTTTTAACTTGTAATCAACTAATGTTACTCCCGAGCTGGCCCGAGTATATAAAATAAAATAAGAAATTTGCATGCATTAAATGAATGTTCATCCAATGGTCAAAATTTATTTTATATATGTGTAAAGCAAACCTCAATTGTTTGGTGTATATGCACCCCGAGCTTCTCAGAATTTCTCCATAAAATTATTATTTAGTCATGAGATCATGTCCGCTGGGAGATTCTATTGGAAAGAGAAGCTAACATGAACATTTGGATAAGGGATTAGAAACAGAAAATAGTAAATGCGAGATTGTTCAACAAGAATCAGTAGAGCGATTAGGTTTTGTAAAATAATATAATGCAGTCAACAATCTTTCCTTAAGGTGGATAAGTCTATCGCCAGAGGGACAAGACATAAATTGGAACACAATTTGATCCTCAATATCTGCTGGCATAAACGCTGTCAGATGGCTATGGATGCACTTTTTGGTTTAAGCTTAAGGGGGAATTATCGTTACTCATCGTATAATTTGTAACATCTTCTGAAAAGAGATTTATCGTTCAAATCTTCCTCTAACGTCGTGTGTCAATGTAGTCTACAACAAAATTATATCAATATGCCGTTCCGTTATCAAATAAACGGATTTGCTTTCTTCGTTATTTTTATGTATTAAGAATTTTTTTTGTTGCAAGGACAAACAAAACTAGACATGAGAACCGTTTCATATATCCTTGAATTGAAAAATAGTATATATTACAGGCCAATAAAGAAAAAAGAAAAATAGTATATATTATATGAGAAAAATTAATGAGAACTGCTGCAAACACAACTTAGAAGTTGGATTTTCTATTGCTCCAGCTAAGCAAAATATTAACCCTCCATTTTTATTATTTTCAGTTCCAACTATTTAATTTTTTTTATTTTGATATTTTTTTAAATTTTGAAGGAAGCAAAATGCAAGATAAAGACAACTTTCTAACTTTTAATAAAATTGTTTGTCTAGTGAAAGTTAGAAAATTGTTTTCATCCCGTGTTCTACTCTTTTTGAAATAATATAAATATATATATATATATATATATATATCAAAATAAAAAATAATAGATGGCTGAGATTGAAAAAAAAAAAAAGCAAAACAATGGAGAGGGAGGGTGAAGCTAAGCGACACAGCAAAGAATCCAAGTTCCACAAGCAAGGACAGTTTGAGATAACTAATAGCCATGTATAGTATTGTTGACAAGCAAGGACAGCAGGCTAACGAGTCAGCTTGAAATATAGGATTAATATAATTGCAAGGACCAGAGCTGTGATTAAGGAGCCAACAATCCATTTGTTCCTGCTCATTCTTTTTGACATTGATGACAACACCTTCTTGCTTTTGCTGATGTTATCATCCACTCCATGAAGCTGCATCGGGGAAAAAAAAATTTAATATGTCGGCCTTGACAACCTAGTTAAACTAACATAATGGAAAAAGGGCTGAAAAGCCTGAATGAATTTGATTCTCCACAGCACTCTGTTGATTCATATGTAGGGAAACCCATTCAAATAATGAAGTGCCGGTAAGAGTATATTCTAGTTGAGCGGATTCCTTAACATCAAATACTAAATCACTTGTATCGGAAAGCCGATAGATTACAAAGTGAAAAACATATTGAGGAGACTTACCGTATTATGGGCATGAAGTAGAGATTGGCGTTGTTGATGCAGGTCTTGGAGGATAGAGACTCCAAGCTCCTCAGTCTCCAGCATTGTTTTTCTACTGGCCTTTATTCTATCAGTGGACTGATTTAACCTCTCAGTTGACATCAAAAGTCTTCCTCTTTGATCGTTTGATACCTATATCATCCCAAAGTGGTCCATAAGAATGCATAATGCATGAAGATAAAAGCTAAAATATTTATTCCATCTATTCGCCCAAAGTCCAAATAGAAAATACCTATATAAAGCATTAAATTCCCCGACTTTCGCCTATTTAACTGTTTTTGAATGTATCAAGTACCATGCATTACTGGCTTTGAGGTCCATATACTGGCCTATTTTGGCCAGAAGACAATTCAAGAGTTTCACTGCAAACAGGCACTTGTAGCAATAAAAATGACGAGCTAATCCTAATCTCAGATTTTCCAAACATTATCTTCTAACATACCATATTAATCTAGGCTCACAGTTAAAAAAGAATGGCAACTGCGCCTATTATTATTAAAGCGATGGAGGGAGAGAGGGATACCGTCAGTGCATCAGCACTTCCTGACTCCAGCAACTCATCTCGAGCAGCCAGGTTTGCATTAGCTGATGAGATTCTTTTAACTTCATTTTTCAAATTGTTCACATCAGTTTTATATTCCCTTAACTTGGCAAGAAGCGTTGCCCTTATATTTGGCTGCAAACTCCTAGCCTCAAGGTCCATTTTCCGAATCTGAAAATACTCAAGCAGGGATTATAATACAGTCAAATATTACAAGTAGAAGAAGAAGATAAGTCCTATATACCAATGCGTCAGCATCATCTAGTCCAGTTTTTATTTCAGAAAGTTTCTGCTTCTTCTGCTCTGCAGCACAAAGTGGCAAGTCACTAAAAGGAAAAAGGAAAAAAATATCTACTTATTTTGGTGTTGCATTTTTTAACAAGTAACAAAATAAGTGAATTATCCTAAGAAAATGCTCTCCAGCAGGCATACACCTATTCGGGCTCCTAGTCTGCTACAAACTAGCAGAAACTATAAATTCATAACACCACACATACTAGTTCCATTATGCGAGAAATTAACTTCAAAAGACAAGTACTACTCCACATTTCAAAGGCTCTCATTCGTTTACCAAGTGCGTGCACATGATTAAATTAACAAACAATCTCACCCACAACAGTTGAAGACAATTTTAATGCAATGATCATATCCCTAGCAAGAAATCAAATCAATATTTAATTATTAATAATGTTTCCTTTCCTAAAATGACCCTAAAAATGGAATTAGGTTTAGCAGATTAGCAGTTAATATGACCTAGAGCAAAGGATCAATAGAAGGGAATATTGTGAAAGTTAAATTTATTTTTTCCACAAGAAAATACTACTCTTCTTGAAAATGTAATACTCTGTCATTTTCTCCAGCACATTATTTGGTAGTCATATAAAAACATTCGGCCAACCTTGTGTTACATCTAACAATTAGCACCGTCGTACTCTTTTTGTTCATCGTTTCTCTTATGTAAAACCACGTCAAACCAACTAATCATGACAAGGATTTTAAAAAATCATTAAACTTCACAAAATTCAGAAGAAACGTATAACAAAATGTAAATTAACAAAGGGAATTAGCGACAGAGTCTACATAAACGGTTCCATTACCTCCATCAAGGGCAGACGCTGCCGTGCATTTCCGGGAAAGATTAGCCGATAGCTCACAGTATTGGCGCTCGTACCCTTCGAATACCTGACTCATCGTTCCTAATTTCTCACCCACCTATAGTTCCAATCAAATTGGACAAATCCAAATTACTTCGAAGGTTCCTTTCATCGGAAGTAAAAGGAAAAAATGATAGGAAACTCGTATATTCATTTTTTATCCCAAACCCTAAATTTCACCTGTGAAGACTAAATAAATGGATCTAAGAAAATGTTGAGCAATTTATGATTAGTGGTTATTTGTCACATTCATGCACAAGCACATAGAGATATCCACATGCCAAACAGGTGAAAAATGTACCGGATTTTGATCGGAGAATTGGAATTGAGGAGTAAATGCCGATGAGGCCTGGCCGGAGAAGGATCAGAAAGGAGAGGGGCTGCAAACCGAACCGATCTCTAGTAAAAAATGCAACCCAAAAGTAAAAAAAAAAAAAAGAGGGAAATGACGCGTTCGGATGATACGTACGCTGTGCGAAGCCACAAAACGACACCGTTTTTATCCTTATATTCATTTTTATCCTTTCCATTAGCGAAGCCACGTTAATTGAAACACAGCCAAAACATTTTCATCATTTCCATTAACCATATTATATTCATTAAAAGTCAGAAAACAAAAATCTTTGGTGGTTCCTCCATAAAAGATTCAAAATCTTTCAACACTGGTGAGGCATATTAAGAAAAGAAAATCAGGTTCATAAAACAAACAAATTATTCTAACTGCAAGAATATTTACAATATATATGGCAAAATTCGAGCAGATTTTCTAAAGAGATTTATTGCTTTATCACAGCTCACATTTCAGTTGGATAAAAATACTTATATACAGAGCTCCTATTTACAAAGATGATAGCTTTGACTTGTCTGAATGTTTGTCGTCATCTTATTATTCTCATAATAAAGATAATAACAACGATAATATTAACAATATAAACTTCAAATGATACAGAATCCGTAAGTTGATGTAGGAACTCATCAAGCAAAATTCCTAAACAACAAGGCATCATCTAAGACGAAGTTAAAATGAGTTTATAGTATAATTAAACAATTGCCCCACTGTTGACATCTTTCCAAGTCTCTCCTTTTTACCATTGAGTTATACTCAGAGCCATATTAGCCATGTAGTGAAGCAAATTTTTTTAAACCTAAAGATACAGATCACAACTATAGCAAAGTATAGAATTCACAAGCTCCTCTCTCAATATGCTACTGTATGAGATTTGACTTTCCTCCACATATAATATATGAAACCGATCGATTCTCCAAATTAAAAGAAAAGGCTAACAGATATCTTGCTGCTACTTTATAAAAAATTGAATGTATTTAATCACCCAACAAATGTGGAAAAAAAAAAGTCCAATTTGGAAATGTTTCTAAGAATGAAACTTTCTGGGCAACCAAACACACCCATTTCGCCCATCCTTACATGGCAACACTTAAACTCCTAAGGGCTTTAGAAGTACTTCATCATATCGATGAAGCAATCGTTCTCTTGGACAAAACATCTGTGATCCTAGAAAGTAAAGCTTTGGTTTCCGTCAAACTCCTACTAAGCTCAGAGTAAAGCATAATGAATTGGGGGCTAAGTTGGCTGGAAGCCACCAAGTAAGAAGTATGGAGAGAGATCTATCATTGGCAGCTTTATTTTTGTTAGAAAGAAAACCTAATTTGTTGTAGTGATTTGTGATTGTGATACTTACGCTAGAGCCATTAATTATGCGGATGGCTGGGATTATAAGGACCAAAACAATGTTGTTTTATGGCTTCACACAACATGCGTATCGCAAGGATAAGCAAATGATATGAACACAAAGATGAAGGAGGCTTTATTTATTTATTTATTTTTAGAATGAGTTGTTTTTTGGAAGAGAAGAAGGGGGTTGAGATTGGGTATACCAAACTTTACCAATAATTACCCATGCACCATAGAATTATCAATTATACGTTTATACCATCAATGTTAAGACTTAATTATAAAATTGAATTCTGTATTACCAGAATCTAGTTGGATAGAAAATAATAGAGGTCGGAGCCCCACATTGGTGTAATCTATTGTTCATTTCTTTTTCTTTCTTTATTATATTTCATGAAAGAAAATAGATATTCTCAATTTCTTATTAAAATTGACAATATTGATGGCTCCAAAAAACTCTTTTTAAAGGAAGGAGTATTAGTATTCTTTTTCAATCAATAAATTATGTCATCAAATGACATTTCTTTAAATAAGTATGAATAAAGATAGTTATGGTAATTTCACATTATTATTTACTCCTCACTGGGTGTGCTAATTGCTTAAGGTGTTAGTAGTTTTTTTTCAAAAGGAATCGACTAGTTAGTCAATGTGATCTAATCAAATGATTGATATCAAAAACCTAATTTTTTGGTCTTTATTTTTCAAGTCAACAGGGAAGATGGGACATAATTCTTCTAAAAGAAAAGGTCCTTATAGTACTAAATGTGCTAAACCTTGTGATACTATATAAAATAATATATCGTATAACATAATATAATCTTATATTTGATTATGCATTATATAATATTGGATATGATAAAAATTAACCTTTTTTGATAAAAGTACTCTTTCTTAAAAAAATATATTATATTTATTCAAATTTATTATATTATATTAGAAAAAGAGAGCACAAGTGAGTAAGGCTATACATGGGGCTTGACAACTTAGTCAACTTGGTCCCATCCATTCATATTTGGCAAAGCCAAGAAAAAATTTGGGTAAGCAAAATTAAACCTCTTGACTAAGTTGAATTGGGTATTGGGCAAGCCATGTTGGGCAATTTAGCCTAGCCTTGCTCGATCTTATGCATTTAAAAAATTAATTTATAAGGATTTATATAAAAATTTAATTTTTTTATGGATAAAATGTAATTTTATAATAATTTATATGAAAATTTTTATCTTTTCAAGACAATTTTATAGCTTTTCCAAATATTTGAAAAAATGACTTCATTAGCCGAAAAAACTAATTTGACTCAACCCAATACTAAATCAATTGGTCTAAGCGCAAGCCTAAAAAAAAAAGTAATTCATGACAAAACCAAGTTGAGCACGAGGTTATAAGGTGATCATGGTACTTAGCACCCTAGCCAGCTTGGTCTTGTTTGATTACATCAAGCCAAGTTATGTCAAGGTAAAAGAGAAATAGGCATATAAGGTCGGACTAAATGATTGAGCCGAGTTAGGAATTTGAGCTAGCTATGTTGACCAATTTGACCTATCCTAACTCAGTCTTATTAATTTTAAGAAAAGAAATTTATAGGGATTTATATGAATATTTTATTTTTTTCAATAATAATTTATATATATTTTTTAAATTAGCCCGACAAACCTAATAAACCAACATGACTCATCTTAATATTAAACCAAACTAGGTTAGTTCAAGTGTCAAGTTAGGCCAATACTTAGACCAACCTATAATCATCTCTACTAAACTAAGCCAAAATCCAACCGAGCCCAACTCATGAATATCCATACAAATGAGGATTAGAATAAGAAAGTATTGATAATACCTTATAAATCAAAATCTAATCAAATATAATCCTACCCTTAGAGGTTTGATTAGGTTATATATTATTTTGATATATAAAAGAACTTTAATATATAAACTTATATAATATATTATGTGTACCAAACAAGTGATAAATCTTATAATATATTATATTAGTTTATATAATCAAGCCTTGTACAATATAGCAAATAGGGCCTAAATTGATAAAATGAAATATACAAATTCTAAAATTGACAATAGAAAGATTTTAAAGGAAAATGAATGCAATTCCAATAAGAATTAGATTAAAAGTAGTGAATAAAGAAAAAAAGAAAATGATGAATAAAATTGATAAATAACTAAATAATAAAAGAAATTGTAAAACAAATTTATTAAAAAGTTTTTGTGTGTCTTTTGATAATCTTTATTCTCAATTTATAGCATCTTCTACTGTGGATATTGTCTATTAGTGCATGTCTTTATTTATTGCATCCATGCTTGCATGGTGGTCTAGTGGTGAAGATTGTGACATTAAACTACTTTTCGGGGTTGTTATTTTGCTGAATTTACACCTTCTTGCTTTTTCAACATTTTCTGTTAGGTGAAGCAAGGGTTTCGATAAGTGATGGTGCTTTTGCCTAACAATGAGGCTTTTAGATAACACTGTTATCAATTGGCGTCTTCTCGGATAACTCACTCAATTGCCCTAACTTCTAGCTATAAACAATAATCTTATGATTTTTTGTGCAAGCAAAACCTTTTGTTCATTTTTTATTAAAGCTATTGCAATATTTGTTATTTGTTATGTGACATAATCTCTTTCATTTGAAAATAAAAAAAATGATAAAAGTCTAAGGTGATATCCCTATTAATAAATAATAAATGTAATATTATATTTTATCCGAATACTTCTAAAAATAATAATTAATTTTTTTGGCTCTTTCACCCATATATTTAATTTTGGCCGTTTAATTTGGGTCAAACCTGCTGTTTCACCATGAATTTAAACTTAGTACAGACAATAGCTGTCTATTTTGGCCCATTTGATTATTTTAGGCTATTTGTTATTTAGGTTGTTAAGATTTTCGGCTTTGTCGAGTCATGGTCTTAAATTCTTAATTTGGTGTTCATAGTCTGAAATGCATGTTACCCATTTAGTCCGTAATGAATGAAATTTCAAGTCCACACCCATTAAAGAGAAAATAAAGCCCATGATCCATAACCCACCTCATTCTAAAAAAAATTCAGTTAAAAATTTTAAGATAGTCAACAAAATAGTTAATACTTTTTTTTATAGCTGCTTACAATTTGATTTTTTAAAATTATACTTACTTTTTTTTAAGTTATAATCAAATTCTTTTAAAAATAATTTTTTTAAAAACTTTAAAGCTCTAACTAGAATTTCTTCCAAAAAAAAAAAGAGATTGCTCTTTCCCACTCCCCCGGCCAAACACAACACTCACACACATTGCCCAAGATGACGCCTCTTTCCCAAAATGAAGCTTCCATCCTATCTGCCAACCTTGTGTGGATAGCATAATACGGAGAACAATTCTTACGTATACTTAGCATATCACGTTATTTATATTAATATTTATTTTACACATAAATTTTTTTTGTATTGTATATGAATTTTACCTATACAAATTTAATCTTATCAACTAATTTTTTTAATTGCATCATGTTCCAAGCACACCTAAAGAAAATTCTAATGCTGAAGTTCCTTCATTTATGCCTTTGCACGCATCCCATTAGCTTCAAGAGGAAAGAAGGTCACACAAATCTCCATTTGAATTCAAAATTTTACACACTCTCTCTTTAATCTCTCACAAAAACCAAAGCTTTCATTCCCTCAGTGTTAGTTTCCCGTTGACTGCAGATTTACGCAGAATAGAAATGGAGTATACGACGTGAGAGTGTGAAGAAGAGGAAGTTGAGTCTTGAAAACTCGCACATGTATGTCCCATGCGCATGTTAGGGATACAAAGTCAAAGAGAGATGCCAAATATTGTAGGGCTATGTACACGTGTCCCTGTTGTTGCCACCGCCACTGTGACATACTGTGGAAGCGAGTGTGGACTCCACGCGCTTTCTGCATTCCGTGTTCATGTATGATCCTTCAAAGAAGCAGACGAAGAACGCGTTGACAATTGAAACTCGAAGGTGAAGGTGAAAGTGTAGTGTAGCGCAATCAGCGAAGTGTATGACAGAGCAGAGACAGCGAGGGGTCCATTAACATTTGACAGACCACAAAAAGTGGTTTATATATATTAGAAAAAACTTACACAGAGTTGTTTATACTTTTGTTAATAATTTTTTTTAAATATAATAAATATCTAGTTAAATGTATAGTTTTTATAAACAATTATATAATTTTTAATAATTTAATATTATATTATTAAGTTTTTTAAATAATTTATATATATATTATAATTGTATTAAAAAATATGATATTTAAAATAGTCACTTGCTGTCCGTTTGCTCTCTGTTCAACAAAGGCCATCATATTATATTAACTCAATTTTTTATAAAAATCTTCCCCAACCATTATATTAAATAAAATGAAAACGCTGTGAATATGACATTTTGTTTTGGTGTAAAAAACTGTATTTAATGGCTTGATTTTTATAATTATTTATACTACTAAAAGTTTAAAATTTAATTCAGGACTAATTATAGAAAAAATCTCAACCTAAAAATAAAATAATGAAAATGAAGAGTTCATTTGGAATTTCTTTTCTTGCCGACACAAATTCATGAATCCATATATTTATACTTTTTTTAAAATTATTTGGCATATCTGTCTTTTTAATTGATTTATTCCTTTCTTCATGATAAAGATGGTAGAAAATAAAAAAAGTATATTTCAATTCTTATATAGATATATATATATATATATTTTTCCAATATTCTATCATCCAAACTTATATCTGATGGGTAATTGCAAAATTTATTCATTGAAATCTAAATATGGGGATAAAAAAGTATATTTAAATCTAGATTTAAAATTTTTTAAAGGTTTATATATATATTCCTTATGTTTTAGATATGTGTTTGTTAAAATTAAATAATTTTATATTATATTGATTATGTGTTTGTACAATTTTACTAGTTTAGATTTTCAGCCCTGAAAGATAGGCAATTTAACTCATATATATATATATATATATATATAAACTCAACTGCATAACTATTAAAATTATTTTTCATATATACATATATATAGATATAAGTTTTTTTTAAAAAAATGCAGAAAATTACCTCTGCGTTCTACAAAAATTAAATTTTTCTAAAAAAATTATTGAACAAGGAGGAAACATTTTAGTGTTCAAAACATGCATATATATATATATATATATATATAAAAGGGGGATGTGAATTGGGTTGGAGGGAGGGTTTAGGTATTTTATGTGTGTTTGTGTGTAAAATATAATAAAATATAATATATTAATTTTTAAATAAATAATAAAACTTTAGATTTTCTATATTTTAGATTTTTATATCTAAATTTTTTTTAAAAAAAATTTATTATTGTTATTATGATATGTAGATAGTTTGTTCTGTGTATGTGTGTGCGTGCGAGAGAGAGAGAGAGAGATAGTATTTTTTATATAATAAATATAATTTTATTTAAAATTTATAATAAAATATTAAAATATAATTATTATTAATAATAAATTTATGAGTTCTGATTTTATAAATAAAAGCTATATTTTTAATTATAATTTATTAAATACAATATATTAATAATATGCTCACAGAAAATTTAATATAGTGAATAAATCAAAAGTTTTGTTATTAGATATTTATTATTGAATCATTAAGCATATTATTAATATATTATATTTAGATCTAATAAAATTCTTTAAAACAAATAATAAAATGTTAGATTTGGATGTCTAAAACTCTTTAAAGCACATCTTTTTTGTTTGGAGTTAAATATTCAAATATTCAACGCAAAAACCAATTTGGGATTAATGTAAGGTGGTCCTTCTCTTGAGGTTAAGAACATTTATCCTCGTTGTTAAATTAAGTTTTGCCAAAGACTTGAAAATTAACTATAGCAAACCATCTAAATATTATGATAACAACAATAAATTATTTCTAAAGAATATTAGATATAAAAATCTAAAATTTTATTATTTGCTTTAAACATTTTTTTCCAAATATAAATATAATATACTAATAACCTCCTTAATAATTTAACAATTAATATATGATAACATAAAAATAATTTATTTATTATTTATTTTTAAATTTTTAAAAATATAATGCATACGGGTGCGTGCACACACATGCAAACCAAAACCCCATCCCTTCTCCCTCCAAAAAAAAAAAATTTTATATAATTTTGAAGATGGAGGTATTTTCTCCACATTTAGTAATTTTTTTAAATAAATTTTTGTACAGCACAAAAACAACCCTTTTGTGTTCCCTTTTTTTTAATAAGTTCAGTTATATGTAGTGTATTTTTGAAATTAAATTATATGTGTAGAGAAATAGTTTTTAACAAGTATGCATTTAAGGTTTTTTAATTGCATATATTAGTTAAATTATCCCTATCTATACATTAAGCGTGTGTTTGGATTAGCGGCCGAACAACCCAAACCACGTTTGAAACAAAGCAACAAATAGTTGCTTCTTCTTATCTACGGCAAGCAAACGTGATTTTTTATTTTTTCACCGCCAAACCAAACATGTTATAATTAGTTGTTTTGTTTGAGATATATATTTTATTGAAATTAGATAATTTTAAATTATATTATATTATGTGTTTGGAAGATATTAATGGCTGAAAATTTTTAATAATTTTATATAAATAAATTTTATGTAAGTAAATATTAACTTTAAAAATAAATTATTTCTTTTAATAAACAATTGGAACCTAAAAATTCAAAAATATATTGTAGAATGAGACGGGCAATGTTGGATATCCCACGTGATATAAGTCTAACAATTTAGAAAATAATAATAAATTTTACATATTTAAGTTTAACTAAAGTCATACCTAAATGTTGGATTTGCTAGAGTCCCGATCAAGGTTGTCAAATTTGTAAGTTTAAATAAATTCATAAAAAAAAAGTAAGTTTATAATGTAAATTCATATTATAAATTCGTAAAAGTTTATATTTGTTAATAATTATATATAAAATATAATATATAAACAGAAATTCATTTAAATATATTTTAAATTATACTATTTAAAAAAATTATTTATATTCTATAATTTATATTTTTTAATATAAAAATTTTAATAAAGTATATACATAAATATTATTTTTGAGTTTTTTTTAATAGATTATACTAAATTTAAAAATTTTGATCATTTTTAAATTTAATTTGACTTAATTATATGAGAATTTGTCAAATTTAGTTCAAAATAAATTAAGTTAATTGAATTTATTTGAATTAAAGATAAATTAAATTAATTTTATATTAAATCTGAATTTATAAACAAATTAACATAATTTTTTTAAATAAAAATTTAAACTTTTTAAAATTAAAGAGTCAACTTATAAATTTAATTACAAAGCTGTTTGTCTTGTTTGTCTGTTTTTGGTCTTTTCATTATTCCAATAAAGTCAGGTTACTTATTTTCTAATTATAAACTCTGGCATGGTCGTGCAAATTAATCACAGCATATGGGGGAAGATGGAAGAATCCAAATAACAAAACTTGCATGACATGACGAAAGATTAAGACAGGTGAATTCTAAATCCTTGAACGCTCAAACCGTCGGCGGTGGACACATGTCTCGGTCTCATTTTCCTGGACCCCTCGCTTCCTCCCCTCTAAACCCTCCCCACACTGCCTCTGCTTCTCCTTCTCCTCCTCCTCCTCCCGCCATTAACAAACTCCTCTACACATCCTCTATCTTCCTCTTCTAGGGTCCACATCCCTTCATTTTCTCTCTCCAGCTTCATCTTTCCCTTCCCTCCTGTTACCCGAAAAGATTATATTCCTAGACACACAAGGCATTCCTTCTGAATTTTCAGGTGGAGTGTACTTCTAGCTGCAGAAATTATATCTTTGGTCTGTTTGACACTCTTTGTCAGTTCACGCTGACACCGAGGGATTAAGAGAGAGAGAGAGAGAGAGAGATGGGGCAAGAGAATCTATCAGCTCAGAAGAGGAGTAGTGGAGGTGGATTGCCCACTGCCACCGTCGCTAACGGCAGAGGCCGTGCATTTGCCGGCTTACCCCGTGGCCGGCAGATCCACAAGACCTTCAACAACATCAAGATCACCATCCTGTGTGGCTTCGTTACCATCTTAGTCCTTCGCGGCACCATTGGGGTTAATTTTGGTAGCTCCGACGCTGATGCTGTTAACCAGAACCTCGTCGAAGAGACTAATCGGATCCTTGCTGAGATCAGATCCGACAGCGATCCCTCCGATCCAGACGAACCTACTGAGACCGAGCTGAATCCGAATATCACCTTCACTCTTGGGCCGAAGATCACGAATTGGGACGAGGAGCGGAAGGTTTGGCTGGATCAGAACCCTGAATACCCTAATTATATCAAAGGTAAAGCTCGAATCCTACTCCTGACTGGGTCGCCGCCAAAACCTTGTGATAACCCAGTTGGGGATCATTATTTGTTGAAGTCCATAAAGAACAAGATTGATTACTGTAGATTTCATGGGATTGAAATCGTGTATAATTTGGCTCATCTGGATAAGGAACTTGCTGGGTATTGGGCAAAATTGCCTATGATACGGCGGCTGATGTTGTCGCATCCGGAGGTTGAGTGGATTTGGTGGATGGATAGTGATGCTTTCTTTACCGATATGGTTTTTGAGCTTCCTTTGTCGAAGTATGATAAGTATAACTTGGTTCTTCATGGGTACCCTGATCTGTTATTCGAGCAAAAGTCTTGGATTGCAGTGAATACAGGGAGCTTTCTGTTTCGAAATTGCCAGTGGTCTCTGGATTTGCTTGATGCTTGGGCTCCGATGGGTCCGAAGGGTCCCATTCGTGAAGAGGCAGGGAAGATATTGACTGCAAATCTGAAGGGAAGACCTGCATTTGAGGCAGATGATCAATCAGCCTTGATATATTTGTTGCTGTCAAAGAAGGATCAATGGATGGATAAGGTATTTCTTGAGAATTCATACTATTTGCATGGTTACTGGGCTGGTTTGGTTGATCGATATGAAGAGATGGTTGACAAGTATCATCCAGGTTTAGGTGATGAGAGGTGGCCTTTTGTGACACATTTTGTGGGTTGCAAGCCTTGTGGAAGCTATGGAGATTATGCAGTTGAGAGGTGCCTCAGCAGCATGGAGAGGGCTTTCAATTTTGCGGATAATCAGGTGCTCAAGCTCTATGGGTTTAGGCATCGCGGTCTATTGAGCCCTAAAATCAAGAGAATCAGAAATGAGACAGTTACTCCTTTGGAGTTTGTAGATCAGTTTGATATACGAAGACATCCTCAAGGGAGTAGTGAATCCAAAAGCTAGCGCAAAAAAGATGTTCAAGGGGATATTATAGGCGATAATTTGAAGTAATCTGGTGAAAGTTCACATGTAAGTTTATTTGTTCTATTATCTTGGTACTTTGAGAACGTCAGGATAGAATTCTTTCAAAAGTTACCATCTTTTCCTGCCATGTTTGAGTAATCAGTAAGCAAATTATATTTACTGATATGCTGTGTACTGAGCTTCCGTTGTATTCCCTTCTGGGGCATGAATTTACGAAATTAAGATACTTCCACTTGAATTTTGTTGTAACATTATATGAGTGCAGGTCCCTTTTTCTGTTATATTTGACTAGCACACCGAAGATTTATGTTTTCAAGAGAGAGCAAAGAAAATGTATTGTTTTCAATGAAGCCAATGTGCAGGTGTTAGTGAATACTTTTGACATAGGCCCACCGCTTGGACACTGACTGGGATTTTACTTTCCCCGAGCTGACAAAAAAATGTTAAGTGGTAGATAGGTTGCTTTTAACTTTAAAGTAAAGCATATTGCAATTGATGGATGTTTATCAACAAAAGATCACTAATAAGAATCTATTTGAAAACTTTTTAATCAACACAATTCTATCTTACCATTTAAGTCAACCCTTATTTATGTATCAACATCTTTTAATTGCAGTAGATTCCTGCTTAAGAGTATGGTTAGTGACTGCTACAGCAGTATGGTATTTGGATAGCTTGCCTCAACTGGGTTTGCTTTATTACTTCATACTGAATTCCAGGGTTTTCAGAGTCTGCATATTTCCTTATGTCGGATGCTACAGCTTTCATATTATTCAACAAGAAGAGAAAACTAAGTATTCCTGAATTTCTGCACACTCCCTTTAAATATGTGCACATTACTAAAAAGTAACAACAGAGTGAAGCTTAAGAAAAGAAACATTAAGGAACTGCGAGATAATTATCAGCATAGTCTACATAACTGTAATTACCTAATAGTGACCCCCAAATAATAATAATAATAATAATAATAATAATAATAATAATAATAAATCTGGACATATTTGAGGAGGTCGGTTGAGCAAACTCAACAATAAACATGTGCTATATATCTAAGCGCAAAAACCAAGTTAAATAATCAAGAGTACAGCTAGAGAGCTCTTCTGGCCATCCTGCACAGACACGGAGTTTCCCTGTTGAAACCAGACATTCATGAGGAGTTGGCGCCAGTAGTCTTGCTTGCCAGATCCACGATATTCTTCCAAAGCTGGTGGTTCCTTCATCAGCTACTTTCTTGTGGGCTTGAAATGCCACCTTCTGGATGCATGTTCTATCACTCTGCTCTGTAACAGGAACGTGTGCTAAGAATCATAATTTATTCATTTGTCAAACCAAATTACAACCAGACAAGCACCTGTGCAAGCCATGCAAAAATTACAGTTAAGAGTTAAGGGTACTTGCAAGGTTGTCAAATGCAAAAAGTGCCCCTAAGAAGCTAGATCACCATAATGCCTTGAGGCAAAGGCGCCAGAAAAGCACCCATCCAAGTACAGCAAGGTGCTTAAAAGTAAAAAATAAATAAAAATATGCTATATAAATAGAAAATAAGTACGTATGAAATTGTGACAACATTTGACATATAGATTAATTATTCAAGTATTATAATCATAAAAAACAGTCGAATATTAAGATCCTCAAGTCATAAAATGACTGGCAGCCTAAATAATAATTTCTCAAAGTGAATAACGACTTTGCCCAATTACTTGTACTCACTGGGCTGGGATTTATGGTTTTTCCAATGCTTAGAATATTGTTTTAAAATACTTGAGAGTTATGAGTTATTGAGAGGGATTTTAAGATTGTATGTGGATGTAAAATAAACATGGTTTATGAAAGGGCCATGAGGCGAGTGCCTTTCATCCCCAAAAATGGAGGCGAGCGGCCTGGATGATGGCCCCTTGCCTCCATTAGCAAGAGGCGTCGAGGCCTCTTGACGCCTTGCCTGAGCGCCTTTGACTAGATTGGGTATTTGAAAATGAAGAAAAAGGAAAAGGTATAACGAGTCAGTCGATGTCAAAGGCTCAAAGCTCTTGACTAGTGCTCCTGATGAATGTGACTTACAAAATAGCTATTGTATTCACCACTCTTAGCCAATCAATTTGCCAATTTTATAGCTTGAGCTTTTTGATGAGCTGTAAGTATCTCATTCATTTGAGCAATCTGTCGCAACAGTTGGGCAATTCTCTGGAAAATACAGAACTTCTAGTTAGTGTGAGGACAACATAGTATAGGATGGAACTGCTGTAAAGAATGTATGCTTTCAAGTTAAATAATAAATTGGAATCAGTAGACACAGACATGATCAATAGAGAGTTATTCGTGCCTATATGCACAAGTCTCATTGCCAGATGGAATTGCCTTCACAAAACTAAAAACAATAGAATGCTTTGATTTTCCTGTTGACCTTTTATTCATTAGAACCCAGGCTAAAAAAGAGGGTTGTTTATTCACTTCCCAAAAGTTTTATTTGAACTTGGGACCTGCAAATTGGAGTACCAACGATCAATCATGGGTTTCGTCTTAGGTAGAAAACAATGACATGATTGATGCAGTAGAAATACCCATTGCGCAAACTATTCGGACAATAACATTCACATTTGTAAAGGCTACCTATCAGTGCCACAATAAGGATATCATCCAGGATACTGGCGGTAGGAACTCTCACAAACCAATGCCTTTGAAACCTTTTCATGGCTCATCCTCTCCAGCAATATCAGTCATTCACTCTTGCCCTTGTATCAAAATATACACTAGACGACCTTTTTATAATCATGGCTCAGGCTTTTAGTTCTCCCTATGCAATTTCTACCACGAAGTAATCTCTGCATTTGGAATTCCAAAATCATCTAAAATTAAAATCATTAAAATTCAACTTGAGAATAACAACGAACACTACACACTTGTAAAGTACGAAAACCAGTAATCTTAACGTACCTCATCTTTCTATTGAATATGACCATCACGTGATTTTGACCCTACGTCTGACTCCTTCTCCTCCTCCCAGCGTCGAAATTGCATGCACATCCACCACGACATTACTAGGCCGGGTAGCAGCTGCCAACCCAATTGACCAAATCACCCACCTTTTGGCAACATAATCTCAAAACGAAGTAACCACCGCCAAAAACATTTGAGCGTAAGATCTTGGGGCCAATACTCATCCACCTTGCTTCTTAGTACAATATTCAAAAGTTATAATACAAGTTTTCTTAAGTTATAAAAGACTTTTAAAATTATTATTATTCGATTTTAAAATTTTTATTACAACATTAAAAAGTTACAATTAAGGCTTTTTCAAGTTATAAGAGGTTTTTAGAATTATTATTATCAATTTTAATTTTTTTTTCATGTTGTCTCAGACCAATTATACTATTAAAAAGTTACAATATAAACTTTCTTTAAGATACAAAACTTTTAAGATTATTATTATTAAAATTTAAGTATTTTAACACCTTACTTCCTAGTATAAGTTACAATATTAAAAATTATAATTCAAGCTTCCTCAACTTACAAGATAATCTAACCATTATTACTACCAGCACCAGCTCACTCTGTTGGCCATTTCTATCCCCAGTAGATTCATAGTACTCCTCATTCCACACACAAATTCATACCCAGAAAGCACAACAATAGAGTTATTTGAGTCTGTATTTAATATTCTGAGGTCATTCCTCTGGGTTCATGGAAAAATTGCAAAGGCCTGTGAAGATTCATTTCTGTGATGGGTCTATAATTTCTACAGATCATGTGATCATTATAGTTTCATTGGGGTCCTAAAAGCTATAATTTGTGAGGTTTAGGTTTCGCCGGTTTTGCTTCTTAAATCGGGTGTCAAGGAAAGGTGTCAAGGAAGAAGAAGGTGGAAAACCAGATGGAAATATACATGTATCCCTAGCAGAATGAAGTGGGTGCATTGCTTGCTGGGAATTCATATAAGGTCTTTTGAACCTTCTTTGAGTTTTTAAAGTCTTTTTATTGTAAATTTTGTAAACTTATGATCAATGAATGTAATTTTCCCTTCTCTCTAATCTGCTTTGTCCTCACCACCCACTTAAGTTTCTCTCTTCTTTCTTATAAAAACAAAATTATAAATTTTAATAATTATAGAAGTCTATTTTGTGTACAGTTCAGTGTTCCAATCTTGCAAGGCACCTTCCATGTTAGAAAATAATCGTGTTATATATATATATATATATATTAAAATGAAAAAATAACAGCTAGCTAGCATCAATTAGCTCCCCTCCCTTCTTTGAACTATATACATATACTAACATTTCAAACTTCATATTAAACTAATACCAAACTAGCCAGTTATATGTTTTTACTTCTTAATAATAGCTAGCATCCATACAAAAGCCCGATTCTCAAAGGAAGGGAATTCGCTGAACGAAAAAAAGGAAAGCAATTTCATCAAGTATTTGGTGACTCCCAAAGAGCCTGAAGCATATATTTCCGAAGTAAAGTTAAATCCAAGTGCTTATCAATAATTCATTAATTATTTGATAAAAATCAAGGCAAAATAATGCCAAAATTAATTTAAATTTATAATTTTGGGGCATAAAGCAAAAGGAAAAACAAAAGTCCTTAGTTTTCATAAAGAAGAAAATAAAGGAAGGAAGAAATATATAGCATTTGTAAGCACTGCTTATGAGGTATTCTATGGTTTACAAGGTATTTTTAAATATTTAAGAAAGTCAAAGGTTAAGAAAAATTTTTATATCTTTCTCTTCGAACAACAAAAAGTGAAGAAAATTTTGAGTAGAAACCATTTCTTGACATAGACATCATTATGACAAGTCCGATTTTTCTGTACATCCTAAAAGTAAGCACATCATACTTATCTTTAGAATGAGTTCTAGACTATTTAGATTTGATTTAGATGGTTCATATTTTATTTTTTTTAAATCTAAATTATCATTTTTTAGGAAAATGAATAATTTAGTCTTTATAGTTTACCTTAATTTTCCAATTGGTCTTTGGACAAATTTTTAAACAACTCTCTAGAGTTTTATTTTATTACACGTTTAGTTCTTATATCTTACAAAATTTTTATCCTTACTCTGTACAAGTGATAGGAGGTGTAACAGCATCAAAAAACCATTGATATGGTGCAACAGCATATTGACTAGGCATCCACATGTTCTACAACATATGAGGTGGACTACCACATAGATGAAAAGGTTGACCAAACTATTTTTAAACACAAACAAGAACAGAAAAATATGTTTTTTAGACATTGAAGTAGGAACAGAAAATGGAAGACACAAAATGCACTTAGCCTTAAAAAAGGAACAAAGTTGTGCAATTGCAAGTGAGGGTTTGTTGAGAGTACTACGACATTGCTAAAGTTTGGATGAATAGGCTAGGATCAACAAGAAACACAAGCACTACTGGTAAGGGTTTGGTTCTTCCCTATTTATCTTCTCCTCTTTGAGTTATACTTCTCATGGGTATTCTGATTTCAGGCAAGCACCATTCTCTTGCATTAGGTAGCACATATTTTTCCTATGAAGGAGGTAGCATAATTTGGGACTATCTTAACATCTTATACTATTAAGCCCCTTTTATTTATTTTTTCTATGAAGTGGGGTAGCAAAATTTTTGGTTTATTTTGATTTGAGCTGAAAGAAGAAGACAAGTAAATTGAAAAGGCCTACCAACAAGGTCCTCACTTAGTATTTTATATATGAAGAGGACTAGCATAACACCATTAGGTCTTTATGGCCCCTTTGATTATATACTCTATTTATGGTGTAGGATGTGAGGTTGACATTGTGTTCCATGTTTCTTGGTTATATAATTGATGGACATGTGATAATTAGTTGATATATGCTTTATGCCATTTTAGTTACTTCTAATGTACACTATTGATAGTGTATTACTAATACAGCATTAATCATGGTGCAATATTGATGAAGTACATTACTATAAATTAAGTATATATAATAATGCACTTAATACTTTAATCGTTGTGCATTACTTATAACGTGCATTACTATTTATAATCTATATAATTAAGTATTCATGGTAAACGTATTGTCTTTGTTCAGACATGCTTGTTTTGTAGATATCATTGTGCAGAGGAGTCAAACAAATACAAATAAACATCACACTAATATAATCGATGTAATCAATGAAGAGATACATGTAGATGGTAAAGGTGCGCAACAGGAAATAGATACTAATGACAGTATTATTGGTATCTATTTTGATGATAGTGAGGATGAAATTGACAACTATTTTGACCAGTATATTAACAAAATGAGATAGAGGAAATTAGTAGAGGTAGCCATGTAGATGAATTTATCATCCACAACCATGATACATCTCATCAGAAATAGTTCCTGTCGCTATGCCCATTGATATGGATGTCAGTTCTATTTTGTTTGACCATGACATTGATGAATTGCTATATGACTACAATTCAAAGCTAAATGAAGGCAATATTACCAATAAATACATCCAATACAACCCAACTAAAATGTGTAAAGAATTTCTATTCAACATTATAATGAAATTCACACCTACTGATCAACTTAAGGAAGCTATAAGGGAGTATTCATTACTTCATAAGTATGATGTGCACTTTGAAAAGAATAATAATAAGTAAAGTGTAGGGTGGTATACAAAGGCGAGTGTGAGTCATTGATGTTTGTAAGTAAGGTTGAGGGTTTATTAACATACAAGTTAAAGACATATAATTTGAGGCACATTTATGGGGTCACATTTAATGGGAGAATGTTGACATCAAAATGGATTGCTAGTAAGTTAGCAATTACCATGAAGTCAAACAAGAACACGAAGTTAGCAGATTCATTACTTTTGTCAGAGAGAACTATAGGTAGAAGTATCAATGAGTAAAACTTATTGATCTAGACGAAAGGCCTAGGCTATTCTTAATGGAAGCTATAAAGTATAGTATAAGAAGCTATGGGAGTATTGTAATGAAGTGGTGTTATCTAACCTTGAAACAACCTTCCAATAGTAAATAGAGTGATTATCACTTGATTACCCACTCATGTTCAAGATATTTTACCTTTGCTTAGCGGATATGAAGAGGGGCATTTTGGTAACATATAGACCAATTATTGGGTTAGATAGATGGTTTCTCAAAGAGCCATATGGTGGTGAAAGGGAAAAATAGAGGTTCATGGACATGGTTCTTGACAACTTTTGGGTGACATTGAGAGTATGATGTAGAACAAATTGGCCTTTATTTCGATCAATAAAAGGTAACTTATTTTTTACAAGCTAACATTTTTTTCCTTATAACACCTAATAAGATATTTTCTTACTCATTAATCTTTTATGTCCAGGGTTTAATGCCAATGTTTGATGAGTTTTTGCAAGGGATTGAACACCATCTATGTTTTAGATATTTGCATGCCAATATTAAAAGTAGATATAGTAGTAGGACTGTGGTCAGAGACCTAATGCTTCAAGTAGGCAAACCAAGTCTTTACAGCCTATAATGAAGGGATATCATTACCTATGGGTAGTATGTTATTTACATACAGTATTAGGAATATAATTTGGCTCCCAATAACTTTTCTCTAAACACAAGATTCATCTTCATTTTTGATGAAACTGAACCTTTTGATTGCATTATCAAAACAAAGATTTCAGTTTCAAGAAGCCTGCTTCAATTTATAAATTGATCACTGTAACTTACACACCTTTCTAGCATTTTTTAGAGTGACAAAACCTTCAAGTTATGTCATATATACATCCTCATAAAACTTCCATTTAGGAAAGCAATTTTGACATCCATCTACCAGATTTCATAATCATATAATGCTGCAATAACAAGCAAGATCCAGATGGATTTAAAGCATGGCAACTAGGGAATAGGTCTCATCATAGTCAATACCCTAAACCTGCCTATAACCTTTGGCAACTAATCGCCCTCTGTATGTGTGTACGTTGTTATCCATGTCAATTTTTTTTCTTGAAATCCCATTCACACCCGATGAGTTTTACTCTTTTAGGTAGACCAAAGTTCATATTTGGTTAATGGACATATATTCTATTTCATATCTCATGGCCTCAGGCCATTTCTTTAATTTTGGATCGTCAATAGCCTCTTGGTAGGTTGAGCTCATTTTAGTCCATGAGCATTATATCGCCATTTCGAGTCACAATAAATCCATATCTCTCGTGCTCATGATGAATCCTACTAGATTTATGTGGGCCTTGTGTCACTTGAATAGGTTCTTGTTCCATAATGACTTGTGAACTCTGCTTGGGTTCTATGAGAGGTTCAATGTTATCTTCTTCTTTTATGCTTCTTCTTCTTTTTTGTTGCTTCTTCTTTTTCTCCTTCTTCTTCTTATCTTCTTTTCTACTTCTGCTTCTTCTTCTTCTACTTCTTCTTTTTTGCTTCTCCTTCTACTCCTTCTTCTTCTTCTTGTTCAAATTTAATTATTGTTCAAGCAGCATGAGTTTAAAGAAAACGAAGAACATGCCCATTGGGCATGCCACTACCTATGCGGGAAGTTCTTCAAATGGTTTAACCTCGAAGGCACTTAATTTAAGCATTGCAAAAGGTCTTAGTTATGCTTTTTCACCCCTAAACAAAAAGTGAATATGTCATTGGTGGGTGTAACTCCTCGTTCACGCTCTGCTCACTGACTAATTTCGGCATCGTCTTTGAGTTTGATTTCGTTGGAGTTGAGGTACAAGTGTTGCTTTTTTTGGGTGGACATGTCATTCCCTGTATTATAGAAGTGAGTCCATGACATGCTTAAAGCAAGAATGGTGGACAATTGGACGAGTTCTTCGACATGGACTTGGACGTACTAGATCAAGTTGTGGAAAGCTATCGGCGTGCCAGAGTTCAACTACTATTTAAAGAGATAACCACTCAACACATCGTGGTTTGTGCAATTGAGGAACAAGGCCAGCAGGTATGTACATAACACATAATTAGGGGAAATTGTATTTTAGGCTTTAGAATTCTTAATTTCTTTGGGTGTAGGTCTGGAAATAATTTTATATGGACGAACCACTTCAGTTAAGAAAAACACTTAATTCTGGCCTAAAAGCACATTTATTGTGGTGATTTATAGAGACCCAAAATAACTAGTCAGAAACTCAAGAGCTCACCAAGTTTGGAATCTTTTGGAGTGGCAAAAAATGATACCATCTTTGGTATAAGGAGAAAAGAAGAAAGATTGAGTTCATGGTACTTGTAGAAAGTAACATTTGGACACTGCTTTTCCCTTTTCAAACTTTCGAGGAATTAGAAAGCCACCAGGGAGGGAATTAATCAAGATCACCCAAAAATTTCCGAGAGCAATGCCGCCATACGTAAAAATTAAAATCCTGCTTTTTCTTCTGGTCAGAGATGTACGTGTCACAAGCTGATTCAAATGTTGTGCTGCATGAGGAAGGGGCCAAGGAGGAGGATGACCAGATGTGATTTATATTTGGGGTTGTTGTAATTTTAAACAACTACTATTTCTATGTTGTTATTATGGAATGTGATTTAACAGAACGATTTCTGTAAAATTTGACTCTTTTTCTATTCTTGATATAGCTTTAAGGTATGTCTAGTTGTGTCTACAATGATTTCCTTGTAATTTACAAGAAGGAAAATCATAACAGATTCGGAAATACTATACCCCATAAATTGTGCAATTTTGAATTCTGGCTTTTATTTGTTTTTGGCGTTTGTAATTCTTGCTTGTACTCAAGTTTGTGAATTCATCAGTCAGCCGTTTCAGTTTTAGTGCATCAAGCATTTTATATAGTCTGTGTTTCGCACATGATTCTTTATCGATTTTCCTAATCTGTAATTCGACTTGAAAGCTGTAAAATTCTTTACCCAACAAGTAGGTACGGCTTCAACTGCTATTACAGGTTACAGGGTGTGTTGGGAAAAATGGTAAAAATCTTAAAAAATATTTTTACCTACTCACTTTTATCAGAAGCAACATTCTATTGCTTTGTTCAAATCATGATTTTAAAAACCAAAATATTTTTTTAAATTTGCACATAGTCATCTACATAAAGATAAATAATTAATTTTGTGATAATGAGAGACTTTGTGCAAAATCGCATGGGGAGATTTCCTGAGCTTCATGGTGATCACGACTTGTATTTCACAAACTACAAGGCCAAACAGGATAACTCTAAATTAAGGGAAATTACTCTTATAAATTTATAAAGCTAAATCATTGATTTTGCCCCAAACCATTATTTACTATGTATTTTATTTCTTTATATTGCTTGTTAAATTTTAGAAATCTTAATTTCCTTAGGAGTAGAACTGAAAAACAATTTTTACACGGACAAACTAATTCAGTCAACAAAACAATCCGCCTTGTAAATATTATATTTTGTTTGGTGATTTCACTTGCGATTTAAAATGACTTAAAAAATAACACAAAAATAAAAAAAATAAAAATATTTAAATTGAAAGAAAAAAATCTTTGAATAATTAAATTATTAATTTACTCAAGATAATTTTTTTAGATAGTGACATTCTTTGCTGTCATATATATCATTATTGGATAAGTAATAAGAATTAGCAGTACAAAAGTTAATATTCTTTATACGCTTAGATAGATAGTGTTTGAAAAACTTTAGGAAAATTTAATTTATAAGGTATAAGTCAATTATAATGGTATATGCATTTGTGTCAAATACATTTTTTTAAGTGAAACTCAAGTTTAATATATTTATGTATAATGGATTTAATTTGTTTATCTCTAATAGTTGAAGAATATATATCTAAAAATTTTGGGAAAAATATTGATTATATTTTTATAGTACTAAAATATCTAGTATTAATGTCATTTATATTGTAATAAATAAAAAAAATTGTTTAAAATTTAAAATTCAACTCAACCATAATTTAAAAATTTTGATTAGTTGAAAATGAACTTGAATTGTGCAAAATGTTTAACAAAAAATAATTCATTTTAAATGCTAAATAGGCATACTTTCTTTACTATTGTAAGTTCTCGTTAGTTGATGTCTCTTTTTTTTTTTTGTGTTAATAAATTTTTCATTTTTAATTTTCATACAGATTCTTGTGGATGTGGAATTAAGGTTAGAAGGAATTAAACTCACTGTGTAGCAAATTGCATTAAGTGTTTTCTTGTTTTATTTGCATTCATGTCTTGTGTGTTTATGAAAAAGACTACAGCTGACCCCATGCGCATAAAAAGTAATATCTGTATGATTATTTTTAGTTAAGTAGGTTGAGAATGTTTCAGTACAATAATGCGTGAAAATCAAGAGAATTGAACATTGATCTCTCACCACTTAAACATCTGCAGTTCGTCAGCTTCCAAGTTTGTGCTTGGACTATATATAAAAGCATTGAATATCAAATACTACATTTAAACAACTTTATCATCCCAGATTAGTTTCATATGACTCAATCATTTATTCACTAATAATTCAGTGTCATCATTTATTCACTGTTATCCCATTGACAAGGCCCCGCCTCCCCCTCTAACATAAAGTTCATATAAAACAATATTTCGTCAACAAGAGCTCGACAAATAAGCAAGTTCGGCTTTCCTCAATTTACAAAGATGAGTTGAGAGAGTTAATTTAAGTTAAAATGACCTTTTTTTATTATTATAAACTATATTTTATAATTAAAAATTTTAAAACATATTTTTTATTTTCATATTTAAATTTTGTAACCTTTTAAAAAAACTATTTTGACTTGAATATTGACTCTTTCAATCCATCCGTACAATTAAGAGGAGTCAAATCCCAAATAAGCACAGCAACTAGTTATCATATCCATATATATATATATATATATATGTATATGTATATTTAAATATTAAGTAGAAACATATATGTATCTATCACAGTGAAATTATAATTTGTTTTTATTGTAATTTTAATGTCTTGGCCTATATTTCCTGTTATCCCTGGTAGGGTAGGGGATGGGATTGATTAAAGAGAATTTGGAAGAGAAAAGGTCAATGTGCATATATGATTAGAGGGTCATAATTGTATTTGTACCAAGTCTGAAATATGCAACTCTAACACTATGTTTGGATGGGGGAGGAGACAAGAGGAGTGGAAAGAAAAGTGAAAAGAAAACGGAAGAGGTGAAAAGTGGAGAGAAAAGTATTTCTCCCTCCGTGTTTAGATACAGGGAGAAAGAATATGGAGAGAGAGCGAGATTTATTAGTTTTCCTTAGATAATTTTACCTTTGCTGCAGAGCGTCAGGCAATCCAAGTTACGTAATCCAAGTGATAAACAAATTATTACATTATACCTGAAAAATAATTATTTTAACTTAATATAAGGTATATATATATATAATACATTTTGTATATGTTTGGATGTTTAGAAGTAATTAACTTACGGGTACAATTTATAGAAATTTAAACTATAACAAAAATCCATTTTTGAGTAATTAAAAATATATATTTGTTAATTTCATATCAATTAACTTGAATAACTAATTTTATTAATTTCACCTACAACCAAACTAAAATAAATTAGTGCATACCATTAATTATTATAATGAAGGTTTTTTAAAATTACAAATAATTATATTTTTATATTTTTAAATTATTTTAGTTAATTAACATTGATTTCAGATGATGATTTATTCCTTATATGAAGACAATATACATATGCACGTGAATAATTGTCCATATCTAGTTGTGCAATATGACAAAATGTTTTCACTTCACGTGGAAAGCTTATTCTTTTCTTTTGCCTTATCTTTTCCTCTTGGCTTGTCCCCATGTGCATCCAACTTATTTCGTCCTTATCTTGGCATGCAGTGAAGCTTCATGTGAAGGGCTTGGATGATTCACATAGAGCCATAAACACTTCGTCCTTATCTATTTATGGAGTGACTTAGCATGCAATACTTTATAATTGATAAGATACTTGAATATATGTCTCACAAGATATATAGGGATGCAAGAGGGGAGTACCTAGGCATGCAGTTGTTGCAGTGAAGGAATTGTAGTCTAGCAAGTCACGTGAAGTTCAAGACAAATGATATAATGCATTCCATTTAGATGATGCATTTTGTATGAGTGCGATTTTCTTACGAGGCGCATTGTTATTATCGCAAAGATAGGAGGTAATATATTTGTATGAGTGTTTAACGTGAAAAATGTATATTGGCATGATTCTTTTATTTTCACCATTATTATTTATCGTATAGATGGATAGAAGAACTTACGGAGATATTTTGTATTTCCAAATTCTAGTAGGAGTTAATATAAGAAAAGAACTTATTTTTTTAATCGATGAAACAGGGTATGGAATTTTTTATTTCCATTTAACCATTTTTTGTTTAACCATTATTTTGGTATATGCATTTCTCATATTTGGCCCCAATGGAAATGATACCATTGAATATATAGTCTCTATGATAAAACATAATTACTTAGGGGCTTATAATTTATGAAAAGAAGTTCCTGAATTAGTTCGCCAATTATGGTTTGTTTACAGAATTTTAGGTAAATTTGAATTGCGATGCCAATATTAAATTTATTATATTCACCGTGTTATTATTCATGGACTCACCTATATTTTTGGTCCTAATGGATAGAAACACTATGTATGGACATGTGAGAATCATTTCCAAATTTATAAAAACTTTAAAGATCGAGCAAGAAATCGCTTAAAGGATTTGATCTGTTATGTCCGAGATAAAAGAAAGCGTTATAATTGGATTAATAAAGACATTTGGAATGATTTATGCATTAATTGGAACAAAGTAGAATTTAAACAGAGAAGTGAACATGCGAAGAAGAATAGAGTTTCAAACTCTGTTTACGGGTCATCTCTCTATACCGGTAGAAATATTCCATTCATAGATCACATTGCGACTTTAACTGAGGAATTAGGTAGGCTTATAACTTCGGTAGAGCTTCACATTCAGACTCATTAGAAACCATTATCTGGTGAATGGGTTGATAAAAAATCTGAAATTACTTTTGTATATATCCTCTTGGATTGTTATTTTTTTAATTCGTTTTTAAGGATTCTCATGCTGTATAGTATGAGAGTTGCATAGCAAAAAATCTCATAATAAAAAATAGATGAAATTACATTATATTAAAATAGTATTTAATAGACTTTTCTTTTTTCTTTCAAAACTAATACAATTTTTTTTTTAAATTTTACGAAATTACATAGATTTCTTTAAAACAAAGAGTAGGTTATGTAGATTTTTTTGAAATTTTGTTGAAATTACACTGAACTTCTCTTCATTTTTCTGACTAAGAATCGAGAGATGGTGATGGAGATAGGACCTAAGTATCAATATTGGACAGATGAAGATGAATACACAGAAGAAGAAGAGGAGGAGGAGGAGGGAGAGAAGGATGAAAGTGATTATGGGACGTTGAAATGGTGAAAAGAGTCGAAAGAAATTTGGAGATTTCCATGGTTGAGTGGGGGAAAGACTGAACACTCACTGTGATGTTTGGAATCTCTGATAATCATCATGGAACATTCTTGCATATGAAGGGAGCTGATAGAGATTCAAGGACTGTGCTTCGAATTTTCTGAATTTTGATCATCCATCACTTTTTTTTTTTTTAATGTGACAGGCTGAAAGCTCATTCAAATGCAACGACGCATGAATGCATTCATTTTTTTTATAAGTAAAATATTGTTAAAATTCCCTCAAATAATGTGCATCTTATTTGAATATTCATACATATATATATTTTTGATATAAAACTTGAAACTTCATCTATTTTTTAATATGAGATTTTTTGCTATGCAACTCCCATACTATATAGCATGAGAATAATTAAAAATAAATTAAAAAAATAACAATCCAAGAGATGCGAAACTATTGCTCAAATTAAGTAAGCAACCAGGTTCTATTTCTCTATTCACCTGAGAAGTACTGTAGGTTCTGTCAAATTTCTTCCATACTTTTTATAGCACTAATACAACCATGAAAAAAAAAACTCAGGAAAGAGCATTGGGCTCAAAACTGCCATAAAGCAGGCAACTAATGGGCCGTAATTATTGGTCTCGTTTGCTTATCAATAGTCGATGGATTCAGCGTTAAATGGAAGAGAGAATCTTAATCGTAATAAGTTGCCCATTGAAGTGACAATTTGATCTGGGTCATCAAGTTTATTCAGTTTTAGTTCTCAAAATTATTGAGCATACAAGAGTTTATCTTCATGAGTAATGAACCTGTTCTTCATTAATACTGTTGGCATTCTTAAATCATTTAGCAAAATTTCTAAAGTATAATAAATTTATTATTCTTAATAACTTATTTATAGACTCATTACTTTTTAAATATTAAAATTAAATAAATCGAACCGTCAAGGGCAAACTGCAAATTTAGTTATAAATCCTGTTTTTACTTGGATGGACACAGAGTACTTTCAAAATAGGTTTAGCCTTGCAAGTTAACTAGTTTTTGACTTGTTCAGCTTGCAAATGTTTTTAGAATTTTTGAATTAGCTCATTTAATCACGAATTCGAATAAGAGTTTGATGTTCTTGACTTATTTAATAAAAGGTCAATCGCTAATGAGTTGGTAATTCATGACTCATGTAAAGATTGAAGTGGTTTTAAAAATAATAATAATAAAAGAGTTTAAAACAACCTAAGCGCCCACAACACTGGAGAATGAGACTCCAGAGATTGAAGCGAACTTTGTTGTTTTGGGTTCTCAATTCATATCCCTTACTTTTTGTCTTCCTCTTTTTCGTCCAAGTCATATGATTTTTTTTTTTTTTTTTTAACGTTAAAGATGTGAATTAGTTTCATTCCTTCGTGGCGGTGCTTCTAGGTTATAATCCGTAAATTCTGGCAAGAGAAAAGGACATAAAGGATTTAAGATTCTATAAGGAGACGATTATTTAACATAGAACTAGTTTGACTAGAAATATTATATAACGCCGAAAGAATCAAAGATCAGAGAGCTGAGATGTTATTCCACGCAACAAACAAAAGCATGAAGATGCATACGGCCCGATGCCAATCAATGAATCAATAAATATTAACAGACAGACAGATCCGTTCAGTGTGTGATCAGCAATTCGGCTGCCAAATAAGAAGAAGACGATGAAGAAATGTCCTTGACTTGAGTACCGTACAATCTGAAGTTTGATTACATAAAATATGATTTAGCCGATGTATTAGTATAAGAGACAAAGGCTTCAGTTTGTTGGTTTAGTTCACAAGAGAGATACACTTTTAAATAATTTACACAATCATTGTATATTCATCAGTACTCGCTAACCAAACCTTGATGATCCACGCCAACTAACTTAAAATATATCAAATGATAGATACTGATTATTCTCCACCATTTTTTTAAAAGTAAATTACACGCACATTTTTTTGAGTTATGTTAGAATTATGTAGATTTTTTATTTATTTATAATATATATATATATATATATATTTCAATCCAATTTTAATTTTTTATACTAAAGCACCCTATTGCTGTGGCAATAGGTACTTGATTTGGTAATAGGCCAATTTTTCCACCAAGGTGGGTAGAATGAATTCTTTCTTTCACTTCTGAACACATAATGTAAAAAGATTAGTAGAGAATATTTTAGTTAAAAAAATTTTAAAATTAGATTAAAATGTAATTTTTTTTAAAAAAAGTCTATATATTTAAAAATAAAAAAACTTCGTACAATTTCAGCAAAATTTAAAGGATAGTTGTGTAATTTATTCTATTTTTTATATTAACATATAATGAGACTACAATAATATGCATTTCTATTTTTTATATGTTTTAAAATCTATCAATTAAATAATTATATATATATAATTTTTCACAAGTAATGTCATTTGCACAATATTCTGGTACAATTATTAGACAATTTTTTTTTAACTTATATTGAATAATGTGTGTTAATTGTTGATCAATATGATTTTCGGCAGAAAGTCGTCTTTTATGCTTGTATAAGACACTATACTTTAGAATAGTGCCTCGTAAACACATTTTTTTAAAATTCATTTCTTATGACATATGTATATCAGTAATTATTTGTGGAAAGTGATTATTCTATTGAAAATTAATTTATTATGTAATATCTACATGTAAATTAATTATTTAATGGAGAAACCAATTTGATATTTATAAATTTTATTGATACTAAATTTTATAATAACATGATCATTTTTTTCAAATTTATTATCATATTCTTTCAATTGTAATTATTGTATTACAAAATTGTAATTATTCAAAAGGTAAATAAAAACAATTTAAAGTACAATAAGTATTAGAGGTTTTGTTTTAAAATAAAGTAAATTATATTAATTTTTCCTAATGTTTAGTTAAATTATATATGATATTCCTCTTGTTTTAAAAATTACACTTATTTTCTTTCAATTTATTTTTTGTGGATAAAGTTAATTTTCTATAAAATATGTGTGTTCCAAAAATAAAATTATTTAATTGTCTTTATAGTTGTATTAAAAGTAAAGTCATAACTTCATGTTATTATATTAAGAACAAAATTACAATATAATATTGTGTAGAAAATTAAATTATTTGACAGAAAATAAATTAAAGATTTTTTTTGGCAATACATATCAAAGTATCAAAGAAATTAAATGTAATCTTTAAAATAAAAGTGATATTAAATATAATTTAATCAAATGTAAACAAAATTAAGGTAATTTATCCTTTAGAATATCGAGTTAATCTATAAATTATTTGCTCATATATTTATTCTGTTGACACATATTTTCCTTTTTGACTAATGAGGTTGATTATAACGCCACCAAAAAATAGAACCTCTTTGACACTCAGAAAACTTAAATATTTGTTTAAATATAAATTTCATAGAAGAAAGACAAGGAATGGTCAAACATTGTGTTATATGGGTGAATTCTTACGTGTACTGCTACAATTTCTCGTAATATTTTCAAACGTATCGATAAGGTTTGTTTTTTAAAGTGTTAGTAATATTTAATAATTAATTACTTGTCCCTTGAGCATCCAAAAAGTTCAATAAAAAGTTGGTATTGGTAAGCTTTTATTTAGTTACTAACATATTAAGAAAAAAATTACCAATACCTCAATGTATTAATAATATAAAATTCATCTGTTATCAATATGCTGAGAAGATATTATTAACTCGAATATTGCCCGTACAAAATATATAAGCAGCTATAAAAGCTGTGGGTCTCACAACAAAAATTGTTGTCGGTTCCACAGGAAAAAAAGTGTGTGGATCTCTTAAACAATAATAAATGATAAAAAAAACCATAATTCTCTTACAACTTATATACATATATATATATATTAGATAGGCTAAAAAAAAATTATCAATAGTTGCATGGATGTAAATAGAACATCAATTTTTATCATAAAATTTACCTAATCGACAATAAAGGTGGTCTGCTTGTTAAATATTAAAACAAACGAATATTTTAAATGGGCTTAGAATTTGTCTTAATTGCAAAATTGCTCAGCTTGTCTTGCCCTTGGGCATTGTTGATGGTTGAAATAAGGTTGAAAACTTCGCAAATAGGCAAAGCATCCCGATGAGTACCCACCCGTCTGGGCGAAACGACAACCAAAAGCAGACAAAGACACAAGCTTTTGTGCTCCCACAGGTTGTTGGACGTTGGCGATGGTACCTTCCAAATTTCATCCCATTTGGTTGCCCAATGACCCCCCATGCATGACAACACCACCTACCTTGGAAAATATATACACATTTAGTGGTCCTTAATACATAACAACCGCACACTCCTACGCAAAATAGTGAGACATAATTTTGTGGTCCTTTATATAAAAATCTCGAATATCAAAATTATTTAATTTTTTGTTAAAGATGTACTCCTACTCTTAAGGGATACCTATATCATTAATCCCATTAAAGTACGAGAGGTTATACTTTGCAGAGGATTTTGATGTCTGGACAATGGTTGAAACTCACTCACAGATTCCTTCGCATATTAATTTAATGGAGTTGCAAGCAGAGATCTCAATCGTTGAATTTAATCTCACCAATAGAAAATGATTCGTCCGCATTCCCGTCCTTTAAGTATTTTAATGCACACTTTGGTCACTGCAGACAAGACTCCTACACCAAGTCTGTCATTTCAATTGTACAAGACTATCATATAAGGCTTATTTTTCAATTTATACCTTGCAGGGGTGGATAACGTTCAACCGTTAAATGGTCTTGATTTTGCCAGGGAAATATTACATGACACGAGCAATGAAGATGCATACGATGCTCATTGAATATTGCCCCTAGTGATGTCGATGAAGATGCATACCTAGCGAGGTCATTTCGGTTGAACTTATTAACACATATCGGCGTCCAACAACCACCTTCTTCTCCCGGATTAATATCGAGTCGACAAGTGACCTTGATTTTCCAAAATTTACTGATCTTGTTAATTGGAGTGAGAACCAAGAGGTGCGGGTGGGCATGCAAAATGTAAATAAGTTGACATTTTGCCATGCAGTTAAAATATGCTCCGTTAAAAGAGCATCAAACGTTTAAGGTGTACTTGTCCTTTATCAGAAACAAAGAATATCGATATCCTAACTATAGTGTTAGTTGCAATTAGAAGGTTTAAGCATGCAAAAGATTATGTGAAGACTATTGGGATATCACAAAACATAGAAGACCCTACAAATGTCTATTTGCATCAATCTCTTAGGATTGTCTGAAATTGGATTTCAATGTAATAGCATCATGTATTGTAATAATGGTGATTGAGAAGTCAAAGATGTTCACAATCCAAATAATAGAGAGGATGGTGAGTATGTTCACATTTATAATGTCATATAAGAAGGCATGGACAACAAAGTAAAAAGTAGTTGTTTGTGCTTTTGGAAATTGAAAAAACTTTTGCACTTTATTACCTAAGTTGATGGCTATTGTTCAATGTTTCATGCCTACTACAATTATTAATATTATGAATAAAGAATGTTTACACGACACATTCAAGATAATAATGTGACAATCTTTTACCCTATTTTTTTGGGCATACAAATTATGTATTGACACCTTTGATCACTTAAAATAATTTGTCGATATTGACAGGACATTCTTGTATGACAAGTACAAGACTATCCTACTGATAACTACTTCACAAAATGGTGATAGACATGTTGTACCTCTCACATATGCTCTTGTAAAGGAGGAAACAAAAGAACCATGTCCATGGTTTTTGTTAAACCTTCATTTACATGTTGTGAAGGCTAGATTAAACATCTTTTTAATATAAGTATACGTCTTCCATTTTGGTTGTTGTCCAAAATAAACAACTTATGTGGCATCCATCATATGCATATCATGTGTTTTATATGCACCATTTGGCTAACAATCTGAACAATGAATATCATACTACATGGTTAAAGGAGAAGTTAGTCAACATTGATACATTTTAATTTTTGACAATTAATACTCTTTAAATATGCTTTTGGTGTCTTTTCATGTGGGCTAATTTTTTCTAGATGAATACATTGTACAAGTTATTAATGCCAATGCCATGCGGTAGAGGACTAATTAGAGGAACTTTATAACCTTCACCTTACAGCTACAAGATGGATAGTTAGAATTTCAAAGCATCAATAATGTTAGATGTACAACAAGGGCTATTGGTATGGTCATATGATGACTAACTTGGTTGAGGGCAATGGAATCTTCAAAAAGAATGAGATTCTTGCCAATTACAAGCTTTGTCAAAGCAATGATGCACAAATTTAACTCATATTTCATTAAGTGTATTGAGAAATTAGATGCTCAACTAAATGTTAGACAAATATATTACGAAACCTCAAACAAATCACTAGGAGCAAATCAATAATAACCTTTTGCATGTTTTGTCCATGCCTTTGGTCTAACATCTACATTATTTGAGGTTAAGGAGTCTTATGACTAGTTGAATCACTAGCTTGGTAAATGTTGCAAAGTTAATTTGAGAGGTTGTTATGCGATTGTGGTGAGTTTTGGAGTTTAAGATTCTCTTGCCAACATGTTATTGCAACATGCATAAGAGTCTCTCTTAACTAACAACTATTTATGGATCATATTTACTAGTTTGACATTATACTTAATGTCAATAGAAATGAGTTTTGACTAGTCAAAGATCAAGTGCAATGGTTGGTTATGCCTAATCCTACACTAATGTTGGATCCATATAAGCTTCAAGTTAATGTACAACTTAGCCCAACTTGAAATGAGTTTATTATACATAACCAAGTGCCATAGGCACTTGGTTGTTGTATATAGAGAAATAAAATTGGCTATGCAAAATCAAGGACAACCTTTTTCTTTTTTAGTATTTAATATTAAAGTCAAAAAGTAGTTTTTTTCCCTTATTATATTGTACAAAATGGTTGTAATATCAAAAAATAAGAAATAAGAAAATAAAAGAGTAATGTTGGAATATTTAATTTAATTTAAATGTTGAAATGTTATTTTAATTAAATATTCATTTTCGATATTCTATATTTGAAGTTGGGATATTCTGATATAGAAATAATATCTCTGTTTTTCAAATTAAAATATTTTGATTGGTTATCCTCAATTTTTGAATCTTATTTGTCAAATATTTTGATTAAAAGATTAATAGATATTTACACATTAGATAATTGACCTATTTTAATGAAAAAATGTAGTTTAACAAAAGCACGTTAAGGGAATTTATGATAAAAAGAGTCAATTAACCTAGACCATCACTGTAACTTTTCACTCATCAGAAGACTTTTTTAAAGTACTTTTCTTCCTTATTTTTCTTGGACCTTGCAAGCCTTGCTGCAACTGATCTATTTTAGGTTCTGCATAAGATAGCAAAGGCATGACTAGAAGTATTTATACAATTAATTTGCTTTTGTTATTATTTATCTGTATTACAATTTAATTTTGTTTAAATTGCGTGATCATTTTTAACATTTACTATCAGAGCCATGCTCTAATTACTTCTATTTGTTGCATCAGAATTTAAGAATATTAATTTATAGAAGTAGAGGAAATTATAAATTTTCTTATATAGAATTTAATTTATGAAATTATTGCATTCAAATACGTTGGATGCAATTTTGATGCGCATATATTTATTTTTATTGATATTATTATATTTGAATGTGCATTTGTGTTTGATTGAAGCTATGAACGTCTCTTCATAAAACCCCAAAATTTGTGATAGATAAATTTTAAATTTCTCATACAAATATGGAATTATGAAATTCCATCAATTATAATTATGTTATAAGTGATTTTAAAAAATAAATGAATAATTTATCCTATTAACTTTGTGTTTAAATTACTGTCGAGAATTTGGGAACTTCCTAAGTTGTTAAACATAAAAATTATATAGATTGAAGTTTATATTCCTAATTGGATTTGTAAATTTTTAGCATAGTTTTGCATTTTATTGGCAAAAAAAATGAAAGGCCATTCATTTCTGGTCATTTTATGTTGTTATTGTTTATGTTTTGAGACTTTTTTTGTTGTTGCAACATAAACCTTGTTTGCTTCATTTTTTTGCGTGTTTAGATTTAATATTTTTTGGCGTGATTTTGATTTTTTAATGGTTGAAAATGAACAATTGTGAATTTTCAATGGATATCACTATTAAATGTTTTTGTGATTATCAAGTATAAATTAAGGAGTACTCACAGCATCCTTATAATATGTTTGTATGTATTATGAATATAAAATCACATATGAATTTGGAAATATTGATTGTAATTAAGTATGTAATTATAATATATCTTAACCCATAGGTGCAAAATTATAACTACATACTTAATTAGGATGAAATAGAAGTTATATTGTGTTTTCTAAATAATTCCTAGGTTTTGAGGAACATAAATACACCCTAGTTTCATCATTCATGATCTACGAATACTTGGTATACTAATGATAAATGTAATAGTTGATTTGCTTTATAATGTTCTAGTAAGCATCATTAATGTTTGAAATTACCTTACAATATCTTTGACATATCAATTGTTAACAAATAACAGCAACAAAATTATTTTAGATAAAAGCATCTATAAGGCTTGGAAGGAGGATATGCTCCTTCAATTGAGATGCCTTGATTATGACATTGCTTTTCATGTGGAAGAGTCTCCAAGACCTACAAAACGATAAAGATAAAGATAAAAATGTTAAAGTATTGTAAAATTAATGCGAGTGGTCAAACTGTCTCAGTGGGATGATAATCAAACAATGCATTCAAAGTAACATTCATAGGTCCATACCAAAATGCAAGACAATTAAGGAGTATCTTAAGATTATTGATACTCAATTTGCTTCATCTAACAAGTCATCAGGAGGTGCACTAATGGCCTAATTATGTATAATGAAACTCACTAGTATAGGAGGTGTAATATCTCAATTGAAAGCTTTGGGAATGAAGTCAAATAAACCATTTTTAGTTCAACTGATCATTAATTCACTTTTTCCTTATTATGCTTCATTTAAAATCTTCTACTACATATATAAGGAGAAACTGATAGTTGATAAACTAGTGTACATGTATATATAGGAAGAATATAGTTTGGTAATTAATAAAGGAGATGCTCCTAGTGATATGTATTTAACTAGTATTAGTAGTTCCAAGAAAAAGAGCTATAAAAGAAATGATAAGAAAAAGCGCATATCTTTTGTTCATATGATAAACAAAGAAGCTATAAAATGCTTCTTTTGCACACAAAAAAAAGAGGCACAGTCAGAAGGAATGCCCCAAGAGAAAGGCATGGTTTGTGAAGAAAAATATTCTAAATAAGGTTTTAAAAAAAGTGATGTCCAAAACACTTTTTGAGATTTTAAAAAAGTTAGAAACTTAACTTAAATCATACAGTGTATGGGGTTATCTTGTTGAAGTAAGAGTATATAACTCACATTAAAAAAAGTTAAACCCAAGAATTATCATTACATATTTTATAGGTTATATACAAAAGTGCAAGAGATACAAGTTCTACTGTCACTCATATTCAATAAGATTTATTGGATATAAGAATGCCAAATCTATTGAAAGTAACATAATTAGTGGACTTGATCAACCACAAGACTTAGTCAATGGGGATAACATATACAATAAACTACTTTTACTAGATATGGTAGAATGCTAATTCTACATGCTACCTATCTTACTATAGTAAATGTAAAATATGAAGATGTTCTTATAATCCAAGTTAATCGTATAAGCAATGAGGAGTATCTTTATCTTACCATTAATGATAAGGCATTTCATAATGATAAAAAGGTACCTTAAATAGTGGTAGAAGATACTTATGTTAAACAACATCAATAAGTTGAATTAAAAAGATCAACTAGGATAAGAAAAATTGTAATACTTAGTGACTACTTAGTATACATAACTAAATATGATTATAACATAATTATTGAGGATAATCCCATAACAATTTCTCAAGCATTAAATGGTGAAAATTCTATATCATGGCATGATAACATGATTGATGAAATGGAATATATAGCAAATAACAATATTTAGAACCTTATATAGTTGTCTAGTTAGGCCAAAGCAATTGGGTGCAAATGAATATTTAAGATTAAAAGAGATTTATTAGGCAATATTAAGCACTGCAAGACAATGTTAATTACTAAAGATTTTATTTAACAAAAAAGAATTGATTATAAAGAGATTTTTTTTTCCTATATCCAAGAAGGATTTTTTCTATATCATTTTGGCATTATTAGCCTATTTGACTTGGAATTAGATAAGATAGATATCAAAACTACCTTCTTCAATGTTGACCTTAAGAAAGAAATATATGAACCAGCCTGAGGGGTTCACCTTAACCATTGTGAGAATTTAGTGTACAAGTTAAAAAAATCTACTTCTAATCTTAAGCAAGTCTCACGATAATGGTATATCAAATTCCATGATGTAATCATATCTTTTGGTTTTATTGAAAACATTATGGATTAATTTATATACCACAAGTTCAATAGGAGTAAGATCATAGTCTTGGTCTCATATGTGGATAATATTTTGCTTGCTTCAAATGACTTAGGGTTATTGTATAAGATAAAATAATTCTTATTTAAAAATTTTAAAATAAAAGATATAAGTAAGGCATCCTATATTATTACATTAAGATCAATAGAAATAAGTCTCAAGATATCTTGGGATTGTCATATCAATAAAATTCTTGAATGATTTATAATAAAAGATGGTTCACTTAGTGTAACATTTACAGTGAAAGAGGATAAATTCAATCTGTTTCAATGTGTAGAAAATGTTTCCTATGTTTCAGTAATAAGGATTTTGATGTATGCATAAATCTACATAAATCCTTATATTACTTTTATTGTAAGCATGTTGGAATATGCTAGAGTAATTTAAGGATTGATTGTTGGAAAGCTATAAAAGGAAGTCATGAGGTACCTTCAATATACTAAAAGTTATATGCTTGCTTGTAGAAGAATTGACAATTTAAAAGTCGTTGGTTATTCAAATTTAAATTTGACAAGATGCGTTGACTCAAAAAAGTCAAATCTATATACATTTTTCTACTCGCTGAAAGAGTTATCTTATGTAGAAGTGTTAAATAATATTTGGTAACTACCTTTGTTATGGAAGCTAAATTCATTTCATGTTTTGAGACAAGTTCATAGACTGTATAGTTGAAAAATTTTATTACTAAGTTTAAAATCATGGATTTAGCCTCTAGGCTTATTAGAATGCATTGTGTTAATACAGCTACAATTTTTTGTTTTGGCTAAATAAACATATCAATATCAAATATTTAACTTTAAGAGAACAAATTAAGGTTGATCAAGTGATTATAAAGCATATTCAGACAAAAGAGATACCAATTGATTCTCTAACTAAATAAATGCATCCATAAGAGTTTAACGATCATGTATTTCAAATGGGTCTTAAACTATATTTAGTCTAATTGAAATATGAAAAGAAATGAATTTTTTAATTTTGATTTGTTATATATATATATATATATGCATGTATATATATTTATACATTTTGATGAAAGATTGACAAATATATAAATTATAACTCCAATAAACATTTAAAATTTATTTATGAAAGTTTAATATCCCATAAAACTAAAAACATATTACAAATAATACATAAAAAGTAATACTTATTTGTTTAAAGAACTTATTGTCATAATTTTTATATTATGTGTTTATTTACCTATAAATATATTATTTGACAAATTGTGTTCAGACTAAATGGAAGAATGTTAGAATATTTAATTTAATTTAATTGTTGAGATATTATTTTAATGAACATTTTAGATAGTTTATATTTGAAATTAGGATATTTTGAAATAGAAATAATTAAGTAATATCTCTTTTTTAAATTAAAATATTCTAATAGATAGTATTTAATTTTTTAATATTATTTATCAAATATTTGGATTAATGAATTAGTAAATATTTACATGTTAGATAAGTATTATTGATAGTCATCGGTGTAAGCACTTTAAGGAGTTTCTAATAGAGAGAGTCAAGCTAAACTATCAATATAACTTCTCTCATTAAAAAACCCTCTCAAAATATCTTTCTTTTCTATTTTTATTAACCTTCGCAAATCTTGTTGCAACTGATCTATTTTAACTTTAACATAGAATATATAGCTGGAGGTATTTATGCAATTAATTCGTTTTGACTATTATTTAAATTGTGTGACCAGTTTTACGAGAAAAAGTCGAACTTAACTAGATCATTCTCCCACGGGAGACATTTTTAAAATATGAATAATACTTCAGAATTCATAAGGAATCGATTTGTTTGGTTTTTAGCATGGGCTCAAATCAGTTCATTGATTCATGCGCAAAACCTGTATTGAGCTTCATCTATAGTTTTGAAAATATCCATGGTCTTTTTGGAGGGAAAAAGAAGATAGAGAGGTGATTTGGTGTGAAGATGGTAAACTTGTCGGATGTTGTTTGTCGGAGATTTACAGTCTCATCTTCTCCGACGGTTGCCGTTCAAAAGTCAAAACGAATCTAAGACGGCACACTATTATTTTAATTTGTCTCCTGCTGGCCCACTCGCTATTCTAATATTTTCTCATTCCTTCTTTTGCCAATACTTGTAAATTAAAAATCTTTTCTTTCAACCATTTTCACCCTTCCTTTTCCCTCTACTCAATTTAGTATATATGTAAGGCAACTTATGAGGCAATGTTTGTTTATGTTAATAAGTTAATAATATCGAAGTGCATCGACAGTTGACACTTATATTATTAATTTAATTCTTAAGTTAAAATTAGAAAAGTTTATATGCCTCTAATTATCAATTAAAGAATCGTGTCGTGATTGGGCGGAGAGAGATAGACGAGAGAGAGAGAGTGGGAAGACGTAGGAGAATTTAGTCCGTGTATGAAACGAAGGACAGAGAAGCGAACACGATACTCTTATTCTCCTTCCTCCTGTGTGCCAAACGATTCAATTTCTTACTCTCGCTACTGAAAAACGTCAACTACAGAGTCTGTTCTCTTCTGCTTTCAATGGCGGGGGAATCGCCTTCTTCTTCAACTGTGCTCCCCATGGACGGTCTTGATGATGTCGAGAACTACGTTTGGGTTAGTTTTTTTTTTTCCTCTTCAGTTCTTTGGTTGCTTGGAGAATGTAGCAGACAAAATACATGAACGGGCATTTATTTTTGGGAGTTTGGATATATTCACTTGTTATTATATTACTCATGCCCGTTTAAAAAATCCTCTCCCCCCCCCAAACCACAACCCCTTCTCTCGTCTCTGTTACTTTTGGTTTTCGGAATGTTTTGTGAATTGTGATATTTGGTTGTAAGCAGGAACTGGAAGAAGCTTGTTAGTATAGAATTCTATATGTCGTTAGAAGAAACGAATTTGAAAATGCGGATTTCTCCCTTTTTGCACCTTCGAAGAGTTTTACTTCAACTGATCAAGTAGCGCAGTATTATTATCTAGGTTCTATTTGGGTTGCTGGATTTTCTGATTACTTGAAAATCAAAATAACCAATTGAATACCATTTAATATTATTTCTGACCCAAGAGCTGTGCACAGATATTTCTTTCAGATCTGTCTCTCTTATTTGCCTCCTTTCTATATTGTGTCTGGTTGCTGTGAACAATATACGAAAAGACAAGTTCTCTTGTTAGCTTTCTTTTCTTTTTCCCTTCAACTGTTTTCTGGCCGGTGAGAAATCCGAGGACAAGAAAATGTGATTGTATATTTCTGTGCTGTTTTTCTACCGAAGGGCTAATAGTTTTACAGATATGTTGCTTCAAAATTAAAAGATTATATTTATATATTTTTATTTAATGACTTATTTTTTCTGATTCCAGAGTGCTGATTGCTCATTGTTTGTTTATTTTCGTTATGAAAATACAGAAGTTGAGAATATTCCCTGTCCACCAGGCAAGGAAAAATAATAATAATAAATCTTCTTTATATGACATAAGCTTCAGTATAACAGTTACGTTGGGAAACATTGAGTCTTGAGTGGTGTATTTTTCTTGCTGTTAATCACAAGTTTCAAGAACACAATACAAAGTATAGTATTTGGTCATCCTGTCTGCTTGCTTTTCAAATATTCAAAATGGATTTTTTGAATTTATATTTTAAACAAATCAGCAATTTTATTGAGAACTTAACGTAGTAATGTAAAGACTGAATTCTTCCTGGATTGTAGGCAAATGAACAAGAAGGTTTGGCATGGGACACATACCATCATATTTTTGAACTTGTGCATAATGGCAACATGTCATTTCGGGAGAACCGGATGGAAGAGGTGATATAAAATTTTAAATTTCAGGTTGTCAACATTACTTTTTTTCCTTTGTGTATGGTTCTTTCAAATGCAGTCTATCTATATATGGAGATTGACTGTCATGAACTTGTTTTTTTTTTTTTTCCTCTGTAATTAAACAGAAATGGGTACCAATGAAAAGAAAACTTTGAAAAGAAAAATGAAAATATTGGGTGGTTTCAGAGATGAAATGGAACTTGTACACGAGAGTGTTGATTTATCATATATAGCTTTATATCATCAAAATTGGGAATATTAATATTGGCAATAGCGCATGGGCCATGGCCTTGGATGAGGTAGTTAAGGGAATTTTCTATTGATAAGATCTCTGAAGCAAATGTAGGGAAAAGAGAGAGACAGAGGAGGAGAAATTAGAAGACTTTTGAGAATAGGTTTAGTTCCTTGTTGGAGTTGTTTTGGATGTAACAACATACAGGAGATGTTTGGTACTATAGTATCTTACATTCTATTTAAGTTTCTTGTACTTGGTATGACAATTGAAATTTATCAAAGAAATGATACAGTTACTATTTTGTAAAAGTTGACGAAGATTTATATTTGAGGAAATGAGATTCCCATTGTTTTAGGGAAGTATGAGATACTTGCAGAAAGGATCCCATGCCTTGTATGCTAGTGTTGTAATCTTATATCTATGTTCCCAACACACGCATTTAACTCAGGTACCTAAGATGCCTAGATGAAGGTGATGGTGTACTAAACTCATCCACAGTTACATTTAATTCTAAATTATTTATTCATGTCACTACTTAATCATCTTGTTCTGTTATGCCTGTCAATCCAAGTTTTGTAGTTCACAGTTTAATTAATTAGATCATATTATTGTGATTAAATAATATAGAAACAATCTGCTTTTAGCTAAAATTTATGGGAAGTTTTGATGAAAAACCTGATACATATTTAGTAATTTCCTTTTTCTCCAGCAACCTTGATGGAGTTTTAATGGTTTAATCAATGTCTTTTTCTAGCTTCTTTTCTGGAAGTCAAATGTATGGTATCGGGTATCAAGCCCTTCATTATATTGGTAGGACATCATCTTGACAAATGATTGATTTAATGCTTCACTACTTGGTTTGCTTGGAATGCACAAAGTTTCATTAATTTAAATATTATATCATGCTTTATAGTTGTGTGACATTTTCTTTTTTCTGGTCTTATTCTTTGGGCATTTCTGGCATGCTTTTTTACAAAAATGTTTCACTTATCACACTTGGAAGATGATGCAGTTCTCGTGCTTTACTAGTCTAATAGCCTACTTGTGGAACATTAGGCATCTGTGCTGAATATTGTGGATAATATTTGAAATTTTTCAGTGTTTACACAAGGAATTTAATTGCACTATAGCATGTCCTTCCAATGCTGACATTTGAGATTAATTATACAGGCAATCAACTTTTACTCAAGAGCAAATAGCATTAAATCTGGTGATCCTGTTATCCTCAGCAACCGATGTGCAGCTTATCTTAGGTTAAGCATGGGTCAACAATAATTGTTTGAAATTACTTATTACAAACTTATTTTTTTTATCTGAATAATTTTGCTTTGATTTTGTAAACTTTGGTGATCCCTTGACAATCACAGTATCTTTGAACCAGGATTAGCAAATTTTTAAAACACAGATCTCCATCAGCTTCAGAATATAAACCATTGAGTGGGCTTGATCCTACAATACATGCTGAAGTATGTTCCTTGCATCATCTTTTTCATGCATAAAACACCGTCTTCTTTCTGAATTGATTTATATTTAATAAGTTAACTGTTGACAATAATTTCAGCTTGCTTTGAAGGATGCTGAGAAGCTTGTTGACCTGAGAAGTAATTCAGTAAAATCATACCTCTTAAAGGCTAATGCGCTTTTTCTGGTAAGATTTCCTATATGGTTAGTGTCACTTGTACTTTTTGGGAATATGTGCCTTATATTTTATTATGTGGATGTCTGCTTCTTTGTATCAGAAATGTGTTGTGTGTGTAGGTGATTACATCTTTTTTGCTTTTGAGGCTACCGGGTTTTTGTGATGGAGTAGTTTCTTAAACCGTGTCACTAGTTGACATGGTGTTTACTCTACTGAGGGTCTTTAGCTTCTTAACTAGGCAATCTTGGACGAATTGGAAATGTAAAGTTAGACATGAGTGCTGTTTTGGTGGTTCAGGAGTAATATCAGGAGGCAATGGGAAGAATGTTTTAGTCATTGTCATTGCCAGTGATTCTAGTGAATAATATTAAAATGGTAGGCGCTAATAACATTGTTGTTAATTCTATGCGAAACATACCAGAAAGTAGTACAATGAAAATTATTTGATTCTAGTGACTGCATTTTTATCATATAATATGGTTTTGTTATTTTGTGGATATTCTATGGCTGCTTTATGCAGAGTTACCTACTTGATAACATCAATTAAGTTTGAGGCAATATGTTGGTTCATAGTGAGTTTGAAAATGCAGAATTTGCATAGTATTAAAAGATTTTGTAAAGCCAGATGTCTCAAGGGACCTTTCTTGTGCAGGATTGTAGGTGTTTTATCATACAAAAATATTAGTTGACCTTGTGTTTGGCCATATTTTTTGGCACATCATTTTACTCCTTGCATTTTATGTCAAAATAGGGGACTTAACGCTTTTGCTTCTGTGGCCTATTCTTCGCCATGAATGTGAACAATGAATTTACCTGCACATGACCTTGTTTTAAATTGACAGTTAGAGAAATATGAAAAGGCCCGGGATGTTATTCTTTCAGGCCTTCAAGTTGATCCATTTAGGTACTGCTAATTTTGAATTCTTTTCTTATTATGTTAATTTCTATTCTGTATTTCCCTTTTGGAAATTGGTGGAGATTCAGAATATAGGACTTTTTCAATAGTCTTTTACTACACTATATAGTATATTTCATCTATAAATGATTTTTCATTTCTTTTGGGACCATGTAGTGATTCTCTAAGGGCTTCACTTAAAAACTTGGAAGGAGCATCAGCTCGTTTGATGGGGATGAGTACACATGGACAACCAGAGCGCACTGATGACTTTGATTGCACCGTTTGCCTGAAGTTGTTGTATGAACCTGTTACAACCCCTTGTGGACATTCTTTTTGCCGTTCATGTCTATTTCAGTCAATGGATCGTGGTTAGTGCTTACAGCTGTTGATTTTATTTTCCTTGGGAACCCATATATTCTATATTTTGTTGATCTTTGTCCTATTTGTCAGGCAACAGATGCCCATTGTGCAGGACAGTTCTTTTTATCAGCCCTAGAACATGTTCCATCAGGTGAGTTGTCTATGAGATGTTACTATTCACCACTTAAAATACTTGTATAATACAGCGAACCACAAAAAGGCTTAGGATTAGTGTCTGCATTATTCATCATAGATGGTAGTAGGATTGGCATTCAGTGGTTTGAGCCGTGAATTATAATATGTTGTAGTTTTGTAGGCACATATGCCAAATGCATAGCTGTAACAATTTACTTTCTTGAGCAACTTTTCTACTTTAAAAATGTGATCATTAAGGCTCAAAATTGTAGAAAATTCGCATGTTTTCAGTACCCATTTTGGTAGCCGTTGAACTCCTTAAAAAAAGAGTACTGTTTACCCTGATGGCTATCTCATGCAGTATGCATATGTTATAGGTTCATGAGCACTCGTCTCTCTGAGTTAGGTTTAATTTTAAGATGTTGTGACCAATTAAAAGCTCTAATAGATGTGATGCAATGTTCCTTTTTTATTAAAAAAAAAATTATGTTTCTGTGGACTCTTTCCAGTGTGACATTGAAGAGTATCATACAAAAGAACTTTCCGGAGGAGTATGCCGAAAGGAAGCAAGAGCATGACAGTTTGACCAACTTTGGCGTAGATTTGATTCCTCTTTTTGTCATGGATGTTGTCATGCCATGTCAAAAGTTTCCACTCAATATATTTGAACCTCGATATCGACTTATGGTGAGTTGGTCAATCGTTTCTGATGGTCAAAAATTTAAAATTTTCAATACAACTGAAATCTGTAAGTTGTTGATTAGTTTTAATGTAACTTCTTTATGAAAAATAGTAGGTTCATTTTTATTTAAGAAGGTCATTTAGCAGCTCCACAAAATGCTAGATTGATAGGGCTACCTGCCAAATGTTGGTGAGTAGTGGCAGACTTATGATTATCATTCAGGAGGCAATACATTTTAACTAGGATGATAAGAAATGTAACACAACATGATCTATTAAGTATACTAATAGAAGTAGAGCAAATTTTGATATGATCATATAATAATTGTTCTGAAATGAAATTTTAATTTTTAAGTACATTGTTCTTCATAATTTCATTTGTATTTTTTTTTCTTCACAATTCAATAAAGAGGAAATATTTATATTAAGGGAAAATTAAAATGGTTGTAAACAAATAGGTCTTTTAGATACTTATTATGTAAAAATAAATAATCAATTATTTGTTGTACTGGACTTTCTTCCAAAAAAAAAAGAAAAAGAAAGGAAAAAATGTGATGGGCTCCCAAGTAAGGTAGGGAACTCTTCCCTAAAAGCTAGTTATTGAGGTGAGAGAGCCACCTTACTTAAATACCCCATTAAGCATACAAACTACTTAATGTGGGATTTTACTACCTTGATCTCCATCAATTGGTTGTCCTTGGAGAGCCAATGTCCTGGCGGTTATACTTTGTGACACTATACTTGGCGATATTTTACTTGACCTTCCATTGGTCAGAACCCTCCGTTGGATAAAACCCTCCACAGGTTGTCTTTTTTGGAGCCGCCGACATCCAGCTTTGATACCAATTGATAGGTACTTAAATAAGGTGAGGAACCTTTCCTCAAAAGTTAGCTATTGAGGTGGGAGAATCACCCTATTTAAATACTCTATTGAGCATCTCATACTACTTAATATAAGATTTTGGCATCCCATACCATCTTGATCTCTATCAAAATGATATTAGTTTTCTCAATCAAGAGGGGTGGGGAGGGCGCTGTGAAGCAGTAAATCCACAAATGATGTCAATCAGCTAGAATGCTGAAGTAAATACAGTGAATTCTTTATTCTTGTGTAGTAACTAAAAGCAAAAAGAATGAAGTTCTGGCTTTGTTCATCTAATTTAAATAATTACAAATCAGAGGATGTTCTGTCATCTTAACAAATTAATCCTGTTCTATTTGCTCAAAACCTTCACTACCTGGTAGTATTCTAGAAATAATTGTAAACCGTTTATGCATGCTGATGGGCGTTACATTACATATATACTATATTGCACCTAATTACAACATTTGGTTTTGTTTGGGATGGAGGGATGGAAATAGTTACTAATAATAATGTGCTTGAAAATATCTATATGATAAGTTGTGTTTATGTTGTAATGTTCCAAATGGCATCATATTTCTCATTTCAATATAATTTTTTTTTTAAACAAAAACAGGTCAGAAGAGTAATGGAAGGGAATCATAGGATGGGAATGGTAGGTTATTGTCACTGCTCCTTTTCTTTCCCTTTTCCTGCTTAAGGTATATTGGACTGACCAAGTCCCTCTGTTGCTTGGTGTGGTTTGTCTATTAATCATGTAGGTTATAATTGATTCTACAACAGGTTCCTTAGCTGAGTTTGCTTGTGAAGTGGAAATCACGGAGTAAGTGCTTATTATTTTTTTCTCCAGAAAAAAAAAATTCTTAAATACAGATCCTCACGCAAAATGTTACATGTTTCAAATAAAGGATTTTTTGATTTGATTGTGTAGGTGTGAGCCACTTCCGGATGGACGTTTCTATATAGAGGTGAAATATAATTGTAATTTCTTTATTTATTTGTGTGGACTTAGCTATGAATCTTCATTACATTTTGCGAAGAAGTTTGGAAGTAATGTGTGTCTTACTTTCAAGTCAACTTTCAAGAAAGACACTTCTTTGTTTTCATCTTTTGTGAAAGAGCTTTGTGCCCTATTTTTTTCCCTCTACTTTCTGAGAGCATGCAGTTCCTCGTTGTTGTAACTGTATGTAGGAGGACTTGTCTTTCCAACATAGGGTTTTTCAACTTGATGAGCTATTGCATAACTGGCATGACATTAATCAGGATTAACCACGCCAGCAGTAATTTTTTGAAACTAAAGCTGTAATTTCAGTTAGAATGTTTATTTACTGATTTATATGTATTACTCCTTTATGAAGCAAAGAAGCTTTATTTTTTTAATGATGATAGTCTACGCTCTACACGGATCTCATAATGGTGCCAAAATTGAAATCCTGTAGCTGACAATATGTGTTACAAAACCAGAGCTATTGAGATTTTGTAAAATGAATACAGAAGTACAGACACTTCAAAAAAAGAGCTGTGTCTATTTCTAACACTCGTGTCATACACATCATGATACTTCAATTGGTACTTGGGCACTTCTGATTTTGTCACACAACCGTATCTATGTCTGTGTTATGTCATGTGTTTATGTCGGTATCCATGCTCATGGTGTTCTGACTTTATTATCTGACTCTCCTAATTCGGTGTTAATAGTCCAAGAAACTTCTGATGCATCTAAGAAATTTCCATGTTAATGTATATTTGTGAAGTTTTTATAATTTAATTCAATGTGCAAAAAATTTCAACTATGCAGATTGAAAGTCACAGGAGATTTCGCATCATCCGATCTTGGGATCAAGATGGGTGAGTTGTCTCCAGATGTCTGTTCACGCATTCTCTTGTTGATCTGGCTGTTTTTTTCTAAGGCATCTGGCTTTATGCCTTCCAAATGATTTGTGCAGGTATCGTGTTGCAGAGGTTGAATGGATACAGGATATTATCCCTCCAGAGGGGACTAGAGAGAGAGAGTATGTAAGTTCACTGCAAATTTTGTTCCAACTTGGTGTTCGATAGCAGACTAATTTACATGATTTTCAAAGATAAATAAAGCTTGATATAGGCTTTAAGAAGATAGGCTGGTAAGTTTAAGCAAAGAATTCCATCATATGTTCTTATGGAAACAATTTCTGAATGTGATTCTTGGGGTTAAAGTTTTCTTTGATTTAGCATGTACAGAGAATATTCTTCGTTTTTAATTTCATTGACCTAAGTCTTGGCTGCAACTGTAGCTTTTTACTGCTTAACATCAAATCAGAAAAAATCTGATGTGTACTGTGACCAAGATATGAATAGTGGAACTTCTTCGAGAAAATTGAGCCAAGTTCCCAAAATTCAAAATTACTCAATGCTTCAATCTAAATGTTAAGCTCTAGCTAAGTCTGAGCAACCCGTATTGGATGCATCGTTGTAATAAGTTTCCATCTTTGTGACTTGTTTCTGTGTTATTGCAGTTACTGGAATTGACATATAATGCAGCTGAAACTGCTCGATCATGGATAAGAAGAGCTAAAGAAGCAGCAAGAGCAAGACAAGGTAAAATATTGGAACTACTATTTAGTGACACCACACACGCATGCACATGCAAGTGCGCACACAGAGAGAGACAGACAGATCTATTGCTGAATATGATTTCCAGCACTGTAATAGGAGTTTGATATTTTCTGGCTGTAGTAGGGGTGTAATAAGCCAATGGTAAAGGGTTTTGGTTAGTTAATAATAAGTGTTAGACTCAAATCTTTGTTTCAATGTTTACCAGAAAAAAAAAGGTGACCTAGGATTATTATTTTCGTTTGTATCTTTACAACGGACTATTGCAGTAGTTAACTACAGAATCTCACACAGATCAAAGAAGACTTGAGAGAATCCAGACTGTTGAAGTGATGATGCCCAGTCTTAGAGATCCAGAGCGCTTCAGTTTTTGGGTGTGCCCTTATTCTGCTTGACAATTAATAACTTACATCCATAACTTGATATTACCATTTATTTTTCCTCCCCTATTTTGAAGACTCCATAGTAATGTATGCTCTCATTGTGCAGCTTGCTTCCTTGTCAAAGCGGAAACCTTCAGAAAGATTGGATCTCCTGTGCTTAAGAAATACCGAAGAGGTAGTAAGCCGTTCTTTAGAGAGCGAGAGAGAGAGAGAAAAGGGGGGGGGGGGGGGGGAAGAGGGAATAGATCAGAAATTCAGAATGTGGCCGGGGAATATTTGTGATCTTCTCATAGTCCATGGGTTAAACTTGTTTTAGTCTTTAGTTTCAAACTATGTCTAGGTGCCTCTATGGTTATTTTGGGATATTTTATCTGATCTTCATTGAAAATATTCTTATATAGTTTTATAAATAGATCAAGTTAATTTTGAATAATATGTAGACGTAATTAAGTATATATTTTAGTGAAATATATCTGTAACATGTTTACATATTTATTAATAATTGGCTTAATTTATCTATTTTTGATAATTTGAAAACATTTCACTTGTTTCCTTGTAGAGGATTAGACGTGGACTGATATATCTCCGAGCAGAGGAACAACGCTGCAGAATTCAATAAGACAAGCAGTGGTGGTCTACCATAATTGTTGCAATTTATTGTATGTTGATGTCAAATTCATTTACAAGTCATTCAATATTCATTCTTTGGCCTCATAAATGGCGATACTGAGGTCATTTTTGTAGTAACATGGGGCTGAACCCAGATTTTTCAATATATTATTTATGTACAAAAACATTTTCCATTGGTTGTATTCATATATCATTTCTGTCAATGTCAGAATTTTAACAGAGAAAGTACCAAATACCGTCTTAAAATAAAAATAAAAAATAACGAAAACCTTACCACAGAAAAACAATAAAGGTGGAAGAGTGCAAAACGTCTATGAGAAGGCATTTACACTGTTTTGTGAAGATTGAAGGATCAATCCCAATAAGCTGAGGAATTTATGAATATTACAATAAATAAATAAATAAAGTCAAAATATAAACTCGAGTTGGTCTAGTCAAGCAATTGGTATTTATTAAGTGCCAAACCTAATTAAAGGTCAGAAACATATCATTACGCCATTTGGATGAAGCTGAAGTGGTAAAATTGAAATGAAAACCAGAGTCAATAATTTAGTTTCATTTCCTTATAAACTATCAGGAATCATGATGATCCCCAGCAGGAGGATTACTATGCACTCCAACCGACCCACATAAAGAAAAATAGAATAACAATGTCAGAGTTCAGTTTGGTATTCTGCTGTAGTTTTTAGAATTTTAGTCAGCTGAGATGATGATAAAGTGGAATTTAAACCAATTAAACTAATGAGATCCAGATACTTTTTCCTAAAATTTAAAAAGGCTTCAGATACCTTTATTTAGTGACCGTGTAATGTCTGAATCAAGCTGCGCATAAATAATTTATTTTCATGGTTCAATCAAAGAGAAGTAATACATGATAAGACTAAAAATTTCCTTGCAATTTGTCTAATGCATCACATATCACATGCTTATTTATCATATGATAAAGTTATATTTTCTTTTCTCTATTTGTCTGCTTTCTCTGTAACTAAACAAGTATTAATTGAAAAGGTGGCATATATTTAAAACAATTTCCAGCAGCGTTGCCAGCAGTATCGTTGCTATTATACCTTTTGAAGCCTCCATTTTTATAATATATTTCTTAAGAAATAATTCAGAGAACCATTACAACAAATACTAAGGTGTACAAAATAATTTGTTTGTGTTTGGCTTTCTCTTTAGAGTCCAAAAACAACTTGATTTTTAAAAGTCTAATCAGAACTGAAACTTGTCTTATTTGGCAAAACTTCAAAATCACATTTTTCAAAAGCCTAGATAGCTAATTAAATATAGATGGTACATTCCTAGTAGCGTTCGTTAGCAGTTCCGTTAATTAAGCTAAATAAAGGAGAAAAATTATTAAAGTATATGCCAAAATGTTGGAAACATTGGAAAATTTCTTGATTTCAAAGTTGTAATGTTGAGAGAGATATTGTTGCTTGTTAGGGCATCCAATCTTCCACTAAACAAAACATTCCATTTCTTGTACAACATGAAGTTCTGTTAGATTATGTATTTTGTTAGATTGTGGGTGTGATTGGTATACTGGTGCATAGCTAAACAAAATTGTGTGCTTGGATTAAAAATGGTAGAGTAATGAAAAAAAGAAACTTTCGTCCAAATACCTTGTTTATTTTTACCTTTCTATGTTTAGCATACCCTATATATCACCATTGAGTAAGGTATTTGATCAGGCTATAATCTATTTCAGACTAAATTAAGATAAGCATTATATTCAAATTGAACAAGATTAAATCAATTCTTACCATAAAAATATTTTTAAAAAAATAGGAACTGATATTGGTGTGTATAATAATTGATTTTCCAAACTTCTTTTCTATGTTGAGAAGAAAGAAATTCCCAAGCCATATATTGTATTTTCAGTCACCTAATTACAATTAATTTTCAGTTAGAATGTCACCAAATACATGTTGACATCTCACCAAGGAAGGCAACTAGAACTAAACTAGTATTACTTCATATTATTCTTTTTTTGAAAAAGAGAAGATAAAATCCTTCCATATCATAACACAACCAAGCCAAATTAAGATAAGGCATCATGTAATTGAAGAATCTTCTTGATAATGAAAAAAGGTCAAAGTAGGATTGCTCACCAACTAAATAATGTTTCACCATAAGCACCTTGCTTGTATCTCATTGGTCACCAATGCCCAACCCTCACTCATTAATAACCTGTAGATTTATTTTATTTGTCTTTTCGTAAATTATTCAAACATTTGGGTAATATTTAGTATCTAATATCTTGAGTTTGTTTAATTTTTAAATATTTTAAAATTCATTAAAAAATATTTTAGCAGAAAATATGTAAAAATAATAATTCAAGATTTATATGTTTTATTTGTTAAACAGCATAAAAATAAGTATATCTTTGATCAATTTTGTACTCAAATTTTTTATAAATAAAATTTTAAATATTTAAAAAAAAAATACATCGATTTGTTATGGGTTCAAGATTGCTGGGCAAGCCAGAGCTATCTCACCTTTGTGTGGCATGGCATTATAATATGTCATTAATCATTAATAATGTGTGATAAGCATGTGATTTTATGTTAAATTGACGGTCAGGATTTGTGCTAATCATATGATGGGGTCCCCTTTAATCTAATAGTTGATGATAGTAGAAGGTAGCCACCCTTTCTATATCTTCTTTTTCCTGCTTTCAATTATTTTCTGGTATTTATTATTATTAGTTTATATCTTGCAAGCTAAGACTCATTCAGTTACCATGTGAAATGTACCAAAACTTCGGTCATGGTCCTACCGTAAAGGGCCATGCACCACAAGTTATTATTCCATAAGTTCTTCTTTATTAATACCATGAAAGCTTGAATTAAACTTTAATTCCCTTCATTGTCAAGGTGTAATTTTCCTTTTCTATTTCGCAAACTCATGTATTAGATTAAACTCCTCTTTAAAATTTTTTAAAAAATGACCCTTGAGTTTCAAGGATAATAATGGGGCCAACATTGAAGTCTTCTTTTTGGCACGATTTAAAATATATTACCTGGACTTGGAAAAGGACTGTATCAGCAATTATAAGCTACTAAATGATGTGCATTTTAAGCAATCTATAAAGAAAGCAAACCTTTCATCATCAATCAAGACAAAGACCAAAAGCCCTGCCTTACCAAAGTATCTAATACTGATATATTAAGTACTATCCCCAAGAAGGAAAAAAAAGCTGTGGAGAAAATTTTAATAAATTTAGTTTATAAAAGATAAATAAACTAACTAGCTATAAAGAAATATATAAGTATGTTACATTTTTTGCTGCGATTCACTTACAATATATTCATTTATTTTTTAAAAGGTAGTTTAAGAATTAGATAAATTATTTTAATTTTAAAATAAGACCCATTGTAATCAGTGAATGCTTAAGAACAAGGGATTCAGTAAAAATTAAACTCAAAGTCTTTTGTCTCGGCACACTTTCATATTTTTTATAAATTGACTTAATCTATTTAGGAGCTTACCTAATTTTTTTGCTTTGTGCCCTCTCAAAGCAATAAAGACGGGAGAATCGGAGAACACAAGAAGAAGCCACTATATGTCCAAAAAGTTTGGTAAAAAAAAATTCAATTTTAAGCAAATCCACCTCAGGAAGTCGATAGTTTTTGTAGTTGGCCAATCCATTCTTTCTGAACGCCAACTCCTTAAGATCTCAAACCTAACATTTCCAAAGGAAAAAAGCCAAACCCATTAAGGAAAAGGAAACACCAACACCTCCTCCACTTCTCTCATATAGACACACACCCCATTACTGAGAAGAAGCCAACCAATTCATCTCCGAGAAAAATAAGATCAATCTCCCATGGAAGTTTCGGGCAAGATTCTCAGAAGATCCATTCATGGCTTCCTACAAAACTACCATTACTTCACTTCAACCGCAGCTTTTCTTGCCTTCCCTTTCTCAGCTTCAGTCCTCCTCTCACAAGCTTTAATCCCTTCCTCTTCAGTATCCCTTCTTCCTCAAATATACAATCGCTTGAGAATTCTCTTTGAAGCTGCAGGCTTTCCTTCCTCCTCACAATTGCTCACAATTCTCAACCTTAAGGTCTCTCAAACCATCATTTCCTCCATCCTCACCCTCCCTTTCACCCTCACCTTCTTTCTCATAGCCAAAGCCTCTGTAATTCAAGCTCTGTATCACCATAAGCTTACTCTTGAACCTTCATTTTCTTCTATAACATCCCTTTACAAGCCGCTCCTCAACACCTACATTTTGAACTCATTCTTGATTATCTCAGCTAATGCTTCAGCTTTCTGTCTTCTATTTTTGGCCTTTGGATTCGTTGAAGGGCTGGGATTTTCTCCTTCTCCAAGCTTCCTCCTTTTTCTTTCAGCTTCTGGGGTGGTTCTGTTTTCTGTGATTCTTGCAAATGCTCTTGTGATATGCAGTTTGGCATTGGCTCTGTCGGGCATGGAGGGACATGGAGGGTATTTAGCAATTTTAAAAGCTTGTGTTTTAATGAGGGGAAGGACATCAATGGCTTTGTTCTTGGCTCTTCCTGTGAATGTGGCTTTGGCTGCCATTGAAGCCTTATTTCAATTCAGAGTTGTGAGGGCCTATCATAATGGTGGGAAAACAGGGCCTTTTACGGCTTTAGAGGGGATTTTCATTGCTTACTTGTATTCCATTTTCGTTATTCTTGATACGATAATTAGCTGCATGTTTTACAAAAGCTGCAAGATGGGGGCGTGGATCATTGATCGGGAAGGCACAGATTTGTTGAGGATTGAATTTTCAGAGGAGAAGAACTTCGAACAAATACCATAAGGTAGCAAAATATTAGTTCTGTTCAAGGCTTTTCTTTAGTCATGTTTCATAAAGAAGGAACTAGGCATTGTTTTAAACAAGTATAGCAAAGTACTTGTGAAGTTTATTCATGTTGCTCAAAAGAAATAGAGCTAATTTGGAGGCATAAAACAGGGGAACCTCAGCCATGTACACAAAAAAAGAAGCTAGAAATTTAGTTCACCATTTTATTTGATGTTATTTTGTTACATATTTTGTTTCATCACTTATACTTCACTTTGTAGATTGGCAATCTATTACAGTGTGAATAATACATAAGCTTCAGTTAATTTGCTTGTTAATCTAGTCTTTTGAAAAAAATTGTTAAATAGGTTTAATTAATACAAAATAGACAAACTTAATTCTAACGTGTTTATATATATATATTTATTTATTTAACAGATAAGTCCTCAAAAGAAATAGAGCTAATTTGAAGGCTTAAAACGGTTGAAGTTAAGGTCTTGATTAAAGATATTTATAACATTGGAAGCAGTCATGAACTGTGGGCTGAAAACCAAGGAGCTCATATTTAATTGCAGAAAAAGCTATTTAGGACCATCCTACTCAACTAGAGTTCCCTATTTGAGACAACATTTCATACTCAGAATACCCATTGGGTCCAGAATATTTAATCAACTTGTAAACTAGTCAAGGCTTCAAGCATAGAATGGCAAAATAGTGGAAATTTTCCCTTGGAAAGATCTGCGCATATACACCAGGATTTGTGAATTCAACTAGAGACACAAACCTCACGCAATGAAAATACTAAATGGGGTCTTGGAATCAGATAGTGCATCTTTGATCGACTCTATGTTGAAACTTGAAAGGTAAAAGATGTCCCGAACGGAGAACTCAAATTGTGGTAGAGGATATCTCTCATATTGGTAGATCATGTTCTTCTTTCTCTTTTTGTTGGACTGCCAAGGCGGGTAACTTGGCTACTAATTGACTTGCCAAGCATTTTGTAAAAAGGATGTGTCCGGTTGGTTGAGAGAACGAGACTCTAATCCTTTTTTGCCTTCCTTTTTTTTTTTCTAGCTGATGCTGTCATGTGTAGAAAGGGAGAAAGCTAAGTGTGAATTTAATCCCTCTCCGTACTGTTTCTGGTTTTTATGTTCCTCTTTGTACTGTTGCTGTTTCTGGTTTTTATGCATGAAGTTTCTCTTTTGCATCATTAATTGAATGGAACAAGAACCTTTTACACCTTGATTATTACATATCTGAGAATATAAAAGAAAATGGCATTTCTAATTGGGCCTGCTCTTATATTACAGTTACAAACACAAATACAGTGCCTAATTTCTAATTCCTCTTGACCTGTCACCTATACAATATCTTCATGATGGTGTTTCCTACCTATCAGAAGCAAGAATAGAAACTAATTTCTATGTTACAGAAAGAAAGAATTGGTGATCCTAAGTAAGAGAAATGGGTTAGAGCTTTGTACAATACAAGACATGCTCAATGCTACAAAATTTCTTCTTTAGATGACAGAGGAGAGGCCTTAGCCTTCTCCTTCTCCATTTCAGCCGCTTTCTCAGCTTTCTTCTTCTCCAACTCTGCTTGTTTTATGTTCTCTTCGTGTGCTTTCCGAAACAACCGTACGAAATTCAATAGAGTAGCAGTTACTGTAATCATCAAACAAAAACTCTCAAACAATTCAAGTCACTAGTAGAAACACAATGGCGAGATGTTAGATGACATAGTCAATTTTTAAAGTCAAAAGGCTTTTTTGCGTTTTAGCATATATATATATATATAGAGAGAGAGGGAGAGAGAGAGAGAGAGAGAGAGAGTCCAACTTACCCTGCTCAAACGGGTAACGGGCAGGGTCCTCACCGAAATATTTTGCAAGATCATCTGCATTTTTACCCTGTCCAAACACAATATACATATATCACGTCTCTCTCTATACCTGTGTATTATGAAGCCCTATATTTTAAAAACAAGAGTCGTATAATATCTTATAGATGTTGAAACTAGTGTTCCAAAGAGATGGCTAAGAATATTACCGCCACAGAATATAGGTCTGTTACAGATGCCTCCTCTAACTCAGCATCTTCAACAAATTCTTTCAATGTCTATAAAGAATACAAAGGCAGTCAATGCACTGAAAATAAACCAGATAAGATAACAAACCATGTACACTAGAGACAGATTGACTAATACATCTCTTTATTATTACATACAAAGAGCTACATTTAAATTCTTCGATGCAGTATGAGATGGCCTTCTAAATTATGGAAGAAATAGAGATATCATTCAGAAGAGTATAACGACCAGGACTTAAGTGGAACTGTTATAAATTTAGATTAATTGAAGATGATAACAGTAATAATAACGTATCTACACTGTTAACTACATTTATGTTACAGAGAAACCAGTAAAATATATGTTATTATTTGTTAAAGAAACAGAACTTTCTTCATTGTACCATTAATTTTTTCCCTCATAAATTCAAGAATGAACAGGTTGACATAAAAATGTTAAACGCACCTTGCGGAAACTCTCAGACACAGGGCCATCATTTTCAGATGCAGCAAGCTCTTGTTTAACCTTTCGTAATCCCTTGTTAATTGCCGCCATCTCTTCTGCTAATGCTTTCAATTGTATCTGCAACAAGCTCAATTTCCAATCAATAAATGGTGAATAAACAGAGAATGATAAGAGTGCACACTTTCTTGCAGAATTATAATCTGTCACCGGTTATTTAGTGGAAAAACACTGAAAACCAAACACATTCAAGAACAAAACTTTTTTTTTTTTCTTAAATTCTACCAAATATATTTTTCATTTTCAATTAAAAAAAAAAAGGAAAAAACCAAACACATTGAAGAACAAAACATCACCTTACTAGCAACTTCCAGGCTTACAAGGTCCAAGTGAAAATCAAGGAGTGCAGGAAACTTTTCAGCTAGGACCTGGAGCCCATATACAAAACCAAAAAAGGTAAACCAGTGAAATATATCTCAGTTTAATGGAATTAAGACTTATTATGATCTTAGATTTTGATGCGCTCAATTTAGGATGAATATACTCAAATGAGTCACACACATTTAAGTGAGACTTAATATTCAAATGGAATTTTTATTTTGTGTTTATCTTTTTTTGAGAGAAATTGAAAAGAGATAATTCCTTATACCTTGCATAGATAATGCATTAGTGTCATCCTACCAATAGAAGCACGAGTCTCTGTGAGCTTTAAAAGACTATCCAACTTGAATCCAACAGCAGATCCTGCATATGGTACAAAATTTAATTCTTATTGTTGCCTCACAGAAAAATAAAATAAATACTAAGAAATACTAACCCCTTGCTGTTCCTTCATTCAGAGTATTTCCCAAATAAAGAATTTTCTGCATAATATTCTTCAGTTTGTCAGAGTTTCGGACCTATTCACCAAGACAAAAAAAAGGATGAGGTCAAACAAACACTAGGAACGGAATTGAATGTTAGCATCATAAAGGAAGTACCTCTTCGCAGGCAGAGTTCACAGTGTTTAAACTATTCTTAAATTCTACAATCTGCATAAAGAGGAAGTATATGACACGTTAAGAAAAAAAACCAACTCTCAACCCACAAAATAAAAAAGAAATTAAAAAAATAAGATGTATATTACAGATACCGCCAAACCTGACAATTAAACTGAATCTTGAAAGAAAAAACTCCTAATTTTGCTTCCACCCGTGGCACTTTCATGTGCTCCAAAAAATACTGAAAAAATCCAAAGAATATAATATATCAATAAAACCCAAATAAGCTCTTGAATAAACAGAGGCAAAAAAGAGAAAAAGAGTAAAACCACATAAATTTGATATTATGACTAAAGAGCTCACTTACAGACCTGTTCACACCTTCCCAAATTCTCATAGTCACCAGAATATCCCTAAATAATTATAACCAAGATGAATTCGGATTACATAAACAAGAATCCTTAATTAATTGCTAAATCAAAATGTAAGAAGCAGATATAAATTTATTTAGCTTTACCTTCAAAAGTTCCATCTCCTCTTTGGTGGGACAATACTTAGCTAGACTTTCAACCTGGTCAACATCTAATACTGAATCATCCAAAGCTAGAACTGCAGCCTGAGAATATCCATTTTGACACATTAGACGATACTTAGATTAAATACTACATGTAAAAATTTCAAAAGTTTGTAAAAGCTTGCACAGATACAAAGATTATTTCAAGAATTATCCATAACACAAATACAAAATGAGTATATTCATCATAATAATGCTTCTCGCAAAAGAATATTATTGTTCATATAAACTTCCTTAACTTATAAACAACCCAAACACAAATTGCATGAGTATCACTTTAAAATTTGCTCATAAGAATCAAGACATTTCAAAGTATAAGCTTACCATCATATCAGAAAGTGGCATCTTGATCTTTGTGAGCATAATTTCAATATTATTGGCCCTCTTCAGTTCAATCTATAATTAAAAAATACACAAATCATTGCTCAGATATTGAGGAAGCAGTAAAGAGAAAATTAAGTCAAGGAGTTTTGAATAAATATAGGTTTTAAGCATTACATCCAAAAAGAAGCACCAATACGCGCCCAACTATTCATTAGAATTAGTTCTCACGTACACATGCCTTATTTCAAAATCAAATTCCAAGAATATTAGTATAGAAGAATACCAGGTGAACTTTGTCAGTTTTAGATCCAACAGATTTACAACGCCCTACAGATTTATCGGCAGTTTTTGGAACAACTGCTGAAAAAAGGCTTTCTATCTCTGAAACATCAAATTCTGGGGCACTAAAATAGAACGTAACACCAGTCATTACAAAAGGGGAGGATATTAATATCAGTAATGAAAGTGCATAATCATATTAAAGAGAAATGATTCAGATGAGCACATGCAATGGCAATTAAATCAAATTACATTTGATGTTGCCCACGTCTCTGTAATTCTTCCCATAAACTTCCTTGCAATGCCCTTGACACTTTACCCCAATACAGAGGCTTTAAAGGGGACCGTCGAGGGGCTGCTCCAGCAAGACGTGAAAGTCCACGCCTTCTTCCACTTGGACCAGCTCCAGGTGGTGGAGGTGCACCCCCTGAAGGTTCAGGGGGAGGAGGTGCACCAGGAGCCCGTGCTCCAGAGGGCGGAGGCGGAGGAGGGCCTTGTCCCCCTTGAGGAGGCGGAGGCGGAGGTGGGCCTTTTCCACCGGGAGGAGGCGGAGGCAGAGGCGGAGGTCCAGGTAGGGTTTTACTACTGGAAGGAGGTGGAGGCGCTGGTGGTTCTCTACTAATGGGAAGAGGCGGCGGTGGAGGTGGAGGTGAGGTAGGTAGAGCTCCAAACATTGGACGTTGTTGTGGTGGAAGCACTCCACATGCTGAAGGCGATGGTGCTGAAGGTAGTGTTCTACTCAATGGGGGTGGCGGCGGAGGCGGAGCCGGTGCTCTAAGAAGTGACGAAGGTAGGGGAGGTGGAGCTCCAAACATTGGCAATGGTTGTAATTTAGGGACTTTACTTAAGGGAGGCAAAGGTAGTGTTGCTCCTAATAGGGTTGGTGGTGGTGGTGGTGGTGGTGGTGGTGGAGGAGGAGATAGGACCGCACTTGATAGGGGTGGGGGTGGTGCTCCGCTTGCTAAGGGTGGGCATGTTGCTACACTTGATAAGGGTGGTGGAGGTGGTGCTGCACTTGAAAGAGGTAGTGATGGTGGTAGAGGTGGTGCTGCATTTGATAGGGGTGGTGGTGATGGTAGAGGTGGTGCCGCACTTAAATAGGGTGGTGGTGGTGGTGGAAATGGTGTTTTACTTAATGAAGGTCGGGGCGACAAAGCTCTACGAAAGGGGGATGAAGGTAAGGGTGGGGGTGGGGGTGGGGGTGGTAGAACATCACTTGAAGGAGGTGAAGGTGGGGCTGAGGATGGGGGTGGTAAAGCATTACTTGAAGGAGGTGGAGGTGGCGGCGGTGGTGGTAGAACATTACTTGAAAGAGGTAGAGATGAGGGCAAGGGTGGTAAAACATTATCTAAATGGTGTAGAGATATGGGTGGCCGAGCTATACTTAAAGGAGATGAAGGCTGAGGTGGCGATGGAGCATTACTCGAAGGAGGTGGAGGTGGTAATGGAGCATTACTGAAAGGACGTGAAAGTGAGGAAGGAAAAGCTCTATAAGAAACCAAACGAGGTGAAGTTGGTGGTGGGGGAGGTGGGGGTGGAGCTGGAAAAGCTCTACAGGAAGCCAGACGAGGTAGAGGTGGGGATCTACTTAAAGAATGTACAGGTGGAGGCGAAGGTGAAGGTAGTGGAGCTCCACAGGAATTAGGTGTGGGTGGCGAAGGCAAAACTACATGTGACGCATTCAAAGGTGATGGTGGTGGAGGAGATGGAATCCTAAGTATAGAAGAAGTAGGAGGAGGATGGGGAGGGGGAGGAGGAGAAGGAGGAAAGGGAGCTTTATATTTTGAAGGAGGAGGTGGCAAAGAAGGGGCAAGGGCAGGGGTAGCTAGCACTGTAGAAACTTTTAAGCATAATGATTCGCTTACAAAGGGGAGTGGAACAACTGGAGAAGGTGGAGCACCACTAGTCTTTCCATCAACAACAATTGATGAATAAACAGCCTTCTGAGGGGGTGGAGGAGATGAGAAACTTCCTCTACTTTGCCCAACAAATGATGGGGTTAGAGGTGGAAGGGGAGGCGGAGGTGGAGGAGGAGGAGAAGTTACATGTGGTATATCCATCATAATATTTTGTCTACTAAATGATGGTAAATTTATTGTTGGTGGTGGCAGTTGGATAGATACATTTCCATCCAAAGAGGAAGATGGTGATAATAAGGGAGATGGAGGGAGCACATCCTCTTGTAATGATAAAGATTCAAAAACCTTCGAGTTTCTAACATGAAATGAAGGTAGAGGTGGAGGTAAAGGGGGAGGAGCTGGTGGAACTTGGTTTGAGCTTAGTTCCAGCGCTTGAGTTGCTAACTGAAGATATGTCTCTTCAATCAATGGTAATGATGATAGTGAGCAGTCTGCGTCCATTTCTGCTAGACGGTCTGAAGATCTTGAAATGCCTAGCTTAAGAATCTTTAGTTTATTTGATGGTGAGCAATTTATGCAGTCTAAAGATCTTTGCTTCTGAATTTTCTGTTTATTTTTCATATTAGTAGATACAGCTGCTTTAGAGGCAACAGGGCTAGAAGTTAACTGTAATTTGGCATCTGCACTTTTCTCCTTTCGAAAGTTACCATTTGTAGGTGGTGCAATATTAAGCCTTGGATACGAGACATGCATTGAATTTGTATAAGAAGTTTTGTTAGAGGGAATCCACCTAGTTACTGCATTTGGCTTTGCTAGTTTTGCTTGGCCACCCTGTGGTTCTTGCAATTTAATCTGTTGCTTTGCTGCAACTATATTTCCCACCGTCTTTGAGTTTGGTGAAAGTTGTTTTCTTGCAGCAGGTGGAAGTAATTTATCAGATTTTTGTCTGGAAAGATGAGACTTCTGCTGCCCTGCCTCGGAGTCTAATTTCATTTCTGTTGCATGGTTATCCTCATCATATTTGTTTCCTATATCCACTAATGGTCCATGCAAATCCACAGTGACTTTCTTTGCTTCCACGTTTTGTATCATATCAATAATGTCTACCATAGAAGTTGACTTAATTTCTCCCTCGTCCACAACAATATCTTTCACTGCATGAGAACCCGAGTCTAAGCTCTCATCAACCTTGTACTTTACATCATCAACAACGATATCTTTCACTGCTTGAATAACAGAATCTGTCTTTCCATCCTGTTTATGAATCCCATCATTTGACGTACAATCCTGAAAAATGTGAGGATCCAAGACCTCTTTACATGCCGCTTTATGATTTCTACCCTCAACTGCATTGTCATGAACCACGGAAGAATCATATTCCCCCTTACCTTCCTGTGCATCAACTACATTACTGAAAATCTCTTCCACCTCATAGAACTCCTCAGGTGAAGCATACCCTGTCTCATTTGAATCTTCAGTTGCATTGATTTTGGTTATATTAGGTATAACAGCATCATGGTCCAAACAAAGCACCTGACATTAATATATAATTGTGTTTGTTTAATTTGTATTGCTTTAGAAAACGACTATCACAAGAAAACAATAATAAAAAAATTACCTCTGCTTTAAAGTCTTTGGGGAAATTATCCTTTGCATCCCATGAAACATCAAATTCTTCACGATTGAGCATCAATATATTTGACCGCACAAATGCTGTATGAAACATAACTCTAAACATAATCTCCTCGCGAATGAAATCTTCATACAAATGTATGCACTCAAGAACAATATCCCCTTGAACACGACAATGGATGTCTATTTTCACGAGTTTACATTCTGCCTGCACTTCAAAATTTCTTGAGAGGAATCTATCAATATATAGTTTAATTCACAATTTAGTAATATCAAATAAAACAGTGTAAGATTATACATCACCTGCTGGTAATGACGAGCATATTTTATGGTCTCTAAATTAGGTGGGAAAAGAAGCTTAGAACTACTTCCGTTTGTAGGTATCCAAGAAGGATCCTGACCATAAACACGTACGACAGGGCGGCAACCTTTTCCATCATCAAATAATGGAAGGTCTCTAAGGATTAGACAATCCAAATGCAAGGGTGTGTTTGATGGAGGCCACTTAAAACCCAAATTTCTCCTGGAAATATACTGAAGATATCTCAATTGAGAAGGTTGTGGGTTTATAGGAGATAAAACATAAAGAAGTTCTCTAGGAGCTTGCTTGTACACCATTTCTAGAGTCTTTTGCTCCCCATTGTATTGCTTTCGGTACAATAGAAGACCTGCTAGCATAAATGCAAGCACTGGCCAACCTCCCTTTTCACAGTGCATCAAAAGCACATTTCTCTGCCCCACCACAGATAGCCAACTTTCACTTGATCGAAGGAAGTGATGAATCATCTCCAAAGGCAGAAGTGGACAACCCGCGAATTCCCAAGGGTATTCCATCACTGTCATGCCATACTCAGACAGTAAGTCTGAAATTTGGGTTCGCCCCTCACCTTCTTTAAAGTTAAACACTGTGAAAGAAGCATCTGGAAAGTGATCCTGGAGCTGAGCTACAATTCCCCCCATATAAACTCTGTACTCATCTTCTTCCAATATATCCGTCGAGAAGCAACAATCAAAAACTGGAAAAATCCAAATATACTATTAGAATAGGTGTGTGTATATAACTACTAAGTTGACCCATACATTAAGCTAAAAACTAACAAAAAGAGATTCTCCCTCAACTTACAACAACGTGAAAAATAGAGAATTAATGGTAAATCTAAATTAAATAGAACTTTGTGAAGCTTGAAGCATTACAAGTACAGCTAGAAGCAAGACAAGCAAATATTTAAAGTTGGCAATGAAATGTACACAATTCAATACATTACCATATGCATTTTCCAAATGATGCCAAAAATTTAGTGCCCAGGACACGAAATACATCCAATAAGCTACGAATTGAGCGGTCTCGTAAACTTCATATAAAAGGGGGAAAATATGACAAAAAGCAATAGCTCAATTATTGCTTCCTATTTTGTAGTTGGTAATTCATTTATGAAAATTTCTTGGGTGCAGTACACCACACATACATGGAATAGTTAGGACTGCAGCCGGACGCGTGGGGTTCCAACACAGTTTTAACCATCACATGTACGTACACCTAGTACCAGACATCCATTAAGCTATAAATTGAAAAGTCTCGTAACTTCATATGAAAGGGGGGAATTTTGTTATAAAGCAATAGCTCAAATGTTTCACATTTTGAAGTTGGTAATTCATTTATAAGATTTACAAATAAATACATAAGTAAATGTTGGGAAAAAGTAGCAAGAGATAAAAATGGAACGTAAGCATACCATAGACTCTCTCAGAGATCTCCAAAAGTCGATCCGGGGGTTTCCGGTAAAAGAATCTTCTGAACAGCGCCATTAGATGGCGCTGTTTCTACTCTAATCGAATCCAAACCGATAATTTAGTTGACCACCAAGATCAAAGTTTTTGTCTATTTATTAAATCACACAATAAATCTTGCGATTGCCCAATTTGATCAAAGACCAATACAATCCAATTGAACCCAGAAATCATTAACGAAACAAAAGCCAAAGGGAAATTCAAGAAGGGCACGCTAGTTGGCAATCCAATGGAAAGATGAAAATCTAAATAAATTAAGGTGAAAACAAATAGTAAAAGCAATTGAATTCCAAAAATGGATAAAGGAAGATTCGTAGAATAAGGAATTGAAGTAAAGTAGGAGTACCCGTACGAAGAAGAAGAAAAGGGATTTGCAAAAATTAATTAATGTTCGAGAAATTGAATGAAAATGAATTAAGATGGGATGTGAATTTGGAATTAGAGAGAGAAAGAAAGAAGCGCAGTGAACTGAAAAGGAGAATACTTAATAGAAGTTAAATCTGCTTCTCTCCCTCTATGTCTCAAGCTCTTTCGATGTCTCTTTCTCTCTGCAACGATATGAAATTTTGAGCAGGCAAGGCGAATGGGGGTCGAAGGCACCAACCTACGTGATTCGCAACGCGGCAAATACCATGCAAAATTTCTTTTCTTTTCTATTTTGTTTGAAAATTAAAAATTTTTATTTTATTTTTACATAATTAACTCACTATAAACTTTATTATAGTACTTATTAGTCCTCTACCATTCCTTGTGTTTGGGAAAACCATGGGCTAGGCTTCCGATCGACCTTGTAAGTCATTGAGTAACAGAAGGAGAAAAAGAATACAAGGTTTTTCATTTTATTTATCTTATGTCTAATATAATATTAAAAAAAGATACAAGACAAAAGCCTAATTGTTGGATGAAAAATAAAGTTGTTTAGTATACTAATAATATTTTGGATACAATGATATAAAAAATTATATTAAATATTTAAAATGATAATTAAAAGTAATTAAAAATTTATACAAATAATATATTATAAAAGTCAATAATTACAGGATGTGAGATCTTTATTTAGCTTTTTTGTGGTATGACAATTCCTTCAAATATTTTCAATGTCTCTCTACATCTAAGATGTTATAATAAAAGTGTAAATTATTTTTTTGTCTCTGAAAATAACTTATTTCTTTAATAATTTTATTATTGTTTTTATCCCTTTGAATGATTAAATTGAGAAGTTAACCCTTATAAATTTAATAAATCGAGGAACTAAATAATTTAAGATTAAATTAAGAATGTTGCAGTTTAGAAGATCAAGTTAAAAATTCAATTATCTTTTAAGATTGAAAAAGTAATTTTCTCTAGAAATAACCGTTTAGAAAGCAACCATAAATTTAAAATGAATGTTATTTTATTTACTCAATATAATTTTAAAATTATTTAGTACTCAGAATCTATTAAAATTCAAAGATTATTATCAATTATTAGATAAGTATTTTTATGAATACTATTAAATAAGTTTAAATGTATATGTCTATAAATTAATATTAAACTAATAATTATTATTATATCATAAATATTATAATTTGAAAATTTATACCAAACAAGTCGTGAATTTATGAACTGGTCATGATTTTAATCTAGTTGATCTTGAGAGTTGGCTGAGCAAAAAGTAGTTAAAAATTAGATGAAGCAATCAAAAATTGACTTTTATTTTTTATTTTTACTTTTTGTCTAAATTAGAGTTTTGGTATTTTGTAATATATATATTTATGATATTTATTAAACTCTACCTAACTTATTTTATATAGATTTGTTGTTATATATAAAATATTTTAATAACTTTTATATTTTTAAGTATTTCTATTTATTTTAAATATTATTTTATAATATATATTAATATAACTATTAAATATTATATATGTTTATACTTTTTATATCTTTTTTTAAAAATTTATTCACTCCTGCTAAATTTTGGTTAAACCACTAAACTATAAATTACTTATTTTTTAAATTTAATGATTAGTCTAATTTTGAAAACATTGATAAATATAAGTTGTTTATATTTAACATGTTATTCTACAAAAATGTATGAAGACATTATTGTGTCATAAGTGAAGGCTTTCTTCCCAACATTTAAGTGATCTCAACTAGAATTGAGATTTTTTTTTTTGAAACTTACATAGTAAAATTTTAGGAAAAAATCAATACATTTGAAACTCACCTTAAGTAATTAACAAATGTAGTAAAAAGGGTGTATTGATCAAACCTAATTATGAATCTAGTTCATTTGAAAAATGAATTCAACCTTTACATGCACATAATTAAGTTAAGCTTGAGTCTAATCCTGACCTGATCAAGAAATTATAAAAGCTTTCCTTGATTTATATTTCTTTCATAAGTTTTTTTTTTCATTAATTTTAATAAGCTTCTTTGTTTTTTTCTTAATTTTTGCCTTCTATTGCCAAAGAATACCATTCTAATATATACATACACATAGTGTTTAATAATAATAATAATAATAATAATACTTTAAGTTAGGTAAGACTCAATAAAAAGTCTTAACTTGACTCATTTTATAAAACAAATATTGATAAATGGGCTTATTTTTCATCTAGACTTTTTATTTTCTATGCCTATTTCTATTCATTTGATTAGATTGATTTTTTTGACCTATAATCAAGTTTATTATTGGTTAAGTGTTGAGCTTTATGAATTGTTTCTTTTTCTTCAAAAATAAAAAGTTAACTATCCTCCCCTTTCTTAGAATATGTCTAAATTACACAGCTTTTCCTATATTTTGAAAATGTATACAAATATTCCTTAAAACTAAAAGATGACAAAAATATCTTGTGAATAATATTAATTTATTTTCTTAAAATTATTTTTAAAAAAATATTTTTTAAAAAAATTTATTTTAAAATTATTTATTTCTGTATTAACTCAAATTTGTTTTACTTTAAATTTAAGAAAATAACTATTTTGTATTAGTTAAATATATATTTAGTACTTGATTTAATATATAAATAATAAATATAAGAATATTTTAATTAAAATAGATGCATATTTATGAAGCTATATTGTGTGTTTTGAATACCTTACTTTTAGTCTTGAAGAGAATTCTATTTATATTATTCTTAAGAGTATGTTGATCATAACTAAATTAAGTGGTCTTGTAAAATCATAAAAGTTACATATTCAAAATGACTTGTCATATTTCAAATGTTATGAATTATACTGTTCAAAATAATTTACTGTGCCAATACATCATATATGACTTGCTAATTTGTAGCCTAGCAATCTTTAGATCTTAACAAAACATACTATCTAGTTTTGAACGATAATAAATCCAGAAGACACTCCTAACAGTTTTATTACAAGAGAAATGTAACACCTTTTTGTTTTGGCTATCTCCCAAGAAAAAAAAAAAAGAAAAAAAAAAAGAGGATTTCAAATTCTCAATCCCTAGCTTAGCTCGTGGGGACACGATATCAGTTCGTGACAAATGACAAATTTCTGACTTTTCTTAGCTCCTGTTTTATTTTACAGAATAAGTGAACAAAAAAAGTATTGAACTCTCTCCGATCTTTTCAATTACATATTGCACATTTCATAGTATAAGATTTGTATTTAATAAAATAATTATTTAAAAGAATAAAGATAAACTTTTAATTTAATCCTTTTAATTTTTTATTATATTTTGTAACTTTAAATTTAATTTCTTCACTAACTCCAATAACATTATTATTTATTAATAATATTTTACAAGTTGGATTTTAAATTTTATTTTTTTCTCGCAAATGGATTTTTTAACTGTTTAATTGTTCCGCAAAAAAAAAAAAAAAAAACCTCACAGTTTCACCTGAATGCCTATCTCGAGGGATTGTGATTATAAGGAGAGAGAAGAGGATTTGAGATGGAATCGTTCCTGTACAAAAATATATACATCTTTGTCTTTATAGTTTTGAAATTTCAGATTTCAAAATACTCATCTTGGCCTTAAAATGGTTTCAATTCAGTTGGAGAGATAGTTTCTTGTCTTTTTCCTTTTTTTTTGGAAAAATTACAATTTACAGTGTAACAATATGTATTTTAATCATTGGAAAAATTATACTTTTGATTTTTATAATTTTAATTCAATCTTTAATTTAAATTTTATAGTTTAAAAATTTAAAATCAAATCCTTACAGTTTTATAAAATTTTTAATTTAATAAAATTTTATTAATATTTCATTAAATTTTATTGATATGACCAATTATATATTGTTTTGACATTTTAAATATATATGGTTTACGTTAATCAAAAAGACAAAAATATAAATAATAAAATAAAATTAATTCATATATATAATAAAATATTAATAAAATATAATAATAATGACTAAATCAAAAATTATTTAAATGATAAAAATTTAATTATAAAATTTTAAATTATAAAAAATAAATTAAAATTTGAATAAAATTATGAAGATTAAAATTATAATTTCTCCTTGGTCTTCGCATTCCCTGAACATGTGAGTTGTGTGTATTTTAGTAAAAATTTGGAAGGTCCATATTTCGCAGTGCCTTCTACAGTATCGACTATTCACTATTCAAGATGAGAGAAAGGAGAGAGATAAATAAACGGTAGCTAGATGGAAATAGATCCCCTCATGTTGAGAGGATATTTATGTTTCTTATGTTGTCTTGGGATTCATTCTCTTTTTAAAAAAAGAAATTAATAAAAATTAAATTTATAAGGGACATAAACAAATACAAGGGTCTTTAATGTGAACGAATCCAAATCCTAGTTGGATGGCGCAATAACATGTAGTCAAGTGGTAAGGTTGTGGGATCCATAAGTCACTTCAAAAGTAATATAAATAACTATTAAAATTTTATTTTGACATTGGTTTCTTCTTGTTTATTTTTTTAAATTATTATTTGTGAAACATGGACTTTGATAAATTATTCCAAATATAATTTCATTGATAGTTTAAACTAAATGTTTATAATAGGTTAAAGAGTAAATTGTATAATAAAATACTCATTAATGCTATATTTTTACTTTCTAAGCATCTAAAATTTATTTCCCTTCTTAGCCAATAATTATTTTCTCTTTATTTAAATTTATATAATTTTACAAAATCAATAAAAAATGGTAATTAATTAAAATGAATTCATTAAAAAATATAGTTAAAATTTGAAAGGTTATTATAATAATATTTTAAAATAATTTTCATATTTAAAATATCATAAAATAATTTTAGAAAATAAATGAAGAAATTATTTATCTTAAATTATTCACTAAAGTTTATTTATAACGATTTAACAAATTTTTTTACACTTAGTAATTTTAAAAAAATTAAAAATTAACAAAAAGGGTAATAGAGGAGTCAAAATATAATTTCAATAGTAATAATATCCTATGGGTCCCACTTTATTTCCTCTTGACTACGTGTCATGGGGTAATTTGGATCCTCTCATTTTACTCCCCTTCAATTTTCTATCAATTTAGAAAATAAAATTAAAAAGGGGGAAGGGGGGGGGGAGTATGGAGCCACTTATTGAGTTCCACCCATTCTGTCTTTAAATTAATGAAAAATTGGTGGATGGGTAAATTGAAAAAATCTAAACTCATTGAGATACATGTTGAAAAATTTCATTAATAATATTAACTGAGTCAAGTAAAGTGAAAAAATTGGATAGAAATTCAAAAACAAAAGATATAATTAGAATTTACAAAAATATAAGAAACTAAGTTAAAATTTTAACAAGAGAGATGAAAATAAAATCTTTGCCAAGAACAAATATCATGGAAGATACAACTAAATGTGAATATAGACTTACCAATATATTTTCTAATACTTCGGCTCATTTTTTATTTATTCACAATAAATTCAATTAGAATATTTGACAATTAGACATTTGGATAAATAAATGATGCATTAGGATGAAATTCTAATATACACAAATGGTTCCCAAGGTTGAAATAATCTACTTTAGTTGACAATCTTCCCGATCAACCAAGATGTTAGTACTAGATTTTCCAAATGGGAAACTTTTTCATGGTGAATTTTGTCAACCTTGTAGCTTAATGTTCACGCACTATTCTTCTTAACTCCTATTTCGTAGAGACATTGTCCTCAATGCCGCTTAATTTCCTGGAAGTAGTCACTTAAATCCCTTCAACAGTCTTCGATGGTTATACAAGTATCCAAAATTCGAACGAGATGAATGTTTGTTATCCCAACCATTCTTCTTAGTCCCCATTCTGATAAGAAAGGGAGGATTTTTAGTTGGCAATGTCTATATAATTACAGTAGTTATGAGTGTTACACATGATTCAGAAAATGTACTATAGAAAAGTTATAATTTTTTTATCAACTTAATATATTGACTTTTATTAATTATTATGTCTAAAAACGATGTGATTTGACACTACTTAGCTATTTTAGATCTATGAACCAACATATGAAGCAATATAAGATAATATGAATGGTGGTCGTTGCCTCCTAGGAAGTCTTGGGGAGACTTTATCCTCAAGCCAATTACCACATAGTAAATATACATCGCCTGATGAGACTTGCAAGAAGATGACAAAGGCAAAGAGGGTGACTTTAGATCATTTTGTCTATAATTGATAAAAAATAGGAACCCATAGTTAAAAAATCTATCTTTTTTTCGTTTCCCTGGCCTTCAGAACCCTATAAACTCAAGTCTGAATGGGTTACGTTCCTAAAAAATTTCAGTTTCCCAGCTCCCCGGTAACAAAACATGCTGCTGGATACTGTCTGTATGATTCTGCCTTTATATTTGTTGCTCATAGCATTATGCTTGGAGAGGGCTTCTTGTTTCATAATCTTGATCTGATGCTCAAGTTCTATTTCCCTCCTGAACTCAAAGCAATTAGCCTTCCAATTTCTTCTCATGCTTCTTACCTGCAATATAAAGACACTCTTAAAAAAGATGCCATGTGGCCCATGTTCTCATTGTTCTAAATATTATGTTTTCAAACTTAAAAGCTAGTCAACCTTAGGAATCACATAAAAGATAGACCAATCACTTCTTTTAATGCCTAATACCTTTCTGAAACCAAGATCTTCGTACTGTACGGCGGATGTGTCGCTCATGTCTTTCTAAAAGCTCATCTACTGTATGCATTTGAGATAGCAGTGGTCCTGAAAATTCTACCTTCTCTCCTGAATCCTGATAACTCTGTAACCAGAGTAATGGATAAAATATATGTATAGGCAAGGACAGAACAAACTGAATAGTTTATCTCCTCACATAAGAATTTGAACCAACTAGGACAAAATGAAGTCATGTAAACAAATTACTGCTAAAACATGAAAGTGTGAGCATTTTCAAGTTTTCATGTAATTACTGTAAAACTAAAATTTTTTGTCTCTCCTCTCACTAGCCAATTTATGATCCACACTTAGAAAAGGGTGCATAAATTCTATCTCTCAGCATATAATATCTCATCTTGAATGCCAAGTGAACGATAGATTGGCTTTCCACTTACAAACTTACCAGGTTACTTCTCTTGGATGCTGAATATTCTCTATGATCAAGGGCCATAGATAGTTCTTGCGAGTGGTATTCATCAGAAGCATCAAATGAGTCTGGGCGATCAAACTTACTCCATTGATTCAACATTGCAATCTTAGATATTTCACGCATGTCATGGCCCCTTGAGTTGGAGCGTCCCCCACAAAATTCCTTATTTTCCTGGTTTCTGGAGTCGAAGTTGTTTCTTGAATATAGTGAAGAAGGTTCTAAGGAATTGAAAATATGTCCCCTTGAAATAGATCGACAATGGGATCTTTTTGAAGCATCATCTTTACGCCTTTTTGCCCATGCAAAGCCACCTGATGTTGAAACTTGCAATATGGGAATATCTCCATGAGATGCATTCTTTATATGGGAAGCATCTTCTGCTTTCTCAGTAGATGGCTTTGGCGCCTCCTCACCTATGTTGCTGTTCTCCTCTTTAAGGATGCAGGCAGTTCTACAATTGACCATTTGGGAATTTCGAGTTTGATTAGCCAAATTCTGTAAGAGGAGATTGAGCCATTCAGCAAGCATGCACATAATATCAAACACAATGAAGCAAGAAAAGATAAAGCAAGATAGACCTCGGCTGGGGCTAATTTGCTGAATCCTGGTGGCTTTCTTGATGGTTTTCTTGTTTCAGGTCCACGAACTCTTCCACCAATCTTCTTTCTGAAAGTTTACCACAATATGCTTTCATTAGAAGATCATACATGAGTAGTCCTCATGAAATGGAAATTATACAAATCAAGATTTTGACTAATGTATCCAATTCTGTCAACAGTTTTCATTACAACTTCTCAAATTCAGAATCTTAAAATATATATTTCAGCAAAACAACTCCCTTCCCAACTCAAATAAAACTGTAGGGTATGTCAGTCTCCCTTGGAACTGGAAGTAGTCCTCTAATATGTTCATGTTATTTTGTTGAGTCCAAACATGGATCTCTTTTCTGAAAGTTCAGCACAATATGCTTTCACTAAGAGATCGTACATAAGTAGTCCTAATGAAATGGAAGTTTTACAAATCAAGATTTTGACTAATGTATCCAATTCTGTTGAAAGTCTTCCACACAACTTCTCAAATTCACAATCTTAAAATTTATATTTCAACAAAAGAACCCCCATCCCAACTCGAAATGAAACTGCAGAGTATGTCAGTCTCCCTTAGAACTGGAATTAGTACTTTAATATGTTCATTGTCTTCTGAAAGCACATATTTCTAATATCAAAGTTGACTTCATTTCAAAAACTTGTTGGTAATTTACTGCACTACTATGCATATACAAATTCAATTTGGAATGACAAAAAACCAGAACTGATATCTGGCATTCTAATGCCAAAACCTAGACCCTGGTCAATTTGTCAACAAAATGGATTCTCTTTCTTGGACATTTTGATGAATTGGTTTGCAGAATCCAACTCAAGCATGTTGACAGACTCAACCAAATGAAATGCACATGCAGATATTCTTTGGGATTGAACTTACCATATAAGTGGTAATCCAGAGAGCTAGAGACACCTGTGTGCATGTGATACTCTAAACTTTTCTTTTCCTTATAATGGTGCACAGAACATACATTGAAGATGAGATCTCACCTTCTTGACTCCTCCCAGTGTTTTGCATCAATTTCCTTGCTAGGCGAGTATATAGGCAAGCTTGATGGGTCACATGCATAAGGTTTTGTCTTGAAATACTGAAAGTGGTAATGCATCAGAAGATTAGGGGAGTTCTCATATCTCCATGCTTCAAATAGTCATAAAATTTGCATATGTATGATGGATGAATTAGCACCATGGAATCATGGATATATAAAACTCAGCTCAAAAAGTGTAGGCAAATTTAAAATGGAAAAGGCAAAGAAGATATTGTGTTTTGCAATAAAGATGAAGTCAAACAGTAAGAATAAGATTTCCATGCACATTGAGTACCACCTATTAATTACTGAAAAAGACCACCTTTCAGGAATTGCCAACAATTTGCAATTAACACTGATGTGTTAACCCACCTCCGATGAAAGAGCAGATGAAGCAGTTCCGCGCTTGTATGATTCAATGGAAAGAAGAGTTTGTAGAAGATTCACACTGGTCACAGGCAAATCTTTGAAGGTCTCTTGGAGGCAACTATTGTATGTCTGCTGCGGCTTAAACAGAGTTGCATGAGGAAGCCTAGTCTTCTTCCAGTATTCATCAGGTGGGGAGCCACAAAGTTTGAAAATTTTGTGCAACTGTTCCACCTGCGTCCATAACAAAAATGAATCTACAGAAGTTTTAAAAGAAAAGCGAAAACAGAACATGAGAAAAGTCATTTGTAATTGATTCATATTTTAACCACAAGCTGAATAACATCCATGTGAAACTGAAGAAGTGATTTTGAGATTGAATCAGTGGCCTTGAATAAATAACCAAGCATTCATTACGTTCTAAAGTTTCATTCCATGTTTAGGTTACTACCTCTGTTCTCCCCTGAAGAATAGGCTTTCTAAAAAGCAGTTCTGCAAATACACAGCCAACGCTCCACAGATCCACAGATGGGCCATAATCTGTTGAACCCAGCAGAAGTTCAGGAGGACGATACCATAAGGTGACAACACGACTGGTGAGGGGCTGCTTGTGCCCAGAAACAGAGAATTTTGCCAGTCCAAAATCAGCAACCTTTAGTATCCCTTCATTGTTCACCAGAAGATTTGATCCTTTGATATCCCGATGCATTACACCACGTGAATGACAATGCTCAAGTCCAGATAACAGCTGTTTCATGTAGCACTTAATCTGTGCAACAAAATAACCATATCCATTAAATAAAGAATTGCATCACAATAATTTTATTTCTTTTCTTTGCCTGTAATGTTTGAGTTATGATACCCACTTTTCTCTCTTAGCACTTGCTAAAATTGAAACCCACCACCGTGGTCACAAATAAGGCACTTGACTCTATGCTACTATATCAGAAATAAAGAAAACATGCGGTCATTTAGGAATGAAATCTTCAATATATTTTTTTTTTTGGGTCTCCAATCACCATAAGATTCTCAAATAGTTGTCACATTATAGAAGTTAGCATACCTGTGATTCACTGAATTTGATATCAGGGCTGGACAAGAGCCCTGTAATGTCATGTTCCATGTACTCAAATACAAGGTATATGCTAGATGACAATTTGGAAGTAATCAGGCCCTCCAATTTTATGATGTTTGGATGATCAAGCCTTCTCAGAATCACTATTTCTCGTGCCATAAACCTCACACTTTCTGGCTCAAAAATGTCAAACCGCACCTTCTTCAGTGCAACTATCTTCCCTGTCTGAAGTTCCCTCGCTCGGAATACACTGCTGTATGTACCCTGCCCAATCTATTCATGCAGTTTGCATATAAAAATGAGACACTATCAGGATGATAACTAAGTAGAAAAATCAGAAGTTTATAGACAACTTAGAAAACCAATCAAGTAATACATCAAAAAATGAAATGAAAATAGTATTTACTAATGAAGAATTTATCTCTTCATATTTTCGTGTTTATATAAGGCAAAAGTTTCTTCTAGGAATGTGGCAGAGAAAATGTTCCTTTTTTCGATGCTAGAAACTATAAGAGAAAAGCCAATAACCACAATGGTAGGAAATTAGGAATCAATCTGCTGCACAAGAACTTTCCAACTTTACCAGGAAATAACTGAGGCCATACCAGGAAATAAGAAGAAGAAGAATAAAAATATTCAAGCAAAGCTTGCAAAATTTAATCCTTGACGATTATCTGGTACAGAAACTTGAGGATACATTTTCACCGATGTAAGTACAGATTCTTAAAAAATGGAACCATTTCCTGTCCCATAAGTATTCGACATACGACACACTTCAAATTATATTTAGTAGGAGCACTCCGTATAGTGTCGTGATTAGTGTGTGTAGGTGCTTCTTAAATTTTCACTTCATAATGCAATCACAATGAATTTTTAATGGTAGGACATGCATATCAACCTTCTCGAGCTTCTCAAATGCATCGGCTCGGAGGGGCACCCAACCGTGAATGGCTTCGCCGGCGACGGCGGTAAGCCATGCGGGCCAACCCGCGGCTACTTGCTCTCCCTCCACATACTTCTGCAGATTCCCCAATCTGAAGCTCAAAGACTCATCACATCCCCAGTTTGAACTCCCCCTCTCTGACTCACCCACTGACTCACTCTTCTTCTTTTTACCATCCAACTCCCCCAAGCTCCTTCCCGAATGCCCCAAATCCCCATTGGCCCGAAACACACCAGAGTGGTCGATTGCCGGCGTCACCGACACCGTCTGCTTGGAATTGATGCAACCCATTCAGATACCTGAAGGGGTCATTTTGGTTCACATTTGGGGGTTCATTGGTGTCAGATCATTTGGAAATCGCAGAGCAACAAAAGGAGAGCACATGGAAATGGGGTTTTACATAATACCACATCTTGCTAGTGGGGAAGAAGAATGCTTTGTTTCCTCTTCCTTTCTTTCGCTTTCTCAACTTTCCCTTCACTCCAATGCGGCGATTGCGGGAGATTGTAATTTGTAGATATAGGATATTAATGAGTCTCTCAATACAGAACAGCGAAATCAGCGGAAAGATAATAATGCGTTTTTGGTTTGTGACCTTTTAATCTCTCTGATTTTGTTTTGTAGATGTACATGCCAAGGAGGGAAACTGCATGGGGATGGGATTAACCTTTGTCACGTGAAACTGTATGATATCATCAGAATTTACTTCTACACCATGAGTGGTTTTTTTCACTAATTGTAATAACAGGATGCTACAAAACTATCAGAGCTTCAATAATATGTTTGGGATCTTACGTAGACAAAACGACACCTAACCCAAAGAAATTGTTTTTCAAGATTTTTTATCCCAATAAAATTTTCTCACATATCGATACAGTGAAAACAAGCAAAATTTGAGGAAGTTGAAGAAAAAATTTGATAGATCAAGTCGAAGATTTTTATTCATGAAAATTGTCTCAAAATTGAACAAGATATTTATATGTTGCTTTAATTAATTTATAAAATTTTAAACTTAAAAATAACCTCAATCGAATAATCTCAAATTAAGATGAGATGAGATTTGAAAATAATTTTTATGAATATGTAATAAAATTCAAAACTCCTCTCATAATAAAAATTATGGTTATCTAAGGTGAAAACGTTTATTTTGGCTTCTTTATAAATTATTGACAATCTACAAGTACTATAAATTTTTTCATATTATCTTGGATGTTAGGAGATTTCTTTTCAATCAGGAGTCAACATGTGTTTGTTTAACTAATGTTCTGTATTTGTTTTTAAAATGCCACTTTCTTTGAATTTAAAAATTGAAGATGCTTCTGTGCACACTGCACAGTTCATAGAGAAATGAAAAAGATAAAAGAGAAAGTGAAAGAAACTAGAAAGAAAGAGTAAGAGGTAAAGAAACAAAACAAGAGAAAGGGTAATTACTAGCCATAAAGGGTTATGGACATTTCCTTTTTGAAACCTCCTTTTTTCTTCTTCTCTCCTCCTCTGTTTACACTTTACAGTTCCCGCCTGTGACATTCTTACTTTATTTTCATTACTGTAATGGCCCACACATTATTTGGTTTCATTTTGAGAGGTGAAAATAACTATAGGAGGATGACAAGAATCTCTATGCTAAAAGAAATTTCTGAAGGATTGTGACTATCAATTATGGATTATATTTCTTGCGAGATGTTGAATTGACCATGGAGTTTTCTCTTTCTTAAGGAGGACACTTTGGGATGTTGGATTAAACGAAAGCGTACTAATTACGGTTGGACTCCTCTGATATCGAAGGTTCGGACCTTTGTACTAATCCCATTTCTCATTGACGTAAGCACCGGCACCTAACCTCAACTTCTTCAGCACCTTTAAATTTTATTAACTTCTTTTTTTTTTATTTTGTTAAAATTATATGATATTTTTAATTTTTTAAATTTATATTTTTTCTTTTAAAATTAAAAATTATGTTATATTTTAGTTTAATTTTAACTTTTTTATTAAAATATTTTCTATTAACTTCAATATATTTTATTTTTAGTTAAAATACTCTTCTTTAAATACAATAACTTCAAGTTTGATGATAAAAAAGAATCTATTGCTTAAAATCAAAATTATACTTAAAACTAAGTTTGAGAAACTAGTTCATTAATAAATTAAGTTCGAACAAATACATCAATAAATTATACATCAATGAAAATTTTGATTCATGATAATTAACTACGAATTAGTTAATTTGCATAAAATAAAAAAAAATAAAATTACCATTTTTTTTTTACATGCTTGTGCCACATTAGCTATTGATTGATAAGATAAATTGATAGTTAGTTTGAGTCTTTGTTAAATTTAGGAAAAATAATCTATTTTTTATCCTTATTTATATATATTTAGATATAATTTGACAAAAAACATCAATGAAGATGAGAACATTTACTATTTAGCAAATAGCATGATCTTTAATTTTCTCAAAATAAAAAAAAAACTTAATATGTATTTAAATTAATTAAAAGTAGTTTAGCGAAAAAAAGTTAGACTAAAGTATCTATTTTAAAAATAAAAAAATTATTTAATTCTAGCAAAATTTAAGAGACAAGAGTGCAATTTACATTTTTATTTTTACTATAAAAATAATACGATATAAAAGGTTGAATTATTATTATTAAAGTTTATATGAAATAATTTTTTGTAATGAATACATATAAATTTTAAGATATTCCAATCATAAAAAACTTCCATCTTCTTAGAAAAAAAAAACTCTCTGAGTAAAAGCTTTAAAAAACTCTCTTCGAGTAAAATCTTTTGAAATATGAAGATAAATAGTTAAAAATCAAACTTAAATTTTCTAGCATTTTCTTTGCTGATTATTTGTTGGAGTTAAATATTAATTCAAAGAATTTTATATCTAGTAAACTATACATCGATTCCCTACGATCAAGTTTTTAATGAAATAATAATATTATTAAGTATAAAATAATATTTTGCCTATTTTAGTATATTTTTAATTATATAAAATTTTAATTTTTAATATTTATTAATTATTAAACAAGGTGTTATTTTAAATAATTATTTATAAAATATCATTTTATATTAATAATATTATGTCATTCTCAAAAAATATAATACTTCTAAATTTATAATATCATCACTCTTTCATAAATATGTCAAGTACGTATAAAAGTTGGACTTGGATATATTTGACAAAACGGCTTCTAACTCATAATTAGTTTCTTAAATTTCAACATCTGATCACTGGATTATTGCAAGAAGTAAACTCGACAATGACTTTCGTAGAAACTTTAGCAATGATGAAGCACCATGTATTATTATTATTATTAGCTATTTCTCAGTGAGAAAAGGGTTACATTACAATTTCACGTCAAAATCTTCGCTGCCTCCATAATTAATTTATTTTCAGTATGATTTTTTGGCAAGGAAAAATTATTTGTAGCCTCACTGTCATTTTTTCCCTCCCTTTTCTTTTGTGCAGAATTAAAAACAAAATAGTGATATTATGAATTTTGATAATGGGTTAATGAATTATTAAATATAAAAATATTCGTATTAATTTTATGAAATTTAGTATTAGAATAATACTTAATTATCAATCACATTCATAAATTTAATTTGACATTTATATAATTATAACAGTATTATTTAATAATAATAATAACATCATAATTAAAATTTACTGTAGATCCGAGTTCCTAATATCACATTGTTATAAAAGAATATTAGAAAATTGTAGTTCTACTTAATAGTGGTATATTCATAACCGCAAATTAATGGAAAAATTCACATGTTGTTTGTTTCTGTCATCTCTGTTATTTACTAAAGTAATAAATTTTAAAAACTATGTTTGAATTGATAAAAATAAAAATATAAAATTGATTTAGATTTAAATTAAAAAAAATATGAATTAAACATTTCCTTCTTCTTTTGCTCTCCTGGATCCAAATTCCAAATATGTCCTATCATTCCATCCCCACCCACCCCCCCCCCCCAAAAAAAAAACACACCCTCCACCAATACAAGCCATAATTGCTGCTTCTCTGGATCCATACAAGATATATTTCAGACCATGAGGGTACTCAATTGTAATCATACATATAAACAATAAATTAATAAGATCTTGGGTTAAAAAAAGCTATATGAAATATGAGTATTGATACTATGTTGTCCATAACAAGTTTAGATGAGATGTGTAAAATATGTTTGAAGTGACAAAGAGAGTAACAAAAAAAGTGAAAAAATATATATATATTTTAAAAAATGTTCAACCACTATTTTGTTTCTCTTTATTTCTCTCATTTAAAAAGTATTTTATAAGCTTCACATTTCAAAGGATCTAAATTCTATCAAAAATATTATACTCTCTGGTTATAACACAATAATTACTAAATATAGAATAATATTTTTATTATTATAATTATATTTATTAATTACACAAAAATCAAATTAATTTTCAAGAAGTTATTAATTATTAAACAAGTTAATATTTTGAGTAATTATTTAATAAAATATTATCTTATATTTAATAATTATTACATTATAATTAAAAAATAAAGTATTCTCAGAAACATATTATCACCGCTCATAAAATATGGCAAAGCATAATGTAAACATAATAGTCCTACCCAGGAAAAACCCACCCCAAAAAAAAAAAAGCAAAAGTTTTATCTTTTGAAAAAGCCTGCAGTAGCTGAGCACTCATGTTTCCCTTCAAGTCTTAATCTAACTTCAAGAAAAGGCATAATGTATTTGTTTTTTGTTTTTTTTGGTTTTTTCTATTTTTGGTCCAATAAGGTATTTGTTTAGATGTATAGGTAGGTAGAACAACTTGTGTTGTTTTGTTCATTGTATTTGTCAGGACCTGCAAGCATTTTGCAGAGTCATAGGACGAAGATGACGACAAACTCTACAGTAGCAGTTTCGTCCCGCAGCCTCAATTAAAAACGAGAGGGGATCCACGTCAAGATACGCTTCATAACTTATTTTGAAAAAATTATTCTTTTCATTCACTGTAATTTTATTTAATTTTTAATTTAAATTTTATAATGTAAAGTTTTACAATTAGATCTTTATAGTTTATAATTTTTTTAATTTAGTTCTAATGGTTAAAATATGTTAATATTTTATTAAATTTTATTAATAATTGTATATTATTTTGACACTTTTAATATATATAATTTATGCTTATAGAAGAGATAAAAATATATATATAATAAAGTAAGATTAACTTATATATATAACAAAATATTAATAAAAATGAAATGATATAGGCTAAATTAAAAATTATTTAAACTATAAAGATTTATTTATACATTTTGAAATAATAAGAATTAAATTAAAAGTTGAGTGAAATAATAAGGATCAAATGTGTAATTTTTTTTTTATTTTTTATAGTCATTTGAGATTTAGTAACAATCAGTAAAATACAAATAAGTTTCTTTTTTTTTTTCAAATAATCTAATGCATTATAGAATTGGTCATTTTCTATATCTAATGCATAATCCTATTTTGGAATCTTTTTTGAAAATTTGACATTTTCCTTTCGATTATTTTATATATTTTTTAAAAATAATCAAACCAAATTAAAACCACACCAATCCCTTTGAATCACAAAACCAACCTACTGAAAAATTAATCAAAAATTGATAAAAACTAGTGAAAATTAATAAAATCAAATGAATCAAGAAAATACTGGATTTAACCATCCAATTATTCAGTCCAAGAGGCTTTTTGACCCGCTTGCTACCATAACCAATCTTCTGAAATAGTAATTCTAATTTAGATAATCTAAATTGTATTAATATTTTTTATTTTATAGAAAAAAAAACACAAAATAAAAATATTTTTTCAATTGCTAACTTAAAATATATGATGATTGAGATTAAAAAAAAATAATACTAAACCACTTAAATCACATCTAAATAATTTAGGACAGGAGGAGCACCTCAACTACTTCATTACTCAACCACTAAACTGGAAAACTCCGTGTGCAGAAATACACGGACAATCAAAAAAGTTTTGTAGACCTCACCAAAAAGAATAAAAAAGAACCTTCAATAATAAACAATGAAAAACAATAATTTTCCTCCAATATATATATTGGATGCTTAATTATTTTAATAAAATCACGAAGAAACATCCTCCATGCTAAATAAAATACAGAGAATGTCCCACCACGTTCCTATTAAAATTGAAAATTGAAAATTGGAAAAGACGACGGAGGGCTGAACCCTTTTTCATCTTATAAGCCCACCTGTCCACTTCTCTCGTGACTCCAGCCGACGTGGGACTTCTAAAGGATGTAAAACCTTGCAGGCAAACTTGTGTTGCAGCTCAACAGCGACCTACAAGGTTCACAGGGCTGGATCCTCCACCTTATCTTGATGGTATGTGAGCCCTTCAACCTTTCTGCTTTATCAGATTTCACTCTAATCCATCATCTTCTTCAATGTAATGTCATGGTAAGATGCATAACACATTATAAATTTTTTGTAACTACTGAGTTTGCATAAATTAGAGTTCTATAATATGAGTTATACATTTTAAAATTTTGATATATATTATATGAAAGGGTCAAATTTGGGTGAGAGCATCTTTTTAGGAATTCAACGTGTATTTCATAATCAAAATGAATTAAAACAAGTTTATTTATGATAAATATAAATAAAAAAAAATTGAAATTGAACCCTATAATTTCATTTGATATGTAAACAAATTGATTTTTACCATTAAAAGTATAGTATTAAATGTAAATTTTGTTGGCAATGTCTATGAATGATGAAAATGAATTATATAAAACTAGGTATTACACCATTCACTCAAGAAAACAATTGAGGTGGCTCTCTTGATAAGCGTGTAATTTATATATATATATATATATATATATATTAGCAGCAAGAAATCATTAATTGGAAGGCTCACATAAGTCAAAGGGCCCATTTACCATTTTTCGTATTTGTGGGTTTGGAGTTTGTTACTCTGATTTTGAACCTTAGCCCTCACTTAAAATAAAAATAGAATAAAAAGTAAATTTATAAATAAAAAATAATGTTAATAATTTTATTTTTAATAATTAAATAATAATTTTAGAATAAGTCTGCTTTATTTTTTTAAAAAGTGTGATAAAAAATGTCATTGTCATTGTTAGTATTATAAGAGTAGAGTGATGAAATATATGTTGTTATTAAAGTCATCGTTAAAATTTAACTTTTTTGCAATGTATATTGGGGTTGCAACCATTCAAACTATTAATTTAGACATACATATTAAAATAATCTTTAAAGGGAAAAAATATTATGAGCATGTTTGATCGCTTATACACATAATCAATTGTTAGATGTTCGTATTCAACTTAGAAGAACAACTTCAACTCATATGTTTTAGTCAACAAATCGAGCTGGCTTGATGCTTTGTTTAGTGGTTATCCAGTGGAATGGGGGTCCATGGTAGGTTGATAAGGACGTAACTCCTTGCTTAGTCAGATAAATTATGGTTCGTACATAAATTAATGTGGATTTTTCTTTCTTTCTTACTTTCTTTATTTTTCAATCGAAATTATTATTGTTCAGACGTTGCCCGCTATATATATATATATATGTGTGTGTGTGTGTGTGTGAGAAAAAGAAAGAAGAAAATTAGATTTTGGTATTATTTATTGTATTATTTTTAATGTATAAAATTAATATATATATATATTTAATTATTAATAATTCTACTATAATTCAAGTATGATGAGATTAATAAACCATAAATTAATATTTTTATGGATTTAATGATGACTCTTATTTTGAAGACATTGATTTTTGTTTTTCAAAAACGAAAAATATGCTGGATCATTCAATGTGCAAAATAATGGAAATTTCCGAGTTGCCATATGCATTTGTTGGCTTTGACTTATTCCATCATCGTATGAGAGGCTTCAATTTTTTTGTGTTATATTTATTGTCATTTAGTAGGAGGGGCTTGGGTCCTTGATACTGACCCAAGGGATTACCTGAGTATCCCACAACCCACACACTCACACACTGGAACAACAAATATTCTTAAGCTAAGTAGTATTATGTTATTTTTGAAAATTTACTTGGTTTCATTATTCACTGGCAACATCAAGGATACACTCACAAGTCATCAAGCTCATTTACATTCTTCATAGCAAAAAAAAAAAAAAAAAGAATTCCAGCTACTGCTCGAAGTTTTTATTTATAGAGCTGTCTTTAAGAATTTTTGTTCTACAAGAATGGAGATAGGAAAAAGAAATCTTCCCGAAAGTAATTTAGAAATGGAGATGGGAATTATATTTTCCACCTCACAAGGTCTCATTCCAGTTAGTTTTACATAAATATTTTAAAATTTTTACATACATGTCTTATTACTTTTTATTTTTTTTAGTCACTGTAGAAGAATCGGATTCGCAGATTACAAACCATGTTGCAGAATGTCAAAGTGTCAGCAGGGGTGGGACGAGGAAGCGAGAGAAGTACCTTAATTTTGTCAACAGTTACTTCTCCTTCAAGCACAAATTTCTTTCCATCATCATTTGCAGTATATGCAAATGCAAGTGCCTGAATCGGAAATTTCATTGGTTAAACTTACTTCTAAATAAATCAGAAGATATAATACGTCAAATGACTCATGTCAGCTTAAATGAAATTTAAAGAAACAGAATACAGAAGGGGAGAGAAAATATTCCTTTTACAGCATTTCCACTTTTGCCAAAAAATTTTGAAACCGGCTTTCCAACATCTTCATTATCCAGTTCCACATGTACAAAGATCAGCTGCAATAGATAATTTTAAATCACAATAAATCATTGTCCAAATGATGAAAAATTATTGTTTTCTTATTTCCTCTTTTGTCTGAAATAACATTCATGGACAAATTTGCAATTCAGAGAAAGAGTGCTCTAGCAGAGTGTTAAAAGGATAGCCTACAAGTAAATATACCTTTCCCTTGAAAATTTTTAAAATTCTGGTAGTAACTTCAAGGAATCATTTGAAGTCACAAACAGAAAGAACTAAAGAAAAAGATCACTATGTCCTCTTAAACAAATAAATAAATGTTTCTTCCTAGATTGACAATGCGATATATTTGTCAATTACCTGTTTCTTGATTGGGTTTTCAAAAACTGATTGGTCACTTTCTCTTCTTGAAGTTGTGACCAAAGGAAGTTTGTTGGATTACACAAATTCTGCTATTGCAGATTTTACGAATTGGCCATCTGCAGAGACATGACGAATATATATCAAGTTTTCTTGCAAAGACACCAGATCTTCACACAAAAGAGAGAAGAACAAGAAAGCAAACATACCAAAATGGTTCAATTTCTCCTCTCTTTCTTTAGCAGGATCGGAACAGGGCGTTTGACATTTGAGTCAATATGGAAAAGCTTTGCCCCATCAGGATTTATGGTTTGATAAAAAATGGTATCATCCTCAAGTCGTGATGCAGCAGCCATCTCCTCACTCTCAGGACCCTCTCAAACCCATCAATTCAATACAAGGACTCAACCATGGCATGGTGACACGTCAGGCTCATAACGCACAGTTTCACGGGTTTGAGCCATGTGGCGCTTTGAGCGTCATTTATGCCGCAGACGGTCAAATCTGCATGAAATTTACAGGAACTTACACTTATTAAGAAGTTTGTAAAGTGTTTTTCAAGAAAGAAAAATTGAAATAAAGTGTACATTCTCTTTTTTTTTTTGTAGTCTAGTAAATAATTGTTGGTGTAATTAAAAAAAGATGAGGTAAAAAAAATAGATATAAAGAGAGGAAACGAACCTTAAACATCCTTTTACCTCCTTATATTTTCTTTGATTGCATAACTCTAATTTACAAAGAATAAGAATCTCTATATAGTATATTTCTTCTTTTTTTATTTCTTCTTTTTTATTTCTCTCTCACTTTATATTATAAACTTCACAATTTAAAAAATTCAAATTCAAACCTAAAAGGATGAAAGGAAAAAAAAAACAATATTTAAAGGTAAATGATTTTGTAACTTTAATTATTTTGTTGTTACCGATTTCTATCAAATTTAATGGTAAATTAGTCGTTCAATTCAAACTACAAAGCATTGATTCCTACTTGAAAAATCGAAATGTCTTCAACGTTTTTGTTGGAGTTTATATTTTATAATTAATCCATTCGTAACTCCATTGTACGTCATTTCCAGTTGACATCTCCATTTTACCCCAAAATTCGTACATAATCTCCTTTTCCAACTTGAGTTTTTCAGTCTACAAACTTTTGCTCAATTCAATTCAGTCTCCCATTTCCCAGTTCTCACACCGATGACATTCACATAAAAGCTGCAACTAGCTCGAAAACCAAATGTGCGTCACAACGTCAGGGAACAGTAAACACACAGCAAAACTCTAATCGTGAATTAGAGGTGTTCATGCATACCCGGCATGAGTTCTGACACTAATGCGACACGTGATGACAAACAGTGAAGAAGTTCTATGACAGTCATAAAATATTACCTTTATTTATTTTATTGACGCTCCATTTATTCATTTACTGCTATTTACGTTGATATTCATACCAACCTGCCTCCATAAAATTATACATAGATTAATCAATACTATTATAGAATATATCAACCACGTTAAGTTGTTAGCAAATGATAATTTCATGAATTCTGTGACCAGAAAGGTTTAGTACTCCCGTCCTTAGTTACTATCCTAATCAGCATCTGGGCTTTTGGACGGTGATTAATTTTTGCAGAGGCCACTTTTGACCAATCAAATACTGTTTAATCAATGCAGCCATAATAAAGATAGATTCTGATCAAGAACTCCAATTTCTTCAGAAAATTTTAGAACTAAGAACTGTGATATAGTTTCTGTCATCACATCCATAAATACCATTGGGAGGACTAGAGTATATCAGCCCAGTCATGAAAACGACGAAGCTATAACAAGGCTTACAAAACTATCTTTGCTTAAATGGAAACACAAACTGCGAATAATTAGGGCAACTACTTTGGCCCAATATCCTTCAGGGCACAGATCTGCTCCTCCCCCATGGCAGACATGACAGAAACGACAAGGTCCTTGCCCTCAGCAAATCCATCCTTTATCTGCAGAGCACGATAAATGATACAACCACTTGGGGAAAGAAATCATTAAAGAGGAGAAGAAAACATACAATGTTCCAGTATTTTGACATAGGGAATACATTGAGGAAACCAACTTGCAGACTGTGAATCTAAAAGAAAAGGAAAAAAAATAGAGAAAGAAAGAACGTTGGATATCACCGAACCTGTGCAAGCAGATTATCGTCAGTAGGAAGCCTCAGGTCATCCTTGGTGTTCCCATTTTCCGTCAGCAGACTGACCTATAACATCATTTAATAGCAGAAGCCAGAAGTACATTCAGAAGACAAGAACCATAATTGTACAACTCAGGAATTGCTAGCTGAAATAGCAACTTACAAATCCATCCTCGGAAATATCAATCAGCTGATAGTCAGTACGATTCACATGGGGAACCTGAAAAGAAAGATTATTATACAGCAGATATTCGAGGCAAATTAATTAGGTAGAATTGAGAAAATGAAACATATTTATGTCCATACGTCACAGTTGTGGGAAGAGGGCACAATATCTTCGAGCTTCTTGGCAGTGAAAATATCAATCCCAACAAAGTGGCATTTAGCATGACCATGCTTACCAGTCTTAGAAGTTGAAACTTCAACAACCTGTCATAAAGAATAAATTGATATCTGTCAAACAAAGTAACAAGAAAATAAGATTTCAATTTCAACGTCTATATACAGCAAAAACACAATCCCACAATCAATGCGCAATGTCAACAGGTTAAGGCATAAAGAATTAGATACTCCAATTCAACCAACATCAGTATTCAAGAAGTAATAATTGAGTTAGGTACGAAAATTAAGACAAAAAAAGCCATTAGATAACCACTTCAAATTTCTTGAATAATGGCAATAACACTGCTACGTATTAGAGTGAGAAATTGATGCATGCACCATGGCACGCATCCTCAAGAACATAAAAAATTATGCAGGAATGCAAAAAGGGAAAACGGAAGCCACCAAGTTCTTGGCTGTAAACCCTTGCAAATATAAATATTACGATTTAAAATACAGCAATTATTTTCAAAAGATGGAAAAGAACAAAAGGCTCTTGTCCACTGAGCTGGAGATTTCTCATCATATGATAACCAGAACATCACTATCACTAGATAAAAGAATTTATTCAAAGAACAAATCAGGAGACAAAATCGGGTACTCTGCCTAATTTGCCTCGAAATGAAATTTCAGACCTTAAATGCTAAGGGATCTAAATTAAGTGTTGCCTATGAGAAACACATGGGATAGAACTTGAACGTCACATCACCTAACGCATGCTTAAAAGACACCAGTACAGGACCAAATCAATCATCAATCCGACAAAGAAAACAACATAGCCTAAACCTAATGAATGTTGAAGAAACCATTGCTTCAAAAAAGCAAAAAAAAAAAAAAAAAATCTAAATCAGACTAATCAAACTTCAATGAAGTGGATAACTAACGTCGGGCGCAATCATAATATTCCTTCAAAATCAGCCCAGTAAACTCAATTTATCGATTGCTTACATTGAAATCTGCCTCTGATTAAACCATATTTGTTCCATCAGACATTTCAATGATAAAATCCATAGATATATGCTTATTTCACTTTTTCTACCAGCAATTTTCCGGGTGGAAAAATGCAACAAAACCGAAAGATCGCTGGAAGAAGAAAGAAAAATAACGAAAGACCTTGCAAGGACGGCCCTTAATGACGATGTAGCCGTTCTTGCGGATGGTACCAGCTTGCTGGGGATAAGTCTTGGAGGCTCCAGCATCAGCCTTGGACTCAAAGTGGTGCTCCTCGTCCGACATGGTTCAACTTGTTCTCTAACTCAATACTCACCGATTCAACTCACTAAAATCAGGAACCAGCTAAGATGGCAGAGAGTCGTAGGATGGCGAAGACAAAAACCAGAGGGACATATATAGATTAATGTATCTCTTTATATGTCTCTGAACCTATCTAGGGTTTCGTTTCTCATGAGTGCATATATCGCATTTCTTGTTGCGGGTCCAGAATCATTGATGACCGTTAGATTCAACTTTGCGCCACCGTTAGATCTCGAGTTATAGAAAGTCAACAAACGGCTGCGTCAATTGGACGCTAATGCCTACTACTAGGCCTGGGCCCAATACAAGATTTTTTTTGTCTTTCCAAAAACCTCTTTTTAACAAAATTTTTTTAATGTCCAAAAAATTAGTTGTTTTGTGTTTCTTATGAAAAAATATTTATTCTGTGATAAGTACTAATTTTTCGGCATTTAAAATATGTAAGGGGAATCTTCGTGTTGTATATCTGATTATAAATATTCTTTTTAAATATATATACATATAGGAAAGAAGAAGGCTATAATTGGTTTAGATGAAATTATTGAACCTATACATGTTTTTTACAAAAGACAAAAGTATTCAATTTATTTATTTTCATACCTTGTCGTATGAATAAAATGAACCCAACCTTCCCATAGGGTAGGGAAGAGAGAGAAATAGAGAGAACTACCATAAGATTAAGCAAATCTTCACATAAAAATTTAATGGTTAAAAAAAGGTTAAAAGACATGAAAAAATCAACTAACAATAATAATACGAACTACCATAAGATTAAGCAAGTCTTCCCATAAAAATTTGATGATTGAAAAAAATGTTAAAAGACATAAATCAACTAACAATAATAATACGATCAATATTCTCTCTCTCTCTTCCCTTCCTTCTATTCAATTTTATTTTTTTTTTCTTTAAAAAATACTTAACCTCGTAACCAAAGAAGGTTATCCCATTTAATAAATTTAATCACAAATTAAAGCTGGAATTAGCCATAAGATGGCTACTTATTTGAGCCTTGTAATATTTATTTTGTCTTTTCTTTTTTCATATCACCTCATAACTTAAACCTTACTTCTACCTTTTAAAGATAATCACTGTCAACAGTCATTCTTGCGAATTGTGATTCAAAGTTGCCACCACAAGTCATCACTAACTACTATGAGAGCCCCGATTGCAATTAATTTCTTTCTTTCTCTCCTTTTACCACTGTGACCTAAAACCTATTATGGCAGCCTTTAAGGAATATAGCACTCCTCAAACTCACCTAAGCTTCTCCCTCTCTAATTCTCTCTCTAATCCTGGCTACCTAACATCTTTTTGTTTATATATAAGAAGATGAAATCAAGATGCTAAATGTGTCAATGTTAGATATTGCTCCTTATCACTCATTATTTAGTGAAACAAGCTTGCACTTTTAACACAACTTTCTTATAATATGTTGATGTTATTAACTTTAAAAATTATTGCAATATAGAGTCATTCTTGTGAGCTGCAATTCAAAGACGCTAATGTAAGTCACCACCAACTACTATGAAAGCCGTACTTGCAATTGATTTCTTTTTTCCTTTCCTTTACACCATCATGAACCGAAACCCATTAGGACAGCCTTTAAGGAATATAACACTCCTTGGTCTCACCCAAGTTTTTCCTTTCTCTAATTCTCTTTTTAATCCTAGCTACCTGGCATCTCTTTGTTTATATATAAGAAGATGAAATTAAAATGCTAAATGTGTTGATGTTAAATATTGCTCCTTGTTGCTCATTGTTTAGTGAAACAAGGTTGCACTTTGGATGTAACTTTCTTATAATATTGGTGTTATTAACTCTAAAAATTATTGCAACTTTTTTGTAAACATGGATAAAGTAGAGTAAAATTATCATAAATATGACATAATGTTGCTAATAAATATTTTATTTCATTATGTCATATTTCTATAAATAGATAAAAACAAACTTGCACTTTCACAAGAATAAGAGTCAACCATGTAAATTTGAAAAACTAAAAAGGTTATTACAAGGGGTAATTATTAGCTACCATAAGCAAAGATTCAAATGAACAAATGCTTCCATAGCAAGGGTAATGGTCAAAGCAAAGAATAAGGGAGACTTGAATATGGTTCATGAATTTGTTAAGTGATAATATTGGTGGTCTAACAATGTGCAAAAGACTGACAATAATATCTTAACAACAAAAGGTATTTACACTCACTTAAACTTATGTGAATGTTCTACAATGGTTATCTAAATTCTTAAGAATGTTCTAAAATGATCATTTAATTCTCGCTTGGTTTGGTAGCTTTAGGAGTATAGAAAAGGAAAAGGAGAGGGAATCAACCAAAAAACATGTTTGGTTAGAGTGTTACCTTTTCCATTCTTGTGGCTTGAAAAAAAAACCATTCCCACATTTATGGAAATGGGCATTCTATCAGGGGCTATTTGGTACACAACATGTTAATTACAGAAAGAAAGATTAAAAGAAAAAAAAATGAACGAAATAGATAAAAAAAAAACCACCGTGCCTTTACTTTTAAAAAGTAATAAAAAAATATAAAAAATTATTAAGTAATTATTACAATATCATAATAGACATTGTACAAAATGAAATGAAAAAGAATCCCTTTCCTTTTGGATTCCAAACAACCCATTAGAAATTTGATGGAATGGCCAAACATTTTAGGGAATCACCAATTAAATAATTAAGATGCCTTTCTAAATTATGTTAACATTTGAAAATAATTTTTGCTTACATTTTTTAAAATTGAATAAAACAACATCTGAAATCTGTGATATGAAATAAGTAACTTTAATGCTCCATTTGATTGTGTGTGAAAAGAAAATATTTTTTTTAAGTTATGTATAATATTTATTATATAATTATAATCATTATTCAATAATATTTATTCTTTTTTATTACTTTTTAAAATTAAAAGTACAAAAGTTATTTTTTTAGTAAATCATATTTTTTTCATTTTTCTTTCCATTTTTCATACCAAACGGGACTTAATAACATAAACTAGCATTATTAGTATAACTTTAATCTTTTTAAGGGCAAATTAATAAGCAAAAATGCTCATTTAAGTTAACCTTAGATTTATATCCTCTCACATAAAAAATATATGAAAAAATTGATACAAAACATACCATAGTTGTTTAAATAGTGAATATCATTTTTTTTATGATGATTGAAGAGAGTTCCAATGTAATTCTAACAACAACTAAAAAGGCATATTCATTTGAGTGAAGCAAGAAGAAAATTAGAAAGGATGAGAATGCTTTCTCTAATGAATACTCTTTGCAACCAAGAGTAAAAGATTGGATTTACGAACAGAATGAGGACGCTAAAGCATATGAGAGAGCTACAACATATCGAGATTCCTTCCTCTATGGTCAGAGCATGGAAAATGAGAACTTTTCTTTTTTTATTGATGATAGTATCTCGGATGATGAGTTGAAAGATAATAAGGATGACTTAACTATCTGCTCAACCCTTCTCATAAAATTTACATGAATAATAAGGACAGTACTTAGCCTAATTTTATGTTCACTAAAGAAGAGAAAGAGCGTTTGAATAAGCCTTTTAAGATGACCCTTATTGCTAAACTTTTAAGTAGAACAGTTGGGTTTAATTTTCTTAATAAGAAACTCCAATAGATATAAGCAAGGTCAGGATAGCTAAAAATGATCGATTTAGTTAATGATTTCTTTGTAATAGAGTTTCAAAAGAAAACAAATAATGATAAGGCTCTCATGGGTAGGCCTTGGATTATTCTAGACCACTATCTTATTGTCAATCAATGGGGACCAAACTTTAATCCTAAAACAATATAGATTAATCATATTGTCACATGGGTTAGACTTTGTAAGTTACCTTAGGAGTACTATAATAAGAAATTCTTGTTTAACATTACAAATGTTATTGGAAAATTTTAAAAGGTTGATTCACATATAGCATTAAGGTCTTATTAGAATTGAATATAAGAGCATCCATTTGGTTTGTTTTAATTGTAATAGTTATGGTCATATGAAGGAAGTTTGTCATGCATGCAGTTAACTCTATAAAATTGCACAACGGAGAAGAAACCATGGAAGGTAACTCCAACAAGCAATTGGGATTGGAAAATGATGACTATGGTCCCTGGATGGTGGCTTAAAAAACAAGAAGGCCAAGGAACTAACGATTATAGCGAGGTCAAGAATATCAGGAGATATATTAGCAACAAAAATGTTAATACGCTAATCTTAATGGCATATTCAAGGATGGTAGTGAGATAAGGCAACTCCAAGATGTAACTAACAAATTGTATGGCAAGGTTTCCCTTACTAGTCAACATTTAGAGCCTAAAAGATTCACTAAAAAGCCTAATGCCAATGCTAACCCAACTATGATTAAGCATAGAGAAATAGATACCTATACCCAACCTGCTATCTTAAAAATGAAAAAAAGAAGAATGAGCTTTTAAAAAAAGCATGTGAATGCTCTGTGATGTGCAGTAATTTACATAATTCCTTCTTCTTAGAGAATTCACGTGAGATGAAAGAAAGAAACTATGAATACATCTTAACTAATCTATTAGAGAAAATATTTAAAGGGAATGAAAGTAAATTGTGGAAGACCTTCAAGCGAAAGGCTCAACTCAAAGTCAGCGTCTGTGATGGAAGAGGAGGAATCCAGTGGAAGAACTTATGAGAATGATAAAGGTTCAGCATCTTCAATGGATGTGGCTTGATGCCGAGTTGTCTTTTTTTCCTTCAAAATTCTTAATGAAATGGTTGGTTTGGAATCATAAAGGAGTTGCAAGCAAGAAGTTTAAAAGCTCTCTTTGAGAAATAGTGAAAAGTTAAAGGCCTAAAGTTATTGCTCTTCTTAAGCTTTGAATTAGTAGGAGATGCTGGTTTTTTAAATTTGTGGAAACTAGAGGCTTCACTAGAGGTATTTGGATTCTTTAGAATGATGAAAAGATTAATCTTGCAATTATCCTGAAACATGAATAGTTCATTCATGTGAAGGTTGAAAATAATGATTATGACCATTGATTCTATACAATCATCTATATGGACTCATATGAAGTTAGAAAAAGAGAGATTTAGTCTCAATTGCTAAATATAGTTGTAAAAATGGAAGAGCTTTGGTTGTTAGCTATGATTTTAATGAGGCTGCCTCTCTAAATGAACAAAAATGGGGTGTGACCATTACAAATACAAGGTGTAATGGTTTTCAAGAATAGATTCACTAGTGTAACCTCATAGATGTTGAAGTTGAAAGACTATTTTTCACGTGGAGGGACTTTAAGTGAAACAATCTTAAAAGAGTCTTTAAGCGTCTTGATAGGGCTTTGTGTAATTCTTATTAGTAGAGAGTCTTTTCATATGCATTAGTTCATGTGCTTCCTCGTATAAGTTTATGTTGGAGATTGTGCCATAGGCCAATCATTATATTGCGAACATTATTTTTATTACGAAATAAGAGTTTTCTTTTTATTACATTATTATATTATTTGCATGTTTATATATAATAATATCCATGGAGAAATCATTTTTTGAATTATCCAAAATGTCCCTAATCAATCATCCTTATGGGAACAACGATGAATTAAGATTAGTATGATTTTGATAGATTAAGTGTTAATCATGTATAATGATATGAATCAAAATCATAGGCGTGTGTTAGAGAATAGGACGCTGGATAGACCCATCATGAGATAAGCTATATGGATTAGGTCATAAGTTTATCTCATATATAACCGTGTCATTGATTCCTTGGACTTGAGATCACCATAGATTCCTACATGAAGGACACTGTACTTTGACATAGTCTAATATCACCTTTGACAGGGTGATTATAAAGACTATGATCAGGAATAATGGAATCTATGCAGAGGAAGATGAGTGATCAATATGAAATTTGTCCTTCTAATTAATAGAGAGATATATTTGGGCCCCTCGATGAGTGTGACTGAGAAATGTATGGCCATGCTTAGATGGAAAGGGTTTCATCTTATATCAATCTGTTCGAAGATCAAGAAAGTTATGATCGAGCAAGTTGAGAATGACATTTTCATACCTCATACTCGATCTAAATATTGTGTGACAAAAGGGATATGATAGGGTTATAAGATAAGTTGCATCAGATCACCGATTCCATATGATTTAGGTAGTCATAATGTCTTGCTATAGGCCGCTTGTGATTTATGGGTCAAACAGTATAGTAAGCCTACTGCCAACATCATATGGGCCTGCAAGGTCGCACACAAGAATGGATTAACTCGGGCTAAAATATCCATATTCATTGAATCAGAAATGTGTCTAGATTTAATGAATATCTAGGATGGAGGAATTATATATATATATAATTAAATTCAAAATATTATATATATATATATATATGTATATTATATTTGATATTATATATATATGTATATATATATGAATTAATTTAAATTTCATTATATTAGATAGATTTAAATTTAAATTAATCAGATAATTTAAATTTAATTCTATCAGATAGATTTAAATTTAAACTAATCAGATAATTTAAATTAAACTCTAAATATTGTTAGTTTAAATTTAAACTATAAGATAGATTTGAATTTAAACTAATAGACATATTTAATTAATTTTAATTAATTAAATATATCTGAAACTCTAGTTTATAAATAGGGGTTTCCATATCAGAAATGATAAGTTAGAGCTGACTCCAAAATCCTTAGAGAAAAGGACACCGTACAGACATCATACGAACTGTACGGAATTATACAGACATGCTGCTAGCACACCGTTTGAGTTACTGAACCTCGTTCGTATGGATACCAGTAGAGGGAGCTGATCTGTGGTCAGTTCCTGTGATCCAAACAAAAGTAAACAACAAACTCAATCGACAGAAAAACATAATTCTCTGAACCTATTCGGTTTAAACGATTTTGACGAATCCTTGGTGAGAATTGGGATCAAAATTTTAAACGTTTTCACTGTGTGCCTCCCATAATTCCCAACAGTTTAGACCACCATATTTTTTTTTTATCAATACATGTAGGATAGTTCAAAAGCTTAAGGCTTGCCCTTTCAAGTTGGAAGCCACATGGTTAACTTACAACCACTTTATTGATTTCATGAAAAAAAATTGGAAGAGAAAGGTTCATACCTATATGATGTTAAATGAGTTATAAAGGGCTTTCAAAGTTTGAAATAATAAGGTGTTTGGTAATATTTACAAGAGGAAGAAGAGATTATTTCAGAGGATTAATGATATTCAACATTCTATACATAAAAGGAACAATCCTTTTCTTAAGAAGTTAGAGGGAAATTTAATCAGAGAATTAGAGGCCGTGGTAATGGAAGAGAAAATCTTATGGTATCAAAAATTAAGAGGCCTTTACATCTCTCAAAGGGATCACAATAGCAAGTTCTATCACATAAGGATGTTGATCAAAAGAAGTTGAAATAAAATTAACATGTTAAAATAATGATAAAAAGTTAGTCAATAATGAAATCAAAATTTATAAATTATTCAAGGATTCTTCCAAAAGCTATTCTAAGAAGATGTTAATAATCATCCTTAGCATGATACTTCTCATTCATAGGGATAAGTGGATAGAAGCATTTTAAATAATCTTGATCTAGCAGTTTTTGTAAAAGAAATTAAAAGGGCAATCTTTTTAATGGGAGGTCTTAAAGCCACAAGAGAGATCAATATTCAATAATCTTCTTTCCAAAAAAATTGGGATGTCATCAGAGGTGGCGTTTATAATTATATTAAGAGCATTTGGAATAATCTAGAGAAGATTAAGGATATTTATAAAATGATTTTAATTCCCGAAGTTGACAAACCAAAAGGCATATCATAGCTTAGGCCTATATTCTTATATAACATGCTTTATACAAACATCACAAAGACCATTGTTAACATATCTTTTTTTACATGATATTATATCTCCATATGTCTAACTTTGTGCTAGGATGGAAGATACAAGACAACATAATTATTGTTAAATAAATGGCCACTTAATGAGAAAAAATGAAAGAAAATAAAGGTTTTATAGCAATCAAGATTAATTTTATGAAACTACATGACAGAGTAAATTAGATATTTATTAAAAAAGTTTTTGGTAAAATTGGTATTCACGCTCAACTCACTTGTATTATTAGTATGTATATTACTTCTCTTTTAGTTTTTATATTATGGAATGAGACTAAATTGAATACTTTTTCTCTTTTACAGGAGTTAAGGTAAGGAGATCCGTTCTCACCTTACCTTTTTGTCCTTTGTATGGAAAAACTTTCTTACATAATCACTGATACTACTGAAGCTAATAAGTGGAAACCTATGAAAATAAAGCTTAATGGTACTCCCGTATCCCATCGAATGTTTGCAAATGACCTCTTGCTTTTTTGTGAAGCTAGAACTGAATAAATAGATACTCTTTTACAGTGCCTTAACTTGTTTTATAGAATTTTTTGCCAAAAAAATCAGCATCCATAAAACCTACATTTTATTTTTCAAGGAATGTTGATACGAGTATATAAGAAGAAATTATTGAAATGAGTGGCTTTTTAAAGGCTACAAAGCTTGGTAAATATCTTAGATCTTTCATTTTTCATGAAAGGAATTCCATGTGTAATTATAATTTCCTTATAGAAAAAATGCAGAAGTGGTTGGAAGAGTTAATTTTTATCTTTGGCAGGAAGGTTAATTTTAGGGCAATTTGTTACTTCATCTATTCCTGCTTGTCATATGCAACACACTAAAATCTCGAAGTCAATCTACAATAGTCTGGATGGACTCAAAAGAAACTTTAATTAAGGCTTCACTAAGGATCATAGAAAATACCATGTAATAGGATGGAAGCATTTGAGAAATATGAATGATGCTTTTCTTTGCAAAGTTAGCTGGATTGGTATTGTGAAGCCTAAGAAACTAGTTTCTAAATTTTTAAGAGGCAAATATATAAGGAATAAAAACCTCCTTAGAGAACGCATCGCGCTTCCTAAAGATTCTTTATTTTAAAAATCATTAGTAAAAATTTGGCTAATTTAACTCAAAACATTGCTTGGGATGTGAAGGATGGCAAGCTAGATTATTTTTTAAATGATCACTGGCTGAAAGGTCATAGCATGCTATGTAAACGATGTCAACATCTTATAATAGAATATGACTTGAGGAAATTGGTTAGTGACTTGGTGGTTCCAAGAAGGAGCTAGGATGTTTGCTATCTTGAGCATTAGCTCCAACAAAATGATATTCTACATATTCAAGTCTAACTTCCTCCTCACAAAAGTGATGGTAAAGATAATATAAAATGGAAACTTGAACCAGATGGTGATTTCTCAATGTAGTCAATATATAGATATTTAAGCAAGTATGACGAGAACCACAAAGGCGAGGTTTAAGACTTAATGTGGAAATGAAAAGATCCTTGAAGAGTGTAGATCTTCCTTTGGCAAACTATATGCAATAGGCTTCTCACCAATGTTGGAAGAAGCCACTGGTCGAGGCGCTATACCATCTATTAGGGATGTAACTTTTTGGAGGAAGACACTATGCATACATTAAGGGATTGCCCAAAAGCTTCAATCATTTGGAACAAGATTGTCTCTTTGCATGATAAAGTTGTCTTCTACATATAAGACTATCGAGACTGGTTTGCTCACATTCTCTCTCAGAGAAGCATATAAGGGTAGATTGTTATTTAGGCTTTAACTTTTAAAATTACCTACTAGTTTTTGTGGAAGCGGTGAAATGGAAAAATCTTCAATGAAGATTTCCATGAACCATTTGATCCATAAAAAACCATCTTAGCATATGTGAAGAAGGTGTTAAAGGTCAATAACAATAATGAAGAGGTGCTATGTAATGCTCAGTGGCATAAGATTAAATGGAATTTTCCTCCAACTGGGTAGGTCAAGCTGAATGTGGATGGCACAATGAAGGGACAACCAAGATTCACAAGCTATGGAGGTTTGTTAAAAGGTGATGATGGTAAGTGGATCATGGGATTTACCAATAAACTTAGAGTTGAGCTTAATGGTGTTTCGGGAGGCCTTAAAATGATTACATACGTAAGTTTCTCCAATATCATTATTTAAAGTGATTCTAAAGTAGTGGTAGCTATGATGAATGCTTTTGCAAGATACTAATACAATTTAAAAAAGAATTTTAGGTTATATGAAACACTTCCTTAGTGATGATTAGTAGGTTTATATTGCTCATACAATGAGAAGAAGTAATGTCTGTATCAACTTGCCAACTTTAGGCTTTGTTTGGTTCAACGGAAGGGAGGGGAGGAGAGGGGAAGGAAGGAGTTTTAATGAGTTTCTATTTGATTGGAAGGGAGGTTTGAATATCTGGACAAATTTATCCTTATATTATTTTATTTTTTTTTCTTATAAAAAATATATTTATATTAGCATTTTTTAGAATTTGCAAGATCAGAAGATGTTTCGTTGTAGCCAATAGAGGCAAAATTGCCCAAGGAGGGTAATAGAGAGGAATTCACCTCGATGAGAAATGAAGTTAGTCACAGCAAAACGCGAGAGGCAACTCTGGTTGAGTTCTAAAGGACAATTCGTCACAACATAATGGATATTTGGTCACGGCAAATTTTGTGAAAATGTGTCAATTAATCTCAAGAGCAGTTGGCCGCAACACAATGGGTATTTAGCCGTAGCGAAAGTACTTAATTCCTCATGATAACTTAGAAGCCTTGGTTTTCTTTATGAAAATGTTAAGAAATGATTTAGGAACACTTATAGAAGGTTATTGTGAGTTAGAATTAATAGAAGAATAGATTAAAGACTTATAATTGCAGGTTTGATTCTCTCATGTTCATAAATTAGTTATGAATAACTAATTAATGACTCTAATAACATTAAGATTTAAATTTTTTTACTTTTTCCTAATGTAAGTAATCTAAATGACTTCAAACCTTAAATTATGATTATTAATCATGTCTCTAACCCTAATTATCATGATTAGAAGTAAGGGTTGTCACATAATCTCCATTAAATGTCAACATATTTTTTCCCATCAATTAAATAAGACATGAATGACAAATCTGATGCAATGCAGGTAAGATGTTTAGCTTTGATCTTTTTCTTTCATTATTCTCTCATTTTCTAAAGTTTTATTTTATCTCACATTTTAAACACTTTATATCTTCAAATTTAAAAAAAAAATCTAACATTTTTGTTTACAAATTTTCTATTGCTTTGCTTTTTCTTTGTTCCTTTCGAAGTAAAACTTTACTTTATCATCATTTTGAAAGTCACACCATTAAAAAATAACACGTTATTAAAAACATATATACTGATTAAGCTATTACATATGAATTAGTTCTTTATTTTTTTGGGTCTCAAACTATTTTATTCTTTCATCAATATGAAAATTGATGAAAATAAATACAATTGAATCAAAATAAATTAATATATCTTTTAATTTGTTTTAAAAGGAAGAATAAGTATGTCTTTCAAAAAAGAGTTGCATGATTAAAAGTGGTTATACATAATAATTATAATAATTAAGGTATCATAATAATCATAACAAGTGGTTATACATAATAAAACTTGTGCATTATACAAAATATATCCAAAATTATCAAAGTATAAAGTATTCATCATGATACACATAATATCCAAAAAGTGTTCAAATGGTCACAAAATTAACATATCATATAAAAGATAAATTATTGATATCATCCATTAGCAAATCCCTACGTGCATCAAGCGGACATTCAACAAGTGTCCTTAATTAGTCAGCATCACCGATGAAAAATTTATATATCTTAGTTGTTTGTGATGGTGGGAAGCCACAATCTTTGATCATATTCCAAATTTCTCCTCTTAACAATTGTGGGAGCTTTCTATAGCTTTCTCTTAATACTTGATTTCCTTTTCTTATAGCTTCTATAACCTCAACCATCACCCCTTTAATTTTAGTTAATTTAGACTCTTTTTTTTTTAGAATATGCTTTTTTCCTCTTTTTAGAGGAACCACTACTTGCTCCAGATGAGAAATATTGATTAACACTATCATCAAGAGTTTCAAAATTTTCTAATGTTGCATCATTTTGGGTAACAAGATTATCAATATTATTGATTGTTTCAGTGAAGTCTTCCTCAATGATTGAGTGATAGCGTTTTCGCATTTCACCAATAATCTTACCTTCATCGCCTGTTGCTCTATCAATTCCATACAAGGTGATTATCTTTTCACATGATGGGAAAAGAATATTTCTCTAACTTGTTGCCTTTAGCTTAGACTGAAAAATGTTTAGGTTCAAACATCTGAATTATTTCTTCAGAAATAGCAAAAAAGAAATGAAAAAAAAGTGCTACATTATCATGCTAGAAACTATAGTTTTATTCTTAACATGAGAATAATTTTAACAAGTAAAACAAAAAGAACTTTGCAGAACTTTAGTAGAATAACAAGTAAAACTTCCATTGATAGCAAAGGATAAATCTGATCTCATACATCATCCTGTAAGAACCAGAAATTAAATGGGGATAGGCATAGCAAGTCATGTGTATCATACATATATATATTGGAAAGTGGTCAGCTTTAAAAAACCTATACCATTAGCCATGCTAACTTCCATTTTGTAACAGCAATTTGATGAAGAAATATATGTAGTTAAAAAAAAAGAACTAACCTCAATAAGTACATCCCAAACTTGATCTTTAGCATCCCACAAATGAGTTAATATGTTTCAAGCAAATCCATTTACTCCACCTTTGAAAATGTCATACATTTCAAATAAATTTTTCTTTATAATTTTTCATCGATTCTTAACCTTCTCTTTGTCAATATCAATGCCAAATAAGGCATTTAACTCTTTGACAATGTTATCATAAGCAGTAGTGGTGAACGTCCCACTAACTTTGTTTCTAATATTATGTTGATACATGAAAGTATCAACAAGTACATCATCCATAACTCTTGTCCAATTCAAGCATTGCTTTGTGTCCCTTGCTTTTGGTGGCATACTATACAATTTCATGCATAAATTATGAAAACAAAAATCAAACATAAAAGGTGAGTATACATCAGACTTTAATACATCAATGCTCAAACTTAGTAAAATAGAATAAAACTTCAAATAGCCATACATAATAGTAATACATTAAAGTCTACAATTCAAGCTTATTAGAATATAATAAAATTTTAAATAGCAATACATCAAATACCACAATTCAAACTTATTAGAATACACAGAAATTTAAAACATGAAATAGGCATATATAAAAGTTCAATCTAAATGACTATCTTGATAATGTATGCACATCTCATTTGCTATATTATCTCTAATAAGCCCTCCTTGAGCAACCTCTTCATTGTCACTACGTAGAACACGATTATCATCATCATACATAGATTGATTTACAAGTTCAGCATTTACTTCAACTATGAGTTCTTCATTAAGATCTATGCTCATCAAAAAGTTATGAAGAATGCAACATGCTCTAATGATAAGTTCTTGAGCTTTTAGATCATAAGTAGGCTCTGATGAATTGGATATAATCTTGAATCTTTTTTTTAATATACCAAAAGCTCTTTCAATTGCATTATGTAACAATGCATGCCATAGATTGAACAATTCTTTATGATTTTGGGGTGGATTTCTTTTTGGATATTCTTTCAAATGATAATGAATTCATCTATATGGTGTAATAAGTCCACTTGTTAGCATGAACCCAGCATCTACAAAGTAATATTTACTTTCAAGAATTTTGATCTTATCTACTCATGTTAATGCATTTTTCATAATCCTAGAGTCAGATGCAGTGCCTTCCCACCCAGCAAGTACATAAGTGAACCTTAAATCAAATGTGCATGCTGCTAAAATATTTTGTGTTGGGTATTCCTTCCTACCATGATATCAGAAAGCATCTTTAGCAACTATTTTCACGTGTATATATGTTCCATCTATGGCATCAACACAATCCTTCAAAAGGGGTAGAACCTACTACTCCCATGAATTTCAGGAGGGACTGTTAAGCCGTTAAGTTGTATAAAAAATCTATTTCTTATTTCCAGGATAGCTCTTAACACATTATATAGATGACGACTAATTGTCTCACCAAAATGCCGAAACTGAAAATTTTGCTTCATAGTTTTTTGCTTTATGTGTTAATATGTAAAGAGTTTTTGCAACTTATTCTTCCATCGTTACCTACCTTGTAGGCTGTAATCCACCATCTCTTTCCAACATAGCACATAATATTAGGAAAGTTTTAGACCTCATTCTAATAATATTTTGACTAGTATCACAACTAGTTATCTGACTCATTATTTCTTCATGCACCCTTTTTTTCTTTGAATTCATACTGTAACTTATTTTTCTTCTATTGGAACTTTGAATTACATAATAGACAAAAACAAATGTGAGTAAAGCTATAGCTCTTCGAAGCAAATCCCACCATTGGTGTAGGAATAAATTGTTTTGGAATGACGATATCATCTAACAAACAAAGTCAAGATACATATAATTAATAAATGAACACTTCACTCACATATAGAAAAAATGAAAATCTGGACAGAGCATGTTCAAATTATAAAAATCTAAAGTGATATGTATAATGAGTATTTATAAAACCACTACAACTCAGCTGATCTATACAATCTGGACTGTGTTGTCCTGTAGTATTGCATTCTGGGAGAGGTTTGCTAGAGTCTTATTGCTTATTACTCACGTACTTTATAGGTTCACAAAGAGGGAAAATCAAACATGTCTATCAAGCCTCATAAAATAGGTGAATCATCAACCGAATTAGCTCCATATACTTGGCTTATTATGAGTGACCATTATAATAACAAAAAAAAAAAAACAAAGGAAAAAACTGTTTTTAAAACAATGTAAAAATTGAATTTTATTATATAAGATAGATAATACATACAAAAATCAATAAAGTAAAAAATAAGAACAAAAAAACAAGAATAGTAATCAAATCCATCGTTGCCTTTACATGAAGCCTTTCCCCCCCTTTCAAAATTACATAAATAATAGACATAATTTTGATTTAAAAAAAAAGAAACAATATGCCTTTGACTTGGATAAAAGAATCGAAAAAATGTTTTGATTTGTATAAGTAAATCCCCTTTATATGTTAGAATTTTCATTAAATATCTTCAACCAATAATACATAGTAAATTTTTTGTCACTATTATGATTAAATGATGTTTGAACAAACTTAGCCGTACTTCAATAAATCTTTATTTGTAGTTTGGTCAAGGTTGAGGCCATCTTCACTACCACCAAAGATGTAGAAAGAAATTCCTTTCAACCTAATCCAAGAAAATTTGTTAAAAAAAAAGATCTAGTTAATCACGTAATGACATCTTAGTTATGGATATGTAATGTCTCATGCTTAGTGATTGAGGTCTAAGATGTTAGATCGTAGCTTTGAAGCTCTTTAACCTAATATTAGGCTAATATGTTGAATTGAACTATTCTCTAAAACTCAAGTCATTACAAGATACTTTGTCTATAGGAAACTTATTGCATTTTGGTAGGTTGAGGTTCTTTTGGTAAATTTCTTCTACCTTCTTCATTAAGAAGTTCATTTGTTTTGCATTTGGTTGATATTGGTGAGCTAGTTATATAGTTTGTTTGGGAGACATATGACAAAATGATTAGGTTTTGCTTTTGACTATTTGGCTAAAGAAGCATCTCATTTTGGAAATGAGGACAAGCACATCTCTTCAATGGAGTGGTGTGGGGATAAGGTGAATGTGGGGCATTCACTTATAAAGCTATAATGTCGACCTATATTTTTATTTATCACATTGGTTTTTCATATTATAGTTTTTTTGTAATATAGAAACCTTTTTGCTTGGGCTGATCTATTCATAATATTAACACATTGCCTTGCAAACACACCCAGCAAAAATTAAAACTCGGATCTATTGCTAATATTATTGTACAAAAATTAAAAACAAATGAAGGAATAGAAATTAAAAAATTAGAAAAAAAAAATAATTAACTCTGATCTATCGCTAATATCATTATCATTACAAGTAGCAAAATCTCTATTTCTATTACTCTAATTTATAAAAAAATTAAAAAAATAAAGGAACAAGAATTGGAAAAATAAAAAATAAGGATAAACAACATATCAACAAGCAGCAGAATATCTATTTTTACTCTAATTTATTAGAAAAATTGAAAAAGAAGAAGAAGAAGAAGAAAAGAACAGGGGCTGGGAAAACCAAAAAACTGACTTGAGCAGTGATTTGCCACACGCAAGCTAGAGTATGGAGGCCGAAAGTGAGCTAAAGGCTAGACATTGGACGCGAGACCTCAGACGCGGGCTAGAGGTTGGAGCACTGGACGTGAGTTGGAGGTGGCAATCTACAAGTGGAGCTGCTGGAGCCTGGAGCATCGAAGGCGAGCTAGAGGTGACCCGACAGTGACCTGGAGCTATGCCGACAATGAGACCAATGAAAGAGGGCGACGATGAGTTGGACAAAGACGAGAGAGCTAAAGTGTCAAAAGGGAGAGAGTGTTAGGAGAGGTAGCGGAGGAATGAGAAAAAGTGAGATGAGGGTTTGTAAAAAAGATAAACTTAAAATATTAAAAATATTCAGAGACAATAAGGTAATTAAATAATTAAAAAATTCTCTTCCTCTAAAAAACACTCTAATTTAGAGGGGAGGATTTGGCTCCCCTCCCCTCTAATTTTTTCAATCAAACATACTATCTCTTTTCCCTCCCTTCCTTTCAAAAAATTTTCATCCAAATATAACCTTAGTTTCACTCAAAACTTTCGCTTTCAAATTTTATCTTATTTAGAAATGTAGTAGAAACCGCAACTCTTAGACTTATTTTTATGTAATTTTTTTTTCTTTGTCCGAGCTTAGGCCCATTGTTTCACCAAAATTTTAAAAAAAATCACAAAATGTGTCTCACTCCCTATTTCTTTCTTTCCTAATGTGCAAAAATCCATCCATTTACTTTACATCTAGAAAATTAATAATGTTCCGAAGCCACTTGCAAAATAAAAAGAAGATTTGCATGTGGCTTTTTGAGTGCAAAAATGAAATCTCCAGTTAATTTAATTTAATTTATAAGTACAACAAAGAGCCATTCAGGCTGCGAGAGTTTTCAACTTTTCATGCCACCCAAAACCCTTTTTTCTTACTTCTTGTTTTTGCCTCGATCACATCGAGGCAGACACGAAGTGAATATTATTATACTAAGAGCTATACTTTTCGGTTGACAAAATTCCTAGCATAGTGTTCTCCAAAGCCTATTACGTCAACTTCAAAATCAGTGACCCCTTCTTCTAAGAAAGTTCATCTTTTATCTTCGTTGATCCTATTTTCTCTGAATTTTGCCCCTCATTTTCCTGGTAACGTCCTACCCAGAAATTACAACTATCTATTTATCTTCTCTGATATTTGAGCTACTTGAGGCTATTGAATAAAAAGGTGTGAGGAAAGAAAGATATTGTATGATTCTGGGCATTTTAAAATTGTGTAGCTAGCTATGTGTAATCAAATTATGAATTTAAAATGCTTGTATGGTACAAATATGCAGTTTCTTTTTTATAATGTTTTAGCATATTACATGCAATTAGCTCTTAAATTCACAGTAATTTGTTGTTTTCTAATCAATTATGGGTAAAATACTTGGAACAATTCTGTAACTCCAAAATACTTATTTAAAATCACATTGAAGGCAAGTCATTTGGGATCCTTATGAACTCTACTAATCAATTCTATATTTGATGATATCATTTGCCATAGCATGGGATTACTCCAAGTAAATTTGGATTTTAACATCACTTTGTGTGATTTGTCTATGTTATAGATTATTTCCTGGACATTTTGGGGTTTTAATTTTCTTGGGATACTGTTGGAAATATTATTATTATTATTTTTAAAGCAAAAGTATGGGTGAAATTGATAATAAGCTGATTGAACTAGTTCGAACTGCCCTCTCCTTGTTCGGAGATAAAGGTGATCATAAGAAATATCAGCCTACGAGGATTAAGGTAAGTTCAGTGAAAACTTTTCTTATATGGATGTTGGTATATCTTGATTCAGTTACCTATCTGATCCATTTATTGTTCAAATTTACACAAAAACCTCAATTTGATCCTCAAGATAATGTCAATATCAATGTAATACTGTGTAGTTTCTTTTTTTTTTTTTTTTGTGGGATAACTAGTAAAGAGTTTGATTTTGTTCCAAATTCTGTAGATTTTTTTGAATCTCGAAAGATAGGTGCACTATCAATCTAGTACCTTGGAAGAGCAAAATTAGAACAAAATCATGCCCTCGGGTATTAAAATGATGCAAAAACTATATGGGGTGTGAAATTGAAAATGGCACCATCTTTCGAAAACCAAAATAGTATTTTTCTTGGCCGTGCATTATGATATAACCAATTAATTGAATGCTGTTTATGCATGCATGAATGTGTCTGATGCCATGTGCTTGCTGTCATTATTTTGCTTTATAGCAAGACTACGAAGACGAGCTGGGGGACTTGTCTAAGGAATTGGCCAACTGAAAAGTTCAATTGGAAGCAAAAAACGCTGCTCATATGCAAGCACTTTTAAGCTGGAACACAGTCAAAAGATGACTTATGATTTGTCTACCTTGCTGAAGAAGTCTGATTCTGAAAGAAACAAATACATGAATGAGTGTGTAGAGAGCAGAGCTCGCGTTAATGAGCTTGAATCCAAGATGAAAGAGATGACTGATCAGCACTTGGAAAATGCAAAAATCCAGGAGCAGCTTTTGCATGTTTTGAGTGAATTGAAGGCCACACAGAGGGAGCTTCTCAACAAAGAAACAGAACTTGTTGAGGCTAGAGATTCAGAACTGCACGCGCTGACAAAAGCAGAACAGATGCAAAGTGCTTGTAACCTTGAAAAGGAAAAGACTACTACACCAAGTGAAGAAGCTCAATGAAGCTATTCACGTGTCAAAGCTTGCTGCTATTGAAGCAGAGAAAGAAAAGCTTGCTATGCTGTCTGAGAGAGACCGAACAATTGAGTTGGCTACGAAAGCAATTGCTCAAGCACAAAAACAGGTGGAAGATTTGAGAAATCAAATAGAAATACTGGAGGGATTAAAAAATGAACCTCCAGCAAGGTCTTTACTGGCTGATTCTCTTAAGCTGGAGCTCAAGCAAGCCAACAAAGCACTAGTTTCATCAGATAAATCTGCCTCCAGTGCGCCATAAAAGACTCAAACCAGCCTCACACTGACATGGAGGCATTAGAAATGGAGTTGAATCAGTTAAAACAAGAACATTACAATGCAAAGGAGGAAGTCAATGGTTTGAATATTACTATCAAATCGCTCACGGATGAGTTACAGAAGGCAAAAGCAGAGGTAAACATCCAAAAGCAGAAAGATATTAAAGCACAGGTAGAGAATGCCCTCCTGATATCTCAGCTTCAAGAAGGTAGGTCACTATTCTCAGGTGTCATAGAAGTTACCCAAACTGATCATCAAATCCGGAAGGTAAAGAGAGAAATGATAAGAATAACAAGAAGGACGATATTACAATCCCATTGAAAGAATATGAATCCTTGGTTAGAGAGGCTAAGAAGACAAAAGAAGTCAAAGGTTCAGAACTAGCATTCTTGAAGGAGTTGGAAGCTGCAACGGCGAAAATTGGGGAGCTCAGGGCTCGTGCTGAGCAGGCTCTAAGCCGGGCTGAGTTAGCTGACAAAACCAATACAGCATTGGAGGATACATTAAGGAGACATAAAGAACACAGGCATAGAAGGAGGTCTTCTCTAAATCCGCTTCACGAGGGATCAACACCTAATCAAGATACTTATTCCACATCAGATGAAACCCCAATAATATACCACCCATTAGGTAAGGTTCTCAGCATGAGGTTCTAGAAGTACTGTTGATAGTTTTATTTCACTCAATGGACTGTCACAAAACTAGGATTGAATTAAAGTGAATACTAAATATTTTCCCCCTCTCCTGCAATTATTTGATGTGATTCTAGCAATAGGATAAGTGGGTTGGACCATATTGCAGTGAGACAGAATTTAGGTATAGATTTTAGGCGTTCTTAGTTAAAAATATAACAAGTTTATTATACATATTACATTTTTATTAAAAAACCTGATAACAAATAATTGAATAACTTTACTTCTGTCGAATTCATTGCACAAAGGCCTCACTTTGTATGCAACTATGCATATGAGACAGTATCAACTAATGCAGACTTTATACGACGTTTGGTGTGCACGAATATATACCAACAGGACCTACATGTTTAGGTTAGGGCCCTGTTGATATCCTACTTATTCCTTTATTGACAATGGAAGTATCTCTGTGAATGGGACATGGAGTTTGGATTGTTCATCCGTTAAGCATAATCACTGGTTGATAATGATTTTGTCAGAACATCCCCCTTTACACACAGATCGCTTAGAGGCTGAAGGGTTTTCAGGCCATGAGGCCCAATGGGCTTTAGACCTGGTTGTAACTTGAGAAGTTTATTGATGCTGAAACTAGCTTTGACAAAAGAAAAGTTAGGCTGAAACTTGCTCTCTCATTTTGCTGGGTGATGAAATACACGAATATTTGATTTTTTTGCAGTTGAGATCTTTTTTTCATGAAGTATCTTTCTTTTGGATATATCCATATTGATTACAACTTAGACCAAAGATCTACAGCAAAGTTTTAAATTTCTGTGCTCTACTACTTGCGTATGGATTTTTTATTATTTATTTTTTCCTTTAAGACTCTGTTTATTTTGTTGAAAAAATTTTCTGAAATTTTTTTCGTTTGTTTTGCTAGAAAAGAAAATTTTTTGTTACCAAAAATTGACTAACAAAATTCTCTTCTCCCAATTGTTTGTCCGTAAATTTTGAGTGCATGACAATATAAAAGTTAAACTTCTTGATTATGTAAAGGTTAAAATGTACAGAATATTTTAAATTTTGAATTATATATAGATAATCTCATTGTTAGTAAATGCATTTATTAATAATAAGGTGACATATCAGATTAGATGAAATTATTAGACTTCATTTTTATGTAAATAACTCTTTTAAATTCTAGGTTATATGTAGATAATTTCATTGAATTTTAAGTTATATACAAATAACTTTCTTGATATATTACACTCTGTTATTAAAATAATGTACTAAATAATAATAAAAAAATTATTTACATATAATCTTAAGTTTGAAGATTCATTGGTAATTTTTAAAGGTTATGAAAATTATATACATATCACTCAAAATTTAAGTGAGTTACGTGCATTTTAAATTTGCATAAATTACTCAAAACCTTCTTCATCTAAATTCCTTGATCAGCATGATGATGTTGAGCAAGTCAGACACACCACTTTGATCCTTCTTACTTTTCATAGTCTTCGATTCCCATTTGTGAAAAGAAAAGCAAAGTAGAGTCATCTGGGCAGGTTAATGGGCGGCATGCCATGGACACAAATGGGTTGGATTCATCTTCCACAAGAGTGTGCTGGTCAAGTGTGCTCAGGATAGACTAATCCACTCATCTGGGTCTTGTCTGTATATCACCATTATGAGATTTCACTGCCCTTTATATTGTCCCAAAATTTACATATTCATTAAAAAAAAATCCTTAGTCAATATGTGCTTCTTTTAGTATTATGGTCAAAGATATATTTAGATTCTGTTTGGATTAAATCTCCTTTCTAGATGATCATTAGAATGCATTCTTTTATGATTAATTGTATTTAAAATCTTGCTCTCAAGTCTCCCCCAAAGAAATCAAACACAGTTTAATTTTTTAAAAAATTATATTATTTTTTGTTCTCAACTAAGCTTAACATGGCAGTATATGTCTTAATATAGTATATGCTCAAGTACTCGATATGTTCTGCTTTTAAATATATTTGATGGAAATTCCTATTTGACATATGTTAAATGACACGGAAGGCTAAGTGTGAAGAACTAAATAAATTTTATTAAAACAAAAACTAAAGTTCAAATTAAGCAAAAAAGGAAATTATGAATTATTATTCAATCACTTACCAAATATAATCAAGAAAAACTTATTTATGAAGAAGAAATCTAGCCTTAAGGAATTTTCTAGTTAAATAAGAAAATCCTAATAAGTCTGTTATCTAAATAAGAAAAAGTCTCTTAGTTAAATAAGAAAAAAACTTTTCAATCAAACAAAATTTACTAATAATAAACTTATAAAAATACTATTAAACTAAAAAAATATTATTAATATCATATTCGAATTAAAATTGATAATTTTTTAAAAAGTTTGACACCACCATACTATATTTGATCTCCAATATATATATATAGACCTGACTTCAGATCGAATTTAAATTTTGATTTAAAATTGAATTTTGAATTTAATATTTTTAAAATGATGAGAATGAAATTTATGATTTGAGCCATGTTCTCAGAACCGGACCGGACTGGCCGGTTCGACTGGAAACCGGTCCCTGGTCCGATTCGGTTGAGTTGAAGAATCGACCAATCAAAAAAACGGTCAAGAACCAGTGAAAATCGATAAAAAAACCGGACTGAAAAAATCGATCAAACAGGTTTGAAGCATTTTTTTTTAATTTTTTTTATATAACAGAATAATTCATTTTAAATAATTTTGACAAATTAAAAATAGAAGGTAATAAAAAAGATGAGGGAGTTGAAATATGATTTAAAAAAAAAAAAAGAATATAAGAGAAATAAAATGTGTATAATTAATTATTTTTTATACTTACTTTTTATCATGTTTAATTTCCTAATAATATTTCTCTCAAATATCAAGATACTTAGCTAAAATTATTATTTATTATTTTATTTTTTAATAATAAGTAGAATCTTAATATAATTTTAAAATTTTAAAATTTTAAAATTAAATATTCTTAATTTTTAATCATAGATAATTTTTATTTTAAACTAAACATTAATTTTTGTAATATCTTAAGAAATGTTAAATTAGTAATCAAATATTTAAAATTTATTAATTTTTATTTGTTATATTAAAATTTTAATATATAATTTTTTTAAAAATAATATATTTAATTATCACCGATTCGACCACAGTTCGACCAATGAACCGTGAATCAGTACTTCTATCGATTTAATGGCTAGTCTAATTTTAAAAATATTAGATTTGAGTCATAATCTGATTTAAAATATATGAGGGAATATGATGTGAGCATGAGATGATGGAGGTGGTGGGAATGGGAGAACAAGAGGGCGGGCGTGGCCATATTTGGTTTCATATGCAATGTCAGAGTCAATAATATATTAAATAGCATAACACGTGTGGGGATAAGACAAGAGTTTTGTAACTAATTACTATAAGGCATCTAATTTGAAAGATGGTACCCGAAGTCAAAGGAAACATCTTTTTCTCCCGTGGAATCCCCGAATGTCTACTTTTGTGTGCACGTGGGTGGGCTGGGTAATATCTCAAGCTTCAACATGGTGGAAAAGAAATATTCGTGTACCAATTTAACATGGGACAAATTTTGAATAAATTTCGTTTTCAGATAATTATGTAGGACTAAACTAAAAAAAATATTTATATTTCAATATTTTTAATTAAAAAAATTAATGGTATGTAATTAATAAATTACACTTAAGCCTTTTCATTTAATATGAAATTTGAGCAGACATGTTTTTCTTGTTAAGAGTAGAGTGAAGTAGGTTACTTGGCCTTTAAGTAAACATTTTATGAAAATAGAATGAAACGTGAAATTGGTGTTAAATTTCCTAACACGTCTGTCACTGTCTGTCCTATTCAGCATGAGAATTAGTTGCAAAAACATAATTAGGTATACAGGAGGTCCTGGTTTGGTACTAGAGTTGGTGTAGGCCCATGAACTTTGACTTGCTTTTAGGTTAACTAATCAAACTTTGATTCCTCAAATAAAACGAGAATCTATATATATTGTATTCTTGTTTGTGTTAAAAGCTCATCATGAGTCACGTTGTGAATAGTTTTTTATGAAAAATAAAAATATATAATTCAACTCATGATTAGTTTTATATATGTTAAAATATGTATCTAATTATATAAAAATTATTAAATTTAACATAAGATTTTGGAACTTTTGGTTATAAGCAAATAATTTTTTTTTAATTTTTAAAACTTTACAATAAAGTTATTACTGTCAATTAATCTGTTATTTTACTGATAAGTGTGATATACCAGTGGCAATAAATTCCTCTAAATTTCAGTTTTTGTACAAATAATCTCTTTAAACTATAAGTTATGTGTAAATAATCTCTTAGATTTTAAGTTAATTACAAATAATCCCTTGACATGTCATACTATATTAATAAAATAATGGACTAATTAATAATAGAAAGATTATTTATATAAATTTAAAAGTTTAAAAGGTTTATTGTTAAAATTTTGAAGATTATAAAATTATTTACACATAATCTAAAGTTCAATAAGATTATGTATAATCTAATTAAAAAAAAAAAAAGAGGAAAACGGTTGGCACTTTTAGGATGATACAGAGGAAGAGGAATAAGGTTAGGAATACGTATTAACCAAGAACTACAAGGTCAATTTGTCTTTTGGTTTCCAGTGAATATCAAAAGGCATAAGAAATCAATTCTATCATGCTGAGGACAAAACTGATAATATAGTAAAAATTAATTAAGGTTTTTTGAATTATGACAAGTTGGGAGGTTTGATGAGGGCAGCTTGCGTGCTACGTTATACAAAATATAAAATATAAGAAAAGAAAAATAAATCAGGAAAACGACTATGATAAATTTCATTTACGAGCATAATATTTTTTTTGAACTACAGTTTACCTTAATGTGGTTTAATCTAAAATTAATTTATCTTTTTATGTTTAATGTGTGCATTTAATACTTTTATTGTTTATTAAATTATTATTCAATTATCTTGTGATATTTCGTATTATTTTTTTTTAATTTCAAAACAATTTTAAAACTTTTTTCGAGTCAATTTCTTTTAAATAATATTAAGAATGCATTTTTCCATGTCACAATTTTGCAATTAAGTGTTTTTGGCAAAAATAGTGATAATTACATTTAGAAAAGAGTGAATAAATGAAGTGTACAAAATATTCAAATAATATAAACTTTTGTATCTATGAAAGTTGAGGAGGCTTAGAATAGAGCTAGCAAACTGTAAGTAGAATAAACTACTACGAATAAGTAGAGCAAGCGTCAAGAGACTTCGTGTATCTAGATTCAATTCTGTTTCCATTCTCTCAACTCTCAAAATCTTTTATATATATATATATTATATATATATATGGTAAAATGAAAGGGCAATGGGCCCAACAAAAAAATGTTATACCTTTAACTAAAAAAATTACTTTAAAATTATTCTCATTGTGCATTCCCAATGGATGAATTTGTAATTACCATTTGGCTAGTTAAATATATTGTATTCGACGATTACTTGAAAATAATATAATGGATTTGAAAATAATAAAATAGATTTAACGTTCTATCTCAAGATTTTTTTTGTCAAGTATGATAATCGAAACAAACATATTCTATTCCATATTCTGATTTAAAAATTGGCAAAGATAACTTGAATGTCCATATCATTAACTTTTGAGTATTATCTAGTGCAAATTAAGAAGATTACATAATGAACTTTGACTCTGCATTAAAAGAAAAAAGATGAACTTGATGATCTCAACAAAAGCCTCCTATTCTAAGTTTTTTTTTTTATTTCGTTTTTCTTTGAATAATATAAAATACAGCTTTTATTTTATGTTGTTGGACACATTCAATTCGAAATTTAAAATTATAATTTAATTAATAAAAATTAAAAAATCAATGGTTAAAATTTTAATTTTTCCAAAAAAAAAAAACAAAAAGATTCCATAAACTAAACAATTTAGAGCTAGCTATCTATTGTCATCCCAAAGATCAGATTTGACATAATTCTTTAGAAGGAAAAAAAAAAAAAAGCTTAGTTTTCATTTTGACTCTAGGGTTTTACATAAATTTTAAAAATTAACAATACAAACTGTACGAAGGCGACCTTGTCCATCAGATGGTACCCCATTAATTGCTAAATAATTAACCTGCATTAAAGCTAATTAATCCAAGAATGTGACAGGAGGCCGGCACGTGTGTCATCGCCGCCTCCCACCATTGATTGTGTTTTTGTTTTCTTCAACGATGTCTCATTAGCTAATTAATCCAGGAATTTTTTTCATTTAATTGTTTCCAAGTGAAAGTGAAAATGATTTATTTCTATAAAGCAATGTGTTTTGACCACACATATGGAAGGGAAGGAAAGATGAGAAATTCCATTGCACAGAAAAAATTATATAGATAAAGAAACCTTCATTTTCATTTGACAATTTGACATTCATAATAGCAAAAGATAATAGACATAACGGAATCCATTCTAATCAACCAAAATAATGAATCCTTAGGCACCTCCCAATATTATCAGGATCAGAGACTTAATCAGCATTTTAGATTATTGAAATGAAGGACAAAATACCCAAAAAGAAAAACAGAACAGAATAAATTACAAAACTATGGTGTGAGGTGTAGCAGGTCTTGCAATATCACCAAAGATTGACAAACTCATATCATGAGGAGGGACGTGTAAGTACAATAAACCCTAAAGCTTGATTTAAGTTGTAGGAGGCTAGCCAATCTACATATATAACATTACTTTCTCCATAGGTATATCCGACTTTCACTTGTTAATTCATGTTAAGTCATTTCTTTATTCTGAAGAAAAATATGATTACAGTCTATTAAGTTGTTGTTATCTTTTGCAGCTTGAACTATTAAAGGATAATCACTTTCAACAATTATTCTTCTAAACCCACATACCTCTAAACTATTCAGTATACCCCATCGTTCAATAGTAACGTCACGAATGCCTAGATTATTAACAAACCCAATGATCCAATTCTCATCTTTTCCTGTAAACAAACAACCAAAACCAATCGCCCATGGACAACCTTTGGCAGCACCATTTACATTATTATGTTTTACCCACCCCACTTTTGAAAGTGACGATTTAATGAGATCAAGGACAAATGTTTAAAAAAAGTTCACTTCTCATTTTTTTATTAAAAACCCCAAAAAACAGATGCTTAAAAATTGTCACAACAACATTTTCTTAAATGGACAACATCTAAAAACCTTTGTTTGACGTAAATAAATCGTTGCTTAAGAATTCAGCCACTGTTTTTTTTTATGGCATAGCATTTGCTTGTGTGATCTATTCCTGTATCCAACGGTTCTTTTCAACCTGTCCGCTACAATTTGAGAGAGTGTGTTGCTTATACAATAATAAACCGTGTTTGAGAAAGTTTTGTTGTGTATATCATATAATAGACCACGGTTTGAAACATTGTTACCTATACATAATTGGTTACAGATAAGAAAAATGTTGTCTATACATAATTGGCCATAGTTAGAAAAGTCAATGCTTTTAGATTGTAGGCAACAGTAAGAACAATTGTTGTATATACGCATAACTAGGATTGGTGACCCCGTACACGGGGCCCAAAGAAACAAAAAAAATTGAAAATTTTGAAAAAATTATTACATCAAGAATAATTTAGGAATCGTAATTTTAAAGTAAAAGCAAATCTTCTTTTAATATATATATATATATATATATGATTATTGGTCACAGATAGCTAGTTGCTGACCTCCAAACTGGTTCCGCGGGGTGGTCGACTTTGGTTTGGGGTTTCAAGCTGCCATGTCATTGACTTTTACATAGCATTTCCTTGGGTATGTTGTGGGGAAGGTTCAAACTTGCATTTCTTTGTTGGAAGTGTGGAAGTTTTATCATTTGGTTGAACTTTCATTTAAGTTTGATACTTGAATAAAATATTAAAAATTTATTATTTTACTTGAATTATTTTTTTGGGTTTGATACTTGAAAAGTTAAAAATAATATTAGGGATGATAATGACATCGATGAAGGCTATTTTTTTATTAGTCATTTTCATCTTATTTACTTACATTATGTCCTATCCTTGTCCTATTTCCCTAATTGAGTTTTTATAATTTCTTATACCCAAACCCTATAGGAATTATTCTGCCTCATAGGTATAAGAAATTATACTATTCAGTTTTTTTTTTTTTTGTAATTAAAGAATTTTCTTATAAAATCATTCATAGTATCCTAATGAATTGAATAAAATGTCATATTATAACATGTATTTATATTTATACCATTTATAGTAACAAAGAAGTCCTCATTAAATCATTTATTTCACCTTAAATTAATTAAATTGTATGAGGTATATTGTAAGATGAATTTGCATTATTAGATTTTTTTTCTGTTAATAAAATAATTTTCATACGTAATTTTAATAAATGTATTTGAAAGCACTTATTAAATTAATTAAAAATGTATCTTTTATGTTTTTAGAATAATTAAGAAGATAAATCTCACAAATGTTACATTAAAATTAAATAATTGACTACATAATAAATATTAAAATATAAATGAATTATATATATATATATATATATATATGTTATACACAACACTCGCGATTTAAGGGCAAGTTTGGGGTGAGGAAGATGTATACATTTGGATTGCTTCTAGTTAAAATGAGAGTCATTTTGGAAGAATACAAGCCATCTAAATAATCTAACATTGCGCCAACTACCCCGTCTTCCTAGCACATTGAAACGCAGTATTTTAGTTTATCTCCCCATTGCCATAAAGCAACCTATAACTTTGCATTTCTTCGTGAATGAGTTTGGAAGGGTTTTTCCAAATCATACTCACCATTTTGCAACTCGTCCTGCTAGACAATTCCAAAACAAATCTAACCTCTTTATCCAAGGCTAGATCAAAGGGTTAGGGACTTTTTTGGCACTGTCAACAATGCTGACTAAATAGTGACCCTTAGCTTCAATAATCACCCCATACTGTTTGATTTCCAAACATGTAGCCTTTCGAATCTCAATGTTTTGCTTGGACATAATCGGCTCCCAAAAATGTTCTTCTCCACCAAACATGACAATTTCTTAATATCAAAGTATTGTGTAACTTTGCCTTTGAGTCTATTTGAAGGGCGTACATTGAGTTAGGAGTTATTTATAAAGGGAAGAACACAAAAAGATCGAGTGGAAAGATGTGGAAATGGAAGGGAATAAAATTAAGAAATCTCTTCTCTTTCTTTATTAGGTGTTGATTTTATATTTGGGAAAAACTAAAGCTCTTTATTCAACTCAAGTAATCGAGTAAATATAGGAATATAGAAGAGTGTTAAAATTTAAGTTACCGAGCAAGATAAATCTAAGAAAGGTTAGAAGTTTGACCACCCAAATATATTTCAACATTGATTGTCAGATTATATTAGGGTTTCTTTCAGTTGAAAAACAACATATATAGGTTTCCAAATTCACAAACAATAAGGATCTGAATGTAGTTCACACTCCACACCTAAACATAAATGCTTATTCATAGGGGTAAAGAAGGAAAGTCAAAACCAAGGGGTTGGAGGAAAAGCTATCACCATTGAAGATTGCAAACACCAAAAGTATAAGAGGGAGCACAGACAAATTGAAACACTGCATTTCAATGTGCTAAGGAGACATGGTAGTTGGAGTACCGTTGGACTGTCTGATCAATCAAGATTTTTCCAAAATGACTCCTTTATTTTTTCCCCTTAACTTGAGACAATTCGGAATGCAAGACGTACATGCTTTGATCCTGACCACGCATCCCATCTTTAAATATTTATATTTTTGACTTGAATTTACTTCAATATCCCATCAATAATTAACTTATTTGACCTAAACAACATGAGTATGTTGGGCTAAAATTGTCATCTTAAAATAAAAAAATAATAGTAAAAATGAGAAGAGTAATTTCATTTTAAATCTACTTGAACTTCATTTTTCAAAAGAAAAAATAAATAGTTGAACCATACACATAATATTTCTAAAATACAAAATGATCTATTTAAAATATAATCAAAATAAATTAATTTCTAATGCTATATATGATTTTGTTTATATATTTTCCATTATTTATATGATTATTTGAAAAAAATCAAAGATGCATTAAATGCATATATACTCAACAATAAAAATTGATTTCACACATATATAAAACAATAAGTGTACGAATATAAAACAAGGAAAAAATTTATATACAATGGCTTATATTTTTATTATTAGATTTTATAATTAAAATATAACAAGTATATAAAATTTTAATAATATTATGACAAGTAGAGAGTTATATATTTATTATAATATTATTAGATAATTATATATTCATCAGATTTCAATTAAAAAAAATGCAATAACAAAAATATAAAAAAAATTACACAAAATTTAATACATGAAACAAATCTTAGCTGTTGAATGCGCACACAAATTTCTCACGGTGATTCTGTTCAGTTTTTGTTTTGAAACGTAATGTGAGGGTCATGGATACTTTGGCCAGTATCCTCTTCTTGAAGTTAACTCGGCCATTCTAAATGTGAAATGACAGATGAGTGGAGGAGAAGTTCTTTAATTCCTATTTATAAGAATAAAGGGGGCATTCAAGATTGTGCAAATTATAGAGGAATTAAGCTCATGAGCCACACAATGAAATTATGGGAAAGAGTAATTGAGCAACGATTAAGGAAAGAGACTCAAGTTACGGAGAATCAATTTGGTTTTATGCCGGGAAGGTCAACTATGGAAGCAATATATTTGTTGCGAAGATTAATGGAGCGATATCGAGAGAATCGAAGAGATTTACACATGGTGTTTATCGATTTGGAAAAAGCATATGATAGAGTACCAAGAAAGGTTTTATGGAAGGTTTTGGAGAAAAAAAGAGTTCGTATAGCTTATATTCGAGCAATACAAGATATGTATAGTGAGGCTACAACTAGTGTAGTAACAAAAGGTGGACGTACAGAAGATTTTTCGATAACTATTGGTTTACATCAAGGGTCAACTCTGAGTCCTTATCTATTTACTTTAGTATTGGATGTGCTTACTGAACATATCCAAGAGCCGGTACCACAGTGTATGCTATTTGCAGACGATATTATCTTAGTTGGGGAATCGATAGTAGAAATGAATGAGAAGTTAGAGAGGTGGAGATTAGCTTTGGAAACTCATGGATTTTGTTTAAGTAGAAATAAAACCGAGTATATGGAGTGTAAGTTTAGTAAGAGACACATCACTTCTAGCGTAGAAGTGAAAGTTGGAGAACATATTATACCACAAGTCACACGATTTAAATATCTTGGATCCGTCATACAACATAATGGGGAAATAGAAGAAGACGTAAAACATAGGATTCAAGCGGGGTGGATGAAGTGGAGAAGTGCTTCAGGTGTTATTTGTGATAGAAGAGTACCACTCAAATTTAAGGATAAATTCTATCGTACAGTTATAATACCTACAATGTTGCATGGAACTGAGTGTTGGGCAATAAAAAGTCAACAAGAGAATAAGTTTAATGTTGCAGAGATGAAAATATTGCGTTGGATGAGTGGACACACTAGACGAGATCGGATTAGAAATGAATACATTAGAGAGAAAGTAGAAGTCGCCCCTATTGTGGAAAAGATTGTAAAATCAAGACTTAGATGGTTTGGTCATGTTGGGAGAAGACCTATAGAAACCCCAGTTATGAGAGTATATGAGATGGAGAATAGTCCAATAATTAGAGGTAAAGGAAGACCAAGACAAATTATAGGAGAAATTATTAAGAGAGATTTAGATTTAAATGGTTTGTCTAAAAATATGATTTACGATAGGGGCTTATGGCGTCGATTGATCCATGTAGCCGACCCCACTTAGTGGAAAAAGACTTTGTTATTGTTGTTGTTATTGTAATACTTTAGCACTCGAACTTATTCATTTATACGTGAGTTATTCCTTCAAAATATATAATTTTTTACATTGTATATATATAGATAGTGAGTTATAAATTTGAAAGAAATCATTTGTATAGAGAAACAAATTTAAAGGTTAAAAAGTAAAGAAATATATTTGTTCAGGAATGTATGAATTTACATTGTATGCGTGCTGGAAATTTTTTTAAAATATGTAAACATAATGATATAAACTAAATTTTTTTAAAGTTGAGGTTTTGGTAGATGATAGAAAAGAAATGTTTGAATAAATATTTAACTGATATATAAAAGAAAGGTGCGTAATGTTAAGAAATAATTGTATTGTCTTTGATTTGTATTTAAAATCGGGAAGAAATAAAAAATAAATTGGAAGTTAAAAGATATGATGATTACAATAAGAGAAGGATGCAGTTAGTGGTCCCTTTCTCCTTAGCGAATAGCTTGAAATTTGTTCACTTGCCTTTTAATAAGCTTTTGGTTATAAATTTCTCAAATTCAGGGTTGCATCATTAATGACATCTACAAGGCGGTTTGTGGTTTTGGTTTATTGTTGTTTTCATCTCATATTTATTTTCACTCTTTTGATTCAAACAGCTTTGTTAAACACCAACCATTTCACGGCATTTTAACGGCTGATACTAACGCAACCAAAATTATATATATATATATTCTGGCAAATATATATATATATATATATACACGTATACTATATAGGTATATATGGACCCAAATCTTCCGCATTAACTTTACCGTACATTAACTTTATCATGCATTTAAGTAGACCCCACTTTTTCTTCTTTTATCTTGAAATTTTGTCAGGTTCATCTGATGCACAGCATATTTAAAAAAATTAATGATTAAAATTAAATTTATATAAATAAAATCTATATATAATATAAATAAAATTCATCTATAAAATAAATTTTTATTGTTAAATATAAAAATAACATGATGTATTAAGTATATATAAAAATTATTTTTTTATCTCTCTCCTAAATATACAATAAAGTTAATGTAAAAAATATTTGTATGTGTGCGTGTGTGTACACACACGTGCACACCATTTTGACATTTTTTTTTAAATACTACAACCTGTTTGCCCGGATGGAAAAGCAGGAGAGGAAAGGAAGAGATAGATGGAAACAGCTAAAAATATCGTTTGGTATGTTTAATTCGTTTTCCCTCATGAATTTCGTCTCTTATGCGCTCTTGCAATGTGCATTTCATCATATTATTAAAAGAAAGTTATTATTAAAGATAGAAAGAAAAAAATTTATTTTATTTTAAATGACAATGATATTTTATTTTTATTTTAAAAAAATTATAGTTGGATACTTTAAATTAAAGATATTTATATTAAAAGATTTTAAATTTTAAAATTATTTTGAAAGACTTAAAAATTAAAAAATTTTATTTAAATTTTTGAATTGTAATTTTTGTTGTGCAGTTTAAATTGTTTATCTTTAAATCGTTTAGAACAATTTTAAAATTTAATATCTTTCAATATAAATATTTTTAATTTGAAATTCTTAATTGTAAATTTTTTTATTTTATATTAATTAACAGACATTATTTTTTTAATATTTTTTTGGCACAATGAGTGTTTTAGTCATTTATTCACTTTTTATTTCTATCTATTCTACCAAATATTTAAATTAGAAAAATATTTTTATTCTTTTTTTTATTCCCTTAAAAAATTTTCTATTTTGCCAAACATGACTTAAGAATTCAATATAAACTAACATACTTGGGATCTTCTGTAATTCTAAGGTAAATTTATATGATGTAGTTACAAAAAAATATATAAACACAAAGTGTGAGATTAACACTTTGAAAAGCATTTTTTAATGTTAAAAGCTTTCAAATTTTTTTTTGGGTAATTACACAGTGTCCATTATGTGATATATTTTTATTTAAAAATAAATATAATAGAATAATTTTAAATACATAGTCCTTTTTGTAAAACAATTTTCGGTTCCAATTTAGTACAATCTTTTTTTTTTCTTTTTTACTTTTTTATCCATTGGAATATTTGAATCTTTGATATTTATCCATGTCTCTATTCGACCTTTATCACAAGTTTTTTTTTTTAACTTTAATTCTTAAAATAATATTCTTTTAGTCATAGGGGAAAAATAAATTATAATTTTTTAAACAGAGAATTTAACAATTATATGTTTCTTGTAAAAGATTATCATCTTTTAAAATTATTTTAATCATATAATTAAAATATAGTTTTTTTATTATACCTAGGAATATCGTCTCTTTTGTTTTGTCTAAAATTTCTCTCAGAATGATCTCAAAATTTTTATATTAATGTAATATATTTATAATTTTAATTCAAAAATATTTTTTAGAATAATCAAACTCAGTTTAGTAAATAAAGATACTATTTACTCTTATACTGAGATTGTTTTAAATTTTTAGTTGACACGAGAGGGATAAAATTCTTTACATTAAAACTAATGAGATCAAAGTACTGTTGGTTATCCAATTAAAAGGATCAGAAGCATAATTAAGCTTTTAAAAAAAATTCAACCTTATCAAATTTAAAAACTATGGGAATGTTTTCACAACGGATCCTGAGCATTAACGTTGTAAATGGTTGCCAAATCATGTACGAAATTCATAAGACCATCCACCCAACAAGAAATCGGCGACGTCTTTTTCCCACATCACGTTTTTATTGGTTTAACCATGACGGCCTTCGACCTACCAACATTACGAAAAGCAATCTCACAAACCTTGTTTGTCTCTTTTTCTGGGCCACAAAACCTTGTTTGTAATTGTCAGTGTCTCTTTGAGAGTTCAAAGTCTACGCCTTTGGGTCAAATCTTTGAGGTTCTATCTTCACCGAACCGGTCAGCAAGGGCGGCTCGAGTCTCGATTCTCGACCGCCCCCTTCTTCCCTGTGAGTTTCTTGATTCTTCCCTTTTGAATCATGAATAAATAAACAAACCCCAGAAAGTGGAAACATATAACCTGATTTGACATTCATCAACAGAGACAATTTCAACCACCACTTGTTATTAATTATTCATTTATTATAATTGTTTATAGTGTTACCGCAAAAAAAAATTCTTCCCCCCCCTCCCCCCCCAAAAAAAAAGGATTCGAAGTACGAATCATTCTGTTCCAAGTTAATTTTTGGTACCTGCAGCCATTGCACTCCAACAGACATCCCAATGGCTTCAACTCATATTTTTTGACCCTTTGAAATTTCACTCTCGGTTTTTCTCAATTCTATTCTGGGTTTCTTCTGTATCTGAGTTCTGAGAAAAAAAGAAAGAGAAGTCGCAGAAGAGAAGAAGGAGGAGGAGGAAGAAAAGGATAATACAAACAGCAACATAAATGTCAGAGGAGGAAACAGATTCTTGGGGCTTACTGTTAATCTGTTTCTTAATACTTCTTTCAGGTACTAATCCAAATTTCCCTTTTTTTCGGTTCAATTCGTTCTGGGTTTTGCGTAATACCCATATGCTCATAAGGATTCTTTTATTGAAGATGATTGAACTTTATAGTTGTATTTCTTTATAATATCAATTTCCCTGAACAGTTATCTGGGCAGTGGGTATTATTTCTTTATTCTGGAAATCCTAGGTTGTCCTTCGCGTTAACCGAGCCAATTCTGTTTTTGTTGATTGTTTCGCAGGTATAACAGTTGCCGGAGATTCTTTGGACACAGACAGAGAAGTTCTGCTTCAGCTCAAATCGTACCTCAACAATCAAACTCTTGTGGACCAAGGACGATATACAAACTGGAACACAAGCAGTTCGAATCCTTGTGAATGGCCAGGAATCTCGTGCAGCCTCAACGGAACAACGAGGAGGGTGGTCGGAGTAGACCTCTCCGACAGCAAAATCTCCGGCAAGATATTCCAGAACTTCTCCCAGCTCACTCAGCTCACATACCTTAACCTCTCCCGGAACACCCTCTCCGGTGAGATTCCGGCGGACTTGAGGCGGTGCCAGAAGCTCGTGTATCTCAATCTCTCAATCAATATTCTTAACGAAGAGTTGAATTTGACTGGCTTGAGAAGCTTACAAACTCTGGACTTATCAGTCAATAGGCTTCACGGGGATCTTGGGTTTAATTTCCCGGCCATTTGTGACAGTTTGGTCACTTTGAATATCTCAGGGAATAACTTCACTGGGAGGATTGATGAGTGCTTCGATCAGTGTTTGAAATTGCAGTACTTGGATTTAAGCACCAATCATCTGAGTGGGGGTATATGGATGGGAATTGCAAAGCTGATAAAGTTTTCTGTTTCTGAGAATTCTCTCAGTGGGACAATTCCTTCGTCAGCTTTTCCAGTGCAGTGCCATCTCAAAGTTCTAGACATTTCCGAAAATGGGTTCATTGGGACTGTCCCGAAGGAGGTTGCTAACTGTAAGAATTTGACGATTCTGAATCTTTCTAGCAACAATTTCACTGGACCAATTCCCATTGAAATGGGTTCGATTTCGGGGCTGGAAGCATTGTATTTGGGGAACAACAGTTTCACAAGAGACATCCCGGAAGCACTTTTGAACTTGACCAATTTGGCATTCTTGGATTTAACTCGAAATCAATTTGGTGGGGACATACAAGAGATATTTGGGAAATTCAAGCAGGTGAAGTATCTCCTATTACACTCAAATTCTTACACTGGAGGATTATCTTCATCAGGAATTCTCAAATTGCCAAACATTCTACGCTTGGACCTAAGTGAAAACAACTTTTCAGGTCCATTGCCTATAGAAATCTCCCAGATGTCAAGCCTAAAGTACTTAATGTTAGCCTACAATCAATTCACAGGACCTATTCCACCTGAATTTGGAAACTTGCCTCGCCTTCAAGCTCTTGACCTCTCCTTCAACACCTTATCTGGGTCAATCCCACCAACTCTTGGAAACTTAACCTCTCTTCTATGGCTCATGCTCGCAAATAATTCATTAACAGGTGAAATCCCAAGAGAGTTGGGAAATTGTTCAAGCTTGTTATGGCTAAACCTTGCAAACAATAAACTCACAGGAAAATTCCCTCCTGAATTGACCAACATAGGAAGAAACGCCATGGCCACATTTGAATCAAATCGGCAAAATGACAAGATCTCCGCTGGCTCTGGTGAGTGCTTAGCCATGAAGAGATGGTTACCTGCAGATTACCCTCCATTTAGTTTTGTTTACACCCTCCTTACGAGGAAGAATTGCAGAAGCATTTGGGACAGATTACTCAAAGGGTATGGGATTTTTGCGGTTTGCAGTGCAGGGTCATCTTCATCGTTATCTCAGATCTCTGGTTATGTTCAACTAAGTGGGAACCAACTCACGGGTGAAATTCCTCCAGAAATTGGGACGATGCAGAACTTGAGTATGTTGCATTTGGGCCTTAATAAATTTTCCGGGAAACTCCCTCCAGAGATGAAAAGTGTGCCTCTTGTGGCATTGAACATAACAAGAAACGAGTTTTCTGGGGAAATCCCTTCGGAAATTGGAACCATGAAGTGTTTACAGAATCTTGATCTATCCTACAACCATTTCTCCGGGGTTTTTCCCACCAGTTTGAACAGCTTGACAGAGCTCAGCAAGTTCAACATTTCTTACAATCCCTTTATTTCGGGTGAGATTCCATCGGCAGGACAACTAGCTACGTTCGAGAAAGACTCATATTTGGGGGATCCCCTCTTGCACCTCCCAAAGTTCATCGACAACGTCACCGATGATGATAAAAACACAACCTTTCACAATAAAGCCCTGAAAAAACCCACGAAGCTCTCTGTTTTCTTGGTGTTCTCTGCTCTGACTCTGGCTTTCTTAGTATTCGGTCTTCTCACCGTCATAGTCTGTTTACTAATAAAAACCCCATCAGAAGAACCACTTCTGAGAGACGCAAAACTCGACCATGATTCCGGAACCTCATCCCCATGGTTGTCTGATACAGTCAAGGTTATTCGATTGAACAAGACAGCTTTCACACACGCCGACATCTTGAAGGCCACGGGAAACTTCTCAGACGACAGAATCATAGGCAAAGGAGGCTTCGGAACAGTGTACCGAGGAGTATTCCCTGACGGGAGAGAAGTGGCAGTGAAAAAACTCCAAAGAGAAGGAATCGAAGGTGAAAAAGAATTCAGAGCCGAAATGGAAGTTCTAAGCGGCCACGGCTTCGGTTGGCCCCACCCAAACCTCGTCACACTCTACGGTTGGTGCCTGGACGGCTCAGAAAAAATACTAGTTTATGAATACATTTCAGGTGGAAGCTTAGAAGATCTTGTGACTGATAGAACAAAACTCACGTGGAAAAGACGCCTAGAAATAGCCATTGACGTGGCTCGAGCTTTGGTCTATTTACACCACGAATGCTACCCTTCAGTTGTTCACAGAGACGTGAAAGCTAGCAATGTGTTGTTGGACAACACAGGGAAGGCGAAAGTCACGGACTTTGGACTCGCCAGAGTGGTTGACGCCGGGGACAGCCACGTCAGCACGATGGTGGCGGGGACGGTGGGGTACGTGGCGCCGGAGTACGGGCACACGTGGAAGGCTACGACGAAAGGGGATGTGTACAGTTATGGGGTGTTGGCTATGGAGTTGGCGACTGGGAGAAGAGCAGTGGATGGAGGGGAAGAGTGTTTGGTGGAATGGGGTAGGAGGGTGATGGGTTATGGAAGAAATAGGCTGGTGGCTCGATCTGTGATTCCAGTTTTGTTGATGGGTTCTGGTTTGTTTGAAGGGATGGAGGAGATGGTGGAACTGTTAAGAATTGGGGTGAGGTGTACGGCGGAGACACCGCAGGCTAGGCCCACCATGAAGGAGGTTCTGGCTATGCTGATCAAGGTATATAACCCCAAGGGTGATTCAATCTATGAACATCTTTATTGAGTTATGAGCGAGGCATTTTGTGTTTCAGAAGAAAAATTAAAGGATCTAGGATGAGAAAAAGGAAAAACAAAAACAAAAAGTGTGTATAGCGTAAGTTGTAATGTAGTTTACACACAAAATCATGTCTCCTGCACATATGATTATTCACTTTGTATACAGAAATCTTCATCATTCGTTATGCTTTGCTGAAGAAGTTGCTCAATTTTGTTGGGATACATTGATTTAATCATTTTTTTTTTGTTTTCTTCCTTTTTGATGAATCTTCGGCACTCCAGTTCAGTAGTTTTGAATAGGAAAAAAAACGTAGACATTTTCTTTATACTTCAGGTTGCTTACAAATAAATTTTCAGACTTTTAAAATAAAAAATTAGATTCATTAACTTTCACATTCTAGAAAATAAGTTATTTTGTTTATTTTTTAATAATATTAACTCAAATGTTATATTAAACTTCTCCATATTAAAGTGACAAACTTCTATTTGTTCCCATAATGAACATGCTAGCATTGGAAAGTAGTGTGAAATGCTAAATGAAGTAATGGTCTCAAATAAAAATAGACAAAAAAAACTTAAGGTTTGTTTGATTTTTTGTTTTTAAATTAATTTTTTATTTTTAAGAACAAAAATATAAAAAAAATTATTTGATAATGTGTTTTTAATGAAATATTCTGTAAAATAAAAAAATAAAATTTTGTTTTTGAAAACAGAAAAATCAAAATATTTTGTTAGTATTTCGTAACTTTTGTTTTATAGAATCAAGAAAAAAAAAATAAAAAATAATTACTTTTTAAATAATAATTCAAACAGATTTTTTAATTTTTTTATTCTCAAAACTTGTTTTAAAAAACATCTATTTTAAAAACATTAAAACAAAAATATAATCAAACAAGCCCTTATTTTTTGCAGTATAAAAGTTAAAAGACTTAATTTTATTTTGAAAGTTTAAAAAAAATTCAAATAATTCAAAATTCGAAAAAAAAATTCACATTTATTCTTTTTGAATAATATGAAAGATGCAAGGAGATTAAGAGCCTCACCTTCTTTTTTCAGGCATAACAACTAGTCCAAGCAACTCTGTGTGTGTGTGTGTGTTATAATTACGATTCTGATAATGGGCAAGGAGATGAATAGAGAAGATTGTTTAATTTTCAAATGCAGGAAAACAATATTGTCCATAGAATCAGTAATACTAAGGCCATGCATCCAGGCATGCTGCTAAGTTGTACCATGCATTAAAAGCATGAATGATGAGCAACTTTCTACAGAGGTCATTAAAATCTTTCTCACAAATGGCACATCTTGGGGAGTCATGAGGGAGCCCTTTTGTGTTTATTTAGGAAAATTAAAGGATATGTGATAAGAAAAAAATGTGCATAGATTCCCAAATAACATTTATGCTGCATAATTTTGTACATTATTAGTAATGAATCCATAAGTCATAATATAATTTACATAGAAAAAGTGCCTTCTGCACAGATGATTCTTCTCTTGTTTACAGAAATCTCCATCATTCATTGTGCTGAAGAAGTTGCTCAATTTTGTTAAACTACACTGATTCAGTATTTTCTTTTTTGGGGGTTTCTCTCCCTTTTGATGAATCTTCAGCATTTCAATTCTTTTTTCCTTGATTAGTGCAGAAGAATTCTATCTAGTGTTACTCTAAACTAGGAGATTCTGGCAATGCTAAGGTTTATAATTCAAATGGTGACTCAAGCTTTGAAAGTCTTGTTGAATGAGCCCTTTTGTGTTTAATTAGTAAAATCAAAGGATCTGGGATAAGAAAAAGAATGTGCATAGGGTAAGCTGTGATATAATTTACACAGAAAATCATGTCTCTTGCACATATAATTCTTCTTCTTTGTATAGACAAACCATGAACTTAAGCGTACCCGGTCTCACTCTGTTGTTCAAAGCGTGTGTTCATTAGAAATTTATATTTGATCACTCTTTGAACAATCTCTTCTTTTATAGTCGTCCAAAGGAATAACGACTGAAAGACAAGCTTCAGATAAAGTAAAAAATAAATAAACAAGCTTTGTGCGATTTTTGACACACATCAAGGAATCAAGTATATTGATAAAATAAGTAATTATTTCTTATTGTGCTAGTAATAACTTTTCAGATGTGTTAGTAAGGTTTAATTAATGTGTTGATAAGTAACACTTTATATAGTTACTAATACTTTGAAAAACAAGTTACCTGTATAATAAATAATCTTCACTAATGGTACTATTAATGTTAATAACGGATTCAAGGGAGGGCAAGGGCTGGCCTCCAACGCCCCCCCCCCCTCCAAAAAAAAAAAAATTCTAAGTTGATAATAGATATATACACACACATACATGGAACACCCAATGGAATTTGTTCAAAAAGCTAATGAAAAAAAAGAGAGGTAGAGCTAATCAATTGAAATGAATTTAAAATACTTTATATCCATTTATTCTTATCTCCTATGAGTGATTGTTACTAACTTTATGGTCTCCCACTGAGAATTTGGAATTATCTACAAAATATTTCTAAGAGTTAATTTTAAAATATCAAAATTATTTTATAGCATTGATCAACTATGCTGGAGATTATATTTTATATTGTTTTATAAATTTTGAGGTTATGCCTAATGCAAATATATTATATACCTTAATTGTTTGGTCTGGAATTTATTTCAATATGCCGAGTTACAAAAAAGAGGAGATTGTTATTCTTAATCTTTTTTATTTTATCTGGGTTTCTATAATTCCATTACAATGAAACTGATGATTTAGGAAAGAAGAGTTGTTAACATGGATTATTGTTTTTATGATAATATGGTTGCAGTTTTTATTATGAGGAAGAAAAATTGATAAAAAGTTTAGCCTAAAATTTTTATATATGTATGAACACGTCAAATTTTTTAATTTTCACCCCTAATAATTTAATCTTGGGTCCATCTCTACTTAACGGGATACATATCATTATCATTAACTGCTAATTATCAATACACTTAAAAAGTTATTATTAATACACAATAAAAAGTGATTACTAATTACACTCGTGCACTTTCTTCTTATCGTGCACTACAAACCTACCAATGAAGGATATAAGGAGATTAAAAGCCTCAATCTCGTCTCAGACATAACCCTAAGCCCAAGTGACTCGATGTAATTTCCTTCAAGTATGGTTCAGATAACGAGCTAGGAGATGAACAGAAAAAGATTGCTTGATTTTCATTTGCAGGAGGACAATATCATCCACAGAGCAAGTGTGCCTAACAATAATTGGGCCAAGCAAGCTGCTAAGTTGGACCATTAGAATCATGAATCATGAGCTAATGTACAGAGATTTTTTAAAAGCCATTCACACGGGGCATGGCAATCAATTGTCTGGCCTTCATAAGCAACTTGGAGCTTTTGCTTTATTGCTATATTTATCCTCTTCCTTATGATTGTTGTCTAAAGCAAAGCACAAGAGCTCCACCTCCCTTCTTCCAACTGTACCATATTGCTTTGTTTGAGAACAAAAGTTTATGGAGTTTCCAACCTTTCAAAAATTGAATAAAATTAGATCTCCTTTTTGGCTCAAATCATGATCAACTCCATTTAATAACATAATAGAAATATCAAATAGAAGTATTCTTATGTAAACTCAATTTATAAATTAGTGTTTGTCTCATGTAATTCAAAGAATTTTATCATGTTAAAATTATAATTTATTATTATTGATTTTTGTTCATTTATGAGTACAATTTATAAATATTGTGATATGTAAAAAAAATCCGTGAATGATATACATATTGTAGTCAGTGGTTAGAAAACTCATTCGATTTGATAAACCAGGCCTTAAAAAAAATAAATACAAATCTTAAAAAAAATCTAATTAAAAATGGATATATTTTTTAAAAAACTTAAATATAAAAAGGATTAAAATTGATTTTTTTCTTTTTTAAACCCAGCCCGTAATCAGTCATTATCTCCACGGCAAATCACCAAGGTGATTGCTTGCCAACATGCAAAGCATATGGGCACAAGGACCCTCATTTTTCTCACTCAAAATAGGGGATAGGCTTTGTTTTATTACCCTATATATCCTGACAAAAATTTTCAGATTAGACACATTCAATAGCTAAATTTCCAGGATCCTATAGATGTTCCCAATCTCTGTAGATTTGATAGGCCACATGTTTCAGATTTTCCCTCTAGGAATCGTAATTTCTGGGATTCACAATCCACTTCACTAGCTGACGATGTTTTGCATATTTGTCCATAGTAATTGAATCCATGCGCAGAAAGATAAGCTATATAGCAAGAATGGTTAGGCACTATGTGCCTTTGTGGTTTCTTCAGATATGAAACTTACCATCTTAGAAGGAAGACAAATCCAAATTGAGCTAGAATAGGAGGAACAAAGTTTGATTATTGTGAAGAAAAATGGGAGACACATGGGTATATAGGCCAGCATGATAGGAATTTGGGGCTAAATATTATTCAGGTGGGTGTGAGTGATTTCAAGTCGTGGATGGAAAAGATGGAGACACATTCCTCACATGATTATTGTCCCACAGCCATAAAAAATAAAAAAGCACTCAAGTATTCCTCCACTTTAACACTTAGTGCATGTATCAGTTAGAAATAGAAAAAGCAGGAAGAATCCTATCAAATAATAATTTCTTCCTTCTCTCTCTCTCTGTTTTTACAACCCTAGTCTCAGGTTGTCTATAAATTGGAGACGAATAAGGCTTTGGTTTGAAGCATGAGCAAGAGAAATTCATTGGGTTAGGAGATGGAGGGCTCTTATGGGTTTGCTAAAACACACAGAGAAGTGTCTCTTCAGGAACTTAGCAGAAGGCTTGCTGAATTTGCTGAACTCAGAGGATGGGATCAGTATCACAGTCCTAGAAATCTGCTTTTAGCTCTTGTAAGCCCTCCTTATACCTAATTAAATTGATATTGAAATTACAAATTACTTGATTATTTTTACTATTATATTAAAAATAAAGTTATTGTTTCATGTTGTTCATAAAGTAAATTAAAAATAAAATTTTTGTAATATATCTTGAAATGTTATAAGAGTCAAAGGATATTTTTGAAATAAGATAAAGTATCAAATGTTATTTAATTAAATTTCATTAGAGATTTGTGTAATTTATTTATTCTAATATTTTTGTGAACATTTTATGGTGGGTTGATATATGATTGCAGGTAGGAGAGGTGGGAGAGCTATCTGAGATATTCCAGTGGAAAGGAGAAGTGGAAAAGGGGTTACCCAATTGGAGTAGTGATGACAAGGAGCATTTAGAAGAAGAACTTTCAGATGTTCTGCTCTATCTGGTTCGTCTTGCTGATGTTTGTGGCCTTGATCTTGGACAAGCAGCCCTCACCAAAATAGTTAAGAATGCTCAGAAATATCCCATTAATAGCCAAACATCCAAAAGAACTTCTTAGATGCATATAATATATCAGCTAGCTGTACCATGAGTTAATAAAAATTTACTAAAGTTAAGTGTTTTGAATAAAAGAATTTACTAATACACCTACTTTAATGAATTTCTATTAATTCTCTGCATTAGCTAGCTACACACTATTTGGTTCCTGAGAGTTTCTCAACACCCGCTTCTACCTGCAACTAGTTATGACCATTCCCTGCCATTTTCCTCATGTGCTACTCTGGAACTTACAAGAGTTGGCATCTCTGTATTTTTCCCTTTTGTTTTTGTTTTCTCTCTCTTTCCTTTCAAGCTATGGAGGTAAAATCTGAGTCCCGCTATTCCTTCAGATGCATTGGAACATTGATATATATTTCTGTTATCTGATGCTTTATTCTGCAAAATCCTAGTATCATCGTTGATATGATAGCAATGATCAAAACCCTGCTTTTGCCTTTTTGGTTCCCATATTTTGGGTTTGGTTGATGACTAATACAGCAACTAAACTCACAATGGACAGTGTGGAATCTCATATTTTTACTATAAGACTAAATTCTGTGCCTTGCAATAAGCCCATAAAGAACAGTAACGAGGGGATTAGCATGCAGCATGGGCTTAGCTTTTGTGATTGCAATAAGACTAAATTCTGTTTTCACTCTCGGTTCTTTTTGATGCGTTAAAGCAAGCAGGGAACTACAACATTCAAAACTTGAATAGAGCAGAATAAAAAATGAGTAAACTTTTGTCAATTTTAAATAGATTAGATTTAACCTTTAATAAATTTGTATGTACAATAAAATGAATAATATTTTAGCCTGCGATTAAGTCTGATTTTGAGTATACTCAAATGAAGGGCTTCTAATGCCAAAAGAGCTGATTTTAGTGATTAAGACGGTGAACTTTCTGTTTTAAATATTCAAATTTAGGTTTAGGAGCTAAACTAATTTAATTTCTTAAAAGCATCTAATGTAAACAGTAAGCATTTAAACTTGTTTACGAAAGAATCTAATCATTATCAATATATAAATAATCTTTGGATGAGCTAATATACTGTTTATCGGCTCCTTTTTGTTTTAGATTCCGTGGTTTTTTTTTTTTGGTTATGTTTTTCTATTGCCTGCACTGCTTGTGCAATGCACGAGCAAATTTCTCTAATTTTGATTAATAAACAAATTGATTAAAAGATAATTTTATGAAGAAAAGAATAAATATACAAGAAAAAACGAGGAAGGAAAGGAAGGAATAGATCGTTAACTTCAGATGGAGACAGGATTTGAAGTTTCCTTGCATGTGGAATTGAACCAAGTTGGTGGAAAAAGTACTTGTACAATTTAAAGGTACATAATTATCTCTATTAATGAGTTCAAGCAATAATTTAATTAGACCTTTTGGTGTGTTTTCTCTCAAATCTAAACGAATAAATTTCCTGCCCCATAGGAAACATGTCAAAGAGTAGTGCAAGGTGAGATTTTTATTTTTATTTATTTTTATTTCCAGATTTAAAGTATTTTGAAATTTTAAATTTAAACTGCACACACCCACAATCAAGGGTGTACAAAACCGTTCAGCCTAAAAGAAGCTATATAAAATCAATCCATCTAATTTGAATCAATTCAATCCAACCAAAATGAATTAATTAATTAGATTAATTGGATAAAATTTGATCAAAATTGAGTAGGCCGGTTTGGTTGTTAGATGGTGATAGTAGGCATGTAATATCAATTGAACAGATTAATTACATATTAATATTTTTTATACACATACACACATATAATTTGTCAGTTTTATGTTGTATTAAATTTTTATTTGATAAATTTTATTTTTATTTTAAATGTTGACTTACTTAGGGTTGGAATATATTTAAAGTTACGTTAAAAATATTCTTAATGTAAACTTTATAATTAAAATAATATTTATTTTTATTTTTGTGGATGAGATTGAATAATATTTAGTGTTAAATTCTAAAAAAAAATCTAAAAAACAACCACCTAATCTAATACAAACTAAATAATGTTGGATTAAATTAGTTCAATTTTGTCCAAAACGATTGGATAAATTAATGGGATTTTTCCCATTTAATTATATTTCATTGGTTAAATGACCGAACCAAATCAATCTAAAGGGATGAAAACTCTTACCCACAAATGTTGCTTTTAATTACATGCATACATATTGAAATTTTAAAAAAATCATATTTTAATAAAAAAATGCACAAAAAAGTTATCTACATATATCTCTAAGTTACTTTTTTTGTGTTTTTGAGAAAAAAAATTATATACAATTTTTTTTATACTTTTTATCAAATTTTTAATTAAAATATAATAAATATATAATTTTATAAATAAGAGCATGATTTTTTTATTAAATTATACACTTACTATATTATTGTTAAAAAAATTATATATTCGTTATATTTTAATTAAAAATCTAATAAAATATATAAACAATTACGTCTAAGACTTTTTCAATAACTCTTTGCTTGCTTTCCTTTCTTCAATGTTGGATATCTATTTTCCGTGTTTCATTCCGCATATTACCTCCATATCTGTTTGCTAAATCAGTGTTCCTCTGTTTCCAAGTAAATTTTCTTTTTTATATTTTGTTTTGATACTTGTATTTATCTATTTCTCCACTTTAGTCTCTGCTATTTTCAGTATTTTGCCCTATGCAGCAAATCGAACGTCCAAATAGCCAAGAACTCAATAATCCACCAATACTGCCACATCTGCCACCCAAAGTGGCCCCATCCTGCGCGATTCTCTCTCGTCGTGGTGCGAATATGATGCCGTGTAGTTGAATTGTTTTGGCTTTTCTTTTTTTCTTTTTAAGTTACAAAATTTAAAAGTTACAAATTTTAATTATTAAAAAATTATACTCTAAAAATTTTAAATATATTGTATAATTAATTTTTTAAAGTATAATTTTGTATACAATTAATTTTTTTAATTATAATTATAATTATAATTTTTATATTCAAATTTTTTAACAAAATAAATAAATAAAATCTATAATAGCTTGATTAAATTCTCTCCAATCGCTTTAAGATCGGAGAGAACCTAATGCTCCGTTTGGTTTAACAGAGGGGAAGGGAAGGGAGGTTAATGAAGAAGAAGGGTTTTAATGAGTTCTGTTTAGTTAGAAGGAAAGGGAAGGGAGGAGAAGGAATGGAAAATTATTATTTGGTTTAGGAGGGGAGGGGAGGGGAGGTAATTATATTTAGACAAATTTATCATTATATTATTTTAATTTTATTTTTTATAAAAAAGTTATTTATATCAATATTTTAAAAAAAATTATAAATTTTAATCTTTTTATTTTTAATTTCTAATATAAAAAACTATTTTAATTTTTATTAAATATTAATATATTAAAAAATAAAAAATTAAGAGACAATAAAATAAATTACAATTTAAAAAATACCCCTCCCCTCCTCTCCAAAACCTTTCAACCAAACACACCCTAAAACTCTATGGAAGCCAGTGTTGAACTTTACTTAAAATTCCATAATAATACTGTAAGATTGTATGTCAATGGATCTTTTGAATTTAGTCTATAAATTTACTTTCTGTATTTACAAAAAAAAAAAAAGAATGAGTGAAGCTCACAAATTTCATGAGCCCCAAGTACTTCTCAATCTTTCTCTCTATCTTTTCTTTTTTCTACGGGGATCCATGGATATAAAAGCTTTGCATTTACTTTTAGGGACCCTTTGTACGTCCGTTACAATGAAGTCCGCAACATATTTTTTTGTAATATTTATTATATTTTTATAATTATTATTTAACTTTTTATTATTATTATTTTAAATAAAAATAAAAATTTCATTTATAATCTTAACTACGTACTTTTTACATTTTTTTAACACATCTAACATTCATTCAATCAAACAGTCATGTATGAAAAAGGGGACTTCGAACATTTAAATGAAGATGGTTTCATCTTTCTCAAAAGCCACACATACAAAATAAACGTCATCTCAGTAGTAGGATTCTCTATAGTAGAGAATTCTATTGCACCGCATGCAGTAGTATCTTTTTATGTATGTTTATTTTATTTTATTTATTTTTTGAGGTTGAGAGTTTAATATAAAAGATAAAAATTATAAATGTAAAGATAAAAATTTTAATTGTAAAACAAAATTATATTTTAAACATTTTAACTGTATAGTTAAAATTTTTAAATTGTAATTTTCTTTTAGTTAAAATTTTTACCCTCATAATATAATTTTTATCTTTTGTATTAAATTCTAAACCCTTAAAAATAAAAATAAAAAAAATAAAAACACATAAAAATTGCTTATTGCACCCGTTGCAGGGCATCCAGGTTCATCATCCTGCATTGATGTACAATTTACTTCGAAAATCAACCTAAAACGAATAAAGGGCAGGACAAGTGATGAATTTATAATCCACATGAGTGCAACAAAAACAATTACCCTCCACATCCATATGTTAGAGCAAATTCTACAATACCCCTAGTAACAACTTTATATTTTTTAGGCCATTCTACTATTCCAAATTAAAAAAAATTAACTGAATGGATATTTAGATTGACGATTTTCTAATTTATGTCATTGTATTCTATATTTCATGTGGTTCAGCTACTTTGCCATAATTCTTTGTAAGTTGCTGCATATTTTTTTAAGCCTTTCATGTTGTTTATATTCCATATTGATTTATTATTATGACTGTGCCTCCATCCTGATACCTTTTAATATCAGATTTGTTATATCTATCTATAAATACACCTACAATCTCTTTTATCCTAACATGTTATTTGATTTTTTGTTCTGGTCTTAGTCATTACTTTTGTGACTCTGAAAGGAAAGCAAATAGTGTTTTTTCCCCCTTATTCTCATATCTGATTTATTTTTTCAATGCTTTTAATGATACTTACATTGATTTTGCATAGTTGATATTGGCGAACCTGAAACTACAAAATAAGTTTAGAAGGTTTCTAGGCATACGTTCACATGGATGTTGTTAGTTATATGAGTCTATGTTGTGTAATGAATAAGCTTTCTAGTTTAGAATAATTTGGTTGGATGATTTCTTATATGTGAGTATAAGGTCACAAATGCATAATCAAATAATATTTCATTTTTTATGGTACCTATTGGATTTACATGATGTCTCATGCGTGATTGTGAAAGAAAAAAACATATAATTTGTGGTATTACAAATCTTCATGATTAGGGAGGCGAAAAATTTATTAATAGGTAACAAAATTCAATCACTCTTTTTCATATAATATTGTAGTTTGAAAAACACAAATGATGTTTGGAATTAGTTAATACTGAATCTTTTTAGTAATATAAATCTTTCTCATTGGTGGGTGAAAAAGCTTAAATTATTAGCATGCCCTAATATGTACAAATCGCATTTCATTGAGATGGAAAAATTGTAGTATTGTTTTAGCCCTAATTTATTACTAGATCAATATTTAAAATTCTAAAACTAAAATGTTTATAAGTCTTAATTCAGTTTAATTTATTACCAGTTCCTACCTTGTTCAAATTCCTATAGTTCTTTTATATGCATTTTAAGCTACAAAATTGTTGGTAAGACAAGGATTTCAATTTCTCTCATAAGCTACAATTTTCATAATAACGTCTTGTGTATTACATGGGTTCTAATTAGGATATAAATTAATTGATGCCATATTTGGTACAAGAGAAAGCGTTGGAAAGGAGAGTGAAATGGAGAATGAAAAAAATTGAAATGTTGTTTCGTATGCTTGAGACTAATTCTATTACTTTATGCCTCAATTTACCTTTGCTTTTTGTCACATTATTAATGAAAAATTACTGTTGAATAGGGAAAGAGGAGGCAAGATGCTATTTTGACCCACCTAACATAATTAAAAAAATATTTTAATATTTTTTGAATTGAAAATAAATATATTAAATTTTTTATTATTGATTCAGAAAAAAGTTTAAATTAAAAAAAATTTAAAATATGGTTTATTATTTATTTCTATTATTAGTAAATGATTTTTTTAGAATTAAAAAATGTATTTTACACTGAAAATAGTATAGTTATTTGCATTTTTTTAAATTTTACATTATTTTTATTCTTTCAAACACACAAATAGATAAATAGAAAAGTATTGTCATTTATTTTCATATTATAAAAAACAAAATTTAGGGTTCTAAATTTTATTTTATCCTTATTTTAAATTTTAATTTTTTTTTTCCTTTAAAAATCGTTTGACTCTGCGAAACGAAACCTGAGATATCACCTGAGGCTGATACAAAATATAAAAATATTGCGCGGACTGTGGCGTTACTAGTTATTACGTGCATTGTGGATTAAAAATGATGTCAAATAATTCCACAACGGCGTTTATAATAATTGATGCTGACTTCTCCTTCTGATGGATTAAAATAAATTTTTTGTCTAAAAATAAATATTTATATACCTTCTCATAGAATGGACATGATAGAGAAAACGATAAAAAAAAAAATAAAACAAATACAGAAATTATAGTGAACTTTATTTTAAAATATAAATATGATAAATGAAATTATTTTTTATAATTATTATTTGCATTAAAAATTGTATGAAAACATAATAAATATATTTTTAATCTTTTAACTTTATATTCAATCTTCACTTATTTTTTAAATTTTATTATGTTTCAGTCTTTCAATTTCCAAATGGATTCAAAACTTTTTTTCCCCTAAAACTGTCAGCGTCGTTAACAGAAACTTCAGAGCCCACTTTGATGTGGAAAACTATGAAACATTTCAAAGCAGCATTTATTATAGAAAGTTAAAATGAAAATAAAAAATATATATTATTTAATAAATAAAAAGAATTTTTTATTTAAAGAATAATATACAAAATAAACACTATTAAATACTAATTATAAAAATATAATAAAAATATACAATTTTTGTTTTTCATTTTATTTTCTCGTATGCTGTCAAACATATCCTAATTGCACTCTTCTGGACGAGGGAGAGGGACCAGTTCTGAGCCATCATCCCTCAAAAATTGCGATTGATGCTGCGCCACTCCTCAACGTTCACTAAATTAAGATACGAAGTTAAAGCCTTATATAAAATTATTATTTTTATAAATAATTTAAATTACATTCTCTCTCTCTCTCTCTCTCTCTCTCTCTCTCTGTATATATATATATATATATACACATATATTATATAATTATATTTTTTTCTTTTTACGACATAAAATAAGTTATAATTATATTTAATTAGATAAAAACATTTTTATATTTATTACGTATATAATATTACAAATTAAATATAATTTTGACCAATATAAAATAGTTAATTTTATAAATTTCACAAATTTTAAAATCATTTGATAAAAAATAAGCATTAAAAACAAAGAACATATTCATAGAATAATTTTTAAATTTAACTAATTGATAGATAATAATATTTAAACATTTATTTTAAATATATAAATAAATATATATAGACACAAGTATTGCCATAAATTTAATAAATTTTTTAAATAAATTAAATATATGGTTCACAATCCAAAATAAATAACACTGAAATAAATGTTTAAAAATTTTGTTAATAAGTTATACTTTTAATAAAATAAAACAATGTTATTTTTTAGAATATTTTAATTTCAAAATGGTAAGTACATATTTTTTAAACAGAAAGAATGGTCATGTAATTTGAGTATTCATCAATAATAAAAAAAGTAATTTATTCTTAAAAAAGTATAATTTAACCTAAAAATATTAAACACATAAATTATATTGATGTTTTGCTTATCAACTATTCATATCTAATGGCTAATATTAAAAATTAATCCGGAAACCCTTATCTCTTTCATAAATGGAAACAAAAAAAAGAAGGTAGAAAGACTTTATAAAGGAAGTAAATTGATACGCGCGGCCAGCCGGACTAGGGGAAAGGCGTAGTTAAGTGAACTTTAGCTTTGGCAAATGAAAGCTCCCTTTCCAATCATATCATATATTCCCCACTTCCCTTTAAAAAGTCCTACGATATATGCTTCTCACTTTCTAATCAATAAAGTTATCAGCTCTGATCATAAATGTAAGTACGTAATTTGTAGATAATTTTGAACCTTAAACTTGTGATCTGTTGTATATTATAAATTATGATTCAGTTTATATTTTTTTTACGTAAGTTACTATTAAACCATCTATTATTTATTTGTTAAGCTAGATAATATGCCAAGCTACTTATAGTAAAAAGTTATAGACTTTAATAATAGTTATTTGTCAAGCTAAATACATTTTTCAACCAACATTAAAAGTCATCCTTAATAATAAAGTTAAGTTAACTTCTCTTAAATTTAAATTAAATTATACTTGATACTTTTTTGGTTTCAAAAATTACACTCTAGTTCCATGACATTTTGATATGAATTACAAGAACTTCCTCTTTTCTATAGAAAAAATTAACTTCATACATAATATGTAATTGTGATTTTATGGTAATGTGACAATAAAGCTAGCAAAATTGATGTTAAAACATAATATAAGACTATAATTTTATTTTTAATATAACATCAAAGGTAATTAAATAATTTTATTTCTTAAAAATGTATATTATACACAAAATTAATTTCATTGGCAAAAAATAAATTATTGAGTGTAATTTTTAAAACTAAAAAAAATATCAAGCATAATTTAATTAAAATTTAAGAGAGATATGCACACGTTACTCTAAAATGAATTTAATATATAAATGAAAATAAATGTATAAAATTATAAATTTGTTAGAATAAATTATAGATGTTCTTTCTAATAATTTCATTTTATAATTTCAAAAATACAATCTACACTTAACAGAAAAATTGGCAAATATATAATGGTGTGAGTGATTCTATTTCTTTTGGCGAACATGACGTGGGTGGCCTCATGGATAAGTGACTTATTGAAGGCAAAAAACAAAAGAAACCACTTTACAAGGGATCATAAGACTGGATACTTCCCAACAATAATTTCAACTTGTATATCTAATTATCTATCAAATAATCAAAGTAGATCCTTCATAGTTAATTATAAGATTACTCACTAATAGGCTTGATTACAATGTCTCACCTTCCTTTAATTATAGTTTCTCCCAATTGTTTAGCTGATTCCATGAGAGCGAGCAACGTGGTAAAAAAAAAAAAATTGAAGAAATTGTAAGTAAGAAAAGATATCCATGAGTCATAATTGTAATAATGGTGACGTATAGGGCCATTTATGTCACTAAACATAGAGTTCATATAGTTTGCATGCCGCATACTTGAAAAACAAAGGGAGTGGGACCCACTGCTACTACTATAAAGTAATAAAAAAAACAATAAAGAATGAAACAAATCAAATTAAAAATTTAATTTGGAAGGATCAAGGTCGTTTTAAAGATTCGCGTTTTTCTTTTTCTGCAACCCAAAAAAAAAAAAAAAGATATGTGTGTTTTTGATTCTTGTTGCAGAAATCGGAGGTGTAGACTGTGCAGTACTGTTGTATGATTTTGATCTTGGAATTCTTCTTTTTCTTGGTGGGGATTAATAATTTTTTTAATAAAAAAAATCAGAAACAATTATGGTGGAGAGAATCTAGAGGCAGTAAGACATGCATGTTTTCTCACACTGTTAAAAAAGATCAGAAACAAACATAAATGAGAAAGAGACGAAGAAGAGAGAGACGGGGGTGTTGACAACTTTAATGTCCCTTCTCATGTAAGTTTCGTTTGGTTCTGCGGATTTCATTTTTGGGATCTTTCTCTCTTTCTCTCTCTCTGATATCCTCCTTGAGAGAATGGCCCAGCAGATCCAAATCCCCATTTTATCTGCTTCTCATGTTTTCTCAGAAAAATTTACCTTTTGATTTTGAAGCTCTTTTGGGTCATTGTATTCTGGTTCCAGATTTGTGGTTTTCTATTCAGCAGTTTTTTTCTTCCTGCTTTGTTCTGCTACATAGCAAGTGTCGAGGTACAATGAGTGATTCCATTGTTAAGTTTTGGAGAGGTGACGGGAATTAGATTTCTTCTTCGGGTAAGTTTAAATTGATTTTGTTGATTCCATCCTTGAAGAACATTTTCCGAATGGGGTTTTGCTGATTTTCATTTTTGTTTTCTTCTATCTTTGCTGGTTTATTACGATCAGTTTTTGTGGCCGCCGAATTCGATACTTTTCAACGATTCTCTATCATTTGGGAACAGTTTTGAAGGACGATTTCGATTTGAATCAGTGACTAATGAACTCGGCTTCAGTTGTATCGTCATTTTTCTTAGCTTGTTTTGTAAGAGTATTCGAATTACAAAGGAAGGTTTTCAATTTATGTAGTAATTAATGTATTCGGCTTCGGTTTTATACTTCTTTTTTTCCTTTTTTTGGTACCCCTTACAATTTGTAAAAATCGACTGGATTCTCTGAAAATTCCATTGCATGAATTCGATACTCATGTATTCTCCATTCATTCGTCCAGATTTTTTTTTGGGTTATCGGATGATTTTGATTGAACTTAGTTTCAATTTCTGACCCGAAGAACAAATCATCAGGTCCTTTTCTTAATTTTCGAGGATAAGCACTATCCTTTTCCTTGGCTTAATCTTCGTGATGAATGCATTGGTTATCTGGTTCTTCTGCAAAAGATGATTTGCTGGTAAGATTTGTTTCAAGGAGATTTTTCTGGCGCTTTCACAGCATCTTAGTCTAATTCTGTCCACAGGGAATTATTTCCTCTCTTCTTTTTCCTCCCATCGATCCCCACAAGAAAAAGTTTTTATAGGATTTGAACTTCAATGCTCATTATGAATTCTAATTGCTGACTGAAATCATTTTGATCCTCCTTTGCTCTTGTTTGCTAAAATTTCTTATGGCTGCAATTTATTCCCTGGCTACCATTTATAAACTTAATTTGTTTATCTACTAATCTTGTTCTGGTCCTTCTGGATCAATGACACTCACCAGAATTGCTTTCGGAGTGAGTTCTGTTTTAGGAAGGAGATAAATGTGCATTCTTTCTGTGGATACTCTCTTATCTGTACTGAAAAGTTTGGCCACTGTCCTCCGGCAAAGCATTTTGTTATGTATCCAGACTAATTATTGAATTCAAATCTTGTCTCGAGAGGGCAGCTATTAACAAGATTCATCTTCCTGAATACTAAGTGTTTACAATGATAATGAGAGTTTCACTACACTAGTTAATGGTTAGCAACTTTAATAAGAAATGCATATGCAGGATGAATTGGTATTTTTATCACTGACCTGTATCTAAGACACATCAGTTGTATTTTAGCCTGAAGAGATTGGGAACCATCATTTAGCAACATGAGGGTTCTGGTGTTTTTGAATAAATCCATTTTTTCTCCCTAAATTTCTGACCATGTTTTTTCCTTTGAAGACGATAAACTCATAAAAGTAAATGATTGGCCTGCCCTCTTGACACTGGATGCATTGATCTTCTCTTTTTGAAAGTGACTTTGCCCTCATTCTTCTTTTTATAAAATGTATTTAAGCTCATGCTTCTTTTGTGGGGGTGGTGATGGGGGGTTGTTTAGGGCTAGTTGTTGTTAGAGAACATGTGTTGCTCAATAGTATAGTTTGTTTAGGTCATGATGTCTGGAGATCTCTCATCTGGAGAGTATATGTACTTTACATTCTATATTAGAATATATTTGTGCAATCTATATGCCTTATGATATTAAATTGTATAATAATGTATAAACAAGTTTGACAAAAGAATGAAGTGGCATGTTTCAGATCTTTGTTAGCTTTTTACTTTGTCATTATACAAATTAACTGTGTCTAATTATTATGTCCTCTTCGTGACAACAAGGCCAAAAAGAAAGTCCTGTTTCTTCGGAAAGCATTTGATTGCTACGACACATATGAAACTGTCATAATCTAGAATTATACTGTGTTTGCAAATTGTTTGTTGGTTTAACTGCTGGTTGACGTTATTCTAAGATATGAGAACCGTCCTATTTAATTTGTTTTCTTATTCTTTTGGCACACAAATACATTACTTGGAGAAATCACTTCAGATATTAATTAACAGTCATGTATTTCTATTAATAAGCGTAACAAAAAGCCCAAATGAAAAGGATGGTCTTTCTTTCTGTGGCCTAACTTTTTTAAAAAATTAAGTATTAACAAAAAGTAGCTTATTTTTGGTTTTTTGCAGGTTTTCCTTGAATTGGAGCTGAGGATACTATGTTATATTTTGTTTAATTGGAATCTTCACATTTTCCTTGATGGCATTGTTGGGTATGGGTGCAAATGTGCAAAGCAATGGCTATGTCCCAGGATATCACTCCACTAGGGACCTCATCTTTGGCACTGAAGGCAGCACAAGGACCTCATCTAATGGTAACATTGAACTACAAAATGACAGCTATGACAACGGTTCCTTCCCAGTATCATCATCGGTTCACCTTTTAGAATACAATAAGGAACTACTGAAACAGACAATACTCAAGCATGAAGCCATATTTAGGGACCAAGTATGTTTTCTCTATATTTTCTCAGGACCTTTGCTTCCTGATGTCTGATTATAATTAGATTCATTATTTTGTGTTTTCATCCATACTCAGGTCTGCACTCAATTGCTAACAGGAACTTTTCTATGTCTTCTTAAAGTATAGGATTTGTAGTCTAAAACAGACAATTGATGTGCAATTATTAGCCATTGTGTAAGGAATTTCTTAAGCCTTCATATCTTAGTCTTTTTCAAGCAGTTACCTGCTGACATCTTGAGGTCATGTATGACTATTCTCTGTAATGCGTTGAGATGGAAGAGAATGACACAATCTTTTAGGATCTGATTTGGTTGCTTTTATAAGAAATGGACAAAGGGGATTGCGTGTTGGAAATGAATCAAATGTATAAAAAATTATGTTGTACATTTGAAGTACTGACCATAAAAATTAAGGAGGAAGAGAAAACCCTAGTAAGCCCAGTCACAATGATCTGGAAAATTAATTGTCATTATTTCGTTTTATCACCATTAATTTTTTTTAATATAAAAAACAAATATGTTACCTTCTTTGTTCATCTATTCAAACTGTACTTATGGTAGGCTGTCATTTGTGGTAGTTATTTGGTCTTCCATTATTATTAAAATCTCATCAATTCCTTAAGTATTTTTAAGTCTCTGAACTGTACATTGCTGTTCAGATTCATGAGCTGCACCGCCTTTACTGCAGACAGAGGGAACTAATGGATGAAATTAAAAGGAATGATTTAGATAAACATAATTTAAGGTTGGAGACATCATGGTCAAGTTCTTTCCTGTCTTGTGTATCATCTAAAAATGTTGAAAGGATATATTGCTTGCCAAACTTGCCGTGGTCAACTGGTCAATCATCTGCTATAGTTGCTGAAAGCATCCAGTTGCCATTGGGTTCTGGGCAAGAAAACAGCAGGCAAATATATTCTGCTCCTGCTCCTATTCCAACCAAAGGATATTCAAAAGATTTTAAACTATCAGCTTCAAAATACAGGAAAGTTGGCAATAAATTGTTGGATCTTCATCTTCCTGCTGATGAGTACATTGATAGTGAAGAGGGTGAGTCTTTGGAAGATGAAAGGGTTTCCAAATTGCCCATGGTTTCAGCTTATACTTTAGAAGGGGTTTCTCAGGCTGTGTGTAACAGTGATAAGAAATCATATGGAGCTAACTCTAATGGTTTTACTGATTTAAATGAACCGATTGGACTTGAGGAAGAGGCAGCTGTGAAGTCTGATGATTTAATGGGCCCTACCAATCACAGGAAGAGCCCCTTTCATGATCTGTCCATGAGAAGAGAACTGTGCTGTCATAATTTGCCCAATGATGTATTCTGGAGTCCTTACGAAAGACAGGATCATGAATTCTGCTCAGATAACCTATCCTCAGAGAAGGAGAAGAAACAGGAACAGCTGTCCCATATGATTAGTGCTGGTGAGAATTAGACTTTATGATTGCATTGAAGTTATTTTACTTTGCTATTTTCTCATCAATCAACTGCTGCATAAAGTCAGTTCATATGCAGGTCTTGTCTTGTACAGTTATTTTATTAGTATGTATCCATTTCATCCCCACTTTTTCCAATTCTTATATACTGAAGCCTGTTCTTTTTAGGGCAAAGTGGTGGTATTGTGGACTATTTTGCTAAAGTGATTAATACAGAAAAGCTATATATTTCATCTGGATTATTTAGTAAGAAGAACAAGTTAATGACCTTCTGTGCCTTTGTTTATCAGATCAAATTAACCAAGGATCCTGGACTGTAAGAAAGTTTTCTGGTGGAGAGAGCTGTGTAGGAATGAAAGGTCCAACGAGTGCTGGCTTGCTGGGACCAAGTAGTGATCCATATCGGCTTGCTGCTGAGGCTGATATGATAAGTTCCAGGATTTCTCCTCAGGTTTTATTGAAAACGCCTATATCTGACATAGTTGAAAACCAGACAGCAGTTCAAGAACTGCCTTGTGTCAGCACCTCTACACTGTTCGATCGGAGTTCTAAACTATTGATGGGAATGCCTGGGCTTACCGGAGATGAGTTTTACAGGTGTAGAAATATTAGATCTGGCCCTAATTTGAATTGTCAAAACTTTCTTCTGAGCAGTTTTTGCAGTGGATCCATAACATCGGATCTGCCATCATTTATTACTAACAATCCAAAGAGCTTTGCCAACCAAAGTTCATCAGCCAGCCATGAGCTTAGGAAGTATGTTAAGGGTTCTGAAGATGTGGAGACTTCTAATGGCATAAACTTGAATGTTATGCCTGCTAATTTTTCTGATGCAAGAGCATTTCAAAACATTAAAGAAGATCTTTTCCCCAAAGGAAAACCTGCTGAAGAAAATAAAATCTCTACCAAAATGGAATCTTTCCTTTTAAAACCTTGTGATTCTGGAGTTACACATGGTTTTAAATTAAAAACGATTGAGGCAAGTGACGTGAGTAGAAAGACGATTCATGCATCTAACATTAATGGAGAGCCTGATGCTTCCTCTGAGCTGCATTTTTCTCATCCTTCGCCCTCCACAGTCTGTCAGAACCAAACCAAAAACCAGAATATTGAGGAAATTGAGAAAGACTGTGTATCTGATATAAATTTACCTTGTAATCATGTGCCTGGCTTGGGAGATCAGGTAACTGCTGGTGAGAATATGACAAAGAATGAACAGGAGAGAGAACATAAATGTGGAGCAGGTATTATTGACCTAAATGTATGCATGAATGAGGATGAGAACATGCCAGTTGATATTGATTTGCAGGCACCTGTGAGTCCAGAAAACAAAGAATCTTCTCCACCCAGAGGAGAATCTGATGAAAACCAGCTTGAGATGCCATATCAATTGGCAGGACAAGAGTATTCAGAGTTGCAAGTGGAGGAAGTCAGAATTGCAGCAGAGGCTTTGGTTTCTATATCAGAAACTGTGGACCATAATGGTCTCCAAATGACCACTTGTCCACCAGCTGAATCTTTTGTGAGTAGTCCTCTTCACTGGTTTGCCAGAATTGTCTCCTCAGTAATTGATCATCCAGAGAATGACCTTAAGGCGGATTTCACTTGTAACACCAATGATTATGAGGAGTTTCTTCCTGCTGGCATTGATTACTTTGAGGCCATGACCTTAAAGTTGACTGAAACAAAGGTCCTAGAATGCTGTGGAAAGAGCAGTGGCCAGAAAGAGGAAGAAGGTGGATCTACTTCACCAACTCAGCCAAGGAAGGCATGGACCAATAGGGGAAGGCGGCGGAAGGACTTCCAAAGTGAAATTCTCCCAAGTCTCACCTCTCTGTCAAGGTATGAGGTCACTGAGGATCTTCAAACCATAGGGGGTCTAATGGAAGCTGCTGGTACTCACTCAGAAAGAGGTTCTCTAAGAGGTGCAGGTAGAAATGCATTGGTCAGAGGGAGGAGAAGGTCCTGTGCTTCAGCTTCCAACAATACAGACTTGCTATTGAAGCAGCAGCTAACTAGTGATGCTAAATTGGGCATTGAGGAAAGGGGCTTAATAAGTTGGGGAAAGACAAATCGAAAGCGTAGGGGAAAGAGATATCCTGCCAGAAATCCTCAGTTTTTTTGAGCCAAGTATATAACTAAATCTGAAACTATGTTTGTGGGTTTTGGATGAGCTCCCATATGAACTACAGGATCGTCTTGTAAATTTCTTCATAAATAATAATGTATACATGTTAACAGATAGATAGGAAAAAAAAAGAAAAAAAATCTTGTGTATATTTTGGTTGGAGATGTAATAACTTTTTTCCACCTGGTTTGCTTGATGGATCATATTGGTTGCCTAAGTTGCATTTTGACCTCCTTGCTGCCTAGCATAGTAGCATACATATTTAGACAATTAGTAAAAGGAGTCTGCTATGTTGTACAAGTTAGGAACCAAATCCTTTTAACTTCAGTTATGAATTTTTAAAGAACTAAATTATGGTTATGTCATTTCATTATTATTATAATTATTTGAGTAATCAAGTTTATTATAATTGATCATTGAAAATTTTGAATATGGCTGTTCTTGATGTATTGGCAAACGGACTCTGAAGTTGGACCCGTTTCTTCTGCACTCAGAAACCACTCCTACTTATCCTAAACTTCCGGACACAAGTACGTTCAGAGTTCAGAAAGAAAGTCAGATTGTATAAATAAAAAATTAAGTTTGGGGCAAAATTTGAAAATATTTTTTTCCTAGAAATAAAAAAAAGAAATAAAGAAAAATCTAAATTTTCTTATTGTAAGGTCAGGACAGTTATTTTTCTGAGTGTATGAGAGAAATTTTAATTAGTATTGTAGTTTGTTGCCCAAAACAAAAATATTCAAAATTTGAATAATTTGTAATTTGTGCTTACAGAAAAATGCAAACCAAAAGCTCTGCCCTACCCCTCGATCTATCCAAGGGATGGAAGGGCAGAGGCCTTAATTTGCTTTTGATTATAAAAGAGGCGCAAATGGGGGATTATTTTAATTAAAAGAAAAAAAAACTTGGCTTTTCTTCTGCGAAGTCCCTTCGGTTACAGCATTCGGACTCAACAGGTTGAGGTAAAATTCCCAGGTCTCTATTGTTTTGTTGTGTGTACATAAAACTATAATCGATTACACGCATCTGAACACACAAATTTTACAACAACGAAAAAATCACGACAAAAAGATCTCTTCTTTATGAAATCGATGTTGGTGATTTGGCCCAATCACAAGCATGTGCCTTCTCTCCCTTGTCTTCTGCGTTTCTGGCATTGAGTTATTAATTCGAGTGGTCCAAAATCAAAATTTGCTTCACAGAGGAGAATCTTCAACTCCAAGTTGAGTGAAGTGAGGGCTTTGAAGGGCCTTTTGAAGCAGCTCATCGTCATCCCACGAATCCCGATATGTCTCCAAGTTGACATCGGCGTTTCTTAAGGCTGACAGGCATAGCTCTTTTCTCCATTCTTCTAAACGTGGGAATCCTACATAGTCTCCGTATTTGTCACAGTACTGCAAGATAAGGTAACATTTTAGCAAATCCATATGTCCTTTGTGGATACCATGCCCAAATTAGCTTGTTAGGTCACCAAGATGCCAACGCTGATCCATTCACTTTATTATAGCATATGTGCATTTAGATCAGTTTTTTCAATTAAATTATCACATTTGAAAGAACTCTTTCAAAAAGTCAATATCTAAATAATTGCATGTGTAATGGGTTTTGCACCTCAAAATTTGCAATGTCATGGGTATTGTGCTTGGGAATGGCAGCTAAATCTCTTGAATGATAGAACTCCTTGATTGATTTCATCATTTCCTCTCTTGATGGCAATGCCCTTTTCCCAGACAGCAGTTGAGCTATCCATTTTGCTTGGGACTCAAAGAAAGGGAACCCTATGATCTGCATTGTCTCATTAATCAATAATGCTGTTATTTTAGCCTATGCAAAAAGACGTTCCTAGTTCCTACTAGTAACCAAACACAGGTGAGGGTTATGTACCTTTCTAGGGACGCCTATAAAAGATAGAGATGGGGCAAGGGATGGGGGAAAAGTGTGCTCATACAGAGGACCCACTCTGTCATCATCCACAACTACCATTCCTTTGGTGTCAAGAAAGGGGAATGCATAGGAGTACCTACACATAACCAATTGAAGCCTCTCAATTATGAGGATTCAGGACTAATTAACTTTAAAAAGGAAACGTCAGGACATGCTTGGACGCAGGGTCCCACAACGAGATCTCTAATCTTAAGGTCACAATCATCGTCCAATCAAAACTTCTTTAACCTCTTGTTGGTAACAGTTAAATTTTAAAATAGCTATATTATCACAGATAAGTGTTCTAATCAATCTTTTCCGTACTTGGTTTTCTACTGAGATGAAATATTACCCAGTGCAGTACAAAACAGTGTCGGCAATAATGCAGGAACCATCCATGAATAGAACTCTTCCATCTTCTTGAAGGCTGTCTATCTGCACATTGTAATAAGGGTAGTGAATCAAGTTCTGTTTTCTATTATTCCCCTTGAAATTTAAACCTAGAGAATAAGAAGTGATGATACCTGGGGATGAAGGTACAAGTTCTTGTGTTTGGATATGACTTTAGATAGACCCTCAGAGATATCAAGAGATCTGGAACTTAGATGCACTTCCTTTGCTACCTCCACAAGCTCTATTGAGATATCTTGTCCACTTAATGAATTTCCCACCACTACCACAGTCTGTTGAATTAAAACTTACCTTAGTTGTAGTTTGAAAAGCGCTTATTTAGGTTAAACACAGACCTTTCGCAGTTATAGAAATTATTTGAATTTGTACCTCCTTTCTGAATGGCTCTGGTGATCTGTAAATGTGACTATGCATTTGTTTCCTTTTCCATGAATCCATTCCTGTGAAACACCGGGAAAAAAAAAAGATTATATTTATGACCTTCAAATGTATAGCTATGCACGATCCTAACACTAGTTTTTCCTTTTGGATAGCTAAAGATCCAGAAATTAAGTTGACATTCACACCAACCTTTAATGGAGGGCAACCTAGGTTTAGAGTAATGGCCAGTGGCCACAACCACTGCATCAAACACCTCTTCCACCTCCTTCCCACTCTTCTTCTCTTTGCTTCTAACAACCCATTTCAAATCATCACGACAGGCACCGTAATCTAGCATTCCCACATACTCCACCCTTGTATTGAACCTTATCATCTCTTTCAACCCAAACCACTCACAAAAATCCTTGAGGTACAGAAGGAGCTCTCTGTGGCTAGGAAACCTCCTCATGTCTCTACCTTTCTTGACCGAAAATGGGAAATCAGTGAATCCCATGATCTCTCTGGGAGATGTGAGCCTTAAAGATTCATAAATGCTGCTATGAACCTTTAGGAAAAGGTTCCTTCCTAAAGGATCCTCCCCTTCAACATTGGGATCATATAGCCATTGCCCTCCAACATCATGATTCTGCTCTAACACAACCCCCTTATGACCTTCTTTTCTCAACTCCCTCGCTGCCACAAGCCCAGATGGTCCAGCTCCAATCACACAGACATTCTTGGATTGGTTTGTCTCAGAAACCATGGCCGTTGGAACAAGTTCTTGGATCGTTTCGCAGAAAGAAAGGGATTTGGAGGTATAGCCTGTATAGGTGATAGGTGAAATTGCAGGTGGATTTTGTAGGTGGAGAAATGGGTTGTGGGTAGAGGGGGCTTTTATAGTTGAACGAAGTTTCATGTAGGCAAAGGGAAACCATAATTTCAGGGATAGTGATGGTTTGCTGGCTGGGAGACACACGTGATCATGGGAAATCAATGCTTCCAGATCTGTCTACTTCAAGTTTGGACTTCAATAGTGTCATTTGGACTCTTTTTAGTCTTTACGTTGAATGCTTCATATCATAGCTTTACCATATGATTATGATTAATCGCATTTATTATTAAATCAAAAGTTATAGTTGATACTTAGATCTTAATTCTATTCTCTTAACTTACTATAAAACAGAGTCAACATCATGAATCAAATAAAAAGGAAATTGATGTACTCAATTAACTATCGATCTGCCCATAGAAATCAAATAAATGAATTTTGCTTCATGTTCACCTCATGAGATTTTACGACTGATTTTAACTTTGTTCTTATTCGTTTAATCTTACACATTAAGTATACAAAGAGGATCATTTCCATTAATAAAAAAATATTGGAACTTTTAATCATCATTAGTATCTATTGCTTCTTTTCTCTCTACGTTTGTCTAGACACAGGCTCTGCCCTGCATGCATGTTTGGTATCCATATGATGATGATCTTCCTTTCATAATCCAAACCATTTAGAGCAGATTTTCATACACCAGATCACCCTTCAGTTCATACACCATTAATTTGGAATAAGTCAATTTCAAATAGTTATTCTTAATTTGCCCATGCAATCATCTTAAAAGAATATATCAAGATACTTATCTTTGTAAATACTCAAACCGAGAGATAACAAAAGTGCTGTAAGTGCGCTATATAGGCACACTAGCTTGTCGGCTAGCAGGATTTAAGGAAGAGCAGGTCAATGGTTTTTGAGGCTGTGGGCTATATGGCTTGGAACCCCACAATCAGAATAGCATGCCTCACCTTCAAGCTAAGGGAGCAGGAACAATCATGGAATAGTGACCATCTTGATCATTTAACGCATTTTCTTGCTATATTTTGACCTTAATATTGTTGACAAAGTGAACCCCCTTTTTTCTTTTCCTTTACTTTCTTAACTATAATAAACTTTTGTTTGTTTTTATCTGCATGTGCTTAAAGTATAAAGAGGAAAATAAGATAAAAAAGATAATAAAATAAAGCTCATATGCGAGGAAAAAAACAAGGGGAAATTTTTAATTTTTCTTTCCTACTAAATAATGGTTTGAGTAGTTTGTAAGTTATCCTTGTTTTTCATCTATGTTGTCTTTGGGTGAAGTTTAAGGCTACAATATTTAAATTGTATTCTAATTGAAGAAATTATAGTTTACTAATATGCCATAATACAGCAATAAATTAATATTGATGCACACGTTTTATGTATGTTAAACTTTCAGGAGAAATCGCATTATTCAATATGATTATATTAAGGGTGATCACTCCGGTTCTCTGCTTTTTGTTTTATTTCTTCTTCACCTGCAAGATGCATCAGTCATTAATTTCTCAAAAATGTTTGTTACAAGTTTAAATCTTAATTTGTTAAGTTTTTTTTTAAGATAGACTACAAAAATTAATAAACATTATGATGTGACTTTGATTGGACTAAAAACAATAAATTAGTTATGTCTAGGTTACTTTGGACACCACTTGACTATAATATCAAAAAGGAGAAAGAGTTTCAATTAAACTCTTTCTTTGATTACGTAAAAATAGTCTAAATGTTTTAACTACTAATTAAATTCCACTTTTAATCACCCCGTATTCGAATCTGATAGCGCCAGTACTATGATAAAAAGTTGCTTGGATTGCTTTCTTTACGTAGTTATATGATATTTCAAAGGTCTGTCACCCAACCCTTTTGGTTGTTGAAAGGATCGCTAATTATATTCCATAGAAATTAATTTTAATATATATATATATTTATATAAACTATAAAAGTGATCAGAAAATGTGAATGTTGCAAAACCACGTCAAAAAAAATCATGCATATTTATACGTTTTCTTATAAAACTCTCCTTGTTATTATAATTATTTATTTTATTTATTATTAATATAATTCTATGTGAGCCTCAAGGAAGTCTTCACTAGAAACTCTTGCTTCAATCATCTGGCGCTTTATTAGAGGAGATAGTGAACTTGATCTTTTAACATTTTTTAAAATTAATATTGCAAATTTTAGAGATAAAAAAAAAAGTCTATGAAACCCACACCTAATAACGCAGGTGGGGTTTATTAATTAAGTGAATCTCGTTCCAAAATTGACATTACCAATTTGTTAAAAAATTTTAAAAATTCCAATCTGGTGATGACATATGGAATTGGTGGAACTGTACAACTCATGAACATAAAAAGTAAAATAATTATGAGGAACACTAAACTAAAGTTGGGTGAGAGGAAGGAAATGATTTTGTTAACCCTGTCTCAAGTCTTGAAGCAATCATCATTTTCACCATAGATTTGGCATTTCTTTCATTACCATATTTTTATTACACAGTGGTCTCCACTCTACACTCTGCTCTTCTCATGCTGAGGTATCATTTTTTTTTTCTCTCTACTATCTTTAGTTTGCAACACTATGATCCAAACACAAGCAGTGCAAATCTTTTGATGATGCTTGGTCATAACCTTGCTGAGCAAACTGAATATGGCTTTTGATCTGCACTTTTCTTTGAACTATTTGTATAATTTAGTTAACACTGTAGACTTGATCTACGATGTTTGCTGATATATTTGGAAATTTAGATATCAATGTGTTTGAACGAGTAACTTAAGATCCAATTTTAACTGTTAAGAGGGCTATACACATGCTAAATGAATTTTGGTTCAGTCTTGTTTTGAAAGGGAACAATGAATTTAGTGAGGTGGATTGGTCTTCCCCAGCATTGGATCAAATTTATCTATGTTTGAGCTCAAACTATTTATAAATTGACCAAAAAGAAACTCGGGATCCAGCTCATGATCATTGGAAGGAGATTTGAATGGCTCAGTAATTTGAAAGCTACTCCTCATCATTCTTAATAAGTGGTCATATTGTTATTGAACTATCTGGTATTTCTTGGTTTGAAGAAATTATGACAATGAGACTTCTCTCTACTACAAATATATTAAGAAGTAAGCTTAATTTCTACACTTCTTCTACAGCTGTATGAGGATAATTTTTTCTTCCTTCAAGTGGTAAACTCTGAATACACAAGCATCATATAGGTGTTAACCCATTTGGCCATATATAGAATAGAAGGAACTAATATGCCTATTAATCATATGTGATAGTGATTACGGTGTCATTAATCATGTGAATTACCCTTTTGAAAACAATAAAACAGCTTAATTATTGCTGAGGCATGCACAATCACACAAGCTGTAATTGCTGTAATCACACTGTTTCTTTGAGAATGCTTGGAAGTAAGAGATGTATGTATATATTTTTCCTTACGTTTTGTGTATCCTACTGAAAGGGAAACACCTTTTCTATATCTTGTATCGAAATGTACAACCTCCCGATGGTAGCAGTATGGAAAAGCAATGTCTAGGAACTTTAGCCATAGGGTAAGAATAATTTGCTTACATAGATTTAGCTTTTCTTGTAACCTTGATACTCATGAAGCAAAATCATTAAGACGTGTTTATTAATTAAATTCCAAACGCCATGAAACCATGGAGTCTTAAGGTAAGGGAAAAGCAAGTCAATCATATTTTTATTTGTTACTTTTACCACCCACTTTTTACTTGGCATTGCAACGTGAGAGAATGGAAATTTTTTTAAAAAATTAAAAGATATCTATTATATATTGATGATTATTATTTAATTGTACTTATACTTTTTTATTAATTTTTTTAAATGAAGATATAAATATTATTTCTCATCTCACCTGCTCACTTTTTCCCCTCTTTTCATTACATTCTATACCTTTTTCATGTATCAAATGTAGCCTAAATTCTAATAGTTTCATAAATTTTTTATTTTCTCACAATTAAAGTGTAACTATATATGGTTATATAGACTTGTGCCAATCAGTCAAATTTTTTAAAATAGAGCCAAAAGCTTGAAAAAAGAAAAAAAGAAAAAAGAAAAATTGATTGCACACAACTCAAGGCAAGAAGTTGTTTCTATTTACAACTTTGGAACAATATTGCATTCCTACGTATTTATAATACATATAGATTGCATCATTAATTGGATTCAATACTTTTGAAAAATATTTTGAGAATAAAATTTTAAATACATCATAACATTATAAGAGAGTGTAAAGAAAAAGGATTTAAACTCAAATAAAATCTGAATACACTAATAATAATAATAATAATAATAATAATAATAATAATAATAGGGTTGCATTGTATATGAATAAGGTGGAAACTCTTCCAAAAAAAAAAATCACAGAATCGAGGTATGCTCTGTACCCATTTTCTTCTGATGTTTGACGCTCGTATTTTCTTAAGAAAAAAGCCTGCTTTCTTCTGAGTATTCACCAATGGGAGATTTTTCGATCCAATGCGCTCATCACTGCCATTCTAGAGATAATTTTTTGTGCAGGAGTAAAATTTAAACTCTGATTTTTTTTTTCCTGGGTGGGGGGTGTCTGAACTCTGAAATGTGAATTAGTGGGGGGGTAATGTTGAGCTGCTTTTGTAGTATCGGAAGGTTTTTTTAATCAAAGTTGGTTTTTGCCTGTGTTGAAACCAGAGATTAATGCCTTTCATGATGATTTTGTGTGCTACTTTGAAATTTCTTTCAAATGATATTTTCACCTTTGAAGTCATTTAATAAAGTAACCAGCTTTGCATTCGATTGTGTCATCAATTATTAATTTTACTTCACATCCTTTGTAAAATTTGATAGTTAACTGCATAAGAAATCTAATATCGTTCGTCTCACTCTAATGTTTTATCTTCTCATGCTAGTTCAGTAACCACTGCACATACCTGTGAATATTTCATAAACTCACGATCTCAGAAAATGCAGAGTTCACTAACTGAACCAATTAATGTCACCATCATCGAATATTCTTACTATAGTAATATATAATTGAGAATGTATCCTATTTTTACTTACAAAAGCTATGTCAATGATAAGCTATTAGCCTATTACATGCATAACTGTCCATTTACGTAGTTCTGAATGTGTCTTTGCTAGCCAGCCTGCATGCTAATATATGCTGACTGTTCAGTGCTGCACATCATTACGAAGGTTTTGATTATTTTATCTGTAGTTTTTTTCGTATCAGTCCCGAACACGGGTTAAATAGTGTCCCTCAATGCAAGGATTGATCCTTTGATTTTTATTTTGCTTTCACTTTTTCAGGATTCACAAAAGGTACTCAATCAATGGATCCAAATATTAGTGGAGATTAACCATGTGTTATTTGTTGCACAAACAAGCTCTTAATTTTTCTCTTTAAACTCTTGTCAGGTCATTGAACAAATAATTTCTGAATAGAATCTTACCTGTTGCAGGGAGCTCTTTCATCTTGATCGGTGATGGTGGGGGAAATTATTAATAATAAGGTGAAATCCGAGAAAACTGAATCTGAAGATGGTGACCAGAAACCAAATCCTGCATGGGGATTAGTTATCACGAAAGGAGGGAGTAGGATTCTTTCACGGTATCCTAGCGTTCCAACTGTTTCCTGCCATGATGCTTGCTTGGCATCAAACATGCCATTAAAACAAAGCCATGGAATACAGCACAGAAAATGGTTTCCACTTGGGGCAGGGAAACCAAAATTCCAGAAGAAACTGTAACTTCCTTGTTGGGCACAGAGAAATCAAGGAGCAGTTCAAAGCCTCCTCCAACTTCAAAAGTTGGACAGCCTAATTCTCCTGCTGTGATCAAGGAAGTAGGTGTATCAATAATGAAGGGAAAAAAATGTCTGCAAGGAGACCAATTCACCCCCCTCTGAGGAAACAGATGTTTCTATGGATCATACTAGTGGCGACATAAAGCCAGCACGATCAGAGTCATCTTCTCTCCCAGTGCAGGAAAGTGAATACTCCAAAGAAAGGGAGCGTGATGGCGTTAGGATCGCGGAGTATTCCCCCGAAGAAATCGGTGAAAAATACCTTCTTCTCTTCAAGACGTAGATCTCGAGCTTTGCGAGAGCAGACCAATAGTAGCTTAGGGAGAGGAAAGTAGGCCTGCGGGAGAGAGTTGAAACGGGCCAAAGCAGTAAGCGATGGAATCGAACTCTGTAGAGAAAGAGCTAAGAGCGAGGCGAGGGCATAGGTAGATGAAAGATTCACGCATTAAAGTATTGAATCAAGTATCGAAGTCTTTCTTGGGAATAGAGGTAGCTTGTTCCAAGTCTGGTATATTCATTTCCCAGAGAAAGTACATCTCTTCTTTCTTAGTGAAATGGTCGAATGGAGACTAATTTAAAAAGGTTTTCCCTTCTGCTTCACCTGTACCCATTTTCCTAACAAGGCCGGGCCTTCCGCGCATCGTACCTTCCTTCCATAGACAACGAGTAAGTCGATTTCTATTTAAAATTAATTTCAGGCCACCCGCTTCAACTCTTGCACTTGACTTGAAAGCCAATACAGGAAAATAGTGGAAAGACAAAGTTCTTTTGGTCAATCAGCAGAAAGAAAAGTGAAAGCAGAAGCAAACAGATAAGGACACGTTTAACCGGAAGAAAGAAGATATCAGTGCCACCACGTAGTCCCTCATCTTTAGAGCACAATATCTTCAAGCATAATTTCAGATACTAGGAAAGGGATCATTAGGAGGAAAGAAGTTAAGAATGTTGAGTCGAATGATGCAAAAATAAAATCTGAGAAAGTTGTGGCTGGAGTAGGAATCGTCGAAGGAAGTAAAAGGAGAAGCTTTAAGAGGAAGGCTGCGTATGGAAGCAAGATGGATGGTTCAAGATCAGAATCTGAGAAAGTCATTTTGAGACACCAGAAATTGGAAAGGAAGAAAGTTACTTGGAGTTTGTATAATACTGTGATTGGAGAGACTGCAAGCAAGCTTGCTGAGGTCAGGAAGAGCAAGGTTAAGGCTTTGGTTGGCGCATTTGAAACCGTTATATCTCTTGATCTTCGAGAGGCCACTCCCATGGAAGTAAGCTCAACTTGTTGATTCACCGGAAGTATTAAATATATAACTGTTATGTATAGGAAAATAATTTATATAATAGAAGAAAAATAAGAAGAATAAGACCTCACTTCAGTTCTGAAAGTGACTTTAGCAATTAAGCTTTCTAAAATTGCAACTGCTAGTGGCGTGGATACTGGATTATTAAGCTCAGCTTGTTGACGTTGTTTCTATATTTCCCTTGATGACATTAATATTTTAAAAGAGAGGCAGTTTTGCTTTTATGTGTATTAATGTGCATTCTATATTCATGGGATAATCATTGGTTTTCAAACATAGAATTTTCCTATATTGATAACCATTTAATCACTGCCTTTTTTGGTGTTGAAAAGGCATGAAAAGGAACTACTGATACAAACTTAGGTGAGCTGTTATCGTTTGTCAAAGACCAGCAATCTTGGGCTGGCTCAAGATTGGAGAATAAGAGAAGAGAGAAGAAGAGGAGAAAAAAACAAAAAACACCAGAGAAAAGGAATTAAAAAACTGAATTCATTGATGCCTTTGGTAGCGATAATTCCCTTTGTTGCAAGACTATTGAGAACGGTTTAGTAGATTCTCTGACTAGCTTTTGCTAGCTTCAACAAAACTAACTAAAATTACTGAAAATCATAACACATTTAAACGTTACTGACCTTTTCGTAGCCTTTTCCTTAACAAACTTTCATGACTGATCATATTTTGTGAGATTATTATATCGTCCTTTTTCGTAGAGAATATGCTATTTAAGCTAACTTTTGTGTGAACAAGCTATGGATACTCTTTCACAACACCCCATTATTAAACTTCACTTCGTTGTGGTATTGAGATTTATGCTAGGCCTAAACTTTAGGAAATATCTTACTTTTTATTGTAGAATTTACCCAAACAAGGCGCAAACTTTAAAATCCGGTTTATTGCCGTCATATATTTATTAATAATTTTAATAATAAATATATAACAAATTATTTATGACTTTAATCCTTAAAAAAAAATTCACATAAAGACCCTAACTTTATAAAAATAACATTAAAAGATATTGAAAATCAAAATCTCTTTAAAGGACCAAAGACAAAAATTACTACTAATAGTTTCTTGAGTTTGTTACTTATACTCCCTAAAGCTATAATCTAATCTTTTGAATGTTATAAGGGTATTTTAGACTTGTTATTACCTTTAGATAAAGACACTTTTGTAACATTAGGAAGAATAAATTGTGATTTTAAAAATATAAATAATAGCTTTGGAAAATATTAGCAGTCATTTTGGTCTTTAGTCTTTCATAGGAGTTCTATCTTTTAATTAAATATCATTTTTATAAAGTTAAAGTCATTACATGGAATTTTCACATCTTTTTTTTCTTTAGCAAGTCTACCATGTCATCCAGCGGAGCTTCATGTATTTTAAGGGGCATCTTTTTTAAAAATTTTATATATACAATATTAAGTTTTGATATTGTACTCTCTTATTCTTCAAAATTTTAAATCCATTAGAACGAAAACATATTCATGATTGGATTTATAGCTTTTTTTTTAGATTTAAAATTTTATTTTGAATTTAATAAACTTACACATGTATTATGTATATAATTTTCACCCAAAAAAAAGTTGTACTATTATTCTGTCATTTTTTCTTAAAATATTTTTCTTTATTCTCACAAATGACTATCTCCTTTTTTCCCATCCTTATTTTTTCAACTAATAATCATGTAAAACACGTTACTTCTTCCTATTTGCCTATTCTCTCGCCCTCGTTTATGTTTCATGCTTTTGACTTCATTTCATCATCATCAATTTAATTTCAAGTTTTCAATAACTTGCCTCATGCATTGCCTTCTATTCATCTATGGACTTTCAACCATTGTTCTTCTCTTCCTATCTTCAATGCTTTATTATCAATTAATGCTAGCATGTTGCAACTTTATCTTCATCTTTTGGTTAAGTCTGAAAGAAAAAGTTGAGAGTTTTTTTTTTCTTTCTTTATTTTTTTTAATCTATGTAATCATGTATGTTAAACATAAAATATGATGTACTATTCAATCTTAATATCTAAGTTTTATTAAATTACATAATATCTCTCAAAGTTTCGAGGCAACAATCATTGACTTTTTGGTCAAAGTATACAAAGACAAAAGATTGAATATTAGATACTACATGTGTTTGTTAAATTCTTAAGATTTTTTTTCTATTCAATTCATTTTTTTTAATGATGCACCATTTAATATTGATGTTGCAAATTTTAATCTAGTTGTTATGCTACATTTATTTAGTATCTAATTATGAATTTGTAATACTTTTAACTATTTTTAATTGTAATTCTCATTATATTAAAACGTGTCTTATAATAAGTAAGTTTGTAAATTTTTTAAATTTTGAAGAGGAAATGAAAGAAATTTTAAAAAAATTATCATTTAAGCAACAATTGTTATCTAAAACTCATGAATTTAATTTTCAACAATAGCAAATTAAAATTAATTTAGAGAATTTGCCATCAAAGCTAGAACAATGAACTAAAAATTTGATTTATTATCTTAATAATCAAGATAAGATATAAAAGAGTATACTTACAAAAGAAACTTTAATGAGTAATAGTGAACAATAAAATATACAACTTTATTAGAGTTCCTTAAATCTTGCGTGACAATTTGTTGTTGTTGCTGTTTTTTTTTTTTGGGGTGATTGTAGTCCATTAATGATGTAACAAAACACTATATCTAGTAATTGTCTAGTAAAGAATGTCTCGTGATATTTCACTATACATCAAACTAACAAGTAGGAGGATCTGGGACACTCTGAAATTGATGCGCCTTGTGGTGAAGCGAGGTTGTGAGTCATTCTCATATTAAATTGGCATTCTCCAATGTGCACCAATAGCATCCCGCCTGTGACACGGTGAGAACCCTGAAAGGGAACCCAGTCACAATATGAGGTAAGCATTTAGCTGCAATAAATCGTCCTGATCCTAAATGCGAGTATATAAGCCTGTGCTTCAATTGGAACCCACATGTAATCTCCATTGGATGATACTATGGTCCCTTGGGTTATGACCATTTTAACTTGTGGTGCACCTTGAGATCCTGGTTATGATCACCGGTCAGACTTCATAATTAATATAGTGATAGAACGGGAAGACAATTGTTCTACGTATCTTTATGTTTTTGGCGATTAGTCTTAGATACTCTTTGTATTTTCCATTAAGTGTGCAAGAAAAGGATTGATGTTTTATATAAAATATAACCTTTACAAACATGTAAAGATGTCAAATGTGAATATTGTTTTAAAATATGGTCGAGATACTTACATGCATTGGCGGAGCCACATAGTATTGGGGTGAGTAAATACTCCCTTCAAATTTTATAAATTTTTTTGTATATAATATTAAGTTTTGATATTATATTTTTATATCTTCTAAAATTTTAAATCTATTAAACCCACGAAAAATATATTTGCATATTTAACCCCACTAGCCTTAGAGTTCTGGCTCTGCCATTGACTTGGTCTGGGTCCATAGATAAGTAGCAAGAGGATCAATACTTTTTAAGTAATTGAATTCATTTCTAGTACATCGGCAATCTAATATATCAATATGAGAATATAGCTAAGGTGTATATACAATTATTTGTGTCCCTCATCATTGATGTGTTTCCATTCCCATAAATAAATTCCGTTTGCATTTCTGATTTCTTCTCAGTCCCCTTGCCCATGATGTTGTTGGGACAGGCTGCTCATGGCCTGATTGTTCTGTCTGATCTGTTGCCGGTAAAGCGCAGCCATGCTGTTGAGAATGTCCATATTAACTGACTGCACCAATATATTCTTTGTTAGTCTCTCGACACAGACAGACAGCACCCCATAAACAAGCATAATTCACAAGTTCAAAGTAAAATATTAAGAAGAGAGCAGACTAACAATTTGGCCTCTGAATTATTAGAAACGTTTAGTTTTAGTCTCAGAAAATTATTGAGTAGACGAGTTAGTCTTTAAAAATAATAAACTTATTACATACCAGCCCTTTTATCAAGTAATTCATGATCTCAAAGGACTCATTTTTAACAAATTAAAGGGCCAACTTGTTAGTTTACACTCACGAAAATGAAGAAGGGTGTGTTTATTCTGTTCACATACTTGTGACAGAAGAGTGCTATATGGATCAGGCAAAGAAACTGAGGCATTGGTTGTGGCTACAGATGCAGGCTCGGGCTTTGGAGGAGCATGGGGTTGAATCAAGGAAGGCATCATAAAGGAAGGGGCAATAGCAGGAGCTCCAACTGTTAGTTGTGGGAGAGAAGGAGGAGCAGCTGGGGGTGCAGCCATGGTGGTGTTCGTATTTAGCATGCCCAAGCCCAAGCCCAAGCCCAAGTCCAGCCCAACACCCATTCGGGCCAGCATAGACATCTGAAGCTGTTGTTGCATAGCTAAAGGCATCATCATCATCTGTTGGGGCATGTTTCTCATACTCAATATCTGTATCTGAGCTTGAAGTTGTTTTAAGTATTCGATCACTTCGTCTAATATTGAAGCTTTATCAGTCTGCAGTTTTTGTCATTTCCACCATGAGAGCTGGCAGCTTTTTCAAAAGAAGCTAAGACATTTACTTTCATGGAGAAATGTGAAATGGGTGATCATTTTTCTTACCTTACTCGCGTTAGGTACCAACTTCTGCAAGGCTTTCATTCTCTGATTAATTCTATCTCTTCGTCTCTGAGGAGGGGAAAAAAAAAGGACAATCTGCTTATATATTATCAGTAAATTTTTTAACAAAAATAAACAACTTTTTTTTTTTTTTCCTTTCTTTGATTTCAAAGTGATGCAGGAAGCTTCTGCTACTACCCGCTCACTCTGGTTATGGATAGCCGCAGCTCGATTTCGTCTTGTTGAGTTGGAACGACCTATTTCTACCTTGGTATCTCTGTCTTCTTCTTGGTCTGGGGTTTCCTGTTAGATTCAAACATACAACGTTCACTGAAGGTACTAGGTCTTAAAAGTTTAAAACTTAAGGCTTCGTTTTGTTGCTTTGATGGTTAGTGCTGTGGAGAATGGATGTTTTTTATCATTGGATTTATTCCAAAAAAGTATTTTTTTATTATTATATACACATGTCTTAAAAGTAATTTAATAGTTAAAGAACTTGGATTCCAAAATGTTCAGGCTCTCCACATCTACACTCTAAAAATTAATACAATGAACACACTGCACCACTAACATTTATGTTTATGGTAGTCACAGATACATCAAGAAAAAGAAAAGACAAATGCTACTCACACAAACAAAATCAATAGTTAGCATGCAATGATTCATTGGCTTTGAAGCACAAACTCATTTAACAAGTGACAGGATACGGTTTATATTAGACATGATATAACTTTTTTTTTTAATTGAAAATTTTTAACTCTTTTAACACTATTTATATTCCCATCCCACCGATGAACTATTCCAAGGTGACTTTATATAATTTTTTCAATTAAAAATGAATATTATATATGATAATGTGTTTTGTGTCAATATTCATGTATATATTTTTTAGTTTAGCTGTGTCAATTAGCATTATTCAAATGAAAAGGGACATTAGCAACGTTAAAAGCTAAGTATTACCGATTCACAGTGAGAAGGGGAATCCTCCTCAAGAGTTTTACTACTCTTCAAGCTCCGACCAGATTCGAGTGAAGCCCATGTCATCATAGTAGTGTCGTTGTCCCTACAGAACGCAGCACTAGCACGAGCACAACCACCACTGCTGGGGTCACATTCTTCTAAAATGTTAGTGCCACGGTGGCCGGAACCCGACCGCACTCGCTTTCTAGTCACCATTGGCTCCGTTTGCACTTGGCCGGATTTCTCAGTCGGCGTTGTCCCGCCGGAGGGTGCAACAGTGGAGCTTATACTGGTTGGGGTATGATCTTGTGGCATAACGAAATTCGATTGTTGACGTTGGCATGTAGCTTGTTGAACGATGGACTCTAACGTATCATGGGCCCTACTCCATGTGGCCTTTGTCTGGGCCGTGGGCAGGAGCCCACTAAGCCCATGCATGACTGGCTGGCCATTCTCCCATGTTAGCTCTGCAACCTCATAATTAGACCTGAACCTCCTACAAGTACATGTAAGAAAAAGGCACCCCTAGGACGGTCACATAAATATAAAGTATATAACCCTTCTACTATGTCTAAATTTCCAGAAACTAATAAATGCAGGCATTTACGTCCAGAACAAGACTCTAAAGAAAGAGAAGGTCGGATATGGTCTCTTAAACTATTAAATTAACATTAAATGCAATTAGCCATAAAGCGAAGTCAAAACTTATGCAAGCTGATTAAGAAGCTAAAAGAAAATTTAATTTTTCTGGTTCCGTAAAACCATGAGGAGTTTGTGTTTAGAGAGAAAAAAAAAAATGAGAAGAAGACATGGAAGGAGAAGAACAAAGGAAATGGACCAAAATCCCAGATGGATTTTGTGAGGTAACCAAAATGAAACCTGAAAATGGCCTGGATATGATCTGTAGCTAAACAAGGTATGTTATGCAGCAACAGTATCAAAGAACAAGATCAATACTAATACAATGACGATAGTACTGTATCAAAGAGGAACCGGGTTGTTCTTAAAAAACGGAAAACGACCCTAAATATGTGGAAACTAAACTCCAAGAGGGATAAAAAAGAAAAAGAAAATAACAAGTAACAAATTTAAGACACAAACAAAAGCTGTTGTCAATTTGGAAACACAGGAAAACCTTTTTGTAGAAAAGAGAACGAAACGTAAAGCGTGTATTCTTGTGACCCATTTAACATAAAAATCAGAGAAGAGAGGAGTAGAACTAGAAAGTAGAAAGAACGAAGAAACTGAAAGTGGAGTAGAGCACATACATGGGGACAGCAGGCAAGGTGTGCACGTGAGAGGAGGATTTCGTGCCGTGTTGCCCTTGGAGTTGTTCTTGTCTTTGTTGTTGTTTAAGATTGGAGTTTGGCACTAAAGGCTCAGTCATGATGATGAATGATGAGATGAGTCTCCCAATGAACAGGGCGAGCTTCGAGTTGGGATTCCCCTTTTTATTCCTTAAAATCATTGGGTCCCTATTACTGTTAGCCATCGCTTTGAGTTGAAAGAGATTTTACACAAAACGTGTGGTGCCTATATCACCTTGAGATTAATGAATCGGATATGCTTGCCGTCATCCATTACACCACGGCACCTACTCTCTCTCTCTCTCTCTTAGGCTGTCCACCAATTATTGGTCTCTTTTCATTGAAATTAGTTTCAAGTTAATGTTACGACAACATCAAAGAAATCTTCTTTCATTTAAGTTTTAACAGTGAAGCATATGTCAATTTATTTATATGCTTTTTACTTAGTTTATCCATTTTTAGTGTTACTCACGCTTGAATTTAATTTCCACAGTTAATGACTTGTGGATATGAATAGCTGATCCATTTACGTCTTTGGAGTAAGCACACTAATGGTTGGCAAGTGCAACCTTATATTATTACCAGATTTTCTGACTATAGGACATTCCATTTTATAGCTCGCCCAGCCCACCAGAACTTGAGCACAAAGTTTGATCCTCTATTTTAGGTCTTTGAGAATACGGTTGAAAGAGTTATGATGTTATCTTTGCACTTCTTGTTGAATGAGAGTAACAGAATTAATTCATGTGGGGACTTCATCAAATTGGCTTTACTGAAAACCGCACTTAACCCCCTACTGGGGATATTGTTGGGAATGTGGTCATGGTCGCCAAAGTCAAATTTATAAAAAAAATAATAATAATCATTCTTTTAATTTCTCTAATTTTATAAAAATTTTAATTTGGACAATCTAGTTGAAAAGCAAACATTATTGTCTTTATAATTTTCCAAAATAATTTAATTTTGTTCTCTGTTATATTTTTATCCAAAATTGAACATTAAATTCAACCATTTTGCTTACTTCAATACCAAATTTGAATGTCAGTTAATGGTAATAGTTAAATAAATAATATTAGATAAATCATACAAACTTCTATTAAATTTTGTTAAAATTATATAATTTTTTTATATTTTTAAAATGTATACAAAAGTCTTTTTCAATAAAAAATCATCTTACATTTTAGTCTAATTTTTAATTTTTTGACCAAAATATCCTTCATTAAATTTTTTAGTTAAAAAAGTATACATTTAAGTTAATAAAGAATATTTTAATTAAAAAAATTAGACTAAAATATAAAAAATAAAAACTTTTTTTTAGGATAAGTTTATATATTTTAAAATTCAAAAGAGGTCTGTATCATTTACTTAATAATATTTAAGTCAACAAACTTTTAAATTTTCTGATGATGGTAGGCAAAATTGGATCACTTTACAAAATTGAGGGGCAATAGTGTTTATTTGTAAATAGAAAATATAGATTCAGTGAAATCACTTTTAACACTGAAATACTCACACACAGGCATTCTCGTATTTTCACGACAGAAATCAGAATGACAGAGTTATTCAGGACTCATCTTTGTGATACATAATGATATCTTAGTGGTGATCTCGATTCATTGCTTTGTCTGTCATCAAAATTTTATAATTTTGAATGGTAGCATGGTTGTCAATTTTTTAACTTTCACCTTCCATACCAGTACAAAAATCTGTGTTGCAGATTATGCAGCCAGAAATATCACATAGACATAGACGTAGACTCTTAACCGTGTGGGGGGGGGGGGGCGCTTAATAGCCAAGGAGCATGTGATGTGTGAACGCGTTTAGGCATACTATTACTTGAAATCAGGCCACAAGGCAATGTGATTAGGCATAACAGATATTTTGCCTTTAACAAGACTGAAAAGATAAATTAATTGAAATGCTCCCAATCTAGGGCTGAAATAGAGAAATAACAGCTTATCATTGTGAGAGACTTTCTGTTTCTGTGGAAAAAACAAAAGGGGACAACGGCACGGTGCAGGAGGGTCACTTTGTTCCCTCTAGCACCCAACAGTTAATAGCACTATGGTTTGAATTTGGTCCCGCGCAAGGCAGGCACCACACACTTCATCATTCAACTGGGGATCTCTTTTTCAATTTTCATCAGCTAAATTGGTGCTTTCTGGTCAGTAATATGGCCATTTCTCCAAGTTTTGTTCTATTATTCACAAAATCTTCTGCAGATACGTGTTTTTCAATCTCTGGATCTGTTTCAAAACCAGTCATCTATCAGTCCTATTATCTTCCAACATAATAAACCAGCTCATATAGATTTAAAAAAAATGCCATAATATTTGCCATTCCAGTAATCCTTTGATATTTGTTCTTTACCATATCCTTGTTCAAGTAATACATGCCTTAAGCGAGAACGTTTGGAGTAGGTTGCTATTACATCAAATATGATATTTGAACAACTATGATACAATATGAACAATCTGAGAATCACAGTAGTCTTCGATGTGAATATTGTTATTATATTTCTAAATTAATGTAAGGAAAGCAGTTTTGAACCATCATTATATCTCCTAGCTTCTTTATTTCTACCCATTAAGAGTTTGAAGCAGAAACATTTGACTGGGACCCTGCCTGTTTTTCGGATCTTGTCTGTTTGTTCTCTAACCTTACACTCTTCTTTTCTTCTTTTGTCTTCCAACTGTGCTCTTGCTCCTTGTGCTATCCTATTTATCCTTGCTATCTTATTCTGGTAATGCTGTATTCCCATTTCTCTTTTCTGCTCCAATTTGCTCTGGGGATTCCATCAGCCATGAGATGATTATGTTCACAACTTTAAATATAGAATGTTAGAACTCCAAGATTTGAGGCAAACCTTCTTCCTATCCATGTGAAATATGGCCTGCATCTTCTTCTCCCTCTCCCAGAAAAGAATCTCAAACTTTATCTTCTCATACCTGAAAAGTTTTCTTTCAATCACTAGAAGAAACTAGATTAAACATTTATCACAATTCATATTTAAGCACTTGCATAGAAAAGGAATGAGACTTAGGTTAAATTTTTGTAATGTTTGATATCAGATCCTGCAATAAATCTATAATACATAGAGAAAATCATATGTTCTTCATTGGATAAAAATGAAGAAATAAAATGGTACTTAAGTCAGGAGGCACTCCCATTTAATAAGTTAGTCTTTTGGAATTGGTTCTCGTGGTTTAAACCATATCAACTAGTATCAAGGCATTCCTACTATGATCTCAGTTACAATTGTGCGGCATGGTAGAATGTGAAGACCAACGACTTGGGAAAGGGCTACCTAGTGCCTAAAGGGGTCAAGGATCCACCAAAATGAAAGCCAACTAGAGTGGTATGCAATGATATGTTCCACATTTAGGTAAAAATAAAGCTATGAGTCAAGAGACACTCCCACCTAATAGGCTAAACTTTTGAGATAAGTTCTCCGCATGGCCAGAAAACTAGTGCAAAGCCAACCTATGAAGGTGCCGAAACTGTGAAACTGTGGAATGTGATGGAATATTAAGACTAAAGGCCTAGGTTGTATCAAGAGATTTTTTGAAACATTCAGTCATGCAATGCTAAATTGTGACAAATATCTTCTTGTGATATTTTGGCATTACCGCTTTTGAATCTTTTCCATCTTGGCCTTTTTCCAAGATTCTACTTTGGTGTTGACATTATTTTGTTGTATGGGAGTGGGACTCCCTTTCTGCATTTGATATCCTGTCACCGGGGATAAAGGCCTTGGAGATTGTACAGTACTTGAAAGTCTAACAGGAAATGCTCCTTCGCCATCCTCTCTAAATGACTTTTTCTTCGAACTTCCTCCTGTTACAATATAAATGTCAATTCTCCATAGTAGTTTTTAAAAAAATTTAAACAGACTATGAAACACAGACACTTGAAAAAAAAAAAAAAAAAGAGATCGTGTTTGACATTTGTATCCTGTGTTGCAGTGTTTGTGTCAATATCTATGTGCATGCTTCTAAGAGGATACCAAAGTCTTCTGTTATATTTTGTTACTGGAATATGGTACAATTACCATAACTTGGCCTCCTATATATGCTTTCTTCCTTTTTTCTCATAGTTTGAGTCCTTGAAGATAAAGGGCCTTCTTTCATCTTCTGCAAATTGAGCAACTCTGCCTGTTCTAGCGAATAAATGGCAAATGCACCAGCTGCAACTGCAGTTCCATGCTCCTCATCTCTAATTATACCTTCATCCTGAAAAATTGGCCTTAGGAACCCTTCTTCTTTTTGGGATGGTGGATCAGAAAATGACACTCTAGAATAAAAAACGAGTTATATTTCATTTAGAACAAAAAGGATGCGTTTTAAAATGGGACCAACACAAAGAAAATCTCAAATAGTTGCAGATTGATATATACCTTCTTTGTTTGAGCCTATTTTCCATTCTTCAAAACTGAAACCTCTTTGATTAAGAATTTGAACTGGGAGCTGGGATCTTACATAATGCTTATAAAAGATTCAGCTTTTATGAATAGGAGGTGAATAGAAGCTAGGTAAACATGCTTTGGAAGCAGCTTCTAGAGGAAGCAAGGAATCCCATACATACACCCACCCACGTGCACATAAACCTCAGCCATCAACTTGTTCGCATTTTAAGCTTTAAGGTTGCTCTCTAACTTTCTGCCTACGAAGACATCATAGGCCAAAAAATCAACTTTTTAGTCTATCCATTGCGGATGATGAGAACAGAACCTTGGCGTATGTTTGGCAGATATTCCTTATTCCCTCACAGCGGAAGGGTATAATTGATTGAGACTAGAGACACACAATCACAACATATAGTAATGAAAAATCCTTGGTACAATTTTTGCATCAAACATAAACAATTAATAAAAGTTTATCATATTTTAAATAATAGAATCTATTGTATTAAGAGTAAGCAAAGGTTCATCGATGTTGTTTAATAAATAATTAGATTGAGTTCTCATACAGATATACATATAGGAATTGTGTCAATCAATCAAAATTTGAAAAATAAAGACAGAAGTTTAAAAAACAAAACAAAAACAGATGAAAGCCATTACTTCACAGCTTCCTATCAATATACTAAATATCTCATATGCCCGTAGTTTGAGGTGTGTCCTATGAAAAAGCACAAGCTCCATCTCGTCAATGTCCTGATCGTGCTCCATCTTTGCCCAATCGCTATCTGACACTCTAATTCCACGGTCACTTTCCCCATAATGCTATCCTAAACTCTAATTCGTTCTGACAGAACAATCTCCTGAACAATTAACGTCAGCAAACTTGAGAAGGGCATCAAGCTTAAACGCTCTACCACCTCCTCTCATTGTCCAACGTTCAAACGGTTCACTGTTTATTGCCCCTTGAATGCCTTCTGACACAGGCGTACTAATGGAAAAGCCAAGTCCGTGACACTTCTCATGAGAGAGACAAGGGACCAAATGCAAAATAGATTTTCCAGCGCGTAGTTCTCCTTCCATTTAAAAAGAAAAAACAAAAAAAACAAAGCATACAAAGACCTGTTTAAAATTATTTTTATTTTAACGTTTTCAGAACATATATTTTTAAGAATAAGTTTTTAAAAATTAAAAAATTAAAAAATTTGTTTGAATCATCATTTTAAAAAGTAATTATTTTTTATTTTTTACCTGATTCTGTAGAATAAAAATTACAGAATACTTAAAAAATATTTTGAGTTTTTTATTTTTGAAAATAAAATTTTATTTTTTTGTTTTACAAAACACTTCACTAAAAATACATTATTAAACAAGTTTTTTTTATTTTTTTATTTTTAAAAACAAAAAAATTATTTTATAGAATCAAATTAAATAGGGTCTAAACTATTCTAATCTTTTTGTTTGGAAGGCTAGGACTGTTTCAAGAAAAACAAGGCTGCTAACGGAGAAACCGACCCCGACCATGGGAGATATGAAATTATCAATTTTATTATATAAAGAACCTTTTTGATATATAAAATATAAAAAAAAAAATTATCGCTGAAGAAATTAAAAAAAATTTTAGACTAAAAATAATCTTTGTATTTTTATTTTAAAACTAATAAAATATTATTAAATAAGAATTATATAATATAATAAATATTATGTAAAGATAAGAAATTACCAAACAGGTTAAAAGGTTCGGGGTTTGGTAGTATGCAAACATTGCTCTCAAACTATTTTCTAGATTCCAATTCATTGATATTTCCTTTATAATTACTAATAATGATATATTTGGATGGATCATCAGGAGTGGGAGGATAAATTTTTGTTTCATATTTTCTTAAATGATATAAAATGATAAAAGAAATTTTATAGATCTCTTCAAACCACTTAATACAATTACAATTAGACATTAAATCCCTAAATACCAAAATGACATATATGTTTTCATTTCACTTATTACTTTTTTTCTCTATTTTATTTTCTTTTACATACTCAAACATATCTTTCATCTTATGTAAGTGAATAGATAATAAAATATCTTTTAAATAAATATTAAAAATGACATAGAAATTAAAAATATATATAAGATTTATTATTATTTTTTATCTACTCCCTATTTTGTTTTTCGATACTCTATCATTAATTTACTTTATTAAAAATCCATATTTGTATAATTATAATATGACGCACAAGCTTCGCACGTGCATAAAAGGAAGCCTCACGTGACATGACGAAGCTCGAGCCTTTCCGCGCCCAAAAACTCAAAAATCGTGCCGCATATAAGAAAACGCACACTGTACTCCGGGCAGTCTGTCTCTCGCTGCGCCATGGAAATCACGGAAGAACAGAGAAAACGAGCCGAAGCGAACCGTTTAGCGGCCATTGCAAGACGAAAGGCAGTGTTAGAATCTCATGGACAGAAAGACCCTTGGCAGCTGTTCAAGTGCCGCAAGATCTCTCCCGACCCCAGTCCCAAGCCCAGACCCACCATTCTTCTCCCCAAACAGCCCCAATCCGTCTCTGTCGAACCTGTCCCTCCCAAACCCTTGCCTGATAGGTTTTTGGTTAGGCTTGAAATATGCGCTCCCGATTCCTTCTCTGCGACCCCACGTCCCCGTCAGAATTTCCCCTATCCCGGAGAAGAACGGTGCTTGCAGAGACTAAGTGACTCTTTGTCCGATGTAAGTCCTTCTGAAACCATGTTTGATTCCCCATAAAATGCTAGAAAATAACCTAAATTGTTTGATAATTTTGAATTTATGATAAAGATTTCTTTTTCTTGGCGGATGCGTAAGTGCTTTTAAGCCATCGATGTTTGGCTGCTGAGAAAATGCTAGAAAATGTTAGCATTTGTTTTTCATCTATTACGTCTCTGACCGAAATGATTTGGCAATTTTAATTTTCATAAAGATTTTATTTTCTTGGTGGATGCGGGAGTGCTTTTGAGCCCTCGACGTTTGTTCTAAGGGTTACTTTGAGGGAATTGGTTGACCATGATATTTGCAGCTGATATTGCTTATTATTTGATGTTGATGTTCTGTCCTCTGCTTCTTCTCAGGTCATGCCTTCACACTACACCCAGAATCATGGTGGCGGAAAGGCCTGTGTGTATAAGTTAAGGGATTACCATGCTGTCCTTAAATGTTTGAAGATTGCCACGGACATAGTAGTTGAAGAAATTCCATGGGGAACTTTGAAAGTCATTGAGGCGCTTTCACATTCCTTTGCTACAGAGCGGTGGATACCCTGCAGGCCTGAGCACTTGTCTGATGATAAGGTTGATGAGTTAATTGGGAAGCTACCAACAGCTTTGTTGGATGCATTGTTGCCTTTCCAAAGGGATGGTTTAAGGTTTGGTTTGAGAAGGGGTGGTCGGTGTCTTATTGCAGACGAGATGGGCCTTGGGAAAACACTCCAAGTAAGATAAGCTTCTAAGCTATAACTTTAGGTAAATAAAATGGCAGCTGGCACTGTAGTTCGAACTTCAAATATTTTTGTATATCCTGGTTGACTGAGTTCGTCAGAATTGGCATTTGTTATGTTGCTCAAGAAAGTCAGTAGTTTCTTATTTGCTCAGAATACCTGTTGATACTTCAAGAAAGAGATGAAGCTTATAGGCATGCATATTAAGTGCAATTTTATTCTCTGAAATAGGTAGAATTTTAGAAAGTTTCATCTGCATCCAGTAAAATGATGGAATCACCTGAAGCTGTTATCTTCTTCTTCTTCCTCTCCCTTTTTTTCCCCCAGGCTATTGCTATTGCAGGATGTTTCTTGAATGAAGGTTCCATACTTGTTGTTTGTCCGGCTGTTTTGCGTTTTACATGGGCAGAAGAATTGGAGCGTTGGCTTCCCTTTTGTTTGCCTGCTGATATCCATCTGGGTGATGCTTTACATTTTAACTTAAATTGTATCTAGCTTTATTTGTTCACTTGGTAGTGTTTAATGGTGGGGTCTGGAAGCAGTCTATGTATAGTGTATTGTTCTTGAGAAGAGTGTATGATATTCACATAATCACACAACATATTTAAAGATTAACTCAATGCGAGTGTAACTTCTGATTTATAGTTTTTAAGAACGCACAAAAAGATTTGTCCTCTTAAAAATGCAAAACATTAAGTTGGTTTTTGGAAATAGCACTGTTGACTTATGACAGCCTAAGCTCGATGAATCAGCCACATTTTATTTATTGCATTTAGTTTGACAATTCTTAAATGAAAAATACTGTATGTAGATGGAAATTTTATTGAACCAGTGTTTAGGCATGAATGAGTGGTTTGTTAGGAATAGGAAGTTAAGGATCCATTGGCACTGTTAACTTACATTGTACTTGTGAAAGTAGACTTGATACTGATGGTTTCTTGGGCAGATTGAAGCATGAACAAATTTGGGTTTTGAAAGAATCTATAGTGATATGTGGTCAAGAAATCAAGTTTATGTAAGGATTTATTGAATAGTGTAAATTAGATATTGATAAGGAGAAGAGATGTAACCTAGGCTTTGCAGACAGTGTGTGATTGCCTTGCACAACCAAGCAGATGGCAGTTTTGCTGAAAGACACTCAATTTGATCGATATCATTGCTTCCAAAATGAAGCATTACAACCATATGAACGGAGTTTGCCAAAATAATTATGTTAGAGATTAGAATTTTCACCTTCTACTAATAATAGGCCTATAAGTAAGATTCATAATTATTAGTATGACCTAGTAATGACCAAGACTGTTAATGGAAAGATTACGGTGAGGTTTTATTTATATGAAAACTTTTTGGATCATATCCTATTACTTGCTCTATTAGCTCATCTTCTGTTGTTTTTTACATCATGTTGACTCTGGCCTCAGATGTATTTTGCATGCTATATTGGAGTGGTGCTGTGCATGATACAAGATACAGATTGGCATTTGCACTGATAAAAAATTGAAAAAAGTTGTTTTTTCTTGTATTACTTTTCATCTATTACAATTTTGTAGATTGAATTTGATCAATTTAATAACCCAAATAGTATTTTTCTTCCTGCGGCATGATTTTCTATCCATGTTGCAAACTGAATTTATTTTATCATTTACTTGTTTCTTCTTTGCAGTCTTTGGCCATCGAGATAATCCTGCATATTTAACAAGATGCCCTAGAATTGTGGTTATTTCTTATACCATGCTTCATCGTTTGAGGAAAAGCATGCTTGAGCAAGAATGGGCTCTCTTGATTGTTGATGAATCTCATCACGTGCGATGTACAAAGAAAACCTCAGAACCAGGAGAGGTATGTGCTGCTTCCATTTCTCTTTTCTTGTTTGGAAATTTGAAAAACAGAAGCTTGCTTTATGAGTGAATGCAGGTTGCTTTATACATTAAAATTGATACATATATCAAGTGAGACACTAGTGGACATTGATCCCTTCAGAGCATTCCTTTCACTGTTTTGGCTAATCTTATACATCTAGAATCTAGACCATGGGATTTACCAGGAAGTATTAATGGAACTGGTTTCCAGCACTGTATGCTGATAATGACTCCCAAAAAAAAAATCTCTTTGCAAAGAACTGATTTTTGATGTTTTATATTTGTTTCTGTAAAGCACTTTTTCTTTTCTTTTCTTTTCTGTGTGTGTGTAAGTGGGTGGGTGCAAAAGTGCTGCTACTGTGAAACAAATGAATTGATGTATGTTTTGATTGTCATCTCTCTTCTGTTTTGGCAGATAAAGGCTGTCCTTGATGTAGCTTCAAAAGTCAAGCGCATAATACTGCTATCTGGGACACCTTCTTTGTCAAGGTTGTAGCATAGGTCACTGCAAGCTGGCTGCATCAACTTTGGTGCAAATAATTATTCTTGGAATGAATAATATTATGCTAATATTTGAGTTGTGGTTGACACACACACACACATTCTATGTTATAATTTGGGTCTTCTTTTCCTTTTTGATAATTTCAACTTCTTAATGTTTTCTTATGTCTTATGGTGCATTTCTTCCTAGGTGTTCATAGACCATATGACATATTTCATCAGATAAACATGTTATGGCAAGTATATTCTTATTGAACATTTGCTGCATGTGAATTTGCTTTCCTTGATGCTTGTTAATTCAGTTTTCTTGACAACACTTTTGTTTTATAGGCCTGGACTGCTGGGGAAGAATAAATATGAGTTTGCAAAAACTTATTGTGATTATAAATATATCAAGGGAATCCAAGGCAAATTTTTTGCGGTAATCCTGTTAGAAGAGCTCTTCATAACTTGTGTTTCTGTGTGCATGCTTATCAGTTGTGAGTGTATATGTTTGAATATTATGAGCAACTTGTATTTAGTTTGTATTCTTTAACAATAGAAGGACTGAAGAACATTACCTGTTGCATGCTTTATTAGGAAGATGACAAGTGTTGCTTAAGATCTGGTTCTGTCTGGCTAAAGGAAATATTTGTAATGTTATGTGCTTTGCAAAGAAATAAGAAATGGCATCGCTAGGTTCTCTGAACTGCAGCTTTTTGTTTCTTTTTTTTCTCTCTTCGGCCTTTAGAAGGTGCAATTTCAAACCCATCCATCTTGTGGGTCAAGGTCATATCCTTTTTTGCATCTCTAGTCATATGATGTAAAAAGTGATGAATTTGAACTGATAATATTTATTTATTTATGGATTAATATCAGTTTTTTTAATTATATTTTGTCTTCATAAGTGAAAGTTGACAAAAAAGAGGGGATTGTGCTGCAGGATTTTTCGAAGGGCATTCGCTTGGAAGAGTTGAATGTGTTACTAAAGCAAACTGTTATGGTGGGTCCTTGATCCCTGTGGTTTTTATTTTTAAGTTATTTCTTGCACTATTGTCATTAATTACTTTTTTATTCTTCTGCTATGGTCTCTGCTTCATAAATGGTTAGCCACTTAGCCCTGCATTCAGGAACAATTAGAGCATTTGAGCACTGGAGCTTGTGCAGCCAAATCAGATTCATTAATGAGTGTGATTTGGTTGTGCTCCCCCCCCCCCTCTCTTATTTTCTTTATATTGTTTTTGGTGATGTGCCATACAAATTTCTTGCTGTATCATTATCATATTTTGGCTTCACATTCTCAATGTAATGCATACATTTCATGCTAATTATGGCTTGATTTGAAAACAATGTTAAGGTACTTCTATGAGGATAATTCTGGTGCACTTCTCTAAATTTTACCCTCCAGTTGGTTTACTGACTGTAATTACCTACCCTTGCTACAAGCGTTAAAGATATTGCTCCTTGATTGGTTAGAAACTTGTCTTATTTGTTGTCCATGTATTGTAGATAAGGCGTTTGAAGGAGCATGTGTTGCTACAATTACCACCAAAACGGCGGCAAATTGTAAGGTTGTTGTTGAAGAGATCAGATGTAGTTGCTGCAAAAGCTGCAGTTGGAAAGTTGAATGGCAATACTTCCAAAAGTGCTGCTGAAGACATGACTTTGGACAGTTTGGATGAACCTGATGGGATGTTGTTGAAGAGGTCAGATGTATTTGCTGCGCAAACAGCACTTGTGGTGTTGAATAGTGATGCTTCCAAAAGTGTCACTGAAGACATGACTTTGGAAAGTTTGGATGAACCTGATGGTACTGTCCAGGAATTTAACCACTTTAGTGTCTAATTACTGCGTTTATATTTTAACTTTTAACTAATGTCTCACCTAATAGCTTTTTGTTCATCAGTCTTGTCTTAGGTATTGCACCTAATGATGGTATTTCATCATAAAATCCAATGAAAGCAAGCTTAAACAAATTCTCCATACAGTTGACCACTTCATAAAATGTAGCATTAATCTGATAACTTAAGATGGATTAAAAGTTAGAGCTTCCTAATGATACCAAAGGCATAAATATTACCTAAGATCACAATAAAGTTCAATAAGACTCAAAAAGTCATAAAAGTTAAACCAATTACAGGCTGCCTCTGATGTCTGCTAACATTACTGACTTAAATTGTTAGGGGTTGGAAAAGAAAATTAAACCTTATTGTTGGAAATTACCATTAATTTTAATTAAGTTATTTTATTTGTTTTATTTTAATTAAGGATTATTTATTTTTAGTTAGTTTTGGGTAGCATTTAGATGCGATTAGGATTAGCTTAAATGTTTTGTTTTAATTAAGATAAGATTAGTTTAAGCTTTTATTTTAATTAGGATAGAGTTATCCTATTTTGATCAGGATAAAGTTATCTTTTTTTTTTTTTAGAAGAGTTATGTCTTTTAGTTGGAGTAGGAAGATACTCTCTCTTTTATCGTCTATAAATGTAATGTTACTTCTACCTAATAAAATAAGTTCAGAGAAAAGTTAAATTATGAATTTCTACATTTCCATAGCTTCCTATGAAGAAGACCTTGTAATTCCAATATAGCTTATGGAAGGATTATGATTAATAAACTCATTGCTATTTGCTTCAAAAGAAAATGAAAGATTAGGTCTATTTGGAAAAAGAATTTTATATGTCATTAAATATTGACCTTGCTTACACTTTCTTAACACTGTCACTTCAACTTAATTTGTGCCATGATAGTAATAAAAATTGCATGGATTAAAATTTGGGTCAAATGGGGAGAATTCCATGAAAGTATCTTCGTGTTTCTCTTCTACCTATTATAGGGAAGCTCTCCTACCAGGAACTTGGAATTGCAAAGCTTTCTGGATTTCGTGAGTGGCTTTCCCTCCATCCAGTAACTGCGGAGTCAGAAAATGCTTCAAAAATGATAATTTTTGCTCATCACCACAAAGTTCTTGATGGAGTGCAGGTAGATTTTTTTCATCAGTCGGGAGTTACTGTTTACTCCAGAATCCCTTATTAACTGCATTTACTAATGATGTTGTTTGCCTTCTGAGTTTCCTTCCTTTACATTAGGCTCACTTCCATCATACCATCATACTTTGTATTCTTTCTGGCCTCTGATGCTTTGGTGACTTTGATTTCCCACCAACATTTAGATCTAATGTGTGATACAGTGTTTGTCTTTTTAAACCCCTCAGGAGTTTGTATGTGAGAAAGGGATTAGTTTTGTCCGAATTGATGGAAATACACTTGCCAGGGATAGGCAGTCAGCAGTGGTGTCGTTTCGATCAAGACCAGAGGTATCATAGATTCATAACCTTTTTTGCAGTCTTTTTCTTTGGATTTATTGTGATATTTTTCTGGTTTCTTCTTCCTTCTTCATTCTGTTTGACCTATTGGTCCAATTTAGCCTTCTATGTGGTTAAAGGCTTAAAGAGGAGTAATTGTATAAAGCATAAAATTACAGTTTCATTATTTGATTGCAACTGGTATAGCAACTTTGAAATCTATTATGCTGTATTTCTTCTATGGCATATACAATGTGGCACATTTTGATGAATAGAAGACATTTTTCCCTTTTGATTATAAGCTGATAGTCTAGTCTCTGCTCCATTGTTAGTCTGTTGGGACAAATGATCGAATTGTTACAGTGTGTTTATCCTGGTTGTGAGCATGCATAAGCATTTGTCATTAGTGAACAAACTTGCCTGTCTCATTTAAGGTCAAGTCTTGTGCTCTTCTTGTTGAAAGACCAATTTGAATGTCTTCAGTAAGACTTCTGTAAATTTTAAAGGACAACCATATTGTATTTGTACGTTTTGTTATTATCAAACTATCTATCTTTCTGTGCATTACTTTTGTATGGACCTTCATACAGCATGCCATGTTCAATATTATTTTTAGTTGCTATATTCAACATGGCTACATCTGTGCCAATTAGACGAACTTTGCACTAGATTCCCTTTACATTTAGCCTTGTCCTGATTCATAATTTATACTTGTTTATCAGGTTAAAATTGCGATAATAGGTATTTTAGCAGCAGGATTTGGACTTGATTTCTCAGCAGCACAAAATGTCGTGTTCTTGGAGCTTCCTCAGTGCCCAACTCTGATGCTTCAGGTTCTGTTTGATCATTCTAACTACTATATTGGGATTGTAGGATGGGTAACATATGCCATTCGCTTGTGTTTCTGTTGTCTTAACCATTGATGTTAGAAACACTCATCTGTTTAGGAAGTCTCAGCACATGAAGTACAAAGCTGTCTAATATGCTGCAGAAGATTGCATTTTCCAAAGTGCAGAAAACTGATTGGCATTTCTATGAAAAAGAAAAAATGATTGGGATAGCAAAAGGAAGAAAGTAGTTCTATGGATGCATGATTGACACTAATGAAGCTCTTTTTATGATGCCAATACCATGCATTAAATCTCAAAATATGATGCTGGTTGTTTTAATGATAACAGTGCTGCAGACAGTGGACACATCTAAAGATGACTGCATTTGAAAGGAACAAAGAAATGGGAAGTCACGTGCTTCTATATAAGAGTAGTTGATTATGTGCTGTTCTAAAATTGGAACAGGGGTGGTTTCACATGACATTATTTTGTGTTTTACTTGGGGCACACTTGGCCAACAGAGCTTTAATGAGATTACTGTCATCTTTTGATTGAACTTATATGATAATCAATGTCAAGTGTTGTGCATGATGCATTATTGATGATGAGTACCTATGACTTTGCACTTTTGCAAGCCCTGTTGGTTTCATCTATTTGTTGAAGTGAGTGGTATTCCTGATATCTTGTAATACTTAATTATGTGAATCTCCTTTGAAGGCTGAGGATAGAGCTCACCGACGAGGGCAAACAAATGCAGTCAATGTATACATCTTCTGTGGGAAGGTGCTTGTGATTTTGTTGTTCATTTCAAATATTTAGGATTAGTACTCCTTGTGAATTATTCCTCAAGCAGGAATTGTTGGTTTGGTCCTTCTGCAGGATACGTTGGATGAATCGCTTTGGAAAAATTTGAACAAAAGTTTGCACCGTGTTTCATCTACAACAGATGGTAAATATGATGCAGTGAAAGAGATACAGGTATCATTGTTGCAGCGTCTTTGCTATAAGTTTTTGTCATTTACTTTGCAAAATTTCAGATTGACAAGGACAAATTTCCATCTAGTTTCTTTTTCTAATAGGGTAATTTAAACCTTAAAATTTTTACAAACTGCAGACATATAGAGGAAATTCTTAAGCATTTAATCTCAATAGAATTTGAATGGATTCCCTTTCCAACTTAGTGGACAAACAAGTTGACTGGTCAACTTTCCAAGTGATTATTGGTACAAGTTCACATCGTCATAAGTTCAGATTTACTTTTAAATTTGTTGTTTTCAGTTGTAACAATAAGTCTAATAGCCCGTTTGGCAGCACGTTGGAAAACCACAGTTGAGTAGAAGCTCCAATTTCTTGCTTCCTCTGAAACGTGGTTTGGAGATGGGGTAACAATTTTCCGAACACAGCATAAGTGAATGATTTGCCTCTCATCAGTCATCTCTCTTGTTACTTTTTTCCTTTTTAGATCTTTTGTGAGTTTAATCATTTTTCAATATTTGTGCTATCTCCTTCCTGTGAACTTTTGATAAGCTAATAAAATACATTTTCTCGCCCTTATTATGAAAAGCAAAATGTTAAAATTTTTGCATGTTTAGAAGTTGATTTATTATTTCTTATTCTCTTCTATAACATTCAGCTTCCTTTTGGGGGGAGGGGGGATGTTGGGTGGCAGGTTGAAGGTGTTTCTTACTTGGACACATTTGTCAAAACTGATAGTAGTTATGGAGAGCAATCTGCATCCAATGAAAATTCTGAACAGGTCATGATGTTGCCAGATTTTGTCGGAGTTTCGAATTTGCAACCTTCCCAAGCAAACTCTAAGGAGCCAGAAGCAAAATTGGGTGATCAATCTGATCGGTGGACTTACTTTGTAAATAATTTAGTTCAGACTACTCATCTTGTTCAGTACTAACCCACCAAAACACTTGGCATGATATTTAATTTGCTCTGTTTATACGCCCATTAACTTCCTTTTAACTATTCTATTCTACTGGTAGAATAGGCTGATAAGGTTTCCTGCCTAGAATTAGGCAAGGATTCTATTTTGGATGGAAATCAAGATGTAGATGCTTTTGACACCAAGGAAAGATGCTTTAGTTTTGACACTAATAAGATGGATAAGAGTGGTGGAAACAAAGATCAGATGATAGATTTTATTCAAAAGAACAGTGGTGAAGAGAATAATCAAGTAGAAGAGGTGCGTTTGCATTGCAGTCTTTTAATCTGGAGAGAACAACTGCACTTTTCATGTATTTTAATTTGACTGCCTAATGGTGTTGTTTCTTATGTTTGAGGTGCAGAATAAAAAATCATCGCCAACAATTAAAGCAGATGACTGCCAACCTGTTCAGCCAATTGAAGCTGATGAAAGTTCCTCCGGTCAAGTTGAGTCTCTACGATTTGAGGTAAGTTTATTTATAACATATTTTTTGCTTTTTTAATATCAGGTGGAGTTGGTTGAGCGTACTTTCTGCCTTGTAGTATGACTGTTCCTGATTTTTCTGAACACATAGTAAGAGCGCTAGTTAGGTGGAAGTGTTGTCTTAATATATGTCATATGAATTTTACCCCAAAAAAAAATGCCATATGAAGTGTACATTATATACTGAGATACTTTATATGGATGAGAAAATGGATGGTTGCCTTAATGACCAAGAGTTTTTTATTAGTATTGATATCGACGAAACAGCTGATCATCCTTATAAATATGGGAATAATTTTTGCTTGTTCTTTCAGGTGAGCCCATACACTGGAAGGATCCACTTGTATACTTGCATTTTGGGTACAGATACAAGACCAAGACCACTTTTTAAGAATTTCCGACCAGAGGAACTTGAGTTGCTAAGTTCCTTTGCTGATGATGATAAAAAGAAAAAGGAGATTTCCATCAAGGACAATTCTGCTTATACACATGCTCTTTTGGAATTTTTAAATGAATGGAAGAAATTAAGGCCAATTGAGCGAAAGAAGTTACTGGGAAAACCATTACAACTTCCCTTGGCTGTTGAATTGTGCTACTTGAGTGAAAGTAATAGCCACAACAACAAGGTTTGTGTGCTGTAATTTGAACTCTCTTATGGATAACATTGTTTCTCTCACCTCAATCTGTCTATCCTTTGCCACAAAAAAAAAAACTTTATCCCTTGGCAATATATGTAAATGTAAGAATATTCTTTCTTTGACAGGGATTATTAAATGGTGGAAGTAAACGGCGCATGACACCTTTAATGGAGATTAGCCATCCTTTACCATCCGATGCTGTTTGGAAAAAGGTCTATCTGCGAAGTGGCAATTGTAAGAAGGAGAAAGAATACACTCAAGGTTGGACTTTGACAGATGAACCACTCTGTAAGCTTTGTCAAAAGACATGCATGTAAGTCCTGGGGAATTAATATGTAATTGTTATAATTTGTTTGAGTCTTTAATCAGTTCCTCTGCTTTCAGAGGTAACAATGCAAAGACACCTGATTATTTTGAAGATCTTTTCTGTAACCTTGTCTGCTATGAAGAGTATCGCATGAGAACAAGCAACAAATTCCTTCGTCAGGCAAGAACTTTGATCATACTTTAAGTGGAATGTATACCTATGTTTGCTTTGTTGCATGGATGTTCTTTATTTGAAACAGTGATGAGTCTCTAAGCTTTTCTTTACCAGCTTGAGATGAAATCTGCAGGAACTTTTCGAAATTGAACATGGTGTATGCTCAAATTGCCATTTAGACTGTCATAAACTAGTTGAGCATATAAGACCTCTGCCATTGGCAAGGCGACGAGAGTACATTGAGAAAGTGGCACCAAAAGTGGCTAAGCGAAAGAACATGTAAGTCTTTAAAAGTGAAAGCCAGTCTCTTATGATGTTAAAGGGAATGTGATAGGCTTGTTAAATGAGTTCCTGTAGGGAAGACTGTTAACAGATTTGCTTATCAAATTAACACTGACAGTCTTCTGAAACTCCAATGGACCATCTGCAGGCTGGAGAAGCTTGTCAATGATCCAACTGAAGGCAATGCATGGCATGCAGATCATATTGTTCCAGTATATCAAGGTGGAGGTAGGATTTATTTAGATTTGCAGTCTTACTTGCTTTTCTAGTTCTTTCTGTAGTGGCAGTCTGGCAGGATGAGGTGGGGTGTGATGTGGTGGGAAAAATATCCAAACTATTGTTTCGAATTTGGATGGTTAAAAAGCAATGGAGTGGAACCCATCCTAACCCACTTCACACCCCAATTTTCAAACCCCTTCAAGAGGGGGTTAGGGATGGTTTGAGTTCCATTTATTTATTTATTTTTCATTTACTCTTTCATCCTCTCTGCCATTAAAGGAAATATATATATATATATGGGTAATAATGATATTTTCACCCTTCAAACCTATCCCACCCTATTAATGACATTGTAACTTGCAAAAAATGGGGATGAGTTACCATCCCTCTTTTAACTTAACTTCCAAACAATGGAGTGGGAGCATTCTCCCTTCCCTCTCCACTCCATTCGACCTCTTAAAAACTTCCGAGTGAGCCCTTATGCTCTTAGTTCACAGTCGTTCAATTCCATTATGGCCATATTGACATTTTAGTCTACCAATTGAGCATAAGAAATAAAAATTTAAGCTTCCAAACGTTCTTCATGGCATTGGATTATCCAAATTGATATTGTGTTTGACCAAGAGAATAGCCTAATCAGGCTCAAGGATTGTATGCCCTCGATATTTTCAACATGTTTATATTTTTTGGTGGTTGGCACGTAATGAAGTTGTGTTGGAAGGTTTTTTGGTTAGTAGAAGCCAAGTGTTTTGGTGGGTTAGTACTGAGCTTCTCTTATTTTACTATTTTGTAAGTTTTTGAACCAAGATACCTCCCTTTCCTCTATACTCATGCCCTTTATTATGAACTATTGACTTAGGGTCTTGAAGTTTTTATATATTATTATTTATTCATATGTAGGCGAATGTAGACTGGAGAATATGAGGACCCTTTGTGTGGCCTGCCATTATGATGTTACTACAGCACAGTGTGCTGAACGACGCAAAGAAAGAGCCAAGGCCAAGAAACAACTAAAATTAGTAATGAATGAGTTAAAAATTGGTCAAATGAAGGACGCCACAGGCTCTAATATTAAGGTATGTTGGTCAGGCGTTGGTTTCATCTGTGTGAGTACAAAGTTGTTTAATTTTGAGGCTGAGCATCACTGGGATGTATCTCAAATGCCAGCTTGAACGTGCCCTTTGACATTTACATCCAGGTGAAAATCTATGCTTGCTATGAAAAGGTGATTTATTTTATAAATTGAAGACGAGACATTGAAATGTTCCATTGCAAAATATTGTCAATTTTACTTACTTTCAACTTTTGGCATGCATATCAAAGTTTTAAAGATGGGGAACTTACAGTTGATTCTTAAATGACTAATATGTCTCTTTCCTTACATTATAGAAATGAGATTAGCAAACAATTATGTCTGTTTGATATGAAATGCTGACAGTAAATGTGTATGCATTTCAAATAATTACATTTTATTGACTGGGATATTAATCAATTCTCATTGTGTCTGTGATTATATTGGACCTTAGATTTGTTATTATAATTTTTAGTGAGTACTCAAACGCCTACACACACACGTTTCACTATCTATCTTTGTTTTGCAAATTTTGTGGCATCATCATGTCTCTATTGTGTATGTCTCATGTGCCATGTCCATGTCAAATGCACAAGACATTAACTTTTAGAATGTTGCTTTTGCTCTTTGAATTTATTCGGGGATATTACACTATCTAGTGCCTTTTATAGAATAACATTAGGAAGTACTGAGTTTGAGATAGTGGCGCTGGTGCAAGTAGGCTTGCATTTCAACCTTGCTTGGCGAAAGTTGTTTAAGCCAAAAATTTTGATGACCTATTCAAGTATTTTCATACTTCATTAGCAAGATAATGCTCAAGTTGTTTGAGATGCAAAGTTGCTGATTATTATGTGATTTAAATTTCAACACATTTTTCAATTAACTTCAGGAGCATGGGCTTCTTGAGGTACAGGGGGATGGCAATGAGGATGAGCTTGTGGTCAAGGTGCCTGGAAGTGCCTATTCTGTAGCTAATGGCTAAGAATGTGAAGGAGCAGCCTGGAAGGCCTCTTCTATAATAAAAAGTACTTGGTGGAAACATCTGCATGCCCCAGCCTCAATTTATCGCTATATTTGCCCATTGTATGATTTTGGTGGCTGTTAATTTGGTTCTGAGGAAATTGTTTTGGCAGCTTCTTGGGATGTCTTGTCTTGAAGTAAAAGCGAGTTGTGTTCGACATGGGCAGTGTAAGGGTACAATTCAGTAAAGCCATCAACGTGGGTTGACCCGATTATTCCGTAGGTTATAAGAATTCGAGCCACATTGATTGTACCAGCTATTCCAACCATTTGCGGAGCAAGGTTTGTATTAATGCACTAATGAGATGGGAGTTGATCTGGCTATTTGGTAAATTGTTTTGTTGTGACTCATGAATCTTGGTCCGGTGTAATGGAATATATATTTTTGGTGTTGTATGTATCACCGGACATGGAAGTTTCCAATTTGAACGGTGATGTTAAAAATGACGATGAAACTGTACTTTGCCCACTGCTCCTATAGACTAAAAAAATACACCTTCACTTGTAAAATTTACTTTTTTCTTGACTTTATTTTCTTGTTTTGCTCCCTATTAACCATTTTTACATCTACCTCAAGATAATAAATGCGGCAGATTCCCTGGTCATTTTGATTGCCGTTATGAACATATGACTTGGATTTCTTTGATCTTTCTTTAGTCTTATTTTTTCTACATTATGTCTCACATATTTCATTTGATTTTATCGTTGATGATTTCGTTTCGTCTTCAATTTTCTTAACTAGTGTGGAACAAGTATAGTGGGGCTTCAATTTGTCAATGATGCTTGTATATAAATTTTATGTGTATGCTCTGCCATTGCATGGACCCGAACCTGCCCTGATTTTAGTGTTATTTATTTAGTTCGGAACCTGCTCGGCTAAAAGTGAAATAGTTCGGCCCGGCTGGAATCGTTGAATGGATGTATCGTTTTTTTCCCCCTTTGCTCTCTTGTATATTTTAGTTGTTTCGTCAGAAGCTTTACACAATTTCCAGAGTTTTACAGGACTTGGGAGTCCGGTACTGTTACTTTTAACTTTTCAACTTCATATTTAAAATATTTCTTTACTTTGTTGACAGGTACATTTTACTTTTGGGATGCATTCAATAATTTCCTTAGTTAATAAATTTTTAAAGGTGATATTTAAATGAAATTTGTTGAGTACTTTCTATATTTTCAATGAATATAGTATAATTTTTTATTGCATTACTAATTTTTTTTATAAAAAAAGCTTGCATGTCATAAACTTAGTAAATATTTATGTCTTTTTCTTTAGTCAATGTTTGTGATATATTTGTATATGTTTGTTAATTTTAAATTGTTTATCAACTCTAGTCCAAGTCAGCCTTAAAGAAAAAAAGTGTCTCTCTCTATATATATATTGGAATAAAAGGCAAGATTTTTATTGGCATATGCGTTGATTCATTTCTGACCAGTAATTTGAAAGCGTTTTTAGACCCAAGGAAAAAGAAAACACATAATATACTTATTACAATATTATTATGCAATATATAGTATATAAATTAAAAAAATTAATACTATATATATGGGCTGGGCTTTAGAAAGTCCAAGCTCAGCCCATTTATATGACATTCTTTTTAAATTTTGTTCTCATCTTAACTTTTGCGCTATGTCTAATTGTTTTCTCGTGTCAGACCTATCAATATTAGGCATGCTTTTGGACCATGATCAAGTATATATAACTTCATGCCTTGTTATATAAAACTACAAAATCTCTTAAGAAATGTCTATGATTTTTAATGTCTTCCTATTTCCCTTTGTCCTTTGTAAGACCAAGGCCACGATTAGTAAATAGGAATTAGGCTGATGGAAAAGAAATAAGAATGTAATCTTATCCCAAACATATTTGGTTGAAATTTGGGGTATTCCATTCCTATTCCCTAGGTAGAACTCATTCCCACATTGGTGGGAGTAAAGATTTCATCCCAGAACTCATGGAAATGGGCCCAATTATTGGGAATCAAATAGAATTGGACAAAAATGCCCTCAAACTTTGCTTCGTTCCACCATGCTCTTTCTCATTTGATACCCTCTTTCCCAGAGCTTCTGTCCAAGCCCTAGTAACGTTCATGCCGTAGCAGCTTCTTGCCCTTCGTTCCCCGTGTGATTATCGTTGATTGGGACCGGACACCCTCCATGATGAACCAATCCAGTTGCTCGTCTTGCAAACGCCAACTAGTAAATGCCCTGTTGCTTGAGAAATGGAGGCAAATTCCACCTATCCTCCTTGTTCCATTTTTTCTTGTTCTCTTTTTTTACTTCCCTTCATTTTCATTGTGTTTGGTAGCAGGGGTGAACAAAACCGAACTGAACCATTCAAACCAAACCAAATCAATAAAAACCGATTAACAAATAGTTTCGTTTAGTTTTTTTAAATTTAAAATCTATTAATTCGGTTTGATTGCCGATTCATAGCATGTTTGGTTCGGTTAAATTGAACTAAATCGATAAGTTGCCTACACTATTTTATTATAAAATACTACTCTTGTTTTATTTTTTTTCTTACTCTTCAAAATGTTTTGTTAATTTATGGGTGTTTTCTAGACCATAAAAAAAAAGATAAAAATGATAAATTATGGATACATTATTATTGGTTAAAATTTAATAAGATGCATGATATTAAAAATTAAATTTTATATATTACAAAGAATAAAATCTTAAAAAAAATATTTTTGGCCAAAAAAATATAGACTAAATCGAATCAAATCGATTAGAATTCAAAATCGAAAAGATCCAAAAAATTGTTAAACCAACACAGTTTGTTTGAGTGCATGTTAGTGATTTATGGAGTGCATGTTGTTATTAAAATGTTATGCCCTTGCTCTGAAGAGCAGATACTGAGACCAAAAGTGCTACGCTTTGCCTAGAAATAGGAGCTATTTTGGTCTATGTTTTTCTTTCTATTAAGTTTGAACAATTTCACTTAATTAGCAATTGGAATCCCATGAAAACTTGCTAGTTTGATGATACCTGTTTTTATTAGCAATTTCACTTCTCAAGGTGTTTCTGAGAATCACTGTGTAAAACACAGCAAATTTGATGTCCCTCTGGCGAGTCTACAATATCAAAATTATGATTGATGAAACAGTTTTACAATATCCCTGCTTGTTTTCTGAAGAACTTGCCAAGCTATTTCTCTATCTTTTCTGGGTTGTATTTCCTGACGTTGATTGCAGTGTAACTGTAGTAATTCTAGATGGATTTCCAAACAAGCACTAGTCCTTGGTGGTCTGGCGACCATCTAAACCGGAAAAACTTGGCAATTATTATATTACCATGAATAGCAAACTCATAAATCCCAAAAGTTTTAATATTTTGGCAGCAAGTGACTAAATGAACTTTCGTGCATAACTCGCACATGACATCAGCTTTTAGGATGCTCATATGTATGAAACGGCAATGCGTTATGCATTCGAGAAAAGTCATCAAGACCTCAGTCTACAACGTTTGAACTCGGTACTTCATCAATTCCACTGGGAATTTCGGCTGAAAAGAACTGCTCTACTTTATCAATGAAGCTGTTAGGAAATCTACAGTGCAGCATTAAAGATGAGGCCTCTGGAATGGATAAATTTTGCTTGGGAGCCACTTCTTCATTATTCTTAGTTGCCTTGCTATCCCTTTGGCTCCTCATCTTGCTAGTTTTGATGCTATTTCCTAAAGCTCCACTCTTTCCCAAAGAAATCCGAGTGCCTTTGCCATTAGTGCGGCTGTATTTTATTGGAACATCCACATGAGGCTTTCTAAACTCAGAACCTAGTTGATTTTGTTCACTGGATTCATCTGCTGGGGAACTATCTAAGGCTGAATTAAGTTGAGATGCAGATGAAGCATTCTTGCAAGATCTAAGCAAGGAAAGTAGCATGTCAAAACTCAGTTCTTGCTGGACTACAAATTTGTTCTGCTCACACCCATAGCATGCAGCAACCAATGTGGCAGCCAAAAATGGCATCAACTCAGGGTCACTGAAGAAAACAAAAGGCAGATCGCATACCTGTCTTGTTCCAGCTCAACATTAGTTTATATCAATATAATTGAGAAAATAAATCAAACTTTATTAATTATTCAATGACCTTATGGAGGATGGTGGGACTCTTTCCCCACCGAAGGACAGCTTGATTACCAGGATGGAACAAGGCAAAGTGACCAAGAAGTGACAGAGATTCAAGCATAAGGATTCCAACCTGAGACACAGCAGTGCAAAGCGTTAAAGTGTACTTAGTGGGAAAAAGTTTTTTTGTTGTTGTATATTTGCCTACAAATTACTGTGTTTAATGCATGGCATGAAATAATGTAACTATATTCCAACAATGCCAGCAGATTAAAGATGACTGCCCCATCTTAACTATCTGTGTTTGTTTTCCATGTCCTGCACTCAGTGAACTTTTTCCATAAAACTTCCCTTTGGGGAAGGGAGGGCGCAGGGGTTTCATTTTAGAAGATCCCGTGTCCTATTATAGAAGACAAGCCCCAAGGCCAAGTCTTTCATCAGTCTGAAGCATTAAAGGATAAAGAATCCCATTCATTTATTGGCATCATCAACCAATAATATATTTGGGTAGTTGGTGATGTTCGAAAAGCACTCCCAAAAAGATTTAAAAAATGTGTTATGCACCTGATCATTGGCAGCTTTCCACTTGCTGGTGCAATGAGAAAGAAGGAAGCTCATCAGATGGAAAATTTCCATTTTCAGATCTGGCCTAGCCTGTGAGCAAAACAAGATCAAGGAAAAGGGGAATCTGTCAGTGAGTGAGCAACAGCAACAGGAAGGGGGTGAAAATGTAGAGATTATCTTTCAAAATTAAATTACAGAGATCTTAATAAAGTTTAACATACACCAACACCAAAAACAGAATCTAATGATAGGGTGAACAACAAACTTACTAGCATTTGCTGCAAAAATACAAGATCCAAAAGAGCCACATTATTCAGCACTTTCAGTACTCCAGCAGCCACCTCTTCAAAATTAGATGGAAGGATATACGATGCCTACAGAAGAATGAAGCCATTCAACTTACCCTTTTAGATACAACTTCAGAAAAATATCAAATTTTTGAAAATGGGTCCTCTCAATTTCTCTTAGACGTTGACAGTATCACTGTTAATTTGGAAAGAGATAGATACAAAATGTGTAAAATCTACTTGAATGTATGGGATCTATTTAAGTAATGAGTCCTACATACTCTAAGTTTATCTCTCTTTGAAATTGACAAAGTCAATTTTGAACAAAAATTGAAAAGATCCATTCTCCAAATTTTCTATGGTACCAGGATAGGCAAAGCAAGCCACCACAAGGAAAAAAAATTATGATATATCGAACACTATTTCAATAGAAAGAATACACACACACACACACACACACACACACACACAAGTGTAGCAAACACACACAGTAAATGAATTGCCCCCAAAATAAATGGTTGGAGATCCTCCGATATGGATGCACACCACCAGGAAGTGGCATGCTCATTCACAGGTTTAAAGTAAACTAACCTAATTCTAGATTACTTTGCTGCAAATTTATAAGAGAAACTCCAAGAAAGAGAAATTAAAACAAGTACAACAAGGGGAGGATAAGATGCCATCCAAACAAAAAACTAAAAATACAAAATCAAAGAAGCTAATAAATGTGACAAGTATGTCCAATCTCCCAACATAGCATAAATGGAGACTCCCTAAAAACAACCATGAGCAGAGCACCAAAGAGAAACCATAAACATGATCTTATCCCATAACAAATGTTAAAACCACAACAAACGCATACATGCAACAGAAAATTAAAAACAAACAAAAATTAATACTCATACTAAGAACACACGGAAATTACAATTTAGGAGCTTCCGGAGAAGATATGTCTAATTCATAAACATTAACCAAGAGAGTTAACTATATACCGACCTAATTAATCACTTTTCTGGTTAATGTTCCAAAAATGAAAATATCTTTACCAGGACATCTTCAATTGCCATTCAAAGGAACAGGTATAGGAGATTGGCAATAAGAGAAATATCATCTTCATCATGTATTAGAAAAACCGGTATAAGTGAATTTGCAATTTGCAGAAGATTACCTGTTCAGAGGATGATCTATTGTTTGCCTGCAGTAGTACAGCAGTCAAAAGAGAGGGGAGACTGACCAGTCCTGTTTCAGAAACAGCAGAAAGAAGAAATACCGCAGGCTGATCCAAGATTGATACTTTTTCATTTTTCTGTGCTGCAACCGCAACTGTGTTTTTCTCATCCTTTTGGGAAACAGAAGAATTAATAATATCCCCCCTCTGATTGTTCTTAGATTCATCTGGAACATCCCTATTCTCCATGTCAGCATTCTTTAACTGAAGAGAACCATCAATCTGCTCCAATTCATGACCCTTGCCAATAGCAAGAGATTCATCACTCGCATTAACCTTACACAATTCATCCAATGGTCTGTCCTCTGGGACATCAGGTAAATGCATCACTGAACTACCATTAATTACAGACAAGGGAGACCTGTAATCTCCCCAGGAGTTACTTACTACTGAATGAATAGAATCTGCAAACTGAGCCCCTTCACTTTCAATTTTCTGCTCCTTTGCCATGGGGAAAGATTCCCAGTCAATGGAACTAATTGTGCCAGGTCTGGAAGTCAAAGCCACCAAAAGATGTATGCTTAAGAGGATAGGGGCAGGAAATGCTGACCCTTCCATTTGAGGCCTATCATGAAGTGCAAAAAGATCTCTTAATCGATGAATAACTTGGTAGGAAATCAGTAGCTCCAGCAAGCCATCCCGCATTTGAAGCTGTCTTTCTTCAAAGCTTATATGACCAAAAATTGTTGTAACAGTCCACAAAAAATTATTTAATATTTCAGAGATTAATTCAAAATTCTCAACTGATGCTTTATTTCCTGGTAAACTTAGATTACCAGGAATACTTAAGGATGCTGCAATCTTTATATAGTTCTCGAGAGCTGCTGATAGCATTGGGATGATTGGTGGCAAAAGATTTTGTGCAAGGAAATAGCTCCTATTTGCAGGTGCAGATAGTACTACTTTCAGAAGTTTTAAAAGGTGCAACGTAACCTGACATGCTTCAGGTTTTGAAGTGTGCGAAGCAGGCAGGGCAGAAGCAATAAAATCTAGCAGTCCAGCTTGACGAGATGCCTGAAGCTCTGGATCCTTTCCCTCCAAATACTAGTTCACAAAAAAGAATGACAAAAGCACAAGTTAGAAAGTTATCTGAATTAACTGGAAATGAATATTTTTTGTTTTTCAAAGAGGAGACCAGTATGGAAGTGCCAGACACAGTTAAATTGTAAATGATGTCCTAAGAAAAAGGAAATCAGTTCAACGTTTTGTCAGGAGAGAAAATGTTTGAATACTTGTCCATACAAGTTAATGATTTAGAACAATTCATTAAACAAAAACAGAGACCATATGCAAGCATCAATATGAGAAGTGCAGACTAAAATTAAGAAATAACTGGATACAAATATAAGTGTAAGAGCATGTAATTTTTCCAGACATAGATCTACTTACTAAATAATAAAGAGATCTCCAACAAATGCCATTTTAATTAGAACAGTATCCATATTTCAAAGTGCAAACAAAAAATTCAGCTTGCACCAAATTTCATCATGGCTCAAAGTTCTAAGGGATATTAAAAATCTCTGGATCCAGAGATACATATAAAAGGTCCACTGAAATTAAAAAAAAAAAAGATACCTTAATCATTTCAGCAATTATTAGCCCTATACTCGTGGCCCCTTCTTTTCTTGCTTGCCTAAGTCTTTGAAGTTCTTGAAGCCACCGGCCAACTTTTGCCCTAGCAGCACCCACTGCCACTCTATATCCAATGCCAGCACTTTCACCACCAAGAGGAGGCTCAGGAAATTCATATTTCAAAGCCATCAGTCTTTGTCGAATTTTCTTAATTCTTCGCTTCATTGAGTGTTGCAATGTGATGCTGCCAATTCCAAGACAAGAACCTCCTATGCCAGAGGCAATGTTTGTTTGAGGGTCATCACTGCTATTTGTTGGTGTAGATCTACCCTGCCCCGATCGACGCAGCAAAGGGGATGATTGATCCCTGAAATCCATGGAAGCTCTCTCTCGAATTTGCTCCAGGTAAACCTTACGACGTTGTTCACTTTCACTAAGTCTCTCTGCCAATTTCTGGGCCAATAGTTCAGCTTCCTCTTGCTGGGCTTTGGCTCTTTCTTCCTTTCTTCGAAGCTGCTCAATAGCTCTTGCTTCACGTGCTGCACTTGATGCTTTTCTTTCCTCTTCCCTTCTAACTTGAGCCTCCTCCTTTTTCCGCTGTATCTCAGCAAGACGCTGTAACTTTTCAGCCTCAATGAGTTTTCGGCGTTCTAGAACAGCCTCTTCCCTTGCCAAATCCTCCTTTTGCTTAGATTTTATTACTTGCAGCTTTTCAGCTCTTCTCAACTCAGACCCATGAAGCTTCTGACGCAACATTAACTTTTTATTCTCTTCATTTAAGGAAGTAATGAACCGAACCTCATTTACCTTGCTACTTTCATCACCAGCTCTCTTCACCACTTGAGCTAGAAATGCTTCATGACGAGATTCACCGCGTTGATGACGGGCATACATGCCCTCTCGTAACTTCATATTGCGAACTGCCTGCCATTCATTGACTCGATTTAGTTTTTCCGATGTACGTTGAAGTTTCTGTACTCTCTCATTCTCTAACTCACTTCTGATTCTCATAGCACGGGCATGCTTTTCTTCCGCCTCCTTTCTCAAGTCTGAACTGGTTTTCTTCTTTTTGTCAGGAGACATCAGTTTATCATGCAGGATACGTACACGTTCGGCACTTTTCCTGCTCATGCCTGGTGAATAGGACACACGAGAAGAGACACGGAATGGAGATGAGAGAATATCCTCCCAGTTCCTCTTTTCCTTCCAAGCATCCATGGATTTTCCTGCAGCTACATTCCTCTTTTCCTTATCTTTTTCAGGCAAAGGTATTTGCCTCCGGATGTTATCTGTGGATCTGGAACTTTTCTCAGTAATACCTTCTGTTGGCACTTTATCTTTCTTAGAAAGCAGCTTCTCAGCTTCAGATCCAAGGTGCTCTCTTTTACTCTTGGTGGTGGCAAAAGCAGCAGAATTTTCCCTGGGATGTGAATTAGATAAATTAACTTCCAACGACAATGAGCCCTCTGGTTGGTTACGTCGTCCATTTTGTGCTAAGATTGCTTTGCAAGGCTTTCCTGCTTCAATATCATGCTTTTCTTCATTTAGATACCCTTGATTAGCATCTGAAGCTCCAATGTGCTTTCTTGGCCTTGGCACTGAATCCTTGCGATTGCCACTAGATTCAAGAGTTGGACATTTAGACTTGGCATTCCCTGCACTATTAACTGCTTGTAAACTAGCACGCTCTTGTTGAATCTTTCTAAAAGCTTCAAGAGATGAAGATAGTATATCAGCCTTATGAGGTGATGATGTCATCCTTCGTACCTAGAATCAAGACAACCAAGCATCTTAGCATTAGACAGCCAAGTGATCCAGGTTTCTCACAGGGATGGACTTATTCTCATATGTGAAGTCAAATGACTAGCCTCTTAAAAGCAGAAACCAAGCAAAAAAAGAGGCTAAGAAAGACATAAGTTATTGCTCAATCATATGCTATCTCTATTTATACATTTTCCCTGCTAGAGTCCAAGAAGTGAACTTCAACCGATGACAATCAGTCTAAACTATAAATCTAGCATTCATTGATAATATAATTCAATTAATATGAAATTTATATGCATAAGTAATAACATAAGAAATTTAAAATCTAATGGTGGGTGAAAAGTGAGAAGTTGTTCCTTAGTGTTAGACTTGGAAATTTCATCCTGGATTAGACTTGGAAATTTCACACTGGATTGGTTTGACTTTGATCTCAACATCTATATACATGCCATGTAAAGAACGGGGATTCCAAGGTGGGCACAAACAGATACCCATAACTGTATACAAATGCACAATTGCACAGTTACAAATACATATTAAGATAGACTTAATATTCATCATAGACAGTTCTGTCCCTCTAAATTCTACCATGTACCCTGTGAATGAACAACATATGGCAAACTTCTTCATCAGTTTATACCATAATACAATAAGAGAAAGAGAAAAGAGGAAAATGTAAAATAGATTGGTGCAGATCTTATATCACTCATTAAATATTATTCCTCCCTGCATTAATGCACATGAACAAACGCACTTACTCACATTCAGCAATGTAAGTATATTAATCTTTAGAATACATCCTTTCCAAGGGTATGAGGACCTTTAACAATAAAAATTTGTTTAACATGATAAGGGAGCAAAATAGAGATTATGCTTTCAGTCTAGACTTTTTCAGATTATCCAAATTTCCTAAACACAGTAAATATAACTTATTACAGACTAACTGCAGTAACTTGGCACCTCAAAATATCAACCTGAGCAATAGAAGGCAACACACTAATACAACCAAGCGCACCTCCCATGAGAGAGCATGTGTCCTACGATGGTCACTCTTCAAGATGACCGGAACTCCATCAATTATTTGAGAAGACTTTTTAACTTTCTCAAATTCCTCAACTCTGTTGATTAGCTCTTTGAAATCAGATGCAGCCTCCTCAAGAACAAGAATTGCCTCTTTCATCTGCTCCAAATCGCATTCCAGTTCACAAAGAAGATACAGTTCATCAACAGACCTGTTAAGATTCTCAAATAGGAAGCACCATAGCCTCTGCCTAAACCTTTCTTTGCTTTCGTTTGAGTCTCCTTCTTCAAGAACGCTCATATTACGAGAGCTTGACAAAACTCCATCCACATTACCTTCCTGTGTGCTCCTAACATCTTCAACAGAAGTTGCAGAATCTCCTATTTCAGGTCCACTTTCAGGCACAGGTGATGTACTCTGGCCACTAACAGCACTGATTGAATTGCAATTTGTTTGGGGCACTTCAAAAATTCTAATATCATTGTTTATGCAACCATCATTTACTGTTTTAATATTGGCATCATTTTTTCTCTTGCAGTTCAAGATATCATCTTCTTGATTAATTTCTTCCTCATTCAATGCTGGAATTTCTTCCAAAGAGATAACCTTAACTTTTATACCATTTTCTCTAGAAATTTCATCCTTACTTGCCAATGAAGGGCTCTGATTAGAAGCCATGTCTGAATCAACAGTTTCGGCCATAAGATCCTTATCTTGGGCATAAAATGAATCAGAAGGGGCCGCATCTGGAACACTCTCATACTTTCTACAGTTAAGCAGATTATCATCTCCAATGGTGCCAAACTTAATTCCAGCTCCACTTGAGTTTTCATGAGGCAGTGGCAAGCTTTCATCCTCTAGATCACCCCACTTGATTTTATGGACTACATCAGGCTTATTGTTTTGGGGTAATTTCTCAACATCTTCAAGTCCATCTCGAGAATCTTCAGTAAGTGGTGAAGGTGACTTCTGACTCTGATTATCATGTTTAACCACATTTGTATTAAGGTCACGTGTGCCCTCTTCTTCATTTGACTCGGAAATAGAATTTGTAACACTCCCAGAGTTATGTACAAAATTCTCTCCCACCCTTGAAAGATGGGATCTCAGCATGCCATGTGAACTTCTGTCATTTTTAACTATGGAATGCTGAGTGCGCAAAGAATTAGAAGCATTTTTCCCTGAAAGTCCTCCAACCCAGCTCTGCAAAGAGAATTTTGAAGTATTCCTGTGTTTCTGGATAAGAAGGCAAGAAAGCATAGAGCATGTCAGCAACACTTGTATTATAAGCTAAACCAAGAAGGTCCTAATCTCCAGTGCAAAACTCTAATATGACCAAGATAAAGACAATGAAAGCCAATGCTTGGATGCAAATTACCAAGAATGCATATCATAACCCCTAAACGGTTTATAAGATGTAAGAAAATAATGAAACACATGGAATAACCATTCTGCCTGGAACCAGCATCTCTAAGCACAAACGAGAGGAATAGAAATCTATATGATTAACTAACCCAAGCTTCGAACAGATATAAACTAGGCTTAAAGCAAATATATGGTTGAGCATTTAATTTTGGATGAATAACAACAGAATGTCCACTTTTTCCTTTGCTTGCCTTCAACTTCTTACTCATAAATGCAAAAATATAAGGGAAAAAAAATAGCAACAACGTAAAAATAGAGAAGAACAATTAAAATTTGCAATTTGCATAATAGAATGCTTCAACAGTGGATCACTGAATCACCTTTTTCACTTCGAACCATCCTGAGTTCTGGTCATCCACTACTTCATTGTTTTCCATCCCAAATATTCAAGACAGTAAGTGACTAACAACAAAGAGCTACATCCATCAAAATTCCAATTAACAAGAACGTGTTGGAAGATTAGCCAACTTTTACGAGTGACGCGAGAGGATATTGTTCAAATTAAATTAAGCAATCAATCATTAGATCATTAAACTGCAGGGGAGGGAGCACAATTGGGAATATGTTTCAAATCTAAATTACAATACTGTATCTCTATCCAAGAAGGGGAAAAGACGATTCTTGGTAAATGACAGCTCGTCCTTGAAATAAGAAGCTCCAAAATATGCAATTCTCGGCAATTGAGGGCGGATATGACAAACAAACGGCAAAAGGAAGTGAAAATACTGAAATCTGAAGCAATGCGAAAAGGACCTGTTCTTGTTAGGGTTTTGGAGATGACAGTAAAAGCCGGATGACTAGGAAGAGAAACAAAGGGCACGTTCTTGTGAGGAACTGCAGACAAAGAACGGGAATTTTATTTCTCTCTTCTCTTAAGAATAAAAATTAATCAAAAAATCTGACCCCTTCATTTTTCACCAAACAAGTCATATAATAGTACTTGCGCCACCATAACATCTTTCTGTGCAGCTGTAAGACATTAAAATTTGCATAAATCTCCTGCAATTTATGTCGTGTAATATTATGATTTCCTTACCCTCTATTGTGAAATTCTAACAATTTCCTCCTCTAAGTTATTAGAGTTTAAATTTAACAGCACAATTAAATAAGTATGTAAATAAAAGTTGTAAATTTTTTGTCTACTATAAATAATTAAATACTACAATGTGACTTTGGTCAAAATCCATTTACAAGGTTAAGTCGAAGTCAGAATAATATGATACTTGAGATGCAATTATATAAAAAGAGTTGTGTCATAATTAAAAAGTATAACTTTTAACATAATAGTAAATGTTTGATCTAACAATTAGTATCAATGCTCATAGCATAAGAACGAACATTATAGTATAAATATGTAATCTATGACATCAAGATTGTTCAATACTTAGAGAAATTACCACTTAAGTCAAAATTCTTGAACTCAAAATTGCTTACAAATTGTTTTTTTTTTTCTAAAGGACATGAAAATTTAATAGTAAATATTTGCTCATAAATATTTTTTATGAATGTGATATTATAATATGATATTAATGGTGAATGGTGTGATAATATAATATGACGTGGAATAATTAATAAGACAAAATTCATGTGTAGTTCTTTAATTATTTTAATGAAAAAAAATTATATACATTTTTTATATATTATATATTAAGTTGTTCAATCAAAATATAAATATATATTTTTTAATTAAATTATATACTCATCATATTTTAATTAAAAATTCAAACACTTCTTATATTTTAATTGGAGAACTTGAAAACAAACATATAAAAACTTATATTTAAATTTAATATAATTATTATTATACTTTTAATAAAATGATAATATGAAAAATAATTATTTTTAAAAAATTAATGATACAATTATTAAATAAAAAAAATACATTTACTTGTTAAAATACTTGATAACGATTTTCATATTTAAAGATGAAAATAGTAGTGCAAATAGATTAATGCATGAATACATATAGGACAAAATAGATTAATGATTCAGTATTTGGTCTTAAAATAACACCGTAGAGGAACAGATAAATATGTCTCAAATAAAAAGTGCAAAGTGTTGTATTCATTTGGGCTCAAATATAAGTTATTTATTAAAAAATTATCTTGGTTCAAAATATAAATTATTTTTTAAAATTGTCTTAATCATTAAGTAATTTTTTACTTATGTATCCCTAATTAAATTGAGAGCTATTAACACTAATATAATTTATTAAGGATAAAAGTAGATTTTTTAATTAGGGATAAATATAAAAAAATTGTGCTTTGATATAAATTTAATTAGTTAAACTACCTTTAACTAATTTTTTTAATATCTGTGAAGTAGGCATTGGTGACTTATATTAAAAATTGAATGAAATATTTATATGAAAATTCATAACAAAGTTAATGGCATTGAACTAATGATGTAAATAAGTATAGGTTTTATCGCTAATAAATTGACATAGATCAAATCAAAGAAAGAGTGTAAATTTTTTTGGGGCTAATTTTAGCTTTTTATATAGAGTAGATAAATTTATATATAAATATATTAGTTTAAATGTTTGCCAAATGATGTAATAGTTACACCAAAATAATAAATTGGTTTTATGAGATTTTTTAAAAATAAATATTTCTTTTATAGAATGGACAATCATATTAAACCAAAACATCAAACCATTTTCCTCTTACTCTAGCATAACAATCAGTAGGCTGCTGGCACATTAGCACATAATTATAGGTTTCACATTTTCTTCTAGGACAAGATATTTTTATCACTTTGTCTAAAATTGTCCACACATTATAACTTGACCTATTTATTTCAATAAAAGAATTGACCTTTTTACTATACAATCATTTTAATTAGTTTTCCTTTTTATACTCCATACTAAAATATTTTTTTTCCTATTCTAAATTACATACAATTGTTGACAAAAGAACTGTCATTTTTACATTAATATATAATATGAATAATTAACAAGAACCTTTGTCCCAGTGACATTAGAATAATATGGACAAATATCTTCTAATATCAAATTCCATTTTAGAACAGTACATATTTTTGTTAGATAATATGTAATAAATATCTTTAAAAGTAAAGGACTCATTTCTCCTTCCTCGTCTTCCTCTTTTCCTTATTATTATTCTTGCCCTTCAGTGAAATGTTGTCTTATATCTCTCGTTTTGTGTATGTCTTATAGTTATTTATACTATTGAGTGGTTAAAATTTTGTCTTAAAATTATAATTATAGCTTAGTTCCTTTCAAAATGAATGAATGTATCAGTAAACTTAACTTTTCTTGTCACATGATACCCCTAAGATTAATCTATCTCGTTTTAGCAGTCATGGTATTCGGTTGGATAGTTCTTCTTTTCTCTGAAAATGGCAAATCTTTGAACGCGTATAGCTTATTACTTCAAATAATATAGCTGCCTTCAATGTACTTGTTAACATCCTCATCATGACCTTGGAAAGAAAGAAAACACAATGAACGATAAATCACGATACATATATATCCTCAGAACCAGTTTTTTTGACCCCACAAGAAGCGACTTCTGTGTCAGTCGTTAGACTTGGTTGATCAACAAATACATAGTACCTGCTTCATCATAACATAAGAATATCAAATTTCAAAGCAACATATGTGATTGAAACTACTGCAACGAACGTGATATGGTGGATTTATATGCCCAAGGAAATTGGTCCCCTTTGTTGTCGTTTTTCCATGTCACTGTGGTTCTAATCATAGACCCACATGTGAAAGGTTGGACTCTATTTGCTAATAATTTGACAGAACACACCAAATGGTTATCAACAAAGACTTCTTTTACAAATCTTAATGGAAAGCTATTGTTGCGGTTTTTATCTATTCATGGCCATTGGCGATGCTTCAATCGAAAATTTTCACATTTTTACTCCCCCTTAGATTAACTTGATTGATGGAATATTAATTGTTAAGTATGTTTACACTAATCAAATGTAAGATGCCAAAAACAATTCTTTTGTGTTTTTCATAGAAAAAGTTGAAGCAGGTTCTTTACTCTTATTCTGCTAGATTGAAAGTGAAAAGGCAAGTCTGGGTTAATTGGCTTCCACGGAAAAAAAATGAATATAATTAATAAAGAAAAGAATAACTTTTTCCACATGATATCTGATAGATCCCTTTTAAGATTGAGATGGGAAGGAATATGCTTATATATAAAATCTTATCTTTATATTGAGAATATGAGATAGTAGTGGATAAACCATTATAATTACAAGATTATTATATTTAAGACTAAATATTCTATTTAAATTTCCATTTAGCAAAGAAGGAAGGAAGAAACATTAATCCTGTAGTGTTAAGATTTCTTCCTCTTCTTCTTTTCTTTGAATGGAAGCATGCAAAGGGTCTCGGACTCTGATACCAGACGAGGAAGCTGCATTTCTTCTTCTACTAGGCTTAGAGGGATATTAAGATTAGGGACGAAGAAGAGTCCTCCTTCTTTCTCTTTGGTTCTTCTTTGAGTTCAAAATTCTGGGCAAATTTTTGTTTTCTCTTTCCTTTGATCTTCGGGTTAAATGAAAGACAGGTCTTAGGGTTGGAATTAGAGCAAGCCAACGCAGTGTTTGGATTTGTTCTCCTCTTCTTTGAGTCTCAAGTGAATTTATTATTATTATTATTATTTGGTAATTTAGCATTTTATATTGTGTAGATAATTCTAAATATAATTATTCCACTTTTACTAATGGATGTAATAATTGCACAAAAATCATAAGTGGATTTTATAAGGTCTTCTTCAAACAATAAATAATAAACAAACGCGTTTTAGTAATAGCGAATTGGGAAACTAAAGTAATAATGATATCACTTTGTCCAAGATTACCCACGCTTCTTTAACTTGACTTATTTACTATTACAATCATTTTAGTTTTCATGTTATTTAAACTTATGTGATTTTTTTCCTTTCTTTTTTTCATTTCAAATAAAACAAAATTAATATGTCATATTAATATATGATATGGACAATTATCATCTAGGATCGAATTACATTCTAGAGAAATAAAATCGATAAATTCTCAATACAGTTTAAGGCTTTGATGAAGTTTTCACAGTACATTCCATTGCTCATTATTTACTATTACAATCATTTTAGTTTTCATGTTATTTAAACTAACGTAATTTTCTTTTCTTCTTTTTCATTTTAAATTACATACAGTTGATGACCAAAAAAGAAAAAAAAAATACAATGTCATATTAACATATGACACGGACAATTATCATCCAGTATCGAATTACATTCTACAGAAATAAAATTGAAAAATTCCCAGTATAGTTCAAGACTTTGATGAAGTTTTCACGGTACATTCGATTGCTCATTATTATTGGAATCGCATCCGTTTTTGTAATGAAGAGCATTTTGTAGAGAAAGAAAAGGAAAGAAAAGTTATGAGACTTATTCAAATAGATTTAAATTAATTTGATTTGTTCAATTTCTTTTTAAAATTGATATAGTCAATTATAAGAAGATAAATCCAAAATATGTATGATTAAGTGATAAGTTTTATTTAAATATGCGGTATTTATTTAAGTAATAAACTCTAAATTTTATATTAACTTTTCTTTAAAATTAACTATATCGATTTTTTTTTCAATAGAGGTGATTCATTATGTTCCACTCACCTCTATATTTTATTGCTTTTTCTTTCATAAAATTTGAGGATTTATATAATATTATATTACTAAAAATAATTTTTCTATTTTTAGCGGTCATGATGTTGGCAGAACTTTTAGGCTATTAGGCTTCTTTTCTCTTAAGTTTCCTTTAGTATAAAGAATTAGTTTTTAATGGAATAAGTATAAGAAATAGAATGAGAATAAAAAGAAATCTTATATTTTATAGTTATATTTGGTATGATAAAAAAAGAGTATTTATATTTTTTATATTTAGTTGGATAGAAATGATATAAAAATAGAATAAAAAAATTAAAAAATTAAAATACCTCTAATTATTTTTTAATTATTAATAATTATAAAATGTAATGAACTATTTATTTTTAATTACTAATAGTAATAAATAATAAAATAATTATTTTTAATTACTAATAACAATAATAAAATAATTTTTTTATTTTTGATTACTTTTAATAACAAAAAAACTATTTTTTTATTTCTTTTTTATTGAGAACTCAATCAATTGCATGAAAAGATAAGAGGAGGTTCCAAAGAATGTAGGAATGGTCAATACCATAAAAAGATGCTTCTTACATACCAAACAATTCAATCGTTGGACATCTCTCTCTCCAAATCTCTTCTTTCGATGCCATTATATCAAACATGTCCTTAGTGGCAAATCTTTGGATACATACATTTATTATTTTAAATAGTTACTTTCAATATTCATCTTACAAAAAAATTATAACTATTAATTTTTAATTAAAAATATTTATATTAAAATATTTTAAAATTTAAAATTATTTTGAGTTACTAAACAATAAAATATTTTAATTTAAGGTATTAAGTTATAATTTATTTATACAATTTAATTTTGTTATTCTTAAATTTTTAATATAAATATTTTAATTTAAACTTCTCTATTAAAATTTTTTCTTATCTCAATTAAGGTGAAGTTGGAAATAAATAAAATTCAATGAACTAGAAACCACTATATCAAAATCAATTTTTTTGACCCTAGGAAGAGAAGCGACTTTTGTGTCAATTGTTGTACATGGTTGATCAAAAAGTACATGGTGCTTTAACATGAGAATATCAAATTTCATAGCAGCATATGATTCAAAGTTTGAAACTACCGTGACATCCATGATTAATATTCCCATAGAAAATCCCCCACAAAGAAAATTGTCCATTTTGGTATCATTTTTCCATATGTGTTCGTAATCATATATAGACCCACATGACAAAGATTGGACTTTGGCAGTAATTTAATGAACATTTTGCTAATAAATTGATAGGGCTTGGAAAGGCTTCAATGTTAGGAATATGATTTTTAATTAAACTTTAAGAGTAACTATATTTATGAAATTAATACTATATTTTAACTCAAAACCTTAATCATTTATGTGGTTTTATTTATTCCATTTTCTTTTAACATAAGATTTTTTTAGTCATACTTGAACTTGACGTAAACCGCACCAAATGGTTATCTAAAACAACTTCCTTGTACAAACCTTAATAGGAAGCTATTTAGAATAAAATTGGTTTCCGTTCTGATTTGTTCAAAGCCATTAATCATGCTCCATATGTTTTTCCCTTTTTTAACTCCTCAAATTGACTTGGTTGATGGAATATAAGTATGTTCACACCGATCAAATGGAAAGATGCGAAAAACAATTCTTTAGGGTTTTTCAGTAGAAAGTTGAGGCATGTTCTTGACTCATATTCTGTCCAGACCCGAAAGTGAACCGAGATATTTGCGTCAATTAACTTTCATGAAAAAAAATTGAATATAACTAATAGAGAAAAGAATAACTTTTCTCACGTCATGTTTGACAGATTCCTTTAAGAACGAGGTGTGAAGGAATTGTTACATTTAAAACTGAATATTTTATTTTATTTATATGCGATGGTAGGGACTTTCCTGGTCATCAATTATTTTTTATGTTTTTGGAGATTTTTTTCCTATCTCGTTCCTTGCTTCTCCACATATCTCCACAAGGACTTGTAAGGTAACATGGCAATAAATGTCTTTAGTGGCAATAGGGCAAAATTACATATCTTCAATAGAAGGAAGTCTAGGATAAGGGGAAGGGGTTTCTAATCGGAATGAGACGTTTAAATTCTAATTTAAGAAAACTTTTAACGTTTTCTTTTTATGTTTTAAGTTAAATAAATATTAATATAAGAACAATAATTGAAGAGGACATTTAAAGTTAATATATTTATATATAAATGTAAAAAAAAAACTTTTATAATTTGACAAAAAATAAGGACCCCACAAAGTTGGAATATGATTATTATCTCCATCCCTGTCAGTTCCTTTTTCTGATAGAGATTTTCTTTCTTATCTCTATCCTCTACGAAAAAAATATTCCCAATCGTTATTCTTCAATGAGAGCGCCAAATTTAAGAAATTTTTGCCATTCCTATCTCCACTTAGCCAAACGAAGAATAAAAAATAATTAACCAAACTACACCTTTAATGAATGGGAAACCACTGGATTGTAAATCATCACATCTCATTCAACAATGAGTAAATCACACACTATTTTTTTTAAAGTTTTATTAAATTATGTTTAATATTTTAATTATTTAAAATTACAATTAAATTTTTTGACTTATATTTTTATCAATAAAATTAATTTTTATATAATATGCATTTCTTAAAAAAACTCAAAAGAGAAAAAAAAAACCCTGCAAAGAGCTCTCAAGTCCTCAGCTATTAGATGCTTGTGACTTCTCTCTTATCCTTTCTCTTTATTTAGTTGTGTAATGTATGTAATTGCCTTATTTTTTTGTTTTTTGTTTTGCTTTTTAAATTAAAAAAAGGTGTAAAGAGACTTTAGTTTTTGAAACAAAACGAATAAAAGAGAATTTAAACTAGAAAAGAAGCTGAATCCCTATTAAATGCACTCTGCTTTTATATTTTTTTTATTGTTGAGTTATTAGTAGAGGAATACATAGGTAAGTAAGTTTATTTTAAAATAATAAAAAAGAAAAAAATATTTTATTTTTTTATTATTACATTAAAAATAAAATTTTCCTTATATTAAAATTTAATATTAATTTAATTACTTTTTTATTATATTAAGAATAAAATTACTTTAAAAATTTAACTTTTTTAACAATAAAATTATATAACATTTTCTTATGATATAGATCAAAACATTAAAAGTTTCAAGTGTAACTTTTTAAAATAAAAAGAGTGTCAAACATAATTTAATTAAAACTCAGAAAATGTTAACCTAATTTACTCTTAAACAATTTTAACCGTAGATCATGAATCCATATTTTCTTTAGTTTCCTGAAAAAAGAAAAAAAGTATTATTTTAGAAAGAAAAACTCATTGTTTAGGGACAACTTATGAGGTAAACTCCACTTGAACTGTGGTTTCTACATTTTTTCTCTAAAATTAATATGATTAATTTTTTAAAATTAAAATGATCTTAATCTGCAAATCATGAGATTACATTTTGGGAAGAGGTTGGTCTTCAAACTAAATTGTTAGTCAATAGCAGATTATCAAACCGAAACCAAACAGAGTCTTCCTGGAATCAAGAGCCAAAAAAAAAAAAAACCGTGTTCCACGGATCAAGGTTCTGGTGGAGGGAAGAAGGTTTAGTTTAGCTTCTACACAAGGTCAAGGGCAAGCGTATTGGTCGGGCAGAGACATCTAATAAAAATTATTAGATGTATATATAATTTTTCATATTTTTATTATCAAATTTATTATTTAAAATATAATAATTATATAATTTTTAATAATAATATAATAAATGTATACTTTAATTAAAAAATTATATAATTATTTATAAAATTATATATTTATTTTATTATTATTAAAAATTTATAATATTTTAATTAAATATTATACATATATAAGTTTTGCCGTTGGAAATAGCTGTCAAATCAAATTTTTTTAATATTTATTTTTTGTGCTTCAATCTACAATTATATGTTTCTTTTCCTAGAAAAGAATTGACAGCCTCCTCTTGCTTCTTTCACTACCTAAAAGCGATACTTCCTTACCCACTCAAATGACAGAAGCGACGTATAATTATTGGAAGCTAGCTTGGGAGTAGTGACCCATCATGGGAACCGAAACCACACATCCGTTAAGTTTAGCTGTATCCTTGAGCCGACATATCTGAGGCAGGTTTATCCACCCCGATCACCCTTCACACCTAACATGAAAATGTGGTCCTTCTTCATTATTCTTCGTGCCACAGAAGAGTCAGAGTGAAAAAGGGCTCGTTGGTTAGCACTAATAGCACCGCCAGTGTTGGCATATTATGCAAGGAAGCATCCTCGGACTTACGCTTCAGTGTTGTCGTTAATGGTGGTGGATTGAGATAACGTTGGGGTTCGGTTTGCCATCCTGGGTAAATCTTGTATTTCATGAATTCTATCTTTTCTGTGTATCATAGTCTTGCTCTTTCGATTTATGCCTTCTGGGTCCATCTTCTTTTAATTACTTAATTGCGGAGGCTTTCTCTTGCGGTAGTCTTCTCTTTTACTTCAGCTGCTACCTGGAGATGTGTTTTGATTGATAGCTCTGCATTTAGCATATAGAAGTGACGGCAGGTGAAAGGCTACTTTGTGTTATTCGTTGGCTTGTGTGATCTAAACTTAAAAGAGTTTTTAGATCTGGTTTTGCAATTGCCAATTTCCTCGTTTTAACGAGACTTGATGGAGTTCTTTTAGCCTCTAGTAATCCGTTAAAACAAGAGGATTAATCGTCATTTTGTAATAATCGGGTCTCTTGTTTTCTCTCTCTGGCAGAGTTGCGTTTGAAATCTGAACTGAATTCTCTCTGGAGACTTATCTGTAATTGTTTTTGATGGAAAAGGAATTTCAAAAGGCATATTTTAAATTTCTGAGTTCTGACTACCACTTTGAGATTCAACCTTACCGTTGCTATAATTCTAAATATGAAGGTTCTATATAAAGATGATTAAGATCAACTTATGCAACCCAAATATTATGTGACATCTGCCATATAACATTTCCATTTTTTTTTTTAAACTTAGTTTAGGATTTTATTGTCGACGAGGAGAAGTATTGATCATGTCAAGGATGCATCATGTACACCAGTTTTATTAATGTTGGTAATCACTCTTACCTTCTCCTAAAGTTAACTTCCAACATTACATTATCAATTTAACATGCTGACTTCAGCAATTAAAAGCTTAATTTCTTATTTCCAACTTTATGATATGAAAAATTGCAATTCTATAGCTTCAGAAAACCTGCCTGTAACTAAAATTTTATCTTTTTAACTGCAGGTGGTTTGGATAAGTTGAATTGGATGCTTTTGTAAGTTATTAACAGATCCAATAATGGGATTCCACCTTGCCTTATTTCTCTTCTTGGCTTTTTTTCGTGCGACTTTAAGTCAAGAAGTTATACATGCTTCAATTCTAGTTGATGGAAATCAAGCAAAAGCTGAAACTGATGATAACTTCATCTGTGCTACTATTGATTGGTGGCCTCATGACAAATGTGACTACGACCACTGCCCCTGGGCATATTCATCTGTCATAAACTTGGTGAGTATTTTGAAACTCATTTATATAGAACATCAAATGAAGAGACCAGTGATTTATGTGTCCCTTCCATACCCCCAGTCCTCAATTTCAAACTCTGCAAAGCAGGGAAGCAGTTTTAGTCATTGTTCAATGTGCATTGTTTTTCAGGACTTGTCTCATACTTTCCTTGCCAAAGCAGTGCAAGGTATGTACGCATAATTAAATTCGTTTGATTCAATGACACTCCAGTGTGTTGTAGATTCGATAAGTTTCTGTACGTAATTTTATGAATAGCATCTTTTTGGAATAATTACTTAAGCATGATGCTATCCTTTCAATACTGGTTGCCTGATAGCTCTCAAGCCTTTGAGGATAAGATTGGGAGGTTCTTTGCAAGATCAAGTGCTGTATGATGTAGAAAGTTTGAAGCTACCTTGTCATCCCTTTCAAAAGATGAAAGGTGGATTGTTTGGATTTTCAAAGGGATGTTTACACATGAAAAGGTGGGATGAGCTGAATCATTTTTTCAATGAAACAGGGTGAGAATTTTAACATTGAGAATTATTGTTTTCTTCACCGCTCTGTAGTCTGTCCCCCACTTCACTAAGCCAAAGCAAAGAGAAAACAATCAAATTCGCTGTTTGGGTCTTTATGTAGGGTACTATAATAATGTGATAGCTATCATTTGAGCAAGATTCAATTGCTATAAGTACCTTGAACCCTCTTATTAGAGGCTGAAGGGAGTGGCTTTTACTTTTTATTTTTTATTTTTTTAATAGTAATAAATGCGATGAGGCATTCCTTTCTTGGTTTAGGAGATTCACATTTTACATTGTCAGTTATTTCCTTATCCTTAATAGGGAATGACTCTTTCTATTTAGTAGTTTATTCTAAGAATATGCTCTTAAGCATCATCTTTGGTCGGAGTTGGTTCTCTAGTTGCATTGTTGTGCTGATTAATATGAGAATAGGATAGCAAGAGTTGAACTCTATGCTAGTCACTAGTACTTTGATTCCATGTTAAGGAACCAATCAACCTAAAGGAAGCTTGAGCTGTTTTATATCTATAATATAACAGAACAGATCTGATTTGAGTTTTTGTCCACATGCAATTTTGAATGAGTAGTATTCCTTATACTTGTTCTCATTTACTAGTGAGTGTATGTGCCTGTGATTTTACTTACTGTACCTATATATGCTCAAGCATAACCATATTTATGTTTGAGGGAAAGCATGAAAGAGATGGGGAGGGTTGTATGAATGATTACCGATTATGTTACTTAGTTTGTGTTTCATATGGCAGAGCTGTTGTGACATTTGGGTTGAATGCACTGTACGGGAGGCACCAAATTAGTCACAATGTTTGGGGAGGAGATTGGGACTCTAGCAATGCTCATGCTTTTATTAGTTACACTATCTCAAAGGGATACAAAATCGATTCATGGGAATTTGGTAGGAACAACAGACAGAGCTACTTGTCATATTCATTTTTGTTTTGCCTGAACTTATTCCTGCATATTGCATATGCTGCCATAGGTAATGAGTTAAGTGGTAAGGGCATCGGTGCAAGTGTTGGTCCTAAACAGTATGGAAAAGACTTGATACACTTTAAACAAATTTTAGATACAATATACGAGGGATTTCGGCTCAAACCTGCTCTTGTAGCGCCTGGAGGTTTCTATCAAAAGGAGTGGTATGATGAGCTTCTTCAGGTTTCAGGCTCAGGAATAATCAATGTTCTGACTCATCACATATACAATTTGGGCCCAGGTTTGCTTATCACTTACCTAATCCTTACTACTATAACCATTCTTATGGAACATTCTTGTTCCATACATCTCTAGATAATTTATGTAAATGGAACCAACTGTATGCAAAGATTACTCTATGCAGAATGCAGTTATTTTTGCCAGAGCTTCATTCTATATACCTTATGCCTCTTGCTTTTTTTTTCCCCCCTATAACTGTGAACTTTTCCATGTACTGAAAAACATGCAGGCAAATGATGTCTTTTAAATTAGAAGTTATCTTGCATCAGAGATTATATATTTCATTTACTTGCAGGGAAAAATGAGGCTTTCTGGTTTTCCTAATCAGGGTTTCTGATCTCCTTTTCAGGCAGTGACCCACATATAGAAAGGAAGATTCTAGATCCTGCGTATTTGAGCAAGGTAGCATCAATATTCGGTAATCTCTCAGAAACCATTAAAAAACAGGGCCCTTGGTCTTCTGCGTGGGTAGGAGAAGCTGGTGGGGCATATAATAGTGGCAGTCGTTATGTTTCTAGCACATTTTTAGACAGCTTTTGGTAATCTTTGCTGTCCATTTCCCCCATTTTCTGTTCTTTCGTTTTTTGTAATGATAAAGGAAGGCTTGTTATTATTTATCTATCTAGGAAATTATTTGCAATTAATTGTAAGTTAAAAAATTTGTTTGATTTATAGGTACTTGGATCAACTTGGAATGGCATCCACCTACAGCACCAAAGTTTATTGTAGGCAGACTTTGATTGGAGGCTACTATGGCCTTCTCAATACAACCACTTTCACTCCCAATCCTGACTACTATAGGTATGTGGATTGAAAATTCTTGAAAGTATTATAAAATTTATACACTATTTTTATGGATGGTTGAAGAGCTAGACGTTAGAACAATCCATAAAATATCCTCGCTGATCATATCTAATCCAAGGTTCTGATCTTATATCTGAATAGTGCACTTTTATGGCAACGGCTTATGGGAAAGAAGGTTCTTGAAGCTTCTAGTGATGCTTCACCTTTTTTGCGCACTTATGCCCATTGTTCAAAAGGAAGAGTAAGTACGCTAACTTTAAAAATTTTTAAAATTGAGATAAGAGTCAAAAGGAAAACTTGTCTTTTAGTAAAAAGCTAAGAGGAATTACTCCTCAGTTGATAATTTGGCAAACGTGGGTCTAACATGCTGCTTGCTTAAAGAAGAAAGAGAAATTCTTACATCTACTCCTTGCACCCAATGTAGCTGCAAGGAGCTAACAAAAGCTCATCAAATCTAGAGACCCCCTTACCTGAAACATTTACTTTGGTGATTTTTCATTAGCTCTTTGCACTATCTTGCGTGCAAGGGGTGTACTAAGAATTTTCCGAGAAGAAATAGCGTTTTTCTTGCTAAGCTGAATGGAAGAACCCTTTCTTTCCCACTTAATACCTAAATTTCTACTATCTAATGTTCAACATATTGAAGATTACTTAATCATTTTAATATGTGGGAAAAAAACACTTTGCTTTCATGATTCTTATGGTTTTTGTCATTTTATGCAATTTCACTGGCTATCTGTTTTAATTGAATGAAATTTGCAAGCACTTGAGCTTCTTGTGACTTAGATGCTAAGCATCTAAAAGCTATATTTGCTCTCAGTTGTAGCCTTCCTCAAATTCTTCACATTTTCATTCCTATCTATGTTCTTCTACAGGAGGGTGTAACATTACTGTTGATCAATTTAAGCAACCAAACTCATTTCATTCTCGCTGCTCAAAACCCTGTAACTGCAAATGCTGAAGGAAAAAAAGAGGTGAGAAGCATCCGTAGAGAGAGCTCTTTCACTTATCATCTCAAGAAGACATTTTCGTGGGTTGGAACCAAAGGATCTTATGTCACATTCAGAGAGGAGTACCATTTAACTCCAAAAGGTGACGACCCTCAAAGCCGAACCATGTTGCTTAACGGTATTCCAATAGAGTTAACAAACCAAGGAGGCATTCCAAATTTGGATCCAGTTCGCAAAAATGTACGTTCTCCTATATATGTAGCTCCTCTGTCCATTGTATTTGTTGTGTACCCTAACTTTGATGCTCCAGCTTGTGTTAGACACCAAAAACGTTAGCCCAAGGTTTCTTAAATCTTGTACACTAGGACTCCGAATTGCTCATTGTAATTGTAAGTAGTGAGCTATTGTCTTCATTGGAAAGTTAGAAACTTTTCAATAATTTATTATGGTAGAAACAGAAGTTGTATCATCAGACTTAATATATGATTGATGCAAATTACTAAGTTTCAAAAGTACGAGAAAAATCTGTCAGCTCATCTACATTTTGTATTATCTAAAATATGTGGTAAGGGAAAGATGGGTGTTTGACGTATGTGAGCGTAGGGCTTAAAGAAGATTTGCCTGTCACTTGCCTCTGGCTGGTAATCTTGAAATAACTTTTCATTTTTTCAAAAGAGAGTTAAAAAAAGAAGTAAAGATATGATTCCATTTGGGGAGAAACTGAGACATGCCCCATGGATGTGCCTCTGGTTAGGAATGGAGCAAGCAATACTAATACAATTTACCAGATATCTCTGTAGTTTAAATTGGTTCACTTTTGGGAATGAAATTATAAATTGAATTAATCAGTTATGTATTTATATGCTTTGTCAGAATTAATCAAACTTAACTCATTTAATTTGTTTGGTTAAGATTCTTCAATGTGAGGGGAAAAAGTGTTGTATTGCACAGCCTGTATTATTTGTTCTTGGGTAAGCCCTCTAATGGCAAATGCATATTTCTCATTTTCTTTTTGATAATTTAACAATTCAAATAGTGATTTTGTCCCCAGAAAATAAAAATAAAAAAAAAGAATCAATTTGACATTTTGAAATCAATTTTCCAAAATCTAAATTAAGTGGCCTCAATTAATGGCTTAAACTTTTTGAGATGTCATGAAATCAGCTAAATTGCACATATAAATAACATATTTCATCCAAAATCAGAATGTTACCCACATATGCACATATGAACCAAAATGTTATGCCCATATGAACCAAAATGTTTTCAAGATTTCACATGTTGAATTTTGGACAACCTCATTGTTATAAATTTTTTCAATAAAATATATAAATAATATAAAAAGATTTTTTTAAAAAAAATCTCATTAAATAGTGCTGAACTTCATAAAATTCTTTCACTTATTAATTATTTGTAACAATCATCTAAAAATGTTACTTATATTTTATCATTTAAATAGTCTCACTCGTATGCGTAAGATTGGTCCACGAAAACAAAAACATAACGTTGGTATTAAAAAAAAAAAACTGCTTTATTATTATTCGGTATTCACCGCTTCCTTCGCCAACAATCTTGGAAGCAGAGAATCTCTGGAAAAATGGCTTCTGCTTCTGCAGCAGCTGTCCTGCCATCGAGGGCCGAAGTGCTTTCTCTCTTCCGATCTCTCCTCCGCACGGCGCGCCAGTTTCGCGATTACAACGTCAAGGAATACATTAAGCGGCGAACCATCGACGCCTTTCGCCATAACCGAAACCTCTCGGATCCTTCTTCCGTTGCTTCGGCTTTATCCGATGGTAAGGCTCAACTGGAGATCGCGAGAAGGCAAGCGATCGTGTACTCGCTCAACGCCCCCAATGTCAGGAGCATTATGGAGAGGAATTGCGGGTTCACACACTAGGCTTCGTGGTATCTATTTGTTGCTATCGCATTGTCAATTATAGGGTTTTACCGGGTTTGGTATTAAGAGATGTTTATTAATGTATAATTCATTTATGTATCTGGGTTATATAGACCAGTTCTTAATATTGGCTTCAGGGTTTTATCTTGCTATCTGACTTAATTCTAATATGAATAGCAAATGATATTCAAAATTTGGTCATGTGGAGGGCTCTGGCTATATGGGTCTTGGTCTTTCTTTGACGGATTGCTTTTCTTTTTTCTGATCGATTAAATCGAATGAGTTGTGAATGGTTGGTCTATGGCAGGAGGTTCACATTTCTCTATTTCTAGATAGCAGAATGATAGTTGGGACTCTAATAACGTGGAATGAAGTTGGTGGGGTATTCATACTGGTTGGGTATTCACACTGGATTAGCATTATGTGATTGTTGCAAATTGGATGGTTGTTTGATATTTGATTTCTGCCTTTGCATAGAAATTGAATTTATTGATTCATCCTCCATAGAGTTGGTGGTATTGCATTCTAAAACTAGGGTGTACACAAGACCTAATGATTTGGAAAAATCGATCTGGCCTAGCCATATCAGGTGGGCTGACCCTTTTTTCAAAAAAGGAACTAAAATTGGGTTAGGTTAGAGGAGCAGGTCGAGTCAGGCTGGTTTTCTCGGCCAATCTAATGAGCTCGATCTCTCCTCTATTATTTAAAAAAAAAAATTTTAAAGACTAACTAAAAAAATTTTAAGAGTTATTTTATAACATTAACTAAAAATATTTAAATATATTTTATAAATTATAAATAACTATAATTTAGAATCCTTATTAAGTTATCTAATTCAATCAAAAGAATACGAGATGAAAAATATGTATATTTTGAATTTAAAAAAAAATTGAATTTGAAATAATAAATGATATTTTTTAAGCAAAAATAGCCCAACAATTTGTTTTCAACTGGCTGGGTTGGCTGTCTCAAAAAAATGTCCAAACAAAAAAAATTCACCTTAACCGGACTATCAAATTTCAAATTATTGTATTTTGAAGTTTAAACATTGCATTTATATTTTTTCTTATTTCTTCCTCCAAATCCATATTTATTCCATTTTCATTATATAAAAATAAAAAAGTACATCAAATCAAATGATCATATGTTTAAAATAATTGATCAGATATAAAAAAAATATAAGTTTTCAAAGTTTTACAATTTAGCCAAAAAATAACAACTCAAGTTAAGCCTCGATATCAACCCAACCTAACCCGTATCTCGGGCTCAAAATTTTGATCCCAACTTAAATTGAGTTGGAATAAAGCTCAACCATATACACTCATATCTAAAAGTAGTAGTTTGTCGCAAGATGGTATAAACACTTAAGACAAGAAAAATTGAATATCGTATATTGATATTGTGGCAGCCTTCAGAACGAATACCTGAGTTTTGCAATCAACGCATCTTCAATTTCTTAACTTCCTACTACAGAAGGATTGGTATTGCATGATATCATTGACACAAATTTGATCATATTAAGGAATTATAGATAGGTGTATCTCATTTTAGAGTTTAGATCCAATCATTATCTTAATGCCATTTTCTTATCTTGGAGGGGATAGTTGGAGGATAGATATGCCTTCTATATGGGCCACACAGAGATAGACACAACAAAATTAATTATGAAAAGATTTTTATTGAGTCGGTCTCTCTCCTTACCTATCACATGAGAAGCTCCAAATCCGTTTGGAGGACTAGTCATAAATCCTAGAAACAAATGGACAAAATGTAGAGGGGAAGTTTAATATGTTGCACATTTAAAATTCTGTACACTAAAATCACCCATATTGAATGATTTTCTTATTAACCTAAAGCCATTACTGTGTAAGTGGGGAAGACAATAGTAAAGGTTTGAAATGGATCTGATAATTCTGCACTCTATTTTCCAATTAGATGACGACCACGTTGGTTAGCACCTTTCATGCGGTAATTCAACTCATCCACATCAGGGTACATACGGTCCATGGCCTTGTTATGCCTGCAATGGCGCCAACATTTTACCAATAGATAAGCCAGGGGAAAAGTTGATGCTTTGTTAGATCCCAAGTAAAAATTGTTGCTTAAACTATCACTTGGTTTTGTAAGGGAAGAGCAATAAAATTTACACTCGTGTTCAAGAAAAACTAGAAGGTTAAAATAGATAAACGAGCATATAATCAAACTGACTAACCTCTCAATTTCTGATCCCATGTCAACAGCCATTTCTTTCAGCTCTCCCAAGATATCACTTAAATTTGACAGTGCATCGTCTTGCTTCCCCTTTTCAACCTGTTTAAGGACGATTATTTAGTAGCCAATAATGGAATATATATCATCATAGAAGGAGAAGGTGAAAATAACAAATGGAAATTGCATTATCCAAGTTCGACTTATGATGACTACAAAGTGTTGGCGGTTAATGGGAAAAAGATGGAGAGAGTTGCCAAAATATCAATAGTTGCTAATAAAAAATGATTTTATTCTGGTCTCGTGATCTATCATCTAATCTAATATATATATATATAAAGGTTGTAACAACTTTCATTGTGCAGTAACGTTCAAATTGCACTATTTATTACTATAGCAGCTCTTTTTCTCCCCCTTTCTTCTGCAGGACCCATAGAACTGTGCAGAGTTCACTGATATTTGCATTCATAAACTGTTGCTGATGTGATGTATTTTTTTTTCACACGTTTTCTTCCCTTCATTTTTGCACGGGGGCCCCACTTCTAGTTGCAACTAGAAGTTCTAGTAAGAATCCAGCAATCTAATTTTTTGCAAGGGATTTATGACATCAAGAGCAGTAAGATACTTGAGCTTTGTCATGTTCAGCAGGGGTTAATGTTCACCTAAAAGATACGAACCTCAACTTTTTGAAGTGCATTTGTTGGCTCAGGAGGTGGTGTCCGTGACTGCCCTCTTGGTGCAGAAGTCAATCCCAACTTCTCTCTCTGCTCCAAGTGGCTGCCCTTTCTTCTGACTGGATCATCTGCATTATGAAGTCCATCATGCATAGGTTACATAACATCCCATCATACATACATACATACATACATACATACATACATATACATATACATATACAAAGCAAGTGAAGGGGAAAAAGAATAAAACCTCTAACTATAACAGGGCCAGTTATTTTGCGTGTCTTCTTTGGTTTCCAAGTTTTGGAGAACATGCCACCAAGGCTTCCCAAAAGCTTTTCTCCCTGTAAGCAGCAATAAGACACTTACAGTTTAGTCCGGAGTACCATTGGAATGTTCTTTATGGCAGGCTGTATAACAGAAGAAACAACAGTATTTTTTCATAGAGGTAATAGGACACCAAGAAGCCACTCATACAGGAACACTGAGGCAAATGCATTAAATAACTCTTGAAAAACCAGATTGATACCCGACTTAGATCCTGATCAATGTCAACAGCAACATGGTGAGTCCTGGTAATCTGCTCGCCCTGTTGATGCAGGGTGACTAAAGTCTTGGTAGCGCCCTCTCTTATGTCCTCTGCTATCTTCAAACAACTGTTAACTGATTTTGTCGTCTCCTCAGCCTTGTAAACAGCATAATTCTCCAATTCTTGCACTGACTGATTTTCAATTCCTCCTGAGTCGCGGAAATCATTCTTATACTTGTTTCGGGCTGCTGATCCAAGGACATAGGAAGATAATGAAGAGGAGTTCCCATTTACATCATAGTCATCAAAAGGCTTGGTGTTAACTTCTGTTGTTACTAGTGCAGGTTCTGAAGAACTCCCCCTAGAGGAATTATAATTTTTGCCATCCTTTGCCAAATCACCGGAATCAAATGGGTTTGACTTAGACTGGACAGGATAGACAGGAACAGAGTTATGTTTTGCAACTTTTAAGGGGGATTTCTTTAAACCAAACATTCTCTCTCTTCAAGTTACCACTAAGCAGGCACACTTGCAGAATTTGGTCAGAGGTAGATTAAGATAAGCTGGCAAATGAATCTAACAAGGAACAATGATCCTAAGTAAGGTGAAAGCAGATCAATTTCTCCCTGCATATGTAAGAAAGAACTGTTCATACACTGTTGTTATAGACCAAAAAGTAAATCCAACAATAGCAAGTTCTCAAAGCACTAATTACGAATCCGTTAGTCTCCTTAGGCCAAAAGAAGCCCTACTTTTATCAATTAAGGGCTAAGTCTGATAAAATTGCCGTTGTTTAGAAAGTCAAAAGACGACGAACTAAAATATCGAATGGACTTGTTTTAAAAAAAAAAAAAAGAAAAACGAATGGACAAGAGTTGCCGCTGTAAAACAATACAAAATGAGGGAATCACTGATTACCCACCATTGGCATGATGGGAAAAATTATACTCAAAATTCACGAATACAGTCTCAAAGCCGAAGAGAAGAAAGAGATGTTAAAACTTTCATAAACTCTGACAAGGGAATCGACACACGACTTGGACCGTTTGGTTGCTCAGAAAATGAAAGAAGACAAATCTTCGGAGAGGCCAACAGAAGAATCATAATGAAAAGAACAGAAGATCTTCAAGAATAGCTTAAATTCCGATCAACAGAGAGGAAATGCAAGCAAAGTTGACCATTAGATGACCACAAAAAACACCCGAAGCCCTACAAGATAGGCAAAAAGTCTCGAAAGACCCAGATAAATTATAGGCCTTACACTGCAATAGAATCCTCAAAAATCAATAGTTGTTAAAGAGAAAGCAGATGGGTACCTGGAGAAATCCAACGAATGTTCAGAAAGACTCGTAAGAACTTCAAGTAGAAGTGATTACCCAACAATTTAAAAGCCTTCAAATTCCAGAGGGAGAAATAGGAATTGGACGACAAAAGGGACCGTTTCAACTAAAAGAACCAGTTAATGTAGAAACTCTACAAAATCGCGTCAAGAAAGGGAAGAGGGGAGAAAACGGCAACGAAACCAGAGATGGTGGGAGCGAGTGCAAAACAAAGGCAGGACTTTTTTATTTTAAAAAAAAAAATTTATATATAATTACTTATTAAAAATTTTAATAATAATAATTATAGATATATAATTTTTTAAATAATTATTTAATTAAACTATATATTTATTATATTATTATTGATAAATTATATATTTTTATTTTTTAATTAAAAAACTTAATAATAAATATATAAAAAATTATTTATAAATCTAATCCTTTTATTTTACTATAAACGTGTTTTGTGATTCGGTGATTCACTCTTGAGAATTTGTCATTGGCATTGTTTTGATTTGAATGAGTCAGGCGCGGACGCCACTTACCTTTTCGGATGGGCAAAGTTGGAAGTCATTTGATTCAGACCGAAAGCCGCATGACTTTGACAATTTCTCTGGATGAATTAATTTTATGTTTTTTTTTTCCTTCACCATTTCCTTTTCCCATTGCATTTTATTATTATCTATATATTTTTGTATCTTACTCTCCAAGAGAACATTCTGAGCCATTAAAAAATGTTGCAGGCCATTGACTTACTATTGTAGGTCATTGGATGATTAAATATGTATGCGTCCCACAGATGTCACCAAACTCAACATTGTATTTTATGATTAAATGGAGCGTTGCCATTGTAATAGATTAATATATATGTGTGTGTGTGTGTGTGTGTGTATATATATATATATATTTTTTCAAGATAATAATGGGCACACGCTTTTGTTCCAATCAACTCATCATAATGCCAGGTTTATCCATATATTTATCAAGGACCAGCTACAATATATATATATATATATATGGTTTTATTAGAGGCCTAATCTTTCCTACTGCATCAAACAGTGCAAGGATATAATTCATTCTTTCAAAGAATAATTGATGCACGGGTTATTGATTAGTATGTCGATAATTCTTTTCTTAATCGGTATCTATGCCTTTAGTATTTAAGTCATCCACTTTGCCCAGGTTCTCACGGAAGCTTGGCAGCTAGGAATTTTCAATTAGGCATCATCATGAGTACAATATTATAGTTTTTATTTTTAGATTTATATTTAGTGAATAAAAAATATTTTTAGTTTACTCAAAAATATTTAAAAATAAAAAAATTATCATTAAAATTCATTTACATATAATCTATTCATATAAAATTATAATTAAAAATAAAATGCATCAAATAACTATTAATATAATTCAAAATTTATATAATATTATTTAAATGAATTTGTTTTTATTATATTCACTAATATATATGAGTGTGTGTAGCACATTATAGGTCTATACGAATAAGTATCATATTATCTAAAGTTAAATTTAGAATTTTAAAATATTTATAAAAATTTTCATATCCATATTTAAGTAGATGAATTTTACAAACACTCATAAAATCTGACTATTTTGTCCATCCCCATTTTCAATGGATTAAGACATGGAAGATGGTTTTTCCCAAGACATGACTTACGGTTTCGGCGAAGGCGTAGTGGAAATATGATAAGTCGATCACTCCAACTTTCAGGACATAGTTAAATTTCAAATAACAAAATCAAAATTAAAATTCAATCCTGCATAATCAAACACCCCACTCTAAGAAAAAATCTCGAGGCATCTGTTTACAATCATTGCCCAAAAACAAAACAAAACAAAAAAAACGGAAAGAAGAAGAAGAGGAAGGAGAAAGAAAGCAAGCTCGCACCAGGCATCTGTACAATAATAGTCCAATCCAATATATTAACATGCACCCCATATCGCAAAATGCCCTGCCACTTGACACCTAACTTGTAGATCTCTGTTCATCTGTACAACCACTTCGTTTTTTTTTTTTTGGCGGGGGGGGGGGGGCTTCAAATGAATCTCTACGAACCAAAACATGAAAAGACATACTAGATCTCTCTGTTCATCTGTCCAGAATATAATAATTTTATTAGCGGGATATTATGCAGAGCAATAACAATCAGCACATTGGCAATACAGACCCTGAGAAACAATAGCAATTTAAATCTGTGAAAGTGACCGTGTGAAACGTTTAAAAGGGCTTCAAAGATATAAATTGGTACAAACCGTTATGATAATTCTCTCCTGACGAACTTGAAGAACTTTGAACAATGCCAATTTTTACATTTCAGGGAGATGACTGACAGCAAATAAAGATTTTCTCTGTTCTCTTTGAAGCTTGATTAATAAGAAAAAAGGATGAAAGTTATACCTTTGCTTGGATTAGCTTCTAATAGACAAGGAAAGAAAGTGATGACTTCTATAGTTATACCTGTGCTTCTAACTCAGCAATTCTTTGTAAAGATGCCTGTTCAATGCAAGCACGACGCCTACATTCTTCTTCTAACAAACCTGTAACTTGATATCTTAGCTCTGCCATTTCTTGAGCTAGGTCCTCTGCTTCTTCTTTGGCCTTGTACTTCTCTTCTCTTAATTCTTCCTAGTAGAGGAAGTTAAAATCACTATACAGATGTCCAAGCTCAAAATTGACTTGAACAGATGAAATTACATAATAAAAAATAAATACATCTCGTTTTCACTTCTGTATTTAAGGAATTGACGTTGACCATTTCAATTTTTTATGCACAGATAGATTGCCATACCTTAAGTTTTTCCACAAGTATTTTATACTCTTGCATCTGATATGACATTTTCCCCATCTCCTCTTTTATACCTGCATCTGGTTCCAAAGCCGTTGCTAGTCTTCCAAGAAGTGGACCCAATACTTGTCCATAAGCACTTGGGAAATACAGGAAAAAATTATCGTAAATTTAGTGAAAAAATGCTTCAATTTATTAAGTTTAAATTAAAATAAATAGAAGGAAACAATCATGCACCTATGTTATCACTGTTAGTTAAAGGAGATCATATGATAAAAAATTTCCTCCACCCAACTGTATGTTAGTGCCCAAATTGACGTGTGATTTTTTCTGGCATGCTTGTTGGTTATGGACTATTATATTTAACAGATGAGATGAAGGACTACACTTAAGGAATTAGAAGCCAACTGGAACATCAATGGACTAATAAAACTACAAAAGAACCTAGTCATTTCTTCAATTTCAGAATCCACCATTTATATCCCTATATTGAAACATACAATCTCACAAGAGTAAAAGGAGCAATTAAGTAAATGTAATAAGTTCAACAGTCACAATATCAGACATACACTTAATGATAATAGTAAAGAAATTATGACTCTGAATCCTGAAATATTAATAACCTCTTCAATTCTTTAATTTTTTTCAGTTAAGGGAGAAATTTTATTAACAATCAAGAAGAAAAAAGTAGAAAGAGAAACCCTATCTGATTTTACTCCCTTGAAGAAGAGAAATTGGCAATTTCACTCTGAAACTATCAAATAAAATATCAAGCAAAACTGGAAGAGTTAGGAGCAGGCCACAATAAAAAAATTCCCATTCCCATTCCCATCCCCCACCAATTATTACACAATTATAATAACACACTTAACAGGACACATGTCACATGCAAATTAGTTGAAAAACCAAACAACACCTTCCATTATGTACCTTATGTTTTTTGATATGTCAGAATCCTCCTCTCGTTCACTCAAGGAAGACTGACCCTTGAGTTGGGATCTGTCCTTGCTTTCTAGCCATTCTTCAACCTTCTGAGAAAAAGCTCTAGTGTTCATGTTGACAGTATCAAGCTTATCTTTAAGTTCCTTGTTTTCCTCATCTAGAAAGACAATAGTTTTTTGTGCTTCCTGAAATGTAACCTGGAGCTCTTCAATCAATCTACTCATTCTAGCGTTTTCTTCTACAGTTTCCTCCTGTATTTTCTTAGCTTCGAAATGACTCTGCTCCAAGGCCATCATGTCAAGCTTCATACACTCTACTTCACACTCAGACTCTAATGCCATGGATGAAATTGATTCCTCCAGTTTCTCTACGGACAAAGTTGACTTCTCCAATTCCATTTCTTTAGTCTCTAATTCCTTCAACAAGAAAAATTGCTCAGAATTGGATCTCTGCAGCCCCTCCCTTAACCTGAAAACCTCATCTTGTAAATCTTCCATCTCCTCCAATTTCAATTTAAAGCTGCAGACAAGCTCTTGTAGGTGGTTCACCTCCATGTTCCTTCTATTTAGTTGATCCTGAAGGTAATCTGTATCAAGTATGATCAAATTAAGCCAATGAGTAAAACCTCAACAAATTCATAAATCAAATCCAATAGATAAATCAATTCCATTGAAACTGGATGACTATTACAACTTAATTTACATGCCAAAAAGACCAAAAAGAAGGAATAATACTGTGCTCTTGAATAGCAATCATCTGTCACACAAAAGGTTCACTAATGAAAGTTCATACGTGCAATTTACATGCATAAAAATAAAATAGAATTAAGAACATGAACTACTTTCCATCTATGAATCATAGGAAAGAGCTTTAATTACTTTCATTGATAAGAAGCCAGAAATTATTAACAATTCAAAGAAGCATCTAAAATTAAGAGACAAGAGAAACTACCTATTTCTTGAGAGCAGTTCAGCAGCTCTTTTTCCAACCTCCGGATGTGTTTCTTATTTTGTATACAAGCTTCTGATAATGACTTCTCATGTAGTTCTACTATCTGCATCAATGGCATAAATCAGACTGGTATCATTTGTTTGCTAAAAAAGCTTTAAGTTTTTAAATTTCATGGTTAATTTGTAAGCATATTTCTTTAATAGAAGTAGCAGCATTTTTTAATCAATAAAGAGGGAGCCTATGCAAGGTTCAGACTGCCCTTGCAGTTGTTCCTATACTTCAGATGTGGAAGATCTCTGCTAGGTACTAAAGTACTAAACAGAATTATTGAGAAGAGACTTTTTGCTAGTTCTGGAGAATATACACTTGTGACTTGTAACCAAAATTCTTTGTATGCGACTTTACTTATATAGTATCTATGAAGTTGTTCATCCAAGAAGAAAATATCTGAGGATGGCTTTGATTTGAAGCCAAAGTTCAAAAGGAAGAGTTTGTGTATTAAAATTTCATATGGGAGAATAAATGAAAGTCATCTGATAATACTACGAAAAGGTAGCATATTCTTTGAGCTGTAGGAGGAGGGGATCCAGGAAAAGTACATCACTGTCTTTCAAGTCATATGTGACTTCATAAATACATATACTACCTAATTCATCAAATTAAGAATTTCATTCAGAAATTAACCAATTGAAATTCTTCAAAAATATTTCAAAGTCAAATGCTATTAATATATTTAAAAGAAAGGCATTCATATGGTAAAGCTCATGCAATGCTCCAACATATTCCTAACAGATTGCAAGACTTGATTCCAAGGAACAAGCAGGTGAAGGGGGAAGAAATAGTACCTCTCTACATCTTGTTCCAATTTGCAAGAGTTCCTCCACATCAAAGGAAGTATCACTGTCACTTCTGAAGCTATTTGACATTTGTGTAAGCAAATCTGACACAACTGCCTTAGAGAGGAACACCTGATGGATGTTTATTAAAAGATAGGTCGCGCTAAATTTTGGTAGTAGTAGTAAATACAAAAGAGCAAACACCAACCCCACAGCCAATGCGCAAAAGCTTTTCCGAAACTACAGAAATATAACAGTCAAATGGGTTTGCGATTAAAAACAAGATATTCGCGACATAACTCTGCAAGTGATGAAGTGGATTTTCAAATTTTCTTTTAAAAAAAAAAAAAGTCACCGAACCTTCCACTACCCCAGCTACTTTTTCCAGGTGAAACGTGCAAACTATTGGACAAAGGAAAATATAACATAAAGGAGAAAAAAGATAAAACGCTTACTTTACCCATGATTAACCAAATCATAGTTTTTCGAATTCATCGCAATGAAACAATTCCATACGAAGGAATTTAGTTAAACCCTCGACAGGGATTTGCTAAATATACAACATATAATTGGCGAGCACACTTCAAGATTCAACCCTCAGAAAATTCGACTCCGAACTCATTCTTAAATACCCAATAAATGCATATATCAATATGGAAGAGAAACAGTAAGAATCTGAGCTTTTACCTAAATCAGACTGCAATTAGTAGTTCTCCAGTGATACAACAGAGAATTCGTCTTCGGAGAACGATGAAGGAAATTTGAACGTTAGTTCACATGATTTAAAATTTTAAATTTGAGCCGGCAAATAAGATGTTACAAACGACGTTAGGTGCTTATCTATGAGAGGGCTTGCAGAGAAGAGAAATAGAGGGTAAAGGAAAGCATCGTGTCCGCTTAAAACGGATTTCATCCACACTTTTTTTTTTTTTTCTCTCTCTCTCTCTCTTTTAAATTGATTTACTTAAAATAAATTGAGAGAATCCGATCCCACTTCTTACTGCTTATCCTCTATAATGCTTCATGATAAATTAATAATTTTTCTCACATGTCAATTCATTTTTAATTTATTATGTTTCTATTTAAAATTAAAATTAAAAGTTGAAAATAATCTAAAACTTTAAATTAATTATTCACTTTTATTCTATACTTTTATATATGCCTATGATTGATCTCCAAACTAATATAAAAATAAAAATAATATTTAAAAAAAGATATAAATTATAATTTAAAAAAAAATTAAAATGTGCGAAAGATTGTAATAAATTATTTAACTTCTTTTTATTGAAATATATTATCATTGGCCCAAAAGAAACTTTTGACAAACTTTTCTATCTTATTTATAAAATTTTACACTATAATTTAATTTTTAGTTAAAAATATTTTCAAACTAATTAAAGGAATATTAAAATTGTAGTTTAGTACATGCCAAATAACCATACTTATATATAAATATAAATATAAATATATATATATATATATATTTGAGGCCTTCAGCTTGTTTTCAATTTTTTTTTTAATTATGACATGTGCAACTAATTTTTCAAATTTTTAAAAAGTATCATTTCTCTTGGGCACATTATCTGTCAAAATCCAATTGCACGCAATTGTAGTGTTGGCTTTTACATAAATTAAACGAAAAAAGACAGCTCAACCCATTTGGCCTGTTAGAGAAAAAACAATTTATTTTTAAAAAAAATTATAAAATATTTATTATATTTTTGTAAAAATTACTCAACTTTTTATTTTTAATTTTTAATTTTTAAAATAAAAATAAAAGAATTATTTTTATCTATTGCATCTATTTCTATTTTTATTCTTAAACATTATGTGTATTAAATAGTTCTAACACTTTCATGTGTTAGAAATGTCATCATAAAGAATCCTGCATTTCCATTCGCATAGTAAGCTTTCCCTTTCTTGTGCAGAATGAACCTAACACATTTGGTTCTAGTCACAAACTTAAGCCATCTTATTCTGCCAACGCTAAACATAAAGTATGGGTGTTCCAAAGCTTAAACTTGTTCACGGGAACCCAACAAGTGTAACCAAGGAAATGAAACGGCTATCAATACACATACTAGTGGCATTTTGAGCAGAAACTATGATTTGAAAAGTAAATTTTGTCAAATCCGAGTCAATCAAAAGAATTACCATAAGATAAGATGTTATAGATGACTATAAAATCAGATTTATTGACTCTGATTTTCAAAAATGATAGAATTTATTGAAAGCAAAAAAAAAATCTTTCAAAAATCATGCCGAGCATCACTTTTAAATTATTTTTTTAAAATCATATGACTATAATGTAATGTGTTCCTATCAATTGACAAGGACTTAAGGTGTGTTTTGTTATAAAATGTAACAGGGAAAGAAATATAAAAAGTAAATGAGAGTAAGTAAAGTATAAGAAAATTATTTTGTCTTTATTTTTAAAAATATGATTTAATAGATAGAATAATAAATATAAGGATATAATAGACATTACACAAGTTATGTAAAAAGAATATGTTCGTGATGTTACGAACCAAACGAAACCTTATTTTTTTAAAATTTTTTTTAATGTCATGTTTGATTTTAACTTCATGTGATCTGCTATGCCCCTATAAGCTTATAGGAACACAATTTTTAATTTATTTTTCTAAAAAATTAACTAAAATCAAAACATATTGTTCTAACTTCAATTTTTTATATTTTATTTTTTAAAATAAGCTATACTATTACAAGCTATATAATAACCTATAACGAATGGTCATGTCAGGGTCATTTATAACCCTAACTCAATCATGGGATTTTTTAGCTAAAACCACAATATTGGATGCAAATTTTGTAGGCTATAAATCTTGCTCATTTCATTTACTTTATCATTCAGCCACTTTGGACGTTGCTCTAAAGAGTTCATTTACGTATTTTCCTACTAGTTGTTTTATGATTTGGTTAGGAAAAACTGATAGCTTCAATATGCATTATTTGAAGATTACTTCAATTTATCAGTTCAAGCTCTTAACTCCTTTTTTTTTCATTGATTTTAGCATTTCAAAGGATAAAGGTTAGTTAAAACAATTTATATGAAATATATTTTTTTTACAAATATTTTTTTTGTACATATTAATTTTTTAAATTATATATTTGTACTTTTGTTTTGTGTAATTATGGCTACATTTAACTTTTTTAATAATATTTACAATTATTGTGTGTGCATTTTGTTGTTGTCATATTTATATGTTTTGTTTATGTTGGTATTAATTATATTCTTGCCAATATATCTTTTAATTTTGTTTAAATATGTAAACAACTAATATGTTAATATTTCTGTATATCCTGATATTTCAGATTTTATATTTGCTTTTTTTTTGTATAATTATGGTTGCATTTAATTTTTTAATGATGTTTATAAATATTTTGCTTGCATTTTTTGTTGTCATATTTATATATTTTGTTTATGTTGGTATTAGTTTTATTCTTGCCAATATTTTTTTAATTTTGTTTAAATATGTAAATAACTAATTTTTTGTACATATTTGCATTTTACATTATATATTTGTATTTTTTTTTGCATAATTATAACTGTCTTTAATTTTTTAAATGATGTTTGCATTTTTTTTGTTGTCATATGTACATATTTTGTTTATGTTCGTATTAAGTTTATTCTTACAAATATTTTAAATTTTTTTAAAAAATTAAATAACTAATATATATAATCAAATATGCTTTTATTAGCTCAATTTAAAAGCTTTTTAATTAAAAAAAATATGTATCCCTTATGGTATTAAAGAAACAAGTATAATCAAATAATGTTAAAATAACTACTTTTAACAAGTAATCTTAGTTCAATAGATTTTAAAATTATTCAATAAAAATAATAAATAACAATTGAATACAAATAATGTATCAATAAAATAATTTTTTATATTTTTAACAATTAAAATAGTAATATTGTAATCAATACAAATGTTATTAGAAATTTAAATTTGACATTAATAAATGAAGTCTCTTTTTCCAATAAATAATATTACATTTAAATATAAATATAACACATTTTATACTATAAGCTAATTTTTCAATAAAAAATAATGAATTTTTTTATAGTATTATTTCCATAAAATGTGTAATGGTAACACATTTTTTTAGTTTAAAAAATTAAATGATTTTACTAATAAAAAAAAGGCTATGTACATAAGTTATTTAAAAAAAGAAAGAATAATTTATCCAAAAAAATTTTATAACTTAAACCAAGTATAAATAAATATATAACTAATTTAAAATATTAATATTTAGTCTATTATTTATATATTGTTGCAAGATCTTATTTACAAATCAAAATATAAAAAAAAAAATGAACAATATGATTAAGATTGTGTGCATACATAAAAACAGATGAATGTATGATGGTCCAAATAACATGACATTTCAGTGCTCTAAACAAAAGTAATGAGGGCTGATTCAAACATCATATTAGAGAGATTGACGTAATTAGTTTAGTAAAAGTCACAGTTTTTCTCAAACCAATTTGTGTTTGATCTAATATATAAGCACCTAGTCTCTTTAAATCTAATATAATACTGGGCATGTAACTTAAAAGATGATTTTGATGTTTAGAAGATGTGAGAAGTGAACTCGTGATACCCCTCTCAATTGACTAGTGACTAGTGGATTTGAATCTCGAATTATAACCCGTGAATGAACATATTGCACACACACTTCCATTTATTAGCAATATCCATGAGCTAGTTAAACAAGCTTCCCTATTTAGTTTCTATCTTAGAGATATTTATCCATTCGATCCATAATGAAGTTATGCTTAACAATATAATATTCTTTCCATAGACCACACGTCCCAGCTGAGCTCATCTCATCTTAACAATACTCTACCTCAATCTCTGCTCACGGCAATATAAGACATAATGGATAAATTTGAAGGTGAGAATGAATATGATTCTGCTATGAATTCCAATCATGATAATGATGACAATGACAACACTGATTCTAATAAGGAGAGTAATGTTAGTGTGGATGACTCAATAGATCTCAATTTTTATAAAATTACATCTGGATATGATAAGCTGACCACGTCCTTTTTTTCACCGATCAATACAAAGGTAGTAAATGGTTTTAAGTTCCATAAAAGGGGCAAGCCTATAGAACTAAGAAACATGTTAGAGTTAAACATTGGCATGCAATATATAAATATAAAGACATTATGTTGTGCAATGAAATTGTACTTTGTTTGAGTATACTGTATATTTCATCTGTACTATTCTTTTAAAAAGAATGAAGAATATTAATGTATTAACTATAATCGTAATTGTGGTTAAAAGGTTAAGGCATGCAAAAAAGCAAATATAACTCATTGAAAAATTACAAAATACGAGAGATTACATACATGTCTTTCTATGTTATTATTTCAAGATCACCCAAAATTAGATTCTAATGTTATCTTATCTTATATTATGATAATGGTGACCGACGAGTCTAAAGTTAAAGTATCCCTAATCACGGAGAGAATGTAAAGCCTATTTAGGTACAACATGTCTTATAAGAAAGCATAGAAAGTAAAACATCGAGGCTTCACTATTGCTTTCAAAAATTGAAAAAACTTGTATGCTTTATTACCAAATTGGTTAACTGATATTCAGCATTGTATAACTGGTTCGGTCATACAATTTTACAATAAACAATACTAGCAAAGTAGTTTCGATGGATAGCCCAATCACCATGTTTTCTCAATGTTCAAGCCATGCATTGATGTAATTGATAATTTCAAGCCTATTGTCTAGGTCAATAGGGCATTTTTATACGAAAGGTGTAAAAGCACACTACTTATAATTATATCACAAGATAGTGATAAAAAAATTATGCGCTTTGTATTTGTTAGAATAGAAAGAGAGACACAATCAATTGGGTCATCATTTCTTTTCAATTTTCAGACATGTATTGTAAAGGATAAAAACTGATATATTTGTTGTCAAATAAATATCCTTCATTTTTTGCCACTATTTCTGATTCACGAGTTACGTGGCAGCAACCATAAAGATATAATGTATTTTGCTTTCTGCATGTAGCTTATAACCTTCATAAAACACATGAGACCAACTGGTTAAAGGATAAGTTTATCAATATTGAGTATAAATATTAGTGTCATATGATTGATGGAAAATTATTTGAGCTAACAATTTTACATAAGTAAGTGGTTAGTTGGATAACCAATATTCCCAAAAAGTAATGGTCATGGGCATATGATATTGAGGGTCATCAATATTGTTACATGACAATGAACTTAGTTGAGACCATGAATGGTGTCCTTAAAGGTATTAAGAGCTTGCCCATTACTAGCCTTGCAAAGGCAACTCTAGATAGGGTAAATAAATACTTTGTCAAACGGATTCAGCAAGTACATGCGTAGATAGTTGCTAGTTAGATATTTTGCCCTACACTTAAGAAGAGGATGGATGTAGTTGCATAAGCTACCCCTGCATATGTTGTATGCTAGTTTGATAGGAGAACCACATCATTTAAGATTCAAGAAATTTACGATGTGCAGAACTATCAATTTGGTTGGTGTTGTAAGGTTAATTTGCTTAAGTATAAATGTGATTGCGTGAAGTTTCAAATTGATTACTTCTTATACCAACATGTTACTATAACCTACAATTATATTGAACTTGATATACAACAATTTGTGGATTGAATTTTTTGTTTAGAAACAATGTGTGGTGCATATAGTAATGAGTTCCAACCTATTGGAGGCGAGGTTTATTGGCAATAGCAAAAAAGTCCAAAGTTGATTTTTGATCCAGCAATAATTCAAGCAAAAAAATTGACCCTACTCATCTCGCATACAGAATAAGATATATTGGACATAGCTAGAGTAGCTTAACAAGTGTAGATTATATCAGTAAGTCAATCATAATCATTTGACCTATCTACACAATCAGCTTGCTAGCCAATAACATGACTAATGTTGATTATATTAATTGTATCTTTGTTATATTAATTATATCTATATTACTTATATCTCAATTGAATATGGTGTATTAAGTAGCTAAATTTGTTATGATTGATTTGTACTTTAGTTTGATATATTGAAAAATTCCTATAACTTTTCTATATTGACTGTGGAGACACATTAGAGAAATAGCATGCCTATTACAGGTTATCCAACTAAGATTAGAGAATAACTCGCTTCTATACCTTTGAATGGGGTACATTTCACAGGCCATTTGGATAGGGAACGATTGATTACTTTGTCCACGATGAGTCAAATGTTGCAATCCAATTAGGCCTATCTTGCACGAAAATTCTTGTCATTACTTGCATGAACTACATTTGGAAAGACATATATGAGTGGTTACTTGGGATCAGACTGCCAAATGATCAAATTTATAGGGAGAGAGTGGCCATTACTTGATTGATAGAGAACTTTAGTCACCTATAAGATGATGCAAATGATGAAAAAGTGCAACAATTTGCATGTACATATATATATTTAGATTGATCATTGGTTTTTTTATTTAGGATAGATCTAGTTATAAAGTGTATTTAAGATACTTACCACTATTGTGAGATTTTAAACAATCCGGCTAATATAATTAAGAACTTGCATTGTTGGCTTACTTATATAGAAAACTTTGTAATACAACTAATCTTACTGAATAAAGCATTAATAGATGTATAACTCTTCTCTACCTTTAGATATGGGATAAATTCCTAATGTTTAACTCTAGAAAGACTATCATAATCAAATTTTAACTATATATCTATCTAATACTTTTAACTCTGGTTTCAAGTAAGATAGTCAACAATTTTCATGTAGTATCACAAGTTCATTCATTTAATTTTGATCTATTATAACTTTTTTCTTTACTGGTGTGTTGTGATGTGCTTCCTTGTAATTACAAATAGAGGAACATAGGTAAACTCCCATCTGTAGGGTATAGTCAAGCGATAATATCAAATATTATTAGATATGATGTAAGACAATGAGGTTTGATTGCTTTACATGAAAGAACTTTTGGTAAATTACCCTTTGAATATGTGATAATCATTATAACACTTTGTTATGTTGTGCACAGATTATTTGGTAATCATATGAATTAGATAATGTTTATGATCTCATTTCGTAATATTGTTTAGATGGTTGAGACATTTGACTAATCTTAATGCCACTCATTTACTTTCATATTATTAAGTGACACCACTTAGATTGTATATTATGCTAGTTTGGCTGGCAACAATTAACACCAATGCCTTCAACTAATTTGAGGGCTTTACATACTTTGCAATTGTAAGGAAAAACCATTATAAGGTAGCTAAAAGAGTACTTGACATTTGTTTAAGCTTTGGAACTTATGACAAAATCATCTATTTCAAGTACCCCTCACTACAGCATCCATGGATCGCACTTCTTATTACATGCAATGATATTTGACACACACTTGAGGTGGATCCACCTTGTGTGTAATGCCACTAGTTTTGTAATAAACTTTAACTATTTATAGCCATTGTTATTTTTTTTATTTAATACATAATATCTCATCATTTAATAATGTATCTTTTTCAAGACTAATATCACAAATGACCTTTATATGCTGAGTATTTGTGACCCTTCATTGATAAAGTACCATGAGTTTTGAGAGAATGTGAGTTAGGACCAAATGAATATCTTATTTGCTTGGAATAACACTTGATACTGGTCTCCTTGCCTACTCCATGACACATGATTTACCACAGTAAAAAATTTTAGATGATAGACTAGGTAAGAGATATAATAGTTATATGTCAACCTGATTGTCCATTGTCATAAAGGATGAGCCATATGGTGCTTGCACTAGTGCAGCAACATTGTTTATGCTAGTTGGAGGTGCAACGATATAGCAAGATATTAGTATGGTCGATCCAATTTTTTTTATACTAACTAGCTAATATACTAACTTTAAAAGTATAAGTCCCTCTTACTATATGCTCCAATCACTATTGTTAGAATTTGGATTTCTTGATCCCTTTTACTTTAAGTCATTCATGTTACTATTTAATGATCTAAATGTTTTTAATGTTGAGTAAGGTGGTCAGTATTTTGAAATTGGGAGATCTTCACATCAAGGGTTTATTACCCAACAACAACTAATTTAGCTAGCTTATTCTCATACATTTGATTTAAATAATCTACCTCTTAATTTTGTTAACAACTCATCAGATCAAAAATATGAAAAACCTATAGGCCAAGAGCAATCATAATGTGAAAAATAAAGAGTTCATTGTGGTACTATTAACTATTATATATATATATAATCAAAGAAATTATTTTTTGTATATGGTAAAAAATAGCCTTGATAATAGTAATTTAGTTTATCACACCTATAAAAGTGCATTATATTATTTTTAATCTTTCATACAATGTTTTATATGTTTAACTACAACTTCATATAATTCTTTTTATTTTTTTATATATTCATTTATTTAATGCATCAATAATTATTTTAATTATTACTAGTTCATTGATAATTATTGATATTTACTGTCTAATTAAATTTATTAATCAATCATTGTATAACTAATATTTGTTATATAACTAAATTTATTTATACGTATAAGTTATGTAGTGTTGTCAAAATGACTAAAAAGTTATAAAAATGTCATTATTTAAATTTTGGATAGAAAGTGAATATACGTTCAAAATTATGTATAAAAAATTTATTTTTAAGCATTATCTCTAAAAAATAACTATGCATAGAAAATAAGCAAATAATAAAAATTTAATATGTATTATTTTTAATTTTAGAGGGAAATAATATGTTAAGAAAAAATTAAACATGTTTGAATTATTGGAAAAATTAAAAAATTTAGTTATTTTGATTTTTGGACAGAAAATATTAAAAATTTTGGAAATTTTTAGTTATTTTGATTTAAAATTTTTTTGCAATTTTCAGATATTTAAAAAATGTAGATAATCTATAAAAGTTTATAAAAAAAATAGAAACATTAGTTAATTTTTAAAAAAATTACAAAATCTACAAAATTAACATAACTAACTTAACTAACTTTTATTACCATAACTAACTCAACTAACTATTAATTAAATGACTAATCTAACTAACCTTTAATTATATGTCTGAATTTCAATTAAAAAATTCAATGAAATTCAAACTTCTCCTCAAAATTGGATGCTTAAAAGCCAACTTCTATAGCATATGACGGTAATAATATGATTTGGTAAGGGTTTAACATAATATTATTTTAGTAAGTAGCATTTACCTCAAAATTCCCTATTTTGTACATGTGCATTTCTTAATTTTGACTTGATGAATACTTTATACTTGACCACCACCTTATTGGCCTTGTGGTTTTGACTCGATAATTTACTTGGTTTTAACTTGCTTTGATTATTTGTTAATCTCTGTGGTCAATAGTATAAGAAATAGAAGGATAGTTTTAATTCTTAAAAATAATAACAAGCCAGATTTCACGCTTATTGCACATTGTTAAGATTTCAATTAATTTTTTAAAAAATAAAAAAATGAAGTGAGTTAATTTTTAAAAAATTAAATTAAAAGCTATGTCCTTATCATACTGACGAAGCACGGTTATTAATGTCTAAAATTGGAAATTTTGTTTCCAGCTTTAGTTTTTTTTTAATTTATTTTTAATAAATCCAATCATTTCTGAAATCGGAATCAATAAATCTAATTTTGCGGTCATTTATAACATTTGAGGGTAATTCTTTTAATTGAGCCAAATTTGACAGAATTTGTTCTTCAAATCATGGTTTTGGCTCAAAATGCCCCCCACTAGCTGCTGCCCCTTATATAGTAGCAACTAGCAAAGTACAGAGGGGAATTTACAAACAAAAGCCAAAATACAAACTGGTAATTTAATATAAATTTAAGGTAGATTGGTAAGTGGAAATCTTAAATTTTCAATTGCTTAGAAAATCTATTTATACTCTCTTCAAGTTTATATGGCAGTAACCATCTCTAACTAGTTGAACTTGCCTGCTTCTTCACCATTGCAGCGTGTTTCTGCCCACCAAGGTGAAAATTAAAGACCGTTTGGCTGTTGCACACCACATTACATAGAGTGCACAATTTAATAGCAGTTGCTGCAGCTCCACCTTCCACAAGTTTACGTTTCTTTGTCTCAGTATCCTCTAACATGAATGCCTTATCTGGTTTATGTAAATTTATCCCTTCATCTTTACAAGTGTTTGGCTTTTCCTGGGTCCCAATAACTGGATTGGTTGCACATTGCAAAGCATTTGATGTTACAATTGACGCAGAGGAACCAGCAGCAGCAGCATTATTTGATTTTGATAGTTTCTCCAGGTTCCTCAGGTGTTTCTTCCCAGATAAGTGTGCAATATATACATCCCTGCTATTACAATTGATCTTGCAAACTTCACACCATGCAGGTTGAGTAAACTTGACTTTCTTTGGGGCTTTTTTCCAAGGACCAATGCCATGACGCTTAAATGCAGCAAGATAAGGACCAATCCCATTATCAGACATCAAGCCAACCTGCAAAGTGACCAACAGTGCTCAATTAATGTAGAAAATATTACTCTAGTGGTTCCCAGCCACCATAACACTTTTGTTGCATTTCAACATAAAAAACGAGTGAAAGATGCAACTGACCAAAATGAAGGTATCTGAACTAAACAACTTAATTGAGCAATCCAAATCAGAGAAAATGAGCAAGGCTGCAAAAATCTAATATAAATCATCTGATAGTTATAGATAACAAAGCTAAGTTTCTCATGGAAGCTAAGAAAATATAATGAGAGTAGACAACCACTCTGCACATGCATTACTTAATTCAACTAAATTACCAACAGAAGTAAATCTCCTCCAACATTTCATCTTCTCATGTATGACCATTTCAGGTCGTGATTGCCCTCATCGAAGGACAGTTAACCCACTTTCACTTATTGGCATATCAATGTTAAGGAAAGAATCATAAGAGTTCTATCATATGCAACTATTTGAGTTATTAGCCCCAGGTGAAAAGGATCTTTGGAGTTTAGCCAGGCAATGTAAGAGTACATTCAAATGAATAAAAATTGATTGGCATGGTATAATGACAATAGTCATTAAAAAATAAAATAAAAAATAAAAACATTAAGAGACCAGTGGGGGTAGACTGAAATTTCTCACAATAAGACACTCCAGACACAACTAATTATAAAACAGTGTTTGCAGTAAGATTTCAGTGTCCCAACGGCCAACATCCTTACTAGTAAAACCATGATCAAGAGTTTAGGCAGTGGCAAAAAAAACAACTGTCCTCCCATGTATTTTTCTGGATCTATCAGGAAACCTTCAAAAGGATTATTCAAGGCAAAATTCACCTGAGCAGCATGCTTTTTCCCAGTTAGATGTTTGTTAAATACTTCTTGACTATTGCAAACAACGTTGCATATCGTGCAAACCCTTACTGAATCAACTGCTGCACCACCACTCAAAAGCTTCTGTTTCTTAGACTCTAACTCCTTGCCTAAAGCACCAAATAAATCTTGTCCTTGGACACTATTCATTTGATTTTGTAAACTCGCATGAGAGGTTCCTGGTAATATTGTATCAGTGGGATTATTCAGGAACTGCATATTTTTCTTGTGCTTCTTTCCTGATATGTGTTTTTCAAAAACATCTCTGGTAATGCAATCAATTTTGCAAACCTCACATCGCATTGGTTCAATGACTTTGGTTTGGTTTGGCTTAGGCAACACCACTGGGGTAACATTAGGCAAAAGTTGATGTGCCCAGCTTTCATTCCACGCAGAAGGAAAACTTGCGGGCACAGCTGAAGTCCCAAGAGAAGTTTCGGCAGCCTGCATATCACAAGAATTAGAATCCAAGATAACAGTCTAAATCTGAAACTGCTCATTAAATTAATAAGAGAAATAAGAAAAGGTCAAATCTGCCTTACACACTAGACTAATTAAGAGGAACTTTGGCACTCGAATAATTCTTTTTTTCTTTTTTCTTTTTTCGATAGAAAAAGACTTTATCGATAAATAAAGAAAGGAATGCATCGACGGCATTAATGAAACAAGTAAAACACTAAACAAACATCAACTCAAAAGAGATTTTTAATCTCTTTGCAAGTCCATAAGCGATACCAGCTCTCGTATAATTGATTCCACATTTCAAATTAACTACAGAAACGAACCAGCCAGCCAAATTTTTTCATAAAAAAAACTCCTCTTTCCAAATTAGCCACCATTTCAAAAATTAAAACTATTTTTCGGATTTAAGTTCTTCCAATGATAATAATAATACCAAAATCGAAAAAATTTGCGTGTGACTGTGTGAGAATTTCAACTTACAGCTTCATATCTTATGGGGCGAACTTGTTCGACGATCCAATTCTGAGCATCTGCGTTCGTGTACAGAGAATTAATTGATTGGGTTCCGTAAGCAGAGTGGAACAAGGCGTATAAGGCCGAATTTCCTAGTGGGTCAAAGCCAGGAGGATGAAGAGCGGAATCCGATGGCGCAGAGGGAAGAGCAGGTTGAGGAAATGGTAAGAAGAATGAGTTCGAAGGATAGGATTGCTGAGAAAAGATGGGAGCATGGGGCTGAGGGTACATTAGGACGAATGTATATGAATCAGGCAAGAGCCAGAGCAATAGTTCTGTGGATTTTGTCCATTCTGGGAACTGCCCCGTGCGTCGTAGTTATGAAGCAGAATCTCGAGCACATCCATGGAGGAGATAGATCATAGCCGACCCATTGGGATAGTAAGTTCCTCTCCTCAATGTTTTGGGCTGATTGGACCTGTGATGGGGCTTTTTCTGGGCCTAGCCTGCGTTACGGGGTTTGAATCCTTTTTTAGCGATGGAGCAGTTAACTTTTTTTTTTTTTCTTTTTTCAAAATTTTCACCCGATTCTAACTGTCCATGTGAAGCACAATCCAAGCTGTCCGTGAAGTAAGGTCGAAACGCCGTATTAGTTGCAGATGAACTTCAAAAGCAATTTGCAGCAGAAGCTGATTGCAGTGCACTTCTTGAAGACTCTGATCTGATTGCAGCAACCTTCAAGGAACACGTTGATCTCAGCAAGCTTCAAGAAGACCCGATTGCAGAAGCTTCAAGGAAGACGTCGTGAGTGCGGTTATAGATTCTGGTTATTAATTTATGCCCTTCTATTTTCCGCTTGTGGATCTGGCAATTTAAGTGTAGGATAATATAAAATTCAAACCAAGTGTGGGGTAAGAGGCTGTAGTGAAGGTTTCAGAAGTACACTATTTATTTCTTTAATCAAATTTTGTTGCTTCTGATAGGTACTCAGAAAATGATCAAAATTGGTCTGCAGCCTCTCTCCTTTTGTGGACAGAATATGGTGTTGCAAGTGTTTGATGGTTTAATGGACAAGCTTAATAGTTGTGGGGCTCTAGTTGCTGAATATAAATCTAACTTGTGCTATTTTGATGTGTCTATTTTTCGGTTGCTGAGAATTGAAAAATGATGCATGCATAATAAGTTAATGCATTTTTTCATATTATCTGCAGATTATTAAACTTATATTAAAATTTTCAAGTTCTTGGAATTGCTAAGTCTTCTTCTGTTGGTTGCAGGTTGGACTCCTGATAGTAAGAGGTTAAATTTAGAAGCTGTTGGTGTGGAGCTTGATAACAGTGGTGTGGAGCTGTTGGTGTGAAGTTAATGCAATTTTATGAGTTAGACATTGCGGTTAGCTTACTTAAATATATGTGTAATTAATATTTGGTTGTTTTCTACCAGAATTATCAAGTTCTGTCTGTTAAAGAAGGCAATATAGAACTGCAAATGCCTATGATGTGGTTATGATGTTGATTATTGCTCTTTGTGTCGCTATATAAAGAAAAAGGAATTATAATTAAATTTGTTAAGCTATCTACCTCTACATTCAAAAACAGATAAAATTTATCACTCATACAAATTAGCTGTATTGATGCAAATCTGATTTCTAGAATTATCAAGTTCTGTTGCTTGCTTGGCGTCCTGTTCTTCTTGATCCAAAATAGAGGCTACCTTCAATCTCCAAAGCTCAAACACAACAACCAAACAAGGAAGCTCTAGAGAACAAAAATGTCAAGATGGCAGCAACCAAGAGGGAGAGAGACGTTTGCTGAAGTTTTGAGCACCATGAAAATGGTGCCAAATGCGGGTCTACAGTGAGGTTACGTTTTTGCTTTCCAACAAGGGGAGGATAATGAAGGAACAAGACAAAACACGTCTACAGCGTTTTGAGTTTCTCGCTTCACAACGCAGCGTTTTGCTTCTTTTACTTCAAAAAAAAAAAAGGGGAATGGATGGTTGGATGGAATTGAGAAAAATGAATGGCTAGGATGGATGACCACAGCACACTATGCTGTGCTGGATTCACTGTAGAGGATCAGCTTCCCTTTTGTTTGTTGATCAATTAAACTGTTAAGATCGGTTTAGTCTAGAAAGAAAAAAAAAAAGGTTTGGTTTAAGATTATAAAACCAAATTAAGAGCATCCAATTTTGGATGGTTTGGACCTATTTTTAATTTAGCTTTATTTATTCATTTTTAGATATCTTTTACAATTTAGACCTAAATATAATAATCTAAGGGTACAAAAAAACTCATTGTGACAAAATTTCCCCTTTTACAAGCAAAGTCCAAATGGCCAAACAAATAAGTACCACTATTATCATTATATATATATATATATAATTTGGTTTATTAAAACATCAAACCAACAAACTAAACTAAAATATCAAAAAATTGAGAAGTGCAAACTAAATAAATCTAAAAATTAATTAGTTTATTTTGGTTTGATTGCAAAAAATCTTTTCAAATTTTAAAGACTTATTACTATTAGATCATATCTATTAAGTTTAAGTGCATGTTTAGAATTGCAATAAGAAAACATGTTGGTATAAAAGTATTAAATTGGAATTTCTCGTAAAACATGATTTTGAGGATAACTAACGTATTTTCAAATACACTTTAATGGGGGCTTGAATTTGGTACAGGGAGGAAGAGGTTTTTTTTTTTCTTTTAATGCTTTTTTAGTACCAATCTAGTGACATATGGATAAAAAGAAAAATAATAATCCATTGACCTCTTAAGATTATGAAGTTATATTTAATATCTTTTTTTGTTTTCTTATATTTCGTATATACTGTAAATTTTTTATTATTTATTTTATGTTAATAAAATTTATTTTTTACGATAATAGATTTCTATCCAAAAATGAAATATTTAAACACAAAAGCAGTGAGTGTAATTATTTAAAAAAGAAAGCCTCTCCACATAGTGAAAAGTCCCTTTCTTTTTGGGACATCAAATAGTCTCCCTTTAAGTTTGATAAAATTGAGAACTCAAGATCAAAAAGGCTAAACTAATCATTTGTTGTTTATTTCACGCCTACTATATAATAAACTATTTGCCCCGTGCCTAATTCAAAGAACAAGGAGCACATTGTGATCAAGAGTTCATAAAATTATTTATTAAACACAATATTAATGTCCCAAAAACATTAAAAGATATCCATAAATTAATATTTAACGCGTCAGATAGTATAAATATCTGATGCATAATGCTGCCGAGATCTTTTATAATCAAAAGTTGGAAACGAACGGCATTGACTTACTAGTTTAGTTGACCAGATTACCAAGTATGGCCTTTTCAATTACTGATAAAACGTGTCATACTACAAGGTCGTACAAAAGAAAATTTTAAAAACACATAGTGCTGAACCAGGAGACGAACCGTCTTTTTCACTACTTGGTTCTTATTGTTATCCTTCAAGCAGCTAAGTTTACATATATTATTATTTTGAATTTTTGGTAGTTGTTATAATGAAATGTGAAGAGATTTTAATTGTCAGGTTCTAATCGGGACATCAAATTTTACTTTAGTATCTAACAGTAATAATAATAGAAAAAAGAGCTACTTATCAAAATATATATATAATTTCTTATATCTGGATTATCAAAATTTTAAATTAAAACATAACAAAAATATAATTTTTCAATAAAGATATAATATGTATACTTTTTACAAACAATCAAATAATTCTCTAATTAAATCATACACTTTATATTTTAATTCAAAAATTTAATAATAGAAATATAAAGAAATGCATGCAAGTCTAATCCTTTAATTAATGATAATAAATTTTTAAAAACTAAATTAATGATGACATTTTCTTTTAAGAACTAATATAGTAATTTGTCTAAAAGAAAAGTTAAGTTGACATTTGATCTTTTGCGTAATGTTTTTGACTTATCGTTTATTATTTTCTCTTAAAATTACTTCCATATATGAAACTCACTAATTTTCTTAACATTTTTAAAAAATTATTTGATTTATTTCGTGATAAAATATTATGGTTAGTACATTTAGCTTTTGTACTTTGTATACAATGAGAAGAAGAAAAAAACAATTTGAGAAGAATAAATTAAACACTCCTCAATTAATTTATTTTTTGAAAGATCACATGTAGGCGGATTCGAAGTTGGATCCGTCTCTAATTAATTAATTTTTTAAAAATAATAATTGGATGAAAAAAAAAGGTTGAATGGGCTAAAGAAAATGATGGGAATACCCTTTGGAATAGCCGCCTAACCCCGCATGAAGATTGCAGAGCTTTCTTAGCAGCTAGTTGCTTGAACTAGTTGACAAAGCAGCACAGCACCATCTGCTATAGCCAATCAAAACAACACTCTGTGCCAACGACCAAACCCGATTATAGATTGTCTTCTGATTGAACGTGACTCTAATTTTTGTTTATTTTTTTCAAAATTTAAATGCGATATTTTCTTTTTTTAATAAAATAAAATTAGAAGTGGAACCAAGGGCCAATAAATCTTCTCTTATTCAGGAAGTTAATAGATTTTCTTAAGGAAGGCAACAAGATCCTCTCTTGTTTAAAAGATCATCTATTGGAGAGGAAGGAAAAAAAGAAAAAAAGCAAGACCCATAAGGGTGAATCTCATTGGATACTACCTTATTATCATTTTTTTAATCGAATTCTCTCTCAAAAGGCAGAGAATTTTGGCTCACAAAGAAACACCGTACCAACAAATAGACATCCAAGCCAATTAAATCACAATTTTTGCACCTCCCTCTTTCTATGACTAAGTTCACCCCATTACAGGTTCCCAGTTTTCATTCTATTCTTCATTTTCCCCAAAACCCATTATGGTTTTAGGGGTTAAATTTCTTATCTACAATTTATTCTAAGATAAGGGAGCGACAAATTTTAAGCTTTTTAAATAAAAAAAAGTGATCTTTATTCACTTGGCAGAATTTGTAGTAAGTTGCACTTTGCGTCCAGTATGTGCTGTTGTAATTTCAGTGAGAGTTTCATATCAGTGGTCCAGTCCAGCCATGTGTCACACTCTCCACATAATAATTATGATAATTGCTATTAGGAATACATAGTCATTAGCGAGAAGGATTTAATAACACACCACTTGTGTGCCAAGTGAGAGAGATGAGATGGGTGGTCAGGTTTGTATGGTAGGTGACTAAACAACCACCTTTAGCTCACTCACATGCCTTCTTTATGTGTATTATATAAAATCTACCTTTTCATCTACAAATCTCATATCCCAATTTTTCAACACCTCATTCATTTCTCTTTGATGCCAAGAAAATATAATTACCTCCCAACCATGTCACTTTTGAAATTTCATACAAGAAAAGGAAAAAAGTACATGTGAAAACAGAAATGTAATAGAAGTCTGCTCCAATGAGAACCAAATTGATTAGAGCCCGAGACTTATTCTATGAACAAAGTATAGCATATAGTAATGTAATACCACCCAAAAATCAGCAAAGTAAAACTGGAAGTTCATCATCTTATGAACTAACTGAAAAATATGAGCAGAAATACCTCAAAAGAATTAATGAAATAGCAGCAACTTCTCTATACAGCTTTTGAATCTTCTTCACTTTGAATCTGAACCACTTTTAGTTAGATATGAGGCCAACCAGTGCCTCCTGCTTGTGGTGATGGCCTTGTACTACCCACCACGGTGTGTAATTCTCAGCATGACTGTTGCTCTCTTCTTCGGTAGCAGCAGGAAGATTAAGATCAAGAAAGTCTCTAATTCCCTGAACTGGTTTCTCAAGTACTACTGACGCGCCAGCAGCCAAATGAGATCTCTTGTGACCACCCAAGGCTTGCCCAGATGGAAAAACCTTTAGGCAAATTGGACACTCGTGCGTTTTGTTCTTCTTGGGTTCTATAACTGTCTCTTCCTCATTCTCAACATCACCAGAACCAATAAGCTCTTGTTTTTCAACCACATACCCATTATTGAGATCTGTTTCTATGCTGTTTTCGCTGCTCTCGTTTCTTGAAGCAGAGCAGCCTTTCATCTTCTTATGACTAGCTCTGTGGCCTCCCAGAGCTTGGTATGAATGGAATATTTTGTTGCAAGTAGTACACTTGAACTTCCCTTCTTTGCAATTTGACTTCACCTCAGAATCCGAAAACTTTCTCTTCATTGATGAATCTGGTTCTGTTCCATTAACTTCGTTCTTCCCCCGTTCGTCTTCAGAATCCTCCAATGCCGACTGGTAATCAAGCTCATGCTTCTTTTCTTTGCGATTCTTGACCAACCCATTAATGGAAACTTTTGCCTTGATCGTTTTGAACCCATTCCTCGGAGACCCAGTTGCGAAATTCTCTGGTTTCTTCCCTTTCGAGTTGAAAGTTGCAGAATCAGAATTGTTGCCAATGGTCAGTTTTACATTATCCCTTTCAATTTTGCTACTCAGATTAGTTCTAACCACTGAAGATCGAGCTTCGAAATAGGCAGAGTTATTATCAGATGACTCAACAAGAGAATTCAAACCGCCCCAATGACCCACGTCCCTACTTAGCATCATCAAGCTCATAGCAACCTCTTCTTGCTCTTGTTCAACTTCAGAAACGGAGGACGAAGGATTCGCAAAAGACAAAGAAGAAGTTGAAGCAACGGTCACGTACCTTGTTCTTCTTTTGGATCTTCTCCTTCGGTTCGGATTAGCAGTGGCTTCGTTGTCGGATTGGCTATCTGTGACGATTTTCTGGCTTGAGGAATCTTGATCCTCCAAGTTGTTGTTGATGTTATTGATGGAAGCTTTCTCGGAATGGCATTTCATGTGACCAAAAAGAGCTTTCCAAGAGTGAAACGCTTTACCACACTCCTTGCAGAACTTGTCCTCCGTGACTTGTGGAGTTTCTTCGCTTCTTGAATCTGCGAATCTCCAAGTCTTTTTGGGATTCTCTCTGAGATCGTACTCTCCAACCTTATTGCTTCCAGCTCCGCCATTGTTGACAGATTGAAGCTTCCTCGTTGTTGTGAGTTTCTCCTCTGTTTCAGCTGAAATATTGGTGATGTGTGACCTCATGTGACCTCCTAAAGATCTACCACAAGGGAAGCTCTTGCTGCAGAATTTACACACATGTTTCAACACTACTTGACCTTCTTCTTCCATTTGAGTTCGAGCAATTCAAGAAAAAAAAAAGCACACAGATCAGCGAAGTAAAATGGTTCTACTTCGATGCTGATCAAAGAATATCCAAGAATGCTGAAATCAACGATCTCATCATACACTAGACAACCCAAATGGAGATGAAACAGAATATCAGGAAGGAAAATCAGCAAGAACCAGATCAGATTATCGATGCGAATTCCCGAATTCCATGATAAAAAAATATACCCATCTCGGACTTCACTAAAATTCCAAGCGATTGCAAGATCTAAGGAAGCGAAAAAAGAAAAAGAAAGGGTCAAGAGAATGTATAGTAAAGCTTCCTCTGGCTATACTAGCTTCTCTAATACTTGAATTTTTGAAGGAAAAAATCAAACTTGAAGAGGTGGGGATGAGTTCTGTTAACCTTTGTTGCTAAGGATGGGGGTGAACAAGCCAATGAGAGAAAAGGAAAAAAAAATGAAGAGTGATGAGTGAGTGAGCGTTTGTTTCTCTGTTTCTCTCTCTCTCTCTAGTGGGTTTCTCTCTCTAAGCTTGACTATATTTGGAGGAGAAATCCATGCATGGAAGCAAAGATAAAAAAGAGAGGGGGAGGAGTGGTAAAGAAAAAGTTGAGGATAGCAGCACGTGTACTCAACTGAGGATACTACGCCACACATGATCCAACGGTTCAGATTTGTCCAAGTCAGCAACACCCATTGGTGAGGAACCTGCTAAAACTAACTGCCTTCCCAACTATTCCTTCCTTTGTCTTGCTATTAAGGAAAAGCCTAACACGCACTTCAAGTGAAAGGTTCCACTCTCCGGCCGTTATTCTTCTATTTTTGTTTTTATTTTCTTCTTTTGGATTTCAAAAAAAATTAAAAAAAAAAATTCAAGTGGGTCCCCATGAGTTAACCTTCATATCGTAATCAAAGCCTGCAATGCCCACTGTTCCTGATTCTCCAGAGTGATTGAGGCATATTTCAAGGGCAACTTGGTAAAGCAAGTCCCTCAAATGTATTATGATCAAATGGGTCATTTTCTTTTTTTTTTTTGCTCATTATTATTTTTTTAAAAATTATTTTCTCTTAGCGGTAATGTTCTTTAATTTGTGGGGTGGAACTAGCTAATCTATACCATACCACCATAACATATAAAGCCCAGCAATGGTAATGCAGCTAAAATTTGGCACATATGTTTGCGTCCAGGACTGTATCATCACTATATTCTGCCTCTTATCTTATTTTATTTTAAAATTAATATTCATATTAATTTACAAATATCTCAATTAATTTATTTTTTAGACTGATTCACAAATCTAAAAAGTTAAAATTCAAATTTATAACAATTTACTTAACCATATATACATTATGTACTCACCCTGTATGACTATTTAAAAAAAAAAACATTTTGAGTTTCCTTTTATGTCATTGTTTTAATATGATTTTGGAATGATCTATATAAAGAAGTATAAATGCCATGTATTCTCCAAAAGCCAAATTTGATACAGCTAGTTGTGTTGGCAGCATCTCAAAATGCATATATAATGTATGCAGAATGGGTGCTTGGAGGCTATCCTTTTGAAGTGTGTTGTGTTGGCTATCCGCAAAGCCTTCTCGGCGTGCCAGTCAGGCACTTTATCTCTTCGGGGTTACCCTCAAAAATCAGAGAAAATATTACTTATGCCTCTTTTTTTTTTTTTTAAACCATTTTTGCCTTTTAAACTGCTTGCAAACTTTTTTACTGTGGTACTCTGTGCCTTCCTGTGCCTTGTAAGGGTATTTACTGTGGTAAAAATTGTTAGAGTAGAAAGCAAACGCTGCTTTGGAGTTTGAACTAGGAAAGAAGCAATATGATCAATTTTGCTTTGTGTGTGTGTGTGTGTGTATATATATATATATATATATCTAGTGAAAGCCACTTTTACAAGGAATTCCATCAAATGCAAAATTCTCCTTTCCATTAATTGAGAAGTCTATATATATAATTGCATGTCACATAAGGTGAAAGCAACTTTCGAGTTCAATATATATTATTGACTTATAAGTTGTAACCTATGCTAATGAAAGAAAATTTTGAGCTGAAATTTTAATTAAAAGAATAACGATTTGAGGTTTTAAAGATTTACATCTTCAAGTGTAATTTTTTTATTAATAAATACAAACATATATTGTGGTTGATAATTAATGAGTTGTTGCTATAATTTAATATGTGATCTTTACGTAAATTTTCATTTACCCCAACCATTTAAGCTAAGCCTAAAGGGCATATGTATTTTTATATGCCTTTGTTAGTTACTAGTAAAGTTCAAATCTTGACATGTGGCAACTTCTTATTAAAATTTCATCAAAAAATGTCCACCTTGTATATATAATCTGACTCTGCATGTGTCTACACTAATAGTATGCATGTCTATCTGTATATAATTACATGCACACTGAAGGTTCATGAAATATATACGAACAAAACGAGAGGGGTAAGACAATATGATTAATGCCAAATTTTTTGAGGTATATATCTTTTTAGATTAGGAATCAGTGAATCACTGGCTAATCCTTTGATGCATCCCAAATTTTTAATCAGTACAAGCTGTTTAGAGTTGTGGTTGCCTCGTTATTTTAAGACAAGGCAGCATATTGGATGTTAGTTCATGCTCACTCCCTCACTTTTTCAATACTTGGTAGTATACATATACATATATATATATATATATATATATTATACAACTTAGTACGTGCATACATTAATGAATTAAGAAATCCAAAGTATTTAAAAAAAATTAGCAAAGTTAAAGTTCGTTAGTATAGTACATCACCACAGCTTGAAAGCCGGCCACGTTCATTGTTGAAGTAATCGTGGCATGAATGTCTTATTAACAGTTGAAAATAATATTTTCACAGTAATTGATTATTCACTTTAATGGTGCCCCATTAGCCGGCAACTTAGTACAATGTTTAGTTGTACTTGTCATAGTTGATGTGTTTTTTTTCTTTTCTCTTTCATTGTTCTACTAGTTTTAATGCAGGGAAGAGAGAATTAATAAGTGTGATCATATTAGAGCTATAATGCATAGAATATGAAAGGGCTTTTAGTTACCCAAATTCATTTTCTAAGTAGGGAACATGTGCATGAGCATAATGTATGCCGTGTGCCTAGCAGTGCAGCTGTATATGAGCCTATATGTAATCTCTTATACTTTTCTTTGTTTATGTTTACGCTTTACCTACTTCAATAGATGATTGGATTGGGAAAGAAGAAACACAATTTTACATTTTATCATGAAAGAAATTATAATTAATATCTGCACTTATAATTGTTATATATTTAGTTCATGCCCATAAGCTTGTATTATTGATAGTTAGGAAAATCAAGAGAGCACAAATCACTAAATAATATATAGCAAAGCAGTTATTAGAATTTGAAGGCATTGACTAGGTAGGACAGACAAGTAGTCGATGTGTGATCACACCATCGCAAATTTAAATATTAGCATTTTTAGTTTGGTTACATATAGCTTTTTTTTGGGGTTAATTTTATAACTCCTTTAGTTCAAGTTTTGGCAAGATAAAAAAAAAGTAAATGAGTTAAAACTGTAAGTGATATAAAACAATAATTTAAAAAAAGAAAAAGGAAAAAGCTGTTTCAACATCAAAATATTAAGGTTGCACAAGTTTTAGGTCAAATTATGTATTAACTGAATTCAATGCTTGACCTAATTTTGCATTGGATTTCAAATTTTAAGTCTATTGTTCAGTCAACGTTATAGTTTTAACCTGGCTAGATCTTTTAAAAGAATTGTAAAAAATATAAAATAATATTTGAAAAAAATAATTTTTATATAAATCTTTATAAAATTATATTTTACTTCTTAAAAAATAAAATTTTTATAAAAATATTTATTAAATATTAAAAAAAAATTAAAAGCATCAAACTATGCCAAGACACACTAGCCAATATTGACCAACCTGATCTAATCACATAACTATGTTCAATCAATAATTTTTTTTTTGAAAAAAGTACATTCAATGACCATAGCATATAAAATTTATAATAAAATATCTTTAAAATTAAAATTATTATTAAAGGTCATCATTATTGTCAAATTTTAAAATATTTATCATTAAATATAAAAAAATTCTTTTAAAATTAATAGTAAATCTCATAAACATTATAGTAATAATGATCTTTAAAAATAATTTTAATTTTTAAAATCTTTTGTTATAAATTTTATATAACATGAGTATTTGGATGCAATTTTTTTATTTTTATTTTTTTGGGCCTGGATCAATTCAGCCATAATTGACCACCTCTGCCAAGTGTGAAACATGTTAGGTAATATTATTGTACTCGATTTTCATGTAATCTAACTTTAATAAAATTCAAGATGCAACTCAGAAAAAATTGGGGATAAGAAAATAAAGAACTTGACTTTAGAATATTGAGCCCTCTCGTGGTTGAATTATCTCAAAATTCGTGTGTATGAAATAAAATATTATTTAATATAAATCTTTTAAAAAAATTAACAGATAACTTGACCTTCATGGCACTACCTTAACAAATTTGGTCAAGGAAAGAGTTTAAAGAGAATACGGCTGCAGATGCCTAGTCTACACCAGTGGGTATATAAGAGTACCATATACAGAACTCAGAACCACAACGCAGAAATAAATGTAGTGAGGCTGCGTTAAAGTTGGGGGGGGGGGGGGGGGGGATCTGTCAGAGTCAGACCCTATATGTGATACTCTCAGAAAACTTCACTTGAGAGTTAAGAGTGTTTGCCCTCCAAAAAAAAAGTGATGGATAGAATAGAATTGACAAATATGCTACTTCCAAGAAAAGAATGAATAGGGGCACTCCCACACTCTGACACTCTCTAGACTGCTCTTAAGTCTTAAGATTCTTTCCTTTAGTTTTATGCCAAGCCTCCTCAAGCATTAACACTGTCGGTGCCAATTAATGAGAAAGTTTAGACTGTATTCTTTCACATCAGAGAATTTCATTATCATATTATTCTCATTATATTTGTTACAAGAGTTTTACAAATCTAATAGGTTGAATCTAAAATGATTCAGTTCATATTATTAGATTCACATAATTAAAAAGCTCCCACTTAACTTTAAAGAGTCAAATAGTAATTAATATAAATCTGTAACTATAAAAAGAAAATAAACTCTAAGTTATAGGTACATTTACTATTTTTCAAAAAAAAATGCTATACAATTTCAAATAGTTACATTTTTCCTCCAAGCTCATACAAAAAAAATTCATTATTTCACACATTTTAATCAATACAATATGTTCTAGTTGGATTGAGCTTTCTTATCGCCTTATCCCATATGCCAACAGCGTTGGAAAATATTGAATCTAAAATAGTGGGAAAGATGCGATATTCTTTTACCAGTTGTGTTAGGCTTGGCTTCTTAAGTTAACTACCTAAAAGTTGCTTTTAGGAGAAAATAGCCTTCATATGACACACAGCTTATGATGAAATTTCATGATGTGCAATACTTAATGCTAAAATGATTCTCCATGGCCTACATACATTATAGGGACAATAAGGTTATTTATGAAGTTAAATTCAATGAGCATAATTGCTGTAACGCACTTGATTTTGAAATTTTCTTTACCATTCTTAAGGTTTACTGGGCCTTTTTACGCTGCTTTTTGCAGACACCTTCAGAAAATTAAATTTAAAGTAGATAAATATATAGACAACGGGAAGGTTGGTACAAGACGTAAAAGATATCTTGGCCACTTTTGCCATGGTTTCAATTTTCTTGATTAGTCAGTTTAACTAGATGTGGCTGACATATCAGTGATATTTGAAGTTCCAAAATGATTAGAAAAGTAGCACTTCCTTTCACTTTGGTGGGTGATTAGATAGTACGTAGCAGATACTAATTTGTTATAAGCATGATTAGCTTTAATCAAATCACAAGCTAGCTAGCTAGCAGTAGTTCTGGCGGTTGGAGCCTTGTAGCTCAACCTCCTTTTCAGAAAAGTTAAGGTAAAAAATTAAGCTATGAAATATAAAAACTTCCCCAAAAAAAAATTGTCGTCAAATATTTATATTAAACATGGTATGAGACTTTAAATTATATATAGATATTTTAAATTTTGCTGTTTGTGGTATTTATATTTGAATCAATTAATATTCATATTTGAAAAAAAAACAATGAGTGATTAATTACCATTCCAAGTCAAGATAATTTAAAATTGGAACATAGACATATTGAAGGGAAGCTTCCACTTCTTTTCTTACTTTCTTTTCCACCACCGTCACCATATAAATATATAAAATGTGTAGGTAATAAAGGTGCATGTGTTGCTTCATACAAGTAATAATGGTGCATGTGTTAAGGAGCAAGCTCTTACCCGAAATGCTTTAGGGATACTCAAAATGAATCATTAAATTTTCATATAAGAAAAGGGGAAATTTCGTAACACAAATAAAATAAGGTTTATGATAAAGTGGGACCACCCAGATACCTGTCCTCTGGATGCTAATGGATGTGGTTTAGTATTTAAGACGCCCCATTTTCACATTTTTTTACGTTAGTTTATATTTTGATGCTTTTGGTTTAAAATCAGTGACTGTGGATTTCCTTTCAGGTACCACACAAGATCACCCTTAAAGGAAGAAAATTTCAGAACAGATTCTGAGGAGTGGAAGATTACTGATCGATGCTTCTGACTTTGTTATCAAATATTATCTTACAAGTCATACTTAATCTCCTGTAATCTGAAAATGTTTTGCCTCCACGTTCATCTCTACATTTGGATACTTTGCTCCAAAAAAGAAAAGTTCAAAGTTATATTAGACAAAAGGTGAATCAACATAATTTAATGTTCGCTGTCATTGACTCTAAATCTCTGTGATTAATTCTTGCAGGTAGGCACTTATTAAATTGAACACATTGTGCAAGTGCTGCTGCTAACCAATGAAGCAGTAAAGCAGGATCAAGGCTCTTTAGTCAACGTCTTGGGATGCAAGGAAGTTAGAACTAAAATTCCCAGGCAGAGTACACAGATTTCAAATAATTTGCAGATACATCACCGACGGTGAACTGTAAAAATTGGATTTGAGAATTATAAGTTAAAAATATTTATTATGATGTATTTTAAATTTTACCAATTTTTATTTCTTTTAATAGTAGAATAAAATTACCCTTATTTAGTTATGTAAATTTGTTATTATTCAACTTTTTAGATATACAAATGACTTTTTTTTATTACTTAGATCTCGTTTGATTAGATGATGTAAAAAAAAAAAAAGAAAATGTAAAAAGTAGATAAATAGAATAAAAAATATTACTTGTGTACCTCTATTTTTTAAAAAATAATTTAATAATTAAAATAATTATTTGATAGATAAAATAATAAATAATATAATATAATAAATATTACATACACTATATAAATGTATTATGTCTATGTTGCTACTAACCAAATGGGCCTTTAGTATTTAGTTCCAATATTCTTACTTTACTTAATAGTAGATGCATGTAATATAAAATTAACAAATTAAAATGATAACAAACACAAATCTTGGTAGTGCACATAAGAAAACCACTTGCAATTCTAAGATGCTTAAGTGACAACAAATTCGTATCGTAACAAGTAAAAACAAGATAAGAATGTTAGAAAATAATGATAACAAACATAGAGCTAGATAACAAAAATAGTAAATGACACTTGTAATTTTGAGTGATAATAAATTCATATAATTAAATAAAGGCATTTTTGTCCTATTATTAAAAAAAAGATTTTTAAGTCTTTTGAAATAATTTTAAAATTATATTTTCTTATAATAAATATTTTCAAAGTATAATTTTTGCAAGTAAATATTTTGAGAGATGCATGCATCACATTCATTCTTGCTTTTTAAAAAGGAGGTCAACAAGGTACAGTTTTATTTTTAAAGAAGATACTTGGCCATTATAGGCATTCATTTACCACACAACTTGAGAATAAAATTCCAATCTTGTGAGGAACTTGAGATTTTCAAATGAAATAATGCATTTGCTGTGGAATCTAAAGTTTATGGGATTGAATATAGGTAGTTTTCATATGCAGAAAAGAAGACTGAGGAAATAAAAATGAAAAAATGGGGAGGTGATAAAAATAAAAATAGCGGATATGGTTAATTATAATGATAAGGATATAATAACATTTTCTATCTCTTTTTTTTTTAACAGTGTAATTCCATAGAAAGTTATTTCCTGATACCAAACGCTATAATAGTTTAATGAGGAATGAATTGGTTTTATATACATACACAATATTTTATCATTAAATTGATGCATATGTTATAATTATAATAATTATAATTTTGAATATATATATTTATTTATATTTAAAATATCAAAATGAGTTAAAATATTTTATAGATGAATAAATTGATATAAAATGAATTAGATAAAATTTGTTAAAACGTTATAAATCTTTATTATATAATGTCAAATTTTTAATTTAAAAAGATAAAAATGATTGTTCATCAAGTTCAATGCTAAGCTGTTCAGATTTTATTAATTTTTAATTAATTTGACTAATTTTAAAGATCAAATGAACTAAAATTACGACTACTTTATCAATTTTTTCATCCAACCAATGGATTCAGTTAGATTTTCAAAACAATGCTTTCGTGAAACGTCTTACACGCTACTTGGTGTCACTTTATTCACACTTTGTGCAGAATGAGAGAATTTCAGTTGCGTGCAGCAAGACTCACAAATATGCAGATAAATAAAAAATATATATAATTTACCACATGCACAAGTGTGAATGATATGTATGCAAGGTTTCCTCATAGTAATTTCATGGAGAATTTTAAAATGAATTTAATGGTGAAAAGAAATTAACTTCTGTAGAATTATTCAATTTCAGGGCTAACAAATCAAGTAGCCAGGCTATCCATATGTCACAAGAATATGAACGAGTCTTTTTCCAAATAAGGAAAGAATTATATTTACTGAAAAATAATTTCATAGATACCATGAATACCTTAATTGTTTCCCAGCCAACCAAATGAAGCAGTATCAAGGAGTATTATCTATTTATTCATCTGTTGCAATAACTATAGACGGCCTGTCCCTTCAACTGAAACATGAAGGCAAATATTGGGATTAAGAATTTCCATAGAGGATTTAGTAATACAAAAATACATGGAATCAGATAATGGTTTCTACCAACCATTTCTCCCTCCAGGACTGATGCCACTCCAAAGTGAAAACTATGGTAAAAGTAAGGAATAAGGAATTTTACAATTCCAAAGGGACTTGGGAAGAATAAATGAGACTAAAATCGAAAACCAAATCACCTTCAAAAACGCTATTTTACAATGAAGTCCACTTTTAATATTAATATACAAAGGAAAAGTCAAAACTCCTATTATGCTTAGCTGTGCTAGCTGAGAATCCTGACATTCATTCTGACGCAGAAAGGCTCCGGCACAGGTCATAACCAAAATCGCCATATAATTGTGAAGTCCAAACTCGTGAAATAACTTAAGTTCTTCTCGTTTGTTGCCTTCGTCCATCTCCAAAAACCTCTTTAATCATGCTGCATGTAGGTAAAAGGTCAATTTTATTTTCTGGGCAGGACAAAATGCTAGAATCCCAGACTTTTGCATCACAAGGCTCCAAAGCATATCCGTGGCTACAACCGTTGCTGACTCCATTTTGGTCACCAGACCAGTGATCACCATTCCCCGTCTTCACCTCCCGTGAGGCAACTCCTGCATCACAGGATGTGCATGAGCATCTTGAACTTCATCACACCTCTCCTGGGGTTGAATAGAAGCGAGGGAACCACTTGACTGAGGGATCTCCCCTAGATCATATTTCAAATCATCATCAATGTCCCTAATGGTAAAATCCAAAATTCCATTAACATCAGAAGTTTCTTCAGTAGCATACTCGTCATAATCTTCCAAGTCATTTCTCGGGCAGCTAGTAAGACCAGTAACATCTTGATAGACAGGGGAATCAGCAACAGAGTCCTCGTCTTCCTCTTGAGTTGCAACTTCATTGTCATAACTACCTTGCCATTCATCATTATCACTGTCAATGTTCAATAGGTCATTTCTGTTCTGCCCTGCCCGCCTTTGAAGCATGAAGACATTAAAGTAGTAACTCACCATCTCCTTTTTGGTTCGAGAAGGAAAAACAATAGAAAGATTGTTCCAGAAATTCTTGCCCAAGGATGATGGATTATTGAAGACAAACTCATGAAAGAGCTGTTCATCTTCTGCACTCCATTTTCCCGCTACTTGCTCTCCCATGTCACAGAGGCCCAGTTCGGTCAAACTCTCTAGCCCAATGCTTTTGATGAGTTCCTCTCTTGCTTCCACAATATGCTGTCTGACACATCTCACAGATCCCCTATCTTCACAGCTACAATCAGTTCGGCCCTTTCCAACATTTTCATTATCATACGTAGATAATTCCATATGAGGCGTAGGAATTATACAGGTCCCCATCAGTCGTTTCTGTACTTCATCCCTTGCTATGAGGTTGGAATCTGACTGAGAATCAGAGGACTCCCATCTACTAGAAGCACCTGACAAATCACATGCTGGAATATCAGCTTGATAATTGGCTCCAACAGATACAAGTTTGCGTGGAGGGTGTGCAAGGAGTATGGAATAGATGTCCTCATAGCGAACTAATGTCCTTAGTGGACGATCTGGACAGAAATACTCAGGGAGAATAGGGAGATGTACAGGCGACTCTGATCGGACTTCTTCACTAATACCACTGGTGGCCCAAGAAGAAACCGAAATACTTCGAGGAATGCTTGTTTCAGAGTCTCCAGCACCGCTAGGAAGTTCAAAAATATCGTTGTCAAGCTTCTCATTACCTTCAGTAATAATTTGTCTGCGTCCGCCCTCTATCAATCACATAGTATACCAGGTCAAAATACAATTTGCGGCAATTAAAAAAAAAAGCATAAAAATTAACATCAGATCATCCTTAAACCTACCCATCTCCTGGTAAACAAAATTTGACTGTCAGAAGACAACACCATTCAAATGCTTCTTAGTATTATTTTCAAAACCAAAAAGAAACAAATGTCATCATGTTCAAACGACAACAAATTACTAGTCCCAGAATTTCACCTAACAAAAGGTTGAAACAGCAAGATAAACTTGACAAAGAGCAAGTTAATAACCCAGCCCCAACACGTACATAATATAATGATATCACCTCAAAGAAAAAATAAAAAGCGAAGTAAATAAGGACATATTCAACAAGTCAAATCCTTGTCTTTTGCTCAAAGATGTTTGACTACCAAAACAAAGTTGAAAAAACAGAAAGTGTTTTATAACTTGATGGATCACAGACACAAAACTCCTAAATAAGCACAACTTTTATTTCCAAATTGCAGTGTTCATTTATTAACTTTGTGGGATCCTCAACTAAACTCCCACCTGAAGTTTTTGTTAACTGGCAAACATCCTCAGAAAAAACAGATTTTGGAAATGAGACAAGCTGATTGCTGGGTCCCACTTGTTTTGGGTGTTTAAAAGACACTTCAAATATTTGCTCAGCATCCAAAGGACGCTTCTGCACCATGTTTACCTGCAGCAAAGGATTCAATAAGGATAAGAGAAGCCATCTTTCTTCACACTACAAGCACCAACATGTCTCCGTAAATGTCCATAACCATACAAACCATTATATTTCTCAACAACTGTTTCCATATATGGTTTCCGTACAATAGTACTTCAATATATACCCAAGCCAAGCATGAACATAACAAGAAGAAGGTGATATGAAAAAATCTTGGACATTGGGCAAGCTCCGTTTTTTGACGTGTTTGTGCTTTCTTACATAAACGAGCCTCAATAGAGGAAACTCATAAATTATTGAATTCCAATATCCCGGCAGGATCTCACTGAAACTGCTAAACCAATGTATTTTCACCCTTCCCACCATTATCCAAAGAAAGGCGCTCTAATTTTATGCACCCCTTTGTTATACTAGAAACAGACAATTGCTGATGATTAAAACTGCTATTAGAACAAATGACTCCACATAATAAAGAATCTGTTTCCATAACGTATGTTCTTCTTAGCGTCATCAAGTTACACATTCAAAATACAGTCAAGGAAAAAAAAAAGGAAACAAAAGGGGAGAAAAAACTAGAACAGCCATATAGATGTCGTAAGTGAGCAGATATTGACTTTTTCCCCTTTTCCGAATAACAATATCTGGAAGCAACTCTTTGATTTTTTTTTTTTAAATTGTAACCTTCCAACCACAATTAATTTACCAATTTACATGAATAAAATGAACAATACTTCTAAAGTATGACACTTAAATTTTCAATGACACACTCACAGTTATGCTTTGCTATTTAAGTCTGTTTACTTGATTCGCCCGTGCTAGTGAAAGCTAGTTTTCAGATGCATAAAGTAACTACAGTTCCGCTATTTTGTTTTTATTTGGAGAAGAGACATGACTTTAGAAACATAAGAACCCTCTAATCAAAACTTGATAATTTTTTGTCTTTTTTTTTTAATTTTTTGGTGAGAGAGAGGGAGAGAGAGAAAGTGTTTTGAACATTTTTTAATAACTCCACTATTTAAAAAAAAAATTGGTGAAAAACTTTCTTATTTTTAGTTGAAGGTTTATTCTTGGACAAACACACCAAATCAAAGTTCTGCTTAGTGTTGCTGTTTTTCTCTTTCCTAGAAAAGATTATTCCATGTAAGGACAATTTGGTAAAAGGGCATTAAGCTACAACTTAACAGTTCGCCTATATCACTGCCAAAATTTTAACCAGAAAATAAAAAATAAATTACCATATGAAATAAATTGTCCAATATTGCCATAAATTAGCAAAAGAAAGCAAATATACCTTAAGCCAGTCCCCGTCAAATTGTATCGCAGACTGTTGAATGGTATAATGGCTCTAATAGTAAGTGATCAGGCGAAAGAATCCTAATTACTACTGAGATTCAACTTTCCCCAAACAAATTCAATCAAGCAAGCAAAAGCCCTAATTTACGAAACCCTAAAGCAAGATCAAAAAAGGTTAGAGATCTTATTCTTAAACTTCGATTATGCAAGTTGAAATCTTATGTTTTGAACAAGTATAGAGATCCCCGAAAAAAAAAAAGATAATTTACAAAATCGAAAAAATGTGATAAGGTAAACAAGACCAAGAACCGAAGCCAAATATCAGACAAGGAGTTTCTCAGGTCCGGCACGGAATCGATAGATCAAGAATATTCAGCAACCTTAACCTTAAGAATAGATAACATACAGCGATAGGAGCAAAATTAAAATCGATTGGTACAGAAAATCAATTCCAGAATTGATAGCACAATCGAAGATCAAATCGGGTAAGAAAAAAACCTAGATCGGAAAACCCGACTAAAGATGAAAAAGTGCAAAACCTAGGGTTAACTTTTTTTTTTTTTGGGGCAAATAATTGGCCGAGAATAGGAAAAACTAAAGAAACGCCACGTATCTTTTCTTAATTACGGGAAATGCCCCTTCTAGGGTGAGCAAGGAGGGAAGAATGTGAATGCGCTATAAATGGTGGAATTTGGGGGCCGATTCTGTGTCATATCATAGCTAAAGCCCGCTGGACACGTGGCACACGATGAGAGGATGGTTATGTTTAGTATTAACTTTTCTTTTTTATTTTTTTTCTTCTCGGGCCCACGTGATATCTGTAGGTAGCAGAACCAGGAGACAACAATGCGGACAGAAACAGAAGAGATTTCTATACTTTTAGGACATTTCAAATATTTATCTCTCCTGGCAAATTAAGAAAGGACACGTGATAGTTTACTAACAATTTTTTTCTCTTAACAATGTACAATGAGAATTATCATTATTTTTTTGGGGTAATTTTAGAAATATCATTCTTGTATTAGATGTATATGATTTTATATTATAAAGTAAATTTATAATTTAATTTTTAAAATCATTTTTTATTTAGTCATCTAAAGATAATATTTTTAATATAATCAATCAAAATTATTTTTTGCGTTATGAAAAGTCATGTTTATATAACAAATTAGTTAACATGGCAAAAATGAGATCTTACATGATCATTAACTAATTACTTGAATTTATCCAAGTGTTCTTTTCTTTCAGACGACATCATTTTTTGCTAGATTTCTTAAAAGTTTTGCAAGATGATAAAAATCACACAAAACAAAGTCATTTAAGAAAAAAATGACACATTTGCAATGCTAGATAATAAGTTAGCAATTATATAGGTTCTAGTTTATGGTATATAAACTAATCTTTTAATTAACCGTGATTGCCTAACACAAGTTAAAAAAAATGATGAGGAATTAAATTTAAAAAATTTATTTCAGAGGACTAAATTTTTTTAAAAAAATAAATTATTATATATTTTATGTAATTTTATTTAATATTTGAATTATTTGATTTTTAAAAAAGCATTATTTATATTTTAATACTTAATTCATGAGTAAAATCAATGTAAAAAAATATTAAAGAAAACCTAGGCAATATCAGTTGCTCATTAAATTATATATTAACTTCAAGATATATTTTCTGTCCTGACACGCCCCAATGGGAACAGGTCGCAACTGACCAGGACCTTCCAAAGTGAAAATACTAATAGTCTCTATAAAGTCTGAAAAGGGAAGGTAGATTTCATAAATAAATAAATAAAAGGAAAGAGAGAGAGAGAGAGAGAGAGAGAGAGAGAGGAGACGTTTCAGAATATTCATTCTCGATCGCAACGTCACATGCCCATTAAGAGTATTGGAGGCAAAAAAAAAAAACTGTCATTAATGTATTATCTCATATTTTACTTTCTAACTTCATTAATTTCTAAAAATGAGACTGCAAACAAATCTATTATGAATGTCCTAATTACAATTTAACGACTTGCTCTTAATTGAACCAAAAGGTTGACTCAAACACCTATAATAATATCTTTTTTTAAAAGTGTTGGCCAATCTTGAGGCCACAGTAAATGTGACTTTTTTTTTTGGGTTATTATCAACTTTAAACTATTACCCCAAACAGTAACATTTTTTGTTGACCAAATTCTATACAGACCAGCATCTGCAAACAAACAAGATATCGCGAAAGGAGAATTACACAAAGTAACACATTCTATTTCACTTTGTGGAAACAATAAATGCTTTGTCTTCTATATTAACATCAATACTCATCTTAATTTACAGCTGCCAAAATAGAATGCCCATTTTCATTTTCATGAAGAGAGCGTCATGATCAGATCAGGGTAAACAAATGTCTCCACATACAACCCAAGCATATTTGCAGTTGCAGGCAAAGGAACTCATTTTTTTTTAAATGTGACATAAAAGGCATAGAAGATAAAATGCTTTGTGCGCCATCCTACATCAAAAGCTCATCCAGAGATGAAGCTGCAAAATCACCTTAGCAAGTGGCTATAGATCTACACCCTCATCAAGACCTTTGGAACCAATCATCACATTTGAATCAATCTGTTTGTCAAACTTCTTCCTCCTCCTCCCTTCAAACTCTTGAAACCCGTCCATCTAGATTGTTCATCGGTAGTTAAAATTGGATTGAAACTTGAACAACTTTGTTGGTTTATAAGAGAGAGGAGGGAAGAACAAATTCAGGAAACAAAGCCTTACCTGTTGAAATTGATCCATAGATATAGGATTACCGTGCAGAGATATGTTTTGAAGAGCTTTGCAGTCTTTCAATAGATTCGGAGGTATCTGGCCAAAAAGAGACCCAAAAAGCATAAAGACATTTGAAATCAAAGGACAAGGTTTGTAGGTTTGTAACAAAACTGCCTGGGTCCGAATTGCTGAAAGCAAAACCCAAGATTGAGATGCCATACATAGATTCATACAAGTAAAAAAAGGAGAAAGATGAAGAAGAAGAAGCACAAGACACAGCAAGAATTGTACTCCAGTAAAGGTTAGTTGCCTACAAGATAATCAGCTATCAATTTCATAAGAATGAGACGCCATGTATAGATTCATAGAGGTAAAGAAAAGAGAAAGATGAAGAAGAAGCACAAGGCACAATAAGAATTGTACTCCAGTAAAGATTAGTTGCCTACAAGATAATCAGCTATCAATTTCGTAAGAGATTGTGCAGTGTCAAACCTCATCAACAAGAATCCGGAAGCAGTAGTTATTAAAGATATATCAATCAAAATGAAGTCAATACCACAATTCAAAATTTAAGGAAAGTATCAGCAATGCTTTCTAATATCAACCCTGCAATGCTCATAGCAAGTTGCCCGTGCAAGTGTGTAAAATTAGAACTTCATGTTCCTAACATCCAAGTCTGTCGTCTTGTAACATGGATAACTAAAGGCATTTTGTCTAATGTTTAAGATGCTCCGAGAAACAAATAGACTGACAAAACGTATTAAGAGTTAATGCACACCCAGGTTATTCAGCATATTCTCAGTGATGGAAGTTAACTTCTCAAGCAGAAATATCTCTAAGCAATTAATAAACATCATATAAGGCTTCAAGTACTCTCATGAGTCAGAAGTACTACCTGCTTCACGTTATTGTTATCTAAGCAAAGTGACTTCAAGTGAGTGAGATTGCAAATTGAAGAGGGAAGATCTTCAATAATATTACCTAAAAATTTGGCAAAAATATTGAAGCTTTGGTCAACCACAACATAAAACCAAACAGCAAAGAAAGATAAATTGTTCCAGAGATCCAGATTAGATTCTACGAAAACAGTTGATGACATAAGAACCAATCTTACGGATATGTATATCAATTAAATATGTAGAAAACAAGAGAATATGCACACAAAGAATGACAATCTAAGACGTCTTCAAGCATCCAAAAACAGAAGATGTATAGGTTAGAATAATGTGTACAAACATTATCATTATATGAAATTGTTGAAAAGCAGAAAACTTCTGTTCACAAAAACGTAGGGAGAATTACAACTTAGGAATTTCTAGCAAAGATATTTTAGTGCACAAAGAGTGGTTAATGGCTTAATCAAATATTGACTTGGTTAACCACTTGTTAGGTTAATTGTTCCTAAACTAAAGATGCTTTTGTCAAGTATACTTAAATTATAATTCGTCCAAAAATGTGTCTCCTATTTAAAATTCGTTTGTTGCCCATCTACAACTTTTTTGGCATGTGGTATGTGACCTAGCTTTTTACACAGTTAATTCCAATTTCTAATTACATATCAGTTCTAAACTTTACAGTTGAAGATTGTGAATGAATATCTATCATATCAAAAGTATTATTAAGAGAAAGAAAGATGGTGCAAAAAGGAGGATAATATATCCTCCTTGGGAGGATAACAAAAATCGAACAAATTGACAAAATAAAGAGTACAAGTAGAATAAATCTCTCCATTCACTATGCACAGTTGACAAGGAAAGAACCCTCCCCAGAACACACACACACACACACACAAACTGCATTACAACGCTCGTGCAATGCATGCATGAAGAAAGCTAGTAGATCAGAGGCATACTATTGGCTTGTAATTCTTCCAAAGAGAAGCAACTCCCCACAGATTCTGGAAGAGACTTCAAGTTGTTGTTCGACACATTTAAAAGCAACAGCTGCATTATCAAACAGTGTATCATGTTCTAAATGTTAATCATAGTCTGGTTATGTAATAAATTTCATATCAACATTTCCCAATCTGAACAACAAAACACTAAAAGGCACTTTCAGTTTATTTACGATGAGTACATGGTTCTGAGCCAAACCACATGCATATCCAACTTGTATGTTACTGCAACAGAAACTCACGCTTTATAAAACAACTAAAATAACAAGCCATGATGAAGAGTTTGAGGACCAAAAGTGCAGACTTTTAACGGAGCAGTTAAGTCGATGCCACCAGAATACAGATATCCTCAACCCCTCAAATTCCATAATTCATTAAAGATGATAATCATCTCTAAAAATAAATGCTATAAATTCCAAATAACAGAAGCAGTAAAACAATCACACAGTATTCAGGCTTCATTTAGTATAAATACTTACATTTCGCAAACTGCCGATTGTAGCAGGCAAGCCTGTTAACAAATTCCCTGATATGGATAAGCGCTCAAGCCTCACCAACTGGCCCACTAAGGAGGGAAAAAAGAAAAGAACATAAAGTTATAAATTGAGCAACAAAGAGACATTCCATGAAGTAAATGTCATTGAAGAGAATAAGAATAGCATTTTTTATTATTAAAAAACTCATTTATTTCACAAAGGGAATTACATTCATCAGGCAAGGAAGTAATTCTATTTCCATCAACGATCAGGGCTTTTAGAGATTGAAGCTTCCCCAAATTCACTGGCACTCTCTCAATGAGGTTTTCCACTAATACCTGTGAAGTCAGTGAAACTTTAATAGGTAATGTTCTTAATCAATCTTAATGTTATGTAACCTCAGTTCTGTAAAGAGTTTAAAGCCACCAAAACAGAAAACTCTTCCATGGCATGTTATCTTGCCAGCAGAAATAAATGCAAGGTAGTCTTGTATTTACAGAGATAAAACATGTGCCAAAAAGCATATTACTTTCATAAATGAATAATAAATTCAAAATTTAATACTTCAACCAGAATCAATCAATCAAAGTACTAATTGAAATGTAGCAAAACTTCTAATGGAAGAATAACAATATCACGGGGTCTAAAGTGGGAATGAAGCAGCCAAAATTCAAGTCTCAATATTTAATTGTGTCCTTAAGGGGTACTGAAAGGATTGCCATCAAATAGACTTTAAAACCAATAATTTTTCATTTTTTTTATAAGTCTGACATGTAATACAAAATCATAAGTGTATACTGTATAGCAACTTAGATAACATAGTACTATTTAAGCAAGCAAGATTTTAATTCATTGCAGGTTGTAAGTTGTAACCAGTCACTAGTCAACTCTTCCATTCTTGTGCTTCCACATATTAATTATAGAGCTGTATGATAATTTATAATCAAAAGTTTCAAAACCTCAGACCATCAGTTTGTGAGATAACAAAATATAAGTAAGCCGTTTCTGATGGTAACATGATAATTAAACATCAGATAGTACATTAAATTGAATATAAAGCACAGGGCATCTATCATGTAACACATAATTTGTTGGTAAGTAATGACAAAAAGAACCTTCATCACTAACGTTAAAACCAATAATTACAATATTGCTACACTATGCGCGTTTATGGTAACAAGGAAGCATACTCCTGCCAACAATGAAAAGGCCTAATTATATTACAACCAAAATCTATTGCAGAATATTTCCTCTACTGCTTCTTCATAATTAAAAAACAGTAGATAAAATCCAAAAGCAATTGTTTCATTTCCAATTTAAAAAAGAAAAAGTGTAATAAGTAGTAAATGTTCAAGAGAAGTTACCAGGCTACAGGCATATACTGGAATATCTAATTCTTACCAGGCGCTGCAAGTTAATTAATTTGCTAATTTCCATGGGAATATCAACTGCAGTCAAGAATTAAATTAATAAGTAGTAAAACAACTACAACACTAATAATCCTAAAAGAAAAGACACTTATCTTTGTGGTCAAATTTATAATATCAACCCTAAAACAAAGGCTTCTTATCTAACAGTACTGGGACTTATCCTTGCTTTATATTAACAGAGAAGAACAGGGAAAGGAAAAAAGAGTATACCTATTCGATTATGTGTTAAGTCAAGAGTGCGTACAGACCTGTCTAGGTCAAGAATTTCATCCGGAAATGTCTGTTTTAGAATGAGGGAAGGAAAAGGCACCAAGGTAAGTATGTAGCAAAAAGCTCGTGTGTGCATGCGTTCAAACACACAGTAATACAAAGAAGCAGAGCAACAAACATAGATTTCAAATAACCATATGATCTCACCCAATGTTTTAGATGTAGGTCTCGTGAACATTATAATTCATGACAAACCTTTATGAAAGTTAAATTGGATTGACAAAATACAATCACAAAATTTAGTTCATAGAGTGACACATCTGAAACAATAAAGATACATGATCTAATGGAAGGCGCCCAACAAAAGTAGAACTTCCTAACTCCATGTCAGATTTCAATGTCGATGACAAGAAAAATAAAATATGATAAGAGGCAAGCAAGCAGTGAGAAACGAAGCACCCAGGAACTGCCTCAACCGGCACTACTTATCTCAATCACATATCTTTCACCTGGTATCTTACTAGCATAATTCATTAAACCTTTTCTCTTGTATTTCCCCTGCTACAATTATACTGTTTTCCACATGATGCTCTGAAAAGCCCATGTCACATGCATCAATAATCTCCAGCCTCAACCACTATATTATAAACCCAGTGGTAAAATTCATTTTGGAACTTTACAGTAACCCTGGTAAGCTGTAATTTAAGAAATTGAATTCAGTTCACGAGCAGCATAAAGCAGAGGCTAGTAGCCTAGCACACAGATTGATGAAGAAAAAGAAACACCCCCCTCCCCCCCGATAAGATAAACATCAAACAACATAATCAGTTAGTTCTATTCAGTAAAACGAGCTAGTGGCACTATCCAAGCAGGGGAAAAAAAAGAAGGATCAAAGACTCAAAAAACCGAGAAAAGAGAACGGACACAGAACCACCAGCACAAGTACAGCAAATTCAAATTGAATTGAACAACAGAGAAACAGATAAAACAATTGCCTTCAATTTGGAGTCGCGCAAAGCAACAATGCCCGTGGATCGCCACCGTGAAACTCTAGTAGCCTTCGTATCAACGTTTTTGCTGGGGCAACAGCCCATTTTTGGGACCAAAACCAAAAATATGAAAAAACGTAAATTTTGTAGCAGCTTTCGTCCCCAAAGGCACCTCTCTGTACCAAAGGTAATCCGAAGGAGATTCCCCAATCCCAAAAGATTAGATAAACGTTGTAGCAGAGCGTTTTAGGGGGGAGTCAAATACCCAGTGATGTGAAGGAGATGTCTTCGCTACAGAGGGGACCAAAAACCGCGTTTTCTTTCGGTTCTTGGCTCTTCCAATTACAACGATTTCGCCGTATGTTTGGTTTCATTTGGCTGTACTCACGCGAATACGAGTAATTATCAAGGACGTGTGGGTACATAATAAGTCAGGTATAGAAATAAAAATAATAATAATAATAAATTTAAAGATAAAAAATATTAATAATACTTTATTTTTAATTATTAAATAATAATTATATAGATAAAAATAATATTTTACTAAATTTTCACTTATCATATTCTTTTCTCACGCCTAAATTAATAATTAATATTAAATTATATTAACAAGTAGATTTAATAATTAATTTGGGACATTATTAAATCATTAAAAAAAACTTCATTTTTTTAATTTTGTAGTATATTTTTATTTTCATATTAATAAGATAAATAATTATTTACTTAATTGCCACCTAATGAGCTAGTTGGATAAAAATTCAAATGACATCACGAATAGTTTATTTTTAAGAGATCAATATGCTTTTACTATTGGATTTTTTTAACTTGTTCAAACTAATTATTTTATTATTATATACATAGATTTTGTTGGAGGATACATGTGTGTGTGTGAAAAGGGGAAGAAAAAAAAGAGGGGTTTCATGTTGCTCAAACAAATAAGCCTATGAAGAGAATAAGCTCGCGCGCATAAAAAGCTGTGACAACATAATTGAGCTCAATTGAAATCCGTCGATTTCCCCTCCTACATGCGAAAATATACACAGTGTTGGACACTTTTTTGCCGTTGCCAAAAATTATTTTTTGAAAATTAAATATTTTTAAATAGCCTTTCAGGATACCTACGATTTTAAGGCTTCAGTTATGAGTTCATGATAAAAATATTTTTAGATGTTGGTCATCCGCTTACTGGTAATTACTAATTCATTTTTAGATTTTATTATCGGATTTAAATTTTATTGATCCTCATGATGTTGGTCGTCTCGCTGCACTTGTGCCTATAAATATCGTGTTGCTCATTGGGTTCGATGCATCACAGCTGCGGACAACATTCGAGTTGTTCTCTCTACTGCTTCCCTTTGTCCTTGAGTTTTTATTTTTACTATTCTGCTTCCTTGTGACATTGCAAAAGAATATCTCTCAAGGATAGTGTCTTTGTACATGACTCGAATTAATTTTATTCTAATAAATTTTTTATTGGCAGCTAACAGATTTTAAATTGATTCAACTACAAAAAATTAATTAAAATTTTTTTACATACACTTGGTGCATTGTCAAAATTTAATTTGTATAAGAATCAATGTAAAGCACATATGGAATTTACATATAAAATAAATATTAACTATTAAGTATATAAATAATATGACACTTCTGGTGTAAGTAAGAATTGTTCAAATTAATCTTTTATGAAAATAATTATTAAATAAAAAATGATTGTCTTTATTATTGTATTTTAATAATCATGTGTCAATGAATTGAAGTATTAATCTTCTTGTGGCCTAAGCTTGTATATAATGCAAAACCACGTTCTTTAGAATTGCCATGCGCTTACAAGAGAATGGTAATTTATAATTCCTTGTCCTTAGTTTATTTGTTTGACAAAGGTTAAATTAGTATTTTAATTTTTTTATTTTATTTAAATTTTTTAATTAATCTTTTAAATTTAAAATATGTCAGAATATCTCTTATATTTCATTTCCCCCTGTAGCTTCAACTCATTTACCACGGATCCACTTATAAAAAGTCCTCCAGCTACTGAAGAACTTCATGAAAAAAAAAAAAAAAATGGGATGTTCAGAACTTCAGATTCAAAATGAAAAATTACGATAGAAAATTATTTTTAAAGACTTAAAAGAATAAGATGGAAGCATAAAACTGAGGAGTAAGAATATTCTTTCGCAGCTTTTCCATTATCGCCGTCGTGGAAACCGGCCCATGTAGTAGATGTCAGAGGTTTCATTATATTATAATATTGAACAAGTTGATTTGAATGGAGACTTGGTAAAGGTCGTAAGCTCTATAACTCTTCGTCTAGTGCACGATGTACGAGATGTTTAAATCTTATTTATTCGAATTGTCAATTCTTATAAAATTTAATATGATGTTTATTTTAAAGATTTAATAATAGTATTTGATATTTAAATTACTCATTAATTGTTCTTATATAAAAATTATTTACATTTAATGATCATATATTCTAAACCTTCAAATCAATTCTAAATAGTAGATATACTAAAAGAAAACTGCCAATTATGCAAGGAAATAACACTAATTAAATCACTTTATTCTGGGCGATGAAGACTGACTATAAATTCTAACATAGAGATATTATATGGATGAAGTCTCACAAAGGATCAGATCTTCGTCATCACTCATCAATTCACATTCAGAATTTGCCCCCTTCGTAGAATAAACCATTCATGGCCTTAGCCAGGGGTCTAATGGCTTCCCAATTGAGTACACAATAAACCCAATCTCTCTTAGCTTCCCAACATTCAATATGTTCCTACCGTCAAAAACAAACGCAGGTTTCTGCATATTATCAAATATTCTCTGATAATCAAGGGTCTTAAACTCGTCCCACTCTGTAAGAATGCAGATCCCATGAGCATCCTTCGTTGCCTCATAAGCATCCTTAACAATCCTAACCTGTTTCAGAGTACTGGGACTAATCACTGGCTGGAGGTGAATTGGATGGTCCCATTCAACACTATTCACTGCCAAATCCCTCTGAATCTGGTCTTCACTTACCCTTGGATCATAAATGCTCAAGCATGCATCATCTCCCAAAAGACCTTTGCAGACATCAATGGAAGGAGTCTTTCTTGTGTCGCTAGTGTCCTTCTTGAATGCAAAACCCAGTATTGCAATTTTCTTGCCTGAAATCGTATTGAACATGGAGGAAACAACCCTTTTCACAAACCGATCCTTTTGGTAATCATTCATCTGAATCACTTGTTTCCAATAGTTTGCCACTTCAGTTAAGCCATTGCTCTCAGAAATATACACCAAGTTGAGTATGTCTTTCTGAAAGCAAGACCCACCAAAACCAACACTAGCATTTAAAAACTTGGACCCTATTTTACTGTTCTTACTTAAAGCATGAGACACCTCTGAAACTTCTGCTCCAGTTGCCTCACACAGAGCAGACATGGCATTTATAGATGAAATCCTCTGTGCCAAAAACGCATTATCAGCTAACTTAGATAACTCAGCTGACCACAAATTTGTAGTTACAATTTTATCTTCAGGAACCCAGTGGGCATAAATACCCTTCACTGTCTGAATCGCCATTTTTCCTTCAGGGGTTTGTCTCCCTCCAATAAGAACCCTATCAGGATTCAGAAGGTCTTCAATGGCGGTTCCCTCAGAGAGAAATTCTGGATTTGAGAGAATCTGAAAGGAAACACCATTGCTATTATGGGTTAAAATTCTCTCAATAGCTTCAGCTGTTTTAACAGGGACAGTGGATTTCTCAATAACTATCTTATTTGACTTGGACATTTCAGCTATCACCCTGGCTGCACTTTCCCAATAGGTCAAATCCGCGGCCTTTCCAGCTCCGAGGCCCCTGGATTTTGTTGGGGTGTTAACTGAGACGAAGATTATGTCTGCCTCTGAGACGTGCTTTTCAACATCGGTGCTGAAGAACAGGTTCTTGCCTCTACATTGTTGAACCACTTCTTGCAGACCAGGCTCGTAAATGGGGAGGTGATCGCTGTTCCAAGATGATATGCGAGAGTGGGAGATGTCTACTACAGTCACTTCGATTGAAGGGCATTTGAGAGCAATTACAGCCATTGTAGGACCCCCTACGTACCCTGCTCCGATTCCACAAACCTTCACCATTTTCTTTGGTCTCAACCTGCAACGCATTTTCGAGTACGAGCGAACCCTAGTTGATTTACTTTTAATTTGTTCAAAAACAAGTCGTTTATATCGAAACTTAAAAAAAAAAAAAAAAAAAAAAGATCTTGTAACTTGAATTCGAAAGAGCAAAATTTTAAGTTCAAAGCAGGTTTTTGCATACATTAAGATAATAACAAACATTTTCCCACCGCTTGAACGAAATGATATAGAGGGGAAAATGCTTTTTATTGTCTTACCCAGAAGGCAGATAGTGAAATTTTGAAAATTTATTCATTTTTATTTTAAATTGCTGCTTTGAAATTGCAACATGCAAGTGGTCAGTGCCCAGAACCAAATTAAAGATCCTCACAATAGTTACTATGTGACGTATTATTAAAATCTAGATAAGAAAATGAACCTGACGTGATTCAAAAGCTCAATTCGAAACAAAAAGACCAGAAAATTATTGAAGATGAGGCAAAAGCAGATGCCCTTACGTTATCTTATTCCAATAAAAAAGAAGGATATGATAAACATGGTTTGATTAGGTGCATAGATAGGCTAACAGATATGAAATACCATAACAAGTAGTAAAACACAGAGGGCAATCAGGAGAGTACCTTTATATGTAAATATCTTCCTCTTTGAACTTCGAAGCAGGTGACAGAGGCACACAGGAAACAGAGTGATAGCCCGCAAATGATAGGGTCTTAATATTGGAGAGAGAGACCACGACTCAGCAAAACTGCCCGAGCCCAGCCATCTCCTTAGATACTTCAAAAACTTGACCCCGAATTTTTATTCAGATAAAATTTTGGTCTCATTTTATATATTTCATTTTAATGAAATCTTCAAATTAAAATGAAATTTTATGGTCAACGTTTCTCTCAAAATTTTAAATTTTCTATATCTTCACATTCTCGTTTAATATCTTAAATTTGATTCAATAATCTCAAATAATAAAAAAATCGCTTGTTTAAATAATAAGGCAATAACTATTAAATATAAAACAATATTTCATTCATTCTATATATGTTTGATTGTTTAAAATATTAATTAAGTTAAAATTAATTATTCTTAATAAGATTTTCTTATAACTAACATAATAAATCAATAAAATGAATAAATATTATTTTATATTTATTCATTATTATGTTATAACTGACATCCCCAGTAAATTTGGATTAATGATATCATCACTCTTTTATCGGCATCATTCTGTAGAAAAATTACAACAGAATTTCCTTTATATATATATATATATATATATATAATGCTAGCTCAACAGGTCGTAACTAAATTTTTTAATTTAATTTCTCCAATAAAAATAGTTTATCATGTTAGGCAAACACATAATCACTTAACAAATTAGTTAATATGACATAAATAAAAATTCACATTATTAACACTTGTCTAGACGTTATTTTGTCTTATTTCTATTATCTAATTAGGAGAGTTGAAAAATCAAACTACACAACATCACTTGGGGAAAAAGACACCTAAAATAATTCATATCATTAATTATAACTAATACGTGATGTAATTTTGACTTTTTACTTAATGTGAGAGACTATTTTATTTGAAAAAAAAAATTAAGAAATTAAATTAAAAGACTATATCTTTAAAATACAAAATGAAAAGAAAAGTGAAATTTTAATATCTAAATTATTAGTTTATTATTATTATTATTTTTGGTTTGGTTAACGCAATCTCGGGTTAATAATTTTTACTCTTAAAGTATGAACTTCTGCTAACTATGGCGAAATCAAATCAAAAATTTCAAATATAGATGGAAAAGCACGATATGTTTGCATATTCATTTTACTCATCAAAAAGGGGAAGGAAAAAATACACTTAAGAAATATAAGGTAAAAACATTTTATTATAAACAATTTTAAATTTTAAAATTATTTTAAAAATAAAAAGAATTAAATGTTTCATCTTGAAAGAATTATTTCTTAAACAATAACAAATAGAAATGAGAGAAAAAACTAAGTGAACAGAAAAATTTTGATGAATTTCATAACAAGAGATAAAATTTGTCTTCATAGTTAAATTTTTTTATTTTTTAAACTTTTAAAATAATTGTCAAAGTTAAAATCTTTTACAATAAATATCTTCAATTTATGATGCTGAAATGTAATTTTGTCAAAGTGACACCCGTAGTCCAAATTTCCAAGGTTAAGATTTGGCAGATGAAAAGATTTAAAAAAAAGATAATAAAAATAAAAAATAGAGTAAAATCTTGTAATTTATAATTATATTTGATATAACATAAAAAAAAATTATTATTAAATATTTGGTATAGTATAAATAATATAGGAATGAAAATAAAATGTAAGCAAATGATTAAAACATTTTTGGAGCTAAAAAAAATTAAAAAATTAAACTTCCATCAATTAACATCAAATAAAAAAATTATAACTAAGATATCAAATTAAAGACATTTATATTCAAGAGCTTTAAATTTTAAAACTATTCTAAAAAATTCAATAGTCAACAATTTTAATTATGTAAAAAAATTATAATTTATGATGTCAAATTAAAATTTTTGATTTATAAGTTATTTAAAATAATTTTAAAATTTAAGATAATTTAATATAAATATTTTTAATTTAAAATTTTTGTTATATTTCTTAAATAAAAATAAAATATTTTTGTCAACAATATATTTGTTTCTTTTAATCTTTTATAGTACTTTTTTTAACAAAATAATAGAATATAGTCAATATACAGTACAAAAGCCAATAAGCGACAGAATCCGTCCATATTTAAAAGTGATTCAAATGTACTAAACATATTTGTTGACAGTTTCTATCTTTCTCTGCTTTCCAATGCGCTCCGCCAAGGAGTCTCCATTCATTGTACATTCATTCATTGCGGAAGAGGGAAAGAAGATGAAGTTTGTTTCATTTTGCATAAAAACAAACTCAGCTATCAATTCCGTATAAAAGACGCATCAATCTCAGTGTCTCGCATTCCAATTTTCTACGCTTTTTGCCCAACCAATGCAATCCCTTTGATGGACAACAAGTACAATATTGACAAAGCAACTTATCCTTAATATTCCATATGCTACTGTTTCATTTCCAATTCTACACGCGCAGACCAAGAACCATTATCTCTTTTATATATATATTTATATATCAAATGAGTCAAGTGAGTTTATATAAAAATTATGAATAGTAAATAATCATTTTTAAATTATAAAATAATAATTAAGATTAATATAAAAAGTATTAATACAAACAATTTAAAAAATATTTCTTGTTCATTTATAAAAATCCTTATATTAATTTATGATCTGAAAATAACTATTTTCTAAATAAAGAGCATTTTGGATTAGGACCAAACTAGCCTAGCAAGCTGACTTCACCTACCACATACAACGTATACAATTAAGGAAATAATAATTTCATCTAATCAATCTACCTACACACTCACTTCGGAAGATTTTAGGCCCACCTAGGGTTTATCACATAAATTAGGATTATAATTAATCTACTAAGACAAAGATCTCGTTACCCCGTAACCATGTATTATAATGACTCAGTTGGTCCGTAAATTATAAAAAGAATAAAAAAATGATTTTAATAATTGAAATGAAAAACTCACTTTGTCCCGTGTCCCATATTTATCTCATAACTCTACAATTTTATTTATTATTATTATTTTTTAACTTTTACCCCATACATAAACCTATGTCCCGTGCCACCCCGCCTTAAAATTGAAAATAATACCAAAAAATGGGATCGCCAAAATTAAAATTCATGCAAAGAGGTTTCAAGAATTTACCCACCATTAAGCTATAAGCTTGTTTTTAATATATTTATGCAACATTTTATATGTATTATATGTAATTAGTTTTGTCCTTAGTACTTCATATTTAAGACTAAAATCTGGATTACCCTACAAAAATCATAATGTAATAGTTTTCCATAATAATTAATTATAAAATAAAAATTAATTAATATTGAATTCAAATTTTGGTGTTTGTGTAATATGAGTTGACAACATTATTTAATATAAGTTGGGTCTTTTAATAAATCTCTAAGTATATTTTAATTTATTTTTTATTATTAATTTGTAATGATATTATGTTAAATTTTGATGACGTAAATATCATATATTATTTTAGTGCTTAGAATATACATGACTTAAAAAAAGAATAAAAATATATAATAAAGTAAAATTAACTTTATGTCATGTAATATAATATATATCAAATCATTTGAGTGAATTAGTTTAAATACTATATATTAAGAGTATTAAAATAATATGTAATTTTAGTAAAATTTAATAGAATACTAATAGAAGTTTAATAGTAATGACTAAATTAATTATATTTTCTTAAACCATGAGAATATAATTATAAATTTTTAAATTATAAGAACTAAATTAAAATTTGAATGACAATATGAGGACTAAAGGAGTTTTTTTTTTTTAATACTAGACAACAAAAAAATAGAGTAATAAAGGATAATTTAAGTTGTACATCTTTTTTTCAGATTTCACAACTATATATATATATATATATATAATCAGCACCTTATAGTTTAAATAGGCAGTTTTAAAATTTTAAATATGAGTTTAATCCCAACAAAGATTTTAATAGACTAAGAAATATTTTAAGGTATAAATTAAATATACTTTTCAATAATAAAATCATTTATTATAAATACATCACATGATTAGTTATATTAAATTCAAGATAAAAAAATTACAAGAGTTGAAAGACGCACTTTAAATTATAGGAGACAAATTTATTTTGAATCAAGTTAAATAGATTTAAATTTTTATTTACATATATATATATATATATATATTAGAATGTAAAATATCAATGTATTAATAATCAATAACAAGTTCTCAATAAGATATAATTATATTATCAAGTTATTTACAAGTTCAAATTAATTTATAAATGCACTAGTGAAATTAGGAGGAGTATTAGAACCTTTAACCTATAATTTAATAATATATATAAAATAAATTTTAGAATTTTATTATTATAATAATTTAATTATGCCATTTCAATGGAGTTAATATAATCTTTCAATATTTTGAAATTAACTGCTATAATTTATTTAGTTAGATTACATGATTTTTTTTTTTTGATAAGTAAGATAAGTAGTTAGAAATTTATCCAAAAATATATTTTGTAAGTATATTAATTATATTCTTAATAAACAAATAAAGTAATAAATGCTAAGAATATATTTATATTACTTATCATTATTTATATATTTTTATATATAATAATTTATTTTAATCTAATAAAGACACATTCTTGAAGCAATGGTTAAGATGAAGTATGACACAACATACCTTATGTTCGAATACTAATATGTCGATAAAATTTGGGTTTTTTTCCAATTCCGTCCTCCCCAGATTTATAAGAGTATTGACTACTTTACAAGGATTCAACTCTAAAGAAATTATCAATTCACCCTTTCTTTGCCGTCTACCATTTTAGCTTCTCGGTGGAGTAAAGGTTTGAATGTAAAATATTTTTGTTAACTACTCACACCCCTTATCATCGAATCACAACTAGTAACCCCAAAAAAGTTTTCCAAGATCATGTAAAAGAAATTATCTAATATTAGTTTTATGGTGCGACATTATATTACAATTATTTTAAGACAGACTTTGAATATAGATATTTATATATTTATTCTTAAGATTTAATAAACAGAGAAATTTCTTTTAAAAAGCCACTAATATAATATTGAATTATAAATAATATTTACATTTATATTTTTATTAGAAAATACTTATAATAAACATTTAAAAAATTTTACTTAATCTTTTTAATTTATTCATCAATTATTGTTTAATTAAGAATAAAATTAGTTTAATTTTTCTTATTTAATTTGAATAGAATAATATACCATGTTGCCCAAATAACTTGATATAGCTGTTACATTAATTAACATTTTCAAGGGAAAAGAAAGCTTTATAGCCCATAAAAAAACCTAATTGTTAAGGTCAGCAATGTATTTAGGTGAAAAAAGGCTTCATTTAATGACCTGTTTAGCATATAAAAAATTAAGTATAAAAATAAATAATTTTAGAGATAAACATAATTTTAATATTCTTATTTTTAATAATTGAGTAATGATTAATAGATAATATTAAATAATAATTTAAAATATTTCACATAATTTTATTTTTTTAATTCTATTTCTTGTGTCCTACCTAACATGCCCTAAAGTGAGAAAGAGAGAAAGAGGTGGGGTTGGATTTATTTATATGGGCCCTATTTTTTTTAATTTATGCTAATTATTATAGGGATCCAAATATATTTAGAGGAAATCGATCGATGAAAAGCCATGTCATTATAGTAGAACGATACTAGGAAATAGAGAATGGACAAGGCGGATCAAAAGAGGAAGCAAACATGTTCATTTTTCAAAAAACGCCAAAAATTGTTGATCAACGTTGGAGATTGTGACGGTCTTGTACGTGCAGATCTCTTACGACGCAACCTGCATGGCACATGATTAACTTTAGCCCTCGAATTTTTTTTAATCTCAATTGCCTATTTTATTTTAAGGATGCAAAAATAGAAATTGAATAGTCTTTGACTTCTATAAAATAGATATCAGTTGATATTTTCATTATTATAATTTGAAATATTCTCTTTTTTCTGTCTTAAGAAACTATTTTTATTTGTTTCTTTCAAAAAAAAAATTAAAAAGCTAAGGTTACCCAAAAATAAAAAAAGAAAAAGCATCTAAAGGTTGGGATGCTTCAACTACTACGTAAAGATTCAAATTCTCTATATTCATAAATTAAATGCATATGGTGCATTCGGAGCAAAATAAAGAGAAAAAAAGAGTCTAAAGATAAGATGTTATATATACTCTTATTCTTTTGTATCATACTTTTTTCATATGTATGAATGCAAGGATCCAATTTATATTGCGTAGGAGGTTATCTAAGTTCCACTATGACTTTTAGAGAGAGAGAGAGAGAGAGAGAGAGAGAGAGAGAGAGAGAGAGAGAGAGTATGCTTAAAGGCAAAAGGAAGGAAACCATATATTCTGCGCAGGTAAGTGTGAACTTCCTTTTCTTGCCAGAGATTGACTCTCGGGGACACTTTCAGTCCCAACAAATGCGTAAAGTCCACTATGAAGGCTATACTCATTTGAGAGAGAGATTATATATTCGGTAAATAGAAATCTTCACATTTGATTTATCATAACATAATGCAACAGCTGGCATTAGTCTAAATCAGTTTGGTTAGTAGAATTCATACGCAGCGTAGGTTACCCACTGTGATTTAATATCTAAGGGTTAGTACGTACCTGTAAATTCTACATTTTCAGGGCCTTACAAATGAATAAAAGAAAATTGTATGAAGCGTATCATATGTTTTTTCCCCCTCTTTTTCGCATCATAGAACCCGTTCTTACCCAATGCCTCATGAAACAGACTGGATACTCTCCTTGGAAAGGATCCCCTTCGGGAGAAAGTGAGATAGGAAGAGAGAGTGTGTATAGAGCGAGTCTACCCACTTTTCTCCTTCTTCTTCTAGGTTGAAAGCCTCAATTTATTCTCTAAATTGAAAGAATATACTTTTCTCCTGAAAGTATGAAGAAAAATGTTCTTGCAAACGCTTGGAATGGTGGTCAAGCTTTTCTACCGTTGCATAGGAGAACTACAAAATTTTATAGGTGCTTAGCGGTTTCGTTGAAAAACAAAGCCACGTGAAAACGTAGAAAACAATGCAACTTCTCCTTGCCAACAACGCACATAACCACGTTACTTACAAGGCAACTAACTTCCTCTGTACTTGATCTGTGTATTCTAACTTTGAGCTTTCAACCTCAAAATATATAGAGAAGAGTAAAACTGCAGGTCTTGATATTTTGGGCAGGATTGCTAGTCGTATAAATATAACCTCATTCTTCTATGGAAATTCCAGAGAGAGAGGTACCAGTTACTCCTACAGGGAGAATCAACATCCAGTACTATGGCAGCGACCTGTACGACTCATTTGAGTTCAGACAAATGACTCATCAGCTCAACAAGGCTATGCAAGCCTCCTCCTTCCCAGCTTACCAAGAGATGAAAGACAAGATGAAAAAGGGCATTCAAGGTTCCAACGCCTCCTCGCCAGCTTACTTCTTCCACCTAAATTCTCCCTTGTACCGCCACCGCTTGAACCGCATCTATAAAGAGAGTGCAAAGACACCGAGGAGGATTTCAGGTCAGAAAGTAGCAGATAAAGGAACAGGCAGAAGGGGTACAAGAGTTAAAGGTTTTGTAGCACGGCTGTGGATGAAGGTGAAGCAAGGTTTTCTAGGAAACAATCAAGGAAGTGATGCGGGGGAAAATCAACCCTAGCATTAGCAAGGAGATCTTTTATGTATATGCTAAGGTAATTTAATGATATTAGTAAATGAAGTCTCCTTATAAAGAAAAAAAAATGGAATCTACAAACTACAAATAAATTGTTTCTGATCAAATAAATTGTTTCCGAAACAAGTTACAACCTTGTTCACCTGTAACTTGGATGACAAGGAAGTACTTATTACTACCATTCATTCCAACCTGCAAACTGTAGTTTCCGCAGAAAACAATCACATAAGAAAATTTTAAATTGCATCCAAACTTCAATTAAAATAGAGTAAAATTTTACATATTCATATTTACACACTTTTTCCAACTCATAACAACCGGTTATCCTGTTAAATTATATCTTCACAGTGTAATGTTTTTCCACCAATAGAATCCACACAATCATGGACAGGATAGACATGCGCTACTCGCATAACAAGTCATGGCACAAATAACTGCAGATGCCATATGATTTTCAATACCAATGGAAATTAACAAAATCAACTGACAAGCTATCTGATTTTCATTCTTTCTCTTCGTTAAATATAAGATTCGTATAAAAGCGTGCTTCAGAAGCAGCAGGAAGTTCAGACTTTGATGTTTCAAAGATGAGAAGGAAGAAGACAAGGGGTATACAATATATATTCAGAACAGCTGCTACAAAATCTCCATCACTCAGTGGAAAGGAGAAAATGTCTAGGACAGCCTCAGTGCCATTTCTTGAAGAAGAGCTCGCTTTTGTGAAGCATTAATTACATGATTTGTTTCAGCATTTTCAAGCACGTCAGTGATTATTGCAGCTGCATGACCAAGAGGTTCCTCAGACGCTCTCTTCAACATAAAGGCCTGAACAACCACAAAAAGAGGAGAAAAAGCACCAAGGATTTTAAAGAATTGGCCAATAGGAAATAATTGTAGTTGTTTGCACAGCCGCAAGCATAGATTTAAACCATCAGATGAGGCCAATAAATTAGCTTGGGCACTGGAACGGAGACAATGTTGTAAGGGCATCAGAAAAACAAAAATTGGGAGAAAATGAAACCAATCACTTTTACTTACGCCCAAAATACAAAAAAAACAATCTTAACAGTATCAAGCATTTCTTGAGATGCGTGGAAGTTAAAAATTTTAGCAACAGGGGATCATTTCTATGATGAATATCATTCAACATAGGTAAACAAATCTCTGCCCGCTCGTCACTATCACAGAAAATGTAAAAATCCAGTAATGTAAACAGTACAAACAAATTAAGACATAAGGATATCAAAATGCGTAGCAGTAATTGTTAACATAGTGGGTGATGCCTAAAGTCTGCACCTCCTGTCATGCATAAGAGTGTGAGAATGAAAACCTGGCCATGATGAGTAATGGACAGTGTACAAGGTTGCTGAAACCAAGGCTCCCCATCAATTTGAACGGGAAATGAGGCACACAATTGTATCTTAATTGACTGTCCTTGTGCAAGTCTTCGAGCTCGAGAAAGCCCAACCTGTTTTCACACAAAGCCATTGTCAGAGGATTCTGACATCCATGATTTCATAATTCAAGTAAGTCCCTAAAACTTAACCTGGACCATAAATATTGTCACAATCAGTAGTGTTCATTTTAAATTATTATGCGTCAAGCCTAAACAGAATGGGATACAGATATATGGCAGAAAGTGGCATAGGCTAAACCCAACTGAGATGTGGTTCAGCCTCCCTGGAAAACATGATAAAACAAGAACCTTCATGCTTTCTTACTTCCCCATTCCTTGGGTTTTTGGTTTCAGATTTGATTTCAAATTGAAGTTAACCACCACCACATTCTTTATGAGCTTTCCTCCGTATGACTAGGTTTTAATCAGATGTCCTCAAAGGGTCCTGTATGAGCTTTTCTACACTTCCTGAATTCTAGACCCTTCATCTACAGCATGAGCAAAATTCCAAATATATAGTTTGTGATTAGAACAGGGATTAGGGTTTCATTTTCACCTGTAGCTTCCCCAGGTGCCATGTTCCAGATATGACCACAACCTCCAGTATCTTATCATGCATAGATTGTGGATCAAAATTATCATAGTTTTCATCCTCATTTTGCCACAAATCTACACCTCCCATGTAACTTCCGATATTTGCAACCAGCACACCTTCTGCATCCTTGACAGATTAAAAACCATAGTAAATAATTAAGAATGGGGCTATCCTTCCTTTTTTTTTTTGGGAGGGGGGATTTTAAAGAGAATATTTTCTCTTTATAGACTCACCTCAGGAACCTCAATGTCAACACCATCCACCTCAACTCGAATCTCCCAAGGGAAATCTGCAAATGTTCTGTCTATAATACCTTTAGCGCCTTCTCTTGCATATAGAACTTTATTCATAAACTGCAATTATTACAGTAATTTCAGCATTGTATCTAAAAGTTTCAAAAATTAAGATCAGTGCAAGCAAATCAAGAATATAAGATAGCTGGGGCACAAGACAACTGCTATACTAAATCCTCTACTTCAAGTTGCTGAATGGGCAAGCTCACAAGATCTTCAGTTCATGCACACTCTAGTCTAAACTAACAGCAGATCTGTCTTAGTCATATCATTTTAGTATACAACAAACTTGAAAGGAAAGATCATGCATCATATGCAAGGGTGTCAAATGGCTTAGAATTATTACTTAACAAGCCCAAAAAGAACACATGAAAACCGCCCAGCACAGAAAACCTATAGCTGCTTATAAGAATTACCTTGGAGTAGCTCCAAATCCTGGTCAAGCAGTATAGCATATAACTGCGTAACAATTTCATTTACACTAATTTATAAAATAGGCTACAAACTTAAACACAACATCTAGAATCATAATAATAGTGCTAGGTTTTGCACCAGTTAGCCAAAAAATAATATGCTTATCACTTTCTTCAAAGCCATTGAAGGGAAGAATTAACCATTAAGTAATGTCGAATCCCAAATATATTATCATCAAATATGTAGCTTTTTCAAAAATTAATAGCATATATCCATTTCATCGTCACCCCAGTAATAGCCAAACAGAATACTCAGTTATCTAGCATGGCATCTTGAGATAAGAGTCTAAGACACTTTTTAACATTATGCTAAAGCTACATCAATGATGTAGTCTTGTTCCCATACACTAAAAGGGAAGCAATTCCATAGCTTGCCTCCAGTCTCCTATTTTGATGAAGTTACCGTCTTTCATAAATTGGAGCTTCAACATGCCAAGCAATCTAAGATTAATTCTAATTAAACATTATATACCTGGTTATAAAACTTCTCTGGATTCTCCTCTCGCAGATTATGAATTTCCAAGGCAACTTTTGCATCACAACCAATTCCTAAAACCAAATATATGTCAGACATTCAGAATCCATATGTATTCTTGACAATTAGTAATTGAAGTAGAATACCTACATGTCACCAAAAAAGGTATACATCTAATTAAGTATTCACAAAAGGAGGCAAGTGAATAATAGCAACTTGTTATGAACCAAGCAAACCCAGCAGATTAAAGACAAATTTGCGTGCCTGAGCTGAATACTCAAATTCATATACACTAAATCTTGCTGCAGATATAAAACAATTGAGTAGAATCAACCTGGATGAACAAAGAAGCAGAACTCAAGACAACCAAAAAAAAACCCTTCAATTAGCTTCAACCTGATTAACAGTCAAACAGTCTGAAAAGACCAGGACATCATCTCCAGACTCCTAAAGGCACACGTCTTTCTCCTGTCTTCATCTGTATGTCTCTACCCCTCTGCCACCCCAAAAAAAAAAAATCTGTGTTTTGTGCATGCTTATTAATCTCTGCATAGCAGGCTAACCAGTTGCTCTGAATCACCACAAATATTCCAATGGACTTGCTATTTAATAAAATAAGTTCAGAGAAAAATTAAACTCTAAATTTCTACGGGACTTAATAGTAATCATGAGAAAAAATGCATTTGCATACCAAGGTAGTTGTTCATAAATTTTGGTGGTTGAAGCTGCTTCCTTTGTGGGTTAACAATTTCCACCTTCCAACGGTCAAGAATAGTAACCGCAGCATGCTCTATGTGATGCAAAAATGTGCACAGGCCTCCCTGCCTCTCCACAGAACCCAAACCACCTCCCCATGAGAGAACTCTGGCAAGATCATTTCCTGTACCGGCAGGTAGAATAGCAACTGGGGGAGGGGAAACAAAATTTTGCTTGTCTATTGCATTCAGAACCCAACCAACAGTACCATCTCCCCCACATACAAGAACTCTAAAGTGAGGCACTTTTCTAAATAAATATAGCCCCACCTCCGGCCCTTGTGATGAGCTCAATTCAAAAACCTAAACAAACAAAAGAAAGGTTTGTCAGTCATGTTTAGCCAAAGTATTTACAATAACCAACTACCAAGAGGGCTAATTGGGCATTTTTAACATATTTCATGTATGTTTACAGGAAATGGTAATTAATTTATAATCTAGTTATGATTATAATCTATAAAAAATTAAAAAATAAGAGTGATTTGGTAAAAAGGGATGAATGCTTGATAGATGGGTGTAGCCTATTGGTTAATAGCATATTCTCTAAGATCCAAAATACCAAAGCTTCCTACTTCTATACATTGCACTTCACTGTTCCAGTAACATCTGTATCAGATTTTCATGTTTAATAGGATTCAGTTATTACTTCTTACAAAACTTGTATCCAGGCATGATAGAGAAGCTTTTTCATGTTTCACAGAAATACAATCAATACTTCTCAAAAAGGCTACATTAAAGTTTCAACTAAGACTATGATCATGTCATCCAAAAGCACATAATTTAAAATGGCTGTCAACAAGAGTGAAGAAAATAGGAAACAAAATGAGGTACCGAAATGATAACCAGCAAAAGTAACTATGTCACAGAGAAACCAACCTGAACAGGATTTAAAAGCATATTCAGACGCAACCTAAGCGAGTCACCACGCTGGGCACCGCTCTTCTTGTTTATAAAAACTAACAATGGTCTTGCATCTGGTGGCAAATCAATCAATTCATATTTCTGCCTCACTCCTAATACATGAGGCTCATCCTTTTGATTGATTGACGAAGTGCGCCTGATACAGGGTTTTTTATCCATCTTACTATTTACTTCACCATCTTGATGTCCAATGTCCTTATTCACACAACCATTACAGTTTTCTTCCATTTCATTATGGCCATTAACCATTTGATGATTATCACCAATGCTTTCTGTGGACATTTCACCAGTGGTATCACCATTCCCAGTTTCATTTGAGGGTTCATTTCCATGTTTGTACTTTTTGCTCTGATTCCTGATACTTGCACGAACTGAGGATGCGATCTCATTTGCCCCATGAGTAATTGAGCTCAAAAATCCCCCTGGTATGTTCCGGTTCAATTCCTTCACATATAGTGGTGATAATATCAATCTTCTAAATGGGCCTAAATCACACATATCACCTGTTTCATTAGACATACTACCATGACAATCAACATGCACCAATCGTTGACACCACAAGCAACACCATATAGGGGAACCGCCAAGGAATGACCCACCACACGGCTCTTCACAATAGCTACAAAAAGAAGTTTCATCAGGTTGATCAGCAACATCTGTCCAACGAACAGCCCATTGGTGCATGACATGCTCATATCCAATCATAGAGACACATTTGCAGTCCTTGTGAGCACTAGAAGAACAGGTCAGATGACCTGCTGCACCACAAATACTGCAACGGTGAAGAAAACTGTCTGAAGCCAACATAGGACCCAGTGTTTGAGAGGGGGACAAGGACTTTAAGCACACACAGCAATTTAAATTCTTTCCACGAGATACAGATTCTAGAATCCAAGTATGCGGAGCCACAGGAACTTTGTGCCTCGCCTTTGGGTTTTTCTTAGATCTAGCTATGGCTTTCATCCAACTTAGATTGATGTTTCTCCTCCATTGAAAGGCTGTATAGGCTATGGTCAAAATTCCAACTAGGGCAGCAATAAAGCAAGAAACAATGAAAAGCCGGTCAGTAGGATTCTTGGCATTCCAACTGTGAAGAAACGTTTCAAACTCTCTTTCATCATCCATTCCTCAAGTATAATTCTCAAAGATGCAACTGTATCAGTATTTAGAATAGCTGAGTCGCCAAAGGCAACAGAATGACTTAGTTCTGATAAGTGTGTAAGATCATACACCTCATGCGGTTCTGACACCCAAAAATGTCATCAGCAAACTGAATATCATAAAATCTGACTTCATATTTCTCATTCTTCTACAGATATCCATATATGCTTTGACATGCTGCATAAGATATAACTACTCATTCTTTCTCTCAGAAATATAGTGAAGCAGAGAGACACTCCTTGTCCATATTTTTTCCATATCACCAGGCGTTAATCTTCTAACTTCCAACTCTCAGTTATACGGGTTGAACAATGACGCACATGCAGAATACCTACACCCAAGAAAAAAAGTGTGATCTTTAACAAAATAGTAAGTTAATAGACACATTGGAGACATATTATAACAAGACTGATCTTATGCCGCTGCATATCTAGAGTAATGCTTCTTCCACATAACTTTTGCGAACCATTATCCAAACCCAACAAAAAAGGTAAATAAAATATATTTACACTCAAATGATAGCACTGATAAATACATGAGGCGTGAATTACTGTCAAAGTACCCTTACCCAAATCAAAGTGATAGTTGAACTTAAACGATATTCAGACAAAAGGAAAAAATGCGGGAGCCAAAATAAGCGTACTTAAATCAAGAGGAGAATAAAAAATCATAAACTCCTAGACCTATTGACGTACTAAGCGACATCTGCAGCATTTTCCAAACCAAGGTCATCAAAGCAATGAAAGCACTAACGTCTCTGTTACTTCTTTTTCAAACCCTCCGTTTCTCGGAGACCAAATGGAAACTTTCCCACCCGAATCGGCTACAGTGCCAAAAGGTAGTGTCCATATACATCAATTAACCCGGCATTGATTAAATCACAATCTGCGAACATTTTATGATAATCAGATGGGAAAAAAAATTAAAAGCTTTAGAACTTACAGTTTCCGTTGCGCCAGCAGGATCAATCATATTAATCATAGAAAACCCTAGTTAACTGAGAGACAATGTTATAGTTCGGTGGAAAAAAAGAAGGAATCGAACCAAAACCCAGAACCGAAAAAAAAAAACGAAGGAAAAGGAACTCTCTCGGCGCTCTCAAATATAAAATTCATATATTTTCTTTCCTCATATAGTTTTTCTTTTTTTTATTGAAAAAGATTTGCAAGAAGTGACCTGGAGAAGAGAGCATGCGAATCCAGTTCTTCCAGCTCCACGTCGTTAAAGAGGAAGGCGCATAGCTTATAGGGTAGCATCTTGTAGGACCCAGTTACTTCAAGGGCGGTCTCTGGACGACTGGACAGCTCATTGGGCGTAGGACACGTGTAAGCGGTTAAATATCTTGGGCGTCGGCATGGGGAAGCATTGTCGTTTTGAAAGCGAACAGAGAAGAGCAGATCTCTTCAGCAAATTTTGGTTAGAGCTGACGGTTTTTTGACTTAGGTATAATAATAATAATTTTTAATTATTTGTATATATTATTTAATATCTTATTTTTTTAAATATATTAAATTATTATTTTTATTTAAAACAGATTACACCTCAGCATGAGGTATAATCCTTTAATTTTTAAAAAAAAAATTTTGAGGTCACGCTTCTTCATGAAATGTGACTCCATTTTAAAAAAAATAATTTTTTTATAGGTCCTATCCATATTTATTTTTAAAGGTATTAAAAATCTAATTATAAAAATTTAAAGATATTAAAAATATAATTTGTTATTGAAAACAATAAATAAGTAGTTTAAAGTTTAAATTTTATATTTTTTAAAACTTAATAATTAAGATTGGTGTTAAAAAATTTAAGAAATAAATAAATAAATAAGATAAATAATATTAAAATAATCAAAGTTATAACTATTACATGAAATATATATAATATATTTCTCATATAATTGTGAGGTATATTTTTTAAAAAATTGTTAGAAATAGTACGTCACAGAACAAAAATATTAATAAGAGAAAAAATTATTTGGTAACAAAATCATAAAACTAAACAAAAATATTGATAAGAGATAAAAAATTATTTGCCATCAAAATTATAAAATGAAAGTTAATTAAGAAAGTAAATTTTTTTAAAAATTATATAAATAAGTAAGAGTATTAAAATTTTAAATGAGAAATTACTCAAAATTAATTGTTGAACTCAATATTAAAATAAAGTAGTTATAATATGTTATTATTATCTAAAAAATAAAATTACGAGTACAAAAAAAAGATAGAACGTTGAAAAGAAATGGCTCCCAGTGTCACATCTCGCCCGTGGTCTTAATTGTCGACCACGTCGTGGAGAAGGATGCTGTTCTTCTTCTGTCTCTTGTACCCTGGACTCTTGCTCAGCTTCTTCTTCATTATCGCCATCATCTTCATCTACTTCGTTATTATTATTTTCTTCTTCTTCTACCTGTTAGTAGGTTACGGGATTAAGATTTAATTGAGGTGACTGAATTGGAGGAATAGACTAATCTGGTGTGATATATCCCGTCTGTTGTGATCTAACGTGTACAGATGACCCAGAAGCAAATCTAAAAACAGACATTGTTTGCTCTGAGAATAGGGGTGTAAAAGGGACGAAACCGCTTGGCATATAAAATGAAGAACTGACATTCCTGAAATCAGAAAAATACACTAATGATGTGGAAGAAGATGGACCTGTTATATCATGGTGTACTTGCAATTGTGTTGTTGGAAAAGAAGATGGTTCAGCAACACTATGAGAGTCTTGCATCTCTGTTGAGGTATAAAAAGAAGAACTAGGCATCACAGATGTAATACTAACATCAAAAGTAGTATCACGATAAGGCCGATCGTCCCCTATTGGTACTCTAATAGACATAAATCCATGAGCTCTCTTTGCCGTGCGAGTAGGAGGAAGTTGTGGTATAAACAACTGAGGTGCAGGAAGAGCAGCTTGAGAAATCGTTATATCTCGATACTCGCCAAGTGCATCGAGGATGCTAGTACAATCAGTAACAACTGTGCGACCTAACAGTGAATGGTCGTCCATAGCAAGTATTCGCAAGCAATCAGTTACATCGGCCTAAAAATGAAAATTAAGAGTCATATTGATTTGAAATTAAAAAAAAAATTATAACATAACTGTGCTAGACTCTAAAAGTTACCACAAAACCCTAAGCACCACGGATATGATGGATCCATCGCCGAGTAACCATCCAGTACCATTTCATATATTCTGAAGAGCGATCTAGGGGCTTTAATGATATCGGTGTAAGTAATAAAGTATTTTGCCAATTCCACCAAACTTGCACAAAATTCTCATATTCTTTTTGCCAATCCAAATGAGTCTTATCTTTGAGCGCCAGTGTATGAACCTCTTCTAAATTATAAGGAGTACAAGGTATGGGTTGCATCTGTCCAAACTATCGAATAACACGATTTGCATGATGACCCTCCACAATATGAAAGCAAATAGTGGCACAAATGTTAGTCAAATATCCGAAGAGACTAGACAATAGTCAGGTATCAATTAACGTATATCATCTGCACCGTATGGACGCCATATAATCTGCAAATAACGAAATAATAAGCTGTAAGAGTATACTAGCATTAAAGTAATCATGCAACAAACTCAAATACAGTGTTTTAGACCTCGTCGGCTCTCATATGATCTAGCAATACTCTGTAATGTTGTATTGCTAATCTTCTTGGACAAGGATGTTGACCCACACGCCTCCACCTGTGAGACGTAAAAAGAAATCATTGTTAATTTTGAATTATATAAGCAACATAAATCATATAATAAGCATTCAACTCGAATTATCATTCATACCTATAAACAAGTGAAGGGAGCACATCATATATATCAAGTTGAAAATCTGGAGGTGGGGGCTTCTCAAGGGCTAGCCTAGGGAATCGATCCCAAACCTATAAGTGAAGTAATATCAAACAACCACCAATATTAACCTCCTTGTAGTCAATGGCATTGCATAACTCTCTATAGAGATATGCTAGCACTGCGAAGCCCCAACTGCACTGACCTGCTACTTAGAAGTCTTAAAGAAATGTCAGGTACATAGGAAGAACTCTATGTCCCGACCTGTCTGACATAAGAATACCACCTATGTGACGTAAAATGTAGGTACGAGTGAAATGCAATATGTTATTGTCATTTGTATTCTCTGGAAGTGCCTCAAATTGGTTAGCGAGCTAAGTAATGCTAAGTTTCTGACCATCGAACTCCTCTTCTGGTGGCGCAATCCTTTATATTTCCTGTAAAGAAAGGTCCCGTCTATTTGGATTATAGGCTTCAAGTAGCTGAACGCTTCGATGCATGTTCTTTATGCATCACTCGTCTAAAATACCCGATGAAACATGACCGACTCACCATTAGCTACACTCGTCGATACATGTTCTTTATGCATGAAATCATAGTACGAGCCGGGCATAAAATGTTGAACAACAGCTAGCCCCTTGGGTAATAAAGCATATGACTGCTCCCAATTTCCAAATACATGTGAGATAACTCGATGTTTTCCCTTCCAAGCATTTTTGTATGTGATATTGTACCTAAATATAAAATAGACTCGCTCAATGACCTCTTTGATGGACACACCGGGATTTTCAGTCACCATCGATACAATATATACTGAAATGACATCAGAGTCTAATTTTGGGTGATCTTGTAACAATGATGCTGAAACATATGTATGTGGCCCATTGTATTTTGTTATCTCCTAAAGATTTTTCTTTTTTCGATAACAAGCTCTGACCTTCCATTTGCAGGATCCCTTTTCATATTAAACACACCGGTATTTTTCGTACTTCTTTGAAGAATGGTATACCTTAAAAGTATAATGTGCACATACCGAGTATATCTTTAATGCTCGACGAAAAAATCGCTGATCATTATATAGTATGCCTACATATAACTCTTGGTCATCGTTCATGTTTACTGCTGCATCTTCCATTTCAGCATAATCAGAAATTCACGCACCATCTGCATCTATCTGTTCAAGAAATGCAACTGTTGAGTCAGCATAAATGTTAATGGGGGCTGCTGGATCAATGGTGGCATCCATGTAATCGGTATCTTCATCATCATTTGTATTATCACCATCATTGCAATTATAAGGAGCAGTATCATATTCATCCTTCTCCTCGAAATCATCCATTATATCCTCTGTCTCATCTGGATAAAAAATAGAGCCACTAATTGGTACATGTGTCGAATTTGGTTGGGCAATACTATTGATATGCAAACAAGATGAACTTGGTTGAGCTGTATAATCCCCTAAACCAACAGGAGAATATTGATTATTTGTGATGTTGGCATAGCTAGAGGATGAGAATGAGTTTGCCACGTATATTAACTATAGCCTGAGTTGTCGCATTCACTTTTATTTCATTTGACACTGTTTTCGCATATAATTCAATTGAACCAAGTTTTGATGAAAATTTTGCATTTGCTATCCACATTGCTTAGACATTAGCACCCCTCCTTAACTTACACGCTCGGTACTTTGTGGGCCTTAATGATACTGGATGCTTATATACTAACTCAGATACATATTGATCTAAATTTAACTGTAACTGGTCTGCAACTTCTTGTTTCAACTTTTCTAATGAAATGTCATTGTCAACACTTATTACATCAATTGTATCTGCAATAAACATTGCACCTTCTTCGATTTCGCATATTTGTCAATTTGAATATAAGCATATAATTTCTTTCCCGTTGTTCATTTTGCCCAATTGCGCAATACTATCAATAATACCCAAAACATTGTACAACATTTATAAACAACTGCAATCCTTTATCCAACTGATATATTTTTTCCATTACCAATTAATATAATTCTAACAAATCCTATTCTTTTACAATATTTGTTCGCTATATTTTTTCATTTAACAATTAAATATTTTTTATGTCTTTGAAATCTTTTATTCTAATAATTGTCTTTATCTAATTTTATCATATTTTACTATAATGTCATCCAATATTAATAATTTATTTAAAGATATTATTTTCATTCTATTATATTTTTTATTTTGTTTACATTACAATTTTATCATATTTTACTTTTATAATTATACTAAAACTTTTTTTATTTTTGTTACTATATATTTTTTTTACTTACATTATAAAAATTTTTTCATTATTCTATTTTATAGTATTATACATTTTGTTATTTTCTACGTATTATTTTTTTATAATATTTTTTTATTATTTAATTCTTTTCTAATATATTTTTCACAAAATTTTTCTTATTATTTCTTCTAACAACTTTAAATAATATTTTCATAAATTTCAACAACTTTTGACCAATTTTTTATTATCATTACATTATTAGATCTTTTTATTTTTATACACTAATTTTTCGGGTTTTTGACTCACATATTATTATGCTATTTACAATTTTCTATAATTCTTTAGTATTTTTTTCATCTAATATTTACATAATGTTTTTATAAAAGAATTTGTTCAATATATTATTTCCTAACTATAATATTTATTTAGTATTTTTTTCTTTCATCATTTTATATTTTTTTACTAATATTTATTATCACATCATACAATAAACAATATTTTTAAATTTTTTTTCATACATCTTTTTACTTAACATTTTAATTTATTTTTTTAATACACAAATATTAACCATTTCTTTTTCTTTTTGTATCTTTACAAAAGTCCTGATTTTACTTATAATGTAACTTCATTTTAACAAAAAAATTTACATAAACACATGTATACTCAAATCACTAATAATACATTTATTTTTTAAATTTAAAATTCAGACACAATATTAAATAATTTCATTCAGAACTATATTTAAATCACTAACAAAAAATATATTTTAAATTCAATAAATAATTACAAATAATCATATTTTTTCATATGTAAAATATATTAGTAATTTTTTCTTCTTCATATCTTCTTTGTTGAAAAATGTAGCTACTGTGATGAGTGCTCTACTGGATCTCTTCCTTCTTTTTTTAAAGACGCAGGAGAAGAAGAACAAGAAGAAGAGGAAGAACAATAAGAAGGCAGAAATGGCGAGACAATGTGGGGACGAAGGGAGAAAACGACTTTAAAAAGGGAGAGGAAGAATCAGAAAATCAAGAATATAAGATAGCATATTTTATAAACCAGTCAAATTCGTCCATATGACAATGCAATCTCTATATACCTTATCGAATGCTACCACGTGTTCCACTCTATCCATGTGTCAAGGTCAAGAGTTGACCTTGACACATGGCACAACCCATAAAAAAAATTATTATTATTTTTTAAATGAGGTCACGCCTCTGCATGAGGCGTGACCCCAAATTTTTTTAAAAAAAATTAAAGGGTCACGCTTTAGCATAAGGCATGACCCTTTTTTTTTTTAATTTATAAAGGGTCAGGCATGACCCATTTTAAACCAAAAAAAAAGTTTAATGTATCCAAGAAAATAAGATGTTAAATCATATGTACGGATAATTAAAAATTATTGCTGTTGTACCTGAATCAAAAACCCCTACTTGACCACACATTTTTTCAAATAAAATTACACAATGTTTTTTAATTTTGTTAAATTATATAGATTTTTATTTTTAAAATATAAACTTTAAGTTAATTTTCCATTAATATAAATATATATTATATCTAAATATGCATAAATAAAACTAAAAATAATATATTTTATTTTAAAATATGAAAAAGTATATTTTTATTTCATGAAATTTAATCCCACAAAATGTTAGGTTAATGAGAAATATTTTAACCAAAAAATTTAAAATTTGATTGAATTATTGCATAATTTTATATTTCAAACAATGTTCATGTATATTTAGAAAATATAATCAAAATATATGTAATTTTAACAAAATTTATATAAATATGTATAGTTTACTTTTTTTTTTATAGGAACCTTAAGAAAATTATAAAAATACCAAATGGACCATTAGGCATTTGGCATTTTCTTCTTATTCATTATCATAGTAATTAAACTTAGACTAAATCAGTCAATTTGATTACAAAATTGACAGTTCAATCCTTGGTTCAGTCAAATTAATTCATAAAACCATTCAGCCCCATAACCAATTAAAAATTTGCTAGATTAATCAACATCCAATAAAATTAGCTAAAGTTGACCAATTAATTTACTGATTTTGAAAAAAAAAAAACTTTAGAGCATAGGCCATCTTGACCTAGTCTAGGTGTGATGTATTAAAAACTTATTTTGGCTTCTTATTTATGGGATTTTCTCCTTAGTTCAAGCGTAAAACTATATCGATGGGTTTGGATCACTTTTTTTTTTCTTTATCCTTCTTCTCACTTCCCCTAAAAAACTTTAAGTAATCCAAACTTCGATATTGACACAGGATATTTAGAATTGCAGCTATCTCTTGCTCCTACTTCATCTATCACGAACAGTCCCCAAAGTCTTAGCTTCCAAGCTCACACATTTTTCAAATGCTCAAAGCGACTCTACCTTGATTTGCTCTTCATCAAGCTCTGCTCCCTCGTACAATGTAGCCCTGATGTCAACACCTGCGCCAACGCTGTTTGGGTCTCTCAATTCATTCGAATTTATAACCCATGCCCTAAATTGCAAGAAAGGGAAGCCATGGGCAAGGCTTGATGCTAAACAACCTTATTCGTTGGATTATATTTGGGAGCCTTATGATCTTTACAAGCCACCACAAAGGCATCAGAACAGAGCAAAGGGTCAATCGTGGAGCTTATGCTCATGATTTGTAATGATGAACTCATTCTTTAAAATAATTCTTTGATAAAAGTGTACATATAGGGAAGATTGATGGGGATTTTCTTTATTCTTTTTCCTTTCCTTTTAAATTCTTGTGCATTTAGATATTAAAGGACAATTCTATTATCTTCTGGGGGTTCCATCTCTAGAACAATATTGTTAAGGGTGGGGTTGAGTTCTTTGTATGGACTATTGATTTTGTGCGGTGAAGCAAAGTGGGAGAATAACAAAAGAGTTGTTCATTGTTGTTACTTGAATTGATTTTCTACCACCTTTTATTGCTTTTTCTACTTATTGCCAATGAATGATGCAAGCATTTGGTTTTGGTTGGTTTTGCCCTTTTCTTTTTAAGGTTGTGTGTCTTTTTTACTCAGAGAAAAAACTAATCAAAATAAATTTTTTTTCTAGCAATACAATTTTTTATATTTAATTTTGTTGGTTATTATCTTTATAGCCCTTCTTTTTATTGCAAAAGAAGGATTGCAATTTAAAAATATATATATATAATAAAAATAAATTATTATTTATTATATTCAATTTTTAATATATAAAAATATAAAATATTTAATTACTAACAATTTAACTACAATTGAAACAATGAATCATAAATCAATACTTTTTTAATTTAATAACTAATCTAATTTTAAAAATATTATTGAATATATATACATAATAGCAATTTGGTCCATTGTTTCTTGTATTTTTTTGGAAAAACAATTAATACTAATATTTAATATTTGCATCCTAATGAATTCTTGCTTGGGAATCTTAAAATTACTCGATATCATTTAATCTAATTATAGTGGTGACATTTGAAAACTTACTAACACCATTTTAGAGGGTCCAAAAGTATTTTCTAAACTCAAAGAATCTATATTTAATTGTACTTTTAACATTTAAATTTATTCAATAAGATAATTGAATCATTTAAAATTCAATTAGACAAATGTTATATTGATTATAGCAATTTAGTAATAAATTCTAATTATATCACTATGAATAATACTTTAATTGAGACTCTAGGCAATCTTGTAAGTTATTTTAGGGTTAATTTAAGTCCAATTTTGTCAGAAATTTTGTCAGTGTCAAGCCTTTCTTCTTTTTTTTTTTTTTTAAATATCAAACTCCAAGTTGGCCCTTTTTTTTTTCTCCTTCTGGTTGAAACCCTGGCTAGTCTTAAGTCTTTCTTTTTTTGTTTTTTGGTCAAAACCCTAGCAAGTGTCAAGCCATTTTTTTTTCTGTTAAAGCCCCAGTCAGTCAGCTTGTGCCCCACTTTATATTTCTGTCAAAATCCTCATTAGAATCAATACCCTTTTATTTTTTCGTCAAATCGCTAGCCAATATCAAGCCCTCTTCTCTCTCTCTCTCTCTCTCTCTCTCTCTCTCTCTCTCTCTCTCTCTCTCTCTCTCTCTCTCTCTCCTGTCAAAGTGTCAAACTCTCTTATTTTTCTGTCAACACCCTAGCTAGCATCAAGCCCACTTTATTTTATTCCTTTTTTTTATAAAAGCCCTACCTCACTACTATCCATTGGGTTACTCTTGTTTTCGATAATAGAAGGGGAAACAAAACAAACAAACAAAAACAAAAATAAATAAGAACCAAAAAAATTTATTGGTTGCCTAGAGCAAATATGTGTTTTCATATTTACTCATTCCTAAATCAAGAAGATCAAAAGAATATTATTGAAAATGATTTTTTTTTAATCTTTTTGCTTAGGAAATAAGTAAATAGTAGTAACTCATCGACATCATAATTTATTTGGTTTACTTATTTCTTTTACGTTTATGTTTTAAATTGACTTTAATTTAGCTTAGTTCAATCGTGCCTAAGACAATTAAGTCATTTTACTGTCTCACATCCTATGTATCATTTGTTAAACAAAATATGCATTCTTCTATTTATTTGTTCCTTATGTAAATAGGAGTAACTCTTCAATATCATAGTTTGCCTGGATCATTTATTTCTTTCACATTTATGTTATAAATTGAGATTAGTTTAGTCTAAGAATATCTACCAAATTAAATCCAATATGGTACGGTTGTATTGCATCTACTAAATTGGGTCTAACTTAGTTTAATTGCGTCAGAGGCAATTAAGTCATTTTACTACATGGCATCTTATGCATCCTTCGTTGGACAAAATACATATTCTTATATTTATTTATTTTTTTGTGCAAGAATTTTAAAAATTACATTTTCATTATTGTCACATAAAAAGCAAAGAAAAAGGAATAACTGTGAAAACTGAATTTTATTTCAGCTCTTTTTCAAAAGTAAAAGTAAATTAAGAAAAATACAAAAAGCATAAAAAAATTTCAGTTGTATTTTTGTTTTATTTTTTAAGAACCAGCCGATTTAAGATAATTTTTATTAGACAAGACTTGGATCGTGAATTCTTGGCCCAAAATCACCTATATAAATAAAAAAAAAAACGAAATAATTTTATTTTTTATTTTAAAAGGAAGAAGGATCAAAGCCGAGGGGATCCCATCGACGAAGGGCACTCCAGTGTCCAGAGGAGGGGACCAAGAATCAGCCTTTCTCTAGGCACGCAAACTCTCCGGGGGCGAAAGGGTTGCCCATTCGTCGAAGAAAGAGGAAGAAGGCAGTGGAGAGAAGGAGGGAAAGAGAGCGAAGTGAAAGGAACGAAAACTGACAGAGGAAGAGCGAGTATCAGAGAGAGTGGAAGAAGAATTGAGGGAGACGGAGAGACTGTGGTAATAGCTGGAGGCTGTGTTTTATTCTAAGGTACGTAAGAGATAATTTTTTCTTGCGCTTGATTCTTTAATCTAGGCTGAACATGTGCGCATAAAATTTCATTCCAGACTTGTTTCTTCTTGTGGCATTCGCCTTGATTGCAGGAGATTGTCTAAACTTAATAAGACCTCTGTGTGTTTCAACTTTGAGTAGCGTTTTGGTTGAATTCTTTTGTTGGGTGCGGATGAAATTAAGCAGGATTCACAGTTTGTGTTGGGATTTGATGCCGTTAAAGAATTCTAGCAGAATGATAGCATGCCTCTCTCTCGGGTTTTAGTTTTGTGAAAGAGGACAGAGCAAAATCTGGGTAAATTTTGTTGCTGAGTCTCACTCTTGTACGGAGAATTTTAGACAAATTTCGGCCTCTTCTCTGTTCATGCTGCAAAGGACCCAAGGCATGTTATATTCTGCAATTCTAGCATAGCGAATGAAGTGGTACTGGTGTTGAAATGTTGAATATTCGAACATGAATTATGAAGCTTTTCGCGGGTGTTGCATTTGCTAGTATTAATTCGGGTCTCCTTTTTTGTCTTGGTTTTGATTGATGGATTAATGTTTATACTGTCTTGGTTTGGCTTGAATTTTGGTTGATACTTATAGCCACAGGTTATGTGAACTTGTTGGGTCAGGAAACTCATTTGGCCTGATTACTGTGGAATTATTGTGCACTTAGCATGATGTTGTGTTGTTATCTGTCCCCACAAGTCACTTGCTTCGAAACAATTGGAATGTGGCTGTTTATTTTTATCAATTCTGATTCGAGTTAGGTGCCGCTCATATCATTTGGGTAAATTCTTTCGTATGATGTATCAGTGTTATCAACGTGTAGAGGAGTATGATGATCCTGGCTTAAGTTATAATATGTTGAAGTTTTGCTTTGCTTGTTTGACATAGTGAATTGCTTGAGGTTATGCTTTTCCTGATAAAGTAAAACGAATTATTTATTGGGTGAGCTGCTTTAGATAATCCGTGATGGTGCCTCCCTTGTTTCATATCATTAATAATTGCGGTTTTGTTGGCCAAAATCAATTTCCTTTGGGTATTGCCTTGGGGTGATTTTGTTAATGCTTTGGAAGAAAGCGTTAATTTTCTCTTTTGTCACCACTTGTAGAGTTTGCTATGTGTGTTAATTATTGTCTTTTTTACCAAAAATAAAAAATACAAAAATTTTATTTTTGGAAAAAAAAAGAGAAGAAGAAAAGAGTGAAAATGAAGAGAGCAAAAAAGTAAGTTAGGCTTGATTTTATTTATTAAAATATACCCACCCATATTTCACTTGTTTTGTTTATGAAATTAAGATTAATTCTAGTTTCTCTCTCTTGCTTGCAAAAATAAATATGAGACCAACCAAGTGACGTAGTTTTTTATCTAGTTGAACTACGTGTACTTTAATCCTTTTCACAAGATATATAAGCTCTACATTCTCATCTTAGTCAAGTTTGATCTTGTAAATATCCAATTTCTGTCTTTTGTTTTTCTTTTTAATTTCTTTTTCTTCTTTCTCTTTTCTTTTTATATGTAATTGATAAGGGTAACTAAAATAATATTAACGCCATATCCATTTTGTACAAATAACTTAGGATAACAACTCTTAGGAATAGATGTTGTTGGATGTCTAATATCTTTTCTATGCACAGTTGACTCTTGAATCCCCTAATTTGCAGACCACAATTCCTTTTCCATTTAAAAATGGTTTTTCACAAAGTTTTTTCTTATAAAATAAAATTTTGATTGCAATTCCAATAAATTAGCTTTCAAAATTATTTTTGAGAATCAATTTATTTTTTCTTTTCTTTTTGCACCATTTGCATTATGCTCGACCCTTGACAGGGTGTCAATTGTGACAATAATTTTACATTTGAAACTCAATTTTTTTTTACCATTACAGTTACTTCTACAAGAATCAAACGCGGTGTCTGGTCAAATATATAAATAAATAAACCTGTAAGGTGAGACATTGGAGAAAAAATGATTTATCTCCTTCTGCCAATTAACCTAATCTTTTAGGTCATGGCCAAAAAAAATTTAATAGTTTAATTTTTATTAATTTGATCCCTCTTATTAACCTTTTTATGGATGTGCCTCCCTCATTTGAATGAGATATTTATGTTAATAGATTGTGATGAGTTGGTATGACATGTCTGAATTTAAATTAATAAGATAAGAATTATGAAGTGTGGATTAGTGATAAGAGGTCTGAATAATTAGTAAGAGATTTTAAATTTAAAATTTTATTATGTCATGTATTAAAAAAATACTGACAAGATAGTACATGATTAATTATATCATTCAACAAATCCTCCATCAAAATTTAATGACAAAGACTAAATTAAAATTAAAAAATAAAGATTTAATTATAAATTTTTAAATTAAAAAAAATAAATTAAAAATTAAAACAATTTAGAGACAAAGTAAGTTTTAACTTTAAAAAAGCTAATTGGAAATTATTTTTCTCGACCTTTATTGTTTTTAAACTTATTTATTATTTTGCAATGAAAGAAATAAATTAATTGAAAAATGGATGGAAAATTACCACCTTAACTCCTCCGAGTCTTGGACTCCTAGACCTCAGTCATGCTCTCTTTCCCTTAGTAGTTTTCATTAGAGGGTAATAAAGTATATAATCTCACTCGCATTTTTTGTGAATAGCAGAGCAAAGGTCAGAAATTCTCAATGATGGAAACCCTGGATTCCACAACATCCTCTCTTTCACAAACCAGCAATCCCAAGCCTCAAAACTTGAATTCAACATCATCTCCATTGCCACCTATGGTGGTTAGGCTATGGAGGCCAGCTGCGCAGCGAAATCTCAGGAACCAGTGGCCCAAATTAGCATCTTATAGGCAGCAATGGTCCTCTATTTCTTCTGTTGGAAGAGCTCATGCAACTGCTCTTGTCAACTCTCATCTCTCCAAAAGGTAATCAATTAGTAAGTCCCATTCTTATTTTGGCAAATCAATTTTGTATTAAAAACCAGGAAAAATGGAACTCTGTTGCTGAGAATTATGAAATCTTGTTTACTGGATATTCAGAATTTGTCTTGGCAATAACCTGACTTAGATGACTTGCACTCCTTTTGAATAGGCAGGAGAGAAAGCATTTTATTCACTGTAAACCTTCACCAGTTTTATCCTTTAGAAAGGAGAAAAGTGCCCCTGCTGTGATTACGTGCCTCAATCCTGCTAGTTTTTTATTTTGTTCAAGTGAGCTGATCATATGTGTTTGTTTCCAGGTTTCCAACTTTTTATTGAAGCATTCCCACAAATAACAGATTTATTTTTTAATATTATTTACCAATTGTTTTAGTATGTGCTTCTTTTAGTTTGGCATATAAGGTGCCTGTAGTTATGTTGGTTGTTTCATAATTGTTTTAGGTACATGCCTAATATGGACTTGGGTGTTTTGAGCGATATGCCTGATATAAGAAAGAGAGCTTGTTTCAAACTATCTAAGCAGCAGGTAGTTTTTTTTTTTTTTTTTTGGGTATTGCTAGAATTCGTATTTCTACTTTGGTAAATCTTGCTGAAGTAATTTGAACTTGTATTAACTTATATGCCCCCTTAACTAACTACTCATTCTTAGGTGGCTACCCGCCCTTGGAGAGGAATGTGAGGGAAAAAAAAAAACCACATATTCTGTACCTCTAATGAATACCAGGAGATTGACTGTATCCATTTTCATATTGTGTATCTGACAATATGCTGGCAACTCTAGGTTTGATGAATGTTGGAGGTAGCTGTAACTGTGGCATCAACACCATTCAAAATTATCTATGATTTTGGGACATGTTTTTTATATAATGTTAAAAATTGATTCTTATATTGTTTATGGTGAATTCTTGAAGCATGATATACTATTGATTAATATATAATTTAACTTTGTTCACATTCTTAATATCTACGGCTGTACTACTTGTATCTGTTTCAGGAGCTTCTCAAAAGCAAACTATTGTCGTCATATACGGACATGGTACTTGTTATATCCTTTTGTAACTGATGACATTATGAACTTGTGAAATAACATAATGAACAAACATTATTTGTGCATTTTGCTGCTTAAGTTGCCTGCATAGAAAACTTCTGAGTGTTGTCGATAACATATATGATTTGACTTTCTTATAATCACTTTTAATTTATCAGTACAACGGAGTAAAAAGGAAAAGTGCTCAACTGTTATGACCTTTCAAGTTTCAACCATAACAAGAGACTTAGTTTTGCCTGTGGTCATCTTGGTGAGATGTTCTTCAAATTAAAGGTTCTCAAAGGTCTTATCTGAATGTGATAGGGATAAAAAGAGATGCATGTAATAATCATAATCCGACTAGAAATTATGCTGCCTATTTTGACACACTGCGATGACATTCAAGAATTTTACTGATTTAGGCTTTTTAATTTAGGCATGGATAAGAGGAAGTTATCATTACATTGTACTTCCTTAAATATGGCAAGACTATTTTAGGCACTTCAATTTTAAATTTTATCTCGTGTTATTACTTTATAATAAAAGATAACCTCTACTTAAGAGAAGATGACTACTTTAGTGAGCAACGCTTGAAAGTAGTTAAAACATGGAAAACAACTGACAAGTGATTATTTGAAGTCTAAAAATAAATATTCCTGGACAGTTTGTTAATTGCCACAGTTATGGCAATCATGCGCTAGATGTTACTAAATTTATTTACTGTGTCTGTTTTATTTTTCATCTAACTTCAGGTGGTCATCGTAAGTCACATTATTAACACTACCAGATCGATGAGGTGTTTCTTTAAAGGAGCAAATAATAGTCCACTACTACAGTTTGCTAGTTTCTGTGAAGACAAGAGTGACTCCGGAGATGGTGGTGGCATCCCTGTATTTTCATTTTTATCAATATCTTCTCATGGTATGACAGTATTTGAACCAAATTTTGTTAATTAACATGAGGAATGGTATCATGTTCACTTTATCTGCCAATTGTACCATAAAGGCCTTATGAAAAAGTATCATACACTGATACTGTATTTCACTTTTTAATTGATATTTTTGGTGGGCAAACATGTAATATCATCTAATGACCCCCTTAAAGAGAGAGAGAATTTCTCAGATTATATGTTTGTTCTAAACATGTTATCAATTCTTAATGTACCATCTAATTATGCATGGTTATGCAATCATTTCTGGGGTCAAGTTTTGGTTGACCCAGAGTTAATAGAATCTTGGAACTTTTGTGGAGGACAAAAGGAAATATAGAAGATGTATAAATAGCTGCATGAAAACAGTTGAAATTGTGATTAGGAGCTCCTGTTGCCCATAAAGGATGCATGCTAAATATGAGAAAAATAGAATTTAATTGATAAAATAAGTTTGTTGGGCTTATAAATCATTATCGTGTTGTCTTTATTTCCATCTAACAAGATGTGGAGTATACTATCTAACACATTTAATTCATGCAATTTACTAACTATAAAAATTACAACTCCTGAAATCTCTCAGAGGAATTGGCAGAGGAGCTCGTTCAAATGTTTAGGTGGGAGCTGTGTTTGAAGGTGAATTACGGCAACTTGTCTTATTATTGTAATTTTTTAATTTCATATATGATTTCTGATTGTCTGCTTTGTTTTGGTGTTATTATGGAACTTATTTTAAATGGGCAGCGATTGCTTATTCTTGAATTTTTGTCCATTGGTTATGACACTTCACAAGGCAACCAGCTAAATTGGTCGAATGAGCTTTATGCTGGTGAATTCGATCATTTGAGGAACTGCAATCTGTACTGTGAGGAGACTTGTGGTCCAGTCCCTCCAAGACTGAGGGATGGGAAATCTGATATGGATGCTCTAAAATTTGACAAGCAACCCAACCCTGAGGTTTTACAGGTATTGTTAATCAATGACATATATTTATTTGAATCAATTAGACAAGCATCTACATTGAAGTTTAAAACTAACATGATACATCTATTCGTGAGAATTGAGCGCTTGAAATTTAATATGTTGTCAAGCAATTTTATGACATAATAAAATAAAATAATTTATGTTGCTATCAATATAACATTCTAAAGCTACATTTTGAAGCAGAAGTAAATTTTTTTTTCATCTCATAGTTATTTTAATTGAATTTAGTTTATAATATTATCCTGAATTTTTTAATATAGTTTAGCCTAATTATGTTCACCTAAAATTGGTTTTTTTTTTTCTTAAAAGAAAAAGTTCCTCAAGCATCTGCAAATTCCATGTGTTTGTTAAACACTAAATTTTTATACGCTAATAGGATGATGCTTGAAGTTGTCACTTCTTATACACTTCTTTGGCAAGGTTGAATTTGAATCGCTGTAACTTCTATTGGATTCAATTCCTTTATTGTATCTAAAGTTATTCTTTGATTTTTATTTCTGACCATTGTAGCAGCAGCAGCAATAATACTTTTTTTTTTGGCAGTACATATAATTTATTTCTGTCTTGAGATTATCTGAGTTCTGCGTTGCAGGTTTATTTAACAACGTGGCTTGCAGAAGTGAACATAGACACTTCCAGGTAGGAAAGCAAAAAATTCAGAGTATGAATTGGTATAAATGTGTTTGTGGACGTACCTTTGAACTCTAAATGCATCTTCATCTCTCTCATTCCCTCTCTTCGTAGGGTGGACGAGATATTTGCTGTTGTTGGGGAGGAAATGCATGTTAGCATATTCTGAACTTCCATTGATTATGAGTGTGAACTTAAAGTCTCAGTACTGCCATTACGAAGCGCATGTGGTAACTCAGACAGAACTAGTTAGCCCTTCACAGACTTCTAAAAAATTGTGTCACACTTACACTACGAGAAACAGGGAGCTGTTGACTCAGAATCTGGAGCTGTCTCCATGACCGATGGCGAGAGACATATTGTTTTCCCGGCGCAGTATAGAAGAAAACCAAGACAAATGAAAATAGGTTGTCTGGGTCTCATGACAGGAACATAATGCAGACGGAGGATTATAATAGGATGCATCTGCTCAACCATTTTGCAGGATAGTATAATAGAGACCTCATAAGATTAGACTTGCTATCGGTTCTTCAACAAATATTGGATAAATTTTTTTTTTTCAAAAATCTGATAATGTGATACTAAGCTAAAAAATGGGGCTCTTTTTTGGAAAGTTCGAGGTTGAGTTCCTCATTATGATATTCTCAAGATTTTTTTTTTTTATGCATGGTCTTCACTGTGATATTCTCAAGATTTGATTAATAGTTTTGAAATTTGTGATAAATACTTTTTATATGATCATACATGTACTTTGAAATGCGATTGAGCCTTGATCTCTTGAGATGTCAAAGCGTTTCATATGATAATCTAAAATAATTTACTTGTTTAGTTTTTATTATTTGTCAGTGAACACTTAAAAATTGTTAAGTTACAAAAAAATTATTGTCATATATTTATTAAGAAAACCTAATAAGAAGCCGACTTTTCTTAGACCTAGCAAGCTTCTAATCTAAAGATCAGCTGGAACCCAGTAAACTAATGGCGTACAAGTTGCAGAAGCCAAAAAAAAATCGTTAAATTTGAAACTTTGGATCATTTGGTGTTGTAGCTGATATTTCACAATTTCCATTATTGTCATTATTAATTTTTTTAGAATTCATTATTATATTTAAGAGCGTTATGGAATTTTTAGATTCTAAAGATCTAGCAACTCTATTTAGTTGAGTGAATTTCACTACATTTTCTTTAAATTTAGTTAAATTATGTTTGATATTGTTTTTGTTTTATAAATATAATTTGACTTCTTAAATAATTGATATATATATTTAAAATATTTTATTATTTATTTTTGGTTGGTGGAGTTTTCAACACTATTTTACCAGCTATTTGTATTATTATATCTGTAATTTTTGTGAAAGTTGTTTATTTGCACGTTCTAGTTTTGGTTTATATATCCAAAGCTCTTTCTTAGTGGTAGGTGAAAATAGGATTTTAAAACCTAAAAAATAAGAGGTCTTGTGATTTTATCTAACTCAACTTTTTTTTTTTTTTAGGATAAAGGAGTATAATAATAACAGAAAAATCTATCAAGATGTTTATGATATTCATCCTTTATAAATCTAGGATTATATTTAGTACCTTGTCTAGAAGAGTATAATACTCTATTTTGATATTTCAATTATGATCAAAAGATTCGTTTTCTTGATATGTTTAAACAATTGGCGTCTCTTAACCTCTTACAATCAATGATTCTTTTGATTTTCTTAAAAAAATTTTTGAGATATGATCTTGTGTGCAAGATAAATTTCTCAAATAAGTATTGTACCCTTCTATTTATATTTTTTTATACCCAGGATTCTCATTCAAAGGCAAGTGGAAAGCATTCTTATATTGTAAAGATAATCATAAGAATTCTATCAAGAAAATATTTCAAAAAAAAAAACTTTAGAAGTAATTCATAAGGAAATATCATTATTCAAATTTAGGTACAAGACTTCTTCTGCCTACAACTGAGAAAGAGCTTTAGATATATAGTCGAGAGTTATAGCATGCAAACAAACAACTTTCACAAAAGTTACAATAATACAAGCACAATAACACAAATAATTTTTACTAAAATAACTTTTACAGGCTAAAAAGTAAAGCATACTTAAAATGTAAAACATAAAAATAAATTATAGTACAATAAGTTAATCAACAGATGACAAAGCTTATTCTTTCACAATAGGTTCATTTGACAGAGATAAGTTGAAGTCCTCTGTATTATCTAATTCATCTAAGTTATCCTTCTTTTTTAACTTCCCAAAATATTTTTTCAGTTATCCTTCCACTTTGTTAAAATCATCTATTTCATTTGGATTATGAAAATCTTGCATGTGCTTCTCTTAGGTTTGGATTGGATTAGGCTATGAATTAGATCCTTGGAGAAATCTAAACATTTGGGCCTTAGTTCAAACTTTTGTATTGGGCAAATTAACCTTTGGCATTCTTAGTTCACCAAGTATAAATTCACTAGAAAATGGATTGAAGAAGGTACAAAAGATGAATTATTTTTCTTCTCAATCATTAAGTTCAAATAAAAATAATTTGAGATCTTATAGAGCTTTAACTTTCTATTTTGGCTAGTTAAGGGAAGTATTCAATTGATATGCATAATTTCTTATAAGAAGCATGTTGTTTCTTCCAGTTTAGTATGACCTATACAGGATGAAGATATTGGCAACTTGTTGGTCTTGAAGTGGGATTTCCTAGAGATTGTATTGAAATATAATTTCCTTCAATTCTTCATACCATAAGTATAATGGTAAGAACCATTCTAAGAGAATCCAAAGATTAGAATTACGATTGTCAGACTAATAAAGGAAATTGTAAATTAGTAATAGAGGAAATTTTATGGTAGCAGTGTATAAAGCTATGAGTGCTTATAGATATGAAAGTGCATTGTCAATAATAAGAGTTCAGATCCTCAAAAGGAAGAGAAATGGAGTTTGTAGGTTAAAATAAGAAAGATATTTAGAAAGAGAGGAATTTCTTAAGTAGTGATGAAGATAGTAAAAAATGTATTTTTCAATAAGCTTTTTTACTTTCATTGGAGTGGTTGGTTTTTAAGACATGGAGGGAAGTCTTTTAGACCTTGTGTTGTGAGAGAGGAAGAATGATAAATAGTGCATCATAGAACAGAGTGAGCTATGAAGTTTAGAGGAATTGGTTTGGCTGTTGAAACTAGACTTACAATCTTAGGTTGAAAAAAATAATTTGCAATGAAATTTGTGTGAACTTTGATATGCTGAACCATGAATTTATAATACTAGAATTAGTCTTTCCATTGAAATAATTATGGGTTGAGGAGAACTTTTTTTTTTTTGACTTTAGTATCTTAAAGAAGGATGAGTTGTCCATTTGAACAACAAAATGGTAAAGGCTTAGATGAAAATTGAATTTTTTAATTCCTTTTTTTACAATTAAGATTTCTTTATAAATGTTATGATAATATTTTTCTGACTATTTAAATTGCCCACTTGTATGCCCATAGTAGTATTGCTTCCTTTCATCTTCTTCAATGAGAACAGCTTCTTTAATAGTCATCACTAGCATTGGTTTAAAGTATTATTTTCCCTTTGTTAGGAATCTTTAAGGATAAAAAATTTTGAGTGATTCGCTTGAGATGCTTTACAACTACTGTTTGTTCATACTCTTAAGTTAAAGGATTTTTCTTTTTCAAAATTTTGAATAACTAGCTCGTATGATTTGAAGCATATGGAATAAAATCTTTGATGAAGTTGATTATTCTAAGAAACTGTTAGATTTGTTTTGGAGTGAAGTTCTCACATGAAAACTTGAGAAGTTCTTAAGCAATGTGTGGGTTTAGATAGTAATGTTTATTGGATATGTTCATTCCAAAGAATTCAATTTGAATTTGGCTCAATTGACTTTTGCAGGTCAAGAGCATAATCCTATACTATTTAGTAATGTCTAGAAATTACTAAAGCATCCTTTTGTGATCTTCTTCATTCTTAAAGAAAACAAAAATGTCATTATTGTAAATAAGGGTGTCGTGCATAATAAGTTCATATATCTTTATCCTTACTTTCTAGAAGAGATATGGTGCAACTTTAAGACCAAATGACATGATTGTCCATTGGTATTAAATATTTGGAATACAAAATGTTGTTTTATATCTCTCAGAGAGATCAATACCCAGTTGCCAAAAACTAACTTTAAGATCAAATTTAAAGAAAACTTTTGTATTTTTTGAGTAGAGTTTTTTGTGAGCTAATTTTTGAATGAGGAAAATTATCATCTTAGAGAAATATATTTAAAAACTTGTAGTTGATAATTGACCCATTTTTTCTCATTTTAACTATGATATTTTTTTCAATATAGGAAGTTTGATATGTCAGTCTGATTTGGTTGGCTCAATAAGACCTTACTTCAATAAAGAATCATATTCTTCTCAGGCAAGTGTAAGATCACCAGGACTCTTAAGTGTGATGCGTTTGTAAAATTAATATCTTCATTCTTTTTGAATAAAATTCAGATGAAAAAGTATTTATTTTTCTGGAGTAAAGAATGATGATTGAATTGATCTTGACTTTTAAGGCAAAGTTCCATAAATTGGCTTTTGATGTCTTCATAATCATGGAACTTATTGTAGTTTGAACAATTTTAGAATATTTATATAAGGCTTGAAATTTTGTTTGAATCTGATTCCCTTACAAAGAATTTGTAATTGCTTGGTTTGGTAATAAACATTCATTCTTATAAGGACATCTTTATCAGAAATATGGCTTCCAAGAACTTTTATCCAAACAATACAATTTAAAAAGAATCTTATACCAATTTTTTTTGGTAATAAGATTCACTTAAAAAAATTTTCCATCTACGACACTGAAATATTCCAAATGCTTTTTCCAAGTTTTAAGAGGAAGAATAACAGGATTCATCATACTCTTTAAGGCTTTAATATCTATGTATGCAATGACAGGAGTTGGCGTATAGTACTTATTCTTGAGAACTTGTATTTCTATGTATGGCAAGGGTGGTTCCATTTTTTCTGCTTGATTACATAGCTGAATTGAATAGTTATATTGAAGAGAGTCTTCGGTATCTTCTAAAATACTAGGATTTTTGTAGTCTAAGAAAGGTTATGAGTCTAAGGCTCATAAAACAAGTAAGGCAAAGACAATAAGATCATCAATATCTTTTTATTCTAAGAAAAGTTTTTCTATCTTGCTGAAGAGGAATAGTAGTCTAAAGTTGTTCAAGGAACTCAATCTCCTTTTTAGACTCATTAGGATATTATTTTGCAAAATGTCTCTTTTTTCTTTTGCAAATATAACATTTGTCTTCTATTCGATATTAGGCAGTTCTTTTTTTGAAAAACCTTAGGCCTTCTGTGTCTTCATTTGAACTTTTTATGATGCTTGAAGCAAGCCTTATGAAAGTGAGATTTTTTCTTAAAAGGGCAAGAACATTTGGTTTTATCTTTGCACTTGATTTGAAGATATGGTTTCTTGCAAACTCTTTGAAAAACTATTTTTTCTTCCATCATAGAATTAAACATTTTATGATGTTTGCATAGCTTCTCAAGAGTAGTAGGGCCAAGTTGGTATATTTCTTCCAAAAAGATGTCTCTCATATCTCTTCTAAGTGATTGGATGGCTCTCAAGAGTTATAGCTAAAGTTCCTCTCTAAGGAGTGAAGCAATGAAAGTATGCTTGAAATTGACATTATTAAATCCATTCAACATGTAGTATTTTTCAGTCATCCTTTGATAATGGAGATTGAGATTTCTCTTATTAAGAAAGTAATATTGCATTTAGAAATATTCTTGCCTTTTTTGCTTGTCCACCAAATAGAAATTACCAAGAAATTCTTTATAAATCATATCAAGAATCTAATTAGCTCTTTGAAATCTGGTAACTTGAATTAGTCTATACTCCTTTAGGCTTTGAAATTATTTTGAGAGAGTTCCTGTTAATCTTGTAATAAATTTTATAGGCACATTTTCTAAATATGCCTCTAGTTTTGTCATTTGGAGATCTATTCATATTGCAAACTTATATAGTTTATCTTTCCATTTTTCTGGAAGGATATCATCAAATGTAAATGACAGTCCATTGGTAGGACAAGTTTGGGGTTGAATATGTTCTACAGAGGTTCCTATGTAAAGATAGTACTCAACATATTGTTTATTTTCAACATGATCCATATTGAATTCATTAGCTTCTTCAACTAGATTAAGAGTAACCATATAAAGAGTTGAGACATCTACGTGATTATTCGATTTATCAGAATTGATTTCTTCTAGACCTATTTCATCTATATATTTTGAATCATAATTACAATAATGAGTTAAACTTTCCACAAGGGCTATGGTTCCAAAGGATTTTGATTTTCTTAAGATTTTTTATTCTCAGGATAAGTGGGTTGTTTTTTTGTTTGAATTGGTTGTTGAATTAGTTGATTTTTGGTGTTTAAAGGTGGTGATCGAGTTTCCTTGGGTGAAAAGGGTGGTGTTTGAATTTTCACTAGTTTAAGAGGTTGTTCAAAAGGTTTGATCCATGAAAAAGATGCAACATATCTTAGATTTGTATTAGGGTCTTGTGGTGGTCTAAGGGTTCTAAGTGGAGTTGTTATTTTTGGAGGTTGAAGAGGTTGGAAGGATTGAAGATAGTCTTCTTTCTTTCTACGAAGGTAATCTAATTTAGGAGAATAATAAGAATATGGATGAGAAGGGTATAGAGTTTGAATGAAATTATATGGAGGGAAATAGGATTCATAAATGTCATTTGTCTAATCTTTTGCTAAGTCTTTCAATTTGACCAAGTTATAACTTTAGTCTCATAATCTCTTGTTCCTTTTTTGAAAATGTTGGACTTGTGTATCCCTTAACAATGAACCCTCTCAATTTTGCATCCAATGCTGTACTTGTTGTAATTGATGGTATAATTGTTAAATTTGAATAAAAAGCGTATCAATACGAGAATTAGTCTATACTGCTTGACTTGTCAAGTTATTGAGATGAGAATCAATCCTCTAAAGAATTCAATTCTGAGCCATTGCATTATGTTTGTATTAGTTAAGAACTTCTTCTGTCTATGAAATTGACTTTATTAAGACAACTTCTATAGGAACAGAGAATGACTTTTCTAAATTAGCCCTTCTTTCCTTGGATAAAAATTCCATACCATAGGATTGGAATAAAAAAGAAAATATCATGCAAGGTATTACTTAAGACAAAACTTGTCTATTAATGATAGTTTTAGATTTTGGAAGAAGGTTTATAATGAGGCTAGTTCTATTTTGAATATAATAATAAAAATAGTTAAATAATTTTATTTTTTTAAAAGAACACAAATTAGAATTGGTTTCCATAATAAATGATTAAATAGGTGAATGACATTTTTTAAATAAGAAGAATAAGCACAATTTAATTAAACTACTCTATTTAGATTATTTTTAAATGAATTATACTAACCTTCAATGAAATTTGATTAAATCATATTTGATATCTTTCTTGCTTCAAAACATCCCCTAATTCCCATCAATATTTGATATATATATACACATAGATTTTTATTTTTAATATAATAATAAAAATATCTTAATTAATATTAAAGAGATTATTTTAATCTTAATTTCACATGGCAACTAAATGTTATTTTTTCAATAAACACATTGCAAAAAAAATTAATTTTCTTAATAAAAAAATAAATTACAAGAAAAATTCATTTAATATATATCAAATATTAAAAAAACTTAACATTTTTAAAATAATACATATAAATGTAAAATTAGTAAAATTTACTCGATCCTTTACATATGCCTTGAGGGGCTTGACTATTATTATTCTTTCTTTTTCGTTTGGCCATTTCTAGTTATAAATACTATATTCTGTTGTCGTGCTACGAAATAAAATACAACACTACGAGTTAAACCGCAAATATCAAACTCCGTTTTCAACGGTATCTAGTATCAATTTTTCATGATTCTCAATGCCTTTTTCGCTTCCCCCTTTGATGCATCGTTCAGTTGATGCGGGCAGGCCAAACTCTCGTTACAAAATCTAGTGACGAATCTCTTTTCTATGTTAAAGACAAGCGAACGTTGTCAACGTCCTACGACAATAAATCAGTTCCCCGAAACAAACCACCCCCCCCCCCCCCCCCCCCCCCAAAAAAAAAAGAATCAGATACGATGCTGATGTATGCTATATGTTAACACCCTATGCATGTTTGAGCAATACGACTCACTGTCACACACGGGACCAGTGCTGTCTTTATCGCAGTAGTAAGAGGCATCGATGGAAACTAGAAAGTCACAACGCAGTTAATATCAGCCCATGACACCTACTATAGTTTTTGGAGTGGTTGTTGATGCTACTGCATGGTGTGCCACAGTCAGTCACATGGAACTTAAATCGCATTATTTCATTTAAAACACATCCAGAATTTTAACATTTCAGTCATCACCAGGCAAATACAAGGAAAATCTAACATATTACATTCAAAACAAACATAGAATGCTTATACTTTTTAGAGTAGAAAACCACACTTCAGTCGAGATTTCTTTTCTACGAATTGCGAGTAATTATAAACTCGACTGAATAGCTGGCAATCAAAATGCATGATAATCAAGGTGACTAATATCAAACAAATTAGTTTGCAGTCTACTAATATATATCCACCACATGAAACTGTGTCACAATTTAAACCCATGGGCAAAGTAAAATGCGGCAAATCATTGATAGAATTGGTCTACCCTTTATTCATGTAGCAAGAGGCAAGGTTCTAACTGAAACAATGTTCAAATTTGAATTGCAATAACTCGACTTTACAACTTCTAGAACCAGCATTAGGTATAAATAGCAAACTTACTACATGTAAAATATACCAAATTCAGGACATGATGATTATGAATTAAAAACCAATAATACAGCCAAGCGTATCCTCAATTAAGTTGGATCATAGTTTCCCATGATGTGAATAATTCACATGATAATATAATACAAAATTAGAAGACTTGCCACCCATCCTTTATGGCTAATAGATTTTTATTTGAAATCCATCGACCAACCTCCCAGACCTTTTTTGACTCCGAAGGCATCTTATAAGCTACACAACTATCAATTTATTCCGTATGGCTGTCAAAGCAACGAGTCATAATTGGCAAATTGTAATGACTTCAGTTTAAATGTTAGAACTAATCTACTGTCAAAAAGCTGAAACTAAACTTCCGCGAATGTCCCCTAGAGGCCCTACCATTACTGATGTTGTATCATAACGTCTCACCATAATGCAGGGTATGTGTGAGCTTAGACGAGCCCAAGAGGAGGAAGGACTACACAAAAAGATACAGGAGCTGATTCAAAATTGAAGGAGAAGATATGATCAGGCAGAGCAGCTTATGCCACCAACCAATCAGACGTCCCGATGGTATGATTAAGACTAAGAAGTTGACTCCTTATATATCTCTTACTATATACAGAAGGGGGCTAGGAACCTGAACCAAAAGTAAAAGACAACTAGATTGCAAAGATCTAAACATACATACATATATAATTGCAAGAATCTTACAGCCTCCATTGGTTGAGGAGACATTCTAGTATTATTCTTCTCCTATAATGCCGGTCATATATGGTTCTATTGATGAAGTGAAATAATTTCAGTTGAAAGAAAAGGGCCGGAACGGGAGGTTGTGGAGAGAACTGATAGAGAGAAGGAAAAATGAATTAATTAATGATCAAAGTGAAAGACATTGTACCCTGTCTGGGAGATTTCTAGGCATTGGAACTGCACTAACATATTTCTGGGAACACATTTTCTGAGCAATTGCTGCTGCATCAGAGGATAATGAGGTCTCTGCCCCATCATTTTGCCCCCGTCCATAGAACTTTGCAAATCGATTGATGACAGAAAATCTTTCTAAATCCTGGCATTCCACTCTCAAGTCTAAAAAAGAGGCTCTGCTATCCAATCTGCATAACCAAGATGATAGATGGCAGAAAATAAGAGAAGGGGAAAACAACCAAAATGTAGCTAATCAGTACTGAAGAATGAAAATTTCAAGAAATAGTAATATAATGACCTAATGTATTGAGAGTATCAAACTGAACACAGACAATACCTCAATATATCATTTTCCAGTTTCTTTGCTCTAACAACAAGGTCTTCCACAACTTCCAAAATGTAACGGTCAATTTTCTCAGATGATTTAAGCTTCTCTGACAGGCTATAGAATATATCATTCAAAATTTTCAATTGTTACATGAAGCAGAAATTAGAAAAGATAATTCAAAGTCATATATGAGATATTGACCAAAGAAAAAAGCAATTCTTACATGTTTCTGCTGCCAGGAGGCACAAATGCATCCCTTCCAGACCATGAGACTGAACTGCATGCATTGCCTAATGCTAATCTAGCAACAGAGTAGACCACACTCTCATGTAGCAACCTAACATCTGCAGAGAGAACTGCTGCTGGAGGAGGCTTTAGTAGTTGCTGCATAAGCTGTGTGGTCAAGACAAGTCTTCTTTTTGACTTCAATGTCAGTGGTAAATCTTCAAGTATCTCAGCTTCTTCTTCAATCTAAAATTATATAAGGATCAAAGTGAAGTTCTCTTTAACAAAAAAGATTATTAACTCATTCACCAGACCAATTCAATTTTGAACAAACCTTCTCAATCGATCTATTTGCAGCTTGGGCCCAGTCTAATTCTGCCGCACTGCCAAATGATAAGTATCTTCAGTAATATTATAAGGAAAAGATTCAACAAATTGATACATCAACACAAGTCAGACTTTCATAAAATTGAAAACTTCAAATAATATCAACTCGTGAAAGACATAGAATCCTTCCCTACATCAACAATAGCAACAAGGAAAATGTAAGTGCATTAAATCAACAAATTGGGTCAACCACCTGATCTTACAAAGCCTTTCAGCACCCTGTGCTAGTTCTTTATGCCATGGCACCAGTTCAGATATTGCACTTTTACGCTTCTTCAGTCTCATAATAACTAAATCAGGCTCAACTGCATGAGGCAATAACTGAGAAGGTTCATGCTCACTTGCAACTGAAGTAGGCACGAGACTTTGACCACAATTCCCAAGCTGACTAGCATCACTGATATTATTAACTTGCTCTACCGAATTACGAACTTGCAAACCCTCAGATTGTTTCTGAGTAACAAAAGGTTGGTCCATAATCTTCAGAGGGGTTATATTTCGTGCATCATACATTGGCAATACCTTGCCATTCTTAAAGGTTCTATATTGCTCAAACCATGATGGTGCCATCTGGGGATTTATCGGAGAATGCTCACTCCTAGAAGAAGTTGCTTTTTCACTCTCAGTGACTTGAAGAGCATTTTTCTGACCATATCCAAGCCCCTCTGGAGAAGATGTATTTGTATCCTGTCCATTACCTGGCTTGGATAAAAAGTTTAGCATATGTGGATCTGATGGAGGCACTGAAGAATGATTACCATCCACACCTTTGACTATAGCATTGTATCCATATGACAACTGTTGTCCACAGTTGGCAGCTACCTTCTGTTTGTCCACATTATCTGAAACTTTAAATCTCTTGATATCCCGATTACTAGGATCAAATTCCATACTTTTCATGCACTCAACTTGATGCAGCAATGGGAAACTCTGTTGCAAAAAGTTGTTTGGCCTTAAAGAGTGGCCAAAAGCTTCAATGTCTCTACAGGTAGCAGCTGGGCTTGAAGGAGATCTATCAGGAGAACATTTCAGAACCGATTCCTTCCCATGTGATGCACTCACAGCCTCTTCAGCAGCATCAGCAATCTCAGGCAATATCTGCTGCCCAGAGCTTTCATTGAGTTGTTCTTTTCCTCCAGAACTATTGGAATACACAGAACAAGGACCAATGTCAGAAAGGTCATTATCATCTTTTTCTGAATCTTTATCACCTGGCTTCTGTGGTCCAGTTGTCATTTCACAATCATTAATTGGTTGAATCTTTGAAGGATTGAATCTTTTGATGGGATTTGGAAGTTGCTTGCTAGAAACATTCGCCCATACATTATGTAGAACTTTTGATGGGGCACCATGTTGATATTTCCCAAATGTAACACAAGGTTGAGGGGCTGTACCAGCCTCAGAAGTTAAAATTTGCATCCCAGGGTCTCCTGAATGGATTTGGTCCGCCCCACTCAAATGGGACATCTCCTGAGCAGATGCCAATTCAGATGGACTAGTCTGAGGTCTCTCACAATATTCATCTATCTGACTCATGGAAGCAGTCCTATGAATATAAGTTACACTAGCACTTGGAGAATTTGCTACTTGTCTGCCACGATTAACCATATTCTGATTTTGTGTATGAATGCTGGAGAAAGGAAAGCCAGATGTGAAAGCCTGAGGAATATTTCCCAGCACACTGTGAAGTAAGGGTTTATCAAAAATTTGTCCCAAGGTACCAGAAATGTTATTCCTATGCTCCATGTGGGATGACTTTTGAGAAGGCAAAGTCTGAGTGGTAGTCAACCATGTATGACCCTTATCTCCTGTCTCAGATGCAACATGTGATGTAGTAAGAGCTACCTCTGAGGAGCCAGGAGAAGAAACCACAGGAAGCCGTTGGGTGGGAGGAGCCAATTGTAAACCAAATCCCTGATATGAAGAACTTTGATTCTGCTGAGGATGTACAACAGATCCATCAGAAGATTCAGTGTTGACCGCCCTGAACGATAAATGGTGGTTAGAAGAGCTTGTGTTTACTGCAATGCTACATACCCTTGAATAATCCACTTTATGAGGAGGCTCAAGAGTATTTTGAGTACAACAGTTTTCAATATTAAAGCAAACAGTTGAGCTCATTTCACCATGTAAGTAATTGAAGAGTATGGTAGTATAGAAGAAGGGATATAAAGAAAACACGCACAACCAGATAGCAACACCAAATAGACCAGAAGTTAGTATATAAAATGTAATGCAAGCATGCATGTCATAAGTACTCGTCATCCTGAAGAAAAAAAGGGGAAAAGAAAAAAAACTTCAAATAAACACTAATAAAGAAAACACCATAATGACATGCTAGATTCTTGATCTTGGAACTAATCAAAGGGCATTGAATTTTCCAATATTGAATTACCTGGGCGAAGCAATCTTGTTTGGGGCATGACTACCAACACTCCTATCAAATGAAGCCAATGTTTTTTTATTATGTCCAGCAAGTAGGCTATTTAAAGAATTATCAACCAAACTTTTTGAGTCTCCCTGAAAAGCAGGTGCATTTCCCTGTCACATTTTACAGAATATCAACAACTTTTGGTTCTATAATGAACAAAGAAAACTCAAGGGGGGGAAAAAATGGACACTTGCATAATACAGGGCAAAGCCTTACAATCACCTCCATTACAGTATAATCTCCATCAGCATGACAAAGTTTTGACTGCCCAAGATAGCTTTGGTCTTGCCGTTCTGGTCCTCCAAAAGGCTGTTGGGCTATTGGCTGTGAACTTATAACATGTTTGTTTCCATAAGAAGGTTCTGCATCAAATCGCAGATCCCCCATTGGGTGATACTGAAAATTTACCACTTATAGGAGACCTTTGACTAACCTGATTCGATAATTTTGGACTATGTAGATTATTGCCATCAAAAGAAACATTTTCTCTCATACCACCATCTCTATGATGGGCAGAATTAGAGCCAAGACCCTCTGCCGACTTATCTGTTTTGTTCGTGTTCTCCATATCATGTGTATTTACTACTTTGCCACCAATATTAGCCATATTCTGATTTTGAGCAAGAATCCCAGAGAAAGGAAAGCCAGATGCACAAGCCTGTGGAATATTTCCTGGCACACTGTACGGCAAGGCTTTGTCAGAAATTTGTCCCAAGGTACCCAAAATATTATTCCTAAGCTCCCCATGAGAAGATTCTTGAGAAGGCAAAGTCTGAGTGCTAGCCAACCATGCATGTCCCTTAACTCCAGTCTCAGATGCAACATGTGATGTAGTAAGAATGGCACCTTGAGAAGATACCATGGGAACCCGTTGGGTAGGAGGAGCCAATTGTAAACCAAAGCCCTGAGACCATGAACTTTGATTCTGATGGGGTTGTACAACAGAGCCATCAGAAGCTTCTGCATCAGTTGCCCTGGAAGAAAAATTGTGGTTAGAAAAGTTTGTGCTTGTTGCAATGCCATGCGCCCTTGACTGATCCACTTTATGAAGAAGCTCAAGAATATTTTGACTACAATATTTTAGAAATTCAAAGCAAACAGTTGAGCTCACGTTGTCATGGAAGTCATGGAAGAGTATAGTAGGGAAAGGAAAGAAATAGGAATGAACAAGTAAAACCAGGTAGCAACACCAAATAAACCAGAATTAGTATATGAAAATGAATACAAGTACGCATGCCATAATTACATCATTTTTTTTTAAGGTAAAAGGAGCGATTGAACCCATGACATGATACATACATCATTTTTACTGGTGCCATGTGAGCTACTAGCTCATTGGCACATGCCATAATTACTTAGCATCCTGAAAAGCATAAATTCAAACAAACAATAACCAAAAAGAAAACACTATGTTATGACATACTAAATTCATGAGCTTGAAAATAAAGTGAATTCAAATATTCAATTACCTCGGTGAAGCAGTCTTGTTCGGAGCATAACTACCAATACTTCTGTCAAATGAAGTCAATTGTTTTTGTATATAACCAGGAAGTATGCCTTTTGAAGTGTTATCAACCAAGCCTTTTGAGTCACCCTGAAAAGCAGGTGCATTCCCCCATCACACATTAAAGTATATCAACAACTCTAGAATCCTTAACGAATACAGGAAACTTAAAGAAATTAAAAGTTACACTTGCATAATACAGAATCAAGCCTAACAATCACCTTATCAATTTCAGTATAATCTCCTTCGGTATGATGATATTCTGACAGCCCAAAATGGCTTGGGTCTTGACCTTTCAGTCCTCCAAAAGGGTGTAGGGACATTTGCTGTGAATTTATGACAGGTTTATTTCCATGAGGAGGTTCCACATCAACACCCAGATCCCCCATTGGGTGATACTGAAATTTACGACTTCTAGGAGGAGGTCTTTGATTAACCTGATCAGATGATTTTGGAATCCATAAATCATTGACATCAAAACAAACATTTTCTCTCATACCACCAGCTCTGTGATGGGCAGAATTAGAGCCAAGACCCTCTTCTGACTTATCACTTTTGCTATTTTTCATATCATGTGTCTCCCTTTCTGCCTTGTCATTCATTGAAGGCTCTAAAACTAAAGGGTTCTTCTCATTATGATGCCCATATTTTCCTGGACCTTCATTTCCTCTATAGCTCCCTGCAGAGTCAGCATCTCTCCATACGTCAAGATTGTTAGGGAGCTGCTGGTTACTTTGCTGGTTAACCCATGTAGTACTTGAATTTGGTAATGCAGTAATACCATTCATACCAGACTCTACATTACAAACCCGCAGATTACTATTTATGCCCTTGTCGTTTATGTCTAAACCTGAAGAATTAGTAGCATTTCCATGAATATGGCTCCCTTCAGCAAGTGGCTTTTGTTTGCCTTTTTCTAATAACTGTGGAAGAAATCTCAGAGAAGAATCAGTCTGTAAGCTTTCATAGTGTTCATGTGAAGTATCAAGACCGGACTGATTAAATTTAGGAACACCAGAGCAGTTTACCAAGATATTCAGCCTATTCACATCATCAGGCCAATGAACAGGTCTTGAATTTACTTTCAAAGGTGATTGCAAGTCGTTTTCAGACCAAACTGATTGCTGTTTGCTGCTATCAATTGTTGAAGGCAGCTCATTTCCTGCCAAACACTCAGTGTTACAGAAACTTAGACTACTCCATTCTTCCTGTACACCCATATCACCGCTAGAAGTTTCTGCTACAGCAGACTGCATAAGTGCACTCCAACTCCCACTCTGCAAAGATGTAAATCCATTAAAACTATCTGTACCATCCAGCATATTAAGAACTCCTGTATTCCGGCCAAATGCACACAAGCTTTCATCTGAACCAAATAAAATCTTCTCTTCAGTCGGATCTAGGGCAGCCACATTCTGTGAAGGAAGAGGAACCTGCACTGACATTTTGTCCGGTGACGTCTCTGATGAACCAGCTAGTTCTTGCCTCCCTTGAAAATCTTGCATTGTTACGTTTCTTTGCTCAGAATTCACTTGCTGCAAGTTCCCCATATTCAGTCCACTATTGATACCTTGAACAGTAGAACCAAACACATTTTTTCCTTCAATGTCTTGTCTTGAAACTGAAGTTCCATCCTTTCTGTTGGTTTGATCTGAAAATGCTGCATAGTGCTGAGCTGGAAAGGAATTACAACTGGCTGATAAGTTTGGCGGTGCAGGCTTGTCCCCTTGAACATTAGCAAACTGATGTGTCATAGAAATCTGTGATGTTGCAAGCTTGTCTACTTGAGCGTGAGAATACAGATTGGGAGTACCTCTTGAGCTAGAAATGGGAAGCCCATAAAGGGACTGATCGCCCTGATTAGGAACCAAACCCATCAGGTGCAATGCCTGTCTTTGTTCGGGAGATAACAGAAGTCCATTAGGGGAACCTTGCATAACTGGAGATGCCCCACGCTGGAGCCAATTTGTATTAGTGCCTTTGGCCATAACTTCAGGCTGCCACATAAAGTTAGATGCCTCACTAATGGGCACACCATTGATAAAAGATGCAGAATGATTGCCAACTGTCTGTTTTGAAATGGAGGAAGCTGCAGTAATAGAATTCTGCTGCCTTGCTTCTAGTTGAGGAAATTGTTGCTGCCTCTGAAGTTCTTGCATCTGAGTGATCATTACTTGCTGCTGTAAGAGCTGCATGTCATTTATCCCTGACAGCTGCCTAGGAACAGACTGCAGCATGCCAGGATGCCGGCCACTTGTTTGCTGTTGAGCACCAAAAAAGTCAAAATTGACAGGAAGTTCAGCAGTGTCAGTCCTTGTCAAGTTTTTCCTAAAGAGTTCAAGACCACTTCCTTGAGACTCCAGCTCCGACATTCCTCTTGATATGCTATGCCAATCAGATTCCATATCCTCCCCCAAAATGTTTGCTTCATTTTGCCTTGTCTGGAAAACCTGATGTCCCTGCATATAGCCATTCACAGCTGTTTGTTGGTTCTGCAGCTGATTTCTGCGGGACTCCGGCCTTAAGTTTGATTGTGGCAGGTTTAAACCATGTCGCAAATGTGGAGAACTTGGGTGTCCCTGCCCAGAATCTATGTGCAAATAAAAATTCATGTTTAGTAATGGACAATAGCACCTCAAGCCACATGATAAAGTTAAACTCTAAAGTTTCAGTTCTAATTTAGGGATTAAACCAAAATTGAAGTATAGAAAAGTGTTATAACACGTGACAAGATAATCTTGGATGAAGTATTATAAACCAAAAGGATAAAAGGGTTTACAGAACATCTACCTGGCTGCTGTACATTGAAATTCTTCAAATTGGAAATAAAAGGTGTACCAGCCGTTCTCTGGCTACTAGCCCAAAAATTGTTGCTTAGCCCTGGCCAGTTCCCATCAACAGCCTGCGAATTATACTGGCCCTGGGACAAGTTCTCTTGGCCAAAAAAATTATGTACCCTGTCTCCAACTTCGTTTCCAGGCATAGATAATTTGGCTCACAATATTTCAGCAGCTAATTATTGATTAAAAAGAAGCTACCTAAGGAATCAAGGAACATAGTTTAAATATGCAACATTCTACAGAGCGGGAAGATCAAATAAACTTTCTCCAAATACGATGCTGTTCAAAAGCACACCTCTGATATCTATCCCTGAAAATTAAAAAAAAAAATCCTGCAAGCAAAAATCCATTGTGTATATTAACTGCTAGAATAGTTGTCAGATGAAAGGGCAGGATAACAATAATTGTTTAGTAATACTTATTACAAGATGTCATGCTTATGTCAAGTACAATTAATCGAATGCACCATGTTATTTACCATGTTTTTTGTTCTGACACAATACAAGAAAAAAGTTACAACATTGGACCATAATCTCCTTTAAGTACCATAAATAATATTAAGGATTTGAGGACAACAGTGAATGGCCAACAAGTCATACACAAGCAATACATGTTTAATGATGCAGAAAATGCGTCTACAAAACAAACTTTATATAATGATTGTGATGTTGCCAAATGAAATCACCTAATCAAATGGCAACCTCAAGGCTTTCTTCTTGCAAGTCCGATTTGAACATGCTTATGAAGTCAACAACAATGAGTTCCAGCATTTCGTTGATAAAACATAAATTTAGCTGCATCAACTGTCTTCATCATAGTGCAAGACAACGCATACATAACAGCATTAGTTGTGCCAAACATAAAGTATAATTTATCAGGTTATATATCCCATGTTATCATTTGTACAACTCCTTCAAGATTTCAAGCTTAGGCTTATTGTCAATTTTTAAATCATGTATATCCACCACTGATCCATCAAATAACAATTATAGGTCTCCATTAGATGATGGTCACTTGCAGTCACAACCCTCCTTTTAAAAAAAGAAAAAAAAAACTACAGCAGTACAGCCACTTTAGGGAAACTTGAATCATAGAATTTATAAACAGGAATAGTGTTTCCAATAAGAAATCAAAGAGACATTACAGATATCCTCTCTTCTCTCTCTCTGTCTCTCTCTCCCTCTCTCACACATATGAACTTGCTTGTACATGTTGCTTAAACTATGTAGAGCTGTTTATTTTATTATATATATGTGTGTACGCTTAAGTTTGTGGATCCATCCACATATCTCCATGTGTGTGTGTGTGTGTTCTAGAATCCATTCACTGAGCATAAGCCATAGTTCTTTTTCTTTTTCTTTTTTCCTTTTTTTCCCCCTTTTCCCCCCTGAAATCTTGTTCTTGTTATTCACAGATAAGGTATGTTCTTCCTTTCATATATTATCATTCTAAATTAGCCTCAAAAATTAACCACACATTCATACAGCAAAAATAGTCCTACTCAAAATATCTATTTACAAAAAGGAATCTTTCTTTCAGGACACAAGCCTCACCACCATGATGATGTCATGACTTAAGAATGAAGATTTTTCATGCTATATAATACATTTGAGTTACATGAAGCACATGCATAACATTCTTGCACTACATGCAATGCATTTACACATAGTGTTCATGTATGCATTAATTGGATAAGATTGGCCATTGAGATTCTTCCTGAAATCTCATTCAAATGCTCCCACTAACCATTTCAGGGTTACTAAGTCAAAGTAAGGACGTTGAAAGGACTTAAATGTTATAAATGATGTATTAGGAATGTTACATGTATTAAGTTTTGATGGATGTACTAATATGACATACTTTGTATCATAGATGGCTTTATGATGTAAAATGACGTAAATAACCCATGTTTTATGATGTAATAGCATCAAATATGCACATTGTGGTGTAATATGGGCATTAGTGTAGCAATGTGCATATGTGATGCTATTATGTATGTATGCATATTTGGATGCAAGGGGTCATAATTTAATCCAAGCCTCTTTGCACATAATGAAATGGATGGAAATGATGTTTAGAATTATTGAAATTTGCTTAAAGTGAAAGAATTCCATTTGGAGACTAATTGGTCCATTTTGAACCCAAAAATGGTCTTAAAAAGAACCTAAATTACACTTATGTCAAAAGTGACCCAAATGACTTATTTTGGTTCTAAGAGTTGGCATGCAATTAGATCCTTAATAACTCTTAGAATAGCCAAAACCCCTTTCAATGTAAGATTTAAGCTATCAGTTAACCTAAATATTGACTAGCCGATTTGGGATGATTTCGAACCATATAAAAAAAAGTACGACCAAATTATGCTTAGCCTCCTTTAAAGTTTACAGCCATTCAAAGGAGTGGTTCACAGATGTCATATCAAAATGGAGAAAAGCTGACAGGCTACAACGAATTCCATGCCAGCTATACCAATGGATCTTAAGAAAGTAAAAAGACATGTCTTGATAAAAATATATAAAGATATATTTCTCAATTGTTGATGCCCTGAGCTTAATGTTTGTCATGGGGCGTGGCAAAACCATAGTCATGCAGACATGAAAGAAGAACAGGCTTCAAAGATTTTAATCTGTATCTAAAACTTATCATCCTTAAGGAAGTTGATAAATACATCACATTTATGGCAACTTGCAGTCATCCTTCAAATAGGAAAAATCTTCAATTAAATGCAAAATAATAACCAGTAAATATCCCAAAGAGTGAATTTATCCGAAAACTAAAAAAACTGATACACTCAAACTTTGTTCTCTTTGTTCTGCAAGTACAGATACACTTCAGCTATAGAAAAAATGTTCTGCAAAAGAATCCATTATCTCTGTTCATAACTTCCAGATTCATATGAAATCCACAGGCATAAAATTTGATAGACAAAACCCATTTTTCATACCCGAAGATCCTAGACTAAGATTGACTGGGTATAATTTACTTACATAAATCATTTACATGACTCAGATTCTCAGTAAAAGCATAAAGAATGAGTTATGCTACATAATTAGTGTATTCATTCTCTCTGCCAGTCCACACGGAAAAAGCTCTGCCTTTCCCTCAACCTTTGTACTGTCTTGAAGGTATCAAAAACCCAGGTAGCATTAAATAATTTCTTTGATAGAGTATTAGAAAAGATTTGACTTTTGTCAAATAAACAAATGCATTAAATTGATTTGCATGCAATACACACACACACACACACACACAAATAACAGTTTCATAGTTTATTATTAATAATATCTTAAGATGTTAAGAATTCCAGGCTACATTGACTTTAGAATTTTTTTTTTGGGGATAAAAGGATCGAGTTTAGAAACTAGCACATCCTTTCTTGGCTATGTCTCTTGACTTTGTTGCAGCTAAGGAATTAATTTTCCAATATGAATAGAGAAAGTTATACAATTTTTCAACAGATTCATGCAATCAACTTTGTAAAATTGGAATTATTGGCTGGGTCATTCGCAATTATTTAAAAATAGAGACTAAACTAATTTGTCCAAGTGACTGAAGATGCACCAAATTTGTCCTCGAACGACACAAATCTACAAAGACTTTTCTACATGCACTGTATTTTCTCTGATAAGAACAACATAAATCTACAAAATGGCAAACAAAAGTGTGTGTATGTCAGTATGTCTGTTAAAGAGCAACATGACACATTTAGACCTATTCACTTTATGGTTGCACCAACATGGCATTTAAGGCCATGTTTGGAAATTTCATAAATAATAAAATGGAAAGGAATGGAAAGGGAAAGAATGGTCAGGAAGTTTAATATGGAAATGGATGAATTTCCTTTGTTTGGGAGTTTCAACAGAAAGGTAGTATTATAGATACGAAATTATCATATACTCCTTTTATTTAAATAGAATAAAACTTCAATGGCCATCACAATATTTGCATTTCAATATCAAATGAAATGCAAATAAATCAATTTGCAACTCCAAATTCATAATATCCATAACAACACAAGTTTGATGCTTTCAAAATGCTTCTAAAGAGATATTAAAAGTAATGTAACATGCTCATAAATCTTTAACTTAATTATTTGTTTGGGTAGGCCAGAACAATATACTTCAACATCCACTTCTGATGATCAAATGGAAGTTACCTCAAATTCTAATTGTAAAAAGTTCTATAGAAATTAGCTGAGACGTTTACTTCCTTCCAAGTTTCATAGAAATCGCACAAAGGAATGGATGGAGATGAATATCCAAGCAGAGACCAAGAGGCAATCAATGAAGCTATTAATATCAAATAAAAGTCAAACAGTTCCAAAATTAGAGAAGGAACAAGAGTTTCCTATGAAAATTTAAAGACAAAGATGATAATTCTATGTTCATAATCACATTTGTGAGGAGGAATATAATGGAAGATACTTAATTGGAGAGCAAACGTCTTCAGCAACATAGACTTGGAGCAGAAATATGAATTTGGGATAAAGAATGACAATAAATTAGGTTATAACGATTAAAGGATGAAGATGTAAATTGACAAATAAAATTTGGTGTTCTCTCCATTTAGCCAAAATTTTGGAAGAACAAAAACTGGTCTTTTGAGAGGGAAAGGATGGAAACACTAACCCTCCTAAACCATTCCCTTCTTTTATTTTTAAAACTCCCAAACAAGGCAAAAAAGTCCCTTTCTATTGTTTCCCTTTCCATTCTATCCATCCAAACATAGCATAATGGTATATCAAATAAATTTCAGACCATGAAATGCAACGTCATTAATAAGAAGTTCAGCTTCAACTCCAATGAGTGAGCATCTTTGTTGCTGAGAGAACAAGGTCAATAATGAGTCAATGACAAACTTGGTCTGTTCAATACAATCACTGAAACAAAGATTGGCAGCAATTGTCAACTGATACAAAATGCTTTTCTTAAATTGGGCTAAACTCATACAAAATAAAAAATGACCATTAATATACTGACATATATAGGCATGTAAACCTACCTATACCATGTATTAAATTATTACTCAACATGAAAATTCCTTCCTTCGCGTTAAATACCGAAGGAAAGGTAGAGTTACATGAGACTATAGTCATATTTTGGAAGTCAGTATTCAGGTTTCCCTTCCTAGGACGGGAAAAACCAAAAGGAAGACAATGAACATCATACTAGAAGACAGGGAAGAGGAAACCACAACCAGAATGAAAAATCTAATCAAATATGTATAAATCCCCAAAGTTGAACTTTATCGTTTCTAACAGAAATGGGAGGAGGCAAGATGCGTAAACTCAATTATTATTCATTTCCCCACTTTCACAGTAGCCGAGCTCATCCCAAAAACTCAAAGTCCTTGAAAATCTCACATTCATTACCAACATACATAAGATCGGAAGCATGGCATGATTCCAGCTGACAACCAGCACTTAAATTGTCTAGACGGCACAAAACACCCAAACGAGCTGCCAAAAATCCTGCCCAACACAAAACGCCAGAAACCCAAGCACAGATTCGCTTGGTCTCTAAACTAAAGCTCCCTATACAGAAAACGATAGGGTTTATAGGCATAGAAGCATAGTCTATGAACTCACAGTGACATTCAGAAGTTTCCATTGAAGCTCAAAACTGATCCTCGGAGTCTGTTGGAGAGCCCCGAGCGTTAGGGTTCGAAGCGGAGAGGAGAAATGTGCGCCTTCGAGCTGAGACAGATAAAGTGATCGAAATTTTTCAACGAACAGAGGAACAAAAGTGAGGCTCGGGATGAAGGAGCTGGATGGTTCGGATCCAAAGCCGAGCCGTTTCTCGCTAATTGGGAAGCGTTTCAAAGTGTGCCGAGGAGGTGAAGGAAGAGAAGGCATGTGAAGAGTTGTTGAGGGACGGAGGGTAAAAGGAAGAGGAAAATCATGGGGCTTTCCAATTGAACTGCGACGTGTGGAATCCCACAGTGACACATTTTTAACGCCTTGTATTTTTTCGTTACTCATTTTTCCTCGTGCCGTTAATACAGAAAGCCATCCCTTTTGTGAATATCACTGGTAATAAATTGTCAGTTGCAGGTTTCCCTCCATTTTACAAAAGCATCTTTATAAACTTTTTCTTTTTCTTTTTTTCCTTGGGAAGTAATTAAAAAGCCCATCTTTTCTTCTTTTTAACACGTCTACCACCTTTACATATTTCCTCTTTTTTTTTTTTGTAATCTCTTCAGATTCCTTTTTCAATTTATGCACAGGTCAAATACAATTACAAGTCAAATATTAATTAATGAAAAAAAAATCCCCAACACATTAAGAGAAATATAGAGAATCTCTGCAGAACTTTATTCAGACTAGATCTCTCATTACAAGAAATATGCAAATATATATACACTTTTTAATTAATCTTACCCAAATTGTTTTTACTTCTCATATAGTTTTATGTATATAAAGTGAAATTGATTAGAGACCTTGCCCGGTACACTGACACTTCTGACATAATTGTGAAATTGATTAAATTTGCTGTGACGAAGAATTGGAAGGTCAAAATATCTAATGTCCTCCATGAGATAAATAAGTATGTGGACAATCTTATCAATTATAGCCTAAATCTTTTTATGAGTCTTCATATTTGAGATAATATTTTTCTTTTTTTTTCGCATGTATGTGCGCCTTATTCTCATTTCTCATTGTATGGTATTTTTTGGGCCACATATTCACCCCTCTTTTTTTGGTAAGTTAGTGGGGCCAAGGCCCAAAAAACGAGGACAATTCGTAAGTGGGTTTGAAGTGCCAGATTATGGCATCAAATTTTCATATTAAACAATTCTTCTGGGCTTGAAATATTTAACCAAAAACCACTCTTTATATTTTAATACTTTATTAATTTTTTTTTTTCGTTCTTACAATTTTTTCTGTTAGTGCTAACCCCAACTTTATGATCATTGGACATTGCCTACAGAAATTTAACATTTTTGAGATTTATAGTATAGCCAAATTTCCATGATACAGAACCGTAAGATAATAAGCTAATGAAGCACATAATATAAAACCTTACATCCAGAGAAAGAAAGATTTCCGTCCAGTAGAAGTTGCTAACTTTATTTAATTACTTGCTTGAAATATAATTTTATTCCTTCAAGTTTTTTTAATATTTATTTTCTTTCGTAATTGGACATTCTTGATAATTATTGCGTGAACTTTTACTAGTAATAATATGTAACATAATATTCGCCTAACTTATAACTTACCAGATTCGTACTTTTGAAAAAAGAAAAAGAAGTCAAAGACTAAAAAAAAAAAACAAAAAAAAAACGTTGACACGCACACAGAAGAAGAAAAATAAATTAACTTTTTGAACGAACAAAACAGAACACAATACAATTCCTTGTCTCCTACAATTAGCAAAAACCTATAAACCCAACTTCGAAAGAGGACTGTACAAAATTGAACTCACTTATATTATTTGAAGATCAAACTGAAATTTTTAAAAGGAACAAATGAAAGTACATATTAACTTACTAGCAGCTTGGCGTACATTAAGATACATACCAAATTTTCTTTGATTTATCATTAAATGATTTTTGAGCATAAAATTAAATTATAGTAATTGTTATACTTTAAAAATAAATAAAAAATAATGAGAAATTATTTAATTTCTCACTCTTCCGCATACATTTTAACTTCTCTTTCTTGAATTATATATTCTTTCTTTTTTGGGCCAACACTTATATTATCTAATTCTAAATATATATGACTTGGAACTAATAACCAAAATGTCCAAAGTCAGTATAGATTCTTGCTTTAATACTTCCTTTCAACATTATTTAAAAAAGGTTTAGGTGCAATTTTATATATTTTTATTATATTTTTTTAATAAAAATAACAAGTATATAATTTTTATAATTCAGCATTACATAATTGAGTTTTTAAAAAAATTATATTTTGAATTTAAATTTTTTCTGTTTTTGGGGACAATGTCGTCCCAAGTTAGAAACACCCAACAAATGTTACCATCTGAAAATTCTGAAAAAAAAAAAAAACAAAATAGAGGTTCAGCCCATCTTATTTGGTTGGCGCCAACACACTCACACACACTTGGGCTAGGCCCGAATCTACAAAAGCAATTAGCAATTAGTAAGATTTGGCCCCAAATTTTTAAAGTAATTAAATGGCTAGCTATTTGTAGTTTTGCACTTGGTCAAGAAAAATCAAAAAATAAAACAAAACTAGCATTAATTTCTGCAAATCCAGGGGTTTTAGGAAAAAAAAAAGTGAGTCCTATAATGAAAAAAGAAAATGTGAGTCTTACAAAAAAAAATTAAAAGAAAAATACAAATAAATAATGCAAAACAATAATAAATAGTATTCAAACAATAACCAATGGGCGGATGGCTTCTCTCCTGTCTTCCTTCACTGTTTAGTTGTGCAGTTTTTGTAGTTGGATTTTTTTTTTTTTTTTTGCTTTATAAATAGAAAAGAAAGTGTAGGGAAGCTTTGTTCTTTGAGACAAGACGGATGGGGGAGAACTTCAATGGGAGAGAAGCTGAACCCAACCAACGGTGCAAGCTTTAAAGCTTTAATGATGTAACATTATGAATAGTATGTAAACAATGAAATCCATGGGTTTTATATAGATATAATAGATAATAGATTTTGTAGTTTTGATCCAAAAACAGGAACAGTTATTCTGCTTGAGTGCTTCACTTTGAGACTAAATCAAATAGATGCTTCACGTTACAAAAACAAAAGTAAAAAATAAAAATAAAACAAAAATTCAAGCGAACCCAAGTATATAGAGCCTAGTTGATTTTATTTTTATTTTAATATTTTTAAAAGAAATATTTTTTAAAATAAATTTTGAGAACAGAAAAATTAAAAGATTCGTTTGAATTACTAATTTAAAAAATAATTTTTTATTTTTATTTTTATTTTACAAAACAAAAATTATAAAATATCTAAAAAATATTTTGATTTTTCTGTTTTTGAAAATAAAATTTTATTTTTTTTATTTTACAAAAATATTTTATTAAAAATACATTATTAAAATTTTTTTTTATTTTTTTATCCTTAAAAACAAAAAACTTTCTGAAAATAAGAAATCAAAACAGACTTGTTCATCGAATGTGAAAGCTTGTTCATCCAATTGATCCAATCTCTTTCGTGGTTTTCTCACTCTTCCATTTTGTATATAAAAAATAATATCACCCGTAGATACTACGAGCTACTTTTTCAGAAAGCTTTCATCTTTCGTCTAAAAAGTATGTCAAACTTTTCTTATATTTTCAAGTTCGCGTTTTTGTTACACTTTCATTACGTTGCCTCTTCTTTTGAATTGGGTGACCCGTGGTTCATGTGTTCTGAAAGTCGCTTCAATAACTGCTTTTTGTTGCATCAGGGCTGGCCGTTGATCAAGTAAAATGCCCGCTTTCGAGTGTAACTTCTGGACCCTTGCGGAAAATACAGTGCAAATCTGCGGATGCATGAGTTCGGTGTCATTTGACGCTTCAGTGACCATGAAATGCCGGAATTGGAGCTAGCCATTAAATTTTCAAGAAAATTTCTAAATATCGTATGATATGTATAATTGTTGAAAATAAAAATAAAAATAAAAATAATTTTATATATGAAAAATAAATTTTATGTTTTTATAATAAAAAAAGATATATATTATTGAGTATTAATTATAAATATATAATAGACATTATATTAAATTAAAAAAAAAAACCTTTTTTAAAGTGCATACCAAACAAGCCATTACTTTGATATATGATTGTGGCAGGTAAATTCTTAAATTGATTATCAATATATTATTTAATTTAATTTAATTTTTTTAATTATTAAAATATTTATAATATTATTTTTTAATTTATTATCTCATCTAAAATTTAAGGTTAAATCTAACAAATCGTCAACTTAGACATTAAATACGATGTGTAAGTTGTGTTGGCTTCAAAGTTTATTATAATTTTAAATTATTTTAGTAGTAATAAAACTATCTTACATTTAATTCATGAAAGCATTAAGATAAAGAAAATTAAAAATCAAATAGAAAAGTCCAATATATATCTTCCACAATGGAAATAAAGTTTCCTGACTTCCTCTTTTAACATTTTGGAGATTGTGAAGTAAACGGAATTGTAGCATTTATTTTATTTAATCAAAAAGGTTTCTCAGCATTCAAAAAAATGGTCTGATAAATTTGTTACAAAACTTTTTAAATACCAAAAAAAAAAAGCAAAATGGTAGGAAAAACATTTATTATAAAAAAAAGTTTGAGAAAAAAAAAATTACTTGTTTAGTATAAAGATAAAGTATTTTCTGAACATTAAAAAAATAAAATATTTTTAAATAATATTACACTTTCTTATTTTTATTACGTAAAAGTAGTATTATTTTATTTTATTTTTTATCTTTTCTTTTCTTACAAGTATGAAAGCATTTATGTTGACATTAAATAATATTTAATGTGATTAGAAGAACTTTAAAAAAGAAAACAAACGCTTTTCTCTTTCACTTACGTGTGAGTGTGTTGCAAAAGAAATAGTAAAATAAGTAAAGGCAAGTTTCATCTCTCTCTAGCCTTCTCATAAGCAACTTGAAGCAAAATGTGCAAAACACGTGAAAGAGGAAGCATAAATATGTGCAATTGAAAATCTCTCCCCCTCCTTTATATTCAAAGTTTCAAGCCAAAAAGGAAGAAAGAGGTTTTACTTTTTTTTGAAACGTTGGTATAGCAAAAGATCAAGAAGGTGGCCATGAAGGCCAGACTTGCCATTAAACAAGACAGAGAATAGGAGTTATTTTTTTAATAGTTAGTTTGAAGTTTGCAAAATAAAAAAAGTTTTTTCAACGGCTAGTGTAGAGCTACATTTATAAAAGGAGAAAGTATGAAAAGAAAGAGAAAGTGGTAGAAGAAATAAAGAAAAACAAAATTATAATGTAGTTATACTTACTCTCTTTATCTTTTGTTTTTTTAAATCTTAGTTTATAGTTAAATTTAGCTTGTAAAAGTTTAAAGAATAAGCTTATTATAATTCATTTCTTAATAAGAATTTTTGAATTTTTTTTCATCTTTTTGAAATTCTTCATAGGTAAGTGGAGAATAAATTTAGGGCAAGTTTTATGTAGAAACATTTGTATAAAAAAAATTTGCTCCAGCTTATATAAAACTCTAAGTGTTATAGAGTTTGAGGTGATGTAAAACTTTTTGTTAGTGACGAGTATATATAAAATTCTCCTGGTTGTATTTTGAAATTGGATTAAATTGCAGAAAATATCTTGAGATTCAAATGGATATGTAAAACAAGAAAGTCTAAATAAGAATAAATCACAATGTACATCTTTTTTTCTTGTCTTCATTTACTGTGCTTTTATTTTGTTAACATTGAAGGTCCATTGAATTGAATCTTAATGAGTAGTTTATTTTTTACAAACTTATTAAGTTCTAGTCAATTAAATCTCATATGCAATCAATTGAATTTTCGAAATGTTTTTATTGTCTCACTATTTTAACATCCAGTTAACTGAATCAAGACTTGACCAACAGAATCTTTTCCACATAATTAAATCTTCTAATTTCAATTTCTTTTCATGTTCTTCTATATGATCATGCACATAACTTTTAGTTAGATTTTCAATCATGTTTTGTATGTCCTTCTATGCATTTTCTACATTTTCCAACAGTCATGTGACTATTAATCAATAAAAACATATGATTGTTCAATGAAAAAGGCATTAAAACTATCAAAAATTTGGATTTGATGATGTTTATTTGCTAACTAGTTGATTGTCATTTGGCACCAATTTAACTAGTGTCTTTACGGAATTATGTATTTAATTTTTACAAAAATAAACCTTTGTTGTTATTGTTATTATTATTTCTTCCTTCCCTTCTCTTATCTTTTTTTTTTTTTTTGGTGTGAGCTTCTAAAGTATAATATCCACACTTTCAATCTTCAATTTTTAGCTTCTTAAAGTAATTTTTAAGCTCAGTTTAAAATTTAGAAATTTAATTAAGTCACTTTAGTTTTAAATGACATGTTACTAATTCATCAGAGTATTAGTTGTACTATAATTTTATAATTTATTACTAATATAGAAGTAACAATGCAAATTTATAACTTCAATTTCTAATATTTTATTTAAACAATATATTATAAAAATATAAATTTTTTTAAATTGACATTAAAGCAATAATATAAGACTCATAAATCTAATTTTATGCAACAGAAAATTAAGATTAATTTAAAATTTTTGTCATCAAATTTATAAAAAATAAATTAAAATTTAAACATATCATTATAATGATTAAGATAAGATATAAGCAATATATTTACAGAAAGGATCATATCAATTTTACCCCCGTAACAAGGGGTCTTGGATCTGCCACTATTTGTGTTGACCTGTTGACCAACTACTGCTTCAATAAGGGCTTTATCTTTTAAGACTCTATTTTTATTTTTCTTATTTTGATGTATTCTGTTGATCAGGTCCACCTTGATCCTAGTACTGTATTTTGATGTATTCTGTTCGTGCCCTTTCCCTTTGCCCAAAAAAACAAAACAAATGGCTTGGCTTGTTCTACCGGGCTAATTAAGCACTGAAAGTTATGAAATTAGTATCATATCATATAAACATGTTTTTAGCGTAATATGTGCTGCATTTCTTTCGATTGCCTGAGTTTAAAATTAAAAATTATTTTTTATTTAAAAAAATATTAATTAATGTATAAAATTGACGCGTGGGTGCACATTCATGCTTTGGTAATTTATGTACCAAAAAAAAAACGACACATAAGATTTATAATTTTATAAAAATAATATTAAAATATTTTAAAAATTAAATTTTTTGTAGGGATTAAAAAATCAAAATTATCACTTATATTTTTTAAAGTTATAACTAAATCTTTTTAATATTATAAGAATATTTTAAATTTACTATTATATTTAAATGAAAATACTATTCTTGTAACATAAAAAAATTATGTCATAATTTTAAAAAAATATGAATAGTAACTTTAAAAAGTATAGTAATAATTTTAGTTTTTTTTATCTTTTAAAAAAAGTTTAATTTTTTAGATTTTTTAATGTTATTTTTATCAAATTATTCATTTTTCATTTATGCAAAAGGACAAAATTTGAATGCAATAATTATATATTTTAAAAGAAATTCATATATTATATTATTATCTTATGTAGGAAATAAAATCTGAGATATGATTCCCAATTATCTCTGCCGGCTGTCACGGTAAATGTTCGATTTGCGCATGCGCGTCCCTTCAACTTAGAAGGTAGTAAAAAGCACATGCCATGTGCATGACGTTGACTCCAAGAAAACCTAGATTTTGTAATTTAATTTTAGTAAGTTGAAAGTGAAGTATACAAATAAAATTAATTTTAAAAATAAAATTAATTTTAATTTTTTTATTTTAATAATTAGATGATAATTATTATAAAAATAAAGTAAATATTATATAAAATTTTTATTTATCTTTCATTTGGTTAAACTCTACCAAACAGGGCCTCACTGATTAACTAGCCAAAACGTCTGACTTTGTTTCGAAGGCCACCCTTCACCGTTTCTGTTGCTTTGTTAGCATTTATTATCAATGTAATTTCGTCTTTTGCCCAGAAGAAAAAAAAAAAAAATCTAACTCAAGGGAAACCCAATAAAATAATAGAAATAGGAAATAACGCCACGAAGGCAGATTAATGACACAATTGAAACGCAATATTTTCCTGAAAGTAAATGCGTGTTGAAACAAGCACCAACCAAAAGAAAGACTTTTGAGCCGTTGACATTAATATGCTCATGTACAATTCTTGAAGATATATAACTAAAAAAATTATATATAGTTGCTTATTTATTTATATTTTTGTTATTAAAATTTTAAAATAAAAATATGATAATGGTGTAATTTTTTAATAATAATCAATAAATTTATAATTTTTACCAAAAGTATATAATTTTTCAATTAAATTAAATACTTATTATATTATTATTAAAAAATTGTACACTTATCATACTTTAATTAAAAATATATAAAAATACACTTCAAATATAATCCATATAATTACAAATAAATTATCTTCAAGATTGCTTGTACGTTTGCGTTACTATGTAGGAAACGCCGATCCTTACAGTGGAAATCGAAACATGCTATGTGCAGCCTGCTCGTGCGCATAATTCATGATCTAGGAGTGAGGACTCAGTCTTTCTTTGGCTGCTTTCTAATCTTCAATTGAACATTTGATGGAAAAAAATTCAAATAAATCATTTTTAAAGATTATGTGAATTAGGTCGATAAAAATAATGTATCTAGACATGTTAAATAATATCAATAGGGATAATATTTATTATCCATATTGATATTATTTAACATGTCATGGGTTCAGCAATATTTATTTGATCTTGTTTATAGATTATTATTCATAGCTTTGCGACATTGGTACTGTTTATTTACTGTTTTTCATTGTTCACATATTGTGTTATACTATTTATTTGTATTTTTTTTTACAACTTCTAAATTTGCAAGAATTATTGCTAGTTACCGAATAAAACTAGATGGAGTATAACAAATTAATTTTTCCAGCTCTGCACAAAACTAATCGCTGTTTTATTCCAAAGAAAAAGAATGTAACAAACAAAATCTTTGTGGAAATTGACGCGCCATGAGCATTCTCATGCTCATAATCGGACAACAATCTTCAATTTGAACATGTATTGTCGATGACTGATTCTTTAATTTTGGCTGCATTTGAACAATGCAATTTGAACTGCTACGAAAATATAGAAAAGAAGTAAAGAAAAGGGAATCTTTATTTAAACATTTTCTGATTTATATTTATACTAATATTTTTTAGTGCTTTTTTTCGTATTCTTCTCAACATATTATTTTTTTTTGGGTATAACAAATTCAAAGGTAAGAAAAAAATATAAGATTCAAATCAAAAGAAACTAAAATGTCTAGATTATACTTTTTATTCCCTATCCTCTTCAATATAAAAACATAACCTTACTGACATAGAACTTTTTTTGTTTGTTTGTTCCGTTAAAATTTTAATTAATCTTGCATGTTGGTTAATTTGTGATACATTTTTGTAGGACTTATTCTAAACAATTTGAGACATGCGCGTCGGCTTGGCTCCTCCTCGTCTAGAAGTCCCAAACGGCAAATTTCGTTGTGAGCGATGGACGAAGTAGAATGGAAAGGGCCCACGCAGTGAACTTCTTTCCTTAATGCTTCGAGGTCTTAGAAGACGGCAAAGTCGCGGACTGGTGGGTTAGTGGTCAAGGTCTGTTTGGTTTCTACGTCAGTGAGCCATCAGCGTGACCACAAGCAGTTGTTTAAAGCATGTAGGTGGAGGGACTGACCGGCCAGCACGTAACCTTTGCAGCTTATATCACGCGCTATTCAGCAGTGAGTAAATTTAAAAATAAAATAAAATAAAACAACAATGGGATGATCTTCTATTTAGGAGTACAGCATCCAGCACTGATAGTACAGTAGGGGATCCAGGTTCCACCTCCTGTTGCTTCCTTCGCTCTCGCGTGACGAGAAATAGTACTACTGTTTATGCCGTGGAAATTGGTTAAATTTAAAAGAGTAAATTTTACTGATTTATTTATTTTTTCACTTCCTATAATGAAATTATTATGCTCGTGTTAATTTTTTAATATTTCTATTTTTTTTATTTTTTAAAAATAAAAACATATTATGATATAATTTTATTTAAAAATTAATAACAAATATTAACATGTTTATATATATATACACACATATAGTTTAATTTTAATTGACAAGTTAGTTGATCTCTCTTCGTATATATGAGAAGAGATTAATTGATATTGATGTAATAATTTACATAATTATATCTTTTAATATTTCATTATAAAAATTAATTTTCATTGATTAACAATTAAATTATAAGTAATTATCATGCCGATAATGTATATTAAGTTTTAAAAAAATTAATAACAATAAGTATATAATCAAATACTTAACAATCCTTTTATATTTGAAAAAATATATTATACATTAATTTATTGATATGTTGAAATAATATAAAACAATATTGGATTGTGGTGAAATTTTGTGAGTATGGTCCCTGTGATTAAAACTTTTAATCCATGGGTGGATTTTGTAAGAAAGTTATAATATATAAAATTATTTAATATTGTAAGATTAATTTTACATATGACTCCTCAACTATTTTATTTTTTGTTTTTACCTCAATCCCTTACTTTACCCTTTCTTTCTATTAAATTTATTTATTATTCAATATTCTTAACTTGTTTTTGGCATGTGCTTTCTTTTTTATAAATTTATAATTTCTCTTAACAGACAAGTTTGATAAATTGTTGAACTTTATTATATCAAATTATCATCATTGGACTTCTTTTCCCGCTTGAAATCATTCTTTTATTTTATAGAGAATTAGTCAGTGAGAAGAATCATTATGTTTTACGAGACAAATTTAAAAAATACATCCTCGTTCATATTTTGTATAACGTCTTACTTTTTCCTTTTTTTGGCCAGATGCATAACGCGTTACTCAAAAAGCGTGTCAAATATCTAATTATAACGTGTCAAGTCATTATATATATATATATATATATATGAATGAGAAGAGGTTACTTGATACTGATGTAATAATTGGCATAATTAATCTTTTGATATCTAATTATAAAAAATATTTTTTACTGATCTAACTATTAAATTAGAAGTAATTATTTTGGCGATAATTTTGTATAACATGTTATCCAAACAATCAAAACCATACATGTTACAATACGCTATTAATAAATAAGTTGAATTATTTCATAACGGTATTATTGATGATACGTATATTGATTCTCATGAAACATGCACTTTAAAAATTACACAGACTTATAATTTTTATTTCTACAAAAAAAAAAAAGCCAATGCATATATTTAATAAGAAAACAAAATTAGTACATGTTGAAGGTCAAATTTGAATTCTCTACATTTAAGAAGGTAAATATATGAGATAAATTTGGAGAGAGAACATGAGGGGAAAATATATTTAACCTATTCAATGAATTTCACCCATTTTTTCTCTTCTTCTCTCTGTCTTTTTCTAAATTTATCATACGTATCACCTCCTTAAATGTTGAAGTTCCGTTTTGGTTGAAGGTTACCTTCTCATGTTTGTCCAAAGATTATGTCATTTGCCACTACAGCAGTGTGCACAGACATAAACCCTATTACACCCATCCACCTATTAGAAAGGAAAAAAAAAAAAAATGCTCATCATGATATGGTCATATTACTATTATTTTATTTTTATGCCCATCTAGATGATTTGCTGACCTCTATCATTGGGGAAAGATGAAAAACATGAAGTCTATTAGTCAGTGTGCAAGATTATTGACAGATTAAGAATGTGCTTATTTCTTTTAGCCATCTTCTGCATTTCGGAGTATAACGTTGGTCAATTGTGACTTCCTTCTATCCAGAACTGGTTCTTTATATTGATCTTCTAACTACATAATGCTGGCTGCTATAAGAAATTCCAGCCCCGGAATAGTGTCCTCTTCAATTACGTTTATGTCATTTATAGGGAAGAATAATCGTCCATTAAATTTTAAAATAGTCAAATTAACCCATGTTCTTTTTTTTTTTTTTTTTTCCAATTCAAAGTTCCATTAGCTTATTATTACAAGGATGACTCTTTTTGTGATGCAAGATGTACAATATTTTTCAGCGACGAATTTCTTAAACGAACTTGTGCGCATACCTTTGAATATTGAATATGAAACAAATAGTCAGAAAATATGACATGTATTTTTTTAAAAAAATATACTTAATTGTCCTTCAATTTATTTTTTATCAACTAAGTTAATTTTTTTATATTATATGCATTTTTTCTAAAAATAAAATTATTTTATAATTTTTATCATTATATTAAAATAAAATTATAAGTTTACGTACAAATTTAATATATATCAATTTAATTATTTTTACTATCATATGAAAATAAAATTATAATCTTATATTATGCAAAAAATTAACTCATTTGACAAAAAAATGAATTGAAGTAGAAGTTTTTATTATATGCGTGTGCGAAAATGTTAAGGGAATTAAACGTAACTTTTGAAATAAGAAAATATCAAGTATAATCAGCTAAATTTCACAAAAAATTAGCATTATATATATATATATATATATATATATCAACACAAGTATTAGAATACTTATGCAGCTACTTGTTAAGAAGATAACACACCATTGTTATATATATGAACAAATTAAAATCTGAAGGGATTAGCATCCAGTTAACTCACTTGAAGTGTGCCCGTCTCGAGAGGGACGAGCCCGCAGGACCCAACCTCCATCGAATAGGGCGATAAAAGCTTCTAATTAGGCGCTTGGTAGTGTTTTTGACCTTGTGGTGTTAATTCATATTTGTCACTTCATTTGGCTACTTGTGATTTTGTTTTCTGATCAGGAAGGGAGAAAAATAATTTTAGGAAGAGTTTAATATATTTAAGTTAATTTTTAATTATTAAGTGTACTTTGATATTCTTATTATTTAGTTTTCAATTTATAAATTAATTAATAAATGATAAAAATAAAAAGTTTTAAGGTAAATTTAATGAATTTTTTCCAAGATATTCAATTATAGGTGAAATTATTTTAAAAAATACTAAACTATCATTTGAGTCTGTAAGATGTATATATGTTTTATCAGTTTGATTTTTAGAAAATAATTACTATTATTTTAAGTATTTAAATAAAAAATTTTGAAATCATTTGAGTCTATAAGATATATATATATATATATATATGTTTTATCAGTTTAATTTTTAAAAAATAATTACTATTATTTTAAGTATTTAACTAAAAATTTTTGAAACACACATTAATATGATCCTAGTTTATTTTACTCTTAACAAAGAAAACACGGACTACGTAGAGCTTACCAGCATCCACATCAACTTCCTGTCCAAGGTTCTTCGGCTGTCATATAAACAAACAGATAAGAAGAGAAATAAAAACTGCAACACAGTTCAACCAAAAATAAAATAAAAAGCTGTTTTTGGATTTTATTAAAATTATATAATTTTTTCTATTTTTTAAAAAAATATAATTTTTTTCAAAATTACTTTATACTTTAATATAATTTTAAATATTTTAACTAAAATATATTCTATTAAAAATATTTTTAATTTTTAAAAAATATGCATTTAAGTTAATAAATGATATTTTAGTCAAAAATTTGAAGTTAAAATAAAGTTTAGAATTATTTTATTTTAAAAAATATTTGTGTACATTTTAAAAATAAAAAATACTATATAATTTAAAAAATTATAAAAAAAATATATGTAATTTATTTTTAAAAAAACCCATGAAGAGCAGTAAATTAAATCATATAGAAAGAGTATAAGTGTATTAATTGAATTTATTGAAAAGGAAACGGTTATCCTTGGGATTTGTAATTGTAGTTTATCATTTATGCTGTGTTTAGAGAGGGGAAGAAGGGAAAGGTAAAGTGAGACAAGAGAGAGGAGAAAGAGAAAAGAAAAAATATATATTTCTTCATGTATTTAGATGAATGGAGAGAACATAATTTTTTTTATTAATTTAAAATGACAATAATGTCCTTATTATATAATATTAACAAGTATTGCATTTTCTTAAAATTATGTTTTAAATATAAATGAACTATTTCAAATTTATACATATATATTTTTTTAAAAAATAAATAATAATAATAAATTTAAATTTTTTTTTATGAAAACTACATTTTAAAAAAAATTAGTTAAATAATAAAATAAAAAATAAAACTAATTTTAAAAAAATATTCAAATAATAAAAAAAAAATCATTTATGAATAAGGTCAAAAAAATTTTTATTAAACGAAAATACACTTAAAATTAAATAATTAATTTTAAAAATACATTCTTTAAAAAAATAATTTATTTTTTTTTCTTTTGATATGTAATTTATTCATTTTTAAACTAATTTTTTAAAATTAATTAAATTTTATTTTTTGAAAAATTATTTATAAATTATTACAAATATGATTATTTATTTTAAAATTTTATAAATATTATTTCATTATATATTAATTGATGTAAATATAATATATATAAATATTATATAAATATTTTAAAAATTAAAATTTTTGTAGGGATCAAAAAATCAAAATTATCACTTATATTTTTTAAAGTTATAACTAAATCTTTTTAATATTATAAGAATATTTTAAATTTGCTATTATCTTTAAATGAAAATACTATTCTTGTAACATAAAAAAATTATGTTATAATTTTAAAAAAATATGAATAGTAACTTTAAAAAGTATAGTAATAATTTTAGTTTTTTTATCTTTTAAAAAAAGTTTAATTTTTAAGATTTTTTAATGTTATTTTTATCAAATTATTCATTTTTCATTTATGCAAAAGGACAACATTTGAATGCAATAATTATATATTTTAAAAGAAATTCATATATTATATTATTATCTTATGTAGGAAATAAAATCTGAGATATGATTCCCAATTATCTCTGCCGGCTGTCACGGTAAATGTTCGATTTGCGCATACGCGTCCCTTCAAGTTAGAAGGTAGTAAGAAGCACATGCCATGTGCATGACATTGACTCCAAGAAAACCTAAACTTTGTAATTTAATTTTAGTAAGTTGAAGGTGAAGTATACAAATAAAAATAATTTTAAAAATAAAATTAATTTTTTATTTTTTATTTAAATAATTAGATGATAATTATTATAAAAATAAAGTAAATATTATATAAAATTTTTATTTATCTTTCATTTTGTTAAACACTACCAAACATGGCCTTATTGATTAACTAGCCAAAACGTCTGACTTTGTTTCGAAGGTCACCCTTCACTGTAGGGATGTTCATCAGTCCGATTGGTAAATTGTTTAACAAAGTTATAATGTATAAATATAATAAATATTTTTAATTATATTTATACATTATATATAACATATTATTATATATTATAATAATATATTTATTAACATATAAATATTATATAATAAAAAATATAATATAAATATATATGCAGGGAAATGCATATATACATATTATTGGGTATGAAGGCATTAAAAAGAGATTTGTATAAGGAGTAATTTGAAAAAATAAAAGATAAATTATGTTAGTCGGCTGTTTTTTCCTCGTAATTTCTTTATATTTGTAGAAAAAAATTTTAAGTGGGACTCATTATATTTTTCTTTCCAACTTTTTTTTTCAAGTCAAACTGAGAAAAATTATATTTTTCTTCTTTTCGCTTTTGTCTTCATTCAAACATAACGTTAAATAATATAAAAATATTGTAATATTTTTTACAAAAAAGAATATAAATATGAAAATCATGTCTTATTATTTTATTTGTTTTTTTTTTATTTTTTTATTTTTTCATACATAATATTATGTTAAATCAAACGTACCTTTATAATCACAATTTCTATTTATGTTAACAACATTTAGTTTACTATTTATATTAATTGTGAGACCAAAAGACACAAAAAAATCTACTATATAATATAGAAAACTAAATGTTAACTTCATTCACTATAAATTGTCTTGGTTAATCCACATCTAATAATTGAATAGACTAAATTGAGTTTGCGAAGATTATAATCTATATACGTCGGGAAAATATATTTTTTGGCATATATTATCATATTTTAAGCCATTTGAATAACAAGATCACTTTGTAATAATAATAATAACAATCAGTAAATTATTCAGTGTTTAAATTGACGGATTTTTGACATAGTGGGAAAATTATTGTCAAGCGTTGATAATTTACAAATCACTGATTTCGTCCTTCTAATTTTCAACTTTCTAAAACTTGTTGGCTAGTTTACATTATCGAATTAAAAGAAAAAAAGCTCACTTAACATAATGTACATAATGCTCTAACGTTTTATGTCATAGGAGAAAAATCGTCAATAAATATTTAATAATTTACGGTAGTTATTTTCACTTCAATTTAATATTAATAGAGTGTTTACTTCTTTTGATAATTACTTTTTTGTCCTCAACTCAATTTCCGACGAGATATCAGACGCGTGCTGTGTATTCTCGCCACTTGAATTTTGGTAATAACGTCTCGAGGATAATTTTCTTCAGCAGACGTACGTTGTTCTCAATTGAAAGAAACTTCGTTGAAATTTATTTATTTTATGATTATTTTTTTTAAGGAGCGCAAGTCTTTTTTTTATTATTATTAAAATCCTGAAAACGAAACAAATTAAAAAATTCCTTTGAGGCAATATTGAAGTTACAAATACCAAAGGGGGCCGGCAAGCATCGCTATATGTGCGTATATTTTTGAAGTATTTGGATCCTCTACGTTAAGAGTGTGCATTAATTAGCATACGTACAAGACTGAAGAAGGAGCCTGCAAATTATAGAGTGCAACAGGTAAAGGATTATATATTAAATTTTAATTAAAAATAACAAATATATAATTTATTAATAAACATATAATTTAATTAAAAGATTATATATTTATTTATAAAAATTATATACTTATTATATTATTATTAAAAAATTATTAATTTATTACATATTAATTAGAGAGAGACATACAAAAATTACATATAAATTTTTTCTAGACAAAAAACAATAGAACAACAACATGTAATTTAAAATATTTATGCTAAAGCTTTTTAACGTTTATATAATGATAACTTGTAAATAAACTTGAAATTTTTATTGAAATTCCTACATAGTTAACCCAAATTACGGCTTTATCAATGCTAAAGAAATTATATAAATAGTTATAGTTTCACCAAAAATTAGTAACAGAAAAAGTTGTAATTTAGATGCTGAAACTTCCACATTGAGATAAACGAAAACCTCTTGCAATTAAATTGTAACCCAGCCAAAAAAAAAAAAATAGTCTATTCCATATTGAGCTAAACGAAACTCTCACAATTAAATTGTAACTCACATAAAAAGCCTGATTTACATACCCACTATACTCGTTATATATTAGTTTAACTTTAATATTTAAAATTATGAGGTAACATTATTTTTATTTTTTGAATGATGAAAAAATAATAATGGAGAGAAATATATCTTTACTTATATAACAAATTTATATAGATTAAAGCAGAAAATTAGCTAAAATATGAATCTAGACGATGATATTAAATCCATTTGAACGTGAGAAGCTCTTTCCATGAAATGCACAAAAGTTGTAGGGCGAAAGTTCTATGTCTTTTACGAGCTTTAAAACGACAATTTTCATAACTAACCAAACGTTCTAAGATATCTAAACTTTCACACTAAATCAACCTAACACCTCAGAAAAAGTCAGTATCCACGTTTCAACCAACCTTGTACATACGGTGAGAACTTTATCCGTCAGTCACACATAACAAACAATTCCCTCTCTACTTGGTCAAATCCCATTCTAAAGAGATCTTTTTCCTATTAAAAAAAAAATTGCATACCTATATCCCATGAACACAATTAATTTAAGAGTAAATCACATAATTTTTTTTATAATTTACACTGAAATTATACGGATGTTTATTTTATTTTCAAAATATATTTAGATTTGTTTTAAAATAAAAAAGTATGTTAAATTTTAATTTAATCTTAAGATTTTTAATTAAAATATCTTTTATTAACCTAAATTTGATCAAAAATTTTAAAATTAGATTAAAATATATTTTTTAAAAATAGAAGAAAATTTTATATAATTTTAATAAAATTTAAGAAAAATTCATGTAATTTATTCTTAATTTAATTATTAAAATGAAATATTCCCCTGGTTCTCTCTATATATGACGTTGAGATCGGTCTCGTTTGGGATCAGATCTATCATCAACCCCTTTGTGTTTCCCTTTCCTTTGTCATATTCTTCAGAGTTTCGACTACAGGGAAGCACACACACAACTAAGCTAAACCACCATGTCTCCTTGGCTTCTTGGCCTGGCTACTTTAACCGTAGCCATCCTCATTTACAGGCTTTTCAAGCTCTTAACTCGCCCTTCACACCCTCTTCCACCCGGCCCACGACCGTGGCCCATCATCGGAAACTTGCCTCACTTAGGCCCTGTGCCGCACCACGCCCTTGCAGACCTGGCTCGCATCCATGGCCCTCTCATGCACCTCCGGCTTGGGTTCGTCGACGTCGTCGTGGCGGCTTCAGCCTCCGTCGCCGCCCAATTTTTGAAGGTTCATGACGCCAACTTCTCCAGCCGGCCGCCCAACGCCGGAGCCAAATACATCGCTTATAACTATCAAGACCTTGTGTTTGCTCCCTACGGCCCACGATGGCGAATGCTCCGGAAAATCAGCTCCGTTCACCTGTTCTCCGGGAAGGCCTTGGATGATTTCAGACATCTTCGACAGGTTAACCTTCTTTCTTAAACGCTAGTACATATGTATACATATTCCGCTTTTAGTAGAAAGTAATTAATTTAGGTAAATTATTTTTATCTTTGAGAAGTAAGTAACGATCTCTTTTTCGTTTGCGGGATTTTTCCTTCTTTTTTTTTTTTCTTCATTTCTTTGTGAAATCTTGTCATTAGGCTTTTTCTTTTCTCATCTTTAAATAATGGTTAAAATGTATATAATTTTCTTAAACTTTAGGTAAATCTCTCCTCATCTTCAAGAACTAACAATGAATCTTTAAATTTTTAAGTTTATGCTGGAATCTCCCTTCGTTAATAATTTCATTCAATCTCTAATAATACAGCCATTGAAATGAGAATACTGAACAAATAACCTCACTTTGGCGGATTAAAGAAATTAGGATATCGCTAATCTTTAGTAGATACCTTCGTATGAACAAGTCTGGGTCATTGGCTACGGAGCAATTCTGGGTTTTGATTCTTTAGTAGATACCTCTTCTATGACTCCATCACTAGTTTTAAAATTCGTTATTATCCATCTGGCCTGCTCCATCCCTTCTATACCATCCATGGCTTCTTCGTTTTCTAACCATCTTCTTCGTCACCCTCCGTCAGTGTTTTATGGTGTGTGTATTCAGATACCTATGAATAACAGGGTCGGAGAAACATTCCTGATCGAGAGGAGAGGCCGATAGAGGATGCGTGTTGTTTTGTCCATGGTACACACGTGGGAAATTTGTGGCCTTTGAAAATTACTTAATCTTACCTCCATGTCATTTATCATGTTATCTGTTACGTGTGTTCAAGTCTAATGTGATTATTAATAGAGGAGTTTTATGTATAAAATTAAAAATTCGGAGAATTCATTGTTAACTTTTAAAAGTAATTTTTTTTGACATATAACTCAAAATTCTTGAGTGATACATTCATTTTAACCTTGACTGCATTTTTACTTGGAATAATATACATATTCATAGATTATAAGTTTTTATTTAATCTGGGGGCCGGGTTGAACTTCTCAAACGTGTGTAGTCTAGAGCTAAAGGCCAGCTTTAAGAACGAGACAAAAAAAGGTCCGGCAGGATCTCAGATTAGTGTCTCTAGGAAGGACAAGCATTTAGGACTCAACAAGGTGGAACCGTTCAACGTCCCATTGGGACTTGGGAAAATCAGCATTTGCGTACAGTCAACGTCTCTTGTTTTTGGGTGGGGGAGATACAAATCATTTGTGAAATCATTCAAACAACTCATGTGTTTTCGGACCCCCAAAAAAAAAAAATTCTCTCTTTGTTTGTTTGCTTGAGTTAAAAAAAAAAAACATTAAAGGTGAATTAAAGTGCTCTTTGTGCTTCACTGTTATAAATGTTGGCGGTCTTCGATTTGTTCCTTTTATTTTAGTACATTCATGCTAAGTTTGTTAAATATAATCATTTTTTACTGGAAAGAGAAAGAGGGATGCCTATTGGGTATCTTAAAAACGGGATGCAATCATAAGAGGAGTATTTTGAATACCTATAAATTTCACTCAATTCTGTTTAATTCTGATTCGTTTCCTTTTATTGGCATAAAATAAATATAAAAATAATAATAATGCTTCAAAGAAAACACAATATTTGTCAATGTAATATTTATAATTAGTCATTAATGTGTCTTTATGCTTGAAGTCTTTGAGGAATATTTGGAGACAATAATAAACTTACAAATTAAATGGTATTATGTGATAATTTGTGTATTAGGTGTAAAAACATCTTGATATTTTTTTAACAAAAGACAAAGATAACTTTTTAGGTACAAAAATAGATAAAAAATAATGTGAACTATTTTTTAGTGGAGAGTTCACGAATTTTTTTATTATTAAAATTTTCCAAAATCTATATAAAATATTTTGTTTATCATCCCATATCACCATCATCTGTCAAAATAAAAAATTTGACGAGTATGGCAATGATTCATGACTTAATTAAATGCATATATACCTACAGGAAGAGATAGCAAGATTGACGCGCAATCTAGCGAGTGCCGGTTCAGACGCGGTGAACTTGGGTCAATTGCTCAACGTATGCACCACAAATGCATTAGGGAGGGTAATGATAGGGCGGCGCGTGTTTAACGACGGCAGCGCTGGGTGCGATCCCAGGGCGGATGAGTTCAAGAGTATGGTGGTGGAGGTGATGGTACTGGCCGGAGTTTTCAACATCGGCGACTTTATTCCAGCCTTGGAGTGCCTAGACCTGCAAGGAGTGCAAGCTAAGATGAAGAAACTGCACGAGAGGTTCGATAAATTTTTAACGGCCATCATTGAGGAACACAAGGTTTCTAAGAGCGAGAAGCACACGGACATGTTGAGCACCTTGTTGTCACTCAAAGATGTTCCAGATGATGAGGGAGCAAGACTCACGGATACGGAGATCAAGGCTCTTCTTCTGGTACCTACCCTCTCATGCCTAACTTTCCATCCATTTCATTGATTGAATTTTAAATTGATAGAATTATCTTATTATTTATATTAAATAATTTTAAAATATAAAATTATTTTAAAATATTCAAAAATAAAAAATTTAAATTATATAAACAAATTATAATTCAAGATTATAAATTAAAATTTTTTATAATTTTTATAAAATAATTTTAAAATTTAAAATTTTTTAATATAAATATTTTTTATTTAAAGTCATTGTTTTCCCTTTGAATAAATTAGTAATTTGGCTCAAATAGGCATATTAAATGAGCTTTAATCTTTTTTAATGAACACACAAATTAGTTATTAAAAATAATAAATTTATTACACAATAATTATTTTATCAAGTTAAAAGATATCAGAATAATTAAATGCAACAAGTTTGTTTATTATTTTTGAAAATTAAATCATACACTTAATAATTTTTAAAAATTAAATTTAAATAAATCCATCTGTGATAACCCAAAAAATTTCCAGCTATCAAAAATATATTATTAGCTTAGTATAACATTTATATATATGCTTCAGGTATAAAAATAAGTATTACAGCAATAATAAACATATCATATATATTTTATGCTCCAATAAGTTTTAAAACATTAGCAAACATATCATATATATTTTTAATTAAACTTCTAATATATTTAATAATTATATATTTATTTTTAATTTAAAGTGAATCTACATAGTTAATTTTTTTTATTCATATTTGTTATTGAGAGTGTTACTTGTACGATTATTTTTATTGCAATTTTTTTACAATTAATATGTGACGTGTGGTACTGTTCTACAACTACCAAAAGAAATTCGGTAAAATAAGTTGAACTCATAAATTAATCATGGATGGAAATTATGAGAATTAATTATGAATGATGTTTTTCTTATCACCACCCGTCGAAACCAGAAACCACCAAGGTACCAATTATGAATGAGTTGTGCCATTCACATAAAAAAGGATTTATGGTTCTGATTTCAACAATTGAAAATGGTGAGCTGTGGTCCAAAAATAATCTATCTAATATTTTTCTTTATTTTTATTTTTGTTCTATAGATTTTTTTATGAAATTTTAACTAATTTTTCCTGGGACAGCACGTGCTGTCCACAGCAAAAAATTGGGGTTTGTGATATATGGGCTGTAACCTTCCGCGACGCTCATTTAATATCATGTTTCCTCCAACGACACTTTTTTGCGTTAATACAAGCTCTAGATGCACCAACGTTTTCAACTGAAGACAAAACATTTAATATTGCATGGTAGGTGGCAAATATGAATTTAGGTTACCATTAATTGCTTGATGGAAAGGTAGAAAGAGATAATATTTTTTTAATATTTATTATATCTTTATTATTACTTAATAGTATTTATTTTTTTAAATTATTTTTAAATGAAAATATAAGAATTATTTTTTATCTATTATATATTTTTTTATTTTTTATTTTTTTACTCAATAATTCTATATAATAAAATACTGTTGATGATGGCGAACTTTTGCAGAACATGTTTACTGCTGGGACTGACACATCATCAAGCACAACGGAGTGGGCCATAGCTGAATTAATTCGGCACCCAAGAATCCTAGCCCAAGTCCGGGAAGAGTTGGACAGTGTGGTGGGCCGAGATCGACTTGTGAGCGAATTGGACTTATCTAAGCTGCCTTACTTGCAGGCCGTAGTGAAGGAAACCTTCCGTCTCCACCCATCAACCCCTCTTTCTCTTCCACGAATAGCAGACAAAAGTTGTGAGATCTACGGCTATCACATCCCCAAGGGAGCCACTTTATTGGTGAATGTCTGGGCCATTGGTCGTGATCCTAAGGAATGGTCGAACCCATTGGAGTTCAAGCCTGAAAGGTTCCTACCTGGTGGTGAGAAAGCTGATGTGGATGTGAGGGGCAATGACTTTGAGGTCATACCATTTGGTGCTGGTCGTAGAATTTGTGCTGGCATGAGCCTTGGGCTTCGCATGGTTCAACTACTAACTGCCACCTTGGTCCATGCCTTTGATTGGGACCTGAAAGATGGGCTTAACCCAGAGAAGCTTAATATGGATGAAGCCTATGGGCTCACCCTCCAACGAGCAGCCCCACTAATTGTGCACCCAAGGCCCAGACTTTCACCACAAGTGTTCTAATTTCCAAGTTTTGCTTCTTCAGCTTCCCTCCCTCCTTTTCTTAATAAATGGTTGCTACTTCAGGTTGCGGGGAAGAAGGTTCCAAAAGGAGGAAGAGCTACGTCTATATTCATTGCGCCTTTTAAATTTGAATGTGAATATGCTTTTCCTAGTATTTGCATTAAATGGTATAATAATTATATGAATTGAATTTGCTTTGAAAATCAGTTTGAATGGTTTTTAAAAAGAGGACATGAGACAATAGAGACAGATAAATCAAATAGAAACAAAATGATCCCTATGTAAGTTTTATTTCTTTTTCTAGTCACAGTTGTTAATAATTTTGTACTTTGTATTGCTTCTTAATGCTCTTAATGGTCCCGTCCCAGTGCCTTCTTTTATTATTATTATTATTATTATTATTATTATTATTATTATTATTATTATTATTACACAATGGTACTCATAATTAAATTTAAATTTTTCTGTAAACTACTTTAGAGTCCAACCATTAGGGTACGTTTGGTTGCGAGAATTGGATGGAATGGAAAAGAATAAAAAAGAATAGAAAGAAATAGAAAAGAATGTTATCATGTATAAAATTTGTTTGGTATGTCAAGGAAAAAAATAAAAATATTGTTATATTTTTTATTTGGTTAGATATAAATAAAAAGAAAATAATTATTAAAAGACTAAAATATTCTTAATAGATAAATAATAATAAAATATATAAAATAAAAAATAATAATTATTAAAAAGATCAAAATACCCTTAATAGATAAATAATAATAATAAATATATAATTTTTAATATTATTCCTACAACTATAAAATTTATTTCAGTACACAGTGACACTTTTCTCCTCAAAATAAGACAATTGGAGTTTCCTTTATATGAAGGGAAGTAAGCTTTTCATAAAAAGATTTCTATTGCCTTTCCTGCAACCAAACACATATCACTGATGGAATGTGAGCTGATTTTTCATTCCCTAGGTGATATTCTCACAACCAAATGCAGCCTTATATATGATTTAAAAGGTTGCATTTGGTGTGTGAGAAGAGAGATTGAAGTAATTGAAAATTAAAAAAAAAAAAGTAAATAAGTGGGATGAGAAATAATAATTATATCCTACTTTAAAAAAAATATAAGACATATTGTTAGAATAATAATTACAAAATATAATAAACATTTCTCAAATTTTTTGAAATTATTCCATTCCCAAAAATCTTCTTTACATGTAACAAATGCAACATTAGTTTTCTAGTCTCTTTGTGGTTGGTAAGGAGGAACGTAGGCGGAGGGGAGAGAAAGGGACTGTAGAGAATGAGGTGAAGCATCTGCAAAAAGTGATAAGGTTTTCTAAACCGACGTTGTATTGGCCATTGGGCATTGGCAGTAAAATCTTTTCATATACCGATTAAAGTTCATCCTAATCTTCAGATGAAAATAAAAATAATGCTATTTCACTGAGTACCATATACCAATCAAATTCGATCCCTTCAATTGCTCAATTAAGGAAATTTGGATTTGGATTATTTAAATTTCATATTTTTTTATCTATTTAGACTATTTTTCAAAAGAAATAGAAGGTAAAATAAAAATAATTTTTAACAGAAAATTTATAGAAATGACAATTGAAATAAAAAAATAAAAAAATTTAAAATCTTAAGATTAAAATTAAATTTAAACGGCTCAATTGAGCAATTGAGGGAATGGAAGCTTCGGGGTTCTATACCAATTGATCCTTGATGGCTTTATGCGAGAAAATTATGCTAAAAGAGATGATGTGCACGAATAAAATGCACTCATCAGATGTGGATAGATTATGATTTTTGGTGCTTTTTTTCCATACAATCTCAAAATAGAGTTATATGGAAGAACCCCCACATGTCCTCTTCTTGCTGGGATATATGATGCTAACGTGAAAAAAAAATGACAAGATGAAAATTATAGAAAAATCTCAAATTTCAGTTTGTACATCTTTTTTTTTTCTCCCTTCCCATTTTGTCATCTAATTTTCTTACTTTTTTACCTCAACGCCATAAGTCCCTCTAAAAGAAGGACACCTAAGAGTTCTTCGACACATCCCATTTTGGAATTGCTTGGAAGAATTTACCTCTGTTCTCTTCATATTGTTGAGAGGAAAAAGAGTGTAGGTCCTGGGGCCTATCTTTCGTTCTTCCTCTGTCCTCATTGCAGCTCCAGCATTTTACATTTGCTGCAAGCAAGCCCAAGGCCCAGTCTAAACTCAAGCAAATTGTTAATGCGCGCGATCTCTCCCTCATTCTCGCACGTTCAAAACCAAAGAATCCTCTCTACGGTTCTCATTTGCCAAACAAATGGCACAAGCTGATCCAGCAAATCGAAGCAGAAACTGGATCTAGAGTCCGCACCGTGCATCGGGAAGAAGCTCGGGAGGAAGTTGCCTCGTAGATGTCCAACCTCTCCAGTTTCATTATTCTTTTCTTTCCTATAAAATTTGTGAGATCAATCATCAATCCTGGTTTCTTGGTCCTGTGAGTCAGTGGTGTAGTAGTTTGGAATTCTACCAGAGCTTCATTTCGTTAGGATTGGAGTGGTAAGGTGTTTGAGATTACCATAAATCGAAGGTTAGAGAATCAGGAGGTTTGGCAAGCAAAGCGAGAACGATAAAGAATTATCGGAGTCGTGTATTTGGAGCCGATTCTGGAGTCGAAATTGATGAGGAGAAGTGGAAAAGAAACCGGAAGAGGAGATGAAGGTTCTTATTCTTTTACGAAATCGGAAATTCCTTCCGAGGAACAATGTTCCGGTGTAAAATTAAAGTTCAGCACGAGAAATTGGAAAGCATCGTCGCAGATGATTGAACTTACTCTCGTTCTGGTTACTCATCATTTTCGGAACTAGTAGAGAAAACGTTCAGAGGAAGTGAAATCAGGGTTGCCCTCTTCAAATTTAAAATATCACATTTGCGCTGACCTAGAATTAATTAATATCTAGATTATTCTCTATCTCTGATTTTCGAGGGCAGCTTTCGGATACTTAAAATTACTCCCCCAGATACGTTAATGGCTTCAGGCGAAGAGAAGCAGCATCCGCATTAACCAGAAGTACGTTTTCTTCACCTTTGAAGATTCAAAATTGTCGTTCTCTCTTTAAAGTATGCGTAGATTAGCCTCTCAATATTGTTTTAAGTGCTTAGTAATTTGGTTACATCAACTCTAGTTTGCGCTGGATAGTATTGCTCCACCAAGGATACTGCGACAACGTTCTTCAGTAACCGTCGGATAGCCACATCCTAGAGGTTAGTGGATGAAACCATTATGCTTATGGTGCAAATTTCACTGTTTTTTTTAATATCTGAATTATCATAACCGAAAATAGAAAGGTAAAAAGATAATTTCAGAAACTTAATTATAGTAAAGAAAATACAATTACTATTTTATAAAAATAAAAAAATTATACTTCACACTATTTTGAATGGTGTTAGATATGTTTGATATCAATGTAAAATTATAAAAGAAAAAATTTATATATAATTAATTATATTTTTATTATTATATTTTTTAATTAAAATATAATAAATATATATTTATCCAATCATATCATGACAAGTATTTGGTTTTTGTAAAAAATTGTATAATTAAATTATACACTTATTATAATATTATTATAAAATCATATACTTATGATATTTTAATTAGAGAATCTAATAATAAAGATATAAATAATTACATCTAAATTAAATCTAAATTGTAACTGTATACTTGTCAAATGCGCATAAACAATGTCAAAATAAAAATGACAATGACCATTATTGAACTAAAATTAGTCGCTAGAAACATGTCAGAAGAGGAGAATTTTCATCTACACCATTACGTGCTGGATCTTTTGCGGCTGCATAAGTGACTACAGAGATGCGGTCAGGCTAATTTTTGGCCTTTTTTTCTTTTTCTATTTAGGGTTTGGAGTTATAACATTTAAGTATGAAAACAAAAAAAGAATAATTAAAAATTCAAAAATTGTAATTATAAAAAAATTATATTTTAAAAATTTTAATTGGATCATAAATTAAAATTTTTTAATAATATATATTTTTTCACAGTTACAATTTTTGTCCTTTCAATTTTATCTCCATATCTAACTTTTATAATCCTTAACCTCCCCCCCCTCCCCCCAAAAAAAACAAAAAACCCAAAAAAAAAAAATTTAAAGACAAAAAATTGGCCTACTCCAGTGCAAAGGATCAGACTATTTACCTGCACATAGAAATATGGTATGTTCGTCCATCAAAAAAAGAAATATGGTATGTTCGCACTCAATTTTTACTTATTATGTTATTAGTATAAGACAAATAATAAATAAATTAAAATCCTTCTTAAATAAAATGTTCCATGTTAAAAAGGTATAAAAATAAAATGAATATAACAGAAGCAAGGTGCCACATTTTATGTCTTTATTATCATTTTTTAATAGTGTTTGTCCCTTTTTATTACTTTTTTAAATAAAAATATAAAATTCATTTTTCATTAACAAAATCTTTTTTTTAATTCTATTCTATGTACTAAACAGAGCCTGAATTCTCATTTGTCTTACTCTTACCTATTAATATTTGACTTTTTTCTAAGATATATGTACAAACAATTTGAGTTAAATTTAATTTAATTTTGGGTAGGAAAGTACAAGTTAAATTTTGGAAAGCATACTTACCTAATCTAGTTAAGGAAATGCTTATAAAAGTTTAACATTGTAATCTAAAAAGTTGTCTAGTATACAAAATTATTTTTAATAAAAATAAAAAAAGAATGAAAATGCAAATAAAATGAAATAATTATATTTAATATAATATATAAAAGAATAAGAATATTACTCTATTTATATATTTGATTGAATAAAAATAATATTAGAATAAATAAAAATGTCAAAAAAATAATTCCGCCTATGCTGTATTTTAATGTAAATCATTTTTACAATTGGTCTCAAGTTCAAAAAAAAGAGGAGGGTTGTGTTAGACAGTCAACGTAAAACTTTGTCGAATCTTTATGATATGGATTAATGATTTAGTAGAATTAATATTAGATTGTTGCTCGAAAGCAACGCATTTTATAGTTCAAGTACAGTATCAAATAAACAAGAGTCGTTGCATCGACGTCTGGGTGTAGTGAAAAATAAGTAAGGGTTCCCATATTTTTGTAAACAGATGTGGATAAAGAAGTTAGTTTACAAAAGTAGAATTCATTTTGACACTTGAAATATAAGTACACTTACAGGTAAATCAATAGAAATAGTAAATATTATGATTAAGAGGAGGATTACTTTTATGTGTTTACAAAAAACTAAATGAATAGGAAAAAAAGTGAAGGAATTAAACACCTCAAGTATTAAGTTTTGATACATTGGTAAGACTAAATTTAGAAATGAGATAGGTATAATTATGAATAAGTATTGAAAAAATAATATAGATGTAAAAAGATTAGGAGACAAAATTATAACGTTAAAATTTGTAGTGGAAAGGAAAAATTTTAATATTATTAATGCTTATGCACCACATGTACAGTTAAGAAAGTATTATAAGATAGAGTTTTGGGAGGACTGAGAAAGTCTGATTTAAGGAAAAGATTCTCATAAGAAGAGATCTTAATGGTCATTAGTGTTTGATTTTACTATAACTAACACTTGTTTTAAGAAGCATGAAAAACATCTTATCATGTACAAAATCGAGAGAATATGCTCTCAAATTGATTTCTTTCTCATAAGAAAAGTGGATAGAAAGCTTTGCATGGATTGCAAAGTTATACCTAGAGAGAGTTTGATTGCACAACATAAGGTTTTAGCGATGGATGTTCGAATTAAAATGAGAGTAAAAAACAAAGACAAGAGATAATGTCAAGGATAAAGTGGTAATTGAAAGGTGATAAAGAAAAGAGTTTACAAAAAAAGATTTTAAAAGAAAGATCATGGGAGGCACAAGGAAGTGCTAATGATATGTGGGACAAGATAACTAAAAAGATTAAAAAGGTTGCAAAAGAAATATTCAGAGAATCAAAAAGTTTTGGATATAAGGATAAAGAATCTTAGTAGTGGGATACAAACGTATAAGATAAGATTAAAGTTAAAAAGAAATATTATAAAGTGTAGTCTTTATGTAAAAGTGAGAAAAATTGAAAAAAAAATATAATGCAGCTAAGAAAAATACTAAGAAGGTGATGAGCGAAGTAAGAGTTAAGGTATTTAATGGATTATATCAATCTTTAGGTATTAAAGATGGATAAATAAGTATTTATAAATTTGCTAAAAGTAGAGAAAGAAAGACAAGAGACATAGATCAAGTAAGATGCATTAAGGATGAAAAAGGAAAAGTTCTAATCATGGAATATGATATTAAGAAAAGGTAAAAGTATTATTTTTATAAACTATTTAAAGAAGGATGTGGGATTTTATCATGGCACTTAAATAAGTTAGACACCACAGAGAATGATCAAAATTATATCTTTTATCATAAGATTCGAGAGTTAGAGATAAAAGAAACTTTAAAAATGATGAATAATGACAAAGCAGTAGGACCAAATAATATACTTATTGAGGTGTAGAAGGACTAAGAAGTGAAAGGCATAAATTAACTCATAAAGTTATTTAACAAGATTATGAGATTCAAAAAAATGTTGGATGTGTGGAAGAGAAATACTTTAATACCTATTTATAAAAATAAAGGGGATATATAAAACTGTGCAAAGAAAAATTAAACTTATAAACCATACTATAAAGTTATAGGAGAGGATTATTGAGCGGAGATTAAAGCAAGAGACTCAAGTTATAAAAAGTCAATTTAGTTTTATAATTAATAGGTTGACCATGAAATCAATATATTTATTGTGAAAATTGATGGAGAAATATCGAACAAATAAAAAAAACTTACATATAGTGTTTATCGATTCAGAGAAAGCATATGATAATGTGTTAAGAAATATTTTGTGAAAAGTTTTGGAGAAAAAAAGAGTATATATGACTTATATTCGAGCAATTCAGGTATGATACAATTACAACTAATATGAGAATATAAAGTGGGTTCATTGAAAATTTTTTGATAGCTATTAATTTACATCAGGGGTTAACTTTGAACCTTATCTTTTTATTATAATTTTATATGTGCTTACTGAACATATTTAAAAATTAGTGCTACAGTGCATGTTCTTTGCAGATGATATAGTTCTAATTGAGGAGTTGAGAGAGGAAATAAATGAGAAATTAAAGATGTGAAAATTAATTTTAGAAACATATAGATTTCGTTTAAGTAAAAGTAAAATAGAATATATTGAATGTAAGTTTAGTAAGAGGTGCACTGTTTTTAACATAAAAGCAAATAAAAAAATACACCATATCACAAATAACTCAATTTAAATATCTTGGGTTCATTATACAATAGAAGAGAGAAATAGAGGAAGATGTAAATCATACGATTCAAGTGGGATGGATAAAATAAAAGAATACTTTGAGTGTTATTATAGATAGATGGATACTATTCAAACTTAAGGGTAAATTTTATCGCACATTTATAAAACTAACTTTGACTAAGTATTGGACAATAAAAGGCCAACAGGAGAATAAATTTAATATTACACAGATGAAAATATTGCGTTGGATGAGTAGATATATCAAACAAGATAAAATTAAAAATAAATATATTAAAGAAAAAATTAAGGTTACATCTATTGTGAAAAAGATGATAGAATCACATTTTAAATAATTTAAACATGTGTAAAAAATAACAATAAAAGCCCCCATAAAAAAGGTATATTAGATAGAAAGTAACCCAATAATTAAAGATAAAAATTATGAAAAACTATAAGTGAAATTATTAAGAAAGATTTAATTTTAAATAATTTATTTAAATATATAATTTATAATAAAATTTTATGATGCCGTTTGATTCAGATGGCCAACTCTATCTAGTGAGAAAAGACCTATTTTTTGTTATTGTAAATAAAAATGTCATAAAAAAAATCCTTTATTAAAAAAATAATGGTAACAAATATATAACAAACTTGACATAAATCAAAAATAGTAATTACTCTATATTCATGCATTTATATAAAAGAAATAAATACCATATTCTTTTTTGACATTTGAACAATATCTAAATATTAAATAGGATATAAAATAAATCCCTTCTCCATCTCCCTTTACCACAAACTACCAATCGGGGTGTTGGAATCCTTCAAGTCCTTTCGATTGTAGTTAAAAAAAAGTCATTACAGTCATGATATTATAATTCATAGTTATTAAGTTTCTTGTCAAAATTCTTATTCATAGAATCTAAATTACACCATTTCTTTTCACAAGCCAACATTCATCTAACATAATCGTCGTGTGTAAAATATACGTTGCGACACGACACGTAGGCGTTACTGCCGCAAAAATTAAATGCATTGAATGGCCCAAAAAAGAAAGAAAATTAAATGCATTGACATTACACATGGTATGGATGTTACAAATATGACTATCAGATCTTGGAAGAATCGAAACAGTTACAAATATGACTTTTCTGTACAACCACCTCCACCCCTCTCCCAAAACACACACACACAAAAGATGTAACAATTTCCTTCTGGAAAGAACATCTTATGCCATTACCTAAATCCCGCTTCTATTTGCTGACTACCAAGAAGTTCTTGGATCGAGTGTTCTTGTTCAAAATTAATGTAACAATCTGATACTAAAATCAGTTTCATACCCTGTAAATTTGGGGGGAAAAAATTATACAGATAGATATTGTTGATAAAAATCAATCAGAATACCCAAAGTTTAGTAAACAATATTGAAGTCACATTAGATCTATAAACAAGATATTTACCATAAAGAAAATCTATAAACAGGATTGATTGCTTCTTAAGAATATAAAAATCAATCAGAATACCCAAAGTTTAGTAAACAATATTGAAGTCACATTAGATCTATAAACAAGATATTTACCATAAAGAAAATCTATAAACAGGATTGATTGCTTCTTAAGAATACATCACAGTCCATGTTTCAGAACTACTATAGGTTCAACTAAGTGAAACAGATTCACCAGTAATCTGCTAATGCACAAATGTTGAACGATAATCTGGGATTTATCCATTATTGCAAATAAACTTAGAACATAATTAGCAGTATTCCATTTCAAAAATATGAGGAACCATGAAATTTGTCCATGCAAAGCCCATTCACAACTAAGTCGTCCTTTTGAACTAAAAGAACAAAAACCTCAGTTCTACGTTATAGTAATGTTGGATTAGCTTAAAATCATCATAATTTAATTTGAAATTGCTTAAAAATAGAAATAAAATAAGTGGAATCGAAAGGGATGGGGACCACAATTTGGAAGGGGAGAAACCATTTTTACCTGAAGAGTAGCTGGAGTTTGCGGTAACTCCATGGAGGTAACCAGGTGATCGGAAAAAGAAACCCTTTTCAAAGCATATAGCTCAGAGGTAGAGGTATTCCCAAGAACCAACCACCATTGCTCATCTTTTATCTGTATTAAAAGAGAATTATTAATTGCAGTTTTAGAGACCACTTATAACAGACAATGTAAAAACTTCACCTTAGGGAATCGAGGTACAAAAGCTCTAGAAGAGTGTCGTCTAGAATTGGTCTTCTCCAATCTGACGTTCAAAGTGTGGGGCATCCCACTGTCAGTGTCCTTCCCCTGAAGCTTTACTTTCATTTTGACACGAGGGAAGTGCTGCAGATCCTGGGTTTAACAAAAAGAAAGTAACTAACAGATAGCAACTGAAAAAGGTTATGTGCTTGTCTACTTTTGAGTTTTTGACAAAGACCATCGACATGCAGGACAGGAGTCACTTGGTCACGCCATCAACCACTTCCCTTCCATTATGAAATATTGGGCCATAATAAATATGTAGAAGTAACTTTTTTTTGCCCAGTAAAAAGAAACTCTATTAATTACCATACAATGTTCTTTTGACAAGGGCAACTAGTACATATATGTATTAACAACCGTGTGTCTGTGTGTGTGTTTTGCTAGAGCAACTAATTCAACATGATCTAAGGCAGTCTAAAATATTCTATAATTAGGTGATTTTAATTTAACATTAGAACATATTACAATTTCAGTATTTAAGATAAATAGCAGAGGGAAAAAAAGACTAGGACATAGATTGGACAATGATTCAAACATACAACAACAAACAACAACAACAAAGCCTTTTCCCACTAAGTGGGGTTGGCTACATGGATCAATCGACGCCATAAGCACCTATCGTAAATCATATTTTTAGACAAACTATTTAAATCTAAATCTCTCTTAATAATTTCTCTTATAGTTTTTCTTGGTCTTCCTCTACCTTTAATTATTGGACTATTCTCCATCTCATCTACTCTCCTAACTGGGACTTCTATAGGTCTCCTCCCAACATGACCAAACCATCTAAGTCTTAATTTTTCAATCTTTTCCACAATAGGGGCGACTTCCACTTTCTCTCTAATGTATTGATTCCTAATTCGATCTCGTCTAGTGTGTCCACTCATCCAACGCAACATTCTCATCTTTGTAACATTGAACTTATTCTCTTGTTGACTTTTTATTGCCCAACACTTAGTTCCATACAACATTGCAGGTCTTATAACTGTACGATAGAATTCAAACATAGATATGTCAAAATCAGAAGTGACTAGGAATGAATTATTTCTTTTAGCAAAAAGAAGTAATGATCAAATTCTCCGTTGGGGTTTTTAATATTTAACCATATGCAAAAGACAATTGTGCATTTTATTTTCCCTCACTCTGCTATCTAGATTTACATTAGCACACATTCACAATCCAGGACTAGTAGGAAAACAACAATAACAATAACAATAACAAGAAGCATTTTTCCACTAGATGAGATCGGTTATATTGATCAAATAATGTCATAAAGTTTTATCGTGAATCATGTCTTTAAGTCTAAATCCTTCTTAATAGTTTCACCTATAGTTTTTTTTTCTTCCTCTATCCCTAATTATTAGACTACTTTTCACTTTATTTATTTTTCTTATTGAGATTTCTATAACCTTCTCCACACATGTTCAAACCATCTAAGACACAATTCTATAATCTTTTTCACAATAGGTGCAACTTTAAGTTTTTTTTTTAATGCATTCATTTCTAATTCTATCTTGTCTTATATGTCTGCTTATTTAATGTAACATTTTTATATTTGCAACATTGAATTTATTCTCCTGTTGACTTTTTATCGCCAAACACTTAGTCCCATATAACATTACGAATTTTATTTTTCACTACACTCATATATTGATGCAGTAACTTTTGCTCATTTAATACTGTATTTGAGCTATACAATGCGTAGCTTTTAGACAATGTCCAACACATTGATAATCCATGACATAAAGATGCGATAAAGTTTTATATTAGCTGTCGATTGCTTAACACAACTCTCCTCTTTTTTTTGGACTTGGGAACAACTATGAAATAATTTGCATCAAAACACAACATAGGTAAAGTTTAGGACTAGTATGAAAACAGGAAAAAAAAAATCTATTGAAAAAAGGAGGCAAAACTTATTAGCACTTTACCTGATACAATCTTGAAGCTGGAAAATTTCCAGTTACAGTCTGCAATGCTGCCTTAGGAATATCTAGTAGTTTCTGTACAGTAGAAATTCCATTTCTGCTTAGTGAACTTATCAGATCAGCGTTCATGCATGACAACATCCATAAGGCAGAGTCCTTGTCAAACCACAAACCCTGAAAAGAGATCATGATATTTAAAAGAATAAAATAGTAAAGGATACTCTAGACGGGGAAAATAAACTGTTGAGGGGCCAGAAACCATCCTTGAATACTGTATAAATGGATTGTAAGCAATAATACAAGCATTATTTTTGTGAAATTTGCAAATATAATTCCTCCTCTTTACTGTAGGCTTTTATATGAAGAGCAACAGGGTTAAATTTTGCAATATCCATAGCTAAACTAACAAAGGAAATATAGGATTTAAAGATACAATGAAGATGGTGAATATGTTACTTTCCCTCTGCTTGATACAAGTTACAATGGGAAATCATCAAAAAGTGTGTGCTCAATCATCAAAAAGTGGTGTGCTCTATCTAATTATAATATTCTTCTTCCCTTTAAACAGCAGAAAGAATAAAGAAAATTCAATAGATATTGTTAAAGTTCAACACGAAAATATTTTCCTTGCCCTTGACATTTGAGTCCAAATACTCATTTACATCTTCCTCTTCAACTAAGCAAAGAAACTTGGAAATAAACAATAAATTTGTTAGGAACTCCACAAAAAAGTGTGCCTCTAGATTTTTTTGACTTGTGGGTCATGTTTCTGGAGACAGTATAATGATCCATGTATCCAGATTGCTGATATAAATAAATAATTCAGTATAATAGTTCTGCATAGAGCAAAAGCTGAGTAGCATATATTATTAGATGGGCTTAGTGAAAAAAGGGGGGGGGGGGGGGGGGTAAACACGTGAGTTGCCAAACAAAGGAAAGAAAAAAATACCTGCATGACCATTTGCAGAAGATGCATGCAAGTAATTGAGCTTGAGAGCCAACCACTGTTTGCGCATATATCAATCATGGCCTGAATTATGCGTATACTCTGATCTAATACTGATTTTAAGTCTGTAATATAGTCACTGATTGGCAACTCCAATTGAGAAAAATGAGCCTGTAACCCAAAAATTTTGTATAATTAGAGATGCAAGCAAAGTAATCAAAGAAAATAAAAGAATTGTAGCATGCTGAATTCCCGCTTACAGACACAACTGACCTGAAATAGAAGATTTGCTTTGACATGAGGATCATCTAGACGATTTTTGTCCACCGGATATTTAACTTTCTCAGATAGTGCTTCGTTGTATTTTTCCTATGACAGAAGGATGATGTTATATTGTATACTTTAGCAAACGAATATGATTTTGAGAGCATAAAAGGACCAACTTGGATGTAAAAAGGAAATGTAGCAATGATCAAATTATGAGAAAGGGCAGTAGTCCACAAGTATAAAGTTAACGCTTAGCTTAGCAACAAAAGGGACATGAGGTACAAACTAAATTTTAATGCATTTCCAAAACGTATTGCATCCCTAACAGACATAAGTTTAGATGGCAAGAAAAATCTAGTCCATGCATGCTTTTGCTACTTGTTATCCAAAAACAGATAATCATTGAGAGCCGGTTTTGAAAAAACAATACCTCATTATGACGCACAGGGAGTTCATCAAATTCGGAGGCAGCAGATAAAATATGCAAAAACACCTACGGCCCAAAAAAAAAAATCTTTATCAATGATTTTAATTACTAATGAAATAAGACATTTAAAATGAAAAAAATACCAGAAAGATAAGATAGAAGGGAAAATTTTAATTTCTTTTTTTTTTTTAAACTTACTTCAAGCGATGTATTTGGACCTATGTTTGAACCAAACATAGATACAGTCATGTAGCTGAGGTAATACTGAGATGCTATTGAACCTAGCATCATTGGCTCCACCTTGTCTTCATTCATTTTGATGCATCCGCTATCTTCCAGATCCTCAAATGTGTTCTGCACTAGGCTGCCAAAAGAGAACAACTGGTCAAAATGCCACTGTTTAAAAGAGAGACAGTATCGCTAAAATTAGGTTCAGAAAGATTTGGAATTTATGGCATTACCTTGACATATATGAACTTAGAATTTCAGGTTCTGCATTCTCCAATCCATAGTAGGCAGGATTGACCAACTAATGAAAAAAATGCTTATTAAGCATGTCTGTAGAACACTAATATTACAATTGCTAAATCTATTAAGTGCTAGTTCAATTTCTGATCAACATAAAACATGATGGTCTAACTAGAAAATGATTTGTACAAAGTAAAAATACTCTCGAGGTGATTAGGAAACCCCCCCCCCCCCCAAAAAAAAGGTACTATAAAATTTCTGGAGACAAGGGTTTTACAACAGAACTAGAGCAATAGTTAGATCGATCATATATGATTGTTCACATAAGCCAATAAAGACACAGAACTTGTGCACTCCACTTTATATGTGAGTTATATACTTAAAGGCTACAATAAGATGACAAAAATGAGTATAGAAAATTGCTTCTGTTAAATATGAGGGAGGGGTGGTATGGGAAGTAGAAATCTTCAGGACTAACATGAAATGCTTAAGTTTAAATACGACTCTCAAGCATATAGCCACTAACTACTTTTCTGTATCTTCTTTTAACTGTAGTGAAGTGCCAAAACTTACAAGTCTACGGAATAAGTAAGTCCATGTGAGATAATGCACTGCATCTTCTTTATGGCAGATTGTTTGAGAAACAATTTCTGCATTAATGTGATCATGCAACTGCTCCCTTAGACTGCTCTCAACAGGAAAAGGCTCATACAAGAACTGCAACAAGACACAAAATCATTCCAGTTCCCAGGCTCTTCAGGTAAAGACAATTATAATTATCAATATCAAATTTGACCTTTTTATAGAAGCTCTTCTTGGGTTCATGAACAAGAATGACTGCTTTCCCATGCTGGTCAAATTGAGGACGTCCAGCACGACCCATCATTTGCAAGATATCAGTTATTGGAAAATCAACATACCTCTTTGTCTTTCCATCATAGTATTCTGTCCCCTGCAAAAGGAACAAAGTACTGTTTAAAAAGCGTAATAAATTCAGAGAAAAGACAGTAATAGAGAGCAACAAATATAATGAAATTGATTTTTATTGTTACAAAGGGTATGATATGTATAACATAGAAACAACAAAGTTGTAAACAGGTAGAGAAAAAACCAATACATTCTTGCTTGGTAAAAGAATATTGAGCAGTGAATGAACAGATTTTTGACATAAAATCATGAATAAGATTAGAGAAAAATGAAACGGTAAGAATCCAAACAAAATACAAGTATGTTTTCACTAGTTCAGCCTTTGCTTGGAAACATCTTCTAAGTGAATAATATAATTCATACTATGGTAAACATAAATTCATAATCAAGATAAAATTATGTTCCTCCCTACTTTATCCTACCAAGAAAAGAGGAAGAAATTAGTGTCTTTCTACCTTTCTCCAAATTCTGCCCTCCAAATTTCCCCCGATCCTACCAACCAATTCCCAAACATCAGGTGCTTATGCTTTTTTGGCCTCTACTTAATAGCTTAAACTTTTGAATTGATATAAAGTCTTTGGTAGAAACATAAACATTAAAAAAATAATCATTGCATGATTAAGGTCTAATCAGGATCACAAAAAGAAGCACAGACTGCACTCTAGTAAACATGAAGTTGGTAATCAATTAATAAGTTCTTAGTAATACACTTAAAACATCAGTGATTTATGTGAATGAAGGGAATAATAGCGACTTGTCAATAAGATTTTCTTACATTAAAATTATATTAGTTTCAAACATTGTTCCTTAGATAACTGCAGCAACTACTTCATGCATAACAAGTAGTTAACGACCCAATAAAATAAATCCAAACATGACTAGGACTAAAAAATAAGCAATTTCAACATGACCAAATATGACATCTACCTCACCCAGAAAAAAAGGTTTCGACTACTTCTCCTGAACTTGCTGGAGAAATGACGTATTACCATATGTGGATAAAGAAAGCACGCTACAAGTTCAAGTCCTTCAGGTATTTTATTTTTAAACCCCCCCCCCCCCCAAAAAAAAACAAAAAAAAAGGGAAAAGAAATGCTAGTGCAGCTAATCACCTTGATAATTACTAGATGAGCTGGAAGATTCACACCCCAAGCCAATGTGCTTGTACAAACCAATACCTACATTGATATCATACAAAACCTAATCAGTCAAGTGTGAGCCAAAACATGAATGTGTTTTTAATGAGAATTTACTAAAGACAGTGCCAATTTTTAGGTTATAAATATATGCCTGAATCTTGTTATTTGCAAATAGTTCCTCGACCAGTGATCTGTCTTTGTCATTGAGGCCTGCGTGATGCAACCCAATGCCAAATTGTAAAGTATGCCTCAGGTTTTGATCAGATACTTGAGACAGAACCATTTGCAGCGCTTCTTCTGGTATATTGAGGAACTGCCTTGGATGTTCATCTGAAGCAGCAAACTACATTCACAGAGAAGAGAAATAAATAAAAGTTCAACTGTCATGGAATAATTACTGTTCCCAGCATGAGATTAAATCTTCACCTGAATTAGATCCAATGCAGTAAGTCTTGTCTGCCGTCGTGATGAGACAAATATCAGAACTGGCTTTGTTGGTGAATGTGTGCATATTGCTGCATAAGCTGGTTTGTTCATACTGTTCATCCTTGGGCAATAATACTTTCCAGGATATCCCTAGAAGAAGATCAAAAAGTTAAGGTGACATATTTGCAACATTCTTTTCCACTTCCAATAAGAAACAACAATCATGAACAAAGAAAAATTAAATTTCACTACACCATATATATGAGGGGTTATCCAATATGACCTCAAGAAAAATTAAATTCCATAAGTATTAAGCAATCACGAGAAACAAATGCAATTAAAGCAATTATGTACCTTCATATATACTACTGTTTCCTAATGGAATGTTAATTATGTTTAGTATTAGCCATTAAGCTCCTGACTTTAAAACATGTATAATGTGTGTGTACGGTTCTGTATATATATATATATATATATGAATATGACCACCTAAGAATATAATCACTTATATCTGCTAAATGCTTCATCCTAAAGAGAATGTAAACATCTCCATACAAAACCAGAAAATCCATGGAAACAGATCTATTGCAATAAGCCTATGTGCCCTTTTTTTATTTAAAAAAAGAAAAAAGAAAAAGCATACTTATCTTTATGGTAACAGTTAAAATTGCAAGCAAAAAATTTACATTTTCTTTCTCATGTCACAAGTTCTGTTAGTTGTATTGTATTGCATTGATTCTGTTCATTACTTCAATTTTTTTAAACCACAAGGTACTCTAGTTGTGCGGCATTTACAACAGAAGAACTGAAGGAATCTGACAGCACTCTCACTCAAATGAAAAACTTAAAGAGTGTGCTTGGTAGGAGAAAGTGAAGGGAAGGTTTGAAACAGATGGGTGGAAATTTATAGGTATTTGGTCACAACAAAAGTCAGGGTACACCCCTCAATTTCATTACTCCCTTCTCCAACTTTTCATTTTACCAACACAATTATAATCAGGCGCTATACAATGAAATGGACATGCAAAGCCATAAGCTATGAAAAACTGAAACAACTTGCCTGAATATGAACTTCCAGAGGCACAGGCCTCACACTTGGCTTGAAATTGAAGAGTCCAATATCCTCAACGCCCAACCAATCAGCTAAATCACTACATCTCACAATAAAAAAGGCAAATTATTAGTTGATCCAAAATTTCCTATAAATTTATTAGTTGATTTATTCATCCAGAAGATCAAAATTAATCTCACGAATACCTTTCTTACGTAAGGAATTTCTCACAATCTACTGTAGAAAGTTTGCATTGTCCATATCACTCCATCAATGTTTGAAAAATAAAGTACAATATACTTTTCAAACAAAAGAAAATATGGACCATTCGATTTCATGCTTATTGTTGTTTAAATTTTCTAAAATTTTTCATGAAGATCAACATGATAGTTAGCAATTTCTATAAGTTATTGAAGAGTGTAAGAGTGTCATGACTTACACTAGGGTCAATAAATCCATACACACGCATGGACACACATATATGCATAAGGAGTTTAGGACTCAGGAAATGGGCAAGTGAATAAGAATTGAGCTTCTCTCATGAAATATGTCCAGAGGAAACCTACCCAGCATTAGCTAGAGCAGTAGAAAGACCTACAAACCGTACCGCACGCTCTGTTTGAGATGATATGTATCTCATCCTTGAAACAATAACCTATAAACAGAATTCCTCAGTTCAGCAATCAGAAGGCATCTATAAAACAAACAAAGAGCTAAAATATGCACAAGTTAATTGAATTTGTTAAAAATTTTGGGTTAATGAAAAATTATGATAAGCAATTATTAAGTTTCAGCACAAGGTATGATTTGTGCTTAGTCCATACTTAAAGCCCAAAGGGCTTTTGTGTTGGAGAACATGTTAACGTTTATAATAGAACAATTCATCGACCTTTACTTAATAACTTAAGTTTTCAAATTGAAGTAGTCCTTGATAGTATTAAAGCGTGTCTTTTTTCTATAAAGTTAAAAATAAAGAGAAGTACCAGAGACTAGAGGGTCAATAATATGTCACAGTAGTTCATAAGCATATACCTCAAGGATGGGCCCCCGATCAGCTCCCAGTAAGTGAATTTCATCCAATATCATAAGTCCAACCTATTGACCAGTGCCAGCAAAATGCAAATGAAAAGTATATAGCATTAATAAAATAATTTAGTATTTAATATATAATACTATATATACAGCAACACAATTGCTCAAGACATGTACAAGAATGCACCTTTGTGACATAGCTTCGACTATGCCAATTACGACTAATACCATCCCACTTTTCAGGAGTAGCTATTATAATATCTGTTGACAAAAGGGCCACCAAATCCGGAGTATAGTCTCCAGTCATTTCAACCTGATAGAAGAATAGTATCACTACTACCAATACCATATGTTTATGTATATCTTTTTTGAAAAAAATAATCAAAACAAATTAATACCATCTTTTTCCCTAGCAGAGAGACAAGACGTTTTTGCCAATCATTTATTCTTTCCCTAACAATAGCCTTCAAAGGTGCTATATAAATAACCTGCATTTTTTGACAGCAGTGAACTTACGCACTCCATAAGATAATGCACAAAGAAGTTGCACCATAGAATGTTATTTCTGTCAGCAACAATGCATCACAACAAAATTAAACACAATGTAAACAAAATGTTTCCCCACCCAAGAAACAAAAACAATACAGGTTTACAAAATATATCATCAGCAATCAACAGAGCATAGGCTGCCATGTAAAAGTCCCCCCTCTTGATTTGCTTAGAAGTAGGTTATCAAAACCTTGAGGAAGAGTAAATGCCTGCTGCAGGAGAGGATATGAATAGTTAAAGGGTTAAAGCAGATACAGTTGATCATTGCTAAGACGATGGTAGACTAAAAAAATTGGATGACTCGTTTTATTCTTCTTGCATTACAGGATTTTCTTTTCCTTGCATGTATAAAAATAATGAACTATGCATTTTCTTCGTTCACATGGTCTCATGGCAGCACATCAGGATGTTGATATGCTCTCAATTCCCATTCTGCAAAGCGGAAGCAGCATGATTTTTTTCAAATAAAACATCAATATCTCTTGTTTTGTACTTTTTCTGTAATTCCATTATTTTGAATATATGCTCTCAAGGTGCTATAACAAATTTAAGTACAAACCTTCATATCAGGCTTAGTGTTGAAGAGACGAAGCATAGCAAGCTCTGCAGATATAGTTTTTCCACTTCCAGTTGGAGCTCCCAACAGAACATTATTGTCTGTGTGATACAAGGCATGAAACGTCTGCCAAGTCCAGTAAAGGCATTAAAGATGCAGTCTCCATATGTTGTTTATATATGTAGAATCCATGATGCGTAACCTAATAAACCTTGTAGTAAAGCAATTAAACCAAACCTGTGTTTGTATAGGATTAAAATGTGAAAATTTATATAAAGCTTCATAAGCACTGTTTCCAAGAGAAGTCACTGGGAGAGGTTTTAAATCAAGGAGTTCTGTATGAGCAGTACGAGCCTGAAGAAGGCATAGTCTTATTGTAAGATAAAGTTCTGCCAGGAGCCAGCTATCATAAAATTGTGCTGGAAACAAGAAAGAGATAAATAGACATCTAGTACCTCAGGCAATGTCAGATTATGAAAAGATACAGTGTAAAATGCCTCTGCATTCAACCAAGAATCAGAAATGGCATGAATGTAGTATTGTGGTGGATGAGGTTCAAATATCGGCACAGTGAAGGAAAGCTTATATGGTTCTCCCCTAGCCATCCGCTTTGTCATAGTGAAGAGTTCTGAGTGGTAGATGTGATCATTCTCAGAGTCCTGCTTGCAATAGTTGATTATAAACCCAATTTAGAGTTAGCGAGTACCAAAATATCAACCAGTTAAATATTTAGATACTGAACATATGTTTCAAGGGAAAGGTGGGCCTATGACAAGTGACATTAACAGCAACACACAACAAATCTATGGCATATCAGATATGCATTTGGCATTGCACATGGAAATTGTAAATACTTAAGGTCACATGCTGGATAAAAAAGAATACCAGTTATGGCTAAGACACATGGGCAACTTTTGAAGTTTCTTAAATAAAGAACTCTGAGTATATTAAAACATCCAACCAATGAAGCACTTCTATTAAAACTGCTAGAACATACAAGTAGAGCACAGCAAATTGTGAAGTTGTCTATCACAATTTAGATGGAGTTTTTGCTAATTAAGACTTCGAACTAATTTTTATTTCTCTTTTTTTCAGTTTCTCTGTATTTTGCAAATGAAAATGATTTTTTAGTTCTTTGCTCATCCAACATACATCTTTGCACTGCAGAATTATAATTGGATAATTAAAGTCTAAAGTTTTAAGCAATTATGAATTGGGAAAATAAGAATTCACCCAAGAACAATCTAAGAAAAGACAAAGAAAACATCCTCAAAGGTCAAATCCATCAGAGAAGCACCCGCAAAAATTATTTGATAAAACTCAGTATTCATGTATTCTCAATCTTCCATTAATGTTTTATTATTCTTTCACAAACGATTGAAGGGTTATCATTTTGTCATTTACTTGTTTTCACAAACTGCTTGGCATTTCAAGTTTTTCGTGATCAAATAATGTGTTGGTGTCTCCTATCCTATTCTTCCAAAGCTTGATATAAAAAATTTGACTGCTTCAAGTCATATCATACTGAATCACAACTGCAGAGCAAGGGATTGGGGAAGAGGCTATGGAGGAGTGGGATATATGCAAAGCAGGAGTTTCGAACAAAAAGCCCAGCCAGTGAGAAAAAATAGCCCAATATTTGTTTTAAATTGTATTTACAATAAATATAATATCCAAGCCACATTTAGTTTAGAATGATCTATCAATTTCATAATATGATCCAAAAAGAAAAAATATGATCAAGTAATGATTAATGTTTACTTTAGTTTTCCAATATTGATGTGCCAATCCCATGTTCATTGTTTTATGAATATGTACAAGCATGTCCAGCCATAGATCCTATATTTATGCGAATTTGCTGAATCCTCATAATTACATTGTTTGTACAGAGGAAATGGACTGAATTTATCACTTCTGTGTTCTCTGATAATTTACAAAGGAATTTACAAGAATTAATAAGGAATAGCAGATACAGAGAGAAGAAATCTTCTCCTGATATTCAGCCAGCAAATAGAGGGGAATCTGGGAAAATTAAAAACTGTAGCTGCTATATACATAAATTGCAACAGTTATATACATAACTATAGCCGACTAATTTGAATTTGGAGGATAATCAGGGATTCCACACTTCCCTTCAAGCTGGAGAGAATATATTAATCATACCTAGCTTGAATAAATGATTATCAAATTGAGTTGTAGGCAAAGCTCTAGTTAGCACATTAGCGGTTTGTTGATGTGTAGGAGTGTAGATCATCTCCACAATCCCTTTATCTATTTTCTCCTTGATAAGGTGGCGATCAATCTCTACATGTTTGGTTCTATCATAGTGAACCGGATTCTTTGCTATACTTATAGTAGCTTGATTATCACAAACTAGCTTCATAGAGGTTGTACTTAGGAATTGAAGCTCTTCAAGAAGTCTAGTCAATCAAATGCCTTCACAAACCCCATGTGCTAAAGCTCTAAATTCAGCTTTAGCACTACTTTGAGCAACAACTAATTGCTTCTTATTTCTCCAAGTAATTAGATTTTCCCAAATATAGATACAATACCCAGAGATTGATCCCCTATCAGTAAGAGATCCAACCTAATCAACATCAGAAAAAATTTCTACCTTTCAGTTTGTCCTCTGTTTGAAGAGTAGTCCTCTCCCTAGAGTCATCTTCAAATACCTTAAAATTCTATTAACAACCTCTAGATGTTGCTTGGTAGGATTATTCATAAATTGGCTAGTTACACCCATAGCAAAATTGATATTTGGTCTTGTATGTGAGAGATATATTAGTTTTCCCTCCAACATTTGATACATTCCTTTGTCTACAAGAATAGTGCTTTCTCTTAAACCCATTTTATTTGAAGAGTCCATAGGTGTCTCAAAAGGCTTACAACCCAACATCGTTGTCTCTTTTAGTAAATCAAGCGTATACTTTCATTGGGATATTGTGATCCTTTTGCTTGACAGGACCACTTCCATTCCTATAAAATATTTCAAGACTCCTACGTCTTTTAATCTCAAACTTCTTCTTGTGACAATTATATCATCCACATAAACTATCAAGACTGTAATTTTATCACAAGAAAACTTCAAGAAAACTTTCTCATTTGAGCCTATGTGTAACCAAGGTTTTTGAAGACCTTGATAAATCCCTCAAACCATGCTCTTGGTGATTGTTTAATTCGATAAAGAGATTTTTTCAACCTGTGTACAAGACTGTTACTATTAGGAAATTTCAAACTAGGAGGTATCTCCATGTAAACTTCTTCAAGATCCCCTTTTAGGAAAGCAATCTTAACATCAAGTTGGTGAAGTTGTTAGTCCAAGTTTACAGTTGATGGAATTGTAACTATCAGGCTAATGGTGCTAAAAACCTGTGAGAAGAGAAAGATAGTGCAAGAGGGCCTAAGATTGCATTATTGGCTATTGAGATGGCGAGAAGAGAAGAAAGAGGAAATAGAGCTTCTAACAAGCTAGATGCCTTAGGTCACATGGGGTATGAGCTAGAAGAAAGAGAGTAGACCATTAGACGAGTATTTCTGTGGATGAGGGAGGTTTAAAAAGAGGTAGGCAAGAACTTGGCATGAGAGGAAATAGAGCTTGTAACAAATTGGATGCCTTAGGTCACATAAGGTATGAGCTAAAAGAGAGAGAATAGATCGTTAAAGGGGTATATATCTAAGCGAGGGAGATTTAGATAAGGGTAGGCAAGAGTTTGGTATGAGAGGAGAGTGCTCTGGTCTCTCGAATACTAGAAGGGTTCATTCTTTTCTACATTCCTTTTCTTTGCTAGCTTACTTTACTTTAATTGTTGGTTGTTGCACCCTAGTTGTAGCATTTCTGTCTTTTGTTTTGGTAATTCAATAATTGAGGAGCATTTCAATCTAATTTTGGTATTAGGTTCCATCAATTTGGTATCAAAGCAATGACAACTCGAGAAAGGCTAAAAAAATAGGAATTTTCAGTGTAGAAAGGCCCCATTTGGTTGCTTGTAAGAGAGACAAAATCCTTTTCCAAAGTGTGTGCAATGTTTATTATGCACATATAATCATTATTCAATAGTACCTGTCCCTTTCTATTATTTTTTCAAAAGTAAGGGCACAAAATTCATTTCTTATCCCACCTACCTACTTTTTACATCCTTTTTCCTTTTACATCATCCAAACAAATGGGACAGAAGTGAAAGAGTGTATGCCCAATGGAAGAGGGAGTTATAGGAGAAGAAATGGCAAAGAGAGATGGAAGAGATGAAGGATATAAAGGTTATGATGAATAATGTGCTGAAATGCATTAAGAGGAGGGGGGCGGATGATGAGGAAGAAATTAAATAAGGCCAATCAAAGCCTCCATCGTTTTCAAAAGAGGACTTATCAGAATTGAAGGTTAAGGAAGAAATGAAGAAAATTAGAGAAGAAGAGAATTATGAACAAGGTGGTGTTGCTGTTGTAGAGGTTTGTGAGAACAAACCAAGAGAAGAGATGAAGTCGACAACCATTGAAATTATTGAGCTTGTAAAGATCCTACCAACTAATAGCTCATCATCGGCGAAGGAAGTGTGACGAGAGAGTGAAGAGAATCAAGCTTTTGTCATATTTTTGACGCCAAACAAATCTATAGAATTTCATGTACTAGTTAGACATTGAACAAGCCAAGAAAAGAGAATTGAAGCATGGTGGTGATGGAGAAAAGAGCAGGGGAAAATGCTGAAAAGGAAGTTGATAACAAATTTTGTCAACAGCAAAAGATGACAACAACAAATAAGGGAAGGAGACTAATTGGGTTTTGGATAAGGTAAGGGTATTTAGATGGGGTAAAAGCCCAAAACTGAATTAGCAAGACAAACCATATGGGCTTTATTGCGTTAGCAAAGTGGCCTAATTAGTAAACAAGTTTGATCAACCAAAGTCTGTTATCTAGCTAAATAGGAGACAAGGTATGGTAAATGTGCCTATTGTCTTCGTGCATTCTGAAGTGCTAGAGCGACTTCCATCAAGTGCAAAGGTAACAAATAGGTAGGCGGAGATGGAGATGCACAAAATTTTGGATCATATAGAAAGAAAAGCTGGGTTAATACTCAAAAACCAACACTAACAAATTTGAGTAAGGAGGTGGAGGAAGTGGCACAAGGTGATATGAATACAAAGAAAGTTGGATTAGTATTGAAGCACGAATGGCCGCCAAAGGAAGTTTCTGAAGTTGTGTTGATCAAAGCACTCCATAATGTGTACAAGGAAGGTATGTGAACTCAATTAAGGTTGTTGAATGCCCATGAGATTGAAGAAAGGAAGCAAGCATTAGAAAACACACCTGGGGCCAAATTTGGACAGGAATTCATAAGTTTTTCTGGCCCATAATCCAATAAGACCAAGACCTAAATGTTGCAAGTCTTTTAAGAATTTGGCCCAACCCAAAATACTGCATTTGGTTCGTACAAGCCTAGATCCACAAGAAGATGATAAATTCCAAACAGTGTTCTTCTGTCATCAATGGAAGGAGATGGTCATTTTCAAAGAAGCACAGGTATAAAGCCTGTGAAAACAAGGGATCAGGAATATGTTGTCTATCATGATGAGATGTTTGAGCCAAAGTAGAGGAACAAGAGCCAGCAACTACGATTGTTATTAATGAAGGAAAAGGGAGATGAAGATGAAGATAATAGAATACCTGATGAAATAATCTTTATAGGTGGAAATCAAACTCTTAATTCTGGAAGGAAAGAAGTAATTCACAAAGTTGTCAACACTGGAGACATGCCAATATAGGTTGGCAGCTACTATCACTTCATTGAAGTAAATTACTACTTAGTATTTGATTGAAGGAAAGCATATGGCATATGCCTTAATATAGTAGCAGGGACTGCAACATGCTTAAGCCAAGGGAAAGTAAAACCACTGTACTTGTGAGCATTGGAGGTATCAAAGTCATCAAAGTTGGTAAAGGCATTGCTGATGGCTCGATTAATGATTCCAATGGGAGGATAGCCATAGAGGTTGTAAGCATAAGGGAATTTGGACACATGGAAGAGGAAAATGCAAGTGAAGGCCTGACTAGAGAAGACTTTTCTTTCACCACAATTATTTCTTGTGACAAATATGCTAAAATGTATGACCCTACTACTAGTAACAAAAGCTGTCTTGATGACACTGACTTAAATGATAAAATTGAAAAAAAGTTTCTATATATGGTGATGAATGTGTTTTTGGAAGTGGGAAAGTTATGAGAGATGGAATGGGCAAATGTTGTGATCATTGATCACATTGGAATTATTAAAGCAAGTACTAGTATTGAAGATGGCCCTATTGTATCAATTGGAAAAGAAGGGACTCCAAACATCAAGAATGGTGAATTTCATAATATGATTATTGGGGCCAGCACTAAAGTTATTGCTAGGGAAGGGTTAATGGCAACAACTAGGCATATAGATTGTCATGTGCATTTTATATGCCCTTAGTTAGTATCCAAAGCAATATCAAGTGACATCACAGCTTTAGTGGGAGGTGGAACAGAACCAGCTAATGGAACACATTCTACAACTTGCACACTAGCACCAATTCAAATGAATTTAATGTTGCAATTATCAGATCACTTGCTAATAACCCTTCTTTGCCAAGGTAAGGCTTATTGGAAAAAGCAATTAGATCTATCCAACAAGGTACTTTCTATAAAGAGGCTAATCTAAGGTATCATAAAAAGACTTGAGATTATGTTGAAATTCATGTCACTGAGGGACTCAATGGTTGTGACAAACAAGCATCTCTAGGTGATGGTTATGACATAGTCGTGCCTAACAATTGGAAGGGATTTTTGGTCTTGCCAAATGAATCGAGATTGCACATTGTTCATGCTATTGTTATTGGCTTTTATGATAAGCTAGAAGATGCTAGTTTCAGTCCTTTGGGGAAGCAAGAACAAGGTCTTATTGGAAGGAACCCCTTAGTCCCAAATTCTAATTCTCACCTTGAGAGCAAGGTGAAGCTTCGAGGGGCGGGTAATGCTACACTCATAACTATTGGGCCAAGGGCGCTAAAGACATATAAGAAGAGAAAGATCGTGCAAAAGGGCCCAAGACTGCATTATTGGTTGTTGAGGTGGCTAGAAGGGAAAAAAGAGGAAATAGAGCTTGGAACAAATTGGATGCCTTGGGTCACATGCGGTATGAGTTGGAAGAGAGAGAGTAGACTAAAATAGAGCTTGAAACAAACTAGATGCCTTGGGTCACATGGGGTATGAACTGTAAAAGAGAGAGAATAGACAGTTAGAGGGGTATATCTATAGGTAAGGGAGGTTCAAAAGGAGGCAGGCAAGAATTTGGTGTGAGAAGAGAGAGTTCTAGTCTCTCGAATACTAGAGGGATTCATTCTTTTCTACATTCCTTTTCTTGTTGGCTTGTTTTACTTCATTTACTAGTTGTTACACTCTAGTTGTAGCATTTTTCTCTTTTATTTTGGTAATTCAATAACAAAGGAGCATTTCAATCTAGTTTTGGTGTTAGGTTCCATCAACAACCATAGAAAGCAAGACAAGGACAATACTGAGCTTGGCTACAGGTGCAAATATCTCCTAATAGTTTATGCCATAGGTTTGTGTAAAACCTCTGGCCATTAACCTCACGTTGTATCTATCAATATTTCCATTAGCTTTGTATTTCACATTGAATACCCACTTACATCCCATGAGTTGTTTTCCTTGAGGCCGATGAGTAATTTCCCAAGTCCCATTCTTTTCCAAGGCTCTTAATTCTTCGTTTACAGCATCTCTCCACTTAGGATGTTTGAAGGCTTCCTTAATGCTGTGTGGCACCTCAATGCTATCCAAGCTTGTAGGGAGGGCCTTGTAACTAGGAGATAACCTTTCATAGGATGTTATGTACAAGATCAAGTCCCCTTTCTATAAGCAATGCAGAGATAAAGATTAGTAGACAAACTCAAATCAATGGTAGAGGCATCAAAATCAGAGTTACCACGTGTGTTGATACTAAGATTGGAATTCAGGTTAGGTTGACAGTGCTCTTGATGTTCAACTGAAACAATTTCTGGTTCGGTCACATTATGAGGTATTTCAACCTCAAACACTCCAACTGGAACAGTCTCTGGTTCAGCCACATTATGAGGAACTTCAGCATCAATAACTCTCCTATTCTTGGGTTCCAGGTGAGGAGTTAGCATGGGTTCAGGTAAAGGAGGTAATATGGGTTCTGGTTCAATGAAAATAGGAGCCCGAAACTGATATTCCCCTTCATTACTCCTCTCCCCTTCAATCTGAGTTCTGAGGTAATACCACGTCTTTAAAGAAGGTTACATCCAATGTGGTGTAAAATTTTCAGGTAGTGTGTGAGTAACAATGGAACCCCTACTGATATGGAGCATACACAAGGAAGAGATGCTTTGATCAAGTTTACTTATTTGGGATGAAGGGATGTGAACATAAGCCGAACACCCAAACACCTTTAACAAAAGGTTAGAGATGATTTTATTATGAGGAAAAGCTCTAGAGAGTTTTTGGCATGGTGTATCAAATTTAAGAATCCTAAAAGGCATTCTATTCATAAGATTGGCAACAGTTAACACAGCTTCCCCTCCAAAAAGATTTAAGAACATTGGTGGTTAACATGAGGGAACGAACAATCCCAATAAAGTGCCTATTCTTTCTCTCAACAATATTTTGTTCAAGGGTATAGGCACAAGAGCTTTGATGAATGATGCCCTTTTCAATGAAAAATTGGCCAAGGGCAAAATTGAAATAATCACGGGCATTGTCACTCCTAACAATATGAATTTATGCTTGAAACTGATTTTGAACAATAGTGTAGTATTGTTGGAAAATAGGCCCAGTTTCAGATTTATCCTTTAAGAGGAATACCCTAAAAACACGTGTGGTCATCTATGAGTGACAAAAACCAACGAGCACCAGTTATGGTTTGGACTCTAGATGGACCTCAAATATAACTGTGAATAATAGAAAAAGGATGGGATGGTTTGTACTTGAGAGAGGGATAAGAGCTTCAATAATGTTTGGAAAATTAACACACTTTACAGTGGAGAAATATAGAGTTTTTATTGAAAAACAAGGATGGGAAAATTTTTCCAAATATATAAAATTAAGATGACCGAATCTTTGATGCCATATCGCAATTTCCCTTTCCATCTCAGATACTTCAACCTTATGTGAGGCCAAGGTCATGTGACATGTGACTTTAGTCTTCACCCTTATTGGATACAACTCTTCACTTTCTTTAGCATTACTAATCGTCCTCCCCAAATTCAAATCTTGAAAAACACAATTAGATGAAGAGAACTTAGCAATACACCTTATCTCTTGTGTGAGTTTACTGATGGACAACAAATTACATGATAATTTTGGCTCTAATAGAACTGATTCAAGAGTTAAAAGTGTCAAAAATCATCACTTTCCCAATTCTAGTTATGGAGGAAAGGGAACCATTTGCTATTTGCACATTATCATCATTCTTACAAGGATTGTATTCACAAAATAAGAACATATCACTAATCATGTGGTCCAAGGCACCAAAGTCAATAATCCAAGTTACCTCATCAGCAACACTAGTAACGAAATGCATTGGAAAGGCTACTTTTTTGGGCCGTTATTCCAGTAGCAATGGTAGTATTTATGAGGAACCTTGGTTAATTAATTTCTGACACAATCCAACCTGCTCTTTGGTAAAGAATGCTGGTTCAACGATTGTTTTGGTGGTTCCTTCAGGTGCAGCAATGTAACTTTTGCTCTTTGATTTTTTAGATGGCTTCCAATCAGCAGGCTTGCCATGTAGCTTCCAACACTTCTCTCAAGTGTGACCAGACCAGTGACAATGATCACATCAAGGCCTCCCTTTCTTCTACTTGCTGTTATTATTTGCATTTGTTCCTTTGATCAGAAGGGCAGACCCTTCTATAGTAGTGGAAGAGGATCCAAGCATAAGCTTCCTTCTACTCTCTTCTGTACAAACCTCCAAGAAAACTTCCTTTAATGAAGGTAGGGGCTCTGTTCCAAGAATTCTCCCCCTTACCTCATGTAATGATTTATTCAAATCCAGGAGGAACTTAAAAATGCGCTCCCCCTCAACAATTTCCTTATACTTCCTTGCATTTGCTGGGCTATTCCATTCATAGCTGTCATATGCATCCATTTGTTGCCAAAGATAAGTTAGTTTTGAGATCATGGAGTTTACTCTTGATCTCAAAGAGTTTAGAAATGTTGTCACCATCTTCACTACTTTCCATATCTCATAAGCAGTGTTGTAGATGAGGAATGTTCGCCCAATCTCAAGCTCCATGGTATTGATCAGCCAGGACATCACTATGTTATTTTCTGATCTCCATACCTTGAATTTTGGATCTTTCTGATCTGGTGAAGGCATCTCACCAGTCAAATAGTCATCTTTTCCCTTGTCAGATACATAAAGCATTATTGATTTGGCCCACTACAGATAATTAAGGCCACTTTCCTTAAGCCCAGTAATGAGAGGAAGAGACCCACCAACAACAACTGGACTGGGTGGATTTAACCCAATGGGCCCACTCAAAACTTGGCTACTATCAAAGGCCATATGGGTGCACTAAATGGGTACAGGTGTGAAAAACAAAGACAGATGTTCAAAACAAGGAAAAAGGACAGATAGAGTTACCAAACAGAGATAGATGGGTGCGAAACAAGGAAACACAGGGATAGGTGTGAAATGAAGACAGATGGGTGCGGAACAGATGGAGGACAATGCTATGATGCTGAGCAGCGCGGAACAAGTGTGATGCTCCTGAGAAAGATGCGACACACACAAACAAGAATGCACAGACTAGAGAATGCTCTGATACTAAGAGGAAACGGAGTGAATTTATTGGTTTTGTATTCTATGATAATTTATAAGGGAATTTACAAGAATTTATAGAGAAGAGCCAAAACAAAGAAAAAAATCTTCTCCCGATATTCAGCCAGAAAACCGAGTGAAATCTGGGAAAATTAAAAATTGTAACTGATATATACATAAATTGTAACATTTATATACATGACTACAGCTGACTAGTCTGAATTTGCAGGATAATCAAGGATTCCACATGTACCTATATAGTACTCCTTATCCGTGCTTCATAGCTGGACAAATTTTCACAATAATCTAGCAATTTATTAAATGACTGATCATCCCATGAAAATCTAATAAGAATTATTCTCAAGGCATCACCTCTACCAGAATCCACCAACGTTGAGCAGCACCATGAAAACGATCTTTCCAAATAAAATCAGGAGTTATGACCAAACCAATCTGTAAACAACAATTTACTTCTGTGAAATTGGATACAAGGAAAGATATTTTGGGGTAAAAAGGAATTGCAATCTTGGGTACTCTGAAAAGAAACATTTATCACAGTATTACCTTCAAGACAGTCCTGGTTATTGGACTCACAGTTGCAGATAACTGAATTGAGGGAAAATACCCCAGGTATTGCTTGATCAACTAAAAAAGGACGAAGAAAAGAAAAGAAAAATTCACATTTATTGAACACATGTCCAACTCCTAAGGAAATCCTTGAACACTATTCTACTAAAAGGTGCATACCCTTCCTCCAGGTGCATAACGAATTAACGCCCCAATGTCTTTTTCTTCCATCTCATAAAGGCGATCTAAGTCAGCCCCACGTTCTTCAAGCTTCCGCAATATCTAGACCACTTAAGAAAGATTATCACACACCAGCATGAAATATAGCTTAAGAAGATAGCAGGAATTAAAAAATCAGGACAGACTTCTGCAGAGAGGTCCTTGTCGAATTGCCTAAGGGGATGTTGGTGCGGCCAAATTTGTCGATCCACAGCTTTGCAATATTCCAACATAAACAAAGTCATCTCACACCAGCCTCTCCGTAAACAAATCTCAAATAAAGCCCTCATTATACGAGCCAAACTTGCACTTATGTATGCAGCATCAGATACCAATGAAAAAGCATCTATAGAGCCTCGAGAAATGTATAACTGCAAACCACATAACCATCATTATTTATGCATGTTTTGGCATGTATAAACAAGAAAACAGAGTCAGTAGGTTGTAAACAATAACCTGAATCAGAATAGAAATCTTTCCATGTTTATTGGAAGGACCACCCTTAATTTCTAATGCGCATGATGAGCGTGCTAACATCTCTAGCTCATGTTGTTCTTCTTCTCGGACGACAATATTCTCAAATTCAGATGAGTGTGCAACCATGTTAATAACCTAGAGTGATAGAAAAGGCAAAAGTTAGCATGAAGGGACATGCAGTGAACAATTTACATAATAATTTTGATTGAGACTGGATAGAAGTTTGCGACAAAGAACTGAACCAAGAAGGAAAATGACTGACTGCCAATTACCACATTTTTACCAATTTTATAGAACAATCAGTACATAAGCAAGATAAGGTATTTCTAAAATAGTATATAATAAACATACCCAGAAACCTTTAACAGTAAAGAAAACACTTAATTTACCCAAAAACAATTTTTTAAAAAAAAAAGCAAATACTTTTTTGCAGTAGATCATAATCAATAACCTCACTATCGTTCATGTGATGTCTCAACATTTCATTGTATGTTTCAACACTGGAATACTGAATGTAAAAATGGCTTGCAATGCGACCAAGCTCAGTACAGTAAAAATTCCCACTTTTCTCATCAAACCGCATCATTTTTGCTTTATCAAGTGCACGTGCAGCCTCAATTACAAAAGATCTTTGTTTAGAACTCAAAGAAGGATCTGCCATAACCTAAAGCAAACAAGATCCAGAAAGCACACTTTAGACCATATATAGAATTATTCAAGAAAAATCCTCTGAATATATATAGGCAACCAACTAAAACATGTTTAAGATGATAAGAAGAAAGAATAACAAATCTAAGCATTGAAGCAAGTTATCAACTTATAAGTTTGAAGTAATGGTAACCAAGTATTCTGTTTTTTTTGGTGGATACAAATACTGAGTTTATTGATAAGAAGAGAGAAAAATACAATAACACAGGATGAGTGATCCCCCTCAATCAAAAGAAAAAAAACCAAGTCTCCTTAACTCAAACAATTTTTACAATCCCTTTGTAGATCCACAAGGAACACCCGACACTCCTAAAAGGCCATTATCTGAAACCCACAGGGAGGCCAAAAAAGTAATCAAAGATTTAAAAAGGTAAACTTTTTACGTGTTAAAGATTAAGAATGACTAGTGGCATATAGGAAAAAGCAAACCAATTTTCTTTTTTAAACTAGCACGCTTCCCCCAGGCTAGTGGGGTAGCAAGAGGCAGGGTGGACATTTAAGAACGAATAAATGGCATCTGATTTCTGAAATGCTGGCAAGAGAACCCCAAAATTCTTGCAAGACCATATTCTCCAAAAACACAAATTCTTCAAGAAAATAACTAAAGTATATAACAAGATTTTCCCTTACAAAGTAAGAAATTGTACATTAGAAAAGAGGAAATATACGATGGTGGCATATGACACAATATTAATTACCTCATCCCATCCAATGCCATATGCCAAAGGATTCATTCTCATCCTTATGAAAAGATATGTATAGCCAAGCCATGCACAAGCTTCCTTAACATTAGTCACAGTGCCCAATGCCACCTCTGCATTTAAATTATCTTTCAAGGAGCTAACAAACTGCAAATAATGAAAGAAGTCACTAAGGAAGTGGTGCCAAATCCACTAAGAACATCTTGCAAATTCTTATTTTGGGATAAAAACATCGTGTGCATTATCTAATATGCAGCAAGCTATAGTCAAAGTACAGTAAAGAAAATGACTACCTCAACATCATCCTTATCAGTACCTGACTTTCTATAGGAAGTTGACTTGTCAGTAGGCGGAGATAATATGCTAGCTTGTCATGAGATGTAATTATGATACCTTCACCACTTTTGTCAAACTGAGGTCTCCCAGCCCGACCAAATATCTAGAGTGAAAATGTGATAAAATTAGCACTTTAGCTATTGATTAAGCCATTATAGAATAAAAAATGTACTTCATATGTACTTTATAGAGGAAATTCATAGTCCTACCTGCATAACATCAAGCATACCCAAGTCCCGCCACCCACCAGCTTTGGGATCATACAATTGGGTACCCTGGAGAATGACACCATTCAGATCAAATTTCAATATGAAAGTACATCAAGACCACCAAGAACCTAAGAGGATATAATATTAAAACCAAGCTGCTGGTTATAAAATTGTACAGTAAAAAGCCAGTAGCCATCTACATAATATTTAACTTTACACACTAATATTATAATTATCCACTACAAGATAATGTGATAGGGTTTGACATTTCAAAATCTCTCTCATATGATACAAAGGCCCACAGATATGTATGTATGTAATAAGATTAAGGTAAAATTATACAAACCTTAATGACAACCGTGTGAGCAGGTAGATTGACACCCCATGCCAGGGTTGCTGTACAAACAAGTACCTAAAACCAAGAAATGGCATAATTCTATAAACTACAGGAAAACTCTGAAAATCTAAGCCAAAGAAGCCACAGAGGGATAAGCTCTACCTTCAGAACTCCATCAGAGAAAAGCCGCTCAGTTAGTCCTCTATCTGCACGTAACATCCCAGCATGATGAATGCCCATCCCAACTTCAAAAAGTTCAACAAGATCTTTGTTTCTGGATTTAACAACTTCTTTCTGGAAAGCATAAAATCAATAATCAATAATATATAAGAAGAAGAGATAGCACAAGAAGAACCAGAAGAATGAAGCCTATCTTCCAATCACCTTCATAAAGGAATATTGTGGATGTTCATTATTCCTAAAGAGCTCCAGGTCATCATTCTTTCGTGCAAGCTCAACCTATTAAACAGGCCATATAAAGTGATGGTACTTAAGCTTGGCACAAGCTACTACTTTTATTAGCAATTAGCATCCACAGATAAGGAGCCACAAAGAATACACAGCTAAAAAAACTTCTGCATAAAAAGCTAAAATTATCAAGGTAACTAGCAAAACCACGAAGGCCACATGCAAATTCAAATTACAAGTACAGCTAAAAAACAAACTTGCATAATTTGGGAAGGCCCTCAAAAGGGCTGGCTTGCACAGTAACTATTAATACACATAAACTAACCATTTAGCAGCTGATGGAACCCGCTGAATCAGGTATTATTTATGTATGGATATAAACTATCAACCCTCCTCCTAACAGTGAATGTGACTGAGGAAGGTACAAGCTCAGGTTACAGTGTGAGGAGAAGTAGCAGAAATAGAAAGAAAAGAAACAGAAAAGAAACACCACTGGTGTTAGAGAGGCCAGCGACTCTCCCAACACTATTCTCAAATTCTCCTCCTCTCTCTTTAATCCCTCATTCCACAAATATAACCCTCCATTGACTACACCCTCTGTCTCTTCCAGCTCATACCCCACGTGGCCCATGCACCCAGTCAGTTACAAGCTTCCTTTCCCTTTTCTGCCCTTCTAGACACCTCATCAACTATTAAAATGCCTTGGACCCTCCTGTGTTGCTCTTCTTATTTCTTTTTATAAAGAGAAAAAAGAAAGGATAGAAAATTAGTTGAGAGGAAATGTAATCTAACCTACATATGATTCTCTATTTATAAGAGAACATACAATATAATGTAATGATTACTAATAAATACAAGATATTATCTTAGTTACAGAATATCCTAATGCATTGCCCTGTTAACTACAAAATCATAACCTACCAGTATAATAACTCTCAATCCTATCCCTCTCGCCTGAGCAGCTATCACACACGTTAAATATTTATATTTCAACGCTCCCCCTCAAGCTAAAGCATATAAATTATATACCCCAAGTTTGTTACAAATGTAAGAAATGCGTGGTCCTCATAATGCTTTAGTGAGAATGTCAACCAACTGATCATTGGAGTTGACACAGTTGGTGATAAGAGTCCCTAATAATATCTTCTCTTTGATAAAGTGATAGCCAACTTCAATATATTTTGTTCTCTCATGAAAGACAGGATTTGACGTAAGATGTAAAACAGCTTGATTATCACAAATTAATGCTATCTTGCTTGAATCTCCAAATTGGAGTTCATGAAGCAATTGTTTCATCCATACTAGTTCACAAAGCCATGGCATTGCTTTAGCACTAGATCGAGCCACAACTTCTTGTTTCTTATTTTTCCAAGATACAAGATTCCCTCCAATGAAGATGCAATAACCTATAGTAGATCGTTGATCTATAGGAGATCCTACCCAATTTGCATCAACATATCCAACCACTAGGGTATGTTTATGATCTTCATATAATAAGCCTTGCCCAGGAGCTCCTTTGATATACTTGATAATGTGTGTTGCTGCATTCCAATGGCTAGTGCATGGTAACTATAAGAATTAGCTTACTACACTCACAATAAAAGATATATCCAATTGAATAATGGTAAGATAATTCAATTTTCCAAAAAAGTGTGCTATAATCCAAGCCAAAAATCTAAGTGTAGCCTTTAGCTATAAGGCGTGCCTTAAGACGACCATATTACCATCAGGACCTTTAATAGGATAAACCCATAGACAACTGACTACAAATTTATCAAGCAGTAAGGGGACAAGTTTCCAAGTGCCATTTGACTGCATTGCTTGCATTTCCTCATGCATAGCCTATTGCAACTCAGGATGAGAGAGAGCCTCCCTATGGAAGAAAAATAGAGGACAAAGGATACAAAAGCATAGTAAGGTGATGACAAACGACAATAGCTCAAAAAATTATAAATAGGATGGAGATTACGAGAAGAATGAATATCTAGTGAATAGCAATAGGAAAAACATCATTAGGAGCCAAATTTGGAGTAGAAGCAGGCAATGGAACTGTGCGTGAATCAACATGGACATCCATTGACTCTACAAGGAAGCTAAGTGGAGCCAATGCGGAGGAGACATTAGAATCAACAGGAGAGTCAACAAATGAAGGAGAACTAGGATCAAAGGATGGGACAAGAAGGATATTAATGATAGTGGGAGAATCAAGAGAATGGGTCAAGGAATAAAAAAGTGTGGACTCAAAGAAATTAACATCAATCGTCATGAAATAACAATTAGTGTCAAGAGAATAACAGCAATACCTTTTCTGGAGACGAGAATAGCCTAGGAAGACACACTTATTGGATTTAACGAATAGTTTAAATGGGATAAACTATCTTGGAGTCAAATGGTGGACAAAGCAAGTACAACCAAACACAGGGTGGAAGATGATACAAATATTCATCAAGGAACAAAATAGAGTGAGGGACCTGATTTTGCAATATAGAGGAAGGTATCCAATTGATCAAGTAACATGCAGTGAGAATAACATCCCCCTAAAGCGAGAAGGAACATTGTAATCAAGCAATAAAGTACAAGCTGTTTCAAAAAGATGGCGACTTTTGTGTTCAATTTACTCCATTCTGTTGAGGGGTATAAGTACAAGAGAATTGATAAAGTATGTCCTGTTCAATCATGAAATTTCTAAAAAGAGTAGAGAAATATTGAGGTGCATTATCATTATTAGAAATTTTGATATAAGTGCCAAGTTGATTATGAATCTCATTGCAGAATTGTTGAAAAATAGAGAATAATTCGGAACAACTTTTCAAAAAAAAAACCAAATATAACAAGAATAATCATTAATAAAAGTGACAAAACGTTAAAAGCCTAGAGTAGAACAAGTACGAGTTGGTCCCCAAACATCAAAGTGGATAAGATTGAAAGGAGAGACAGCTCTATTGGTATTGCTTTTAGGAAAACAAACTCGAGAATGTTTACCCTACTAACATGACTTACAATTTAAAGATGACAGGCGAGAGACAAGGCACCATTTGGTTTATTAAGACTAGGATGACCTAAACAATAATAACGCAACTCTAAAGAATCTAAAGAGGCATAGATAACTGGAGATGTCAACACAAATAGGTGATAAAGTTCATGAGATTCACCCCCGGTGCCAATCATCTACCCTGTACACCGATCCCATATAATCACAGATGAATCAAGGTAAAAGTATAGTTAAGCATTTGGCTGAGTTTATTAATTGAAACAACATGAAAGAGGCAGCCAAGAATATAAAGGACAGAAGTTAAGGATAAAGAACGAAGTGGTTTGAGTTTAACCAATATCTTTAGCAACTATCTTAGAACCATTAGCAAGAGCAATAATAGAAAAGGAAGAAGGAGAAATATTAAGATGTGAGAAGAGATGTGGATTACTAAAGATATGATCAAAAGCACCAGAGTCAAGAATCCAAGATCCAAGAGAGGAGGACTGAGAGAGATAGGCTACATAATTACTAAGTTGTGCAATAGATATAGTGGAGGTGGTAGCATGTTTAGTAGCTTAATACTGTAAGAACGCATTGTAGTTGACTCCAAATGAAGTGATTGATGGAGGATCATTGATTTTAGGAACATCATCATTCTTTGTTATGGCAACATTAGCTATCTTGGGATGACCATGTAGAGAATAACAACGGTCGCAAGTATGGCCCAATTTGTTGCGATAAGTGCAATGAAGCTGTTATCCGCAGTTGCCGCTACCATTGTTTTGTCCTCCCCGTCCTTGATTCTAATTGCAATCACTATGTTGTGAAGCAAATATAGAAGTCTCAAGTGGCACAACTTCATACCACAAATGTTCAATCATTGTAATTGAACAAGAATATTGTCAAAACTTGAGAGAATTTGATAATGAATAGGAGCAAGGTCCACCCTCAAACCAACAAGGGTAAGAAACATGAATAATTTGTATCATTGGCATTCCTATTCTTAGGCATCGGTAAATATAGGCAGCAATTCATTGAATTCTTGTTTCACTGACTCAATCCTTCCTACATAAGTATTCATATATGTATTTAACTACTTCAAACTAATCATTTTAATGACAAGAGTATGAATACGTTGAATGTCATTAGTATACATAGATTTTGCCTTTTGCCAAAAAAAAAAATCCTATAATTCTGGAGAATATGCCATAACTTATGGTCAACTAAATGCTATAATAAACCACAAAGTTAATGGTCTATTTTCTTCAAAGTTGGTTGATCTGAAGTGGCATTATCATCAATTTGTTTCACCAAATGATCCTCATAACCTTGACCAAGAAACCAAAGTTCAACAGAGATTGCCAAGTGGTATAATTAGAGCTATCTAGCTTCTCAAGGGTAATAATAGGATTTCCTGAGAATGTTGTGAGGAAAGCATTCATTTTTTGGACAGAAAAGGCTAGAACAATGTCAAACATCCTATATTTGGATTAAAGGGAGCTCTAAAAGGCGACAAACAAGGAATAACAGTAAAGAATAGCCACAAAACTTGAGATCTAATGAAAGACAGCACATACACTTTGAACAAGGACCAATCACAGAAGATGAAGCATTGGGCTGGAGAGAGAAGGGACCAGTGACGACAACGAGTTCTGGACAGATGGTGGCCGAAGTGGTGCTGCGCGTGCTATCACATGCTGGCGCATGGATGAAGGACGAAGCTGCTTGAGCAATGAGTGGTGGCGCATGTGGCTTTGTCTGGTGGTTTGGCGATAGGCGTTGGCTAATCAACAACGTCTGAGAAGGCTGGTAGGGCACGTGTGTCAAAAATTGAATGACTGGAATGAGACACAATCATTGGGAGGGAAAGGACTAACTGAAAAATGGCTCTAATACCATATAAAAAGAGAAAAGAAAGGATAGAAAATTATTTAAGAGGAAATGTGGTCAATGAGTCTAACCTACATATGATTCTCTATTTATAGAACATACAAGACAATGTAATAATAACTAATAAATACAGGATACTACCTTAATTACAGAATATCCTATATATCGCTCTATTAACTACAAAATCATAACCTACCAAAAGTATAATAAAGCACATGTTAAATATTTACATTTCAACACCTCTCTCACACATTTTCAGCACTTTAGGTCCCCCAGCCACAGGCTTGTCAGCAGCATAAAAGTATATGTACCCATTTAATAATAAATGTATACACTGAAGGAATAGTTTCTGTCCAAAAAGTTTCTTGAAACAAATACATGTCAGTCACTTTACAATTTGGCAGTTAAAAATAAAATAACAACAACAACAACAAAAGTGATACAATTAAGAAAATGACAAAGAAAATAGAATAATTAATGTAGCAATGATCGCGGGTGACCACTGTACTGATGAAATCTTGCCCCTCCATTGCACATACAGGGGTGGCACGGTAGAAAATTTGCGTTCAATAACAAGTTAACAAATTTGAAGAATATGAATGCTTAAAAGTACTCTAACACAGCCAAAAGAACTTCAAAGCAGATAACAAACCATATAAAATATCCTAATTCACAAACCAGTCTCTCAGCAGTCTTTGCAGTGTCTTTCCGTGAATGAACAAACACCATTGCCTGATGACCTTGCCTAATAGAATCAACAACCTGGCTCAAACAATAGTGCCAAACGAAGCAAATTAACCACCATAACAAGATTTGACATGTTTAAAGCTGAAGAGAGATGGAAAGAAACCTTCTTATAACATATCTCATTCAACAATTCAATACGAGCTGCAAAGTTTTGCTCACTAATTCCAATATACTGTTGTGCAAGAGGTACTGGACGGTAACTAGGGTCAAAGAAAAAAAGTCCTGTTTCAGGATTCACTCTCAGAAATTGTGCAACCTGGTGACAGCAAGCAGCCACAACTTACACTTCAGCATTCAATATGTAGAAATTAATAGACGTAATAAACATAAGTATAAATTATCGAGACCAAACACCTCTAGGTAATTAGGAAGGGTTGCAGAAAGGCCCACAATGCGTATCATTGTCTGAGTTGATTCAACCTGATTTTTTTAAAAACAAAGGGAACAACTGTTCAATCCAAGGTCAATTATCATGTAGGGCAAGAGAATAAGTGACTGTATCACCAAGTAGCATGTTAAAATCAATGAAACTATAGCATGAGAAAAGGAAAATTTAACAGTCTCCTTTGATTCTTCCACTCTTGTACTCACGAAAAACTACATTCTTAGCTCTTACAGTATGCAAGAATTTTTTTTGTGTGAGTGAAATGATCCTATCTTCAAGAAATCTTCTAAGCCATTAAGTCAGATATTAGCCCCTTTTTTGTGTTCAGGCCTTGGCCTCTAAAAGGGAGTCCTCCTAACAGTCATACAAAGGGACTGGATAGCACTATTGTACTGAGGACTTTGTTTGTCTTTTCTATGTTTCTTTGACAAGGATACCTTATCTTTTCTTTTTTTTTTTTCCTGGTAATCATTCTTTATTCTCTTGAATAATATTTCTTCTTTTATTAGAAACAAGAAATTCATGAAGTATGAACCACCGTTGCATACTTAGCAGCTTAACTGAAACTCATTTGAATGTAAGAAAATCATCAGTCACAAAGGCTTTACCTGACGTAGAGTCCTAGCAACTAAAGCCTCTATTACAGGACCTCTATCATCATTAAGTAGATGCACTTCATCAATAATTAAAAGCTTCACCAGCATTGAGAGCGACATGTCACTGCTCTTGCGAGTAATAACATCCCATTTCTCAGGTGTTGTCACTATCATCTGTTTCAAACCAGGGAAAAAGAAAATACTAAGATTCCATGCCTGCAAAGAAAACCTAACCCTGCAATTTTGATAATAGTAAACCTGAGTTTCTTCAAGTTCATTTTTAGATAGCTGCATATCTCCAGTAAGCTCTCTGACGGTCATATTCAAAGGAGCTAAACGTTGGCTGAATGTTGTTGTCACTTCTGCAGCCAAAGCCTATAAATGACAACAATATTACTAACAAACCACAAATAGTTTCAGGAAGCAGAAAGAAAAGCTGAATAGAAACACAGAATGAGGAAAGAGCAACACTTCTAAATACCTTCATTGGAGCAACATAAACTATCTTAAATTCATCTTTGTGCAAGTATCCATCCCTGAAATGCTGTCCAATCTGCATACAAGTCCTTCATTTCTATGGGGAGAGAAAGAGAGTACATAATTGGAGGATAACACATCCTCCAAGTAAAGCTACTTAAAGAATAAAACACAGAATAGAGATGGACATCATGAATACAATAATAATTAATAATTTCTAACTGCACACCACATCTAACAATGGAACTCCATGAAAATACACATGACCGAAAAGAGAAAAAAAAAACACGCACACACACACTCACACATATCCCATTCGGAAGCGAAGGCTGGGACCATTCTTCATTTGAGAAGACCTTTCAGTCTAAAAACAGGTATGTATGGCAATTTTAGGCCAATTTTTTACTTTTAAAAAAAAAAAAAAGCTTACAGGTGAGAAGAGAGAACAATCCAAAAACAGAGGATAAGTCCTCCCCAATCAAAAGAAAAGAAGCAAGAGGAAAAAACCAAATTCAAAAGAGCTTTCCAATCCCTTGTAGATCCTTAAGGAACAGCTCCTGAAAAAATCCATCAGCTTAAATGCACAAGGAAACCACAAAAGTACTCCTGTCCCAAAGAAGATGTGAAGGAAGAAACTTCTGACATTATTATTGTTTTTCATTCAACATTTGGCTAGAAGCTTATTAGGTCAAAGTATTAGCAATACTTACTAGGTTTTAGGTATAGCAGCAGCTTTTGCATTATACTTTTTGATAGAGAATTACTAATTGCAGGCTTTCATCTTATAATTTTCTTTCAGAAGCCAATTATTATACATCCATAATTCCATATATTTATAAATTTTGCATAGAAAAGCATAGTGCCAAGTTTCTTCCTTCATTTCTTTACTTCCTCCACCTAGGTCTTCTTGTTCTTTCCAGTTACAACTCATATCCATCACTCGTAGCATAAAATAGTCTTTTCCTTTACCCCTCATTTAATAACCCTCAGAATGCTCCGAAATTATGTTTGCAGATCTTAACTAAACCCTGCAAGTTTTGTCATCAGATTCAGTGCCTTGTCAACAGTCAATCGAACTTTCTTGATGACTTTATCAATCCAGAAACCTAGACGTACAAAATTGAATATACTGCAATTGAAAACTTAAGATTAGTCAATGAAGAGATAGAAGAACTAGCCTTTTCAGAGCACTTCTCATTCATCTGAAAGATTGTGACACACAAGGGGTCACTCATACCAAATTTCTTTTGAGGAGAATTAGTTTGGTCTATACCATGAATTGCAACAGATTGACAAGGAACTAGACTTGATAATGAATTGAATATTAAACTATTAATTTAAAAGACAAGGTTAAGGATGATGGAAGAAAGCAAGGAAAATGCATACCACAGAGCTGTTCTGAAAGATGCAGCCTTTTTGTAACATGGATAATGTGTCAAAAGTTTGGCATGCCCTTTTAGAACATCCCCATTAAGATAATAATCAGAAGAAAATATCAGCTTAATGCATTGAGTTCAGGTGATAGGACTAAATCATACAAAAGTTAACTTTCAGCGCAAATATATATGAAGCAAGTGACTATTCACCTCGTGTAGAATTGAAATCATAGCTATATTAGTTTTGCCAGCTCCTGTGGGAGCACACACCTGCAGGAACATGAAAATCACTTAAGAAATATTAAAAGAAACAGTAAAACTCATCATTTTTGGGAGGGGGTTGCTGGTGATACACTTAATACTTATCTTTGGCAGTCTGTTATTCATTTCCTGCAAACTTAAAACTAGAGCAAAGATCACTCACCAGTATATTCTCATTGGTGCCATAAACTGCTTGAAATATCCTGCTTTGAATACGATTTAGTGATTTGTAGCCACGGAAAGCAGCTTGAGCAAAGTCATCTAGCTCCTTGATCTCAATCTGAAAATGCATAATTGTGACAGAATTGCAATAAGCAATTACCTTGATCAACAAAGCCTTACCTTAAGAACTTTTTGAGGTTAGGGGGAACTGTAGTCACAAAATTTGCTATACAAGTTAACGAAGATCGAAAGTAAGCAAAATGTGGATTTCAGATGTGGCATGGTATCAGCTAGCAATTATTAAGACACAAGTTTCAATGTAAACCATTTATTAACCACAACATCAACTTCATACATAAATTGCTAAAAGCCCCATCTCTCATTTCATATGTTCATCAAGTACTTACAGACAGCAGCTAAAATTCTTTTGCTCATATGAATAAATTGATAGTTTCTCACAATAAAATATATACATATATACCAGCTTTTCTCCAGGTTTCATTGGTGCTGTTGGTTTTGGGGGGATAATGACCTCCTCATACCCCTTAAAATGCTTCCTAACAGTTCCTTGAGGAAGAGCAGTAACAGCTATTGACTGATTCTTATCACCAGAACCAATCATATCATCAATTAGATTTTTCCTCTCACTTGCTTGAAGTAAAGTTGAAAAATCTGCTGCAGACAAGTCACCATCGCCCATATAGTCTATTCCCCGTCTATTTCGCTTTTCCTCCTTGCGTCGAAGTTTGTCAATTTGCCTTTCTGACTCTGTTTGAACAGTTACCTGAAAATAAAATATAAGTTCATACGAGATAGTATGTCACTATATGAAAGTGGAAAAAGTATAGATGATCATAGTTAACATAATCAATACCTGAGTCCCATAACTAGGCATTCGCAACTGAGCATTTGAAGCATTTTTGTCAGACTTCAGTACTAATAAGCCATGATGGATGGCATCAACAATCTCCTTTCGATGCTGCAATTGGTCACAAAGTCAACTATGATTCAAATAAATCCACAATAACTTCAGCACCGTCAAGAGTATCCAATAGATGACAAGCATGCCTTTAGTATTGAAGTGAGAGTTATCAATCAACACAAAGTACTGAAGAAGTTATTTCAAACAAGGAAAAAACAGGTATAAATTTTAAAAGCAAAACCAACACTACTATATTTAAAACCTCAAATCTCACAACATATAGAGCAATCATTACTTGGATATCAGTGGAAAATACGAAGGTTCAGAGATAGCCACCAATAATAACAATTATTTTTTTTTAAGAAAAACAAAAAAGATGGAAGTAAACAAATCAATGTATCCTCACCAATAAAAGGTCTTGTACCGTTTCAAATGCACCATCACCAACAAGATCCAACAAATCTCCCGCTATCTTCACACACACACAGAAAAAGAAGTTAGTTTAAAAGCTGCTGTGATTTATATACCTGATAAAGAAGATTAACTTCAAGCAATACCTCTTCTCCAGGCTTTTCTGAATCAAGAACCCTACAAATGGTCATTGCTAATTCATCTCGGGATAGCTGTGAGAAGCTATTCCTAACTATCTTATCACATGCATCTCTTAACCAACTCAAATTAAACTTTGCCCCATCCACAACAGAATGGTCTGTTGGTCCAGTATGACAATAAGGTCCATCTTGAACAGCTAGAGGAGCAGTGCTTTTGTAATCCATCATATCCTCAATGTCCAAAGTCACATCAACCAAAAAACGAGCTGGAACTTCAAAATTAAAATCGGCTCCAAATTCTAAATCATCACTAGCATCGAGATTTTTTTCTATACTTTCGTTGCCAGGCTGCACTTTAAATAGTGTCTGTGCTAGAGATGCAACTTGCCTCAAGTTGGCATCAGCAACTGTGTGACCAAGAAGTTTTCTCAATTCTAACCTGAAAACCAATTTCACATATGGAAAGTTAAAGTTCTTGAAGATATGCTCTGTTCTCTCTAAATTCAAGACTAATATAATAATGGATCAAAAATTCATATTATGGCATCTGCATTTAGCGAGATGAATATTTCAGTATAAATTTATAGCCTGCTTGGTTCGCTCTCTGCAAATGTAACTCTTCTATATAGCTCCTGTACAATGTCTAGTATATCTTTCTTATTATTACTTAACAACATTTTATTATTTTTTTTAAAGCAGGGGGCACAAGGGATATTTCTATCTTTAAAATCACTTTTTTATTCCCGTCACAAATGTATTCCCTTTACATTCTGTGTACCAAATAAGCCCTTATTTCATGTTTATAACTGAGTATTCAAATACACTTTACTATTTTTTTAACCCAAAAAAAATACATACATATATATATATACACTAGAAAGAAAGGAGGTTACATCGATGGTAGATATCCTCCTAATAAAGAAAACCATAGACAGTTGAATAATTACTTTGTTCTTGTAAAGCACAAATTTGCAACTTCAAACTACCTGCCTGAAATTATTTCGCAATGAATAAATGGTTACCTAGAAAAAAGTTCTGGTCACTATCCTCCACATTGCATTAATAATTCATTTAAATTCAGAAACTATTCAAATAGGTGATGATGGAAAACCGTAAGAAAATAATAAACAGCCCATGTAATGACCAAAGTAAGCACTAAAGCACTTCTTTTGGCATTTTCTTTCGAAATTTTGGCAGCCAATACTTACTTCTTATGGGAAATTATTCTATCAATATCATCCTCCTCTGTCTCACTGCTGAAAAGACGGTAAACAGTCAGTACCACCTCGTGGAACTCCTCAGAGGACGTTTCTCCATCGATCAACTCCACTATCGCTCCTATAAACTGTTTGTACGCCTGTCGCACTTCTGATGAAGCTGCTTCACCAATTCATCGCATGTAAGCATGCTATAGTTTAATACATAATTTCGGCATTAAATGAACATATTACTTCATCGCTAACTGCACATACCTTCTTCCCATTGATAAACGATCTTCCGTGCGAGCACTGATTCATCAAGCGAGCTAGCAGAACTATATTATACAAATTAAAATCCAAGTTTTATTAGCATTACACTACACAATGAAACATGAAACGAAAAAATTACTTAACACTAGGCTAACGAAACTAAAAGTGCATAAATCAGTAATATCTAAAAGTCCGTGTACGGTTGCTATGAAACTCGTAAGACTCAAATTTCACTGTGGATGACAAGCATATGGCCGTCTGTGATGAATTGCAATAGAAATCCTCAATGCTATTATTTTCCCGCAAATATTTTCTTAGCAACCGAACAGATCACAAATGAAAGCATGATCAAGAAAATTGTTCTCTATCGAGTAATTACTTGCGAAGCTTTCGATTTTGGAGAATTTTTTTGCGTTGAAGATACGCCTGATCAATATCGAATGGGCCTCTGAGAGAGTTTGTTAGCCGAGGAATCTGAATCAACATTGTTGAAAGCTAACTCTCACAGCTCGATGAACCCTAAAAAAGCTTGAAGATAACAGAAGAGAAAGCCGACAATAGAAGTCGGCAACACTGACGTCTCGTTTCCGACAACTGGAAACCGAAGTTGATTTCCGATTTATTTTAATTTGCTGGGGCTGCGCAGGTCATTTCCTTTTTCCTAATCAAGGAACGTACACTCGGAGTGTGGATATGGGCCGCGGGTTAACCAGACACTCGGCGAATTCAGAAAATTTAGTTTAATTTGAATGATTTAAGGCCTGTTTGATTCTCTGTAAAACAATTTTTTTGTTTTCAAGAACAAAAAAATAAAAAAATCTGTTTGATAATGTGTTTTTAATGAAGTGTTTTGTAAAACAAAAAAACAAAATTTTGTTTTCAAAAACAAAAAACTCAGAACACTTTTTAAGTGTTTTGTAATTTTTTTTCCACAGAATCAGGTAAAAAACAAAAAACAAGTACTTTTTAAAATAATGATTCAAACAGATTTTTTAATTTTTTTGTTCTCAAAAACTTGTTCTTAAAAACACCTGTTTTGAAAACATTAAAACAAAAACAATTTCAAACAGGCCCTTAGATTTTATGAAATTTTTTTATATTTAATAATTATAAAATTATTTATATTTTATATTTTATATTTTTTAAAATAACAAATTTTTAAATTAAACATATATATCTAGATTATATAGATCACAGTTCAAATAGGATATATATGTTGTGTACATCTCTCCTCTGTACGCCAAATTCATTTGTTAAGTGGTAACTAGGTCTGCTTGCATGAAAGGAACTTTGTTTTAAAGTGTACATAATATTTATTATATTATTGTAATTTATTTAATAATATTATTAATTTTTAAAAGAATATTGAGATAAGAGTAATTTTTTATTTTTTTCTTTATATCATCCAATCAAATATATAATAAAAATATCTATTCAATTATTGTTTTATATTTTTTAAACTTTATGTTAGTCCCTTACATTAGAGTATTTTTTAATTTAATCCCTAATAAAATTGCTTTTTTCAATTTAGTTCTTTATGAATAAAATATTTTTCAATTTGATCCTCATGAAATTATGTTTTCAATTTAATCGTTCACATTTAGATATCTTTTAAATTTGTCTCTAGCAAATAAAATAGTTATTAATAATATCTTTTTATCAATTTATTATAAATAAAATTAAAAAATAATATATTTCTATTAAGCTAGTATTAATTTTACTTATATTAGATCAATAGAAAGATATTATTAATAATAGTTTTATTTATAAAGAACTAACTTGATAAATATCTATCGGTGAGGGATTAATTTGAGAAACAACTCATTTATAAGAGACTAAATTGAAAAATATTTTATTTGAGATTTTTTTAAATTAATATTTAAGATATATGATATTGAAATATAAATTTTATATCTTATATTTGTGAAATAACAACAACAATAAGAAACTTTTTCATTAAATGAGATCAGTTACATGAATTAATTAATATTATAAAGTTTTATTGTGAATTATGTTTTAAACAAATTATTCAAATCTAAATCATTGTTAATGATTTTATTTATAATTTTTTTTCATGCCTTCCTCTACCTTTTATCTATTGGACTACTCTTCTTACTGAGGTTTTTATAAATTTTCTTTATACATACTCAAATTATTTAATGTGCAATTCTACAATCTTTTTCACAATATGTATAACTTTCACTTTTTATTTAATGCATTCATTTTCAATTTTATTTTGTCAAGTGTTTCAACTCATCCAATGGAATATTTTTATCTTTAAAACATTAAGTGCATGTTTGGATTTCTGTTTGAACCTTCTCAAATCACGTTTCAGAAGAAGCAAGAATCGAGAGCTTCTACATAAACGTGGTTTTGCAACTGGGATCCAAACACGCATTAAGAGTATTTTCTTGTTAGCTTTTTATTGCCCAACACTTAATTTTATATAATATTACAAATCTTATAATTATGTAATAAATTTTATCTTTAAACCTAAATAATATTTTTTTATTACAAATAATACTCGAAACACTTATCTATTTAATCAACTTTGTTTGAATCCTATTTTTGTACATTTTTTATTTTACCGTTATACTGTATAATAGACCTAAGATACTTATATCACGTGACTTGTGATATGATATGTTTTGCAATTTTTATTTTTATACTATAATTAGTGTATCTTTTACTAAACTTACATTTTATATATTTTATTTTACTTCTACTTAAATAGAATCAATGTGCTTCTAAAACTATACTCTACATTTGTAACTTTTTATTTATTTGATTTTTCAACTAAGATTATATTATATACAAAATACATGCATTGTGATACTATCTCTTAAATATATTCAGGGGGTTTAAAATTGACCTCTAATGCATACCAATAGTTATTAAAAAAATATTCTATGAGTCAACATTTTATTTTTATACTAGTTGTAACCTCCATTATATATATCTTATATTACTTAAATATAAATAATACAAACTTTTTTTTCTTTAAAACCTTCCATAAAACCTCTTTAAACACCATGTCGTATACTTTCTCTAAATTGATGAATATTATTTGTAAGTCTTTTTTATTCATTCAATATTTTTTCATTAATTTTCGTAGCAAGTATATCGTTTTTATGGATGATCTTTCTTATATAAAGCCAAATTGATTCTTTGTAACTTGAATCTCTTGTTTTAATCTCTATTCAATTACTCTATCCCATAATTTTATAATATAGCTTATGAGCTTAATTTTCTTTTAATTTGCACAATTTTTATATGCCCTCTTATTCTTATAAGTATGGATTAAATTACTTCTCTTTCACTTATTTGGTATTTTCTTAGATCTTATAATCTCATTAAACAATTATGTAGGCCAATTTATACCTTTCACTTTTTAACTCTTCCATATCTCAATAAATATATTATCCAGTCAAATTGCTCTAATATTTTTCATCATCTTTTATGTTTCTTTTAGCTCAGGCTCTTATATCTTATAATAAAATATATAATTTTAGTCATTCTTTTTAATATCTAACCTATCCAAGTATAATACAATCTTATGTCATTTATTAAATAGTTTATGAAAATAACTATTCTATCTTTTCTTGATATCTTATTCTGTTATCAAAACTTTTTCTTTTTTATTCTTAATGCATTTTATTTGATACGTATCTCTTGCATTTTTTTATCTATTTTAGTTGGCTTATAAATATTTCTTTTTTTTAACTTTAGCACCTAAATATTGATATAACTCACCAAATTCCCTAACTCTTATTTCGCTCATCGCTTTCTTAGTATTTTTTTTCAGTTACCTTGTTTTTTTTATTTATTTTCATTACTTTTATACAAAGATTACATTTTATAACACTCTTTTTTTTTTTTTACTTTATCTTGTATACTTGTATCATACTATTAAGATTTTTTATTCTTAAGTCTAAAATTTTGTAATTCATTAAGTATTTCTTTTGTTACCTTCTTAATTTCTTTAACTATCTTGTCCCACATATCATTAGCACTTATTTGTATCTCCTAGAGCCTTTCATCCAAAATCCTTTTTAGTAAATTCTTTTTCTTATCTCAATTCAATTGTTATAACTTAATTCTTAACACTCTATCTTGGTTTTTTCTCTTTACTTTCCTCTTAACTCAAATGTCCATAACCAAGACTATGTTGAGTAATCAAGCTTTCTTCATATATAATTTTGCAGTCTATAAAGAGTTTTCTATTTGCTTTTTCCTTTATTAAATTCTTTATTAAGAATAAAAATCAATTTGAAAGCACGCCTCTCCATTTTTATACGTGATAAAATGTTCTTCATGTTTTCATAAAACAAGTGTTGGTTACTATAAAATTAAATGCTAATGAAAAGTTTAAAACAATTTTACCCTTTGCATTTGTTTCTTCTAAATTATATCTCATATGCAAACCCCTGTAATCTCTAAATACGCTTTTCATATGACCACTAATATCTTCTCTTAAAAGAATCTTTTTTATTAATAGTATTCTGTAAATTAAACCTTTTAAAATTTTCCAAAACTTTACTTTATAGTGTTTTTCTAATATTACTTATAATGCATAAATACTAATAATATTAAAAAAAATTCTTTCCACTATAAACTTTAATGTTATGATTTTATCTCTTTAGTATTTTTATATCAACCACAACATTTTTTCAATATTTATCCATAATTATACTTATCTCATTTTTAGATTTAGCCTTATTAGTATTCCAAAGTTTAAAATCTAAAATGTTTAATTCTTTTTTTTTCTACTCATTTAAGTTATTGTAAGCACGTAAAATTAATCATTCTTCTAATAATGGTAGCTGTTATTTCAATTTAGTTACCTATAAGTATATTTATATTCTAAATTTCAAAACAAATTATATTATCGTAAACTAGTTTTTCTACCCACAATTGTTCACAAAAATGTGAGAATCTTTATTTATTTTTTACTACACTTAAGTGTCAAAACAACAACTCTTACTTATTTGACCCTGTATTTTAGTTATACAGCACGTTGCTTTTAGGTAATAACTTAACATTAACTTTAATACATCAATGATCCATGACATAAAGATTTAATAAAATTTTATATTAATTGTTGACTGTCAAACATAACTTTTATTTTTTTTGATTTGGAATTAGCTATGAAATAATTTACATCAAAGTACAGGATAGTTAAAAAATTAAATAAATATGTATTCATAACTTGATAAATTTTAAAATAAAAAAATATGAGATTGTGTTTAAAACATTATTAGAGTTGTCTTATGCATTTAACACCATACATTATATGCCACGTCGACATCAAAATAATTGAATAAAAATATTTATTTTTTGGACCAAATATTGAATAAAAATATTAACATTAAGCTTTTTTTAGTTTTATTAACATGTGATTAAAAGCTTCTGGACAAGAACATCAACGCAGAAGATATTTGGTCAACATCTCTCCTCTAGCCAATGTAAACGCCATGTAAAAATGGGAGATGGATCCTCCCCTTTAAACTTTTTTTATTATTCTCTTCCATCAAATCTGAGTTGTTTAAATTTAAATTTTATTTTGTAAGGATTAAAATTTATTTTTATTAAAAGTCACAATTAAAAAATTATTTTTATTTTACAATTTACTTTATTTAAAAGTATTTTTTTAAAAAAATCTTAAAATAATAATAATAAATTTGAATGATCTAAATTACTTTAGATAATTTAGATTTAACAATAGAGAGAATAATGAAAAGGATCCAAATCTATAAAAATTCCTTGTAATAAATTTTCCATATATCTTCATCAATAGTTGGTAGATTACATTCAAATAAATAATAACAGTTAATAATAAAATACATAATTTTAATACAAAAAATTACATTTTATATCAAAATCCCACATAAAAATGCCAAGGCAACGTCAAGAGATTATTATGTGTACTTTGTGAGTGTTATACAATAATGAATTCCGAAGTGTCCTCTCTAAGGTATCGTTTAGTAAAAAAGAGATGGGATTGACGGGATGGGGAGAGAGAGTGGGAATGTTGCAAAACTATGTTTGGTACCGAGGTACCTGAAGCTATAAGAGAGCACAATCTATCAAACATGAGAGAGGAACAACCTTCAATGCATAAATGGGATGTGGAATGTGCTTTGCGAGAGAAAATTTTTTGTATCGAATGTTATTTTATTTTTTTTATTTTTATATTTTTGAATTTTTAGGGCCTATTTAATTTTTTGATTTTAGAATAGTTTTTTATTTTTAAGAATAAAAAATAAAAAAATTTATTTGATAATATATTTTTAATAAAGTATTTTATAAATAAAATAAAATTTTATTTTCAAAAATAAAAAAATCAAAATATTTTTTTAGTGTTTCGTAACTTTTATTTTGCAGAATCAAAAAAATAAAAAACAAAAAATAACTACTTTTCAGAATAATAATTCAAACAGATTTTTTTTTAATTTTTTTATTTTCAAAATTTATTTTAAAAAATATCTATTTTGAAAACATTAAAACAAAAACAGAATTAAACAGGTTTTAGTTTCTTATTTTTTTATTTTTTTCAGAGTTTAATCCTTTTTTTATTTTAACTAAATATAAATAATATTTTATAACCTTTTTTATTAAAAGTTATTTTAGATATTTTCTCATATTTCTTTTATATTCTCATTTTATTTATATTTCACCAAACATTAAAAGTAATTACATTCATATTCTTTTTTTTATCTTATCAAATATAATTATGGGATACAAGATTTATTTTTATTTTCATTTTCATTCTATTTTCCATCTTATTTCATTAAAAAATAATCTTCTGTATCAAACCAAATCTAAATTATTTCTAAAGTGTCTCTTAACTGTGTTTGTTTTTTCAAATCAACGTCTTCTTTTTTTTATTTATGAAATTTGCTTGTCCCTTTCAGACTTCAGATAAATTATTGTGATTCTCCTTTCAAAGGATCCCGATCCCTGCCTCCGTGCTCCGCCAATCCATTGTCTCAAAGAAAAAGTTGCCCTTCCTCCCATGCACACAGTATAAACCAATATAGTATGAATTGCGCAATGCATGAGATGTTTTGCTTTGCATTTTTTTCCTTTAACATTATATTAAAATGAGATTAAAAATATTAAATAAATAAAAATATGTATACTTATATTATGTACAATAAAATATTACATATATATGACAAAATTTTTAGAATTTAAAAGTTATTCACTATATTTTTAATTTAAAAATTGTCTTTTTTAATTTAAGTCAAGTTTTTAAAATAAAAAAAATTATGTAGTGTCAAATATTTTTCTCTCAATCAAAGTTTTGTTTATATTACTTTACTACTAAAAATGTTTTTTTTTTTCAAAATAGTACCAAGATTGTCTTTAAATGCCTAAATAAGTATTGACATTATGCATCTTTTCGTTTGTCATTCATTGTGTTACTTTGAATCTGTTTTAAACCACTACTTTATAATTATTACAAAGATTCGTAAAAGTGAGAAGCATTCGAAAGTAAAATCGAACAAGAAGATATTTTTATTGAAATTTAAACAGTAGGTACATAGACAAAATTACTGTTCAAAATTTAAATTGAGTAAAATATCATTTAAATTTTTTTATTTATTATTTTACTACTCAAAATTATTTTGACCCACGAATGATATTGAGGTCATTTTTAATTGTCCAAATTTATTTTGTTTTAAACTCAATAATTTAAAAAAACTCTTAAAAGCTTTTGAATTCAAAATTCTATGTTCTCAAATAATACAAAGGTGGTTTTTAAATGACTAATATTAATAAATGCATTCATAAAAAATAAATTATACATGCAGACTCTTGAAATGAGAACAAATTTGATGTGGGAAATTGTTATTTTGGATGAAAAGATAATGATAAGATAAAGAAGTAAAAAGAAGAAAACATGGGCAGCCTTGGAAGTGTTGGATTCACCGAAATAGCCTCGTGTTCGAGAACAGGAATGAAGACATGGGCAGTCTATCGAGGTACTATCTCAACCAGGGAGTATACAGATGCTAGCGGTCACAATTCCGTCATCTCTAATTATTTGGGAAGAAAAACAAAACAAAACAAAACAAAACAAAACTCACTGCGAAGCTTAGGGGTATCCTTTCAGGTATAGAACTTGTTTGAGACTTGGGCATCAAAAAGGCTTGAGCTTGAAGCTGACTCAAAAGTGGCTGTTCAAGGCTGATTATGTCGACACCTTATGATGCATTTGATCAATAAGAGCCTTTCTTCGATGGTATTGGGAAATTAGATTCGTTTATACTCCTATTGAAGGGAATAGACTTATTGACTGGGTAGACTAATCAGGCGCATTTTATTAATGTCAGAATTAGATTACTAAGTCAATCCCCTAACGGATGCTATCGTGTTTTATTTGATGATTCGTCTGGTGTTTTTTCTTCTTATACTGTTGGTGTTTAAGCTTTTTTAACGTCATTTGTGCTCAAAAAAAGAAGAAAACAAAATATGGAAAAAAAATTCGGGTGAACATTTTAGGTGAAAATCCTGGAACAATTTTCCCAATTTTTATATGATAATAGATAGTGTAACTGCATTGTTAATTCCTATGATTGGTTCAATTTGGTTCTCTTGATTTAAAAATAGATAATATTACTTTTTTTATATTTTTAAAAATAAGAAATTTTATTCATCTGTCTTATAATTTATATAAAATTTAACATAAAAAATAAAATTTTTATTTAAATATTATTTATTTACTTAATACATTAGCTCTCACTTAGATTTGACATTTATGTCAATATATTGCTAAATTTAATATTAAACTTTGAATGAATTATAAAATAAAAAGAAAAAAATTAAATAATTTTGAAAAACAAAAAAATCTTGTCTGATTTTAAATGAAAAGAACAAATTATAATTTTTATAAAATTAGAAGAACAAAAAGTACACTTAAACCTAATGGATAGAATAGAAAAGGCAGACATTTTTTTACTGGGAGTTTTTCCACAACCTGTTGGTTATGGCCTCCTTTCATCCTTATACCCGATATTATTTCCTGCCCCATAAATTAATAATGGCTTGGTATGCACTTTGAATTTTTTAAATATAAAAATTAAATTGTAATTTTTTTAAATAATAAGATGAATCACTTTTCATTGTTTCACAAGTATTTTAACTTCTTCTTTTTATATTATTTATTTTAATACTAATATATATAATTTTAAAATGAATAATAAAATGGTTCCAAAATTATATATATATATATATATTAAAAGAATAAAATATTATTTTAATTCATCATAATATTTTTTAATTTAATTTTTTTGTAAAATTATGTTTTAATTTTATTATTTATAAATAAAATGATTATCAATAATGTGTCTTTCTATTACTTTATTCTAACTAAAATTAATAGAGGTAATAATATATAACATATTTTTAGATATGTTATAAATAATATCATTCTATTAATATAATTTTAATTTTATTTAAAATAAAATAATAAAACATATTATTATATTTATTTTATTAAAAAATTAAATTAAAAAATAATTTTATGAAAAATTAATTTAAAGAACTTCACTAATACTCGGGATGTAAAGCCCAAAAAAACCTAGATGCTTCGGCCCAGGCCAAACTTCGAGGTCAAGCCCATCTTCTACCATCTGCCATCACATGTACTCAAGAGACATGCGCCATTCAACACATTCTTCTTTTTTTTTAATTACAGAGGAGACAACAGCCTAAACACTAACAAGGGAGAGAGACATATTCTTTTCTTCAATAAGCTTGAAGCCCATTGTCTTGGAGCAATGAATGTGGAAGAGCTCAGGGACATGAGATTTTTCACATGTAATTGCTGTCTTATAACGTTACCTTCTTAATGAATCTCTTATTACAGTTTCTGCATTGTGTAGGTACAAGCTAGTCTATCTCTTTAACTCATTCTCTCTCTCTCGTTTTTGTTTTATGCAACTGCTTGTGTGGGGCCAACTTCTAAACCCTGCACTTTTTCTGCATCTTGGGGATCCATTATTGTCACACAGGTATTCAACTCTCACAAGAGAAGATGAGAAAACCACATCAGAGTCCACATTCGGGTCATTATTTGTGGCTAGTACAATTCGAAGTAACAATGAAAACTAGATGGGTCCCAGAGTAGTAAATTTCGCAGTTGAATCATATCCACCTTGCAACCCTTACGCTTTGTTTGGATGGGGGAAGGGAAAAGGGGAGGGAGAGAAAAGTGAGGAAGAAGGCGAGAGAAGAGGAGGGCGAGAGAAAATGTATAAACTATCCATGCGTTTGGATGGAGGGAGAGGTAGAGGGGGAGAAAACGTATAAATATATATATATGTATATATATTTAATGTAATAATAATTTTTTTATTATTTTAAATTTTTACATATATATTTTTTTTAAAAAATAAGAATAATAAAAGATATAAAAATTAATTTAAAAAATATTTAAATAATTTTAAAAAATTATTTTTGAATAAAACAAAAAATTTTAATAAAAAAAATATATTTAAAATTTAAAAATATTTATTCTTTAAATTAATTAAATTTATTTTATAAATTATTATTTTTAAATTATAAATATTAATATTATTTTAATATATATTAATTAATTTAAATATAAAATATAATAAATAATATAATATAATATAATATATATATATATATGGGTGTGTCCGACTGCAATGCAGTAATGTTGCCGTCGAACTACAGTCGGAAGTTTTTTTTTTTAATTTATGTATAATATTTTAAAAATTATATATCATCTATTAATTTTTATATTATAAAATATTATTAATTTATAAAATATATTAATTAATTTAATAATAATAATAATTAATTATAAACATTAATTTTTTTAATTAAATAATTTTAAAAAATTATTTTTGAATAAAATAAAAAATTTTAATAAAAAAACATATATTTAAATTTTAAAAATATTTTAAAAATATTTATTCTTTAAATTAATTAAATTTATTTTATAAAAAATATTTATAAATTATTATTTATAAATTATAAATATTAATATTATTTTAATATATATTAATTAATTTAAATATAAAATATAATAAATAATATAATATAATATAATATATAAATATTATATATATACATATATGAGTGTCCCACTGCAATGCAGTCGGACACCCATATATGTCCGACTGCATTGCAGTCGGACAATGTTGCCGCCGAACTGCAGTTGGACGTATATGTCCGACTGCATTGCAGTTGCAAGTTTTTTTTTTAATTTATGTATAATTTTTTAAAAATTACATATCATCTATTAATTTTTATATTATAAAATATTATTATTTTGTAAAATATATTAATTAATTTAATAATAAAAATTAATTATAACATTAATTTTTAATTAACTATTTAAAATATTTAAAAAAAATATTAAATATATATATTTATTATTTTACGTAGTTGCGCCCCGTTTTCTCCTCCAATCTCTCCATATTCGGAGAAAAAAAAATACATGGGACCCACCGTACTTTTCTCTCAATATTTTCTCTTCTCCCCAGTTTTCTCTCCGAACCAAATGGGAGAAAATTTTGTTTTCCTCCCCCTCTCTCCCCTTCCCCTCACTTTTCTCTCGATCCAAACACGCTGTTATCCTTGGCCACAAAGTTGTATTTTTTTATTGTTCATCCCCAAAAAAACAAAAAAGAAATGCTGTTTTCTGATTCAAATTTTACTAGAGTTATGAAGCCTTGAAATATCATGGAAATCTTTTTATATTACTTTTCCTGCAACCTAAAACCTTATGACACCAAATTTAGGAGTCAATCTACTAGTATAAATTTCATCTATTTTATTTTTTTCTAATTCAAAACTTGCATTTGATACACGTGAAAAAATATTAAGGAAATGAACAGGGAAAAAATAAGTAAATAGGATGAGAAATAACAATTATATTTTTACTTCAAAAATAAAAGATAATATTGTTAAATAATAATAAAAATATAATATAATTTTTTTATTATTTTTTAGTAATATCACTTTAGGAAATGCTTTTCTACTATACCAGACATATCCTAAGGGCACACTACTGAATTTTCATTCGTTTCATCTGCTTAATTTCATTGGCCTCCCAAAATAGCTACTTTTGTGAATTTAGACTTTTGGACCCTTGCGAGGGTCAAGAAAATGTTTGAAAATCTTTTAACTTATTGTTCCCTTCCGTCGCTTTGGATACCCAAAGTTGTGACACAATGACAAAAGGAATCGAAAAAGATATAACAGTAACACACTCTTAGAGGCCAGTTCACTGCTTGAGGTCTCGCTCTGTTAAAGCTTTCGCCGAGTCCCCGCGGGACATTTCCATTTCCTTCCTTGATATAAGGTAAAGAAAAGAAGGGTGAGCGTGATAAAAATATTAAGAACTAGTTTTTAGCTAGGATTCAGGACTACCAAAAAGCACCCGCACTACAACGGATTTGATCTTTTATTTTTTTAAAATTTTTAATTTAAATTATTATTATTTTAAAATATGATAGTTAAAAAATTATTTTTATTTTTTATTTTATATTTTTTAAAATTAATAAAAATATCAAAATATAAAAATTAAAAACATCAAATTTAAATCATTCAAATTTAATTTTAACGATTTAGATTAAGATGAGTAAGAAAAAGATGAGCAGATAATCTAAATTCTATTACAACCTCTGACACTAAACTGGGCCCCTATTGACAACGGATCTGTTAATAAAAAATAAAATAAAATAAAATATAATGAGAGATGAGAAAGGCATGAAGTGGCTGAAACTTTTTTAAAAAAATTATATTTAAAAACTTAAATATTATTAAATTTATAATAAAAAATTTTTAAAAATTAAAATTATTTTTAAGAATTAAAATTATTATCAAATTTTAAAAATTTATTATTAAATTTTAAAAATTATTACAAATTTTTCTAAATCTACTAAAACAGTTTATTATTATTTTTAAATTTAATAGTAATTTTTATAAAATTTAATAATAATTTTTTTAAAATCTGATCATAATTTTAGTATTTAAAGATAATTTTGATTTTTAAAATTTTTATTATAAATTTTATAAAACTTAAATTGTAATTTTTTAAAAAAATTTTTAACTCTCATTTTATTTTTTTCTAACAAATTTTTTTAAATAAAAATACTTATTTAATTTTATGTTTTGTCTCTCTCTCATTGTAACCGAACCTCTCTACCCCGGACAAGATGTTCACAACCATTTACAACTCTACACGACTACATCAATCTCCGTATGTTTATATTTTGCCTTGATACTCTCTGTCACTCTCATCTGATCGCATTCGGATTCTCTACTTGGCAGGTTGCAAAGCACGCTATGCTTGGAGACAAAACGATGTCGTTTCATATTATAAAGAGATGATCTCAGCCATTTAATCTCCTGCGATCTCAGTCGTCCCCTTTGAAGTAGTTGAAACCCAGCGTTTTGTGCGGGAAAGTCATAGCTTCAAGGCCTAGTTTTGCTATCTTTTACTTCATTATATCGTGGTGCTCCATTTGCGCGGGGAATAGTGATGTTACTGCTCCATTTGTGCTTCTTCACCTTACATGCAATCTTAAACGCATAATACTGAAGTTTGTTTGTTGGGTGAGACTCACTCCAACACTAATACAGCCTCAACAATTTCATGGACGTCGTGGATCTCAAATGCAGTGGTTGCAAAATGATTTGGGTTTCAACAATTGATTCGAGTTTCAGCAATTGATTTGGGTTTGAATATTCACTCACTTCAACACTAATATAGCCACTTCAATTTGATCGATGTCACTGATATCAGCAATTGATTTGGGTTTTAGCTTTTCCACGGCCATCGCATTTGAAAGATTGAGTAACAGATAGCTTCCAGTATTGGATGGAGATGTCTCATGGATTTGGCGTTGAAGGAAGCTCGAGTGCAGATGCAAAAGACGCGATGGAAGCTTGGATTCCTGTTATTGCAAACACACATTTAAGGGAAATAGAATGGACGGCTAGATGGCGTTCTCAAATGAACGGTTGAGATCATCTCTTTATAATTTAAAACAGCATCGTTTTGTCTTCAAGCACAACATACTTTGTAGCCCACCAAGTAGAGAATCCAGACGCCATCTGATCTCACACCCGTCACGCACCCCCCTTCTCCCTCCTCCTCCCTCTCTTAGCTGTACCCCGCTTTCTATTCTGGGCTATATCGCTAACTCTTTTTAACCATTTTCTGTTCTTCGGTTCTTCCCCTAGCTAACATGGCTGCTTTAGCTCTTGCAGTGCTTCTCTTGGCCTTCACTGGTTCTACAAGTATGCCTTCAGACTGCTGTATTTTTGTTATATTTTCTTCAACTGAAGCTGCAAAGTTACACTTCCTTTTTTTGTGGGTTTAAACATGGTTGGAGATCTTAATCTTTTTTAACTAACCTGATCTGTTTCCCACTTTATCTCTTTCCTGGGGAGAAGTTCTAATAATTTTGACCTATTTCTCCCCTTCATTTTCCCGCAAAGCCTTTAAAGACGAGACCTTTACCCTTTTTTGTTACATATTTTTGTGTATAAACTATATACAGAGGATGTGTGACTCACATTTCCTCCTCTATTTGTGAAGTTATTTGAAATATAATTTAGAATCATTTTTAGTTTTTTTTTCCACCGACCTTCGAAACCTTTATATCATGACTTCTTAATCTCTTTGTGGATTGGTTCTGATAGGTGCCAATTGGTGCGTCTGCAAGGATGGAGGCGACGCAGTTCTTCAAAAGACCCTGGACTATGCCTGCGGAGCTGGGGCTGACTGTAACCCCATCCATCAAAATGGACCATGTTTCCAACCCAACACCGTTAGGGCTCACTGCAACTACGCCGTTAACAGCTATTTCCAAAAGAAGGGTCAAGCCCAAGGGTCATGTGACTTCGCAGGAACGGCCACCGTTACTGCATCTGACCCCAGTAAGTCTTCAACCTCTCTTTATTTTTTTAGTCTCACTCCAACTTGAGCTTGGATTCTTTAATCCTAGAGATGAATTTAGTGCCACTCATTGCATATTTTCTATAGTCACTAAAGAACCAAGAAGAGAAACTAGAGTTAGCTGGGCTGACTCTGATTTTCGCCTCTCTTTTTTTTTTCTGATTATTGATGACAGGTAGTTCCGGTTGTGTCTACCCTTCAAGCGCTAGGTACGTATTTTGATCTACAATTCTTCTTCATCTTCTTTTTTCCTTTTTAGCTTGGAATGTGATTCTTCCACCCTTTCAATTTTGCTTTTTCTGTTCTTTTTCAGTTTGATGTGGGTACCTGGTCTAAGTCTTTTTCAAAATGTTTATACTGCATTGATTTATTTTTCGCAAAAAAGTTTCATTTTTAGGGAATGGGGTAGGAGGGTCTAGCTTGGCATATTCGCACCTTGATAAGCTTGTATAAGGTAAATATCATTTCGCCGGTTTACCTATTTCTTTGTGAATTACGTAGGGGGGGTGGGTGTGGTAACGCTGGAATAGAAAAAGTGATACTGATGAGACAATTATTATAGCCGTGTATATTTTTTCTTTTTAAATGTGTCAAGTAATAATGTATTCACTTAAAAAAGCAATCTTTAAGTTCAAACAAAAAGGACGGTGTGGCTAAGAAAAAGTTGAAATTAAGGCGGTGGGATTTTATATTTTCGCATATTTGCTTCCTTCCGAAATTCTTGAACAAATGAAATTAAGCGGTTTGGTTGGTCGAAAGAAAGAAAAACGAAAAAGAAAAGTGCAAAAAATAAAATTATTATTAATATAATAACTATTATGTGTTTATTATTATATTCAATAATATCTGTTTTTCATTTTTTTTAAATAAAGGTGTGAGGTTCATTTATATTTATATATTTTTTATTTTCATATCTAACAATTTTATATATCAAATGAGATCAGATTTAGTTAAAACTAAGAAAGTTTGAAAAATATACAGTTTAAAGGCCTTTTTATTTAATATATCATTTTTTAAAAATAGATATTTTCCTTGATTATTGGAAAAAAAAACAATCTTTAACCGATATTTTTTTGCACTTACCAAACCTAATCGTGATCGATGAGAATTTGTTGAATATTGTATTCGTATTCTAATATTTGTTTAGCACTCTCCTTTCTCTCAAAATTTTCCCCTCTTGCTTTCACGTGGTCCCGTGGAAATGCACAACGTTTTTTTTTTTTTAATTTTGATCCCATATTGTAATTTCATGATTATGTCTCAAACTCCCTGCCCGTTTATTGGTGAGTATAGTTGTGGCAGTAACTTTTAACATCACTAGAGATGTTGCAATAATTGGGATCCCATGCCTTTTTAGAAAGTTTGAATCTCATTAGAATTAATAGACGTTTTTGTTATTTTGTTCCAACTGAGCTCACATCTCATCCCGTGCTCTTTTGTTTTGGAAATTAAATATTTATAGAGAGGAAGTGACGTATATATGTGATTTATTTATTTCTTTCTTTGTACACCTCTTTTATCTTTTTTTTAATCCAATTGTACTAAGCAGGTTTAATTTGTAACTAAGGATATATTTGGTTAAGTGATATAAAATAAAAGAATGTAAAATGTAAGTAAATGAGATAAAAAATAATCTTTTTGTATTTATTTTTTAAAAAATAATTTGATAGTTAAAATGTTAATTTAATAGGTTGAATAAAAAAAATAAGAGTATATCAGAGATTAAACAAATCATATAAAAAAAATGTAGTTAGCTTTTGCTTTTTAGTAAAAAGTGAACCAAGGCAAGATAATAAGAAGATACTGTTCAGCGTGAACCTATTGGAAAACGGAGTTTAAGATACCACCTTTATCTTGAGAAAGTTATTTTGATTTTGAATTTTGAATTTTGATGATAAGGGAACAGTAAAGCCAGATAGATAGATGGACATTTGCTTTGAGATCTGAGCAAAACTTTCGAAAAGTCCATGTTTTCTTGAGATGTGTGAGTGACTAGTCTTTCTCACCATCTAATGGGAGCAGCCACTAGCCTGGACTAGGGCCCTCTTGGTTCGTCTTACATACCCCGCCATGTCATGGTAGCAGCCAGGGCAATGGGCCATGGATACGCTAGGAAAAATGTTAACGAGACTTGTTAACCAAAGATAAATAAATTACAGTACTTACAATTGATTGATTTCTCGTCTAACATCAAGCTTGCTGGAGTCAATGTTGCTTGGAAACGTTTCTACTTTTTGACATATCTTTACCTATATTTGAACAAGAGGGAGCTCTTTTCTGTCTAAATTGCCTTTAACTGCTATCTGTTATGTCTTCCTTAATTTCTGGTATTAGTAGTAATGTAGCTACAAGTTAAATATTGAAAGAAAATTATTTTTTTAAGTTAGAAGTTTAAAACTTTTGAGCCTTAGCTGATTTTCTGGTTATTTATAAAAAGATCTTCTGCCATATGAAAAAACGTGCTTGTTTCAAATAATTATCAATGGTGTGTTTGGTTCTGCATTTTCAGAGTTTAAATAATTATGAATGGTGTTTAGTTCTGCATTTTCAAAGTTCAAAACCACGATTGTAAACTTCTACATAAACGTGATTTTAAAACGGTATTCCAAATACGCACCAAATTTGCTTGTTCTGCATAATTAAATCTACAGTTTCATCTCATCTTCCGCAAGCATGGGTCTTCTCCAAGCGTCTCTGCCTTCATGCATAGGGGTGTTCGGTATCTTAGGGAAATAGAAAAGAAATTGAAAGATTTTGAACAATATTAATATTTTTTTTTTAAATAGAAGTACGGGATTCATTTTCTATTCATAAAATTATTTGTTTTTATTCTAACAATTCTATGTATCAAACAGCATTATGTGCCATTTCCCCTCAAGACATGAGATAAGATTGCTGGTTTGTTTAAATTTGTTGCAATAACGGCCTTATTGTGCCACATAAAATTTAATAATGTGAATTTAGTATTTTTCTGGGTTGCCTTAAATATTTTGCGCCTGCTTTTTGACAAGCTCAAGCTTTAGTCTAGGGGCTAAATTTAGTTTTGGACAAAACTCAAAACAACCTCTCACCCTAATACAAAGGGAAAAATAGTGGCTATCAAGGGCTTGTTTTGGTCACGATTTCCTTTTTATTCTTTGCTATATTTATTATGTATTTATTATAATTCAATATCTGTTTTTTTATTACTTTTCATTAAAATAATAGTATGAGGGTTATTTTCTATCAATTCTATCTACTTTTTTTTCCTATTTTTATTTTTATTAACATCTTGTATGCCAAATTAGTTTTAGTTCTTTGATTGACTGTGGACCCTTTTTCTAATCAGCACTGCAGGCACTATTACGACCCCTGGGACAACTACACCAACGACGGCCACCCCTTACACTGGAACTCCATCAACGACCACCGGCTCTACCACAACTGCCACGCCTTACGGTGCAACGCCTGGAGTATTAGGAGGGATTGGCAATGGCATGGGACCTACTGGAGCGGGCATAAACACTGATGATAATAGTCATGGTGGGCTTAGACTTTTGGACCATTTCTTCCTCTGTACATTCTCAATCCTCCTCTTTTCAGGCTTCATGATGATGATGCTCTAGTGGGGTTGAGAAATGAAAGACAGTGTTATGACTCTGGCGATCAATGTGGGGTATGATGGACAAAGGTGGTGCTGATGCTGTGTTTCACTGTGCAGAAGAAGTGATTAAGCATGCGACTGTTATTTTCTAGGTGTTGAACTTGAACTAGGGACAACGTCAGTTCTTTTTCTTTTTGGGTCTATTTTCTGCTCCCTGGGCTTTTGATTCTTTCTGAGTAGTGGCTATGGTGTTGCTATGGGACACTCTTCTCCTGTTCTCTTTTTATCCCTTCTCTTCATGTACATCTGGATCTTCTAAGAGGTTAGTTGTTTATTACTTTGTTAAGAATATGGTCTCCCCTTGTTCCTAGGCTCTTATCTTGCTGGTAAGGAAAATTATTAATGAGCATGGACGCATATGCGTTTCCTTTCCGTTTGTCTTTTAAACGAGCTGTTACCTCTTGGCTTATTCTACGTTATTTTAGATTTTAGCAGGCTTCTAAAGTTACTCTAAACTTTCCCAATTATTAAAATGTAGTGTAAATTACTTTCCTTTTCTCTTAAAATATTTAAATTATATAATTTTTATTATAAAAATATAAACAATTTTTTTAAAGTTAAAATATGATCAAAATATTTTTTTAAAAAAATATTGATATTTTTTCTTAAAATATAACTTATCATATAATTTTTTAAAGTTTTGTATTTTAATGTTGTTTATTTTGTAATGAAAATCTAAATTTTATTTTATTTTAAATTTTAAAAAAAAATTGATTATTTTTATTAGTTAAATATATATTTAACACTTATTATATTTTATAAATAATATAAAAATATTTTGGTTAAAATAAATATAATTAAAATTTATCTTTTACTGTAAAGAAATTAGTGTAGTGTATTATTTAATTTTAAAGGAGAAAAATATATTTTTTCAAAATATATGAGGGTTATAATTTGATCATCTCTCAAAGGAAAAAAGAATGTCTTAAAATGTTCCACTGCTGCATATATGTTTTTTTTAAATCACTATTGCAATGAGATAATTGTTGTCAGGTCTTGAAATTTTGGAGAGAACACATATTGGTTGAATCCCTAGGTTATCATAAACTAGGAGAAACATTGATTAGAAATTAGCCGTTGGTAAATGAATTCATCAGTATTTTATTATAAGTAAACATATAAATACATAATTTGTATATTTATTTATGATTAATTTAATTTATTGATTTTTTTAAAATCAAAATTTGATAAGAATCTAATTCAAGACACTAATTAGTGCCAAATCATCTTCATATGTTCAAATTTTTAAGTGTATGCATCTGAATTCAAACAATTCTTACATATATTTAATATGTTACGATATTTATATACTCAATTATTAGAATTTACTTTGCATATAGATTTCACTTATGCTATATAGATTCTACCTGTATAAATTTAATTTTGACTCTTATAAATTTAATTCTAACTCTTGATTTTTTTAGATGCACTATATTCTAAGAGCACATAACAAAATTTCTCTAAATTCAAGAGATTACTAAAATATTTTAGCTGCCCCACTCAAATATTTTAGCTGAAATCCTGACTCATCCGTCTATTTTGTGTGCGCTCAAGCTGCGTGCAATTAATTTATAGCATCCACAACAAAAAATAACATAAACAGCAAAAGAACAGTCTCTTATAGAGTCACATGGCAGCAGAAGGGCCACTATTATTTATGGTGTTGTGAGAATCTACATTTGATGTGTGTGTGGCTATGGTTATTTTCCTTAGGCCATTGCGTCATTTTCATCACAACACACTAAAAAAATGATATGCAGAATCCAAGTTACAATGTTAAGCTGGGAAGATCTATGGAGATCACGTGGTACACCATTTTCATTTTGTCTCCTTTTAAATCCCCCCAATCCGCTTCTCCTTTTATTTTTTGGAGTGAAATATAGGTGCAAGTGGGAAAAAATCTTATATTGAATAAAATTAAATTTTTAAAAAATATAAATAGAAATTACTCCTAATTATAATTTTTAAGATTTAACTTATTTATATAATTTCAATAAAAAAGTTAAATAATTTTTTTTTTTAATATCTGAAGCTCTCTCAACCCAACATTTTTAGCTTCAAAATGTGCACCGTTTCCCAATTGCTCTGAGCTTTTTATGTCTATCTACTTATATAATATCATTCAAGAAATTAAACTTAAGAAACTAAAAATACTATGTTTGATGTAACTTTTCTGACATAGTTTCTTATTAATCATAATTTCCCTTGCCATTTAATTTTTCACAAAATTTGAGCAATTTAATCCTAAATACACTCATAAGATTTTGGTATCTTCTTCTTCTTCTTCTTCTTCTTCTTCTTCTTCGTCTTCTTCTTCTATAATTGAACTGTCTGGACAAATTCTATGTGGCAAATTTAAATATGTAAATGTTGTTTACAATTTAATATCATTATGATTTTCTCTTTTACAAATATTCTTTTACGTGTTATTATATTATTGAATAACTTGGTAAAAACATCTAAAATTTACACATATATAGACACTGAAATTGTCTAGAGAATTGAAGGATCCAGAATTATGTCTATTTGGAGCTAAAATTACACATAAGTATTTTTTTAAATATTTCCTACTATATGTTTCGTACTATGGTGTTTTTGTTGCCTGCTCTGCTTCATGTCCAATTTGCAATCACACTATGTGCTGTATTATTATCTTTTTGTTTGTCTGCTTCTCTTGTAATCCCCACATGTTCTGTTTATAGGCACATGGTGTGCTAACTCAGCTGTATTCTATTGCTTTTGCTCTTCTCGAATCTTCCCTCATACCAGCTCATGGATGAGCAACGAATATCCAGCAGCCTCTGTGAATGCCAATTGGATCCCATGCAGAGTGGCTAGATGCCCATCTAAATGTCATATAATTTTTTTTTTACTTTTAATCTTTTTACTTCAGAAGATATATAATACAAAATAAAAACAGTTTTATAATTATCAATTAGAAAAAAAAACTGATATTTCATATTAAAAGAAAACGAAAGAAAGTTTTATAAAATTTGAACCATTTAAATTTTACAATTGTCAACTACCAAAAAAATATATGTTCCATATTATAAAAATATAAAAAAATTTATGAAATTTAGACAGCCTAAATTGGCTATACGCATCTTTTATTTTCGTAGAAAATTCGGTTAGATGTGACTGTGGTCAGTATTGTTTTTTGGGATGTGACGCGGTAATGTTAGAATATTAATTAGTTCTAGATTATTATCAATTAATTATTGGATAAATTAATATATTTAATTTTAATAATATTAAATAAATTAATTTTGTATTTGGCATTGTACAAATAAATTGAGTTTATATGTTATGAATAGCTTATAATAATCTAGGCTATTTATAAGTTCATTTAAAAAGAAACTCTGACTCACAACTTGTTTAATACAAGTTATTTTATTTATAAGGAATTTGTTTTTACCCTGAAAAGATATTGATTGACTTTTTTGCCTCCTTAATGAATTGTGAATTGTAACCTCTATTTTCTTCCTCTTTAATTACTATAGAATGATAATAAATTATAACATGAAATCTGATATGATTTAAACTTATCTTTGAATTTAATTTCTAGCAAATAAAGAATTTACTTAACTGTAACCCCTTCCTAAACCTTTCCCATTTATGCATGCCTGTGTTGGAATGTTACTTGCAAAAATGCTGAAAATTATGTAAACTTATTAGAGGAGTTTTAGCCGTCAAAAGTATTTTAGAGCCACTATCAACAGGCTTAATAAGTAGGATCCAATTGTGTCAACTAAAAGTTTTAGTTCCATTTTAGACCAAACGACCTTTCTCATAGTTTTAGAAGGATTAGAAGAATCAAGCTTTGTCATAAAGTTAGCAAATTAATTTGTTTTCCACACAATGTAATAATATTGTGGAGAACTAGGCAAGAGAAAAAGGATTTGGATTTTTTCTTTAATCCATGCAAAGGAGAAGCAAGATTATTAAAGTGCTTCCAACAAGATAACATCAGAGAAGTTTGGGCAATTCTCAATCCAGACTTCATGGTCATTAACAAATTTTTCTATCCAAGGACCCAAGAAAAAGGAATTCTTCTAAACTCAGATTGTCAAGCTGAAATATCATCAACGATAACACTAGCATAAGAGAGACTCATTTGACCTGAGTTGAGACCATCAAAAATCATTTTCAAATCCCCTTCAACATGAATGCCACGAAGGCATAAATTGGCAGCAAATTGAACCATTCCCTCATTGCCACTGTTTCAAGTAAGCATAGGTCGTTAATATTATGCACTCCCTTTGCCAAAGCAACAACCAATTTGCTCTGCCAATTTCTGGCAACAATCCCAGCAGCCCCTCCACCCTCAGCACACATAACAGCATCACAATCCAATTTCTGGAGGATTGTAAATGTTTGCTTAAAATCCTGCACCACCGAAGAAGTCCAATGCCACTTGTCTTGAGAAAGGAGGGGTGGACTGATTTCTCCACTTCGCTGAGTTGTTTAGCACCTAAGTAATCTAAGTTCTGAGATCATAGGTGATAGACTTGGATATTTTTATGTGCCAATAAAGGAAGAGATAGATACAAAACACATGGAATTCACACACTATAAAATTTTACATTCACGTGAAACTCACCACTTAATAAATTTATATCTCTTTCTTAACATGACAATGTTTTGTCATATGAGCTCTTCACACAAGAAGATTCAAATCCATGGCTGATAATACCCTTTATTCCCTTTTGTATCCAAACAAAATCTTTAACAGATGGAACCTCTATTGAAAAGCATTGATGATACCAATTAGAAGTCCATAGCTACTAAGCTGTTAGTTAAGCGACTCCAATCCAAAAGATTTATGGTTCCCTTGACCCAAAACTCAACAAATAGAACTCTAGTAGTCTAATATAATACAAGCATGAATGTACAAAGAGAATGTATCTAAAAATTCCTTTTTAACATTGAGAATGACATTTAACCAGGTCTTCTTTTCAACTATCAAATCCGGGAAGCTAGCCTTGCATGCCCTTAATAAAGCATACGCCAGCATCTTAAATAAAGGCTTGGTCGAAGGAGAACAGCCTTCAGATATGGAAGCCATTGCATACATTAAAGTTGCTGCTGAACCGTTAGTTTATATTTTGCCTATTAGCATGTCATTGTCTCCTGGTGTAAATTTTCAAGAACGATGTCAAGGCTTTTACAACCTTTTCCATAATTTGGTATTTATTTAGTGATGAGGAACTTCAATATATACAATTGGGATAGAAGTTATAGTTATTTTCTTGGTAGAAATGAAAGTTATAGTTTAGAAACACCAAAATCCGCTTCAAAGCAGTGATTAAATTGCTGTCTCTGCTGTTATAGGAAGCATTTTTCTTAGTGGTAAACACTTTCTGTTTTCTCATAAATAATTCATTATTTTAATTGAAATTAAAAGGGGATGATAATTTTTTAAATTAAATGAATAAATCTATTATGATTCTCATGCAAGCAAAGCCAGCTTCTTTTCAGTGAGAGTGGTGAACTACAACACCCTTAGTTCAAGACGGGAGAATGACAAAAAATAGCTCAAACATCCAAGGTTGGTTTAAGAGAGAATGTCAAGGATGTTGTCATTTAGACTAGTTGAGTTTGTTTAGATGGTTAATGGGTTTGCTAGAGAATGTCAACACACAGACACACACACACAGTGTTGCCTGTTATTCATTCATTCAACAATACAGAATTACCTTGATTCAATTCTGCCTTCGTTTCATCTCTCTGAGTCTTCACTGTATTAGTCCCTTTATATTATTTTACAATTTAGATATATATTTAACTAATTGAATTAAAATTTAATATTTCAATAGCTCATAAATAAGATTTTAAGAGAATAAAATGATTATCTTTTTTCTATTGATGAATAAAAATATTGAGACATATTCAGAATACAGAAAGTTCTTTGAGAGGGTCCACACCACATATAATTTGAAATGCAGATAAATAAATAATGAATCAATAATTGAAGCTGATCAAAATCTGGAACACTAAGTCAGGGATATGCTTGTATTGAAAGAGTCCCTAGTGATGCTTCCTTGTGGATTTTATTGTTGCATGCCCGGTATCACCCAGATGCTTATGCAATTTATTCCTGTCAGTCACATGATAAAAAACATATATCAGTATTGCTAGTAGACTTACCATGAACAATAAATTAAAACATGTTAAACAGAAGGGAGTTAAGTTACCTTGAATCAAACTCCTCCCCGCAGGCCTCACAGATATTGCCAAGATTCTTCGATGTCACCTTCATAGGAATACAAAATCAGAAATCAGAATAGAGCACAAAAGACCAGCTTATTTGTAAGACATGACGAGACCACAAAATAAATGTTATTCCGGCTAAATACAAATCACTAAATTTATCTGCTAAATGTCTTATTCTTACATACTGTGAATCATAGAAACCCACATAAGAATAACCATAAAAATGGAAATCTGAAAAGTCATAGAATGTTGTCCCCATGACATCTAAACAAGCTAATTCTATGGAAGCAAACTATAGGTAATAGACTGCAGAATTTCAAGTTCAGGAAATCACAAAACAACATAGACAGTATTGCACAGCTGATACAACTACATATCTCACGACAAAAGGATTGGGAAACAAGCTTGTTGACAAATTGTTACCTTAGCTTTCCTTCCTTTGGATGAAATTTTTGCTTTGGTTATCGTATCCTTTGCTCCTCCATTTTTATCAACAGGTTGATTAGAAGTCTTCTTATTTTGACCTACCTGCTCATTCTCTTTACCATTACTCCCATTTTCCACAGTATATTGGGAAGAAGACTCCTCTATATGAGATGTATCATCGTCAATATTGCTCTTATTCTGAAAATCGCTGTTAACAATAGTCTCCTTCGATTCTTCACTAATTTTTCTACCCTTCTCTTTCTTGGCTCCGCGTTTCTTTCTTGAATTCTTTCGGCTGTCATATTCCATAAAGCCAACCTTATCACTCTCATTATCAATTTGAGATGTAATCACTGAAGCCTTGGGCTCCTGCCTTGAAGCACCAGTTTTTCTGCTCTTGTGCCCAGCCAGCATTGCTTCAAGAATACCCAATTCATCATCATCATCTTCTCCATCAAAACCTACTGAGACGCCAGCCTCCTCCTCCACTTGTGGATGCTGGGCATCAAGAAATTCATCCTCTTCATCATTCAACTCAACCCCATTTCTGGTCACCTCCTCTGCAACATTGAGGCCATCTCTGATTCTCCCCTCTAAATCATCAATCTCATGATCAGTGCTCCCTGACTGATCATCATTCACCTCAATTTCATTCCCATCACTTTCCAAACTCACCTTCCCTCCTCTTTCTTCCACCTCTGCTTCGACATCCTCTTGAACTTCCTCTTCATCATCAAGTGAATCCCTAAATTCTGCAACTTTCTCCTTATGCTTCTTTGATTGCTCATGGTTCTTCCACTGCTTTTCACTCTTGAACTTCTTCCCACACAATACACAATAAAACTCATTCTCAGCATTTTTCCTCTTACTTTCCTCCTCAAACCAGTCTGCCTCATCTTCTTCATCGTCCTCCACTTTGGCCCACTCGGGCTCTTCAAATGCCATTGCTCTCTCCTTTTTCTCCTTCTCAAACTGCTTCTTCCTTTCCCTCTCCTCCTCTTTCTTCTTCTCCATCTCCATATTCTTCTTCACTTTCATATCAATCACCCTTTTATCCCTCTTCTTGACAAAATCCGCCAACTTCCGCACTGTCTCATTGTACTCCCTCCTTGCCTTCTTTCTGATCTTGCTGTTCTCTTCCTCCATAAGCCGCCTCGACTTGCGGTTGGGACCAGCCATAACATCGTATTCGTCAACCCAACAAAAATCCATAACCGTAGAAAATCCCAACCAGTAATTGTAAAACGCTGTCGCTTGGGCATACGGGCTATCCAAATTGCCCATTACAGGGGCTTGTCGAACCACATCAATACCTAGCCCTAATTTCTTCGCGAAATTGATTTCGTTGGCATGAATTTTATCAAAAACGTCCGAATAGACCTTATAAAACCCCTTGCCGGTGTCTGAATACCCAGAATAAACAGTACTGGAGAAGAAGGAAAACAGGTTCGGGATGAACGAGTTAGGGACCGAGTTTCCGACTGAATTGGGATCGGAAAACAGAATCTGAGACCGGTGGGAATCGTACCAAGCTCGCTCTTTCGGGTCGGAAAGGACCTCATAGGCGTGTTGAAGCTCTTGGAATTGCGCTGTGGCTTCGGCTTGAGATAAGCCGGACTTGACAAGCTTGTCAGGGTGGCGCTGAAGGGCAAGACGCCTATAAGCAGATCGGATCTCGTCGGGGATGCAGTCTCGCTGGAGGCCGAGAACTTCGTAGTGGCATCGCTTTGCCGATGCCATGGATGTTCAGTGAATCTGGGTTTCTTGGCCAAAGAGGTTTTGAAGGCAGGGTTGAATGGACTCCTTATATAGAAGATGATTGAATCCAATAGAATAAATGAATCGTTACAAGAACTGGCAAAGAATTAGGATTGATATTTCGTAGACCTTGTTTCACATATGAAAATTAAAACCTAATAGTTTTAGGATTAGTATGGCGAATGAAAAAAATTTAAATGTAAACATTTATATATTTATAACAAAATTTTTTAATTAAAATGTGATAAATATATAATTTTTTTAATAACATGATAAATATATAATTTTTATTGATAATTATATAATTTTAATTATATATTTATTATATTTTAATCAAAATTTTAATAAAAAATATTTAAAAACCCCACATAAATTTAATCCACGTAAAAACTATTTTTATATTCTACTAGTCTTCAAATATTGGAATTCGCTGATCATGATCACTTTTATAAAAATATAATTATCAAAATTTAAAAAAATAATTTAATATATAATTGACGTTAAAAATGTATGTATCTTTTTAATAAAATAATTTTTAACAGTTATTTAGATTATATTTTCACATTAAAAATAAATATAATAGGTTTAAAAAATAAAAATATTATAATATACTAAAAAATAGTTTGCATTGAAGGTTAAAATATATTTAAAGATGTTATTATACTAAATAAAAGTAATATATCATATGTTGAACTAAATGTTATTGTAACTTTCAAGTATACTTAATATGCAAAAATAAATTTCTTGGTCACTATTCAAGATATAATTTGCTTACCAAATCATTTAAAAAAATATTTAAGTACAATGTAATTCACTCTATTGATTAATTATATTATATTACAAATTGTTTTATTTTGTCATACAAAAGTTAATAAAATTATTAATTATTTTTTAAATAGTTGTATTATAAAAAAATTAATTGACTTTTTATAGATAATTGTTATCATTTGTAACGTTATTTTAGTTACCATAAATAATTTTTATTATATATATATATATATCATTCATATAAGATTTTAGTGATATTGCTCTTTAAGACTCTTCTTTTAATTATTGTTTGTATCTCTTGGATCGCAGTAGCTCATAAAGTTGCCCATTTTCCTGTTTATGATAATGGTGATTGTAGCTAGACAGGCGAACCTCCTTCTCGTATGGTTCCTATCCTACCAAATGATTTTGCTTAACAAAATTTCACCAGTATGTATGTGTATATATATATATATATATATGAATATAATGATAACAATTAATAATAGAGGATATAAAGTGATAACGATTAACAGCAAGAGAAAAAACTTGATGAGACGAAAGCATAATTGTGAAACAAAGCAATTCATGGTTTTATATAACAAAAGTATATTTTAATAGTAGAAAGCGAACTATTTAATCATTGATAAACTAAATGAAGTCAATGTAAATTGATTCAAATAATAACGTCCGTACGGCTCATGTTTCAGATACCTGTTGTTGAAAATAATTATTAGTGAATCGTATCCATTTATTTTTTTTATATTAATTAAAATTTACTTAAAGTTTAAGAATATAGTTAAATATATTTGACATTTTATTGTACGATTAAACATATTTTTAAAAATTAACTTGTGTATCAACCCAAATTAAATCTAATTTTAAATTTTAAAAGCGCACCTCTAAATAGAAAAAAAAAATTCTCCAAAGCCCTAATTTTAAAGTTTGAATTCGAATAAGAAACACTCCCCTTTAATTAGTAGACCAATTCTTAAGGATAAATTTGACATTTTTTTACAAAGAAATAATATTTTCAATTAAAAATGTTCTAAAAAATCAAATTATAATCAATATATAACATTAAGATAATAAAAAAAATTGATTAATTTTCTAAAAGAATGAATTTATAGAATTAAAAAAATTCAAAAAGTGGAACTAAATAATAATAATAATATAAAAAAATTAAAAAGTAAAAAGATAAGTAGTAAACTTGAATTTAAATTCTGCTGTATACCATTCTGAGTCAAGTATAAACCTAGATCGGCCGCAAGAACTTTGCTCAAACACTGTCTATCTGGCAGGCTTACCAAGAATTTCAATTATGCTTACATTCATCATGGTAAGAAGAGGGTTTAAGCTTTCCTCAATCCGTCCTCAACATTGTATTATCCTCCCATATACGAGCCATTCGTTTGATGAATTCCTTTTCCTATGGTTCAATTTTTCTAAGCTTACACTTGAATTTTCTCTCCATGAATAACGTCTTCATAACAATGGGGTCTTGCATATATTGAGCCCGTCTAAGAATCTTAATATGATACCGCGTCCCATCTTGGAAAAAATCTGGACGGGAAGTAATATGATTCGGCCAGACAACTTTAAGCAACCTCTCATACGGAAGATTTATTCTTGTCCACTGATAATCTAGCAACTTCTTGAAAATTATCACAGGCATCTCTTTCATTAAAATGATCTCTGAGAAATTCCACAGCCATGAATGTTAGCGCGGAAGCAGGAATGTACCATGTAATCCTAGGGATGCTACCCTTAAACATCCCCTTCATGCCTTCCATAGCCCATATATTACGAATTGCATCTAACCAGCCATTATACCTAAGACAACATAAGAAAACAAATTACGAGCATCAATTTAGTTCAGTTCATCAGAAACAAGAATAACCCCCAAGTTCATGAATATGTAAGGAAAAAAAAGTCACAATATGATGTATATCTGCACAAGTTGACAAATTTCGCACAACCATTAACAGAAGAAAAAATTATGTGTCCTCACGACAAGTCTGCATCAGGGATATGGAACTGCTACCTTATAGCTGAACCCTGCACTTGCAATCTTGTTTTGATGACATCCAAGGGAGTAGTGAGATAAGCACTAAGACCTGTATGATCATTTCAAACCACAAATTATTAATCCTGATTCCTGAATAATTTACTAATTGAATGCAAAGCATAAGACATACCACCAGCTAAGCCTCCTAACACAAGTCCCTCCAAAGAACTATTGACATGCCAATTTGGGCTTGATATCCATCTTTGCTTCCCATATTTTGTTACATCTTTCATGGCTTCGTAAAACATGACCTATAAGGAAAATCAATTTGCGTATAACAATATTTAAAAGCAAGGAAAACAGCATGATAAAATTTGTGGTTATCTTTCTGGAATCAAGCGATTACTAACGTAGATCTTTATAAAGCATGAATCTAGTAAAACTAAGAATCATGTGTATACCATCAGTCCAGCAAATGGAACATCTCTTGCCAGTGTAGACCAATATCTGCCAGAAGCAAGAAAAGAAGGAATTATAATTATGCATGAAATCAAGGGAAAAAGAAGCACAAATTCAGAATTCCATGACTGACTCATAAAAAGTGGATACATCGTGCGGATACACACACACACACATATATATATGTAAACTACAAATAGATGCCTCTATCACTATGCATATGTGAAAAGCCTCCAAAATCTTAGAGTAAACTGCTATGGGTCTTGTGAAAACTAAAATATATGCACTGCATGAGGGAGACAAAGCGTGAGGGGGATGGCTTAGTTTGGTGCCCAAGATATCATGTTGAACAGTGTACCACTTCCAACAACTCTAAAGAAGAAAAAGGAGGCCTCCAATGTTAATATGTTGAATAGCGCAAGATTACACCATTAAAATAAACAGAGGTCCATTTTAGTTACCCTGCATATAAACCCTTTAAGCCCTGTGCTTTCCATATTGAATAGCCAGCATGGAACATCCCTGTATAGTAACCGTATATTTGTGTGCTAGGCTTCATCGAAATGCTGTCTTTCATGATGACAGAACTCCAAGACGTAGTTGTGCCTTGAACCTGCATGCGTAGCTTCATCACTTCGCATGGAACATACACAAAAGAACCAAGTGTATCTCCTGAAAGCATAGACAACAAATAAGGAAGAGACTGAGCCCTTGCAGGTATAGTCAAATGGTTACAGTTGTTATGCCTGACATTGCCCTCATATATAGCAGCAATAACAACAATCACAAGTGTAAATGTGTAGAATACACAATAACAAGCATTGATTCAGCAATAAGAGCATTCAGACATCATATTATAGTGTAATGATGAAATACTAAAACATATATAAACTAGATAAGATAGTGAATTAGATGGCTATATGTAATAACATATATTGGCATAGTCAGACAGATTACAACTCCTTTCCTATGCATGCATCTCAGTGAGTCTTGCAAAATATACAACTTCTGGAACTCAAGATGATATAACAGTAGAAGGAGCTCCGGAGTCTGGACTTACCAACAGCTCCAGCAATGAAATGCGCCCAGTGGCCACCAAGACTAGGATGTGAGTCCTCAATCCACTTTTTAGTGGACTCTATGACACCAAAATATGTCGCACCAGTTGCAAGAGACCCAGTAATCCCAGGCATTATACCCCTGTAAAAGCCTACACAATTCAAATCAATCGCGGAGGACAAACATTTATAAAGCACATAGCCCAAAGTGTAAAATATCTTTAAGTCTAAAAAAATTATCAAGCACATATTTACTAGTGAATTAACATAATGAAAATTTAAAATTAAAACCAACAAAATTATAAACAAACTTCATAGCTGCAGAAAAGATATTTATAACTCAAAAAGGTGTACCTCTAAATCCATCAGCCTGCCAGACAGACCGCACCATCTGCAGTACACTCTTCTGGTTCTAGATGACAGGAATGAAGATCATAAACAAACAGAAAGGATTCAGCTAGAACTAAATCATATGACACCGCTGTGTCTATGGAGCTTTTGTTGCTAAGTTCATAAGAGACAATATATCTACATCATTGTTTGAACAAATTAATAACCATAATGTCTAAATATATTTACAAGCTGTCATTTTACCTGAATTCCATCAATAATTGCTTGACTTTGCATTCGTGTTTTAATGGTATCCACAGGATGCATCATTCCTTCCCCAAAAGCCCCGGCAATAGCTCCCCACACAAACTCTCTCCACACTTCAACAACATCAATATAATACAAATAAGATAATTTATTCTTTTTAGTTGTAGCTATAAAGGGAAAAAATTGTTATACAGAGATTGTCTCCTCATGACAATAAGGCTTTGCTTGGAAGAAATAAAAAGGAGACTGCATAAGCAAACATTTATTATGCATTGAGGTAAAATAACTGCCTCCGAAGGAAGCCAGTTTTTATTCCTTGCACCTCCCAAACAAAGCCCAGAATCAAACACAATTCATCACAATCTCCACATAGAGTATTTGGCTAAATTTCGTGTACATTGTTTGGAAATAATGCTAGGTATCTCAACCATGAACCACTGAAGCCAATGCTAAAGGGCCCAGCATCTTTCCACGTGGTTTTTTGCATGCCATATTATTGGACTTTATGTAATATTACAAACACATTTTTCACAAAATAAATTGATCTCTTCAATAAATTAAAAGGCAAAATGATATACACCTTATGCTAATGTTATAACAAGCATGTTTAAATTTCTCTATCAGATTACTTAATTGACCATCAGATTGGAAGAAGCATACATATACATACACTTTAAATACATATAGTGCATCAAGCGATCTTAATAGCAAATATCCCCCAACATAAGTTAGAGAACACAACCTCGATTTAGCTTCCGATAATAAGTAATTTAAACACCACTTCCAACATTTCTCTCAAAGAAGCTCAGTAATTAATCTAGCAACTTAAAAATGGTTACTATAATGCATCCATTACCCAAAAAGAAGATTAACAAGAAGAACCGGTGCTAATTCTAGCGAAATTTAATTTGTTCACCCTTGTTCCAAAAGACTCAAATACTAAATAAATAAATCATTCAAATCTTTCCTCCACCTTTGAAACAATTTCTAATTAAACCAGTGCAGCCTTGTAACAAATAAGATGCTCCGTTAACACGCGTCCCATTGTTTTTACTTTTTTATTAACCATGGTCGCCGAAATTTCTTCATGGACAGAAAATTAGAGCTACTTCGAAGTCAACAGCTTACCAAAGAAGCGAGCATGAGGAGCCTGTACTTTCCCGGAAGATGAGCTCTCAACCGCCATTGTAGTAGCAGAGGCAATGCTCAACTCTGTCTTTCTAGGGTTTAAAAGGGCGCGCTCATATTTCTTGAAATTCCAACGGGGGAACTGAACTGCGGGCCGTTTGGTAACTGGCATCTCAAGGGAAATGTAAAATGAATAAAAAAATTTTAACATTTGTTATCATTGTTTATTTTTGTTTTATTTTTAAAAATAAAGATATAAAACTCATTTTTTATATATAAAATTATTTTTTATTTTTATTTTTATAATTTTGCATATTAAATAGCCAAGGTCTATAACTTTTGAGAAATGTAAGAGGGATGTGAGCCCATAAATTTTTGAACTTGGAAGTGTATTGTTGGTTGCATTATGATGAAGAAGAAATTTTTAAATATTTTAAAATGTTATATTATTTATTAAAAATTTTAAATTAAACAAAATAAAATTCACTTGTTAATTAAATAATATTAAGTTATATATTTATATTTCAAAATCAATTATTAACTATTTCGTTATGAAATATTGTATCAAACTCACGTTCTATTATTTATTATTAGAAGGGATCTGTTATATAATTTTATTTTACTTTATTAATTATTACATAAATAGTATAATACTTGTATAAGAATTTTTCTGCGAGGAAGTATGGCAGCTCATGAATTATGCACGGTAAAATTTTCCATGTCATTTCATTGCCACATGGCGCACTATGCTGATCTGAGAGGTTGGCAAAATTAAAAAATTGTCCAATAAAGTTGAGAAAAAATAGTTATATTTAGTTATTTACATTTTAACTCTATTAACTTTGCCTATTTGATCAAAGTCTTTTTTTTATTTTCAAAATATTTCATAAAAATTGCAAATTCCTACAAAAACACTAAATTTCTTGCTCTAGCCCCAAATCTCAGGTGTGAATTGATTTTCTTCTTCTTATAAGAATTAAAATCGATGAGCTCCATGCATGAGGTTTGAGGAAAACCAATAAAAATAACAAAAAATTGAAAAAATTATTACATTATAAATAGTTTTAAAACAATAATTTTACAATAAAAACAAAATTTCTTTTATTATATATATTTTGATAATTAATGAACTTTTTTTTAAGGACAAAATACTAAACTTTATTGAAATTCTCAATAAATAAAATATTCAATTTGTAGTTCATCTAATTTATAATTCATAAAGACTCTATCGATTTTAGAAAATTTACTCAAAATCACCATTATTTAATTTGTGAATTTTTTAATAATTATTATTTATTAAATTAATCTAGGTTCAATTCTTGAAATGATCCAATTATCACAATAAAAGGGAATTGAGAGTAAATGGAAAGAATATTATTGAATTCAATTTCTTAATTACAAATGGGGTATAGTCAACTATTTATATACAACTCAGTAAGTTAAAAAAATATAGTTGTACATAACTAAACTGAACAAATTGATTAACAAATCTAACTAAAGTAGTTATTTTAACTCTAATACCCCCCTCAAGCTGGAGAATGGATATCAATCATTCCCAACTTGGAAATGAGAGTAGAAAAAGGAGTAGAAGAGAGGGGTTTGGTAAAAATGTTAGCTATATGATCCTGAGACTTAATGGGAAGAAGATGTAATAGGCCAAAATGCAGCTTTTCACGCACAATGTGACAATCAAGCTCTATATGCTTTGTGCGCTCGTGGAAAGTAAGATTAGCTGCAATATGGCGTGCAGACTAGCTGTCACAATATAACTGTGCAGGAGAAGAATCAAAAATGCAAAAATCCTGCATAAGATAATCCAACCATTGGAGTTCACAGGTGGTGGCAGCAAGTGCTTGGTACTCTGCTTCAGATGAAGAACGAGAAACCATGTTCTGTTTCTTAAAACGTCATGAAATCAAAGCTTGATTAAAAAAAAACTGCAAAGGCCTGTAATAGATCGTCTAGTATCAACACATCCCGCCCAATCAGAATCACTGAATGCCTTTAAACGTTAATCAGATTGTGTTAGAAAAAGTAACCCCCAACCAGGTGCAGCTTTAAGATATCGGAGTACCTTGTGAACAGCTTGAAGATGAACAGAAGTAGGATTCTGCATAAATTGACTCAGTTGCTGGATAGCAAATGAGAAATCTGGTCTGGTGTTAGTAAGGTATAATAATCGACCAACTAAGATACGGTAGCAAGAACTATCTTTCAAAGGTTCACCAAAATCATAAGAAAGCTTAAGGTCTCTGTCCATAAGAGTTTTCACTGGTTTACAATCAAGAAAACCTGCATCTGACAATATATCCAAAGCAAATTTCCTCTGACATATAAGGAAATACCTTTAGAACTACGAGCGATCTCAAGGCCTAAAAAATACTTTGCACCACCCATATCCTTTATTTTGAAAGTGTTGTCAAGAAATGATTTAATCCAATTAATCTCATTCAAGTCAGTGCCACTCAAGATTATGTCATCCACATAAACAAGTAGGGCAGTAAAAGAGGAATCAATGTTACGAATGAATAATGAATGATTAGCTTGAGATTGAGTATATCCACATGAAGTAAGAGCTTTAGAAAGTTTAAGATACCATTGACGGCTAGCCTGCTTAAGGCCATATAATGAACGCTGAAGTTTGCAGACTTGTGTTGGAGAACTAACATGTAGCCTTGGTGGTGGAGGCATATATACTTCTTCATCTAAATAGCCATGCAAAAATGCATTGTTAACATCCAGCTGTTTGATATGCCAATTATGAGTCACAACAAGTGCAAGCAGCAAACGAATAGTGGTAAGCTTGACAACAGGAGAAAAAGTGTCAGTATAATCAACACCTTTAATTTAAGTGTAACCTTGAGCAACTAACTGCCCTTTATGAAGTTTCAAACTACCATCAATATTATACTTATTAGTAAAGACCCATTTGCAACTGATAGGTCATTTTCCAAGAGGTAAATCAGTTAACACTCAGGTATGATTTTGTTGTAAAGCTTGTAGTTCAGCGTCTATAACTTTTCTCTAAACCTCATGTTTCACAGCTTGAGAGTAAGTTTTAGGAACAAAATCAGCAGAATCAGAAAGAATAAAAGATTTGTGTTTAGGAGAAAGATGATTGTAAGATAAAACTGAGAAAAGAGAATGATAACTACCTGCCTCTAAGGAATCCGGAACAACTACAGTGCATTGAAGAACGCAGTGATAATCATGCAAATATGAAGGTGGACGGGTAAGTGGAGTAGATCTTTGTGGTGGTAAAGAAGATACAGGAAGTGAAGAAGGGTTTTGAGGAGAAGAAAATGGAATATCAGAAGAAGAATGATGGTCAATAAAAGGACTAGAGCAAGGAAACTCATCCGAAAAATCAAGAGCTGGAAGTGCTTGAGGTAACAGAATAGTAGAGGATGAAGAAGGAATAGAAGAATCTGAATTGTCAAAAGGAAAAATGGATTCATAAAAATAAACATTTCTAAAAATAGAAATATGGCATGAAGTGATATCAAGTGTAATGAAACCTTTTGTACCTTGCTGAAAACCCAAAAAAACACATTTATTTGCTTGTTTATTAAATTTAGTTCGATGTTGTGTAAGGGTAGATTGAAAATAAAGACAACCAAAAACTTTGAGGTGAGTAAAATCTGGGGTCTGTTGGTAGAGAAGTTCAAAAGGAGTTTTATTCTTTAAAACCGGTGTAGGTAATCTATTAATAAGATAAATGGCATGAGAAACTGCATATGACTAGTAAATTTTGGGAAGATGAGCTTGAAACAATAAGGCCTTAGCAACATTAAGAATATGTTAGTGTTTCCTTTCAACAATACTATTCTGCTCTGGTGTTTCGACACATGAAGTCTGATGCAACATACCCTTGTTACCAAAAAAATTTGCCATGTTAAATTCAATCCCATTATTGGACCTAATAGTTTGAACAGAGGTATTAAATTGAGTTTCAACTAATTGAACAAAATTTTTGACATGTGAACAAACCTCTTATTTGTTTGTAAGAAGATAAATCCATATGAATCTATAAAAATCATCAACAACAGTAAGAAAATATTTGTGACCATGCACAGAAGGTATATGAAAAGGACCCTAATTATCCATATGAACCAGACTAAAAATTTTATTAGTTTTGGAACTGCTTAAAGAGAAAGGAAGCTTGCGTTGTTTAGCAAAATGACAAACATCACAACATTTGAATGATGAATTACAAGAAATGAATGGGAATTGTTGATGTATGGAATGCAAAGTGGAATTGGATAAATGGCCTAAGCGGAAATGCCACAGATTAAAAGATGTAGAACAATCTGACTTGGTAGAGATATGATTGAGAACTGTTGGAGGTGAATTTGCATGTTTCTTCATGCTGTATAACCCTTCAATTACTTTAGTTGATCCAATCATCTTCCAGGATGGGAGGAGTTGGATTAGGCATATCGAGTTCTGAAATGAAACATTGCAGTCAATAGAAATGTGAGTTTAGAAACAGAAATGAGATTGAATTGAAATTCTGGAACATAAAAAGCATCACAAAGATAGAAAGAAGGAGAAAAGTAGACAATGTCACTGTAAGTAGCAATGGTACAAGAACCATTAGGCAATTTGACTGCAATGGGATTATTGCACTTATAAGAAGAGAATGAAGAAAGAGAAAAACAAATATGGTCAGTAGCACCTGAATCAACAATCCAATAATTAGAAATACTTTGAATGGAAAAAGTATACGATGTACCACAAGTCGAAATGTGATTGATAAAGGTAGAGGTTTGGGGCAATGATTTATTAGCTTAAACTAGAGCTAACAGCTTTTGATATTGTTATGGGGTGAAACTATATGACTGGTTGATGACCTTCATATTTGTAGAGGAATCAGTACCAGAAGCATCTTTCAAAACAATATCACCAAAGGAAACACAATTAGTAGAAGATTGTGAAGAATTCTTGAATTTGAATCCAGGTGAAAATCCATGTTTTCTGTAACAAATGGCTTCAGTATGTCGAAATTTTTCACAATAGGTGCATTGCTTATTATATAACAAAAAGAAAAAAAAATTGGCTCGGATCGATTCAAACTAGTTTTGATCAGTCCAATTTTTATCGATTTTGATTAATTTTTGACCAATTTTTTAAATTGTTAAATTTTTGGATGAACCAACCTATATAAGAATTGGTTCTTGATCAAACTAGTAGAACCAATCAACCTATTTTAATTTTTAAGACTATAATATATATACATCCTAGGACGAGTTGGCCCAATAAAATCAAAAGGTTGTCTTAAAAATCATTATGACCCAACATTGTTTTAATTTATATTTTTAAATTTTTTTGACCTGTCCCAACCTGCCTCAATAGTGCTTAGGCCCAGCCATGCCAACCTTGCTCGCCCCTCCCCAACTCCCAAGCAACAACATGAGTTATAATTTGATTTTTTTAATAAAAAAAAAGGAAAATCTACATATAGGAATCAACCCCTTTTATTCCCGGCATACAAACCCCCCCTCCCCTGCTTTCCTTTTCGGTACCACACGCCGACTATAGTTCCACCATAACCTCTGAAATTTCGGAGAAGAAGCCATCAAACCCACCCAGTGACGACTTTTCGACGGCCATTGTCGAGCTTCGCATACGACAGTGGTACGCGCTTTTCATGGAGCCCATCAGAGGTCAAAGAGTGACCATGGACGACGACTATATCGTATCTCCAGAGCTCACTTTACAGTTCAAGATTCCTCTTTCCCTTCTCAAGATCGGCCCTTTCTTCTCGAGCATGCGCGATTCTTACATTTCGAATCTGTTGGCGTTGTTGCCGATCAATGCTGGTTTGGGTGAGTTTCTGAAACTCCACATTCAGAACTACGCCGTTTCGTTGGCTCAGGAAAGTGGGACTGAGAAAGAGTTTAAGATGATTTTCTCTGTTGTGGCTCTCAAGATTGACTTGGCGGACAAGGAAGAATGCGATAGGATTCGTGCTCGAGGTTGGTTGAGTTTCAGGAAGTGAAAATCTGAAAGGGGTTTAGGGGCAAGAATTTGTCTTTATGATGGTCATAACTAGATTTTTTGCATAGTGTGGGGGGAGAAATAGATACTCTAATGAAGATAATAGGTTTCTGTTTTTAGTTTTATCTCAGTTTATATTGCTTTAAAAAAAAAAGGTGATTTCTTCTTCTGCTGGTGTCTAAATTTTCTGTTCTACTTTAACATTTGAAAATCACCATGAATCAGGGGTGATTTGGATAGTTAACATCATATGTTTAATTCATTTTAATAAAGATTTCCCAGTATGACAGATTTACCACATTAAATCATGAAAATTACTTCCCAAACTTGGCTTCTTAGATATTCAACTAGCCGTGTGGTGAAGTAAAAGCACAAAGAGATTCCATTTCCACACGGAAGGAGGTAACGGCTTGGCTTTTGCACTCGATTCATCATGAAACAGAAGGTAGATCTTGTTGCTCCAAAGTCCAGGGATCGTAAAACATGCCACTCCATCTCCTGCATTTTTATATAGGCATCATATTCCTTACGATTTGTAAATTATTAAAAAAGAAGAAGCTATTTTAGTCCTGTAAAATACAGATATATTTTTACTTTCGTTCTTCATAAATTTTTTTTTCAAGTTAATTCCTTAATTATTAAAAGTCCAGTAATATTTTAATTTCATTTCAAATTTAACACCAAATGTTATGGTCTATTGACTTAAACGTTATTAAGTAGAAATTTTAATAATAAATAACAATTAACATCCAAGTTTGATTATTAAATTAATATTAAATTTTGAATGAAAATGTGATAAAAGGATAACTTTGTAAATATTTCAATAATTAAAAATTAAAATAAAATATATGACTTGCAAAGGACTAAATTAAAATTTCATCTATATATCATGGACTAAAAAGAAAATTTTTTAATTATATATTTCATGAATGTAGCAGTTGTATACATGGCCTCAAAATATGGATGGATATTTATATGTGAGAATAGAGACATTTTCAGTTATAGGGTCTCGGTGTTCGAAATTGTTAATGGGAATGGGAGAAAAAGCCCTGAGCGGCAGCTTGATGAAGAAAGGCGGATCTCCCGGCTATGTAAAGCTCATCATTTGGAAATATAGATTACGCACGTGATCCAGGATTCTTGTTATTACAAAATAATGATTAGCTGCTGTAATCTCCATACTTTCTGAATATATATATGCAAAGAAAAGATAAAATATGAAAAAAATTCAAACAAAAAGAATATACCATCTGGTGTTTAAAAAAAAAAAATCTCATATTATATATTTTTAGGACCTAATAACAAATATTAAAATAATTGTACTGAAATCAGCGTAAGTGCCCAAGACAAATAAAAAAAAGTATAATTGAGAACCTCACTTAAAAAATATGTATATTAAAAAAATCATAAATTTTAAAATTATTTTAACAGATTTAAAAATAAAAAATATTAATTTAAGATCTCAAACTATAATTTTTTTATTAAATTTAAATTTTTACTATTTAAATCTTTTAAAATTTAAGTTTCTTTAATATAAATATTTTTAATTTAAAATTTTCAACTGTAATTTTTTCAATAAAAAAATGAAACACTTTTTGGGATGTCTGATGTCTATAGAGTCAGTGTCAATTAACTTGCAGATTTTTTCACAAAAGCACTCACCCACGAGTAATTTATTTCTCATCGCTCATGATTAGCATCTTGATGGAATCAATTTTGCGGGGTAACATTAGAATGTGATTATGGGAATCAATTATTATTGTGTTCACCCATCGTTTCGACGACAACACTAAAGCACAAGGGTTTACCATTTAAGTAATCACATAATTATAAGAATTACAGCAAAATTGTAAGCATTTGCTTTATTATTTTTATGGTAGTTTTGTTGATTCACTATAGACTGTGCATATATAGCCTTTCATTCACTTGTGCATACCATCCAAAAAAGAAAAAAGAAAAATTCTCTGATTCTGTTCTTGTTTTTGTTTACCACAGACAACAAAGAAAATAATGATATTGAAAGACTCTTCGCTTTCTCTTTGCTCTCAGACACTTCCTCTTCGCTACCCTACACAAGCTATGTATAGTTTTCCCTTGACGGAAGTTCTGGACGAGGAACCATCAAACCTACCCAGTGACAATTACTGTGTAGTTGACGTTGCTGGATGAACAGTTATGTTTCATTAAGCACGTATCCGAAAAATACAACGCCTTTCAGGGGAAGTAGCTGATCTTGGGATGACGGCTGATCGTGTAGTAAACGCAAGCCTTGCGTTTGGAGGCACACACTTATGTGAAGAGAAAGGGTAAGTCGTGAACCCAGTTTAAGGCAAATTTGACAACAACTTATGAATTATGAAGATTGAGATGTGCACACTCAGGTAAATATCAATGGACTCTTGTAAGGAGGCTCAAGATAAACCTGTGGATTGTTGAAAGGGGAAATGGAAGCATATCTATATGATAGATTTACACTTGAGAAGAAGAATGTTGAGTTCAAGTGCCAGAAAAAGTGAGAAGTTTTATATTACTAGATGAGAGTTATATAAGTGAATTAACTCATACTTCTAAAGTTCTATAATTTATGGTCAAGATATGTCAAACTTACAAATATAATTTCTCATAAAATCCAATAAAAAAAATCTCCCAAATATTTTAGGCTTCCCAAGCCTACTTCATAACTAATTTATATATGTTCTTTTGTGATATCTATACAAAATTTGTTTTCTAAATATTATTGTTCCAATAAATCAATAGGTAGTGTAGTTTCGTAGGTGAAAAATTCGTGAGAGGTAGTGAAGATGAACTTATATATATATATATATATATATATAGAGAGAGAGAGAGAGAGAGAGAGAGAGAGAGAGAGAGAGAGAGAGAGAGCTATTGATACGTTTTTTTCGTTTTTGAAGCTTTAACAAAATAATTTATCGGTTTTGATTGAAGTTCCGAAGTTATGATTTTTTCATAACTTCTCTTTTTTTTTTTGGTCAAACAACTTCTCTTTACTCTGTACCCAGAAAGTGAACCCTATTACAATTCCCGGTTACATTGTGCTACAAATTTTAATTGTTAAAAAAAAAAAAAAGGAGGGGGTGGCGACAAACTAACAATTGAGATGCTTATTGTTATAAAAATAAAATATATACGCAGCAAGATGTTAATCTTTTGGTAAGATTTAAAAGTGACAAAATAAAGGTGACGAATTTGATGGCCCAAAAAAAAAGTGAGATGTTTTTTCCCCCATTTTCCTCCTTAATATGTTCCGAAGCATGATGCAATATCGGTGGGCAAGCACAAAAAGAGCAAGGGGCTCACAATAATAATAATAGACATCCTAATTTTCGAGAATTACTTTTACCCAACCAAAAAGGGGGCAAAGTAATTACATTTTATGAAAATAACATAAATTCATTGACTATAAAGATGGCACAAGTTTTTTTTGTTTTTTGTCATGTCAAGAAGCAGATGTTTAAAGGAAATGACCGACCAGAATGAAAAGGTTCATTTGACATTACAGGGCCTACTTGGGCCTAATAGACTACAGGCCTACTGGTCCAATGGGCCAGATTGGGCTTATGGCACGGTTGCCCGGAGCCGGGGGACTCATGCGCCCCTTCAACAGTATACAAAAGGAAAGTTAGTTGAGAATATTTCCTCGTGGCAGGGACACTGGAGAAGATCTATACTCTCATTTGGTGAGGTACGTAAGATGATCTGAATATTTTATACAGCTTCATACTTATAGTTTAGATCTTGGAATTTTTTTCCTTGTTTATTTTCCCGAGATTCTTTGGCTTCAATGTCATTTTGAAATCAAGACTTTTTCGAAATGACAGTAGTTGCATCCCTTTGGTGTTTTTAACAGTTTTGTCCCTTCTTTGACTCGTTATTTGTTGGATTAAAATTTAATTTTTGAGAAAATTTTAGAAATTAACCGTTTTCTTTTCAGATTTGGAAGCAGATAATTTCATGGAAGGGTTGGTGAGTTATAGGATCAACCCAGTTTTTGATTATAGTAAAAAATTTAAATCTCGTTTTCTTCCTACATCTACACTATTTTTGAGGAAGAATACCTATGGAACTCGGATTGGCAATGGCATAATGAAGCAGTCCATATCATTCAATATAATGGCAGCTTCGGTTCAGCCAGTTGGGAGCTCAAAAGTGGGCCAGTCTGAAAACATGTTGCCTTCGAAAGGTTTTTCATCACTCTGAAGTTATTTGAGAAAAAAGAAAAAGAAAAAGAATAGATTGTGGAGTCATACCGTTGATGGTTGCTTTCTTAAAATGATAGAGATTCTTGAGCTTTGGAGAAGTGTTGGTGCTGTGTGCTTTGATGTCGACAGCACTGTCTGTCTGGATGAAGGTATTGATGAGCTTGCTGAATTCTGCGGAGCTGGAAAGGCTGTTGCTGAATGGACTGCTAGGTTGGATCATTTAACTGAAAATTCTCAGATTATTTCTGCTTTTAAGTTTTTATATCTGATCGAAGTTTTGAATTTCCCTAGAGCAATGGGTGGTTCTGTTCCTTTTGAGGATGCATTGGCTTCTAGACTATCTTTGTTCAGTCCTTCATTATCTCAAGTTCAGAATTTTCTTGAGCAAAGGCCCCCAAGGTATGAGTGATTTTGTTGACTTACTTTTGTACTTGTTGTCTTGAGAAGATTTGACATTTTGATAAAAATTGCATTATTGTTCCTTCTGAATAACCCTCTCATCTCCCAATTGGCTTGTAACTAGGAAGAAGTGACCATGCTACTCCTACTGAACAACCCTTCTCTAATTATTCTTGTCATGGATTCCAATTGGGCAGAATTGAAAAACTTGATTCCCAACATTTTGTATTACATATGACCAGATATCCTATATGCAGAAAAACTTTATCAATGTCTTCAACACTTTTGCTGTTTCTGTCTTTTTTTTTTTACTTCATTTTTTTCTTATGTGCATATATTTGTGTAATGTCTGTAAAAATTAGGACTGGAGAACAAGTGTCAGATGTGTACTCAAATCTCCCATGAACTACCTACCCAATTGTCTGTGCCCATTTGAGGTCCCCTGTGGGTCTGAAACAGATAAGTCAGTGTAATCTGGTTAGACTGGCAGAATCAAGAGAGTTTATTCACTCTCATAAAAAATGGCCATGTAACCACGTCCATAATGGTATCCTATCAGGCAATAACCAAATTTCTGAGAAATGCTGTATCCTTTCCTCTACAAAATGCTTATTTGATCACCTAGTGCAAATTTCAAATACATTTGCTTTTGGTGCTAACAAGAAACACTGCATGGTTTCTGGAGCAGAAAATGACATTCAATTATATTTAAATCATATTTTTTATTAATTGAGACTTCAATTTTGTAAAGTTTAACAGTCTACATTGGATATATAATTATTGACATCTGTATTGCCAAAGTTCTATTTTTGTTCTTTCTTTTTCACCTTCCAGTTTCTGTTTGTCTAATGAGTATCCTGAACTGTTTAGTTCAGATTATGATTTTACTTCTTGGTATGCAGGCTTTCCCCCGGCATTGAGGAGTTAGTTGAGAAGCTAAAGGCTAAGCACATTCATGTTTTTCTGATCTCTGGGGGATTCCGTCAAATGATCAACGTATGAAGAATAGCTGTAATTTTTGGTGTTTTTATTTGTTTCATTTTAGGCTCAAAGGAGGAAATTATTACTTACTTAACAGTGAGAATTTAGATATACTTCTTCAGTTTGATACTGTACCTGAAAAAATTTGAAAACTAGCACATACAGGTCTTGCATGCCTATATAGCTCACCAAAGGACGTAGACAAGCAGCTTCAATAAAATTAAAATGAGCAACATGTTAAAGTACACATCTCTTATGGAATAACAACCAAATCTCCACTGAATTTAGAATGTGGAATTACAGCCAAAGACCTTGTAAATGTAGGTTCCTTAACTAGAAATCTGACTTTTGAACAATGTCATCTCTGTTGCTCTTTTAAACCAGCCTGCTTATTATTCTGAGAGGCAGTGGTCTTGCAATTAGTGTTTTCATTCAAAAAGAGATTGAACAAAATGTTAGCAACTAGTGTCTATATCTTCCAGTACCCATTGTATTTAAATGCTTTTCGTAGATTTAACATTGTCATGAATTTTAAGAATTTAATGCAGTGCTTTTCATATTTGATAAACAAGCTGATTCTAACACATATCAGGATAATGAATTATATTAGTCTATTTCCTTTCTAATTACTAAGACACTTCTTATGAAGCCTGTTGCATCAATACTTGGGATCCGAACAGAAAATATTTTTGCCAATCAACTGCTTTTTGGAAGCTCTGGAGAGTTTCTAGGGTTTGATAGAAATGAACCTACTTCAAAGAGTGGAGGAAAAGCAACTGCAGTACAACAAATAAGGAAGGTTAGTCTTGCTCAGTTGCTCCTGCTCGTTCGTCTTTACTAACTGCATTGCTTGTAAGTTTGATCAAACTGATTTTCAGGCTCATAAATACAAAGCATTAGCGATGGTAGGGGACGGTGCAACTGATCTTGAGGTAAGTAAAATCTTGCATATAGGTTTATAACACTTTGCCTTTAAGTATCTTGTTGAAGCACCTGTCAATATTCTTTATGAGATTTTATTTTCTCATCTTTATTCTGTAAACAAAACAGCTTCTTGTTTTCTTAAAGAGAAGAAGGAAAACAAATAATGATGTTAATGGACAGACATAGTTTCCTTAATCAACTTGTTTTCATAGATTTTTGACCAATATAGTTGTGTGTCATTGATAGTGATTGTAATATATCATGTTCTAATTTGTTTACTGTGTTCTTCCATTTAGGCTCGCAGACCAGGTGCTGCGGACTTGTTCATCTGCTATGCTGGTGTTCAGCTTCGAGAAGCTGTGGCTGCAAAAGCTGATTGGCTTGTTTTTAATTTTCAGGACCTCAGTAATTCGCTGGTATAGCTTCAGTCGATTTCGTTTGGTCCTTTGCGCCCATATGATCAGTGTCCTTTTTTTTTTCCTTTTAATTCCAAAGGTCATGGCATCCCTCTCTGTACAGGATTATGTAACTGCAAGAAAATGAACTTCTATGAAAGCGATTAAATTTCCTTGCTCTATTAGATCTTTTTTTTCCTTCTTTTTCTTCATTTTATTCGATGTTCTTGCTTCCTATTTTAATTGTAAACTTACAATACACTTAATATTCTTCACCACAATGCAGACAATGTAACAAATATAATACATAAAACATTAAAAACTATTGAATTGACATGAATAGTTAACAGGACGGTCTTATTTTAATACATCTGCTCTGTTATCTTCTCAGTTCAAGGATTTTCTAAGTCAGTGAACAAAACTGAACCAGCTAAATCTTGAATATAGTTTGGATCAGTTTGATCTGATTAGTTCAATGTAATGAACGCCCATATTTTTTTGAGGTCTGTGAATGGGAAATTTACTAAATCTCATGGAATAGCACGCAATTAGCAATAAACAAATAAATAATAATGTTGACATAAGGTAGCCTCATGTTTAGGATATAGAGACAGCAACTCAAGTCCCCAAAGGTCCATGGGAAGTGAGTCGGGGAAAGCAGTCCCCATATCTACCCTATTTATCTGCCAAAAAAAAAAAGCCTGTATAAAGTGGTTTCACACTGACGATAATCGTTTATTACATGTTGACAAAAACTTTAGAGGGAAATTTAAGATTTGTTGCTCCATTGTCGGTTTGGCCAATTTTTTCGCTTGAGTAGGAAGAAAGAGATTTGACGTGAGTTTCTCCTAACTAGAGTAGTCACTCACTTTAAGTCTTTAATCAATGATAATTTTTAGCAATTAAAATCAAAGAACAAAGAAGTGAAAAGTAGAGACTTGCTTGACAAGTTGCATCTATCCTTCCTTCAAAAACTTCAGACTTTATGAAAGAGAAAAGTATGTCTTTTGGTTGCAAGAAGAGAGCCTTCATACAACACAAGAATAAGAAGAGTGAGATAAGGACATGGATTCTCACTAATCTAAAAGAAAATTATGTAAGAGAGAGAAACAGTTATAGAGAAATGGAATGGAGTCTATATAGGTAAATTTTATCATGCCGTACTTATATTTCTTTCTTTTTTTTTTTAACAAATCCTCCCATTTGACTAGAAAAAATATGCTGCTATAAGATAGTGAAAAGATTTTTTTTTTAATTTTTTGAAAGTCTTAAAAAGAGAAGTATTTATAAACATTTTTTACTTTAGACTTGATGGCGATTTGTGCTTCAATTTTTATTAAAATTTAGTATATTGTTCCAAGAACCAGTAACTATCCATGCAGGATGCTCAGGGTGATGGAAATGGAGGAACATGTTTGAAATGATTTTTTTTTAATGTAAAAAACCAAACAATAGCTAATTTGCAAAAAAAAATTTGTTAACGAATACCAATTTGAATTATAGATTGTCGCTGAAACAGTTAGATGCATTATATTGAGTAGTGAAAATATGTGTAGACTTTAGGAGATGTTTCTTTGAGTGAAAATGAGAAGGATGGTGTAAGTGGTTGATTAAAATGAAAAATTTCGATAAAGGAGAAATGCGAATAAAAAAAATGTAAAAAATGATATAAAATGAAAATACTTTGACTAAAAAAGAGGAAAGAAATAGGCATGAAAAAGAACAAATTTATATAAATAAAAAAATAACTCTCTCTCTCTCTCTCTCTCTCTCTCTCTCTCTCTCTATATATATATATATATATATATATATATGCAAACATATTTTTTAGATAATCTCACTATTGAATGATGAATTTTAAAAAGTAAAGGATTTTGTGAATAATTTTTTTCAATGAATAAAAAATACATAGCCAAATATAGATAAATTTTAAAAAAATAAATAATTTGACAGTTGAATAATAATTTTTTTTCCTAAATATAGAAAAAGACATGGAGAAGTAGAGCTTACATAATTGGGTTTTATTAGGCTCCACTCTTTTTTTTTCTAACAAATACTTTATTGGACTAGAGAGGATTTGCTGGCTTAAGATAATAAACAGTTTTTTCTAATTTTTTAAAAAAATTTACTTCTAGACTTAATGACGGTTTGTGCTCCAATTCTTATTAAATTTTAGTATGTTGTTCTAAGTATTGTGGCCTTTGTCTGTGCGATCCAATTGTGGTTTTACCGTCTCTATTTAACTATACTGTGATACTCATTTTATTTAGGTTTTATGTTTTGATGAAATTGTTAATTCATTGTTGCTGATGTTTCATAGGTGTGGTGAGTTTTAATGTGTTTAAAAAATTGATTATGTACTCGTTAATTTTTTAGACTAGGTCTCATAAATTTTACACTTTGAAGGTTTTTCTCTGTTAAAAATTTATATCTCTTGCCTTATTTATTTTGTGTATTTTTGAACAGATTTATTCCTAAAATAAATGTATACTTAGTATATTATTACCCCTCACATACTCAACCAAGAAAAGGTATTTTTTGATCCACCTAACCATTGCCTCTTTCCGAACAGCTTAATGGACGCCCATAGTTTTTCAGGTCTATGAATAAGAAATTTACCTAATCTGAGGACTGTAAATAGCAATATGTAGGGCAATTAGCAGTAAATAAATATGTTTATGGAAGGTAGCCTGATGTTTACTTCAGACTTCAGTCCTAAAGGTCCATGAGAAGTGAGTGTGAAAGCAGTCACCATACCTACTCTGTTAAAGGCGTAAATGCATTTATTAGAGTGGTTTCAATTTTCAAATATCCAATTCAGCACTCTTCCGGATCAATTAATCAAAGTAATCAGTTTCATGCTATTGTCAAACATTATTAATATGTTGTTTTCATTTTTGCCGTTAATGATGGAAAACAATTTTTTAGTGGGCCTCCTCAATTATTTTTTACGTGTTTTCCTCCTTTAGCTAACAAGATTGCTTTAAGTCTCAATCTTCCCATTTTGGAGAGTTTTTTTTTTTTTTTTTTGGGGTGGGGGGTGGTTCTGATTTCATGATATTTTTGTTGTTCTCCCGTTTTTCCCTTTCTACGACATTTAAAGGGCAATAATTTTTTTTTTATTTTGTAAAAAGGCCAAGCATTTTGTTGCAAAATAAATTACGTTTGTATATTACAATCATTTTTTTAGTATACTAATTTGAAAATAACTAAGAATAAAATTTTATTTTGATCACCCCCTACTTGACACTTTCTTTATATGTATATATATAAGATTGGTTATGTTGAAAACTTGAAAAAGAATGCAGCGCCCTCCCACCCAAGGTAAGCTGTGCCTGTCAAAGTTATGCATGTATGACATAATAGATGCAAGTTAATTAGTCAAGCACTTTTTTTCATACGCATTGCCTTTGGAATACTGTGACACCTTTTTTTTTTTTTAATATACATATCTTGTCAAAACAATGCAGTTACGTAAGCTTCCTGCCCATATTGTGACACTCTCTACTTTCGTGATATTAATGTCTTCCCTGGCCAGAAACGGCAATATCCCGTTCAGCCATTCTCCTTACAAACAAGAGTCAACGGCTGTTTTTTCAACAAAATAATCTTTTATATTATAAACGAGTTTACAGTACGACTCTCTTTGGATTCTGTGTTTTTTTTTTCCGATGAATATCATTTTCTTATTTCTTTTCTTTTTCTTCTACTGTGGTGGGTCCGTACAATGCGCGGGAGGTCACCTAGTTAAAATAAATAGTTACTATGAAAACCAACTTTCTGCTCCATCCCTACAATAACTTATCATTGTTGTTTGCTTCATCTCTTGGAGATCATCAAACGAACCCATTTTCTGATCTCTTTGCTTCGAGCAAGTAACGTTTCGGCTTCATCTTTGAGCCATGTTGCCATTGTATTTGTTGGGGTTGCTCTTCTTTTGCTCCTTTTCATCATGTTAGAAGTTACCTTTTTTATTTTTTAAGTGTATTTCTTATTAATTACTATTTCATTTTACAAATGTTTGGAAAATGAACTATTTTTCTTAGCATCAACCATTAGGGAACTGCATACATATACATATAGCCATATATGTAATAGAGATTAATCACTTTACTGTGTTACTAGCAGATTCAATGCGATTACAATAGAATTATTGACTCTTACTTCAACTTTAGATTTAAGAAATGGTTACAAGTTATTTAATTTTGGTCAAATTTGTAACTTGGTAGCAAAAATGTATCTTAGTGATTTTATTGAACAACAAAGATTACATCTTAAAATACAAGCATAATATTATGAGTTTGGCATTTTTCAACATTCTGATTTCAAAAACTTCTTAACAATTTCCCAGTTATGCTATTAATTTGAAAAAAAATTTTTAATGCTTATTATTTGATTGATTATTTGCTTCACATATTATTGACTATTTCAATTTCAAATGCAATAAGTAAAAAGTTATTTTTAATTATGAACATCATAAAAAACAAATTTATGAATAATATAAAAGATGATTTTCTTGTAGTTGCAGCATGGTTACTTATATTGAAAAAAGAAATTATTGAAAAGTTTGACATAGACTCAATCATTAATGAATTTTATGACATAAAAGATTGTTCTGCTTGATTTCAATAAATTACAAAAAGGTATGTTGCATATATATATATATATATATATATATTGTTTAACCTAAACATTTTATATATACAAATATGTTAATTTTTTTTAATGTTCGCCCCTAATTATTCAGTCCTAAATTTGCCCTTGTCACAAATAAGGTATTTTTCAAATTAAATACCCATAAAATTGCCTTTCATTTTGGTTCCTCATGAACAAGCTATTACTTAATTTAGTTCTTCTTAAATTGATTTTTTTAATTTAGTTCCTCATAAGTAGGATTTTTTAATTTAATTTCTCACAAACAAAATTGTCACCGATAATTTTTTTTATAAATCTACTATAAATGAAATTAATATATATATATATATATATGATGACATACAATATATTTTTTTATAAGTTATAAATAATGTCTTACTATTAATCTATTGTTAATTTCAGTCATAATAAATTGATAGAATGACATTATTAACAAAAATTTTATTTGTAAAGAACCAAATTAAGAAATATTCATATGTTATAAGCTAAATTGAAAACGAAATTCTTTGAGGAACCAAATTGAAAAATATTTTATGTAAGCCAAAATGAGAATACAATTTAATGAAAGATTAAATTAACAGGTATCCCATCTATGGTGGATTAAAATGGATTTTTTGTAAAAAAATATGTATGTAATTTTTTATAATTTTGTTATTAACATGTTTAATTAAAATATAATAATTATATAATTTTTTAATAACAATATAATAAATGTTTGATTTTAATAGATAAGTGTATGATTTTTTTCCTTTCTTTTGGCAAACAAACGAGGCCAAAGCTAGAAGAAAAACAAAAAAGATTCATACTATGGGGTACACAAGTATATGACTCTTTTTAATTAAGATGCACACTTATCATTTTTAACTAAAAAAATTATACATTTTTATTATATTTTGATAAAAAATTAATAATAAAAATATAAAATAAACTACATCTAAGTATGAAATCTACTATTGTAACATGCCACTAATTCATAGTCTCCTTCTTCAGTATTATGTCCTGTTTATGTTTATTATTATTATAAATTTTCATTTATGTACTAAACATAAATATTTAGTTTAACTTCAAATATTTAATATACTAAAAATCACAAAGGATCACAAACCAAATATCATCTAGATAACTTGGACTTACGGAATGTCCCCCTTTCTCTCGTTAGGACATCCATTTCTCTGACCTTTTCGCAAAGTTTGTGAAGAAACATACAAAGAATAGATAAAAGAAAAATAATAAGTAAATTCTAAAGTCTTTCATAAATATGGACGACCAGATAATAGATATTTTCTGTTGGCTAAACGACAGAATAAAAGGTAAAGCAGGGAGAGCGGAGAAAAATGATTTGCTTTTTTCAATTATTTAAGGGAAGCCCAGTGTCTGAGAAAACTTCATTTGAAAAATGTTTTTGTCAAAAAACAAACAAACATATACATACATATATATATATATATATATATATATATATATTGGTATTTTCGACTACTTTATTAATTTGTGAAAACTTGTTGGCTTAGCCGTGCGGAGGCGTGTTTCCCTTGGAGATAACGGCGGAGCAGGTCTTATTGTTTCCAAAGGTAGTATCATCAAACCTTCGAGCTTTGACAAACATCGTATGGTAGTGTTGGGTGTGATAGATTTGCTTCACAGAGTTACGGGTTCTAGAATGTATGAATTTTTATAATCCCCTTCTCCTTAATGCCGCAAAAACAGCGGCAAGAGGTGTGTTCTTCATAACGCTGCATCAACTTCGACTGTGGTGCCGTGGTATCTGGTGAAAAGGGTTCGTCTCTTATACGAGTTTTACAGTGAAGAAGCTACTTTCAGATAGTTCATTGGTGTTGCTGAAGTTTCTGTGGGGCTTATTCTTTTGAACGTAGAATGCGTGGATATGCCACTATCGATTGCAGTCTTTTCCGTTCTGTCAAAAATTGTAATCATGTAGGTGGTGGTTGTTTCTGATATTGGTTGATTTCTGATGCTTGTGAAGTTCACAAAAACTTATAAATATCCTATTTCAATTATTCTTGTTCCTTCTTTCTGGTGATTCTCACGTGATTGAACTTTTTCAACTATTATTGCTCTTGTGGTTGGGGGTATAAGGGATATGTTGCTTACGCAATGCCTATTGAGGCTAAGTATAGCGGGTTCTCTATCCTTCAACTTTGGTCATAGTTTCTTGTAGTTTGATTAATGAATGATAGGGTTCTTATATATTTTATAATGAGACTTGGAAGGAGGAGAATCTATTTCGTGAGTAACGACTTGTGGTTTTGTTTCTCTGGAAGTGGCTTGCGGTATTTTATTCTTTGACCTATTATTTCCTGAATAATTGTTGGCAATTTCTCAAAATTCATGAAAAAATTCCGTTAGCTTTCTGATGCTAATAATTGATAGAAAGAGGATAATTTGTATTGTGGAGTTTCGCTAGTGGCTTTTTTTCTGTGAGAGAAAGAGCAAAAATGGATTTGTGGGTTGTTGCAGCAGCTGCAGGAGCTGGTTATTTAGCTAAATCTTGGAACAGACATTCAAAGAATAGTGATAATTCGTGTCAATTGTCTTCAGAGGATCCCAATTTTGAGAATCTTGAGTCCCCAAGCCACCTCTCACGTAGGGAAGCATGGAGAGATAAATTAGGCAAAGATGTTTCTTCAGAACAGAGGGTTTTGTATGAAAAATCTGCAGATGGGAACTCAGTGGATAGTCTTTCGACAATAGAAATAACTTCTAACAAAATGCTGCATGGTGAAAAAATAAGACATTGTGGGAATTACGATGAGAGCACTGTACTTTCAATATCAAACTTGCCACTGTCATTCTCACCAAATCAGAACTTAAATGATGTTGAAGATGGAAATGAGCAAATCTCCAATGTTGGTGGCCATTATGGTTGTCTATTTCCTGACTCTTCTGCAGGAGAAGTGGGTCCTAACCATCATTCTGCTGGAAATAAAACTTCTCTCTGGACTAAACATTTGTATGGACATTTAGGTAGACCTTTGAATTCCTTAGAAAGTTGCCTCATGGCTCAGCTATACAAGGAACACTCAAAAATGGAAGAATATGTCTTAAGTTCTCTTTCATCACCTTCTACACCCACAAGGTCATTTCTTGTAAGTAATGGAAACCAAATAATCAGCAGATCAAATCATAAATCTTTCAGTACATCAATTGGAAAGGAGGAACATAAGTGGCATAAGGAAGCCTATCAAGAAAATGATGGAAGTATCTTTGGGATTCCTTCCCTACCAAAAATTGGATCTTTAGATGACCTTAAGAAGCTGAAACATAAGGTAGGAAAATGGTGGAGTGGAAGATTGAGCTCTTCCAACTGTATGTTTAGTGGAAAACACACCCATGCTCAACTAGGTATGATTCTCAATTTAAAATATCTTTTAAGCCTGTGTTAAAATCCAGATAGTTTTTTTTTCCTTGTTATTTATGCATCTATTAGTTTTTTTCTTTTTTTGGTTGGTTTGGAAAAAAGGGGGGGGGGGGGGCAATAACCGCATAAGAGAGAAGATCTTTATTCAACTTCTTGGGATTAAAACACCACTTTACTTTTGAGAAACTTTATCAGCCTGCCCTTGTAATATAAAGTTTGTTTCTGACACTTATCTACATTTGATGCTTAATTATAATCATTTTCTTTATTGTTAATGCATAAGAATAAGAAATTTCAAGGAATCTTGTTTTGATTTCTTTCCTGGTTCAAGTTGGAAATATATATATATATATATATATATTTTCATATAGATACAGCCCACAGGTCCCAGAGAATAAGATATATTATCCGTTAATTTTAAATTAAATGGTTTGCCAACTGGTCTAAACTGATGGTGATCATAGATCTCAGTTTCTCTATCCATAATCCTCTCCTGAGAATTTATATTTAAACCCAATAGAACAATGTAATTGCTTCTTTATGAAAGGACTTTTTCTTTTCTTTTCTTTCTCTCTCTCTCTCTCTCTCTCTCTGCTGTAAGGGAAAAGAGGGGGGGGGGGGACAGGCAAGAGAGAGAGAGAGAGAGATTGCTTCAGATCCCAAAATGGCATTCCCAGCACCAATGAGCAGAGAATTTTATTATCTAGTCTCTCAATTCATATGCAGTAGTATGTTAACCGGTTGCCTTAGCTTGCTCTTTAACCTAGACAAATCATATCCATCTATAATCAACAGCCGCAGATGTTGACTTTCCACTGATTTAGTGAGCCATAATTTATTTCTGTATAGGTTGATAGCATGACTCTGGTACTTGATTGTGTCATGTAGTGAGTCTCTGTACTTTAATGACTACATTTGCTGACATTTCCATAATCTTCAGATGCAACGTTTCTCTTCAGTCTTGGGATTTCTTTTGGGATAATAACTTCCATCATGACAAATAAAAGAGAAGTAGACAAGTTAAGAGATTTGTTGAAGCAGACTGAAAACTTGGTTCAAGATCTACAAGAGGAGCTTGAAATGAAAGATTCAATGACAGTGAAGGAGTTAAATAATGAGAATTATGGTTCACAGGATACATGTGACCATTCCTACTATGATAAGGAGCTAAATGGATTTTCCTCGGAGAAGCATATGGGTAACTCTCCAAGAGATGACTGTAAAGAACTATACAATCAGAAGGAAAAAGAGAATTCAGAATCGATGAGCAAAATTGAAGCTGAGCTTGAGGCTGAACTTGAGAGATTGGCTTTAAACATGAATACTTCTAGCCTGGACAGAGGACTGTCTGAGCTTGTTGAGGTTAGCATTAATGTTTAACACTGCTTCTTCAGTTATACGACATATCTTTATTTAGAATGGCTATCATCATCATCTTAGAATATGTCTGTTGTGATGGGTTCTGTTGTGTTGCTTTACATATTTGCACACACTAACTGATTTGATGCCATCTTGATGGAAGTGACAATAATTGAACTAAAAAAAGGCCCTATTTTTTTTGGTAAAATAAATGGCCCTAATTTATATACTCTTAAAATAGATTAGTAGAGAGTATTTCACTCAAGTCCTCCCTCTTTTCATCTCTATAAAGTAAAGCCTTGACTGACCTGTTACATGAAAGACAAATGGCACGTATAAAAGCTGAACTGCTGAACCACTACACTATCTGTTTTCCGTCTTTTCTCTGGATCATTTCTCATACTTATGTTTAGTAGCATTATTTTGGCATATTACTTTTGTTGTCTTTTCAAACTTAAAGTAGTCCGTTATCTGAAACATCTGGCCAAATAAAATACTGGGTCATAAACTGTGCACACTTTGTTGGATGTATATTCTCAAATCAGACATTCCTTTCTCACTTGTAAGGATCTTATGCTTCTCATGTTATTTGGCATGTGTTAGAACTAACAATAAAAGAAATAAGAAAGAAAAGTAAACACCAGAAAATTTTAGAAAAATTGTTTACAATTATTTTCAGTATATTATCAGGCAAGACCATCAATGTTAATGATGCGCTAATTCTCACAGGTTGACCCAGACTTCGTAGTAGATTATGCTCAAGGTGAGTTGCGAACTGACAAGGTCCAAGGGAAAGCCTTTTCCCTACCTAAAACAGATGAGAATACCAGTGACATTGTCACACCTCTCCCTGGAAACTATGCGGTTTCTGCTCATGAATTGAGTCTACGATTGCATGAAGTCATTGAATCCAGGCTTGAGGAACGTGTAAAGGAACTTGAAATTGCCCTTCAAAATAGCCAGAGGAAAGTGGAACTTATGGAAACAGAGCACAAGCGATGTTGCCAGAGAAACTTCCATAGCTATGGACAGGCATCGCCCTTTAGTACAGGAAATCCATTGATTTATGATGACCGTGACCCTATGGCCCAACCTCTAGTTATGAATTTGTCAGGTGAAGCACTTGATGCATACAATGAAGCTTATGAAGAATTAATAAAAACAGATGAGTCAGAAGCGAATTCACCGTTCATGGATGGCGATGAAGACAGATTATTTGGAATTCAACGTGGTGGAACAAACGGATCTGTAACTTTCTTCTCAGATAATGGAGAGAGATTTTTAGGAGAACTCTCTTGTAGCAAGGCGAAAATGTTGGAAGGGCAAAGCTCTGGTATTTGTGAATTAAATGCTGTTACTGGAGACGAAAATTGTGATACTGATCATGAGATGGAAAGGCAAATGATAAAACAAATTGTTGACAGGACCAAGAAAGGTTCCCCTGTTTTTCAGAATGTACAAAAATTATTGTATTCTATGGATTAGGATGAACATTGATATAAAGTACTAATACAGCAGAGTTCCCTTGATTTTGAGTTTTTGGACCATCTGTTACATCCTATTCTGCTAAATCAGTGCAATGCTAATCCCTGCTGGGGGAAGTCTCCGCCTCAATAGTGACATAGTAGAGTAGAAATCCAAAGTTTTACACTTCAGTGATGATCCCTAACCACCCCCCCCCAACAAAAAAAAAAAAAAAAACACACACACACACACATGTATAATGGATGAAGCTTAAAGGTTTGCAGCGGGTAAAACCAGAGCGTTGATTTCCCGTGGTGAAAGAAACGATCTATTTTAAGAAAGCAGTTCCATCCAAGAGTTAACAAGATTACTAGTTTATATGAAGACCTTGTTCGTAGCACTGTTGACAAGGACACTTACCAACGAAGTATGACGCTGAATTTTCTAAAACTGCAATTTGCAATTACATAATTGGAACATGGAGGGAGTCATTCTGATCGTGTCATAGGTGGAAACGTGAGATTCTCAAGTAGACTTAATCATCGATTTGAACATTTGTCCGATCGGATACGCTTGACTCAGAAAGAAAACAAAGGAATATGGACATAAAAACTAAAGCAAGACTAAAAAACAGGTCCAATTTAAGAAGCCTGAACTGAAAAACGGGCCATTTTAAAGCCCGACCCATCCCGGATGTCTATTGTCATTTTTTTTTTTTATACACATGTCTATTATCATTTTACAAGTAATAAAATATATTCCAATTGCTAGGCCAGTCCACCTCCACTTGAGGTCCTAATGTGCATAGGCCCAATAAATAAGGTCAAAAGTCCAGGATCAAATTAGTCAATTCCATAGTCCATACTCCATTTTCTAGGATCGCAAACCCTGTGTTGTCTGAAAGTGAGTCTTCAGCCTTCCCTTCCGTGTGCAACTGGGGCGTTCTAGAATCAGAGGCTTTGGCCTTCCTTTCCGCCAGTAAGGTCGAGGAGTGGAGCAGCTGGAGGGCGGAGATCTCATCGTTCTTCGGCCACTGCTCTTATTGTCATCTTTCGCCCCCACTCCTGTCGAGACGTCATTTTACTCTATGACTCTCATCGAGCGGGGCTGGAGATTTCATCTTCCACCACCAAACATCGTCCGCTGGCTCGACTTCAAAGTACATCTAATGGGTTGCGGATTTCAGCTCAATCAGATTGAATTACTTAAGTAAATAACATGGTTTCTTAAAAATTAGCATTGAGGAACCGATTTTGAATGAAGAAATATTTGAGCTGCTTCACTTTCTTTGGATCTTGGAATTTCTTCAACCATCTTTACTCACAGCAATGATAACGTATCATTTGAGGCAAAAATATTTGGCCTGGGCCGGGCCAGGCCTAAAAAACCAAGAACATTCGGGTCAGGCTCATGCCTATGCTCAGTCCAGGACCTTATATGCCTTGAAAGGCCCAACCCATTTTTTAAGAGCTCATCCTGCGATCAGGTCAATTCTCCAGTTGAGAGATTTTTCATTTTTCAGTCGGGCATCAAAATTAAGACCAACTCTGCAGAAAGGCACATCGATCTCGGCCAATCAAGCTGGCAATAAAAATATCCAACCATCTATTGCAGAAAAAAGTGCATAATATTCCGTTAAGATTAAACCGCACACAGAAATTCTAAAATATCTAATTCCATTTTTAACATAATAGTTCTTCCATCTAACCAGAAAACAAGTAAAAATATAAAGGCGGGATGTAAAGAACCGAAAATAAATCACCTCTATTATTCGGAAAGTTTTACCCCCACCTATCATTACCGTCTCAAGACTCGAATAAGTAACACGACCAAAACAAAAGAGTAACAAAACAAAATCTAAATGACGCCTGATAGCACAAGACTTCACTGGGAAACACCCAACCATTTTGAAAAGTTCTCGAATTCGGTGAAATCACTGTCAGAGATCATGGTGTGGTACCATGCCTTTCCTGCAGCCTTGATAGCAGAAGCCTCCTCCTGGAAGGGGGGATAAAAAGGGTTAACTAAAACAATTGTCAACCTTGTAACTAAGTGATAGTAACAAGATGCATTTAACATTCAAAATGCACAATAGCAACAAGGAAAGAGACATAAAACCCGCAAAATGTCATTCATAAATCAACTCTTATATTTGTCTATTTTCTTGCTTTTATGCAGAGCCTTTGGTAAATGATAAAAATACTTGTAACCATTCCATTTGTTACCCAAAAATACAATCGTATGGGTTTAATCAAAGTTGTTCCATAAGCGCAGTACCATATCACATATGCTTGAGGTAACACAGTACCATATGAACATACTAAATCCTAACTCTAAAAGTTATCCAAGCACGAAGCAAAATAAACATGCAAAAGGACGACCCCACAGATTTTTCCCTCTAAACGAAAGATTGTTACTATCAATGCCGCGAGAATGTGAATGTGATGGGAAACAGTGCCATATATGCCACACTAAATGTCTTAAGTTGACAAGTTTAAGATGAAAATATCATCAATTGTGACATGATTGATATATCAATAATATTGTAATGAAAGGTAAGAAGGGTATTAAATCCAAAATTTTCAAGTGAAAATTGTTTAGAATTGGATAAATAGTGTGTCAGCCTTCATTACCGCTAAAGACTTTAATTTAAAAAAGAAAGAGCTCAGCTTTCAGCAGCACAGAAAATCCCCTCACAAGATGACTCAGGAAACTCGGTAACCTCCCATTTATAAAGTATCAAAGTTACCTTGGGTATATGGAGCTAGGTTACGTCAACAATTTTACCTACTATCATTTCCTAAAACTCTTGCAGAAAGAAAATACTTATAAGACCAATCAATTTGAAAACCCCTTCCCTATGCTTGTCATCATATGCAAATGAAGTATCTGTTACCTAAAACATCTTATACAAAGGATTATGAATTCAGTTCTACGACATATTTCACACATGAGGTCAACTTCAATAACCATCTCATATAACAAAAAATCCAATTATCTATTCAGCATAATACGCTATGAACGTAAGCAAGGAATTCAGAATACCACCTTAGAGACAGACTTCCTCTTCTTATCGAGTTTCTCCTTCTTTGCTTTCACTCGCTGAGCTTCAGCAAGAAGAGCCATCCTCTTAGCCGTCTTGGCATATGGATTCAGCTTCAACATAACATTCAAGTTCTTAAGTGGGTTCTTCTTCAGTGGTGCCCTCTTGACTTCCTTCTTAATCGGCCTCACGACAGATTGAATCTCATCAGAGTTGATAATCCTTGCCAAATCAGAATTGACCATCTTGGTCCTGGGAAGCAGGTAACCCTTCTTCTTCTCTGATGGCTTATCGAACGAACCATAGACAGAATCCAGCTTCTCAAAAGCCGACTTGGTCCAAACGACGAACCTCCCAAGATGACCACCAGGTGCAAGCTTCAGCAGATTCAGTCTCTCCACATTAGCAACCTCCACACCAGGTATGTTCCTAAATGCCTTCACCGCCTTAGCTCCTTCAGTTCCATACACAATCAGGGGACCCTTGCGAGAAATATATCGGCGATTCCTCATCTTACCCTTACCCGGTCGAATCGAGTGGCTATCCTTTGCCTTCTCTGCATCAGGGAATCCACCAATCTGCTTCAGAACTTTGATCGCGTCCTTCGTTTTCTCAACACCCTCAGCTGAATCACTCACGACAAGAGGCATCTCCGGCACGGACTCAATTCGGTGGCCGCGAGCCAGAACAAGGGACGTAACCGCGGAAGCAGCAATGGCCGAAACGACGGCGTGACGCTTCTGAGTCACATTAACCCTACGATGCCAGCGGCGCCAGGTCTTGGTAGGAGCGAACATGCGTCCACCACGACACATGTTGCCGAAGGCACCCTGCCCGGCACGATGGGTCCCACCGCCGGGCACACGAGGGATACGAGAGACGGCGCGGCCGGTACCCCATGACTCGGCGGAGGTCTGATGGCCAGCGCGCTTGCTGACGGCGTAGGGTTGGCGGCTGTTCTTGGAAATGTTGGAGTGAACGAAGGTGACGATATCGGGTCGAATCGATGCCTTCATGACATCGGGTAGTGGAACCGTTGGGGGTGCGTCGGTGGCCATATCGCCTTCAAGGGCTTGCACGGTGACGAGAGGTCTAGCCGCGGCAGCCATGGCCGCAGGGGAAGGGGGTAGAGATTGAGGAAGACAGGGATTGAGAGTGGAAAAAGGGGCTTGCGCAGGGTTCCAATTTCCAAATAGCTTTTTGAAAATCGGGTTGGGCCGAAGAGGTAGGGCAGCGGACGAGCCCATCAGCAGGCCCAATGGGTCCCCACGTGTCGGTCTCAGAGAGGCCTGGTTCAGCGATAGTTCAGGTTAATCATAGGCTGAATTATTTATCAAGCTTAACCAACAACTAAAAATTATTTGTATAAATTTAAAAGTTTAAAAAAATTATTATTAAATTTCAAAACTCAGGAATAGCTACATATGGTTCAAAGTTTAAAAAAATTTTGTGCATTTAGCTTAATGAATTTTTAAATGTAGAAATTTTAAATTGTCTAAAAAAAATATGATTTGGGTTGGATTGGAGGAAAAAAAATGAAAGGAAAGAAAAAGGAAGACACTAAAATCTCTCCTTTGGTAAGATTTTATTATTAAGAGAGATGGAGAATAGAGGATTTTTAACTAACCATCCATAGTTTTCTCTTCTATATAACTTTTAATGTTTTCAATTTTGGAGACAATTTAGGAAAAAGTTTTCTCAAATCAAAGAAAATAAAATTGTCATTTAATCATCTTGTCTCCTTCCCTTCATTTTCTTCGGTTCTCTTTCCTTATCTTTTCTTCTAACTCTTATGAAAATATCGTTAGGTATAGTCTAAAAGACTCTTTAAAATTCATATATTGTTGAATTGAACTAAGATGTGGCTATGCTATCCGCAAAATCATGGATAATAAATTTTTTTAACTTTTTTTATACATTAATGCTATGTTTAGGAGTTTGGAGGAGATGGAACATAATAGAATATATATATATATATATATATATATAAAGAAAGAAAGAATGAAAGAAGAGGAAAGGAAGGAGAAAGAGGAAAATGGAAAAGGAATTATCTTTCCCTTATTTGGAAGAAATGAAAAGGAAATTACCTTTCATTATTTAAAAGTTAAGCAAAAGTAGATAAAAAGAAATAAATTTAAAAATAAAATTTTAATATCATCCTCATATTTAAAAACTTACTTACAAAAAATTGAACATTAGCAATGGCCATAAATTTTTTAAATCTATAAAGCGGGAAAGAATCTCTTTTATTATTTTTTATTTTTTTGCCAGAATAGGATGAGAAATAATTAAACTAACAATTATTAGTTAAAAATTTTAACTTGTTATTATACTTGCTAAGAAAAGCAATTACAACATGCTATAATTGTTTATATTGTATTTTTCTTAGTTGTTTGTCTTGTTTCTTTGTGAGAAATGAGGTAATGTATGTTAAAATTATAAATCTTATTCATCTTAAAATTTCATATTTGGTTTTCATCTCAGAACTTTAATCTGATAGATCAATTCATTTAGTCTAATCCAATAAACAATAATATCCATCTCAATATATCACAAGAAGCAAAATATTTGTTCTATATTAGGGCAAAGTAATGGCAAATAAAATAAAAATCACTTTCAATAATCATTATTTTGTTTCGTACAAAAAAAAAGAATACAAAATATAATATTTTATACCAAAAACAACAAATAGATAATTAGAAAAGTATTAATGCTTTATACCAATAAAGAGATAAATTTATTTAGGAACAATTTGTTTACTAATAAAGAAATAAACAACAAATAGAGAATTAGAGAGTAGTTTATAGAGGGTAAAAGTATTTGGACAGGGTTTTTGTTGGCCAAGAAGATGATGAGAGAGCAAATTATAGAGAAAACAAAAGAGCATATTGTAAAGAAAAAGAGAAAATATATGAAAGGAAGAAACCCATTCGAGTAAGATCTTTTAATATACATACCCCTTTCTTAATATACGATGACTCAACAAGAGTTAAATAATAATTTTATAATATTTTAATTAAAACAATATTTCATTCTATCTACTCTACTCCAATTTGGGAAAAGAGGAAAAAAGAATTTTGAGATTTTTTGGAAGAGAGGAGAAGGAATGGAATAATTCCCTTTCCATTCCATTAATTCTTCTTGCTTAAAATTTTTTCAAACAATAGAACATTTTTTTTTTCCTCCCATTCCTTTCCTTCCCTTTCTATTCTATCTATCCAAACATAACATAAAGGGTGTCAACCTTTTAAATTTTAACTTAAAGATAGAGAAAAAAAACCAAAATAAAAAAAAATTAATGTAAAGCTATGGTTTAAGCGGTTAAAATATAGTTAAAAGGAGAAAAAAAATTAATTGTGTACAATGAATATTTAATTTTATACTCCCTTCGGTCATATTTATAAGATCCTTTCAATTAAATCACGCAGAATAAGAAAAAATGTTAAAATTAATTGATGTATTGATTTTTGAAAAAATTATCACAAAATTTCAAGTTTGTCCCTAATTGAAGTTAATCTCTGCCATTATATTAATAATCATGAAGGGCAAATATGAAAAAAAATAATAAATACTTCTAAAACTTTGTGAAGGGTCTTGTTTTAAGAATCATAAAAAATTTTTAAAAAGAACCTTATAAATAAGACCGGAGAAAGTATATAAATAAAAATTAGCTTAAGAAAATTGATATTTCTACGATTCAAACTCAGTTTATGCAAAGTACATTTGGCCCCGTCTGCCCAAACATATTAAGAATCTATACATAAAATTGATATGAGTATCATTTACTTGAGTTCAAGCTTTCAAGTGAAGTGGGAGACCCATTTATTATTAAACATAACCCCGGGGAAACTCTACGTAAGCATCTAATTATACTCTTCAATCAAACATAAAAATCAATCTCCTATGATTCCATAAAGCATTTCTTAGTACCAACATAACACTTCACACATTATGTTATATGCCTCCGTGGTTGATTTTGTCAAAATCCAACTTCAAGACACACAATAACATAATGCTCTTATCATTGATCAAACAACCATTATTTTTTTTTTTTGGGAACAAAAGCATCGGTCTAGAATTTAAACCATGACCGCCGATTAGAGTAACACACATTGTTTCGCCGCAACTATATAGCGCAATGAACCAGTTTAGGCCATGCTCCCTATCACAAGGAAACCTCATTAAGTTTCGATAATTATATCACCAGGATTGGATTCAAATCTCTAAATCAGGTAACATTTAAAGAAAATTCCTGAAACTATGACGTAGTTATGGAGATTTAATTTTTTTTTTTCAAAGGCTGAAAGCCACTAACTGAACTGGAGGTGTGCTCCCTATCACAAAGAAACTTCATTAAGTTTCGATAATTATATCACTAGGATTGGATTCAAATCTCTAAATCAGGTAACATTTAAAGAAAATTCCTGAAACTATGACGTAATTATGGAGATTTAATTTTTTTTTCAAAGGCTGAAAGCCACTAACTGAACTGGAGGTGGAAGTTTCTAAAATAAATGTTAACAAAAAAGGCTGCCTCTTCTGCAACAATGTAAGAGGAGAACCAAAAAGAAAAAGTAAATTTAGAGCAGGGCCTTGGAAGGGCTCATCTTAAAATTCCATGTCAGTTATAAAGTATTAGTCCAATAGTTCACCTCATGCATCGATTTACAAGCTGAATTAAAGATTTCAATGTGGTCAAATGCAAAATCACCTCAAAATAAGCAACAAATATTAGATGCCCAAATCTTAGGATAGGAAGGAAGAATGACAACAAAGACGGCCTGAAATTACTGTCTTCCCAGCTTTGTATTTCTGATTGAAATCATATGCTTGAAAAATTGCATCAGGTTCAAGTCCATATGTCATCCAAAACAGCTTCAGGGCGGGATGGTCAACAGAGCAGTAGAAATCTAAGACCCTGGGATTCCTTCAAGCCCTTTTGGCAAAATTACCAGTATCATCATCATCATCCCGGTAGTTTCCCTCTATCGAGTCCCCATAATCTCCAACATCCTTACCTACAATGCTGCTTTCTTTGCTATCCAATTGACCACTGCTGCCAAAGTCCAGTCCTCCGCTTCCATCATATCCACTGGCAAAGTTGCTGCCCGAGCCTGTACCATCACTGCCACCAAAACCAGCTGAACTGCCAAAGTTATCACTGCTGCCAAATCTAGCAGCATTGCCAAAGCTATCACTGCCTCCGCCACCAGCAGCACCAAAACTAGGAGCACTGCCTCCACCACCACCTGCAACACCAAAACTAGGAGCACTTCCGTAGTTATCACTACCTCCACCACCGCCTGCAACACCAAAGTTTCCATTGTTGCCACCATAGCCTCCGCTACTACCACCAGCATAAGTGTTTCCACTTGCAAAGTTCCCATCATTTCCATAATTCGTTCCACTTCCACCAAAGCTGCCACCAGCACTTCCAGTTCCAAAATTGTCAGCAGCAGCTCCACTTCCACTGTCACCACCATATCCTCCACTACTTCCACCAGCAAAAGTGCTTCCACTTGCAAAGTTATCATCATTCCCATAACTGCCACCGTAACTGCCACCCACAGTTCCGGTTCCAGTTGCGGTTCCAAAATTGTTAGAAGCATAGTCATTGCTAGTGCTGCCACCAAAATTGCCACCTGATCCATAGCTTCCTCCACCATATCCACCACCACCATAACCTCCAGCAGCATTGCCACCATATGTACCAGAACCACCATAGGAAGGGTTTCCATAACCACCTCCGTAGCCAGCACCCGCTCCAGCACCATATGGTGCACTACCATAAGAACCACCAAAGCCACCACCACCCCCAAATCCACGAGTCCTATCATTAGCATAATTCACCCTAACCCGGCGACCATGAAGATCCTGAGAAAAGGATCAGCAATAATAAGAAAGGAGACAGTGATATCACCAGAAGAACTACGTAACAATTGTAAGAGACATAAAGGACAGTATCTGCTATAGCAGTTAGGTAAAGAAGTAATTCCCAAATGGCTGATAGTATCTAAATTCTCGATGTGCAAGAATGACCGATGGTGTTTGTCCAAATAAACAACTATCACCTTTCTAAGGACACATGATAAGACTAAAGCAAAATATTTCAACAAATTAAAACATAAAAACATCAACTACTAATAAAATGCACAAAACTTCCACCACATATGCTGCACAAGTCCACAAATTTAATAGCTTACATATGTAGCTTCTACATATCTAAAATATGGATATGATCATATTACAGCACCCAACACGGCCAGTGCGACTAAAGAAACTCTAATACCCAGAGTAACAAGGCTGCATTACCTGTCCATCCAAGGCCTGAATGGCACTTGATGCCTCCTCAACTGAAGTGAAAGTAACAAAGGCAAATCCTCTAGACCTACCAGTGTCACGATCCATAATTACCCTCGCTACAAAGTGCATGAGAATAAACAGGGATTAATACCCAAACAAAAATTTACACAAAAATATTTCACAGAACTACAATTGCGTCGGAAAAAAGAAAGTTAATAGACCACAAACAGAAGCACGGATTCTAATTGTTTACCATCAACTATTTCACCATATTTTGCAAAAGCTTCCCTCAAACTTTGCTCATCAGTAGAATATGACAATCCTATGACAAGAAAATGTCATATATATATATATATCATTATTATTAACTTAAGAGAAAACATAATCAAGCAGTCATGAATGCAAATAGAAAGTAATTAAAATCCACCTCCTATAAACACCCTTGAACTTGCGGCAGATGACATGCACCGTATAGCATGGAAAATAGATGGAGTTGAACGCAATTCTGAAGTAAGCTGCTTATTTGCAGCCCGTCTTAGTATATTCCCGACGCTACCAAAGAAAGCCATTGCTGTAAGTAATCTGCAAGAAACTGTTAACGTTGAGGAGTATGTTAGGTATATCATATTGATCAATATACAAGATACATACAAGATCTTAAAAATTAATTTATGGCTGAAAAATGAGAAACCAGTTTCCCAACACAACCCTCGAGAACGCATTAATAAACTGCAAACATTTATCAAATTATTTAAAATCATATTCCTAACCCAAAATAAAAAAGACGGAGTATTTACAATCATTTTCCCGTTGTCGTCCCAAACAAGATAAGAAAATTTGTAGGCAGATCAAACTTCATGATCCAGAGGATACTTAATTTCACATAGCCGTCTCTAACACGAATTCCCCCCCCCCCCCCCCCTTTTTCTCTCGTCCAACAAATTGAATAGCTAAACTTAACCTTTTTTCCATGTCCATTTTTCAAACCCTTCATTCAGTACAAGAAGAAGCCCTTGTAATCACAAAAGACAGTACGACGTAGATATAACATGATAACAAACGAAAAAAAAATCGATTGAAGAAAGAACAAAACTTTCAGATCATATGTGAATCAACTGGTGGCCCTGCTCAGTAAATTCTCAAGAGGGAACAACATAACAACAAAAGAAATTTGCGAATCGGAAGCCAAAGAATCCCTAAGCTAAACAAAAAATGAAGAGAAATAGAGAAAGAAAAAGCAGAAACTGAATGAAACATCGAGAAGCAGTATGGCACCTTGCCTTGCTTCGCTATGTCCCTATTGGCGTGTGGAGACTCCACTAAAACCCTAAGCGAGATTTTTCGTTTTAGAACGGGTTAAAGTAGGTGTTACGAAACGCGAGAGGGCAACGTGGATAGCTTGAAGGGATAAGGACCCTTGATTTTAAATGAGGGAAATTATAGCCGTAAGATGCCATCGTAGAGGGACGGTGAGATTCAGATATTTCCCAAGTTACCATTTTTCCTCTCCTTTGTAATTGCTACGTCGTCGTTTTATCACATACTTGTCTAGTGGGCCAAGTGGATGCCATTTTGATTCCCCACATTCACTAGTCAGCGGTAGTCAGGAACCATAGCCGGAGACCTTGCGATCCTTGAAATGCTAACAGGCGAATGCATTAGCAAAAGCACTCGCTGATTCGCAGAAAGCCTAAATCTTTTCGATCTTTGACCTCTCCAATGGCCCAAAACCGTAGACCCCAGAGCGTTATTGACTCTTTGGGGGAAGAAATTGTTAGAATCATTGCACCTGTATCGCTCTGCATGTTTTTGGTAGTAGTCCTGGTCTCGATTCTTCATAGCAGCTCTTCTTCTTCACCATCAATCTCCAGTATAGCCACCATAGCATACAGTGAGGCCAGCACAGACTCATCCTGGGACAAATTCATAGGTGCCCTTTTGAATTCCTTGGCATTCGTAGTTGTTGTTACTGTTGTAACATTTGTTTTGGTCCTTCTCGTCTATTTCAGATGCACCAAATTCTTAAAACTATACATGGGGTTTTCTTCATTTCTTGTTTTGGGATTCTTGGGTAGTGAAATTGCAATATTTTTAATTGAACAATTTGATGTCCCAATTGATTGCATAACATTTTCTCTGGTTGCCTTGAATTTTGCTGTTGTTGGTGTATTGGCCGTCTTTATGTCAAAAATGGCAATTGTTGTTACACAAGGGTACTTGGTTCTTATTGGAATGTTGGTCGCTTATTGGTTTACCATGTTACCTGAATGGACCACTTGGGTGCTACTGGTTGCTATGGCATTGTATGATCTTGCCGCAGTTTTACTACCTATTGGACCACTACGGCTTTTGGTAGAGCTTGCAATATCAAGAGATGAAGAAATTCCAGCATTGGTTTATGAGGCTAGGCCAGTAAACTATGATAATTTAGATCCAAGGGTTGGTGCGACTCAGAGGCGGATGTGGAGAGATAGGAGGATTGAGAATTCGAATCTTCAAACTGATTCCAACGTGAGTGTCAACTCTAGGTTGTGTGGCAGCCTGAATGCTGAATCAAACTCCAATCTAAATGCCAATGCTGTTTTGAATTCAAATTTGAATGGCAATAATTCGGATGGAACCCATAATGAAGGAAATTCGGTTTTGGAAAATGCTGTTTCAAACTCAAGTTTGAATTCTAATACTTCTTATGGCATCTGTTGTGATAGAAATTTAGTTAGAGCTGAAGAGGGACAGGTTCAAGAAACTCATTCAGAGCTTTCTGCTCCCCTAATTGATCATGGAATGAATGTCCACATCAATAGAGTAGAAGAAGCAGTGTCAAATGAAAGTTTGATGCTAGAGGGAATAGGACTGGCATCATCTGGTGCAATCAAGTTAGGGTTGGGAGATTTCATCTTCTATAGCGTTTTGGTCGGCAGGGCAGCAATGTACGATTTTATGACAGTATATGCATGTTATCTTGCTATCATTGCTGGTCTGGGAATCACTTTGATGCTTTTGGCATTATATCAGAAAGCTTTACCTGCTCTTCCAGTTTCAGTAACATTGGGAGTGTTGTTTTATTTTTTGACCAGGCTCTTGCTTGAGGTATTTGTTCTACAGTATTCCTTGAATCTCTTGATGTTCTAAAGTTAACTATATTACTTGAGTTTGGTAGTTGACTATGAAATATATTCCATGAATATATACTGAATTTAAACTTCTGGGCATAATGTCCCATCTCTAGTTGTAACGCTTTCAAGCAGTGTATCTCTTCTTTACTTTTTATGTTGCTTTACTGTTTTTATGTCTTTCGACTAATTAGTTCAGTTAGTGTCACAAATTTTCTTTCTTTCAATTTTTCATCAGTGACTAGAAAATATCTGAAGTATGGCAGGTTTAGGATCTGTGACTAAAATTCCACCACTCATTCTGTGGCTTTTGAAGTTAGATTAATATGACCTATCAAGAAAATTCACTAATTGACCCTAAAACATAACATATAAAACATTCTGTTGAAACTCTTGGATCAAGAATTTCTGTTGAAATAGCAGTAATTTTGTAAACGATTGGGTTTTTCAATAATATTTTACTCACCAAAGGAAAAGTAAACGATTAGGGATTACAGATATAGTGGCAGGTAATAGTTTATGAGATTGTTTAATGAACATGGGATATATTCAATGGCAGACAGATGCAAGATCACAACGCTATGAATAGATGTCTTTAACTAAGGGATTGCACGTGATATATCTTAATAGTTGATTTCATCATGTTGGATCGGTGGGTTTCTGAAGTTAGGTTTTTAATATAATTTCCTTGTTTTGGAGGAGTGATTTGTAGATACGGAGATATGATACGTCAAAGAGAGGATTAAAGTCGTGTGATGGATACTCATTTACTGGTTCCCCTGGAGTTTGAATTTCTTGGGAGCTTTACCTTGCACTCATCCATAGGCAGTTTAGGCATTATATGCATGATCCCTAAATTGTTGTCCGCTGAAAGGTGGATGACTACTTCCCACTCTACATATGAACAGAAATGGCAGGGTGCAATTCGGCATTTCTGAACCTGGCTCAAGGACAATTGTACTTTTTTACTTAAATGAATTTTTGGCTTATCCAAGATAGTTAAAAGTTAAAAGAAAGAAATATTTACAAGTTAGCTAAAAGTAGAGAAAGAAAGACAAGAGACGTGGACCAAGTGAAATGCATCAATGATGAAGAAGAGAAAGTGTTGGTCACGGAATAACATATCAGAGAACGGTGGAAGGGTAATTTTCATAGGCCTTTTAATGAAGGGCACGAGATTTTATTGCAATCGGATAGGCTAGACACTAGAGTAGGGAATCAAAATTATACTTTTTATCGTAGGATTTGTGAAGTAGAATTTTTATCGTAGGATTTGTGAAGTAGAAGTAAAAAAAGCATTAAAGCGAATGGAGAATGGCATGTCAGTTGAACAGGATAATATACCTATTGAAATATGGAAGGGTTTAGGAGTGAAAGGTATAAGTTGGCTCACAAAGTTATTTAATGAAATTATGAGATCTAAAAGAATGTCAAACGAGTGGAGGAAAAGTATTTTAATTTCTATTTATAAGAATAAAGGGGACATTCAAAATTGTGTAAATTATAGAGGAATTAAACTCATAAGTCACATTATGAAATTATGGGAAAGAGTAATTGAGCGAAGGTTAAGGAAATGAGACTTACGGAGAATCAATTTGGTTTTATGCCAAGAAGGTCAATTATGGAAGCAATATACTTGTTGCGAAGATTAATGAAGAGATATGGGGAGAATCAAAGAGATTTACACATGGTGTTTATCGATTTAGAAAAAGTATATGATAGAGTGTCAAAAGAGATTCTATGAAAGGCTTTGGAGAAAAAAAGAATTCGTATAGCTTATATTCGAGTAATTCAAGACATGTATGATAAGGTTATAACTAGTGTAGTAACAAAAGTTGGACTTATGAAAAATTTTTCGATAACTATTGGTATACATCAAGGGTCAATTCTGAACCCTTATCTTTTTCTTTTAGTTTTGAATGTGCTTACTGAACATATCCAAGAGTCGGTGCCACAGTGCATGCTTTTTGCATATGATATTGTCTTAGTTGGAGAATCGAGAGAGGAAATAAATGAGAAGTTAGAGAGGTGGAGACTAGTTTTGAAAGCTCATAGATTTCGTTTAAGTAGAAGTAAAACGGAGTATATGGAGTGTAAGTTTAGTAAGAGACACACTACTTTTAGCGCATAAGTAAAAATTGAAGAACATGTTCTACCATTAGTCACACGATTTAAGTATCTTGGATCCATTATACAACATAACGGGGAAATAGAAGAAGATGTAAAGCATAGGATTCAAGCGGGGTGAATGAAATGGAGGAATGTTTCGGGTGTTATTTGTGATAAAAGAGTACCACTCAAACTTAAGGGTAAATTCTACTGCACAGTTATAAGACCTGCAATATTGTATGGAATTAAGTGTTGGGTAATAAAAAGTCAGCAAGAAAATAAGTTTAATGTTGGAGAGATGAGAATGTTGCGTTGGATGAATGGACACACTAGACGAGATAGGATTAAAAATGAATGCATTAGAGAGAAGGTGGAAGTCACACCTATTGTGGAGAAGATTGTAGAATTGAGACTTAGATGGTTTGGTCATATGGGGAGGAGACTTATAGAAGCTCTAGTTAGGAGAGTAGATGAGATGGAAAATAGTCTAATAATTAAAGGTAGAGAAAGACCAAAAAAAACTATAAGAGAAATTATTAAGAGAGATTTAGATTTAAATGGTTTGTCTAAAAATATGATTTATGATAGGTGCTTATGGCGGTGATTGATCCATGTAGTTGACCCCACTTAGTGAAAAAAGACTTTGTTGTTGTTGTTGTTGAATTTTTGGCTTATCCATTCTTGCATGTCAATACAATTTTTATGAGGCCACAGTTTTCCTTCTTGAAGTAGGATTTCATTAATGAGATAAATGAGACACAAGATCCTGTGTAAGACAGATGTCGAGAATGTAACTGCTATCATCTTGTGAGAGTTATTTTGAAGTTTAGGCTTGAGAAGATGACGGATGTAGGGTTCAGTTTAGACTTATTGAAAAGTATGTTTTACTGTGCAACTATAAATTGAGGAATTTGAATAGCTAGCGTTAGGCTTTATGGGCAAAACAAAAATAAGGAAAACTTTTAGCTTTTAGAATAGTCTTAAATGTATTTATTGAAAATATTCAAGAGCCAGTGTCACAGTGTATGATCTTTGTAGATGATGTAGTTCTAGTTGAGGAGTCGAGAAAGGAAATAAATAAGAAGTTAGAGATGTGGAGAGTAAATTTAAAAATATATGGATTTTGTTTAAGTAGAAGTAAAATGGAGTATATGAAATGTAAGTTTAGCAAGAGGCGCACTAATTCTAATGCAGCAGTGAAAATCGAGGAACACATCATATGATAAGTCACTTGGTTTAAGTTTTTTGGATCCATCATACAACAAAGAAGAGGATGTAAACCATGAGATTCAAACGGGATGGATGAAATTGAGGTATGTTTCGAGTGTTATTACAAATAAAAGAGTATCGTTCAAATTTAAAGGTAAATTTTATAACACAGTTATAAACTGGCAATGTTGCATGGGATCGAGTGTTGGGCAATAAAAAATTAATAGGAGAATAAGTTCAATGTTGTAGAGATGAGAATGTTATGTTGGATGAGTGGACATATCAAACAAGATAGAATTAGAAATGAATACATTAAATAGAAAGTTTAAGTTGCACCTTTTTGTGAAAAAGATGGTAGAATCATGTTTTTGATGGTTTGGACATGTGTGAAGAAAACCTATAAAAATTCTAATAAAAATGTAGATCAAATGGAGAGTAACCCAATAATTAGATAGACAGAGATCACAAAAAATTATAAGTGAAATTATTAAAAAAGATTTAGATTTAAATGATTTATCTAAAGATATGATTTATGATAAAATTTTATTGTGTCATTTGATATATGTGATCGATTCTGCCTAATAGGAAAAAGCTTGTTATTGTTGTTGTTGTTGTTATTGTAGCTTTTAGATTAATAGACTATAACAGGATAGTATTATTTAGGGTTGTACGAGTTGAAAACTGAAAAGAGAAAGTTTGATGCTATGTCATTTGGATGTAAACAGTAACATAAACTTCAGCTGAATACCAGCTGAATACAACACTGAAGTTTGAGTATTATAAAGGATGCTTCTGTAATCTGTACTCTCCAATTTTGGTGGAACAAGCTCTATTATTTTCTTGAGATATAGGGCAACAAACCTGTTGCCTGCATCGTCTTTACCGTTGAATGAGAAAATTCCCTCGCATATTAATTTCCTAGATTGTCAATGAAAGAGGGATACACGTTTGGTCTTCATAAAACTTATACAAACTGTTCTTCAACTGGAAGTACCATGTGCATGAAAATGGATTTTTATGTCACTGCATTATTTCTCCTATGAAGCGAAGTGGAGCCATGTTCACCATAATAACCTTTTTTTTATTGGCCCCCTCCCCTCCCTCCAAAGCTAGAGGAGATGTATAGGTCAGAGGCAGCGGGGAGAGAGGAGATCAGGGTGTCTGCTGCTCAGGGTTGAGTAGCACACGGTGCTTCTCAGGCCATCATCGCCGCCCATTCAATCCTACAACTCAAAAGTGGCCACGTTGCTGACGGACTTGAAACACGATGCGTTTTGAGTGTTTTGTTTTTTAAAAAATGAAGTTGAATCTGGGCTGTCCATTCGCAAAGGAATCTTGATCGTTGATTCAAACAACCCGAACGCCCCACTTCGCTGGAGATTTATGGCCAGTGTCATCTTCACCTACCCATTTCTGAAATGCAGCAATCTTCTCCCCGTTGAAGATCCCAGAAGAAGCAACAATGGAGGAAATAGATATCAGATTCTGTTTTCGCGTCGTGGATTTTGCTTCTTTCTTACATGGTTCTTCTTGATTTTCCTCTTCTTGAATGCAATTAATAATGTTAAAGTATAACAATATAAACCAGTATAGTTGACCAATATAAACCTTCTCATGAACAATATAAACCAGAAGCAAAACAAATTAAGCACAACAAACTACGGAGTTAATTATGTATCTGAATCCTCTAAACTAATGTTTGATATTTGTTCTTGTCCTTTGTCCAACAAATATGTATAATATTTCTTTGATAAAGGTTGGTGATGATCTCAAAGAGAAGATAAAGAAAGAACTTAAGTTAGTTCTGTACCTCTGAGTAGGGAAATGCAATGAACATGGTCATTTCCTGTTTAAGCTAGGAATGGGAACAATTAAAATCTTATCATCTTTCTACTCTCTCTCTGTCTCTCTCTCTGCAAGTACAACTAAATTTCCCTACTCCAATCTAAACATCAAGTTTGTAGTCTTTAATTATTTTAACCAAAGAGGGCTGGAACAAACCGATGAAGCAACTACAGGGCTGAAGCTTTTGCCTGTGAAAACGGGAAAACCTTCACTTCTTGCTTTTCCGTGCTAATGGATGGAACAGCAACTGGCAATGGTTGGTGAAGATGGCAGACCAAAACGCAGCGTCTAGGCCATAATTCTCCAGCTCAGACGGTGCGTTTTTGTGTTTTCGATGAACGGTCAAGATTTTTTCACTATTGGACGGCCCAAATTTAACATTTTTCAAAGAAACAACGCTCAAAACGAAACGTTACATTTTGAGTCCCTCAATGACGTGGCCTCTTTTCAGCCGCAGGATTGAATGGATGGTGATGATGTCCTGAGGAGCAGAGTGGGCTGCTCGGCCCCGAGCAACAGCTACCCCAATCTGGAGGAGAGAGTTCCAGCACGAGCGAAGCTTTGTTTGCTTTAGGCCTAATTGTTAATTTTCGTGTAGTTAACCCAAAAAAAAAAAAAATTTGTGGCGTCAAAACGACTCCAACTACTAGGATAACGTAGAAGCAGCCTTTATTTTCACAGTAAATTACATTCTCTTTTTACAATGGACGTTTAAATTACATAATTTTTAATATTTTAGAAATCAACCATTTTTAACTAAAAAATTTGCTATGCTAAAAAATAAGTTATAATTAATTATTTTAATTAAAATATTTTTATATTATTATTTATATAATATAATAAATATTAAATATATATTTGATTAAAATAAAACCAATTAATTTATTTAAATTTAGAATAAATTAAATGTATAATTATCAACCCAAAATAAATAATATTAAAATAAAATTTTAAAAAAAAATTAATAAGTTATATTTTTAATAAAAAATTAATATTATTTTTCAGAATATTTTAATCATATTTTAATTCTAAGGGCTTGTGTACATTTTTATAATAAAAAAATTATATAATTTAAGCATCTTTTATATAAGAAGTGAGTAATTCATTTTTTTTAAATGTAAAATCAAGAACAATTAAATACTTCCCAAATTTCTAACAATAAGTAGTGGGTGGCCTTTACCAAAATTTGGTGTGCCCCACAATGGGAAAAAAAAAATCTCACATCTTATAATAATCTATGAGCAATAAATCAAAATTTTACTTATATATGTGTGTGTGTGAGAGAGAGAGAGATAAAAAGACCATATGTACAATATAAATTTGATCACAAGTTATGTTTGTATAAAAATGAATTGGATTCATAAAAATAGTTCAAAAATAGAGCTTGAATCTGATTTAATTAAAAACAAGTTAGGGTCCGGCAACTTGCAAAGTTTAAAAAGAAAAATTAAAAATGGTGTTTTAAAGAAAAAATGCAAAATGTTACATGATATTGATTTAAAGTTCATTTGTTATAAGATATTATATAATATATCATTTTTCATCAATTTACTTTTTGTCTGAAGATTAGTAATTTTCATCACATAATACTATAATTGATTTTTTATTTTTACATGAAACATTACTATTTCAATTTTAAAAGTAAAAAGAAGGGTAAGAATTAAGAAAATAAATAGAAGGGTGTTTGAGATATAAATTAATATTATATATATATATATATAAAAGATAAGCTGAGTTTTAAAAAAAATCCAAACTCAATCTGTATTTTATTTGAACAATTTTTTTAATAGACTTTTTTTAATTTTTTTAACTCATCTATTTTTTTTTAGGCATGCTTATGAAACCAAGTAAACTTTCTGATTTATGATCAGATTTAATGTAATAATAGAGTAAGGCATAAATTGAGTATGCGCTAGAAGTATTTACGAATAAAAATCACTACTTGCCGTGAGATTTTTTCCGTTCGCTGGGCAATTCTCCATGCGTTGTATTATTGGCATCAATGAATGACCAACTACTCATCACACTCAAACAAAACTTTTTGGTAAAGTTGAATTAACAACGTATACTCGGCACCTAGTCATAGTATACGCATTAATGAATACATCCAGGATCTTTGTGCAATTAAAAAATGCATATAATGTGATCTCTTTTAAGTGTTCTTTTTCAATTGAGTATTGAACATATTAGATGTTTAGCTCGACTCTATTCATAAATAATCTTATCTTAAATCACTTTTAAAGAGATATAGAATCTGGATCTCCAACGTGAGCGTCATTTTTCTTTAAGAATAAGGCTCAGCAATCTCGCAAAAAAAAAAAAAACAGAGGATTGTGAGTGACTAGATAAGCGAATCAAAACTTGGAGACATGAGTTGTTTTGCGATGAATTAGTCAAGAAAAAACCTAGGCCTGAAACTATCTTTCTTCGGCTTACATGGTCATATTGGGTAGTGCTTCTTAGTTCTAAAGTGTATGACCCTAAAGTTCATGAAAACAAAAAAGGAAAAGGACAGCAGTATTCCATTACCATTAGGAAGGTTGTGAGGATACCTCTGTAAAGGAAGGTAGGAAAAATAGTCATAGAAGGTTTAAAATTCCACTGGAACAGAAAAGGAAGTATGGAAAGTCCTCTCAGTATAAAAGGGAGGCATGAGGAAGACAATACACAACCGAATATCTAGCATAAGAAATTGTGAGCCACAAAATTAAATCCCAACGGCTTGTCTGATATTAAAGAATAGGTCTAGTTCATTTCAAACATTAAATGCTTCATTGTCAAATAAAACATTCATAAGATGTAAATTGGATCCTCTATTTATCTTATCTATACTAATCTTTTACATATTATAATCTAAATTATTCAGATTAAATTTGGTCAATTTAAATTTAATATTTTTAATTTTTATATTTTAATGATTTTTTATTTAAAAAGATATAAAATGTAAAATAAAAATAATTTTTTACTGTCAATTTTAAAAATACTGATTTAAAGTAAAAAATTATTAAATTATTAAATTTAAACTGTCTAAATCAAATTTAAACCATTTAAATTTAGAAAAATACGTTCTTATCTTTAAGAAATGAATAGGCAATTGGGGTTGTTCATAACAAGTAAATTGGGCGGTTGAAATAGACTCCCCATGACCCAGGGCATTGTATTAAGGCACTAACTGCACTCTAAAATCCTTAAACAGGAAGATTCCACCAGAAAATTTCTCTAGGTCTTGAAAAGGTCTACCCTTCACCCTGTAGTTGTGGAGACTTTGTCACTTATTTACATGTGAATAAAAGGCACCCTTTTTCTCTTCTGCTAGACATGTGATTATTTACATACATTGTATATGCCACAATAAATGAACATATTGAATTTTTCTTGTGTGTGCGTGTGTTTTTTTTTTTTCGGTTGGATGCCAGAAACAAAGATAGGGTTGAAAGTCTGCCTTTCAGCTGACTCTGAAAAGTATGTGGCCTTTCATGAGCCTGTTGCCATACATTCAGTGAATGAGAATGTTTCCTAAAACAGGCAGAATCTGGCTTCTTCAAGCTCACAATTATTTGTGAAAGGACAAATAGCATTTTACTTGTTTTTGCAACTGTTCAACCATAGTCAGAGGTACAGGGATGCAGTTTCTTTAGAATCATCATAATGAAAAGAACTAAAATACTTTTTTCTATGGGGAAAGAAACTAAAAAAACTTATATCCGTATAACAACAATAGATAGCATAAATGGAATAACAATTCAGTTATCGATGTAATTATTTTGATTATTCCCTTCTTTAAAACATGAAACATGGTAATTCACAACTGAGATTAAGAGCTACTTTTGCCATTTTTAAGGAGTGCCTGAGAGATTAGATACAACCTATAATTTGTTACGTTTGACCATTTATATCAACCTTCCCTACGAGAAAATTTCTCCTCTCAGAATAAGGGAGCAAAAGCAAATGGCATTGACAAAATAAATCCACCCATTTCATACAAATTTACAACGGTAAAAGTCATTTCATTTGTGTGATGATCAGGTCAGGACTTTATAATGCTAAACTAGCCATTTGCTAATGACAAGCAAATTGCATAGATTACACCTAGAAAGAAAGCCTGACAAGTTATCTTCGAAGTGAAACGGTTAAAACTCAAATCCTTCACCTTCTGTGCCGATAGTACTGCAGAGATTTTGAAGAACCTTGAAAAAGATCCAAAATCAATCTTTCCACATCATCTACTGTGTACTTGATCCACTTCTCACCGATGCTGGTTGAGTTTTTCCCAGTAAAAGTCCGGTAAGCATGAACCAGTTTCTGAGAAATTGAAATCTGTAGATCTTCCCGAAGTTGAGGATCCGGGATACACCACCCTGTCTGGGTCCTATACACTTCCTCAAAGGCAGTAGCGAAACCAGTGCACCTTTTCTTTAGGGTAGCCTTTAAACTTAAAGCACAATTTTGCCCACTATCCTCCCTAAGCATGGAAAGGACTGAGATCCAAATGACTCTCTCATAGCTTCTCGCTTCATGCTGAAACTTTACAGTGTGTTGGCGAAGCCATTCATCTCCAAAGAAATGGTTAAGTTCAGAGCTCTTAACCTTTTGGACCATGTAATGAAGGTTATTCATCATGAAAATATGTTGTAAAGACACGTCTCTGTATAATTTGGATTTGTTGCTCAGGTTGGATTCTAAAGTGGTTGTTATTGACCTGAAGTGGCAAGCCATTGGACCAATTGTAAGGGTTGAAGTGCCATGCTCACTATCTGGTGGAGCTACTGAACTTACATCTGCAAGAAGCAGACCAAGAGTATCACGATATCCAGTGATTGCCTTGATGTAATTCATGACATACCTGGTAAGATGGTGAATACCCCCTCCAGGGAACATTCTTGTTGATGTATTAGTTGCAATGGCACTTTCAAATGCAAGAAATGTTGACCTTACAGTGTGACCAAAGCTCCTTACAAGCTTGTGAAACTCATGCCTAAGGAAATAACCAGCTTCTTCAAAAAACAAAATATCTACATGCACAGCAAGATTCTCCAGAACCTCGTACATGTCAAGTAAGCCGAACAATCTCTCGGGTGTATGGGTTCCCATTGCAATGGCCTCACCAAAATTCAGAAGGGCCAGCATAAAACCCTTTGATATTTCAGAAAAGCAGGACTGATAAACGGATCCAAATTGTCCCAGAATCTGCTTACACAAACGTTTTTCACTAGCAAGATATACCTTGACAATTATCTTCATAACCCAAATCCATTTCTTCATCTCAAAGTTCAAGCAACTCCACTCCATTTTCAGCACATTCTCAATGCTCAATTTTTCCATTCCAAGAATAACGAAGTACTCATCTAAGGCATGCCTCCTGGAAGTAACGAAAGCCTGGCAGAATTCCTGATGGTATTTTGAAGCAAACATGACATCTGCAATGCCTTTGAGATCCGGAACTACGTCTGGGTGCACCAAATCTATAGTGCAAGCCTCAGATTGGCTACAACCACCGCTACTCCGTGATGTTTCCTCAATTGGTTCATCCTCAGCTGAAACAAACGATTCATCAAACACCCTATCAACTCTAATAGAATGGAAAGACATGAATTTAGGCTCGAAAAACTGCTTGTGCTGAACAAGAATGTGGACTAACTCTTCCTCAAGCCTTGACATAGCAATCTGCAAAACTCCATCAGCTCGCTGAACAAGTTCCTTCTGCTTCCAATTTTCATTCACAGACAGGCTTTGCAAACTTTGAGTCAGAGTTTGGATTTCACCAACAGCGTTTAAATATTCAGAAGATTCCCTGGGGCCAGAGTCCCATATCATCAAATTATTTGCCTCCCAACTCATTACCTTGTCTTCAGCACATATAAGGCGCCTCTTTAATTCTTCGAGACCTTTTCCATTTCTTTCAGTGAGTTTGGTGGACATTGAAGACAAATGGGTCTCAAGATCCAAGAGAGTTTTTCTTAAAGGATCATTGACGTTCTTACTTGCTGCTAATGCCTTCAAAATGTGCTGAGCCGCAGCTACCATATGCTGCTCACCTTCATAGGTTGGGATACTAGATTGATGTTCCTCCATTGTGGTACAGAGGCATAAAAGCTAGAAGAAATCCAGAACAGAAAGCCCCCTCTGCAGCTGAATAGGATCTGAATTCTGAAATGCTTCTTTAACAATCCAAAATCAATTGACACAGAGAAAACATTTGTGGGTCCAATACAGAACTGAAAATGGTATAGAATCTTTCACACAAGTAAATTGGAAAGAAATTAGAAAGAATGAAAGGGTACTTCTTAATCTAAATTGTAAAGCTTCCCGATCTGAAAAGGATCAGGAACATGAATGTAAGCAGAATATTGTCAGAATTCTCTTACTGCTTTTCTCCTCTAATCTTTTGACGCTCTTTCCCATTATTTAGTAATCAAATACTAAAAACAATCAGCCCCAACTCCCAAGGAAAAGATAAAAAAGGGCTCCTTGGAAGTAAGAGGATTGGAAAGCCGGAAAATATAACCACGAAACTCAAAAACCCACAATCAAAATTGCAGCAAGGAACAGATAACTCATAGCAAATTGACCCTCACACCAATACCCTATCAAGCTTGGACCCTTGCAATTTATGACACTGAGAAGGCATACATAATTCTTAAATTTAGAAAGGAAGAAAATTAACGACAAACCGTGAAAAGTACGGCGTACGGACCAAACAAAAATCTTAGACAGTGATACAGCAAATTATCCCGATGTAGAAGGTGATTTTTGCTCAGAGAAACTGAGAAAGTATGGGAAAATTTTGTGAGGAAAGGGTGGCGAAAGAGGAAATTGGGTAATACAACTAAGCGGAAGCTTCTCGGTGATATAAAAATGTGCAGGCGAAACTTTTCTCCTCGAGTAGTCTCCTTACATCCTTGATTATGGCTTTGACTTTTGACTCATACTAGTATTTGACGAACGAATGAGCAATAACTGTTGAACCTTACAAGAAATTGAGCGGCAGTCGTAGCTGTGATAAAATAAATATACTTACATTTGTTGTAAATATAGTATGGCTAACAACCAATTATTAAAAGGATACAAAAATCATTCAAGTAATGTCACCGTAAGTGTTTCATGGCTTTTTTTTTTTTTTCTAATTTTCAGAATGATAGAAACAACATGTACTTTTGAGTTAAGAAAATTGTACTTTACAAGGCATAAAAATTATTTTTCTTTTATAAAAAGACAATTTTAAGTAATGGCACTGCAATATACTCCCTCCGATCCTGTTTATAAGAAAATTTGAAGAGATTTTTTTGGTTCCAAAATATAAGAAACATGGTATATTTTTTTATTTCACTAAATAATAAATTTCTTTTTTACCCTTCATTTATTGTTACATCTAATACACTTAACAATGCATAACGTTTTCCCATGTAAAATAAAGATGGGTAAAACAAGAAACAATTATCAAATTTGAACCTAATTAATGAGTTAAACTAATATTAACTATTTTTCTTAATACCAGTAAAACAATTTTTTGTTTCTTATAAATAGGACCGGAGGGAGTAACTAATAATAATAATGTGTGTAACATTAATCCTTCTTTATGATTGTGTTTTTGCGTTCAGGTTATTTATTAGTATTACAATTTTCATGTTTGGCTTCAAAGCACAAGACAATAATTGACCTAATTAGTAGACACTTATACTTTATTTTAACTTTAAGAAATTTTGTGTGCTTTTATTTTCGCCCAAAAAATGACATTGCATGAAATATTCTGTCAAATGTTTATAATTAAAAATTTAAATTTATATAATTTTTTTTATATTTTTTCTATTAGATTATTTAACCAGAATATGACAAATATATAACTTTTTAATAAAAATATAACAAGTATATTGTATAATTAAAAAAATCATACAGTTATTTACAATAATCATTCATTTATCATATTTGAATTAAAAAATTATACGCTTATCATATTTGATTAAAGAATTTAACAATAACAACATAAAAAATTGTATATAAATTTTTTTTATGATTAAATATATTTATCTCTATCATTAAGAAAGATAATGAGTTGAATTAAAGTAAGATACAAATAGAGCACAAAAAATAAAAGAAAAATATAATTTCATAAATCTATAAAATGTGTTGCAACATTCCCTCAAGTTGCATTAGGATTAAGAGTACGTTTGAAAATATTTGATTTTTGGAAGATCTTGTGCTATAGGTGTTATGAAAAAGTTTTTGTTTGGAAGAGTTAAAAAAATATTTAGTTAAAAGAATAGAATTAACTGATAGAGTATTTAGTGATAATTTAAAAAAAATTACTATAAATAATAGAATAACAATAATGAATACATGTTAGAACTTGTTTTATTTTTTGCAATGCTAAAAATGCTATGAATTTTACATCAAGTTACTAAAATAACATAAACTAATATAAAATTTAATAGACAAAAATAATATATAGATGAAAATTAAGAACTTGTCAGTCTAGCAACTGTAGAATTATAAACAGACTCCATTTGTTCATTTGACTTATGGTTTAATGATGTGTGAATAATTCTTCAAAGAGCATATCATTATTGTTATCTTAATCTTTTTCAAATTTGACATCTAAATCAGAATATTTATGGAGAAACTAATAAAGATATATATATATATATGTAGATTAAAAAAACTTAGTAGTAACATTATACAGGATGAGGAGATAAATATTTTAATTATTTATTATTTAAACATATTTTATTATTTGAAATAATTATGCATTTGTAGTTTTAAGAGTTAACAAATTTGGTGATTAGTCTAAGGAACCTTTTTATTTCTTTCTTTGTTTCTTTGAGCAGGGAGACTATTAGGGCCCGTTTGGAATAGAGGAGAGAAAGAGAAAATGTGATAAAAAGTTGAAGAAAATTATAATTTTACTTTTATAATTATTATTTAATTATTATTTAATGCTCTTTAACAATAACTATTTAATTATTAAAAATAAAGATATTATGAATATTTTTTATTTACAAAATTATTTTTTACTTTTATTTTTATTTTTATCTTAATTTTTTATCTACCAAACAAGTTTTATAGTTAGATTAGAATTTTACACAAAATATTTTTGAAATTGAGTTAAAATAAAAATTATTTTAAATAATAAATTTTGCAGACAACTGGTTTTAAAAACATATTTTAAGATACTTTTCAAAAGCCACTGTAAATTTTAAAGTGTAACAAAAGAAGAATCATTGGAAAAAATATTTAACCAAACATCAATTATTTGTTTTTATTATCCAAAAGCACCAGAAACAAAAATTAAAACAATCATAAACAAACCCTGAGTATAGCTTTGTAGTTAGTCTTTAAATTCAAGACGGCGAATTTATGATCTTATAATAGGGTTGCAATTCTTATAACAATGGGGTTGCTATTGCTATGTTATAAGAATACCCATTTTCAAACAAAATAATACCATTTTTATAATAGATAATTTTTTAATTCTGATTACAGAATGTGCTATTGTATATGAGACAAAATTTTGTCCATTAATTTAATGCTTAATTTTCTTTAAATTATATGATTGAATCAATTTAATAAACAGAATTTTATCATGTAAGTCATAACATATATCATAAAATGATTTTTTTTTTTTGGGTATAATTGACACTGATTAAAATGGGGAAAAAGATGAAAATAAAATGAATGAGTTTATACTGTTGATTTCAAAATCGGGAAAAAAAGAAAAAAAGAAGTTACTTTTCACCTAATCACTGAAAAAGTTCCGGTACCGATTAAGGGAGGTAGTTATTCGAAATTGGAATGACGGAATCCCGTGTGCGAACCTGATTGGCTTGTTTGGTTACTGAGAAATTTCCAATTTTCAAAGGTCATGCAAAACTTTTGACTTGCACGTCTAGACAAGATAGATGGCTTTTCACTCGGAAATGTTGAAACTTGATCAACAAGACAATCAAAATGTTGACTTTGAATTCGATTTTAAAAAGTAGCATGTGAGATTATCAGCGGATTTATGCGCATATATGCATTGTCCAATTGAATGTTGGAAGAAATTAAACGAAAAAGAACCGAAGAAAAAATTGACCTCTCTCATAAATTTAACATTAAAAATGCGAATTTCAATTCGTTCTAAAATTAAATACAAGAATTTTTAATATTTTAAAGTGTATTATATTTATATTTTTAAGAAAAAATTATTGATAAGGACTAAAAAACTAAAATAATTTTTTTTCAGAGATATTTTTTTTTGGAGAAAGATTAAAGAACAAAAAGTATAACTTGTTCTTATCAAAATGTTCTTCATAAATAAGAAACATACTAATTTATCTTGGAAGTATTAATTGTTGAGTTTAAATATACTACTACTTAGTTTTAACTAGCAAATTTATAATTTTTTTTCTTTTAATAGCTATAATAAGATATTAGTAACTTAAAAAAGAAAACTATTGATAACTTTTTAACTACTAAAAGTCTAAGGAAATCGGCAAAGTATATATAATAGCTATCAAAATTTTAACAATATCTTATTGTAACCATTATAACAAAAAGTTATAAAATTGCTATAGTGAAGTTAAAATAGTTAAAATTAAATAGTAATATATATAAACTCAACAAGTAATATTAAAAAGACAAATTACTAAATTTCTCATTCATAGATAATGGAAAAATTGCATCTAATGACCCATATCATATAAAATTTATAATAACAAATTTTAAAAATCAAAATTATTTTCAATAACTATAATTATCATCAAGTTTTAGAATATTTACTAAAAGTTTTAGAGAATTTACTATTGAATATAAGAAAGTTTAGTACTTTTTTATATCAAGTAGTAAATCCCTTAAAACTTGATGGCGATAATGATCTTTAATGGTAATTTTAATTTTTAAAATCTTTTATTGTAAATTTTATATGATATGGATCCTTGAATATAATTTTTCCTAAATAATATTTTGATAAGAGCAATTATACCTTTTGTCTTTTACAATAAATTAGAAACACAAGGTCTCTAAAAATAATTACTTTAGTTGCTTAATTCTTATAAAAAAAATTTCTATTTTTAAAATTGATGCTTAACAAACAATTAAGAGATGTTCCTAAAGCAATCGAATTTGACACCTCAATATTAGACATTATTTGTGTTCATTTAAAATTTTAATAAATTATTCTCAAATTCAAAAATATATGCAACTTTTCTCTTAACTTTTTTTTAATTCATTTGCTTTTATTACTATTAGTCGCAAGGGGTGATGAATTCCTCCAAACAAAAAAGGAATAGAGAATGAAATTATAAGCCTATACGACATTAATATAAATCTTTGAAAATAGGGAATAAAATCATAATGAAAGACACTATTGTAATAACACAATTAGGAGCATTATTAGTGTAATAACAAGCAATGGCTCACTGTTAAAAACATAGGAATGTATTCGAGAAGAATTGTCGAATGGAACAATGGAGATTCTCCTTCTCTGCCACTATTTCATTTTCACGCTCTTCTTCTTCACTTCTTAAATTTTTCTTCTCAAATTATGATATCTATTAATTGGTATTAGAGCATATCGATCATTAGTAGTGGCTAATGCAATGGGATCTCAAGTTTTGATGAGAGAAATTGAAGAAAATTTTCAATCGATGATAGATTAATGTGATGAAGGGATTCAAATAGTAGTGGATCAAAGGGTTTTAATAGTAAAGCAGTAGATTAGTGATCGATTATTGGTCAAGGTAGCTGTAACTTTATGACTTTTAGATGTTACAAATCTTATAGCTTTATCAGAATAGTGAAATTTTTAATTTTAACAATTTATTTATTTATTATTGACTATTTTAAATTTTAAGATAATTTCTACAAATATCCAATTAGCTGTGTATTTATTACTTTAATGCATCTGATATTTATAATTTCAAATGTGCTTATCATAATATTCATAAATTAATACAAAAGATACAACTAATTCCTAAATTAGAAAGCCTAATACATATTGATGCCTTATAATTCCCAATATAATCATTTAACAAGTTAGATAAGGTTCTTTGATCTTCATTCTATTGCATCTGGTTACTAAAGGTTTGGTCTACTTCAAATACTTAAATCTACCATCAGCTTCAAGTCTACAAAAGCTTGAATCTTTGTTAGAATACATTACCAATTATAATGAGAATTTACATTTTTAGTAAGAATACTAAAGTTTTGGGAAACTAATGATAGTCTAACTACTATGTGTGTAGAAAACATTTTTAGCATCCACTTGTCCATGCACATTTAACGAAGACAATATAAGCAAATATGTATGTATACAAATGTTCATACTTGAGTCATCTTTTATATGCACGATGAAAATACCTCATGGTAACTCATCCGTCTATACACATATTTATGTAGATGTTATGACCCTAGTCTCCCTTCATAGGCATACCCATTATATTATAAATGCAAGTCATAGCATGTCTAATAAAACTATTATGCAATATGTGTATTGAGGACCATATTATCATCACATTGCATATAGGATAGTAATCCAATATGAGCCTTATTTGACACACACCATCATCATGTCATCATAAGGAGATATAGATAATCCTATTTTAAATGCATTGTTCTATATAAAAAATCATTTCCACAGGGCACATTCCAAGTGTTTCATACCACTTATACAGGCTTAGATTTTTGTAATCATAGGTAATTCATCCAACATCCCATATTATTTGATGTGAGACCTAGGTTTTTTGCGTAATAAAAAAGGAAGATTATTCTCTTTAACCATCATGATCAATAGAATCTTCTTTTTATGGACAGGAATAAATATTACTAAAGTATCTCTTAAAGTAGATTCACAAACCTTAACATTAAACTTATAACCTGAAAGTCACTTGAAGGCCTCTCAACTTTCCAATGACTCCTCGGTCATAACTTTGTCATTGGGAGAATGAGACTAAAACCATGAAGAACTCTAGGCCCCAAGTTAATTCCAAAAGATTCTATTCTTCCTTTTTTATCCTTACTTGTTTTAGTGATTGTTTTAGATTGGGAATTTTATATTTTAAAGAATCCTATCTTACTATCCCTATCAAGACTACATCATTTGAACATCTATACTTATATGTTGCCTTGCATTGTCTTGTCTATTTTGCTTATTATTTCCTTTCTTTACCAATTATAATGTGATTATTTAATATAATAATATTTAATTCTTGTTATGCAGCATATGCTAAGTCATTCATGTATGTACATATTGAAAATAAATGTAATATGTCATGAGATAATGAAGTAAATAGTACAATTTGTTGATAAATATAGGGAACCGAGTATATGCAAACCTATACAGTCTGTATGATTTCTAATAGAATCTTTTTCCTTGTTTGTCACATCTTGTAGTGTCTTAAATACCCTTAATAGTTCATCATCATAGATTCAAGTCAAAGTCTTCAATATTTAGGTCATTTATATAAGGGAATTATTTAGGGTATACATAAGGTCACATATGTAAAATATTCTATGCTTAAAGGAACTTAAGTGATTCTTACCAGTATTTAAGCCTTAGGATTCCAAGGGAATTTAAAAAGATATAATCCAAGCTTGCATAATCCCTGAATTTGGCTTTATTTTCTATTATAAAGGAAACACATTGACTAATTGACTTACTCAAGTGTACTATCAACTGATACTTGTTTATCAATCAATTGGTGGGTGCAAGTCTGTTGACTATTCCATTATAGAATAGCCAACTTCTATCATTAATTGGTTAATTGACTACTTTAGGAACCGGTTGACTAATAGTAGTGATTTAGTCGACTAGTCATAAGGTAACTATCAATTGTTCCATTACAATGTTGCTTTTCTCTAAAAAATACCATGACAGTCGATTGTTACCTATAAATCGATCAACTAGTTAACCATGCTCTATTTTATGTTCTTCTTTATAACAACTTCTTTTTCTGATCTTTCTTCATTTTCTTTCATATAAATCTTCATGAGATATCTAATATTTATTGAAATAGGCTAAACACTTTAAAAGACTTGTTGATAATGAAATGATTTTCCCTTTCATCTAAATAAGGTCAAAAAAATAAAATAATGGTGAAGAGCAAATAAAGAGGGAGAAAAAGAGTGGGATGAACATGTATGCCCCTATATGTAGAGACAAGGTTAATTTATTACCTAGTTATAGGCTTTTCTCATTAGTTACAAACACTTCCTTGATTACCTATTTTCTTCGGCTAAACTCCTTCCCTTTATTTCTCTATTTGCCTCTCTTTCACTTTACTCTTCTTTCTTATTTTGTAGAGTGTTTGTGCGTATGAGTGATGAGGCAAGATGGCTTTGTGTTGTGTAGGAAGAGCTGAAAGGGATGACTATTTATAGCCTTTCAAAGTTGTTTCCTTACGTAACAAATCTTTTTCTCTCTTTTAGATTTTTCTTTCTCTCAATATCTATATGAACTTTAGTCCAAATTTGTGTTTTGACTAAATCTTGCTAAATCTCCACCTTTCTAGACATGTTGTAATATTATTTGGTTAAGTTTTTAGTATGGCTAAAATAGTATTTTAACCCCTAGGGAGATTCGTGATTTGGCCCTGTTAAAATTAGAATTTTGCCTTTAATTTTTTAGTAATCATATTTACCCCATTCATTTCCATTTGTCTTAATGAATCTTTTATTTGTTTGGGGTCTTAAAATATCTTTGATTAGTTTATGATGTTTATATTATATATAAAGGTTTTGATTATCCTAAATTTGCCTTCAAAATTTCCTTAAATCCTTAAAAATAACTTTTTTTCTCTATTAGGTCTTAACGAATTGACAAATGGAGAGATCAATTAACTTTTGAGCCTTTTCTGTGCTTTGGAGTTGACTCCAACTAGTATATGTCAATTGATCAATTGATCTAGTTGACTAGGACATTGCCTAGTTGACTAGCTATTCATGCTGACTAATTAACGTGGTTGTTTCATATTTTACCCTTTTTTGGCCTTATACACATTAACTGTTGTCCTTAAGGTAGTTGATTGCTCATTTTTAGATTCAATTTTTAAGCTGATTTCCCTCTTTTCCTTAATTAATTATGACAATTTTTATTACTACTACTACTACTACTTGGCCAAAAATGAAGATGTTACAATGATGTGACTAAAACATAAGTTTCGATAAAGGAGATTGTGAAAATTAATTCCATTTAACATTAGCCCAAGGAGATGAACACTTTTGAATGACAATGGATGTGAGAATTTCTTCAATTGAGCAACAATTGAATGGGCTTCAAGAGTTAGTACAAGGACTTTTGTTTTAATTTAAAAGGTTGATAAATTCGAAACATGAGAAAGGTCAAGTTAAAAATCAACGAGGTGAAAACTATCATCTACCAACTTGGTCTATGAAGGTAGATTTTTCTAAATTCATTGTTGATGATGTTAATAGTTAAGTGTCAAAATGTGAGAGATTCTTTTTATTTGATGGAATCCTTGAGGAAAACAAAGTAACTTTAGCTAGTTTATTGATGGATGAATATGTTTATAATTTAACAAAATAAAAAATAGTAGGGTAACATGGACTAATTTAATTAAAGTAATTAAAATAAAATTTAGTTTAATCATTAATGATCTAATGTAGTTAACACAAAAGGAAAATTTAGTAAAATATCAAAAGGCCCTTAATAATTTAGTCTGCAAGGTTGATTTGATAGAAATGCAAAAACTGAGTTACTATAAGGCTAGATTGAAACCTAAATTAACAAGTGGAATGAAGTTATTTAATCTAAGAACCTTGTTAAATGCTTATAAATCAGCCAAGTTGTAAGGGATAAATGTGGAATGGATGCACAAGTTAACAAAGTATAATGGTGGGTAAGGTATTGGTTTTATAGTGTCCTAAAATTAAGAGTAATAAGTGGGTTTTCATGATGAATTGATGGGAAATACTAGTAGAAGATCTAAAGTGGATCATGGATATTATGACTTTGTAAATTTGGTTGTTAAACTATCAATGCTGCCTATAGAGATGAAGGAGGTGTTCTTATGAACATTGTGGTGGGTTTGGCTAGTAAACTGCTATTAATGCTTAAGGAGGTGAAGGTGGTGCCTTTTATAAACATGATGATGGAGTTTGTTTGTGTTTAGATGAAGCCATTTTCATACAGCAATTTACTTTATTATATACAAGACTTAAAATTTCCAGTTTTTGCAAGGGAGTGGGAGAAAATTGGAAACCAAGATTAACAAACTTCAATAGGAGGAAAGAACAATGGTTATGTTTGGATTAAGGCAATGTGGTTTCACCTATTGTTAAATGCTAGATAATTAGAAGTACCAATATGCAAAAGTAGTTCAAAGTAACTCAAAATAATTTGAGTTAACTTCAAGGGGGTTAAGGCAATTTTGCCTTATGATGTTACTTATAGAGTTATTTTAGTATTCTCATTTTAATGTTAATTAGTTTTTTGGGTGGAGAATATATAGCTAACGCTTGTGGTCAAGGGTCTTTCAAAGGAAAGTACTAATAGGGAATAAAATTGTAATAAAGGGCACTACCGTAATAACATAATTATGAAAGGTATTATTCTAATAGCAAGTAGTGGTTCTATGTTAAAAGCATAAGCATGTATTTGAGAAGAGTTATTTTATGAAAAAATGAAGTTTCTCCCTCTCTACTACTATCTTTTTCCTTTTTTTTCTTCTCTTCTTCTTCCTAAATTTTTCCTCTCAAATTCTAATCCCTATCAATTTGTCTCCACAGTGGCTAAAAGGATGACTAAAGGAATGGAGCCAAAAGACTTATCTGCTATAAAGAAATACATTATGTTTGTTCTTTCCATCTTAATAAGCATAATATCATGTTGCTGAATAACAAATGTTCTTAACCAACCTTTACTATATTGTTATCAACTGAAATTAATAACATACACTTTCCTTCTAATTTGGCCATTGGCCTTCAGGCGGGATGTTTTGGCCACTCTTGGTTTACAATATAGTTAGCAATGATGTGACCTACCTAGAAAAAAGAGCAAAACTAAAATCCTGCCACCTTGGAGTTGTCTTATTTAGGCATTTAAACTAAAAACTTTATAGCAATTTAAATTGAAATTCTCTTATTCTTGAGTGTTTTGCGAGTGTAATCTTTTTAGATATTTAGGAAATTGGCATAATGGGAATAAGGCTCTGAATTGTTCATTTTATGAACTACATAATAAGTGGGATTAAAATTAAGAATGCACAATGTAGTCAAAATTATACTAGAATGAAATGCCTAAATTTGTGTGACGCTATCTCTATCATCTAACCATTTCACATCCCATTTCTTCACACTTTCTCTCTCTTCATTTGCTCATCATCTTCTCTTATTTTTCCTACCTATTTGTTCATTCTCCAATTGTCACATCCACAATGTGACTGCGTTGTATCAAAAAATCTTAAAAATTCAATTTTCAAAAAATAGAAACCAAATCAAGTAATAAAATCACCATCAAAATTTTAATTTTTTAAAAAGTAAAACTTAAAAAAAACCTTTTTAAAAGAAAAATAGTTTGCAAATCAGAAATAAATGCGATAGTCGGTTATATATAGGAAAGGTGTTAGGCACCTTATAATACTCATCCCTAAAAACAATTATTCTAAGTTACTTGTGCAAAATTAATATGACTTTAATATTATTTGAGTACCCTTAGTAATTACATGCAAAAATAAAAGAAAGAAAAGCAACCGAGAAAAGAAATTAAAAAGAAAAGAAAATGTTTATTTGAAAAAGCAAATTTGACATAAAATGAGAGTTTAGGACTTACGTATTTTATGAAAGGGATCAAAATCTACGTAATTTAACCAGGCAAAAAATCTTGTTTTAGTTTTTTTTAATAATAATTTTTATATATTTTAACTAACTATTTTTTTTTTGTATGAAAAGGGAAAGAAAGTAAAAATTACTTTTGATTTTTTGCAAACAAAACAACTTTAAAATTTATTGATGTATTCTAATTTGCAAAAGATAAAGTTAATTTTACTTTTTTACTTTTCTCATTTTTCATTTCTTCATGATTTTTTTATTTTTTATTTTTTAATGATTTTCATTTTTTCATTTTTGATTTTTTATTATTTTTTGATTTTTTGTTTTGATTGTTTTATTTTTATTTTTTATTCTTTTACTATTTTTTATTTAAGTAAAGGAATTTTTCTCTTTTTTAAAAAATCTTTTATTTTAATTTTGATTTTTGAAATGACAATTTTATTTAAGTAGAAACAATTCTATTTTTTAATTTCTATTAAGTATTTTTTTAAATTTCTAATTCTTGTCCAAGAAAACTTGAGAAAAGTTCATAAGGGAATTAATTTCTTACTTTTCTTTTTTTTTTGGGACAAACTCCTGAGGAGGAAGAAAAAATTCATTTTGAATTTTGATTGGTAATCATATATTTTGATTTTAAAAGAAATACATTTGACATTCTAACAACCTTTACTTTACTTTTCTTTCTTTTTTTACTTGTACATTGTATTTTTTCAAAGAATATGTGCATTTTTTTTAATTTCTTATTTTCTTTCTTTTTTTTCAAGTAATTTACATTCCTTTTCCTTGATTTTTTTTAAACAAAAAAAGCAATTTAATATGGACCATTGAAACCAAAAATTAGTTAATTGCACAATAAGTGACACAAGTACCTATGAGACTTATGATCACACATGGCTCTAATAATATCCTATATGCTTGAGGGAATAAAGAATCATACAGGCTACTTTCAGAAATAAAAGGGAAATGAAATAAAAGAAATAATAAATGCATGTACAAGCATTCAATAATTTGTTGCTCTGTATGCGTGTTTATGTGCAACCAATTAAACATCATCACAACTCATAGAAAGAAAAAGAAAATGCAAGACCCCAAATTGAATTGATGACTAACTCCCTTATGTTATCTCCAGTCAGATTTCATATATGGCTCCACTTTTTCATTCCCTTGGTTGAATTGATGAGTGACCTCTCTAAGTTAGCCATTTTCCATATATTGCTCTACTTGTTAAATAACAAATAAGCCAACATTTAAAGGGAAATATCATTTGAGTTAAATCCTTGTTAAGCCATAAAGAACAATAACAAACCCTTTGGCATAAGATGAAATGTCAAGAATCATGATTAAAAGCGCATTAAGTGTCATAAGACAACAAATCCCATATTCAATTAAATTTCCCTTCATTGAGGAATGAGACTTATAAAGGATAGAAAACATGATATTCAATCAAGTTTTTTTGGCACAGGACTCCAATAAGGAATGAAACTAACAATAGTGCGACAACTGCAAGTATGTGATAAATTTAAGATCCAAACTAGGCTAAAAATCAAGGCAAATTCATATCAAAAAACACTAATGGGATAGCAGCAAATGTAAGACAGAATTAAGACTCAAACTAAGTTAATAGTCAAAAGTTAAATCATGTTAAAAAACAGCAATGGGATAGCAACTAGGATTTTGCACAAAATTACACTACATGTCAAGGCTGAAAGCAATGGAACAATAAGCAATGCATCAAACCAGGACTTTGCACAAATTTATATAAAAGATTAAGATTAAATCAATTCAAAAGTGGAAGGTAGCAGCCCTCATATTTAACCAAATTAAAACAAGGTGCAGCCCTTCTTGTTCTAACAATAGCACTATAATAAAATTTAACAAAAATAGACTCCAAAGCTTCCTATGAACTTAACTGATTTTGTAATGCATCAAGTAATCCGAAGTCCTTTGCTAAATAGATAGTGGGAATAAAACTTGTTCAAAATTTATGATACCGAAAGTAAGATCCATTAAACCAAGCCTATCCATATTTTACTCCAATTTCCACAAAATCGAGTTATGTAATAGGAACACATCAATAAGCTATTAAGAGAAATCAAAGCCCAAGAGAAAAATTCGGAAAAGATCACCTCTAAGAAATCTTAATTGTTGGGTTTGCTTCTCTTTCACTCCCTTCTTGATTCTTCTACTCTCTTGTATATTCTTTTCTTCACTCTTCGTTCAATTTTTGGTAAATTTCTTCAAAATCTGGGAATGCAAGAAGATGAATTGTTTCCTTGAATGATGCACCAATGTACTGCACTGAATAACAAGCAACTTTTAGCAGTAACATAATAATAGGGACACGAAGTAGGGGTTGGGAGACTGTTACATGGTTTCATCGAAGCTTAAATGGTTATTGAATTTCAGTTGCTATATGTGAAAAGGGAGAAGCTTAAGAGACAAAGGTGAAGGATATCAAAACAACTTGCTCTAAAGTGCTAACAGAACATGACCACACATGATTTAGAATGGGGATGGAAAGAAGTAATTCGAAAAGCAGGGGAGTTTAACCTAATATCAAATGATTGCACAGCAATTTTAAAACTTGTCAGAACCCATAGACACAAACGAAGCACTAGCTATCGCCCACAGACACAAATAAAGCACTAGCTATCTTGCCTCTCCCAAAAGCTTCAACCGAAAAGATTCCCCTAAACAGCCCCCTCTCAACCTCTATTGTTTTCCAAAAAGCCTTTAATTGAATCCTCCAAAAAGCTTATTCTCGATCTCCTCTTTTAAGCCCCTTCTTGGTCTCTTTATTGACAAGTGTAGTTATTAGAATTTCTCTGTTATTATTTGTTTTGTTATACCAAAATTTCCACGTGATAGGATTAGTTATGATATGTGTAGATACCAAGTCAGAATATTTAGGATATTATTGTAACTCACGTGTATATGTGGGTGTTAGATATACATATGTAACTTCAAATGTGGATAATATGAAGCAATTCCCCACTTTAAAAATTTTTATGGTATAAGAGCTATAACCCAAAAACCCATCCTCAAATCTCGTATCATCGTAACCTTCATATCTAACGTATCAACCACTGAACTTGAACCATGGCTATTGGAACCTCTTCATCTAGTCCTTCAATTATCGTAAACTAAGATAACGCCTCATTCCCAATTACGTTGATACTTAATGAGACCAATTACAGTCTCTAGTTTCAACTTATGGAGATATGGATTAATGCTCGAAATAAAGGAGGCTATCTAATAGGAGGCATAAAGAAACCTAGATTTAAGAACCCTGCGTACGCTACTTGGATGACAGAAAATCGAAGGGTCAGAAGTTGGCTTATTAAAGCCATGAGTCCAACCTTGATGCAGCGTTTTATTCGACTACCGACAGCGAAGGAAATTTGGGAAGCTCTCTCTCGGACTTTCTATGATGGTTCCGATGAAACCATCATCTTTGAGTTGAACCAAAAATCTTTCAACATAAAGTAGAACGGAAGACCTTTAGCCGTATACTACAATGAACTTGTTGCCATTTTCCAAGAAATTGATCATTGTACTAAAAGCCAAATGGACTCCGTCGAAGGTGTAGTGTAGATGCATTCCCCTATGACCTATCTTTGTGTCCACATCTTTCTCAACAGATTGAACCCAAAATTCGACCAAGTACATAGTGAGATTTTGTGACAAGATCAAAAACTCGAGTTGGAAAGCACATATGTGTACATATGAAAAAAGCATCAACAAAGGCAAGTAATGAACAATGATTGAACCCCAATGGAAAGCCTTATCTTGATAACTAAGCAAGGCTAGCAAAATTCGAATGCACCATGAAAACCAGGTAAGTCTAACTCTCTTGTTTGCTCTCATTGTGGTGAAAATGGACATTCAAAATAAAAGTGTTATGAAATCATTAAGTATTGTGAATGGTGGGATTTCTTGAAAAAGCCTAGAAGAAAGATTCCCACAAAGGCACTAAACACTTCAACTTAGGAAACTGGAGGCGTTCTCAACAAACCTGAAACTCTAAAGCCTTTGACCAGTGTTGTACAACAAGGTGAATTTGTTAAAAACATTCTTTTTGTGTCAAATGATTCTTGAATTGTTGACTCAGAAGCTATGGATCATATGACAAATAAATCAAGTAATATGAGCAATATTCAACCTTGTACTCATCCTCACATTGTTATTACAAATGGAGGCAAATCACTAATTGAAGGACAGGGAACATGTCACTTATCAAAAGATATTACATTGGAAAAAGTTTTAATTGTCCTTTCTTTTGCACATAACTTAATTTCAGTTAGTCAGATTACGTCTGCCTTGTTTTGTACGATGACATTTTGGTTTACTTATTGTGTATTTCAAAACATTCTATCTTGAAAGATACTTGGCTATGGTGTTAGGCGAGCCAACCCGCATGTTTTGGATATTCAGAACTTGTCAAACGAACTGAGGGGTCGAGTAAATAATGTTATAACTGAGAATAAAACTAAAGATGAAATTTGGTTGTGGCATAGAAGGCTGGGACACCTATCTTTTGGATATCTTTAAAAGCTAAGGCCTAATTTATTTAAGAAATCTAGTGTTTCTAAATTTCATTGTGAAGTATGTGAACTTGCAAAGAGTCATAAAGTCCCTTATTCTCTAAGTCCTAATAAAAGTCATGAACTATTTATGGTAATTCATTCTAAAATTTAGGGTCCTACAAAAATACCCTCTTTATCGAATGCAGGTTATTTTATTACATTTATTGATGAATGCATAAGGATGGGTTGGGTTTCATTACTTTGTAACAAAAGTGATTCATATTTCGCATTTAAGGAATTTGTTAAAATGGTACAAAAGCAGTTTAACAAGAAGATTAGTGTATTATAATTTGATAATGGAACTGAATTTATCAACACTTTAATAAATGATTTCTTGAAAGAACATGGAATTCAACACTAAACTTCTTGTTCCTATACACCATAGCATAATGGATTAGCAAAACGGTGAAATAGGCAAATTATGAAGATTGTACAAGCATCGTTGTTTGACATGAATATACCACTGTCCTATTAAGGTGAAGTAGTAAAATCAGCTGCTTATTTGATGAATCAAACTCCTTCAAGTGTATTGGACTTCAAGACCCCACTCTAGAAGCTACAGACATTCTTGATGATTCCATATGTTCTGAATCTTAAACCTCGCATTTTTTGGTGTATTGCATACATACATGTGCCAAAAAATCTTTGAAGCAAATTGAACCCATGTGCAATTAAGTGTGTGTTTGTAGGATACATTAACCTTCAAAAAGGTTACCAGTGTTATGATCTGAGCCTAAGAAAATTATATACCACACTAGATGTCTCATTCATAGAATCAAATCCATATTGTAAGAATCCTCTAGCTCAAGGGGAGAAAGTGGCATAAGATGAAAACCTATTGGTGGAAATCAAGAATGAGATTCGAAGGCTTGACCAACTATAGGAACAACTTGAAGTGTAGTGGAATGATAACAATGAGCCTCTAAGGTTGCCTAACATGCCCATGCCTACTCCAAATGCTGAGGATCTTCCCCAAAATGTTCAAGATCCATCAAACACTATCTAGGTAACTACTAATCCAGAGAACTCGTTACATGATTCACATGAATCACCATAGGTGCAGGTATATGAAAAAGAAATTGATATTCCTGCTCCCATAACAATTGAACCAATAAATGAAAGTAAGCAACAACAAGTCTCACAACATACTACAAAGGGAATACCTAGAAAAAGATATGAGCTTGACTTACGTGCAAAAGGAAAGTACCTAATTTATAATTATTTATTCTCAGAGGGCCAACCGTGTGCACTATCCTTAACTTAAGTATTTGGTATAACAATTTCTTCGAATATACAAAAGGCCTTACTCGACCCTAAATGGGTTAAGGCAATTAATGTAAAACTTGAAGCTTTTCAGAAGAACTGTATGTGGAATCTTATTGATTTTCCCAAGGGAAAAACCACAGTGAGTTGTAAATGGGTCTTCACCCTAAAGTTGAAAGCTAATGGAAGTCTAAATAGATACAAAGCTCGTCTCGTAACCAAAGGGTACACTCAGAAGTATGGAATCGATTATGATGTAACTTTTGCACTAATAACAAAGATGAATATAGTGCGAATTATTCTCTTAATTGCTACTAATAAAGAATGGCCCATACAGTAACTTGATGTGAAAAACGTATTTCTAAATGGAGATTTAGATGATGAGGTATACATGGAACTACCTTCTGGAGTAAGTTTGAAGGGCACAAATCAGGACACGTATGCAAGCTATGGAAATCATTATACAGATTGAAGTAATCACCACGAAAGTGGTTTGGAAACGTAATAACTACAATGTGAGACTTTAGTTACAAATAGAGCAATTGAAACCATATGTTATTTATCAAATGCACGAATGGCAAAGCTGATGCACTACTTGTATATGTGGATGACATGATACTCATAGGAGATAACTTAGAAGAAATATAAGCATTGAAGAGGCATTTGATGTCCACCTTCGAGATGAAGGACCTTGGAGAACTTCGGTATTTCCTTGGCGTAAAAGTAACTCGAATGAAAGATGACATTCTATTATCACAGAATAAATATATTCTAGAATTACTTACAAAAATGAGCATGCTTGGGTGTAAACCAGTAAAGACCCTTATCGAAATAAATGACTAGTTGGAGATATATCCAGGCCAACTACCTATTGATAAGAGACAGTATCAATAGCTAGTTGAGAGACTCATTTACCTCACACATATGAGGCCCAATATAGTGTATGCAGCAGGAGTAATGAGTAGATTTACTCATAATCCTAGTGAAGAACATAGAAGGGTTGTGTTGCATATACTACGATATTTGGAAGGAAGTCCAAGCATGGGGGTACTATTTTCAAAGAACAAAAAATTGCAAATAGAAAGTTACTCAAACTCTGATTGGGTCGGAGATCAAACAACCCAAAAATCTACATTAAGGTACCTTGTGTTTGTAAGTGGCAAAGTAAACTCCAAAAGGTTGTGGCGAGGTCGAGCGCTGAAGCAAAATATAAAGGAATGGCTAATGAATGTGTAAGCTACTATGGGTCAAAAGTATTTTAGCTAAATTAGGATATGAACATAAAGAGGCCATGAATCTTCATTGTGACAACATAGCCACTATCGAAATCATAAAGGATCCCATGCAACATGACAGGACGAAGCATATTGAAGTTGATAGGCACTTAGTAAGAGATAACTTGGACAAAAGGATCATTAAATTCCCATTCTTGAAGTCGAAGAAGCAGCTCGTAGATATTCTCACCAAAGGCGTATCTGTAAAGGAATTCAAAAAAAATGTGAGCAAGTTGGACATGTCTGTACACCATGCACAACTTAAGGGGGAGTGTTGACAAGTGTAGTTATTAGAATTCCTTTGTGATTATTTTTTTGTTGTACCAAAATCCCCACATGATAAGATTAGTTATGATATGTATAGATACCAAGTTAGAATATTTAGGACATTGTTGTAACTTACACATATACGTGGGTGCTGTATATACACGTGACTTCAAACGTGGATAATATGAAGCAATTCCCCACTCTGAAAATTTACACTCCTCCTCTCAGTTTCTTTTTCTTTTTCTTTTTCTCTCTCTCTCTCTCGATTTCTCTCCTCTTCCTCCGTCTCCCTTTCAGTGTCTCTCTCTCTTTCAAGTAACTTGCTCTATTTTGATTTTTCTCCTTCCTCCTTCAAGCTCCTCCTTGATATATCTCTCAAAAATCCTCATTCCCCCTTATTTCTGATTCATGTTGCTTTTTATAGGCCTTCCTCGTATGCTTCTTATGTTATCCATAAGTGTGTGCTTGCAAATATCCCTTATGCTGAGCTATTAGAGAGGAGTATTCGTAGTTGCTTGATCTCGTACCACTACTCTCTACAAAAAAGTTGTTACTTTGCTTCGTTCCTCCACCATCCCTATTGCACAGCTTCACTTTTTGGGTACTTATGAAGGACCCAAGAAAATGGAGAAAGGAGCAAGGTGGAGGACTCAAGAGAGAGCACAAGGAAGGAAGGACCACTAGTAATGGGTAGGGTGTTATTAAGCCCTTCCCTTTTCTCTTTTTTAACGAGTCCTTTCTTTTTTTTGGGCTTTTGGTATTGGGTTGGTGGGCTCTTTCTACATGTGAGCAAAAATGTTTAAAAATCAGGTCATTTAGACTCATATTAGGGATTTGAACTCTTTTTTTTTTTTGTTTTTAATGTCGGGTTAATGGAGGTCTAAGGAATTAATGTTGGAAGACCTTCTTTTTTTTTTTTTATTGATTTTTGGGTTAATGGATTTAAGATAATGGGACTTGAGGAGCCTATTGAACTATATGGGCCGAAGGAATTACTTAAATTATACGAGCATAAGGTGGTTTGGGCCACAAATTAGTTTTTTTATCATTTTTTTTCCTTCTTTTTTTTATTGTTAATCTTTTATATTTTATATTTTGATTATTATTTTTATTTTATTTTATTTTATTTTTTTGCTTTTGCCTTCCAAATTTTTCTCTGTCTTTTCTTTTTTTAAAATATTTTTTGCTAATTTAATTTTTTTATTATTTTTAAAATATATTTGAACAAAATATGGTGTTTACACCAATTATTTTCTTTAGTCCTAGAGGCTATGAGACTGCTCATTTCCTGGTCATTATGGACTTGGTTGATTTAAGGGCCCAATCGACAATCTTATATATATATATATATATATATATGGGTTTGGCACATTGTTTTCCTACGTAAGTTTTCTTTTTATGAATTCATTATTTTAATTGGAATTGAATCTTTTCCAATGTTGTTTCTTCTAAAATTTTTACTCTGGATTGTTTGTTTTGTCATAACATTATCGATATTAATTTTATTCAAGTGCATCCAAAGGTTGTCTTGTGACCTTTGCTTTCCTCTTTAATCCCTCAAATAATTATAGAATGGTACTTTGAAATGTTATTTCAGAACAAAGTAAAATCTCATTAGACATCCTTCTATGAAATACCATAACTCTGGATGCACCAAAAAATGAGTATGTATTTTTATATAGTATTATGTTGGGTGGAAAACCTAGTCTTGTATAATGCATTCTTCAAAAGACAAAGGGTTTGCTTTTATTTTCTGTTTCCTTAGGATTTTTTTTTTCTTTTGGTACCAAATGCATCCTTCAATAAATAGATCCATCTCTCAGACGTCTTGCTAGTTTGGTCAGCATTTAATTGGGATACCCAAAGTACGAGAAATAAACGAACTTAACACATTGCCTAAATTTTGGGATTTGTCTTATTCTATTCATAATTGAGATCAAAATTACACCCCCATTAAAAGAAAAAAAAAAGATTTTCTTTTCGTACTTGATATGTGCCAGTGTAGTTTTTGTTTGTCCGTTAATTGTAAAATACACCTTCGCGCTAACAAGACTAAAGTAACGAATCAGTGTTACTGTCTATCTCTTGGTTCTGACATGCTAATCTTTTGTTCCCTTACCTTCATATGCCTTATATTGTTCTCATCCTTATTTGAACAAGCAGCTAATCCTATAATGAAACATAGCAAATCCATGTTCTTTCTTTTGGGTTTGTGCATAAAAATAATTCATGGTTGAGATGATATTTTACAAGTTATTAAATATGGCACAATAACTTTTTAACCGAGAATCACCTGATGTTTTTTCTGCTGATGCAACATGTTCACGGCAATGGATCTAGAAGTGATCGGAGAGCTGGTGCTGACAACAAATTTAGGGTCAACTTCATCCTCTGCATCCACAGAGTTGGCACCACAAGATCCCTTTCAGTTCCCAAGAATGCAACCACGTAGACCCATCCTTAATCAACCTATCCTCCAATCCATTGCCAAACACACTCACAGCCCGATCTACATCAAGCATTTTCAGTAATGGAACAACGAGATGGAATCACAATGAACAACGATTCGAGAAATAAGTCACCATCATCACAAAACCCTTTCGAATCGCTGAGTAATGCAATTAACAAAGTACCTGAAAATGTCAACTATCAAGGACTCGGATTCTAAAAGGTTAAGCCTCAATCCTTCAGGAAACCCCTTCCTCGTGCCTGAAATCCAATTTTCCTCTTCTTTAAAGTAGCGTTTGGTTCAACGAAAAAGAGGGAAGATGAGTGATTTTAATGAAGGGAGAGGCAAGGAGAGGAGAGATTTTAATAATATAATATTTGGTTGATTTAGAGGAAAGGAAAAAAAAAATATTTTAATGATATATTATTTGATTGAAGAGAAGAGGGGAAGAATTAATAAACAATTATATTTTTATAATATTAAAATTAATTTTTTTTATTTTAAAAATATTTTTATATAATTTTTTTATTTTTTATTATAAAAAATAATTTTTTATTTTTATTTAAAAATATTTTTATTTTTATAAAAATTATCTTAAATTTTATTAAAAAATAAAATTTATATTATATTTTAAATAAAAATAAAGAAAGAATAATTTAATTAAATAAAAATAATTTTTTTTTTCAAAAACTCTCGCTTTTAACAGAAAAGATTTAAAAAAAAAAAAAACTATTTTGCCTCCCCATGTCAGGAAGACCCTGCTCTCCAAACCCCTCAAACCAACCGCTTCCTAAATCAACAAAATCTAGCTCCTCCTTCGTCTTCACCAACATGTGCTGTTCTCGATGAAGATGGTGTTTCAAACTCTAAATCGACGTCGTTCTCTTGATCGGCTTCAGATTACAGCGACGATGATTTCCCAATCAGCTCAATGCCCGCTCCAGAATCAGCAATACAAAACCCTCCACTGCAGGTAATGGAGCGTGCAGAGGAACCCATTACACCATCGGCATACAGGATTCCATCCTATGTCTTCGATAAAACAAATTCAAACACACCAGAATGGAGCACAGCGTCAAACGAATCGTTGTTCGGCATCCACATGGGGAATATGAGTTTCTCAAGAGAACTGAATTAGTTGAATAGTGAGATGAACATGTCGGGTCCTCTGCCTCCACTGAATAATAGTGATAACAGTAATGGTGGGTTCACGAGTAATCAGAGCCAAGTGCCCAAGTTTAATGATATAAGCTAAAGCGCAGGGAATTTCCAGGAAGGGGATGCAGTCACTGAAGCTAAAGCTGTTGAGACCATGAGAGAAGTTATAATGGAAACCATCGAGGATTATGATTTGGCATCTGTTTCTGTGGCGTCCCATGTTGATGGGCTTTCTTCTAATTTTCACGAACATTCTCACCAGCACCAAATCTTTTTGCCTTTAAAGTGTAAGTTCTTCTTATACTGTAACACTCTTTCACTGTTTATAGAGTAAAATTCCATTTTGCTTCCCTACATTTTTCAAATTTAATTTTTTATAAAATTATATTTTTAATTTAATTCTTCATAGATAAGATATTTTTTAATTTAATCCCTTTTAAAATTATCTTTTTAATCTAGTCCCTTATAAATATGTATCTATTAATTTAATCCTCATAAATAAAATTGTTATTAATAATATCTTTTTATTAATTTATTATAAATAAAATTAACAGATGTGATAACATATAATATAATTTTTTATAAGTTATCAATATACTATTAATTTTATTTATAGTGTGAATATTGTATTTTGTTCAAGTATGTTCTAAAAATAATAATAAAAATAAATTAGTAAAAAAATTAAAAAAAGATAAATAAAAAGGAAGTATGAAAAAATGGGAGGAAAAAAAAAGAAAAAAGAAAAAATTGAAACAAAAAAAAAAAAGAAATCGAAATCGAATAAGTAAATTAAAAAAAGAACAAAAAAAAATACCCAATAAGATTAAATAATCTAATCTCAATTTGTCAACCCAATCCCACATAACTAAATGAGCTCTTTTAGCCTATGATCTTAAACCCAAATAACCCAATTTAAAAAAGAGAAAAAAAATTTAAAGAAAAATTAAAAAAGGCCAAAAGAAAAAAAATAAAATAATTGAAATAAAAAATAAATTAAAAAAAAAGAACAAAAATAAAATAAAATACCCAAAGCAATTTTGTCAATTTATCAATCCAAAATCACATAATCAAATGAGTCCCTTCTACCCAATCATCTTAAACACAAATAACCTAATATCCAAAAATCAAAGACAAAAAGAGAGCCCAAATAATGAATTGATGAAAAGAAGGAAAGCTTTATAGTGTGAATTCCTTGGGGCCCCATTAATCTGACACCAAAAAAAAATAAAAAACAACAACAACAACAACAATTCAATCAAGAGCCCAAATTACTTCCTCTGTTAGTCCAACCCTTCAGTTTTGCTAACCTAAAATCAAGGCCTATTTCCTTCAGCCCACCTACCCAGAAACTTGAACCCAAAAACGTGCAAAAAGAAGCCGAAAACCCTCCGACCTCTTCAAGCATAAGGCTCAGCTATGCACAACTTCATTGTAGCCACTACATGTATGATCTCAGTAGCCAAAACAGGAGCAACAAAGAAATACAAGCTTTTGTACGAAGAGGAATGCACATTAACATTGTGAATTGGTGGAGCAGAGAGGCACGGAGGAAGATGAATCCGTTACAAGAGGAGAGAGTGCGAGGGGATTCGAGAGGGAGAAGACCCGAAAGTAGGAGAGCTAAGGAAAAATTGGGAACAAGAAAGAGAAGTTGAAAGGAAGAGTTGAATTGAAAAGAAAGACGAGCAAAGAAAAAAATCAAGAGGGGCTGTCATTCTGGGTGAGGCTTTCAGAGTCAGTTTCAGACTGGGGGAAAAATTAAAGAAGGGAGAATTGAGAGAAAGAGAGATCAAAAGGAGAAAGAGTTGGTTTTAGGTTGGAAAAGAACTGGGAGCCTTCGACAAAAAGAACAAAAAAAGGAGGAAGCAGTGGGAAGGCAAGAGAGGCTTGGAAAATGGGTTGGGAAAAAGATAGAGAAGGGAAGAGAAAGACGGATATAGAGGGGAGGAGAATAGAAATTAAAAAAAACGTAAGAGCAAAGGAAGCTTCTCTGATTCACACATAAGGACAGCAGCACATAAAGCTTCCAGTAGTAGTAAGCCATTCAAAAATGAGATGAAAGGGAGGCCACATAAAAAAATAAAAAAAGGAAGGAGAGAAGAGCAACCAAAATACTGCTAAAGACAATGCCACAAGATGGTGTAAGGACAGAGGGAGCACAGGAGATGAAGGTCAGATTGCAAGGTCAGAGTTGTGGAAAGCTGAAAAAAAAAAAAGGAAGGGGATCTAAAACCTAGGTTGCAAAATCTGTTAGAGGTATTGCTTCTTGACCTTTACTTTTATTATTGATCCTTTTAAACAATTCGTTGTTGTCCTCCTATTTTAAAATTTGATTCTGTGGGAGTACCTTATATAAAATCAAATCCCCTATACACGTGTAGCTTTATTCTTAATGATGAAGAGATATGCTTTGAGTGCTAATTTCTGTTTGGACTTTCCTTTGATAAATGAGTTTAGGATGAAATTGCATTAATTTTGTGGCTTGGATTTCGTTTTCTATTGCTAGCATCAGGGTGCATGAATAGAGTTTGGATGTGTTAAATGAATTCGTATGAATGTGATTCAACTACTCTTAACTTGGTTTGAAAATTAGGATTAACATCTACAAGAATAAATGTATTTACATTTATTCTTGTCAAATTTGGGTTGAAAGTCCTATTAATGTGTCATTATGCTTTGACTATATTAGAGGAGGTGTACATACATTGTTTTCATCTTATTTTGTCTAAAGTGCAACCTAAATTAACCATATTTGCACAAACTTTTAGCATGTAAACTATTGCATAGCATGATTCTGTTTTAAAGGCAAAAACCACTATAAATGACCATTTTTCTATGCAAGATTCTTTGTGGAAATTTTTGCATATGTTATGATTCTATTTTGAATTAAAAATATTTTGAATACCTATGTTCTTGCAATAGAATTTTGCATTTCAAAATTACATATGATATGATTCTATATTAGGTTAAAAGTGCTGCATGCGCATGCGCACATGCACGCACATTTTTTAAAAGTGTGCAGGGTTAAAAGTGCTGCATGCGCATGCGCACATGCATGCACATTTTTTAAAAGTGTGCAGTTTTGCTTTGAGGAAGAAAGCATTGCATTTGGGTATAAGTGGCCTAAGTGTCATAAGCATTGCATTAATAACATGATCATCATTTTTTCAAGATAGTTTTAGTTAAGAAAATAAAATTCTTTTGATTCTTATAGAAGTTAAATTCAGTCATTTTGATGCATATTTCATTATTTGGTTTGACTAATATCTATTTGACATGTGTGAGCAAAAATCATGTATGCTGAGGAAAATATGGAGAAATCAAGTGATGCAAGTCACGCAAGTGGAGACAAATTGGTTTTGTACTCTTCTTCACTTATTTGAATTGTATTTGAACATGATGTTTAATTAGCTATACATAAAACACACATAATCACATATCATTGTTGTGTGCTCAAATATTCTTCTTAGTTTTTATTTTTATCTTTATACTTTTATTTTTTAGGTGCTATGTGGGATTTTTTATCCTTTCAAGCGCATAAGGATCAATTGAAGAATTATGTATGACAATAAATCTCTTTAGTAACTTTGTTGAGTTATAAAATTTTTTTAATAAATTTTGAGTTCCAATGACCTATAACACATGAATTTTGTTTTCAAAAAAAAAAGCAAGCAAAAAAGAAGGGCAAATAAATAAAAAAATCAAAAAATATACATAGTCTTTAGAAAAATAAAATGTATTTTTAAATAAAAAAATTTCAAGACCAATAAAAAAAAGAAGAAAAGACTTTTTTAAAAGAATCAAATGTGTTTCTTTTAAAATTATGTAAAAAATAAAAATATTCAAAGTTCAAAATTTAAGTTAAAAAGTCAATAAAAATTAAAAATCAAAATCAAAATATAAAATATAAAATTATAAAAAAATAATCAATTAATCAACAAAATCAATCTTAAAAAACCAAAAAAGGAAAGATCCCAAAATATATATATATATATATATATATATAATAATTAAAACTAAAAACTAAAAAAAAGTGTCATTTTCCAAAATGTGTCATTAAAAAATATAATAAATAAAATAAATCAATAAAAACCATATAAAATCAATAAAAAAATAAAAAAGTAAACAAAATAAAATAAGAACAAAAAATAAAAAAGTTAAAAGGTTAAAACAGAAAAAATAAGACAAAAAATCATAAAAAAGAAAAAATAAAAATAATCATGAGAAAATAAAAAATAAAAAACCATTATAAAAAAATAAAAAACAATAAATAGAAAATGAAAAAAAAGAATAAAGAAGTGGAATTAATTTAGTTGTTTACAAATTAAAACATGCAAATCAATTTTAAAACCATTTTATTTGTGAAAGTCTAAATACTTTGTACTTTCTCTCTCTTTTCACAAAAATTAAAAAAAAAATCAACCAACTAACGCTATTTTTTTCTCAGTTAAACTATATGGATTTTGATTCATTCCATAAGATATGTAGGTTATAAATTCTCATTGTAAGTCAAATATACCTTTGTAAATAAATATTTTTTTTATTTCTTTTTTTAATTTCTCTTCTTTTCTTTATTTTTGCATGTGGTCAATAAGGGGTAATTAAAATAAGATTAAGGTTATATTAATTTTGTATAGTTAACTTAGAGCAATTATTTTTTGGAATGTGTTATAGGGTACCTAACACTTTTCTTATATATAATCGATTCCTAAATCCATTTCTAGTTTGTAAACCATTTTTTTATCAAAAGGTTTTTTCTAAAGGTTTGCTTTTTTAAAAAATTAAAAGTTTAGTAGCGACTCTACTACTTGATTTGGTTTTCGATTTTGAAAATAAAAAATTTAAAAATTTTCTTTTGGCACCATCTAGTCACAAAGTGGGTGTGATAGTTTGGCAATTCCATGGGAAATATGGTTGAGAGTCAAACCCAATTTTAAGCTAACTATGTAAAATATCATAACTTTCCCTTTTTTTTTAGTATCTTTTGTATATGTTATTTGCCTTAGATAATTAGAGTAGATAACATGTCTTTCATATAGTGCTTGTTTCATTTATCTGATTATGCATATAATATGTATTAGGATAGAGAACATATGAAACAAACGTTAGGGTAGATGACCATATCTATATATACTTTACTTATTTTACTTATATTTGCATATATGCTTTTCTTCATTTATGCTATTAATCTGGTTAGCAGGTGAGGGTTGAGTAGTTTATATGATAAAAAGGTAAATGTTTTCCGCATACACGTTATGGGCCCTATACCGGGGTTTAAGTACACTCTAGATTAGTGAAGGTTTATATTGATTTCTCTGTGAAGCTTTATGCTTCGTAAGGCTATTATGAAGATCTTGTTTAAATTGTATCTTATTATATAAGTTTGACCTGTGTAGGATCTTTTTTCTCTCAAGGTCAAATTTATATAGCAAGATCCTTATCTTGTGGTAAGGGCAGTTTAAGGACCAACATTTTAGGAGTCATACACATATCTTGAAAACCTTGCACTTATAATGAAGCTATAAATACCTCCTAAATGGCTAGAGCCAGACTTCTATGAAAAAATAACCTTAACCTAAGATTTACCCATATTAAGATGAAGGAGAGCATGTTTGACTTATTCCTTATCACATTCATGCATTTAATAAAGCTCATAAGGAAAGTGGCATATCATTATTGTTTATTAGAGTAGTTAACAAAATGTTATTACATAGTTAGACATACGTTAAATATAATGAAAGTATGTATTAGTTAAGTCACCCTTAGTCTAATGGGTTTTCAATCCTAAACGGTCATAATCATATTTATCATAACCCTTTTAAAAGGAAACATCTAGCGTACAATTATTTTTCTCTAAGCATGTGCAAAATAAAAGGATGTAATAAAATAATAAATAGTGCATAATCAATTTTATTAACATTAAACTTGAAAAGGCTCATTTCTCTAAAAAATTCATTCCTACAAGATGATAAACTTTCCATAGAAAAAAAGCATTTTTTAAGATTCAAGGATTTATAATATTTACAATTTTGCACGAAAATGTGTATTTGTTAGTGTATTATTGAGTATCATATCTTGGTCAGAAATTTGAATCTCTTTTTTTTTTTGTATCAATTGTGTAAAAAGATATATTTTTCTCAGATTAATTGTCAATTACTTTTTCTTTTATGAAGTAATAAGTTTTTTTAGAAAAATTACAAAGTTTTTCTTTTTTTTTTATACCAAGACATTATTCTTAATTATGTGTGAGCAAGTGTGTAATATTAAATCCATCATATTAGTAGATCATTAGATTGGCTTATTTTTATCAAATATCATCAAAGTCAAAGTTGTAAGCATCAATTGTGTAAGGATTTTTCTTTGTCAAGGTGATTAACAAGCCATAACTCCCTATGGATTAATAAGCTCCAAGAAGAATGTGGGAAAATATCAACTAATGTTAATAATTCACTGATTAATCAAAAAAACAATCTTAGGTAACATCCATAAGACTAGTAAGTTTTGGCATAACATTACTGGTTTGATTCTAAAACAAACAAGGATTAAGTTAACTATAAGAATCGAACTAATTAGGGGTCTAACTTAGGTCACTCGCAAGAGAATCAAAAATCCTTCGTAAGTTAATTTTGTTAACTTCATTACTCATTGTGAAATAATCGGATCCTAAAAGATAGTGGAGGATTCGGAAATAATAGCAAATTGTCAACAGAAATCCAGATTGGCTAGATTTTCCCACAAACATCATCCACGTGAAATCTAGCATATTCTCTTAGGATAATTTGTCAACTTTATTTATTTCTACGTGCAATAAGCATCTAAGAAAAATAAAGGTCAAATAAAAAATGGTTATCCTAAAGGCAATATTAAGTGAGAAAGGTCTAATTTACTTCTTAAGTTTATTGTTAATTCTAGTTTACCATGTGAGGTAGTAAATTCATTAAAGGAAATAAAGATCTCTGGTTTAAAAAGACTTTTATGCCAAAATCAAATCATCCATTAGTCTTTAGGTCAAACAATAAAATTGCAGCAATGCAAAGCTATAATGTATTTCATATTAAAAATTTTGAAATTTGCAAAATATAGGATTCTTAGTCATTTACAATAAAAAAATCAGCTTAAACCAAAATCTACACTTATAAATGGCTAAGATGAAAGACTAAAGTTTAAAGGTAGGAGGTATAGGCATGCCAATTGATTAGGCTAAAAAAAAAACTGTCAAAAGTCTTGATAATGTTATTTATCACCTTATAACATTTCATACCACCATAACCTTCAACTTATTACTACTTACCCACCACCATCCTTTCGAATCCAATGTAACTTAAACCATTCATCTCAAAACTCATCAATACCTACCAAACTTGACCATCCTAAGAGCCACAGGCTATCTCAATTAAGACACTTGTCATTAGCTTTAATTAGGATACTTACCATTTGCCTAACTTTCACATGATTAGCTTTAACAAGAGTAGGATACTTCCTTCACTAACCTCCAATCTTTATTCCTAAAATGGTATTGACCAAAGTAAAGTTGTGAAGTTAATCTTAGAGCAATGGTGCACTCAATAGAAAGTTGCAATCTCTTTACAAACAAAGTACAAAAGAATATTACAAAGAAAATCTTAATTCTAAGTATCACAGTTGACTTTAGTAAGAATTTCATAATGATTGAGCTCTTAAAGAAATTCCATTAGATAATGCTTATTTGATTAATATCTTTTTGTCTAGCTGAAGTCTAAGGTTAGCAGAAGTTAATTTTGTCATTGAACTTTATTTTATCTAACTTTATCAGTGCAAAGCTCACGTGTTTCCATCTCACCCTTTGTATATCCTTCTATTTCATCAATTATATTGACACAACTTCTTTCTTTGCATATATTTCCTAAATAACTAAAAACCCATCAAAAAAATAATAACCAATACTGCTTATGAAATGATCCAATCGATGTGAAGAAAGGCCAAATCTAAAGTTAATTATATGCCTCAAATGTAGTTAAAAGAAAAAAGAGAAGAAGAAAAAATCAAATCAAAAATATAAATGCATGTCCCATAATCGAGCTATGCATAGAATATGAGGCATTTTTACCTTTTCAAACATAAATGAGTTACCTTTAGTCACCTTAATTGAGTCAAGAATAATGATTATTTCTTTCACCCATAATCGTTGAACATTTGGGATGGGATAATCTTAAATAAATTTTTATTTTGATAATTCAAATATCAAGAGAGTATCAAGTTCTTTTAATTGTCCAAATACTATTTATCATTAGTAACTACTTTGAGCCTTCAAAATTCTTTAAATACCCATTACAGATCAAACTTTGGACACAATGAGAATTCCGTATAAAGAAAAGTAATTTTGGCATTATAGTGGATTTCTTTACAGACAAAATAAAAAAAAAATTGTCTAAGGAACATCAGTGGAGTAAGAAAAAGAAGAGTCAAAGGAATAAAAATTGTCAAAAAGGAAGCTTCTACAAAATAAAGTTTGAAATGGCAAAAACTTCTAAAAGGGAGTTCCACCTTAACATGCAATCAAAGAAAAAAAAATCTTTAAAGGAGAATTAGACTGAATAGAAAGGGTCTTCTAAAAGGAAAGCTTAAACTACATGCCATGGGTCAATAGGTATTGTTAAATTACATTATCACTAGAGCAAAATTTTCATTGTGAATTCATATGAATATTTGAGCCTTTACATCCTTCTTTCTTAAGCTATAATTTTATCCATTTGATCACATTACAACCTTGATATATCTTCTCTTGTTAAGTGAATTTCAAATATAAAATCTTGTTAAAACAATAGGAAAAGAAGACTAATGGAAAATGTGATAGGGAATGTTAATTTTTGAGCTTAATATCTTTTATTTTATAAATTTATTTACTAAAACCACATTACAAGTATTAAAAGTCTTTGTTGAGGTTTGACTTGTTTAAAAACAATTGGGTCAAATTTTCTCATAAAAAATAATTTAAAAAAATAAAAATAATTGAACATAAAGCAAAAAATTTGATTTAGAGTAAATTTTTTTACTTACATCAATTGTTTCTTTCAAAATGAGTTTTCTATCCCATTATATCCATTCTCTTCATATTTCACTTTCTTATTGTTCAAAGAAAAATACTTTAAGTCTAGAATTGGGATATTTTCCCATTCTGTAATGTTATATATATTCTTCAATCATTTTATTTTTCTACTTCAAATCATCTTATTTGACCACATGCTTTACCATTCCTTGCATTCCTTTGATTTTAAGCTCCCTTTCTCTTCCCAGGCTCATAAGTTTATGTTCCTTAATATATGATTGCATTTACATTGTTAACTAAAGAAAATGGATTTTACCTATTGACCTTTCAAATATTAATAATGAAGAGTTGATAAGAAAAGACTGCCTTGTCAAGCTAAAAATCATAAGTTAGGGGTAACCAAATCATGATGAAAAACTCATTTGAAAATAAGAAAAGCATGAATCTCAGATCTTCTTAGCTTTAGATACTCCCTTAAGAGCATTTTCGGTTGACCTAAAGCTATTAGTAAAATCCCTCATCTAAGTGATAAAAGGCAAATTTGGTGAGACTACCAAAACCTCTAATGTTCTCACTAGGGTTAGTGAAGAATCGGCATGAGAAATTTTTTCAAATGTTAATGACCAAAAATTTCACATTTTATAAATTTTGAGATTTTTCATACATCATATGCTTGTATTAAACATGTACACAGGCAAATCATACTTTTCCTTTCAAAATTAAAAAAAAAGATAAAAAAGAAAAAGAAAAAGGTCACATTTTCCTTTTCTTCTTCCCTCGTCAATTCATTTTCCAAAAATGTCCAAAATTCCAAATCAGTTTAAGGACATTTAGAAATAATGTCCGTCTCTTCCTCCTTTTTTAAGGTGATCTTATTTGCAAAAGTAAAAAAAAAAAAAAAGTTCAAAATTCAAAATTCAAAATTAGTTTAAAAGATATTTATAGTTGACATCCTCATATTTTCCTCTCTTTAGAGTTAACTCTGCTTACATACATTGTGCAAACTTTGTAAATAAGAACAAAATTTCAACTTAATAAAAATTTGCATCTCATATGCATTACATATTATCATATTTATAAAAAAAACACAATTTGCATCTCCTAAAAAAAATTAAAAAAAAAACTTGCATATCATAAGCTTCACATATTACATATGTATACATTACATAGAATCATGTTCACATTGAGGTAAGTAAAAAGCACAAATTTACATCTCATAAAATATGGCATTTCATATTCTTACTGTTACATATACATATGTTATGTGGACCTTGGTTTACACTGAGGCAAGTTAAAGGCAAAATTTTGCATTTCGCGAAGTAAAGCATTTCCTATGTTTCTCACATCTCATATATGTATACATTATATAGACCCCAAATTCATGTTAAGGCAAAGAAAACACAAAAATGAACATTTCATGAACTGCAATATCTTACATGCTTCATGCTTCTTACATTTATAAATATAGACCTTGATTTATATTAGGGCAACATTGAGTTGTTAAGCTTGAAAGTCAAGCATTCTACATGCATTTTGCATTTCATACAGGTGCATACTTTACAAAAAACTTAGGCGAATAAAATAGTTTCCAAACTAGGAAAATTTACATAAAAATTAGACCCTTCAAAGTCTTACATAAAATAGGCACCCTTAAATCCTACATAAAACAAGCACCCTTAAGTCCTGCATAAAACATACACCTTTTAAAGCCCTACACTGAATAGGTACTCTTAAATCCTACACAGAACAGATACTCTTTAAGTCCTACATAAAATAGACACCTTTAAGTCTTGCACAAAACAAGCATCCTTAAGCCTTGCACAAAACATACATCCTTTAAAGTCCTATACAAAATAGGCAATTTCAAAGCCCTACACAAAATAAGCACCCTTGAATCTTGCACAAAAGAAATACCTTAAAGTCTTACACAGAATAAGTACCCTTAAGCCCTGTATAGAATAGGTATCCTTTAAGTCTTGCATAGGATAGACACTTTTAAATCCTATATGGAACAGACATCTTTTAAGCCCTGCACAAAATATATACTCTTTAAATCCTACAAAGAATAGGTACCATTCAAAGCCCTGCACAGTATAAACACCCTCTAAGTCCTACACAAAACAGGTGCCTTCAAAGCTTAGCACTGAATATGCATTTTTTAAGCCTTACACAGAAACCTTTAAAGCTTTACACAGAATAGGTATCCTTAAACCTTGCACAGGATAGGCACACTTTAAAGTCCTGTATAAAACAAACACCTTTAAGTTTGTATAAAATAGGCACTTTTTTAAATCTTGCATAGAATAAGTACTTTTAAATCCTGCACAGGATAGATACTCTAAAGCTTTGCACAAACTAAGCATCCACCCAAAAGCTTGTGCTGGCAAGCATTTCTTAATATTTTTACATTTCATAAGTTTCAACATTTTTGGGTAAGTTGATTGACCTTGATAGGTTATTTTGTAAGCAAGCTCCCCAACCAAAATAGACGTTTCCATCTTTATTTATTCTTAAGTTGAGAATATTAAAAATTACATTTTTAATCTTCTCAGGTAAGGAATAAGTAAATAGGGACAACTTGTCAACATCATATTTTGTTTGGATCGTTTAATCTATTCACTTTTAAATTTTAATTCAAGTTTGTACCTTTCAATTTTTGGTCCATTTATTTATGTAAAGGGATTTGTGAAGCCTACTCAGTTCCATCAAGCCTACACGTTTAGTATGCTCTAATCATGTTACAGTTCGTAAGATTGAGTTTAATAAGTCTAAAAATGTCAAAGTTCATTAGGCCAAGTCTAGCATAGTCATGGTGTCTAGTTCAATAATTTCAGACGAAATATATATTCTTATTTTTACTTGTTTTTTACACAAAACTATTAAAAATTATATTTTTAATTTTATTGTGAATATCATATATTGTCTGGGAATGCTTCAAAAATAATAATAATAACAAATTAGCAAAAAATATATTAAAAAAAAGAGAAATAAAAACAAAAAGAAAGTATAAAAAAAAGGAAAGAAAAAAAATTGAAACAAAAAAAAAAGAAAACAGTCAAAATTGAATAAATAAATTAAAAAAACAAAAAAAGAACAAAAGGAAAGAATGGAAAAACCCAATAGGATTAAATAATCTAATATTAATTTGTTAACCTAAGTCCACGTAACCAAATGAGCTCTTTTAGCTCATGATTTTTAAGCCAAATAACCTAATTAAAAAAAGAGGGAAAATTTTAAAGAAAAAACTAAAAAAAGGTTCAAAAGTAAAAAAAAAAAATCCAAAAAAAATTAAAATAAATAAGTAAATAAATAATCAAAACAAAAAAAAAAGAGAACAAAAGAAAAAAATGGAGAAGCCGAAGTTATTTTGTCACTCTATCAACCCAAGGGCACATAATCAAATGTTCAGCCCACTCATTTCAAACCCAAATAATGCAATATTCAAAAACTAGAGGAAAAAAAAAAAAGAAAACCTAAATAATAAGTTGATAAAAAGAAGAAATGCCTTCAAGCGTGAATTCCTTGGGCTTCTATTAATCCAACACCTAAAAAAAAGAAGAAGAGACAAAAATAAATAAATAATAATAATAAAACAACAACAAACAAAAATTCAATCAAGAGCCTAAATTACTTACTCTGTTTGTCCAACCCTTCAACCTTTCTAACCCTAAACCAAGGCCTATTTCCTTTGGCCTACCTACCTAGAAACCTGAATCAAAAAATGTGCAAAAAGAAGCCAAAAACCCCCACGGCCCCTTAAGCATAAGGCTCGACTATGCACAACTTCCCTGCAGCCACTACATGTACAACCTCAGTATCCAAAAAAGGAGCAATGAAAAAACACCAACTTTTGCAAGAAAAGGAACGTGCATTATCACTGCAAATTGGTGGAGCAGAAAGGCACAGAGGAGGATGAATCTGTTATAAAAAAAGAGTGAGAGGGGATTCGATGGGGAGAAAACCCAAAAGTAGGAGAGCTAAGGAAAAATTGGGAAAAAGAGAGAGAAGCCAAGAGGAAGAGCCAAATTGAAAAGAGAGACGAGCAAAGAAAAAACTAAGGGGGGCTGTCATTTTGGCAGGGGCCTTTAGGCTATGTTTGGTTCACCTAAGGGGAAGGGAGGGGAGGGATTTTAATGGAGGGGAGGGGAATGGAGGGAGAGATTTTAATGGAGGGGAGGAGAGGGATTTTAATGATACATTGTTTGGTTCAAGAGGGGAAGGGAGGGAAAATAATAATATGTAGACTATTTTAGCCTTGTATGTTTTAAAAGTAATGATAATATAATTAATTATTTTTTTATTTTTAAAAATTTAATATTTTTATTACCAAATTAAATAAATATTAGAAATTATTTATAATTATAATTATTTAAAAAACTTATAAATAAATAAAACTAAATAAATAAATATAAGGGTATTTTAGTCTAAAATATAACTTTTCCCCCCAATCCCCCCAAATTGGAGGGGAGGGGGAGAGGGGGAGGGGAGGGAAAGTTTAATGAAATTTTCCCTCCCCTCCCCTCTAAAAATGCAAACCAAACAAGGGGAGGGGAGGGCCTCCCCTCCCCTCAAACCAAACAAGGGGTTAGAGTTGGTTTCAAATTAAGGGAAGAAATTAGAGAATGAAGAATCGAGAGAAGGAGAGAGAGAGAGAGAGAGAGAGAGACCGAAAGGAGAAAGAGCTGGGTGACAAGGAAGAGACACTGGAAGGGAGCTTCTAAGTTGGTTTTGGGTTGGAAAAGAAATAGGAGCCTTCAATAGAAAGAAAAAAAAGGACGAAACAAGGGGAAGGCAAGAGAGACTTGGAAAATGGGTTGAAAAAAAGATAGGAAAAGGGATAGAAAGATGGATACAGAAGGAAGGAGAATAGGAAAAAAAAAAACATAAGAGCAGAGGAAGCCTCTCTAATTCATGCATAGGGACAGCAGCACATAAAGCTTCTAGTAGCAGTAAGCCATTCAAAACTGAGACAAAAGGGAGGCTGCATAAAACCAAAAAAAAAGGGGGGGGGGGGGAGAGAAGAGAAGAGTAGCCAATAAACTTCTAAAAACAATGCCAAAAGATTGTGTGGAAACAGAGGGAGCACAAGAGATAAGAGTTAGATTGATAGGTCAGAGTTGTGGAAAGCTAAACAAAAAAAAAAGAAAAAAAGGAAAGGGGTCCAAAACCCACGTTGCGAAATCTAAATGTTCAAGCTTCGTTGGAGGTAATGCTTCTTGACCCTTCCCTTTGTTATTAATCCTTTTGAATAATTCGTTGCTATCCACCTATTTTAAAACTTGATTTTGTGGGAGTACCTTAAATGAAATCAAATCCCTTATACACGTGTAGCTTTATTCTTAATGATGAAGAGATATGCATGCTAATTTCTATTTGGACTTCCTTTTGATAAATAAGTTTAGGATGAAGTTGCATTAATTTTGTGGCGTGGATTTCGTTCTCTGTAGCTTGAAACTGCTGCTGGCATCAGGGCATATGAATAGAGTTTGGATGTGTTAAATGAATTCGTATGAATGTGATTCAACTACTCTTAACTTGGTTTGAAAATTAGGATTAATGACTTTTATGAGATCTGTCTCTAATATATGATTCAACCAAGTCCCTATTTACATTCATTATTGTCAAGTTTGGGTAGAAAGTCCTGTTAATTTGTTAATATGCTCTAACTATGTTAGGGAAGGTGCACATACATTGTTTTCATCTTATTTGTCTAAAGTGGAGCCTGCATTAACATATTTGAACAAACTTTTGGCATGTAAATTGTTGCATAGCATGATTTTGTTTTAGGGGCAAAAACCACTATAAATGACCATGTCTCTGTGCAAGATTCTGTGTGGAAATTTTTGCATTGTTATGATTCAATTTTGGATTAAAAATACTTTGAGTACCTATGTTCTTGCAGTAGAATTTTACATTTCCAAATTACATATCATATGATTTTATATTGGACCAAAAGTTGGTGCTGCATGCACACGCACTCACGCACACACACATATTGCTGTAGGGTTCTACACTTTCAATTTTTGAGGTGTGTAGTTTTGCTCTGGGAAAGAAAGCATTGCATTCAAATATAAGTGTCATAAGCATTGCATTAGTAACATGATCATCATTTTTTCAAGATAGTTTTGGTTAAGAAAATAAAATTCCTTTGATGCTTATAAATGTTAAAATTCAATCATTTTGATGCACATTTCATTACTTGGTCTGACTAATATCTATTTGACATGTGGGAGCAAAAGTCATTCATGCTGAGGAGAATATGGAAAAATCAAGTGATGCAAGTTGCACAAGTGGAGACAAATTGGTTGTGTTCTTCTTCATCTACTTGAAATGTGTTTGAGCATGATGTTTAATTAGTTGCTCACAAAACACAAATAATCACATATTATTGTTGGATGCTCAAATATTCTTTTTAGTTTTTAATTTTACCTTTATAGTTTTATTTTTTTTAGTTACCATATGTGATTTTTTATCTTCTCAAATATATAAGGATTAACTAAAGGATTATGTACGATAATAAGTCTCCTAAGTCACTTTTTTGAGTCATAAAATTTTTCTTTAATAAATTTTGGGTTCCAATGATCCATAGCACATGAATTTTGTTTTTTTAAAAAAAAAATTCAAGCAAAAAAGAAAGGCAAATAACTAAAAAAATAAAAAATATACATAGTCTTTAGAAAAATAAAATGTATTTTTAAATTAAAAAAATTTCAAGACAAAAAAAAGAAGATGAGAGTTTTTTAAAGAATCAAATGCATTTCTTTTAAAATTATGTAAAGAATAAAAATATTCAAAGTTCAAATTTTAGGTTAAAAAATCAATCCAAAAAATTAAAAATCAAAATAAAAATTAAAAAAAGTATAACAAATAATCAATTAATCAACAAAATCAATCTTATAAAATCAAAAAAAGGAAAGATCCCAAAAAAATAAATAATAATTAAAAAAACTTAAAAAAAGTGTCATTTTCCAAAAAGTGTTATTTCAAAAAAATATAATAATAATACAATAATAATAATAATAATAAAACCCTAGAAAATCAATCAATAAAATAGAATAAATCAAATCAAAAATCAAAATAAAGAAATCAAAACAAAAAAAATCATTAAAAAATAAGAAAAAACCATTATAAGAAATAACAAGTTATTAAAATAAAAAAATCAAAAAATAATAAAAAAGGGAAAAAGAGTAAAGAAATAAATTTAAGTTAATTTTTTTACAAATTAAAATATATAAACTAATTTCAAAATTATTTTGTTTGTGAAAGTCTAAATGATCTCTATTTTTTTTCTCTTTTTATGGAAGTTGAAAAAATCAATCAACTAATACTATTTTCTTTTCAATTGAATTACATGAACTTTAATCATTTCCATAAAATACATAAACTCTAAACTTTTATTTTAGGTTAAATTCACTTTTGTAAATAAACACTTTTTTCTTTATTTCTTTTTTTTTTTTCTTCTTTTCTTTATTTTTGTATGTTATCAATGAAAGGTAATCAAAATAATATTATAATTATATTAATTTTGCTCAATGAATTTAGGATAACTATTTTTTAGAATAGGTGTTGTGAGATATCTAACACTTTCTTTATATACAACTAACTCCCAAATCAATTTCTAATTTATAAATCGTTTTCTTATAAAAAAAGGGTTTTTTAAGTTTTGTTTTTTTAAAAAATTAAAATTTTGGTAACAAATATGCTACTTGATTTGATTTTCGATTTTAAAAATTAAAAATTAAAAAAAAATTTGGTACTACACCGTTACAAAGTAGGTGTGACATATAGTACATTAATAGAATAATATTATTGATAATAATTTTACTTGTGAATGATTAAATTAAAAATAATCATTTATAAAGACCAAATTAAAAAGATAATTTTATGAAAAAATAAATTAAAAATATCTTATTTATAAGGCACGAAAGTGAGATTTTAGTCATTAGGATATCTAGATGGATAGTTTTTGATGTTTCCAACTTTTAGTATTTTTATCAAAAATCTTATTGATAATCACTTGAAAACTAAGTTAAGTTTTGCCCAATTTAACCAACCATCACGTTTTTTATATGACCATTATGTTTTTTATATGATCAGAACAATTTGACTTGAGGTTTCCATAATAGTACGGCCTAAGTTTTCATACTAAAATTAGAAAAAAGACAACTGAATTTGCGAAAATCAGATTAGAAGAAAGGTGTCTGGCATGCTGTTGTTTCAAATCTTTTGATGCCTTTGATAATCATGATAAAGACTGCTAAGTATTCAAAATATTCATATTTGATGTGAAAAATGGTTGTATCTAACATCTGATGAGTTGTAAAACATCCAAAATTTAATTTAGCATATTAATCATTGTTATTTATTTTTTGAATTTTTAGATATATCTTTTTAGACAAAAATAAAATTGGTAGTCCCTCAACAAAATGGAAATAGGAAATATTTATAATGCTTATTTTGATAAATAAGCGGTATCTTGCATAAAATTTTGAATTCAACAATGAGAATTTAAAACTAGATTATATGACTTTGATTGAAAAATAAATTATATTATGTGACAATGTATATAACATTATATAGTAATAAGAATACAGAAAATGAATTTCAACAAATTTAAACTACCTATCATGACATTTAATATCAAAGTAGAATATGTCATGACGTAATCACATAAATTATTTACCAAGCCTGTGCATCGAAATTAGATATTATAACATGTTGGTAAGATCAGAATACTATACAAAAAATGCTTCTTGGTTGATTAAACTTTACTTTGACCTTTCTTTGTATGAATTTTGATCCCAATCTTTATTTCTTTTTAACTTTAGTATTTTAGATGATCTTATTCTGTGAATGCTTAATGATTATATGATGAGCAAACAATTGAAATGTTTTGTGTTGTCATGTGAAGACGGCCAGAAGGAGATAAGAGTCTGCGTTCACCAAAGGGTGTCAAGCCAAAGCAACAGATGCAGTCAGAAAAGACCCCCAAAGAAATATCAAAAGCGTCTCAAACCCCAAAGTCCACCTCATATGCTTCTTGTAGATAGCTTTATTGCTTCATTAAATGATGCGTCTTGGTGATCATCAGCTCCCGAAACCTCCTAGCATTTGTCAAAACCATTCATTATCCATGCCATCTTAACATGCAGGCTAGTATATATAATATTTTTTATGCATCATTGCGCTTGCAATGCGTGATAGCTTTAGCTAGCCTAGTCAGTTACAACACAACTTTTTCTTTTTTTTTTTCTGCGGCATGCTCATTCTGTACATCATAGTTGGGAAATCACTTAGTTTCCATTTCTAATTAACATTGTATCCTAGTTGTGAACACTTTATTTTGTCCGGACACATAACATAAATCAAAATAACAAAATATAAAAAAAATAAAGAAAAAAAAAGAGCCCAAAGCCATAGAAAACAAAATTAGAAAAATAATTAATTAAAAAAACTCAAATCAAATAAAAAAAAAGAAAAATCCAAAAATCAAGAAAAAATATATAATAACCAAAATGGAATTTTGGTAAAAAAAAAAGTAAAAGCAGATGGAAAACTCTCAGAAACAAAATTAGAAAAATAATTAATTAAAAAAAGCAAATAAAAAAAGAAAAATCAAAAATCAAGAAAAGAAAAGAAAAAGGAATTTATTTCCAAAAACAAAAAAAAACAAAAAAAAAAGCAGATGCAAAACTCTCGGATTATAATTTGTGTGCCGGCTTAGAAACCCAAGCACAACAAGACTTCTCAAATAAAAGGAAACAAAATTAGGCCCCATCCAAAGCCCAAATCTCCCTCCCTAGCGTAGGCCCATGTCACTAAACCCTAGCCCAAATTCAAAAGGACTTGCAGCCCAATTCTCCTAAATCTAATCAATTAACTCCAAGGCAAAAAAAAAATTAAAATAAAAAAAAAGTGTATAAGAGCTAAAACGCAGGTAACCCTGCGTTTTGACCCACTTTCGGGTGTCTGCCTCAGGCCAGAGGAAGCAGAAGGGCAGGGAGACACAGAAAAAACGCAAAAAAGGAAAGGTAGAGAGACAGGGCGCACAGAGTGACAGAGAAGGAAGATTAAGAAGGGAGAGGGAGAGTTTCGAAGGAGGATTAAAGGGAGGCAACGATGGGGGGAGAGCAATTGGAGATGGAGAGGATCCGAAAAAAAAAATCGAGGAGGGAAAAGGTGAGGCAAAGATTTTCTGAAAAACAGAAATCAAAGGAGGGGACAGAGCGAAAAAAAGGGAGGAATCAATGGAGAGAAAGGAAGACAGGGAGGGGGCAAGAGATAAGGACGGAGAAACAGAGAGAGAGGAGGACTGGGTTGGAATTCGAGAGGCAAAGATCGACGAGAAAAGGGGAAGAGACCAGGGGGTGCTGGGAAAGAAGCGGAGAAGAGGCAGGAGAGATCGAGAGGGGCTCTGAGGAAAAGTGAGCGGAGATCCGAGATTGAGAAGTTGGTTTTCGGGTTAGCAAAAGGAGAGGAGAAACAGAGAGAGGGCAACTGGAGATGGAGAGAAGAAGCTTTCAAACGGGTGGATTGGCTTCGATTTAGAGAGGCAGAGAGGGGGAGAGAACGCGAGAGAGAGGATATTCGATCGCAGAAAAAAATCAAGAGGGGGCAACTGAAGAGAAAGCTATTGGAACGAACAGAAAATCAGAGGCTAAAAGTGAGAGGATCCGGAGATTGAGAAACAGAAACACAAAAGAGACAAAGGGTGAGTTGGGAAGGATTTAGCATTCTGTAGAGGTACATTTTGGCATTTGTCTTCCATTGATTTTTGTTTCTCCGGAGCATATTATTGCTATATAAAAGATTTTGGAAACGTATTATGAGATTGTTCTTATTGTACGTTCTAATCCCATGAAAGAATAGGTTTTGATTTTTAAAAATTTTCTTTGCTCCTGCATACTCTGATTTGGCTCTGTATTGATGGGAGATTATCCTTCTGCATGATTGTGGGTCATTTGCTGCATCTGGGAATTCTATTCAGAATTTGGTATGGAATTTGATTGATTTATTTGGTTATATAATTGCTGCGTCTGGACTCTGTCTCTGTGGCTTGTTGTGATCTGTTGTGACGAGAAATTTTTCATGAATAAGATAGGCTCTGTTTAGTTGTCCTATAATGTCATGAGCTATCTGCATTTTTCCTGAAGCTTGTTAAATTAGCCGTGCAGTGGGGTAGCTACAAGTTATAGTGGATTTATTCCTTTGCTTTAGCCATGTATTCCTTAACCAGGGTATAGGAAAATGCTCTGTGTTTTATCAGGTCTTCATGTTGATCATATGGTGTTCTTAGCTAGCGAGTTTTCTCTGTATAGTCTGTATCCCTGTGATGCCATTTCTGCCATTGAAAATGAAACATAAATAGGGGAAGTGTTAATCTGTCGTTGTTCTGCACTGTAAAAATTTCTACTTGTTTTCCAATGAGACTCCTTGCAACCTCACGACAGTGGAGCATTCTGATTACTCATAGAATTGCTTTGCATGATATAATCCTTCTTCCTTTGAGCCACTGGCTCAGGCTGTAAATTGATGGTGGATTTTGGTCATGTTGTTTTTTATGATTTCTGTTGTCATGAGGGGTATGCTTAAATGTTGATACATTGATTTGATCATCTCTGGAAAGAGAATGATTTTCTAGAATTTAACCCCCATTTTCTTGTGTCTCTTTCGCATGAATACTATTTGAGGATGGCAAAGAGTTGAGGCAGCAATGATCAGACTCTGGAGACACTTAGAGTTGAGGCAGCAATGATCAGGCGTGGAGGAGTGGGAAATGAAGAAAGACAAAAAATGCAATCAAGTGATTATTTGCAAATTTCTTTTCTTTTTATTTCTGTAATCATTGCTTAAAATCGTGTGCTGTTTTGTTGGCTGCGCACGAACACACACTATCACAAATTATTGCATGTTGGCACCTATTTCGGACGCTATTTCATTTTATTTTATCTTGTTAGAAATTGCTGCGTGAGATTTTTTTATCTCCTCAGGCGCATAGACACCTAAGGATCATGTGAGTTAAGCCTCCTTAGTATCTATAAGGTATCAAATTTGGGTTTTAATAAGTCTTGGGTTTCAATGGCCCACAGGTAATTTTGTGTTCGAGGGAATTTCAAAAAAAAGAGGAGAAAGAAAATCAAATTTCTATTGATAAATTAAGTTTAAATCTTTTAAAGCAAAGAAACAAAGGAAGGGGTTTTTCTCTACAAATAATAATAAAAGTTTTTTCAAAATTAAAGTTTTGCTTTCCTTTCTTCAAAAGTTTGCTAAAACCAAAAATACAAATTACAAAAAAAAGAGAAAAGTGAATCGCAAAGCATATATAATAAAAAAACAAAAAAAACAAAAATGATTTGAAAATTTTATACTTGAGTGGAAATACAATTCTAAGAATAAAAAAAAAATTAAAAGAAGAAGAGATGAAAAATATCTTTTATTAACTTAAATGAAAAAATTCAAACAACAAAAAAAATGATCAATGAAAAGCCAAAAGACAAGCAAAAGAAAACAAATATAAAAACCAAAAAAAAACATATATGATTAAAACATATTAAAAATGGGGAAATGAGTGAAGAAATGAGGTTAATTTGGTTTTCATAAATTAAAACACATAAGGCAAGTTTGAGATCATTTTTTATTATGCAAGCCTAAATAATTTTCACACTCTTTTTCTTCTCACAACAAAAAGAATAAGAATAATAATGGAAAGAAATGGGGAAGGGACAAAAAGATGAGAATAGTTTTATCTTCGGCAGATTAAAACCTTTCAAGCTAACATTGTTTTGTTTGCCAAAGATAAAAAAATTATTTTTATTATCTTTCCTTCTTCACCATGAAAAGAAAGCAAAAAAAAAAATTGCAAAACCTAAACAAAAAAACACAAAAATCACAAAACCTAAAGAAAACAAAAAAATAAAAATAAAAAAAAGAAGAGGAAAGAGTAAAATTAGTTCTGCCTTTTGCAAATTAAAAACACCTCAACCAACCTCAAATTTGTTTTGTTTGCAAGAGCTTAAATGATTTTTTTTACTCTTTCTCTCTCTAAAAAAAATCAAACAAAAAATCAAACAAAAAAAATAACAAAACAATAAAAAATAACAAAACAAAAAACAAACACTAAACACCTTCTCATCGAACTACGTGGACTTTGATCCCCTTCAGAGGGTATGTAGGCCCTAGGCTTTCATCCTAAGTCAAGTCCGCTCTTGTAAATAAAATTTTTTGTTCAATTTTTATTTTCTTAATTTATTTTATTTTATTTTGTTTCCTAATTTCGTTTCTTTAATTTCCTTTTTCCTTTTTAATTTCATTTCTTTTACTCTTATTTCTTGCTTTGCATATAATTTATTAGGGATAATCAAAATAAATTAAAGGCCATGATGATTTTGCACAACTAACTTAGGGTAACCGTTCTTAGTAATGGATGTTGTGGGGTGCCTAACATCTTCCCCACTCACAACCGACTCACGAATCTATTTTTTGGCTCGCAAACCACATTTTTTTGATATTCCAAACTAAAAAGGTTTTTTTCAAAATTTTGTCTTTTTAAAAATAAAAATTTGGTGACGACTCTCCTACTTTTCAACAATTTTACTTTTAATTTTGATTTCGATCCGGCGCCACGCTGTCGCATTTTCGAGTGTGACACTAGTTTTAATCTATTTTTGTGCGTACTATTAGCAGGTAAACAAAAGGAATGGCGAAAGTAATTGTCAATGCATTCCATAGGAAACTTAATTTCCCATGCTATGAGAAAATTAGAATTTAGAACTATTCATGATTTTTTTAAAAACTGAAATTCAAAAACTACGATAAACTACGTTACTTATCACATTAATATGTGGGGTTTGGTTATTTTTAAAACAATTATACTTACTCACTTTGATCTTTATCTCAAATTATAATGCTTCTTAATTTAAAAATAATCAGACCATGATCTATCAACTCTATTGCAAGAAGCCTTCAAATATCTAAATTTAAAAGCTTTAACTACGTAAAATTATTAAAATATTATTGACGTTATTTAATATATTGGAACCCTTCCTTTCTTTTTGTATAAATATGAAAAATTCATGCGTGTTAGAGTTGCTCTTTGAATTATTTTTGGCAACAAGAACAACGGAGTATAAGGCTTCGTTGATTTCATATTTATGTTAAAGGTGGTGGAATCCTACAAAAAAGCAAAACAAGGTTCATGACAATTATTCTTAAGAGAGGATAAGCAAAAGTGTTGATCTTTTAGTTATTTATAATTTATAAAATATATTTAAAAGTTTTTTGCTTAAATTTTTTGCGTGGGGGTTAAGAACATAATGTTTTATGCATGCAAAGCATTTTTCTGTTTCTTATCTGTTATTTAGTGCATGCTCCTTCTCTTTTAATCTTTCCGTAAGTTTGTTGTAATAGTATGCTGTATCTTACACGGGCAAAGCATTGCCACCTAGCACTAGTCGGCCTAAGGGTTGTAACAGAACAGCTTTTATATATTCAGTAATAGAGAAAGCTCAGTAAGATATTCAGTGAGCATTCTCTACCATCTTAGTTTTCTTAGCTCTTCGATCTTTTCATCTCACAGTGGCCGAAAGATGATTGAAGGAATGAAGCCAAAAACTCATATGCTATAAAGAAATACATTATGTTTGTTCTTTCCGTCTTCATAAGCATAATATCATATTGCCGAATAACAAATGTTCTTAACCAACCATTACTTTATTGTTATCAAATGAAATTAGTGACGTACACTTTCCTTCTAATTTGGCTATTGGCCTTTAGGCCGGATGCTTTTGCCACTCTTGGTTTACGATATAGTTAGCAATAATGCGACCCAACCAAAAATAGAAAAAGCAAAATTAAAATCCTGCCACCTTGAAGTTTCCTTTTTTAGGCATTTAAACCAGAAACTTTATAGCAATTTAAATTGAAATCCTCTGATTCTTGAGTGTTTTGCGGGAGTAATCTACTTAGATACTTAGGTAATTGGCATAATGGGAATAAGGCTCTAAATCGTTCATTCTATGAACTATATAACAAGTAGGATTAAAATAAGGATGAAAGGCCTCAATTTGTGCAACGCCATCTCTTTTATCTAACAATTTCAAATCCTATTTCTTCACACATTCTCTCTCTTCATTTGCTCATCATCTTCTTCTCCTGTTTTTTCTACCTATTTGTTCATTCCCCAATCATTTTCTTCAGTTTTAGAGGCTATGGGGCTGCTGATTTCCTGGTGATCACGAACTTGGTTGATTTAGGGGCCCAATCGGCAGTCTCTTTGTGTGTGTATATATATATATATATATATATATATTTTTGGTTTGGTACATTGTTTTCCTACGTAAGTTTCCTCTTTCTGGATTCAGTATGTTGACCGGAGTTGAATCTTTTCCAATGTTGTTTCTTCTGAGATTTTTACTCTGGATTGTTTGTTTTGTCATCACATTTTTTATATTAATTTTATTCAGGTGTATCCAGAAGTTGCCTTGTGACCTTTGCTTTCCTGTTTAATCCTTCAGAATAATTATAAAACAGTACATTGAAATGTTATTCCAAAATAAAGTAAAATCTCATTAGACATCATTTTATGAAATACCATAACTTTGGATGCACAAAAAAATTAGTATGTATTTTTATATAGTATTCTATTGGGTGAGGAACTTTGTCTTGTATAATGCATTTTTCAAAAGACAAAGGGTTTGCTTTTGTTTTCTCTTTCCTTAGGATTTTTGTTTTTGGGGGGTACCAAATGCATCCTTCAATAAATAGACCCATCTGTGCAAGGCTTAAAACGTCTTGCGGGTTTGGGTAGCATCTAATTGGGATAGACAAGGGCCCAGAAATGTACGAACTTTACACATTGCCTAAATTTTGTGATTTGTCTTATTCTATTCATAATTGAGATCAAAATTATACCCACATAAAAAGAAAAGATTTTCTTTTCGTACTTGATATGTGCCAGGGTAGTTTTTGTTTGTCGGTTAAGTTGTAAAATATACCTTCTTGCTAACTAAAGTAACGGATTAGTGTTGCTGTCTATCTCTTGTTTTTAACATCCTAATCATTTGTTTCCTTACCTTCATATGCCTTAAAAATTGTTCTCATCTTTATTTGAGCAAGCAATTAATCCTATAATGAAACAAACCAAATCCATGTTCTTTCTTTTGGGTTTGTGCATTAAAAAAAAAAAACTTTGTGGTTGAGATCATATTTTAGTTTTACAGTTTATTAAATATGGCACAAGAATTTTTTCACCGAGAATCACCTGATGTTTTTTGCTGATGCAACATGTTCATGGTAATGGATCTAGTGGTGATCGAAGAGCTGGTGTTGCAACAAATTTAGGGTCATCTTCATCCTCTGCATCATCGGAGTTGGCACCATAAGATCCCTTTTAGGTCCCAAGAATGCAACCACCTAGACCTATCGTTAATCAACCTATCCTCCAATCCATTGCCAAACACACTCACAGCCCGAACTACATCAAGCATTTTCAGTAATGGAACAACAAGATGGAATCACAACGAATAACGATTCGGGAAATAAGTCACCATCATCACAAAAGCCCTTCGAATCGCTGAGTGATGCAATCAACAAGGTACCCGAAAATGTCAACCATCAAGGACTCTCAGATTCTGAAACGTTAAGCCTCAATCCTTCAGGAAATCCCTTCCTTGTGCCTGAAACCCAATTTTCCTCCTCCTTAAATCAACAAAATCTAGCTCCTTCTTCATCTTCACCGGCATCTATTGTTCTCGGCGAAGATGGTGTTTCAAACTCTAAATCGACGTCGTTCCCTCGATCGGCTTCAGATTGCAGCGACGATGACTTCCCAATCAGCTCAATGCCCGCTCCAGAATCAGCAATACAAAACCCTCCACTGCAGGTAATGGAGCGTGCAGAGGAACCCATTACACCAGCAGCATACAGGATTCCATCCCATGTGTTCGATAGAACAAATACGAACACACCAGAATGGAGCACGGCGTCAAACGAATCGCTGTTCAGCATCCACATGGGGAATATGAGTTTCTCAAGAGAATTGAACTGGTTGAATAGTGAGATGAACATGTCGGGTCCTCTGCCTCCGCTAAATAATAGCGATAACAGTAATGGTGGGTTCACGAGTAATCAGAGCCAAGTCACCAAGTTTAACGATATAAGCCAAAGAGCAGGGAATTTCCAGGAAGGGGATGCAGTGACTGAAGCTAAAGCTGCTGAGACCATGAGAGAGGTTATAATGGAAACCGCCGAGGATTATGATTTGGCATCTGTCTCTGTGGCGTCCCGTGTTGATGGGCCTTCTTCTAATTTTCACGAACATTCTCACCATTCAGATGGGAGCACCAAATCTTTTGCCTTTAAAGTGTAGGTTCTTCTTACTAAAACACTCTTTCACTATTTATAGAGTAAAATTCCATTTTGGTTTCCTACATTTTTTAAATTTAATTTCTTATAAAATTATTTTTTAATTTAATTCCTTACAAATAAAATATTTTTCCAACTTAGTTCTTTATAAAATTATCTATTTAATTTAGTGTCTCATAAATGTAATTTAACTCTTGTAAATAAAATTATTATCAATAATATCTTTTTCTCAATTTATTATTAAAAAAATTAATAGATATAATGACATATAATGCAATTTTTCATAATTTATTAAACTATTATTAATTTTATTTATAGTAGATTAATAAAATAATATTATTAATAACAATTTTATTTATGAATAACTAAATTAAAAAATACTCATCACCAAATTGAAAATATCTCATTTATAAAAAATTAAATTGAAAACGTAATTTTATAAAAAATAAATTAATTAAAAATATCTTATTTATAAGACACAAAAGTGAGATTTTAGTCATTAGGATATCTATATGGATAGTTTGGGATGTTATCCACTTTTAATATTTTTATTAAAAATCTTGTTGACAAACACTTAAAATCTAAGTTAAGTTTTGTCCAATTTAACCAACCATTATGTTTTTTATATGATCAGAACAATTTGACTTGACATTGCCATAACAGTACGGCCCCGAGTTTTCATACTAAAATTAGACAAAAGAAAAATGAATTTATGAAAGTCAGATTAGAAGTAAGGTGTTTGGTATGCTGTTGTTTCAAATCTTTTGATGCCTGTGATAATCATGGTATAAAATATTATGATATAGACTGCCAAGTATTCAAAATATTCATACTTGATATGAAAAATGGTTGTATCTAGCATTTATGAGATGTAAAACATCCAAAATTTAATTTAGCATATTAATCATCGTTATTTATTTTTTGAATTTTTAGATATATCCTTTTATACAAAAATAAAATTGGTTGTCCCTCAACAAAAGGGAAATATTTACAATGCTTATTTTGATAAATAGGCAATATCTTGCAAACAATTTTGAATTCAACAATGATAATTTAAAATTAGATTATATGACTTCAATTAAAAAATAATTTACATTATGTGACAAAATATATAACAGTGTATAGTAGCAATGATAGCAAAAATGAGCTTCAACAAATTTAAACCACCTATCATGACATAAATTTATTTGCCTAGCCTGTGCATCGAAATTAGATATCCAAGATATTATAACACATTGGTAAGATCAAAGTATTATACAAAAAATGCTTCTTGGTTGATTAAACTTTACTTTGACCTTTCTTTGTATGAATTTTGATCGTAGTCTTTATTTCTCTTTAGCCTTAGTATTTCAGATGATCTTATTATGTGAATACTTAATGATTAAACGATGAGCAAACAATTGAAATGTTTTGTTTTGTCATGTGAAGAAGGCCAGAAGGAGATAAGAGTCTACGTTCACCAAAAGGTGCTAGGTCAAAACAACAGATGCAGTCAGAAACAGAGACCCCCAAAGAAACACCAAAAGCATCTCAAACCCCAAAGTCCACCTCAAATGCTTCTTGTAGATGGCTTTGTTGCTTCGCTTGCTGTATTAAATGATGCGTCATGGTGATCAGTAGCTCCCAAAGTCTCTTAGTATTTGCCAAAACCATTCATTATCCATGCCATCTTAACATGCAGGCTAGTATATATAATATTTCTTATGCGTCATTGCACTTGCAATGCATGATAACTCTAGCTAGCCTAGTCAGTTACAACACAACTTTTTCTTTTCCTTTTTTTTTTGGCATGCTTATTCTGTACATCATAGTTGGGAAATCATTTAGTTTCGATTTCTAATTAACATTGTATCATAGTTTTAGTATATTTTTGTACGTACTATTAGCAGGTAAACAAAAGGAATGGGCGAAAATAATTGTCAATGAATTCCATAGGAAACTTAATGTCCCATGCTATGAGAAAATTAGAATTTAGAACTACACATGATTTTTTAAAAAACTGTAATACAAAATCTACGATAAAACTAGGTTACTCATCACGTTAATATGTGGGATTTGGTTATTTTTAAAATAAATATTTTCACACCCAAAATGTGATTGTGTGGTGCCAGAAAAGTTTTTTAAATTTTTTATTTTTGAAAACAAAAATTAAATGAAGTAGTAGAATTGCTATCAAAATTTTAATTTAAAAAAATTATAAATTTTTTATCAGAAAAGTGGTTTGCAAACCAAAATTGAATTTAAGAATCAATTGTAAATGGATAATGTGTTAGACATCACATTACACTTATTCTTAAAATGATAACTCTAAATTAGTTATGTTATGACTTTCCCCTTATTTAATTCCCCTAATAATCAAATAAAGATACAAGAAATTAAAAAATAAAATTTTAAAAAATAAGATATTTATTTACAAAGACAAATTTAACCTATGATAAAAGTTTAGGATCTATGTACCCTATAAAATGGATCAAAGTCCATATAATTCAACATAAAAATTATATTTGTTAGTTGATATTTTGTTTTTGCTCTTATTTTGTTTTGTTTTTTTGTTTTATGAAAAGAAAAAGATAAGAAAAATTACTCTTATCTCTCACCAACAAAATGACCTTAAAATTTCTAATATATTTTAATTTGTAAAATATAGAGTTGCTCTTTTCAAATTTTTTAATGGTTTGTTAATGATTTTTGTTTTTTTTTGGGTTTTCTTTTTTATTTATTTAGTTATTTTTTTTGTATTTTTGATTCTTTGATTTTTTTTTAGAGAATGAATTTTTCTCCTTCTTTTTTTCCTTTGTTTAACTAATTTTTTTAATTTAAAATTTTTGAAACAGAAGGATTTTTTTTCATTTTTATGAAGTATATTTTTTATTTCTAATTGTTGTTAAACAAATTTGAGAAAAGTGCATAAGTTTAAAAAGAAAATTCATTTTATATTTTTTTCTTTTTTTCTTTTTTTGTCATTTTGTTTGTTTTTGTTTTATTATATTATTTTTTAAAATTGAACTATTAAAATTTAAAGTGCAAATATTTGAATTATTGACATTGAACATGAATAAAATAAAGGATAAAATAAAATATTTGAATTCAAATTTTTCATCTTTTATTTCAAAACTTCTCTCCTTTTTATTTGAAAAAGGGTAACATTTCATTTTTCTTAGAACTATTTTATTATTATTATTTTATTTGAAATCTCCTTAGAAAGTTTTTGTTTTTTAATATATAGATCAACCCCAATTTGATATAAGTCATTAGAGCCCAAAGTTTATTAAAACGCAATTATAAAATCCAATAAAGATGGAGAAGACTTATTGCCACATATAATTCTTAAATTAACTTGGGATAACAAATCCCATATGTCTACTCTAAATAAAAATAAAAAATGAAATAAAATAAAACTAAATTATTTACAAATTCAGATAATGTGTGTTAGTGTGCTCTGTGTAGGCAACCGAAATATCTTTCATTTGAATACACCTCTAACATATAATAAATCTTGAAGTTTCTCTTGAGCCTTTCCTTTGATCTCTGGAACTTGGAACACCTTCTTGTATCCCCTCCACCAATTTTGTGATTCCCCACGTTCAAATAAAAAAAAAAGATTATAATTTGTTAGGGCCAAAGTTTCATTAGGGACAAGTCAAAGTTCAAGCTAAAAAATGGCATCAAATGAAGCCCATTTAGCTTATAAGATCAAAACTTTTTTCAGCATAATAAAGAAACTTCTTAGTCTCAAATCACAACACATAGTATTAGACTTTGGCATTAAACAAACATTAAGAGTCACACCCCAAGCACGATATTAGATGTAACTCAAATGTCAAGAGTCATACCACAAGCACAATAGCCCAGTACCATGAAAGAAAGGATATTTTTATATGTGAACCAACAGGTAGATCATTTTAGCTAGAGTATGCAGACTTGGATAGAATTTTAACAAAAACACCTTTATTAAAATTTTTATCACACTTGAAACAACATTAAAATGTAGAATATCAACCCCAATGTGCAACCTTATTGACAAGGTTTTAACCTAAAATAGAAGCATACAATTTAACCACGCAAATTTGTGTAAAAAACGTGCACCATCTCTCAAAACAGCATCACAAGTAGTGCAATGATTCAAACATAGAATTCCATGCTAAAATGGATTTCTAAACCAATCTTATGCTTAAAGCAGATTCAACGAGTGTGCAGCTAATCAAATATAAGATTTTATACAACCATGTGCAATGCTTTCAGCCTAAATCCAAATAGCAATTGGTAGAATTATAAATGCATATCTTCATAGGATTTTAGCCATTTGCAGTAATTCTTAACCCGGGACAGACTTGTGCTTTATCAAGAGATTTCAACACAATTTGGCACATCAATTTCAAATTAAATTCAAATCACATAGCCAAAGACGAAACTGAAAACACACTCCAAGCAATGCTCATATAGACAAACCAGAACCATTATTTGCCAGTTTATAATATCTAGTTGAGCAAATTGGTAAAGCTAAACTGAAAAGCTACGAAGAACTTACATCTATTTGTTTAGTTTCTATATTCCCTTGACCTCCATCCTTTTCCTTCTCAAATTGCTCTATACCTCCCTCAAACCTGTCATCCTGCTCTATCCAATGTGAGGTATGAAGGATGATGTGTAAGAATAAATTTATGACAAGTACATGAAATTAGAATACTAAATTAGTTATCTGTAGAAGACATAGTGACAAATTTGAGAATACCCTGTTGATTTTAAATCCTTAAAGGTTTGAAAAGACTAGGGTTTCCTCGATGATTCACACTCCCTATCACAATTTATAATAGAGTAAGTTGTAGAGTTAGAATTTGATATGAATATAAAGGGGATCTAGTCAAGTTATAAATAAATATTAGTACCCACCCATTATGGGCCTATAAGTTATGGGTCTGCACTTTTATTTACACTAATCAATTAAATATCTAGCCTAAAATAATAAGATCACCAATCTTAATAAGTAGGTCCAAATGTATCTTTCATAGATCATAAATTAGCTCATTTTTGTTTAAAACAAAAATTAATTGATACAGCTCACAATAACTCCTACATTCTCCCACTTGAACAAAATCAATTCTTTATTTTTAAAAATTTTTATTTTGAAAACGACTCTCGGGCTAATAACTAATTTTATAATGTGGCCACATTTAAAAATATATAATCCAAGATGCAATATCTAATATGGCTTCATCCAACTAAAACTAACTAGCATTGAATCATGATAGTTATCATATCTCTTATTGCTACGAAACCTTTCATGGTTACAAATGTTACTAACTCTATTGACTAATCATTAGTGTGGAGTGCAGCAAGAAAATAGCATGACAATGTGATCTAATAGTTAAACTACTATTTTCTTTGTAAATCCACGTAATTTTTTCTAAATGCCTTAAAGTTAGAGAAATTGTATGGTTTGTCAAAAACCATAATATCTCAACTCCAATATGACATCAACCACAGGCACCGTGGCCCTAATGACACCGAGTTCAAAACTTTGCAATTGATGCATATATGCAAAAATATATAATACCAAAAATTCAATGTATTATCAATTGGCCGAATAAAAATCATGTAAACATCAAGAATATCTAAATAAAATGTTCAATATAACAACAAAATAATATAAATCTCAAACTCCTACTAACCAAATATATCAAAAGAACTTACAATACTCATTTTCTTAACGTGTCTTTTAAACACAATGAGTCAAAGTCCTTTGGTTAAGGGATCAGTTATCATAAAATCTGTATCTATATATTTAACAACTATTTCGTTGTTATTTACTAAATTTTTGACAATCAAATACTTCAACTCCAGATGTTTAGAACCACTAATAGTTTTATTACTTTTAGTGTAAAACATTATAGCATTATTGTCACAATAAATTCTTAATAGTCAAGTAATAAAATCTATAATACGAAGCCTTGTTATCAAATTTCTTAACCAAACAGTATCAGTAACATTAGCGTAACAAGCAAAAAACTCTAATTGCATAGTGGAGGAGGCAATTAGAGTTTGTTTCTTACTCCTCTAAGATATTGCACCCCTAGCTAACATGAAGATGTAACAAAAAGTTAACTTCCTATCATAATACTTTCCACCACGGTCAGATCTTACATCTTGATGACTTTTTCTAATTGTTTTTCTACCTCAGTTTTAAAATTTTAAACTTGTCAATAGTATTAGATTTTTCTTTAATCAAATAAAGATAGCCAAATCGAGAAAAGTCTTCAATGAAAGTGATAAATAACCTATTACCACAAATAGTGGGAAAAAGAGGTTCACTAATGTCTGTGTAAATGATTTTTAAAAAATTTGAACTTATAGTCGCATATTTCTTTATATTCTTAGTAAAATTTCTCTAAAGAGTCAACACAAGTCCCTAAATTGTCAAACTATAAGGAGGGTAAAATATCACTTTTAATTAACCTTTCAACTCTTTTTTAGAAATATGACTTAAGCGCTTGTACCATAATGAAAAGGATTTTTCTTTAGTTTTAGACCTTTTGGCAATCACATTTTTAGTATTTAAATATGAAGAAATATGATTAAAAATTAAAGATAATTTATATAAACCATCCACTAAATATCCATAACTAATAATATGAGAGTTTAACATTAAATTTATTTTTCCATTGCTGAAAGTAAAATAAAAACCAAATTTATCTAAACAAAAAATTGAAATCAAATTTCTCTTAAAAGAATATACATAAAAATGTCTTTCAAAATAAGTTTAAATCCGGTTGCCAAAATTAGACTGATGTCTCCTACTAATTCTACCACTACTTCAAAGTCATTTTTTACCCTCATCTTGCTTTTTCTCAGATTTGGTTTCCTCAAGTTTTTGAACCCCAGTAAAGACACAACAATATGGGTTGTAGAACCACTATCAAGCCACCAATAATCAATAAGGACATCAACTAAATTAGACTCATAACAAACAAAAACTAAGAAATTACCTCCAGATTTCTAATTATTTTCTAACCAAGGCTTGAATTTTGTGCAATCATTCTTTTTATGCTCATTTTCCCTTATATAAAAAATACCATACATTTTCTTAATGGGAGTTAGTTTAGGACCTCCTACATTATGGTACTAACCATTATCTAATTTCCTTGAACTTTGATTTTTACGAGAAGTATTAAATTAATTTTTCTTATATTTCCAATTACCCTTGTCAAAATGGGGTTTACCTTGGGAAGTAAGAAGGGTTAGATCACAGGATAAGTCACTCTTTTCTTTCTTTAATTTTTCTTTTTCAACCACACATTTGGTAATGAAGTCATTAATGGTCCACTTTTTACCAAAGATATTATAGGCAGTTTTGATTTGTATAAATTCGATAGGTAGGTAATTCAAGGCATGTGAAACAATGAAATTCTCATTTTGGTCAATGTTATGGGCTTTCATTTTGGTTTGGATGTGAACCATTTTTAAAACAAAGTCCCTTACTCCTTCGTTATTGTCATATATCATATCAATTAACTTTTTCATAAAATATCCAAACTTAGCGTTATTAAATACTTGGTATCTTTCTCGCAAAATAGTAAGAAATTCTTTAGTACTCGTGGTTTCTGGCAAGCTACTAAGTAGGTGCTTAAAAATGGTCATTTTAATGACAATTATACAAAGTCTGTTAGATCTCTCCTATTTGGCTAAGAACTCTTTCTATTCAATTGTACTTTTTTCATTCACTTTAGGCTTGCTCTCGCGTAGTGCCAGATCAAGATCAGCAATTCCTAAAGAAAATTCTAGGTCTTACTTCCACTTGTTATAATCTGATCCAGTTAAAATCTCAATTGAAGCGGAATAATTATTCATAGAAAAGGTAACTATAAAATTGGAATGCATTAGAATAAATAACAAGGGCCATTTATACATAGCTTTAATTAAAGTAAGCTATCAGAATGAGACCTATATAATAGCACATTTTTCTTTGGGCAAAATGTATAAATCAAGGTCACAACCTAGATTAGAACCTCATATGAGTTAATTAGTGAGAATATATTAGGTTCAAATATTTATCCCTTTTGAGCAGATAAATATTTTAGACCAATATATTCCCTATTAACTTCATTCTAAATTAACTCCTAATTATAATATACAATAACCTCTTTTGGGCAGGTAATAGTATAAGATAATCAGAAGCCTTCATCAAATTACAAAGAAAATTTTATGAATTAATATGAACAATTCCACTTTGGTGTTAATTATCCATAATAATTCACAAAATTCATTGCATAGGAATTACTTATATCTTGCCTAAAATCATGGTACAATCTTTAAGGAGAAGCAATCAAATATAATACCCTTATTGTCCATGAACAAATTCTATAGCATTCCCAAAGAGACTCTATGCAAATACAATTAAAATATAATCATATTTTTCTTAAAACAAACATATTAAGATATGTACTTTTAGGCTGAGAGTACAAAAATATATATTATCATATGGGGAGAGTGAATATTATCATAAGGTCCATGATAGAGAAAATTAATTTTTTAATGCATTACTTTTCTAAATATTATCCAAACAAATATTAAAATATATTTTATATATTAATATTTATATAAAAAATATTTATAGCAGTCAAAAAATTATGAAACATATTCCAAAAAATTACATTTAAAATATGGATTACAACGCAAAAAAAAAAAAAAACACTAAAAAATTTCATCTATATGTTGCATACTCTCCCTCAATCTCCTAGGTTGCGAGTGGGGAAACTTTGGAGGTTGTCTTCCTCCTTTAGTGGGTCAACCTGCAAGAAGAAATGAGTCACATAGACCCGTGGGTTTCTAAGTCGGGTTTTGAAGTTTTAAGCATTTTTTCTTGCATTTTTTTGCATGGTTCTTGTTCCTAATCCCATTCTAAATCCATTGGAACCAAAACCACTAATTATAATCATGGATTTAGACGCTTTCTAATGCAATAAATTCTTCTCAGGATCGGCGGCATGGAGAATGAGCTCTGACTCGTTTTTCTTACAATTTTTGTATGTATTTCATTCATAATTTCATGAGAAACAAATTCATATCCTAAGCCCCAAATTTTATTGAGGATTTAAGGGTTTTTTAATAAAAGGAAAACACAATTCTAGGCAATTTTTGATGCATTTTTCTTGTAATTTTCGTATGATTTTTGTTTATAATCTCATCCTACACACATATACCCCAAGGCCCTAAATTTAATCCAAGAATTGCATTGTGTTAATGCATTGTAAATTGCAAGAAGAATGTCTCTTATCACCGAAATTTTTGAACAAAATTACCATGGAAATAATTGATTTTTTATGCAATTGTTGTGTGGGTTTATCTCATATGATTATGAAGATTACAATGTTCAAAAATTACTTGTCAAGTTGAAGTATTTTGAGAGAATTGAAATTCAATTCCAATAAACCCTAACTTAAAATTTGAATTTGAAAATCTCATATAATTAAACAATTTTGATGTAATTGAAACATCAGTTATACTTACATGATTAAGGGGAACTTAATAATACAAAAATTGCTCATCAATTTGGGCTATTTTGTAAGAATTGAAATTGAACCATAAAACCATAACCTACAATTTCAAATACAAAATTGTCCTTTTCATAGTGTATGGTAATTCGAATTTTAAGTATAAATTAATTCATAATATTAATATATGCAAAAGCCCTAAGGTTTTATGATCTAATTCTTTGAATATCATCCAATTTTATTTGTCAAAATTTATATGGATGAAAATAGCCCATGATTAAAACTTTCATGCATATGATTATGTCTTCAACCAATTAGATTCTAAATCATATAATTGTGGCTCTGATATTAAATGTAAGAATAAATTTATGACAATTATATGAAATTAGAATACTAAATTGATTACCTGTAGAAGACATGGTGACAGATTTGAGAATACTCAATTGATTTTGAATCCTTAAAAGTTTGAAAAGACTATAGCTTTTTTTGTGATTCATACTCATTGTCACAACTTATAATGATGTAAGTTGTGGAGTTAAAATTTGACATGAATATAGAGGGGATCTAAACAAGTTATAAATAAATCATAATATCCACCCATTATGAACCTATAAGTTATGAGTATATACTTTTATCCACATTAATCAATTAAATATTTAACCTAAAATAATAAAATCGCCAATCATAATAAGTAGGTCCAAATGTATCTTTTATAGATTATAAATTAATCCATTTTTATTTAAAATAAAAATCAATTAATTATAGCCCGTACTAATTCCTACATGATGTCCCTGTCATTTCATCACCTTCTACGTTTTTAGTTAGTGATTACAGAGCTTCCCTTCGTAGCCTCGGCTTCTTGCAAACTCGGTCTCTTCCCCTGAACCTCGCTTAGCCTCCTTTCTCTGTCCTTCTCTCAAATCTCTCCTCTCAGTTCTTCTCTCGCTGAACCACTATATTCTCTGTTCCTCCTCCTTTTCATTTCTCTCTCATTTTATCTGACATCTGATTCAATCTCCTTCCCTTTTTGTTCTCTCTCTCACTCTCCTCGATTCAGAACGGCTGAAGGTCTTATCGCACGGAAATGGTTCTGCCTCCCCTTCTCACTCTCGGTCTTTCCCACTCGTTTTCCTCCTCTCTCGGCTTTGGTCTCCCTCCTCCTTGTTCTCTTTTGGTCTCTCTCTTCTCACGCAAATCTCTGAACTCTTCCTTCCTCTCTTTTTGTCGTTCTTGCTTAGATGTGGATCCTGAGCTCTCTACATTTTCCCTGAAGTGTCTCATCGAGTATTTTTTTGTTTGAAACATATATATATATATATATATATATTTCCAATTAATCCCACCCCTCCCTCGTATATACCACTATAAAGACAATGCACTAGGATCCTCGCTACAGAGGATCCCAGTTTAGATTGAGGCCGAATGGATGAAGGGACCTTCTTGTGTTTTAACCCTTCTTATTTTTATTATTATTGGTTTTTTCCTTTTTTTTTTTAAATTGGGTTAGCGGGCTTGGCTGAAGATTTGGGCTGATGATTAGGTTTTAGGATTTTCAGATAATTTTTGTTCTTAATTTAAGCTAAAGGTTTGGGCTGCAAAAAACAAAATAATTTGGTTTGAGTTTTTTAATTGGGCTGGAGGTTTGTTTGTTTGCTTGTTTTTGTTTTTATTTTTAATTTTTATTTTAATTTTTATTTTATTAGGTCATTTGAATTGAGGTTATATAAACCTTTAAAATTATTTGGATTTTAAAAAATTAGTTAGGGTTACTTGGGTTTAGGTTAATTTTTCACCATTTGACTTTAGATCTAATCTTAAGTGTTTTTTTTAACATGTTATGCTAATTAAATTTTATTATTATTATTTTTTGAAGCATGTCCAAATCAAATATATTGTTCACAATTATACCTACTCACTTTGATCTCTATCTCAAATTATAATGCTTCTTAAAAAAAAAATAATTAGACCATGATCTATCAACTCTATTGCAAGAAGCCTTCAAATATCTAAATTTAAAAACTTTTACTATATAAAATTATTAAAATATTATCGACGTCATTTAATATATTTAAACCCTTCCATTTTTTTGGGGTATAAATATGAAAAATTAATGCGTGTGTTAAGAGTTGCTCTTTGAATTATTTTTGGTAACAAGAACAACAGAGTATAAGGCTTTGTTGATTTCATATTTATGTTAAAGGTGGTGAATCCTACAGAAAATGCAAACAAGGTTGATGACAATTATTCTCAGGAGAAGATTAGCAAAAGTTTTGATCCTGGCTGTTTATAATTTATGAAATATATTTAAAAGCTTTTACTAAGATTACCACATAACCCATAAAAATGTATACCGATCTGGCCCGTATGCTCTCCTATTTTCAACAATATTGCACGAAGCAGCTTTGATTTTATAATTTAGCCTTTTGTCATGTAATTATTTAGTTGTATAACTTTTGTCCTATATATATATATATATATATATATATAATGTACTCCGATTATTACTAATATGATTGTCATATTTTATCAACTTTATTTTCCAAGTCAATACTTTGGATCACTTTAATTTTAGATAAAAATTTGTAGATTTAGAAATAATTAATTGTTTATCCAAAACATTTAACCCAAAAAAAATCAAGTATATGAGTAATGATAATTAAGTATACATGTTTTTATTTTAAAATAATTATTTAATTAGGGAATACATTAATACTGTAACTATACATTAATAAGTAAATTAATAATATAATCTTTAAATATCATTCTCATCTCAAATTGATTTTAAAAAAATAAAGTCTTTCGTTAATTTTGTCCATACAAAATAATTCTCTTTTTAAATTGATCTTTCAAAAATATATCTCACAATTTAGTCTTTAAACATTTTTTTTTAACTAAAATAGTCCATTCACTTAGTAAAAACAAGATTCCAATGTCATAGATGAATAATATGAATTTGTCTAGATACCTTTAACCCTTAAAAAAAAACAGCATTTTTGCATCAAATGTGCCAATACTTCGAAGTATTACAAATATTTTATAAACAAACTATTTTAATTAAAAAAATAGAAAATTAACCTTATTTTAGAATCAAGTTGAAAGTTAAAAAAATCTTTTATTACTAAATTGGACGGTCTTAGTTTAACATATAAAATAAAAAATTCTGGGACTAAAGATTTGAGAGAGAGAATATATTCCATATTGGCGCCAGTCGAAGTTTGTCGAAAAAGTACCGCGAAACTATACGAAAGCTTCAAAACTTTCCAAGACCGAAACTCGGCCGCAGCGGGAGAGAAACATTTCGAGACCATTTCCCGCCAGAAGCCACTTTTACAAAAACACTCCCTCACTTGACTTCTGAATTCATTTTGTTCTTTCATCTTCCAAGTTCCAAAGACCTAATATCACCTATAGCAAAAGAGAATGGCGAAATCAGCTACCTCAGATGCGATTTCGATATTGCTTGCAAACCCATCACTGGATTCCTCCTCGGAGCTTCCTGAGATCGTCGTCCAAGTTCTGGATCTCAAGCAAAACGGTAACAGATACATGTGAGTCTTCGCCCTTTACTTTTTGCTGCCCCATGTGTGTCTGTTTAGTTTAATCGGTGTAACTTTTAATCTCATCTTACGCTTTTGTGTTAGAATTTTTTTTTTCAATCGTGATAAGGGATTTTAACTCGAGATTTCTTCTTCCTTTCTTATAATTAAGTTAAATGATTCGTACCCATCATAATACGATTGGGTTTTGCAGTTTGTCAATTGGGATTCTTGAAATCACCCTTTGTTGGGTTCATGCCTGAGCTTTTGACCTGATCTTAAGGTCATGACTTTTTATGGTTTAAACTGGCATTTTCTGTTTTGTTATTTTTGTCCGGAGAAAATGAAATTCGTTAATTGCCATTTCAGCCAGCGCAATTGATTATATATCCTGGCATATGTTAAGTTCCTGTTCTGTAGTTTATAAGATCTATTGAGTATTGACATTGTTGTTTATTGATCTGCTAATAGGTTCACTGCTAGTGATGGAAAGATGAAGTTAAGGGCAATTCTCCCTTCAAATCAGAATTCTCAGGTCATTACAGGAAATATTCAGAACCTGGGTCTTATCCGCATCGTTGACTATACTCTCAACGACATCCCAAATAAGTCAGAGAAGTAAGACTGTTTGCGATGTGCCAAGTACATCACTCAAGACATCAGCTACTTTTGTTGTTGACTGACATCCTTTGTTTTGTTTTGTTTTTGTGTTGCAGATATCTTATTGTCGTAAAATGTGAACCGGTCTCTCCTGCACTTGAAATGGAGATAAAAACAGAAGTAAAGAGTGGGTCCCCCGCTATTATTTTGAATCCAAAGCAAGAGGGTGAAATCAAAAGCGAGGTGAAAGGTGAAGGAGCTGGCGTTATTTTGAGACCAAAGCAAGAAGTAGTGGCCAAATCTGCTGCTCAAATCGTACACGAACAACATGGAAAGTAGGTATTCCTATTATCTTTTTTCTATTCAATTCCTAATGAAATTTCAGGCTCAGCAATTTTATGATCTATGGATCTGACTCTGAGCATCTAACATTTTTTTAAATTGATCTTTCAGTATGGCCCCTACTGCACGAATGGCCATGACGCACAGGGTGCGCCCACTTGTTTCCTTAAATCCTTATCAGGGCAATTGGACGATAAAGGTTCGTGTCACAAGCAAAGGGAACATGCGTACCTATAAGAACGCTAGAGGGGAAGGTTGTGTCTTCAACGTGGAATTGACAGATGAAGATGTAATAACCAAGTCTAGTAATTACTCGTGTGAATCATCAATATTTGAATGTTGCCTGAATAATTCTACGGTTTTTAATTTGATTTGGTGGTAACAATGCAGGGCACTCAAATTCAAGCAACAATGTTTAATGAGGCTGCAAGGAAATTTTATGAGAGATTTGTGCTAGGGAAGGTTTACTACATTTCCAAGGGGACTTTAAAAGTTGCTAACAAACAGTTCAAAACTGTCCAAAATGATTATGAAATGACATTGAATGAGAATTCTGAGGTGGAAGAGGCGACCAATGAGGAAAGTTTTGTACCGGAAACAAAATTCAAGTTTGTCCTGATTGATCAGCTGGGTCCTTTTGTCAATAGGAGTGACCTTGTTGGTAAGTAATGTCTCGAAGGCATAGCACATCTGTGTTGAATTTTTAGACGCTCTTTTACAATATCTACTTTCATAAATTCCAGATGTCATGGGAGTTGTTCAGAATGTGTCTTCAACCATGAGCATTCGTAGGAAGAGTGACAATGAAAGTGTTTCAAAGCGTGATATTACTATTGCTGATGAAACGTTCGTATATGCTATTTCTCCTTGTGATTAGAATTTTTACTTCTGTATTATACCGAATATTCTAATACACAAACTTTTCGGTTGCAGAAAGAAGACAGTGGTTGTGTCTTTGTGGAGTGAACTTGCAACCAATGTAGGACAAGAGTTGCTGGACATCGCTGATAAAGCTCCAATTGTTGCAATCAAATCCCTCAGGGTTGGGGACTTTCAGGGTATGCTAAAACTTTATATTCATAGGATAGCATGACGGCAAGAGCCTTGTTTGACATGTCTGGATCTCTTCTATTTCAGGTGTTTCCTTGTCAACCATAAGCAAAAGTGTAGTTCTGATAAATCCTGATATACCTGAAGCAAAAACGCTTAAATGCTGGTATATTACTTTCCACAAGGCAAATCTGATTATGATATTCTAATGGAAATTTTAGTCATATGCTATCTTGTCAACAGGTATGAGTCGGAAGGTAAAGATGCTCCAATGGCTTCTGTAAGCTCTGGCTCAAATCCTGTAACCAAAAATGGAATGAGATCAATGTACTCTGACCGTATTTCACTAGCTCACATAACCTCGAACAAATCTTTGGGGGAGGACAAGGTAATAGATTTATTCCTTGCTACTGTTTGATATGAATGCTCAATGAAACTGTTGTCCAACAATTTTGCAATTTTAGTGGATTTTCATAGTTAACAGTCAAATCACGAGTTTACTCTGGTCTCTATTGTTGCTTTTGGCAGCCTGCATTTTTCAGTATTAGGGCACATATAAGCTTTATTAAGCCTGACCAGACAATGTGGTACCGGGCTTGTACAACTTGCAACAAGAAAGCCACTGAAGCTATTGGCAGTGGCTATTGGTGTGAAGGCTGCCAGAAAAATGTAGAAAGCAGTTTAAGGTAATGCAGTAAACAGTGCGCAAGTGAAAGGTTATTTATATTTGGGGGGTGGGATGTTGCTGATTTACTAGGCGTTACTTTTTTACATCATAACCCGTTTTCAAAGTTTTCATAGTTTTCATTATGTTACATCTATTTCAGGTATATTATGGTTGTAAAAGTTTCTGATGCAAGTGGAGAAGCTTATATCTCAGTCTTCAATGAGGAAGCTGAGGCGATTGTTGGCTGTTCTGCTAATGAGCTAGATAGCCTAAAATCGCAGGTAGACTGTCAGTAACTCTTGTTTGAATTATTGTGGTGACAATGTGAATACGCTTTTATTTAAAATTTTCATCCTTGGTTGATTTTAGGAGGGAGAAGATAATCCATACCAAATGAAATTGAAACAAGCTACTTGGACCCCTCATCTTTTTCGGGTTAGTGTTTCTCAGAATGAGTATATGAACGAGAAGAGGCAGAGGATAACAGTCCGAGCAGTTGCTGCCGTTGACTTTGCTGCTGAATCAAAAATTCTCCTGGAAGAGATTTCAAAGATGAGAGTTTCTCAATAAGATTGTTATGCTTATTTAGAGTTTAGGTGTTCTGGTTCATAGCTGTTGGTTGTTATTGGTTCTAATGTATATATATCAATTCGTAATTTATCTAGCATACACTATGCTGGCAGTCTTTAGGCGTTACTACAACTCTGAATGCTAAATATGTAACGGGTGTTAGTGTTTAGTCTTTTGAAAAGATGGCAATGGAAGCTTCTTTTTGACATTCATGAAAGCGACCAATTGATTTTTATACGTGGCTGCGCAGAAATAGAATTCTTTGGTTTGACTGGCTGATTTTGGAAAAATGGGTGCCGACATTTTTAGTGCAATTTGCATTTTGCCAAGTTGTATTCTTACATGATGCTGCCTTCAATTTTCATGTATTTTCGGTTTAGACACAAGTGAGTGTCTCACGCCAAAATCCAAATTCTCTTGAAGGCATATGATCTAAAACAGAGTTCAAGTCAAATGAAAAATTTTGATGGACAAATTGTAGCTTTTAGGATATTATAAAGACAAGCACTGAGGTAAAAGTAAACAGTTGATATCAGCAGTTATGATGTACTTTTATTTCATACCTTTTTTAATTTAAACTGTAAATATCTTTGTCCATCTTGCAGGTAATTGGTTTGCTTTCAAGTTTATTGGCGCCCAAACAACAATTCTGGAGTTTAAGAGAAACCCCACACTGCCCCCCCTCCCCAAGAAAAACAAAAAAAAACTGGAGACTTGACTGCAAAGTCCCGGGATGGGTTTGACTTAAATAAAATTTTAAAGAGTTCGATTTTAAAGTTTAGAAAAATTTTCATCTAAAATATAACAATAAGGAATTTTTGTTACTTAGTTTGAACAACACATTTCATTTTTTTTAAAACAATTCCAGATTTTTCTTTTTTTAAATAGCAATTAAAATAGTTTTCTAACTTTTACCGAAAAACAGTTTTATTTTATGTTTTGTTTCTGTTAAATAAAAAAGTTATCAAAATAAGAAAAAAAATAAACGACTAATATTGAAAAAAATATGCAAATATTTAGAAAGCCTAAATAGTATGTTGCTTAAGTTAACAACAAAGAATCCCTATTCAAAATATAGTTAAAAACCCAGATCATAGGTTTCCAAGTCTTTAGATTTTTGCCATCTGAATAGGCTGAAAATTGTCAGATGCGAAATCAAAAATATAATAGCCATTACGCTTAAGCCTGGATAAATTAGAATATAAAATTTCAATTGCATTGGTTAATGCAACTCCAGCTTGTAATTGCAGAAGCAGTGTGGGACCTAGAAGATGTGCGCTTTGTAGAACCAACTTCTATATTTCATCATAATGCAGGAAGAAACAGAATGGCAGAAAAATTATAACATTATATAATTTATTAACTAAATAATATCTCCATAAAATAGCTCAAAATCTGAAGATACTCCTAACGGTAATAGCTAAAGAAAAAAAAAAAATCCAAAAATTACTTATTGTAAACAAAACTGTGACCAAAATTACATTGATGCAGAAGTTGTTTGTGCTCAGCTTCGTATCCTTTTATAGAAGGAGGTCAACTCTGCAATTATATGCAATAGCTTAGATGCAGTATGGTCATCTCTGTCATGCGAAGACTTGGAGGAGGTCCATTCCTGAAACTTATGAAGGGTACCTGGGAAGTCTGTAAAAAGACCATCAACCCCAATCTTGTTGATCCAATAATCATATTCCTCGTATGGGTCTTGACTAAAGTTTAAGTGTAAAAAGTTGGTCTCACTTCTGTAAGTATATGGATGCACCTGTATCAGCAATGCATATTATCACTCAGATCTACAGTCTAGAGCCATTCACAGAAGATAATATAATGGTCACACATTCCAACCAATAATATTAAGGAAATATTCTTACTTTTGCCTTAGAGACTTTGAATTTATTTATTTTATTTTTCAAATGGTAAAAGAAACAGATTGATTTATTTTCAACAACAAAAAGGCAAGCTTTAAACCAAAAAGTGTACCTGCAGGTTTCGTGCATGTGCCCTGGCAAAAAGATCAGTAGGAGTTTGCAAATAATTATTTTCAACAGGGACAATTGTGTCCTTCCAAGGTCCAATTCCCACAACATATTGCTTTATGTAGTCAAGATAGCTATCAGATGTAATATCCCAATATGTCTGCACATCATCAGTATGACTCGCAAATTATAATTGGAAAACAACATTGTATAGCATACCTTTAGTTGAAGGAAGCTACTACTTAGATTTGGGCAGAATAAAATTTGAGATTGTTTTTGGTGAGAATAAAGTTTATTCCATATATATATATATATATATGTATATATATATATATATATATATAATTAAAAATATTATATTTTTTATGTAAGCATGAGATCATCTATTTTGAGTTTTGATTATTGGGTTTGGATTAGATTTAAAAGCACTATTCTTAACGCATAAAAATTTAAATAAATATTTTTATATATGTGAAGTCCAACAAACTCCACCAACATAATCTAATATATATAATAATTACATATTTACATATGTATTATTAAAAATATTATTTTTTTATATAAGTATGAGATAATCTATTTTAACCATTAGTCTAGGCCATGTTTTAAAATACTACGCTTAACATATAAAAATGTAAATAATTATTTTTATTTGTGAAGTCTAACAAACTCTACAAATGACTTGTTTGGTATGATCCATGAAAAAAGATTTTTTTTGTCAATTGTATAATACTTATTATACCTTTGTAATTAATACTTAACATTGTTTATCCTTTTTTATTATTTTTTTGGAAATAAGAGTACAAAAATATTATTTCTCATCTTTAAAATTACATTTTTTTTTAATTTTCATTTTCATCCTAATAACTTTGGATGTCAAATAGCCCAGAACATTAATCCATTTCATTCCAAAATTTTGCGGAAAGCCAAGAGAAGTTACGCACCTGATTAGTGTCTTCTGTAAGAATATTAAAATTATCAATTAAGAAAACCTTGGGCAAGTCTGTTTGATTTGATATATATACAAGTGAAGATGGAGCAAATGACTGAATAAATGCAGGTTGTTTCAACCAATCTTTTGACCTGTATGAACTCTTGTATCCGTATTTCTTCAGTGTTTCCACAAACTTGTCCTCAAATCTTTTACCATCTGCCCATTTCTCCTGTTGATAGTATCAACTTAATTAACATCAAGCAGTAGTAACATTGTCTAGAAGATAAAACTTGTAACAAAACCAAATTATTATGTGTGAAACATATTGTGCTTTTATCCTTAATACAATTTGCATACTTGGAAACTTATGCAAAATCAACTGAACTCTCACCAGTCATTATTCAGTAGCCTTAGGAGACACAGTTTGTTTCATTAATTTGTAGTTCTTTCCTTTTGAAGCGATTAATCTTTGTTGCTTCTATGGTTTCTTCTCAGTTCTACATTTAGTAATTTGCTGCACTTCTAGCAGAAATACTTACATGCCAATTGATAAATACTGGATTCTTGATCTCTGGAAATATTCCAACAGCTCTGGGTGCATCCAGTGCAATGGAAATGAACTCTTCAAAAGTTATGATTTTTAATTTTCCTGAAAGTGATCCCAAGTAAATGGCTATAATTAGCTTTCCTCTTGTTATTTTTATTTTTTAAATTAAACAAAGAAGTTACAATAAGCTTTGGTTGCATGTGCCGAAAGTTTTTGTTTCTTATTATTACGAACAAAAAAAGAAACTAACCATTAAATTGTTGATCCCGGTAGCTATACCTCTGATTCGCTCTAAATGACTTTAATTCCTTTAGTGTAAAATCAACTGTACATATTCATTCGAATGTGATTACTTTAACAAATAAGATTGTTTCAAAAAGAAACAAAAACTCATAAAACTTTCACTAACGATTTATTCTAGTAAGACTAGCAAAGGATAGACTAATACCAATGAAAAATCCAGTGACGTTGACCCCTTGGACTTCATAGGTCCTTTTACGATCTGCAAACTCCGTGTGTTTTGCAATGTCAGTAGTATCATCAAGAGTAACATCGTGGAAGCATATAAGAACACCGTCTTTGGAAGAGAGGATATCAGTTTCAATGAAGTCTGCACCTTCTTCAATATCTCTCTGCAAGTTATGTTTATTTTTAAGCAAATAGAAAAAAGTGCAAAACTGACAATATTGGGTCTCTGTTAGGACCATTTAGTCGCTGCTAAGTGCATGAGTTAGTTATTGACAATAATAAATCCACTGTACACTTTCTTTTGCTAAGTGATACAAGGAAGTCGGAAGGACTAACGTACAATAAATTTATTATTGTCGAGTGCTAAAGCAAAAAATTTCTTATAATTTAAAGATTAAATTATTAGTTTATATTAAAAAGAAGAAGAAGAAAGGAATGCAACTATAACATGCAACTGAGTTTGTTGTTACGTGTTTACCACGTACGCAGGTGCAGTTTCTTCAGGAAACTCTCCATTTGAACCTCGATGGGCAACGTTAAATGGGCGAAAAGTCTACAAAGGCTGTCTACTTCCATGGGCACCTCTACTAGGGAGTGGATAGAAGGGCCTTGCAGTGCAACCAACAACGACCAATAGGAATATAAAAGGAGCAAAACCTGTGGAGTTTAAAATCACTACACCACGTTGTGATATATTTAATTAGCCAGAAACCCTTATAGATAACAAATATTATATTTGCACATAAACATGAGTACCATATATCCCTTTTTCATGCTTGTTATTAAATTTGAAAGCAGTGCCTAATAGGGAAGCAAAGAGATGTATATATAGAGATACAAATGATTAGTTACATCCTAGTAGGGATGACACTTCTACACAAGCTTGATAAAAAAAAAGAAAAAATGAAGAAGAAGAGGATGATGATAAGATGGATATTTTAAAAAATTTATAGGTAAATTTAAGAGTAAATTAATGATTTAATCTTTGAAATATAACTTCTTATTCAATTTAACCATCCAAAAATAAAATTTCTTAATGATATAGTCATTTTTTTCTCAATCAAACAGCCTCTCATATTAAGGTTAAATATAATCACCTAACAAATTAACTTATATAATATGAATAAGAGTTCGCATTAAATAAGTTCAAGTTATACGATAATCGCCCTTTATATTTTGATTTATATCATATCAATTAGTTTGCTAAGTGTTCATGATTTTATTTAAAATGAAAGACAAATTTAATCGAGAAAATCATTAAACAACCAAATTGACAGATTTTCCTTAAAAAGATTAAATTAAAAAAATAAATTTCAAGAACTAAATTCCTAAATTTACACCAAACTCAAATTACTGATAATATTGAAATAGTAGCATGAATTGTTGGCTGTATGGGGCCAATGTCTTCTTTAAAATTCTTGGACTTAACATCTCTACCTGTTAATATATAATGAGTGCAACTCCTCATCTAAGTTCTGAGAAGTTAGAAGAAAACAAAATTGTATGCTTACTTAAAAGGGTTTAATCTTTTGGTACGGTGATAAACTCTTGATCCTAACAAGTGATATCATAACAAGGTTGCGGGTTCAAATCCCCCGAGTACGGGAGGAGAATGTTAGCTTTATTAAGCCAACCTTAAAAATTTTTAGACTTAACATATCTGCCTCTGTTTCTCATCATTCCCTAGCTAACTACATACAGAGCAGCATAAATTCATTGAGGACATGAAGATCAAATGTGAAGTTAACTTTACTAACTAGTTCAAGTCCCTTTCCTGAATATTGATTGAAGAAACAGAAGAGCAAAAAGAAAAGCCCTTCACGAAATAACTCCATGTTGAAAAGATCCAACTACAACAAAAAGATAAACTAAAGCAGATCATCGACTTGCAAAGGACAAGAATATCAGATATTTAGAGATGCGCAGAATCATAATTGAGGAAACGCATAGACAGTCAAAATAAATCTTACGGGGTAAGGAAGCCATGGAATTAGCCCTTATTCCACCTGCTTCGGTACACTTTTCTCCCTATCTTGTCATCAGTAAAGGGCGAAAAGTCCAATATATATCTTTGGTGAGGAGAGAGGGGAGAGAATCATGGCAGATATTACAGATTTTTAAAAGAAGTTAAGGAGAGAGACGCGAGGGAAGGAGTGAGACAAGTGGAGAACCAGGAGTAACATGAGAATCATGAATCAGCAAGTTTTTGTCAAAAACATGAACGAGTTTATTGTGTGTTTGTCAAGTAGTATAGAGGGAGAAAATAATTTTATATAATATTTAAAATTTCTTAACACAAAATATTTAATTTAAAAAAGTATACAAATTTCAAAATAGTTTAAGTCATGAAATCACCCTTATCCTTATATTTCGAATTTCAATTATCTAAAGTATTTTACTAGATAAAATAATCAGAAAGAGAGCGGAGAATAGAATCAGATGGGCAATCACTCGTAACGATGAATTGGCAACTAAATGTGCATATGCAATATACGCTCAAGACTGATTATGATACTGAAAATGAAGCTATTTAGAGAATGTTTCTCCCACAAATCACTCTCAGCTTTAGTCACCACCTTTATCTCCCCAAATTTAAATATTTCAGTTACCAAGATCTTATTTTATTTCCACACATTTTCTGTAATTAGTTGTAACAGCACATAGTAAATCAATGATACAAACCATTACTATATATATATATATATAGATCATCATTTGTGTTATGTGGCAGTCTTTCTGGAATGTAATTGGCCAGAGCTGTAGGGAATCGGTGTGCTGATGCACCTGCTCCGTTCGCTCATTCTAGACCCAGCCTTCTCACCATGGACCCCATCATTAGATTGAACATGAACTCAACCTTTGAGCCACAGCGCAAATAAATTCAGTTTTAGACTACTATAAAAATTATTGCAAAAACATAATATTTTTAATAATAATTAATCATCCAGATAAAAAAAAAATTAAGATTGTTCCATACATGGCACGGTCTACAACTGTTTGTATTCCAGTTTTTATAACATATAATATGAAATTTTAAAAAATAAAAAAGTTTTCAAAAATTTCCACATCATCAATTATACTAGTATATAAATAATTTTTAGCTTAATATAACTAAATTATTAAATTAATTTTTAGATAACTTGACTATCAAAGTAGACTTGAACTGAAACTTGAAAATTGGACTTTGAAATAGACCTGACCGTTGGACTCAAATCTTGATCGGACCTGAACCCCTTGACCCAATCTTGACCCCAATACCAACAGTCAACCCTTAGACTAGCCATGTACTCCAAACCCAAGCTCAATCTCCAGACTCCTAGGCTTTGGACCCCAAACTTAGCCATTGTATCAATCTGGACGCTCTTGAACAATGGAACCGGCCATGACATTGAAATCAAGGAGGTTTGATTTAGAAATTGAAATAGAAAAAAAAAGAATAAATAGAAAATGACCTCCATATTCTTATTTTAAAAAAGTAATAAAAAGGGATAAATATTATAAATATTTATAAAAAAATAAAATAAATATTATGCATTATACCAATTTTCTTTTTCATTTTTTGTTTGAATACCAAAACGGGTTGTATACTCAATTCAATTTTTGGTAGTTTAAATTTTATAAATGTTTAATTCTCAATCCAAATACAATTCATAAGGTACTAGTTTTTTTCAGTCTGTTTTGGTCCAACTGAAAAAAAAATGGCAATATTCTATTGGATGGAACTCAGGATGGCTTTTATCATTGCTGTCCACTCTTCTAGTTCTAGGAGAATCAGGAGGATTCCTCGAGCTCCTCAAATTGCATACAATTGGCTTGTTGAAATCTCAAATCAGAGTTGCTATCATTGTTCTTCACATCGAACTCCTCTAGCTGTCTTCTGAAGATGCAAGACTCCAATCCCCTCGCTTTCAGCTAATTTTAAGTCTTGCTAGGCTGGTTAGTGTTGGCCCACTGGTCTCTCAATCCTCTTATGTTTGATAATTCCAAAAGCCCAATTCAGATAAAAGCCCATCCAAGATAATCTTTTGGTTGATGCTTTTTATACTCCTTGCAGAAAGCATATAAAACTTTTAAATAAACTCTGATTCTGCTGTCTTGAAAAGCTGAAAGCTGACTCTATACTGGGACTATATTTCTGCCATGTTCCAAAGTCTACTGCTCCCTTTTGTTTATTCATCGAAAGTATAAAATCTACCCACTCCCCTAGACGTGTTGACCGAAAGAAAAAATTGGTGAAAGAAACTCTGAGCTAATTTATTAAAGCGCTGCTGATCTTCCCCTGAAATGCTCAGCTACCTCTTGACTACTCAACCTCTACTGTAGTCAAATGGTCAAGTATGAAAGTGAGGGAGTAACGGCTAGTTTTATATATATATATATATATATATCTGAAGTAGCTGCACTTGCAACACCACCAGAATATATTGAGAAAAGTTGTCTCATTTTCATAATTTGTGTACTTTTACTAAGTGCTCAGTGTCTGGTCTATTTTGAAGTTCATCTGTAAGTCTTGTACTGATCTGTTGATCTCTGTAAGAGTCTTGAATAATATAACAACTGTGAGAAAGAAAAGAAGGCTGTGTATAAGCTGCTAAAGACTGTAAAAGTTTTAGGTAAGCTTGGAAACCCAGTGTACTTGCTGTGAACTCTGATTTAACTTAGTGAAAATCCCTTGTTGTGCATCAAGGAGACTGGACGTAGGTCTTGAGAACCGAACTAAGATATATCAGGTGTCCTTCTTCCTTTATCTTTTTTTTTATCTTTCAGCTTCTGTACTAAAATCTTGTGGATAAGGTCCTAGTTTGTCTCCTTGATCTTAACTTTTCAGTCACATTTTAAAAGATCCTGTCGACAAGATCTTAGTCTATCTACAAGGTTTTCAGTTTTACAGTTTTAACTAAGATTGTTAGTTTTAATATTAAAAGCACCTATTCACCCCCTCTAAGTGCATTCTTCAATTGGTATCAGAGCTTGTTTCACTGATTTTAGTGCTTAACTGCCTAAAGAAAAGATATTTTGTTTTTGCAAACAAATGAGCCAACAATCACTTGAAGGATCTTACTTTCTTGAAGGATTCTCAACTGTCAGACCTCCATACTTCAATGAAAATTACTACACTCACTGGAAAGCAAGAATGAAAATCTACATTCAATCAACAGACTACCGAGTGTGGGAAATCATGGAGAATGGTCCAAAATTTCCTTCAAAGAAAGATGAAAAAGGAGAGATTATCAACAAACCTAGAGATGAGTGATCAAATGATGATATCAAGATGGTAGAAAGCAACGCTAAAGCAATCAACATTCTATACTGTGCTATAAGCAGCCAGGAGTATGATAAAATTTCCAGTTGTGACACAGCACAAGAAATGTGGAAGAAGCTTGAAATGACGCACGAAGGGATATCAAAAGTCAAGGAAAGCAAGATGAACATGCTGGTCTATGAATATGAATTATTTCACATGAAGGAGAACGAGAACATTGAAGAAATGTTCAACAGATTTACTAAAATTATAGGAGATCTGAAGGCTCTCGAAAAAACATACTCAAATATAGAGAAAAATTCAAAAGTCTTAAGATGTCTTCCTCCCATATGGCAATCAAAGGTAGATAACTTAGAAAGTCAGAATATTGCCGCAATGTCGCCTGATGAATTACGAGGCCATCTCATTGCCTATGAAAGAAATCATCTAAAAAGGCATGAGTTGAAGCAAAAATGAAAAGCTCTTACCTTGCAAGTTATGGCAAAAGAAGAACAAGTTATAGAAGAAGAAGGAGAAATTGATGCACAAGATATAGCATTCTTTTCGAAGAAATTAGAGAATTATGCTAGGAGAAAAAGGTTGATGGGAAAACTCAAAGGTACTTCCTCAAACAATATTATAAGACGCGATGAGGCCACTAAAAATATGATTACTTGCTATGAATGTGGCAGAAATGATCATATCAGATCAGAATGCCCATTTATAAAAAGAAAATCAACCAGACCACATGTCAGAAGAAAGGCTATGGCTGCTTGGAGTGATGAAGAAGAAGAAGAAGAATGAGCTAAAATAGAGCAAGAACTTGTAAATATGTGCTTCATGGCTGGAGAAGAAACTGAGGTAACACCTGAAATAGAAATTTCTGACTTACAAAATAATTTTAATGATCTTTTGATAGACTTTGAAAAATTATTTGTAAAACATGAGAACCTTATTCAAATCAATTTTAGCTTAAAAGAGAACTCAAGTACATTGGAATCAGAATTAGCTACTGCTATAAAAGAAATAGATAGGTTAAAAATTGAAGAAAAATCCTTAGAAAAGGATTTAGCTAATTTTGTAAAAGGAGAATAAAATCTAAAAATATTGTTAGGACAGCAGAATTGTATGTTTAATAGGACTGGCTTAAGCTATGATAAAAGAAAGAGTGTCAAACTATACAAGAATTTCTTTATCAAAGAAAGTAACAGTTTACAATCCACTATCACATGCCTTTACTGTAATAAATTCGGTCATGCTTGTCATAAGTGTAAAAATAAATTTGGAAGACTAGTTTGGGTCTCTAAGAACATTAACTCTACAAAAGAAATTCTCTCTAACTATAAAGGACCTAAGAAGAATTAGGTACTTAAGAAAAACTAATTTAACATGCAAATATGTCTCAAAGGAAAAATATCAAGGAATGACTGGTTCCTGGATAGTGGATGTTCACAGCACATGACAGAGGATTATTCTATATTCCTATCATTTACTCACAAAGATGGTGGTTCTGTTACCTTTGGAGATGGAGGTAAAGGTAAAATTATAGGTTTTGAAAAAATAAGTCTGAATGAAAATTGCTGCATTGATAATGTGTGTCTTGTTGTAGGTCTCAAACATAATCTGCTTAATATTAGTCAACTGTGTGACAAAGGTTATAAAGTTGAATTTAAATTAGTGCATTGCATCGTGTCTGATAATGATAATAAAGTTCTGTTTGTTAGACAAAGGTTTGAAAACCTTTACGTTCTTACCTTTAAAGATGCTATCTCTAAGAATATAACTTGTCTTTCTTTCATTTGTAATGATCCCTGGACTTGGCATAAGAAACTTAGACATGCAAGCATGTATGTGATTTCTAAACTGTCAAAACTTGATCTTGTGAGGGGACTTCTTAAATTAGATTTTCAAAAAGATCATGTATGCGATGCATGCCAATTGGGCAAACAAACCAAATCTTCTTTTAAATCTAAAGAATTTGTTTCTACATCAAGGCTACTTCAATTATTGCATACGGATCTCTTTGGCCCCACACAAATTCGAAGTTTTGGAGGTAAAAGTTATGCATTTGTTATCATTGATGATTACTCTAGATTTACATGAGTTTTGTTTCTAGCTCATAAGGATGAAGCTTTTAAGAGCTTTGAGGTTTTTTGCAAAAAGGTTCAAAGAGAGCAAGGGTATTTAATCTCTAGTATTAGAAGTGATCATGGTGGAGAATTTGAGAATAAACTCTTTGAAAATTTCTGTAATGAACATGGTTTCGCTCATAATTTTTCTACTCCAAGAACTCCACAACAAAATGGAGTTATTGAAAGAAAAAATCTTTCTTTATAAGATATGGCTAGAACCATATTGATTGACAATGATATTCCTAAATACTTTTGGGCTGAAGCCATAAATACTGTTTGTTATATCTTGAATCGATGTCTCATTAGACCAATTCTTAAGAAAACTCCATATGAACTGTGGAAAGGAAGAAAACCCAATAGGGTCCGATCTCGCTATGGCGAGGAGTGCTTCTCACTATAGCGAGATCTCATAAGTTCCCAAATTTTCTGCTGTTCTCGCTACTGCTACGCTATGGCGAGTTTCTCCTTGAAATTTGTATGCTTCGCGACTTCGCTGTGGTGAAGTACCTCACTCGCTATAGCGAAAGTGTGTTCTCGCCATAGCGAGTTGAATTCTCGCTGTAGCGAGAATACTTGATCCACTTGTACTTTCTCACTTCTCAGCTTTCTTCTCTTTTCTCAATTCTTTCTTTCTTCTTTTATCTTTCCTAAAATTGAAATCAATCATAGAGTGAGGCTCAAACTGCTAAAGATAATACAATAAAACACTCTCTTTATTTTGTGTGATTGAATTCATTTTTAACTCTATTAATCAAGAAGAAAGCACTTGCCTCCCTAATTTGATCTTAAATATAATCTCGTTTTATACCACAAATTAGGGAGTTATCAAACTCCCCCACACTTAAATCCTTGCTTGTCCTCAAGCAATCCTCAGAAACTATCAAACAGAGATTATTTATTTATTCTTTTTCATAATTATCACCCAATCAATCAGAAGTCAACTCTCCCCCATACTTAGATTGAGACTAATGCTAGAAACAGAAGTTCAGCAAAACTTAAATTGAATTTTGAAAACAATGCAATCATAACTATACCCTGACTAAGTGCATGTGTGCTCCACAGATAGATTTTCAAAAAGCATTTAAGCAACCTTCAACATATCCTCATTACATTTTCAAGACCAATCCAGATATTCACTCTAGCTTCAATCCTCAACATTCATTAAAAGAGGTTTCTATTGTTCACCAGAGATCAGTTTTCAACATGATCACTTAGCTTTTTTTTTTTTTGGCTTTTTTTTTTTAGAATGGCTTTTGCCCAGTCTTTTTTTTTTTGAATGATTTCTCCTCAGTTCTCTTAATCATTTTGACGCGAATGACGACATTGGTTATGAAGCCACCCGGTTACTCAGATTAGGGAAGTTTCGGAGTGCTCACTAGCATACTCTTAGTTTCTATCACCGTTTGACGCGAATGACGACATTGGTCATGAAGCCACCCGGTTACTAAGTGATTTCAACCATTGGAGTAGGTTTTTTTTGTGGTGTACTCATGATCCCTCTCAAATGACAATTAGATATCCACTAAAAGCAAGTAACTTGGAAGGATCTAAAAAAAATAATTGAGAATTAGTTTAGGAGAAAACTTGAATACTTCACTTAATTATATTGTGGAAGAGTGGTCCTAATGTGGGTGCATACTACGACTACATTATCTACTTTGTTCATTTCAAGCTTACTTCACCCCCATATTCATTTATCGGTATTCCTCTAAGGCAGTGAGGCTAATTCTGGTTAAAATTGGAGATGTTATGATGGATTATTTATGAGTGCTAGCTTATTTGCTTTATTAACTGAATTGGGTGTTCGTGTCTATTTAGCCTATGTGTACATTTCCCTCACACTTAAAACTAACATTGTCCGCAATGTGCAAAACAGAAGAGCAAAAGTAAGACAAGAGAAGTAAAGTGTGGTGCATGAAAAGGATAGAGACATGACTCCCTTGATAAGAAAAGAAAACATTTGAGAGGACGAACTACTCCTGCAATTGACAGCCTAACAATAGACAAAATAGATACAAGAACAAGTGAGTTGTGATAAGAGATAACAGAGCAGCCAGCACTAGTGACACAAGCAAAAAGATATACAGTCATCCATATACAATAATGCCAAGAAGCAAAATAAAACAGTACAAGAAATAGCAATCAAGGGATAGAAGGATCCTGTGAATCCGAAGGACCAGGCTGGTCACCCGGTGGAGGGTTCTGGGGAAGAACGATCACTGATGGTGTAGGACCCGCTGGAGGTGAAGGGGCAGGGGCAGGCATCAAGTAATCCATAAGCATTTGAAGTTGGTCCTTCATGGATAGGACATGGCCTTCCAACCGGTCAATGGACTCTCGTACCCAACCCTCAAACTTAGCTGAATACGGCGGGTTTTGCTGCATCGGCTCAGGTGTGCTCATGCGCTGTGGAGGAGGCGGTGACGAAGCTTCAGGAGGTGCCCGGGCAGATGCCCGTTGTCTACGAGGATGGCCCGGCTCATCCTTCATGTTATCAAACTTAAAAGGCCCTTTAGGCTTGAACTGTGCATCATTTTTAGAGACCCGGCTTCCCCCCATGGTGACTAGCTCAATAAGCATGTGGGGGTAGGCCAGGCTCGCTCTATCAGACCGCGCTACTTGTTTAAAGTTCAGGTACATTAAGCGAGGGATGTTCACCCGCTGCCTGGTCATGAAGCACCAAGTCAGTGTCGCTCGCTCTTGGATCATGTCCGAACCATAGGAGCTCGTCAGAATGTTGCTGGTGATGAATTGTAACCAATAGCGAGCCAGTTTGTTTAATTGATTTACCGGGTACACTTTGTTTACGAACCGGGCTCGGCCTTCTAGTGCGATAGTGGTTTCCACCTCCTCCCATGGAATAGATTCAGGATTCTCCAAAAAGTGTTGGAATGTGCACTCCTCGACGTCTGGTAGCTCATAGAAGTCTTAAAAGACTTTTTCGTTGATCCGTACCCATGTAGCCCGGCAATAATATTCATCCTCGCCCTCTTCAGTATCCTCAAAGTTGGCATACAACTCTTGGATCATCAGTAGGATCCGATGCACCGGCTTTTTGGTGCAGCCTTGCAAATCATGCCACTGGAAATCAGGATAGGTGAGATCCAGGCTATGAGGCTCATAAAATTGGTCTTCAACCACGCCTCGGTCAGTGAAGAGACGCTCAAAACGGAATTTTGCCTGGGCTGAAGCGAACCTATCTTTATCATAAGCTTGCTTCTTCTGCTTAGATGAAGATGCACCGGCAGTCTTGGCTTGCTTCTTGGGAGCCATCACTGTAGAAAAAAAAAACAAAGATGAATTGCAAACAAATCAGTGCAAGTAGTAAAAGCAAGTAACAGGATGAACAGGGGGAATGGGTGTTACATGCATAGCTAGAATGAGAAAGCATGAAATAAATGACATATGCTATGATTGGGAGGAAGACAAGACCTTTAAAAGCCTACAGGGGACCCAAGGACAGCGGAAGAAGGAAGCAATCGAATCAGGGAACGTTCGTGGAAGAAAAAAATGTTTCTGGAAAAATTTCTCAAACTCGCTGTAGCGAGCACGAACAAATGTTTGTAATATGCGATTATGTGCAGAAAAATGCCAAACTAAATGTAGTCCCCTGCACAGAAATATACAGCCAGCACAGCACAAGCATTCAAAACGAAAAATTAACCCTAAACTACACAAAATAAGACGAAGCGTCCTTCAGCCCTAAGGTTCGCGAAAAAGCTTAAATTCACCATGATTTAGGAGATAAAATGAAAACTCGACTTACCTGATGCAAGAAAAATGAAATGCGAGGGGATTGGGAGCGTTGATCGTGAGAGATTTAGTTAAAGGATGAGATTTCAAGGAGGAGGGTTCAGACGTGCTATAGCGAGAATGAGCGTGGGTTTTGCTAAGCGACGAAATGAACTATTTGGGCTCAGATAATACGACCTTGCTATTGCTGGGCAATAGCGAGAAACTCTCTAGAAAAAGTATGAGCAGGGCTGCAGTCTTCGCAACAGCGAAAGGAACCCTTCGCTATAACGAAAAGACTTAGAAAAATTAAGATGCTCAAGAGTATCGTTGTAGCGGGGCTGTAGCGAGGATCTCTCTGGTTTTTGTATGAGGTTCAGAGTACGCTGCAGTCGCTATAGCGAGTGGAATAATTCGCAATAGTGAAAAGACTTGAATATTTTTTTTTTTCTGAACTTGTTACTCGCTATAGCGTGGTTACAGTAACATACTCTCTGGACCTTGTACCACATTGGTTGCAGGGATCTCGCCATGGCGAGAGGGTTAGCTCACTATAGCGAAGACACTTAGTATTGTTCATGGGGCTCGCCACAGCCTGGCTATAGCGAGGGACTCTCTGGTTACTATACCTTATGCAAAATATGAAGCTTCGCTATAGCGAGGTGGTCCTCTCGCTATAGCGAATTTTTTTTTTTGAACTAATGAAAATGTAAATAAGCATTCTATAACCCTATATGACTTACCTCTCATTCAACTTATTTTACTCAAATTATTGCCAACATGGTTGATCAACATGACTAAAATAAAAAAGCATAATGCAAATTAAAGTTAGATACTCCCTGAAAATCATGTCAGATGACGGTGTTTTCTACCAAACATCTTGTTCCCAACATCCAGCACTCCAGTACTAACATCTAACCTATAAAACACACAAAGAACAACAAAAATCAAAACAAAAAGGAAAAGATGATAAATTAAAATAAAAGCACAAGAAGAAAACTTGGGTTGCCTCCCAAGGAGCGCTTGGTTTATAGTCCTCAGCCGGACTTTGTCTCCAATCAAGGAGGTTGAGCCAAGGTATGGACTGTAGTTTGTCAGTCTATGTCACCCAGATAATGTTTAAGCCGTTGACCATTCACTTTAAATTGATCTCCAGATTTCTCATCCTGAACTTCAATGGCTCCATAAGATGTTACAGCAATTACCTTGAATGGTCAAGACTATCTCGATCGCAACTTACCTGGAAACAATTTTAAACGAGAATTATAAAGTAACACAAGGTCTCCAGGTGTAAATGTCCTTGGTAAAATGCGTTTATCATGAACCCTTTTAGTTTTTTCTTTGTAAATTCTAGAATTTTCAAAGGCTTGCAATCTAAACTCATCCAACTCATTAAGTTGCATTAGTCTTTTCTCACTCACTTTAGCCATATCATAATTTAGTTTCTTAATAACCCAAAAGGCTTTATGCTCTAGCTCAATGGGCAGATGACAAGCTTTGCCAAAAATCAATTGATATGGAGACATGCCTATTGGAGATTTAAAAGCTGTCCTGTATGCCCATAAAGCATCATCGAGCTTATCTGCCCAATCTTTTCTAGTAGGGTTTACAGTCTTTTCCAAAATCCTTTTTATTTCTCTATTGGATACTTCACACAAGCCGTTAGTTTGAGGGTGATAAGCTAATGCCATTCTATGGGTGACTCCATATTTTTCAAGCAGACCCCTGAATAACCTATTGTTAAAATGAGTCCCCACATCACTAATGATAGCTCTAGGTGTGCCAAATCGAGTAAAAATATTCTTTTTAACAAATCGCACCACTGTATTGGCATCATTAGATTGGCAAGCTACAGCCTCAATCCACTTACTCACATACTCAACAACAACTAAAATGTATTGATGAGTTCTAGATAAAACAAATGGTCCCATGAAATCAATACCCCACACATCAAATAATTCTACCTCAAAAATACCTGATTGGGGCATTTCATGCCTCTTTGAGATATTACCTGTTCGCTGACATGCGTCACAATGGCTAACAAATAAATAAGCATCTTTAAACAGTGAGGGCCAATAAAATCCAGATTGTAATACTTTGTAAACAGTACGTTAGCCGTTAAAATGACCACCATAAGGAGTAGAATGACAGGCATGAAGAATGTCATTTTGTTCAGTCTGAGGCACACATTTTCGCAAAATCTGGTCAGCACATTTCCTATATAAAAATGGTTCATCCTACACAAACCATTTCACATCATGCAAAAACTTTTTCTTTTGATAAAAGTTTAATTCATCGAGCACAATGCCACTGACCAGGTAGTTGGCATAATCAGCATACCAAGGCACAAATATACAATTCACAGCAAATATAGATTCGTCAGGAAAGCTCTCATTAATCAGGAGATTATTAGCACAATCAGAGTTATTCATAAGCCTAGATAAATGATCAGCTACTTGATTTTCAGTTCCTTTCCTATCAGCAATTTGCACATCAAATTCTTGCAATAATAAAACCCATCTAATTAGCCTAGGTTTGGATTCTTTCTTACATAAGAGATATCTAATAGCAACATGATCAGTATGAACTATAACTTTAGTACCCATCAAATAGACTCTAAATTTCTCAAAAGCAAAGACAACAACAAGCATTTCTTTTTTAGTAGTTGAGTAATTTACCTGTGCTCCAGCTAAGGTTTTGCTTGCATACTAAATAGGATAGAAAATCTTACCATGTCTCTGACCAAGCACAGCTCCAACCGCATAATCGCTCGCGTCGCACATAACCTCAAAGGGTAGTGACCAATCAAGGGCCACTATAATTGGTGCGGTGATGAGTCTCTGCTTAAGTTCTTCAAAGGCTTTCAAGCAGTTTGCATCTAACTTGAAAGGGGTATCCTTTTCAAGCAATTGAGAAAGAGGCTTTGCTATATGTAAAAAATCATTGATAAATCGTCGATAGAATCCAGTGTGCCCCAAGAAACTTCTTATAGCTTTCACATTAGTAGGCGGTGGTAGTTGCTCAATTACTGAAACTTTGGCCCGATCTACTTCCAACCCTCTTTTAGACACTTTATGCCCCAGTACTATTCCTTCACAAATCATGTAATGGCACTTTTCCCAATTTAGGACTAAATTAGTGTCTTTACACCTTTGCAAGACTCGTGTTAAATTGGCCAGACATTCTTCAAAAGTGATGCCGAATACTGAGAAATCGTCTATGAATAATTCCATGATATGCTCAATCATGTCAGAAAAGATCGACATCATGCATCTTTGAAATGTGGCAGGAGCGTTACATAGTCCAAAAGGTATGCGTCTAAATGCGAAAGTCCCATATGAACATGTGAAAGTGGTCTTTTCTTGATCCTCCGGGGCAATAGCAATCTGATTGTATCCAGAATAGCCATCCAAGAAACAGAAAAATTTCTTGCCTGCTAATCGATCTAACATCTGATCGATGAATGGAAGCGGGAAATGATCCTTTCTTGTAGCCATGTTCAACTTCCTGTAGTCCACACAAACTCTCTAGCCTGTGACTGTTCTTGTAGCAATCATTTCATTCTTCTCATTATGCACTACTGTCATACCTCCTTTCTTAGGGACACACTGCACCGGACTTACCCATTCACTATCTGAGATGGGGTAGATAATTCCAGCATCCAGCCACTTAATGATCTCTTTCTTGACCACTTCTTTCATTATCGGATTCAATCTTCTTTGGTTTTCCATTGATTTCTTGTGGTCGTCTTCTAAAAGAATTTTGTGCATACAGATGGCTAAACTGATCCCCTTTATATCTGCTATGGTCCAACCAATAGCTCTTTTGTGCTCCTTTAACACTCTTAACAGCTGCTTCTCTTGGGAAGATGTTAATGCTGATGAGACTATGACTGGAAAAGTTTCCCCTTCCCCCAAATAGGCGTATTTTAGATGTGGAGGAAGAGGTTTCAGTTCCAACAATGAAGGCTGCTCGATGGAAGGTGGTAGAGCATGGGTATTTCGTGAAGTCAGCTCCAGTGATTCAAAATGCCCATTCTGTTTAGCTATAGGCCTAAATGCATTAAGCTTGTGCTCAACTTCCACTCTTTTCACTTCCTCTAAACTTGACTTACCAATAAGTACTGCTTCAAGAGGATCGGTGAAAGTATAAGAGTCTAATTCTTCTTAAATCATTTCTTCAACGATAGATACTCGTGAGCATTCCTCGACACTACCCAGATGCTTCATGGCTTTCTCCACACTGAAAGTGACTTGCTCGTCTCCCAATCACATTATTATTTCCCCTTTTTCCACATCAACAAGTGCTCTGCCCGTAGCTAGAAATAGGCTCCCCACTATCAGTGGGATGTCTCTATCCTCTTCAATATCAAGCACAATAAAATCAGCGGGATAGATGAACTGCCCAACTTTTACTAACACGTCTTCAATGATTCCATGTGGATAAGAGAGACTTCTATCGGCTTACTGCAAAGTGACTGTCGTGGGGTTGGCCTCTCCCATCTGTAGCTTTCAAAAAACTGATAAGGGCATAAGGTTTACAGCAAATCCTAAATCACAGAGTGCTCGACCTTCAAACTTATCCCCAATCATGCAAGGGATTGAAAAGGAACCGGGGTCTTTGCACTTGGTTGGTAAGTTAGATTTCAGGATATTTGTAGTCTCCTTTGTCAAAGCCACTGTTACAAACTCAGTAAACCGCTTCTTCTTGCTAAGCATGTCCTTAAGGAACTTGGCATATTTAGGCATTTGCTCCAAGGCTTTGGAGAAAGGGATATTGATGTGAAGTTGTTTAAACATGCTCAAGAACTTCTTATACTGATCATCAAGGACTTTCTTCTATAATCTCTGTGGGAATGGAGGCAGTGGCACCACTTTAGGATGTACAACTGTCTTTTCTTCAGATTTTTTCACTTTAGACTCTCCTTCCTTGTCCTTTTCTTTGTTGCTAAAATTGGCAACCTGTTTCTCTTTCTTCTGTTGAAGTTATTCACTTTCTATCTGGATAGTGCCTGATACACCCTTAGAATTCATCTTAGTTGGGTCCTCCACTTGAATTTGTATTTCAGGGAGTTCTTTACCACCTCTCAAAGTGATAGCTTTGCATTCTTCCTTACCCTTTCTTCTTAGGTTGGGAATTGTATCACTTGGCAAACCTCTTTGGTGCAGTGCATTTACAGCAGATGCTAATTGCCCCATCTGTACCTCTATGTTCTTAAGGGAAGAATCCACTATTGCATTTATACCAGCTTGCTCTTCATTATTCTTGATCTGAGTGGTCATGAACTTAGCCAGTACATCTTCTAGATTCGTCTTGGGCTCTTAAACAGGTACATTCTGCCTTGTTACTTGAGAAAACCCAGGAGGTTGATTTGGCCTAACTCCAGAAGATGATGGTTGATTAAGGGATGGACCATTCTTCCAAGAGAAATTCGGATGGTTTCGCCATACAGGATTATAAGTGTTCGAGTATGGATTCTGATTCTTTGGAAAGTTCCCCACATAGTTAACTGATTCTGTTAATACAAAGGGGCACTGTTCTGTTGAGTGCAGATCTCCACAATTCTCACAAGTAGTTGGAGTCACTTGGGTAGAACATACATTCAATTGCTGGTTTCGTTGCACCTGAGATTCCAACATATCAAACCTTTTGTTCAGAGCAGAGAGAATAGTTGCTAGTGGTACGGAAGAGTCTTCTTGAGTGCTAGCAACATTAGCAGTAATCCTTCTATCACCTCTTCTTTGAACATAGCTCTCAGATAGTGTGTCCAAAACTAGAATAACATCATCTACCGACATGTCATCCCAACGCCCATTTAAGATAGCATCCAGCATAATGTCAGTTTGTGGAGTCAGGCGTGTGCAGAAATTCTGAACAATGGCACAGTTATCCATTCCATGACTCGGACATTGACGGAGTAAATATTTGTATCTCTGCCATGCAGCGTACAAATGCTCATCTGAAGCTTGCTTAAAATTGATGAGCTCACGACGAGCATCTGCTATTCTATTATTTGGAATGAAGCAAGCTCTGAACCTTACCTCTAGCTTGTCCCAAGTGTTTATTGAACCCTCTGGTAAATTTAACAACCATTCCTTAGCCTTTCCTTGCAGAGAGAGTGGGAATAGTCTAAGTCTTAATACATCCCTTGGCACCCCATTTTGTTTGAATGAATCACATACTCCCAAAAATGACAGAATGTGGCGGTTGGGATCTTCATCAGACCTCTCACCAGTGAATTGTCCATTGAGCTGCAGCATGGAGATCATCACAGGTTTTAGCTCAAAATTAGCAGCTTGAAAATCCGGGACTACAATGCTCGGCTGAGTGGTTCTCATGGTTCTTCCCACAAAATCTTTGATAGTACGATTCTGATTATCTTCGTTCACCATATCTGTGGTAGGAACGACTATCTCACTTTCTGCTTGGATTAGTGTAGACCCTTCAGCCAAGATATCCGTTAAACTCCTTGTCTTTCTAGGTGTTCTGTTAGATCTGGTTTTAGGTGGCATAAACTATGTACCTGTGAAAACAAAGGAGTGCAGATCAAGAGTCTTACTAAGCTAAAAGAATTAAGGGGGAATTACTAAGAAGGTAATAACTGAATAGCTAACAACTGAAAGCGTAAATAACTAAGAAAAAGTAAATAAAAGAAAATAAATGTTTAAACTAAAACTACTCAAAGTTCTCTAATTCTCTTCATCAATTGCCTTAATTCCCCGGCAATAGCGCAAAAAACTTGATGCTCACTAAAATATGACACCGCAAGTGTACGGGTCGCAACCGTAGTATGTGATGAATCAAGGTTGTTCCCTTAGAGAATTAGCACAATTGGCGATTAGGCATTAGAGTTCTCACATTCATTTTAGTTAAACAATCAAATTGCAAATGGATTTATGAAATTACGTAAAGGCAAGTAATAAACGATGATTATAATTGAAAGTATACAATTAGAAACACCTTAGAAATTTTAATCCCCTTTATATCAACTGTCGATTATTTCCTTTTTAATTAAACAGCTTAATATAATTACTAGAGTCAAGGTTGAAGTAGATGCAATTGTCTTTCGATCCAATTGAACCCTTATATCCACTCACGCTTGATATCTCAAGGAGTGGTTAATAAATGTTCAAGTGCAGACCTTCTTTCGACTACCTAGGGCCCTTGAGGATATCTCTATCTCAGGTGCAAATTAGATTATATCTAATCCTAAGTTGTTTAACCAATGGTCTATAAGCAATTCCCTTCCGTCAAAGGTTAATTACTTAATCCACAATCAAACTAAAGGAGGCCACCTAATAGAATGAAATATATTTCAAATTAAACACTATAAATTCCAATAACTGCAGAATCAACAAGGTAAAATAATCTCTACAAATTAAAGGTTCATAAAATCCCTAAGGATTACAAAAGTTAGCCGCTCATGGCTTGAAATCCACAGACAAATTCAGCAGACATATTAACTATCATCAACTAAGAGGGGAGATGGAGTAGAAACACCTAATCGGAAGGAAAATCAACAGAATCAACGAATTCCCAATCAAATTGAAACTTTTCCAACACCCTTGATGCGTTTTCTTCTCTCCTAGTCGGCCAAAACTCCCTTTGCATGCTGAATGAATGAAACCCTAGGCTTCCCTCGACTTTTCTAGCTTGCTAAATTAAACTGTGCGTTTCAGGGTCCGATCTCGCTATGGGGAGGAGTGCTTCTCGCTATAGCGAGATCTCATAAGTTCCCAGATTTTCTGCTGTTCTCGCTACTGCTACGCTATGGCGAGTTTCTCCCTGGAATTTGTATGCTTCGTGACTTCGCTGTGGCGAAGTACCTCATTCGCTATACCAAAAGTGTGTTCTCGCCATAGCGAGTTGAATCCTCACTGTAGCGAGAATGCTTGATCCACTTGTACTTTCTCACTTCTCAGCTTCCTTCTCTTTTCTCAATTCTTTCTTTCTTCTTTTATCTTTCCTGAAATTGAAATCAATCATAGAGTAAGGCTCAAACTGCTAAAGATAATACAATAAAATACTCTCTTTATTTTGTGTGATTGAATTCATTTTTAACTCTATTAATAAAGAAGAAAGCACTTGCCTCCCTAATTTGATCTTAAATATAATCTCGTTTTATACCACAAATTAGGGAGTTATCAAGGTTTAAGAACAAAAGCTTCGTTCAAACAAAGCAACTTGGCTCTTCTATCACAAATTGAACCCAAAACTATAAAAGAAGCCTTGAAGGATGAAGATTGGATAGCTGCGATGGAAGAAGAACTTAACCAGTTTAAAAGAAATGATGTATGGAATTTAGCGGAACCCCCTGAAAATGCCTCAGTGATAGAAACAAGATGGATATTTCGAAATAAACTTGATGAACAAAGAAATGTCATAAGAAACAAAGTTAGACTTGTGGCCCAAGGATACTCTCAAATAGAAGGTATTGATTTTGATGAAACTTATACTCTAGTTGCAAGACTTGAATCCATACGCATGTTACTTGCCTATGCCTCATTTATGAATTTCAAATTATTCCAAATGGATGTTAAAAGTGCTTTCTTGAATAGATTTATTCACGAAGAAGTACTTGTCAAACAACCTCCTGGTTTTGAAGATAAAAATTTGCCTAATCATGTTTACAAATTTTCAAAAGCTCTTTATGAATTAAAACAAGCTCCTAAAGTTTGATATGAAAGATTGAGCAATTTTTTACTTCAAAATGGGTTTATCAGAGGTAAAATAGACACTGCACTTTTTATCAGAAGACATGATAATGATTCATTACTTGTTCAAATTTATGTGGATGATATTATGTTTGGTAGTCTTAATGAACTTCTCTGTCAAAAATTCTCTAAGCTTATGTAAGGAAATTTGAAATGAGCATGATAGGAGAAATGAACTTCTTCCTTGGTTTGCAAATCAAGCAAACAAAGAAAAAAAACTTTATTAATTAAATTAAATACACCAAGGAGTTGCTTAAGAAATATAGTTTTGAAAATGCAAAACCCATGGGTACTCCAATGTATCCATCATCAAACCTCGACAAAGATGAAAAAGGTAAAGATATTGATAAAAAATTATATAGAGGTATGATTGGATCTTTGCTTTATCCCACTGCTAGTAGACCAAACATTATTTTTACTATATGTAAATGTGCTATATTTCAATCTAATCCTAAAGAATCCCACTACATTACTGTAAAAAGAATTTTTAGATACTTAGTAGGAACACAAGACCTTGGCTTGTGGTATCCAAGATCTAATAGATTTGAACTAGTGGGATATGCAAATGCTAACTTTGCAGGTGATAAACTTGACCGAAAAAGCATTACAGGTACTTGCCAATTTCTAGGAACTACCTTGGTATCTTGGTTTAGCAAGAAATAGAGCTCAGTTGCTTTATCAACTGTTGAGGCTGAATATATGGCAGTAGGAAGCTGTTGCACTCAGCTCCTATGGGTGAAGCAACAACTAGAAGATTTTTCACTTACCTACAAACAAATTCCAATATTCTGTGATAATACCAATGCCATCTGCCTAACCAAAAATCCAGTACATCACTCTCAAACCAAGAATATTGAAGTTAAACATCACTTCATTTGAGATCATGTACAACAAGGAAATGTAGAGATAAAATACATACAAACTGACCTGCAACTAGCTGATATTTTTACAAAACCTTTACTAGAAACTAGGTTTTCTACGTTAAGAACTAGCTTGGGCATGATTAGCAATGATTAATCTCTGTATGTCTGCTTATCCTGTATGTTTTCAAAAACCTTGTCGACAAGATCCCTGAGGCCATGAAAAGTTAAATGAACATTGACTATGAAGTTACGCGCCAAAAATACTGTACCATCTTCTTCTCCAATCAGACTTTGGTGTATGGTCTGTGCGTTCAAATCATAGTCTCTCTCATCTGTAACTTTATGAAAAGTAGCGAGTAAGGCACAAGTGTTAGAAAATCTTGACTTCTCTCTCCCCACATTAATAATTGACGTGCTGGAATAGCCTCTTCAGTGCACACCTCCTCTACTTCCCTTCATCACTACGCTCTCTTGTTTCTAAACCTCCTTGAACCTTAGCAGAGCAAGACATCATCTCTTCCATCCATTGCCTCAAAATGTCTCACACAAAGATGGTTTACCCACAAATCTCCGGTGACACAAAGTATTCTTATCTCTGATTCTGAATCCGGTCCATCTCCGGCAGGGAATGCTCCCTAGCAACCACCTTCGTCTTCTGTATCCACTTATTCCCACAACTCAAAAAGGGCTATTCGCTCCAAACCTTCAGAATCTGAACCCGTAAAACAACCTTCTTCTCAGCCTTCCTCATCTCGTATACCTACGGAGAACCCACCTACTTCCGATGAACCCACTACTATTCCGTTATCACAACCCCTATCGTCATCAGAGACCTCGGGTGCTCGATGCTCCAAACGTTCCCTACTACCTTCCTCTTTGGCGAAAGAAAAGAAATTAAAACATGTCCTTGCAGAACAGTCGTTGAGAGAGTCCTCTGAAGACATTCTTTCTGACTCAGGTGACTCCACTGATGCCAAAGATTTCCTGTCTCCCAAAGAAAAGGAGCACTATAAATCCAACTTTCATTGACGCTCCGTTGCCTGTGACAAAATCGTCTCCTTGTACAAACTCCAGTCCATTCACTGTGATATCAAGCAGCCCTTTGAGAAAATGGGGTGGCACAAAATGCTCGAGCTCCAAGAAGAAGTGTATGAAGATCTTGTTAGGTTATTCTATGCTAATTTGTCAATAGTGAATGATGGTCTTGTCTCTAGTATCCTTCATCAAAGGTCACTAAATATTACTAACAAAGAAAAAACTATGGAAGCTCTTGGGCCTCTCATTCTTGGGCAATTCTTATTTTTTCTAGAAAAATTGGGGAAAAAACTTTCCTGTTACATATGAAGAAGCCTGTGATTATTTAGTCGAGCGACCAGATCTTCTTTCTCCAGGCTAAATAAATGGACTGGCACTAAGTTTTAAGCGACGAATTATGGCACACATCATCAGCATCTGCCTTCTGCCTTGCTCTCGTTCCTTAGAGTCTCTCAACAAAAGAGATGTCTGCCTTTTCTACTGCCTAGTTACTAGAATGCCCATTGATATTGGCACTTAGATTTTACGATTCATGACCTAATCCACTACTATCTCCAATCCTTCTGCAAGTCTTTCCTATGGCATGCTACCTACTCGAGTCTTCAAAGATCATAAGGTCAGTTTGACGCACTACCCCTCTCTTCTTGTCGACACCACATGCACCGAAGTTACCTTTTGATTAATGCACTATAGTCTTGTCGACAACCAGTGGATCCGTACTTCTGATGCCACTCCCTCCATCGACCAAAAGACGCCTCCTAACTCCCCAGCTCACTCTGATCACCACCCTGTCTCCCCTCCTCCCCTACACCCCCATGGCAAAGCTTCTACTTCCACCTCTGCTCCACCATCTCCTGGTTATGCCCCTTCCTCATCTTCTACTCCACCCTCCTCTTCCTCTTCGGACTCTCTTGATATGTTGCACTGTATCCTCGAAGCTCAGACCTCGCTTAATAAGATGTTTACCACCTCTCTCCATGCCATTCAAGGTCAGCTTCATCAAATCTCTGATCAAATGGGTGACCTCACAGCCAACCTTGGGACCATGAGGAGCCTCCTAGCAGATCACGGCCCTCTTTCTCAACATCTTCAGGCTATTCATCAGGAACTCAAAGCTGCCAAAACCAGTGTCAATCTTAAGGCCACTGTTCTCAATCATCGGCTTCAAGATATTGACACTGCTATCATGGACTCCCTAAAAGTATTAAAAGCCATCTACCAGTGCCATTAATTTCTTACGTCTTCTTCATTTGACTGACCTATGATGATGTATTTTTTTCCTTACCCCTCTTTGTTAAGATCACTTTTGCATACTGCGATAATTAGTATTTTTGATCATCCCTAACTGTCTTTCTGCTTACTAATCATCTCCCTTTTGCTGCTAACAAAAAAGGGGAGAACAACGCTATTAAATCTAATTATGATTATATCTGCTGATCTGGTTAATGAATCTAATTATATCTGTTAATTTATATTTGCTACTGATCTGGTTAATAAATCTGGTTAGATTATATCTGCTACTCGATTCTTACTACTATTTAAAAATGAATCAGCAATTAAATTATATGTGAGGGATTAATGACAACAAACGATATACTCTGATTTTAAAGGTATCTCATGTCTTTGTTTTTTGTCTTTGTGCTTTGGTCTCTATACCCCTTTTTCTTATTAAGGGGGAACACATATTCAGGGGGAGTCTTGCTTGTTTTTGATTATCTGTGTAGACTTTTGTCATCATCAAAAGGGGGAGATTGTTAGCCCAATGGTCTCTCAATCCTCTTATGTTTGATAATTCCAAAAGTCCAAGTCAGATAAAAGCCCACCCAATATAATCTTTTGTTTGATGCTTTTTATATTCCCTGCAGAAAGCATATAAAACTTTTTAAAAAACTCTGATTCTGCTATCCTAAAAAGCTAAAAGTTGACTTTATACTGGGATTATGTTTTTGCCATGTTCCAAAGTCAACTGCTCCCTTTTGTTTATTCATCGAAAGTATAAAATCTACCCACTCCCCTGGACGTGTTGATCGAAAGAAAAAATTGGTGAAAGAAACTCTGAGCTAATTTATTAAAGCGCCGCTGATCTTCCACTGAAACACTCAGCTACCTCTTGGCTACTCAACCTCTACTGTAGTCAAATGGTCAAGTATGAAAGAGAAGGAGTAACGGCTATTTTTCTGTGTATATATATCTGAAGTAGCTGCACTTACAACACCACCAAAATATATTGAGAAAAGCTTTCTCATCTTCATAATGTGTGTACTTTTACTAAGTGCTTAGTGTCTGGTCTATTTTGAAGTTCATCTGTAAGTCTTGTGCTGATCTGTTGATCTCTGCAAGAGTCTTGAATAATATAGCAACTGTGAGAAAGAAAAGAAGGCTGTGTGTAAGCTACTAAAGTCTGTAAAAGTTTGAGGTAAGTTTGAAAACCTAGTGTACTTGCTGTGAACTCTGATTTAACTTAGTGAAAATCCCTTGTTGTGCAACAAGGGAACTAGACGTAGGTTTTAAGGACCGAACCAGGATATATCAAGTGTCCTTCTTCCTTTCACTTTTTTTTTTTTTTATCTTTCAGCTTCTGTACTAAAACCTTGTTAACAAGGTCCTAATTTATCTTCTTGATCTTTACTTTTCAGTCATAGAAGATCATGTCAAAAAGATCTTAGTCTATTTACATGGTTTTCGGTTTTACAGTTTTAACTGAGATTGTTGGTTTTAATATTAAAAGTACCTATTCACCCCTTTAGTTGCATTCTTCAGTTGGTTGCTTCTTTCCCTTGATTTTATCTTATCACATTCATTAGAAGACACCGAGGAGATCGCAGGTTAATTATTCTTCACAATCCCTGGTCCTTTTTCTTCTTTTGTAAGATTGGCTTCAGCATACATAACTAACACAAATTCATATTTTATCTTGATACCAAAATAATCAAATTAATGTTATAAACTATAGGCTGTAAAAACAGGGCAGATGTTCACCCAAAAAGAAAAAAAGACTGGATTACATTACTATTTTTTTTTTGTTATAAAATTTCTCTGAATTATACTTGCACCTCTTTTTTATTTCAGAAATTAAGCATATTTTTTTATAGAGATAGAGAGAGATATATCTGAAAAATAAATAAAGATATTTTTCTTATAATTAAAAATAAAGAATGTTATTATAATTTTTTGAGAAAAAAAACAAGAATATTTTTTTTGTAATTGAAAATAATTAAGGTTATTGCAATTTTTTAGAGCACGCATAAATAACACGCATGCGTGCACGCGTGCAGAGATATATATATATATATATATATATATATTTTGGTGACTTACTAAAGAATATCTTACTCTAGAACTACTTTAATTGTACATCAAATTTTCACAAAAGCATGTTTAGACCAACTTACCATTTTCACGATCAGTGGTTTGTATATCAAGGGTGTTTCCCGCATATCATGAGAGAAAAGGAATATATGTTATTGAGGCTAAAATTAATCTAGTTTCCATACACACACACATATACAACCACATTAGTCAATATCATTAACTATTAGATCTTATAAACAAAATAGTTTACTATAAACAACTTCAATTTTATACCAACTTCCAATTTTTATAGAAGGATACTAACATCATGCTATATGCCAGAGAGAGTTTGATCGCCTACACCACATTATCTTCTCCAAGATGGAAGTCTTCGGTTTTCCTCATTCTAGTATTGAAATTTCAACTATCCAATAAAAGAAGAGTATTGAAAGTTTCACAAGAAGGAAAAACCATCTTAGTTGGAATTTGCCTCCTACATAGACTCCTGAAGGAGCAGACATCTTGGACAACTTAAGGATAGTTTCTTTGGTTCCTCTATACATTCTAAGATGGGTGAGTTACATAGTCACCTAAAATGAGTTAGAACAGACAGTGATATGCTTCATGGGATTCGCCATATCCTTGCCGCCAGCATGCATCACGAATTCTGCTGGAGAGAGGAAGCTGCCATGGCAGACACATACAATACAGACTTGGCCTCTCCTGTAAGTGTACAGTAACCCTTTTATTCTCTTTCCGCCAGGACCATCTCCGGTGGTAGTCACGCTTGGCATTTTTCTTAGGATCTCTATGTCATCACCTTTAAGACTGCAGGGGTCCAAAATCTTGGACCTTTTGGATGGATTCTCCAGCTTAGTATCAGCAGGCCTTGGTGGCAAATCCTTAACCATTGGTTTAGGAGAGACCATGACATCTTTGCCCTTCTTGGATGATGTGTGGATGTTGGAACTAGCTCCTAGTTCAGCCAAACCACTTGGGCCTGTATATGGCATGTTATACGGATCACTCGCGAATGTATCTTTTAGAATGGAAAGAAAGCCCAAAAGAGATTCAGGTTCAGATAAGCAAGATAGTTGAGTTACTACATTAAGAATTGTATCAGAAAAAAAGTGTTCAAAACTTTTCATCCAGAATAAAAAAATTGCTAATTATTATAGTCACGCAAATAAGCAGTTGTTGTGTCAAACACCAAAAGCCGTAAGTTAATTACAATTCCACCTCATCACATGTTATCCACATTTACAGTTCCACCTCATCACATGTTATCCACATTCCACATGATTATTTAGGTAGAACAACATAATCAAGACAGACAACCATATAGAAGTATTCATGAGTCATAAATCTAGCATCAAAGACATAAATCTAGAAGGGAAATTTCCAATCCAGCTTTACTATCATGAATATTAAGCCATGTTTCAGATCATTATAGATAAGATAATTAAGAGAGATGTGTTCAGTGCTAAGGTATAAGACTAGTTGAATGCTTGCAGCATCCATAATAATCAATGTCTTCTGACACTTAATTACAACGGCGAAGTCTATCCAGATTCCAGCAAGTCTCATTGTATATGCTGGCATAAGATTGGTTATGTTTTTGGGTTTAGCCTGTTATTTAGCAACATGAGAAATTGTGGTAGGTGGTAACACTCAACAAGAGAAACATAACTTGTTTGCCAGACTCACTGTTTGAAATTTGAAGGAACCCTTGCCCTCTTGCTTTGCTTTCAATTCTAAGGACTTGTTTGATACGTAGAAAGTTAAGAATGAAAAAGGAAAGAGGAAGGAAAAGGAAAAAGGTGATTTTGTAGATAGGAAATATCTATAATACTCTTATTTTTAATGATTGAATAATTATTATTAGAGAGTATTAAATAATAATTAAATAATAATTATAGGAGTAAAATTAAGATTTTCTCAAAACTTTTCCTTTCCTTACTTCTTTTCCTTTTGTTCCAGGTACCAAATGGTCCCTAATAGATCAAAGACTGGACACCCAGCCATTGAGGTTTATCCAAGGGAAAAGCAAAACAATAAGAAAATTATCAACATGAGACACAAAGCGATATGAAGAAGTCATGTATACCCAAAACTAATTCAATAAACTTTTATGTGGTGAGGAGAATTGAGGAGGAAGGTGCAATATGATGAAGGCTTGATAATGGAACAGTGAAGAAAAACACGTGTATCTTATAGTAGCTCAGATCATTTTAAGTGGTAACATTTGATTATCAAGGTTGGTCCAAACATATGCAAGCAATGAAGAACACCATCAGACAACATTGATAACAGGCATAAATCTTTAATAATAAGTAGCCTCACAAAGAGGGAGGAACTTTACCGTCCATTCCTATATTCTCACAATTGCTAACCCGCTCCCCTTCAAGTGTCTTATGACAACTTGTTGCTTATGCTACTACTCCCAAAATATGGTAGAGAATTCTAACACAAATTCTACACATTTGCTTAATGGTTAACTAGTATGCCTGTAGTTGAAAATACATTTAAATGCCTCTTATGCCATATGGATCTGCTTTCCTATTAGGGAGAAGTTTCTATGACCATGCATCATTTGACTTGACAGTCTTGGTTTGCTATTAACTTCAGAGGCTTTGCAATCACTTTGTGGTTTCTTTATTTGTCGTGTCGTCATATATGATCAATCTTATGCTTTCATGTAACATGTTTATGAGATTTATCAATATATCTTTTGTCGATACGCTGTTGACTGTAGGTTCTTCTTATCTTGCAATACATGGCTAAATTCAAGTGTAGATCCTAAGTAGTCTTAAAAATCTCGTGTTCGACTCTTTAACGGCCCACAAACAACAATTTCGCATTTTAATGTTGCCATTCCATGTGTTTGACACATACTACTTTCGTTGTGGTTATGCGTATTTTTTACAGTAGTGTTCTCAGCAAAAACGCGGCAAATGCTGCTTTCACGCACCCTATGCCTTTGAAGTGAAACAAGAAATTCTACTTTAATTCATTAAAGTTCTTTTCTCGCATGTTAGGGCTTTCAGTTACACAACCTTGGCAAAGATAAACCTTTCCCTATTCTACTCTCTTCAGCATTAGTCACCATCACCAATATCACAAAATTCCAAATTAAACTAATGAATCTAAATTAATTGAAAATCACTTGGAGGAAAGAAGAACGACACAAAGAAGCAGGGGAATATAAAGCATTCAAAACAAAAATCAACTTAGTTTTTTATCATTTAACTGCAATTCAAACCATACGATTGTTGTCCAAGTTTCTAATGCAATCACCAGAAGTATTAAAAGTCAAGCAATTAATTCTTAATTAACCCTAACAGCAGAGGAACAATAAATTGACTTAGAAACATATATATATATATATATATATATATATATATAAAACATAAAAGGACTCATGTCAAATTTAAATTGAGTATCAATCAATCAAATGAACAACATTGGAAAGAAGATAGTAAAGAAAGTGAAGTTACCCTCATGCTTTGATGAATCCCCAGAAGGAGTTGCCATCATCTTGAGCTTATCAACAGCAGCAGAGACTGAAGGAACCTTAGAAGCATCAACCGAGGCCAGAGACTTTTTCGCCTCTGCTGCAGCTGCCGCCCTCCTCAGCTTCTCTTGCAGCCATCTCCTCCCAGTCTCCGCCCTTCTCATTGTCTGCAAATCCCCAAACCTCACAAGAGCCTTCTCAGCCTCCACGGGAAGGGAAGAGGATCTATCCAGCAATGGAACAGAGGAATTGCCCTGAACCCCATTATCGGCCATGAGGGTGATTTCTCCAGCAATTGTCGATGACCTCATCAAAGGCATTTCTTCTGCATTTTGACCGTAGAACCCATCCAGAGAAAGCTTGAGGGAAAGGTCTATTTCTTTGAGATTGGTGGATGACTTGGAGTTGTTTGGCTTCTCGGGAAAGAATCGGTGTAAGAAATGCGGAGTAGTTTCACTGTCTTGGTTGAAGAAATCAATTTGATCAACATTGGTTTTCTGGGTTGTCACCTCCATCGAAATCCAAGCGAAAGGTGAAAACTTTGACAATAACAGCTCCGTTGAATGCTTCCCTGCGAGAAACAGATATATAGAAGTTAGACACAACAATTTGGATAGTTACCTTTAATCATTTCAAAAAGCCCACTTCCCCAAAAGATTAATGGGCATTACATACAGATAAAATGTATAAGGAAAGGGGGGAAAGAAGCTCAAATCTGAATGCAAACTCAAGTTTTGTGAACAAAAAGTTTATATAAGTAAAAAGAGAAGCAAAACTATGGATGCAGAGCAGCTTATGCTGGTGGTACAATTAAAATTACGGTACCAGAGAGGGAAAGTGTCTGAAAGGAAGGAGAAATAGAGAGAAAAAGATAGGGACAAAGAAGTCTGGACCTGAGTAAGAAGATCATACACAGTTATTTGCTTCTGCATGTTGTTGGTAGGTATTAGCGAACATTGTGACAACGCACTTCGAAACTTCCACGTGTTGAACAGAGGGAAGAGAGAGAAAGAGAGGTTAGAATCGCCAGTGGTTACCCTTTGCTCTGGCCCGACCTCTCTCTCGCTCTCTCTGGCTTGCTCGCTTCAGCGCTGCAAGTAGGAGCAGCTCAAAGCAGAAGTCCTCGGACACTGATTCTTGAGCCTGCATTATACGCCTTGGGGGCTGCCATGTAATTGTGGAAGAAATTGGGGGTATTAGTGTCAAATAATAGTGAGGCAGAGCCACCGTCCTCCGTGTTTGTACCCTGTACTTGCTTTAAATGGCATTTGGATCCTTCTCCTTTGTAGGGACTCCGGCGAAGTCACTCACCCTGTCTCATTTTCCCAATCTGGTTATGGAATGCACTTTTTAATATCCTCTTTTTTAATTTTAAGAGAATTTAGACTTATATATAATTTTGGTTCTTTTATATTCATAAAAGTTTCAATATAATTCTTCTAAATTGTGTCCCTGTGTCATATTATTTATTCAATTTTTTTAGAACGAAGAGCTTGAATCTCAAATTATTTATCCAATATTCAAGACTAAATGTAATATTATTGATTTATACATTATTTATTTAATTCAGATTTAGTATCCAAGTAAAAAATTTGGAAAAGGGATAAAATTAAATTATTTTAAAAATTAAGAGGATAATATTACTTGCTTTTAAATTAGATGGACCAAAAGTGTATGTAAGTCAATAATCTAAATTTAATAACAAAAAATTGAAATAAATTTTATTTTTTAAATAAAATAACTAAATCAATTATTAAAAAAAAACATATCTTACAAAATAACAATCAAAACCAATCAACGATGGAATTTTTTCAAATTAATATAACTTACAATATTTTAATAAATTATTTTTTAATAAAGTTATATGTTTATTTATAATTTATAATTAGTTTAATTTACTTATTTATATTAAGTTAAATTTATCTACTTAAAGATTTAATCAATATAGGTGTGAATCACGTTGCTAAGTGACCAAACTGAGTAGCATAAAGGCTATTTGTTAATCATCGACTTAGACTATCTTTTGCGCTTAAAGTTGTTTTCATCAATGACTTATTATAAAATAAAAATTGATATAGATATTTTTTGTTAAAATATTACGGAAGTAAAATATTATAAAAGTGTTTGATATATTGTTTTTCTTACATTTTATAGTATTCTAGATATTGTAATGTATGGTATCCAGGTTAAAAATATATATTAATCAAACTATTATATAAAAATTATCAAAGTTGAAAACAATATGCTGTGAGATTCTCATAATTTTTTAAAAATATAAGATATTACATGGAATAATATTATATTTTAAATTCACTAGTTATCTCAAATATTAATAATAAACAGTAGTTGATATAAAAATATCAAAATTAAGAACACAGTGCATCAAATATTTTTATTGGTGAGAAAATTTAAATATAATCTATTCTATATATATATATATATAACTCAGATACTGTTTATTTGCACTATAATATATTATAGTGTTTATATATTGTTTATGAACTGTTGTATTACTATTTACATACTGTATAACATTATTTACTCATTATTTTTTAAAAAAATTTATGAGACTCATTTTTTTAATTTTTTGATAGGACCCACATTTTTTGAAAAATTTTCTGGACCTCCAAGCATAAATGCTAGTATGAATTAGAAAAGAACATGTAGAAAGAAGTTGGCAAAAAATATAGAACAGGATTTTTGATTCACAAAAAAAAAAAAGGAATAGGATTTTGGATTTTGTGCAAGTTTGTGGATCTGCATTAAAGTGGCAGGTAGCATGGCAACGACACCAAAGTGGCTTCCGCAGTTCTCGTAATCGGTGCTCTGCTTTCTCTTTTGCATTTGTGCGGACACGTGTCCATGAAATGATTTGGACACGTCAAATTTTTGCAAAAATTATGTTTTACAACCATAAATAAAAAAAATATTGTGAAATGTTTTAAAATTTTAAATTATTTTAAAATCTTAAAAAATTAAAAATTTTGATTGTAAGGAAAAATAATACAATTCATATTATAAAATTCATAACTTGTTTTTGTTGTTCATCCAATTTATCCTCTAATTCTTATTTATTAATATTTAAGAAATATTTTTTATAATTAAACTTTTTTATTCTTTAAATTTTTATAATAATTTTAAGATTTAAAATTCTTTATAATAAATATTTTTTATTTATAGTTTTGAAATGTAATTTTTTTAAATTTTTTGTACCAAAAGAAAGTAGATGAAAAGACAAAATTACACACAAATAATTTTCTATTTCTCTTATAGAATAGAGTAAATTATTAGTCTGATGTTTAAAAGTTCATGTTTTACTAACTTAACACTTAAATAACTAATTTAGATGATGGGAAGAAAACGTCTTAGGTAAAAAAATAAAAATTTCATATGTCTTCTGAAAAAAATGAAAAGTATTATAATCTTAAATCTCATTAACATGTTTATATTATAGACTTAGTTCATGATAAGATTATATTAATAATTAAAAAAATTATCAACAAAGTAATGATTATTATTTATTTAAATTATAAGTTGATAACTAAATCGTTTTTAGAAACTCAAATAATAATTTAATCATTAAAATATCTAATATTGATACCTTAATATAATAATAATGTTTAGGAAGGACTCTTGCTTCTTAAATTTCCTTTTACCTGAACCTAAAGTTTGTCTTCTATTTTATCACTTAAGTAAACACTTTTAGTTTTACCTTCTTATCATAAATTTCATTAATAAACATCTTTAACTATTGTTATTATTTTTAAAAAAATTATATTTTTATAAATTAGTTTGACAAACATGACAATACAGAAACTTCATGATTACATGATATATGGTGATTTAAAATTTATAAATAAGATATTTTTTAAATTATTAAAAATATAATTTGTGTCATTTAAGAGAAAAAAAGTAAAAATATTTTCCTTTAGCTTTGAGTTGTTTGTAAAAATTTTTAAATTTTGAAAATAAAAGCATGCCTTGCTTAATCATCACCTTTAAAAATTCAAACATTTTTGTCCGCTTTTCCATTAACCTTGCCAAGGAAAATAACACAGCAGATTGTATCATTAGTTGCTTCCAAATAAATGAGAGCATGTCAATGTAATGTATGTCAAAGTTTGAGTTGACGCATTCATTAATAAGAATTAAAAAAAATCAATATAAAGGTTTTAATATTGAATTGTGATAGTTAAGGAGATTTTTTTTAATATTCAAATATTAGAAAAAAATTTAACAAATGATTTGAAATTCAAGAAGATATTTGTTTTTTAAAAAATATATATTGTCAATAATATATTATTTTAAATTAAAATGTCTCTTGAACATAAAGGAAGAGTTATTCTTTGGAAAAATAGATTTTTCTTTCTTGAACTATGGTGTAATTATAATATTGATATATAGACTTTACAAAACACTTTGTTTTTTGAACTATCATAAAAATGTAAAAATAATTATCCATCTATTAATTTTAATGTCTAGTAGTCATGTGATTAATAAAAATTAGTTTTTAAACATTTGATAGTAAACTTTTGTTATTTATTTTGAGAAAAAATTATTAATGCCATTTATAATTAAAAAAAGACTTATTTTTGTCAAAATAGATAGTGTAAGCTAACTTATTTTTTTTTTCTCAAATTGATAGTATAAATTATCTTTTAAAGGCTCAAAGGTTAATTTTTACTTGTCACATGATTATTAGATGTTAAATTTAATAAATACTTGATATTTATATTTTTATAATAATCTAAAAGTAAAGTGATATGTTTTAAATTTTAGATATTAATATTGTAATTAAATTATAATTTGAGAGATGAAATGTATTTTTCTCTTTCCTTCCAGATGTTGGTTGTAGGACACAAATACTGTGTCACTGTCACGTATGCCAACGGGTGGGGCTCGCTAAAAGGTAAGGTGCTAACGTGTCAATTGTCGACACACATTGGTACGGAATGACATCATCGCAGCTTTTCTTTTCACCTACGCTAAGCCCGTTTTTCGTTAAATTTTTGGAAAATTTTGTTTTGATGATAATTTAACCGTAAAAATTGAAAAAATAATTGCCCTGGTGCGTCATCGTAACACCTGACCTGAAGCGGGATTCGTAATTCAAATTTGTTCTTTTCGGGATTTTGCTAGAGTTCGACATCCCGGATAACTTCAAAATTTGAGTGTATAATATAATTATTTTATGTTAATTTTGAAAATTTTTAATAATAAAAAAACTCCACTTCTCAGAAAATTTAGCTCTTAGCCAACCCAAAACCACAAGCCAGGAAACCGCATAATAGTTGCTTAAAAACCTGTATCATGATACTATTTTACTGTTTTCAAGGACAATCCAATGAAGTATCATAAATCATAAGTAGTAGTAACTCCTTGCAAATTCAGGAATTAAAAAAAAAAGTAAGTTTCACAACAAAAATTTAAAAAATATTTTAATTTTTTTAAATATAAATAAATAGTATAACATAATATACAAACAATATCTAATGACACAACGTTATAAACAATGTAAAAAAATAATGAAAAAGACATCACTTTTTTTATACAAAAAAGATTTTGCTATTTAACATATACATGCATGCACAGAAAGCAAAACCAACCCATTCGGAGCAGACGAAATCAAAAGCAGTTTGGTTGGCCTAACCCAAAAAAAAGGGGGAAAAGCAGTTCCTTTTTTCTTTTCATTTTTTAAACATTTAAGCACGATGACACATTGGGCATATACACAATCCTCGAATTATCTAAACACATCATGACAACCTGTAGAAAAGTACATTCTCATTGCCCTTCAAGAGACAAAACGGATTCATGAAAGCTCATTTCACAGTTCAGACGGCTGGAAAAAGAACCTATAAACTACTACTTAAGTAGATAATAAACGTATTCTTCAACTTTCAGATTGCCATAAGATCATCATAATTCCGCGTAAGTAATACTCACCCTGCAAAAAAATCCGGCGGCACGCAACAATTTCTTTAAGAAAAAGAGAAAAAAAAAAAAGAATCAAATTCTTCATTCTAAAACAATTAGCTAAAAATGTATAACATGGAGAAACACATTTAGAAATATGTGAAAAGAACTCAATAACCCATCGCTCCAATCTTATTCATGAAGCCCCCAGAGTTTACCCTAAACTTGGTTCATATAAATCCATAAATAGAGAAAGCTAAAATTAGTTATTAGAGGAGTTTATGACTCAGGTAAGATTAGACTTTAATCTAACATAATATTCGACTCAATTTTAAATGAGTTTTAAAATTAAAATTCGTTGTTTGAAGTTGGTCTGACCAAGCCCTATTTAATATCGAGTAAGGTCAGGCCAATATCGGGTTGCTTAATATTTTTTAATTTATTATTAAAATTATAATAAAATATATTTTTTAATTTTTTTGGATTTGGCTAGGCTAATATATTTTTTAGGGTTAACACGAATTTATTATTAAAATTATAAAATAACCTTTAAAAAATAATATTTTTATATAAATTTTTATAAAATCATATTTCATTTTTAAAACAATTAAAATTTTGATATAAATCTTTATAAAAAAACTATTTTAAAAAAATATTTTTTATTTTTTATTTTTGACCAAGCCAATATGGCCCTAAAAGTCAATCCGATCCTTTTTTTTTTCCTTATGCCTAGCTCAATTCGGCCCGAATTGACCGAGTAGGGCGAGGCCCACCAAGCCTCCAAGCTCAATGAACACCCTTATTAGCTTCAAGAATAACCCTATAAACTAAAAAGTTCCTCAACCAGTTATTCTGTCTCTTCTTCCATGTGCACAAGTAGTATGCCATTATTTTTTGCTTTAGGATAAGCAATTTCTAGTGTACAACTAGTTGTGTCGTAACTTCTAAAATATCAAGTGAGGAATCCCATTGTCTTAAAAGTTCCCAAACGAAATTGAACAAAATCAATCATATTTCATAGAACAGAATGCCAAGTTGCCAAGTTGCATTATGAAATGAAAGGTAATGAAAAGAATAATGACATTCAATGGGGCATAGTTATCAATTTGTGATTTGAATTAGGAGGCTAATTTTTGAATTGTGAATGTATTGAATCATACAATTCAAAGATGCCATGAAAAAGTAGCTTGCAATATATTATATAAATTATGTATATCATAAATGAAATGTTCAATATAGTAAATATAAATCAAAAATTGACAAAACACTTAATCATAACTAAGTACTTGTCTAAATGAAACTCATATATAAGTTAATGAATAAAAAAACTCATTAGTAGCTAAGTTTAAAACTATTTGTCTTTTTACTTATCAAAACTAATGTTATTAGTATCACTATTATTGTCATCTTTGTCATCACCTAACATGACTATTTCTTCATCCTCTTTTTTCTTATTATCCATCATCTCCAATGTTTTGTCTAGCATTACCTTGAACCTAAATGCTTTTCCCTTTATCATTCTTGTTAGCGTTAAGATTTCATGAATCTAAAAATATACATATGTAATTTTATTATATAAGTGGTTAAATGAGAAGAAATAATTTAAGCATTACAAAAAAAAAGTTAATATTGCAAGTGCAATATACCTCTCTTGCTCTTTTTTACTTGTATCTCCTTCATCAACTTAAAGCACTCTTGAACATTCATCCAATAGTTCCCTTCCATTAGTCATTGTTTTTCTTGTTTAGTAATACATTCATTATTGGATTCAAGCTTTAAGTGTATTTAACAAGTATAAGAGCATTCAACTTTTGTTACTTTAAATTGTTTCTTATAATAGATATGATCAAATGCATTCCAATTGTTCTCACACCCCATAACTTATGATATGAATAACAAGTCACTGTAGTTCTTTACATTCTTTTTCAAAATTGTTTACTATAAAGCTAGCAATATGAAATTATTAACAACGACTTGGTTAATTACTTAATCAATATATATGTGATTTTTAAAATAAATAGAGTAATAAACTATGTTATCAAATGAACAATTATTAGGTTGCTTCTTTTCTTTAGTTACAACTACTCAACTATATCAAAAAAATTCTTATATTTTGTCACATTCCTCAATTTTGGAATAATTTTGACTCTTGTTTCAATATCATGACACGTCTTGTCCAATGTTAAAAGTTTAAATCATAATAGAACTTATAAAATTATTAAGAGAATATATGATAATAAATTCAATCTAAAGCAATTACATTTCATAAAAATAAAAATTGTTTCTAAAAAAATTACTTACTTAGGATTATCAAAAGATGCCAATGCATAAAAAGACCTATGGAGTTGGTAGTTCTAGCACTTTCTATGATTTCCCATACTTTCTCATATCTTTTTTCCCCCACGTGTTATTAAACTTACCTACTATTTGTTCTTTTGCTTCATTCATAACCTTATGAATGTATCACGCCGCTGGCTTTGAATTACCATCCACAATCTAAGAACTTCCACAATAAGAGATATATAATTTAAGCATTACATTATGGACTTCTAGAAGCTTAAATTAACCAAAATGATGTCTTCTACAATCTTAACTTTAATCTTAGAGGTATAGACACTTTTAGCCTATGTTTTTTATGCAAATATAAGTGGGAACACAATCTCTTGGTTTAAAATAGATTTCATTGTCAAATAAGATGTAACAAATGTTGTTATTATTGACTTAGCTAGCTCTTTACTATTGCAATAATTTCAATATAAATTAAACACCTAAGTGTTTTTTTTTTGGCTTTTCTAATGGTATTATGGAATATCATAATACCACTAATGTCTTCAACAATCAAATTAAGACAAGGGTTGTACAAGCTGGCCAAAAGAGTTTTTTTTTAACCCATCAACTTGTTTCTAGCAGATACAAAGGTTGAATATCCATTACTACTTTGATCATATTTTCTTTCCTAATTTCCATCATTATTTCATCAAGTCATTCAAATATTCTTTCAATATCTTTAATGAAACTACTAGTATGAATTGATTGTATAAAACAATCACTTTATGACTATTAACAAAAAAAAATTACTAAGGGATCTATCATTTCCATTGGTCTATCCATTCAACATCAATGTACAATTAGTTTTTTTTGTTCCATTCAATCTTATATTGATCCAAACTAGCATTAAGACAAGATCAACTTCTTTCTTGAAATTCTCACTTCATAATAAGTTGATAGTTTCAAACAGCTACTATATCCATTAATGGATTTCACCATATCAATAAAAAAAGGACTCTTTACCAAATTAAATAAATGGTAATGCATTACCATATATGTATCAACAATTATCCATAACCACCAAATCCTTATCCTTTGCCATGGCATTTTATAGTTTATTGCTTTACATTAGGTCTAAAGGAGGCAAAGTCAATTTTTTTTTCCTGTTTACTACAAAACATCCATGGACATTTTTTTGTGCATCACATTCTTAATTTCCTTTATCATCAAAGCACTCCTTGACATATTTATCAAAATCATTTGATACGTGATTCAGAATGCATGGTTTGTCTTAACATATTATTATATTCTATCTAAATTGTCATAATCATGTAAGTTGAGCTGAAACTATCAACTTGCATGACTCTAACGAATCATAATGCCTTTATTTGTCAAGTCTTAAAGTCAGTTCCTACATGACTAAGGCATGAAAGTAATTTTTTTTCCTTTTTAAACCAAACTATGTTGTTTCATATGAAATATGAAGTATGTTGAATTTTAGAAGACTTTTTTAGCTGTAAGCAATCTTCCAATTTGGGATGATATATGAAATTGTCGCTATCATCAAAAAGGTTACAAGCAATGTTCCAAGCAAACAAAATTTGGCTATTCTGTGTCTATTCTTTGTTCTTTATAAACAAGTTTTTTATTTTAAGCAATGGATACAAAAGAGAAGGTGAAGAAAGATGTTGCTTACAATCATTACAAGTTTCTTGATACTTGGTTACATATTAAATGTAAATATTGCCTTAAAATAATATGGGAAGTAGCATTTAGGACAAAACATCATCTGGGCAAAACAAATGATGAAGTTTTTCCTTGTAAATAAGTGTTGAAAGAGGTAAAAAATTTATTTAAAAAAATTAGATAACATGAGCAAAGTTGATGATGTTATTGAGTGCTTTGATGATAAAGAAAATTAAGAACTATGATTTACCAAAAAATAGTGTCCATGAATGCTTTTGTAGTAAAAGGAAGAGAGGTAAGTGGCTTTGGCTCCTATAAGTCTAATATAAAAAAACAAACTAAAATGCAGTGATGAAAAATAGAGATTTAGAGGTTAGAGATATTTATAGATGCATATATGATAATGCATTACTGTTTAATTTGGTAAAGAGGACATTTTGTATTAATATGGTGAAATCCAATAGTGAATATGGTAAGACTTGAAACCACCTATTTATCATAAAAGTGAAAATATCATATTTGAAGCAAGAAGCTGATCTTTCCATGATAATTTGGATAAATATAAAATTGAATAAAAAGAAAACCAATTATGCATTAATGTTTGATAGATGGATTGATGGAAAGGGTAAACTCTTTACTAATTTTCTTATTAATAGTCTTAAAAGGATTGTAATTTCACTAAAGATGTTAAAAAAATGTTTGAATTATTGAATATGACAGTGACGAAAACTAGGGAGGAAAATATAGTTCAAGTAGTGACAAACAATGGTTCACTCCATATATTTGCTAGAAACAAGTTGATGAATTAAAGAAAGCAATTTTTGGTCACCTTGTGTAGTCCATTGTTTTAATTTAATTTTTGAAAACATTAGTGGCATTATGGTATTTCATAACACAATTAGAATAGCAAAAAGAATTACAACTTCCATTTATAAGGCATATTTGGGTGCTTAATTTGTAAAAAAGTTATTTTGATAATAAAGATGTGATTAGGCTAACAATAACAAGGTTTATTACATCTTATTTGACAATGAAATTTTTTTTGGAACAAGAGATTTTATTCCATTCTAGGTTTGCATTAAAAAAGGGCTAAAAGTACCTATGTTTATAGGATTGAAGTTAAAATTTTAGAAGATATCATTTTGGCTGATTCAAGTTTCTAGAAGTTCATAAAGTACTACTTGGATTATTTATCTCCTGTTATGGAAGTTCTTAAACTTATGGATGGTGATTCAAAGCCAGAGATTTGATGCGTTTATGAAGTTATAAATAGAGAAAAGAAACAAATAACAAACAAATTCAATAATGTGAAAAGAAGATGTAAGATAATATGGGAAATCATAGACCCATGTTAAGACTATTAACTCTATAGGCCTTTTCATACGTCACCATATTTTCTTAATTGAATAAATTATATAAACTTTTCTTAAATTTTGTTGAAATTACATAATTTAATAGGCATTTTCATGCACTAGCATATCTTCTTAATTGAGTAAATTACATAGACATTCATTATATTTTGTTGAAATTATACAAACTTCCCTTTTATTTTCAAAATATACACATACCTTTCCTAAAATAAAGAATAAATTATACATATATCCCCTAAGTTTTGTTAAAACTACAAAGAATTCTTCTCTATTTTCAAGAGAGGTTTATGTATATTTTGAAAATAAAGAAAAAGCCTGTATAATTTTAATAAAACTCATAAAATGTTTGTGTGATTTATTCTTTCTCAATTCAAAGTAAGTATTTTTTTAAGAAACAATTTATATTTTTATGAAATATAATTGCTTTATATTCAATTTATTATTATATCTTATCTTATCATAATAACTTTGTAAGTTCCATTATGATGCAAACTTTAATCTAAGTCTTAAGGTGAAAATTGAATTGTAGAGAACATTAGACAAGACATGTCTTGATATTAAGATGAGTCAAAATTAGTTCCCAAATAGAGAAATTTGATAAAGCAAATGCACTCTTTAGATATAGCTTAATAGCTACAATGAAGAAAGGAAGCCACTTTATAATTGTTCATTTAATAACACAATTTATTACTTTAGTTATTTTAAAAATTATATATAGATTGATTAAGTAATTAGCTGAGTCTTTATTTATAACTTCTTTTTGCTAGTTTTATGGTAGAACAATTATGCAGAAGAGTATAAAAGAGTTATAGTGATTTACCATTCCTATCATAAAAGTCTCAGTTGTAGTGCTACGAGGTGCAAGAGAAAGTAAAATATGTTTAATCATATCTGATCTAAAAGAAGAAACTGCTTAGCACAACAAATATTAAATGCTCTTTATTTGTTAAATACAATCTTTAACTTGAAATTAGATAAAAGTTCTATTTGCATATTAAATCTCAAATCTGATGATGAATGTATTATTAGATAAGAAGAACCTTGCCTAATGGAAAGGGAACTCTTGGATGTATGCCCAAAAGTGCTTTAAGATTGATGAAGGAGATACACATAAAAAAAGAAAGAAAATAATATTATACTTGCAAACTTAAACCTCTTTTTGTAATTCTTAAATTATTTTTTCTCATTTGGTCACTTATCTTATCTAATGTAATTACATATTATATTTTTAGGCCCCCAAAATATTAAGGCCAACAAAAATGATAAAGGAAAACATTCAAATGCAAAATAATGCTAAATAAGACATTGGAGATGATGGTGATACAAAAGAAGAAAAGGATGGAAGAATAGTCATGTTAGGTGATGACAAAAAATGATAGTGATAGGATGATATTAGTCTTGATGAATAGGAAAATAATTAGTTTTGAATGTAGTTAATTATGATTTTTTTAAATTAACTTATACATGCATGGTCAATTAGATAGTTACTAAGTCATGATATTTTAATTTTTGTGAGACTTATGGTTAAGTTTTTGTCAATTCCTAATTTAAATTTATTATTTGACCATTATTTATGGTATACATCATTTATTATTGAAGCATTATTTATAGTATACAATTTATAATTTAGGATTCAAAATTTAGCCTCTTGATTCACAATTTGAATTAAGATATGATACCTATGCCTAACAACATCATCATCAATCTTATTCATATCATCTAATCTTTCTTAGCACTTATTCACAAGGAGTAACTTCCTTGTATATTTTAACGAGATGATATTTGATATTTTATCTTAAATGTTCTCTCCACATTATTTTAGGATAGTGTTTGTTTCTTCATGCTTTTTTCACCTTTCACAGTAGAGGGAAGATGAAAGATAGGTTTTACATGTTTGAAGTCTGATACCTACTACTTGTTTCACCTTTCACAACAGAGCCTTGTTTTCTCAACATGCTACATTTTGCCCTTTACAAGTTGAAAATTTTAAGTTTGATGCTTAATACACCACAGAACACTGCATTTTACCTTTTAAAGTTAAGTCTAATGCCTAATACACACAGAATGTTGCATTTTGCACTTTACATGTTTGAAAGTTTAAGTTTGATTTTGATACCTAAGCGTTTTGTCCTTCTAATTTTTATTTATTTATTTTCAAAACAATTTCTTTAAAACTTTTTGTCTTCATATCACATCGGGTCATTCATGACCCAACTTGTAATCCAAAAAAATATTTTATGAATAGAGCTAGCCTTATCCAAAAAAAAATCTAATGAAAAAATAATTGAAATATAGAATAAAATATTGAATTAATGTGAAGATATGTTATTTGATTGGAAATCCCATTGATTTATTTATATAGTAATAAGAAATTATTTTTTTAATTGTAAAGGATTTTTTTAAAACCACAATGATTTTTTAAAATTATAATGCAATTAATTTTATTTGTATTTCAGTATTTGCATTTGGGCATGCTATTAGCAAGTGCTAATAGCCTGCTAAGCCTGTACTAGCGTAACAAATAAAGAATTCTCATAAAATAGTATTTTTTTAAAAAAAATTAAATTAAAATTGGATAAATTTATTTGGTTGATCCATAAAATTAATTTATCCAAAAATCAATTAAAAATGGTCGAGTCGATAAAAAATTAGCTAAATCCATCGTAATCAAATTGTTCAAGATTTAAGGAATTGTATTTTTATTATTTTTATATTTTTTCTAATTTTATCTTGAATTTAAAAACTTAAAACAAAAGACAATAAAAGGAAAAAATATTGAAACATAAAAAAATCTAAAAAAGCAAAAAGTGTATATTTATTACTCTTTTTTTAGCAATATTTAAAATTAATGATTAATAATATTTAAAATTTATTAGTATTTATTTATTATATTAAAAATTTAATAATATAAAATTTAAAAAATATTTAATTATTATTAATTTAATTATAATTAAATCAATAAATTATAAATTAGTACCCCTACGGATTTAATCACATGTTCTATTTTTAAAACACTGCTTCTTTGCTTCACGTGACAAAGATTGCAATGGAGGCACGAAGGAACTTTTTTTCCTGTCTTTCTTATCTTTTCATTTAATGCTCATTTACTGCTTCAATTAATGCCCTCATAAATGTTGTAAGAGAATAAGAGAGAAGGAAATATAAGAATATAGATCCTCTGAATTAAGAAGCCTTTGAAGTTCGCTTGAAGTAGAAGGGTCGTGGCCGTTTGATCAAGATGCTGAAGCAGATGGCGAACGTGTGGCAGTTGATGTTGGAGGCTGTAAGAAATGCAAGACAAAATGGTGCGCTTCAATTAGTTTTGGATGACATGGCAAAGCGGGAGGTGTTAATAACTTCAACGATGGAGATGAAGCCTGAGAGTAAACAAAAATTTGCCTTGAAACGCTGTGTACATATGGGTTGATTTAAAATGAAAACAAAGACAGATTTTTGAGGGAAAGAAGTGCTATGAAGTCGCCGTTTTTGTTTTAGATTTTTCGCTTCCTTTTGGCGCCATTTTTTACTGGGAGTTGGAAGAAGAATCCAAAGAGTTTGAAGGAGATTTTCCTTCTCCCACAAATTCCTTCTTAGGTTGGATATCTCTTTAGTGTATGAATTGTTTTTTCTTTTTCATCTTGTATGATAAGAAAATTATGAATGCAAATTTTATATATTGAAAATTTTTTAGTTTCTTCTGTTACTTTGTCTAAAGAGTAATAAAAAGTTAAATATCATTTATAGTTTTATTAAAATGGCTTGCATATTAAAATACATTGGAATATGTTTTTCTTACAGGAAGTGCTTCATATTCATTTGCAGCAAGTGCTTCGTATTCATTTGCAACAACTATTTCATATTCATTTGAAATGTGACAATGATGAATTATAGTGCTTCTTCTGCAATGTAAGTGTTATATATTTTTTATAAGCATACTTTAACATTATTTATATTATTCTAAAAAAATATTGTAATATGATTTTCAGGGAATTAAGTGCATCTATCTATCCATCAACCAAAAATGTTAATTTTGATGTTGACTTGAAGCCTAAAATGGGGATGATATTTGACACCATAGATGCAGCTTAGAAGTTTTGGGTTGATTATGAGAGAAGAGTTGGATTTGGTGTTAGAAAACGATACACCAATAAGAGCAAGAAAGATGGGTCCATCTTGATAAGTAGATTTGTTTGCTGTAAACAAGGAGTTCGATGCAAAGACAAAAGAGATTGTCTAACTGTCAATCCTCGACCAGAGACTAGAACTAATTGTTTATAAAAGATGTGACTCACAAAGATGGGTGAAAAATTTAGAGTGCATGAGTTCATGGAAGAACATAATCATGAATTTCATCTCCCAGAAACCACCCATATGTTGGCATGTCAGCGTAAGGTATCTGAGATTCAAGGTTATCAAATTGAGTTGGCAGATGATTCTGAGCTTCAACAAAGATCCTCGTTTGAGTTGATGAGTAGGCAAGTTGGGGGAAGAACTAATCTGGGCTATACTCGCTTGGATCAAAAGAATTATCTTTATACAAAAAGACAGAGGAACTTGATATATGGGGAAGCAGGTTATTTGTTGCAATACTTCCAACGACAACTATTGAAAAATTCATCATTTTATCATGCATATCAAATGGATATGGATGAACAAATAACAAATGTATTCTGGGCTGATGCAAGGATGCTTATTGATTATGCCTATTTTGGTGATGTTATATGTCTTGACACAACATATTGTACAAACCGTCAACATAGACCATTTGCTTTATTTGGCGGATTCAATCAATATAGAGGAATGGTAATTTTTGGGGCAGCGTTGTTGTATGATGAGACAGTTGAGTCATTCAAGTGGTTGTTTGAAGCTTTTTTAGAAGCACATCGTCAAAAAAAGCCGAAATATATTTTTACTGATCAGGATCAAGCAATGGCTAGAGCAATACATGAGGTGATACCTGACACTTGGCATTTCCTTTGTACATGGCATTTGATGCAAAATGGCGTCAAACACCTTGGCAATTTAATGAAAGATGGATCTCACTTCTTGTGTGACTTCAAATCTTGTTTGTATGAATATGAGGATGAAACATAGTTTGAGGTGGCTTGGAGTAACTTGCTTTCTACATACAAGGTGCATGATAATGCATGGTTGAGATCAATTTATAACAAAAAGGAAAAATGGGCTGCTTGTCACATGAAAAAAGTATTTACACTTGGCATTTGAAGTACATAACTCGGTGAAAGCTTGACTTCGGACATCAAAAGTTGGATGAAACCAGGCTTAAGCATCAATCAATTCTTTAATTATTTTGAGCGAGTGTTGGAAGATAAGAGATATAATGAATTGAAGTGTGAATTTCATTCACGTCAAAAATTATCACGGTTGAAAAGCCAGCATTCGCCTATAGTGCGCCAACTTGCACAGATTTACACCTTTACAATTTTTGAGTTGTTCCAAGAAGAGTGGGAGAAATATTTAGCTGCATGTGTGAAGCACAAAAATGAGACTTTGCCATTGTTTGAGTATATTATTACTTTGGTTAGTCAAGAAAAAGAATGGATGGTTTCATTTGACCCATGTGATAAGTCAATTTGTTGTAGTTGCAAAAAGTTTAAAACCCTCGGTATATTATGTTGTCATGCTTTAAAGGTTTTTGATATAATGAATATTAAATTAATGCCTGATCAATATATTTTGAAGAGGTGGACTAAACAAGTTAGGAGTGGTATTATACATGATATTAGAGGCCATGAGATTGAAAGAGATGTTAAGTTAGCCACTACTCAACGATATAGACAAATTTGTCCTCGACTTGTAAGGCTAGCAATTGAAGCGTCTAATAACCAAGAAGCATTCTTGTTTTTAAATAAATCTATTGATGAGTTGAGTAAACAGATAATAGAGATTTGTAATGGGCAAAGAAGTGTCAATAATGACAAGGAGGATACCACAGCGAATGCTAGCAAGGGAGAAAGAGTATTACAAGTGAAGGGATTTAAGAAGAAAGAGGGCAGAAAAGGTAAGAGACGCTTAAAAAATTAGGTTGAGAAGCAACCAAAGCGAAGAAAGATAGCTCCCAGTGTCGATGTTCACCAAAGTCAACCATATATGGTTTGTCATTTAATGCTAATTGCAAACAAAAAGCTTTAAATTCTTCTTCTTTTTTCATTTAGTAATTCAAAAATAGTCATTCATTTTGTAAAACTGATCACCACTTGAAAATTCACTACTTTGTTGCTTTCATTTAAAAATGGGGATGTGTTCACTTTGTAGGGGTATGAAGTTACTCTAAGCCAAAATCAGTCTGGACCATCTCAATCAACATCTCCAACTTTTAGTGCCTACCCTCAACTACCTATGGTTGTAAAATTATTCAAGGTTTAAATAATTTGGTGTTCACTTTTTGTTTTTTCATTACAAAATTTAAAATTTTCTATTCACTTTCTAGGGATATGATGCTACTTTAAGCTAAGTGCAAGCTGGACCATCTCACTCGTCAGCTCCATCAATCAAAGTCGGCCTTCAACCATCTATGGTTTGTAAATTTAATCAGGTTATTATTAAAAAAATGACTACTTTTTTGCTTTCATTTAAAAATTCAAAAATTTTCCTTTACTCTGTAAGAATATGAAAGCACTTTAAACCAAGTACAAGTTAGTCCATCTCATTCAACAGTTCCACCAATTAATGTTGACCCTCAAACAACTTGTGATCAATTTGGTTTTACTTATGTGTTACTAAAAGTTAATTTTATGCTTGGTACATAATTTTGATGTTCTAATATATATTTTTTTCCTTTGAAATATAGGCACCATTTGATCATCCTATACCGCCACTTACAGTACCGGGCCTCTATGATGATGTCACAGATCTTAGCAATCAATAGGGTTTATCATTATGGCTATTTTGTAATGCTATACTTGTTACAAATAGGTGTTTTGTAATGTATCCCATCTTGACTTGACATTATTGTAATAGCCATATATATATAGATATATGTATATGTATCTATATTCCAAATGCAAGAAAAGAGAAGTACATCTTTATTGAAAGATAAACAGAACACTTTTATTGCAAGAGAAATGTATAACTTCATTATAGTTTTATCATGGTAATGTACAAGATGTTTTCTATTCTAAATTCCTATGTACTACTTCATTACACTATAAGAGACTTCTAAAAGCATTGGCACAGACTGCTTGGTTCTGTATGGGTGCAGCATGTGATGGTCTGATGTAGGGCTGTATAAAGTCTGATGCAGCAGGGATCCACTTGGAATGGCTGCAAGTGCAACAAGTACTTGAATGAGTGTAGCAAATAGTTGGACCATACTTGGAATGGGTTGTATAAAGTCTGATGCAGCTTCTTATATAAAGAGCTTGAATGGCAAGTGCAGCATGTACTTGGACCATACTTGGAATGGGTGCAAAATATGACACTAAAAAGCTTGGACTATATCCTGAACTATTTCTTGAATGGGTGTAGTAAGCAAAAGTGCCACTGCAGAAGCAAGAAATTTAGATACTATATAAGTCACAATTCAAAAAACCACAACATATCATGAATTTTTACCATAACTATATCCTAAGTCTATTTTAGTTACCAAAGGTTTCAGCAGCATTTACCAGTTCCTAAATCTAAACAAATATGACCAGTTCATATTGTTATTATCACCATCCCATCTATAAAACATAATATAACCAAATACAAAGGATTTGATACATCCAAGTAATCAAAACTATGATTGCACATGCATACTTCCAGCTTGGACCATGTATCCATTAAAACAATTTGAACTTTACTAAGTCAAACAAAAGACATCAACATATATGAAACTTCAACAACATTTAATGCACTAAAAGTCCATACTTGAATTGCAAGAAGGTTTTATACCTCTCACTTCTTAAAAAGGCTGCAAGAATGCATCCAAAACATTCAAGTTTGATAAGAAACTTAAACATCATAGTAGCCAAGCATATTATGAATTCTGCAATCCTGACACTCACAATTCATAATTAAAATTTAGGACAACTGAGCTCTAATCATTTTGTACTTATACTTGTCAACAGATAGAGTAAACAAGTGAAAACAAACACCTTATAAAAACCCAAAACTCAGGATAATTTCGAGCAAACAGATAGAATCTAAGAAAATACAAATCTCCTTGTTACTGGCACTGTTGATAGGTATTGCCTATCATTTTTATTTATCCCAACCTAAAATTTATCTTCCAAACCCAAATAAATTCGAAGAGGGAAAGGGCAAAATGAAAACCAGCCTTGAGGAAGCTTTTCACTTGCTTCGATGGTTGGATTGAAGGATTCAATATAGCTGAAGTTTGAATTAATTGCTCCAAGAATAGTGATAGAGGCAAGAGGAAGTGGAGCCAAAGCTCTAGGGCAACCAATGATATAACAAATCACATCTTCTCGACACATAGCAAAACTTATCATGGATGGTGTTGGAAGTTGAGGAAACCCAATTGATGTTTGCAGGTACATTATTATTGCTGTTGCCACAAGTCTTAATATTCTTCAGCGCTTGTCGTTGTAGAGAATTGAGAATCACTTGCTCATGCTTTTCCAGACTACGCTTGTTGGAACAAGTAGACGTGCCGCACCTTCCTTCATCATGTCCAGTGCATCTATCAATCTTGAAGAAAGAAAGAAGAAAACATTAAAATTTTTTCTCCTTTTTTACCTTTCTTCCCCCACCCCCCCTGGCAAAAAAAAGTACAACAAAAATAAAGAGGAAGGATATAGATGAGCACCTGTAAGAGTATACACTAAAAAAATTTGATGGAGGCAGGGGCGAAATAATAGCTTCCTTGGATATGATATAGGTCCCCACCTCCCATCGACATTTATGTTCACGCCATGAAAGAGCCATTCCCAACCAGCTACATCGGAGAGTCGAGAGGGAGATGGTGCGAGAGGAAGGATTAACTTTTGCTGGGTTTTGCCTTGTAATGCGTCAGATATCAACAACACTGGAGGTTTTTCTTTTTCAGCATCAAAATGCAACGTTTTAATTATTTCAACTGACGTGTTTTCATCTAAATAGTTCGCTAGATCGAACAGCCACGACCCTTCTACTTTAGGCGAACTTCAGAGGCTTTTTAATTCAGAGGATCTGTATTCGAAATATAATAGGAAACCTTTCTCTAAGGTGAAGTGACAAAGAGGATGGTAGAACAGAAGGAAGTATATTTTTTTGTTAACTTTGTACCTACTCTCTTTTGATTATGTTGTAACTTCTCGACTTGTTCCTGTCATCTTTTTCACAAAGAAATAAAGCATTTATTTTAATTCTTTTATGCCCGGTTCGTATATGTGATAGGTTTTAAGAGATTTCAATTTTATACTGTAAGTTCCACTTTGTTCCAAAAACCATTGCCATGGAAAAATGTGAAAATTTAATGCTTTTCAAACATTTTAATCATGGTTTTATTATTTACTGTGAAACCTCTAGGGGCCAACGTACCCTTCATATATTCGTCCCTAGGGAGAAGCATAGCAATAAGAGGAAATTATAGACCTGTGTTGATTGCTTGTTTTTAGAATAATTTTTTATTTTTAAGCATAAAAAATAAAAAAATTGTTTGATAATGTGTTGTTAATGAAGTGTTTTGTAAAATAAAAAATAGAATTATATTTTTGAAAATAGAAAAATTAAAATATTTTTAAAATGTTTTGTAACTTTTGTTCTGCAAAATAAAAAAAACAGAAAACAACGATTTTTTAGAATAATGATTCAAACAAAATTTTTTAATTTTTTTTAAATTTATTTTAAAAAATATCAATTTTAAAAATATTAAAATCAAAATAGAATCAAACAGACCCTATGCTATTTTCTCACTCTCACTTATCAAATCCATGGCTACCCCAAAGTCGCTTCCTTCGGCCCCTACAACTGTTGCCTCTAGAAAAGCCAGTGCAATATAATCACTCTGGCTAGACCACTAAAATTTGGAATTTTGAATCCATCATACTTGATATCTATTTTTTATTTTAAAATTATTATTATTATTATGTCTTGAACTTGCTTTAAATTTGTTTGGTCTTTTGTTCTTTCAGCAAAGTATGTAAGTCAAAAGGATTGATCTCTTGTTCAAATCCTTTGATACCAAGAATAGCAATTCTTGGTTATCATATAATACGTTTACATGCAATAATCAAATATAATCTCTCATAATTTGACGTGTCACACATATAAATTGAATTTTAACCATTAGATGTGAATACATTGCAAGTACCAACTATCTCTGATGTTTTAATTATCCAAAAAAATAAAATAAAATAAAAAAATTATTATGTTGTGAATATAGAATGCACAACTATTGACATGACTACAAGACAGACAAATCGATCCTCGTGACTTGGACATGATAGAATTGGAATAACAATTACTAATCATGATACCATAGAATATTATACCGTATGTGCTATAATTGTCAAATACATATAAGATATGATAGTATAGATGGGACATTTAAATGTTGAACAAGGTAAGAGATATGTTCGACTCTCAAAGAAAAAAGTAGTATTTTTCTACTCTTGAAATATTGTAGAACTTTTTTAGGAGTTTGACTTCTTTATAGTTCATAGCGAGAACATGACATCCAATCAAGCATTTTGATACTTTTTATTTTATTTATATTCTTTTTAATCTTAGAAAATCAACAACCTCTTCATATTTGTGAAGACTAGATCGGATCCGGTCACCGTACGACTTTAGAAAAGCCAAACACCTTTTTCAGTAGCCCATGATTCATCCTATGGAAGTTTCAACAATTTGAAACCTATTTTTAAAGTGGCATTTTAGATGACATATTTTATGTCAAAATTTGCCTTCTGCATAGTAAATACCGAGTGAACGATGTGCACAATGTAGAATTTAACCATATTTTCGCGAAGCAGCCCCAATACAAATACACCTCCCATATAGCTTCTTACAAGATTGGAGCAGTTGAAACTACTAAGCAAAGCAGAGAAAAGCTGGCTTGCTATCAGCAGTAGAGAAGTTGGGATTTTCCCTTTTAGCCATAGAGAAACTGGGACTCCTCTCAAAGGCTGAAGAAACAGGTGTTACTTGAAGGCCACAGATCCAGAAACTCCAATATCATTGTCATCTCTTACGCTGTGTTTAGATGGAGGAAAAAGTGGGTAGAAGAGAAAGGAGAGAAGAGAAAATGAAATTTTCTCTTGTTTGATAGGAGGAGAAAACGAAAAGGGAGAGAAGACCTGAGAGAAAAAGTACTGTGTGATTCATGCAAAAATTTCCTCTCCATATTTGGAGAAATTACGGGAGAAAACTCAACAAAACATATGTATATATAAAATATTTTTAATATGTAATATTTATAAAATTTTAAAATAAATAATTATTTTTATTTTATTAAAATAATAATTTATAAATAATGTTTAATAAATATTCTTTATAAATTAATAATATATTTTTTAATATTAAAATCAATAATCATACATATTTAAAATAAAAAATAAAAAAAATCATCCGACTATAAAACAGTCGAACGGCCCTACGACTAAAGGCTAGTCGGATATTATATTCGACTAGCCTTCAATCGGATATGCTTTGCTGGCAATGCATATGTATATATAATAATAATATATATAATAATATACATTAAAATAATATTTATAAAATTTTAAAATATATATTAATATTTATGGTATTAAAATAATAATTTATAAATAATTTTATATAAATTATAATTTAATTAATTTCATATATATTTTTTAATTTTAAATATGTGCTTTTTAATAAGAATTTTTTTTATTCAAAAATAATTTTTTTTATCATTTGAATATTGTTTAAATTGGTTTTTATTTTTTATTATTTTTATGTTTTTTAAATATATATATATATATATATATATATATAAATTTAAAATAATAACAATATTATTGTCATATTTAAAATATTTTTTTTTTTTACATTTTCTTCTTCTCTATTTTCTCTTCTTCCATCCAAACATACCAAGAGATAATATTTTCTCTTCGCTTTTTTCTTTTCTCCCACTTTTCTTTCCTTTCACTTTTTTCTTCCACCATCCAAACGAAGCGTTCGCCTGAGCTTACTGCTTTTAGGACCTTCCCGTGTTTGTTTGGTGCCCTAAGTCTGAAGACAACCTTTGGAAGGTGGGATTTCTGCTGTGTGTAGTTGGGAGGTTCTGCGGCTTTTGCTGCTTCAAATTTTGTATCCAACTTGCAGAAATCAAAATAAACTTGACAGGGTTCTATTCAGGCTTCTTTGGGAATGTTTGGAGAGGAAATAATAGAGAATGGAAGGAAAATAAATGATTTTCTTGAAAAAATTTTTATTTGAGAGTTAATAACAAAGAAGAGAGGATAATAAAATATTTCCTAACTTTCCAAAATCTTTTTTTAAGTCTTCAATCATTTATTTCTTTAAATTCTTATTTTTTTGATGAAAAATTTTTTTAAAACGAGAAAAGAGAAAGGGTATCATTTAACTTTCTAATATATTCTCAACTCTCGAGCCACAAACATTTTCTTAGCAATACACGGTTTATTAAAATATAAACGCTAAATCAATCATAAAATTGAAAGCATAAGAGCATGCCAAATATATATAATTTTTGCACTTTCATGTACTTATATTTCTATTCATTGTCAATTTAGTCTATTAAATCTCTCAAGTTCATATAGTTGGTTCTTAACTCACTCAAATTTTCTCTCTCCAGTGTTAGTTTTCCCTCTTGAAAGGAAATCACATAGCTACCAGATAAAACTTCACGAAGAGAAACGTTCTTGGAACGATTAAAAACTTAACATGACTTAGCAAAGAAGAGGGACAAAGGAAAAGAAAAGAAAAATTATTATCAAAAAAAAAAAAGCTGCCAAAACATTCGTGCATGGGCTGTGTAAGCCTCCCAATTATAAATTTATGACCAATATTCCATTGAATGACATGCAAATCAGAAACCTGAACTTCTGCCTAAATAACCATTAGGTAAATTATTGTCCCCTTTCCTCAACAAGGGAAAAATATGGTGGCGTTTTGCATGCTTTCCTATGAAAAAAAAAAACAAAAAACAAAAAAGAGGTCCATTTACTAGTTTCTCTTCACCAATAATCATGCTGAAGTTGATGGTAGGGAACTCCGGCTCCCCCCGCCTTGCTGGCCACCCCGCCCACCTCCATTCTGGTTTACCTGTAGAGAACTATCTCCTTTTTGTCCTGCTAAGCCCTTAGGTCGTCCTGAAAACTCTCCTTGGTTTCTGAATTCATTTCTTCCATAACCACGGCTGCCACTAAATTTCCCTCGGCCCCTAAAACTCTCATTTCGGAAGCCACCTCTTCCCGAAGGATACCTCCCTCTCCCACTAGTACCGCTAACTGGAATAAGATTAGAAGAAAATAGCACAATCAACCTCTATCTGATAACCGTAATCAAATCCCCATGAGATATAATGTAATTTTTCTTTACATCAACCAGTTTACCTCGAGTAGTTGTTCTCTTTTCCTCAATGGTAGCTTGTCGACCGCCAATGGTGACATGTATAGCCTGAAATGAATTTTAGTCAGGTCTATTAATTAGACTGTCAGCAAATAATGATATCCAATGCTAGAAAAGTCAGGACATCATGAAAATACTTCAAAACAATCTGAATCAATAGAAACTGTTCCTATCTGCCAGTGCACAAACCATGATTCAACACCAAATTTATACTAGTACTCATTTCAGTTAATAGGGCTTCTGTTCTAGAGAAATAATGAGTTATTCGATTTTGAATTGTGTTTCATGGCTCTACTCTGCTTTTAAATGTACTTGGACGTCCTTCTATCCAATATAAAATAGATGAACATAAATCTTGTCCAGTGTGTTGAAATTTGTCGGCCTGAACTTCTTGTTAAGTTTGGTTGCAATGTGCATTAAGTTGATCATCTATTCAGTGGCACTCCTCCGGTAGTTTTATAAGTAAAATGGGTCATTAAGTTGACTTATGACTTACTTCCCATTCTCTGATTCATCTCCTTCCACATGGCATAGATATGCCAGTCAACAGTTATCACAGTCAGTTCTTCTGTTACTACCACCATCTTCACCACCATAGATATTCAATCACCACTACCATTATGTGTCATGCACATTTAATCAAATGCTCAGCATCTTCCACAAACACTTCCCTACAGTAACATCACTTCAATGGCTATTATGTAAGCACATTTCTCAAAGTAAGCCATGTTCCCATTGGCATGTCACTACAGTTCACTGGAATACCACTTCCTAATCATTCTCAAGTACTTTACCAGGTGTCTAGCCAGTTTGAGACCACAGTGAACAAATGTGAAACATTTACTTTTTTTTTTCTCCCCTGGGTAGAAGAAGGAGCCTAATTACAGAAAGTAGAGTACATAAGCTAAGGATAAGACATCCTCTTGAAAGAGACAAGACCACTCAAAAACCAAGCAAGAGGAGAAAGAAATGAGACAGCAACCTCGAAATAATTTCCAAATACAGGTCAACTACCAGGACCCTTAATCAGAACAAGTGAGAAGACAGATATCTAGCCTTATATAAAAAAATCATCAGTGACATAAACCACGAACTCTAAATCATTCAGGTAACTCAATCATAGATAGAGATGTCTACTCAATTACAAACAAGGGAGCCCTTTACATCTTTCACACCCCTATTAAAACTAAAGCAGGCTTGCTAAACGTTCTCAGCAAATTTTCCCATCCAGTGAACATCAAATACCAATCCACTTACAAAGTACATTTCTGTGTTACTTCAACTGGATTTCCAGAAAGGTCTTCCAGTTTAGAAATGTCCGCAGCATGCAGAATTACATCAGTGTGATAGGATTTGAGAATATATTTTAGCTAAGATGAATTAGAGAAGATAATTATTTAGAGGAAGATTGAGATAAGATTCTAAAACATTCATTCAACACTGGGTCCATGTGGAGGGGACCAATCTCCAGTATACACAGATTCTTTAATACTTACGATGAATCCCATAGTTAAGTCCTAATAACCTATTTATAACTAAGAGGCAGTCAACAAAAGAGTGAGCACAACCATAAAGACTAAAATATAGGCAGTAATAGGAAACTGGGGCAGTGGGAGACATGACTAGTCAAAGTGACATTACAGGCCTAACTACCCTTAACTCCCTGCAATCTCTTTTCCTCTGTTCTGGACACAACTGATCTAGGCATAACAGTACCACATGGCCTCTTTCTAAAGTAAGTACAAAGAGGAGGTCTTGTATCAGTGCATCCCCCCTGAAAAATCGCCTTGTCCTCAAGGTGAAACATAGGAAATTGCTCACAAAGAAGATCATGAGACTCCCAGCTAGCTTCTTCCAAAGGTTGGTGAAGCCTTTTAACCAGCAGTTCAAGAGTGTGTACCCTTGAATCTTGGATCCCACGATGTGCCAATATTTGTTTTGGTTTCACTTCAAATTCCCATTTAGCATTAATGGGAAGAGGAGGAGTTGGAGGAACCAAAGTGCCTTTTGCTGGTTTCAATGGGAAAACATGAAAAATAGGATGCACCTTGGATGATGGAGGAAGTTGAAGTTCATAAGCAACTGGCCCCACCTTGTGCAAAATGGTAAGGGCCAAAATAGCGAGGTGAAAGCTTCTTAGAATTTTATTTAGCAAGAGATTTTTGTTGATAAAGTTCCACTCAAAGGAAAATTGAATCCCCAACCTCAAAAGATAACTCACACCTCTTGGAATCAACTTGATACTTCATGCGTGACGGGGCTCTTAATAAATTTGCTTGAAGGACTTTCAGCATGTTATCTCTAGAATGAATTGTTCTTCCAGCTCAGCAATCTTCGTTTCTCCTAGGATGAATGGATACAAAGCTGCTGGGTCTCCTCCATAGACAATATGAAAAGGAGTTATGTTGGCAAATGAATGGAAACTTGTGTTGTAAGAGTATTCAGCCCATGAAAGAAATTTAGACCATAATTTAGGCTGCTCTTGTGCAAAACAACACAGGTTAGTCTCAAGACAGTAGTTAACTACCTCTGTTTGACCATCCAATTGGAAGTGGAATGTGATTCCCATGCGGAGGCGAGTACCACTGATGCTAAAGAGCTTCTGCCAAAATGCACTCAAGAAAATTACATCTTTGTTAGAAAGGATTGATCTTGGAATGCCATGTAAACGAACTATCTCCTTGCAAAACAGATTAGCCACCGATTTAGCCATGAAAGGATGTGAAAGCGGAAGGAAACGTGCATATTTACTGAGTCTGTCCACCATGACTAATGCAGTATCAAAACCACCTGAGGAATGGAGTCCCACAATAAAATCAAGAGAAATATCCTCCTAAATCCTATTGGGCAGTGGCAAAGGTTGTAAAAGACCTATAGGTGCTAATGTTTTGATACTTGTTCTGCTAACAAACTAAACAATTCTAGACAAATGCCTTTACTTCTTGTTTCAAATGTAGCCAGAAAAAATTATCTGTGCTATGTTTGCGCGTTTTCAAATATCCACCATGGCCATCTATAGGAGTCTCATGTGCTTCAGCCAAGATTTTGTCTCATAGGGATTGTGAGTTAGGAATTCCCAATTGAGACTCATAGAAAAGATGATTGGCTGCCAAATGAAAATCAGAATAAGCTGAAGGATCTTGAGTGAGCTGCTCTATTATTTGTTTGGTAATCAGCCAAGAGTTCTTCCTGCAAATTACCAAAATCCAAAGAAACAAGAACAGACAGCCAAAAAATCAGCTTGTTGTGGTCACCTAGAAAGAGCATCAGCGCCTTTATTTTCACTCCCAGCCTTGCAAATAATAGTAAAATCAGAAGGGAAAAGTTTCAACAGAAGACGCTGCTGTTCACTTGTTGAAACCCACTGATTGAGAAGGAATTTCAAATTATGATGATCAATATGCATAAAAAAATGATGCCCAAGAAGATAATATTTCCACTTGTGCAAGGCAAGAACAAGTGCTAATAATTCCCTATCATAAGTGGATTTAGTTTGATTTGAGAAAGAAAATCCCTTACTGAAATAGGCAATTGGATGATCTTGCTGTAGTAAAATTGCCCTAACACCTTCTGAAGATGCTTCACATTCAACTATAATAAGTTGAGTGAAATCTGGAAGTTGTAATACTAGGACTGTTGTGAGAGGGTCCTTCAACTTGTTAAAGGCAGCTTCAGCTATGGGAGACCATATAAAACCGTCCTTCTTCATGAGATCAGTCAAGGGCTGAGCAAGGAAACCACAATTCTATACAAACCAGCGATAACAACTTGTAAGCCCAAGGAATCCTTTAAGTTCTTTGACATTCTTTAGGACTAGCCATTCAACCACAACTGCTATTTTATCTTGATCTACAACCACACCTTGGCTAGACACCATATGCCCAAGGAGTCCAATTTGCAGCTGTCCAAATAAACACTTTTTGGGATTAGCAGAGAAAAAATTTGTGGAAAGAAGATGGAAAGCTGTACAAATACAGTCTTGATGATGTTGAAGGTCTGGTTTGTAAATTAAAATATCATCGAAGAAGATTAGGATGAATTTGCGGAGAAAAAGGTGGAACAAGTCATTCACAATAGCCTGAAATGTTAATGGTGCGTTAGTAAGTCCAAATGACATGACTAGAAATTCGTAGTGACCAGAATGAGTTTACAAGGTTGTCTTGTGGACATCATCTGGGTGGACTCTTATCTGATGATACACAGAACAAAGATCTAATTTTGTAAACATGGTGGCTCTGTGTAACTCATTTAGCAATTCATCAATGTTGGGGATTGGGTACTTGTCCGATACAATAATCTATTTGAGACCTCAATAATCAACACAAGACCTTCAAGAGTTGTCTTTCATTTTAACTAGCAAAATTGGGCTAGTAAAGGGGCTTGAGCTAGGCCAAATTAATTCAGCTTCCAAAAAGGCAGCCACCAATTGTTCAATCTCTGTTTTCTGAGCATGTTGGTAATGGTAAAGTCTGAGGTTAGGAGGTTTAGAATAGGGCAAGAGAGGAATGGTGTATGAGTGTGCACGGAAAGGAGGTAGTGTTTCAGGCTCAGTAAACATACATTCAAAGGCATGAATAACTGTCTGGATGGAAGTTGAGAGAGTATTTGTAGTTTTTTATGTGTCAGGTAGCTTGCTTATTGCATTAAGAGTGGCATTAGTTGGACTAGTAGAGCAAACACCTTGGAGATTATATCACTTGCCATTGAGATGAACAATCAGAAACACCTCATTCCAATTAGCTTGTATAGTGTTCAAGGAAGCCAACCACTTGATTCTCAACACTAAATCAGCACCACCAATTACAAAAGGATAATAATCTTGTGTGATGATAAGATTCAGAAGATTTACTGAAAACCCTTTACATACCCCATTGCAATGTATGATATCCCTGTTCCCAATTTGCACTCCAAAAGTATCTATTTGTTGGATGGGTAAAATAAGGTCGTCCATAATAGCTTCAGCTATGAAATTATGAGTTGACCTACTATCCACCAAAATGATTACCAAATGCGGACTAATCCTCCTTTGAAGCTTCATAGTCATACTTGAAGTCTTTCCAAGGATTGCATGCAATGAAAATTCGGCTACTTCTGTTTGAACCGAGTCTTTTGGTGCTAAATTGCTGTTTTGAATTTCAAGGAGGGAGAAGGATAGTTTGTAGTGGTACCTAGGAGAAAATTTTTCATTGCAGCAAAAGCAAAGCCCTTTTTCCCTTTTTGAATTCATGCTTATTGTTTGGCATCCCATGTTTGCTGCATTGGAGGTTAGGTCGTGCAATAGAGTTTTGTAGAAAGATTAACTTGTGTTGTCATAGTTTCACGTGCAAGATACAGAGCATTGGGATTGGCTTTCTGGTAATTAACGAGTTGGGCTCTTTGTTTGGATGGGTTAGGCCCAATTTGGACTCAAACACGACAACTAGGCTTAAAGCCTTATAAATTGATCTGGGTTTATGAATTCTCATGTCCGTCTTCAACTCCTCCTTCAAGCCACTAAAAAACTCCAAGTAACCAGTGTTCTAGCCAATTCTTGACTCTAGCTGCATGTTTAGCAAACTCCTGGCAATATTCTTGCACACTACCTCTTCGCTTTATATTACATAGAAGCATATCTGGGTTTTGAAATTCAGCAAGGCCATAATTGTCTGGAAAAGCTTTCACCAATTCTTCCCAATACAGGATAGTATGTTCACTATTGATCCATGCAAATAAATCAAGGGTGTCCCCCTCTAGGTACATATTGGCAATTTCAACTTTTAATTCGTCAAGGGTTTGATTATAACGGAAATATTTCTCCACTTTTAGAATCCAACCTCACGAACCCCCCCCCCCCTTTTCAAACTTGGGAAATTTCATTTTGGTGTATAGACATTGTGCGAGATTCCTCAACCACCAAGGGCTGACCACAACTACTTCTTCATCCTTCATCCTTCATCTAGTGCGACTTGCCTTTATCCCCAGACCCCAAGCTTTCTTTTGTTGATTTCCCTCTATCACTTGCATTCAAACTTGGTACAGGGTGTTGAATATGGCCAGTGTTGGCTTTGAGGGCAGCCACTTCCATGGCTAGCACATCAATGGTTTCTAATTGTGAGGCAATGGATGGTAACTGTTGCACACTAGGATCTGAAATCGGATTGGCAACTGGGTTGGTAGACTCATTAGTGGAAGCAGTGGTTTTGGTGATGACCATGATGAATAACCTGGCTCTGATACCAAAATGATAGGATTTGAGAAAGTAATTTAACTAAGACAAATAAGAGAAGAGAATTATTTAGAGGAAGATTGAGATAAGATTTTGAAACAGTCATTCAACACCGGGTCTGTATGGATGGGACCAATCTCCAGTACACATAGATTCTTTAATACCTTCAATGAATCCTATAGCTAAGTCATAATAACTTATTTATAACTAAAAGGCAGTTAACAAAAGAGTGAGCACAACCATAAAGAATAAAATGTAGGCAATAATGGGAAAGTGTGGGGAAGTGGGAGACATGACTAGTCAAAGTAACATCATGGACCTTAACTACTCTTAACTCCCTGCAACCTTTTTTCCTCTGTTCTGGACACAACTGATCTAGGCACAACAGTACCACATGGCCTCTTTCTGGAGTAGGTATGGAGAGTAGGTCTTGTATCACAGTGATATTGAAGAGTTCAAGGTAATGATGTTTTACCTTGAACCTTCCACAACCAAATAGTCATTCAGTACATTTCTTGAACCAATTTAAGTTTCTAATGTTCCAGCCCCAGAGCAACTCCTATTAGAAGCCAGAATTTAGGAACTATTGACAGCACTGACACAAACTACAAAGCAATGCTAATCTGTACCAGTACCACAACACATAAAGCACTCTAAAAGTTAATGTTAGAAATTTATTGGTTAATCCAATGAATGTCCATAAACAGACACTCATCAGCAGTTCCTGTTGATGTAAAACTATAATATCAGCAGTTTAACAGAACAGTCTGTACCTCAAGTGCACTATGCATGGAACTCGATTCTTCAAATTCAACAAATCCAAAACAGAATCCCTGCAGCAAGGGGGGGACAAAATACAAAGTACCTAGTAAGCTTGCCTTTAGACAATTCCCAGGTTGTTTAGAAGTGCAGAAAGTAATATCCACATACCCTGCTACTTCTAACTTGAATTCCATCATGCTTAATAGGACCAAATTTCTTAAACACCTCCTCAAGTTGTTCAACTGTTGCATTAAATGGCAAATTCCGTACATATATGGAGTGACCTTCAGCTGTAAAAAACAAAGTGCAAGTCAACTGATTTTTGAACTGGAATTTTAAGCAGTGGTATATACCAACTCATCTCTATTAATTGTTTTACTCTGCTTATCCTTTTTCCTAATATGACTGTTTTAATCTTTTTCACTCACAAATCTTAATAAAGATGAACAAATATGTCAACAAGGAAGGAAAATTTGTCTTTAAATCTTGGTTAACTTGTCTAAAAGATAAAGTAACTGACAACCATGTCAACAAGCTTCAATATATACCTTCTTCGTGAACATCACTACTTCCAGGAGCACTATCACTACTAGGAACTGGTCCCTCAGGTCCAGGAGTAGATTTGGCAGTAGCAGGTGATTGCTGACTGGGTTTTGCAGATACCACTCTTACAGTTCGACTAGGAACATAGACAGGACCAGATGCTGCATTACTTTTCATTACCTTCACATAAATGAAATGAATTATTAAGTCAATAAACGTAAAAGATGAGTTAGTTACACAAAGCAGGAAACTGTATGAGGATTTTCTCACAATTGATGCATATGATCTTCTTGGTGCATCATCCTGGACTGCTGGAGTTGAATCAAGACTTGTAACAATATTGGTCTGATTGGGTTCATTAAAGGGTGCAACAACCTCTTCATCAATAACTGATCCTTCTTCCTCATTGTCCAAGGGATTGCAAACTTCAGCACCATTATGAAGGTGTTCCCCCTCTACAGAAGTTGCAGTGTCTGCCACATGTTGTTCAGGAGCATGTATAACCTCTAGAAACATGAAGTAATCAATTATCAATTTCATGCTTTAAGAAAAACAAATATGTAATACAGTAATATATATATTGTTGAAAATAATCTTGGCTCATAATGGCTCTTTTCATTTGTGATCCCAATAGCTAATTTCCTAAATTAGTGTTGAAGATATTTCCAGATCTGAAGCTATTGTTTCCTAAATCAGTGCTGAAGATATTCCCAGATTTGGTGCGATTTTTCCAGATCTGGTGCTACAGATTGTCAACCTTTTAATGCTTTTATTTTAGGATCATTCCTTATTTAGCTAGCATTGATTGTAAATATTTATTTTCCCTCTTTTATGGTGCATAATTTTTGGATCTAAATGGCTATTCCTTCTGCCATGATCCTATATATTTGTACTCACTTCATTTCAAATAACAAGAGCTTCAGAATATGAAATAGCTCATTAATTTTCATGGTATCAAAGCCCTACTGGCCTGACCCTCTTTTACATGCCGAAATACGGCTTGCAAACAGCCCAGAGCACATCTGGAACCTTTGTTGATATGGCATCCCAAACAAACCAAGGGATGACTGAAAATACGCCAATATGTATTACTGGACACAAGCTGAATGGGTATAATTACCCACAATGGAGCAGATCAGTCATGGTTTACATCTGTGGCAGAGGAAAGGAGGGACATTTGACTGGAGAAATTACCCAACTAGGAAAGGATGATCCGAAATACAAAGTATGGAAGACTGAAAACCACCAAGTCATTGCATGGCTGATTAAGTCAATGGAAACAAAGATTGGAGAGAACTATATGTTCCATGAAACTGCCCATGACATATGGGAATCAGCATGCGAAGCCTACTCCACCCAAGAAAGTGCAGCAGAGGTGTTTGAGATCGAATGCACCATCCATGAGTTGAAACAAGGAGACATGCCAGTGAATCAATACTTTAATAGTCTCTCAAAGTATTGGCAGCAGCTAGATCTCTTAGAAAGTTATACTTGGAATTGCACCATTGATGCTGGGAATTTCAAAAAGATTGTGGAGAAAAAATGCATCTACAAATTCTTGATGGGCCTCAACAACAGTCTTGATGATGTAAGGGTAAGAATTCTTGCTATAAAACCTTTACCTACTCTAAAAGAGGTGTTTTCTGAAGTTAGGCGTGAAGAGAGTAGGAGAAAGGCAATTCAAGGCTCAAATCACACACCAAATCAGAATGACACTGCTGTTGCCCTTGCTGCTCGTGGCCCATCGAGTTAGAATAGTGACAATAGGCAAAAGAAATAGGGCAAGATATGGTGTGACCATTGCCGTAAGAGTGGTCACACTAAAGATAAATGCTGGAATCTACATGGAAAGCCTCCAAATTGGAAACCCAAGCCAAGAGGAGAAGCTAGGAGTTACACAGCCAGCACAGAGGAGCCAACCACTTCTGAACCTACTCTATTTTCACTTGAGCAATTAGACCTTCTGCAGAAAATGTTTGGGCAACAAATGGTGACATCAAATGATAATAGACCTATGGTAGGGGTTGGTAATGTAGCCCAATCAGGTAACTTCTCTATGGCCCTCAATACACAAATTTTAGAAAACCATTGGGTTGTGGATTGAGGAGCCTCTGATCACATGACACATTGTGCTGCCTTACTTGACAATTTTAATCCATACAAGACATCATTAAAGGTTAAAATTGCAAATGGAACTTTAACTCAAGTGACTGGTGTTGGTACAGTCACCTTGTCAGAAAATTTGGTCTTCAAAGATGTATTATTGGTTCCTAAACTTGCATGTAACCTCTTATCAATTAACAAGCTTGTAAAGGATAACAATTGCAAAGCTAATTTCTTTGATGGTGGATGTGAATTTCAGGACTTAACATCTAAGAGGATGATTGGCAATGCTAAAGAGGTGGCTAGTCTCTATCTCATGGGTCCTACAAGTTCAAATAAATGGAGCCTCACAACCAGTGCAGAATTAGATTTGATGCTTTGGCATAATAGATTAGGACATCCCAATTTCTTATACATGAAGATAATGTATCCAAATCTGTTTAATAAAAATGCTACTGTAATTTCTTGTGAAACATGTCAACTAGCAAAGCATACCAAAGCCAATTATCCTTTACACTTCTATAAACCCTCACAACCCTTCCGATTAATCTATAGTGATGTGTGGGGTCCCTCCAAGGTGAAGAGTCTCTCAGGTCATAGATAGTTTGTAACATTTGTGGATGACCACACTAGGGTCATTTGGGTATATTTGATGAGAAAAAAATTTGAAGTTCCAACTATCTTTAAAAATTTCCATCAATTTATCAAAACCTAATTCCAAACCCCTATCAAGGTCTTGAGAAGTGATAATGGAAGAGAATATACAAATTCTACCTTAAGTACCTATTTCACTGAACAAGGTATTCATCACCAAACCTCTTGCACCCATACCCCACAACAAAATGGTATAGCAGAACGGAAAAATAGGCACATCCTAGAAGTGGCTAGATCATTGTGATTTACCATGAGTGTGCCAAAATTTTTTTGGAGTAAAGCTGTTACAACATCAATCTGTCTTATTAATAGGATGCCTTCTAAGGTACTTAACTTCCACACTCCTTGCAATATTCTTTTTCAAAATTATCCCAGCACCCAACTAGTGTCTCACTTACCCATTAAAGTCTTTGGGTGCACAGCCTTTGTTCACAACCACCAAAGTAATAAACTTGACCCAAAGGCTACAAAATGCATTTTCCTTGGATATTTAACATCTCAAAAGGGCTATATTTGCTATTCTCCTGCTCTCAAAAAATCTATAATCTCCATGGATGTTACATTTTTTGAAAAGAAACCTTATTACCAAAAAAACACCTTTCAGAGGGAGAATACTCATCAAGATGAATGGAGTTTTTGTACTGAAAATCAGGGGCACAATAGTGATACCATTCCCAGAAATAACCAGCCTTTTGCAACTATTTTTGAACCAGAATCCAGTGTCGATCCAAACAGTGAAGCAAATGCTGAAGAACAGCAACAAACTGATCCTGATCCTGCTTTTGCAACTGTAGAAAATCACCAATAGCCGCAGAAGGAGCCACTGGTGTATACTAGAAGGAAAAAGAACCATGAGATAAAAGCTGGTCCACCTGAACTACCTCCTGAGCAAAGTCAAGAAACCTCATGCCCAAGTTCAGATATGGAAGAAAATCTCTGTTTGGATGTTGCTATTGCCCTAAGGAAAGGAATTAGGTCTTGCACTCAACATTCCATTGGAAATTTTATATCTTATGAAAAATTGTCTATTGCCCACAAAGCATTCATAACTAATGTTTCCAATGAGAAGATCCCACAGGACATCAATGAAGCCTTGAAGCAAGAAGAATGGAAGAAAGCTGTTGAGGAAGAAATGAATGCCCTCAAGAAGAATAATACATGAGAATTAGTCAACCTTCCTCAAGGAAAACGCCCTGTTGGTTGCAAGTGGATTTTTAGTATCAAATACAACTCCGATGGCAATATTAACAGATATAAAGCGAGACTTCTAGCTAAAGGGTTCACTCAAACTCAAGGAATAAATTATCATGAGACATTTGCCCCAGTTGCCAAGCTTAACTCCATTAAAGTCCTTTTGTCTCCTGCAGCCAACCTTGATTAGCCTCTTCATCAACTTGACATCAAGAATGCCTTCCTAAACGGTGACCTTGAAGAAGAGGTGTATATGTCTATTCCACTAGGCTTTGAAGGCACAAGTGGAGGAAAGGTCTGCAAACTTCATAAGTCCCTCTATGGGCTCAAACAATCTCCAAGGGTGTGATTTGACAAGTTCACAAAAGTTTTAAAAAGACAAAGGTATTTGCAAGGCCAAGCAGATCATACGATGTTTACAAAATTCTCCTCTAAAGGAAAGATTGTTGTCCTAATTGTCTATGTGGACGACATAATTATTATTGGAAATTTCATGGAAGAAATTCTCAATCTCAAAAAGGCTTTGGTTAGGGAATTTGAAACTAAAGACCTTGGTTACTTAAGATATTTTTTGGCAATTGAAGTAGCCAGATCCAGTAAAGGAATTATGATATCTTAATGTAAATACACCCTTGATTTACGCACTAAAACTGGCATGTTAGAATGCAAGCTAGCTGACACACCCATGGAGGCAGACTACAAACTAAAGTTTAGTCAAGAAAGTACACCAGTGAACACTAAGAGGTTTCAAAGGTTGATAGGTAAACTAATTTTCTATCACATACAAGGCCTGATATTTGTTTTCCTATTAATGTTCTTAGTCAATTTATGAACAAACCATGTGAGGTTCATCTTGATGCAACTTATAGAATACTAAAGTACCTTAAAATGACCCCAGGAAAAGGTATTTTCTTCTAGAAAAATACTTTCCACACAATGGAAGTTTACTGTGATGCAGACTGGACAGGCTCCATCATAGACCGAAGATCCACAACTGGATATTGTACCTATGTTTGAGGAAATTTAGTAACCTGGAGAAGCAAAGAACAATCAGTTGTAGCTAGAAATAGTGCTGAAGCGGAATACCGAGCTCTAGCACAAGGAATTTGTGAAGGTCTATGGCTTCTGCGCCTACTCACTGAACTTAAAATTGAATACCAAGGTCCTATGAAGGTGCTAAGTGACAACATGGCTGCCATTAGCATTGCTAAAAATCCAATTCAACATAACAGAACCAAACATGTGGAAATCGATCGCCATTTCATCAAAGAAAAGGTTGACTCTAGAATTCTTGAATTATCCTACACCACCACAAAGACTCAAGTTGCTGATGTACTTACGAAGGCCCTATCTAGAGTAAGAGTTGAAGAACTTGCGTGCAAGTTGGGAATGATTAACATCTACTCCCCAGCTTGAGGGGGAGTGTTGAAAATAATCTTGGCTCATAATGGCTCTTTTCATTTGTGATCCCAACAGCTAATTTCCTAAATTAGTGTTGAAGATATTTCCAGATCTGAGGCTATTGTTTCCTAAATCAGTGCTGAAGATATTCCCAGATTTGGTGCGATTTTTCCAGATCTGGTGCTACAGATTGTCAACCTTTTAATGCTTTTATTTTAGGATCATTCTTTATTTAGCTAGCATTGATTGTAAATATTTATTTTTCCTCTTTTATAGTGCATAATTTTTGGATCTAAATGGCTATTGCTTCTGCCATGATCCTATATATTTGTACTCACTCCATTTCAAATAACAAGAGCTTCAGAATATGAAATAGCTCATTAATTTTCATATATATATATATATATATGAAGAAAAATCATACTAACCTGCTTCTGGCACAGGAATGTTCTCAGTGTTTTCATTGATGACATTTTCTGAGACAGAATTTAATTGCAATGTGTCTTTCTCCTCAATGTACCTAAAAACATCATTTAACACATAATAGCCTTTATCTTGTGGAGCTAGAAAGAATGTCTGTGTGAACTTCCTCGTCACACCATCCTTCCCAGTTAAGCATCCAGTAACTAGAACAATCACACCTTCACCAAATGACTCCTGAGCATCTGCAGTTTTTATTTCTGCTGTATGGTCTTCATACTTCAGGGAAAGAATCTTTTCATTTATTGCCTGCTCCAATTCATGAGTTGGAATTAAAGCAAATCAAGTTGTGTCAATACATGGAAGAGGCCAAACTTTCTCAAAGCATACACTGGCAAGGTAATTCTTCAGACATCTAATTATTTATAGGCGGCCTCTTAAGGAATACAGAAGTTATCTAACTCAACATGTTAAATAACAAAACTATTAAGCTAAATATATTTATAAGTTTGAGAACCAAATGCACAAATAATGATCATGATTTTGAATCTGGTAAAAGGAAAAAAAAAAAAAGTCAGGAATTATTCTTCTAAATATGCTCACAGAAGAATTAGTCAAGCAAAAAGGAAGATCTGTTGGAACAATCAACATGTGGATGCTTAGTTGTTATTCTTTCAAGAAATTCTTCAAAAATTTACCACAAAATTCAACACAAGGTTGGCTGACAGACTGCAGCTCATAGCATATATTATAAAGTTTTAAATTCTTAATGGTTTGGATTGGGCTGGATAAGGTGATGGAAGGATTGGATGGATAATGGATCAAATTTTCCACACTACTGAGTATCATGATAAAAACCTTAATGATTAAACAATTGATAACTTCCTATATTGCTAAGCAAATTATAATAGATAGATACAAAACAGCAATCTAGTCTAAGCTTCATACTTAATCATCATTGCTTTTAGGCTTTTATTGATACAGTTATAGTCCACATGTTAGTTGTCCTATATGTAATCTACTAATCTGTCCTTCAATGCCGATTGGTTCCGTGACAGAGCAGAAAAAGCAAGGCCAGTAAGGTATCATTGTTCACACCCTATTTGCAAGCCACAGGCTATAATTTATAGCCCTTCAACAGTTTTGTTCCACAAAAGTCTCCTTGGTCATTTTACATGTCAGTAGTCTCCTTCATACCCTACTACAATTTTTCAAGAACATTCCTCTCAATATATAGCCACAAATTGTCAATTGTTAAAACATAAATTCACCATATGGTAGTAAATACACAACTCTATATTCCAGTCATTTCAGAATTAAAAAACAAGCCCACTACTCCACCGCAGATGCAGAGATGAAGTGCATGATGTCACATATGTCAAAAAATATTTATGAAAATGATTAAAAAATATCTAATCTCAAAGCCTCAATGATGACCTCATGACATTTGAGTTCTTTGTATCTTTGACAAATGGAAAAAAAGAAACTTGTTTTGATAATTGTTCTATAATCTAGATATAGTTGGAAATAAACAATATAAGGTTTTTCGTGTTACAGGTGAATTATACATGCATGGCCTGTTAAACTTACTTGCATAGTTGTCACTGTTGTCATCACTCCCTTATCATCTGGTCGGCTTAAGAAACTTGAATCCTGATAAAATCTATGCACCAAATTTGGGGATTGGTGCAAAATATGATAATATTGCTCCACAAAGGCATTGCCAACCACTTGGGCACTAGGAGCAGGGGCAGGGCTTGCTTCCTGCATTGCCATCTAAAGAAAAAAAAAATTGAAAAATGATTAAAGTAAAGCAGAAGAAATCATTAACTATAGATGAACTTTATCCGTGGAAACCAACAGAAAATCATATTTCAGTTTGCCGCTCTGCTCTGCCCCATCTCAAATCGACAAAAGAATTAGAGTACTAAGCTAGCCATATTTCATAAGAAATAATAACATAAGTCATGTAATGGAAATCAATAGTAAAGCATGAAAACCTAAAAATTTAATAGGCAAAATACCTCTAATATGGATTATTAAGAGAAAGGCAGATAAGAAACTTAAAAAATGCCGATTGTAATAGCCAAAACTCCCTCAAAAACGATTTCTTGGAGATCACTTATGAGGAATGTGTAGTTTAATCACTTAAGCAAATGATGAAGTGGACCAATATTTATCAAAGACTGGTTTGAAGGGGTGAAACACTCAGTGCAGAACAGCTGTCCAGAAAAAAAAAAAAAAGGGAAAAAAATAGGCTACCCGACACAGATGATCAGAATGCCTAAAATTAATGCCCAGTCCCTACTTCAAAGGTCATAAGTATGGACTTCTTCAGCAGAATCTAAGTACTTGGCCCAAGTTGCAGGCAAAATACCCATAATTAAGAAACATTAGTAGACCTTGAGAGTGGTATAGTCGTTTCAGACAAACAGGATCCATGTTTGGAATGCATCAGACCACTTTAGAACTTGAAGGCGATAAAAATACGAGGATGCCAAGCGGGGATTGACCTCCCCTCCCCTCCATTAACCTCCCCACCGTTGAACCAAAAGGAGCCTTTAAAAAAAATGTATTTTTATGCAAAATTGTGAGTGGACACCCGTAAACCATCACAATAAGAAAAACCCAGTAAAACCCTTATTAAGCAGATTGTATTATATTGACAGATCAATCAAGCAGTAAGCTACAGAACTAAATGATAAACCAAAATTGGCATGTCTGACAATAATTGCAAAGAATATTTCATGAGAGCACGAGTACCTGCTTGGAAACGATTTAAAGCGAAGAGAGAAAAGAGATCTGAGCTCTGCAAGTGAGAGGAGAGGGACAACAGAGGCGTAGAAAACGCGAAGGTAGTGAGAGACAGAGGGAAGATTCTGAAGCTTTCGGGTTCGGAGATCACAAAAGAAGCCTCCCGCTTTCCTTTTCTGGGATGCCCATTATGACGTATTTTTTAATTTATTCGCGCTGTGCTGTTGAAACTAACAATACGAGTATCCTACTATCTTCTGGTTGGTCGTTTTTATATGATATACAAATTTACTTTAACGGTGGTTTGACCATCTCTTTGTCTAGTTAGAAATTGGAAGTAAACTATACGCCAAACATTAAACAACTTGCAAAATTAGGTATAGACATCTTGCCAATTAAGATATCGATTAAATTATAGTTAAGGAAGAGTATCTGAAGGCACAAAAGATGGAGGTCTAGTTGATTTTGACACCCAAACATACCTACGACTTATGACATTAATTTTCTTTTGGATATTTTGGAGTACAGTATGTTTGTATTTTTATAAAGGTTATGAGTCACAACATACAAATATTAGTTTGAGCAGTAATGAAACAATATTATATGAGGTTCCAATAAGAAATTGTATTTTCGAAATACTACTTTGCGTGGATGTCATATTTTTAATATGTATTTGCTGTACTTTTGTTTTATTTATTTATTTTTAATTATGAGTATCAAGGATTTAGAAACTGGGGGTGAGGAAATGAGCAAATTAAAGATTGGGTACATGAGTTATCAGGACTCTCCAACGTTTATGTTTTAAGGGTTGTGTAGTAAAGTTGTTGGGTTTATTTCGTTTATTTTAATAAAATATTTACAAAAAATATTTTTAGTAAAAAAAATTTAAGAACTAAATATATTGTTTCAAATTCAAGAAAAAATACACTATAATTAATATATGCCTATCAACGATATAATTACCTCGTATTGAAAAGTGATTATATTGTCATAAAAAAATTCAGATTTAAGTATTTTCTCTAAATTATTTGTTATTTAACAATTGTTTTCTATAAATTAAAAACTTACAGATACATTCATCTAAAAAAAGGCCTAATCTGTTACACACACATATTTGTTTGATATAACTATAGTAATAATTGTGTATATATACGTGTGTGTGTGTATATATATATATATATATCTATTTTTAAACTTGTATATATAAAAAGCGTAAATTTTACGTTGGGCAAGAAATCAATTTGCTCCATAGTGGTATACATTTTTCAATTCAAATCTTTTGTGGATTGGTCCATTACCAATTAATTATCTTATTATATTTTTGTTTTTATTTTAATAAAATAACCACATAAAAGCTAAAATAATTAATAATTTCTTTTGTTAAAAATATATTATTATTGGAAACAAATTGACAGTTTAAAATTAAAATTGTATATTTAATTTTAACAATAACCTTAAAACATTAAAAATATTAAAGATATAAATGATGTAGATATTTTATAATAATTTTTTTATTATTTCTCACTGTTTCACATGATTATAATTTTTCATTTTAGTTTATATTCATGTTTGTTAAAAATATTATTTTCATGTTTTTTTCTATTAGTTTAGAAGATGAAAGAAATCAAAGATTTTAAAGGTATATATCATAGTATTGGCTTTTTGACCTAGGTGTATTAAAATATATATATATATATATATATATAACTTTTTTTGGGTACAAATGCAAAGCAATAGACTTCACTGTTTGATTTTTTTTATATTAAAAATAGGTTCTGCATCGTTTTTTATTTATTTTGAGGGACATGGAGCCTCCCTTTTTCATTTTATATATATATATATATATATATATAATTTTTGAAATGCTTTTCTTCCTTCCCCCCTATATATAGGTTGTCCACCTTCTTACATTTCACTTCAAAATTTTCATGCTCTCAAATTTCAACTTGTTCTTCTTGCTTCCATTTTTCTCTCAAACTTCTTACATTTTCTTTTTGCTTCCATTTTCTAAGATTTATACTTTATTTTTATATACTTCTTTTTATGCTATTTTCTCATTTGCTGTAACTTCTGCTTTTTATAAGTTTTATTATTTATTTTCTTTTAATTTTTAACAAACTATTGGATGTTTTTATTCTGTATACATGCTTTTAATATATCATAGTAAGTATTAAATATAATTATTATTTGATATTATTTTTCTATATTTTTGTATAACAACATTTATATTAACAAAGTACTCCATTATAACAATTATTGACAAAAATTGTATGGACATGTATTATTCAAGAGCTGATTCAAGTAACTGTAAGTGAATACTCCTATCTATTTATATTAAAAAGGTAAACTTTATGATATTATGGTAAATTAAAAATGTTATTATTATATATATATATGCCAAAAAAATGATAGAATTCATGTTATTAATGATTTAGGTTTTTTTTTTAGCGATAAAAAAATGTAATTGTTACATAGTGATATGTTGACAACAACAAAATATTAAGATTTTATGGAATATTAATATACTATATTTGATTTTTATTTACATACAGGCATTGGGATAAGATTCACAAATGAGTAGATGAAGGAGATTATATATATTTATACAAATGAAATAATTTTTTATACCAATAAGGGAATAACATTTGTATATGACAAGCTAAAATTATTAAGAGTTGATCCTAACATTTCTCTCAAATAGTTGAAGATAATGGTTGGGGAAAAGTTATAATTTCAGTCAACACAGTTTGTGTCTGAGTTAGTATACTGATAACCACGATCACTTAGTCCACCTTGTCGTGTATATTGGATGACAATTTAGACGTTCAGACCATATGGCAAGTAAATTGGTACTTTCCAACCCAAATGGGGGCACTATGATTATATGCGCACATTTCAACTAATAATGCAGACCAAAGTATCGAGAAGAATGATGTCATTGTGCTGTTGACAAATTTATTTGCAAGTTAGATTGATAAACTTAATGAATCAGTTTCCTTCTTTAGCTCCTACCTTAAATATGTCTATCCATTTGAGCTCCAACCTTCTTGTACCCAACAAATGCCACTCATCAATGACATATTCCAATTGATTTCATTTAGACTATTAATGTGTGAGAGTAACCTTTCGAATCCCCCAAATGTAACTAAAGATCTAATTGACGAGTTTAAGGCTAAGGATGAATATGATACTCCACTAAATGCCAATGAATATGTGGATAATGACGTCGATGGTATTGATGTTGAACGAGATTCAGTCGCTTTATTGAACTAATATTCTGATCGAGCATTTGCCTTCTTATCTCAAATTAGTAATGACACTATAAGTGAATTCAAGATACCTAATGTGGAGGGGGCCATCAATTTGAATAATGATCAAGAGATGTATGTTGGCATGTAATTTTTTAATAAGCAGTCATTGAGTCATGCTGTGAAGCTTTATTCAGTTTGCATGCACTACACATTTAAGGTATACCAATCATCATTAAAGTATGTTAAGTATCGTTATTCGGAGTATGGTATTCTATATAACTGGCAAATAACGGCTTGTCAATCAGAGAGAGAAAATGATTGATAGGCAACAAAGTATGTGGGGCCACATACTTGTATCTCCTCTATACTATCATAAGATCATTCGAAGTTAGACTGTAATATAATAGTATTGAATATTGTGTTAATAGTCACAAAAAATTTCTCTATTTATGTCCGTTATATTATTGAAAGGATATAAAACATCTTTGGATATATAGTATCTTATAAAAACGTATGGTGTGGCAAGTTACGGGCAATTGCAATCACCTTTAGGAATTGGGAGCGATCATATGCCATTCTCCCGAATAGTTGTCTACTGTCTAGCACTTCAATTTATACTCATACTATGAATTTGTTATTAAGGAATACCCATAGACAACATCAGATACGGAGATGACAGTTATGTTTCATAGGGTGTTTTGGACATTTAAGCCTTGCATTGATACCTTTGATCACTAAAAGCTAATTATCTAAGTGGATGGTATATTTTTATATGGGAAGTATATGAGAACATTGCTTATTGCTAGCTCATAAGATGGGGTAAGAAATTTGTCCCCCTTGTATTTGTCATTGTTAAGAGTGAAACATGAGGCATAGGGGTGGTTTCTTAGTAACCTCAAAAGGTGAGTTATGCCAAACAAATAAGGCATTTGTTTGATATCTAATCAATATCCAAGAATATTAATAATAATAGCAAGCCCATAAAATGGTTGACAATCCCTCCACGCATATCACATATTTTGTTTTAAGCATATTGTGAGTAATTTGAATACGATATTTAGGAGTAAGTGGTTGAAGAAGAAATTTGTTAACAATGGATATTTGAACGAGTGCCACTTAATTGATGAACAATTGATACAGATATGGCAATTACATTTAGAGGCGGTAAATTGAATAGAGAATATATCAAAGAGTAAGTGGTCACTTGTATATGATGTCGATGGGCATTGTTGGGGACACCTGACAATAAATTTAGCAAAGTGTATAAATAGTGTCTTCAAAAGTATTAAATTCTTGCTCATAATCAACTTGGTCAAAGTAACAATATATCGGTTGAGTAGATACTTGATTGAGCGAGCATAAATCACATTTTGCCTAAATGTAAGTGGGCAATTTATTTTCTAAGGACATCCACAAAAAAGTTTCAATAAAAAATTATAAAAGTATTCGCCTTATCAATCTGTGGTTTTGATAGAAAGTTTTCAGAGTTTGAACTTGAAAAGCCCTATAATCCCTCTAATAAATAGGATAAGCGAACTTGTAAAATTAGTCTTACAAACCAAACATATGATTATTGTGAGTTCTAACTCCAAAAAAATATTTGTCAATATGTCTTTGTTGTATGTGCCAAGGTCTGTTTTGACCCTTTACAATTTGTGCACACTATCTTTCGTCTCGAAACTATACTTAATGCTTACAAGATTGATTTTTGCCTAATGAGAGGAGAAATTTATTAGCTTCACACAAGTGGACCTCAGTTGGTCCCTAATCCTTTAATGATTTGAAACAAATGTTGACCAAAGTCTTCACGAATACAAAATGAGATGAATTGACAAGAAATGTTGAAAGACAAAAAAAAAAAAAGGGCTATGTAGACAAATTGGACATAATCGCGCCACATACCCCTCCCATTAGCCACGAAGATAGTTATAGTTATAGGAGTGAATTATATATTAATTGTTCATGATCATTTGTATCAGAATTACCTATCAACAATAATTTATTTAAATTGACATTGTATAACTTGTTAATGATATCTTTATAAATTATATATCATCTTTACATGATTTAACTTGATTGTGTGTGAATTGTTAATCATAATTGACTTATTAGTATTGAATTGTTGACTTATGATTTAATTTGATTTGATCTAACATATGTATCTGTGTTGTATTACCATTGACAAATATATTTATTCCTACAAACTATTATGGATCCTTACCACAGTATTGTTAATCCATGATTAAAGAACGAGTCTCTATTATATTTGCAATGCTGCCATGTGTCCCAGACTGTTTGGCAAGGAAGGGTAAGTTAAAATTTTATTTTGTTATCCATTGTTAGTTTAACTAAATTTATGACAGTTTCTCTAATGTAATAACATAAGAAGATAAAATTCTGCGTATACAACAAATAGAGTAGGAATATCATATATTTGATCCCTTTTTAGTTATTGTCAAATATCTCATACAGGTTAGTTTTTACAGTGTTTTACGACTTGACCATTTTGACTTCAATGATGCACTCATATTGGCCCTTATTAAGTAGGGACAACTGGGGACACACGCCTTCCACCTTACTAGGGGCGAGTGTATGATTACACTCTAAGACGTCGCTATCCAATTGAGTCTACCTTGCACGAGGGATACAGTATCTGGATGGATATACTATAATTAGCTAGTTGTCTGCCATAAGTTGTTTAGTGTGACAACGTCCTAGGGGATATTAAGTAGGTAGAGGTTGAACATTTTTTGACTGGCACAAACATTCAAGAACTCGCCAAATAACATTCGAGAACTTGCTAGATGACATAGATGACGATTCTGTTTACCAATTCATACGAGTATACATCCTATGATTAATTGGAAGGTACTTGATGCCAGATAGGACTGGACATAAAATTATGTTAATGTACCTTTCGTTACTCACTGATTTTGAAGAGGCTAATCAGTATAGTTGAAGTTCAGCAGTGTTCGCTCATTTATATATAGGAATGTATAATGCCATGTATTATGACGAAATTAACATAAGTGATTATCTGATCTTACTTTACTTATAGGCATGTGATCGATTCCCTCACCTTACTTTATGAAGACCCGTACAACCCGACCCATAAATGGCTATCTACTCTATTAGGCCGCCACTAGGCTTTAGGTATATACTAATATATATTTTTTTACAATTTTTAGCTTTTCAATGATAGATAAACTAATGTGTATTTTTCCATCTCTCACAGGTGGCGGCATGTCCCATGGTATCCCCGATCAACTATAGATGTTTTGAGATAGTGTAAGATACTGTTAAAGCAAATGAAAAATGATGAGGTTAGTGTTTTTGTATTTACTTATTTCCTATTTTATGATCATAGCATAAAGTAACCATCTTTTTATATGTAGGTAATTTGGCTTTCATATGACTCATTGGGCGTCTTTCAATTAATTCTCGAATATTGCTTAGTAATGCTCAATGTATGGCTTGCATTTGTCCTTATACTGTGCTTTTGGATAGTTGAGTGGCATCATGTTAATTGTATTCTCCACTAGTTTGGTAGAGTGCAGTAGATTCCTTAAAAATCATTCAACGTAGGATCATTGCACATTCTTTAATTAAGAGAAAAGGTTAATAAAGATTGGTAGGAAGAGCATGCAGCTTTTATTGCAACATGAAATTCATGACCTCAAGTAATGGCACAAAATGACTTCAATGATAAACCATTGGATCGCACGTCAAATTACATGCATTGGTATTAGCAATATACGTGATGGTAAACCTATCTTGTTAGTAGTTCTCATGGTTTTGTGGTATGTCTTTTACGTAGTTTTCATCTTCATATTTTCTCTCCTTATATATATATATATATATATCTTACTTTTAACAATTGATTTTTTTATTTGATAGACTGATGTGTTAGAGAACTTATACAAGCTTACTATCACTGACCCATTAACGCTTAGCTATGGGAACTTTAAACAGAGGACAAGCAGTGATACCTAAATCTTGTTGCGCGCTCTAAGTTAATATCGAGATATGCTCATCTCCCAACCAGCTCTACCAACACTTGATCTACCTAAACCTCCAGAGTCATAGGTCAGACTAGGGAAAAAAGGCTATAGGTTTATCTCACCTAAGGAACTAATATTTAGTAGCAATGTCGGTGGAGTTCATGCAAATATGCTATTGTCATCTTACAAAGCAACCCTCACGCAAGGAAATTTTGATTATGCTAGTCCTTCTTCTATTCTACCATAAACAGTCGGTAAAGACGTTAAAGGTGTTGGTTCATCTTCCTGTGCACCTTACTATACATCATCATTACCTTCGTTTATTTATATAAAGTCATCATTCTCTACATCGACAACACAGCCAATGCAATCTAGTAGGGTATCATTTACATCATTATTTATAGATCCAACTGCATTCAATATTTTAATACTTACTTTTGTATAATAGACATCCTATCAACCTCAACAAAGTTTCTTCACCCTAAATCAACCGATTTTGTCTATCTAGTCCATTCAATGGAATTTAACTTCTCAACAATTTCATAATCAGGTGGAAAGTGAATCGTCTAAAGAAAAAGATAAGGAAGAAAATGAAAATGACAAGGAGAAGGATGAAGATCAAGAGGAAAAATCATCACAATAATGTCAACCACAAAGAATAAAGAAAAGGCCTAGGTGTGGAACAAATAGCTATTATAGTTGATGACTGATATTATTATTATTATTTAACATGCATTTCAAATTCTATACCCATTTGTATTATTCAATTATATATATTTAAATTTACATTTTACAATATTTTTTTTAGTCAACATCAATTTATATTTTAATCAATTAATACATTTATTCAAATATACACTTACACATAATATATATTATTTAATTTTAATTTGTAATATTGTTAACAGATTTAACTTACAATTTAAGAAATTAAATTTACATAAACAATATTTTTAAACAATAATATTAAATTAATATAATTATCTTATAAATAAATAGTATTAATTCTTTTGTATAAATTTAATTTTATACACATTGTTATATTTCATTTATAATAATTTTATTATATACATTAACAATAAAAAGATAAAATATTTATCTCTACAAATTTAAACAAATAAATTAATATTTTTTAAAATACAAATATTTTAGGATTACAAAATTAAAATATATTTCTCAAAATACAAATAAAAATTTTAATTGATTATTAAAAAATATTATATGAATTTCAAAAATAAATGAATTAAAAAATATTTTAAAAATAAATTATTATGAATTGGAAAATTAAATGCATTATAATTTTTAAAAATTTAGATGAGCATGATATAAAAAGAAAATAATTTTTCAAAAGCAAAAAAAATTAAATTATAAATCATTGAATATATTAAAAAATATATTATTATTTTGTAAAAATAAATTAGTTAAAAATTTAAAAAAAATAAAAAAGGGATGCCCTCAAAATTAAACAAATGGTACATAGAGCTATAGCCATTTTTAATATAAATAAAAATGCGAAGCCTGTTGCTTTGCATTTGTTAAAAAAAAAAGAGATTAAGTTATCTATATAAGAAAATATTTTTTATAATTATATATATTTATTTTGTTTTTATTTTTTACATATACGTGTCAAAAAGCCCATGAAGTACATTTTTCAAATTAATATATAAAAAGTAATTGAAAAACTTGGTGAGGCTTCAAATTTACATGGCAAAGGATCCAATCATTCTACTTCTGAGGCTTCCTTGACCTGGCCTGTTAGTCATGGTTAACCTTGCCTCTTCTTCTCTCTTCTAAACCTGAAGTGCTTCATCAAGATGCTTGGGATATTACGAGTCCTTGCACGACCCGAAATTCAAGTTAGCATTGCTTGGCACACTTGAGTACCGGGTTTTGTGATGCCTATGTGCCCACTTCCAACACTGAAACCTTTTATGACATCAAGTATTATGCTTGTGATCAACGTTCGAATCGTCCTTCCATCAAGAAGATGATGAAGGAAAAAAACTTTAGATGTCGAGGACTTCCCCCCAATTTATTTGACTGCAAAGGTAGCGAAGGACAAAGAATGCTCGCGACGGAGGTCAAACTTAGGCTATGTTTGGGAGTTTGGGAGTTTAGGAAGAAATGGAATAGAACGGACATTAATGGAATATAATGGAATGGAACGGAACGAAGTGGAGCTTAACGAAACATATTATTATTTGGGAGTTTTACAAGGAGATGAAATAGTTTCATTTGATCATTGTTTGAGAGTTATTATAAAATGAATGGAATGGAATGGATAAAAATTATTTTTTTCCAATGTTACCCTTATAAATTGCTTTAGATAAAAAGTGTGAATAAATTCTCAAGACTCTTCTCATACTGCACAATAATTAAGTAAAAACATATTTCCATGATAATGATGTTTATTTGTACTATTATGAACTAGTATAAATGCGGACTTATATTTATAGAAGCCTAATTCTAATACTAATAAAATATAACTTTTAATAATAAAATATAAATATATAAAATCCTAATTCTATTGAAAGTTACATACCTAATCTTAAAATAATTAAAAACTAACAAAAAGATAAAAAAAATATTTTATTTGCTTTTCTAAAATTGATGTTTTCTAGAACTAATAATTTTAATATATCTATACTAGGATTTTCATAATTTTGCACCAATTAAATAACATTAAATGGTAATATTATAATTTAAATATTTAAGCTTGGTCTTCCATTATTGACCCCCCAAATTGGGAAAACAAGAAAAAAATGAGTTTTGGATAGTTAGAGATGATTTAGGAGGTCATCTTTGCCATTCTACTCACCCTTACAAAAACTTTCAAATAATAGTTTAAGTCCTAAATCTATTTTATCCCACTCCATTTCCCCCTAAAAAAACTCCCAAACATAGGTGAGCTATGCTAGTAATCTTTCAGAAATTACGTTTTGAATAAATTGCTCCATAAATTTTTATAACTTAGAAAATACCTTCATTTGGACTAAAAGTTTATTTCTTAGAGCCCGCCGTTAACTCTTATGCAAAGGGAATATTTTTGTATAATTTTTGTGTGAAGAGATTATATAGTTATAATTATTACTCAATAATATTTTATTATTTTTTTAAAAATCGAAATATAAAAAATATTTTATCTTTTATTTTCTCTTCTTTGATCACATTTTTTTTGAACATTTTGCACATTAAATGTAATTCCAAAATGTTTCTTTTTTATTTTAAAAATTAACAAAAACTAGAGGGTGAACCCCTGTGGGCAAAGGGCCAAACAAAAAGGGAAGAAATTTTTTTTTAAATACCAAAAAAAAGATGCATCACATAAGCTACAATTTATTTACAGCGTTTTTATATTTAGCTTTGATATGTACATATATATATATTGATTTAAGTTTTTAATTTAGTAAAGTTTAAGAAGGTACTTTGTTACATTTTTAAATTAATGAACTAATGCCTTAATTTAGGGAATAAAATGCAGCTTCCTGTGATTTTGGATGCCTTAATTTATCACGTTTGTCTGGGGTTTACACCTGCAGTTGGCTGTGGATACAGACATGTTACTCTTCCAATGGGAGGTATTTGTCTTTAAGGATGTGGTTACATGAACATTCATGTCATCCATTGATCAGTTACCATTTCCCTGGTGCTGATGTTTGCTAGAATCTGGTGTTGAGAGTTGAGATTTGAAAAACCATAAATTTAAAAGCTGCAAGGTTTTTAGAGTAAGTAGTAACACTTGTAGGCAGTTTTGGACTTTTGGTTGCTTGACAAGGGACATATTGCTAGACTGTAATCAATGAACTTTTTCTGCATATGACAAAAAATTGTGAAATTGTAAACTTTTGTGGGTGTGGAATGTGGCCTGCTGGCTTAACCAACTTGAAAATCCTTTGGGCAGCTTTTTGACTTATCCATCCAAGCAAAGAAACTACTACCTGTTAGATCTCAAAGGTACCATTCTGTGGTTTTGGCTTTAATGAAGTTGAATTCAATCTTTTCTGGCTTATCTTTTCTTCTTAGCTTTAAATATTTTCTGTAAAGCTCTAACAGAGTTGGTGTTTCCATTTTGCATTTCGATTTATGTTTTTACTTTCTAATAATTTTGTCACTTTGTTTTTGTTTGCATTAGCAAATAGCCAAATAGACATAGTGGCATATAGTAAAGTTGTTATTCTGTGTGATCTGTACGATTGCTTGATAGTTCATTCTTTTTATCTGAAAATTAAAATCAAATTGATGATTTTGTTTTGATTTGTTAGAAGTGTTAGTATTTTTAATCTTAAGATCCATGGAAGTTCCAAAGATGTAATCCAAGTACGTGATTTGTTGATCACATAGTTCATCATATGACTGTCTCTCATAAACACTGATGTACACACCAAATTTAAGGGTCCAAATACAAAAAAATGGGCGCTTTTCTTGTTGAGTGGTGGAATGCCATTCTAGTGGTATGATATTCTTATTGTACGAAGGAGCGAAAATAAAAAAGTATCCTCAATGGTACTTGAATTCTGCTGCTGGATCATATAACTGCAGTGATTAACAGTTGTCGTATCTGTATGAAGATAAACCTATTACCTGCGTGTTTTTGATGCTATTTTACAGAGTTATGTTTGTCATTAGTGCCCTAGTATAGTAAATGTGGTTTAGTACTAGTGTGCGTATGACATTGTTGACATGACTGTGAAAACAAAGTTCGTGGAGCAGTTCATTTTAGGAGGCAAGTAAGCACACTGGATTAATGATTCAGAATTCTCTGGAACAAGTAAGACGCAGAAATAGCAGGGTATTACATATATTTGACGTACTTTTTGTGGTTCTGTATTGTTTGTTGTGTATGCTTCTGCATTTTCCATAGCGGCGTCCATATGTGATATAATGTCAGGTCTTGTTTTAGTGTGGACAGAATTGTTTATGATAGACTATTTGTTTGATTGGATTCAAGGGACTGCCTCATTGCATTTGCATCTCATCAGGTTTGTGCTATCGTTTAATGACGTTAATGGCCTAGTCAACTTTTTGTTTCTGACAATGAAAAAGTCTGAATAGGGAAGGCAAAGATCTATAGACTGTGTATTTTAAGGGTAGCTGGCTGCTGATAAGTTTAACTTCTCTGTGAATGTTGGTTCAGAACTGAATTGCTTCAATGAATTGATAATAGGCAAACTGAGGAATCCATCAAGTTTCCATGTTCTCTTTGCCTATCACTGAAGCTTTTCAGTATTGACTGCTAGATTTTTCAGAGCATCTATTAATGAGTATTCAGCATTTACTTTCCTGAAATAAGCATATTTTTCTTATTCGGTCATTGTATCTGAGTTTGTCCAGTCACAGTGATCTACTTGTCTTATGCTGCCTACTACTACGTCGTGGATTGTTCTCAATTGATCTCCTCCTGCAAGTGTCTGCTATGCCAGTTTTTTCCAGTTATTGATGAAGTATATCTGCATAGGTATTGGGAGTTGGTTATGTAAGCGTAGTGGGTCTGTAGTTCTATGCCCGTCTAGCTTGCTATTTATGGGTGCAATTTGCATTCGCCTGTATGGTGCCTATGTTCCTTCCGTCAGAAAATTCTGTTGGGAAAGTGTCACAATTGAAATCATTAGTAAGAAAAAATATGGATAGTTTTTACATGTAATTTCTACTTTTAGTAGAAACTCCAAATACGCGTATTAGATTTCACAGTGATGTAAAGTAATCTTGATTGTTAACCAAACACCATTAGAAATCTTCTTCAACTAGTGGGAGCCCTCTAGTCTTACGATGTGACAAGAAAATTTTCAACTTTATTTTTTTTTTTATTTTTTCTGGATACATGCATCTTTTTGTCTATCAAACTCTCCACGAATTGAACCTACCAGGGCGAAAAACTAAAAATTTAATATGAAACCAGTAAAAGAGACAAAGAATAAGTCGAAAGAGACAAAGCATCACTATCAGCTGATGCTAATTCTCTTTTTGTCTATTCATCCGTTGTAATTGTTCAATTCAGATTTCAGAACAAATCCCCCACTATGTGAGAATGAAAGGCTGTGAAATAAGGGGCAAGAAGCTTACAAATGACATCTGACTTCCTCTAACATTCTTAAATCGAACATCTTCAATTTTAAAACGTCAAAGTATTTATGAAAATAGGTCATTTTCGGAATCATTTGAGGGGGTACGCGTTATCTGCTTCTAATAGAGTACTTCTGTGATTTTAGGCCAATATTCGACCACCGAAACGCTGATATAATTGATTAATACTTATTAATATCCTGGAAGCTCAGTGCAAATCTCAGCAATTGAATTGGCATTAATTAGTGTTTGATTTGCTTTTATTTTCAGCAACATATTGGAGTTTATTAATTTATTTTATATTTATTCTATATTTATTTGGTAATAATGATAAGAAGCATCAAACCTAAAACAACTCACAATTTACCCAAAATTTTCACCAGAAGACCAAATCTAGTGGCTTCTATATGGGCAATTTCACACTGAAAGGAACGAAGGCAAGTGTAATTGCTGTCAACAGAAAGAAAGGTGGAGCTATGAACTGCAGTAGTAACCCATCCATGCTAGACGTAACCTTTGCTTATTCTTTTTCCAATTGCGTGCCAGTTGACAGGACCACATCCATTATTGTTCTTCCTGTCCTTTTCCATGGTTTTTTTTATTCAAGATCTAATTGTTCTTTTCTAGAATCATGGATCAGCTAGCTCTTGTTTACATAGGAGATCTATCACCTTGAAACAGGGCAAAGAGTAGAGGGTTCCAGCTCAAGATATTATATCCCACTCAATTTTAAAGATTGTGACTGGCGCCATGTCACCTATCAATTCAATCCAAAGAAGATGTGCTTTTTAACGTTAAATTAATTTGTACTGTCCTCTTAGACGAGAATTAATCCTTGATGAGGCTACAATATATGAAGGTGCAAACAAATAATTTATTTCTTGAAGTGAAACCTTATTGATTACCCAGAAAAATTTCGGGTATGTTCTTAAAAAAGAACCCATATAATTAATTATGAAGCTTTCTTTTTTCTCCTAACATGATAAAGTAAGATCTTCCCTACCGGCAAATTAATTGGCAAATGAAGCTTCCTCAGCATCCCCCTTCCTCTCTCTCCTTGGCTTTGTCGTAGTTTTCTTTGTATTTATTGGATGGGAAGCAAAGCATTTAACTTAGCTTTGTCTTTTCTACATATCTTCCATTATTTTTGGCTTTTCTTTTATCCTCTCTCGCTTTTGCAGTGCAATAACTGCCTGACCAAAAGAGGCCAGAAAATACATAGAAACCCACAAAACTAGAAAAAATAAAAAATAAAATCAAACCAAGAATTAATACCAGTTTATATATATATATACACATATATGCAAGTATCTATCCTTTCAACTGTATATATGAACCGATAATGCGAATTTCTCCACTCATCACTCTCTCTCCCCAATTATTTAGCCATAGCCGCTATTACTTATGCATACACGTACGCATTTATGGAATGGGTCATCGTGTTGCAAAATAGCTGAAATCTTGCAGAAGTGATGATGGTGATGGTATTCACCAAAGCTATTCATCTGAGGTCGTCTTGCAGTGCTGTTAATATGATATGGCGTTTTCTGTCATGTGTGTATAGATATATAATGACCCTATACTACGTGAAATTCAAGGTCAGTTTTCTATCTAGTTCCTTGGTTTTCAACTTCTATTTAATGGGATATATGAAATTATATAGAAATGATTGTATCTTCCCTTATTATAATTAGCTGGAATTCAAATTTTTCTGAAGAATACTTTTGAAAAAAAAAATCTTAAATGCACTAAAACCTAGTAACGACCGATACACTAAAGAAAGACACATACTTGTATTGAATACGTATTTGATACGATACACATATCGTTCTGTAATGTTTGTATTATTAGCCCTTGCTTTTTCCGATACATTTTAAAATATTTTGACATGCATTATTATATTTTGAAACATTTCAAACCAGCTTGATAATTTATAAAAAATCTTAGTTATATAATGAAAATGAAGATTAACATTTAATTTGAATTAGAAACTTTAATTTTAATTTGTTTTATGATTTTACAAATAGCTTGTTATGGAAGTCTTATTTTATATTTAAAATATTTATTTAAAACTTAATTTTTTATATAATTATATATGTAATATATATCTCTTATCAGTATCTTAAAATTTAAAAATTATCATATTTTATATGTTATATCATGTCAAACTCGATGTGTGTGTATGTGTTTCTAAAACTAAAAAATAGTAGAGAGAGTGTGTTGTTGAAATTGTTTGAAGGAAATGATTTAATCCGAGTAAACTCAAGACTATCCTAACCTAATAACCTGAATAACCAAAATATTATAGAGAAACTTGTTGAGATAGTAGCTGGGTAGAGCTTTGAAACCAGTTCAAGTCAGAAGGTAATTGGTTGAAGAAAAGGCAGAATTTTCTTGCGACCTGGGGCTTTAAATTATTGAGTCATCCATCATATGCTGCTTCAGGGACACAAGAAATCATATCTTTAGGAAACCCCCTCTCGTTAAGCTCACCACTTTTTCTGCAAGTTTTCTGCAACAACCTAACTTGCAGATGCAAAAGATAATGGCCAGACGCATACAAAAGAAGCCCTCAACCAACAGACAACTGCACGTCAAATTCATCATAACTTTCTGTTTCCCTGAAAAGAAAACAGAAAATGAACAGTACCAGGTTACGCTTGTGGTTTTTTTTTTTTTTAATGCCAATCAATTATGAATTTAAATTTTTTTCTTTTTTTCAAATATGATCGTGTATATTAAAGCCTTAACTTGAGTGCAAAAATGAACCATATCACCTTGATTTATTGTTGGAAGGTTTATGGGATTGACAAGGTTCAAATTCAACTCATTTAGGGTTAACGCTTAAATCGAAAAACTGCATATAAAGCAGATAGGCTCAGAGGGCGCTTAGCTTTTGACCAGCATAACTGCAGCTGCAGTAGGGCAGTATGCTGAACATCTCAATTATTTTGGTGAAGATTCCAATTTTCTCGATAATGTTTAGGGGAAAAAGTTGCAGGCTCTTCCTCTTCTCTCTTCGGCACACAAACTCTAGCAACATTTAAGGTTTCTCGTTGTTGAAACTTTACTATTTGTAGGGACTCTTCTTTAATTACTAATTACTAAGACGATTAAATTTAGCAAGTGATTAAGGATGAGAACTTGGGCAAACAGTATCTATACGTATGCAGCCACGTCAATGAACTAGTGTCATATGATTGAACTTTGATTTCCTTTTTTGATCTATAACTCAATATACTAGCACTCAATAATTGATTGTGCTGAAAAATGTAGTATATAAAACACTACGTATTTTAAGAAAAATCCATTAAGTATAGACTAGAGATTATTCTTCAAGTTTTCCCTTTTACAACTTTCTATAAGAGGACCGAAGAGCCAGCTAGGGTTCTCCTCCTGTCATTTTTCACTAGACATCTTCTCTTAAAGCACTTATAATCCTATTGTCATCCCTTAATTTATTTCCCGTTGAAATTCATATATTTGAAGAGTTATGATCTCTGAGGTTTTCCCGGTTTAGTTTGATATCTATGAAGTCTAAATATAAAGATCAGACTCTCGTAAGAGAACAGTTGAAGCTATGGTGGAAGCCTTAATTATTATGTCAAATCTTGTAATTAGGTTAGCGAACTGAATCAAATACGGCATCAAAATTCATGCATGTTACTTTAGATTAAAGGCGTAATTGCTAGGCCAGCAAAAAGTTCATAGAGGTGAAAGAAAACTTCTAACAAGTCAATAGAACAATTAATACTCTTCTAGTGGTTTTCAAGTGGTTGATTTTTCAAAGAAATAAAGATACACAAACAATTAGATGATAAGCCAAAACTTAATTGGAAAAGAATCAAAGTGATTATATATATATAGAGTCCAAATTGTGCCGTGCAAATCTCACTGCCATCTGCGTGTGGTCCTCTTTCTACAAGGTAAGTGGATGCTTTAAAGAACCTAACTTGGTCCCTCATCTGAATATATAGCGCAGCTACCTATGTATCTATCATCTAATCCAACTAATCTGACTCCCTTGGCATACACCACAACTTTTGGAAGCGAGTGATTATGACTTTTCTAGTTGAATTTCTACTATACATATCCCACCTTAGCTGGTTGCAAATCCTTTATTATCTATGATCATAAGGGGCATTATTGAACATTCATAATTTTCTTTTCTTTTGGCAAGAAGGTAAATCTTCAGACTTTTCAAACCCGACCTAGTGGCTAATTGAACATTCACATATAATTTTAGAAGAACATATATACCAAATGTAATAATAATGATGCTCTATACTCTTATATATGCTCTCTTCAATAATTAAGGAATGCATTCTTTAGTAATGCTGGGGGAATTTTCAGATAAAGATATCTAGTTGCAAGCCCTAAAAAGAGTAAACTAAATATATTCTTCTTTTTCCCCCTCCTGCGTTACTTACTGTCCAGTGCATATATCTAACGCATCTAAATTATTTTGCATTTTTAACTGCTAAACATTAAGCCAGTGTTGTTCGGTATGTGGTATGAAAAGATCCCGAGGTTACTACCGGCAGTTCATTTTGGTTGACATGTCACTTCACAAGCTAGAGCCAGATAGTCAAAAAGTAATTAGTGGAGCAATTCTTGCGGGAACTATGTGATGTGTGCATTCAAGGGTTGGGATTGCATTCTGAAGTGAGACCCATGTGATCCTCACACAGTTGAATGTAATCTTAGCCCTTACATGCACAAGTCATAAGTGTACGGTCGAGGTTAATTTTCTTCCACCCTAAAAGGATTTTATATACATCTAATCTATTAAAGATAAGTAAATTAAATCAATTGATTATAAATAAACACGTAAGAACATAATAATTAACTTGATCTTTTTTTTTTGTAGATCAAATTTGTTTAAGAAAATTTCTCCATTCTCTCCCTTTTTTTTTTCCTGGGACATTTACAGAATTACATGAAACGTGGTGCTGTAATAAGATTCCAACAATTCTTTGCAGAAAAGGGTCCAAAAGTAAGCTTGAGGTCATATCTGCTCAATTTGTTGATAGTGCTGAAGAGCTCATTTCTGGAGAAAGTCTTTTTCAGTGCTTCTGCATCCGCTACTGCATCCTCCTCCTCATCTTCTCTTTCTTCGCCATGGCGGAAAGCTTATAACAGAATTGACAAATAGCTCCAGCTGGAATTCTCTCTCTCACGTAAGTTACTGTCCCGTGAATTATTAAAGTAGGCCTTTTAATTACTCTTTGCATTCAATTGTCTTCAGTACTGAAATGATCCTTAATTCAGTATAATTTCCTTGTCAGGCCATGCGATTTTGGTTTCAATTTGATTTCATAAACTAAGAATTTAGTGAATTGAATTTTGATCTTTGCCCTAATTTTGGGGCAAAACACAACTTCAACATCAGCTAGCGGAAGCTCTCAAATGGAATTGGGAATAAAACTGACTTCACTGAAGAACTCCTATTTCTTGGAGACATTTACTCTAATCTGGGTCTCTATATTATGAACCTGAACTACTGAACGATTTTCATTTCTTAACTAATAAGTATGCAATAATTTTATTATATTTTAATTAATTACTTGTAAATCTTAATTAAAAGAGAAACAAATAAAACATAAAAAAGATTTTCTACCAATCTTATAAAACTTTTTTCAATGTTTAGCAGTTTGTTGATCGATGAGAAGAAGAGTACTGTATTGGATGCTATGAAGGAGACAATGAAGAGATAATTAGAAAGAAGATGACGAGTGAAGATTCAAGAGAAGGCTATTACAAAGCCAAGCAAGAGGGAGCTACCGTTAGTATTGACAAATTCTCCAAGGCACCATCTACTTCAAGACAATGGCCAGGGTTCAGAAATCCAAGAATCGTGCGAGTTTCGCGATCTTTTGGAGGAAAAGATAGGCATAGCAAGGTTTGCACCATAAGGGGATTAAGAGACAGAAGGATTAGGCTCTCAGTACCCACAGCAGTTCAGCTATATGATCTTCAAGATAGGCTTGGACTAAGCCAACCTAGCAAGGTCATAGATTGGTTGCTTGAAGCTACAAAATATGATATTGACAAGCTCCCACCGCTTCAAATTCCTCATGGTTTCCCTCAATTTCATCCACAAACCCTACTACCTCCTCATCATCATGAACCAACAATTTCCTTGCACTCTTCCTTTGAAAGAGGATCTATCTTTGAAAAAGGAAAGTGGCTCAAAGCAAGTGAAGAAGAAAATGAAGATGGATTTAGTGAGGTTTCATTTCAGAAGCATTTTCCCTCTGGGGTTCAGCACTACAATGGAATGCCATATAATTATAACCCCTATCATTTGGAACCTGCAAGTCTATCTTTATCCCAATCTGGAAGCCATGGATTAGTGTTTCCTCCACAGACAGAATATGCAAATACTCCAAGCAGTAGTGGCAATGGCGTGCAATTTTCATCTTGTCTGCCTGTTGTAGTACCACCACCATCTGGTTCTAAATTACTGTTTTGCTCATCTTCTTCTGCTGCCGGACCTTCATTTTTGGCTCCGCATCAGATTGTCACCTCAGCAGAAGAAAGTGATCCGAGAGGACAATTCAACAACCATGTTCAGTTGTTGAGCTCATCAAGTTCTCATGGCCCCCCTAATTACCCTCACATTTCATGTCTGAAACCCCTTCCAGCACCATTTAGTTCCAAGCTTCTTGATTCGGATCGTAGTCAACCACATGAGGAAAGTACTCGTTAATTAGTATCACATTGTTGATTGTATATTGTATAATCGTGCGAAGGATATGAACAAGAACAACAATGGGTCCATGCTTGCTTGTTTGGATGTTCTTCAAAGCAATTTATCAAGTGCTAAAGCATACTCATCTGGGGAGCGATGGTGAATACATGCACGTTTGTAAGTATGGATGCTATATATATATGGGATATGTTTGTGTTTGAATCTTTGTGGTTTTTTGGTATTATATGTACCAAATGTTGAAAAAAAACCATTATGGGTGCAATTCAGAAAAAATAAAGCTAAAATGGCGTTTATTTGGTCATATATGCACATGCATTTTTTTCGTCAATGCAATTGTAGAAAACCCAACACTGTTCGTTTTCTAATTTCAGTTCATTAGGTAATTTTATAGAGAACTTTATCTGTTAAGTAGGCATCTTGAGATTTTTATTTTAAGTAATTTACAGTTTACCAATATTTCGAAATGCATCAAATGGGTGAGAAAATATTAACCTTAAAAGTCAAGCTCTTAGTAGAATTACCAAATAACCATAATTTATTAAAAAATTTAATTAGATTTTCAAATAGATGAGGATGACAGTAATTAATGCACTGCCTACATACCTGAAGAGCCAACATTTTCTTGATCATGAGAAGGATCATAAGAAAGGTCCAGGATGTAGAGATAAGTACTAATGTAGATAGTTTCATGGATTTGTTGCTTTTGCTCAATATGCTTAAGAATTGTACCCTCGAAAGCTCAAGGCTGCGTACAGAAGCAGCTCTTGTATGTATAGTGTTGAGCTTGACACCAAGTAAATATATAGGTACGTATACAAATGATAATGAAAGGGCTGCTGAAAATGCTGCTTATAATTAATGAAAAAGCTGAGTATGTTTACATTATCATTAATTGCTTCAACTTTCGATTCTCTTACCCATTCTGCTTTAGATATATAGAGAAAACCGAAGCGAATAGATATTGGTTATTTCGGTTGACAAAAATTGACTAGTGAGAACTGAGAAGGATGACCCGTATAAGGTAATTTCTGTAGCTACGTACGTATGCCATAGGTTAATTTGTATAGTTACCGCAGGATGGTCAGTTTGCTGTTTTAGGAGGATGAGGTTCTTTTGTTTTCTACTTAATGCTATTATTCTACAACTGTTTCTCCCTTTGTAAAAGAGTATTACATATAAAGATTATACTTAAAAGTAAAGTTTTCTTTAAGTGTTTATTACCAAAGTTTCTAATAACATATATATAATATGTGAGAGAAGTTTTTTTTTTTCAAAAAAACATAATATTGTGTTGTAATAAATTACTAAAAAAAAATCACTCATAAATTTTTATTAAAAAACTTGATAACAATTATTTGTAAATTCCTAATATGTTTTTTCCTATATCTAGTTGACATGCAATCAGAAAAGATGCAATATAAATGTTTACCTTAATTTATAGAGAATTTATATACCTTGTAGGGTTAATTAAGATCGTGAAGTATGATAATGCAACGTAAATTTGATTTTTGTCAATTAATCAAATCTCTTAAATACTATTGCACATCTTGGAAAAGTTTAATAAAGTACGTACCCAACTATAACGAAATTAAATATATTCCATAACAGTCATTTTTATATGCGATGAAATTAGGTGCATTAAACAAACTCTACGCAGAAATGACTTTTGCAACCCACGTTAAATTCCTTACTAATTAATCTCTCTCTCTCTCATGCATGCAGCTAGCAATGCATGCACGAGGCTCTGCCACAAACCTACCAAAGCTTTTACAATCTAGTAGAGTTAAAGATGATGGTTAAAAGCTTCTCTTGATGATGCAACTAAGATGCATGTGTGTGTGTGTGTGTGTGTGTGGTCGCTTTAAATATCAAGGAAAAGAAAAGGAACTTCCATAATGTAAAATTATATATGAACCTTTAAAACTTGAGCAAAAATGAAAAAAAAAAAATTGTACAGTCTAATTATCAAGGACTCTCTTTTTGAAATAGAGAGTGGACATTATGTCTCAGATCAGTCTTCGTCTTTGTGCCCTATTTGCACGGCATATATTGGTGAATTAGGCAGGGAAGCATCCATATATCCACGCACAAAGTTTTTTTTTTTTTAAACAAAGGTGGGTAAATGTTTTCGAATCTACAGTCGTCTGACACTGAAAAGGAAGGAACATAAAATCACAAGCAGCAGAGACTGAATTATTAGACATTAGCAGTATCTGCATCAATAGACAATAATATATCACAAGATCCAAGGACAAAAATCAAAGGAGACCTAGTTATCGCTGCAAGTTGGAGTTTTAAAAGCCTCCGTTAAATTGAGGTGGCATCAAACAAAACCACCAAAAAATACAGAGAACGATGAGTAAATTATGTTAATTTTTTTTAAAATTTGATTAAATCATATTTATATTTTTCGTTTTAAAAATTACATTTAGTTTTTTTAATATTTTGACATATATTATGAAAATATCTCTTCTAATTTATTTTTATGTTAAAGAAATTAATTTTATACACAATATAAGATTGTAGTTGTACATTCTTAATATGACAGTAAATATTATTAAATTGATATTAAATTTTAATACTAGATTATACTTTTATTTGTAAAGATAATTAAATAATTTTATTTTTGAAAGAAACATATATATATTGTGTAAAAAATTAACTATATCAACATAAAATAATTTAGAGGAGAGTTGGATGTAATTTTTGAAATAAAAAATCTATCATGTATGACTTAATCAAACATCAAAGGAGATTATTCTAATTTACTCTAAAATGAATTATGCAAACTTTTTTGAATTTAATTAGGAGTTTTCAATTTCATAACCGTTGAATAAATGTAGAATAGACAAAAATTAATCCCTGGATGCTTTAGTAGGTGTGTGCTTGTGTTGCATGCGCTTTGTAGGCGTGCAGACGAGTACCTCTTGGCCTACAAAGGAAAGTTTATGGGACTTGTGGTCCCATATTAGTCGTTTGTGTAATTGCTCTTTATAAAAGGGACCACTTTCATTTTGTAAAACAACGAAAAGAAATAGGAGCAAATCAAATTGGGAAGGCCCCCCCAACCTTTCTCTTTATTTAGCCCTTTTTTTTTTTAAAGAATAACTAATTAGGTTGATTTTTTCTCTTTTCCTTTTTCCCTCAAATAGATGTGGTTGTGTGGATAGAATTTAGATTTTTTTAATATTCAAAATATCATCAAACTTTAAACTTGAAATATTTTTTAAAAAACTAGTAAAATTTATTAAAACTAGAGTAGACACCATGCAAAGTTACATGGGGACTCAAGGAAAAAGAGGCCAGAAACTTGAAGGGAAAAAAAACTGACAAAAACTATATAATTCAAAACAAAGTCATACTACTTACATTTTATGAACAGTACAGTTTTATCTTTTAGATATATATATATATATATATATTGAGAGAGAGAGAGAGAGAGAAGATTCCTCGAGCTCGACCGTAAGGACAAGTTGTTCAGATCCAATAGATGAAGAGCATTAGTTAGATTCAGTTAAATTCAATCCAGCTATTACGTGATTTGCTTTAGTTTGGAAGCTTAGCAGTAGAACCTGTCTTTCAAGAATAAACGACAAAAGTTTAGTTGAAGCATTCGCAATTAGAGCTTCCGCTAAGCATAAAACGACAGAAGTCCGAAAAATTCGAAGAACCCAAAAAGCCCCCGGCGAGGATCGAACTCGCGACCTTTCGCTTACGAAGCGAACGCACTACCACTATGCTACGGAGGCCCGTTGAAACTCCCTTTGTTAAAAAATTATATATCACATTTAATATTTTTTTTCCCCTCCCTCGTCGATCATGCGGACAGGCCCTGTAAGGTAGCTCTTTTCAGTTGTCTATTTCATAACCATTTATATATATAGATATATGAACCTTCGCCTCCAGAAATTCACAAGATTGTTATGTATGTTCGTATGTATAATCGAGATTTGGTTCACAAATGCTTTTCTACAATAACGAATGAGATATTTGACCCTTTAGTGGATCGGGAACTTCAATTCTATTAGGAGCCAACCTTTTTTTAAAAAAAAACTATCCATTCTCCTGCCTATTTAATTCCTATAGAAGTGCTATATTCTGAAGGACGCTTCTTAAGGCAAGAACACTATTGGTAGTGTATGACACTCGAAGGAGAAAACTTCATCGTCCTATCATTTGCCATTTGTTATATCCAATTTCATTGAGACGGAGAACTTGTAAGCGCATGGCATGGAAGTTGGTGGTATCAACAGAACCAATAACTCCATTACTCCAACATCATGTGCAAGGTGTACTATGTGGCTGAGTGTCCAAGAGAGATATATTCGAGAATATGTATGCTCTAAATTCATTCCAAGTTAATAATTTCTTTACACCTTATAATCGAGGCTCTTATATATCTGCAAACTTTATAACTCTGTCCAAAAAAAAATGTAAATTACAAGAAAAATGATAGATTCTTAGATTAGTGAAAAAAAAAAAGGAGCAAATAAAGCAAACTACTTTCCAAATAGCTTCCTTCGCCTACCTTCCTTGACTCGCAAACCAGCTGCTTCACCAATCACAACCTCATCAACTAAGTCCTTAAATATCAGTCTCTCAACATCCAACACAACCCTAGGTATTCCACCTTGGAAATCTGTCCAACTTTCTGAACAATGCATCACATCTTCACTTGGTATACTTTTCAGACCATCCTCTTCATCTTGTAAACTGGGTTTCTTGGCTTGAATTTTTTCTATCTCAAAGCACAGTTCTTTGAGAAGCTTTTGTGCGCTGATGTTTTTATTTGTGAGTCTATTAGGCTTCAACCATGGCTCAGTGGAAGAGCCACCTATTAAAGCTAACTTCACACCAAGAACCTCATTTACAGCATCAAAGATGAGTTTCCTGTGAGATTGCTCCATTTTAAGCTTCAAGCAAGCAGCTTTTTCAGGGATGCATTCTTCTTTTGGAAGCAAACAACTTGCCTTGGTCTGCTCCAAGACAAAGAATAACTCAGGGTTGATGGGGTGACCTGAAGAGTGAAGCTGAAATGTGAGCAATTCAGAGCTCAGGTCTCTGAGCAGTAAACCTGAGGCTAATAGTATCTCAGAGATATATCTGTGGTCTGGATTTGTGTTTTCACAAAGGGATGCAATGTAATCATTTCTAGCTTCATCATGAGTGGAGTTCAGCCTTCTAAGCTTTTGAACAAGGTGATCTATGTTCTGCAATTTCTTGCGATTGATCTCTCCCGATCCCATGCTGTTAAATACCAAGCTATCCAGAGGATTCCTTTGATGTTCATATCCATTTTCTTTAAATTCTTGAGCGTCATCAGCTGCAGCTGCAGCAATTAACGAGATATGATAAAATAACAAACTTTCAAATCATTCTACACTATCACAAGTTGACAAATATAATTTTCTTTCTTTCTTTGGTCAATACTTGAGACTAAATTTTTTTATAACTACAGGTTAAGCAGAGGAGAATGGACGGACAACCACAATTTCAGTTATTAATTATGTCTAATGCATAAAGCAACAGTGTCTTCCTAGCTGTCAACATGAATGTTTTGGACAAAATTTTATGAGTATCACTGTGCATGTCACTCAACCCTGGTTACAGTCAAGAAAATACCGCTAGGCAATACCGTATTTACATATCAAATCTACATTTATTTTGATGTATAAGTGCCAATACAAGCATGATCAACTGATGTTTTCTAATTGTAGAGTCCCTCATAAGGAAGGATTTTCAATTCCTTCCTTGAGTAAACAATTAAAAACAAAAGGATTCAGAGCTATTTTATGTCTTAAATCGTAAAATCTTGATGCTGAATTGGTTGTCACACAACATGCATTTGTCCTACAGTTCTATAGGACTTCAAAATTAAGAGGTTTGGTCATCTGAGATGATCTGGATCTTAATTTATGTTCTCTAAAGACTTATTTAGGATACAGAAACTATACCTTTGGGAGCATTAGATATCTGCTGTACTGGAGATGTCACATCATCTCTGTATTCTGAGCCATCAAGAACTGAAACAGGGCTTGGATGTTCTGGAGCATCTGTTGCAAGTTCTGAAACAGACTCAACCTCATCCAACCGTGGAGTTGATTTCTGGAAAATTTAGCAAAATATACATGAAAGCTGATAATTAGAAAATACTACCATTATAATTATAAATTTTCTCATTATAGAGTTAATAAGAAAGCTTGGACCAAAAGAGATAATCAAGAGTTCCTACCTTCTGTATTGATCCTGAAACAAATTGCTTCATAGCCTTCATAGACGAAATTGGAGTGGCACTAGTTTCAGCAGATTGTAAACTGCTGGTGACTTCCATATCCATCTTTGAGTCCGAGACATTGATACTGTCTGAGTGCACAGATGATTCATCCCCTTGGCAACTTAAAATTCTTGATTCATTACTTATCTCACTCAATTGATCGCCATTGTGCTGCAAGTTGGGAGATTTTGCTCTTGGTTTTCCACCCGGAGAACCTGATTCTGTTGCCAGCTTACTGGGTTGCCTTCTGGGTTTATTTGAATCTGATGGTTGGGTAGTTGGATGAGACCGCTTCTCTAACTCTGACTTCTTCTGCTGCAATCTTGGGCTCACAGATCCTGAGTTCTTTACTGAACATGAGCTATGTTCTTTTGGAAATTGTTGAGACCTTGGTTGAGATTGTGCTGACCTTATAGTCTTGCTACAACTTGCTTTCTTATCAGTGGAAGTAGGAGCAGCATCTCTGTAATTGGTTCTAAAGGACTGATCTTTAGCTACTCGACTTGAAGCCGGAACCTTTTTGTTATCTACATTAACACCACTCTGTAATTTACGGGAATTGGGAAGGCCACCTATTGTAATTATCGAGGAAGCAGAAATCTCAGCTTTCTCGATGAGTTTTGCTGGCTTCATGATCACAATTGGGGATTCAAAAGCCCTTGCAGAATCAGATCCTTTGATTGTAGAAGATAGAAAATCGTTTCCTGGTTGATTTTGTTGCCTTACTGAGCTGGAATTCTGGATTAGGTTTGTAGCTTTTGGCTCATAGTAGTCTCTCTGAGTTCCTGCAGCTGAAGCTCCTTCTTTTCCTGTCTCTAACAGCCCCTTTGCTTGCATTGCTTCCAGTATTTGTTTGAGTGCTCTTAGATCCCTTCCTGACTGTTTGAATTCAAGATCCTTCAGCCTCTTTTCAATCTCCCTATAAACAGAAGGAAATGATTCTGGCGCTTTGGCAGGAGCTTTTATGGCCCTGAAACTTGGTTTCTGAGAGCTTCTATTTCCATCTTGCTGCCTCCATGGTGCCGATCCTATGGGAAACCTTGAACTTGAAATGGACTTCATAACCAAATCAGGATTTTTCCACTGTGGGGAAGTCAAGTCTTTCAATGAGCTTTTTGGGGAATTCGAACCTCTAAGTGGCCTGGTGAGTCCATTTCTCGATGATCTTGAAAACTGATCACTATCTTTAGCTGCACAAGTTTCAGTATCTGGCAAAGCTTCCAAGCCCATCAGTTTCGCTACAACACTAGGAGGGCGCCTCTGGGTCAATGAAGATTGTAGCACACAAAAGACTTTGTCATCAGAAGGGGATGTACCCCCATTGAAACCTCCTGAAATCTGAGCAGATTTTGAATCCATGCTATAAGTCCTCCATGAATTTTCCCTACTATCCAGTGAAAGTCTAGGCAACTCTTTGTGCTTTGGTGGGCATTTTACGGTGTCTCGTGACTCAAAGGATAAACGACTAATTTCTCTTCCATCATAAGAAAAACGAGGAGCATCCTTTGAGATGGAATGCCAGTGTCCTTCTTTAACTTCATATGATGATCTTAGAAGCTCCCTAGCTTCACCATAGTACCATAGTGCTTCTCCAGGCTTAGCACGGACTTGAAGAGACTCCTTTAGATCAAGAGGCACACTTTGCTTTTCATCTATCCCAACCCCATAAGATCCTTCCACAGATTTTGATAGCTGAAGAGATCTTGGAGAGTCCCTATACTTCCTCATGTTGATGGCAGCTTCCTCTTTGGTTGCATTTTTCACTGATAGTCCTCCAGCCTCCCTATGCATAGAGTCCTTCACTACATCCCTCAGCTCAAGGGATTGCCGTCCTAAATAGGGAGAAATTGATGTTTGGTTCATAATTGAGTCCCTTGAAGGAATTTCAGGGAAAATAATCTGGTCAAAGGCGGCTTCTGCTTGAGCTTTACAGTCCAAAGAGGACAGGGATGATGATGAACAAGAAGAAGAGAAAGAGGCCATCGATGACTCTGTAGAAATTCTCTGTTTCTCTAAGCTTATATCCTGTAATAAATTCACAAAGTTGGATAAGTTCAGTTTCATTTCATACAAATACATGCCTAAAACAAGGAAATAGCATATTTCAGAACTAGAATAAGTCTCTGGATTTGGAATTCACTCAGAAAAAGGACAGAGATGACAGTGCAGCAGTTCAGGAAGAAAACCCTTAAGATATGACTCAAATAGATAGCAGTCAAAGTAACTTATAATTATAAGCCATGGATAATATATCATTGGATTTGCATACGCATACTAGATGGGATAATAATTTGTCAATGCTTCAATTGAAGCTTTATTCAAATAACTTTGAACTGTAAAACAGTAAATTATTTGTCAAGCATATGGGGAAAATGAAGGTTCTTACAGCTGCTGTTTGTGGATGGTGTAGGCTATTAGAATCTCTTTCAAGGCTGCCATTACTGAAGTGAGAATTACCTATAATGATAGCACAAGCATTATTAGATTTGAATACTCTAATGAAATTGAAACATAAGTTTCAAAATGAACTAAAAAAGAAAAAGGTCATTGTTGGATAAAACGATCATAAACAATTAAACATCTTACCCACATCTTAAATTGTTATTAAATGCTGAGCAGATTCAGTGGACCTGGAGTTACTAAAAAGTGGAAAATTGCTAACCAACCTCCCCCTTTCTAAACATATGTTGGAAGTTGAAAAAAAAAAAGTAGGAAGAAGACAAAAGACCTTTGAACCTAAGTCTATATTAGTGAATTAGAAAATGCAGCTAACATTGGTTAAGGGAAAACTTAGAATAAAGAAGTAGAAGATATTGACATAAACTGAATTTATAAAAACTAGGGATTCTTGGAAGATTACCAGGAGGAAGCCTTCTGTGGGTAATGCGACGAGCAGTAAGACTATGATGACGATCAAAGAGTTGGAAAATCCCAGTCATGCATCCTATTTGCTTCTGTAAATCTGGGTTTTCATCTGCTAAAGAATGCAAGAGCTTGGCAGCCATATCCACCTCTTCTCCTTAATTAAACTCTCAAACTCCTCAACTACCACAACAATCAATTACTCCCCCTTCATAAAAACTCTCATCAATTACTCTCAAACCTACTTTATACAGCACTGAAAACAAACCCCTTCTGGCAGAGGATTCCGATTCTGATTCAGATATTATAAAATAGAATCTGGTATTCCCAATGTGGTTAAAGATGAATAACTGAACGTCCTTTATCTTCCTTCTCCCTCAAAAATGTAGCCCCACCCACAGATTATGTTGAGGATAGCGCAGTCTCCACATTCTTGTAGTTCCATAAGCATCTTTCAGGAAGAAGCCTTCCTTTTCCATAACGGTTTTTCTGATAATCTTTCATATATAATATCCTACAGATTTGGCTTCTCTGAATATCTCGCATAGATTGAAAAAAAAAAAAAAAAGGTACTTTTGCGGATACAACTGCTATGCTAAAATTTTTCCAATTATATCTAATATTCCCTTTTATGCTTCTCCACAGTTTTTTCTCCAATCTCAATACTCGCAAAAGTCAAGGAAAACTACAAGGTAATAAGGAATATCCCAAAAAGCTTAATTCGTATAAAGCCTTATTGGGTTTCGCAAAACAAACCAGACAATTTCTTGTGTGTTAATAAGTATAACAACGAAAAAGCCAAAAGAAAAGAGAGGGGACCCAATAATACCCCTTACAATATGCCCGCAAGACACAGCCTATGAAGCTTAAAACCACCTAGAACAAACTGATACCAATGCATATACTGTAAACGAATCTCTGCAGATCCAAGAAGAATTGTCCTAGTGTTCTCCTTAAAGAACAAATGGAAAGACAGCCAGAAGGGATAGGGAGATTTTTTATATCATCAAAGTAAGGAACCAATCTGGTTAGAGCTGGCAAAAAACTCCCTTTTTTGTCATAAAAATTGTATTTTTGGGGTGGAAGAGGGTGAGAAATGCTTGTGTGGGTCAGGGTACAATGGTTCATCAAGGCTCTATCTCACAAATCCCATGTGGGATGGGTGTGTGTGTGGGTCTGGAGGCGTCTGCATTTGCATGTGATATTGTCAGGACAGAGAGAGAGAGAGAGAGAGAGAGAGAGAGAGATGGTGGGGTGGGCGTGTGAGGGAGGAAGAAGCTGAGTGGATTTAAGTACAGCAAGGAAAGGTTGAAAAAGGAGTGCCTCCCCCATGAAAATATTTATTTAACCTTAAATTGATAAATAAATAATTTTTATTCAAAACTTAAAGTTTAGCTTACCTATGATTTAAAATTAAACTAAATAAATTTGATAAAACAATTAAACTATATAATAATATATATGACAATAACATTAAGGGTAAACTATTGTCACTTCCCTTAAAGTTTGGATATATATCACCAAATACCCTACTAATTTAGAAAATGACACTATCCTCCCTAGCAAAAATGATTTCTAATCAAAGTTAAATGAAAGGAAAAATGTGCTTATTTGCCAATTAACACTATTTCTTTTTTTTTTTTTGGCGCCATTAACACCAACTTAAAAAGAGGGGTAGAGTCTATCAAAACCATATTCCTTCTTTAGTCAACAGGTTAAAAAATCTTGACCTTACTCCATACCAATATTGTTCTCTCTATTCACAGGTTGAGTTACCCCCCGCTCTTATCAACTTGCATTATCATTCAATAGCATGACTTGTTTATAAGCAGTGGTTTAGGGGAAGGAAAGGGAGTGTAATGTCTGTTTGAAGCAATTAAAGGTTAAGAGGTAAACTTTTGCTCAAGTTTTTGCTTTTACGATGAACAGAAGAAATACAAGTTTTAATCTTTAATTATGTATGAGTCTAAAGAGTAAAAGAGGCTTACCTGTTAATTATACTGAGATAGATTATTCCTTAGTAACATTGATGATGAAAACTCAAATCACATAGAGAAGTTTTGAAATCAAAATGCTCTCATGTGAATATTGAGGTGGGTTTATATGCATCTTAAGATGATAAATAAGAGCAAATTAGAACATTTATAGTTGGAGGCAATCTTTATTCAGCTTCTATCAAGAGTTTCAATTGCATACTTAATATCAAGGGGATCACACAAAAGCTTCTGGAAACTGTAAGTTAGGGATGCTGTGTAAAATTTGAATTAGGAGGGTATGAAGTGATATTTTCTAAAACTTCATGGGAAGTAATAATAGTTTACCCTAATATTAAGTACCAGGTAATTATCAAAAATCAGCTTCCCTTCTCTTGTCAAAATGGGTTCTCTGCTCCTCCATTCTTTGTTGCTCCGTGCTACTTTTCTAAAAGTTTCATTTTGAAAAAACAAACACCAAAATCTCTGCCCACATAATTATCAAAAATCAACTCCTTCCCTCCTCTTGCCAGAATGGATTCTCTATTCCTCCGTTCTTTGCTACTCCGTGCTACTTCTTTCAAAGTCTTATTTTGAAAAAACAAACACCAAAATCTCTACGCTTTGTTTGGAGGGCCGAGACCTCAGCATCGCAGAGCAGCATGCAATACAACATGGAACAAGCAAGCAACAGAGAAACTAGATTCCCCTTTTTTGCCTATAAAAATCCAAGCTTCCATTATCTCTTCTCAAACAATTGTGACTTTGTCAGGTAGTAGCAAATCACTATTATGCCCTTGATTCTAGAAAACCTACTTTCCTCAGACATTCAATACTCTACGACTTCATCAATGTGTGCTTTTGTTTTATTGTATTTTTACAAAATAATGAAAGGTATTATGATACTCACATTATGATACTCACAATTCAAACTTACATAATTTTTCCTCCCAGCTGTATTAATAATATAATTATTTTTTATAAATAACATATATTTAAAAATCTCTCCTGTATATAATGACAACCTTCTACAATTACATCAATAATATAAAAATTCCCACTAGCATAACAAGTTCCCCTCCCTTAACCCAATACACGGTCTAACATGTTGACCAATTATAGCAGCTGGAAACAAAACTCGAGAAGGAATTAGGAAACTTCATCGGAGGATGAGTTAAGTGCCAAGTACGAGAAAAAAAAAGGTTGAAATCTAAGTCATATTATGTTAAATAGACTACTATTGTATCTATACACATGGGAAGGAGTGTCATTTATGTCCAAATGTATACTATTTCACAGACGTTCCATATTCTCACTGGAATCCGAAACTCTATTTTTATATTTCTTTATTTTCCAACATGACGGATCAGTCTAGTACATTATCTGTTGAGTTAATCCATAATTAAACACACATCACCGTCAACGGAGGCCATTATTCCAATACCAGAAGACCCACAAAACACTCAGCCTCATATGATACGCAAAATTATTAAGATAAAAAATAAAAAATTATTATTATATTGATTTTTAGAAAATAATAAAAATAAATAATTATAAATACTTAATAAACATTGCACTTTATTAAAAAAAAATCCATTTACCTCAATTCAATTAAACAGGCAGCTTTAGTTTGATATTGGTGTTGATACTAACATCAATTATCGTGTATAACAAATAATTTTATAAAAATAATTAAGTGTTACAACTTTTAACAAATTAATTAATTATAAATTAGCATATTAATTTTAAATATTTATAATTTTAAATAAATTATGTATTTATTTTTTTAAATTTTGATGAAATTATACAAATCTGTTTTTGTTTTTAAAATATACACAAACTTCTCTTAAAATTAAAAAAAAAAATTATTCTATACTTTAGTTTAATTCAATTTTTTTAAACTAAAATGCTCTTCACAAAGCCTGAATATATATCTTTTTAACTACAAAAATTTTAAATGAAAGGCATTTTAACTAAAAAATTTAAATTAAATTAAAGTATAATATAATCTTTTATTTCAAACAAATATTTTATATCTTAAAAATAAATGAAAAGTTTATGTAATTCAAACAAAACTCAAAAAAAGTTTATATAATTTACTTTATAATTTTTTATTTGACGAGAAGTTTGGTGATGTGTTACATATTAATAGAATTTTTTTTTAATTTGTTGTTGTTGCAACTAGGATTTAAGTGTGTTTTGAGTATGTTTTAGTTTTTTTTATCTATTAGTATTTTTTAGAATTTTAATAATGTTTTTATTTGGTTTAAAACCTTATTAAAATTAACTATCACTAGTTTATAGATAATTACTATTTATCTTTTTTTACAACATCAAAGAGAAAAATTATAAAATTTTCTTCGCAACCTGACTTTGAGTTTACGCTTTAAAATCTTATTTTCGTTCACACTAATAGTTGTGCTAGGAACACGAATATGGATTCCAAGGGACGTAGTCAACGATTTTAACTGTTTTTCTTTTCTTTTTTTAGTTTTGGTTTTTAAATTGTAAGATTGAAAATAAAAATTATAATTAAAGGTCAAAAATTGTAACTTAGTTAAAGTTATAATTTTTATCCTATCAATTATAATTTTTATTTTCAATCTTATAATTTAAAATCCAAAACTTAAAAATAAAAAAAACATTTTAAAGGTAACGATTGGTCCTAAGGTCTTAATATAACATTGAATTATTTGGATGATAATAAAATTTTTAAATTAAATTTATAAAAATATTTAAGTTAAAAATAATTAAATATGATTTATTATTTTATTACATTAAAAGTCATTTAATTTATTTTTAACAAGCAATAATAATAACTAAAAGAGAAATAAAATAAATAAAAATAGAGCGTTGTGTTAATATATAATATTTTAATTGAGATGCTTAATCTAAATTAATTGATTAAGTTTCATATTATATGTTTTATCTTATTGGTCTTTTTAACCTAATTATGCTCATAATCGGTTTGAATTATAATATTTGAAATTGTTGTTAAATTTTATTCTATTTTGTTAGGCCTTATTGATTTATATGCCTTAATACAAAAAAAAAATTATAAAATTCATTTGAATAAAAATATAAAATACTATAAAGAAGTAACAAAATGATTGTAATATTTTTTGTTATAAAGTCAAAATGTGCAGATTGATTAATTGCCTTGAATAAGCCTTAAAATCAAAATTTATATACTACTTTTTTTATAGACAATTTATATACTACTTTTAAAAAAACTGGGATGATTGGAATAATACAAAAAAATAACAAATTACTTTATACATTTTTTAAGAAAAGAAATATTTTGAAAAATGTAGCTTAGTTTAAACAAATGAAGAAATATATAATACATTTGTTAATTCTTGTCATTGCTAAAATCAAATATGTGCAACGCTTTGAGTAGAGAAAGAAAATGCTCCTATCATGTTTAAAGCCCATTTAATTTAAATTGGTTTAGTTATCATAAAAAGACAAAAAAAAGTTATTGAATTGAAAGTTAAGTCTAGAATGTGCAAAGAAAAAAAATTAAAATATGTTTATTTTTTTCAAAAGTTAACATTTTTTGAATATGTACAAAAGTTTTGTATATTATATCATTTCTATATACAAAAAAATTGTATTATATTATGTGGAATTTAGCTCTTTATCTATCTTATAATAGATATTTTGTAAATCTCTCTCTCCTGCAATGGTTATTTTTAGTAGAGTTAAACTTTAATGGATATATTTTTGAAATATATAAATGAACAAAATGAACAAAAGAAAAATACAATTGAATGTAGAGCACAAAGAAAAATTATATTATAATTCTCTTTTCTTGATAAGGGTTCCATATTTATCCTTATGTTATTTTGTATATTTTTTACTAATATGAGAAAAATAAGTTTAGGATAAATTTAATAAAAAACCCTTAAATAAGAGAGTTTTTTGTGAGTTTATATAAAATTTAAATACTATATTAGTTTAAAATAAGTTAAAAAGTTTTGTATTATTGATGAGTATGTACAAAACTATTGTATTATTAATGAAAATAATTCCTTAGAATTTATGGAAATTAAATGTAGGTTAAGAGTTAAATTAAGATAAATTTGATAGTATTTATTTTTTTTTCTTAATTTTCTTTTTTTATTTCTTTATTTTTTAAATTACTTCAAATTTAAAAGTTACTCCACTTTTTTATTTAGAGGATGCTCCAAATTTATATTAGTTCACTCCATTGTTTATGTGTTTTATTATTATTATTATTATTTAGCTAATTTTACTTTTGAAAAATCTTACTTTTTGTTAGCTTATACTATTTTAACTTCTTTTACTTTTGTATATTCTTAACCCACTTTACTTTAATCTTTTCTACTTTTATTTACGTCTAACTCATTTTATTTTAATTTTTTTACTTTTGTGTATGCCTAATTCATTCTATCCCACCTCACTTTAGTCTCCTCTACTCTTCTGTATGTCAACATTTTATATTATTTAATTTTTTATATATCACATTTATTTATTTATTTTAGGTGTAATTTTCAATATCCCGTGCAAGGGACCTATGTTCAAGTCACACATCTATATGTCTACCCACCTCATTATTGCATTTGCAAATTCTTCCTTCCTATATCATCTATGCTATTTCGCCGTCACTTTCTTTTCTTAAAGAAAAAATTTTATCTCTCACAATAATTTCGTCCTCCATCTGTTTGTGTCTCATCAGTACGCAAAAGAATAATGGACTCTCAATATGGGTCAAGGGCTTACAAGAATCCAAAATGCTGCTCTGTTTTAACATGACTTGTAATTGACGTACCCCTCATTAATCATTACTCATAAGAAACCATGTCATGACACGTAAAATGGTTCAAAAGCTTTTTGCAAATTGCGAGCCTCATGTTTTGCCTATTGCTTGCTTGACTTACAAAGTGCGTAACATCATTTTACATTGTTGCAATTATATTTGTTTATATCATTTAAGTAATATTGTTAGTGACCTAATTCATTCATTCTACCTTTTTACCATCAATGTTTGAGATAATTTTACAAATCAACCATAGAAAAGATGTGTTTTTTTTTAACTTATATATATATATATATATATATATATAATGCAGTCAATATATATTTTTATTTTTTATAATTTTTTTTTTCACCTGACTCAAACCCATGATAGTCGTCCTTCATATGCTTTTAAATAGGCATAGAAGTCCATTAATAAGACAACCAATTGCCCCAAAGTTAACGGCAGAGAGGGGTCTGCTATGCCATTTTTAATGATCTTCTGACATCATTTTCAATCCGGTGAATGATTATATTTACTTCTAATATGTTGTTCATGTGTTTATATATTATTTCTTTTCCTAGCAAATCGATATTTATTCTTACAACTCGTTTATTAACTTTCTAATAGCAAGCTAATTCACAAGACATATAGTCTTATCATTCTTTGAATAGCTACAACAGGTCTTGGTAGTTTTGTCCTAAAAACTTGATCGCATATTGAGCTTTAAGGTTTTTTTGTTTGTTTTTTGATCGAATTTTAAACTCAACTTTTATTTTTTAAAAAAAGAAATTTATAAAAATCTATACAATTTACCCTAAATACTATTTTTTTTTTCCAAACCCACCAGTTATTATGGAGATGAAGATGGTAGGTGGTACACGATGATATCATACACTTGTACCCACTTAATCAAGTAGTTGGCAGCCACTGAAAGTGATAGTGATGTATATGGACAGAGACAACATAGAGCGTGCTAATATACAGGGTACCCCACGAAAGGGACTCCCATGCGGTGTCCCCAAAATCCAAGAGGCAGCACCAACTAACCTATCTCCATCATCACTAACCTATGTTCTAAGGAACATTACCCCTCTTTCATTGGCATATCATGCCTTAACTTTTTGGAAGATATATCCGTCACCCAACAATAATCATCACGTGTTGAGACATTTCAATCACTCAGAGAATTATAAGCAGCAAAAAGTGGGATATAACCCTTTAATAATATCTAATAAAAAATTTAAAATATGAAAGTCATGAGAATGATGAATGAGAGCAATTCGAATTGTTTGGTTCTAGTCCACCTATATTTAGATAGTTTAAATTTTAATTTTAATTATTATTATTTTTAAATTTATAATTAAAATACTATTTTTATTTAATATTTTTTAAAACAAAAAGGTTAAAATTAAAAAAATCAAATAAAATCTAAACAATTTTGCAGAATTGTGATGTGTGAAAGAGAGAGAGATGACTATTGTTCCCTACAAGCGTATATTGTGTAAGAATTTACTTAGATATATATATATGTATGTTTATATGCTTGGATATGAAGTAAAGTCGCTGCTATTCCTTCTCTTTGTATTCTTCTGGCTGATGGGAAATGGGCAACTAAATGCTTTGTAAAATTAAGCAATAGTCTCCAAAATATTTTAAGAATAAAATTTGCAAGCATTTTTTAGAATGTTTGATAAAAAGTTTTTAAATCAATGATGTGATGTTAAATTAAAAATATATGTTTATATGTTTTATTTTTATTAAAGAATTTGATAATAAAAATTAAAAAAAATATATAGATAAGTTTTATCTTTATTTCAATCAGGCTGGAATTTTCTCCATTCTTACTTTCATTTTTGTTCAGCATCTAATTAATATACATTCTGCTAATGCATAACAGTTTTCCTTAATGTATTCCTCGCGTAAAATTTCCCCCAATATCTATGTAGGTGTAGGATTTTGAACTCTCACATAAAACACACGTTAATTTGAATGTTGTCGTCTAAACTACGAACTCATTCGCATGTTCTTTGCACCAAAAAAAAAAAACTTAGATAATTTTTATGTCTTTACTAATAGATTTTTTAATAAAAATATAAATAGATATTCTTTTTGTAACTCAGTATGGCAAAATTGGATCTTTAAATTTTTTTTTCACATAGTATATTTTTTATTAAAAAATTTTTTATAATAAACATTTCAAAAACTTTACTGAGTCTAGCTATTCCTCACTTGGTTGATCCTGGATAAATAATAGGTTATGTATTTTGAAGGCCATTGTTAAGTTGGCACATGCAGATTCAGCTTGATTTGGCATCCAATTGCTACGATTTTAATAGAGAAATAACTACGTGGGTCTGTGTAGAGCCTACTCAACAACTTCATAGGTTGATTAGTACAAGGATTGATATAAGGGGCCAAAAACCCAAAAAAAAAAAATTATCGAAGGTTCATATTTTTGGTATTTTTTTTATTGCTTACTTATAATCTCTACGAACGATTACTTAATGTTAATGAGATGTAATATTTTTGTTTATATTGGCACGAGTTGCAGGACTACTGCTCGTTTGATGAAGATGTATTGAAAGCGTTCAAAGATTCAAGATTAAATGTCCTTTTTATTCTTAAAATACAAATTTCAACCATTTGCTCGTTCAATTTTACTCCTACATAATTCATAGTCTTTGAATTGTGTATGGATAAAATTTAAGAGCCGAATGTATATTTTTGGGACAGAATATTTTTCTCAAGATTAAAAGCTAAGAAAGGCACAAAATCAGGAAAAAATTTTTGATAAACACGAGAATGGGAATTGATGTGCCAGGTGGTCCAAATCACAACTGCATCTGCAGCACATGCCAAGTTGATTAAAGTTAGAGAAGCTACCTACCCATTTTATCTATGAGTTGGGTTAGATGAGGACACGAAATCTGGAGTTTTGCATCCATAGTTTAGTTGAGTCAATTTGGAATTGGAGTTCATGGGCATTTTCTTGGCTGTTCTGGGGAAACAGACACAAATGGGGACCATTTTGTGGACCCAAGCAATGCATTGGAAAGCATTATAACATAAGGAATAAGCATGAAAGGCTCTTAATAATAGTTGTAGGCACATGGAGATAGAAGCCTTGCATGGATGGTGCGCTTCCCTTCTGTGTACATCAACACAAAAGCACATGCCTTTCTAGTCATAGCAGAAGCGTAGGGGGAAATGGTGGTTGGGTTACAGAAGAGCTCAACTGTCATTAGCAACTGCCTGCATCAAGATGAAGATGAAGATGGTGACAGCGAACGGGCATACTGAAAAAAAAGTTTAATAATAATCATGATAATTATGGGAGTTGAATGCCAAACTTTAAGCTTCATTTTCAGCCTATTATCATTGCTATATCTACTTTTTATAAACAATTTAAGCAAAACTTGTGTTAAGAAATAACCTGTCAGTAATGGACTAATGAATTTTATTTCAATTCTTGATTTCTTGATTCTTAAAGGGATTAAGCTTCGGTTAATTGAAAGTGTTTAATGTGTTTCTGAAACAGCTAGAGAGGCAATGCAGTTACTTTATTCTGCCATGGTTGAAAAGAGAGCATTTTCTGACTTAAATTGAGGCAGTGTAAATAGAATTGAGATCAAATAATTCGAATATACATAAAAATATATCAAACATATTTTTCAGTAAAATTTATGTCTAATATACTTGTATACCTATTTATAAATAACTTGATCTATTTATTATGTATAGATTGAGGTTATCTAAAAATCTCCTAGATTCCAACCACCACATGCCATAGAAGGATTGGCACTTATCCGACAACTCATTCCAGCATGATCTTCTCAAACAAAGACTTCTCATATTACTGAGAAGGATTCTTCTTTGGAGAAGATTCAAACTACGTGTCAGGTTCAATGCAGACAATATAAACTCATCGGCCAGTTTGTCCAATGAAGTCGTTTATGCCAACCTTGTTTGGATTTATCAATTCGTAGGATACTAGCATGCTTGGGTGAGGGCCACACTCAGCTTATTGATTTCTCTTAAAGAATGTGATGATGCAAGACGTAGTGGATGAAGAGGCTGACGTGGACGCTGGAACATGTGGAGGCCAAATGGCACAGGATCATGCAGCACAGGATGCCAGGACACGTGAAGGCTCATTAGCGTAAGATCATGCAGCACCACGGGACGTCCACCTCGAGGCTATTAGGGGTAGTAACCATCTGCAAAGGAAATCATAGAGAGTGAGAGGTATGAAGGGGTAAGAAGGTGGTGTGGAATTCGTTATGACCTTCCTCTTGTAGTCTCTCTCTCTCTGTCTCTCTGATATTTCCTTTCTTTATTCCTTCTGTTAATTCTAATACAGAGCAATTACAGTTCCTAAATAATAAAACCTACGCATTATGTTACCATCCTCCGTTGATTGCGAATTGTACAGAGCAAGAAGCTCTCCACTTGTTCCATAACGCAATACAGGCGGTCATGACAAAGAATTACTTCAGCATTTTCTTTTCAGACTGTTGGAGCGTGTATGATTCTACTTTCTTGTATAAAAATCTCTAAAATAGTGAATACAACTTTCTATTTTAGTAAATTTTATTGAATAGGATTTACTACTCTTCAAAGAAGCTTTAGAAAAGAGACAGACATAACAAAGTCATTTGTTTAGAGATCAGAAAGATCGAGTGAATACCAGTATAAATTCCGGTAAGGTTGTGAAGGTGAGAAAAACTTTTACTTCAGAGCGAGTAAAGAAAAAGTTGGCTTTCATTACACCCATTTTTGGTAAAAATCTTCCTTGCTGAACCATCCATCACCGTTACTTTGCAAATGCATTTTCGAGAATGTTTTTCTACCGGACATGAAAACAACTAAACATGCAAAATTGTTATAAAATAACAATATAAGAATACCTATAATGATCAAAGCCCCAGCACGGAAATATTATCAATTTATCATATTTGACATTACCGTGAAATGCATTTGCATTCTATGGGGGAAAAGCTCCCTAGAAGTTTATGTATGAATAGAATAATCCGTCAAATGATTCATGTCCCTTTTACACTAATTTATGATATTCATTAAATAACGCATTTGCTCAGAACAAAACATATATCCGGGAACAAAAAGGGGAACGACTCGGTAGACCTCTGGAAATTACACTTATCTTGTGTTAGAACAAAACTCAATAGACCTAAAGAGAAGATACAGAGAGTGGACTTCCCTAGGGTGGGAGTTAAGTACTGTAGAACCATATGTAACACCTAAACATGTCTGACTTAAACAGCAGGTATACATGATCAATACAATTAGAAATCAGAACCAAGACTCAACGGCACTTTAATCGTCACAGACTCACAATAAATAAAAAACGTGCCATCGTCATCATTAAGAGCTTTACCCTGTATTGTATTTGTTCAGTAAGATGTTCGCTCCCAGTGAGAAGAGGTTCTGAAATCATTGGAGGCATTTACACTATCTATAACTTTGCGATAATAACGCCAAGATGGATTTGATTCTCTTATGGCCCGTTGGCCAAATGGGTTTGAAGCCACGTACTCTTGAACATCTTCAGCCATTGCCAGCCCTTCAAGATAAGCCCGAAGATCACCTCCAGGTCCTGAGATGACCAGAAAAGAATGGTATTGCATTAAATACAAGTTAATCTTGTCAAGGCACATAAACAATCTCTGGCTTATCAATTTTTCAGAAGAAGAAAGAAGGAAGGGGGGGAGGGGAGGGAGGAAGAGAGGAGAGGAAGATAATCAGAAGACCCTCTCACCTAACGATGAGTCTCTTACGTCACGGTAATTGTAAGAATAAGGAAATATTGCAGTGTTCATCTGAATGAAATTTGCACAAAAGGAGCTAAGCAATAGCAGGAAGAAGATATAACACGAGACTGAAATCAGGCAGGCCTTATTGCTTAAAAGAAAACCCAAAAACAGAGGGGCTTACTGGATTTAGTAGGGCCTTATGAGGGGAGTCATCCAACAATAAGGTGTTGGACTCATTAAACTCTCCCTTCTCCCATGGAAGACCAGGTTCAAGCTTTTCCCACAGCTTTCTAAGTTCCTTCAACACAAGGGGTTTGTCTTTGTTCTCAACGGTGCTGAAGTTTGTCATAGTACAGTGGGACTGATTCTACATATCCAATCATAGAAAACTCAATAGTGTCCAGAGATTCCATGCAAAAGTGAATTATCAACTGTAATTATTTAATCAGCTGCGTCTTTAGCAACAATTCTATGACAAAGAAACCCTCTCCCGCACTAAAAAAAAAAATTTACCAGAATGAATTAAAATTTATAATATTCAATACAGTTCCATTTAGCTCAAAATAGAATCCATATGTAGTTCAGATGAATATTAATTACAACTGCAAGGTTGCTTCTATTTGATCATAATTATAAGTAAGAGAAATAAATAACTACATGCTAAAAGCTCCACAAGACTAGACATGCAAGTCAGTTAGCAGCACAAAAATAACGACTTACGTTGCAAAAAACATGACATATTAACTGAGAACAATTGATAAAGTTATAATTAAAAGAGCATTCATGAAGTGACGGAATTTCTCAAAAGAAATCATATGATGAAATGCAATATGTAAGCATACTGCAAATTCAATAATCCAGTACAGCCTTTTTTTTTCTCCTTTTGAAAGGAGGGCTGGGGGATAGCTGACATCCTTTTTTCTATTCCTAATAATTTAGTCCCTTGATTAATTCAATTTATACTGTGAAATAATGATTAAAATTTTGTCATAAGATTGTTAAACTAAGCCTTTACCTAATATATTCAGTTTAAAAGGTTTGAAAAAATAAACATAGTGAGCAAACAAGGAAAAGAGGATCATATGATACAATCCATGTTGATCAGCAAGATCATTTATTTAACAAGAGGAATGGAAGCATAAACCTTAATAAGTGCTGAACCTCTTGCCTCCATAAAAAGCCATTTAGAGTAAAAATAAGCATCCACAGCAAACAGATACATATTAAGAATGTCTTGAGGAAAGAAATTATACAATGTGACTAGCCGAGTTTAGTACCAAACCAAAAGCCCCAACAAAAGATATGCTGAAAACTAAAATAGTTAAATAACAGATTACCCAACAAAAGAGCAGTTTGGATGCAGACTTCCCCATAAGAAACTCGATTGCAGCATCAACATTATTCCTGCAAATGATCATAAACAAGTGTAAAAGAACAATATACATCAATGTATAAATCCAACTTTTCTAATGCTGAAATGCTAATTCAGTACAAAATTCCATTTTAAACATATATCATATTAATAAAAACACAAGCAAGCAATCATGTAAGATCAGTAAAAGATCGGCAAATACCTGTGTCTCGATGACCAAACACCCACATAAAATTTGTCAAAGCAGAACTTAAGAAAATCATCACAAAAGGGTCTCTTGAAAACTGCAAAAAACAAAAGCAACATATAAGTCAAATTCCAGATTTAGATGGACATCAAGTCATAAGACACAAGGAAACAAGATATTTGACCTGATTTCCTAGAAATCCATGTGTCTGGTTCATATCCTCTAGGAACATGATCAACAAAGTCAGCAAGCAATCCATTCACATCAAGAACAAGAAGCTTCTTCTTTGAGTGGCCAGTAATAGTTCTATCTAGTGGAAATTGCGATATCATTGAATGATTATCTTTCTTGCAGACTAAGCTTAAATCAGCAATGTAACCTGTAGAAGACATATCATTTCCTGAAAACTGATGACCATCCAGCTTTCTACCATTATCCTCTTCAAGTTGCACTTCAGGAATGTCAGTAACAGACACATTGGTCACAAACCTTTGCTCATAAGAATTCTTCGTCCTTAACATCATTTCCTCTGACGCACCTCCAACATTTGAGGTAACTTGGTAAACTTCTGTTTCTTTCTCCACCAAGCCAACTGCCAAAGGTTCATCAGAAATTTCATTTGAATCATCTTTACTATCAACCTCCATAATTGGTTCCTTGCTATAGTTTACACAACTAGATCCACTGTTCATCCCATAATCATCATGTTTCTTCATCAGACTTGCATTTTTCACATAACCATTATTATCCTCGGGGTTGGAACTGTTATCAATTGTACCTTGCACTGTGTTCAAATTTACAACCTCTAATATAGACTCTCTTATAAAATTCTCAACATTTGCTACAACTGAGCTGGGTCTGCTGCTTACTTCCTGAAGGTCCCGCTTTGCATTGCTGTTCTCTGCAGCCTTTTCAAGCATATTCTGCTCCTTTCTTTCATTTTCTTCAGAACAAAAGTTGCTCCCTGCATGTGAATTTCTTGTTACAGGATTCATGGACAAGTATTGAATTGGATGTAATGGAATTATATCTAAAGCAGGTACAGAAGTTTCAGTTGAAAAGGTATCTTTTGGAACAACAATACCATTAACGTTGCTTACAATGGCATTATGTCTTGGGCTCCAACTTTTCCTCCTCTTATTCATTGTCAAGCCTACTTCTGCACTTGTTTGGGAACTTGACAAACCAGCCATAGTTGGAGAGTCTTTACATAAGTCTTTTATAGCAGCATCAGTCTCCATTAAAGAACCTTCTAGTGAAAAATCAGGACCTATATCTATAAGTTCAACAATACTGTCTCCTTTCCGCTTTGTCAAGCTTACTTCTACGCTTCTTTGGGAACTTGACAAATCAGTCATAGCTGAAGAGTCTTTACATGAGTCTTTTATAGTAGCATCAGTCTTCATCGAAGAAGCTTCCAGTGAAAAATCAAGACCCATATCTATAAGTTCACCAACATTATCTCCTTTCTGCTTTGTCAAGCTTACCTCAGCACTTCTTTGGGAACTTGACACATCAGTCACAGCTGGAGACTCTTTACGTGAGTCTTTTATAGTAGCATCAGTCTTCATTGAAGAACCTTCCAGTAATATATCAGGACCTATGTCTTTAAGTTCTACTTCTTCTGTACTTTTCAGAGAATCTCCCAGGTTACTTATTACGTTAGACTCTGTACATAAATTATTTAGCATATTATTTTCTTTAGGACCTCCTAAACTAATAGTACAAATAACAGGTGAATCCACCAGCGCAGAATCTTTAGGAGTACCTCCCAAAATAGTCATAGGGGGAGACTACAAATCCATTACCATAGCACTAGTATTAATCAAAAGATTACCCTGTAAACCTTCTTATTCAACACTTAATATTTTCAGGAAGCTTAACTTCGTCTTATCTCTCTTGTTTTTTTCTTTTTTAAACCAAACCAATTCCTGTGTTGACCACATGAGCAAACTCTCATTTACCAGATCTCTCAGAAAAGTACATTCATTATGTAGTTCTCAGTTCTCACCTTATCTGTTGTTTTATATAGGTCACTAGTTCTGCACAAGATACAATACCTCCTCTTTAATCTTTCCTTTCTTTCCAGAAGTAAATTCAGTTCTCTGTCTTACCACAAGAGGCAATGGATAAAATTATCTTCATCTAAGAAGTTTCATCTTCCAGATGCCACCATTCTCAAATAAATATCTTCCCCCTACCAAGCATTTCCTCTTCAATCTTCATCAATCATTGTTCATATCAATCTTGAAATATTCCCTAACTAACTCATCTATTCAATTCCAATAACATAAGTTATCAACTGTTATATCCTCTTTCCGCCCCTTTACTGAAAAGCCTGCAACAATGGTGAGTGCAAGCGAAAGATTAGTCCAAAGTGACCAACTGAACTCTCAAAGCCATCCCACTCATAGCACTTTCTAGGATATTAAGGCACAAAATGCAAGGCAAAAACACCAAAGCTATGTAATATGGCAATGTTATTTGAAAAGTCAGAACACAAATGATATCCTAAAAGAACCAAGAGCTAATCAACAGAAACACCAAACAATCTATATGGAAAGCTAATTCTTGATTATTAAGGGAGCAACTGTTGTTCTGAAGCATATTCTGTGACAAGAAATTCACTGTAAATTGAAGCATATTTACAGTGAAATCTTCCCTTCGATTATTAAGGAAGAAAAAATTCAAATAAAAAAAGAGAACTAAAGTTTCTTTTTTTTGTTTTCTTGGGAAAAATGTAAAGAGCCCTCTCAAACTTTGGGTTATTTGCAAATAGTCCCCTAAACTTTTAAAACCAAAAATTAAGTCCTTTAACTTTCACATTCTAAAAAATAGGTCTTCTGTCTATTTTTCATAGAGATTGCGTGCCAAATTGAAGGTGATTCCCCTAATTTTTTTTTTAAATTTTTGGTAGACATGCAGACATGGAGGACAATTGACTAAACATTATTAAAGGAAAAATAGACAGGATTTATTTTCTGAAGTCCTATACTCTCAGCATTCCCTCCCACCCTTTTTATTCTTTTTCTACTCTAAAAGCCAAAACATGATACAGAGCTCAGATTTAGAAATAGACTTGTTTCAGTTTTATAAGCAAACAAACGGAGCTCAATAATACGAAAACCAAAAACGCACTCCATTCCAGTGGTTTCATTGAAGCACTCAAAAGTAGTTAAAACGAAAGAAAGGAAAAAGCAGGTAGATATTTAAGGGGAAAGAGGAGGGCGATAAAAAAAAATGGCTCCTACAATGGAACAAATTTTCCCAGTTACCGAAATCAAAATGAATATCCATCCCCACAAGATTGTTAAGTTTAAGCAAAATTTCCCATACAACCAAATGCGCCAACACCAGAAAGTTGAGGAAGATGCAAAGAATTGGCATAGCAATACGAAGTAAATTTCAGATCAGAGAGAGAGAAAATAAACCTGAGTGGCAGACGCGAATCTAGGAGAGAGAGAAATATGCGAAGAAGCGGCGGATCAGGGAGGACATGCAGAAGAAGGGCAAGAAGGGTGCAACAGTGAGAGTGTGGAAAAGGATGGCGACGATGTCGAAAATGGATCGCGCTGAGGCCCTAATGGGTGATTGAAGGCTGCTATCGTGGCTTCCCTTTCGAGTCCTCGCTATTACGACAATGGACCATTTTAGTCAGGATTTTGATACAGAGCACGGTCATGCTCCTCCAACAAATATTTTTCATAAATTTCTACGAAGTAACCGTGAAAATTAAAACTCGGCATCTGAGCCCATTCTTCTGTGTACAACAAAAGATGTTGTGCCAGCAAATTAAGAAAAGGAATAAAAGGATCTTCTTTCAAAAAAATAACTTTAATTTTATTGCTTTTAAATACTTTATATTCTCTTCACAATACATTTATCGCATAGCAAGGAGTTCAAAGTGAAAATACTTGTTCTTGAGAATTTGAACTCTTTATAAAAAGGAGCAGATGTGCTCTCCAAGGAAAATCTTGTAAGAGAAAAAAAATATATAAAAGGTTTACTCAAATGAATTTTATCCAACTTTTATTTTATTCTCTCTTAAATTGATTTTTCTGATAGAAAAAGAATGAAGCTCAAAATTATATTTTAGTCCAAAAATATATTTTATGTTAATCTTACAAATTTATTTATTTTAAATAAATTCTTAATTTTTAAAAAATATCTTAAATAAATCTTAGAACCTGGTTTTTTCTATTTTAACACGTTGATTGAGATTTTTTTTAAAAAAAAAAAACCTAGATGGCACGATAACTGAGTTTTTTTTTAAATCTTAATTAGCATGCTATTTTTTTTTTTCCTCAAATAAAAGGTTTTCATTAATTTCGAACCATTAGGTCCCTGAACATTCCTCTTTCAGATCCATCTGGTTCCTGAACGTTTTCTCAATGGATTTGTAATGAAGGTTTCCTCCATTTTTTCCATATATGTAAAAACAACACCCAGATAAGAGATGCAGGGTTTCTCTTTCGCAATTTAGCTTATTATTATTATTATTATTATTATTTCAATGGGAATCCTGATTCCTTTGGATTTACTATAATCAATTGGTGATGGATTCAAATTTGTGATAAATATTTTAACTATGGCAAAAATCAAAACACTTCCTCCAATGATTCGTCCAAGTGGGAAGAGAGAGATGGACTGGGTTCTTATAGATTTGTTTGGAGAGAGAAAAAGAGTATAAAAGAGAAAACGGATTAGGTTCTTGGAGATTCTAAATGAAAATCTTCTGCATTGCAAGATCTAACTGCACCATACAATTAGTGTACAGGTTAGAAGTATAGAAAGAGGAAAGAGAAAAAGTGATGATGAGAGAAGTTAAGGAACGTGAGTTAAAAAAACTAATTTTATGGTGCAATTGAAGGATTCAACTGTAAATGATCTTATCCATAGATTCTCACTTTCAAGGTTTTGATAAACTAGGTTCTTCAATGAGACAAAGATCTGTTTGGGTCCCTGCATGGAAAATTTGTTCAAAGATAGAGAAAGATAGCAAATAAGAGGGAAATGGTGGAGGGAGAAAAAAAAAGTTGGCGAAGAACAAAAAGGGTCATGTGTTAGGCGAATGAATTTGGTACTGCACAGCATGTGTAGCACCAATATCGTGAAATTTAAAAAAATAAAAATAAAAATAAAAAAGTTATACTAAACAATATCAATATTGTCAAATTTTAAAAAAATAAAAAGTAAATAAAATAAAATCTGGCCCCAGATTAAAATTTGCGTAGCACGCGAAACACGACATGCTGCATAATAAAGAAATCTCACGCTGTGTGCTAACTATCACTGAAGATTGGATTTTAAAATTTTTATTTTTGTCAAATTTCCTCTAAACTTTAAAAAGAAAAATTTGGCAAAGAAGGGAAAAAAAGTTATATAGGCCCACTCTCTCTCTCTCTCTTATATAAATTTTAGGATGTAGGATTTAGTAATTTACAAGAAATTTAGTGTTTATAAGAAATTTATTTTAAAATAATTAAAGAATCCAATCTCGGTTGGTGTTTTGAATACTACCAATTTATCTCTAAAATTGACATGGTCAATTTTGGACATAAAGAGATTGAATTTGTGAAGCTTGTTTAAATAGTAAATTTATTTAAATATATAATATCTATTTGAATAATGGGCCTTACGCACTTTATATTTTATTTTTCTTTGAAATTAACATTGTCAATATTAAGGAAAAATATTAAGAGAATTCAAAGATTGGGTTGGCTATATCATAGTTAAAAAGATAATTAACTAAGCTAGCTCAAAAACTTTATTTAAAATATTTTTAAAATTTGTGAATTTATTTTTAAATAAAAATATTTTTAAGATCAATATAAAATATTAAATATATTTTTAAGATTAAAATAAAATTTTGACATTTTTAAAAGACAAAGTGGAGAGAGCGAACCTACATTTTGCACTAGATTCCTTCACTTCAAGTGAAAAAGTGTTTCTTGACAACAGACGTCTGGGAAAAATATAGTAAGAAATTTTTTTGGGTTTAGTTACATGTAAAATAGATATTTCACATATTATATTTTAATTTAAAATAAATTTTTCGATGTTAATATGATAAAAAAATAAAAATGATCAAAAAGTTCGACCACCAAAACTTTTTTTTTATATACTTAAAATTTTAATTTTTTATTTTTTATTAATGGGTCAAATGCTGCGACTTAATATATAATTTTTTATTTATATTTAATTTATTTTATATTTTTAAATTTATTTAAAAAATAAATTTAAATTAGATATATTTATTATTAAATTTGAAATTATCTACAAAAGTGTAAATTAAATTTTTTAGTTTTAATTATAATTGAAAATATTTTAATTAATTTTAAAATATATAATTTATTATTATAATTATTTCTTTAACATTTTGAATTTTTTCATTTCAAATAAATTATTAGATTTATTATTTTTTTAAAAAAATTGAATTATTTTTATTTTTATTTTTATTTATCATCTAATTTTTAAATTTAAATTTTCTATATTTATTTCATCCAATTTTTTTAATTTCTTCATTTAAATTAATTACAGAATTTAATTTTCTTTACAAAATTTTGAATTTAAAATTTCAATTCTTTGTAATTATTATATATATATATATATATATTAATTTGTTAACTTCTTCAAAATCTTTAATTTCTAATCCTTAAATGTCTATAACGTCACCAATATAAATATATTGTCAATTACTAATTTCTATGATTCAAATACACATTAATTTGTCATAACGTTATTAATATAAGCATGTCGTCAATTACTAATTCCTATGATTCAAATACACATCAATTCGCTGCCCTTGTTGTTACCGACTACATTCAAATGGGTTTGAGGTTAAATCATATCATTTTTTTTCCTCTATTCTTTCAATGCAAAGGGCAAAGTAAAAAAAAGAAATATTGTGTATCAAAAAAAAAAACCTACAATTGCAATTTTTTTTTCATCCCAAAAACATAGATATTCAAGGATTAGAAATTAAAAATTTTGAAGAAGTTAACGAATATATATATATATATATATAATAACTACAAAGAATTAAAATTTTAAATTCAAAATTTTGTAAAAAAATTTTAAATTCTATAATTGATTTAAATGAAGAAATTAAAAAATTGGATGAAATAAATATAGAAAATTTAAATTTAAATTTAAAAATTAGATGATGAAAAAAATAATTCAATTCAAAATTTTTTAAAAATAATAAGTCTAATAATTTATTTGAAATAAAAAAATTTAAAATGTTGAAGAAATAATAATAAAATAATAAATTACATATTTTAAAATTAGTTAAAATAATTTAAATTATAATTAAAACTAAAAAAATAAAAAATTTAATTTACACTTGTGCAGATAATTTTGAATTTAATAATAAATTTATTAAATTTATTTTTTAAATAACTTAAAAAATATATAATAAATTAAATATAAATAAAAAATTATATATTGAATCATGACATCTTAGATGATGCAACCCAATTAAAAATATTAATAACCCAATTAAAAATATTAATAAAAAATAAGTTACGGCATCTGAGATTTTGAACTAATTTTTTGGTCATTTCTTTTTTTTTTTTTCGCACCATATTCACATAAAAAAACCTACATTTTGCACTAGATTCCTTCGCTTCAAGTGAAAAAGTGTATCTTGACAAAATACGTCTAGCAAAAATATAGTAAGAAATTTTTTGGGTTTGGTTCCATGTAAAATAAATATTTTACATATTATATTTTTATTTAAAAATTTAATAATAAATATTTAAAAGTTTTGTTTTAGCTTTATCTAAAAATTATTCCAGTTTCATCCAATTCAAAATCTATTTTAAAAAATAAATTTTAGAATTAATCTTGACTCAAAAGATATTAAAAAGTTTTTAAGTTTGATTTTAAAATCATTTTCGTCTTCCTTTTTTTTAACACAAAGTTAAGAAGTTAAATTTGTGGCTTCAACAGATAGAAGAACCAAATGGTAAAAAATAATAATAATAAAGTTATTATAAGACTAAAAAATGAGAGGATCATGCCTTTTTTCAAAAAATAAGATTATATTTTAAAATATTTAATTAAAGCATTATTATCTTTTAATGATAAAACAACCATTTATTTAAATTTTATTTTTTAATTAAATAGTATTTTAAGTGTTATTTTATAGCAACCTTAACACTCACAACAAAACAACGGACGACACATCCTCTGTTTTGACGCCTCTGACAGCAAAGATGTCACAGCAAAGATGTCATAACCCTCCAAAAAAACAAGTCTCTCTCTTTTTATTTTATTTTATCTTTTTTTTTAATTATACTTCCTCACTGGGACATTACCATACTGTCTCAACAGCAGATCTTCCCCCCCCCCCCCCCGGCCCCCAAACAAAAAAAAAAAGAATAAACAACTAAAAAATTGAATGTCACACAGAATGTGACTAATATTGGAAGACATAAAAGATGAAAATCTTATTTTAAGCCTAAAAGTATATCTAATATTTTATATTGGTTACAAAAGTATTTGTTATTTCAATTAAATCTATAGGTTTCGAAAACATTCCAAATAAATTTCACAGACTGACGTCACTAACTTCCATTAATTGTGACATTGCATGCTGACTAGCGTTTATGCTTCACACCGAATCAAACTGGACCATGAATACCTCTCTAATTTCTGTTGACAATGATTCAAGCATTCAATAAAGCCTCAATAATCTTACACAAGTAGAGAGAAATTTGATTAGCAGCAACTCTACCACAGAAGCTTCTCCTATTCCATGGCTCGATGCAGATTTAAATCATCACATAGCTACCAAAACCCAGGGAAATCTTTACAACTACGGTAGACTTTGGAACACACAAGACTGGTAAATTGAAAGGAAAGAAAATTACCTTTTATCCCCTCCTTTTTCTAGCGAAGCTTTTCCATCGCATTTTCTTTTAGTTATCACATCTTTTAAAAAAAAAAAAGAAAAAGGGAAAATAAAATGCGTATTTAGCAAAACCTAATGGATGATCCTCTTCAGAAACACTACTACTAAATATGAAATGGTAACTATAAATTAAAAGAAAATCACAACAATCACAATATCACAAAACAAAATGCATTACATACACATTAGTTGTTACTTGACCCAGAATTCTGCAGGGAATGGATTGCTGATTAACCATCGCCGCACACACCTTCATCTGCTTGTGATAATTGAATTAGGAAAAACAACTTCCAAGAAGCACCAAAACATTCCTATTGAAATTCCACATCTCTCGATAAGTGGCCATAAGGAGATTGAGTATGTGGCATGATTGACGCCGGATGATAAAGAAACACAATGCGTACGTTTTACACCTTGACATACTTATCAACATAGCCCTGCAGAATATGTAGGGAAAGGAACGTCACTAGAAGGTGAAAAAAAAACACATCAATGACTTAACATGGATTATATGTTTAGATCAACTTCCCAAGTCTGACAAGTAATTCCTAATATTTCCGTTTAAAAATCATTCACATATATACAACTCTTTCTATCTCCATTTTCTTCTTCAAGAGCAAAAGTAGAGCTTCCTACAAATAAAAGCATTTGGAGAGACCACAAGTGAAGTTCAATATCACGAAAAAATCTGTCTCAAGGAGAAAAGGAAATAAGTAAATGGATTACCAATAAAAATGGATCTTAGTAAGTACTAAGTAGCTTGCTAGGATAACAAAACAACAAGGAAAAATTTTTCAGTTATAATTTCCAATGGAAAACTCATAACAATGCAGTCAAAGTACTAGCTCTTTCCAACAAGAGGCTGTAAACAAATTTTTAAATTATATCCATCAGGTAGATGGATATCATTAACACATCAGCCCCCTACCAAGAGAGAGACATTGAGTTGAGTCTCTAGCCACTCATTTTCTCATCACGAAGATCTGTTTCTAACATGCAGGGTTTAAGCACAAAATTCCTAGCACCACGTTGGGTAGGTGGCCAAGCGAATGAACATTAGCAAACAAACTAAAATTTATCTGTTTTTTTTCCCCCGGAAGGGGGGGGGGGGTGAGAATGAGGGATGAGAAAAACAATTACCATCACAAGTTTAGTCAACTTTCGCTGTGAGGAGTCAATGTATTGATTTATCTTTGCTTGAGACTTGGGGACACGGTGGCCCTTCATGGCTCCTGACACCTTATCTACAGTCTTTTTTACAATGGTTTTGAAAGCCACCTTACTCATATTACCCTGCCTCCATGAAGGCTTCAAAACCTCTTTTACAAAATTTGCAATGGAAACTTTAAATAGTTTCATCGATCTGGAATCCTTGCTCTTCTTTCTTTTCCCTGGAGACTTAAGCTGATCAATCTCAATCTCACCTGTGGTCATCTTTGCAACATCCACAGGATTGCTTAGGCTGTCATTTTCAACAGCACCCACTTCTGCATCTGCTGTCTCACCATATTCATCATTATTCTGAGATGAGGTAGAGGCAACTGCACCAACTTCCCATTGTTTGTTGTTCTCTTCCACATCCAAAGCCTTGAAAGAACTTTTGGGTCTTAAGCTGATGTTAGATTCACCAGTAACTTCCTGTTTTTGATCAAGATCAAATTTCTTGAGAGAAGTGGATGATGGTTCGATGCTGTCAAAAAGTGGATCATATTGGTCACCACCTGACCTAGGTAAAATCTGTCCAACAGCTCTAGCAGATTTTGGAGAGGAAGCTGTCTGTCTCGATCCAACACCAAAGACACCTTGCCTATTTACAGAAGTATGGTGCAAACTGGAAGAAGAACCATAATTATTAACATGGATTATGTCCTTTTCCTGTCTAAAGATACTTGAACTGAATTTGGAACTGAGTGGCTGTTCAAAGGTGGATGCATAGGGATTATAGTGAGCAGAAATTCTAGATCCCCCAAAGTCTGGAAGAGAAGATGAATGATTGCTATCCAGAACATCTGGTGGATATCTGGATACGGTTACAGTCTCCCCATGCACACCCAAATTACCATCAGATGCAGAATATTGTGAACTATAAATTGGTTGTTGCTTCTGTGAAAATGGATGAATGAGAGAAGCTGACTTAAAATGTTCTTCTGGAGGCAACTTGTAACTCGAAGAAGGCTGTAGTCTGTTAGCACCTGCTTCCCATGAAAAGGGCTTAGGTTGCGATTGCAGGCTGGCAAAAGATGGGGAGCTTGAAATTTTTGAATCATGCATTGGAAGCTGCTTATAATGGTCTTCTTTACCAATACTAAGACCTGCATGTGATTGACTGGCTAAGTTGCCCTGACACAGAGGCTTTGAAGAGAATGTTTCTGTAAGCATGAGAGGTCGTGAATGCTCCTGCATTGTAGGGTAGGCTTGATCCTGATACTCAGAACCCTGAATATGAGAAGGCAGCCCAGGCCTCACAGAAATCTGAGAAACAATGTCAGTCCTTGAATGCAATTTATCTTCATTAGACTCAGAAGAAACATAAGAGGTTGGAACTCCTGGATTTAAGCTGGAACTATATGCAAATTGTGATGGTGGCGGTGGCAAGGATGCCCATGAGCTATTTGGTGGTACAGAAAAGGGAGGATTCTGGGCGTGCAAGAGTCCTGGGTAAGGTTCTCTTCTGGTGGATTGGTAAGGAAAGAGTGTATTTTGTTGCATTGCAACATAATCCCTTGAAATTTGTGGTTGGACAGAATTTTCACCATATGAATGTGAAAGAGCAGGGGGTGGAGGCAATTGGTAAGAATGAAGTGGAAAACCTACAGAAGAACTATGTGCAGGTAACTCTTTAGAAGCCTGAGAGCGCAATGGAGATTGCTCTGATGAAATATGTTGACCAACCAAACTTGAGGTTGACTGTAGCTGAGTTGATGGTAACATATGTGGTAAAGGTTTACTACTTGAAATCTCACTAGCACAGGCGATTAATCTGTTACCATCAGGCAATAAATCAGGCACAAAGGAAGCATTTATAATCTGTGATGGGTGATCAGAATGTTCCAGCACTTCAACAGAAATATCTGATTGAAATTGCTGAACAGATGAACCATTTTCTGAGGGAACAACATCCTGAGGTGCACTGCCAGATAGTTTCAAGGCATCGCCGCTGCTTATAGAATTGGAAGGAAAACCTTCAACCAAGTGTTGCTGGTGAGAATCCATTGTTTTCTGAAAGGTCTCATTATCATGGATGATAGTGTTAGGCTCCTCTGCAGCTACTAAGGTTTCTCTCACTTCAGGAGCAACTTCTCTGGAACTTTCGGCTATAATTGGAGCAGCATTAACTGGTTGACCATCATGATCCGATGCAGCTGACACAACAGGATTCCTAACAGGATCTTCTTTCCTCTGCTCTACTTCATGGCCAGTAGAAGAGCCACTTACATTCTGACAAAGTAGCACATCCTGACTTCTCACTACTTCACACTCACTTGACACTTTAGCAGAAATGTTTTTCATGGCTTCATGAGTCCTAGAATTTTTTGAAGAGACTTCCAGATCACGTTTATTCCTATGGTGCCTTGAACTAGCATTCTTGTCAGGTTCATGGTGCACATACCGACAAGATGCTCCACGATAGCACTTTCCTCTAAGGAAGTCAAAACACTGACCCTTGTCCCTTTTCACATTCTCACCATTGAAGTCACCTGATCGTTTTATAATTGGAGACCTGCTCCTGCTCCTCCTGTTCCGAGGGGACCAGCTAAAACCAATAAAATTGAAAACAAAATTTAATATCCTTCATAAGTATTTATCATGAATTCAAATAACTATTCCCAAGCATGGAAGAAATCAAGATCTAAGACTCTAAAAGAAAAAAAGAGATAGTTAACCCAAAATAACAGGAGGAGATTTCAGGTTCAACTCATGAACCAAGAGAACTTAGGGAAGGAAGGATTGTGCATCCAACACTAACCATTTTTTTGAGGACAAGACTCAAACCAACAGAAGGTAATCAGCGCATCATAAAATGAAAGACAGCAGTACGCACCTGCGAGATTGGCTTCTCTTATCTTTTCTTCTCCTGGGGCTCCTCCTCCTCCTCCTCCCCCTCCTCCTACTCCTTTCTATAGGAGATTGGCTACGACTCCAACTTCTGTCTCTTTTATTCCGCCTTCTAGTCAGATGATTCCAAGAATCATCAGAGTCACTATCTGAATGACCTTCTCTAGCCAATCTTCCAAATTTATCCACTTTTAAAGGATTCAATTCAAACTTTGATGTTCTTTTATCATCTGCCTGCTCAGCATTACCACTCTTACTACCACAGTCAATGCCAGCACTACTTAAGACATCTTTTCCCTCGGAAGCTTCAATAGAAGCAGCAAAATTTACAGGAACCTGATTTTCAAGGTTATGTTCAACACATCCATCAGTAGTCCCGCTAGTAACAGATCTTGTATGGGTGCCCTTACCCTCTTGCACAAGATGTAGAGACCTTCCTGAATCATTCTGAGATGTTTTGGAAAGCAGCTCACACCTCTTTTGAGTAATGGAGGGACTCTTGGATCCAATATCTGTCTCCAAAAAACTCCCAAGATCTTTATGGGCAACAGAAGCACTGGCGGCAGCAGCAGTTGAGACTGTCAAAGCATTAGCATCTGCAAAGCAAGTTTCATGTTCATTATCTGAAGTGTCATCTGAAGCATAATCTTGAAGAAGTTTTATTGGGCTGCCACTCTTTATTAGTTGTCTAGAATCTCTGTGAGGATTAGCTTCAGCAGGATCAGAGGCACCATGTTCTGTGAGATCATCTGCTAAAGGAGCTGCAGCTTTGCCTTGAGGAAATTTAGCCACTTCAACAGAATCATTCAACATGCTATGAACCTTGGTAACTGATTTTGCAGAGTTCATGTGCTCCAATTCAGATAAAAGCTCTGGTCCTGTATTTTATGAAAAGCCTTATTAATATAACATATGGAAAAAGACTTTGAATAAGACATAACAGAATGATAACACTAAGATGGTCCTGACATTGGATACCAGAGCAGTCTCTTAAATTTATAATGCTTTAGAATTCTGATAGGGCTACAATAGCAAGGAAACTAAGAATTTAGAAGATATGGAACTTTAAATACTGAAAATATATATTCAATATCAAAAAGATTCCATCTCCTAAAGAAAACACTTTGAAAAGACCTTGAGCAAAATATAATTGTAGCATTACTTCCAAATTATACAGATACAATTGTTGGTGTTAATTTTCAAGCATATAAGTGTCCCTAATTTCCATGACTATCAATGACCAGCATTAATAGTTAATACTTTATCACTGCAACCAATTTAAAAAAAAACTAGGATAAAAGAATTTTTTCCAAAGTTGGGTACACATATGAATAGGGCTTTTTGCAATGGAACCTTCACATTCTTTGCTGACTCCTAACGGTCCAGAGCATGACACACCACTGGCTAAGATGCTGTTGACAGGGTTGCTTTCTGCGGAATTCTGCAGCTGATATATCTGATCCTTAATGTTAAAATCTTCAATCACCTCGTCATGCTGCTGATTTAGAGCTTCAACTGTATTGTTCAGGCCCTGGTCCTTGTCAGAAAGAGTAATATCATCTGGACCAACCCAAAGAGATATTATCCAAAAAAAAAGGAAATCAGATTCCACACTAAGATATACTTCACATGGTAATTTAATTGAAATTAAAAAAAATGCAAAGTAACTCAATTAAGTATATTCAATTTTCAAATGCTTATTTAGCACTCCCACCACTTCTTGGCAATACTCAATGCCGTATCAGAACCAGAGATATCATAATTTAATATCACATAAAAAAGTCTAATATCAAGAACATTATTTCATAAGTGGAAACATAAAAATATTTATATTGATGAGTACAAGAACCAGGATCATAACCAAGCAAACTAACCTTCCATCTCCATGTCAGAATCAGCAGCTGAATTACATTCCGTTGCAACATTTAGAAGATCATGTTGCCTTGAAGAGTCTACTGTTGAAGGCCTTGGCGGTGATTCACTTTTTTTCTCATGCGGTCTATATACCAAAATATACTTCTTCATCCATAGGAAATACTCATGGGAAATAGCTGCTTCAGTTCCTGGGTCACCTCCAAACAGAAATGCATACTCAGGATTCTCATGTTCTTCGTGGTGAGTCTTATCTTCAATACCAGGACCATTCTCAGCAATAAGGTGACATAAAGCTTCAATCTTTTGAACAATTTTATCTTCTGTTGGCCGGCAAGGAGGTGGAGGAAGATTCAAAATTGCATTTCTAGTTGATGATAGCCCATCTCTATCAGCAATAGCTGCCTCTCTATTACTTCCACTCTCGTTAGGAAAAGGTGCAATACCAGACAAAACACAAGCTACAACCTCATCAACAGAATCTACAGCCTTCAATTGAGAACTACCAAGCTTACTAGGCTTGGGATCAGAATGCAGGTAACAAGGCAAGTTAGAGACAGCCAAGTTGGATGCCAAAGTCACAGGAGAGGCAAGAGGTGGTGGAGATGGCAGAATAGGGGGTGGTGAAGATGGCAGTGGTGGGGGAGTACAGGAAAGTACTTGGCAATTCCCAACAGATGAATGTAGATAAACTCCATCTGGAGTAGGAGCTTGAAAACCAGAAGTAGAAGGGGCTGGTGGGGGTGGAGGAATATGCTGAAGGCTCTGCACATCACCTGGCTGTGGTGGGCATGGAGGGACAGGATGTTGATACATAGTTTGTCCTTGTGAATGAGACGAAGAGGGAGGTGGAGGAGGGGGCGGAGGTAAAACTCTAAGTGATGGCCCCAGAGTCCAAGATGTTTCCTGGTGAGAGTGGGAAAGAGGAGGAGGTGGTGGAGCTGGCGGTGGAATATGATGAGTGTGGACCCCCAAATTTAAGGAATGCTGTGAATTCTGGCCAAAACTAGAGAATGTCTGAGGCATCATGCTGTTCCCATGCGACAGAGGACGAGGAATGACATAAGATTGACCTGTATTTTGCACCAAACTGGATGGAACTTGAACAGAAGGATTAAGAGGAACTGTAGAAGACGGGGCTGAAGGTCCATGCATGTAGACATGAGAAGCAGACAGCCCAATGTGAGGTGGGACGGCAGTAGGCACATGTTGGACTGGGGGGACTGGAGGACCTCGCTGGAAGTGAGGGGGAGGAGGTGGAGCATGGTGGCGTTGTTGATAACCTAGCGGCATTGGCGTGTGAGGACCATGATTTACTTGATTATACATCTCAGATGCAAAGGATCTATTCACTAGCAATGCACAAATTTCTTTCTCAAAACCCAATCTTCACTGTTTTGATACTCAATTCAAGGCTCCAAAGGATCACCTGAAGAAGAACAGAAAATTTTAAGCAAAACATAAAGCAGCAAAAAGTGGAAGGAAAAGCAGATTAAAAATTGTGAACCGTTGTGACAGGCTCACTCAGTTATCAGAACGAGAATACTCCAGAAATTCATGGAGAATAAATGACTCTGAAACAAACAAGCAAACAACAAAATCACACATTTGACTAAATATAGAAACAACTTCAAGATGTAGCTTTTGTATTTGCTCGGATTTTTTTTTTTTCCTTTTCATTTCTTTACACTTGGACTACACAAAAATCCATTGGCTTCAGCATATAACTGGCACATTGCTCATACAAGTCAGCAAATGCCCAATACTGTATCCTTTTTGTCTCTTTTTCCTTGATATAGGTTAGAAGACTACTCAGATTTCACCCAACAGATTGAAATAAATTTCTTGGACCAATTTTCCCAATATTTTATACTGCGCAACCCATAATTGCACTATGTGAAATGCATCGACCAGTCACAACGAATAAAATTTGCAATTTGGGAAACTGCCTTTTGGCGCCAATAGTTCTTCGGGGAAAGAGTTATGACCGATTATTAAGGGCCCGCGATTTTGACAATTTCTATCAACAATCTGATGTTTTCCTTCTTGTTTCCTATATGGATGAAACCACAACCCATCATCAACACCTAATGTTCTCCAATTTTCAGAGCAACCATACTGCAACTACGTAGAAGATACCAAACTTTCCAAAGAAGCAAAATTAAGCAGAAACCGACCTTAACATCGGGGACAATCACAAACTTGGGCGACTTACCGTATCAGATTGCGAGAAAATAAGAACTCTGATCTCCGGAGACTACGAAAGCCTAAAGTAATCAATAATTGTTTTTTTGGGGATTCTAGGGTTTTCTTATGAGAGTGAGAGTGAAAATAAAGAAGCTCCCCACAGTGGGACTCAAGCACATTGGGGTTCCGAAACCGAAGGTTCTTATCTGCGTGGGAATAAAGAAAAGTTTCTGGGAACAGATTAATCTAAGAAAGGAGGCCAAAAGGGTCTTGAATCGGTCTCGTTGTTGGGATGATCTTTCCTCATTTTCACCTTTGTTTTTTCTATATTTCTTTTTTTTTTCGGGGATGGAAGTCCATTTATTTATTTATTTTAAAAAGATGTCCAGTTAATTTTGATTACACTTAACAAATTTCAAAAGATTAGTTTATATTTATGCGATTTCCAGTATAGGCAATAATACATCATCACATCGATTTATTAAGATTTAGATATTGAGCCTATCCATGTTAAAATTTGTTTTTGGTTCTGTATTTTTAAGAATATTACATTGATTGAGTTTGTGAGATAGAAGAGGACACCTGGCACAGATCAGAAAATAATCAGTTGTTTGATTTCCACAAACAATAAGTAGCCATGCATACTGAAATAATTTTGTTTAGATAGTTTCTTAATTTACTTCTTTAGAAGAAAATAATATAAAATAAAAACAGAAATTCTAAAACTTTACCATTATCATTGATAAATTATTTCTCTTAATTGAAACTTAATTGTAAATAGTGCTCTCAATAAAAAAATTAATTTACATAATTCTAGTTAAAGCAGTATTGTATTTTTAATATTTATTAAAATAATTTTTTAATGATTTAAAAAGTAATTAAAAATTATTGTATAACCTAACCAGACCCTCCAGAGGAGTAACCTTGTCGGAGCTGGTCCCAGTAACCCGTCCAGTATGAAGTGTCATTCCCCTTTGTTTCGCCAAAAAGGTGTAAAGAAGCCAACAAATTAATCAGACAATGATTTATAGCAAAAAATTACAGACACAACATTTAGGATATTCTCGAGTTCGAAAGGGTAATGTTGGTTTCTTTGACAGTATTAAAACTCAATTCTACAAATGTATAAACATAAAATAAGTAAATTGTTTTTATTTAAATACTGAGTTAATTAATTTATTCATTCCACAAAGGAAAGAAAGTAATACATTACATGAACTCAAGTGCGGGTGGCCTTCCATACTGGCCACATAGGATTAATATTTCATGTGTCTCATGGTTCGAAATGAAATTTTCTTCATAGTTAATGTATTCCCTTTTCACATACGAGTTCTCAATGTATTATTAGAAAGGTCAGGATTCATGCATGTTATACATACATACACACAGGATATTAGTCCCAAGCGCAATTTCATACACCAGTAGGTCTAATTTGGACTTGAATAGACACTTTCCTAGCCCCAATTTCTTTCATTATCAAAAGGTTTCAAGGGCAACCTTTTGCATCCTCATGTACCATATATGTGTGTGTGTGTGTGTGTGTAGAAACCGTTATCACCCCCACGGGACAGACAGAAAGAAAACAGAGCTCCTGTCAGATGGGAATAAGAAAAATAGTGTATCTTCCAAGTACTTTAGATTAGAGTTCAAAAGATAGTGCAGATCTGTATCATACCATTCTAGTTTGATACAAAAAAGAACAAGATAGCTACTGTAGTCAACTAACAAAATCTGTTTCTTTTCTTCCCTCCCCCCCCGCCCCTTTCTTTTTTTTCCCTTTTCTTCTCAGCTTGTAGGTAAAACCATATCCACCAGTTAGCAGGTATTTGCTAATATCACCAGTTATATGCATCTATGATCACCTTGAAATGAGGAATGTACAAACAGAAAGCATGCCAAGTCTATGTTATCATCAGCCATTATATCTTGACTCCTGAGTTCAAATGAATTTTGCCGGTTCGCTGCGTTCTTCTGTCATTGGAGCTGAACTTGAACAATCTGTCATTTCACCGATCAGTTCATCAGAAAGAAATTCTTATGTTATCCAGAGTCCAATTTGTTTAACAACAAATAAACTCCAAACTCAGATAGAAAAATAATTTACTTGAAACCTTTAATATGGTTCCTTCAAAACCCGCCATAAAATGGTTTTAAAATCTTTATTCAAAAAGCATATGATATTAATCTTCACTACATGTCCCAGTGTGTCTCTGACCAAAAATAAAAAAACTTATAGGCAAATGAACGTTTGACATTCATGGAAATGGACAGCAACATTATGAAAATGGAAAATTTACTCCAGCTTTTCAAGCTTTCCAGAGTACATGTAATTAAACAAAGATATCCTTCCTCAAACAGCCATCCAGCATTGAATCTTTTTCCACTAAAGGACACAATATATATAGTTGAAATCATAATCAGATCTCAATTTCAGGTACTTCTATTCTTTACTTTAACAGACAAAATTGAACAAGATTTAGATCTTGATTAGATATTCTGGATGCTGTCTGATTGCAAATGCAAAAATCATGACTCTTTTCTTTTTCTATTGGGAGGGGGAGTGGGTTTCTAAATTCCAAAGACAGCACCGCATGAGATGAGAACCAAGCAGGTCCAATCAGACTTTCAAGGTTTTTTTTTGGGGGGGGGGGGGGGCGGAGGATTTATTGCCTTATTATTGTTCAATATAAAAAGAAGGGTTATTATCACTATAATTGTTTCATCCAGTTCATCCAACAGTCCTATCAGGCAAGATTATCACGTGTGAAAATGAAAAATGCCATTTTCTGTGAGAATTCCTCAGCAAGCCAACAATGTTTGCCAACTGTTCTTTGTTTTCATACCTTGATTTGACCGAGACACAGCATTCTCAGCTTCTGCAGGGTTCAGAACTTCTGCATTGAAGTTTGGTGCATCAGTTGTTTGATCATGTCTTGGAACTTCATAATTCAAACTTAGCAAATCATTAGTTTGATCATCTGTTGGAACTTCAGTTCTGGAAGTGGGTGCATCATTTCCGAAGTTTTCATCTAATGAATTTGGTGTATCATTTTTTTTATCATCATCCTGGTTCAAAGAAACAGCTTCTGGTTCTGGGTTGGCAGAAATCTGCAGGATAGTCAAAGATAAATAGAGGAAACCTCACAAAAGAGCAACCCAGGATTACCAGGGATATACATCACATTTGGCCACTTGAGAACATCAGAAACCAACTAGGACTCACAAGCCTATACTTGTGCATCATTATAAAGAATGTGAACTTTTGATGCATCATGGCTAGAGCCAAGCAAAGAACCTTTATTTGGCAACTCCCACAATGTCAACTTGTCAATGAAATCGAAAAAAGAAATATAGAAATGGGATATAATTTAATTCTGGCCAGACAGAAAAAAATTATACAATGTTAGACATATCTCAGAAACATTAAATGAATTAGATCATGATCAACCACATTGCATGGGAGGTACATTTCAGGTAAGATCAATAAAATGGAATTCTGCAATAAGCTAATAGATTGTAGGAATGAATGCATCATCATTCGCAAGGAGTATATATAGAGTATCATCTTAAAAACCGCTTCACAAAGTGAAATGCAATAATCTCACGCACTAGATATTCTTACTGGCAGCAGTTCTTTCCAAATTCCAACAATGTAAAGCAATAATATGTGTGTGTGTGTGTGTGTGTACGTACACACATATAAATGATAACATTTAGTACCAACTTCCTATCAATTACAAAGCCCAACTGAATCCTTAAGCAGCTATTTTTTTTAACTCTAAAAATATTTCTATTGATCAATCTCGCCAGTGTACATATAGAATATTTGAAAACCATTAATCAGGCCTGCTTCTAGGTCTCTATCCAACACAAGTTTTTTTTTTTCAAAAAAAACCCTTAACCTTAGTAGGCTCCGAAGCATCAGCAGTTGTAAGGATGCTTGATATGAGAGGAGCAGCAGCTTCTGAGCGGTTTTCATTAACAACATCTGCCATTTCATCCTGCTTGAGCACTTTAGAAACCTTTAATTTGTTTGGTCGTGTACCATTTGAGATAGCACTACCAGTTTCATAAGACATCCTTTTCCTGTTTTGAGAATCAAACATAAAACAAACTTTTTGATAGATGGGCATCAAATACTAGTAACAAACCGTCAATTAAAAGAAAAAAACATACCTACTGCTGGAAGTATGAATAGATGGCTGCAGAGTATTTGGTTTGTTTAAAAACAGAAATCCACGGAGAGGCTTTCCATCGATAACGGTTTCAATAGTATATCCCTCCGGAATGCTATCAGTAAGCTTGGCTTGAAACATTTTCTTCCCAATAGGCGGGGATTGGTTTACTGGGATATTTTGTCTACCTGCAGTTATTATACTGGATATTCAGCTGTCAACTAGAGGTGCTTCGAATGTGAATACCTTAACATCACTTTCCATTATTAGTTTTGGATCATAAGTGATCTACTTTTGTCAACTACACTGCATATATCAGTTGGAATTACCCAGATATACGCTGACACTAACTCAACTACATGAATATTACCATTAACTTGATTACCATTAGTTTGACTAAGAACAATGGTTTGGTGCGTTAAATTTTACCAGCCAAGTGACCCAAATCTTTAGATAACCATGAAAATGCATAGCAGTGAGAGAACATGTATACGTAAGCTCCCAATATACTTTGAGGAACTTCCTGAATCCAGTACACCAATAGTGTTATGCTAAGCCCATAGCCCATTAAGAAAATACCTAGATTATACCATATCCCTGAATCAGAATTTCTATACATAAAAACAAATTCTTACTTGGCTGGCTAAAATTCAACACTGTCAGGGGCTGGCTAACGTCAGCAACTCCGTATCTAACAAGACCTCGGTTTTGAACAGGATTGAGATTTTGTTCTTGACATTTCAACTTCAATTGCTTCCTTAAAGATAACTTTTCTGGTCTCTGTTCAATTTCCCTAGCAAGCCCTAAAAGTCAAAACAAATCAAATTATTTAAAGCAATATGTAGTCACATACTCGATGTATATTTATCAAAATCGTACAATTTGCAATGAATCACAAAGATAACATATGAATTGGTGCGATTCGAGCCAATATGGCAGAAGCACCTAATTCTATGACTTAGAAATGCGTGAAAATATTGGATATCATTTGAGTTGTGAAGTTGGGTCCATTGTAACTTGATCTAACTGGTCCATTGCAACTTGATCTAACTGGACCATTAAAAATACAATTTCATGAATTTCTTTGTTTTTTTTCTGAAGTAGAAACTTATAATCACACATGAGAATTTATTTGATACGCACACACCCCACTAGGAGCTAGGCAGCCTATTGTCACAAGTCCTACATCGGATAGATTTAGGGTTGATTCTGGGCATATAAACAGGTGTGCTACACACTTCATTAGGTTGACTTTTTGGGGAGAGCGTAATGACCTTGTGACAAAGTGGTATCAGAGCGGGCACTACAGTCACTGCCAGGATGGATGGCTTCCGACTCCACCGTAGATGGAATGGTGGGCCATTTGTGACGTGGATGTCACGGGTTGGGTAGGTGAGTATGTCACAAGTCCCACATCGTATAGACTTAAGGTTGGTTCTGGGCATATAAACGGGTGTGTTGCACACCTTATTAGGTTGACCTTTTGGGGAGAGGGTAATGACCCCGTGACACTATGCTCCCTTGGTAACTCCAACTCTCCACAAGCAAGTTAAACTTCTCCATATAGAAGCTAACGAATTGTGCTTTTGCCTTTTATTTGTATAGGTGAGTGTTTTACTTGTTAGACATTAATTTTTTTGGAACAATGAGTTAGTGTGGCAATGTTAGTTTGTTGTTAAGCGTTGTTTATGGCTCTTCTTACAAAAGCAAACAAGAATATTACTTGGCGTCATTTAAAGAATTAATTACATATGAAGTTTTGACTAATGAGCTTATCATAACTTATGGTAAAGTACTTTTCTTAACTCTTGGGGTTAAATTACTATCTTGAGTATTTTAAGCACTTAGGAACATGCATATTTCATATTTTATATTTTAAGCTATATGTTACTAAATCTTACAATTCAATTCATTTACAAATTCACAATTCTAAAATAGGCTTTCTGATTTATGATATCACAATTTGAAAACTATAACTTGATAGGCCAATTCCAAATATCACTTGTTCTTCAAGTAGTATTGATATCACTTCCAACTTTGACCACATTTAAGTTTTATTAACCGTTACAGTAAGTAGTTAACTTGAATGGTAAGTAGTTAACTAATAAAAGAAGTGTTTAATTTGGTACCGGTTAAAGTGTAACCCATTTTGGTTAATTAGATTATGAGTGTTTACTCCAGAAAGTGGTATCAAAACCAGTTCAAGTACAAGTGGCATCATAAAAGCAGCCTAGTTGTCAATAATCTACAGAAATAACATATCCAAATGTTACTAAGTAATTTAAGTAATATGAAAAGAAAAAAAGAATAATAAGAAACTTTGCTGAACCTGTGTATAGGTAATACATATCATCCAGGGCCTCAAGATTTTTATTACAACCACCAATGAACACAAGAACACCACCCATAATTGGGTCCAAACAGTCACCGGTCACAGAAAATCTAGCAGAAGGACCATCGCCTGTAGTTGTCACCTTGGTCCAAAAGCCAGTATCTGCATCAAATCAGAAATGAAGAATGATATAAAGGATAAAAACTAAATAAATATCAATAAACATATCTAGCCACAACTTTCAGAGCTAAAAGGAAGAAATGACTTAAAAAATTAACTACATAACTTCCCAATTAATGAGAAGTAACAAGAAGTATTAAAATGACTAACAACCTCAGACTTTCGGGAAAAAGATAAAGTGCCCCTGCTTTAAAAAGTTCAAATGATAGATATGATCAAATATCTTTCCAAGAATGTTTAAAATTCTGCACCTAAGAAATACGTAGAAAATAATTTTGTAAAAGTCATTTACACATCCGCCTTTCCTCCATAGAACCAAACTATCTACCACCAAGTGCTATGAAAATGATGGAGCTGTTACACTCCTAGTTTAAGCTTTCTGTAACCAGAGTTTCTCATCCTAACATTCTTCATTTTTTAAACAACAACATAGCAAGAACAGAAATTTAAACATGAAAGTATATGGATAGCTATAGTAAACATACCAACATCAAGCATATAAAGATCATTATATAGACTTTGGGCATCTGTAAATCCCCCAAAAACAAACAAGTTCTTGCCAAAAGAAACTGTAGAATGACCAGCCCGAGGTGGCAACAACTGGCCTGATGTATTCAGCTCCCTCCAAATTAGAGTATCTAAGGACAACAAAAGTTTCAAAGCAAATCATAAAGAAGCATATAATAATGATTTAAAAAATATTTCTATATGTTACAGATAAGATACCTGTATCAAGGATATGGACATCGGACAAATAATAATCATGTCGATCTTCACCACCTATCACAATAACTTTGTTTTTCCAAGATGAGCAAGTATGGCTATCGCGAGGAGATGGTGGAGTGCCTGATGTTGCAGCACACTTCCAAACAAATGTCTCTAAAAGTGAAAGAGTAAAAAGGAATTATCAGCATCTTCCCATTCAACCCTTTAATCCAATGCTATAGACAATTCCAACAAGCATTATTAAAAAAATACAAAAAAAAGAAAAGGGGGGGAGGACTATAATGTTCGATATCTCAAGCTTTAAGAACTCCAACATCCAACAACACCCCAACTTCTCACCGAGCAGACACTCAAGATCCCTCTCGTTTCATCCCTGACTAAAATGATAATGAAGCTACAATTAGCTCCACATCTCCTCAACAAAAGCTCATAGCCTCATAAGCAAGCTAGACAGTGTGAATATTCCAAGTTCAAGGAAATGTCCCAGAAAATAATCATTAAGGATTTCTTTTAAAAAATATATATGTCTTGGCCAATTTTATTATACTTTTACCACCTATTTGCAATCTCATATTAGATGTTATAGGTATAAATTGTATAGCGAACTAGCCTAGTCAATAACTGGCAGTATGATCATGGAAAGTCACCTGTATTCAATATGTAAAGATCATTATAGTAGACCTCGTTGTTATTTTCTGTAGATTTTCCACAACCGCCAAATATGAATAGCCGTTTGCCAACAAGAGCTGAACTATGACCCTCGCGTGCCTCTGGTCCTTCTCCTCTTATAGTTGGAGAAATCCATGTATGTAAAGCTGAAAATGATTTAACATCGGTAAGTACTACGTGATGAAACAAAGAGTTTATTTACAAGCATGCAATCAGGCATTAGCAGCATAACTCAGAATTCTTTACTTAAGCAGTGGTTTCCAGTGCCATCATCTTAAAAATAAATGCAGGACAGTACTTATACAGGCAAACATAAAGTATTCAACCAAGGCCAAAAAAGCATACATTTTTGGCTTTTCAAACCGTAACGGGTATTTGAATAAGGCCAACAAACTCGTGTAGTGAAGATAGCAGAATGATGACTCACAAGTGTCTAGTATGTGCAAATCCTTAAGCGGGTTCGTCCCATCCGTACCCCCAAACACAAATAGATTATCACCAACAGCAGTACAGCTATGGCTGTCCCTAGGAGTAGGGCGGGTACCTTTTATCACAGGTTGGCTCCAAATCTGCTTGACTGCAAATCAGCAACGAGGAATAAATACATAAAGGCCGGAGAAATATAAAATAGATAATCATTACATAACATCAACCACCAAGCAAGTATCAAATCTTTCATTCTCGCATTTCTCAAACCAGTAAAATAAATAAAGAAATAAATAAATAAAACTCGTTAAGGATTTCTATTCAGAAAAAATAAGGGAAATCAAGCTTCCATGAAACGAAAAAACCATAGCTTATTTTACAGGACACCAACTATATCGTTAGAAGACATGGGAATCAACTAACGAAAAAAAAATGCCGAAAAGAAAAACGAGCAAAACCTCCCAAAAAAGCAAGAGAACTTTGATCCGAAATCATGACAGCATGCATGCACAAATGGGGAAAAGAGAAAAAATACGCGAGTGTAACAAAAAATTTCAGCACCTGGGTATATAAAAAACTTTCAAATTTCATCTCAGAACACCGAGTAAACAACAATGCCAAATCAAGCTGCCACAAATTCTTATTCCAAACAAGAGAACGTGAGAAATAGATAAAACACAAAAGATTGCAGAGTAGACCCACCAGTGTCAAAGACGTGCACTTGGTTAGTCTGACAGTTATCTCTGCCGTAGCCCCCGAAAACATAGAGAAGTTTCCCTCCTTTGATGGCGTTACAGGTGTGACCCCACCTCCTCCCTGGCCCAGATAGCTCACCCGCTCCTTCTTCTTGACCCTGTATGGGGTTTACCTGGACCTTTTCCCACCTCATTTTTGAGAATCAATTAGAAAGAAGCAATTGCTGAGGAAAACCCACAGGATAAATAAAAAATAGTGAAGATTAGGGTGCCGAGTGTGAAATTAGCGTCGGAGTCTCGAGATTGCGTATATTTTAGAATTCATGCAAAAGAAAAAATAAAACTCCCAAATGAAAGTGTCATATCACAGCGAGAGTGAAAATGGTAAACTGATTGTGCCAAGAAATTGGATCCCTTAAAAAAAAAATTTTTAAAATTTTTTTTATTGATTTGAAGAGAAAATAAATAAATAAAAGAGGACTTAAAGAGAGAAATGAGAGATTACATGAGACTCGATAATGTCACCGCTTTCTTTCTTTCTCTAAATTAATAAAAAATTTAAGAATTAAGAGAATTTAAATTCTAGGGGCAAATCTAATAAAAAAAGAATTCATGGGACGAGATGCGAGAGAGGGTACTCCTGAATCTGACGGGGCAGTGGAGAGAGAGAGGTGATTGAAAATACGAATTTGCATATTACACGTGGGGGATTTTAATTGGTTGAATCAGGGTCAGGTTAGTAGATTCGCTGATGGGGTGTGATCAGTGAAAATGTAGGTGTGAAACGTGGCATATGGATAGTCGTTCGAAATCAGTGTCTTTTCAATGTTTTTTCTCTGCCGTCGATGTGGTCTAGATTTTTCACTCCCACAACTTTTTGTGTGTTTTCTTTTTTTCTTTTTAACTCATTATGGCCAAAATGAAAAACCTTTGTAGCCCGGTAATGATTGCCCCCAAAGAAAAATATTTTATAACAAAAAATAAAATAAAATTATTCGCAAAAATTTTAAATTTAAACAAATTAATAATAAAAGATCTTTGTTATAATCAAATTTTTATAAAGCCTTTTTAAAATTAAAATCAAATTCTCTCAAAAATAATGTTTACAAATTTAAAATCTTTGAATATAATTATTAAAAAAATATTAAAAAAAGATTAAGAAAAAGGGATGGTGCTTGCTTTGAGCTATTAAGAGGATTTAGCTACTTTTAGGATGTGTTTGTTTTTGCAGTTATATGGGTCAAAATCACGTTTCCTACAAAGTTATAATTTGTTGTTTTTACTCCAACGCAATTTTTTATCATAAATCCAAATGCACACTTAATATGCCTATTAATCCTGAAATTCGTTTGATTAGTTTAAAAATTGATGCTGATTATATAAACCACTAATTCTTGACTAATAATGTTTTATGCTTTTTAATTAAAAAATATCAAAGTACATCAAATGTTTAGATAATGATACGTTACCCTTTCTTCTTTTAAAAAATGACACCCTCTTCTTTTTTTTTTTTTAACGTGACCTAAATTTCGTTACATTTTGCTGGATTGATCCATTTATTGGTTTTTAAAAGTATAACTTTAACTTAAAAAAAAAAAGAGGTAACTTTGTGTTCTTTTGATAAATGTCATCCAAGAGAAATCAACTAAAACGGATCCACGTTGCGGGAAAAATTGCAAACGTTATGAATTTACAAAAATTGCACCCCAAGAAAACTGAGATCTTTCTATTTTCATCATGATATTTAATATTTTATAAAATATAAAAATATTTCTATTCATTAGACTCCAACAGTTCAAAATATTTACAGTAGCATGTATGACTTTGGACCTAGGAATCATGAGTCCCAAAATCATTTACATTAATATAAATAGATAAAGTAAATATATATATATATATATATATATAGTTATTGATATAAAATGAGAGTGAGAAATTATTTATTTTTTAAATTCTATATTTATTGATATAAAAAAAGATTGAAATTTTCTTCAATCTTGTACTGTTTCATTTATTTCTTAAATATAAAAAATTATTTTTATTTAAAAAAATTTGAAAATTTGACAATACTGCAAGTTAAGCCACTAATATGTCTATATAATATTATCACTTTGAGAAAAATCTCATAACAGTTTATAAGAATATTGCATGTCATAATTGTTTACTTTATTTGTTTTACCAAATATTAATTCATATATGTCATATGTTTTCTCTAAACATGTGTTTGAATAGACAAGAATCGATAGAAAATAATAGAAAAAAAATCTCTTGTTTGAAGTTTTAAAAATAAAAGAAAGAATGAAAAATGAGGATAACTCTTTTTATTTATTTCCTCTCAAAATACAAATCTTTATTCCCTTCTAAATTGGAAGTAAAGGGATGGAACATCAAATTTTTATTATGAATTGAAATTTTTATCTCTTAAATTTTATAACTTGATTTATTATATTTTATTGTGATTTCAAACTTTTACTCCAAATCTATTGCAATGTTGAAAACATTTGTTCTTCAAGCAGGTAACTTTCATTCTATTTCTTTTCACAAACTTAATTAAAAATGCAAAATTATCGTCTCCACATTTAAATTTTTATATGGAATTCTTGTCCCTTATTTGATCTTGAAACTCTTTGAATTTCATTTGTTCTACTGAAATTGCATTTATATATTAATATATTACTTATCAAAAATTGATTATCGAAGAAAATAAATAAATAAAAACTTACAAGTATCTTAGGTAGACTTGAAACTTAGATAATTTCATGCATCTTCTAAAGATAATTCATTAGTAATATGAACCCTTTTAATTTCAATATTGGTATAACAAACTATAAAAAAACTATATCATAATTTGATATCTATAATTCTTATCCTTTCCTTCTCTTTTGGTATAACTTCCAAATAAAGGAAAGAGAATTTCTATTTATTCCTGTCTTAAACTTTTAAGCAGTAAAGAATAATTTTAGTCCATTCCATTATTTCGCTTTTCATTTCTTTCCATTTCGTTTCTTTTGATTCTACTATTAACTGAACTGCCAAACGTAAACCTTGATGTTTTGCATGATTTATTGTATAGAAATAATAGAGATCACGTCATCTTTAAATTAATGTGCTACTTTATGATAATCAAATTAAGGGATTCTATATTATATGTTTATTGATAATAAAACTAAACTATTTTTAAAATTGGAATCAACTAATTAATTTTTTTTATAATTTATTTAATAAAAATACTTTAAATCAATTATCAACAAAATATTTCAGTAAATCATGATAACCTCTCTTAAAATTTGATTAAATTATTCTTGATATGGTACTATTTTAAACATCACACCCTAATTCTTTAATGTTTTAAAATGTATTGTAAATTTTTTAAAATTTATTTTTATTGAAAAATTAACTTATTTATAAATGAGATTATGATTTTATTCTTAACATAATACAATAAAAATAATTCATATTAAACTTTAGTATGATATTATAGTTTTATTTTTAATATAACCATACAAATAATTAAATAATTTATTTTAAAAAATATATATTGTATAAAAAATTAATTTTATTAAAAAAATAGAGAAAAGCCTAATTTTTGAAACAACTGAGAGGGTGGCAAATCAAAGCCTAGTGTAATCTGGTCGTATCATTTAACAAGGGCACTTTCTGCGTGAGCCTAATATCGCACCAGCAATGGTGCCCAGCGTCGCAGCAAGAAGCAGCCTTCGGCGACTCACATCAGGATCTTGCAGACCCGTGCGTATTCTCCAAAACTGCGCCCGTTGTTTCTCAACGTTTTCCACTTCTAGCGACCTATTTCATCCAAAATTTTCCCAGCAATCTCAGTACAGGAAAGAGATTTCACTTGCCAGTCTCTTCCAAAGGTACGGGTTCCCGCCATCCCAGATTCAAGTTTTTCTTGCAAACAATCGCTTTCTCTTGAATTCCAATTTACAGGAGTTAGAGAAGTGTCTGGCTACTCTATTATCCTTCAGAATTCCGCAAAATTCTCTCATTTCTTTGATACGCGATTGTCCTGGGGTATTGGAATACCAGTTTCTCAAGAAATGGGAAGTGGGATTCTCACAACTGCGGGTTTTGACCCCTTCCCCATTTATGATTAGAAATTTCTTACAATATTCTAGGAGGTTTCAGTTAGACCCTGGTGAACTTTCAAGAAGCGTTGAGATCCTAAGGGGTTCAGGGTTTACTGATGTTGCTATAGCTCGTGTTTTCGAGGACTTTCCTACAGTGGTCATGATGAATAAGGAAGAAATTCTTTCTATAATTAAATTTCTTATGGAAATTGGGATTCCCAGGGATAAGATTGATCGAGTTATACGTTTGTATCCTGGAGTTTTGGGACTTGGGGTCGAAGACCGGTTGAAGCCGTTGCTCCATGAGTTGAGCGATTTGGGATTTTCTGATTATGAGATTATAAAAGAGATAATTAGGGAGCCAAGGATTCTGGGAATGGAACTAGGGGAATTTTCACGGTGTTTACAATTGCTCAAGACTTTGAAATGTAGAGAACCTATCAGAGAGAAGATTTTCCGAGAGGGTGGACTAAGAGCTGGTTTTGAAGTAAAACTGAGAGTGGATTGCTTGTGTAGTCATGGTTTAATTCGTAGAGATGCCTTCAAGGTCTTGTGGAAAGAACCGAGGTTGATTACGTATGACTTAGAGAACATTGAAAAGAAGATTGACTTTTTAGTGTGCAGGATGGAATATAGTGTTGACTGTTTATCTGATGTTCCAGAATATTTGGGTGTAAATTTCGAAAAGCAGATTGTTCCTCGATACAATGTGATGGAGTATTTGAAAGCAAAAGGTGCAATTGACTTTGAAGTGAGATTGAAGGATTTTATTAAGCCAAGTAGGCTTAGATTTTACAATCTTTATGTCAAGCCCTACCCAGAGTGTGAAAAATTGTATGGAAGATTTTCAGGAAATCTTGAAGTTAAAAGCAAGCATCCACCCGGACTCTGGAAAATCTTTAAACCACAAAAGTTCCCTGAAAGCGACGAAGATGTGAAGAACATGAAGTCCTTCATAGATGGAGTGGTGTAGTGGATGGTACTGATTATTTTGATCCTCCCTTCTCTCGTGTTGTGGATTGCTTGCTTTTGCTTGGGGAAGATTTGTTTGTTCCTGAAGCTGCTGCTGCTTCTTGCACTGTCCAAAGTTGAGGGACTTGTTGACCCACCGTGCCCTGTCTTGGTTGAGAGCGTTTTTTGAGATCACTGATTGCAGTCCATTTGGCCGATGGAAAAAAGGCTGTGATTTGAACATATGCTCATGCAGAGAACTTCAACAAGATGGTCTTCCAGAGTTGGTGAGGCAATTGAGATGCCTGCAAAAAGACACCATGGGAGCAAGCTGAAGAAGCGACAGATAACACTCAGGTGGGTCTGAATGAGCCCTCGTTGCTTCCTCTGCCTACTTATTGTTCAGAAGTACTGTACACTGAAGACCATGCCCAGTAATTTCCCCCTCCAACGTATACCACTTTCATCTTTCGGTAGAGTTCATTTTTTCTTGGTGTATTGTGTTGGGGAACGTTTGTCGCATGGAGATGTAGTGGGTGAGAACGGTAACCAATGCATGGTTAACAAGCTGACACGCTTTGTATTGCTATTTCGCAACTGTAATTCTTTGATTAGTTTCTGACTATTGTATAAAATATTAAATATGTATCTTATTTCCATTTATGCCTAACACATGTAGATAGAGTAAAATCTTATTTTGAATGAATTTTTTAATTTAGTCCCTTATAAAATTATCTTTCAATTTTTCATAAATAAGGTATTTCTCAATTTTAAATATTATAAAATTATTATTTTTTAATTTAGTCTTCAATAGATAAGTATTTTTCAATTTGGTTATTTTACAAATAAACTTATTATTAATAATTTTTTTATTCCACTGAGAAATACTTATATATAAAGAATTATTATTAATAAAGGTTTTATTTGTGATGGGTTAAATTAAAAAATATTCATATGTGAAGGATTTAATTAATAAGACAATTTTATAAGGAAGTAGATAGAGAAATTTTTTATCTGTAAAAGATTAAATTAAAAAGTAATTTTATGAGACATTAAATTAAAAAATATATCATTTACGAGGGAATATAATAAGATTTTACCCTATGCAAACGACTTATCTAATGTACGTTGTTATGTCCTTTACTTTTTTCTCTTCTAGGGTGGCTATGAAGTTCAGTCAATTGTGGGAGCCGGAAATGACGGTTAAAATACAGAGCAGCAATAGAGCACAGAGAAGAACCTCAACATTTGGGATATATGGAAATGGATCTCTTATGTTAAGAGAATGCTTATGTTTTTCATATTTTTTCTTATAAGGGATCCATTTTCTCCTCTCTAAGAAAAAAAAAATTAAGTTTGTGAAGGACATAAACAAACATGAAAGACTTCAACATAAGCGGATCCAAATCTCTGATATACACTTATCCAACTTATTGTTTCAAAGTGACAGTTATTATCATATATGTCTCAAAAATTTTTGTACTAGAGCCTCCGTATGTTATATTCTAGAGTTTTTCTTTTTCCTCTTTTCGTTGCTCAGAATTTATGAATTTGAAGTTCTTTTCTTCTGTTATGTCCCCTCTATGGCTGGAGTGCTAGGTAGAATGAGGAGATTATCTTAATTACCTGATTATAATTTTAATTAAAGAAATTGGTAAGGTTTCTGAAATAGAATCTTGTAATTTTAAAATCAGTAAGCTGATATCCAATTGACACCCTCGCTCTATTAAAGAACAGCCGAGGTGAAAAGTGAAAAATTAAGAGTGGTAGTTGGATGCTACAACCCTGGCTTTCTGTAAGGCCAAACTTACATTTACAAATTATGATTTTCAATCTCCGTTGTAGAAAATGTTCCATTCAAACGCTGAAAGGTAGAATAAGAATTCCAGCAAACAGGATTTTTTTTTGTTTTTTCCTTTAGTAAAAGAAGGGCACAAAACAATTGTGGAAACAATTTAGTGGTCTGGGATCTGCCTTTGCTAGCCTGTAGGACAGTATCCACAATTTCTTGCTAGACTTAATATTCCATGACTAATAATAGAGTAGTTGTGTATTTTGAAAGTTCGGGCACAAGTCCTTCTGGGAGACTTCTGCAGGACTTGCCAGACGCAAAGTATCATGTGCGCGCAGCCTTGGCGAATTGGATAGCATATCAGGAAACCGTGGCAATGATGGTACATAATCAGCTAAGTGACTAGATTTCAGTTTTTGCTGTTTGTAGTTGTCTCTTGACTAATCCAGTATAAACACCATTCTTGCTGAGAAGCTCGTCATGGGTGCCACTTTCAACGATTTGACCATCGGAAACAACTGCTACAGTGTCAGCACTTTTAACGGTTGATAGCCTATGAGCGATAACTAGAACTGTCCTTCCCTTCATGAGAGAATCCATGGCATCCTACACCATAGACATCAACATCGTAATTTGTTAGCTTATTGTCTGCAAAAAATGGAAGATAAACAATATGAAGTCTGTATATTTCAAGAAATTGTGAACTTACTTGTACTAGGTATTCGCTTTCAGCATCCAGGGCACTAGTGGCTTCATCGAGGAGAAGAATTTTTGGGTCCATAAGCAGGGCTCTAGCAATAGCTATTCTCTGCTTTTGACCTCCTGAAAGCCGTATCCCACGTTCTCCAACATAGGTCTGGTATTTATCTGGGAACTTTGATATAAATTCATGTGCATTGGCCATTTTCTGCATTTAAATCCATATTCACTATGAAGGAACGAGTTAGGACAAAGGGGTCTATTTGGTGAAAGAAGATAGTGAATCTTACAGCTGCATTTTCTATAGCAACAGGATTAACTTTGCTATCAAATCCATAACCATAAGCTATGTTCTGCTCTATGGAACAGTTGAAAAGGATAGGCTCCTGACTCACTATACTGATCTGCAAATCAAAAAGTAATCTGCATTATCTTTAAGCTCATCAACATCACAAATAGATATTAAAATTTGGATCGTTTAGTTTCTTCTGTCGCATAAGCTTCTTAAACCTAATGTCTTGTGACTTCTGAGACATTTATGAATTACAAAAATTTACATCTCATTTAATTAGATTGCATATTCCTAAAGCTAACAATAAAAACCATGACACTACAACAATATTAAAGTTGGCAAAGGCTTGTCTGTTAGAAATATCTTATATTAAGAGATATGCTCTGAAATGCAATAATCTGCTTAAGTCAATGTAAATATATTGTCTCCAATGAGGGAACAGTTGCCACATTGCCTACTTACCAATCGATGGTCCCTCTGTGTGGTAGTACATAAAACAAACACATTTTCTAGTAATTAACTTTAAGCACAAGCAACTAAATAATTATGGTAAGATACCTTTTTGTGTAGATACTCATGTGATATTTCTACCAGAGGAACCCCATTCAGCAGAATCTTTCCCTTGGTTGGGTCATAAAATCTTTCAATCAAGTTTGCTATAGTAGTCTGCAGCAAACAAGTAATAAATCCATGTGCTTAATATTTTTTTCCTGTGAACTTCATTGTGAATCCTTCTTTCTTTTCCATGCTTCAATCCACAGCATTTTAGTACACAAGGTTCTTGGTTTATATGCACCATGTTATATGACCTTGTGGAATCATGTACTGTGAATTAAAACAAACACACAGGGGAGAGAGAGAGAGAGAGAGAGAAGAGGAGCCGAAGAAATGATATGGACTATACCTTTCCACCACCACTGGGACCAACAAGAGCAACCTTTGAGCCAGGCTGCAGTTTCAATGTAATTCCCTATAGATGACATAACGCAGTATATTTTGTTAAATAACTTACCATCCAATTTAGATAACATATGTACCACCAGAATACAAAACTACACAGAAGATGGTACCTTGAGTATCGTATGACTAGGACGTGATGGATAGGCAAACCAAACATCATCTAGTTCCACTTCACCATCCTGATCACTACAGTAATAGACAATTTAGTCTCAGTTCTCAGCGCCCAATTCAGTATGTTGAAGGAGCCTTTTTCTCTTATATAGCGCAAATTCAAACTAAAGCGGGGCATGTTTAATATCTGAACATGATTCCGATGTTCCCATTAATATAAATAGATAATATGGAGAGAATGAAAGAGATGTGCATTGTTGAAATATTGTGTGAGAATAGTTATTATCTTATCTAATTTGTTATGATAGATATTTTAAAATTAAAATATTGTAACTATCTTATGTTATCTCATTAATTCCTAATTTATAGGACCTGAAGTTTAGAAAGTTGTTAATATATACTTGTGTGTGTATGTGTATACTATATGTGAATGAGACACGTAGATCAAAGAAAATATTTCTCAAATTTCTTATAGTATCAAAGCCTACTATGATCTCTTCTGGCAGTGCCTCCTTTTGGCTATGAATCATTCTAGCCTACCTCTCTCATAAAAAAAATGAAAAAATGAAAAAAAAGGAAACCCTCCTTTCAAACCTCTATTTAAAGCAATTACCCTTCTTTACAAACCTCCTCTTGAGACATGTGACCCGCCATCGTATTCAAAAGGTTCCGACTGGCATAACTCAAGAGTCTAATCACCGGACAATGTCCTATGCACTTCCACGCACCACCGTGACAAATGGCGCTCCAAAACACGCATCGGCGCATGAGAGGATATTTGTCGCCATTTGTCCAGAATTGGTCGCCGTGATCTCCTCCATTGATTTTCGATGTTGATTGGTTGTTTCTTTACTTCCTTAATTATTGTTCTATTGCCAAAGGTATTTCTAAGAAACTCCCTTCCATCCAAACAATCATGTCTATCTCTGCAAATTCCAAGTCAGGCAATTTCTCCTCTACTGTCAATGCTTCTCCCATAATTACCTTTGAAAAATTGCATGGAGCGTCCAATTATAAATCTTGAGCTGCATTTGTTTGATTATAGTTAAGGGACAAGGTTATTTAGACTATTTGAATAAGAAAAAGACTACATTCCTATTGCAAATAGATCAAGTTAGATGAAAATTGACGCCCAACTACGTGCTTTTGTTATGGCATTCTCTTGACTTTTGGCTACTCCCTATGTATCAATCTTATGAAACTTGTTATGAGATTTGGAATAAGATTGTCTCAATATATAGTAATAATATTCGACGTTATTATAATGTTCTATCTAACCTTGTCAATCTTAAGCATAAGGATATACATACTATTACTTATATATACAAAATTGAGTCTTTTAAACATGAGTTCAGATATTTGATGCTTGATGCAACATCAACGACAAATCAAGAGAAACAATAAGAGAAATTTTCATGGTTATGGCTTTGATTAAATTTTGACCTAATCTTGATCCTATTCAAGATCAAATTTCGGGAGGTTCCACTCTTCCTACTTTAGATGATGTTCTCACCCACTTGATGTGCATTTCTTCTACAAATGTACCTGTTACAGGGAATTTGAATACCCCTGTTCCAAATACTTCGGTCTTAATTTCTAAGACAAGTGATAAAGCGACTTGTAGAGAAGGAGGACATAATGGTGGTAATCAAGAATACCCTTAGTGTACTCACAATGATAAATTGGGTCGTATACAAGATTGCTACTGATCCTTTCATAGCCACCCACCTCGCACTGTGAATATTACACAAGCATCAATTGAGATGATCGAGGACCAAGCCAATCAATCTATTACATTGACTGGTGATGATTACAATGAGTATTTACATTATCAGGCGGCCAAACAATCCCTAACCATTGCCTTGGTTGGCCAAATTAGTGATTTTGTTGCTTGCCTCACTCACTTCTTTCTTTTGGGCCATAGGTCATTGACTTAAGAGCATCTGATCATATCTCTGGTAACAAAAATCTTTTCTCTTGCATTTCTACTTATATTTTTCTCCCTAATGTTATTCTAGCCAATGGTTCTAAAACTATTGCTAAAAACATTGGTTAAGCTACAGTTCTTCTTTTCATCACTTTAGATTCTGTTCTTTATGTCTTTAAGTGTTCCTTTAACCTTGTTCCTATCAATAAGTTAACTCATACCTTTAATTACTCTATTACCTTTATTGACAAATGTATTTCTTCACAAAATTGGAGTATGGGTCAGATGATTGGTGTAAGATGTGAGTCACATGGACTTTATCATCTTATATCATTAGTAGCCTATGTAGCTACTTCTCTATCTCTTGTACACTATCCTAACCTCTTGAAATTCAAGAAAATGCTTTTCTCTTTTTTTACTTTGATATCATTTGAATGTAAGTCGTGTTAACTTGGTAAACAAACTCATGCTTTGTTTCCAAAGCATGTTAATAATTAGGTTGTGTCCCTTTTTAAACTTGTTTATCAAAATGTTTAGAGTTCGTGTTGTATTTTGTCTATTTCGGGCTTTTAATATTTTATAACCCTTATTGATGACTATTTTCATTACACTTGGTTATATTTAATAAAAAATTGTTTTAAGGTCTTTTCAATTTTTCAATCTTTCTATGTTAAAGTGAAAAATCAATTTGGTATTTCTATATCTGTTTTACAAAGTGATAATGCACGTAAATATTTTTCTGCTCCGTTTCAAACTTTTACTTTTCATAGGGAATTCTTCATCAATCTTTGTGTGCACATGCACCACAGCAAAATAGAGTAGTTGAACATAAAAATCGATATCTTATTGAGACAACTTGTACTTTACTCCTTCATTTTAATGTGCTCCTTTGTTTTTAGGGTGATGTTATTCTTACTGTTTGCTATTTAATTAATCGTATACTTGCTTTTGTATTGCAAAATTAAGTTTCTCATTTTATTTTGTTTCCCTCAACTTCTCTTTATCGTCTTTATCGTCTTCTCCTTTGTAATTTTGGGTGCACCTAGTTTGTTCATGATCTAACCCCTGGGGAAAAAAAACTTGCACTAAATCCATCAAATGTATCTTCTTGGAATATTCTCACTTTTAGAAAGGATATCGGTGCTACTCTCTAAAACTAAAAAATGTTTTATCTATGCCAATGTGACATTCTTTGAAATGTCTCCTTTCTTCTCCTCTCTTACAACCGAGCATTAATCAATATTTGAGGTTTTTCCACCGTCTTACATTGATCTTCTAACAACCACTCCTGTTCATTCATTTCATACTTATTACCGTCTTCCTTGTCCTTACCTTTCTAAGGATTTGCTGATGTAGCTGTTGACTCATCACCTACTCCAGCACCAACTCTTGCCTTGGCCATACCTTCCTTTGAAAGTCCTCTAATTACCCTTTGTAAAGGTGTTTGCTAAAATCGTAAATCTTATCCTATTTATAATTTTTTGAGTTATCATTATTTGTTTACCTCCTATTATGCTTTTGTGTTTTCTTTGAATTCTATTTCTATTCCTAAGACTATCAATGAAGCACTCTTATTCTAAGTGATGACAAGCAATGCTCAATGAAATGGCTGCCTTACATTCTAATGGCACTTGAGATTTAATCTCCTTATACCCAGGCAAATCCATGGTTCGTTGTTGGTGAATGAATACTGTTAAGATTGGCCCTGATGGGAGTATTGATTTTCTAAAAACTCGTTTGGTTGCCAAGGGATATACTCAAAATTTTGGCCTTAATTATGGCAACATGTTTTCCCTTATAGCTAAAATTGCTTTTGCCCACTTGTTCTTTTCTATGGTTGCTATGTGTCACTGGCTTCTTTATTAGCCTAATATAAAAAATGACTTTCTTCATGGTAAGCTTGAAGAAAAGGTTTATATTAAGTAACCACTAGGCTTTGTTATTGAGGGGGAGTCAGGAAAGGATTGTCGACTACGCCAATCTCTTTATGGGTTAAAACAATCTCTTCAAGCTTCGTTTGGCAAGTACAGCTCAATTATTCAAGAGTTTGGGATAGTTCGAAATAATGTAGATCACTCTGTGTTCTATTGGTACACCTCATATGATCAATGTATCTATCTAGTTATTTATATGGATGACATCCTCGTTATAGGCAATGATCAAAATGATATTATTCTAGTTAAGCAACATCTATTCCATTCTTTTTAGACTAAGGATTTGGGAAAACTAAAATATTTTCTAGGAATTAAAATGGCCCAATCTCAGGATCGCTACATCACCCAAAAAAAAAAATATGCTTTAGACATATTAGATGAAACTAGTAAGTCATATTGCAAACCAGTCGATATTCCTATGAATCCAAATGTCAAACTCTTGCCAAAACAGGGGGAGGCCTTTGCAGATTCTAATAAATACTGAAGATTGGTTGGAAAACTTAACTATTTTACCATTATTCGTCTAGATATCTCTTTTGCTGTAAATATAGTTAGTCATTTATTATAATCTCCATGTAATAGTCATTGAAATGCTGTGGTTCGCATTCCCAAATATATCAAAGGAGTTTCAGGCCAAGGATTGTTGTATGAAAATAAGGGCAACTCTCAGGTGGTTGGTTATTGTGATGCAAATTGGGTTAGTTTTCCTATTGATAGATAATCCACTTCAGGATATTGTGTTTTCGTTGGGGGTAATCTAATCTCCTAGAAGAGTCAGAAACAAGATGTGGTTACAAGGTCTAGTATAAAAGTTGAGTATTGTGTTATGGCTTTAACAACATGTGAACTTATACGGCTAAAGCACCTTCTTCAAGAATTGAGATTTGGACGTATCGATCAAATAGAGTTGATTTGTGATAACCAAGCAACAATGTATATTGCTTCCAATCTAATGTTTCATGAGAGGACCAAATATATTGAAGTCGATTGTCACTTTACAAGAGAAAAAATTCAATTTAGGTGTCTTGCTACCAACTTCATTAGTTCAAATGACCAACTAGTAGATATATTTACTTAGTCTCTTAAGGGTCCTCAGATCAACTACTTATACAACAAGCTTGATGCATATGATTTATATGCACCAACTTGAAGGGAAGTATTAGAATATTATGTGAGAATAGTTATTATCTCATTTAGTTTGTTAGGATAGATATTTAAATTTAAAAGTATTATAACTATCTTATCTTATCTTATCTCATCAATTCCTAATTTATAGGACTTTTAGGAAGTTGTTAATATACACTTGTATATATATATATCTTAGACATGAATGAGAAAGACAGTTCAGAGAAAATATTTCTCAAATTTCTCATGCATGAATCCAACATTGGGCCATGGCTTTCTGTCTATTTAATAAAGTTTCACTCCACTGAAACAGAGTGAAAACAAGGGGTCTTAGGAAACGTTAAAAATTGCAAATCTGCTCGCACAATGAGCAATAGAATACTTTTTAAATGCCAAGACAAGCTTTGGATGCACAACTAGGTTAGGGGAAAGTGTGACTATATCATCCTCAGTCCCAACTAAAATTTTATTACAAGAATCCAAAAGGAAAGCTCCTTGGTTCGGGCAACCAGGTGACTTTTAAGAGAGCAAAAAAGGTTGAGGGGAGGGGGAACTCGCTGAAAGTAGCAACGACAGAATTCAATAAAAGCAGGAAACTGACCCCAGAGGACACTTATTTCCTGATTTAGGCATGGAAGAGACTCGATCCAAGAGTTGAAATACTCGTCTGCTAGCACCTGCAGCTTTCATTGTCACTGTATACAACGATGACAGACCAGATACAGCAGATCCCACTACAAGACAAAGCAATTGAGAAAGTTAATATAATTTGTGTCAGTTCAAATACAGCAGATTAAAATGCCATTAAAATAAATTAATGCTCAATTCAACTGGTGCATTGATCAACTAACAACTATGACATCCATGGATGATACAAACTTTCTCTTGTTAATGTGTAGCACGGTTACGAAAACTGAATCAAATCGGCCGATTCAACCAAAAAATTAGTGACCCAATTCATTTGACCCTAAAAACTAGTTAAGAACTAATCAATCTAGCACTGAACTTATCAAAAACCAGTTTTTTTTTTTTGTTTAAAATAAAATTTTGCTATTCTGTAATAGAAATTTATAATATTTTGTAAAATCTACTCAATCTATTTCATATGGATTTGTTGTTATATGTAAAATGCATAAACTATTTTTTATTGTTTTAAGTATTTATATCTATTTTAAATATTAATTTTATAATATATGCATTAATTTAATTGTAAAATATTATAAATTTACATCTTTTTATATATATATTTAGAAAAACAGTTTAACCCTAATTCAATCCTGATTCAACCATGATCGGACCATTGAACCATGAACCATTCTTTATCCCGATTCAATGTCCGATTTGGTTTTTAGAATATTGATGTGCAGTGATATTTTTCACACGTAGAATTGCAAAATAGACACTTGAACTCACCGGTGAGACTATAAAGAATGAAAGATGTAAGATCACCAGGGGACATGGAACCCATGATTGTCAAATTAGCTCCATATATAACAACTATAATAACTGACAGTGTAGATGCTGCATTAAGGCCTCCAGAAAAGAGTCCAACCACTTTCTGTATCACCAAGGCCCAAGCAGTTAAAAGGTTAACATTTGGAAAGGCTAACAAATGGATATACACACGAGCACAAAGATCAAAATAAAAACAGACAACTCACAGCCTGTTTAATTCCAAGCTTAAGTGTTTCTTCAACTTTCTCAGAATATCGTGCTATTTCATATTCTTCTTGGGCAAAAGATCTTACTGTTCTTATAGCACCAAAGGATTCCTAATCAACAATCATATACAAAATTAATATCAGTTTAAATGTCCTTCGAAGATATAAGGTTTCAGCTTTCCATAAAGATTATAATTTTTAATAGAACAGACATACCTCAGCAATCGAAGAAGCTACAGCAGCTGCAGCTTGAGTTTTATGAGAAAGTTCACGCAAGAACCGGCCAAATTTACGAACAGCAACAGAAATAGCAGGCACAACAGCCAAAGCCAACACTAGATGATGTTACCCAAAGAAAAATTAGGATGAACATAGAGAAAATATATGACAGCATGCCCAATATGAGTGCCTGCATGTGTAGTTATTTAGTAGAGCTTCAATTTTCAAGCACTTACAAGTTAACTTCCATGATGTTGCAAACATGAAGGAGAGACCAATAAAGGCAGTTGATAAGTTTCTCAGGGCCTCAGAAAGATTGGTAGTTGCAGCATTCTTTATGATCTGTGTATCTTCAGATAGCCTACTTAGAAGTTCTCCAGTTCGAGTAACATCATAGAAGGCTATCTCCTGCAAATTCATCATGCAAAAAAAACAAGATTTTATTCTGAGGCAAGAGGCATCACAAGCTGTAAAGTTTCAATGTTCTACTGTCCAATTGGCCATATATAACATAAACAAGGAGAAGCAATGAAAGAGTTATTAATGAGAATGTTGGTTTACCTGTTGCATGAGGTGACTAAACAATCTTTTTCTCAACCGAGCAACAACCCTTTCACTAGCAGAAGAGAAAAGCCATGCTCGCAGTGCTGTGCAAACTGAACTGAAAATTTGAGAAAATTTAGAGAATCACTTGGGGCACCAGAAAATAGAGATGATGGATCAGAAACCATAATTACATCCAGGTCCAAGTAATCAATCTACAAGATCAACCAGCAAGTACTCAAGCAACGATCATACCCAACAACAACAATCAGAAAGATAGATAGTATGGTGTTCTTGACAGCATCCAGAGCTCTAGCCTTCTCTTCAGGAGTTGAAATATCTCCTGAGACAATGTCAATTATCCTCCCACCAAATTTTGGCTGCAGCAGGGACAGTTCCATGTTCATTAGAAAGCTGGTTTAACTTGGTATCTGGAAATCTAGGCAGCAAATATAGACACATTACAGAATTTTTATTTTTAAAGAGGGGGAGGGGGGCAGTGGAAATGATGCATACAATTAAGATACTTGATGTGGATGCAACCAACAGAGCCACTGTTGCAAGTATCAACTTCCCAGCATCAGGCTTTGCCTGTAATTAATAATTAAAAAAAAGTAAAAATTGAACAGGCTAGAAACTTTAATGAGAACAAAATATTGTCACCAAACCATCCAAAGAAACTCCAGCTAGAAATTTGCCCACTTACAAGTGAAAGCACTCGACAGAATCCCACATTTGCAGCCTGGTATTTTTAAGTATAAAATTAGCAATTATGCTTAGAGATGTTATAGAGAGGTTTTAAGGAAGTATTAACAGTGATTACCGGTAGTGCATCACCATGTTCAAGGTCTGTCAGCTGACCGGCTGAGGCATCATCTCTCTTCCTTCTTTCCTGTAGATTGGGAAAAATAGTGGTATACAAGGATAAATGCAGTATTAGAAGTATATTTAAAATCTTTCTCGCAGTTGTTTTAGAAAACACTTGTCACTTATTAGTCTTCAAACATGAAGAGTAATGCCAGAAAAAATTAGAAGTAACACAAAAATCACAACTGGCAGTGTAAACCATTGAGCCAATAAGTCAGTCATTAAACAACTTGTATAGTCAGTTGTATTTTTTGTGATGGATATCATTGTGACTTTGGCGGGTGGCATTGCTCAAACAAGAATGCCATGCTGAAAACAGTTAGTTCCCATAGATTGGGGAAAATAACTTTAGCAAAACTCAAGAAGAAAAATTCAAATTAAAGCTGAAAACAAAAGACTCCTGCTCTTAAAGTCCTAATTTGGACAATGAAACACAAACAGAAAAGCATGTTATGATACCAAACTTTGTCCGTTTGAAAATATTTACAGTTGCATTTCCAGGCCCAAAACAAAGGACTCAAACACCGCACCAACACAGTGATACTCATGGAAATAAAACCGTAATTATCCAGAGTACCAAGCTGCAATAAAATTATTAACTATTACAAGAAAGAAGCATATTCCATCAATAATCACACAAACCCACAAGCCATAAACCAGAAAGCTGTCAGAGAAATCTGCTAATTTACTCACGAATCAAAATTTGGGCATTATCAGATTCTCGGTACGAAGAATCTAAGCGACCCACCCAATAGAGGAATAGCGCAAAATATGAGAGAGAAGAAGCATTGTTGACTTACTTCGCGCTCCAAGAGAGGAGCTCTTTCACTTCTGGACTCCCGCATCCTCAACTCAGCCAGCAAACCAACGATAGCAATAATACTAGATTGTATTATTTCTATGACTCGGTCATAAAATTTAGTTATTTGCTCTAAATAATTATTGGTCAAAGTTTTCAGTTTGAGAAAAGCGGAAGGAGGGGAAGAGGCCCAAATATGAAATATCAGCCAGAACTACGAGAGGTTGATATTGAATATTGATTTATGAAGCAACCTAGCATGGCTCAGTTATCAGCTCGTACCCAATAAGCCCCTATACAAAAACGAGACCATAAAAGTCAACAGAGGGGCCTTGGTTCTTTCAATTACTATGGAATTTGCTGAGCATTTTCTAGGCAATACTTTATGTTGCTATCACGAGCGACATGAGGAAGTTACTATATGAATACGATATGTCGATTAACTTCTCCATGCCAGCTTTTTGTTTTAAAAAATAATAATTACGAGGAGGTTGGAACAGATAGAAAACGTCAGCAACCCCATCATCTTCAATCTAATGGGCCAGGGATTTTTGCAGGCTTGTTTATTTTGTCGGTGAACGTGGTTCTTGAGCCTTGTGCCTGTTGATTCCGTGATACATTTTTCAAGTGTCGAAGTTCGCTATAACTTTGTCATGTGTCCGTTCAACAATATTCTAAATGTGAGAGGGCGTCAAGATGCATTCCAGCCAACGGTATATGGTATATTCCTTTTCGATAATATATAACTATGTCACAATCATATAATTTAATCCATATTTATGCTTTATATAATATAAGGGGGAAGAGGAACTGGGGAAGAACTTAAGGAAAGGCCTCTAGATCCGATCAAGACTTCACGGGTGATGATTTAACGATGAGACATGACTGGGGCTGATCTAGTCCAGCAACATGAGTTCCTCTGGTCATATGCACTTTATATATATATATATATGAAAAATGGAGCAGTGAAGTAGTGATCATGAATGATACGTTTTAGAATTTATGCATATATGACATCAACATCCTGTACTCTTATCGCGTAATAAAATTGACAAAAAAACTCAGCTTGCGCAATTTATCTTTTTAAATTTTAAAAGTTAATTATAAATTTGATAAAATTTTAATTTTGTGCAACATAATAGAAATAAACAAAAATACATCCAATATGTCATCTAAATAACAAGTAAGAGTTTTAGATGGCAATTTTTGCTTACTACTTTATATGGCAATTCGAATATATTTTTGTTGATTTAACTTTTTTCAATTTACATAGATAAGGGGTATTAAAATTTTGGATAAAAAATTATGAACAGGTTATGTTGCATTAAATCAAAACTTTGTGAGATTTGTAATTAACTTTTGAAGTCAAGAAAAATAACTTTAGTTGGTGGAATGTTTTTGTATTTTGGCCGGGTTGATGATCTAAATTATGTTTTGGACTACTAATTATTGATTTCACGCTAAATGATAAGTCACATGAAGTCACATGTTGTCTTTACTCTTAAGCAAATTCTATCGGATATTTTACTACAAAATAATAAATTTTGGAATTATGTAGCGGAATACAATTGACTAGTTTTCTTTGAGGATTCGAATTCAATCCACAACAAATTATTTTCCTTTTCTTGTTCTCCTTTAGAATGAGTGAACCATTATATATAGGGTAATTTATGATAACCTCTCATCAATTTTGGATAAATTACATGTAATATTCTCTTGTTTTAAAATATCATATAAGGTTCTACTTAATATATATTGTATAAATTTTATTTATTTATTTATTTATTGCTTATAAAATTAATGTTTGACATGATATGAAATTATAATTTTATTCTTAATATGACAATACAAAAATTAGGTCAATTTGAAAACTTTCTAATATAAAATCATGATTTTATTATTAATATCACAAAAACAATTAAATAATTTCAACCAGTTGACGTAACAACAAGCTTGAAAAAAACTTTATGTTAATATGTAACATGATCCTTTTGTTTCATATTTAAAGTTACAGACTTTTAAAATTAAAATATCTATTTATCACTTTTAGACTTTTCATTTGAATTAAAACATTATATCTTTGTTAGATATAATTTTTTATATCTTTGTTATCAAAATTTTTTAATTAAAACATAATAAATATATAATTCTTCAATAATATTATGATAAATATATGATTTTTACATATAGTTATATGATTTCTAATTAAATTATACACTTGTCGTAATATCATTTGAGAATTATATACTTATTATAATATTATTATAATTTTTTTTATATATTTGTTATCATATTTTTATTAAAATATAATAAATATAATTCTTTAATAATATTATGATAAGTATATGATTTTCACAAATAATTATTTAGTTTTTAATTAAACAATACACTTATCATAATATTATTAGAGAATTATATATTTATTATATTTTAATTTAAAAATAAGATAATAAATAAATAAATAACTATACCTAAACTTAATCTATTAAAAAAAACATGAGCATTTCGAACCTGCAACAAGGGATCCTATTGCATGGTGTGTGATTAAGCATTTTTTTCTTTTTTCTTTTTAATTTTGGGTTTAAGGTTTGATGAGATAGATAAAATTTGTAATTATAAAAATAAAAATTTTAGTTATAAAAAATTTACATTTTAAAAATTTTAAATGTACTATCAAATCTTAAAAAAATAAAAAATAAAAAAGCAGGTTTTGCCTTACCACGCACTGTGTAATTGGATCTTCGGGAGATCCGGGCGCAAAGCGTGATATGAGCCTGTTGCAGTTTTTTTTTTGGAGGTTAAGGGCCTGTTGTAGTTGTAGCGGACTACTGGGGGCCAGAGGAATCTTAAGAGGCCTAGTGTTAAAATCCAGAAAGTTTTAACCCAATATGCCTTAAGCCCAATCCAATAAGCTAGGTGATCCAGAAAGCAAGTGATTGGGCTAAGCCCAGTACAGCTAGTCCCTTTCGTACCGTTGAACCATTTACCTTATAGGTTTCTTCTTCGTCTTCCTTCCCCGGCAAACCATTTTCTCAGCATTTACGATCTGTACAATCTACGAAGACTTTTGCACCACAATCATCGCCAACCACCATGATGGCTTGTGAGTTGTGATGATTAATCATTGTTGACCTGAACAAGTAGCAAACTAGCAATTTGTCCACCGCGAAGTTTTTTTTTTTTTCGGTTGAAAAACAACCAAATGATACTAGTTAAATATTATGAAAGTTCCGAGAGTCAAAAGAACTATGTGAATATCATATTTTGTCCAGATATATCCTAAAAATAGTAATAAAACTAAATTAGTAAAATGTTAAAAAATAATAGTAATAAAAAAAGGAAAATAAGAGAAAAAAAAAAGAGCAAGAAAAACATATCAATTAAAAAAAAGATCAAAATTAAATCACAAAAACAAAGGAGGAAAAGCCTTGAGAAAAAAATAAAATAAAAAGACAAAAAATAGCAAGATATAATAATCAAAATGGAATTTATTTTCAAAAAAGAAGTAGATGCAAAACTCTTGGGTTACAATTCGTGTGCGGGCCTATCAGCTCGATTTTAGAAACTTAAGCAAAACAACAAAATAAAGAGAGAACATAGATTTTTTTTAAGAAAATTAAAAATACAAGAAAAAGAAAGAAGAGGGCGAAATTGCTACGCCAAAAAAAAAAACAAAGAAGAAAGGGATGTGAGCCCAAATGTTGAAACCCAAAACCTTTTTCTTCATATTGGGCCATTGGGCCAAACTTTCTTCTTCAGATTGGGCCATTGGGTCGGATCAACCCAAATCGTATCCATTCATTACCCTACCCACATTGCCCTGGTAGCCTCAAACTCACGCCCACTCCATGACACACAACTCTGGCAGCACACAGACGCACAGAGCACTGAAACGTAAAAATGGAAGAGGCAGCAGAGGCTGATCAACCCAACGCCTCAGAGGAGCACCAAAATGGAAATAATAGGGCAGTGTTCCAAGGGGTTGATCATAGGAGGAACAGAGGGCCAATGATAGGTTCGAGGAGTTGACCTCCTCCTCACATCCCTTTCATCACTAGAAGCCGAAGGAACGGAAGACGAAAATGGAAGGAGAAGCCAGAAACAGGAATCGAGGGATGCAGAGCGAACGCCAAATTGGAAAGAAAGCTGGTTGTGAATCAAAAATAAAAGAAGGCTTTCGAAAAGAAAAATAGGGGGTCTGAGATGAGACGAAAAGAAAAAGAAAGGGAGAGACCAAGAGTGAGGGGGGCGAGAGATAGAAGCAGAGAAAAGGGAGAGGATTTTTCTGAGGAAGGAGATAACAGCGGGGAAGCAACAGAAATTAGGGGAGGATTTCCTAATTCGAAAAGAAAGGGGATCCTGAGACTGAGATCGAAAGGAGAAAAGGAGAGACAGAGTTCCGGGAGCATATCGAAGGAGAAGAGCCGTGATTGAAGGAAGAATCCATCTTCTTGCTGTCATCCCTACAGGTAAGCTACTAGTATTGTCCTTTTTTTTCCTCCAATGAATTCTGCTTGTGGTTGTTGATGATATGGAATTGGAAGGGAGGACTGAAACCTAGAGTGATGTGTTCCTTATGTATTTGAAGTCATGCATGGTAGGTGTTCAAAGAAATGCTTGAAAGAAGGCAGGGTAGACATAGTGTGTGTCATTGCTGAATCTGCTAAACCATAATGCATTAATCATGGTTTTATCCTCGACTATGATTTTAGGATAAGCAGGTGTATGTTTTGGGATTAATGTTGACGTAAATGTCTCTGGTCCTAAAAAAAAATTTCAAAGGGAATCTTGGTGTTTGACGGGTTACTGAATCTGCAAGAGCTGATACAGCCATAATGTGTTCGCCTTGATTTTTTTTTTCTTTCTTTGTTGTGATGTCATGCTGAATGGTTCAATGTTTCCAAATTAGTGGTTGTACGAGTGTCTTTGTTTCTCAAAGTTGTTTAGTTCGTATCTTGAACTGGTAAAGATCATAGTCATATTAGAAATGCTTGGGCTAGGATGAACATGACGGGTCTCGAATATTTTCCTTCAATTTGAAATTTATTCATTTTTGTATTGCCTGCTTGTGCAATTGAAATATAGGCTGCATGAGTTTTCAAAATGAATGTTTAGGGAGATTCCAGATGGAAGATTCTGAAAGAGAGGAAAAGTCTCTTGGTCCTGTACATGAAATGTAATCCCTATGTTATAAACAAGCAATTATACTCCGGCTTTATTTATTTTTTGTCTTTAGCAAGTTTTATCTGTTGAATATTAGATTTGCCGTGTGGAATCCTGTATTCCCTCGGATATCCAAGGAGCGTCTATGGCTGCGTGGGACAATAAGTCCCCTTAGCTATCTAATCAAATCATCAAATGTGGTAGCACAATTATGTGATTCAATGAATAACCCCAAAAAATAAAAATAAAAACCTTTGGAGGAAAAGGGTCAGAATCAAATAAATCTCTAAAAAGCGAGGTATGCTTCTTTTCAAGTAAAAAAAAAATTCAAACGTTAATAAGGAATATGATTATAAAAAAAATCAAATCAACTTTCTCATTTTTTAAAAAAAAATACAAATCAAAAGAATTGATTTTCTTCTTAAACTTAAAATTTTCTCAAATCTTCTTTCGGCAAAAAATTTATAAATTTAAGTATGCTACTTGGAAAATGAAACGGAATAGAAAGCAAAATAAAAAAAAATTATGAGGATAAAATAGACAAGGAAGGGAAACAAAAGATGAGAAAAATCCAAAAAGCAAGTCAATGATAAAAATGTTTAAAAAAAAAAGAAAAATAAAAAGGGGTAAAAAAAAACCAAGGATTAATGAAAACCATTAAAAAGGAAGGAAAAAGTCAAGGAGTGGGATTGATTGAGCCTTTTTTTCCTTTTGCAAATTACAACTCATAAAACACTTTTCAGGTTATTTGCAAACAAAAAAAGGTAATTTAAAGTCATAAGAGGAAAATCAATAAAAGCAAAACAATAAAAAAAAAAGAGAAAACAGAAAATAATAATAATAATAATAATAGAAAATGCAAGAAAAGTAAAATTAAATTCACTTTTAACAAATTAAAACACATCAATCAATTTCTAAATTCGTTTTATCTGTTAAGGGGGAAGTAATTTTTATTTTCTTTAACTTTTCAAATAAAAATAAAAATTTAATCATTTAAAGAAAAGAATAATAATAAGAATAAGAATAATAATAATAATAATAATAATAACAACAACAAAACAAAAAAATAAAAACAAAAACAAATAAAAAACCCAAAAAAAATCTTAAAAAGAAAAAAAAAAAACAAACAAACACAATCTCCATCGAAATTATGTGGACTTTAATCCCTATTGAAGGGTATGTAAGTCCTAAGCTTTTATCTTAGGTCAAATCTGTCCTTATAAATAAATTTTTCTTTTCCATTTTCATTTTCTTAATTTCATTGCTTTTATTTTTTTTTCTAATTTTGTTTCTTTAGTTTCTTTCTTCCTTTTTAATTTCAATTTTATTTCATTTATTTCTATTTCTTATTTTTCATGTGATTTGTTAGGGAGAATCAAAGTAAATTAAGGATCATATTGATTTTGCACAACTAATTTAGGGTAACCATTCTTAGAAACGGATGTAGTGGAATGCCTAATACTTTCCCCATTCATAATCGACTCCCAAATCTATTTTCTGGTTCGTAGACTATTTTTTTTGTTTTTCTTATAAAAAGGCTTTTTCAAAGTTTTGCCTTTTCAAAAATTAAAATTTTGATGATGACTCCTGAACCTACTCTTATTACTATTTATTTTTAATTTTGATTTCAATTTTCATTTTCTTTGAAAATTGAATCGAAATTTCTTTTAAAAAAATCTTTTAAAAGCGTCACGCGGTCGCATTTTCGAATGTGACAAACTATAACCTAAAATTTTTATAAATTTTGAGTGGCATAAAATATTATTTTAGTTGATATTATTTTATGATGTTTTAATATTTTGGATGACATTTACTACAAGCATATTAGATATCAATTGACATCTAAGTTATCAAAATCAAAATGATAGTGTATAAAAGACTTTAAATTTTTTCTAAAAGCAAAATAAAAATATTATTTAAATAAAGTTATCTTAATAATCAATATTTATTTTTCTAAAAAAATTGAAGTAGGTTTAATAATAAATCTTATTATTCTCTTACAGGAAGAATGAGGTTTATTTTGAACTCTGTATGATATTGTACATTTTCCTATAGTTGAGCTGGTTCATTCATAACTTGATCAGCCGATGTCTTGTCTTAAATTGACATCAAATCAATGATTTACATCATGAGTTGGCCTATCTCGACTTGTGCATAATACAACATGCAGCATTCTGAAATAGAAATAAATTTCTTGAAAGTTTACTCAGATCGATATATGTTAACTTGACTTCTCCAAAGTTAAAAATGAGCAAATTTACTTCCCACATTAATTGCATCATCTTTTTGCATAATGTGAAATATCTAAATTTCAAATAACACCTATTCCATCAGCATTAATCATCTTTTCGAAACAAGATATAGATAATCATTATACACGTAAGCTCTTTGATTTATTTAAGATTAGTGGAAAAATCTCTTTCTTTCGTTGCTTAAAAATCTTCGAACAATTAACGTGACAAATTAATTCATTAAAATAAATTCACTCAATGTGTTTGTTATTAAACATACATACACACACATGCGAATGGCTTCTCTCCTGTTGGGACGAAAACATGATGATGCAGTCCCGTGTATCTTATAATTTTTTTTAATTAAAAATAAATAAATATCTCAACCTGTCTAAATGAATCGTTATATTTTTACCTTCGACTAGAGAGAAGCTGGACTCCACACACACACACATTTCATGCAATCCCGGTCAAACACTCCCACCGACAAAAAGAGAATGGAGTTTTCAATCTTCAACGAAGTCCAAGCAGTTTGCTGTACGTTTCTTTGGCATGGCCCATTTTGTATCTATATTTTTCATTCTCCCTAAATAAAATTAGAATGATTGTGTAGTTAATTTAAACAAAAAAGCTGTCTAAATTTATTGGCATCCTAGAAATAAAAATGTTTAGCGGCCACTAAAGTATACTAAAAATTTAAACATATCACATACTGCATGCAAAAAATTGTTTCCCGAAGACAACAGTTTATATATGACTCTTTCATCCAATCAAGCGTCTTCGTTTCAGTTCAAAGTTGGAGTTATTGCTTTTAGAAGTTTTTTATAAAAATAAAAAGGTTGTTACTTAAATAATGAGCGGTACCTGTTAGAACATCTACCAAATATTTTTATAAAGTGAACTATGTGTCAAAAGTCCAAACAAAAAGTTCGAAAATGATAAATAGACATCTTAGTTTCATGTAACTTTAAATCTGAAAAAAAAAAATTAGAATCATATTACATATCAACAAAAAACTATTTCAAACCCGTGATCGTGCCAACCGGGTTTATTAGTTGATTAGACTATTTTTAGATCCAAAATATTGTTTAAGAGCATTTTGAGGCTGTTCTGATTAATTATTTGTTTGAATCATTAATTAATTAGGGTTAACTACATATATAAATAGCTATTATTCAATTTTGACAGCATCAATTGAATAAAACTTCAAAATCGATTTTTTATTCTTTTTAATGCTACTGTGTCGGTATATTTTTTATATTTGGTAGTGTAAGCATGGATAAGGGATTATTCATATAAGAGCAACGTTGTTCTTCTCCCACATATGTGGAGGAAGAAATGGAGTGTCCGTGGTTATTAATCAACGGATCTGTTGCATCACTCAGTGGCTTGGCAATGTTGCTCGTGTTGTCCCTCTCTTTGTCTATATTCGCTTCTACAAGTATTCACATTTGATAATCACATCTAAAAGGAGATAAATAGGTGTGATTTGCAGAATATGTAATTTTAATACTTTTTTAAAAGTGGAGGATCAATAATTCTCTATTTTAGTATGCAAAAAAGTGAAAAATCTTTGTACGGAACAATTTGTAATAATATAAACAAAATCAAAGTAAGGTATACTAAAAGTGGAGGATCAAACTACAAGAAAAAACACCATTTCAAAGGTTATAAACGTTGAAAAAAATGTCTTTAACTGTCAATAATTATTATATCAACGACTATTTAATTGTCGATAAGTGCTGACAAAAGTTTTGTCGAAAAAAATATTATCGACGATTAATGATTGTAGATAAAAATTTCAAAGTATTTTCGACAATTATTGACCATCGAAAATACGTTTACCAAATTTCAAAATAATTTTGACGGCCACTAAAAATAATAATTATAGACAATATTTTTGACAATTATGACTATAAAAAAAAAGTATCAAAACAATTTCAACAGTCATTAAAAATAACAATTATAGACAACATTTTTGACAACTATGACGGTAAAAAAAAGTAGCAATAACAATTTTAATTGATATTTCTTCTATATTGTTCTTTTTTCATATTGGTAAGTAGCTTTTTAATTAATAATATTATTTATAGAAATTTTTATAAAGTAGATAATGTAAATATTTCAAATGATCTCAATATATATCATCAACCAAAAGTTTTTCTTTCTATAGATGAGCAATATATTAATTACAAAGGTATTTAAAATATAAAATTCCATGTCAACTAAAATGTTTACAAAATAAATTTAAAATAGTTAAATTTTCTAATTTCTAACAAATTCTCCATGCCCAACTGAATAAGAGCAAATTAACACTAGAGATGCAGAACTCATTCACTTCCAATCTACTAGGAAAAAAAAAGATTGAATTAGTAATAACAATAGTATCAATAAGACATCATCAAAAAAATAAAAATAATCATAGATGCTAATGAGATTAAATCATATCATTAAAATATGATTTTTAACCAAAAAAAATAAAAGATAAAAGGGCTAAAAGTACAAATTAAGAAGCAAAATACTAGCTAGAGCTATTCAAATAAGTATTATCATAAGTGTATAGCATTAGGTAATTTAATGAATATGCTTTAACTTTAACAATTTCAATTATGGCCATTACAAATAACAATTCAAAAATGGAAGTACAAATTGAGTCCCCCATTTAAGAGCTAATCTAACTAAAACTTCTAGAATATGATATATTTCAAGGAATGATCTTAAAGCGAAAAATGACAAAATCATGATAAAAACCTTACCAAATCAATAGGAGAAGTTGTGTCATAATTAGAATCAGTTTGAGTTCTAGGCACACTTCCTCCAAGAAGATGTGTTAGTAGATCTTCCATCCTATTCATTTTCTCTTCTAATACGCTTACTTTTGCATTGGACTTTTCACGACATTTTTCTGATTCTTGAAGTTTCTTTTCAAGCTCACCAACAAGTGAATATTGATGCCTAAACAATTGTGTTGGGCTAATACCAACTCCTTGCCCACGAACTCTTCCATGTCACTCAGGCCCAAAAACTTTTATAAATATTTCATTCTCATTCATGTCCAAAGATCCTTTCTCTTTTTCAGATGTAATGCTTCTAAGATGTTCCTACATTTAAATGATATAATGCTTAAATATAGGACTTAAAAAATAAATAAATAACACATCCTAATGTCTATGTGATCAAGTGTATTTAAATTGAAATAACTTACAAGTTTATCTTGCGATTCTTCATTAACAGCTTTCCCATTAGCACTAGTGTATGTAGTTTCCCATAGGCGGACACGTCCAATTTCTTGTCCTGTCTTCTCTTTCTTTGGTGGAATAAACAATAGAATATTATATGACTGAAAGTTGAACATAATATATTAACTCAATAAATCTATTACCTCTTCTTCAGCTCTTTGTTGAACACTTTTTGATCCTGTAGTGTGTATAATGTTGTTGGTTGCTCGATTAATCTTATTTTGGTCACTCATTTTCTAAAAACCAAATAAAACATATAAACATTCAATATTATTTCCAAGATTAAAATAAATTCAAATTTCTTGTACTCACCTTCTAACTATCTGAATTCCACATCCTTACAAGATATGTCCAATCTTCTTTTGTCACATCAGGTGGTGTAGTAGCAAGAGCCTCTTCGAGGTCTTCAAAAGAATCATAATACTTCTTTTTTAATGCATGGCGATAGTTTTTGCATGATCTATTCATTTGTGCCTATACAAATTGTTGGCAACCTTCAACTTTAAAATGAACCTTGAGGTCAAGAAACCATTATATATCAATCAAAATAAAAAGACAAAATTATACAAAAAAAATTGAAAATTTTGTAGTGTCAAAGTAACAATCAAAACAAGATCAAATAATTTGTTTTTCTTCTCTATGGAAATTTCATCCCATTCACTAACACTTAGCGGTCGTATTTTGCACTTCTCTAACCAAAGTTCTATATCTTGACTTGAATAACCTTGAATTTGGACCAACAGGACGATTTTTTTTCTAGTTTATGTCAAGCCTCTTTCTAAATGGCAATTTAGACAATTCTAGATTGCGCGTGGATCCTTGACCTTTTCTTTGGTAATTACATTGACCTATTCAACAATATTAAATTTGGCAAAGTAATAAACATCTCAGAATTACTAATTTTAAAAATTTATATTACAAACAGGATGATACAAAATGGCACACCTGCATTCCCTCTTATACTAGTACTAGCAACAACCATTGTAATGCTTATCTTTGGCCAAAAAAATAAAAATTCTAGAAAATATGGGAAGAAGCAACCAATAATATTACATTTAAAGTATAATTATATAAATAAATGCTATCAAGACAAATAATCCAAAAGTTAATATGTAAAAGAGGTTCAATAACACAACTCATTAAAATGCACCAAACATTTAATCAAAAAAGTTATTCTTGACCTATATCCTCTATGTTTACATCAAGTACACTGTTAGGATTTGTCCTACTCCAAAATACAAGAATTTTCGCATCAATAGACAGAGTATTTGAAGCCTCATTAGCATCATGGGATATATATTATTGGAATGGTTATGGGATAACCACATCCAAATCTTCTTCTTCACCTTCAAGTATAGGCATATCAAAGTAGTCTCGAAGTGCAACCTTAACCACACATAACCAATTAGAATTAGTAATATCTTTCACATAAAAGACTTGTTTACATTGACATGCCATAGCAAATGGTTCATTTGTGTTCAATCTTCGCCATTTGTTTACAATTGTTATCCCATATTTATATACTTTTACTCCCCTACCATAGTTATCTACATCCCACCACAAACATTTGAATACAATGACTTTATTATTTCCCATGTAAGACAATTCAAAAATATCCTTAATGACATCATATTACTCTTTATTAGAATATCATTTTACCACAACTCCACTATTTTGTGTTTTCCTAATATTGTTGCATTCGTTTATGCAAAACACAAAACCATTCACAATAAATCCTTTGTAACATATGGCTTCTCGTAATGGACCACGAGCTAAATATAGAAGTTGTTGTGTTACTTGATCACTTCCTTCATTGTAAAGTTGTGTAACCTATATAGCAATACAAAAAGCTTAGCTTCTTGTGCCAAGTGTATTGGTAAGTGGACCATGACATCAAAAAATGAAGGAGAAAATATCATTTCAAGCTTGCAAAGTGTATAAGCAATTTGAGTTTCAATTTGATTCAACTTTTTCACAGTAAAAGCTTTGCAATATAACTCTTTAAAGAAAGAGCATAACTTAATCAACAAACTATGAATATTTTCATTTGCTAATAGTCCATGTAGTGCAAGTGGAAGGAAGCACTTCATAAGGACATGACAATCATGACTTTTTAATCTAAAGATTTTTTGCTCCTTTGTTTTCACACATCTAGCAACATTAGAAGAATACCCATCTGGAACTTTGACATTCTTCAAAAAATCACACAAAATGCTTTTTTCATCATTAGTCAACATGTAAATAGATGCTGGTATTGACACCTTATCGCCTTACTGTATGGGATGTAAGTCAGCCCTAATACCTAAGGCTTGTAAGTCCAATCTAGTTTTCAAATTGTCCTTTGTTTTTCCTAAAACATTCATTAATGTCCCCATAACTTTATCACAGATATTCTTTTTAATATGCATGACATCCAAATTATGTTGTAACAACAAAGTATTTCAATATGGCAATGGAAAGAAGATACTTTTTTTAAGCCAACCAGTTGAATGCTCTATTTCATTTTTCTTTCTCTTCTTAGCATATTTTCCTAACACTAACCCTTCTAGATCATGAACTTGATAAAGCACATCTTCCTTAGAAAGTTGCTTAGGGGGATACCTAACCTCATTTATGCCATCAAACAAATTTTTTTCATATCGCCATATATGTTTGATTGGTAAAAAGCGACGATGTCTTAAAAAAAATATTTTTTTTCGTTTGTTAAATACATAGAATAAGTCTCCATGTTACAAGATGGGCAAGCCAAGCTTCCTTTAGTATTCCACCCAGATAAGTTTCCATATACTGAAAAGTCATTAATTGTCTATAAAATTGCTACATGCATTCTAAAATTTTGTTTTCATGATGCATCATAAGTTTCAATGCCCATTTCCCATAATTTTTTTAACTCATTTATTAAAGGCTGTAAGTATACATCAATATCATTTCCTGGACCTTTTGGCCCAGGAATGAGTAATGATAACATCATATATGGATCCTTCATACACTTCCAAGGTGGTAAATTAAAAGGAATCAAAACCACGGGCCAAATACTATATTGAGTACTCATGTTGCTAAAAGGATTAAATCCATCACTAGCCAAACCAAGTCTAATATTGCATGGCTCAGAAGCAAAGGACCTGTGTAAGTCATGAAACTTTTTCCATACTTTTGAATCAGTTGGGTGTCTTAGAACACTATCGTCCACACGCTTGTCATAATGCCATGTTATTTCTGATGCTATCTTATTTGACATATACAATTTTTTCAATCTTGCAATTATAGGAAAATAACGAAAGAATCTTTCTAGGAATCCTTTTACTCTTAGAATTCTTATTTTCAGCTTACCATCTAGAGCTGCCACAAACCACACAATAATCTAGTTTTGAATGCTTATTCCAAAATAGCATACAATCTTTTTTGCAAGCATTAATCTTTATATAATCTAACCCAAGATCTCGAAAGATTTTTCTTGCTTCATAATAAGATTTTGGCAATTGTATCCCTTCAACAAATGCATCATTGAACAATTGAAGTAACATAGAAAATGATTTATTACTCCAACCACTAAGACATTTTATATGGAACAATTTTATCAGAAATGACAATGTGAAATTTTTTTTTACAATTTGGATATAAGCTTTGTTTAGAATCATTCAACAATTTATAAAATATGCTTGCATCTTTATTAAGCTCCTATGTATCCCAAGCCCCAAAATGATCCATTAACATGTCTTGAATTGATTCCCTATCAGATTCATCACTTTCACTTAAGTCAGTAGACGCCACATCTAGATCTTCTCCATGCTTATACCATGTTATATAATTTGCAACAATTCCATATTATAGTAAATCTCCTTCAACTTCTTCTCAGGTTTTTTTCTTAAGATTATTACATTTAACACATGGGCAATAAATATCTTCCTTGTTTGTGTGTTCAATTACAAAATTTAAGAACTCAGTAACCCCTTTTCTATATGTAGAATGTGCTTTATTCTTAATTTGCATCCAATCCTTCTTCATGATCAACTAGAAAACATAGAATATAAAAAACATAATTAACTTTATATTTATAATTAGAAACATATGGATATAAACACAAAATCATTTTAAAAAAATTGACACTTCAATGATTTCATTTCCCAAGAAAATAAATAAAGAAACAAATATTACTTTTGCTCCTTTTTTTTTCCTTCCTCTAATCCAGTTTTGAAGCACACAATTAAGACAGAAAATTATGAAATAACCAAGAAAGAAAATACCACAAATCATAATCAAAGTCAAAACAAAGAGATAAGGATGTATGTACTTAAGAAGTGAAGAAGTTAGTACCTCATTTGGAGTTTTCTTCTCTTTCCTTATTTCCTTTTTAGGGATCTTAAGCTCCAATAAGATGCCTTGAATAGAGAAAAATAAAGAGAGGGATGTATTCATCAATATTTTTATTTTACTAATAATGTGCCTTAATATTTTGAATTTTTTGAGATTATGCCAACCTATTTATCTTTATAAGATGGTGAAGTACGGTATCTATTGCAAGAAAATATTCAATTCAATTCATTATATTATCATATAGTTTGGTTTAAATGTATATTAAAGTAGCTTTTTGATATGCACACTCTTGGATGTTGTTGGCTATTAGTATTTTGTTATTTTGGTACCTTCTATGTATGTGCATCTTGCTTTGCCCCCTTCAAAGACTTTTTTTTATTGGTCTTCAAATTTTTTATTGTGATAAATAATTCATTTGAATTTTTGCAAGTCATACATTCAATAGTACTACTAATGATTTTGAAATCATTGATTCTAGTTCATGACTTACAACCTGTGGAATTAAGATATTATGTCCCTGTCTTATTCTATTTTAGGTTGGTGTTGTACTGAGGGATGAGTCAAAGGTTATTATGAATGGTTGATTAGGTCCAGAGATTATAATAAGGGTTGATTTTCCTAATGGTCGTGTTTGCTTGATATTGATCAATTTCACTTGGTCATTTTCTAACTCTGTCACATCTTTTCTTTGTGAGGATTAGAAATTTCATAATAATTCTGAATGAAAATGCACGTGAATAACAAAAGAAAAGAAGGAGCTTATAGTATCTTGACCCATATAATTAGACAGACAATATTTATGATATGCACAAAATATGACATTCATAATAAGGTTCATTGTTTCTCTGAGCCAAGAAGGTTAATACTACAAAAATTGCAAAAATGTTTATATAAATCAAAATTGGAGGAGGAGGTTGCACAAACACTTGATATTCGGCCACTCCTTTCTTGCAATGGACCTTTCACCAATAGTGATCAAAGTTTCTCGTTTTACAATACAAGCTTTCAGCTATTTGCAATAGGAGAGGTTCAAACTTAGGTCAATGTTAAGATTTCTTATGAATTTGAAATTAAAGAAATCATCGAGCAAGAGAAGACCACAAAATTTACTTTATTCTTCATTAAGTGCCTTGAAAAGTATCTATTGGATGGTACATGAAGATTATTAGCCATTTCTTCAGGGGGTGGGCCCCTCTACTTTATTTTTTGGATCTCTCTTAATTTAATGGCCAATAAAAGAACCAGTCACATACGAATGAAATTTGGTTTATAGCATAACTGCATTAGGCTTTGTCTTATTACTCATATGATTTGATGGAAATCATTATATATATCCATATTATGTTTCATTGTTATTTAATTATATTCTAATATTTTATATTTACATTTTATTAAAAATAATTATAAAAATATTAAAATAATAAGTAAATTTAATATTAAAAATAAATTTCACTTATATTTTTAGTAATTTCTTATTTACCAGAAAAAACAAAAGAGTTTATAATCAAAGAAATCTATTAAAAGTGATAATCAAAGAAATTTAAAAAGATCCATAAAATGTAGCATGTTTATAAGGATTTCAATGTGCTAAACTTGCTCCTTGTAAGTTAATATTATGTTACATGTGTACAAGGAAGTGAACAATGAGTGCCAGGTTTTTTGTTTTTCTTTTATTTATTTGTATACCTAAAAAAATGAATGGCCTGTGGTACGGTACAATATTTGCACCCTTTTTTTGGGGACCAAAAACAATGCTCGATTCTCAGATAGCTTCTCCTAATTTGTATGTATATAGATACATTAATGATGAAGGTGCTTAGGAATTTTGTTGGATGTAAAAGAAAAAATATATAAGAAACGAGGAACTAAGATAAGAAATAATTTTTATATATTTTATTTTTTTTTTAAAAAATATATATATATTATTGAGTAATAATTATAAGAATATAATAAATATTATACACAATTTGAGAAATAATTATTTTTGCCTTGCATGTAACAAAAAAGGATAAGATAAATATTGTTAAATAATAACTATAAAAGATTTATAAAAGATTATGAATAGTGGAAGGAATTCTGTTCTATTTATATATCTTTTTATGCCTAAAAAGGTCCAGAAATTACACCATATGTGCAACAAATATACACATCTATTAACTCAAAGAAAAAGGAAAAGAAACAGAGGCAAAAAGGTAAAAAAGATTATCATCAGTGCACGAGCCTTTTTTAGTATCAGATAAACATGACGTTAAAAAACATAATCAATATATTAGAGGATGAAGTGTAAAATAGATCCCAGCATGAAGATAAGAGTAAAAGCTGAAAAAAACTCATTTAAAAGCAACATGGCATGTGTAGTTGTGGGAAGAATTCTATTATTTGACAGCCACATAATTATGGTATGATTGTTGACCCCCTTCTCCCTCCCTCTCTCTCTCTCTCTCTCTCTCTCTCTCTCTCTCTCTCTCTCTCTCTCTCTCTCTGTGCCATGGCCAAATATGCATTTTGGGTATATAAAGCTGATTAGATTTCTATCTAGATATCAAACACAGTATACATGTGTTTAGTTGCGTGGGTATATTAATTCATGCATTTGAGTTGCAAGGATAATTATTTCTATGGAATAAATTAAGAATATATGCATACCAATTAGAACTAACTATGAGATTCCAATCTATCATTTTTCTTTTAGGGAATGTAGTATGGAGGTTTTATTAGTTATCCAGGCAACTTAAACCTAAGTTTCACTTTTTCAAATAATTATAAAATATTGTTTGGTTTATCAGAATTTTCAATCAATAAAAAAGGTATTATCTTCAATCAAAAAAGGAAAAGAGAATCAAGAATATGAAAAATCTAAAATTCTATAGCAAATATAAAAATTTCACTTTTCTAAATATAAATTCTTAAAAGATTAAAGGAGTTTCCATACCAAATACACCTTTAATAAAAATCACCTCTGCATAGTTACATATATAAGTGAAACAATCAACTAATTAAGATCTCTCCCCATGTGATTTTTCTCTAGCTATATTCGTAGGATAAGAGGTCAAATATTTGATGTTGGTGTTTTAGTTTGACATCACTTATCACTCTTCTGTGCGTGGTCTGTGATACACACACACACACACACACACACACACACACATATAGGGAGGAAATGTAATCATTGCATTCTTTGTCGTTTGCTGCAGGAAGTTTCATATGATAGATCAAAAGCATAAAATATACTTACTTACTTATGAAACTAACAAAATCTTAAATTATATTTTCATGTTGAGGGATACGACAATGTGATTTAATTTGTTCCTGACTTACCATATAATTTCTTTTCATATTATTTAGGAGGACAATCAAGCTTCTTTTTCTTCTAGATGACTTTCAAAAGGTTAAAGGGCCCCATTTAGTATAATCTACCTCTACTTATTTTTTTTAAATAGTTCTGAAATACAATTATTCAGCTATATGGTTTTTTAATATAAAAAAAACATAAACTCTGTTTTTGCAAAAAACTATTCTTAAGTTCTTTTCTATTTTCTGTTTTGAAGTGTACAAAAATATAACCTTAAATCATACGCATATGAATAGCGAAGCTCATGTAATTGGATATATGATGGTAAGGGATCTAATAACAGATGTGTTCATATGAAAACAAAGGCACAAGGTAAATGAAAAAACCAACAAAACCATTGCAGAATAAATTCACCTTCTTGATTTCTACTATCCACCAACATAGGAGGCTTTGAAGATCCATAAAATTGACCCTCAAAGAAAAATTATACGTATATGAATAATCAAGCTTGCATAAATGGACATATGACAGTAAGGAAGCTAGAAACAGATGAATAATATAAACAACCATCACATATAATTTAAATCGAAAGTTGAAACACTTAAAATAACTAGTGTAACATCCACTCTCTGTTTAAACTCTCACTTGAACAAATATAAGCTGCAACCCAAAACCAACCATTGAATTTCAAATAAACAAAAGGCAAGTAAAGCAAGATAAGAAGAGAACCTCGAAGGACAGAGCACATGCTACTTGGAGATGATGAGGGCAGTGAATGTGAGAAGAGAACCAGCAAAGAAGGGAATGAGGCAAAGAGGCATAAACGTTGAGTAGAATAGAGACGCAGAGACAGCCAATGGCGAATAGAAGAAGCTGAGATCTAGAGATGCTACATAGAAGAGGAAAGGTAAGTAACTACCCATCGATAACTACTTAAAGCGTTGAAACAATACTTTAAAATTATTTTAAAAATAGATAAACATCATATTTCTACCCACCTGTCGATAAAAGAGGCAAAAAATAAGGCGCCAATCTTCCTGCGGTTCAACACGATCCAGCAACATTGAAAAGAGCATTTTCAAGTTGATGGTTGATGCTAAGGGTTGATAAAAAAAACTTTTCTCAACTTTGCGTTTTGACTGTCAAAATTAATTTATGGAAAATGCTCTATTCTCTTGTACAACACAGTTGAGAGTTTGCACACAGAGATTTATCATGGTTCGGTCTACCTTGATCTACGTTCAATCCTCTTATAACACTTAAGGGATTTTTCTTCACTCTTCAGAATAATATTACAATAGTAATGGTTTTAGTGTGCTTAAACCCAATACAAGATTTTTTAGCTCACCTCAAACTAATACAATACTTGGGTTTTACACAAGTTCACCCAAAACTTGTTTCTCTCAAGGGTTTTCTACTAAACTCAATTTACAGAATAATATGAGAATAATTTGAAACCCTTATTAGAAAAGAGATTACAATAAGCACACTCTTACTTTAAAGCTCTCTCAAACTAGATGATACTAAAAATTTAGCTCAGATAAAATGAAGAGATAAAAGGAGAACTATAATGTATTTTTTCTTTTCATTCTATACTTTCCCCTTCTTGTTTTCTCTTTTGTTCATCTTCTTCCTTTTATATAGAAGCTTAAAAAATATATCCGTTAAAGTTCAACTTTATTGAAAATAGCCGTTGTGGAAGAAAGAGAAATTTGCATAATATCTATTGTCCTTTTGTGTCTTGTTTACTATTCCAATAGTTGCACAGGCTTTACTTTTCTTCTTTCTTTTTACTATTCCAATAGTTGCAGAGAAACGAGAAATGATGTTTTACTTTGTTCTGCTTTTCTTTAATAAAACATATAATATTTTTTGCATATGAAAATGATATCATATGCAGAATTTTAATACATGTTCAGAAGCTTTTGACTTTTTAAAAATGTATTCCAATGCTTATTAAAATAAGGAAATAAAAGTGTAGCAGCATATTTGGAAGTATGTTTTAATCAAGTCACATTTTTACAAGGAGATGATATATATATATTGCTTTCAAAGCTCATCAACGCATCTGCACACTTAACTTTTATAACAAAATATTATAATCATTTAGCTACTTCCTTTTAGCTTTTCATATTTTTATTTAAATGCATTTGATAATTAAAGTATAGATCAACAAGGCCAAATGAAACTTAACAATAATTTTAGATATTATGATCCAAACAAATTATAAGCATAATTAAATTAAAAAGCTCAATAAGATAAAATAAATAAAATAGATTTTAATTAATTGATTTAGATAAAATAGACCAATCAAAACACAATACTCCATTTTGATTTATTTTATTTCTCTTTCAATAATTATTATCGCCTATCAAAAATAAATTAAATAACTTTTAATGCAATAAGGCAATAATAATATTTGACTATTTTTAACTTAATACTTTTATAAATTTAACTTAAGAGTTTTTTATCATCAAAATAATTCAAGATTATATCAAAACCTTGAGGCCAACACCATTCTTTTTCATTCTTTCTTTGGTGAAGAAAAAAGTTAATGAGATGTATTGAACTTTGATTTGTAAAACTATTCTACTTAAAGTATACTGAGAATTTGAAGTCTTAAAACTTTTTGATAAATATATTTTAATTACTTAAATGGTTGTGATTTTAAGATTTTAACGAATATAATTTATAGATATTCTATATCTATTTAATTGATCTTATATCTTCTCTCATGTTTATCTACAGAATCAGATAAGATGATGTTTATCGTGGAAAAGCTATCGAGAAAGATTTACGCATATTTTTTTGAGTACAGATTTACTCAGATTCACACGAAGGAAGTTTATAAAAAGAGGGATGAAGAACCAGAAAGATAGACAGAAATCAAAGGCTTCTCTCTTTCATTATTTTCTCTGCGTTCTTTTTTCATTTTTCTTCATCTTTTAAAAATTTTTGAGAAAAATTCTTTGAGTGTTTCAAAGCCATGAGTGGCTAATCTCGTTGTTTCCTAGTCAAGGTTATTGAGGGCTGACTCTGAATAATTTGTGAGAGGTTTGATTTAATTGTTTCTTTTTTTGAATATTGAAATATTTTCTATTATTCTGATATTATTATTTAGTTAATTTAATTGGTACCTTATTTTAATTGAGTAATTATTGTTATCCAAATTTTTTGAATCCGTAATTGTTCATTTGATTCGGTAGAGTAGCAATTCAATACCTTTGATATAAAATTGTCTTTGTGTGTTGAAGAAAATATTTCTTCCATTTTAAACATACGAGCTTATGTATTGTTGAACGGTGATTGATTGCTTTTCTTTTTCTTAATGTTATTCAAGGTTTAAATTCCAAGAGCTTATTTGAGATTGTTCCTTTTAAATATTTTTAAGGAAGAGCAGAATATTAAAACTTGTTGATGTTCATAACCAATTTATTTTAGAAGAGAAATTATTTTTTTTTTACCTTTTGGGTACTCAATGATCAAATTAGTTGAATTAGATTTGAAATAAACCTTGGCTGGGAGTTGTTTACATTAAAGTTTTCTTTATCAAAAATATTTTTTGAATTTATTTATTTTTAATTTTCTTTATCAAGAAAAATCCCCCTTATTTTATTTTACTAGTTTTTGGGTTGAATAATTTGGCTAGTCCCTGTGGAGTACAACCTTACTCACCCTATTTGCAAGAAATATTATTTTGAGAGTAGGAATTTATTTTTGGTGATTTCGACACCCATCACTTTTCGATTAATTGTGCTCTCGTTCATACATAAGCCTATGATCCACGTGATCCAAGTGGTAGTATAACAATCAAATGGGATGTCATGAGATGGACTCCTAATGGCTATGTTGTAAGTGATCATATAAGAACTTTCTTATTAATCTGATGAATTAATTAAGTGTTAAGATAAACATTAAGTTCTGAGTAGATTTGGCTTGACGGATCTTCTTAGTTGTGTAAGCCAACCATGTTTGAGCAAACCTCAAAGTTGTAAATTGCTTCAATTTTAGTATGCATATATGTTGTTAGTTAACCTTTACATAACTGATGAGGAGTTTAGCATTCTTCATGTATACCTGTGTATAGAGCCATTCTAAGTTAACTTGATTGAAGAGGATGTAATCAAAGTTTTTTAACCTTTTTTTTGTGTTACAAATTTCAAGTATAAAGACAAAAATTGTAATTGTGAAGTTAAAAAATTTAAATTAAAAAAATCATATTTTAAAAATTTTAACTATATATTATAGTTAAAATTTTTAAAATATAATTTTTTCTCACAATTAAAATTTATCAACTCACACTAGAAGATCTATTTTGATTTTAAGTAAGAGGTGAGATTGTTAGATTACAAATTAATATGTAATCGAGATTAATGAAAAAACATCATAAATACATAATAAATAAAAATATATTTCTTCATATCAATCTTGACCATTAATTAATTTATGATTTAATGATAAATAATTAATTACCTTTTTCTTTAATTATTTCATATACCTCATATTTAGTGCATATCAAAGTGAGAATACCATTAGGCAAATTATTTATGTATCCCCTACTTAGGTTGTTGTTACATTATACAATTATTAGAAGTATCATTATATTGAGGCTCCTGGATGGACATAAAGGTGGAGATAGGCTAAAAAGGAAGTTATCTAGAGCATGAAGGGAAGCCAACCATAAAGTTCATAAGGAACATCCCACATTGTTTTAAGAAGGATCCAGAAGTAGTGGACTTACTTCTAACCACTCCTTAAAATTGACACATTCCAAATTGTTGCAAGGGGGGAGTACTAAGGTCATAAGCTTAAAACTCAACCACTGTATTTACTTCATTTTAGCCTATTCTTGGTTCTGTTGGAATGTCTCACCAAACTATCCATTTGCCAACAAATTTCACCTTCAAAGTACCGGGGCCTATAGGATATGTTTGTGGTCCTTCAAAGATTGTGCAACCAACTACATTTCTTACTCAAGACGAGAGGACAACCACTTGTGCATTAAGTAAGTAGCTTGCAAAGAAACTTTGACTTGGACATGTGTCTTTCCAAACTTTGTTGATTCTAAAAATATGTGAATTGCTTTTTCAACTTTTCATAAAAAATAATTAGTTTCGATGTAACTAGAAATAATTTTTCATTACAAAAAATCTCACTTTTGGCAGCAACTTTTAATAGCAACTATAGATGTTGCTATCAAAACATTCACTCCTAGTGGCAACTTTCAATGGTCACCACCAAAAGTCACTTTTGACCTTTAGTGGCGACTACTAAAATAGGGCCCACTTGTGAGTTAGTTGGTGGCAACTAATTGCCACCTTAAGTAATTTTTGGTGGCGACCATTAAAAGTTACCACAAAAGGTATCACTTTTAAGTATTTTGTAAATGAGATTCGCTATTGGTAGTGACTTAATAGTTGTCATCAAAAGGTGACTTTTGGTGGCAACTATGGAAACTTGCCACAAAAAGTCTCTCTTTCAAATTTTTTGCAAAATGGGATCCGTTTATAATAATATTGGTGGCAACCAATTAATTGTCAGCAAAAGTGACTTTTTGTGGCAACTATTAAAAGATGTTATGAAAAGTCCCCCATCTCAAGTGTTTTGTGAGTAAGGTTTGGTGGCAACTAACTAGTTGTTACCAAAAGAGACTTTGGGCAATGCTTCTCATGATGATATTGGTGGCAAATATACAATTGCCACCAGAAGTAAGTTTGGGTGATGATTATTTAATGTCGCCATTAAAGGCCTTTTTTTAGATATTGTATGTGTTTGAGTTCACTTGTGAGACTATTGGTAATGACTAATTGATTGCTACTAAAAAGTCACTTTGGGTGGCAACTTTAGTCCCTTTATCAAATATTTTGTGTTTATAAGGTTACGCATGAGACTATTGGCAACAACTAATTGGTTGGCACCAAAAGTCACTTTTGATGGTGATTATTGAATGTCACAACTAAAGGTCCCCCTCTCAGATATTGTTTGCAAGACCACTTGTGAGATTATTGGTTGCAACTATTAAGTGAAAATGTCATCTTTGGTATTGACTTTCAGTAGTATAATTATAGTAGGATCCACTAAATTGAGTTTGATATAGCCTACTAGTGTTAGTATCTAGGGAATGGGCTATTCCATAGAATTGTACATTACATTTTTCTTATCAAACATTAGTCTAACATATTCTTCCTCTCATTTCCATCCTAGATGCCCCTTTTCATCCAACTAGACATGTCCTAGTACCTATTAGTAGTCTTTGATTTTGGAAGTCATTTTAAGTTATACATTTTATAGTTTATTTAAATATCTATGTAAAAACCCCTATTACATATTAGTAGCCTATATAATTTCTTGTCTTTTGTGAACTTTGGGATTTTTTTAGGATACCATAGTTGTGAACACAATATTTTGTTCAAATAATTTTACTTTTTACAAGCAATATTGTGAATTCGTCAACATCATATTTTGTTTAAGCCACATATTCCTTTTGCCTTTATATTTTACCTTTTCGACCATTATATTGAATTTGATATGATCCAATTATATCAAGATCTAAAGATACACTAGATGAAATCTAGTATAGTTTAGTTGTGTTAGGATCCATTAGATTGAATATGGTGTAATCCAGTTATATTAAAACCTATTAGATTGACTTGAATATAATATAATCATATTAAATTCAATATAGTACATTGAATTTGAGAAGATTTTTTTCTCTTAATATAGTTTTTTAAATAGAAGCCTTTTTTTGTTTAGTTTTTACAAGATTACTCTTCTCTTAATTTGATTTTTTAAAGATGATTCCTTTTAATTTAATCTCTTAAACATTTTCTTTGAATCAAAATGGCTTGTTTGTTAGACAAAAATGATACTCACATGATTGTTAATTATTGATATACATTTGCTAAGATGTTTTTCAATTGCTAAACACAACACCTTTTTTGTGTCCAACTTTTTTTAATGCATCAAGAGCCACAAATATTTTTTAAGGAACTACCTTAGTTAAGAAAATTTGTTTGGACCGTTAAATTGAGATATTTTATATTTAAAATACTAAATTAATTTAAAAGTTTTTTTTAATTAAACTAAGATATTTTATTTTTTAATAACTAAATTTAAAAGAAAACTAAGAGCTAAATAATTAATTTACTCATTACTTTAACATACTTTTTATGAATTTTCCTTCTTTTGACTTTGATGGAAAAAAAGTTCATCCCAACCACATGGCATGAATTGCATAGTCTATCCATTTTTGAATTAAATATAGTTTTATGTACATAATTAATCAAATATGGACATCGGGAGTATCTATTTCAGAATTTGAGTGTGAGAATAAAATTATATACAATTTCATTCCATATTTAATCTATAAAAGCTTCCATGCAACATTGCCTCTTGAAGGACAAAATCAATTTCAAATTCTTATATGTGTTTGCATGCCAGCAAAGGTAATTGTACATGTTGGGTTTGCCTAATTAAGTAGGGGTTTATATTAGGTAAATATAATGTTAACTAATTTAATTAATATTTATAGTTTTATTAATTTTTCTTTCAACTTGCTATGCTAATTTTAACACATATAATTTTCTTGCATTTAAGAAGTATATATTATTTTTATCATAATTAAACGGTGTTAATTAATTTAGGATTTTCATTTTATATTTATACATTTTATTACACATATAATTATATTTTTTATTTTAATGGGTGTAATAATAATTATAATTAAAAATAAAAATAAAAGATAAATACGTGTATTTTTTTAATTTATTTGTAAACCAAAAGGAAAAAAAACATGAACATATAAAATATATTTTTAAATATAGGCTGCTCCAAGCAACCAAGATGTTTAATATAAACAAATTTATGAATTATTAAATGTAGAAAAGTGGTAAATTTTGCTAAATCTAGTAGTAATGGTAGTTTTTAGAAATAATTTCAATTTTTAAGATCATTAATTATAAATTTTACAAAATTTAAGTCTTTAAATATAATTTTCCCAAAGTAACATGTGCATGACTCTAAGATATTCTTAAAGAAAAAAAAATTATTGCATTTACTCTAGTTGCATCGGTTCATATGTCCTAAGAGAAAAACTACTAATCTAATCAAAGTATAAAACAAACGCATAGGATAAAACGTCCTATATATTATAAATTGGACAAATTAGAATTAAGAATTTTAAATTGAATACTATAAATCTTAAATTTTAAAAATATTTTAAAGAATTTAAAAATTAAAAATTTAAATTGTGTAAAAAAAATACTATAGTTCAAGATATTAAGTTAAAATTTTTTATTTTTAAAATTTTTAGAATGATTTTAAATTTCAAAATTTTTTAATATAAATTATTTTTAACTTGAAATTTTAACTTTTTTCTTATAAATATCTTGGTTTGTTTAACTAATTTGATGAATGAACAAATATAAATGCATATCATCTAAACAATTATTAAAAAATGAGTTTCATGTACTTGACCTAGCCTTCCTTTCAAATTTCATAACTAGTCATAAAGTAATAATATTTTATTGGCAAATGAATTGATTCCTCATATTCCACTTTCTAATTGTAACTATTTATAACCTCTATTTTAGCATCTCTTCGTCCTAAATTCTGAAACACCCACATATTATGGCACGCTGCTCCATTTCCTTGTCTTCATCCCTCCTATGCTAAATGGCACTAGATGGTATCCATTGCTTCATCTTGCACATCTTGATTATTGGTTATTCATCCAATTTGAAGATCATGCTCTACCAAATGATAAAACTCATTTCCCTACCCTAAAATCATAGAAGCTACAAAACCCCAAAATCTTTATTCTTCTTCCTCCCTATTGGTTTCAGTCAAAGAGCCCTATTAAAAGGTATTTCTAAAGTCCATTGTAAAAGGGAAGTCTTACTTTGATTGTGCCATAAATCAAGATAAAAATTTCATGCCACATATTTCTATTTTACCCTCCTTTGATAGGATGCTCTATTTTAGTTCTGTTGCTTTTTCTTTGAATGATAAGACACCTACAATGCTTCTTGTTTGAGGTGGCCATGGTTTCATAGGTTAATAGCAAGTAAGGTCCACTTAGCTTTAAGTTATTCAATTTTCTATTTGGATTTAATAATGAAACCCCACATGCTTGCTTATAAAAACAAATAGTAACTATTAGTCTATTATTCATTTTAATTTTTCCTTTACTTACCCTGCTGACCTGAATCACTTTAGCTTTTTCCCTGAAAAGTTGTGATTTATTTCTTGTGGTACTTTGTTAATTCATGACAAGGGCCACACCAAAAGGTGTTTTGATACTGATGGGAGTACTTGGACTTACCATATATATATATATATATATATTTAAAGCAAGAACAACATGTGTACCATGTGTTATTCTCTAATTTGGAGTTTTATATTGTCTTCTTGTTTGATATGTGTGGTGCTTAATAATTGTTTAATAATGTCCTTATTCTTATTTTTTGAGTACACAATCATCTCTTTATTACTTAAGTCTCTCATCATAGATCAATATTTAATTAGCCATTAAAATTACTATATATCATTAGAGGGAAATTATATTAATTGAAGATGAAATCATTACTTAAGTCTCTCTTTCTTACTTTGCCTGTGTAAAGAAGGATATTAGAGGGCAGAATAGAAAAAGGAAATTTGACCATCTGGAGGTGAAATGACATTATTAGATCTCTCTCTTTCTTTCAACTTAGTTGTGCGCATATGCCCAACTAACTCGAGACCCATACTAATAATTGAGTCTTTATTAGCTATGAATTTTGGAGGTAATAACAATATATAAAACTAAAGCCAATACGTCTCCAGGAGGCTAGGCTTGAATTAATCTTGAATTATATATATATATATATATATATATAATAGAGCAATTATTGACAACTTATCATTAAAAAAGCTTGTCAAAATTTGTAAATAAAAGTCATTTACTCATAATTAACTTCAAGTCAAAATGAGATTCAAGTGTGAGTATAATGTTACACATTAAGAGTGAATTAATGAACTAGATGAGAACCAGGTGAATTAATTCATAAATATGATATTTTAAAGTATTGAGTCAAGAAATAATATCAAGTAAAAATAGTTTCTTGCTAAAATTCAATGAAAGAATATCTCTTTTATATTTTGGGCTCTTTGAATCTTAACACTGTCAATGATTTGAATCCATATTATTCAAAATCTCAATAGTTATTATGTTTATATATATAATCCTATGAAGTCACACGTTGCAGTAGGACCTTATTGGGGGACCATTTGTAATTATCAAACTGCAATATAGAATACAATAAAAATTGTTTGTGATTTAAACTTCAACCATAAGTTTTCCCGTGATTATATGCTACTGTTCCCAACAACATTCAAGCTCCACCTTCCTTGTTGCGTAACATGAGAGAGATCTTATAACTTTTTACTTCTCTATACAAACCAACTTTAATTACTTGAATTTTCTCTTTGCTATTGAACCTCTCATCATGTTTGTACTTACGCTGAGGCCATTTAGCTGATTATGTGACCTTCACTGGCACTAAACTGTTGTATGCTGCTAAAGTAAGGATGACGAGGAGGGTAGGCATAGTGCGATGTCACAGTTGTCTTCTTCCATCCTACAATTAGACATTATAATTTTATATTATTTAGTTTTAATTTTTTCTATTATTGAACATCAAATTTGGTGCATGAGTTTACATGTTAATTTAAATAAAAAGGATAAATTATATTTTACCTTATTAAAATAAGATCTAATTACATGTCACTTTGGTACTAACAAAAAATCTCTTTTAATTTTAGATTAAAATAAACGTTAAATCCTAGGCAGACATGTACTTTAGTTTGGTATTTCCTTACAAGAGATTGTTCAAAGAATTAAAGGGAATGTTGTGGAAATTGCCATGAATAATTTTTTTAAAAATAATATTTTCTCTTCCTCTAGGTATTTTTGTTCCTTTTTTGCTTAAACTTACTTCATTTGAAGCATCAATATCATTTTTGTGATATACTGTTCTATCAATAAATTTAATATATGAAGGCATCAATAAGTTACTGTTTCCTTTTCCCTTGCTTCATTTTAATCTTGCGGGAATGATTGTGATTTGACTTATAGCTTCTTTTTTTAATGTTGCAACTTCTAAGAATATTGTAATAGTCACTAACTTCACAAAAACATGGACAGAGAAGTGTGATTAATATCTAATACAATCATTCTATGTGTAAATTATTGAAATTTCATTTAGTTTAAAGGAATAATGAATGGAAATATAGTTAAACATAATTTTATTATTATATTATCATTTATGCACTTACTTTATTTTAAATTTAGAATGGCTCATGGCCGACTAAAATAATGTTACGATTTGTTAATAAATTTCCCATGCTAACAAGAGAAAAGGGAATAGTAGGGACTGAAAGGGAAAGGTGAGGAGAAAGAAGAAACTAATATTTTATTCAATTTCCAAAAACTTAGTTTTTTAGTGGTTGAATTAAAATTTTAAAATCTTTGTATGATGAAAGAAGGATTTGCCACATGATTATAAGGCATGCTAATTAATACTTTATCTAAACATTACATGGGATGTAAAAGAACTAGAGAAGTAGAGCAAAAGGGAGAACAAGAAGGAATTGTGTGGGACAATAGAGAAAAGTAACCACTTTTTAAGTGTCACACCTAAAAATGCGACCGTGTGGCGCCAAACTGAAATCGAAATTAAATGTTATAGAGTCACCACCAAAATTTATTTTTAAAAAAGCAAAATTTTCAAAAAGCCTTTTTAGTTCGAAAAATGGTCTATGAACCAGAAAATAGATCTGAGAGTTGATTATGAGTGAAAAAGGTGTTAGACACCCCACTACACTCATTTTTGAAAACAGTTACCTTAAGTTAGTTGTGCAGAGTTAAAATGGCCTCTATCCTATTTCAATTTTCCCTAACAAATCACATGCAAAGTAAAATTCAAAGAACTAAGAAGGAAACAAAATTAACAGTAAAATAAGGTAAGAAGAATGAGATTAAAAACAAGGAAGAAAGATATTAAGGCAATAAAATAAAGAAGAAAAAATTATGGAAATAAAATAAAGCACAAGGCAATTAAGGAAGTAAAATTAAAAATAAGACAGAGAGAAAATACAATTAAAAATCAGAAAGAAATTAAAAAGATTTTATTTACAACAACAGACTTGACCTAGGATGAGAGCCTAGGGCTTCCGTACCCTTCGAAAGGGATCAAAGCCCACGTAGTTCGGATAAAAACTATATTTGTTGGTTGGTGTTTTTTTCCTTTTGTTTATGTTTTGTTTTTCCTTTTTAATAGAGGAAAGAGAAAGAAAATAAGAATTATTTTCACCTTTAGCAAATAAAATGAATTCAGAATTGGTTAATGTGTTTAATTTGCTAAGATCAAAGTTAATTTTACTTCTTTGCTCTTCTTTTTTTTATGATTTTTCTTTTACCTTTTTTAATTTTTCTTAATTTATTTTTATCTTTGATTAATTAAGGTGAAAAAATTTATTTTTAAAAGTAAAGGTAAGATACCTAAGTTAAAATTACAAAAAGAAAATGACATTTTTTTAAGTCTTTTCAATTTTTTTTGATTTACTTTTGTTTTTGTTTTCTTTTTATATTTTTTTCTTTTTTTTAATCATTTTTTGTTTTCTTTTTTTTTTGGTGAAAAGAGAAAAAATAAAAATTACTTTTATCTTTAGCAAATAAAACGGATTTAGAATTGGTTGATGTATTTTAATTTGCTAAAAACAAAATTAATTTTACTTCTTTTACTCTTCCTTCCATTTTTGATCTTTTTAATATATTTTAATTATATTTTTTTATGTTTGTTTTTTTTATTTTTAGTTTTTGGCTTTTTTAATTAATAAATTTTTGTTTTAGATTTTTTTTTGTTTTATTTAAGTTAATAAATGATGTTTTTTTTCATCTCTTCTTCTTTCTGATTTCTGATTTTAGCTCTTAGGGTGACATTTTCACTTAAGTGCAAAATTTTTTAAATCATTTTTTTGTTTGTTTTTAATTTTCTTTTGGTTTTGCCAAACTTTTGAGAAGAAAGAAAAGCTAAATTTTACTTTTGAAAAGCTTTTTATTGTTTATAGAAAAAGAATCCTTCTTTTTGTTTTTCTCATTTTGCTTTTTTTTTCTTTAGGTATTTTTTTAGGAGTGCTATTCACTTTTTAAAAAACTTTTCCCTTCTTGCAAACTTTCTTCTTTGTGTTTTTTTTTTTTATTACACTTCCTTGAAACCAAGATTTACTTGATGCGAGCCATGGGAACCCAAAATCAAGAGCTTACCCAAAGTTCTTTCTCCTTTTTCATTCTTCTCTTTTTCTTTATTTTCTTTATTTTATCAGAAACCTAATTTTGAAATTTTCTTCCTTTTTTTCTTTGAAATTCATCATTTTTTAAAAAAACAAAACCAAATTATGCGTGCGCTAGTGAAACCCAAAAATTCATTAGCATGTGAACAAAAAAATCCAATAAGCACCAAGGAGACTTATTGTCCCTTATGGTTCCTTGGATGACCTATATGTCTGAAGGAACAAAAATCTCACACGACAATTCTAGAAGAGAAATAAAAAAAACAAAATAAAATAAGCAAAACTAAAAGTAAGAATAAAATAAAAATGACCAAATGATGGCATGAATAGTTAGATAATTGGTGTTTGTGTGCCTTGGATATCTATTATTATTCCAGACATATCTTGCATCATGCGAATGGAAAGCAATGAATCAAAGGGACTCTTTTCCATCCCTTGAGTCTTTCATCCGAAAATTCCTTAAACACTTCCTCCAATAGTTTACTCAGCCCACGGTCCAATTAAGCAAACAGGAAACATGAAATAGAATTAGCTTCAAATCGAAATGAAACATTCACAGCAAATCATACTCATCCCAGTCATAATGTTCCTAACAGTAATCAAGATACAAATCAAGTAACCCTTAGAAACTGAGACTTTTATGTAAACATTAGCTTAGAATGTACATCCATTAATCACGAAATCACAACAGCTGGCAGATCAAAGTTAATGCACTATGACTCTATCAAGCTCAATGGATTCAACACAACAATGACGGTGGTCAAAATACCACAGCCTAAATCAGACTTCTCTCAAGCATTTCATCGAGTACCTACTGTGCATGCTTCAGGACATTACAGAACATGATATTTCATACTTCATCCATAACTACCTAGTGTGAGAATGCTACCCAATCTTCCATTCTCATCTAACATCGTCAGCAGTCACAAGGAAACTCCATTGACAAACAGGGAAAGCAAACAATATTCATAGCTTACCTGTGGGATCACGGAAAAAGAATGGGTTCCTCCTTCACGCTTAATCTTTGGACCGAATGGGAGATATTCGTTGTTCCTTCCCCAATCAAAACCAGGAGCTTCTATTTTAGATCCGCCTCACGGCTCCCCCTCGATTTTTCGCCCCTTTTCGAGTCTCTCCCCTATCCCCTTTTCTAATCCGAAAATCTCCCTTTTAATCTCCTCTTTCCTGGTCTGAATCAGGAACCCCTTTTTTGCTTCCTTTGAATCTCGATCCATGCCTCCTTCTTCTCTCCTTCCATTTTCGCGTTAGTCGTCCTTTGTCTCCAGTGGTGAAAGGGATGGGAGAGGGAGGTCAAATCCTTGAGCCCCTCGCTATCAGTCTACTCCACTGGAACTCCCTGAGACGCTGGACGTTCCATTTCTATGCTTCGTTCTCTGCCTCCTCCAGTCTGCCTTCGTTTTGTTTCATGTGTCTTTCCAGAGCCACGTGTGAATCATGTCAGAGGAAGAGACGGGTAGGATTTGTATTTGCTAATGGATCTGGGTTGGGCTTCAGAAGGGGATTGGGCTGGGGTTTAGCAAGATGGACCTGGGAGCTTTGGGCTTCAGATTGGCCCCTTCTTCTTTATTTTTTATTTATTTAAATTCCTTTTTTTTTTGGACTCTTTTCTTCTTCTTTTTTTCCTCTTTTGTTACTTTTTATTTTATTTTAGTGTATTTTGCCCCTTTTTCATTTTTATTTTTATTTATTTTTTCATTCTCTTTTTTTATATTTTTTTGTTTTTGTTTTTACTTTATATGGTTAGGATCTTTCTTCTTCTTTTCTTTTTTGGGTTGGGTTACTTAAGCTTTAAAAAATTTATATTTTATTGTTATTATTCCTTTAAAGTGATTTTTTTGTTTTTTTATTATTATTTTTGGACTAAATATCAGGACAAAATATGGTGTTCACACTGAGCTTAGCAATCAAAGAATTGAAAAAGAAGTTCTTTGATAGCCAAGAAGCTAGTTCCTATCTTCATTTTAAATTAATGCACAAAGGTGAGCCCATTTGGCTTTCAATTATTTCTTGATGTGATTCGTGGAGGTGGTCATGTGATTACACTTGTGTTATGGTTGGCAATATACTTTATGAGTTATTAACAAAAGCAAGGTGTCCAAATTGGATCTTCTGATAACTTCAAAAAATCGATGAAGTTTATAGGCTATGCCTATCTCCTCCCTAGTGTTATCCAATCCTTCTCTGTTTTATATTTTTTATAGAAATTATATTTCAAGAATATTTTTAACACATTTTACGATTTTATCTATTAATATTTTATTATCAAGATTAATTAATTATAAAATATAGTTATTTAATTTCATAAATAAATATTGATTTAATTTATAAATAAAATATCATATTTATCTTTTTTTCCTATTTATGATTTGATGAAATAAAACCCCTAAATTTTTTTTTTTGTAAATAGGAAATTTAAAAAAAGCAAAATAATGTAAAGAGTAAAGGGGGCCATCTAAGGGGAAACTCATGATTAAACTCTGATATGTTTAGCTTACTCTTTCATTGAATTCTCAATTGTTTTTTTTTATGATAAAACTACAATTAATATGGACCACTTTGTATTATTTATAATAAACTATGATTGACGTTTTAGTTAGCCTTATGATTTGCGTAGGTTGTCATTATTGATTATTAAAATGTTGATATTAGGACAGAAGAAATACTAGTTGTACAATTGTTTGATAAAATAAAAATCATTAGAATTGAGATGGAACATTCTCATCATAAATTAGCTACAATAGTATCTAATTTTTGGGCACATATCTTTTGCTATGTATAAGGCAATTATGGACAGCCAAAAATCTATTCATTTCTACAGCACTTCATCTAATAGTTCATTTATAGTATATAGGGCTGTGATGAAACCGCTAATGGTCTCTCTATCCTTGTGTCTTAAATAAAATAAAAATGTTTTAAAAAATGCCTTAGGTGCTATTTGAAATATAAATTACCTATTAGTAAATTTACTTTATTACAGAATTGAACCCATTCATATCCAATTTCCTATGTAAAGACTTAGATATACTATTAATTTATGGTCTATTTCCTTGTTTATTCAATCTAAATAAAATCACATGAGTATCACAATTAATAATTTATAAAGCAAATGATTTTTCAATGATTGGCACTATGTACATGTGAAGTGTTGTTTAATATATGTAATAAATTCCCTTTCAAATTGTTTGAATCTTAAATATAATAAAATTTATTTAATAGGCAAATTTAATCTGTATCCGAGCCTATATCTTGATTACAAGAAAAGTAAAAAATTATTTTTAGGTTCTAGTTATCCGAATGAATATGATTGAGCTCACAAATTTTAACTGTGTCAAAAATATTTAAATAGATTAGTTATATTAAAAACAAGGAAAAAAGATAATAATTAATCTAGTTGAGGAATGTTAATTTTGCTATCTATTTTTAGGTTAAAAAAATATAATTGATATAATTAAAGTTGTTGGTGTGTTTTTTTCTTATGATAATTATTAATTAAAGTTGTTAATTATTACTCATGTCAAGTTTGCATTAAAGTTGCTATATATGTTTAATTCACAATTTAACTTAAAAATTCACATGGCTTAGTGCTAAAGTTTTTGTTTCAACATTTTGCAATATTATATCCTTTTAACGTTGCATGTTAGTTTGAAAGTCCCCAACTTAAATTCTTGTTCAAGTGTGCTATGCAGCATGATTGTAGCATTGTTCTTGCTATCTATTTTGAGTACAAGTTTTGTTTAATTTGTGATTACTTAATTTTTAAGTGTAGTGAGTAGGGATAGATAAAAGTTGGCTACAAATTAAAAATAGAGCCAATCCAGTATGTATTAAAGGAATGGAAAATTTTATTGAATGGGCATGTAGTCAACCAGGGGTGAATAATATAATATGGTGCCTCTACAAGGGGTGTATGAACACGCATTTTAAATTGAGAAATAAAGTAAGGGAATACTTATTGAAAAAGGGATTTTGGGATAGTTATAAGGTGTGGGACCTACATGGAGGATGAGATCTGAAAGTCCCCTTCCTAATTGCCTTGAAGAAGTGCAAGATGATTATGTTGAGGAAGATAACATTACTAAGATGATACATAATGCTTATGGATTTCCATTTATGAAAGAAACAAACAGTGGTTTAGAGAACAATGAAGAGCCAAATGTGCATGCAAGAAAGTTCTATAAAATGTTAGAAGATGTTGAGTGCAACAACCAGAAAAAAAAAGAAAAAAAAGAAATAAGTTGAAAATTTTTGAAGTCTTAAAATTTTCTAAGTCTGTTAGTTATAGCGAGAAATAACCTAGCTATAGCGAATATACCTGTTCGCTATAGCGAGAAAGGGTATAGCAAGAGTGCCTTTTAGTTATAGCGAAAATACTTTTAGTTATAGCAAGTGCGGGCATCCCATACAAAAACCAGGGAGCTGATCGCCGTAGCTCGCGCCGCAGCGAAAATAGGGATCTGGGACTAATACGTGCTCACCGTAGCAAGGGTTATTCTTCGCTATAGTGAGAGTTAGTCTAGAAAAGCGTGAAGAAAGAGAATTTGACTTCTTAAAGCGTCCCAATCCATTCCTTTTCTTTTAACCGACCTAAGCTTCATCCAAAGGCTTAAGAGAGAGAAAGAGACCAAGAAAAGGAAGGAAGAACAAGCACAAGGTAAGCAAGCTTAAGATTTTCATAGCTTTTCTTCCTAGAAATTTGTTCCTCTCTCTTTGCCCTCTCTTGCTATGGTTTTGGATGTTAAATTAGCTATGTTTTGGGCCTAAGTTAGAGGGGGAAGTGTAAGGATTTGAGGAGAAGGTTGATGCAAAGGGAGAGCCTCTTGGAAAGAGCTTTATTTAAGATAACTCATTTCTATTTTATTGCATCTTCTCCCCTTGCTTTCCTTGAGTATGTTGGTTCTACCAACTTGAGAGCTTGAGAGAGAGGAAGGAGAGTTAGTGAAATTCTAGAGAGAGAATCCCTAGTTTCTTACATATGTAGTGGGATTTGCCTTGATGAAGAGTCCCCTAGCTTTGTGAATAATTATTGAGTTATGAGAGAGTAATTTCATACTCTTTGTTGTGCCTAGGCTCAAAAGAAGCAACTAATCTAATTGTGCTTATGAGACTAAGAAGAAAGAAGAGAAATTGAAATGGAAGGCTTATGTTGGCTAGTAAGGTAGCTCTCCACTCTTTTTTATTGCATTCTTGGATGTGTAATAGTTATTGTATACTTGTGTATGCGCTTGTATTGTGAGACATGCCATTTGATATTGCCTTGATGCATTGGTACTAATATTCTTGTCTTTTGAGTTGTGAAAATTGTTCGGGTGAGATAGTGCTAAAAGTCCCTTGAGACTGGTGAGGTGGAGCCAAAAGTCCCTAAATCAAGGGTGAGGCCAATCCAAAAGTCCCAAAAACTCGGGTGAGGCTAGACCAAAAGTCCCTAGAGCTTATTATTGGCATTGATATGATATTCATGGCATGAAAATCATGTGTTGTGTAATTGTGAATGGTTTACATGCTTTGACTTATTTATATATCTTGATTGCTTCCTTGAATGAATGCATGAACTATTGAGATTCCATAAATCTTACCCCCTTCCCTCTCTTATCTCATATGGTCTAGGTGTAGCTCAAGGGCCTAAGAGTGAAGGCCATGAGGCATAGAAGGCCTTTGTTTTGCCATTTTTGCACACTCACATATAGTTTGATGTATAGGAAAGCTAAAGTGCTTATGTATACATATTCTTTTAAGATGTAAATACTTAAGCAAGTGTAAAAGCATGTATAAATGATGTATGAACTATGTAGAGAGTCAAAGCAATGAAAATGTGAAATTTGGCCCTTTTGTGGATTATATGCAATAGTGTATTTTAACTCGTAGCATAGTGAGTTTAAAATATGTGTTGGTTTGGATCACTTAGGCAATTCATATATACTATGTTTATACTTTAAAACTTACCCAAGAGGTGCTAGAACATGTGGGAGGCCATTTGGACCTACTTTGAACCATTTTGGATGCTAAAATTGTCAAATTTGTGAGCTCATCAAGAAATGACTAAATGAACTCTTCTTGATATAAAATTTGGCATGCCTCTAGAATCTATTGAGAGCTTCTTGGGAAGGTAAAGTGGGTAATGTTTGGAGGTCTAGGGAATATTTGGTGAATTATTGAAATTGGAGAATTTTTTGGTTTTGGTTATTGTACTGTGCAACTAGGTCCGAAAATGAATCTGTGTCATTCATGGACCAGATGGTGTCCAATTGTCATGAAATTTTATGGGGATAAACTAGATATCTACAGTGACCTATACCAATTAGAAGCACCTCAATTGGAGGTCTGTATAGGGAGAAAGAACTTTCTAAAGTTCTGTGTCAGTATCAGGGAAGCCATCTGACCTTTGTTACTATTCCATCCATTTTCGAGGTCCAAGGGCTGCTGAACTAATCTAGACTTATTTTTTTCCTCTATCTAACATCTGTAACTTTCCAAATTGGTATATTTTTCCTAAATTAGATTTTTTTGGAATTAGTTATGAATTTTTGAAGTTCATGACAATAAGCTGCATCAATACCAGGGACAACGGGACCTCTGTCTCTTTTTCGATGTCAAACATGGTCCAAACGCAAGATTGTGGTTGGGCATTATTTTTATCGTGAAGTTAACATCTAGAGCTTTCTAGAGAGCTATGGTTTTCTTAATTTTCATTTTTCTAGAATTAGTTATAATTTTTCAAAATTAAAGCCAAAAATCTGACTTTTGGGCCAATTTGAGAAATTGCATTTTCTTGATTTTTAGCTTCATATCCGTGGTTTATGGGTTGTTTGATGCTATGTATGAGTTGTATAAATGGATTTTGAGTGGAATATGTGATTGATGGGTTCACAGGACCCACGGGGCAAATTATGAGCGTTTGAACCCCGTTTTATAGCATGAAAATGCTGCGGTTTATACTTGTTCTTTGGAAATCATATGGAATCAGGCCTAGAGGGAGATTAGTTGGAGTTAAGTCATTATGGTGTTACATTGAGACTAAACTTTATCCAAGTCGTAACAAAGTGTCAAAATTGTCTTTTATAGTTAGGTTACTTCACTTGAAATGCCTTAACCAGTGGACTAACAAATCAATGGATGCATTATTGACCTTACTCAAAGATATTCTTTCAGAAGGGGTATTAGTTCCGAACTCATAGTATGAAGCAAGGAAGGTTATTCAAGATTTGGGTTTAGATTACACTAAAATAAAAGCATGTAATAATGATTGTGTTTTAGATTAGAGGGAGCATGCTAATGCTTCATCGTGTCCTAAGTATAAAATGTCTAAATGGAAGTCAGCTAGATACAAAGGCAAGAAAGTGCCACATAAAGTGTTGTAGCATTTTTTCATAAAACCTAGACTACAAAGGCTATACATGGCAAGACACATAGCTTTAAAGATGAGGTTACATGATAAAGAACACATTGATAATGGTGTCTTAAGACATCCGACTAATTCCCTTGCTTGGAAATCCTTCAACTAACAACATCCTATCTTTTCTACTAAGCCTAGAAATGTTTGATTAGGTCTAGCAAGTAATGGATTTCAATCTTATGTAAATATGAGTGCTAATCATAACATTTGGTCTATTATTTTAGTTTTGTATAATTTGCCACCATGGATTTGCATGAAACACCTATACTTTATGATGACATTTTTTATTCTAGGGCCTAAATGTTCAGGTGATGATATACATATTTACTTGCAACCAATGATAGAAGAGTTGAAAGAATTATGGGAAGAAAAGGTAGAAACATATGATACCCACTCCCTATCAAACTTCAGGATGTGTGCAGCTATCTTGTGGAGAATAAATAACTTTCTTGCCTATATAAACCTTTCAAGTTAATCAACTAAAGGCAAACTTGCATACCCTTGTTGCCACAAAGACACACATTCCATTTCTTTGTGGAACAAGTTATGTTACATGAGTCATCGTCGCTTCCTTCCAACTAATCATCATTGGCACTGAAATAGAATGTCATTTGATGGGAAAGTGGAAAATAAAGTTACACCTCTCCCTTTAACTTAGGATGAAACACTTAGATAATTACAAGGAGTAGGTTATGTGAGCTTTGGTAAAACTCAAAAGGAAAAGTGTGACTATCCCAACAATGCTTATAAATGGAGAAAGAAAAGTATCTTTTTCCCAATTACCTTATTGGAAAGACCTAATGTTACAAAATAATCTTGATGTTATGCACATAGAAAGAAATATCTTTAACAGGATCATTTTAACAATGATGAACATGGATGGAAAGACAAAAGATACATTAAAGAGCAAGTATGATTTAGTGGACTTAGGCATAAGGCATAGGTTATACCCAATTGAAGATGAATATAATGTTTTATTGCCTATAGCATGCTATGCACCTACCCCTTAAGAGAAGTTGAAGGTTTACAATGTCTTAACTAATTTGAAGGTACTTGATGCTTTCTCTTCAAATTTTTCAAGGTGTGTCAATGTTCGTAAACAAATAACTTTTGGATTGAAATGTCATGATTACTATGTATTATTGCAAGACATTTTTCCAATTACAATATGATTTGTTACGTAAGGAGGTGTGTGAACAATAATAAAGTTTAGCAAGTTTTTCAAGAATCTATGTTCCAAGTACTTAAAAATTGAAGATCTTGATAGTCTTGACACTCAAGTTCTGTTAATCTTATGCAAAATTGGAGACAATATTTTCCTTAGCTTTCTTTGACATCATGGTCCACTTGATAGTTCACTTGGCAAGGGAGGCAAAACTTGGTGGACCTATTTAATACTGGTGGATGTACGTTATTCAATGGTAACCCATTATATTATAATTAATTGTCATAAATTATATTTTTCACTACTAGTGGATGTACCATATTAAGTTTAGCTTATGTTTGTAGGTATTTATGAACACTTAAAGCATATGCTTGCAATAAAGCTTGTCTAGAAAGTTCAATTACAGAAGGTTATTTAGTGAAAGAAAACCTCACATTTTGCTCACCATACTTGAAGAATATCCCAATCAAGTTTAATAAACCTATTAGGAACAATGATACAATTGAGACAACTAGTAAGATTTCTGTCTTCTAAAGAGGTGGCCAGCTAAGAAAGCATTCTGAACTAATCATTTTATCTCATGAAGAGTTTCATCGAGCTAAGATGTATGTGCTTTAAAATTATGTTGAAATAGAGCTACTCATTGAGTAAGTTAACATTACTTCTCGAATATTTTATAAAGGAATAATGTCTTGTATTGCCTTAACTAGCTTGTACATTGTAGGTATCATATGAAGGAGATTGAAGCACAAACTTCATCAATAAATAAAAGGCATTATAAGGAGTTCCCTGCTTAGTTTCGTGCACATGTATGTGTTAGTCTAATCCATTGTGGTAATTTTATTGCACGATTTTTTGATGCTAACTAAGAGTTCTTTGTCTATATAGGTTGTCAAGCTAGGTATATAAGGATGTGTAAATGATGAGCTTATAAGCTTATTAGTTGGCCCATTTAAAGTAATGAATCACTAGTTCATGTTTATGGTGAATGGATTTAGATTTTACATAAAAGATATGCATCAAGAAAAAAAAACTCAACATAGTGAAGTTCTTGTAATAGGTGGTGATTCAGATATTAATAAGAAATATTATAGTGTGTTGGAGCATATTTATGAGCTGTCTTATGTAGAAAATAAGAAAGTATATATCTTTAAGTGTTATTGGTGGGATGTGGCTCATTTGGATAGAGGATATAAGATTGATAAATATTGGTTCGCAAACGTTAATTCTTGATGTTCATTGAATACAAATGAACCATTTGTCTTTGCATCTCAATCAAAACAAATGTTTTATCTAAATGACATTATTGAGCCAGATTGGCTTGTTGTCATAAAGACAAATTCTCTTGACCTTCTTAATATGCCCCAAAAGGATGACAATGATGTAAGTGGTGATCACGACGATTTGGTCACTAAAGAAGTGTATCAACAATTTGTAGTTGACTTGACTATGTCATCTAACAATTGAGTAGAATTTGACATTATAGTTAACTTGTTTAGAGATGATGTAGAGCCACAAAGTATCTATCAAGTATGTGAACAGCCACAACCTAGTGTACGTCATAGTCAAGAGGCGAATTTCATTAATGATGATGACATATATATGTCTACGAATAAAGAAAATGCGGAAGAAGATTTTGATGATAGTAATAACGCAGAAGAGAATGAAATAAATAATAGTAACATAAAAGTCAATGAGCAGATGATAATGATGCAAAAGACTCTAATTAGAATTAACTAAATATTGCTAAGTGATGGTTATTTACGATAGTTTCATGACTAATTTGCAAAGATATAATAAATACCTCATTCTTTACAAAATGTTATATGCATAGTTATGTTCAAGCCCTTTATATATGTCTACATTATTATTATTACCTATGTTTTGTATGCAACATTGTAAGAAATGTCAGGATTTGGAAGGGGTAAAAGGGGAAGAGGACACATTGTTGGATGAGGAAGAACAATCTCGATGAAGTGACTTCAAGTGCATGTTTCACACCACCACCACAAACACCTTAACTTGATCCACAACCACAAATACAAGTTGAAAATTTTTCATAGCCTCCACCACACCTTGTTGAAGGGCAACATCAGGATTCTCCATTCACACATCTTAGTAATGTTGGTATATTTTCATGCATATTATACAATAATAATCAAATTATTAAATTAAGTAAAAATTTTAACTAATATTTTTTTATGTGGATGACAGCATCTTATAGTACCATTAAGAAAGGTAGAGAAATTTATAGATCCTTACAAGTTGACATGAAAATAAAGTATGGTGCCAATATCAAAGTTTAAATTACTGAAAATGTTGCTAGAGCTGTGGGACCTGGGGCTAGGAATCTTTCAAATTATTGTAGATTGGTAGTGAGAACTATTGTATCATTTAAAAATGGTAAGTCAAATGACATCATTGCAAAAGATGGCAAAGAGATATGGTTGAAGGTGAAGGTAATAAGTTACATATATTCATATAAATTTTTATCTTATATATGTTATTTATATTTGGATCATCAACATAACTATTTACACGTGTTTAAGGAAAAATGTGCACCTATTGATGAAAGGAAAGAAATAGAATTTCATAGCATCGTTATGCAAATAATGTGAAATGCTTTTAGAAATGAGAAGAATAAATTACATGACCACTAAAAGTCATATGCTAGTGATGAAGAGAGGTTAGCCAACCGACCAAGTATTATTGGCCCTAAAGATTGGCAATGACTTATAGAGCATTTTCGCTTGCCAAATTTTAAGGTACTTTACTAATCATATAGTTTAATAAATTGTTACATGAATCTTGATAGCTTAAATAACTATTAACTTTATTGTAGATGGCATGTGAGAGAAACAAATTGAATAGGCAGAAGCAAACAACAAAGCACACTTGTGGCCCTAGACATTTGCAGAATTCGAGGAGTTTACGGTGAAAATGCTTATACATTCTTAATAATATTTTCTTATTTTCTTTATATATATGTTTCTTTTTTGCATTTTATGTGCCTTTATTATAAAAAATATATTATAAAAAGACCCAAAAATTAGGGAGATGACACCATCGGATTGAGACTGGGAATTACAACACACTTGTAAAACCAAAGAAGGAGAAATTGTATGGTTAGATCCACAGTCAGAAAAAAGTTCATGTATTTGTAACAATTTATTAAATTTTTTGATGAGTTAAAATATGCCTTGTAATCCATTAAACTAAATTGATACTTTAATTGCAGGCTCGCATCCATGAGATGGTAGTCTAGCAACAATCCCAAGAAGGTGAGTCTCAGATAACCTCTAATCAAATTTTGCCTATCGTTCTTGGTGAGAGCCCGACTTATGTTAGAGGAAAAGGTTATGGAGCAAAACCTACAAGAAAGAGAGGCATTGCTCAAGTTAATGTTGATGCTTCCCTATCTTTTGCAATGGAGAATGTGCATAAAAAAATGCATAAAAAAATGGAGGCTAACTTTAAAAGAAGTCTTAAGGCAGAGCGTGCTGAGCTAAAACAAATGATGGAACAAATGATGCAAGTACAATTGGTTACTTTGATGGCTTCTATCTAACGGGTATTTTTGTGACTTTTCCTCTTATCCTTACCCTTTTTCATATATCCATTTTTTATAGGTTTAGTATTGTTTGATACAATATAGGTTAGTTAAGATTATAGTTTGTTTACTCTATACTTAGGTTTAGCATAAAATCTATTCCTTGTTCATTATTATTGCAACTTCTCTTCACCTTATCTATCAATTGCTTAAGCACAGAGTTATGTTTCCAAAATTCATGTACACTTGATATTGGGAAATTTTGTGAATTAATGTCATGATCTTTTTTATCAACGAATTGCTTTTATGATGTATCTTGATCGACTATTATGTTACTTTTTTTTAGTTACATCCAATGGTGGAACAATATTGGCTACATATGAACTTTTCCAAACATTGATCATATGATGGTTAAAATATGAGCTTTGGGTGAATTGCTTTGCACTTTATTTGCCTTTCACATTTTCTTTAATTTTCACCTAAGAAAGAAAAAAAAATGAAAAAAATGAAATGATGTGGTAGCATGGTTGAATGAGTAGGTAATATGGCTAAAATGTTAGGCATTAGGTTTCTCATTGGTTTAGTGGAATCCACAATCACTTTGAATGTTATGCTGAAATGGACTTTTTTTTACCCTTTTTTGTGTGATTTATTTTTATGTAAGGAAATTGTAATAATTTCATTGTTCTTGTAATGGATTCCTCATAAGTTCTTGGTATAATGTGAAGTTTTTAATGAACTCTTGAGTATATTTTCTTTGTTACTTTTTCAAGTTTTACATAAGATGTTGGAAGAAATCAAAATGTGTCACTTAATTTGATTTTTTCATATATTAGTGTTCAATAAAAAGTATTATGATATGTAAGAGATACATGATTTGAAATTGGATTCAAGTTGTTATTTTAAATGTATGAATTATAATTCTATGTTTTTGTGCTCATTTTTTGCTACTCTTTTTTTTGTTCTCTTTGTTGACTTTAAACTATACAATGTACAGAGAACATTCTCCATGTTTAGGTTCATTGGTACAAAATCTTGCATAATTTAAAATTCATGAATTGTAATAAGCTCAATTACTAATTATCATAGTCACATAAGTAATTTTGAAATAGGTAGTTTTAACACTTTTTCTTTTTAGTTGGAGGGAGTAATTTTTAGCCTATATATTTGCACTTAGTATTACATAAGCTTTCCATGAGCAAAAAAATTTATTGTGCTATCTTCTCAACATATCTATTTCATATTTAATTAATGATAAGAACTTGATAATGTTGCTTTGATATTTCTTATTTGTTATATTGTTGCTTCTTTTTAAAGCAACATAATGACGCAATATATTGTAATTAAGTTTTATTTATATTCAAGAAAAATTGAGACTAAAATTTGTTTTGATGTATATTAATTTGTTTATTTTCTTTCAAAACAAGAACAAATGCCAAACATAGCTACAAATGTTCCAAGTACTAATACAAGGACTAGCAATACCAGAAATAGTTGAAGATAAATATATTATTTATATCTAGTATTGCGCTTGTATTTTATTTTTTCATAGTAATGATACTCCAAATACTTATGCTAGGATATATTTAACAATGAATCTTATATGTATTTTAAATTTTTTTAATGATAATAATATATATTTTGAAAGGTTTGATAGATTTGTTAATTGGTATTTATTTTAGAATATTAAAAATAATATAAAAAAACTTAGTGATGACTTCTTAAATTTACCACTGAAGATTAACTTTTAGTGGTAATTATAGTGGTCACTGAACATAGACTACAATGGTGACCATTAAAGGTTGTTATCGAAAGTATTTGAATAAGAAATGAGCTTTCAATGATAACATTTAATGGTTGCCACTAAAAGACACTTTTAGTGACGACATATATCATCGTTGAAACTATATTTTTAGTGGCAACTATTAAAATTGTCACAAAAAATAACTTTTAAAGACAACCAAAGTTGCTACTAAAACTCTATTTTTGTGGCAAATACCTAAACAACACCACATCATCATGTTTTAGTGGCAATTATGGTCGCCTTTGAAAATGATGTTTCAGCAACAATATTTTTTGTCACTGCCAAAACGATCTGTGATTAGACTTTCTCCAACCACTTTATGGTGACTAAAACATCATCGCCAAAGACTATCGCGGCAACTTTGTGACTTTTGACAGCGAATTTAGTCGCTACAAAAAGTCTTTTTTTTAATAAAGTTATGTGCTTTTTAATTATATATTGATTCTGAGCATACAGAACCAAGTTGACTTCTTATTAACCTAACTTTGCATCCTTTTATATGGCAATGACCTAGAATATTATCTACACATATTCTCAATTCCTAGCTTAAAAGACATCAACTAGTTGATGACGCTTTCAATGAGGAATGAAAGATTCACATCACATCTAAAGAGAATATGCCTTGCATGAGGATTCTTGTTTATTTATTTTCTTTTTTTAGATATATGTGTTTAATATGATAAGGGTTATTTTTATTATTATTTTCTTTCTTGTTTAAGACATGTGTTTGTGTGTTTTATAATTTTCTTTATAAAACATTTGCAGTAGACTTTTCATTTAATATTGAGAATCAACCAAAAAAAGATATTATTTTTTATCCCCTTTTCTTCCCCTTTTTCATACTTATTTGACATTAAGAGACTTTAATGATAACTTTTTATGAGTCATCGTTGAAAGTATCCATAATATGAACACATTTTATTGATAATTTTTAATGATGATTGATGAGAGTTACCACTAAAAATAAATGCTTATTTTATGAAGTGCAAATTCAAACTCTAGTCCACACTATCATTAATGAAAGGTTCTTAGGTAGCTATGAAAAGGGGAGAAGGAGAGTGAAAGGGATTAAAAAAAAATTGAAATCTTTGTTTGATAAAGTGAATAGCATTCTTTGCTACCTTTCCATTTACTTAATGCCTTCATTGTATTATTTCCATCAAATAATTGATGGAAAATTGTTGTGTAAATAAAAAAGAGAAGCCAAAACACTATTTTGGCCATAAACCCAATAAATCCAAATCTTATGACTTCAAGTTACTGTGCAACGAAGTTTTATTTTTATTTGAAAAAATTATAGTTTAGAAACTCAAATTAAAAATATTTATATTAAATGATTTTAAGTTTTAAAATTATTTTGAAGAACCTAAAACCAAAAATTTTAACTTAGGGTCTTGAATTATAACTTTCTTACATAATTTAAATTTTTTTATTTTTAGATCCTTTAACATAATTTCATAATTTCAGAACTTAATGTTTTTAACTTAATTAATAAAAACTATTTTTTGAAAATTTTTGGTACTAGAAGGATTTTGATTATTAGCTCATATTTCATTTCTATTTATATACTATTTTTACTGCCAAAGATTAAAATGAGAATGTATTTTCATTCTTTTCTATGTCATATTAAACATGACTTTAGATTTTTTAATTCTATTTCATTCTCTTTTCTATTTCTTTTTCATCCTCTAAAAATCTTTCTACTTTACTAAATTTAATTTTAGAGCTCGTTTGGCATGTAAAAAGGGTTTTGATGGGAATAAAAATGGGAAGGGGATGGGGAATGGAAGGGAGTCTTATGGTTGCAATTATGTTGGGTATGGGAAAAAGAAAAATGAATGTCATTACATTTTTATATTTGTTTTGATAAAATAAAGTGAAAAATGGAAAAGAATGGTGGATAAAACACCAAATTACACCTAAGCAAAAAATAAAATAAAATAATTTTTTGCCTTTTTTTTTTTCTTAACATAAAACAAAAAGAAATGAACAGATTTTTGTCAAGTTGATTTTGTAGCTAAATGTGAACGATTTTGAGGTAGCCAAGGACAACAAAACAAAATCATGATTGGAACTTGGACTCTAGACAACACTTCTACCTGTTGTATCGAAAAATGCAAATGATTTCCTCTTCCCTCATCTAAACGACGAAGTAAAACCGTGATTGGAGCTAAAAGATCGATATCATAAAAATTTTGTTTTCCTCAACCAAATGATTATGAGAACTAAGGAAGAGATCAGTACCCCAAAAATCTTGATCGAAGCTGAAAGATCGATGTCAAAGCTCAGAGTTCGACGAAGTGAGAACCACAGATGAAATCAAAGAAACCAAATAATCTCCATCACTGATGGTGGCCAACAAAGGAGGATGCCTCAACGAGTTTTGGTTGAGGACGTGAGCTCAAGGAAGCATGATGTTTCAACAAAGGAAACAGGTTTGCATAGGAGGAAAATAGGGTATATTGGGGGCAAGATGTCTTTTGTATTCCTCTCCCATGAATCTTTCCCCTTTCCTTCGAATTAGCGAAGGCAAAATCATTTCTAAATTTGGTGGGAAGTCTCCTTCCTCGGAAAACTTCAATCTATGTACCAAGCACAATTTTCCCTCTTTCCTTTTCCATCACCCTTTCTTTCTTTAGTCACACCCACGTACCAAACATAGCCTTAGGATTGTTATAATTGGTAAGAGTCACCACACTGGCCTCTATGTGGAAGCAAACTTCTTGTTGTGTTAGCACCACACTAGTGTGATCACATGTGTCAGTCCATATTTTAATGTTTTTTAGTGGTATTTTAAGGGTAAATTATATTTTTTTCCAATTTTAGGGATCACTAAGGTAAGGTATATATAACTATCCATTTTATGATTAATAATTTAAGAAGAATGAAGAATTGGGGAAGGGAAGGTCTCTAGATCAAATTAAGACTTTACATATCAAAATTATGTGGTATATCGTCATTCATCCATCAAGACTTGAGCTTTAAGGTAAAATTTAAGCCTTGAAAATTTTCATTATAATATTATTCTTTTGAAATGAGCGTTTGTAATGATTAAAGTTGCATCAATTAATATTGTATTACATATTTTATGATCTTGTCTTAACTGTATGTCACGTGTTTGTCTATATTATTAAGCAAGTCTTTATTACATTTTTTTATAGCAAAATAATAATTTTTGCTTAGTAAGATGGAATTGATTAGTGATAAGAAAATTGAATCAGAATAGGTTGAATATGTCAAAATATATATTTTAATTATCATTGTTTGATTATAATTGAACAACGATCAGATTAATAAATTGTGAAATAATATTTTTATTAATTAATTCAATAATTAGTTTAATTTTAAAAATATTAAAATTGACTAATTTTAGTCACTTGCAATTAGGCCCACACCTATGCCCTCCAACGCCTCTTCATCACTTCAATTATTTTCTCTCTTGTGATAGTTATTAGCTTTTTTCGATGGAGCTAGAAAAAATTGGAAGTAATATCATAGAGATCTTCTTTGTTGCCCAACGCCCATATCTGTTTGCTCGGACATTGGTTTTTGATATATTAGAAATTGATATGAGGAATTTATTCTTCCTGTAAACGACATGGGTAATATTATAAAGATCTTGTTTGTTGCCCAATGCATCTATTTTCTCGGACATTGGTTTTTTATATATTAGAAATTGACATTGATGAATTTGTTCTTTATGGAAACGACACGGTTTGTTTGAAAGTAAGCTTGGTTGTCCAAATTGGGGAAAATAGCACTATTGAGAAGGGTTCAATTTATATATTTTTTTATCATTTTCTAAGAAAAATTAAGTTGTGATAAATAAGGACTCACATGTCATAATTCATAAAATTGATCAAAAGCATTGCTATATGAGGAGTATAGTGCACCATATGAATGTGTAATGAAGAACTTGAGAAGTGAAGTAAGTGGGTCTTCAACTTCTGTACCCATTAGTGAAGCACTACTGGCAATTAAATTCTCATAAAAAAAAATTCACAAATATGGAAATGGTGGTAGATATCATTCGGCTGTAGTTAAACGTCTCCATTTAATTCCATCTTCCAAACTCCAAGACACATGCATGAATATATTCATGATTTTCTTTTCTTGCTTCTTTAATCTTAATTTTCCACAACAAAATGAAGTTTGGAAGAAGTATAGCTAAAGAAGATTTGTATCATGTGGAGGAATAAAAATGGGTGGATGGTGATGTTGGTGGAATAGATCAAGCACGCGTGGTATGAGTAATAAAGAGAACTTTTTAAGCGATATATGCTTCTTACTGTATCAAAAAGCTGGATCAGTGGATTGTATGTGTTTTCTTTTAGCCTTCTTTAGATTAATGTTCACTTCTTTGACTCGGATGATCTCTATGGTGGATGACAATTGGACCTCCAAAAGTGAAAAAGGACCTTGGTGTTCCAGTGTGGACTCCACGATCTCTTTCTCTCTTCCCCCTCCTGATTCCTATTATGCATCAACCTTTTCTCAAGGTATTTTGAGGGTGAAATCTATTAGGTACATATAATTATCCATATTTATGATTTATAATTTAAGCCGTAGGAGAAATTGGGAAAGAACTCGAGGAAAGGTCTTTAGATCAAATCAAAATTAAGTGATATGTTTTAAATTAGACAAACATCAAGATTTAAATTAAAAGCTTTATATTTTTTCCATTTGGCTATTCTTTTGAAATGAGTCTTTGTTATGATTTATGTGGTATCGATTAGTATTGTATTATGTATTTTATGATCACATGTTCAACCATAAGTCACGAGTTTGTCTATATTATTGAACAAATCTCTATTGCATGTTTTTACCACGAAATAATAATTTTTGAATTTATTTAACAGGATAAAATTGACTACCAATTTAATTATAAACACACATACACACACACACACGGTTTGAGGGAGGGTGGCTGAAACGAAATATTAACTACTAAATTAAGAAAAATAGGGTCTGGGCGTATTAAATATTAACTGAGTTTTAGCCCCATCTACTTTATGCAACCTGAACCCCACATCCAATGTACTTTGTTTTTTGTTAATCATCACAATGATGGCTTGTGATGATTAATCATTGTTGATCCAAATAATTAGCCATTTGTCACCCTCTTTTTTTTTTCTAATTAATTGGCTAGCGGGTGAAACGAAGCTTGTAACTAATCATACAATATAAGATATGATAAAATTCAAGGAATCCATCTGACTTAACTGGGCAGCAAAGTGTGTCTTGAGTGGCAGATCTAAGATGATTAATGAATTCTTTGCCATTCCTTTAGGTTATCAAAGCGGCAGCTTTTAATAGCCACATCATTAAATTACCATTTATTGACAACTAAAAAGAGTTCGATTTATGATTGTAAACTCTTAAAGTTCTTCTCTCAAAAATTATAAAGCAGTTAGTCTATAAATGAAGTTAATTAACTGATAATATTCTTTAATATTGAACTTGATATGATTAAAATTCAATGTCTATTAAACTCTTGATCAATGATAAAGAATCAAAACTATTCCGCAAAAGCAAGATTCACATAAGATTATCCTCGTTCATCTTACCTCTTTATTCTTTGTAATAACGTACTTTCAGTTAATTGTTGATAAACACACTTAGAAGGGGATGAATAAGTATGTAGCGTAAAATATGTATTTTTAATACTTTCTCGAAAGTAAAGGACCAATGATTCTCTATTTTAAATTACTGAAAGTGGATAAATAATGTATGGAACAGTTCAAATTACTGAAAAAATCGTTAATTGTTGTAAATGCAATCAATAACTCAAGGAAGTATGGAATTAAAACAAGGTTCTTCTAAAGTGGAGGAGGTAAGTTCAACAAATTTAAAAAATAAAAGCAAGAGAATAAAGTGCATAAAAATTTATCTTGATTTAGTCTACTTCAAAACACTTAAAAATTTTTCTACTAATAAACAAAATACTCATAGAAATGTGATTTTCACCACTTATACTCATCGCACAACAATTTCTCATCAGGGTTTTTTATGACTCACCTTTAACTTTGTCATTTAGAGTTTTAAATTTCTAAACAAACTTTTTTTCTTTTACAAGGCTTTCAAACATAGAACAAAATCACTTTTTATAAATTGATACACAGGATATTAAGCAATGCTTTTTCAACAATAAAACTCATATATTTCTCAAGTTCACTTTGCTTCTACTCTATGTCCATTCTCTGAATATATAGGGACTTTTTGCAATAACTAGTCAATAGAGACAATTTTGATCTTTAACATTCGAGTTCACCGAAACTTCCTTAATTTATTTTTAATATTTAAAACTTTTAGTCTCATAGATTTTAGTTGTTCTTACATATAGTTCATCCAGTCAACTTGAAATTAATGCTAATCACAAAGCTTGAAACAAGAATTAAAGAGATACTTTGTTTTCATATAAGAAACAAAGACAATTACAATTAAAGTTTTTTTGCTCATATTAGTTTCATGTAAAGACCATCACTCATTTTTCTTTACTCATTTATTAATTTGTCATTTAGCATATAATATTAGTTTCACATAATCACGTTTTTTAATAATAAAGTTAAAGCTTAGATAAGTTAACATTTAACTTGTTGGGCTACTTCAGAATATGGACTTTGACATAAATCTGAGTTAAATTTTATTATCATCAAAGTCTTTGGATCAACAACTTGGGCCAACAATTGCAACACAATCTTTCAAAAAAAAAAAGAAGTGTTTAATCAAAGTTAGCAATTAACCATCTATTCTATGTGAGGATCTTCTTTTGTTGTTCTAAGGCAAACCTAAATTCTTGTTACACCAGGAAATGAGAAGATGCGCTCAAAAGGGTGAGAAGCTATCTAAAAATGAGACGGAATCTTACTATATGCAGGGAGTATCCTGGTAGAGATTCAATTCCCAACACTAAAGGAGAAGGTTTTGACAATGAGATCGACATTATTGGTCTAAATATTTACATATTTATAAGTATCATTTCAAAAGGTGTTGTTCTCCCTTGGTGACAACAACTATGGTCATCTTCTAAAATCATTTTCGTACGCCTTCATCGGTTGGTTTGCAAACCCTGTCCTTTAATTTTATGTTTTCCCAAAAAAAAACAAAAGGGGAGTAAGAAGATTCGTTATTATTCTTTAACGTGCAGGTTGAATTTATAGGCAGTCAACAATCACATTATAAATATTTCAGGTTCAGCAGATTCATTCAATGACTTTACCTGCCTGGAAAACCATGTCCTTTTGAAATTGACATGAATTCAGTCACCTTCATTATGAGCTGGCTTATCTTGTCTTTGTGTATGCTAAAACTTCTAGCGTTGCGAAACGGGCGCAACGTCACTCTTCTATATTTTGAGCTAATTCAACTTCTTTAGAGTTAAAAATGAGCCAATTTATCTTCTTCATGATTTGCCTCATCTTTCTACATGATGGGAAATTTCTTCATTTCAGATAACTTCATATAAAGCCTATTCCGGCAGCATCAATAATCTGTTCTAGTTAAGATTAAGTAAATAATATTCATTACACACTTAAGCTTTTTTAAGATTAATGGCAAAACCCCGTCTTTCATTCTTCATTCTTTTACGAAATACTCAAACACAAATTACACAATTAACATAAAATTTAATTAAATTAATCTGCTTAACGTGTTTGTTATTAGATACTTGATGCAATCTCGATCTAACACTATTCCCACCGACGAAAATGGAAGAGCTTTTTTTCTCGTCCACCAGGGCAGGTCCCTTACAGTTGGGGATTGATTGCAAGGGATATAGTCACGGGTTTTAAGGGATTTTTTTTTTGAAGTTATAAAATTTAAATAAAAAAATAAAAATTTTAATTTTAAGAACAAAAATTTTAATGGTATAATTACATATATTTTAATCAAAATATCCCTATTATTATATAATATAGCAACTGTTAAATTATATTAAATAAATATAAAAATATTGATTTTTTTTAATTTAGTAAAGTGTAAAAATATCTCATATAAAAAAATTGTTATAAACAAAAACATATTCACAAAATAATATTTTAAAATTAAATAATTTAATTTTAAAATTAACATTTATATTAAATATATATTAATAAGTATAAGCATGGTCATGAATTTAATAAAATTTTAAAATAAATTAAATTTATTATTTTTGACATAAAATAAATAATATTAAAATAAAAATAAAAAACAATTTTTTAAAATTAATAAAAAATATTATTTCAAAAAAATATTTTTTAAAATATTTTTAATACAGTGAGTCCGTATAATTTAAACATTTATTAACGAAGGGTTTCCCACGAATGTTTTGTTAGTTAGTATGGATATTTTTTTATTAGTACCGTGGGTCCGTATCAGATTTTTCCAAGGGAATGTTCAGCTAGGTGCAGTGATCGCAACAAGTTTAGAGAGTATTAGCTTAAACCCAGTGTTAAAACCTCTGGTCTGTCTTGTGAATAGAAAGGTCTTACCTTTCTTTGCTTTATCTCTTCCTCGCCTTTCCTCGTGTAGATCTGGACCAAGAAATGGTGTCTCTGTGGTTATCAACCTCTGGATCTGTTGCCTCACGCATTGGCTTGGCAATCTTACTCTTGTTGCTCCTCTCTTGCTCCACATTCACTTCTACCGGTACTTCCATTCTTTCTCTCTTTCTTGTCCATGGCGTGATCTTTTCCTACTTTGCTGTTAATGGGTTTCACTTCCCCGAGTTTCCATTTTCCTTTTTCTCAAAATCTGGCTGTTAATGCAGTGGTGGAAATTTGATGGATGAAGGAATTGGTATTGTTTTCTTCATTCTGATCTTAGTTGTAAAACGATTGCTATAGTTGGAAACTTTCTGTCTGCTTCTTGCATTCTAGTTTTTATAATTGGAATTCTTACTACCTTGTGTTAGTTCAAAATTCTATGTTGGCCTTTAATTATTCTCCTTTCCTTTCAAGTTCTTAGAGACTTGTAAGTTGAAATTTGCCATATTTATATATTTGTTCTTGCAAATCCTTACCTAGTTGCATATTGGTGTTTACCTTTGCTACAAGAATAGTGAACAAGATGACTAATTAGATTTAATTAATATATTTTGATGACTACATGTGACATAATAAATAAGCTGTTCAACATCCTTAAAATGAAGAGGCAAAGTTGAACAGGATAGACAGCTAACCGGTACTTTATGCAACTTGATGGAAGTGTGATGTTACTCATGGATACAATCACCTTTTCTATATTAGTCTTCCAGTTTTACTTCGGTAATATCTACTGGAGAAACGAGTGAGGGAGATATAATGAGCTTCGATTCGTTAAACTTTTTGCTTAAAGTATACTGAGAATTTGGAGTCTTCAACTTTTCCTGTTTGTTATACAGACGCCTATGATGCACTTGATCCAACTGGCAATATAACGATCAAATGGGATGTCATTAGCTGGACTCCAGATGGCTACGTTGTAAGTGATAAGAACTTTCTAAATGTGATAAAGTGCCTGGAAAACCATTATGTGCCTAATATAATTGGCTTGATGGATCTTCTTAGTTGCACAAGCCATGTTTATGCAGGGCTTGGAGGTTGTCTGATTGAGGTTAACAAACTCAGGTGGAGTTCTTAGATATATGCTACAAGATTCTTCAATAGAATTACAACATGTGGAAGAACATTTTTAAGGAGTCAATGATATGATGCTAAGTTATAAAAAAGATGTTATACATGTTATATTTTTATTAGAGAACCTAATAGCAAATATCTAAGGAATTTCACCTAAATATTGTCCTCATTTTAATATGGTCCATTGGTTATTATTCTTTGATATATTGTAGGTTGCTATGATACTACTTGCTATCATCACCCTTATTTTTCTGCTTTTCTAGCATTTTGAATCCGTCTTGCTTGGTTGTGCAGGCTGTTGTTTCAATGTACAACTTTCAACAGTACCGCCATATTCAGGCTCCTGGATGGATATTAGGGTGGAGATGGGCTAAAAAGGAAGTTATTTGGAACATGATGGGAGGCCAAACCACAGAGCAAGGAGACTGTTCAAAGTTCAAAGGGAACATCCCACATTGCTGTAAGAAGGATCCTACAGTAGTGGACTTATTGCCAGGAACTCCTTACAACCAGCAGATTGCAAATTGTTGCAAAGGGGGAGTTCTAAGTTCATGGGCTCAGGACCCAACAACTGCAGTAAGTTCATTTCAGCTTATTGTGGGTTCTGCTGGAACATCTAACCGAACTGTCAAACTGCCAAAAAATTTCACCCTCAAAGCACCAGGGCCTGGATATACTTGTGGTCCTGCAAAGATTGTGAGATCAACTAAATTTATTACTAATGATAAGAGGAGAACCACTCAAGCAATGAGTAAGTAACTTACCAAAAATCTTTAACTTGGAAATTCACACATACCTGTGTCCTTCTAAACTTTGTTGATAAAAATTAACATATAAATATGCACATATAATCACTTGAACGCTGCATTTCCAATTTTTATCAAAGGCAGTATTGTCTTTCTAGATAAGATGGAATTGACTTTTCATTAAACAAATAATTAGTTGTTATGTAACTAGCTTGAAGTAATTGTTTGTGTTTTTGACATTGATCAGAAGAGTACTGAGCTGAAAAAGTGAGTTTTCAATTCTAACATAACCTGCATCTTCTGTGGCAGTGACCTGGAATATTACCTGCACATATTCTCAATTCCTGGCCCAAAAGACACCAACTTGTTGCGTGTCCCTCTCATCTTTCTATAATGATACAATAGTAAACTGCCCAACCTGCACCTGTGGCTGCCAAAACAGAACAGAACCTGGCAGCTGTGTGGAGTAAGTGATTAATTTATCTTTTTATAAACATCTGAAACTTGGTCTTTCTCTTTCCTTTTTCCTTTTCATTTTTCACGCTTGGGTTTCTAAGTAACCTTTGTCATCCCTTCTTCCCTCTTCTGATCTTGTCTTGCAGTCCAGATTCCAAATTGTTAGCGTCAGTTGTATCACCTCCAGGCAAAGCTGTCAGTGCACCTCCTCTAGTCCAGTGTACCAGCCATATGTGTCCAATTCGAGTGCATTGGCATGTGAAACTCAACTATAAAGAGTACTGGAGAGTGAAAATCACAATCACAAATTTCAATTACAGAATGAACTATACACAATGGAATCTTGTGGCGCAGCACCCAAATTTTGATAACTTAACCCAAATTTTCAGCTTTAATTACAAGTCATTAACACCTTACGAAGGCTTAAGTAAGTGCTATCTTGCATAGTTATAGTCATAGGCAATCTTGTTGAGAAAGCATTCCAATTCTTATGTAATTGTTGTGGTATCTAATTTTGCAGATGATACTGGCATGTTGTGGGGAGTTAAATTCTATAACGATTTGCTTACTTCAGCGGGACCACTTGGAAATGTGCAAAGTGAACTCTTATTTCAAAAGGACAAATCAACCTTCACATTTGATAAGGGATGGGCTTTCCCACGAAGGATTTATTTCAATGGGGATAATTGTGTCATGCCACCTCCAGATTCCTATCCATGGTTGCCAAATGCAAGTTCAAAACTACTTTTATCTCTACTTCGTACAATCTTAGCTACCATAGCTTCTTTGGTGATCTTACTGACTCATGCATAGAGAATAATGTCTATGGAGAGGTAGAGGTCCGACTCTTTTGGAATATTCTACCATTCTCATGTGCTCCAGGTTATCAGAACTGAAGGCAAATCCATTGCCCAGAACGCATTGGAGCTGCAACTGAAACAGTAGAAACTGACGTAGGTGCATAAATGCTTACGGCAAGTTCTGCCCACTTATCTGCTTTGGGGGTTAATTTTTACTGCCACTTCGACGCACATATTTATAGCTGTTCTATTGTATAATTATTTAGATTATAAGCTCGGATCATTAGTACTTTTATTATTTTCTGTAGAATAATATTGATTTGTTAGCATTGTGGTGAAAAATTCAAGTTATATTAAATTTATTTATTCTTGGCCCCTTCTGGATCCTCCAGTCCCCATAACCAATGAGAAGCAATTTTTTGTATTTCGAAGGGAAATTGATATGCAAAGATACACTTTACAGCGTTACTTCATAGTAAGTAACTCAAAATCATGGGAGATTCTAGCTCATATCTCAGATAAATCCGTTCATCTGGAACGTCCATTTTAAATATCTCGCAGCTAAATTGTCCCACTCCGGAGTGTCACTATAGTAGAGTCATCACCGTATGAAGAAATATGGTAAAAATCACATAGGCTGCCATGAATGAAATAATTGTTGGTTGTTTATTAGCAGAGTTTGGCAAGGTAGGGTACGAATCAGGAGGTGGCAGCATGCACTCGTCACCATTGAAGTAGACCTTCCTGGGAAATGCCCATCCCTGCTTGAGCGTGAAAGTGTTCTTGTCCTTCTTCATAAGCACCTCGGACTGAACATTCCCTTGAGGCCCAGCTTGCATCAATAGATCATTGTAGTATTTCAAACCGTAGAACATGCCTGTGTCATCTGCATAATCACAGAGTCAATATAAACTTGGTTACAGAAACCTCTTCATGGAGCTTTAACGCAGAAAAATACGCAATTTTAAAATTTACTTATGGATTCATATGGAAGAAGTGGTTTGTATTCAAAGCTAAAGACTTGGGTGACATTGTTGAGGTTAGGATGCTGTGCAACAAGCGTCCACTGTGTATAGTTCGTTCGATAGTCGAAGTTGATGATGGCGATCTTGACTCGCCAATAGTCCTTATAGTTGAATTTTACATGCCAATGCACCCTGACACGGCACATGTGGTGTGTGCATTGTAACAATGGTGTGTTATCCTTCTTGGGAGTGTTTATTCCATCTTCTTGCGGTATCTTTGAGTCGCTCCTACATATCCACCATAAACAAAGAAAAATTAGCTTCACTGTTAACCAAATGAAGCATGTATATAGCCCTTCAGGCTTCAGGATTCCACTAATTGCTTGCTTTTAAGCACATGCACTTTAAAACTAGAATCATGTTTATGTCAAATACATGTTGAACATTCTTATTGTGTCGCATCTTGTGTTCATGCTTCCTAGATTACAATACTAAATGAATCTTGAAGGTGACTTACGTAACGCAGGTGTCATTATTCTGACAACCACAAGCACAAGTTGGACAAGGTGTGATTGTATCACTGTAGAAAGATGAGAAAGAAACACAGCAACTTGGGTTCTTGGAGGCAAGAAACTGTGAATAAGTACATGTTACATTCCAGGACACTGCATCGAAACCATGAACAAGAAATATTAAAACTCATATTACACTTGTGGGCAGGTATTGTCAAGTTAAGGGAAAACCATGAATAATTTTATAATAATATCTAATATGTCCCTTCACATAAAAGTTCATTAAACTTAATGTATGGACGAAGTACCAATCCACAAACCTAGTTCTAAAATGTAATTTAAGCATAGAGAATGGGGTAAAACAGCAATCAAATTCTAGACTATTACTATGTAAATTCAAGAAGTTTAAACAACAGGCATAACTATCCATATAATCTATACAACCAGATGCAGATAAGGAGAAAAGAATATGCTTACTCAGTGCTTGAGTTTTGCGTCTATGATCATCTGTGGGGAAGACAGTGGACGGAACAACCTTGGCAGGGCCACAGGAATATCCTGGTCCCGGTCCTAGAAACTTGTAGTTCTTGGGGAGTTTCACAGTCTTGTTGGAAGTGCCAGACTGGCCCACAGCAATCTGAAAAGCTGAGAATGCAGCCGTAGGTTCCTGTCCCCAAGATGTTAGGACACCCCCCTTGCAGCAGTTGGTATACTGTATGTTGTAAGGAGCTCCTGGAAGCAAATCAACCACTGTTGGGTTCCTCTTGCAGCTGTGTGGGATTTTTAACTTGAACTTGGAGCAGTCTCCTTGCTCTGTAGCTTGCGCCCCAACCATTGTCCATATTATCTCTTTTTTCGCCCATGTCCATCCTAGTGTCCACCCAGGGTTCATGATATTTCGGTACAACTGAAAGTTGAATACTGTCACAGTAGCCTGCCAAAATCCAACCAAACATTGCTCAGTTGAGAATAACTAGAACATTATTTGGGTGAATAATCTGTTTTAATTTCTTTTTCTGAAATTCAATGTACAAAATTTGAGAACCAAAGAGGTGTTTTGTTTCAAATCTGTGATCCTTCTTATATGCTATTAGGAATTTCGTATTAAGAAACACGAATACAGTACACAACACCAAAATGAACAGCATGACAAATCAAAACATCTAGGGGTAGGAGGCAGGGAATTAGTTTTTGATGGAATAAGAATGAGAAATGAAATGGGAATTGAGAGTAATCTTGTATTCATAGTTTTGTTTGTTAGAATGAAAGAAAAAATATAAATATTTTTATTTTTTTATATTTAGTTGAATAAAAATAACATAAAAATAGAATGAGAAAAAAATTAAAAGATTAAAATACCTTTAACTATTTTTTACTAATAATAATAAAATAATTATTTTTAATTATTCAATAATAATAAAAAATAATAAAATATTATTTTAATTTAAAATTTTATTTTTGATTACCTTTAATAAAAAATTATTTGAAAAAAGATAAAATGATCTTAATTTTTATTCTCCTACTCAATTTTCTCTCACCTACCCCAAAGTAAAAAATTGAACTCTCCCATGTTAATGGGAGACAACTCACCCAAAAAAAACTCCCTCACATACCAAACATGCTTTTATCTCAATCTCACTCCTTTTCTCTTTCTAACATTCAACTCTCCCATCTACTAAACATGACACTAGTGTCCATGTGTAGTTGATGCCATGTTGGACAGGCATCCAACACATCTATTTTTGGAAACATTTGTGCTCTATAATTTCAGTCAAATCAGAATGATCATAATTTGGAAGCTACCAAATAACCATCTGAAGTCCAGGACATGATATCCCATCTTATTGTCACGTTCCCAGTTGGATCCAATGGATCATAGGCCGCTGCATAACACAAGAAGAACAATAAATTGGGATGAATCCATGAACAATTAACGTATTCTCACAACAGCAAATTCATTTCTTACCCGCCGGAGAGATTAGAGCGAGACATAGAGCAATTAAGGCGACGAACTTCAGCTCCTGCTGTTTACCATTATCAAATTCCATACCTTAAGTTTAGAGAATAACAAGCCCTGATGTGGGAGGCCATGTACTGCATGTGTAAGTGTGTTTTAAAACAAGAGGTTCCAGATGAAGTTTCACGTAGTAGTAGTTGTTAGGTCCTTGTGATATCATCTTCATTTGAAACATTCTGTCCCCATCTCTTCTATTATTTTGCATCCCCATCGTCAGTTTTAACTCTCGTTCAATATAGCGAAACTTAGGCAGTGGAGGATAGAAAAGCTGGTGTGATATTTTCAGTGATCAATTTGAATGATATAGCTCAAGCATTTGTCCTTTGGAAGGTGCTCGAGCTAGCTTAGTTGTGCCTTGGCACATCAGGGAAGATAAGTTCTCTGTTTCTCTAGTTTTCACTACCTTTTCTTCAGTTTTAGTTTTGGGCTTTCTCTGGCTCATCTTAGTTTATTCTTATAGAATTTTTTAGATGACAAATGATATCCTATTTCGTACACATAATAGAAAATTGATTTTTATATTTTTATTTAAAAAAAATATTATTAAATAACAATTATAAAAATATAATAGATATTACACATAATTTTAAGAAAAAAAAAAACTTCTCCCTTGAGGCCAACCAAACAAGGCCTAAATTATGATTCAAGAACAAGCATTTGAATACCAATATTGTAATGTAATAAAATTTGAAATGTTGATAAACAATCAAAAGTTGCATAGTGTCACGAGCGCAACCATTTTGTTTAAAAGACAAAATTTAAGAGAATTTTTTTAAAAATTATTGACGTCTTATATTTGTATAAAAAAATTAATAACAAAGATAATGTCATTCTTTGTCTCCTCTTAGTAGATGAATTTAAGTTAATTCAGTTTATGGTTTATTTTTATGGTCTGGGGTTAAATAATACATCCGCAGCGTTATGTAATTTGTGTAGATTTTCGGAGGAAATGGCCAAATCATCTATCGTCAGTTTGTCATCAAGACAAGATACGGCAATCCCTTTGATGAATCTGTCTTGGGCAATCTGGTATAAAGTTACCGTCTTTGGGTTGATTGAACCAAAAATAAGTAAATTATATCAATTTTTTTAGTTTGATTAAATTTTATTTGATTTTTTTATTTTAAATATATTATTTGATTCTTTTGATATTTATTATATATTATAATTTTTAATTTATTTTCTGTCAATAAATTTAATTTTTTATACAATACATATTCTTTTTAAAAATAAAATTATTTAACTATTTTTACTATCATATTAAAAATAAAATTATAATTTCATCTTAAAGTTTTGCGTTAATTTAACTGTTTTTACTATCATGTTTAAAATGAAATCACAAATTCATATGTAGAAGTCCACATGACATTTAAGATAACTAAAATAAACACGGTATGATCGGGTATGATTTCGAAGTGCTTCTGCTGTTGCTCAAACCAGATTTGTATCCATCTTTGAATGGAGTGGAGAGTTATAGGCTTCAGGGACAGAGCAGAGAGGTTCTGTTAATTCACAATCAAAGAAAGTATATGATCTAGATTTTCATATGGGTTTGAACAAAAGGGAGTGGTTAAAACTGGATAGCCATCCTCGACTGTGGAGTGTAATTCCAAGAGGGGCTTAGATTCCAAAAACATTGACGCTGTAATTCCAAATTAGTATCATGCATGGGTAGGTGTGTTTCAAAACGAGAGGTTCTAGATGATGTTTCACGTAGTAGTAGTTGTGAGTTACTTGTGATATCATCTTCATCTGAAACATTCTGTCTCCATCTCTTCTATTATTCTGCATCCTCATTGTCACTTTTAACCCTACTTCAATATCAGCGTTTTCCAGCGAAACTAAGGCAATGGAGGATATAAAAGCTGATGGGGAATTTTCTGTGATTTGAGCAATATAGCTCAACCATTTGTCCTTTGCAGGAACAGGTTCTCTGTTCTTCTGTTTTCACTGCCTTTTCACTCATTAAATGAAGAGTAAATTATATAGTTTTTTTTTATTTTGCTAAAATTATAAGGACATCTTTTTAATTTTAATTTTAATTTTTTTGACTAAAATATTATTTATTTACATTTTTTAATTAAAAACATGTGTTTAAATTAATTAAAAGATATTTTAGTTAAAAATTTTAAAATTAAACTAAAATGAAGGATAATTTTTTATTTTAAGAGAAATCTATGTATATTTTTAAAATAAAAAAATTATTTAGTTTTCGCAAAATTCAAAAGATGTATGTATAATTTATTCTTAAATTAAACCATTTACCTCAATTTGATTTGAATCTTCTCTTGCACATTGTGTAATAATAATAAAAAAAGAGGCAAGTTAAAAATAATCCATTCAAATAAGTCCCACGACCCTATCTTTTTTTTAATTTTTAATCTGCATAACCAATAATTACAAAAGAGACCAAAACCGACTTCATACTTATACACGCTTGGTCTGCTTTGTCTTGGTTTATTCTCATAGGATATCTCACATGATAAACCAACTCATATAATATGGACACAATTTTTCTTTCTGGAAAGAAAAAAAAAAGAACTTACAAGTAATTCTTAGGTATCTATAATTAAATTCTTCTATAGAATATAATTATGATATATCAAAAGCTTTTATCAAATAATTAATAATGTAATGTTTTGTATCTATAAATGAATTAGTTAATTCAGTTTCTGGATTTGTTTTATCGTCTATGGTTATATATATATATATATATATATATCAACATCAATATGTAATTTGTGTAGATTTACAGAGGAAATAGCTAAATCATTTATTGTCAGTTTGCCATCATGATCAGATTAGGCAATTCCATCAATGAATTAGCCACAAGATTAGATGGATTGGGAGAGAATCCATTATTTCAGTGTTGATTCCATTATAGGGAGAAGACTCCTCCCAACCACCCCATTTCCATATTGTACTCTCTAAAATGCTAATATCTGGTCATTTCATATGTCTCCGGTTAATAATGCCAGCGTTGAACTGAATATACAACAAAGCCACTATGTTTTTTTCTTTTTAAATTACTTAAAGGGTGAATTTCGAACTTTGTATAAGTTAAATATTTATTCTAAATGACCATAAAAATGTATTATTTTAGATTAATTTGATGTATTTAAAATTTTATTGTTTTAAAAAATTAAAACTCAAATTAATTATTAAAATAAAATATTATTTCTTTTTTATCAAATAGTTGTCTTAAGTAAATCACCACGATTTGGGTTAAAGGAGCTGAGTGTGACGACCAGGAAGAGAAGAGGCAAGACAGAGGAGGTTTTAGAGTGTCTAAAATCTTCTGGAGTATTCCAGATTCATTAAGGATTTGGAGATCTCTAAAGTTATGTGAAATATTTTAAGATACTCTTGTATCTCTTATATGTTCTAAAGTTTTCTTTGTAAATATCTAGAATAGGAACATTCTAGAGAATTAATATAGACCGTAGGATAGGATTGATCCCATCCGTCCATTAAGGAGGTGATAAAGTTGTAGAATAAAGGGGAGGCCTATAAATACCTTCATCCTCCTCATTTGTAATCATCCAAGAATTATGCAATACAAGTTCTTTCTTCAAGTTCTCTCTCTAACTTTTCTTATTGCTCATCTTGCCTACTTGAGGGTTCGGCTGACTTAGCTAAGATCAAGAGAATTGATCAAGCTAAGGGCGGCACAGTTGAAGATTGGGAGAAAAAGTTTCAAGGCCGTGACATGAGGCTCCATTTATAGTCATTAATATGCGTTTTATGTATCCCTTGCGTACGGTTCCAGTAATTGGAGCCCATAGTTTTATGTTTATTTGCGTATGACACGGAAGCTTTTACATGATTTTGCAATGGACTAGATCTGAACATAGTCTTTTATATTTTTATTTATCAATTTTTTAAGATAAAATAAGGGTAAAGAAGACCATTTATCTCCGGAAGAATAAAATATATCATATTCAATTAGTGGATCCACTTTGTATTAAGTTTCTGTCAAGCTATCTAAGGCAATAATGGTTGGGGTGTTATACAACAACAAAGTCTTTTTCCATTAAGTATGGTCGATTATATGGATCAATCGACGCCATAAACACTTATCGTAAATCATATTTTTAAACAAACTATTTAAATCTAAATCTCTCTTAATAATTTCTCTTATAATTTTTCTTAGTTTTCCTCTATCTTTAATTATTGGACTATTCTTCATCTCATCTACTCTCATAACTGGGGCTTCTATAGGTCTCTTCCCCACATGACCAAACCATCTAAGTCTCAATTCTATAATTTTTTTACAATAGGTGCAACTTCTACCTTCTCTCTAATGCATTCATTTCTAATCCTATCTCGTCTGGTGTATCCACTCATCCAACGCAACATTCTCATATCTGCAATATTAAACTTATTCTCTTGTTGACTTTTTATTACTCAACACTCAATTCCATGCAACATTGCAAGTCTTATAATTATGCGATAGAATTTATCATTAAATTTGAGTGGTATTATTCTATCACAAATAACACCTGAAGCACAAAGCCATTTTTTAAATTAGAAGTGTATTAAGTGATATATTTTTAAACTTGAGAAGAAATAATTGTAATTTATCCTAAATAATATAGTGGTCACCTTTCAAATGATTCATGTCTTTGACAGTACTTTTAAGGAATGTTAACTTATCGATTTTTCAACTACACTATGATACATGGAAAGTAAGACGAGATATATGATCCTTATAAATTGAGGTTATATTTAGCAATGTTTTTAAAACTGGATCGATCATTGAATTGGTGAAGATATTAGTTCATGGTTCATTGGTTGAACCGTGGTCAAACTGGTGATAATTAAATATATATATATATTTATTTTATTTTTATATATTAAAATTTAATATAATAAAAAGTAATAAGTAAATATTAATAAATTTTAAAACATATTATAACTAATTATACATAAAAATAAATCAAATATGATATAATATTTAAATTTTAATTTGTCCATATATTAAAATATATTTATACAATTTTAGTAAATAGAAATGTCAATTCAAAGGTTAGGATTCAAATTGTAAGATAATGGTTTTAATTTGCTAAAATAGAAATATAAGCATTTGTATTAAATTTAAATATTACACTTCCTACGTGACATTACTTCTTGATTCAATGGTGCAAGGATGACTGTTCCAACCTGGAAGGCAGGGGTTCGAGACAGTAAAGGCAATTATGCTGATTTGTTCAAATGAAGATAAGTTCTTATATTAAATATTGCCTATATCAACTAAAAGCCCCTTCTTGTATCAGTGGTAAGTTGCAGTGCTGATGAAGGCAAGAGGACGAGTTCGAGACGTGACGGGAACCATTTTGGGATTATATTTGAAGACTCGATTCAATCGTAGATTTTGAGCTGATTTTCACCCCAAATCGATCGGTTCAACTCGATTTTTAACCATCTTTGACCGGTTTTGAAACAAACCAGTTCCTAGGAACTTTCGGACTGAATAGGATGCTGGTTCATCGGTTTTCAGGTTGAACCGGTCAATCCGGTTCGGTTCTGACAACATTGATATTTTATATGTGTCTATAAAAAAAAGGAGAAAGAGAATTTAAAAAAAGTAGATAAAATGAAAATTGATATTTGTACTTTTATTTAAAAATAATAATTTAAAAATAAATATTATTAAATAATTATAACAAGAGTAAAATAGATATTTTTTAATTTTTTTAATAATATCATTTCCATCAATCTTGTGAGAAGGGTACCAAGCACATCGAGGAAAAGGCAATAAGGTACTAGTTTGTCACTTGTTTTGGCGATGGCAACAAAGCCTAAGGATCTGCGCATGACATACTGACATAATGAAATTGGGAGGCACGAGAGCCAACTAGAGTCATCGGTTGCCGACAGTCACTTATATTATCAAATTATTGCTTTCAATGCTTCTCTGCAAGTTTTTTTCTTTTATAATTTTAGTTTATTAATTTTTTTAAAATAAAACTTACACATGATTTTTAAAACCGAACCGGACCAGCCAGTTCGACCTGGAACAGGTCCCTGGTCCGGTTCAATTGGTCCAGAAAATCGATCATCTAAAGAACCAATCAAATCGGTCAAGAACCGGTGAAAACGGATAAAAATCAGTTTGAACTAGTCCTAGCCAATTTTTTTAAAAAAATTTTATATAATAGTAAATGTTATGAGCTTTTTGAAATTATGTTGAAAGATATGAAAACTTATAAAAAAAAAATTAACCAACATATCATTAGCAATCATTTTAGTCATTAATTTTCTCCTTAAACATAGCTTTATATATGCATTAATTCTTTAGTATACATTAAGAATTTAAGTGTATTAGTGAATGGCTTCTTATTATGCTGGTGATAATTATTATAATATATTGGTAATGATACTTTAAACAACCACATACTAATAAAGAAATCATTATTAATTATATACTTAAAGTTTTATAATTATATATTATTATACTTAATAGTTAGTTACTAACACATTAACTAAATATTATTAATATATTATAACAATTGTTAGACCGATACATTAAAAAGTCATTGATAATACGTTGGTGTCTAAACCATCACACAGCATATAAGTATATTAGGAATGCAATTGCAAAGAAAATACACATATAATAAACCTTCAAAGAGTTCAATTTTATCACTTTTTTTTATGCTTGCTTTCTATTATGTTTTATTTTTTAATAATATTTCTTTCAAATATCAAGATATTTAGCCAAAATTATTATTTAGTTTTTATTTTTAAATTTTTTTAATGATAAGTAAAATCTTAATATAATTTAGAAACTTTAAAATTGTAATATTAAATACTATTAACTTTGAATCATAAATAATTTTTATAGTATCTTAAAAAATATTAAATTAGTAATCAAATATTTAAAATGTACTAATATTTATTTGTTATATTAAAATTTTAATATATAAATTTTTTAAAAAAATATATTTAATTATTATCAGTTCAACCACGATTTGACTACGGTCCGATTAATAAATCGTGAACTAGTGATTTCACTGGTTCGATAACTGGTTTGGTTTTAAAAACATGAAACTTACATATCGTAAATAAAATTTATTGAAAAAATTATTCATTTTATAACAAACACACTAATAACTTGAATAAGTTATACAAATATCTTTAAATTTTATTAAAACTGAAAACGAACTCGTGCATTCCACAAGCATCTTGTAAAATACATATGCATAATTAAAAGAATCTTTTTGTTAACATCTAATTATTAAATAAAATTAATGATAAACATATGTGTCAAAGGTTAAATCTCTATCTGTGTTATATAATAAATGTACATGATAATAAAGAACAATGTTGCATATTTTTTCATAAAATCATATTTTAAAATAAATTTTTTAAATGTGATTATATATGCAATAATAACTTATTTTGCCATTGTTAAAACTATTTTAAATAATATTAATGCTAAAAAAAACAACGTCTAGATAATCAAGCTCAATTGATCCAACTTGGTGGAATATCAAATAAATAATTAATCAACATATTATACGAGGCAATTGCAAATTGTTTAATAGCTATAAAATATTAAATAAACAGTAATAACAAAGAAGTGTTTGAGCATTTAAACTAAGAAGATGTAAACATAATAAGTATAAGGTTGAAACTATATCAATTTTTTTTTAATTTTTTAAATATGTATAGACTCGTCATAAAATAAAAAATTATACTATACTTTAATATAATTTTAAATTTTAAACAAAAAAGTTAACAGAAGATATTTTTGTTAAAAAATTTGAAATTAAACTGAAATGTATATCTTAAAAATGAAGAGAAAGTTTGTCTAAATTCAATAAAATTCAAAAAAAAAATTATATAATTTAATCTAATAATTTTAACCCATACACCATCCTAATTTTTCATTGTTGCATTTTTTTCCTTTTTTCTCTTTTTTGAAGAAGCATGAAGTTTAAGGAATTAAGAGTAAAAAATAAATAAAATAAAAATCGAATTTGAAAATATTATATCTCCTTACATTAAAGTTAAAAAGGAAAAATTGAATCACAGCTCTTAAACTGAATATTGCTCCTCATATGTGCCATTGTCACACCTTTTGACAAAAATAAAATAAAATAAACTCATGGAGCACAAGATCTTTTAACTAATACAAAACAAAAGACTAAATTATACTAACATTTATTAAATTTTGATAAAATTACACAAAATAGATTTTTATTTTAAAAATTATGCAAAAAAAAAATTTATAAATTTTTTTTTGAATATTTTTTTTATGCAATATGAATTCTTTCAAACATAAAATTGTTTGATTGTGTTTATTGTCATATTAGAGAAAAATTACAACCTTAAATATATTGGAACTTAATATCAACTTACTTATTTTTATTATCATATTAATAAAACCATAGTTTTATATTTTGTAAAAAAATTAATTTCCTTGACCTAAAAAAAATAGAAGAGAGGTTTCAAAAGTACAAATCTTAAATTTATCAATTAAAATATAATAAATGTATAATTTGTTTAATTTAAATATGAAAAGTATATAATTTAATTAAAAAAGTCATACATTTGTTTATAAAAATTATATATTTATCATATTATTATTAAAAAATTATATACATATTATGTTTTAATTAAAAATTTTGATTTAAAAAAGAATTTCAGTAATTTTTTTTCAAAAGAAATTAGTGCAGTTTATTTCAAAATAAAATAACGAAGAATTAACAACTTAATAATTGGATTACTTTTTAATAACTTGTAGCCTTTTCTTCATTAAAAAAATAACTAATATGTTTTAATAAAAATGAAAAAAATATATGTAATTTTTTCATATCTTTACTATTAAATTTTTTAATTAAAATATGATAAGTGTATGATTTTTTAATAATATTATAATAAATTTATAGTTTTTACAAATAATTATATAATTTTTAAATTAAATAATATATTTATTATATTTTAATTAAATAATTTGAGAACAAAAATATTAAAATATTTATCATAATAAATTAAAATAATAAAAAGAGGCAGAGAAAGATCAGGGACAAAAGTACGCGTGTAGGACGGAGAAACGAAGGAGGTGTGAAAGTGAATAGAAAGCTTACAATTACGGAGTTTTTTGGACTCTACAAAGGCTTTTGGCACCGGCGACTTTTAAACATTGATGGCTTCGCCTAACTCTATTCGTACGCCTCCCCTTCCATCACGCGCAATTGACAAAGTACTCCCACCGATCACTTCCTCACCTTTCCATTTCCATATTGCCATGTGCCAACTTTTTCTTGAATTTCAGAAATGTTCAACAAATTATTTAAAAAAATTATATACAAATTTTTATATCTTTATTATTAAAATTTTAAATTAAATTATATATTTATCATATTATCATTAAAAAATTATGTACTTATAACAGGAATATAAAAAAATTGTATATAAATTTATTCTTATTTAAATTTGTTGCCACTAAATTACATTTAATAATATTTTATATTTATTCTTGAAATATGTTAACAGTTAAAGCTGCGAGAATTTTAGGTGTCATTCTCACCAACTTAGTTAATTGAACTCATAACAGTCCAAACTGCAAGTACAAGACATAGGACACGTAGAATTCTAGTTCGTCGAAATGTCGAACCTATAATCAAAGGCCGATAGGTTAATTCATTTAGTTAGGTATATTTTGAATAAATAATGTTGTCCTGTGATCGGATTAAAAATTGTATGGTTACAGAGTTTTGTCATGGCATTATATGTTTGGCCACATTCTTTACATGGTAATTTAGCTCTACGAGATTCCATACCATAAAATTGTGGATTAAAAAAAAAAAAACGGGTCAGAAAATATCATTCGAGAGAGTACTGTAAGTTACAGATTCGCACACACGCAAAGATTATGGTCGGCAGGCTTTGTTACAAAAATTAATTAATTTGAGAAAACCTATCTTCTTCTTCATCACCTATCTTTCGTGATAGTCCTTTTTTTAAAAATATTTTTTTTTGGGTAAACCTGTTGCGAAGGATCTTAGGAAAGGTACAGTGTTGACATCAATAAAATGAAACAAAGTGCAAAACCTTTTTCTTATATAGTGGAATATAGTCGGATTCACAGTTAAATTCTTTAAATATATGTAGCGGAATAATTAATGAAAGGTTAAAATTTGAAATATATATATATATAATTTTTTATCCTTAAAAAATACATATCTTTACTATTTGATCTAAGAATTTTGAAATTATACAATTCAGTGGTCAAAAGTTTTTTTACTAACTTTTATTAGTCTCTGTCAACCTAATCTCATAGACTCACAAGTAAGAAATTAAAAAATTTCAAGAATTAAATTATATTTTTAAATTTAAAAATTAAATATTTCAAGTATTAAAAAAAACCCTCCTCCTTAAAGTTTGAAACTTTTACCTGATTTCCTAATTTTTGGCGAGGAATCAGAAACTCACAGAAATACCTGTTTGGTGAAAGAAAGGGGAGGGAATGGCTGAAGCAACAGGCATAATTCCCATAGGACGCTGTACAAGCCTGTCCAGCACGTGCCACCAATAGCAGCATCCCTCTTTCAAATACAAAAACCCCCTCGAAGCCCTCCTCCTTGTCCTCAATCCAAACCTCCCTCAGCTCCGATTCTCTCCTTTCTCTTTCTCTCTTGCTTCTGCAAGTTACGATCTCCCTTGCTCTCACACAACCATGTCCGGAGCCGTGGTGAATCCCACTCCTCTTCTCAAAGATGAGCTCGACATCGTCATTCCGACGATCAGGAACCTCGATTTCTTGGAGATGTGGAGGCCATTCTTTCAGCCTTATCACATCATAATTGTGCAAGATGGTGATCCTTCCAAGACCATTAAGGTCCCCGAAGGCTTCGATTACGAGCTTTACAACCGCAACGATATCAATCGGATCTTGGGTCCTAAGGCCTCTTGTATTTCATTCAAGGACTCTGCTTGTCGCTGCTTTGGTTACATGGTGTCCAAGAAGAAGTACGTCTACACTATTGACGACGATTGCTTTGTAAGTCTGTCCTTTTTCTTCTCTCTTAAATTACAATTATGGGTTTCCTTCTGTTTCTTCTGCGAGTCTTTTGGAAGTGGGTTGTGGTTTTCCAATGGGTAGACTTTCGGATCTACGTGGTTTCTTTCCTCCAGTTTCTCTATCTCTTTTCTGGAAAACTGAATTTTGTATCTTAATTGCCGATGCTGTTATATTCTTGTGTAGATGTGGTTCCATGTGTCATAATCTCCCTTTCTTGTTCTGTTTTCAGTGATATCACTGTATGATCTGTATATGTGTCGATTTTTTTTTCCGTAATCTTTTACTAGAGTCAGTCATCCCAATGGCTGTTTGTTTTCTTTATTAAGAATACGAACTCATGTCTTTAACTGAACCTCTTATCATACTTGATCTATTTTGGTAGGCCTTCAGAATTCGAAGAATTCATCCAGTTTTCTTAATCTATGATTTGTTCTTTTCTAGCTTCATCGTAGATCTTATTCTCTTTCCTGACTTACAGATTTAGATGCTGAGATCTGTGTCCTATTAATTTTTCTGGTAATAGATTTGAATTAGATTGGGTTTTTGAATTTGAATTTTGATCAGGAACAACATATTGCCAAAGATTCCATCAGCCACTTTAATTTCTTGGTTCTCTCATTGAGGCCCGTCTAATTCTCTCATCTGTATTTGATTTACACACAACTAAAATCTCCTTAACAATTAGGCACATAATCTCTTGAGATCTGCTGGCACATGTTATTTTCTGACAGCTGTAGTTATTTGATCTGTTATTCAAAACATCAAGAAAGGGGGTTAGACCTAAGGTCTGAAACATATCATATTAATTTCCAGGTTGCTAAAGATCCATCTGGCAAGGACGTTAATGCCCTTGAACAGCATATCAAGAACCTTCTGAGTCCATCAACCCCATTTTTCTTCAACACTCTCTATGACCCATACAGAGATGGTGCAGATTTCGTCCGTGGTTATCCATTTAGCCTACGTGAAGGTGTCCCTACAGCTGTTTCTCATGGTCTCTGGCTCAACATCCCTGACTATGATGCCCCAACTCAGCTGGTGAAGCCACTAGAAAGAAACACTAGGTATGGTATCCTTTGTAGCACACTATGAGTTCTCTTTTCAGTTTGCTTTTGTTATATTTTCTTTTCTGAAGCAGTTTATTCACAGCAGTTCTCTTGGTCTCTCCTAGGTATGTAGATGCCGTTATGACCATACCAAAGGGAACCCTCTTTCCCATGTGTGGTATGAACTTGGCATTCAACCGTGAATTGATTGGTCCTGCAATGTACTTCGGACTCATGGGCGATGGTCAACCCATTGGACGCTACGATGATATGTGGGCTGGCTGGTGCACCAAGGTATTCCAAACTTCAATTTGAGCTTCTAGTCTTTTACCTTTAACATTGCACATTCCTTAATGAATTTAATTGTGTAAGATTTGCGCTCACTATACTTTCTGTCGATATAATGTAGGTCATATGCGATCATCTGGGGTTGGGCGTGAAGACAGGTTTGCCCTACATCTTTCACAGCAAAGCTAGCAACCCTTTCGTGAACTTGAAGAAGGAATACAAAGGAATTTACTGGCAGGAAGAGTTGATTCCATTTTTCCAGTCTGCTTCTCTTCCAAAGGAATGCACTACCGTTCAGAAGTGTTATATTGAACTCTCCAAGCAAGTTAAGGCAAAACTTGGAAAGGTTGATGAATACTTCAACAAGCTTGCAGATGCCATGGAGACATGGATCGAAGCTTGGGACGAACTAAACCCATCTGTGGCAAAATCTGATGCTTTGCCCAATGGTCCGGCAAAGTAAAATATTAACTGTTCTTTTTTTTGGTAGTTTTAGAGTAATGTCTCCTACTATCCTTTTTGTCCAAGGATATGTGCGGCCCTAGGGTAAATTATTGGGCACTGCTGAGGATAAGGCGATGCTTGTCATTTTACCGTGTGCCCAGAACAATAAAATTTGAAGCGCCCTATTATTATTATTATTATTATTATATAGGTTGGGATGTAACTTATTTATTTTATTGACTATGTCAGTCTTTTAATGTCATATTGAGATTATTTCTTTTCGAATATCAGGACTGAGTTTGCGATGATTGTGTCGTTTGCGTTCTTCCTCCTCCTCCTTTTTTGGTTTTATTTTTCTTTTCTAGTTTCTTGAAGCCATCCTAGGTAATCATTATTACGTGGTTTGAATTTGAAATTCCAAAGGCAAATTTTGTTTGGGGGCCAACAAAAGGCTGGTCGACTGACTTTGTGACTCATGGATCTATTGGATATTGGATCGTCAGCTCACTTAGAAAAGGAAGAGTGAATTGTGGGCTTGGTAAATGTCTTTTTCAAAATGCAACGGTCAAGTGGGAGTCAAGACCATACGAAGAAAAATGTGCGGGTTGATAGTTACCCTCTTTATCTTTTTTTTGGGTAAATGAAAATTTTAAATTAAAATAAAAAATAGATAAGGCTGGCACTCTTTAGAAAGTTTATAAACAAAAATACGTAGTAATCAATAACAAAAAAAATATTTGATAGTTTTTTCCCTTTTAGTTAAATGATACGAAGGAAAAAGTAATGGAAAAAGTGAGTATGTGGTTTAAGAAATAACTTGTGTCTTTTTTTAACTAATAAAAAGAAATAGATATTAAGTAATAATTATAAAAATGTAATAAACATTACATATAATTTAAAAAAGAATTTCCCTTCCCTTTCAAACAACAGAAAATATAAATGGAACAGCAAAGAATGGGAAAAGAATTTCAGTCATCTAAACTCACCTAACGGGATTTTTATTAAGAGAAAGGAGTCAATTTTCAAGTAAGAAGGACACTTTAACATGACAGAGGTGGGGAGGCTTTCATAAAATAAAATAATAAAAAAAAAGGCTTCCAGTTTGCTGGGGGGAGATGATAGATCTAGGGATTTTATAATCGAGGTTTTGATAGAGCGAGAAGAAACCAGGTCTGGGTTTCCTTGTATGGGAAGGGCCCATGTTTAAGGGAGGAGGTAATTTGTCGCTAGGTGTGATAGATGGAGGGTCATTTAATGCAGCGGCGGTAGGATACTGCTGCCGATTGTGAGCAGAGGCGACTGTCATCCATGAGGGGTTAAAAAATAAAATAAAACAAAACAAAACAAAGGAGGAATAAGACCATTTCAATGCCAGAGCCACCGGTTAATTTATCCTACTGAAAATCGTTTTGGCAAAGCATAACCGTTACTACTTATTTCTTAATCATTGTGAAGTGTAGATCCAGGACATCGGTAAAGATCCTAATAAGAGAACAAGAGAAAATAGTGAATGCTATTGAGAAGAAAAAGAACATAAGCATAATTTAGTCAGATTTGTATTACTTTTTCTGAAAGCATAAAAGCATTCTTTATTTGTTGAGGGAAACGCCAACTGGAAGAGTTTCGTAAATGTTATTCTTTTCTCCTTCACTTGTCAAGCATTGGACTGAACGTACACGTGGGTTTTCCACCTAATGAAGTTGATATTTGTACTTTCTTGACTGTTTCCAAGTTATAAATATTCCTTTTGCCGCCCAACGCCGAAGAATGGTGCCGTAATTCACGTCTACATGGACGATGATAATGTATCGTCTAAGCCGGCAGGGACCAAGTTGTTAAACGCATATGATCCTAAATCAAATATTTCGTTAAGAGACTTAGAGCAAGAAAATATCTTATGCCGATACGATATTTACAATTTCAAATTTTGTCTTAATTCTTTAACGCGCCATCACGATCATATATGACAAGAAAAGGTCAACAACACAGCACTTGAGACCTTCACGAAATCAAATGTCAGTTTTAATCAACAATTGGCTCTAATGAAGCATGCTTGATTCATCAGGCTTTTGTTTATGGCAGCCTGATAGATATGTTAATGATTGAGGGACCATTGTGTCCCACTGTCAGAACCATTGTTACTGATAAAACTAGATTAGTTGGTAAGTTATGATACTGACTTCAAGTTCCGAGTCAGACCAAGCAAGCTAATAAACCTAGTTTGCACCACCATGAGAATGCAGATACCATCATAAGGTTGTCCTTTCCTGTGGCTTAGATGCTTCCATTTGCATTATGATCGTTGGCGTAGGTGTCTGCCTCACTGTTTTGTTTCCTGTATCAATAAGGAGTGAAATCTTTCAGCCCTCTGAACTCAGAAATGTTATTGAAAGAGAAAAAAATTTAAGTAATATAGTTTCCAAATACGAACATATCCACACTACAGAATGAAGAACACTCTCAACAATAAAAGTTCCTTGTTTGAAATTGTGTATTTATAGCTTAAGAACAGCTTGAACTATCACAAAAGCTTCCAAGAGGTGCATTACTATGCTCTTTCATTTACCTTATGTCAATAACCTCAATAAGACAGTATTTCCTTCAACTTAGAGGAAAAAGGGTGGAAGATGACTTGATTGGTTCGAAACTCACAAGGTTTATTACTTAATGTTGGAGTAGTTTGAAAAGAAAAACTAAAGGGACAAAGTCTCACATTAAAAAGAGACAACAACCCATAAACCTATATAAAAAAGGAGATATAACACATGTCAAATAATGCTTTGAAGGATGAAATAGATTTATCTAATCAAATTATTTTTAATAATAATAATTAAAAAAAAATCGATTTCAATTTAATTTATATTTAATGTATATACGTTTTTATCTTTAAAATTAAAAATTGATTTCGGTTTAATTGCCAACGTTTAGAAATTGATTATTCTTTAATCACAATTAAAAGTTCGGTTTCATACTCCCTAAATACAAAGGAGTCAGACCAGAAAAGCAGATACACAGAACATTATATCTCTCTTCCAAAAAATACTCTCTATTTTTGTTATGCAAGAAAAGAGATATCTGTAGTTGCTGATAGAGATCTCTGATGCTTAGGTCCTAGGGGTGGTTCGCTAAAACCCAACAGCAAACTAGTGGGGGCGAATAACACCTTAAGGATAGTGTGTTGTCATACGTTTCTGAGTACTAACCAATCCATCTTCTACCAACGAGATTTAACACTTAATATCCATCATTTAGTAAGAAATTTGAAAAGACAAAAACTTTCTTCCATTGATGGGGGTGATTTGCATACTTCATTAATTTGTCATTTATAGAGAGCTTAAAATGACAGCCACAGAAGATTCATTTTAACTTCCACCACAGAAGAAACATGACTTTAAGCTAGTGCATAATGTGTTGTCAAGTAATCTACACAAAATGTGGTAACCAGATTTATATGAAACAGAACCACCTACCTCTTCCAACATACGTTAAATAGTGCGAAGGGAGCAGGAAGAATCATTTTCTTGCTTCACTTGCGAGGATTGCCTCTGATGCTCAACTCGCTGGAGCTGTGATGATAGTTGAAGCAAGTCAATGGTTGGGCCATCTTCACAGGTAAGACCATCTTTCATATTCACAAAATCTGGCCCTTGGAACATCCCATCTGCCATTTCAAAATGGAGAATATTACTATTATCTGATATCAGTACAGGACTAAGATGACTTCCATCAGCGGCAGGATCTATCTCTGATCGAAACCTATCAGACACTCCACTTGTAGAAGCCTGTGAGCTCATTCCTATGATCTTCTCGGTGAGCTGACTCTGGCTGTAATGACTATGGCTGCTGCTTGGAATAACCAAGGGGCAAGCCATGGGAATTCCTGATGAATGGCTTGAAGAGTTCTGGGATTGAGATGACAGAAGAGAGAGAGCACAGCCAGAGTCTGAAACTCTCGATAGTCCTTGAATAGTTGATGCTGTATCATAAACATTGAAGTCCTCACTTCTTAAGGAGGTGTCTTGGAATACAGATTGTGCCCCAGGATTTGGTCCCATGGGAGGAGGGGGATACTGACTGTTGTTCTCACAGAAGATGCTTCCTGTAGTGGATGTAGTGCCATTTTCGTGAAGAAAAGGAAATTCTCTTTCATTATACGGAGGGAAAAGAGATCTTGACTGAGGATGTCCATTTGTGATAGGAACAGCAGGAAGATGCCTAAAATCAGTCCCATTTTCGTTCTTTATATGTCTCCACCAGTCATTTGTTCCATATTTATCAGAACGCAAAACCCCCATAGGGAGTATCTCTTGGCAAATAAAAGATCCAGTCGTTAGCATCGTCCCTTGGAATCTGCTATCTGCAAAACCACATGATCTTCATTAAAATTTGCAGTATACAATTTAACTAATATAAGATGACTGCTAAAGCAGTGAAAACGGGGGTCTGGGATTTGGTTATCGTAAAATACCAATTTTCAATTAAGATCATAAGAAATAAGGCAGCTCACTGGCAAACATAGGGTTATGATCAATTTTTGAGTTCATGAATATTGCACACTTCCATTAGACACAGAAGTTTGTAACAGCCAATTTATGCATGCTTAAACTTTAAGGCCGATACTAGTATTAAATAAAAACTGGGAATCCAAGTATTTAATTATTATTAAACTTCACTTTGTTAGTAATCAGGTGTATGTTATGCTTGATCATAAGAAGATAACTTAATTTCTATGAAGAAATTGGCACTCAAATATGACTGTGTATAGTGGCTCAAAAACTTATCCTCCAGGGGCATTGAGCCATTATTCTGGTTGAATAAGTCATTTATGGTTCACATCCGTCACATGAACATAGAATCCAGACTAAAGTTAGTTCACACAAGTATGATTACAAATTTATCTGCCAAGACTGACAACAAAATAGCCCAAACCATTATATCAGGAGACTTGCGTGAATATTGATGAAAAATAAACATTCTGAAACAAAAGGGACAAAAAGATACGAGCAGACAGGTCACAGAAGAGTAACCATTGAGTTAATCAGCATATCTTTGAATAAACCACCACTAGATATGAATATAAACTTAAAAAACTACATCATTTATCATGGAGTGACATGGTACGATGTAATGGAGTCAGGCTTCACATTGAAACTTTGGATAAATTTGTCAAATAAATGTATTACAGGATTCACCCTAATCAATATTGACAGGCAAAGTAACCAGGGTGAACAAGAACCTGCAAAGGCACATTGGAGGAAGCCTTAGAAAAGGTGGAAATGAACTAAGAGGAACCACCTTCTCAAAAGGCTTGCAGTCAATCACACGACGTATGAAGAATTATTAAGTTATAGCAATCCTTTATTTTCAAACTTCAGAAAATACAGTGACGTGATATAAGCAGTGAGAATTCAAGGACGAACATGCAGGGAGGGATGGCTTCAAGGGCCAGGAGGGGGCAGGGGAGGAGAAGAGATAAAAATATATATTATTACCACCGTATGGTTGAAGCAGTCTTCCAGCCTTTCCAGAGTGAATACCTACTTGTGGCTTTCTTCGCCGCTCATTATGACCTGCAAGGCGTTTGCGACAGCTGCGCTTACCATCATCAAATTCAGCCAGCAAATGAAACCTGAATAATGAACTAAACATTACAGCTCTGCTATAAATCATAACAACATAGCTTCTTTTTTGAAGCCCATTTATTTTACAACATATGAAGTGGAAAAGCTAACAGAACAAAAATTACGAAGTTTAGTAACATAATCATAAAAAGACAGTCTCTTCCGATTGATGAAAAGTAGCACCACAACAATGATTAGGCCTGGTTTCTTCATGTAACAAGTGGGGTAGCCCAATATCTTTCGTTTGGAACATGAGAATTTTGGATATACCCACCATTTCCCAAGACTAAAAATACCAAGAAATTGTGAAAAAACGGCAAGGAAAAAGAATTTGAACAAGAAAAATGGTAAAGACAGAAAAGAAAACAAGTGGAGATAAAGCTCTCAGATAACAAATTATTGAGGAGCTCAAAGGTTACAGGAATCGAAAGATGAAAGCTCGAAAAATCGACGAACCTACTACATTGCTGACAAAATCTCTGTTCGATGCCGTTCACTATAACTTTGGAAGTCTTGGAGTGAACGTCACAAACTTTGTGCCTCTTGTGGTAGTCTTTAGAGGCGCTCAGATCCTTATGACATCCATATACTTGACAGTACGCAGTTTGTGAATGAACCCCCGAACCCCGTACTCTCTTGGTCGGAGTCGATGATTCGGAAGAAGACATAATAGGAGTTCCTTTGGAAAATGTCGAATCCATGGCTTCTCTGGGATCACCAAATCGTCCCAGCTTCAAATCAATAAGCGAATCCCGACCATTAGATTCAACTACAGAGTTCGAAAGCTTCGAATTGGAGTCCTCTCCTCCAGGAATCGCATTTGGGGCAGCTGCCATAAAAGGACCCCCTTCGAGCTTTCTGCTCGGAACACTGGTAATTGGATCATCGGACAATTGTTTCCCCAACATTTCTGGAAAACCCATTTCCTCGAAACCTTGATTTCCTATGTTTTGTTGACCCGAGGATAACATATCGTTGGAAAAACTAGATGGGGTTTTCAATTCCCATCCCAAGATGGAACCTTTACTTCTCGAAAGTGTATTAGGAGGTGAGAGTGTATCGTTGGACACAAACCCTTTTTCTTCAGAAACATAACTCCAAGACTCCATTTCATGAACCAGAATCAGAGAGCAAGAGAAGGCAAAAAACCACTTTGTCAGCACTTATGTAGCCAAAATTCAGTTTGAATTTGGATTTGCTTAGCTTCTGCCGAGCATAAAGCTAACAGTACTTATGTAGCCATGAATGCTAAACAAAAACATAGAAAAGCAGACAAATTAGTCTCCCTGAAGCCACAAGTTTTTGAAGTTCTTTAATTTCTGAGAAATAAAATATATTGAATAAAGATAACCCATTAGAAAGAACTCTAAACCCAGGGAACCAAACAGCAAAGAAGCTACCAAACAAAGGGAAGAAAAAAAAAAGGTCAGAAGACTTAGAAGTCAGAAGCCCACGTGATACGAAAGGAGAAGCAGTTTCGTTCAGAAGCAGGTTTATTTGCTCAATGTAAAGACAGAGTCAGCTTAAGCAGAGGACTAAATGGAGGGGAAAACACAATTCAGATGGCGAATGAGAAAGAAAGCCATTCAGTGAGTGAGAAAAGGAACACTAGAAGATGCCTAAAGCATGAGTTAGCAGTGTACTTGTACAAGTGGGATTGCGAAATGGGGTTGCGGCAGAGGCAGGATCAAACTGAAAAGGGCTTCAGTGCGTCCCCCAGACTCCATGGAAATGGAAGAGCTTGTGGTTTCTACTTTTAGAGAGAGACAGCGAGAGTGAGTACACCTTTAAGAGCTCTTCTTACTGCTCTTTCGCTTTGTTTAGTAAGGAGCATAATTAGGCCACCAGGACAGCAAAACTACGATGGAAAAAGATGTTTTTTTTTTGGTTCTTGAAGAATTGCTTATTTGCCACACGCACTGAACTACTACTCTACTGTCTCTCAGCAGCGTATATAGATAAATGTTTTTAATTCTTGCAGAATTGCTAATTTGCTATCCCCTTCTTTTACATTCAATTTTATTCATAAAATTCCGGGTGTGTATTTATTTAGTAGAATTTCCGAAGACTATTCATCGTCATTGAAATATTTTTATATTATTTTATTATTCTAAAATTTGATTTTATTTAATAAATAAAATATTTGTTCTTTAAAAAATTATTTACTATCATCTTACTATTTATAAAATATGAAATTGGAAGAAAATTAAATTATTGAATAGTAAAATGATAAAAAAAAATTAAAAACACTAATTCAGACTAGAATCATCTTTTGAAGAAGAAAATGAGGTTTTACTCTAATTATAGAATCATATTAGGCAAAGTCTAATTTAAAGTTAGGGACCAAGCTATTTCTTTTTGGTCCAATTTTTAGTTATTAATCTAATAGGTTCTCCACAATATTAAGGCAAGGGAGAAGGAATATTCTTGTGGAAAACTTGGAAAAAGGAATAGACAAAGAAAAGCTTGAACTTCAAAATATTATTTTTTACACAAATTTCAAAATATGAGTGGAAAGGCGTTACCAAATTAAATTCAAGTGTAATTTTTTATATTTTATTATTAAATTTTTGTTAATTAAATTATAATATATAAAAATTATTTTAAAAACAAATTATATAATACTGAATTATAAAAATTATATATTTATTATGTTATTATTAAAAATTTATACATAAAAAAATCTGATAAAAAAATATAATTAACCCAACCAGACCAATGAAGATGGAGGAAGTATATGGTGTAGCTGAGAACAAACGAATCTCCATGCACCGTCAAACCAATTATGCTGGGATTTAACAGACAGGCCCCACCACAGATCAACCTCTGCAATCTTAATTTGGTGACACCTGGCAGTCTCTATTAACGGAATCGAATCCTCTAAAATTAGAAACAGTAAACTGCCTCTGAAATTACGGTACATTTAATACTTAAAAAGTTAAGGATAAACGTTTTTTAAAAATAATTTTATAAATAAAAAATAATTTTAATATTTTTAATTTTAATAATTAAAGAATAATTAATAAATAATATTAAATAATAATTATAAGAATAAAATAAATATTATATAAAATTTTTTGTCTCGCTCTCTTATCAAACATAATGAGTTAAAAAATAAATTTTATGCCTTTTTTTTATTTTTATTTTTTAATTTTTGAGACCGAGATTCAAATTACTATTAATGTCATCTGCGCGTGGCAACACGCTCCTTCCACAGAGAGTGACGCACCAACTAGCACGATATCAACATGGGCAATGGGCATGGCCCGCAACCCGCCTTGACCCTTCCTTATATTGATTGAAATTGAACAGAGAAAAAGCAACCTCCTTCCCATGGTTTTCCTTCATATGGGAAATCGACAAAAAGAAAAAAATCCGAATTAAATTCAATTATTAATTATAAACTGATACATCAATTATACAAAAATAATATCTTATTGTCTTATTTTTTTAGTGGTATATTTTATTTTATTTATTCCAACCAAATAAATATAAACTAATTTTTCATTAAAAAAACTTATATATAATTCTATATTTATTTATTGTTAATTAATCAAAACATAACATGTTTATAGTTATTCAATTAAAACAAAATAAATATATAATTTTTATAGATAGTTGTATAATTCTCCAACTAAATTATATACTTGTTATTTTTTTAATAAAGAATTATACACTTATTATAATTGAAGAACTTGATAATAATATATATATATATATATATTTAGTCCAATTCTCATGACTTCTTTTATGGAAAATAAATTAGAGATAAATATAATTACCCAAAGAGGATGCAGAAAATTTCTTGAAATTCACATTTTTTTAATATATTATTAATAGTTAAATTGAGTATAGTATGAAGTTTAATAATTCATTGGATTTTGATCCTTATTACATCTGAAAATTTATAAAACTTTAGACTCAGACAAAAAGCATGACAATAACAAAAAGGATTGATAATGAGAAATGAAGCCAAAAATGTGATACCTAAACACGAGTCTCAATATTTTCAACCACCAAGAAAAATAGCAATGTTATTTAAGAGTTTTAATCAAGAAATTCTGATGTATTTAAATTTAATTTCCATGTTTTTTATTTTTCACTCAAATTTCAACCTATGTGGTCTAATTTTAAGTTTTTTAATTGATTTAATTTGGTTTAGTTTAAGAAAATTATATAGATTAAGTTTATTAAAAATAAATATCAATACTTTAAAAAATGTGGTTAACATGTTATATATATATATATATATATATATATTACAATTACAATTACAATTTTTAAATTTTTTTAAAATTATATTTATGTTAAAATACACTTTTGCTTTATAGACTTTATGTGAATTTTCACTTTCTTTTCTTAACTTAATTTTATTTTAATTTAAATGTTATTTTCATCCTTTAATTTTACATTATTTCAATATGGTCTCTTAATTTTATCTTAAATTTTATTTTCATCTCTTAATTTTATTTTGTTCTAATTTAATTCTTTAACTTACAAAAACTACTCAAATGTTTATTAAGCATTTTCATTTAATGATGTTTGAGAGAACAAATATTTAATAATTCTTTAATGTTAAGAGACTTAATTGAAACTAAATAAAATTAAATAACAAAAATGAAACATAAGGTAAAGTTGAGATTCAAATTAGAACTAAATAAAATTAAGAAATAAAAGTAAAACTTGAGAAAATATTAAACTACTAAATTAAAATCAAATGAAGATAAAAAAAATGAAAGTAAAAAACACAAATAAAACTAAAGGATAGAAAAAGATTTTGCCTTATTTTTAGAATGGGACATTAGTAGTCTTCTAATTGAACTTTGTTTCCTTTAATATGTAACCAAACAATGATGGGAGAGATGGTGATTGGTGAGGGAACCTACTGCACCAACTCTCTGGAATTAGTGCTTGATGATGAGAGCATGAAAGGTGTATAGTAACAAAAATCTCATGGCCTTCAGTGAAGAAAGCTGTCCTCAAATCCAACCACTCATGCTTGTATGGTCCCCAAGCTCTCATTTTAGGGTTTCATGTAAATAATTGCCCTTTTCTCCTTTATGCCCACACAAACCAAATTCAGATTTCTACCACTTTGCTTAACTACATTCACTTTTAAGCTAAATGGTACTAAATGGCATTAATATAGTCCCTTTTTTTTCCCCTAAATTCCCCTTGTTAATTATTTGTTTAATTAGTGATGTGGAATTCCAACCATGGACCCACCTGCATCATTATTTGACCAAAAGTGTGAAAACAGACGCATACTTCCCTTCTTTTCTGTTCAGATTTTCTCTTCAATTTACTTGTTGCTTGATATTGGTTATCTAACCTACTAATTTCTATTCTTTCTTAACTTTGTTAATTTATTAGAGATTGGAGATAAGCCCTTTTTTTGTGAATCTTATAATTTCTACATAAACAATTTATCTCTAGTCAAGTTAAAAAAGTGGATTAATTGGAATACAATTAATTCCAATAAAAAATATATCAATAAATATTAAATTAAGAAGTAATTATATAAAACCTAGAAATATTACCTTCATACAACTAATTCTCACTTTTATATTATTGACATATATACACTGATTCATTGCAATAGGAAAAAAATTAAATGCAATAATTAAATACTAATGATTTTACATGTCCTTAAAACAATGTTAACTTTTCATTTATTTGTTTAATTAATAATTAATTTTTAAATATTTGTTAAAAAAATAAAGAGATAGTGAAAAATTAAATAACTTTCAACTCCCTCTTTACATCAATAGCTGTCTCTCTACTAATTATTGTTATATCTAAATTTTTTTATTTTATCTTTTTTACTAATATAAATGATTTTAGTACCAATAACAGAAGGGTCACAAAATCATATATATATATATATATATATATATTAATACATATTATTCAAACAATATTAAGAAAGAAATATGATAAATAAAGGTAATGAAGACAACATTGATTACTACTTTTAAAATATTGTATATAAAGCTAATTAAGGTTCATTGTAATTTATTCCCTCTCTTTACTCCCTCCAACTCAAACCTCTCTCTGCTTCTTTCACACCATCCATTATAACTTCAAAACAACCAATTTAATTTGGTTGTAACTTCCCCACTAGCTTTAGATAATTTACCCATTGAATTATTACTAACCCCACTCTCTTTTGCTAAGGAATTAATAGAAGGAGCAAACAAATTCAATGTTTGGCAATATATCACCACAAATTTGCCATTTTCAAAGGGTGGCTTTGTAGGCCCACATGCACCTGCACACACCAAAACAATGACAAAGTATTAATTAACAGTTAGCCCATGAGTTTGGTGCTTTGCTTGGACCATTAATTGTGATCACTAAAAAATATTTAGTGTTTGATAATTGGTTGAACTTGTAAAGGCCACGTATAATATACAGTATATGGTGAATTGGTGATCCAACACTCCATAAAACTTTGGACTTTAATTATTTATTGAACCTGACAAAAACCGTTGTAATTGCAAGAGAGGTTGTATACGCTGTAAAGTGGCCCATCGTAATTCAAGTATATGTGGATAATATACACGTGCTTTGAGGAAAATAATACTTAGATTTTGTCGTGTAGCGTAGTTAAGGTAGTCATATCTTTATGATCTTCTTCAAAGCACTTTGAATTAATACATAAAACCTTTTGCAGGTGAGGCAACTAAAGTTTACTTTGGATTTACCTCATCAATGAATATAACCTAACTCATCTTCAATCAACGCAAAAGTCATGAGATAATATACTTTTTTTTCTATTGTTATCTCCTCATCATTGTTTTAAAATTTAAAATTATATATATATATATAATATCTTCTGAAGACCGATGGGATTTTCAGGATATCAAAAGTCTTCAAATATTTTTACTATCCTACGCATATTCTGAATACTTTTTTATAAAATATATTCAAAATATTCAAGTATCTATCATGATTCGTACCCATATATATTGCTCGAGACCGAATACAGTGCCTCTCAGAAATGAAAGTCGCATCTTATATTTTCTCATTATTTCCATGCCATTTTTCCTAGATTCTTTGATTTCTTTGCTCCCAAATCCCAAATGGGTCTTGTAGTTGACGATAAGAGTCATCAAGTCAAGCAATAAGAGTCAATATTACCCGAACGTGTCTGTCTGGGCAGGGCTTTAACAAAGAGAGTCGAGATACAGGGACAGGACTTTTACTTTCTCCTTTGATAAAGAAAAAAAAAAAAAAAGGAAGCAGAGAAAAGTTATCCTATTTTGACAAAGTATACAGTAATTAATCTCGTCTTCCCTGTGATCTTTATTAAGGCTTTGGAATTTGATTACGTGTTGTCTTATATGTGGGATGCCCATAGATGCGTGTGTATTTTTGCTTTCTAGTTCTTAAAAGAAGAGAGGAACCAAAAACAAAGGTCGGTGTTTGGGGGGGGGGGGGGGGGGGGGGGGGTGGGGGTGTTTTAGATTTTGATGTTTTGTTGTAAATTCGTAAAAGAATGTAGTTGTGTGTGCGTTCCACCAACAATGAAGCAAGGTGTGGGAAATTGGGGACAATGGGTTGAAGTGGGCGATTACAACACAGGTGTAATTTTTCTACTGCTCAATAGCACAATATTGGTAGCCTCTCTCAAATAAGGACGTTGGTTATTTTATTTTATTATTTTTTTAAGTAAAACATGTGAATGTCATAGTAGGCAATAAACAAAACAATTTATACACTTATAATAAAAGTAAAAATTTTTACTATGATTTTTAAGATATTTATCATAAAAATAATATTAAATATTCTTTACAATTTAATATTATATATAAAATTTTAAAAAATTTAATCTATTTATTGTGTTTTCATTAAAAAAAATTGATATAAAATATTTAAAATTTCATCTATGATAAAATTTGCTAATTAAAAGAGGGAATATATCTTTTTAACACACACTCTAAGTATTTAGTATTTGAATTTTAAAATTACACGACTTATTGTTAAATAAAAAAACATGACAACATAATTTCAAATATATTTCTCTGAAAACCAACAAGTGATGAATAAAATATTTATAAATTTTAAAAATTAAATAAAACGATAATCTTCAAAAGATCAAGTGATGAGAGCGGAGCCCAGACGTGTTTAATAAGGAAATGGAAATGGCAATGAGAGAGTGTGAAGGGGGGGTAAGGGTGGGTTTCAACTGCAAGAATGTGACTAAACATAAGAGAAAAACAATGGGATATAGGGGGATTTAAAAATGTGGACCCCACAACGTTGCATTTTCTCTCTGATATTTTGTTGCAATAATGCCCATCCCACGTGCCGTATGCCCAGTGACCTAAAAGTATTTGAGAAGACCATATCACCCTTCCTTTGTCTTTTACTCTGTTTGGTGGGGACCACTTCAACTATCCAACCAAATCATTGTGTCCTCCACACCTTCACACTCTCTCTACACCTCTTTTTGTGTGTCCTTTTTCTTTTAATAAAGGAGATACAAGACCCGTCGTGGTTAGTTTCAACAGGAAGTCTGATATAAGACAATTCCATGGAAGTAAATTTTATTAGGTTTCATTAACCTAATTTCTTCCTCTTTTACAGGATCCATTATTGTACACGAGAGATCCAAACTACACAACGGTAATGGTATATGGTAGGTTTTTGTCAAATTATAGACACTTGATTTCGAAGTACTTTTGATATCTGAATTTGATTGATCAGACTTTCTGTTTTTAATATTTACATTTAAAATATTTTTTAAAGTTTTAAATTTTTGTATATGGTGAACAATGTATAAAAAATAATATTAGACTTAGATGAAATTTTTAATATTTTTATTATTAAGATTTTTAATTAAAATATAATAAGTATAAAATATATAATATAATTTTTTTAATGTATAATTGCATGTATCTAGTGTAATTATATATAAAATATTATATGTCCACTGTTCTGTTTGTCAATTGGTGTGGAATAAATACTGATTATCCAAAAGCTAAATTCAAATTCCCTGACTATCCATTTTTCTTATTTACACCTTATTCAATACCCCATATTCAATGAATATCAAAATCTTTTTTAATATTAAAAAATTTGATACATGAAGATTTTATTAAAAATTTGACAACAAGCCTTTAATATATAATCTTTTACTGATTCAATTGGCGCTGTATATGAATGTTGATTGGTTGTTCTTCTTCTTTTTTGGGTCTAAACAAGGTTTGGGCCAAGCCCCGCTCAAAAGAAAGACAAAACAAAAAACAGAAATGTAGACGGACACCTTTGTAGGTGACGTGGACTTAGATGTTTTAGCAGTAAAAGAGACCAATAAGAGTAAGGGGCCTCAGCTTGGGCTTTGTTTGGCGCTACAACATGTAGACCTGCCATGCTCTGCTTACAATTAAATTATAAAAATTTATATATAATTTTTTTATATTTTTGTTATTAAAATTTTTAATTAGAATATAATAAGTATATAAATTATCAATAATTATATAATAAGTATATAATTTTTATAGATAATTCTATAATCCTTCAATTAAATCATCCATTTATCATATTATTATTAAACAAACAATATTTGTTATTTTTTCACTGATATAAGGAACTGTATATAAATTTACTTCTTAAATTATATCATCTTTTGATAAATTGTCATGCTTAATCACAACATAAATGAATCTCTTAAAATCTTAGGACCAAAACAGCAAGACGTAGTGTTTGCTATTTTTACCACCCGCAAACTAATTAGAGCGCAAGCACACAAGGCGGCTTCATTTGTTTTGTTTAACTCGTTTACCGTTGGTTATCTTTTATGTAAAACAGCGACTTCGATATAAGGCTTTTTTGTTGCATTACTCATATTTCTATTGAGTTCATGAAATTATCGTAATATTTAAAATTACAATTTATTCAAATTAAAAAAAAAATAAATCAACCTGCAAATTGTAATACGACTTGCTTCTTCAACCTGAATCATCAAGCCGTATTACAATTCAAGTTCAACAAGAATTTAAAAGAAAAAGGGGGCAAATATTTCACATTCGTGTCAAGATGCTACATCATATGTGCGCGCGCGCGTGTGTAGAGAATAAGGTGCAGGGTAGTGCTGTGTGTATAAAAAGATAGTATGCGACGTGAACGGGTGCAAAAGTCACACGTAACAGGTTATGGAACGCAGAACATTTTGAAGAGCATGGCACACACACATATACACAAGGGACTGGGAAAATTAGGATGATTAGAATTTGAAATCAGACCCGAGGAAGCTTTCGCCATCTTACGCGAAGGAAAGTAACTTCTAAACTCGTGTATGGGTAGCAAAACTTAAATCTTTCTTTGGAAAAATAGTTTCCCGGCCCTTGCTCCGCCCGCTTGTTACACATAATAAAAAACAATGGAATAAAACATGGAAAGAAAAAGTAATTTTAAGAATGAAAAATAATTATTATATTATTATCTTATAAAAGTAATATAATGGGGTAAATACTATTAAGTAATAATTATAAAAATATAATAGAAATTACACAATATTAAGAAAAAAAAAAAGATTACCTTTACTCCAAGTATATCAAACAAGCCTTTAAGGTACATACAAGACCTATGGGATTGGGATTTTACCTGGTGTCTCTAGGTCCAATGATGGGGCTGACCTTGTATATTACCGGAATAGATTAGTTTGGCTAGATTCATCCAAGTTTTTTCAAATACAAATTAAAAAGTGATTTCGAAAAATAATTTTTTTTACATAAATCTCAATAAATTATATTTTATCCCTTAAAAAAAAAAATACAATTTTCATATATATCCTAATAAAATATATTTTTTTAAAAAATATATAATGAGGCCGGGCCAAGCAATACTATCCAGTACAATGGATGCAATGTCAAGCTCGATGTAACTAGACAAGATCAAACTAACTGAGCCCTCAGGTTATGTGTGTATTCCTACCAATCACGATCACCACTACATAAGATGTCAAATAATGAAAGATTATAATTACAAATATTTATCTTTTTCAGTAATGCAATCTCTGATTCATAGCATTTTCAAAAGAGTAAAATAATTACGGACGATATTTAAATATTTGTTATTAAATGCTATAATATATATACATACATATATATATGTATATGAAAAGTAGATACAATTTAACAACACATAATTGGTGATTCAAAAAAAATTTCCCATATGTTTTGTATTTATTGAGAAAATTTATAGTAAAAAAATTAATATTTTTTAAAAAAAAACCAAAATCTGGAGTTTACATTAAATATAATCAAATGAACCCGGCCTGAAATTCGGGTGCTAGATCCAACTTCAAATGGACCCAGATGATAGCGTCACACCATTCTTAAAAAAAATATATTTTTAATAAATAAATATATCCAACTCTGAGGATAGGTGCAACCAAGACTGGCCATCCACTTGGCACACTTGGTCAAAATAAAATTTTTAAGAGCAGCGCAAATTGAATAAGAACAATTCATTCAGTTAAAATTGATAAAATATTTGAGAAACAATTTGCTTGGTCAATGATGTTGTTCACTTCATGTAGTGAAGGGCTAGGGTACGCTACATGTGGTGGTGAGCATATCATGTTGAAAGAAGGATGCCATGTATTCCTTTTTCGTTATAAGTTCAAAAACATGATTGCTAAGTGTTTGGGTGTGTAAGTACATGATAAACGTTTTTATTTTTAAAATTATATTTTAGATAAAATAATAATCTATTATTTTCATATAATTATAATTGACAAATAGAATTTTTAAACTCTCCAATACTTATCCAAACATACTATAAGCCGTGGAAAGAGAATCTAACACAGCCAGTCGCAAAGGGGCAATTCCACTGACATAACACTTGTACGAAGTTGTTTTCATGAATGTGGTCACATTTTCTATTGTCAATTTCTTGTCTGCTCTAACCCTGCTACGCACTCCATCTTAGCTTCCGTTTCATAATGATATTCACACCTTTCAATAGTAACCATTGGTCCAATTCCCACCCTACCTTGCTTTCTCTGTTGAGTATTCATAGCCACTTGCGCATTTGCATACAACACCGGCATAGTGGATAATTACAATTAAGCCATGTGGACTTACGCAGCCAAAATATGTAATAGGATTAACCGAAAAATAAAAGATTGAGAGATTAAATTCGCAAAATTTTATCTATCAAAATTAGTCATAAAAATAACAACAAGTATTTATATAATCAGCTTAATTAGTTTTTTTTTTAAATAAATTAATGGATTACAACAATAAAAAAATACTAAAACAATTTCAAAACACATGAAAAAGAAATATTTTAAACCTAAAATGACGTCAACGGAAAATATCTCAGTTGGGACGATGATAGATTTCTAAAGAATTTTTTTTTTTTCAATATATAACAAGGTGTAAAATTTCTCTCAAACTAAAATTTATGACTCTTTGAAATTATCTGTTTATTAGCAATAAATTTTTCTTTTGAGCTTCTGATACTCAACATATTCCATAAACTCTTCCATTAGATGCTCCACCTCAGTGCAAAGCCCTTCAACAAATTTTTGGGTTGCGATTCGTGACAAGGATTGATCACTAAAACTCATCTAGAAGATAGAACTTAATACCTAGCAAATAATTATTTGATTTTAGATTAATTATTTAATTTAAAAACTCTGACAATATATGTGCAAATTATTGTAATTCAAAATTTTAAATTATTAAGTGAAGGTCAAACAATATATTGCATCTAGAACAATAAGTATATGTGATGCAAGTGTGAAAACTTAGTTGGGAGAATTAATTTGGATGAGCTTCAAATGGAAATATAATAAATAATAATTGAGAAAAATGAAGAAAAAAAATTGGTTGGAAGTCGAAAATTGATGTATATTTAATTCTGTCGACATCACAGTATTAGTGTTATGATGCGTTACGAAAACATATCTAGGCGTGGAACTGAAGGGCCCCAAACTAAAATAAAAGAAAACTTGAGTTGGAATTTGATCCCAATCATATAGAACAATATCGATCCCACTTACGGGTTGATTAGACTCTAAATATTGCACGAGCGATTGGCTTCTACGTGAAGTAATGTTTCACGTAGCCGCCATAAAGTATTACTCGTTTTGATCCACAAATTAGTGGGGATTTGACATATCCTTAACAAACTATTTGGGTATTTTTCCTTAAACAAGAGAAAATGCTCTTTTTTTTTGACGTACTTACATGCCTTGTTATCCAAATAAACACAATACACTTGTCTTCCACCATTGTTTCTCCTTTTAAAACAAATGACAAAATTAGTAGTAGTAGTAATAATAATTTCCTAATATTCCATGTGAAGGAAAACATATCTAAGCCTTTATCCATAACTTAAATTATTACTGTAGTACAAATTATGAGCAGTGGTACAACACAAATTTAATGTGATAATTAAAAGGCAGGGTTTCATTTAGTTTGGTTCAAAAGGCGACCATTTCTAGATGTGCTAAGTCAAGAGCTTGGCAGGGGGATTGATTGGCCCTAATTAAGATAGTTTGCCACTTTGAAAACCTATTGCCTTGGCAAGTTGATGATAATCTTCAATGAGTGTGCTGAAGTGCACGTGGGTTTGGTTTCCAAAACATGCAGTATTGAAGGGAGAAAAAAATTCTCTGATATTTTGTACTAGTTTTGCTTTTTGGGACCAAATATTTTATACTTCTCAGTTGTGCAAATAATAGTAGAAACTTGTCGTTTTAAGTGGAAAGGTCTGTTAACTATTACACACTTATTTTATTAATTTTTATTAATTTTTTACACAACCTATTATCATATCAAATTGGATTAAATTTAAGAATAATTTTTTTATAATTTTATTATCGGTTCTTAAATAAGATCATAACATCTATAGAAATTTTTTTTTTAAATTCAAAATGTAGCATTGAGTTATAAAAGTTATATACGTATTATATTATTATTAAAAAATTATATATTTATAGCATTTTAATTGAAAAAATTAATAACACTTATATAACGTGGTATATAAGGTTTTTTTTTGTCGTACTAAATCTATCTAAGAATTTCACATTCAATTCATAGGACCCATGAAAGGGAAATAGACAGGTGAATGAATAAATTATTGTTTTCATATTCAGAAGATGACTACTTTTTAATTTAATTCATTGATATTCTTTTAATTATTTTTGTATTTTTAGAAAATTAAATTAAAAAGTTAATATCTGTTATTTTAACAAATAACAGATTTAAAAACAGCTGAACAAATTTATTTAATTTACTAAAATAACAGATTTAAAAACAGCTGAACAAATTTATTAAATAAGTAAATTAAAAGATAATATTTTGAAGAACTAAATTAAAAAAATCATTCATCCATCATCTAACACTTGAAAACAATAATTTGCTCTCTTTCAAGCTTTTAGGGGCAGTTATCCGGATTGAAAATGATCATATGATGATCCATAGGATGAGAATCACATGGCCGACCCAGATAATGACAAGAAACGTCGACGTATATTTCCGAGTTCGTACAGATGAGTGACAATAAGCAGAAGAAGCATTGTCTTTTTTCTCACTGGAGAAGGGTCCTGCATCATTATAGAGCCGTGGGGGACCCCAGCTCTGAGGCTTGTAGATGAAGGGTCTATTCCAAGTAGGGACATCAAATTGGGTCCCCTGAACCATTTTCAAACTTCAAGTAATCTATGTAGTATATACCATTTACTTCTTAATTTTATTTATACTTTTGTTTTTGCTATTAATCTCCCTCAAAACTTAAGACTGTATAGTCTATAAAGCAAGGTTTTACAAAGGATACACTAATTCTGGGTATACCAATTAAACGACTGGCATGGATAGACGTGGTTGGTGACAGAAACATAACTTAATTAATCTTCTTACAGAGACGAATTTTATTGCAATAGTTCTAGACTTAAAGATGAAAAACTAGCCATATTAATGGTGATAGATTAATTCATCAAATGAAACTGCTCCTTTCTAGAATCTAATGAGGTTTTGATGAGAATTATAATCCTCTCGAAGGAATTTCCACATACATATCCCCGGTAACACAGGAATACATGAGATGAATTCATAGATTACCTAAAAATAATAAAATTCTCCAAAATAAGATGTCTAGGGCGTATGTAGGAACGTATTCCCTTTGTTATAGACCCCTTCTCTAAAATAAGATTTCTAAGGAAGTAAGCAAAACAAAATGATTATAATGCCCGCGTAGAAAGGGTTTATGGTGAAGTTGGAAAGGCCACTTGAATGATGTAAATGGGCTTATGAAAACATGGTCCCACCATGTCAATGTCACATAAAAGTGACAAGCACTGATCCTCTTCTGAGCTGGGTTTATCTAGTGACATTAGTTTTTTTGTAATTATTTTTTATGAATTTTATCCCATCATTCATTTTTTTATTTATTACTTTATCAACACAAATAAATAAGTAATTATAACTGCAAGAATCTATTTTTTATTTAATAAACATATATACAACATGTAATCAAAGAGAGATTAAAAAAATGAATATGTGAAAAGAAAGAAAAGTGAATTTCAACTTATAAACCACACGGCCTAACACTATAGATTATTTATTTACTAAATATAAATAATTTAGACTCTTATAAGAATGAAAATTTAAATATATGTATATAAAAAAAATTCAAAACTGTTAAATCAATCCAGCGGCTTAAAAGTGGACAAGATCCTCCCCTGTTGCGGCAAAGATAGGAGAAGATCCATGTCCAAAAGTGACATTATATATATAGTAGGCATTGTTGTAAATTTATTATCACTAAAGGAATAGAGAAAAAAAAAAATTGGAGCACCTCCCCGTTGTCCTTTTTGACCCAATTTGGTTCTATAATTTTCTGCCTCACCATCATACTATGACACTCCACCACAACATTATAATCAATATGGGAATCAAACTCTCTCTGTCTCTCCCTTTCACATGTGCGGTACCAATGTGGATATGAAACTCCAAAGTAAATGTAAGACAAGAATCTTGCTTTAGTGGTCACGTAGATCAGATTTGCATTGCACCTAAGCAGCTTTGCTCTGCTCCCTCAGACTCGGAAAACCTTTTGGCTCAAACACTCAGTATCAGTACTTTCACATATATAACTGCAAAATATGGAGCTCTCTTTTATGTATGGGAAGATTATATACATGCAGAGAACCTGAAAGTTAATTATAACATTATTAATGAAATAAAGCGAATCTGAAGTGTAACTTTTTAAAATTATTTTGTTAAAAAATAAAATAAAAAGTATGTAGATAATATAATAATTAACGAAAATTAAAGAATATCAAATCTCCTCAACCTCTCAATTTGAAAGAATTTAGAAATTAAGTGGGGCGAAGAGTTCGGAAATGATTGAATTTGTTAGGGCGCGAAGATTGGGAGATCATCTTTATTTGAGTTTTGTAAGTAATTACATATATATATATATATATATATATATTTATATATATGGATGTATGTATGTATGTATAAACTTAACATTGGATCCTAAAATTTTAAGACATTATATTTGTAGGTCAATCTATCTATGTAATTCTTATCTAATCTATTTGGTTCCAATGTATTATTTCTTTCTTACATTTAAATCCAACAACATTTATCTAATTACATATGCTTGATTGCAGATGATGTTATTAATTGAAAGAAAAAAGTATCCTAGTCGAAACTGAAAAGCAAGAAAAGAAAAAGATAAAATTGCAGTAGCAAAAAGCTGAGGAGTTTTTGAGTTTATGAAAGGGAAAAGGAAAGAGGAAGAGCAGGTGTTTGCTCGGAATATAATGGGAGGATGCTCAGAGGATGCATAAGCATTCCGTCTCTCGTCAGTTCGCGAACATACTGTCACTTTATTACGAAGAAATAAATGACTTTTTTTTTTTTCTTTCAGTGTTAAACTTCGTATTTTTATTTTATATTTATTTTTCTTCAACGAGGTAACATCTGTCCATTTTGGAGGGTTTGGACGTGACACGCGTCAGAGACAGCCGTTAATAACGTAAGAAGCTGAGGGAGGACTGCGGATTTATTGGAAGCACCCCCACTCAAAAGTCGACACGTCGCATCGCACTGTGACTTCTGCTCTGACACTTCAAGATGCCATCATGCGGTAGAGAGAGCGAGAGCGCCTATCCCTTTGTGAAGCAATTGTAAAAACCATTGGTCTTATTCCTGTTCTGGCCACCTGTATCTCTTCTTTATATCTCAATTTTCAATTATAGTTTAGGTAATTACCTGCTTTTATAACATTGATTAAGAATTAATGTATTTATTAGTTTTAGTTTCCACATGTTGATATTAATTTTATAAAAATATTTTCTTAATCATTGTTGTTAAAGTCATGAGTTAACTTATTAAGTTTACTAAATTTAAACTTTTATTTAAAAAAATCAAATCAATTTACTTATAAATTCAAACTTAATAGAAATTCAGTTTAATTTGTTTTTAATTCAAATAAATTCAGTTAATTCAATATTTTTTAAATCAAGTTGATAAGTTATCATATAATTGAATCAAATTGAATTTTTTAAAAAATGAAAATTCTTAAACCTAGCCCAATACAATGAAGAAAGATACAAAAATAATATTTATATATGAAATTTATTAAATTTTTTATGTTAAGAAATATGAATTATAGAATATAAATAATTTTTTAAATCAATATGATTTGAATTATATTTAAATAAATTTCTTTTTGTATGTTATATTTTATATATAATTATTAAACAATATAAATTCTTACAAGTTTATCCATTTTTTATTAGTTTATCTATACTCTTGAATTTGACAACTCTGCAACTAATACCAATACTTAGGGTATTAGTTAAGAAGCAAATCAATGTTCTTCAATACAATAATTAATAGTATTTCAAGATTTTTAAATTAGTATTTATTATTGTTTTTTTATATTTTTTAATATAGCAATATTATCCTTATAATCATACGATCTAAATTCTTAAAAATTAAAAACCTAAATTCTCAATCCTAAAATCCCCAACTTTAAATCTTTAGAAAAGAAAAAGTAAACAAAAATAATCATTTAAAGATATTTTTATAAAAATATTTTGAAAAATTAAAATGAAAAATATTTTTAAAGGACAATTTTGTCTTTTAAAAATTAAAATAACTAATATTTTTAATTTCTAAGAATTTAGGCTTATGTTTTTAGGGATAATCTTGTAATCTTAATAAATACTACCTTTAGTCCCTTTTATTAGAAACAAAAAATTATTTTACTAGTATTAAGAAAAACAGTTAATATCAGTTTAACTCATTGATTAAGTTCAAATTTGATAATTTTTTTTTATTTTACCCATTTTTATTTTGTATGAGAAAACGTTATACATTGTTAAATGTATTAAGTGTAATAATAAATGAAGAGTAGAAAAAAATTTATTATCTAATGAAATAAAAAAATATATCATATTTCTTATATTTTGAGATCAAAAAAATCTCTTTAGATTTCTTTATAAAAGAGACCGGAGGGAGTAGTATCAATACTAATGATTGCTAGTTTAAAAATATTGTATTACTATTAATTATTACATGGAATGCATTGTTTTCAAAGCATTTATTGCTTCTTAACCAGTGTTCTAAAGATACCACTCCCTCTCGTTTCATATATAAAAAATAAATAATTAATTTACAAGTATTAAGAAAGTTAATTAAAAGTAATTAATTTTTTTAATTTTGTCTCAAATAAAATTTATTTTTCAAAAATACCCCTATTTAATATGTGTATTTTCTTCTTGAAATTGATGACTACCACTACTCATAATTTGAATGACTTATTTAATGAAGAGTATAATTGGACTATTATAATTAATATGTTAGTTTGTTTCTTATATATAAAATTAAATCAAGTTTCAGAAAAGACTCTTATATATAAGATCAGAGGGAGTAATTAGCAAGATCCTTAATAAAATAGTCATAAAATAACTCATCTGTATTTTTTAAGAAAATACTTCTGAAATACTTAATTCATTATATTTTTATTAGATTTTTGTTGTTGTGATAAACCTAACTAAAATCCCACAATTAGGTTCTTTTTTTTTATTAAAATGTTTCTTTTATATAATTATATTTAACGATTGTTAGGATAAACATTTATGTAGTTCTTTGTTTGATTTTATTTTTCACTGGATAAGAAACTTAACTGTAACACGTACATTGAAAGTTTTTTTTTTTAATTGTTAATAAAATTTTAGCAAGATTTATAACAATGTGTCTAACTACACACCAGCTACATACATTTCTTTATCTCTAAGCTAATCCCATAAAATTAATGTGCTCTCGTGAGATACGAGAGAGTTTAAATATTTGAAAGAGTTTGAAGAGAAATGAGGATTGATAAACAAATATGTCAGTGCATTAAGTTAAGATTCCCGTTCGTTATATACCTGCATCCAATTAGGGCATGTACTAGATGATTTAAAATGTGACTTTTGAGAAGCATGGTGAATTAAATGATGAACCCTTTTTTAATAAAAAAAGAAAAATGAAAAGTGAGATTATAAACTACTTTAGATGAAGTTTAGTATGGAAAACATTTTAATTTCTTAAAAACTCAGGGTGAGACACGTAAACAAATCAATATTCTTTTACTATTGCTTAAAACACATATACGATCGAGTTGTAAATCTTTAATTATTCATAACTATTTATATTTTAAATAACTTTTTACGTACTTAAAAATTAAAATACTTACGTTCCAGCCAAACTACACTACGTAAGAGAGAAACTAAACTCTTTAGAAAATTTTTATCCATGATTATAATAAGAAGAACAACTTAAGTTTAGCATCTTGTCAATGAAAACAAATTAACTTTATTATTATGGACCACAAAAACAAAGTACGAGAGAAGTTTTTCTTTTTAAGAAAATATTAATTCTAAAATATTTATTTGCTTCAATTATTAAGCTGCTCTTTTGTACATAAAAATTTTAATTTTTTAAACATTTTGAAATCTATAAGATGTTTGAATATAAGAAATATGAAAAAAAAATTGAAAATTTACATGTTATATATAACTTAAATAAAACACTAATATATATATATCAACCTCAAAAGTTTTATAAATAAGTTTTTGAGAACTTGAAAGATAAAACTACTAATGTACCAAAAGCCACCTAATTATTTTCACAAAAAACTTATCCATGCTCTACGTAATTTCAACTTTAAAATGGGTGTTAATGCTAGGAAATAGGCATATTCCCTCTTCAACCGTTGTTGATGTAGAAAAATTTCTGCAGCTAACGTCGCTTTGGCTGGGTTCTAGGTAACAAATTAAAAATGACAAAAAAAGAAAGAAAGAAAAAAGTCCCACCTCTTTTGATCTTTCTGTTTCTCGGAAGTGTTGTGTGGATTTTTGCAACATAAGAAGAAATCATTTATTAATTTAGGGACTTCTTTAGCATTTGAAAAGTTTAATTCAAGGAATTTCTCAGTTCAGTAAATCTAATAGGATTTTCACTTTGTGTTTTGGAAAAGTTTTGTTTGTCCTCATTATATATACAACATACTTACATATGCAAAGAGACATGAACTAAATGACTACGATAACTAATTAGGATCAGTTTTTACAAACTAAGTTGCCTTCCTAAAAGATGAAGAAACAGGAACTAAGTTTTACTTCCCTTCACTTGGTAGCATTTTTTTCCCCTTATTGTCGAAGTATTCTTGGATTTTGTCCAAACTATTCCTTCCTCAAGCAACCTTAAAAATGTACTCTTTCACTCTAGTATAGTGCATTTATAATTTTAATCTTAGAGTGATAGGAATCAAAATAAATTGCACGGGAAAGATAATTATGTAGTCTTTAATGAAAAATAATATTAAAGGAACTTGAGTTAATTAAAACTCAGTCAACTTATTAATGCTTCTAAAGAATATAGCTTTCTTTATATACAAAAATCTACATCAACATTTGGATGGACCCCCCCCCCCCAAGCATTTCAACAATCGAGAAAGCACGCTAGCTCAAAAGTAAAAATGGGAAACAAATTGAAGATTAAGCGTTTGGTTGGGAGAAATTTAGTAAGGAGGGGGAGAAAAATAAGTCAAAGGGAAAATGGAAAGTACAATTTATAAGTACGGATTCATTTATACTTTTCTTTTTGGCTGAGATAAAATTATTATGGCTATGGTATAGTTTATTATTATTTTTTTGAGACTATATAGGGTAATTTTCACTTCTAATTTTAGTTCTTCTCGAACCCTTTCATTAGTAAGCGTAAGTAATGTAATGAAGCCATTCATTACCCTCAAAAGGCTTGCTAAATGCATTTCCTGAATCTGACACGTGTATGCCCAGGACCATGCTGATTCCAACGTTGTTCCTTACGTCCATAAGACATAACATAGTAACCCAGATATTTTTAAGTCAAACTTAACCGAAGTTCAACGGTAAAGTAAATTAATTAAAAGTTTAGATGTTCTATTTGGTTTAGTTTCATCCTTGTGGATGCATGGGTTACACTGGACAAAGAACGATTAATTTGACCTTTAATAGATGTTAAGATAACAAACAAACCCAACTCGGAGATTATTTTGAGAAACTGTACAAAATGTACAAACATAAATTTCTGACTTATTTTAAAGGAGAACAAATATGTATATATTTGTAACCAAAATCGAAACCAATAAGGGAGCCTTTTTTCAGGGTTTCCACTTTTATTTCTTATACTTCACTATTGTTTTTAACCCTTTTGGTACCCTAGGCACAGAGACCATTTAAGAAAGTATTCTCATCTCTTAACCAATACTGGAAAGAGAGAAAGATTGTATTTTTAAGAGAGAGAGAGAGAGAGAGAGAGAGAAAGAAGATGGGAAGAGGGAGGGTTGAGCTGAAGAGAATAGAGAACAAAATCAATAGGCAGGTGACATTCGCAAAGAGAAGAAATGGGCTGCTCAAGAAGGCTTATGAACTCTCTGTCCTCTGTGATGCTGAGGTTGCTCTCATCATCTTCTCCAATCGTGGCAAGCTCTATGAGTTCTGTAGTGGCCCCAGGTACATATTACCCCTTTCCCCTCTATGTATCTCTTTGTATGTTTCATCTTGTTTGTGTCCATAAGAACAAGCATTTTCTATTAAGGGATTTTTTCTCTAATATAGTATTTATTATCTAGTCTCCTTAATTTTGTGCAAGATCTTTCCTTTCTTTTCCCGAACCTATAAAGGTTCTGATATTCCTATTTCATAAGCAAGAACCAAAAAGGATCTCTTTTATTATTTTTTTCTTTTTAATCCATTTCATTTTTCGTTTCCCAAAATTGTATCATCAAATGCGCCCAGTGAAGGTTCCACAAGTCTTCTGACTGTATTTGTTTTCCAGAATAATAAACAGAAAAGTGGTATTTCACCCTCTTCATGTTTTTGTATTTTCCAAAACAATAAACTGAAAAGTGGTATTTCTACCTCTTCATAGGAGGATCTGAAATATTTTTCACTCCTCTTACCTCAATAAGAGAAAGGAGTATGACCAAAGAAGGAAAATTTTTGTTTTGCCATGTCTCAGAAGTTGTTTAGAAAGCATATTGCTGGGTCTATTTCATGATGGTGCTCATATACAATTTATACACCTTGAGCTAGGGCAAGATCCTAATTAACAATATAGAAGAGAGTAAAAGTTCCTCTTTTTTTCCCCCCAAAGAGCTCTATTTTTTTTTTTTAAGTTATACATAAAAAGAGCTCTAGATTGGATTCCAATAATTTCTTGCAATTGTTCGTCAAAAATTGTTTTCAATGGGTATCTTTTTCTACCCATGAGATGGAAGCAGGAGCTAGCCCTAATAACCATCTGAGCAGACAATAGCATTAAGAGTACAGGGTTTCACTGTTATGATTTGGTGGCAGAGATGGGATGTTTGATGTGTAAACCTGCACTGTACATTGCAATTTAAGAATGGATTTAAGAGAGAGAGAGAGAGAGAGAAGGGATGCCGGTTAGCTTCTAAAGCTGCAAACCATCTTCAACCCTTAAAAACCGTTGTGGAATAGCTGGTTTGGTCTATAAAAAAGACAAACTGAAAAGGTTTTTTCTCACTATTTGCAGAGATAATACAGGGAATAAATACTATAGGTCTTTCAATAGTATAAATAACAATATTTTTAGTCTTTTGCTTAATCCAGTTCTAATTAGGTTTTTTTCCCCTTCCTCTTTGCCCTTTCTGTTTTTCTGTTCACTGTTCTTGTATAATCAAACCTTCTTGTTTCTTATCTTTTTTCATATATAAAGTATGAGTATAATGGATTCTGGCTAGTACGTTTGGTTTTAATTTGTATAACATTGTTGGTTAGGTTACTAGAGCGTCTTGTCTTTGGGGCTCCATAACTTTGATTGTTGACCTTAGGCATGCCATTTTTATTTTTCTGGGGTGCTACACAAAAAGACTGCTTGTGAATGCCATTGTCAGTATTCCATCTAGCTAGATGCTTCATTGGTTTTACTACTAGCTAGCTGTTTAAGGGACAGCCTTCTAGGGACATTTGGCTCATAAGAGTGCTATGATTTAGGAGAAACTTTTAGGTACATATAATTTGTATACAATAAATTAATATAATTTTATTAAGTGACTATTTTAAGTGATGAAATTTATTGACATATCTAGTTTGATAAATTTTTATTGGTTTTTTATATTAACTGATTGTGCGCTACATAGCTTCTAAGAAACTTTCATGATTCGATGCTTTTTATTCTTTGTAGGTTTTTTATCTTTGAACTTTTTAAATTTCTTGTTGCCCTGTTATTTCTGCCTTAGTGGCTTTTCTCTGATATCTTATGACCAAGAAGTTAAAAACCAAATTGGCCTTTATAGGTCATGTGTTCGGATTTTGCTCAAGGATCGGGTTGAGCCTGCTGAATGATCTCTTTCTTGGGTTCAGGCTGTCCTCGAGCCTAACAATATTTGTTCATTTTCTCAAATATTTGTCTTTATGTTTCTTTTTGAATTAGGAAATAATAAATAAAAAAATCCCTTGTAACTAACTAATTGCTCACCATAAAATCCACTGCTTACTGTTGCTTTGTAAATCTATTTTTGTTCAAAGATTTACCAGTTCTCATTTGTAAATTAATGGTCCTATCTATATTATGTTTTTTGCCCTATGTTACAGCATGATGAAAACACTTGAGAAGTACAAGAAGTACAGTTATGGTGCACTGGAGTCCAACCAGCCAATATATGACACCCAGGTATTTTATTCTTGGATAACTTTATGGAGGTACTACGCGAGCCCATGAGAGGTTTAGAGTTTTGAATACTAAATATACTTCGAGATTCTCATTTTGTTAATAAAAAAATTAAATTGACAATCTTAAAATAAGTCCAATAGTCGAAAGTTTCAACTTCTAGAAATACTCTATGCTTTCATAAATTTTGATGTTTTGAGAAACATCTAATCAAATGAGCACTGCCAATTAATTGGTTGCTGAGATTCTTAAATAGAATGGTTAAAGAAATAGATTAAGCTAATAATAGATAAATATATAAATATGTTAGAAGTTAATTCTTTTAAAAAAATGTGCTTAATATATTTGTTTATAATTGACTTGATTTATTTTTCTATTATAGAGCCACTCTATCCAAAATATATTTTTTGGTGGTGCGCTGGCTACAAATTCCAAAATATGGTTCTCTTTATGCAAGAGCGTTTGACTTAAACAATCATGCAAAAGTGACTATCTCTTAATATAAATGAAAAGGGTCTTATATCAAATGTATATCACTAAGCAGAGTAGCTACCCGGAATATTTGAGACTAAAAGCAAAGGTTGAAGTCCTGCAACGTTCACAGAGGTAAATTACATAGTACAATTCTATATATATATATATATATTGTACTATATATTATCTGAATGTTCAATTTTGATGATGAGACGTTAACTTTTACTTGGATATATAATTTTGTCGATTATAATCCTATACATATAGGAACCTTCTTGGGGAAGATCTGGCCCAAATGAATACAAAGGAGCTGGAGCAGCTTGAGAATCAAGTGGAGGCAGCACTGAAGAATATTAGGTCCACAAAGGTAAACATGGATTTCAATGTGCCTGTTTGGATTCACATTCAGGAATCGCATTTGCACAAAAACAACAATTGTTTATTTCATATGAAACGTGGTTTGAGAGGAGTAGAACGCGTTTTTAAACATAGCCAATTTCAACTACTATGTGCTCTAAATCTTATTCCCTCCCCTCTTCTTTTAAAGAGCTAATAAGTTATTATATCACATTCATGTCAAAATTATTCTTATCCCATATTTAGAACATATGAAACTAAACAACCTTTTGGTAGTTTTAAACTTTGATATTATAGTGCACAAGAATATGACCAATGAAATTTGGTTACGTAAAAGTGAAAGTGTAAACTATTTTTTTCCGCTATCTCTAGATCTATGATTACACACAACGACTTTTCTGTGTATCTTAGATTTGAGATATTTCTACTGATTTTTAGTTAATTTCTGGTGTCATTTAATAGCTTCCCTAGAATAGAAACTGCAATTTCATCCTTTTTTATTTAAAATAAATATTAAACTCATATAGTTTCTGGGGAGACTCAAATTAAAGTAAAATTTCACAATCATAAAACTTTTAAGTGGCCTGAGTTTGTATTGTTTGTGTTTCCAAATGTTTTCAAAACTATATTTGTGTGTGTCCTCCTTCTTGGCTTATTTATTTTAATTCCCTTGAAATATTATAATTTGACTTATATTTGTTAATTGTTTCTCAGACTCAATATATGCTTGACCAGCTTGCTGATCTTCAGAACCGAGTATGTGTCTTTTTTTTTTTTTTTTCGGGGAATTGCTTCTCATGTCACTATTTGACCACCTAGATTCATTTGCAGACACCAATACTACAATATCCTATCCTTTGGTTTGGTATATATATACTTGCCTTATACTAATTGACTAAATCCATATGCAGGAGAGAGTGCTCGATGAAACTAATAAAGCTTTAAGGAGTAAGGTGAACATTCTAAGAAAGACACATCTTAATTTGATTCAAACCTTGAAATTAATAATCAGTATGCAACTTGGCTCATTTAATATAGTCTCCATGTGTTAATGGAGGTAGGTAATCTTGCAATGATGTGAATTATTATAAATGTTTTTCATCATCCTTAATTATCGTATTAAAATGCCATACATAGTCCCATGTAGCCATATTCTATGACTAAAATGAAAACGAAATGATTAATTGATGAAGCAATAATATACAGTGTCTTTTAAGCAATTAGTTTGGTTCATTCATGTTTGTGTCAAATGTACAAAAGTGATTCTTACCTACATACGAGAAAAAGAAAAGCTTTTTGAATTTTTTTTTCTCTGTATTAATTGTGGCATATTTTGGCCACTTATGCATACATTTCCTTTTTAACGTTAGGATTTAAATGGTGAATTGGCTTGTTAGTTATGTGCATATTTGGTTTAATTTTTTTTTAAATGTGATTTGACCAGAAGCAACAAATTATTATTATTGTATAAAATGACATAAGATGGGTTGCAAACGTGATTTTCTCCTTCTTCAACACATAACCAAACATGCACTATATGCCATGCTTTTAATATATCCCATTATTTAAATGTTGGCAAGATTACAAAAATCTCTTATGTATATTTGGTTATTTGCAAAGAGTCTCCCAAAATTTCAAAACTGAAAAATAAGTTGATTCTTCAATTTTTACAATTCAAAAAAATAAGTTTTTCTATCTAATTTCTTTGATGTTAACTCAAACATCACATCAAACTTTTCCATAACTCTGATATAACAAGTTAATTTCTATTTATTCTAATGTCAGCATGTTCACTTTAGAGAAAAAAAATCACTCATCATTTTTGCACTAAATTTTTATGAAAAATAAACAAAAGGACATATTTATAAAGTGTGAAAGTGGAGAGGCCAATTTCTGCATTTTCGCCCTAAATGTGATGTTGTGGAAATAGCTGTTAAGCTGGCTAACTATGTTACTGCTACTGACGTGAACTGTGTGAACGTGTATTGAAACTTGAAACACAGTTGGACGAAAGAAGCAACTCGCAAGTCCCTCTAAGACTGGCATGGGAAGCTGCAGGAGGGTCTGACATCCATTACACTCGCTTTCCTCATCAATCTGAAGCCTTTTTCCAGCCTTTGGGAGTCAATCCCAATTTGCAAATTGGGTATATATATATATATTTTCCACTCTCTTGTCTTCCCATCAAAACCGATAAGCTGATATTTCATGCGAAACATCTTGATTTTTAAGAATGAAGTAAACTTTATGTGTTGGGTTGAATCCTTGTTTTGGGGTTTTGTGGAATGCAGATATAATCAGGTGGGAGCGGAGGATGGGGGGGCAGGCTTGAACATTCATGGATTCGTGTCTGGGTGGATGCTTTGACGACACTGACGAAAACGGCAATGGATATGTGTGGGCGCAGCAGAAGATCGACCTTACTTAGATGTTGGGTTTGTTTTGGATATATATGCACCTGTATTTACCATCGTAGAATAAGTTTTAATGTTATGTGTACGTAGTTGTGTTGACACAAAATGTGAGAACCCAGACTTTTAATAATTTAATTCAAGTTAAGCCCTTATGTATGAAATGTAGTCCTATATATGCTTTGACCTTTTTCTTTGTCCTGTATCTATATTTAAGGGTCATATCAACAACAAGTAAAAGAAGAAAATAGTTATTCTTAAATTATAAATTAATGATTGAAATTAATATAAACACTATCATAAATGTGTAATACATTTATATCAAATTTTGTATTAATAATTTTAATGATTGATTTGTAATTTAACAAGAATTATTTTTTAAGTAGTTCTTAAGTGGGCTGAACTGGTAACTATTTGACCTTAGGTTCAGGGTCTGTGCAATGACATAGCTTCAAGCCCTGGAAAGACTTTTTGAGTCCAACACCATATGATCTGGTGGTGCGAATGCAGATTAATATTCGCTCAGATCGTAACACAAATAGGTACAGGACACCTTGTGGTTTACACCCAAAAAAAAATTTGATTAACAAATAACATTGGCATTCTACCATTTAATTATACTGGTCTTGTTTCAAATTCCCAAAATGGATTAGGAAAAAATAAATTTGCATTGATTTTTCTCCTTTCAAAGGTGATAGAAAGAATACATGCTATGTCAATATGAAAATTCCAATCAAGGTAAGGAAAAATAAAGAGAAAAGGCATGAATGGGGTATGGTGCTGGGCCTTGTTCAAGCTCGTCTTGCACTAACCATGCCCAAACTTAAGCCTAGAGCTTCTTTTTAAAAATACAAAATCGTTAGCAGTATACATATGTATGAGTAGTGTAAGTCCTATAAAAGTTGGGCCAATCATTACTTTTGGCCTACAACCTAATAATGAGGAATGGAACAAAAACAAAAGTCCAATTGATCAGCGCTTAACTTTCTAATAGATCTCATACCATGTCAAGGGGATTTGGCCTTGCAAGTGCTCTCTCTTGTCTCTTTTTTCTGTCTAACTTTAAATTCAATGTTAAAACAAATTAAATATAGAGATCCAAATCCCAATAACTACTTGAATAGGAACAATGTCACAACTGCTTTGTCTGTTTGGCTTTCAGCATTCAATCTTAAACTTTAGAGTAATTTTTTTTTTCAAGAAATATTTAAATTACATAATTTTTTATTATAAAAATATACATAAATTCTGCTGAAATTAATAGACTAAAATATATTTAAAAATATTATTGACTTCTTTTATTAAAAATATAAATGATTATAAAAAACAAATTTTAAAAGTTTTTAATGTTATTTATTTTATGTTGAGAACTACAAATTTAATTTATTCTAAATCTAAAAAATTGATTATTTTTATATTGATCAAATATATATTTAATCTTTTTATATTATATAAATAACAAATATAATAATATTTTAGTTAAAATATGTGTGGATGTAACTTTTTTGGGACTAAGGTCGATATAGCACATATTTTAATTTTAGGAGAGAAAAGTATATATTTTTAATATAGAGAGAATAATTGTATAATTTGAACATCTTTAAAAAAAAATTAGTTTACTCTAAAATTTATTTTATTCCTTTAAGCAAAATAAATAAATAATTTCTTAAATTGGGTTGTTTGTAAAACTGTTTTAAGAAGCTTTGGCCCTAAATAATCAACCCCTATCGATAAACAGGATGCACATATAGTCATGAGACATGTAATCCCAGAAAGAGGAAATTTAACTTTCTCATCTCGACAGTAATGATGATACTTTGCTGAACTTTGGTTATACAAATGGAAGATAGAGAGATCATCCGACCTATAAGAGATCATCGATATGTTGGTGGGGGGACACAGGAAAAAAGGCAATCACATTTGTATCATTCAAGTCCCACACTTTTTTTTCGGGGGTGCTCAGATGCCCAAAGAATTAAGCTACAATAATAGAGCACAATTGTAATTAGCATGATACGAAAAATTTAGAATTGACCCTACAACCCCGTTACATCTTCAATGACTTAGGTAGGTTTTGTTTTTTTTTGAAAATCTGGATCATTTAAATTTGATCTAGATAGTTGAGACTTTATATTTATTTATTTTTAGTTTTTTTCACTTAAATTATCAATTTTTTAAATTGGTAGTTAGAAACCTTTTTTTTTTATTTTGTATCTTATATCTTTTTAAATAAAAAAACATCAAAATATAAAAACTAAAAAAATAAATTTTGAGTTGTCTTGATTAGCCTAGATTTGATCTAAACGACCTATATTAGATTGAGTAAGGGATGGGTTGGTGAAGATAAGTAGGGGATCCAATTTTTATCTTTAATAGGACATTAACATGATACAAATAAAATATAGTAAAATATATTGACTTTACATGAATTTTGCTAAAAATATATAGACTTCTCTTAAAATTTTTTGAAATTACACAAATTTCTCTTTTATTTTTAAAACCAACACAAACTTCTCTTGACTTTTATTAAAATTATTCAAGTTTCCTATAAATTTTTCTAAAAGGAAGGTCTGCATGTATTTTTAAAAATAGAAGGAAGTTTATTTAACTTTTAAAAAAAAATCTTAAAGGAGGTCTATATATAATTTTAGCAAAATCCAAAAGAGGTTCGTATAAATCCTAAAAATATAAAGGAGGTTTATATATATATATATATATTTTTATAATATTGAGAAGTTTAGTATTACTATAATTTATATTTTAATAATATTATTAAATTACAATTCAACTTAAATATAAAGTAAAACTAGATTAAGTGTCCTTTTTAATTACCAAAAACAAATTATTGCGGACAATATCAAAATAAAAAAAAAGCAAAATCATTATTGTTAACGTGTTATGGCTTTTTTGGGCATTCAACAATCATAAACCCTGTAACTACAAGAAAAAGAAAAGGAGGTTTAGAATATATACATCTATAGAGAGAGAGAGAGAGAGAGAGAGACAGAGATGAGTTGAACTTGGCTTTCTGGGGCACATATTTGCCACTTCATGAGGTTTGGATTTTTTTGGTGAAATAAATGCTACGAAAGATAATTTTTTTATCACTTATTTAATGGGAGTTAGTCATCAAAAAATTATTAAAAATTAAAAAAAAAAATATACAAATGAAATTGACACGAATATAACATTTAGAACAAAATTAAAATTTACAATATAAACTTAAAAGAACAAAAACTGTACTTTTTGCCTAATATTATACATAGTCGACTTTTTAATACCCGAAAGTATTTCAACATTTGAATGAGTTAACGTTGTTATCACCTTCTGAGGGTGGGGTTTGGAATTTTATGTCGAAGAAACGTGTGTGTATATGTGATAGTATTGAAGTAAGATGTATGCTACTTGAGTAACACTTGTATTAAGTGTTTTATCCTTTAGTATTTGGTTCCGAAAAAAAAAACAAGTATAGATCAATGGGTAAATCTAATGTGTGGTGACCTTTTAGCATGCTTGAGGCCCCATCCTCTCTCACATCAATGAAATGTATGTGTGTGTATGAGTGTTTAGATAGGATTGACGCTGTTTTATCCTTCAATGTTTGATATATTAAAAAAAACATTCTTATCAATTGTTAAATAAAAATAAATATTTATATATAATGATTAATATCACGACCAACTAAATAAGATAATAAAATATCATATTAGTTTCACAATAGACTCCATGAATGAAAACTTCAACAACTATGAGAGATAAAATTGAAATGGACAGCATGTATATATATGTTCCTGACATAGATGATATATATTTGGTTATATGATTGAGGTGGTATACAATTTGGTGGGTTCGTAGCTGGAAATGGGAATCCAAAATGAACAAGGTTCAAATATATTTAGTGTTCCCTTTATTTCCATATAGGGATTATAATTGTACAATAACTTGATGCAGGAAATGCAATTATTGACTGTAGGTGTTGGCTGGAAACTGTAAAAGGGTCATTGAAAGCTGAAAGGTAGAACATGTAAATGTAAAGTATGCACTCAATCAAGGTCCACTCTAACTGCACTATATATTTCCTTTCTTACTCCTTTCTTTTTCTTTTTTAACATTATCATTTGTTCTTTTTTCGGTTTTTGTAGAGAACAAAGATACAAGTCTTTCCCCTTTTCTGTCTTCTCTTTTCATACCCAAATTGGCCAATCAAGATTAAGTGGAGAAAGACGAATGAAGTGGACTTGAAACGTAATGATAAATATGAGTTTGGTCTGCTATTATTTTTGGACTGAGACTAGGCCAATGTATTAAAGATTCTCAATTATATTTAAAGGCATGTTTAAGGAGCTTTTTAAGATAATTTTAATTTTTTAGTTTCAAATCTTATTTTATATGGTATAGTTATCTCTATTATCTCTCTTTCTCTCTCTTCATTTATCTAATATTTGAGTATTAGAGTTTATGATAAAATTCTTAACTTTATCATAACTCTTAACTTTATTATAACTCTGACTGTTTCTTCTTCTATAAGATATATATAGGACTCGATCACTTTATCTTTTTTTTTTTTTTGGCTAGGATTAGTCCAGCGCACTAAAGATTCTCAATCACACTTACAGAATTCTTTAAGATAACTTAACTTTTTAATTTTAAGTTTTATCATATAGCATAATTATCTCTATGCTCTCTCTCCATTTATCTAAGTATCAGAATCCATGATAAAATCCTTGATTCCATCATAACTTCGGCTGTTTCTTCTTTTAAAGGACGAATACAGGACTTGATCATCTCATCTAATTTTTTTTTTCTCAGCAGGTTTTGGATGCCATCGTTAAAGCCCGAACCATATTATTACTCCAAGCACGGCTTCCCTTTTTCTTTATTTCCTTTTTCATTATTGTTGGCCATTATACATGCCTAAGCACAGTACAAGAAAACTCCTAGACACCAAAACTGTGAAACACAGTCCAAATCCTTGTCTTGACTTTTTCATGTAAGTTGGCGTTTGCTTAACTTCTCAGATATATGTGCTTGCCGCTTTGACATAGGACAATATTTTGAGTACATTATGCTGAAGGGGCCCACCACTTGTAATTAATCAATTAATTAGTGCTCTTAAGGATCATAGTTATCGAGGTTAATTATATCTAAATCAGGGAATCGAATAGCTGATTAATGTGGATGTTTGGTTAAGTTCACAGTAATTAGAGGGTTCTCTGTAAGTTTAATTAATTATACTATTGTTTTCCTAGGAAGAAAAGAGAGGTCCCCAAGGGTGAGGGTTGCTGTTTGTTTTGTTGATGCTGGGTAAAGGCTACCCACTGTGGATTATTAAACTGAATTAATACACTACGCATGATTATTTTTTTGTCATATAATCATGGGAAGGTGTAAATTAGGTGTGGGAGAGTGTGCTTGTACATAACTTGCCAGATTTAATTTCTAGAGAACCAAACAGATCCAGACAGATTTAGCAGGTGGAGTTGCTTTGATTTTAACTATGACTTTCTTTCCCTTCTGCTAAGAGACACACAGAAAAGTAAATTCCCACGGACGGAATTCTTATTGTTTAGGATTTCTTTCATCCAACCTGTATCTGTCAATATTTTATTTTTATCATAGCACCAAATATTATATTTAAAAGCTATGAATAGAATTGTGGAGGAAGATGAGAAGGACAAAATGAATATTAAATAATAAAAAAGATATTTAGTATGAAGGTTTTAAATTTAGACCATTGGAGCTTATTGCAATAGAGTTAATAGATGAAAGATGGATTATGACTTTGTTTTTTTAAAGTAAAAGAAACATGGTAATTGGATAAAAATATCAGGGTGGATAAGTGTCATTGTTTTCTTTTTATTAAAAGATAAAATTTTCGTATAATTTGTAAGTGTTTGTTATTAGATTATGTAATTAAAATATGATAAATAGATTTTTTTATTTTTAACAACTCACCACTATATAATTAGTTGTTTCAAAAAGTTTCTTTTACATTTATATTTTATTGAAGAATCTGATATTAAATATTTAAAGAATTTTATCTAATTTTTTAAATTTAACATTAAAATAAAAAAATTGGGAAATATAATTTTTGATATATGATTTGTTAGTAAAAAAATATTATTCTTAAAATTATTTTAATGTTTTTTGAATTTAAAAAATTGTATATATATATATAATTTTGACATCTCTCTTCTTCTTTTTTTTAAGAAAAGTTATTTATCCCTAGTTTATCATTATAGACCATTTTGTTGTTTAATGGTTAAAAGTTGATGGGGAGCAAAAGACAAGTGCTGCACATTAAATCTAATTTGGATTCTTCAAAATGTGAAATTTGTACAATGCATCTAAATTAAAAGAGAATATATAATATAAAGAATAAGAGTATATATAGGGTTATTTCCTCTCTTTTCACCACTTTGTTCTTTTCTTTCCATCTCTATCTTATTTTGGAGATATTTTTTTTTATAAATTTCATATTTCAGAAGATTCAAGGTATCGTCCAATGGAGGAAGCAGAAATGTAAAGAAAGGTCAGTTTTCTTTTCAGATATGACAAGAGTCCTTGTTTTTGTTTTCGCTTTGAATTAATCGTTTTGATAGAAATCAATATTCATCGTCTTTCTGATTGTGTTTGCTGGAAATTAATTTCTATATATCCCAATCGATGAGGATATCGAGCATCTAAGTTTTAATTGGTTCTATATCTACACAAAACCACAGAAAAGAGAGAGATATTGTAGGCTTTCCAATTTCTTAGAAAGATCGCTCTTACTAAACATCTTTGATGTTATGTATATTGACCCTTACAACATTGCTACGTTATCTATCTCCTGAGTTATTAATTTCGACCATTAATTTCTTTGGTGGATATAGATAGAGGACCCAAACGATTGCTCTTTTGACTTTAGAAAAGAATAGAGACAACAATAGAAAAGAAGGTAAAGTTGTTAACTTTTTTCCTTTAATTTTTAAAATAAATACTCTGAAATTTATTAGTACACCTCCTCTGTGTGTGTGTGTGTGTGTGTGTGTGTGTGTGTGTGTGTGTGTGTGTGTGTGTAACAAAATTTGACATCTTTGGTAGGCTAGTTATGTAATTATATAGTGATACAAGTAATATGATACATCAGTGTATCAAATATTTCATTATACATGTATGTGTCGATATTACTCCTAAATAATTCACTTTTAATTTTTTTCTTCTTTATCTCTTCAAACTATCAAATGTATATATATAAAGCCCATCAAAAGGAAGAATGGAAACTCTGGTACACAACCGTATTGACTATATCAATCATGAAATCGTTGACAATTAAAGATTTCCTTATCGTCTACCCTTCTGAAATACATGTGGGGTACGTATATGGCCGATTTTAGGTTTGATTCCTCAAAATAGGGTGAGAATCATTTCAAAAGTACATGTATTAATTTCTCACGCAATGTTCAAGCTTCAAATTTCATGGAATTTTTCATTAAAAAAATTTTAAAATTGATAAATAAGTTGTTCTAATTTTAAAACAATTGTAATCTATGAATGTCTATCAAGATCACCCACAGAAATTAAAGTGAAAGCCCTTTTTAATCATCGCAAATTGATTACACTAATTGAACAATTCATTGCAGATAACTTCATGGATTTGAATATGCTTCCCAAATAAGTTAATTAAAGCACCTAAATTGTAGTCCTCTTACAAATTATATATTCTCACACGAGATCATATGTGTTTCGTATCTAAAATATAAGATGTCCATATTTGAAGACAAAAATGCAAATGTTTATAACTTAGAATTTATATGAGTTGTCAAACAAATGTAAAGTTGTGATATTTCAATAATTCTAAACTTAGATATGGAGATTTTAAATGGGATATCTCATATCCAAAGACATGTCAGTTATTGGACTAGAATAAAATACCCGCCTAGAGCGAGCGCTGATACTTAATAAATTGGAATTATATATATATATATATATATATATAGTTCGAGACGATATATTTTAGAAGACCATACAAAGATTCATTATAAAAAGATTTCAAGTACAATACCATCCGCTCTCACCCTCAAATTAAAAAGGTACAATATTGAATTTGTCGATGCCTTGAGTCACTCAATCGTGGCCTTATTAATAGTTTTATACTGTCTCCTAAGAAATTCAAACCAACCTGAGCCAAGTAGTCGAATCATTATTAAACTAAGAAACCATGTTGTGCATTAAGAAACTTAATTTGAGAAATTATTTATTCATTCTATATTGTAATATTTTTAAATTTATAAAAATTATAATTGACTTTTTATTTATTTATTAGTCTTATTGTATATTTATCCTATTTCATCCTAATTAAATATTATTTTAATTATCTAAAATTATTTTATATTACTTAATTCTCATTTTGTCCTTTCTCTACTTTTTTTTTTCAACAACCTGCCCTATTACATATCATTTTACAAGCTTATTAACAGGCATGAATTACTAAATGATGGGGTTCTTGCCATGACTTACTAAATAGACCAAAAAAAAAAAAGAAATCTAAATTTATCTCTGGTCTAAATAGAATCCACAATGGATGGATTTAAATTTTTTAAAATGTGAATATTGTAAAATATTTTTAAAATGAAGAAAAAATAGAGAAAAAAATGAGGTGAGTAGAGATAGAGAAAATTAACTCCATAAATATTCTTACTCTTTTTATTATTCTCTTTATCAATTTAAAAATGATTTATACAAATTTTACAGAATCCAAACTCATAATTTGGATGCATTAAACTTTTTTCAAGATAGAATTTATTGGCATAAGTATTTATTGATTCTTGATTCGCTTTTTAAAATTTCTCTGTAGGTAATAATTTGTGTCTTATATGTAATAATTAAAGCGCTGGCCGCCAAGTCTGAAAAAGAAAGAAGAAAACTGAGTAATATGTTGAGATTACCAAAATATATATATATATATATATAAGGTTTAAATATATTTTTACTCCTTCTAATTTTATAAAAATTTTAACTTAATCCCTAATTGAAATAAGATAATGATATTTCTTTATTTATTAAAATGATTTAATTTCACCTCTGTATTTCAAAGTTCATCTAAAATTTAATAATATATTAATTTAGGCATTGATTCTAAATACAAGTTAATGATATGAAGTGAATTATTAATATTTAAGTTAGTAAATTATTAAATTTTGAGTGTTTATAAGACACATGGACAAACTTGGTTTTTCTTTAAAAAAGAAAATAATATTTTATAATTTTAGCTTAAAGAGTTGAAATTTTTATGGGATTAAGAAAACCAAAGGTAGATTTAAATTTTTGTTATTAAAAAAATTACGGCATGAAGTAAACAAGTTGTGCAAGTAGGCAATTAGTAATAATAAAGGGGTAGAAAGAGAAAGAGGAAGGGGGAGGGGAAAGGGTGGGGCCCAGACAGTAACGGACTGTCATGACACAACCTCTAGCCAATCTCAAGTAGACAACGTTCTCTACCAAAGCATTCTGGTTTTCAAAACCATTTCACCTTCTCTCACCGGTTTCTCCCACTTTTTGTCTTTTCTTTTCCAAATTTTTATTTATTTAAACCAACAATATTTTTTTTCCCGGAGGGAGAGACTAGAAAGAGATATCTCCCCCCTTTTTCCTCATTTCCTCCCCTCTCCTCTCTTCTCCTCTGTCTCTCTCTCCCACACACACAGACAAAAACACAATAACCCTCGATTCTAAGTCACAACGTGACTGAGAGGGAATAGAATCCCTCAAGAAAAAGAAAGAAAAATCAATCGAGGTGTGTTAAGTTGGATATATATATATATATATGAGTGTATATATATATTCACAAGTATGTGGGTCTCTGTTATTTAATTAGCGTGTTATCAGAGAATTGTTGTAGATCATGGGGAGGGGAAGAGTACAGCTGAAGAGGATCGAGAACAAGATCAATAGACAGGTGACTTTCTCAAAGAGGAGATCTGGTTTGCAGAAGAAAGCCCATGAGATCTCTGTGCTTTGTGACGCCGAGGTTGCTCTTATTGTCTTCTCCACCAAAGGCAAGCTCTCTCACTACTCCAGCGACCCCTGGTACCTAAACCCTACCTTTCATCTCTCTAGGCTTATATCATCTATTTTCTTAGATTATCTCTATTCTCTAATGTCTTACTATTTCTCTTATCAAAATCTCGACCATCTCATATTTCCTTATCGTACGATGTTCTTCTGGGAAACCCCATATTCCGAATGCTATTTTTGGGTCGTCCTTTACGCCTTGAGTATTCTTTAGTGTTTACGTTAATTTATTGTCAATGCTCCTTTGGTTTTTATTGAGTAATTATCAGGTTAATTTCATATCTGTGTGTGTGTGTGTGTCTATATATATATATATATACACACACACACACACACACATATATATGTATTCTGATGTGTCATTGAGATTTTCTTGGCAAGATCTTCATCTTCTGGTTTAGTTATGAGGGGTCTTGTTAGGATCCTTCTAGAGATGCTCAGCATGCAGCTGCATATATATTTTGCATAAACTTGATGCAAAACCCCACCTTTTCTCCTTTCTGAGACGTCTCTCCCACACGGAGAAAGAGGGCATTTATGGTGGTAAATGGATGTGGGGTATTTGTTCTAGGGTACGGAGAGGATACTCCTATATTAGGTATATCGTATAGGTGACTTTACAAGGGACTGGTGCTGTAATGAAAACTCAATTTTTTGAAAAATTGAATATTTCTTTTAATTTTGTCTAGGGATGTAACATTTGTTAATAAAATAATACTTCTGTAGACCAAACAAAAATTTCTTGATAAAAACACTCACCGTAACAGATTCAAAATAACAGGCACAAATCTGTGAAAAGGTCCAAAAAGACATTATTTTGTAATAACGCCAATCGAAGTTGAAGAGATACTAATTACTCACTATTAAGATGCGTTGGGGCTGCCAATCCAACTCGCCAAAAATCACACTGCACGGATAGCACAGTAGAATTCCCGCAGCGTCCGTACAACTCAGAATCCGCTGCCTTCCAAGTTCCAACCTGTTTGGAAGTATACTTTTAGTTGTGTGTGTGTGTGTGTATATATATATATATATATATATATGAAAATATCGAGTTTTTAAAGTATTTGAATTTTTTTCGTATAAAATGTTTGAACGCAATAAATATAAACATTTTAAGATTAATTTATATTATTCTATATGTACTCAATAATATAAAAATATTAATTTTTCATATAATCTTAATTGATGTTAATGAAAATTTTGCTTAATCCTAGGCTGCGTTTAAGAGAGGTACATAAGGTTTGCAGCACTAATGTTCATGCATGCAGAGATAAAGGGGTAACGATGCACGGCTAAATTGCTATATTATTCTATGTACATTTTTAAATTGTATTTCAGTTCGAAATTTTTAACGTATTAATTTACATTTTGTTCCTTTAAATTTCATGTCCATTGTCACTTTTAGTTTACTATCAATTTGATGATGGAACTCTTTTAGTAACAAGTTTCTTAAACACAGTAAAATATTTTACATAACTTTTAGTTATACATCCCTGATTCTGAACATTTCAAAAGGTTTTAAACTTTCAAATTACGCAAAATGAAGTCACATGCATGTAGCATAAACTGTTTGATGCTTATTCATGTTATAACAAAACACATTATATAGCAAGTATATATATTACTTCAAGATTACCGAGCAACAGGAGCTTTGAGTTTGAGTTAAACTATATGGATTAAAATTATATGACAATGAAAAACTTTACAGGTAAACTGAAATTGAGAAAATTCTTTAGGGATCAAAAAATAATATTTAATTTGAAAAAGAGAAAACAACTTTACAACATGCATATATGAACAATGTTTCTTTAATCCCAAGGAGGGATTAGCTGTATTCTTCATCTACGCATGAAGGAAAGAAGATGAATGTTATATTAGTTTTTGCAAGACCACTTGTGCTTAGTTGAAGTGAATAATAATGGAGAGGATGGGATGGATCTTATTTTCAATTCCTTAGTAGAAATGGAAATTGAAAAACAGTAAAGTCTGGGAGAACTAGTCAAGGTATTACGAGAAGAGATAGAGTTAATAAACTTGTAACATTTGCTCGTTGTTTTTCTTTCCATAGACTGAGCTATTTAGAGTTGTAAATTACTCGTTTTTAGCAAGTAATATGTTTAAACATTAAACTTAGAAGTAATTCATTCTATTATTCACGAAGAATAGTTCAAGTGTTAAGTTTGAGCTCAACAATTGAATAGCCTTTGTAATGTCAAGGGTTCGAGTTTGTGAAAAAAATACTTGTGGAAAGAGGTTATCTCGATGTCTTAAGCGAGATTAGTCCTACATCGATTCAGTGTTGGGATGTTTGAGGGAAACCAAAATAGAAGAGAAAAAAAAAGTCATTCTATTCAAAATATTGTTACAAATTTCTGAATTCTCACTAAAGATGCAATTATCAAGAACCATGGATTGAGAGAAGTTTCATCTAGAATTACACTTACTGAATTAGATTCTACCAAATCCTTAAGTCAGTATTGCGAAAAAGGCTAAATATTTCACATGCTGAAAGTTTAACCAGGTAATCGAGTTTTCAATTTTGCATTTTACTCTAGTTTAAATACCTTATGCCAGTATGCCTATATAGAGGACGAATGTATGTAACAAGATCAAAATATATGGAAATTTAAGATAGCATTAATGAGCTGCATACTTAGAATGTCATAGGCTTATATGTATGGAAGCTGGGAGGAGAAAGAAAGAGAAGGAATCTAAAGAAAATGAAAAGAGAGAAAAGGAGAAGAGAATGAGTAGTTAAATGATAATATTTACCTTCACCATATTAGGAAAAATCTTTCTCTTTCAAAATACTGCAAGTTCGGGGAACTTGATAATATAAACTATAATGGCGGAGGGTTTTGAAAAGTTAATTGAAAACATTATCTGATCCTTCTCTTCTTATAATAACTCCCACATGCACACCCAAAAAAAAAATTGTTTCAATGAAACCTTGCATTCTCTTCTCAGCCCCTCCATTATATATTTCCCATCCAAACATATTAAGATGGGATGTTTTTGTGTTAAGGATTAATTACAAATGTAGAAGACGTGAGATGACGCGTATATTCTTCACAGAATATGGCAAGACTATTAGGGAGTCTATGGTGATTTGTAGGAACGAAGCATGTGATAGAACTAAGTATGATATATAGAGCCATTGTTCTCAGGGAGGGAAAAATAGAAGGAACTTTGGATCCAAAGATGAAAAGTCTTTAATCATTGTGGAAATGTTGATGTCTTGAGTATTTCACTATTTCGTTCCACAGCGTATAGATTACTTGCAAATATGACCGAGGAAAGGTAAACAATATTCTCTATGGCAATTAAAGGGAAGTGTTAATCTGAGTCCTGGGTTTAGATTTTCACAGAAAGAGAATTGAAAGCACAAAAGATAATGATGAAAGTCGCTGAAGTAATCTTGCCTTCATATTCAAGTTCATTTATCTTCATCTTTACCGTGTGATATAATTTTTTTTTTAAATGGTATTATAGGTAATATATAAATGGTAAATTAGTACCTTTACGCATGGATCAGCGAGTGGTTAATATGGGAAAACTAGTTGTATATATCTGTATGCAGTGCTTGCACGTTTCCAAATGATGCCGTGTCTACCAATTGGCTCACTGTTAATTTATTTCGTGAACAGCATGGAAACAATTCTTGAACGCTATGAGAGGTATTCATATGCAGAAAGGCAGCTAGTTGCAACTGATCAATCACCAAATGTAGGCCTTCACCTCTTCTAAATCAATTCCTCGACTCATTCTTTTGGTTTGTTCATCGTGTGAGATGAAATAGACAAATATCTATAAACCCTTCCTATATATTTAGAGGGGGATTTGATAACTGTTCATTTCTTCTTTATGCCTCTTTAAACAAAAATTTACCCGCCAAATCAAATTATTTATCTGTTTTTAAAGTTTTAACTATACTTTTCATTTGTGCATGAAGTTTTATTTTTGTCCCTTATTGTACTTATACTAATTTGGTCATTTATGCATCAAAATATTATTATTGTTTTCTTTAGTTTATTGTTAGATAAATGATGAAATCAGAATAAATTAAAATTAAGAAATGGAAGAGAATTGAACTTTATGCGTAGTGAAAGCATAATGAATACAGTTTGACCCAATTTTAAGGGTACTGATGCTATAAAGAGCTTGAGCTCTTTGCAGCTTAAATTCTTCAACCACTAAACCTCTGGGATTTGTTTAAAGAAATTTATTATTATCATACACACAATTATCCAACAATTAAAAGCTCAAGCTTTCCTCGTCTTCGAGCACTCCAATCCTGCATCCCATTTTTAATAGCTTTTATAAACGTATACATGAATTCTTATTATTTAGTGCGAGCTGGAGAAAATTTCAAATTAAATATCATCTCTTCCTTTTGTATTGCAATTCAAAAACCTATTAGATATGAGATGCCCCTGTTACACAGTAGTGTGATATATAGCAAATTAGGTAGTAGAATCAGAAGGTACTGATGTGAATATATCTACATGCTGTCAGGAGAACTGGACTTTAGAACATGCAAAGCTTAAGGCCAGGATGGAGGTCCTGCAAAGAAATCAAAAGTACGAGATTAAGAACTACTTGTATATTTATGAAAATATGTAACAAAGAAGTTGACAGCATTTGTTTTTTCGTAGGCATTATATGGGAGAAGATCTGGAAGGCCTAAGTCTCAAAGAGCTTCAGAATTTGGAGCATCAGCTAGATTCTGCTCTCAAACATATCAGAACACGCAAGGTAAAAAATCATTTATAAATTAAACTCTCCAAAATTTTTGACAACATTGTAGTTTGATCTGAATGTCATATATAGTCATTTTATTTCAAGTGTTTCACTTGCAGAACCAACTCATGTATGAATCAATTTCAGAGCTTCAGAAAAGGGTGAGCCTCAATTTTCTTTGTTGCCTGTATCTTCCTAGTGCGAATAGCCAAGTAATAGTGTAGTATTAGTAACTATGCATGTGCATTCTGAAAGTCTAAACCACGTTTGCATAAGAGTATATGCGACTAGACATTATTATAAGTTCAAAAGAACTTATGCAAGATTGAAAGAAAATTATAATGATTTAAAAGTTCTACATAGGAAATGTATCACTTGCATTTTATATGAATTGTTAAAAATTCCCTCAAAATATATATATATATATATATATTGAGTACAAATTATTATATAATTAAAAGTAGCTGTTGAGGTCTTAGCAAATATAATGTTTGTGTTTTACGATAAGCAGGATAAGAAACTCCAGGAACAAAACAACTTGCTGGCTAAGAAGGTAATTACCGGTTTCCATTTCCAAGGCTGCAGATGACTGTGTAGTTTGGGTTTCGAAGCTTACAGTAGGTATCTATGTTTTACATGATTTCGGTGAAATGTAGATAAAGGAGAAAGAGAAGGCGATGGCCCTACAGGCACAAGGGGAGCAGCAAAATCATGATCAAGAGGATGTCGTTGTACAACCACTATTGCAGCCCTCTAATATTGGGTAAGTGTCCTTCCTTAGTGTTTAAAGCATGAAGAAGCTACCATCAGTGTCCGTACGTGTCCTCTATTTGTGTGAGACACCATGCAATTTTTTAAATATTTTAGTTTTCATTACACTTTAATTTTGTTCTTGCAAGATTATAGAATTTTCAATCTGGTCCTTTTAAGTGTAAATTTCTCAATATTGTACCCTAATAATTTTTCTCTAATCAATTTAGTCCTTGTGTTTAAAACGACATGAGTTTAATTGAGTTATTGACCCAACTTAACACAATGCTTATGTGACTATTACTGATGAAGTGTCCAAGCTTACTGTTAAGAAAAGCAGAAAATGGAGCACTGTAGTCACCAAGTGTATAGATTTTCTATAACTTTACTGGATACTTAGTAAGGTTATAATATCATATAACAGCCATATAAACATGGCATGGTGTTACGCTACGTTAAGTTAATTTCATGTTAGTTTAACAAATGAAGGGACTAAATTGGTTAAGTAAAAATTATTAGGTGATGAAATTGAGAAGCTTACATTTTAGGGGACCAAATTAAAAATTTTGTAATATTTTAAGGACAAAAAGTTTATTGTGTTGTATAGTATTGATATCTGTGCAGTGTCGACTATCTTATACAGTGTCTATATTTCTTAGTCAAGTACACAAATGACCAACATTTGAAGGCACAAGTATGACCCTAGAAGACCCAATAATATGTATATTCAATTTGATGCAGAGGGTCCCCCAAAGCAAGAGGTGGTGGAGTAGATAATGAAGGAACAACGACTCAGGCTCGAGCTAGCCCGCAGCTTCCCCCCTGGATGCTTCCCCCTATGAATGAATAATAGTGTTGAAGTGCTACCTTGATATATATGATGTAAAAAGGTGAATATATATGTTCTTCTCTGGAGCAACATTTAATATAATGGTAAGTGGAATATATATATATGTCGTCTGTGACTGTGAGAGACATATATATATGTCGTCTACGTACATTTGAAAGCTACGTGGTAAATTAAATGGTACGTATAAATATAGTGAATAATGAGTTATGACAGAGGTCTTATGAAAAAGTTTAGGTTGAATTTCATCTAATTATTCATTCCCCTAGGCAGCTCCTTCTTCCTTCATTCTCACCTCATATACAGATGTGCAGTTCAGATATGATTGATTTCTTGATTTTTGAACTTTATCTGATGCGCTGTATGTCAAATGGAGGCTGCGAAGGTTAATTGGAAGGAGTGTTAGCCTGTGAGGGGCACTTCAATTTCGGTAAGAGATGACCCGAACTGCATGAGTAGTATGATTTTGTAATTAACCATCAAATTAAACATGTGGGCTTGTTCCAAGAAAGATGCTTAAGTTCATGCCATGCTCTATTCTGAACCGAAAGTTGCACTAGGTGTATTCCATGAATAGTGATTATTAATCTAAGTTCTCAATAATCATCGCTATCATAAGACTGCTAATTTGCTAGTGATGATAATCGAAGTTTAATTCTTCCTTTTATTTATTGGCCTCAATATCGTCTTGAGAACTTTTCGGATAAACAGTATTTACATATTAATTCTTCCATTCAGTGGGTATAGTATAGTTGGTTAACCAATATATAAATCACTATGAATTGTTACATTCGTCTAAAAGTTTCTCGCCAACCAACAACGACCCCTTTTATCATTCTCTCGCACTATTTTTTTTTTGGGGGGGGGGGGGGGTTTCTTTGCAATCTTCACAGAATTTCTCATAGTTAATTCCTTGACCCAAGTTTCAGAGACTTCTTGCTTAAATTTGAACTTCAAGCTTGATTTTAGCAATTTTATATACATATTGGCAAATCTTATATAATACAAGGGACTAAATCCATTGGCCTCGTTCGAGTTTCGATCATGGTATCTATTGATCGAGTGTTGAGTGTGGTGAAATGGATTCTGAAGATTAATTTAGACACTCAGGGTGTAACTTGAAGGCTACGATAACTAGTGGGTAAGGCTTAATATGATTGTTAATAAAACATTAAAGATAGACTTTGCCAAGATAAGCGCAAATCTTGAAGCTTGTGAAAAATAAGAGTGAGAGTGTATAGAGTTTATATGCCTTAATTTATTTATCTTTAACATAATATCATTATGCTGGCACTAAAAAATGAGAAGATCTATTCTCAAAAATGATAAAATTATTAAAATCATAAGGTGACAATAGATACACACGTATAATTTATAAATTTAGTTTCATCTATTTATTAAATTATTTATGCAATTCATCTATTAAAAATTATAAATTTTAATGAATTAAATTAAGTTGAATTGAATCCAACTTTTAATAGGCCTTTTTGGATGAATTATGGAGTTCTACTAAATTTATACACTTTTTGTTGTGTGTGGGTGTGTATATATATTTATACATATATAGTCTTTTTTTAATTTAAAAAAAAATATCAAAGGTATTACTTAAAATATAAGAAGTATATTTTGAAAATAAAAATTATGAAGTATAAATGTATAATATTTATTATTATATTATATTTTTAATATAATATTTTAAAAAATAAGTAAATTGATCATATACCTATCCAAATATATAATTAAATAGATGGAAGAAAACCCAAATATTTATAAAGTGAGTCATCATCACTAGATATATAGTTTCAACTAGGTTCTAAATGGGTTAAGTTTGACCTGTCCATTACAATACAGTTCAAAATTTGTCCAATTTTGCATCCTTTAAAAAAAAAATTTAACTGAGCATTACGTTTGTAACAAGGAATACTATTTAAGGAAATAGAAATAATAAGAGAAATTGAAATTGACTAAAATTTTATAATTTAAAATTATATTTGGTATGACATAAAAAAGAGTGATAATATTATTCTATTTTATTATTTGATTGGTTAAAATTAATGTAATAATGGAAATGAATGCTAATTAAAAAAATTATAATATTTCTGAAAAAATTAAAGCAATAAATTTTGTTTTTTCTTAAGAAATCACTTTGTTTCTTTCTTATTTTTTTTTATTTTCTCATTTTTCTTTTATATATTTTTTCTTATAAAAATCACGAGAGAAAGAAAGGGATGATACACGGGACCCACTATCCATTATGCAATTGTTTAATTTACAAAGGGTACATTAAATGATGTAATTAATAGGTAATAACTAATCACTGAAAAATGGCAAAAGTTAGCATTCATGTGAAACAAAGAAAGAGACAAGTGAGAGAGACAAACTGCAAAGGGGAAACTTAAAACATTTCTCGGATCATTCCCATGGAAAATGCCTCTTTCTATCAGCCTAGTGAAGGATACAATCCCTCTGACCACCGGAAAGCTCTTGCCCTAGGAGAGACAAGAGATGTGTACCATGAACGCTTTTTCTTGTTTCCTTCTCCTTTTCCCTTTTCTCATGGTATCTTTTCTGCCTACGGAACATGGTCTAAGGGAAGTGATCTCTATAACTTGAAAGCTACTTGATTATTACTTCATACTTGCTCTTTTTTTTTTTTTTATAAAATATAAAAACAATAATGGAACTTTTGAGTTTTAACAAAGCATAAGTCAATTGTTTTAGGGTTAACTATTCCTTTTATGTACATTATTTCGTTTTATTATGAAAAAAAATATAAACTTTCTTTAAAGTTAAAAATGATTAAAATATCCTCAAAAAATAATATTAATTTATTTTTTAAAAAATATAATTTATTTTAAATATATTTCTTAAACTTTTATTTCAATTTCATTTATTTTGTATTAAAAATTATAAATTTGACTTTAAAAAAGAACACTACAAGAGTTTATAGATTTACCCAAGGAATAAGGCATTTCAATAAAGATTTAGTGAGAGAAAAAGAAGGAAATTATTCTTTACTATACATGAGTCACTAATTAGCGAGAAAAATATTTCTCATTAATTCCTCACTAAGTTCTCATTAACAATATTCTAACAGAAAATCTCCCAGTAATTTTTCCTCACTAATTTTAAGTTGTTTTTATCTAGGGAATTATTCCCTTGCCAATCCCTTGCTCGAAAATATTTAGTGAGGGAATTCTATAGAATATAAGTGAAGGAATTATTCCTTTCAATAATCCCTCATTGAAATGTATTTTTTTAAGTTTTTTTATCTTTTCTTAAATTAATAACTTAAAGAATTATATAGAACTAATAATATGGCACAATTGAATACAAGAATTTTTTTTTGTATTATTTAAATAAAAATACAATTTTTTAAAATAATTATGAATCTAGTATATAATAGAGAAAAATAAAAATTACCAATCTGTGTCTAAATTTTCTTCTTAACACTTTTTGTCCCCTTGTCCCTCTTCTGCTCTCTCCATCTTAGCCAAATTTACTTGTGAAACATGAACCAACTCCTACTAATAGTGGTGTTGTTAATAGTAGTGTGACAAATTTTGTAATGATGATAACACCTATAAAAATGGTATGCCTCTGTAGATTTACATGCTATATTAGTTGCTGCTCTATGGTTGTGATAACCAAGGCTAATGTAATGTCCACTTAATCTTACGATGGAAGGTAGGATAGGGCGGACTCATCACAGATTCTAGGCGCTTCAAAACTAAAAAATAGTTCTTAAAGAAATAAAATATAATTTACCTTTTTGTTCCTAATGATTTTGATAAACTCTAAATACATGCCTCTCTATGGAGTGATTACCTGATTTAAAGCACACATGTTGTTTTATCAGTGAAAAACACACACACACATACGCACATAATTTTTAGAGTTTACTTACGTTCATTACGTAATGTAGTAATGATAATTAAGGTTTGTTGGGAAATTATTTCATTAAATCTATATTTGAAAATTTGAATATGATATCACAGTGTAAAAAAATTGTTGTCATTTAGTAATTTAAGTCATGTGAGTGTAAGAGTAGGAGTAAATACATTGTCAATAAATGGACTAGGCTATAATCTCTTTCTTTTGTGTCCACACGCAAGGGCCTTCTTAACCTCCTGGTCAAGCTAGATGCCGCCGTCCCAACTACATCACGTGCTTTCACGTGCCGGCGCTTCCTCTGTAAGTTTCATCGCTCCTTTGATTTTTGTGTTTTATTTTTCGTTCCTTATGTTTTATTTAGTCGTACGGTGAAAACAAAGCGAACAATTTGATTGTAATTTTCTTTTTGGGTTTGGTCGTTTCTTCTATTTTGTGCCTCTTACGAATGGGAATGATCTTTCTCATCCCATTAAGACAACCTTTGGTTAATTCTCCCTTCTTCTTTTTTCTTTTTTAATTTGTCGGCCTTATTCTCTACCCCGTTTTCACTGTCACTAAATACGAAGATCATCGATTGCTCTTGCTCTTTCCTTCTTGGTGTCACTTCCTTTACAATTCAACCATTTCTGATTCTCGTTCTTTAAATTCCTAGTTCCAAGCAAGTGCATGTACGGGGCAGGTTTGTCATAGGGTGTTCACCCAGAAGATGAAGATGAAGGTGAATATTGGGGTTATAGACTAGTGCGTCAAAAACCTTTTTTGTTATGGATTTTTTATCTAATCTGAAATTTGGTTCGGTTTGAATTCTTGATTTGGCGGTGAATTGTGGACGGGATCGTTGAAAAATGCGACGACGGGCGGCCGAGTATCGGCGCCCGGTTCGGCGGAGGTTTTCTTATTGGATCTGGGTGCTTCTGGGCTTGTTCTGTATTGCGGGCCTGGTTTTGTTTGTTGTACAACATAATCATGACGAAGATCAGGTCGAGCATCCGGTGCAGGTAAGAACTGTGGACCTCTCTGTTTCCTGATGCGTGTTTCTTTCATTGGATGTGTTATTCATTCGATAGAATAGCGTTTTCGAAGATGCCCAACCGTAATGATTGAAGTACGAAGTACACGCTGTCTGAATCGGTATCATAATACGATCAGTCTTATTGATGTGCTATTATAATGGTTTTCCTGCGTTCTCCTTTACATATCAGGATTCCTAATAGTATTCATCTTGTTTTGAATCAATCAATCGAATGGTTTTCTTGGTGCTAACTCTTCAAACATCTAACTATTTGCTCGTCTTTGACTTTTTTCCATTTCAAACGATGTAAGAGGAATTTTTGTTTCTATCAGCATTGCAAATCAGAAGAAAACCTTTGTTATTTATTCAAATATTCTGAATTAATTGAATTTCACTAAGCTCTTGCTGAGGCTAAATTGTGGGTCAAGTTTGATTTGCAATCTCAATCTTAAGTGTAATTTGCAGCAGTGGTACGTTTTGGGTTGTGGCCTGGCTTTGCACCATCAGAATTGACATTGATTGTCTTCTAATGTGTGCATTGTTTTGGTTATTTTAATGATAATTTAATTTGAAGTTATTCGAGTGTTTAATATTGTTTGAAATTTTAGGATGAAGTATTGTTTATTGTAATTGGCTTGGCTTCCTCATTGGTTCTCTTTCCTGTCTCATAATGATTTTTGTGATGCAAATACAAATGTTTTAGTTGTATTTGGGTACCCTCTGGCATTTGTGCTTGTTACCTCAGATGGTAAAGAAAAACACTTGCAGTTTATAATCATTCAAAAGGAAATGGATTGAAGAACAAATATTATTGGTAGAAATCATTTTAATTGACATTTTAGTACCATTGGAATGGGGCCTGATTATTGATTATTGGCTTTGGCAACTGTTTGGCTTGTACACAATCAACACCACCCAGTCTACAGGAAGTGTTATGCTATTGCCACCTCCACATAGAGTCTGGCCATCATCCTTCATTTCTCGTGTCACCAGAGTCTGTCACCTGTTTCAATACCATTCTGTTAACCATCTGATTCTTCTTGGTCATATTGATTATGTTTACCATTTGATTGTTTAAGTTGCATAGATGATTTTCATTTCAACATGATGTTGCAATTATGAAGTTATTGGGAAAAAAAGTTATTAGGTTTTTTATCTTCATGAACAGCATTATAATGCTCTTCCTGTTGTCATCTATTTTTTTTTTTATGTCATCCTATACCCAAGAAAGTACTGAAACCATGATATACTTTTTCAGTAGTTATTTCCATGAATATGGTGCCAAATTTACATATTGGCTTCTATATGTATAAATGGTACGAAAAAGATGGCATGCTCTATTTAATGGATGATATTATATAGTAGGGTTCAGTGCCTGGTCATTTGAAGTATCAAATGGGAAGTAGTAAACCCGATTGATTGTGCCTTATAGTTTATAAGGGGTCAAGATGCCTCTCATGATGATGACGAAAAAGACAAATAGCTATTGAAATGAAAAACATGGGACTCAGACAATGATTCACCCCCGTAAGCCATTAGAAGAGATGTAATTGTAGCTATGATGGGCACCTATGTAAGGTGAGAAACCCTCTCTCAAAAGTTAGCTATTAAAGTAGGAGAATCATCTTACTTAAGTATCTTATTGAGTATCTCATATTACTCAATGTGGGATTTTGGTATCTCATATTACCTTGGTTCCAATCAATTGGTCGCCTTCAGAGAGCCGATGTTTCAGTGGCTACATTCGGTGACATTTTATTTGGCGGCACTTCACTCGACCTTCTACCAATTAGAACATTCCACAGGTAACCTTTTTCGGAGTCTCCGACCACCAGCTCTGATATCAATTGATGGACACCCAAGTAAGTTGGGGAACTCTCCTCTAAAAGCGAATTGTTCAAGTGGGAGAATCACCCTACTTAAATATTCTATTGAGAATCTTATACTACTCAATGTGGGGTTTTGACATTCCATATTACCTTGGTCTCCATCAAGCTATTAATGCTAAAATTGTTTCCATTGCCATGAAACTGTGTTTTTCTAGTCCATATGACTGAATATTTAATATTACTATCTTGTTGAGGTGGTTAATTTTTGTTAAACTGGTGCCTTGTACCCTCCATTCTAAATATTTACAGAACAAGTGACTATCTTTTTCAGGAGAGATATGCAAGAGTTGAACGTGTTGCCAAGAAGAGTTTGAATTTTACAGAAGAAATATTAAGTGCAACCTCATTTTCACGGCAGTTAGCTGAGCAAATGACCCTAGCAAAGGCATATGTGATTATTGCCAAAGAGCACAATAGCCTTCACCTAGCCTGGGAGCTCAGCTCAAAGATCAGAAGTTGCCAGCTTTTGCTTTCAAGAGCTGCTATGACAGGGAAGCCTGTGACACTGGAAGAAGCTGGACCAATTATTACAAGCCTATCTTCTCTAATATTTAAGGCACAAGATCTCCATTATGACATTGCAACCACAATCATGACAATGAAATCACATATTCAAGCTCTTGAAGAGCGTGCAAATGCAGCAACAGTTCAAAGTACTGTGTTTGGTCAACTAGCGGCTGAAGCTCTACCCAAGAGTCTTCATTGCCTAAATATCAAACTTATGTCTGACTGGTTAAAGAAGCCATCCCTGCAAGAACTCTCAGATGAGAAGAGAAACTCCCCACGGCTCATGGACAACAATTTGTATCATTTCTGCATATTTTCAGATAACGTGTTGGCCACATCTGTAGTTGTTAACTCCACTGTCTCCAATGCGGACCATCCAAAACAGTTGGTCTTCCACATTGTTACTAATGGTGTCAATTATGGATCAATGCAAGCATGGTTCCTCGGTAATGACTTTAAAGGGGCCACTATAGAAGTTAAGAACATTGTGGAGTTTCATTGGTTGAATGCATCATATTCTCCTATTGTCAAGCAGCTTCTTAATGCAGATTCACAAGCCTTCTATTTTGGGGGTTATCGTGATGTAAATGTTGAACTTGAACCAAAAATGAGGAACCCTAAGTATCTGTCTTTACTGAATCATCTCCGGTTTTACATCCCTGAGATCTATCCGCAACTGGAGAAGGTTGTTTTCCTGGATGATGATGTTGTTGTCCAGAAGGATCTGACCCTGCTCTTCTCTCTGGATTTGCATGGAAACGTGAATGGTGCAGTTGAAACTTGTCTTGAAGCATTTCATCGTTATTACAAATATCTCAACTTCTCAAATTCAATTATAAGCTCGAAGTTTGATCCCCAGGCTTGTGGATGGGCATTTGGAATGAACATTTTTGACTTGGTTGCATGGAGGAAAGCAAATGTGACTGCAAGATATCACTATTGGCAGGAGCAGAATGTTGATGGCACACTGTGGAAGGTGGGTACTCTTCCTCCTGGTCTTCTAAGTTTTTATGGTCTGACAGAGCCACTTGATAGAAGATGGCATGTTTTGGGATTGGGCTATGACCTAAATATTGACAACCGCCTGATTGAAAGCGCAGCAGTTATTCACTTTAACGGGAACATGAAGCCATGGCTGAAGGTCGCTATTGAGAGGTATAAGCCACTTTGGGACAGGTACATAAATCAAAGTCACCCTCATCTTCAAGATTGTGCTACAAGTTGAAATGTGCTACTTCTCATTGCTGATGATGGATTATGCAGTCTCAGATATTTTGAACTCTTGATCTGTGGTTGCAACACTGTAGAGTCAGAAGTAGAAAATTTTGACTTTGCCAGGAGTTTTGTTTTCTTCTCTTCTTTTTATCTTTTCAATCACAGTGTTTTGAAAGAGAAAAGAATGATTTCTTATACGCTAGAAAGCTCAAATGTGTTAGGTGAAGAGATGTGGGATAATCCATTTTTGGCTGATGGGGATGTCTGTTTCCCCTTCCGCAAGTTGTAGAATTATTTGTTCTTTAGTAATTCTTGTAATAATTTACCTGCTCTTTCAAATAGTAATGTAATTGAATGGAAACCATTTTCTCCCTTCTTCGTGTGTATATATTCTTGTATTAGCCGGCGTTTGTCAGTGGAATGTTTGTCTTCCTGCAAAGCCAATCGTATCGGTTGACTACTTTAGTCTCTCATAAATCTTGGTTGTCTGCACCGTTTCAACTCAACCCGACCCTTTCTAGGACGGCTTTGGTTAAGAACTTTGCTCTCATTTGTTAAGGGGGAAAAAGCAGAAGAATTTAACGTGGGTGTTTCTTTTAGGCAACCGGAGCAACAGGGTTTAAGTTACAAAGAAAGTGGTTGGGTCCGGTAAAGTATATAAACACAATGACATTGATAATGACAGACAATATAATCTATTTTTGGATTGTTGATGTCCGCATTGTCTCTCTTTTGTCGGTGGGAGAAAGATGTGTCTCTGGACGAGTTAAGGGGATATATTTGTCAAAACTCCTAAAACCTTATGGACAAATCGGTTCATGTACAGAGGCCAGAGCAGCACTTTGTTGAGCTTCTTTTTCTTTTTCTTTTCCTTTTTTTTGGGGGGGGGGGGGGGGTGGGGATTTCACGTTTCCCCAAGAAACCTTTTCTTTTATTGTGAATTTTTTGCAATGTGAAATTTAATATGTTTACTTTCATTTTGTCCAACATTCAAGCCCAAATGCTACATCTCTTGGCCCTTTTCTGATTAGTTGTGGACTTGTGGAATATATAAACTAGGCAACATGGGATAGCTTCTTCACCTTCAGGCATCGCACGCGGATCCTCTGCAGTAGAGGTCCGTGTGCAATAATTTATAGTAGCTCATTTTTTGTTTTTATTTTTGTTTTTGTTTTTTGTTTTTTTTTTAATTTTTCACTTTTTGAGTTTAGTGATAAAAATAGAAAGTAAAAATTATATTTATGAAGATAAAAATTTTAACTATAAGAAAAAAATTATATTTAATGTTCAACTGTACATAGTAAATAAAAAATAAAAAAGGACAGAATTACCTACAAGAGTTCCATATTCTAAGGCATCACATGGCACATTGAACATTTTTAGACTAGTCTTTTTTTCTCCAAGAATATTTTCAAATCTTTAAATGTGAGACTCATCCGTATAGAAATATTAAGGTACTGAAAGTATGCCTTTTCACAAATATTTTTTTACAGGTTTAAACACCTGACATTATAAAAATCTCTTCACTATTGAATTTAGACTGGTTTTTCATTTAAGTCACTCCTTGTGAGTAATTTTTCTTTTTATCCATTAAATGCTATCGTTTTATGTATTTTTCTTTTAACACGATGAATGGAAAGTTTGAAGTTAAACTAGAGAAATCCACTCATGGTAGGAGAACACAATTTTAAAAAAAGAAAATACACAGAAACAGAAAAAAGAAAAGGAGGCTTGAAGCCTAAGACAAGAGGGAGCTGGTACTGTTCCGAAGATGATTAACAATATCAATCTGCTCTAAAGGTTATATATATATATATATATATTGATTCTTTATTACCATATTACATTAAAACAGCTTTTGACCATGTAAAGTGTCTAAAGAATGAAGCTCAAACACTTAACAAAACAAAAAAACAAAAAACAATTCAAAATATTATAGTCATAAAATCAAGGAGAATTAAACTCTTGGGTTGATTGACTCTCTCATGAACCGTGATTCATAAGTTGGATTCCGAATTTCTAACTTGAGAAGAAGAAAGCGAAAAATAATGCAACCAAACAACTTGCAAGCACTCAATTTTCAACTTCTCTGACAGGACTTCAATCTTGAAAAGCCAAGACCTAATTTTTCAACACGTTCTCCCAATTCCTTGAAACCTTAAAGCCAAACTTCATTTCCGTGTTAAATGTTCCACTGAAACACACAATATACCACCTTTAAAGAAGCCATCTTGAGTTATTTATTTAGCCATGGATTTCTCTTAAGAGGTTCCCACATGTAATCTTAGTTTGGGTGGTGGCTCTTTTCACCACCGACACAGAGGCCTTGAGTTCTACATGCATGACATTGTCGGAGGCTCAAAGCCAAGAGCCGTTTGGGTTGCCGGTCCGATATCCAACTATACAGGTTTGGATCCAGTTGCCGCCACGTTTGGGTCCATTTCCGCCTAAACTCGACAGTGGTGGAGCGGGCTCAAGTGGTCTATGCCATGTCATCACAGAACCTGATTTCTTTATTACTAAGAAATCGGTGCTGGTTTGTGTTGTTATGATTTAAATTGTGTAAATTAAATTTAAATGATTTAAATTTTATTTTTATTTTTATTTTTAATTATTACTTTTTATTTACAAAATTCCATGTTAAAAAAGATTGTTTTATTTTTTTTAAATTAACAAATTTAATAAAAATAAAATGTAAATTTGATTTGAATAATTTAAATCTTAAGCACCATTTTTTTAATAGTAGAGAAATCGAGTTATATCATCACACCAAGATGAGTTTAGCCCACTTATGACGCTCAATGAAAGCTCGTTTAGTGTGGCGGGAAGGAACCGGTGTGAGCCAAGTGAGCGAAATGCCCATCGTTGGCGGCATCAGGCTTTTCTGGGTGGCTCGTGGGTATTGCTAGGCCCGCACATGCCGTCATTGGATACACGTTCACCGTAATCTATTACTCTAAAAATTTAGCCATTTGATTTGAGCTAAAACTTTTTCTTTTTCTTGGGTACCACAATTACCAGTGTATACCATTTCTGCTTGAAATTGTTGTTGGTCTTCCAATTTTGGTTTCTATAATTTTAAATCTTGTAATTGGATTCAATAATTTTAAAAATTTTCATTGTGGCATTTGTAGTTAAACTTCCATAATCTTCCCCTCTTTTTTACTAAATTTTGCTAATTTGATCAATCACATACCGTTCTGACATTTTGAACATATATTATTCATTTTAATTCACCCATGTTACTTTAGATATATAGCATCACGTTACATATGTAAGTAAATTTTACTCAATTATTTTTTTAATTTTTATTAATATAAATCATGTATAATTAAAGTTTTATGATAAGATATAGTTGCTTATGTCAAAAGAATTTAATGGCATACAAAAAAAGTTTAGTGACAAGAAATAAATTTAAAAAATTGAAAAGTATAAGGACTTAAAGACAAACTTCTAAATTATAAGAGTCAAATTACAAATTAACACATAGAGACCAATAAAATAATGTAAGGTAAATTTTCTCTCCAAAAAAAAAACAAATTGATAAGAAGAAAAGTTAGGGTGTGTTTGGAAATTCGATGACAAATCACGTTTGTGTAAAAGCAACAATTTATTACTTTAGAGAAAACATGATTTTGGAGGTAGTCATCGGATTTCCAAACACGTACTTATCCTATTATGGAATTAGCTAAACCAAGTTATGTGTTACTAATAATATGATTGTTGTGCTTAATCATTTGTTGCAAGGATAATGTAATGTCATTTTGTTTGTGTGAATTTCAATGAAGGAATAAAGATGGTGAGGTGGCTGGGATTTTGGTGCTACAATGAAGAACATAATTATGGACGGTTGTCAACTATAAATCTCCACAAATTTCTCATCTTTTTATGTGTAGAAGCATAACTGACTCATTACTCATTATTATGGGATGAACACTGTAACTCCCTTGACCGTGAATGCGCTTTTTCAAATTCAAATGCTAATTTCCCCCTTATGGTTCCAACCTCTATCAGTGTATCCTTCTTGCATTTCTCAAACACAGTCTCCTTCTAAACAACGAAAGAGTCAAGAAAGCTTACAATTTACAAACATGTGCACAACATGGACTATGACAAGGCTTGTCAGATGGAGAGTTAGGGACTGGGCTTCATGTTTCTTTCCTTTAGGTAAACCCCAGCAAGTGAACCTCTTTCATATATCATCAGAAGAGGACAAACTTTCACTTTTAACATTGTTTTTTCTCGACTCTTTGCAGATGATGAACCAGCTTCGTCACCTCGAATGGCAGTTGACAAGAAAAACGACAATCGAGTCAATCGTGTATATGACAACAAATTGTCGCGACCCAGCAAAAGATACAATAAAAAGAGAGAGATAAAGAATCGAATGGAAATGGATAAAGAGGAGGCTTCAGTTGGAAACAGAGTGGATGATTCAAGTTGGTCACTCTCTGCGGATGAGGACTATATTGTCTTCTGCTTCAGAGAGGATGGAGCATTTGATGTTATAAAAGATGGCAAGAGTGTCAAGTCTGAGCCTCAAAGTGGTGTCGATGGGAATCCCAGAAATTCAAGGCCTGTGAATCGCAAGATACGCAGCCATTACCAGTTCTGTTTTCGATAACAAAAGAGAATGTTGTAAAGTTGAATTCTTTGATATGTTTTCCTTTCTGGAATTGAAAAAGCAGCTTAATTATGGTGAGGATGCAGAACAAGTTAGTAACCAGAACATGCACGACGAAAGATCAAATGCAAATCAATGTCTTATGACCCCTTATAAGCAGGTGCATTGCCATTTCCCATAAATCCCACACCACCCTGAACTTGTTCTGTTGCAATAGTGTTCCAAAACACTATTCTTTGTTACCATGACTTTGTTGTAGGACGAGGAAAAAGATATTATCATATACATGGGTAGACAGCAAAAGAGAGACAGCATCAGAAAGGCATGTCAGAGTGGGGAGGTTGAAGATCGAGGGATGGTGTCCTCTGAATCAAGGGACTCTAATCAATCTGAAGCCAATACAGGTTCCTTTGCTTTCCCAGTGTAAGTTAATGTTATTGGTGTGCAATTTTTATTAAATTTTTCACTAGAACAGTGTCTAATGTTGTCATGGACTGAGGTTTTTGTGAACAACACAGGTTAGGTTGGGAATGGATTGGCAACCCCGTGCAACTGCCAAAGTCAGAGAGTATGCACCTAAGCAAGCAGAAGGTCCGGTCACTGCGTTTTCAGTGTTGTAGATTCTGATAGCTGCTCATTCTTTTCTTTCTATTTTTCTTCCCCAGAAATATCATTTTTTCCTGTACCACACTGATCATATTGATCTTTATCAATAAACCGTTCCACTTATTCTGTTTGTTTGTTCTAGATCTTGGAAGACAAAAGAGGAGAAAAGAAAGGAAAGGAGTCTAGTCTGCTAGGAATTGCCACTCCCATTCATCATTAAATCGCCCCAAAAATATTTTTATTAAAAAAAAGAAGAAGAAAAGAAACCAAGACAAAAGTCACTTCAATGGGATCTGGAATCATTTTTGTTATTTCAAATATGAAATTTTACGATATTCTCAAGTTTTTTTAGTTAAAGGGAACGGAACTTACAAGATGAAGTCTATCTATTTGGTTTGTTGTTTTTTCGGCCAACACATCTATCTGGTTTAGTAAGTACATAATTTGGAATGGCAGTCTTTAACCTAGCATACATATGTTTATTGAGATCATCGTTAAGAAAGCCTTTCTACTCTTAAAAATGAATAAGCCGTTTATGAATATCCAGCACTTGAACTGACAGAAGAATTACCATGCCACTGTAAGAGAGATAGCTAGTTTTGGGTGCACCAAAGCAAAATCTAATCCCAAGTTGATAGTCAAGGTTTCTTTGATGGCTGTGAGGGGATTGATTCATATGAATATTTTTCTCTTATAAGACGCTCTTTTGTGCACTATTTTCCATTGCAATTTTTCTTTGCCACCGTAAAACAAACCCATCAAATATTTTATTTTCGTTTTTATTTCAACCCATAAAAGGGCAATCTTGTTGAGTAAACTACAGTTGATTGCTCGCATTGGATGCTTTTAACATCACATATTGCTTACGAAGGCTTTCCAAAAAGATAAAGGAAAGAGACACGAACCGCGAATTGGGAGAGTCCTATCATGTGAGTCATCGATCATCTCACTTAAATGGCAAATAGATAAATGGCAACTATATCAAAGCTGGGTCATTCTGCAAGGTTGCGATAAAATATAGAACAATGTAACCGACCTTAGAATTTACAGAAGCACAAATATTCCCTGAACACCTTCAGGTTATGGTTAACTCTTGTTTCTGTGGATCCGATGAGAGAGTGCTGGCACAATTCTGAGCTATCACAAAACAATTCTATATACTTGTTCCCATCAAGCAATCATATTATCATAAATTGCTCTCTCTCAGACAAACAAACTAAAAAAGCCTAGCTTGTAAACACACCTAATGTAGTAAAATCACAGGCCGAGATTCTTGGATTTGAAAGCATAAGATTGAAGATGTAACCTAGCATTGGCAGCAGCAGCAATAGATTCTTCATCTCATTTTTCCTTGGCAGCAGCAACCGCAACAATGTAAGCTTTTCTTGCTTCTTCCATTTTCTGCATCTCCATCTCGTCCAAATCATCCTGTTTAAATGAACATACACATTTAATTGAAAAGGTCAACAACCAAGGATTACATATGTATGCATTGCATACACACACAAATCTATGTTGCAAAAGAATAGTGGACTCATAGTGTCGTATTGCAATCATCAACACATACAACAAAGTTTATAAAAAATCATGCCGTGTGCATACTGGTTAGAAGAATATTCATTAACTCACAATACTAGGCAGGTGATCTAAATTATATGGCCTGGTGTCATAATCATCAGCATAGTTAGCAGTGCCAGATTTTGTCAAGCCTTCAAGCAGCAACATAAGTGATGAAATATCTCCTTGCATGGACTTTAGCTCTGCTTGGAGCTTCTCCACCTTCTTGTTGGATGTCATTGCTTCCCATTGTATTTTTTCCAGAGAAGCTTGCTTGTCTGCAAGCTTAATCTGTGAAAAAGGAGACCTGCCAATGTTACAGAGCAAAAATTCAAAGTTTTTCTCCCAAAGGGATGGGCCTTTTGTTCCTCCTATACAACGATTTCAGCGGGGCAACACACATCAAAATTCTAAATCATATTTAAACGTTTTCAACAATAATCTTAATCTTGGATAAAGCCAACACAACAAGAATCTATGTCAAACCTAACACACTTAAATCCATTAGAATTCTAGGATGCAACCTTCAACACCTATGATCTCCCAATGAAAACCGAAGTCAATTTTGCATGTTATTGTGCCAAATAATTGATTGAAACAACATAAGAAGTAGACATCAGTACCTTAGCATCATTAAGTTGTTGTTGGGTAGACTTGAGTAAAGAGTCCTTTTCTGAAGCCTGGCGTTTCAGTTCATTTACTTGCACATTCATCTGATATCTTGACTTTAAAAGTTCATCTTTCTCCATTAATTTCCTCTGCAGATCCTCCACCTGCTTCTTCAATATAAATAAATCTTCTCTGTCCTTTTTTGATGTCAAAGCTCTTGAAGCAAACATAGAAAAGCCATCAGTTTCAGGATTATTATTACCATTTTTGCCTTGTTCTTTCTCTCCATGATCCTTTTTCTTTTTGGTGGGAATGGATTGAGCTACATTCCTGCCTTTTGAGTCTGTTATCTATACCAGAGGATTTTAAAGATCAGATATGATGATCATTATGACAGCCATGACAGCCGTCATGTTCTATGCATAAAAATTCAGCAGTTTTGTTAATAACTATACCTCTGAAAAAATAGTTTCAGACTGCCATCTGGGCAAGATGCAAGAGAAAATAATAAAGCCACAATAATATCACCATAGTAATAAGAAATTTCTATCTTGTAAAACAACTATTTCTAAAGTTAAACTAGAACCTATGGAAATAAGAATGAAACATAAAGTGCATGAGCTAGATATGAACAATTTCACAATATACTGTAAGTCAGACTAAGTAAAGATTTTCCTGTAAGCCGCAGAAAACCATGTTCTTTTACTTGAAAAGTTTGTATAGCAAAATCTTAGACCATTAATGTCATGTAAATGGCCTAGAAAATCTATTTCGTTGATGTTATTTAACATTGTTAAGTCACCTTATAACAAGACGGATTTCACTGAGGGATTTCTAGTCCAAACTCCAAAACCATATACTGAAGGAAGACAGGTAGAATACCTTCTTACCTACATCTCAAAGCATATTTTAATAATAAAGGAATGAACCATTCAAGTTCCAACTAGAGTTCAAAGAGAAGTGGGAATTGTAAACTACAAAAAATGAATCTGCATAGGTGCAAATATAAGTCATTAACAAAGCAGTCTTTCAATAATATCAGTAATTGTAAATTGTATCAAATATCAGGAAATCTTTGTCACTGGCACGATTCCACATATAGAGCCAGACATCTGACCATTGTAAACGTAACAGGAATAAAATGGGGAAAATTTTAGAAATTGAAACAATGAGCCAGATAAAGAAAACATTGCAGTCTTACTCTTCTAGACAATAATTCTGCTGAAGGTGTCTTGGTGTAGATCATGGAACCACGACGTGTGAAAGAACTGTTTGCTTTACGTTCCTAATCATATTCAAAACATTAGGGTTCAGAAAATCAATACATGAAATTGAAAGCTTCACCCGGTTACCAATTTAAGCCACAACAGAAAATGAAAGAAATAGAAAAGGAAACAGGTCGAACTGACTTTAATTTACGAATTTAGTAACTTGCTTTAAGTATGTTTACAACACATAAAACAAAACAACAGTCTACATTGTCTCTTCTTCTTCTTCTTCTTCAGTTTCTTTACCAAATTATCCACTTAACAACTGAAAAAGCCAGCCCACAGAAATCATGATAATTCTCAAATTTATCTTCACTGGTAGGAATAAGAACCCAAGAATGCGACCCGAAAGCCCCCACCAACAGACAGAGAGCAATAGGTGACAAATTTCTTTTGTTTACACTCAGTTTCGGATTAGCAAAATTTGAGCAGAGAAAAACCCCGGAAACCCGTAAAAAAAATGTAGAAGAGGAAAGAGAGATTATGATTAGGGTCTGAACAAGCGGGGCAATCTGCACGAGGTCGTTGAAGAGGACGGGATCCAAATTGGCAGTAGTAGAGTGAGTTAGCGAGGATTGAGTCAAGGATGAGTTGTCTTCCTCTGAAACACAAGAATTTGGGTAAGGGTCACCCACCTTTGAATTTTCTACCAAATCCATCAATTGCTGCCCCTCGTACATTTTCCTTTCTTTATTTTTCTCAATAAGATTCAAAAGATTAGAAACGATATTGGAGATTTTTGCTGCTGTGAATAGAAGAGTGGAATGCTGATACAGGAGGAGCCCGCACTTGCAGAAACGCTATTGACCTCCACATGAGCCAAGGGATATTCGGTTCGGAAGTGAAATTACGAAATCACACCGCAGCACCTCACTTTCATAACTGCCAAACCTGCTTCTAATTTTCAAATACAGAAAAGGGAAAAATATCAAATAAATAAATCCGCTTTTTTAAAAGCTTATTTTTAACGAAAGCTTTGGATGTTGTAATCAATCGTCTTATGAAAAGTTGTTAACTTCAATGCAAATTATATGACTTTTTAATGCCTCTCTGTAATGAACACAAACGAATAAGTGATCCAAATGAATTCTGCTAAAATTGTATGAAATTAATAACGGCTCATCTTAGCTACGCTTTCGATTACTTTCAATTTCGTCATTCTTCAGCAGTTACAATTTTTTGGAAATGAACATAAACCCAAGCAAAAGGAAGAAATGTGGCCGTAACAGAATGGCAGAATAGCAGTAAGGGAAAAAGAAAACAGAAAGCGTGATGAGAAAATCTTCAGAAAGAAATCTTCACATTCTTTTTTCCCATTGTCCGTATCTAATCGTTGCTATTTAATTCCTCTCGAATCTTCCACATAGGCCTCCTATTCCTTATGCTTTTACATAATCCTTCATGTCCATGCGTATCATGTGAAGCATCCACGCTGTCATCTTCCACACTATCATCCACGCTGTCATCTTCCTCACCGTCACCTTTGTCAGTTTGCATGACATACCACGCCTCATAAGGTTTGACCTTGTTCCCAAGGTCAAAAGCTGGATAATACTGTCGAATGACTTCTAGAGGTTCCCATGACAAAGCAGCTGCATTTCCCTAGTGAATGAGGACTTGAACACTATTCCGAACACCTTTTTTGTTATGAACATCAAGAACCTTGTGAGGCTCTATAACCGATCCTTCTGGAATTGTAACCGACGGTAAAGGTAAGAAGGGCTGAGTGTTGTCTTCATAGTATTTCTTTAGTACTGAAATACTATGAAATGCTGGGTGTATTCGTGACGTTGCAGGTAACCCAAGTCGATATGCGACAGATCCAATTCGCTCAAGCACAGGAAAAGGACCAAAATACCAGAGTCCCAATTTATGATGACGCTGCAATCGTACTGAATGTTGTTTGTAAAGCTGCAATTTGACAAGCACCATGTCTCCCACATTGAGTGACATATCTGTGCGATTTTGATCAGTGTAATACTTCATTCTCTTCTGGGCTTTATCTATGTTAAATTTGAGTTGCTTCAGTTTTTGGTCTTGCTCCTGTAGTTGACGAAAGATATTTGGTGGTGTAAATGCATCAATTAAAGCTCGAATCAACAGTGGAGGGTCTCTACCATAAACAACTCGAAAAGGAGTCATCCCAATGGAAGTATGATATGAAGTGTTATACCAGAGTTCTACCCACGGTAAGTAATTAGCCCACGTCCTTGGAGAGTCATAGACAAAGCACCTTAAATATATTTCCAAACACTTGTTGAGAGCTTCGATCTAACCATCCATTTGTGGATGAAAAGCATAGCTAAAGCGCAACTCTGTTCCTTTAAGTTTTGCCAGATGTTGCCAAAAAGCACTAGTAAATATAGCATCTCGATTAGACACTATCGATCGAGGAATGCCATGTAACTTAATCACATAATGTAAAAACGACTCTGCTACTTGTATGTTGTTAAAGTCAACCTTTAAAGGAATGAAGTGCCCGTACTTTGATAAGTGGTCAACCACCACTAAAATGACAAAGTATCCCTTAGAAAGTGGCAAAGTGGTAATAAAATCCATTGCAATATTTTCCTATATTTGTTGAGGAACTGGTAGCGGGCTGAGTAACCCGACATGATGAAATTAAGACATCTTGGCTCATTGGCATATCGAGCACTATTTTACATATTCCCTAATGTCTTTCCTCATTGATGGCCAGAAGAAACTAATCGTAATTCGATGGAAGGTTCTGAGTGTCCCTACATAACCCCCTATTACTGATGAATGTAGTTCTCGTATGATCTGGTGAACTAGAGTAGATAATTCTTTGGGAATTACAAGCCGGTGCTTCCAGTAGACGAGTCCATCATGTACCTTATAGCAAGGCATGTGCTCGGGCTGATGGGTTATTTTTTTAATGAGCTGCTGCACCTCTAGAGATGTTTTAAGAGTATGTTGCAACTCTTCCATAAATGAGGTAGTAGTCACCGTAGTCATCATTTTAAAACTCTGTGATAATGCATCCACAACCAAATTTGTTTTCTCGAGTTTATACTCTACCCGATATCTGTATCCCATCAACTTTGGCAAACACTTTTCTTGTTTAGGAGTCTGAATAATTTGATCATTCAAGTGCTTAAGGCTTTCATGGTCAGTCCTGATGATAAAATAATGTCTGAGAAGATAATGTCTAAATTTTGCCACTGCATCTATGATAGCCTGTAACTCTCGAGCATACACTAATTTAACTTGCATTGTTTGAGACAATTTCTTTGAAAAATATGCGATGGGATGGCCTCCTTGACTCAATATAGCCCTGATTCCCAAACTTGATGTATCTGTCTCCAACACAAATGATTGAGAAAAATCGGGGAGAACTAATATAGGTGCTTATGTCATGGTCATTTTCAATTGGTCAAATGCTTTTTAAGCCTCTACATCCCAAGTGAAATCCATCCTTTTGTAGTAATTTAGTGAGTGGACTGGCAATTTGGGAGTAAGATTGCACAAATCGACAGTAATATCCCATGAGCCCAAGAAAAGCACGCATCTGATTTACGTTAAAGCAAATAGGTCATTCCAACATCACTTGAACCTTCTTTCGATCTATTTTCTACCCTGACCCAAAACTATATGGCCCAAGTATTCAACTTGTTTTTGTCCAAAGGAGCATTTGGAGAGTTTTGTATAAAGTTGATGTTGAACTAGCCTCTCTAAAACACAGGTCAGATGCTGCAAGTGCAACGCCCAAGTGACATTGTAAATAAGGATATCATCAAAAAATATGAGCACAAATTTCCCCAAATAAGCTTGAAACACCGAATTTATTAAGGATTGAAACGTGGCAGGAGCATTCGTAAGCCCAAATGGCATGACAAGCCACTCATAATGTCCTTGATGCGTTCGAAAGGCAGTCTTCTCCTGATCCTCTGAATGCATAAGGATTTGATAGTATTTGGCTCGTAAATCTAACTTGGAGTAAAATTTAAAACCTCCTAATTCATCCAGTAACTCATCAACTGTAGGCATCGAAAAGGAATCCTTTACTGTGACTGCATTCAATGCTCTGTAGTCGACACAAAATCGCCATGTCCTGTCCTTCTTCTTGACTAATAAAACTGGCATAGAATACGAGCTTGTGCTGGATTGTATGATTTCTTCTTGTAACATCTCTTTGACCATTCTTTCTATTTCAGATTTTTGACTATAGGGGTATCTGTAAGGTTTAACCTTTATTGGTGTGGTGCTTAGTTCTAATACTATTTGATAATTGTGCCCTCTGTCAGGTGGTAGTTCCCTTGGCACTTTAAAAGCAGCGGAATATTGTTTCAGCACGTTTGTGATGTCTGGATATAGATCTCCAGGGAATGTCTCAGCCTTTTCCTCGTCCAATTCTTTTTTCAATCTTTGAAAATAGTACATTTTTGCAATAGCCTCAGTAGAATGTAATCGTTTCAGTTAATGATATTGAATTGGATTTGCCTGAGCCAACTTATACCCCTATAAAGACACAAATTGTCCCTCTGAGTAAAACTTTATTCTTGATTTGCTATAGTCCGCAATGTGAGAACCTATTGTTTCCAACCAGGAAGCGCCTAATACAACGTCTAACCCAGCTACCGGTAACACATATGCAGGGAATGTCAGAATGTGACCAAAGATATTTACCTTTAGCTCCTTCACAAGTCCTTCACATTGCATTCGCTTTCCACTCCCAATCATTACCTTGGTTTTAGGTGATGTGCAACCCGAGGCTGGATAAAATTATCTGAGCTTCATCCATCTAGAAACCCTTGTACTGGGTGACCTTGGATGAGCCCATCAAAGCGAATGGTAGCAGGTCCAATAGAGCCCTGATAGGCATGTAATGATAAATGGTGCAAAGTCATTGTATCTGCACTACCTTCTCCTTCTTTAGTTGCCTGATCTTCCATTTCCTCATCCTCCTCTTCATCATAGTGTAAGATCATAAAATGTTTATTGGGGCAACGATGATTGGGCAAAAAATTTTCTTCATAAGTAAAACAGAGTCCTTTTTCTCTTCTCAACTGAATTTCAGATGGTGTTATTCTCTTTATAGGAGCAAGCAGTTTAGTCACCAGGGTAAGTAATAGCGTGGTAGCTTTTTTTCTCCAGTATGTACCCCAACAGTGGATATAGAAGTACTTTCAATTCCCAGTTTATTTATCGTTGGTAATGTTGGTGACACCTTAGACCGCACCCCTACGAATACAGCTTGCCTTTCATCATATAATCTAAGCGGAGCTGAGGCCTTGATTAGGTTAGTTGGGGCTCGAGCAATAACTTCCAATCGAATATCCAGTTTTAACCCACTTATAAAACAATCCATAATCGCCTCCTCTGACATCCCTTCCACCCTATTGACTAATACCATGAACTGTTGGTAGTAGTTAGCGACAGAGTCCTTCTGAATGATTTTGAGGAGTTAAGCTCGCGAGCTTTCAAAATGAGACGGTTGGAATTGATTTTCTATAGCTTGAACCAGTGCTCTCCAGTAGGTAATTTGATTATTCTTCTGCATCATTTTGAACCATGGTATGGCTATCCCTTCCATGTGCACAGCGGCAATGGTCAATCTCTATATGCCAGAAGTCTCGTAGTATGCAAAGAATTGTTTAGCTTTGAATACCCAATTCAATGGCTCAGTACCATCAAATTTAGGGAAATCAAGTTTTACCTATCGGAGGTGTAAAGGCTGAGAATAAGTAATAGTCATTGTTAAGCTTTGAGTTTCATGAGCTATCCCTATGTGAGGTGTTGCGCTTCGGGTGATGGAGTCTACAGCCTTAGATAACACTTCAATGTTGGATTCCAAGTGCTCTATCTGAGCATTTGGTCCCCTAATAATTGATTCTATGAGTTTCTCCAACCTCTCAAACCTTGAGTTGGACGTCATCTCAACCTGTCCCACATATTCGTTAACCTTTTTCGTATCTGCAGATAGGTCTTTAAGCCATGTGCCTTCAGCCATAATCGCCTCTCAATGAGAGCACCATTTGTAATGAACACGAATGAATAAGTGACCTAAATGAATTCTACTAAAATTGTATGGAATTAATAACATCTCATCTTAGCTATGCTTTTGATTATGTCGTTCTTCAGCAGTTATAGTTTTCTAGAAATGAACATAAACCCAAGCAGAAGGAAGAAATGTGGCCATAACAGAATGGCAAAATAACAGTAAGGGAAAAGGGAAATAGAAAGTGTTAGGAGGAAATCTTCACATTCTTTTTCCCCCTTCTCCGTATCTAATCGTTGCTATTTAATTCCTCTCAAATCTTCCACGTAGGCCTCCTATTCCTTATGCTTTTATGTAATCCTTCATGTCCATGCATATCACGTGAAGCATCCACGTTGTCATCTTCCACACTGTCATCCATGCTGTCATCTTCCTCACCATCACATTTGTTAGTTTGCATGACACTCTCCTTTTACTTTTCTCAAAGAAATCAAACAGAAAATAATCTTTCAACTCTTGATATTAGGACAAACAAAAAGTGTGTGTTTAGAGGATGATGCATGCAGGCTCCATGAAAACCTAGGAAGACATGATGTAATGTTTGTGTTGGCAATATGGCTGCTTTGTTTTGCATGTTTAAGTATGATGATCAGATTGAAGCGTCCATCTCTTATTCTCTGAAACTCCCAGGTAACATTGTAGGGCTAGTTTAACATATGATAATTGTGTAATTCAATTGCAACCAGCCATTACTCTGTTCATGTCACTGTTTTTGTTCATTTGTGAACTCGTTATGATGTGTCAATTGCAGCTAATGTTTACTTATAAGCATGCATGGTTCTCCATGTTGAACTTGTGAATGATTAAATTTAATATCTAAGAATACAAGTAGATTGATTAGTTTAAAGCATATTGATGCGAGATGATAAATAAATAGATTGAGTTAATCGTAACAAGTTTAACCAAAAGTTTATATAAATAATCTAACTTTCATAATTTTTTTAACTTTAAGAAATTTTTTATTTTACGTCGTTTCTTATTTTTAAAGACTTTTTATTATTATGTGTTTTATTATTTTCAAATGCTTTCTTATTTTATTTTTGAAGATTAATTAAGTTTTTCTATAGGCTTCATATATTTTTTCTTTTAATGTATTTGTGAGATAGACCCTGAATAATATAATTTTCAAATTTCTTATTAAATGTTACTTATGATTTCCTATCTTTTGTGTGTGTTAAACTGCACTAGTTGGTATCAGAGTTCAGCTCCCATCCATTCTGATGGTTAAAGATTAAGTGGGGGTAAGCGGCGGTCTTTGCAATGGTGATTGAGGACTAAGCCTTTGAGATCTATGGTGCTAAATCATAAGGCAACTATGTAGAATTTGGAGTAACAGATGAATATAAGGATTTAGTGACTAAAGAGGCATTTTAACAAGATTGCAAATCATCTAGATGCTTTGAGTTTAGGCACTAATAGAGACAAAGATAAAGATGACATTTGAACATGTATCAAAGAAGATTGACCTTGTGAATAGCCAAACAACAGAACTATTCTTGCAAATAGATATATGCAACAAGCCTTTGTAGAGGCTTAAAGGAGGAGGAGAAAGAAGAATAAGAAGAATTCGAAGAGTATCCTTGATATGGTGGCTATAATGTTATAAGAGGCCAGATTGCGATAAAATGGATATTAGGGAACTCAATTTGAAAGTAGATATTCCTTGGTTCAGCAGGAATATGAAGATTGAAGATTTTTTGGATTGGCTTTTTGAAGTGAATTGATCTTTTGAATATATGGAAATTCCAAAAAATAAGCAAGTGAAATTGGTGGCATATAGATTGAAGGAATGCACATCCACATATTGGGAAAGGTTGGAGTTTAGGTGAATTTAAGAAGGGAAGGCTCTAATCAAAACTTGGTACACAATGGGGCAATTGCTACATCAGGGTTTCCTATCCTCATATTACAAGCAAATTCTATTTCAACTATACCAAAGGTGCTAAGAAGGGTAGAAGTTAGTTTATAACCATATCACTTAATTCATGAGATTAGTTGAACGAAACAATTTATGGGAAATAGAAGAGTAACAAGTCGTGCAACATTTGGAAAGGCTGAAATTGATGATTAGGGACAATATTGGTTGCAAATAGTGCATGCCTTATCAAAGGTGAGAAATATTGAACTAAAGGTGGAGTTGATTTCACAAGAAAGAAGCATGTTAGAGTATCTTTATAGGAATGATGATGGAAAAAATTACAAATCACTCAATGACAAAAATAAGCAGAAATTAACAAATTTAGGATGATCCAATGCATGGTGAGAAATATAAGGAAGAAAAGACAATTGGAAAACATAGAGTAGGTGAAGGGAAGGAAATGACAAAGATTGTCAATCCTTATGCAAAACCTATCATAAGGAAGTCTTTCAAGTGCAATCAACCTAGTTATAAGTTCTCTTAGGAAATTAGCCTAATGGATAGGAAAGAAGGTGATGAAGAGATAAATTGTGGCCTAGATGGGAATAATGACAAATATGATTATGAAAATGATGGTAGTAGTTAAAGTTATACAGTGTGGTATATGATGTCGTAACCAAAGTAGGAGGATAGCATTTAACAGCATTAGTTGTTTCAAACCAAGTATACTTTTTGTGGATAAGTTTTTTGATGTCATTATTAATAGTGAGAGTTGCAAAAATATTATTGGCAAGGTGGCTGTGGAGAAATTACGGATGAAACCAAAGAAGTATTTGAATGCTTATATCATCAACTAGATTAAGGCAACAACAAAGATCTTATTAACCAAGAAGGACAAAGTGTCATTTTTCATTGAAAAGTATAAAGATGAGGTATATTTGAATGTGGTGGATATGGACACTTGTCATCTATTATTTGGTTGGTTGTGGCAATATGACTTAGTGGCTCAACATGACGGGAGAGAGAATACTTAGAAGCTAGATAAAAATAGTAAAAAGTATACTTTGTTGCTATTCAAGGGAAGCTTTAAAACCAAAGCTTTTAAAGTGAATGGTAGAATTTTTTTTCCCATTAAATGATATGATCAAGAAATGAAAGCCACATTCTAAGAGTCAAAGAAGATGTAAGCCTTAATAGTGAAATAGTGGTCAAAACAAGCTAATACGAAATGTAAGCAAGCCGTAAGTCAACCCTATATTAAGTAGATTTTTATAGAGGGAGATCAAGTAATGATGTTTTTATAAAAAGAGAGATTCCTAGTAAGTATTTTATAGTAAATTGTAGTTTAAAAAGTACAACTTATACAAGATCATTAAAAGGATAAACGATAATGCTTACATGGTTGACTTATTGAAAACAATAGATATATCCAAGACATTATTACGGTGAATATCTACCTATTTTATTCATTAAAGAAGCTATTATATCCAAATGTGCAAGTTAACTTGAAGTCGAGTTTTTCACAAGTGGAAGGGACTAATGTCAGACATGTAACCAAAAAACATATGAATTGAGTTAACTGTAAGAAGCCTAAATAGAAATTTGGCTGAGTGGCTTAACTTTTAAAAGTTTCCTATTTTAGGCCTTTTTTTGCAATTTTTTAAAACTTTAATATTTTGGGTATTTTTCTATTTTATTCTAATTTTATTTAAAAAAATTAATTAGAATTTTTTATAAGCTTAATATAAATATCCTCTTAATGTATTTATGAGGCAAACTTTGAATAATACAATTTTTTAATTTTCTCTCTCAAGTTTTATTTGTGACCCTACTATTTTTCTTGCATGTTATGCTACTTGACATATGTAAACATATAAGCATTTATTAAAAAAAAAAAAGCATATGTTATAATACGACTGAATTAACATGGTCTAACTTCCAAATTGGAATCAATTCCTTGAGAAGCGCAGGAGGTGCACTTCTTATTTGAGTATCCAAATTAGATATAAATTGCTCAGATTTATTCTTAATTTTTTAAAAAATTGAAATATTTTTATTATTTTAAAAGAGATAAAATGTAAGATAAAATTAATCTCTTAATTGAATAATTTTTAAAAATATAATATTTTAAGTAAAAAAAATTAAAATCTGGACGATCCAGATCACTTTTCAAAGAAGTACACGCTGAGAAATTGGACCCTTTCCAAACTGATGAGTCCTTCTCCATAGCGTGCCCTGCTTTGAGAAGTGTAGAGAAATCGAATCCCTTCCAAACTAATGAGTCCTTCTCCATCTCTCATATCTTTTATATATCAACTTCGGTGTTGTTATTTTCTGAAGATATATATATATATATATATGCATCCTTGCAGTAGCAGATCAATAGGGTGGATAACGCGCATCTGATCCACAGAGTTTAAGTTCAAGTAATAATAATTTTGATGCAAACGAAGATCAATGAGCCACTGCGAAGTAATCAATTATTAAGAGATTTCGGATTTAAGTTTTGGCTAAAATACGAAGAATTCTTCAATTTTTTGGATAGTTGTACAATTTGTTATTATTTTTTTAGCTTTAAAAGTTGATTATAAATTCTGTAGACTTTAATTTTATCCAACATAACTCATAACTTTTTTCATCCGAAGTCCTAATACCATTTATCAATATAAACTGAATCATTGAAAGAAGTTAGATTAAAATATATATATATATATATATATCTGTTATCTCAAATAGCAAACAAGAGTTCTTTTTTTTTTCTGGTAATTTCCTTTGACATTTTTTTGCAACAAAGTGGCCCTTGTTTGATACTTAGAAGGACACGTCAGATGTATTTTTAACTAATTTAATTTCTAAATGAATAAGTGTTAAGATTTTGAATGAAAGAGTTATGAAAGGATTAATTTGTAAAAAATTGAAAGTTTAAGAAATCTGATCAACTATATTCAAAATCCTAAGGAAAGGATTAAGTTGTAAAAGGCTGAAAGTCTAAGAAGTCTGATCAACTATTAAAGTCGAGGAAAGCAAATTACACAATCTCCCTAGGTTGAAAGGAATTCCTTGCGAAGTTTGTGCTTATGTTATATACCCATAAAGAAGAGATTAATTAATATCTATTTGCAGGCAACACATTATATGACCATAACTTGCCTCGTAGCAGGGGAATATCCATTAAACAGTTCTAATTCCTTCAATGCCCAAGAGTGGAAAGCAAAATGTATTCAGATTGTATTGTGGGTAACCATCACCGTCCATGGCAGAGCATATGCATGACATTTGACTTTGATGCCATTGCTGCCCAATTTGGAATTGCAGTTGGGCCACTTAATAAAGCATGGCCCCAATTAACATAATGGTGCCACCCCATTAAGGAATAGGAATAGGAATAGGAATAGGGCATTCCACTGTGGTCAAAAGCACATCCACATCTAAAGAAAAAACGGTAGGCTAACTAATTGGGTACGTAGCTTTCCCCCCGCCTCCACACAGATTCAACCAACACTGGCATGCTCTGATAGCCATAATGGTGTACCAAGTTTAGACGGCAAGCGCGGTGGGGGAGAAAGACACCCTGGCTCAGTGGCAACTGGCAAGAGCAAGGACCACTTCCCGAAACCATGTGCCTACTCTCTCACACTCACACCCCACTCTGTCCCATCAAGCCGACCCCTCTCGTCTAGTTCCTCTCAACCTCTCCCGCGCGCCATCCTCTTCTCCCAATAATATGCACTACAATCTACATGTCACATCGCCCCTTCGCCTGCATTCTTGGACCATTTCCAGCCCCCAAGCTACACCATGTTGGGCAGTTACCTTCCCAAATAGACATTCATCATCAAGTGATATTCATATCAACGTCTGTGTTTGTATCAATATGCATGATTCTTGGCATATCACAAAAAGGAAACATTGCTGGGAGATGGGATTGCATGTGTTGTGTATCACCATAAAGGCAGCGTAATGAAGAGAATCAGAGATCTTATGTCTCAACCCTTGACCTCGGCAAATTAGCCAGAAAATAAGGGTATGAATGAATGATATTAATATTATTGTTAATGCGAAGCGAAGTGAAAAGCGGGGAGGGTGGTATTGTGGTGGGGTTGCTTTGCTTCCTGCTTACAGTCTTTTTTAAGTGAGAGGGAGTGAGGGTGAGGCATCATGATCATGGTCGCAATACATAGCACGGCCCCACCCCCCACCTCCTTCGTCAGTAACAACCACCTTCCCGCCCTCACCTAATCGGGACCCACCTCCCACTTTCCATATCTACTCTAACTCCATCTAGCACTAGCACACCACATTCTTTGTCTTCTCACGTAATCCCACGTGTCCCCTCTTCCCCATTTACATCACGATCGCCACGTGGACCTTATGATCGCGCATGCCACCCCCCACATTATCATGTGGGCCCCCCCTTCCCACCCTACTCTTTCCTCGTCCAAACAATTCCCTCTCTATTTATTTATATCATATGCCGGGCAGTGCACCACCATAAGATCACCATTATTAGCGTCATTATCAACATTCACCGTGACGTCCCCAGTCTTAAACTCACTCTTTGACTCCTTTTTATAGCCACTGAATCACTGGTTTAGTATCTTAACCTCAATCAAACTAAAATTTAAGTCTAACAAAGTTAACTAAACAACTACCGAATTTAAAAACACTCCTATAATTTCTCTATTTTTTCTAATAATAAAATTTCATTCCCATACATATATTTAAACATAAAGCCAGAAATTTAGAAAGAAAAAATCAGAGAGAAACTGACATAGAAGTTAGTTGTACATGCACATCACTAACATCAACCCCCAAACATCTCCCAAAAAAAAAAACCAGAAAAAAAATTTACATCTCATGATTATACGAAATCCTTTCAGCTTCAATTTCTTTTTTTGGTTTATTTCAAATTTTCTTTCCTTCCTTTTAAGTTTAAAAGAAAAAATTAAAAGAAAAAAGTGAGATTTGAAGCTTGGATGGAAGCTTTTCAAGGAAGATTAAAGAGACTAGGATTGTCTTGATCAGTCCAGTGACTGTGACTCCAGTAAGCATGATCTACGGTGTTAGGAAGATCAAACAAACCTTGATCTGCACTTCCTTGCCAATCCAACGATCCGAAACTTCCATTTCCGTTTTTACTCTGCAACGCCGACAAATCAACCGGCGCCGTCTGATCAAGCAAAGACCCTGGCATGATCTCCGGCAGCTTCAACTCCTGCTGAGAAATCATATCACTCATCCCCATCCCCTTCTGTGATTGCCACTCACCCGATAATAACTCATTCCCCATCCCTTCTTGCTGAGTAGTACTACCAAACCGAAACAACGACGCCTCCGGAGTATTCCCAAATCCGAACGACAATGCCTCGTTCGTCGTAGTAATCAGGCTCGTAAAGCTCCCAATCTCTGAGAAAATACCACAATCCCCTCCTTGCTCCATCACCCCCGATTCGTGATTAGGGTTCGAACTCTGATTGGTGAACAGCTCACAGTTCGACGACGAAGGCCTCGATACAGCTTCAGTGGCGGCGGCGGTGAGGCTGGAGCTTTCGCTACTGGAATGAGAGTTGGACTTATGGTGATCTTGCGGTGGCGGTTGTGAGGGCGGCGGCCCGGGGGGTAGTGCCGGCGTGGCAGGAGGTTCTGATGAGGAAGAGGCCTTGGGCTTGGAGCGCTTGGATTTGCGGCAACCGCCGCCGACAGGGACGTTGCGGAGGACGCCGCCTTTGGTCCAGTATCGACGGCAGCTCTTGCAGAAATGGCGTGGCTGAGAGAGGTTGTAATTGTTGTAGTAGCAGAACTTGGTGTTGAGGGAATCGCACCTCGGGCACTTCAAGGCCTGCTGGTTCTGGTGGTGGGGCGGCCTTACCCTCCTGTCTCCTCCGCCGGCTCCACCGCCACGACCGTCGAAAAATCTACCTCCTCCGATAGAATGTATTTCCTGCATTTGGTCACAAATCGCCGCTTGGCTTGGCCTCTAACTCTGGCAAGAAATTAAATTAAAACTAGTTCGAATCCAAGACTTGAGGGAAATCAATTAAAAAAATAAAGTCCCTCGAAACTCGGCGTCTAAATTTCAAGGAAAATGTTGTGGGTAGAGATTATGGAGAAAGTGAGAATTGAGAGACCTCTCTCTCCGTGTGGCAGTGTTGCATATGTGTCTGTGAGCGTGAGAATGGGAGAGTGTGTAGAAGTAGAGAAGAGAAGAGCTTGCTTCCCACTTCTGATCTGACAAATATCCCAGTACTCACTGTAACTTCTATTTCTACTATTTTCTCGTTGAATTGACCGAAACATCCCTCCGGCCTTCACAAAACTACACTGCTGCCCCCGAGTATGTATCAAAATACATAAATAACCCCACTAGCCGACCTTATTTCATTCGAAAATTAGGTTATTTGCAATCATCGAATCATATAATTAAAGAAAAAATAATATTAAAAAATAAAAGTGTATATATAAGTTTATTATTTTTTATTTCTCTTTGACTGCATTTAATTTGTAATCGCAAAAGATTGAACCATGTTTGACGTGGAATTTCAACAAGTTGACGAGGAGAAATGGGTTGGACCGTACGGTAATGTAAGAGCCATCCGTGAGGGCCAAGTGGACGGAGGAGAATGGACGATCGTGGCACTCTAGAGTTTTTTACAAACTTGTTTACAAGTGTATTCTATTTTAAGAAAAAAATAGAATAGAGATTTGAAAATTGAATTATTCTAAAATGCACCCTTCTCAAAAATAATTCTGTACTAAATATGCAGAAGGGCGCAAAATCGGGTTGTCGCATAGCGGGACCACAGCACTCAAATGTTTATCTGCTCAGGTCTGTACAATCTAGGGTGTCAGAAACAAGTGGTGCATGCGGCGCCACGTTGCCGGTTTTTATTGGTGAAATGTCGAATTCACATCCCGAAATGAAGATACTGCACTGTACGATGTATCTGACCTCCGTAACTGGTGGCGCTGTACAGTCTGAACCTGATGTTGTCCGGTCCGCTTCCACGCTTGTTCATATACTCAACATTTTATTTACAAAAGTTAACAATGCAAAATTTACAGGCACTAATACAATATTGAAAGAGTACGTTACGTGGGACTCTCTTATTGATATATTTTTTAAAAATTTATATAAAATTTATTATCGTATAATGTAACAACAAGATCTGAACATCCAGCAAAATTATATTTAATAATATAGCACATGTTACAAATAGTATATATCATAGAATTATCTCATGAGTTCTTGAATAAATTATGCTGACATTTTTTAATATTAAACTAAATTATACTAATATATATTTTTTTAAAAAATTATACCTAACTCTCTTCATACATATATATATATATATATATATATATTATAAAAGCTTCTTTTAATTGATTTTCTATAAAAAAATATTTTTTTGGAAAATATAAAATTATAATTTTATTCATAACATGACATGAAAGACAGTTAAGTTAATATGAAACTTTCAACATAAAATTACAAACTTATTCTTCATGATAGTAAAAATATTTAAGTAAATTTATTTTTCAAAGAAATATACTATACAAAAGATTAATCTCATTAGCAGAAAATAAATTGAAAGAGAGTTGGATGAAAATTTTAAAATAAAAGGGCGTTAAATGTAATTTAATTAAATTTTTTTAAAAATAATGTAATTTACTCTAATTTTTTTATTGTTGAATATAAGTTTTTCATGTTATTTCTATTTTTACTAGTTTCTTGACAAGTTAAATCCAAAAACTATACTGCGTGCGTGCGAACTTATCAAATACTATAACAGAAAATATTCTTTCACATTCTTGTCCACACCAAGAAAATTGTGCTTTAAGTGCTACATGCATAGTATGAGAGATCATCGTGTTACTGGGGAAAGTCTCATATGATAACATTTGCCAAAGTCACTATCTAACTATGCCATTACGTGACACATTGAAAAGCACATGTGCATGGATTCTTGGTTCGTTTTTATGGTTGTCTTTAAATATTAGGTGCCGAACACAATTGAGGTTATGACTTTTTTTTTTTTTTACCTATATTGGCATACAAGTTGATCAAGCTGTTCAACTAATCTAATAAATTTGAGGGCATGCAGATGGTACGAATCCTATGTATAGCGATTAATGAATTGAATTGTGAAGTTATACCATCTGATGAACGGCTCATATTCATCAAGTGAATGTCTTTCGGTATAGAGGAGTTTTTAGTTCTTTAAGTTTAAATAAAATATCTTAGTATAAATAATTTTAAAAAATGAATAAAGCTTTTTTTTCCTTCGGTTTAGAAATGTGAAATTATTAATTATTTGTTTAAAAGTGCTTTGTTCGTCATTAACCAGAAAAATATTCCTTTAGACGTTTGAATTAGATGTTTTGATTTTCTGATTCACATATTCAAAGGTATCTAAGATTGGCCGAAGAAAAAATGTCTAAAAAGATTTAAAAGCTTCAATAAAGTCTCCATAGTGACCGGCCTATTAGAAACCACAATGGAAGAGTTTAGGGTTTAGCTAAACCATCACGTCACAATAATCAAGCATTTAATTCGATTTAAACCCAACTACAACATCACTTAAAGATTCATAACTTTTTCTGGCTACTACACAATCTAAACTTTCTGTCAACTGTACACGGATATAAATATATATTGACATTTCGTCTGCACTAATTTCTTGTCATTTTCGTCAAAGATGATTTTAATAAAACACGTTGTAATTCAAAATTATTGTGATAAAATATTATTAGATTAGTAATAATATTTTAATTAAAAATAAATAGATGCACTTTCCCAAATGTTTGTACCATTTTGAGGTAGTTATATAGGATTTATGTGACAGATCTAATATTTCAATATGAACAATTGCATATGTTGAGAATTGAAAGGATGTGATGAGTCGAATTGTGCTTTCAGATGACTCTTGTTCTTGATGTTTTTCATTCTCACTTATGGAATAATGCGAGTATGTTAACTGTATTAATTCATCAACCGAACTACTTAAACAAATAAAACTAATCAATTTACATCAACCATTCATGTTCGGTTCGATCAAAAAGGTATAATTAGCATATACTTTAATTTCGGCAATTAATTTGATTTTAATTATAAAAAGCAAACACAAAACTGGTAAAATGAACTGAATCGGACTGGTTATAATTTGATTACAATTGCATATAAGATTGTCTTCATTTTTTACTTCCATTTTTAATATATCATATCTTTTGACAATTTCTTTATTCTTTTCGAAATGAAAGAAAATGCTGAATTTTCTTTTTTATTTGATAAAATATGTATAATTTCTCGTTAGATTATGATGGACGCATACTCAAAGGATCAAACATCTCAAATTTATCATTTCCACCCGGATGCTTTCTTTCTTCAAATTTACTCAAAACAAAGAATTTGAAAGTTTTCTTTCAAAAGGATTATGAGCATACCACAGGCGAGTTGGTTGTTATTATTAGAATAATCTATCATATTACCATTTTTTATCAAAAAAAAATTATTCCAGAAATAGATACTATCATGTATATAGAATCAGATAATTTTCTTTTTACGAAATCATTTAACCCCAAACCATTAGAGCAAAGAAAGAAAGGAAAAAGAAAATTGAAAAAACGGAGACAGTTAAGATTGGTTTTTAGCATTGTTTTGGGTGGACTTGAAATTTTAAAAAATTGCAGAAGCAACGTGGTGTATGTTGAGGCTGGAAAAAACAGGCTTGCATTGGAGGGCCAACAGAAGAGATGAAGTGAAGTGGATTTCTAGTAACAAAAACAGAACCGTGTGGAGAAACCAACTTAACATGGAAGACAAGCATCATCGAGTGTGTTAGGTTTTTGACACATCATCAACAATGTTCTATTCTTCTGCTTCTGTTATGATTGTGTGGCCACCATGTTTCAACTATTATATGTTTGTTCAATAACTATTAAGAAACACGCCCCCCGTATATATCCCAAAAATTAATTCATCAAGCTCCAACTTAAATAGTACTCTCTCTCTCTCTCTCTCTCTCTCTCTATATATATATATATATATTAACCCTAATCGCCCTACGTGGGGACACTGAATTGTTCATTACCTGTAATAATCAAGCGCTATATTCAGAGCCGTCCATTGACTAAAGGATCGATGCAGATGCAACTACATATTTTGTTTCTAAACTTCAACGCAGAAGCCGAGGAAATGGAGTATTCCGTAAACAAGGTCGGTGTTTGCCCACAGAAATGAGAAAATTTTAAGTGGGTCTGAACAGTTCTGAGTGTTCTAGGTCATGTTATAACTGGTGATCACTTTTCTTGTTGCATTAAAAAAAATTACAAAATTTTAATCCAATTGAATTTTTTTGACACGTTTAAGATTTTATTCATACAACTTTTTTAAAAAAAATTTAAGTTGATAAAACAAAATATCATTTTCTTTGATTGGTTGAATTGACGTGATTGAGGATAAAATAAAATAGGATACAATCTTCCAAATGTTCAAATTATACAACACTTATTTTATTTTAAAAGTCTACGTATCTATTCTCTTAAAATAAAAAATATATATTACATCAATCTTATTTATTATAAAAGATGAGTTATAATTATATATATTTTTATTAAAATATTTTTAAATTTATTATTTATATAATATAATAAATATTAAATATATATTTGATCAATATAAAATTAATCAACCTTTTTAAATTTAGAATGAATTAAATTTATAATTTTTAACACAAAATAAATAAATTAAAATAAGAGGTAAAAAATATGTTTAATAAGTTATGTTTTTAATTAAAAATAAATATTATTTTTAAGAGTATTTTAATCATATTTTAACTTTAAAAAATTATATATTTTTTATAATAAAAAATAATATAATTTAAATATCTTTAAAAAAAATCACCCAACAAAATACTATTTTTTAACTAACTTCATTAAGTGACTCATGAGGAGTTTGGCAGAGTGAGAAACAGAAAGCTGCAAATAAAAGGGGTTATAAAAAGAGAATGGTGCGTGAGATGGCTAGAATATGTGTGTATGGACGTATAGAAAAGAAGAAGAGAGCGAGGAATGGAGAGAAAACCATATGATAGATAAGATGGATTGTGATGGGGACACATTCACATGCACATGGGGACGGTGGTGGCCAGAACATCCCATTAGGTCTTCTGGTACTTGTCCACATCTCTCTCTCAGCAATTTGGAAGGCTTGTTATTTACATTATATATATGTATGTGAGCAAATAGAAGCTGAAGGCTTTGTTAGGAAGTGGAAGCAAATCAGCTTAGAATTGGGGTCCTTTTGTACATGGAGTTTTCCAACTGTTTGTGAAGCATTCACAGTCCTTGAGATTGGAAAAGATATGGTGTGTTCTTGAGTGGTGTCGTTTTCCCAACCCACCAACTATATGGGCTTCCCCCCAGGCCCAGTCGGTTGGACTCAAGATATCCTTTCCTGTTGGGCCCCACTTATCATCCTTTGCTCGAACCCCGCATCCCCCATTCCTACTGAAAAAAGATTAAGGAAATGGAATTTTTTAAATATTAAAAAATATTTATTATATTATTGTTATCATTATTTAACCATATATATTATTTTTTAAAGTAAAGGTATGAGTATTATTTCTTATCTTACTTTTTTATTTTTTTTATTTAATTATATTTCTTTCTCGTATAGCAAACATAATATTAAAGTATGTATGGTGTGAGGATTTTCAATTTATCATAAGTAGTCTTCTGTTTAGGCAGTTTAATATCAGGAATTAAATATTATAGTAATCAATTGAAATTGTATTTAGAATAAAAATTAATTAAAAAAGACAGTATTTTTAGTTTCCTGGGTTTTTTTTTGGGTAAAAAAATGAATGTGAAAGGAAATTGAGATTCTTAATAAACAATATTAGAAAACTTACACCAAACATAGTATTTTTAGTTTCCTAAATTTAGTTTTTTCTAGCAATTTAAAGAAATCTCCACACCAAATTAAACTTAACGTAATCGTCCTGGGGGAAAAAATTAACTTTTAAGTACAAATATTTATGAAAAATAAATCAATTAATTGTTAATAAGAAACAAAAATTAACTTTTAAGTACAAATATTTATGAAAAATAAATCAATTAATTAAGTTAATAAGAAATAAAAACATATCTAAACTTTTAAGTACAAATATTTGTGAAAAATAAATCAATTAAGTTAATATGTGTAGACAAATTTCACTTAAATATTTTTTTTTCTGCATCATGCTTTTCTCTATTTGGCACTTCTAACCTTAATCTTCTAGATTTATATTCGTTTATAGGAAAAATAGTACCTTCACATCGGACGAGCCTGAAAAGAGTCACAAGCTGGAAATCAAAATGTTAGATTTTCTATGGACTGAATGGATCCTTGTTGACAGACAAGACCTCCCTCGTAGCCAAATTCAAAAAGCAATTTTCATAGCCTCAATTGGTTGCTAAAACCATGCTTTCCTTTCGTTACGTTTGAAATTAAGAATTATAGTACCTCTCATTTTCACGTATCTTTAGTAATTTTTTTTTATTTCTCTTTTTACAATTATACAATTGAAGGCCTTCATTATTTTTCTAAACTTCATTGAGAATGTTTCTGACCCCTCGGTTTTGGTGACCCTACCATCCCATTTCTACCACGATAGCTCACATTGGCTGCTTTGGAATTCAATTTGCCTGGCCCCACTCCCTAGCTTCAACAGCTTCCACCACCTTTTTTTGTTTTCGATTAAACAAAAAAACTAACACAGAAAATATTTTAAACCTATAAGTAACCCAGTGAACATGTTGGGTAGGGCTCTTGTTGTCACTGCTTTGGTCCCTATCTATCCACGTGACAACAACACTAGCTTGTTGTTTTTTTGAAATCTTACAATATAAGATCTCGTGATCACACTTGTATACCATTTTTACATTATCGTTACTTACAAATACAACCAACAACCCCTTTTTATCTCATTGTCAAGTCACTCATGCATGGCCTACCCTCTGATCATGCATGACTCATCACACATAATTCATTTAAATACCTTATATAGCCACTAATCCAAATTTGTTTACAACACCTCCTATTCCTATAGTCAACATTAGTCTTCATCCCTCAAAATTCAATAATAATGCCTAACATGGGCATTGTCCGCCTTTGAATAATCCCTCCATCTCTATGGTCCCTCCCCAACCTTTATCGTCTTGTTCCATCCCCCAACTATAACCCATCTACTATAGCTGTTTATAAACAGTATTAATAATTAAACAAGTGTTAGTAGGGAAGGAAACCTCAAAATATCTGTGGTCCTCAACACAAGGAAGTAGTTCATCCTCTAAGTAATAAAAAATTCTAATATATCACGCCGGTATAGAATAATGTGTCCTTGCTGCAGAGTTCCTAGTAGGTTTGGTTTCTGAGTAATTTATGAAGCTAACAGCAGCAGTTTAAGGGAGAAGGAAATGTGAGAAGAAGAACACAACACCATATGAAGATGAAGGGTCTAAAAATAATATTTTTTCCTAGGAAGAACATGTCATTGATGATCTTTGAGGACGTATCTCCAATGCAAACATCAATGTGTGCACACGCAGAGGGAGTTAGATGTTGACTGCTTCCTACTGCTTACGACTTCATGACTCAAATCATCATAATAATCTTTCATTTAAACAACTACTGTATTTAGGAGACATGGCTATAAAAGTCAAATTTAATTCGCAGCGTCTGCCACATGCTCCCATGTTAATGAAGGTGAGATATATAGCATTGTTGAGAATCAAGCGATTCAATTATTTTGTACAGTTGAAGTACACTAAATCATGAATCTCCCTAAGTGTAATATTCCAACTGCATCCATGACTTGTAACCAACCTCATGATGAAATCAATATCATGTTGTTGTAATGTAACATTGTACAAAGCCTACTGATACAAACCTTTCAGGATCCTAAAATAAGATCGAAAATATCCGATCCTACGATTTTACAATCCTATCTTAACGTCTGCCTTTTGAAAGAAGAATTCAAAGTAAGTCTCACGTCCCCTAAAACTCACTCCGATTTGCACACACCAATTTTTGCTTCTTTACGCTTAGCACAATAGCACATCACTCCACCCTTCCTTCCTTTATGCTTGCATGCCAGTGGGCAGCAGTAGTTTGGGAGGAGAAGGAGAATCGATTCTAGTCCTAGTAATTAGACGAAGGAACAATAAGAAATGACTTGTTTAATGTATAATTTGAGAATTAGAGTTGTATCAATATATGAGATTTTGTTTGAACGAAGAAAAGTATATTGAATTTTATGACTTTTGCAACTAAATTAATTTTGTTGATAATATTTTGATAGTATTATTCATATTTATGAATTTTATGTAATTATCATTTTTAAAAAAATTATTATAAGTGATGAAATCTATTTGATTCTATGATTCGATTTTTTTGATTCCTTAGCTAAACATATATAAAATTTTAATCTTCTGATAACATCAGAAATGAATTGTGTTCGTGTCTTGTTTTTTTCTTTTATGTTTGAATCATGACTTTCTATGTCTTCGCCTTCTTTATGATAAATTGAAAAAATAGAACTACTATAACTCTTACAGTTATAACTTTTCATCTAAGCAACCCAAGCATATAATCCTAAAGTCCAAACAACTAGTATCCAGCAACTGGCTTATCGCTGCATAGCCTTTTAATTTATTTTTTAAACAATCTCTTTAACATATAATTGAAGGTAGTTTGAATTATGCAACATCATAAAATCTTTGCTTTGACTTGAAAACACAGAATAAATTCAAAGTGCGTATGGTATGGCGAGTTTTTTAGATTTTTGAAAAAATTATGATTGGAAAAATAACATTTTTATGTTTAGAGTATCTTGGTTTCCCTAATAAATCAATAATTCATAAAACTTAGTTAACATATGTCTCTCTTTTAACTTTGTTTCGTTCTTTCATATATAATTTTAACACATCAAACTTCAAAACATATAAAATATAAATACACAAATGATATGATATAGAACGCACGCACATACAAAACACGTGACAGATACTATACACACAAATAAACACACTAGACACAAAATTCCAACCAGCACATGGATTATCATGACATTGCACAAGCAGATGTCTGTGCGTGTAGAAGGTAGACCCATCGCATTATTCGCGTATGCACACACACAACTCCTTACATGCACATGCACCCATGAACACATATACACTACACAAGATCAGACATGCTACATAGCCAATGGGCTTATGTCACAATGACAACACCCTCTGTGTGTAATCAGAGAGTTGGGGGTTGGAGTCCCCACTTCCCTCTCTCCAATGGGTCATCCTATTCCCTTTGTGACTCCAAAAAAATAAAAAATAAAAAAGACATACCACATGACATTGGGCATATGCATTTACACGCCTATAAATACAATACAACATTAAACACACAATATCACACTATACACAAGCACGCACACATACACACAACATGATATCACACACTTGCACACAGATATATACACACTATATAACAACACACCATGAATATATGTGTACAAGTACATATACAAAAGCATGTAATCACATACAAAAAGACCAAAAGTTATCACACTACCCTACAAAAACACCAAAAGTTATCACAATCCAGAATAAAGAAGATACAGAATATTTTGGACAATATACATATTTTATTAATTACATTTTCTTACCCATATCAAACACTTTCTTCACTCGTTACAAAGTAATTAACATGTGGATTTCAATTGGTTAGATATTTATTTCAATGAGATAAACTAAAAATCCTCATACCAAATACACTAACCAGGAATTATACCAGTTGCCCCAAAAAAAAAAAAGAAATACGCTAAATTGGCCATCAACTAATTAATGACATTTAACTATAATAATAATAATCGATAATCATTGCATAAAATTTCAAACTTGAACCTATTATTAATGACTGAAGATTCTCACTTGGCTTAATCAACCAATATATATATATACATATATGTATAGTTTGTCTATGAGTCTATCAGTATGAGTTACATCAATCTTGTTAGGGACATCGTGTGACAAGTCAGTTTAAATATCCGACAATGAACGCTCACCTTGTCTGCAAATAAACACGTCACGTGGCTTACCAAGAAGTTAACACATTAATTGCAGATAGTCACACTGCAATGATATTGTTGATTATAGGATTGAAATTTGAATATTGATTTTCCATTATGATTAAAACCTCTCTGCTCTGCTTTTTCACCTGTCTTCATCCTCCGTATACACAATTATATTTATGTACTGTTTTTGTTCATTTGTTATGATCTATTCAGGAACCACTCGATCTTTTGTGTGATATCTCGATGATCAAATGTCCTAAAACTTTATACTCTTTGGAGTCCTAGATACTTGTCATATGTTTATGTCAGTGGACTAAATGTTATACGCCGTACCCTCACGCTTACAATGATTAAAAACTTGGCCTTGTTCTCTATAAAATTGCCAAGGCAGGGACATAGAGAAGGGTTATTTGAGAAGTGGATGATCATTGATCACTTGTAGACAAGCTTTTAATTACCACTCAGAAATGCTTGAACTATCAGAAATATAAAATGTTAGAAAAGTTGACAGATCTAGTGCTAAAAATTCTCCAGGTGCATCAGATTGTTGCCCTCCAAATGATTGTACGGAATTGAATCAAGAAGAAAAAGGACAGTACTGCGTGAAGTCGTGAGGAAGAAGAAAGAAGGAGCACCTGCACATGATGAGAAAATGATTAAGAATTGGACGTGCCATATATCCCTACAAACTTTGCCTGCTTTTCAGTGTATAATTTATCACTCAATCCGAGGGACTTTCGATAACGTTTTTGATATATTTATTCATGCAAATTATTAAAAATGGGTAGCTTCGCAAAGCTTTAGTTGCTCTGTCTGTGCGGACTGCAGACATGCCCAGTGCGCTTGTGTGTGTATATATATATATATATATATATATTCATTCGTGAAGGAAAAATGGATCAAAGAACCAAAAAACCAACAAAACATGCCCCCTTATCTTTAACCCATGAAAAAATATACATAGGGGGCAATCTTATTCCAATATGTTAGTTTCACCCATTAAAACATAAAGTACAGGATATTTTTTTAACCTTAAATGTAACCTTGATCACTTAATCTAAACTTAAGTAACAATTTTATTTTTAATTATATGTTTAGGTGGATTTCACTGTTGAAAAAATTTTAATTTTATATAAGCTCGTATTAATTAATTTTAGTATTTTTTAAAATGAGTTGACTATAATCCATTAAGATTTATCATAAACTTAATTATAAATTAAATAATTATAAAGTTGATGGATTTTAACACACATTAATAAAAGAATGTGGTGAATTATTTTAAGAGTGTGGACTAATTATTTTATTAAAATCCATGATTAGAAGACCTAATAAAATATCTTTACATAAGAGCTAGGTTCTTCACTAACTCTAATTAAGAGTGTCTAATCTCAATGAAAGCTACTCATGTAAGTATTAGATGATAAAGAGAAAAATCCAGATCCAGCTCTTAAATTACTACTTTGTCAACCACATATATGTTTTTCATTCTAATCTATCTTCATTCTGATCTTGATATTAGTGTTTTAGTTTTTTATAAGATTTAAATATGTTAATATTGACATCAAGATCAAGCAAGAAATCATGATAGTAACTTTTGTTTTTTGGGCCTGAAATCATATTAGTTACTTCGCTGGTGACAATATAACCGGTATAAAAGAAAAAGACGCAGAAATTATAAGGGGGAAAAAACCCAATAAAAAAAAATTAGAGGATGCGTCGATGGTGTCTTGAGACCTGTCAAGCGCAGGACGTGGCGGGGAGTGCTTTGTCATCCGTTCCCCAATCAAACAACAATGGCTCACGTTCCGTACCTTCCTAGTTGTGAACGAAGAAGACTGAGAAGAAGAAAGAAGGCGAAGCATGGAGTTCTGGAACAAAGCTCGAAGCTTTGCGGAGGAAACAGCCAAGCGCACTCAGGAGATCACAAAGGAAGCCGCAAAGCGATCCCAAGACCTCTCCTTGGGCGCTACGAAATTTTTCGACGTTGTAGCGGAGGCCACCAAACGCTCCAAGGAAATCGCGGCCGAAGCCTCTAAGCTAGCCGACCAGCTAAGAATCGAAGCCATCAAGCAAGCCGACGAAATCAAAACCTTCGCTGATGGGATTAATGACCCCGGTCATATTGCGCTCCTCGAACCCTATGTGGGCTCTGACATCCAGAAGAAGGATCTGGAAAGTTTTGGCATCACCGACGAGTTGAGAGAGTTCGTACAGGGGATCGCTTTGACCACGTTTCAAGATTTCCCTCTCGAGGGTAATTTGCCATAACCGTCTTTGAACTAGTTTCTTCATTAATTAAGTTTTAGGTGCAATTAGGTTGATTTCATACGATGTAGAGGAAAAACATGACGAATCTCCGAAATTAGTTGGGATAGGCTTACACAGAAGCTTTATAGTTTATACCTTTGCAAATCCACAAATTAATGCACTAAAATAAACTTCCCCCTTTGTATGACGAGCATATCTGAATAATGTTTCCCATTTGCAGATGATGTCCAGTTGTTTGATGTTCCTACAGTTTCAACTGTTAGGCATGATCTCACCGAGTGGCAAGAAAGACATGCCATTCTTGTTCTTTCTAGAGTCAAGGTAGTGTTATTCTTATCCCAAAGCTCCAAAAAAGTATAAGTATTTTAGGTTTAAATGTTTACCATATTGATCCTTGGCCTCGTGAGTCACAATAACAAGTCATTCTCTAAGTGACTATTTGGTTCAATGGGTGGGGGGAGTGGGGGGATTTTAACGGGGGAAGGGAAGGGGAGGGTCATAATGATATGTTACTCAATTGATTTGGAGGGGAGAGGAGGGATTAATAGATAATTATATTTTTAATTAATTTTTTTTTATTTTTAAGATATTTTTATAAAAAAAAAGTTTTTTTTTACTTTTTATTATAAAAAATAATTTTTTTATTTTTATTCAAAAATATTTTTTATTTTTATAAAAAGTATTTTAAATCCTATTAAAAGAAATAAGATTTATATTATATTTAAAGTAAAAATAAAATAGGGACAATTTAATCAAACAAACTCAACAAATTTCTCTCTCTTCCAACACCCCTCACTTTTGGAAGAGAGGGTTTGGAGGAGAGCCCCTCTCCTCCACTCCAATTTTTTCATACCAAACAAGGAGAAGGGCTCCTCTCCCCTTCAAACCCCCCCCCCCCCCCCAACCAAACATTAGGTAAAACTGGAAAAAATGTTAATAGAAGCTAAGCAAGGCCATGCCCGAGTAGTTGAGTACCTCTATCAATGTAAATCCAATCCACTGCACGTTTCTCAATGCATTCATTTACTTTAAGAGAAACTACCATTTTTGAATTACGAGATGTTTGGTATAATGACCAAGGAATCTATGGGTCAAAGACATTGCATAGTCTTAATTTGGCATCAAGTTGTGATACGATATGTCAGACTGTCTTCTAGATTTATGGGTTGGTTCATGCATAAGTATTATTCTGTCTTCAATATCAATTATTATTTCTTTGAGTTACATATTTGAGAATCAATACTTTCATTCTTTGTTGCAGGAGATTTCAAAATTAAGATATGAGCTGTGTCCACGTGTCATGAAAGAGAGGAAATTCTGGAAAATATATTTTATACTAGTGAGCAGTCACATTGCACCGTAAGTAATTTGTCCTGTAGCTTGAGTATTTTGTTTTTCTGGTTATATCATTTTTACTGTTTTAGAGTTTAGACTATGCTTCTGACCCTGATCATTTTGATACAGAATTATTTACTCTATATAGTCAGAGGAAATTATACAAGTATGTAATCTCAGAAGGAGTTATTGTTATTTGTCAAATGAAACTTAAAAAGATATCTATCATTTGCCCTTTTTCGTTTTTGGTGAATATCACTTATAGTTGGCACTTAACAGATATCATTTATTTGTTTTTATGTAGGATTTATGTGTTATATTGTCCCCGTAGTTCCCAAAGTATGTAGAAGAATCATTTCTTATCCTTGAGACATGAAAATCCCATGTTCAATAGGCATTAGAAGTTGAAGGAATTTTGCCAAAGTGATATGTTCATGGAAATTGTTGAAAGTGTAATTTGGATTGCTAAAGAAGAGCCAGTATTGGCAGCTGAATGCTATCATCACCTATGATGGTTTCAATTCTGAAAAACGACTCGTCTGTGCAGTCCATTTACATGAATCTAAAATTTAATTGATGTGCATAAAATGTTCATACTAACGGTAATTTTGTTAAAGTATTTTGGCAACTCCACTAAAAGAAAAAAATAAAAATCTACCCCGGAAATGAAATTGGATGTACATGTTATATATGCAGGTAGCTCTTGTATCTCCCTCACTCTACTGCACTTTTCACCTAGTTTATAGTTCTACTGATTTGTGATTTGTTTTAAACTGTCCTATTTTATAATTCCCCATAGCTATCAGAAGCAATACATGGAGGATGCTAAACTCAAATCGTCTGAACAAGGAAAAGATCATAAAGCAATAGAGTCACCAAATATTGGATTGACCTCTAATCGAGAGATGCAGGAAGTGAAGAACAAAACTTCAACCTCTACTGAGCAAGATTTGGATGTATTTCTTCTGGGAGATATGGGAGACAGTGATGATGAGACAGGTACACCTCATTTATTTTAACCGTTAGAATCTGCTGTTGTTCATATCTGAAAAAATACCGGGTATATTGCACATTTATGTTTGGTGCATCTCCAATTATAATAAGTACCACAGTAATTAATAGAAGATTAACCAGTTAATAGCTAAATCTGTATGAGGTATGCCATGCAATTTATCTATTGTCTCTCGGAATAGTTATAGAAGCCATCTGATATGGTATGCACAAAAGTAAAGTTTAAATTTAACAATCTCTTTGGTTATTTTTCTTGACAGAAGTAAAGGATTCGGAAAGTTATCGCTTTAATAGACCAACCCAATTAGACGACCGCCAATTCCTTTTTTGTCTGTTTATCACTCTAGATAGCCATGTTGTCCACAATTGGAGAATTTGTTCATATATTCTGTGATAGTTACTAGTTAGCATGACATATGGGGATATAATGTGGAATCTAGATCAATATGTGCTCTGGGTGGTTCATCGGTAAATCAAAAATTTGATGCGACTTTAAGTTTTGCATATTTTGCCAACAACTTTTCTGGTCTTTCAGATGATGGCACTGGGGACATCGATGATGATTTGGACTAAATGATGAATGGTATGGTAAGCACAATATGTTTTATACTATTTCCAGTCAGATTTTATTTTCTTTTTGTTTACTCCTTTCCTTTTGTTCGTATCTCTTCATTCCGTTCGGATTCTCTTAGGCCTGCCAATAAACTGTACTCCCCACCCCCCCCCCCCCCCAAAAAAAAAAAACTTCTGGGTGAAATTTTAGCTAAGCACTTGTTCATCAATTTGTTATTCATATCCTTGAGGTTAGGCTGAGTAAATCAAATCATTGGGCTAACTTCCAAGTATTCCTGCAGATTTATGCCTTTTCCTAGTTTAGGTAATGAAGCCACTCTTCTTTTTTGAAAACAAAATGAGTAGAAGCAGTTTGGCCCAGCTTCTAAATAAAAATAAGTTACTTAATTTTTCTGCTTAATTTAATAATCAAATGTACACTAATCACATGACACCAGTAAATAAAATTAAGACATAAGTTGTACAACATAGGCACGACAAACTGAAATACTAATCTAATAATGCCTTGATTTAATAAATTTAATTTGAACTGAATATAGTTCATCATAACTAAATAAATAGTTCAGCCTATTGTACAAATAATAGTAAAAGTAAATTAAGTATCTACATCGCAAATAGGCTATATTTAGAGTTTATCAATAAATGTACAAATTTCACACCGGAAAAATGCTCATATGCAAGTGCAGGAATACATATGCTTACGGGATAACAATCAACCATTAGGCCATTACTACCGCCCTTAAGCATCCCTTGTACCAGTTATAAAAAATGCCAAATTCTGAGAGATGCATGGAAGCAATGGTGTAACATATGAGACAAATGTTTATCATTCTCACCTTCGATTAATCCATAATATGTACTATGCCCGAAATTAATCCAAGGAGGGCCCGAGATTTATAAGCCCAAGTAGAAATGGACAGCCAATGAATATCAAATGGACACAAACCAAAAGATACTCTTTAGCTCAATAAATAATACTATTGTTTGGTAGAAAAAAGGGAACAAACCCATTCCAAAAGGAGCATGCTATCAACAATCAGCCTCTCAATCAAAACAATGAGATTTAAAAGGCCATTAACACAAGCACAGAGACGTTTTTGCAGCCGTTTTGAACAAGAGACAATGTTTCATCTCCTGGCATACATACTCTCCTTTAGAATAGTGCATGCAAAAGTCATTCTTTCAATTAAAACTTAGCTGTTCAGATTAGATTTTGGACCATAAAACTTATTTTTTCAATATTCTGGACAATCTCTAAGAAAGTAATTTGTTGACTGATAAACAAAAACTCAGAGACAAACACATTTTGAATAAGATTTTTAACAGTATGATAGGATGAGATTATAACATGCTCTAATACCATATGCAAAACTTTAGACGTACATTGATGTATGAACATAGAGCACAGTGGAAGCACAAATTCAGTATAAATCTAACCTCTGGCCATGGTTATGAATTTCCATACGAACTTCTTTACATAATCTTATAATCGAATAACAATTCTCAGTGATGAAATTAGAATGTCAGAATTGTTGGGCACCAACCCATTTATAGATTTCCTCTCATCAAGGAAACATATTGCCCATAAATCTGAGAAACTGATTTTCACAATGAGCAAAATGGGTAATTTACAAATACCATTTAAATGCACCGTTGATAAATATTTAGAGTTTAGACGTGTCAATTGTGTAAAATGTGAATGACCGTTTAAAGAGAAGTTAATCACATAATTAAATAATTTTAATGCCCTAGTACTATGTTGCAAATGAGAGGTGCTTTTTTACCAGAGTAGGGAAGTGAAAGCCTATTCAACCAAGTAATATACCCTTTTTCCTCTGAGAAATAGGAATTTATATTGTCATTGGCATATCTATTATTCTTTCTAGGCTTTGTTGATTGTTATCTGGATTTGACTGTCATTTGTTAGAACTAATAGTGTGCTAAAAAGCTTGCTTGAATCCTCAGGATGATAAGGGAAATCGTAGATGATGCTTGAAAAATTGGCTGGCAATGTAGCTAGAGAATATTCATGATGAAACATATCTTCAAGGAATGGCGTAATCAACTATATGGACAGTGGCTGAGCTGTTCCATGATTTCACTATTTAGTCTTCCAACCTTGTTGGGGGACGAGGGTCAGGGTTGTGATTGTAAAGGATGATTTATTTATTGGATGTGTATATCTAAGTTTTGGAACATGCATTTTTATATGTATATAAAACATAGACATTCTGCCTCTCTTCCTTCCAAAAACATAACTTTCTCCACATTCTAATGTTAAATCTTGTAGTTGATGGTTTGTTTGTTATTCAAACTCTAATAGATATTGAAAGGAACTGAATTCCTACGAGGACAAAATTTAGATAAAATTTTTAGACGTATGTCATTAAATTTTCTTGACAATAGTATAACTTTTTTCTTAACAACTTAGGATATTACATTACTAATTTTTTTAAAATCATTTACGTGTCATATTTAATGGAAATAACATGATAATAGTGAACATTTAAAAAAATTGCATTTAAATTTTCTACTTTCCAAAACTAAGCTGCGAGATTGCAATTTGCACATATGGTTCAGTTAGTTGAATCCCAAAAGTTAAAGATTAGATGAACTAAACAGCTTGTGATTTGTGAGGTTAATAAAATATGTTAGAAATTTTATTATGATGGAATGCTAAGCTACTAGTCCCCATTTAGTTCTTCTTTCCCCAGCTCTGCAGTGACGTCCAAGTCAAGCATGCTGGGAAGTTGCTGCTCATGATCATCTCAAGTCGCTAAATTTGATGTCCACATGGCTCATCTGCTCTTTTTTCTGCCATTTTTTAAATTAATAATTGGGCTTTCAAGCACTTCTTCAATTCTAACTATTCCCACCCCTGATGAATGATGCTTCAGAAATTCAGGAAGCAGTCTTCTTTTGTTTAGATTCTTCATTTTAACTTGATCCTCAAGTTTCATGCGTTCCCAAGAAAGACACTGGATCCATTTGATCTAGATCTAGCTGCTTCATTATCTTTCTCCTGGTACATGAAGCATGAGTTTTTATTAGAAAAAATTTACACAAATTCCCATTGAGTTTTGTTAAAATTACACGGATATTTTTTCTATTTTAAAAATCAACACAACCTTCTCATGAATTATGCTAAGATTATACAGATTTTCTTTAAATTTTGTTAGAATTACACATATTTCTTCTTTATTTTCAAAACCTACATTAAACCAAAGAGTAAATTATATATACTTCTCTTAAATTTTGATGAAATAATATAGGGGTCTCATTTATTTTCAAGGGAAGTTTATGTATATTTTAAAAATAAAAAAGAGATCTGTATAATTGCAGCAAAACTCAGAAAAGATCTATGTCATTTTTTTTTTAAGAAGGTCAGTATATGTTTTGAAAATAAATAAAAAAGTCTTTATAATTTCAACAAAATGTAAGAGAAATTTGTATAATTTACTCTTTTTCTTATTAATCTTTATGAAAAACCAAAAAAGTGAATATATGATTGCTTTACTATATTTTTTTTATGAACAGCGATCTTTCTTGTTTATAAGTAACTTTGTTCTGTGTATGTTTGTTTTGTTTCCCTTGGAGATTTGCAAAGATACCATGTTTCACTCTTTTTTTTTCCCCCTTTGCCATAGATGTTATACTTGCTGCAAGATATATGAAGTCTTTTACGATAATTTGGAATATTCTGCTAAGTGCTAATAATTTGACTTCCTTTTTTTTCTTTTTCTTTCTTTTTCAATCACCTTTTTTTAATTATATTTTTAATAACTATAGATGCATCTTCAATACATATCTCTAGCTGGTGATGCATAAATCATGTGACCAATCACATAGAGCTGATGCTTCAACTTTATTGATCACTTTTTCTCATATGCTTTTCTTTTGAGGGAGAGAATAGAAACATCTTCAACTGTGCTCTATTTATGAAAATTTGAGAGGGAATTTCAGTAAATAATCTAATAATAATAAGTCTTAAAATATGTGATCCAGTCAAGGTACTTTTTGATTGGTAAAATATACGAGTCACTTTACATTCACTAAAGCTAAAGCTAAAGCTCACATTTTGCAATTATTAGAGCAATCATGGCGTTGTATTGGGATAAACCAGAATCCCATGACTCTATTTTTCTTTTTCTCTATTTTTTTTATAAATAAATAAATAAAAATAATGGTGAATTCCATATGTCAATATGTATCCAAAGTTTGAAGATAATGAGATGACCAAAAATGAAAACTAAAATGTATAATCATTCAAGGGACTGATCTCCTCACTAATGTAAAATAAGTGCAATATCTTTTATTTTATGAAACCAGAAAGTGACAATGGGAACAAAGTTCAACTTCACGTAACGAGAAACAAGAGAAAGTTACAGAGAGATTCTCTACTTTTGCTTACTTTATTTTCCTTATGAGTAATTATTATGCTCAAGTCCTTCATTTACTAGTTAACCCTTCATATATTCATCTTAATTGGCCTAATCAAGTGGTGTTAAGGGTATGTTTAGTTATACGATGGACAAGAAAAATAAAAAGTAATATTTTTATAATTTCTATTATATTCTCAACATTGTTTGTTTAATTTTATTACATTTTTTTAAATAAAGATATGTAAGTCATTTTCATTTCCTCTATTCATAATTTTATTTTATTTTCCATTCTCAACAAAAACTTTTTTGTGTACCAAAGATGGTTTTACATATATAGACAATAAATATAGCTAATACTTAATAATGATTTATGTATAATTAAAGACGCTAACACACACATAACTATATAAATTTTATAAAATGACAAATGTATTTATACAAACAAAGCCAACGTGGATTATTTCATTTAACAAATATATATATATATATATATATATATTAACAAACATTGCATAATTACTGTATTTTGCGGATTCAAATTTCTTAATTTCGGAAATTTACAACCAAAGAAAAAAAAATCTAATGCAAGGAATTAACTTGCATTGATTATGGCATTAAGAACTTGACTTTGATCCGCGCCTATCCTCTTCGTATATGAAGTAGTCATTATTGGGGGGGTGGTCTTATTCATGTATATATCATGAAAAGAAGCAATTGCAGTCTAACAAGGCATCTCAAATCATAACCTATTCTCAACACCTCGCACGTCATTTCGCTGATTTATGATCAATTTATAATTTTTTTCACAATAAGTACTCGAACAGAAAGTTCTGTGAAGAAACACAAAATAATGTGTAATTGCTAGGTCATTGTAGAATTTTTAGGCTTCGTTTTCTTCATGACATATAGCATATTTACATCCGCCACCACCAAAAAAAAAAAATCTAAATTTAGATGTAATTTTTAATATTTTTGTAATCAAATTTTTTTAAAGAAATTATAACATGTGAAAAAAAAACTTTTAAAAAATATAATCATATGATGTTAAGATATAAAAATTATATATTTGTTATATTTTAATTAAAAAATTAATAGTCTAAATATAAGAAAATATTTTTTTTTCAAAATAAAAATAAGAATCTCTCCATGAGAGAAGGGGGGGGGGAGTTTGAATGAGGTGATAACATAATATTTATAAATCACCACCATTGAACTGAAAAGTCGGATTTGTGATATGTTAGGTTATTATTATATGGATAAAACCTGTAACTTACCACCACGTCACAAACCTTTTTCTTGCTTAAATAATAGTACTTCATATATATATATATATATATTCCATATGAGAAAGACTCATTCTAAGTCTGAGGGCTTAAATTGACATGTTCAAACTTCAACGATATGGATTGCAGTCTAATTCTAATTCCATCTATTGGTTTTCTATGTATTGAAATGAAGAGCGGTAGATTGGGGAAGGGAACCAAACAAAAACAAATAATTGGGAATTTTCTGGGTGTGGATAATGACTTGCATTTATTTTTATAAAAATATTGGAGAAAATGATTGGCCGGGAATTATATCATGTGGGAGCTGACTTTACAGGTTGGATACTTTTTAAAATAAGAAAGGAATCAGCCTTTACTTTGGACCAGTTTATAATACGAGGGAATCCTTTTTTATTTAAATATATTCCTTGATATTAATTATAAAATCATTTTTAATATTTTAAGTCAGTAGTTAACCTCGTTATCAATTAAAAAAAAAATACTATCACATTATAGTATCATCGCAAATATTCTTACGTGAGTATGGCGCCATTTATAAAATATTGGCTGCAGAAATTCATTGAATAGAAAAAGATATTAGAAGGAAGAAATTACAATTAATATAACGTGAAAGATTTTACAGATAAAAAAAAGGTGAGCATGAAGCGTGAGCTCCATGGTGAGGGTGGCAGATATTGGCCTTCAGATTTCATAAATTTTTATGTATATAGTTCTTTGTTTTTTTGAGTGAAAAGAAGGGACAAAGCGTAGACTAAGTCAGGACAACATGAACCAAAACAATCCCTCTCAGATCCCCAAGCAAGATCGTGCCAATCATATCTGAAGCATGGTGCAGAATGTAGACACCAAACTTCATTAAGTGAGCCATATTAGCCAAAAGAGTCCACCGCTCTATTAGCTTCATGATAGGTATGAGTAACCTTCACTTAACCAATTTCTATTAAGAAGCTCCCAAGCCACATGATGAAGATTGTAATAAGGGTGCTTCCTATCCCATCGCTTGGTAACGAGATTCACAACAATCTGAGAGTTAGCTTCTGCTTTGACCTTGCAATACAGCCACTGTCCCAATGAAAGTGAAAACTAGTGATAATGTTCTACGTCTCAGGCGTCTCTGATAATACCTCCACCCCCAACAAATCCGTTTTAGAGCACAGAGGTGTCGGCATTAAGTTTGACCTAATCTTCCATGAGAATTTCCAACTGATAAATATTTCAGCTTGTCAGAGGTTAGAATAAGAAGGGACCTTCTTAGAACAAGATATGAATTCGCGAACCTGATAAATACATTAGATTTAACATATCATTCGCAGAGGTGTTATTATTTTCGAACACATATTCATATCGTCTTGTCCGAACGGTCCAAGTAACAAATCCACACACCATAATCCAATTTATATTATCAAGCTCTCTTATACCCACATTGTTCTAAGATTAAATTGGATTCAACTTTGAAGCCTTAAAGAGAAGAAAGTCTGCTACATGTTTAGCTCGACCAAACAAAGCTATAAAATTGAGGCCTCCTCACAATGCCAAACACAATGGAGTGACAATTACACGAGCGGAACATACCACACTTGAATCTCAAATTAGTATCGTATTAAATTTTAATATTATTAAAATTTTGAACTTCCTCAGCCTACACATATGAACGCTCCCACTACCCTTAGCTTCATGGATTTGCCACTGCCTGAACATGTAATATGAACATTGTACAATGGGTGCTTGAATTATCATAATAGTTGAAAATCTGAAAGTAATTAATTATAATCATTCTTAAAACGAGCCACGGAGGAAGCTTTTTTATGAGGAGGGGAGAAAAAAGCAATGAAAAGACTGCCTTGAATGGATTAATGTTTAATCATCCCGCTGCGACCACTTTATGCAATGAACTTTCTAAACTGGCAATACATGTAGAATTTTCTGTTGAAGTGAGGTTTTAAAATTATTTAAGAAATATATTTATAAAACATAAAGAATTTATATATTATATACATGCTATAACTTTTCTGATGTATTTAAGAAATGTTTTGGGCACAAGAGTAAAAGTTAAGCCCAATGTAACAGTAAACTAAATTTAGGATATATTTTTTAATATTTTTATTATCAGATTCTTTAATAAAATTATGATATGTATACTTTTTTTTTAAAACAAAATCCAACAAAGTAAAAAAAAAAAAACACACTTAGCTACCAAATTTAGACACATGTCATATTTTATTTAAAAAAATTAATAACAAAAAAAAAAAAGAAGTGTTAAAATATCTTGGTATCAAAACGAGACGTGAGGCATATAATATGTATACAAGTATAACCCGTGTCCTACTTTGCGCCACCGTTTATGATGGCATAGCTACGTTTTCCCGTGACTTGTGATTTTGAAGAAAGACGCTTATTTCTCACTCATCCACGACAAAATCATGATCCTTAACGAACACAAAAAATAGAAAAGCAGAAAAGAGTTATTGTTACATAGACATTCCAATTTTTCTGTCATCTGGTAAAGTGACAACCAAGTCTTACATTCCAGGTTCTCCTGTTATTAGTTGATAAGAATGCATGTCCCCATTTAATTTCTCTCTGTTTAATTTGTAATAGATCGGACGTTATTTCGTAATTCCTCACCTGCTTCCCTCCAAAATTTGTGTGATTGGGGGAAGGTCCACAATACAGTATTGCATGTTGGACGTTATTTGCGTTCATACTTGTGTGATTCCTCCTCACCTACTTCACAAGGCCTTGCTTTATTGGCACTTCACATTTAATTCTTTCTTTCACAAAATACAATACCATCAATCCTCCCTCACCATTTTCACGTCAAAGATTCCTTCATTATATTATGTGGTCAGCTGTTTATTATATTTTTGCTCAACCAATCATAAAAGTAGCGAGCACAACACCTTGCATCACTTTCTGCAATTAATGCCTCATTCGGATTTGGATGTTCCAACCCCAACATGTACAGTAAGGTTCCTCTCACATTTTACCTGCCATTGAAACTCTTTTTTTAATAAAAATAAAGCACTTTATATTTTCAAGCATTTCAATAAGATGATATTGAATTATAATAAATACCCTTATTTTTAATTTTATTTAATTATGTAACCTAATTGTATCGAATTTTTATCTATAGTAAAAACTCATATTAGTTACCTCAATCGACCCAGTCCACAAAAATTCATTTAAAATTTTGCATATATCGTATATAATGCGCCATTTGCCCATGTCTTCTCTTTATTTTCTATTTTAATTATTTTAAAAAACTCAAAATTTTATTTTATTTTATTTTTTATTTTTCGCGCATATAATTGAATTATTTAAATGTCGGACTACTTTTGTTCAAAGTTAATTTGCGGTTGTTCATCCTCACAAATACTTTTTAGCAGATTTGAACTCTTAACATTAAAAAATTTTCTTAACGGTTAGACTCAAATGTGTCTTACAACTTAAATGTGCAAATAAATCAATCAAACTTAAATATTTTTTATTATATATATATATATATATATTTTAGATAGAACATAGGACAATGAATTATAATAAATATCAATATATTTTATTTTTATCAAGTAACCTAGTTTTATTGAAATTTTATCCATAGTAAAAAGTCATATTAGATACCTCAATTGACCACAGTTTAAAACAATTCGTTTAAATTTTTGCATATACCATACGGTGAAAAATGAAGTCTTTCAATTTTTTTTTTTGAATTTGATAATATTAACTTTAAAAAAAATACAAAGTGTGTGAAATTTATTATTCAAGTACGTCCCACATGTTTTACACATTTTGTGTTCATCTTTTTTTCTAAAATTCACATTATCAATTTTTGAGAAAAATTGAGAGAATTCATTCACTGTCTGATTCACCATTTGCCCATATGTTTCCTTTATGGGTTTTTTTTTCATCTCTTTTTCTTTCTTTCAAAACTCATTTTGTCTAGTTATGAAAAATACACAAAATTTAGAAATAGTGAGTAAAAGAAAGGACAATATAAAAATTAAATTTACATAAACAAGTTTTTCAAATACTTTTGAGATACCAAATATCTCATCAAGTACAAAACACATGATACCGTTTTTTTTTCAGTTTTTCACAAACATTTTCACAGTGTGAGACTAATATTATTTAAAGTTCGTGATTATTTTTTTTTCCACAAGTGCTTTTTTAACAAATTTGAAACTTTAATATTGTAAAAAAAATTGGTTAAGCTGAATCGTGTGTTACAACTCGAGTTCGCAAGTAAACAATTTTAAGATTGAATGTGCAAATAAATCAATAAAAAATTATTGGTCATAATTGTTAAAATTGAGATAATATCAAATATGAGAGAGAGGATGAAGAGCGCTTGGAATATTCGCATGCGCATCAGACGAAGTCCAATATCACTGGTTCTTACTTCTTAAAGTTAAATTATTTATAATTATAAATTAGCTGAATGCAATATAATTTCTTTAAAAAAATGAAAGAATATAAACAATAAATATAAAAAAAAATAAATTATATACATTTTTATATCACTTTTTTTTTTTCTCTTTCTCTAAATTTATAACTGTATAATTATAGATCTAAAATGCCTACTTTCTACGTGGCTACGTCAACATCCTTAACCACCCCCTGACTCTTGTTACAACTTACAACACGCCCCTTTAGAGCGTGGATTACATACGCCATCAACTTCAGAATCAGAAGCCACCCTGGGGGACCCAACTTCGTACGGACATCGTCGAGGATTGTGTCGTCGTCGATGCTGACACCTGTCCCCAAATCAAATCACACGGTCGAAAACAGTGGACCGTTCTGACAACCGCATGATCGGCTCCGTGATAACGGCAGAACCGACACTCCGACGGAATTCTTAACGGCGAGGAGGCGTCGCGTAGTGCGACCAAGTTAGGAACAGTCGTCACTGTAGGATTATTGACTCTCCTTCCTCTCTAATTAGTAATTACCAACTGTCGCCAATAAAACCATCCCGTTAAGCCAAATTTCCGAAAATTATAATTTTATTCCTCTTTTCTTTTGTGGGGGGAATCTTAATTTGTAAAGAAGGAAAGTAACAATTGCGAATCTCAAAGACTCCCGCCTCCGTTTCCACTTTCCATTCCACCATTTATTTGTTTGTCAGATTTTATTTGCATTTGATTGACTTTATGATTCTCATGTGCTACTCCACATTCACATCTTCTGGACACCAAACTTGCCTCTGAAGCAATTACTTCAAAATTATAAATTCATATTTCTAAGATTTTTCGTTAATCAACTGGATAAAAATGAATTGGTCATATTTAACGAATTCAACTGTTTAAAACGACAAATGGATAGGAATTGTTTGGGCATTACGTTATTATTTTATTTGTAAACATCAAGATCCATTTATATTAAATACGCCGTGCGTGTGAAAATAGAAAAAACTTAACTTGAGTGCCCTTTTCTTTTTTTCAAATATTTCCTTTGGAAGAATTCCTTCGTTATATGGTTGACCCTTATCGGCCAATCCGCGGAAAATCTCGCGATATATTGTCGGCGTGGGCAACGGGATTGGATAGTTTCGGGATCCAACGGCTGATACGTTCGCTTTAGAAAGCCCCAATGAAATATTGCCACGTGGCAAAGCCGGACGTCTGGATGAGAAATACGTGAGAGAGATGAATTGTTGTGGGGCCAGGCATATGATAGGCTAGCTGGCTGGGTTTTTGAGCGTTGGGTCAATTAACCCAACCCGAACCCAAACACCGTATAATCTTAACCAGGGTTAGTGTGAAGCTCACAGGTGTAGCGTTTTACGGCTCGCACCTCTTTGCGTGCGAGCGCGCATGTGCGAATGAATGTCATTGTGTGCTTTTTCTCTCTCTCTCGCGACGCGTTTTTAATCGGTTCCTTTCTCTCTCTTTTTCATTTTGTGTGGGTCTGTGTCTCGCACGCATATATCCCCTATTAATACTTGTACTCGCGCCCGGTTACTCGCCGGCCATTCGAGCCGCGAGTGCCCGGCGATCAGTCTACACCACTTGCTGGCGATCATGCCTATTTATTGAGAGCGTTTAAACTTGTGGGGTTGCCCAATTGGGAAGATCTTATCGTTTTTTCGTGCGGTTCCGATCTGGATAAGCGGTTTGGCTTTTCTGCCAAAAAACTTTGTTCATTACTCAAATCTTAAGGCAAGTGAGTGGTAATGCGTCTCGGAGTTAAGGCTTACGGTGCTCCTTGGACAATAAATTATTGAGTTTCTGGGAAATTTTTGTTGGCATTAGTGGTTAAAAGGTCCTCAGCCGTATCGGTTTGATCCGGTACTATTTTTGGCAAGGTCGGATCTTGGAGATTCCGACTGGAAGAAGCTGGAAAAGGGAAAAATCAAAAAAGACTTTCTTTGATTTAATCTACATTTAGGGTTTTCCAATTTCATCTCATTTTTTTTCTTTCTTTTCTGGGTCCTGCATTGATCAAATTGAGAGAGAAATTGAAGTTCATATTGCTGTAGAGTAAGGGGAAAAAGCGAGTATTTAAGGTGGGTTTGGTTGGTTGTTAGTCGGTGGGGTTAACTGGTGTGAAGGCATTGGGTTGAGATGTGCAGGACAGAGAGGACTGGAAAGAAGTGCGAAGATTTTGGAGAGAAGAGAGATAAGCACAGAGAAGGATTGATGGGATTGAAGACATTAGAGGAGAGTAGGGTGGAGAAGCTGAAAAATTCCATGGCCGCATCTTCAAGATCGAAAATGAAGCTGTGGATGATACGTGCTACAACTTCGGTTTTGCTTTGGACATGCATCGTCCAGTTAACGGCGTTGGGTGATATATGGGGGCCAAGAGTTTTGAAAGGCTGGCCTTCTTGTTTTACACACGAGTCTGCGGCCATGGTGATGGATGTCGAGTTGCCTTCTGCACCCGTCAGAGTTCTTCCGCCTAAGAGTGAGTTCTCTGTCTATCTAAATTCTCAGACAGGAACAGTTCCCGTCTGAGCGGACATTGTTGTCTGCTGAAATTTATGTACAATTGTTGTGTTAATTTCAACTCTCGTCATAGATCGTAATAATCTTCCGTTGTTTCGTTCAGTTTCCCAAAATTTTGTGGTATAGATTTTTATGTTGCAGTTTTGATGAATATACCGTGGTAGCAGTTTTGTTTTGTATTTCAATTCTCAACTTTCTACTTGATGCCCTTTGTATAGATGGAAATATGCGAATTTTAAAGGATTGATGCATTTCTTAAGTTGAAGTTATTTATATTCCCTGAGCTTCTTCTGTTGGTCTCAATTGGCAACTTGATTGAATTATACATCCCAGTTGTTGCTGTGAGATAGATTATTTTGCTGCAGATAGAATCATGTCCATAGTAACTTTTTTTTCCTTGTCAATCATCTCCCCGTCCTCCCTTTTCTTTCAGTACTGTTCTATTTCGTATTTGTACGTTTCCTTAGTAGCGTCCATCATTTGATTTTTACACGTTACTTTTTGTTGTTACTTCCCCTAAAATTCTTTTTAAAATCCTGCTTATTACCAGGAGTTTATAAAAACAACGGTTACGTGATGGTCTCATGCAATGGAGGACTGAACCAAATGAGATCAGCGGTGAGTTGTTGACACGTGATTGATATTGTCCTTGTTGGTGCAACTAAAAGATGTTGTAATCTTTCCACTGACTTTTTCTGACTATTTAATGTGTATGCTGTACAGATTTGTGACATGGTAGCAATCGCAAGATATTTAAATGTCACACTTATTGTCCCTGAACTGGATAAAGCCTCCTTCTGGGCTGATCCCAGGTGTGTTTTTAATTTCATCCTGGTATATGACTAAACGACTGCCTTGTCAATGTTATAAGGAGGGATAGTTTTCTGCCCATTGTTTCTAAACTAGGTCCTCCCAATGACCGTTCACTACTTTTATGTTGCAGTGAGTTCCAAGATATATTCGATGTGGATCATTTTATTACTTCATTGAGAGACGAGGTGCGGATATTGAAAGAGTTGCCCCCAAGACTTAAAGTAAGAGTGGAGCAGGGTTTACATTACAGCATGCCACCGATTAGTTGGTCTGATATATCTTACTATAAGAACCAGGTTAGTTTTCATTATCTCTGGGCTGAAAACTACGAGATAATGACCTTCTTAGCATTCTTTATCTGAAGAACCCTCAACTTAGCTTGTGATTGTAACTTTCTTAATCTGTCTCTTGATTGTGTTATTTTAAATTTCTTGTTTGCTAAGTAAACTCTATTAACATATTTATTCTTTCAGATTCTACCTTTGATACAGAAGTACAAAGTTGTCCATCTGAATCGAACTGATGCTCGATTGGCCAATAACGGTCAACCTCTAGATATTCAGAAACTGCGGTGTCGAGTTAATTTTAGTGCTCTGAGATTTACTTCTCAAATAGAGGAGTTGGGTAGAAAGGTGATCAAGCTTCTGCGGAAAAATGGTCCATTCTTGGTACTTCATTTGAGGTATGAGATGGATATGCTGGCATTTTCTGGTTGTACTCAAGGTTGCAACAGTGATGAGGTGGAAGAGTTGACAAGAATGAGGTCAGCCAATCTGCATTGTTCTGTTCTTTAATTTTCAAATTTTTTCATTCACTTTGGATGTTGAAAGTATATTTAATATGTGCGTGTCTCAAATCCCAATTTCTTGTGTTTTGGCAGATATGCTTACCCTTGGTGGAAAGAAAAAGTAATTAATTCTGATTTGAAAAGAAATGATGGTTTGTGTCCTTTAACACCTGAGGAGACAGCCCTTACGCTTAGGGCCCTTGACATTGATCAAAACATTCAGATCTACATTGCAGCTGGGGAAATATATGGCGGGAAAAGGAGAATGGCAAGTCTTGCAAAGGAGTATCCAAGATTGGTGAGTACTTAAAAGGTCAAGGGCAAACCGCTTATTGTGATTCCTGTTAGTTCGTTTCCTCTTTCTAACTGTTTGCATTTGGGCTTGTTGAAACAGGTCAGGAAGGAGACACTGTTGGACCCATCTGACCTTCAATTCTTCCAAAATCATTCATCTCAGATGGCGGCATTGGATTATCTTGTTTCATTAGAGAGTGATATATTTGTCCCCACGTATGATGGAAATATGGCCAAAGTAGTTGAAGGCCATCGCAGGTACATCTCTGCAAACAATTTGGTTCTGTTCTGAAGTATATTAGAAAGTGTCAATAGTGTTCTTGATTTACTCTCCTTTCCCCATCCCTCCTCTTCAGACGAACGAGTTTTTATTGATGTATCTACTTTCCACCAATAATAGCAAACTGGTTTTATTATATATCATCAGCTGTGTATTTTTTTTTTCCTTTGTTATAATTACTTTAGTGTCGAGTGAAATGATTTTGTACCCTCCAATGCTTTTCCAGATATCTTGGGTTCAAGAAGACGATTTTATTGGACAGAAAGCTCCTGGTTGATTTGATAGATCAGTACAATAATGGAGTATTAAACTGGGATGAATTCTCATCAGCCGTGAAGAAAGCTCATGCTGGTCGCATGGGTAGCCCAAGTAAAAGATTTGTAATACCTGACAGGCCAAAAGAAGAGGATTATTTTTATGCCAATCCTGAGGAGTGTTTAGAACACTCAGAAGATGATCCATTGAGAAGTACGTGAGTAATGTGTTTGGAAAAATAGTGGGATTTACCTGTGTCCCTTTCTGGTGCACTTGGGTTGTCTACCACAGATACTGATCTACACAGTTTTAGGCCTGTAGCGGAGATGACAGCTTTTTGTCTCAGAAGGGCAGTCATGGTGGTGACTGTTAAAGGGGATAGACTTAATGAAAGCTCAGGGATGTCAAGCCAAGCAGCAGCGTTTTTATATATTTTAATATATGCAAATAATCCATCACATTCATGTATAGAAGCTACCCTGAAATTGCAGGGTGAGAGCATATTAAACTGCATTGTACACGGAGAGATTCATATACAAATTTGGATTAATGGAACTTGTAGTTCGTGGAAGCTTATCTACTGGTCTCCATTATTGCCGTGGTCTATTATTGTGTAGCCTATAATATAATTTGATAAAGCTCAAATTGAGGTAGATACGAACGCAACCAATCAAAGCAAGTCAAAAATGGTCCCTTGGATTGGGAATTGGTTTTTCTTTCCTTTTTTTTTTTTTTGGTTTATTCCATTATTGGTATACGATCGAATTACGTGGTCGTTGGAACTTGGAAGCAGATGCTTTTTAAAAACGTTTTTATATTGTATGATTTGGGGTGTCCGGGTTTCTATTACACGGGCTTAACAGGCATCCGTATAATTATTTTTCGATTAATAAAGTGCTATTTGAGGTCGAATTCATTAGAGAAATTGTCATATTATATGTACAATTTATCATGTGTCGCTTTACAATTTGCCTTCTTATAACATGTAGGAACCCAATGGGATAGGGTTATTTTTGTCACATCACGTGGACAATTTATCATGTGAAACAACGAAGATCAAAGACCCACGAAAACGACAAGTATGAACCATAAATATAATTAAAAATTGATGAAAAAAAATTAAGTCAATTATAAAGAGCGAGGTAAAGATATTAAAAGAAAGAGATGAATCTAATATAAATTGTAACCAAAATATTTATATAATTTTTTGATAATTATTTTTATAAATGATTTCTCTTCAATTTATATTTTCCGAATACTAAAAATGTATTTCCTTGTTCAAATGCACTTGATGTAATATTGCAAATGTAGAGGGATTGATAATAAAGTTGCTTTTTCCATGATGATGACCGGATGAAGCCGACTTAAATTTTATAAATTAAAAATACCATTGGTGCGCTTATTTTCAAGAGCACAACAATAAGAATAAACAATTGGATTTGTAAACTAGTGAACGTTGTGACCCGCCAAGGGCATCTTCGTCCAAATCCTAATTTTACATTGTTATGCCTTTTGTTTTATTTGAACATTTGATAGCAACAAATTCGAAGTCTTATGCCCAATGTGCGGCAAAGTGGTAAGTTGTATGCTTCTCCTTTTTCAGTAGTGGATCACCGCTTCAAAGAGTCTCCCAGAATACAATTTCTATTTTGACAACTACCAAGCGGCAGTGGCAGACACAACCATTTTCTGGAACTCTATGGATCCAATGGAAGACTGCCATATTAGGTTTTATTAAAATCAAATTAAATTAAAAGGCCCAGAAAAAGGTTGGAAGTATCCTCTTTGGATTGGAATTAGCAAGATAGAGTCTGGTTATACACAGGCTGGACAGAAAGCAACTACTCTCCAAAACATTGCTTTGTTAATCAGCCAAATGGTCTCAGAATCATTAATTAATAGATAATACCCTTGTAAGTTGGAGAAATCTAGAATCGTCATTGGGAAAAAAGGAGAATATTGAAAACTGAAGAAGATCCCAAGAAAATTCTCATGAAAGTTTTCCAGATTATAAGGTCTATTAAATAGCTTGAAGGATCCAAGAACCTCAACCTTGGAGAATGGGGCCACTTGTGTATTTTAGCACTTATTTGAGAAGTCACTATAATACTATAGCAAGATGCTGGCTAGGATTGTGCCAAATACTTGTGCTTAAAGTCATTGATTCTTGGTCAGTCATTATCTGCATCTGCAATCGATAATCTTTGTTACCAACGAGGCTTCCGTAGTTGGTGCTATGTGCTACTAGGCACCACCTTTCTTACATTTTACATAATGGAAACTTGGAAGTTTTAATCCAAGGATTTTATGACCTCTTAACTCTTAGATTTGGACTGCTGTTAAGTCAATAACAAATAATATTAACTAATAAGTAAGTTCACATGACACCAATCTCCATTTTTAATATTAAAGTGAGTTTATGTTTTGGGTTCGATAGTTACCTTTTACTCTTTTCTTCCTATCCCACCAAGTCATGGATCTCCTATGTAAACCAAAAAAAGAACAAATAGTATTAACAATAACAATAAGAATTGGACGTCTGAAGTTTTATTGAAAAAGATTAAATCTGTAACCAAAGTAGACTGCAAAAAGCTTTTTCACCCGAGAACTGATGAAGTAAGTGCCCTTGAGAATTACAGAAAGCTCATACTACATTTGTTGGAAAAAAAAATGTTTTTTTATCTGTCATTAGTTTATGGTACGCCTGATCCCTTGTCACTGCTGTAGAAGATAAGAAGAATGGGTCATAATTTTTTCCGGAATGTGGGGTAGACCACCTTCTTCAGAATGAACTGTTAAAATGTTCTCAATTATTAATGCAGTCTGTGGCAGTTGATCCAATGTAGTTGCATTGATTGTAGTAGAATAAACTATTGGTGAGGTAGTTGACGTCAAGATAATCAGATAGGCTTATGGTACAATCTGTGCAACAGTTAAGGTGCAGTTTGATGTCATTTTTCATGTGTGATTTTTACAGGTTTCAATAAAAAATTATTATTATTATTATTATTATTATTATTGTTGTTGTTGTTGTTGTTGTTTTGTGATTGAAACTTTCAATATATTAGAAACCACTACATTCACACTTATTACACCATTAGTTCGATTTTTTTTTAACTGATTCAACCCAAAAAAAGAATCACAAGATGGACAAAAGCTTAAAGCTCTAATGTAATCCACCAAGAACTTCGTATTGTCCCTTTATTTATTCCCTTCGGTTTTCTTCAGCTCTCCCTTTGGGCTAAATGTGTATTGCACGGAAAGTATGCATTATGACAAATTTTTCATAAGCAAATATATGGAAAGGGTCTGACACTAATATTCAGAAAGAGGGCAATAGGTTACATTATCCTCTAGCTTTTCAAAAAGAAATACTTTTACACCACACAACCAATGTTAGAAAAAATACAACATAGAAAGGACAAACAGTTTACAAACTTTACATGAACGGAGGCCTTGATAGAAAAACAGCTTCCCAATTAGAATGGAAGCCTCTGTAATTAAATAATTTAGAAAACAAAATGATTCATGTTATTTTGTTGGGGGAATATAAAGGTCCCAACAAACTAAGACACTACATGTACAGTCAATCTCACCCTTTTTGCTGGATAAGAAGCCAGCAGAAGACTTAAATAACCCCTTCCAAAATTAATTGTAGAGAAAAAAAAAAAAGGTACCCAAAATTTGAATAAGATCTATAATAAGGAACGAAAAATATGATAGTTGAATCAACTTCTGCTTGTCTTTGGCTTCTTTACTGCTTGGTCAGACTCCCCTACGCTAGCAACTCTAGAGCGCTTCATCCCATGATTGCAAGATGGAACTTCATCCTATAGCAAAATGATTGACAAATTAGCTTAATAGTCCAGAGCTCTACTGCATGGAGCTTTAGTAATAAAGCTAAGATCAAATTATATTCATAAAAAACCAGGCACAGGGCAAAAGCAAAGTCAATATACCTTAGAACCAGATGTTGGTACTATTGGTCTGATGTTTGCTTGCTTACCAAGCTCAATTTGTACCGAGATGCTAGCCTGTGACAAATCCACTCCTGAATTCTTAAGTGCTTGTGTTAGTGTATCCAACAACCTGTCCAATGTAAAAGATTCCATTTAATGAATCACAGTCAAAATGCTATGACTTCACATATTGCAAGCCTAATAACAACAGTTTTAATTTGCAAAGCCTTTAAGAGAAATATCGTTTTAATCAGAAACCATATTTTATGTACAACTTAAAAACAGTTTAGAAAAATAAAACTTTATTTATTTATTTTTTATCATAAACACAAATCAAATTAAGAAAAATTCAACAATTTCTCACCCTTTTGAGTACACGCTTGATATGCTAATGGCACCACCTTCAATAGTGAGCTCTTTCTCTTTAAGCGTATCACCAGCTGCAGTCACCTCTGTAGCAGAAGAGTAAGTCTGAGATTGCCCTAAGGGTCTATACATGGTGTTTCCAGCATCTGAGGCCAGCCTGTGTGTGAGCTGAGACACCAAGCCACCTGGACCACTACTTTGGCCAGGATTGAAGAAATTTGGCTGTGAAGAGTTAGGAATTGGCGTGGCCTTATTGGTTGTTCCAGGACGTTGATCCATTGCCTTCAATGTAGTTGCAGTACTCGTGCCAGCATCTACGTTCTGGGTGCCACCAGTAATTGTTGGGGAGATGCTAAAATTTTTCTCCTCAATCTTTGAAGGAAACAGTAATGTTGGAGAAGGACCTGACCCACCATTTATGCCACGACATTGATCATCATAGCTTTCTGAAGGCCTGTGATTATTTCTCTGTTAAACATAGAAGATGGATAATCAGCTTTTAGGTGAAGAGGTAACAGTCACTATGTGAAATCAAATCAATTTACCTCAAGTTATATGATACTATCACACTAATCTATATAAAAATTTTGGTGTTTGACAACACAAGCATCAGTTCTCACTCCACAGTCACATCTATCTGCCTTGCTGGATCTATTCCAACAAGGAGATCAAACCAAATGATGGAGAGACAAAGGTAATGAATTCTTATTTTCTCTCTTTAAATTCTGCACAAGTTATAAAAGGCAAGTATGGTAGTTACCCATGGAGTCAATTTTTCTTTCTCTTGATTCCACACTTGGTATGAACTTTCGTACTTATGCACCTTTTCTTGTAAAAATTGAATGTAGTCAATGACCTGTGCAAATAGTTCATATATACTGTCATTGAGCAATTAACATTTCAAATAATAAGATATCCATCATATCAGATGAATGTACCTCTAACAAAAAAGATGCCTTATCTCTCTTCTGGTCACTATGCGGAATAAGCTCTCTCAACATCTGGAATCTGCATGTTAATTCAAATGTGTTATTGGATTTAAGCAATAGTATCAGTCCTGATTCATGATCAATCAACAAATGCCCCAATGCCAAATATATGAATTATTATATTATATTTTAAAATACTACTGTGACAGATACATTACTTACAAGAAGACATAATGAACAGGACAACTGAAAAACTCTCATCATCTCACACAATTTTCAACATTCAATAACTAAATATATGGAAAAACGGCAAATTTGGTACAGCTGCACTTCTGTGCAATCACTTTTTAAAGCAATATAACCATACGTTGTGATAAAATATGATGGTTTCATCACATTATTGAGGTTTTCTGTACGTAGAAAGGTCTATGCAATTTTAGTATTAAACAAGGAAAGTTTAACAATTGACTCAAATGATTGTTACATGGTAGATAATACTTGCCTGTCATTAATTTTGCTCCTTCTACGCTGTTCTGTTGCAGAATGTTTTGATCGTGGTGTGTTTGGCCTTTGATCAGAGCTCTTCCCATCCACTTTCACTATTAATTCCCCTGCAAATAATAACACAATTTAATCCCTGGTCAAAACATTTCAAACAAGTGACCCTTAGAAATGACACATCGTATGACTCAAAGAATTTTGTCAATAATTTGGCCCACCCCGACCAAAATAAATATATAGACAACCAAAAAAATTGGTTATGGGCCTTATGGCACTCACAATTTTCTCCTTACCAATTAATCATGAACAAGTATAATAAATTACCACAGCCATAGCAGTTAAAGACCAAAATCGTAGGTAAGAATGAAAAATGTCTCAAGGTATCTGCGTGAGAACTAATTACACCGCATTCTTAATCATAATTAGTTTTGCGAAATATACTCAAAATACTACTCTACCACTTAGAATGCGCAAAAAGGAGGAACACAGCATGAACAATAAATTTATTATTATTATTATTATTTTATAAAGGGTAAGCCGCAGCTTTTCTCCTCAAAGAAATGTTTATGAGCAATGAGTTACCTCTTTGGGTATTCGAGGATTCTTTCTTAAAAATGAATGCTTCTTCATTGTCTAGCTCCTCATCCTCAGCGCAATCCTTGGCGGATTTTATCATATCCATAAAACTCTGGTTTTTCTGCCCAGTTTTCCTGTTGAATTAATTCCCAGAAATCCAGTACAAACGCGTAAATAACTCATCTCACAAAGCAACTAGTTTGATCATAGAGCAAAAAGCAGAGAGACAGTGTGTTTGACTTACTGAGAGGAGGTGATAGAGTTGAAGCTATTGTGATGATTGTTAGCGAACGACTGAGATGCTCTCTCCGTCAGCATCCACTGCCCTGGCTTTGCCGCAGACTCTGGCGGAAGAGGGCAGCAAACTGTTAGTACCATTGTAGACAGTATGGTATGGAATTATTAATAAAGAGAGGTATCATTTTTCTAGTACTCTGCATTATTGATTGTTAAATTTTACATCTATTTTAATCCAACAATCATTCAACAATCAATAATATCACAGACTGACATATTTAAACGATATTTTGTAATAAATGAAGACAAAAATGAACGCTTTCCCTATCCTAATTATCTTTTTCAAGCAAAATATACATACATATATATATATATATATATCATGCCCAGCAACGATTATAGTTGTAAGTTGTGACTCCATGACTAAAACTGAGAAGTTCAGATTGTCTCATTAAATGATCGTTTTTTAATGTTGTGGTGACAATTATTATAATTGCAATAAGAATATATAATTTATATTTTGATGCTTGTCTTGACATCAATACCTTTCAGGTTTATGCACATGCATATGGTAGTTATAGAAGAAACAGATATAGATAGACTCATGGAGGAAAAAGGTGGCTCGCAACATTTATTGCCAGGCACATGTGTGTACGAATTAGAATAATTTTTACCTCCTATAACGGGTTTCTCTCCCACATCATTCTCCTTCCCTGTTTTTCCCTTCTTAACCGCAGACTCTTCCCACAAAGTGAAACCACTTCCAGTATATGAACTGCAGTTGGAGTTCTCCTCATTTCTATCCGTATTAGGTTCATGAGGAGCCACAGTGAAAATTGATGCCTCCGGCTTTGGAACCCTGTGATTACTAAAATAGGAAATGTGGCTAATACTGTAAGTCCCAATGCCTCCAGGTAGGATGTGCTCAGCAGATGGCGGTGGCTTTTGAACCACTGATGATATTTCATCTGATACTTCTTCCTTCGCATTTGCTTTCCTCTCTACCCGTTCTAGTGGCTGCAAGAAATCATGGGTTTTGAGGTAACTTCCTGTTCACATGAGGAAGACGAAGGATGCTGTTCAGATTCAAGGGAAGGAAAAATAAACGATACGTGCTACCAGGAAAAGAAGAAGCGAAGAACGTGAATGACAAAGTTAAGCTATGAGGATTTGAAAAACAACTGATACATCATTTTCATTTCTAGCATGACCATAACTCGGTCCTTCAGTTATGGTTATTTTGCTTTTTGTTATTAGTTTATTACAACATTTAAAGACAAGTATCAGAGCAGGAACCAACGACCGGTAGCTAAATACAGCAACTGTTATGTTAGCGTTCAGTTTTTATCAACAATATTAGGATGGCACAGTATATTAGACAAACAAGGTTCCCAGCAATACTAAAATTTTTCAATTAACAGCAAACAAATTGCACTACATTGTTTCCAAAAATTTATAAACGTGTGAACCGAGACTATACTTATTTCCATTGAAAATGGTCTCATAAGTCACACATTATCAATTTTTTTTCCACAATATACAAAACAAGAACACAAAAAATATAAAAAGGCACAGTTTGTAGAAAAAGTAAAACCCGGCTTTGGAGAGACATTGTGGGCTGTGCCAAAACCAAAACTATCCATTTCAGCCAAAAAAGACAAACCTTTCGCTTTGAGAAAAAGGATAAAAAATAACACGACGAAATGAAAGGCATACATAGCCAAAATTCCAAATCTTTCATTTTCATTTTCATTCCCCTCGCGGTGATGGTGAAACGTTGGGAGGCTGTAATTTCAAGACTTGAAGAGAAAAAGGCATAAACAGGAACGCCATTTCCTTCGCTGCATAAGGCCTGACGTGAGACGTCAAATCATCTGCTAAGTCCAAGTCCAAATCGGACCCTACCATCACCAAGTCCCGCCAGTAATCCGACGGTGCTAAATACTTGGTGATTGCAACTTTTCAATTTGATGTGAAAGCCTCACGAAAAAAACTATATAAAAACATAGTGGAAATTTCTTTTTTTCTTAAAAAAAAGGTCGCCCAGTAGATTCATGGCCCAGATCCATGATTCAACTGTAGTCACGTGCACCAACAACAACCGCGATAGATAATTACTAAAATTCTTTATTTCTTCTTAACATGATGCATGCAAGAACAATAACCCACCCAGGAATGAAAAATCACAGTAGACATATTTTTGATAATTACTAAAACTCTTTTATTAGGTGGTTGAAAAGAATTGGCCAAGAAAACAAAAGGGGGGTTTAAAAAAAAAATACCTTGAGAAGGTGGCCTCGGATCTTGTTGGGCAGGTGAATGACTGTACAGTGACAGAAAGTCATGCGTCGGTTTTCTTCCTGTTACACAGGAAAAGAAAAAGAAAATAAAAAATCTCACTTCAAAAAATTAAGAGAGGGTACAAAGAAGAAGAATATCAGTTCCAGCAACTACCTTCGGTTCCAAAGGGACGCGCTTGAGGGAGCTCCATGCATCCAAAGGTGTTTTGAAACCTTTTCTTCCGGTGAGTCAGTGAAATTTTGAATTCTCTATATATGTTGCAGAACCTGAATTCTCACACAATTCAGTTCAGCTTGAACTAAATTCTCTGAAATTAGAAAGCGAAGCGTGATTGAGAACTTGAAGCTTGGATCAATATGAAGCTAGCGATTCTCAGATCCGAATTCTACATGAATCTACTTCTTTTTTCTTGCTTTTTTTTAAATTTTTTGTATCTCTCTTATCTAGATAATTACGCACCCCACACTGAAGATCAGATACGCATTCCGTTTCTCATATTCTAAATGTCTGTCTATCCATCAGCCGTTCAGAAGGAAAGGATCATCTCCAAGACACCACTAGAAAATCATCCATACTCAGGGATTTCCCAGAATCTGAAAATTCTGAATTACACCTAATTAGAATTAGAATTCCAGAAAATTTATCTCTTCGTTCTGATTATGTTTGCAGTAGAAAACTCACAGTAGCATAATTCAGCTTTTGAAAAATGAAAAAAAAAAAAAGAAGAAACATATAAACTACCCAGAAGCAACAATTAACAGAATTTTCGGGAACTTAGCACCATAACAAACAGGAACAAAAATTAAAAAGACAAAGGATCCAAAGGACAAGATTGAAGTATTCAAATTTCATTAACAAGTACTGTTTATTCATATATACGGGGGTAAAAAATAGCCGACAACGTGAATAGCAATAGTGAGAAGGCTTACTTGAAGCTAGCATGAATTGGAAGACAGAAACTGGCGTGGGCAGTGAAATGAAGCGCAGAAGAATCAGGGAAGAAGGACGAAAATATCACTTTATTTTTATCTTCTTTTTTAGAAAAAATCACTCTCTCACTTTCTGTTAGGGAATCGTTTGATCTCCGAAGAGGTTGGCCTCAGGTCGGACTCTGTTCTCTCCTCTCCCTTTCTCTTTCTTTTTTCTCTTCTGGTGTCTGTTGGGGTGAAAGATCTTTTGTTTTATAGAAGAGTTTCTTGCATTCTGTGTTCTGCCTTCCAACTCCATCTCCGTGAAGTTAAACTCCGTTTAGAGACGTCGTTGCGGCGGCTAACGCCGTTTTATCAAATAATAAACGGTTTGGCCACGCGTCGCCGTTTACTCCGATACTGTCATACATTATGTTATGTGACGTTTTTTTTTTTTTTTGTGGGGGCGGGGGTGGTAATATGTTATGTGACGTTTTTGTTGCGGCAATCCCCATAATATATATTTTTTTTATTTTCTGCAATCCCCATTCTTATCTATTTCATTTTTGTTTTTGGATTTTTTAAGGTAACATGAAGCTTTATATTGCATTTTCTCAATCAAACTTTATCTTGAAATAATCAACAATTAGTTGCCAAAAAAATCTACAATTATCTTTTCCATAAAAGTAAAAAAAAAAAAAAATGTAAGAAGTAAGGATGAAGTATCCAATTTATCAAGGAAAAATGTAAAAATTCACTTTGAATTTAAGTTATTTGTAAATAACTTTAAACTTTTAAAATTAAAAATTTTCTCTTAATTTTCATATTTTAAGAACTAGGTCCTTTTATTTATTTAATCTCTAATATCATTACTTCACATATCACTTCAATTTTTTTTTAATAATTGATGTGACAAGGTGTTATTTTTCTTGCATGTTAATAATGTTAAGATGAAATAAGGAAAAAAATCTCATTTTCTAAAGTGTGAAAATTTCAAAATTTCAAGAAGTTATTTATAAATAATTCAATATTTTTTAATAAATAATTACATATTTTCCTCATACAATTAAGAAGATAATTGAGACTTTAATCAATATCAATATATATATTGAATCTTTTAGTATTGTGATTCAACTGATCATAATGTAATATTTTTATTTTTTTACGTTCTATTAGTTTTTTCTTTTTATTGGGGGGGGGGGGTCACCTTGTTTTTTGTCTAGTTATTGTAATATAACAAAAGATAATCATTCACGCCAGAATTAAATAATTTTGAAAAAATGTGTTAGAAAAATAAATTGTATGCATAAAATTTAAAATTTGAAGAAGTAACTTGAAGAGGTGGGGGAAAGAAGTAAAGAAAGAAAGTGGTTATTTTGATTTGTACAATACAATGATGTTGAAAAAGGATGGAAGGTAGTTGATGATGGGAATGGTGGCTTTTGCTTGATACCCATATTTGTGTGTTTAATTTGTAAATGAGAGGCCTTGGGTGTCACGTGAGGGTAAGAAGTGAGAAGATGGGGTTGACCCGGAAACAGGAAGGTGTTGACGTTAAATTAGCAAAAGCATAAATAATTAGCGCTTATGATTAGTGCGCACTTCCCAAGCTATTTATCTCTCTTATTTACTCTTAACCACTCTTCTCTTCTCTTCTTCTCTTTTTATTTTATTTTATTATTATTTTTTTCAATCTCGTTCGCAAGAATAAGAAGGCGAGAGTAGTAGCGGCAGCGTCCCAGGATGTTGTTTGGCATGGGGTGAAATGTCACGTGCTGCTCCACCTCCTCCCAGTACATTAAAATAAAATAAAATAAAATTAGCATTACGCAGTTTATAAAAAGAAAACTAAAAGCATAAAGCTAATATTGAAAAATAATTTCTAACATAAAAAACTCTTAATTTTGTCTTTCTTTAATTACACATGGGACAATAATTTAAAAAGATGAGAGAAGGAAGAGGCAAAGTGCAGTAGTTTAATTTTTCATTTATAAACAAAAAAAGAGTTACAGATTTATCTTCACAAATTGGCAGCCCATTCCAAATAGTACAATGTATAGGGAAAAACAGAAGGAGTCGAGGCATGTGAGTTTTGAATCAATTAAGTCTATTAGTGTGTTTGCAGGGCGCAGCTTCCAGCGCCCTTCTTTGATTTGTTTTTCGTAATCTTCGACGATGATTGCCAACACACACTTTATATATATATATATATAAAGAAATGAATTTATTTACAATTCATCAATGGAGGAATGAATAATTCTTTATTTGTCCGACAATCATGGCGAGCATTCACCCTATTGCGACAGCTTGGAGTGACAATATCTGTTCACATCTTTTTTTTCTTTATTCCCTGCTTTTTTCTTCTTCCACCTCGAATATATTTCCTTAATTGGATTTCTTTTTATCCATTCTCCTAATTAATATCATTTCTTTTTATTACAATAATTATGCCAAAATTAACATGTGCATCTTCCGTCTCCACACATCACCGCTTCCTTTTGCCCTCCAACTTAGACCAGACCAGCCACCCCGCGCACACATCTTCCTTTTCCCTTTTTTTTTTTTTTAAATTATTAAATAGTTTATTCTCATTTCCCATACGTAATATATATGATATGGGATGAAAAAGATAAAAAGAGAAAGAATTGTATGTGGATGGGAACACGGGAGGAAGAGAGAAGAGATGAACACGGCACACTGTACTTGGTAGATCCCACGACAATAGACAAAAGCTTAGCCCTACATCCACAGTACCTTGTCCCCACTTGTTGGGACGTCCTCTCATACTGTCTTATCATCATTTCTCCTTTCATCTTTTTCGTTGCTTCATATCCTCCTTCTTCATTTTAAACTGTTTTTGTTTTTTCATCATGATATAATCTCCCATATTACAGAGCACATTGACGTTATTTTGGGTAAATAAATTTAATATACTATTTTTAGGTGGTAAAATGGTTAGAAGATTCAGTTGATAGGGTCATTATGGGTATTATGTGTAGGGATGACAATTTTAACTTATGCTTAACTTGTGGATGGTGCTTCTTTACATTAATATATTATGTATTTAAGAAAATTATTGATATAAAAAATAAAAATATGCATATATTTTATTTTCTTTTTTTCATCTACTATTTATTTTATTATCTCTCTCTAAATGTATATCGTGTATTTATTTATTAAGTAAAAAATATCCAAATCCCTTAATCTGCCTTCTTCTATTATGTTTGAATTAAAAACACCAAAAAAAAACAAACAAACAAACCAGGGGAGGGAACGTGGAGAAGCGATCACCCGTCACTTTCCATGCCTGTCGTTTACACATCCACGGGAGGGGCTGGGCCACGTGAGTTGACCCCTACCTCACGTGCACTTAAACTATACGGTTGCTCTTCAACACCGCTTGGGACGATGCACCCCTGGTCGGCCAACCAAACTTTAATCTCTATTTTCTAAATTAAAAACCTAACAACTTACAAAATAAAGTCATTATTTATTAGATATAATCTTTTAATTAGTGAAACCAGATCCATATATACTGGGTGTGAAGGAAAAAAAAAACATAAAACCTTACGTTGAAAAAATGAAATACGGGGAATTTAAAGTAAGTTTTAAAGGTAGGATTATTAGTGATAACAATAAGGTGTGATTAGACTAAAGTGTGAGTTAATTTTAAATTGAAGGTAAATTATATTAGTTTCTTCTTAAAAAATTTAAATTTACACTCCTACTTTCTTTTATATTTCTTTAATTTAAAAAATATTACCCTAATTTTTTATTTTAGATTTTTATAAGCATTCAATTTACGTGTTCAGATTCATATCCTAGTAAATTAGGCTATTAAAAGTTTATAAAAAATATATATATGGCCTGTTTAGCACACAAAATAGAAAAGAAAATGTAAAAAAAATATATAATTTTGTTAGTAAAGAAAGATTCTTATATCTCTACTTTGATTTGAATTTAACAAAATAAAAGAGAAATATTGTTGGATAATGATAAAGAAGATATAATAAACACTGTATGTAACCATGTAAAGGAAATTTCTTCATATTGCACAAAACTAAATAACAAGTATAAACTCCATGAACACTTATATAAATAAATCATAAATTTTTCTATGAGCTAAAATTGAAAGAGATGTGAATATATAATTTGAATATTTCAAGAACCATAAGTGAAATTGACTGAAAATGTTGTTTTATAAAAAAAATAATAAATCCAAAATAAAATTTTAAAATTTAACAAAATCGAAGTGGTGATTCAATCCTTAATTAAGTCCAAGTGTGATGTATGCGCAGCAAATATACTAGTTCATATCCCATGTTTGAATATACAATTACGTAGAAGACATGCTATATAATAAATGCTAATCCCTTGCTTTATCGTCCTTCAAAACAACCAGGTTGGTATAATATTTATCCTTCAATCAAATTATATATATATATATGTGAACAAAAACAAGTTTAAAAAGTCGTACAAGCTGTGAGGGGTAGAGATGGGTATATATTATTGCCACAATAGCCATAAATATAATCCAATCTATTAAATTTAGAAAAAGGGTCTAATTACATTGCATTAAAGTAAGTGAAGATTCCAGTACATGATAAAAGAGGTTCATGTACAGAGTTGGAAAACGCAGACATTGAATAATGTCAAAGTGCTATACATAATCAAAAGCCTAAAGTGTATGAGCATGGTGCTTTCTTTAGTATTCTACTTATTAGATATGAATTACAGAGTCCTTCTTCTTCTTTCGTTTATTTATCTCTTTAAATAAGAAAGATGCCGCACAGAACGTGACATTCAAATGCAATGCACTTTCTCGAGCACTAGTCCATATCTACTACTTTTATAATTAGTATTTTAATACAAATCCCAATCATTAGTTTTACTTTTATTATTCTAATTTGGAGTTTGTTCAAATAATTGGGGTACACCAAACAGCTCAATTGATTTGTACATACTAAATTTAAATTGAGTTGCCTCCAAACAATTTAAAATGTTAAAAGAAATTGACAAGTTTTTGTGATGAATAATAGTAATTAGTTTTCAGCTAAGAACCATAACATTGAAAAACAAGCAACGACAACGGAAAGGGGGCGGCTGGTTGGCTTGCTTAGTAAGAAACATGGGAGATTCAATTTCTGGAATATAAGTAAATTAAATTAGTTAAGATAAATTACTTTTCTTTCTCATAAGAAATATTTATATCACGCAATCCTCTCATTTATTATAAAACTATATATAAATTTTTTAAAGATAATATTAATTTGTTTTATTAAAAATATAACTTGATGAAGAATATTTTTAAAACTTTTATTTTAACATTATTTTTTTTGTAGTAAAAATATAAATTTAATACTAATAAATTACACAGATCTTCTCTAAATTTTAATAAAATTATCTAATTTTTTTATTTTCAAAATATATATTTTAGTATAGAGAGTATTTTAGTTAAAAATTTTAAAATTACACGAAAAGGTAACATAATTTTTTATTTCAAGTAATATTTATGTATATTTTGAAAATAAATAAAAAAATTATATAATTAAAAGAGAATTTATATAATTTATTTTAAATTTAATTTAATATAAATTTAAAAAATTGAACATTTTTTAAGGGAAAAAGTGTAATTTACTCTATTAATTATAAATAAATATATAAATATATTAAGAAGTGTATTTAATATATCTATATTTCTTTTGTGATTAATTTATTTATTTGAAATTTTAGAAAAGATAAATTGCTTGGGAAAAGCAAAAGGAAAGCGTAAATAGCGGAATAGGACAGAATTAGAGAACGTTAATAAGTAGGGAAGCATAGGATAGACATTCCCTCTGGGGAATCAGTTTAGGGATCAGTTAACAATTCCTCTTTTTATTTCGTCACTCACTCTTCTTACCGATCCATACTATTTTAATTCTCTCATCATACGAGCTACACGTCTTTTTAATTATTTTAACCCCCCAGCAATTAATTTTAATTATCCAATTGATTTGTTTGTTTTTACAATTTTCAATGTTAATGTTAAATATATTAAATTAATTGTGTTTTTGTTTTTGTTTCAAGTCAATGAATATAATATGATTTATAACTTGGCGTGTGTCTTGAGTGGGGGAACGCGTGTAAGAATCACCGCGTAATCCGCATGGTATCACGTGATTAAAAAATGGTTTGCGTACCTCAGCTGCACCTTCTCACTTCACGTGGCCAACTCAACAAACCTTGCTCCTGGACCCCACCCATATTAAGTTATCCCCCTTACCCTCCTCTCTTTTAAGATTTATTAACTACCAAATTAAATCCTTCAAAGCAAAATCACATAATAATAATAATTATTAACCGGTAAAGTGGATCAATTATCTGTATTGATTAATTTATATATGCTCACAAAAGACTTTTATTTTATTTTATTTCTATTATTCATACTTTCATGTCTTCTTAATCCAACCAAATGTATATAAGATTCGTTAGAATTTAAATAAATAAAAAATTACTTATTTACCTTCAAATCAAAATAATTGAAAATGTTAAAATTTAGATTTGTTATTGTTTTTTTAAAAACAATCCTAATAAAGAGAAACCCAATTGTTATGGATTAAAAAAAGCTAAGGAGATTTTGTTTCAGTTTGTTGGTGTCTTCAAAATTCACAAAAGTCAACTTAACAAACAGTAAATTCTAATCAACTACATTAGAACAGGCAATTTTCTCGTATAAAAATTAGAAAAATGCGTATGATGTACAAAATTGAAATATAGTTTTTAAATATTTACTCTTAAGATTTTTTAAATAAAAAAAATATGAAAAATAAATTTTTTAAAGAAAAAATTGGGAGTGGAAATACGGAAACAAAGAGGGAGAGAGGGAGAAGGGAGGCATGTGAGATGCAATATGGAATCGTCTTTATGGACATAATGAGGTGAAAGGAGGACCCACTGAAAAGGAGTGAATAGGGAGGTGAGAGAAAGAGGGAGTTAGTTTGTTACGAAGACGTGAGCATGTTACGCAGCGCACGTGAGTGGTGAGTGATGATGCAGCCACTCACGTGCGCCCCATCCCTGACCTGCCGCCCCACTTGTCCTCTATCTTCTCCGATTCCGCTACGTCTCCAACCATTTCTTCTCATTCTACTTTTGCCAACAAATATTATCTTCTTCTCATTACACTTTTACCCACCCCTCCTTTTTTTTTCCGTTTTTTAACCTGATTTTAACAATTTTATTACAAATTATAGCTACTACCATCAAAATCACTTTTTCCTCCCTTTTTTTTCCAAGAAGACACGCCTTAGAAACGAACATTAATGATTGGATACCATATACAACTACAAAAACTAGTAGAGGAATACCACCATACGAGTAAGTGATGGGAAATTAAATAGTTTTATACAAGTGGATGACTTTGGTGGAACCAAAAAATTAATATTAAAAACTGAAATTGGGTGAGCAAGTGGCTATTATATCTTCAATTTTTGTATTGGATGGGGCTGTGCATTACGCATAAACAGTAAAGTGTTAGCGTTACAAATGTGTGACAAATTGGCAATTGCAAAAGAAAAAGTGGACTAATTGTTCTTTTATTTTTGTACTTTTATTTTAAAGAAAAATGAAGAAAAAAAAGGGGGGGGGGGGGAATGTGTGCTAGGGGGTGGGATTTGGGGAATTTGGGCTTATGTAGAACCGAAAGTACGTGAAAGCACGTGGTATTAGAGTAGGTAATTGGCGGATGACGGTGTGTGTTGTGAGTGTCGCTTTCACTCTCGTGAAGTTGTCACGTGGGGGTGAGTACCGGTCCCACCCAAAATGCACCCTTCCTCCAAAGGGGAGAAAAAAAAAAAAAAAAAGAGGAGGAAGCCAAAAACTTAGTGGGGGCATGTGCTCTCCTTTCTCAACTGACCTGTCCTCTATGGGTCATTCAAAAATCTGAAACCCTGTGGGCCCTTTCCTTTCCTCCTTTCCATGACGTCCCTTACTCACGTGCCCCTTCTCTCTACCCCCAACCTGGACCCACCACTTCTATGACGTCTGTCTCCCATTTTTTTCGTTTTCTTTTCTTTCATTTTATATCCGGAGCAAACGGCAATTTCAGAATTCGCAATCACTACCAACCTTATACATTAATTTTTCTTCAATTTTGACTCAATTATATTTCATATTTTTTAAAAAAATTATATTCAATTCATTTGATATTTCAATATATATATTGTAAATTATTTTTAATTTTTTAAAAACATAATATGAAATTATAATTTTTTTAATACGATAATAAAAATATTTAAATAATTTTATTTTTTTAAAAAAATACAGACTAAGTAAAATGTTAACTATATTAAAAAAAGTTGAGTAAATTTTTTCAAATAAAAGAGATATTTAATATAATTTAATCAAACTTAGGCAGGTATAATTTACTCAGTTTAAATTTATATTACATTGCCCAAGATTGGGCCTCTGTTTGCGGAACCCATGCCCGATGATAAGGTTAGAGCAGTTGGGCCGGAAACTTTTAATAAATATATGAAATATCCGAAGCTCTAAGCCTCGTCCAGCCGTAGGTGACTCTCTCATTTTGCATCTTCTCCCCCCATCTTGATCCCTTTATTCTGATCATCATACATTCAGGCAAGACTTGTAAGCTTTATTCTGTTCCTCGAATGAACATATTGTCGAAGAAGGGAGACGCAAGCTTAAGTTGCTGATGCTTGCTCAGACAGAGATTGGAGTACAACACTATTACGGAGTAAGTATACTTTTCAACTTACTTATCCGCGACTATTTACAGGTGCAGTAGCTTGAGCTATGACTTTAGGAGTAACTAAATTTTAATACTTAAATCCAAGAAAATAAAAATTTTAGGTACCATATAGCGCATATACATGCAACAATCGAGATTCAATCTCTACATGTGAGATTCACATGTTAAATTGTATAAGATTAAATCATGATCGTTATATGGAACTTGAGAATTTATCCTAGTGCTGTCAGGAGATTGACAAGCATTAAGCGTTACAATAAGACGCCTCATGGAGATCCAGCACAACCCACTTTCTCCATCATAGTGGAATTGACAACATTCTTTACAAACATGTAGAAACATTGTCTGCAACAATTAGGCATTAAGGTGGACTTACGAAAATGCTGAATATCGTCCCTGCGACCACATACACAGCTTGAGGAGCTTGTATTGGTATTTTGGTGCTCGGATCTACATGCAGCCAAGATGGTGTGGGTTGACTGCCTTGCAATTTCCTTGAATGCATCAACACCTGCATCACCAATGTCTTCAGTGAAACGCTCTAATTTAAGTAAGTAACATTTGTCGCTTGCTTGCACTAGCAGTTTAACACACATACATATATGTGAAGGCCTAAGGCATAAATTTCTCTTGCACTTCTGATGTCTCTCATATTAAATCAATAACGAAAGAAACAATAAAGTAGCAGGATAGGATAACTACCACGGCCATTGAGAACTCAAGTCAAGCAAAACTTGGACCATGGTTTACTCTAGCTAACGTTTATACATGCATAAAAAAGTACGTACATGAAATTATGTATATTTTCAATCAATAATGATTATGTCACTGTTATAAAGATAAAAAGGACAAAAATACCTAATTGTTTATCTTTACTAAGAATCTTCAGATTGAGCTTGACGAGAGACTTGATCTCATTTTTAGCATCTTCACTTTCTCTTGTGTTTACATCCCCAAAACTTTTAGCCAACCACTTTTTTTCATCCACCTCCCTGCTTGAGGAAGACACTCTACCACACTTGCCATCAGAAGGAGCTGAACCTACCAAAGTTACTAAACAAGAAGACCTGATCTGCTCCTTAGCGAAATTTCTCTCCCCATTTTCAGGACAGGGAGCACCTTGAATGCTATTATGCACTCTTCTAGACAATGAAGGTTCACAGCATCCGTCTAAATGAGAAGCTTGGTCCCTAACATACTGTATTATCTCCTTATGTGTGACCCTACTATGCTTTTGCTCTCCCAACTGTGGAAGCCAGTGATTGTCCATATCCTTATTGAAACTAGAATGGTTGTACTGCTTCTCCTTTCCAGTGGACTTTTGGGATTTTTGAATCTTCAACTCTTGGTCATTAGAATGAATGCTTGATGCTTTTCTATGTCCAGCATCTCTTGAGGGATGATCCACTACCTGTGGAAGAACACCGATTCTATGAATAGTCTTTTGCATCACCTTTGCTCTCTCCAGCATTTTCCAAGCCTTGTCGATATCTTTCAAGCCTCTCTCATTCAATGTGTTACTAGAGAGGCTACCTTCAATTGTGGACTGCTGAAGGGAAGCCAAAGAATGCGGTTGACCTGATTTTCCATGAGCCAAGGAATCAGAATTTTGTTTTCGACCATGTGTGGCACGAGATTCAGATGAATTGGAAGAGAACCTTAATGAACCACTTCTCAAAGCATTCCAATTTTCACGCAATGCTTGTACGCTACGTTGCACATTGCGACAACGATGCAATGTCCTAGCACTTAAGTCAGGATTTCTATCTTTGTTTCTATTCACCCTATCAGGTAAAGGGATAACAAAAGGAGATGGTTTTGGCCTTCTGACCACCTGGTTGTTTGGTTCTCTCACAATATCATGGATTGTTACACTAGGCTCAGCAGTTGGCATATCACACTGACGGTTTACATCATTATTGTCATTGGTTGCCCTAGAAACAGTACAATCATGACAAAACCAATCACCTTCAGGCACAGTATATCCAAGGCCTACACAGTATGTATGAGAAGCAGTATCGCAAAGATCACACAGCAGAAGAAAACTTTCATCTTCTGCACCGTTACAGACACTACACTGGGTTTCAGCATAAGGATCAACAGGACCAATTGTCATATTTCCATGAACATGGTAAACCTACGAGCAGTAAGAACTAAAATTTAGCATTCTAATATTTAGTAAATTAAAATTAACATATACTATATCGAAAATCATCATATGATGCAATAAATGGATAGCAGAAAACCCATGGATAACAAACAATGACTCAAGTAACACAACCAAACTTGCTGCATAACAGAATAAATTGGCAAAACCTTGATAAGGGAGAAAAGTGGTAAAGAAATTAGTAATTAAAAAAGAGAAAAAAGTGACACCTAAGGAAGCTCTCTGACCTGGTCGCGAAGAGGGACTTTGACGAGGCGTGAGGAAGGGAAGACGCCAGGCTTAGGCGGGCGGCGAACGGTGGAGAATCTTTGACGACAGAGTGGGCATCGAGATTCATGCTTGGACCATTCCATGATGCAGACGAAGCAAAAAAAGTGATTGCAACAATCAATTTCACCTCTGATTGAAGCCCCATGGTCGGCGTAGCAAATTCCACAAGAATCAGGTTGGTTATCCTCGGACGAATGTGGCAGGTCAAGGTGGTGATTGGAGTCCTCTAGGATTTGGGTTTTGAGTCGTTTATTTGGGGAGTGGGGAACGCACGACATTTTTGTGGGAGCTGAGCTCCGAGGCGTTTTTCTTCCGAAGAACAACTTGTTTCAGCTGAGCGAACAAGAATATGAACAAAACCAGAGACCATTGAAGTCGTAGGAAACAAGGGAATCACCACCCAATATCACCACCCCAAAAAATCCACTTGCGGTGGCGTATGAAAAACGACGATTCACATACGTTGGAGTGGCCCAATTTTAATTTTTGTCAATGTATGGCCCAATTCGTTTGTTTGGTACACCACAAAAAATACATCAGGCCCAAACTCCACATATGGAGTTCCATTAGGATGACGCTGAGCGTGATGTTGCTGACGATATATGATGAAAGTCATGCCCAGATATCTCATTGGAATGCCAATTTCATTTTGTCTGTGTCTGCGCAAGCCACTCCGACATAATGGTGCCCAAAATTGTTAGTGAATTAGTGTCGCTGTATTACTATAAAATAATCAAATATTTACCAAGTTACAAATTGATGGTTTTTAGCCAATAAACCTTATTTGCAGCCAACGGATATAATTACTTTGTATTTTTTAACTGTGTACAGATTTTTTTAGAATTTTTTATTATAACACTTTTATAAATTTGAGAGAGATATATAAATAGTGAAAGTGAATCCATTTCTTCTTTTCTTATTCATTTTTTTAATCTAAATTTATAATAAATTTACAATAACAAACTTTAAAGATTTCAAACTCTTTTTATTATGCATTGTTTCATGCGCATTAAAATATGGCTTCGCCATTAAGACATGTAACACTTCAAAATATGGCTTCACCATTAGACTAATTAATAATTATTATTGAATAATTTGGCAAGTTACATAAATATGAGTTTATAGAGAAATAAATAATTAATGAAGGTTTAAGATTCAATTGGGTTGAAACTTAATTTAAGTCCATAACTAATTTAAGAAAGTGATGGATAAAGACTAATAGAAGCTCAATATTCATTTGTGCAGACCCAATGTGTTATTGGACCATTTTCAATTTGGCCTAACTCTTATTTAATTCTTGTAACCTTAGAATCCAAGGCTTAACAAAACATAAATCTAAACCCACCTAGATTTTAGGCCTTTGGGTCAGCCCAAACTCATTCAAACCCTAAACATATTCAGCCTCATTCCACCATTCTACAGGAACAAAACACACGAAAAACACAAGAAGCAAATTCGAAGGTTTCTTGGAGACTAAGTTTCTCACCACCTTCTTGGCCCCATTTCCCCTATCTAGACCAAGATTTAGCTAAGGTGAGTGTTATATAACTTGACCCCTTCCTCTTCCTCTCCATTTTGACTCGATTGGTTTTTCATTTAGAGTATTTTCATTAATACCCCAAATTTGAAATGTGTTTGTTTAGTATTTTCTTAAAGGATTTTCAGAGGTTGAGGTTATGAGGGATATTGGGTAAGTATAAACTCTTCATTTTTTATGCATTTACTATTAGTTAGAAACCCTAATAGCTGACTTATGATATGAACTTTGTTTCTATGTGAAAATATCTATAGTGTAAAGTGATATTTTGAAATTTCTGGTTTAAAGAGGACAAAATCCTAAATTTGAGTCTCTTGGTGATTGGGTAAGTATTTTTTTTAGGTAGCTTATAATGGTTGGATCTCGTGGAATCTGGTATATGTTGTAATTATTATTTAAGAATATGCTTTGATTTAATATAGAACTTTTAGAGTTTAGATATATACTTTTGGTTATAGAAGTTGACTCAATCAAATGAGGTAACTGAAATTCATATTAAATGCCATGCATATATCCATTTTAATTTTATATATGCTGCACATGTATGATTTTGAATGCTAAATGAATTGGTTGGTTATCTATTAGATTGTGATTGGATTTTGTGAGTCCATGATGGAGTTGTGGTGCGGCTGTCACCAGTGTGTGTGTTTCGATTAGGTATTAGGTTATGATTATACCCCAAATATACTGAGCTCTAGTTGTACTCATTAGGGAGTAGGTGCCATTGATGGGCGTCTCCCGGTATTATTGACCTTTAATATGTGGATCTGTGATTGCTAGTATAGAATAGTTGTTATTGATAGTCCAATTATTTCATTTGCTAATATGACTGGTATATTTTTCTGATATTTATCTGATTTCATGCACATATGTTAATTAAATTAGAATATATAAATAGAATTTGCATTTGGTTACTGAGATTTGCATCTCACCCCGTTTCATGAGATAATACTTTCAGGTAAAAGCTCTTCGGATAAGGATAAGGAAAAGCAAATGGATGAAAAATCCATAAACTCCAACCATGTGTAGGGAAGGCTACACTTAGATTGATATAAGTATAGTAGATGCTAAATTTTGTATTTATTCTGGTATAATATTATCATGTAATCATGTTGCCAAGTGTAGGATTTTGTATTTTAATTACTTAAAATGTATCTATTGAGGAGTTAAGCCTCATATTAAATTAGTGTTGGATGTATAAACTTATAACATTTGATATGAACTTTATTGATCCTATGATATGTTTACTACTTGGAAATATATTCATGTGATTTATTAAATGTTAACTTAAACCAGTGATGTATGAAACCTTTATTGGAATATGTATTTGAATGATAAATGTTAGTAGATTATGAATCTTTGTTGTCATAAATCCATGAATCTACTAATACATGGTAGTAGATAAGGAGGAATCAACACTTAAATCTTGAACTGGTAATAACAGGTTAACTGGATAAATGAGGTAGATGGAAGCTATTAGAGTTTCACAAATTAAGATAGAGTGGTTTTAGAGTGTTGCTAGATGGATAATGGGAGTGTAGGGAACGAAACTTATGAAAAAATAGTGCAAAAGAGGGTCACGCTGCTGCCAAAATGGGCTGAGCCGTGGCCAAGTGTCAAGCAGAGGCAAGGAGCGCTTCGACTTGAGTTGTCTTGCCACGACATAAAATGAAAATGTTGCCTGGGAGGGTAATAGAAAGCAAACTTGCCCCAGCGCACCATGTTCCATTGCGGCATAAGTCGAGGGAATCAGGTGGAGTGTCCCAATAATTAGTTTTGCAGTGGTGTGAATCAACAAATTTGTTATAGTAGGTTCCAAGGTGTCTTTCAGCCGTGGCGCAAATATCTTACGTTGTTGTGCAAGATGCGAAATTTGATTTTTAAGTTCCAATAGCTAACTTAGCCGCGACATGGAGGTTTTAAGTTGTGGTGAAGGTTCCCAAACTCCTACTTTTAGCCTAGAAACCTTGGTTTTTCTTATGATAATATTAAGGAATAATTTAGAAACACTTATAAGAGGATTTTGTGAGTTAAAATTAATGGATAAATGAATTAAAGACTTTTGATTAAGGATCAAATTCACTTATATGCATAAATAGTTATGATTATTTGGTTAATGACTCTGATAACATCAAAGTTTAAATTCCCTTATATTTTTCTTAAATTGATTAATTAAGATGGTTATAAACCTTAGTTTATGACTATTAATCATGTATTTAAGTTTAACTACTATAATTAGACATTAGGGTCATTACAAGATGAAAGAATGAAATACACCAAATATTTCTATGTAACTACTTGATATTTATAGGATAAGTATACAAAAATATGAGCAGGTATATAAAAATACATACTATCTTGGGTAGAGAAAAGTAGGAGAGTCCTATCTCTCTTCTTTCTTTCTGCAGAGATTATAGATTTAAATTGATGAATACTTGAATTATTGTCTTTCTTTTTTGGCCAATTTAAATTATTGTATTTTGAAGGTAATGCGTTTGTATACCCACAACATCGGATAATATAGCAATAGTTTACCCGTAAAAGACATAAATTACCTTACCCTGTGTTTGGATGGGATGAAAAGGAGGAGGGAAAGAAAAGGTTGGGAGAAAACAGAGAAGAAAAGTGATTTTACCCTGTTTGGATGAGGGGAAGGGAGTCGGGAGGAAAGAAAAGTACGGTGAAAATAGACGTGGGTCCCACACAAAAAATTTCTTCCCACAACTGGAGAGCTTTTGAAGAGAAAACAGAACACACGTGCACATTTCGACTACATTACAGTCGAAAAAATATATTCAGGAGGCGTAAACAAAAAAGAATTAATTTAAACAATTTTTTTAATTTTAATTAATTAATTTTATAATTATTTATTGCATATTTTATTATAAAATTAATTAATAATAAATATAGTTATTAAATAATTTTATAATAATATATATAAAATTAATTAATATATATTAAAATGATATTTATAAATTTTTAAAATAAAAAAGTATATTTATTATATTAAAATAAGTATGAATAAATTATTTTTTAATTAATATTATAATTATTTATGTAAAAGTTTATTATAAAATTAATAATTAATAAATATATTTTATAAAAAATTAATATTAAAATTACTAAATTAATTTTTTAATAAAAAAATTATAAAAAAAAAGTCAAACCGACTGCATTCGGTTTGACTGCGACCAAACAGGAGTCGGACATAAAGCCCGACTCCTATTCAGTCGGATGAGATGATATTCATCCCATCCTTATGAATATATGCATTGCCACTGCTTCGATTCAGTGCTGGCTTGCTATTCATATTATTTCTGCTTCGATTCCAATGTTGGCTCGATTCCAATGCATTGCACTGGAATGAATATTTATATATATAATATATATTCAATTAAAAAATATTTATTATATATATATATATTATATTTAAATTAATTAATATTTATTATTATTATATAAAAAATATTTTATTAATCTTATTTATATTTAAATATTGATATATATATGTGTGTGTAAATGTAAAATAATTAAATGACATGAAAGAATATAATTTTTTTAAAAATACTTGATTTAACGATAAAATTAAAAATATTATATAATAAAAATTATTATTTTAAAAACTAATATGTTTTTTCTCTATTTTCTTTCTCTCCATCTAAATGGAAAAAGAAAAAATATTTTTTCTTGATTTTTCTCTTCCCTCACTTTTCTCTTAACTTTTCTCTTCCCCTCACTTTTCTCCTCCCCCATCTAAACACAACGTTAAAGATCGTTCGGTACTATGCATGCTATTACTTTTATCAATAATATTCACCTTTCTTTTCTTATTTTTATTCTTATTTTTAGGTTGCAGGCACCAACAATTTTTTTTAGTTCAAATAGTTATAAATATAGTGTCAAGGGTGTTTTAGTTTGATCATTATGTCTCATATTCTTTTAATTAAAATAAAATTTAAGTACAAAGCACATGGTAATTCTATAATTTATCCACCCTTCAAATCTTGATAAAGCTATTTTTATTTAATTATGTTTTTAGCTTTTTTAGTTGGAATAACCATTAATAATCACAAATAAGTTCCGCTCTAAATATAAGAATTAGCGTAAAAGTAAGGTCTAATCTGAATTTACGTAATATAGGCGATTACGAAATCTTATCCATTTTGATCTAGGTGCTTGGTGGGAAAGGCATAAATGCCAATTTTGATTCATTAGATATTAAACTAGAAGTACAGACAGCTTACGTAATTTGTCGAAAGCAAATAACTTTGTTGGGCAAGAGACAGTTACGAATATGAAGGGTCCCGCTATCTCATAGTATACTTTGGTTCTGCAGAAACCTTTGCGTAATCGCATGATGATGTGCCACATTGTCCACACAGAAGGACCAAGAAATAATTGTAAAAATAGTAGCTTTTTAACTGTTATAGTGCAATAGAAAAATATAAAATTATAAAATGCACCGTCAAAACTTATTTTGCAAATACTTAAATTTTTTATTATATGTTTTTAATTTATTTTTTTTAAAATAGAGTCTCAATGTCAAACAGCATGCTTTGCGTTCATATTATTTAAAAACAAAAAAAAAAAAGAGACTCTGCGTTTTAAATTTAAAAAAAAATTAATTGGGCAGAGGGAATTTTGAAAGAGAGTGACAAAGGAGGTTTTTTTTTCCTTCCTTTTTTGGGAGGGGGAGAACTGGAGAAGGGATAGGGGGGATGAAGGGGAGGATTTATAAAGCATATTTATTATATTGTATAAAATAAATATAATATGCAGAACATATTTATGTAAAACATATATATATAAAATATTTTTTATATTATATAAAATAAATATATATAGATAAAAATGTATATTATATATTATTTAATTTTTAAAATATTAAAATATAATTAATAATAAATTTATACATAATGGTTTTATCAATGAAGTTATATTTTTAACTATAATTTTATTTTATTTTAACTTATTGGTGTAAAAAAATTTTTAATCCTATTTAGAATGTTATATAAAAAAGTATATTAACTTATATATTTTTTTTTAACGCACACATTCAGACAGAGGAAATATTGAATTGGGGGAAGGTGAGAGTAAGGGGTTTTTTTTTTTAATATATATATAACACATACACACATGTATTTTATATTATATAAATTGAACAAAATATCTTAATAAAATGTATATATTGTATATTATTTAAATTTTACACTATTAAAATATAATTATTAATAAATTCAAATAATAATTTTATTAATAAAATTATTTTTAATTGTAATTTGATTTTCGTTAACTTATTTGCATAGTAAAAATATTTTTTATTCTTATTAAAAATCTTACATATAAACAAATCTTAACTTATAATTTTGTTTGTCTTATATACTCTAAAGTCAAAGATGTAATTTTTTATAATTCTTTTTGTTTTATATAATCTAAAGCCGTATAAATTTAACCAAAGTATAACATGTAAAGATTTTTTTTATAGTTAGAATAATAATTATATAAAAAATTCGTTTATATATTATAAATAATATAATATAATATATTTTTTAGATAATAAAAAATGTTATATATATATATATATATATATAAATAGACTATTATAATTTGTATTACAATATACTATATATAAATATTTATAAGTTGATTATTGAGAAGGAAAATGCAAAAATAAAGATGATTGTTATAAAAAAAAATGTCCCTCATCATTCCTCTCAATCCTACCCTTCCCAATCCTCCTCCCCTCGTCACTCCCCCTTTCCTCAATTTAATATTTCATATTTTTATAATATATATATATATACACGTATGTTAAAAAAAGTATGTATATATATATGTTGAAAAATTATAAATTAAAATATTTTATATATAAGATTTTTAATAAAATTAAAAAATTTTTACACAAATAATTTTAAGAAATAAATTATATTTAAAAATATAATTTTATTAATAATATATATATATATATATATCTTCCCCTCATCCCCGTGGATCCCCTCAAATGAGGGAAGCATAATGTGCCTGTGAAGTGCCTGCCACCTCAGCCGTCTGTGTCATCGAAGGTTCACATTGAGCCACCGGCCACGTCTCTCTTTTAACGTCAAAACTATAATAAAAATGGTGTCTTATATTAAAAATAAAAAAGGTAATTTCATAAAATTTAAACAATCCAAATTAAAATATGCACATTTCCAGTACAGAGAGAATCGGGTCCATTTCAACTGCCAACTGATGTAGTCTTCTTTAAGCTAGGAGGAAAAGTGAGCGCTATATACGAGGGAGAAATGATAATTTAAATAAAAAAATATAAAATATAAAATATAAAATATAAAATCTGAACCGTCCAAATATTAATATTTGGACAGTCCAGATCAGGAGATCCTGATCCGATTTCACATTACATTGGATTTTGCCGCAAAAGAAAACAAAGTCTTTAAATGCAAGACGTGGCGCAACGTGAGCGGTTAATTCCACGATCGGTTGACATTCTCGAAGCTTTTTTTTTTTAATAAATAATTTTAACGCAGAGCATTTTATTCTCTGTTTAGACTTTATTTTTATTTAGAAAAAATTAAACGGAGCATATCGCCGTGCACTTGAAAAAAAGATTTTAAATATCTGTAAAATAAATTTTGGTGGCGCAATATTTTAATTTTATATTTTTCTTATTTCTATATAATAGCCAAAAGGCCGTAAAAATACAGTTTCAATAATGAAGGCATATATGTAGTGTATTCACTACAGATAAACACAATTGGCATCTCTTGGAAAACAGAATAAAGGGGAAAAAAAAGAAGTTATTCAAGATGTGGGTTTCAGATCGTGAAGCTCGCGAAAGTGCTTCACCAACGCATCCAACTGTTTCTGGGAGCTCCCTTCAGGCTTGATGGCATCTAAAGCCGCTTCTTTAAGCTGTTTGGCTCGAATTCTCTGCGTGCTGTTCTCCTGCAACGACCTCTTTATAAACCCACTCAACTCCTTCGCGTCTGGCACGTTCTCCGTCCCCTCTGCGGCTCGAACCCCTGCACCCAACTCATCCACCATCAGCTTCGCATTCGTATACTGATCTGCACTCATTGGCCACGTCACCATCACCACCCCAGCGGCTAGCCCTTCCAAGACCGAGTTCCACCCACAGTGTGTCAGGAACGAACCCACAGCTCTGTGACCCAATATGGCTAGCTGTGGGGCCCACCCCTTTATCACAAAACCCCTCCCCCTCACTCGATCCTCGAACTGCTCCGGGGGGACGCCGATATCTTGGCCCACGTGTCGCTCATCTGGGCCCCTCACGGACAGAATGAAGTGGACCCCACTCACCTCCAATGCGGTGGTCAGCACCTCCATTTGGCGGCTGGTCAGAACGGTCCGACTCCCGAAGCACACATACACCACGGAACAGTCGGAACGAGAGTCGAGCCACGTCAGCACCTCGTGACATTGAACGGAGCTCGACCCACCTCTATCTGCCTGTCCAATGGAGTCATCGTCCTTGGGTGGCAAAACGGGACCGACAGCCCACACTCGGTCATGCGCCAGCTCGCTCTTGATGTGATGCAGGTAATCTCGCTCCAACTCAGTGAATGTGTTGAACACGACGCCCCAACTAGCTATGTTGTCCAGCATATTTTCCCGGTGAAATTCCCATTCTGGATCTCCTTTCTTGTTTTCCCTATAGTAATAATTAATTTGCCACCAAGGGTATACCGGGCAGTTGGGGATATTAGGGAAGGAAATGAGAGAGTTGACATTGTCAGGTTCAGGATTTTGGGGGAGATCGCGCCAGAGAGAGTAGGAGAAGGATAAGGCGAAGGCACCGGAGGGAGAGAATACAAGACGGGGCAGATGGAGATGGCGTGCGAGTTGGTGGGTCCAGCCGAGGAAGAAATCGGAAATGAGGGCGACGGGAGGTGAAGGATGGGATTGGACCCAGGAAAGGAGAATGGGGTAGTGAAGTTGGCGCATGGCGGTCACAAGGGGGAAGAGCCTCTTCTGGTTGGGATCGGGGAGGAGGAGGTGTTGGAGGAAAGGCGCATGGGTGGGAAGCAGGGGTTGGAGTAAAGGAAAGTTGGCAGGGGTGATCAAAACGGTGACGTAGACGCCTCGAGATACGAGATTTTTGGTGAGGTCAAGCAGGGGTATAACGTGGCCGGAAGAGGGGAATGGGTAGGCGAGGACATGGGTGTGTTTCTGTGTAGAGGTCATGTTTGCGTGAGTCGCAAAAGGAGGAAGACGAATATGAAAATCAGAGACGGAGATCGCTTCAATTTATAAAAGTATAACGATGGTACGGTGGAGACGGCGCACGTGGTGGCGGTGTTCCTCTTGTGTTTTTTACAACTCGTCTCGGCCGAGTGATTAACGTGCTTTTCAAACCTGCTTTGCGTTCTCATTTTGGTTACTACGTCACCCCTGACGACATAAATACAATAGTTATATCATATTATAATTATTAAATTTATTTAATAAAAAATATTATTGGACGGGGTTATATATATAGACAGGTAGGTAAAATCTATCGCTACATTGTGGCCCAGCAATATGACTGGCTAATCAAATTCTTCTACGCGGCAGTCTTTGTCTTTATCTGGCCGTTTCACGTCGAGTTAAAAACCCTTAAAAATTTGGTATCACCAAATAATTGAACTGGAAGAAATAAAGGTGTGTTTTATTTGTCGTAAAATAGAGAAAATATATTTATTTAATTTATGTAATATTTATTATATTTTTATAATTATTATTTAATATATTAAATTATTATTTTAATTATTAAATTACTTTTTAAAGAATGAGAGTAGAAAACCAGAGTAGGCCTTGACCTTTGCGGCTTGTGCGCCCCGGGGGGAAGAGGCATGGAAAATTTGGAGTGGCTAGTGCTGTTGAATAACAATAATTTAGATACAGACAGACCCAGATTTGGACCATGATGCTGAACCTTATTTTGGTGATGAAGATTGTTACATTATTATTATTATATAAAGGATGAAATTAGTCTAAATTATTTTATGTGTAGAAAACTTCTATATAAAAAAGGGAATAATATATTGAATGTGAGACTCGGTGAGTTCTTTCTTCCCCGTAACGAGAGAATATGAATTCCGTACGAAATGATGTTGGGTCAATTATATAATGTGCAGACTTCCAGCTTCTATGACTGTGGTTTAGAATCTCTCATCAGTGTTGGTCACCAAAGATGATGTGGAGAACATTAACGCACTTTGTGCAGTTCGAAAGGATGAATTTATTGTTGGGGAACAAGCAAAACGAGGTAGGGAACATTAACGCACTTTCAGCATGTATTCCCTCTCCCATATCTTGAATCATTGCTCTGTTCTCTTCCTCGCGTGGGAGAGACACGCCTTCGTCAAATCGATTATTTGGTTCCTAAGAGTGGTGAATTGGGTACAACGAAATGGATCAGATATTGAGCAAGGTGAGATCGTACTGGTTAGGCTGAAGGGCCAACAAAGAGATCGACTCTGTCCGCGATAATCTCATTGTGCATTCCCCTTCTGACCCTGTTTTTCTTTTCCTTGCAAATTCAAGGTCTTGAGCTCCTCCTCTTCTCACGCTCCACACGTTTGCTCTCACATCAAGCATATACAGAGCTCTTCAATGTTGGTTCAGCCCTGTTTAGTTTCAATGAGGTAATAACAGCTGCTTGTTCGTGGAATATAGATAATGGGCTAATGTAGTGCATTCTAGGAAGCAAAGGTTGTGTATATGTTTACAAGATATTGAACAAAGATGGACAAAAGAATCTCACAGCCAATTGGATTTCTCCCTTTTTTTTTTTTTGGTTCATTGGGATTGTAAGTTTATGAATGGGTAAAAGTGGGTGTATATTCTATCAGTTTCAAGTGTGGAAAATCTGAATCTTACCTTTCCAATTCTCTTATCTACTGCTGCTTCAGCATATTTTACTGTTTGTAAATGGCCATTATCAAACAGCACTAATGGCCATTTTTTCCCGTTGGGAATTTTGAGAAAAGGATAAGAAAAGGCTTCTTGTGAATTTGTTTGGCTCGATTCAATGAAAATTCTGTTCTTCCAAGCACCCGAATCAATTTTAGTAAATATTTACAAGTGTATGTACACTTTTAAACGCCCTCACTTTGTTTTTTAATCAACAGAGAGATCAGGTTATTACAATTTTTCTTTTAAAGACTCCCTCGCTTTGTTTCGTGCCATTCATATTTCACTAGTGCATGCATTGAGGCGTCATCTTGAAAGCCTTTCATCTGAGGGCTCAGCTTGCATCAAAATGCTTGAGGTGTGTAGATCTCTTCCTACTTTTGGATTTGATAATTTTTTTTTCTCATTTGATTTATTGCTGCATCAAAACCATTCTATGCTCTGCAGTTTCTGAGTTATTGTCCTTATGATCTTTTCTTATGGATATTTCACTTAGTGGCTTTGACAGTAAATGGGTCTGTGCTGTTAAACTCTGAGCTGAGGATATATCGTATTCAAAGTTTCAAGCCTCTGTACTGAGGACAAAAGAATTATGTAGTGTTCTGTTCTGCGGTGCTGAATTGGAACAATGGAACATACGCGCACAGCCATTCCTGCTTCTGCATGGAACAATAGTCATATGAAGGTGGATGATGCTAAAACTGCCAGTAATATTGTTAAGATTATAAAGCTAGTAGGCTATTCAGCTTCTGTATCCAGCAACATACATGATGTTTTGGTGACTTTTATGGTTACGAGGTTAGTCGCTCAACTGACAACTCCAAATTGCACTACTGAGCTTATTTGCTACTATAGGATATAAGTTGAAATTCTCAGGTTTTGTTTGACACCTTACAAATGGGAAGAAAGATAGCGACCAGGTCATATTTTCTCATGAATTTTTACTTTGATTAGTTATTAGTAATTCGAATTATTAAGCTGTAAAGCTCAGTCACGTTCAACATGTATTCTGTGGTACATTGATGAAATTAATCTCTATAAATTTCAAACAACACATGAGTAATCTCTTTATGATCTTTTTATCTGTTTTCTAAAGTAGAAGTTTCTGCAGCTGTTAGTCAAGGTCCTTTTATTTGTATGATATCAGGAAAGCATATACAATTATAATATATGCTTTCATGAGCGCTAACATTCTAAGGATGGATTATTTTTAGTTGACTGTAATTAATTTCAAGTTGGCCATTTCTTCAACTTTTACCTCTAATTTCAAGAATGTGGCATATGATTACAAGAAGGTAGAAACACAGTTGAGTCCGATTACTTGCGTCAGGCATGAAGGATAACAGAATAGAAAAGTTTGAAAAGGTTCAGAAAGAGGATTTGGGCCAGACTTTTCTCTCTACTCCAGGTAATCTATTGATGGCTTTGCCCTTTTACTGCGCAATCTGATTCTGTATTAGTCAATATGGGTAAAACTTTGGTGAATTCTCTCTGATTAATCAAAATCTTTGTGGTGATTCTAATCGTAGGTTTGTAAGTTCTTTATTGCTTTTTTCTGCTCACTGAATTTGGTTAATCAGTTTGGTGCCGCTTGAAAGGGGTTATTGCTTAAAAATGATTTTATATGCTTGCAATAGGCTTTCAGTTAGAACGAAATATGTTAAGAAAAAGGAACTTTTTTTTTCTTTTTTATTTTTCAAGGAAAAGGGGAAATGATTAGAAGAGCTTAAACTGATTTGGTACATTATGCTTCATTCTGCAAACTGACTTTAGTGGTATCATGTCTGGAATATGATTTTATATGATCATATGGCATGTAAAGTTTGTGTACTGAAGTCAAGTTGCATGTCCTTGATGGCATTGTATAATTGAAGAATTTATTTGGCTTACAATTTAGACTACAGACATTGATGAGAAAGGTATTAGAAGGGAAAAACCAAAAGACTTCGTAATGGCTATAGCTGAGGCAAAGGTATGGGTTCTTTGTCCTTGGTTTTTCTTCTTCTTTTTTATCTTTTTAATGTTTTATTTTTCTCCGCCAAATAGACCTGCATCCCTCTCGGCATCTCTGGGGCCTAAGAACTATTGCATGTGTATAACACAAGTCATTGCTTTCTTGTAGCTGATGATTCTGGATGGACTTAATAACTATCTGGGAGTTCTCACTTGACATTTATATACTTCAGTTTATTGATGCATTAGCCTGAATCAGGGTTTTTGTATGCATATGGCTGCATTCGTCTCCAATCTATTCTATATATTAGAACTCAATTATTTTACTATTCATAATCTATTCATTATGTGACACTTTTTTATTTTACTTTTTTAAACAAATCTTCCTCCTTTTTTTAAGAAAAAAATTTCCTGTTTTCAGTAGCACAGGGCACCACCTAGTATATTTTATAGAAAGGACAAAATAGGAATTTTCCATAACATTTAAGGTTGAGAGCCCATTGCACTATGCGATTTGTTTAATCTCCAATAATATTTATTTGAGAATGGTAAAATCAAGAAATAAGGCCATGCATTCAATTGTTTTGGCTCTGAGCAAGGAAAAACTGCAATTTTCATGGTTACATCCATAACCCCTCTAAAAATTACAAATCAAGAACAGAAAAGCATAACAAGAAGTTGAGAGATTGTATGCCTAAGCAATTTCAAGTCTTCTTCATAGTGTGATTGTTCCAAGCTGCATGTAATGATTCAAGTGTCCAATCTTCAACCTTTATATTCCCAGGCACTCATTACCATTGGAAAAGGTCTTTAAATGTTAGAAAATTTGCATATAATAAGAATATTGCACATGAATTACATAGGTTACTTAACACAGTGGAGATTAGTAGAGACCATTTAGGAAAACAAGAAGGGGCGGGGGACTCCAGTAACAGAAGCTTAACCTCCGTTATTGGAGCTGGCTTATGTGGAGACTGGAGATGCACTTCCATATGAAGGAAATCATACATGGACCCAATGATTATTTTATCCAAGTATGTAATCAATAGATGTGCTAAATATGTAACAAATACCAAAAGTTTCTAGAACATATTGACAGGGACTGTGTGATTTTTGGACTAGGATGCCTCTTATACGTGTTTATCAAGTCTCAAGGTAACTTCTAATTTTTTCACATTATTTGAAATGGTTTCTAAATCAAGTTTCAGCCAATGGTGGTTAGTGTTGGCAGCAAATATTTAATAGTTGAAATGTTTAGAAAGAGTTGAAAAACTGTAATACATGACTCTAGGCCACTGGCCGAATATTGAGAGTTGAGACCTATTTAGTTAAGTGTGCCCAAATGATGGTCCAATGAACTTGGACTGATTGCTAAATGAATGAAGACTCGAAGAACAAATGTTGCAAGTCTAAATTATTCTCAAAGAACCACAATAAGCTTTTCTGGACTAAGTTGATGAGGCTATAAAATTTTATTATTCAAACATCTCAAGATGAGCTGACTTTGTCTGGAGCATCTCGAATAGGCAACATGTAATTTGACTTCAATTGGCAACATATCTTATAATTTGACTTCAATGGGCGACCTCCCTACATCTTGTGTAGGTAAAGCAGGCTGTTGAACTTGAAAATATACTGATCTAAGAAGCTTCTTAGATTTTTGTCAATGAAAAGCTGAGGCTTTCCAAGTACAGGTTGTATTTATTGATTAATTAGGCATGGGGTTTATACTCTGATGGTGCTTGGTAATTCTTTTCCTACATAGATTATTACGTACTATATAATGTTTTGACTTACTGATAATTGACATGTAATTGAGCACAGGTATAAGTGAGACTCCATCTATTTTACAATATATTTTGGATTTGATATTTTTTTCCTTTTTGTTTTTGCTGCAGGAAATGGAGGAAACTGAGAGCTGAGCTGGATAATTTAAAACTTCAAATTCCACTAGATACCAATCAATCTGTGAGATCTCATCGGTGGGAGGAACAATCCAACATAAAGCCTAAAGCTGACCAGATACAGATGCATCAGATTATGCTATCCTAGACAAGTTAGAAAAAGAATAACAAAGAATTGCTCTATTATAGTTTTAATCGTAAGTTGCTTTTTAAATTCATTCCCATTATATATTATTATTATTGGAAAAAAAAAATGTGGGAGTCAAGTACTTGATATCTTCTAACTGTTGGTATTTGAAATTTGTTTTTTCTTTCTCTTTTAGATGCATTTTTTATATATATTATTATATTTTTATTTTTGTTTTGGTGAACTGGTACCCAAATATATATTTTTTTGGTAATTTTTATTTTTTTTATATAAATTTATCACTTGAGGTAGCCAAAGAAAAGAAGCGACCAAAAAAAAAATGAAGAGTTAAATAACTTAGTTTAGGTTCTGCAAATAAAAACATACGAACGCATTATTAAACCCACAAACTCCAACAAATTTTTACAATATGGATTAGAGCACATTTGGTTACTGCTAATTTAACTGATATTGAGCTATTTGCATTGATATATAGAAGATATATTAGAGTACATTAGAGTATATATATTATTATATTTTTATTTTTGTTTTGGTGAACTGGTACCCAAATATATATTTTTTTGGTAATTTTTATTTTTTTTATATAAATTTATCACTTGAGGTAGCCAAAGAAAAGAAGCGACCAAAAAAAAAATGAAGAGTTAAATAACTTAGTTTAGGTTCTGCAAATAAAAACATACGAACGCATTATTAAACCCACAAACTCCAACAAATTTTTACAATATGGATTAGAGCACATTTGGTTACTGCTAATTTAACTGATATTGAGCTATTTGCATTGATATATAGAAGATATATTAGAGTACATTAGAGTATATATATTATTATATTTTTATTTTTGTTTTGGTGAACTGGTACCCAAATATATATATTTTTGGTAATTTTTATTTTTTTTATATAAATTTATCACTTGAGGTAGCCAAAGAAAAGAAGCGACCAAAAAAAAAATGAAGAGTTAAATAACTTAGTTTAGGTTCTGCAAATAAAAACATACGAACGCATTATTAAACCCACAAACTCCAACAAATTTTTACAATATGGATTAGAGCACATTTGGTTACTGCTAATTTAACTGATATTGAGCTATTTGCATTGATATATAGAAGATATATTAGAGTACATTAGCAACTTTCAGGGACTGTTACCCACCCCCCCCCCCCCCCCCAAAACAAAAAAAACCAAAAGAAAGCTTTATTCATTTATACCAGCAAGGAGGAATCTATCAAAAAACATGTGACACAAGGATTTTCTAGATCCAAAATACCTTTATCATAGCCACGAATGAAATAAAGAAATAGAAAGCTAAAATATGGGCTGAAAAGTAAAGGGTTAAGGAGAAAAGATTTTTGTGAGATTATGAATTTCATGGTTTGAGATGGCTTCTGTACTTTTGGCACTACTCAAGGAATTAACAAATAGTATTTGATTTTCATGTATTGGATATCATATTTATAACTTTCAAAATTTTTAAATAATTTCTATATTAAAGATAACATATACAACTCTCTCTAGACTCAAATAAAAAAATTTAAACAAGCCTGAGATGCAAGGATAACTGACTAGTTAGCATCTATAAGAAAACAGAGTAGAAGTTAAAAGCAAAAGAGAAAAAGTCATTCAAGACGTGGGTTTCAGATCGTGAAGCTCACAAAAGTGCTTCACCAACGCATCCAACTGTTTCTGGGAGCTCCCTTCAGGCTTGATGGCATCCAAGGCCGCTTCCTTAAGCTGTTTGGCTCGAATCCTCTGCGTGCTGTTCTCCTGCAATGACCTCTTTATAATCCCACCCAACTCCTTCGCGTCTGGAACGTTTTCGGTCCCTTCAGCGGCTCGAAACCCTGCACCCAACTCATCCACCATCAGTTTCGCATTTGTATACTGATCTGCACCCATTGGCCACGTCACCATCACTACCCCAGCGGCTAGCCCTTCCAAGACCGAGTTCCACCCACAGTGTGTCAGGAATGAACCCACGGCTCTGTGACCCAATATGGCTAGCTGTGGGGCCCATCCCTTTATTACAAAACCCCTCCCTCTCACTCGATCCTCGAACTCCTCCGGGATAACGCCGATGTCTTGGCCCACGTGTCGCTCATCTGGGCCCCTCACGGACAGAATGAAATAGACCCCACTCACCTCCAATGCATTGGTCAGCACCTCCATTTGGCGGCTGGTCAGAACCGTGCGACTCCCGAAGCACACATACACCACGGAACAGTCGGAACGAGTGTCGAGCCACGTTAGCACCTCGTGACATGGGACGGAGCTGGAGCCACCTCTATCTGCCGATCCAACGGAGTCATCATCCTTGGGTGGCAAAACGGGACCGACGGCCCACACTCGGTCATGCCCGAGGTCTCTCTTGATGTGATGCAGGTAAACTCGCTCCAACTCAGTAAATGTGTTGAACACGACACCATAACTAGCTATGTTGTCCAGCGTATTTTCCCTGTGAAATTCCCATTCTGGATCTCCCCTCTTGTTTTCCCTATAGTGATAGCTGATTTGCCACCAAGGGTAAACCGGGGAGTTGGGGATATTAGGGAAGGAAATGAGAGAGTTGGCATTGTCGGGTTCAGGATTTTCGGGCAAATCACGCCAGAGAGAGAAGGAAACGGATAAGGCGAAGGCACCGGAGGGAGAGAATACAAGACGGGGCAGACGGAGATGGCGTGCGAGTTGGTGGGTCCAGCCGAGAAAGAAATCGGAAATGAGGGCGACGGGAGGTGAAGGATGGGACTGGGCCCAGGAAAGGAGGATGGGGTAGTGAAGTTGGCGCATGGAGGAGACGCTGCCGACGAGCCTCTTCTGGTTGGGATCGGGGAGGAGGAGGGGTTGGAGAAAAGGCGCGTGGGTGGGAAGCAGGGGTTGGAGTAAAGGAAAGTTGGCAGAGGTGATCAAAACGGTGACGTAGACGCCTCGAGATACGAGGCGTTTTGCGAGGTCAAGCAGAGGTATAACGTGGCCGGAAGAGGGGAATGGGTAGGCGAGGACATGGATGTGTTTCTGTGTAGAGGTCATGTTTGGGTGAGTTGCAGAAGAAGGAAGAAGACGAATATGAAAAGCAGGGACGGAGATCGCTTCAATTTATAAAAGGATAACAATTGAACGTTGCCCACTGAATTTATGGGGGGCGTGATCCTCTTTATTTTAACTACTCGTTACTCCCGAGTGATCGTCCCGCTTTTCAAACTCAATTTGCGCTCTCATTTGCGTTACCACGTCACTCCTGACGACATAAAAAATTAATATCCTTTCAAATTTGGGTATCGTATTTTAATCTAATCAATCACATGTTAAAAATTTGGTATGCGAGCTTCAACGGTCACATCATATCAATTGCGCTTATTATACTTAGAAAAATATTACATAAATTACAATAATTTCATCATATTGTAATTATAATTAATATTATTTATTTAAATTATAAATTTTCAAATTAAAAAATAAAAATAATTACTTATTATTAAATATACTTAATGAAAATACTTATATATATGGACAGGTGGTAAAATTTGCTGCCGCCATGTGGAGCAACAATATGAATAGCTAATCAAAAATTTTTTTTACGTGGCAGCCTGTAATAACCCCGAATTTGAAACAAATAAATTTTAAAAAAAAGTTTAGATGTAAATTCATTAAGGGGAAAAATTCAAGAAAAAATTAAAAAATATATAATAAATTAAAATTAGAAATAATTAGAAATTAAGTTGAATTGGAAACTACGTTGCAGTGACCATAATAATAGTAATAAAAAAAATGAAAAAATGAAAAAAAATTAAGATGATTTAGGATAAAAATATAATTAAATGAAAATAAAACTCAAGCTTATTATAGTTTTAGTGGCCATCGCCCTTCACAACACACTGAGCGGATTTGCCCAATTTTCTTTTTACTCTTTTTTCCCTCTGTACGTTATTTCAAGCAATATCCGAGGTCCAAGCTGCAAGTTTCTTTTTGTGCTTCCAGTCCCTTGTCTTTCATAAAATTTCAGATGAGCCCTTCTGATATTTTATCATCTGTACACGCATCTTCATCATGGGTTGCATCCTCAAACCTCCATTCTTTTTCCCACATCATATCCTGCTCCTCCTTCTGCATCTAGCTGCGAAGACTCTTCTTCCTTGTTTTTTATATTTTCGCTGCTTTCGGCCTCTTCATGCAAGCTGTGGGTCGAAGGCGAGAAACCGGAGACACCACTTCCTTTCCTCCTTGCTTCTGCTCTATTTCTTCGCTCCCTAACTTCAAAGAGAGTCGAGTTCCCATTTTAGCTAGGTCTTAGAGCAAGCCTGCAGGAGTTAAGTGTTTCCAGCAAGTTAACCTTGGCTTTCTCTGTAAGATGCTTTTGTTTGGGTTTTTTGGCCATTGTGGTTTAGAATTTCAGTCTCGTTTTTGCGATTCGTTTCTTGCATCCTTATCTGTGTCAATGCCTTGTTTCAATCCCTTTGGTTAAAACCCTAGCCTGCCATCATTTTAGCTGCCTTTTTTTTTTTTGGGTGCATTTTGTTGACTGAATGTGGGTGTATAGCTAATGGTCGAATCTCTTTTGTTTTGCATCCCCTTCAACTTGTGTTTTTGGTTTGCACCATCCCGATCATCCTATCGAGCAGATACATGAACATCCTTAATGGTTTGTATCTCTGATATTTAATCTTTCAAGCAATGAACTTCTCCATTTATGCTTGCCCCATCCACTTTAATTTTACTGCTCTGCGTCTCCTTGTTGCTATCCAACAATCAGTGGCTTATTTCGTTTCTATACTTGAGATTTTTCACTCCAGCTTCAAGAGTTAGCCGTGGGTTGAATTGGAATTTCGTTGGACTATACCATTGGGTGATGCGAGAGTGCTCTGACTTTCAAAAGCTTAGGTGAGTGACTAGACTACATTAAAGGAACATCTATTTAGTGTGAAAAAAAAGGAAAAAAAAAAGGGAATAGTAAGATGGTCAAGTATAACCTAGTAATAAAGACTGGAAATTACATGGGCAGAGAGTAATTAAACCAAATAAGAATTCAAACTAGAGATAGATTAATTAAAGAAAGTGAATAATAAGACTAAAGGGAAAACAAAGTAGAGATTGATTTGGAAAAAGGTTAACTTAATATAATCAAGTGCTAAAAAATTAAATTTAAAATTTCTTGTTATGTTTATCTTCTTGCTTGTTAAACCTTTGTCAAGAACATTATAAACTTAGGCAATTAAAAGGAAGACATAATTTAAGTAGATAAATTACTAGTGCTTGCTTGATGGCTCTATGCTAAGAAATTTTTGGATTTATAGAAGGTTGACTAGATCAATCTTCAAGGGGTATTATTTGATTAAGTAAAGTGGTAAACTAATAAAGGCTAACACTAATAGAAGGTAACAAATTAACTAAAATTAATCAATATAATACATGAATTAATAGCTAATGTTAAGAATAGGAGATAATAAAGTAAACTTTAAACTCACATACCTTATTCAAGAATTAACATGAATTAATATGCGTTAATTTTAGTGGTAGAAATTAAATTAGCTTTAGCCAGAAAGAGTAATGAACTAAATTGCTAGAAAGGTATGATTGAGACATAACATAAGATGAATTACTTTGACTAAGATTACTAGGAGAAGAGAGAAACCATAAATTAAATTTGTGAATTAAAAGAATTGTTATATTTGTTTTAAGTAACAATTCAAGTATTTTCTCGGAAGGATGTAACATTGGATTGGTGACGAATGAACCAATAACGATTTGGCAATCGTTGTAAATAGATTATTGGACATGATATTTTTTTAAAAACTTTTTTTTTACTTTTATTTCTTCTATTTTTATTTGCACTGTATATGTCTCTTAAGGCGAACATGTTAGGTAATGTGTTCAATGGATGCATATTATTAACGATATTAAATATTCTAAACCATAATATTTATATATGTTATGTTTTTAAAATAGATATAAAATGACATGTTGATTTAAAATGTTGTTTTTAGAAGTTCAAATGATGATAAGTTTGCCTCAATATGTTTTTATGGTGTTACTTACGTGTTTGTAATTCTAAAATATCATATTATTAATTGTATAATTTATATTTTGAATCACTTATTTCATAAAATTTTAGATATGAATCATACTTTATTATATATATATATATATATATAATATAAGGTAAGATTATACAAGATGTTAATTGCTAACAACAGTCCTATTACCCTTGAATGCATCTTAAATATTATCACGTAATTTTAGTTATTAAATACTAGAATAATATTCAGCTAAATGCTTTTTAATAGTTTATGGGTTGATCGCTCATACTTAACTATGTGGTTATTTATCCCCATAAATTTTGTGTCCATAATAATATATATGTTAGAATTTAAAATTCTACATGGATTTTTTTTAATGAAGTGTTCTTTAAATTGTTTTTGATATAACAATTATTTCTTATTAAGCATTAAACTTTTAAATATTTGAATTTAATTTTTATCTATTCTTCAAAATGATCTCTTATTACTTTTACATTATAATTAAAATATTATATGTCTATATGTTCCTTATATTTTATTGCATTAATAATGTAATAAACAAGTTTTTCATTAATTATAATCTCTTAACTTTTATATATCAATTATTTTATATCTCTTTTTATTTAAAGATTTATAAATTTGAGTTTTTATAAAAAAATAATTTATTTATTTTGATAGTTAGAGTTTCTATTATTTATTATTATATCAAAACTTATTTTTATTACAAAAATTTTGTACTTACTCGTTCTTTAAGTTATTATGCTTTATTTTTCAATTATTGAGTAATATAGCTCATTTCGTTATTCATCACTATAAGTATTGAAGTATTTATTTATAGGGTTTGTTTGGCATAAAAAGAAATGAGGTTGTGTATGTTTAAAGAGGTTTACAGACCTGAAATTATCTTGTATTTTATACCAATCAAGTTTTCAATTTTAGGATGTAACATAGTCTTTATTTGGTCATTTCATGTTGGGTAAAGAAAATTTGGTATTGCCAATAATTGGGCTGGAAGAGGTAACATCCAATTTGGTATATCAAATTGTTTATAATGAAATTTGAAAAGGAACAAGGATGTGAATAGAATGAAATAATTATGTTTGGTATAATATAAAAAAAGAATAAAAATATTATTATATTTGTATATTTGGTAAGATAAAAATATTACTAAAATAAAAAAGAATGATGGAAAAATAATAAAAAATTCAACTATGACAATTGCATAATAAATTTTATATAAATTAGGCATAATAATTATCTTCAATTTGTAGACTTATACTAAGGAAATGGATTCTATCTCCATTTTTTGTGTTTAGATAATATGTGGGTACTAAATAGGATGTAAAAATGGATTCCATCTCCATTTCCTTCTACCAAATACTATCAAATGGGGTGCAAGTGTCGTGCGGGTGGAGAAGGCATGAAAAATTTGGAGTGGCTAGGGTTGCTTTGTTTTTTTTTTTGGACCAAAAAGTGTCTCGTGCTGCTGAATACCAATAATTTAGATACAAACTTAGATTTGGATCACACTGAACCTTATTTTGCTTATGGTGATTATTACATTTTTACTATAAAATGAGTCCAAATTTTTTTATGTCTAAAAGGCTCTCATGTAAGAGAAAGATAATAATACAATAAATATAGGATCCATATAGGTGAGTTTCATTGCACTTTGTTTATTGTGTCACTCTCTCATACACTCAAAAGTCTCCTTGATACGAGAGAATATAGATTTGATTCAAAATGATGTTTGTTCAATTTGCTCAAAATGAGAAGACTTCCAGCTTCTATGACTGTTTATCAGAATCTCCCATCAGTATTGGTCACCAAAGATGAGGTAGAGAACATTAATGCAGCTGGGTAGTATGTAAGAATGAATTTACGGTTGGGGAACAAGCAAAACAGTTACTTTACTCACATCGTTGTGTCTGCATCATACCAACTAAAGGCTGGGATGGTAATTTGAGTCAGATATGATTTTGAAAAGCATTAGGATGTTACAAGTGCAAATTTTTTGGGTCAAGAAGAAATTCATGTCATGCTAATTTTCAGCTTTTCATGTCATTCAGAATCAGTATAATTATGAATAAACCTTCGAATTCCAACTCTAGGTGCATCATAGAAATGATTCAATTCTTGAAAAATTGTGCATTAGTTGTTATTGTTAAATATTCAATTATAACATATTGATATTTTCCTTCTTCATATCATTCTTATGAGTTGTATTTGTCATTGATGCCTCGTTTGATTCAAAGGAATAGGGGGTAAGAAATGGAAGAAGGAGAGGAAATAGGAAAATAAACTTTTTTAGTTTAAAGGAATTGAATGGCCATTCCCTCGAACCAATGACAAAATGGTTTTTTTTTTAAGAATGCAAATTGTAATTACCATAAATGCCCTCATTAATTATTGAAAATTCGAAAGATGACTTTTTGGCACATTCCAAAAATATTTTGTATAAACTAAAAATATTATAATATTTTTTTATCAAGAGTATTTTAAAAAAAATTAAACAAATTAAAATAAAAAATAAATATTTTAATATTTTTTATACTAAGAATATTATGGTTACTTATTTAATTTTTTTATTTTTATATTATTTTTATCTGACTAATCATACAAATACAAAATATTCTTATTCTTTTTCATATAATACCAAACATAATTAGTGCTACAGGATTTTATTCCTTTTTTATTCTTATTTTCTCTTTTATTCTTATAAAAAAACATTCTTATGCACCAAATGTAACAATATATGTTTTCTATTAGGGGAGCTTCACGCTTGTTGAACTTGGTTAGAAATTGCAAGCGTTTCTTTTTGCTATATGTTACGAATGAGTTCAAGTTTGCAGTGGATTTCTCTGTGGATAAATCTATGAGGTCTCAATTTCTCACGTGATCATGATTTTGTTACATTTAAATTAATCAAAAGCATATATATGTCAATAGACACAGTGATCAACTTCAACTTGACATTTTAGTTCTTGCTAGCTCCCTGCTTCTATGTTTGGTCTGTTGTTTCGTAGTGACTCATGGAGGATTTTTATTCTTTTTTTGGCATTTGATTAGTTTGAAGGGAAAGAGTTTTCATTGTAGTTTGCTTTTTCTCTTAGATTCCACTTTCTTGCACTATTCATTGTGCTTTTTTCATCACGACTTTCACTATACGAAGTATAATGATGGTATATACTCAAATTGTATAGACGCAGTGGGTTGAAAATGGTATACAAAGGAATAGGAAGATTACATCTTTTGAGTGAAAGTTGCCTGAAACCTATTATTTCGTATGGAAAATGTTCCTTGAGCTGATAGATATGTAAAGGTTCACAATTTTCTTTGAGGCCTAGCTATAAAGTACCGTTAAAGCAATAAATGTATAATTGAGTTTGGCCACTGTTTTACTGCCTCAAGTCTTTTTTTTTTTTGGGTCATTGCCAAATCCGACTAGTTTTCATCGGTTTTTTCTTTTTTAAAGTTCTGAACCGGCTGGTTCTTTGGCCCTCCAATTTTAGGGGTTGTTTGAACTGAAGAACCAACCAGTTCATCAGTCTGTTTATTTCAATTGACCAGTTTGATTCAATTTTTTTTTTAAACTGTATTTTTTTTCTGTAAAAGGCTGCGTTTGTGTTCCAATTTCTAGCAGCTTCAGTGCGTATCTCATGAGAAGATTGTTATTGTTGGTGGTTTCTGTTTAAATAGAATGACCACAAAACAAAATGTAAAGCTACCAGCATAACACAATTGCTGCTACTACAAATTGCCTGGCTTAAAAGATCTGTGTATCACACTGGGAAGTTACTTATTTGAAAATCCATGTTGGTCGTATCAAATGCTTGTGATTTACTATGCATCAGGATCCTTAGAACAGCCAATATAGGCTTTTGATTTAGCATCTCTACTGTATATATAATAACTAAAGAGTATCGTATACGTATCTTTGCCACGGATCTTTTTGAAGGCCACAAAGCTGAGACTTTTCACGCACAAATCAGCTTATATAATGCGTGCAAGTTATCTAACATTGTCATCACCCACCTCGAAACCGTGAAAATTTTTTACTACAATTTTTGTTTCTTAAAACGATGAGTATATGAAATTATGCGAAATGGCGTCTCAATTTTGGGTCAAGTATTTCTTTTTTTCCTTCAATATGTTTTGTGAGCTATAAAGTCAGCTGGCAATAGATCTAGTTGGAGCGCAATGTCATTTACGTCTTTGGTAAAATACTCTTAAATTATTTATTTACCCAAAAGATGGGTTTTCACTGATTCTGGTCTTGGCCTTCGTTATTTTGTTGCTTTGTACTGCGTTTTAGGCATATTTCGTCAGAAAAAGACAATGGCAGTGCCTTCAGCAATTAAACCTACATTACTTTTCAAATTTCTTGTGTCTCTGTATATCAATTATAACCCCTGATTATTTCATAGAAGTAAAGTTCGTCTAAGTATTATTTGTTACTAATAATCTTGATCCTACTCGTATTCTTAATTTTCTAACAATGCATTAGCAAGATGCTCTACAGCACTGAGCATAATTCAAGTAACTTGAATGCCAAGAAACACTAATGCTTTCTAAATAATCTTAAAGCCGGCACTGTTACATCTACTTGGTACATTCAAGATTTTATCTCTGAAATACTCTATAGAAGCATAGAATTTTTAAGGCTGATAAGAAGAGACCCTGAAACTTGCATGTCTAATTAGTCTATAAAACCTCCAAGCTCTTATGTTCCTATTCTCTCTCTCACCCACCTTGAAATTTTGAGACATGAAGGGCACTGAAGCTGAGAAACTCCGTGGACTACTTTACACAAGCTTAAACCCAGCATCCTCAATTTCCTTCTGCGACTGAGAAACCCATTCTGAACATGGAAACCGTGGAAGAGTACCGTGCCTTGGCCCATGTGGATCCATTTCAAAGCTCACATTACATTCCACCATGCTACTCACAAGTTCACCTTCCCAATAGTCTAACTCAAATCCCACACCACAAATCCTCTCCAAACACGTCCCCTAACAGTAACAACAATGAGGCAAAGTCTCTTGTTGATGACCAGAAGAGAAGAAGAATGCTTTCCAACAGAGAATCTGCACGCAAGTCGCGAATGCGGAAGAAGCAACAAATAGAAGCCCTTCAGTATCGCGTAAATCGGCTGCAAACTATGAATAATCAACTCTGTCGAAAGATCGTCAACTTGCTGGAATGTAACCAACAGATGCTCCAACAGAATGTTCAGCTTAAAGCGAAGATTTCCTCTCTCCAAGAAGCCCTCTCAGACTTGTTAATCCCCGGTTGCCCCATAGCAGAGCCTTCACGAGCATAGTACTATTGACATCTACTAAGGTACTTCCATGATATAGGATTGAACTTTATTATGATGTAGAAGGGATTGAATTTGAACATAAAAGTTACAAATATGATTATAATGGTGCACATTTATTGTATGCTTTATATATAATATTGTCTAAACTCAGACGATTGCAATTATATCCAAGTCTCTTGATCCTCAAAATAGTTTGATTTCGCTCTTAGAAAAAGTTCAGTTAACGGAAATAAGAAAATAAAACACCAAATCACAATTGAGTCAAGTCTCTTTTTTTTTTTTCCGTTGTCAAATATATCAGTCATTGGTTCAGGCTTGAATTTTATCGACCTTTGAGAGGGCTCGCATAGAGCCTGTTAACAACCTATACAGAAGCGTGAAACCCAATCGCGATGATGTTTAATAAAGCAGAAGCAGTTCTGCAGCTGTAACTTTATTGACAACTTCTGGAATCCTTTACATTCTGACAAATTCATGAATAAACGCGTTTACACCTTTAACTACCAATAATCTCCACAGGAACAAAACCCGTTTCTGAAATGATGAAAGCGCTTGTTGTCCCTAACAATAATCTCCCTTTTAACAACTTTTGATATCAATCTAGCAGCATTATGACAGTCTACACAAATACGTAGATTTTTGCAAACTCTCAGTGGTGAACCTTTAGACGTATTTAATAATCCAAAAGAAATTGCAAGCTTCTCACTGTGACCCCGCAGTATCTCAATCTTCTCCTCTTCTTCCAGTTCATGAAGCACACAACTTGTGTCAGGTTTATATCCAATTTTGCATATTTTCTTCTCCAATTTCATCCATGTCTGATGAATCTTCTTCGATTCCAACAGTGATGCATCACCAACAAGAAATCTAAAAACTTTCCCTCCTACTTCAATCCAACTGCACCCTGCATCTTTTTGAAGGCCAATCCCCTTCATCCTCTGCCTCACTTTTCTCACATCATCCCATTTCCCTAGCCCAGCATATAAATTTGATAGTAATACGTAGTTCTCAGCTTTGTCTGGCCCTAGCTCTAGTAACTTTTTGGAAGCTTTCTCCCCAATATCCAAATCACCATAATTTCTACAGGAACTAAGTAATGAACTCCATATCCCTGAATCTGGTTCCTCAGGCATCTCATTCGCAAGCTTTAAAGCTTTCTTCAGTTGGCCTGCGCGGCCAAGCATGTCCACCACACAAGCATAGTGCTCTAGTTTGGGCTCTATGCCATACAAACTCTGCATCTGACAGTGATATTTTAGCCCTTCTGTTACTAAGCCAGAATGGCTACATGCCATTAAAAGTCCTATAAATGTAAAAGAATCTGGCTTGCAGCCTGAGCTTCGCATCATTTCAAACAGCTCTATAGCCTCGTGTCCCTGCCCATGAATTCCATATCCTGCAATTATAACATTCCATGATGCTTCATCTTTCTCCTCTAACCTGTCAAAAATGCTTCTAGATTGTTTCATGCACCCACTCTTCGCATACATGTCTATTAGTGAACAATTAATGTAGGTGTCCTCTGTGAGATGAGCTTTTAACACAAAGGAGTGAACTTCTTTCCCCAAACGCAGAGCTGATAGCTGTGAACAAGGCCCCAGAACGCCTATTATGGCTATCTCGCGAGGCTGATTTCCATTTGAAAGCATTTGACGAAATGTGTCAAGGGCTTCACTAGGAAGTCCATTCTGTGAAAAACCACTAATCATTGAGTTCCAACATACTACACTTCTGTCTTCCATCCTGTCAAACAACAGTTTTGCTGGTAAAATTTCCTCACAGTGAATATAAAGTGACAGTAATGATATCCCAATAAATTCATCTAACTCTAAACCATTACGCAGCATAAAGCTATGAATCTCTTTGCCATAGCGTAGGAGTTTCATGTGGGCGCAGGCCAGAAGAAGGCTTCCTATAGTAAACCAATCAGGGTCTAAGCCAGAATCTCTCATTAGAAGGTACAAGTCCAGAGCGTTTCTAGGAAAACCATTTTGTGCATAGCCGCCAATTAGTGCATTCCAAGAGCTCACTGTTCTAGTCCTCATACCATGAAAGACATGCTCAGCATAAGTGGGTGACCCACACTTTGCATAGGCAGCAACGAAAGCATTGGCAACCAATTCGTCATCTTGAAATCCATGTCTGAAAGCGTAACCATGCAATTCTTTCAAGCTCAGCAGTTGAAACTCTCCTAAACAAGCTGGCAGAACATTCAATAGGGTCACCTCATTTACCGCTACCTCATCTTCCATCTGCATCTTTCGCAGAAGATCAAATGTTCCACAAGCATCTCCTTCTTTAGAGTAACCCCCCATCATGGAATTCCAAGAAACCACATTTTTGTTATCATTCCTATCAAACAGAATTTGCGCTTCAGGCAAGTAACCGCATTTTGCATACATGTCGATGAGGGAATTGTTCACCATTAATTCCTGACTCAGACCCAATTTCAAAGCCAAACCATGAAGTAGCATCCCCATGTGCACTTCACTTTCGGCAGCAGATACAGGTATTATTGTTACCATAGTAGCAGAATCCGGTATTAAACCTTCCTCACTATTTAGAAGCCCCTTAAATAGATCATAGCTATCTTGGGAAAGTCCATTCTCGGAATATCCATACATCATTGAATTCCAAGAAACCAAGTTTCTTTCCGGCATACATTCAAACACTTCCAGAGCTTCCTCAATAGATCCACATTTCCCATACATTGCAATCAACGCATTACCCACAAACACATCCGAGACAAAAGCCATCTTTACCGCTAATCCATGAATCACCTTGCCCAAATTCACATCCAAAAGTCCAGAACATGCCTTAATCACGCAAGGCAACGTGAAATTATCCGGACTGAATTCCGTCACGGAAATTAACTCGATAAACAAAAAAATTGCATCTTGAAAAAGGTCGTTTCTGGCATACGCACTTAGAAGAGCATTCCACTGAATCAAGTTCTTCCTCTGCATTCCATAGAACACGAAACGGGAATCCAAGGGTGACCCACACATGGAGTACATAGTAATGAGACGGGTATTAAGAACGAAGTCGTTGCTGAATTGAGTCGATGCCGAGACCATATCGTGAACTTTCCGGCCAACCTCGATGTCTTTGTGGCGCGCGCAAGCCTGTAGTAACACTGCCATAGCTTCTGTTTTCTGCTCTGAAGTATAAACAGCATTGTCAAAATCTTCTCGCAGGAAGGTAAGAGCTTGATTGAGGTTCCCAGATTCGCAAAGCTTGTGTATGTGTTGAAGATAAGAAGCGTGATACGGTAAGTTGTTAGTAAGAGGAAGCCGAGTTTTTTGCTCGGTTTGTCTTGAGAGAGAAAAAGATGCTTTTGGAATTAAAATTGAACGAAGAGGATTGTTATTTGATATCGAAGTGATTCTGCGAAGAATGGGAACCTCCTGGTGGTGAGGGCATGACAGTGGTGGCACCAGGTAAGCCATTCGCAGCTTCTGTGAACGCCTATACTTTCAGCGCATTGATATTCGAGTCCAGATTTGTAGTGGTTGTCCGCTGTTGGAATTTCTTCGATTTTTCTTTGGGAAAATTAGAAAGAAAACCTAGATTTGAAAAAAAAAATTATAATGAAAGATTTTAGTAGAAGTTAAAATTATTTTAAAAGCCTTGAAGATCAATATTAATCAGCACAAGGACAGAAGTACCCTCATGAATCCAAATGCTACCCCTGCTTCTTTTTAGATGTAGCTATCTTTCTTCTTAGCCCTCCATTGCTCGTTTATTTTCTTTATCGACTATTATCTATCTTTTGATAATTTTTTTTGTAATTATTTACTAAAATTTCTTTGACTGTTTGTCACTAGACATTTGATTTAAATACCTCTCCTTCGATGGTTTGTCCTCCGTGTGCAAGAGTTAACGTTTGATGAGTTCTCTCTCTCTCCCTTACAAGAGCTTTCATTTGATAATTTTTCTCTCACGCACCAATTTTTTTTTCTTTATCTTAGTGTGCTCTACAAATTTGTAATAATCAACAATAAGCAAAACCTCTTCTTCTCGTTTAAGGACTCATAAGGTTTGCAATTTTTTCCCTCTAAAATGTTAAAATTTATATACTTTCACTTCAAATTTCAAATATGTTTGGATTTTGCTAGTTAAAGGAATTTCGGTAATAAAATATCACAATCAAAAGACTTTAGATTTAGAATTTCAAATATCAAGTTCTTGCTAACTTTGAATGATTACAGCTATGTATTAAATATTATTGATTTTTTTGAAATCTGAATTTGGGATAAGTAAATTTTTGATAATTCAGTAGCAACATATCTAAGCTTGATAATAATGAGTCTAAAACTCAATAGTAAACTACAAAAGTCTAAAACATAAGTAGTACAATTCCTTAAATAAGTGGTGTATAATTTCTTGTAATATAATAATAAAATAAATATGATCCTCAAGATTAGTAGTAAATTTCTTAAAACTTTGTTGTAAATACCTAAGCACTAAAACATAGATATAACTCCTTTAGTAATAACACTCATCCCTCTTGCGTTGTTGTTATGTTTTTCTTTTTATTTGTAATGAAATTGTTGGATTACTTTTAACTGTCATGTTAGGATTCATTGTCAATTATACTTAAATATGAAGCATAGGAAGAAATTATTGGTATTTTTGTTAGTTGTTTGTGGCTATGGTTAAAGGGTATTAATTTTGTAACTGTCAAAATAGATCATCATGAAAGATAAGGATAACATTTCACATAAGTACAAATCTGGATTATAGAAATTTAGGTGATGATTTTTATGTATTCACTGACATGATTATGATTTATGGTAATCTAAATAAGAGTTAATCATACCAATATTTTCATTTTCAAGGCTAAATTTTATCAAAAAAATAAACAAAAGAAAGTTTCATGGAGTTAAAGAGGTAGGCAACATAATTGTTGTAGAGCAAATGATGTCTAAAATATGGTGGGAGAAATGAGAAAAATTGTTTGTCATCTTTATACAATGGAATGTCACAATACTAGCTAAGTAGAAGAAATTGGAATTAAGTGAGTAGAAGAGATATAATGATAAAGCATATGAAGAGCGAAAGGTGCACAAGAGGGAGCATTATCCAAGAAATTCTCGTGTAAGGAAGTAATATTAATTGTTATGCATCCTTCTATGCCCTGATTTAATGAGTTCATTTTATTTTAATGAATTATTTATGTTTTATAGGGATCAATTGTTATAAGGTGCTCCTCTTCTTAGTTCAAAAAGGTATAATTCATGAAAAAGAACAATGTGCTTCATAAGTTATAGAGAAGAACATCTATTGAACAAATGTCATGGTGATGTAATGACCTTTGCAATGGCAACAAAACAAGGGAAGTAAACTATAAAGTAATAATGAATTAATTGTTTCATCTACTAGATTTTGTTTGATTATGGTTATAGACAAGGGAAGCATTATTAAAAAAATGGTTGTAAATATTTAATGCTTATGATTATGATAAGATTAAGAAGTTCTTTGAATTTTTTTTTTACTATCATAATAGTCAAATTTCTTAAGATCTAATAAGTCATCTCACTAAACTTGAGATTTACGGTCCTAAACTTAATTAATGCACGAAAAAGCCTAAAAATGGTAGTAAATTTTCTAAAGTCTAATAGTAACATTCCTAAAATTTATAATAACAGTTTTAAACCATACTAGTAATTATACTCTACAAGATTTCTAAAAGTAGTAGTAAATTTACTTAAATCTAGTAGTAACATTACTAAATTTCGTAGTAATGACCCTAAATTTAGTTATTGTACAAGGAGTCTAAACATGGTAGTAAATTTCATGAAATCCAATAATAATAACGCTAAAATTTGTAAATCCTAAATCACACTAGCAACTATACTTTGAAAAGTCTTTAAAAGTAGTGGTAAATTTTCTTATATCCAATAATAATATTACTAAACTTTGTAATAATGGTCTTAAAACTCTATAATCTACACGAAGTTTAAACACAATAGTAAATTTCTTCAAGTTGAGTAATAATATCCCTAAATTTTATAATAGTAGTTCTAAACCATACTAGTAACTATACTCTATAAGATCCTTAGAAGTAGTAGTAAATTTTCTTAAATCTAATAGTAACACCTTTAAAATTCTTAGTAATAACCCTAAAACTTTATACTCTACAAGGAGCTTAACATATGATAGTAAAGTTCTTGAACTCTAATAGTAATATCCTTAAATGTTATAGTAACAGTCATAAATCACACTAGTAACTAAATTCTAAAAGGTTCCTAATCATTGTAGTATTTTTTTAAAAATCCATTAGAAACATCCCTAAACTTGGTATAAATAGTTGTAAAACTCATCACCAAGTATACTCTAAAAGATTTCTAAACATTGTGGTAAATACCCTTAAATCCAGTAGTAATACTTCTAAACTTTATAGTAACAAGTCTAAAACTCAATAGTAGTTAACTCTTGTGAAGGAGTTATAAATGTCCTTAAATCTAGTCATAGTAAATCTAAACATGGAAGTAACGAGCCTAAAACTCTTGTGAAGCATAGTCCAATGCGTTACTAGGTACACTAGTCTTCACTTTAAGATTTGCAATATGGGACAGAATCAATACATCAATTTCATTAACTTCAAAAGTTCTATACCTATGCAAGGGAAAGTTAAGTCCTTGATAGGCATATTAATGCAAGAGAAAGCCAATAGAAAAAGTACATTAGTACCTCTCAACTTATGATAAATAATAGCGAATCCTAGTTTTGAAAGTGGAAATGTATGTCCAAAATGTCAATATTCACTCATGTAAAGGAAGGGAATGTTGCACAAAGAAAAAAAAAATTGTCCTTGGGTTCAAAAGGTTTTTCACAATGTTTTGCCTTGAAAACATATTTCTCTTCTTATAAATATAATAGTGAATTCCTAAACCTTATAATAACGGCCTTAAAAATCAATACTAAAAATTATCTAGGTTAGTTAAGAAGGTTAAACAATTAAGGGAATAAAAATATAAACTTTAATAGTATTAGCTTCCCTTGTACCCATTACATACACAAAAGTTCACTTAATATGCTGTATACATACACAAAAACTTTAACAAGAGTTGTATACAAAATATCACTTAATGTATTATGAACTCTTTTCATTACCTATGTGGAGATTAAACATAAACAAATACTATATACACATATCACTTGTAATATAAATTTTCATTTTTATTAGTAACATGAAGTTAGACATTTTTTTTTTGTAACTATTATATATGCAAATAAATGTAACATATAGTAGCCAAAAGCCTAAAAAATTTAGACCTTGCTTCACCTGTAACTACTACAACTTCATTACATCTTTAGTTGTTGTAAAAGATAAAAAACCTAAACATGTCACTGATGAATGTACAAAGAAAAAATGAATTATATCTACCCATGTACAAAAGAAACCTTGACTTCTTCACTTCCAAAAAAGAGGTTATATCTTCCTATGTATAAAAGAGAGCCTAATTTTCACACTTTCAAAAAATAAGTTATGTCTACCCATGTAAAAAAGAGAGTCTAACTTTTAAATTTCAAAAAATAAGTTATCTCTACCCATGTACACAAAAGAGTATAACTTCTACACTTTCAAAAAATCACTAATCACTTCCTTCACAAAAGTTATAAACAAAACCATTGATCACTTCTTTCATGAAAGTGCATCCAAATTTGTGGGTAATGCTATACTTGTATAATGCCTATATAAATTTAATAGCATATAAATTTAATAGCACTTGAAAAAAATTATCCAGACCCAATAATTAAATATGTCCATTTGGCATAATTTAACTCAAGCATTAATGTAGTAGCACTTTGTATTATATATATGCATGTTAATCATTGTATTTGATTAGTTGTGGCACACTGGTATCATCCACCATGTTTAATATCTTAAAGGCATTAAATTTTAAGGTATATTTTAATTGCATTTCATTATCATCACAATACATGCATGATCTTATTATTCTCATTAATTCTTGCAATGATATCCCTTCCTTTATTAATCTTCCACCTGTTCTACCCTCTCATGATAGAGCTTTTTGCTTGAATCCCTTAAAATTTGTCCACCAATATGAAAATAATAGAACACATCTCCTGACATCTGATTTCTCATCTTTTGATTATCACAACTACACTCGAAAAAAAAAATTTTTAGGCTTTGTTCATCATTTTTGGATCTAAAACAACATTATCACACAAATAGTAAAAATAAAGTTAAAAGTAGGTAGTAACATTCCTAAAAATAATAATAATATTTCTAACAATTATTGCATTCTTTCATATGGTAACAAACTTAAATAATAGTAATAAAATTATTAAAAGTTCTTGTAACTCTAACCTAAATACTATATACAATGTAAACAATTTTTAATAAGCATAAGAAGAAGACAGTGCATTAAATATGGGGATTCGAGAGACATAAAAGATCATAAATTACTACTCACTAGATCCTACAAGATGCCCTTCAATATTAGTAGATTAATAAGTCTTTAAAGCCCTTTTGTTTTGCTTATGTCATGACTATGGAAAGTTATATATGACAAGATTGGAGAAATAACTTTAGGATGATAAGAGGAATAGATGAAGGGTGGAAAAAGTGGGGAAGAGGAAGGATGAAGAAAAGAAAGATGATGAACCTAAAGGGAAGAAAGATGAAGAAATAAGGGGAGGAAGATCATGAAGGAAACCAAAATTGGTAAGGAATAAAAATGGCAGGGGAAGAAGAACTCATTTAGAAATATAGCAAGAGTAAATGGTGCAGAAGAATATGGACTGTTTAACAGAGCAAGGGTATTTCCATCCATCATTTGTCATTTAGTCCTGTAAAATAATATCAATTTTTAAAATCCTTCGTTATAATTTTTATCAAGTCTGGGCCTTTCTTTCTATTTTTTCCTTTTTCTTTCTTGGCAACATGTTATTTGGATAATCATAATATTTTCTCATAAATTAGAAAGATTATCAAGTATTCTTTCAATCTTATAACAACTGAATTATGGGAATACCAAAATATATAAGATTTTTAACTTGTAGATATTTTTGTAATTTAAAGTTATATTATTAATTTTTTTTAAATTTTTTTCTATATGCCATAATTGTAATAACAAAATCTAGTAATAAAGATGTTAAAACATAAATTATTTTTTTAAAAATGTTTAAATTATATGACACCTATTATTTTTATAGAAAAATATATTTTTTGTTAAAAAATAAAGCGATTATCAAAATATTTTTAAAAATAATATTAATTTTATTAATTAAAAATATTTTAAAATTTTTGTTTGAATATTATTTATTTTGTATTGAAAATTATAGATTTATTTCATTTTAAAATCTATTAAATTTCATGCAATACTTATTTCATTAATATATATTTAATACACATATTATTATTAAAATTAAAAATTATTAATTACTATCCTTTAATTTTAAAAATTATTTTGTAAACATGTTCTTTATTTTTAATAATTATTAACTTTATTATAAAATAATTTCATAATTTATTAAATTTAGAAAAAAATATTATTTTATACTAGTCAAATATATAATTAATACTTTATATATATTGTATAAATAATAAATATGAAGATATTTTTATCAAAATAATTATAATTATAACTTATTTTTTGTTACAAAGAAAGTAAATACACTGTATGTTTTAATTCTGAGGAAATGGAATGTAATTTTTTAAAATAAAAATAAAAGTTATGTAATTTAACTATCTTTTAAGAGAAAGGAAAATAATTTGCTTTAAAATTTATTCGTATTTTTCTCTCACTGCAATTATAATTACTTAATTTTTCACCAAATTATAAAATTTGAGATTATGTAGATATTTATACATTTCTTCTCCACAGTAATAAGAAGGTTTGACTTGTCTTCTTTCTTTTTACTAGTGCGTTGCTCCAAAAAATCGTTTATAGTTGCTCCAATGCTTGAAGTGTCTTTAATGCCTTGGTAAAAATGACCGATGTTTGAGACCTTGTTAGAAAAACATACTCACTAAGGTGGATTTGCTGAAGATAATAATGGAAATGGAGAGAAAGTGGAGAAGCCACAAAATGAGCCTCATCCATTTGTAGTTAAATCCTACAGCGCAGAGACAAAAGCCAAGAGATGCAATGATCATGGTTTTATAATCCGAGATGGAGAGAGCAACAACTGTTGGAATACTCATAATCTGGAATTTTCACATAGATGCATCTGAGGACTAAGTGTATACATTGTTATTACATACAACATGGACAATGAAAAACAGCAACATGTAGCGAAGGACCTTTACCGTATGCATGTACAAGGATTAGCATTTGGGGAAGACAACTAAGGGGAGAAGGATAGGCAACAGCAGTATTGAAGAGGAAGACCCTTGGTCATCTCTCTCTTTGGCCGAAAAAGAAATATGAGAACTTTGAACAAAGAAATATTGATGCAATATAAATAAGAGCTACAGGGAACTAAGGTAGTCTTTTATCAATGTCAGAATGGGGTTGGCGTAAAGATATCCTTCCAATCTCTCAAACATGATTCCATCCATCCGGGCCTGAACTCCATCAGAAAATGTCAAGCTTTGTAACAGCTCCTTCGATGTTCTGTCTACCCCAACTAGGGTACTCCCAATGCCACTTAAAATCTCTGGTAGAGAAGGGCTGGGTCTTGAGAGCTCCACAATTGTAACCTGGCATATCTCGCACAATTACAGAATCACCAAGAAAACTTGTAATTTTCAGGATATAGCCATATATGCACATTGCCAACTAAAAAGGTATTCCCAAATAAACCTGTTTGTCTTCAGGTATATTGGCCTTCAATTTTGCTATGGCAATTGCACGAGAAAGCCCACCAATAGCATCAACCAAACCATGTGAAGCTGCATCGTTACCAGTCCAAACTCTCCCCTGTGCAACCTTCTCCATCTTGTCTACCTAATGACAAAAATAGTAGCTCTAACTTCAACCTACAAGGAGGAAGAAAAGAAAGCGAAGAACTAGAATAATACTTCAAATCATACAGTCATCGATCTGGAAAATGCTGCCTTATCTCGAAATTGTTTATAAGCATGCTGTGCAGACTTGGCAAATAACTCTGCTTCATCTGGTCTGCACAAAAATATGAAGATAAAATAAAAATATTTGTCTGTCGCACATATCATATATGGACTGATACAACAGAGAAGTGATAACCCTGCTGTAAATGCCATCAATTGAAAGAACAAAGGGCATAGCATTTAAACCATAAGGGAAGACTAACAGACTATATAAACTACATGAAAATCACCCACTACAATAGTCAAATTGTATTCTTGTTTTGCTAACCCTTGTTATCACTCAGCTGATCATGCAGTGCCTAGAGGATAGAATAAGATGAGACTGATACACATATTCTCTTGTTTTGCCACAATCTTCTTGCAAGAGAGTGTGCTACTGTTTGCAAGGGCCAACTTGATGCCCTTTCGAGAGATCCTGAAGAACACACACAGTAGCCACCAGTTTCAATTACATACATTCACAATCCATGTGAGATTTGACTGTCTGTCACACTGTTCTAATAGCCAGATTCAAAGTTTTTATAGCCCACCAGCCAGGGAACACTCAACGGGAATACTTTATGAGAAGCTTTTAGATCTCAAAGGACAATTGATACACAGTATCTAATCAGAAGCCTAACTAGGAAGGAAGAAAATCAAGAATTCAAGATAGTGTAGCAACCACAAATTAACATTTAGTGCTTTTAAAGAACTATGCAGTTCCTGGACTTTTCTTTTTGGTGTAGTACCCTGGTTAATATTCTCTCCTATTCCACAAGAATTTTTACCAGGCCTTATTACCTAAAAGGACGTTGTTCTGCAGCAAGGAGCTCAGCATATCTTCCCCTTGATATGATTTCTTTATTAAATCCAATCTTCTCGTACAGTTTCCCCAGGTTAAATTTTCCTAAAAGAAAATGTTATCAGATTAACAGATTATAAATTGCACATACAATAAAATCAAGATCTTTTAATTTTTTAGAAATTCATTTTTAAGAAAATAACCTAAATGCTCTTGCATTTTTCAGAGAGATAAATGGTTTTTTTTTTTGGGCCCAAAATATAATGCAGAAGATGCTAAGTCCCATACTAAAGAGAGGAGGTTAGTATTCCAATATATATATATATATATATATCATGTCCAATAATTAAGATTTATTTCATCTTCTCTTTCTTAATGTGTAACATGCAGTCTCATGTACATAGAGATTTACAACTATACATATGATGGATATCTCAATTATTGGAATTCCAGAGTATATATCAAAGGCGAACTTTATCCTACATTGGTTATTATCAGGTGTTCATTTGCACGCAGAGTTCTCAGATATCAACATTGTACAGTCTTGCATATCCCCTCCCCCTTTCCTCAGTCGATTTTGAAGACTTGCTAATTAATTTCTATTAATATCGTATCAAATTTGTGTGTCTTAAGCAAAGGGAAAATGGAAATACAATGATTTTTGCTTGAAGCATGTAAAAAGAAGATCCTTAATTAAGCAATCCAATGTTGATTTCAACATAAATATATCAGTTCCTCATTTATCATTTTTTTTTTAACATACATGTGTTTGTGTGAAACTTATATAATGCTTGTTTCAGTTCTTTATATTTTTCTATACTTGTTCAGGGTTAAACATTATTAGTTTTAGTTAAATTATCCTCTCTCCATGCCCCAATTCTTTCACCTATTAAAGCACCTAGGTTCACCTGTGACCACTCCAATTGAACCAGTTAAAGTAAGGCTTTCTGCGACAATAGTTCCTGCTGCCATTGCCATATAGTAACCTCCACTTGCTGCCACATCGGACATTGAGGCAATGACTGGTTTTGAAGCAGCCAAAAGTCTGATTTCTCTCCACATCCTGCAGATCATGACACCAGAGAATGATTAGCTGAATATGCAGATTATCCTTTTCACACATTCCTTTCTTCGATGCAAGATCACCAAAATACTTAGAATTATGTCCTTAACACAGATTTATTTTAAATTTAGATAGACCATAAAAGATATGAGTAACTCTTAAAAAGTGTCAACGGAAAATCAACAATTTCTTACAATTCACATATCAACAGAGCAATTTTCAAACATAAAATTAACTCAGAGGGAAATTTACCAGCACTTACAAATCAGACGCAAGAGCATCACCTCCAGGACTATCAATTCGGATAATAGCAGCCTTATATTTTTTGGACTCTGAGGAACAAAAAAACACCCCATGTGACCAGGAAACAAACTATGACATTCATATAACCAGTTAACAAAAATAAACTGTAAGGATACTGTCCAAGGTTTCAGGTTTGTTAAACAATAAAGACTATGATTATCCCATAGGTATAGTCTTAGCTGTTGCATACATATGAATAATTGAACCCCCCACCCTCCACATGGTTGAACATAAAAATGAATAGTTCTGCTAGGCATATATTTATTATGTACAGAATTATATGTGTGTACTTGTATTCCTCAAATTTTCTATGGACAGTGAATCTCTCTGCTTCTGCGTCTGGTACTTGAGGAATCTCATGAATTATATATAACTTAATTTTTACAGACTCCTATTACCCAAAATAAACCACTTTTATGCATAAAGTCGTCGGGAGGAAACCATACTTCTGAACAACATGTTTTGTAATATAGAAATGTAATACCTTGCTTTACATTCATTTTGCAAGGAATTATGTAATTCTGATAAATAAGAAAATATTTATTATACATAAATTTCAACCACCATAATCAATGTAATCGAGCCTAGTAAGTAATAACATTTCATTATCTATAGCAAATTTTACTTGGCATCCTGTGTTGAATTTTAGAGAAGTTAAAAGATCAAGTGTACCTCTCACACTGCGAATCTTCTCAATAAACTTCTCCCCAATAATACCTGAGCCTGACACACTTAATGGACCCTCAATGCGACTAATACTCCCTGAGGCTCGGATGAGGGCTATCAAGTCTTTACCACCTGATATTCCAATGGTCCATTTCCTCACTCTGGAATATCTTCTGTAATTAATAATGGAAAAAGTATGCCTTCAGACGGTTAATATGACTTAATTTACAAGTTTTAATCAATCAGTAAAAGCATCTATTAGCAATAACAGTCAGGTGAGAAACAGAAAAACAGAATAAGTAACCAGACAACTAAAATATACATAAATATACCACAATATATGAGAACCAAAGGGTTCTGTCTATATGGGTACAAATAGAAAAACTCCACACAATTGTAAAGTAGCTATAGGTCCATTTTCATCCATAACAATTTCCCAGTTCACATCAAAATTCAAGCATGAAGATTTTAAGTTTTCTTAATATTTGGACATGATCACAGGACTTAGAAGATCATAGGTGCAAGTTTGCACCAGTATATTCATCAAACAACCAAGAGAAAATTCAAGATTCTTTTAAACTCAGTATGATATAATTATTACCCATCTTAAACCTGGGGAGTTAGATACCAACTTTTCATTGCCAGTACCTTTAGGCCTAATAGCTCCTCCTCCCCTTAAGGCATAAAGGTGGAAAGAAAATTGATCTGAAGTTCTGTGATTGTGAAAAATATTACCAACTTACTGCCATTGAAAATAATCAGATAGCTGCATGGTGCATATAGCAGAAAAAGTAGAATATATTGCAGGAAGAAACTTTTAAAACAGACAACGAATTGTAAAAGACTGGGGGTTTGTTGAGAGTTTCCATAGTTAGATGTTCGTAAAGCTGAGTTTTATCTCTAAGTTGTTCCTTGGAAACCTCTAAAATAAATTGCATACCTGTAATCCACCATAGGAAGATTTTTATCTTTTTCCACTCCCAGTCTCTCTTTCAACATGGAAATAACCTGCAAAACATTGAATGTTGCACATCCTTGTAACCTGCTTTGATATATGTGTATTCTCATACTTGAAAACAATATATTAACCATTTTCAATGATATAATACATATATATATATATATATATATATGAATACAGTCAACTATGAGAACAGCAAATTCCATAAGTTAGTCAAAGAAGCAAATATATACACCACACTCTAAAGGGGCAGAGGATAAACTCCCTCTTAGGATGTTTCCATATAAGTTTGCATATCCACTTTTAGATGAGATTCAATCGTAATCTCTAATAGTTTATAAAGGGAGCTAGCACATGCAAATAATCTTCCATGTAAAATAGGAGGTTCATGTACCTCATCATCATAGTTTATGTTTGTTATGAAGCCCTCTTCTTTCAGCTTGTCTACTCGATAGACTCCTTCATTTATAAAGTTCTCAATATCTTCTCTTTTTTTTCCTGTATAAAATTTTCCAAAGCCCAGAAGTTATTTATTACTTCAAGATTCAACTGAAACTTTGATTGCAAGTGCACCTTTTGCAAAAGAGACTTTATCCAGCCAATTTGTATAGATATTATCAAGCAATGCAGTCAGCATCTCACAATTTGCTTCAGTTATGGTTCTACGGGCTAGTTGATCCCCAGCACTTTTGTATTTGCCAATCCTTTCCACTTGTGGTTCAATTCCTATGTTATCTAAAACACCTGAAAAGGAATAATAAATGATGCCAAGAAGTTAGTAGACATCAAAGGGTTCAAAAATTGCATGAAGTTAATGAACGGTTTTCCATAATGCATTTGAAAAATGCACAGCAGTGTATAAAACAAATTTCATGAACAACTATAACATGAGTTTCTTTTTTTTTTACCAAAAAACAAAAAAGAACCAAAGCATGGGCTATTCCATACAGAATTAAAATAACATTAAGCAAATAATTTAGCACAGGTTTATAAATCTAGTAAAATATATAGTACCATTTTAACAAACTTCTGTAGACTTTTGTAATAAGTACATATTAGTATCAACTATCAAGACCCGAATATTTGTATGAATAAATCAAGTACCAAGTAATTCCCTTACAAGGAGGAGATGTCTACATATTATATACAAACATATTACTCTAACGGCTGCTAATCTGGAAACCACCTTACAGACACCCCCCTGAAACAGGGGAAAGTCTCGAGGCTAATTACCTCATAATACATCAGACTATGCACTCAAGTTAAGAATAGGGTCTATAATTCCAAATAAACATCTGATGCATTAAGCAACTAACCCAAAAGATAGTCTGTCTTACTCATTTGCAAAGATTTAAAATCATGTAAAAAATAGGAACATAGTCATTCCACGCCAGGGTTAAAAGTTGAAACCTCTTCCCTCCCCGTACTCCCTAATGAAAAATTGTGAGAAAAGCAAAATCTTACTTGAATATATGAAGGGAAAAGCAAAATCATCTTACCTCTGAGGAATGAGGCTTGAACACTCAAGCCAAACAAAGAAAAATAGGCACTTGGAGGGGCATATATCTCGTCACAAGCACAAGCAAGGTAGTATTCTTTTTCTTGACATGAAGGGAGATAAGCCACAACAAATTTTCCTACAAGCATCATCAACAATCAATGCTACTGATATTCACAAGTAAAAACGATCATCACTATAGGTCACTCAACATATTAGTGGCGACTAGAGAAAAGGAATACTACAATAATATTTAGATATATAAACCTCAACTACAACATAGAAGATGATATCTAAGCATTATAACTTGTGGTTCACGTATTGGCAATCATGTAGGGGCATAACAAGGCTTTGGCAAAAGTACTTCTACAAATTAAAGTGCCATGACCAACCTAACTTGTTAGCTGTCAAACTTTTATTCATTTTTTAATGTGCAAATTCTCCCACACCCCATCTTCCCAACAGAAAAGATAGACAAAGTGTGTCTATGTTCTCCCCAAAAAAAATAGCATTAATTCAAAACAATTTTACACAAGATGTTACGTGGCAGCAGATACGTAAACTCTAGTAACTATTCTGTTATTGTCTTATTTCTGGTATTTTGCTATTCTATTAAGTTGTAGTCATGTTAGTGGCTGGTTGTTAGTCAGCCAATAGAAGCTAACTACATATAATGAAGAAGAATGCTCAAGCTTTCTCCTATAAGCTATAAATAGGAGGAAGTCAGTCTTGATGTACTGTTGATTGATTCTTGGAATAGACTACCGGTATTGAGTACCACAATTACGTTCATTCTGTACCACAAGATGAGAGCTTTTCAGATAAATGTACTTTTCAAGAAACTCAACTGTTGGATTAGAAGCTATCATAATACATGCTATTTAAATTTCACCCAAGTTGGAAACAAAAGCTTATTTATTATATAATGTCAATGTAAATATAAATATCAAATACGAATTTTATATTTGCAGCTATATTTTAAATATAGAAAGGAAAAAAGTCTCGTTGTTCAATTACATCTTATTTGGTAGGTAGGTTTAGCAAATTTTTTAGTAAAATTTACACCAGCTTCATTTGATCCTAACCCATTTAAGCTTCTATGAATAACACATAATATGCAAAATTCTATAGTTTGATATTGATGTAACAGAAGTAAGGAGGTGAGACTCGAAAATACCTGATTTTTTGAAATTCAATACGTGCCTTCGAATTTCTTCTACTTTAGCCCAGCCACAATTTAAAATATCAATATGGAGATAGACACCAGAAATACGAGGATCATATGCTGCTTTCAAAAAGTTCTCACAAATTTGAGGTAAAGATAATCCCCGAGAGAAATTACTCTTCATCTGATCGGATATCTAAACACATGAGAGAACAGTGTATTTAAAACTCCAAAACAAAAAACCAAAGCTAATTTTGGCGTACAATTACACTTGCAGCAGTTGATTCAGTGACTTAGATGCAGAAAGCAATATTCGTAACGCTTGATACCACTTTTCTACAATCAAACTTAGCTTTCTTACCCTTTTATTTGTTGGCTAATAAAACAGAAAACGCCCAAATCAATCCCCGAAGAAGAACTCAAAGCTACAAATATATATCGAAAGATGAGGAGGAAACCTGGCCGCGCAACTTCATTGTGAGAACGCTGCCCTTGCGGACACGCTCCCAAGGGAACGCAACCAACATCTTAAGCTTCACTAGAAATCCTCTCCACCCCGTAATGGCTTCAAATTCAAACTCACCGCTCGGATAATCCTCATCAGCAATTCTGGCAAATTGATTATTAATTCCATCCTTCCCAACAGCTTCTTCCCCGTCTTTAGTCTCTGAAGGTGAAGAATCGAAAGCACGAACTGCTAAGTCTCTACGGGACTGAAAGGGCCAGAGATGTTGAGGGCGCGAAAGAGAAGAAACCGAACCCGAGAAGCGGCTTCGAAAATGGAGGCGAGAAACGGGAGCGGTAAAGGCAGAAAAGGGAGTAGCAAGGAAGGTGGTGCATCGGTGAACGGAGCTGAGATGAGAGCTGTGCAGAAGCAGCTTCGACATTTCTGTGACGAAGGAGGATCAGTTCATCCCTCTGGTCGTGACGACTGACAAGTGAGTAGTAGGGAAAAGAAACGAAAGCCGGCACTGAAAATGTGAGAGGGTGACGTGGTTTTCTTCCCTCCACGTCGTCGTTTATTATCAGGTTACCGTTATCTCATCGCAGTTTATACTTGTTCTTGGAAGAAGTCACCGTACCGTCCTAAAGAATGGGAGAAATTTTAGTGTCGCTTTTAAATCTTTTTTGTTATATGTTTTAATAATAATATAATAAATATATAATTTTAATAATTTAACATCATATGATTAGAATTTTAAAAGAATCTTTTTTATACATATCATATTTTTAATTAAAAATGTTGATAATAATAAAAGTATAAAAAATTATACTTAAATCAATCTATGAAAAAATGTAAGTAGTTAATGAAAGATTTTAAATTTAAGCTCTTCATTATGTATAAAAATATTTATTTTTACAAAGAAGCTAAAATGCTATTAGTCATTGTTAATTTGTTTGGTAATGAAAAATAAATAATTTTAAGTAAAATAATTTGATCTTTTTTGCAGTTAATATTAAATGTGTAAGCCTTTTTATGATTTTAAGAAATATAAAAGAAAAAAAATTGTTGGTAGACAAGAAGACTCTCGAGCCAAGCCAATTCATGATTGGGGGAGGGGGAGTGGATAGTTTATGTGCAAAAGAATTTCTTAACTTATATTCAAATAAAACATCATTTGAGTCAAGAGTCTTGCATTATACCCAAAAAAAGAATGTGTATTTTATATAGTTTACTACTACAATTTAGAATTAAAGTTAAAAAATTGTTGAATTATATGTCAAATGTTAATCCATAAAATACATATCCTTGAAAATTATTTGAGTAAATTAATAATTTGGTCTGTAAAAAATTGTTATTTTTTAAATTTTATCCTCTAAAAATAAAATTTCTCAATTTAATTTTCAAAATTTTCTTCTAATCAAAATGATCTTTCATTGGACAAAACTCAAAATCACTTAATAGATCTAGTGATATAACATATACAAGGTCCACATAGCTTTGAACTTATAGTTTGAATTTGCTATAGTGATAATTTCTCCCAAAAAATGATGACATTTTGATAGCCAATTGGCTTTTGTAAAATTTGCTTAACCCCTTGAGTAAAGTTAGGCAAATTTGAGTCATGAGTCACTGGGCACATGGCTTTTCATTTATGTCATACTATCAAATTTATTAAATCATTAGAATTTTTGCTTGATACAGAAATTATTTTGATTGGAGAAAAAATTTTGAGAATGATATAAGAAATTTTATTGTTGGATGACTAAATTAAAAAGTAAGTATTTTTTGAAAGACTAAATTATTAATTTACTTATAATATTTTTAACATAGTTATGATTATAAAAATCTTTTACTCAATAATATTTTAAAATAATTTATTAAGTTTTTTTTCTCTATATATAAAAATAGTTTATATCAAATTCTAATTGATAAATAATATATTTTATTAATTAATAAAATAATAATCTCGTGATACTATTAAATAATCCAGCCACTTCAAAATATTATTACCACTTTGCTGTTTACATGGTCTGTCCACTCTTCTATTTTAATTTCTTTCTTTTTTTTAACAAAATATGCGTTATGTAACTCCCTAACTTTAGGGTGTTATGTATTCTTAATACTAGATCATAACAAAAGTATGATAGAATTTTGACTATTAAAATTTTTCTTATTTTGTTTGATTGCATAAATTCTAAAATAAATCTTATAGATTTTTTTTTTAACCACATGTGGAATATCTAGCACCGAATAACTAGTATCATATATTTAATATTTATAAAAATTACAAGAATATTTGATAATTTAAAAGGTTCTAACATTAATATATAATTTGTCCCCTGAACTATATGACTAAACATAAGTTAATGTTTCTTAACTATTTTTACGTTCATCCAATAAGGTTATTTTGTCTTCTTTATGCTATGATCTAATTAGTAAAGTCTGAATCCTTGACTAAATACATCACCAAGCATGAATATTATATTTTGTCTAAGTATTTCTAAAAAAAATTAAATTAAAAAAATATTATTGTAAATTTCTATTTAATTTTTGAATTATTTTCACCTTTGGAATCATTCTAATTTTCATATCATTAGAGTCAAATTTAATTTGAATAAAAAAGAGTTAAATTTAATTTTTGAATCAATTTTAATTTAATTTTTATCTAATAAAATATAAAAAAGGGAGTCGGTGGACTCAGGTTTAATTTATGAATTAAAGTTAATTTAATTTTAAGTTAATAAAATAGTCCAAAAAAAGAGTTATTAGAATCAGGTTTAATTTTTGAATCAAGCTTAATTTAATTTTAAGTTAATAAAATAACCCAAAAAAAACCTAAAGGTAAAAATCCTAATGTTTTATATTGTTTTAAGCCCAATTCATCTTACAAGGTAAAACAAAAAAGTGAGTCAAAACTCATTACTTGAGGGTTAAGACATTCAGTTCATCTTTTTCTGAAAGGTAAAGAATGTTAGAAATATGAAACTCTTAGAAAAAGAAATATTAGATTAGCCCTAATCTTAGGAAGAAGGAATTAAATGATGATTTTAAATTTTCTTATGAGAAACAATCCTAGTATTTGAAAATAAAGGGGTGAAGTAAGGTTAACGGAGGAGATGACCAACTGAAAATAAAGAAAGCTCGAGGAAGCGAGAAAACAGGATGAAAAGCATTGAGAGAAGAGATCGAGAGAGGCGAGTTGATAGATCAGAACCAAAAGAAGACAAGAGGACGAACTGGAAGAGCACGGAGGTAATCTTCCTAAATTCTTATTCCAGATCTCAATAACTTGCCCATGTACTATTGTTCTATAAGGGGTTAGAGTCAAGTTTGTATATGCTTGTGTCAATGAGTTTCTATACTATGAATCTTATACGACTTGCTTGTACCGGGACTTCTATTATCTATAGTAGTTTGGTGGTTCTTGTCTGTCCCAATTTACAAGATTGTTGATAACGTGATGTGGTTATGTTTTACAATATTTGTCCCTGCCAATTTGTGGAACTATTGACGTGAATTGCTACGCATAAAGTTGTTTGTGATTTATAATGCATGCTGACTTGTCAATGTGATCGGATGTGAAATGAATGCTGTGAATGGCTTAAATTCATGATGCATAAATTTATGAAATCCAATGGTGATGTGATCAAATGGTGCATAAATTTGTGAAATCATCGATATGAATTGCTTCATTGGTGCTATTCTTCCATATTGTGCACACATGCACACACGAGCACAATAAATTGTTTGTCTAATTTTGCTTTCTTTTAGAGCTATTATTTATTTTCAAATAATAATAATAATAAAATTTTTCTTTCTAAGAAGATAGTCAAATCATTTTTATTTTTATTTTTCTAGGAAATTAGGTGAATCATTGACCAAAAAAATTAAATAAAAATATGATTTTAAAAATTAAAAAAAAATAAAAGAGAGAAAATGGAGAGATCAAGAAAGTGAGACTCATTTAGTTTTCATAAATTAAAACACGTAAACCAACATGCAAATTTGTTTTGTTTATGAAATCAAATTAATTTCATTTTTTTACTCTTTTCACCAAAAATAAATAAATAAAATTTATCAATCAAATGACATACATTTTTACTCTATTTCAAACTACATAAACTTTGATCTTTTTATCGGATATGTAGACCCTAAGTCACATTCATGGGTTAAGTCTTTGTCCTTTTTTGTAATTATTTTATTTTGTCCCGTTTTGTAATTATTTTATTTTATCCATTTTTTGTAGTTATTTTATTTTGTCTATTTTTATAAATATCTTATTTATTCTATTTTTTAATATTTCATTTTCCCCATTTTTATAAATATCTTATTTTTTCTATTTTATAGATACTTTATTTTATTTTATTTTGCTTTTGTAAATATTTCCTTCTTATTTTTATTTTTATTTTTTGACCTTTTATAAATATATTATCTTATTTTATTTTCTTTCTCTTTTTCCTTATCTATTTTTGCATGTGTTTTAATTAGGATAATTAAAATAAAATTAAAGCAATATATATCTTACATAATTGACTTAGGGTAGTTGTACTTTGGAACGGGCTTTGTGGGATACTTGACACTTTTCTCGTGCACAATTGACTCTTAAATCCATATCTAATGCGTAAACTATCATTTTCTATTTGTTTTTAAAAAAAATCAAAAAAAAAATTTATAATTAATATTTTGGTGACAACTCTATTTTTTTGTTTTTATTTCCAAAAATCAAAATTTTATTTTTTCTACGCCTTGTGGTCACATTTCAAGTGTGATACCAAATGTAGCAAGAATTTACATTTTTTAGTAAAAACACTTATTACTATTATTTAAAAAATAGCGATAGTCTAATAGCCATGTGTGCATAAAACTTTTTTGTCTATATTCATTTGTCTATAGCATGTAAGAATAGCAAGTACAACATGGCAAACTAAATGCAAACAAGATAACAATTATATTAAGGATATAAACATATAAGCATAGAATATATATTCACATATATGTATATTCATCTTGAATCATGTTTAGATAATATTAATCATAATAGTGACATGCTAAATGTATCATATTATAGATTAAGACATGGTTAATATATCACACGTAATTAGATTCCAATAACACAAATTTGTGATATAATAACATTCACATCCAACTAGATCTTTCAAAAGCATCGTTTAAGCAATATTAATTCACTTTAATCATAACAAGCTCAATTCTTTTATATCTGTGTACCTCTTAACTTGTTACATACTTGCATACATTGTCATTTCATTCATAAAGCCTACATAATACTCCAATTAATATATTCTGTGAATACTCTTTTAAAGAGACATAGACGATCCTACCTTAAAAGTGCTCATATAAAGAAAACACTTCCACTAATCACGTATCAAGTATCTCATACTACTTGTGTAAGTTTAGATTTTTAATCATAGGTAACACATTAAGCATCTCATATTACTTGGTGTGAGATTTAGATTTTTAACACTGTCAAAAAAGAAGATTATTTTCCTTAATTATCATGATCAATGAAATCATCACTTAAAAGGAGTAAATATAATTATAGTGTCCCTTACAATGGATCTACAACCTTAACTTGGAACTTAGAATCTGAAAGTTACATGAGGGCCTTCTAATCCTCTTGTGGTCCTCTTGTCATAACCTTATCTCTATGAGAATAGGACTTCAAACTGTGAGGGACCTAACTCATAAGTTGATTCCAAATGATCACACTTTTCCTTTCATATACACAGAGTTTCTTTCTCTGCTAATGAAAACCATTCCTTTAAATCTTATCCCTTAAAACTTAATCCTTTAGAGACTTATAATGAAATTGAGAATTTATAGAATCCCATTTCTAAAGATTATCTCTTATTGCGAATCCTTTTCTTAAGAACTTCGCCTCCATTTTTGCTTTGCCTTGGCTACTTATTCAAATACTTGCACATATATAAATATTATAAATAATATATTGTGTAATGATAGCAAGGTTACATATAATCCTCATATTCTAAGTTATTTAAGTTATGTTTCATGGTCCATATTTAATTATTCTTTTATACTTGAATGAGTAACACATCAACAAACAATATAAGTACAACCCACAAATAACTATGTTGTATAAAATATAATCTTATTAAGGTGTAAACATCTGTCATAACTAAGGCACTATATGATATCAATCATACTTATTGAACATAGATAACCTAATGCAGTTACATAGGAATATGGTTACACATAAATATTGTATTACTTAACTTTATATTTCAGGTCATATTCATTAGGCATAAATCATCTTTCTAAACAAATATTAAATCCTGACAAACATTTGTATATCATAAATCATGTATATAGTTATACATATATGTATCATAAAGCAGACATGTGTGTGTGTATAGATCAGACATGTAGATATATATCATATATATGAGTGCACATATGAATTAATCATGGATATAGACATACATATGTTTGCTTTCATATCTTATACAGGATACAGGTATTAACCGTTGTCTATATAAATTTTAATGAAATCATTTTTCCTTTTTACCATGTCTTGTAGTGTCTTTAGTGTTTTAACAAAGTCCATATTTTGTCCATATAGGAGTACTCCAAATGTTAAGTCATCTATGCATAGGAATAATCTAAAGTTCAGTTATTCATGTATAAGAATTAGGGCATTTTAGTATCACAATCTTCCATATATAAGAACAATCTAGGGTTTAGTCTTTTATGCATGAGCCTCAAAGTATTTTCCTTTGCACAGATAATTAAGTGAGATATTACCATATTTAAATTCTTTAAGTTCTTTGAGAATTTAATAAGCTAACCAAAATCAAATGTTCATGCATATGTCTCCTAACAATCAAATTCTTCATTTTTATTGGAAAAAGCTTGGTTGTTATAAAAGAAAACAATTAGACTAGTTGACTACTCATAGTGAATGGTTGATTGATCCTTACCTGATAGTCGATTATTCACTTATAGACAATTGATTGATGTTGGATAGAGTGACTTGCTTTTAAAAGAATAACTAACTAGTCGATTGTTTATAAGATTGATCAATTGGTTCTCATTAGTTGATCAATTGATCTTAGGGAGACAATCAATTGGTTGCTTCTGAAATCAATAATATTAGTGAAAGACATGATAGTCAACTGATGGCCTTAGACTAGTCAACCATTTGTTGATATTCTATTTTACATTTATCCTTGTAACAACATCTTTTTTAGGATTTTAGCCAAAATTTTCCAAGTAATCCAAAATACCCATAACATAGCATCATGTAAGCATTAAGAGCATCAAAGAATTACTAGGATTTAAAGAATTGATGGAAGAATACATTTAATCTTATCTACTAGAACTTCAACTTCTCATATAGTTTTCTAAGAATAGAGAAGGAGAAGAAAAAACTCATGCTATCATTCTATGTCGAAACAAGGGTGTTTTCTTACCTTGATCTTTTGAATCCTTAGCTTCCTCTTTAGTTTCTTCTTCTTCCTTTTTCTCCTCTTCTTCTTTCACATTCTTTCTCTACTTTCACTTTCTCTCTTTGTAGCTCTCTCTTCTCTTAAGTTTTCTCACTCTCAAACTTCTCTTTTCTTTCCCCTTTATTTCTCTCATTCTTAAAAGGAGGTGGTTATAATGTTTTAGGTTGAAGTGGTAGAGGGAAGGTGTTTAATGTTTTTAGGTGGTTGTCTAATTGGGGAAGAATTCGAGCTCCTCTCTGTCATGACCTCTCTTGTTTCGAAGAGTGGCTAAGTGCTATAACACAACCAAAGAAGGGCATTTATAAGTGTTCAAAGTACTACAAGTTGCCTTCTCTCTCTCTCTCTCTCTCTCTCTCTCTCTCTCTATATATATATATATATTTTCTCCCTCTTATCCTCATTGTTCCCTTTGTAAGATTCTCAAAGATATAAGAGTTGACCCTTTCTCGTGCTCTGACTTAGAATATCTCATTCAAGATCTTGATTTATAGGAAGTCTCAATTATAAAAGTTGTTTTGATCATTAATGTAGTCATTTTCATATAAAAATCTCTTTCTAATTCTACCATCTTCATTTTAGGAAAAATCATATTTAGACTCCACAGCAAATCATAATTTAATCCTTAGTTAAAATCGCACTCTAAACCATAAACATTTAATAATTATCTTTTGACTTTCAAATTTCACTTCAATATCCTTTTATTTCGCAAATAATTTTTTTATATTTTTAGAGCCTTAATGCTTAATGGAATTTATTGAAATTCCTTTCTTAAATATTTATTATTTATTAAATAATAATTAATTCTTAAAAATTCTTAAAAATTCCTATTAAATTCCTAATTGGTTTCATAAAATTTTGTTATATTTTTAATAATTTCTTCAATTTTCCTTATGGCTAAAATTAAAAAAAAATCATATTTTTTCATGTAACTATTAAACTAATTTTTTTTATTATTTATTTCACTTAATATTAATTTAACTAAGGATATAATTTTGAATCTTACTTGCTACTTCGGTGTGCGCGTGCACAGGTGTGTGTATTTTTATTAAAACACGCCAATTATTATGATTTCTTTTTAAATTATCAGTATGTAGTTTAAAAATTTTGGTATAAAACATCTAATATTTATCAGTTATAATTAATGACTATATAAACCGAAAAGGGAGCTAAGATTGTGTGTGTGTGTTTATGTGTGTGTGTGTGTGTGTAGAGAGAGAGAGAGAGAGAGAGAGAGAGAGAGAGAGAGAGAGAGAGAGAGAGAGAGAGAGAATTTGTTCCACATCAATATTACTAGTTAAAGGTTTGGATTTTTATTGAGTAATGATCTTATGTCCTCAAGAATACATATTCCTTAGTTATGACACAATCAATTATTAAATAATCCTAAATATAAAATAATGTTTTGTCTATTTTAATAGATTTATTACTATAATTATACTTATTAATTACTTAAAATTAAATTAAATTTTTTAAGAACTATTATTTATTAAATAATTTAATATTTTGAGTAATTATTTAATAAGATATTATTCTATATATTTAATAATTAATTGTGTTCTTATAAAAAAATATATGTATACTCTTTAGAGCATAAAATCATCACTTGTTTTTATTTATTTGTAAAAATTTAGATAGGGGTTTACAACTAAAAGGTAAGCTATAGTGAGAAGCCGCGATGCATTGCAAATCATTTAAATACCAATCAATGGCTTGCTTCTTTATTTGCCCCTTTCGTATCGAAAGCGACTTTGTCTCCTCAAAGCATTATGTTACTGATTTTATCTTCCTCTCTCGAAGGTCACACTAACGGATAATTAATTAATGCTCAAACCTAGTAGAACTTCATTCACATGTGATATGTCCTGTTTAACTCACTCCACCCTCCACTCATTTACGCATGATATGATACTGTGTCTTGTCTCTTAATGCTCGGAATCAATATTCCTATTTACTAAAGAAAATCAAATTAATATAACTCATTGCTGTATCTTTTTCTATTTATAATATATAATTTTCGATTGTTATTAGAAACTAAAGAAGAAAAAAAAAAACGAATCTTCAACATGTTTGAATTAGAATTATCTCCCAAAATACTCGGGATGCTTTGTTAGATTTAATTTGTTTGCTCCGAAACCATGATAACACTATTGGTAATTGATCTAATTAATTAGGTACATGAATGTTTTAAAGAAACAATTTCTTCTTTTTTTGGTCCACCAATAGTTTTTATATATAACCACTTACAACAGCTTAAGTAGCATTGCCATAACTGAATCAATATCCTCTACTTTATATCCACTCTTGTCTAAATATTTGAATTCCATGTAGTTGGGAATGCTCTATCCCAGGTTAACGATCAGTACATAAAAGATAGTGTTCTAATTGCCTCATGAGATTACACATCTAAACAAGGCAGAAACTTTCAGCTTTGCAAACATACATATATGCTGGCTATAATATTTTCTTCATTCATGTCTCAAACATATTGTAATTATAACTCTGGAAATGCGGAAAACCCAAGAAACATGAGCAAAGAAATGCATCTATTTCCTTTTTTCTACCCTGAATTTTTTTCTCACCTTGTCATCGCCTTGATCTGGAGCCTTACCTTTGTCATCGATGATTACCGTTTCATTCTCTTCCTCCTTTCTTTCTGCTATTTGCTTGCCTTTGGTTTTGTTTTCTTTCTTCTCTAAGCAAAACCTTTCATCATGCTCCTCTTCTGCCAAGCCGTAGCCTCCTTCGATATTCTCCCATGGATTTCCATAGTGACTTGGGCCTGAAGAAGCATCAGAAGCCATGGAGTCATCACTTTCATCTTCTGGATCAGCTTGAGTGTTATGATCATTATCTTCTTCATCATCATCTATGGTGGACCCAATATACATGGTCCATCCGGATTCACTGCTGTGACATTCCTCTGCACCTCCATTGATCTGGGATTGTTCCATGCTGAGAGAGCAAGAAGGAGAAGCAGGTTAAATTGAAAATGGTATAAGAAGCTGTTTATAGACACCTGAAAATACCAGTTATCCTTTCATAACTTAACGGATATTAAGGCACTTTCTATTTAATGGCTTAGAAACACTCACCACACCCCCTGGAAATCTAAATACTCATTAATTCTCTGACTTATGGTGCAGCTGAGACAGCTAGAAGCTGTCAATGAAAGTGAAATGGATCTTACAATAAGCATAAATACCAAAGACATAGGGTTGTTCGCTTGGGTCATTGGGTTTCATGAGAGAAGATGTAATCATCATTATTTCTCTGCATTCGTCATTAATAGAAGAGGTAGCTTTCAATGCACAAAGACAGATTGCCACAAGGTAGAAAGAAAACTGGGAGAGAATATAAGACCCATAGTTTAATCAGGACGTCTTTATATTACCTGATTTAGCTTCCACACCTTTTAATTCTCTTGTACTGTCATTAAAAAAAAAAGCAGGACTTTTTACTTCTGGAAAACTGCAAAATCCAACTGGAGTTCCAGATTTTAGACTGAACCGACACCCAAGGAGCCCCTGGCCCTCCCTGCAACTTTATCCCCTTCAATTTACTGCACTTTTCTTGGGTTGTTGGGGGAAGAACAAATATATTCTCGTTCCTTAGTCATATGTGAGTTTTTAAGTATATATTATTATATATCATGGGAATTGTTTATGGGATGATCCCGGATTATGATATAATATAATATCTATTGGGAAGTGCATGGTTTTGGACGGAGATAGTAAATTCTAATCGTAATTGTACGAAACCACGTACCCCTACCTCTTCCTTCTGCCACAATAGTCAATATTGTATTAGAAAAACCAAGCTACTCTCTCCTTTCTGAAAAAAAAAAAAAATGTTAGGTGAAGCAATAGTGATCTAAACGCAGAACTTTTACTACAGCCTTAACTAATGAAAAGACATTTTTTTTATATTTGAAATGACTCGTTTCACTTCACCTACTATGTACATGATTCATGTGCATGTCTCAGTACTTAAATGCTTTTCGCACATTGGGAGCATAGGAAGACTTGATCTTAAAACAATATTGGCTCATGTGGCACAATCTCATTCAGACATTTATACAGACACTGGGCCTAGTGAAAGCGTAATCACTATGCAATGACTTTGAGTAATTGTGCAGTATATATTTGACTAATATGAATAGATGGGGTCATCTCCTTCTTGATTGCAGGTCAGGAGCAAAAATGAACCAAGAATAAGAGATATAGTTTCGTGTCAAGAAGATTTGGCCAGGCATGCCCTGTTATGATGGGATATTACAGGACAAAGTTAGGCCCATTTTTATTCTTCCTGCTTGTCTTTCTGGAGGCTCCCACGCAAGGACGGAGGATATGGTTGTTCTGCATCAAGACAGTATTTCCAAAGCTGGAGATCAGGTTCTCTTTTAATCATGTGTGTTTGAACGTACCAGCAATTTAAAAATGTGATTCACAATGGATCTGTCCTAGCCTAGATGAAAAAGTGAACAATAAAGAACTATTTATTTTTCGTCACTGGATTTTGTTTATGATCATGTTTTGCTACACGTTAACACGGACTCCTTTTGACCTTTCCATCGCTTTTGAGACTGTGGCGATTTCCTGTTAAGAATTAAGATGCTGCTGCAGACCGCCTGCTCATTTGGAATGTGGATCCTCAAAGTTTATTACAAAATTGTTATAGAATTTAGAGAGAGAAGGGAGGAACGAGGGAGTAGAAGTAAATAAGAAAAAGTAAGACCATATATATATAGTTTTGCTTTTTATATCACTATTTTCAAATTTTATAATAAAAAATTTTAAAGAATTCTTATATATTCATTTCAAATGTAACTTTTGTTCTAATAAATGTTAGTATAACTTATATCTATGCAGTACTAACAAATTATTTATATTTCTATTTAATAAAATAATTTTGTTTTTATAATATATGTGTTGGTCTTCATAATTTAACTAAAATTTTCAATTGATTCTTATATTTTAAATATTTTTAATTAGATTTTTATAGTTTAAATATTTTTCTAATTGAATTCTTAACATTAGTGATTTGTGATTGCACCGTTACCAAGTGATCATGCTTGACCAAATTTAAAATGACAAAACTTTTATAGTGTTAAAATGTATTTAAAATTTTAATAAAATTATGTGGACCAAATTATATGCTTTTTTTTTTGCCAAAAAATTATATGCATATGTTTGGTAATGTGTCAACCCCGCATTAGCCAAGCATGCAACTTGTTTGTCATATCAACACTTAGTAATTAAAGTGCTAATGTTATGATAAGAATGACTTCATCTAAAAGTCTAGAGGTTTAACTAATTTATTAGTCTCCATAATTTTGTCGGATTTTTAAATAGGTTGCTATAGATTTATTTAAAAATTTAATAAAATTATAAAAATGAAATTATTTGCATATATTGCCAATGGGCAATTGCCAAAGTATGCAACTTGTTTGTCATATCAGCTGATAATAAGAATATAATGACTGTACAAGTTCAAATGCTTTAAATTTTGGCTTGTAAATTATTTTGTAAAATTATAGAGAGACAGACTTAAAATGTAGAGCCCATACTATGTTGTGGCTTCCAATATTAAAAGTTTTCAATATTTGGACTCACACCCAATATTTATCTTTCTTCAATTTTAAAGAAATTTTTATGGAGAATGTAATTCTAATCATATAATTTTACTTATATAAATTGCAATTCAAATAATATTAAGTAGAAGCAAATTAAAGAATCATAAATACCTTCAACCATGTTTGAAAAGTTTAATACAGAAACCCAAATCCATTAAAATTATTACTTCCAGTCTCATATATAAAAAATAAATAACTAATTTAGGAGAACTAAAAAAATTGGTTAAAAGCAATTAATGTTTTTAATTTTGTCCCAGATAAAAATTAGTTTCCAATAATGTGCCTATTTAATGTGTGTTCTTTTTTTAAAAAAATTAATGATAGTTACTGCTCATAATTTAAAAAACTCATTTAATGGAGGGTATAATTAAAATATTATAATTAATATACCAGATATTAATGATTTATTTTTTATATTTTAAACCAAATCAAACCCTATAAAAATCTCTTATATATGAGACCGAAAGTAATAATTTTTAAGAGCTACAATTTCAAAACACCAACATAAGAGAGAGAAAATAAGTCTTGTTAAAAGCTTCTTGTAACAAATTGAAAGGCATCAATGGTAGTAATTTTGAAAGGAGTCTCTTTTATTAAGGAGCCTCTCAACAAAATGAGTTAATTTGAAAATATGTTATATCTTTTCATCAAAGAAAACAATATATTTAGTTATTTAGAAAAAAATAACTAACCATTAAACCTACTAATCCACTAATTGCATTATCTACAAAATTAATTCATAATTTTTGGCCCATTATTAGAATATTAAAAATTTTAAAATTCAAATAAGCATATGAAATATCTTAATATACACATGTATATTATTTAAAATATCCCAACAACAAAAAATATGGAGTATCTTAATATATTTTTATTTTAAAATGTTTCAATAATAATTAAATTAAAATATTCCAATATTCTCTCACTTGGCTCGATTATATTTTGTCAGATAACATGTTATAGGTAAATTAAACACATATTACAAGAATCATAATGGCAAGTCCTCTAAAAGTGAGTATTATTTTTATGTATCACATGTAGTATGTTTTAAAATTTATGGGATAATTATCTTTATAAATAAACCTTAAATGTATATTCAGTTCAAAACTCAAATATTCATCTTACAAAAATATATATACTCATAAATTAGAGATGATAAATCATAATTTGAATTTCTCACTTAAATGTATCTCAACTAGACCAACGATAATTCGATATGATTTAAATCATAATATGAGACATATAATCCTTAAACTCCTTTAAATGTATGCTATCAATTAAAGGATCTTTATTCCTTATGTGTTCTATGACTACTTATCTTTATATCTTCACAATATCCTTTAATGGGATCAAAATGAATCTACAATATGAAACTCTTCATTCAAATTATCCTATAAACTTGTCTCAATACAAGATATAAATTCAACATTTAATGGTAGAAGTAGCAATCAATGATTGTTTAGCATTTTTGTGCTCTTCCATGACATGGCTTATTTAGCAAATATGAGAATGTGTCGTGATGTTAACTATTTTAGAATCAACATCTTGTCAAGTCTAAATCTATGTAACCAACATATTCCAAATTATTAACTCTCCTACGTGTAAAGATGAAATCCAGTGTACCTTAAATGTACTTTATAACAATCTTTGCTACTTTTTGAATGATCCAAGCCTAGATGGTTTTGGTATTTGTCTAACATTCCTTCAGTAAAACCAATGTCCATCCTTGTGCACATCTAAACAAATATTAAGCTTTTAGCTATTGAAATAAAATAGAAGAAAAATTATCTATCTCTTCTCTTTGAAGATTATATTTAGGACATAGAAACAAACTAAATTTTTTCATTCTCACAATGAGTATCACATTTGATGAGCAACCCTAAATTAGGAAATGTTCAAGTACCTATTTAATATGGGTAACTATATAAGGTCTCAAACAATATTGTTTGCCATGGATTTTGTCCTATCTATCATGACATCATGCCATAAATTGAAATTTATACCACTTATTATTTGTAAAAATGTTATAAAATCATTTTTAATATTTATGTTGTAATCAAATTTCATAAGATGCACTATCTATCTACTAGGGATGGCCAATTTCTTAATTCTTGTCAATCTTCTCAATTCAACCTATTGTGAAGGTTAAGGTTACTTAATAGAAATATCTTCTATCATTATTTTAAAGTGCCTCTAGTTCATCATGGATGCCTAAATAAAAATCAATAAGATCAACTACATGCTAATGCTCCTAGTTTTCAACATTACCAATTAGGATTTTTGAAACTTCATTATATTTCATATTCACTCTAATCGGATGAGTGTTATACAAAACCAGTGTTCCATTAAAATTAGTAAAAGTTGTTTCCTTAATATGATCATTTTCAATGATTATGTTGTGATATTGATTACTTACACTAATTATATCATTAAAAAAGTTGGTATCCCTATATTCTACATTTCATATTAAATGTCCAAGACAACGGAATTTATAACCCTTTAAACAAAATATGTAGTCAGTCTAATGGTCTAATTTCCTTTCATGTAGATTATATATTCTCACCCCCACGGGATAGCCTTACACATGTGCATGAATCGCACTTGGTTTACAACATTTATAGATTTTAACAGGTATCTTAGATATAGCTTTTGTTAGAACTACATTTAGAATATACATTACTATTTTAAGTACATCTCTCTACATAGTATTTGTTCATCATACGTGTACCTTTCAAAATATTTATATCTTTTATTTGAACCCACTATATTAACTTATTTACCAAATTATTTCTCTATTTGTACTTTATATACTTTAAAAGTATCAAATGTCTCACTTTAATTATAAAACAAGTAAATGTACATATAGTGTAAAAAGTCAATCAATAAAAGAAATGAAATATTTTTTTACTACTAGAACATAAATTAAGATAACAAATGTTAGTGTATATAATCTTTAACAATTTAGATATTCTTCTAACTCTCTTAAGTGGCATGTGGTTTGTTTACCTTTTAACATAGTCTACACATGAATTTGGGTTAGTAAGGTTTAGGGATTTAAGAACCTTATCCTTTATAAACCCCTTAATTCTCTCAATAAACATATTTTTTAATCTCCCATGCCACACTCTAAAATAATTCTCACTCATGATAAGTTAGAACTAAATGAGATTATATACTAAAGATAAGAGTATATATTTTCTTCTCCAATTAAGCTTTTCCTTGTAGGGCAATCATTCTTTGTATGCCAATTATTTTATGGCCTCCATCCTTAGAGCTAATTACTAAATGAACTTCATGTAGGACCTTGCTTTCTTCTAACTAAGTCTATTGTTTTTCTTGTACACAAATGTCCAATAAGATATTTATTGTTTATCTTTCCTTACATGTGTTTAAGAAATTTATAATCACTCAAACTGATGATAATTGAAGATTATTTGCACTAAAAATAAAATATAGATATATATCTCAATAAACTTAAGTTATGGAACTATGTCTCACATCTGTATTATGTGCTTTTGCACATATTTATTGATAGTTTACTTTATGGAAAACTAACTCATTGTTAGTGCACTATTTAGTGACTTTTATGTTGACTTCTAAATTTTATTTTTAATTTATAAATGGTCATTAACCTTCTCGCATTTAGATATGGACCCAAGACATCTAGATTTTAAATGAGATTTTATAGATATTATGTTAAGGCAATTAAATTGCTCTCAATGCTTACACAATAAATTCTCAACTTCTTTACTAGTATTAGTAGGTACAAAAGGCTCTTTTTATGATAGAGCATAATCAAAGCCACCTTAAATGAAATAAGATTTTCTTTTTTAAAACTATATAATTATCCATAATCAAAAAAAATTTTCAACAATTGAAGAGATGATAATGTTACAAATTTAGAATTTAACTTTAATAATACTTATATAAGCACTATATGAGACAATTAATTAGCATATTTTAAATATATGCTTACAAATGTAAGATATACTAAACATAAATTTTGAATTACTACTTTGTGGACAAAAATCTTAGTATATCATATGTTTATATATCATTTATAATGAAACTACACTATATTCTGGTTCCTTAATACTTGTGGATATCTTAAAAAATATAAAGCAATTTCTATTTCATTCTAATTAAGTAAATAGTCATAATTTTTTTCTTATAAATAAAGACATATTATAACCACATACCTAATTATAATTGATATTTTTAAATCCTTATGTGATATGTGTGTTTCAAAAACAAATAAAAAATGTACATGCATAAGTATATAAAGCTGTTATGCTACTCCTTAACTATACATGTTAATCATAAGATATCTAGGTTTGTTATGTGAGTTAAAAACATATATATGTACTAATATAATCATTATATGATGAGAATTATATAATTAATTAATCAATTAAACTATATATGACTAATTAATTAAAATTCTCTTTTAGAATTGTCCAAAATATGTAAAAAATTATCCATAATAATGTTTCATAATTTGGGCAAAATTAAATGGCACAAAAAATAATGTCTACAAAATTCCAAATGTGTCGTATTACCCAAAAAAACATTTTATTAAAAATAGGACAAAAAAATTTAATTGACATTTAAATTAATTTTTCATTCCAAAATGTGTCAGAATTGTCTAAAATAATAAAATTTCATAATTTAGACTAAATTAAATGGCACCAAAATTAATTTTCTTCTTATGAAAATTTATTTAATTAATGAATCAACCAAACTATATGTGATTAACTAATTAAAAATTCTCTTTTTATAATTATTCCATAAATATGCTAAAAATTTTACCTAAAACAATTCTTGATAACTTAGACAAATTAAATAACTCCAAAAAAATAATTTTTTTATAAAGTCCCAAATGTGCTAAAATTTATTATATTAAATTTTCTAAAATTTAGACAACTTGAATAGTATTAAAATAATCTTACAAAATCCATAATATATTAAAATTACCTAAAATAATTTATATAAAATTTAAACAAATTATTTAGCACTTAATAATAATTCTTTAAAATTTATTTGGTATCAAAATATAGGCCCAAAATTATTTTCAACCAAAAGCAAACCAAAATTAGCCTAAAATTGGCCTAAAACCAATGTACACTCAAAAATGACATTTCCTTCCACAACTAGCCCAAGCCTATCTCCATTAATGGCCTAGTACTTTTTTTTTCAATATGTCTGTAAATACATAAAATAAAATAAAAACCCATAAACATGCCTTAGAAACCTATCAAAATTGAACAAAAGAAGCATCCAACAAACCTGTCCTAATACATGAGAAATGAAACAATACATTTCACTAAGGAACCTAAAATGACATGCCATTCACATGAGAGTTAAAATGTCACTTTCTTTTATGTCAAACAATAGGTTTTGGTAAACTACCAAAATGACTTGATGTTTTGATCGTCTTTTAACTTCAATTGGGTCAACTTAACCCAAACCAAACCATGACAAACTTAAATAGAAAATTCAATATTTTCTCATGATTTTTGGCTCCGTTAAAGGTGGTTTAAATGTCAAAAAGCTCATAAACTTATAGGCTCTCATTTTCGTGGATGAAAAACTATGAAACATATAAAAAATGTTAGATCTATATATGCATAATAATGATAGTTTTGTGTTTCAATGTTAGATAACCCAAGCATGCAATCTCATGCATTATTCAACCAATCACAATATTGAACAATAAATGTAGCATTAGATGTGAATTATATTCATCTAACAAAAATTGTAAAATGACGTGAAAATTTTGCAAATCTAAACACGAGTGAGTTCGTGCCTTTTGGTTTTCAAACAGACAACTTAAAAAATTTTCCTAACAATTTTCTAATCATATAAATGCAAATTAACTGAATAAATATTATAAATCACATAATGCATGATTTAAATCAATTGATTTCATAATTTTAGATTTATATGAGAAAATCTAAATCTCTCTATCCCAATAGAATCAAGGTTTATCATACTCAGTAGGCAAAGGTAATTAAAGTCAAACTCTAATACCGCATGTAAGTCTCACATGCAATTCCACTTATATAAATTGCAATGTAAACAATATTAAGCGGAAGCAAATTATAAGATTTTAAATACCTCTAACCATACTTGAAGAGTTTGAATAGAAATCCAAATTTGTTAAAACCAAAATTTGAGAACTATAATTTCAAAGCACTAAAAGAAGAGTAGAGAAATTTAGTTTTGTTAAAAGTTTTTTTTTTTTGACAAATTGGGAGACCTTAGTAATAGTGATTTTCAGGAGGTCTCTCTTGTTAAAAAATCTTTTAACAAAATAAGTTAGTCTAAAAATATATTGTATCTTTCCATTCAAAAAATGATGTATTTAGTTGTTAAGAAAAATAATTAACCACTAAATCCACTCATCCATTAACTATATTATGATTTCATAATTTTCGAGCTACTATTAGAAGATTAAAAAAATTTTTAAAATTCAAATAAGCATATGAAATATATATATAATTTACAATATCCCAATAGCAAAAAAATAAGAAATATCTTAATATACTTTTATTTAAAAATATTCTAATAATAATTAAATTAAACTAGAAAACTTTAAGATAGATATGGATAACAAGCTACTAACATGAAGACAACCTATTTAAAAAATGGCAAAAGTAAAGAGACTAATAAATTAATCAAACCTATGGACTTTTAGATGAAGTCATTCTTTTTAGAATATTAGCTCTCTAATGACTAAGTGGCCAAGGATTCTTTATATATATATATATATATATATCTTTCATTATTCTAATAAAAAAATTGAGTTTCAAAACAAAATATATTATGTTTGTCCATTATCCATGTTAAAATTAGCATTTTAATATGCAATATGTGTCACCTCTCAACATAAAACAAAATTATAAATACGAGTAGTGTCACGCTCAATTATCAAATATTCTTGTAAAAAAAAAAGCAACAATGACCATATGTTATATCTATCTCTTATCCCGTGTGTATCAATAAACATGTTATATCTATCTCTTATCCCGTGTGTATCAATAAACACGTTGGCACAACACCAAATACATGGAATCAAAGATGGCCCCACTTCCATCCATTGAATCCAAATTCACAATCATCTTTCATCTATATATTTTTTTAGAGCAATTCTTACATGCACAAAAAGTGGCACGTCATTTATACATTCAATGGCTAAGATTTATTCTTCACGTAAACCCCACCTATACTACACATAAACCCCACCTGTACAAATTAAAATCTGGCCATTGATTGCACTTGGTGCACCATACACCGAGAGCACCTAAAACAATTCATTTATTTAATCTCTCTCATCGCCTTGCTTAAAAATATATTTCTTCATTTGGTCAAATAATATATATATATATATATATATTCTAGAATATCTCTATGGAATTATACTACTCAGATCCCCATGGGTTTGTCTAATGTGAATATATTTTTTTATATAATTTATATAATACTTATTATATTTTTATAATTATTATTTTATTTATTAAATCACTATTTTAATTATAAAATCACTCTTTTAAAAATCAAAATATAAGAAATTATTTTTTATCTCACATATTTTTACCTATTTATTTTTATATTATTATTATTTTATTTTTTAACCAAAGGAGCCTTTGGAATAGAAGGAAATAAGTTTCTTGAATTCCTGGGCCAAAAAATACAAGAGGGCCTTTCTATACGGGCCATGTGAGAACTATGGGCCCGTAGCAATACTCCGATATTAGACCCAACACACACACATGGACCCAAAGAGCACCAACATATGTAAATATAGACTATGGTGATTGCCAAGTTGATTCATTTTGGAGTCTCATTCATTAAACATATTTTTAACATGCTGCTTAACAATCATATGATGAACATGATTTCTCACGCGATGCTGCTTTAGAACAAGTGCCTTTATGTATTCAACGAATTGGGAAATATCAAAAGTTAGTATACGTCTGAATTCAGCTAACCAAACTAAGGAAGGGAAAAGTTATTATACGTCTCACTCTTCTGTCCTTTTCATGCCAAGAAAAAGTTATCCTTTATCACGATCGCTTTTCCTAGTGATTCAAAAGCATCAATCCTTTTTCCTTTTTTTTTCTTTTCAATTTCTTGTTTATGATCGACGTTTACTGAAGACTTTTTTTTCCCCTTCTTTTTGAAAAACCATTCATCATCTTTCTTGCAGTTACAAAGCATCGTGCTCTCATTTAGACTAATTCAGATTTTTTTAGAAAACGCTCTTATAGAAAAGAAAATAACACAATAGGTGGATCTGAGATCTAATAAGACCTGCTAATATGAAACTTATACACACTATGTCATTTTCATTTTAACATAAAAGACTCGTAGATATGAAAAAAATCTAAATTTCGTTTAAATTAAATTGAATCACTTGCAAAATTGCAAAGAGAATATATGAAATCACTTCCACTCACACCTCTCTCTCTCTCTCCCTCTCTCTCTTATTTCTTATAAATTAATCTTCTCTATTTACTTTCTACGTCAAGTGGATCCTGTTCTCCATTTAGATGTACAAAAGCTACAGAATTTGAGGTAGGACAGAGAGGGAGAAACAGAAAGAAAGCGTGCAAATATCGACATGAATAACGAAGAGCTCGAATTCTTGAGCGTCTAATGGCTGAGACATAGCCAATCCCTAAGAATGATACTTAGGATGTGTTTGTTTAGTTAAAAATGATATATATATATATATATATATTAAAAAAAATTCCCTCTTAAAAGAATTTATTTTTACGTTCGTTGAAAGCATTTCTTTTTTTTTTTCCAAAGGATTTTGTGTGACTATTTTATATGATAAATTTTTAACGCATACCCAAAAAAGAGTACTAGCGATGGTAGTCGCAAGCGATTACCAATAATATTGATGAAAGCAGGTGAAACAAAACTAAATAATTTTGTTTACATATTTTACCATACATACATATATATTCTTTATAGTTATATATAGACTGAAGAAATTTCATGAGACCAGAATAAGCATGCACAATGACACAGCATCTTTTGCATGTGCAACTCTTTTTCAAATTAACAGCCCGGTTTCTTATTATAAGGGTGCCGCCCGTAACAAATACCATAGGGAATTGGATTTTTTTTAATTAATTGTTGGATCATCTTAATCCTAACGTATAAAAGTATAACATTACTCATAAAATCGTACTTTGTTGACCTGAGATTATACTATTACGTACTAGGATCATAGTTAAGCAATTTTAGGACACAGGGATTTTAATTTTTTCATGAGAATACCATAGATCACATAAATTATGTTTTGGGAGGAAAAAAAACACACACACACAATATGTAAAATTTATTTAATAAGAAGTCTCATTTGAGTGATAAATCTGGAAGTACAAGTCTTACCACTTTGTCTTTATCTCTTCTAGCATAACACTGACGTGAGTTTCTCACAAATCAAAATCCAAAGACTAGGTGAGATGTCTTTGAAAAGTTAAAAGTATACAACTTTGAATACAATTATATTGGTAAAAGCAAATAATATTTACATGGAAATTTTAAATTGGTAAAATTCTTTTTTTTTTTAAATAAAAAGAATTTTGAGAAACATGTCCAACACTCATTTTAAATGCGAGAAATTAATAAAATGGTACTGAAGTGATATATGAAGTAATAGAATTTATTTATTTATTATTAAATCTTCACACATAATTATGGAAAGTGGCATGATTGGATGTTCTTACCCAGTTTTGTACTTGTTTAAAAGGAAAACCTAAGAAGTGTTTTTCAGGTTTCATTTCTTTTAGCTACAAATTAGAGGAAGGAAGTCCAGGATATATATATATATATATATATAGATATATATAACGACAAAATGAAACTGTGAATGAGCGTTTGGAATTCGAAAGAAACCACGCAGCAGTGTAAAGTCTAAACCCCCATCAGTTATATATACCAGTCCTTTCACTGGAGTTCAAACTCGAACAACACATTACATATCACCAAAATTAATAGCTGCTGTAAATTTCTATGTAGGTGGTTGTAGCATCATGAACAGCCCAGTAGATCAAGAGAGGGGACAGTTTGTGGCGAAGAGAAGAAAATACACGAACCCCGAAGCTTCCAAAACTTCAAGGCGAAGATTCTGCAGCAACAACAAGAACGAAGGAGGAGGGGTGTCAACAGCGCTGAAGCTGTACGAAGACCCATGGAAGATCAAGAAGACCCTGACGGAAAGCGATCTGGGAATCTCGAGCCGTCTGTTGCTGGCGACAGATTTGGTGAAGAGCCAGATCCTGCCTATGCTGGGGCTGGATCATGCACGCGCCGCCGACACCGACGAAGGCACCTCGGTTAGGGTTTGGGACTTGGATTCCAATTCCATTCACCACCTGGTCCTCAAGCGATGGTCTTCCTCCAAGAGCTATGTTTTTATAGGGAAGTGGAACCAGGATTTCGTCCGAAGGAGGGAGTTGAAGAAAGGGGACGAGATTGGGTTCCAGTGGGATCCTTATAACTCCCTTTTCAACTTCTGCCTTCTTAAACGGGCCTAAAATAAATTAATCCACTCCATATATACATATATATATATACACATACATATCAGTTTCTGTAATTTTATATCTTCAATTCCCCACTCTTATGCCTGTATGACATACAATAATAGTGTTGTTGCAATAAGTTGATCCTCAGATATGTGTAATTCAGAACTAATTATAAGTTCGTAGTGTATTTTCTATTATGTTGTAATTTGCAGAATGCCTTTGTTATCATCGTCCTCAATATATGGGTCTCTCCATATTTGGGTATCCATAATGTAACTTCAACATCGCATGCATGATATACACTGATTGATCAGTTAACTACGTCACCATAGTGCAGAAGGAGATCTTGCATATTCATCATTTGTCATCTGTATATGTACACCGATCTAGAATTACACTAAGCTTGCATGTATATAATCCAACTTGCTTTGAAAAGCCTATCAATATAATTGGATTGAGAGTCATTGATCATGGAAAAAAACAGTTTTGTAAATTGTTACATTAAATGGTATGGATTCAACAATCTCTTCATTGTGTTCGATTGAGTAGAGGAGGAGGGACAACACATTTTTTGGAAGATAAATACATTTCGGACCTCTTGTAGCTAGCTAGAGGAATTTAACTACGATCGACCCTAGATCATGAAATCCTTTTCAAGCAGCAATATTTGCTCGTCGTGAAAAGAATTTCAATATTGACGTAAATAAGCTATATGGAGTTAAGTGTGGTGTCACTGCTGTTTCTGATAGGATACGGGAAACCAAGGGGTGTGGCGGGGAGAAGGCTGAACGTAACAATGGCAAATTTCTTGAAGCGGTAAAGATTGAGTTTGCTTCTTTATATTTGATTGACGAGAATAGAAGGAAACGGGAGGTCTAATTTAAACCTTTTCCTTTGTTTTAAATCTAAACCAAGCCTTTCCTTTCTTTCTGTTCCATTCAACTTATAGTTCAAACGTGAAGTCATTTTGCATATACCATCTTTTGGCTAGGCTTGAAATTAATTGTCATACACAGTTAGTTGTCTTCTTCCAGATTTCCCCCCCCCCCCCCTCAAACACTTTGTCTACAAATAGTTTTCTGTACTTGGTGTAATTAGCTAATTTATATCATCCTTATTCAGTCATTTTACTTCGATGAATCCGCAAATAATGAATATTTTCATGGCAACAAGAAAGATATCAAATTAATTTAGCACAGATAGACCGCCCAATGTAAAGGAAATTCAATCTTATATGTCCATTTGTTATAATTCCTATTTATTTAGCGTTACCCTTTTGCTAATCAAGTCTGAAGCCCTAGAAGACAAAGAAAAGTCGGCAGCCAAGTTATTCAAAGGGAAGAGACAATAGAGAAAAGAGGATTAGATGAGAATTTTGTTCACGGTGAAAAATGTGACATATTGCTTCTTCTGCTGGTCACAACAATATCTACGAATCCAAAAATTGAACCTCTTTGTGAGTGGAGAAAGGCGCAAGCCAATGACAATGAAGAAATTGATACATAAAAGTAAGAGGAAATCTTGAGGCCAACCCAAGAATCCAAAGTAAGAAGCTTTATGAGTGGAGATATGTGATCGAGGAGAAGGCCAATGGTTAGGCGGAGATAGATATATCCCAAGTGAATATGCGTTATTTGTGAGTCTAACCAAAAGGGAATTATTAGGCCACTATATGGTTCTCAATGAAATCCAACTGTTGCACTCTGTGGTTGAGTTTCGTCTATTCCTTATGCGTACTTGGCCTAGCATACCTAGCAGTAGGATTGAGAGAATTCAAATTGGTCCAATTCTAACTAAAACTGGCTTATCAATTGGATGTGCAAAATTAATTAAATTGGTTTGATTATTATATATCAACGTTAGACATTCAATCTAAATTACTGGTTAAAAATTACATAATATTTAAATGTTATATTTTATATATTAATCATTTGATTAACTTTATTTGTGCTATGAATCTTAACTTGTTTGGGATTAGATTAAATTTAAAGTTATGTCAAAATATTTTTTATTTGGTTGCTCTGTTGAGTCTAAAATGATTTTGATTTGAATGTTGTTATTAGAAATATTTATTTTCATTGTTTAAATTAATGAAATATTTAATTTTAAATTTTAAAATTTCACAAGATTTTTTTAAATATCAATTGTTCAATTTAATCTAAATCCACTAAGATTAAATTGGATTAATTTAATTATAATCAATTTCACCAGATTGACTTGGTAAAATTTTCAATTATTTAATTTAATTAAAATAATTTCATCAATTAAAATGATCAAATTGAATCAATTCACCCCTACCTAATAACATGCATTTAAAAATGGTAGGGCATAGCATGTCAGAGTAATGGTGGCAGCATATATGACATTATGGTTTCCTCACTTTTGGACACGTGTATAGATACTTAAAGCGAAGAGAGGGATGGGAACTATCTGACTTCACCCAAAAAAAAAGCGAAAAAGTGATTAGAATTAGGATAAAATTATAGCTCAATTTTTGGAGTCTTCTCTTGCCGTGGTTGTTAAGGGAAGCATATTTCTTAAAAGTTCCACTCTCTTCTTTCCCATGTGTGCAGGTTCGGTTCCTTCTCTGTGTGCTTTTTCCCCTTGTTTGTTTCTCTTCATATATATCTCTACCTGACCCATTACTATTGAAGCTACTCCCATATTTAGACATGCAAAATAATATACTATATTGGGTAATCTGAAGTTGAATATATGCGCTATTTAATTTTAATGTTTAGGTTTGATCAATTTTGTCTTATTTTGAGGGGTCCATTGATGATTCATTCCCATTTCCATAAGGGAAAATTAATTTTTTTTAACTCTTATGGTTTGCTTCAATTTTTAATTTAGTTCCTATAATTTAATTTTTTTTTTCAAATCACTTCCTATACTTTCCAAATGTTTCAAAATTGGTCTTTATAATTTTTAAACACTACTATCCTACTTTCTACCATAATTACCTGGCAAAACATTGTTAAAATTCATCCTTGTTGGATGATGGATTGCTGGCTTTAATTTGCTATACGTAATCAACAAGTAAAACGCAACATTGGATTTCAAGTCCTAACCTCCCATCGAAGGAGCAGCTCCTCGCATTGGCTTATTTTTGTATGGATTAGGGCCTTTTTTTTTTTGGCACTTATTTTGTGGTCACATTGGAATTTAGAATTCATAATTATGGCCCCAAGTAAAAATGTTTTATTGGATTGTAGATATTTGTTCCCATACTTCAAACAAAGACTATGAAGAATGTGCAGATTTTTGCTACATAATTGTGTTCTTGAATCCAGAATTTTGTTGTTTAATGCAGAATTTTTGCTGTAGAATTTTATTGACAGTACACAATTCAAACTTTCAATCATACCATATTCAAATGGTACAATTTCTATAGTCTAGGATATATGGGTAAGGGAATTGGCATTGGAAGTCCTCTACAAAATTCATAGCATATATAGTCAGGGTCTCCACCTAAGAAATGACCATAGCAACAATCAAGGATTTGATCCTTTGCTTGTAACTTGCGAGGGGCTTCTCCTATGCTCTTAGTTTTCAACATCAAACTTCCTACATACACGAGTGAAAAAAAAAAAACCAAAGTATCAATCCAATGGATAAAACAATAGTTTTCAAATCAATCAAACAATGCAAAGATTCAATCCAACCATTATACACTTATCAACATTACAATTTCCTTGGGACCTTAAATCTTGTTCTCTTACCACTGCCCTGTACATATCTTGTAACTAGATTTGACTAAAATATAATTCACCCTTAATTAGAATGGTTAAGTGTATTGTATGGTTAAATAGTAATATAATGGATCTGAACCTCAGTTGATAGCAGAAAGAAAAAACTATATAAAAGAGCAACTTAAACTAAATGTTAACTACTGTTTGGAATATACAACATATAATAATTATTTTTTTCTGTCTATTACTGATTTTCTTTGAATCCAAACACAAATGTGCAATCATAAAAGAGAGGCATTGTATGAATTTATACGGTAAAACAAGAAAGAATCTTTAAAAGAAAGCAATTGATTGTCAAGAGATCAGACAAATTAATCAAAATAGAAATCTAAATCAAATTTTGGAGAAATGACCAATTTTCAAATTGAAGACGAACAAGTTCGTTGAAGCCTTGCATTTTCAAGTTTTATCTTCGATAGATGAACTAATTTCGATTAACGGTGTGGTTCTTCGCTTCTCTACATTTTCAAGTTGAAGAAGGGGATGGGTTTTCTAGTGTTCTTTGTATGTGTAGAAGGTGAAAATAAATACACAATTTCGAGGCCTTAAGCAAAAAGTAGAACACTACATTTTAATGAAGACTTAAGACTAGCATTCTTTGATGGCTTATGTGGCATCTTGAAATATAACGCTGCATTTTACTCATTAAATATGTGGTAGCAAAGTCAGCAATCTGTTAGCCAGCAAGGCTGAATTCTAATAGTGTTATGCCATGTAATCACGATAAGGAGTATAATAGTAACATTAGAGAATTATAAGGACCAACTCTGAAATGTTTAGAAAGTATAGCGAATGGTTTTTAAAAAAAAACTGCAGGATCAAATTGAAAATTAGGGCAAACTATAAGGACTAAAGAACTAATTTTCCCTTCACATAAAATAAAAGTGCAGCACAAAGTAACTAAAAGGAATTTAAGTAGTTTAGAAAAGGAGATTTAAGTATAAATATCATTAAAGAAGAAGAAGATTGCTTTAATTCTAAGAAGATTATATAAACTTAAAAAAAAAGATCATTAAACAAAAAGAGAATAATTGAACATGAATCTTTCATTTAATTTAGTAAGAACTCAATTTACTACACTGAATCAAATTCTAAAAGTAATGGAAATATTATATTAGTAGCAAATCTTTCCACGTGAGAATTCAAGCTAGCTTATCCATATTTTTATATCATTTCATAGAGAATAAAGTTTACTTGTGGGAGCGCGCATAAACATATATATATATATATATATATATATGACAGAGAGAGAGAGAGAGAGAGAGCATGTTATTTTATATTGATAATGCGTGAAATGTAAAACATAGGATACATATATCTAGAGCATTACTAGCAAATATAAATTTAAGCTTTCTGACTTGGCTTCCCTTTGAATTTTTAACCATTCTGTTTATGCAAATTAATTTGGACTTGTCATCTGCAATATTGGCCCATCATCCCAAGCCTCAGATGTGAAGATGCTGCCGGCTTGTGGGCCTCATAAGTCATGAACCATTCTACCGTGCTTGCAGGTATCACTCTGATAAGTTTTTCATACTGAAGAAAATGGCATTAGCAATATCGAATGCCAATTATTATGAAAAACTTTTAGACCTTGCCTTTCTTCTGAGCCATTAATAAAACTGTCTATTAACCTAAGGATAATCTACAACTTTATAGATATCAATGTTTTGCCTACTTACGTTGACTACTTACATTGATGGTATTATGCTTTTCTTTTTAAGAATACTGTATTCTTTAAACACAATTAATTATTAAATATTATTAAATAAAAGAAAATATTTTTCTACTTTAATAAATTTATTATTATAATCATACTCATTATTTATACAAAAATTAAATTCTTTTAAGAATTATTAATTATTAAATAAGTTAATATTTTAAGTAATTATTTAAGAAAATATTATTCTATATTTAATAATTAATTGTGTTATAACTATAAAATATTGTATTCCTGAGAGCATAAAATGATTACTCAATTGTTACTTTTTTTTTTTTTGGGTGAATAGAAAAGTTGTATTTTAGTCCGAATTGATCTTCTCTCCCCCACATAATTAACATCCTATAATATCATAGAGATCATTATCTTTTCATGGATTAAGCAGAAGTCTCTCCCACTAATTCCATAATATTGTTTATTCTTAATGTGATCATGAACTTAAAATGTTGTATTAATTGAATTAAAGTACTTAATTAATGCTCATCTATTATAAAATTGCTATCATCGCTTTTTATTTCATAATTTGTGTTTTTCATAATTATAGTAATTGCAACATTATCATGATCGCAATTTAAGATTGTATTTTAAACATTATTGGTCACATTCTTGCTCACTAATGCAGGGTAGATCAATAATCTTCGTTATTTATGCAAGTATTACTTTGGTACTAGTTACTGTCATCAAATTGATTATGGGTGGTGCATGTGTCTTACCACTTTTTTTGTTTTTTGGACAATCAATTTTCCACCAATCATAACATTGGATTTAGACCTTTTAAAAAAAAAAAAAAGGCAAGGTTGTCAATGAAATTTATACTCACTTTATTTTTTTTTTCTTTACAAGCATTGAATCTAAAATTTGAACTTAATATTCCATCCTTTCTTTACTACTCGTCATACACCTATTCAATTCAATTTTGAACTGTAAAGAAACGTACAATAAAAGAATGTATGAATTTAACTGTACTCTTTCTATGCGTTGCACTATAAAAAAGAATGCATGAAATTTATCATGAATGGGAAAAATCAAATTTCAGAATTGTTTTGAAGTATAAGACATTGAAAAAGGAACCAAAAAACAAAAAGACAATTAAATTTACCCCTTATTTCTTACATCAATTAATCTTTTACGTGTGCGTTACTTTTTAAGTGCATCTTGGATGATATCTACAACAACAGCGAATATACTTGTACTATATAAATTACGTGAATTGGCAGAGAAGCAATAAAAAGTATAACTTTTGCACAAAAAGCAACAAGTCAAAAAGTAATTGTCGTAGGAGCAATAAAAAAGCTGACTTCGGACAGATGCACTCCGAATTTGCATGCACAAAAGTTAACGCAACACTAACACAATAAACGAGGCAATGTTTACTACTGAATTCGGATGCATAGTGTCCGAATTCAGAGTTTTCTGAATTCGGACCCCATACGTCCGAATTTCAAATAGCCTGCACCCCTAGCCTGAAGCCCCTAGACTGACCGGTCAGATGGACATGACCGGTCATTGACCGGTCACGGATATAAATTTAAAAGAAGATAAAAATTACTGTTTTTGAAGACATGTGGCGAATTATGATTGGTTCTAATAGATTTTATTGAGTTCTGATTGGCCAGAAAATAAAATGATATATAATATTATAATAAAATTACGAAAATATCCTCTATAATTTGGCTATAAATGGACATTAGACTTCTCATTTGCTTCACTTCTTTTATCTCAGTTTTCCTCCTCCTCCGACTCTTCTTGCAAATTCTCTGAGAGATATAAGTGAAAATTATTTTGTGTGACCCTTTTTAGTTTTAGTTTTGCTTCAGAGCAAAGAGGGAGGACTCTCAAAATTATCAGCATTTCATAGCAAATATCAAGGTATGTCTCTAGTTAACAACTAAAATATATTTATAATTTTATTTTTCATATAATATTTGTTTAGTAGCAAGAGAGAAATGTTATCTGTTGATACATGTTTATTATGATAATAATATTTGTTGTATCCTAAAATGTATAAATTCTTGTTAGTTTTTTCTGTAATAATGTATAATTGTATATGAATGATTGTTTTTTTAATTATTTGTTCTAATTTTTTTAATTATTGTTGCGTTTTTTTTTTTTTTTGCATAATAATGGAAACTAGCTATAGAAAAAATAAAATGGAAGAAAAAAGAGGAAATTGGTAAATAAGTAAAAATGAAAAGAAAAAATTATGAAATAAATGTATTTATAACTATAAAGATATTAAAAAGTAGAGTTGGAATAGAAAAACTAAAATAAAATGACTAAGAAAAATAGAAGTAATTATTACAATAAAAATTTTTGTAGAGAAAGAAAATATGCAATGGTAATTATTTAAAATAAATTAAATGATAAAGGAGAGAAAATTGTAGATGGTTAGAAGAAAAAAATAGGAATATGTTATATTATTAAGAAAATGAACTTATATAGATGTAAAAAATAAATATATTTTATTTCAATGCATAAAGTACAAAGAAGGAAGGAAAAAATTTTAATATTTGATGAATAATTGTGAAAAATTATATGTTAAAATTTAAGAAATAAATTTATGAAGTTGAAAAAAAATAAAAATATATGCTGCAGTAATTATTTAAAAAATTAATTTTATCTTTGCTTTATATTAATATTAATAATAAAAAATAATATTAGAGGAAAATAATTTAAATAATTCAGAAAGAAGTGGAAAAATAAAAGATCTAAGAAAAATGGAAGTAATGATTAGAATAAGAAATTTTGTAGAGAAAGAAAATATAAAATGATAATTATTTGAAATAAATCAAATGAGAAAGGAGAGGAAATTTTAGATGGTTAGAAAAAAATAGGAATATTTTATATTAGTAAAAAAAATGGATGTATATAGATGTAAAAAATAAATATATTTTATTTCAATGCCTAAGGAACAAAGAAGGAAGGGAAAAAAATTTAATATTTGATGAATAATTGTGAAAAATTTTATGTTAAAATTTAAGAAATAAAATTATGTAGTCAAAAAATAAATAAAAATATATGCTTCAGTAATTATTTAAAAAATTGATATTATCTTTGCTTCATATTAATACTAATAATGAAAAAAATAATATTAGAGGATAATAATTTAAATAGTTCAGAAATAAGAGCAAACTTTTGAATTTTAATAAGCTTTATGTTTATTAAAATTCTATAAATATTCTATTAAATTTTATTGATATAACTAATTATCTATTGTCTTCACATTTTAAATATGTATAATTTATAATAACAAAATGTAGATAAAGAAATAAAATTAAGTGATGTATAAAACAAAATATAGGCAAAAACATAACAACATAGGCTAAATTTAAAATTATTTAAATTGTAAGAATCTAATTAAAGAGTAATTAAGTCAAAAAATAGATGCAATTACAATTTTATTTTTTTTTGGCAACTCATTGCTGATTGATTTAATTAGCAAGTTGGCCCCAAATAGCTTTAATTTTTAATCTTTGCTGTATAATGATTTTGTACAGTTTTAAATTCTGAAAGTTTTAAGGTATAAGGGCTGGTCAGCCCTTTAATTCTATATTTTAAAAATAAGAAAGATGTCTATATAATTTCAATAAAATTTTAAAAAATATGTGTAATTTATTCTATATGAAAAATTAAATTTTAAATTCTTTAATGTCTATTTTGTTTGTACCACTTAAATTTCTATTGTCTATTAGCTTTCTTTCTTTTGATGAGTTGAGTTTAAATATGAATTCTACATTTATATATTTTGATTTGTAGGCAATATTATACACAGTTTTGTTTAATCAAGTTATTAATTTATTGATAAAAAGAGATATATGATTTAAGTGACTCAATCATTGAAATTTTATTCTAATTATTATATTCTTGTCATGGAAGTCATACACTTATCTTTGTCAAATTTTAAAATAATTTTTTATGCTTTTAAGAAGACTTTAATTTTTATCTTTAATTTAGTTTTTGTATAAAAACTAAATGAAAATTTTATATTAGTAAGAAATGTACAATTGTAAAAGATAATATACTGCCTTGTTTTGATAAAGTATGCTACAAGTATAACTATGTGGAGTATATTTGTAATTAGGATATTTGAGGGGAGCAAAATGGCCAAGAGAAATGAGATTATTTGCATTTATGCAAATGGAAGAATTTATGACAGTGCACAAGGTGCGACATTTCAGTGTGCAATGTCAAAATATATAACAGTTAGCACTGATATCACATTGGAAGAGTTGAAAGAAGCTATTAGTCAAAAACTACGCCTTCCTTCCAACCAAAATGTTTCTAATTTAATATATAGGCTCCCAACAACAATAAATCCAACATGGTACCAAGCGATTATGCTGGAAGATGATGGTGATGTGCAGAGAATGTGGCAATCACACTCACGTTTCCCATCACAATTGAATTCAGTTGAAATATATGCAAACATTTCGAGTATCGACTCACACTTGAACATTGAATTTCAGCCAAACCCAGTGAATGAAGTGTTACCTTCACCTGATTTATTCTATCGATCAACAGCTTATCAAATGGTGCCAGTAGCGGGTAGTTCACAACCGAGTTCCTCTTATCCAGTAATTGGGTATGACGTACCTCATTCTCCACAGAACTCAGAAGAAAATGTATTGGAAGATTTTGAAAATGAAGATAAATACGATGCAGAACTTGACCCTGATTACAACAATGACAATGAAGATGATAACAGTGAGACCGATGATGATGATGATGATGATGGGTATGACAGTGAGGGTGATGATGAAGAAGCTGTTGAAGCTGAACCAGTATCTGAATATGTTGACCCTGCAGCTGTGTTCTTCCAGCAAGTTAATTTGGCCTGCTCACAAGGTGATGAATTCGAAGAGGTGGGAAATCAAACACAATTGAACAATCAGGAACTATCGGTTGGATTAAGATATTCAAATCAAAAAGCACTACGACTTGCTGTGAAACTTTATTCTGTGAGGGCGCACCATAATTTTAAGAAATACTTGACCAGTAAAAAGTATGAAGAATTTCGATGCGTGAATTATAGCAAGAACTGTAGATGGCGGGTCAGAGCATGTAAGAAAGGCAAAAGGAATGGTTCATTCTGGCAGATTACGAGATATTGGGGTCCACATACATGTTTGTCTTCAGTCTTATCACAAGATCATCCAAAATTAGATTCTGATGTTATCTCATCGTGTATTGGAGCAATGGTGACGGAGACCCCTGATGTTCCTATCAGTCAAATAATCGAGCGGATGAAGAGCGTGTTTGGATACACTATCTTGTATAGAAAAGCGTGGAGAGCAAAACATAAAGCTGCTGCTATTGCTTTTGGAAACTGGGAGAGTTCCTATGCTACATTACCTCGGTGGATGGCTGCATACAGCAGTCCATGCCTGGCTCATATGTTGAATTCATGATGAATCAAGTTTCAGAGAGTGCCTCTACTAGTGAGCCAGTTGCAGTATTCAGGAGGGTATTTTGGGCATTCAAACCTTGTATAGATGCATTTGAATACCTTAAACCAATGATTCAAGTTGATGGCACCTTCTTATATGGCAAATACAAGGGAACATTATTAATGGCAATGGCACAGGATGGTGACCGTCATATTGTTCCCCTCGCCTTCGCGGTTGTTGAAGGGGAGACGCAATCAGCATGGACATGGTTCTTATATAACTTGCGCAGACGAGTTGTGCCTAGGCAGCGTGATATTTGTTTGATATCAGATAGACATCCATCGATTTTAGCTGCCATTGGTAATTCACAGACGGGTTGGCAACCACCTTATGGGTATCATGTTTTTTGTCTTCGTCATGTGGCAAGCAACCTTCACACCCATTATAGGTCATCTGATTTAAAACAAAAACTAAAAAATATTGGTATATTTTTTCTCTCTATCTAGTTATATATGTCATAGATGATTAGCAAATAATAATAGATATGTTAACCATGTTACACAGGTTATGCATATGAGCGTCGGTATGTTGATGAAAAGCTAGCTGAAATAGCGGTTATACATGAAGAAGCAGCCAGATGGATTGCCGAAATACCCAAAGAACAATGGACTCGTGCGTATGACGTACATGGTCGACGATACGGCCACATGACAACAAACCTAGCAGAGTGCATGAATGGTGTCTTGAAGGGGGTCAGATCCTTACCTATGTCCGGCATAGCGAAAGCAACATATTATCGAGTTAACCAGTATTTCGTTCAACGCTCCCAACAGATAAATGCTCAACTGAATGCAGGTCAAGTTTACTCTCAAACTCTGATGAAGAAGATAGCTGTCAATGTGCAGCGCTCCCACTCTTGTGTTGTGCGCATGTTCAATCGGGAAGCTGCATTGTTTGAGGTCGATGAGCCATATGACCAAATGAATCACCAATATAACCGTTGCTGTAGGGTTAATTTGATTGAACGCATATGTGATTGTGGTGAATTTCAAGTGGAGAAATACCCGTGCCAACATGCTTTTGCGGCATGTGCTGCTGCAGCTCTTGAGCCATTTCAGTATGTAGACCATGTATTTACACTGGAAACAATGCGTAATGCATATAGTAATATGTTCCAACCCATTGGAGGACAAGAATATTGGCCGCAACCAAGTGGTCCAAAATTAATTCCTGATCCATCAATGCTTCGAGAACGAGGTCGACCTCGTTCGACTCGTTATCGAAATGAAATGGATTTCAGAGCCTCGTCACAATCAAGTAGATGTAGTCTCTGCAGATAAACCGGTCATAATCGTTCCTCATGCCCGCATCGTAATGTTGCCCCTCAATAGAATATTAATAAAAGTTGTAATTGTTTATAAATATGAAAAATGACTCATTCTCTGTGTTTGTTAACTTGACTCTGATTGTATGTACATTTATGCTGGTAATTGAAATAGAATTGAGCATCTTTTCTGTTTGATAAGTTTTTTTTTAATCATTTATGTTTTTTTAGATAAATATAGCTACAATGGCTAGAGTTGGTCAACCCATTGATCCAGGTCCAGAGGATGCATCACTTCTATATTTACAGGAACGACATATATCACAGGCTATCTGGGATGGTGAGGTAAGTTAAAAGATTTATTGTTAGTTCCTGTTTCATTTAATCATTTAATTATATAATTTATCTTTATTTGCAGGATGATCGGATACTTCGCCCTCGACGAGTTCTGCACGATAATCGCTTAGGTGATCCGCCTTTGGCCATTATCGATTATTTGAGGCAATCTGGTTTTTATGGTGTTGCGCGAGTCGGACAGTTCGAGTACGATACATCACTAGTGAGTGCACTAGTAGAGCGGTGGCGTCCTGAGACACATACATTTCACACTACTAGAGGAGAGTGCACAATCACTCTCGAGGATGTAGCAGTGCAGTTAGGACTACCGATCGAGGGAGACCCCGTTGTAAGTGGGACAGGTTTCAATTGGCCAGAAGTTTGTCAATGGCTTTTAGGAATTACACCACCAGCTGATCAGATTGATGGACAACGATTATCCATTGCTTGGTTAGCACAAAACTTCGCACAACTAGCAGATGATGCAGATGATGAGGTAGTGCGTCAATTCACTCGTGCTTATATTCTTCGTATGATTGGAGGGTGGTTAATGCCAGATAGATCTAGTTATCGAGTTTACCTGATGTATCTGCCATTATTAGATGATTTTGAGCAAGCTGGTCGATGTAGTTGGGGGTCAGCAGTATTGACTTATCTTTATCGTGAGCTCTGTAATGCAACATATAAGAATGATTCTGGTATTGCTGGATGTTTGACGTTATTACATCTGTGGGCATGGGATAGATTTCCTATGCTTGCACCCGAGATACCACCTACTCCTGACCCTCGGATTGAAGAATATCCCGTTCTTCCACCTCTTGGTTTCAGGTATGAATTAGAATTCAAATTTTTACATGGTTAATTTAATTTAATTATGTTGGCTTTATTTATCATACTTAATTTACATAATATGTTTGTTTATTATAACAGATGGCGAAATGTTGGACGACCTCCACGTCCAAGTGTTAGAGCTCTCCGATTATATAGAGCTTTGCTGGATGCAATGAGGGATGATGAGGTATGTGCCCAACTTTAACTCATAATATTTATCATTTCTTTACTATTGATGGTTTACTTATTATTCTTTCTAATGTCATTTTCAGATTGTATGGCGCCCATACCAGTCACAAGCGGTGCAAGAATTGATTCCAGTGTATTGTTTGACTTCCCCTGATATTTGGATTGCATCTGTGCCACTTATATGTTTTTGGATCATAGAGTGGCATCATCCAGATCGCGTCCTACGACAATTTGGTCGCCATCAACCGATTCCTCAAGAACCCGTTAGATTGGACTCTCTCCATAATTTACAGCTTCGAGGAAGAACTCAGACCAATTGGGTGTCTGAACATAGCATTTTCATCCAACAATGGTATGGATGGCGAGATACTATGTCCCAGTCCCTTGTCACTGAGGAGCAATTTGAGCGTACATCTGAATATATGCGGTGGTACTGGCAACACACACGTCGATGGATTCAGAAGTCCAGTGCTGCCACTGGATATGCGGTACAATTTTCTATAATTTATCAACTTTATCGTCATTATTTTTAAAAATTATTGCATATCTTTATTTAACTACTTATTTTCTGTTTTGTTAGGCTGATTTAGCTGAGGGACTTTATAGGATGCACTTACAGGATCCTTTGCCTGTGGATTTTCGCGATATCGTAGGCCGAGACTCTAGTAATATACTACGTGCTCTCGGTGAGCAGCGATTCTCACTATTTTCTCAACCCGCTGACCAAGCACCAAATCTTCCTAGACCTCAGATTCCGATAGGTCGACCAGGAAAGAGACGCCAAGGTTACCTATCAACCCAGCAGCCTACTATAGGAAGAAGTAACCAGCAACAGCAAGACCCATTGCAACAAGACATTGGCCTTGATAATCCTGGTGTATCTCCATATATTCCAACTCCAATGCAACCAGATATGGGTGTGCCTGGTCCATCTTATCCTATACTATCAGGCCAGTTTGACAATGTTAGTGGAATAGGTCCCTCCTCGTACGTGCAGCCCTCGCCTTCTTCTAGCTCTTTTGGATCATTTGCCGAGTTCTTGTTTGATACATCAACGTTTAATGTGCCACATCATAATTCTTTTGAGCCAGGAGGATCATCGCAATCAGGATTTATGACGCCGCATCAACCGATTCCTCCAATTCATTCACCATCCTTAGATTTAAATACAAATCCTACAGTACAGGAGCAACAAGAACCAGAAGAATTAGAGCAACAACGACCACGCCGTGAAAGGAGAAGACCTCGTTGTGGTACAGGAAGTCATTTACTGTAGATATCTTTATAATTTTTTGTAATTTTTGTACCAAATCTTATATCATCTTTTTGTCTAATGTTATCTTTCATTTACTTTTTTTTCCATCCCAAAATTATAAATCATATTTTACAAAATATTAAATATATGTTAAGTTAATTTAATCAACCAAATATTAAGTTAATTTCATGAAACAAATATCCAATCAAATCAATATTTAACAAGTAATACAATATTTATCACAAAAATTTCATAAAATATTTTAACTACCTATTGAAGTAAAATTATAAAATATAATATACTATAATTCAAAAGGGATCTAGCATAGCATAATTTTTTATTTTATTTAAATAAAATAAATTTAAAAATATTTGATGAATAATTTTTTATTATTAAATTCACATTAAAGCAAACCACTTTTTTTAAAAAAAAAAATTGCATCATTACTCAACTTAACTTCAAATGTTTATTACTTTTTAATTAATATTTTATTTTTTATACTTAAAACTTTTGATATTATTTTTTAGATGTTAACATAAATCAAACTAATTTATTCATACATATATCATCTTTTTATTTTATATAATTATTATATTTATTAATATTTTAACAAAATAAAATTGTTTTAATAAATAAGTATCTTTTTTAATTAATTTATTTTTAATCAAATCTTTTTTCATTAATAAAATAAAAAAATTTACTAAAAACTTTTTATTGAATTTTAAAAACTTTGTTTCCATAAAATTCGGATGCTAAATTTACAAATTTTATAAAATTTTTTAAAAAAATTTATTTTAAATTTGGATGCATAGCATCCGAATTCAAAAATAAATAAATAAAAAATTAATTTGAATTCGGATATTATGCATCCGAATTCTATCAAAATAAAAATTGTTTCAAATTCGGATTCATAGCATACGAATTCAATAAAAATTGCTTCAAATTCGGATTCATGGCATACGAATTATATCCTTTTGTTACTTCCTGGTAATTAACCTTTCCCTTATTGTTTTTACGTCATTTCCATATCTCTTTGTTGCTTTTCCGTAACTGAGCCATATAAATTATCATATTATTTTAGGTTGACATCAAGAGTATGGATAAGGTCTCCATGTTTGGCTATTAGTGAAATGTGCGGGCAATAGAGGAATCTATTACTGAAACTCTCAGGCCCCGTTTGGTAGGTGGGAAAGACCACTCTTGGAATGAAAAAGGGAATGGGAGAGCAAGGAAAGCATGTTTGGTATGCAGGGTAATTTTTTTCTTGAGAAAGTCCAAACCTTCAAACATGGGAGAGTGCAAACCTTTATATTTGTGATGGAAAGTAGTCTACCTTGAGGGAAAGCAAATTTTTGAACCATTTTAACTTTGTGTGTTTTAATTTCTGATGGTAGAGATAATTAAAATTAATTTTTTAAAATTAAATATTATTATTTTATTATTATCAAAAATAAAAAATAATTATTTTTCTCATTTTTTTTTATTTTTATTGATAATTAAAAATAATTATTTTATTATATTTTATAATTATTAACAATAAAAAATAATTAAGAATATTTTGGCCTTTCAATCTCTCTTTCATCCCATTTTAAATATAAAAAAATAAAAAAACTTATTTTTTTGTTTCTATCATACCAAACATATCTATGGGGTACAAGATTACTTTCCATTCTCATTTCATTTCCCATTCCAATTCCATGAATGCTCTCTCCCACCTACCAAACGGGGCCTTAAAGGCATAAACCTTTTGGGAGAGAGTATGTCTAACGGCTATTAGTGAATTATTATAGGATAAATTAAATTTTTATTACACTAATCAAATTAAAAAAATTAGGCCTAATACATAAATTTATGGATTTATGAATTTTGGAAAGGAAACTAACATTTTTTGAAGTCATTAGATATTTAATTAGAATTTTTATGATTTTATAGTATTTATTTGGAATTAAAATTAAATTATTGAAGAATATCAAATTAAGAAATAAATATTTAAGAAATAAAATTTTTTTAAAGATTTTAAGCTATCAAAGTCCCAAAAAAATTTATAGAATAAAAATATTCAAACAAAATTTGGAGTCAAAATATAATTCGTAAAAGTTTAAGATTTAAAAGTGTAATTTTAATTAAGAGCAAAATATAATTTTTCTTGGGACAAAAATATAATTTTAACCAAACAAATTTTGACAAGTTATTGACAATTGAATTAACTCAAAACAACTACTGTAGTTAAACATACAACTTTTATAATTGTCATATTTCTTGAAACCCAACTTACATGCAAAATTATGCACTAAAATGCATGAGAAGCCTTGAAAAATATCTTTACAAAGAAAAGACTTTTTTCTTCTCTTTTAAATGATGCATCCAGGAGAAAAGAGAGAGAGAACTACCTTCATTCTTTTATAAATACCATCCTTGACTTTCAAGAATGCAACCCAATCCAAAACACTTCCAAATCCAAGACACTCTTAAATTCAGTTGCATTCACTTTTCAAAAACTTTTTCATTGTTTCCACTTTCACAAAACGTTGTCGCTGCACTTGAGGAGAAAGAGAGCATGAGAGGAGGAGCAAGGAGAAGAGAAGGAGAAAAAGACTTTGGATCGGCCTTTTGGTAAAACAATATCCATGTCTTGTTGAGAATTCATGCATCTCCTTCCTCCTTCATCATCTTTAGTATCTTTCTCATCTTCTCCATCTCTCTTTTCATCTCATGTTTTTGTTTGGTTAGCATTTTGAAGAGATGAATCTCATATGATTTCTTAATTGAATTTGATTGTGGGATTGTTTTATGTTGATGATAAAGCTTTGATAAAGGAAACATGAAGGCTACTAATACTATTAATCTTACTTTTGTCTAAGAAAACCATAGTATGGGGAAATTTTGGATAAGATAAGGTATTTAAGAAGAAAAGCTCATTGAGTCTATTTCTAAACTAAGTATTTTAGTTGCTTGAATTGTTGAGATGAGTTTGGATGGAAAGAAGGTTTAAAAAGGATGAAAACACACCCATTTACACAAAAAAGGTGCTAAACACAATTAGCCTATATCTAGCCACCCAAGGTCGTGTAAGCCCATGTATTTGGGTTAACAAGATATAGACATAACCTACTTATGTCCATGGACCCTAAACACCGCTAGGCTATATTAGTCTTGTGTTCAACATAAAAAATGTTATATTTTCTATTTTAAAGGTGCATTTGTGTGGCTTTCATGTTTTTAAATTAGAGGTATGATATATATGGATAAATTCATGAGAAATTGTCTTTTTGCATACTAAAAATGCTTGATGAAGTCTCTTGAAATATTGCATACATTAATCTAGATAATGTGTCAATAATTTCCTAAGCAATAACGTTCTTACTAAAACGATGAAAATAAATGTTATTTAATGTTTTAATTTGCTTGAAAAGTTTTACTATTAAATAAGTAGCTTTGGTTATGATTAATTGGTATTGCCTATAGCTTTTATGAATTATATATGCATATGGTTTTATTCTAAAGTTTGATATACATGCAACAATAAAAAGGCAAAATATATGGTTGTATGATTGAACTTAGTACATAATCAAGGAAAAATGCCTCTTGTTGTCAATATTATGTTTTATATGATGGTCCTAAGGAAAAAAAGTCCCTTATGGATTTGATTACTTGCCATAAGTAGATCTACATGAAGGAACACCCTAATATGCAATTACGATATAAATTGTTAATATACTAATTATATTAACATATTATATGATATGCAAGATAAAAAAGATAATTATTCAATCCTAAAAATGCTGAAATCTAGGTTTCATCTTAGGTAGTATGGAATATTGAATATGATACCTTTGATTCTACAAATCGAGGTCTGTGTCAAGTAGTGGAGAATATTTAATGCAGTGCTTGTAAAATTTTTCTAGAATAATCAACATTTTTAAATTTGATTAACTATGTTTCTTTATAATGACTATTCAACTAACTTGCCATTGCATATGAGTTGTATGGTTTGTGCAGAATATTACTCTAAGACTATACTACGAGACAAGTTATCTTAGAGATATATATATATATATATATATGTTAACAAAATGATGCCTACTTTGCTTAAATATTCTGCTTGATTTGGTTAATTCTTAGATAGACACAGGATATAAATGAAAAATGTTTTCTACAAATGAGACAACTAACTATTATATATTTTCGAAAAGTTATTATATCTTATTAAGAATTTTTGAATTCTCACCTTTTCTTTAGGTAATGTGTTTAGTTAAAAAGATGACAGTCGCGTGCTATGTGATTAAAGTAAAGTTTGTTTTAACATCCTTAAAGTAGACATGGCTTAGGTACTACTCGACATGCACTTGGTCGTGGACATAAATGATAGTCTTCCCACGCCTCTATTCATTCCACCAGCACCAACACCCTCAACTTAGAGTCTTTACATTTGATGTAGTTAGCTACTGAGATAGTGTAAACATCTTGGAGTTTTTTTTTTGTATATATGTATAACTCCAGGAGTTAGTAAATAATATTTTGACTATTGGCTAAAACTTTATAACTTAAGTAGGCTAATAAGCTTGACTTTGCTAAATATTTTGATAGTATGGTATGGTTATGACACATGTATGTAGCTCTTTCTTACCTTGTTCATGCTTTTATTTCACTTCCACTCACACAAAAACAAAAGATTAAAAAAAAGAGACATTAAAGAGAGAACTAAATTAATTAATATATATAATTAAATTTAATAGAGTAATGGGTATGGAGGTTATATTAGTGGTATCAAAGTGGTTTGTTCTAGAAATGTAGAAGAGTTTGGGATAAAATAGGAGTTTGTAATCACCTAACTTTGTTTTGATATGCACGTTTGATAAGTGAAAGTGGTACCAACATTTATACGCTCGCATATTAGCGCTTGATGTCATGATATTGCTCTATTGGTAGAATTAAAATATTAAGCATGATTACCCCAATACTGATCATTCTATTTGTACATTAACAAGTGGCATTAGGAAGGAAAAGTCACCTTGTAATGTTCGATTTTCGTCAAACGACGAAAATGGATACGTTTTCAAAGCAAGTTTCCATAAATGAATTAGTTAAAGTCTTAAAAAATTTAAGTAGCATTCTAAACTCTTAAAAATGAGAATCCCAAGTTCAGACGAAAAGAAAAATGAAACTAAAATGAAGAAACGAATTTTCATGAGACATTGACGAAATATAATGGTATTTTCGTAATTACATATAATTTTTGAAAAACTCACAGAAGGGCTTTTTAAATAAAAATTTTAAATTGCCTAGGGTTCTCAGAAGCCTTAAAAATCATAGGAAGCCCTGGGATAGTTAAAACCTCTCTGGTGTACGTTTTTTAATATCGGTTGACCTAAACTTTAACTTTTTCTTTTAAGAAGGTTTTAACTTCAATTTGAGTGATTCCAAAGATATTTAATAAAATTGGGAACCTAAATTTTTGAATGAAAAAGACAGTTTTAAAAAAGGAGCTAAAACAAAGTTAAAACAAAAATGCCAAGATATAAGGGTAAAATTAGAATTTTTGAAAAATGAAAACTTCTTGAACTCTCCTTATATTTTGCCCTCCTTCTCCCCTTTTCTAGACTGACCTAATTCTGCCCCAAAACCATAGAAGAAAGCCAGCTTTTAGGTGCATCAAGGGAGGAGATTTTAAAGGGAGAAAAAACTAAAAAAAAGTAGGAAACTTCATGGAATTTCAAACTTTTTCTTTAGCAAGTTGTTTCTCTTTCTTCTCCTCTTTATTTTCATGAGTTTCATGATGTTTTTGAGTCTGTATGGAAGTCAAAACAGAGGTGAAATTTTTGAATTTGAAGAGAGAAGGCCAACCAAGGGAAGAATTATCCAAGAAATTAAGGAAGAATAAGGTAAATCTTCATTCCCATGGTAGCTACTCCTTCTCCCCTTTTTTCCTTGGTTCGTCCAACTTAGGAAACTTCAAGAAGGCATGGAATTTATGCAGAACAAAAGGTGAATCTTAGTAAATTGAGTGTGAAAAATAAGAATATGCAAGGGAAATAACAAACTAGCTATTAGATTTCAAGATAGAAAACCTAGAGTTTCAAGCGTCTCTTGTAAATTCTGAATTGATACAATAATTTCTAAGTCTAAATGAGTGTTTGGATGAGCTACTAAGATCCCTAGAAGGCTCCTTACATGCATCTTCCATCAAAAAAATAAAGAAAACTCCAAAAGTGACAAGAAGAAACATAGCCTCGGCTTAAGAGACTTAGGGCACCTAAGGGAAGTTTTAATTTGCTCCAAACTTATTTTTGAGTCATATATGATGGAAGAGGATGAAAGAAAGTCTTGAAAAAATTTTAAAAGTTATAGAAAGTGGTATCATAAGTTTTATATTCTAATTTAAAGAAGTAACACCTAATTAAGTTCCTTGTTTTAATTGTGTGATAGCTCCAAAAAGTTTAAATAGAGTCAAAAATCATAAATAAAATGAAAGAAGGGAGTCTAGAACTCAAATAATGGATGTTGCTTCATTAGGTGTATTTAGGAACCATAAATGAACCATAAGACAAAGTTAGAGTTCTAAGTATATAGGTAACTTTGAGAATGGTTCCAAGAATATAATTGGTTCTTATTTTATGTATTTAAGCCAAGAAAAACAAGCCTCACATCATTGTGAGTGTGTAGCCGAGGAAGGGAGTGCAATTCTAAAGAGAAAAGTGTATGGTTACAGCAAAGGTAGCTCTCTCCTCTTTCTTTCATGCATGAATGTGTGCTTACTTTGTTTTGAATATGTGTATGTGTGTTTTAAGTTATGAAAAGTGTTTTAGCATATGCCTATATTCCATGGTACCATGATGTCATATTATATTTTCAAATGATACTTAGTATGTTTGCTTTGGTTTGCTTGAGTGTGGTGAAGCCAAGAACCCATTAATCATTGTGAAGATAAGCCAAGAACCTTAAGAATAGTTGAGACAAAAATTAAAGTCTCTTAAAAGCAAAGCTTAGTTCAAGGCCTTTAAAAAAAGGGATGAGACAAGTCCAATAATCTTGAAAAGAATGGATGAGACTAATCCACTTACTTGGTAAGCTTATGTATACTTTGTATGACTTGTTCAAATACCAAGAATGTTTCTTGAATGATCACACTTTCCATTATACTCATGTATGTATTTTTAAGACTTGAATTGTATTCTTTATGTATGATTGAAAGAGAGATAAGCTATTGGGATTCTTTGAATCTTATTTCCTCCTCTCTAATATTTTAATATGCTAGGTGGACCAAATGAGTAAGATAATGGAAGCCACCAAATTGGGAGATGAAAGCTTGACAACAAAGTGTTTAGTTTTGCTTCTTTTGTAGCCATATGAATAGCATATGATGTAATCCTATGATAGAATTGTTGTATAATTATTTGAATATATGTAATTACCCAAATGTTTGATGTATCCATGAGTTTTGATGCCAAATGAATGACAATGTAAATTTTGGGTAGTGAATAGCAACTTGAAGTGTATGCATTCTTGTGTATGACATGGGGTGAGAGAGTGAGTTTTAAATTTCTGGATTCATGCACCTTTGAAACAAGTTTAATAAACCATTTTGGTGCTTTCTCATGTGTTCAAGTGGCCATGGTTGCCTTAGAAGTTAAAATGGACTATTTGAACTCCTTATGAGACATAAAATGAGTCATTTTATAACCTAATATTAAAATCTAAACAAATGAACGAATTTGCTCATGAAATTTGGCATGCATATAGATCTTATCTAGATATTTTTGAAAAGCTAAATACCATATTATTTGAAGTTTTATAGAATTAATTATGATTTTTTAAAGTTGGTATTTTTTTGCTAAATTGATGCAGACACTGTTCATATGATCAATTGCTTGGACTGTGTCATTCAAGGGCCAAATGATGTCCAATACTCATGAAATTTTACATGCATAAACTAAACATGATAAGTTTTCCATGGCCATTAGATCACCCTAATTGGACCTTTGAGCAAGGAAATATGAATTTTTAAAGTTAGAGGATAGTACCAATAGCAACAAGCAACCTCTAGTACTATTTCATCAATTTTTGATAGTTATCAGTCCTGGTTGTAGTTTGGAATTATTTTTAGCATAAAGTAAACATCTGTAGCTTTCCAGAATGATAAAGTATGTTTAGTTTTAATTTTATTAAAATTAATTATGATTTCTTAAAATTTATGTCAGAATTCTAAAATTTCAACATGAGACTGCATCATTGATTTTCATGTATACCATCTACTTGCACAAGTTCTAGGCCACTTCTTAAGATAGATTTGAGTTGTATTTGTGTAATTAAATATAAGAATAAGATAGATGAATTCATATAATCCACAAAATACCAAATGAAAAATTTATGTACGACGCAACACAATTTATGTTTTTTAATGGCTTTTCTTTGAGAATATCATGTGCTTCATGGAAATGAGCCTACAAATGGTATGAGACGAGCTTAGTAAATAAGGTTTTATACACCTCAACAATAACAACAAGGATGATGGTATGATGAATGCCATTGAAAGGATAGCTACCACTGTGAGAGAACACACTGAAGGGATGGTTACTGCCATGAGAGAGTAAGTTACTACTACTAATAAATTGATACAACAAATACAAGTAGACAAAATTCATTATTCGACTCTAGTTGCTGACAATTAGGATGTGGCACTAAGCTTGGTATTAAACATGAATTTTTAAGGTTTATTTGAATTTAGAAAGGCTAAACCTTTGCCTCTTTGTAGAGAATATAATCATATAGTAACAAATGAATGACTGAAACAGTTAGAGAGAAAATATTTGAAATGTTGGAGTGTACCAATGTTCAAAGGTGACATTTGCTACGTATATGATGATTAGTGAAGTCAATATCTTGTAGAAGGAGAACAAGAGAGGATTGAAGGCCTAAGGTACTAAAATTTTATAAGAAAAGTTTAAAATGTTTTTCTTAAAAAAATATTAAGCCCACTTACTCTCAACTCCTAATTTATATCTTAAATATAAATATCAGCAATCAACCATAAATTATACTAAATAAACCAGTTGTAAAAAGAATAAAAATGCAAGATAATATATTTATCATACTCGATTATGGATACAGATGATAGATCTTCTATACCCTTAGTTAGTCTACTAACATTAACACCCTAGCCGCCGCCACCCTCTGTTTTAAATCTCTACATCTGATGTAGTTAGTTACTATGATTGTGTAGACTTCTTCGAATTCTTTTGTCAATATATTTGTATAACTCCAAGGGTTAGTGAATAATGTTTTGACTATTGGCTGAAACACTGTGACCCAAGTAGACTAATAAGTTATATTTGGCTAAATATTTTGATAGGATGGTATGGCTATGATACATATGTGTAGCTTTTTCTTATTTTGTTTATGCTTTTATTTCACTTCCACTCATCCCCCCCCCCCCCCCCCAAAAAGACATTAAAGAGAGAATTAAATTAATTATTAAATATAATTGAATTTAATAAAGTAATAGGTAAGGGAGAATTTCAATAGAATATAATACGTAGGCATATATATATATAATCTCTCATTTATAAAAGAGATTCTCATATATTATTTTTGTAAAATTGATAGATCGAATTAATCATTTTAAAATCAAAAGATATTTTAAGTTTGACATATTTAATTATATGTTTTTAATGAATTAATTTTTTGGTTGTAAGATTGATATGATTAAGGAATTTTTTATCTGGGCTTTGGTTTGTGGATGAGGTGAGGATTCCATGGGCAAGTATAAGAGTGGTCCATGGGGATGTGGTGGGATTCAGACCAATGATAATGGAGAAACTGATGCTCAAAGTGATAGGGTTTTGAGGACCAGGGACAAAAGACAAAGATGCAAAGGTGGAAAATCTTGGAAATGGTTTGGACTAGAATGCCATAAAGCTCTCAGCCATAGCCATTGAATCCTCTAATTATTTGGGTGTTTCTTTGGATTTCTTTTTCTCGATACGGGGGTCACATTCATCCTCGTGCGAGAACACTTTTCCCCCTCAAAAGCAAAGACGGTGTTTCTTTGGATTTCTCTTGTGCGAGAACATTTTCCTCCTAAAAAGCGAAAAGCACACTTCGCTTTTCATAAAGATCACTGTGGATGTGGCAAGAGACGATTCTTTTATGCCTTCTCAGTTAACATCAGGTGTCAACCTTTCGTAAAGATCACTGTGGATACATGTATATTCCCTTTTTTTTTTTTTGGGAATCATCAGATAGATGGACAAGCTTTTTTATTTTATAATTTTTTAAAATTTAAAATTTTTTTAATATTATAATATATTTTTAAAATGTTAGTTTTTAAAAACTTTGCTTGTCTATCTGCATGGACAAGTTTTTTAATTTTATATTTAAAAAAAAAGCTTTCTTATTTTATAATATATACTTTTAAAAAATTATTCATTTTAAAATTTAATATTTTTGCTTGTCTATTTCTTGAACAGGCGTACAAGCTTTTTTTCAATTTTATAATATATTTTTTAAAATTAAAAGCTTTTTTTAAATTTCATAATATATTTTTAAAAAATTAATTATTCAAATTTTAAATTTTTTTGCTGGTCCGTCTGTTAGACAAAGGGACAAGTTTTTTTCTTACTTTATAATATATTTCTTAAATTAAAAAGTTTTTTTATAATATATTTTTTAAAATGTTAGTTTGTAAACATTTTTGCTTGTCTTAGAATCATTTAGCCGCTGCAGCCTTTTAGAAGTTTTAAAAAATTAACTATTAACAAGTAATTTTAATATACAGAAATTTTAGTTATTTTTTTACACTTTATATTGATTATATAATTATAATTATAATTTTTACTGTTTAACTTATTTGACATATGTTTGGTTGCCTTCCCTTATGATTTATATATGTTTGTTATTTTTCTAGATTGTTTTCTATGTGTTTGGTATTATTTTTTGGATAAAATTATTTTAGATAATATTTCTACTAAACTTTAATTGTTTTTTTTTCAATTATGATTTTTATTGTTTAAGTTAATCTAGATTGAGTTGAACTATTATATAGATGTCTCAAGACAGGGACAAGACAGTTTCATGGTGCCAACGTTAAACACACATTTTATGGTGCCAACATAGAGGGCGATCAAGGAGGTAGAATCAAACTTCCGTTGCAAAAAGCAAAGCCCTTTGGTGAAAACAGATTTCTCGTAATTCTTTCATCTTTCTTTTCACATTACTCTTTTTTCTTTTTTTCTTTCCTGGTTCATCTTTTTCAGACTGTCCCTTTTTGGTGAAAACAGATTCTCCCGTGCAACACAGGCCACCTCTTCTCCACCACAAGGTCTTTCAACAGTGTTTTCTCTTCTTTTTTTTTTTGGTTCTGATTTATTTCTTTGATTTTTACAAGATTTATTTATTTTTCCTAACTTTGATTGTGGTTTGCTGTTGTTGATAGATCCCTCGTTTTTTTTTTCTTTAGTAAATCTCTCTCCTTTTTTTTCCCCTTGTTGTCCAAGTTTGTTCTTTGCTATTTTACAGAGTTTTTGATAGTTTAATTATATTTTTATTATTTGAATGATGATCTTATAGTTTTAACAATATCATTTTTTTTAGTTGTGATCATATTCATTAGTTACAATACAATCATATACATTAATTATACAAAAATTAAATTAATTCTTTTAAGCATTATTAATTATTAAATAAGTTATTATTTTAAATGATTAAATTGTTCTATATTTAATAATTAACCATGTTATAACTAGGGAACATGATTAATAAGTTATTAATCTTTATTTATTATTTTCTGAGTTTTTTGAGTGATTAGTAAGTTACTGTACTCCTGATATATTGGAATCTTGATGAAAGAAGACAGAAGAGGAGATCAACACCAATGCTTAATATTAGGACATGTGTACAAAATGCATTTTCTTAGTTTTGCAAACTGGCTATTTTGTTTATTTTTATTTTCTTTTTATATCATAATTTTTAAAAATTTCTTTAATATCAATCATCATTTTCTGTAAATGTTACCTTCATTTATTTTTATATCTTTATTATTTTTTAGTAATTTTTAATCATTGTTCAGTTTAATTGATGATTGTTTTGAATTTCTTTGTATTTCTATTTACTTATTATATTAAACTCTTTAAAATTTCGTTAATGTTTTTTCTATTCTGGTTCTTATTCTTTTAATTAAAATTTCGTTAATGTTTTTCTATTCTGGTTCTTATTCTTTTAATTACCGTTGCTTATTTCTAATATTAGGACTCATGTTATTATCATTATTTTGATTATATATATCTATCTATATATATATATTTGATTGTTCCACTGCGTTACAGTCGAATATAATAAACTAAATAAATAAAAAGTGATTAAGAAATAAATAATTGTTGCTTTAAATAGAAAAATTTTAAATTAAAAGGTTAGAATTCAATTATATACAATTTTTTTTCATGCCTAGATAGATTCGTATTTATAAAAAAAAAAACTTTTAATAATAATAATATCATTATTATTATTAACAAAAGTTAAAAGTTGCAATGCTTGTGGCAGCTTTTGACTATTTTAAATTTTATTATATTAAAATAGTTGAATAAAAATAAGTAGTAAGAATGCAATAATAGATTATTTAACAATATTCCTATTAGTGTCATTAGTCGAGATATAATCGGAAAATAAATAATTATAACTACTTTTGTGATGTTCTGACTTCATACTCCCTTGCAAAATGTTAAATTGCTGTAATGGACCTCAACCATACTACTTTTGTGACTGGTAATTCCCTAATAGTAAATAGCTCGAAGAATAAGCAGAAACAAGAATCCATATTCCATTACGTTAGGGCCTGTCATTATTATCATCTGCAATATATCTTAAAATACCACATCTTTTATTTGTCGTGCGAACATCTATAGGAAAGATCTTTTGTCCTGTTTTTGTTTTTGTTTTTTTCTTTTTTCCAAAATGCCCCTGTTCAATACACATTAATAACGCCAGTGATTAGGTTATGAAAATTATGAACTCTAATTATAATATAATATAATTAAAATAAAATTTTGTTCATTTATTATTATAATTTTATTTATAAACCAAAAATTAAATTAATTTTATAAAAAATTATTAATTAATAAATAACATAATATTTAATAATTATTACATGTCGTAATTTTAGATGGATTCACATAGTCATCGGGCTTCACATCTCTTGATCTTACGTTACTAGTGTGGTTAGTATAATTTCAAACCCGACAAAAGGAAATTAATTTGATTATTATTTAGTTCAGTGTAATTTGCTTTACTTGCTATTCTGTCAACCTGTTTCATTCCAAAATCTTTTTCTTTGTTTCAATTATTCTCTTCGCGACAACAAAATTAAGTGCCTGGACATGTTCTGAAATTATTTCGCAAACCTCGTTTCCCAGTTGAACACATTGGAACATGCACTCGCTGAGGATAGAACCTAATGTTCTCTTACAGATTAAACCAACCAACTGATCAAAACTTAGTAAAAATTACTTAATAACAAGAGTAAGTAGTAATTAATTTAGCAGCTGAACTTCAATATATGATCGTAGAAACTAATTAATTAACTAGGCTGCCATGGCCGAAATGGAGAGGAACAGGTCCATCTGAGGCTAAGTCTTCTCTCTTTGCAAATCTACCCTTAACTCTGGGTCGTTTCTCAGCATAGGCTTTCCTGTAGGCATATCTTATTCTCTTCTCGAACTTCCTTGATTTCTTCTTCTCTCTGTATTTTTCCACACCAGCTTTCCTGTTCATCTGCCCAAAGTGGATTTGCATTGAAACTGAAGCACTTGGAAATATCTCCACTCCTTTCGGAAACCTGTTCCCGGATATGTCACTTATCGACCCTCTTCGCAACACATTGGCATCCATAAATGGCACAGCCACCTGATTTTAATTGCGCCCGAAGTTAAAAAACAAAGTATGAACTGACAAATATAGTGTACAAGTAAAGGAGCAGACACATGTTTGATCATGGATCATACTCAAACTGGGAACGCGAATTTTATACAGTAGCAGAATTCAAGTGCTTTTGAGTACGGTCCATGATGGATACCCACACAAATAATTTTGAAACAATTGTACAAACAACCAAATGTATAATCAATTTTAAATTAAACAGATAGGCATGGAGAGATGTGTCAGACTGTTAATTAGTAAACCAAAAGACAATCTCCCAAAGACCCAGACTTCTTGTGGACTTTGTAAGAAGAGAAAAAAAAAAGTTGATAGAAGTTGCCGTAATGAATATATATATATATATATATATGTATGTATGTATGTATAAATATAAATATATATATATATATATACATCACGCCGTATAAAGCACCGAAGGTTACTTGTGAGTTCTCACCTTCTGAAGGTAGCATTTACAGGATGACTAATTATTAAATTTAAGCTGAGTCACAACGCTTTTGATGCATATACAGTGCCCAGAAGAAGGAACATGTTAGGCTGGTCATGTAAGCATGCTTCAGAGTGAAAAAGCTAGCTCTGCTGTGATCAATCTAGACGGTGCCCACAAAACAAAGTTAAAAAGAATTTATACAATACAGTAATCAATTATCCTAGAACGACCCAAAAGAGGCAGAGAATACACAGTGAATGCAGTTTCATAATGAAGATCATAAAAAAAAAAAATAATAATAATAAAATCTTACGCTCCAGCAATTCGAGGTGTGATTAGTGAAAGCCACTCTTGATGATTTGTGCTCCATATTGAAGTAGATATTCTGCTGCTGTTGCGGCTGCAGTTGCTTAGGCTGCGCTTCAACCGATTGAATTGGCACCACGCTGTCACTTTCGTTCTTCTCTTCAGAAAAGCTGTATGCTTGCTGCTCCTGATCACGATCTTCCCGGAAATTTTGAAACTTGGTGGATGAATCACACCCTTCAATAACCCCCACGTGCGCATGATGGTCATCCTCTGCTTCTCCTAACATAAACCCATCATCAACCTGGCTGTCTATAGTGTCAGCAGAATCAAGCAATAACCATGAATCAGCTTCTCGTTCGTCCATTTCCTTGCTACTTATGTTGTCGTTATCGAGAACCTCGTAATTAGGCGGGTTATCTGCAGTTATTACGCTGTCGTTGAGTATATGAGACAAGGGAGACACAGGGGCCCTGTTGTGTCGACTAGCGAATGGGTTCGCAGAGTGAATTTCAAAGTCACAGTTGATGCATAGCGAAGCATTATCGGCCTTGCAGGTGAAAGCTGCCGGAGCGTTCTCACACGCGCCGCAAAGTGGCACGCGATGATGGGGCCAACAGGGAGACCCCAGCGCGTGAATTTGTTCATCGCAGGAAGAACAGAGGTATGCTGAATCAGTGTGGCAGTAAAGCGTAGAAGCAAACAGTCTGCAAGTGTCACAAAGGTGTACCCAATTGCTGGGATAGCCATCGCCATAGTCCACTTTCAGCATTCTAAGCTAAAGCTTTTTTTTTTTTTCCTTTTTTGGCCTAATGGGTTTTTTTTTTATGGGTCGTGTATGGGGTGAGCTAGGAAGCAAGTGTAAGTATAGGTAGATAGATAGAGAAGAGAACCTGCAAAGCGAAAAGCGTTTAAAGTATTTTTGGTGGTCGAGAGAGATTTGTCTTTGATCTTGTGGTTAGCTGTATTCAGGTGAATGAGTGGGTGCTCTTCGCTTTTTGTTATCAAATCTTTGGAAATACAGAGGGATTCATCATTCATATATATATATATATATATATATATCAATCATGGTTTTTCATGATGTGCTTAATAAAACACCCAAATCACAAAAAAGACAGACACACTGAATAATGCAGTCTTAGTATAAAGCAGTGTGAATGATGATGAGGGAGTGAACTAGTCGTTGCAGTCAGTCTCGCGGGTGCGAGAAAAGATCCTCCCCTCCCCTCCAAATCCCTCAAACCAAACAAAGCCTTAGGTTCTGATTTTGACCTCGCTCGTTGGACCATGATATAAAGCAAATTCCCAGCAATTGGGTGTTGCGCAGGTGCTTGTCCTAAGCAGTAATTGCGATGCCTCCTTCGATATTTTTCATGTCGTATCTCGTCTCACTTGTCTCAACATGATGCCAAATTGTCCTCGAATAACCTACCCAAATGCTAACATCATCAAAAAGCGAAAAGCCCTTCTTTTATTTCTTTATCTTCAGTCTACTTGGCAGCTGCAGATGTTATAACAAGTTGTGAAAGATTATTTCTTTATGCTTTTTGGCCTATACACCGGCTGGCTTATTAGCCGCTCTATTCTATAAGCAGATTCTTTGCTGCTCAGCTACGCAGCACCAAATGAGTAGTAACATGGACCGTTCATTATCTCTTTATTTTGACAATTTTAACCTTTACGTTTTTTATTTTGAAAAATAAAAATAATCTTTTAATTTTTATCAGTCAGGAGTTGAAAATTTGTTTACATTTTTTTTCTTTCAAAATAGAAAAATAAAGAAAAAAAGAAATTAAAAGGTCCAAATTACTACTCAGCTGCGCAGCACAGTAGTTTATACTTCGATAGTAATTATCTTGTGATTTTATACAAGGTAGTATTCTTCTAGTAACCTAGGTTTATAATCTCACATCCACTAAATCTAACTTTTTAATCATAATTATAGTATTATTAGTGATTAATCGGATGACATAGTAGACAAAACTTCGATAAGAAATATTGAGACATAATTAGGAAAGTCTTAACTGCAAAGATCTGAAGAAACCTTGGCAAATAGATATGACGTGTGGCTTGGTTCCTGGTGAAACGTTGTAGTGCTTCATGCTTGCAAGTTGCAACGGACCTAATTCACCTCGCATCATGTGGCTTGTTTCAGAAATATAATGAGGATGGCAAAATTGGCACCAGATTTAAACATAATGCATATATGAATTCACTTCTAACGTTTATTTCTTCTATTTCTTGTTCTGTTTTCCATTAATGGTTCAATATTTTATTCCTCTCTCTCCTTATTTTAGTTCCCAAACAACAGCTTAGTGGGTCTAATTGGCAATGCAGCTTAGTGAATGAGAGCCATGCTGCTACAACAACAGAGAATAGCCACAATCATTAGGCGCTTGACCACCTAATCCACATAACGAATATCCCATGTTTTCAATCCTGAATCAACGTCAAGCAGCAATGACAATGCTTGGCAAATACATATTCTACAGTATTGGAAAACTACTAGGTAAGCGAAATAGAAAACATCAAGAAATTATATGCAATTTATGTGCATTCAGCTGTAGAAGACACAGGGAGATTGGCCATTTCATAGATTACAAAGAGAAAAAAATAAGTAAATTTGACAAACAGTGTATTAATAAACCAACGCCAGACTGCCTAGACTACCGCCAAAAAGTTAAAAGTAGTTCACTGTGTAAGGGAAGGAACTGCTATTGCTTTTCATCAATATATATCGCTGGGGAAAGAAACAGCACACGAAATTTTCTAAACGGCTTCAATACGCATGGTTAACCGCGTCTCCAATGAACCCTTTCATAGTTAATCAAGGGGAGAACTTTGCAATCAGCTTATCAACATGGATAATGATATCATTTATCTGGGGCCTCATAGCAGCCTGAGCCTGAAGCATCCATGTCACAAACTGATGAAGAGCTTCTGGATATGGGGGCTTAGGTCCAGCTGGCCATTTGACCTGGGCATTTACAATGGCCAATTGTAGGCTTCCTCCAGATTCTCCAAGTGCATATTCAAATGGAGATACACCATACCTACGGAATCCAGTCAGGCAATGATAAACAAACGTACTAAAGCAGCTAAAATATTTTTAGCAAAAAAAAGCAATAAACATCCATTTTGAAGATGTGGACAGTTATAATGATACTGAATTGGTTATAAAACAGGTGGTTGAGCTTCCATAAGAAAACAAAGCTTAAAAAAGACATGAACAAAAATAAAATGCCATATTAAGTCTGTCTTCTATTTAAAAAAAAAAAAAAAAAACTCAAACAGACACGCCACAAGTAGGAGGAGGTGACATTGAACGCAGTGGTCACTAGGCACTCTTTGGAGTCCATAGGCCTACATAGCTCACTTGTTCTGAAGGAAAATCTGGTCAGGGCCTCAAAACTATGGATGAATTTTACTCCCACCTTCCCTTTTTTCCCCCTTCCTAAATAGGTTACGCTCCAAAAACAAACAAACAAGGAATCTAGATCAACTCCGCTTTGTTCTTTCCTTCTGATAGAACTCTGTCCACTCAACCCGATAGTATAAGAAAAAATATCCTCAGCAATGGAGGGTTACAAGAGATAATCAGAATAACAAAACTAGCTTTTGAGAGGCTAGACTCTCCAATTCTCTACTCATTTCCTGCCCTCTCCCCGACTCCCTTCATTCTTTATTATTTTTCTCACTCTCACCTCCAACGGCCTGGTCCCCACCAAAAACCGTTACTCCCTACTGATTCTTACTTATCCATGCTGCCCTTGTGACAATGCCACCTCAGCCCTCTTCTTTTTTCGCCTAAAATAAGTATTTTGCACGTGCTGTGGCTGTGCACCTCCGTCATTACCCCCCCAATCAGTTGCACCTTGTCCTCAAGGTGGAAATCCAGAAACTGGGAATTAATAACATCATAAGCTTCCCATGTGCTATCATCCGTAGATAAATCAGTCCACTTAATAAGAACTTCGAGCTGGCCATTAGTTAAATGGCGAATCTTGAGAGCATGTTCAGGTTGAACTCGTAATTCCAAGTCTTCACTAAGGAAAGGAGGGATGTCTTGTGTATGAACTGATGGATGTAGGGCCTGTTTAAGCTGAGATACATGAAACACGGGGTGAATTCGCGATGTAGATGGTAATTCCAGTTTGTAAGCCACTATTCCATATTTTTACAAGACTTTGTAGGGCCATAATACCTAGGACTTAATTTCTCATTAGTCATTTTAGCAAGAGACTTGAGTTTATAAGGCTGCAGTTTCAAAAAAAACCATGTCCCCCACCTCAAAATGCACCTCACGACACTTCTTATCTGCTTGTTTTTTCATGTGTGTTTGAGCCAACTCCAGATTAGATTTTAATTCAGCCAACACCACATTTCGAGCTCGAATCTGGTCATTCACTTCCTCTACCCCAGATGGATCATCTTCCAATTTAAATAGAGTAGGTGGTTCCCTACCATAGAGTGCCTTAAAGGGACTCATGCTAGCAGATTTATTAAAGGTATTATACCAATATTCTGCCCAATTTAACCACGTAGCCCACTATCGAGGTTTATTACTGCTGAAACATCTAAGATATGTTTTCAAAATTTGGTTAACTACCTCTGTTTGCCCATTCGTTTGAGGATAATAACCAAAGCTGTATTGTAGAGTGGTCCCGGACTGTTTAAACAGTTCACGCCAAAAAAGACTAACAAACACTCTATCTCGATCCGATACAATGGACTTAAGAAAACCATGTAGATGGACCACATCTTTAATGAAAATGGCAGTTACATCCTTTGTTGAAAAAGGGTGTGACAGAGATGAAAAGTGAGCATATTTGGTAAAACGGTCCACCACCACCATAATTGTATCATACTTTTGGGATCTAGGAAGTCCAGTGATGAAATCCATACTTAAGTCCTCCCAAACTTGTTGAGGTATTGGTAAGGGTTGAAAGAGACCCGCTGGACTTAGAGCTTGATACTTATTGCGTTGACAAATGTCACATTTAGCCACATATGCAGGAATATCCTTCTTCATGTCATCCCAGTCAAATAGAGCTGCCAATCTATGATAAGTTCTCAAATCTCTCAAATGTCCCCCAAGAGGAGAGTCATGGAATTCTTTAAGTAGCAGTGAAATCTTTGTTGAATTCTTTGGGATCTTTAGTTGGCCTTTGTACAGCAAACAGCCACGTTGAAGGCTGTATTCTGGGGGTGTGTGTTGTCCTGTTATTATCTGTTGTATAAGGGAGGATAGCTCAGGGTCTTGTGAGACCTCTTGTTCCCATTCTTCCTAATTTCCCAGCTGCCATAAGGAAAAAGCATTGAATTCCAGTGTGGTGCATCTCCTGAAAAGAGTATCTGCCACAAAATTCTCCTTTCCAGGTTTGTATTGTATAGTAAAATTATAGCCCATCACTTTAGAGATCCATCTCTATTGATTTGAGTCAATTACCCGCTGTTCTAGCAGATATTTGAGGGCTTTTTGGTCAGTTTTGATGATGAACTGATATCCTATGAGGTAGTGATTCCACTTTTTCACTGCCAAAACAATAGTCATCAATTCCCGCTCATAAACTGAAATGACCGAGATTTTAAAGACAAGGTTTGGCTGTGGTAAGCAAGGGGATGCCCGTGTTGCATTAAAACTACTCCTATCCCATGACCTGAAGCATCCGCCTCAATGACAAAAAGTTGGGAGAAATTTGGAAGTGCTAACACTGGAGTAGTGGACATAGCTAATTTCCGAGCTTCAAAAGCGTTTTGCGCAGCTTCACTCCAGTGAAATGCATCCTTCTTAAGTACATTAGTCAGAGGAGCGACAATTTTTCCATAATCTTTCACAAACTTGCGGTAATATCTCGTAAGACCGAGGAATCCACGCAAAGCTTTCAAATCTTTTGGAATTGGCCAGTTTTCCATACTTTGAATCTTGGACGGGTCAACTTGAACCCCTTTCCCTGAGATAATATGCCCCAAATATTCTAACTTTTGTTAAGCAAAAACACATTTCTTAGTGTTGATGACAAGCTTATGCTGTTGTAACACTTGGAAAGCTTCCCAAAGATGCAATAGATGAGACTGAAAATCCCCACTGTAAACTAGAATGTCATCAAGAAATACCAGTATAAACTTCTTTAGATATGCTCGAAAAACATCATTCATCAAAAATTGAAATGTTGAAAGGGCGTTAGTCAAACCAAAAGGCATCACCATGAATTCGTAGTGACCCTCATGAGTCTTGAAAGCTGTCTCATGTTCATCCATCGATTTCATTCTGATCTGATAATACCCAACTTTTAAATCTAACTTAGAAAACATTGTGGCTCCGCCCAATTCATCTAATAATTCATCAATGGCTGGAATAGGGAATTTATCTGGTACCGTAATCTTATTTAATGCCCGATAGTCTACACAAAACCTCCAACTCCCATCTTTCTTTTTGACTAAGAGTACGGGGCTAAAAAATGGGTTGCAACTAGGTCTTATAATACCAGCCACTAACATTTCTCTCACCATTCTTTCAATCTCAGCCTTTTGAGAATGGGGATACCTATAAGGTCTTATATTGGATGGTGACACCCCAGGTTGCAACTCAATAGCATGGTCTCTGAATCTGAGGCGGTAATTTTGGGACTGGTTCTTGAACAACAAGGAACTCTTCTAACAAAGCTTGAATTTCAGGTGCCAACGTGGGTGTAGCCAAATTTTTGAAAGTCATCTCACCAAATTCCACAAGAAAACCTTGCTCTCCTCCTTTCAAAGTGCACATCATAGTCTTTAAAGACACAAGTGTTTTGGATAAGGAAGGATCTCCCTGTAAGCAGACCCATTCTCCCCCCATATTGATCTTAAGAGTAAATTTTCTCCAATCCACTCTGACTTCCCTTAAAGACTCCAACCAATCCACTCCTAGAACTATATCAGCACCTCCTAACTCGAAGGGATAAAAGGTTTGTTGTATCCTCAACCCTTGCATCTCCATTACTACATTGTGACATACTCCATCACCTCGTACACAGTACCCATCCCCCACCTGAACTTCAAACAAATTTTTGTCCAGAGTATGATCCAATTCATCTACTAATTTGGTGGTTATAAAATTGTGAGTAGCTCCACAATCAATTAACACTAAGACTTCAACGTGCTTCATTCGTCCCATTAACTTCATGGTTTTGTTACCGGTAATTCCCACTATGGAACTCATAGATAGTGCCATAGTAATTTCCTCTGTTTCTTTCTCTTGCATTTCTGCTACTGTCTCCTCTTAGTTCCTTCCTTTTGCATTTGTGATTTGACCCAAATTTTTCATCACATTTGAAACATAATCCTAACTCCCTTTCGGGCGATCTCTGCATCTGTCATCCTCTTAGAATTACTACTCCCTAAAGAAAAGGTCACGGGAATATTGGTGGCCTTGGAATCTTGACCTCCCTTGACATCTGGACTCTTATTGTTGCTAACTGTAATCATATTCTTAAGCAGTTATGAGAATCCAGTAAATCTACTGTAGTTATAGTTACTGAACTTAGGACTTACCCAGGCTCCACTGGAATAATTTCTAGCCCTTCTGCTCAATCTTAACTCCTTAGTTTTTTCCAAAACTAAATTTCTATCTTCAATTTTCTGAGCCATATCCATCAACTCTTGTAAGGATTGCATTCGAAGCATCCTTATCTCAGCTTTGATTTCATCCTTTAAACCATTTTTAGATGCTCCGATAAAAACGTCATCTGGAGCTTCCTTTAGTGAAGCTGTAATAAGCACAAACCTCTATGTACTCAGTGACTATCCCTTCCTGCTTCAGCAACATTAACATCTCATATGAGTCTCCACATTGTGAACAATGGAACCTGACTATAAGGTCCCTTTTCAATTCATTCCATGAATGTATTGGTTGCCGCGTCTCCTTCCATTGGAACTAGTTTAAGGCTCGTCCCTCCAAACATATAGCCATAGCGTCCAGCTTTTCATCTTCACCCACCCCATTCAAACGGAAATACCGTTCCATCCGAAAGACCTATCCTAGAGGATCTTCTTCGGCGAATATCGATAACTCCAATCTTTGAAATCGGTGAGCGTCTTTTTTTGACGTTCCACTACTTCCACCGATCTCTATCGGACTCGACACGGGTGCTGCTTGACTAGGCGATGAAGCTTCAGTCGTCGCCTTTCCTTTTTCTTCGGCGTGTCGTCCACTTCTGACTTCATTCAAGACTTCCACCAAGAGGTCTCTCACCGACGTTACCTCCTTTTCCAAATTTGCGACATTCTGTTCCACCCCAGCTACTTGCGTTTCCAGATTTTCCATTCTCCCTTCGTTCCGTGTATTCACCATTCCCCGGAAAGTGCTCTGATACCACAACTGATAGAACTCTGTCCACTCAACCCGATAGTATAAGAAAAAAATATCCTTATCAATGGAGGGTTACAAGAGATAATTAGAATAACAATACTAGCTTTCGAGAGGCTAGACTCTCCAATTCTCTACTCATTTCCTGCCCTCTCCCCGACTCCCTTCATTCTTTATTATTTTTCTCACTCTCACCTCCAACGGCCTGGTTCCCACCAAAAACCGTTACTCCCTACTGATTCTTACTTATCCACACTGCCCTTGTGACAATGCCACCTCAACCCTCTTCTTTTTTTGCCTAAAATAAGTATTTTGCACGTGTTGTGGCTGTGCACCTCCATCACCTTCTAATACAAAACTAGGCACACCGTAAATTCTATTCCATCTGTTAATTTATAGTATCTGAATGTCTAAATGCACATCAAGGCTTCCGAATCAAAATGCAATGTGTACACAAAAAACTAAGCACATGTGAAGTGATAAAACTAATGTTATTATGTTGTATTAAGGCACAGACAATAAAAGTGATTAACATAAAAATTAATAGAATCACAATGTAAAGAAGGATTAATCCTCACATTATTGCATACAATGTGCATCCTAGTGACCAAATATCAGTCCTTTCATCAATATCAGCATGGCTTGGACAATCCCACAGCTCAGGAGCCCGGAAAGGAGCAGAGCAATGTTCAGCTGCCCATTCCTACATGGGAAGATAAAAACGTAACAATCAGCAGAGTATAAAATTCAGGCCTGATAACTGAAATGAAACTTTGTTGCTTCTTATGTACCATATTAAAACAGCAGAGTTATTTTTTGGTAGTGTCACGATAAATCAAGTAATTGAGTATTTATGAATTAAAGATGTATCCATCTGAAGTATGATAACAAAATAAAAAAAAGACTCTGTAATAACTTGATGATGCATACATGCCCAGGCAATTAGATTTTGCAAACTGAAAATGTTGCAGAAGCTTCACAAAACATTCAGAAATGTCATATACCTAAAGGTTCAGATATATTGTGCTTTGCCAGGATGGCATGCCAAGATTAATAAAGATACTAATGGTAATGCAAAAAATGGACACATGAAACATTAACACAATATATAATTAATAAAGCAATGAACAGAAGCACCTGTAGCTGTAATGCCTCTGATCGGGAGCGAATTCGCCTCTTGGCAGGTCTAGCACTGCCAAAATCCATTAGTATGGCAAGAGGTGATTGCCCTTTCCTATGTGTTATGAGAACATTTCCAGGTTTGACATCATTATGCGCATATGGAGGATCTAAACTGTGCACATGCTTGAGTCCTGCACAAAGCTGTTGAGTTGATTTTACATGGTTAAAAGGCTTTTAGTACACTTAAGCTATGGCTTTGTCAGTTTAGAGTAATACAAAACCTTCAAATATATATTATAAAAAAGTAATTTGAAAGCAATGTGTTAAAAATTGGGCCAGTTATTGAAATAGGATTAGGAACAGTTCATGGTTTGACTTGAGTGTTTTCTTTTAAAATATATTTTTTTTATTAAAGAAATATTAATATATATATACAAAGTTTTAAAATAAAGGATACATATATTAAAACAATATTTAAGAGGAATATAATTTTTTTATAAATAAATTAAATATTTAATAATATAAAAATTAGTTAAATTTCGTTGTATGGGAATAGGATAGCATTTAATGAATCGTTGGCTTTTAACTGGTCTTTTTCTCTTTTTGCCAATTTTTAACTAGTTAGTTCCATTTTAACTATTTTCCTATTTTTTTTATGTGGCTTGTGCTTTCACGTTTTCATCTTCAGACTTGAGTTTTAAATGGTATTGTCCCATTTTCTCAATTGGATTGAATAAAAAGTTTATGTTCGCTTTTCTTCATCAGAGCAAAAGTCCCATCTCTTCATTATTCCAGATCAATAGATAGGCAAAGGAGAAGAGATAGAAGGAAAGAGACAATGATGATGAAGAAAGCAAGCATTGCATTTTTAGATCCAGACCCCCTCTTCTTATCTTCTTCAACCAGTAACTCTACACTTCATTTTCTTTCTCTTCTCTAAACCATCCATCTCTGCCCTTGTTTTCTTTTTCCTGTTCTGGAATTTTGTCAGTTTCAGCTGTGTAAGAGAATTCAGTGATCAAAAAATTGCTGAACGCTGGACCAAAAATAAAAACAGGAACAGAGCCGGTTTAGATCTGAACGAATTGGTACTTTAACCCTCCAGTTTTAGGGGTCATCCAGAGCAGAGAGCCAGCTGGTCCAGCTTTTAAAACCATGTTTGAAACTGAAAGCAATATATATATAATACATATTATTTATATAATGAAAGAAGGAGGCCAGAGATAATCATATTTCAGCTTTCTCAATGTAATTCTTTAGATAACTAACCTATATCACTGGAATTGCCAGATTGATATATATATATATATATATATATTTAAAAAAAAGTGTTGTCTTGAGATAGCCAAACTGTGAACAAGTTATGATTTGCTGAAAGTTTTAAATTGTAATAGCAATAGTTCAGCCCCCCCCCCCCCAACAAAAAAAAACCACACACACAAGTCAAAAGAAGCAAAATGCATAACAAAAAAATGATTTCTTTTTTTATTTACCTGCCGAAATATTTGAAGAACATCAGAGGTAGAGTAGAACTCCTTCTTGGCTTTCATTGTTTTGGCATTGTCTAGCAATGTTCCATCCAAATGAACAGGAAATAGCAAGTATGCTTCATGGTTCCAAGATGTTTCTTGGGTAGGCTGCCAACAAAAACCACATCTTCTATATAATTACATAAGCACAAGCATAGAAAGAGTGAAGGAATGAAATAAACCCAAAACAGCAAAGGACTTTAAAAAAAAAAAGTTATACATTCTCCTCTTTTTATGAGCCATACTATGACAGGATAAGCACTTTCCAGATTAGAAAACCTAGAATATATCCATGTCACGCCAACAACTGCATAATTCTCAATCAAGTGTGGAAAACCTAGATCTTATTCTGCAATATAAGATAGAAGTCGCAGTATATCAAAGCTTTAAAGGAAGTGTTCATTTTTTCATAAGCCTTGAGACCAGCACCATGGATCTTATTCTCAAAGAATTAATCAAATTGTTGAACAGGAAACTAGCATCATTGTTGGCTGCAATTACTTATTACCTGCATAAAATTTGTTCAGATAAAAATCACCTTAACAGAGATGATTGCATGATCAAGAAGTGGGAGCAGATTTGGATGACTGAACAGTGATGAGACACGGATCTCCTCCCTCACTAACTCCAACTGTTCGCTGTTCTGAATGAGGATCTTTTTCATAGCGTAAGTTCCATCATCTGCAGAAAGGAAGACCATAGTGAAGTCGATAATTCTACAGAAATTCCTCTTTCTAACCGTTGACAAAGAACGACGAAAATTCTATAACTTATAAATTACCACCATCAAGGTGAGAAACATGACAGGATATTTATCATCATTACTTTTTTTTATTGATAATTCATGATGGGAAAATTATCATCACCATTTTATCAAAACCACATTACTTTGCCGCATAATCTCTAGACACTAGCACAAAACAAGAAAGAAGCAAGCACACAGATCTCATTCAATTACAAATATGTCTATCGTGCACGGACATCAGATGGATTTAAAGTTCATACAATTTTTGATTCAAGCTTAAACATCAGAAACCGCATACCTCATTTTCCTAGAGAAGCGGTAGCAGTTTAGATTGGAAGGGAAGGTAATCTAATGAATTCAGTATTAAGCAGCTCAGATCAGAACTTAACTTGACTAGATTGGACTATGCCGACAAAATCTAAATCTCTATGAACCTTTATTTCTTTTATTTTTCTTCGTAACTCGGAAATCAAGGAAATTACTATCAGATTCCAACAGAAATAACGCAGATCACAAAGTTTTATACTTCTTATACAACGAGGCAGAAAGAATAAAGTGAGTTAAGAAGGAGAAGAACCGAACCAGAGACATGAGAGGAGTCTTTGATCTTCTTAGAGAGACCATTGCCAGCAGAGGTGGGGGAGGAGTCAGTGACCACCTCCTTGACCAAGTAGACGAAGGCGAATCCACCTTCCCCGAGCTGCCTGACGATGCGGAATCGGTTCTCATTGATCCACACATCCCCTCCTCCATTAACGGCGTCGTATAGAGCATTCAACCCAGAAAACGAGCACCCCATCTCTTTCTTCTTCTTCTACTTCTTCTGCTTCTGCCAGTGCCTGTAAATCCTGAAATCCGCCCTTTTCTCTCACCCTTTCCCAGCCTCACTCCCTGTGATGAGAAATGAAATCAGGTGTCCGAAGAGGAATTTGGAATCCAGAACCTGATTTCATCGCAACTGAGTTGCCAGGCTGATTTCTATTGAATTCCATTCTTGGATCGCTCCATTCCCAACCGAACAATATTTTTTTATTTTGGCACTCCGCCCTTTGATTTGCACACTCCTGTGTAAGTCAACTCAATGAAGGGCACATGATGATTATTTTTTTTTTCCAATTTTAATGTTGTTATTCAATGTTTTAAAAAGTTGTCTTTATATATGTGATGTTTTTATACTATGTTGCCTTGTTTATTGGAATATATTAAATGTTATAATTCTTCACATATTATTAAGATTTCTGTTTTTATGGAAATTTTTAATTTTTTATTGTATCTAGTTTAAATTTTTTACATCAACAAATTATTACAGTAATTAAATTCATAATATGTCTCCTAACGTTTAGGATTCAATAACCATGTTGCACGAATGTTAGCCAAAACGTATATTAAAGATGAAAATAAAAAATAGTTAAATTTAGAGTCACCTAACTACAAGGGTCTAGAGAAGTAAAAATAAAAAAGTGACTATCTATTTGATACCCAAAAAAAATTAAAAAATTAAAAAATATATAAAAAAGTGATTTTATAAAAAAAATAATTTTAGTATTTTTATTTTAAAAATAATAAAATAAATAAATATTATAAAGTAATAATTACCATAATATAATAAATATTATTTACAATTTTATAATTTATTTTTATTTTTTATAATGATACCACACATATTGTTAGATACAAAGTTAAAAATTTTTAATAAAAATTTTAAAAATTAATTAAATTCATTATTTCACTTGTTTTTAAACATGATAGAATTTATATTTAAACCTAATATTAAAAAAAGAATTTATATTTAAACCTAAAATTACACCAATAACGATCACTATATTGCTTCTAGAAACTTGAGTGATGAATGCAGAGCATGCGGAACTTTTCTTTCTTTTTTCCTATGATATTTATAATACTCATTATTTCATGCTCGATTTGTGAGCTGATTTTTTTAATACAAATTTAAATTTATAATTTGTTATCCATCCATCCCTCTTATTATTAAATCTCATCAAATAATTTTTTTGGAAATTGAAGATATTGCACATCTATAATATCATTAGAATATGGATTGTCTACAGTAATACTTATTACTAGAGATGGTCTTATAGGCAATTTTCTGCTTATTTTTTAAGTTAAAAATAAAATTAAAAATTACATTTATAAATTTAAAAATTTTAAATTTAAAAATTTTAATTATATAAATAAATAAACTATCATATGCTAGTACACGCAGAGCAAAGGACCTGCATACAATATGTCACGGGGCTATTATCCTCTCCTCAAAAGCCAGGTTGGTGGGGTGTGCAACGCACTCGCTTATATGACTAGGACCCTCCCCTCGTCCATCTGATGTGGAGCGTAACAGTTCACCCTAGTCACGGGTGGCCCACTGGAGGACCCACCTCTGGACCACGTGGAACACAGGTCTGTAATAGTTCCCTTGGCCAATCCGTGACACCTTCGTCACGGGTGGTCCACTGGAGGGTCTACCTCTAGACCATGTGGAACGCAGGTCCGGCTCTAATACCACTTGTCACAGGGCCATTACCCTCTCTCCAAAAATCAAATTAGTAAGGTGTGCAACGCCCCACTTATATGCTCAAGACCCTCCTCTCGTTCATCCAATATGAGGCGTAACAAATATTATTATGTGAGTATTTGATGAGAATGGGACGCCTTTATAAATGGAATATCAACCACCCCCCAATTACTGTATGATTGTTTAGAACCACTACTTTTCAGATTAATTAAATCAAATAAATTAGAATGTATAATTGTTCAAAAGTCTTATTCGTTGTATATAATTAAGAGAATTCGTCCCAACATTGCTATTATTTAAATTTTTATCTTTCTTTTGTGATTTGAATAAATTATAAAATTTGAATTCCCCTTATCTCTTATGTTGCAAGCTCTCATTTTGTTTATAATTTACATGTTATGATTCTTACTTAAGAATTTAAATATTCATCTTAAAATTGTAAATGCAATTTAGTTTCTCTCATCGTTAGGATTGAATCTATATATCTTTACCAAAAGTAATTAATGAAATCAAAGATAACAAAACGTTCCGCTTAATAAGTTGATCATCAGACAACCGTGAAAAAATGGATATTTTTTGCTCCCATATATTTGGTTTTTTGTTTTGAAAAGTCTAGTTCGTTCAACACGAGTAAACATTTTTATATAAATATTATATTATTATCTTATTATCTTACATTAAATTAATAACAAAAATTGATAAGTATACAAATTAAAATAAATTATGCTAACTTAATATTTAATGTACAATTGCATCTTTTTATTACATGATGTTTCTTTATAATTTTATTTAAGTATGGATAACATGTTAAACTTTAAATTCATAATATACATGACTAAGATGAACAAATATAAAATCACTTTTTCTAATTTAATTTTATGGTGCTATGGTCATAAACTTTGTCTAAACCTTATTAAATGAAATATATCTCTCATTCAAGAGTAATAGATCCTTAATTGCTGCATTTACATACCTTCATACTTGCGATATTGTATTCAATATATATTTTAGTTTGAATTATTAGAATCAAAACTCAATAGCATCAAATTATAATATATGATATACATAAAATATCAATAGTCACCCAAGTTAAAAAAGAATTATATTATGTTAAGTAAGAATATTTATTGACATGTTAGTAAAAAATTTCATTAGCTATTTTTGTTGTATTAGTTTTGTATTTTATACTTATTATGAGCACCCACATACTCTCTTCAATATCACTTGTACAAATAACTTAAGAATAGGTCATCCTTATATAAATAAACTAATTTAGCAATGTGATAATCTTGTTAGATTATAACTATCTTAAATTATAATTATCGATTAAGAACTAATTAAGAACCAAGTTTTAATAAGATACAAGATCATTTGAGATGATCATAGCATCATTTATATTTCTTATCTTTTAATTTAAGAACAATATTATATTATTAACAATATTGATATAATGTTAAAATTTTATTAATAATAAAATGATGATTTTAAGTATTATTTTAAAAATTGAATCGAGAATTAGCTTCTAGTATAATTCGATGAACCTTAAAATGAAATAGGTTCAGAACTAAAAGTATTAGACTCGCACACAACCATTTACAAAGTGCCAATCTTTGTTGACATTTGAATTATAAATCTCTTTCACCAATATTATATAATATATATATATATATATATAAACATCTCAATGAAATAATAGAATAAATAATTATATATATCATATATATAATATATAAAAACATTTAAACTAATATATATATATACTATTTGTAACTATATTTTTATTTTGGTTAATTTTTTTCATTTGATAAATTATTTTTTCAAATTTATGATTTCTAAATTATTTGCTTTTTTATTTTTAATAATAAATTAAATATTAATATAATTTAAATTTTTTAAAATTTTAAAATTAAATACTCTTAAATTTTAATTATGAATACTTTTTTATTTTTAATTAAAAGTAACTTCTCAATTTTAATAAATATAAAATTAACATTAAATATTAAATATTTATTAATATTTATTTATTATATTAAAATTTTAATATTTAATATATATATATATATATATTTATCATCACTTCAATTACAATTAGATCACTAGATCATGAATCATTACCTCTATACAATTTTAAAAACATTAATACTAAAAGCAATAAGGCTATTGAGAACAATGGAATGGCTATCCATGTTGATTTGATTTGGGAACCTCATTTAGGTAATGTTTGGTTGGAGGGTTTTGGAGGGGAGGAGAGGAGAGCTCTTCCTCTTGTTTGGTATGGAAAAATTAGAGAGGAAGGGAGGCAAATTTTTTAATTTTGTTTGACCAAATTGCTCCTACTTTGCTTTTACTTCAAATTTAATATAGATCTTATTTTTTTTAATAAGGTTCAAGATAAATTTTTATAAAAATAAAAAATATTTTTGAATAACAATAAAAAAAATATTTTTTATAATAAAAAATAGGAAAAAGTTTTTTTTAATAAAAATATCTTTAAAATAAAAAAAATTAATTCTAATATCATAAGGGTATAATTATCCATTAATTTCTCACTTCCCCTCCTCTCCAAATCAACCAAATAACATATCATTAAAATACCTCCCCTCCCCTCTCCTCCATTGAACCAAACACTCCTTTAAGGGACTAAAAATTAATAGAGATGGTACTTTAATCATGTGGAAGGAAAAGCTGGTATAGGAATCATTTTAAGGGATTATGAAGGTTCGGTTATTGAAAAATGCATGCTCCTTGTGAAGCTTCTCCAGTTCTTATGTGTGAAGCATTGGCACTCAAAAGGTTTTCTCAACAATGTGGTATTTGAAGTTGATAATCTTTCTTTGGTCCATATCTGTCCTCAATGTTTTAAGTGTATTTTAAAGGATATCTCTTATCTTAGTAGATATTTTTTCTTCTTTCTCTTTATGTTGGATACTCAGATCCATGAACAAGACAACTGATTAGTTAGCCAAATTCTCGGTCGGGGGATTATGCCATTTAGATTAGGATTCAAATCCTCATCCTCCTTTTCTTCTCTCCTTGCTTTTGATTTTGCTGGGCGTAAAAAGGGGTTTGGATGGTACTTTTCTCGGCTTTTTAACTTGCATATATAAATATATATATATAACTTTAAAAAAAATTTCCCAATATATATAACTAAATTTTAAAAAATAACAATATGAGATGTAGAACTACAACCTCTGTGTTTCTGTGTTCCATTTAAAAATTTAATTTTTTTATTACAACATCCCTTTTAATTTTTTTTTTAAAATTTTATTGACCTCTAACTCACCTTGACAAGTCACTTTATTAATCATTTAAGGTTAATTGGATTGACCTTGAAAGGTCAGTTTGACTCGTCAGTGCCTAAATACAGACCCACGGATCAACGTGATGTGTGGGTAAGTATTTATTATTTAAATTAAAAATTTATTCATTAATTAATTAATTTTTTTATTTTGTTAGTATTAAATAAAAATATATAAATATATAAATTTATTTTAATAAATATTTTTAAATTATTTATTATTTAATTTTATATGAACTTTTTTATTATAAAACATTTTTATTTGTAATTTAAAAAATATAATATTCTGATGTGTATATATAATTTTTTTTAATTTTATAGTTATAATAAATTTATATTTTGGAAAAAAATTAACTTTGTTTAAATTTATAAAAAATAAATTTTAAATAATTAGTGAAAAAAAGTTAGGTAAGAATTTAAAAAAATTAATAAAAGTAATTTTAAAATAATATTTTAATTTATTTATTGTTTATATTTATATTAAATGTGTTCAACTATTACAAAAAATATTTATTTCTATAGTGAAGAGTATAATGTCTTAATTTACATATATAATTTATTTAACTTTATTGTTGTGAGAAATTTATGTTTTATGCAATATTAATCAATTTTGTTTAAAATTTTAGAAAGTAAAATTTAAATAATTGTTTTAAAAAATTCAGATAAAAATTTTAAAAAATATTAAAATGAATTTTAAAATCATATTTTAATTTGTTTATTATTTAAATTTATATAAAATATATTCTATTATAAAGAAAAAATTTTGTGAGAAATTGATATTTTAAGAAATATTAATTAATTTTGGTTAAATTTGTAGAAACTAAATTATAAATAATTATTATAAAAATCATTTAGATAACAATTAAAAAATTATTAAAATAATTTTAAAATAAATAATTTATTGATTTATTTATTGTTTAAATTTGTATAAAATTTGTTCAACTCCAAAGAAAAATTTTTTGTTTGAATTAGGAATAATATAATGTCTTACTTTTTTTAATATTGTAATTGTAAAATATTAATGTTTTGAGAAACATTAATTAATTTTTGTTAAAGTTGTAGATGTTAAAATTTAAGTAATTCTTGTTTAAAAAGTTCAAATAAAAATTTTTAAAAGAAATTTGTAAAAGAGTTTTAAAATTATTTTTAATATATTATATTTATTATTTAAATATATATAAAATTTGTTCATCTATAAAGGGAAAACTTATTTATTTTTATTTTGAAGAATACAATTCTTAATTTGTACATATAATATTTTTAATGTTGTAGTCATAAAATGTTTATATTTAAACAAATATTAATTAATTTAAAATAAATTAATCACTATAAAAATTTAAATAGTTAAGTTAAAAAAGTGAAGATAAGAATTTTGACAAAAAGTTGTAACATTATTTTTAAAATATTTTTTTAATTTATTTATTGTTCAAAGTGATTCAAAATTTTTTTAACTATGAGGAAAGTTTTTGAAAAATATGAATTAATGTATAAGATAAAATTTTTAATTTTGTAGTTACGAAATATTAGTATTTTGAGAAATAAGAATTTAGTTTTTTTTTTATTTGGAGATATATAAGTTATTGTTAATGCATAAAATATAATTTGTGCATGGATTGATTATTCAGTAAATTGATGATAGGTAAGGAAATAAAGTGTTATGAAAAATATATTCAAATGGATAATTCAATAATACAAATGAACATTGAAATTGAAAAACTAATAGTAGGCATCAGGCGTAATGACTGCCTGTCTCACACCGAGTTTTTCTTCTTATTCGTTAAGGGGTGACATTGTTGTGGCAAGTCTTGCTCTTACTTTTCATCATTCTCGGTGCTATTTTCATGTTCTTCTTCATCTTTTTATTCAAACAATTCATTATGCACCTGATTACGAATTTGTTGATTGTTGAAATTCCATTGAAGAGACTGAATAGACAGAATCGGTTGATTTAAGGTGATGAAACTTTGCTGAGGATGGTTGGATGCCCATTGTACGAAAGAAGCATTGTTATTCTCAGCCTTAAATGCAACTGGATCTATAAATAATGATATAAATGATACCCACTAGATTGCATTGGTTGCAATGGTGGTGTGGAAAAGATTGACTCCATATAAATGGATAAAGGTAATGATGGTGTACTATCAGGTGTAACGGAAGAAGGACCTACAATGCTAGCATTTGTGAATAGTAGGAATGAAGAAGAACCAATATCTCCACTGACTATTTGTGGTAGAATAGAAAAAAGACAGCACAATCGCAATCTTCTTACAAAGGGGTTGTCATGTAAGATGATGGCATATTTGGTTAAAATTCACTAATGTCACCACTGGACATCGGTTTCTTAGATGAAAGGAACCTATGACCTCTTTTTTCTAGTCTCGGCAATGGCTCTGGAAGCCTGGATATATCAGGTGTCGGCAGAGGTGGTTATGAGATGAGCATATTTTGATGTTTCCCTAGAGCATGTAACATGGTATGGATATCACCAGTTGCCCTTAGCCTGAAATATCCATAACAAAGTGTTAGGGGATTAGCGATTGCAAGTTTATATAAATTCTCTAACACATTCACCTGTAAAAGAAAAAATTAATGGTTAAAAATAATACATATATATATTTATATAGGTGAAACTAAAAAAAATGAGAATTATGTAAAGGTCATATCATAAAATCCTGCGAACCACTAACAGGATGGAACTATCATTCCGTATGTTGCTAATACCAATGCATGTAGTTTGACGTGCGATCAAGTGGTCTATCAATAAGGTCGTTCTATACCATTGCCAGGAGTTATGAATTCCAGGTTGTAATGAAAATTGCGTGCTTCTCCCGCCAATTTTTATGAACCTTTCCTTTTAATTGAAGAGTATGCAATGATCCTATATTAAATGATTTTTTTGGGATATGTTGCATTCGACCAAATTAACAGAGAACCCGATCAGCATGATGCTACTCAACTATCCAAAAGCATAGTATAAGGACAAGTGCATGCCATACACCAAGCATCGATACGCAATACTCAGGAATCAATTTGAGGACCTCCAGTGAGTCATATAGAAGCCAAATTACCTACATAAAAGGAAGACCTTTTGTGAGTCATATAGAAACCAAATGACCTACATAAAAGGATATGTAAATATACAAATATAAATCCCATCATCATTCATTGGATCTAACAGTATCTTACACTATTGCAAAGCACCTATAGTCACCCGAGGATATTGTGAAACATGTTGCTACTTGTGAGGGATGAAAGAATACACATTAGTTTATCAATTAGCAAAAAGCATAAAATAATAAAAAAAATGTTAGCATATACCTGAAGCTTAGTGGGGGTTTAATGGGCTAGATAGTCATTTGCGGGTTGGGTTGTAGAGGTCTATGTGGAACAAGGTGAGGGAATCGATCCCATGCCCATAAATGAAGTAGAGTCAGATAACCACCTATATTAACTTCATTGTAATTGGTGGCATTACACATTTTTCTATATAAGTGAGCTAACACTGCTGAACTCTAACTATATTGATCAACATCTGCAAAATCAGTAAGTAATGAAAGATACATTAACATAACTTTGTTCCCAATCCTAACTGACATCAAGTATCTCCTAATTAATTGCAGGATATATGCTCATATGAATTGCCAAAAAGTATTGTCATCTATGTCATCGAGCAAGTTATCAAATGTCTATGCCAACCAGAGAACACTCAACCTCTGCACATCTAAAGACCCTTGAGGTGAGGTCATACCAAGTAGCTCATTGCAGAAAAATGACTAGTTATAGTCTGTCTGTTTGTCTACATACTGTATTTTCTGTGCAAGGTAGACCTAATTGGATAGCGATGTTCTGCAATGTAATCGTATATTCACCTCTAGTAAGGTGGAAGGTATGCGTCTCCAGTCACTACCACTCAATAAGGCCCGATACAAATGCAACATTGAAATCAAAATACCCAAATCGTGAAACACTGTAAAAATTGGCCTTTGCGAGATATGGGATGATAATTAAAGGAGGATCAAATATATGATCTTCTTGTGATATTCGTTATATGCGCAGAATTTGATCTTTCTATGTCAGTGCATTAAAAAAAATTACCATAAAGTTTATTAAAGTAATAATAGACAACAAAACAAATTTTTAATTTATCCTTTCTTGTCAAACAACTTGGAACACATGGCGAGATTGTAAATATAATAAAAACTCATACTCTGATCCAGAATGAATAACGTTCCATAGATGGTCCATAATGGTCGTTATGAACTAAAATATCTACCAATGGCAATGTAACATAGATACATATATTAGTGCAAATCAAATCAAGCCAAATCCTAAGTCAGTAATGTAACACTTAGAAATCAAATCGATAATTAATAATTTATTCACAATTGTTTCATAAATCATGCAAAGGTGAAATACAATTTACAAAGACATAATCAATAAGTCATACAGTGTCGATTTAAACAAATTATTGTTAATATATAATTTTGTTACAAATAATCATGGACAATGAATATTCAATTCATTTCTATAACTATGCCTATTTTTGTGTTTGATGAGAAGGGCATGTGACGCGATTGTGTCCAATTTGTCTACATAGCCCACATCTTTGGTTGTCTCTTGAATTTTCTTGCCAATCTATCTCATTTTGTATTTGTGACAATTTTGGTCATCATTTATCTCGAATCATGGGAGGGTCAGGGATCAACCGAGATACATTTATACGAGGCTAATAAGCTTCTCCTCCTATTAGATAGAATTATATCTTATAGGCATTTAGTATCATCTCAAGTTGAAAGACATTATGCACAAATTGTAAGGGTTTAAGACAAACTTTGGCATATATAGCAAAGACATGTTGACAGGAATACTTTTGGAGTTGGAACTTGTCACAGTCACATGTCCAGTTCGTAAGACTAACTTTACAAGTTCACCCATACTGTTTGTTCAAGGGATCATATGGTTCTTCAATCTTGATCTCTGAAAACCTTCTATCAAAATCATAGATTGATAAAGCAGATACACTTGCAATTTTGACTGAAATTTTTTTGTGGATGTCCTCGGAAAATAAGCTACCTGCTTGTATTTAAACAAATATGGTTTGTACCCACTTAACTTAATATTTATTCAACCAATACATTGTTACTTTGACTAAACCGATTATGGGCAAGAATTTAACACCTTTGAAGATACTATTTATACATTCTGCTAAATTTGTTGTCATATGCCCCCATTGATGTCCAGCTACGCCATATGCACATAACCACTTATTCTTTGGTATGTCTTTTATCCAATTTGCAGTTACTGAATGTAACTATTGTATTTGCATCAACTGTTCGTCAACCAAGTGGCATTCATTCAAATATTCGATATTCACAAACTTCTTTTTCAACCATTTAGTCATAAACATTATATTCAAATTACTTGCAATATACTGTAAACAAAACATGTGATGTGCGTAAGGTGATTGCCAATTGTCTTTTGGGTTTACAATTGTTGCTAAAATTCATAGATGACGATCAGATATCAAATAAATATCTTACTTGTTTGGCACAACTTACCTCTTAAGGTTATTCAAAAACCACCTCCACGCCTCATGTGTTTCACCCTCAACAATGGTAAAATACAAGAGGAATAACTTTTCTGGCCCCATCTTGTGAGCTGACAATGAGCAACGTTCTCTTATACTTCCCATATAAAAATATGTTGTTCACTTGAATAATTGATTTCAAATAATTAAATGCATCAATAAAAGGTTTAAATATCCAAAACACCCTATGAAACATAACTGTTACTTCTGTATCTAATGCTATCTACGGGCATTTCTTAGTGACAAATTTAAAATATGAGCCTAGATTGAAGTGTTGGATGACAGACAACTATTTAGGGAGAATTGCATACAATCGTTCCTAATTCCTAAAGGCGATTGCAATTGCTCATTACTTACCACATCATGCTTTTTATAAAACATTGTATAGCTAGAGATGTTATAAATCCTCTCAATGATATCACAGACAGAAACAGAGGAATTTTCTATGACCATCGACACAATATTCAATGCTATTATATCAGAATCTAATTTCGAATGATATTGTGATAGCATAGAAAAAACACAACTATGTAGGCTTGCATATTTCGTTACTCACTAATCATTTTCTCTTTCAAATCTCTCTCTTTAATTTAATATTCATCATGATGAATATTAATTTTAAATTAAATAATATTTTTATTTAAATTCATGTTTAAAGTGTGGTAAAAAAAGAAATTTTATCTTAAGTAATCCAATGAGACAATGAAAAATTTTTATCCTTGAAAATCGGTAATCATTTTGATAAAAAATAAAATGAAAGATATTATGCGTGCTCATCAAGTTCATATATACTTCTCACAAATATTTCTTTTAGTTCAATAAAAATTTATTCTTTATTTAAATTATCATTCGATGACAACCAAAAAAAAAAACATAAAGTCTACTAAAAAAATATTCATTTGATGACAATAAATTTATTTGATATATATTTACTTTTTAGTTATATAATAATAAATGCTAATATTTTCGTATATATACAAATTAAAATGAAAATTGGTTAAGTTTTATAAAGTCAATTCTTTTTTTACTTTTTGGTTGGCTTGAATGTTTAAATTTTCATGAATGATAACATCGTCACTTTTTTAACATAATTATTAATATTTATAATAATTCATAATTATAAAATTTTTAAATTTTTATGAATAATTCAAAATAAATCAAAGTAAGAGATGTGAGAGGTGATGATTATGATGCCAAATGTGAAAATAGTAAAAATGATTATTATTGATTATTTATAAATTGTTGGTTAAAGATAAATATAAGAAATAATGCTTCATTAAAATTAGTATTAGAAACTAATATTGATATGGTCCTAGCTAATTTTTTTAAAATTTTTTTATATAATAGTAAATGTTAGGAGCTTTTTAAAATTATGTTGAAAGATATGAAAACTTAAAAAAAAATTTACCAACATATCATTAACAATCATTTTAATTATTAATTTTCTTCTTAAACATAGATTTATAAATACATTAATTCTTTAGTATACATTAAGAATTTAAGTGTATTAGTGAATGGCTTCTTATTATGCTAGTGATAATTATTATAATATATTGGTAATGATAATTTAAACAATCACATACTAATAAACAAATCATTATTAATTATATACTTAAAGTGTTTATAATTATATATTATTATACTTAATAGTTAGTTACTAACACATTAACTAAATATTATTAATATATTATAACAATTGTTAAACTGGTACATTAAAAAGTCATTGATAATACGTTGGTGCATTTAATTCTTTAATTTTGGTTATATAAATTTTATCAAACACATATCTATAGCATTAACAAAAAAAAATTTAAACTATTTAAATCTCATGAGCAGCCTACATGGATGTAGGTATGGTACACTGAACTCGGATCCAATAAGTCCAACTTCAGTTATAATTTTATTTAAAAAAAAAAAATTCTTAAAGTCAGACCCATTGAATTCGACTTTAATTATAATTTTATTTATTTATTTTTAAAATTCTTGAAATCAGAGCTATTGATTTCAATTTCAAGTTTTTTTTAAAAAAATATTAATTAACAAATCAAGCCCTATGAATTTGACTTCCAGAGCATTTATAGTATCTCCGTATAATATTTTTCTCCAATATAAATTTGACTCATTTTTTTTTACTCTAAACGGATTTGGCTCAAAAAAATGCCCATCTCCTCTAGTTCAATATAATTTATATATTTATTGAAAATATAGAAAGCCAATAATTTCAGAATAGTGTCGACTCATGTTGTCTCGGACTTTGTATCCTTTTTATTTTTGAAAAAAAAAATTATATCTTGCCTTTGTCGCGCGGGCAAAGTAAATCTAGTTTATTTTAACATGCGTGAGAATGAGATAGGGTAAAAATTTCAAGGACCTTTCGTTTTTACGTCGGACATTCTGTTTGGGCCTTTAACGTGTCTTGTAAACCCCCTTTATAATAAAATCGCATGTCCCGATCTAACAGGTTGAAGGGCGTCAATCCGTCAACTGTAGAGGATCTAAGGAGTTCCTTGCTTTCCTTTTCAAGAGGTTCGCCTCTCGCTGTGTACTAGTTGTCTCAGCTCATTCTCTGCTGTAAAAAAAATTGATCGCTGGATCATCATCGTCATAATGTTATTGTTATGATTTTGTTGTGGGTACCCGTACCTCCAGTTTTAATTACATGGATGTTAATTTTGCTCTAGACTTCGTAGTGCAGCTTGATAATTCCAGGAAGTATTTTAATTTGTTAGTTTGTCACGGTCTTCCCCTCTGTTACAGTTCCTCTGGCTATTTTTCCTGTACATTTTATTTTCCTGGTCTAAATTACATGGGATGGAATTACGGTTCCTCAGTTTTTTCCTTTTTTTTTTTGTTGAGTGAAATTTTTGGATTTCTGCAAAAATGCTTCTTTTGAACAATTATTTTGCACTTATGCCATATTGCACGAGTTATCTGTTTTCGCTAATGTAGGATTGCAGTATAAAGCTAGTGTTTATTGGTTTATATGAGTCAAAGTTGCTCATATCCATTTGAATGATATTATCAATTAATGGCTGCACATTCAGTAAATTTAATATGCAAAGGTAACAATTAAATGTATCACTTTTGTTTCTATAATATATGTTTCAAATGTAAGTTATTATATGCTCCCTCATGATTCTATGTGCAATTTATAAGTCATTCGATTCGTTGTAGTTTTGTTCACATCTTTTAATGTTGCATTTTCATTCCCCAGGTCCTTTTCTGCAGCATATAGTGTGGACATCCCTTAATGGCGCCGCAAGATACTGCTTCTGGTGTTGAATTGCCTCAGAGACATTCTGGTCTGCTGCGAGATCAGGTTCAGCTAGTAAAAAGAAAGGACTTTGATCGCTATGAAATTGTCTCAATCCCAGATTCTCTGTCGTTTGAGAAAGGTTTCTTCATAGTTATTCGTGCATGCCAATTGTTGGCTCAAAAGAATGATGGGATAATACTAGTAGGAGTTGCTGGACCCTCTGGAGCAGGGAAGACTGTTTTCACTGAGAAGGTCCTCAACTTTATGCCAAGTATTGCTGTCATAACAATGGACAACTATAATGATTCTAGTCGAGTCATAGATGGCAACTTTGACGGTAAGTTTTATTCTCATCATTTACGTTAAGTCTTTAACATAATTCAAGAGGATTACGCATATTTGGAAAGATGTTTCTTGTTGTCCATTTAATGGCTTACTCAGACTTTATTTTTCCCATTCATTGCCAAGAAATGCTTCCAGTTGTTCATCTTTCTTGTCAATTGCCAAGATATAGGAAAGCATGCAATGCAACCCAGAGTTCTAATTTCATGATTGTTTGAAACAGACCCTCGGTTGACAGATTATGATACCTTGCTCGAAAATATACAGGGTCTTAAAGCAGGCAAGCCAGTTCAGGTTCCAATATACGATTTTAAGTCTAGCTCTCGCTTAGGCTACAGGTTGTGTACCTTTCCACTTAAAGTTTTTTGGGATATGCAAAAGGTTGTTTTGTAGCTGTAATCTAAATCTGCCCTCACAATGAGAGAATCCTGAAAAAAGAAAAAAGAAAACACTGAATGTAACAATAATTTATGCTAACTGCTGAATAAGTTACTATATCTGAGAGGCCTTATATGGTGAAAATCCTATAGTTTCTGGTCATCTTAAGTTTTTAGATCTAATAGTTCACTAAGACATGCATTGCGACAATATAGCGTAGTTTGCTTGCTGTCTCTCTCTCTGATCAACTTCTTAAGGCACACACACATGAAATACAAGTGCACATTCATGCACACCACCCTCCAATGGCCACAGACAGTGAGATATAGACATGCACACAAAACACATACATGCACTACACATGCATGTCAATTGTGCAGAGAGGGAGTGGGGGCAGGCTATTTAAGTTTGCATACATGTAAGCACATATAGATTGCATCGTAAAACTGGGATTCAGTTGTGTATTTACTATTCATTGCTTAATTTCCTTTTGTACTGTTCTCTTTACAGGACTGTTGAAGTCCCTAGCTCCCGTATCGTCATCATAGAAGGCATCTATGCCTTGAGTGAAAGATTACGTCCTTTGCTAGATCTTCGGGTGTCTGTCACTGGTGGAGTTCACTTTGACCTTGTCAAGCGGGTTTTGAGGGACATTCAACGTGCTGGGCAAGAGCCTGAAGAAATAATTCAACAAATTTCTGAAACGGTTTTTCCCTGATCCCATGTTAGATATATTTCTTGTGTTTTGGAAAAACGCACTATAAAAGGCATCAGCTTTAATTCTAACCTGTTAATTTGTTTCTTGGCAGGTATATCCAATGTATAAGGCTTTTATTGAGCCAGATCTCCAAACAGCACATATAAAAATCATAAACAAGTTTAATCCATTCTCTGGATTCCAGAATCCCACCTACATATTGAAGGTGATCCTATTTGTTTTGTCATCACAATAAGGTGCTTTATGTCTTACAAGTGCCTTCTTCATGATTTATTATTAGAAAAGTTTCATTGTTTTTATGTTCTAGTCAACAAGGGCTGTGACAGAGGATCAAATCAAAGCCGTTATTGCTGCAGAGCATACTGAAACCACAGAGGAAACATATGACATATATCTTCTGCCACCTGGGGAAGATCCTGAAGCATGTCAATCATACTTGAGGATGAGAAACCGGGACGGAAAGTACAATCTTATGTTTGAGGTTAGGTGATTAAACAACTCTTTTCAGATAGGTGTATATATTTTTTGAGAGAATATATAATGAGCAATAATCTTCGTGCATTTTGTTTCAGTAGTATTTATTTATCTATTTTGAGTCAATATCTGTTTCATTGCTGTTCTTAACCCCTGATTTAAGATAAATGATCTTCTATCTTTGATCAAGAAGCAAAATCTCATCATGTATAAGAATTGAAACTATTTTCTGTATCAGTGGAGCACATTATATTCCCTTGTAGCAGATGCCACATTTTATTTTTCTTTTCATTCTCCAAGCTTTTCCATGCTGTATTTGCTTATTCAAAAGTTGATCAAAATCTGGAGAATAAAAAGGAAGCCTAAATGCTACTAAGTCTTGTATAGCTACATCATGGTATTCCATTATGCAGTGAGAATAGGAGTTCTTCTTGTATAGATTCTTGCCTAAGAATGATGTGTTAGACCCATACTCATCAAATAATAATAAACAAATCAAAACTGTTAGATGGTCCCACAGATTCAGAAAAGTTGACAGTTTTGAATATTTTAATATAATCTAATGAGTGTGCAAGAATAACATTCTAGGCGTGTGCTCACGCAAGAATATCTTGTGAGAATAGACTATGGGAAAGAGAAAACAACCTCTGGTGGAACTTACTAAAGCTGCAAATTGTAGCAGAGTGCGCGGCGTGTGTGTGTGTTTTTTTTGGTCTTTTTTTTTCTTTTTTTCTGGGTGTGGAAAATGCAATCATCATAATGAAGGAAATATTTACTCTGTTTGGTATCAATTCCCTTACCTCCTCATCTATGGCATTTGTTCCAAGACTGTTGCTCTCATACTAGGATCAATGCTTTGTCCAATGATGAATGGAAAAACTTTACGATCTTTTTCTTTCTCTTATTTCTTCTGTCTATATATTTTTGCATGCATGCATTTATGTGCCTGCTAAAAACATGGGTTAAAAGATGCATACATTTTGATTCAAGAAGGTCGATGAACATTTAAAATATTCTTGTATTTCACAATGGAAATGAACCACTTTATGATCATATTTTTCTATATGAAGGAAAATGTTGAGCATTGCAGCTCAAGTGCTTATTTCTTTGCAGATATATCTGTCATTCCTAGCTTCATGAATCTTTAATTAGCTGAAAAATCTGCAAGTTCAAGCAAAACTACAGAAATTAGACTCTACTACAATAAGGCTTTCTTGTTTTCAGGAATGGGTTACAGACAGTCCATTCATAATATCTCCTAGAATTACTTTTGAGGTCAGTGTACGCCTTCTTGGAGGGCTGATGGCCTTGGGGTACACAATTGCGGCTATCCTGAAAAGAAACAGCCATGTCTTTCATGATGATAGAGTGTCTGTAAAAACTGATTGGTTGGAACAACTTAATCGCCTATATGTTCAGGTATAATAGCATATCATTCATATTTTTATTGCTTTTGCTTACGTGTTGATAATGTGATAGTCTGCTTTTTGTTTCAAACTGAGCATTTTATTTATAAAATTGTAGGATGACTTTAATTAATTATGACATCTGTTTGCTGTCTGTCAAAGGCATCATTCAATGATGCCTTATCTTGATCTGTTGTGCTAAGCATACAATTGGTCTGCTGATAGGGTACCATAAATTTCCCAATACTTGCTGAAGACCCAATCAATGTCCTGCCTTACAAATCTGCTTTTACATTTGTGTCTTGTTGATGTCTAGCCTTTAATTATTAATTATTTCTCCCACATGCTGAAAAACATCACAACTAGTGTTGACTCAGTTCTTACTTGTTTATTGATTGATTTCTGTCTTCTGCCTTTTGGCAATTAATGCCCGTGCCCAGCTTTTGGGCATTAATTTTAGACCCAGGCACTTGAAACTCTGGGCTAGGTTTGGGCCACTCAGAATCATTTCTGTTTAATTTTTTTTCTCCTGTTTTCTACTCAATATTGGTTCATTTTGTTATAAAGGTGCAAGGGAAAGATAGAAACTATGTTAAATATGTGGCAGAGAAACTGGAGTTGGATGGTTCATATGTTCCTCGCACTTACATCGAACAAATTCAGCTAGAAAAGCTTATAAATGATGTGATGGTATGAGCTGTCCTACAAACTTACTTGTGCTTTGCATATTTGTACACTAATTTGGTCAAAATGCAGACACTGCCAGATGATCTGAAGACAAAACTCAGTATAGATGATGATTTGGTTTTGAGCCCCAAAGAAGCCCTTTCTAGAGCTTCTGCAGATAGGAGAATGAAGTATCTAAATCGGTACTTTTAATTTTCATATTTACCTTAAAAAATGGTGATATGCCCTCTGCTTGCTTTCATGTTAGGAAGATCAATTTCTGACTTCAATTGAAAACATAAAGTAAAGCCTTATGATGTTTTTCCCATGTATATTTCTTGCAGCAATATTTCACACTCATATTCAAATCAAAGAGACAAGAGTCTATCTAAGTTGACTAGGTTAGCTATAAATAACAGAAGATTTGATGGACGAGCTCTAGAATCACCTGCTGCAATTGCAAACCAAGTAAGATATATCCACCTTCAGAAGTCATACCATGGTTATCATTTTGGCTTCTTCATTCATCAATGTGCAAAAAGACATTACCTGCTATATCTCTTTGTGGGTAACATGGAGGAAAAGGAACAGTAACATGCTGAATTTATAGCTAGAAAAGGTGAAAAGGATAACTATAATATGCAATTGTACTGCAAATTGGCAAGAAACCTAAAACAAAGGATATGTCACAAGTTTATATTCAATTTTAGTGGAAGTATGTTCATGTATTTGTTTGGCATAGAGTGGTTGCAAGAATTCATAGCTGTCCGCCTGCGTGAGGTAAAAGGATTTTTTTTTAACTATTATTCATTTTTCTACCCAGCCAATTGATTCATTTAATTTCACTCAATTTCTTTTGGGTTGTCCAGGGAGTCATTACTCAACTTTCTGAACAGATTTCTACACTAAATGAGAGAATGGATGAGTTCACATCCCGTATTGAAGAGCTGAATTCTAAGTTTGCAAACAGAAAAGTTTCAGCCAGTCAACAAAACTTGGCTTTACAGGCTGAAGCATGCAATGGCTCAGGACCCACTTCTCTCTTCCTTACAGGGTTAGGTAATGGTTCATTGACTGGATCGCTGTTGCCTAATTCTTCATCATCTTCCCAATTGGCGAGGGAGTCCCCGTTGATGGAAGAGGTATATGATAATTCCCTTCATTTTTTGCTGGGACTGACTTTTCTTCTTGTTTTCATTCTAAGCTACTGGATATTATTACTGTTCAGAATCCAGATTATGTTTTGGTGACAGTAGTTGTTTGCATTAGGGGATGGCCGTTGAAAATTTTCACTTGACGCCTACTGGTTTTACCAGGTTGTACTTGTTGCACGAGGACAACGTCAAATCATGCATCAACTAGACACTCTGAGCAATCTTTTGCATGAATACTGTGGCGAGAGAGCACAGCTTGGAAGAACAGACCAGACAAGCAGGATGCCTGATGTTGACTTCACCATCCCTCTTGTTCTGACTTTGGCAATTGGTGCTGTTGGTGTCTTTTTGTTTAAGGGTGTGACATCCCAAAAATAATCTGTATATATTGTCCTTTTGCAAAACAATTTGTGAATATCTTCGCCCTTTTATATGAGGGATTTCATTAGTATATCCTGAAGGTTTAGGTGGACAATTGACCTGACCCTAGTGACAGGAGACAAACGATATATTCTAACCTTATATAAAGTAATCTAGGATGGCCAATAGGTATTGTAATGATGTATGCCTTTTCAGTGTAAGGTTCTGTACATCCATATTCTTGGCGGGATACTGAAGCGGATATATCTTGTGGCCTCTTTTTTTTTTTTTTCGGGGATGTGGTTATTATATATCTTGTAGCTTTGAAAGGCTGTTACACGAACTGGAAAGCAGCATAATTTTTCCGGTTTACGTTTCATTTTATAAATTTTGTTGAATAGATTCAAGTTCACGACTAATATTAGCTTTTGATTTAATATATGTAACAGTTATCCGGCAATTACGCTTCAATGTGCTTTCTAACATAATACCACTTGATGTTAGTAACAAACGCAAACTACAATCCAACTGAACATCACACATACTTTTGAAGGAAGTATCCTTTCATTAATTGTTTATCCATTAAAGAAAAATCCTATCATTTTGAAACTAGTTGTAGAGAACTAACAAATCTTATTTCTCTAACTCTTATTTCATATTAATGTGACCTACTTTTAAATTACAAGTTCTAGTTGACCAATAATTATTTCAATTGTTATTGAAGGGAAAGGCAATATGCGCTCCAATTTGAAGCCTTAGATGATTACCAAAAACCAATGATGTGGACGTATTTTGCCATTCCTCATCCAAACTCCAGAGTATACACGCCAAGTTTTAAGGTCTCTATTGGTTATCGCAAAGTTTAGGTTAGTTTATATTTCACCTAAGAATCACTAAACTCAATAGCAAGTATTTCTGCCGTAACTTTTATATTAAATATAAAATTCCATATCAACACCAAAATAACGCTGACACTTGGAAGTTGACCGAGTAACCTTTATGGGGATAGTCTTTTTTGGTAATAATTTAGATTGAGCCCCTACAAGCTCCTTTAAAATTTTAGACATGCAACTATCGCTTTGAGCGGCAATCTTAGAGCGGCCCATTTCTACTTCCATTTCTGGCAAAACAAAAAAGAAATCCAAATCAACATGTTCTAACGCTATCCATACGCTTATAAGAATAACATTTGCTTTATTTTCCAGCCGGAATGGGATAGTCCGTCTCAAGATTCAGCGGGTCCATCCGCATTGCTACCCGTAGATTGTAGGTGGCGTGGTCGTAGAATGACAACAAACTTCACATCAATAAGCTCCAAGAGCCTTTTTACTACTCAGACGCATGGCATATGAAACAGACAATCGCCAAAGACCACAAGTGCTCACGTTTCTAACTTTCGGCTCCCACGGGGGCCAACTTGCAAGTGGCCCATAAGAGCCCTCATTGGCCTTCATTAGTTCATTACAGTAGCCCTATGATTTGGCCAGCAAAATTCTAGGGCAGATTTCTCATTCGGTCGGCTTAGCCCTTCCTCATGCTATTGCCACGGGGCAAGTAGAAGCAATATCCTTGATACGAAGAAAAGAACTTGCCAACCAAAAAAAAAAAAAGAGGAAATCCCTTGATAACATCAACTAATTGTCTACAGTACACTATTAGCATGCTTTAACTAGCTGGAACAAAGAGTACAGATAAACTTGCGCTTCAAAAAAGAGAAGCTGCAACCTCATTAACTTCTGATAAAACTTGATCATAATCTGACTTTAGCTTTTCTTGTTCCCCTTGATCTAGTTCCCCCTTTATAGGCTTGGTCATCACCAAAACGCAGCAAGTTGGCCTCTTTGTTGCTCCTGCACTTGCAAGGTCCTGGAAAAGTACATAAAGAAAGCAAACATTAACATACTACCGTAATTTAAGTTTCTTAACATCTATGAACATAGCATAATGGTATAGCAGATCTTTTTTATTCAAGGAAAAAAAAAATGCATAGAAATTCTTACATGTTTCCAACTCCTAGGTCCAATTTATAGTGAAATTCTACGTTGTTTATATAATGTGTAGGTCCGAGGAGCTCAAGAAAATGGTTCAGTCAGCACTTTTGAGACATGTGATTACAGAGTAAGGTTCAGATCAGTAGAGTGGGATGGGGGCACTTTGTGAGTGGCCCCGAATTTGTGCCAAATTTAACTTCCTTCTATAGAGTTCTTGTAAGTACTGGATAAAAGATGAGGGTTCTGCTAGGTTGAACAATATAAGCACTTTCTTTCCTCTAGAAGGAACAGATCTATCTCGTAGGAAAATCCTCAAAGTTCCACCAATAAAACCAACGAAGACAAGAAGTTTTCCCAAACAAATACTTGTTGTCCCAGCTGGGGGACTAGATAAAAAAGAGCCCCGTAATATTACCTAAAAGATACAACATCAAAATACAAGGTAACATTGCTTTCTTACTTCTTTTGATGGGACATATATGTAGGGAATTTCAGCCTCTTCACATAAGATAGGAAGATGAGTGATGACATCAATTGGTGATATATTGCCAGCAATAACACATAATCTGCACTCACCAAAACAGAAAATTAGGGAAAGATTTATTTATTTTTTTCTTTTGCAATGTAATGGGCCAGAAAGTAACAAAATAAAAACGGAAAAGCATAATTAAGACATAAGTTAAAAGAGCAGCTTCAGGCCATTATTCGTGCTTAGCTACATCCCTGGCTAAGATAGATGAACATTGACGGCAATCATGTTCATTGCAGATGTTTCGAAAAATCAATAGTTCCAACTTTCTTTTCCAAGTAATAAATTATACAAGAATCCAGCAAAGCTGGGTGATTTTTTTGCCGCAACAGAGGAAGCAAGTAACTTAATACTTTGGAATCAATCAGAGTAATACCATTTCCAGACATTTTTTATCATTCTTTCCTGACAACAGAATGTCAATTACTTTGCTTTTTGACCACAGAGAGAATAGGATTTTCACAGAATACCGACCCTTTATGGCCACGCCTTATACTTTTAACCACCTCCTTTACTCCTCTCTTTAAGCACTTATGTTCAGAAGCTGAAGGAATCAAGGAAAAAAATGGTTACAGGTAAGTAAACCGGCAACAAAATATATAATTATTTGAGGAAAAATGTATGGATGAATAGTAATAAAATAAACCAGAGAGCTAAAAGTATCATGAAACACTCGTTTTACATTAAGAAGGCACCAGATATTTATAGCCTAGTTGCTGGATACAGTAATTTTATAAAAACAAAGAACATATGATGCCTGCTTAAAATACATTCCATAACAAAAGGAAGGAAAGTGCATCATATCCAAGCTACTATTATTCAGTCATCAAAAACGGAGTCAGCCACTGCTTACAGAATGAAAATAACATATCACGCATACAAGAAACAACTAAATACAAAAATGACGCATATCGTGCATAAATACCTCTACGAACAAGTTTCAGAGTCCGCTTGCAGAGCTTCTTCCCAGCCAGGGGTTTGGCAATTGGAGACAGGCCCAGCATCTTCTTCTTCTCCTTCTCCTTCTGCACCGACTTTTCGGCTTCGCTATCGCTCCCCATCTCTCTCTCTCCGTGTGCCTAGAAGAGGAAGGATGACACTCTCGAGTCACGTACTAGGGTTTAATCTAGGGTTTCCCTTTTGACGAAGCATATAATTCCCAGTTATATGTTTGGATACGCTGGGCCTAACTCAACCTCTCCTTTGGGTTAAAACAACGATTGGGCCCAATAAAAGCTTAACGCACCCACGGCCACACCCTCCTCTTATCCCACGGCCACACCCTCCTCTTATTGGACTTAAAAGAAGGGCCGTCATATAATGGGCTGCAAAATGGTAGTGCGGTGATCGGGCCGCGATAAAAACCTTTCGCAAGGACTTTGTCTGCTCACTGCTCCGTTGAAAATCGAGGAGGTTGCCGTCGCTACTCTGAGAGACCACCATGCCCACAGTTAGTGTCGGGCGGGATCGTCTGTTTGCAGCTCTGGGAAGGACGTACAGTGAGCTTCCATGCCCATTTCAATCTATCCCTCACTTCTTATGCACAATAGTTACCGACACTTTCTGTTGTTTTTTATTTTCAGCACAAGAGGAATTCGAAGACCTGTGCTTCAGTTTTGGGATCGAGCTCGACGACGTCGTAAGCTTTTCGACCAAACTTTCTTGTTTTAATGGAAATTTGATTCATCTGATTAATACTACGTGATTATAACAGACTACGGAGAAAGCAATTGTGAGAAAAGAAAAGCATTTGGAAGAAGAAGCTGATGAAGATGAAGAAGTTATCTACAAAATCGACGTTCCCGCCAATAGGTACCCATGTAAATGTGTTAAATACTATTGTTGATTGACAAAATTTCCTTTCTGGTATAAAGTTAAGCTTGACTTCCATTTTAAGTTTACTTAATGAGTTCTAGTCTTCTGGCTCGACGCTGCCTATGATCAATTTGGATTGAATCAGATGTTTTTATTTAGTAGTTTCATCTAACGTTTCTTCTTGAATTTGGGATTGATTTTCTCGATTTGGTTTCAAGCTTTATGCTTGTCTGGGAGATTAACAAGAGTAATGAACTATGCTTATTGAAGGAATTGATGCTAGAGTAATGCTAAGTTGCTTTTACCTGCTCAGATATGACCTGCTTTGCCTTGAGGGGCTTGCTCAAGCCCTCCGAGTGTTCTGTGGGTTCCAGGAAATCCCTACATATAGATTGGCTGACATTAGTAAGGATGCAATGCTCAAAATGCTTGTGAAGTCAGAGGTGGTTTTGCTATTGCTGCACAATTCTCTTTCTCTCTTTTTTTTTTATTCTAAAATATAGCCATTCATTAATTGGAAATTGAGATGTGTCTCTTGTGTTAATCATTGTAGACATCCTTGATTCGGCCATATATTGTTTGTGCCGTATTAAGAGGTTTAAGATTTGATAAAGCAAGATACAACAGCTTTATTGATCTCCAAGACAAGCTTCATCAAAACATTTGCCGGTAATGTTGTTTGACCCCGTGCTTTCCTATTTATTTTAAGATGCGTACAAGCATTGATTCTAAATTCTAACTGAAGTAGTTCTGCAAGCTAAAATGCTGTTATATGTGACCTTTTTCACTTGCGGATTTTTTATTAACTTATTTGCAGAAGTGTTTAGAAAAAATTGATATTCTCTTTGGGCATGACTAATGCTGGTTTATATGACTTATATCATTTTTTTAATCTTTAGATTCTTCGCTTTGTTAGCTTTCATAGGAAGCTGGGGAAGCCTTGCTTGCTTGTTGGTTTATCACATTATGCTGTTATATTTCTAAATCATGTTGCCTTTTTATGCATCATTTCATCACTTTGGGTTAATGTTGTTACCTTCAATTTTTTTTTTTAGGCGAAGAACTCTTGTTGCAATTGGCACTCATGATCTGGATAAGTTGGAAAGCCCTTTCACTTATGAGGTTAGTTTCTACTAAAATGTAGACCATGAATATTCTGTGTCGTATATATGCATAAGATAGTAAGAAAAACAAAATAGGGATTGAAAAGGACTCTTGGGGTACTTTGTTGAAACCTCCTACTTCTTAGAAGGAACTCGTTGCCTAACCTAGGCTCCTTTTTTATCTCTAAATATGGATCTCCTTGCAGTCTTTTTGAAACATCTATTTCTTTCTTGTTGAAACCTCCTACTTCTTAGAAGGGTTGCCTCGCCTAGGCACCTTTTTGATCCCTAAATACAGATCTCCTTGCAGTCTTTTTGAAACATCTCTTTCTTTCTTAGGTAGTGTGGTGTGCACTTTCATTTGAGGTGATTGTATGATAGATGGCCGTAAACCAGGTTTGAAACCACACTGGGCTGGTGTTTTAGTTAAGGATCAGGTTAGATGTTGTTAGTCATGTTCATTCTTAAGTCAATCTATTTTGAGAATTTTGATCTTTATATGGAAGCATTGAAAGATTTCACCTTTTTAACTATTGAAGTTATATGACCTACCTAGTTTCATTCTGCAGTTGCCTGACTACTTTGAATTCTCAATGTATTGCTGTGTTTTAAAGTTTATTGGTACGCTGAAGGCAGCATAATGCTGTTGATGAAGACATTCTACGTCATTAGTAATTCTTACTTGATATGCTTTTCCAGGCTTTACCACCTTCGAGTATAAATTTTGTGCCACTAAAGCAGGTATTTTTAATTTCTGGCATTTCAGTTTCTTGGTAGGCATATCTTTGAAATCGCATACTGCTACAGCCTCATTTAGCTATTTTCATTTTATGGATTTCTTGTGTAAAGCACAGGGTTTAAGTAGTCCTCCCTAGCATAATACTCATCAGATAAAAACATTTTCAACTAGTCTCTGAATATTTAATTTGAAATTAATCTTTTTTTTTTCTTTGGGTGTTGTAGGAAAAGAACTTCAGGGCTGATGAGCTTATGGAGTTCTACCAAGTGAGTTCTTATCTAATATTTTTTTCTTATATTTAGCATAACCAACTATAGGTTTCTATTTTGAGCACTTCCTTGAAGTTCACCCAATTATGGTTTTCTAATTTATTAATGATTATTTTCCTTTTTCTGGGACACCTTGGTCTTGAGATGTCTCTGAATATTTACTTGGTTTATGTTTGACAGTCAGATCTGAAACTGAAGAAATTCTTGCATATAATTGAGGACTCACCAGTATTCCCTGTTATATATGACTCTAAGAGGTATTATATTTCTGTAGTATACTGATCATAAAATAGCTTACAAATGTTTTCAAACATTTTGCTCTCATATGTGTTTAGCTGTTCCAGAGCTTTGTCTGCATCAAGGATGCCCTATTCACCTTTAATTTTTGTTGGATCACTGTATGGATGATGACTTCATTCACTTTTTGGTTTCTCATACTAAGTACAACTTCCTTAGATACGTTTTCAAAGATAGTGTCTAATAATTACCTAACAAATGTAAAATATAACATCTTAAGTAGTTTTGTATCTCCTTAACTGATAACAAAGGTAATCTTTTCAGTAAAACTGCAATGACATACTGGCTCACTTGTATTTTAATTGGGTCAACTTGCAGAAGCAGCCTTGATAATTTTGCTTCTTCTCTGTTTTTCATATATTGTGATTTTTGTGAACAGAAAACTAGTGGCACATGGCCTTATTCTTACTCCCAAATTATGTTGTTGAATTCAGTTTTTGATGTTATACTGCTTTGACAGAACTGTTTTATCTTTACCCCCAATTATAAACGGTGCGCATTCAGCCATCACTCTGGAGACAAAGAATGTATTTATTGAATGTACTGCCACTGATCTGACAAAGGCAAAGATTGTTTTAAATACAATGGTAGAGAACTGAAGTTCCTTGTGTGTTTCTCTCTTCAACCCCACTTTTTCTCTCCTCCATTGTGTAGATGGTGACAGACTATTCTATGTTTTTCAGGTAACAGCTTTTTCAGAATACTGTGTAAAAAAGTTCGTAATTGAACCAGTTGAAGTGATTTCTTCTGATGGAAAGTCACACATATATCCTGATTTATCTATCTACAATATGGAAGTTTCTCTATCTTACATTACTGGACTGATTGGGGTATCATTGGAAGCAGAAGAGGTAATTATTTCATGTAACTTCCTTATGCAGAATGTAAAGGTGCTTCATAATCCTTAACATATAATTGTTAACCACATATAGTTTAAGTGGCTTGTTCCTGCTCTTGCAAGTTGTCTGTTGATAATCTTCAGTTGATCGTTTAATTCTTGTTCATGTCATGACCTTCTTTAAGGTCTGTTGAATTAAGCATATATGTTCACTTTATCTTATCTAATGCAAGACTCAATGCTCTGATGTTTTCTGACAGTAGCTAAAGAATTAAATAACGTTTAACTCATTATTCTTGTTTCTGAAGGCTTATACTTTTCTTCAGGTCACGGGACTCTTAAACCGAATGCAGTTGCATGCCAAACAGTCTGTGGCTGGCAATAGCTGCCAGTGTAACATTGTTGTATCTGTTCCTCCTACCAGAAGTGACGTTCTTCATCCATGTGATGTTATGGAGGTATTGGCAGTGATGTGCTTGGTCATTAAAATGTTGCCTTCTGAGTTGTCAAAGACCGCTGGATCTATTACATGTATATTGTGCTGACAAGGTGTTTGTGTGTGTGTGTGTTTCAATCTTCTCTGTAGGATGTTGCAATTGCTTATGGATTCAATGCTATTAAGGATAAAGCAATTATAGATAATAAGGGCTCAAAGAGATTGGCTGCTTCCTTGACACTACTTCCTTTGAATGAGCTCAGTGATCTTATCAGAGAAGAGGTATAATACTATTTAATTCTTATGGTTGAAGAAGATTTTTGTTTCATGCTTTGCATGCTTGTATATGCCTGTCTTGTTATTATTTATAAAATTAATGCATTGAATGTTTAAAGTAAAGCATTTTCTTTATGCATGTTAGGGTTAATTTATTTAAATATTCCTGTTATCTGAATTTCATTATTCCCTAAACTTCTTTTCAGGTTGCAATGATTGGTTTCACAGAGGTCTTGAATTTTATACTTTGCTCTTCTAAGGAAAACTTTACCATGCTAAACCGTAAAGATGATAAATCAGCAGCAGTTATCATTGGAAACCCTAGGTCTTCAGATTTTGAGGTTTGCATGCATTATATTGTTTCAGGGCATTGAAAATACCAGACTTTGGGGTTGTCATTTTATTTTATTTTATTTTTTAATGCCTTGCTTAGGAGGATATTATATCCTAACCCTTTGTTTGGTTGGAGGGGTTTGGGGCCCCTCCCCTCCAAACCCTCCCCTCCAAAAGTGGGGGGTTTTGGAGGGGAGAGAAATATTTTGAATGTGTTTGACCAAATTGCCTCTTGAATTGTTTTACTTCAAATATAATATAAATCTTATTTTTTTATAAGATTTAAAATATTTTTTATAAAAATAAAAAATATTTTTGAATAAAAATAAAAAATTATTTTTTATAATAAAAAGTAAGAAAAAACTTTTTTTTTATAAAAATATCTTAAAAACAAAAAAAAATTAATTAAGGGTATAATTGTCCATTAATCCCTCCCCTCCTCCATTGAACCAAACACTCCCTAAGTGTTTAACCTTTTTATCTCCTCCAGTAATGTTTCCTTTTATTTTTATTTTTATTTTTATTTTTTATTTTTCATTTTTTATAAATTGTGATCCAGCCATCCATGTTCCACATCCCTCCATCTGGGTTTGAGTGCATTATATTTACATATATGTACATTGTTGGCCCAGCATTTCACTGACCTTCTTCTGTAAATTGATGGCACTTATCTTCCCTCATAGTTGCCTTACTATGTTGTTTTTTCATGCTTCAATTCTTACATGGATTTAGATTCTAGATCTTAATATGTTATCCTATTCTCACAGGCTGTTCGAACTAGTCTTATGCCTGGCATTTTGAAAACTGTTGCTCACAACAAGGACCATCCAAAACCCATAAAGGTATTGTTTAAGTTCTTTCCCATATTTGGTGACCAGTTGAATTCCCGAGCTTTATCAGCAAACTTTGTTGTTTATATTGTCAAATTTACCAAGTTTTCAATAAGAATATTAACTTAATTGATGGCCTATGCATAAATTATTGGAGTTTCAACCACCGTTTTTTTGAAAGTAGGTTGCAGTATTACATTGTGAGTCCTCTGCCAAAAGCATAATCAGTTTATTGGTACTAAATTACCTTTGGTCTCAGTCTTGTGTTAGTAAAAATGATCTCATAACTCTACCTCTGCATCATAAATATATGTCCATTAATTTTCATTATCTTTCTTTTTCTCGTCTGTTGTAAGCTTATAAGAAGAGATTCCTTTTCTTCAATTTTTGGTTCAGATTTTTGAAGTTGGTGATATAGCAGTCTTGGATGACACTAAAGATGTTGGTGCAAGAAATTGTCGTCAACTTGCTGCACTTTACTGTGGCGCTAATGCAGGATTTGAGGTACAATGAGCATCGATCTCATGGTACTTCATTTAGTTTTTGGCCCATTGAATACAAGTTATTAGACATGCAAAATTTAATGTATCACTATCTCTACTTGACTGATTTGTAATAAAAAGTTAAAAGCATGAAGCAATCACTGCATAGAGTACTATAATTATTTTTTTCCCCCCTCAAGATTTGTCCTTAGATTGCTTTTCTACTCTGCAGAAGAGCTTAAAGTTTTCACTGGCTGTACCACGTATGAAGCTTATTATTTATGATAAATACTGGTACTCCTCACTGTTAGAATGAATTCCTTCTAGAGATGAGAAATATTAATTGGTTATTGAAAATTAATGAGCTATTTCATATTCTGAAGCTCTTGTTATTTGAAATGGAGTGAGTACAAATATATAGGATCATGGCAGTAGGAATAGCCATTTAGATCCAAAAATTATGCGCCATAAAAGAGGGAAAATAAATATTTACAATCAATGCTAGCTAAATAAGGAATGATCCTCAAATAAGAGCATTAAAAGGTTGACAATCTGTAGCACTAGATCTGAAAAATCGCACCAAATCTAGGAATATCTTCAGCATTGATTTAGGAAACAATAGCCTCAGATTTGAAAATATCTTTAAACTAATTTAGGAAATTAGCTGTTGGGATCACAAATGAAAAGAGCCATTATGAGCCAAGATTATTTTCAACACTCCCCTCAAGCTGGGGAGTAGATGTTAATCATTCCCAGCTTGCACGCAAGTTCTTCAACTCTTACTCTAGATAGGGCCTTTGTAAGTACATCAGCAACTTGAGTCTTTGTGGTGGTGTAGGATTATTCAAGAATTCCAAAGTCAACCTTTTCTTTGATGAAATGACGATCTATTTCTACATGTTTGGTTCTGTCATGTTGAATTGGATTTTTAGCAATGCTAATGGCAGCCATGTTGTCACTTAGCACCTTCATAGGACCTTGGTATTCAATTTTAAGTTTAGTGAGTAGGCGCAAAAGCCATAGACCTTCACAAATTCCTTGTGCTAGAGCTCGGTATTCCGCTTTAGCACTACTTCTAGCTACAACTAATTGTTTTTTGCTCCTTCAGGTTACTAAATGTCCCCAAACATAGGTACAATATCCAAATGTGGATCTTTGGTCTATGATGGAGCCTGCCCAGTCTGCATCATAGTAAACTTTCATTGTGCGTCAAGTATTTTTCTGGAAGAAGATACCTTTTCCTGAGGCCATTTTGAGGTACCTTAGTATTCTATAAGCTACATCAAGATGAACCTCACATGGTTTGTTCATAAATTGACTAAGAACATTAATAGGAAAACAAATGTCAGGCCTTGTATGTGATAAATAAATTAGTTAACCTATCAACTTTTGAAACCTCTCAGTGTTCACTGGTGTACTTTCTTGACTAAACTTTAGTTTGTAGTCTGCCTCCATGGGTGTGTCAGCTGGCTTGCATCCTAACATGCTAGTTTCAGCGAGTAAATCAAGGGTGTATTTACGTTGAGATATCATAATTCTTTTACTGGATCTGGCCACTTCAATTCTCAAGAAATATCTTAAGTAACCAAGGTCTTTAGTTTCAAATTCCCTAGCCAAAGCCTTTTTGAGATTGAGGATTTCTTCCATGAAATTTCCAGTAATAATTATGTCGTCCACATAGACAATTAGGACAACAATCTTTCCTTTAAAGGAGAATTTTGTAAACGTTGTATGACCAACCTGCTTGGCGTTGCAAATACCCTTGTCTTTTTAAAACTTTTGTGAACCTGTCAAACCACGCCCTTGGAGATTGTTTGAACCCATAGAGGGACTTATGAAGTTTGCAGACCTTTCCTCCACTTGTGCCTTCAAAGCTTGGTGGAATAGACATATATACCTCTTCTTCAAGGTCATCGTTTAGGAAGACATTCTTGATGGCAAGTTGATGAAGAGGTCAATCAAGGTTGGCTGCAAGAGACAAAAGGACTTTAATAGAGCAACTAGGGGCAAATGTCTCATGATAATGTATTCCTTGAGTTTGAGTGAACCCTTTAGATACAAATTTCGCTTTATATCTGTTAATACTGCCATCAGAGTTGTATTTGATACTAAAAATCCACTTGCAACCAACAGGGCATTTTCCTTGAGGAAGGTTGACTAATTCCCATGTGTTATTCTTCTTGAGGGCATTCATTTCTTCCTCAACAGCTTTCTTCCATTCTTCTTGCTTCAAGGCTTCATTGATGTCTTGTGGGATCTTCTCATTGGATACATTGGTTATGAATGCTTTGTGGGCAATAGACAATTTTTCATAAGATATAAAATTTCTAATGGAATATTGAGTGCAAGACCTAGTTCCTTTCCTTGGGGCAATAGGAACATCCAAACAGATATTTTCTTCCATACCTGAACTTGGGCACGAGGTTTCTTGGCTTCCCTCAGGAGGTAGTTCAGGTGGACCAGCTTCTATCTTATTGTTCTTTTTCCTTCTAGTATACACCAGTGGCTCCTTCTGCTGTTGTTGGTGATTTTCTACAGTTGCAAAATCAGGATCAGGATTAGTTTGTTGCTGTTCATCTGCATTTGCTTCGCTGTTTGGATTAGCACTGGATTCTGGTTCAAAAATAGTTGCAAAAGGCTAGTTATTTCTGGGAATGGTATCACCATTGTGCCCCTGATTTTCAGTACTAAAACTCCATTCATCTTGATGAGTATTCTCCCCCTGAAAGGTGATTTTTTGGTAATAAGGTTTCTTTTCAAAAAAGGTAACATCCATGGAGACTATAGATTTTTTGAGAGCAGGAGAATAGCAAATATAGCCCTTTTGAGATGCTGAATATCCAAGGAAAATGCATTTTGTGGCCTTTGGGTCAAGTTTATTACTTTGGTGGTTGTGAACAAAGGCTGTGCACCCAAAGACTTTAATGGGTAAGAGGGACACTAGTTGGGTGCTGGGATAATTTTGAAGAAGAGTATTCTAAGGAGTGTGGAAGTTAAGTACCTTAGAAGGCATCCTATTAATAAGATAGAGTGATAGACTGATGTGTAACAGTTTCACTCCAAAAAATTTTTGGCACATTCATGGTAAATAACAATGATCTAGCCACTTCTAGGATGTGCCTATTTTTTCGTTCTGTTATGCCATTTTGTTGTGGGGTATGGGTGCAAGAGGTTTGGTGATGAATACCTTGTTCAGTGAAATAGGTATTTAAGGTAAAATTTGCATATTCTCTCCCATTATCACTTCTCAAGACCTTGATAGGGGTTTGGAATTGGGTTTTGATAAATTGATGGAAATTTTTAAAGATAGTTGGAACTTCAGATTTTTCTCTCATCAAATATACCCAAGTGACCCTAGTGTGGTCATCCACAAATGTTACAAACCATCTATGACCCAAGAGACTCTTCACCTTGGAGGGACCCCACACATCACTATAGATTAATTGGAAGGGTTGTGAGGGTTTATAGGAGTGCAAAGGATAGTTGGCTTTGGTATGTTTTGCTAGTTGACATGTTTCACAAGAAATAACAGTAGCATTTTTATTAAACAGATTTGGATACATCCTCTTCATGTATGAGAAATTGGGATGTCCTAATCTATTATGCCAAAGCATCAAGTCTAATTCTGCACTGGTTTTGAGGCTCCATTTATTTGAATTTGTAGGACCCATGAGATAGAGACCAGCCACCTCCTTAGCATTGCCAATCATCCTCTTGGATGCCATGTTTTGAAATTCACATCCACTATCAAAGAAATTAGCCCTGCAATTGTTATCCTTTACAAGCTTGTTAATTGATAAGAGGTTACATGCAAGTTTAGGAACCAATAATACATCTTTAAGGACCAAATTTTTTGACAAGGTGACTTTACCAACACCAATCACTTGAGTTAAAGTTCCATATGCAATTTTAACCTTTAATGGTGTCTTGCATGGATTGAAATTGTCAAGTAAGGCAGCACAATGTGTCATGTGATCAGAGGCTCTTGAATCCATAACCCAATGATTTTCTAAAATTTGTGCATTGAGGGCCATAGAGAAGTTACCTGATTGGGCTACATTACCAGCCCTTACCATATGTCTATTATCATTTGATGTCACCATTTGTTGCCCAAACATTTTCTACAGAAGGTCTAATTGCTCACGTGAAAATAGAGTAGGTTCAAAAGTGGTTGGCTCCTCTGTGCTGGCTATGTAACTCCTAGCTTCTCCTCTTGGCTTGGGTTTCCAATTTGGAGGCTTTTGATGTAGATTCCAGCATTTATCTTTAGTGTGACCACTCTTACAACAATGGTCACACCATATCTTGCCTTGTTTCTTTTGCCTATTGTCACTATTATGACTCGATGGGCCACAAGCAGCAAGGGCAGCAGCAGTGTCATTATGATTTGGTGTGTGATTTGAGCCTTGCATTGCCTTTCTCCTACTCTTTTCACGCCTAACTTCAAAAAACACCTCTTTTAGAGTAGGTAAAGGTTTTATAGCAAGAATTTTTATCCTTACATCATCAAGACTGTTGTTGAGATCCATCAAGAATTTGTAGATGCGTTTTTTCTCCACAATCTTTCTGAAATTCCCAACATCAATGATGCAATTCCAAGTATAACTTTCTAGGAGATCTAGCTGCTACCAATACTTTGAGAGACTATTAAAGTATTGATTCATTGGCATGTCTCCTTGTTTCAACTCATGGATGGTGCATTCGATCTCAAACACCTTTGCTGCACTTTCTTGGGTGGAGTAGGCTTCGCATGTTGATTCCCATATGTCATTGGCAGTTTCATGGAACATATAGTTCTCTCCAATCTTTGTTTCCATTGAGTTAATCAACCATGCAATGATTTGGTGGTTTTTGGCCTTCCATACTTTGTATTTCGGATCATCCTTTCTTGGTTGAGTAATTTCTCCAGTCAAATGTCCCTCCTTTCCTCTGCCACAAATGCAAACCATGATTGATCTGCTCCATTGTGGGTAATTATACCCATTCAACTTGTGTCCAGTAATACATACTGGCTTATTTTTAGTCATCCCTTGGTTTGTTTGGGATGCCATATCAACAAAGGTTCCAAATGTGCTCTGGGTTGTTTGCAAGCCGTATTTCGGCATGTAAAAGAGGGTTAGGCCAGTAAGGCTCTGATATCATGAAAATTAATGAGCTATTTCATATTTTGAAGCTCTTGTTATTTGAAATGGAGTGAGTACAAATATATAGGATCATGGCAGTAGGAATAGCCATTTAGATCCAAAAATTATGCACCATAAAAGAGGGAAAATAAATATTTACAATCAATGGTAGCTAAATAAGGAATGATCCTAAAATAAAAGCATTAAAAGGTTGACAATCTGTAGCACCAAATCTGGAAAAATCGCACCAAATCTGGGAATATCTTCAGCACTGATTTAGGAAACAATAGCCTCAGATCTGGAAATATCTTCTACACTAATTTAGGAAATTAGCTATTGGGATCACAAATGAAAAGAGCCATTATGAGCCAAGATTATTTTCAACAGTTATCATACTTCTGAATTTTATTTCAATGATGTGCAGATAATTCATGGCTTGGTTGACAGAGTAATGGAAAAGAATGGAGTTCTTTTTGTTTCACCTAATGATAGAACGGGTTATTATATTGAGCAGTCAGATGTAAGTGTATATTGCCTAGGTGTTCTTTATGTGTGTGTGTGTGTGTGTGTACGCCTTCTGACCTTTTCTCTCTAAGGTAAAGTTTATGCTGCTTCTGATTACTTGACATAACTGCTTAATGAAGGAGCCTGAGTTTCTTGCGGGTAGGCAAGCTAGAATTATTTACAAAGGACAGCACATTGGCACTTTTGGCATTGTTCATCCAGAGGTACTTTAGTTATGATCACTAAAATTGTGTCAGCATGATTTAGGGCCTATTTGACAATGCTGTGGCCTTTAAAAGCTGCTACAATGTTGGTGCTATAGAAGAAATTGTTGTGGAAGAGCATTCAAACTACTATTTGGTAAAAACATGATTAAAGCTTCTATGAATTGCATTTTAATTAACAATAATGTTTGGTACATATCGTTATAAGCAATTATGACTATTTAGAAGTAAAAAATATATATTATAAAATTAATGGATGGTTTCAAATTTTGAAAGGATAATAGTTAAATTTTAAGAGATGCTGAATGCTTTTTGGGTAATCCATATTCTTCAAAATCCCTACAGCTTTGAAAAGTATCCTCCTAGGTGCTTCTCAGAAGAACCACAAGAAGCACTTTATTGAAGTTATCAAACACAAATTTGTAGTCTTTGCTGTCAAAAAAAACACCAAAACCAAAAAGCCACACACAACATTCCCAAACAGGGCCTTAATATGGACAGTTATTGGTTCATTTTGCATGCCTCTGTATGCGTGTGTTTTTATTATTATCTTTATAATTATCTTTTAGTTTGTGTAATTTGGCCATAACTGCTGGAGGTAGTCTAATGTGTGGAAATGATTAGAAGAGACGCATAGGGAATGCATACTTCGGTATTCCAATAATTTATATTTTTTGAGCAGCACAATATCTCAGTGGCAATATATGTGTCTATTTGACTTGGCACGTATTCCTCCTCTGTTTCTCACGTCATATTATTTGTAGTTAGAAGTTCTAGAAGATCCTTTCAGGAACGAAGCACACAGATAATGTATTTTGGGGTATGCATTATGACCAATAGTCTACTCGTTATGTATTCTTTCAGGTATTAAGCAACTTCGACATTCCTGATCCCTGCTCCTTCGTAGAACTCAACATTGAAAGCTTCTTATAGAGATAATTAACTGCAAACGCAAGCGTCTTTGTCATAAAGTATTATCTATTGTAAGTCTGTGCTGATGCAATTTGTATTTTCTCCATCAAGTAGCTTTTCTCAGTCGTTCACACCCTTTTCCCTCAACTACTACCCCATGCCTCTTTCCTCTGGTAATTTTGGTTAGGCTGATATTCAATGACTTTTTTTGCAGGTAAGTTGGTATTTATCCACTGGCTCTTTTGATTACATTGCTCCTTCAAGCTGCGAATTAGGAGCTCTACTGCTTGACTGCTTTGGGCATCCTACATTGATTTCCTAGGAATTCAGGGCAACACTAGCCGAGGAAAAGGAATAACATACTTGCCCTACCAGGGCTGTTCATTGAGTTCATAGTTGTTTCGAACATTGGAAGCTATAAATTACCTGATAAAAATAACTTACTGAGTTACATAGCTTTAGCTGAGAAACCCTTGATTTTGGCCTTATAGCCAAGATAGATATTGATACCACTGAAATTTTTATTAATACAAAACGAGTGATGAAAAGCTACATCTTTGTCCTTCATTCTATCGTAGTTTAATGTTTGCTTAATTAAGGCAAAGTCAGTGGGCATTGCATATCATAATGACAAAAAGATCCTCTAAACTCTGAAGAGCATGTAATACAATAGAAAGGGGAATGAAATGAAAAATGATAACGTATTCATGGCATTTTCTTCCTCATTTTTAATTCTGCAAAGCACATCCTTACGTGTATATGGATCTAGGGCTGTTGGGCTGCCCAACGGAAATGGAAAAAAGAGTTAAATTTTGTACAGTATATATTATGTCTTGGTTATCAGTATTTAATAATATTTATTTATTTTTAAAATAAAGATATAAAAATATTTTTCATCAATTTTATTTTTTTAAATTTTTATTTTTATACTTAACACTTCATGTACCTATTGACCTCTAAAAGTAATCAGAAGGTTGAAATTCATGGTCATCAATAATTACATTTACAATCTGAATCTCACATGTTCAGTTGAAATTTTGGCTATTGCATTTATACATTCTATTTGCTAAGAATTTCTCAATCCTTTTTAAGTTTGCTGGACGCGTCGAGAAGCGGTATTTTCATCCGTTAAACATGATCAAAACCGGGAGCACATGGGATGACTCCAACAGAGAAAACTTGGTTGAGAAGGAAAGTTTCAAGCTTGAATGGATTTGCGACAGAAAGTACGAAAAACTGTCAGCAAGGGCGCGCGACTCTTGTGACTCGCTCGAATTATCTAACTTTCTCATGTCGCAAATGTTGTACTTATTCATAGATCAATCCAAAAAATCTAACGAACTATGAACGTTGTTCGCAAACTTTGGGCCCCAGATTCATCTTTCCGGCTCACTTTTACTTGCAACAAGTCAAGATTGACGCTGAGCATTGGGAGGGAAGGGACAAAAGAAAGTTTTGCACGACTAGTAAATAATTTATGAACCTTAGCCTCACCTTGAAGGTGACTCGCAATCATGTGGAATATAGCTATCCTTGTTATTTTCACCTTCCCCCTTTGTTCCCCATCTATAGTTGCCTCCAGTAGATTAATCAGTAGGCTCTTTCTGCCATCACCACTCACAGGTCCTGAATCTCTAGCATTTGACTCAATCGGTGGAGGACCTTACACTGGTGCTTCTGATGGAAGAATTCTTAAATATGTAGGACCAAGTGATGGTTTTGTCGAATTTGCTTCCACCTCGCCAGACAGGTAATTTTGTACATACCCTGTAGGAGGAGATCTGCTTCTGATTAAACTGTGATGTTTGATGCTGCAGGAACAAGACAATCTGTGATGGGATTGCTGATTTTTCAGCACTTCAAGCAACATGTGGGAGGCCATTGGGGTTGGCTTTTAATTACCGGACAGGCGCACTATATATAGCTGATGCTTATTTTGGACTCGTGAAAGTACCTTCCTATGGAGGGTGTCCTACCCAAGTTGTTGCTTGTGTAGAAGGCAACCCTTTTCGCTTTCTAGCAGGCTTGGATGTGGACCCCGAAACTGGAGTTGTTTATTTCACGGAAGCTAGCTCCACTTACCAGATCAGGTAAATAGTTCTTTTCTCTCCATGTTATTTACGAGGTTGCATAACTGGGGATGCTGATGCTATCGTAGCAAATGACAAATATCACTATTTTAAAAATCAGACCAAACTGAATGGTCAAATAAAAATAGAAAAATCGGAAACCAATCCTTTCATTGGTTCAGATTAATAACATTCAAAGGAGTTGGCTCAATGAAATAGTATCTTTTCGTTCAATTTCTTTAATAATACTTAGGAGTAAACTCGCAGAGGGAATTTAGACTCAGATAATCCTAACTATAATTCTAAAAAAAAATAAAACAGTTAAAAAAAAATAGTGAACCAATCAAAAAATTCACAGACCGATCAAAATTAATAAACTGGAATTGGTTCACTTTCTTTTTTTTTTTCCCTTATTAGTGAAACCACAGTGGATTCAGTAAATTTTGAACCACTCTGTCTGCTTGTTTCAATGACTAGTTGGATATTTAAAACATCAAATATATGGAATAAATTTTTCAGAGATCTGCAGACACTACTAAGCAGCAGAGATAATTCAGGAAGCCTGCTCAAATTCGACCCAAACACCAACGAAATCAAAGTGCTGCTGAGAGATCTTGCGGTGCCATCTGGGGTGGCAGTAAGCAAAGACGGTTCATATGTACTGGTGAGCGAGTTCACGGCCAACAGAATCCAGAGATTCTGGCTTAAAGGTGACAGACAAAACACATCAGAAATATTCTTGCAGCTTCCCGGAAGACCAGATAACATCAAGAGGAACTCGATGGGGGAGTTCTGGGTGGCGGTGAACAGCCCTGTGGGACCGCCGCCGCCGCCAAGGCCACCGGTTTTGCCTCTGGCAGTGAGAGTGAATGAGAATGGTTTTGCTTTGCAGGTAGTGCCTCTAGTTGAGGAATATGGTACTGAAATGGTGAGTGAAGTTCAGGAGTTTAATGGGACACTATATGCTGCTTCCCTTCATGTTTCCTATGCCAATGTTTTCCTTCCCTAGTGCTTCAAACTTCAAATCAAACTCACAGCTAGCTGCGTTGGTATGGTACTGTGGTATGGTTAGGAATAATAGTAACGTAGGCTCTAGCATAAATCAAGAATTTAGTGGGATTTATAATATCCCTTTTCTTCTCTGATCAATAATGAGTTATGGCAATGAATATATTTTTTTTTGCTCATACGGTGAAGGTGTCATGGGGTTTTATCGTTTTTTTTAATTTAAAAATAAATTCGTTATATTAATTTAATATATTTAAATTTTTATTTATCAATTGCATTCTTTAAAAATGAAATCCAAATTGACAAAAAGAGTGATAATTTATTTTGTTTAGTAGATAGAATTGTTTGTAATGAAATTGAAAAGGGAATAGTGAAGTGAATAGAATAGAATAATTATATTTGATATAATTTAAAATAAAAATAAAAATATCATTGTATTCATATATTTGGTTAGATAAAATAATAAAAAAATAGAAAAAATGATGAAAATATTTTTATTTACAAAAAAATAAAATGTTTTTTATGATAACATAGATAAATCTAACTTTGTACAATTTTGCAATCATAATAATTACTGTGGCCCTATATTTCTTTGGAGGAAAGCATGGATTTAAAGTGTTTCCATTTTTGTTGCTATCCACACGTTTTTGTTATGAATTGCAAAACTGTTTCACTTTCCTTGACGCTACCAAACGTGTAGTTGGAATTTTGAATGCCTCACTGTTTCTCTTCTTTCATTCTGCATAAATTCTGTGACCAAATACTAGGATAATAATATGTTCAACAATAAGCACTTTTCTACAAACTTTAAGATAGATAGTACCGTTTCACTTTCATTCCTACTATTAAATATGCAGTTATGACATGTTTGGTATCCCATGAAAAACGAAGAAGGAAAAGGAAAATTAAGAGAAATTTTAATTTTATTATTTTAATTATTATTCAATCATTATTTAATATTATCTATTAATTATTATTTAATTATTAAAAATAAAAATATTATAATACTTTTTTATTTATAAAAATATTTTTTTTATTTTTTATTTTTATACTTAACCTTTTATATATCAAACCAATTGTTAAAGTTTGATTCCCTCACCGATTCTCTTCTTTCATTCTACATTGATTCTATGACCAAATAGTAGAATAATAATGCGTTCAATAGTGAGTATCTTTTCACAAATTTTAAGATAGATTGTATTATAATAATAAAAGGTTATTTAACTTCTTATTATGCATTTTAGCTTTATGGTTTAAGGACCAAGACACCAAACTGTCCCCAGGACAGACAGTAGAGTTGCTTATATATCTAGTACTAATAATTTAGTTTAAAATTTACTTAAAAATTTTCTTCCAATATGATACTTTTAATATCAACTATCCATGCATTGTTTGTAGTTCCACAACACCAGATTTATATTTTACATAAAACTAAATTTATTGACAATTCTTTTTTTTTTTGGGACCAAATTTATAGCTAATACTAGCCATCTATTTATTATCTGTTTCATTGATTATTTAATTGTCATAAAGAAATATTATTCTGATTTAGATTTTTCAAATTAGATTTCGATAATTTAAATTTTTTTATTTTGAAAGAAGCAAAAAGCAAGATAAAAATAAATTTTTAATTGAAAACATAAAAAATAATAATTTAAATTAATAAAAATAAAAAAATTTAAATTTAAATTTAAATTTAAATTGTTCAAATCAAATTTGAACAATTCAAATCTTATCTTAAAAAGATACACAATTCCTAAAAAATGTAGAGAATGGACGCTAAAATAACATATGAGGACTTAAACAGGATAGAAGGTCATCTTTTGGATCAAACGTACAAAATCTAAGCAAAAGCATTAGACCTTTTACTTTTAAGAAAAATTACAGTTTAAACTTTTAAATTAAGGATATTTATAGTTAAAAGATTTAAATTTTAAAATTATTTTAAAATATTTTAGAATAAAAAATGTAAACTATATGACAATATTACAATTCAAGACTTCAAATTATAAATTTTTGTTCTAAAGTCTTTTGAAGTGATTTCAAATTTTAATTTTTTTAATATAAATATCTTCAACTTAAAGTTCTAAAATTTATTTTTTTTTTACTTTTAAATACTCATTTTAATATGTAGAACTCTATCTAATCAAGTTGGTTTTATTTTTTTATTGGTTAAATTACTTATTGATCCTTATAATTTGACTTAATTATTACCTTAGTCTCCATAGTTTTTGCAATTAAGTCTTTATTGTTTTAAAAAAAAAATAGTTTAGTTCTCTCATTTACTTAAACTTTGTTAGAATCACCATTTTGGTATTTAAAACATGCATAATCCATTTAATTCACTCAAATGCTTTAATATAAGTTGCATTGCATGCCACATGCATAAATTAATTTCACTTTATTATTTACATCTATCTTTTTTATTTGCATAAATTATACATATTTAGAGTGCCAAAACAATATATGGTTAGTTATATTAACAAAATTTAATGGTGTAATAAAAGAAATTTAACAACAAAGATTAAATTAGAATTTTTTAAAATTATAATGACCCAATTACAAGAATTAAACGAAAAAAAAAGACATGTGAGTTCACATCAGCATAAATGTTTAGGGACTTTATCAAAAGGAATTTTTGTGAGACAAATTTAAAGGATTATTTTGAAATATTTTAAATTTAAAAAATTAATTTAAAACAATAGATAGAGTTAAGGGATTATAGTTCGATTTTAACATTTATCAAAAAAAAAGTACGATTTTAACAAATAATTTAACAATTTATACGCAAGTAAAATTGGATGAATATTTAGCTAATTTAAAAAGAAATTGCATATATTTATCTCCATCCCTACCTTCAATTGTCACGTCAATCCAATTTAACACATATTACAATTAATCATCAATCTTTTGGCCCATTCCAATAAGCCTCGATCATCTAACTCTGAAAATTACAGTACGCGTCAATCGTTTAACCATATGCATCATGGCAATAAGGAAGCAGGCCTAGACTAACCAATATCGAATTTTAGGCCGATCATTCGTTTAATGGCCAAAGAGTTTCAAAGCAGCTCTTGTTTTGCACTTTAAAGAGAATTCAACCCATTTGGAACCCAACCCGTGTTCAAATCCATGGAGTCCAAGCCCACATGGAACACTATGATACCATACATGGAAACTACTTTGGAAAAGGGTGCTTGAAGCGTCAGCATGGCATGAAATTATTTCTGAAATATTTTTGTTATGATTATATTTAGCAAAGGCTTGTTTTCTAGGAAATAATTAATATCTTTTATAGGAAAAAAAAAAGGAAAAATACAATTTTTTTTAATCTGGTTGTCGTTAATACTCTTTGATATTATAAAGAAACATTTACCTTTACTTATATCAAGAGAGGTGCTCGTCGTTGAATGATGATGGTAAACGAGTCTTGTGTTGGTTGCATGAAAAGTGGCAGAGTCCATTTATTTTAAAGTTTCTTAAACTTAGTGACAAAACTCTCGATTCTTATCGCTCTTTCTTTCCTTTTCTGAGACGAATCAATATTGCACATGTAATCAATATTGCTTGGCGAGCATGCAATGAGACACGATGTGATCCCCTTGAAAGAGGATCCAATCAATATATTATCTGTTTCAATTCTAGGTACATTTGCACTAATTGAATACGGCCAGTATTAAAGGAATTTTTTCATCAATGTTTGATAAGGAATTCTAAATCATTCCCATCGAACTGATTAATTAATATATCTTCAGCGTTTTTACAAGGTTGTGATACATCCATACTGATTTATATAAACTCAACATATTTAGTGATCAATTTACTTCGTGCGTGTTTGAATTTTCATTTGCACATTCTTAAACCACGTTTCAGAAGAAACAAATAGTGTATTTATTTTTGTGTTTCGAAAGTCCAAAATCACGTTTTCAAAGAAGTAACAATTTCTTTCTCCATGATTTTCAAACAGATTTCCAAACACACACAAAGACTGATAACTTTTACACAAATATAATTTTATAATGAGAATCCAAATGCACACTTCACTTCCTCTTCGTGCCCAGCCCACCTCAGATGACGAGGATATAATGAAATAATTTATACTTCCCCCAAATTTGTTTTTGGGTGACCTTTACAATTATTAGTTGTGTTCAATTTTTTTTAATTTGTTGTCATAAATAAATAAATTGGTTAAGAAATATGAAGAAAAAGATAAAAGGAGTATTTCAATAATAAGAATGATATTTAGTAATTTTGCATAATTATATTTTTTAAATTTAAATAATATGAAACTTACTGTAATAAAACAAATAGATCAAAAGATTAATTATATTTTAAAATTAAAGATTATTAATTTTAAAACCAAAGATAGATAAGCTTCTTTAATTTAATTAAGGTAAAAATATGTTTTTGATTTCTTAATTTTATTTAAGTTTTATTTTCATTTCTTGACTTCATTTAGTTTTAAATTAATTACTTAACTTTAACTTAAATTTTATTATCATTCCCTAACTTTATTTAATTCTAATTTATAATTTTATTTTTGTTCCATAATTTTATTTAATTTTAATTTAATCTATTAATTTTATATCAAGTTTCACTTTCATTCTTTAATTTAATTTTATCCTAATTTGGTCTATTAAATTTCATAACTATTTAAGTGTTTCTTTCACTCTCACATTATCAAATTAAAAGGTTTAACAAAAAAGCTTTATTGAGCTCCTTTAACGACATAATTTTAATAATTTTAAGTCTATACAAGTTAGTGTGCTCTTTCTATCACTGCCCACTTACTTCTATAAACTCTATATAACAATTTGAGTGATTAAAAATAAAAAAAGAAAACAATTAAGTAGTTTTGATGAGTTAAGAGAACAAATTAAAATAAAATAGTATTAAAAGGTAAAATAAAATTAAGAGATTATATTAGAACAAAATAAAATAAAAGATGTTTGATTGGATGATACAAAGGAAGAAGGAATATAAAAAATGTGTAAATAAAATAAAAAATAATTTTTTTAAAAAAATTGATTTGATAATTAAAATATTAATTTGATTGATGAAATAATAAGTAGAGAAATACAATAGATATTATATAAATTATATAAATATATTACATTTATTAAAATTTGGAATAAAGTTAAGAAATTATATTAAAATAAAATAAAATTAAAGAATAAAAATAAAATATGAAATAAAATTTTAAAAAATTAAAATAAAATTAAAGAATTAAAAATATATTTTAAATTTTAATTAAAAGTCTTGTTACTCAATTAAATTTGGTCAGTAAATATGTGGCTAATATTAAAATGTCATATTGAATGAGTCGGGTTCGGATTCCAAGAAAATGGTTGAGTAATGAGTACTCTCTTTTTCCCAGATCCATCAATGAGATAAGAAATGGACAACCCGAATTCCCAAAGCTGGTGACCTGTTTTTTTGGCCCTCTGGTTTGGCAGGAAAAGAAAAATTATGGGAGAAACTGGGAAAGTCGGCAAATTCGACAGAAAATTTTGCATTTTGCAATGCTTTGCTCTCATTTGAATTGTTCTCACTCCGCTTTAGTTCTGGATGGCCACTAAAATAAAAATGCCTCCAAAATTACAAAAATTATCTGATAAGGTGGACATGATCTTCGCTTCCTTCCGAAGATACCTTAGTATGAGGCAGCAAAGCTCTAAGGTTCAGGCTTTGTACGACCACTGCAACAATATCTTCACGCCTTGGGGAGCACCTACTCCTTCTACTCAAGCCTTACGCAAGCTCTCTTCAATTCTGGGTATTTCTTGTTCTTGTTAAAGTTTAGATGCACAGATTTTTTTCGTCTCGTCATTCTCTTCGGCTAATAATTATTGATTCGTAAAACTGTGCTTATGGGTAACCCACACAAAAAGTGGTTATAGCCGCTGCTGCAAGTAGAGACTGTTGTGAATATTGTTATGGGTATGCTCTTTGTAGTTAAAGTAAAACATTGGATTTAATTTTTCGTATTAGACTTCACATAGCAATGCATAAGATTTCGACTCTAATTTGAAGGCGGGAATGTATTTCAGTTTGTCTGTAGAAATTGTGAAGAATAATACTGTAAAATCGACATTGAGAAAGATATTAGAATTTAGAACTACAAAAGCTGTGCATACTTGGACATGTATAAGTGGCTTTCATGGGTAGCGTTTGATTGGCTGGTTCTAGAAATTTTTTTTACTTTTTTGAAGAAAAACATAATTAATCGCTCAAGATGAATTAGAGAACATCAATTTAAGAACTTTTTCTTTTTTTTTTGCCTTTATAACACTGAAAAGGACATCATGAAAGGTTTACCTATTTCTTTGGAGAACTCAACCTGTTGCTGGATTCTGATTTAAACGGCCATTAAGTAATTTTACAGTAAACATAGAATGTGATATTGGTAGACTATTGTCTAGTTTGTTTTATTTAGCAAAATCAGCATTTAGAGGAAAACTTAAAATATAACCGTTTTCTATATGTACAGTGTAATCTAGGCCTTATTCTGTGTCTGCAGCTTTGCATAAATAATCTTTTCCAGGCTCTTTACCGCTAAAATACAGATATCTTTTTATAATGTTAGAATCTAGAAATGTACTATGTTTACAATGTTTTGGCTAATGGATTTTCCATGTGCTGTTAATAATTCATGACTTTACAGACACTGTTCAACCAGCTGATGTTGGGCTTAAAGAGGAAACTGCAGATGATGATCAAGGCCATGGATTCTTCGGAATTAGCCAACTAAATAGGGTAGCTCGATGGGCTCAACCAATAACATATGTGGATATTCATGAATGTGACAGTTTTACGGTGAGCTTTACCATTGTAGCATGGAAGTCAATGACACATTTACTCAATTAGTATACAGAACTAGCATTTCAAACCTCTTGACTCATAAGTAATGAGCCAATAATCTGGCTTGCAATTATATATTCATCTCTTGTTCATATGATTTGTGGCTTAAAGGGCAGTGGCAAATAGAAGAAAAGGGAAAAAGGAAAATTGAATCCATCAGCCATAGCCATTTGAGTATTTGGTAGTCATTCTAATGGGAATCTGGTCTGATTCAGATTCAGCTTGTATGTTGGATGATTAAACTTAAGCTGACACTTACTCTAGCTACTCGCAAGCAGTACATAAACTGCTTGGCTTGTTTAAACCCCTCTTATTAGTCATACAGTAAGTGTCTCTATGCTTTTCTGCTCTGTCTTCTTTCATTCTATTCTGTCAATTTGTAAATTTTACTCTTAATTGAAAAAAATAGTAAAATAGAATTATTGTAACTTGGCCAATAATTTGTCTCTCTACTTGTGTAAGCTTCGTTTCTGTGGTCTATGCTTGTGTGTGTTTGTATGTTGTTAATGTTTTTATCTATCTCCTAAAGAAACAAAAGTGCATTTGAACTTAATTACCAAAAATATCTGAGTATTGGTATATGTTGTATGATTCAGAATTCAGATATAGTTAAACTGTTCCTTGTTTTCTTGCAGTCAGGTTGATCATGATGTTTGTATTTAAAAATCAATTATAATGATTTTCTTGTAATTTTCCTACCAGTATGAATTGAGATTTACACTTAGGAATAAATTAAACAAATTCATTTGGTGCAGATGTGTATATTCTGCTTTCCTACTTCTTCAGTTATCCCGCTTCATGACCATCCTGGGATGACTGTATTTAGCAAACTTCTCTATGGCTCTTTGCATGTGAAAGCTTATGACTGGGTTGAGCCTCCCTGCATTGTAGAAAGCAAGGAACCCGGATGTGCTCCAGGTTTGACATAATTATATTACATTTTTCTACTCATGAGGTTGTTTAGTTCATCCATGAAGACCTTCTCCCACCAGAATGCATCAAGTGTATATTATCCTCCTTACAAAACAATTTATCTAAAGGCTCTAAATATCTACTCCACATGTAGCTCAATTTTTTTTTTAAAAAAAAGCACAACTGCTTCAAATCTCAACCTATTTCCATAAACTTCTCAAATCACATGTCTCCTGGCTATATGGGAACCATTAGCATGCAGATATCATGATGATCAACTCGAATCTCTTGATGATAACTGTTGTGAATAGTTGGCATGAACATTTTTATATCAAATACTCATAATCATATTGTCTTAAATCCCGCTGAAATATACTATAAGACTATGGGTTGTCTTTCCTGATTCTGCATATTGCTTACTGTGTTCTATCTTTGTTTTTGTTTCATTTGTTTTAATTATGATATCAAACCTCAATACTTTTGTCTGGTTGCAAAACTTTTCATCTCTCTGCTCTCCCTCATTGGGTTAATTAATCAGAGAAGATGCAGACAGTGTGATACCTCTTTCTCCTTCTCTACTATAAAGGTAATAATAAAAACGGCTAGCGATGCTATGTGATGCCTTCATATTATGGAAGCCATTTTTCGTAAAAAGCAAGTTACTTTAGTTTGTTCTCATATATTTGTGATCAACTAAGAAAATGGTTAGAATTGGCATCAAAATGAGCGGTTGGTTACAACTTTCAAGTAATCAATGGTTTCACTATATTATCATGTTTGGTTTATAGTAATTATGATGGCTACTTCTGCTATGGCTGAAGACCCAAGTTATATAACCATGTAATCATGAACTCTCTTCTTGAACATCAAGCACCCAAATTTATAATATCCTATATGGTATTCAGGAACTTTTTCTTGGACATCAGACAATTTGGAAATCATCGAATTGTTTCATGGTTTATACTTCCTGCCCTTACTTTTGAGTTGCTTTTTAACTGCTCCAAGAATTTCTTATTTTTGTTTCTTTTTTCCTCCCTTGAAGTAAGACTGGCAAAGTTAGCAGTTGATAAGGTCTTGACTGCACCATGTGAGACATCAGTCCTATATCCAAAGGCAGGTGGTAATCTGCACTGTTTCACTGCAGTGACACCTTGTGCTGTGTTAGACATTCTCTCACCTCCTTACAGAGAAGATGCAGGAAGGAAGTGCACTTACTATCACGATTATGCTTATTCAACATTTGGTAATTAACTGCTTACAAACATTGCTTATATTCTGTGGATCATATATATAGCAATGATAGTGTTGATTGAATTACATTTTCCCATTCTAAAAAGTATGCCAATGCTGCTTAAAATCCTTGTATAGGACTCATATTTATTTGAAATTGGATATGAGATCCATATCTGAGAGTTTTCTTTCTGGTACTGCGCTGCAGCAACAGGAAATGGACCTAAGATATGTGATGGCAAAGAGGAGGAATATGCTTGGCTTGCTGAGATAGAAACGCCTAGCGACCTTTATATGCGCCAGGGGGTATATTCTGGTCCGGCTATTCAGACCTAGCTCTGGTTGCGGAATGGGAATTGACTGTATGTTTCCTGTTGGAAGTGTGGATTATATGAATGCCGGAAAATATTTGTCTTCCATTTCTCTCCTGGTGGGTCATAACGAGAGGATCTAAAGTGATGATACGTGGCATTTTCTAGTTGATTTCTGCCTCTGGATTACGTACTTGGAGCAAAAGTTTTGATTCATGAATCTGTAGTATCATATTTATCCTTTCTTTTCTGGATGAATTAGCTCATTATCTGCGAGTCATAACTCTTGTAAATATTCACAGTCAAAGCTTATGGCTATAGTGATCATGATACTGGATTTTATCGTCACTTATCCAATACTACTGGGTTTTCAAGACTTTCTTTTATTATTGCTCCGTTCCTTGTATTCCACCCTGAAGGTATAAAAAATTGAAGAGTTGAGCATATAAATCTGTATTGGGATGGTTCTGCTAATTTTTCATAAAAAGGTAACTTCATTGCCGCTACAATCACTTGGCCCATACCAAAACTCAGCTAGGTGATCAGCTATGCCGATGCCTCAGATTTTCCTTGGTCCTGGTTGTTTTCAAAATAGGATCATTTGACAGCAATGATTCTGAATCAGAAATATTCTGGAATACAAGTTGAGTGATCAATGCTTATTCACTCAACGGTTGTCTAACATTTTCACTATCATATCTCACACGTCTCTAACAGTGCGTTTGGATTACCGTTTTCTTTCTTCAATATGTAATTTGACCAAAGCAATCATTCGTTGTTTTTGTATTTTGTGATTTGCAAACGTAATTTCTTATCTTTTTCAATGCTCAACCAAACATGTTCTAAGTTTCTCTTTAATGCAAAGTTGCTGCAAAGATGTTGGACGCGCTCATTGATTTAAGGGAAATGTAAATCAGAGCAGTACACTATAATTCTGGCCATTTACGTTGTATACAGAAACTACAACAAAGCCACGCTTGACACTATTTCTCAAGGTTATTGCGGGATCCATCATGGCAAAATAGAAACCAAGACCAAGTAAAATATGCTGTCTCACCAAGCAGTTTGAAATGGCTCTCAGAATTATCAAATTGATTGAAGTAAAAATTGTAGTCAAATCAAATTTAAGAATCTAACTCTATATTTTGACACTAAAGTTTCTGTCCTATTTTCTAGGCGTACGTATGTATGTATATTACCAAATAAAATAAAATAAAAGCTTGGAAGTCAGGAGACAATTATTTGTCTTACTTGCCATTGAGAGTAAGGAGTGGAGCTACATTGATGAGGAACACGTCTATTAATATTAAGTTCGCTACAATTTTAAAAATTAAAATAATTTATAAGTTATAAATTTATAAAATATTTGTGTTTGTGATAAGTTAACGTATTTTGAAAATTAAGATATAAAATTACACTTTAATGAGAGAGAATCTTCTTATAGTATTAAGAAATTTAGCTTGATATCAAAGTGATTAAAGTAAGTAATTATTTTATAAAAAATATTTAGATTCATATAACATATCATATCTGTGTATTATAAACTAATAAAATCACCATTTATTAAAAAAAATATCAAAATAAGTATTGCAACTGATAACCTTCACTGATACAATCATTTTGATATATTTCCATTAATTTATTATAAAGTTACATAGTACAGTATAGCTAAATATTCTTCTGCTCTTCTAAAATTTGAGGGTGATGGACACTTATTTTTGGATCATTTTATTTTCTAAAATTATAAATGAGATAAACTTGTTATCCATGTTAATTAGAAAAGGTTAAAATAGCCACTTAATCTCTTAATTATATTTATTATTTCAAAATGATTTACTAAATTTAAAATATTTTAAAAAAATATTTTAAGTTTTAATTATATTTAAAAAATCATTTTAAGTTAGATCTGTTAACTTCCTAAAGGGTTGTTAAGTATTGTGATGAAATGAAAGCCATAATGACATATATTATTAAAGCTTGAAGTGGCAGTGGGTGAACATTTAGAAAAAAGAAAAGAAGATAAAATAATAGAAAAAATTATATTTAAAGATCCAAATTTGTAAAAACTACAATAAAAAATTTTAAAAATTATAATTATTCTTAAAAATTACAATTATTATTAAATTTTAAAAAATTCACTATTGAGTTCAAAAAAATTACTACTAAATTTAAGAAAGTGGTAACTTTTTTTAAACTCATTAATCATTTTTTAAAATTCAATAGTAAATTCCTTAGAATTTGCTATCTTTAAAAATAATATTAATTTTTAAAATTATTTATCATAAATTTTACAAGATCTGACTCTAATTTTTCTAAAATAATACGTCCTCGGCAAAACGAACGTAGCTGACAAAGAGAAGCATTTCGACTCCATCAACGTTTCATTCGAGGCTCTGGATGCTGGAGGACGCCGACCCACAGCCTGAGTTTCTGGACGAGCTCGTTGGGTTCTAGATTTTTAGCACAGAAATGCATATAAATTAAACAGAGATATATATATATATACTTGCCTATTTGTCCCTATAATTTAGTAGTAATTATCAAATTCATGTTTGATTTAATACTGTACATTTTCTTTTTCTTTTAAAGATTGTCAATAATTCTGATTACTTCAATTACAAAATAACATTATTGTTTTAGGATGTTGAGCATTTGAGTAAATTAACGGGAAGAAGAATCAGTATTGGGTTGTTGATGGGTTGGAAATTGGTAGCAATTGTAATTGGTTGTACTTGTGCTTCCGTATTTCTTTTGCAAGGATTAATATACTGTTTATCCCGCAAGGTGTTCGTCGATATGCCTGTCAGATGAATGTGAAAATGGGGATAGTGTCAAATTGCAGTTAAAGCTTCAATCTCTGGACTTGTTTATCTGATTCATAACACAAAAACTCTCATTAGAATTGCCACAAATTTTCTCTGAAGTGTCTCATTATACTTTAACAGAAGAAAATGGAAATTGACATCTATAATTTGATTGGCCATTGATGGGGTTGTATTAAATGACATAGCGCATTAGCTCAGCTTATCGAACTACTAGTTACGTCGCCTACAGTTATTGGAGATAACTAACATTTTAAAATGATATATAAAATTAAGATACTAAATCGTTATTTTAAGCAATAGAAAAATAGGAGGTACGGTCATTGCTGACGTGGACTAACTGCATTATGCCAACTGGAAAATCAGTTTGTGTGAGGTCCAAAACGGCAACCGTTTCCCGCTTGTGAATTAGTTACAATTTCAGATGGCCTCGTTCTCCTCTTCGCTGGCTATTTTCTTCCTTCTTTCCGATAATGGAAATCCGATCGGCTGTTGCAGTTACAATTCTATAAATCCACCCTAGCTTCTAATCATTCCCTTCGCGTTCGTCGGCCTCCGCCGAGAACTGCGATGGTCCGCAGAAGCAACGCCGTGGTCGGTGCCCTTAACGTATTGACCTTGCTTATGGGTCTCGCCGCCGTCGGCAGCTCGATCTACATCAGCATCCCCGGCGCTCAAGTCTCCGACTGTCAGAAAGTTCTCCGGAGCCCGCTCTTGATCGGCGGCGTCTTCGTGGTGCTTGTGTCGACCCTTGGAATCGTGGGCTCGTTCGGCCGCGTGAATGTGGTGATGTCCATCTTCCTGTTTGTGACGTTCCTGTTGATCTTTGGCCTTATCTTCTGGACCATCTTCGTGTTGTTCGGGACAAACACGAAGGTAGGGCGACGGATATGGGAAGAGTATAAGGTCACCGATTTCCAGCATTGGTTACAGCGCTATGTGATCGACGACTACCAGCATTGGAATGAGGTCAAGAGTTGTTTGATCGACGCCCACGTGTGTCGGAACCTCGCCATTGATGGTGGTCAGAACAACGACTCTCTGATTTTCAGACACTTGTCTGTCACCCAGGTTAGTCTTCGTTGTTCCTCCTCAATATGATGTACCTACACGAAATGGTTAAAACTTACATGTACCATCTTGCGCACAAGAATTGCTCAAAATTTGGCGGGGTTTGATTAGAAAAAAGGCCAGAATAGTGGGGTTTTAAATGCAGGTCTCTGTTTGCAAATATTTCAATATCTAAAGAAGATCCTTTATTAATGAGTGTGCATGAGAAGTACTCTACTATATTATTATTTGACATTTTTTGCGGTTTTGCTCAGTATGGGAAGAAATCATCCGAGTTTTTGAATTTGTGTGATTATAATAGTTCGATACTTCCGTATATCTCTAAAATTCCTACCTCTTGCACTTTTGAGAAGATTGAAAAAAAAAAAATCAAAAGCTTGGAAATTTGTAAAGGGCATGGTCGAAACCTATAAAACATGCATCCAATTAGACGAAAATGTACAATTATCTGCAAATCCTTGCCTCTATTTGTATTAGTGGCAGACATCGCGTACGATTTAATGGTGAAAGGCGTAAGTAGTTTGCAAGAGATTTGAAGTTTAAAACTACGCCAATTTTTTGGGCTAATTCAATATTTTTTTTAATGTAAATTCTTTAGTCTCAACGTGTGTAGCATGTCTTTGACTAAACGTGAGAAATATAAAAAAAATAAAAGCTCTGCTCAGTCATATACCGAAATTAAAAAAGAATAAGTATTGATGGTTGTGTTTGGGTTGTGCAGTCTGGGTGTTGTAAGCCGCCAGTGAACTGTGGATTCACAATGGAGAACGTAACCTTCTGGGTAGAGCCCAAGACAGGTCCAATAGTGGGGGATAGTGATTGCAAGAGATGGAGTAATAGCCAGAACAAGCTGTGTTACGATTGCAATTCATGTAAGGGAGGAGTGCTGGCCGACACAAGGCAGCACTGGCGGCGTCTCACAATCTTCAGCACCATCGTAATTGTTTATTTCACCATCGTATACATCTTGAGCTGCTACGCCGTCTGGAACAATCGATCAGACTCCCGCCCGAATAAGCACCACACACAAACAGCATTCAACCCTTGATTATGATAACCAACCCCAATGTGTATCTTCTTTTCCATTTCTAGCAATGAAAGCAAGGCCTTAAATTGTTATGTAATTGCTGTACAAATATTCATAGGCTTCATGTTTCGAGGAGGTACATATGGATCGGCCATGTACATTTCTACGATGAATTTCGATACTCATTTGCTTTGACGAACAAATTTTGACATTCAACTCATCTGATCTTTTATCCTAGTGTAGCGTTCAGATTTACTTTGTTTTTTTTCTTTTTGGTTTACTTGATTTCAAATTGGGGCATGTTTCAGACAGCCATGTGATAATTATTGTATTTTAACCACATCCCACCTAAACCTCTCGAATTCCCACTTTAAAGAAAACATTGGTGAAGAGGAAAAAGAAGGTAAAAGGAGACAGCTGTGGTTTTCAGCTCTAAATCATTGCGCTCTATTGAGTAAGAAACACCATCACCAACGAAAATCGAACTAAAAATCCTTTAGGCAGACATAGTTTTATCTATCAATTGAAAACAACTAACTCTCGTTAATAAAACAGATGACTCGGTTAAGTATTGCGTCAGGAAGTTTGGGGAAGAAATTAATAATATAGGTATATATATATATATATATATATTCTACAAACATTTGCACAAAGTAAAAATAAATTTAAAAATCAAGTTTACTTCGTTCCACTGTAGGAGTAGCAAATATTAGTACAGGCATTTGAAAGTGAATCAGCTTCGGGTAAAAAATGCACTCGACCCAGGTGCAGATGCCGGTAAGGGCTAGGCAACCAACGGTCCATTTGCATTTCAAAGTAATATTCATATTTCACACTTCACAGTATGCGCAGCAGTGGTTACTAAGCTCATTCAAAAAACCAGAGTTTGTTCGGCTATCAGCCTAGCAGGTCTGTTTAAAAGCACAGGATACTGAATGAAAGAATAGTTATCACTTCACTTGAGAAAAGTACAAGCAAGGAACAAGGAGAGATAAGCTACCAATGATGTTAGGAGTTCAAGTGTCCAAGTTGGGTGCAGCAACATAGAAGGAATATGGGGTACTAGCAATGAACCACAGCACAGACCCAGCCACCCACTAGAGCTCCAAACCTATAATTGAGCGATAAAATAATGCAGAAAGTGAACAAACTAAAATCAGAAGGAAAAACGTATGTTGACGCAAGTTGTCTAATTCTCTAGTAACTTACCCTATAATGGACACTGTGGCCAAGTTCTTTGTCTTTTCGTCAAGACAATATATTCAAGCGGCCAAAGAGATTGCCACCTGCGGCCAAACATTGATACCGTCAACATGCATGCACAAGAAAGAGAGAGAGCAGGTAAGCATAGACAACTGTTATAGTAGCATTTTTTGTTTTAAGTACAACAATATGTCGTATAAACCTTAGACCAAGTATCCAGAAGAACACATACATCGAATATGTCCCCATACACTGGCAAATAAATGGAAGGATAGGGGAACATGTGGTAGAAGTAGTAACACAAACCCGAGCAGATAACATGAGGTAGCATTCTTTACTAACGTGATAGAAACCAGATTATAGAACTAGGAATTGATAAATTAGACTGAACAATACCTTCAATTAGGAAATTAACAGAACAAGTTTCCCTAGTGATTTTAGACACTAGGATATTTCTTCCACCCCACTCTCTCTCTCTCACTCTTTCTTTTCCTTTTGAACTTTCCCCATAACAGAGACGCCAAAACCAACCCCTTCAAACCACAACACGTGTCTATCCTTCCTAAAATAGATTCTCTTAATTTTGGGCCCATAATAATCCATACCAGACTGCTCAACCAACCCAACCCAACCCAAATAGGATTGAAAACCAAACCATCCCAATATAAATTGGATTGCTTGGGTTGGTATTGGTTTTGAACAGCCCTAAAAGAAATGGCAATGTTTGAGAAAAAATGCATATGATGATAGACCTTTCAGAAACACATTTATATTATAAGAAATCCAAAACATACCTGAAACGCCACTTTCAGCAGAATTCATCATACTCCAGCCCCCCAAGAAGGCAAAGAGAAACAATCTTCTAAGGATAACATCGGTTGGTGGAAGCTCAACATTGTTGAACAAGTTCTGAACCCAAGGTGGAGACTCCTCCACTTTCTTTTTCAACCTGCTTTTTAAATTAATTTTCATTTTCTTCCTCTGTCTGAAGCTTGCCATTAGTATTTTTCCAAACGCAGCTTCTATTGATTCTTCACTTTTCTCATGTCCAGCGTATTGTTGCAGCAGAGAATTTCTTGATCCCCATGGTTCTCACTCAGAAGCATCACAGCTTATCCCAAGGCGTCTGTAAGGATCCCAAACACTGATTCGAGGGAAATTTTGAACATTACCTATAAGGAAAAAGCATACGTATCTTCAGACTGATCCATAAGGTAGAATAGGAAGCACAGAGAAACAAAGAAAAGTATCCAAGATGCCCACTTTAAGTGCTTATTTGAATAATGATATTATTCAATCGACACTTCAGCTATCAGTCAATGTTCAGTGATCAAAAGTTACCAGAAAAGAAGAGTACAAAAAAAAGAAGTCCCAAATTTTGCAACCCAAAGTGGTTTTAAAAATGACATGTCTTGACACAAGCAACAACCTCCATGAATTTTGCAAGATAGTTGTTCTTCTCTCCATTTCATTTTATCTAAGCTATTCCATTTGTGTTCTAATAACATCGGCAACTGTTATAAGGAGGAATGAAATTAATCATATGAAAACCATAAGGAATGTGGTTGCATACTTGCATCCTCAGACAGCAGACATTACCAAAAAACCAACGTCATATAGAGGAATTTTCAGAACAATCAGAAAATTAGAATTTAAAGCTTTGGCTGACTGATTCAAGTAATCAAAAGTCCGGCTCTAGGCTTGAAAATGTTAGTCAAATTAAAGATTGAAATATATATCCTTCCTTGAGGTTATGAAATAAGTGAGCTTGAATGGCCTTTTAGTGAACCAAGCCCAAGTAGCTCACGAATAACCCACCTCATTTCCACCTTTAAGAGAAAGGACCTGAGAGCCAGCTGAGCCAAGACCTACTCGCAGCAAATGGATATGATTGCCCTTGCTTCTCCTAAGAATGGAATCTCAGAATCTGTATGACATGACTCCGTTTTAATCTATTAATTTCTGAAAGAATCTTAACACAGATACAAATGATGGTTTATATTATATGGCATCTGTAGAAAAAGCTCCAAAATATCACATTCAATATTTTTGATAATTTATTACTTTGTTTCCCATATTTAAATGGTTGATCACAGGTAGTGACGTGGATGGATACACAAGTCTCCATTTTCCTACCTACATATATATACACACACACACACACACACCAAGTTGGAAACTAAAGTTGGTAGGTAAAGTAGAACAGCAGGAAAGAAAAACCATTTTTTCCTGCTGTTGTTATACATAATGAAGTAGATGAAACTCCAGCAGTTTGATTGTAAATTACATTTTTTGTCTTTTTATAATTTAGAAAAATAAGTTGTCATTCACAAGCATGCATACATAAATACACACATATGAACACGTAGGATTAGTTCTTATTGTTTTCTCAACCGACTACATATATACATTTATAAACGAATTAAATCTTGAAATAGAAGGTAATATCTCCATATGGTGTATCCACTGCGCATTTAATGCTTCTTGAAACACTATAATATGCGGTCAGCTTCCTCGCATTTCCTTGGAGGGGCCTGAAGTTAATTCAATTCAGGAAACCAAAAGAAGAAGAAAAGATAAATATTTATACACTGGAAAGAAAATGACTGATGAATCAGAAAATTATCAAATTATATAAATATATGTTTTGATTAATCTATCCATATAACAATTTAACAAATTGAAATCATAATCTCATTATAAATTAGCCACGCATATACAGCATCAGAGAACCGAAGGAAAGCAACCAAAAACATGTACAAGCAATAAAAATACACACAGGGAGAAAAGAGGGAGAGAGAGAGAGAGAGTGGGTACAATCTCTTGCCCAGGAAAGCGATGGCGAAATTGGCAGTAGAGAGCGAAAGGGCGACCATATCGTTATGCTGGAAAAAGAAGCGCAGACGGCAAGCGTAGCCTAACTCAATGGTACAGAGGACTCCATGGGAATTTCAAAGAACGGTCCAGAAATGGAAAGGATGAGTCGAAGCTCCACTGCGTCTTGGCTTTGGGTCACTGGAGGAAGGGAGGACGGTCGCCGAGTACGATTACGCACATTAGAACTGAACGTGAAAGGGTAAACTAGAATAATACGGTTTTGCTTATTTTAAAAAAATTACACAACTTATATTTTAAAATTATTAATTTTTTTGTTAAAACATAATTTTAGTAAAAAATATATATTGTCTAAAATTTTTATTCCAATATTATTTATTTTTATCAAAAAATAAGTTTAATTTATTTTAATTCTTTTTGTATTATAATAGAATGCTTATTTGTTATATATTTGATATTATTATTGGAACTAAATATTATCAAGTATTGTCTTTTAATTAATTATTTTTTAAAAAAAATTAATTTGAATATATATTAACATATTTTATTTTTATTAAATAATTTTAAAATTTATTAAATTTAAAAAATGACTGTTTTAATGATTTAAAAATATTTTAGTTATAAGAGGTTTTGTTATATTATATATTTTTTCTTTATTTTAAGATAAAGTTGCGTAATCTTTTAAAATAAAAAAGAAAACCGCATAATTAAATTATCTTTAAGGTGGAGAGAAGGATAATTTATTTTATGAGAAAATGTAATTTAGCTAAAACTCAAGGCACGCCATGTAGAGTTGAGTGTATTTGAATTTTTTCTTTTGTATCAAAAAGCATATAAATTAGTATTAACTTTTCTTTTCTAATTTTTTATTTTTTAAAAGAGAAATTACATTTACTTACATTTATCTTTGCTTCTAATTATAATTTTTCTTCCAATTAACTAATATTTTCAATTAATTCCCTAATTGTGTAATTTTTGCAATAGATGACCAAACATTGTAATGGAACAAAAATTAGTTAATTGAAAAATTATAATTAAAAAAACAAAGATCAAGAAATTATTAAAGAACAGAACTTTATCAGAATTGTGCATTTTTATTAAGCTTTAATAAAATTATAATATATTTTTTTAATTTATAATTACCTATCATAAGCTTTGTCTCCAAATAAATTGTTTCATAATCTACAAAAAATTGTAATTAATCCCACAATCTATTAGTCCGTTACAATAAATTTCTTACTATCTAAATTGAACATTTATCTAATACTAGTTATATAAAATTATTAAAATACTCTTTCCATTATTTAATATCCATTTTGCTTATATTTTCATTTTCTCTACCAACTTCCCACTCTCATGATAAATATTGTTATGACCACGACTATTCAAGCTTAAAAATGGCAAAAAGTTCTGAAATGGAGCTCTCTTCTTGTTTCTCCTCTAATAAGCTTCGCCTCGCTAAGCTACCCTTCAATTTTACACGACATGGTCTGCCACCTGAAAAAGAGAAACAGGAGGGCTGCCTTAAAGCTCCTCTTCAATGCCTAGTTTCCCAAATCACAGAAGAAGAAGGTCATCCATCATTCTGCTAATATCCTCATGTGTTCCTTGGATGGATTATCAATGTTGCCGAGAGTTTAGGCACTAGATATATCTTTCACCACATATATTGCTCAAAGTTCACATCCTTTAGAGAAAAATAAAAATAAAAGAGATAATAGTGTAAAGAGAGGAACTTAGTTATATATATACTCTCATTCTTTCATGTCACTTTTTTTTACTGTATAACTATATGGTTAGAGGATCAAATTTCTGATGCCCCATGGGATTATGGCTTGTATTGTTATATAATCTGACCTTCTCCATAGGAAGAGTTACAGGGGGAAGCATACTCAACAAGATTTGACATCCTCAGGCTTCAGTTGTTATGGTCACAAAAATTTAAGGTAAGTATAGGTGAAGATAAAGATAATGAACTCAACATTAGTTGGTCACAATGACAGTGATTGTTTGAACCCTAAGATAGTTGTCGTGTCGAGTCTTGGAAACACCAATTTGGAGAAGGTATTCTTTAACCACCTTGTAAGTTCAAAGAGATTAGTCTCCTATCAAATGGGTATGTCTTGTATTGCTATGGGATTATGACTTGTATTGCTATATAATCCAACCTTCTCCAAAGGAAAAGTCATAAGGGGAAGCAGGTTCAACAAGATTTGTCATTCTCAAGTTTGGATTGTTATGGTCGCGATAATTTAAGGAGAGTGAGAATATAGGCGAAGATAAAAATAGAAGACTCAACATTAGTGAGTTGCAATGGTAGTAGCAGTTTGAACCTTAAGATAGCGGAGTGTTTAAGTCCTAAAGACGTCAATATTGAAAGGATATTCTTTAACCACTCTACAACTTGGAAGAAATTAGTCTCCCACTAAATTGAGTAAGGAGATATTTTTGAAAAATAAAAAAATATAATGAGTATGAAACAATATAAAGAGTTTTTCAATAATTTCACAGAACTAAAATTAAAATTAATTTCTAATTACATTAAGCCAATTTAAACCATAAAAAATTTATTGTAATTGCAGAACTTTCTATAAATTAGGGAATATATTATATTTAAAGACTAAAAACAGGACAGAAAAAAGTAATTTTTCATATATTTTTTGAAAAACTTAATAACAAATTTCTACAAAACTACAGCTAAAATATCGTTCATTTATGAAAGACATAAAAAGAGTGAATAATAGACAGTGGAATTAAACCGAAGAGCTTGTATGGGAGCCCCACGACATCATAAATCAAGTGCAATAGAATTTGCAATTCGTGGCAATCTATTAGTATTAACAACCTACTGGTTACTGTTTGATCATCTTTTTAATTTAGCAAATAATCAGACCATTAAAAGGAAAAAAAAAAAAAAACTATGATCCGCTAGCAAAGCATGTCTTTAACTACACACACATGCATTATGATGCATAATAAGGCCAAATGCGTTTTGATTCAAAGCACTTTCATCTTTTCTTCCCTATATGCTTTAATTTGATTCCCACTAAACTAGAGAGAAAAGACAAAAATATGGATAATCTGTTAACTACGTTTCTTTAACCACACACACATGCATTATGATGCATAATAAGGCCAAATGCGTTTTGATTCAAAGCATTTTCATCTTTTCTTTCCTATATGCTTTAATTTGATTCCCACTAAACTAGAGAGAAAAGACAAAAACATGGATAATCTGTTAACTACGTTTGTTCATACAGCAATTGAACATTTGGCTTTGAATATCACTATGCATAGTTTGCATTTTCGTTTCCCCGTCTTAGACATTAATGCCTTATATTGGCCATTTTCTTAGGTAGCCACGATGCAGCTATTGCCGCCATAGCATAAAAAACACTTTAGTTTATAAATAAACATATAAATATATTAAAATAAATTTCTTAAAAAAAATAAAATTAGCATTATGTTTACTCATATACTTTTACCCTAAATACACCACGTTTACACGCAATTTTTTGCATCATATTCAATTATTGTTATTTCAAGGTCAAAATAGTGAAAGTTTTAAATTTACATTTTTAAATTCAAATTTGTATAAATAAATAAATAAATATAAAATCCGTTACCTCATCAAAGGAGATGGGAGGGAATAACGTAGAAAGCAAAATGGAATAGTGTAAGATAATAATTAATTGGATGGGTAATCGATCGGGAACAAGGAATCTAATGATAGTATATCCTCAGCTTGGTGAAGCTTCAGAACATTATTTCGCTACCTAGTCTTCATGGACTTATTGTTCCCAGAATCCAAATTTGGACTTTGCTCCATTTATCCCAGATTGTGATGTCAGAACTCGCCCTGATCGTAGACATTGTTTGGATAAAGAATTGACATAAATATCTTTTTAAAAGAATCAGGTAGATTTTTTTTATAAACATAATATAAAATAAACTAATTTATGTTTAAATAGACGTTTAAAAAAAAGTTTATATGATTAAAATCAAATATAATTCTCTCCCCTATTATATAATAAATTTCGTCTGAGTTATTGAGATTTCAAAATAACTTATTTTGTTAATTTTCCATTTCAACTTCTGAAAATAAGTCAGAACAAATTTATGAAATCATAATAAATACTTATAAAAGTTAATTACAAAAATATAATAAAATAGTTTATAAGTACTTAACGAATCATATGACAAACTCCAAGACATGACACCAAGCATATAACATTTAATAAATAAAAAAATCTTCCAATTAGTTTTAAGGAAAATTTATTCAAAAATATATAAAATAGTTTATAAATACTTCAATGAGTTTTCTAAACTACTATGCAAAAACTGATCCAAACTGAGCCTTAGTTGGATTACATTTAACCCATCAGGAATTTGATCCCAGATTCCCGTATACATCAGCTACAAGATTCTCAAGCAAGTTGAACTCCATCTACTGTAGCGTTCGTTCGCAGTCGTACTGCTTAATATTTTTCAGTACGTACTGCTTAATATTTTTCAGTACGCCTACCCCTTGGAAATCCTACTCTCCAAAGATACCGTTTCCTTTACAAGAAAGCAACAAGCAGTAACCTTCAATCCATCTATGCTCAAGAAAATGACATACTCACAGCAATTCGTATTTCATTCACATGACTCCATGAGCTTCCTCAGAAAGCTCCACCATCAAAATAGGGAGCTCCAAATTTCATAGACAGCTTTTCAGTTTGAGTACATAATAACATGCCATACCAGCATTTGGGGCAATCCATCATAAAATGAAAAGGTGCCTGCATGAAACATAAAACGAGGTGGCACCAATATAAACGATTTTAAATATACCTGATCTGCAAACTTTCAACCAATTAACACGTGATAAGCGAAGAGGCTGCAGTCCCTAGTCTCTATCAGAACAAACTAGAACCATAGTTAATTCAGCTTTTTAAATCCACGTAATTGATGCCACGCACACGGACTGATATTCGACATTTGACAGGAAGAAAATGAAAGTGACATTTTCAAGAACAATAATACCATGAAAATGATGCCTCAGATAATTCCAGACAGAAAAGATTATTAGTTCTCACAAGTTGACAATGATAAGCACATATACTAGCTGTTATTGATTAACATACCAGTTGAAAACTTCTTATCTATAGGGAAGAGACAGGTTGAAATGGCATCTCGGAGATATACCAAGATATTCCAATGGGGTAATAGTTAGATATAGCAAGAATAGGACCCTTAACATGATAAAAAGTGAGCTATGAGAATCCTTTTTACTTGCTAAGAGGCTTGAGAGCATAAGATGAAAGGGAAAGAATACTGAAAGTAAAAATAGAAAGCCATGTAAGAGTATTCTTTCAAAACCTCCCAAGATTAATGCAATAGATGATGAACCGCCCTACTTAATAAGAGATCTAGTTGCCTGCGTAGTAGCATCACAAATTGGAATGTCGGCACTCAGCAGCCGCAATACTATAGGCGTTATCTTGGAAGGCCAGTTCTTTGTATCATACATATCTCCTACTATGAAAATCAGCAATGTATGATATTATAATATTATAATGCATGATTATATGTAAGCTAGAAGCTGAAACATCTAGATTTGTAAATTGTTACTGACAAGATTAAACCCATTGATTTAAAATGATAACAACAACTGGCCAATCTATCACTAAAAGGACATAAAATAGAACACTGCTCTAGGAAAAAAGGAAATAAGACAAAAAGTTCCAAACAAATACTAACAGAGAATTCCTCAACAGGAAACTACTAGTTGCTCGTCAAACGAATACAAAAACCAGAGAACTAAGCTTTGTTATTTTCAAACTAGACAAAAATATATATAGCCCCCAGGTCAGGGAAAAGGAAAATTAAAGACGAGCTAGGGGGCTCGATCCAAATGATTTCAAATGAGAAAAAAATAATCAAAAAACTCGTACTCGTGGTTTTCCCCCAGCTTCTCGGCATCCAAACAGATCACATCGAAAATAGTGAGACAAGGAAAGAGACAAAGTAAGCGTTGGATGCAGAGGTTTATCGACCGATTCATGCTTTGTGTTTTCCCACACAAAAAATCAGGAAGAGATCGATGAACCGCTGCATCCAGTGTCTTCACCTCAGCTCCATATAGATTATAGTTGGACCCAAAAAAACACAGTATTAAGAAACGAAATTTGGAAAAAAAAAATCAGAGCCTCGTAATTTTTCCCTCTATGAAAAGAAGGCAGAGAAAATGCCAAACATGTAAACAAAAACAGCAAGCAAATAGAAAAATTCCAAGATCCAGCAAACAAAAACCGAACTCCATAAAACCCAAAATTAACACAACCAACCAATGAATTTCACAATACAGAGTCACAGATCTCGACATAAACAGAAATTGTGTATCATGAGGATTCCAAGCTAGACCCAGATATCCCTTTTATCCTGGAAAAGGATTAAGAACATGAGCACGAATCAGAAGAGTCGTCCCCATTGCCGTTTCTTCCCTTTGGCTCTCTCTCTCTCTCTCCCTCTCTCTCGTTATGAGTCACTCACAGACGCGCAGTGACTTTTTCAAGGGCAAACCAATCGGGATCTTCTTTTGTTTTTATCTGCGAATGAAGTTACCATTTAGCCCCTGCTTTCCCAAGACAAAGGATGGCTTTTACTGCCCTGGACCAACAATGAATGCAGTCGAAAACCACAAATTGAGAGAGGTGATCTGTATGGCAAAATTAAGGGAAAATTATATCTGAAGATGTTAAGTTCATAAAAATTATTTTTTTGAGATTATAATTTAATTATAATTTGAAAAATGATTTTTCACCAGAAATTTTGAAAATTAAAAATAATTTTGCAAATTATTTTAAAAAGATTTAATTATAATTTTTAAAAAATGATTTTTCACTATATTATGCAAATTAAAATTAATCAATAGGATGATGTGATTCCATAGATGCATATCTTGATTTGAATGGTTTAGAATTATTTATCTTTTACTAAAATTTTGATATTTTTTATTTTAAAAAAGCAGAATATAAAACAAAAATAATTTTTTAATTATAAACTTAAAAATAATAAATTAAATTAAAAAATTTAAAATTTAAAATCTAAACTGTACAGAAGTATGCACGGCGGATCCGGTAGCGTAATAGTTGGCAAAGCTAAATTGACCGGTCTTCATTTCATGATTTTTTCCCCCTCCCTTCCTCTCTTTTTCTAATGTCTTTTTTGGGAATGTGGTCATATTTGATACATTGATCATTTTTTTGGGTCATTTATTTTGATACTTTAATTTCCAAATTTAATTATTCTTGGATGGAGATCCTGCTGCTCCAGTTGTGCTATTCTCCTAGAGTAAATTTGGACTATTTATATCTAATTTAGATATCTAGATTTTAATTGTTTTATTTACAAAATTTAATTATTCATTCTTTATTTTGATATATTTTATTAAAAAAACACAAGACTAAGACAGTTTTTAACTGCTATCAAATGGACAAGTCAAGAATTTTTTTTCACATTTACTTTATTTAAGATAAAAAATATCAAAATAAAAAATAGATGATCAATTAAAAAAGAGAAAATTTAAAATCTAAAATATTCAATTCCAATTTCAACGATTCAAATCTATTTTAGAATGGCAGTGGAGGATCTCCATCATTTATTCTTGGACTATGCCACTGCTGCATTGGGCTTCTTGCAATACTCTTCCGCCGTTAATCCATGGACCACATTTGGAGGAGAAAAACCCATGGATAAACACACGTTTGATTCTGTTTTTGTTTTAATATTTTTAAAATAAATATTTTTTAAAATAAATTTTGATAATAAAAAAATAAAAAATTCATTTAAATTATTATTTTAAAAAATAATTATTTTTATTTTTTTATTCTGTAAAACAAAAATTATAAAATATTTAAAAAATATTTTAATTTTTCTTTTTTCGAAAACAAAATTTTATTTTTTTATTTTATAAAATATTTTATTAAAAACACATTATCAAACAAGCTTTTTTATTTTTAAAAACAAAAAATTATTTTAAAAACAATAAATCAAACAAGTCTAAGAATTTTTTTTTTCTTGATCTTACAAATATATATTATTATTAACAAAAAATATATATTATTTGTAAAAATCCAGAAGAAAGTCCTATATGGTATTTATAATGAATTCTTGTATGTAAAGACTAAAGGGTATTAGTATATTATTCAGTGAATAAACCAAAAGTTTTGAATAAAAATTTTTGAAAAGTATACTTTTTTTTTTATTAGTTACACAATACAACCAAAAAGGAGATATATAGGAGAGTTGAGAGAAAAAGCTGTAAGAGTCATATTAGAAATAAAGAAAAATAAAGGCATAAAAGAGTATTTGCCAAGGATAACCATTTTGAAAAATTAACTAAAAGTTTGGAATAATTGTAGAGAAGAAAATTCAGGCATAAAACTCACAAATGGTAAAACCCATAACTAATACTATATTATCTAATATAGTGGCTATGTTTGCATATTTTTATAATCGACCAAATTTTATATTTGTACCACAAATTCCCTATATATGATTCTTTATTTTATATAAATTACATTATTCTCTTGGCCAAATTATATATGATTTTTTTATTTTAAAAATATGATTAAGTTACTTTGACATTTCTTCTAACTTATTTTTTGTCAATAAAATTCACTTGTTGTATAATATATATATTTTTTAAAAATTATTTAGTTTCTTTTTTTTGTATTAAAAATAAAATCACAGTATCATGTAATTTTATTGATTGTTACTAATGGAGTTGGAAGATTTTTTTTTGAAACAAAAGAGTATATATTTAATATAATTTATTTAAACTTAAAAAAAAAGATTAATGAACTTTACTCTCATTTCTAATCTTTATGATTTTTTTTTTAAAGAAAGAGTTTAGATCCTTTAAAACTTTACATTGTAGAATTCTAATAAATTTTGGAGAGAGAAAAAAAAGAAAGAAAGTCTGATACACTCTCACTCTTTCTTCCTTTCTCTAAAAATTTTACAATAAAACATTTTAAAACATCCATCTTACACCTTAAGGAATCGCCAATATAAAAATAAAATAAACAGAGTTCAGAGAACTCGCCTAAAAGCGGTGAAGAAAGATCACATTACATGCATGAGATCGAGACCCCCTTTTAACCAAGGAATCAAGGCCTTTTAGTATAGAAAAGCTTACTTTCTGCTTAAGCCAGCACCCAAGGAAGGCTTGCATGTCAACCATTTGCAAAGTAAACCAGATAAAAGAAAGAAACTCCTTGGCCTGCTTCCTTTTCCGCTTTTCCACGTTGATATTCCACTCTCGAAGCTCTCACACCTCGCTAAGCAACCTGAAGATCCATTCAAACTATCCTTTATATGCTTTCCCTCCACGCTAGTTAGTTCATTCACTTACTGGGTGCAGCCATGGCAACTGCAGCATCATCATCTTCGTCGATTCTACAGCCACAGCAGCAGCAACAAGCAGGTGCAGGAGAGACCCAGATTCCAATAACTGCCCCAGAAGTTGTACCAACCCCTAGTGCTTGGAAATCCTCTGGCTCTATTGGCCCTTTCTTTGCTGTCATTTCTGTGCTTACGGTTCTTGCTGTTCTTTCCTGCTATTTGGGTCGCAAGTGGAAGCCAAGGCCGCTAACCCCTTTGGAGAGCATCGAGAATAGGGGCTGCTTTGGCTGGCTCAAGCTCATGTGTCGGCGCTGTATAGATTCACATGTTAAAGTCGGGAACGTTAGAAAGACGGAGACCAATATGGTTTCTGCTATACAGAATAATGATTGTAAAGTTAAAGATGGTGAGGTTGCTGAGCAAAATCTGCAGCCTCAAGTTTAATTATTGTTATTGGCTACAACTTTGCCTTTGTGTAATCGATAGCTGCTTTGTATTCTAAGCAATTATATATGGCTGTTGTGATATTGTTGTATATGGTATAAAATGATATTCAAACTACCCTAGATCGCGCGAATGGCAGGGTGAGTAGTTTTTTGTTTTTTGATTGTTTAGATTTAATTTAGATGTCTAGATTTGATATTTTAATTTTTTTAATTTAAATTGTTATTTTTTAAATTAGTAGTTAAAAATTTACTTTTATTTTGTATCTTTTATTTTTTAATATTAAAATATTAAATATTAAATTTAATCTGAATAATATAAATTAAAATGAGTTTTGAACAGAAAAGAGACAAATAAAAAATCCAATTTAAACACCGAGACGGGGAGCTGTACTGGCAATTTGGCTTTCAATCCCCAAATACAAAGGACCGGGGGGTGGAAAAGTACAAGAGATTGTTATTTGTTACTCTCTGCTTTCAATCATTACTTATATGGAGCAAAGCCTTTTCGTGTCTAGGGACAGCGACGAGGAGTGTCGTTTTCGTCGTTTAGAATGAAGCGAACCACGTCTGAAGATATCGTACTTTAACAATGATAAAATTGGGAGAAAAAGGCCTAAATGGTAGTAATAAACATCTGAGTCCTTGTTTTTTTTTTTTTTCGTGGGTTCTTCCCCATCCAAGCAATGTAGATTTTAATGGTATTGGCCACAAAAAAAACCAATGTAGATTTTATCGGTGGAATAGAGAGATTTTTTAAGTAATAAAAAAAGAATAAAATGTATTTTTATGACTTAAAATTATATTTAATATAATATAAAAAAGAATAAAATTATTTTTATTTAAATATTTGGTAGGATAAAAATAGTAAAAAAAAATGAAAGGTGAGTGAATAATTAAAATATTCTTAGAGCTAAAAAGATTTTAAAAAATTAAAATTTGTTAATTAACATAAAATAAAAAAATTATAATTAAAAATTTTTAATTGAGGATATTTATATTGAAAAACTTTAAAATATACAAATTTATAATTTAAGGCCTCAAATTAAAATTTTTATTCTAAGTCCATTAAAATAATTTTAGAAAAAAATTTTAATATAAATATTTTCAGAGATAGTTAATTATAATTTTTAAATAAAGATAAAATATTCCATATAGCATGAAAGATGAAATTCAATAATGAATTCCATTCAAACGTATCAAACATGATTTTTGTTTCTTTTCATCTCCTTTTCTTTTTATTCAACTCCCTTTCGCGGCGACCAAACAGGGTCTCTGAATGCCGAGAGAACTGAAAAGAAAAGACGCGTGTGATCTGGATGCCAATCCAGAACAGAGAAGTTCAATATCTGGACGGGTTTGGTGATTTTGCAGAGGCCATTATTAAATAATATCATCAAATCTTCCGACATTGGGTAGCTTAATCAATTCAATTTTAAATGTACCTAAGAGTGGAGACAAAGCCACCTCAACGTAGCTGTGCCATAGGCCTGTGGAGGGGAAGCAGCACATGGACCACCAAGAATTCTGACTTCTGAATACAGACACTGTCCAAAGCATACATATTAATATTCAGTATTTACTACTTAGTTCACCCTCACATATGAACTAATTAAAAGAAAAAGCCAACCCAACCTTTGACCTCAGCAATTTTCTGTAATGTTAACATTTTCAAATCACTAAGTTACATGGGGAAACTTTAGGCACCCTACAGGACCATTGCCTGTCATATTCGTGCCACCGACTCGCTTCCTTTTATTTCTCTTCCTCACAAGAAGACACACAACTTGCCCCACACCACTAGAAAATAAGTCTTCTCTTCCCAACAGCACTGCGTTTCGTTTCTTTGGGTTGTAAACTGTAGTACTGTACTATCATTTTTCTGCAGATTTTTGTTGGGGTATGTTCACTGAGATTGATATGTCAAAGCTTATTCAAGTTGATCAGCTTAACCAATTAAGGGACGTTTTTGCTCGATTTGACATGGACTCCGACGGCAGCCTGACCATCCTAGAGCTAGCGGCGCTCCTCCGGTCGCTTGGGCTAAAGCCCACAGGTGACCAAATCCACGCCCTGTTAGCCACCATGGACTCCAACGGCAGTGGGTCAGTGGAGTTCGATGAATTGGTGAAAGCCATACTGCCAGACATAAAGGAGGAGGTATTGGTAAATCAAGAGCAGCTGCTAGAGGTTTTCAAGTGCTTCGATCGCGACGGGAATGGGTACATATCAGCGGCTGAGTTAGCCAGAGCAATGGCCAGAATGGGTCAGCCTCTCACTTTCCGAGAGCTCACACAGATGATCAAAGATGCTGACGAGAATGGCGACGGTGTGATTAGCTTCAATGAGTTTACCACTGTAATGGCGAAGTCAGCCTCTGATTTCTTTGGCCTTGCATCGCGATAACCATACCACACATGATGATCAACGTCCCCAAGGACAAGATAATTTGTAAAAGATGAGTAAGTTTTTCCTTTTTCAGATATGTGCCCTTACTTTCTTGTTTAATTGTAATCAATGTTTTATGTTTAATATAATGTTAAATTATTAGATAATAAATATTGACAAATAAATAATTAAAATGAATATTTTGTTGGATATTCACTTTGTATCTAATTAGATATTTGTAAAATATCCAGATTTTATGTGTAGAAGTAAAATTTACTTGTTTCAAAATGAATATGGATAAAAACAAGTGTGTCTGGAAAATATTCCTTCAGTTTCCTTTTTTTTTTTTTTTTGAGGATTTAGATGCAGGTTTGAATAATAAGACATGTCCCTTCGGGGACATCCGATAAAATTGAATAATAAGACATCTAGTGTTTATATCTGGATAATTATAAATACACCATGAGTTTGAATATCTTACTACCTGGATCCAAATTATTTAAAATACTGAAAAGAATTCTTAGATGCAAATTTATTTTTCATTTTCATATTTAAATTGAAATAAATAAATTTTACTGGTAGTTCTAGAATTTGAATATTTTACCGGTTCCTAATTAGATACTCACGGAGTATCCAACAAAATATTTTTTAATTATTTATTTGTTCATATTTATTATCTAATTAATTAAAATTATATATTATACATAAAATATCAATTAAAAATAAATACGAAAGTAAAGGCATGTATCTCAAGTCTAATCCCCACACTTATAAAGCCACGTTATTACATATTTATAGTCTTCATTTTGAAAAAAAAAATTATATATAATTTTGATATATTTATTATCAAATTTTTAATTAAAATATAATAAATACATAATTTATCAATTCAAACATAACAAATATGTAATTTTTATAAATAACTATAATTTTTTAATTAATTTATATATTTGTTATATCTTTATTAAAAAGTTATATATTTATTATATTTAATTAAAAAAAATTGATATTAAATATATAAAGAATTACCCTAAGTTTAGTTCCTTTTTTTTCATTTTTGTCAATTCCACTGTTGAAATTTAGCTGGCAAAATACATTGATTAGACTTGATGCCACCAGATTCGTACGCATGAAAGAGTGAATCAAAATCAATAGACTAATATTTCTCAAACTGTAACAAATTCTACCAACGTGCACCATAGGCCACAGCCTTCTATCTGATCTTGAAGCAGTCAAATTTCTTACACGCCAAGTGTAGCTTTCAGAAGTCAGGATCTTCTGAAGAACAAAAAATCTCCAGGAGACACATTGCTTCAGTTAGCTTTCTCGATAGCAAAACTGTAAGATCCATCTCTACCTTAGATATGTACAATTGGCTCAAGGTTGCCTGTCGAAAAAATATAAAGCCAAGTTTTAACTTATGAATACATCAACAACAAAAATGTCCATTAAGGGTTGCTCTCAGACTTGACTTCAAAGCGTTTGGATGCTTCAATCCGAGCCGTGTACCCTACCGTCGTGTAGCGTATCGATCTCTGTCGTACCACGTTACAGTATTCCGGATCATTTGTTTGGCCATCGTTTCTGATCCATTGTATCATTTGATGGTGGGAAGGGAAAAACCGCATCTTTATGGAAGCACAGACGAAATATGGAAGGAGGGAGGAAACAAGAACAAGTAAAGTGATGAGCCAGTAAAAAGGGGCAGGAGCACAAGCTTCAATGAAGACCTTATAGGCAGTTGTGGATATGGAAGGGTCCATGGCTCCATATGCCAGGAGGAAAATATACCATAATAGAATGCCACCCCAGATGAAAATATGCTGTATGTAAGTGAAGTAATTGATAGATAATGCCATTTGGCAATTTACCACCCACACAACACAAGTGTACATTGTGGCACCGAGGATTTCCAGCTCGACAACTTCCCCACCTTTTCGGAAGGCTTGATGCTCCATGGCGCTGATGCAAAAGAAGAATATCAAAGTAGCACTTAACACCCCGTTGAATGCCCAACCAAGTATTCGGGTCCAGCTGAACAGGACGTTTTGCACACCCTCTTGGTATAACAATGGAAACTGTAAAATGAACACAGAGCAAGAGGTCATGAGAAGAAAACAATTTAAAACTGAATGCCATCAAGCAACGAAGTGTATAAAGGGCTACCTTGAGACATAATTTTGCAGAGACATCTTGGTCAAACACTCCTAAGGCAATCACCGGAAGTGAGGTAAAGAACACATTATATAGCGACAGAAACCAATCATTGTAGGCTGCTTGTCCAGAGAATGATGCATACATCTCAAAGAAGAAAAGAGTGAAGCCAAAAACAATGTTTTTGTAAAAGAAGTAGCAGATCTACCAGCCAGAAAAAGATAAGTATGTCAGCAATAAAGCAGATAAGGCAAAAATTTGGCATGATGGCAACACTTGTTTATGATAATGAAGTTCAGCAGACAAGATTGGTACCATGGATGAGATCCTTCTGTAACACCAATGTCCATGCACAAGAAGTAAGCGCTCTAAAAACCGAAATTGGGCAATTGCTATGTCACTCGACATAACTGCCTGAAAATTTAAGTGCAGCACAAAATTGAGGGCTCTGATCCTATAGAGGGGAGGAAAAAAAACAAACTGAAAAATTGTAACCTATCTAGTATTTTAAATTTACCTGCATTCCTTCAACACCACTGATACCAACTCCAATGTCGGCTTCCTGGAGCATTCCAACATCATTTGCCCCATCACCAATTGCTAGAGTTGTACTACCAGTTTTAGTCTTAACTAGCCTCGTAACCTGCATTATTAAAAAGATTATTGACCATAAGTATTAAAATAAATTTTTTCCTGCATAATAGGATCTGTGGAACATCTAACTAATTGTTATTTAACAAAACAAAGAATCTATGTATAAAGAAAAAAAGGGTGGATGCAGAAATGAGTTATTTATAAAGTAATAAGGGGAACGTACAAGTGCTTTTTGTTTGGGAGATGAACGGCAGCATATGACAGATGCACAGCCAATGGCAAGTTCAAGAAACAAGTCCTTCAGCTCATCTTCCAATGCATGTGTGAGAGACTTCCCATCAATGATCAGAGCTAATGCCTCAGAATTTTCATCTGATGTTGATAACAATGCCTTTCCCTCCCTTATCTGATGAAGAACACTTGCCTTAATTGCCTAAAGAATCAGCAGAATCCCATCAAGGTCATATAATTTTTAAGATGAAGTCCAATGGACCAAGAGATTGCTATATTGTGCAGATTGCAATATAGATTACAAAAAAGATGCCAAGACCTGGAATGTCTAGTCCTTTAAAGAATCCTGCGCTGTCTTATCACAATGGCTTATAGATTATAATTGAGGTTCAAGTTAATTATAAATTATTGTTGAGGTTCAAGTTAATAGAAAAATAGTCCATCAACACATATCAAGCCATAAAAAACAACACCAAAACTGAATGTATAGTTAGGATAGATCTGTCACAATTTTAACATATTTGATATTGCGATATTGAAGGTTCTCAAGTAATTAGGTAACATCAACTAAAGATTGTAGGATCATCTCCTGACTTGTAAATCTTATTTCCACAGGGCCCCTATATTAACATCAATGCCGGTAGACAGAATTAAAGGCTTAGATTTAAGGTCTACCTCAGTGGCAGCAGACTTGTCCTCCAATTTTTCCAGTGATTTGGCTTCTGGAGTTTCAGAGCTAATTATAATTTGTTTCATTCCTTGTCTTAGTAAACTACAAGCAAATCTGCAGTCACAAAAAAAAAGTAACAACATCATATTATTAGGGCATAGGATTTCGAAATCTATAGGTATTATTGGACATTACCCAATATTGATTGCTGTCTCCATTTTATCACCAGTCAAAACCCATAGCTTAATTCCCGCCTGTGCTAGTTTGTCAATGCATTCCGGAACCTATCCAACACAAATGCATAAAAATTCATAAAAGCACAACAAAATACACCTGTTAAAACTTACTAGTCTAGCATTTTCAATTATTTGAGTACATAATTGTAGTTGGTACTGTAAACACTCACGTGGAAAGAGAATTACATCTTTTTACTAGTATTTGTAGCACCTTTTTCACTCTAACTTCAGAAACCAGAAGAAAAAAATAATGAGACATACCCCATTTTGAAGTTTGTCTTCAACGGCAGTAGCACCAAGAAGAATTAAATCCTTCTCAATCTTTTCTGCTATTTCTTCTACAATCTGCTCCCGATCTGCACTCACTATGTTCTTGGCCTCTGTGAAGTCTTTGTTAAATTGGTTGTACTCTTCCTCATCAAGTTCACGGTATGCAAGTACCAATGTCCTTAGACCAGCATCAGCATACTCATTAATGTGCTCCTGAGTCTTCTCTCCAAACTCCCTTCCATTCTTTGAAAGTCTTTCAAACACGACACTGCTCAAGGAAAAACCATAGAAAAGCATTTTAATGTTTTGAGCTTCTGAAACAAATTACAAATGATACTCACTTGTGTATCTACCCATATCACAGATAAAATTGGGACAAGAAAGGTGAAAAGATCCAAGTGCTCCCTTACAAATTGGCACAACTCTTATGAACTAAATTTGGAAACTAATTACTGGGAGTGGATGTATCTTTTAGAAACAAGTGTACATGGTACCAAATTTAGTCTTTAATGCATAAGATTTAAGATATGTACAAGATTACAAACCTGTCAGCTCCTTTGCAAAATAACAGTAGATTCCCATCCTCATCTCTTACAATTACAGACATCCGCTTTCTTGCACTACTAAACTCTAATGTATTTAAAAGTTTGTAGGATCTGCCAACATGAAAATAGTCAATAAACATCTCAAGTTTCATAAGCAGACCCCAAAAAAAAAAAAAGTTGCCTCCATAAACAAGAACAAGAACCTGACCTTTCAACCATCCTGCCAGATAGAGGATCAAACTCATGCAGTGAAATGGTTGTCTGTGTCCTTTCATAAAACTCAAACCCAAGTTCTCTGGCTGCAATCACAAATGCGGCCTCATCTGGTGATTCAGCTTCATATGAAACTTTACCAGTTTCTTCATCAACTTCAGGTATTGCAGTATGGCATACAGCCAGCAATCGTAAGAAGTTTTGGATTACTTTCGCATGAGGCTCATTAACCCAATTCCCATTTATAATCCTTTCATCCCTAAAGTTAAACCCTTTAATAGGTGGCTTTGCTTCAGCAATCTCTGAAACATTGTCATCTTCTTCTATCAACACTTGTTCTAGAGGTGACCCTTTTCTCCTTGCTAGAGCTCTCTCAACTTCTGTAACCCCTTGGCCATAAGCGACCCCAGCAATGGAACACTTGATAAATTCCATGGAATTACAAGTTAAAGTTCCTGTTTTATCAGAAAGTATGGTATCAACTTGGCCGAGTTCTTCATTCAAATTTGAGGTACGAGCATGTGCTGGCATGTCAGTTTCCTCATAATACATGTGCAAGTCTTGGTTGATGAAAATGCTCTGAAGAACTTTAACAATTTCTATTGAAACATAGAGGGAAATGGGAATCAAGTAACTATACAACATAAGGGCAGTCAAGAAATGCAAAATTGCCGCAATTGGTGCTCTCTTTGGGTCATAGTAAATTGTAGTCTCATCTGGTCTAAGGTACCATCTTGTCATTTCACCATTTTCAAGGTCTTCCCTTGTATAAATGCCAAAGAAAACGGACCCAACAAAAGAAATCACAAATAAAAGAAAGAACAAAAAGTAGATAATTTTATCCATCCGTCTCTCAATTTTGCTTCTCTTGGAAGGAGGATCTGTTGAGTTCTGCATAACCTTTGTATCATGACCTGTAAAGATTACCACACCATAAATAAAGTCTGTGTTCCTTAGCTTTGAGTCCCTAAGCAGTAGCTGCTGAGGCGAAAGAGGGTACTGTTGATGCTCAAGCTCCAGACTGCCTATAAATGAGTACAAATTTGCATTCGGATCTTCACATGTGATGGTAGCCTTGAAATTTTGAAAGCTCAAATCTTCTTGGAACTTTGAAGTATCTTCCAATGCTTGTTTCAGTTTAAGGTTTGTTTCTCCATCAAGATTCATGGTCTCAACATAGCAAATTGCATCATCGTAGCTTGATGAAAGTAAGATGAGATCGGCGGGAAAGAATTCATCTTTCTCCACCTTTACTATGTCTCCAACTTTCAAATCCCTCCATTTAGAAAAATCAAAAACACCTCCTCCACAATGTACTTTAACCTTTCTGTTATTCATCTCAATATCCTGATGCAATTATAAGACTAAATTACTGACCTAAGAATAATCAGGAGTAGCATAAATAAGCAAAAATTGATTGGAACATATGTAATATTACCAGGCCTTCTGTAAACTTTCTGCCAAAATAAAAAATTGCACTTCCCAAGACGAATATTGTCTCTGTACATGTGTGTGTATTGGAAAGAAACAAGTATCATAATTTTTCTCTTTATTATGACAGTGTGTAATAAAACAAGAAAATGAATTAGTCTCAACCAGAAAGGCGTAAGTTTAGAGTAGATGCCTCTTTGGATCTCGCAGTTCTCTTACCCTTCAAAACAGTTACCACAAAATCTCTCAACTTTCCGAACTAATTAGTAAATATTATTTTCGCCTGTTTTTGCCTGATACGGCCCAAAAAGAAAGGGGACAGAGCACAGCCTTTAGGAAGCCTCATTACCTACCATATTTAGTATATTCTAGTGATAATGCAACCACCATACTGACCTATTGAACAAATGCCTTTTTTTCATAACTATTTATCATCACTAACGCAAAATTTGCGTAAGTATAAGGAAAATGACACCGTGATAAAAATATGCTTGTCAGAAAAGCTGATATAATCATCACAGAACATTACCTGCTTCATCCTCCTCCAATCCTCAACGATCTCTTTCCCCATTGTAGCAGCAACCACAGCCACAAGAGGAACAACGTTGCTGATAGCTGAGTAAGGAGAAACAGGGAAGAAAGACAAGATAGCACATACGAGGAAATAGAAGTTGGCAACTCTCCTGAATTGCTCAAACAATGACTTAGGAAGAAAAGAAGCCAGAGTATACTTAGTAGTTCTGACGTAGTTATCACCATAATTTACAAGGCTCGCCTCCCCGCGTTCTGGGTCGTTGCAATAGACTATTCTTGAAAACCCAGGGCCTCCAATCAGTGAATGCTCCCCACTGAACGAGGTTTTCCCACATGAGAATGCATGGATTCTACTTAAGTGTTGGCTCTTTCTTCTACGACCACCCATTTTCTGCAACTGTAGCTCAAAAAGCTTCAAACTTTTACCTGATTCAGCTCTTTTTTAAATAAGCTATAAACACTCAACGATCCTCAAAACTAGATGCTAACTATTTTTCACTTGATCCCAAGAAATAGATGAATCCAATCTCTCCAGATACTCAGGCCAAAATCAATGGAACCAACAAAGAATCAGAGCAATTTTTTTTGTTTTAACTAAAATGTACCTCTGCCCCAGAATGATAGACCCAGAAAGGGACAATTTCGAATCCAAGTGACAAAGTTGAAGTGGGAATATATCACTGTTTCAACTTTTGAGAGTTGAAAGGTAGGGGAATTTGAGAGTGAAACAAAGGAGAGACAGGGTAATCTCTCTGTACTGCTCATCTTTCTTTCTTTCAGTGGGTTAGAAGCTACAATGCGACTGCTTGTCCAGTTTGACTTGTAGTTAAGAAGAAAATACTTTTAAACGTGCAGATGGACAAGGGTTGTTTCGTCCTAACCCTTGTTTCGTCCCAACGACTCAACTACCTGAATAAAGATAACTACAGTATGGAGCTATTTGTTGCATTGGAATAAATATGGAGAGAAAAAAATTGAAAAAAAAAAACTAAAAAAGCACCAATTCATCTCATAACTTCGCCAGCTTGGAGGCAAAGCCCAGTTGTAGGCTGAATGAATGTCACCTGCCATAATACGTTGTCGCACAAATAATCGAGGGAAGTTAGCCTTCTAGTAGGTTTGAAAATTAAAAAAAAAATAGTGTTCTGAATTTTATAAAATAAATAATTTCAAGGTTATAAGAAAATCACAAACTCATTTAAATTTTGAATAGACAACTCGAAAAACACATTGTTACCTCATTTGCATCCGACGTTTCCATTCAAGCTACTCTATAGATAATCAGATTTTAGTTCAGTAAACCAAACTAAAAAACAATGATATACAGATACAAATTATTATTATTATTATTAAAAAATTATATATTTATCATAATTTAAATGAATAATTTTACGATAAAAATATAAAAAATTAAATATAAATTAAAAATAATAATCTTCATGAGACTGTACTGGCCGACTGGTGGAGGCTAATACTGTAAAATGAATAAGAGAAGTAGATGGAGTTCCAAAATGCAATTTGGCGAGACGTAGAGCGAGAAGGAGGATGTGAAGTAATTGCAAAGATAACAATAATTAAAGCAAAAGTATATAAGATAATCTGAAGAAGTAAAAGGCCAAGCCTGCATGTGGAATAGTCAAAGATGGTTCTTCACATGCATTAATTATTATTGTAATAAGGATTTTCTCTGTTTTAGTCCAGAGCCATTAAGATATTATTTTATTGGGAGGCCTGGGTTCAGGAATTTATTTCAGAATATCAGACAAAAAGAAACAGTTGTTATAAAATTAATGGAAGTAAATATAATAATAGTATGAGAAAAAATTGAAAGGAGAAAAAATTTACTTATTTAGATATTGTAAATTAATACATAATTATTATTTATAAGTTTTCAATCATAAAAATAAAAAATTTTGAGTCATTTGTTATTGTAAAATTTTTTTTATTAAATTCATACTTATAAAAATTATTATTCTTATACATTATATTTTTTAAAAACTCGGTAATACTATTACTAATTTTTTTATATTTTATTTTTTTCTTTTAATATTTTGCCACTAAATTCTCTGAAACTTATTAAGTGTCACTAAATTTATTTATAATTTGGAATATAGTGAAATTTTTGGTAATCTCTTTTTTTTTAATAGAAACAGTCAAATTATCTATAGAAAAATTGACTTCCATTTCATTAAGAAGCCTTATTTTTATAAAGAGTATAGTTAAAAAAATAGAAAAAAAATTGTGAAAAAGTGAGAATTAAAGAATAAAAAGTTTATTATTAGTCATTTTTGGAGTATAAATATAGAAAACTTCTTACATAAATTTTAATATATTTTATTACTTTTTATGATTAATGTAAAAAGTAGCTATCCTTTTAAAAATATGTATTTAAGAGTTTAAAATATTAGAGGAAGCAAATAAAAAGTTTTAAAGGAGGTAGATTTAAAATTTTGAGAGAAAAAATATTTTATATATGTAATACATATAAAAAAGAAATTTAGGAGCGGTAAGCAATATCTTATCAATTAACTTATTTTATCCTTCGAATTGAATTAGATATACTTCTTACTAGCCATTAATGCAATGCCCGTATATGTTTGTTTTATTTTTTTGTAATCACTAATTATACATTAATATGTGAACCACTGCTTCTTATTTTGTATATAATGCCCTTTCTATATTTCACTTCAAATGAAACAAATGTTTCATCTATGTCATTTTCAGGCTGCTGAAGAACATGATTAAACAAGTATGTCCATAGATTTTTTTTAATAGACTCAAGCACAAGACTTCATATTGTATGCTTTGTTCTCCAACGACTATACAACTACTCAATAAATATTGATTTCAGGAGTTTGAACCTTTTGCCATGAATAACTTATTATTCATTCATTGCTTTTGTAATAAACATATTATGTCATAAGAGACAATGAGACAGATCTTTCTCGTCAAGCTCATTCACTCATTCTAATAGGATATTTGATAAATTTCTACCACAGCCATTGAAAACAATCAAGAAAGAAAATGACGAGTGAAGTCTTTACTACTTGCAGTGAATGTAGCTTAAGACCTATTAACCATAACTAGACCATCTCTTTTTTGTTTACTTAGCTTCATGAACTTTGACAATATGGATTGTTTAACGTGACTTAATAGTAGTGTTTTCATGACATTTGTTGTCCTTGCAAATTAATTTAAATTGCACATCAATTTGTGACATCAAATCTTATTGGTTGTTTAATAATTTCAGACCCAACTACTATTTAAGTCATGATAAATAAATGCCTTAAAGTTATTATAGTTATTGTATCACACTTGAAATCCTTAAAATAATAATTTAACATTCTGTATACGGCATAAGTTAATAGTTAGTACATTAAAATTAACCCAACCCGATGAGCCTTTATAAAGAAATCACAGATATTATGTATGTGGAGGGCTATAAGTTAGACAAAAAGCCTATGTATGGCCCTCCAGTTCTTTCTGCCTCTAAACGCTGGAAATTGGTCGTCGTTTCCAACAATGTGGCAAGGCTATGCAAAACGGAGTCAACAATATTGTGGATTTATCGACAAGAATATTCAGATGGTCTTAAGTGGGGAAGGGTGATTTTGGCGATAATAAATGAGATCTTAGATATTATTTTTGACAACTAAATTGAACCCACATAGCGGTTTAGTCGGCTAAGTCGAGTTATTTACTTGTTAGATTGATTGCACGATGAGCGCACTTACACCAGATCACTACCTCTGGGGTACCATGTTCAAGTTGGCAAAGCCACTAGACCTTTGCATGCGTTTTACTACCTTTGGTGATTAAGAGTTTGAATCTCTCTATTTTTTGTTAATTTTAAAGGGAGATAAATATAAAATATACAGTACTTATCGTATTTAAGTGAGATTTTATATATTTTGTATTTATTTTTATCTAGAATTGATGAAAAATGAAAAGAAAGAAATGAAGAAGATTTTTTTTTTAAAAAAAATGATTACTAATGACAGTAATCAAAATGTCATCAGAATTTGCCTTATAAATAGGTCAAAAATACTCAAATATGTTTATGCATTTGGATTTAGATATTTTTAATTAAAAAATTAATCATGTTAATTTTTTTTAAAAAATAAATATAAAGAGACTCATTTAAATACTGAATCTTACAATGTATACAAGTTTCTCGCAAAATATATTTATGAAATTCATGCATTTTTCACCCTTGAATACCTAGTTATCTAATGCGGAAAGCTACCAAGTCTCCATGTGGCTCTCAATAAATGGCCTTTAATATTGCAGCCTCCGTTTGCGGTACATGTTAATGATTTGCCCTTCCCTTGGCATTGAGTGATGCATTGTTTAGTAGATCACGAGAGAAAAGAAAAGGAAAAAAAAAAAAAAGTATGAGAGAAAAGAGAGAGGAGGTGAATAAATTATTTTTTATTTTGTTTGAAAAAAATGATGAAATATTTTTTATTTGAATTTATTAAAAAATTATATATATAAGATATTAAATTAGTTTATTATTTTCTATCTAATTAAATATATTTTCCATAAATATAACATATTTCATCTCTATTTGTTTATATTAATATGAGTATTTATTTATTTATCTTAATTTTTAAAATTTTTATTGTTTATTTATAATTATTTTTATTTTTTATTTTCAAAAATAATTTTATATAATTTTCAATTATTGACCCTGCATTTTTCTTAAAACTTCATAGTTGGTGGATGATAATATCAACAACAAAAATAACCTAGATAGTATATCTTTGATGGATCTAAGAATCAAAATTTTAAATTATACATAAAAATTATAATTCAAAAATTCAAATTAAAATCTTTTATATTTGAATTTTTAAGAATAATTTTAAAAATTAATTTTTTTAATATAAATATTTTTAACTATAATTTTTTAAAAGAAAATTGCAATGCTATACCAACACTGCAACACCTTTTCACTTTTTTTTTTCATCTCTTTTCGCCTTTTTCTTGCTTTGTTCTAGTATGATTAGACTTTTTGAACCTTCTAGATTACACGGTTCGATGCTTCCAAAACCTCTCAGGTGTGTGCTTGAATTTTTGTTTGCACCTTTCAAACCACGTTTTAAAAGAAATAATAATTGGAAGCTTCTACTACAACATAATTTTGTAACGAGAATCCAAATATGCAATACACAATAGGTATTTGTGATATCTGTCCCCTGAATTTTTGTTTAGCTTAAACAACTTTGTCATTAATGTTATTTTTTCCAGCTCTAAAAGTCATTATTTATATTAAAACACTTATGCTTTATTTGATGTACAAAATTATTATATACATAAGTAAAAAGAGAATAAAGATATAAATGGAATAAAATAATTATGTTTAATATAATATAAAAATAAATAAAAATATCATGTATGTTTAATTAGATAAAAATAATACAGAAACAATAATTAATGATTAGAAAATGATAATAAGAATCTAATAAATTATATGTAAATTAGATATAATAATTATCATTGATTTATGTGCTTATAGAATGAAAGTGGATTATTTTTTTACCAGTGTAAAATGTATACCAAATGAGATTATTTAATAAATTTGTTATTTTTATTTTTTTCTACTTCCTTCCACCAAATGAGCGTTATAGTAAAATTTATCCAATGTCTCCTCACCAAGAGGGAAAAAAAATCTAGTCGCTAATCAACAAAAGAGATTTTTGAACATTTATAAGTGACTTTTTATTCTTACAAAAGCATGGATAAAAAGGCTACCTAATAAAATAAATATATTTAGATAAAAAAAGTAATAGTTTGCTAAAGTGAAATTATATAATGATACAACGAAGATAAGCAACTAAAATGCTTGGACAATTTGATATTTAAAAATTTACTTTCATTAGGTCAAATTGTCAATACACCCAATGTGAACAAGTTTAATTAGAGTGTTCAAAACCGATTCAAATCAATGGAATTGAATTAAACTGAACCAAATAGATAAAAATCGAGCTAAATTGATTAAGAAAAAAAGTTAAAATTAGTTTTGGACATTATAAAACTAATCAGTCTAATTCAATTCTCAATTTTATCAAGTTTAGTTTAGTTTTATGGAACCTTTTTTTTTTTTTTTACTTCTATTAACTAAGTCCAAATCATGCATAAATCTTTTATCAATAAAAAAATAGTGATATTTTTCTCTATTTTACTTATGTTTAGATGAACTTATCGAATAAATTATTTTGAAAATGTTATTATTTTATTATCTTTACATATAATATTCAATTACAACTATAAAATAATTAAACATAATTATGAAGAATACTTTTTTTAGAAAAAAATGATATATAATAAATTATTTTAACACTATTATTGATTAAAAAATTAAGAGATACATGATATTAGAAGTTAAATTTTATATATTATAAGAAATAAAATCTTTTTGAGCAAAAAAAAAAACAATCAAATCAGATCAAACCAAATCGAATAAAAGTTAAAATTGTCAAAGTTCAATAAAATGCTAAACCGACAACGTCAGTTTAATTTGACTTTGGTCCAAAACTAAACTAAACTGAATTCATGAACACCCTTAAATTTAACCATATGTATTAAGAATATTTCATCTCAAAAGGGTCATTTTCAACTTTCAAAACTTTCTCAATACATTGATTTATGGTAGGCAATACTCTATCATCTAGTGTTTGAAGCTCAAATTGCAATCCAAACAATAAGTTGGGGTCAAACTAAATTGCAGGGACTTTGACAATAGAAAAATTATTAAGTAAATTTTCTTTATTAAAAATAAATTAATCAAATTATTTATAATTTATATAAGCATCTCAAATATACTATTCCGTGAGCAATACTTTCGTTTGATACGTAAAAAGTTAAGTATATAAATAAAAATGAAAAGAAAAAAAGTGATTTTAAAAATAAAAAATAACTTTAATATCTTTAGTTTTAATGATTAGGTAATGATTAGTAGATAATTTTAAACAATAATTAAGAAATGATTATAAAGATAAAATAATCATTATACAAAATTTTTTCTTTACCTTTATCTTTTTTTTAGCCTACCAAATAGGGTGCTTCTGGAAAACATTAGCTTTAACCTATTTCAAATGATGGTGAGAAGGGAAGAGGAGAATACAAAACTCACATTTTAACATACATATCTATTTAAATTAAATTAATTTTCTTATTATTAATATATTAAATTTATTTAAGAATTCCTTTTAACATCTCTTTTTTCAAAGAGGTTCTTGCCTGCGAACTAAGATATTATTTTTCAAAAGTAAATTACATATATATTTTTTTTCAAATTTTGTTGAAATTATATTAATTTCTCTTGAAATAAAGAGTTATGCTATATTTTAATTTAATTTTACAATTTTTTATTAAAATCCTTTTCATCAATCTAAATACATTTTTTTAAAATTAAAACATCCTCTTACATTTTTTAATGGAGGATATTTTAGTTAAAAATTTTAAAATTAAACTGAAGTATATATTTTAAAAATAGAAGAAAAGTGCACATAGTTTGCTCTTTTTATTTTTTTTGAATAAAATACTTCTACCTCTTTTTTATTTTTATAACCTACACAAAGCCTCTTTATATTTTTAAAATAAGTTACACATAACTCCAATTTAAAAAATGTCAGCATAATTGTTAAAAGCAAATGATTAACTCTATGTTATATATTTAAAATTTTCAAAATGCCCCTAAATGAGTTTTCCCATATTTTGAAAACCTACAATTGCTTCTTCTTTTTTTTCTATATACACATTTTCTCCATTTTAAAAAATGACAATAAAATTAATCATATTAATATTCTATAAACATAATAATTTTATCTCCATTAACATAATTATTATGTTAATTTCAAAATTATCTCCCTTTAATCTCAATAATTTTAAATTTAATTTGTAAATTTTATGATGATATGTTAATGCCAATAAAATTATGTTTATAAAATATTAATATAAAATTTTTTGTTTTTTAAAAATGGGGATATAGTATTTTTGAAAAAATAACTAAACTATTGTAGGTTTTAAAATATAGAAAAAATCATTTAAAGGCATTTTGAAAATTTTAAATTTATAATAAAGCAACCTTGATTTTTATCAATTATGTTAAAATTTTTCAAATTAGAGGTATCCGTAACTTATTATAAAAATATAAGAGAAATTTGTGTAAGTTTTAAAAATACAGAGAGGGTTCATGTAATTTTTTTTTTTAAAGGGAAGTTGAAAAATAAAAAATAAAAATTCTCTGACCGTCCCAGTTCTTTCAAATTCACATTGAAGAATCACACGTAAATGGATCTTAATTAGCAATGCTTGCTGTGACGGAGAAAAAGTGAGCCATGAAAAAGGAGAAACTACCAGTTTTAATTTTCTTCGAGATAATTAAAAATAAGGTAGAAACACTAGAAGGGATTTCGGAAAAAAAAACTTCAGCTCTTTTAGAACTAGTTCTTAGATGAAATGCAAATGATAAATGCAGAGCTATCAACAAGCATGTACCAATTCAGTAGAACAAATAAATTAATGAAGTTATAAAGAATGATTATGGCTACAATTTATTAAAGAGTTAGCTAGAGTTTATTTTCCAGTTCTAAAATGATGATGAAATATTAGGAGCTACTTCAGCTGTAAAAGACTGAATGGAATCGGGAGTCAAACTTACTATTTAGCGACCAGTTCTTCCACTTCCACCACTTGTAGTCACTAGCTACAGGAACCAAGTGCCCCTAACCTTAAATAGTTTACCACCTGAAGACAGAATCTGGTAAAAAACAGAAGAAATAAGTTGCAAACTTAGTGGTTATGCGACGGTTGGTGAGTAAACATAATTTTTTAAAACATTTAAAAACTTAAAAACTATATATTTAGTTAATGCCATTCTATTACTACATTTTGAAACACGAGAACCCTGTTTCACAGAATTATGTCTTTCATGGAGGAAACTTAAACATTGTTCTATCATGCTTTGTTTGAGGTGTCATATATCCATTCCTACTGTTATGCTAAGCCCCGTGGCTCTTTTGATCAGACCATAATTAAATACAAAATCTTCCTCAGGAGGCAATCCTCTTGAACAGGCCCTGCCCGTATACATTGTGATCAATGTTTATCACACATTACTCAAGAAATTTTATTGCATTAAAATCGTTTTTTTCCCTTCACATTGTAATTTTTACTTATCAACTCCCATTTTTAAATATAACCTATGAATGACATCTTTAGCTGTACACGAAAAATTCCCGCATCAATTTTTTGCAATCTAGGTTCTCAAGTTACTCAAAATAAATACAAGAAACCAATAGAGATATCGCAAAATGTCTGTCAATTTCAAGCAGAAAAAGGTATTTTAACTAAAATGTGATGCCGCCAAATCAAAACTTGGGGCCCCCCAAAAGACCACACCGGCTTCCCTGGTGTCATGCCGCCAAATCATTAACATTTGCAAGCATATAATATTGGTGTAAATCTTGCAGAAGATCGGCAGAGAAACATGTGGTGAAGAAACTGGAGAAAAGATCTGCATTTTGGAGGTATTGAAAAGAAGCATGTATCCCATCAAGAAAATATTAACACAGGCAGTTAAATTTGAGAGACAACTCAACCATGCATGTCTCATTTCCAAAAGGTTATTATAAGAAATCCCTCATCAAACATTAGACCTGAAGAAGAAAGTAGTCAATTGATGAAGTCTATTTCCTTACATGAGAGGAAATGGGGAAGGGAAGCTGAATTTAAGCAGCATTCCTTTGGACCGGTGAGGAAAACATCTTATTACAACAGAAGGCCAGAAACTTAGCTTGAAGCATGCAGGAAACTGGTTAGCGGCATTAGAGGATCACAAAATAAAATCCCAGGCGACACCTTCAAAAACAGAAATAATGCTCCTCTATAACTAAAAAAAAGAAATTATATATATATATATATGTATATATATATATATAAAGTTAAGGTTTTTTTGGTACTATTCCTAAACTGTAACAGATGTGCCTGCTGCATTTTTTCTTTTTCTTTTTTAAAAATTTTTTCCACCAAGAACCACCACTAGTGTTACTTGAAAATAAAGGAGACTTGCCTCTCATTCATCCCCTCCGCTTCTTCTCTCTTCTGGCATCTGCATGGTCCTTCTCCTTCCTATGATGAGACGATCTACTTGTAGAGTCTCTTCTTCTGTGGTTGTGAGGTTTTGAGTGTTTTCTACTTCCACTACTTTTTTCTCGAGAAGACCCTTTGTTTCTCCCTTTGGACCTTGAACTGTATAGATCTTGATCATCATCACTAGGCAAATCACTTCCTGAATCATGCCTCTTATGTCGATGATGCTTGGCATGTTTTCTGCTCCTTTTCTCTTCAGATGATGAAGAGCTGCTATAATCATGGTGGCGGGTTGAAGGTGTTTTGATTTTCCTATCATTTTTCTCCCCATTGAACTTACTTGACTTGCCATCAGCAATACTAGTTCCCTTGGTTTTGCCGCTACCACTTTCATGCCTGATGCGTTTTCTGCTCCTTTCCTCTTCAGATGATGAACTGCTACCATAATCATCATGGTGAGTTGGAGGTGTTTTGACTTCTCTGTCATCATCTATCTCCCCATTGAACTTACTTGACTTGCCGTCAGCAATACTAGTTCCCTTGGTTTTGCTGCTACCACTTTCAAGCATATTTCCATAAATAGGGCCACCTTTTGAGGAGCCAACATCATGATCCTGGGCATGTATCAAACGTTGGTTTAAGGAGGTTTCCCTGCTACTTCCAATATTTGGAATATCATTTCTTGCATTTGCATCAGAAGTTTCTTTCTGAGGAGCAGGATTCCTGGATTTTGGCGTAGGATAGGGCATATCAGGAGGAACCTCAAGCCCCAGTTCTTTACCCAAAGATTCCAGGAAGTCACCAGCAATCAAACGGCTTAATGCTGTATTAGCAACTTCAGCTTTCTTTTCTTGGTTCTCCTCTTTGATAACATTAGATTCTTCCCCTTCATCATCTGAATCATCAGAGAAAATAGCCTGCAGATGTATAAAATGTTACCAACAGAAAATTAGGCACAGGTGGCTTGTGCATGAATCATCATATAAATATGTATGTGGATAACAAAAATCTGCAGAACAGATATTCCGGGGCTCAAAATAAGAGGAATAAGTATGTCAATTAAAGCTTCCCCTAGGTGTTAAATGGCCAGTGGCCACAAAGAATAAAGTGATTGGGATCCTCTGAAGTTCTAGAGAAATTTACACAGTAGATTTCAGAGAGAGATAGACAATTTGTTGGTTTTAGAAATAAAACTCTCAAAGAAAGTGTGAAGAAAGAGCAGAGAAAAATATTTTCAGAGGATCACTTTTATTGAGTCTATCATTGAGTATTTAAATACATCAAATCATGATTAAAATAAATAAAAAAATCTGCTAAAATCCCACTAAATCAGCAACTATGTGGCTAACTACTAACATCCCACTAAATCAGTAACTAAATGGCTAAATATTAGGAAACAAACTTTGACAGAAACAAACTCTATCAAATTTATTTTTTTAAATGCAACTAATTCCTAAAAAACAACAACTGCACGTTGACAGTTAATGAGGCATATCTCAACACAATTGATCGGGGACCCACATTTTAAGAAATAAGTGAGGTTTAAGTGGTGAGTCTCACATGTTGTGTCTTTTTAAATTTCTCTAAAACTTCAGCGGATCCCAATCCACGACAAAGACATCTCGCTGATCTAAAACTTATGAGCCAGCAGCTGTAGTAACTAACAAGTGAAAGAAAGGACTTATAATTGATAATTATGGCAAAGATTTCTATTTATTCTGGGCAACAGTTAAAGGAAATTTAGCCTAGTCATCTGTTGCTGTTACAACAATTACCTATTATACCAGCAATATGATTACTCATGATTTTGTTTATTTAAGGTATTTATTTAAATCATTATAAGGGCACATGTTGATGGCTGCCTACTTCTATTGAATTAGATTGTAGCATTCTAATAGTGGAAAACAAGGTAGTATGAGATGTTAAAGTCTCACATTGAGTAGTATGATATGTTCAATTGGGTACTTAAGTAAAGGGACTCTTCCACCTTAATAGCTAACTTTTGGAAAAAGATTTTTCACCTTACTTGGGTGGCCATCAATTGACATTAGAGCTAACAGTCAACGGCTCCAAAAAAAGCTACTTGTGGAGAGTTTTGATCAACAAAAGACCAAGTGAAGTGTTGTAAAATGTAGCCGCCGAGATGTCAGCTTTCCAAAGACAACCAATTGATAGAAATTAAAATAGTATGAGATGCCAAAGTTTTACACTGTGTAGTATAAGATACTCAATAGGGTACTTAAGTAGAGTGGTTCTCCTACTTTAATAGCTAGCTTGTCAGAAAAAGTTCCCTACCTTGCTTGCTTGGGTGCCCATCACATTCTAACCCAAAAAATGCTGGAGGATAATTGAATGCTTTAGGAGGTTATAACCTACAGATTTTGCCTTTGATGATCAATTCACTCTGGGAAATTTTTCCTTTATGTCTTCCCTCTTTTTGATATCCTCATTTCTTTCCTATATTTTATTCATTTTTGTCAACTGAAGCATTAGTTGTTCAGGGTACTTTAGCTCCAAACTTAACTATGTACCCCTAAGATCATGAATGGTCACGCACAGCAAAGGTAATCAAGGCAGATGGTATAACCATAAAAGACAATCAATTTTGGCATGCTATGAACCAGATACAAATTAATTAGGATTGAATTAAGATAGATTTTCAAATATTATTATGATACTGATACAAAGTACTGAATATTTTACTGCCAAAATCTGGAGAGACAGCATAAAATTGCTCATATTTGGAAAGCTATACTAGTTGATAAGCATTTGAGCTTATCAAAAGGGTAGGAATGCATGTGAAACAAAGGGTAAATCAAAATGAGATTGAATGATGCCAACAGAATGCAATTTGTCTGCATTAATACCTAACAGATAAAATATGCACAATATAATTAACCAATACCTTGTAAAGGTCAACTGGCCTTTCAACATTTTCAACTTCTACCTCCACCTCAGTTTCATTTTCCACAATTTTTTTGGTTGTATCTTCATTTTCAAATTGATGCACAGGTGAGATGTCTTTCTTTGCAGTAGCTGGCTCTTCCATTCTGGCACCTTTGACTGAATCTGATGTAAAGATCAGTGAATCCATCTTACTCCTAGTCCGTGGAGCTGGAGGTGGCTGCAAAGAACAAATATATCTAATCTCAAAATGTTCTTTAAAAGTTCAGAATATAATTTTGAATGACAGGCAACTATCTAAATTCACCATCAATCTTGGTCTTTCCATAAACATACCAACCATGCAAATGACAAAAATTAGAATCTAACCAGGGGACAAATTAATGAGTCCTGACACTTCATCATTACACAAGTTAAGCTATGAATGCATGCTGGTTTTCTAAGTTCTGCAGCTTCTGCTTAATAGGAGGGAAAAAATAGGAACAATATTGAGATTATTACAATTTAGGAATTCCTGGAAAAAATATTTCCAATTGTGGAAAATCCCAAATTAAATAGGTTTTATTAGACTTTATTTCTCTAATTCTCTCCCTGTAAATAGTCAAAGCTAGATCTCATTTTTCTACCAGATTAGTTGCCTAGAATGTCGCCTGGTCACTAATTGTATACCCTATATATATTGTACCATATTCGATTAATAAGAGTGAGCCTTTCCAGATCTCCACTCACATGGTATCAAAACACGAGGGAGGGACCAAAAGCTTAGAGCCCGATTCTGAGTTTGACATGGAGTTGAACCTATCGCCTGAAGTTGATCAACCTCGATCGACGACAGTGCCTGGTGGTTCCTCCATGTCCAACTTACGCCAGGTTGGAAGTCAATCTATGACTTCTAACCTCGAAGGGTCGACGGTACTTATCATCCCAAAGAAACTCACGGGCGACAATTATCGTGAATGGGCCCAGTCACTCAAACTCACTGTCGAAGGGAGATGGAAGTTAAGATGCCTGACTGACGAAAGCTCTCCTCCAAACACGTCGAACGTTCAGGCTACACGTCTTTGGAAAACAGAGAATTCAATGGTTGCTTCATGGCTCATCAACTCTATGGCTGAAGTGATAAAATAGAGCTTTATGTTTTTGCCCACTGCCCGAGAAATTTGGAAGGTTGTGCGTGAGGCATATTCTAATGGTGAAAATGTATCTCAAGTATTTGAGTTCAAAATGAAATTATGGCAAATAAAACAAGGTACCCGAAGTCTCAATGATTATTATCAAGAAATGATGACACTGTAGCAGGAATTGGATTTAAATAATGAAAACGTCTAGAGATGCTCAGAGGATGCTGCCCAATATAAAAAGAGAATTGAGAAAGAACATCTATTCGAGTTTTTTGCTGGTTTAAATGCTGAACTTGATGCTGTGAGGGGGAGAATCCTAAGTAGAGTACCACTGCCATCTATACGAGAAGCATTTGCTGAAGTTAGATGTGAAGATTCAAGAAAGCATGTTATGCTAAAAAATGAACCTAGTTCTGATGTTCAGCCTGCAGCTCCAGAACCCTCTACTCTTGTCACTCGAAATTCTGATTTTAAAGGACAGAAAGGAAAGATTATTTGTGAACACTGTAAAAAGGCTGGCTGTACAAAGGACACTTGTTGGGACATCCATGAAAAACCCCCAGATTGGGGACCTAGGAAAGGTAAAGACCGTGGCTATCATGCTAGCACGAGTCAAAAGAAAAGTGAAGAGAGATAGACTGCCATTCGACCAATCCTAATAGAGTGACTGACTAGGCTTATGCAGATGTTAACGTCCCTTCAAAATACTACTTAGCCTCAAAGAATGCAACCAACAACCACTGTGGTTCACAAAGGTAATTTTTTGCAACCCTTAAGTGTTATACAAAGATTGTGCATTGGTAGATGTTGCATTATTGATTCAAGGGCTTCTGATCATATGACTAACAATCAAAACCTGTTTACTTCATATACTCCTTGTGATGGTTCACTTAAAGTTAAAATTGCGGATACTTCTTCATCACCTATGGTTGGAATTGGAAGTGTTAGAATTTCTAAAACGCTTACTCTTCACTCTGTACTTCATGTTGCCAAATTGAAGTGTAATTTGTTGTCTGTTAACAAGTTGACAAAGCGAGAAAAATGTCATGTTGACTTCTATGATATGTATTGTTTGTTTCAGGACCTGTTAAAGAGGATGAGGATTGGTAGTGCTAAGGAATTTGATGGCCTTTATTATCTTGATGAAGTTTCGATGAAGAATATCAATGTTTGCAATAAAGTTTCTCTCCCTATGGATAGTGATCTTTTGTTATGACATAAGCACCTTGATCACCCAAATTTTCAGTATTTGTGTCAAATGTTTCCGTCTCTTTGCTCTAATAATGATGTTTCCAAGTTTTACTGTGATGTGTGTGAATTGGCAAAGCACCAGAGAACTTCTTTCCATAGAAATGCGTATAAACCTTCCAAACCATTCACCATTATTCACAGTGATCTTTGGGGACCCAATTGTGTTCCAAACAGAACTCACCAAAAATGGTTCATAACATTTATTGATGATCGTATCCATGTTTGTTGGGTTTACCTCCTAAAAGAAAAAACTGAGGTTTATCCCATGTTTGTAAACTTCTATCAGATGATAAAGAACCAATTTCAAACTACCATTCAAATTCTTCATTTTGATAATGGCATAGAATATCTTAACAAAACCCTTAGTTAGTTTCTCAAACATAATGGAATTGTTCATAAAAGCACTTGTGCTTATAGCCCACAGCAAAATGGGATAGCAAAAATAAATAAATAAACATATCTTGGAAGTTGCCAAGGCCCTCCTGCTCACTAACAATGTGCCACAATTTTTTTAAGGTGATGCTGTTTTCACTACTACCTATCTAATCAATAGGTTGCCTAGTCGGGTCTTATCCTTTACAACTCCTCTTGAAGTTCTTCACACAAGCCATCACATCCCATATCTTGAAAATAATCTTCCCTTGAAAGCTTTTGGGTGCACTACCTGTGTTCATATCCATCACAGTAGTAAACTTGATCCTCGTGTTGTCAAGTGCATTTTTCTTGGGTATTCAACATCTCAGACGGGTTATAAATGCTATGATGGGTTACCAAGCGGACTTTTGTGATTTGTGATGTCACTTTTCATGAAGATGACCCTTTTTATCCTTGGGCTTCAATTCAGGGGGAGTGTTTGAGTGAATTACAACCCATGAAAGACACTTTAGACACTTTCCAAACTCTCATACCTAAACCAACTAAATACTCATTTGAGTTTCTAAACCAACTTGAGTCTGAAGTTGTTGTTGAGCCTAAAACTAAAGAGAATCCCACTCATAGTGGAGAGAGACATCAAAAGAACACTGTTAAATTCTTCACTAGAAGGAAGAAGTCTGATTCTAGGCTACAGGTTCCCAACACTCACCATGACCTTGAATCGGAGACAGGTTCTAAGCCCAATAAGATGGTTGTTATTGAAGTTGATGAACAGCTAAATGAAGCAGAAAATGATTTAGACCTCGCAATTGCACTGAGGTAGAAGCCTGGGACTTGTACTCAACATTCAATTGAACAGTTTGTCTCTTACAAGGCCCTCTCCTCGTTATTTGGCTTTTACACCTAATCTTGATAGTGCTAAAGTGCCAACATGCATTGAGGAAGCACTTCAATTCCCAAAGTGGAGGAAAGCAATCATGGAAGAAATGGATGCACTCAAGAGGAATGGTACATAGGAGGAAATTGAACTACCACAAGAAAAGAAGTCTATAGGTTGTAAATGGGTGTTTACCATAAAATATAAGACTGAAGGCTCTATTGAGAGGCATAAAGCCAAACTAGTGGCAAAAAGTTTCTCACAGATATATGGGATAGATTACACAGAGATGTTTGCACCAGTTGCTAAATTGAACACAGTTAGAATTCTAATGTTTTTAGCAACAAATCTTGATTGGCTCTGTACCACCTAGATGTGAAAAATACATTCTTGAATGGCGATTTGAAGCGATTTGAAAGAGGAGGTGTATATGATGCCCCCACCCAATTTTTCAAGAAAAGAGAAGAATACAGTTTGCAAGTTGAAGAAATCACTATATGATTTAAAACAGTCACTTCGTGCCTAGTTCGAGATATTTATTCATGTCCTCAAGACTGAAGGGTATACTCAAGGACAAAGTGATCACACAATGTTTTTCAAGCATAAAGGGCCAAGAAAACTATTCTGATTGTCTATGTTGATGATATTGTGCTCACAAGGGATAATACTGAAGAAATGGAAAGAATAAAGGCTGCTTTAGCAAAAGAATTTCAGATTAAAGATCTAGAAGAAATGAAGTACTTCTTCGGTATGGAAGTTGCCCGGTCAAAAAAGGGAATTTATATATCCCAAAGATAATACATACTTGATCTTCTCAAGGAAACGAGCATATTAGGATGCAGACCTAGTGATATGCCTATTGAAGTCAAATCTATGAAGCCTAAAAGAGTGGTAGTGAAGAAGACGCTGAAGAAGAAAGCGAAGGCAGAAATGTTGACAAGGGGAGGTACCAAAGACTAGTTAGGAAACTCATATCTCTCTCCCATACCAGGCTAGATATTGCATTTGTAGTGAGTGTGGTGAGTTTACACTCTTACAATCCTAAAGAAAAACACTTTGAAGCTATGTACAAGATCCTGAGATATTTAAAAGCTACACCTGGCAGAGGTCTATTGTTCAAAAAGTCAGACAAAGCCTGTGTGGAAATCTTTACTAATGCTGACTAGGCTGATTCTCATAATGATAGAAGGTCTATATCAGGTTATTGTACATTTGTATGAGGCAACCTAGTCACTTGGAGGAGCAAGAAATAGAATATAGTAGCAAGGAGCAGTGTTGAGGTTGAGTTTCGAGCTATAGCTCATGGTATTTGTGAAAGAATTTGGATTAAAAGCGTAATAGAAGAACTCAAAGTCGAAATGAAACTTCCAACGATGCTATATTCCAATAGTAAAGCTGCTATAAGCATCTCTTACAACCCTGTTCAACATGATAGAACCAAGCATGTAGAAGTAGATAAACACTTCATCAAGGAAAAGATTGTAAGGGGAGTCATATCTCTCATCTATGTGCCCACTCGTGAGCAAACTGCAGATATCTTTACAAAGGGCCTTTATAAAGAGAAGTTTGAAGAGTTTATAGGCAAGTTGGGTATGATTAACATTTATGATCCAACTTGAGGGGGAGTGTCGAAAATCCCAAATTAAATAGGTTTTATTTGACTTTATTTCTCTAATTCTCTTTTGTAAATAGTCAAAGCTAGATTTCATTTTTCTTCCAGATTAGTTGCCTAGAATGTTGGCTGGTCACTAATTGTATAGCCTGTATATATTGTACCATATTCGATCAATACGAGTGAGCTTTTTCGGATCTCCACTCACACCAATATAGGGCAATTAACTAGACAAGTGGCATTCAATTTCAAAGAGTGGTTGATGAGTTAACAATATATTAATCAAACCACTTGCCTAGTTAATTATTCCAAAACTTGAATTATTTTAAAAAAGGAATTTTCTTAATTGTAATTCTGCAATATATGCGTAATATGTTTCATGGTACTAGGTCTTGAACCCATAGCATTTTAGTTTGCTCAAAGTGATTGATGGAACTCCCCAAAATACAGACAAGAACTTCCTAATATTATTGAATAACAGAAACAAAACAGAGGAATCTTTGCATTCACTCACAGCAACAGTTAGAATCTCCAACACTGGCAGAAACAAATACAGCTATGGCAGCAAGCTAATGCAACAGTAAAGCAATGTAGAATAAAAGATAAGAGCTGATAAAAGAAACTCAGAACATCCCCTAGCTTTTGGGAGGCCAGAGACTCTACCAGTTCAGACCGAAACTCTTCTCCGTCCTCTCCACCCAATGCCCCCTCCAAATATTCACTTCACATCCTCTCTTCTCCCTCTTCCATCGCATGCTTCTTGTGACTGGTGAGTTATGAGTATAAAATTCCTTCTCTGCCCCTTTTTGCCATCTATCACCATTGTCTGACTTACCATCCTTTTTCTTCCTATTCTTTCCCACATAAACTCATCCCCTTAATGGCCCAACATTTTCAGGCCCATCAGTGATCAAACCAGAAGGCTACAGTACTGTCAATTAGAGCTGTACTCCCACCAGTGGTCACAATATAGTTTGCATCGCACTGATTTGGAGCCATGAACAATAGCAATATAGGAAATGGCATCATCAAAGTGGAGCTGGTTATTCAATGGTGAAAATTTTTTGAAATCAAAGCAAAAGGCATACTTGTAATTTTAGCTACATCAGACCATGAATCATAATCACAAGGACCTGTCTATATGCGTTACACAAGTCTACAGCTAGTTATAATCCAAGTTACTAATACTCTGGAACATTAATTTTCTTTATGTAACCAAGAGAAATTTGGCAGAAGAGATCGTTATTGTAACTTTTTCTATGATTTTTTGCTTTGAAAAAGGAAAAATAACATGTCCAAACATGCTCAAAGTAAAAATCCTTGCCACTTTCTAAATAGTACCTCACAGCTCTAATAACAAATTCATTTCAGTCAATGAGCAAGAACTTGGCTCAATTGATTAATTATTAAATTCTCATCAACCATACAAAAAGTGAAAATCGTATATCCTAAATTAAACAAGAAAACTAAATTAAAAAATTCAAATGTAGCAGTCTACTTGAAGTACCTTCCCCATGTAAGGATCAATGAGATCATAGCGCTTGCAGAGAAGAGGTGAAGGACGCCATTGAAACTCTTCCCTCTTTGGGTACATTTTCTTTGCTGTGAAATCTTCAGTTTGCAAATCTTTTTTTGGCTGTTTGCAAAGGATATATCAAACAACTTAAATACAAAGCTACAGGGAAAGAAAAAGAAGAAACGTCAGCTTAGCTATACCTCTACTCCACCAGAAGTAAACTGCAAGACACCAGCTGTGGAGAAATCCACAAAAGATGGATTGGATAATTTGGTTCCCCTGCCACATTTTCCCTTTTCTATTGCCTCAGCTGCAGCTTCAAAATCTAGTCTCTCTCTAGCACGAGCAGCTTCTGACATATTACTAGCTAAACTAGAACTTGTAGAGCGTAATCCCCCTTCATACTTCTCCTTCAGAAACAGCTCAAATCTTTCTTGCTTTGCAGGGTCATCTTTGAAAGGCTTCTCAAGCTCTGGTAACTCACTCTGTGTCAAAAAGGAAGAAAGACAGATCAGCAAAGGTTCAGAAATACCCATGATGTTAAGATTCCTTGGAAATGACCCAATACAGATATTCTCTAATTAGGAGTTTAACACAAAAAGACTACTACTTACAAATGATGCAGACTTAGTAAATGTATCTGTAAGATTAAATTGGAGATGAACATCGGTAGAAGCTACAGATGGGGTTGGATCTTGGAAGCTTCTTTCTAAAGGCTTTTCCCCTAAGATCTGGCCTCGGTTCTCAGCTGTCAGCTTCTGCACACCTGGAGCCGGAGGCACTCTCCCATCCAACTGCTGCTTAATTTGATCATTGCGCTTCTGACGTGCCTCCCAAAGTTTTCTTGCATAATATTCATGGCCAGTTCCTCCCAAAAGGAAGTTGAACAATGGATTTGACTGATTCTTTTCTCTAGAAAGATCCTCAAATAATTTACCACATCGAGCTACCAAATTTGCAACCCCTTCAATTAATAGTTTTAAATTGCTATCCTCAGGAGGAGGAACATCAAGTGGAGGGACATCATAGGGCTTGCAGTCAATCTCCAGAGGTCCAGAAAAGGTGTGGTGGGGTATGAAACCCTTGGGAATCACAGGAGCTTCAAATCTAAAAAGCAATTAATAATATCATTGTTCAAGGTTGAATGATATTATATAAAAAATAAACAAAGGAATAGAAACATAGGCAAATATTAACCATTAATTCCCCCTAAGCAAGCAAAACAATATTTTCACTTGGTCCTAAGATTCTTTACCCCCAGAAGTTGCCATTAACTAAAAACACTTCTACTAGATATCTAAAACAATAAAACATCAATTAGAGTTTAAAAAGAATAAAAATATCACCATAACTTTGCAATTAACTGCTTCTAGTTACCTTTCCATTTGGTAGTCTGAATTGGATGCAACTCTAAAGCCACGCAGATTACCCTGGTCCTTTTGGTTAACCTTTTTCTTGTTCTCCAAGCTCAAATTTGAAGGTTCTTCAACTTCATGAACATAAGTATCTTCATATTCACTTCCTAAACAAAAAATCCACTTAATTATAACAAGTTTACCGTTTCTATTAATGTGAAATTTGCAAATTAATGATGAAGAAGGGGAAGGCATAATTGCATTATCTTCTGATGCATACCTCATGTGTCTGATAATTCTAAGACCCATGGTCCTCTAATTTTCAACAGCTGTATGACACTGAGTTGTTGACTTGTTTAGTGAATGGAGAATATAGACATATATGAGAGATTTGGTAAGACGAGAGAAAAAGGCTCTTAAGGTTAATTACTGAAGGACAGAAGTAATGTGGCATCTGATTATTTTGAGGTTTCACTATGTTTTTCTCAATCTGGAGCGTAGAGAGCATTTTGTTCAGCAGATACTCATAGAAATAGCAGAAGAATTTTTGTACTTGATTCAAGTTTCACTTCTTGTATTTTATTTTTTTTCCATAGATGGAAACTTTACTCACATTCTCAAGCATATCTATAAAAATTTTACCCTTTGATTAAAAAATTAAAAAAAAAAGGTGCACACACACATTCAGGAACAAAAATACACAAGCAATAAGCGTTATTTTTAACAAGGAAAAACTGAAGTGCATTTAATTAGGTTTCTCACAAGAAAGTGCAATTTCTACAGAAGTTAAGCACCACCACAAAGTCTTATCAATTATAATATGACATGAAAGAGTAGAACTACAAACCAGCATAAACATCCACATCCTCGTCATCAAGTTCTTCAAGTGCTCCAATGCCAAAACCAGGGGCAACCTTTCCTGCTGATGAATTGAAGCTATAAGTTAATACAACTTAAGACAAGATGCAATGACAACAAATTCAAGCAATCAGCATGGCTAATAAAAACATGGTTAATCATATATTTAGGATAAAATTCTTACACTTCAAACCAAAAAGACCATCTTTCATGGAAAAACCTTTGCTATACCCAGGTCCACTCTTGCTAGATGAGCGTAATCTTTTTTTCTCTGCAGAAAAAGGAAGAAGACATATAAAATGTCAAGTCCTAGCAATCAAATCACAGGTGCCATACATAGATCAAGAAAGAGCATACCCCTAAATTCAGGAGCATGCTTATAAGGATCAAAACCTAAACCATAAAGGTCCTGCTTTGGGTTGAGTATGTAAACCTAAGAAAAAGGGAAAGATGTAAGCCATATCTCTGCCGTTAATGAAAATAAATATGTCAGCTAAAATTTGAGATAACAGATTAAATGTAAGAAAAAAGAACGCAAAACAATTAAATCAATTTGTGCCCAATGAAATATGAAAATCAGATTCTTTTTACTTTCTCTGTACACAACAAAAAGTTCTCACACTTAAGGAGATACTTGAAGCCAATACACGAAGACCACGTTGGAATTAAGCCAATCTTACTAAGTAGACAGTTTAGAAATGAATTGAATGCACAAATTATGATTCACAAGCCTTCGAGGGTGTTCTTAGCCTTCAGATTTCTTATGGGATAGGATTAAGTGTGTGGCCTCTCTCTGGTTTTATGTTCATGGTTTCTTTAAGGGTTTGTCTTTGTCGAATATGCAGACGGAATGGGCAACGCTGTTAGAAGTTTAAGATATTGAGTGTTCGTTTTTCTTATCAAGGATATATTATCCTTCTCTCTCAGATCTTACTTTGTAGTAAAACTTTCTTCTTTTACACCCTATGGCAAAATATAGTTTACAAAGTCAAAAGAGAAATTCTCCACAACATTCACAAGACACCCAACTAGAAAAAAACCAAATAAATACCCTGATAGACCCCATGTGTCTAGGCCTAAGGTATTGAAGATATATGAACTGGCAAGAGGGGTAAAAAGGGAAATCATAGTGTTAACTACCTCACATGGGTTGTGACGTGCAAGAGAGACAGAATAGGGCCGTTGGTAGGGGATATATTAGGGGTGAGGGATCAGTGAGGGAGTTTAAGGAAGATTTTAGTGAGGATTGGGAGAGTTCTTTGACCTCTCAAATGTCAGAGGTTTTATATCTTTTCTGTATTTTGTTTTCCTTTCACTTTTCTATTGCAAGCTCCAAATCTATGATTCTTCCTTCCATCTTATTCTGTTTTGGGAGGTGGGTTGCTGAATTATATATAAATAATACAAGAGGGGTTCTATCATTTTGGTATTAGAGTTGTGGCAATATAGGAAAATCTGAGACTATGAGAATCTTTAATGAAGAAAGAGAGAGAATGTTTGCCAAATGGAAGAAGCAGATACAGGAAAAGAGGGACAAAGGAGAAATAAGAGAAACGACTGAAGAAGCATTAGCCAGATGGATGAGGGAGCTGCAAGAGGAGAAATGGCAAAGAGACATGGCAGAGATGAAACACGATGAAGGAAATGAAAGAAATAATGAAGGAGCTATTGAAGATGGTAAAGAGGAGGGGGAACAAGGAAGAAATTGAGAAGAAACCAACTGAGAAAGAAACATAGAAAGAAATTACTCGAGATCCTCAATTAGAGCTTTCGCCTCTTTCAAAAGAAGAATCAGTAGAAATGAAGGCTAAGGAAGGTGTAGTTGAAATCAAAGATGAAGAAAAGAACAAAAATGAAAAACTCAAATTGGGACTTGCATTGCAGAAACAATTGCTGATGGATGGTTGGATACTAACCAGAAGAAGCTTGAAGGGTCATTGTCTGCTGTCCTCGAGGAAATTTTAGATGATGTGTTGCAGGAATCATTCGAAGATGGCATAGGGAAGAGGTCAAAAGTGAAGCTGGATCTTACCCAACCCATGACCTAAAAGGAATGGAAGGAATTAGCCCAAAATGGGTGGATACAAGATGGGTTTTGGATTGGACTAAAAAGGTAAAGTGGGGAAGAAAGCCCAAAGAACTTAGGAAAGGCAAACCCAATGCAAGAGTTAATGGTTGTAGCTGGCCCAAATTGCTTAATCAAGCCCAACAATCTAAGTCCATTTCAGGTCCAATAAATCCTACGCACCCAGCTTCTTCAATTGTAGCATTTGCAGAGCATGCACGACTCTCAACACATCTAGCTTCTACATTCGTGAAACACCCAATTTCTGCATTTGTGGAGATTGCAAGGCGTGCAAGACTATTACCTAGGACAGATGCCACGAATATATGGGAACTAAAGATGGGCCAATGCAGTGTCAAGATGTTTGAGGTAAAGTTCAATGTAAGCTATAGCAATGGGCATCCTTTAATTCGGGTTCTTCTTGAAGCCTATAAAGAAAACAAAGAAAAGGCACTTGAGAAGAAGATTAAAGTGTCCAAGGTTAATGAAGAGGGCCTAAGCTTCTCTTCTGAGATGCAAAAGGCAACAAAAACTTCGTCTAGAGGATGGAGGATGCAAATAGCTTTAGCTCATGTGCTTCTCGATGAACCTACAAACCATCTTGATCTTCATGCTGTCTTATGGACTAAATCTTACTTGGTTAAACGGCCAAAAATGTTTATAGTTGTTTCTCATGCTAGAGAATTCTTGAACACGGTGGTTGTTGACATAATTCACCTACAAGGCCAAAAGTTGGCTACTTATAAAGGGAATTATGATACTTTTAAGAAGACTCGCGAAGAACAACTTGACAAACAACAAAAAGCATCAGAGGCAAATGAACGTGCAAGAGCTTATATGCAATCTTTCTTTGATGAGTTCTGCTATAATGCCAAGACTAAGAGAGCATCACTTGTTCGGTCAAGAATCAAGGCCTTCGATCGTGTAGATTGTGTGGATGAAATTATCAACAATCTTGACTACAAGTTTGAGTTCCCAACTCCAGATGGTACACCTGGCACACTAATAATAAGTTTTAGGCATCATTGGGTTACATTGGGAGCCCCATTCTATTTAAGAGATTGAATTTTGGGATTGATCTTGATAGTCATATTGCAATAAGTGAACCAAATGACATTGGCACATCTACTACACTTAAGCTAATTGCAAGGGAACTACAACCCAGTTCTGGGATAGTCTTCTGTTCTGCAAAGGTTTATATAGCAGTGTTCAGTCAACATCATGTTAATGGACTAGACTTATCTTCAAATTCTCTCTTGTATACGATGCGTTACTATTCTGGAGTTCCTGGACAGAAGTTTCAAGCTCACTTGGGTTCTTTTGGTGTAGCTAGAAATCTTGCACTTTAGCCAGTGTATACACTGTCAAGTGACCTACAAAACAGAGGTGCATTCGCAAAGATAACTTTCAAGAAACCACATATAATATTGCTTAATGAACCTTCCAGTTACCTAGACTTGGGTGCCGCTGAGGTGCTAATTCAAGGTCTTGTGATGTTCAAGGGAGAAGTTCTTATTGTGAGTCACAGTGAGCACCTACTATCTGAGAGCATGGAGGAACTATGGGTTCTTAGCTTAAGCACCTTTCATAGGAGGAAGGATCCCATAATTGTTCTACGAACTACTAAATCTCTTTTGCCATGGTCTGAGGATTTGAAGGTCATTGGTCGATGTGTAGATTTTGAAACTTATATGGACCTAACCATCACCACATGGTCCTACACATATAACCAAAAAATAACAGAGCCTAATCAAATTATTGAGCACAAGATGGCACATCCACAGAAAATTAAGTCTGATCCCAAGGATTGGTGGGTCGAAGATAATTGTTAGCTGAACACTGATCTTTACAAATGAGTAGTGATTGTTGAGAACTCAAAGGGAAGAATGGATGGTCTTGTGATTGGGGAGGCACTAAAAATCTATACAGTTGGGTGGTTTCCTATTTCCGTTAATGCATTAGTTTTTGAAACTTGTACAGGGAGGATCTAGTTTTTGGTGGAAGTAATTGTTTGTCAGTTGCTCTTTGCCAATGTTGTGGGTGGTTTATGTAGTTTCTTGCTGAGGCTATTGAAAATGGCCATTTTAGTAGGAGCAAGGTCTTCTCAGAGTACCTACAGGGGACTTAGAGGCTGTGATAAACGAGTAGCTTGGGATGATGGTGATGAGATAAATGTGTCCAACATTATGCAGAGATTTGTGGTCTTGCAAAACGAATTGGAATTACGCTGGGTTCCAGCTACTATTACTGGCTTTTCTAATAGGTTAGAAGATGCTTGTTTTAGTTCTTCAGTGAAACATGCACAAGGTTTGATTGTAAAGAAGCCACCAGCCCCAACTTCTAATTTCCACCTTGAGGACAAGGTGAAACTTGATAGGGAGGGAAATGATTGACCCCATGTGTTTAGGCCTCAGGCATTGAAGATATATGAACTGGCCGGAGGGGTAAAAAGGGAAAATCATAGTGTTAACTACCTCACATGGGTGGTGAGGCATAAGAGAGAGAGAATAGGGCCGTTGGTAGGGGATATATTGGGGGTGATGGATCAATGAGGGAGTTTAAGGAAGATTTTAGTGAGGATTGGGAGAGTTCTCTGGCCTCTCAAATGCCAGAGGTTTTATATCTTTTCTGCATTTTGTTTTCCTTTCACTTTTCTGTTGTAAGCTCTGAATCTGTGATTCTTCCTTCCATCTTATTCTGTTCTGGGAGGTGGATTGCTGAATTATATATAAATAATACAAGAGATTCAGAGGGTTCCATCATACCCCCTTCTTATACTGAAGATTAAGGAATGACTTTAATTTTTCATCAGAATTCAGTTTAAAGATTAGATGCATGTTTAATTGTATTTCTAGGTTGGTCAAAATCACATCAGACACCCTAGATTAACAATGGGAAGGGAAGCGATACCCAAACATGTTAGTAGAAGATTATCATGCAGCCTAGAAGCCTTGGCTCAGATGGCACCTCCCTTGGACACAAGAGCGAGGGTTCCTAATGCATGGCGTTTCAATTCCCCACTCACCCCTTCCTCTTCTAAAATGGACTCCTATTGGAGTCTCCCTCAAACCCCCAAAAAAAAAATTATTATCATACAAGAATCAATATGTTGGAACTTCTGTATATTACTTAGTATTAAGCAAAACAATTCCACCCAGATCAGAAGAACAAGGTAGAATTGAAGAAATACAGTAGGAAATAAATGAAAAACAAAGAGAAAGAGAAATGAAAATGGTCCTCTAGCATTTGAGAGGCTAGAGTCTCTCCACACAGGTCTGCGTAATTTTCTGCCTGCCTCTTCTCAACTTCCCTCATCTACTGATATAGCCCTCTACTGCCAACTCTCTCCCTCTACAGCCCCCCACACCTTATGCATGAGTTAGTTACAACTATTGATTTCCCTTTTTGCCCCTCCATCCACTTATCAGCCAATAAGGCTCTCTTATTCTCTACCTTTCTCTTCTCATGAGTCTGGAACACCTCAGGCCCAATAGCTACAGGTCCATCACAATATATCATATTTATAGAATTTCTTTAAAAAAGATATCGTATTAGAAAGAGGAGAATGTTCAAAGTGTTGAGGATAAGAAATACTCAAATCAGAAGGGGAAAAACCCACAACATTTAGAGAGTTAGTAAGGGAAAACTTCTTACTGGTGTGCTTTTAGAAGACATAATATCATCATTTACAGGCTGCTCAAGAAAATTCTGCTTGTCACCCTTCATAGGCTCAGAATCTGTAGTTTGCACTTCTGGATCATCCAAACTAAATGCTAGAAAAGCTCTCCGGGCTTGTCTTCTGGCATCTGTGCAGACAGTATAATTAAATTATTTGAGACCCATTTCAAGAAACCTACCTATAGGCAGAAATGTGACTTGCGCAGACCAAAAAAGGGAAATCCTATATTCGATTAAAATACTTTCTTAATCTGACCATAAAAACAAAATGATAAAATAGATAGAACAAAACCCAAGCACACTCCATTCACTCCCTCAGTCCCTCTTCATCTCCTTCATACAAAGGGCATCACAATGCAAATGTCATCTCTTTCTCTCCTCTAATACAGAGGATGAGCCTCACCACTAGTGAGAATCTAAAAAGAACACTGCCCACTGCCTATCTCACCCCCCAACCCTCCCCCCTCTCAGTGCCCTCACCAGCAGTACCAAAAACATACAGGGGAAGAGAATTCAAAAGATAAAATTGCACATGGTACATATTATCCGATACAGCCATATTTATACCTAACACATACCATGTACATATACATGAGCACTTTTGGCATACTGATGCCAGATGTACAGGGAGGGAAGGAATCAAGAGTAGTGAAGATTAACTGTCATACAGCAAATATCAAAGCAGGCTCTAATTCTCCCTTTTTGTAAATAATTAGAAAGTGCAGCACCCTCTTTTTAGCCCCATCAGAAAGTGATGAGATATATCAAGAGCTCAAGCAAACACTTCATTCTTCTGATAGATACTCTCCTAGAACTAATTAAACATACACCAGCCAAAGTTTAAGTTGATGGTAACAAACACCACAACTTAATTTAAAAAAAATTAAAAATAAAAATAAGTTTAGATTTATACTAGAAAAATATTTCTTTTTACAAATAATTATCTACACCACAATATCCCAACAGACCAAAGCTGTAAAGAAGTATTAATACTACACAAGGGTGCACTCTAGAAAACAAAAGAAAAAAGAAAAGGGGAAAAACCACAGAGGCTATGGAACTCTTGAACACTATAATTTAGCCAGCAACCTAAAGAATTCGCCCTAAGAGCCCTTAATGTCAAAAAAGGGAAGTACCAGATCAAACCATAGAGAGGGAAAATTTATTGTAAAAAGACAGAAGAAATGACTATAATATAAGAACAAAAAGAATCCAGAAAGAACAAAAGATGAAAAATTTGAGGAACATCAATACCAAAGTGCACAACGATCTCATTAAAAGTCCGTAATTATTTGAATTTGATCAGTTTGCCCTTTAGGAAAGATTATAGCCAAAGAAAGGTAAAGACATTCGCCAAAAAATCAAAATCAAAATCACGAAACAATCAATGTACTATATATAGTTCTATTTCTGGTATTTATATTCATTTACATTACTATAATTTTCACTTAACCTATTTGCCTTTGCCAGATTCACTTCAAGTTAATTTATACTTATATGTGGTAACTCTGTTGACAACACATACATCATAATCTATCTATATAATAAAAAGTTTTTGAGTCTTGGCAAATTAAAACATTTAACATATAAATAACATCAGATGACAATGTGATTAAAGAAAGGGAGAGGGGAAATATAATCCAAGATAAGAAAATTTGTCTAATACTAGCACAGTGCCGCTCCTTTTATGATAATAAGATGCTCTTATATTGTATTAGAGCATGAACCAAATATAACTATTCAAAACAGTAGGCTCATTCCAGTAAACAGTAATAAATTTCTTAATCGAAAGACAAAAGTTCTTCCCTGAGGACCAACCAATTTACATTTGATTTGTGTCAGAAGGCTAGGAAGATATCTAAGGAAATGCAAGAAAAACAATTGCAAAATGGTTCTGGAAAAACATACCATAAAGCGCACTTGCATGCGAATCCTTAATTGAACGACCACGTCGCCATCCCATCTTCAAGAGTAATTTTACCCCTAATAAAATATAATATGAGGGAGCAAAGAGATAAAGCATTTTTACAGAAGACACTATTCACATTTACATTACTAAATTAAGTTTAAGCGGAACAGACCAACAGACTCCGTGGCTGGAAGAACTATTTCATCAGGAGCTGGTCCAGGAATAATCGATGGCCTACAATGAATGGTAAGAAAAAAGGAAAAACAAACAAATAGACAAAATTAATGTTCATATCACTGTATTATGCTTTACAAAGTGAGCTAAACCCAAACAAAAACAAAAACAATGTTATGATAACATATTCAAATAGATGTAAAGATACAGAGAGAATATTTTTATTAAAGGAGGGCAAATATTAAGCTACTTCAAGGAGACAATCAAATGCATTGAAATGTGAAGCTTCTGAAATTTATTTGAACACATCACCTTATCCAATAGTAATCAAGCACAAGTTCAAACATGATATTTTCATCCATTGCAACCAAGATGGAAAATAATATTAGAATGTGAACCTTTTAATTAACTCTTCAGGAACCCAAAAAACAATAAGTAAGCTTAGCATTTAAATTATAATCCTGACAATGACCACCATTTGGATTACAACTTAAAAGTGCAAAAATGATAAGTACTATGCTTTATTAACCTTTTATTTCTTTCTCTTTCTTGGGTTGAAAAATTTTATGTTAAAAAATAACAATAAAATACAGGAGTGCATGTCCTCTACACAAAAGAAAATAAAAAAAGAAACAAAAACACAGTTTTGATCATTACAGTGAAGCTCTCCAAACTCTTTTGATATTTATTGGCAGAATTTCCCCAAAAAAAACTTAACATGGGTCAAACACTAAAAAGAAATTAAATAGTAGTCCATGGCTGATGGCACCAATATCTACTTAACAAGTGTAACGCATAATGTACATTTCTCAAAGAAGCAAAAATATTGTTATTTCACTTTTATAATATATAATTTAATATGGGTGTCTTTTTTGTTTTCTCCCTAGAAAAATCAACATGAATAGAAGTCCGCTGAGATACGCATAGCAGATAAAGTTAATAATAATTACAAAAACAAAAAGCACCTCTTTTGCTGTTCCTTCTCAGCTTGTTTGCGAGCAATTTCAGCAGCAGTGAAACCAAATGTGTCAAACTGCGAAGATGTCCCCAAAAACTGACCTTCCAATTCCTATAAAATGCACAAAGGGTGGGGTAGATTAAAAGGAATCATAATAGTTAATCTACTAACAGACATTAAATCCCCAACCGCCAATTAAACAAATGCACTACTTCGTTTACTGCATATCTTACATTCAAATGTTATAGTTAGGTTTATGATATTGCCATTGCTCAGTACATATATTTAGGTCAAGATTCCTCTAGACAAGACATAGAAGAATAAGAATAGTTTAATCCTTAAAGCCTCATAATATAATCATTAAAGTAAAAATCACATCAAAAGACACTGAAAACGACATACAACTCCTAGATGCATGTAAAGAGGCACCAGTAAATCAATAAATAAACAAAACATAATTAAGTTTAATCATGGGCAATGTACGTGATAAATCCCAACGCAATTCTTTTAACAGGCAAGACCAAAAATTGATTTCAGCCTCCTAAACAGTATGAAATCGTTAAATTAAAAAATTTTATCTGCTTGGTATCACTTTACTACATATACCTATTCTGTTTTTGACATGAATATAATTGTAAAATAATGAAACATATGCAATGTTGATAATCATACTTGCACACTAATATTGACATAAGATTATTAAAACATACAGCTTTCTCATCTTCATCCAGAAAATTCAATATGCTCTGCTGTTTGACTTCAGCTCTGTTTTTCCTGGATGATGTAAAAGACTGAGGAGCCCACCCTGCACATTCATTCATAAAGTTAAAACCCATAATTTACCTGAGAAAATTCAAATATATAATGGAAGCACTGTAATGTCATTATGAATTTATACCCTCCTTAGAGCCCACTGTATTATAGTAACCGGCGGAATACCCTCCTGTAAATGCTCCATGGAATCTTCTCCGCCCTTCTTCATCCGTGACCTAGAGATGGTGACATTAAAGTTGTAGTGAACTTAGGATACAAGTGGCACTAGTTAAGTTATGCCAAAATATTATCTTATGAGAATTCAAGCACCAAAACATATACAAAGTGAACTAAACAAAATGATCAAGTGCTAAAGTAATAACTGGAACATCAATAACTAGCATAGACACTTTGCACTGAATTCAAACAGCAAGGCATGGTTGAATCTTTCATGCGAACTACATACTGGCAACTCAGTGAGCTTCACACAAAGAGACACAGCCGCTGGACGTTTTATATGCACGCATACACTGATCATTCCTTCAATGGCTTCAGTCCCAGATCATAAGTTAAGATTTTGATTTCAAAAAATGCAATATACATCCCAAATACTATTCACGCAAGAAATACAAAGGCGCAAGACAATATTAAGGTGCGCTTAAACCCACACCCGCTTGCTTCCCAAAAAGGAGCAAAATATAAAAGGACCCTCCACAGCCAAGAAAATAAAATAAAAAAAAAAAAAGCTACCAAGCAATGAGCCCAGAAAAGCATTTAGTCAATTCAGACTCGTCCTGTTAATTACCTTGGTGTATTAAGGTCTCACATTACAATAAGAGACACACACATAACACATCTTCTGTTATGATTCGAAAAGCTGGAGATGAGGGTCCATCTAATCAAAACGACAACATGAGAGATGAGGTGGCAACGAATGGTATGAAAAGTGTGAGGCGGAGCAAACGAGATCGCAAGGTAACGTGGAAGCTAAGGGAATAGGGAACTATTTTAGTGGAACGTGAATAAAGAAGGTGGCAGGAAAGGAATTAGTGGTGTCTTCTTCTCTGAAATGTCCTCTCTCTCTCTCGTTCATCCTTCTTATGACAATTCTGTATTCTGTTCTTTAAGATCTCTATAGACATGGAATTATGATTTCTGAAATGGAATATACTCTCTGCATTTGATTCATTTATTTTTTTGTGCCCATAATATTAAAAATCAATATACCAATTTGGTGCTTTCATTGCCAATGGACAAGAATACCAGACTCAAAGACTTGGCGACGAAGCAACACCAACAGAAGGATTCTCTAGAAGAGTTCAAAGTTGACGCAACCACTCGTTTTGCAAGGCTCGATTCCTTTATTTCTTCGACTGATTCACGTATGGAACTAATGGAAAGTACTTTAACTCAACTGCAACATACCTTAGAAGCTCTGACTCACCATTCCGAACACTATTATCCAACCATTGGTTCCTCCACTGCCAACTATGCTATGACTCTCTTCAATTCCCCTCCATATCAACCATTTCAACTTAAGCAAGTTAAGCTTGATTTCCCTCGTTTTGATGGACATGAACCACTCGATTGGATTTTCCAAGCGGAGCAGTTCTTCAATTATTATGAAACACCAGATGCTCAGCGTTTGACTATAGCAACTGTCCACCTTGAGGGCTCTGTCATTCCATGGTTCCAAATGTTGCATAGAGCCAATTCCATTCCAAATTGGTCCACGTTAGTTCGTGCTATTGAAGACCATTTTAGGCCATCTCAATTCAAGAATACGAGAACTCGGCTATTCAAGTTATTCCAGATTGAATCAGTTACCCAGTATTATCAAGAATTCATGGTGCTGGCAAACCGAATTCACGGCATGGACGATGAGGCGTTACGCGAATACTTTATTAATGGTCTCAAGAACGATGTTCGTCGGGATGTTGTTAGTCAATGCCCTGATACTTTACTTCAAGCTGCAAGTTTAGCTTGATTGTATGATGAGAAATACTCCACTCCAACACTCACGCCAAATCGGACGAAGATTTTACCCCCTCCGGTTTCCAATTCCGTGAAGCCTTATGCCTCAACCCTTGTTTCTAGTTCAGCTTCAATAGCAACAAAAACTTCATTGCCCCCGTTATTGCCTACCCCAAGTCCCAAAATCCTTCCTCCCATAAAGAAAATGTCTCCAGCCGAGATGCAGATCTGTCGAGAGAAGGGCCTCTGCTACACTTGTGATGAGAAATTTTCCTGGAATCATAAATGTCCCAACCGCCAATTAATGCTGCTACAAGCAGATTTTGATGATCCAGATATACAAGCACCATCAGTTGCCAGTTCAAATGCCAATTCTCTAGAGGACAATCCTCCAACTATTCATCATCTGTCTCTCCATGCATACCAAGGCTCTTAGGGTCGTTGTACTATTCGTTTTGCTGGATTCATCCAGGCACAAATGTACAAGTTCTATTAAATGGAGGCAGCTCTAATAACTTTTTGCAGCCTTGTTTAGCTTGGCACTTGAAACTTTTAGTTCACCCAATATCTGACTTACATGTTATGGTGGGCAATGGCGATAAGTTAGTTTGTGAAGGTTTTATTCCTTCTATTTCACTTCTCATACAAGGCCATGTCATCCAATTTGCTACCTACGTACTTCCAGTGATTGGCTCTGATGTTGTTCTAGGCGCCTCATGGCTTTCCACTTTAGGACCCCATATGGATGATTATTCTACAGCCACTCTCCAATACCACCTCAATGGTACCTTTGTCATTTTGCGCGGCATTCATCAAAATAGCCCTGCTCAGGCCCAGTACCATCACTTCTGCAAGTTTCAAGCTACTAATGCTATTGCTGAGTTATATACATTGCAATGCCAGTTGACAACCACCCCTGATGACCCAATTCCACCATTACTAGTTCCCTTGGAACTTCCTCAACCCATGCCTCATGATTTAGCTAATCTTCTGTTAAAGTTCTCAGACATCTTTGCTATACCACGAGGCCTTCCTCCGCCTCGTTCCCATGACCATCAAATTCCATTTTGATAGAGGGCACTCCACCTGTGAAAGTTAAGCCATACCGATATCCATTCTCTCAAAAGTCAGAGATCGAACACTGGTGCAACAAATGCTGGAAGAAGGATTAATCCAACCCAGCCAAAGTCCCTTCTCTGCTCCTGTTTTGCTTGTTCGAAAAAAGGATGACACGTGGCATTTTTACACTGATTATCGTGCCCTTAATGCAGTTGCCATTAAGGACATTTTTCCCATTCCGACTGTTGATGAGCTTTTAGATGAGCTCTATGATTCTCAATTTTTCTCCAACCTAGATTTACGCCCAAGCTACCACCAGATTTTGGTCAAGCCTAATGATTGATACAAGACAGCATTTCAGGCTCATCAAGGGCATTACGAGTGGGTTGTAATGCCGTTCGGCTTAACCAACGCTCCGGCCACTTTCCAATCCCTGATGAATAATGTTTTTTGCCCTTACTTGCACCAATTTTTTTTTATGATATCTTAATCTATAGTGGCACTTGGGAACTTCATCTGAATCATCTAACAATCATATTTGAGATATTACGTCAACATCAATTATTTGCCAAATTTTCTAAATGCGTTTTTGGGTAGACAAGGATAGACTATCTAGGCCATGTCATCACTGCCACAGGCATTGAAATGGATGCGACTAAGATCAAGTGTATTATCGATTGGCCCACCCCTACAAACCCAACTCAACTCCGTGGGTTTTTAGGCCTTACTGGGTACTATTGGCGCTTCATTCATTCCTATGCAAATATTGCTGGGCCTCTCACAAATTTACTTCAGAAGAATCAATTTCAATGGACCCCACGTACCCAAGCTGCTTTTGAGCAACTCAAACATGCATTGACCCACACCCCTGTGTTAGCATTACTGGACTTCACTAAGCCTTTCGTTCTTGATACAAATGCTTCAGGGATAGGGATTGGTGCCGTCCTCAATCAAAATGGGCATCCTATTGCCTACTTTTCCAAGAAACTCAATCAACGCATGCAAGGCAAATCTACATATATTCATGAACTCTATACTATTATCGAAGTTGTCCATAAGTTCAAACCCTATCTATTTGGTCACCCATTTGTCATTCGCACAGATCACTATAGTCTACAGCATTTGCAGAATCAAACCATTCAAATGCCAAAGCAAAAAGCTTGGTTACCTAAGTTACTTAGGTACAAGTATACCATTGAATACAAACCAAGTAAGCACAACCAAGCTGCGGACGCTTTGTCTTGACTCACTTATTATGCTATCACAATGTCACACTCTGACTTCATGACCTTTGTTTTATTGGAATTGCGCCAATCCCCAACTTATTCTCACTTACTTGACAAAGTCAGAGATTGGCCTCGCTCAATGCCACATTTCTGTATTCATGATGGGTTGCTTTATTGGAAGCAGCGGCTGGTATTACCTTCAAATGCCTCTCAGCTGATAAGCTCCTCCATGAGTTTCATTCTTCTCCTGTTGGTGGTCATGCAGGATTTTTACGTACTCATCATTGCCTTGCTACTTATTTTCTATTGGAAAGACATGCGTAAAGATATACACCTATTTATTCAACACTATACCATTTGCCAGCAAGAGAAGATGTCACAGTTACAACCTGTTGGCCTGCTTTCTCCGTTACCTATTCCATCACAAATATGGGAAGACGTCGCCATGAATTTTGTTACCAGTCTGCCAGTCTCCAAAGATTTCTCTATTATCTTTGTAGTGGTCAACCGTTTATCTAAATATGCTCACCTAGCTCCAATGCGATCCAACTACACCGCCCTTCAAGTTGCCTAGGTTTTTCTTCACCATGTTGTGAAGCTTCATGGTATCCCCAAAACAATAGTTTCTGACAGAGACAAAACTTTCACAAGCTCCTTTTGGCATCATCCTTTTGCATTACAAGGCACCACCTTAAAGATGAGTTCTTTTTACCATCTTTAAACAGATGGTCAGTCCGAAGCTTTGAACAAGTGTATTGAACTTTACTTGCATTGTTTTGTAAATGACAACCCCCATTCGTGGTTACAATACTTACCCTGGGCAGAGTTTTGGTATAATACTTCATACCACACTTCCTTAGGCATGACTCCATTTCAAGCCGTTTATGGCCGAGAACCACCGTCCATTATTTCACTTCAACCCGCTGATCACACCCCCTCGGATGTTCAACATCAGTTGCAGCTGCGTGATCATATCTTATCACAGCTTAAAATTAACCTTCAACGAGCTCAGCAATGGATGAAGCATTACGCTGATCAGACTCGTCGTGAAATACACTTAGAAGTTGGTGATCGCATTTGGGTCAAGCTCCAACCATAACGTCAACACTCCTTATAGTTAAGGAAGAATTCCAAGTAGAGTTTTCGGTATTTTGGTCCCTTTCCTATTCTCCAACACATTGGTACAGTGGCTTACAAACTTCAGCTTCCTCCTCGTACCAAATATACCCTGTTTTCCATGTTTCACTTCTCAAAAAGTTTGAAGGGGATGCTATGGACCCTATTGCTCCTTTGCCATTATGTTCAGAACCTGAGGATCTTGTTTTCCCACCCTTAGATATCATTGATGTTCGTCGCCTCAAGATTCGTGATACGTGGGTCACTCAAGTTTTAGTACACTGGGATGGTCCTGCTGAACCCTCATGGGAATCTTACCAGGATATTGCCTCGGCTTACCCTTATCTCGACCTTGAGGACAAGATCGTTTTCGACTGGGAGGGTAATGTTATGATTCGAAGAGCTGGAGACAAGGCTCCCTCTAATCAAAACGGCAACGTGACAGATGAGGTGGCAACGGATCTTATGAAAAGTGTGAGGCGGAGCAAACAAGATTGCAAGGTCACGTGGAAGCTGAGGGAATAGGGAACTATTTTAGTGGAACGTGAATAGAGAAGGTGGCAGAAAAGGAATTAGTGGTTCTTCTTCTCTGAAATGTCCTCTCTCTCTCTCTCTCTCTCTCTCTCTCTCTCTCTCTCTCTCTCGTTCATCCTTCTTATGACATTTCTGTATTCTGTTCTTTAAGATCTCTGTAGACGTGGAATTATGATTTCTGAAATGGAATATACTCTCTGCATTTGAGTCATTTATTTTTTTGTGCCCATAATATTAAAAATCAATATATTTTTCCATAACACATTTTCGCCAATTTCCGGAAACCCCACCAAGAAAATGAGAAATTTCGATTGAAAGCTACCGCACGTCGCAGGGAATTCAAAGAACTCAAATGGAATAATAGAATCAGCGTAGCTCAATCATAGTGGAACCAGTAAATCTTACCTCTTGCTTCCAAACAGGAAGGGTTCGCAGGTGGCCGGAAGCCTCAGCAACGGCCTTCTTCTTACGGCTAGCTATCTCTTCCTCGCGTTCTATCGGCGTTCCGTAGAAAACATAATCATCTTCGTCCGATTCCATTTAAAACTTCCCGTCACAGTCCAAACTGTGATTAAAGTACTGAACTCGTGATTGAGCAAAGGATTGACCAAATTTGAAGATTGTTTAAGTCCTAACGCAATCGAATGTATTGATGCGGAACAACGATAGACGAGTGTCGAATGGGAAGGAAGGGAAGAAGGGGGCAAACGAGAAGTGATAATGTAACATGACGCGTTTTAAGCTAAATGCTTGATTTCACTGGACAGCTCGCCACAGTAGCCCCTCGCCATTTTAAAATTGGGTAAATTCTCTTGGCTCTTTCAGGTAACTCAACTCTTCCTTCCATTTCTATTTTAAAAAATATATATATAATATTTTCAAAAATAATATTATTTTTTACTACAAACATTTTTTAAAATCTCTATTTTAATATTATTTATTTTTATTAAAAATATAAAATTATTTTATTTTAAATTTAAAAATAAATCATTTTTATATTAGTCAAATATATATTTAAAACTTATTATATTATATAAATAATAAATATAATATTATTTTAACTGAAATAAGTACGATCGTAATTCATTTTTAACTATATGAGAGGGTAGTATGTTTTCATAAGAAAAGAAGAAAGAGTACATTTTCATAAGGGAAAAGAGTGTCGTGCAATTTAAACAATTTTCAACAACAACAATAATAAAGGTTTTTTCCATCAAGTGAGTTTGAAATTTAAACAACATTCAAAAGGAAAAAATATAATTTATCCTTTAGAAAGATATTTGTTTTGCTAAATTATATTTATACTTACCTTGTTTTAGAACTCGTTTTATCTCTTGATAAATAATATATAGTTTAAGAATCTGTCATACTATGTATTTTATATTAATAAAGTTGAATTTTTATATAAGATGTGTTTTCACAAAAAACAAAATTGCGTAAAAATTTTAACTTTTATATTGAAAATAAACTTATAATTTTGTTTTTTTAAAGCTTTAGCAAGTTGGCAACAAGAGATGTTAAATAATTTTAATTTTGTAATAAACTCATTTGTGAAAAAAATAATTTTATTAATAAAAATAAATAATAATAATTTTTATAATATATATCAAATTTTAATATAATAAAATAATAATTGTAAAATAATATAAATATCAAATGTCATTTAATAAATAATAAATTATATGCATCTCTTCTGACATTTGATTAAATTATATTAGTTAAATTACTCAAAATTCTTTAAATTTAGAGTTATATGCAAATAAACATATTATCCTTCAAAGGCTTAGTATTAACCCCAAAACCTCTCATCTTGACCCTTGCTGTCAATCAAACTATTAGTCTACTATCAGACTTCCTCCTCATTGGCAAGCCTGCGTCCACACGGAAAGCAACCAGTATCTAGTCCTTTTTTTTTTTTCCTCTTATCCTCTCTCACCTCTCTTTTATCATTCCCGTCTTCTTTGTTCCATGTTTCTTTTGCAACTTCCATCTGTTGTGCTTGGATCATCTATAATAAAGTTTTTTATTACACGTTTTCTTTGTAGGGTCTTAAAAATGATCTATATTGTTAAAAATTTTTAAATGTATTTTTTTATAATTAAAATTTTTATCCTCATAATTATAATTTTTAAATATCCTATATATTTTGTAAATAAACAATCTAAAAATATCAATTGCACATAGAACTATTAAAACGAATCAACTTTAACTCATCAATTTGGTGGATGAAGTTAGCCCATCCCTTGAAACATTTTTTTTACTATGATCAATTTTAGCCTTCTTAACCTACTAATTAAAGGGGTTAACTTGCATAACTCATGACTTGACCCATTTAATATATATATATATATATATATATTAAAAATCTCTTAAAAGCAATAACACAACAACACAACACACTCAACCCAAATCCAAGTCCTCAAGTCACATGATTAAAGAGCTTGTCTTCCTTTCATCATCAAGATCTACAACCATCAACCTCTATCTTCTTTCGTCGACTTTGTGATCTAAAGAGTTTATCAACGTGTTGAAAGCTTTTGTTGTCTTTGTTTCAAATCTTTAGGCCAGCAACCTCTACTTGTTTAAGACAAACACTTGAGACATGAGTTGAGATCTGCAACCTCTTTTGATGCCTTCCTCTTAAATGGAGTTTGCTTTTGCATATATTTGTGTAGCCTACTTATGCAACCTTTACTTTTTTTTTGGTGAGTCAAATGAGTTGGCCTATTTAACCCACATGATAAGTTAGGTTCAAGATTTTAACCCACTTAACTAAGTGGGTTCAAATAGGCTAACCTATTTAACTCGTGACTTATGATCAGGTGGCATTTCATAAGTCAAATTAACTCGTTTAACAGCTTAATAGTACTATCAACAATAAATTACTTTATAGTAGATGATCCCAATTCCCTTTTACTTCACAATCTCATCTGCTTCTCTCACATTGTTCAACACACCACCATGAACCTTCATGTTAAAACCTCCAAATTCCTTACCATAACCAGCTTCCCATTTCTTGTGCATAACACAAAAGTTCCAACAACTTATACAGGCTTAAAATTCAAAGAACTTGAATGAATAAATTAGTTATACTTAAGAATTTCTCTTTTTTCTCTTTCTTCTCCTATTTTCTCTTCTTTCCCTCCTATATTGGAAATGGGGACATCCATTGAAGAAAACCCCCAAACAAAAATAAATCAATTGACTAATTCTAAATTTCGTGATAGTTATTAAGCCACTTTGTCATAGTAAAACAAGTATAGATCCTCTTCACATCTCTAACGGAATGAATTTGAGATTCTCTAATTCATAATATAGGTTTTGCATATCATAGAGAAATTGATCAATCAGGGTCAACAAATTGATCCCCATTATGTTTCAATGAAATCAAATATAATTTACCTTTTACATATTATAATTTTTTCTAGGTTGCTCACATTTTTTGCAAATTAGTTTTAGAAGGGATTTTGCCTTCCATTATTTGATCACTTGGATAATTTTTAATCTTTCAATGTTATAATAATTATAACCCCCAAACCTAATAATTAATAATATTTTAACAAATTGTGATTATTTAAACTTCTTATTAGCAAAAATGAAGGTTTTGAAAGGGATGGTGTCAATTATGTAGTCAAACTTCTTGTCTACTTTCCTTTGAATATTTGGAAAGAAGTAGATAGAAGGTAAGAAGCATGGAATGGATAAGAGGAGAGAGAAAGTAATGAGTAGGTGCTTACTAAGCTTCACATGGACATGGGCTTACTTACATGGATGAAATTTATTAGTAGACTCACAATATGATTGACAATAGGCTTTATTTGCACGAAATGAAAAGTTTATATGGTTAATTTTAAGCTTTTAAAGGACAAAGGGGTTATATGACTCTAAATTGAAGGGAAATTTTGTGTGATTTAACCAATTGTATTTAATAGTAAAAAAATAACACTCAACTCTCAATTCAATTTATTTTTTGTTAATGAAATTAATTTTTTATATGATACATATTTATTTTAAAAATAAAATTACTTAATTATTTTTACTATTATATTAAGTTTAAATTGATAATATAATGTTATGCAAAAAGTTAACTTATTTGATCAAATAAACTAAAAAGTAAGTTTTTACATAATATATCAAAATATTAAAGAGTCAAGTGTTCTTCTTCTTTTTCTTTTTATAATAAAAAAGGTGTCAATTAAAAGAAATTTATGAAATTTACTTTTAATTAAACTATAAACAAGAGAGTATATTTTTTTAACACGAGATAAGTGTATAAGATTATAAGAGAAGTTAAAACTTAATAACTCTTGTTATTTAGTTATCTACATTTTTTACTATTAATTAGGCAACATGACTTAATGTATTGTTATATATATGTATATGTATGTATGTATGTGTGTATGTATATATATTTTGAAGGTTTAAAATACTTTATTATAGTAATATTTTTAAGAAAAAAAATAAAAATATTGTACAACAAATAAATTTGTGTGTATATATTTTTTGTTGGTGTATTTTTTTTTAAAGGGATTATTTGAAATGATTTAGCTACTTAGTTGTATTTGGAAATTAACCTCTAACCCTTATTTTATAAGTCGAAAGAGAAGACGAGACACAACTTTTTTAAAAGAATGGTCCTTTTATGATCTAAATGTGGCTAAACCTAAGATTGAAGTCTTAAATGCACATAAATAACAAAGCTAAATTGTAAATGGAATAATTATTGAATTCAATGGTAATGGATTGTACATATTATGAATAAAAATAGGTGATGATATAAAGAATGCAAAAGAAATCAACCACAATTTTGTTGAAAATTTGGTTGAAAGTGATAAATAAAATAGTGAAAAAAGTTATAAATAAAATGAATAAATGACAGAAAGATAAATAATTTGTAATATGAATTTTTTGGGAAGTATATGTGTATCCTTTACATGGTGTTCATTGCTCTCATTTATAGGTTCCACGATGGCTATACACGTACTCCACTCAACCACGCCTTCATTCTTTATGTTCATGTCCATATAATGGCCCAATGCTAAGGATCGTGGCGTCTAATTGCCTTCTAAAATATTTTATTAGCATTCTATTTGACTAACAAATAGTTTTTTGGTCAATTTTAATGTTGACTACTTCCTCTTAGCTAGAATTTCCTAATTAATTTCCTGGTCTACTTTAGCTTTTATCTATTACTAACAACCTATGATTGTTGATACTAATACAAATTAATTATTTTTATTATAAAATCCATATAATTTTTTTTTAAATTGATGTTTAGTGGCTTGTTTTTTTGAAATATAAAATCTCACTTTTTCTTCTTTTTATTATTTAAAAACTAATTTAAATAAATAAATTACATATTTTTAAAATTTTAATTTCAATGAAATTATTTAGACTAGACTTAGGTCCAAATATAAAAGAGTTAATTATATTAAACTTTAACCAGGCTTCAATTTTGGTTTTCATTATATCGTCAACAAATTTAACCCAAACATAGTCAAACCTTAATCAGAACCATTTGATACATAGAAATGATTTTCATGAGAATGAGAATAAAATGTATTTTGATGGAATGGAATACTATGATCCATAATTATATTTGGTATATATAGACATTCTATTCTTCTCTTATATGCGATTGGATAAAAATAATATAAAAAAATTGAACAAATGACTATAATTCTTAGTAGCTTGCAAATGTTGAAGCCTATGGAAGAAGAAATGCTATGTACCAAATAAGCCAACATTTCATTCTTGCTCTTTTTTTTTTTTTTTTGGTTCCATCCTCTCCCTTTTAAGCCTACAAAATGAGAACCAACCTTTAAAGGCATATAGTTTGAAGGTTTTGTGTTTTTGGGGGGGGGGGGAGAAAGAAGAAAAAAAAATCAACAAAATTTTAAGTACATAACACAGCAAAGAATCTACTAACATGAAACATACTTTAAATAATTGAGGGGTTGATTGAAACATAATGACAAAAAATAATTATACTTTAAACACAGTGATATAAAAAATATTTGATCAAAAGACAAAAAAATAGGTGAACTTAGATTGGTTGAGTTCGAATTTCATTAAATTTAGACTCAACCAATCCTAGTTCAATTATAATTTTTTTAAATCATTTGAATTGATGTTGAGACACTGATTTTTTATTTGAATTACTAATTTTTTTAAATAAGACAAAATATTTGAAGGCATAAATTTAAAAAAAATTGTTGAAATTATTTTACAAATTTAAATAATTGAAGAAATAAAAAATAAATGATTGTGTATTTGATAAATATATTTATTAAATTTATTAAATGTGAGAATAAATTGATAAAGACAAAATAAATTAAATATTATATAATGATGCCAAGATATTCATAAAAGATGTGATAATAAATTATATAAATATTAGAAAAAAACATATATATTATAATAGATGACTTTCAATGATATAATGAGGCATTCTTCTCTCACGTTGTAATCGTTGTTCTCTCACTTCTTTATATTGTTATTGCTCTTGTATCATGATTGGAGAATTCAAATTGAAGCATGGAGAATCAGTTGGATAATTCTTTAAGGTTAAGGGAGTTATCGGCATATACAGCACTAAATGCAAGTGTATCAAACAAAAAGTCAACAAATGATCCTCTAGGTTGTTGCTTGGTGTTTCAAAATGAGACATAGACAATGAAGACATGTAATATGAAAGACCGAACCTTACAAAGTTACCAAATTAGCTAGCTAATATTGCAAAAAATAAACCGACTATACCAATATCTTAAGACATTGGAACTAAAATATATGAAGATGGATCAGTCATGCGGCATCGACTCTTTTATTTTGCTGCCTTTGTCTTGTAACAGTGGACTGCTAGAATGACAAGTAGCTTAAACATCACTTACTTGGTCAACCTATCGAAATTTAAGGTTTGGACAAATCGAGTGCCGATTTAGCAGGTTAGAGAACAATAAGAATCATTGTTAACAAAGAGCTAATAATATATTTATAGTGTCTCGTCTTACAATCTTGTAAAAAGTTAAAGGTAGAGGTTCTTACAAGTACATCCAATAAAGTCCCTCTGTCAAATCACCTTCTATAAAAGGAAAGGAGTATTTGAATATTAACATAACAATGAAGTAAATATATATATATTTATATACACTAATATATATCAACAAAAGCAAGAAAACAAATGTGACAAATGCTTAAAAACTTACTACATAGCTAATCACAGTACTGAGAGGGTGGATTCATCGCCGAGCACATCGCTAATACCATTATGTGCACTCAGATACACAATCAAATGGCTCATCAATAATAAGGGAATGCACTCTAACATTTTGCCAGTTATATAATTGATGGATAAAAGTGTTTTGCTTTATTTTTCAATTGGTCTGGATTCTTCCTCAAAGCTATAGAGTATAAAGAGCATCTAATGTGATTGACGCTTGAGGGATTAGTTGTCGCCGACCAAACTAACAAAGAACACAATTTCGATAATGCCACTCTATGATATGAAAGTATATGAGTGGCACCAAAGCAATCCAAATATTTGAAGAAGCTAAGTAGTATTTTGGAATCAAGTCAAGCACATCTTGTGACTGATATAGGTGCCAAACAATTTGTAGGTAATATAGATAAAGGAATAGGATTCATGAAATATTAAAATTATAATATACGCATAGAAAAAGAGAAAATAAAATAACAACTAATCTTATTGTCTCCCATAGCATCCAATAAAGTTCAATACTTACTAAGGGCGCGTATATCTAGATAAGGAAGTCATCTAACATTCTTTTATCTGTCAAGATTTTCAATCATATTAGGAAAATAAAAATAAGTATATTAGCTAGTGCTTGATGCATTTGCATATGTAAATATAATGTAATTCATACCTAAAACCTAAAAAGGAAAGTATAGGATACTCTTATATTTGAGGATCAAGGGTAAATGATCTCTCTAATGTAAATATTGGAAATCGATCCTATACCTATAAGTGTAGTAGTTTAAGCAATCACATGTCCTTTTATCGTCTTTATATATTAAACTATATAACTCTCATTATTAATAAACTAACACTGCTGAACTCCAACTGAACCTGCCAGCTTATTCAAAGTCTATGAGCAATGGGAGATACATCAAATATACTTTATGGCTAGACCTATCTAGTAGTAAAAAGCTCATAATCAACCTAAGTATGTAAGTTTGTGCAAATCAATACACAACATCATCATTAGCATCATCTGACAAGTGAGCAAAGTTCTCAGCCAACTATGTAATAGTGAGTCGTTGGCTATCAATTTTCTCAGTTGACAGTCGAATACAAAGAAACCACTCACATGTATATAACTACAACCAATTTGTCAGTTTAAAAATAAAGTTTCTATCACATGTAATTGCACAACCACGTCTTCAAAGTGATTGTGCATTAACCCCAACTAGTGTGGAACATATATGTCTCTAGGTGCCACTACTCATAAGTGCACTGATAAGTGATGAATCGTACTCAAAATGGCTAAGTTAGGCTATACCGTAAAAACCAACTTACCTCAGATATTCTACAATGGCTAAAGGTGGATCACCTAAATGATTCTCATGGGTGGAGAATCCAATCGTCTTGCAAATATACATAAATTACACATTGCTTATTAGTTAACGTGGCCAATTATTAGTGAACATATTTATGCAATTAATAAAGACAATTAAATTATCTCACATGGTTATTCCAAATGGCCTATGATATACACAAGCTCTGTAGGTATGATAGTGAATCATCCTTAGACCCTGGATGCATAACATGCTATGGAGCAGTCATGATATTAACGCACTTGTCAAGAGTGTATGGAACACAATTTATAGATTAATACACAATATACAAAGTTAATAAAGCTTAGAAAAAACACACAATATGCACCGAACTTATTCCATTTAATACATTTATGGAAGTTGAATGACATTCCATTTATTACATATTGATTTATAAATATATACAACTTGATTTATAAATATTTAGTACAAATTGTTTTCCCCCTAGTCATTACCTTGACAATGTGGATAAATCACTCAATTATGTCCTGATTGTCAACATAACTCACACCAAATAGGTTATTCTAATGCCTTAAAGTCCATTTCATTTTAGTAGTGGGAGGCTTGTAATCAACCTCTCTGACATAACATTGATGGATTGGGGACTAGCTTCGGACTGTTAGGATTTGGCTAATATTATTGTTCTCTAATTGGTTGAAAAGTATCGTCAATGTTTTAAAAATCAGATGGCCATTGAACCGGTCGATGTATTGGTTCACAGTTTAGTGGTTCAACTGTGGTTGAACCGTGGTCCAACTAGTGATAATTTTATATATAAAAAAATTCTCATATAAAATAAATAACATGATACAATAATATTCAAATCCAAACAAGTCAGTATCCATTACAACATAAAGTAATTAACAAACTAAATATTTAATATTCATTACAACATCCACAATCACAAGATGAAGTAGTAAACTAACAAGTAATTATCCTCAATCATAACATTCATTAATGTCAAATCCATTATGTGCCAATATATTAGCATCCACACTAGGACTACTATCATCATGAAGTCCAACATCTAAATCATCAAATGATTTCATAACTGGTTCATCTGCAATGTCCACTTCTTCATTTCCAATTATTGGGATTGCATTTTTTTCATAAATAAAATTCTCATTTTCAACCTCTTCACTACTAAACTCAGAAAGTGTTTCTTCTTCTACAATTCAAAACTCAACTTTATCAATGGACTTATAATCAACAGGATCATAACTTCTCTTCTTGTTTTGCAACCTAAAATAAAATATTAAAATATCAAATAGAGATTTAATAATGCTAAAATGAATAAATGAAGATGACATTTTAAGTATATTTACGTACCTATTCTTCAATCGCAGGTTATAAGTAACAAACACATGATCACTTAATCTTTGATGTTCTAGTTTTTTTCTTCTTTTTGTGTGGATGCGCTCAAACAAACTCCAATTTCATTCACATTTCGAAGAAGAAGCTATTTGGCTAAGAAGACGTATTGCCATCTTTTGTAAAATTGGAGTACTAGCCCCAAACAAGTGCCACCAATTATCTACATAAAGATTAAAGTACATTATGTAATCAACTATAATTAAAGTATTAACAATTTTAAAAAAAGATGGTTATAACTATTAAAGTATGAATTAGTGGTTACCAGACTGTGTTGTCTTTGACACATTGAAAGCATAGAATAGGCTAAAAGATCCTTGGGGAGTACGATCTCTTGAACTGCTTGATTTATGTTAGAATAATATTTTTGTATCTCAAACAAATCAAGCATTGATTGCATAATGCTATTCTTCGTACATAACTTTCACTTTAATAAAAAAAGAAAGTAGGATTCAAATAGTAAGCAGCTGCATGAAGATTACGCTTCAGGTGCTTGTCCCATCGAGCTTTAATAATGTCTGTGTAAGGCTTGTACAAGTTCTTTCTATTTTTAAACAATTCTTTTATTCCATTCTTTGCCCTTCGCATGCCTTCATAAACATAGTCCGAAGAAAGTTTTTCGTCTACATTTATAATTCTTAGCAATCGAATAAGGGGAGCCACAACCTTTACGATAACTAAGCAATCATTCTAAAATTTACTATCTAGTATGATAGCACTAACAATTTTTTCGGTTGTTATCTTTGTTAACTTATAATTGATGAAGTGTTTATCCACAACCAAAGCTTACAAATCATGCTTATGATCATAAATACTTTTCAATGTAATAAAAGTAGTGGCAAACCAAGTTGTTCCTGGACGCACAATTTCTCTCCAGCCTTCTCTTCTCCTTAGCCAAGATAAAATATACATATGGTTGTACACAAAGATTGTTATCTTTGCAACCTTTGATGCAAGGTCTGCCACATTAGGCATGCTAGCAATGTCCTTTAAAAATAGATTCAAACAGCGAGTAGCACATGGTAACCAAAAAATATGCTCATACTTTTCATGTATCAATTTTTCCACTGCTACATAATTAGTTGCATTATCAGTCACCACATGAATAACATTATTAGGCTCAACCCACTCAATGACTTTATTAAACATTTGAAACAATGTTTTGGCATCTTTCACCACATCTGAGGCATCAACAGATTTCACAAAAATAATGCCTTGCGAAGAATAAACTAAAAAATTTATCAAAGTTTTTTGTCTTTGGTCTGTCCAACCATCAGTCATGATTGTACATCCAGTGTCTTTCTAACTAGCCCTGTGACTTTCAACAAGCAGCTAACACTCTTTCTTGCAATCTTCCAACGAATTAATTCTTAATTCGTAATAAGATGGGACTTTAGACCCGGGCCCAATTGCCATCATTGCATCCACAGCAGGTTGACAATAGGGAGACTGAATAGCATTAAATGGAATGCAAGCATCGTAAAACCATCTAGCTAGTGCCATCTTGCTTTGTGTATTGCTTCTTTACTAGATAGAACACTTTTCAAACTTGGTTGGGAACCAAGAGTTGTCCTTGGAGCAAAATAACTTTCCATGATTGTATTGCTTTTTCTTTTGCCTGAAGCAAATGGCTGCTTCTTAAGTGGTTGAACCTCCTGAGCTTTTTCTTCTCCACATTTAATTTTATTCTCATATGCTTGATTGAGCTCCTCATTCTTGTTCTTCTGTTGCACTTGCTTCAATAACTCTTGCATTCTTTGGCGAACACCATGAGAAACTTTTTTACAATAGCTTATTTAACCATGAATTCCAGCAAGATGTTGCTTCATCCTATTTATGCCTTCTCCCTTATATATTGAAAAACAATGCAAGCAAGTGTACACAACAGTTTTTCCTTTTTTCTTAAAAGAAAAATGCTCCCATGATGGATCAGTCTTCCCATGATTTGATGCAAAAGATGCTGCTGTGGATTATTTGTCTGATGATGGTGCATCACTACTACCAATATTATTATTGGTGTCGGGAGTGGAATCATCTGGGACATCCATTCTTTTAAATGAAATACAGAATAATACAGAAAAAATTAAATATAGAACAATACAAAAAACACAATATTGAAATCATATACAACTAAGAAAAATATTAGCCAGTCTTTGAAGCATTTCTTTAAACAGAGGGTGTGCATTTTCAGCTCATGAAAAAATTAAGCTCCTACCATTATCTATCCAACACCCAACAACATTCAGAATACCAGAATCAATAATGTAATATTAAATCTAAAGTTATTGAAGTAATGAATTTTATTCTTAACAACATTAACCAGTCTTTGAAGCATTTCTTCGAACAGATTGTGTGCATTTTCAGCTCATGAAAAAATTAAACTCCCTCCATTATCTATCCAACACCCAACAACATTCAAAATACCAGAATCAATAATGTAATATTAAATCTAAACGATTGGTTATCATTTACCTCAAGTCCCTACACTTCTATTCTCGTTCGTGCAATATGATTAACAGCTCCCAGTCACAGCTTCTTCCTTCTGACCCAGTTGTTTGATTCCTATGCTCGTTCACCTCTTTCGTGCAACAAAGCTTGTTGGTGGCAGAGGAGCTTACTTCCGTTGATTGGTGCAGTGTGTTGTGGAGATCTCCGTCGTTCCTGGGTTCCTTCGATTAGTGCGGTGTGTAGGAGCTTCTTCTTCGATTCATTCACGATTGCTTCACAGGATCTCCAATAGGGATTTGCCGACAACGAACTTCATCTTCAATTGTAGGTTTCTCCGACGGCAGATCAAAGCTTTGGTTCGCTTTTAGAGCTTCGAACGTGGCTGTTGCTTTCGCGTCTGAAGGGGAGGAAGTTTTATGCGTTGGTTCAAATCTGATTCCACAATCAGATGCGTGTTTTGTTTTTTTAATTTGACATATAATGGGAACCGGTCAAAACCGTGGACCGATCGATTTTTGACTAATTTTAATGAGTTTTGACCAGTTCTCTTTATGGCCAGTTTTCTACAACATATGGACTGGCCAATCGACCAGTTCACCAGTCGAATTGGTTTGGTTTTAACAAGCTTAGTTATAAGCACAACATATGGTGTCTAAGCAAAAAACGAGATTCATAAACTAGAATAGGTCTAGAGAAATGGCAACACAGGCTGTAAGAACATATTGGCATGAATACTTCTTTACTTGAAACTTACGACAATTACAAAAGCATTTAGTTAAGTTAACTATGCAACACCAACCATACTGATAATTCATCTGATCATATAACTCTTCCACCTTAAATGATTAAGCATGTCTATCGAATACTTGTACAGTACAAGTCTGAGCACGATACATATTTGTCGCCATCTTTTTTATCAAGCTTTAAGAATAGAACCTGCAATCATCTGACCATTAACTTGTTTAGTATGTTGCAAGAAGTATTGGTTGACCCTATAATACATTACCTTAGTTATGCCTAATATAAGTAAAATTCTGTTGCCTTTGAAAATACCATTTATGCATTAGGTCAGGTTTGTTGTCATGTAGTTGAAGTGACATCCATCCACATTATATGCCTAAGTCTATTGTTCTTTTAGGATGTTTGTAAGTCATTTAGATGTTTCCTTATGTATGATCGTTAACTTAGCTAGTTTCTCATCAACGTACTGACACTCGTGTGCATAACCTATTGAGCATAAACATTGTTGTTATAATAAGTACTAAAACAATAAGAGTGTATTTGGTTGCTTAAAAAGGAGAAACATGCCAATATTTTTTAATATCTACTTTATATCTAATTATCTAAAGTTAATATGCAAATTGCTAACCATATGGAGAAGATAAAACAAATGATAATCATATAGTAGTTGCTAACCAGTCTGAAAATTAGCAACAGTAGTTAGAATAAATGAATGGTTATCAGAAATCAAATAAATTCTATGGTTCCCTCGTATCACTTGCTTACATAAGTTGAAAAAAAATAATGTCTATGCTACTTGTGTCTCTCTTCAACTATTGCAAATGCAATAGCCACAATCTGTCGATCGCCATTTTGTGTCATTGTCATCAATAGAGTCATTTTGTATTTGCCGAATAGAAATATCTTATCAAATTGGATCATCAATTTTAAGTGATCAAATGCATTTATATAATGCTTAAATACCCAAGAAACATGCTTGAACATGGCTACTAGCTCACTAGTAGAACTACTTGCTGGACATTATTTGGTAACAAACTCAACATACGACTTATGTATGAAATGTTGAATCATAGTTATCCGCCTATTTAATATAGCATATGAGCTTTTTAAGTTACCAAAAATAATTACGGCAACTTTATATTTTGATTTCTATGCTTTTCTTGTATGATATTGTATAACCAAATAAGTTTTTCAGCTGCTCAATAACCTGTCTAATTGAAATGTCAAGTGTTTCAGTCATCATACCTACAAGACACAATGATATAACATCATAATCCAATTTTAGGTAATCTTGCAATGTATGAGAATTGTCTATTTTGTTATTTATTAGTGTGATCCTTTTCCTTTACTTTTTTTTGCATGTCCTTACCCACTATGTACAACCATCTTTATAATTAACATATCAGAATTTTTCGTACTTTTTATATGTCAAATATTTCTTAAAAGTGTAATTTACTTTTATAGAGTATAGTTTAATAGCACGACGTAATGCTTTATAGCTCGAATATTGCAATCTGACATATAAGTTCTGCATGCTCAAGTTCATATTATCTCTAATCTTCTCCAATCTATCCCTACTGATTAAAGCCATATCAACTTGGGAGAATAAAACAACAATAGGGTCTATATATTGGGACACTAATCCAACATCAATGGCATGATTAATAATAATGGATGACGACGTGGTCGTGGTCAAAACCGAGGATGTGGTCGTGGTTGGGGCTTTGGACATGGCCAAGGAAAAAATAATACTCCTTATCATAAGAATGTTGCTTACCATCAGAAGTGAAATACGAAAGAAGAAAAACAAGGAAGCACAAGTGGACAAAAGAAACATATGAAGAATTCAGAAAATTTATGTTATCATGGTGTTATTAATAGACATTGGTCATGCACCGTTGTACAGTAAAACATCTTATTGATCTTTATCAAGTATTAATGAAAGAAAATGTAAAAGGTGTTGAAACCAATTTTGCTAATCTATATGATGATTTTGCCAATGATCCTATAAATGCTACACACTTAGATGTGTCAATTTTTTTTTGTCAACTTACAAGAAAATATTGACGCTTAAAATAAGTTTATATGTTTGTAATTATTTTTATAATTATAAGGTTAACTAAAATTTTAAGTATGAGTTTTTATAATATTTCTTATATTTTTATTTTGTTTAATTTTAGAAAAGATGAATGAAAATATATGTCTTGCAGATAATGCAAACACCTATACGATCCTAAAAGATAAAAAAATATTTTTCTCAAATAAATATAAGTGAATCTTACGTTACTACAATTTTTGGTAGTACAAGATTAATTTGATGATCTAAAATAGCATTATTACCAAAAGGAGCAAGATTTATTATAAATAATGCTCTATTTTCTTTTAAGTCTCAAAGAAATTTGTTGAGTTTTAAAGATATTCGCTGTAATAAATATCATATAGAAACTGTATGTGAGGAAAATAATGAACACCTTCATATCACGAGCATTATTTTTTGTAAGAAAAAGATATTAAAAAAATTATCAACTTTCTCTTTAGATTTGTATTATACAAGAATTAGTACAATTGAAATACATACATGCAATTATAAACAACAAGTTTTTAGATTCAAAAATATTTACCATTTAGTATGAATGGTTGGGCAATCCCAGAACAATAATGATACAAAAAATTATTGAGAATTCACATGAGCACCCATTGAAAGGATTTCTCATGTGCTGCATGTTCCTAAGATAAATTAATTATTAAGTCATCACTAACTAAAGTTAAAATTGAATCTTTTGCTTTTTTAGAACGTATAAATGATGATATTTATGAGCTTATTTATCTACCATCTAGACCATTTAGATATTTTATGATATTAATAGACGCATCTAGCAGATAATCTCATGTATGCTTATTATCAACTCGTAACCTGGCATTTGTAAGATTGCTTGCTCAAATTATTCAATTAAGAGCATAATTTTTATATTATATCAGTAAGCCTATTCGACTTGATAATGCTGGATAATTTTTTTTATAAACTTTTAATGACTATTACATATCAATTGGAATATATGTTGAATATCTTGCAGTTCATGTTTATACATAAAATGATTTAGCTAAATTATTTATTAAACGACTTCAATTAATTGCTCAACCTTTATTTATGAGAATGAATCTCCCTATTTCTACTTAGGGACATGCAATTTTGTATGCAGCGACATTTATACGCATAAGACCAATAAATTATCATAAATACTTCTCTTTACAACTGGCATATGGTTAGGAGCCAAATATTTTTTATCTTAAAATTTTTGGGTGTGTATTATATGTTTCAATAACTCCACCACAACGTACTAAGATGGGACTTCAACGAAAGTTAGGAATATAGGTTCGGTATGATTATTTTTCCATTATAAGATATCTTGAACCAATGACATAAGATGTATTTACAACACGTTTTACTGTTTGTCATTTTAATGATTTAGTTTTTCCAACATTAGGAGAAGAAAAAGATAAGCAACTGGTCAAAGAAATTACGTGGAATAATTTGACATATCTTGATTCTCATACAAAATAATATAAACTTAAAGTTCAAAAGATAATTCACTTACAAAGTATAGCAAATTAACTACCAGATACATTTACTGACCTAAAAAGAGTGACAAAGTCACATATACCAGTTGCAAGTGCTCCTGTAAGAATTGAAGTCCTTGAAGGACAATTTATAACTAAAATAGCTAATGAGTTTAAAGCATGCCAGAAACGTGGCAGACTAATCAGTTCAAAAGATAAAATCCTCGTAAAAGGAAAGAAACAATTATTCATAATGAGCCCATTGAAAAAAACAAATACTCTTGAAGAGTCTAGAGACATAACAAGTAACATAACTCTAAAAAAAATTCAGTGACTTGAAACTGATAAAAATGAAAATGTCTCAATAAGTTATGTTTTTACAAGGAAAAGATTCAACCGTAAAGGAATAGTTATTAATAACACTTTTGCATACTTTGCAGTACTTAATGTTATAAATGATAATGAGGATTATGAACCTACATTCGTCAATTAGTATTGACATAAATATGATTGGCCAAAATAGAAAGACGCAATTCAAGTAAAATTGAACTTACTTGAAAAACATGAGGTTTTTTGGCTTATAGTTCGAACACCTAAAGGTGTAATACCCATTGGGTACAAATGGGTATTTGTGCATAAACAAAAATGAGAAAAATAAAGTTGTAAGATAAAAAGCACGATTTGTCACACAAGAGTTCTCACAAAGACCTAAAATTGATTATGAATTCACGTATTCCCCCATGGTGGATGCAATCACATTTCGTTATCTTATTAGTATGGTAGTGCATGAAAAACTTGATATGCGCTTTATGGATGTTGTTATAACATATCTATATGGTTTACTTAATCATGATGTCTATTTGAAAATCTCAAAAGGATTTAAGATGCCTGAAACATATAATTCAATCTTTTAAGAACTTTATTCAATTAAATTGTAAAGATTTTTGTATGGATTAAAATAGTTTGAATGAATGTAGTATAATTGTCTTAATGAATATTTGTTAAAAAAAAAATATAAGAATGACCATACATATCCATGTGTTTTCATGAAACGGTTAAATTCAGGATTTGCAATCATTGTTGTATATGTTGATGATTTGAATTGCAGAAAAGATTTTAAAAGTAGTATATTGTTTAAAAAAAGAATTTAAAATGAAATATCTTGAAAAGACAAAATTTTGTCTTGATCTATAAATTAAACATTTGAAAGACGAAATTTTTATACATCAATCAAATTACACACAAAAAGTTTTAAAAATTTATGTGGATAAAGCACATTCATTGAATATCTCAATAGTAGTTCGGTCACTTAATGTGAAAAAGGATATTTTTTGACCTTAAGATGATAATAAAATAAATTTTGGTTCTGAAACACCATATCTTAGTGCAATTGGTGCATTAATGTATTTTGCTAACAATACAAAATTTGATATAGCTTTTACTGCAACCTTGTTAGCCAAATTTAGTTCAGCTCCAATATGGAAACATTGGACTAGAGTTAAACATATTTTTTGATATTTTCGAGATACTGTTGATATGGGCTTATTATATGTAATTGAATCTAGATCAGAACTTTTGAGATACGTAGATGCTAAATACTTATCTGATCCATACAAAATTAGATCTTAAACAGGCTATATATTTATAAGTGGAAATACAACTGTATCATGGCGTTCCACTAAACAAATACTTATGGCCACTTCCTTAGATCATATAGAAATTATAGTAATTCATGAAGCAAGTCGAGAATGTATTTGGTTGAGATTTATGAGTCAACATATTCGAGAAATATGTGGGTTATCTTCTTGCAAGAAAACTTCGACTGTACTATATAAAAACAATGTGGCATGTATAACTCAGTTGGAGGAAGAATATATTAAAGGAAATAGAATAAAGCACATTTCACCAAAATTCTTTTTCATTCATGATTTTTAAAAGAATGGTGATATTGATATTCAACAAATTCGTTTAAATGATAAACTAGCCAACTTATTCACTAGGGCATTACCTATGTCAATATTTGAAAGATTAGTACATAAAATTGATATGTGACGATTCAAAGATTTACAGTGATATTGTGAATAAGGGGTGTACAAAGAATGATGTACTCTTTTTCATTCACTAGGATTTTTTCTATTGGGGTTTTCTCTAGTAAATTTTTTAATGAAGCACATTCCTTGTATAATAGACATCTAAAGGAGAATGTTATGAATACATCTATTATAGTGGATGTCTCTTTAGTTTTTTAACTTTCAAATTCATTGAAAATACATTATAATTTTATTTTTTATATGAATGATCATTTTTTTTAAGAACTTTAACTCTTTGGATATTCATTTCTTACCTTTATGTCTTCATTTATGATATATTATTTTATTTTTATGATATGACATTTTAAGATTACAAACTTGTACCTATAAATAAGCACTTCGTTTATATTAAGAGATATAAATAAAAAATTTAAAAAATATTTCTCTTATCCTATATCTTTATTAAATTCTCTATTATCTATCTCTTGAGTTATTTTATAATAAAACTAATTTAATTAATTTAACTTTCAATTCAACATTTTACTTGTCAAAACTAATAAGTGCATATTTAAAAACTCAATAACTTTTTTCAAATTTACATAATTTTTTTAAATAATAAATTATTATTTTTATATAAACACAATTTGTGACCAAGATTCTAAACACACTGTAACTCAACCATCAAATTTACATCCATCACTAATTCACCCAATTGCTTTTGAAGTTGCTTTTGACTAGGGGTGAACAAAACCGAACAAAATCGAACCAAACCATTCAAACCAAACCAAACCAAACCGAACTAAACCAATAAAAACCGATTAACAAATGGTTTGATTTGATTTTTTTAAATTTAAAACCGATTAATTCGGTTCGGTTGTCGATTCATGATATGTTTGGTTCGGTTAAACCGAACCAAACCGACAAATTGCCTATACTATTTTATTATAAAATATTACTCTTATTTTATTTTATTTTATTTACTTTTCAAAACTATTTATCAATTTATGGGTGTTTTTTAGACTAAAAATAAAAATAAAAATAATAAATTATGAATATATTATTATTGATTAAAATTTAATAAGATACATAATATTAGAAATTAAATTCTATATATTGCAAAGAATAAAACTTTAAAAAAATATTTTTGACCAAAAAAATATGAACCAAACCGAACAAAAACTGAACCAAACCGATTAAAATTTAAAACCGAAAAAGTCCAAAAAATTGTTGAACCGACAAGGTTGGTTCGGTTTGATTTTAGTCTAAAATCGAATCAAATCGAACCTATAAACACTCCTACTTTTGACATCAGGAGCTTTTGAAGGGTCTGTCGGAGTCGGGGAGACCGACCTTTTACCCACATGACGCGCTCCTCCCGCGCGTGGAAAATGCTGCCGTCAACGCGCTTTGGGGACGGTAGTCGACCTAATCGCATGCGAGAGGGAACTTGCCCTCTTATCCTGTGAAACCATCGTGTCCATCTCTCATAAATCCATATATCGACGATGTCCTCCCTTCTTCTGCTCCTGATCTTACTGCAACTCGGATCGTCGATCGGTTGACTCGTCATCTTCACACGTTGACAGATTCCGGTTCATCTTCCTTCTCGATTCGACCTGGTAAATCGGTGATTTGGTTCTTTGTTAATCCTTATTCACCGCTCTGTTTCAGATCTGTACATTTCTTTTTTCTCTTATTTGTTCTCTCTTTAGATGTATATATCGTGTAGTAAGTATTAACTGTTCGTATGATTGGATTTAAGGTAAAAGGATGGATCCGATGGACATCGTTGGGAAATCAAAGGAAGATGCTTCCCTTCCTAAAGGTACTTTTTTTCCTCCCCTGTTTTGTGAATTTGATTTGTTAGTTATTTAGGTCTGTTCTTCTCTATGTTAGTAGAACTCAATCTGAAAATTGTTTTGATGGACAGGATGATTCGGGGAGATTGAAAAATTGATTATTTCAGAGGCAATATTAATTGGATCATTTGGGTTTATACCTAAGAACCCGCTATTACTTTGAATTAACCTGCTTCACTGACTCCAGGAGAACCCAGATAACTGAATTTAAAAATTAGAATATTTCATATGCCTCTATGTTTTTGAGACATCTTAGCACTTATCGCAGATGATACTTTCAATTTTCAATTGAAATTTGAAAATGTTGAATATGTTTATCCTCAATAACCTAATGTGACATTTTTTAAACTGGACGTTGAGGAGATCATAAATGGCACTGAAGTTTTATTTCTGGTTAATGAGTTGAAATCAACAAACCATACTTAGCTGGATATACATATCTTGCTTGGAATTAGGATTTTGTACTATTGAAGTTTCTTCTTTTCCAGTTATAACTAATGCCTGTTTAGTGTTTAGAAATTGTTCTCTTATTATTATGGAATATTATAAGTATATATTGTTCTGGAGTCAAAGCAGGCATTCTTTTTGTTGTCTATAAGGATCTGACTGTCACCATTTTTCTGCTTTTGGTTGAATTGAGAAATTATTGCTAATGATATTGGTATTTATTTCCCTTAATTTTGATGGGACCTGTGGCCCAAATGATTTCCTCTGTAAGTTTATTGTTAATGCCTTATGTTTTTGTTCACTTGCTAAAACACAAATTATGATTTTTTGCCAGCAACTATGACAAAAATTATTAAAGAGATGTTGCCCCCCGATGTACGCGTTGCAAGAGATGCGCAAGATCTATTGATTGAGTGTTGTGTAGGTGAGAATTGTTATGCAAGTTTTGGTGATTTCATTACCAAACAAAATCTTTTTTCCAACCCAGGGACTCTTTATTTCCTTATTTCATTTTCTTTCCCTTTTTTGCTTCTTTAATTTAGCAGTCATTTGTCCTTGGTTTGTTCAGCATGTATTTTAATAACTTTCTCTATAAAGTGCTACTCATAATTGTAAAATGTAAATTTGAGCATATATTTTGGGGCACATTAATTGATGAACATGATATTCTGAATTTGGTCATAAATATATTTAAAATTCCCATCATGGTATTTGTTTGTAATTTTTCTTGGCTACATATTTTGTAAATTTGATAAACAGTAAACACTCTTTTTACTCTGCCTGTCTTATGTAACATGAATATGAACGTGTGATAGTTACTTCTTATATTGTCTGCTTCTCTTTCTTCTTAGTATTGCCATGCTAAGTGACTTGAAAAAAATATGTTGCATTGCTTAAATCATTTGTGACGTTTAGGCTTCAATTATGTTATTGAATATGATTTTGTTGGTTAATCTATACTTCTGTAGAGTTTATAAACCTTGTTTCATCAGAGTCCAATGAAGTCTGTAACAGAGAGGATAAACGGACAATTGCACCAGAGCATGTATTGAAGGCTTTAGAGGTTATTTTTCTACCTAATACGTTGCTCAAGTTGTGTGTTGTTTCCTGTTTTGATTCATATCTTAGTGTTTAAATGGTCTCTCCTTTGAAGTGTTGCATTTCATTTTGCATTTAAATTTTCATCCATGATTTCTATCTATTAAAAAAAAAATTTCACCTCTGGCTTGTGGGTGTTCTATTTATGCTTATGTATCTTTTTAATTGTAAAGTGACCATTAGTTTTTATTTTTCATTCTCTTTGTTGTGGTTCAATGGCAAACAGTAGCCAGTTTCTACTGTTCTTGGGTAAATGAATCCTGTACTGTCATTTGGTTTCTTGTTAATATACTTTGTCAGTGTTGATAACATACAGGTTATAGAAGTGGCTTCCCATTGTGTTTGTAATGGTAGATATTTGGTGAATTTGGGGGCTGTTGGACCTTGGAAGAGGCATATGATTATAATTGGTCGTGTATTGTATGTTGTTACTTGCTTGTATTGGTGTAAAATACTCATATGGGACCATATAGCTTCATCTTTGGCATGAAAAACACCATTGGATAAAACGTCTTAATGATGCAGCCTATGGAAGTTACGTCAATACTTGATAGGATCAAGATTAGAAGTAACAATTTCTTCTTTGCCCTTAATTAATTTTTTTTCCTTCTAAAAGAAAAAAGTAGCAATAATTATAATTTGTTGCATTGTTATCTTCTTTACCCCCCCTTCCCCCCCCCCCCCCCCCCCTCTTTTCTCCAGGTAATCTTAAATATAAATCCACCTCCGTTTGTTGCATTGTTATATGCAATGAGATCTCTGCTCAGCTTTCCGCTCTTGTAAAGGATAAAATCTTGAATCCTTCATTAGACACTCAATTTTTGCTTTCTCTTTTATTACTGCTCCTTCCTTTCTAGGTGCTTTCCCCTGCTACTTGCAAACAGTTGATTATTTACTATAGAAATGTCTCTTTACTGCAATATATTTTATGTTTTCTTTTTTGCTGTATTAAGTTTGTTTTTCATAATTACAAGTATATTTGTGTGAAATCATGAAAATTGATTGAATGAAAAGTTTACTGACTTTCCTGAAACGATTTTGTTTAACTTACACCTGCTTTATTCAGGTTCTTGGATTCAGTGAGTACATAGAGGAAGTTTATGCAGCATACGAGCAGCATAAGAATGAGACCACGGTATTTGTTTACTTTTAATGCTCCTTGTGCATATTGAATTGGTAGAATGACAAATGACTGCTTAATAGTTTCTCTCTTTTGATCTCCCCCTCTCTGTTTGTGGGTGAACACTATTATCAAAAGACCATGAAAATCTGGAGTTGGCCTTGTTGAACCATACCATCCTAATGGGAGCAGAATTTGTATTTTCAAATCCGGGTCCAACTAGGGGTAGCTGTCTTAAGGGGGCACTTGCAGCCTGGTGGACGATTCCCTAAAGAAGGGCCCAAGCGAGTCAAAGTGGGGCTGTCATCTAGGACTTTCCGCTGGGTGTTTTTCATATGATGCCTGAGACCACTGCCCCTGCATTGTTTGGCTGCAGAAATCAATGTCACCCATGAATTCTCTAGTGGTTTTTATGGTCCACCTATGCTTGCAGTGTTAGTAGCTAATTTTTTAAAAATTTAAACTATGATGTGATTTAAATTTTAAATTGAATTATTAGGTGGTCCGTGTTTGTGACATCAGTATGATGTTGAGTCGATAAATGGTTTGAATTTCATGACATCAATGCTCCGTGTATCCATCCCCTAGCTTCTGTTTTCCTTCTATATGTCACTACTGGCGCCTTTTCTTGAGAGGTGGGAGGACACATTTATTATTGGCCAGTTAAACTGGAAAAGTTAATTCTGAACCAGTATTGTTGCTTGCTTTTTAACTTGAAAGGGGGGGGGGGGGGGGGGGGAACTACTTTCTGATTGATTCTGGTTACCTTCCAGCAGGACTCTTTAAGAGCTGGCAAGTGGAGCAATGGAGTTGAGATGACTGAGGAGGAAGCATTAGTGGAGCAGCAAAGGATGTTTGCAGAGGCGCGTGCTAGAATGAACGGTGGGGCCATTGCTTCCAAGCAGCCAGATGCTGACCAAACTTTAGAGAGCTAACTTTAGTAGGAACTTTATTTTCAAGTATAGGCAAGGCATCTCTGTGCTTCTCAATAGCTTGACTATGTACAAAAAAAAAATCACTAGCCTGCACGCCTAGGCGGATGTGCTCTCCATTTGTATCCTATAAAATCATAGTTATAAGCTAATGTAATTAGTGAGAGTTTATCAAAACCCACCTCTATTTAGAATTATGTGTAATTATTTTACTTCACCTTTTGCTTCCTCTCACCAATTAACAATATTTTATACAATTCAATGACTTATCTAGAAACGTTGGTGCCGTGTTCTTTTCTTTTAAAATTGACTACGAGATTTGAGGTGGCATTAGGCTCTCCCAGAATTAGCCTGGAGGCCTAGCAGGGAAGAAGCAAACGTGATTCAGGGTCCCTAAAGGCTGAACCGAACGAAACACAAATCTGCTCGAGATGCATGTGAATCCCTATTTAACTTTCTGGTTAGCCATCTTAAGGTTCCTCCAAACTGATGGGTACTCGGTCAATTGCTCATCGAAATTTACTCTAGAGACCTCTGACTAAAGTAGATATACACCTGAGAATTAGTTTGCCTTTGTCTCTATCTATTGCCGAGTAATAGAATAGAGAACTTGTGGTGGGGGCCCTTGAACAACGACGTGTCTGTTCGTAGGTAGGTGCAATGTAGACTCTGCACCCAACATATACCATGAGAATTCAGTAACTCTTAACAGGATGATGTCATGAAGGTGCACCCTCTGCACTAGAGGACATGGATGCAGCAGGGTATGTTAGGGCATGTCAAGCTTCAACAGTGATAGCTTCTTTTTTTGTTTGTTTTGGCTTTATATTTTTCTTTTTTTACCGTTTTGGACATCAAGTGAAAAGAGTTAGTCAAGCACAATCCTTCTCTCTCTGCCCCACAAGAAAGTGAAACAACAAACACATTGTCTCCTTAGATTCCTTTCTTTTTTCTATTTGAAATGCACTCTATCCTTCTCTCTCTCTCTCTCTCTCTCTCTCTCTCTCTCTCTGATTTCCTATATCAGCTGGTGGGACTGCCTATGTTTCTTTTGTCAGGATTCTCTTGCATTTACACCAAAGGTCTAGAAACAGAGAATTAATTAAAGCACCCCCCATATCAATAAAAAGAGAAGAAACCAGATTGTTTCCCACTCATTCATATCTTAAGTAGCGTTTTTATTTCTCAGATGAAGACAGACATGGCTGCTAGAACCTCCCAAGATTTCTCCTCCAAGAGGCACTTCCACTGGACCAAAAAGGTCGGGAATGAAGAAGCTGAAGCTCCCACTTCAGAATCAATCCTAAAAATCATTGAGGAAGAAGAGAAAAAGGACAACAATGACAACAATCCAGGACCAGCAGCTACATCACAAGCATCAAGAAGGAAGCTTCAGGCCATTGCAATCTCAGGGCTTCGATCCATTCTCACCAAGTTTGGTAAGAACCGTTCGAGCCTACCCTTTGGCCTAGGTCCTAGAGTAGTAGGAACCCTCTTCGGGTATCGACGGGGGCATGTACATTTTGCATTCCAAAGGGAACCCACTTCCCAACCAGCCTTCTTGATCGAGCTAGCAACACCAATTAGTGGTCTTGTTCGGGAAATGGCATCTGGGTTAGTTCGAATTGCTCTGGAATGTGACAAAGAGAAGGAAGAAGGGAAGAAAGGTGTGAGATTGCTTGAAGAGCCAGTATGGAGGACGTATTGTAATGGGAAGAAATGTGGGTTTGCTACAAGAAGAGAATGTGGGCCAAAGGAGTGGGATATATTGAAGGCTGTGGAGAAAATTTCAATGGGTGCTGGTGTTTTGCCTGCTGAAGCTGGATCTGATGGGGGTGAAGGTGAAATCATGTACATGAGGGCTAAGTTTGAGAGAATTGTAGGGTCCCGAGACTCTGAAGCTTTCTATATGATGAATCCTGATAGCAATGGATCTCCTGAGCTCAGCATATACTTGCTCAGAGTCTAGCATCAATGGAAGCTCTGTTTAGTTAGTTACTTAATTTCCCCTTTTTTGAAACAGTAGTTTAATGATATACTACTTGTTTAGCTCTTCAATCTTGAAAATGGAGGCCTAGTCTTCTCCAAGTTTTCCCCCTTTGCTCTCTTTTCTTCCTTAGATTAGTATGAGAAGTGGACTTACTGTGTTAGTGGGAGGTGTAAAATGGTGGGTGATTAGTATACTTTACAGCATGGTGGTGTGGGTGCGTGGGTCATGAATGGGTGTATATGTATAGTTTTTCTTTCCAATCCTTTTAATTATTGATGAGACAGAAAGGTCGTTGCAAATCATGAATGTCTTCACATTGTTACTTGGTTGATTAACTTTATCAATTTCATTATGCCATCTTATGCCTTCTCTGCACTTTACATCCCTCTCCACCCTTTCTTTTTTTTCTTCCCTCTCTCACCATAATCAATGTGCTTATTTGCATAGTCATTCAAGAATTTCCTATAATTGCAGCTTCCACTTCTGATTGTGGCTGTGTAAGGGTTAAAAAAAAATATTGCCTAATGACTTCACCCCTATTGAGACTTATATTGATATAATCAAATTGAAGATGATCAATATGTAGCTCAAATTTATCAATTAAGTCAACTTTCTCTCTCTCTCTCTCTCTCTCTCTCTCTCTTGGATGATAGCTTCATTATTACTATTAGGTTGAGTGCCCCTTCATTTGTTTCCCTGTTTAGTTAGGATCCTTTATCAGCAGCATCTTATCTATCTATAATCCACAAAATTTCAGTATTTGGTCTAAAAGCTAAGATTGTTCCAATCATGGCTTTTGATGCCAATTTTGTTTGTGAAATGATCCCAACAATTTTTGTTAAGCCTAATCATAGAAGTCATCAAAAGCAATATATAAAAAGGAAGAAAATTAGAAATTTGATATCCTGACAGGTGACACCAGACCCCATCTTTCCCTTCCTTTTCCTTTGTTTATACACCTGGTCATTAGCTTTTCCTCTTGTTGACTGCCTTTTTTCCCCCATTGTTATTTGGCATAGTTCAAATATGTATTATTCTCATCTCTGGCCAAATATATATATATATATATATATATGTATTATTCTCATCAGTTCATTACTCATTGTAGTTTGTGCGGCTAGAGTCGCAAAGTGTAGACTATAGCCCACCAACGTTAGAGCATAGATGTCCATAAATAAAGAAAATCCTTTACCTTGATAATATGGTCATAATGGTGTTCACCCTTTTCTCTTCCCCTATCCTAGTTTTCAGGCTTTCCAAGTTCTTATTAGCAATATTGCAAATGGTTTATAAAATATAATTAAATTAAGTCAAATCATAAATAAATATATAAATATATTAGAATTGTATTTCAAAATATATTTGAGATGTTTATATATTTATTTATTATTCAAAATGTGTTTAGTATATTATTATCTTTACTATACTATCTTAGATATATTAAGAGGCATTTATGATATCTATGTTTAATACACTAATATTTTAGATGTCATGTTCAAGATATAAGAGCAATATAGTAATATCATTATGGATTGTATTTCCCACCCTCCGGTATCCACAAACTATACAAATATGATATTTTTCAAACGATAACCTAGGCAGCTTTATAAAATATCAATTATATTCTTTATTTGGCTACTTTTTTTTTTTTTTAATTTTTTCTACAAGAAGACTCTGGTGGAAGCTTGTATGGGGAGGGGGAGCAGTGTGTGAGAAATCAAACTCAGAGAATCCCCGAGTTTATATTTAAGGAGAGTACCACTTAAATTAAAATTCTTGACCTGACAACTTTAATGGTGATATTAAATATTAAAATATCTAATATTTTAATCTCCCAATAAAAGAAAACAATGTATGAAACACTTTCTTAATTTGATCTAGCATGGCATGAGTAGATTTACATAATTTTTCTTCATATTACCACCATACAGCTTAGGAGAGAGAGAGAGAGAGAAAAAAAAAGGTATGTGTGGCTTACAGCTGGGGAAAGAAATGAAAGAAGATTTCTTTCACCGAAACCAAACGTTTTTTTTTTCTTTTTTTAATTTATCATCTCCTCATCATTGTTCAAAAGATTCAAAAGTTCAATGCTTCACATAAAGTTTGGGCACTGCTTTATACTATTAATGCTTTAATTAGTGCCCTTAAAATCCCCAGCCCACCACTGAGAAAACAGGATGGAAGAAGAAATTAGAAGAGTTCATTAAGGTTGTCCGTGGTACATATCGTCATATCCATAGACCATTGCAAAAGTCCAACTTGGAAGCTTCATATATAAATTTATATCGTAGGCTCCATATTGTGGTCTAGCTGCTGACTTGTCACCCAGCTATTGGTTCGGTGGCTAACTGCTTGATTTCAAGAAAGAGCAGGCCAATGAAAGCATGCGTGACCACCATGTATAGGGGGTGGGGCTGCATGCCATTATGGAGGTAGTAATAATTGAAGAAGCACAGGACTCAAGTTGTTGTGTATATATAATACTATAGGCTGGCTGGCTAGTTTGTGTTTTTACTTTTTACCATTACAGATGGCATTTCATAAGTCATGGGATGGTACCTTTGCTCGTGGCATAATCCTGAGGCATAAGACCTTTGAGATGTTGGTGAACGCGATGAATATATATCTAGTAAGTGATAAATATTAAGTGAGACTTATTTTTAATGTATCTATATGTTTTTTGTTATTAACTTGATTATGTATAGTTAGTCTACATTCATTAATTTTAGAAAAAAATATTGTTTGGTATCCTTTGATCATGTTTGATTTTATTTTAGTACTTTATGGAATAAAACTTGATAGTTGAGTATTATAACATTCAAATCATTAGTATATTGATATCTTGTGGTTATTTTTGTTAATATTTTGATAAAATTATTTAAATTTTACCCTAATATTTTTAATTTTCTTATAAAATACCTAATTTTCTATACATTGAAGATCATAAATACTCCTTAGTCAATTAAAATTCCAAACACTCCTAAATTTTGTGACTAAAGAAAATTCCTCATTTTTTTTCTCTCTAATTTTACTCTAAATTCTTAACTTTCTTATAAAATCTTTAATTTTTATACATTGAAGATTGGAATTTTTCCCTTAGTTAATTGAAATTTCAAATTCAACATACACAATATAATATCTCTCAAATTTTATCTTTAAAATAGAATCTCTAATTGTATTCCCAATTTTATTTTAAATTCTTAGTTTCCTTACAAAAAATTTCTAACTTTTTATACAGATACGATTCAAAATTCCTCCTTTGGCCATACATACAATATAATATCCTCTCAAATTTTGCCTTCATACCCAAATTTTGTCCAAATGCCCAATTCCCCAACGAAATATCTAATTTTGTTCAAAGAATTTGAGGAATAATTTTTTTTAAAATCAAATTTGGCCAAATTAAACATTTTGGGATGAAATTTGGGCAAATTAAAGAAAAATTTCAATTACATGCCGTACACATAGTAATTTTTTTGGGTTAGAGTTGATGATATCATGTGATACTAATGTGTTAACAATTTAAATATTAGATTACTTGATTGTCAACTTCGAAACTATGGAATACCAAAATGAATTCCAACCAAATCACAAGATACCAAACTATATTCTACTCTTTAAATTTTGTGTTGTCTAGCATCTTAGAATTTTTCCAAGACACCCACATCTATCATCATCTGGGTTAGATACTACTTTGGGCAAAGTGGTATTTTGGGGCCTACTTGAAAGGCCAGATCATGAAAATATTTCTTATTCTTCTGTAATATTAAAGTTTTAATATTATTTTTATTCATATTTTGACAAGTAATTCTCACTTAAACTATAATTTAATTAAATTATGATTTAAAATTAAATTATATCATTTTAATGGAAAAAATATATTAAATTATATGACAAAATATAAATAACAATAATATTAAATATTGAACATTACATGAATTATGATTCACGAGAAAGTGATTCTCGTAAATAATTATAATAAATTCCTACCCTGAGGCAAAGAAAATTTAAGAGCGGGCCTTGGTTATTATAGCAGGCCCCTGCTAGACCCAAGGGAATATAGTACTGGGTTCCTAATGAGTGATTTCAACGAAAGAAGATGTCACTTATTCCTATGTTTGGTTTATGGGTGGGGCTCAAAACTTGATTGTGAAGATCAAAGTCACCTTGAGGCAAAAGCAGCTAAAAGTGGCGTAAGTAGAGCTTATTTGTTGGATTCTAAAATAAATTGAGTTGTGCATCATATGGTTAGAAAACATCATGAGTAGATAAAAATATTGAACTATGTGCATATATATATATATATAGTTATTTATCTGCTATATAATTTATTTTGCATCATGCCTGATACTTAATATAATAATCAATATTAAGTTTGTTTGTGCCAAAAAATATTCATTATATAACCTTTTTTTGCGTCATGCATTACACTATACACACTAATCAATGTTAATTTTTTGATGCCAAAAAACTTGAATTTAGGAATCAATGCTTCTGTAGTTTTCTCCAGATCTCCAAAGCTTCAGTGTACGAAATTTAATCATTAATATCAAAACCTCGTAAAAATTGACAGGTCCGAGAGGTAAATTAACATCTCATGTCAAATCCTGAAAAGAATTGAATGAATATACACATACCATCATTTTGGAGTTTTCTCCAAAAATGGTACAGGGGAAGTGAATCAGTGAAGCATGTAATAAGAACTGTGTTCCCCAGCTAACTCCATTTATCCTACACAACTGAATAATACACAAGCAGGGACCAGAGACCTCATTTCTGATTCCAGCATGAGCATGGGCTTCTTTATGCAATCTTCTCTCTTCCACCTATCCATCAAGGTGAAACAAAAACCAAAGCTTCCCATCTTTTGGGCTTCGGCCTTTGAAATTCGTCTTTTGCTTAAATATTGGCCTTTTGACGAGCGAAACCCGGCTGAATAATGTAATTGTGGATATGCGTTCCCAGCATCAACACAAACCAGAAACATTGGAATGAGGAAGCTGTATCAGTTACAGAAGGAGAAACTCATGCTATTATGCATACATAATGGGAGAGTACAGAGAGGGCCGTTACTTCAATAGTATGTCTGAATTGAGAAGAATAAAAAGGATGTGAAGAAAGAAAAAGGTTTGATTTAGATTTAAACAAGAGCAAATAAATGCATGTGGGGCACCTAATACCTTCTTCAAATGAGTAAAAAATTGTTCAGAGAGAAAAAGAATCAATTTACCTGAAGAAGCATGGAAGGAGGAGCAGTAGGTTCAGTAGCAACATGGCTTCTAGTTTTTCTTCCATTCAACGTAGTAACTGTGGGACTATTGGCGGTTGTTATGTCCCAAAAGCTTCGTTTCTTGGCAGGTGGGGCGGGTGACTTAAACCGATGACTCGGACTCTTCAACTCACCAGTATTTGTCTCCTTCGGCCGTAGGGTACCCCTAGTCACCACCCTCTTCCCCCCAACTTCCCCACCCTTCTGAGAAAGCTCACGAATGAGATCATCTTTTTGCTTCAGCTGCAAACTGTGTTCTTTCTTCAGCCTCTCAATCTCAGCCTCTAGTGTTTTCACAGTCCTTTGAAGTGTCCTTACAGCTACTACCTCGGCTCCTTTTTTCTTGGACTCTGGGGTGAAACATGTAGCAGAGAAGAAAGAGGATGTTCTAGGCATGCGTTTTTGGTTTGATTGGGCAGAAGTTGGTGGAGTCAAGAGTGATGATGTAGCTGAAGGTGGTGTTGGAGAGGTTTTTGCAGCTAGGGATTGTGCTCGGAGAATCAGTTGTCTCTGTTGGAGCTTTGCTAGCTGCATTCTTAATTCTCGATTCTCCTTTTGCAGCTCAAGCACAAGCTTGGCCTGCTCTGTTTCTGTCTCGGCCATAGGCACTAGATCCTCACTTGCATCACATGTCTGCGTCCATTTAATCATATTACATCAGAAATCTACTTTTATCTCTTGCACTTAGATCCAAAATCAATTCGTCGTTTAAAATGTCCCATTTAACAGGCATGTAATTTATTATATTATTATTTAACCATTTTGTGATATTTTATACCTAAATTTAATTGGATTAATCATATGATTGTTAGAAAAATGAAGGATTTTATTGTTAAAAGTCTGTTTCATTTTATGTCTCGATGTATTTTGAGATTATTGTAGGGACTAAGTGGATATTTCCAATTTTCAAATGTTAGCCTAATCCAATATTAAAAACCTTAAAGAGACTATAAAATTGTCATGAAATTATTTTGTCGTTTTAACATTTGCTTACTTCTTTTTGGTTTAAATTAGAATTGAAAGTATCACAGAATAATTAAGTGCTAATGAAACAAAATACAGGGTGAGTAACACATTTTAAAACACAGTTAAGCCAAACTACATGGGATAAACTATAGCATAACCTAATAAATTTGACATCATTGGAAGGGAATTTTATTCAACCGACAAACAGAAAAATGCAGAAAACTATAAGCAGTGATAAGGTAGATATAACCAGAGCCAGAACAACTTAAATTGGTACCTTAGTGCGAATCTCCTTGGCTCTATCAGCCCAGTGAAGGGTGTTCTGGGTTTCACCAAATGAGAGATTACCGGGGCTTATGTTAGCAATCATGACAGTGTTACATGTCCCTCCTAATGAATCCTTAAGAAGCTGAGTGAGTTTTGAGTTTCGGTATGGTATGTGTTTCTTGCCCTCCACTAGAGCATTAATGCAGCTGCTCAGTGCAAGAAGAGACCGATTTATATTGGTCCCCTCGAGAGATCTCACTGTTCTTTGATCTGTGGCAAGAGCTCTCTCTGATCCTGCTAGATCAATCAATGACAGCTTCCCCACTCGGTTAATCACATTCATTGCAGCATCTTTAACTCGGTATTCGACCACAACCTAAGTGTAACAAAACAAGGTGGCTTCTATTCAGTAAGATGCACGTCAGAATCAATGAAGCTAATCATGACCAAACATATAAGTATATCAGCCACATTTTTTCAATGAAATTCACATCTGACTTACTTGTCTTTTTACAATTAACTTGTTTTACAAAATCTACTAAAGAATCTCACTTCTTCATACTAGGTTTACATTTGAGGGATCCATCATTATTTTGTCATGCAAAAAATTCTTATATATACTTAACTAATCAAATATATATATATATATATATATAAGCATGTCAAGCTCATTTTTACTGAGACCCATTTCTAATGCTTACATGTTTCTTTATCAGTGACTTGGTTTACGAATCCACCTAAGAAATTCTCTTGTACATCTTTATACTCACCTGCAAGATAGCATGGGAGCGTGAAGAAGTCTCATTTGCACGAGTTGGTTCAGTGGTTCGGTTCTGATTTCCTTGTTGAAGCAATGCCATCACCTGAACCAACAAAAGATAAGAAAAATTGCCGACTAAAGGTTCAAATAGCTGTATAAACTTCAAGTATACCAAAAGGGAGCAGAATATTACTTCATCTGTAGAATAAGCTCTATATTGTGTAAGACCTGCTGCCACAATCCCCTAAAACATAGTTGGAAATAATGTATCATCAGATATCTTTCAAGAGTTTAAAATTTACGTGCAAAGGAAAACATAAGAGATCATTGTATCAGTGATTTCATACCAGATTTTAGCTTATCTAACTACGCTAATCTCATCTCAACTAACAAATTCATTTGCCATATATCAAACAAACACTCAATTAATTGACTGGCAAAGCAATTAGGTGTGGTCTAATGGCGACGGATTTGGGTAAAAAAGTGACGTGAGAGTTTAGGGCTCCAAATAATACCTGTTTATCTTCTCTGAGTACTAGTGGCCTTCCAGGGGAAAGCAAATCCCTGACAGTCTCATTATAAACCTCAAGATAGGAGAGATGAACCTCGTGGTTCCCATCACAGCTTCTTTGCCTGATTTTACTGAAAAGATCTTTAATTGCCAAAACCATCACTCCTGGATTCTCCACTGTTCCGAGCATTGTGTAGGTTTTTCCAGCTCCTGTGGCTCCATAACAGAAAACTGACCCATTCCTCCCTTGCAGAACGGCTTCTACAAGTTCTGAGGTTCTGAAAATTTATAAAAGTCAATGTAACCTTTTGACAAATATAACTAATTGCTAGAGCAATAAGAATTCCAATGCATGCTTAAAGATTTATATATGCAGCCTTGGCAACAATATTTTGCGGCCTAAAATATATCAAAAGAAACATCAGATACCACGTCATCTTGTGAATCTTGTGAACAATTCTACACTCCTAGCTTTTTCTCTCTCTTTCTCATGGCAAGATTGGTAGCTCGTTTAGTATTATAAGAATATAATAAACATTATATGAATATAAAGAAAAAGAATCTCTTTCATTTAGTTGAAACAATCGGGGCTGTGAGGATTTTCTTTTTTAAAATAAATATAAAAATGAATTATGAAGAGACGATGAGTATATCAGGCACAAATTACTTATGACATGCTAATGTGTCATTTTCGACTTGGTTAATGACAATCCTCAATCACCTTTAATTTCGTCAATTATGTTCCTTAAACCAATATTTGAGACAAGAACATTTGTTTTATTTCTACGGCCTTTCCCGTTAGGTACTCAAGAAATTAGTAATCCGAGAAAAGTCAGCAAGAAAATGAAGAATTGTGCGGCAATAATCAGAATATGATAGAGGAGGAAATCGAAACTACTTATGCCAAAACAAGCAACCTTGCAGAAAAATTCATCTTTCGAAAATAATCCAGCTCATTAATATAAAAGCAGACAGGTTCTAGCTTAAAGATCGGACTTTTGAAATTCAAAGTTTCAGGAAACTCACGTGATGGAGTAAACTTCCTGTTGAGTAGCCGAATCTGGAAACGAAGCATCGAAGGTAAAGTGCCGTCCACGAAGCCTATTCAGCCTCAGGTAATCGTTCTCACTTCCAAACTCCGTCAGATAAACGTCACGCCGATTCACGATTCTCACACAGCACCGAGACCCCGCTTCCTTTTCCTTTTTCCCCATTGGCCTGAGCCTCACAAACACAAGAATCCGATTCCCAATTTTCCCAACTTTCTCGGGTTCTTGCACATTCATAGTTCCTCCTCCATTTCCTTTTATTTCCGGCGGCGGTGCCGTTGTCGTCGTCCCCATCGAAAGCTTCCGAGCGACGGTGGCCTTTCTTGGGCACGAAAACCCGACAATCCGATCGGTCCGTCCGACCAAATTTTCCTTCGACTCCTCCATTGCCGGCGGTTGAGGTAACACAAACGTTCTTGTAATTGTCGAATTGGGCAATGCGTTCTCTCGCATTACATTGTCTGGTTTTGGTGTCTTTTCCTTGTCTTTGGTTGAAGAACCGCCTCCCCGAAGGTCGACGCTCGGGTGTGTGGTGAACCGTGGCTCTTCGTGTTTCAAAGACGAGTTCTTGAGAGCTAAGGAGGCTTGCTTCTGCTGCTCGTACAAGAGAGTGAGTGCTTTCAACTTCTCCTTCAGCCCATGGTGTGGGTTTTTTAAAGGAAGATTAGTAGTGGTATCGTCTTGATTTAATCTGTTTCTGATTTTCCGTTCTGAGTTTGGCTCATTTTGACCCTGGCTGGTGGTCTGAGACCGAGTTGAAACTGGCATTCTAAACTTTATTACTATTTACATACCCAGAAAATTTTTCCCTTGATCCAGCCAGACGCTACTCAAAAATCAAGAAAGTTCCTAACTTTACCAGAGAAACACCCCAAAAGATCTCACCGTGAAATCACCTGAACGGAGTGCAGAGCCTTGTGGTAATGGAAGAAGAAGAAGAACCGACTCCTGCTATCAAAGTGGGGGAAATCGATTTTTGAAGGAGGGTGCTATTGAGACTCCATTTTCTGCTCATTACACACCTCATAAAATGCCCTGCATGGTTGAATTTCTTGCAAATCCTCAGGGTTATTAGTTCTTTAATTTTAAAACATAAAATTTGAATTTTTTCTACTAACGGTCAAAATGTCAGCCCCCGGACTGGTTAGCTTTGATGGAGAGAATTGTGGGGTCCAGTTGAAAATTTCTTGGTGCACCCGGACGAGAATCCTCTTTTGTTTGTGGAAGTTTGAAGAGAATTTTTTCAATTAATAAATAAAGAAATTGATAGCGAATTATATGGTGTAGCTATGAAGCATGACAAGAAATAAAATATAGTTAAGAGAATGATACTAAAAATAATAATCAATATTTATTAAGTTGATTTTGATATTAATTATCAAATAAATTTAAATATTTTGAGCTATTAAATAATGTTACTATTATATTAATAAAAATAAAGTATAAATATCATAAGATTATATACTAATTACATTATAAATTTACTAACTTTATCTTTAATCTCAAAAGCAGGCATTCCATTTAAACTACTTTTCTTTTTCTGTAACTTATTTTACTTTACTTGATTGAGTTTATTAAAAGAAATTTATATGTAATTTTCTTATTTTGTAATTAAAATATAATAAATATATAATTTTTATAAATAAGTATATAATTTTAATTAAATCATATATTTATTATTATATTATTATTAAAAATTATATATTTATTATATTTTAATTAATGAATATAATAATAAAAATATATATTAATCTGCATTTAAATTTATTTATTTTTTAATTTAAAGGTGTAACTGGCTTCGAATTTGAAGTAATAAACAGTACACGAGAAACATCAAATCCGGTAGATCACATTTTAACCGTCATCAAATATTAATTACATGTTCCGTATAATAATCCTATATTGATTACTTGATAATTGAATTCTACCATAGGTAAACTGACAAACTGGGATGAAACCAGCAATTAAAAAATAATTACGCTAAGTAATCTTCTTTTTTAACTAACATATTTTTGCAAACACATTAAGTGCTGCTTTTAAGAGAGCAGTTTACTATAGTTACTTAGATTAAATTTAGATGGATTAGATTTTATTTTTTGGTATTTCAATATATTTATTTTTTTGTAAAATATAAAATGAATAATAAAAATAAATTTTCAATTATTAATTTTAAAAATTAATGATTAAAATTAACAAAAGTAAAAAATATATATATAAACTGTTCAGGCTTAATTTGAACATAAAAAAAATGAGAGCATCATCAAACCTAAGTGTGATTCTTTTTTAGTTATTTATTGTTAAGTGTTTTAATAAAAATATGTTAGATGATTTTCAAAAAAAAAACTCAATTATATAATACTTAATTTATTATATTTTTATTAAAAAATTAATAATAAAAATATAAAAACTATATCTATGATTGTTTTAAGTCAGCAATGAACAAAATAAGATGGATTGAACAAGTAGTTATTTGGTGGGCCTAACTCTTGCTTTCTTTCTCTCTTTATTTTTTTTTGTTTTGGATAACATTATTTCTATAATCAAATTCTTTCTATTCGAGTAATGATAGTCAAATACCACTTTGAATTTTGAAATCATATCATTCATAATATACGGTGCCATCTTTAATTTGTGTATGATTAACAATGTATGCACACATATTACCCAAATGATTAATTTAATAATAGATGTAATGTATAATTAATCATATTATTATATGTTCAAATTATATATTTTCCTATTTTTTAAATATACATAATTTAAAAAATAAATTAATTATACACATTGCATGATACATATTACATTTTTAAAAGGACATGTAATTATTGTTATTTATTATTGTTTCTTTTACCTTTTAGGGTAAGCTTCTGAAAGGCAATGTGGACCAAAATGGAGTTGACTGCATCGTGTTTGTTAAATGACTATCTTTTTTTCTCTACAATTTAATTTATTGATTTTTAGTTGCTAATGTGAAAAGTTAGTGGAACATAATTCAGCATAGCGGTTATGATGAAGAGGCTGTGACCAAATTCAGCTTATTGCCTTTAAAGGAAGGACCTGAGCAACCATATATATTAAAACAATTCAAAGATTATATTTTTATCAAATAATATATATTTTAAAAAAATTACTTAAATATTATCTGTTAGGTTACAGATCTAAATCAAATACTACAGCTCCGTACGTATGCATTAGCCATGGCACAAGTAAAATATGGTTATAAAAATACATACAAGTTTAAGCCATTGAAAGTAACTGGGATCATACACCTTGCAAGCTATACTAAGAAAGTAAATTTCTTTTTCGGTATATACTTATGTAGTACTCAACATTTAGTATTATTATTTTGACACGTATTTAATTTGATTTTTACTAAAAGTTACATAATCTAATCTTAAAGTATATATGATGTTGGATTGTAAATTTTAGAAAAAATGTTTATTTGTCAAGATATGGATGACGATTTTACTAAATTCTTTACTATTATGAAAATATGGAAATTATTTCTTAAAAAGTGAAATGTTCTAATTCTATTCAAATTCATAATTAAGAAAAGGAAAAAAAATACATATAGGTTTTTTTTTTATATTTTTGTTATTAAAATTTTTAATATATAACAAGTATAAAATTTTCTAATTACAACAATAAGTGTATATTTTTTGATTAAATTATATATTTATTATATTAATTAAAAAAATTATATATTTATTATATTTTAATCGATAAACTCGATAACAAATATATAAATAGTTGCATTAATTTAAGTCTAATAAAATAAAAAGGAAAAAGTGGGAGGTCTACGTATCAAAAGATTGGATAACCACACTCCAAAGATTAGAGTTTAAATCTGAAACCATACTCTGGAAAGAGGACTGGCATCTCATGTCTAAGATTTTGGTGGCTGGCCAAAAAGAAAAAACTCAGACATCGGCGGGAAAGTTGTTTACATCTCAAACTTCATTATATGAACATGATGATATGATAAAATATATAATATTTAAATTATCGGATTATATTAAATACAAATAGTCCAGATATGAATATGTATTCATTCTTGAGGTATCTGTCCTTTCATAAATATCAAGTATTATTTCTTCATAATCAGAACTAATATCCGGAGTTGCCATTCCCATAAATGTAAACTACATTGACTCATAAGCAAACACAACCATCTCAAAAGGGAAAAATAATGTCATGATAATGAAATCCAATAATCCTCTGACCTAAAAGACAGAAAAACCTTAGACCTAGCTTGATCCAAATGAAGCTAAAACTCAGATCAGGCATGATTAATCAAGCAAAAAGCAGACCCAAGAATGATAAGACAACAAAAAGGGCTGATGTGGTTTTGGTTATGGGAGTGATTTGAGCAGCAGCTCCTTTCTTGTTTGAGTTTTCTTCGTTTTGATGTTGGGATTGAGGTGAGTGTGCCTCCACATCCAGAACCTTGATGATCAACTTTTGCCCTCTGTCACAGTGGCCAGACACCCCACTAATGAAGAAGAACAAGCCTGGTTTATCAAATTTGAAGATGGTGTCGCCATTGTTGGAGAAGAAAAGAGGATGCGAGGATTTGCATTTTTCATACTCCTCTTCAGTCACCACAAGTACTGAGTCTTTCTCGTACTTGAAATCTATATATGCAGAAACAAAAACAAAATAAACACAAAAAAATAGGGTTCATGCTTTATCTTTGTATCAAGAGCATATTAATATTTTAGCCTTCGAGAGATTTTTTTTTTTTTAAATTTGAGCTTTAATTTTAATCTCTCACAATGAAATATTTTATTATTAATTGCTCATCACTTTAGTTTTTAGCCAAGTTGTTATTATAGATGAATAGAATAAACATTTTTGTTAAATGGTATGTTTGCACAAGATCTTCTCTTGTAAAGAATATCATCCTCAACAAAAGAATATATATAAAGTGTGGGGGTTTAACACTAGAAGAAAAAGAGTGGGAGTGTATAAGGCTCAAATTCCACAATTTATTTCTCTCCAATAGATAATGAGATGGGGTTTGAAGTGACAAAAGACTATTTTAGAAAGAAAAAAATTATATACATTTTCTTATATATTTATTATTAGATTCTTCAATTAAAATATAATAAATATATAATTTTTTAATAATAAGATGAATAAGTATATCAATTTTTAATTAAACAATACACTTATCGTATTATTATTTAAAAATTATATATTTGTTATATTTTAATTAAAAAAATTGATAACAAAAATATAAGTAAATGCGTCCAAGTTTAATCTTTTCAAAGATTGAAGAGAGAGTATGATTTGAATTGGCAAATGGCTAAGATTAAAAATACTAATAATAATGAATATATTAAACACTAAATTAGACAAATTAAAAATGAGAGATCGCATCAAAAATATAAGGTTTAATAATAAATATATTAAGCACTAAATTAGACGAATTAAAAATGAGAGATCGCATCAAAAATATAATTTACTCTTTTTTCATCTAAATGTTACAAAAGGAAGAGTGCATCATTTTTAGAATGCCTTGAAAAAAGAATGAATAGGTTATATGCTAAATTAAAAATGGGAGGCTACATTAAAAAAAAAAAAGGATAAACTATCATTTTAGTTCATTAATTTATTTATTAGTTTTAATTTATTCCTTTAACTTTTTTTTTCAATTTAGTTTATTTGCTTTTAATTTGTACTATATTAATCCTTGAATTTTATTTAGTGTTTTACAAATCCTTTAACATTTTTTTAGTGTTTCAAAATGATGTAAAAAACGACAAATATAGCATACATTAAAAATTAAAAATAAAAAACTACATAAAAATAGTTAAAGAACTAAATTAAAATAAATTAATTAATTAAAAACCCCAAATAATAGCTAAACCTAAAAAAATAAGTGCAAATATTTTAGAAATCGAGACATTAATTTACTCTTTTTTTTTTCATTCTACATAGTGCAAAAGGGGGATACATTCTTGGAATGCATTGAGAGAAAGAACGAGTAAAGAATATTGGGCACACAAAAAGTGGCACTTACGAACAGTATCATCAACTACGAATCTGTTGTTGGAAGCCCAGTCGTTGTAGTCGTCCTTTGACTTGGGGACAACCCAGCCATCCTTACCCCCAACTTCAAACTCAGTACAAGTCACAAGCAACACATGGGAGCAACACAAAACAATGAAGCAAAGGGAAGAGCCTTTCAAGAGAATAGCCATTTTTGGACTTTTGGGAGGGAGCTCAAGAACTTACTGTGTGTGATTCTTTAGCTGGTAAGAAGAAAATGTGTGTTTGTGTTTGTGTTTGTGTTTGAGAGATGATGGGGATGTTTAGGTTTTAGGACTTAAAAAGAGACTTGAAGTTGAAACTGAGGAGGTTTGTTAACGAGGAAATGGGAGAGGATTGAGGAGCACGATGAGGAGGTCGTGGGATTTGTTGAAGGTAACACCTAAACAAATGGGTCTTTGACCTCCCATAACTGTTTTTCAAATTTCAGGCTGTTGGAGTGATATTAGCTCACACTCATGATACTCCCTTGATAATTTTTTTTTTCGGATTAATTTTACAATTCACGTAAGCACATTTAGTACCAAGGAGAGAGAAGAATGAGAGAGGAAGGGAGAATAAAAATATTATGCAATATCTATTGTATTATTCTCATTCTCATTCAATAATATCTTTTTTTATTGTTACTTTTTTTTTAAGTTAAGACTCGAACGTTATTTTTCACCCATTCTATCTACTTTTTTTAATTCATTCTCATTTCATTTATTAAACATGGCCTTGGAAATTACATGATCATGAACTATAAATAGCTATACACTTTAAAGATTATGATTTGTACAATAATACATTGTGCATTGAGGAGAAAGAATAATACAAAATAGTAGAAATTTATATGAGGCCCATTTTTTCATTTTTCATCCACTCACTATTTTTTTAATCTTTTTCTAAATACACACTGTATATTTACTTGCTAAATATAAAAAATACATATCTAGATTTGGATCCTCTCCCATGTTCTCTCCAATGTTAAATTTGGACCATCCAAATTAATTTGGATGGTCCAGACCTAATTATTTTTTTTTTACATTTTCAAAAAAAAATTCTTTAAAAGAGAGTAAAATATAAAATGAAATTATTTTTTAATTATGAAATTAAAAAAATTGTTTAAGTCTAGAAAAACTAAAAAAAATTGAACCATTTAGATTAAAAAAACTTTTTAAAAAATTGAACCATTCAGATTAAAATTTGAATGATCCAAATCTTATGGGAGAGGTAAGGAAAAAAAGGCATGGGAGATGATCTTTTTCCTACATATCCACATTTTAATATTCACATATTGAACAACTTAATAACTAGTTGAGAAAGAAAAAGTGAAAGATTATATGCAGTTTTAATTTATTTTGATAGTAATTTAATATTGATGCACACTTAACTAACGCTAAACCATACTTAGTATTGTTTAGCACGTTCAACTTGAAGTGATTTTATTATACCTAATTTTGTGATCCTTCCATAACCTTTTTTTTTTAATTGAAAAAAAATTATATAAAGTTTTTTTATATTTTTGTTGTCAACTTTTTAATTAAAATATAACAACTATATAATTTTTTAATAATAACATGATAAGTATATAATTTTTACAAACAAATATATAATTTTCTAATTAAACTAAATCTAGTCTTTTTTAATTTTGTCTCACATTCAAATCTTAATTTTACTAATATTTTAAAATTAGGTCGTAAGATTCATTAGTTCTGATATTGATAGTTATCCTCTCTTTGATCGACCTAGAAAAATGAATAAATTGAATTACACATAAATTAACTTAAACAATACTCAATCGCAAACCAAAAAATTTGATTTCACTTAAAACTCAGCCACATTCTGATTAGTAATTTGCATGAACGACATGTTGAGGAAGGTTTGATAGACTTGCTGATAGCGTACCTTATTAGTCAACAAAACCGGTAACGTTCTCTCAACCATTTAGTTAGCTCTAAGTGACTATCAAGTTATAGAATCTATAATTTAGCTTTGGCAGTTTGTTCCGTTTCCAACATGTTTACTTAAACATCCATTTTCTTAATTTAGATTTTTTTTGTCTCATATGTTTGCCATGTTTTAATCAAAAATATCTGATGCATATAAGTTTTTAAAAATAAAAAATAAAAAAGTGCCAAACCTTATTATTATTATTATTATTTTCGTTTGCTTTAGCTCTTTGTCAAGAATAGTTGGAATTCTAGGAGCTATTAACATGTCCGACGCCTCCTGTGATTTCTTTATTAATCCGGTAACTCCTAACTTTTTAAAGAAGGTTGTAACTTGTTCAGAAACTTTTGATATTAACAGTAAAAGAGAAAGTCAGAATATGCAAATTCTTGGCAAGACGATGCCTCATGCTTTGAGTCTTTCACATATTCCAAAATGAAATGGAATCATTGAATATAAAACCAGTGTTCAGTATTGCTATCTATACATTATTGCAATATTTTGCGGTGAAATTGTGACTTGAGCAACGATCAGAAATTCTAAAGAAAAATGGATGCATTACAAGGCATAAATTAGCATCACAAAGGTGACAAAGTTAGACTTGAAAGTGTTCAAAAGTGGCTACCTCACTAAGCAAATACAAGCATGTCGTATATGATACGAGACTTCTCTGACATTATCTACAGAGTTATAATCCATAGAAAAACATTAAAAAATCCATTAATGGTAAAAGCCCACCAAAACCCATAAAAGACACACCTTGAACTTCCGAAGGAGGTCATCAAGTTGGAACCTTTATAATCCCCTTCGTTTATCTTGACCTTTGAAGTTCCCTCAAATACAGAAGTTTCATGCACACAGGGCTTTACCCCATAAGGCATTTGGGTCCATGCCAACATTGATCTGGCAATATAACACAGATTTGCATTGTCCCAGGCTGCAAAACGTCTTCCCATTTTCCTGTAAAACCTTTCTGAGAATTCAAGTCTTCCTGTCAAATTATTTCCATTCAGGTGAAGAGCTCTAAGAAAAGGCAGATTTTCCAGACTTCCAGAGAGACTTCCTGAGAGATTATTGTTGCTTAGATCCAAATATATAAGCCTTTTCATTTCTGCCATGGACTCTGGCACACTCCCTGTCAAACTCATGTAAGAAAAGTCTAAAGTTTCTATATTTTGGAAAATTTCCCATTGAATACCTAAGAGATCACCTCCAATTGGGTTGTTGGATATAACCATATGCCGTAAAGAAACCAGTTCTTGAAGTGGCCCAGCCAACCCACCTCTCAATTTGTTATGACTCAGATCTAGAAGTAGAAGATTCTTAAGCCTTCCCAGCTCTCTTGGCAACTCTCCCTCTAGCAAATTGTTGCTCAAGTCCAGCTTTAGAAGGGAATCCAAAAACCCAATCGTCGATGGCAATGCCCCTGAAAGGTTATTCCCGCTTGCATCAAATATTAGAAGCTCAGAGAGACCCCTATAATGAACTGGAATTTCTCCCACAAAATGATTTCCTGAAAGAACTAGTTGCCTCAATCTGACCAAATTACCGATACTCGATGGTAGCTTACCTGTTAGTCCATTCTCTAGCAGCACAAGAGATTGGAGCTTCCTAAGGCGGCCAAATGTGGATGGAATGGTCCCAACCAGACCAGGATTTGATCTCAAGTGCAAAGATTCCAAGCTGTTTGAGAAATTTTCCCAGTTTGAAACGGGGAATCTAACAGGATTTTGGCTAGGAAAAAGGAAACAGCCGGTCAGCGAGAGGACCTTTAAGTGTTTGAGCTTGAAAATTTCTTCTGGAAACTCAGCATTATGGGCGCAGACGAGGGAGTTGTCAAAAACTGGTCCAAGGTTCAAAACAGTAACATACCAGAAGTTTTCATACAGTTCGCAGGAAACTCCCTGTGCATTACCCAAAACATAAATAGTTAAAAGATATCATACTGAATAAAAATGATGCTAAACGCACTCGTATCAGTGAAATAATAGCCTGCTACTGTTGTAATAACAGTTTATAGTTTAGACTGTTAGTACTGTTCCATTAAAGTTCAGACTGAATTGGAAAAACAAAATATAACTTATCTGATTTTTTTCTGTTTGGGTTTATAATTTCGAACCTGTATGGGAGTCCACCCACAAGGGTCCGGATAAAGATCTGATCCGTTCCACCCTTTTCCTACAAGCCCTTGAATAATAGAATACAGGGTTTCCTGCTCTTTCTTCTTCATTGGTGAAAGTGATACTGAAGTGTCTTCGCCCCTGCATAGACAAAAACTGAGGAACACCAGAAGAAGAACATCCACTAGAATCCTTAAGGCCATCGTAAGTGTCAAGGCAGAAGAAGTTACTCAGGAAAATATGCAGTTTCTAAAAGCAGAATAAGCAAAAATTCATGGCCAAGCAAAAGGCAATATCTGCCTCATGACACAGTCGCCCTAGCTATGACATGCAGGGAAAGAGGGATGATGATAGAGTGCCAAATTTTGCTGAAGAGACAAAATACAGGAAGCAGCTCTGACACTCATAAAACATTCAAGCCAAGAAAAGTAACAGAGGAAGGTGGATTGACAAGGCTTGCAACCGAGTGTTAGTAACACTTCTCAAGAAAGAAAAGCAATGAAAGCAATAACAACAAAGGACTGAAAATGAGACAGTAAAATGGAAGAGTGGCGAGGCCGGGAGATGTTATTTTATTGGTTCATGGGTAAGCAGTTTAGCAGTACAGGCTAGTGCGCCTGCATGTATACTTATGAATGGCATACACGTTAATGGGGATAAAAATTTCTATCCACTACTTTTCAATGGAATTGTGTTCATAATAGCGCAAAGAATGAAAACAAAAGAAACTGAAGTAAAAGACAAACATTCCAGTACGTCATTTTTCAATTTCAATACCAGCTCTTTTACCGAAAGTAGGCCAGACTGAGAACAGTATTTCGCATTCATAAAAAGTAAGTGACGGAACAAAGGAAAATTCATCCTTTATTATTTTCTTGAATCAAAAGGTCAGTATGAGAATTGCCATATGGTTGAATGATTAGTATTTGGACCAAACATTGTACAACTGAAAAAAAGAAAAGTGGTGAGTTAGATAGTTACCAATCAGCCTGGGATAAGTTATCATCTTCATTAAAAATTACTAATTAAGATTACAATGGTTGATGAAGGATGATAATGGTTTATTTCGATACAAGATACAGGGTTTGGAAGAAGCTACAGTGGAGTAAGGCTGGAGTTTGGGGGACCATATAATTTGTCTTCTTGGATAATCACATACACATACATAATACTGCGGGCGAACGGTATAAGGCCTACACCAACTGACTGCAATCTTTTATTATTAGAGTACCATTTCCAACCTCAATCATCTTAAAAGCGAGTATGACTCCAGCTCAATTATTTCTGTAAACTATTCAATAAGGTGTTCAGGTCAGAAGGAATAGAGGTATTGCAGTATTTTGCAGCAACAGTTCTGTATTTCAGCTAAACATTTACAGTGTAGAGGCAACATCAATAGTAACCAGACAAACTATCCTGTTAGTTTTTTTTCCAACCAGGATAACACAGAAAGAACCCATATCTGGTTATATCATGTAAAGATCCCCTGCATGTCAAATAGTCCAAACAGAACAGATATAAATTGTTTGTCAATTACTCAAGTTTAAATTGTAAGGGTAAGCGTACAAGATCATATAATCGTTTTATCAAGCATATGATTTCATTTTGAAGATCAAAAAACATAAAATTGACAAGAGAAAAGCTAGGGGAGAAACATGTAACGATATAAATATAAACTAGTTAGGAGAGGGGCAGACTTATAGTTAAAGGAGTGAACGGAGAGGCATAGAGGATCACATGGTGATGAAGGGTTGACCACAAGTTGAAGGGAATAGGGAGGAAGGAGAGAGCAATTAATATATATATAGATATATATATTTTTTTTTTTTTGGGGGGGGGGGGTGTTTGGAGTCTTACAAAGAATGGAGTTGGACCACGCTAAGAGGTTATGAGTAGAAGAGAGTGGACTACTACGCTGAGAAATTACTGCAGGCTGCTGCACACCGTTGCAGTCGCTTTCAACCTCCCTTTGCCCAAGGCCCTCTCTTTCGCCATCACCTTCCCCCCAACCATCCTCCATTCCCAACCCCTCTCTCTCTCTCTCTCTCTCGGATGAGGCGTGAATATTTGAGGTAATTGTTTTCTATGAGAATGATGCAAAAGATTGTAAATATGTATATGATATATATTTTTTATTTTTATTAGTTTTTTTTAATTTTATAATAAATTTTTTTTAAACATCTAGACTCCAGTTTGATCCATTTCCTTGTGAACCTCTAAAGGGAGTATATGAAATTGAAATATATATATATAGAGAGAGAGAGAGAGAGAGAGAGAGAGAGAGAGAGAGAGAGAGAGTTTTATTTGAGTTTTTCATCAAAATATAATAAATACATACTTTTTGTAAATAAATATATAATTTTAAATTAAATTATATATTTGTTATATTTTTTTAAAAAAATTATATATTATTATATTTTAATTAAAATATATTTAATAATAATAATATAAAAATGTGCAGTTTGCTTCTCGACTACTGACGGAGCAATATAGCGTAGTATATAGGGCTGGGTTTGCACCAGATCGAAGCAGGCCTACAATGCTCCTTGACAGGCCCTTTTGCAAATGGCCCAGGCTAGTCTTTAGCAACAGAGAGCTTGGGGCCAGTTCTTTTCTTTTTCCTATTAATAAAAAAATTAAAAATTACATAAGTAGTGCCAACTTTAAGGTTTATCCTGCCAACTCACACTACCTCTTGTATAAGATAACAAATATATTTTTTAAATTTTTTCATCAAAATATATAATTTAAACAAGCGCTTATTCAGGAATAAGTTATTGTATAAATTCTTTTTGTTACAAGAGCAATATTAAATTACTCAATTTATGTTTATATACATGATTTTATATGTTACTAAAAAAAAGGTAATATAAATAAAATACAAGTAAGTTACTCAAATATTACTAGTCAAAATTTATGTTTATATACTTGATTTTATATGTTGCCAAATAAAAAGGTAATATAAATAAACTAATCTAATGTTATTAGTCCGAGCCAATAGTATATTTAGAATTATTTGTTAGCCTTATGTTTACATTTATTAATTTCATGGCACCTATATTGAATACTTTAATGTAAAGATCAACTTGAAAGGCTGTGCTTAATGAGAGATGTAACATTCTCTTTTTATGACATATTATATAATTAGTATTTCAAATAAATTATGATAATTTGTGTGTTAATTTTAAATTAAGATATGTGTCTCATAAAATTATTACTAGTTAAAATAAATTATCATGAATTATGTGTATTGTGTGATGTATGATAATATGGTTATATTAAAAATTTAGTAAATATATTTATTCAATTTCATGACATTTTGTGCTTTATATAAATATTATGCTAATTAAGATAAACTATACGATATGATTAGGTTAAATGAAGAAATTATACCTATTTAGCGTAGCATTATAATGAGCATGCTTATTGAATTGTTTAGTATTTTTTATGTGTTTATAGAAAAGAAAGAGAATTTAGTAATTTTTTGAAGATATAATTAGTGGAAATTACACTACTTAGTGAAATTAAGATTTATTTAATACTTGGCTAGCAATAATAGACTTCGATAAAATTATCAACAGAATCTAGAATAAGTTCCTAACTTTGAGAATAGACACGGATTAATTAAATTATTAAGGAAAAAAATTAATTGAGACATAAGAAGTAATATTTATTAATACACCAAGTAATCAAGAGACTAAAATTAATTTACCAATTTGTTTGAATAAAACTCATACAAATATTTCATAGGAAGAATTAATTTTGAATCTATTAAAATGATTGGGAAAAAAAAAAGTAGCGGTGCAGCACATGAACTAGAAATGTGAAATATGGAAAAGAATGCATATAACACATACTTTTGGCATATTAAGAAGAGATGGCAAAAAGACTTGTGCAGGAAGCAAGCAAAGCTCTTATAACTTCCAACATGTCATCATATCACTTTCATTGCATCATCTTAAGCCAACGCTACAAGTCAGTATATGGAAGGAAGCTTCATAAAATGCCACACACCACACCACTAAGTTCAACAATTAAAGAGGATGAGCTTGAGCACAGAGAAAGCACATTATTACACTGTCCATTTAAGCAGAAACGTGGCAAGGTCATAAACGGTCTTAACACCTATAAATAACCGGAGCTATTCACTCCATCGGGCATAAGCAATTTTAGTAACATAGAGAAGGGAGAGTGGTGGACGTGAGGCGAAAGAGAAAGAAGCTGAGAGAAGCAAGGACAGAAAATAGAAAGGTGTGGGAAAGTGGGAGTGAGAAATTGAGAGTTTTGAGAGAGAGAAAAAGTGAAAGCTACAAGGGAGTTGAGTGAGGAATAAAGGAAAGAAAAAAATGAAGGAAAAGAACTTACAACCTTGTCTAAGTGTATAAGGCTAGTTTATATTCCTCTTAACATCATTTCTTTAATATTTTCTTTATCTTCGTGTCTTCCTTTTTTTTATAGTAGTAAAATTTAAGAAAAATCATAGATTTAAGCTTGAGTGTAAACTCTCTTATGGCTATAACTATATTAAAATTAATTTAGGATTTTATTATTAAACATAAATAACTTAGGCATTTATTAAATATTTGATTTAAATAATTTAAAATTTTATATTATATGTTTGGTATATTTGATTTAGGAGTTATTATAAATATTAGTGTTTTTAATTTATAAGTTATTATTTGTTTTGGTAAATTCTTTTAGAACCTTACAAATTTAATTCAAATAATGTTACTTAATTGCCTTTGTAAAAGAGAATATTTAAAAACCCATCCGTAAAAAATTAAACTTAGAATTATTTTTATACATGGGTGCTTGAATCCGAAATAATTCCTATGCATAAAAGACCTTAGCACTAGGAGTATCTTAAAATAAACTTGACATGGACTTAATTAAGATATGAAAGACATTAAAAAACATGATAAATAGAGAATGTGTTCCATTACAATTTGTACAAACAACTAATAATTTCTTAGACTAGATTTAGTAGCATGTACAATAATATTTTGTGAATTATCTATCTGTAATTTAAGCTTTTATTTATTAACTATGATTCATGCTCTTATTAATTATATGATATATGACTTGTATGACTTGGAATGATAATACATTTGGTTATATCTTATATATTTGAATGTTGGTTGTGTGATAAATACTTGTTTGTATGCTATGCTTAAAATGAATTTCTTTTGGTAAAAGGGAATTTTAAGGTAAATATAGGATTCTCAAGAAGTGGACTTTTGCTAGTATATGGTATTTAGAGATGGGATTCTATAATTCCTAATTTTATAATTAGTTTTTAGAAGATAGAATTTTTAAGGGAGAAAATCCTAGCACGAAATGGTTTTTATTTTCCACAAAAACAATGTTATTGTTTATATAAAATGAATAATATAGTCATCTAGAATCAACTTGAGAGTCAAAGTCTCTAAAAAATTAAAGTCCTATTAAAAAAAAAATTATGAAAGAAGGGTTACAAGAAGGTTGGGAGACCCTCATGTAACTTCAGACTTTATGTTTCAAGTTAAGGTTTATAGATTCATCATAAAGAATGTCCTAATTATTTTTACTCTTGTCGGTGGTGATTTCATTAATTATAATGATTAAGAATAATAATCTTTTTCATTAACGACTTAAAAAACTTAGATCTTATGTCAAATAGTATGTGATATTTAATAAGTTATTTATGATTGTAAAAAACTAAACTTATAAAAATGGTATAGGACACTTAATATGAGACTTGTAGATATATTTTCTTTATAACTAATACTTTCAAAACAAGATCATCTATATTTCTTTAAAAAGATATGTATAAAGGATACTCATTAAAAATCTGTTCAAAATAAATATGTAGAAGCTGTCCAATGGATTTAACGCAGCATGGAGTGTATTTCTACTGTCCCTCCAACAATTCCTATTGCTTAATAACGAAAGTCTTGATCTCTATAATATTTGAAAGTTTTATTATTCTTTGTTATTTTGTGTCCAATAATAGAAAAGAGAATGTCCGTATGATAAAGGCATATATATCAAAGGTGAAATGGAAGGCTTAATTTGTGACAAAAACATTAAAAGTGATAAAAATTAATTTTCATAGCCGGTCCCAAGCTCGGAAAAAAGAGGAAGGTTGTGTTAGGCAATCGATAGCCAACGTAAAACTTTGTCGAATTTTTATGACATGGACAATCGATATATGAAACGTAATGCTAGGACGTTGCTCGGAAGTAACGCGCTGTATAGCTCGGGTATAGTGACAAGTGAGCAAGAGCCGCTACATCGTCACCTGAGTATAGTGAAAAATAAGCAAGGGCTTCCACATTTTCGTGAACGAATGTGGGTAAAGAAGTTAGTTCATGAGAGTAGGATTCGTTTTGGGACTTGGAATATAGGTACACTTACGGGTAAGTCAATGGAAATAGTAGATACCATGATTAGGAAGAAAATTAATTTTATGTGTTTGCAAGAAACTAAATGGGTAAAAGAAAAAGCGAAAGAATTAGACACTTCGGATTTTAAACTTTGATATACTGGGAAGGATAAATCTAAAAATGGAGTAGGTATAATTGTAGATAAGTTTTGAAAAAATACTATAGTGGATGTAAAAAAGTTAGGAGATAGAATGATTGCATTAAAGTTAGTAGTAAAAAAGGAAATTTTTAATGTCATTAGTGCCTATGCACCACAAGTAGGATTAGAAAAACACCACAAAGTAAAGTTTTGGGAGGATTTAGAATGTTTAGTTCAGGAAATACCATTAGGAGAAAAGATTCTTTTAAGAGGGGATTTAAATGGTCATGTGGGAAGTGTATCTTCATGTTACGAGAGTGTTCATGAAGGATATGGTATAGGGGAAGCAAATGCAAAGGGTGAAACTATTCTAGACTTTTCATTGACGTTCGATCTTATAGTAACTAACACTTGTTTTAGAAAGCGTGAGGAACATCTTATCACGTACAAAAGTGGAAGGGTATGTTCTCAAATCGATTTCTTTCTTATAAGAAAATCAGATAGAAAACTTTGCATGGATTACAAAGTTATACCTGGAGAGAGTTTAACTACTCAACATAGAGTTCTGGTTATTGATGTACGAATTAGGAGGAGAGTAAAAAACAAAAGGCAAAATAGGGTGTTAAGAACTAAGTGGTGGCAACTAAAGGGAGATAAAGAAAAGAATGTGCAGAAACGGATTGTGGAGGAAGGACCTTGGGAAATACAAGGAAGTGCTAACGATATGTGGAATGGAATGGCTAAAGAGATTAGGAAAGTGGCAAAGGAAATATTAGGTGAATCAAAAGGTTTTGGACCTAGAGATAAAGAATCTTGGTGGTGGGATGCAAGCGTGCAAGATAAAGTTAAAGTTAAGAGGGAGTGTTATAAAGTGTGATCATTGTGTAGGAGTAATGAAAATTGAGAGAAATATAAAGTAGCTAAGAAAGAGACTAAGAAGGCAGTGAACGAAGCGAGAATGAGGGCATTCTATGGGTTATACCAATCTTTAGGTACTAAAGTTGGGAAAAGAAATATTTACAAGTTAGCTAAAAGTGGGGAAAGAAAGACAAGAGACGTTGACCAAGTAAAATGTATTAAAGATAAAGAAGATAAAGTCTTGGTCACGGAACAAGATATCAGAAAACGGTGGAAGAATTATTTTCATAGGCTTTTTAATGAAGGTCATGAGATTGCATTGCAATCGGATAGATTAGACACTAGAGAAGAAGATCAAAATTATACTTTTTATCGTAGGATTTGTGAGGCAGAGGTAAAAGAAGCATTAAAGAGAATGGAGAGTGGCAGAGCAGTTGGACCGGATAATATACCTATTGAGGTATGGACGGGTTTAGGAGGGAAAGGTATAAGTTGGCTCACAAAGTTATTTAATAAAATTATGAGATCTAAGAGAATGTCATATGAGTGGAGGAGAAGTTCTTTAATTCCTATTTATAAGAATAAGGGGGACATTCAAGATTGTGCAAATTATAGAGGAATTAAGCTCATGAGCCACACAATGAAATTATGGGAAAGAGTAATTGAGCAACGATTAAGGAAAGAGACCCAAGTTACGGAGAATCAATTTGGTTTATGCCGGGAAGGTCAACTATGGAAGCAATATATTTGTTGCGAAGATTAATGGAGCAATATCGAGAGAATCAAAGAGATTTACATATGGTGTTTATCGATTTGGAAAAAGCATATGATAGAGTACCAAGAAAGGTTTTATGGAAGGCTTTGGAGAAAAAAGGAATTCGTATAGCTTATATTTGAGCAATACAAGATATGTATGGTGAGGCTACAACTAATGTAGTAACAAAAGGTGGACGTACAGAAGATTTTTCGATAATTATTGGTTTACATCAAGGGTCAACTCTGAGTCCTTATCTATTTACTTTAGTATTGGATGTGCTTACTGAACATATCCAAGAGCCGGTACCACGGTGTATGCTATTTGCAGACGATATTGTCTTAGTTGGGGAATCGAGAGTAGACATAAATGAGAAGTTAGAGAGGTGAAGATTAACTTTGGAAACTCATGGATTTTGTTTAAGTAGAAATAAAACCAAGTATATGGAGTGTAAGTTTAGTAAGAGACACATCACTTCTAGCGTAGAAGTGAAAGTTGAAAAACATATTATACCACAAGTCACACTATTTAAATATCTTGAATCTGTCATACAACATAATGGGGAAATAGAAGAAGACGTAAAACATAAGATTCAAGCGAGGTGGATGAAGTGGAGGAGTGCTTCAGGTGTTATTTGTGATAGAAGAGTACCACTCAAACTTAAGGGTAAATTCTATCGTACAGATATAAGACATGCAATGTTGTATGGAACTGAGTGTTGGGCAATAAAAAGTCAACAAGAGAATAAGTTCAATGTTGCAGAGATGAGAATGTTGCGTTGGATGAGTGGACACACTAGACGAGATCGGATTAGAAATGAATACATTAGAGAGAAAGTAGAAGTCGTCCCTATTGTGAAAAATATTGTAGAATCAAGACTTAGATGGTTTGGTCATGTTGGGAGAAGACCTATAGAAGCCCCAATTAGGAGACTAGATGAGATGGATAATAGTCCAATAATTAGAAGTAGAGGAAGACCAAGATAAACTACAGGAGAAATTATTAAGAGAGATTTAGATTTAAATGATTTGTCTAAAAATATGATTTACGATAGGTGTTTATGGCGTCAATTGATCCATGTAACCGACCCCACTTAGTGGGAAAAGGCTTTGTTGTTGTTGTTGTTGTTGTTGTTGTTGTAATATATAAAAAAATTATAATATGGGTTGGGTTTAGAAAAATTTAAATCTAACTTGTTTTGTATTCATATATTTTTCTAAATGAATCTATTTTTTACTAGGTTCATATTCTTTTTTTTATTTTTTGGGTTAGGCCTATTGATTCAGGTGGATTTTCTGACCTATGATAAGGTCTTGCATATGTTAAGAAAAGTTAAAAAGATAAAATTCATGTAAAATTTTTTTAATCAAAATATAATAGGTAAGGAATTTTTTTTAAATAATCAATTATACTATGCTAAGTTATAAAAAAATGTATAATGTCTTATTTTTATTAAACAAATTATTTGGTTATAAATATATAAAAAAATACACATAAAATTTGTTCAATTAAAGAAAAAAGGTACTTGCGGTTTTTTTTTTTTCCAGTCAATGATTCGTAGAAATGAAAACTGGCCCAAAGCGCGAGCTTGTCTAGCTTTCTTCGAAGCCATGGAGTAGGAAATGGGCCTGTAGATTTTTATCGGGTCGGTCGTAGAGCTTAGCCTCGACGCCTGAGCCCGCAGCGAGTCCCTATGCGCGAAGAGACGAAGGTACAAAAGCCCGAGCTTTCTCGCTCGCTACCCAACTCCGATTCCTGCAATCAAACTGTGAAATCTGTCTGTGAACTCGTCGAATCCAGAACAAACATGGCGCAAGATTCTCAGAAGAGGTTCCTTTCCGTCATGGACAAGCTCTTCCATGCTCCCAAATCCGTACCGCGTTCTTCCACCTCCAGGTTCTTTCTGTTATCTTCGCTTTCCTTTTTTTTTTTTTTGGTTCTTTCATCATTATTATTGTTAAGAATCCACCTAGCGTCTTGGTTTGTTTTTCATTCGGTAACCATGAAAATACATGAATGTTCTGAGCTCCTGAAAGCAATTATTGACTCATATGGCTTTGTTCTTTTTACCCTTATGTTTGTGTGCAGTGGTGATTCTTGTGGAGAACAATGAAACACGACTGTTTGAGATAAATAACTGTAGTAAATTCATCTAGAGCATTATAGATGGGGTTCAAAATAATGTCAGTTAGCTTTCAAAATTTTTGACATTGTTCTTTTCGTGAAAATTTTTTAGACCATCAAAAGTAGCCTTAATTTGCTAAATTAAAATTTGTAGATATTATCATTATAGTTTTGTTTCGACCGTATCTAAATTATTGCTCAAGTAATTAGCTAAGAAGTTTGATGTATTAAATATAGGATATTTTACCTCTTTGAAGATCTTTTAGGAAGTGGGAAGTAATAATATTTTTCTGTTCTCAGTTCATCAGGAGTACAACTATCAGGAAGTAAGAAACGTTCATATGAGTCAACTGCATTAGGGGCAAGGGAATCAAATTTGAAAGGGGATGTTGCTGAGGGACAGCAGCCCTCATCTGCTGCAGCTGGCACCCCTCAAGGACCACTCTGCAGACCATGGGATCGTGGTGACTTTTTGAAAAGATTAGCCACATTCAAATCGATATTATGGTTTGCTAAACCAAAGGTTGTATCTAGCTGTACACAGTCAACATTTGTAGTCTTGCGCTCCTTCTCCCTCTCTTAATGTTTTCCTTACCCTTTCAGAAAATCTATTCTTGTTCTATTGTTTAAGATCTTAATCCTAATGTATACCTACATTTCAGCATCAGAGTTGTGAACTTGTGATCTAATGCTTAGTTCCCTTGTTGAGAAAATGACTGATTTCTTTTTCATGTTATGACTGCTAGATGATGCAATAAAACTTACATTTTGGATTAGATTTTAATCCTAATGTGTACCCGTGTTTTGACATCAGAATTATAATATACTGCTTTTAGTATAGTGTGTGTTTCTCCAATTTCTTAAATTTTGAGAAAATAACAGATAATTTATGTTATGACTATTTATTAACACTGAAATATGTCCTATGCCCTATGTACTTTGAATTTGAGGGCATTTCCTTCTTCTTCGTCATAGGAGAAAGAGCAGGGGTGGGATTAAGAGATTTAGAGAACAATGAAAATTTTTAGCATTAATCACTGTGTTTGCTGATATGAAAATTCACTAAGCCTATAATTGCAGGTTTTTTCCTAATTTTTTTTTTAAAAACAAATGGACCTTTGAGCAGAAGGAAAGGATTTCAAAGTTTGTGGCTATGGATTTCTTCGACTAATTGTTTTTAGACAATATTTGACAGAGAGTTACATATTTTTTTTAAGGCAGTGTCATTATGGCATAACATATACTTAATTAATGAAAACCTCATGCTTATTGATTTCCATCTATCAAGGATCATTTAGCTGTATAATTTGTAACATTTGGTCTACAGCAGACCTTCCTATGTCACCCCCACTTTCTCCTCCCAAAAAAAAAAATTGTGGATTATCTTTTGACTTCTAAAGTTTACAGGTAGTGAGTGCTGTAAATTGTGCTAGGAGAGGTTGGATCAATGTAGATATTGATACCATAGCCTGTGAATCATGTGGGGCACGTCTCCTTTTCTCCACACCAGCATCTTGGAATCAGCAGCAGGGTTTGCTATTGTTTTCATTTCTATATCTTTAATAATTTTGCAACAATATTTGGTTTATATATTTCTTAACTAGAATTTGTTTTTTTTTTCAGTGGAGAAGGCAGCCTTGGTTTTTAGTTTAAAGCTGGATAATGGACATAAGCTACTTTGTCCATGGATCAACAATGCCTGTGATGAAACACTGACAAGATTCCCACCTATACCTCCTCCAGCATTAGTCGATAATTTTAGAGAACGTTGTTCTGCTCTCTTGCAACTATCAGCTCTTCCTCGAATTTCATCATCCACAGTAGAATTCCTCAAAAGCCCCCTACTGGAAGACTTTCTTGGACACTCTTCAATGCTGGAGGGTGGAAATGGATGTGCCAACAATTCTGAGATAGAAAATCTTAGCAGCCAGCATGAAGTGAAATTATATTATCAGGTATAACTGTATGCTAGAAATTTAAAAGTCTTTATTTGCTCTATGTTGGTTAAGATTCCTTCCATTACTGGCATATGATCCATTCACTGTATTTTTGTTTTGCTTCATGAACTTGATACTTTTTTATGAACTAGAATTTGTCCATACTCTGTTTAATTATAGGTTTAACAGCATTTCAATATCATTCTTAGGAGATGTGGCAGGACTTCTTGCCTTAAACACCACTTCCCTCGGTTGATGTTTGCTGATAGTGATCTTTCCGGCTTGATTAATATTCATTTGCAATATTTTAAATGTTTTTTAAGTGATCATGAATGGACTAGAGAGTCTGCTGATGTTATATGTGTCTTCTCCATGTTACGTTAACAGTTCATATTCAAACACAAATAGTGGTTTACCCTAATTCACCTGATTAGCTAATGGTGTTTTAAAATTTTTGCAGGTTCAGAAGCTTGTAAGTTTATGTGGCTGGACACCTCGTTGTCTACCTTACATAGTTGATTGCAAGGATATATCAGACCAGTCCAATAGAAATATAGTTGCAGATATGAAGAATAATAGCCTCATTGTCCATTCTGCTAAAGCTGATGCAAGTTTGAAAACAGATGAAAATTCCAAGGGTTCTAGTGGAGAACAAATGGATCCCAATTCTGTAGTTTTAGACTGTGGCCTATGTGGAGCCACCGTTGGATTGTGGGCATTCTGTACTGTTCCTCAGCCTGTTGAGTTATTTAGATTAGTGGGATATACAGAAATTAATGTTGAAAATGATTTTGAGAATTCATTCAATAAACATGATCGTGAAAATAGGCAATGTGTAACTAGTACCTTGTTAGATGTTGCAACTTCATCCAAAAATAGTTCAAGTCTAAATATGACAATTGCAGGGGGTCCTCCCCCAACAAAACAAAATTTTAAAGCAACAATATCTTTTCCTGTTATTGGTCAGAATTTAAGGGCTCGGCTTTCTTATGATTCTGATTTTAGAGATCATGCTCTTGTTGATGGAGATGGTATTCAGTCTGACTCACAGAAGAGGATCAGGCTTCAGGAGAAAACAGATAGTACTGTTGATAAATCCATTAGACAACTTGTTCCTATGTCATCTGAAAGAATGGAAATTTCAAAACATGCAACTGCTTCTCAAGCTAGTATTACTGATTCAATTGTAGATGATGCTATTGCGGGCACCCAGAATAAAGGACACCCTTCAAGTTCTAAGGATATTGTTCCTATACATGTAGAGTCTGATGGATTGAACAGTTCAGCTGCAGTAGATCCCAGTAGCTCTCAGGTTAGAGATTGTCTAGTTGTAAATTTACAGTTAGAAAGTTTGACTGCCTATTAATTATTGCATCTGGTAATTGCAATTTCTGACAGAACTAAGGAACAAATGTGACTTATGATGTTGAGGTTTCTTTGATTGATCTTAAATAGTCTTGCATCTGATATGGAAACTTTGTTGGAAAACTACGTTTACTATATTACTGTGCAGAAAGATTTGATAGAAAGTAAAGCCCTTTCTGTTGCACAGGAGACTCAGAATTATGGGGTCAGAGATGGAGGAGAGAATCCCGTGAACTGTGAAGATGCAAGTTGTAGTTTAGGTAAGCACTTTGTTTGAGAGCTCCTTGAAATTTAATTATTATCTTTGAACTCTTCTGTTTTTGTGTTACTAGCTCTTTTCCTTGTTATCTAAAGCGTATAACTTCTTTGTTCATTTATTGCTAAACCCCCTCCCCCCTTTTGACAACATTCTAATTGGCAGTTGCATCATTTTGGTTAAGTTTAAGCATGACAATGTATAATTTACCTGTCATCATCAGTTAATTTGTTGAATAAATGAGAAGGTTCAGAATCTTCTTCCTTTTCCTTTCCAGGAAAAGATCTGAGACCGTTGCTGTCTAATGAAGCAATGGAGTTTGATCCAATCAGGCAGCATAGGCACTTCTGCCCCTGGATTGCTTCAATGAGTGATGAGGAACCTGGATGGAAACAAACATTATCTGCCTTATATCGTCAGCAAAATCATTTGCATTCTTCACCACATCAATCTCCCTCATCCACTTCCATTGTTAAGGTATTAATTGCAAATCTCACTTCTGTAATAGTCATTAAATTGTAACAAAGTAAATTGGTGGATGGCAGCATCAAGGACAAGATTGCGTTGAATCACTCTACCTTTGCTTTATTTGAACATAATGCTATGCATTCTTTGACATTCCCATGCATGTTCTTGGGACAACACCAAATAGCTGAATATATGCTTTTAAAGTTGACAAGAACCTGGGGTTAAATTGTCACCCTAAGATTGGCCCCAAAAAAAAAAATTGTTACCCTAACACTCTTATGCATAATTGCTGAAAGTGAAAAAAGAAAGAATTAATGTCGATGCTGTTGATAGAAAGCAAACAAACAATGAAAGTTTGATCAATTTTAATTATATTATCTCAAATCTCAACTTTATTATATGACATGTTTGCCAATATTGGTGGAAGTAGCTGCAAAACTTTTTCTATGTATTTGGTGAACATGTACGTCTTTTTGAAGAGGTTAGTTTCTTACCATGTACTTTGTGTGCAGGTGGATGACCCTATTGGTTCGGTTAGAAGGCTTTTCATGTCTCCATCCAGCAGAAGAATGAAACTGCCGCGCATCTCAGGACACGATGTAGAGCAGAGGTAGCTTCAGCCAGACGTCCCGGTGGTAGTGGACTAACTCTTCGACACCACCAAGTTTCCACCCAACCTGGTTCAAGTTGTCTACCCATGGCATTTTTCATTGCTTGCTAAAATTGTTGTATTAAAAGTTCATTTTTTTCCCATTTAGTTATACCATTCCCCTCCCAACAATAGAAAACAATTTGTAGCACCTTGATGCTTGTGATTCACGATTGCTGTGCCTGTAAAACTGAGTTGTAACATCCTTTTTTTTTTCCTCCCATTTGAGATTTGCTGTACAAATGGATGACGATGGACTCTGTTATACAGATGTTTGAGCTACCCGACTAGTTCAAAGAGGGTCATAATCTTGTCGCTGCAAAGTTCCGCATACAGGCCGCTGCAATGAATGATGACCGCGAGCTCTATAACAATGTGTTTTGAGAACTTACAATGACATTCGGGCCAAAATTATCTTCATTAAAAGTTACAAACGATGAGAAGGTTAAAACTCGACTTGTTCAATTGATCGTACTTTTCTTCATTTCTTAAATTCTGCTAAGTATAATTTGATAATGATTAAATTAATAATCTAGTTGTTGAAATGCTGAACTTTCAAAAATAAAGATTATTAATTTTTCAAAGATTAAATTATTAACTCACTCATTTGTTGGCTTCTTACACGTGGTTAGACATGGCACTTGAATGCCGAGCTTAACGAGGTTTCGTATGGACTTTGTTCTCAAGCCCTATAAATTAGGGTTCTACAAAGGACTGGTTAAAGAGCAAGTGCGTTTGAAAATAGTACATTTAATATAATAATTAATATTAATTTAAAATTGTATAAGATAAAATATATTTTCATCCTTTAATTTTATCTCAAATATTACTTTTGACCTTTAAATTTATTTTGTTTTAATTTAAGTTTTTTTTTATAATTTTATATCGAGTTTTACTTTTATTCTTTAATTTTTTCTTGTTTTAATATGATCTTTTAACTTTATTTTTAATTTTTATTTTGTTTTAATTTAATTCTTTAATTTAATTTTAAATTTTATTTTTTAAGTTTATTTTATTCTAATATGCTATAATCTAACTAATGCTCTCTCTCTCCTCCCCAGCCCGCCCCCAAAAAAAAAATATATCAAATGGGTATTGTCACTGGAAAGATCAAGGTTGCCCCCCTTGTCTATCAATAATAATATGCCCTTATTATTTTGGGTTTACAAAATGCACTGGGTGGTGTCAAAAGGAGTATTATAACAAGGAAATTCCACTTGGTAAGGAGTTATTAAAATTAAGTATGATGGGCCGCATGGGACTTTTTAAAAGTATTTTATTTTGATGGTATTAAAGGAAAAAAAAACTTAAGTAGTTTTTTTAAAGTTAAAAGCTAAACTGAAATTAAATAATAAAAATAACATTTGAGATAAAGTTAAAAAAATAAATTTAAAATAAATAAAGTTAAGATATGAAAATAAAATTTAAGGTAATATTAAGAGATCAAATTAGAACTAAATGAAATTAAAGGATAAAAAGTAAAATATAAGATAAAATTTAAAAATTAAATTAAAACTAAATAAAGTTATAAGACAAAAAATAAAATTTCAAATAAAATTAAAGAACCAGAATCTATACTTAAATCATTTTTAAACTAGCAAACATTATTGATTCTGTTATTTATCAATTTAATAAGATTACCTTTGAAATCATAAAACTTAACTAAAACCCTACACTCTAAAATTCTAAAACCTACACTTCTAGGTCTTAAAGTCCTGAACTCTTAAATTATAAAATTTTAAACCCTAACCTTTAAAAACCTAACTCGAAAAAATCTAAACTCTGAACCCTCAAAAAAGCTAAACTTTAAATTTGTAAATCTAAACTCCTAAAACCTTGAAAATCTAAAACTTTAACAAAGTTGGACGTCCCTTATCTCCTATGTACTACATACCTTAATCACTGAGTAGGTTTATGTCAGATCTTGTATTATTTGTTCTTTTAATGTTTAATTTTTTTGAAGAGCTTTTATTTATTTTTCAACAAATATTATCTTTACGTTAATTTTTATATTAAAATACTAAATATAAATTTGACAAATGTGAATAAAAAAGTGTAGAACTTAAAAAAAAACGGTGCAATTAGAATAATTTATTTTTGTGCTTCGATATGAAAGGACTTGGATCTCCTCCGGACATGCTATTATTTTACAATAAAATTGGACAATTTAAATTTAAAATTTTTATTTTATATAAAATAAAAATAATTTTTTTAATTTTTATTAAACAAACTCTTCATTCTACATTTGTTTCTTTTAAAATAAAAATATATATACATCAAAATAAAAATAAAAATAATAAAAAATTTAAAAATAAAATTTAAATCATCTAATTCAAATTTAAACAATATAAATCTACTCCAAAAACTACATCACCCCGGAAGCACCAAGATCCAAGTCTAGAGTTGAATGGTTTGATCAAATTGCGAAACACCATGTTTGAGTACCCCCACAATACAGGTGATACCTGCACCAACAGAAAAAGTCTGAGTCAGATACAGTGATCCACCTTCCCTCATGGCCTCATCTAAGGTGACCAAATCCTCATCCCAAAATAGAACCCTCCTCTCCCCTTTCTCCTTTTAAAGACAAATTCCCTTCTCTTCCCCACTCTCTCTCTCTCTCTCTCGATGACCTTCAAGCTCCCTACCATGGCTGACCATCAACCCAACTCAGCCCATACGCAGAGAGCCTCAAAACCCAGATCATCCTCAGCCGCATTTCTTCGAAAACTTCATCGGCATTCACCAACGCCCGCTCAGCTCCTTGGGCTCATCACCGTCTTTGCAGTCGCCACCGTCTCCCTCTTCATCGCCGGCCTAACTGTCACGGGGTTCACCCTCGCTCTCATCTTCCTCACGCCGTTGATCATCATATCCAGCCCCATTTGGGTCCCCATTGCTGCCATACTCTTCCTCGTCGCCGCCGGCTTCTTGGCCGTTTGTGGATTCGGGGCCGTCGTTGTGGCGGCGTTGTCGTGGATGTACCGGTACTTCAAGGGACTCCACCCGCCCGGTTCGGACCGGGTCGACTACGCGCGGAACCGCATCTATGACACGGCAAACCACGTGAAGGAGTGTGCTTGGGAGTATGGTGGATTTTTGCAGGGTAAGGTGAAGGATGCCGCGCCTGGCGCGTGATTCATCGTTTGAACCGGCCGGTTCGGCTTCTTTTGGGTTTTGCGTGCATGATTGTGTGCTATAGACGCCGGGATTAAATTTCCTTCTTTTTGTTATTTGAGAGTAAGTTAGACTTATGTTTTCGTATTACAAGTATTTTATGGTTTAAAATCATTTCAAACATGCATACAAATTTTTTTTTGGGTCTTTTTTTTTTAGAAGATTTATAACTTTCGTATAATAACACCCTGTTTGGTATAATGCGGATGTAGACGTATTTTTTTATATATATAGTTATTCAATATATATTATACTTTTATAATTATTATTTTATTTATAAAATTATTATTTTAATTATTATATTATTTTTTAAAAAATTAAAATATACAAATAATTTTTTATCTTATTTATCCTTCATTTTTTTATATTCTCTTTTTTTTTTACAATATTATACCAAATATACTCTAAAAGTACAATTTAAATTTCATGAGTATAGGAATTTTTATCCGATAAATTCTTTTATATATCCATATTTTTTGTCACATGTTGGCACTTTGATTTTTCGAACATCTATTTATTCTCATAGAAAATGCAATAGTAAAAAAGTTAGAATGACTACTTATTATCATTAAAAAAATCAAATAATGAGAATCTACAAATTTTTATATAATTATAATTAAATGTTCAATTTTAAAACTTAATATTAAATAATTATCTTAACTTTAAAAAAAGTAAATGAAACATGTGCCTGTTAAGCCATTAATATAAAATAATGTCAAATACCACCATACTCAAATAATATCCACTCTTGTTACATTAATCAATGCTTTTTTGGCCAGATAAAATTAATTGGCACTTTGCTAAGTAGATGGAGTGGAGTTGAGAGAATTTAAACCTTTTTATGTAACCATGTGAAAATAAAAATAAAACATTATTTTTTTAAAAAAAATTGTTCTATAATTAAAATTTTGGTGTTTATTATATAAAAAAATATATAAAAACACGTTGTATATATGGGATGTTGTTTGACTTGGCTTTGTTGGGCCAGGACAATATGTACAGCAACATAACAGGCTTTGAGCCAGTACTGTAACAAGCTTATAGCATCAAATTAAGATGATAGATTGTTAACAAGTGAGAGTTTAGATCAAAAGAAAAAGGTAAAGTTATTAACCAATAAATATAAATAAATAAATAAAGGTTAAGTGAATTTACACAATACTGATTAGCAAATTAATCATAATAGAAAACAATCCATAAAAAGTAATGTTTGTCCTTATAGTAGTAAGAAATTAACCAAACATACAGTTAATCACAAGTTGTATTTTTTAATTGTAACTCTTACTTTCTGTATGGAAATAGTGTACTAAGAATATTAATGAATTTTTTTTGGGAATTTTTAATAATTTAAGACTTTGAATGTAAAAAGACTGTATCATCTAATTCTCTTGGTATTAAAAGATAATTAAATTGAGGAAGATTACTTTTTGGTAAGCTGTTCAATATTTAGAACTTAGAAGTTCTTTTTTTTTTTTGACGTAAATGAGCTTATCATTTTTTGGCCAATCATTCAAGTTAAAAAAAAAAACAAGGGGCTCATGGTACAGCAACAAAATAAATTTTTTTAAATGTACCATATTAATATATAAAAAAATTTGATCTTAAAATTCACTTTAAATCCCCTGCTTGTGTTGTGCATGAGATCGATATATTTGATAACCAAAAAAAAAATTATTTCTTACTAGTTTTACCATCGTAGCAGGGGATTTAGATATTTTAAAATTGTTTGAAAGAAACTATAACCTTAACAAAATCTCAAGATATCTCTCACCATTGTTATTAAAAAAAAAAAAAAAAGAGCATAAGAATTTGTATATTGTGATCACTTTAGCATCAAAATCTTTTCCGACACAACTCAATTTTACATTTACTATTTAATTTTTTTTTTGGGTTGGCCAAGTACTAATTAAACTATTTTTTTGTTGACTAGCATGTTTATGTTTAGTATGTTGAAATATAAAAAATTATTGACACTGATATCTATAAAAACAAGATGCTAGAAATTCTTTTATGAGAGTTTTCAGTTTAAAATAATTGTATTTTTAATAATTTTTATACATATGAATTATATTATGATAAGTTTTCATTCTAATACTAAACACATTGAAAATTTTAATCACCACCATATCTTATATTATAGCATTCACTGTACATGATGTTACTAAAATCGGCCAACCCAACTCATAATCTGCCCCACGTGGATATTTTTGACATAGGTGGGCTGAGTTAGCTGAGCTCATTCATATAAGAAATGCCTATAAAATTGGCTCTGCACACTCCTTTATGGGCCATGAGGGCTAGGCTGGGCCAGCCCAATTTTTTTAGATCAACTTTACATGTTATTTAATATGTGTGTGTGTGTTAAAAAATGTTTCACCTATTGAAATAACATAACTTACATCTATAATTAATTTATCATTCAATAAGTCTTAAAATAATGTGATAGTGTTAAATTAAACAAAATTTAGATAACATGTTTGGCCGACAAATGAAAAATCACATATATCTAGTGCGTATTTAGATGAGCGGTGGTGGTGTTTTTTAAACCACGTTTCAGACAAAACAATGAATTGTTGCTTCTACGTACTATGGTTGGGTAAATAGGATTTTCAGCTTTTCCACCACAAAACCAAACAGGCTTTTAATTGTTTGGACAATGAACTTGATCAATGGGGCATTGTGGTCCAAATTGTGATTTACCATTTGTTATATTAAGCGAAACTATATCATGACATTAAATTGTTGCTTGAACAAGTTACTAAACAACGAGATTTTCAGATAATTTACATAAATAACTTAAGCCCAAAATTGTTACAGACAAATGGATATATCTACTTGAATATGTATACCATATAAATCTTTTCAAGTGGGGTTTTCTTAACATCAACTATCTTTGGAGCGCTCTACGCTACTTGTATTTTTTAAAAGATCACTATTAACATTTTCTCATTAGAAAAAAAAAGTTAAATTATTTTTTATTAGATATTCAAGTTATACAACTCTTTTTATTTTACAAAATTATAATATCTTCCTCTTAACACTAATAGATACATTATACTAACTCCTATGATTAAAAAATTATAATTATATTTATTTTGACTAAAAATATTTATATATATATTATTAGTTAATATAATAAGTATTAAATATGTATTTGACGTAAATTTTAAATCTAAAATAAACTGAATTTATAATTTTAAACACAGAATAAAAATTAATAAAGTAAACATTTTGAAATATATATTCTTTAAATAAGTTGTATTTTTAATAAGAGAAAATAATGTCATTTTTAAAAATATCTTAATCATATTTCAGTTTGAGAGGATTTGTGTATTTCATAATAGAAAAAAAAAGTTATATGAATTAAATGCTTCTTTTATTAAAAAAATAGATAAATAAAAAAAATGAAACATAAATAAGAATTAATCCTCCAAGTTGTGAAATTCATAGTAGACTAGAAAAGTTCAATGACACCTTGACGAAGAAAGTTATGTCCAGCTGTCTATGGCATTTTGGTTGTTTATAATTGTTCAAAGTTCAAACACCCCCCCCCCCCCCCTTCATCGTCTGCTGAACCAGTCAGAGGCACACATTGTTCTACGCTTTGTGGATTTATAGCAAACTCAATCTACACGGTCAAGTCAACCCCTTTGACTTCTATGTCTCATCCATCCCATATGTGTTACCTATCTACAAGTCAATATTGGATACTTTCTTTTCTATAATTATTTTGTTCTTTAATTCTTGAAAGATATGTATGGTACTCTCATATATATTATCGGGATCGTAAAGGCTCAAATTTATTTAACAGTTTTTATAAATTAATTGACAGTGATAAGTGAAGGAGATAATGATTAACTAGGTAAGAATCTTTGCATTTAGATACTGAAAATATTATCTTTTAATCTTATGTGAAATGTAAGCGTGACTTTTTCTTTGGATAATGAACTCTAATTGTGTTTTAAGGTGGAATTTGATCACAGGGGACAAGAAGTATATCATCAGTAACGTAAGCATAAGTTTCTTTGAATAAGTAACACTTTGAAGCTTCGACGAATATTAAATAGAAAAAGAAAAAGAAAAAGATGAATGAGCTATACAGGCTTAGGACTAGACCAAATTTTTATTCTGATTCCTTATAAATAATTTTTTTAATTTAATATTTAATAAAATTGTCTTTTCAATTTAGTCTTATATATATATATATATATATATTTGGTTACTTATAAATAAATTTGGTTATTAGAATGATATATTTATCAATTTATTATTAATAAAATTAACAGTCAGCTTACATATTATATAATTATGACTATACAATAATCTATCCAAATATATGTTATATACTATCGTATATGTTAATTTTGTTTATAGTATATTAATGTTATAAGAATATTATTGATAATAATTCTATTTTTGAAGAATCAAATTAAAAAATATCTATTTGTAAAAAATTAAATTGACAAAGTAATTTTATAAGGGGAGATTAAAAATTATTTTATAAAAATCAAATTAAAAAAAATACTTTTTTTTATAAGTGACCAAATAAAATTTTAGTAATTCTTTTTATTTTTTTTGGTATTCAAAAAATGATATTTATGTTCCTCTCTTTGATTTCAATGATCTCTAAGATGATGAGTAGTGGCTGTGCCCTACAAGAGTATGAAACCGAATTCTCTACAAGTTTGGGGTTTGCGCGTTCCAATTTCAACTGTTTAGATTTTATAAAAAAAAAAATGATATAAAATATTAATTTTTTTTTTTTTGTAATCGACATTATAAAACTGTTTTTATTTTACATTCTATATCTTATAAAGTGAAAAAAATTTTTAAATTTAAAAAAAAAATATAAAATATAAAATGTTCATATTAAATTTAAACAATCCAACCAAATAGAATACACGTAGATGTGCACGGCATCCATGCATCAAGAGTACAAGAGGATGCAATGGCCCAGTATAGGCTTTGAGAATCTAGTAAAGCCACCTAGCAAAGCTAAAAGAATATTAGTGAGAATTGTACCCGCGTTAGGGGTCTTTTGGCATTTTCAGGCAAGGCTAGTGAGAAATTTATAAATACTAAATTTATATGTAATTTTTATATTTTTATTATCAAATTTTTTTAATTTAAGTATGATAAATATATGATCTTCTAGAGACAGTATGATATGTGTATGATTTAATTGAAAAAGTATACAGTTTACTTGTAAAAATTATGTACTTATTATTATTATTATTATTATAAAAGCATACATTTGTTATATTCTAATTAAAAAATTTGATAATAAAAAATAAGAAAATAGATATAAATTCTTTCCAATTTATAATTAGGGGATCACGACTCTTGCCCTCGAGGGAGCAATTTAGGCGGGAATTAGTAAGGCAAGTGGGGGAAGCATGTGGTGCCCAAATGAGGGCCTGTAAAAGTCTCCAAAGGCAAGGGAATCCGAAGAGGTTGTGAGATATTTGCTAACGGCAAGAATTTCATGGCCAGGTCCATTGTTGAGTGGGAACATCGTTTGTGAACCTAACCCTGATTCTATTCCATTGGACACATATATGTCGACTTACAAATAAGCGAAACAGGAAAAAAATAAATAAACAAATTTTGGCCTCTACATATCACTTTAGTAAATCAAATATTCAAAATAATTTTCAAAATGGCGTGTACATTAAAGCGATTGAAACTATATATCTATTGAATTCCAAATGTTCTTGTCATTGCAGAATCAAAATTGGACTTAATCAACCAATTATATTATATATATATATATATATATATATATAGATATCAAGGTCTGGTTTGGAAACATAATACTTTTTCTCATTAGTTTCTCTCCTCTTTTTTTGGCTAAATGGATTGGAATTCATATATGCATTGCTGCTCTCTATTTCAATAATAGCTTAATATATATATATATATATATATATATAAACTAAAAAGAGAGGTTTCTCAGCAGTTTTCACTTTCAGCTTCTAAGATCATTTATATTTCTTTTCCGTCATTCAAATCACTTAAACTATTAATTTCTTTTGGTACAACTATTCATTCAGTTTTATCAAAGAACCGATTTTGTTGCCTAAAAGTTGACTCAAATGTCATATTTTTTAAACTTAAGTATCAAAAAATTTCGATATACGTAGATTCAATTTTTTTATTGCTTTTTTTTTCCGACTCTCGAAACCTTTTAAAAATATAGTTGTTTTTTTTTCTTTTCACGCTTTTTAAATATTAATAAATTGGTGGATACAACCTGGCTAGATGCAAATTGACAAAGTAGGAAGCTTCGACTCATTTCTTAGCTTTCTAAATTCTAAAGCGATAAATTCCTATCACCATGTATTGGATTCAAGATTGGACTTAATCAACTATTTAGAAAACAAGCAAACCCTATGAAGCTTCGACTCATTTCTTAGCTTTCTAAAATCTAAAGTGATAAATTCCTATCGCCATGTATTGGAATCAAGATTTGACTTAATCAACTATTTACAAAACAAGCAAACCCTAAGTAAACAAATATTTTCTCTTTGACAAACAATCATTATATGAAAAGTTCTTTGCCCTAAATAGTTTATTTAGTTTCAAGATATAATAGAAAATAAAAAAAAATCATATTTTATATATCATAATTAATGAAAGAATTACGAAGTTTTATATATTTTTAAATGCAAGTATTTATAAAAATTAAAATTCATACTTATCAAAATCATCTAATTTTTTAATACATCTACAGATTCGAGCTTACATCATCTATTGAAACTTTTCTTCCATCAATCACCTCTGGTGCTATACCTAATTATTTTTAAACTCCATTCTTTAAGGATTAAGTTGTTATAAATTATTATAAATATTTTTCATAAATATTTACTTAATAATATCTTAAATTTAGAATTGAAATAGTGATTTTAATATGTCATCAAAACCTCGTTTAAACACATAATAATAGGACATGCAATTTTTTTCCCATGCTTTGGAGTAAAAAAAATGTTAAAATCATAATAAAATTAATCACACATATCTTCATGTAAATAATAACTGAAATTTTTAAATCAAAATATTCATGAAAATCAATCCTGCTGTCTGTCACTACAAGTTTTAGTGGAGGGTGAGAATCAGCACAGGACACTAGCTAGCTAGTAGTGGAGATGGACACGGATTCTCAACATATAAACGCCAAATTCTTGTGTCTTATGCTCATGCATGCGCATCTTTTCATATGGCACTTCCACTTAATCAAACTGGCTCGCAGATTTTGACCCTCCCTTACACCTCCTCCAAACTAGAACGTCAACAATTCATCCACTATAATCATGGGATTGACACCCTAAAATTAATTATCACATTTCATTACAAACAACACCAAATCCTACTTTCAATATTAATTTTATTCATTACATGTTACCTAATTTATTCAATTACCTTCTTTTTACTTTTAGCATTCCAAGATAGTTATATATATATATATATATATATAGGAAAAACATTATTAAGATACACAACTGGAATAAAAAATTCAATTCAAACCCATGTTTTCACACTAACCACATGAGATTTAACTACTAAACAAATTCTCAGTTCACACATACTCTATACAAATCTTTCACTAATAAAACAAGCAAACAACCGGCGACACTAATATCTGGAAATTAAAGAAAAAATAACGACTCGTGGGAACATAAACTCACGTGCCATAAACCCTAGCGCGAAATTTCCTTCCACTGCATGCGTAGTACCGGCGGGTGAGTGTGTGTGTGACCCAGTAATCAGGGCCTATGCTCTCGAGGCCGCGTGAGATAACCAGGCAAGGGACTGGCACGTGGTGACCTGAGAGGGGCCTCGTTCATTTGCTTCCCGTTACTATCGTAGTAGATTGCGCCGGAGAAATCCAACGGTTGGCATTTGTCGCCCATCAGGATCGCCTTCTGCCACACCCCCCCGTCTCCCCACTCCTCCTCACCTGATTCCATCCCCTGATCGGCTTCCTGCAGCTTCTTCTTGTTGTGACCAAACGGCAGCGCTTTGTTGCTTACGTTGCTGAGCAGCTTCTTCGGCTTCGCCAGAGGCGATTTCTTCGGCGACAACCTCAGCTCGACTGGCCAGTCGCCGTCCCTCGACGGTGTCTTTCGCTTCCCCTTTAGCCGGCTCGCTCGCCTGCCTAACAGAGCCAGCACAGCCGATATCCCCTCCAGGAAGCCGTTGGTGTGGCGCTTCGGCGACTCCGGCGATGTGAGAACCATGGCGATCTTTCGTGCCTGAGAAGCGAGAAGGCGTTCGGTGGGTTTTCTTGAGAAAATGAAAAGTGAAGCCGTATATATATGTAGAGAGAGAGAGAGAGAGAGATGTAAAGTGTAGATGACTTGTGAGAGAGTCGCCGGTTCCTTAGGTTGACTCTTGTTTAATTTATTTTCTCTTTTTTTTTTCTCAGATTCTTTTTTAAAATTTATTTTATGTTTTTTTAACTCTTTTTTCAGAATGAATTTGGGAGTTGTGGAGGAATGCTTGTGCGTGTGGGATATACATATGGATCATGGTGCAATATTAGGAAGGTAAGCAAATGCTATTGCCATATATATATTTTATGCTTTTTTTATTTCTTGACATTATTGCTTAATATTCTTATCCAATGACACATAAATATCTTATGTACAAATGCCTTGCCATTTTTAGGATATTTATTATTCAGCATCATTCTCATATTTAACATGGAAGTGCTTGATATGGAACAATTTTACTTTAATATGTAAGAATCTTATTATCTTGGACATCTATATATGTTTAGAATGCATAAATCATCATCATCATATATATATATATATATATAATACCTTTTATGTATTTGGATGAAATTTCATAGTATTAGTAACTATGAAAATTTTGTACTTTTCATACACACTTAGATAAATTTTAATTGCGATATTAAATATGATAACTTATAAAATTTAAATATTTGTTATTAAATACTTGATGCCAAAAGTGAAAGTTTTAGCATTTTGTCCCTATGTATATAACTAGAAAATTGTTAATTGTTAATAAAAGAGTATAAAAATATATAAACCTTTTTGAGTATGTGGTATCTACTGTATATGATACTGTGATTGCTCTTTCTTCAGAGTATGCATGCTTGCACGAGAGCTTGGATTCCCCCATGTTTGGATGCTTACGTTGCCTCATGTTGCCTTTAATAAGGGATGCATTCAAAAAAAGAAAAAAAATTGTGAATTATACGAGGAAAAATGAACAATTTAATCATGATGGGACCACAATAGATAATTTTCTGGTCAGTTTTTGGGATTTTCATACAATATGGTTCAAAGGTGTACATATGTTAGGTCAACTAAGTAATGTTTAGGGTGGAACATATTCCAATTTCCAATGAAGTACGTACTGGAGCGTGATTAAGGTTGAGAAAAAAAAAAAGTGTTGTGTGAGGAGTGAAGTGTAAATCAGATCATGGATTCGACGTGTCGTGATGGGAGCAAGGATGAGTAGGAGTGGGAAACCAAGTGGTTAAGTCAATGGTGAGGGCTTAGACCTAGTCCTAGCATTTGGTTTGTTGGCGGGTCAAGGACTCAAGGGGGGCATACTTGCCCGACCGCCATTATACTATGTTCACAGTATGAACAGTTTTTGACATTGTCAATATAATGAAATAATATGATTTGATCAGAGGGATCTTTCCGTCTTCTCCTTCTTTCAGTTGTTTTTATTCTTATCTTTTTTCCTTAGAGCGGAGAGACCCTATATAACATAATTAAAGATAACTAAATTTTATTCATTTTACCGTTTAACAACTCATAATCAGATCTCGATAACTAAATATTTGCAACTTGACAACTTAAAGGAAACCATTTTCAACTTCTCAAAGTACGCTTTACGTTGGGGTCAAAAAGAGAAAATAGAAAGAAAGAAAACAATATGCTTTATGAGGGTCACTTTGTTAGATGGTTGACAATTTTGACCATTATATCACTTAAATATTATTAACTCAGTTCGATTTTTTTTAAAAAAAATAGATTCTACTGTGATCTCTGTTAATTTATATTAATATGGTTGTTCAGGTGGATCAATTTTTTCCAATGTAAAATGTTAATAGAAGACGTGAATGGTTAAATGTTGAAAGCTACATTTTGATGAGCGTTTAACCTGCCATTGTTTTTTGTTGATAATCTTATATATCTTGTTAATTATATATGTCAATCACTAATATTTCATGTAAAAAAAAAAATAGTTCACATTAGCAACTTTACTAAAATAAAGTTAAGAGAACTTACCACGTGAATAAATTAAATTTTTTGAAAATATTTAGCCTATTTTAATGGTAATTATTAATCAGTAACTAATCAAATTGATGAAATATATATATGTATTATAAAATGGTATTTTTTTCTTTTATTAACTATTAAATAATGTATTTCAGTTTCAATTGTTTTAATTTTATATATAATAAGATAATTAATTATACAAAATATTAGTATAAACAAAAAAAAATCATACAAAGTAGTAATATATTCAGAAAATTTTCTCGAGTATCAAATACAAATATTTTTTTTTAAACTGAGATAACTACTCACTCACTATTGAACTCTAATTATAATTACCCGTATCAATACAACTACATTGCGTTGCAATTGTTTTGATGTGGCTCTAATGGGTGTGGAAGGGTGCATGGTTCAACTAACAGTTAGGTGAGACATCGATCTTTAAGATAAGGTATTATGGGTACTATATATATACAATGTCACTTTCTTTTTCTTTACACGTTATTGCACTAAAATTCCTATAAAAGGGTTAAGAATATTTTGTCTTTTTCTATATTACGAGAAAAAGGAAGACATTTTCAGTCTTATCTCTAAAGATGGGTGGTTCACAACAATATCAAGCAAAGAAAATGAAATAATTGTGATTGCATTTTGATCTCCGATTTGGCCATATCCTGAAAAAGAATAATAAGAAAGAAGAAAAACAAATAATTGGCACCTTCGAAAAAATGAAAAAAAAAAACTTCAATGATAGGAAAAACAAAAAACTAAAAAATATATAAATTTCATAATTCCTCTCATTTTCAAAAGTTGGCAGGAGGCTTTTATAAACGTTTAATTTTATATAAAAAATGTTAATCTATTAACAATTCTATTAAATCACTAACAAAACTCTTACGTGGCATGTTATCTAAGGCTTTTTTAGTCATAATTGACATCTAGTCTTATTATTTTTCTCTCTCTCCTCGGTCTCTCGTCCCTCTGCAAATTTGCAGATGCTACTAATGGACAAAGAAGAAGAGGCTTTTCCAACTTACTGGACTTCATCGATGTGCAAGGCTATATACGAGGTGGCCCATGCCTTGAAGTTATAGCTTCTTTGTTCTCCCTCTGACTTCCAACTAATATGTAAAATTCCATGGCTGAATCGAATTGCTGCAAAAGCTTTGTATCAAATACCAGTACTTTCTTTTATTCATTTAAAAATTTTGATTTTAATTTTTTTTAATTTATAATTAGTTTGATGTGAAATAACAAGTAATTAGTTATTGGAGAAATCATTTTTTGGCATTTTCGTTCCCACATTGGACTCCGTCATCATGGGATGATTAGATAAACTCATAAAAGCAAATGCAATGATTATGAAAAAGACCATATATAAATTTCTTTCTTTTGAGAATTGTCAAACAAACCTTTAATTGTCAAGATGATGTTTAACTATTTTTCGTACATAAATTTCTCCACTCAGGGGTTAATGGGGAAAGAGGGGACGGGGAAGGAGGAAGAGGGATAGTGTCAGACTTTCTGAGGTAAAAGTCGTGTATGTTGTTTCATTTCATACGAAGCTTTAAATATACAACATATATAACAAACAGTATCAGTTAGTTCTTATATTCCGGGATCGTAACTCCCATATTCTTTATTTAACCTCACAAGAAAACAACAACTAAAAGAATATAATCTAAACTGATTCAAATCTTGCTAACACTCCCTCTCAAGTTGGTGCATGAACATCCACCATGCCCAACTTGCCAACTGTGTTCTAGAACTCCTTCACTGGTACAGACTTGGTTAAGACATCTGCAAGCTGATGCTTTGACTTTATATATGGGAACCGTATAACACCATCATCCAACTTCTCTCTAATGAAATGCCTGTCTACTTCTACGTGCTTTGTTCTATTGTGTTGTACCGGGTTTTGTGCAATTTCAATTGCTGCCTTATTGTCACAATGTAAATTCAACGGTTGAGTATAGGCAATCCCAATGTCCTTCAAAATTCTCTTTAACCACAGAAGCTCACAAACACCGTGTGCCATGCCCCTGAACTCTGCTTCTGCACTTGACCTGGCTACTACCTTTTGTCTCTTGCTCCTCGAAGTTACAGGGTTCCCTCCCATAATCATGAGATACCCAGACGTGGATCTTCTTGTAGTTTGGTCACCAGCCCAATCAGAGTCAGTATACCCTTCTATACATAAGTTGCCATTCTTCACAAATAATATTCCTCTGTCTGGAGTTCCTTTCAAATACCGTAGTACCCATGTTGCTGCCTGTAAGTGTTCTATACTCGGAGCATGCATAAATTGGCTTTAGACACCTACTGCATAAGCCAAATCTGGCCTAGTATGTGTAAGATAAATCAGTCTTCCTATCAACCTTTGATATTGTCTTCTATCCGTTGGAGTCTGATTTGGGTAGATCCCAAGTTTATGATTCAACTTAATGGGGGTATCCACCGGTTTACAATCCAACATGCCTGTCTCAACAAGAAGATCTAATATATATTTTCGTTGTGATAGCACCAGGCCATGCTCTGTTCGAATAACCTCAATACTAAGAAAATATTTTAGTTCCCCGAGGTCTTTCATTTCAAACTTTATGGTAAGATACTTCTTCAATCTATCAATCTCCTGTGCATTATTTTCGATTATGATCATGTCATCAACGTACACTAAGAGAATAGTTACCGTACCCTGTTTTCGCCTTATGAAGAGTGAGTGGTCTACATTGCTTTGCATATATCCAAAATCCTTCATCGTCTTAGTCAACTTCCCGAACCATGCGCACGGTGACTACTTCAGCTCGTACAACGATTTATGGAGCTTGCACACTTGGTTTTTGCAAGTTCCTTCATATTGAACTCCAGGGGGAAGATCCATGTATACCTGCTCTTCCAAGTCTCTGTTTAAGAAGGCATTTTTAATGTCCAATTGCATCAGTGCCTAGCTTCTGTTTACTGCTAGTGACAGCAACACTCGAATTGTATTCATCTTTGCAACAAGTGCAAATGTCTCATCATAATCCACTCCATACTTCTGTGAATATCCTTTTGCCACTAGTCTAGCTTTATAACGATCCAAGCTTCCATCTGCCTTTAGTTTAAGTATGAATACCCAACGGCACCCAACTGTCTCCTTTCCATCAGGTAAGGATACGAGTTCCCAAGTGCCATTGTTATGAAGTGCTGCAAGTTCTTCATTCATTGCCTTCTTCCAAGGCTTCTTGAACATTTAATGGAATCGAGATGTCATACATCTTGTTAACAGGTGTTTCATGTGCTACTGTAGTATAGTTGCTTATGGGATACTTGCTTTTTGCCTTCAAGTCAGGTTCATACACCTTTCAAGGTATACCTTTTGTGATTCATTGAGAGGTTCTTTGCCCTTCTTCTATATGGGTAATGTTTGGGACTTCTGTCCGTTGTTCAATAACACCTGGGTCATGAACTTCCTCTACATGACAGTCAGTGACATCTACAGACTGTATACAATCAACAGTTTCAGAGTGTACCTGAGAAATAGAGTCTTGGATAGATTGGACATTTGTGGAAGGTTCCTTGGCTAATGGTGTAGGCAAAGTCGTGGGAGAGCCTACAGCTTGAGGTGCTCTTTCTTCATCATACTGGGATGATGCAATATCAGTCTCATCATAAAGACTTGTTGCACTAAGCCTCTTTTGTAATTCTTCAAATTTTTAGAGTTCAGTTTCAACATCTTGTGATGATTTCTCCCCCTGTCGAGGAACCTAAGGGTCTAAATAATACGATTCTTTCTCTGTAAAGGTGACATCCAAAGTAGTGTACAGTTTGTGGGTTTGAGGATCATAGCATCTATAACCTTTTTGAAGTTCAAAATACCCCACAAAGGCACATCATTTGGCGCAGGGATCTAGCTTTCCACGAAGTACTTTTGGAATATGCACATAAGCAGTGCAACCAAAAATACGTGGCTCCAAATTTGGTATATGGGGCATATGCAACAATGACTGCAACTTTTGTAGTGGAGTTTGAAAGTCCAAGGTAATTGATGGTGTTCGATTTAATATATAGGCCACTGATTTGACCGCCTCTCCCCAATAGGTTTGAGGCATATTCATGCCAAACAACACAGCTCGTACTACTTCCAATATTTGTCAATTCTTACATTCGGCAAGACCGTTTTGCTGAGGCGTGTACGGGCATAATGTTTGATGTCAAATTCCTTGTTTCTTTATGAATCCATTCATTTCAAAATTTACAAACTCCGTTCCATTGTCCGTTTACAATATGTTAATGTTTCTTTTATATTGTGTTTCAACCATTTTATGAAATTCTTGGAAAGCACGATATGTTTTATTTTTATTTTTGAGTAAGGAGATCCACACCATCCTAGTGCACTCATCAATGAATGTGACAAAATCATGAGCATTTGAGAATGTAGATATCTTTGCAGGTCCCCATAAATCTGAATGAATCACTATAAATGGCTGAGTACTTTTATTCAGACTCGATGAATAAGAAACATGGTGGCTTTTAGCATACTCACAAGTTTCACAATGAAAATAGGAAACATCCAAATTCAAAAATAAACTAGGCTTCAATTTCTTTAAATAACTAAAAGATAAATGCCCTAAACGTTGATGCCATAACCATACTTGAGCTTCAGCTTTATTACCACTATCTGCACTGTTTGCCTGAGGAACTTTCTGGGTTTCCAATTCCAAATAGTACAAGTTCCCATGCCTAACACCATAGCCAAGGGTCTTCCGGGTCAAAATGTCCTGAAACACACAAAATGTAGGCCAAAAAATCACCGTACAAGATAGAGCTCTAATAATTTGGCTTACAGACAATAAATTATAATCGAGGGATGGAACAAATAGAATTGTATCCAAAGTAATTTCATTTGTGAGATCACACACTCCCCTTCCTCCAATTCGTTCTTCACCACCATTAGCCGTAGTAACATGTGGTTTGGAATATGGTTGAATATCATTCAAACTCTTAACATCCCTTGTCATATGATCTGATGAGCCTGAGTCAATCACCCACGAATTGTTAGTAGAGGTAAAATTATCCTTACCACTATTATTCTGAAGTGCAATGTTGGTTGCAGATTTGTTTGTCTCCAATTCTTTCTCAGAGGATTCTTGCTTATCTTCCATATGGGTGTTCATAGCTTTTGCACCCACTTTTCTCCTGGGCTTCTTTGAGAAGTCTCACTAATCTGGGTATCCGATCAATTCATAACACTTCTGCTTCGAGTGCCCGTTCTCGCCACAGTATGAGCATGTCAAGAAGTCAGTCTTTCGATTCTTTGGCCTTATGGATCCTGGTTAAGCCAGCTTTGTTGCAAGTACAGTGTTTTCAGTGGCTGTCCGATTGCTATTCATGACTTGTCTCTGTTGGAACACTCTCCATACATAGGCATAAGTGCTTTCAATATCTAGCTTTATTTCTTTTCTGAGGATCTCCCCACGAACTTGATCAAATTCTGGGTCAAGTCCAGCGAGGAAGATGTGAACCCTGAGTCTTATCATTGCTGTATGTACCTGCACAATTCCTGCAACTGTATTTGCTTTCTCCCTCGTGCGACAGTCTATTTCTTGAAAAATAGCTACCAATTCGTTGTAGTACACCGAAAGCGATCATCCGTTTTGCCTCGTTGTAAAGGATTTCTGATTCAGCTCAAAAATCACGGTTTCATCTGAGGCATCGTAGAAAGTACGAGCTAAAGCATCCCAGATCTCCTTCACCATGGGTAACCGAATGGACCTTTGCATAAGGGTCGGATTCATGGCTTCGATAAGCCAACTTTTCACCTTCTGATTTTCAGTCTGCCATATTGCTCGTGATGGATCGTCAGCTGCAGATTTCTTCGCTGCACCAGTGAGATAGCCACCTTTATTACGTGTCATGATCCTCATCTCCATCAATTGAGACCATAACGTATAGTTGGTCTCGTCGAGAACAATCGTGACAGGGAAGGGTGCATTATCCTGGTTCACAATTATTGAAGGTGATGCGTGAACACTGGAGACTGAGTCGTTCATCATTTCGGAGGGTTACGAGGGTACGTGAATTACAGTTCAGTGGATTCTAGGCTTCGAGCTCTGATACCATGTTAGACTTTCTGAGGTAAAAGTCATGTATGTTGTTTCATTTCATACGAAGCTTTAAATATACAGCATATATAACAAACAGTATCAGTTAGTTCCTATATTCCGAGATCGTAACTCCTATATTCTCTATTTGACCTCACAAGAAAATAACAACTAAAAGAATATAATCTAAATTGATTCAGATCTTGCTAACAGATAGAGATAGAAGGTGAGCTCTCATTGATACCCAAGAAGATTGTGAAAGAATTTGGAATTTCTCATGCTTATCTTATATCATACCTCCAAAAAAAATCACATGGAGTTCAGTAAGTTTTACAGAGCTTTTCTTCTTCTTTCATTATCTATGTCTGCAAATTGAGAGAGAAAAGACGAAGGAGAGAGAGAGAGAGAGAGTATAATAAGGAGGAGAGAGATAATGCAACTAGAGATGCCAACTAAGATTAAAATAAAAAAATAGTCAATATGACACATAAAAGTCCTGTTAATGATTTAACAGAATTATTAATAGAATGTGATTTTTTGTGTAAAATTAAAAGCTCATAAGGTATGTTATTAACTTTTAAAGACGAGAGAATTCTTTGTATATTATTTAAAATTTAGAGAGATTTTATGTTTTTTTTTATGGATATGTATTTTAATCTATGGAAATAATTCTACTAGAATGAACAACCATATGCTTGTTATGGCAAGCGTTGGAAGGTTACTCTCATGAGGATGAAGTGAACCAAGTGAGAAACTAACAACTAATGGGTAGGTTACCTTCCATCTAATGAGAAATTTTAGGATAGTTTATTAAAAATAGAAAGCAAATCTAAGCATGTCATTCAATATTGTTGTAATTTGTCTAATAATCACTTAACATTCTATTACATTTGATATTTTTTTATGAAAATAATAACAGAAATATTAATATGATGAATAGTTTTAGTGTTAGATTTCAGTTTATTTATATATTGAACATATCTGCAACATGTTAGGGCCACTACAGAGATTTTGAGATTAAATGAAGAATTTCAATTATAAAATATCAGTTTAATTTTAATAATAATTATGCAAATGATGAAATTACTGAAAATGAAAGTGAAATATATTTACTTTCAACAATGAATTTATTTATTATCTTAATGAATATTCACATGATTAATTTTACTAACATTAAGAGTGAAAATACTGTAATAATTAAGTGGTAATTGAATAAATTATTAAAAAATTGAATGAGATATATTAAAGTAATGTTTTTAAATAAACAAATATATTATTTTATATATTAAACTGTAGTCGAACTATGGTCGAATCGGTGATAATTAAATAAATATATTATTTTATATATTAAAAATTTAAGATAATAAATAATAACAAATAAATATTAATAAATTTTAAAACATATTATGATTAATTATAATTTATACATAAAAAATAAATCAAATCCAACAAAATATTTAATTTTTAATTTATTTAAAATACATATACTTAATTTTAATAAAAATATATGAGTTTTATTTTTTTTCTTATGTAATATATTAAAGCTTTGCAAACAATACTAAGACAAGCATAATGCTTTAATGGCAAAGGTGTGGTTTTGTCATACAAGTGGTCACGGGTTCGAATGGATTCTTGGTCCATTTTGCTTTGCTAATTGAAATGGAATCATAATAAATATATAATATTGTATATTAGGGCTTGTTTGGTGTAATGTATAAACCCTGATTATATAAGATAATACAATACAATATTATCTTATCCGGTGTTTGGATTAACTATGCATTGTATTATCTTATCCATCCAAGATAATTTATCCATCGAAATACCGTATAAGTGAATTAGGGTTAAGGGTGTAGGATAAGCCTGGATTATATCACGATGTATAAGCCTTTTTATTATTTTCCCTTCGCTGCCCTTACTAGTCTCACTGTTGCCTTCTCTCTTGGGTTTTTTGTTCTCAGAGGCGTCGAAGCTCCTTTGCCAGGCATTTCAGGGTCTGCAACTCTGCATCGTGCTCGGGCCTTTTCCCCTCAGTACTGCACTGTCCACATCCTGCGATCTCCTCTCCTCTACAACTCTGCATCGAAGCTTGCCGTTAAGACGAAGCTCAGCCACTCACAGTCTCCTCTGTTCTGCATTGTCTCCTTTGGTAAGACAAGGCTTACACTTACCTGACTTCTTATTCTTCTTCCGTAACTGAAACTTATTATTCTGAAACGGATTCCGCTTACCCTAATTCGTCTGCGTAAGCAATAGAGAATGGAGGGGAGGCCTTTTTATTACTCCTAGAGTAGAGCGGTATCCTTTGAAAATCCCAGATACTGCATTCTAGATCGAAGCTTCTGCCAAATAAATGAGTGATCACTAGCTCGAAACTCTATAGACGATTAGGAGAAAACATCCTAGTAAGCGACAACATCCCCTTCAGTGGTAACTACCGATGCTGCGGAGGAGTTTGATGTTAGTCTTGAATTGTCTTCTAAAACTGAGACTGTGGAATCTTTTTCCAAAAATTATGTCCCGGAATCAGGGGTTGTAGCCCTTTTTGGTCGAGGTAGCACAGGAGAACCATACTTTGTGAGAGATTGCTTTGCGTATGCACTTTTTTTTTGTTTAGAACTCAGATTTCCTTTGTGTATGCGCTTTTTTCTCCTTTTATCAGTTCTATTCCCTTGCTTCTTTGCTTTTTTAGCTATAGAGCTCTGGAATTCTCTTGCTGCAGGCCCCGAGATTAATAAGGCGATGCTCGAGCTTTGCGAGAGAGAGGAGTTTGTTTGATTGTTGGAGTGACGATTCTTTTTGGTCAAGCTCTGTAGCCGGAAATAAACTCAATTCTGAACCTTTCCTAAGCTATTTCATTACTCGCCCTATCAGATAAAGGAGTTAAGCTACAAATAGTATATTCTTTCTATAGTTACACTTATTGATCTCCTAGGAGTATTATATTTCATTAGTAGCATCACTCACTCTCCCTAGGAGTTAAGCTATTTGTCGGCGTGCTCGAACGATAGTGAGAGGATCGAAGAGCAAAGCGAGAGGGTTGACTCGAGCGAAAAGACATGTTTTAGATAAATCTATCAAGTATTTTTGTTTGAATTGCTTTTACATTGTGCATAGTACACTGAAATATAATATTAAATTCCATCTTGCTCTCTGTTTCGTCCACAACATTCATATATGCTTCCATCTGTACTGTGAAGAACAAGTGCATATTATTATTTTACTTGAGCTTTAATATTAACCATGTGATGTGCGCAAGCTTCACAATGAAGACCTGAATTTTTTAAAAACCGAAAGTGATCCATTAAAAGTTATGAAACAGCATGTAAAATATGATAGATTCGATTTCAGAGTTATATAATGTGAAGATTTATTGAAAATAGGGAAGCTGATTGTCAATCCACTTTGGAATGTAGAATTAGCAGGTCTCATTTTGTTGTTAGTGTTTGCTTATGGTCATTATATGTTATGAATTTTCTATTATTGTATGAAGCTAAGTACCATAACTATAACAATTGATTGAAACAGATACAAGCTACACCAATGGAGAAGCTGTGCAGAACCCACAATATACTCATAGAAGTTGTGGTTTTTTTTTGTGGGGCCAAGTCCAAGTTGTGGCTTTAGATGTTCCAATCACAATGCTTTTCACCAAATTAGTCAAGAAATTATTAGTTATAGCTTTGTGGACATCTAATGGAATTTCTCTTTTAATCCATATGCCCACATTTTTTATTTTGATTTGTATATTAATAATTCTCTACTTGTGATATTTCTTTAGTCTTTCTTTTATATCTTATATTGTATTTATGAGAAAGTTACCATACTACAATGTTGTTTCTCATATTACAGTTTTACAAAATGATGTTTATTTTCATTAATGGATAGTTTTAAATTTTTAAGTGTTATGGATCCTAATAAAAAGCTTGACCCAAATGAATGGCTTAATGATATAAGTGAGCTACTTAACGTCATGTTAATGTATTTGATGTTGGAACAAACTTTATTGGAGATGATAATTGCATGTATTATATCGTACCTTCATGTCATTCATGTGGCTCAAGGACAACATGAGAAATTATCCTTAAGGCGACGAGTGATACCAAAGGTAAAGGAAAAATCAATGGTAGAATTCATAAGAAGGTTAATAAATGATGATGTTGCATGTGTGGAACAACTCTGAATGAATACTTATACATTTCGGGTGTTGTGTTCTCTTTTACGTGTTGAAGGTAGGCTAAAGGAAGATGGGTTAGTATCAATAGAAGAACAAGTTGCTATGTTTTTACACATATTGGCTCACCACACTAAAAATCGTGTAATCAAGTTTAAATTCCAATGTTCAGGGAAAACTATTAGTAGATACTTCAATTTAGTGTTGAATTTTGTGTTGAGGTTGCAAGGAAATTTACTTAGGGCACCAGAGCCAGTTCTTGAGGATTGCATTGATGATAGGTGGAAATGGTTCAAGGTATGAACTATTTTAGGGAATCGTATTTTTTAAATTTTTTCATTTTGATTTAATATTGTAACAGGTCATTTTCTTATCTTTTTTAGGATTGTCTTGGAGCTTTAGATGGAACCTATATTAGTATTAATGTTCCTGAGGTTGATAAACTAAGATATAGAAGTCGAAAAGGCGAAATTGCTACAAATGTGTTAGGAGTCTACTCACGAGACATGAAATTTATATATGTATTACCTAGTTGGGAGGGTTCAGCTTCAGATGCTAGGGTATTACGCGATGCAATTAATAGGAGAAATGGCCTTAAGGTTCCAACTGGTAAGAATGTTAAAAATATTTGTAAATTAATAACCTTATTATAATAAAAATATTGATTTTGTATTTGGTTCATGAAATAGGATACTACTATTTGGTAGATGCTGGATATACTAATGGAGAAGGGTTCCTTGCCCCTTATAGGGGAACCCGTTACCATTTCAGTGAGTGGAGACGTGGACATGTCCCAGCAACTCCTCAAGAAATATTTAATAAGCGGCATGCTCAAGCTAGGAATGTGATAGAAAGAACATTCGGGCTATTGAAGATGCGTTGGGCAATTCTTAGGAGTCCAATTTATTATCCTGTTAAAACTCACAATCGAATTATTATTGCTTGTTGCTTATTACACAATTTGATTAGGAGGGAGATGCGTATAGATCCATTAGAAATAGAGCTGGATAACATGTCCATTGATGAAGAGATCGAGGCAGAACCATATGATACCATAGAAACCATTGAACCAAGTGAAGCATGGAGTGCATGGAGAGATGCATTGGCAAATGAGATGTATAATGAATGGATTGTTCGTCGAGGCTATACTTAGACTTGTTATTGTATCTTTTGAGTTTTAGTTATTGTACCCTAAAGATGTTTTGCACTTTTATGTTTTAGTTGATTAAGTTTATGGTGTACTTTTCTAACCATTTTCACGATTGAGGTTGTAATGTACTTTTGTTAAATTTTATTAAATTTTATGTTGAGTTTTAGTTATTAAATTTTATTAAGTTTATGGTCTACTTGTATTTTTTGTTGAAGTTGTAATATATTTGATAGGTATGGCATCTGAAAGTACTCAACAAGCTAGCCAAGTTAAAGGAGAACGTAAGGGTTAGAGTGATGAGGAGTTTGAGGCATTATTATGCTTCTTAGAGAAGGCAGTTGCCTTAAACAAAAGAGCTGATGCTGGCCAATTTAAACCAAGTACTTTCAAATGGTTGGAACAAAAGTTGGAGGCAAAATTTCCTTAATCTGGCATAAAGGTGAAGCCACATATTGAGTCAATTATGAGGAGGCTTAAAATAGAGTATAGTAATTTATATGACATGTTGAACACAAGTGGCTTTGGATGGGATGATGTGCATAAGAAGATTTTAGTTGATAGTGATGATGTTTGGAATGCCTACATCCAAGCGAATAAGGTTTTTAATTTTTTAACATAGTTGTGTTATATGTTCCTTTATTTTTCTTTTCTTTAACAACAATATGACTATATGTTTGTGTTATATGTATGCAGAGAGATGTAAACTTAAAGAATTATAGGACCAAAGTTTTTTGTTGGTCATCTTTGGAAAGGATCGGGTTACTAGAAAAAGTGCTGAAGCTCCTACTGATGTAGGTGAGGATTTGGATAATGAAGAACACAACAATGGAAAAAAATGACACTACTAAACTTTCAGAAGAAGTCATTAGGTTGAGTGATGATGACATTGAACATGTCAATCAATCAATGTCTATGGGTGAAACTAAAAATAAAGCAAAAATAAGTCATTCTGAAGGTAGACGGGTAAGAAAGAAGTTAAGAGGAGAAGATATATTAGCAAATAGTATGGACAATTTTGCCAATAAGCTTGTGGATGTTGTTGGAAAATCTGCAGAGAGGATGGGTGCCATGGCTGAAAGTGTCAAGTGTATGGCTGAAGGTGTGAAGGTTGTGAAAGATTTTTATGATGATTCACGAGCTATTGCTGATGAACTGATGAAATTAGAGGACCTTACACCTAGAGAACGCAATAAGGCTGGCCGTTTACTTATGCAAAACCTCTCCCTAGTGCATTTATTTTGGGGCTTTCAAGGCGAACATAGAGTTCAATTTGTAAAAGATTTGCTTGAAGATCACTAAAATTTATGGTACTTGATGTTAAAACTTGGTGGTATTTACACTTTTGTGGTATTTGTAGAACCTTGGCGATGGTGACCTTTTTTGCATACTTAATAAATTTATTACTGTTTCTTTTTTCTTTGATAAATAAAATTAAGATATTTGTTATATTATGTAACGTATTTAAAAATTAGGTAGTCATATAAATTCTTCTGAAATTTTGTTGTCACGTTGAACTTTATGAAAAGCAATTTTAAAAAAACTATTGAATGTATATATGAAGCACAAATTTTTTTATTACTAATATATGATAAATTTTATTTTTTAAAATATTAAAATAGCATCACAAATTTTTAAAAATATAATATATTTATAAGTAAAGGATATTGTTGTCAAAATAATTATTCTTTATCCTATCCAATGCTATACAGTGTATCACCAAACATATGATAGTATTAAAATTATCCTATCCAGTCTTATACAATATTGCACCAAACACTGTATAGTATTAAAATTTTATCAGGCCTTATCCTATCAGACTTTATCCTATCAGACCTTATCCTATCAGGCCTTGTCCAATGCAGTGTACCAAACGGGCCCTTATTATCAAAATGGATCACTAGCTTAATGGAGGAGGCGTTGACCTTGGTCACGGATTCTTAGTTCATTTTGCTTTGCTAATTGAAATGGAATCATAATAAATATATAATATTGCATATTATTATCAAAATGGATCACCAGCTCAATGGAGGAGGCGTTAAGCTTACTTGTGGGAGACTTGGGTTCGAAACGTGAGATGATGCAATTTTTGCAAAAAAAATGTAGATCAGTTCAACCATGATTTCAAAGTCAATTTTCATCTAAAATCGCCCAGTCCAACTTGGTTCTTGATCGAGTTTGACCAGTTCTGAGCCAGGCCAATTCTGAGGCATATATGGATCGAACAAGTGGGCCGTTCATCAGTTTATCGATTGAATCGGCTTGTCTGGTCAGTTTTGATAAGCATGTATTAAAGTACAAGTGATAAAACAAACAAACAAACAAATATATGAATAAGATTAATGAAAACAATATATGATTGTTAAGTATTTGTTTATAATTATTTTGATTCATACATTTTTAATAAATTAGTTTCCCTTGAATTTTTCTTATATTGAGTGTATAATTAGCAACTAGCTTGAAAAGATGAATACGTCAGAGATGAATGCGTGGTACTTATCTGTCGCACATAATCCCATGTATTCCTATGTAGTCTCTATCAATGCGAGTTTCAACTCTAGACCACCATTAGCAGATAATGATTTTTTTAAAATAAGAACATAAAGTTGGCTTTTTGACATTCATGCTTAAAAATTTAAAGTAATCACTGAAACACTCTGCCGCAAAAACCATTGACCAGTATACTTAATTTTTTTTTTATAATTCATGGGTCGCGGCATTCCTAATGCCGCGACCCATTATTAATTTAATATATATATGAGGGTCGCGACCTTCTTGATGTCGCGACCCTCATGTCAATGGTCTGGGTTGTTTGACCCTTGACCAGCAGCTTTGCTGCAAAGCTGCAGCTAACCCCCCAACACCCCCCCACCCCGTCGCACTTCTCCCCCCCTCCTTCTTTATCCCTTCTCCTTTAAGTGTTTGCCCTCCCCATGCTCCATCCCTCCTCTATTCCCTGCTTCTCTAAAAATTTTGTTCTCTCTTTTATCAGTCCCAATCTTCCTTCTTTCACTAGTTATTGATTTTTTTAATTCTTTTTCTTTGCCAGTCTTATTCCAGTTTTGTTCTATACACATATATGTAAGTTCTCTTTGATTTCTTTCTTAGTTCTCTATTATTGATTATATATGTAATTTTTTTATCTTCTATTTCTCCACCTATTTATTTTGATTATATTGCTTTGTATGTTTATTATAAAATAAATAAATAAACTCTGTTTTGTTAGTTAATAAAGAAGTGAATAAGGTTAGAACAAGCAAAAGTCCATATCATCAGTTCTAAAGAATTCTTCAAAACCTTCAAGAAGAAAAATTAAATTGAAATATAGTGAAATAAAAAAAAAATATTAGAGTCCAATAGGATAATGTTTTGCTTACCACATTATATGAAAAAGAGAAGTCTAAATAAATTTTATGTAACTTGTAATTAATATTTTAATAATTGTAAATAAATTTAAAATTACACATATTTGTTTGTATTTTTCATACGTGATATTTTTGTATGTTTAGGGACGAGAGTATTATGTAATTCAACAGAAGGAAAAGGTTTTATAAAATGCATTACTGGTCGGTTAAAAATTTGTTTGAGGTAATAAGTTAATTTAAAGATAATGTATTATCTTCATATTTATATAACAAATGTACTGAGTATAATTTTAATTTGCTAACATGTAATCCTAAAAATAATTTAAATATGCCTATGTATATATTTGTGACAATTTAGTATGTAATTTATTATCCTGTAGTTGTGAGGATAGGTTATATTTATATGTTTTTGGATGAAGAAATGAAAGTTTTGTTATTAACTAGTTAACCATCAAACTAAAGGAAAAAATGCATTATAAATTTTTTGATATATTTTTACAAGTAAAAAATAAACAAGTTAAATAGGCTTGTTGACTCACTTGCTATTTAAATTAAATCATTTGACAGAAAAACTAGACCGCCAAAACTATTTTCTTACATGCTTAAAATTAAATTTTTTTAAAAAATATATTATGAGAGTCGCGGCAAAGCCTCTATCGCAACTCAAAAAATTTTTTGAAAATAATAAAAGTTTAATTTGAGTCACGACATATTAGATGCCGTGACCTCTTTTTTTTTCTTTTCATCAAATATGGGTCATGCCAGAATATGCATTATTGTTGTATTGTTTAGCAGTCTTCTAAATCATGTGCTATAATGGGGTGAACTGATCCGAAGGGTTGGACATGTTACGTAGAGTAGATGGGATAATGAATAGCTAACTGGTTGATATAATTGAATTGATTGAAATTCTAATTCTTTAATTTGAAAAAAATTGTGTTAAATTCAGTGTATAAAAAGTAATAAGTAGACTAAATTAAATATGAATAAGAAAATAAATGTATTAAGCATATGAATAAGAAAATTGATATATGTATAAGAAAATTGATATATGTATATTTAGTTTTTACAAGCTACAAGGTATTTGGCATAACGTCATTTTAACTATTAATAATTAGTTTATTAATTTGATATAATAGAAGAGGTGTAGCAAGTATATAAAAACATGAGGGAAGTTGTTTTACGGAGATGAGTTGTAGAATATTTTCATCCCCTCAACCCCAGACACTACACATACAATTGGCCCTTTGCTTTTCTTTTTCCCCCTTCAAAAACCTGCAGGCATGGAGAAATATTCTTCTATATAGCTGAAAAGAAATAGGTAAATTTATTTTGATATATGATTTGATATATGTATTTAACCAATATTGATGATTGTGTTTCACGTGTCACTACACTTATTCTATGATAGGAATCATAATGAGTGTGAGAAAGGAAATCATATGCGTATATGCAAATGGCAAGATTTATGACAGTGAGGAAGGTACAACATTTATCTGTGATAGACCTAAAATCTTAAGAGTTGACACAACTGTTACGCTGAATGGATTAAAGAAGGTGGTGGGTGAAAAGTTTCAATTGGTTTCGAATCAATTTGTGATTGAGTTGGTATATAGGTACCCTTATTCGCGTAATCTCACAAGATATTTAGCGTGTACTTTGGAAGATGATGATGATGTCCAAACTATGTAGGAAGCCAACCAAAAATTTTCGAATCAATTGTGTACACCGGATATATATGCGCATATATCAACTACTAGCGCAAATTTATTAGAGTCCCAAGCTGAGGTTCATGTACCACAATTCCTTCCACCTATCGGTCAATTCCAAAGTACCAGTGATTATGCCTCACAATTTGATTCTGGCATGATAGATGTTAGTCATTTTGCCACTCAGCCTACCCTCGACTTGACATACCAACCAAGCTCATCACATCAGCTTATTTTCAATGCGAGTCTTTTATTGCCCCCAAATGAAACGGAGGATATTATGGATGACTTTGAAAATGAAGATGAATATGATGCTCCGTCTAATGTCAACGACCATGGAGATGATGATTCCGAGAGTGACGATATTGATGAGGCTGGGGTTACTCTATTAGCTCAAGATGTGGACCTAGCATATGCCATGCTTTCACAGATTAGTTCGGATAGTAGAAATTCTATTGAGATCCCTGAGATGATTAAGGACATTGACTTGAACAGTAGTCAAGAGTTATGTATTGGTATGCGCTTTTCAGATAAACAGTGTATGCATCGTGTAGTCAAGATATACTCTATTCGCAAGCACCACACTTTTAGAGTACATTACTCATCAGAGAAATATGAAGAACATTGTTGTCCAAAATATGGTGGTCAGTGCACTTGGAGAATTAGAACAAGTCGAGATGAGAGGGACAGGCATTGGAAAATAACAAGATATAATAGGCCACACACATGTCTTTCTCCATCATTATCGCAAGATTATCTAAAGTTTGACTTTGACGTCATCTCATTGCATATTGTGTCGATGGTGGTTGAGAATCCATCGGTGTCAATTAGGCAAATAATTGAAAGAGTGCATAGCATATTTGGCTACACTGTTACATACAAAAAGACATGGACGGTAAAGCATCGAGCAATCGGCATTGCATTCAGAAATTAAGAACAATCATATGCTTTCTTGCCGAAATGGTTGGCAGCAACCAACCACTTCATGCCTGGGTCATATTATGAGTTTGTTCATAGGGAGTTGCCACAGAGTAATTCTGCTGAAGATTCTTTGGTTAGGTTTCATTGTATTTTTTGGACTTTCAAACCATGCATTGATGCATTTAATTCCCTAAAACCAATGGTGCAAGTCGATGGAACATTTTTGTATGAAAAATACAATGGGACTATACTCATTGCAAGTTCACAAGATGGGCCAACAGAGTTGTTCCCCTAGCATTTGCAATTGTCGAAGGTGAAACACAAGAGTCATAGGTATGGTTTCTTTCTTTGCTCCGACACCTAGTTCTGCCAAATAAGATGGGAATTTGCTTGATTTCTGATAGACATTCTGGACTTTTAGCTGCTGTCTCTAATCCAGAAATTCGATGGCAGCCACCGCATACATATCATGTATTTTGTTTAAGACACATTGCAAGTAATTTAAATACAGCGTTTAGAAATAAGTGGCTAAAGAAGAAGATTATTAATATCGATATGTTTTATTGATCTTCTAAACTGTTTTAGAAATAAAAACTCCGTATTAATGGATAACTATTGGTGCAGGTTACTTGCATGAGCAACATCAGGTGGATGAACAGTTGACCCAAATACGCCAACTCCATTCGGAAGCTGCAAACTAGATCGAGGATATTCCTAAAAGTAAATGGTTTCGCGCGTATGATGTTGAAGGTCGATGTTGGGGCCATATGACTATAAACTTAGCTGAATGTATCAACAGTGTATTGAAAGGGGTCAAATTCTTACCTGTCAGTGGCTTAGTAAAAGCTACTATGTATATATTGAACAGATACTGGGTGGAGCGTTCACAAACGATCATCGTACAATTTGAGGCCAGTGCTATTTTCTCAGAGGATCTAATGAAAAAATTATCATCTTTGATACATAGTGCATCTGTTTAAACTGTACGTAAATTTGACAGGCGAGTATCAGAGTTTGAAGTTGAAGAACTGTACGATCCTACAAACAAGCAATATAGTCGTTCCTGTAAGGTGAGTTTGGCCCGTCGCACATGTGATTGTGATGAGTTTCAGATTCAAAAGTATTAATATCAACACGTATTCGCTGCATGCGTCTCGTTTTCAATTGATCCGCTTCAATACATGGACCGACTATTTTGACTGGATACCATCATCAATGCATACAAAAAGGAGTTCCAACTGATGGGAGAAAAGTTCTATTGGCCACAAATTGTAGGTCCACGGTTAGTACTTGATCTTGTTATGATTCACCAACGGGGTAGGCCAAAATCCTTAAGAATCCAGAATGAGATGGATTGGCGTGAGGGGTCGAGGAAACAACAACGATGCGGGTTGTGTCGACAAATAGGTTATAACCGAGCAACCTGCCCATCGTAGCGACCGACCAGAAGTTGATATAATTTAATTTTTCACATCTTTTACTTGATTGGCATTAGAGCATTGTAACTTTATGATTGTTTTGCACAATGAACTTCAGTTGCAATATCGTTTTACTTCTTTCAGATTATATTTGAAACACTGCACATCGCACTCTACGCAGCGCAACAATATTGCATTAAATGAAGCGTTTTTTTTTCTAAACACCTTCGATGTTTTACTGGCACTTTCTTTATATTATTCTGCTTTTTAGATTTATAATTCACTTTAAGGAAAATTTAGATAATATTGTATTAAATGGAGTGTTTTATTTTTCCTACATTTCTTGGGTGTTTTGTTGGTACTTTCTGAGATAATATTGTTTATAATATTTATTAATCTTATTTTTAGATTTACAATTCAATTTAAACGAAATTTAGATAATGACTATATAAATTTGGTGATCATTTTTTTAACTTATAATTCTAATACTGTAACAGCACAATGGCCGGTCATCTGAGCATTGTTGATCCAGGACCTGAGGATGACTTCCTTTTGTATTTATAGACTCGTCATGTTTCACAGGCCGTATGGCGGGGACAGGTAAGATAACACAGATAAAGTTATTACGTTTAACTTATTCTATATTATCATATGTTAGTAACATAAATGCGCATTGCAGGTTGATCGCATTTTATGTATACGACGGATAGCACAATAGGATCACATCTTTGATCCTCCACTTGCCATTGTTCCATACCTGCTCCGATTTGGTTTTTTTAAAGTTTCTCGACTTGGTCAGTTTGACTTTAACGCAGTATTAGTTTCAGCTCTGGTAGAGAGATGGCGTCCCGAAACCCACACGTTTCACTTGACTAGGGGAGAGGCTACTATCACCCTACAAGATGTTGCTGTTCAGCTTGGCCTCCCATATACTGGACAAGTTGTTTCAAGCCGAACAAATTATAATTGGACAACCGTGTGTCAACAGTTACTCGGAGTAGTTCCACCTCCAGAGATAATGGATGGACAGCGACTCAGTGTCGCATGGCTTGCCCAGACATTTGTGACCTTACCGGATAGTGCCGATGATGAGACCATACAACAATTTACTCTGGCATACATCATGAAATTGATTGGGAGATATTTGATGCCGGATCGGACTGGACATAGGGTGATGTTGATGTATTTACTATTACTTACCGATTTAGATGAGGCTGGTCGTTATAGTTGGAGATCTGCAGTTTTGACCCACTTGTATAGAGAATTGTGCAGTGTAACCAATTATGCTGAAGTCAATATTGGTGGTTGTCTAACATTGTTGCACTTATGGGTATGGGATCGTTTCCCGCACCTGGCTCCACCTCTCCTTGCTCAGGCAGACCCTCAGATAGAAATATATCTCTTGGAACCACCTTTGAGTTTCAGATGGAGACGTGTCCCCCACCATATTCGTCCGACCAATGAGGCATTACGAACTTATAAGATATTATTAAATCAGATGAAAGATGATGAGTTCATTTGGCAACCATATGACCATTCGAGTGTCCAACAGTTAATTCCAAACTATTGCTTAGTGGGTTCAAATATATAGCAGACGTCTGTACTTATTATTTGCTTTTGGCTCGTTGAATTTCATCATGCAGACCGTATTCTTTGCCAATTTGATCTACAACAACATATCTCTCAAACACCATTTAATGTGGGATTGTTGCATACTCTGCAACTAAGAGGAAAAACACATAAAGATTGGCAACAGGAGCACATGGTAATTATCTCTGCATGGAATATGTGGGAGTAGGTTGTTGCCCAAGCAAATATAAAGGTTTCTTCATTGGATCGCTCATCTGATTATATGCGTTGGTATTGGCACCATACGCGACGATGGATCCATCCAGAGAGTGGCTTCCAAGGTTTTGTGGTACGACCTTTTCTTCCATTTTATTTTCTTTTGTTTGTGCATGTTTTTTCTCCAACTACGTAATGGCTAATCTTTTATTTTTCCACAGACTGATATACTGGACAACCTATATATGTTTTCTATTACCGATCCTTCGACACTTGATTATATGAGATTTAGGGAGAGGACCCGTGGAGATGTTAGAACGATGCTGCAGGCCTTGGGTGAACATTGAGAGATGTTGGTCTCTCAACCTGCTCCTCATCTACAGAGACCACCAAAGCCAGAGTCTCGCCCAGGAAAGCGGGGACTATTAGTAGATGTCACCCGTGGTAATAGATGTGAGACAGATGCACCATCATCCTATTACACGCCAGCACCTGTGCATGAAGAAACTGAAGAGCCACGTCCTTTTGTATCATTTACAAACTATGTAGGTGTTGGTCCTTATTCTGGTGCACCATCCTTTGGCGCACTTGGGTCTTTTTCATTTGTTGGGGGTGCTGGTCCTTTTTTTGCTCCTGGGAGTGGTTTGTCGTCCTTCACATCACCAGCTCCTCAGCCATTCTTCTCCACCCCGCCACCCCAAACTATGGAGGTTAGAGGTATCTCCTTCACTACTCTATTTTTTGATCCGTTTGCGTTCAGTGCAGAGTATACTGGTGCACCTTCTGAATCATGGAGAGCATCTTTCCAACAGGGGTTTTTTACCCCTGATCAACCGATTCCCCTTGCTCAATCCCCTCAACCTAATCGTCAACCAAATAATGGATCAACCGATGAGAATGATGATGAAGAAGAAGAAGCAGAAGTAGAAGAAGCCACTTCAGCGCCGTCCCCAGCATTTACACTGAAGACCCAGATGTGGGACTGGATGACATATTGGGTAAAATGTTCAATTTTTTCCTTTTATTTTAATAATTACAACCTTTTTGTGTACAGTAAAGTACTTTGATATCTACGCTTCAAATTGTGAGTATATAATATCAGTATATATCCTTACTTTAATTAAATTAATGAAATTTTAGTCTAAATAGTTATTCAAATGTGTTATATTATTTAAACTCATGTGACCGGCTTCTTCACTGTCATACGCAAAAGAAAAAGACAATTAATGTATATAAGTGCTTGTATATAAATTTCTTTAATTTTAATAACTTCCAAAATTAAATCTTAGTATTTTTTCTTATAGATGTATTTTGTTTTTTAAAAAATAATCACAAGCTTGATTATACAATATTAAAAAATTTAATTATTACTTTTAAAAAATAAAAATAAAAATTTAAAACCATGCACTTTTATTTTTATAATAGTAATAATAATAAATGTATTTTCTTTACAATTTTTAAATTTCTTTGTTGATTAAGAAAAAAAGAAAAAAGAGAAAAATTGGTAGGAGAGTTGCTTGATTAATCTTTCTTTTCATTGAATTATCGTAGTGTAAAAATTTTTTAAATATTTGGATAAGATTAAACTTAATAATAATTTTTTTACTATTAATTTTTATTATTTAAAATATAATAAGCATATAATTTTGCAATAATATTATAACAAATATTTAAATTAAATACAAAATTATATAATTATTTATAAAAACTATATATTTATCACAATATTATTAAAAAGGTATACACTTATTATATTATTAAAATTTTTAATTATACGACAGAAATATATTTTTTATAAAATTTAAATTAATTATCATTCTAAATAATTTAAATAATAAAATATATCAAATATAAATTATATAACAAATTATATATAATATATTAATCATCAAATATAATATATATATATATATTTAAATATATATATATATATATATATATGGGTCGCAGCATAGCAAATGCGACGACCTATTATAATATACTCCCTCTGGTCTCAAATATAAGTCACTTATTGGAGAATTGTTTTGGTCCAAAATATAAGTCACTTCTTGGAATTGTCTTAATCATTAAATGACTTTTTTCCTTAAGTACCCCCAATTAAATAGAGAGTCATTAAGACTAATGCAATTTACTAAGAATAAAGGTAGACTCTTTAATTAGGGGTAAATATGAAAAAAAAATTTATTTTGAAACAAATTTAATTAGTTAAATTACCTTTAACCAATTTTCTTAATATCTGTGAAGTAGGTATTGGTGATTTATATTTGAGACCGGAAAGAGTATTAAATATTAAAAGAGTCACGGCATATGTTATGCCACGACTTTAAAAAAAAAAAACATTTGAAGAAAACATTTTTGTGGTGGAACATTTGAATTTTTTGTTTTTTTATTTTTACGTATTGTCGTTAAAATCTCACATAAAGTTACATAATTAAGGAAAAGATATCAAAGCTTTTAATATAAATACGATAAAAATATAATTTTTATAATGCAATATTACATAATTAATATTTTAAAAATATTTTAATACCTATTATAATTTTGTTAAGAAATTTAATAATAAAAAATATATATAATATACTTAATTTTAATCTCGTGATTAAATGAAGTCGGCAGGATCGTACATTTTGATTTTTGATTTGTGACCCACCCCCTCTGGCGGTGTCGACAGGGGCATCTTCAATTTGATGAAAGGATGAATTATAGGGCTCGTTTCAATTGGCTATGTAGTTATGATTAACAATTGAAAAAGAGATAATTACAGGTATATGTCATAATCGTCCACTAGTGTGTGAATTCAGACCTGAGTAGTGTTTGCTTAGAAGGATGGACACGTAGTAGAGATTGTACTATTGAAGCAACTTCACCAATAATTAAAAGGACGACAAGCATTTAAGATAAAACTTATAATTTACACCATCATACACACTCCATAATTTCATTTTCTTGATTAACAAAGTATAAGGAATTGACAAAAGTGAGACTTATGAAAATGATTGAGGAAGATTCAAAAAGTCATATGTTCAGTTAAATGAATATATATTATTAATGGTTTAACATGCACAGAAGTATATATTAATATTTTAATTTATTTTTAAATTAATAATTAGATTAAAAATTAATTTTTTTATGTTTATAAAAAAGTAAAAAATTAATTCGTTTTTTTATGACTCCTTTATGTTAATAACTACCTCTTTGTTAATTAGTGTTATATTTATTTTTTTACTAACATACGTGGTTTTGAAACTAATGACCAAAAAGTTTCAAAGCCATATATATTAGTATAGATGAAGATATTAATAAATTTATTTGTTTAACTTAAGTTTTAAAAATGTAATGCTTTTTGATACAATTTTAGTGTCTCTTCAACTGTCAAAAAAATTCAATTTTCAAATGAAATATGTCTTAATATTATGTTGCCGATTATTAATTAGGTCTCTTTTTTCACGGATGTAGGGGTATGTAAATTTTACCACAAAAAATAAAAAAGGAATTTGCAATTTTCATTAGTAGAAATTACGATGTAAATGATTAGTGCGTTTTACTTGGTATACATGTTTATGGTTTTCTTAACTTAATTATAACTCAAAGTTTAGCTAACTTTATTTAGCTTTCTATATCAATATATCAAATATTTTATTACATATTTTATTTATGTATTTTTTACGTGTTCAACCATCAACAAATCAAATGAGTTAAATGTTAAGCTTTTAAACTCAACTCCTTTAATTAAATAAATATAAATATTTTGGTTTATTTATAGAAGATGAATTCAAACAACCTGGAAGTTTTATTTGGAGGTCCGTGTAGAAAGAGTCCTTTTTCAGACTGACTTCTGTCACTGATTGATATCACTTTAACTTAGAGGAGAGTTCAACCCATAAAATAATCTCTGAAATAGGACAGCTTTAAAACTCAAGTATGAGATTTCAATAATTAATTAATGTGAGACATAACATAAAATATTTTAATAATTGCTTAATCAATCGTAGAGAGTAATTTTATGTTTTGCAACTGTATATGAGATAAGTTTTTGGGAATAGAAAAATGAATGATCTTGAAATGCATAATTAATTTAAGAATTTTAAAACTATAACGTTATAATAAACTCCAGATCAAATAGTATATTCGCTAATCCAACTTCCCTTGACTATGTGTGGACCGAGATTTATTTTCAAAAAAAATCAAAGGCCTAAGCGGGGCTAGGCCCAGGTAAAGAGTTGGGCCTTACAGGTAATAAAGAGCCCAAAATATAAAGATACTTGATTTGTAAAAACGCACTCCAATAATTGGCCAACCATTATCACCGCCATTCAACAATTTTTTTTTCGTTCTGACTAAAATTTTATTTTGATTTATCACAAATGAGATATTTTTTAATTTAATTATTTATAGAATTACTTTCTTAATTTGATCTCTTACAGATAAAATATTTTTCAATTTACTACTAGGAAAAATTGTTTAATCAACTATAAATAAGATTAGCATATTTAATGACATGACATGTAATATTTTTTTTAATAGATAATCGTTTAGCCATCATTATATAATATATAGATCAATAAGATATTTTTAGTAATAATAAATTAACAAAATGACATTATTAATAATAATTTATTTGTGATGGAACAAATTAAAAAAATATTTATATGTGAGGAATCAAATTAAAAGGACAATTTTATGATAAATATAATTTTTAAAAAAATCCCATTTATAAATGATCAAATTAAAAGAATAATTTTATGATAGACGAGGTTGAAAAATATTATATCTATAAAAAATAAAATAAAATAAAGTTTAGGTGTACTTTTTTAATTCAACACAAAGGTAATTAGACCAACTAAAAAAATATGAGAAGGGAGAGCCCAATATTATTTGCAGATTTATTATTTGAGAGTTGAGTCTAATTTGTAGTCCCACAACTTTCATTTGTCTTGTTTTCTTCCTTATCTTCTTATTTTAAGTTAAGTATGAGAGTGTTTTTTAATATATATATATATATATATATTCTTTATGGGATTTTTTTTCTTCTTTAGTGAATTTACGGTGGGAGAATTAATACTTAGTACGTAAAATGAAAAGAAAAAAAAATGATTTTATAGATAAAAATAATTTTTTATTTATATTTTAAGTATATAATAAAAACAATAAATATTATTAAATAATATTATAATGACATAACAAACTTTGCACATAATTTTAGATAAGGAATTCCCTCCCTCCCTTACAACCAAATGTGCCTTGGATTTTGATTTATGCAATTGAAGATTCATGATGCTCTAATTAATTTTGCAATTACTGGCTTCAAATCTTGAAAGAAGAAAACTTCTAATTAGAGGCAAAACCCTTTGAAAGAATTGAAAGGTGTTTTTGAATATTTCTTAAAGATCAATATTCCGTGTTTGTTATAGTTTGTATTTATGTAAAAGACTAATGTTGAGCATTAGCCTTGATGTTTTGGTGTGGGCTATTGTGCTAGGGTTTATTTTTTCTTATTTTCCTAAAAGCGTTGGGCGGTGATATGAAATGACTGTATTTTATCTCACAAATTCTTCTGCTTTATCCATACTATTTATACTTCTAATTTCATCTTGACCAAAAAAAAAAAAGAAAGAGTTTAAAATATTAACGATTTTTATCAGCTCAAGGTGAATTAATCATTAAATTAATTTAATAACGTAATATGGATTATAATTTTTTTTTCAAAGTATTCAACTGGATGAATCCCCTAGTTTTGAGTTTTAAAACATTAATTGTGAGTTGAGTTTGAAATTTTGTTATATATAGATTTAATTTGGTCAAAATCATATTTTTTTCTTAAAAATATATTTAATATTTGATATTAATCTAAAAAAAAAATTTGTGCTAAATAAATTTATAGAATTCAAAAGTTTTTTAAATAAATTTATTGGGCAATTCCATTAACAATGTGCCAATGATGCAAATGTGGCATACCAGGTAGCGTCGAGTCCACATATTTTCTTTCTCTTTTAAAACTGACAGCACAATTGAACATAACTAGTAAATATTTTTAGGTGCATCAAGTACACTCAGCCAAATTTTGTTTAATATAGTGTATGGAATATATCATGATCATTGAGTATACGTATATTTGGTGTACAAGAAAATTTTCCTTTAGCTAGTCAACATGTTATTTTTTTTCTTTCAACTCAGCCCTCTCTCTCTCTCTCTCTCTCCTCTTTCTCTCTCTCAAATTGCAAACTCATAATTGCTTGAAAGCTAGATCTTGTTAGAACATTGAAGACGATGAAGGTCTGAAAACAGAGCATGATCACGAGACTATTCTAAAAGGTAAATGAAGGTCAACAATTGCGATTTCTCAGATTATTACAGGATTTGCAATTTCTTTTGTTCTTTTTTTTTTTTTTAATGATTTCTCCGCTTGAAGTTACCCATGAATAACCATTTTTTCCTCCTCAGATCTTAGATCTAGAGAGGGAAGGAGCAAAGCTTGAAAAAAGAGAAAGTAATATGCTAACCAGATATCAACTTGTCTAATTATGTCAACATTAAAAAGATGCTGTGATGTCACATCCATATCGAGGGCAATAAATTTATTTGAAATGTTTCTGAAATTTACAAATTATTTAAAAAAAAAACGTATTAAAAATCAATATAAAATATTACATATACTTTTAAAATTAAAATCAAAATTTATCTTTTAATTTCTACACGTACAATGTGGTGTGAAGTGCAAAATCCTCCACTAGTAAAGTGGTGTACCCACTTTCAAGTTTCAATGAACCTCATCAAAGTCAAACCAAATAGTGAAGAATAGTCCCAAGCATGATCAACATGTTGAAAGCTTTGGAGAACAAAAAGTAGAAAAAGAAGAGTTATAAGCCGCACATTTAACTACTCCAACCAAAAAGGCCAAAGAAAGTTAAACTTCACATTACTGGAAAAATGAAAAAGGGTAATGAGATGCCTCATCTCCAACAAGCTTCAACCACATACGCATTGGGAAAAGTGTTAGTTAGACTCCCTTAAACTAATACCCACCCATGTTTGAAAACTTGAAGGACACATTAAGGAAAATTAAAAAAAAAAATTTAGGGTCCAAAGAGAAAGCCCAGAAGAGGAAAATAATAATAATGAAAAATAATTACAGCAAAGACCGACGTGAGAGCATCCTATGTGTAACGTGTCTCATTGATCTAGGTTTGTTTAAAGTCAACCCTTTTATAGTAATGTCCTTGTAATTGTATTTACAATCACAAAATTAATATTTTATCAAATTAGTCCCTATCATGACTATTTTCAATATCAAAATGGGCTGTCTCCTTCACATATCTTTTTATTTTGTTAATTTCTTCCCCGTGATGTGCCGTGCCGTCACAACTACTCTAGTCAATTCTTCCCTTTAATATATGCCAGTGAAACAAAATCTTGTAAGTTATATATTATTTCCCTAATATTATATATATTAAGCTTCTCATTAATCATGGATACATACTGCGTTAGCAAATTGAGTAGGCCATTGGCTTGCGTATATGATCAAAACAAAAGAATATTATAACATATTTGAAAATTCAAAAACTACTTGATCATAATCTTTTTTGGGGGAAAAATTAAGACACTTACTACATAAGAATTAATACTTACATTGTACCAAAGGCAATTCTCAAAAAATAAATAAACATACATTAACCGAATGAAGCATAAATATATATGAACAATACTTTGTCAATTTGTAAAGAACGTAATTGAAGATTAATCATATATATATTTCACAGTTTATACTACATAATTTTCTCTTTAATGAATACAGAAAATTACATAATGAAGAAGAAGAAGAATGGAAAAGAAGAAAAAGAGAGAGAGGCATATTTAACGTGAACCTTCATTAATGGTGCAATGGGTTTGGACCAGTAGGCACAAGGCGTTTATCGGCACCGTAACGCGGATCAATCTTTCCTTCTGTCGGCTCCGGATGCACCGGCGTGTGACTCCGCCGGTGGTATTGCTGCTGCCGATGGCCGTGAAGAAATGGGGTGAAGTCAAATTTGGTGGCTAATAGTTTCCTATTCCTATTCAGTACAGATAATAACTGGTTATCGTCGTTGCCGTTGACGACGACAACGTTAGTGGGAGTGAAACTGAGCCATCCACGGAAAAGGATCAGAAATACGAAAAGCCAAAGAATGGAAGTAAGGACATGTTGGAATCTGACGATCATGGTCATACTGATGAAGGATAATGCATGAGACAAAGAAATGGAAATAAAGATTGCATGGAGAATAAAGAGGTTTAGGGAAAGATTTGAAGGTGGTGATTAGCAAGCACAAGAAATATGGTGCTATATGGAAGGTTGACCATGAGAGTCTGCAAAGTTTGATGCTTCTCGTTCTTTATTTAATCAGAGAGAGAGAGAGAGAGAGAGAAAAGAGAAAGGAGCAGTAGATGCGGAGAGGAGGCAGAATTGTCGAGCATTCTTCTTCCAATGAAGCTTCCTTTGCGTTCAAGAAACCAAATGGTCATTAAGAGCAGATTGTCAAACCCTCTATTATATAATGGCATGACTCATTGAGCAGGACAACGACGTGTAGACACGTACGTAGGAGGTACTTGTATATCATTTATATAAGCAATATTAATCTAACAAAACAATTAGAAGTTTAAGCAATTGAATGTCATTATAAGGTAGCAAAATCCAGTATTAGGTAGTGTATGTTTTGAATAATTAAGTAGGGGGTTGATTTAAAGTTTTTTAATTCCTAGAAGAGGAGGGCGTATTTTAAGACTTGGTATGTATTGTTTTCAGTGAATATGAAGCTTTTGACCTGTTGAGATCGATGAATCTTTCTTCCATGGGTTGCAAAAAGAGATAGGGGACGTCTTGACGAGGTACTTTCCTAGTAGAATTTGGTGGGATCTTTATGAAATCTAGTTAGGGATTATTCTAAGTTTCTAACTCAGAAATCGAAAATTCTAAGACAAATCGGAAACTAAAAAAGCAAGAAGCACAAAAAGTTTCACTCTTTTTGGACATGGCTCTTGTTAAAATTCTTGAGATCTTTCGTCCAAACATACGTTATGGCTTCTTGTTGTATAGTTGGCAGAAAGAGACGAGGATGCTGAGTATTTGACTTTTGATTTTTTTCAGTATATTGACCAACTTTTAATTTCAATATTAATTAAATTAGTACTTTTTTAAAAAAAATTCCTTCTGGGGTTTTACACTCAATGTGTTGGGTTTGACTTGGCATCATCAAGCTGGCACTGAATGGCATCAATGTTAAGCCCATGATCTAAACTAAAGACTGGCAATTCACACGTGGGAACTTGTTAAAGTTGCATTGGAGAAAAACACTTTCTAGTTCCTTCACTTACACTCTTTCATAGTCTTCTTTGAAATTAAATGTTTGTACTTTCTTTTCCCCCTTGTTTTGATTTACGCGAGAGATGAATATATATGAAACCTAGCTGTTCCTATAGATACCTTGTAAAGGTAGACTTCGGACTGGCTTGATATTTATTATTTATTAATTACTTGCTCATTTGTGTGATGATTGAATAACGGAAGCATGTTGCCTCTATAGAGTACATGTCCGAACCGGAAGTTTTTCTAGCTCACATAGTAAAGGGTATGAAAAATTTGCACCTATCTTTATAAGAAAAGAAGGAAAGAAAAAACAAAGAAATAGAGAAACTCCACCTTCCAAATGGTAGGTTATTACTGTTGAAGGAATCACTTTTTTAATCAAATATACGGTGCTGATATTAGTTTTCTTTTAATTATAGGTGCATGGCAAGAAGTTCTATGCGTATTCAGTGAATGAGAAAGTACTAAGGAATATCACCAACAAATTCGTTAGAATGAACTGATAACTCACATCATAACAGCCCCAATCTTTAAAGTTGAAAAAATCAATAAACTTTTCTTACAGCAGGCTTAACTGCTGACTATCACTCTTTCTTTCCACATCTAAGAGAAATGGACAAGGACTTTCGATGGCTTTTGCAAAATGATAAGCAATTGTGAAGTGGGGTATTGCACAAGCAGATAGATAGTTCATGGATGTGCCATTTTCTCCTTTGGTGGGCGCAATACTTCACGTGGAGCTTTGTGATGGCCGTGCCCATCATAAATGTATTTAACCATTGGTAAATAGTGATCACAATAAAATTAGCACTTTTGGACACTCAGTCCCGTCATGCAAAGTTTCAAATAGAGTTGTTGGCTATACAGTATCATGAAAGTTGATGATTACCAACTCATACTTAAAAGTCAACCCCAACCAATTTTCGCTTTCTTTTCCCAACCCCCCCCCCTTTCTCTGTAGACCAATTCATTTCTTTAAATCATGAGCACATCCACGACCCAACCAAGTGCAGCATAACCATCCAAAGAGTCTTTCTTTTTTCCCTGGTTGATTGGCTGCAAGTTTTCAACAGCTTACTCCACAAACTCCAGAAGTACAAACGTAATGATTTTCCATTCCACATGGGCAAAGGTTTAATCTTTTCTGAGACATGACATAGATAAGGCGACACAACAAGATATGAGATGTTTTAGTGTAATTTAAAATACGTCGTTATGTTTGATATAACTATTGAACAAAAATATTAGATACGATGTAGCTTATTTTTAAGGTATCACTGTTTCGTTGGCCCCAAAAAAAAAAAAAAGAGATATCACTCTTTTATGAGAGAAAATTGTTTCCTCTCCGGTCATAATTTTCCAATCTGCTACAACTAAAGCAGTCAGGTCCCAACCTATAATGTTATGACTCAACATGCAATTAAATATCAAGGACAGCAGAGGCTTAAAATGACATTACAGAATTAGTATAGTTTGGATATTGATAAACTTGTAAGTCTGCAAAAACCAGTTTAAAGTTTACAGGGGCATTACGAGGAACACATAACACCAAGGCTCTCAAACCCGCGCATTGGGCAAATTCGGGGAGGGATGGTGGACTTGTGATGTAAAATCACATAAATTTACCTACGTTAATAAATAATTATTAAAATATATAACTATATTATTAATAATACTTCAAAAGGTTATAATTCTAACTTCTACATATAAAATGGTTAAGTTGAATGAAAACATACTACACAAACTATAGAGTATCAATCATAAACCTAATTGACTAGTTTTTAATATAGAGGTAGCCATTACACATAAAGAATAATTATCTAAGTAGAAAGATCCACCAGATTCCAATTACAAGTTATGTGCAGCTTTAAGACTCATCACTTGAAGTTGTAGCCTCACTTTCTAATCAAAAACTTGGGAGAACCTTCCTCTTCAAGCTCAAGCTTCAATGGAGTCAAGCAGGCAATGGATGAAGAGGAATGACGGAGGAAACCCAACCCAACAAGCCGCAATCCACGAACGGTGAGTGATGGCGAGCTCCTCGGAGTCAAGGGACGTAGGGCAGCCAAAAAAATAATAAAAAAATTTGGGTGTGTTACCGTGCAGTAGGGGAAAAAAATTGGATGTGGGCGTGAACCGTATTGGGGTGGACTGGAGCATCCAATTTTGGGTTGGGTTGAATTTGGGGGACAAAATTGACCTAACAACATACAAGAGCTAAACTCGGTAAACTTACTCCTGGACTCACGAGTCTGACTGAGTCCACCCGATGCAAGCCTACTTCCAAATTTAGATAAATTTTACCAATTGACTTGTTAATTTGACAACCACGCACAACACTTTTGGCCATTAGAAGACTGTCAAATGTTGTAGAAGAGCATCTTTCCACTGAAGTTGCCGGAAACAAATCTGAAAATAGAAATAATGTGACGATATATTTGACATAAAAAGTTGAAGTCTAACCAGATTATCATTGTCGTCTTCATCTGCTGGTGGCATCAACATTCCACCAGTAGCACCAGTTCGTGCTTCCCATGCTTGAAGACTGCCAAATTCTGGAACAGGCAAGTCGTTTACCTGACTGAGTTGGTCCATTGAAGGCTTGAGCTGTACCTGCACTCAATTCCATTTGTTCAGACAAGAATGACATGCAGTTTGGTGATAAACAAAAACATCTAATTTGAAGCTAGCTGACAAATAAAAAGTTGAAGTCTCACATGCAGTAAACAAGAAGTACCACACTCAAGAGTAAGTAAACAATACAACTAATATTTCGGAGGCCAGCAACAACAACAAATGAAGGCTGGTGTTGTATAACACATTGAAAAAATATTATAAAAATCAAATGAGATGAAGAGAACCTACCAGCATGAATTTCAAAAAAAATAAGTGCTCAATATTTCATAAGGACTCCTCTTATGACGACATGATGTCAGTGTTACCAATATTTTACCAACTCTACTTTTTTTCCCCCCTTTTTCCTTCTTTGGAATGAGTCTGAAGTATGATTTGAACGCCAATCATGCATGATTCAGGCTTCTTAAAGAAATTCAAGCATTCTTTTTTTTAGATTTGGACTCTTTCTACTTCTTTTAGAAGTATAACACAGGAAAGAGGCTTGCAGGGTTCTTTTTGTTTCCATTATTTATTTCAAACCTCATTTACACAACTTCAATAATTTCCACTCCACAAATAATCCAATGCGAAATCAACTAAAAGCAATTAAACATGTGGCCGAATGATTTTCAAGAACCTGAAACAAGAAATCCCAAGCTGGACTTATGACACTATACCCCATTGCCCATTGTATTTTTGTTTGTTGTTTACATGTCAACTGTTATCCCAGTTACATCTGTGTGTGTGTGTGAACTACGGCACATTTTAGCATTTTAAAAATCCAAGAGATAGTTTGATGATGTATGTAAATACCTGCAATTGTCACTCCTCGAGATAAAATTGTATGCATACACTGTTATTTCATAACAATGAAGGGAATGCATTATGAGACTTACCATTGTTAATCAATTAAATATAAACTCGTTCAAATATGCTGTGTAAATACACATTGATGTATTTAAGATATATCAAAAAGTCTAAAGAGTCTTGGCCACACCGTTTTCTTCAAGCAAGATTAACAATTCCTGTGATCAGAATATCAAATTAATTGTTGCTCCAGCTGTTATCTTTATAATCAAGACTAATGGTTTCAATGAAGTGATTGTGACGTATGACAATTCTAAAGAGGTATGTACAACAAATAGGTTATTTAACAAACAATTTCATTGTTTTCTTCTCAGCTTATTAAATGTATGACCTGATCCCATGACAAATAATAAGACAAACATTCCTTTGTAAAAAATTACATTGGTTACAAACAACAGTAATAACCATTATCAAAATAACAAATCTAAACACAATGATGATCACTGATTATTTCTGTATGAAGTCCATCAAACAAAAATAGAAACAAAAAGCAAGGTAAAATCATAACTTAAAAGAATTTTTTTTTTAAAAAAAGAACCTCCATCTTCTGAAGCATATCCATTAACTTTGTATCCCGTCATCTATCATCTCCATCTCTCCCATTACAATTTTCACAGTGGAAATCCTCATCTTCAAAGGATACTAACCACAGTGCATTGGAAGCATTGTATCTAACATATTTCAAATCCTCAGGTACGATGGAACAGAAATACATCAATGTGAATATAAGATGAAAATTATGAAATTGAGATTGCAATGAAAAGATGATACATTTTTCTACAGTCAGGGCACATATATTCCTAAACTGTTTTCTTGTTCTCCAATTCATCTTTTAACTTCTTCATCCAATGAAGTCTATATCTAATTACATCAAATATCTGCAACAAGCATCGTAAGAATTTTTATAAATGCAGAGGCCAGAATTTGGTTGACAAATGATTCAAAAGCATTGTCAAGTCACTCCACAAGATAATATTGCTTTCCTCTTCCATCCATTGGCAATAAAACTCCAAAACATTATTTATGAAGCTACATCCCCGATAAAGAAGTGAGAAGAGATTGACCTGTTCATAATCTAAACAATAGTAAGAACGCATGTGCAGCTTGACCTTCTCTTCTCCCTCTTTCGCTGTCTGTTGACCATCAGCAGTAGCAGCTTCAGCGGTACTATTATTTTGCACCTTTTGCTGTCCCATGAAAAAATAGAACAACATATAACAAATAAAGAAAATAAGTGCATGATTTTATACAATCACCAACAACTGACGCTTAAACTAACAATGACAAGTAATAAAAATCAGCACATTCTATCATATGGCAATTTAAAAATTTGAACCACTATATAACCTAGCATGCGGCATTTGCATTTAAAATAATGAAAATTTAGGAAAAACAGAAAGGAACTTGTAAAAAGGAAGCCTCCAACATAAGCTAAACTGAGTTAATTCTTCGTTGAAGTCTAGAAAATTTCAAAAATGCTGCCAAAGATTGCCAATGACAATCAGCAGAAGCAGAGCAATTATCATGTTAAAAGAAAACATAATATCAAGTAACCCAAACAAAGATGCAGAAAAATCTACACAGAATCATAAAATTAAGATATGATATATACAAGTAATTTTGAAATTTTATATATAAAGTAGGACTGAAAGCTTCTAGTCCTGAGAGCAGAGCTTCAAGTAGGAGGACAGGAACAAAGAGTTTGAAGGACTGGACAAGCAATAATCCAAAATAGGCATATTACAGACTTAGCCAATTTGACAAGAGCGATGAGACTGAAGTCCTAGGAACATCAAGTCAGAAAACAGAAAACAAATAGTTTGAAGGAGTGGATAAACAACAATCCACAATACTAACATTATGAATTTTGATGCAAAGACAAGAGTGGGCATTTAAAGCAACATAAAATCTAATGCCAAAATTGAAATGCTACAAGCTGATGGCAATATCTTGTTTTCATCAATTACATCATATATTGATTTTTGTGCCTGGTAAAGGTTGTTGCTTAAAATCAAAAATGGCAAATTACACAGACCATGACATAACCACAAACATGATTATAGACTCAGTTAAACAGTACGAAACTATAAGGTTTTCGACTAAGTTAACTTGAGAGATTGCAGATTAGCCAGAAAGCACCACTAGGATGAGAAATTACATAAGACTATAGTCACTATTGAGATGCATAGAAAACACATATGTAAATACAAAATATTTCATACTACATTCTGCAACTTGTTGGACTTCAGGAGAAAAAAAATGTTAAATAGTGTGCTGGGGACATCAGAAATCAGAATATTGCCTAAAGATACAGCTGCTTCTGTTTGTTAGCCTATAATAGTGACGCGAGAATACACCAGAGTAATGCATGGACAGAACCAAATAGTTGCCTCTCTCCTATGAGCTCGATTAATAAATCTTTCTTCTTCAAAAAGTCGCAGAGTTCGGCGAATTTGTCTTGTAATTTGAGGTCCTTTGCCAAGTCTTCTTCTCTAACCCATTGTCGTCTGGACAAAGCCTAGTAAAATCAAGACAATCTGACAACGAACCAGAGGACCGAAAAAAAGGGATGTATCTTCTATTTTTCTGCTACATAAATTCAAGCTCAACCAATATCATCTTGTGCATTTATTTACCACGCCAGTGCATATAAGATTTCAGTCCAGACTAAACAAATTACTGAAACCCATATTTCTCTGATATTCAAAAACCCAAATTCTACGGTCCATTTATCCTAGCAAATCAACTGGCGTGGCCCTTATAAAATACGTCCTCTTCCGGATTTCTTGAATTCTTGACGAGCGTCTACGAGGAATTCTTCTGTTGCTAGTTATTTTCTTTTCAAATTCACTAAAATAAACAAAGTCTTTCATTCTTGCTCTTTCTTTAATAGTTATACATCCCGCTTTCTGCTGTGATTGTTTCAGCAAAGGAACTGAGAGCATGTCTTCAGAAGCGAATATACAACTAACAAAAGGGTCGAACCTCGTGAGTGCATCAAGCACTACTACAGCGATTCCTCTGTTGTCCCTTCTACACATTTTCGGCTGATTATCTCCCTTCCTCGTTAGGTCATCATAGAAGGCCCTCGCCGCTAGTTTAACCAGCCTAAGCAGATTCGCCCGAAATCAAAATCATCTTTAAAGTGAAAATAGAATCAAGAACCGTTTCTTCTGTTCACGTCAAAAAGATAAACACATTTTGAAGCACATGAACTGAAGTCCCCCATTTGATTGGAGAGAAAATAGTACTCGTTGAAGTGATCGACCATCGAACTGATCTAAGAACGAGAAAATCTAGGGTTTTACAAAATTTTAGTGTAGCTTTCCGCCTCCTATTGTCGTCAATGTGGGGGTTTCATCAAGTGAAGTGAGATTGAATATTTGGGTCGGAGAGGGAAGACATGCGACAAAGATAAATGTGCAAACGCAGATTGCAGACTTTGTTATTTATAAAGCCCCATAAATTTTCCATAAACCTGGACGGGCCTCTCTCTTATTTTGGCGCTCAACCCTTCACGTTTTCGAAATGTGAAATTAGGCTACGCAAAATTAATTATTAAAATACTTTTTATTAAAAAAAACTATTTTAATACGAAATAGAGGTACTATTTATTGTACAAACATTAATTATATTACAGTGTTTATTTAATGTGTAGTGGCCTTTTGTCATATTTGAAGAAGGTGAGGCTTCAAATCTTAGATTAAAAAAAGGTACGTACGTGAGTATTTAACTAAGATATGCGTGATTTTTGTAACACTAATGTTAGGAGTATTATCTTTTAATGTTTAGTCAAAAAAGATAATTATTTAATATTTTATAAATAAATTTATTTTTATATTAAGATATGTTTGAATGGATGATATAGGATTAAATAGAATAATTAAAGTGGATTGAATTATTTTTTGATAATTTTTAAAAATGATAATAGAGGGCCTTTAAGATTATTTTTTACTATTCAAAATTTTAATTTTTATATCTTCTCAAATTAAGAGTGAATAATAGAATGAAATGGACTTATGAGATAATTATAATTATATTTTTATTAATTACAATTTTATTTTAATTGTAAAATTAATATTATAAAATGATTTAAAAACTATCCTATTAATGACTTTCTTTTTATTAGTCTTTCAAATAATAAAATAATACAGCTTATCATTTTACTTCTTGTTATTCTATTATTTAGCATTCTATTTCATCTCTTTGCAAACAAATGTTGCATAAGCTTTTTTTTTTCCTTTAATATTTTTTAATCTTTTCTTTTTGGGAGGGATTCTACTTGAATTTATAACACTAGTGAAAAATAATTTCTTTAGATTATACAACGAGAGATGAAAAATGCTATTTTATTGTTCGTAATGAATCGCTTATCAGAAAATACTCAAAATAGAGTATACCGAGAAGTGTCTGATTGTCTCTCTTCATTGGTATTATTTGGGGTTATTTAGAAAGAAGGGGCTTCCATATTGAACAGAGAAGCTTAAGAGGAGACTTATACGTGATGACTAGCTAGCATGTTCAAGATGGGAGATTGAGATTAAACTAGCAAGGAGCTGTCTGTTATGAGCATAAATCCTTGAGAGAACCACACCTTAAAAATTAGCTAGAGCCCAAGTCCTTATAAGGCTTCATTTTTAAGGAAACTTCATCGACGTGGGTCTCATAACATTGTCACTCCATTTGGAAGTTAGCGTCCCGACGGCTGCACTCTGCGATATTTTATTTAGCTGCACTTCACTCAATCACAGTCAATCTTTTCGCAGGTCAAAATCCTCCGCAGATAACCCTTCTCTAGTTGGCTGACTCTCAATGAAAGTACCATTTGTCATGAGCATAAATCTTTAAGGAACCATACTCCAAAAGTTAACTATTAAAATGGAAGAATCCAATTCCTTATAAAGCCTCATTCTCAATAAAACCTCCCTAACGTTGGACTCATGACACTGTCCCTCTTGACACATTGCTTCTTTGTTCACGATGCCTTAGGGTGTGTTTGGTTCAACGGAGGGGAGGGATTTTAATGGAGGGAAGGAGAGGGGAAGAAAGGGGAGGAATTTTAATAGAGGGGAGGGGAGTGATTTCAATAATACATTGTTTGATTCAAGAGGAGAAGGGAGAGAAAAAAATAATATATAGACTATTTTATCCTTATATATTTTGAAAGTAATGACAATACAATTAATTATTTTTTTTATTTTTAAAAATTTAATATTTTTACCACCAAATTTAACAAATGTCAGAAATTATCTATAATTATAATTATTTAAAAAAATTTGTAAACAAATAAAATTAACTAAACAATTAAATAAATAAAAATAAAAGTATTTTAGTCTAAAACTTTTTTTTTGCAACTTTCTCTTTCGACCCCCAAAATTAGAGGATAAAGAAAGAGGAGAAGAGAAAAAAAAAATTTATTACCTCCAGTCTCATATATAAAAAATTTTTTTAAGATTTGATTTGATCTTATATATACGATCATATTAATTACAGTATTTCAATTATACCTCTCATTAAATAAGTCATTTAAATTATAAGCAGTGGTACACATATTAAATAAAAATATTTTTAAAAAATAATTTTTATTAAAAATAAAATTAAAAAAATTAATTACTTTTAATTAATTTTTTTAATACTTACAAATTAATTAATTATTTTTTATATATAAAATTAGAGATAATATTAAATTTTTCCTCCTCCCCTCTCTGAAAATACATAATAAAACAACCCTCCCCCCCCCCCCCCCCCACTTCCCCTGAAAATACATAGCGAATACGGGGAGCCCCTCTCCTCAAACCAAACAAGGGGTTAATCTGGACAAGTTTAAGTTGGAAGTATGGGTTTCACAGATCTCTGTAGTTCTAGTTTCAGTTCAGCTCTTCAGAAAACAAAGGTAGACGGTTTTACAAATCCCCAAACCTAGTTCAGTACTCGATTGACATGGATAGGTGTCATGTCTATGGATTCGTCTCTCACATTTGTGCGTTAGAAATTGCGCGTTGTTAGGTTTTTTTGTACTGGTTGAAAATTAGTATCTGCTATAGCGCAAAGATGTAGAATGGGTTTTTTTTAAGTGTTGAGGTCGCGTTAGTGTTAAGAGACTACCCAATCAATATATTGAAGGGATGTTTTCCTCCGCTGGGAATTGGCGAGTACACAAACACTGAATTGGAAATCATGGTGCCGGAGATTGGTGCGAAATTTACTACTTAGGTTATAGTTGCTGTCTGTATTCTTGCTTCTTCATGATGGTAACAGTTTGGAATGGAGTCTCCTACTTGCATTTCTTATGAAGACATTGCATTTATTTGATTCTCATGGGACCCCATAGCATTGATTTAGGTATTTAATCTGACCCTTATGCGGAATTACTATGCTTTCATCAAGAGCTTAGGAAAAGTGTTCATTTTGGTCCAGCCTTCCCTTCTCACAAAATTTGCTCCAATTGTAGCTGACTAGAGTACGAGAACTGTATGTAGAGTAGAAAAATTGAAGATGTTTTTTTAACTGATTTTGTACCAAATTTGCACATGATCACTGATATCACCCACTCATTTTAAAGAAATTGGCACAACAGATTAACTCAGTCTTAAGTGAAAAGATTAGCATCCTTCATTGAAAGTATCATTGGTTATATGTGCAAAATGAGCTGTTGTGGTGAGGTTGAAATTTTATTTTCTCAAGCAGGTAAATATTGGGTCTAGAATGTGATATTTGTTCGTATTAACCATTGGATAGAGAAGGCAGACACAGGAATCCACTTCAAAAATAATGTTCTTCGTACTAATGATCAGACATGGAGACTCAGAGAGTAGGGACTTGGTTCCCTTGTATGGATGACAATTCAACCGTAATCTAGAGTTCGCAGTGGCATACAAACTTGTGGCTTTCAGCGCTGAAGTTTATTATATCAGGAATTCATGAATGATATCAGAGTTCTGGTACTTCAGGGTCAAAAGCATGTGGAATACCAAATGGGAGTTGGAATTGCTTGCATCTCCAACCACAAGGCCATTGGAAGATGGTTAAATGGCATTATGGCAATTTGTCTATGGTATTACTATTGTATAATGGAGGGACATGACAAAAGGCTGTCAATTGTTCTTCTGGGAGTTTTCGTTCGGGAAAATCATGGGATTTTGAATGTTGTTGATAGTATGTAGAACTGTAGAAAGCTGACACTAATCTGTAAACTGGGCTAGACATGGGTGTAAATAACTGCTTATCATTTAAAATCTTATTTTCTGTTCTTCATATGGTGAATACTCTTTTTTCCTTCTGCCTAATATAGTGACTGAAGGTTGACATGACTAAGAGAACAGTGAACGGACCCATAAGCTAACTGTGCTTCTATGGCTTTGTTTTGCAAATTGAGTATTCTGGTTTTCCAACCTCTTCATTCACTATATGACTACATATCCCTAATATAGCTTCAAGATGGGATGCCCTTTAATTTAAGATGCTGTTTCTTTTTCAAGTATGTAGATGTTATTGAATATTGTGTATTTCCCTGTAGGCCTGGTAACTAACTTCCGATTTTCTTTTCTTTCCTCCTTGAATAAAATGTTACCATTCCCCCTTTCTTATGGGATAATAAGAATATTGAAAAATCCAAATTTTGAGTAGTAACTCCAAGTCATATGGGGTTCTATCTGTATGTGCTATCACTGGCATTTTGTTGACAGTTACACAACTCTGCCATTATACAGGTCGGATTTTTATCCTTGCTGGTGCGTCAATTGCGATGATAGCTCAGTTGGGAGAGCATTAGATTTGTAGATCTGAAGGTCATGTGTTTGATGGATGCTAATGGCATGCATATTTGAGGTCTGGGCTTTATTTAGTTATTATTCAGGTTCTCTGGGACTTGGCCTTTACTCTTTAACTCCTTGCTTTAATGAGTATATTTAACTTTCACAAAATATTGGAGCAGCTCTGTACATCCAGCTTCCACGCCACAAAAGAGAAACGAAAAAATGGGATAGGACACATGCAGGTGAGGTGAAAGAAAAGATAATTATAGCTGATGTTATCCTGTGATTGATGCTATTTATGAGCACATTACTAAACTAAGTAACATCTAAATATGCAGCTGCAACTATACTGAGTCACTTCTATATAGGCATTCTAAGCTTTTTACTAAAGAAGCATTTAAGATAGTTGATGTTATCTTCTGGTTGATGCTTTGCTTGTTTCAAGAATAAACTTGATTTTTGGTAAACTTAAGTAACTTTTGAAAAATTGCCACAAATGTAAGAGGTCAAGCTAAAAAAAACTAATAGGCTTGGTATTTGTGTATATTCTCTCCAAATGAGATTGATAATACCTTACAAATGGCTAAGAAGTTGTTTGTCAATTGAGTGTGAGATACAATGATCAGAAATGGGTGACTTGAAAGAGAGTTCATTTGGGACATTGGGGTTACTATTCAGCATAATGTGTCTACTTGCCCTTAATAGTGGTGCTGTGTATGATCGTGGAAGAAGTTCTTTCATATCTTATCATTTATACTTGCAGAGTTAGACTTATTGCCGTTTTAAAACCTTTGTTTAATGAATACGAATTTTCAGGTCTTAAGCAAAGATCATCCTTCTAGGAAAACATGTCTATAAATTAGATGTTCCAGTTGCTACCTGATCTGTTAAAGCTACGTGAATTTTTCCATAGTGCATTCAGGTTCTACGCATGATGATTGCGATTTTGCTGGCCTGAAACTGGTAGCTAATTCACTGCTGATTGAAGTGTAGTTCATTCACAACCTTAGCTCGATCAACTGGTAGCCATACACATGTGCTGAGGGGGCTCTGAAGCCCAATGTTTGAACTGTCAACCTCCAAAATCTTCGATTGCAAAACCTGATTTTGATTTAGAGTCATTGGCTACAGGTATTTGTACTTAAGGGAAAGAAAAGAAAGACAAGAAAAAGAGAAATGCAGAGAAAAACTGCAGGGTGATGAAGCAAAGAGATCTTTGGTAAAATTGTCAAAAATTGGTGTTGCTACACAACAATGAAAGTAGTTTACCCCGGTCGATTCAATTCTAAAGTTGAAATCGAAAGGGTTCATGCCAAAAACAAGGCATCAGACACATTGTGCTTTGGATCAGTGGAAACAGGTAGTTACTTTGGCAAATGCCTGCATTAATGTGGAGCTCAAATTTGAAAATGTCAAACCAATCATTGTTCTTGGTCTTGTTCTTAACCCTGAATCTCCGATGTACCCAAGATTTTCTAATAAGAGATAATTTCCAATAACTTTTGAGACGGGTAGAAGAATTTTCAAAAGAACAACTTGGTGGTTAAAAACCAGATTGGACCAAAAAATCCATATATAAAAGTGGTGATAATAGTTCAGAATGACTTGTTTGATGCTTTTGCCATAGACATCGTTCACTGAAATGCAGGACTGAAAAAATTAAAAAAAAAAAATGATCAAACCGAAATCAATATCATATTACCTACAAATTTTTTTTGCATACAAAACTCATGGCTCTATATCGACTATTTGAGTTTAGGTAATATCATTTTACAAAATAGATTGATGGGTTTGCCTATTATTAGTGATTATAATAATATTCCCACTCTCAGTAGAAATTACTTGATTCAATCCGTGCAGCTCCATTAAGAACCTAGAGCTCCATTCACTGAACATCGGAAAGCAAGTGATATCTAGAAGATTGGGATTCAGTATATAACCTACCTCTTCACCAACTTGAAGAGAGTAGGTAGTTCTTGTTAAGCAATGCAAATTCTATCTTGAGAATAGTAGTATCTTGCAACAATTTCTTGGAGATGGTATTAGACAAAGGACATTAAAGTTTGATATTTTGGGCGACTTTCTGTGCATGATAATGATGGCTACCTACTCATGGATCATGATCCACAGTGGTTAAGATCTACCTTCAAATTTAAATTTTTAACTTTACTTTTAATTTTTTTGACATTTCTCTGAAAAGGGGTTTAGGCATTAGTTCTTTATGTAGCGCCTCTTGTGGTAAAGGGCACTGTTAAGCTTAAAAATAGCAGAGGGGGTTGTACTAACTACTAACCATAGCTTAGAGCTGTCTCAGCTCAGCTACTAGCCCTGTTCTGTGTGTTTTCGATGCAATGGTATTTAGCTCTGTAAAGCATGCCCCAAAGGTCAAAAAGATCAATATATACAGCACTGAAGCTCTTCTTCCTGCACGTTATAGAGCTGTCTCATCTTTAATCTCTGTCTTCCCTTTTTCAGCTCCATGACGTACGTGCTCATCCTTCATCTGTTCTACTAAAAAAACGACACTAGAGTTCAAGGTCTGGTTCAATTCTTAAGACAGAGGATCAAACTAAAAGATCTGAAACATTTAATAACTTTTGTCTGGATTTAGATGATTAGTACTTTAAAAATGACCAAATATGGAAAACAACAAAAGTTTGTGGGCATATTCAAATTTTCACCAAAGAGTGAGAGAAGGTTTCATAGATAAAGCAAAGTTTGTAGTGAGGGCACCTAAGTTATATACAAGCAAATTCTTCGATAGATTTACTACTTAAAAATGGACCAGGTTAATTACGAATTTACTCCAATTCTTCGCGTGATACTTTTTTGTAATTTCCTGATCTTTATATGCCCAAAAGAGTATCTTGAAAGGGATTGTTCTACGATGGCTAACTCAGATAAACGTGTACACAAGCCACAATGCTGAGCCATAAAGGTAGAGACACAATAAACATCTATCAACACAACAGGCACTAAACAACAATGTGCTTTAGCAATAGATAAAGTGATGGTGATATACCAATAATTTACCGTACGTGGGTGGGAAAATGGAGGGGTTCTTGACTTTTAAAATTATACAAGAAAATCTCGAACGTAAAATTATTCAGATTCTCGACTTTAGCCATATCGAGCTTAGATCTCCTTGTTACGTTTGGTTAGATCTCGAACGTTAAATTATACACATTCCCCACGTTAGCCATTTGGGTGTACCGTATTTGATGGAAATTAGAAGGCATTCACTCCTTAATATGCCCAATCTGGTATTACCCCGAAGAATACACTGTTTGCATTTATAATTTTGCTATACGTGTAACTCGACTGGGTGTCATAGGTGCCCGTGAGAGTGGATGGTTGATATCGTGGACTTAGAGAGCTTCCAAACCAAAGTGAGTACGATCATGTACTTATCCAATACCACATTACATGATGCTAAATTATTTGCACAAAAATACTTCTATTCAGTATTCACAAATCTTCGGCAACTTAATGCCATCTCAAGTTTGATAATTGGAACGTTGAGTATTACATATTTCAGGGCAAATTTAACTATTTTGAGTGTGATTTGGCTAAACTATATATATATATATATATATGTATATTTCTGCTTGTGAACATTTTTTATCCTAATTATTTCCATGTATGCAAAGCAGCCCAAGAAGCGAATAGATATATAGTAGATTCTATCCAAATCATACATGAGTAAAGTATAATTTCATTATTTTTCAGTTACTGTTATGATTTCCGTACCATTAAAACCATAATCATGACTCATGACTAATGTTAATGTGCAATTTCTTTTTTTTTTATACATGATAGAGCGAAGTTTGAACGTTAGATATCTTGTTAATTTTTCTACTAGCTTAATGTGTAATTTAAGGTGTTTTGTCTGATTCTAAGACTTTCTATGCGTTGAGAACATATGCAACCTTTTTCCCCCCAAAAAAGTCCATTTTTAATGAGTGTATTTTTTTAGTTTAATTTATTACAAAAATATTTTAAATTTAAGTCCCTTGCTTCTATAAAGAATTTTGTTGAGTTTACAGCTTGAACCCCCAAATATTAAAAAAATTATATTCACTTTTTCTTTGAAGTTTAGTTACATTAGAACTGATATTTTTCTGCTTAAAAAATGTCATTCAACTCTCCTCATATTTAATATCTATTGGTTTTTTTTTTTACAATTGATTTTCTGACATTAATTTTTTACACAAAACATGTTTTTATTAGAGCATGATAAAAAAGTATTTCTCTTCTCTCTTTTTTCAAGGAATTGTTACTTTTTTCCCTTATTGATTTTTGTGTTCACATTTGTATGATGCAAACTACACTTGATTATGGGCCATAAAGTCCGTCCAGTTTGATAGACTTAACCTTCAAAAGAAATGGATATGTTTTAAACAATTTTAAATATAAAACAAGTCAAATTTAAATTTTTTTTCAACTTTAGCCTTGAACTTGAGAAAAAATATTTATAACTACAAATATAAATAAAAAGAAATTATATAACATATATGATTGTTATACTTTTTTTACTCGTACTTATTGCATAATATATTATTAAAAATAAATTATAATTTAAAGAAAATAAATTATTAATATTATTAGAAATACTATTATCTTAAGAGATTTTATTATCTCATATGTGTTCTAAATAATATTTTTAAAATTAGACTGATCATTAAACCAGTTAAGTCACTAATTCACAGTTCAACCATAGTCGAATCGGTAATAAATTAATATACGTATTTTTTATTTTATATATTAAAAATTTAAGATAATAAATAATAATGAGTAAATATTAATAAATTTTGAAATATATTATAACTAATTATACATAAAAACAAATCATATATAACATAAATTTTAATTTGTTTAAAGTATATTTACATAATTTTAATAAAAATCATGTGAATTTTAGTTTTGTTTCACATCTATTATATTAAAATTTTACAAGTATAAATAACATAATAATGATAGTTTAAGGGAAAAGATATTATTTTTGTTAAAATAAAACTATAATAAAGATTATATATTAAATATTGTACATTATAACTGAATATGTTTCCTAGCTGAGTGGAAGAATTATGTGAAATGCGTCAAAAGGTTACTGGTTTGAGTCACAATGTTGCAAATTTTGTTTAAAAAAATTCTGACCGGTTCAACCAATGCTTTAACCAGTTTTCTTGGTTCCATCGGTTCTTGACCAGTTTTGAGCCTATCCAGTTCTAGGAACTAATCAAATCGGACCAAAGACAGGTTCCCAGTCCACCCAGTCGGCCCAGTCTGATTTTTAAAACAGTCATTCTAAATGATTTAAATTTCTTGTAATATATTTTGGGTTATTTGATATTCAAAATAAGAAAAAGGTAAATCTAACGAGCAATAAAATAGATATATAGTATTTAAAATTATAAAAATAAAATAAAGTAATTAATTTTTTTAAAAAATAGGTTGGGCAGGCTTTGGCCCATTTTTTATCAGGCTCAAGCTTGGGCCCATTATGAGTTAACAATATTGAGACAAGCTTGAGTCCAAATTTATTTATAAATTTTTTTATGAATCTAATCGATGTTTAAACAAAGCTCAACCCATGAAAATCTAGCTAAAATAATGCATATAAGAGATTGTAAACTCTAACAAAACTGTGATTTCATCATTAATATATATAACTATAATGATAGTTAAGTAATTTCTTTAAAAAAATAATGCATCTTATGGTTCATTCATACAAAGTAAATAATAAAAAAAATTGTAATATATATCAAATATAGGAGAGTTAAATGAAATTTTTAAAAAATAAAATATTAAGTATAATTTAAGTCTGTTTGGTTAGTAGTAAATAAAAGGAACAAGAAAAATAAAATTTTAAAAAATATTTATTATGTTATTATAATTATTATTGGATAATATTTATTTTTGTTATGATTTTTTTAGGTAGAAGTGTAAGAGTTTTTTTTAATCTCTACTCTCGTTATTAACTTTATATGTTTTAAACCATTCATTACTGTAAACAAACAAAAACGATGAGTATAAGTTAAGCCCACCATTCATTAATCTGCTAGCAAATGAAGAAGCCCTGCCCGGTTAAAAAGAAAAAGCTTGTATTTGCATAGTTTTTTTTTTTGGGGCGGGGGGTTTAAAAAGAGCGCCATTAATGTGGCAATGCTGGAGAAGACGAGAGAGCTGTGTCTCTGTTGGTGTTGTGTGCATCTAAAGCTGCTTACCTCTCTCTGACCTAAAATTTGAAGTAAATAAGGCAGAGAGTCAGAGGGAAGGAGTCACGCATGCCAAGGTAACTACCATCCATAAGATCAGAGTGACTCAAATCTGTCTCTCTCTTAATTTTCACACCCACAAACACTGTTAGTAGATGTTACAGTTAATCAGTGATCTTTACGACACAATATCGATTAATATTGTTGCAGAATAGTCTCTCTACCTAGGCTAACGCTGCGAAACCCTACTATACTAGAACTTCTTTGTACCACTTCTCGTGATTATTTATGCCGCAATCCTCCAAAAGAGGTTTGTTCCCCTCAATTTCCGTTAATCTCCTCCATTTTCTTCGGAATCTTGTAACTTGTTCAAACAAAATGATTTTTTCTTGGGGGGCATGAAATAATTAAATAATTGATTTAAATTTTAAACATTATATATATATATATATATATATTCTTGTTTTCCTGCCAACCCAGATTATTAAATAATAAAAGTGGCAATGAGGTTTGTTCATTATTCCTTGTTTACGTCCCCAACTACTCGACCATTTTCTCCGGATATGCTCATCAATTCTGTGGAGTTTGCAGGAAAAGTGCAAGCAGAGAGAAAATGTCCAAACCTCTCAGGTCAGCTCTTTATCTCTCTCTCTCTCTCTCTCTCTATGTATGTAAATTGTATGAACTATAAAGAAAAAACGTAATTCAAATGAATTGTCAATCTTAATTGCACTGATACTTTCAGAGTGCAAAATGTTGCTTAACTAGCAGTTTTAGTAAAGAGTCTACATTCTTGCTTGCTTCTTGGCAATTTCTTTCTGTCTTTGGGGGGGTTCTTATGTTTTGCTAGCTAGCTAGTGCGTACATGAATAGGATGCTTTTTCTGTGTTGATTCTCCCTGGTCAAAGAGAGTGAAAAACCTGAAAACGCTTATAACAGCTCTCCTTTGATCGAAGTGTAATTAGTTGGCATTAGCATATTGCAGAGTACTGAGGAGGTGTGTCTGTGTTTTGTGTGTGTGAGGGTAGTTACTGCAATTCTTACTTGAGATGAAGAACCTTTATATTGATACTATTTCTCTCATTCGATAAGGTTAGATGACAAAAGGATGGAGATTGAGTAATAATTTTAGCTGCTACTGCTAGTCATACGAAGAGTGGACACGGGAAGGGGAAAGACTCCCTTTTCTCAGAATCAGAATATATATTTATATCTATGTATATATACCAAGAGTATCACATTTATATTTTTAGAGTCATTTTTATAGTGCATATATTGTACCAGAATCAAAATTAATGCAAAAAATAAAATAGTATTTTCAAAAAAATATAAATTGTGAATCTCACTACTTTTTTTTAGTATTTTTGTAATTTATTATATTATAATAAAAATTATTACTTTTATTTATATTTATAAAATTATTTCAAAATTAAAAAAATTACACTTCATGACTATAAATTAAAAATATTTATTATAAAAAAAATAAAATAAAAAATTGGATGAACAGTACAAAAGACTTATAAGTTTTATAATATATAATGTAAATTTTTTTAACAATTAATTTTTTTATTTTTTAAACCTTTAAAATAATTTTAAAATTTAAAATTTTTATAATAAATATTTTTTATTTATGATTTGAAGTATAATTTTTATTAAAAATAAATTAATTTGAAATGTGCATTATAAATACATTGTTTGATTCTGATATAATTGCCTAGGTACATGTGCAAGCCATTAACATCATATCATTGTCCATCTCTTATATAATATTATAGAACGTATTCATATAACTATATTACTTGGAATTGGAATGTGCAATATAGTACAGTGAGTCCTGTACCATCCAATTGCAATATCCAAAGAGAAAATATCTATTCTACTCTGAATAATTACTGTGCCAAACATCCTATTTATGATTTAAAAAAATTATAATTTTTCATCACTTTAAAAGCGATGGGAATTCCAAAATATAACCATTTATTCTCTCTGTTTCTATTGCAATTTGCAATCCGATTTTGTCTTCATACATATGTATGAAAAATATCAATATATATATATATATATAAGTTTCTTTAGGCATAGAGATGTGTGCTTTATTGCCCTTTCTGACAAATGCCATAGAAATAGCTCGATAACCTTAACAGGGAATAGGACTGTAGGCCTGAGGAAAATGGATACACTAGATTTGGAGAGGGTTAGAAAATTTCCCCTTTCTTTGGTCTTTGCTGACAGATTTGATATAGTTTACACTTCACATGCGTGGGGTTTTTCCCCTTTCTCTTCCAAGTCTTTTACCGCAAAAATAGCAGACATATGCATACTTTCTTAGCTTTTACATCAGGTAAGCTTATATTTGACAATTTTGATACTAATTGATAATTATTTATTTTTATACTGATACATTATAAGGGAATTTGTAGGTGTGGATGAGTTTATCTCTTATGTCTAATAATAATTAGAGTATAACAAATGTTTAACTTACATAATCTTTTTCTCTATTATGAAAGTATACATAAATTTCTCTTGCAACTAAATTTGATCAAAATATCTAAAAAATAATATTAAATTTTTAATTAAAAATATAGTTTATTAAAAAAATATTTTTTAAAGAAATATTTGCTTCAATATTATTTATTTTGTATTAAAAATTATTTAGAACATTCACTACTTTTATGTTAGTTAAATATAATTTAATACTTGCTATATAAATAATAGATATAAAAGGATATTTTGGTCAAAATATATGTAATTGTAGTTTATCTTTTGTTGTAAAATAGTTTCGTGTAACACATTTTTTCAATTTCAAGCGAAGAGAATGTAGGTTTTTAAAATAGAAAGATCATGTAATTTGACCATTTCTTAACAAAAGTGTGATATAGTTTGAAAATTATATAAAGTTTGACGGTGTTTTATCTTTATATCTTTACTTCAAAAATTTTAAAAATCCTTATCTATTTAACTGTTTCTTGAATGATTCAAGAAAATAAATAATGCTATAATTAAAATTTCAAGTACATATTGTTTTCAAAGTAATTAAAATTTTATTTTTTCTCATCCCCTATCATTATATTAAAATAATCTTACTCCTCTTTTTAATTACCATATTATCTCATTATTTATTTTGTTTTGCAAATTCTTATATTTTGCACACTTAGGCCTACTATGATATTCAAAACTATTCATTCGTGGAAATGGTAATTAATTAGTAAATTATTTTTTTAAGATTTGATTAAATTAAACATAATATATATATATATATATATCCAACGTTTAATATTTAACATATTTTATAAATATCCTTCCTCCAATTTACTCTGTGAATAAATTTTACTTTTTATATAATATGCTTTCTTTCAAAATATAAAATTATTGTATTTACTGTCATATTATTAAAAATAAAATTACAGTCTTATATTATAATTTAATATCAACCGAATTATCTTAATTATTAAATTAAAAATAAAATCAATTTCACATCAAATAAAATCTTATTAATAAAAAATAAATCAAAGAACAGATTTTGATTAAAAAAAAGTCCAATAATATTTTTAAAATAAAAAAAATATAAAGTATAATTTTACCAAATCTCAAAATTGATTATAAAAAGGAAATTCAAACGTGTCAAGCAGCTTGTGGGTCATTAGAAGGTGCAGTAAGAAGTGGCAGTACTGATGTAATTATTTTTCTTGCCCTAATAATGGATGAGCCCATCCCAAAAGATGGGGTCGTTCTCTTATCTGTGCAAGGACGGCACTGGCTCTTGAGCTTTTCTGTGAACAGCACAGCACAACCCCTTGGTGGTTTTCCACTTGTCCAGAGAGTCCAATCAGTCAAAACAAGCCCTTTCCCACTATCCTCATCTTCATTAGGGTTTCTCATCACATAGCCCCTTACTGTTCATCTTTCTATCCTATTCCTAGGGCTTCTCCTTCTCCTAGTTGGCAGCTAGCTAGATCTCCATATTTTAGGATTTTTCTATGTTTCCGATTTCTAGATGTGGTTAATTATTCTCCTTGTTTTGGCTTTCTGCCTGTAATTCTTTTCTTAGTAATTTGCTCCAAATTAAAGTTTAGGGAAACCCATAAGAGGGGTTTAATTAAGCGTTTGATCATAGAGATTTTCAAACTGAGAGTGGTGAAACAGAAACTCCGCAACTCTAGAAGTATATTTAGTACGGTATGTTTGTACATTCAGTGATTCTTCTTAAGATTGGGTAAAGTACTCGAAAACAGTGTATATATGCTAAGGCTGCACACAACCACCGATTGAATTATCTGGAGTAATGGAGTTTCCCTCTTCAGGAATCTTCTTCTATTTTTGTAAAATACTAATTTCTTCTGCTACAAAGGATGGATCTTACCTTGCGGAAACACAATGGATTGCATGGTACTCTGTGGTCTAGGGTATTATTTCCTTTCTTGCTCCAGATTCTTCTTCTCTTTTCTCTCTTTTTATTTTTTTATTTTTTGGATAAAAGTAAAAATAATTTTTTTGGGGGGGGGGGGGGGGGAATTTATGGATCACAGGATAATGTGGTGGTAACTGCCTATGAGGGGGGTGTTTTCAGCAGCATAAATATTTTTTCACTGTTCATACTTGGGTACCTGAATCTGGTCCAGGATTTAGGGTTCGTATATTTTGAAACAAATTGCTCATTTCCTGAGACACAGGTACATACAATATTTTTCATGGGTAGGGGGGAAGGGGGGTGTAGGGCTGTAAAAGTAGTTCTCTTTTAGGTCGCTTTCCAGAAGTCTGAAACCACTGCAGCAATTAAAGATTCCTGTAAGGAGGGGAGAAAGAAGGAAACAAATGTCCGGTTAAGAAATGAAACTCTTCAATTCACTATTGAAACTTCGAAGATTCTTTTATCTATCTTTTTTGTTTGCCGAGTGAGCATGTGGCGGCGATAAATTCTGAACGAGAATATATACAATAATCTTGTGCTTGTGCCGTCTTTCATATTTACACCTAAATGTTGACTCGATCGACTCCTTATTTGATGTCAATTATAATGAATGTGATTATTGGAACATTTCTGAAATATAACGATCTTGGCACTGAATTCTAACATTGTTCAATATTTAGGTTTGGTCTCATAGGGGATAGGTCGATCATTTGGTAGTAATTCTATGTATATTAAGAAATCGGTAATGGCTACAGGAATTAATTTGTAGTGCTTTCTATAAGCAGCTACAACCGCACTTTGTTGTGATATTAATTAAGCCCTATAGATAATCTACTGGGTTGGCTAATTAAGTCATTTTCTCCCCACAAATTTTCACTGACAAAAAATGCGTAAAATTATACAAAATTTTATTAAAGTTTAATAAATTGTCTTAGAAAAAAAAAATCACTAGTAGAGGATCTTGCTCTTTCTAATGCCCATTTCCCACCAGTGATCACAAGGAAGCGAAAGAATAGCAACACAGCCGTTCATTATTCGTACTTCAACAAATAAGGCGTATATAGTTTGAGCTGTATATCATAAGGAGAAAATGACTGGTCCACCTTCAGTGAATTTATCTGACATCAATATTTCAAGCTCGCTTTCATCTCATGCAGCCCAAAAATGAAAAGATTTTTTTTAATAAAAAACACCACTTGGAATAATTAACATTGCTGTTGTATGCATTCAAAACTCAACACATTACTGTCTTGTCATGAATCAGTTGGTGTTCTTCAACTATTACCATTCTCTTGTTACTATTTAGAAAACAACCGTCCCATCCAAAACCCATGAGTTCATGCATTTTGCTATAGTTTCTTTTGGCGATATTATAAAACAGCATATATTGACCATAACAAACCCTTTTTACTTCAAACACTTTAATTTTTTATTTTTGGTGATAAAACACTTTTTTAACTGACCTTTTAACTTTACACACACACACACAAACACACACACCCACTCACACACAAATAAATCTCGTAAATATGAAATTTATTTATTTTAAGTAGTAAGGTGAAGTCCCGTGTATTCTAATTTGATTATTGTATATTAATATGATATGCAGAAACCTTTATTAAACTATATATAAAATTAAGAGCACTTTAATCACCAAATAAAAACTTTGCTTATTACTATTGATCCTTTCAAATCCTTTATTTAATTAATAATCTAGGTTCTTTTTTTTTCACATATATGATGAAGTAAGATTTATACTATAAACTTATCGTTAACTACCTACACCTTACTACCAGACCTAGAGACCACACCTAATAGCTTATAATTCAGCTAGTATATATCTGAATATTGAACTTATATAATCCGTTGAGTTACTTTAACGGATCCTCTTCTGTAATTCAGAAAATGAAATTGACTCAATGGTGGAGGACAATTCAACTTGTCGGAGAAAACATTTTCTACAAGCAACTTCATGTGTTTTTAAGTACGGTAAGTCTGCTTTTCCTTTCATTTCCTAAATATCGAACCAGTTCAAACCAACTTTCTCGCTTAATATAATTGGTGTTTCAGATTTTCTGGTATAGACTTGATCTCAGATTTATCTTTCGTACAATTAATTAAAATTAGATACTATCATAGCTTTGAACAAAGCGAGGAAGCATGATTTGCTAACCATGTTTCAGCCTAGAAATGATCAGATTTGTTTCTTCTTCTTCGTCTCTATGTGGTTTGGAACTAGCAAGGCCCATACAACGCCAAATAGTGGGTCCTAGCCCTTCTAGTTGGATATATAGCGGTCATCATATACTTGGTGGACATATTTCATCAGCATGCCATTGAAGAGGTACTATATTGGAATGCATGAATTACCTCTCTTTCTTTTTTAAAATTAGTTTACTTTTATATTAATGCCATTATTATGGGTATCATGTGGTCAAAGCAAGTTGTGTTAATGGGAGCGATTTTTGTCTACAACATAGTATGTTACTGTCATTTTATATATGATCATTTTGTCACTAGTTCTGATGAAAGAAAATTTCTGACAATTCAAAAAAAGAAAAGTAAAGAGAGAGAGAGAGAGAGAACTGCTGTCTCTAACAACTGACAAGCTAGCCAAGGCTACATATATTTAATATGTACTTGTACTAGTTGAATGAAGAATTTAAGAATTTCTCCACTAAAATGTCACAAAGTCATCTTTTTCTAAGATATTAGCGGTTAACTTTCCTCTAGAAAGGTATTCTAACTCAGTAACTCTAACCTACATATCATTTACTCATTTAACGTTCTCCTTTGAATTTCTCATAAATAAAATATAGATTTCTTTCGAGAGAGGGGGAAAGTTTATATTTGGGTCAAAGCTGACATCAAAGAAGAGGGGGGGGGGGGGGGAACGCATATTCCCTCTATTATTAGTTTTATCCGGTGCTTGACACACAAATAAAATTGGTCAATATTGATTCGCCCAAAAGCCTTAAGTTATCAGATGAAATTCGAAAAAATAATTAATATCATTAACACATTCTCTCGAGTATAAACCATTTGAGCTCATGGTACGAACAAAAACAAGCGCATCATTTATGTATTAAAATTTGATTTTTATTAGAAGAATGACCATTTGGTAATGAAGGCTCAGAAAAATTATTCATCATTTCATCCCAGAAGATTAAATTATTAGGTGAAAACTCAAGAATGATATGGACTTTTTATTAGTATCTCGAATAATTAGTGTCAACAGCTTCATCAAAATAAGAACATCAGTCATTAATTATATTAGGTGAAACAACTGGTATCATTACTGAAGCCTCCGTCATTATCACTTTATAAAGTAAAAACCATAAATGGAATTAGATGCCTGGGATTATACCACACATCCACTAACAGTAAGAATAATGAGTATATTCTTTGTTCTAAATCTTACATAATCTCAGCTAGCTAAGAAATGTATTCAATATTTTGTTTCCCTGTATGTCAAATGCTTGAGTGAGCTTGTACCAAGTTTTAATGTACCCCGTACCATGACTATTTGCATGCATACCTTCGTCATATGGTGATTAATTTGTTACCTAGGAATTTAAAAAAGCTGTCTTTGCTAAAACTATTCTTTAGCTAGCTGAACCGAGGAAAGATCTGATAGATTACTTCAGAGATGAAATTTTTTGCGGTGTCTTATAAATTAAAAAGTTGATTTTTATATCGGTTTGCTCAGGATATGTTTGAACGGGAGACATAGAAGGAAATGGAAGATTTTATTGAAACATTTCCCTTACATAGAAGTTATGGGAAGGATAATGAAGAATTTTCCACTAACCTTCCAAAATCTTTCAGAATCCTCCTCTTTTAAATTCTTCCAATTTGGAGAATTTTGGAAGAGAAAATTTCTTCAAACAAGGGAAAGCAAGGAAATTATCATTTAACCATTCCTTCTACTTCTATTTTCTTTATATTCCTTCCCTTCCCTTTTCTCAACTGCCAGACATACCTTTAAGAGCAAAATTTGTGGATTAAAAAGTGTTGGATTTAAAATGTAGTTATTATTATAAAGTTTCTTCACATGCTAATTTATTTGAATGTAGTTAGATGAAAAGATGCTAGGGCGAAGACATAACTTATAATGCTGTTATTTAATACTTAAACAACTTGATAACTTTTCTTTAGCATTTACTCATCATCTTCAACTTTAAAGCGTATTCTTTTTCACTGAAACGATATAGATACTGTTTGAAAAGGAAATTATAAGATTATTGGAAACAATGAATAGAATTATATTAAAAAAAGATATTTTGCTAACATGCACCAAATAAAAATCATATTGGTAAAGGAATTTTCATCTATGGTGTAGAAAAGTTTTGTTATTAAAGACCTGCTGTTTATGTGTTTTAGCACTTGGAAGACATGTTCAACACAATTTCAAGTCTTCAACATATTCACTTGACATTTATGCCTATATCCGTTATTACAACTAATAAAAGTGAAATCTTTGCGAGTGTGATTAATTGATGGACTAGGCAATGCTAACGCATCTCTAAAGTACTTAATCTAGGAAGAGCATTACATATTAGGATCTCAATCCTACAGGTAGGTAAGTACTGAATCATGCTTAAGGTTAAGGATCACCATGTCTTTACAGGGTTTAAAATTTGAAGAAATAAGATTTATAAAAGCCCAGGGAATAGGTAAGTCTGCTTCATTCAAGAAATTGGAAGAGAAAGGGGGGGGGGGGGGGGCACAAAACTATTTCCAAGAAATCTAAATGAAGTTTTGCAACCAAATATCAGCAACCTGATATCATCTGATATACTTTTTACTAAGTTGGTCTTGACAACCCTATGATCCATTGCTTGTCTAAACATATATTTTTTTCTCTATTGGAACTTTTGATTCCTCCAAGGCCTGTTGGTTTAATTATCCATGTCAATTGCTGAAACTTCAGATTTGATATCTATATATTATTCATTAATTAATTAACTTTCCTCTATGCATGCTTTAGTTTTATTTGTCTTCCTTGAATCTGTGTTCTGATGAGCTGACCATTCATATTTTGAAAATTCAAACCGAGAAGTCAACATAAGCACGAGTTGGAAGTGGATACATATAGTAGATATCACCCAAGTGTCCATTCAGTCACTTCTGTAAAGATAATTAAGCAGTTATTCACACATTGGAATACACTTAGGAGGCTACCCAAAGACAAGAAAACGTGCATAAATCTCAGAAATTACCCTAACCCTTTTCCAAGGGGTATTTATAAGGGATGATTTGACTTGAAAAAAACTACATTAATGTAGAAACATGTCAACTAGCGTCAGCAACACAATTATGTAATAGCAGCATAAATATTTGAGAAACCTCTCTATTTTGCTAATATTATTGGATTTGTACTATATATGTCACTGAACAGATATGTAGGGTCAGAACAGAAACAAGAAACTAAAAGGTTACATTAATTTCACAGAGATGACATACAATCACTTACCAAATATTGTTTTCCATAAGCTAGCAAATGGCAGATGCCTTATTACATTACATGCCAAAAGAAAAGTAATTAGAGAAAATACATATCATGTTTGCATTTTAATTATGATCAGTTGACACATCAAAGATGGACATGCAAGGGTATGAACCAATTTATCATACGTTAGATCACGTGATTGTTGTAGGCCTCCCAAAGTTTTGCCAAGGACTGAAATTCCGGAAATTGATGCTGCAAACAATTTCATGGAGCAATTAGAAATAGCAATATTGAGGTGCACTTTGTTTTGTCACGCATGCGCTTGTCAATATCATATGCTACATGTTAAGACCATATTTAAGCACTAATTTCGTGAATATATATTGTTATGATAGCCATAATAACTGAAATTCTGCAAATTGATGCTGCAGTATTGATGCACTTTGCTTGGGAGATAGATGCATGTTAGACTTAGACCTCCATATATAGTTTATATGTAGTTTTTGGGTGCAAAATTTGGTCTAATAATTTGAACTTACTTCTTGTAGGGATGTTGATGAGGTATTCAATGAGCTGAAAATCATGGATGGGCTCCATTTGCCCATGTTAACCACCAAAGAATCATCATCCTTTGCTTGAGAACTTCGTTCTTCTTCAGCAGTCTCAGCCATCACCTCCAAGGAGGGATTATTCACCTTTTCTCCTGTTTCGAAGGGATTCCAAGAACCAAATTGGGTGAGGTTACAATTATGGTTTGTTGTGTCGTCAGCAGCTAGTAATAATTTGCGACTCTTCATCTTCATCTTCTCCTTCTGCTTGGTCCTCTCTCTTGCCCGCTCTCTAGCCTTTTCCCTTGACTCCCTTGCAATTAGAGGATGCAATAGTGCACTCTTCCTAGTATTTTTTGTCCTTCTCTTCACCAATAAGGAACGTTCTCCCTCTTGCTCTTGATTTATTCCACTTAATGCCACCTCATCCAAACCAGACACCCCTTCGCACTCTGAGGTTGAAGATGCACTCTTCACCCCACTCCCACTGCAATTATTATAATTCTTGTCTATTACTAGCTGTTTGATTTCGTCTTTTGACTGATTCAGCAGCCACTCAACGGTTTTGCTGGCCTTGTCAAAGCCTAGAATGTCTTGAAGACCAAAGAACCTCTTGGCTACTTCCAGGGAAAGTCTCATTCTCCGATCCCTTAGCCCTCTAGCCGTCTTAATCTTGCTGTGCCTATCTCTCTTGCAAATCCTCCTATTCCTTCCTGGGATCTGCTCATTCTTGTTCGAAACCTCCATGCTAGCACTAGCTGCTTCAGCTAGAGATTGTGATTGATGATGAAGTAATAGGTGGTCATGATGGTGATTTGGTTGCTGTGGGAGAAAGACTTCGTTGTCTTCAAAGGAAGGTGGAGGGAAGTGAAGAAAGGAGAAAGAAGGAGGAGGAGGAAGGCTTTGTTGCTTGGAGTTTGGGTTGCTGTCAAAGGGAAAAGGGTTTGAAGGAAACATATTGGTTGGGTACTTTGAGATTGTTGCACCAGATGATAACCCTAGCTAGCCTCTGCGAATGGGACTAGAAAAAGCTTGAGAACGACATGTTCAGTCTTATGAATGAACAACAGAGCAGCAATTCCATCCTTTTCATGTCATTTTAGTTCGCCTGCTCCCCCGTGCTCTCCCTGCAAAAAAGCAAGATATACAATTTGAGAAAGACAACCATTTTCTTACTGTTCTTTTTACCGACTGATGATGATGCACCACCGTATATGTGTTCGTGTGTGGCTGTGTGAGAAAGAGAGGTGTTGTACAACTGCCTCCTTGAAGCAAAGTACGTACAACAGCTTGAGAAAGACAGCACAGACAATAATACCTTACAGGCATGAGGATTGAATAATGAGCTTCGGCAAAGAGAGAGAAAGAAGGCAGAGTAAAGATGGTGTGAAAGATAAAAGAATCTCCATCCAACGACGGCAATTTATTGCACATAATCAACCACCTTTTTTCTTAATCGCTTCTTTCGAGCAAAAAGTTAAGCTCTCTTTAGAACCATATTATGAGAATTGAGAAATAAGAAGTGAGTGGATAGATAATGTCCTCTCATCTTTGCCACTTCACGTGGTCCGCAGGTGCCACTTCACGCGCAACTTAAAACCTACCTCTCCCTCTGTCTGTCACCGGTTTACTAACATAAATTTCTAGTCACATTTCATTTGATAAATAAACATATAAATAAATTAAATATGTTGTTATATATAACTCATTTTTAATATGTTTATTTATATATTTGCTGGTTTAATCTTTTTTTTTTCTGGCTACCAAGTCTGTCTCATTGACCATGCATGGACTTCAAATTTTCATCTATGTCACTCTGTCTCTGTCTGGCTCATTCTCTTAGACGCGCACACAGAGAGTAGTGCGAGTGGGAAGGAGTGGGACGTCACATGCCATGACTTTTTATGGGAAGATTCACATAACACAGCATTATTTCTTTTTCTCCTTCTTTATTATTCCCATTGTCTTTTTTTTTTTTCAATCGTCACAGATAGAAGAAAGCTGAAACTGTACACTATTGTTTACCTCCACGTGTCCCTCTCTAGTCCCAAAAGAAGAGAGAAAAGGTACAATAATTATTTCAGTCCAACGGGCTTCCACTGTGAGGCCTGCCATGGGAGGCAATGCTCCCTTTGACTGGGGTTCCTCACCATGTCATTTTCACCAAAAAGAGAATTTCCAATTATTTATCTATTTATCTATCCACCAAAGTCTATTTGAGAATATCTTGTTGTTGGGTTCCCTTCCCATGCGTGCCTAAGCTTATCCCTTTACCTTGCTTTGCTATATGGCTGAAAATGCTCTTGCTCTCGTGCTTTTCGCTGGTGTTGTTCGGTCAAGTGCTTATCATATTATTAGATTAAAAAGAATAACTACTAGTCATTGCATAATTTTATTTTCTTAATTTATCATAAAGCATATACCAAACGCTATGATTCAAACACACAGAATTTATAGACGTGATTAACCTGTATATGGCGGCCTTGTACTCATTTATTTAAAAATGGGAATAGTCCATTTACACTTGAAAGCCCTCTCAGCAGTCAGCACACACCTACAAATTTTCCTCTCTCTCAGTCTTTCCATATATACATGCCGTTCTCCCCACTTAATTTTATCTACAAGTACACCTAAAACTTTCCTCTCTCTCTCTCTCTCCCTGTAGCTATAGCTGAGTCTTGCAAGCACTTTAAGAATGGCATAATTACAAGGACCACATGATATATGGCAAAGCAAGGGTTGGTCTGGGGTTGCTTTCAAGCAGGAGAGATAACTCTGTGACAAGAAAGCAGTGGTGAATGTTGTAGGGCATGTGTGTTAGAGTGCTTGATTATGAGACCACATAACCAAAACCCTACATAGTCATGCCTGCTTATAATCTCTAAGTGCTTTCATTTCTATGGATAAGGATTTTCTTTCTCTTTTTTTTTTGATCCTCCTCTCTGTACCTGAAAAAAAGAAAGAAAGAACACCTCCCATTTGTGGCTGAGGTTGCAAGCTAGCTTCCAACTCCTTTATCTCAGATATATCAGATCACTGTTTCTTTCGTTTCTCATCGCTTTTCAGACACATCTGGTTTTGTGGGTTTTAGGGGATGAACCTATTTCCTGTTTCATGGGTCAATAATTAAATTCCCTCTGATCAGAAGTTGATCATTTGGTCTTAAATTGAAAAAGAAAAATCTGCATTTTTTGATGCCGAAATTAATTTTGTGCAAACTCTTTTCAGCATTCCACTGCAGGTTCTGGTGGGTAGAACAAGCTCACAAGCTTTTCCGTCTTATGCTGAAAGTATGTCTAGTTTATGCATATTTGGATTTTTAGTATTTGCTATCAAATTTAACATGAGGCATTTCAAAAAATTTCTTTCATATATATATATTTAGTATATATGCAAGGGTCTATATCTTTTGGTGTGGGCCAGAAAAGAAGACCTAGGCAGTCATTAGGGCATTACAAATTTACAGAGTGTTCAAATTTTGTCATTGGAGCTTTCCCTCGGCTCTTACTCCCCCTTCAACATCAGAACTTGACTATATTAATTGTTCATGTTCCGTGTGAAGTAGATATACTAAGACAGACTTGTTTGGCTCATCTTTTGGATTTTTTGCCCTAATTATTGAAGTAGCTTTTGACATAAAGGTGTGCCACTTAGAGTTTAATTAACAGCAAGATCTTCTTGTATTGTTATATATATTCTCTTTTTTATCTGTTATGATTTGATTAGATGGCCCCTAAAGTTTCTTTCACACTCTAGCAAACCCCTTCACAATATCCATGTTAAGATAGGGCCCAATGATTTGATGCTTCAAAACCATATACACAGCAAGTTACTGTGGGTTTACATTTATATAGGATGCTGTCCAAAAATATTTAGAAACAACAAATAACACTTACTTGCTCCAGCAAAACCTTTTAATTGTCTGACATTACCTTATTCATAAAGTTTAAAAAGGGTTCTGTGGCCAGAATATATGCCATACTGTGTGCAGCATTATAGTTGCTATTTGAGAGAAATATATATATGATCATATTGTAAATTAAATAAATTGCGTTCCTGCATTGCCAACCCCAAAGCCCAATACCAAAAATACGAAGAAGGGTTGAAAAAGAAAAAAAGAAGCTTCTGTACAACTACTAATGCACCTGGCTAAATTAACCTAAATGACATGAGAATATGATATTGACCTTTTTCGGGTAATGGGTAGTATGGCAAGTGTATATATATATATATATATAGAGGCAACCTGAAGTTCTATAAAGGACATCGAAACCTAATAGGATACCCTTTGATCGGTCTTTCCGCCAATACTTGTCAAGTTGCTTCTGGTTTAAAATGAAATAATTAAAATGTATATAAACGAGTTAACATATACTAATTTATAATTAACTCTGTAAAAGATCACTATAAACCTAGATTCGAATACTGGATAAGCGTATGCCTTTAACAATGCTCACTGTCCTTCATCCGCAAAGCTATTTTCGTATCTGGTCAAATCAATAAAAATTAATCTTTTTTGATATGACGCGTTCTCCCTTTAACTGCTTGGGCTCAACATATTGATTATCTCTTTCATAATATTTAATATCTATCTTACACGCCAAAAATTAGTCACGCTTAAAGATTTGATCCTTTTACCAATGCAAGAATTTAGAAATAAAAGATATTTCTAGAATGTTAAACAAATAGAAAAATAAGAGTGTACATTTTACATGACAAAATTCAGAGAGGGAATTTCAAGCTCAGGTTTTCACAGTGAACAAGCATATATATATATATATATATATATATATCTTGCATTACATAATTACTTGAAAAATTCCGAACATTAGGGCTTGACCTGATCTTGTTCTTCAGATTCTGCAAGTGACTTGAGGGCGGATGAAACATATAATACAAGATTGGATGCTGGCGATTATAGACGCAGAACAAAATTTGTTAAACCCAACTTGCTTAATAAAAAATTAAGGGCATATATAGACGGAGGATAAAAGAAAGGAAGAAAAAAATAAATTTTATTAAAGTATTTTCTTATTTGAGAGTTAATAATAGGGATAAGAGAATAATAAAAAAGAATCTAGCTAACCTTTTAACATATTATTTCTTTTTATATTTTTTAAGTTTTTATATTTATAATTTAATAAATTTTGAAAGAAAAAATTTTTCATACAAAGGAAAACAAAATTATCATTAAATCATCTATTTTTCTCCCTTCTCTTTCCTTTCTATATATATATATATATATATAATTAAATAATTTTAATATATATTATGTTAACTCAAAGGCCATATCATACTTCTTTAATAAATTATAAGCTCTCATTTATCTTTAATGGCATGGCAATATGTTAATTATTGGGAAGTCCAATGTAACATTTGATTTAACATTATTTAAGAAAAATAGATATAATTTATATAGTGTAAAAACCTAATTTTTATTTTAAAAGTTCAAAAACTATTTGCAATTATTCTGAAATTAAGTGGATTATTGCGTTTTCCCCTTTCTTTTATGTGCAGCTAAATTTGACTTTTCAGACTTACTTTCTTCTTGTGACCATCATTGCGGTTTCAATGACTTTTGGCTTCTGCTGTCCAATATTCTTCAGCAACTGCTTCCTTTCTCTAAAAGAAAAAAAAAATCTTTTTTCCTTAATTTCTAGTCTCTTGTCTATCGCCATCTCTGTTTCTTCGTTGCTCTAAAGAGTTGCAGCTGCTGCTTCTCGGTAAGGTTTAGTTTAGCCAATAATTCTCTCTTGTGTGGATGGCACATCTCCATTCAAATCAATCAATCCGATGTCCTTTGTGTCTTGTGTCATCTTTCCATACCCTATTATACAATCGCCCATTAAGATGAACATGCTCTCATACTTTCTTTTGGGGTCACACATGCTCTGATTCTTTTGTTAAATGTCTCCATGGATAAGCATTGAGTCTGATCCTAGTAACTCATATTATTTACATCATGTAAAAGTGAATATCTAGGGGGTTTTAGTAAAGAAAAATAGCATTTCTTCAACCAGTGTAGGGATTATCACCTGCTTTTGTATGATTTTGGCAACAAATGACACATTAAACGTTTTAAAAAGTTAGAGTGGAGTGCTAAAAATTAGGGTTGTTCATAGGTAAGGCCGGGCCAAATATCTAGTATGCTTGATGTTCGGCCTGATTAATATATCAGGCTTGTTTTTATGTCAGTAGACCGGCCCGACCCGAACAAGTCCGATTTTATATTGGGGTGAGAGCGGATTATGGCTGCTCGGAACTTTTTTTTTTATGAACTGATACTTGTAATATAAAAATATTTTTTTACAGACTCATAGGCATATACTTCAAAACAATAGGCTTTTAGAACTTTTATGTTTTTATCAATAATAAAAAAATAATTTGATATTATCAAGCAAAATATAAATTATACTAATATAATTAGCTTTAGGTAAATACATGTATTTTCATTATTTGACAAAAGAAATATCAGTAAACATGCACATCAATGATGAAAACAATTAAGAAATATGGAGGATTTAGATAGATAATGAAAGTTGCAGCATGTAAAGAGAATCAGATGAAATAAAAATAAAAATAAAATATATATAAGATGACAAGATATTAATAATTAAAAAAATAACTATTATGACAAGTTGGGTAGAATATGTTTTCGCCCGTGACTCGACCCTACCCGATATAATTTTGTTTAAAGTTTTGGCTATTTATATTTTTGGCTCGACCCCTGCCCGACCCGATGAGGCCGAGTTAGGGCGGGTCCCTAGGGCACCAAACCAATAAATACTTTACTAAAAATCTTTTAAATTACAATTTCCCACACACCTAGCTTATTCTCTCTGGGGGAGAAAAAAAAAGAAATTTAGCAATACTTTTGAAAATATATAACTCTAAAAATATTTGTATTAATCGCCAAGCCACAAAATGAAAAGAACTTTTGACTTGATATTTAAAGAATGCTGGTGCTTTTAAATGAGTCCCAACAAAGTATCTCCCAAACGGACGACTTATCTCCATTCGTCCAATGTAGTACAAAGTGAGTGGTGCATGCGTGCATAAGATTTTTTTTTTTTAAATGAAATTGGCTTCTTGTAATTAGCTTATACAAGTTAAGCCTCAAAAAGAGGGTAACAAATTTAAGTGCTACTTACTTTCTGTAAAAGTGACCTCAGTATATACTATTTAGACATACAATAAACATATATAAATGAGACATATATATAATAAGGCTTTAAAAATTAATAACTAAGATATTTATTTTTCTTCTAAGTGATAAGAATATATAGGGATTGAACACTTAACATTATACGCATCAATTTTTAGTTGGTGCCAAATAATTCAGAAAATATGCATTGTAAATTATGCAAAGAGTGGTGTACCAAAAATTATTGAATCAGTAATATATGTGATATAAATAAACTTTAAAAAATAATTGTTCTCATATACTTGTATTGATACCATGCACTTTAACTTGTTGTAGAAACCTTCAATATTAGAAAAGTCCATAGTGGGTTGCGAGTTATTCAGAATGGATATTTATAGGACTTTTTCTTGTTGTCTTTCCCACGAATTCACTGGGTCGATATGCTTCTGAAAAAGAAGGGGAAAGAAAATGATTGATTGCAACATGAATCAGAGGTTTTTCAGAAAGAACTCTTTTTTTTTTTTCGTGTCCTAATATATACAAAAGGGATTGTCTTTCCTCTTGTTCCTTTGTGGTTTGGTCTGATATGTTTAGACCATCGGTATAACTTTGATTAATTAATTCAGATAATTAGTACAAGATGAATTAACTATATATTGCTTCATGATTCATACCATCTCCAATTTCACATTTCACTTAATTAAATGATCTTCTTCCTTCTTATTTGTTAGCAAATCAGTTCTTCAATGTTAAAAACAAAACCGAACTTAAATGATATATATATATATATATGTGTGTGTGTGTATTTTCTTCAATAAATATGCAAATTTTTTTTAATTGAAAATAAAAAATGACACATGAGAATAGATTATTCTAATTTCACCCGTTAATATCATGCACAGATCTCTTTTTAGTCTCACACCTGCATATATATATATCTTTACCAAACTTAAAAAAGCAAAATGTGGTTGTCTTAAAGCAAGAAAATGACTTTTGAGGAGGGTCTAATGTGTCAATAACAAGTCACCAAAAAATGTCACATACACTTAGTGACTATTTATTGCTTATGATACAGACAGATTTTTCTACATATAATAATAGTCAAAACTTAGGCAGCTTTTTAGTTAGCTACGAGTGCATTAACTTTATAACAACTATTTGAAACATCCTTGTTTGACAGTCATGTCTACCATTTAATGGAAAACTATCTCATCTCACAAATAGCGAATAATTGGGGCTCCTTTTAATTATGAACACAAAAGAAGAGCGGCCAATAGTTCCCGTGTCAGCTAGCATCATGCATCGTCACAAACAGACTCAGACTCCATCTGAAAATGCTCACATGAGAAAGTTGATATCTATGGCCCCATGATATATATCGTTCTTAATTAGAATCTTGTACTGTTTTCATTCATCAGTTTTCTTCAGATATAGTGCATATATAGCTGTAAATTGATATACAGATAATGGCAAGTTCATGAATCATGTACCATTGCATACACACACAGAAAAGGGGCAGGAGTGGAAGTGACAGAAAGATACCTACATTAAGATGGGCATGAGGGATCATGATTATATGACTTATTTACAGACAAGATGGTATAGGAAATGACATCTAATGAGTGTAAATTTAAATGAATATACTATATATGTTCATTTAAATTTTTATAATAATAATAATATTATTAAAAATCATAACTAGAAGATAATAATTAAATTTAGGTTATTTTGGAGATGTTATGGGCTGGTATTTTTTTATAATAAAAGTTATACTTTAGAAACTAATTTAATGCTTTTAGAATGTTATAAGTGCATAAAAAAAATCTTTAAATATTAAATATTAAAATATCTTAAAATTTTCTCGCAATATTTTAACCATAATAGTTACTTAATTTAAGATTCTTTTTGTCAATATATGTGTGGATTGCGCAACTGGAAGCTAGCCATCTTATGTTTTTAGCCCAGTTTTACCCTAAATACCTTCTTATTCAAATTTAGATAAACTTTTAGCCAAGATTGAGGAGGGCTTTTCAAATATATTAAACATACCATACAAATAATTTTTCATAGAAAAAGTATAGATATCTCCAAATAAACCATACTATTAATTAGTGTTTCCCGGAATTTAACATATTAAGCATTTTATTGTTTTTTAAAATGTTTTGAGACTTCTAAGGTCAGACACTTTTCTAATTATGCACTTTTTTTCTACATGAAAAAAAATATCAGAATACATTTGTAGTATAAGTTAATTGCAATGCAAATATTTTTTATTTCTATATTTATTTTTATGGAAATTTATAACCTGTTTGATATATCAAAGTTAAGAATAAAAATAGAAATGAAAAGTAAAAAGATGATTTTGAGAATAAAAAATGATTATTTTTTTATTTAAAAAATTTATAAAATAAGATAAATATTATTAAGTAATAATTATATAGACATAATAGATATTATAAAAAAAATTTCTTTTTTTTTTCTTTCCAACTGCCAAACATGTGTTATACTCAATTTTTTTTTGTCAGTAAAATTTATATTCTGAATATTTTGCTGAAAATTAATATATTGAGAACAAACATACAACTGTGACTACCCGATCTGATTTGGGCCTGGGTCCAACCTGCTCAGGCCATCGAAAACCGACCAGTATTTCCACCCCTAGCCTTGCATTTACGTTGATTCGAGGTTGATTTGAAAAAGTAAGTGTATTCATAATCCGATAAGTATATGATAAGGTAGATATATGTATCATATTTAAACACGTCAAAAGAGTTTTAAAACAGTTCAAGGACTTACAAAAAATTTTAGTGAATAAAGACTAATATTTAATTTGAATAGAAAATTCTAATTTTAATTTGTTTTATATTTTTATTTATAGCTTTGTATTGCATATTTTATTTTATATTTGAAATATTTGTTTAAGATTTAATTTTTTTTATGTTATTTATTTTTTATGCATTAATTTATTACAAATATATATGTATGTATATATATTTATATTTTCCTGTATTCTTATCTTAAAATTAAAAAAATTATCACATTCCCCATAACTTATCGCGTTATATCCGATATATGTATCCGTATTTAAGCTTCTTACAGAGCTAAGGCAGTGAGGGATATTTGAGCCATTTGGGTCCGACCACGGTACCAACTCCATCGTCATCAGGTCAATGCATGAAAGCGACAACTTGAAAACAGGACACACTTATAAAATTTAGGAAAGAGAGTAAGGCACTATTTAATACCTTGCTTTTCCTCTTTCAAATGGCGCCCACTGGAATTGAAGCCTTTAGTTTTCCTCAAACAAGATAGAATCTAGAATCTAGAGTAAGAAAATTTTCAAGATTGAGTCACAAATTTAGGGCTTTGTTCAAACTGCTGTATATATTGTTTTTTAATTATGGGATTTGTTGGGTGTCTGTGCTAGATAATTGTAATATAGGAACAGGGGAAGACGAGCTGCTGCGGAGTATTGAAGTCTGCTCAATATGTATAGATACACACACACACACTTGGTAGTTTGTAGTTGTATTTTGTATATGCGACTATGTCATGGAAATTTGAAGACAAGTGAGGAGACCTTTTACCCTGTGAAAGCATATGGTTGGTTATAGATTTTTTTTTTTCAGTAATAAGAACAATACATGATGATTATATTGGTATGCGATGGTTATTAATAAATAAAACTGCCGAGTTGAAGGGTGTTCGGAAGTTTTTCCACCACTCCGCGAAAGTGCTAGGGAAAATGCTCTGTTTGAGGATCTTGAACTTTGAGGCTAGCTGCATCACGTCCATCCACAGGATCTCCAGGTTTTTGGTCTTTCTCATTTGGGAATTCATGAGGGAGAGCTGTTTTTGGTTGTTGGAGATAAAGTTAAGATCATGACAGCTAGGTTCACAGTTCACTTGCCCCTCCCGAGTTAAGGATCCATATAAGGAGTTTCCTCATCGGCTCTCTTCCAGCTGGTTCATTCCATTGGAGGTTCCGGATTAGTACTGCATTAAAGAAGACGGCAGCTGTAGTGGTGATACCAACATTTCCATTTTCCTTTTTCTTTGCAAAGTCCCATATTATGGTCCATCCATCTTTGTGCAGTTGAGGAGAAATTTGATCCTTTTCCTTGTCTGCTCGCGTTTGGATGTTTTCTCTTTTGGGATTCTGAGCTTGCCGAGCCGTGGAAGCCCCTTACAGAATTGCCTTGACCTTTATGATGGTTGACATTGGCTTGGCTTTCAAGTTTTCATGGGCAACAATTTTGTTCTGGGCTTCCCATATGCTGTGAAGTGTGACTGATGGTTTTTGTATGGAACTACCATTGTTCATCTTTACAGCTTCGTTGTTCCATCCATTCTTGGACCCAGAGCTTAATGCTTTGCGGCTGAATTTTGTCTGTTCTAAGCATCAAGGATGAAGCGAACTAGACTGCTCTGGCAAAGTCACATTGGAGAAATATGTGGTCCATGGTCTCCATACAGTAGTTGCAAATGGGCAGGTGTTGGTTGTTTGTAGATGGTGTTTGAAGATCTCTGATGTTGGTATTGTTTCCTGCAAGGTTTTCCAGGTGAAGAGAATCATTTTCATTGGTAGTTCCATCTTCCATAAGCTTATCCATAAGGGGGAAAGATTGAGATTGTAGTCTATCCGCAAGCATCTATATCCTTCTCTGGGGGAGTAGCTGACCCCAGTACTGCCGTTCCATAGCAAAATATCCTCTTTCTCAAACGAGGAAAAGGATAGCTTGAGGATGTGGTTCCTTACCCAGTTAGAATTTAGAGATTCTATTTGAATAAGTTTCCTTACCCAGTCAGAATTTAGAGATTCTATTTGAATAAGGTTCCAGTCAGATTCATAATGCAAGATAAGATCTGCCACTGTACATATTTGGTTGTGTTGATCCATTTGTATAGACCAACATAGTGGTGGTTGATGGGAATATTTTTCTCCAAGCCTACTTGCACAAAAAATGGGAAGTGATGAGGGGACTGGCTTTACAAATTCCTTTCCACTTCCAACAAGCATTAGAATGCTTCTTTAGGATTCCCTGAGGGGAATTAGTATAGTATTTTGGCCTTAAGATTTTTGCCATGTCGAAACTGTTTCTGGTATCCATGATTCGCCACACTTGTTTGGCAAGGTGGGCTTTATTAAAAAGCTCAAATGGTCTAAATCCTATTTATCATATGCATTTTGGGCCTGTTGCTATTATTTCCCCAGAAGTTGCGTTGTAGAATCTTTATTGAACTCTGATGTTTTCTGTGAGTGAATATGGTCAAGTGCAAAAAGGTGATATGGTTTTTTAAAGGCTAAGGCTAAGAGTTCTGGACAACCACGGATACTGGCTTGCAAAAGGATTTCAAATATATGGTAAAGACAAAAAAACCAAATGAAACAAATGGAAAATTGCTTTACTATTATAATTATAGCACTTGTAAGGACAAAATAACCAAAGAGCGTGCAAGCTTTTCTTCATTTGGTGCTGGAAGAAGGCCTGCATGTTGAAAAGCTACCTAAACGATTGTGGACGTTCTATTCAACACCCCCCCCCCCCCCCCACCCCCCCAAAAAAAAAGAAGAGGAAAAATGAGCTGGTGACATTTTTAGAGCGAGTCCCACATTTAGGTTGAAAGCTTGCATGGTTAGAAACGCCCCTAGTATGGTGGACATCAGATGGCTTTATATCTTTGTGCGGATGATTGTGCCTCAAATTGTTTAAAATATTTGTAATTTACTATGGGATTCAATCAAAATATTTGTAGTGCACCGTTAATCCTTAAGTTATTAATACAACTAAATGGCCAACAATTCTTAACACCATTCAGTGCAGGTATGATCAACAACAATATTATGACGTTAGCTCATGGTTGTTATAAGGGAGTCTCTTTGTTTGATATAAATAGGGATTGGGGACCATTATTATTTTCTTAAGTTGACGATTTTTTTCTTTCTTTTTTCTTTCTTGCTTTTAAGAGGCTGTCTTATCCTACTCTCTTGTAATCATCTTCCTATCTAGAAAAGCTTCTTTTTCTTCCCCCCTAAAAAATAAAATTATGACATTAGTTCGGTATTAAAATCATTATGGTATTAACAAAATAGGAACGGGAAAAGTGTCTCAAAATATTGAGGAGTTGATGATTATGTGAAAATTCTGTTGATTGACAAGAAAAATGGAATTTTATAAGAAACATAGATTTTGGAAGGTGTGGCATATTTTGGATTCTGAGAAGACAGTGATTGCTGATCATAGACTTCAACTATAATATGCAGGACAATATTTTTCCCACTTTGGATTTTTAATGTTGTTGTGGCTAGAGGAAGGTTCTGATTTCCTGCACCATCAATTCCACGTAATCGACATGTATGCTATATTTATTCTTGTTAATATTTGACACAGTATCTGTTTTGATGGTTCTTTTTTTACTTATTGTTGATATTGGTTTAGTGGTTTGGGAACCATCAGATAGTGTATTGCACTTTGGTTATCATGCATGCATAAAACTGTAGATGGGGTTATTGGCTCTTCTCTCTCATAAATAATTTTTATCATGTAGAACATTTTTTGTCCATGATTAAGATGAGTAAATACAATTATGATTTTCTATTTTGTAACAGTAGGCACCGTGGCATGCCATTGCTGCAATACCATTGCTTATTGCATTTGAATTACTCCTTTGTATATATGTTGAGAGTTTTAATGGTGTTGGCGGAGTAATGTTGTTAAGAATTTGAGTCATGTCATAGGACATTTTTCTTAAAGATTATTCCGCCTTCATGAATATCTTTCAAAATAAAACAAATCCTTCTTGATATGGGCTCAGGGACACAAAACTACAGGTAAGAAAGAGTTACAACCCAAATACAAAGGGAAAAGAGAATGTAGTTGAGCTTTCTAATATCTCACAAAAGAGCAAATGAACTTGTATATATAGTGGTAAAAGGCTAAACGTTCAAGATTTTGAATAAGAGTGACGTTGGTAAATTAAAGATAGTTTATAAGAGAGGTTACAAAATTAATAGAATTAAGAGAGGTAGTTATACGTTGGAGATTAAAGAGGGTTTCTTGGAGGAAGTTACAAAATTTCAACTTTTTTAAAAGTTTTATGTTGCTAATTTTATAAAGTAAAAGTTTCAACTCTTCTAAAATCAGCAAATTTCAACTAAGTTAAGCCCATCTTGGCCTACTCTTATGCGCACGAGCTCATCTCCTCCCTTCACTCTTTTATTAGCCCAAAAACATATTTTAATATATATATTCTCAAAACTCTTATAGTTTAAGCAATATGGGACATGGTCTTTTAAAATACTCTCTTTTTTTTAACTCTTACACTCAACAAATGGTACACCACAACTTTCTACCTTTCTCTTCAGGAAGTTTCAACTATATCATGCATTTGATGTATATTTCTTAGCACCTCTGCAGTGCATGCTCTTTATAAATGATATAATCCTAGTTAGGAAGTCGAAAGAGAAAATAAATGAGAAATTAGATATGTGGAGATTAATTTTGGAAGTATATAGATTTCGTTTAAATAAAAATAAAACGGAGTATATAAAATATAAGTTTAGCAAGAGGCGCACCAATTTTAAAGTAGAAGTGAAAATAAAAAAATACACCATATCACAAGTTACTCGGTTTAAATATCTTAAGTTCATCATATAACAAAATGGGAAAATAGAGAAAGATGTAAACCATAGGAGTCAAGCGGAATGGATGAAATGAATGATTACTTCGGGTGTTATTATAGATAGAAGAGTACTACTCAAATTTAAGGATAAATTTTAACGCACAATTATAAAACCGATAATGTTGTATGAGACTGAGTGTTGGATAATAAAAAAACAACAAGAGAGTAAATTTAATGTTACAGAGATGAGAATATTGCGTTGGATGAATGAACGGATCAAATAAAATAGAATTAGAAATGAATACATTAAAGAAAAAGTTAGAATTGCATCTATTGTAAAAAAGATTGTAAAATCACACTTTAGATGATTTAGACATGTATGGAAAAGACCTATAAAAGTCCCAATAAAAAAGATAGATCAGATGGAGAGCATTCTAATAATTAGAGATAGAAGGAGACTACAAAAAATTATGAATAAAACTATTAAAAAATATTTAGATTTAAATAATTTATCTAAAAATATAATTTATAACCGAATTTTATAGTATCATTTAATCCATGTGGCTGACCCATTTAGTGAAAAAAACTTGTTGTTGTTGTTGTTGTTATTCTTCTTGTTGTTGTATAGGTTCTAATGGGCTGAAAGTCATTAGCCATATTGGGCTTGAGCCCATTAGATTTCAATTTATTTTTTGTATGCATTTAGAAGTATTTAATGTTGCTAAATAATATTCTTGGCATGATATCATGTTAAGAAATCTGAGCTATTTTGTATTTTAGAAAACACCTGTTAACAGTAGATATATACCACTTCTGGTCATTTTCTACCCCATTTTTCCTCCTACAAGGTGCTGGGGTACCATTTGCAGCATCTAGGTTGGTGGAGGATCTCATACTCCTACTCCACAATGGAGCTGTTAAAGGAATATATTTTAGATTTTCTATGAGATCTCATGATTGCTTGGTTCTTGCACCACAGTTTCAAGTAATGAACCCTTTCGTTGTTGTTTCTGATTTTACAACAACAACAACAAAGCCTTTTCCCACTAAGTGGGGTCGGCTACATGGATCAATCGACGCCATAAACATCTATCATAAATCATATTCTTAGATAGACCATTTAAATCTAAATCTCTCTTAATAATTTCTCCTATAGTTTTTCTTGGTCTTCCTCTACCTCTAGTTATTGGACTATTCTCCATCTCATCTACTCTCCTAACTGGGGCTTCTATAGGTCTCCTCCCCACATGACCAAACCATCTAAGTCTCGATTCTACCATCTTTTCCACAATAGGAGCGACTTCCACCTTCTCTCTAATGCATTCATTTCTAATTCTATCTCTTCTAGTGTGTCCACTCATCCAACGCAACATTCTCATCTCTGCAACATTTAACTTATTTTCTTGTTGACTTTTTATTGCCCAACACTCAGTTCCATACAACATTGCAGGTCTTATAACTGTGCGGTAGAATTTACCCTTAAGTTTGAGTGGTACTCTTTTATCACAAATAACACCCGAGGCACTCCTCCATTTCATCCACCCCGCTTGAATCCTATGCTTTACATCTTCTTTTATTTCTCCGTTATGTTGTATGATAGATCCAAGATACTTAAATCGTGTGACTTGTGGTAGGATATGTTCTCCAATTTTTACTTCTACGCTAGAAATGGTGTGCCTCTTACTAAACTTACACTCCATATACTCCGTTTTACTTCTACTTAAACGAAATCCATAAGCTTCCAAGGCTAGTCTCAACCTCTCTAACTTCTCATTCATTTCCTCTCTCGATTCTCCAACTAGGACAATATCATCTGCAAAAAGCATGCACTGTGGCACCGGCTCTTGGATATGTTCAGTAAGCACATCTAAGACTAAAGTAAAAAGATAAGGGCTCAGAGTTGACCCTTGATGTAAACCAACAGTTATCGGAAAATCTTCCGTAAGTCCACCTTTTGTTACTACACTAGTTGTAACCTTATCATACATGTCTTGGATTGCTCGAATATAAGCTATACGAACTCCTTTTTTCTCCAAAACCTTCCATAGGACCTCTCTTGGCACTCTATCATATGCTTTTTCTAAATCGATAAATACCATGTGTAAATCTCTTTGATTCTCTCGATATCTCTCCATTAATCTTCGCAATAAGTATATTGCTTCCATAGTTGACCTTCCTGGCATAAAACCAAATTGATTCTCCATCACTTGAGTCTCTTTCCTTAACCTTCTCTCAATTACTCTTTCCCATAATTTCATAGTGTGGCTCATGAGTTTAATTCCTCTATAATTTGCACAATTTTGAATGTCCCCTTTACTCTTATAAATAGGGATTAAAGTACTTTTCCTCCACTCGTCTGGCATTCTTTTAGATCTCATAATTTCATTAAATAACTTTGTGAGCCAACTTATGCCTTTCACTCCTAAACCTTTCCATACCTCAATGGGTATATTATCCGGTCCAACTGCTCTGCCATTCTCCATTCGTTGTAATGCTTCTTTTACCTCTACCTCACGAATCCTACGATAAAAAGTATAATTTTGATCCTCTTCTCTAATGTCTAGTCTATCCGATTGCAATAAAATCTCATGCCCTTCATTAAAAAGTCTATGAAAGTAATCCTTCCACCGTTCTCTGATATCTTGTTCCGTTACTAACACTTTCCCTTCTTCATCCTTGATGCATTTCACTTGGTCCACATCTCTTGTTTTTCTTTCCCTACTTTTAGCTAGTTTATAAATACTTCTTTCTCCAACTTTAGTACCTAAAGATTGGTATAATCCATCAAATGCCCTTGCTTTCGCTTCACTCACTGCCTTCTTAGTGTCTTTTCTTGCTACTTTATATTTTTCCTAATTTTCATTACTCTTACATAATGACCACACTTTGTAACACTCTCTTTTAACTTTAATCTTATTTTGTACACTCGCATCCCACCACCAAGATTCTTTATCCCTAGGTCCAAAACCCTTTGATTCACCTAATATTTCCCTTGCTATCTTCCTAATTTCTTTAGCCATTCCATTCCACATATCATTAGCACTTCCTTGTATTTCCCAAGATCCTTCCTCCACAATCCGTCTCTGCAAATTCCTTTCTTTATCCCCCTTTAGTTGCCACCATTTAGTTCTTAACACCCTATCTTCGCCTTTGTTTTTTACTCTCCTCTTAACTCTTACATCCATAACCAAAACTCTATGCTGAGTAGTTAAACTCTCTCCAGGGATAACTTTGCAATCTATACAAAGTTTTCTATCTGATTTCTTTATAAGAAAGAAATCAATTTGAGAACATACCCTTCCACTTTTATACATGATAAGGTGTTCCTCACGCTTTCTAAAACAAGTATTAGCTAATATAAGATCGAACGCTAATGAGAAATCTAGAATAGTTTTACCCTCTGCATTTGCTTCCCCTATGCCATGTCCTCCATGAACACCCTCGTACCCTGAAGATACCCTTCCCACATGACCATTTAAATCTCCTCCTAAAAGAATCTTTTCTCCGAATGGTATTTCTTGAACTAAACATTCTAAATCCTCCCAAAACTTTACCTTGTGATATTCTTCTAGCCCTACTTGTGGTGCATAAGCACTAATAACATTAAAGATTTCCTTTTCTACTACAAACTTTAATGCAATGATTCTATCTCCTAACCTTTTTACATCCACTATCGCATTTTTTCAAAACTTATCTACAATTATACCTACTCCATTTCTAAATTTAGCCTTACCAGTATACCAAAGTTTAAAACCTGAAGTGTCTAATTCTTTCGCTTTTTCTCCTACCCATTTAGTTTCTTGTAAACACATAAAATTAATCCTCCTCCTAATCATAGTATCTACTATTTCCATAGACTTACCCGTAAGTGTACCTATATTCCAAGTGCCAAAACGAATCCTACTCTCATGAACTAGCTTTTTTAGCCACATTCGTTCACGAAAATGTGGGAACCTTTGCTTATTTTTCACTACATCCAGGCGTCGATGCAGCGGCTCTTGCTCACTTCTCACTGTACCCGAGCTATACAGCGCGTTACTTACAGGCAACGACCTAGCTTTACGTTTAATATATCGATTGTCCATGTCATAAAGATTCGACAAAGTTTTACGTTGGCTGTCGACTGCCTAACACAACCCTCCTCTTTTTCCCGGGCTTGGGACCGGCTATGAAAAATAATTTACATGAAAGTTCATCATAGGCAGAGTTTTGTTTCTGATTTTATTTGGCCAAAATTTAGACTAAACCCCTGCGGTTCAACCTGATTTCACTTTTCTCCTGTGGTTTAAAAATTGTCATCCTACCCCCCTTGCGCATTATTCTGTTGTCACAAAATCATCCTAATTAACCTCTGTTTTGTCCAATTTTTAAACTAAAAATAGCATGTGAATGATATATGTTACAACCCAAAACCTCTTCCCTGATTTTTTTCCCGCATCAAATCAATCCCTATTACCCTTACCACTGCAAAGTATAACTATCTGAACCAATAAGGAGTCATTGATTTTGGGAAAAATAATGAAGGGAAGGGATTTTTCGATTAAAATATGCATGGAAAAAATAATTAAGTTGATTATATGGAGACAGATTGAAGATCAAGAGTGTAATACACTTATTGAACCATGACGTATCTAGTGATACTAGGCCAACCTTCTGGAGTGATTCAAAAATTTGCTTTATTATCTATTAGCGACTACCGCTATTGGAGATAAGTGTCTTTTGATGTAAAACTCTTCACAATAAGAAGTTGTGGCCTTGATGAATTTCATATGCATGTCATGTGTGCACTACAATTGCATCTGACACTTCAAAAAGCGGGTTATTGGGTTGGTGGTCAATTGATGAAGGGATTCACTAAGAACAGGCACGGTATTTCAATGAGGGAGCATCCGGGTAAGCATTTTTTTTCCCATTTTATCTGTAATCCCATATATGTACCATAGCAGAAGGTGATGTTAATGCTATCGAAGCATACATCTCCCTTGTATTATCTCTTCCTTAAGCAAACTTTTCATTCTTCAATGATGCCCGACCATCTGATATTTTTAAAAATAGGGAGAAATAGAATCACAAAATCTGGTAACTTCAAATGTATATACATCTATCCGTGTATGTGTGTGTGCATGCGCATTTATATTTATATATCCTGAAAGGTTGTAATAGGATTTTGGGGGACTACAAAAATGATGTGTTTCATAGTAGCAACTTGATGGAATTCTCTTGGGAACTGAGGAATGGCAAATTTTGTGTTTGGCATTGATGGCAGCAGATTGTTATTGAATGATATTGGCATTCTCATAAAATTTAATTTATGTGCTTTGTATGTTTCGTATATCTTGGCAACTTTGCTTTTCCCGTTCAGGGAGGGCTTTTGTTGATTATGGTATCACATCTACTATGTACGTACTTTAAGCACCAGTTAATTTTAGGCAAGCTTGATCTGATCAATGTCTTCCCTTTTCTTCTATTTAACTTCAATTTTGACTGTGTAATGTAGGGGAAGGGGTTATGGGATAGAAGAAAAAACATTACATGCTAAGATTATTGGTAGTATTTTGCTTTCTTGCTTGTTGAAGTTTATTTTACAAAGTTGCACATGTACATGTTTGACTCTGATATATACAAGTATCTTCCCATGATTTTGTTATATTTGTTTTTTCATGGAATAAGGACAATGCACTATGAATACTTAAATAAAAGAGTTGTCTTGGTCTAACGTGTTAGAACACTCCCATTAAACAAAACACGACATGACACAACAATAAGTAAGAGTAATTCTTACATACACCGAGAGCGCCACATTATTTATACACTCAATGATTAAGATTTATTCTACACGTAGATTCCGCTTGTATTACACATAAACCCCATCTGTATAAATTAAATTTTGGCCGTGAATTGCACTTGTATACTTAAAAAAAATTCCACTAAGCAGCACAAAAACACTCTAGATTTTGCCACGTTGCTGTGTCCATATCGTGTTTTGTGTCAATGTCTATGTTGGTAACCATCCTTCCTAGATTAAAGACCTCGTATAATACCCTCTGAGCACCTCTTTTACAAGATACATAGGAGTATTTTCAAGTAACTGGTATGTTCAGCAGTTATTTCTACTGACCTTTATACATTTGGCTATACACTGTGCAGATATAACACATTCTGTGGTTATCCTCCTGAGATTGTTAAGAAAATATCTAAAAGTGATCTTGCCAAGGAGGTGATAACAGTTCTTATATCACACACACAGAGACACATATTATAAGACGTTAATGGTGGAGTATATTCGTATAAATGCATATGGGTTTGTTTAGTTTGTATAATCCATATGGGTTTTTTTTGTTTTTATGCTCATCTGTCAAATTATACTAGGGTTGAAAGTTCTCAATAAGTCTGTCAATAATTTTGCGATTCCCTTGTGCACTCTAAATTTTATTTTATTTTTTCATGTAAGATCTGGAGACTCCAGGCAGCTCTTGGTGAGCAGACAGGAATCACAAAATACAGCCACTAGGAGTTTGAAAGACTTAAAACTATAATACTCATATCTTTTTTTGGTGTTTTATAGCGATGTACTTATGTGTTGTGAACTTGTCAAAGTTTCTCGTATGATGTGACAGGAAACCATCTGTAAGGCCATGCTTTAATGTTGAAGTGGCAAATGATAGGGCAAGCTAGTATTATTTGCATAAAATATAATTTACAGTTGAAGACAGTTGAAGTCCTTGCATAAAATAAATATCGAGTTGTAAGCGTTTTTTTTTGGGGGGGGAGATGATGAGCCTCATTTTACAAAGATAGGACACTCATTTTTCTGCTCAAACATGAGCGGAACTGCACTGATTATTTTTCTATCCCAAAAAAAAAAATGTTTCTGATCATTTGCCTATAATCTGTACATAACTATTGACGTCTTATTGTATATCTTGTTATAGATGTCATATCATATGCATCTGTTTTAATGTGGTGAACCAAAATTTAGCAGTCAAACAAGGGTAGTGGCAATGATGACTAGGATGATGATCATAATAAACTATCCATTATCCAATATGCTGTGTCGTGAAAGCGGAGCAGCTATTGCATGGTACTGGTAAGTATACTCTTTATGTATGATGATGAGCCTCATTTTACAAAGATAGGACACTCATTTTTCTGCTCAAACATGAGCGGAACTGCACTGATCATTTTTCTATCCCAAAAAAAAAATGTTTCTGATCATTTGCCTATAATCTGTACATAACTATTGACGTCTTATTGTATATCTTGTTATAGATGTCATATCATATGCATCTGTTTTAATGTGGTGAACCAAAATTTAGCAGTCAAACAAGGGTTGTGGCAATGATGACTAGGATGATGATCATAATAAACTATCCATTATCCAATATGCTGTGTCGTGAAAGCGGAGCAGCTATTACATGGTACTGGTAAGTATACTCTTTATGTATGATGATAGCCTAGATAAGGTATAATTATGTGGAACTACGACAGTTATTAATTGTATTTCTCTGGTGTATGCAATGTCTAGGAAGGGCTCGCAAGTCAATGAGCGATCCTTGTATAAGAAATGTTGCCTTTAATTGATTCATCTGGTTAAAATGACATTTCTGAATGTTATTTTGTCTACTTTGATTTTCTATTTACATCCTTTATCAAGTTCCGTTGACAAAACAAACCTTAATTTCATATATTTTGCATGAATTAGGAGAAAGTGCTTTGCAGGATTTGTTTTGAGGGTGAGATTAGTGTTGTATTGCTCCCATGTAGGCATCGAATCCTTTGCTGATACAATCAAATTCCTAATCATACCACATCTTAGTGTGTATTTGAATTGAGAAATATGAAAAAGCAAAGGAAAAGGTTTAATTTAGACCTTCTCCTTAATTTAAATCCAAATCAAACATTTGTTTTTTTTTTTTTTGGTCTCTTCTCCTCCGTTCTCCTCCCTTGTGCTAATGGTGAATAATACTTGACTATTTTTCCCTTGCATCTACACTTCTACCTTAATGATTGATTCCCGTGGACTGCAGCACTTGCTCAGATAAGTGAAAGAAGTGCCCCGTTTGCAGTGTTTCTATTGAGGAGAGCTTACCTGTATGTGATGTTTATGTGTTAATTGGCCATCTTCTGGTGTAAGACCGTGAAAGAAAGGGCAGTAGATGGGGCTAAAAAGGTTTAACAGGGTGAATATTTGGTATGGTTTTGGCAGTGAAGTTAATTCAGCACAAGTGCTTATTGTCTTAGTTAACGCATTAAAGTGTATAAAGAATAGGGCATCCAGATGAGACTTTGGGTTTTTGGGCCAAAAAAAAGAAAAGATGATCTATTGGATTTTGATTTTGGTTGTTCTTTTACTGCCTTCTGTAATTTGTATATACTAGATTCTTACCAAATGAATTTGATCAGTCATATATGAGTTGTAAGGTTTTTCGTGGGAATATGAAAGTAAAATTCTTTAGGCATTTGTTTTTCAATAAATTACGATGTGAAGGAATTTTTAAAAAAAAAAAAATCGATACTAAACTACTAAAAATATTCAATTTCCATTTTTTAATAATAAATAAATAGCAAATATCTCAAAATTATATCATTAGTTTTTTGTCCTTCTTGTGAGTTCTTCAATAATGTAAACGTAGGCCCCCCTTCTTGTCCTTCTTGTGAATTTAATTTATTATATAGCGTGTATATGGAAAGAGCTGGCTCACTAATAGAAATTATTCACTAAAAGAATTAACAAATACCACTCATCAATTTTGAGTTATTTGCAAATATTACCTTCAATTTTAAAAATTAGGAAATATTCCCTGTAATCATTAACCCTCAAAATCCAAACTCTTCCTTCCATTTTTCCCTCAATCCTATTAATTCCATTAACAAAAATATCACTTTATACTTTGTTATTTGTTGTTTTTAAAATGGAAGAGTACCACATGATAAATGATAAAATTTAAAATAATATTTCTATTAACTGGACTAACAGAAAAATAGGTAGAAAGGCTTAAATCATGAGGGGGTATAATTGAGGGATGTAATTTTTTGCTTTTAAAGTTGAGGAAGGATGTATGTAAACAACTCAAAGTTAAAGAAAAATATTTGTATAAAATATTTGTATTTTTTCTCATTTTATTTTAAAAATAAATAAATAAGTGTGGCCTTTTGAAATTTCAACAGATTACTTATACTAACTTTTATTTTTAGGTTCAAATTTGTGTATTAGAGAGAATGTGAAACCAAATTTTGGAATTGCATACTTTTACGGCACTTTTGGTTGCCTATAAAGGGAAAAGATTTCCTTTCTAAAGTTGTAATGTTTATTATATTTATATAATCATTAATTAATGATATTTATTTATTATATAATTAAAATAAAAATACAAAAATTACTTTCTATCTATAAAATCATATTTTTCTTTTTTATTTCTTTTTCCATTCTGTTTTCCAATTAATATAGATGACTATAAACAGGCAGCTGACATATAATTTTGATAATCTGATTACACTCGGACTTCACACTAAAAGCTTTGGAAAGATGTGGTATATGTTAGTTTTATATATTATTTCTATTTTTATACTATTATATTTATTAATTTAATATGATAAATTGCATTTAAAAAATATATAAAAAATAATAAATTTATGATTTCAAAATATCACACTTCCGTATTCCAACACTTTTTCTTTATTATAGATTTGTAGCTTAGCATGCATCTTTTAGTGCAAGCTAATTCTATTAATTTATTTTTAAATATAAAAATAAATTATAATAATTTTTTTATTTTAAAAATTAAAAAAGAGTGCATAATTGGGGGACAAATGATTTCTCATGTATATTTTTTTCACATATTACCTATAATTTGGAGATAAATAATCAAAGTCATAGTATAGTTTAAGATAAGACTTATATATAATTACTTTTTTTAATAAAATTTTTTAATTAAAAATAAATATATAATATCTTAATTAAAACATAATAATTTAATTAAAAATGATATATTTGCAAAAAGTATACACATATTATATCAGTAAAAATATATTTATTTATTATATTTTAATTAAATAAATTTTCCCTGTAACTAACTGTGTAAGTTCTTTCTTTAAGTTATATACTATCGAATTGTTATTGTGCACTTGCTTCTTCTTCGTATCTCCATATCGTACAGTTGCAGAAAAACTCGCGTATTGGAGCCATAGTTACTGGTTCCAAGCATTTTGGATTTAGCTTGATTTCATTTTGGCAGAGGTTCATTTTATTTTCAATTAGTTTGGTTCTTCATTCTTGCCGATCCAGAATGGTTCATGAAAAAGAAACAGTGTGCCTGGATTCGTAACTTCCTATATTCAGGCATCGCGCGAATAACCCATTTAATGGATCCTAATGAAGTTTGGATGCGACTAGTAATACTAATGCACTAATTTTTTATTTATTGCTTTGGTTGCCGAGAAAATGCAGGAAGGGAACTGTATTGACAATCTAGATCTTCAATAAGCGTTTGTGCTGTAACTTGTAAGGTTCTTAGCTGAAGGAAACCAGGCAGTTGAGCAGGGTTATCTAAAGTGGAGTTCCTGCTCTTATAGCGTTTTACAGAAACAGAAGTCTGAAAGTTGATACATTCTCTTCTTTGTTACTTCTGGGTCTCAGGCTCTCAGCTATTTATTGAAGCATATCTTATAAAAGTTCAGTATTTATTCCTTTAAAATAAATAAATAAATAATCATTTGCCTAAATTAATGCATTCTTTTGAAGTTTCTCTCCCATCATCTCTTTCCTTCCGGTCCGTCCAGTGCATCTGAAGTTTTTCTTTTTCTGTTTTATTTTTTAAATAAAAAAAAAAGTGCAAGGAGGTTTTGTTGTTTGAGATGGGAGGGACAGAAGAGAACTTGGACGGGAGAAAAGCTGAACCCCATGGCATTTTGATAAACCAAAAATCGTATTAGCTCTTTTTGCTTTCCTTTTCGGATATGAGTGGGTCTCATTCTTTTACAGTCAAAACAGAACTGAGTCCAACTCCAAGTGTTGACACAGAATCTTTACAAAGATGGATATTTACCTTTCGTGCTATAAGGTTTGATCTTCATCAAGGCCAACTCGTAGAAGAGTGTTATCAACCTGCCTGTTTTACGCATGATGAGGAGCTTGAAATTGCTTATAGTTCGTTTCCTGACTCTGTTACCCAGCACAAAAACCGATCGGGCATCCATGATTGTATTTTCCTTTTCAGATTTCATAGCCACCCAAAACCTCAAACTGGCTAGGCTAATTGTTCTGAGATAGCTGAAGTTGACAAGGAGTTTTCTCTGAAGTCCATAGATAAAAAGAATACGTATAGGAGATTGTCAAGTTTCAATAGTGCTACTGTTTCTAGATACATGTATGGCTATGCCTTTAATACACGATGAGAGGCTAAAACGAGGAGGAGAGCAGAAGTCTTTGGTCATATTGTCCCATAATCCTTATTCTAGTGTGTTCAGACCTTTGTCACAAATTGTAGGTCCCTTGTATTTTGACATCAGTATGAAAGCTCTGGAGCATATTGCTTCTTATGTTTCAACTTTGTCCATTCCCGTTCCTGGTAAGCTAATTGATCTTCCTATTGGGAATGCAACTCTTTAAAGTGAGCTTGCCTCCTTCTCATTGCTTGCCCATGGAAGGTGGTATATCTTTAGAAGACGGTTCTTCTGTAGCACCTTTTCTTTCTAATAATCAGTCTATCCCACAGGGTCTTTTTCACGATTCGGTTGTTTTTGGTACATTTAGAGACCTTTTGTTGCAGCTTTGGGTGTTATGGGAGTTGTTACTTATTGGTGAACCCATTCTGATCATTGCACCCACGCCTCCCCAGTGTTGTGAGGCTGTTGCGAGTCTTGTGAGTTTGATTGCACCATTACTTTGTAGTGCTGACTTCCGGCCTTATTTTACGATCCATGACCCTTTGTTTGCACACTTAAACTCACTTCAAGAAGGTGAAACTTTTCCCCCAATTTTGTGGGGGTGACTTATCTTTTCTTCCTTAAAGCTCTCCATAACATCCCCACACTGTCTCAGTTGGATGCCCTCCCAATTCAAGCAGGTTTTCCCTCTCAACTAGGTCTTCTTCCACTGGCAGATTATCTGGTATACCAGAAGGTCTGGGGCTTCCACAGCTTTCCTGGAAGAAGTTTTCTCCTTCAAGTTTATTGGGCGCAGTTAAACTGCGGAGAGATGGTCCTCTTTGTCTCATGACAGAACATAAAGAAGCCATTTGGAGTACTTATTCTGCCACAAACAAGCCAGACAACTCTATATTAAATAGGCTTATAGATGCTGGGATGTCGACAAGAGCCGAGCAGTCAATGTCAGTTGTTAACAATGAGAGATTACGAAGGCATTTCTTGGAACTCATCACTAATTTTTTGGCCCCTTTTGGTCCATATTTTAGGACTACAACACCATTGGAAGGATCTTCTCCATATGCAGACCCGCCTTCTCTTCCTCAATTTAGTGCTGATGAGTTACTTGCAAATTTAACAGCGAGAAGTCCAGGGAAGTTCTTATTAAAGCGGATGACATCAAACTGGCTTGACTTGTACGGGTAACCTGCCATATCTGTGATGTACTTCCTTTTGCCACTTTCCTCTTTGTACATTTGTATTTTACTATATAACTTTGCTTTAAATTTGTAGTTCTACACTAATTAGATTGCTATCTTTGTTTAATTTACTTGATGTTTTACATACCTTGGACATGAAGATGATTGAGTGTTTTTATCAGGCGGTTCCTGAAAGGACCCAACTTTATGCCATGGTTCCAGAGGAGGCGGGCTGTTGCTGAACAAGAACAAGATGGATTGTGGAGGGATGCAAGAATGAAATCTGACATACAACAACTTATATCTAAATTGTCTGAGTTGGAAATTGTGGATTCCTTTGATGCTATAGAGAGACATCTCCTTACAGAAGTGCAGGTAATTATCCCGGGCTCCTTCAAATATGATATGCAATTGATTGACTATGTCTCTCTCTCTGCCTACATGAATAAAAGATGCTATATCTAAATATCTTTAATTAGTTATTACTTTCAAGGATTAAAGCATTTGCATTTGACATGGAATTTATATTTAATAAAATACATCACGAGTTTTGGAATTATGAGACCAGGGGTAATAGGATGAATCGAGACAAAATTGTGCCATGTTTTCTTTAGGAAAACCTATCGCTTCATCCGTCTTGTTTTTTGTTCGATCTAGCATGCCCTTACTTAGGCTTGAACAGAGTTTTTATAGCTCCAGTGGCCCTTTAATAATATACGTGTGTCAGCACATATATATTTATTGCATAATGTAGATATCTGCTAGGGAGAGAAAGGAAGAGATAGAAGAGGTGTATGAATAAGATCACTTAGTCTGTCAAGTTCTTGTGTATTTATTTATACTAAAAAATTAAAATAACTACAAGAGAAATTATTAATATAGGTGCCCAACTCGCTAGATACTAACATTGATACACTTATTTAAATCTTCTTGTGATCCTTGTCCTAATGCTTAATCTGTTGTAACCATAGGTTGTTATATACCTAAGTGCGTATATATTTATTGCATAATGTAAAAATCTACTAGTGAGAGAAAAAAAGAAATAAAAGAGAGGTGCGAATAGGATCATTCAGTCTGTTAAATTCCTGTGTGTTTATTTATACTAAAATATTAGGATAATTACAAGAAAAATTATTAGTACAGGTGCCCAACCGGCTAGATACTTATACTTATTTAAACCTTCTTGTGACCCTTGTTCTAATGCTTAATCTATTACACCTACAAGTTGTTATATACATAAGTGCATATATATTTATTGCATAATGTAAAAATCTACTAGTGAGAGAAAGAAACAGATAAAAGAGAGGTATGAATATGATCATTCAGTTTACTAGGTTCTTGTGTGTTTATTTATACTCAAAAATTAGAATAATTACAAGAGAAATTATTAGTATAGACTCCCAACCTGATAGATAGTGATCTTGACATTGTGAACACCGTATTTCGTCCGGGCATACTTCAAAAATAATGATCAAATTAAACTAATAAAAAAAATGGAAAAACAACAAACAATAAGTCCTTTTAGCTTGAGAAGCTTAAAGGAAACAAAATCAAAGAAAAATAAAAAAGAAAAAAAAAAGTAAAAACTTATTAAGTCAAGGTTAAAACAAAAAAGAAACAACCAAAGAGGAAATAATAGAAATCCAAAAAAATTAATTTAGGAGACTAGGAGAAGAAAAGGAAAAATCAAAAAAAAAATAGTAAAAGCTCATCAAGAAAGAGGGAGAAAAGTCTAAAAGCAAGTTAATTAAAAAAAATCATCATAAAAAAAAAGTAAAAGAAGATGATAATAAAAAATAAAACAAAAAAAAATCATAAAAAAAGGGTACTACAAGAAAGAGAGAATATAAAAAATAGTTACAATAAAAAAATAATAATAATAATAAAAAATAAAAATATAAGATTTTAAAACATAATTTAGGAAAGCCCAAAAACAAAACAAAAAAAAAAAAGAGGGAGGCCAACCAAAAGCTAAATTGGAATTAGGCCAGAGAAAAAAAAAAGAAAGAAAATCCTAAAAAGAATAGGCCCGTTTTGGTCAACCCATGAAGTCTGGGCCTCCAGCTTCTCTAACCCGAATATGAACCCATTAACCCGAATGATGAGTTGGGAGCCCATGAAACCGAAGGAGGAGGAAACCCTAGAGACTGGTCCCCCCTCTCTGCTCTGGCATCCTCTCGCGCGATCTCTGCAGAGCTAAGACGACGCGATCGTACGAGAGGGAAGCGCGAGCATAAACGCTGGAATTAGTGGAGCAGAAGGGGTATAGAGATGGGGGACCATGTGGGATCGCCTATAAATGCAAAGGGAGGAGGAGTTTTGAAGAGGATCTTTTTTTTCGGGAGGGAGAAATTGGAGAGACGAAGGGGCCGAGTGAAAATTGTTGCGGGATTTTTTTGGTTTGGGACTGAGAGATTCAAAGGAGTTGAGGGAGAAAAAATTGGAGGGACGAAGGAGACCGAGGGAAAAGAGGTGTAAAAGAGAAGGGGGAGTTTTGTTTTTCGACCTCTGGTTTACCAGAGAACGATCGAAGAAGACATAGTAGGGGGTTTCCTTTAAGGGTTTGATCGTTGTCGAGTTACAGAGGAATAGCCTCAGGAGACGACAGAAGCGCGAAGAGGCAGAAAGAGGCTGGGTGTGTCTCGAAGGCGAGCGAAACACTTCGGATTTCAATAAAGATACAGGTCCAATTTTCATTTTATCCCATTTCATTTTGCAATATAATTGGTCTTAGATCGCTAGAAATGCATTAATCTGATCTATGTTATGCTTTTGATTGCCTTAATTCCAAATGGTTGGGTTTACTCTTGTATTGCTGAATCATATTTTTCGTTTTCAATATGTTATGTGTTTGATTTTCGATTGCTGAGGATTTTTGGTCTGGTTTCTGTTCTATTGCTGTTTGTTTTGATTGCTGGATTTATTCTGGATTGCTGAATCATATGTTTGATCTACGGTCTTGCATCGCTGAATAATACATTATTGATTTCATTCAACTGAGTAGCCCCTGGTTGGCTCTTCCTCGCCAGTTTAATCCCTATCCACCCTCCCAGACACATCTTAGGTTATCTAGGATAGGTGAATAACGCTTCAGTGGTTAGTATCATCCTCCATAAATTTAACTGATTATTGATGAATGGCCCCATCACTATTTCATCTGGTTTCGCCTCTGCTTGTTGATAGTATGTGTTTAGAATTTATTCATCGGGTGTACATAGTTAATGGAAAGGTAGCAACTAGGGTAGTTTAACGCAGGGGAAACTCATGTAATATTTCATTAATTGAAAAGCACTATTTAGCCCAAACCAAAGTTCTGAGCCACTGTAATGATTATTCAGTATATGAAGGTGTTGAACGTGAACTCATATAAGGAATGCCTAGTACAGTATTAATCTGAAACAATGAATTTTGTGCTGTATGATTTAGCTTTGAAATGGTTTAAGTTGCTCCCTCAAATGTTTCACTGGGTTTCTGTTTACTTGATAAATCAACGAGTTGGTGGAGCCAATGATAGAGTGCCCAAGCTTGCGATGCACTGGAGATGGTCCTCTATTTCACAGCAGTAGGAAGGAGATAGAGTGTAATGTGTATCATTTTTAATTCTATCAGCCCTGTAATTGAGAGTAATATACTGGAATATAGCTGCACACCAAGCACACACTATCGACTGTCTGCATTTTTTCTCTTTTTCTTTTTTTTTTTCTTATCATTTTTTATTTCCTATTTTATTTTATTTCGTTTTACCTTATTAGGGAAACCGCGTGGGATTCTATATCCCCTCAAGCATTTAGACACAAACTAAAAGGCCATGTGTGGCAATATAGCTTCCTTGATGCCTTTTGGACTTTGGGTTCATATTCTAATGTTTTTGGGCTTCAACGGCCTCATTCAAAAAAGAGCATTTTCATAAAAAAAATAAAAACAAACTACAAAATAAAAATTAGAAGATGATTGAGTCCTAATTAAAAAAGAGAGGAAAAAAGATCATTTTGAGCCTTAAAGATTTAATTGTTTCTAGAAATTCTTTTGCAAAAAAATGTGTTATTCTAAAATTTCAAGTGAACTTTATTTGGACTTGGTCTCTAAAATAAGCAAAACAAGTAAAATAAGATAAGTAAGCAAAGGTGAAAAGGATTTTAACAAAAATATAATAACAATAATAATATAGAACGATAAAAAAAAGGGGCAGAAGAAATCGAAGCAATAAAAAGGAAAAAGAAAAGATCCAAAAAAAAATTATTGTAAAATTTAAAACAAAGTAAACAAGACAAAAAAAGAAAGGGGAAGCAAATAAAACAAACAAAAACGAAACAGAACAAAAAATAAAAACAAAAAATAATAATAAAATAAAACAAAATTAAAAAATAACAACAATAAAATAAAAAAATAAAAAAACAAAGGAACAATAACCAAAAGAAAAAAAAATAAAAGAAAGCCTTTTAACCATTAAACAAAAACCAAAAATAAAACAATAAATTAAAGCAAAAAGAGAGAGGGGAAAGTTTTTTCTACTTACACATAAACATCATTTTGAAATAAATTAAAAAAAAAAGAAGAAGGAAAAAATTTGACCAAAAAATTTTCAACAAGAATTAAACAAAACAAGAAAAAAGACAAAAGGAATGATAAAAGAAAATAGGAGAGAAAAAAATGTAAAAAGATTAAATTTTAATTTAATTTTAACGAATCAAAGCACATCAACCAATTTCAAACTTGCTTTATTTGTTAAAAGAAAAAGTAGTTTTTATCTTCTTAGCCTTAAAAAAAACAAACAAAACAAAAACAAAAACAAACAAACAAAAAAACAAAACAAAACATCAACTAAATACAATTTTTCATCGAACTACGTAGACTTTGATTCCTTCTGAAGGGTACGTAGGCCCTAGGCTTTCATCCTATGTCAAGTCTGCTTTTATAAATAAATATTTTTTTTATTTTTGTTTCTTTCATTTTTCTTTTACTCTTATTTTTTTTATTTCCTTTCTTTCTTAATTTTATTTTCTTGAATTTGGTTATTTCTTATTTTACATGTGATTTGTTATGGAGAATTAAAATAGAATTAAAGTCATTTTATTTTTACACAACTAACTTAAGGTAATTGTTCTTAGTAACGGGTGTAGTGAGGTGCCTAACACCTTCCCCACTCATAATCGACCCTCGGATTCATTTTTCTGGTTCGTAGACCATTTTCCAAATAAAAAGGCCTTTTCAAAGTTTTGTTTTTTAAAATTTAAAATTTTGGTGGCGACTCCTGAACCCTACCTAAAATCTTATTTCAATTTTAAATTTTGGTTTTCGATTTCAAAGAGAAAATCGAATTTTTCTTTTCCTTTTATTCGAGAAAGGCGCAACGCGGTCGTATTTTCGGGTGTGACAGATATACTTATTTAAACCTTGTTGTGACCTTTATTCTAATGCTTAATCTATTACACCTATAGGTTGTTATATACCTAAGGCTAAGATTTTTTTTTCTTTTTAAAAGAACTGCAAATGAAACATATTCTGTGTTTTATTTCTCTGTTAAATACCATCGTCAGCTGCAGCAATCTGGAAGGGATGGTGTCAATTCCATGGCAATTTGTCATAAACTAAGGGTGGATCTACAGGCTATTTTCACTGTGCTTTCAAAGGACAAGCAACAGATCATTCTTTCAAGTCCACAAAGGGTATCCATTCTACAAGAAAATTCTTAATTGACAAAGCTTCCTGGGTGCCCACTTTTACAAGTTGTGGTTGTATCTTCTACTTCACCAAGGCAATGGGAAAGCATCAATCAGGTGGTCTTGTGTATATACGGTCTTCTTATGCTGTTGTAGGGCAGACTTTGATTTATCAATCGCTTCTTTCTGTCTGATTGAGAGAAGTTCTTTAACTTTTGACAAGTCATGTAGGGTAAGACTAATTTTCATAGATGTAATTTTCCTTCTTTGTCAGGCATCCTCAACAAAAAATAGATGCTAAATTTAATGTTTTTCTTCAAATAAATAGCTGCAATAAGCACAATTTTTTTTTATCAATGCGCTTTAGAAGCAGATGTGAGATGACTTCTTCCTTGGCCAGCATGCATCATTTGCAAACACACTTAAACGAAGAAAATTTTATTAACTACTAAATTTTTGTTATTTGTTAAAGGGCAAGTTAAAGCTTTATGTTGGAAACAGGGTTATGCCTCTCCCCAGAACCAAAATAGATATTATGTACGTAGGACTAGTGCCACTGTTTCTGTTGAGGTTAGTAAATGTAATTGAAGTTGCATCTTTGATGGTGTAAAACTCATTTAATTATTCGAGTCTGAAATGGGTGTTAAATTGGCATTCTTTTGTTGATGCTCTAGGAGACACGACGCTCTATGCTTGCTCCTGTGGATTCGCTACTCAAGTGTCAAACTGAGGCCCTGCCCCAGCAATGAGATGGAGAAAGTGAGGGTTTGCAGGCCTCTTTTGCCTTTTCTGGAATAAAATTTTGAAAGGGTTTGATACTACTTAAACTGAAAAGAGCAATGATTTTAAGTCTTCAAGAATACATATTTTTCAACTATGATATAATAAATAAATAAATATTATTTAATATAAAGTAATATTTTGTCTATTTTAATATATTTATTACTATAATCATGCTCATTAATTATATAAAAATTTAATTAATTCTTTTAAGAACTATTAATTATTAAATAAATTAATATTTTAAGTAATTATTTAATAAAATATTATTTTATATATTTAATAAGAACATGTATTCCATAAAACATAACATCGTTACTCAACCAAAAATACCTCACTTGCCCTAGAGTGCATCAAATCTCGTTTTTTGAATCAAAGGCAATAAAAACATATTGCAAAAAGTAACAAAAGAAAAATTATTTGTCGAAAGAATAATAAATTACTGAATTCAGAATCACAAATTTCAAAATTAGGCTGAATTTGAGACCATCGTGTTTGAATTCAGCTTGTCTGAATTTGGAACCTGTGATTCCAAATTCAGGCATTTGCAGACTAGCTTATCTTAGGCTTGCCTACAAATGACTTGATCAGTCAAAAGTTTTTTTTGATCAATAAAACGGTAAAAAAGAGATGATGCAAACACGTGGCACAATATAATTGGTTGATAGAAATCTTTGGTGTATCTAATTGGCTGAAAAAAAAAATATAGATAATACAATGTTTAAATTAAAATATTACTTGCTAACAACTTCTTTATAAATTTGCTTGAACCCATACGACTTTCATTCACTTCCTTTCATTTCCTGCGAACAAAATTACTATTTATCTATTAAATTTACTTGTTATGAGATTCACTAGATATTGCTATTGTTTTGAGGTGCTAGTAAAGGAGACAAGATTACAAAGTTTGAAGGTGTATTTTTTATGAAAATATTAGGAACATTAAATATTTTTTATATCTAACATTTTAATTTTTTTTATAACTGAAATATATATTTTTTGAAATGTTTTAAAGGTAATAATGTTCATGGAATTATTTGATGTATATTTTGAAATCTTTTGCTATTGTTGTATGGTTAATGTAGATTTTGGTTTTTATTTGAGAAATATATTTGAAAAAAGAAAGAAGGAAATGAAAGAAAGATTTGTTCATGGAATTATTTGGTTAATGTTGATGTTGGTGTATTAGTTTAGATATACATTTGAAGGGAGAAATAAATGAAGGAGCAACAAAAGAAATGGAAGAAAGATTTGTTGTTGAAATAGAACAATTTTGGTATTTAAACTACATATTAAGAATAGATGAGGAAATATTTTCTTTGTAACTTGTGTAAATGATGTGGAAGGAGGAAAAAGTTGACTAAAATAAAAACAAGAAATTTGGAATTTGGAAGAAAAATTAATGAAGGTAAAGAAATTGTGTAAGTCATGACAAAGAAGAAATAATTCATTATTTTAAAAAAATTAAGGGAAAAGATGTGAAATAATTAAAGGGGAAAGGGCTAAAAGTTTAAACTATATATGTTTGGAATAAAAAAATTAAAAATTATTGAAAGGTAGAAATTAAAATGAGGAAAAAAAAACATGTTCTAGATAGTAATAGAAATATGTTTTAGAAATGTGTTAAGAAAAAAGTTCTAAAAAATGTTCTAGATATTAATTAAAACAAGGTAAAAGTGAGAAAATATGTAAAAATTGAAAGTAATTAGAAGGAGAATTTTTTAATTTGGAGAAAAAGTTAAGGAATGTTAAAAAGCTATTAGACATAATTAATGTAATTAGTTTTAAGTTACTAACAAGAAAAAAAGGAAAAATCTAAAATAATTAAGGAAAGAAAATGGCTAAAATAAGGAAGGTGAAAAAAGGAAGTGAAAATAAATAATGAAAAAAAATAATAATTAAGGAAGTAATTAAAGTAATAATTAAGGAGAAAAAATAATAAATAAGAGAAAAGTGTCATATATTTAAAGTTAATCAAATGAAAAAATAATGGAAAAATCGGGAAATAAGTAAGTGAAAAAAATTAAAAAACTTTTGAAGTATAAACATATTTATAATTATAAAGATTCTAAAAATTAGTGAAAGATGGTAATTTAAATGGCAAAAAATGTATATATTAAATAGGAATTCAAGGAATAGTGATTTAAAACAAAGGAAAAATATGTTTTAGAAATGTGAAAAAAAGTAGTTAAAATAAATAAAATGAGGTAAAAAAATGTTTAAAAAGTTGAAATAAATTAAAAAAGAACTTTTGAATTTGGAAAATGGGAAAGAAATAAAGAAATCATTAAAAATAGTAAAAAAATATTTTTATAGTTAAACAAGGTAAAATAATGAAGTTGGTTTAATTTGTATAGTTGAAAAATAAGTGTAAAATATCTTTTATTCATAGTAAAAAAAGTAAATTTATATAGTTTGTGAAGAAATATATTTTATATTAATAATTAAAAAATTACAGCGGAATAAATATATATATAGTTGGAAAATAATTTTTAAAAAATTTATTTAAAGCAAAAGAAATAAGTTGAAAGTAATTATAAGTTTAAAAAAATTATTTGAAGATGGAAAAATTAGGAGATAAATTACTTTTTAAAAAATTAAAAGGTAATTATTACAAATGCAAAAAGTAATTTAAATGAATATGTATGTATCAGATATGTGTAAATTATAAGTAATTAAAATTTAGAGAATTTTGAGATATTTAAATAAATAATTCAAAATGAACAAAAAAGTTTCTTATAATTATAACTATTTGAAGCATGTTTATAGTTAAGAAATTTAGGGAGAAAGAAATGGCCGAAAGGAACGAGATTGTTTACATTTATGTGAATTGTAAAATTTACAAAAGTGCTTAGGGTACGATATTTCAATGTACAATGTCAAAATATATAACAGTAAGTACTGATATCATTTTGAAAGAGTTAAAACAAGCAGATGGTCAAAAGTTCTGACTTTCTCACAATCATATTATATTTGATTTAATATATAAGCTTCCAACAATAATAAATCCAACATAGTACCAAGTAATTATGCTTAAATATTATTATGATATGCAGAGGATGTAATAATTATGCCCATGTTTCCCATCGCAGTTAAGCTATATGTGAATAGTTCAAATATTAACCTACAATTGAGTATTGAATTTCAATCAAATCTAGTGAACACAGTTTGCCCTCACTTTTATCTTTTGTATCAATTGCCTAGGTATACTTAACAACATTATCAAATTGTATCAATAAATAGCAGCTTACATCTAAGTTCCTCCCACCCAATAATTCGCTTTAATAAACTTTCTTCTCTACTTGGTTTAAAAGAAAATATATTAAAAGATTTTAAAAATGAAGATGAGTACGACGTATAACTTGACCCTGATTATGACAATGATGATGAAAATAATGATAGGAAAACTAATGATGATGATGATGATGATGATGCCTTTGATGTTGAACTAGTTTTCCAATATGTTAACCCAGTTGCTACGTTCTTGCAACAAGTTAATTTAACCTTAGCAAAAGGTGATGAGTTTGAGGAGGTGGGAAATCAAATACAAATGAACAATAAAAAAATTGTATGTAGGACTAAAGTATTCGAATTAAAAGGTGTTACACTTTGTTATAAAATTATATTCTATAAGAGCACACCACACTTTTAAAATGTATTTTATAAGTAAAAAGTATAAAAAATATCGATGTATGAATTATGGCAATAGCTATAGTTAATGAGTCAAAGCATGTAAAAAAGTAAGGAAAAGGAATCGTTCTGGCAAATTATAAGATATGAGGGTCCATATATATGTTTGTCTGCGATATTATTACAAAATCATCTAAAATTAGACTCGGGCGTTATCCCATCATGCATTGTTGTAATGGTGACTAAAACACCTAATGTTCCAATCAGCCAAATCATCGAGTAGATGAAGAGCTTATTTGGATACACTATATATTATAAAAAGGTGTAGAAAGCAAAACATAAAGCCATAACTATTATTTTTGATAATTAGGAGAGCTCGGGTGCCACATTATCCAGGTGAATGGCTGCAATACAACATTTCAAGTTTGGCTCATATGTTGAGTTTGTGATAAAACAATATCCCCAGACCATCTTTATTAGTGAGTCAATTTTGTGTTTAAACACATATTTTAAGTGTTCAAGTCTTATATAGACGTATTTCAATATTTAAAACTAATGATTCAAGTTAATAGGACATTTTTCTATAACAAATATAAAAAGACACTGTTGATAGCAATGTTACAAGATGGTGATTGACATATTGTCCCCATCACCTTTGCTATTATGGAAGGGGAGACACAATTAGTATGCATATGATTTCTATATAATCTATTCAAGCGAGTGGTACCTAAATGATGTGGTATTTGTTTGATATCAAATAAATATTCATCAATTCTATCTATTGCCACTACTCTATAGATTGGTTGGCAGTCACTATATAGTTATCATATTTTCTGTTTTCGTTATGTGGTTACACTTATTATAGGTTATCCAATTTAAAGTAGAAATTAAAAAATATTGATATGTTTCTCCTCTCTACCTAATTTTATACCTTATAGATGATTTATAACAATAGCAAAACCATTAATCATGTTACATAGGTTATGTATATGAGCATTGATATATCAATAAGAAACTGGTTAAGATAGCGGCCATGCAAAAGGAGGTAACCAGGTGGATTGCAAAAATCCCCAAAGAACAATGGACTATGCATATGATATGGAGAGCTAGTGATATGACCACATGATAATGAATTTGGTATAGTATATAAATGAATCTTAAAAGGGGTCAGGCCCTTGTTTATATTAGATTAGTGAAGGCAACATATTATCGAGTCAGTCAGTATTTTATGCAACGTGTTCAGCAAATCAATGTTCAGATGGCAGCAAGTCAGGTTTCTTCTCAGATCCTAATAAAAAGGATAGTCATAAATGTGCAGCACTTTTATTTATGTGTTGTGCGAATATTCAATAGAGAAAATGCATTGTTTGAGGTAAAAGAGCTGAATGACTAAATGAATTGCCAATATAATCGTTGTTACAAGGCTAACTTAACCGAACACATGTGATTATGGTGAATTTCAAATGGAGAAGTACCTATGCCAACATACTCTTGCAGGGTGCGCAATAGTAGCTCTTAAGTCATTTCAGTTTATGGATCCCATATTTTGCTTGAACACAACGCGTAATGCATACAACAGCAATATGTTCCAACTCATTAAAGGACAAGAATATTGGCCATAACCAATTAGTCCAAAGTTGATCCTTGATCTGCTAATACTCTGTGAATGAGGTCAACCTTGTTTAACTCATTCTTGAAATGAAATGAATTTTAAGACCTCAGCATAATTAAGTAAATGCAATCTTTGCAGGCAAATTGGGTATAATCATACCTCTTACCCATATTGCAATTCTGCCTTCCAATAATATATTAACAAAAGTTGTAAATATTTATCAAAAAGTTATATTATTTATTCTTTGTAAGTGTAAGTGAATAATAGTTATTTATTCTCTATAAGTGTAAATGGATAATATTATTTCTTTGTAAGTGTAAGTGGATAAAAGCTATATTACATTATGTTATTTGAACATATCTATTTTAAATGAATAATAATATATTGTTAATTTTTCCATAGATACTATGGCTAGAGTTAGATAGCCTATTCATCTAAGTTTAAAGGATGACTCACTTCTATATTTATAGAAGCGACATATGTCACAGGTTATCTGGGATGACAGGGTAAAATAATTTGTTTATTGTTATTTTATCTTTTACTTATTTACTTCATTATGAGATTTATCCCTCTTTGCAGGATAATCGAATACTTTGCCTGCGACGAGTTCTACACAATAATCATTTAAGTGATCCGCTACCAATTATTGTAGATTATTTGAGGCAATCTGATTTTTATAGCATTTCACGAGTTAGCCAATTCAAATATGATATATCGCTAGTCAGTGCACTAGTAGAATAATGGCACATAAAGATACATACTTTTCACATCACTCGATAAGAGTGTATGGTTACTTTCGAGGATATAGTGGTGTAGTTGGGGCTGTTGATCGAAAAGGACCCTATTGTGGCCGAGGTGGGTTTCAATTGGCCAAAGGTATACATGTGGCTTTTAAGAATTATGCCATCAACTAATCAGATTGAGGGACAATGACTTTTCACTGTTTAGTTGACACAGAACTTTGCATATCTATCGGATGACGTGAAGGATGAGACAGTGTGTCAGTTCGTCCCGTGCTTATATTCTTCCTATGATTGGGGGTTAGTTAATGCTAAATAGATCCAATTATAGAGTTTACTTGATGTATCTACATTTATTAAATGACTTTGAGTAAGCTAGCCATTTCAACCGAGGATCAGTAGTTTTAGTTTTTCTCTATCGTGAGCTTTGCAATGCCACCTGTAGGAATAATAGTGGCATAGCTGAATGCTTGACGCTATTATATTTGTGGGCATGAAATCAATTCCCTATGTTTACACTTGAGATATCATCCACCCCCGACCCTTGTATTGAGGAATACCTTATATTTCTGTCTTTAGGTTTCAGATATAAAATAATATTAAACTTTTTTTGCATATTTAATTTACCTATGTTAATTTTATTTATTACCCATTATTTATCGAATGTATTTGCTCATTATAACAAATAAAAAATATTAGACAACCTCCTCATCTGAGTGTTAGAGCCCTTTACCTATACAAAACTTTGCTAGATACAATGAGAGATGATAAGGTATGTATTCAACTTTAACTTATGATGTACATCATTTTTTGACTATTTAATAATTGCTTACTATTTTATCCTATGTTGTCTATAGATTGTATGATACCTATACTAGCCACAAGCTGTGCAAGAGTTAATTCTAAAATACTGTTTGACTTTTTTAAATATTTGGATTGTGTCAGTGCCACTTCACTCATATGCTTCTAGATCATAGAATGGCATTATTTAGATTGTGTTCTATGACAATTTGGTCGCCATCAATCAATTCCTCAGTAGCCAGTCAGATTAGACCACTTGTATAATCTATAACTTCGAAGAAGAACCCAAACTAATTAGTTATCTGATCATAGTATTTTCATCCAACAATGATATGAATGGCAAGATACTATATTTCAGTCCCCTATCATTGAGAAGCCCTTTGATTGTACATCTAAGGACATGTGATGGTATAGGTAACGCACTAGTCAATAGATCCATAGATCTAGTGTTACTACTGGTATGCAATGCAATTTTCTATAATTTGTCGTCTTCATTATCATTGTTTTTTTAATTTATTGCATATTAATATTTAACTTCTCATTTTTTAAGTAGACTGATTTAGCAAAGGGACTTTATAGAATGCATTTACAGGATCTTTTGCCTAGAGATTTTTGTAATATCATCGACCAAAACTTTAGCAATATATTGTGTACTCTTGGTGAATAGTAATTTTCACTTTTTTCTCAACTTGTTGACCAGGCATTGAATCTACCTAGACCTTAGATTCGGGTAAGTTGTCTAGAAAGGAGACGTCAAGGTTACCTGTCAATCTAACAACCCACTATTAAAAGAAATAACCAGTAACAACAAAGGCCAATACAGTAAGACATTCCCACTATATCTTCATACATTTCAACCCCAGTCCAATAGGATATTAACATGTTTGATTATTTTTATTCTATACCATCAAGTCAGTTCAATGACATTGGTGGAGCAAGCCCTTTATCTCCATCTCCTTTTAACACCCCTCAACAAATACCTAACTCCTTCAAATTATTTGGGGAGTTTTTATTTGATACATCTGTGTTCAATGCTATGTATACTAGTTGCTCCTTTGAGCATAAAAAATCGTCGCAATCAAGATTTATGATATTGTATGAATTGATTCCTCCAGTTTAGTTCTCATCCTTAAATTCAAACATAAATCCTATAACACAGGAACAATAAGAATCATAACACTTAGGGCAACAACAACTATAGTGTAAAAGGAGAATATCTCATTATAACACAAGAAATCATTTACTATAAATATGTTTATAATATTTATAGTGATGTAATTTTTTATCAAATCTTACATAATTTTTTTATTTATCTATTGTTGTTTTCTATTTAATTTTTTTATTAAATTTATTGTTATTTCCTATTTAATTTTTTGTTACATTAAAAAATATCATATAAAATTAAAATTTGAAAAAAAACTAAAAAAATATTAAGTTAATTTAATGAAACAAATATTTAATTAAAAATTTTAATAAAAATTATTAAATAAATATTAAATTATTCTATTAAATTACATTATAAAAAATTATTAAAAGAAAATTCATATTGCTTCAATCCGAATTCACTTTAAGATTTAAAAAAAAAAAATCCATCCATAACCTTTGAAATAAAAAAAATCATATGATATAATTCAGATACCACCACTCGAAATTCAGCAAATCTATTACCTTTTGATCATTATTTTTTCATCTATTGCTTTTCAATAATTCCAACCTCTTCATATTACCTTCTGGGAGGGAAGCCCAAACCTTTGAGCACAGATTCTCTCTCGTTTGTGCGGCAACTGCACCGTCCAGTTATAAGAAGAAAAAATCATGACTTTAAAAATAGAAAGTGAATAAATAATAAAATAAAGCAACTAGACGATGCAGTTGCCGTGCAAATGGGAGAGAATCTGCTCCCCAAACCTCTTCAAAATCATTTTTCCCAAACAAGGCGAAAGAAGCCCGCAAATCCCTTTTCTTTCTCCCACCCCATGCTGGGGAAACTGAACCTTAATATTTTTTGTGCTTGAAGCTGTGTATTTATAACTTTTTGAATTGCCTTTGGTAGTGGTCCCCGTTTTGGATTTTTTACTATTCCAAAATACTTAATTTATGCAATGGAGTGTCTATATTGAGGCACTATTCATTTACTTTGACGTTTTTCAGTAGTCCTATTTTGGTTTCTTTGGGATAAAAAGAGACGTTGCACTTGAAGCAAATTGTAAATGCAGAGCTAGCCCGAGTTGATTGTTTGTATTTCAATATCCGTAGTTTAGTGCAGTTTTATTGCATGTGAAGGTGATTACTTCAGTAGTTTGTATTGCACTCATCTTAATGAAATTTGAATGTAGGATTTCTAAGTCAAAAATCCAATACTGAATGCTTGAGATATCTCTTTGGAGACTTTTTTTTCTTTTCAATTTGATGAAAGCAGACAAGAATGATTTTTTTTAAAGGTTTTGGCGTGTTTCAACAGAAGCATCTGCCGGTTACTTCAATGCTGGATCTGCTGAATCATGGTGTTATTACATGGTGCGACTACAGATTAGGACTAAGATTTGATTTCTGAAAGAGAAAGCAGAAGTTTTCAGTTGGAAAAACTGAACCAGAACAATTTAGGGTTATCTCTAAAATTGGGTATATTTGAATAGAGAAAAATAAAAGGGAAAAAAGTGAAATTTTTATTTCGATTTTTTATTTAGATTTAACTATATATATATTATTTTTCATTCATCCTCTTCAATGAAAACATATTCTAAAAAAATATTAACTTATATATAAATTTATTTCCTTCTCTTCTCTATTTTCTTTCGTTCAGAAGAATGTGTCAAAAGTTGCTCCTTGAGAATTTATGGTTGGATACTTGGACGTAACGTTTTAATTTCCACCCGATCACTGACGGCGGCCATCCTTCACCGTTGATTCTCTCTAATATGTATGTGACTTTAGTTTTGTCTGAGAGATGGATGATAACACTTCAAGGTTGTGTGCCAACTCCAACCATATAATATATATATATATAATTTAAACTTATCAAATAAAAGGTGTAAATTAAACATTCCTTTTTTCTATTTTTTCCAATTTAAATATAATCCTCATTCATTGTACTATAATTAATAATTGTTCATTAATAAACTACGATGTGAACGTTTTCATTCAATAACAAATATTGTTGACATATTGATATATATATATGATATCATAATTTTTTTATTTTTTGAATAAAATATAATTGCTTTAGATATAATTTCTTTTTAATGTATAAGAGATAGTGTAGAGTATTATGGTTTAACTAGAGGTATTAACCTGAGATAATATTACTGTAGTATAGCCATGATACCTAACACCCCCCCAAAAAAAAATTATATATAGTAGTTTCATATTTTTTTAGTTTCCATGAAAAATAGACTACCTTCGGCTATAAGTCAAAATCTTTGGGCTATTCTTTTTCTGCTGAACACTCAGAAAAAAATTTATTTATAGATGATTATATTTTTGCTATTAAATTTTTAATCACAATATAATGAATATATGATTTTTCAATTATAACATAATAAATATATAATTTTTATAGATAAGTATATAATTTTTTAATTAAATTATATACTTATCATATTTTAATTAAAAAATATAATAGTAAAGATACAGAGAACTATAACTCTAGTGTACACACTAATAGTCTTTTCTTTATGTATGATAATTTTTAACTTAGTTCATAAAATTAAATATTCAAGCAATTGAAATCTAAATATTAATTATTTAGACAATTAATGATAAAGATGTTTGGTATGGGTAGCAAATATAACTAATAAAATGTGTATTGTTCAAAATATCTTTCCCTTCTTTATTTTAGATTGTCGCAACTTTTGGTTTTTGCCTGAGATGGTGTGATAACCATCTGACGACACTCATCATTCACGGGTGCGTGCACGCGTGTGCTGTTGTCATTGCATGTGTGCATGTTCATGGTGTGGTAACCTGTTGTGCATATATATATATATATGTATGTACGCATGCACATATGTATGATGTATTTGTGTGCATCTGCGTATGCATAGAAGCATGGTGCGATGTCATATATGCAATATAATATCATATTTGTGAGTATGTAGGCGTTTGATCCCCCATCATTACATGTGGTGTTATGTATTTGCATATGTATGTGCATGTGTGAATATGCTATATTGTGTCTTATGTCTTGTTGTGTGCAAGTGTGCAATGTCATGTCATGTTTTGTACGTATGTGCTTTCAGCTGCACATATTGTATGTCAATATTTTATATTTAAAACACTAAAACAAAATTAAAAATGAGAATAATATTTTGGTATGTGAAATAGAAAGTATAAAAAATAAACTGTGAAATATAATACCATATAATATTTGAGAATAAGTTACTCAAATTTTATAGATAATTAATTTATTAAAAAATTAATTTTCATTAAATTTAATTAAAAAATTGTTTACCAATCAATATTTTAATTATAATTTTTCAAAAATATTTACCAATGTTGGCACACATTTAATGTCTAATTAATTAGACAATATATATTAAAAAAATTACCACTAAGGACCTTAAGTTTGTAAAACTTATAATGAAAAACTTTATTTCAATCAAATCTTTCAAAAGTTATAAACAGATATTTTCAAAATTACCAATATGTCACCCAAAAACTAATTTTTGCAAGACTTAAAAGTCCTTATATTTGGGATTTAATTTTTTCTAGATACCCACTAACTCCAATTTGACAGAAATAGGGTCTCTGTTGTGTAGTTCAAGAGCTACGCAGCAAAAGACTCAAAAAATAAAAAAATTGATTACAAACCCTTGCTCATAGTAAGCAGCATGCAACAGAGTCCCCAATTTGACTTTGTACTGTTTTCTGTTGCAGAGTGTGAAACCGGGAGTGGATTTCTCTAGTGAAAAGGACAGCCTAAATGTGTCGCTCATGACCTCGAAGTAGAAAAGGAGAATTCGCCACGTCTCTAGTTTTGGAGAGAGAAATATAGGACTCCTATTAGGAGGTGTGCTTGGAATTCGAACATCTTTTGGGGCAGTATTGGTAATTATGCATTGAAGTAGCAAGCGAACAATTCAGTGCGATTTATATACCCAAGAATTTTATATTCCATTCTACCCATTGATTCACTAAATTCAGCGGTGTAATATGAACCAGAAGCAACCAGCGTTAATTTTGATTCATTCGAAGATGTTTTGAAATTGTGAAAGATGACAAGAAAACTTTAATTGCGGTCGGAAAAATGGAAAGTTTTGCTTAACAAATCATTGAATGCAAAGAAAAGATGAAATTCAGCACCTCTAAAAGTGATTAGCTTGGAAGTCATCATCATGGTGTGGTCTATTCATCAGTATGGTCGAAATTCCATGTGATTTTGGTTGCTTTGAAAGAAAGATTCTTTTGGAACTTTTCTTCACTCATTTTTACACTCTTCATGATTGTTTATGTCTCTAATATATGCAGCTCAAAAAAGAAGAGAGTTTGAGCAGTTGGAATGTGAGGATTAAGTCTCTAATTCTGTGTGCAACAGAATTATAGATGCTGAAGTAAATAAATATAAAATATAACACAATAAAATATATAATATTTTGGAATAATTTAAATTATTGTATGATGTGTAACATAAATATCCAACACATATTAAATATGATATGAATTTATTTTTTAGGTATAAACGCCTTACGATATTTATGTAAAGATAGGCAGGCAAAAAAGAAAATGATGTGAATGAAGACGACAAATAGCCCATCCCTTCAATTACAGAAAGTGGTCCTCTCTAAATTGACTGTTTGATACCAGTAGGCATCTTATCCTTCACACACTGACTCTCTCTCTCTTCATTATCCTGCGCACCCCTCCTGCTTTGTCCAATAGAGACAATTCCACATAACAAATAATGTATTACGCCCAAAAAATAAATAATGTATTACACACACACCCATCAACAAAATTTCACCATTTTCATCATCATCCAAAGTTTTGAATCGAACCCATAATTTGCAAATCCAACCAGCACCCACCATGTCATCATCAAGTGGAGTCGTTTGGAGCTATGAAGAAGAAAAGGCGTTTGAGAATGCCATCGCAATGCATTGGATTGAGGAAGACTCAAAAGAGCAATGGGAGAAGATTGCATCAGCTGTTCCCGGCAAAAGCATGGAGGAACTGAAGCAACATTACCAATTCTTATTAGAAGATATAAGTGCAATAGAAGCAGGCCAAATTCCACTTCCCAACTATACCGGTGGAGAAGACGCCACTTCTTCAAATAAGGAATTGCATGGTTCTTCCAAGGCTTCCACTTCAGAAAAGAGATCCAATGGCAATTACCGAAGTGGGTTTTCTGGGTTGGTACATGATTCATCTGGGCATAGTGGTAAAGGAGGCTCTTCAAGATCTTCAGAACAGGAAAGGCGAAAAGGGATTCCGTGGACAGAAGAAGAGCATAGGTACTTCCCCAATTACAATTGTTTAATTTCTTTATATATCAACGTCAAAATTCAAAACTCCTCCTCTAAAGATTCCATTGGCCTTGTGAGCTGCTATTATCAAACCTCCAAGTGGATAACGAGGAATCTTTGACTAGCAAAACCCAGAATGGTCTGAGTTGACTGCATAGTTGGTCAGCAAAAATTGAATGTCAGACACAAAAATGGAGTATCGTTTTGTGTTCAATATGTGTTTTATAATTTTATCAAATACAACATATTTGATATAGTGTCCTGCATCCATATCACTATTTATGCTTCTTAGTAGAGGAGTTAGGCAACATTTCATTTTAAATGGGTCTTCAAATCTTTGTTTTTCAGGTTATTTCTACTTGGTCTTGACAAATTTGGAAAGGGAGATTGGAGGAGCATATCAAGGAACTTTGTAATGTCTAGGACCCCAACTCAAGTGGCAAGCCATGCACAGAAGTACTTTATTAGGTTGAACTCCATGAATAGAGATAGGAGGAGGTCTAGCATCCATGACATAACAAGCGTGAACAATGGAGATGTGGCCACTAACCAGGTACCAATAACAGGGCAGCACACAAGCACAAACCCATCAAGCACAATCGGTGTAGGACAATCTGTGAAGCATAGGGCTCATCAACCCCATATGCCCACTGGTTTGGGGATGTATGGAGCACCAGTAGGGCACCCAGTGGCTGCTCCTCCAGGGCATATGGCATCTGCTGTAGGGACCCCTGTGATGCTTCCTCCTGGACCCCATCCTCATCCTCCTTATGTTGTTCCACTTGCTTACCCTATGGCATCTCCAACAATGCACAGATAACTACTCTTTCGGATTTCTGGTTAGTTTCAGCATGGACTCAAAAGAGGAACAACTACTCTTTTATGTGGAATGAATCTAATGACTGTTTCAGTTTAAATTCTACTTAAGTGTACTGTTTGGGAAAGAATTTGGTTAAATCCTTAGTACTCTGTGAGTTTACAAGTAGTAGGCTCAGGATTTTTTGTTAGTTTTTTGCCCCTTCCCCTGTTTGGTGGCGGATGTTATACTGCAAGAATGTGTCATGGTGTACATGGTTATGGAAATAAATTTATTGCAAACACCAAGGAATTAAAGCAAGTGAACTTGTCTACTTCTAGGTTTAACATGGGCACTTTCAGAGCGTTGTGCTGTAAGTGATGGATACATTGATAAAAAACCATTCATGAGCTTAGCATAAAACTATTCTTAAGACCTTGTACTAACAGTTACAAGCCTTTCCCATGACTAAATGATATGGGAAGAATTTTTGAGAAAGATAGGGAGATGAGTAAGAAAAGGTGGGGAGAGATTCTTGGGAAGAAATAAGACGACCAAGTCAGCATGAAAATCTATATAAGCAATGTCTATCTCTAACATTTATTTGTATCCTCAATTCTTTATCATTGGTTCGGTCTAACCTTTTAAAAATCAGGTTGGAAAAGTAGCAAGCTTAACAGTGAGAGCAAGCCAATATGAAAATCTATATAAGACCAAGTCAATATGAAAATCTGTATAACCAATGTCAGACACAATTTATGATATATCCATCTACATTTATGTGTATCTTTAATTCTTTATGGTTGGCAGCCTAATCTTTTTTAAAAATCAGGTTGGAAAAGTAGCAAGCTTAACAGTGATAGCGAAGAAGAGGGTCAAATAGAGAGGAGGGAGAAAGTGATTGGTTTATGTCTGTCTAGGTCTTCATTTGCTTTCATTTGCATCTCCATCCTCTCATTCAGCTCACAAGCAGACAGGGAACATGTCCGACAAGATCCAACTATCTAGCTCAAACATCGTTAGATCATGGGTATGCCAGCCACAGGACATACGAATCTTTTTGCTTCCTTCACAAGCTGCCTCAAACTTGGTTAAATGTAGTAACTGATATTGCATTGATTCCCCTCGAATCTGACGCAAATTACAAACTAGGCGTTCTCTCCTCCGTTGGAACCACTATATTTGGCACTTTCTAATGTTATAGAACAACTGAGAGGAGTTAAAACTTGCTACAATGGCAAGGCATGTAATGCTGCAAAATTAGGATAAATGATCAACGTCCAGCTTAGCAAACCCCAAAAAAACAAAAATGGCCTAGTCTAATCCCCCTCACTCCTTGGCCTCTGTTATATATCTAGCAATTGAATAGGTGGGTACGGGAATTTCTTCCTTCTTTTTCTTTCTTTTTGATCAATATTGGTAAGTAGAGTTTTCATCTCCAGTTAAGAGTTTTCCAGCAAAACAAAGGATAAAAACAACTCCTAACCACTGTTATAAAATCAGTGGGGAATATTATTAATCACTTCCCTCTTTAAAAAACAAATGGTATCAGAAGTCATTTTTACTCCTTCACTCCCTTTCTTTTTCATATCTAGCTTGTTATTTCTTTCCCTTCCTCCAAAATCCCGAACAAAACCCAAATCAAATAACGAATATGTCGCTTGAATTGCCATGCTTATGGTCAAGCAAAAATGATATTAACCTCAATCTAGATGGAATGTACAAAGATGCTGAAAATTACAAGGTATGCCTGAAAGTATCTAAAGTACTCAAAGATCACTTCGACTTTAAACGAAGATGTCCGTTTAGAAAATGGTATATGAAACTTTTTCGTCCCCACTTCCACCATATTGGTAGCAGGACACGGCGTCTCTTCCGACTCTGTTTCCCTACATAACAAAAGAATAATGATCAGGTAATTATAATTAAAATTTCCCCGTAACTACAAGATTCTAACGAATTACAATATCCAGGGGAAGGAGTAGGAAGGAAAATTATTTAAAAACAAAACTTAAGAGTAATTTTTAAGTATTTGCTATCACATTCTTTAACAATAATATAAAAATTTAACTAAGCAACATATGCTTAGATTATTCAAAAGAAAAATAAAGTGTATCACCATATAATATTTTTATTGAAAATTTTGATCGCAAATATTTAAAGAACTTTATCTTAGTTTTATTCATTATTATTTAATATTGCGGAGATAAGATGGCGTTTCTCCCTAGCAACAGAATAAAAACCTCTTTACCATTCCTTCCCAACCAATCCGAATATGTCAAAATAGAGTGGTTTCCCCAAAAAAAGAAACCTGAAATTTATTAGATACAAACCAAAGATAGTTCCTCACTTTTTTCTCCGAGACAGTACATTCCCCATTGTGACTGCAAATTCACAAAGATGCGTTCTAAAGAAGGCCAAAAGTTCATCTGAATTTTTAGGACTTCCAGAATAGTTTGTAGGCCAGCTTTGGAAGGAAAGTTATTTTCTGGTTCAAATTCAGGACTCTCACCCAGCAATACCTTCATAATAGATAGATGATTGGTGCCAAATCAGAAACCAGGAAAATACCAGGAAACACTCCCAAGTGGAAATCTTAACACATATAATAACTGGCAAGAGAATGTACCTTGATCACTGCAGTGGCAGAAGATGATATAGAACGGAGATTATAACTGCAAAAAAAAAAAAAAAATATATATATATATATATAAATGTCAAGTTGAAGGAAATACAGAGCCTAATGGAATAAACAAGGACCAAAAGCATGAGCTACAAACCCCCCCTCAAGAATGACAAGCAACTTTCCACCAGAAAGGGCATTTAACATGTTTGTCATCTGTGCATAACCATTAGGAGTAACCTGCATCATCAAAGGAAAATTTAAAACTAGGGAAAATGCTTATTTTTTTAATTTAAATATATCAAATGTTTCTAAAATCTCAAAGAAAAATGAGGCAGCATATTGTCCAAGAAAAACAAGTCAAAGCATAAGGTGATTAAGTTCTATATTTGGCAATGTGGTGTGATTTATTTCATAGTGCAGCCCGTGATTTTGTCCATTGATGCAACCAAAATTTTTAACTGAACAAAGGAAAGTTAATAAAGGAAATTCTTACATCGCAACATCCTAGGGGATCACCTCTTGCAGCATCAAATCCAGCTGATATGATGATGAAATCTGGAGCGAACTCAGAAGCTAAAAATGCATACAATTCAAACAATAAGATGTTTAGGCAGAGAGAATATTATGTGTTTTATTAAGATACAACCAGGTGAAGGAAGAACTGAAAGAGGAATAAACTATAAAATGGAACAAATTAATGCATAGGTAAGAAGGCTCAATCATCTACAGACATTCAGATTAGGAACAGAATATTTAACACTTATTGAACCATCCAGGAAAAAATGTGAAGCCCTTTTCAAATATTTTTAAGTTCTGCCAGGGCAAATAATTTATCAAAGGCTAAACCACCTTTATCTTATTTTCTTTCCTATTTAATTTCTTTGGTGAACAGAGAGGGCACGGTAAGGGAGTAAGGCAGCCCAAGAAGGGCCTCTCAAGAATTAACCTAGGACCCAAATCCAGATGGAACCTCCACTTGGTGGTGTAAAGACAAAATTGTAGAACAGGCTTGGATGATCAGGTGAAACTAAACAAAAATAGCTCATTAAACACAAGCAAACTATCTTGATATCCCAATTCCCAACTCATGCAATTTTTTCCTTCACTGATGCAAAAGCTCATCTGCTCCCCTAGTCTTTCCTTCCAATAAAAACACACACAAGGCACTTAAGCTCAGCACATCTAAAATCCATTACAATTCTAGGCACCATTTGGCAGAACATTATTAATTTTCATTCAAATTTTTAGTTTCATAACTATTGCCAAACAATTAGGCTCCATTTGGTTCAGTGTGTTGCGAAGGTAATCCTTTTACATATCTTGTGTAATGTCTATTATGCCTTATACTTATTATTCTATACATTAAATCACATTTTAAAAAGTAAGGGTAAAACAATCATTTCTTATCTTACCTATCCCTACCTACCCACATTTTACATTCCCTTCACCATTACATCCTCCAACCAAACGGACCCTTAGTATTCCAGACTCTCAAGCAATTTAGCAATCATCATATATCAGCTTTTCTTCGTCCAGTATATGGTGGTAGTTCATCCAGAGATACAAACAGCAGCTAATAATGCAAAATTCCATATGAAAGGTAGTCCTGAGCAGAGAGATTCCAGCTACAAAACAACATTACTTCTCTTTGCAAGTCCACATTAAATCATTGATCATACACAAGAAGAAAACATTAAAATGTCTTAATTGAAAGTTGAGGTGATATTTCCATCAGCAATTATGCCCAATCAACATGACAAGTTTCATCTAACTCGTCAAATGTCCATTCCCCGCTAAAAGGCAGTTTTAAAATTCTCAAAGCCAATCAATTTTCTTCAAGGCATAGAAAATCTTTTATAACAGAATTCCTAAAAGTAAGATGTAGCGCAAATATCAACAGACCACCATGTATACTAACCTAATGGAAGGACAACATGCTGAAATGCAAAAATGTAATCATTATCTCCAACTCCTCCTCGACTCCATGGAATATTCACACAGTATCCTTCTGCACCCATGGCACCAACCTGAAGAAATGAACAAGACAAAGTATTATTTAAAATGGTCCTTACACGTTAAAAAACACTTCTCTTATGATTAAATGAAATAAAATGGCCGGGATGCTTAGGTAAGGTTGAACCAAATGAAGAATGATGCAATTAAGGGATAAACAGATGAAAAAATTAAACATGCAGAGACATTTGGCAGAAAAATAATCGCTGCAACCAAAGTGCAACAAGTAAATGTTTGACTTACTCAAACTCCACCTGAAAGAGAAGAATCGCCAAAAGCATACACCAACAGCAGGCATACCATGATAGCTCACAACAATTAGGATATAAGTCCAAAAATGAGCAACACAAAGTATGATATAGTCACTTTTTTGTCTAAATTTTGGAAAACATGCTCAATATAAGGGCTTGACATTGCAATAATTCCTAGATATGGGAGAGGATAAAATTTTACAACTCCGATGAAATTGCAAACTATTTCAACAATATGGGGCAACATATCAAATTTTCCAAAAGATCAGCTGATCACTTCCAAAGAGTTGACGCAACACTTTTTCGTGGTGCACTGTGCCCATGAAGCTTATTGAATCAATTTTACAACAAAGTAGAACATGATTAAAAATTTAAAATTAATGAAATAAATAAATATATCTAATAAAATATACAAAAATAAATGAGAACCACACTCATAAAACAGATGTAAAGCAAAACTAACAAGACAAACTGAAACCAAACCAAGGTCCCAATTGCACTCATCAAGATCACACAAGTGACTTGACTCACTGTAACACTTTTCTTCACTCCATAAAAAACCACATTTTCCACTAATACCAGAACAAAAAGCACCTGGCTGAGTTGGCCAGCAGCAGCAGGTTAGTTTCAAAAATTGTCTGCAATCATATACCTCATCAGCAGCTCCGGTACCAGGATAAAACCTTCCTCCCTCATGTCTATGCAACGATATATACAAGACCTATGGAACAGTTAAAACTCATCAGTGCCACTAAGAACAAGAATATAAAAAGCTAGTGCATGGCTCTTGAAGCCACAAAATAACTTTAAGAAAAATAAGAAAGCATGCATGACAATAATAACAACAACAACAGGCAGGGAAAGGTTAGCACATTGCATCATTCAAAGCTAAAGGAACAATCAAACACATCACAGCAGGGCATATCCCCAAATATTCATGGAACTATTCAATAATAATGGCAATACAAATTGGTTCAGCTCCCACAATGATAAATGAAATTTGGGTTAAGGAAAACATATAGCACAAGGGTCAACGTATCAAATTAATTGCACCATAAATAAATAACCAGTTCAAAAGTTCATATGCACAGAAAATAATAAAACATCATAACTATACAGCTCACCGATTTGTTTTGCTCAAATATTTCCTGTGTCCCATTGCCATGATGAACATCCTGTAATAATAATGAAGCACAATCAGCTCACACTTTAATAGCATAGCACATGCCCCATTAAAAAATGCATTCAGAAAATCACATAGCATTATCAAGAAATATTATGAGTAAAGAAATTACCCAATCTAGAATTAGCACCTTCCTAGCCCCTGCAACCTGAGCTGATAATGCTGCTACTGCAGCATTGTTATGAAGGCAGAAACCCATGGCATGTCTGACACCAGCATGATGACCAGGAGGCCTGACCTGGTTTAATTAGAAACAAAGATTAACTCAGTAGAGAACAAATCTTCAAAAGTTTCTGACTGCCACATATTAGGAACAGATCAATGGTGGAAATATTTTCATACCAAAGCAAATCCATTTTTGGCACGTCCAGAAACAATTGCTGATGCCAGGTCAGCACATAAACCAGCTGCCAGCCTAGCAGCACGAGCGGAATGCTCATTGGCATATGTGTCAGGAGTGAAATAACTGCAATCACATATGTCATTAATCATAATGAGAACACCGTATCAACAAGTCAACATCCAGCAAGAGCATGAATGCATATTAGCACAAAGACATTTAATGAAATCTACTAAAGAAACTGCCTACCAAATAAAGGGTCAGAATAAGGAAAAGAAATAATACAAATTAAGAGGTTTGACTCATTGACCAGTAGAGATTCATAGTAAGCAATAATATCCATAAAAAACCAACACGGAGGACCAACCAAAGTACATAAGCTGTATTAAAACAATACACAAAATAGAAAAATCATACTAAAATTATATCCTAGATCACTGGAAAAATCTTAATGAAGGATTCCAAATCTTGTGTACTTTTGTTATAAAAATTTCATGGGTTAAAAAAGGCTACTCTTTTTAGAAAGATATACATACTTAAATTTACACTATCAGATCTACTTTTCCTCACTCCTATATGCTCTTCTTGAATCTTGAAAGAGCAAGAGACCAGTTTAAATCCTTGTAGCAAATTATACATGTGCAAACACACAGAGATGAAGAGGAAGCAATAAACATACCTAGAAATTACATGGCTTGTAGCTTCCACAGATTCAATATGCTCCAAAGAATGAACCTTTAATCCCAATATGTTAAAGAGTTAAAATAAGGTTCATAATACTAATCTTTATATTTACTGTAAGAAAAGGAAGGAAGAAAAAGGCACAGAAACTGGACACTAAAATTTCCCCATTGTCATTAAGAAGCAAGTCCACTCATTTGAACTGCATTTATTTTGATCCTATTTCAACCAAAAATTCCTCATTTAAAACAGAAAAAAGGACAGTGCCAGAGGCATAAAAAGTATGGAGTATGGACATATCCATGCCTCATATGCCTCCAAGATATTGTGAAGTCAATTACCAACTGAAGTTCTTCTAGATTGATCTCTCTGGCAGCAATTGGATAGCATCTTCCTGGAAATATACCTGCATGGATCAAATTGGCAAATTGATCAAGTGGATTGCTAATACTATGCAACCAAAATAATAACAAAGCAATGCAGTGTCATGAAAACTTGATAGTTTCCCTACCATCGAACCATGATTAGAGCAAAATATTTACAAAAGATATATACCAGCTGTAGCAAGGCTAGCAGCAATGGCTCTAAGACGATCTGGCCTTTCAGGGTGTGGATGCAACCTCATTTGAACCTACTCTAGTCAGCAACCACAGCAATTAATTAGCACATAAACATACATACAGAATTTCCATCAAAATGCCACTCAGGTGACTGTATGGCATACATTGCACCAAAAATATCATCAAAAGTCAGCGTTACCGTGGTGAACAATTGTAGAATGAAGACCATGGCTCAAGCAACCAAGTTGCTTCCATGTTGCCGATGAGAAAAGGAAAAAAGGAGGGCAAATAAAAGAGGCGTTCCAAAATATGTGAAGACACAAGATAAGATGTAACGCCATGATGAGAGCCTTGATTCAACTTCAGTTTACTAAAAAAGCCATTTGTAATATACTATATAGCAGAAACATAAACTGAACCTTTCTTCATACTAATCATTTAATTCTCCAAGATTCAATCTGTCAATCATTAAACTATAGTCTAAATTTTTTTCGTAGATCCCAAGTTGTTCTTACATGCTAATTAGCATAAGCCTGACCAAGTCATCCCATCACATATTCTCTTTACCCAAACTGAATATGACAACTGACAAGAAAAAACTTGCCTAACATTACAAAAGACTCTAATAATATGCCTTTGGTATTTTCTTTCTTCTTTCTATGCATTTGTTTTGTAGGATTTATTCTCCTCTATAATACAAGTATTCTTTTATTAAAGAAATTTAGTAAACACTTAGAAGTACCCCAAAAAAAAATTACGTTCAAAATTATACAAATTATCATTTCGAGAAATCATTTCAATTGAATTGGAAATGAAAACATTCTGGAAATACTTCAGAATATTTACAGTACAAGCGACATTTAAGAGATGTTTGGCACACCATCTTCACCTTGATATCTTGGATTTCAAGAGGCATCAAAGATGCCTGTTTTTGGTATACTGGTTTCTAATGTCATTCAAGATTCCAGGACTAGGAGGCACAAAATGACACCATTTTGGGTGGTATTTTATGCCACCAAAACCTATGGAGACCTCACATCGCTGAAGTTTTAGCTACGTTAAATTTTATAAAACACTAATTGTATCATTTCTATGACAACTTTTAATTGTCATACCAAACAAAAGAATCCTAAATACAATGCCATCTCATACCTTTTATCCTATATTATGGTATCCAAGATAACAGTGTACCAAATGCCTTCTTAAGGACCAAAATGTTTACATCTAAATGATTTAAGGACCAGAAGTTTGAATTCTACCAATAAAGGACCAAACATAAAAATAGTATTGCTTACAAATGCTTACTTGCCATTGACATGTTGAAAATACAACAAAATTATATTCCAATTTAATCTTTCAGCAATATATTTTGACCACAAGCTGTGAAACAAATAAATAACAATAAGAACACTTTAATTACATAGCCTTAGTTACTAAGAGTTAGAATAAAGGCAACATTTTTATTTTTTTAAATTTCTTGTAAGAAATAGACAGTATTTGAACATTATTGTATAAAATTAATTTAAATGTGATTAAAGATTACTAACCAATTTACTTAGCCACATTAGCCATTGTTATCCAGCTGGCAACTTTCAATTGCCAAAACGAGATTTTGAATTGCGATTCTAACAATTCTCAATCCCTTAATTGGTGCATTTCATGTTGAGGTCCTCAAATGGATTACGACCAAACGTTTAAATCCTTCAACTATAACATTCTTAAATCTTTAAAAAAATGTAAGAACGAGTGGGAAAGGGGGGGAAAAGATAGTTTTTTCCTTTTGATAAAATCATATACAAATTTAAAAGATTATAGGGAAATAACATGCACTTTTATGTATGATTGGCAATATTAACCCAGTTGAATTAAATAATAGCTACTTCCATTAGAAAAGTACAGATAATACAAATTAATGGGAGCTAAAGATGTTCCGAATGTAAAAATTATATCCTTAAAAAGGAAAACCCTGATTTAACAGATTAAAATCAAAGTCCAAACTTAGCTGCCAGAGCACTGATATACACATTAGTCTATATAAACCATTTTAATAAACATGTACACTTAATAACTCCTTTTATCTCTTATACGAGCTTGTTTTACATTGAATATAGTTTTTAGTTCATAACTTGGATAATATTCAAAAATTAAATATAATATCAACTATGTTTTCTCAATTGCTATCTTTTATTTTTCATTCTTCTTCATTCTACCTTCCTCCATCATATTATTAGGTGAGTGCCCCTTTCTTCCAGTTATATATCTGCATAGGCGATCACAGAACCAATTCACAGAAACACTATAGATTCAATTAGTACTTAACATGGTTGCCCCAACTGAAATTAATGAAAAGAAAATCGTTTCCACTGAAACTAATGGAAACAAAATAATCAAAATATTCCAACAAGGCATCCCATTTGTCTCCCCAAAAACAGAGACATTTAACAAATTTCAATGAAAATGAAAGGAAATTCTGTTAGTTGGATATTAACCCACATATTGACAAGGTTTATTATGAACAAACTATCTGCGCTAGCACTAGTTATAAAGCATAACATCAATTTTGCAAAAAGTGGACAAATAAGAAAATCAGAACCATACTTCTGCATGCAGCAACATTCTCTCATCAAAGCCAATTGCTGTGGCAGTACTTGTAGCTAAATCTTGCATGCCAACTTCTACAAAGATAAGGACAAAACTAGAATGAATCTCAAGCAATTTAGAAGTATAAAACCGAGAGACTACTAAAGGGTGCACGAAACCAAATAACAAAAATATAAGAATAATAACATCTTAGAATAAAACTCCATTTCCATCTTAGAAATGCCATATTAACAATCGTAAAACAATAAACAAGGTCCTTCCCCAAAAAAAAAAATTATGAGTTACTCAAAATTTTGTATAAGAACAAAATTTTGCAAACTTTTTTTAATATTCAGGAGAAGAGTAAAACTTATTCACATTAAGGAATTGATTGGAAGAATGGTTCAGGAGCGGTGTGGGGTGGGAAGGGATGATTTGAGCATCTTAACCATTAATTGGATGTTTAAAAGCTAATGGCGTGGGACATCCTAACCCATCCCACACCCCAATTTCAAGCCACTCAAAATTGGGTGGTATGCGATGTTTGGGGTTTTTTTTAATTATTTATTTCCTTTTTAAATCCTCTCCATTTGCCTATTATTTTAAAAGGACTAACATCATGAAGATAATATTGGAAATTTCATCCTTCAACCCCACTCCACTCCATTAATGACATTATAACATCCAGTCAGTAGAAAGTGGGACACTATCCATTTTTGCATTAAACTTCCAATCAATGGAGTGGGCTGTTTCCCCCACCCCTTTCAGAACTCCCAATCAAGCCCTAAGCAAGAATACAATCACTAGTATGCAGTATTCTTCACTAGTAGCAGTACATAAAAGATGCACTATAGTCAGAAATTACTACTTAAAGTTCAAGAAAATTGAAGAGGATCCTCACAAATTTAGAGAACTGCAACGTTTAGGTTGGCAGAGAAATTAATTTAAAGTATTCCAAGACAATATTATGCAACTTCTACTTTTCCTCCAGGCATTAAATAAACTTCTGCATCATTCATTTCACTATCTAGTCCCCAAAAAAAATGAGGAACAGCCACATAATGATCATAACTGTTAGGAAGATAAAGTAAAAATAGAATTTCAACATTGATGGATAGGAGGATATGTCAGCTTAAACTGAACAGCCAAAAGGAGAATCTTTTGTCAATATTTCGAAGAAAAGCCAAACAAGATTCCTTTCAGAAACTGTTATTATCCAATTTACCAAAATAGAACACATAAAATTTAAATTTCTTGGGCAAAAACAAATTTATGAAGCGATTTTGATGTTGTCTACAACCATATTACACAATCTAATTAGCCGAGCATGCATATAAACCTCTTAGTCCTTCTTTGATTTTGGGCTTGGCTTCAGTCAGATCATTGTCTTCAGCAAAAGGGGATGCGAAAAACCCATAGCTCAGGATTTTGGAACCTCTATGTTCCCCACATATCTGCAAGTAATATAGAGCAATTAATTATTCACAATCAAAAGCCAATCATCAAAAAGAAATGACAAACATTTGACTACTAAATACGTAGTTCAGGATGGCTAATTAGCCATAAAAGAACTGAATTTCTTATATTAGAAAACCATAATTTAGTGTAACATACAATGGAAAGGTAAATTACAAACGTACATCACAATGGTTAATATCATCAAGGTTAACCATCGTGCAATTCGTGCAGAACCACTTCGTCACTTCCAAACTCTTCTGTAAGGGCTCCCAATCACTGTCGTCATCATCGTCATCATCATCAAACAAGTCTTGGTTTTGATACATATCCTGAAAAGTCACTTCCTTATGCTGCCTGGCCCTTTTCTGCGGCTAAATGATAATGTCATATGTAAAGCCATAACAGATTTCAGAAGCTACAACAAATGGAAGCAAAATTTCATCAACGCAACTATTGGTCCAACTCACACTTACAGCATCAGGATGTATCTTGACTTCAAAACTGTCCGATACTTTCCCTAGGTTTCCATCATAGCCAACAGAAAGCGAATTTTCACATCTACCATTAAACCCTTCAGCGGGAACTTGATCAGTTTGCTTGAGATGACTGTTCTCAGCTTCCCCATTTGTTAGACGACTCATTTCAACGGCTTCAGTTCCCATTTTACATGTACAGTACTAGAATAAACCTTTCACCACATTCCTTTGAGATGAGGAAGCCAAAGTCCCTCCCTTTTCGATAAACAACACAAATTAAAAACAGTAGCAAGACTAAATAAAACCCAAAAGAAAACAATCCTAACTCAGTAGTTATCATAACTGATGATCAAGAAAGTACAAGATATATGTTTCTCCTCCATTTCGGAGTACATCATAAATAAGAAAAAAAAAATTTCCATTCGAGAAAACATAAAATAAAAAGATGAAAAAAATTGGTCAAAGGAACCACCTTTTGCCAAAGTAAGGGGGCAGCAACTAGCAAGCACAGAGAAATTAGGGGGGAAATAGAAGGAATGAGATCTGGGTGAGGAATTATAGCTTGGATCTCTCATTTACAAGATTAAATGTAAGAAAGAAAACAAGTGGCGCGCGAACACACAGGAAGAGAGAGACCTTACCGGTTGAAACCAGCAGCGACGCACTGTAGAAATTCTACAGCGCCGTGGACTCACGACTTTCGGAGGCTAGGGCAGGAAGGTAAAAATATATGATTATCGAAATTATTTTTGTGTCCATGCTATTGAGAGGAAGCAAGACGAAAATTGGTACGTGCAAGCCGTGCCATGCTTTTTTTTTTTTCTTTTTTAGCGTCACTTGTTCATAAAAAATTTGTTCAATCAATAAAAATAAATAATAATAATCAATCATCAACTTCCAACCATGAACTCATGCTACGTGCTTTTTCTTTTTCTTTTTTCTTTTTTCTCCTGTTTTCTTAAAATCTTGTGCAGAACCCGTGCTTTCTCCTATTTTTCTATCCAGATTCAAATTTCATTTTCTTTCGAATGTCTCCCTGTCCAGTTCAAATGTCATCTTTAGATTTCTATTATTCCCTTCGCTCAGATCTTATTCTTCCCTTTCAATTTTTATCTTCCCCTCCTTCCCTTTCATTTTTTTCTTACCGTTGTTGCATCATTCCCCAATTTCTGTATCCGTTCCCTACTTCCATCTCTCTGTTCTTCCGGTATCTTTCTTTTTCTTGCAGTCAAATTTCTTTCAAATTCCAAATGGACACACACACAAATTGACGAAATGAAATGCGCAATCGTACTTTTAACATTAATATAAATTTTTTATAATTTAGATTAGCTTGCATCATTAAATTCATACATTTTTTATATCAGATAATTTTGTGGAAATTTAAAAAATGTGATCAAGGATTTTGATTAAAAAAATAAAATTATTGTTATAATAATAAGAGTGAGGCTTTTGTGCCAGTAGTATGAAAACTCGTGCCCTCATTTTAAATTTGAAAAATCGAGTTAAATTTTTTTAAAAAAAACTTATTAACGATTTTAAAATTTTAATAATAATTAAAAGCATTTTTTTAAAAATATTTAATAAATACAAACTAAAAAGAAGTCTACATCTATTCCAAGCATACTCAATAGTGTCCGCCTAAATTATAACTCGGTAAGTATTTTCATGATCACACATTCCAAAATCTCATTTATTCGATTTGTTTATTTAAATTTTATCCATTTGTTGTTCTACATTTTGTCAACCAATAGTAATAAGTTTAGGATTGTATCCAAAATGAATAAATTACTATACAAATTCTTGAAAGACATTATCCTCATTATTTTATTTTTAAAATTTTATTGCTATAAAAAAATTATAATCATCAATTTAGTCCAATATTTTAACAAATATATCATTAGCCGTGATCTTAACTTAGTTAAAATTAAATTAATGATAATCAACTTTAAGATCATTATTATTGACAACAATAAATTCTAAAGAATTGAATTAATGCCATTAAAATCATTCAAGAACTATTATGAAAGATAAGTCAATAGATACGCAACAAATCTCTCTCTCTCTCTCTCTCTCTCTCTCTCTGTGCGTGTGTGTGTGTATGCCAATAACTCTAATTTGACTTCAACCTAGCTTCTGAAGAAAGTAAATGAACGCCCCTGGACCATCAGTTAACCTGTTAATATATATATATATATATATATCCTTTTTAACATAAGAAGTACAAGAATATTGTAGAAGTAAGAATCAAATTTATTCCTCTTAATCTTAAAAACTAAGATTGGTATCATATGTTGTATAAATTCATTGGCTACTAATATAGCTTTGGGTATACCTAATTTATAAGGAGCAAATTATTATATTGGCGTTGGAAACTATAGATACATATTTCATCAAAATTTCCCACCCGTAAAAATTTCCGAAACAGAGAAAAAGCAAAAAGAGAAGAAGGCTTTCCTTTCTGTTGTTGAAAGTCTGAAACTGAAGGTGTTCAATCATGGGAGCGAAGAAGCATTACAACACCTTCTGAATATATATAGCCTACCTCTCCCTTCTTTCACAAGCGTACCCATTCCTTTACACCAGAAAAGCTTCCTCTTACACCCTCTTATGGTTGCTTCCTCCATCTTCCTCGATCTCTTCATTTCTTCTCGCCCTCTCTGTGTTGAAACTGTACGACGTCCTCCTTATCCTGAAACCAGATCAAACTGTATGGGCTTTCAGGGATGATCTGAATAAGCAAAGATTGAGTCGCAGGAAAACGGAAGCAAGAGTTCTTGTACACACACACACAGAAAGGAACGACAGAAGCAGAAGAAAGCTCAGACTCTACATTTTCCTTGCAAAATGATCGGTTAAATATTAATTCGGAAAAGGTGTAATCTCTTTCATAATATTTATTGCCCATATCCTATTACTATATTGTAGCTACGAATGGTCTATTATATATCTATCAAGATAGAAGATCGGGAGGTCTAGGCGTTAAATACAGATAGCCATGAACTTCTTGTTGGAATAATTTAAATTCAATTAACATTGAAATAATTTAAATTCTTGATTAGTTAGAATATTTCTTATATATCTTGTTTATTTGAATTTTAAATATTCCTATTGAGTGGTCCTCATATTTCATAGAATTATAAGTTTACCATTATATACAATTATTTGATGAGAAAGTGAGTTGGGTCAGTTATAGCGCAATAATAATAAAAAATCTTTGATGAGAAGATATGTGATATTTAAAAAAGGAAAAATTATTTTATGAGAGCTTTTTTGTCAATGAAAAGTCTTTTTCTGAGAAATTATCATTAAGATCAGACAGTTGTAAGAAAATTACATCTGATCACTTCACATTATTTTTCTTCTCTTTTTCTTATATTGTAATTTAACTGCATCTTGAAATTAGGCTTTCAACCTAAAATTTAAAATTACTATAGCTAGAGTTATTTATGCCCTTTATGTTTTTGCTATAGAGTTTTATTTTTATGATATGTGAGATTATTGTATATATTTAGTTTCTAAGAAATTTATCTTCGAAAATTTAAAATTGCCTTACACTTATAATTTGATTTGATTTGAAGTACAAAATCTTAATTGTTATGTTGAGTTATATATGTGACATATATTTGAAGTTGATATTGGAGCAAATATTATATAATTTTGTCTTTGAAAAATATTTTTTTAACATTATACAGTCTTTAAATTTATTTTTTTTAATACAAGTTAATCACTTGAAATTTATAACTTACTACATATTAGTCTCTTTATTAGATTAAATTTACACTACTTTAAGGGGTTATTTAGTAAGTTTAAACTTTAATGAGCTTATTTGAATAAAAAAAATCCAGCAACTAACAAATAAAAGGTTTATATGATCCAATTGTATATATACTCTTGACGTTTTGTTAGTCTAATATAATTAATGGAGAAGGCATAGTTAATTATGCAGAGTTTGTGAAAGAATAACATTCAACGATGAACGTAATTTTCATAGAATTTTGATTGCTTACTACGCAAATGCTGTGTTACACACCCTGACCCCTCATTTTTTTTTGTTTAGAATTTTGACTATCCATTTTTTTCATTTTGACTTTTTTTTTTTAATTCTTAAAAGAAGTAAAAATAAATAAATAAAACAGTCTTTTAACTTTTTTCATATCTTTATCTTATTATTTGCATCTTGCACAATTCAAAAAAAAAAAAAAAGCTGCCAAAATCAAAACAAAAAAACGAAGGGCAAAATGCTACGCAAACCCACGCATCAAGCAATCCAAATGCGATCTTCATGGGATAGACATGGTCATTGTCTCAGATATGGAAGACAATATATGGTTTAGTCATTAATGATTAAGAAGTTCAGAACCACATACTCTTCTTGTACGTATGGTAGCTATCAAGCTTTAATTTGCATTTCCTGTCATTCAAGTTCGTTCATTATAATTGTAAGCTACAATTGACGAATCATACTAATTAATGGCATGCTACTGTATCCAGTGATTCAGTTTCAAGTCGCATAAATAAATTTTAAAATGATCTTTCCATTTTGCAGCCACGATGAGCAAGTGCACAAATATGTCACCTGTATATAGCTCTTTATGATTTGGTTGATTTTGATTTCAACTGGTATGCAGTTCAGATCCTTCAATCTTGAAAGTGATGAAAGTATTGTTGAGCCAAAATTTATTAAATATTTAGCCTTTTTTTGTGTGTGTGTGTGTGAAGCTTATTAAATGACCAAACCAAAGACATGGTTAAGAATCAAAATCTGTTTTAGGAAATTATATATTCTGGGTAGAGCCTATTGGGAAATATTTGATATAGGATGGAGATCCCTATTACTCTAAAGAGTAGCACAACAGGTAGATTTTATTTAAATAATTTAAATTTAAAATTTTTTATTTCAATTATTTATTTTTTTATTTTAAAGGAATTAAATGCAGGATGAATATAATGCTTGATAAAAGTTAAAAAGATTATTTTCATCCTGTATTTTATTTTTTAAAATAAAAAATATCAAAATAAAAAATAATTAATTAAAATTAAAAAATAAAATATTTGAACTTTCTAAATCCAATATGGTGAATACAAATCTTTTCCAAGAAACTCCATCCATTTGATACAACTTGGCAAAAGGCAGGGGCCCACTGCTAAAATGAGAAACACTATCTGAAGATCATGAAAAGTGACACAAGAAGAAGAAGCAGAGCATGTCTTCCGAAAGAACTAAAAGCAAAAGCTTTCAAAGATGAGGCCCTTGAGCATATTGAATGGCCAAATTTTCACATTCACAGAAGAGGAGCCATTGATTAGGCCAATTAAGTGATAGCAGAAGAACAGTAACACTAATTACATTAATTAGTCAATTCAAATCAAAGAAAAATGAACGATGAAGGTTTTCTTTCTAGCTAAATTATTCAAAGCATTGTGTAGTGAATAAATTAAGAACAGAATACCCATCTCTGCAAAAGGATCAGTCAAAAGACCTGCCTCCATTTTAGGGGCGAGAGAGAAATAGGTGAATTTAGTTGGTTCAAATGTAAAGTGCTAAAGTGATAAATATAGGTTTTACTCATGATACTGGTTTGGTTATATATGCCAGTCTTCCTAGTAGCTTGGCATGCTGATATGATGGGGATTTATATGTCTTGACCAATCTCTATGTAGATTTTCTTTAGGCGTTTGGCTTTCATATTTTATCAAAAAAGAAAAAAAAAAGTGATAGGACTTAGTGGAACATACGAGTGGACTAGTTTAAAATTAAACATGGTGTTTCTTTTTATCTTTTTTTTTGTTTCTTTGCCTTCATTTCTTTTGAGTTTGTCTACGTGAAATTTAGACTTAAGTCATTTGAAAATAGATAGATCATTAATTAGGAGAGTGATTCTCAAAAAATATTATTAAAATCGTTTTGTTCGCTCATAATATTTTTATATTAATGACATTTCCAGCAACATATATTATATTCACATGTGTGTTTAGTTTTCATTTAATTTTTTAAAAAATGTTGGTCTATATGTTATATTTTTATCAGACTATTTAAGAATAAAGACATAAAAAGCTTTATTTACATCTTATCCTATATATTTTTAGTTATATTTTACAACCCCATTATCTAATTATTTAAAATTATATTATACATAAGAAAATAAAAACAAAAACTTTTAATACAAAACTGATTGAACACATCTCAATAGTACCTGGGACCGAAAGCACGCGCTTGTAGCACGACCCATAATTCATTATATTAGGTTAAATTACATTGTTAGTTCTTAGAGATTCAATCAATTTTTAATTTTGTTTTTGTGGTTTTAAAGTTGATAATTAAAATTTTATATTTAAAAAAAATTAATTCATTTTCTTCATTAGATTTTTACCACTACACCATTAAATTCCCTTGATATAATTGATATTTGTTACATTTAGCACTATAACTATGTATAATTTATAACAATTTATATTACGTTTAATCTAAATGACATCACATGCACACACATGCACGAGAAGATCTATTTTTAATATTAGTTTTTATTAGAATGAATCATGTATATTTATAGAATATAATTAGTTTCGTCAATGAAACTTAACGATATATTTATGAATATTTGATGGTAAGGGCTAAATTTAAAAGTTTATAAAGTCATCATAGCTCAATTACAAAATTTAAAAATAGAGGGACTAATTTATAAATTTAGTAAAACTTTGTAATCCAACCAAATAATTTAACCACTATATGTTATATTATTATATATGCCGCAGGCACTAAAGTTTGTGTACATATCTGTTGTTTCCCAAGACAGACATTTTGGAAGCTTAAAATTACCTGGGGTGAAGATAACAACACTTCATTGTTTGAGATTCCATTTGATCTCCTTTATCGTTGGAAATGCCCTTTTCTGAAATGCAATATATTATAGAAGCCGGCACCCCATTCCATTAAAGGTTTGAGAAAATTGCAAAAGGTATAAAAGGTACTTTTGAATTTTGGGTGATTTATAAATAGCCGCTTCAAATTTTAAAATTGACAATTAAAATTTTATATTCTCACATTTTAATAAATAAAATCATTTTGTGTATTTTTCTTTTATTAGTGTTTTCTCATTTTGTTATTTTAAATATCTTACAACTCACGTGGCAAGTTTTTATTTGTGTCCAAAAGTAACATTGGAGGTAAAATGACAAATGAGTTAACATTCACCTGAAAAAAAAAAACCTTCTTACTTTAATTTAAAATCTGATTATTTATTTTTAAAGTTTAAAAAATTATTTATAAATAAATCAAAATTTCCCTTATAAAGGTTACATAGGCTGGATTGGTGTTGAAGAATGATTTTTATGAAAATAAAAAATAATAATAAGAATTTGAATTGAAATAAATTATGTAACTTAAAATTATATTTGATATACTTGAAAATAAATAAGAATATCATTATATTTTTATGTTTGATTAGATAAAATTAACATAAAATAAAAAGAAAAAGTAAAAAATAACTAAAATACCATTGATTAAAAAATAATAAAATATGTTTAACTAATGTCAATAGAAAACAAAATAGTAACTTCAAATCTCACTCCAAAAAATGATTTGAGATTCTATCCACATATAGCTAAAAAAAGCACATTCCATTAAATGATTTAGGATTTCCAAAAAAATACTCCATTTTGACGTACCAAACAGATCCATATTCTTTCTCATTTCTTCTTCCTTCAGCCCACTCGCCATTCCCTTTGTACCGAATATGGTTGCTTTGTGGAAGGGGAGAGTGTCAGGAAAGGGATAAACACACAAAAGTGAACACGTAAATTTATGCTGGAAAGTTGGCAATTTCCTGATTCTCTTCAATTCTTGTCATTAAGTAGTCAACGCACTGTGCACTCAACGATATATTTGTGTTTGGTTTAGTGATCATCCACCCACGTTTCATTTTAAATTTTGATTTGTACAGAAAAATATCATTTATAATATATTTGGATTTGTGTTTATCGTGTTGCACTATAATTTAGGGATATTCAAAAATTATGTTAAGTTAAAGTATACTTATTTCTTGTAAACACAAGCTTAATTGCATTGAAGGTGTATTAATAAAATTATTTTTTTAACTAAAGTTTTAAATATAAGTCAGGTTCAAGTAAACTCATTTTTACATAAAATCAATTCACAAAATTAAATTTATCAAAATCAATTTTACTTACTATCAATCAAAATACACACATATATTCCTTTTCGATTTGCGCAACAATTTTCGTGTTTTATAAGCACAGACCCCTTGTATCAGAAGATTTGTGCAGTGACAATTTTATTTTTTAGATTTAGAGATAAAAATTGTAATTTAAAAATAAAAATTTTAATTATGAAAAAATTATATTTTAAAAATTTTTTCTATACCATATAATAAGAGATATGTACAATAACTTTTTTACCTTTTTTATTTTTTACATTTAAGAATGAATATAAAAGATAAAAATTATAATTTTGGATACAAAAATTTTATCTGAAAAAGAAAATTATAATTTAAGAATTTTAATTGTTGTTAAAATTTGTGTCCTCAAAATTTTAATTTTTATTTCTTATATTCATTCATTTAAAAAAAAAAGATATTTGTTATTGCACCTTATTATAGGGATTCCTTACGGTAGGGGATCTCCATATGCCTCCATTTTTAAGCTCCCAAAAGCAACACAACCGAGCGTACGCAAGCAGATGAAAAGAGCATGAGAATATGACATCAATGAATTGTACAATCAACAAATACTTCAAAAGCTTGATAGATGTGTGCATACAGATTGAGATCCTCAAGATATCACGTTACACTATTCTAAAAGAATTAAAGTGTATATCAATGACTTTTTTTTGTTTTGGGCGGAGGTGGTTAAAGGTTGTCCTGCTTTGTGCCTTTGTTAACTTTGGACATAAATTTTCTTGTAAAGACTAAGGGAGTATTTGAATGGTTAATAGTTAATAGAATCTCATGACCAATGATGGTTTTCACTTTTCTTCGTCCTTGTGGAGAGACACCTTGGTTCGCTTTAAAACTCTCTTTAACTAATATTAATATTATCATGACGAGTATGATGAAAGAGCTTAACAATACTGCGACTCATGCTGGCATTGCCTGGAACTCGGGGATGCCTACCATAACCGAATAACTGAACTAAGGAACGAATATTTTATCTTCTGCTTTCCTCTTGTACGAAATATAATTCTTTGAGGGATATTTTACCTTCTCTGTTAAGGCACTAAAGCACACACGCAGAGCATTGGACCTATAAGTTCTGCTACAAAGAATCATACCTTCCCCTCTCTTTCTCCCATTTGATTCCCAATCCCATCTATTTGGGTTCTGTCATTGTTCTTGAATCTTCCCTAGATTCGAGGAAAACCCGGTTTTTGAGAAACCCCTTTTGAAATTCGTGAAAAAAAACTTAAAGATGGCATTAGATTGTAGGTACCACCTAATGGCATTGCTCTTCGTCTTCTTTGCTATGGCCCCAAGAGGATTTGGTGTCGGAGTGAACTGGGGAACCATGGCTACCCATCAGCTTCCGCCTGAGAAGGTGGTTAAGATGCTGAAGGAAAATGGGTTTGATAACTTGAAGCTGTTTGATGCGGACGAGTGGATAATGGCGGCTCTCATGGGGACTGATATCGAAGTGATGCTAGCAATACCCAATAACATGTTGGAGGATATGAGTAACAATCCTAGGGCCGCAGATTCTTGGGTCGATGAAAATGTGACCAGTTACTTGTATCCTGGTGGAGTCAATATCAAGTTGAGTAGTCCTAGTCGTGTTTGCCTCTTTGCCGAGCAGATAGTTTCTGGTTCTACAAGAGTGTTATATGCTACTGTTTTACCCAACCTTCATCCCCTTCTCCCTTATCCCATATTCTGACATTTTCTTGACTGAATTTCATAATTTGCTCAATGTTTTCTGATTTTCCATTCAAGATTCTGCTTGTCTTTCGATGTTCTTGGTCAAATTCTTGGTCGCATCCCAAATATTCATGGAAATCATTACATCCGTTAGTCACGGTCTTCCTTTTTTTCGAAAAGTCTTGACATAGCTCTCAGTGACCATGAGACCACCAACACATCATTCGAAGGTTTGAGTGTCAATCAAATGGATCATCTGGATATGTCTTCTGCTAATTTTGGTGCATTGAATAAGCAGAAAAATGGCAACCTTTAACTGGATTCAAATTACTTTGCTGGTTATCTTTTAACAGTTTCTGTTGTACGTTGAAAGCCACGTTTGAACTACTCTTTCTTGCTGTGGATGATGTTTGCAGTTTGCGATTTGCAGGTTTGTTGCAGTAGGCAATGAGCCTTTCCTTAAAGCATATAATGGCACCTATCTACATACAACCCTACCAGCTCTTAAGAATATACAAACATCACTCTATAATGCTGGCTTGGGTTCAAAGGTAAAAGTCACAGTTCCCTTCAATGCAGACATTTACTTTTCCCCTGATTCAAATCAGGTGCCATCAGCTGGTGACTTCAGGCCTGAACTACGAGACCTCACAGTTGAAATCATCCAATTCTTATATTCATGCAATGCCCCTTTTACGGTAAATATCTATCCCTTCCTCAGTCTTTACGGCAATGACAATTTCCCCATTGAATTTGCATTTTTTGACGGAAACAACAAGCCTCTTAGAGATGGGAATTCACTTTACACCAATGTATTTGATGCCAACCTGGATACTCTTCTATGGGCTTTAGAAAAGGCAGGGTATCCTGACATGCAGGTCCTAGTTGGAGAAGTTGGGTGGCCAACTGATGGTGATGAGAATGCTAACATCCAGAATGCAAAGAGGTTCAACCAGGGTTTGCTTAAACATGTTCTGAGTGGAAATGGTACCCCTAAAAGGAAAGGGATCCTTGATATTTATCTATTCAGCCTCATTGATGAGAACGCGAAAAGTGTTGCTCCCGGGACCTTTGAGAGGCACTGGGGGATTTTTGAGTTTGATGGCAAGCCAAAGTATGAACTAGACTTAACAGGTCAAGAACTAAATAAGGGTCTGGTCCCTGTGGAAGGTATAAAATATATGGAAAAACAGTGGTGTGTTATGGACTCAGATGCTAGTACTGACTCAAAACACTTGGCTCATAGTATTGACTATGCTTGTAGTTTATCTGACTGTACTGCTTTAGGCTATGGATCTTCTTGTAATAATCTTAGCCTCCAGGGGAATGCATCTTACGCCTTCAACATGTATTATCAAGTACATAACCAAAGGGATTGGGACTGTGATTTCTCTGGTTTGGCTATTATAACAGATGAGGATCCATCAGAAAATGGATGCAGGTTCCCGGTGATGATTTCTTATGGTTCTTCTTGGTTGATGCATGGGGGGCTGTCAGATATGCTAAAGAAAGCTATGGTTGTATGTATTTTGGTTATGATTTTGCTATAGCTGATGGGTTTGAGAAGCCAATTTAAAATGTTGTGTTATGGCAGATTCAGTTTATCCTTTTATTTGAGTGGTCACTTTGAGCATGTAAATTTCTTATATAAAGAAGAATTTGCAAAACTCCAGCTTTCCAAGTGGACACTTTGGGCACTTTTTTCTTCCTTCTTTTGTTCGGCGTACACATTATGAATATTTTATTTTGTTTTGGGGGAATTCTCTTGCAATGCAAGCAACAATCTAGGCTATGTTTGTTTATTGGAATGTCATATAATTTGTGATGCAACATTTTTTATAATTTTTATAATTATTATTTAACAGTATTTTTTATTATTCAAAAGTATGGTACGAAATCATTTTTTATTTATTTTATTTATTTATATGTTTAACATTGTATCCTATCAAATGTATAGATTTCTTTTTTCTTATTTCTCTTGCTTCTACTTAGCAGGCTGTTAAATTAAAAAAAGACTACAAATATTAGCAAAATTTATAGTCAACTAGATCTTCCAACCTCCCTTTTCTTCTTCCCCCATATGATCATCCCTTCTAATGACGACAAAGGAAAATGGAAAAGAAAAGAGCGGTGAAATTATTTGTCACCAATGGAAAAGTGCTATAATTCTTAACAATTTTAAAGCAGATGTCAACTATTTATGTCCAAATAATTTGAATCCGATAAATGAATAAATAATAACATTCCTCAGGCAAAGATTTACCAAGAACAAAATAAAACATTTCATAAAAAGTTTTCACATATACTTTTGTTGTTAGTTAATTGTGTCTTGAATTAATAAACTCACTAAAATTACTATACGGATCCCATCCATATCTATGGACATCCTCTTTAAGTGGTCCATTTTTTTATTTGAATGGTTTAAATTTTATATAAATATTTTTTAATTTTAAAACATTTTCTATTTAATAGAATACAAAATACTACTACTACAACAACAACAAAACCCTTTTTTCACTGAGTGAGATCGAATATATAGATCAATCGACGCCATAAAGTCTTATCGTAAATCATATTCTTAAACAAACTATTTAAATTTAAATTTTTTTAATGATTTTTCCTATAATTTTTTTTGATCTCCCCTTACTTCTAATTATTGAACTACTCTCTATTTGATCTACTATCCTAACTGAGGCTCCTACAGCTCTCCTCACACATGCCTAAATCATCTAAGTCGCAATTCTACAATTTTTTTTACAATAAGTTTGACCTCTACTTTTCTACTAATACATTCATTTCTAATTGTATCTTATTTAGTATATCTACAACATTGAGTTTATTCTCTTGTTAACTTTTTATTGTCCAATATTTAGTTTCATAAATATTACAAGTCTTATAGTTTTACGGTAGAATTTACCTTTAAGTTTGAGTGTTATTCTTCTATCACAAATAACATTCAAAGTATTCCTTCATTTCATTCATCCCGCTTGAATCCTATGTTTTATATCTTTTTTTATTTTTCCATCATATTGTATAATGAATTCAAAATAATTAAACTGTGTGACTTGTGGTATGATATGTTTTCTAATTTTTGCTTTTATGCTAAAACTAGTGCCTCTTATTAACTTACACTCTATATGTTCTATTTTATTTTTATTTAAACGAAATCTATATACTTCCAAAGCTAATATCTACATTTTTAATTTTTCATTCATTTCTTTTCTTGATTCTCCAAATAAGACTATGTCATCTGCAAAAAGCATACACTGTGATACTAACTCTTTGATATGTTCAATAAACACATCTAAGAATAAAGTAAAAAGATAATGGTTCAAAATTGACCTTTGATATAGACCAATAGTTATTAAAAAATCTTTTATAGGTCTACCTTTTGTTATTACACTAGTTATAACCCCAACATACATATTTTGAATTATTCGAATATAAGTCATACGGGCTTTTTTTTTTCTTTAGAGCCTTCCATAACACCTTTATTAACACCATATCATATGTTTTCTTTAAATCGATGAATACTATGTGTAAATCTCTTTGATTCTTTTGACATTTCTCCATCAATTTTCACAATAAATATATCACTTCCACGGTCAACATTCTTAACATAAAACTAAATTAATTTTCCGTAATTTGAGTCTTTTGCGTTAACCTTTACTCAACTACCCTCTCCCATAACTTTATAATGTGGCTTATAAGCTTAATTCTCCTATAATTTGTACAATTTTATATGTCTCATTTGTTCTTATAAATAGGGATTAAAATACTTTTTCTCTACTTGTCTGACATTTTTTTAAATTTCATAATTTTGTTAAATAACTTTGTAAGCCAACTTATACTTTTTACTCCTAAATCCTTCTATACTTTAATGGGTATATTATCAGGTCAAACTGTTTTATCATTCTCCATTCGTTTTAATATTTCTTTTACCTCTGACTCTCAAATCCTACAATAAAAAATATAATTTTGGTCATCTTTTTTAGTGTCTAACATATCTGATTGTAATAAAATCATGTGTCTTTCATTAAATAACTTATGAAAATAACTCTTATACCATTATTTGATATCTTGTTACATGACCAAGATTTTTTCTTCTTTATCCTTAATGTATTTTACTTGATTTACGTCTCTTATTTTTCTTTTTCTACTTTTAACTAGTTTATAAATACTCATTTCTCCAATTTTAGTACCTAAAGATTGGTATAACCCATTAAGTGCCATAACTCTTATTTTGCTCACTGCATTCTTAATGTATTTCTTAACTATCTTATATTTATCCCAATTTTTATCACTCTTACACAAAAATTATGCTTTATAACACTCTTTTTTAACTTTAATCTTTTATTACACGCTTTCATCCCACTACTAAGATTATTTATCCCTATGTACAAAGTCTCTTGATTCACTTAATATCTCTTTTGACACCTTTCTAATTTCTTTAGCCATTTCATTCTACATATCATTAGTACTTCCTTATGCATCCTAATATCCTTCTTCCATAATACTTCTTTATAAGTTTTTTTCTTTATCCTCATTCAATTGTCACCACTTAATTTTTGATACCCTATTTTGGTCTTTACTTTACTCCCCTCTTAATTCGAACATCTATAATCAAAACTCTATATTGAGTAGTCAAGGTCTCTTCATGTATAACTTTGCAATCCATGTAGAGTTTTCTATTTGATTTTCTTATTATAAAAAAATCAATTTGAAAATATGTCCCTCCACTTTTATATATAATAAGATGTTCTTCACGCTTCTTAAAATAAATATTAGCTAATGTAAAATTAAATGCTAATAAAAAATCTAAAATAATTTTACTTTCTATATTTGCTTCCCTAAGCCATGTTTTCTGTGCGCACCCTTGTAACCTATATATACACTTCCTATATGACTATTAAAAGCTTCTCATAAAAAAATCTTTTTTTTTAATAGTATTTTTTGAACTAAATATTCTAAATACTCTCAAAACTTTATCTTATAATATTCTTCAACCCTTACTTGTGGTGCATAAATACTAATAATATTAAATGTTTATTTTTCTATTACAAACTTTAATACAATGATTATATCTCTTAATCTTTTTACATCCATCACAACATTTCTCAAAAACTTATCTATAATTATACCTGTCTCATTTCTAAATTTAACCTTATTAGTGTATCAAAATTTAAAATCTAAAGTGTATAATTCTTTTGCTTTTTTTTTATCCATTTAGTTTTTTGTAGATACATAAAATTAATTCTCCTCCTAATCATAGTATTTATTATTTTCATTAATTTACCCATAAGTGCATCTATATTATAACTCTCAAAACGAATCATATTTTTGTAAACTAATTTCTTTATCCACATTTGTTCACAAAAATGTGTGAATTCTTGCTTATTTTTCATTACACCTAAATGTCGACGCAACGGCTTTTACTTATTTATCATTGTACTCGAGCTATACAATACATTATTTTCGGGTAACAATCTAACATTACCTCTAATATATCGATGATCTATGTCATAAAATTTTGATAAAGTTTTATATCGATTATTGACCACCTAACACAACTATTCTCTTTTTTGGAGTTTGGGATCGATTATGAAAAAAAAATTTACATCAAAGTTCAACGTAGGCAAAATGTAAAACAAAAATAATTTTGTAATTGACAATTATAGAAAAAATAATGTTTCATGTAAAAAAAAAAAAAGATTTTATAAAATTTGAATGTTTCAAATTGAAATGCACATTACGCCTGGATTCGCTGAAAATCCAATTTCCCAAAACTAGAGAATAAGTGAAAACACTTACTTGGATGAATTCTTACTAAAAAAAAATTTACTAACACACTTTGCATTCAAAGAAAAGTGTAAAGATTCAATAAAATCACATTACAATGAGGTGAACCTTCCACTCGAAATATTTATTTTATGCGAATCCCCATTAGCTCGTTACATCTTTGACACAAAAAAAAATTGTATGTTTAAATTGTTCTACTAATTAGTTGATGAATTACATGCATCTAAGAAATTTTTCAACATTTCATTTAAAAAATGTAAAAGACAAAATTCACTTTAATAATTTTAATAAAATAGATATAATATTATTCCACACTTAATAATTAGTTTTACAAATAAAGTTTAATATCATTTATCTAGAATCAGCCACCCATTCCACTGGGGTGAAAGACAAGTTGTCAGACACGTGCTGCAATGCTACTGGACATAACCCTTACAATGCCCCTCGGTAACGGTAACGTATTTTTTTGGCACCGAGATAAATTCAAATAAATGATATGCCGAACAACGGCACCAGATTAGTCCAAAACTCCGCATTTGAATTTAAACTCCCTAACGGACAAATCACTGGTACTATTATACTATTACTACTTGAGCAGCTCCTTCATATCTCCCTGCCCGTGACACTCACAAACACTCACACGGCGCACAACAATGGCTTCTCTCACCCAAGGAATCCTCCTCAAACTATTGCAGGCCATGAATTCCAATACACGCGTCACCGGCGACCACCGATCTGCTCTTCTTCAAGTCATCGGCATCGTCCCTGCTCTCGCTGGTTCCGACCTCTGGCCCAACCATGGCTTCTACGTCCAGCTATCTGATTCTATCAACTCTACCTACGTCTCCCTCTCTGAGCGCGACAACGAGCTCATCCTCACCAATCGTTTACAGCTCGGCCAATTCGTGTACGTTGACCGTTTTGAGTTCGATTCGCCTTTTCCTTGTGTTTCTGGGATCAGACCCGTTGCTGGCCGCCATCCATTTGTAGGAAGTCCTGAACCACTCATAGCGCGAATCTCGGCTTCTAAACGGGAATTTGTGATTCAACCCGTTTCGGATTCGGATCCATCTGTCGACCCGATTGCTCTGTACCTTTCGAGCAAGAAACCTGAGCAAGCACGAAGTGAAGTTAAGGAGTCGAAGACGGAACAGAAGGTTGACAAAGTTAAAACAAGGCAACCTCTGGCGCCTCGAGATAATTTACCACCGGGAAATTCGGATGAAACCAAGGTTCCGGAAAAGCCTCAGAGGTTCTCATCTCCGGCAACGGCTAAAAGGTCGATATCTGCAGGGAAGAAGAATGTCACTGTGGTGGAAAGAGACCCTTCGCCAGCCGGAAAAGGAAAGAGGTCGGCATCTCCGGTGCCGTCAAAGTGTGTTGTTCCAAGCTTAGCTGCTGCACGGGATGAGAATCGCAAGGTGTCAAAAGAGCCTGCGATTATAGTACCATCAAGATATAGGCAGCCTTCTCCAAATGGGAGGAGACAAGCGTCGCCAAACCCACGAAGAGCTTCACTTTCACCTGGGAGAAGGTTGTCCGGTGGGCTAAAGATTTCGCCCATGGTAGCAGGGGTTGCAGATTCTGCGAGCAAGAAGAAGATGGCAACTATTGTTGCTGGAATTTCGAAGGTGTCAGAAGCACTTGTTGGATCTGCAAAGACAACCAGGAAGAATTGGGATGAGCAACCAACTGTTGCAGCACCTGCCGATCAGAAAGAAAAGAGTGTATCTAAAAGTAAGTTTGATCCACAAGCGATTTTGCGTACACAGGTAAATACATCTGGCTTTGGATTCTCTTATGGCAGAAAATAAGTCAAGTCCCATAATCCATCGATAATTCCATTTGTTGCAAAGAACTGAGGTCTCTTGTAAATGAAATTTTATAGAGTATAGACAAAACTTATACATTGTATATATAATAGTAAATTAGAACGAATATCACAATGGCGTGTAATTAAGCATAGACTAGTGACTGGGTAACTGCAACAGAAAGTAACTTCAAACAAAATGGATCACTGGTAACATCTTTGTATTGGTAAAATATGGATTTGTATGTCTAGTTTTTGAAGCAAGGCTCCTGAATAGGTTTATGTATGTTTGTATCCTGACTTCCATTTACCACTATTGTGTTTGGTTACAACATTATTTTCTATGCTCTAGTAAGCTTAAGCTGACGCTGAGAACATTTCCAGGCTGCAATCTCAAGGCGATTAAGTGATGTGAATGGTCAAAAAACCAGTAGCAACGATTCTTCAGCCGAGGAAAAAACTAAACGTAGTTCTACTGAAAGTTGTCTGGCCCAAGAAAAATGCAATTCTGCAGCTCTAGGTATCACCATCTATGAGAAGAAATGGACTGATGGCAGCGTTCCGTTGGATGCAGTGTCTACGAACCTAGCAAGGCTTGGAAAGGTTTGACAAAAAATTTAGAAATTTACTAGTACCTTGTTGTTGTTATCATATAATCAGGAAGTAGACATGATAAAAACAAGCATGGAAAAGATATGATTAATGTGGTTTTTAGGGCCATGAAAATGATGAATAGTGATCAGTGATCAGGCTGTATTTCGATTAATCACTTCAATTTGATGAATAATATGAAGTTATCTTGTTGTCAACTCAATTCAGGAGGCAATGCAAAGGAAAGCCCTGGCTTCTGCAGTTGCCGCTCAAGCATTAGAGGAGGCCAATACAACAGAGTGTCTTGTAAGGAATTTAAGGTAATGACACCTGCTTCCTTTTCTCTTGTGATTCTCGTTAGTGGGAAACCAATTTTAGGCACATTGGAATTTCCAGTTTTCGCCTCTACAGGCAGAGTTTTGAGTCCTTTATAGGAAAGGTCCATTTCCTATTAAGAGGGTCAAAGATCAAATTAATTTTTCAGATATATTTTACTTCCTCATTAACTCTAACATGGATTTTTTTTTTTTGGGGGTTCCTTCTCCCTACTTCAGCATGTTTTCAGAACTCTGTTCTGTATGCAACGCCAAAAATCCTTTACCAACCATTGACCGGTTTTTTATGATCTATGATGACGTACTGAGATCAGTTGCAATAGCTGAATCAGTTGGCAGCAGTAATAATTCTGAGACACCTGAAGATGGCTATCCAACAGAGCAATCAAAGTCGCTCTCTCTCTGGGTTGAGGCTGCCTTGGCCACTGATCTACATGTAGTGTCCCTTCTTACTGGAAGTGAGGCTAATCCTCCACTAAACCTGAGAAAAAGTTTGTCAAAAAGGCAATCCCTTGTTGCAGCCAAGAACCATCTGAATCTGAATGCTTCTTCACCAACACAATCCAATCCTAGTTTTGGGGTGTGGACAAGAGGCAGTGGAATGAAAGAGACAGTAGAGCTTGGAACAAATTTGCTGTCTGAAATGCAAATGTGGTTTCTTCGGTTTGTTGAGGAGTCCCTAGAAGCAGGATTTAAAGTGTTTGGAGAAAAAACCTTGCCTCTCGATGGTGGCTCTATTGCTGTAGTTTTATCTCATTTGAAACGAGTGAATGAATGGTTGGACCGTGTGGTTTCGAAAGGGGATAACCTACTAACAGACAAGGTGGAAAAGTTGAAGAGAAAGATCTACGGCTTTGTGATCCAGCATGTGGGAACAACTTTTGATAGCTGCTCTTCCCCTGCTTCATCATGATTTCCTGTTTATTTATTTAACATTGATTTTGTTTTGGAAGTTGAGAATGATGGAAGAGAGATGCTCCTTCAATAATCAGATTGCTTTGTACTAGTTTTAGGAACATGATGATTTACTCATTGTAAATTAAATTTGGCAGTAGTACTTTATTCTTTTCTCGTTATGAAAATTTTATTTTCCCAATTTTTATTTATATATATTGAAGTTCTGCCATTAATAGAGTTTGCCAACTAATAATTCACTCGTCGTATATCGTGGTTATTAGTTTAGATTGTCTAGTCTCTTACCAACCTGGGAAATGATCCGGTTAGTCGTTCATTTTGTTCCTATTAAAATGGAAAAGAAAGGTAACTAAACTACCAAAGGTGCATTCTTTTACTTCAATCTCTTTGCATTTTTTTAAATGCTTTGTGCCTAAATTCATTATTATATGAAAAGAAGTAAAATTACTATTTTTAATTTACTATTTAAATAAGCCATTGATATATACATTAAAACTATATTTGACTAAAAAGTTTTATGACTTAAATTTTAATTTGATCATTTATAATTAAAGTATTTTTTAATTTTATTTTTCACAATTTTTTTAATTTAAATCTTTATAAATGAGACATTTCTTAATTTAATCTCTCATAAAATTATTTTTTTAATTTAATCATTTATAGATAAAAGTATTATTAATAATGTCATTTTATTAATTTATTGCTAATAAAATTAATAGTCAATTTACATATTATATAATAATAATTAAATGATAACTTATCAAAATATTTTATATGTCATTATATTTTAATAAACTATATACAATTGACTAACATAAAAAAATTATTGATACCAATTTTAATGTGAGAGATTAAACTAGGAAATACTTACGTATGAAAACCAAATTAAGAAGATATTTTATAATTATCAAAAAAGAAGAAGATATTTTATAAAAAATTAATTTAAAATAAAATTTTAGTCAAAATTTCATTATATCTTATATGCACTCCATCTAATTTAATAAAAATGTTAAATGTTAATTTCAAAATTAATAACTTCTACAATCTTCATAATTAATAAACTTTTAATTCTTTTCATAAAAAATAAATTTTAAGTTCAGAGAATATGTTAATCTTTTTTGGTATATAAAATAAAATAAAAAATAAAATAAATATTTTTGTAAAATAAAAAAAATATTTTTATTTTTAAAAATTTATTAAGTAATATTTATAAAAGTATAATAAATATTATAAAAAAATAAAGAAAGAATGAAAATCTCCTAAATAAAGCATTAGAAGTAGTATAAAAGGAAAGTAAATCTTATGCCACATGTCTCTGTTTTTTTTATTTGTAGAAAGATAACAAATTTTAATTATATTTTAAAAATTTTAATTATAAAGATAAAAATTGAAATTAAGAATAAAGTTTTTTATTTCTTTGAATTTTTAAAATGAATTTAAAATTTAAAATTATTTATAATATATATTTTTTTAAAAAAACTAATTGTGAAGGGTCAACTTTTGTTTTTTAAAAGGAGTAATAAACATGAATGACAAAGAAAACTTGGATAAATTAAAAAAGCTATTGACTGCTAACATTCTGCATTCGTATAAAAGCCGAGAAGATAGCGAATTCGTCAGTTTTGAAACCCCGCCTCTCACCCCCAACTGAACATCGCACTCGTCAGCTATGTTATCCTCTCCTTGTCCGCTCTGAATCTCTTCTGTGACTGGAATATTTCGTTTTAGGCTCTTACTTATACATCTTACCCTAGAATTTTTCGATCATCGTTTCCCGGGCCTCCTTTGAAAACCCTAAATTTGTTTCTCAAATTTCACATTTTTTATCCTGATCTTCAACTGGGAGTGTTCGTCTTCCTAGGTGGGTTTTGCATTAGCTTTTCCGTAATTATACAGCAGAAATTCAATAACTGATATTAAAAACGTCTTCAACGTTCTTGGATAACGAGTTTGAGGCTGTTCTGAGTTGGGATTGGAAATGGTGGGAGGAGGAAGCCGGAGGGACGAGGTCCCGTCCATAAACAGTAATAACATTTTTGCTGCGCTTGGGGGCTTGAAGAAGAAGAAGAAGAAGTCTGAGAAGGAGCTGAGCTCGTCGAAGAGCAAGGGCATCAATGATGAAGAGCCAGAGAAAAAGGAAGTTTTCTGGGCTCCTGCGCCACTGACGGCCAAGTCGTGGGCGGATGTTGATGAAGATGACGATGACTACTATGCCACCGCGGCGCCTCCTGAATCCATTTGGGGAGCCCCAGCTACTGCAGCAATTTCAGAGACCGTGAACGAAAGCGAGGCCGCTGTAGAGGTGAAAATATTGGGCATTGTTCCTTTTGGTTTTTTAGCTGAATAATACTCTTGTACGGTGCCGAATGTGGAATTGGTTTATTGTTGCTGAAAACCAATAAAACTACAGTAAATTAGTATTTTATTGCTAATGATTGTCAGAATTTAGGATGCATACTTTCAAGAAAATTAGTTTTCGCTTTGCTGTTGGAATTTACATCGACAAGGTAACAGGGTTGGTCAGTGTTATAATGGAGGGAATAATCAGTATGAAATTATGAATGGTTTGGTGTGATTTATCTTTCTTTCTTTCTTTCTTTCTTTTTTAATGGTGTTACTTGAATGAGTTGGGTGGCTTTTTAGGAGGAAAGACTTTTTGCGTAGAATGTGGAATGGTTTCACAGAATAGACGAGACAACAGAAATTTTTAAAATTTCATATATACGTGGGTACTGTGGTATAAGAATTCTCCTTCATGTATCAACCATTTCTATCTTCTAGAATCTCAACTGTAATGTATACCAAAAATGGAAATATTTTTTTTTCTCCATTTCAGGGTAGGAAATTTTCCTATATTCTGGAAATGGAAAGAAAATGTTTTCTTAACTTCCATAACTAAGGTGCTTACTGTTAGTATATTTATTATTTTGTGCAAGGGTAACTGAAAGTGTTACTTGAATGCAATGATAAGGTAGCCCATTGCCTGCTTCAGTTGTTTTTCCATTTTCCTGGTGTCTTGACAGTGAATTTCCAGATATTATTTCGGCTGTCCAGCTTCATGACAATGAAGATCAATCCTTTCCAATTTGTCGTATATTCAATCTATGTTAACAGTTTCATGAGGCTGCATCTAACTTGTATGCAACTTTTGACCTTATCTTTGTTGGTTTGTTGTTCTGATCATTCTATAATATTACTACAGATATGTCTACTTTTCCTCTTGCCATGCGTCTGATCTTGTGGAGTTAAATGTTTATTGTGTTATTACACCGAATTTATAACTAGTGTAGAAGGTGACATTCAGCCTGTTGGCCCTGCACATGACATGTTGATTATGAAAGTGATAAAGATGGTGTACCCTGGTAAAGCTGGAACTTTATCTTTTGCTGTCTCAATGACAAATAAACTAAGTACATGCTCATAAAAATGATAAAATGACTCTAAGGAATATCTAGAGTTGTGAGATGGTTCATTTTTAATTGGTTACAAGGGGATGTTATTTATAGTAGTTGTTAAAGCTTGTCCACAAATCTTTGGGAACACCATAGTCATAAACTACAAAAGGTCATTATACCTCCAGCTGGATTGCCACAATATTTCCTTAGAGGACACCTATACCTGCTAATTAAGGTGGACCTTAGTACATATGCAATAAGGTCATCATAGTCATTGACAATCTGTTTAGATGTGAGATTTTTATTTCTTTTATTCTGGGCAAAAAATTATTAAGCTTATTGTTCAAACAAAATTTAGGGTTTTACATTTAATGGGGAATTAAAGGTGGCACAGTTGTGATAGTTACTCATTGTTATTTTAAATTGTAGATGTTAATGAGTTGACTGTACCTCTGTGGATATGGATGAACTAATTAATTTCAGATAAAGATTGTGTCTTCTCCTATCTGTTGGATTTAAGAATCAGGGTGGGATTTACTTTGTATCAGCAAGAATTTTTCGTTTGAATGGCATTGATATGGTTAGGTGCGTCACCAGTAGGTCAGAAAGGAAGGTAATGCTGGAGAAAATCCCTTTATAAGTGGAAAAATAGAAAATCTAAATTGTCATGGAAAGAAGGTACAATTGCTCTTTTCCCTCCTTTGCTTTTATTTAAGGAGGTAGCATAAGAAAAGTAATTAATGAGCATTAATGTGAAGTCAGGGACAGAGTGATGACGAATTATGTATTATTGATGAACCACGCATTGTATGTCACAGAATATATCTGACATTATCTTTATTTAAAAAAAAAAATCATCTGACATGTAGAAGTTAATATTCCTTGCTTGTAAAGATCAAAAGTCTAAGAATTGTTCTCCTTTTTTTCTGGTCAATTAACAGCATAAATTGTAGTTGACTCCCCTTGCATGTGTAAATGTGTGCGCAGGCACACATGTCATGCTGTGTTATATGTCTGTGTATCACTCTCTTAATTGCCATTATTGTTCCATGGAATCAACATTGAGTTACATGTTCAGTAACTTGGTGAATGTCTGAAACCAGGAGAGTGAGAGTGAGAGCGAGGATGAAGGCCTTGATGACGCTGAAGATGATGCTGAGGAAGAACATGAAAATGAACCAGAGATGCCAGTAGAAGCTGAGCCTGTTCTTAAGATGCCTCCTGAACCCTCTTGGTCTACCAAAGAAACTGAAAGGCAGCTTTCTAAGAAGGAATTGAAAAAGAAGGGGCTTGAAGAGCTTGAAGCTGTTTTGGCTGAGCTAGGATATACACAAAGAGAACCCAGTAGCCGGGATGATTCCCATGGTAATGTAACACTTCTATTCTTGTACAAATATATATATTCTTTCAACTGCAATATGAAGCTAAGTGAAATTTGTTGCTGATTTTAGTCTAAATGGTTGAAAGTTATAGGAGTTTTTCCTTATGGCCAAATCTATGTTGCAACAGAACATTTGGTTGCATTGGTTACACCTGTACTTTTTCCTGCATGTCAAGCTAAGGTTCAAAGCAACAGCGGTTGATTGATGCTATTATTGTATCATAGACTTGGCCATTACTTTTTAGTTGTAATATTGAATTTATGTTTGAATTTGTCTTAAAGTTTCATACCATAAACGGATGCTCCATTTATCTCATTTTCCATTCCCATGTCCCTCTTTTAATCCTTTTTTAAGGTCACAAAAGTAGTTTTAAGTTCTTAACATTGTATCCTTACCATTGAACTTAATCATTTCTGATGGGAGAAAGCTATCACCAAGGATTGGTCTCTACTACTATGAAGCTTATACTGATTCACATGCATACACAAGCAATATCAGTTGTAATCCTGCTTATATAACCGATTATTTAATTTTCTTTCTTGAGATGGACTTTTGACCTTCTACTAAAAATGCAGATCCTAAGAAGAAAGAAGGGGAACACAATGGTGAGGTTGAAAGAAAGGATGATGCTACTGGGGAAAGCAAAGGTGCAAGAAAGAAGAAGAAGAAGGATAAATCTTTAAAGGAACAGAAAGAATCACAAAACCACCCTGATAGTGTGGATCCTGAGAATACAACTTCTGAAACTGCTGGCACTGAGAAGGCAGAGGATGTGTCTGCTGTTGATGTTAAAGAGCGGCTTAAGAAAGTTGCTTCTATGAAAAAGAAAAAATCAAGCAAGGAAATGGATGCTGCTGCACGTGCTGCTGCTAGTGAGGCTGCTGCAAGGAATGCAAAGCTTGCTGCAGCCAAGAAAAAAGAGAAGGCACACTACAATCAGCAGCCAGTGCGGTAAACTGGCTGGAAACTATTTTGTATCTTTTATTTGTTGTTTCCTATATGTTTTCTCTTTTATTATATAGTTCATTGCAAATGCAAAATAAACAATGGTAGCTGTTTTAGATAAATGATTTGAGAAAGTTATTTCTGATTTACTTGTGGGGAATAGGAATGTACGTTGTTCATCTTTCTTCCGCTCTGGCACTGTCTTATGCCCAATCTCTTATGTTTTTAGCCTTGCGATCAGGCTCTAGATTTTAAAGTAACGATCCCTGCATTTATATCTGTTTCTCACTTGTTTGTGCATTTTGGTGAATATCTGTTAAGAAGGATTGTCAAAAATCAGGCTAGTGAACCATAATTAGGTAGTCCTGAGTTGTTCATTATTAGCGTCATGTGATCATGGGATCTTTTATGACAAGGAAAAGTGTCATTCCATGTACTGTTTAATTACAAAATCGTATTAAAGGAAATTTTAATTGTAACTGCTCTAAACCTCGGAATAATATATAAATCAGCCGTAATTTATGATATGAAATTCTGGGATATTAGAAGGTTTTCTTAAACATGAGCCTAACTGAAATGAAGACACCGAAGAGTGAAGGAGGCCAAAGAACAAGATGATCTAATCTTTGGTTGAGAGACATTGTAATTGTCCAAAGTTGCGTGATGGGTTGGATTAGGATTGAACTACAATGTGGACGAACTGAAGTTAGGAAGAAGTTGGGCAGGGTTCATGAATTTGGTCCCAATTATTATTTGAATAAGCAAATTGTTCCCGTAGATCGAAAATGAATCATGGAGAAGAACCTCAATATCTCCTGTCTATGATGCCGTATTATGATCTAGGGAATGTGCTTTAAGGATGGGGTGTGGGGCTGCACGCTTCTGGAATTGATGGAATAAATATCAGGTCCATCCCAAGTTCACAACTTCCTTGATTAATTCTGGTCATTTTATGTTTATCACGAATTCGACATTAATAATATTGTATTATTTTAAACTCCTCTTTTTTGTTTCTCTCTTCTTCTTCTTCTGTTGCTTATCCAAGTTTGAACTTGGAGCTTATTTCACGTCCTCCATCTACTACTTCCCTGTTAAGTATCTGTTTTACTTGTTTGTTGGGGATCCATCATATGCAATCACATTTTCCCCTTTCCGAATTTCTCAAATAAACTATCTAATTTTTCCAGGTTGCTTTTAGATTTGGGATTTCGGGTGTTTAGTTGGCGAGTGTTATCAACACGAATCTGTTGTGAACAAGTAATGCGTGTACACTTTTAGGAACCAGAGATGGGAGAGGGCTCAAGAAAATGAGAGGGTGGGCCGGGGGGGGGGGGGTTCTAAACATTTTTTTTCTGCAAACTTTCTCATCATTAATCACTGTTTATTATAAGAAAGGGGAAAGTAAAATCACACAAAGAGCGCTGGTAAACCGGTTGGGAATAAAAAATATCATACAAAAGTATCACACCTGGAAAGTTTCATGAGCCTACTCCCATTAAGCCAAATTTCTTTTTATCTTCTTTCTCTTCCTTTTCCTAGAAAGGTAACTCCATCTTTGCATGTTAAAATAAATTCATCTCTACAAATGCATCCTTTGACATGACCTTTTTCAGCACTCTCTCATGGCTCCTCCATGGGTTCAGGAGATCCATCTTCGCCATTTGAACATTCCTGTCACTGTTGATAACATGTTTCTAGTTACTCCATCAAGGCCTATTGCTGCTAAGCCTGGAGACAGCCTATATCTTTCCAACCTCGACGACATGATCGGAGCTCGTGTATTTACACCCACAGTGTACTTTTATCAAACACATGACTTGCGTTTCTGTCAAAATCAAAAGCCTGTCATTAGAACCCTGCGCGATGCTCTTGCTGATGTTCTAGTCCCTTATTACCCTCTTTCAGGCAGGCTTAGAGAGACCAAGAATGGGAAGCTTGAAGTGTTTTTCGGATCAGAACAAGGGGCACTCATGGTTGAGGCGCATTCTGAAACTACATTATCTGAACTAGGAGACCTCACAGCCCCAAACCCAGATTGGGAGCCCTTGATCTTCAAGTTTCCCAATGAAGAACCATACAAAGTCCTTGACATGCCATTGCTTATTGCTCAAGTAACCCTCTTCCGTTGTGGTGGCTTCAGCCTTGGCTTGAGACTCTGCCATTGCATCTGTGATGGGTTAGGAGCCATGCAGTTCCTAGGTGCATGGGCTGCCACTGCAAAAACGGGGACCCTAGTCACGGACCCTGAACCATGTTGGGACCGGGAGATGTTTCGACCTCGGAAACCGCCCGTGGTGAAGTTCCCCCACATGGAATTCATGAGAATTGAAGAGGGTTCCAACCTCACTATGACATTATGGCAAACCAAGCCTGTTCAGAAGTGCTACAGGATCAGCAGGGAATTCCAAACCTGGCTCAAAGCTCTGGCTCAACCCTTTGATCTTGTAGGGTGCACTACTTTTGATGCCATGGCTGCCCATATTTGGAGATCATGGGTGCAAGCCCTTGATGTAAAACCACTTGATTATCAACTTAGGCTAACATTTTCAGTCAATGCAAGGCAGAAGCTAAGGAACCCACCACTGAAAGACGGGTTCTATGGCAATGTGGTGTGTGTGGCTTGTGCAGCAAGCCCTGTGTCAGATCTGGTTCATGGAGAACTCCCCGAGACAACTCGCCTGGTTCACGAAGCGAGACAGGGTGTCTCTGAGGAGTATTTAAGATCGACAGTGGATTATATTGATGTGGATAGGCCAAGGCAGCTTGAGTTTGGGGGTAAATTGACAATAACTCAATGGACGAGGTTCTCCATATATAAATCTGCAGACTTTGGGTGGGGAAAGCCACTCTATGCAGGTCCTATAGATTTGACACCTACACCACAAGTTTGTGTGTTTTTACCTGAAGGGGAAGGTGATTGTTCCAGTGGTTCTATCATAGTGTGCATATGCTTACCTGAGTCTGCTGCTCAAAGGTTTATACAGGCCTTGTTGCCAGATTCAGAGTTGACTCAAACGTTGTGATAGCTCATTCAACCCTTCTACCCATTTTATAAGTTGATTAAGCTGCCAATAAAGTACCAAATTGATGTATTTTGATTTTACGTTCCCATAATTTTGAGTTTTGACCCTTAGAGGGTTACTATTGCCAGAAGTGAAAGCGACACATAGCGATGTCACCATATTAGAGAGGGACAAAGAGGGCATTCGCTATTAACTGCAGGGTGTTTTTAATGGAATTTTTTTCCTTTTCTATAAAATTTCATAAATTCCCTTTTTAATACTATTAATAAAATTTGAATTTGATATTCTAAAATAAAAAATCATAGTGATAAAATCTTGAGAGTGTTCATGATTTTAAAATTATATATATTTGTACAAACATTTATAAATACATTTGGTCACTTTGGTGTAATCAAACGTGGGAACAAATTATTAAATATAGTTTAATAATAAGTTTTATAAATGCCCTTGTAAAAATTCTAAGTATGGAGCTCTAGTAATGGTTGATGAGATAGAAAATGTAAAATATACCTAAATCAAATTAAACTAATTTAAAGAAGGCTAAAATTAATTTTAGGCATTATAGAACTAATCCAATCAATTTGGTTTTTGGTTCTATCAAGTTTAGCCCAATTTTAACCAAACTAAATCAAACTAACAATATGTTTTTTTTTCCATTATATATATCACGTAAGCCTAACCCATGCATCAGTCTTTTTATCTAAAAAAAAAAAAAACCATGCATGCTCTCAGCTCATCTTACTAACCCAAACACCGAAATATGTGTTTTAGTGAGTTACTTCGCTACCTTCATTTGTCTTTATGATTTAGTGACTTGTTTTGCTACCTTCATTAGCCCAATAGAATATAATTATAAGAGATACTGTTTTTTTAGAAAAAATGATAAATGATAATAAATAATTCTAACACTATTATTGGTCCAAATATTAAGAAATGCATAATGTTAGAGTGAAATTCTACATATTACAAAAAATAAAATCTTAAAAAAAAAAAAAAATCACTTTAAGAAAAAAAATATAAATCAAATTGAATTAAATTGATTAGAATTCAAAACTAATAAAGTCTAATACAATGCTAAGTCGACAAGCTCAATTTAATTTGATTTTGATTCAAAATCAAGCCAAATTACACCTATGAACACTCATTGCACCTAGAGGCATAAGCATCATCTTACTAAGGATATCTAAGGCTAGGTATTGGGCAATCCTTTACTAGTATAATGTAAGGAAACAATTAAATGGTGATCAAATCTCCTACATCTCCAAAGGAGTTGTAAAGCTTGCATTTCCTAAAAACATTATTGCTTCCTTCTATTAAATCTAATCCACACACGCAATCTGATGGACAAAAATGAGCCATGCAACTTCAGCATCAAAATGCATTTTTTTTTTACATTATTGAGATGGTGCATTTCAATATGAAAATATCAAATAAATAAATAAATAAATAAATAAATAAATAAATATATATATATATATATATAAAGAAACAAGAAGTATTAAGTCCATTCACTTTAAAGCAATATAGTTTGTCCATTTAACAGCACAAATGCACACCATTTTGAACTATGAAGGAGGTCCTTGTTTTATCTTTTTCTTCCATGAATTATATATTCCATTGAGGCAGGAAATTGTGCATTTCTTTAATGAAGTTTCACATTCACATCAAAGTAAGGTAAGCACACAATGAAGCTTTCAAACTTAAAAATAAGATCAATATGTTTCATTAAATATCATTTGAAAAAGAACTCATTTTTTTACAACAAACTAAGAGGAGTGTTCATGCTATTTTACACCAAACTCAGGATCATTTTAAGAGGGAGACAAGGAGGGGCAATTTAATCCTGCTTGTTGGAGATTTAGGTATTTCTATTTGCTCTCGTTGAAAAAAGTTTAAACTTTGACCCATTTTATGCATTTTGGTATTTTGAGCGCCCATGAAAGAATGAAAGAGTTTGAATTTTTAACCATTTCTAATTGCCTATTGATTTATGTTTTCTTTGTTCTTATCTATTCCAACCTTTATGTCATCATTTTATATATCTTGTTCATTTGGAGAGTTAATGAAAAATCAGAAAATGGAGATCTTATGTCAAAAATATGCAAATTATGTAAAAACTACCATCTTATGACAAAATATGCCATCATTTAAAGTCAATGTTTTTTAGCTATTGGATGCTTTATATTCTAATGACAAGAAGTTTTTTGTTTTACAATGCCAGTGACTTATAGCTCAATATAAAAACTTCAACGAAGTATGTAATAATTTCTTTTTAATGTAAGTGTTCTTTTGCTATTAAGTGCAATATGGTTTATTCACAAAATTTTTTTGATATGCAAATGTTAGTGATTATCAAATGTCTAATAAAGTTTTCTTGTCAATCAAAAAATGTTTATATCTTAGTTTTTCTTTAGCTCAATATACAGTTTATTTGCCTATTTCAAATATCAATGATTAGCAAATGTCAAAATTCATATAAATATCAATAAAATAGTTATATATAATGCAAAACAAGTGCTTGGTTAATTTGCTTAATTTTTTTTATGTTTAATTTTGATATTTTTATTTTTATTTTCTCAATAACTATTCAATGGAAAGTGATTTGACCCATAGACTAAGTATGAAATTTAATAACTTAGAGAAAATATGAAAGTTTCGGGTTGCAAATGTTGGGAGAATCGGATTTAATGTGAGAAAATATAATTGTACTAAGAATAAGAAAGATGGCACCATACTATTGTATAGATATGTTTGTTGCAAGAAAAATGTGCGAAAACCAAACAAGAGAGAAAGTAAGAATGGGAGTCACACTTATTGATGGAAAATATAAAATCAATATCTTTGTTGAGGAGTATAATTACCCATTTCATCTTCCAGATATAGTTCACATGTTGGCTTCCCAACACAAATTAATCAAAGTGCAATTCTACGAGATTGATTTAATAGAGGATTTTGGGTCTTAACAAAAGGCATTTTTTGAGTTAATAAGTAAGTACGCCGAAGGAAGAGCTAATTTTGGTTACACTTGATTAGATATTAAAAATTATTTTAAGTCACTGGGAAGCTAAATGTTTGTTGTGATATTTCCAGGAATAACTTGTAGAAAATGTATCATTTCATCATACTTATTAGATGGATATGGAAGAATAAATTACAAATGTCTTATGGTCTGATATAAGAATGCTAATAGATTATGCTTACTTTAGTAACGTGATGGCCATGGACATAACATATAGCATAAAATGTGATCACATCCCACTTGTTATATTTTTAGGATTTAATCACCGTAAAAGAATGGTAATTTTTGGAGCATATGATGAAACCACCGTGTCATTTAAATAGTTATTGAAAACTTTTTTAGATGCACAGAAGCAAAAAAGGTCTCTTATGATGTTCACTTATCAAGATTATGCAATGACAAGAGCATTGCGTGAGATGATTCCAAAGACAAAGCATGGATTATGCACTTGACATTTAATGTACAATGAAATCAAACATCTTAAAAACTTGATGAAGAGTGAATAATGTTTTCTAGCATATTTTAAGAAGTGTATGTTTGAATATAAAAATAAATCACAATTTGAGAAAGTTTAGAGCCAATTGCTTTCCTCTTATAATGTCAAAAGAAACATATGGCTGACCTTGATATACAATATAAAAGAGATATGGGCATGGTATCATATAAAGAATGCATTTACGCTTGGCATGCGGAGCACATAATTAAGTAAGAGTTTGAATATAGATATTAAGAGTATGATGAGACTAGATGTGGACATCAATCAATTTTGTAGGCATTTTGAATGAGTTGTGGAGGAGAAAAAGTATAATAAGTTAAAGATGGAGTTTAAAAGATGACAAAAAATACCATAATTGATTGTCCAGAGCTTGCCAATATTCTAACAAGTTGCTAATATTTACACAACCCCTATCTTCGAACAGTTCCAAGAATAATGCGATTTTCATGCCACCACTTACATAAAACATAAAAAATGAGATAGAGTATATTTTTTATTATGTTGTTATTATGGTTGACCAAAAAGGGAATGTGTTAGGTTTCTCGGTGATCATAGGAACAACAAAATTTTAAAATTGTTTATCATTGAAACCCTTCATAGGAGCATTCGCAAGAATATAAATCAAAATAAGGCAAGAAAGTTATCTTTTATTTGAGCTACAATCTGAATTATACACGTAGATCTAGTGATCTGTACCTCTATGGTATCTGCATAGAGTGGATGAAACTTTCTCTTGCTCTACATCTTTGCTAAAAGATGCCTCTCATTATCTAGAGTTAGGGCTTTTCGAAGTTCTAAGTGAATTAAGATTTTAAAAACACTTTTACATCTTGTGTGGTCTTATATTTATAGATTTAAGATTTGACAATTTCCTAATCCTACTCAACTTTTAATTTTTAATTCCACTTAAACTTTTAAAACCCTAGCTTAAGCCCCATAAAGAGTAAGGAGAGATAAACCCAGCATGGTGTAACATTATTTAATATCAAATAACCTTACATTATATTACTATTTAATAATATAATGTGCTATAATATTATTTAATATTATTCTAATATTAAATAATATATTATGCCATAATATAGTCCAATTATATTACACTTTATTATTGAGATTTCTTATCTAACTAAAACTCAAATAATATTATGATATTTTAGTTTTGTCCATACTTTTTGTGTGTGATTTTATAAGTTCTTATTACGTTAGTGGTGACCTTAAAAAAGAATCTTATTTTAAGATCATAGATAATGAGTGGTATTTAACAATACATCGTCGACACCTAAATAATAAAAATGTTTGTGATTTGACATACTTAATTTATGATCAATATCATGCAATTTGATTTTTTTTGTATTTGTAGTCAGATTGAAGTCAAGACATGAAATGTGTCATCCTTGTTAACATTCAACTTACGTTTCTTGATAATGAATAAACTAATCAAAACAAATGATTAATGTTACATATTGATTTATTTGAGTACGACTATACATTTATTAGTTTCATTAAATCAAGAGGCCCACGGATATCACTCCTCCTATATAAGAAGAACAAAATCTTATATACGTTACTCACATCTCTTCACATGATTTGTGATATACCAAATTATCATTCTATTGGCCATCTCAATCAAATGCGACATAGGATGGTGTTAAAGTATTCGACTCCTTATATAGGAAATTGTAGTGATTTCAGGTCAAAGGACTTCCTTTATTATAGTCACATGAGAATTGCTAATAACATTCTATAATCCATATAACATTCTTATAGTGGGTCAATTCAGTATATTTGTTCTTTAATAGTGTACCTATGTATTGACTTGATACCATATATCCATGATTTAAAGTCATCAATCACTCTACATATTAGTCTTGATATATTATTGCTATCCCATATCACAATAATACTTAACTAGGGACAATTTAAGAGTAACAATTACTTCAGAGACAATTACTATATTAAATTATATTGTGCAAATATAGAAACAAAATATAATAATTGTATTGCCCCAAATTATGATACAATGTATGTTATTACCATCATTTTATGATTGACTCCTGGGGTATACACTAACGGAATGGAGAGTTCAATATGACCAAAGCAACTGATATATTTCATGCAATTGTTGGAAGTTTGAAACATTTGGAATAATATACTGTCATGCTTTGAAAGTTTATAATGCGAAAGACATGAAAAAATTCTCTAAGCAACACATTCTCAAAAGGTGAACAAAAGAAGTGAAAAGTGGGATGATACATGATAATAGGGAAAATAAGATCCAAACAAATCCTAGGCATAAAAGAATGCAACAGTATAGACAACTATGTAGCATGATAAATAGATTAGTAATCAAAGCATCTGACTATCCAGAAGTATTCTCATTGGTTCATAAGGGCATGTTAGATATGAGCAAGCAAGTCATGGAACTTCAATCGAGCCTACAGAGTTTAGAAAATGAAGGCGACGCAAGCATAACACCACCAATGGTTTCCATTTCATAACTAAGGGGAATTCAAGAAAAAATATGGCAAAAGGAAGAAGAATTGACCAAAGAGGTAGCTAGAAAAATTAGTAAAAAGAAGAAAAAAGGTTTCCACGGTTATAGATTAAGAAAATCACCCATCTACGATATGCACATATGTGTTTCTCTGTTTTATGATTGTTAATAAAAAAATATTAATGTTGACTTTCTCTCTTTTAGGACAATCAAATGCAAGCAAGCTCTTTTACCATTATATCTCATGCATTGTATGCACCTTTAACATTAGGAGTACTATATGCACCTTAAGCATCGTATGCACTATCAACATCATATGCACCTTCAGCATGCTCTCAAGCAGTTGAAAGTAACCTTACTTATACTGAAATGTTGTTGATAAGCACAATAAAGTATTTGATACTTAGAGATTTCTTCTAGGTAACAATTGTTTATTTGTGATAAGAGTTGTTTTGTTTTGTATGCACCACTTAAATGTCCTATGCCATCACTTAAAGCATTAAAGTTTAGTAAAGATATCTCAAATGGTACATAATAATAATGCAATCAAAACATTGAAAGAATGACAATAAAATATATAATTTTTTTAATTAATCTTTATTACAACTTAAGTGAAGTATGTGTGCCTATTCATAGTACAAGTAGTTCTTTATTACATTGAAACTATATTTTTTATTTCTTTTATTAGGTTACAACCAATCATAGGACAAGCTTACATAAAAAGGTTGAAGAGGCAAGTAGTTTCGTATACAAAGGAATGGAATTGGTTCTAATACAAGAGTCATGACACTCTCTTAATGCTTTCTTGATGCTTAAATATCGTTTTTTCCCTAAAGCTCTCATTATATGCTTGTATCCTATTTTATGCTTCATGCAAGTCAAAACATACATCATATTAAATGAAATGTTTCAACAACAAGTTATACTAGATATTATATTGTTCGTTTGATTCCCTTCATGCTCTCTATGATCCTATAGAACAAATTACACACCACATTAAATGTAAATTTTAATATGTCAAAAGAAAAAATAAACATGTAGTTAGTATGCTACTGGATTCCTATAAGTGTTTTTGACTATATTAGAAAATTGTTGCATCTACCATTGGCATCTACTAATAGCATTTAATGAGGTCCAAGCATCTACAATATGGTTAAAACTTGAACTATATTAAAAGGAGCAAGAAATTAGAATCTACAACTTAGCGTGACATGCATGACATATTCATTCTTTCTCCTACACTAGAGTAAACCATATTCATCAGAATAATGGACGCAATCTTTCAGATACCATTATATATACGTTGCATCTTCTTAGAGTCCTCTACAATTAATTGAACATTATCACTAGCTAAAACTCTGATTCGATATTGAACATAATGAAATGTTTTAGATTGCTTCATTACCATAGTTTATTCTTTCTCCTGCTTGTTAGTCTCTTGGGTATTCAACTGATGCAATATTCATTGGGCATAACCTTATTCAAGGAATTTCAACTTTAACAGTTCGATAAATGTTTTATTAATTAATGGCCTACATTCCAGTATCAAAAACTCTAATGGCTACCCATCATGTTTATCAATTTTTATCCATATTATCAACAAAAATGACAGAGATACCCACTTAACATTCCATAAATTAAGGTCACAAATTTAACCACAGGCACCAATTTTCTACAATGTGGAAATGGCACAATCAAGATTATGGCAGCAATTCCATTGCTCGGTGTAACTTGTGACAAAGACACACGACACGCCAAGCATCACCATTCATCAATGTGCTCAAGATAAAATTGCTTTTAGATCAATATCATGACTTACTAATACATATTTTATTGAGATCAATATCATAATTGACTAATCGATATATATTTTATTTTCTTTTTTAAAAAGAACACAATTGAGATATCAACAACCAAAAAAGAGACTCCAATACTATACATGTGCTCTCTTGGCCATTCCCTGCATGTACCACAACCATAAGCCCACAATTAAAATCTATATAAGAATCAATGGAGGCCATCGTTACATGCATCTCATAAGTAAGAGAGGGCACTCACAACTCTTGGATGCTTTATAACGATCTCAACTGTTGCTTCATCACTTAATTGTTCCCAAAGGCCATATGATGCAAATATCAAGAATAAATCTTTTGGCTCAAGCTCCCTAATGAGGATTTATGGTTCAATTGTCATTATAGGATGCTTCAAAGGAACTAGGTTTCTAACTTGCTGAAAAACTAAGAGAACGTCATAAATTTGGTCGGAGAGATCACCTAAGAGAACACGAGGTTTGAGCCAAGGATTTCAACGAAGAAGGAATGACAGATCGCAACTTTGGGAGCCTCCTTATTTGTGGGCTCTAATGGATGATGGAGATCTCATAGCAACAGACAGCCTAGAAGCCTTTTTTCCCCCCTCATTATTGGAGGCATGGAACGGGGCATTGCAAAGAGTTTACAGAGCCTGCATCTCCCTGCAAAATGCAAGATCCATACGTGGTCTAGCAAGGCTCTTATGTAGGCACTTCTAATGCTAATCGTAAGATCCAAAAGATCAATAGGGCTTAAATTATACCCTTATATCTCGAACTAGTTGAGCCTTGTTAAACTAAATCGGTCAAATTAATTTTCATTGTACTATAACTTTTGTTCCCTTGTACATTAATAAAACAATAAATGGAGTTTTAATCCACTTATTCACTTCAATCAAAATTAGACATGCCTATCTATAAAACACTTGAATTTGTGAGGGTACATTTATCCGGTCGCTTGTATCACTTTGTCAAGGGAAATTTAAGATGTATACTCCTTTGTTTCTTTTCACTACCCACCATTCCATTTTAATATCACCAGATTCTCCCGTGTGAAAAAGGAAAAAACAAAAAAAAAAGAAGCGAATTCCAAGCATTTTAAAAAGTAAAGGAATCGTCTCCACAATTTTCGGTAGATTTACAAATGCTGAGACAAGATATATGGGTTTTATTAACACATTTTTGTCAATAAAGATTTTAAAAAATTACATAATTTTCGTATGATATCTTATATATATATTTTTTCAATTTTTTGCTTTACAACTTTTTAGTAGCATTTTTTTAAATTCTCAATTTCTAATACATTAATTTTAATTTATATAAAATATATTTATTTTTATAATAATTTAAGAAATAAAATATTATATTTAGAAATTTATATATTAAAGTTATAATTAAATTATAATTCATCAATTCATATATAATTTATCAAAAAATATAATAATTACTGTTCAATCGTTACCTTTTTTGTTTTTGGGGGAGAAAGCTCTGCTGTTACAACTTGCAACTCAACGCGGGGGTGAACATTGAATCGAGAGTTCAGCAAATAAGAACTCGCCACCTCATCATTGATCGCTGACAACTCAAAAGCGATTAGCGGTGGCTTCACCGAGCACCAGAAAGTGCTCTGATGTTTCGGTTTTGCCTCTTGTAGCTTCCTATCTTTCTAGCTCTTGTGCTCCTTCAATTCGATCTCTCTTCCCGATCAACTCCATCTCATCCATATTCATTGATGCAATTGCGAAATTGAATATAATTTTGTATTGGATGAAGAATTTGGTATTGTTAGGGTTTCATCGATTGTTGAACTATTTAATGTAATTTATAAAATAAGAAGTAGTAGAACTGGGGGCGAATCAGTCTCGGTCACGCCGAAGCCCAGCGGCGGCTTCATCGTCGCAGGGACCATGGTTCTTCCTCCGCACTAATCGTGCACCTCGTGTTCACACCCTTGCGTATCTTCACCAAATCGAATCTGTGAGCCGCTACGCATCCGATCATAACCGGCCAGTATCGTCGGCGCCGCTACCCGTCATGGAAAATACTGGCAATTCTGCTCCCTCACCTTTGGAAGAACCTGAGTACTTGGCCCGCTATTTGGTCATCAAGCACTCGTGGCGTGGCCGCTATAAGCGGATACTATGCATATCCGGTGTTGCCATTATAACTTTGGATCCGTCGACGCTGGCCGTGACGAATTCATATGATGCGGCAAACGATTTTGAGGGAGCGGCACCAATTTTAGGGCGCGATGAGAATTCGAACGAGTTCAGTATCAGTGTGCGGACTGACGGACGTGGCAAGTTCAAAGCCATGAAGTTCTCATCGAGATACAGGGCGAGCATTTTGACAGAGCTGCATCGAGTACGGTGGAATAGGCTGGGGCCAGTAGCTGAGTTCCCAGTGCTTCATCTACGGCGACGGACCTCTGAGTGGGTTCCTTTTGTAAGTTACTCCACTGTTTTCAAATTTTCGGTCGCTCTACTTTATAAAGATAATTTATTCCGGTAGATGGTTAGAAGATACAAGTTGTTTTTTTGTAAGTTTCATCTGGTTTGTAAAGCAAAATCACCGCATTGCTGGGAAACATGCTTGCATCTTGATTAAGGGTTTCATGCATATTATAGGACTAGAAAGAGTGTATGCCAATGTTTGTTAGTCATTATATGCTTTGTTTGGACTTTAGAGGGTGTGTGTAATAAATTGAAAGCTTTCTTGAAGCTATTTTTTCTTGGTTAAATGTGATGATGCGCAATGATGCTATTCTCTTACCCATTATTGTTTAAGAGTAGATATTGGTTTTATGTCAAAGGGATGGATATTCTGTAGCAAATGTGGAGAACTGAGTAGATTCAAGATGGTCGGAAATGAGCCTTTATATTACTATTTGGCAGTTGTGTAATGAATGGTAAACTAATTGTTTTGGATGACTGTTGACTCTTGCAGAAATTGAAAGTGACTTATGTTGGTGTTGAACTTATTGAGATAAAATCTGGAGACCTTCGCTGGTGCTTGGATTTTAGAGACATGGATTCACCTGCAATTATAATTCTATCTGATGCTTATGGAATGAAAAATGTTGAGCATGGAAGTGGTTTTGTTCTGTGTCCCTTGTATGGAAGAAAATCTAAAGCTTTCCAAGCTGCTTCTGGAACCTCAACTTCTGCTATTATCTCAAATTTGGTATGCATCGCATTCTCAATACTTCAAAGTATTATTTGGGGATACATTGGCATCTTGAATTAGGCCACCTTTTGGTGCTGAAAAAGGAAGAACTATTGCTTTGGCAAATGGTTTTATTGTGTTTTTTGGATAACTAGAGTGTTGTGTTTTACATTTTTATTATCAACAATAATATTGGTGTGTACTATCATTGCAGACAAAAACTGCAAAATCCACGGTTGGCCTGTTGCTGTCTGTGGAGAATTCCCAAACCCTCACCATATCCGAGTATATAAAACGAAGGGGTATCTAGTTATTAACAACTTTGTGCTCTTTCCGCTTTTCAAATTATTGATTCTCTTGTGGTTGGTAAGTTACCTACAGAGATTTAATTGTTTAACCTTCAAACAAATAAATGTATGCAGCAAAAGAAGCGGTTGGTGCAGAAGACACCCCTTTGGGGGGTTGGTCTGTGACTAGGTTGCGATCTGCTGCCCATGGAACTCTAAGTGTTCCAGGTTTGAGCTTAGGAGTTGGCCCAAAAGGAGGACTTGGTGAGCATGGTGATGCTGCCTCTCGTCAACTCATTCTTACGAAGGTCTCACTTGTTGAAAGGCGTCCCGAGAACTATGAAGTAAGTGACGCATTTATTACGTGAATTAACTAAAAGGTGTGTAGATGCTCTGAAACACTACATGCACACTTTTAGCTTTTTGATAGGCTTTTTAAAGATACATGATGTCCTCATATATAAAGATTTTGCATGAGAGAAATTAAGCATTAACATAAACAACTATTTTCTGAGATATACTTGATGTACATACAGTTCTGATTATATTTAGAATATCAGAATCAGGATATCAGAAGTTTAAAGTACATGCCATGTACATAAATCGGATTTTGGCAGTGTAAAACACGAAAACTATGTGTAACAAACTTTTATCCTTTTAACATAGCCTCCTTGGAATCATAACCTATATATTTAACTGATTGCATGATGCAAAAAGTATCATTCTTTATGAGCTAAAGGAAACTTTATACATGAAATTTGCAGATATTATGCATTTGTCATGAACACATGCATAGAATGTATAATTGTGTTTGTTGATAGTTTATAGAGGCTCTATGTGTATCTAAAACAAAACATAGTATATTAATGCATGTATATGACTGAGTGGATATATACTCAGAAGAGTTATGTCAAATGTTGAGAATTTTCACTAGATGTTTGCAGGCTGTTACTGTCCGTCCTTTGTCTACCGTAAGTGCTCTTGTTCGATTTGCTGAAGAGCCCCAAATGTTTGCAATTGAATTCAGTGATGGGTGCCCCATCCATGTAAGCATTTGCTATGTTACTCTGGTTGTGATTCACTATGTTATAAAGTTTCTCATGTGTATGGCATGAATTGTAGATCTATGCAAGCACATCCCGTGATAGCTTACTTGCAGCAGTTCGCGATGTGCTACAAACAGAAGTAGGTAGATGTATCTTCTCTTGATTAAGAATTGTTCTGTGACTGTACATGTATGTTGAGACATGAGGGTTCATATCCGGCATAAGTTATTAAATATCTTGTGAAACCTTTTCCTGCAACTGGAGTTAATATATGTTCATTGCAGAGTTAAGTGTATGTTTGAATTCTGGTATTGGTTTTGTGCAGGGTCAGTGTGCAATTCCTGTATTGCCAAGGTTGACAATGCCTGGTCACCGTATTGATCCTCCTTGCGGGAGAGTTCATTTGCAATATGGTCAACAAAGGCCTGTTGCTGATATAGAAAGTGCATCTATGCATTTAAAACATTTAGCAGCAGCTGCCAAAGATGCTGTTGCTGAAGGTGGTTCTGTACCTGGATCAAGAGCTAAATTATGGCGTAGAATAAGGGAGTTCAATGCCTGTATACCATACAGTGGGGTGCCTCAGAACATTGACGTACCTGAGGTTACTTTGATGGCCTTGATTACTATGCTTCCTGCAACTCCCAATCTTCCTCCAGAGTCTCCTCCTTTGCCACCCCCTTCACCGAAAGCAGCAGCAACAGTGATGGGATTCATTGCATGCTTACGTAGATTACTTGCTTCAAGAAGTGCGGCCTCACATGTAATGTCTTTTCCTGCTGCTGTTGGAAGGATAATGGGTTTACTCAGAAATGGTTCAGAGGGTGTGGCTGCTGAGGCTGCTGGTCTAGTTGCAGTACTCATTGGTGGTGGGCCCGGTGATGCAAATACTGTGACAGATCTTAAAGGAGAGTGGCATGCCACAATTATGCATACCAAGTCAGTATTGTTTGCTAATCATGGCTATGTTATTATTCTTGTCAACAGACTAAAGCCTATGTTGGTATCACCATTATTGTCAATGGCTGTTGTTGAGGTGCTTGAGGCTATGATTTGTGACCCACATGGGGAGACTACCCAGTACACTGTTTTTGTAGAGTTGTTACGCCAAGTAGCTGGACTGAAGCGTCGCTTGTTTGCACTGTTTGGTCATCCAGCTGAAAGTGTCAGAGAAATAGTAGCTGTGATTATGCGAACAATTGCGGAAGAGGATGCCATTGCCGCAGAGTCCATGCGGGGTGCTGCTCTGTGTGATGGTGCTTTGTTGAGACATTTATTGCATGCATTTTTCCTTCCTGCTGGTGAGCGTTGTGAAGTTAGTCGACAACTTGTTGCTCTTTGGGCAGATTCTTACCAACCAGCTCTGGAGCTATTGTCTCGAGTTCTGCCTCCTGGCCTTGTTGCCTATTTGCACACGCGTTCGGATGGAGTTCTAGCTGAAGACACAAAACAAGAAGAGTCATTAACTGGAAGAAGAAAACGACGCTTACTTAAACAAAGGAAAGGTCGCATAGGAAGAGGAATAACTGTGCAAGAGCAATCCTTCTCTTCAGTTAATAATTTTGATGGTGCTGATTCAGGTAGGCAAACAGGGGTTGCTGCTTATAGAGGGACAGACAACCATCATACATGTGCACCTGACCCAAGCTTTTCACAGGCTTCAAACATTCAATCTTCACTTGTTTACCCCAGTGAAAAATTGAGCAATGGATCCTCTGCAGGAGAAGCACAAAACGGGCATTCAGCTGTTTTGGCTTCAGCTATTGCACCATCTGCAAACTCAAGTGAAGAAGCAGCAGGACCCAATTCTTTGAGTTCAGTTGACCCTGACAGCAATGCAATTGGTTTGGAGAGCACAGGAGTTCCAGCTCCTGCTCAAGTTGTTGTGGAGAACATCCCTGTAGGATCTGGTCGGCTAATATGCAATTGGCCTGAATTTTGGCGAGCTTTTGGTCTAGATCATAATCGTGCAGATTTGATATGGAATGAGCGTACTAGGCAAGAGTTGAGGGAAGCTTTGCAAGCTGAAGTTCATCTACTAGATGTTGAGAAAGAGCGTACTGAAGATATTGTTCCAGGGGGTGCTACAGTGGGAATGATAACTGGGCTTGAGAGTATACCACAAATATCTTGGAACTACCCTGAATTTTCTGTCCGTTACCCAAGCTTGTCAAAAGAAGTTTGTGTGGGCCAGTATTATCTGCGACTGCTGCTTGAGAGTGGCAGTGGTGGCAGGGCACAGGACTTCCCATTGCGTGATCCAGTTGCATTCTTTAGAGCACTTTACCATCGGTTTTTATGTGATGCAGACACAGGGCTTACTGTAGATGGTGCTGTTCCTGATGAACTAGGTGCATCTGATGATTGGTGTGACATGGGTAGGTTAGATGGTTTTGGAGGAGGTGGTGGGTCATCAGTAAGAGAGCTTTGTGCAAGGGCAATGGCAATTGTATATGAACAACATTACAAAACTATTGGTCCTTTTGAGGGCACAGCTCACATTACTGTTCTCTTGGATAGGATTGATGACAGGGCTTTAAGACACCGGCTTCTTCTACTTCTGAAGGTGTGTCAAAATTGAATCCTTTCATAGCTTCTTCATGTTTGCTAGTGTGTGGTCCCTCCATCCTTACTTTTCTTTTTTTTTTTTTCTTTTTTTGGGTGAGGGTTGGGGTTGGGGAGGGGGGGGGGGAATTGGTTGAACTTCCTTTTGTATATTGTCATGCTTCTGGGTGAAGTTTATCCTAATATATGTGCTAATATCTTTGTAGTACTAATGTTTGGCAGGTGTTTGGCACAAAAAAAAATTCATTGACTTTTAACCTTTTTCAATGTGTCCATAATTGCCATTTGATAAATATTGTCAATGTTGATTTAATTTAATTTTATAAAATGGCATGGAGGTGTAAAGAATGCTTGAGTGAACATTACAATTTACCAATAAAAATTATGTAAAATTTACTGTATTTTACTCAATGTCAGGCTTTAATGAAGGTTTTATCAAATGTTGAGGCTTGTGTTCTAGTTGGAGGTTGTGTATTAACTGTTGATATGCTTACGGCGGTCCATGAAGCCTCAGAGAGGACAGCTATTCCCTTGCAATCTAATTTGATTGCTGCAACTGCTTTTATGGAACCTCTTAAGGAATGGATGTATATTGACAAAGATGGTGTCCAAGTTGGACCTTTGGAAAAAGATGCTATTAGAAGGTTATGGTCTAAAAAAGCTATTGATTGGACAACAAGATGTTGGGCTTCTGGCATGCTAGATTGGAAGAAGCTGCGTGATATTCGTGAGCTCCGTTGGGCACTTGCACTTAGAGTTCCTGTCCTTACACCACCTCAGGTAAAGTTATGTTTGCAGATAGGAGACAATATTGCTATTGATATAAATATCAATTGCTAATGAACTTGATGCATATAGTCTGATTTTTTCTTCCCTTATGCTAGAGGACTAATATGTATATTTGTCTTAAGGTTTTGCTAATTTCTCTCAATGATTTGTTTTCTTTGTGCAATTAAAGATTCATTCTTGTCTTAGTTTATATAGACACAGATTAATAGGCTGTTCCTGCTGTTAATCTGTTTTGCTTATGATAAAACTTCTGACTTAGCAGAGTACAAACAGTTCTGGCAAGCTGTTTTCCAAATCTCTTACTTAAGCTAAGTATGAGAACTGGAAAAGCGCCTTTCTTGCTTAGGTATTCGCATTTAGGTGCTGTTATGTTGATGGCCTTCAGCTTTTGCACATTTTGAAGCATAATGATGAATAGATCGTTTTGTTATCCTGAAATTAGCATCAATTGCGTGATCGGAAGTGTTTTTATGACAATTATTTGTCTCAAATATCACATATCTTTTAATTTCTTTCATCTCTCATTTTACTTTGCCTAGTTCCCTTCTGATAGAAGGACATTGTATGTAGGTAGGGGATGCAGCTTTATCCATATTGCATAGCATGGTATCTGCACATTCAGATTTAGATGATGCTGGAGAGATTGTTACTCCAACTCCTAGAGTAAAACGAATATTGTCAAGTCATCGCTGTCTTCCACATATTGCACAGGTAATTTGAGGAGTTGTTTGCTTATTAAGCTGTCGTGCTGATTTTTCCAAATTTTCTTTAGAAGTGATGCACTTGGATGCATGTTATTGGTGATTAATTCATTTTAGAGATTTTTTTGGGGGGCTATGATGGAATTTCATAGTCTCTGGTTGCCTTCACTTAGAACTTTATAATTAGTATACTTTTTGATGTGTTGCAACTTTCTAGCTTATCTTCCTAAAATATTATCTTGTCTAGTTTCTTTGATTTGATTGTTTGGACTCCCAGCCAGAGTTGACACATCTTTATAGCGGTCTTATTAACTCTTGTTGCCTTTATTATTTTTAAATGAACCTTCTTAATATGAGATAATATCATGTGGTTAATTGTTGATTTATGTAGACTTTCCCTTTTTTGCGAGTTAAATAATGTGATATTGTGACTTACATTTTTTGGGGGGTGAGGATTGTGCATAGGCCATTCTTTCTGGGGAACCTAGTATTGTTGAGGCAGCTGCTGCTTTGCTGAAGGCCATTGTCACCCGGAATCCCAAGGCCATGATACGTTTATACAGCACTGGAGCATTTTATTTTGCACTGGCTTACCCTGGATCTAATCTACTTTCAATTGCACAACTCTTTGCTGTCACCCATGTCCATCAAGCATTTCATGGTGGCGAAGAGGCTGCAGTTTCGACTTCATTGCCATTGGCAAAACGTAGTGTTCTTGGTGGACTGCTCCCTGAATCTTTGTTGTATGTACTGGAGCGTAGTGGTCCAGGGGCATTTGCTGCAGCAATGGTTTCTGATTCCGATACTCCAGAAATTATATGGACACACAAAATGAGGGCTGAAAATCTAATTCGTCAGGTATTTTAGTTCATAATCATTAAATTTGGGTTACTTTTCCAATGTGATATCAACACTGTAGAAGTTAATCCATGCTCCTTTGCTCTTTATCAGGTTTTGCAGCATCTTGGTGATTTTCCGCAGAAATTATCACAGCACTGCCATGTTTTATATGAATATGCCCCTATGCCTCCAGTTACATACCCAGAGCTAAGAGATGAAATGTGGTGTCACCGCTATTATCTCAGGAACCTATGTGATGAGATTCGATTTCCAAATTGGCCTATTGTTGAACATGTTGAGTTTCTGCAGTCATTACTGGTATTGTGGCGTGAAGAGTTGACAAGAAAGCCTATGGATCTTTCAGAAGAAGAAGCTTGCAAAATCCTAGAAATATCCTTGGAGGATGTATCTAGTGATGATGGAAATAAGAAGAATTCCTTGGAGATGGGAGAGGAAGTATTTAGCTTATCCAAGCAGATTGAGAACATTGATGAAGAAAAATTAAAGCGACAGTATAGGAAACTTGCAATGAGATATCATCCTGACAAAAACCCAGAAGGAAGGGAGAAGTTTCTTGCTGTGCAGAAGGCCTACGAACGCCTCCAGGTAGTGAAAAGTTTCCATATTATGCATAGGCTTTTTTGGAAATGAGATGTGTGTACCCGTGGGTTTGTCTACATGGCTTAACAGCAAGATTGCTGTGGATGCTTTTTTATTCCTAAAAAAGCAGCTCCAAAATGCATGCATGCAGCCTTAAAGAATGTTGTGATATATTTGAGTATAGGAATGTGGTGTTATAGACATTATACTAGTTGTGAGGACAAATGTTTTTCTTGAGCCCCTTTCCCCCATCCCTGGAGTTTGTATTGGTATGAAAAATAAAATGATAATGATAACTATTTATTTTTCATTCTGATGCTCAGTGAATGTTCATAGTCCTCTGTGCAATGAAATCGTTGTCAAAATGTTTATCTTTTTTTTGTGTACAAGCAACTATATCACCCACCTTTTTTCTGTTTGGAGTTGCTCAAACGTGTACCTTGTTTGACTGCATATCAGGCTACCATGCAAGGGTTGCAAGGTCCTCAGCCTTGGAGATTGCTTCTTTTATTGAAAGGACAGTGTATATTATACAGAAGATATGGAGATGTATTGGAGCCATTCAAATATGCTGGCTACCCCATGTTGCTCAATGCAGTTACTGTGGACAACGATGATAACAATTTTCTTTCTTCAGACAGAGCTCCTCTCCTTGTTGCAGCATCAGAGCTTGTTTGGCTGACGTAAAAATCCTTTGTTCTTTCTTGTTAGGTTTTTGTTATGCTTATAACTTTTATCACACATTCTGATAACTTCATTTAATCTTCATGTGGTCAGGTGTGCATCTTCTTCATTGAATGGTGAAGAGCTGGTGAGGGATGGGGGAGTACAACTTCTTGCAACTCTTCTTTCCCGTTGCATGTGTGTCGTTCAGCCTACTACTCCTGGAAATGAACCATCAGCCATCATTGTTACAAATATCATGCGAACCTTTTCAGTTCTGAGTCAATTTGAGGCTGCTAGAGCTGAGATGCTCGAGTTTTCTGGATTAGTTGAGGACATTGTGCACTGTACTGAACTTGAGCTTGTACCTGCAGCTGTTGATGCTGCTCTACAGACTATTGCCAATGTTTCTGTTTCCTCTGAGATGCAGAATGCTTTACTGAAGGCTGGTGTATTATGGTATGTCTGCCTTCTCAATTGGTTTTTTCTAGCATTCCGTAATTGTTATGTTGTACTAATCCCTCTCAACCATGAATTTGCTGGAGGACCTTTCCTCCTAAGAAGTCAAAGTTAAAAAAAAAAAAGACTCCTGGATCTCCTTATTTATGTCTACAGCAGTATGGCTTATATAATTTCTGGGTGATGATTTCTTTATGAATGAAGTTGAGTGATAATAGTGTCATTTACTTTCTAGTTTGGTTGATGTTGATGAAGAAACTATACTGATTTAATGAGTGTATTTGTTAGTCATTAGTAAATTAATTCAATAGTGTGGTGGTGGGATCATTTAAGAGGGAAGAAATGTAGTCTTTCATTCATTGAATTTTCTTGCACTTGCACTGTAATAAATAATTGTATGAGAACTGTTTGATATGTTATTCAGTGATTTAATTTTATACCAGTAGCTTATTTTAGACATCCCCTTTATATGTAGTGCTGACAAGGCAATGACCTTATTTTTCTCCTGTACTTGCTTGTAGAATAGTAAATTTGTTAGGATAATGAAGTTGATATAGGCCTTGTGGACATTTTCTTTCTTCTTTACTTCTTTCTCAACTCCTTATAACAGTTTTGTCCATGTTTTAGTGTCTCCCAGATCATTCTGTTATATTGTAGTGATTTAGTGGTTGATTCTTTTGGAGTTCAGACCATTTTAACATTATATACATCTGATTTTACCATCCTCATCATGGTGCTATTAATATTTTTGGTTATTGGTTAGAGTACAGGCTTTGACTTTGTATGTCAACTGGAATTATTGTTCATACTGGAACAATTTTTTATCTTCTTTAGTTATATTCTGCAAATATTTTCAGACTTACCCATTAAATGTGGTTTGGGATAGGTACCTTTTGCCTTTGCTGCTTCAGTATGACTCCACTGCTGAAGAATCTGATACTACAGAGTCACATGGTGTTGGTGCTAGTGTTCAAATTGCCAAAAACACGCATGCTATACGAGCGTCCCTGGCCTTGTCAAGGATTAGTGGTTTATGTGCTGATGAAAATTCAACACCTTATAATAAGGCTGCAGCTGATGCTCTCAGAGCTTTGCTTACTCCTAAGCTTTGTAGCATTTTAAAAGATCAAATGCCTAAAGATCTGCTATCCAAATTAAACTCGAACCTGGAGACTCCTGAGGTAAATGCTTCCCCCCCACCCCCCCTCTAGATTCTTAGCCAAAAAAAAAAAAATTCAATATGGGAGCCCAATGTTCTTGTGGGACTTCTTCAACTTGATATTAATATATATATATATATATATATATAATGCTTTGCATTCTTTCTCTCCCTCAAGATACAATAAATGGCAAGCCTTTTTATATCTCATTTTTGCTTAGGCTATCTGAGCTTAAAGTGACTTTTAATGGCCACTAGATCAAGTCTGTTTAACAAGTAAAGATATGGTTAAATGTTATTAGCAATCTCTATATTGTTTCCATTTTATTTCAGTAGGCAAAGATGATGTTCAGGATCTACACATATTTTATAGCATCAATGTACTAACATTAAGGAACTACCTAGCTGACTGATTTTGAGCAAAGGATAGAGAACTAGATGTGATAAATAGTGCTGTAGATTATTACAGAATTTTTGCCTCACTTAATAGCTTAAATTTTTGAGTTGAATGGTCCCTGACATCATATCAAAGCCATCATGACAAAATGGTTAGGCGCTCAATCATTATTGTCCTCTGTTCTCTCAATTAAATATTTAGTGTCAGCTTAAGATACTGTGAGTTTGTGCTTTGTCCCACACTTAAAGTGCAGGGGGCTTTCATGTCATAGGCTTGTTGGAGATTATAGTAAGATTACTCATGGGCCTTCTTTTAATCGTTTAAATTTTTGAGTTGAAATTGTTCTTTATAGGTAGAATGGCTTGATAGACCATATGTAATTTCTATAGTCCTTAAGGTTATTACATGATTGGTTTTAAATCAAAACCAGTGCCTTTTTTTTTTCAATTCCTTTAGAAGTGGTTGATGATTTTTGAACCCTCCAAATTAATGCTATGAGAGGCTATAACCTGCTGTAGGATTATTCAGATTTAAAATGATTTGGGGCAAAGCCCTAGGATAAAATCAGTAGCATTCTAGATATTGGGAGAGAAAAGAATGGGCTAAAGAGAGACCATGAGCTTTGCTTAGTTTATTATTATTATTATTTATTTTGCTTAGTTGGTGTGTGTCTTTCTTATATGCTGTAGCCCGTTCCTCTTCCTTTTTTCTTTTTTTTTTTCCCCCTCAAAGGAGGATACTGTATTTTATGATCCTCTACTTCACTCCTTTTCTTATCTAATAAGATTTCTTTTTTAAAAAGAGAAAAAGAATGGTAAAAGAAATCTTAAATACAACCGAATGATGATTTTTGTTCTGGTTAAGCAACCAAACAAGTTAGAGTATATCTTTGTCGAAAGTGATCAAACTATTCAGTTACATCATTGAAACCCTCTTTAAATAGGACAGAAACCCCAACTAATTACAAATCCTCACCCTTAAATTAAGTCTGATCTTATCAGTCTAAAAACTTGAGCAAAAAGAAACTTAGGCATCAATAAAAGATAAAGATAAAGTTGCTTCATTCTAATCACTGATGGTACTCTAAGATGAACCGTGCTCAAGTTATACTAGAATGAACATAACCATGTCACAGTTGCGTGAACAGTAGCTTTTAATCCAATTGCTTATCCATCATAAAGGAGAAATTTTTTATCATTCTATCCTATGCTGAAGAAAATTTATCACATAACCTAATCATGAACTAAGGCCCATAAACTTGGTGCTTTCTTTTTATAATAAAACCAATAAATACGCCATCTTGATTTTAAAGATGCAGTGGTACACAATGTTTGTAGGGTAAATTTATGCAACCTCTGGTCTAAGCTATTGTATCTAATATTTGTCCTTGGAAACTAAAAAATTGGTGGAGATATACCCTACAAAATTAGTCAATGTGCTATTTGTAGTTTCTTTTAGACACTAGGTAAGTTTCAACTTTCTAGTTTAGGCAGTCTCTCTCTATTTCATGTATAATTTTGTATTTGTATGAGTAAAAAGTTTAGTTTTATTTTGACACCATCTTTTGAAACTATATACTGTAGATTATCTGGAACTCTTTGACAAGGACAGAGCTGCTGACATTTGTGGATGAGCAGCGTGCATCTCAAGGTTCTGATGGTTCATATGACATAAAAGATTCTTATGACTTCGTCTATACAGCACTAGCAAGAGAACTATTCATTGGCAATGTTTATTTGAGAGTCTACAATGATCAGCCAGACTTTGAAATTAGTGAAGCAGAAACTTTCTGTGTTGCTCTAATCGATTTTATATCACATCTTGTGCACAATCAAAATGCGGGAGATGCTGATGTTCATAACATAGTTGATTCCACCACTTCAGTCATTCAAATATCTGAGCATCAAACTGAGACTGTTGATGATGGATCAGTTAATGAGCAGCATGTCCAGGATAATTCCACAACAGAGTCTAACGGACAAGTAGCAGAAAAACAAGAACTTGAGTCGGATAAGAACCTTCGTGCTGCATTGACCTCCCTTCAGGTTACACTGCGTAATTGCCTTTGGATGTTGAGATTCATTACATTCAGCATGTCTGACTAATCTTTTCTATTTTCTGCAGAACCTACTCACTAACAAACCAAATTTAGCATCGATATTTTCTAACAAAGACAAGTTAATGCCTCTCTTTGAATGCTTTTCTCTGACTGAAGCATCAGATAGTGACATTCCTCAACTATGCCTGTGTGTGTTGTCACTCCTGACAGCCCATGCTTCCTGCTTGGGAGCCATGGTTGCAGATGGATCCAGCCTTCTCCTTTTATTACAAATGCTTCATTCAGCTCCAAGTTGTCGTGAGGGGGCTCTCCATGTTCTATATGCATTGGCAAGCACTCCAGAACTTGCCTGGGCAGCTGCCAAGCATGGTGGAGTGGTTTACATTCTTGAACTGCTCTTGCCTTTGAAGGGTACAAAAACTTCTATTTTAGTTTGTCTATTTTTGCCATTTTAGAAACTTTTTGCAATATGAAATTTATAATGGAAATAATCTGTGTAGATGAAATTCCACTCCAGCAAAGGGCGATGGCAGCCTCCTTGTTGGGGAAGCTTGTTGGCCAACCTATGCATGGACCAAGAGTTGCCATAACACTAGCAAGGTTTCTTCCAGATGGTCTGGTATCAATAATTAGAGATGGACCTGGTGAGGCTGTTGTAGTTGCCCTTGAGCAGACTACAGAGACACCAGAACTTGTATGGACACCAGCAATGGCAGCTTCCTTATCTGCACAAATTTCTACTTTGGCTTCAGAACTATTCCGTGAGCAGATGAAAGGTCGTGTCGTTGATTGGGATGTGCCTGAACAGGCATCTGGACAGCAGGAAATGAAAGATGAGCCACAGGTATCATCAGATATATGCTATGTTTAGAAATGGGTATTTTCTCTCATTGAATGGATTGAAACCTTTCGTTTGATGCAGGTTGGTGGCATCTATGTTCGGCTGTTTCTGAAAGATCCTAAATTTCCTCTGAGAAATCCTAAAAGATTCTTGGAAGGACTACTCGATCAGTATTTATCGTCCATTGCTGCCACACATTATGAGACGCAGGCTGTTGATCCAGAGCTGCCTTTGCTCCTCTCTGCTGCTTTGGTTTCATTACTCCGTGTGCATCCTGCACTAGCCGATCATGTTGGATATCTTGGGTATGTGCCCAAACTTGTTGCTGCTGTTGCCTTTGAGGGAAGGCGAGAAACAATGGCGTCATCAGGTGAGGTAAATAATGACAACCATGAAGACAGAACATATGATGCAGACAATGGATCAAGAGAGCAAAAACAAACTCCCCAAGAACGTGTGCGTCTCAGTTGTTTGCGTGTCTTGCATCAACTTGCAGCTAGTACCGCATGTGCTGAAGCCATGGCAGCAACAAGTGTAGGAACACCTCAGGTATCTGACAGAACTTATTCCATAGTTGAAGTTACATTTCCTAATGCTGGTTTTCCTACTCCTCCTTTACATCAAACCATGATAGTGACTTTTTGAGAGAATAGGCCTAATGGTCTACCTCCATTACACCATATAATTGTTATGAGTATGAATTCTTCTCTTCTACTCTCAAAAATTCTTGCTGAAGAAAAAGATTAGTTTAAATGTGAAAAGAACATTTACACTTGAAAAACAGGTCATAGTTGTCACTTTCTCTTAAAAATCATAAGATTTATTTTGACCTTGTATCTCCAAAATCCCTCTGGATTCCCCATTCAACCTCGTTACACAAAGCCAGTGACCCCTGGTTTACTGGAACTTTTGACCTATTTAAGCAGTCGTTTAGCTGCTAATCTTAGTTTCAAACTTCTGAGCACCTAAGCAGTGTCAAAGACCAATTTTTCTCAAAAGCTTAAGTTGTCAAATAAAGGCTCTTAATTATTTTTATTACTAGCTCATACCCTCACATGAAAGCTTTTTTGGCTTCAATGGTAGATAAAACAAAGACCCACCATATCTTGTGAAATTCTAATTTTAATTTGGTCAGAGGTTTTGAGACTATGCTAAGTACCATTTCTTCCCAAAAGGTTAAGCTGAAGGCCATGATTAGTTTTATCTTGGACAAGCTCCTATGAAAAATTTGGACCCTGACAATTGTGGGGAAATTCTTCTATACCAAGACATTTTGGCTTCGATGACTACACATATATTGGGGATTAAGGTTTAGATTGAGGATAGGAGGGTACCCCACTCAATTGAAGCTGATTTTGGCTTTCTTGGGTTATTTAAGGAGGAGAAAAGGGGGAAGAAAAATCAAGGTGCTATGCTGGAAATTTGTAAATTTCATAGGTCCCAAGATTCTCAATATGATGATTTAACTCTATTGTTCTTATTGGTACTTCTGTTATCTGTATATGTCACTTATGGATATCAATTTGTAACTATTATTGGCCAAATAGAATTGTACTGATTTTATTTTATATTTTAAATTTCATCTTCCAGGTAGTTCCTCTACTAATGAAAGCTATAGGGTGGCAAGGCGGAAGCATTTTAGCTCTTGAGACCCTAAAACGTGTTGTGGCTGCTGGAAACCGAGCCAGGGACGCTCTTGTTGCACAAGGACTCAAGTGAGTTCCTTATATATATCTAGTATTTGATATATGTCTATTCTTTATATTTGGTGATAGTAATTATGCTTTGATGGTTTAAATTCAGCATAAAACCTTGTCTTGCATAAGAAAACTGTCCAAAGATGAAAGTGAAATGGAAAATTCATGAACATCAATTTCAATTGTTTTGCCTGTTTCTTATTTGTTTGTTTGAATAAATCTTGCTTTGGGTCCTTTGATATCCCTATGGTTATATAAATATGTAGTTCAATCATGAAGGTATTGTATATTAAAGAGTCTAAAATTGGATTTAGTGTTGGATTAAATTCTGTGAACCCCAAAAGAATTTTTTTTTTTTCCTTTACGCATCCCTTAAAATGTGTATTATAGTGTTGTGTGCCTCACCTGTCTGTGTCTGGTTTTGGAATATATTTTAGCGATTTTTTAAATGGAAGTGTCAGTCAAGACAATGATTTAGAGGTAAGTAAAAATTGTTTTGCAAAGTACAGGCATTTGAAGTGACATGAATATTCAAGAGTGGAACCTCACATTTGCCATATGCCATATGGACTAGTGTATCAATCTAGGTTCCTTTTTTTGGGGGGGGGGGGGGGGGGGGGGGTGGGGTTTGGGGGGTGCTCAGAATCTATCTAGATTATTTGAAACACTTAATTACATTGGATGGTCCATCACTACAAAAGAACATCTAGAAACGTTAAAATTTGAAAATGCATCCATGCCATCAGTTGATTTGTAACCCCCTAATCATTTGTTTTAGAATTCCATTTTAATTCGATGCTGTGTATTCTTGTGAATTTATGGCTCTGTGGAGCTGTAGATCAATTCCCACATCTTTGTATGCTGTGTCCCCCATTCCATATTGTTTTGGTTTTTCGTCTGGTCCCCTCCATATTCTTAAAATTTTTATGTGTGGTAAGTCTAGTCTTTCCTAGGTTCCCCTGCCTTGCTGTATCTGTTTCCAAAGTTACTCCCAAGTCCCAACCATCCATTGAGGATGCCAACATAGCCATGGCACTGCTTGGATTGAATTTTTGTCTAACATAAATATCTGTATTATCATTTAATATTGATACTTACTTTTTTTGAGTAATGAGGATGTGAAATGGCAACAACAAAGATAATCCCAGAAACTTTATCTTTCTGCGAGGATCTGTAACTGGCTTTGAAAAGTCCGTATACTACCACGATAATTTTGTGGCTTTTCTGCTATGAAGTATAGATGAAGTTGCTCATGGTCATAGATTATAATATTCTTTATATTGTTTATTATAGAGATGCATACTTGGAAGACTTTGTTATGTGTTTCTAAAATATATTGTGCAAACTATGTAGGGTTGGTCTTGTTGAAGTACTTCTCGGTCTTCTTGATTGGAGGGCTGGGGGAAGGAGTGGACTTTGTTCTCAGATGAAGTGGAATGAATCTGAAGCATCTATTGGCAGGGTGCTTGCGATTGAGGTTTGAATCTCATACTTACTCATCCTGAGCACCCCCCCCCTTCTTTTTCTTTTTTTTTTTTCCTCCCTCTCTTTTCTTCAAAAGCAAATCTAACCTTTTGTCCTCCTTATTCTCCATGCCTATATTATTATTATTCTCTTTTTTGTTTGTTTTGAATTATTGTCTTTCTTTAGGTTCTCTTGTACTCTCCACAATTTTCCCTTGCATTTGATATTCACTTCCTTTTTTCTGGCTATAGCAAAATATTCATATGGTATTTACGTAGTTGTTTTCTTACCAGTTCAAAGTTCTATATATGACTATGGCTTTTTATGGAACCAAGCTTGAAGTCCTGTTACTTTAAATTTTCTAAATTTTTTGTTCTCTGATGTCCTCCAACGGCAAAGTACTTTGATTCTAAACTTCGTGTTTTCTTTTTATTAGTGGCACAATTGGTGGACAAACAATTTAAGTTCGCATGGTTTCTAAATTTTATTAGCTAGATTGACTTACTTGAACCAATTTTCTGCTAATTCCATTTATGCTGATAAGTTACACTTGTATGGTGATCAGGTCTTGCATGCCTTTGCCACTGAAGGAGCCCATTGTACTAAAGTGCGAGAAATATTAAACAGTTCTGATGTGAGTCTCAACTCATCTTTTTATTATGATTGCTTGTATTTTGACTTTTGCCGCTGGGCACTTCAAATCTTGTCACCTGCATTTTCCAGCAGATTTGTTGCAAGCGTTTATTGTAATCTTCTAAACGATATTTCTCCTGCTATGAAGGTTTGGAGTGCGTACAAAGATCAGAAGCATGACCTCTTCCTTCCTTCAAATGCTCAATCTGCAGCAGCCGGCATTGCTGGTCTGATTGAGAGTTCATCATCATCAAGACTCGCTTATGCACTTACAGCTCCGCCACCACAACCTGCTCCCTCTAGAGCTCCTCCATCATCCACATCAGACTTGAATGGAAAGCAGGATCAGCTTTCATAGTACAGAAAACTAGATTGTTTTAGCTGCATGTATTCAAGGTTGTACCTGAACCGGTGGCCTGTATAGTACATTGTACAGCTATACTGTCTCCTTGCCCCTGGGTTGACAACCGGGAAGCACGTGCAATTTTCTTAGAGTAAATTATTCGTTTGTATAAAGAGGGATTTTTCTACCCCTTTTTCCTTGTAAATTGAGTGGTGTATTTGCCAATGTACTACAAAGTAGTGAGGTGATTTTGTGCATTTCGCCGTTGTTTTAAGTTATATTTGCTTTGTGTCTACACATGATCATTTTTTTTTTTTTTGTAATATTAAGGTTATAAGTATAATCAAGTTTTGTTGGTAACTAATTTTTTTTTAACAATTTTTGAGGCGTATTCTTTAACGTAGGTTTGGTATATTTAGAATTTTACTTAAAAGGTTTTTCATATGAATCAAACACAGGTTAAAGAGATTATTTTCTGTTACCAATTAGATCATCGTCTCCGTCTCTGCGTTTACATGTGATTATTGGAGTCATATCTACTCACTATTCAACTGAAGCTCGTCCCCTACTTTTGAAAGATTGGATTACCCTTGTGCAATAAACGTAGAAAATGCAGAGTATGTATGCCCCTTTTATGAGTTTTCATTTGGTAAAAGCAACTAGTAAACTAGTCTATAGGGAAAGCTATACGTAGTTTAATTTTCATAGACTATTTAGTACGAAGGATGTTAAAAAAAAAATGTGATTATGGAAGGGATAAAAAGTAATTTTGAAAATAAAAAATAATGTGTATGTTATTATTTTAAAAAAGCAATAAAAATAATGAAATATTATTGAATAGTAATTATAAAAATATAATAAATATTATAAAAAAGAATATAAATAATCTTTACATATAAATTATCAAACGAAATGTATAAATACTTGCCCTAATAATTAAGGGAAAGACGTGGCTCCTTTAAAATAAGATGCGAGGATAGAGGTCCTGCCCAGGCTGCAAAGCTTTTGTACTTCGGTTCACACTCCCATCAGCCACTTTCCCCAGTTCATCTTTCAATTCTCTCTAGATTTCTAAATGGTAAATAGGCGGGAACAAATATCACACACAAAGACAAGATAAAACAAATTATTAAAAAAAAATTAATGCATCAGTTAGTGCAAAATTCAAAGTAAATACTTAAATAATTAAATTTATGAAATCAGTATATTAAATAATAATAATCATTCAATATATTAATCAATGCACAGTTTCGTCATCGAGAAGCTAATTTGTTGGTCGTTACCAACAATATGACCCGAGAGAGGCCCACATTAGACCAAATTCATTCATCATCAATATTTGCAGCTGCCAGGATAGTTGCAAAGTAAATGATCTTATTTTCATATTTGATATCTAATTAGGTCCATAATTCTTCTCAGGAACTTGTTATCTCCTTTGGTGTCTCCATCACAAACCTCCTCCCCCGCCCAAAAATAAATAAAACAAAGACATAAACATACATCTTAAAAACTATGAATAAGTAGTTGAGGGTCATATCAAGTTTTAAATTCAAAATTTTGCTTCATTATATTTTATTTATTACTACTGAAAAAAAAGGCGCTATGAATGAGACATCTTCATTCCCGTTTGCCTTCATCTTATTCCCAGTCAAAATACGCTTTTGGTTGGTATAGCTTTGAAATAGAATACCAATTTGCATTGCCCAAATACATGGGCCTGGCCCTCAAAGCCATGGTGAAAGAAACACCTCTTGATCATTAATGCAAGTCCTCCATATTGGCACAAAATAGTATAATCAAGTTACTTGTGTGTCTCCATATGGCAGAATAGCTGGACATGATATCAAGCATTAATGATGCCGACAGGGGAGATGATAATCAACTTCAAATTAATGTAACCGCCCAAGCTACCAATTTGGCGAGAGTTGTCGAATTAGGTTAAAAGGGAATGTGTGGTTAAACGTACTATTGTAAATTTATATATTAATTATGTTAAATTTTGTATTTTTTGTTGAATATTTTTACTCTGATGTAGATGGTCAGTATTTGACTAAATGAAAATAAATTAATTAATTAGAATACGCGCACATTAACTCAAACACTAATTAATCCCACCTAGTGTGACCTTTTATGTGGCCTTAGGATCAATTTTAGATGCATTATTCAAAAGTGATATTGATATCTCTGAAGCAAGACCACTTATTAATATGCAAACCAAGAGATTTTTTTTCAAACAGACAAATAGCGTATTTATTTTTACGTTTTGGAAGTCCAAAATCACGTTTTTAAAGAAGTTACAATTTCTTACTTTTTCATAAATATGATTTTCAAACAGATTTCCAAAAACACACAAAGTTTAGTAGTGGTTTGTAAAACTCTATTCCTTCCCAACAAATAAATATATTTAAACATATTAAGTGTATTAATTAAAGATAAATATATTGATTTAACAAAAACTAAATATGCCAACTATTTATCTTTAATACATAAAAAAAAATTGAGAAATTTTCCATTCCTATGTAATAGTATATTTTATCTTTTAAGGAGTCTTAAAATAGTAGTTGATTTCATTTGGTAAAAACTTTTGGTCTTTGTTTATTAAAAAAATAAAAGAATAAACAGTAAGAATAATAAAGTAGAAAATAAACCAGGAGTTTAAAGTTATTGAAAAAATAGCACTTGCAAAGTGAGGGTTAATGGTTCAAATGTCTGCGTGTAAAACTCAAACATGGATTATTCATTACACATCAAAGACAAAAATGAAGGTTCTGATTATTTTAAAAAAGTGCAAAAATACCACTCTTTCTACTAGATTTTTCTATAGCTTAATATTACATAATTAATTATTTTTTAAAAAATATTATATTTTTATAATTTTATTAAAAATCCTAATAATAATTAAAAAAATTCCTCTAGCACATGTTGGGTATGGATTCATTCAACAAACAAAGCGTAATGTCATGACGCATTTCAAAAGGGCAATACAGAGGAGATTTTAGAGTGTCTAAAATTTTTCGGAGAATTCCAGAATGTTTCAAAAAAGATGAGATTACTCTCGAACCTCAAGGAAGCATTAGAAACTAAAATTTTTTAAAATTGTGTATGCAAATATCTCATATAAATATCTTATAGAACATTCTAGAATTCAATATAGATCGTTAGATAAGATTGATCTCCACCGTCCATTAAGAAAGTGGGAATAGTACCAACCATGGGGGAAATCTATAAATATCCCTACACCCTCATTTGTAACACATCCAAAAATTGTGCAATATAAGTGTTTTCTTTCGAGTTCTCTCTCTAACTTTCTTTATTGCTCATCTTGCCTATTTAAGAGTTCGGCTGATTTAGCTAAAATCAAAGAAGTTGATCAAACTAAGGTCGGCACAATTAAAGATTGGGAAAAAAAGTTCTAAAATCATGACAACGTGATATCAAAGCTTTGGTTCGAGGGAACTTAGTTCTACCATTGGTTTGAGGGAGCCAAGATCGTGGGCAAGAATGTCTGGCATAACAGAGGAAGTTGCTGTCCATGTGGAAGAAAGGGTAAAGGAATCCCAACCACCATATGTGGGAAGCAAAAAAGGGCGAGGCTCTATCAAGGTACATGTTGAAGACTTTGCTATTTTGTCCGTGAAAGTTTTTGCCTTAGAGGATGTCGTGCTAAAGATGGCTTCTAGGGTAGAAAAGGTTGAAGGTGATTTAAGTACTCTTGATGCTAATTCTCTTGGAGAACTTGAGAGTCTGAAGACAAACATGGATGCCTTACACAACTCTAAAGAGCAACGTGCTGAATCCATGCGATCATTGGAGGGAGTGGTGATGGATGCCATCACTGCTATGCAAAACCAATTAAATTCTCTTAAGACTTTATTAGAAAGCCAAGAGAGGAATCCATTGGCAACTAGAACCAGTGGAATAAGAGAAGTAAGGTTGGATCTTCCCAAGCCGAAGGAGTTCAAGGGCGTACGAGACGCTAAGGAAGTGAAAAACTTCTTATGACAAATGGAGCAATATATTGAAAGCTTGGGGTTGAATGATGACTAAGCAAAGGTACGCACTGCTTCCTTGTTCCTTACTGACAATGCCATGTTGTGGTGGCGAAAAAAGCATGCCGACATAGAGAAAGGCCTTTGCACCATTAGTACATGGAAAGAATTCAAAAAGGAATTGAAGAGTCAATTCTACCTAAAGAATGTGATATATAAGGCGTGTAAGAAGTTGAGGGAGCTTCAACACAATATCACTATCTCCAAGTACATGCGAGAATTTACAACACTCATGCTATAAATCCCTAACTTGAGTGGAAAAAATTTACTCTTCTACTTCATTGATGGCCTTCAAAATTGGGTCAAGCATGAGTTACAACGTTGTAGTGTGAAAGACATGGATGAGGTCATTGCCATTGCCAAGAGCCTTACTGATTATCAGAAGGAAAAGGGTGAAACCTCTAAACCTAAGTCTTCCAAGCCTAATCTGGGAAAAGGTGGGGGAGACAAGGGTAGAAGGCCAAGCAAGAGTGGTGAGGGCAAACCACCCCAAAAGAAACAATTTGATAATTAACAAAAAGAGAACTTCAATAGTTCGACCAGGTGTTTCATATGCAAAGGTCCCAATAGAATGAAGGATTGTCCTAAGTTGGGGACACTAGTGGCCATGGTCGAGGAATGATAAGCTCAAGTAGAAGAAGAGAAGGCAGAAATGGGGTCACTTCAACTTTTTAATGCCTTGAAGGCCAAGCCTGCTCCTAAAGTCCTTAAGGGTGAGAGGCTACTCCATGTGGAAGCGAAGTTGAATGGGAAGCCAATTAACATAATGCTTGACACTAGGGCAACCCATAACTTCATCACACCAGGAGAGGCCAAGAAGGTTAGTCTCAATGTGGTGCAAGGAGGAGGATGGTTGAAAGTTGTCAACTCTTCTCCAACACAATTGTGTGGTATAGTGCGTAGAGTTGAGCTACACCTTAGAAATTGGTGTGGTAAGATGAATTTCTCAATCGTTCCTATGGATGACTTCAAGGCAGTACTTGGCATGGAGTTTCTATGAAAGGTAAATGTCTGCCCTATGCCTTACTATGATTCAATTTGTGTTTTAAAAAAAGGGGTTACTTGCATAGTGCCCGCTTCAAGGGGTAGTAGTGGGCTTCAATTGTCTGCTATGTAAGTAAAGAAAAGCTTCAAAAGAGGAGAAGTCACCTACTTGGCTGCTCTAAGGGAGGTGGATCCTAGGGATGAGCCAAGTGAAGATATCCTTCCTATTATTAAACAAGTCCTGGAAGAGAATCAAAATATGATGCCACCTGAATTACTCAAAAAGCTTCCACCTCACCGAGAGGTGGATCATAAAATAGAGTTGGAACCTGGAACAAGGCCACCCGCCTTGGCACCATATAGGATGATATTGCCAGAATTAGAGGACTTGATAAAGCAATTAAAGAAGTTGATTGATGTTGGACACATCTAGAGCACCTTATAGAATGTTGGTCTTGTTTCAAAAGAAGCAAGATGGATTGTTGCGACTGTGCATTGACTACCTGGCTCTAAATAAGGTAACTATTAAGAACAAGTACCATATTTCTCTTATAGCTGACTTATTTGATCGAGTGGGCAAAGCGAGATATTTCTCAAAGCTAGACTTAAGGTTTAGGTATCATCAAGTTCAGATTGCCGAAGGAGATAAGCCTAAGACCACGTGTGTAACACGTTATGAGTCCTTTGAGTGGTTGGTTATGCCGTTTGGACTAACCAACGCACCAACAACGTTCTGCACCCTCATGAATAAGATATTCTACTTATATCTTGACTAGTTTGTGGTAGTGTACCTGGATGATATAGTTATCTATAGTAATTCCCTGGAGGAGCATACCAATCACCTACAAACCATGTGCAAGACCTTAAGGGAGAATAAGTTATATGTGAAGAAAGTGAAGTGCTTCTTTGCTAAAGAAGAGGTGCACTTCCTTAGACATATGATCTTCCAAGGGACCTTACATATGGATGAGAAGAAGGTATAAGCTATCAAAGAGTAGGAGCCACCAACTTGAGTACAAAAGTTAAAATCATTCCTTGAGTTAGTGAATTACTATTGGCGTTTATCAAGGGCTACTCTATAAGGGCAGCCCTTTTTATGAAGTTGTTGAAGAATAATAGATTATGAGCTTGGACAACGGAGTGTCAAGAGGCCTTTGAAGATCTGAAGGTGATAGTAATGGAAGAATCGGTACTGGCTCTCCTAGATTTCTCCAAACCATTCGAGTTACACATAGATGCCTCAGACTTTGTTATAGGAGGTGTCCTTATGCAAGAAAGGCATTTGATCGCTTTTGAAAGTCGCAAGCTTAATGATACCGAAAGGAGGTATACAGTACAAGAGAAAGAGATGACCGCAGTGGTACATTGCTTACACACTTAGAGGCACTACTTGTTGGGGGCACAATTCATGATCAAGATTGATAATGTGGCCACGAGGTACTTCCAGTCCCAAAAAAAGCTGACCCCTAAGCAAGCTAGATGGCAAGACTTCTTGGCTGAGTTTGACTATGTGATAAAGTAAACCCAGGAACATCTAATGTGGTGGTTGATGCGCTAAGCAAAAAGGTCGAGTTTGTTGCCCTAAGTTAGGTGGAGGGAAATCTAATGGCCAATATTAAGAAGGGTATGGCTCAAGACTCCTTAGCCTAACAATTGGTGTAGCTGGCTAAAGAAAAGAAGACCAAGAGATTATGGGTTGATGATGGTCTTTTCTATATTATGAGATGATGTATCTTTGTCCCTAAATGGGCCAATTTGAGGAGAGAGTTAATCAAGGAGTGTCACGACTCCAAGTGGACTGGCCACCCTGAGCAAAGGAGAACCTTAGCACTACTAGAGGCTACCTATTATTGGCCACACATGAGGGATGATGTGGAGCTCTATGTGAAGACTTATTTTATTTGCCAACAAGACAAGGTAGATAATCAGTTACCTGAAGGATTGTTGGAGCCCCTACCCACACCAAGTCAACCTTGGGAGAGCGTCTCTATGGACTTCATATCGACTTTGCCAAAATTCGAGGGGTTTGGATCCATCATGGTAGTGGTGGATCGATTCTCTAAGTATGCTACATTCATACCTGCCCCAACAAACTGTACAACAGAGGAGGCGGTTCGATTATTTTTCAAGAATGTGGTGAAGTATTAGGGGCTTCCAAAAATAATCATCAGTGACAGGGACCCTCGGTTCACTGGAAAGCTATAGACTAAATTATTTACCTTATTAGGGACAGAGCTACACTTCTTAACAAGCTTTCACCCACAGACAAATAGGCAAACTGAGAGGGTGAATGCTTTGTTGAAATATTATCTGAGGCACTTTGTGAGTGCCAACCAAAAGGATTAGGCAAAGTTGCTAAATGTGGTTTAGTTATCTTACAACTTACAGATAAGCGAGTCTGCTGGGAAAAGTCCATTTGAAATAGTGCTAGGACAACAACCACTCACTCCTCATGCACTTGCCTTAACTTATAAAGGGAAGAGTTTTGGGGCATTTCACATGGCTAAGTCTTGGCAAGAGCAAGCTAATGTAACAAGACCCTTCCTTGTCAAGGTAGCAAAGAAGATGAACAAGTTTGCTGATAAGAAAAGGCACGCGATAGAATTTCAAGTAGGAGATCAAGTGTTGGTAAAACTTCTCCCACAACAACTCAAAGCCTTCAGGAAAGTTCATAAGGGCCTCCTTCGAAAATATGAGGGTCCATATAAGATCATCAAAAGGGTAGGGAAGGTTTCTTATAAGATGGACCTCCCATCTAACTTAAATATCCATCTTATCTTTCATATTAGCATGCTGAAGCCTTATCATGAAGACAAGGATGATCTTGATTGAGGAACGTCAACACGAGCGCCACTAGTGACGATTAAGTCATATGATTGCCAAGTTGAAGACATTCTCGCTCATCGCATAGTTTGTAAGAGAGGGATACCACTAAGTACCCAATATTTGATCAAGTGGAAGGGACTGTCAGAGAGTGAGGCATCCTAGGAAGTACAAGAAGACCTGTGACAGTTCGAAGACCACCTACGCCGATATAGAGATGAATCAAAGGGCGTTATTGGAATAGGTGGGAGGAGAGTGTCACAACGCATTTCAAAAGGGCAACACATATGAGGTTTTAGAGTGTCTAGAATTTTTTGGAGAATTCTAGAATATTTCAGAGAAGACTAGATTACTCTCGAACCTCAAGGAAGCATTAGAAACTATAAATTTTAAAATTGTATATGTAAATATCTCATATAAATATCTTGTAGAATATTTTATAATTCAATATAGACTGTTGGATAGGATTGATCCCTACCATCTATTAAGGAGGTGAAAATAGTACCAACCATGAGAAAAGTCTATAAATATCCCCACATCCTCATTTGTAACACATCTAAAAATTGTGTAATATAAATGTTTTACTTCAAGTTCTCTCTCTAATTTTTTTTATTGTTCATCTTGCCTACTTGAAAGTTCGGCTGACTTAGACAAAATCAAGGGAGTTGATCAAATTAAAGCCAGCACAATTGAAGATTCAGAAAAAAAAAGTTTTAAGATTGTGACAATAAGCTCCCTTTGATGAGGCCTTGTCATAAATAACGCATTTTATGATTCTGAAAATGAATATGGGGAGAGAAGAATTAAATAAATAATGTATATATGATTTTATTTTGGCTAACCCACATGACATGACATTGTATGATGCTTCTCATTTTCCCAACCGTCTTCCATCAATAATTGCATGCCTTAATTGCCACATATTAGGTTGCTGTGCTTCCACCGTTTTAGTTTCTTACCAAATTACTTTAAGAGCCACATTTTGTCAACGCTCACGGATGGTACGATTGGATTGTTGAATCAAAGCGCTTTTTATGGTGAAATTTTCAGATTTGGATTTTAAATTTTTTTAAAAAATCAAATCATCAGAAATTATAAATAAGTCATTGGCTGTCCATTTTATCAATTTAAAGTTCTTAATATCAATTTTTCTTTTTTTATTTCATTCTTTTTGATAATTTTTTATATTTTAGAGATAACCACTAATCATATGATATCTTGTTTTAAAATTACAACAACTTACAACTTGTTTGGTGTCCAAACAAAAAGAAAAATTTGGTGCAATATCAAATATGTTCTTATTATAATAACTCAAGAGTATTTATTTATCTTTATTATTTTTTAAATAAAAATATGATGATTATTTTGTATTTTTTTATTTATTTGTTTCTTTTTATTTTTATTTTTATATCTAATATTATATATGCCAAAGGACTCCTTGTATCAAAGTTACTGCTTCATCAAACAAGACCATACTTGCTTCAAATGAATTTTTTGAGTAAATATATAGTTTAGTTTTTAAAGAATATATATATATATATATTATTAATCCATTGCCCATATGTCCACTCTACCGAAATAATTCACCAACACGAGAGGGAGTGGGGTCATAACAATTATCTAGTACAAAGTACAAGACGAATTATGTGGCGGTGGACTTCGTTTCATTCATGTTATTTTAAGAGCCCATTTGCTTTAATTTTTTACAAGGATTTTGTTAGAGTAAATAATTTTAGATATGATATGTATAGTGATAAGTGAGACTTTTTTTTTCCAATGTATCAACTTATCAAAATGCATAAATATTAGAAAGAATTGCATATAAAAATTCAAAATTTATAAAATTTACAATAAAAAACTATACAAATTAAAATTACCACAAAAATTAAAATCATTACCACTTATTATTACGATTTAAAAAAATTATTATCACATTTTAAGAAAATTATTTGAATTGTAAATTTTTTTAAAAAATGACTTTTTAAAATTTTTGTACTAGACCTAAAATCTTGTAATAACTTTGGCCTTTAAAAGTAATTTTAATTTTTAAAATTTGTTATTATAAATTTTATCAAATTTAATCTTTAAATATAATTTTTCCTAAATATTATGCAAAAAGCAATAACCTAATAAAAGCAATTCTGTAATTTCGGTGCCTATGCAATCTATAATTGTATAAAAACTTGCCAAAGGTGTGTTGCTAAATCTAATCCAAACAAGCATTAACAATATATTATTAAGTAAGATACTAAATTGTAATCTAATTAATGAAGAATTTAAATAATTTATAATGCTACGTGGCGATTTATCTAATAATAATTATATGTTGCCAATCAAGTTTGAACTGGGACAATAATTCCACTCTATCTTATCCCAATCGAAGTGGGTAACCTACCAAAATGGCCATATACATACTCCCAATGATAAGGAAGCTTCTGTTGAAACTTGAAACATTAAAATGGAAAAAACAAATCTTTTTTTTAAATAATTCCGTTAAGATGATGTAGCATACTTGTAGCCTTACACGTGTAGCCATGTAGGTGAACTTTTGAATCAATACTATAGAGTTCGGACTTTTTGCAGTTAAAAAAAAAAAAGAAATTAATGTTGTGCAAGTAAAGAATAATAGATTGAGAGTGTGGAATTAATATTAAAAAACACCTTTTAATATTAGGATCTTAATTTTTTTCTCCAATTATATCATGTATTGTATTGCAGATGATCCATTTCAAATATTATAGCAAAAAAGTGTATAAAAGTACAAATTAACTCAAATATTACTTTTCGTATAAAAAAAAGAAAAAAAATTATAACTCATACTATTATAAATTAATTATAATATGTTTAATTTGGAGCATAATAAGAATGAACGTAGAAAATGACACTAAGGAGAGTGTTTCTTTTTTTTATTTGGCCAAGAAAAATAGTTAAGACGAAAACCCAACTTTGCGGTATGTCGTTTTGTTAATTAATACATCAAAAACGACTTCTATCCACAATATGGCTTCTGTCATGCTCACTGGGGACAGAAAAATAGAAATTTCATGACCAAGTGATCTATTTTAAAGTTTGGTTGGGAAGAACAAAAGTACGGCACCGAAATAACAATTAATTAGTATTGTATTTATTAAGTAATATGATACACTATAAATTTTCTTAGCTATTTAATTTTCTTCTTGATCAAACACTCTTAGTGTTGAAAAGTTTAAATAATTTATAAAATGTTTAAATTTCATATATTTCATGTCCATGTATATTAAAAATTAAAAATTTATAAATTACACAAATACACACACATATATATATGTTAGCAGTACGGACAAATAAAAGTTTGCTGTCATAATTATGAAAGAGTCCAAAATAGCATATGAAGCAACAACATTAAAAGTGAAATAGAAATAATAACATTTTTCCTAGTGTGGAAGTTAATGATCCCTTTTTTTTTTTCAATTTTGAAAATTTAGGGGTTGTTTGCAAATGTCCAAATTCAGGAGTTAAAGGAGACGGTGGAGTGGGGCATCCATGCCTTGTCATGCTTGCAAAAATTCTGAAAAATGCCCTTCATGTTCTTTGAGATTGTTTAGTGGTATCTAAAGCGTGAAATAATCTATTATCCTTAGAACGCAAGAACATGTTTCTTCATATATCCTTTGATCCCTTAGATGACTTTCAATCTTCAAGATGATTTATCAGCTATTAATGAACTTTCGTGGCATTAAATTTTTGGTGCAGACTCTTGCAGAAATGGGAGAATACTTGTGTGTTTAATTAAATAACTTCTCTCCCTCCAAACTCAACTAGAGTTATTATAAGGTTTATTAATCAAATTGTGACTAGAAGATCCCTTCCCTATAGTGTTGATTAGATGCTAAATTCGATCAATGATATTCAGGGGTGGCCTCCTAATATGGGATGGATTAAGATTAACTGTGATAGTGCTGGTAAATGAAACCCTGATCTTGCTAAGTGCAATGTTATTTTAAATGGTTGTTGGCATTAGGGGTTTTTCTATAAATATTGGATGGTGTGTATCTCTATAAGCTGAACAGTGAGGGTTTTAATTGGTATTAAATGCATGTTTGAAAAAATTTTTTCATCCCTCAAATCATGGTTTTGACCAAAGCAATAAGTTATAATTTTTACATTTTGTGAGTTACAAACCATGATTTTAGATGTCCTACCATTTTTCTAAACACACACTAAGTTGACTTGGAATATGGGCTTTCACAAAATTCACTTGAAACTTGATTCAAGCAACTTGGTTATGGCTATGGCTTGAAAGGGTGATTACAATAATTCTATTATTTGTAAGCCCCTAAGGAAGCACACTATGGGTGTATTAAACAAGAATTGATATATCAAAATAACTCATGCCTTTCATAAAAAGGTAATACATGTGTTGATCTGCTTACTAATCATAGTTTTGAGCTTCCTCTGGGTCTTCATGTGTGATATGCCCTCCAATCTTTTCTTACTTTCATGTTCATAGCTGATAGGAGGGAGACTCTGTTTTCTTGTAGTATGATGTAGTTCTTTGTTTTTGTTTTTTTTGAGGCTTTTTGGCCTTTTCTTTTATTTAAACAAACAAAAATTGAAGAGATTTTTACATTTTTATCTTGCATTTTTTTGGTAGTATCATATCTACGAAAATTTAATATTTTTACACTAAATATAATAGTTAAAAATAACATACTTATTAGTGCTTTATAAAAATTAAGAAAGTTAAAATTTTAAGAATAAAATTTCTGTAACTTTGTACATGTGTTTCTTCTAAAAATAAAATTATGTAATTATCTTTACTATCATATTAAGAATAAAATCATAATTTTATAACAAAATTTAATATTAACTTAATTATATTTATTATCATATTAAAAATAAAATGACAATTATATATTATATAAAAAATTAATTTCGTTGATAACAAAAATTAAATAAAAAATTTATCAAAATATCAAAAAAGTCAGGTATGATTTTTGAAATAAGAGAGATGTTAAATATAATTTAATTGTATTTTAAAAGAAATTAATGTAATTTATTAATTTTAAAAAACAGATTATATTATTTTATAGAGTTTATAAAAGTTTACAAATTGAATTTTATTTTTTATCTACTAGTATTAGTATGATTAACACGGTGAAGTGCCATAATTTTTTTCCCTAAAATTCTCATATTTTGATTATTATAAATATAAAATTTTTATATCAAAATAAAAAGTTATTAACTAGATTAATTAACATGTTTAAATGTATATAAATGTAAAAGTTAATTATTTAGGTCCGCAATAGGGTGTCCCATGGCTAGGCCTGCCGAATGGATCACACTAATCAAATATTAATAATAATTTTTTTTTTTTTTTATAAAAAAGAGGCAGTGAACGAACTAAGACCTTTATTAACAGTCTTTTCCAACTGTTATTCACGTCACTAATTTGCCCTTCTTAAGTTCAAATAATTACTAGATTGCCCCTGCACGTGCACGTTCCCTTTCGGCCCGTCCCTAACGACGCATTAATAATTAATAGAATAGAAGTTGAAAAAAAATGTGAATAAAGGTAATGTAGGTGTGAAAAAAACAAATAGAGGATGTGATCAATAACCTAGATGTGACATAAGCTCTATCTCTCTTTTTTCCTTTTTCATTTCATCATTTAAAATATTTCAAATGATTTAAATTAAGTAAAATTTATTAGAATGAGCACTTCTCACATGTTTTGCTAATTAGATACGCCTGGGCATTTATACAAAGTATTTTTTAATAATTATATGCTAATATGATTTCTTAAACTTTTAAAACCAACAATTAGATGCTTGAATTTTCATATTAAAGTAAATAAATTAGTTTGGTTAATTTATTTGCCATCTTATAATTGAAATATTAGCATTGAGAATAAATAAAAATTTATCACATCAATTATAAAATATCTAAGTTGACAAATGAATTTATATTAATAAAAAGTACACGTAATGACCTATTTTCTATAATATGAGAGTTCAAAAATTTAACTAATATTTTTTAAAATTTGAAGGAATATTTACAAAGATCCAGAGTTAAAAGTTTTTTTTTTTCTGGCAATTTTCTCTTTTTTTTAATCAAAATACAACTTTTTTTTTTATAAGCACAAACTACAACTATTTTATCAGCCTTAAGCCCTGGAGTATAATAAAACCCACAACTTGGTTTTGAGATTCAAACAAATAGGAGCTTAAAATTGCATTTCAAACTTTTGTTGTTCTTATATGATCATATTCATTATTAAATAGTTTAATTAAAGTTAGAGTCATGTCATTTAAGATTTTATCACATTTGCAAATTCAAACTTGACAATTGTTTGAAATCCAGCTGTAAAGATAATTAAAGTTCTCCCAAATTCCTTTATCTTGATTATTCCATTTAAACATTAAAGTTAGTACCCAAAATAATTTATTTTCCTTAATATACGTCATTGTGAAAAATATAAACTTGAGGAGGAAAAAATAATATGAAACAAACTTAAAAATATTTTAAACTTAAAAAATATTTTTACAGCAAAAATAGCAGCAGCACGTGACTGAAGAAAAGGCAGAAGGATAATATGGTAAATAAGGAATGTTAAAAAAATTGTAATAATTATTATGTTATTATTATTATTCGATTATATTTATTTTTAATATTTTTTAAAATAATAATAATCATACTAATAATTTATTTTCATTTCCAATTAAACGCCGCTGAGAACTTTAATGGAACTTGGAAGGAGAAGTGGAAGGGTTCTATAAAACGAAGTCGCTGGACGACAATGCTTTCCACTCACCCAATCGCTGGCCCTAGCGATAATGTCTTACACATTCTCTCTCCTCTCTGATTCTGCCTTCGGCTTTTTGGAAAGTTAAGCAGAATATATTTTACATATTGAAAAGAAAGCATTGGGAAACCGAGGAGGAAGATCGTAGACCCCTGAAAACAACGAGAGAGGCGGGATTTGAAGATCCAAAATGACACATTAGCCCCTTTTCCCGTTTTCAGCTTCGTTATTTTTGGTCCTCCTGCTTCAAAATTTGTTGTCGTTTCCCCTCTTTAGAGGCTCAAACTGCTGTGGTTTTCTGTCTCTGCTTGGCTCAAGTAGGGACCTCAGGGTTCTCTTCCCTGGCCCCCATTTTCTCGTCTGATCTGGGTGTAGGGGCATCAACTCTTGTGCCTTGCTTGGTCGCCCAGGAATTGAAGGTACGCTCGGGAAGCACCATTCGTGTTTCAAAACTTAGTTCCGTTTCCTTTTTTGCTTTTCAAATAACGGAAGATCCCGTCCTTTCTAAGTTTCTGGTTTACCCAACGCGGCATTGAAGTTTCTGATTTCTGGGTTGAGATTTTCTTTTTTTTTTTTTGTGAAAAAAGTTTAATGAGGGCTGGATCGCGTTCATTGTGAAATGCGATGCAATGGTGGTTGTGATTTTTGTGGTAGATTGCTATGTTTTATGAGTTATCGTCTTTGTTTTTGTTCTTTGCTTCTTGTTATCTCCCTTATTTGCCTATACTCTTCCATTTTTGTCCTTCAGCGTGACTTTGGCTTGTGATGTTTCTAGAATCCAAGTTAGATCTGCACTGACTTTTGATGAGGATTTATTATTAATAATGCGCTTATTCGTTAATTGATTAGTTTATTATTTACAAATTTTATGATCCTTTTGTCTCATATGCCTTTTCTGTGAAATCTCAGTCGAGAAAATAATTTTGTCATTTGGGTTGTTCTTGTAGGTGGTTTAAAATGGAAGCTTTGTTTTGCAATCACAGAAATCATCGCCTTTTATAAAATTTTGTTGAGAGTCTGTTTAATTGAAAATTGACAGTTGCTTTTCAATAACGTACTTTTTGTTCTTTTATTCATACTGGTAAAAGTTTGAGAAGACAAAAATGAAGTGTATGATACAAGTAAAATGCCTGTTAGTTCTTTCGTCTAACCGTGGAAATTGAGGATGGCATATGTTTAAGGACGCAGGTGAGTTTCAAATGAGTTTATGTTCAAAAGATTGAGAGAGAACTCCATGAATTTGTTTTGGAACTAATGTCGAAGATTTTGTAATTTTTTTATTTCATTTTATTTGGTGTCACTCTCTTGTGTGTGATATGAAATGTTTTGATTGATTATCATTTGAGTGAAGTATAATGATGTTTCCTATTGACGCATGTTCCGGAGTATTCTTAATTCACGTTGTTTCAGTTCTCACTTTTTCGACTTCCCCCTTTCTTTGGAGGGTGAGTTATTTGAGAAGATGTATTTTCTATATTTTTTAATTTGCTTCAACTTTCATGCAGCTTTAGAATTCATTATGGTGGCAACTGCTGCTACATCTTCGTTTTTCCCTGTTACTTCACCCTCACCAGACTCTGGTGCAAAGACTACCAAACTTGGTGGTGGGTTAAGAGGACTCATTTCCAAATCTGCATCTTCTGGTGGCTTGCAAGTTAAGGCAAATGCCCAAGCCCCACCCAAGATTAATGGAGTTGCTACATCTGTGGAAACTCTGAAGCATGAAAATGATTCACCATCACCTGCCCCAAGGACTTTTATCAACCAGTTGCCTGATTGGAGTATGCTTCTAGCTGCTATAACAACAATTTTCTTGGCAGCAGAGAAGCAGTGGATGATGCTTGATTGGAAGCCAAAGCGACCTGACATGCTTATGGATCCATTTGGTATAGGAAAAATTGTTCAGGATGGTCTTGTATTCCGGGAAAACTTTTCTATTAGGTCCTATGAAATAGGTGCTGATCGAACAGCATCTATTGAGACATTAATGAACCATTTGCAGGTATGATCTGCTAATGACATTCTGATTATGCTTTTAGAAGATGAATTAGTTTTTAGTAAAATCATCCAGATATTATATATATATATGTATGTATGTATGTATGTATGTATGTATCTATGCATTTAAACATTCTAATTGTTTGTTTGCCAACAGGAAACTGCGCTTAATCATGTTAAGAGATCTGGGCTTCTTGGTGATGGCTTTGGTTCTACGCCAGAGATGTGCAAAAAGAACCTGATATGGGTGGTTACTTGGATGCAGGTTGTGGTTGATCGTTATCCTACATGGTAAGTCACCTGACTTGCCCTCATGTGATTTCATGATTAGTGCAGGTACCCTGGTTTAGCTGTCATTTCTCCTTTTATTTTAGTGATTTTTATGATGATTGATGAGTCTATAAAATATTTAGCTGAGAATTTTTGGCACTCCTCCAGTTCATGTGTGAATTATGTATTTTCTTGCACAGGATTGGCATAATTTTGAGTTTTAACCATATTCTTATAGCGCTTGTCAAGTTCTTCTGGGTTGATCAGTTGATAACAGATCTGAGAAGCATGAGCTTTGTTCATGATGGACTGTGGGAAGCCCTATGCGTTGGGGGTGTTAATCTGGATGAGATAATATAAGAGAAATGATTGATTTGGTGGCTTAACCTAGTTTCTAAAATGTGGTAAGAATCCAAGTGCAGATGCAGACCTGAAAGAATCATTTGAAGCAACTTTTAATGCTCCAAGAAACTTAATTTTGTTTGTAATGGCTGAGGACCGTATGTTTTATTGGCTTGCTGGTGTGGATGGGTAGTGAGAGAAACTATTGGTTAGGTTATCATAAAGCATTATGAAACTAATCAGCTGAAGTTGAGTGAGTCTATATTTGCTTTTCAGGGGTGATGTTGTTCAAGTAGACACTTGGGTTTCTGCATCTGGAAAGAATGGCATGCGTCGTGATTGGGTTGTGCGTGACTGCAAAACTGGTGAAACATTGACAAGAGCCTCCAGGTAGAAATCACTTCTGTGCAGTATGATTCATCCTTTTCCTCTTCCTTCCTCTTGCTATCAACAACAGACTTGTTTTAAATACATGAGTTTATCACATCTGAAATATTAATTTTTTTTAAAAAAATTTTTTCTCATGCATTTGGCAATTTTGATAGATGTGATGACCTACATGTTTGAGCATATTAGTTTGGTAGCTGAAAACTTAGGATTCTACTAAAAATCTGTTCTGTTCTTTTGGTTTTGTTGATCTACAGTGTTTGGGTCATGATGAATAAACTGACGAGGAGGCTATCTAAAATACCAGAAGAAGTTAGAGGAGAGATAGGGCCCTATTTTGTGAACTCTGCTCCAGTTGTGGAAGAGGATAACAGAAAACTACCTAAACTCGATGACAATACAGCAGACTATAAGCGTACTGGTTTGAGTGTATGTTAACAGTTTTTGTGCTTGTTATCATTATTTTATTTTCTTAAGTTGCCTTAGATATTGTTTCTAACTATACTGTATTATGTATTTTCAGCCTCGATGGAATGATTTAGATGTCAATCAGCATGTTAACAATGTGAAGTACATTGGCTGGATCCTGGAGGTTGTTTGTTGTTCTCTTATTCTTATCAGTTCCCATCCCTTTGTTCTTCTCTTTTTCTCTCTCATTTCTTTGGTGTATCTCTTTTAGCGTATGCTTACAATCAGTCTTTCTGAACATAAATGTGATAGACTGAATCAGAGTAGTAGATGTTCCATATGATGAAATTGATAAACAAAAAAGCTCGGAAGATTGATATGGAAGTTGTATTCATTTAAAGACAAAGCATACAATGAGTCGGAATAGTTCTGGGTATTTGATGCATCATTGAAGTGATTTGTGAGCTTCAGACAAAACGTAAATTGTGCTAATTCTGACTTGTAATATGCTGTTATGCATGAAAAAGTTCAGAAAATAGAACATGGTGACGTCTGATCTTCTCCGGATCTCTTACTTGTTGATTTACATTCTTATAGATCAAAACCTTGATATGTTCATTTAATGTTTAGTTTGTTATACATTATGCTACATTTAGTACGAATCAATCAGCATAAGGGAATGGGAAATTTTTTTAAAAATTGGAGAAATATCCAATATGCTCTTGTAATCATTATTTAATAATATTTATTTTTTTATTATTTTTTAAAAAGCAAGAAACAGGTGTCATTTTTTATTTTATTTACTTATTTTATTTTATTTTTTTTTTTTCCATTCCCTTGATATTCTTTCCTGCGTGCTAAATACAACCTAAGTTTACCAGGCCTCCTAATCCAAGGATTATGTTGTGATGGGTGCAGAGTGCTCCACTTTCAATTTTGGAGAGCCACGAGCTTTGCGGCATGTCTTTAGAGTACCGGAGGGAGTGTGGTAGGGACAGCGTACTGCAGTCCCTTACCGCTGTCTCTAGTGCTGATGTTGGCAATTTAGCTCAAAGCGGAGGTGTAGAGTGCAAGCATTTGCTTAGGCTTGAGGATGGTGCTGAGATTGTGAGAGGCAGGACAGAGTGGAGGCCAAAATATCCCAACAACTTCGGTGCCAATAATCAGGTTCCGGCAGAAAGCACCTAAATAGCTGGACTGGCATTGGTCGCCTTGCTTTGTGCCTCTTATGGGAGAGTCTTGCTAATGTTTGTCTGATCTACATGTCTTTTATATAAATATATACATACGCGTTCTGATTTGTTTTACTTCAGGGCTGATGGGGAACAGAAGTAATCTCATTTTCATTGTAATTAGTAGCTTCTGGCTTCTGGCTCTACTCTCTCTGGTTGTTCCATATTCCATTTCATTAATGGTTACGCACCACGGCACATACTGTTAGGCTGTCTTCAATATATGATTTGTTTCATCAGAATGGCTGGGGTTGCATAGTAATATTATATTTTCTTTATGCTTGGCTCTTGTTGGTTGGATACTCCTAGGGAACACAGCCCAATGATTATTGTATTGTATTGTATGTACCCTCTGATGCAACTATGATTGCATTCTCCAGCTCGTATGCCACCGTCCCACGTGGGATTTATTGGGTGCATAGAAACTCCCAGCTTTCACGCCTGTTATCTATGTAAAAGAGAGATTCATAAATCAATTCTATCTAAAAATAAATAAATGAACAGCGTTAATAATCAAGAGATATATAAATATGTCAAAATTTTCAAAATAGAGGCAAGGATTTGATAAACATTTATGAAACTAAGCATTTTTATTAGTTCTTGTTCTCAAATTGGACGTGAAGAGTTTGTTGATTGCTTTTATTGGCACTTCGCTTACCGTTATTGGAAAAACGAAAGGTAAGAATTTCTAATATTTACAATATCTTAAGTTTCTAGGTGGGCTTTGGAGATACACTAGTCTTAAGATATAATTTTTTATATCTTTATTATTATATTTTTTAATAAGATTATAATATGTATAAATTATTATTTAAAAAATTTAATCTTATAATATCAAGTTACTGTTAGATTATTATTAAAAAATTATATATCTATGATATTTTAATTTTAAAATCTAATAGTAAAACTGCCTCGTAAATTTTTTCATTTGCATTTGCATGTGCAGTTGTTTAGTTCCCTTTCTGTTTGGATACTGAACTTGGGTGGGTTCAGGAATCATGGCTTTCAAATGGTCCCAGTTCTGGTACAAACCTGAGAGGCCAAGTTCCTAGTTTGTTTCAAATGTCTAAATCATGTAGGAATACAGAGTAGTGATTCTATGTGAATGCTCAAAGTAAAGTTCAAGCTTTGTTTTTTTTGGGGGGTTGGGGGGGGGGGGGGGGCTAATAAGTTCAATTGAGTTTATTACTATTTCTGTTTTTGGCCAATGAGTTTATTACTACTTAAATGTATTTATCTGCACAGTTTGTACATTTCTGTGTGCAAATTTTAGCAAATGATTCCCACTATAAAATGGAAAGATTCAAGGTATGTTTGATTTTAATGTTTTTAAAATAAGTATTTTTTATAATAAATTTAAAAAAAAAATTAAAAATTTTGTTTGAATTATTATTCTGAAAAATCATTGTTTTCTGTTTTTTATTTTATTTTGTAGAATAACAGTTATAAAACATCTAAAAAAATGTTTTAATTTTTTTTTCTCAAAAATATAATTTTATTTTTTTGTTTTACAAAACATTTTATTAAAAATAATTATCAAAGAAATTTTTTTATTTTAAAACTAAAAATTATTCTAAAAATAAAAAAATCAAACATTTAACTTTTCAATTGTGCGGCTCTAAACAGAGGACTATCATTTTTATTTTATTTTATTTATCAATGATATTTTATTGTGCAATAAAAAGTTTTAAATGTAGGAAGGACTCATTTGATATGTAAAAATAAATAAATAAAATAAATAATAATAATTTAAAAAATAAAAAATATAAATTATTAAATCACAATCGCCATATAATAATAAATGTTATATATATATATATATAAAGAAAATAGATTGTATTGTAAAATATTGTTTTTAAACTGAAACCATAGAAAAAAATATAGAACTGGGCCATAATTTTATAGGACCTCTTTCAACAGAAAGGAACCAGACAGTGTGTTGTGTCAGTGTAATTAACACTGAATCCCAGAATCATATCTAGGCTCTGCAACTGCATGAAAAAGGGCAAGTAAAATTAGTGAACTGCAAAAGCTGTGGATTTCTTTTAATGATAATGAATGCCCTTGCATAAGCCACTCCTCGCTTTTATTTGGTGCTTTTTCAATTAATTCTATAAACTTAGTTCCATTTAAAAAAAAATTATGAACTCAATTTACACTTTACACGATTTTTGAATTTTTTTATAATTATATTTTAAATTTTCTCATCATCTATGCAAATCCTGAACTGAAAGATAGTTTTTTTTTTTAAAGTAAAGCAACAATACTTATGCAATATCTCTATTTATAACCTCAAAAAAGTTAGGCTACCTTACAAGTTGATTTGTTTTTTCAAAAAGCAAAAAAAGTTGTAAGTCTTGTTTTACTTTAAATAAATAGATCAAGTTAATGGAAGATAACTACGTGATGCCACTGGAGCTAGAGGGTCTTTATTTTTTTAAGGATGACTTGACCAGATAGTATAATATATTAAGATAAATATTTTTTTTTCAAAAGTAACTTCTATCCTTTCATAAATTTGGCCAAACAAGCTAATCGAGATTAAAAATCTCACATATTATTTATTTATTTCTCTCATACAGTAGATTTTGAAAAAAAAGAACTAGCATGGGTTGTATTAAAATGGAAATTGTGTCACCAAAATTAAATTCAAATTAAAATAAATAAAAAAATAAGGTGCAAAATGAAGATATATATAAAAGGACCATAATTTATGAAAGTAAAACTTTAAAAATTAAAATTCTTTTGAAGAGTTAGAGAATAAAATTAATATTAATAAAATTAATATTAATACTTTTTAAAATTATCACTTATATTTTTTAAAATTACAGCTTAATTTTTTAATAATATTTTAAATTTATCATTATTTTAATAAAAACATTTTATAACATCAAAAAATTAAATTATAATTTAAAAAAGTGTAAATAATAATTTTAATCCTTAAATTTTTTTTAATTTTTTAATATCATTTTTATCGAATTATACTTCATGTACGTCATTTCTCCTGTAGGGTATGGGAGAACCAATGTCTATACAATACTAGTCTAGTATTTTCACTTGGTTTGGTAGTGACAGGACAGCAGTACCTACAGTTTCTGAATAACATGTCGCATCGCTTGTTCTCGTGAATCGAGGAGGGCGAAAAGTGCCATTCATGGGGATCGATCATTGAAATCCCCAGCTGGGTTTCCACCATTCTTCAACTGTAGCAAAACCAAATCTCAACTTTTTCAGATAAATTTCACCTTCTCACGCTGCATTTTCTATCTTCCTTCACTACCCTAAAAGGAACACCCTCTTCAACAAACCCATCCTGTGTTTGATCTCCATGGAAACTGTTAAACACCTTCATTGAATTGCTCTACCTTTCTTTATCCTAGGTTGGGTTTGTCTTGCTCAAAACAAATCAGGTTGGTCGTTTCTGTTTCTCTCTCAACTTTTGAGTTGGGGCTCTGAAATTCTCTATCTTCGGTGGTGTTTAGAGTTTTTTTGGAATTTAATTGAATTATAAACTAAACGGTTGCTTTTTTACCCCCGGTAAGGGTTGCATAAGTTGCACAGATTGTGCTCAGCTTTAAAGGTTCATCAATTGGTTGAGATTACTCTATCTGTTCTTCTAATGTTAGGCCCAGATCTCGGTTTCTCTATTATCTGCTACTGCAACTTTTCAAGTGTCCATTAATTAACGGTTTGTTAATTTCTTGCTAAAGCTGGGGCATTTCCTTATTCTTCCAGCCAGCATATTCTCTTTCTCTCTCTTTATCTGGTTTCATAATTTGTTCAAATGAACTTGATCTGGCTTTACAATGAGCTAGTGCTACAGAGAAAGACCAGTTTTGGTATTCTAAAACAACTTCGTGTAGTTATAGTCTTAATTGTTCTTCGTTGTTTATGGATAATGGGCATTCTGCCAAATGTACTGAATTCTGTCAATGCTGGAGACAACTTCATAAACATGAGTTGGATCTGGCTTGAGTTTGCTACTTACATTTCTGACATGGCATTCCAATGCCATTTAGGCAAAAGTTTATTATGATCATCCTCAATTTACCTGACACAAGCGCTTGGTACAATTTTCAAATTATATCATTCTCTAGTATAATCTCTAAAATGGTCTTATCTTATAGGCATGCCTTTATTTCCATTTTTGGTGCACATTTGAATTATTACGTTAAGTTTAGATTTCCTGATTTATTGGGAAATCAACATGAAGAGTGCTTAGGTTTGAGCCTTTTTCCCCAGAGATTTCAAGCTTTTGAAGCCTGTAAGATATGGTAATAGGATTTCAGCTGATAGTGATAAATTAAATGCAGGTGTCTCTGCTAGGCTTGCAGCATTGCCACCATGCTGAAGCAAATTCTTAGCAAATTGCCTAAAAAGGTGCCAAAATCTGACCCATCAGATACTTCACGGAGTGATTCTGGGAATACTACAAGCTTTGGGAATGTCTTTCAATGTACAAATGTTGGGAGTACCATTTCAAGCAAGTTAAATGTTATGAAGCGGGTATCTTCAGTGGTTTTCCCAGCAAGTATGAGTGCTGGAGTGGAAGCAGTTGACCCCCATCTTTCCTTCAAAGAAGCTTCAAATGCACAGAAGCAAAACCTGTTTACTAGTAAGTTGAATTTTTGCTGCAGAGTTTATGATATGAGTGATCCTGATGGGAACTGCCCAGAGCTAGATCTTAAACGTCAAACACTCATAGAGCTTGTTGATTTTGTTTCTTCTGGATCTGCGAAGTTCACAGAACCAGCAATTGCTGCCATGTGTAAAATGTGTGCGAGTAATTTGTTCAGGGTTTTCCCCCCTAAGTTTCGTACCAGTTCTATTGGTAGTGAAACAGCAGATGAAGAACCGATGTTTGATCCTGCCTGGTCTCACCTGCAAATTGTTTATGATCTACTCCTTCAATTTATCAATTATAACTCCCTTGATGTGAAATTGGCAAAAATGTATATTGACAATGCTTTCATTTTGAGATTACTTGACCTTTTTGATTCTGAGGACCCTAGAGAAAGAGATTCCTTGAAAGCAATTCTGCATAGGATATATGGGAAATTTATGGCACATAGGCCTTTTATACGGAAATCAGTTAGCAACATTATCTACCGGTTTGTTTTTGAGACCGAACGTCATAATGGAATTGCTGAGCTGTTGGAGATATTTGGGAGTGTAATTAGTGGATTTGCCTTGCCATTGAAGGAGGAGCACAGAATATTTTTGTGGAGGGTTTTGATTCCCCTGCATAAACCCAAGTCCGTGGGTATTTATCATCAGCAGTTAACATATTGTGTTGTACAGTTCATAGATAAGGATCCAAAACTGGCTAGCACTGTGATAAAGGGACTATTGAAGTACTGGCCGGTAACAAATAGTCAAAAGGAGTTAATGTTCTTGAGCGAGTTGGAAGAGGTTCTGGAAATGACTAGCATGGTGGAATTCCAGAAGATTATGGTCCCTCTATTTAGACGCATAGGTGGTTGCCTTAACAGTTCTCATTACCAGGTATTTTCTGGCTTTCTGCTATTCTGCTTCTCTTTTTAGTTGTAATATTTTTATTAGAAAAGGCAGCTTTTGTATCTGATTAAAAATTTTGTCTTACTACAATATAATATTTTCTTCCACCTCTCAAGTCAAGACAACATCCATTTGGTCGGTACTCAGGAATCAAAAGTTGGGGCATTACTTTCTGTGTATCAAGAAACTTTTCATGTTGATAGTTGACATCCTTTTTATTTTCTGGATTCTGGTTTTTACTGAAGAAATAATTTATTGTCGTCTATAGGCAGATGACTTAGAATTGGACAGAGACCATAATGTGGTCTTTAGGGATCCTGCCTTCAATTCCTAATCAAATTGTGTTTGGTCCTAATGTCTCTAAAGGATAATAATGAGGTCAATTTCATCTCATTAAACAGGTGGCTGAACGCGCCCATTTGCTATGGAACAATGAATGCATCCTTAATCTTATCACACACAATCGGCAGGTGATTCTGCCTCTCGTCTTCTCAGCTCTTATACATAACACCCAAAACCACTGGAATCAAGCAGTGCTCAACCTGACTCAAAACATCAGGAAGATGCTCTCTCAGATGGATGAGGATTTGGTACTTGCCTGCCAACATAACTTGGAGGAGGAAGATTTGAAGTCAAGTGCTGCAGCTGAGAGGCGGAGAATAACATGGGAACGCCTGGAAGCTGCTGGCCATGTCCAATCTGTAGTTGGTGACATTTTAGTTCCAGTAAAATCTGCTACTTGCTCTGTGGCCTGCTAATCGCTTGAATAAATGATAATGTGGAAGCAAATCACCATCTATAGATGTGAGGGTTCAAATAATATACTGATTTGGTTTTTTTTTTTTTTTCAGTTCTACTTAGTTTCTAAGATGCCAATAGGGTTTGTAAATCCTCTAGTGTGGGTTCAAATTGTGCTCAGCAGTTTTGCTTTTGCTTAGGTTCTTTCACAAACTGCCGAGTAGGTACTTCATTTTTTTGGAGGAATGTGACAGCGGGTCTGTGCGTTGTTGGCGGTGGCATCTTATTTGCAGTGTCAGCACCTGTAACCTTAACTCTTTCTTCAGTTTTCTTCCCCTCTGTGCCCCATCCACCTTAGCCTTGGCCTTTGCTCAATTTAGACTTGATCATTGGCCAATGCTTGGACCCTATTAGAATTAGAAATTTGTTGCCTTTCAAATTTGGACCCTTTAGAAATCAACAAATCAGATCTATAGGGCTTATGATCAGGTGTAGTTGCGAGCTTCAACCCTTTGTACTTGAATGTAACATTGGCGTGGTTGTGGATGTCCAAGCATCCTTATGTTCTCCCCAAATCCCAAATGAAATGGATTACATGTGTATGTTTATTCCGTGTAGTGCTGGTCTATTCTTGGTTGCCCAGTGAGTTTTAATACCTTCTTTGGGAAGGGTGTAAATCCAAGCTAGGCAAGGTAAAGAAAAAAAGGCAATCATATTGGTTGTGAAGAAGAAATTATCAACTAATGTTGTCATATTCTTGAATGGTGGCTTCTCTTTTCAAGGTGAAAAAAGTGGGTGTCAAGTTATAGTTCTTTTTCATATACCTAATGCTAATAAGAAATACTTTATTGGCCTGTTTGATATATGAAGGGAAATAAATTCTCTTTTCAATATGCAAAAAAAAAAAAAAAAACAAGAGATATGTAATATTTATTATATATTTGTTGTTATTATTCGACTGTATTTATTTATTATTTTTTCACTCAAGAGTACAAGTGTTGTTTATTATTTATTATTTATTTATATTTAACTTCTATATATTAAAATAACTTTATATGCGTATGTTATGTAGATGGTTTAGAGAAGGCCTATTTCAACTGTTTGCGTAAAAGTTAGGGGACCTATTATTTCTTGTTCTCTTGTCAAAGATCTGGACTAAATTCTCCTCCTTTTTTAAATTTAATTTGATTTTTGAAAACATTGATTTTTTTTTAATCTTGGGTCAACAATTAACTCTACCCAGATACCTAATGTCCTGTCATTGGGGTCTTAGATAGAGACGTTTTTGACAATGAGGAATGACTTGTTAACGTTGAAAAATCATAATAAAAAATTGTTTATAGACTTTTTTTCCTTTTTCAATATAATAAAAAATTATTTGTAGATTAACATATATGTTGCAAGATTTTTGAAATCTTAATTAATTTTAATTATCATATCAGATATTAATAAATTGTAAACTAAGATATTACATCGAGGTAGCACTGAATGCTTTAGGTGATATCTGACGTAGACAGTCCCCAGAACTCATTGGATGCATTGAATCATTAAACGGGGAAGGGGTCATTTCATTTTCAGATCTAGAACAAATAGGTTCGAGAAATGATAGAATATTTGGTGGTGGTTTGTTTTTTTTCTGGCTCGTCAGAAGTGTCAAAAAATCCAAATGAATACATTGAATTTTGATTTGAATAGAATTTTAGTAATTTTTCAAATTTAATGATATTTTTTGTAATTTTATTACTAGTAATATTTTTGTTTAATAATAAGACTTTCTTTTGTCTTTTTATGAGACTTTTTTTTTTCAATTAAGAGATCCTTTGGGATTAAGTTTCTCCTCTTATAAATAAATACTAATTGTTTTCTTTCTGGTCAATTAATAAAGTAAAATTTCACAATTTTTTTTTCTGAAATTGAATTTAGTTTATACATTACAAACTTACTTAGTTCTTCACGTTTAACATGTTAGCATAAGTTAGTGACCCAACAAAAAAAAGAAAAGAAACTGTTAGCATAAGTTAACTCTATCCACTTACCTATGACTATGACCATTTTAGTCCTAGTATAAATGATTATAGGAGCATTTCAAACAATCTTCTATTCAAAAATGGAAAAAAAGCATTAAGAAGAAAGTAAGAAAGAAAGAATGAACAGATAGAGATGAGAGAAAACTTAACACATAAGAAAAAATAAAAAATTCAAGCCAACAGGAATAAGTGACTTGGTCCCCACAGTCCTATGGATAAGCCTCCCCCAGTACTACATAAACAATGGTTTGGTTCTCCCATTGTTATATAACCGGTTGTTTCCTTCCATCTTATCCTTTATAGAACAGACAAAGAAAGATGGACGCACCTCCAGGGTACCAACAGATGGGCTATATGGAACATGTTCAGAAACGCCACGAAGAAAAGGGCTGTCTTTATGCTTGGTTTGTAGATTTACTTATCATCCTTACTTTTCTGTTTCTGTTCTTTTTTTTTTTTTTTGTGTGGTTACAGTGACTTTCTTACTTCTGTTTACACTTATCAAAGATCCTGAGAGAGTCTTGAGATATTAATAATGTTCTGAATTATAACAAAGAGAAATTCTTGAGAAAAAAATGTGTAGATCAGATGAATTAAAAATAGAGAGACATATGATAACTTTGGATTGGATGTTGTTGGAATTGCAGCCTGTTCACCATGTGTTGCTGTTTCTGCTGCTTTGAAACCTGCGAGTGTTGCTTGGATATGCTGTGCTGCTGCTGCCCTTGATCAGAAGGATGATCAACAGTTCCAGTAATTGAATGGTCACTACACAGATGTGACCTGTTAATCATGTAATCTTCTTGTTTGTATGTTTCCAATCTTGAAAAATAAATGGTAGTTTTTTCTTTGACACATGCTTTCTGTAAATTTACTTTATCCTCTATGCTTATGAGGCCCTCAAATCATGGTTATTCAGAATCATGTTATAAGAGTATAACACCAAATGCTTTTTCTTTTTTTTTTTAATTTTAAACTTTGCAGTTTGCACATATGACGACATACTAAAATGTCAATAATTTATTGATTTTTTTTTGGCTTTTTTTACTTTAATATTTTTAAAATAAAAATGAAGCTTAAACGTGGATTGACCATAGAGTTAGAAGAGAGAAAACTCTTCACTTTATTTAAAATATATTTAAAAAAATTTAAATTCAGATTTTTTTTTGGGAGCTTGTTGATTGATAGGAGGATTGAGGCCCACAAGTTGAAATTTGTTATTGTTATTGTTGTTGTTTTTATTATTATATAAAATAAATATAATTTTGTAATGTATAAAAAATATATGATATATGTTATTTATATTTTACAACATTAAAATATAATTAATAATAATAAATTTATAAATAATAATTTTATTGATAAATTATATTTCTTATTATAATATTATTCCTTTTAACTTATTTGGATAAAAAAATTTTAGTCTTATTAAGAATCTTATACAAAAAAAATCATCTTAGCCTATACATTTTTTATCTTATATAATTTGACGTCTTATATAATAGAATCATATAATTTGTGTGTAATTTTTTACTACACACACACACACATATATATATATATATATGTAATTTTTAAAATTTTTGTTATTAGTATTTCAATTAAAATAAAAATTATTTTTTATGATTAAATGTAAAATAATTGAATTATTTTTAAAAAAAAATTTAAATATTATACTTTGATTAAATTTATAAGACTTTAGATTATATAAGAAAACAAAAAATTATATCTTTAACTTCAGATTATATAAAACAAAAAAAAGTATAACTTGAGATGACTTTTTTATATAAGATTCTCAATAAGACTTAAAAAAATATTTTTTATGTAAATAAGCTAAAAAATTAAATTATATTAAAAAAATTATTTTATTAATGAAATCATTATTTATAAATTTATTATTATTGCTTATATTTCTATATTGTAAAATGTAAATAATATATAATATATAATTTTTATATATTACAAATATAATATATTATATTTATTCTAAATAATATAAAATATATATAATATTTATTGCATTATATATATATATATATATATATATATATATATGAACAAGGCCCATCCCAACCCCCCTCCCCCCCATCTGCCAAATTCTCCCACCCGTCCTCCCCTTCTTCACCCCCTCCCAAAAAAAAAGAAAAAAAAAAAACCAAAATCCCCCCTTCCCCTCAAATTAACATCCTTTCATGTGATTTTTTTTTTCAAATTAATGGCCCAAAGGCAAATCAGCTTGTTTATTTTTAATGAAAAAAATTAATTGTAATGTGGACAAATTTTTTAAAATAAAAATTAAGATTCAAAAAATAAATTTTGGTGACTGTGCATATTAATTATAACCCCGTTTGGTGTCCCGATGAAAATAAAAAATGAAATAGAATCAATTGTTTTTTGTGTTTGGTATATCCTTAATGCTCCGTTGATATAGTTGAAGATAAAAAGTTGATACGGATTAACATTTATATTTAATAAATAAAAAATACTTAAACTATATTTATGTGATACAATATATTTTTTATTTTTTTAAAATTATTAATTTATATTTTTTAAATCAAATAATTTTTAAATTCTCCTTTTAATTATTATGTACTTTTTTTAACAGGAGAGATTTTAAGATTAAGAAAAATTATTTTTTTATTACTTTTTAATTGAAGTTTTATTATTTTATGATTTTTTAACTAATTAGAAAGTCAAAAAAATTATTTTAATAACTTTTTAATCAATTAAAAAGCTAAACAAATTAATAATATTTAATACTAAAAATGATAAATTATATAAATTAAAAAAATGATGGCAATAAAGTCGTAATTATCCAACCAACAATTGGTTAATTAGTTAAAAATAATAATAAAATAAATTCATCGACTTGCAACACAATGCATATATGTAGGTATATATATATATACACACTATATATATATATATATATATTGATAAATTACTATATATATCAAAATTATATATATATATATATAATATTATAACATATGTAATGTATAATATATAACATACAGTAAAAATAGTAGATCCTAAAATTTTAAAAAAATTAGTTTATATATTTTTAAATTAAATAACTTTTAGATATTATGTTTAATTAGTATATAATATTTTCATTTCTTTAACAAGAAGAACTAAGGCCTCGTTTGGTACAGGGGATTAGTTTTTGATGGAATAGGAATGGGAATGGGAATGGGAATGGAAAGGAATCTTGTATTCCATAATTATGTTTGGTATAATGGAAGAAGAAATAGAAATATTTTTATTTTTTTTATGTTTGGTGAGATAAAAATGAGATAGAAATGGAATGAAGAGAAGATAAAAAGATCAAAATATTTTTAATATTTTTTAATGATTAGTAATTATAAAATATAATAAAAAATTATTTTTAATAACTAATAATAAAATATTTATTTTTAATTATTATTAATAATAAAAATATGTATATAAAAGTTATCTTTTTAATATAGTTAAAATAATAATATGTTATCAAATCTGATAATTTTTAGAGGTAAAATAATAAAAAAAGTGACCCTTTCCCAAGCTCTCCCACGCTGCTGACCTCTTTCCCTCGTTGCTCTGGAGGATTGCACATTCCAGCGTTTGCAGGAATCAACTCACCCATGGAAAAAGCTTTCCAGCCAACCAAACATGCATTTTGAGCAAACCCACTCCCTCTTTCATTCCAAAAAACTATATTCCAGCCAACCAAACGAGTCCTAAAGGCTTCAGAAAGAAATTTATTATTATTTGATTATTTATTTTATAGATTAAAAAATAAATAATATTACCTTTAAAAAATAAAAAATAAAACTTTTACTATAGAACTAATCAATAATAATTATGTTTTAAAAATAATAAAATATTTTTAATATTAAATTTAATAAATTATATGCATAAAAATAAATACTAAAAAAATCTACCAACTGGCAGTTATCCTGTCAATTGCCAATCGGACAATTACCGACTGATTAACCAATCAGTCAATAGGATTATATACACGTGTGGCAATTAGCATTGCCACAACACATACATACAAATATGCGCTGCCACATATATATATAAATATAATTTTTAACATATATTATTTATACATTGAAATATATAAAATATCTATAATATATATAAAATTCTAAAATAAATAATTATTTTGTATATAAAATATAAAAATATTACTATATATATTAAAATATATTTATTATATTTATATCATCTCGCTACTGTACTGTGCATGATGTCTAAGGATATTTCTGTCTTTTACTTTTTATTATTTTTCATTATATTTATATTTCATCTAACCAAATAAATAAAGATAAATATAATCTCTTTTTTTTTTTTCATTCATATCAAACATAATTTATTCCATTACATTTTTATTTTATTTTTTTCATTTTTATTTCTAAATTTTTTATACACCAAAGAAACTTAATATGTATATATATATATATAGAGAGAGAGAGAGAAAAAGAGAGCATCAAAGTCAAAAAGCCTTTTTGTTAAATTCAAACAATTTCTAGAAGTTAGGCTTTTGAATGTTCTAATCAATAATGAAAGTTTATTTGAATTTGACATATGGAAAACTCCCAATTCGTCACTCTCTTAAGAGTGTTGTTAGTCAATGATATAAACATAGTTTATTTGAATATATTTATATGGTTCATTTGTATGTTTATATTATTAGTCTTGTCTTTTGCATAAGAAAAATTAAATTAAAATTGAAAATATGACATTAATATAGACAATCAATCTGAAAAGTATAAATTACATTCATTTGTTTGTGAAATGCTCATTTTATACTAAAGGCGTTTAAAGTTGAACTAAATTGATTGAACCAAACTAAACTAAATTAAATCATTAAAATTGTACACACAAAAAATGTAGGTTTAAATTGATTTTCTACATATGAAAACCAATTAAATTAGTTTGGTTTTTGGTTTTTAGTAGCTTAGTTTGTTTTTAATTGAACCAATATGTTACTCTATTTATTTATTTTATCCATTTCATTAAATTCAATAAATTTGATTACCATGCATATTTAATGTGCAATTTTGATAGATATAATAAAAGATGATGTAATGAATAATAAATTGAATTTGGTTGTTAGACTTTTTATACAAGATTTAATTTGATATTTGCAAATAGTTGGTTAATTGTGCAAGTATAATAGGTAATGAGGGGAGAAAATAGCTTATAAATTGTAAGGGATTGTTGTTTAAAAAAGAAGAGAAGCAAATTGATAATTAATGGACATTTGAGTTAGATTATGTTTAAATTTTTATTATCATATGAACATCTAAAACAATTACTTGAAAACTCAAGAATTGTAAGTACGAACCAAACTAAATCAAAGTCAAACCAAAACCAAATCAAATTGACTATAACCCAAACTAGATATTTGATTTTGTAAAATTGATTAATTAGTTTAGTTTGATTTTGATTTAAAATGAAAATGAATCCAATCTTTGAATACTCCTAATTTATATAGCATGCTTTTTATTTTGAAAATGTAAAATTCTCTTTTTTAAAGTTAAAAGATGCACTAAGTTGATATTTTTTGTAGCAAAAACATAAATTATTGTTACATATATTTTGACTAAAATATTTGTATATCTATTATTTGTATAATATGTTAAGTATTAAATATGTATTTGAATAATATAAAAATAGTCAAAATTTTAAATTTAAGATAAATAAGATTTATAACTTTTTAACACACAATAAATAAAATTGAAATAAAAGCTTAAATTTTTTTAATAAATTACATTTTTTACAAAATAAATCAATATCATATTTTAAAATAAATTTTAATCATATTTTCATTTTAAAAGAATCATATATTTTTATAATAAAAAATTATATAATTTAAACATATTTAAAAGAAGTCCAAAATAATATACCCAAACTAAGATGACGACATAAAATATACCGAAAGAATGGGATAATCAGATTTTCTAACTTCGAAAGCCCGTAGTGCAAGATATCTACTTTCCATCCATATTTGATTTGGTAGGGCAGTACACGGCTTTTGGGATTTACCGTAAACCACAGACAAACAGATTTAGACAGATCCTGAAAGTGACATCAGTCATTCCCTTGACCTTATCATAACGAGCTGGTGCTATATGATTGGTTATGTTCCGTAGACAAACTTGGGACTACTTGCTGAATAAAAAGGTTAAGAAAGAAAATAAAAACAAAAAATAATTTTGTGGATGTAATTTAACTATAAATTCTAGCATCATATCATATATGATTTAAATTAATCTCTCAATTTTTCTAGCATATCTACTTTTAGAGTGCTCTCAAAAAATTCAAAACTAGAATATATTAAGGAGAATCAAACCTTTTTTTTTTTTTTAATCTCGGGCCCATTAACTATGATTCAAATACATTGTTAAATAAAAAAATTAAAATGAAATCTTAAGATGCAAATAAAAAAAATTAACTTCTGGAAAAATCAACCTTTACATATAGAATGATTTTGTGTGTGTGCGTGTGTGTGTAGAGTTTATGAAAGTGTTAAGTTATTTTTATGCTATATAATAAATTAATTACATAATTTATTATTTTTATATTAATACGAAGAATAAAAACAAAATAAGAGGAGAAATATGCATGTGGCATCTAGGCTGCCAAATTTCAATTTTTTATTTATTATTGTTATCTTTTAAAGAAATACAAAACATAAAATAAAAATAAATTTTCAATTCTTGATATAATAAAATAATAAAAAAATGTAAACTATCTAAATTTAATTTAAACAACCTATATTTACTTCGCATCGGAGGATGGAATTGGGAGAAGCATCAGCATGTGATGTAAAAATATACTTCCTGTAAAAAATTATGCATGTTCATCTGTTTGGTTCAAAATGAGGGAATTCATCTAACCCAAATCAGTTCTAGAATTAACTAAATGCTTGTGCGGTGAAGGATTATATAAATATTCAATAATTGTTAATATTCATTCACATTACAATGCAAAACACATATGGAAATGGTAATAGAAGCGTTCATGACTTGGAAGGAGATTTGGAGCTCTTCTTTGCTTTTCATCAAGAAATGCTGTTTGGCCTACTACAGCTACAGCGGATGAGGAGGTACAGTTCGAACGGAATTTGTGTATTGCAACTCGGGATCTTCTTGTTGGGCTTTTGGAGACAAAAGAACATTAAGGATCAACTCAGTTATATTAATTATAAGTAATTTTTTTTTTCAAATAAAATAATTTTTTAAACATATTAAAAATATGAAATTAATAATTAAATATTTAAATTTTATTATTATTTCATGATTAGATTAATAAAATGTAAATTAATATTTATACCATTTTCAACATTTGCAAATAAAACAAGGCATTGGATTTTTATCCAAAATCAACAAGTTCAACTGGAATTTTGATTGAGCTTGACCAATTCTAAGTCAAGTTGATTTTGAAGTATATTTATTTAAATCAGGTAATTTGGTCCAATTCTAATAACTATAACCATTTTAATGAGAGGCTGATTTTAAAGATATTTTTTTTTAAACAAAGTAAAATAACTCTCATATGCAATTTTGATTTCTCCTAAAATCATTTTCGTCGGCTTCACCACTTTTTAAAGAAATTGTCAAACCATTTGCAAAACAAACAAGGCGTTCGAGAATGTGCTTGCAGGAAAGTACACACATTTCCTGAATTTATCAATAATCACAATAACAATGTATGCCAAAATAAATCAGATTCATCTTTAATTTAATAAGGTAGTCTTTTAATATTATTCTTTTAGTAGCTTAAATAATATCAATTATGCTTTCATTAAAAATTGACCAACACATAATAAAAATAAATAAAGTTCTCTCGCCAAATATGCTAATATTCTGAGATGAACTCTCATGGTAGTTCAAGTCGTATCATTAGATGACAAGAATGTTAATTTGATTCAACCAAAAAATAAAAAATAATTTTGTCAAGAAATTTTCTAAGAATCAATCATATATTTCTAAGGTGGATAGAGGGCAAGTTTCAAGAAGCCCCTAGATGCCGTGAAATTCTGAATGTAGATAGGATTTGCGTCTCATTAATTGCAATTTGGGGTTTACATCTAATATATATTATTTCTATTGACCAAAATGCGTAGTTCTCAATGGGAAGATGATATCTCTAATAGTTCCAGTCAAATACAGGTGAACCAACTTCACCAGATTACTATACCTTTCCAACCACATTAATAGGGCATTCATCTTTCTCAAATCACACTCACTTTTTTCCCAACAGAATGTGATGGCAAAATGGTTAATTATTAGGAATTGGTTCTAAATTTTGTTTGTATTTTCAAGAATATATATATATATATATATTCTTTCTTTTGTCCAAATTAATTTTTTTGGACAATGTTAAAAGGATGCACTCTTATAAACATTCAAGCATCTTATCTTGGTTGTTAGCATTTAGAGATCACAATCCAGTTTTTAAATTTCTTAAATTTTAAAATGTAAAAAGGTTACATTTTATCTCATTAAATTATAGCCTCATTAGAAAATTAATATATAAACCTCAAACATAATAGAAGACCTCAAAACAAGGATTTTTTACCGTACCACTATAAAGAAAATAATGATTGAACGAAATTTTGAACTGCCAATTTTATTTGCCTCAAATATTGCATCCATTTTTCTTTTTTAAAGGACGTGTCTCATTTAAAGACCCAACGCGTCCTTAAATAGGACATATCCTATTAATTTTTTGAGTAATTTTTTATATTTTTAATTTATGAATTTTGATATTAATAAATATAATAAACATTCATTCAATTATTTTTACATATGAAAGTAAATAAAAAATTGTTCAATTTTATTTTTTACATCAATATGCAAAAAAATAAACTTCAGATTTTTTTTTATTATTCCAAAAGAAAAGAAGATATAACAAAGAAGACCATAAGAAAATGAAAGAATAAAATAGAAAATAATAAAACATATGATTCTGTAATAGTTTACTTCACATTCTAATAGTTTACTATGGATAAAAATTAGAAGAATTTTTTTATTTGGTTTAACACGAGATATATCTTAAAGAAGTTTATATGTCTTAAATAATAACTAAAGTATGGAATTAGTAATAATGCTTATCAATGCTAAATAAATTGGTTGTGGGTACAAAACATTGACAAATAAATCAGTGATAATAGAAATAAAGAGAATAACTTATTTAAAATACTGTAAGGACTTGATTGGAATGATTTAAAAATTTTAGTGGCCGAAATAAAATTTGTCCCAATCACAAAAAAAAAACAAAGGACGTGTTGATGTTAATAATTTCTGTATATATTGTAATTTTCTAAATTTATTTTCTATAAAAATTAATTTAATTTGTATGATATAAAATTATAATTTTGAGCATATTATGTTAATATTCCTTTTATATATTTTATTTTTTAAAATTTATTATTTATAAAAAAGATCAATTTGCTTGTACAACATAAAATTATATTTTTATTTCTAATATAACAGTAAAGATAATTAAATAATTTTTCTAAAGAAACACATATTATATAAATTAATAAAAATAAATTAAATGAGAGCAGGGTATAATTATTTTATAAAAATATCAAACATAATTTAAGTAAAGTTTGAAAAAAGCTAACATAATTTACTACTTGTACGTTGATACGGGAATCCAATTCCATGTCAACGCGGTGAATTACAGAGAAAAAGAGAAGATCATAATCAAGTGGGTGCATAAATAAAAGTAAATATATATATATATATATATCTCAAAATTTTTGTTAAAAAAATTAATCCATATTTATTGATAAAACAATTAACCGCACAATCCGTTCGAAGTAAAATTTGAATGAATAACCACAACATTATGTGATTATTTAATCTTCATAGATAAATATCATTACAATTATTTTCTTCATTTGTATAGTTCTTTTTATAGCCAACTTATATTACATATTTCAATATATAAATGATAGATTGGTTTAAAATCTTAATGATTCTTCTAAGTAACTCAAAAATTTAATCATGTGTTGTTTCATTTATTTTCTTTCCTTTTTAATACGAAAATTAAATAAGCATCAGCGACGAAAGAGATCTAAGCCAAATTCACTTTCCACTGTATCAAAGGAGCTTTTTGAAAATGAAAACAAAAAGTAAATTTTTGTCTTTTAAAATTGATTTTTGTCCCAAGAGTTTTTTTGGTCCATTTTTATTTTAAAAGTATAATTTTTGTGCTAAATCTTTTTTCTTTAGTTAACTTTATTGACCGTTAAATCTAGGAGACACATGACATGAGACAGGGAGAAGGGAGAAGGGAGAGAAAAAGTTTTTAAAAATTTTGGTGTAATATTTATTATAATTTTGTTATTATTATTTAATAATGTTTTATTTATTTATTATTTTTTAAAATAAAAAATGAATTTAATTTTCTATTTATTATTTTTTGACAATAATTAACTATTATATTATCAAAGTTAATACAGGTGTACTAGCCTAAAATTCGCATCAGTCATAAGAAACATGCATTAGAGAAATTAAAAAGGAAAATACCAAAAATTCAAAAAAGGGGAAAAAAAATCCCTCTACCTCTTCATACGAAACCTCCTTATTTTCTGGCACCGTTTTTTTATCATTGACTACTGGTGACTAAATAAAGATACGTAAGGTTTGCACATCTGATCTAGATTGTTCAAAATAGATTTGGATAGTTTAGATTTTTTTAATGAAATTTTGATATTTTTTATTAAAAAAGATGTAAAATATAAAATAAAAATAATTTGTTAACTACAAAATTTTATACAAATAATAATTTAAATAAAAATTATAAAAATATGAAACATTCACATTTCATTTGAACAGTTCAAATCACATCAAAAGATGCGCAAATGAACTTATTCCTAACCACATCAAGTGAAAAAAGCAGAGAGATGCATGGTGATAAGATGAGGATTGAACATGATCATTTGAATTTAATTTAAATAGTTTATATTATATATATGTTTTAAATTTTGATTTTTTTCATTTTATAAAATATAAAATAAAATTATTTTTATAATTGGTAATTAAAAAAAATAATGTTTGGTATCAAAAAATAAATAAATAATTATAAAATTTGGACGGTCCAGTGTATGCACCCTCGCTTATAGGATCTACGTTCGATGAGATGATGCCTTTAGTCAAGGAAATGCGTGTAACTTACTTCCCATTCAATACATAAAAAAATTAAAAAAAGTTAGAAATAAAAATAACAATAAAAAATAATTTTTTGTTTTTATTTTAAAATTTATAAAATAAAATAAATATTACCAAATAATAATTATAAAGATATAATAAATATTATATAATTTTTTTCTTCCTCTCCTCCCACCAAACAAGTCTAACAGTGACGAAGAACAATTCCGTTTTTAAATATTTTGTGTCGGTACGGAGATGAAAGAAAAAACAAAATAAAATTAAACTATTCTTTTTATAATATTTATTGTTTTTATAACTATTTTAAAATAATTTAATTTATTTTTATTATTTATATAAAAATATAAGGATTATTTTTTATTTTCAAAATTATTTTTAATTTAATTTAATTTAATCATTTATATATATATATATATATATCAAACAAGACGTAACATTTGAAAATAGGAGGTGGTTTAAAAGGTTTTGTTGATTTCAACTCCCAAGATTCCTTTAAATTTCTTTACTAATTTTTATATTTATGTTTTTTGGTTCTTTTAATTGAAGTAGTGATTGCCTCAGCTTCTTCACACGTCTCACCACTTTCAAAAGGGACAAGGTCACAAAATATTTGAAATGCCATTGCTAACGGTGCCGGAAAATAAGAAGGGTCTCGCACGAAGAGGAAGAGGAAATTTTTTTTTTTTATTTGAACTTTGAGTGTTTTCTTTTACCCATTTTTACTATGGCCGATGTGGATTTTGGCCAAATAAGATCAAAGTATATAAATAAAATATATGGAAAAAATGGACCTAGTTAACCTAATGGTAACAAAAACCATACTTTGAGAATAACAATTGACCTATATATATATATATATATATAAGAAATAAAAATAAAACCATTTTTTTTGGGCCGAAAATGAGGGATAAGCCATGGAAGTCCAAAATTGTCTCAATCTTTCTGGTGACCTAATAATCTGTAAACAGTGAATAGTGCAGTCGCCGTTGCCCTACCCATTCGGAAAGTAGGTGGACGTATCTAACAACATCCTTACTATAATCCTTAATTAATACCAATTCAACCATAGAACACACCTACTTTCGCTGCATTTGTATGGGGCTATGTAATCGGACCAAAATTTTTGGAGTTCAATTATTTTCATCTCTCCTCCGTAAAATTATATTTGGTCTTTTTTTTCTAGTTGTAAAAATTATACACATTATATATATATATATTGTTATATATTATAAAAGCATTTTTTCATTTATTTTTTATTTAAGAAGTTAACTTTTTACATAATATGAATTTATAATTTTATTTTTAATATGACAGAAAAGATAACTAAATAATTTTATCTTTAAAAAATATTATTATCTACAATATTAATTTTATTGACAAAAAATAAATTAAAAAATTGAGTATACTTTTAAAATATAAAAAATATCAACTACAATTTAATTAAATCTTATAAAGGACAAGTATAATTTATTCACAAATTTATGTTACTGTCTTTTTCGCTCTCTCTCTCTCTCTCTCACGCGCACACACACAGGTATAGTAATAATTGATTAGACATATAGCTATGCATTTTGTTTTTGCATTAATTAGTACATGAATCCTCAATTAAAAGTTTTGTATCCTAAATCTGTATCCAAATTAATGGGCTAAAAAGTGATTTTTATTTTTTAATAAATTTATAGTCATATTTATTAAGTTTTATTTATTTTTATTTTATCTTTTATCTGTTAAAATACTATTTCTTATTCAAACTATCTTTTTTACATCAAGTGTGTATGATTATAAATAGAAGATTTTTTTTAAATTAAATTTTTATAAAACAATTATGATTTTATTCTTTAATATAAAATTAAAAATACAAATACAAATAATTAAATTAGTGAAATTTACTGAGTTCCCTAATGTGCATGGACCATGTTAAGCGCGCGAAGCGGGAGCGCGTAATATTGGAGCACAACACCTGCGAATTTCTCTCTCTGCTCACTGCGCATACAATGTGTCGTGCTTTAACGTAGGCGTCAACTCAGTCTCTGTTGAAGGAAGAGTCATGCAGTGCCGCCATTAGTGCACAGTTCAACCACCCATCCAACCCCTTGAAGGAGAAGAAGTAGCTATAGAGGTGGATAAGCACGCGCAAGCACACACAAACACGGTTAATTTATAACCCCACTTTCAACTCAATCTCCCAGTATTGTCTGCCTTTTCTTCTCTGGAATTTATAGGCATTGTTGGTTGTGTTTAGGAGTGTAAAGAAGCGCTGTGGATTCTCGTGCGGCACAATGTGGAACTCCGCCGAGAACGCGTTTGCAAGAACGGCGTCGTTCAGGGAGGAAGGGGAAGACGAGCAGGAGCTTCAGTGGGCTGCACTGGAGAGGCTGCCGACGTACGCGCGAGTACGCAGAGGTATCTTTAAAAATTTACTTGGTGATCCGAAAGACGTTGATGTGAGTGAACTTGAGGCAGAGGAGCGGAAGCTCCTTTTGGAAAGATTGATTAATTCGGTTGATCACGATACCGAGAAGTTCTTTGATCGGATGAGACGCCGATTTGATGCGTAATCCCCCTTTTCTTGGATTTTCCTTTCTGTTTTTAGTAGTTGCTAATTGGTAGGAAAATGTAGGAACAGAAGAAAGCAATGCGGAGTCTGTTAAATTTCCTCTGTTTTTCAGCAATCAAACAGAACAATATAATAGCTTGGGCGCAGCCACTTGGAAACAAACTCCCATCTCCGTTTTCTTTTTCCTTCTTTTTTCTTAACTACGATTTTAGCATGGGTATTTTCTCTTCAGTTATTAAGTTCATTCCACTTTCAATTCCAATTCGCTGGTTCGCAATGCATTGATTATTTGTGCCTCTTTATTTCCCAAGTCTGCTTTAGCTTGATCACAAATAACTAATTTCGTTGAATTTATTCTCCATGAATGGCCTCTGCAGAGTAGATTTGGAGTTCCCAAAGATTGAAGTTCGATTTCAACACTTGACGGTTGAATCTTTTGTCTACGTAGGAAGCAGAGCGCTTCCCACTATTCCTAATTTTATTTGCAATATGACCGAGGTATTTTCCTTACCTTCGTTGATTTGGATCAGTTTTGGGTATCAATGGCCATAGTATGGACATATTAATACCGTAGTTTTCTAATTTGCTCCCCCCCCCCCCCCACCCTCTTTTTTTTTTTTTTTTCCATTTAGGCTCTTTTAAGGCAGTTGCGGATATGCAGAAAGAAGAGAAGTAAATTGACAATTCTAGCCGATATCAGTGGAATAATTAGACCTTCAAGGTAATGTTCGCAGTGAAAGGTTGTAAATTTTAATATTTGACAATCTCGGGGAATAACAATTATAGGTACAAGAGGAGGAGGATTGAGAGTTGCCGCCCTTTATTAAATCGAGACCCGAATTTATGAGAGACAGAACGAGAGAAAGGGAGAGTGGGTAGCAGCAGGACTCGCTGAGTGGGCTTCATTCACACTATTTTCCTCCTTTTATCTCTTTCTCACTGAGTTTCGCTGCTCTTTACCCAAACTTTATACTCACGTAGCTGCCTTCTGGTGGCCGGGAATAACAGTTTTTGAGAGTCACCATTTTTACCCAACTATATCATTAACAAAGAAAAGCTATATAGACATGCTATTTAGATTCATTTGCACCGCTCTTGATGATTCTTTTTTTTTTTTTTAAATAATCAAAACCTCGTTTTACAACAATGCATAAAAATGCCCTTTTCAATAGCATTCTTTGAATACTTTAATTTCTCCATTAATTTAAATTTTTATTTTTATTTAATTTTAACACATCTTAATAAAAGTTTTTACGTGAATGTTTTTATGTTCATATATCAAGTAATCATATCTAAAAGAGTTAGCTTAGTTGATAAGAAGATATAGTTTTTTTTTTTAACCTTCAAATTAAGTTGGATTCTTTTGACGAATATTCCGATAATAAAATCTTAAATGCAATTGCCCGCAAAAATTGAGTTCATTATCACCATAAAGCATAGTTAAAGAACAGAAATAACTATTCTTTTTTATAAATACCTGGATGAAGAAAATTAAAATAAACTGCTTTGTATCATTCTTTTACCTTACAAAATTTTCATTAACAGTTAGCTTTATCTCTAGTATAAATGTTACAATAATTTAAGTGACTTGAATCTAAATTTGATTGAAAAATTTAAGTAGAACCAAACCACAAAGAAAATCGCAGAAAAAATTGATCTAAATGTGATTACTTTAAAATGGCATATCTTGAAGGAAGTTTTAACTTTTTAGCAATAGTTCATGGAGTTATATTGGTAGGGAAGATTTATGTAATGAGAAAAAAAGAGAGCCGGGTGTAATATTAGAAACAAAAAGAGATGTCTCTGTAATTTGGCTATATATGATGAGGAGAGATGTGATTTACTCATTAAATATTAACTCATACTAAAATTAATTAAAAATTTAAAACCTACAAGGAATTTTCATATACTGTTGTTTTATTTTCCTGCAGACTGACGCTACTATTAGGTCCACCAAGCTCTGGAAAAACAACTCTACTATTAGCTCTCGCTGGTAGGCTGGGACCTGGTTTGCAGGTACTTATTTTTTCTATTGCTGGGAGCGAGGTAGAATGAGGTTTTCCTGGACTCTTGTCTGGATGGGAAAGCGCTCTGTCATATATAAAGGCTTGTCATATATGCTGTTTAAGCTTAATCCCGAGCATATTCCATGTGGATGGAGCAATAGGTTGATTGGAATCAATACCTGACCTTATGACTGGGGCACTGTGCTTGGATGTTATCTTTAATGGAGTATTCATAACAGCAGTTAATTATCAACTAATAGCATATAATGCATAATTGAAATGAGACAACCACATATAATAATATAATACCTGGAGGTGATAAAAGAGTCCATAATTTACTCTTTTCTGCAAGTCAAAACCACATTAATAATATATACTTGATGAGGACAGGACCTCTCCTCGTATCAATATTCGATAGACTGTCTTGCCCATTCCATTATAAACATACTATATGACCATAAATCTATTAATAGTTTAAGTGCTCGTTAAAACCCATTTATATGGGTCCAAAACTAAAGAAGCTTCAATTAAAGTTGACATTCACATTAATCGAGGTGTTACTCTTTATAAAAGAAAAACATTTGGCTTATGTTAGTCCATTATTATTGGTTTAAAACCAGCAGATGGAAGACTCGAAGTAGAGACTAGACTGCATTCACTCAATTTCTTTTAATTATAGAGGTCGTAGAAGGATGCCTTCTCTATTTAACTCACTATACATCTCATAAGTCTAACAGACCTAATGGTTAAAATCAGCAATACTCCGTTTCAATTTTCTCTCTTTTTCTCCCTTCATTTATATTTTTATGCCCTTTGAAGATGTCAGGGAGCATCACGTACAATGGACATGGTCTGAATGAGTTTGTTCCTCAGAAAACATCTGCTTATATTAGCCAACAAGATTGTCATGTGGCAGAGATGACTGTAAAGGAAACACTTGAGTTTGCAGGACGTTGTCAAGGTGTTGGATTTAAATATGGTATGCTCTTATGAGACCAAGGTAATTTGTGATCGTTTCTCACTTTTATATGCTAAATACGAAAATTTGAATGTTCACAGATTTGTTACTGGAACTTGCCAGAAGAGAAAAGAATGCTGGTATAAAACCTGATGAAGATCTTGATATATTTATGAAGGTCCTTGCTCATATCATGTTACTTCCCTTCTTAAATGCATGTCTGTGTGTGTGTGTGTGTTTTTAAATATAATCTTGCACTTCATCTGTGTACACAAATTAATCCAATGGAATTTCTTTCTGTAGTCATTAGCTCTCGCTGGACAGGAAACAAATCTTGTGGTAGAGTACATGATGAAGGTATTCTCAAACCTTTGGTCGGACGAAAGATTTGCCTTGTGATTGTGATCTAAAATTTTGGCTCACAAAATGGCGTTAATTTTACTTAAGAATAATATTTTTGCTCTACTGATGGAATCTGTGATGCAAATTGATGCTGTTCTTTTGACTTTTTTGCAAGTAATTTTAGTGGGGAAAGAATTTCTTTGTAAGCAAGTAGTATCTGGATTAAAAGATGGACATGTGTTATGCCTGATTTGTGTAGTAATTTCCTTGTTTAGGTCTTTATATATATTCTGAGGTACTAAAATATTTCTGACAAAGATATTAGGTTTGGACCTATGTGCCGACACATTGGTGGGAGATGAGATGCTTAAGGGCATCTCAGGGGGCCAAAAGAAGCGGCTTACTACAGGTGAATGAAATGCATTGTTCTGCATCGTCTCTTCAATGCATTTACTATATTGTAATAAGCTGATGTACGATTTTCAGGTGAAATATTAGTTGGCCCAGCAAGAGTTCTGTTCATGGATGAGATATCCACTGGTCTTGATAGTTCAACTACTTATCAAATTATCAGATATCTTAGGCATTCAACCCGTGCACTTGATGCAACCACTATTATATCTCTTCTTCAACCATCTCCAGAGACATATGAGTTGTTTGATGATGTCATTCTTTTGTGTGAGGGTCAGATTGTGTATCAGGGCCCTCGTGAAGCTGCTCTTGATTTTTTCAAATGGATGGGATTTAATTGTCCGGAGCGAAAGAATGTGGCAGACTTCTTGCAAGAAGTGAGTAGTAGAGAGAGTAGAATATCAGTTTCTACTCTATATGCTTTTAGTCATTGTTCAAACCTCAAATTCTTGTCAGGTTACATCTAAGAGGGACCAAGAGCAGTACTGGTCTGTTCTCGACCGCCCTTACCAGTATATACCTGCTGGGAAGTTTGCTGAAGCATTTCGCTTTTGTTGTGATGGAAAGAATTTGTCTGAGGAACTAAGTATTCCTTTTGATAGACGTTATAATCATCCAGCAGCCTTGGCAACTTCTAGCTATGGCGCGAAAAGGCGTGATCTTCTAGAGACCAGCTTCCAATGGCAGAAGCTGCTAATGAAACGGAATTCGTTTATTTATGTTTTCAAATTTGTTCAGGTAATCTCATTTGTTTCATAAACATAAGCTCCATAAACATGCTTTTTTCCATTTTTCTTTAAGAAATAAGAGCATCCAAACCCCTCTCTTATTTATTTATTTTTATGTTGACTTTTTGTTGATTTATGATGGAAGCAATGATTCTGTTGCTGATCTTGAGTTCTACTTACTATTTTTAGCTTCTTTTGGTTGCTTTGATCACAATGAGTGTTTTCTTCCGGACAACAACACACCACGATACTATTGATGATGGAGGCTTATATCTTGGATCACTGTACTTCTCCATGGTTATTATTCTCTTTAATGGTTTTACGGAGGTGCCAATGTTGGTTTCAAAGCTTCCAGTACTTTACAAGCACAGAGACTTGCACTTCTATCCTAGCTGGGTTTATACACTCCCTTCTTGGGTCCTTAGTATCCCCACATCCCTCATAGAGGCTGGATGCTGGGTGGCGGTCTCATACTATGCAATTGGATATGATCCTACAATTACCAGGTATAACTGGATTTAACTAGGTTCATTTGTGCATTCTGACGGTTTCTTATAGGTGTGTACTTCTGGATCTGCAGATTTTTTCAGCAGTTCTTGCTTTACTTCTGTTTGCACCAGATGTCTATAGCTCTCTTTCGTTTGATAGGATCCTTGGGCCGGAATATGATAGTAGCCAACACCTTTGGATCCTTTGCCATGCTGGTTGTGATGGCTCTTGGAGGATATATAATTTCAAGAGGTTGAATAGGAAACGCAATCTCTACGTGTTTCTAGATTTGATTAGATAAATTTACTTAGAAGATTTATAACAATTTTGGGCAGATCGTATACCAAGTTGGTGGATATGGGGCTATTGGATTTCTCCTTTGATGTATGCACAAAATTCCGCTTCTGTAAATGAGTTCCTCGGACATTCCTGGGATAAGGTATATACTAATGACTTTTATCATTTGGCTTATTTTCCTTGTAGCTCACAGCACCAAACAGAAGTAATATTTTGAGGTGCTTATATCTGTTTATTCTGTCTAGCATTTTCCTTGTGGCGTTAAATATAGTTGCTATTTTTTCTTTGTAGAGAGCTGGAAATCAGTCCATTTATCCATTGGGTAAGGCAGTATTAAGAGAGCGGAGCTTCTATGCAGAGAGCTATTGGTATTGGATTGGTGTTGGTGCAATGGTTGGATATATAATTTTGTTCAACGCACTATTTGCAGTCTTCTTGGCTTACCTTAAGCGTAAGAAATCTTCAGTGTACCCTATACAAGCCTTCTAATAATCTGATGTTGCTTTGCCTTCTGGCACTGCATAGACCAGAAACAATTTTGTTCAAGAATAATGATAATAATTTTTTTATCTCCTTGAATTTGCTTTAGCTTTGGGAAGGCAAAAAGCTGTAGTCTCAAAGGAGGAGCTGCAAGAGAGAGAAGGGAGAAGGAAAGGTGAAAGTGTTGTCATCGAGCTGAGAGACTACTTGCATCATTCAGGATCAAGTGGTTTGTAAATTCTACAATTATTAACAATTTGGTTTATACTTTTCTGTTTAATTGGTGGGAAGTGACATTTCACCTGGTTGTTATTTCTTTGCAGCAAAACATTTTAAGCAAAGAGGAATGGTTCTCCCATTTCAACCACTTTCCTTGGCTTTCAGAAATATCAATTACTATGTGGATGTCCCTTTGGTGTGTTATTGGTTTCGTTCTTCATTTTTTTTTTCCTTCTGATTTTTTTTGGGTAGATTAATTGGTTTTCAATTCAAATATTGCTTAAGGAATTGAAACAACGAGGGATACTAGAAGACAAGCTGCAGCTGTTAGCTAATGTTACTGGAGCTTTTAGGCCTGGTGTGCTGACAGCATTGGTTGGAGTAAGTGGTGCTGGAAAAACCACCCTCATGGATGTATTAGCCGGAAGAAAAACTGGTGGGATCATAGAAGGGAACATATATGTATCTGGTTACCCCAAAAGGCAAGACACTTTTGCAAGAATTTCTGGCTACTGTGAGCAGACTGATGTTCATTCCCCTTGCTTAACGGTTTTGGAATCGCTATTGTTCTCTGCATGGCTTCGATTACCTTCAGATGTTGACTTTGAGACACAGAAGGTATTTGTGAAACATAGGAGGCCCTTTTCTCATATGATGGGCTCAACATAATTTTTGGAGTATTTTGATTGTCAGGCTTTTGTTAAGGAGGTAACGGAGCTCGTGGAGCTTACCTCACTAAGTGGGGCACTGGTGGGTCTACCCGGAATTAATGGACTGTCAACAGAACAACGAAAAAGGTTAACCATAGCAGTAGAACTGGTTGCCAACCCTTCTATAGTCTTCATGGATGAGCCCACATCAGGGTTGGATGCCCGGGCTGCAGCCATTGTGATGAGAACTGTGAGGAATATAGTAAATACTGGGCGAACAATTGTGTGCACAATCCATCAGCCAAGCATAGACATATTTGAGTCCTTTGACGAGGTATTTTGCTTACAAGAGGCCTTTTCAAGCATGGTTCCATTATATAATATATTTTGTTATAGCCCAATGTCTTCTTACTCGTTTATTTGTATAACATATCCCTGTAGCTGTAATATCTTTATTCCTAACCTAGTTCCTGTAATCCTGGCTCTACCTCAATTTGATCAGTGATTTATGAGAGGTTATCATCTTTATATATATCGTCTTTCTAGATTTTTATCTCCTCACTAATCCCACCAAATCCCAACTTCTTTTACAGCTTCTGCTTATGAAGCGGGGGGGAGAGCTCATATATGCTGGTCCACTTGGCCCTAAGTCTTGTGAGCTAATTAGTTACTTCGAGGTTAGTCGATGCACGATTACGGTGAATATGTTAAATATAGTCGAATGCTAATTAAGCAAACCTCAACTCTTTCTCGTACGAATATTTCCTCGCAGGCAATTGGAGGAGTTCCGAAAATTAAGACTGGATATAATCCTGCTACATGGATGCTGGATGTTACTTATTCAGCTGAAGAAAACCGTCTGGGAGTGGACTTTGCAGAAATCTATCGAAGATCAAGTTTATTCCAGTACGTGTTATTCTTTTCTTGAATTTTATCCTTAAATTTACTGTTTAGACCATTGCCACTTCTGTATATTGATATACCGTCTTTTTTTTTTCTCCTAAGACATAACCAAGAGCTGGTTGAAAGCCTGAGCAAGCCAAATAGTAATTCGATAGAATTGCATTTTCCAACCAAGTATTGTCGGTCATTTTTTGAGCAGTTCCTAACTTGTCTCTGGAAGCAAAATCTATCTTACTGGCGTAACCCACAATACACTGCTGTTCGCTTCTTCTACACTGTCATCATCTCATTGATGCTTGGGACAATATGCTGGAGATTTGGTGCTAAAAGGTTCCTTCCTCTTCATTTCTATAGTAGATTTTCAATCTCAAGTGGTTCAATTCTTTAAATTTGTGAAATCATTGACTGTCCATTTTTCATTATTGAGTACATCTCTACTATATGATCCTTCTAGTGGCAGGTTGCTATGGTCTACCCATAATTAAATGTGTTTCTATTTTGTTAGTTGGGTGCATAAAGCCCTGCAAGGAAAAAGCAATTGACAAAATAAGTCATGATCCAGTGGAGACCACTACATTTAAGTTCTAATATAATTGTGCATATGAAATTAAATTACTAGGTTAGGCCAAAAATGAATTAAGTTAAAGGCTATTCAAAGATTTCTGGTGGCTCGTGGAGGGACTCCATTTCTCTACATTTCTTAAAGACATGCATAATGTACATATCTCAATTATTTTTTTAATTTATCTCAGTTGAAAGATTATTTTTATTTTATGTTTTATATTTTTTATAATAAAAAATATCAAAATTTTAAAAAAAAGAGAATAGAATCGGACCGTCCAAATTATAGAACATGGACGATCCCCAGCTACTGTGTAGCCTTTGCACATCTTTGTGTAGGGAACTTGCACGCGTCATGGAGTGGTTAGATTCAGGATAATGAAATGCTAATTTAATTTATTCATATTCGGTGATGGAACATTTTTTTTTTTAATGTTATTTCAACCTAATCATCTACCACTGAGTCTGATTTTTATTTATACTTCCAATGTATTATTTCATCTAATTTTACTTATACATTGAATTTTACGTAATTTTGCATTTTCACAGGGAAACGCAGCAAGATCTATTCAACGCCATGGGATCCTTATATTCAGCAATCCTCTTCATTGGCATCACGAATGGCACGTCTGTTCAACCTGTTGTTTCTGTTGAAAGATTTGTTTCGTATCGAGAAAGAGCTGCAGGGATGTATTCAGCTTTTCCATTTGCATTCGCTCAGGTTTATTTTTAGGCACTACATTCTTTCACACTTCCACTGGTCAAAATTGCTTATTTCCAAAAGTTAACTAATGTGTTATCCTTCAATTTGCAGGTTGTTATTGAGTTTCCTTACGTGTTTGCACAGGCTATTATATACTGCTCAATATTCTATTCCATGGCTTCCTTTGACTGGACTGCTGATAAGTTCATCTGGTACATATACTTGATGTATTTTACAATGTTATACTTCACCTTCTATGGAATGATGACCACAGCTCTCACGCCAAATCACAATGTTGCTTCCATCATTGCTGCTCCGTTTTATATGTTGTGGAACCTTTTCAGCGGTTTTATGATCCCTCATAAGGTATCGAAACTGATTGCTTGTTTAGATTGAAGTTCTGTTGTTTTGTGATCTCGACACTCAAGGATCAAATAATCACCAAAATGATGGACCATGAAAGAGAAAAAGAAATGAAATAATTAACAAATGGAGAATACATTTTTCATTATAAAATAACTACATTGGTATTTGGCACATCTAATTGTCAACTTGGATTCTTTACTTATCTCAAAAAGAATAAGGTACATGCTTATTCCTTTGGAACCATTCAAATTTAATTTAAGTTATTCAGATTTTAATTTTATTAATTTTGAAAGAACTAAAATACAAAATAAAAATAATTCTTTAACTGTTAATTTTAAAATAATGATAATTGATATTAAAAATAAAAAAATAAAATATGGATAAAAAGGATGAGTATAGTGTTCATCCTTTTTGAGGATAAGTAAAGAATCCAAGTTACATCTCTATTATAAATTTTTTTAAGATTATAATATCTTAATGTTTTCAATAATTCTTTAAATACTTTTTTTAATAGATGGCTTAAGAGTTCCGATCAATTAATTAATGATGTCTAGAACATACAAATTGTTTTGATTGAAAAGTAAAAGGATTTGTACAAATGAGGATTACAAAGATCAAATAATCACATTATCAACTAAACAAACAACATAAGGATTATTTGGTTCTTAAAGTAACCTAGACTGCTCCTTATGCGTATTGCATGAGTTTTAAGGAAAATGGGATAGCTGCTGTGTAAATACATGAATTGTTAAAAAAGGACAAAAAATTTAAAAAATATATGTATATTAAAAAAATATGGAAAGGAGAAAAAAAGAAGATCCTATATACATAGTTTGAAGCAATCCAATGATTTTTGACGACAACGACAATGACAACAACAATAAGAATAGGTCTTTTTCTATTAGGTGGAATTGGTTATGTTAATCAATTGATACTATAAAATTCTATCATAAATCATGTTTTTAGACAAATTATTTAAGTCTAAATTTTTTTTAATTGTTTTACTTATAGTTTTTCTTAGTTTCTCTCTATCTCTCATTATTAGATTACTCTCTTTATTAGGGTTTTTATAAGTCTCTTCCACATATGACCAAATCATTTAAGATATAATTTTATAATAGATGTAACCTCCACTTTCTCTTTACTGTGTTCATTTCTTATTCTATCTTGTCTGGTGTATTCACTCATTTAATGCAACATTTATATCTCTACAACATTGAACTTATTCTCTTGTTGTCTTTTTATTATCCAACACTCAGTTCCATACAATATTACAAGTCTTATAGTTATGTGATAAAATTTGCCCTTAATCTTAAGTGATACTCTTCTATCACAAATAAAACACGACGCACTCCTCCATTTCATTCATACTACTTGAATTCTATATTTTACATCTTTCTTTTGTTTCTTGACATATTGTATGATAGACCTAAGATACTTAAATCGTGTGACTTGTGATATGATATGTTCCTCAATTTTTATTTTTACATTAGAGTTAGTACATCTTTTACTAAACTTACATTCAATATAAATTTTTTTATTTTTACTTAAACGGAATTCATATACTTTCAAAGTTAGTCTTTATATTTTTAACTTCTCATTCATGTCATTTATCGATTCTCTAACTATGATTATATTATTAGCAAAAAGTATGCATTGTACCATCAGCTCTTTAGATATATTCAGTAAACACATTTAAAATTAAAATAAAAAGATAATGGCTTAAAGTTAATCTTTAATTCAGATTAATAGTTATCAGAAAATCTTTTATGGATCCACTTTTTATTCTCACACTAGTTGTAACCTCATTATATATATTTTGGATTGTTCGAATATAAGTAATACAATTTTTTTTTTCTCCAAAGCCTTTTATAAAACCTTTCTTTGCACCTTATTATATGCTTTCTCTAAATTAATGAATATCATATGTAAATCTTTTTTATTCTTTCGATATCTCTTTATCAATTTTCGTAACAAATATATCGCTCCTATGGTCGACTTTCTTAGTGTAAAATCAAATTGATTTTCTATAATTTGAGTCTCTTATCTTAATTTTTGTTTAATTACCCTCTTCTATAATTTTATAGTATGACTTGTGAGTTTAATTCTTTTATAATTTGTACAGTTTTGTATATTTTTTTTATTTTTATAAATAAGGATTAAAGTACTTTTTCTCTACTCGTTTAGTATTCTCTTAAATCTCATAATCTCGTTAAACAACTATGTGATCTAATTTATACCTTTCACTTCTAAACCTTTTTATACTTCAATAAATATATTATCCGGTTTAACTATTTTATCATTCTTTATCTGCTTTAATGTTTCTTTTACATCTGACTCTTAAATCCTAGAATAAAAAGTATAATTTTGGATTTCTTCTCTAGTGTTTAACCTATTAAAATGTAATAAAATTTTGTATATTTTATTAAATAATCTATGAAAATAACCTTATTATTATTATTTTTTATATCTTATTTCGTCACCAATGCTTTTTCTTTTTTCTCTTTAATGCATTTCAACCCAATGACTTTTGAATAGTGCAAAAATGATTTATGACCAGTGATTCTGAAAATATTCCTTTTTAGAAAGAGAGAGGGAGTGTATGTGTGATTATCATCACAAAAATATTTATTTGTAGAGATTCCAAAAAAATACATCATTTAATTTCACTGCAAAAAATTGTTTCCTTTCCTTAAAGTGTCCAATTATGTACTGAAGTTTTTTTAAATTATTGTTATTATCAATATGTATTGGAATATGCTTTCGGAATTCAAGACATGGCACTGCGAGACAGATCCCTGGCAGACCTAAGCAACTGATTTTTTTAATCTCCTCCTTGTAATTTGATTGGCATTTTATAGTGATATGAAGTGGCATACGTCAAATTTGTACTTGTTGGCTAAACCAATGCTAGGTTAACAAATAAATAATTTACTGTGCTCTTTTTCTCAGAGAATCCCTCTATGGTGGAGATGGTACTACTGGGCAAACCCAGTAGCCTGGACCCTCTACGGTCTCCTGACTTCACAATATGGTGATGATAATAGACTTGTGCAGCTATCTGATGGAAACAACTTCAAGACTACAAGGCAGGTACTCAATGATGTTTTTGGGTACAGGCATGATTTCTCAGGCGTTTCTGCTGTCATGGTAGCTGGTTTCTGCATATTTTTTGCAATGATATTTGCCTTTGCAATTAAATTCCTTAATTTCCAAAGGAGATGACAAGAAGGATCTGCTTGCCGCTAGCTATTGTACTATTGATCGTGTGACAGTTTCTCTACATCTCACACAGTAAGCTTAACAATTGTATAGCAACACGATTTTAGCATACAACAAGCGTGTTATGCTAAAGGGAGCCAAAAGAAATACCAAGGTTGATAACCTTATTATTGTTATTATTATTATTTTTTTCTTCAGTAAAACAACAAACGTATTTATGCCTGGAGATTGCATGTCTGAGGACTTTGTGTCCTTCAAATGAATATTTTTGCAGTATCTCATTATGATAAGGTTAAAAATTTTGACATATTTATTACATCTCCATGGTAGTAAATTGACCTAAAGCAAATACATAAATAAACTAGATATTTAAACAGGACGAATGTAATGTTTATTGAATTTTCCTAGCAGATGCCAAAGATAAATGTTAATAAGGCTATCAAATAAATTCAGTCTGCATCAACTGCAATTTAATATTTCAGAATGCCTCAATTAATCTTGTGTCCACTATATAATGGAATGACAACCACTAAAGTGATTAGAACCCAATGATACTGATTAATTTACACTTATACGTCAATCTTTGTTGGGGGGTGCATCCAAAATTTTAAAAATGAACAGAAGTATGTCCACTATAAAAACACAGTGCATGTTGCAACTTTAGGACGATGCAATCTTGATTTCAAAAGATAAATAGCTTCAAATCAGACTAATGTCTGCAACAAGTAATTTCTGAAAAATTATTATAGATAAGTCTATACCAATTGATTCTGTGCTGACGGTCTTGCGGTGTTTCCAGTTTCAGAGCTATTAATAGGACCTGAAGATGATGGTTGCTTTTGCTTTTGCCCACCATGACTGTGGGAAACCTTAAATAAACAAATAGTTACTAGAAAACCTAGATATGTCTAGAATAGACACACTGCAACCACTATATCAAATTGAAAACCTGTTTGTTCCCTTGAAACCTATAGGTGCATCAAGCAATGTTTGCCTGCAAACAGTATTTAAGAACTTACAAAGATCAGATGGACAGAAGTAAACAGAATAAGATAAATTGTAAGTAAAGACCCCCCTCTCGGCGATTCACCGGTTGTTGCTGCTGCAGCATCCAACAATACATTTTGCTGCATAGTAAATTGTACAAACGATGTGATGCTAAATAAAAGCAGATCCTGAATTACAATCTTAAACAGAGAATTTGATGTAAAAAATAAAAAACCTTACCCCTATGTAAGCTTCAGTAGATTTCTGCCCATGAAAGCCGAATACTGAATATTTTACACGTGAAAAAGTGATGGCTCTTAATAAATTAATATTTCAGAAAATTATGGATGGATAATAATTATAATATAATCTCATGAAACCTGCAATACAAAATAAATAAGCAGACAACTTTATTTCACCATCTAGTGTAATCAAATTCGTGAATAATGAAGTTTCCATTAGTCACGAAACGTAACATTTGTACTGAAAATGGAGAAAAATTCGAAGTTACAGTAGAACCAACCCAATACCTACACTTTTATCACGGCTGCCAGTAGCAAGCCATTTTCCATCTGGTGAGAAGTGACAGCCCTCAACTTTATCTGTACTTGCCATTATAAGTTTGATCTTCTTAAATGAAAATCCTAATGTACAGTAGATCAATTAAAATCCAATCCATAAAGCGTCTATTAGATTTGGCAGCTAATTCATCCAATCAGCATTCTACCTTTATCAACTCTATCTCTAGGGTATGCATCATCGGGAGGTAATGACTCAAAACTGTCATTCGAAGGTCCATTATCCACAAGACAATCAATATCAACCTGCAATATAATAACTCAACTTCTCACCGCAATTTAGTTTTCAAGCGTGCACATATAAAGCTACGCCAGAAACTCTTGAATCTCATAGAACACATAAATTAATCTGATATATTTAGACACGCTGCATCCACTTTATCAAGATTGGAAACCTGTTTGTTTCCTTGAATGCTGTCAGATTACTTAGCAAACTTAAAAACCAATAAAGGAACCAATTAAAGCAAAACAAAAGTTGTTGGTTCCGATTTTGCTATGCATTTCTGAAAATAATAATAATAATGACCATATCTTGTGTAGACTCTAGAAGTTGCTGGTTCTGAATTTGCACATTTCGAAGATTCCCTGGTAAATCCCTAGAAGGTGTACCAGGCACTGTTTGCCTGCAAACAGAATTTAACAACTTACAAATTCAGACCAGATGGAGAGAAGTAAACAAGATGCAAACTGAATGATATCAGCCTCACCAAATGCTAACATTTTCATATTTGAAAATGAGAAATAACGGAAACAACAGTGCAATGTCATTCTACGTAAAAACATAAAAGTAGTAGACATGCATAATTGATGGCGAGAACACATAATCAATTATTTGAATAAGAACTTTTCATCATGAGGAGAGGGAAATTTTCCTCGACACACAGCCCAAACAAACATACTATTTGCTCAGTACAGCTTCATAACCTAAGGAAAAGAAAATGGACTAAACAAAAAAAGCTGTTTATCTAAACTATTAAATTTGTTCAGTCTTTTTCTGCCAGACCTGCAACAAAATTAAGCACATAGGAAACATTTCATAGAAAATCGCATATTTGGAGAGAAAATAATTTTAAAACAACCCAAATGATGAGTCAAACCAAACGTAATACATACAAGTCAATAATTATACTTAGAAGGAGGTAAATAGGTGCAATACATAGAAAATTATATAAATTTAAAATTTTGACATACACAAAAGTGAAATAGGCAGTGACATTCAATTTTTAAACCCACAAACGATAGAGCAAGTAAATAGTGGTAGGCAGAATCTTAAAAAAATGTAAATGAGCAAGTAGAAGAAACAAATAGATCTATATATATAAGTAAAATAAAATGATAACTTGCTTTGCTAAAAATGGAGGATACAAACAATTAAGTGATGCAGTAGAATGAATTGCAATAGATGGAACAAGCAAGGCATATACAAAAGTGGAGGAAGCAATGATCTCCAAATCTTGTGCACATAGAAAGTGAAGTGAGTAAACAAAAAGTGAAGCAGGCTGTAATATACAAGTGGAACAAGTACACAGAAAGTGGAGTGAGCAAACAATCAAATGGAATAAGTAGATAGAAAGTGGAGAATCCTTTAAAAGTAGAGTTAACTAATAACAATAGCTAAAAAAATATACAAATAGTGGAGTGAGCTAATATAAATTTGGGGTGTCCTCTAAATAAGAAAGTGGGGTAGCCTTTAAATTTGAAATAGCTATATAAATAAAGTAATAGACAATAGAGTTAAAAGAAGAAAAAAACACCATTAAATTTATCATAGTTCAGCTCTTAGCCTACATCTAGTCTCTTCAAATTTTAAGGGATTTTCTTCAATTAATTTTTAGATTGCAATAAAGATAATTCTAGCGTGCTCACCACAAACTTGAGATTTTTTAACTCACCTCAAACTAATACAACACTTGGATTTTATATAAACTCACTTAAAACTCTCTTTTTAAGGATTTTTCACTAAACTTATTTTAAACTTACTTTTCTCATATTGAGAAAAATTTACAAAATGATATAAGGATAAATATGAAACCTTTATCAAGAAAAGAATTACAATAAACTCCCTTTTTATAAAGGTCTATTAAGTTAGAAAGTATTAAAAACTTATTTTCATAAGATGAAGAGATCAAAGAAGAACTATAATATAATTTCTTTTCTTTTATACTTCCATCAACTTCTATTCTGTTCATCTTTTTCCATTTATATAGAAGTTTTAAAAATATATCTATTGAGGTTCGGCTCCATTGGAAATAGCCGTTATGGGAGAGAGGGAATTTTTATCAAGAAACTTGCACCGTTATGAATATATAGTGACAGTTCTTTTTGTTTGCTCAAACTTAGCTTTTCTTCTTTCTTTCTTTCTTCTATATGTGCAGGGTAGAAGAAGAAAGAATGAAGTATTGCTTTACTTTTGCACAGTAAATGCTCTAAATAAATTAATTGAAAAGTTACTTTTCACATAATATAATATAATATAATATAATATTTTTTGTATAAGAAAAGAACATAATATGTAAAACTCTTATACATGTTTAGAAACTTTTAACTTTTGAAAAGAGTAAACATACTCTAATACTTTATTGAAATGAAAGAACAATATTTAAAAGAATTACTTTCTTTGTAATTTCCTTATACTGATCCAATCAAGGTACATTTTTTAGAAAAAGTAATATGATTTTTGTAACAAAAATATTGTAATCATTTTGTTAATTCCTTTTAGCATTTCACATTTTTATTCAAATACTTTTTATAATTTTTCTTTTGTATTAAAATGAGTAAATCAACAAGATCTAACAAGATACAATAAAAGTTTAACAATAATTTTAAATATTATAACCCAAATAAATTATAAGCACAATTAGATTAAAAAGCTCAATAAGATAAAGTAAATAAAATAAAGTTTAATCAATTGATTTAGATAGCATAGCCCAATCAAAACATTATATATTAACATAATATTTATTTTGATTTATTTTATTTCTCTTTAGTAATTATTATTGCCTATTAAAATTAAATTAAATGACTTTTAATGCAATAAAGTAATAAAGAATATTTAACTATATTTAATTTAATACTTTTATAAATTTAATTTAAGAGTTTTGTTATCATCAAAATAATTCAAGATTATATCAAAACTTTAAGATCAACAATTATCCTTTTTTTATGATGACAAAAGTATAAAGTACAAAACTTTGAAGAAATATTAAGTATAAGGAGTAGCAATATAAAATCATCGACATTTAGGTTTAAAATACTTCTTTTGAAACTCACACTAAATATGTGCTTGAGAAGACCATGAGAGTACTTCTTTAGACTTCCTCTAAGCGTGACCACAACATAGTTTTGTATTATAAATATCTCTCCCCTTTTTTGACATTATCAAAAAGGTGGTTCAACATTATAGGTCAATTAAGAGTGTAATAGCTACTATTTGGAGAATCTTCGTTGGTTTTCTTTGCATCTTTTTACCTAATTTCTCAAAGAAGCTCATACAAAATTATTAGATAATGTGTACACAAAATTTTTTTCATTTGTTATCATTAAAGTGAGAATAAGCTCTTACAAAATAACAAATATTTAAGGCACAAGAGTTATCCAAACACTTTATAAATTATAATTATATAAGTTCCAACAAGGTGAGGTCAATATAACATTAATGAAATTTGTCTTTGCTCTTCTTAAATATAAGCATCTCATAAAATAGATGATAGCATAGGAGTGCAAAGTACAAAGGCAAAAATATAAATAACACAAGGAATATTTTGTGGTAATGTTACCATAAACTAATATAAAGTATTGTTAATTCCAAGTATAATCATATTAAAATTTTGAGTATTGTTAATTTCAAGTATAATCATATTAAAATTTTGATTAAGTCAACCATTTTTTGCCAATAACAAAAGGGAACAATAAAACAAAAGCAATTAACACAATTATGAGCATAAAATATTTAAATCAAAATATATCATCTAGCAAAAGAAGCAAACCAAAATATTCACATCATATTAAAACTATAAGTCCACACAAGTTATAATATGTTTAAATTATGTAAACAATCATTCAAATAAAGTATAATGTTGATCAAAGGAATGTTTGTGGCAGTTAAAGGGATTATCCAATCAAAATGTATTTTCATCAATGTATGTTTTAATCTTTAAATATAAAGATATATCAATGAAGCACAAGGTGTTAGATTATTGAGTAAGGTGTCAACTCAAAATCAATTCAAAACAAATCTTTCATGAAAGCTTTGATAAGATAAGATAGAAGAGAATTTTATACTTTCCCTATCCAATGTAATGTGAGCTTCCATTTCTTCCTTGCATATACTTTATCAAATTTTTTCTTGTATGTACACTTAAAAATTTTTAAAGAATACCAAGTGCATGTATATATAGCAATAATTAAAGTTTAGAGCTAAGCTTAAAAAATTTCATATATTTCTTTTTTTTTTAATCTCTTCTTTTCTTTAACATTATAAAGATAAGTTAGCATTTCCAAATAGCATAAAAGAAAAGATAGAGTAAAAGAGCATAACTATATGGCATTTTAAGGGTAAAGGAAAAAGGTGGAGGATTTAGAAGAAAAGGAGATGAAGGGATACATTTTCATCGTCTTCTTGAGTGAAGGAAGCCTTAACTTTAGTGATTGGAATAGTACTTAATAGAGGAGGCTCCATTCTAAGAAGTGGAGGGAACTCCATTCTGAAAACTAGAGGAAGCTTCATTTTGCAAAGTGGAGGAGGTAGGCAACTCCATTTTGAGAAGTGGATGATGCTCCATCCTTAAACTACTTTTTGGAGTGTACTCAAATTCTTTTCTCCTTTTGGCTTTAGTTAGAGTTGGCTTTTGGTTCTGGAGTTAGGAGTTCACTCCAACTACTAGTCCACTCCAACTACTTTCAAGATTTTTTGGTTTTGGATTTAGTAGTTTGCTTTAGCTTTTAGTTCACTTTAACTACTTTCTAGAGTTTTTCATTTTGGAGTTGAGAGTTCGCTCCAACTTTTAATTTATTCCAACTATTCTCTAGAGTCTCTTCCCTTTTTTTAAGCATTTGAACTCATACAAACTCCATTCTCATTTTAATTTATAATTTTCTCAAAGAAGAGTTAGTTTCATTGAATGCCACATGTAAATATTCTTTAACAATTAACTTTCCTAATTTTTCTTAACATTAGCAATCAAAGACAACAAAAAGATTCAAACCTTCAGGGAATAGTTAACTAAAACTCACTTTAAAGTTAATTCTAACATATACAAAAATTTGTAATTAATTCCAAATTTATAAATAACAAAGGAAGCAAATTATGCGATTTTAATTCTAAGTTAACAAATTTTATACATATGAATATTACGTAAAGTTCATGAGCAATAATTTCAAGTAATTAAATCAATAATTTAATAAATATATGAGTCACAAAATATTTAGCAGTTAGTTAACTAAGTCAACTAAAACTCATGACAAATTAGCACACACATTTTTAGCTTGATAAGCACTTTTTAGACCAATTCAAAATAATTTAACACACCATCAGAATTAATGATATATAATTAACCATATTGATTTTATATTTAGAGTACTTGGCATCTTCTTGAAGTTTGAAATCTCAAGGCAATTAGTTTAATTTTTATCACTTTTCACTGCTCCACTAATTTGCTTTTACATTTGGCTTTTGTAACTCAATGTAACACTTTCTTTATATGTCTTAAGAGTTCTTTGAGTTGATCTTTTCTTAAATCCAAATCTTAAACATATACCTACGTGTAAAGATTATTTAAATTTTGGTATCCAAACTTTCTTAAGTGCCATAAGGTTAGCTTCTTTTTTCTTAAGTGTATAAATATCTTTAGATACCTATAAATATTTTAGACAAACATATTTATTTATCTTTAATGCATAATTACATAAAGTATAAGAGATATTGATAATAAGCAGTGTAAGCAATTTATTCAATAATAATCCAAGGGCATGAATCATGATCAAATATGTATTAATGACAATATATTCATGATCAATGCAATACTCATACCTAAAGTCATAAATAATAAACCTCAATGAATATAAAAAGCAATATCATAGAAGATTTCATAATTTGATACTTTGACCTTAATGTGTGAAAGACACCTTTTTTCCTTGTAAGGTGTAAATTTTACAAGTTCTAGTTTTTATACTTGAGAAGCTCTTCTTGGTGGTTCCTCCTTCTTTAGATTAATTTGGCCATTCCTTTGAGAAATATTTTGCATAACTAAAGCACTAAAAGGACACTTTGGCACTCATCTTAACTTGGGTCCTTGAATGTTAGTATATAAACTTTTAAAGCCTTTAATAACCCAAACATTTTTTTTCATACAAGAATTTCTTTTAATAGGGCATAAGTGAGAAATATGTCTTTGATGACCACAATAATTACAAATAATAGATGTGTAAGCATTTTGAAAGCTATTAGAACACTTTTACTTTTTGTTTAGAAAGCTTTTCAAATTATTTCTTTTTAAAAAAATTCAACTTTCCAAAAAATACATTTTTATTTTTATTTTTTAAACATGCCTTGAAGTAGTTGAAATTTTAAGAGGTATATTATTTTCCTTGTAACAACTTGAATATTCAAAATTGGAAGATATTGTATCATGCAACTTATTAAATACATATGGCAATTTTTTTTATGAAAATGACTAGTAACAAGTTTGGAACCATATATCTCTAAGTCCTTGTGAGCTATGAATTGCGAATTTTCAAATTCTTGCTCAATAAACTCTTTTTATGAAACATCTTCTTTTCTATTATTGATAAAGAGTTCATAGAAGTGTTTCTTGTCAATCAAGCTTCTAATAATTTCTTCCTTGATTTAATGTTGATCATCTTCAAGATCTAAACAACATATTTCCTTTTCTTGCACAATTTCTTGAAAACTATTAATAGTCTCATTTTCAACAACATATAAAGATTGAAGAGTATTCCATATATCTTTAGCATTAGAGCAATTTATTGTTTTAACATAATCATAACAATTTAAAGAACTGTACAATATATGCATAGTTCTAATATTCAAGATAAACAACTTTTTATCATTTTTATTGCAATCTTTTCTTGGTTTAAGCATAAAATCATTTTCTATTACATAGTAAGAAATTTAAAAAGGGCTTCCATTCTAGCTTTCCAAAATCTAAAGTTAATTGTAGAAAGGAAAGGAAGTTTAGTAATATCAAAACCTTCCATAAATGTACAACATGTTTTAAGTGATTGATACATCATTTTTCTACAAAAATAATAAAAGACCTTTTCTCTTGACTGTTAAGAACAAAAAATGATACTAGCTCATATACCAATTGATAATCATATTTAGAAAGAATGAATAGGTGTGAGATGCAAAAATTTAAACTTTTGGCATACATAAAAGTGGATGAGGTAGTGACATTCAATTTTTAAACATATAGACGATTGAGCAAGCAAACAATGGCAAATAAAATCTTAAAGAAATGTAGATGAGTAAGTGAAGAAAGCAAACAGATTTTTGTATATATATATATATATATATATAAGTAAAATAAAATGATAACTTGCTTTGCTACAAGTAGAGGATGCAAATAATTAAGTGATGCAATAGAATGAATTGTCGTAAATGGAGCGAGTAAGGTATATACAAAAGTGGAAGAGGTAGAGTGGCACGAGTTAGACATATATAAAAGTGAAAGAGATAGTGATCTCAAAATTTTAAGCACACAAAAAAGTGGAGCAAATAAACAATTAAGTGGAGTTAATATACAAAATGTGGAGTAGGCTGTAACATACAAATGGAATAAGCACACAAAAAGTGGAGGAAACAAACAATTAAGTAGAGTGAACAAATAGAAAGTGAAGAATCCTTCAAAAGTGGAGTTAGCTAATAACAACAACAACTAAAAACCATACAAATAGTGGAGTGAGCTAATACAAATTTAAAGCATTCTCTAGATAAAAAGTGGAATAGCCTTTAAATTTGAAGTAGCTTTATAAATAAAGTAATAGATGAAAGAGTTAAAAGAAGAAAAAACACTACTAAATTTATCTTAATTTAATCTTTGGCCTACATCCAATCTTTTTACATTTTAAGGGATTTTTTTTTCAATCAATTTTCAGATTACAATAAAGATGATTTTAGTGTGTTTACCACAAATACAAGATTTCTTAGCTGACCTCAAATTAATAAAGTACTTGAGTTTTATATAAGTTCATTTAAAACTCTCTTTTTCATGAGTTTTTTTGCTAAGCTCATCTTAAACTTGCTTTTCTCAAACTAAGAAAAAATTACAAAATGATATAAGGATAAATATAAAACCTTTATCAATAAATGGATTACAATAAACTCCCTTTTTATAAAGCTTTATTAAGTTAAATAGTACTAAAAACTTAGTTTCAATAAGATGAAGAGATTAAAGGAGAACTATAATATAATTTTTTTTTCTTCTATGCTTTAGTTCACTTTTCTTTTGTTCATCTTTTTTCATTTATATAAAAGTTTCAAAAATATATTCATTAAAATTTAACTTCATTGAAAATAGTCATTATAAGAGAGATAATTTTTATTAAGAAGCTTGTACAATTATGTATAAATAGTGACAATGCTTTTTGGTTGATCAAACTTAACTTTTCTTTTTTCTTTCTTGTTTCTATAGGTGTAAGGTAGAGAAATAGAGAATGAAATATTACTTTGTTTTTGCATAATAAATGCTTTGAATAAGTTAATTGAAAAATCACTTTTCACATAATATAATATAATATTTTTTACATATAAAAAAAACATAATGTACAAAACTTTTATATTTGTTCATAAACTTTTGAATTTTAAAAAGAATAAACATATTCTAATATTTTATTTAAATGAAAAAACAAAGATGCAATAACATATTTAAAAGAATTACTTTCTTTGTAATTTTCTTACATTGATCCAATCAAGCCATGTTTCTAAAAAGACATAATATATAATCTTTTTGTTTTTAAGGCTCATTTAATGTAATTTATATATTTGCATATTTTGACTTTTGTAATAAAAAATATTATAATTATTTTGTTACTTCCTTTTAGTATTTCACATTTTTATTTAAATGCATTTTATATTTTTTTTTTTTTGTATTAGATCAACAAGGCCTAACAAAATATGATAAAGTTTAACAATAATTTCAAATATTATAGTCTAAACAAATTATAAGTATAATCAAATTAAAAAGTCTAATAAGATAAAGTAAATAAAATGAAGTTTAATTAATTGATTTAGATAAAATAGTTTAATAAAAATATTTTATATTAACATAATATTTTATTTTATTTTTCTTTCATAATTATTATGTCTATTAAAATTAAATTAAATGATTTTTAATGTAATAAGGTAATAAGTAATATTTAATTGTATTTAACTTAATGTTTTTATAGATTTAACTTAAAAATTTTATTATTATCAAAATAGTTGATGGTTATAGCAAAACTATCATAACATAAGAAACAGAAGAATTCCGGCGTGCCATCTAAAAAACATATTTAGAGAAGAACAAGACATATTAAGAATTGAAAAACAAAGTCGAAACCCTAGCGTAAAAGGTGAATACAAAATGTCGCTTACAGTAACTCAAACTTGCAAATTAACAATAGAAATAACAGGACTTGGAAGTGACGTGCAAAAGCAACTCAATTAAAAGATTCAGCACAAAACTAAAACGCGGAAATGCATAAACTAACGCAATTATTTTCAAGAAGATATGTCCACAACACATGCCCATTCAGAAAAATAATCCAAAAAGAAAAAACAGGAAAACCAAGAAGCTGACAGCATCATCAACACAGAAATCAAAAGCTCAGGCACTGCATATTATACAAGTAATGAAGAAAAATCAGAAAAGAAAATTCGATACCAAAAGTAGAAACCAGCAACTGTAAAATACAAAACAATGTAGTAGGATCATGGCTCTTACAAGTCAGGGGCTTCCGGTTCCGGTTCAGGGTGAGAATGAGACATGGTAAACGTAAAATAGATTCGATGTTGCTCAGAAGAGAAGCTCCGACTGTAAGTGACGATGGCTATGGTAAGAAAAGAAAGTGTAGTATGTTATAGAATGAGTTTCCCTCTGTTTCTCTGGAAGGCGAACGTGTTCGTAGATTTCTGCCAAAGAAAGCAGAATACTGAATATTTTATACGTGAAAAAGTTATGGCTCTTAATAAATTAATATTTCAGAAAATTATTGATAGATAATAATTACAATATAATCTCATTCCTATATAAGTTTATTGTTAATCAAATTTATAAGTACTTTGAAGTATTAAATTACAAAGGTTCACTGCTAAAAAAAAATCTCCTGTGCAAAAAATATAATTGTCAAAATTAATTTCACTCCCGCACAATTCACGTTTGAACGTAAAAAATTAATTTTCTTTTGTAAAACTTTAATATTTTTATTGTATAATTTTTTATGGGACACGGATCCCGGCAGTTGGGAATCCGTACAATTACCGGGCAGTTCTTTTTTATTTTTAAGTTTTGGAAGTGTAATTTTTTATAATTAAAATTTTTGTCTTTAAAATTATAATATTTATTTTTCATATCTATTCTTAAATTTAAAAAATTAAATTAAAAAAAATACACGGAGATCCCCAACTACAGGGAATCGGTGCGCCTTTTTTTTTATGACTCATTCATATAGAGTTTTTTAAATTGTGATTCTAAGTTGATTATGATGTTTAATTTAGCATATATATATTTATTTTGATAAATAATTAATTGATTTTATGTATTTTTTAATTTATTAAAAATTTTAAAATCAACTATACCAACTAATTTGTGTAACTTCAAGAAACGGAAAAAATCAGCCCATGCATAAAAGAACTTTTTTTTAAAAAAAAAGGACTAATTTTAAAAATAACAATAACAATTTATCAATATTCAAGTTATAAATATTTAATCCACGATAAATTTGTTTATAGCCAAAAACCCTGCTCTTGTCCTATATATTCTTTTTTATTTCATTTACATTTTAAAACTATCAACAATTCTTTAAATACATCTTAAATTGCTAATTCTATTAACACCGCAAACGTAGACATGATTTTAGGAAAAAAAAGTTGACATTGCATGGCATGACTAATGCTAAGTCACCACTTCTCTTCTCTCTCTTCCCTTCCTAATCTCCTTTTCCCTTCCACTCTCTCTCTCCCTTTCATTGATGTCTCCCTCACCGATGAAGAAGCAGCACTTCCAAAAACAATCACATCCATAATTTCAAACCAGATTAATTTCCATCAAAATGGGAAAAAGCACTTCTTTAAATCCCACACAGGAACCCAGAAATTTCCAAATTGAAACCAATCCATGTTCAACGATATGAAATCCCACTGGCCGAAGTAACCAGAACCCATCTCCCATTAAGCCCAATATGAGTTCCAGCAAAACAAACAGAACGTGGATTTGAATTAGTTTTCGTTGATATATAGAGAGAGAGAGAGCACTACCTCCAAGTTTCTTCGCAACGGTAAAGACTGAAAAGTAACAACTAGTACATTCCCAAATCCCTTTCACTGCTAAAGAGGACCCATATAAGGGGGAAAAATGTTACCTCTTTTCGTCAGAATATAAAGAAAAACGAAATTCAGGTGCAAGATGCAATCAAAATTCACAACTCTCTCATTCAAATCAGAAATGCAACCATCAAGTACAAGTACAGATCAAGTTTTTTACACCATACTATGCTAAACTTAACGAAAAGCTTTACTACAAATCAACCACTACTAACTAAAGCTGAAAGTTTATAGAGAAGTCTCATAGTCTAACAATACAGTCATATCTTCCAAAACTTGACATGCTTGTCATGACTAGCTGAAGCCACCAACCCTGTAACATTTGATACCGCCAAGGAAGATACAAGATCGTCATGTGCATGCACAGATATTGCGCTGTTGGTCATGAGGTTCCACAGCTCAACAGTCTGAAATCACAATGGTTCCACATCAAAACAAAACTCCAAGCCAGAGAAATAAGAGAATTCTTATTTGATCAGAATCAGAATAGGGCTGTACAAAGAAGGTATGACAGCAGATAACTCACCTTATGGCTGCCAAAGATTAACAAAGAGCGGTCGGATGGATGGAAAACACAGGTGTTGAATTTCTTCTCATGTGTGTCAAAGCTATAAATGCATTGCGCCATGCTAACTCTCCAGATTCTAACCGAGTCATCACTCACAGATACCAAATATTCTCCAGAAAAATCCCAGCACACAGAACGAACGAGTTTTCTGTGGCCCTAAAGTCAACACCAAAGGAACTCCATTACAGAAGAGCGGGGGGGGGGGGGGGGGGGGGGGTGGGGAGCTGAGAGGAGAAACTGCAGGGTTAATTCAATATCTCCTACAAATTCTGTTTTTACTATTGAACTTGTTTCGTGCAGTCAACATCCGTTGGTTCACGTAATAACTGATCCAGATATGCAGTTTTAATATGACAGGTAAACCGCTCCAGAATGAAATGAGTATGCAAGAGACATGTAACTAAAAAATATCGATCAGTTTCAGATGTGCCATAAAAGTTTCAACAAAAGCATCCACAAAGTCCAATAAATTCAATCACTATTCACTACGTAATATCCACAAATGAATAATAGCAGTATTTCGTTATCATAACATCATAAGTTTTAGCGTCTTTCTTATATCTCCATGGTGGTAAACTAAACCTTCAGCAAATTCATGAATAAACCAGAAATTTAAACGGACAAAATGTCATGTCTATGGTTCCCAGTAGAGAAGCCATAGATGCATATTAATAATGCTATCACAAACACAATTAGGATTCGCAGCCAACCTGTAATTGATGTATGCAAACGAGGTTTTCTGCATCAATAATGCATATGACATCCTCTGTTGCAGCAGCAAGAAGCATCCCGAGAGAGGGTTGAAATCTCATATGATTCACACCAAGCTAACAAAATGGAAAAAAATTAAATTATGTGCAAGTGAAGATAAGAAGGCATTTGCTTTAAAGTTTATATTGAAATGAATAAACGATGTGTTTATACCTTGAGATTCCCAGTACACTCACCATCCTTAATACTCCAGCGTTTTATCTCAGTATAATCACTGGAGAATATAAGGTCCTCTTTATTAGGGTGAAAGTCTAGGGTCAATACAGTTGTTGAATGTCCATTGAACGTAAGAAGTGAATAACAAGGCTGCACGATACAAGAGGGTATGATAAGCATATAAAACATATGAGCTGGGAGGTTATTCTCAGTAAAGACTTCATCAAACCATCATGGGAATGAGCTTTTTGGCTAAGTGGTATTGGGGTCGTTTCTAAGACTGAAGGATCTGAGTTCGAATCTTATTTGGATCCAAATTAACCAAATAAAACCATAATTTTAGTCTCTCAATCTCGGTCCAAATTTAATTCAAAATCACTTTTTAATTTGAATTTGACCAATGAAAAAGAAGATCATGACTAACATTATCAACATTCCAGATTTTAACAGTTTTGTCAGCTGAGGAGGTAGCAATTCGTGGCATGCTTGGACTAAATCGGACATCGGTTATATATTGAGAGTGCTCATCAAATAAACACTTCATCTTAAATGACTCTGTGCACCACAATGTAGCCTGCACCACAAAATAAATAAGTAGACAACTTATTTACTCATCTATTGTAATCAAAATCGTGAATAACGAGGTTTCCATTAGTCACGAAACAACATTTCTACTGAAAATGGAGAAAAATTCAAAGTTGAACCAACTCAGTACCTACCCTTTTATCGTGACCACCAGTAGCAAGCCATTTTCCATCTGGTGAGAAGTGACAGCACTCAATTTTATGTGTACTTGCCAAAACAAGTCTGATCTCCTTAAATGAAAATCCTAACGTACAGTAGATCAATTAAAATCCAATCCATAAAGTGCCTATTAGATTTGGCAGCTAATTCATCAATCATCATCATACCTTTATCAACTCTATCTCTAGGGTATGCATCATCAGGATGTAATAACTCAAAACTATCACACGAAGATCCATCATCCACAAGACAATCAATATCAACCTGCAGTATAATAATTCAATTACCTTATCGCAATTTATTTTTTAAGAGTGCCCATATAAAGCCACGCCAGAAACTGTTGAATCTCATAGAACAAATCAATTAATCTGATATGTTTAGACACACTGTGTCCACTTTATCAGATTGGCAACTTGCTTGTTTCCTCGAATGCTGCTAGATTACTTAGCAAACTTAAAAAGTTGTTGGTTCCTATTTTGCTACGCATTTCTGAAAATGATGATAATGACCTTTCTTTGTGTAGACTGTAGAAGTTGCTGGTGCTGATTTTGCACATTTTGAAGATTTCCAAGTAAATCCCCAGAAGGCGCATCGGGCAGTTTTTGCCTGCAAACAGAATTTAACAACTTACAAATTTAGACCAGGTGGAGAGAGGTAAACAAAATAAGATATTTGAATGATAATTGTTAGTAAAGGTCACCTTCTAGGCTGTCCACTAATTTTTGCTGCAGCAGCTTCCACCAATATATTTTGCTGCATGGTAAATAATTGTACAAACAATGTGATGCTGATAGAATAGAAAGAGTGGGGACCTGTATAACAATCTCAAACAGTATTATTACCTTCAAAGCTGTATCATATAACCTTAACAATTTTGTTGCCAACGTATCCACAATTGCATGGTTTTGCTGCTGCAGTGCATGGCTCTCATGTATAAGCTTCAATGCCTTTCGATAGAGCTTTTGAAGATGCTTCACTCGATTCGTAATTTGTTCACTCTGTCATTTCAAAATTAAATTGAGCTCGTTTATGATCTATGCTGCTTAAACAAAGAATTTGACGTCAAAGTAAAAAAGCGAAATCATCTACAGCCCACAGAATATTAAACTGTGGATTCTAATGCCAATATGACCATCAACAATGAAAACAAGCATATTTACAACCATGCTGATATAAAAAAAAAATACATATGATAAAGACATAAAAGAGACAATTAAAGATCATCATTAAGGAAGCATATTTTACCCGGGCAGTCACTACTAGAAGGTCGATAACAACGTGTAAACCATGTACTTTTTGTACACACAAAAGCAAAGAAATAAGAACACAACCTGGGAGTTTAATCCAAGAGTCAATACAAAACTATTAGCCCACCTTAAGCTGAGGTGCTGCTGCCACTGCCGCTAAGCCCTTCTCTTCTGCTATGGCAACATATATTTCCCAGAAGACAGACCAGAACTCAGAAAGAAAACCACTAGGTGCATCTATAGCTGGAACATATGACCAAGAAAAGAGTTCAATTTCAATAGATTATCAGAAGCCTTTAGCATGTGCCAAATTTCGTTCTCCTGAAATAGCTGTTTTCATTGTCTTACCCCCAGGTTCTATTGAGACATTCCCTTCATGCTGAAACATGCTTGCAGTAGAATGTAAATTTCTCTTTATGAGATAATCGAAGATATACGCATCTAACCTGTTCGCCCACCACCACCACCAAATGCAAACATTTTTATATTTCAAAGTGAGACATAACGGAGACAACACTGCAACTTCATGATTGTAGATAAAACATAGAACTCTATAGTCAATGGTTGAAACACGTAATCAATGATTTGAATAAGATGTTTCATCCTGTCAAGGGGGAAATTATCCACAAAACGTGGTCTAGACAATCATACTATCCGCTCAATACAGCTTAATGACTTAGTATACCTAAGGAAAAGAAAAATAAATAAACAACAGAAACTATTTATCTAAAAGATTAAACTTCTCCATTTTTTATGGCTGCCCGACCTGCAACAAAATTGAGCTCATGGGAAATATTTCATAGCAAGTCTCAAATAAAGATTGGGGGAGAAGGGGTATTGGAGAGGAGAAAAAAAAAAAAAGAAATTAAAATATCCAGATAACAAGTCAAACCAAATGTGTTACATGACATAAAAACAAAAAGAATTCCGGCGTGCCATCAGATGAACATATCAAAGATAAATGAAAAAGACATATTAAGAATTAAAATAATAAATGGATCCCCAGATGTGAACTTTCTTTTAGAGTAACTCAAACTTACAAATAAACACTAGAAATAACAAATCTTAAAAGTGATGTGCAAAAGCAGTTCAATGGGAAGATTCAGCTTAAAACTAAAACACGGGTAATGCATAAACCTGACAACACATGCAACTATCTTTAACAAGAAATTCACGACACATGTCCATTCAGAAAAATAATTTCAAAAAGAAAAAGAAAAGAAAAGAAAAAGAAAGATTTGAAAACCAAGAAGCTGACAGCATCATCATCAACACAGAAATCAAAACCTCAGGCACCGCCGATATACAAACAGTGAACAAAAGCCAGAAAAGAAAATTAATACCAAAATTAGAAACCAGGAACTGTGAAATATTAAACAATGTGTCTAGTAAATCCAGTTAGGATCATGACTCTTACAAATGAGCGGGATCACGTTCCAGGTGAGGATGAGACATGGTAAACATAAAATATGATTCAATGTTGCTTGGAAGAGAAGCTATAAGTGACTATGGCGATAGTAAGAAAAGAAACTAGTAGTAGAGAATGATTTTCCCGAATCCCACTATTTCTCTGGAAGACGAAAAGACCCTGTGTGTTTTTGCCGAAGAAAATGGAAGACGGAATATTTTATACGTGAAAAAAAATGAGAAAAAAATTATGGCTTCATTTTTTTTTCAAAAAAAAATTACTGGCTTATGCATTGCTTCTTTATAGTTAATAAAAATTATAAACAAATAATTATAATGTAATATATCTTTATGAAATTCGTGTTAATAATATTTTTCTGTGATAAATTAAATATTTGATGAAAATTAATTATAAACATGAATATTAAATAATAAAATCATTATTTTATTATAAATTTATGTATTACATTATTACAGGAATAAAATCATTAAATGATAAATTTGAAGTATAAACTAAGAAGTTTCACTGTACAGTATTAAGAACATTGCAGAGAACATGATGTTGCATTTTGAATATACTAGTTTATTTTTTATATTTTTACATTTTATTTCTATATTAATGATATAAGTTATATTAATTATGATTATAAAAATTTTAATTATGATGTTTAGTTTGATATACAAATTTGTTTTTAATGAATTATTAGTATATGTGCATTTTTAAAATTTTTTTATTTTTCTAATCAACCAAGCAATTATATAACTTTTACATGTTAGATTAATATTTGACTCTTAGCTCACTTTTTATCACGGTCAATATTGAAAAAAAATTTATATATAAATATATATTTCTCTATATCTTTATTATTAAGTTATTTAATTAAAATATAATAAATATATAATTTTTTAATCAAATTACATATTTTTCATAATATTATTAAAAAATTATATATTTATCATATTTTAATTAAAATTTTGATGACAAAAAAAAAAGAAACTACATTTAAATATAATTTATCAATATCACATAAAGCCAACCACATTAGCTTCATAGTTAAACATTTTTAAATTTAAATTTTAGGTCAACATTTAAAAAAATATTTTTTAAATATATCAAATTAATATAAGAAAAAAAAATTTTAAATTGCACGCGGTAATGTGCTCCATTTTATTTATATTTTAGTATTTTACAACTGCAGTATGTTTTGGTTTCTTACCCTTTCTTTTTTTTTTTTTGGGTATAAGATTAAAATATAAATGCTGCCCTCAACTTTTTCATTTTCTGTTGTGTATGTAACGAACCCCGATCCTAGGGAGCCGTCCCATTTTCTTTTTCATTTTAAGAAACGTCTCTGCTGCGCAATGCCATGCAACAGAAAAATTTGTGCGCATATGAAACTACATATTGTGAGATACGATTGTGATCTTGAGCTGCTTTTGCCGAGTAAATTTGAATTGTTTAAATTTGGAATTGCATGGTTTAAATTTAAATTTTTATTTTTGATATAATTTTTTATTTAAAAATATAAAATAAAAATAATTTTTTAACTCTTATCAAATATGAGTTAAAAAGTTATTTTATATTATATTATATATTTTTTAAAAAAAATACATATTAAAATGAAAAATAAATAATTAAAAAATTAAAATTTAATCTATGTAAATCAAAGAATCATAATAGATTAAGACAACACCAAAGAGATGTCATTTTCCAATCCATATAACACTAATTCTACCCCCTTTTTCATATATTGATAGACATGTCAAATCACTACACTTTTTAATGAACAAAATATTTGATGTTGAATTACTATCATCACAAATAATATTTTTATTCATAATTAAAACCTTTAAATTTTTTTGTTAAATATTAACACGTGCATTTAAATTTAAAAAAAATATTTTAAAATTATAAATTAAAAATATTTATTGTTAAAAATCTCAAATTTTAAAATTATTTTAAAAATCTAAAAGATAAATAATTTTAATTCTAAAACAAATTTTAACCTTCCATACATATATTGACCCAAATTGAAATTTTGGGTACATATGTTGTCGCACAAATGTAAGTTATACATTAAAGTATTTGAATTGTTTAAATCAAGATAATTAATACTAGGAGAGCAAGGCCACCTAAAACAAAGCCTGTAGACCATATGGTAGGAGCTTTGTAGACTATAATGGCTCACCTGAATCAATAAAAAATGATGATGCAATAGTAGCAAGAAGTAATTATGCTACTGCAAGAGGGATTAGCCTAGAGGAAAAATGAGATGCCTAACTCTCCTCCACTACAACACCTAGATAATCTTGAGAACTTTGAAGCAAATCCTTCAAGCCAAAACCCATAAAACCCACAGAATTTTTAGACACCAATTCAGATACACTTTGTTCAACCTTCGCTCACCACCCAGCAAGTGATAACCCAATCCAGAAAATATGATCCTCTTGCATTTGATGGTGAGTTAAAGGCCAAGAAGGCTAAGGCTTGGATCATGCATTTAGAGAAGATATTTAGAGTGATGGAATGCATGTCTAAGCAAAAAGCTCTATTGGCCATATTTCAGTTAGAAAAAGAGACAAATTATTAATAGAGTAGTAAAGAGCCATTTATGAGATCCAAGAACATCCCGATCAACTAGAGACTTTCTTATATGAATTTTATGAGAAATACTTCCCCAACTTGATTAGAGATGAAAAAGAATAAGAGTTTATCTTGTTGAGCAGATGGAGAACATGTCAATAAACCAATACGTAACCAAATTCTTTAAGCTCTCTAGCTACTCCTCCTACTTTCAGAAACAAGATGATGAGAGATGAAGGGCAGATAAACTAAAAAAAATGTTGCTGCTTGAAATCAAAGATAGAGTTATGCCTTAAAGAATTAGATATTTCAATATCTTTGTTAAGATTTGTAGAGTAATAGAAAGCAACTTAAGAAGGATGTAGGCAATTCCAAAACCCCCTCTTAAGAACAAGAGATCAAAGGAAAAAGAAACAGCCACCAATAGCAGTAAGAGAAATGGTAAAGGGTTATGGAATAAAAAGGGTCATAATAGAAAGAGACCCACTTAATTAGGCAAAGATAGTTCTACCCCAGTAGTATGTAGCTAGTGTGGTAAAACTATAGTGCCAGACCATATTTAGCATGCCAAAATGTCTGTTACAAATGCAACAAATCAAGGCATATGGCTAGGGATTGTCTACACCAAAAGAAGATAGCTCCTGCACCTAAATCACAGACTCGAGGTATAATTTTTATCTTGATCTAGCAGAAAGCTAGTAGATCTTCGAGTCTAATCTAAGGTACTACTAAGATTAATAATTGTCATGTAAATGCTTTGTTTGATTTAGGTGCTAAATAGTTTTAGATACTTTTTTCTCATCTCTTCTTTTGATTCCTAAACGCCATCTTCAAGAGATAGTCCTTTTCAAATTACTTTCACCAGCAGCATACTTTTGTTCATTAACTACTTAATTTTAATATCTATAATCCGATTTGGTGATACTATATAAGATGGATTGTCTTGTAAAAGCACATTTTCATATTCTATGATATATGAGAGGCCTGGTTGATACTTTTTAAGTTAAGATATATGGAATGCATCATGAATTTGGGCTAGGTTGGAAGGAAAGGTTATTCTGTAAGCAACGAGTCTAACTTGGTCTAAAATTTAGAATGGCCTTATGTACTTTGGACTAAGTTTCTTAGTTTTCATAGATTTACCTACCCCTATGACTAGAGACATTCTGATGAACAAATGGTCTCCAACCTTAAACTTTAACAGTTGTTTCTTTCTATCAGCATAGTTCTTTTACCTACTATGTATTGTTAGAGTTTTCTATCTGTCTAGAGGTTTGATCCATTATCTCTAAATCTATTAGACTTCTCTCACTGAGCTTAATCTAACATACTAGATATCTAAATTTCCTTCCATATAAGGCCTCATGGCTGATAATTGTTATTATAAACAAATTATATTAGTAGCAAGTAGATATTCCAATTTCTTCTTATATCTAGGATATAAACCTTTAACATGTCTTCTAGTGTTTGGATAATTCTCTTTATTAGGCCATTTATTTGGTGGTGGTAGGCTGTATTAAATTTCAACTTAGTTCATAGGGCATTCAGTAATAATCTTTAGAAATTTAAAGTAAATCTAGAATTCTTATATGAGATTTTCAAAACAATATATATCAAAAATAAAAATTAAAAAATTAAAATTTAAACGATGTAAATCAAATGATCATAATTGGTTAAGATAAGATTAGAGAGATGTCATTTTCTAATCAATATAACACTAGTTCTAACCCCTTTTCCCATATATTGATAATCATGACAAATCACCATACTTTTTAATTAATAAGATATTTGATGTTGAACTATTATCATCACAAATAATATTTTTATTCATATTAAAAGCCCCAAGCCTTTTCTTAAAATATTAACACGTGCATTTAAATTTCAAATAAATTATATTTTTAAATTATAAATTAAAAATATTTATTGTTAAAAATATCAAAATTAAAAATTATTTAAAAAAATCTAAAAAATAAATAATTTTAATTGTAAACAAATTTTTAACTATAAAAAAAATTATATTTCATAATATAAAATTCATATGTCCTTTTTACTATTTACTTAATTTTCTTTAATATTTATTATTATTATTCAAAAAATAAGTCTCTTTATAGTTAAAAATTTTAATTCTTTAAACTCTTAAAATAATTTTAAATTTACATTTTTTTTATAATAAATATTTATAATCTATGATTTTTAAGTATAATTTTCTCTTTAAATTTGTTTATAACTTATCTTGGATTCTTAATATTCTAACATCTTATGCCGCTACCTAAATCTAAAACCAAAAAATTTATCCTAAAAACATATGGGGAAAACAAATATGGTCTAGTACGTGATGATGCTTGCCGTAAATCATATTTGTCATCAAAGGAAATTCGTTTGTTCTTTTAGTTCACAATGCCTTACCCCTAAGTGCGTACGATTCTCTGCACTTTTGATTTGAGTTGTCTACATCAAATCTGGATAGTAGATTTGTTCTTTTTTTATTATTAAATTTTAATATTTTTATTATTTTAAAAGATGTAAAATATAAAATAAAAATAGTCTTTTAACCATATATTTTTTCAAAAAATAATATTTTAAATGAAAAATAAAAAAATTAAAATCTAGATCATTTAAATTAAATATAAACTATCCAGATCACTTTCCAAAGAAATGCATACTGTGCACTTCTCTAAGAAGTACAGAGAACTCGAACCTACCTCCAAGCTGCATCATAACACAATTGTTAAAAGTAGTCATCAGAGAATTTTTTAAATGACAAATTTTAATTATATTTGGTATTGTATGTTTTATTATTAAATTTTTTAATAAAAATACAATATATTCATATTTTTAATAGTTTAATATTATATAATTAATTTTTTAAAAAAATTCATATTACATTTTTATTTAAGAATCTAATAATAAATATTTAAAGAATTTGATTCAAAATGCTTGAGAAACCATGCAAACAACACTAATAACAAAAAGAATGGCTATAACAAAATTTGTAAAATGTTTTTGAGCAAGTAAAAATCTAAGTGTAGAGCTCTATAGATCAAGTAAGAAAAGAAAAGTTAAGACAAAATTATCACGTATGCAACATTACATGGAATCCATTGACCCTTGAACTAGTCTGATTTTGATAGGTTAATTTTATCGATCAACCTTGAACCCTTAACCATGATGGAAGAGACACCTTGTTTTTATGAAAGAGATATGTAATACTAGTTCAAATATCATTTAAGAATATTGACATGAAAAAATAATATATAAACATGTGAGATATATTTTTTGAATATTAAAAAGAAAGGATATACTTCCATCCCACATTTGATAGATATGGTTTAGGAAGCAAATTCACTAAATGATAATTTTGAAAGTTAATAACTAAGAAAAAATGTAGTATCATGTAAGGCAACCATTGGCAATATTGATTGTGATCCTTGAGTTTTTTTTTTTTTTGGGATAAAGGGATAATTGATAGTAATTAGGGGGGGACAAAAGGATTTCACATTATTTAGAGCCATCTTTGTTTGAGGTATTGTCTTAAGATGCCATGGCTATAGGTTGAGAAAAAAGAAGTTAGCTTTTTAATGTCTTCCTTTAAGGCAGCCTGCAAGTAGTTATGTGTTAGAGCTTCTATAACAATATCATGGTGTTTTTGGTTAGTGAAAAGGAGTTGTAGCTATTCTTAGGTTGGATTTAGCAAGATATTTGTAGCACCTATCCATTGTAGGAAGTTCTTGGTTTGCAAGATATTAATGGTAAGTCTGTATGGGAGTTGCTTAAATACCATTTTGTGAAAGTGTTTAACAATTTTAAGGCCATGAAGGATTATGGCTTATGAAGTAGTCTTTATTTAGTTTGGTCTTTTTATCTTGTGCAAGTGGATTATGAGAACCCAACCTTTTTTGTTTAGTTCCCAAGTCCTTATGGTTGAATGTCATGGGGGTTAGGATTTGGTAGGGTATAGATAGTGTTTATAAGGAACCATGTGAAATTTAAGAGGTAAAAGAGGGAGTTGGCCTTATGGGTAATAGTGAAAGGATTGGCACAGGTCCTGTCATGGATGAGATAGTTTCTTTCTTCCTAGATACAATGAAGGGTGATGATGATGATCTTGGTGTGTTGTTCATGGTGGTTTAGAGTAGCTTATCCTTGTAAAATCCATGATTCTAACAAATGGAAAACATCTTATTGCTGCATTTCACCTATTTTGAGACTAAGTGAGGATGCAAACCAAACTGCACAGGAAATTGCATTGCATAAACATATGATTCAAGGTGCCCTAGGTTTCTTTGCAGAAGGGGCAATTTCATTGAATTTGCATATGGTGGCTTTATATGACATCAATATTAGGGATTACTTTGTGGATAATCTTTCATATGAATAACAACATTTTCATAGATAGATTTATCTTCCATAATTTATGCCACTTTGAGTTGGGGTGGAGGAATCCAAATTTTTACTTTAAAAATGCATCTATATCCTTTTTTGGTGCTATAAATGCCATCTTGGCTTTCTTTCTAAAGGAGGCAATCTTGTGTTTGAAAGATTAAGAAGAGGGTTAGCCTTATCTATTGTACAATATCTTTTGGGCATATTGTTCTAATTAAAGGCATAGTTTATTCTTCATAATTATGCAAAATAAGATTAGTGACCATATTAATTTGTTATTGTTGGCTTATCTGGACAAGCTAGTATAAGTGGTGGTCGATTGGGATAGTGTTTCCAGAGCCTAGTTGGCAGGAAAGCTTAATAGTGATTAAGGTGCTTGATTTGGTTATTCCTTTCCAAATCTAGGAGGCATTTGAGTGATTGTGCAAAAAACATGTTGCAACATCATTTTGGTATTTCAGTATTAAACATCTGGCTATAAGGGAGTTGTAGGTCAAGTCAATTAGCTTCCATATATAATCTGCTAGAAGTGCTTTGTTAAATAGATTAAAAGATTTGGATCTTTGTCCTCCTTTATTCTTTGGTTGATGGGCTTTTTCCAACTAACAAGGAAAATATATAGCTTTTCTTTATTAAACCCTTAAAAGAAATTATTGCATTTTGAACCAAGGAGAGAGTAATAATTTTGTAGTAAATGGATGTTAGATAGTTTATAGATCAAGGTGAAATTTAGGATGGATTTAATGAGAGTCATCTGGGTAGCTTGAGATAATAGGTTAGCTTTCCATGATTTGAGTTTTGAGTCAATCTTGGCAACCAATTTTTAACAAATTGTTGTCTTGTTTCTTTTTGGATTTACTAAATTTCCCAAACATTTGCCTATTTTAGAAGAGAATTTGATTTTAAAGGATTTTGAAAGGAATTTCTTGAATTTATAAAGAATGTTTAGGCTAAAAATTAGCACTAACTAATTATTATTCATGTTGATTCTCGAGAGGAAGCAATATTTATCAATTGCTCTTTTGACTATGCTATAAGCCTCAATAGTTCCTTTAAAGAAAAGGATTGTATCATCAACATATATTAGGTGAGAAATTGCTTGTGATTCTCTACTGATTTTAATTCTATTTCAGTTATTGTTTTTAATTTTTCTCGAGCTATGAGGCAAGAGAAGATAATAGTGCAATGGATGAAGATATAAGGAGAGAATAGATCTCCTTGTCTAATACCTCTTTGTGGGAGAAAGCTCTATGTTGGGCGAATATTAAAAAAGACATGATAAGAAGTTGTTGTGTGTGTGATCCTTGGGAAATTCATTTTAATGAGAACAACTTAATGAAATTCCCTAAAGTACAATCAAAGGCTTTGGGTAGGTCAATTTTGAGAACTTTCTATTGTTATTAAGTTTTCTTTGTTTTTCAAACTTTATTCATAATTTTAGAAACTAGGATAACATTATCAAAAATGGATCTTCCTTTGATGGATGTGCTTTGATTTGAGCCTATATAATCTCCCAAGATGTCTTGCATTCTATTATATAGGACTTTAAAGATGATTATGTACATCACATTGCAAAGTCCACGTAGGCGAAAATCCTTTACCATTTAACGACAGTCGCACTTAGGAATAAAAGAGATGTAGGTTTTATTAAGATTCTTTATAAGGAAGCCCCTTTTTTGGAAGGATTTAACCATTTTAATGACATCTATCTTGACAATGTTCTAGAAGTGATGAAAACATATTGCATGAAAACTATCTAGAACAAGGGAACTACCAAGGGGTGTGAGGAAAGGTGATCCTATTTCTCCCTATTTGTTTGCTATTTGCATGGAGAAACTTGCTCACTTAATTCAAAGGGCCATAGTGACTAAGGAATGGCATCCTATTTGACTCAATAAAAATGGTCCATTGATTTCGCATATGTTTTCCATGGATGATTTAATAGTGTTTGCAAAAGCTAGTATGTCGCAAATGGATATTATCGTTGAGTGTTTGAAGCAGTTTTGTGTTTTTTCTAGGCAGAAGGTAAATCACCCTAACATAGTGTTTGGTTCATACAAGGGGAGGGAAGGGGTTTTAATGATACCTTATTTGGTTTATCTGAAGGGGAGGGGAAGGGAAGGGAGGGGAGGGGTTTTAATGAAACCTTGTTTGGTTCAGGAGGGGAGGAGAGATAAAATTAAATGGACAATTATACCCTTATGACATTAGAATTTTTTTTTGAAGATATTTTTATAGAAAAAAAGGCTTTTCCTTACTTTCTATTATAAAAAATAATTTTTTTTATTTCTATTCAAAAAATATTTTTTATTTTCATAAAAAATTATCTTGAATTATATAAAAATATCTATATTTTATTAACTACATTAAAAATTAGAGATGTCAAAATCCATTTTCATGAACTACATATTATACTTAATTTTGTTTTTGCTTTCTATTTTTTTTAATTCTTTTTAATAAAATTACATACTAAATTGGTTGGTTGCTTTGCTACTACACATCTTAGTTGCTTTTTTTCACCTCATACACATCATAGAATTTTTTCCTTTGAAATTTCTACAAAACCTAATAAAATGTATAAAACAAAATTACTATAAATAAAAAGAAATATACGGTCATCAAATATAGTAGATTGTTGACATCAAAATACATCATCCATGGTATTGGTTCCCCATAATGGCAAAAATGCTAAAAAATAGAGCATACACCAAAATATCATCATCCATGTTAATGATCTTATTCATTTAGAAGAACCAAAGACCAAGTCTATAATTATCGCCTTACGCATTGCAAGCGGACATTAAAGAACTAATTTTTACTTTTTTTTATCTCTTATAAGAGAATTATAAATGGTAGGTAGTTTGTTAGGATCCAATCCACAATCAATAATCATATTCCAAATGTCTTCCTCTGACATTAGGTCATTGGGGATTAAAGCCTCTTGTAAGATATTATTGTCATGTTGAACTACATCATTTGCAACACTAAGTACAGAAGCTACCCTATCTATTACATTTACTAACTTGTCAATATCTTTTTCTTTGGTTTCAACTTCTTTCCTTTTCCTCTTACTTGGAGCACTTGTATCCCCATGTGATTGTTCATGAACTGAAAAATTATCAATATCAATATAATTTCCATAGTTCTCCAATGTGACCTCATTTTGTGAGACAAGATGATCAACATGATTGACAGTGTCATGAAAGTCTTTTTCACTAGTCGATAGACACCATTTTCTCATTTCAAAAGCTGTTGCACTCCCTTCTTAGTGACTCTATCATTACCATATAGTATAACCATCTTTTCATAATTTGGCACCAGAGTGTTCCTCCATATTGCCGCTCTAGCCTTCGATTGAAAAAGATAGGATTGATATTAATAAACATAGCAGCAACCAACTTTAATTATACAGATTTATCAAATCACATTAATAGTAGATAACAAACCTCAATCAAAGCATCCCATACTTGGTCTTCCGCATCCCACAAGTTTGTTGATGGGTTCTAAGCAAACCCACTTATGCCATTCTTAAAAATATCATACACTTCAGAAAAGTTCTTCTTTAAAGTTTTCCATTGATTCTTTATATTTTCTTTGTCAAGTTTTTTGCCAAATAAAGCATTTAATTCTTTGACTATATTGTCATAAGCTGCGGATGTAAATGTCCCATTAACTTTGTTGCCCTCATTATGTTAATACATGAAAGCATCCACAAGAGCATCATCCATACATTTAGTCCAATTTAAATATTCCTTACTAGTGGTTCCTGTTGATACCTTCTTTGGTGCCGTACTATAATATTTATGGGTTTTAGCATAATAGAAATGAGTATAGAATCAAAATTCTTGAAATATGATATATAAATAAAAACATCAAAGGTAAAGACATTAAATGAATACATAAAAATCTAAATTGAAATAAAAACATTAAAATTCAATATATGAGTACATGAAAATTCAAATTGAAATTGATACATCAAAGTTCAATACATCAAATAAATAAAACAAATAACAATACAAATACATAAGATCACTCCAATTGACTATTTTAGTAATCTAACCACATTTGATTAGCTATATTGTCTCTAATAAGCTCATCACGTGCAGCCTCTTCATTATCATTAATAGGAGTACGATTATTATCATCAGATAAATTTTAAGCTTCAAGTTCAGCATCTACTTCAGCTATAAGATCTTCATCGGGGTCTATACTCATTAGGTAATTATGAAAAATACAACAAGCAATAATAATCAATAATTGAGCCTTAACTCCATAAGTAGGTGTCACACCCAAAAATGCGATCGCGTGGCGCCAAACTGAAATCAAAATTAAAAGTAGGAGTCGCCACCAAAATTTTAATTTTTTAAAAAGTAAAACTTTGAAAAAACCTTTTATAAGAAAAATGGTCTGCGAATCAGATTTAGATTTGGGAGTCAGTTGTGAGTAGGGAAGGTGTTAGCACCCCACTATACCTGTTACTAAGAACGGTTACCTTAAGTCAATTATGTAAGATTAATATGATCTCTATTCTATTTTAATTCTCTCCAATAAATCACATGCAAAATGGATGAAAGAATTTAAGAAAATAAAGTTAAAAGGAAAAAAAAAAGAAACAAAATTAATAGCGAACTAAAAAGAAAGGAATTAAGAAGATGAAATTAAAAGAAAATGTTTATTTACAATAGCGGACTTAATCGAGAATGAGAATCTAAGGCCTACATACCCTTTAGGAGGAATCAAAATTTACGTAATTTGAATAAAACTGTCTTTTGGTTGATGTTTTGTTTCTGTTTTTATTTTATTTTTATTTTTTTGTTTTTGTTTTTGTTTTGTTTTTTTTTTTGTTTTTGCTTTTGCTTTTGTTTTGCTTTTCCTTTTTGTTTTTGTTTTTGTTTTCTTTTTATTTTTTTTATTTCTTATTTTTATTTTAAATGACTAAGTTATTATTATTATTATTTTGTGTGAAAAGAGAAAAAAATAAGAATTACTTTTCTCTTTAATAAATAAAATGAATTTAGAATTAGTTGATGTGTTTTAGTTTGCTAAAAATAAAGTTAATTTTATTTATTTGCTCTTCCCTCATTTTCAGCTTTTCTCCTTTTTTTTATTAATGATTCTTTTTTTTTGTTTTTTTTTTTACTTTTAACTTATTTTGAATTAGTTATCTTTGATTTTTCTTTTAATTTTTTTAATGATTACTCTTGATTATTAATTTGATTTTTGGATATATTCCTTAAATTGTTTCTTAGTTGAGAGGCTTTTCTTTTTTTCTTTTTTTTCTTTCCTTTTTGATTTTTTGATTTTTAATTAACTTAATTTAAATTTTCTTTATATTTTCTCAATTTTTTTTACTTTGGTTTTTGTACTTTTAATTTCTTTTAATTTTTTTAGTTCTTGAATCTTTCAGTTATTATTATTTTTCTTTTCTTTTAATTTAAGTAAAAATAAGTTTTCCTTTCCTTTCTTTTCTTCCTTTTTTTGTGTTAATTTTGATATTTGAAATAAGATTGAGTTGGAAGAAAAAACTTTTTGATATCTTTTGCTTGGTTTTCTTCTTCTTGTTTCCTTATTCTGAAACCTCTCTCTTTTTTATTTGAAAAGAAAATTCTTTTATTTTTTAATATCATTTTGTTATTTTTTTTAATCTTCTTTAAGAAAGTTTTTTTTTAACTCTCCATTTTGTTATATCTTTTTATTTGAAATCAAACCTCATTTGTTGTAGGCCATTGAAATTCAAATTTTATTAAAATATAATTATAAAACTCAATAAGGATTAAGGAGGCTTATTGCCACACATACTCTTAAATTGATTCATATGCGTTTGAGGGGACAAAAAATGCCACACGATAATTCTGAAAATAAAATGAAATAAAACTAAAAATAAGAAATAAAAAAATAGCAACACAGACATCCAGATATTTGTGTTATGTGTGCTTGTGTGCAACCAAATGACATATTTAATATAATGTTTACAACTGAGGATAGAATATAAAACCAGAAACAGTTGCCTCCTCAAGTGTTTTGGTTTTTTGAACACACTGCCATGCTGTTTTGAATACACTCCTAAGTTGCCTCCATGATCAATGAAACTCCTTCTTCCTTCTCTGTAGTCATTCGTCCAAGGATTTCACATACATTCTCCCCAGTAATTTTCATGGCCAATGGTGCAGATGCAACAATGGAAAAGCATGAAGCAAAATTAGTTCAAGGTCAAAATCCATAGCCACAACAAAAGATCAGCAATCAAGCAGAAGCATAAATCTAGGTTTAATCATTGGACCAAGACTCGCATCCCAAGTAAAAATCTGAGCCCATAATCAACTATAATCACAACAGATAACTAGTATCTCCATGTTAGGCAGAGACCTAGATCCAAAATCAACTACTAAACCCAAATTCAACAGGGGAGAATTCAACAGAAAATTCACTCGAAGTGTTATTAATAAGCAGAAAATTGATCACTCATTCAAGTTAACTAACCAAAACTAAAAACGCAGCTAACATTGGTGACATGAATCTAATCTTGAAAATTTTATATTTTCAGTTTAGTCTAATTAGATATGTTCCAAGTTATTGCAACACCATTTCACTTCTAATTTGACACATGATTAAGCTCAATATGGTGACATTCTAATCCTAGAATTTGGCTTCAAGAGAACAAGGTTATCATTAACATTTAGATCCCTCAAAATTTATCCTCAAGACACAAACAAAAAAGAAATAACTTTATGACCCATCAGTCTCTGAACATTGCCCAAATTTGATTCTATAATATACCTACGAATGAATTACAGAACGCTAGCTGAACACACTTGTGTAGAAAATAATACCAATATTCTAAACACAGAAAAAAAAAACCCAGCTTGCATCATATGGGCAGGGCCAAACAACGTACAGAACCCTTAAAAATTATCACCCAGAAATTCATGAGTTTTTGGTTCCAACACCCCAGACTCAAAACAGAACCTTAAGGAGATGTGTGAGAATTTCCAGATTGAACACAGAGATGGTCTTAAGCACAAACCCATGACCACAGCATCAAATATAGAATCCCATCAGAAAAGAGCGCCAACAATCTCATTAACAAAGAAGCCTCCCCAAATCAAATTTACATCTCAAGAATAGAACCCCATCGATAGCACCATTGAAACAAATACTTGAAAAGATTAGGTGATTAAAACATATTCATGGTTTCATCATTTTGAGAGAAATGAGTGATGAATAGGTATACCTCGCGGGACTCGCTTCTTTCAAAGAATTGTGGACGTTCTCCCATGATTTTAAACTTCCTTTTCTGCCATCAATCTCGTGCCTAGTATTCTTTTCTCTTTGTACTCTCTGGCCATCAATCTTACTTCTCCTCTGTCTTTCCCTCTCTTGATTTTCCCATTTTTTCAATTTGGGAACCCTCAAGCCTCTCCCTTTCAATCTTTCATCCACTTTCCAACTTGAAATCAACCCAGAAGCCCTATGCCTCTCTTGTTCTTCTCTCCCTCAATCTCAGTTTTCTTTTTTTTTCTCAGCCTCTAAAAACACCTTTTATAACCCTAACTCTGAATCTCCACGTAGGATCCCCTTTCTGCCCTTTTTGGTGCGTTCGTCTCTGTCCTCTCCTATTTTTGATCCTCCTCAGTCTTATTCGAAATCAGCTTTTTTCGTTTTCACTTTCAGTCTCTCGAACCTCGCGTCCCTTCTCCGTCTAAAAAAAAAAACCCTTCTTCCTTGATGCATCTCTTTCTGCCTTTCTTGTCTCCAAAGCTGCGTGCCTGCTGCTTTTTCCTTTTTTTTTTCTTTTCAATGTTCTGTCCCTCTGTCTCCTTGTTCTCTTTACTGGCAATGGCTAGATGCAGGAAAAAGGTATTGGGGTCAAAACGTAGAAGCCCTACGTTTTGACCTCAACCTAAAATTTTTTTTTCTATTATATTTTGGTTGGGCTTGTGGGTTTAAAGAAGATGGGTTAAGTTGTCTTGGTCCATTTTCCTTTTTTCTATTATTGTCTAAGTTGGAGATTTTTCTTCTCTTTTTTCTCTTTTCGTTTTTACTTTTTTTTTTACTTTTTCTTTCTCATTTGATATTTTAATTTGATTTTTTTAATTTTGTTTTCTTTTTTTCTTTTTCTCCTTGGATTGAGTTATTTGGATTTTAAGAATTTGAAAAAAATAAGTCTAATACCTTTTTTTTAGTAACTTTCTTTATTTTTTTTTCATTTTTTCATACCTTTTTGCTAATTTAATTTTGTTGTTATTTTTTAAGCCCGCTCAGGCAAAATACGATGTTCACAATAGGTTCAGCTGAATTGGCTAAAATTTCAAATTTTAAGCCTATCTTCCAGCCTTAATGTATTTTTTATAATTCTTGAGTCAGACGTGGTGCCTTCTCAACCAATGAGGGCATAAGTGAATTTTAAATTAAAATTGCATGCGGTTAACATATTTTTGTGTCGAGAATTCATTCCTACCACAATATTGAGGAGCATATGCTTAAGATACTTTGACATGTATATGTGTTCCGTCTATGGGACCAACACAATCTTTAAAAAATTGGTAGAATCTATTACTATTGTGAATTTTAGGAGGGACTATTGACCCATCAGGTTGTACAAGGAATTTTCCTTTCAATTCAAGGATAACTCTCAACACTTGCTCGAGATGACGACTAATTGTCTTACCAAAATGCCGAAACCAAAAGTTTACCTCACGAATTTTAGCTTTATGTGTTAATAGATAAAGAGTTTTTGTAACTTGTTTTTCTACACTTGACCATCGTGTAGGTTGTAATCCACCCTCCTTTTCTAACATAGCACATAATGTAATAAAAGCTCTAGGACTCATTCTAATGATATTTCAACTTGTTTCACTCCTAGTTATTCGACTTATTTTTTCTTCACGTACTCTTTCTCCCTTGGAACTTATACTATAGCTTATTTTTCTTTTATTACACATTTGAGTACGATAATAATATATAAGAACACATAACAATAGAGCTATAACTCTTCGGTGAAATTCCCACTATCAGCGCACCAATAAAATGTATTGAAGTACCAAATCCATCTAAAAAAGGAATGAAAAAAATGAATCTAATCAAAACCAGTCATGCAACAAATTAGTCTATATATACAATTATAATTATACCTATTCCATTTTAGATCAGCTTAGGTAACATATCAGCCTAGGTATAAACCAATAACTACTTATCAAACATGAATAAAAAAAAGGAGAAACAAAGCAAAGTTCAAACCATAAGCAAAAATTCAAAAATTCAGATTGTGAAAACAATGGAACTGCAATTGTTGTTAAACCAGTCAAAAAGCTATGGGAAAATAATAGTTAAATAGAACTAGACTGATTTGAAAATAATGACATATAAATAGAACTAGAGGCAGGGAATAGTGAACTTGTTGGTTCTTAACTCATAAATCAAATTTGCAACACCTAACCGAAACACTTAATATCTAAAATTTGGAGAAACCAAGACTTAATTACAAAATTAATACTTGAACTTTAGAATGTTAAGGACACTTTCTTGAAATTTAGACTAAAATGAAAACATTAATTCCCAATTAAAATTAATTGAAAGAGCACACATGATCTTCATGCAGCCTCTTATATCTTCATCTAAGTTCCAACCATAAAGATTGTTAAAGCAGGAAAGGAGCTCCTCGCAATTAGTTTTACCTAGAATTCAACGTTTTCATTTTAGTTCAAAATTCATAGAGATGTTTTGTTAAATTTTAAAATTCATGTACCAATTTTATAATTAGGCCTCAGTTTAAGGAAGTAAATTCAATTTCCCCTTAAAAAAATGTTTTGAATGGTCTAAATTTCATTCAAGCACAAAAACCCCCATACGCATCATATTTTGTCATGGCATTCAAAATTCCAGTTTCGTTTGATAAAGTGCACACCATAAAGTCCTCCAACATATTAAATTTATAAACCTGACTCAAAAAGGTAATAATAGATGACCAGAAAAGATGTAGTGAGAAAACCTTACGAGATTAGGCTTATAGATATTATGGACAACAAAGGCGCCAGCAAGAAGAGAGAAGACAACAACAATAAAACAAGCAGGGAAAACAACAATATTTTTAGTCAACATTACATCCTTTATAAACTTGATTCAGATTAGGAAAACAATAGAACAAGCAAAAATTTCCATAAGCACAGGAAAACAATGACATATAAAAATCATATATATATATATATATATATTCCACAAACAGAGAGCTAAAGGTAGGGAATACAATTCATGGATCTAATATTTCAGTCAACACTTCATCTTTTCAGCTTGATTCAGATTGGGACTTACTGTTTATACGATAATACTGAATCCACCGAGTTGAATGCGGGAGCGAGTGGTTGAACAATAGGACAAGCAAAAATTTTGATACTAGATCCAGGAGAAACAGAGCTTAGCATTTTACCATATATATATATACATATATATATATATATATATATATATATATATATATATACAGTAAATCCAGTCGCACCTTAATGCGGCAAGCAGGCAGCAACGGCGATGACAAAGATGATGATGACTATGACTTCAATTCTAGGATGCCACGAGCTTAGAGAGACGATGAGATGATGAGAATAGTGGAATAGAACCAAAAAAAAGAAAAGCACAAGAGAAGACCAAGACCTGGTAGTGGAGAGGGAAGGGGCTAACAAAGAAAGCAAGAGATCTGAAGGCGACGGAGAAAGCGAGAGATCGAGAGGCGATGGAGGACTGGAGCGATGAAGAAAGCCAGAAAGCTTAGAGAGACCAAGAGAGCTGTAGCTAGGCAATGGACATGTGAAGCAGGGAAGGAAAATGGATATGTGTTATGTTTCTAGTAAGGGTAAAAGTGAAATATTAAAATTATGTTAAGGATAATTTAGTAAGATAAAATACAAAATTTTCTCCCCTAAAAAAAAACCCCACTTTTGGAAGGGAGGGTCCCCTCCAAAATTGTCCTACCAAACAATGCCTAAAACTAGAGTATTTTTCTCTAGAAATGTTAATCATTATCAAGTGCAAGAGATCATTGATGCTTTGGGGTTTAAAGCTACAAGTGACCTAGGGAAGTATTTGGGTGTCCCGTTGAACCATTCTCACGTGATTAAGGATGCTTATTAGAGTCTGGTTGCTAAGGCGAGTCAACATATCACGGGTTAGGAAGGTAAATTCTTTATCAATGGCTAGTTGACATACACTTACTAGCTCTGTTTTATCTGTTATTCTGACTTATACCATGCAAACCGCTCTGTTATCGGCAAATACTTATGATGAGCTAGATAGATTGAATCGGTTTTTTTTATAGGGCAGTAATGCAAAACGTAAGAAGGTTCACTTGGTGACTTGGGATGCGGTTTGTCACCCCAAAAGTCGAGGAAGGCTAAGTCTTAAGCACTCAAGATTGCATAATAGAGCTTTCATGATGAAGTTGGGATGGGGGCTTGTGCATGACTGAAAAGCTTTGTGGGTTAATGTTGTGAGGGGGAAGTATAAATGTGGTAGTGATATTATCCCAAAGATAGATGCACGAAGATCCTAGTCTAATGTGTGGAAGCGAATAAAGAACAACTGGCAAAATACTTCAAATGGATGTTGGAGATTGATTCAAAATTTGTTTTTTGACTTGGTCTTTGTTCATTATTTACTTGTTCCTTACTTTTGGGGATTATGGGTAGTGTGAGTAGTGGAAATAAAAGTTGTTATATGTTAAGATTTATTTCTGATTTTTTCTTATATTTAAAATTTCATTGTAAAAGTCTATATAAAGGCATCAGTTTCAGAATAAATAGAAGTGTATTATTCAGCATATGGGTGAGTCATTGTTGCTCTGTTTTCTGTGTACTTTGTATTTTTCTCCAATATTTTTGGTATCAGAGCCAGGTTCAGATTTATCTGGGCCTAGTGTGGAGAGTTGAAACCAGAGAGAAAAAGAGAGAGTGAAACACCATGACCTCAAACAGAACTTCCATGAGTGTTACCCAGCCATCCATTCCCATCTTCAAAGGAGAGTACTATAAGTTCTAGAGCATAAAAATGAAGACTCTATTTAAGTCTCAAGACTTCTCGGACTTAGTAGAGAATGGTTTCGCTGATTCAGATGATGAGAATCAATTGAAGGAGAACTAAAAGAGAGACTCCAAGGCACTATTCTTCATTCAACAAGCAGTGCATGATATTATTTTTTTGAGAATTGCAGCAGCTACCACTGCAAGACAGGCGTGGACAACATTGTAGACTAAGTTTCAAGGCTTATCTAAAGTGATTGTCGTGAAGCTCCAAACTCTTCGGCATGAGTTTAAAACCTTGTCCATGAAAAGTAATGAATCTGTGCAGGATTTCTTGTCTAGAATGGTGACCATCATCAGTCAAATCAGAGCATATGGAGACCAAATAACTGATCAAATTGTTGTTTCAAAATTTCTACAAAGTCTAACTCCCAAGTTTGATCATGTTGTAGCTGCAATTGAAGAATCCAAAGATTTGTCAAAGTTCTCATTAGACGAATTGATGGGATCTTTACAATCTCATGAGACAAAGATCAATCGGATAGCTAAAAAGCATGAAGAAAAAGCATTTCAAGCAAAGAAGGATTCATCCAACTCAAGAGAATCTGACAAGATAGTAGGAAGGGGTTGTGGTAAAGGCTCATTTCGTGGAAGAGGTCACGGCAGAGGCAGAGGAAAAGCTTCAGAACAGTGGCAGCAGCCTACCAATGATCAAAAGGGCAACAAAAGCAGCATTCAATGTTACAATTGTAAGCAGTACGGGCTTATGAAAGCAGATTGCTGGTTTAAAGAGAAGCAAGTGAACTTTGCAGAAGAAGCTGGAGAAGAAAGTAAGTTATTTATGGCCCATTATGATACTAATGAAATTCAAAGTGATGTGTGGTTTGTAGATAGTAGCTGTTCCAATCACATGACTAGCATAAAGTCAATATTTAGAGAGCTTGATGAAACTCAGAAGATGAATATGAAGCTTGGAGATGATAAAGATATTAAGGTTAAAGGAAAAGGCACTGTTTCTATTGCAACTACCCAAGGTAACATTAAACTTCTGGACAACGTTCAATTTGTTCCTAGCTTAGCACAGAATTTGTTTAAGTGTAAGACAATTGATAACTATTGGATATTCAGTCTTGTTTGATGATGGAGCATGTCTGATTAAAGAAAAAAGGTCAGGACAAGTTGTGGCTAGAATTAATATGACCACGAATAGGATGTTTCCACGTGATGTTTCAAATTTAAATAATTTTGCCTTGATGACTGGAGCATCAAATGACTCAAAGTTATGGCACCTGAGGTATGGGCATCTTCATGTCAAAGGTTTAACCTTGTTAGAGCAGAAAGGTATGGTTCTTGGACTTCCAAAAATTAAGTCCATTGATTTCTGTGAGGGTTACATTTATAGGAAACAGACTAAAAAGTCATTTCCAATTAGAAAGGCTAAGAGAGCTTCATCATGTCTTGAATTGATTCATGCTTACTTATGTGGGCCTATGAACACTGAATCATTAGGAGGAAGTCTTTATTTTTTACTTTTTACAGATGATTTTAATCGCATGAGCTGGGTTTATTTTCTGAAATTCAAATAAGAAGCATTTGAGAATTTCAAGAAATTCAAGGCTTTAGTAGAAAAGCAAAGTGGGTGTTGCATAAAAGCTCTTCGTACAAATAGAGGTGGTGAGTTCTTGTTAAAAGAATTTACTCAATTCTGTGAAGAACAGGGAATTCACAGAGAATTAACAGCACCCTATACACTGAAGCAAAATGGGGTGATAAAACGCAAGAATTGTACTGTGTTAGAGATGGCAAGAAGTTTATTAAAAGGCAAGGGACTTCCAAATCAGTTCTGGGCAAAAGCAATTGCTACCTCAGTGTATTTGCTGAACATTTCTCTTACAAAAGCTGTTCAGAATCAAACTCTCTATGAAGCTTGGAAAGGTATAAAACCTTCGGTAAGTCACTTGAAAGTTTTTGGTTGTATTGCTTATGCTTTGGTAAATGCACAAACTCATAAAAAATTGGATGGAAAATTTGAAAAATGCATTTTTATTGGTTATTGTCCTGACTCCAAAGTTTATAAGCTATATAACCCTCTTAGTGACAAGATGATTATTAGTAGAAATGTAACTTTTAATGAAGAAGGAAGCTAGAATTTGAGTGATAGCAGTAGTAAAGATCAAGCTGAAGTTGTAGTTCCACTTCAAACAACTTCAAGTTGTCCTTTCTCGCAACTACAAGTAGAGAAAGCCCACCAAGTTCACCTTGCACACCAACTACACCAGCTTCAGCCACTTCAAATAGTAATGGCAGCACCTCATCATCATCAACTAAGTCTTCTAGTAAAACTCCTCCAAAAAAAATTAGATCTTTAAAAGAGATCTATGAATCTGGTGCATTTACTTTACTTGTGTCAAATCCTACAACATATGAAGAAGCAGCAAAAAAGGAAGAGTGGCAAAATGCAATGAAGGAGGAACTCATGGCTATAGAAAGAAACAAAACCTAGGAGCTGACTGATTTACCAAGGAGTAAAAATGTTATTGGGCTAAAATGGATATTTAAAACAAAGTACAATGCAGATGGGAGTATACAGAAGCATAAAACACGTCTTATAGCTAAGGGATATGCACAGCAAGAAGGTGTAGACTTTGTCGAAGTTTTGGAAGAGGATTGTTCTATGCTGAATCAGGGTGTATCTCCTCTTGGGGTTGATAGTTGTTGGTTGCTTGTCTTCTTGTTTCGTGCTTTATTAAAAAAAAAGAACATGGTAAAAATGCTTGAGCTATAAAATTGAAAAAAAAAAGGAAAAGAAAAAAAAATTGCCTCTAATTGAATACATTAATCCCACTGCGAAAAAAGAAAATTTGAATGCATTAATTCAAACTTTACAAGGAATGACACCCCTTGGTTCCCTTTTAAACAGTATGAAGTCTGACGTTTGGGACTCTAACCTCACGAGCAAGCACTCAATTTTGATGAATGCCTTCATTTTTTATGTATTATTCAGTGACAGGTTCAGAGTAGCGGTTCAATTGTTTGAAACAAAAGGAAAAAGAAAAAAGACTTTTATCTTATCGCTACTTTTACATAATATTATTCTTCTCAATTTTCATACGTTTTTACCTACGCTTTTAGGAATACGATGATTAAATGTTATCTATAAACTATATTCATCACAAATGAGTAAAAAATTAAAACAAAGTATACACAATTTAAAAAAGAAAATTATGGAGACATTTCCTCAAATTCTTGTGTGACAAAACTCATTCTGAATGTGATCCAACCTTTTTCTACTTGATGCATGGTTTCAAATGATGAACTAGAATAGGCATACAAGACTGAAAAAGTACCAAAACATAGCTAGCTAGTTTACGGAAATTATTTGTCGCAAAGTAAAGTTTGGGTTCCACCGTAGATATGACAAATTGCAACATTCCAAGGAAAGTACTTTCGCAGCCAAGACAGGTCATTAATGTTGTCACCTCTCAGGATGCATAGCCATAGCCAGAAATGGACGACACAGAGAAAAGTTGGAGCCTTCCATTTCAAATCATCTTCATCTTCAATCTTCAAGCTTATTATTGATTCGTCTACAACCTCTTATCCCTATCGTTTGGAGGGTTATTGTCAATCTGTGGTCAACTTCAAACCTTTTGGAGATGTAAAATTATTATTATTATTATCATTCTACAAGCTGCAGATGGTAGGCTTCTTTCTTTGCCGGAAGGCTATGGGAAGTAGCACTTGGAAGAATCCTGGGGAACGATGAATCCAATTGCTGAATGTGTCAGTTTTTGTAAGAATGGACTTGTCTCTAAGTAAAACAGCTTTTTATTCTCACACATTCTGAAAGTCTTTTGATAGATAGCTTATCACTGCCCTGCCTTTTCTGGCAGTGGCACATGCATGGAAGAAACAGATAAATGAAGTGATATTTGGTGGTGACGGTGGTCCTTTCATTTTAGTATAATGTCAGGTAACGTTTAAATCAGTTTACGTCCACTTTAACTTCTTGATCCCATAAAAAACAAATCATTTATGTTGAGAACACTACACGTGACCACAACGAGAAAACTCGGGATTGGTGGGAGAATTTTTAATTTCTTTATTATGACAGTTAGTGATATCTTCCCACTCCCTAGGTTAAATTCACTTCTTAGATGATTTTAAGAATACTTGTAAAATGCTAAAAAGAATAGTGAAGTTATTTAAACCAATTAAGCGAATCCTTTTTTGGGTGGTGGGGGAGTTGGTTGGTTGAGTAGTAGTGTCGAAGGTGACACAAAAATGACATTGACAAATACAGGAGGATGATGCATAACATTCTAATGCACGCATGTATGTAATATATACTAAACGCTAAACGCCGAAAGGACAATAGAGAGATTGGGGCAAATCTTCACATTTGGAATCAATTAACCCCCACCTTGAGCAATGACTAGAGATGAGATAAGCATAGTTTCAGAGTGGCTCCAACAAGTATTTTATGTTATGGTGCTTTTATAACTGAGAATAGCGTAATGATTGAGACCTCGTTGGGTGCTTCGCAGTAGTTGGAGTTGGCAGGGGAAGGTTCCCATTATGGCAGGGTGTTCATCATATTTCACTTGACATGTGAATGAAAGATTCGTGGACCCAAACTTCTGCCTCAATCGAACTGGCACCAATTGCGAAAACTAATATAAATTATAAAATAATGAAAGAGTAAATTTTTTTAATTTTTCTTTAAGTTTGACTAAATTACACTTAATACATCTCTTATTTTACAATTATCAATTGGTATCTTTAACATTTGACAAATATTATTGTAAAATTTTTTTACATAATTTATTTTTTGATGATGAAATTAATTTTCCATATAATGTATTCCTTTCAAAAATAAAATTAGTCAGCCTTTTTAATTATTATATTAAAAATAAAATCATGATCTCATTTAAAGTTAATTTCCTTAATAGAAAGTAAATAATACAAAATTTTTTTGCAATATATATCAAACGTTGTAAAAATTATATGATTTTTTAAATTAAGATAAATATTAAATGTAATTTAAGGAATGTCAAAGAAGATTAATGAAATTTACTATTAATGAAAAATAAAGATACTTCATGGTGGTAATTTAATGACATGCCTATACAGGCGCAAAAAAAAAAAAAAAGACATGTCTATATGTCTCAATATATTAGTATGTTTATTTGTACGAAATATGCAATTTGGAACACATTTCTTTTTGCACTCTATGAACCTATCTTCTGAATACCCAACTTAATGATCAGTAATTGGTTGAGGATTTTGCCGCACACTCTGAACCTGAATCAGTTTTGCTTGTTAGGAATCGAAAGGTTTTCTCTGAAATTAAAAAGACATTTATAAGTTGTAACATTCAGGTACAGATTGGAATTGGGAAACTACTAATTATTCATAAGAAGGGGAAAAATGCATGGGCACAAAAGATCATTTGGTCCAGCTTATGCATATTCTATTAAAAATAGCACCTTGTACCGTGGTTCCTTTCTTCCCTTGAAAGCAACAAAAATTCCAGACCCAGCGGCTCCTAACAACCATAAAAATATACAAGATTCCTCAAACCCGCTCTGATACTTGAATGCTAAACCCCACTGCAATACCATCACACACACTATAATCTTCTCTTACTTTTTCGTTCTTCTTCTCAGAACCCATCCCTTTTCTTGTGATGTACTTGTCTTCCAGTGGACGCTAGCCAATTGGGCAGCACAAGGGTTGGACGGGTCACAGTGCTCGGCCTATTTTGATATCAGGCCTGTTTTTTCGGCTCAATGCATAGCCAGACTCAATAAAGTCTGAATTGAGTTGATATAGTTAATTTGGGCTTCTTCTTTTGATATAAATTAAAAAATAATCTTAAAAAATAAAATTTTTATATAAGTCTTTGTAAAATTATATATTATTCTTAAAAATTAAAGATTTTATATAAATTTTTGTAAAATTACATATTGCCCCTTATAAAAAATAAAATTTTTATATAAATTCTTAAAATAATTTTCTTAATATATATATATATATATATATATATATATAATTGGGTCGGGGCAAAGTAGCCAAAATGCTTAACTTGAAGCTCGGCTCAATAATAAAAAAATTTTTTAGCCCAACCCAACTCAACTCTTAAATTAGACCTAATTGGTCAAGCCAGTTGGATTTATGTGCACCCCTACTTATTAAATTTTTTGAAATCCCACATCAAAGAGTAGCCAAAGTTATTAGAACTGCCAAACAGGCCAACCCAACCTAAGATAAGTCCTGGGTTAAACAGGTTAGACTATTTAGGCCCATTTGGTTAGATGGGATAAAAACTTGAACTCAATTTATCAAATGGATTATTAAAGCTATCAAACGGATTAGGTTGTGGTGGGCCAACCCATCGTGAGTCATAGGTTAAATAAGTTAATCCATTTAGATCCATTTAGTTAGGTGGGTTAAAAATGTGGACCTAACTTATTAAATAAATTGTTAAATAGGTAAGCCCATCTTGTAGTCGACCAACTTACCACGAGTCACTGGGTAAATAAGTTAATCAATTTAAACCCACCTAATTAAATGGGTTGAAAATTTGAACCCAACTTACCGCATAGATTAAATGAGCTAGCCCGTTTAATCCATTAAAATTAATTAATTAATTAAAAAAATAAAATAATGAACAATTTATAAAATTTAACAAAATTAAATTAAAGCTTGTAAACTGTATTAAATATATTTAAGATGAAGATACTTTATTTAAATATTTATATCAATTAAGTAGCCTAATCCACCAAATTGAGAAAAGCCTTGTTATTGTTCAACATAATGGATAATGGGATGGCATTTACAGAGGGTGTAGATTACATAATCTCAAGTTTCAACGCTTATGTGCATTCGACTACTCCTAAATAAATTATAAGAAAATGTAACACTTATCAAAAATCAAAATGCAACTCAAATACAACACTCAAACTGCTATCTTGCTTAGAAGTTCACCTTCAAGGATCATGCAGGAAAAATCAGAGATGAAATAAAAAATAGAGGAAGCAAACCTAAAAATTTGCAATATGCTACGTTCACTTCATATCTAAACAATAAAGAAAGCAATTCTCAAGGATCTTTATTCTCAGTTCTTATAGATTTAAAAATCTATTGTGTTCACTTTATATCGTTCTTTTTAGATATGAAAATATGCTTCATTCATTTGTTATTTTCTCAATCTGCTTCGTCTCTCACTGTTCTCTTGTTTGTTCACTTTCATATATCTACTTCACTTGAATCACTCCTCTTTTCTAATGTAGGTGTTGACACTTCGTTGCTAAGAAAGGGTTATTGGTTAACTAGTTAAGATTTAGTGAATTTTTTTAAAAAAATTATATATTAAATAGGCCAACTGACAAGTTATGCGGGTTGGACCAACTTAGGTTAAGTCATTTATTTGGTAGATCAAGTGAGTTAGTTTAAATATTATCTTATTAAAAATAATTTTTAGGTAGTATACTAACCCAACCTATTAAATTAGTGGGTTAAATAGACTAAACATTGGTTCATTTTGATGACTCTACAAGTTATCATGTATACGATGAGAAGTGAAATAAGATTTTTTTTTCCCAATCAAAGAGATCATCTAATATGTTTATAGTAATTGACAGTTTGAATTAAAAAAAAAAGTTTGTAGAAATTTACAGCTTAAGATATTTAAAAAAAAAAATTGGTAAAAAAAGACGCACAGTTCAGAGGCCGACTTAGGGAGTGGAAAAGACACGTGCTAATATGCTGCACTAATTTGTGTTATCATTGCTGGTAACCTACAAAAGTGGCCATATACATTTAAGTATATTTCACCAACTCTTTTTTTTTAATTATTATTTAGTCAGATTATAATTTATATTTTTTGAAAAATAAAACTAGGGTTGTTTATATTTTCACCCACACACACATATATATTATAAAAAAAAAAATTTCAAAATTTTTTATAAAAAATTATTATTATTTGTATAATATGAGATTATAATTATATTTTTTAGAAAATACATATTGGATAGAAAATTAATTTCGTTGCCAAAAAATAAATTATAAACGAGTGGAGTATAATTTAACCAAATTTACAAAAAGTAAACATAATTTTTTTACATTTTTATCTTTCTCATGTATTGTTGTTTTGTTTCCATTAAATATGAAATATTAAGGAGTGGGGGACCAAATCCTAGGAAAGGGAAATTTTTTCTACCTATATTATCTACGGGCAGGACCCTAGAAGATTTTCAAATGCTGTCTGTCAAGTGAAAAAAATCAACACATGCTAGAAGTTAAAACAATGAAAACTTTTGAAGGGTTGATTTAGTGATTATTTAATAAAAAAATAATAATGAATAAGTGATGTGCAGAAAAAACTATATCATGAAATAATTTAAATTTCTAATGTTTGAGGAAAAATGATTTGTTGATCTAGTGATTTCACTTAAAACGATTGCTTTCAAAGTTAGAAGATTTTAATTAAATATTTATGATCTGTTTGGTACACATAAAAAAAGAAATAGAAAAAAATAAAATAACAAAATAATTTTAAGGATTAAAAATATTCTTCATGCCCTTATTTTAAAAAATAAAAAAATTTATTAAATAATGATTATAAAAATATAATAAATAATACTCCCAATTTATTTAAAAAAAAATCCATGTCCATCAAACAAACCAAACATGCCATTATATTTTAGCTAAATTTATTTAAATTTAAAGGTGAATTAGTAAAATCGTTTGGCTTTCAAAAGTTTAAGGGTCAAAATTTGTCAATTCTAGCCACTACAAAATCTGGGTCCAGATCCTCTATTATACAGGAGTGCACAATGCTATTCTCTCAAACAGTGAAAACCAGCATTTTAGAAGAAAAAAAAAACATAAATTTTTGTTCTTTTAAAACAGAATAGATCCCTTGTTAAGACACTTCACAATAGGGAATCATTATGTACAAAATTTTTCTTTAATTGAATTGGAATAAAATAAATCAATTGAGGTAAATATGAATTTGTCATAATGCAACTCGTTGTAGGAAAGACAAAATAGAGAAGAGAACAACAAAATTCAATAATTCTATTGGACACTAAGTGAGGAAAATCGAATAAGACTGACAATGGGAAGCAACATTTGCCGGCATCTCTTTCTTGTGTTGGCTATTGATTAGTGTTTTTAACACTTGATTGATTATTTAATCCATGGAAATACTAGTTTATAATATATTGATCAAATCATAGTTAAATTGATGATAATTAAATATGTATATTTTAAATTTTATATATGAAAATTTTAATATAATAAATAAATATTAATAAATTTTAAATATTTAATTATTAATTTAATATTTTTTAAAGTATTTAAAAAATATTTTTAATTAAAAAACAAAAACTATTTATAATTAAAAATTAAGAGTATTTAATATTAAACTTTTAAACTTTTTATTATTAAAAAAATAAATAGCAATTCAGACCAAATACCATAATATTTGATAGAAATACTACTAAAAATGAAATATAATAAAGAGCAAATATCAAAAATATCTAAATATATGTATTTTATTTTTCTTATATATTATTTATTTTTTTAATTTCTGTATATTCTAGTTTTTTTTTGTTTTATTATCTTTTATTTTTAATTTGTTAAATTTATTTAAAATGAACTATTTTATTATATAAAAAAATCTATAAAAAACTTTGCTACCTAGTTTAAGTTGATTTTTGATCAATTTAATTTGATCAAGATTTTTAATTGATTTAATTAATTTTTGATTAATTTTTTACTTTATTAATTTTATAAATTAAATCGAATTGAACTAAAAATTAATTTCTAATTCACTTAATTGAATTGGCTAATATGACCTAGTTTTTATCATTTTGTTGCTGATTGATCTGGTACAATTTTTATGACCTTGCTGCCGATTGCCTCTTTCATTGATCAAATTCTGTTACGTGTTCTCAATTACTTACACTTCTCAGACTGATCAGGTCTAACAGTTTTTTGACATTTATTAGAGCACGAATCTTGTATTATTTTTATTTTGTATTTTTATTTATTTTTAAATGTATGGATAGATTTAAAAAAAAATGCATAAATGCAATGGTACGCAAGCAGCAGCAAAAGGTTCATACACTATTTATTTTAATAAAATTATAATAAATAATGATATTTTACATTTTAACATTATATAATTGGATCTTTCAAACAAAAATCTTCAAGTATTATATATTTGTTGTGTAACACAATAACAAACACATATAAAATTTTATATAATTACCACCCTTCTTCAATTTCTATTGAGCTTTTATTGTCTAACAAAAAAAAATTGTATGCAAATATGGCTTTTAGGCCATACCTTCTTTTTCTCCCCTTATGAGTATTTTAAAATTTTGCTTTAGTGAAATTTCTCCTTTAATTGATTTGAAGGGCCAGCACATTTTTTTTATGCCAACTTGATGCTTTTAGATTTTTCCCTTTTTTAGAGTGTTGGCAAAAAGAATCAAATAAATGTTAATAATTTAAAATCATATTATTCTTTTATTAACTAAGCTATTTTTTCAAGTAACCCTACCTTCAATCAAATAATAAAGAACAAAAATTAATATTTTTGAACACCTAATGCTTCAAGTAATTGCCATTTTCATCTAATAACGTAACCTTTCGGGCAGCAATTAAGATAAAGGAAAATGGACTTTTTAACATGACAGCCGTATGATAACAAACAAAGATATAAATATAGAATATTCATATGCAAATTATGATAGTGACAACGTCAAAGAGAATTTGAGCCTAAAAATATTTAACAAGAAAACAATAGACAAAACTTATTTACTATTTTTTTAATATCTTTGATATATTATTCCCTAATTAATAAATGACGCGTTTCTTTTTTTTTTTTTCTTGGCATCTCACCATTCGACTCATCATTCATTCTAATAATGTTAGCTCACCTATTAGTTCCACAAAAAAAAAAAATTTATAGAGGTTTACTTTGTTATCATTAAATTTGAAAATTCTATAATTATTGTAAATTAGACTTTATTTTACATGAAATAAATTTTCTGGCTTAATGAAAATTTGTAGGCATATTATTTTATAGTCTTTTTTTATAACTTATTAATTTTCTTTTAATTTGAACCTGAAAACTTGAGTGGTTATGTATGTGTGGCAAACCTATTATTTTATAATTTGGTTTGATTGTTGATTAGTAATTTGAGTTTGATGGTCTCTGCGAATAGTGATTTTATACTAGTGTAAATATTTACAAATATAAATTGTACATGTTTTAAATTATTATAACAAATAATTCATTATGTCGTTAAAATATTGAATAGGGTATAAGAAATCATAATTTTTTATGCTTAAAATACATTTAAAAAATTAATCTTCTCACATTTGTTGAAGTAATATGTTCAGATTCCCTTTAAATAAAAATTACAGTTGTGCTATGCTGGCTAAACAATTGAAAATTCAACACAGCCGAATTGCAAATTAAGTGCATAACGTTACTTATATTTTAAACGAATTAACGTTAGAAACTATAAAAAAGAAAAAAAAGAAAAAAGAAACGCGCTTTACAATACGACCGTATTGGGGCATTTGTGGTCAAATCAAATTGAAGCGTGTGATTTCTCCATTTTCAATCAAGCGGTTTCATTGCCGTCCATTTTACCAAGTCAACTGAGAAATAAGAGAACGAGTGTGGGTTGCAAACAAATAAGATAAAATTATGAAAAAGGAGATGTTCTTAGTTACTTATTATTAAACTTTTTAATATAAGTATGGCCAGCGATTTTTTTTATTTTTAACGAAGGTAATTCTGTGGTATTGATTTATAAAACTGTTTATATTTTTTTAAAAAGATTTGATAATAAAAACTTTAAAATACTTTACTTATGAGTTATCTTAAATTCGTTTTTTCAAATTAAAGCAAGGCATTACCAAGGTAAATATCATTCTTCCATGATCAATATCCTATGACTCCTGTGTTGTGATTTATTTATTTTAATATAAATAAGATCTATCAAGCTTGATTTTCAATGAACTTGAAATGAATATTTGCAATATGACGTATGTGATGTTTTAATTATCACTAAATGTGTAAATGCATTATTATTGTTTTTTTCTTAAAATACATAAGTGAGGATTAAAATTTTGACTTAAAATATACATATATTATTATAAAAAAATGATAGTATAGGAAAAATTATTTATATTGTTAACTAATTAAGATGAAATATTTGAGTTATTGTCTGTTTTTTCAATGATAAAAGAGTTAAGAATAATAGAGTTACTTGATATTTGAAGCTAGGTACATAATTTAAACCATTAATAAAGCGCTTAATATCAATAAAAGTATTACATTTTTTTAAATGTTATTACAATTTTGACACAAGAATTCATATTTCCTACACGCTTGTGACTTGTCCAAACGGTGAGACTGTCCTGGGTCCACAGTTCCCTCGCTGAGACGTTTGCACACGATTGTACCCATCATGCATTTCGATAGATGCAATAACAGCAGCAATGCACCTCGCATTACCAATTATGCCCTCTCTTACGTTTGGTTCGATGACGGAGGAAGAGAGGGACGGTAAAAATTGGTAAATAAAAATAAGTGGGATGAAAAATATTTTTTATTTTTTAAAAAATAATTTAAAGTTAAAATTATAATTTAATAAATAAAATAATTATTATTAAAATATGATAAATATTATATAATTATATAAAAAATATGTTTCTGTCTATAATAAATCAAACAAGGCCTTAATTCAAACCAAATTCCTGCTTTCTTGGAATAGCAAGTCATGCTGCTTAGGACTGTACATGGATAGGATCAGTTCAGATTTCTAGTAGGTTTGATATTTTGACCAATTAAGACATCGGACTTATTTTTATACTCATAACCTGGGCAAACCCAAACAAATCTGATTTTATGTTGGGTTAGATTGGGTTAGGACAGCCCAAACTTTTTTTTTATTTTTTAATAAATTGATACTTGTAATATAAAAATATTTTTTTACAGACTCATAGGTATATATTTCAAAATAATATACCTTTAAAATTTTTGTATTTTTTTTAATAATAAAAAAGTCTAGTATTATCAAACAAAATATAAGTTATATTAGTATAATTAACTTTAAGTAAATATGTGTATTTTCATTATTCAACAAAAGAAATGTCAAGAAGTATATACATTAATGATAAAAATAATTAAAAAATAGGGAATGTTTGCGTAAGTAATAAAAATTATAATATGTAGAGAGAATTAGATAAAATAAGAATTATATATATATATATATATATAATGGCAAGATGTTAATAATTAAAAAAAGTAATTATTAGGGTAGATTGGACAAAATATGCTTTAACTCGTGACCGGATCCGACTTGATATAGTTTTGTTTAAAGTTATGTCTATTTATATTTTTTGCCCGGCTTCGACCGATTAAACCGGGTTAGGGTAGGCTTTAGGACGTGTTGGGCCAATGATTAAACTAACAATTCCATTTATTAACAAAATTGCAAAAATGATCTCCCAATTTGAAAGATTCATATGGTATTTATTTTCCATTGATTCTCTTAAAGCAACCTAGAATTTAAATACTCTTAAAATGATTCGTTTAATACATAAAATTATTAAAATAAAAAATTTCTAGAGATATAAAATGATTTTTATATTTTTAATTAAAAATTTAAAAATAAATATTATTAAATAATAATTATAAAAAGTTTAACAAAAATCAAATAACATTTTATTTTTATTATTTCTTTTTCATCGACATGCCAATCCTTAATACTACAATTTAGTTACTACTTATTGTCAATCCTAACGCCCGGGCCCTTTATTGCCTTGACAAACTCCCATGCACCTCCATCCGCCACGTTGAGAAACATTACTATTTTTAAAATATAATTTAAAAAGGAACCTAAGTAACTAACAAAATTTACGTATGGCTTAATAATAAAAATGATTTACACGCGGGAGATCAGCGCGTGGGATACAAGAAGCGGTGAAAAAGCGTTGTTACATTTGATTTACAGTGACGATGGGAAAAATAAAGAACGTTTCGACAGATGCCAGCAAAGACAGCTTTTTGTGTTCACTTTGGGGGCCTCGTGACTGTGAATAAGTGATACCTTCTCTCTACACAATCTTACAAAAACCTCTGCCCCTTCGCCTTCTTTTTCCTACTCACACATTTCCCACCCACTCTCTCTCTCTCTCTCCTCTTCTTCCATGGCATATCGCCGGAAAACCGCTTCTGGGTTTCTCTGCAAATCGCCTTATGGAAACCCGTAGTACCACATTTTTGTTCTCTTCCTTCCTGTCTGGTCTTGTATTATTGGATAAACAGAGCTAAGGTACCCAATGGCAGAGATTTTTGACGCTTGGCGTCTGATGGTTGTCGTCTTCGTTTCGCTTCTGCTACTGAGTGTGCGAGTGAGTACGGAGCTAACTCAGGACAAGCAAGCCCTCCTTGCTTTCATCTCTCAGACCCCACACGCGAATCGGGTCCAATGGAACGCATCCGACTCCGCCTGCAACTGGGTCGGGGTCCAATGCGATGCTTCTCGTTCCTTTGTCTATTCTCTTCGTCTTCCTGGTGTTGGCCTTGTGGGTGCGATTCCTCCCAACACAATCGGTCGTCTCTCTCAGCTACGAGTGCTCAGTCTCCGCTCCAATGGTCTCATCGGCGAGATCCCCGCCGATTTCTCCAATTTGACGTTGCTTCGTAACATATACCTCCAGGATAACAACCTCTCCGGCGAGTTTCCTACGGCTCTGACTCGGTTGACTCGTTTGACGCGCTTGGATCTCTCGTCCAACAATTTTACGGGTTCAATCCCTTTCTCAATCAACAATTTGACCCACTTGAGTGGTCTATTCTTGGAAAAGAATAGATTCTCTGGCAATCTTCCAAGCATAACTGCCAAATTGGTAGACTTCAACGTTTCCAATAATCGGCTCAATGGTTCGATCCCTGAATCCCTCTCGAATTTCCCTGCATCCTCATTTGCCGGAAACTTAGATCTCTGCGGAGGACCATTGCAACCATGTACCCCATTCTTCCCGGCTCCGGCGCCGTCGCCATCCTCCCCCGTTGTACCCTCTACTCCTGTTCACAAAAAGTCCAAGAAGCTCTCAAAAGCTGCCATTATCGCAATCGCAGTTGGGTGTTCTCTTGCAGCCTTGTTACTATTACTACTACTCTTCCTACTCCTATGCCTTCGTAAACGCCGACGGGGCCAGCCAGCAAAGCCGCCGAAGCCCGTTGTGGGAACGCGTGCTGTTCCCGCGGAGGCCGGAACATCGTCTTCGAAGGACGATATCACTGGTGGGTCTGTGGAAGCAGAGAGGAACAAGTTGGTGTTCTTCGAAGGAGGAATATACAGCTTCGATTTGGAAGATTTGTTGAGGGCTTCTGCAGAAGTTCTGGGCAAAGGAAGCGTGGGAACATCCTATAAGGCCGTGCTGGAAGAAGGAACTACGGTGGTAGTGAAGAGATTGAAAGACGTGGCTGTAACAAAGAAAGACTTCGAGGCGCAAATGGGGGTTCTGGGGAAGATTAAGCACGAGAATGTGGTTCCTCTTAGAGCATTCTATTACTCCAAGGATGAGAAATTGCTCGTCTATGATTACCTGCCATCTGGTAGCTTGTCTGCTCTGCTTCACGGTACGATATTCAAATTCAATCTTCACTTCAATTTTTTGCTAATTGAATTGATCTTTTTTTTTTCGACGGTAGTGTGAAAGATTATGCTGATAGTCAATAATTCTACATTATCGAGGGCATGCCGGCATTTATTATGTTCATAAGGAATAGGAAAAATATTCCTTATGTTTGAATTAGCATTATTTTTTTGCTTTTGAAAAGATGTTGACTAAATTTTCAGCTCCTTCCAGCTGTAATAGTGACGGAGATTTAGGATATTTATTAACAATTTGTGTGGATGATTTGGGTTGATAATGGAGCTGGGTAGGTGTTGGTGGGATCAAGTTGTTTTAGAACGGAGGAAATGAATTGAATAATACTACTTAGAATTGAATATAACTCACTAATATCTATTTTATAGTTATTAAAAAAATTAATTAAAAATAATTTAATTAATTAAATTTATTGTAAAGCATAATTTTTTTATATTTATTTTTAATTAAAGACTTTATTTTTTTTAAATTATATTAATTTTAATGATTCTTCATTTAATTAGGAATATTTAAAAAAATTATTTAATAATAAAGATAATTTGAAGTCTCCGACTTATATTAAAAAATGGAGAGAGAATATTTTTTTCAAAAGCAGAGCGGAGTGTGCGCTGCATCATGATGTGTTAAATTCATGCTTCTCAGCAAACATTCTCCGTCTTTCTTTTGCTCGTGGTATTATTTCATGTTCCTTCCTTCTTACCGGCAACATGCCCTCATGAATTACGGTCAAATCGCCGCATTATTTGATATATTTCTGCTATTCTTAATAAAGAAAAAAGAGGCAAAGAAAATGTCCACTTTCATTTATTGAAAAAAAAGAAGCCAATAGGCCATTTGGCGGGCATTTTTATGCCTCGGAAAGCTGTGCTCCAAGGGGAGGGAGGGGTACTGGGGTACAATGTTATTTCCAATGTGCTTTTCTTGTATGACAAAAAAAGGTGCTTAGAGAAGCTCAACGTGACTGAGCTATACCAAAAATGTCAACTAGTTTTGCAACTATAAATGAGTTCCAATATTTGTTTTTGTTTTCTTTATCAGCAATATTTTGTTAACTTTTGTAGAATTTAATATTTTATTTATTTCTAATTCTGTTGTTGGTTAAGATTTATAAGAAAATTGGCAACCTGATTACTTTTTATTCCTTATTTTTGTACTTTTTTTTAGAGAAGCTGAGCTAAACCAAAAATTTGAAACAAGTCCTGAAATTAATGATCTTTTTTTTTTCCCCAAATGTCGTAGATTTTAAATTTTGATATAATATTCTATCTCATGTGAAGACAAACTGAAATTTTTTATTACTATTAATATTATTGCTTAAAATTTATATTTAAATTGGCAAGTGAATAAGCTGCTGGGCACTGTGGAATTGCATTACAGGGAGCAGAGGGTCAGGGAGGACTCCACTTGACTGGGATAGCCGGATGAGAATAGCACTAGGTGCCGCGAGGGGGCTGCTTCACCTACACGTGTCAGGAAAAGTGGTCCACGGCAATATAAAGGCCTCCAACATCCTTCTCCGAGGAAACGACAACGATGCATGCGTTTCGGACTTCGGGCTCAACCCGTTATTCGCCAATTCAACCCCATCCAACCGGGTCTCGGGCTATCGGGCCCCGGAGGTTGTCGAAACCCGAAAAGTCACCTTCAAATCCGACGTATACAGCCTGGGCGTATTGCTTCTCGAGCTCCTAACCGGAAAGGCACCGAACCAGGCGTCGCTGGGCGAGGAAGGGATTGACCTTCCGAGATGGGTTCAATCGGTGGTTCGAGAAGAATGGACCGCCGAAGTGTTCGACGCCGAGCTCATGAGGTACCACAATATAGAGGAAGAGATGGTTCAGTTGTTGCAGATAGCCATGGCTTGTGTCTCCGTGGTCCCCGATCAGAGACCCACCATGCAGGAGGTGGTTCGTATGATGGAGGATATCAATAGGAGCGAGACCGACGACGGGTTGCGGCAGTCGTCCGATGATCCTTCTAAGGGATCGGACGGTCATACGCCGCCTGCCGAGTCAAGGACTCCACCTAGATCGGTCACACCTTAGCCAAACTTGAAATATATTTATTTAAAAAAAAAAAAAAGAAAAGGAGAAAGAGAAAAGGACAAGCAAGACAAAGAGGTGGGTCTGGGTTAAAATGGGCGAAGGTAGGGGCGTGAGTGAAAATATTATAGCTCTCGCAGTTTGACTGGGTACCACGGGGGTTGCAATTCATGTGCATTTTTTTCCTTCATTTTTAATTTTATTAATTTTTATAGTTGGGGGAAAGTTTGAATTGTTGATGAACAGAGGGAAGAAACTCCATGAATTTCTTGAGATTTGACTATTTCTTAAACTTCCTTTTAAGCAAATTTCTTTTATTCTATTCCTTGGGTAATTTTTTTTTTCTCCTCAAAAATAATTTGACTAGAGGTGGTCACTAGACAAGGATGGGGAGCATAGGTTGAAAAATCTAATCAGATTGGTTGGTTGAATTAAAAAATTGATGGGTCTTTTGTGATTTTGATATTTGATCCTCTAAAGTCCGTTGAGTAAAAGATTGATCAAAAATCATAAAAATTGATTTTTTTTATCTAAATTAGAGTTTTGTTATTTTGTAAGAGACTTATAATGTTTAATAAATTTTATTTTATTATTATTATATGTAAAATGTTTTAATTAATTTTATATTTTTAAGTATTATTTTATAGTATATGTGTTAATTTAATTATAAAATATTACATATATATTTATATTATTTCATTTATATTTAAAAAGATAATTTAAATTAATTTAGTTATGATAAAATTATTAAGTCATAAATTATTTCTTATTATAATTCAATAACCAATCCTATTTTTCAACATTGGCTAGGAGCATATTCCTGTCCCCGTTTGACAAAAAGAAAAAAAAAATCGCCATCCTTTTATACATATTGATATGTACTTTGCAGGGTGATGTGCATTATTAAATTAAACTATTAAAAAAAACAAAAAGAAACATATTGAGTGAATCAGAATTTGTGATAGTTGAGAGAGTGAGAGGCAAAGTAGGGGAGAAAATGAAATGATAGAGGGAGAAGGCGGGAAGAGGGGGTGGCCTTTGGGTGGTTATGTTGGGGCAATGATATTTGAGGTGGTAGGGTCCAAACCCTACTATTAGAGAATTAAAGAATGGGGTGTCTGTGTCTTGGCTTTGTCCAGCTCTGAGTTGTGAGGGACGGGGTGTACGACAGCCTGCCCAACCCTAACCTTTCTGCTTTCTCATAAAACACACCCCCCATTATAAAAAAAGGGTCTTTCTTTATTATTCTTATGAGGATAAAATTACAATTTTCATCTACGATAAAGCTTATTTTCATCACGTAGATGAAAAATGAATTTATCTTTTGGTTTACCACCATGATTAATAGAATTATTATTTAATCAAAAAGAGCAAAACTTATTTTTACCCTAATAAATAGAAGAGTTTGTGCCAGTGGGACCCATGCTGCTATGGTCTTGGTCTCCGGGAACCTTCCCTGCTGGTCCCATTTCACTTTTTTTGTCTTCGTCTCCAAACATCTACCTTACGCTCTCATTCCGTACGTGTTTCTCACCTTCTTTGTCTTCTCCATCGCTTATGTTCTGATTGACTTATTGCCATGCAAACAGCAGTGTCGTTTCCGTAATTTCTGCAATTTTCATCTTTTTATCTTTTTGTTTTTTTAAACTTGATTAAAGTATATATGAGAATTTATGATCTGTTTAATTGGAAGATATAATAATAAAAAATATATAAATAAGATAAAAAATAATTATTTTATTTTTATTTTTTTAAAAAAATTTAATAGATAAAATAATAAATATTATAAAAAAAACTCTCAGCAAAACACTCAATCGAACAGAATTTTAGTGATTCAATTATTAAATTTGCTGGGTATCTAAAAATAAAATTAAATAAAAATATAAAAAAGAAATATGCATTCCTATATTTGTGCAAAGCGAATCGCTTGAGGAGGTTGTACAAAAAGAAATTTTTTTAAATATATCTAGAATATGATACACCTAAAAAAATTAAAAATTAAGATTCAATTTATATAAATAGAGTTTATATATAGCATATGTAAGATCTACATATAAAATAAATATTGTGTGCACAAATGATATGATGTAGTTAATGCATGTAAAAATTGTTCGTACAAAAATTTATTTTGATGTATACACTACACATACAGACGTGACTGTTACTCACTGTTGTACCGCACCATCTGTATATATCACCTTAATATTTCTTTGTGTTTGTCACTAGCGAGTAACCAATCATAACTGAGTTTCTGACTCACAAAAAATTCCAGGCCAGACATTTTTGTATGCCAACCGTATACTACATTATTTGAGTATAATTTTAAAATTTTTAAATAATCAAATTAAAAAGTTTTACATCAATAAAGCTCAATCTTATTATAAAAATATTTATTGTACTTCTATAATATTAAAAGGTTAAGTCTTAATGTCATTTATATTTTAATAAGTCAATATTTTTTAAAAATATTAAAAATTAATGATCAATCACAATTTAAATAAGTCTTAGGCCTTTTGGTTATGCAGGTAATGTCTGTTATATATTTTTTATTATTTAATAGTATTGATTTTTTATTATTTTTTAAATAAAAATATATGAGTCATTTTTTTATCAACTTTATGTCTTTTTTATTTTTTATTTTTATACTTAATATTTTGTAAATCAAATGGCCATTTGTTACGCATGACTGCCTTTAAATCCTTGCATCCTTATTCCCTACATATTTACTAATGCTTTGTTTGTTATACAAAATTGTTATATATAAAAATGAAAAGAAAATGAGGATATGAATGAAATTAAATGAGATAATTATGTTTGATATGATATTAAAATGAATAAGAATATCATTTTATTTATATGTTTGATGGTAAAAAAATAATAGGAAATAAAAAAGAATAAATGACCCGTATATCTCTACTTACAAATAGTATCAAAATAAATAATAATAATAATAATAATAATGATATAATAAACTTTATAAAAATTAAACTTAATAATTATTTTCAATTTACATACTTACAGAATATAAATGGATTTATTTTCTAATCTTATAAAATATGTACCAAACTAAATTATTTAATAAATTTATTTTCCTTTTCCTTCTATTTTCTGGCATCAAAGGAAACATAAAAGTGACACGTGGATGGGATTGTCATCTAAATTGAGAGAGGAGGAGTTTTTTTTTTTTGGGTGCGGCCGTAAAAAAAAATACTTTTTTAGAGAGAGATACCATTTCATCGAGTCACAAGTATCTATTGTAACAAAAGATTCTCTTTTTATGTAAAAAATGCCAATATCAATAATTATGATTTTACGTATGGACAATTTTTTAATATCTTGTTCATTTGTAATTCAAGACTTTATTTGCTAGCCTTACAAATAATTTCATTACCCTCACTTATTTAAATATTCTTATTATTCTATATTTCCTTAAAAACAGGGGCTCAACTTACAAGAACTATTCAGGATATTTTAAAAAAGAGTGAGTGTTTTTATGAAATTTTATCTTAATCAATAAACAAAATTGTAAATTAGATTTAATTAAATAATAATAATAAAATTATATTAAAAATTAAAAATTATATATAATTTATATACTTTTATATAATTAAATATTTAAATATATATAAAATATAGGAAAATATAATCGGAGAAGGAGAAGCCTGCAACCTTCAACTGAGATTGCTTTGTGTGCGTGGAGCTTTTTAATCATTCTCCTAATTGATCAACTTTCGGGTTAGACTTTTGATATAGAGTTGCTTCACGGATTTTGTTTGTGCTTGACTTTCCAATTTGCTACTATACTTCACTATGTTTTTTGTTTTAACTAATGCTGAATTATTTAAGCTATTAAATAAATGGCAAGTTGATTATGCGACCAAAATATAATTATACTTTTGCCTACTTGTGTCAATGTTTCAATACATGAAGGTCAGGTAGGTATGTCATTGTTGACAAGTATATCTATGATAATGAAAAGGCATGATCTTTTTATTAACATGTAAATTACATTTAGATGTATTTCAATAATTATTAGCGGAGAACAAAACATAGTTAGAATTTAAGATGCTTTGTTTTTACCCTTTTTCTTGTCTCCTCCATTTTATTTCTTTTCTTTTCTTCCTTTTTGGTAGCGACTTCCCTCTTAATGTCTCTCCAAAGTGAAACAAAAGAAGCCAACCGGGCAAAGATGCTGGAGGCATCAGTTTGATTAGGTACCAACTTCTCCTTCAGCTTATTTTTTGGACATTTTTTTTTAAGGACCATAAATGAGTAAAGATGACATTAAACGATCTTAAAAATCAAAATTTCTTTAGAGTATTAACAAATCTCAAATACATGAGTAATATTTAAAAAAATTAAATTATAATTTTAGAAAGTATGATTAATAATTTTTGAAAGCATTAATAATAACTTTTTATGTTAGTATTTTAAAGGAATTTTAGTGTCATTTTTACTAACTGATGATCTTTAAGAGGAATTTTTTCTTTTTTCTTGTGTAATATATATATATATATATATATTCATATCATTTTTATATTTCTTCTTATATCAATATTTTATTTTAAAAATAATTATATAATTAAATATAAATAGAAAAGAAATATAAAATATCATTACTATAAATAAGGTAGAAGAAGAAATTTAGAAAAAAAAAAAAGAGCCAGAACATACATAATTATCATGGAGTAGCGTGGCGTCTTAGAAAAGGGTATTTTGAAAAATGATTAGTGACACTGAAAAAGCCGGAGAAGCAATAAGAAATGCAAAGCTTTGGAAGCACTTTTTCATGCATTATTTTTGTGGTCCTTTGGGGAGAGAGAGAGAGAGAAGGGTATGGCTATCATAATAATAATCATAATAATAATCATAATAGTAATAAAGTGAAACACTCTTTTCTTTTCTGTAAATTAAGCAAAAAGCCAAATGGTGGGTATGGGATACGAAGCTTTGGAATTACAGCATTGGATGCTGAGAGGCATACTCATTGGTGATTACTTTTACAGTTTCCTCTTGCGGTTCAACTTCTCTTACAATCCCATTAGTATGAGTAAAAGATAAAAACTTCATCAGATGTTAATTCTGTTCACCTGATTTTGCATTTAATTACCCATTGAGTATTTTTTACAATCAAATTTAACTTTTAAAGAACTCATGGGGTTCATTTTTTCCTTTCATCAAGGGTGAAGAATACCTTATCTTTTTCTTTTAATTCGTTTGCCATTGTTAAGCTATCACCTTTTAATTTGAGATTAATATATCAGTGGTAGAAGATTCAATTGGTACGATGGAGTTGCTTTGACATGTAAAATTTTTTGTTCGACTCTCATTCGTAACATTTTTTTTGGGGGTGTCAGGAGTATTTTTTGACATTATCTGAACTATTTTTTGTTTTTAAAATTTGAGATATTTAAAATTATATTTAACATTTATTTTAGATATCAATTATTTGAAAATTTTAAAGTATAAAAAGTGATCCTTATATCTTATTTAAATTTTAGTTTTATCATTTATTAAAACTTATTAGCATATAGATGGTTTTCCCTTTCCAGCGTATAGAAGAATTATCCTGCTTATACCATCAAACTATTGCCTTTCATTAATCAGAAAACTGCATTTGAACCTACTGCTTATGAGATTATTGAGTAAGGCTTTTCTTCTAATCCTCTATAAATAATAGCTATAGCTGGAGGTACGTAATTATTTAGCTGCTTTACTCTGTGCTTGTGTTTTACAAATGTATAGTGTGATCACCTGATATCTAGTGATATGTAGTCTATAAATTATAATTTTTATGTTGCTATTGTTAGGATGCTATTTAATTTAAAACTTTCTGCTTTAACATTTTTTTAAGACAATTTTAAGAGCCTATTTTTTATATCAACATGATATATCTAGAATTTTTCTCCAAAAATGCTTCCTATAAAATACTGTTTGAAAACCACTATTATTGAACATTTAATTTTAACCATTATTTTTTTTTAAGATTTGTAATTAGGTAATGTCTGAATCATTTTTCATACAGTTCAATTAATCCATTCATCTACGCCGAGACTAAGAAATTCTAAAATTTTTTGTAACTTGAACCAAGAAATTGACATATATTCTCTTGACATTCTAAGAAACGAAATCTTTTAACTTGGCACGAGAAGTGTTCTTTACTCAATACATGAATACATTACTCCTCATTCATCGCCATGTGATTTTCATCTACCTGAAGAAAGGAAAAGGTAGAGACAAGAGAAAGGACGCATGACAAAACATCATCAACCACCAAATGAGACGCTTTCTTGCCTTCTAAGTTCATGTTTGAACATATACTGCAATAATGGTTTTAGGTTTGCCAATTGAGGATGTGATTTGTGAAGCTCCTCGGAGAATAAAGCCATTTTTAGAAATATAGAAGGCTTAGTGAGCAGGAAATACAAGGAGAAATATTCAAACCAGAAATTATTTTCAGACTTGGTTTAAATACCAGTATTCTGTTGAGTGGTAGTTGGATTCATTACAAATTAAAAGAAACGCTTTACAAGATATCTACTCAAGTAATCAATATTAGAGTCTCATCACAACAGCCATAGCAGAATGGGGTTTGATTATCCAATAAATTAAAGAGAACTTAACCACCACTCATTTCTATAACTGTGAAAGATCAAATGAAGCAAGTTGATTTTCACAAATTTATAATTTGTGATTAGGATGCTTGAGGTTTACTTAGAAAATATTGTTGATAATTTTATTTGTTATCAATGACTCACTTCCTACTTTATTCTTTAAGATGCATTCGGCAAATAATATTTTACTAATAAGAAAGATTTATAGTATCTAAAAGATAAATAGATCAAAATAATCATAAAAAAATATGTAAGTAAATCAAAAATAGATTTCATTGAAAAATGTGTGTCATATTTACATGTATTTTAATAACTGACTTATTCTACTTATTTTTTTAATAAAACCCGGATATATTGTATAATCGATGTAATAGCAATATCTTCTAAAGATATGATAGACATTAAAAAACTTGATGACTGCCAGCAGCCAGCTTGTGGCCGTTCATTTAGTGGTGGGCCTGGCGGTGCCCTGTACTAACCCTTTTCAACAAGCTGTTCCACCATCATAGGACTTCACTTAGCAGTTGAGGAGCCAGTAGCACACCCAACTCTCTTTTTTTTCAAATAACGAATTTTGAACATAGAACATGTTTATCTTCCATGCCCATTCAAAATTTTGCATCTACTTGAGCAATTTAAATTCTAAAGGGATTTTATAAAAAAAGTCAAAACTAATTTAGAGAATCACTCACATTGCTTGCTTTTTCGAAGACTTGGTGTCGCCTCTGGAGGAAAGACTCCTAGTCCTGTCATTGTGATAATGACCTGAATAAAAGTGCAATTGTGGCCACATTATAACGTATCATTTAAAAATAATGTGCAGTATGCATCTGCAGCACTGGCATACAAGTCAATGAAAAACAAAATGTGGTTATACACCTCAAGATTACATTAGGCTCAGTCCACCAATCTTCTTTAGATACATAGGTGGAACTGTTAATTGGTTGGTGCTCTATGAAAGGAAAATGGTAAATAAATTCCTTTACACATGGTAAGGTAGACTAGACATTTTTAGTGACTGGGAAGAGGCAGCGGGAGTGAAAGTGCTGCACTAGTGATTTTAAAGAGGGAATGCAAAATATGTATTGTATCTCAGAAAAGGATTCAAAATCTTGGCTTCTCAATTATATAAAGCTGCAACCTCGGATACTTTCTCATATATACAATTAGTAAACTCTCTTCTGGGGTATTGACTATTGACCCAGGAAAGAGCCAAAACAGGCAGAGCTTCTGCACTGTGAGTTTGTTAGAAATATAACACAGATGGGGAAGTTAGATTAGTTTTTGCAGTATAAGCAAGGCTATGTTCCTACCAATTTGTATAGTCAGTATGTAAAGCAATGCTTTCCAGAAGAAATAATCCTTTTTTTCTTCAATAACATATCCTTCTTACAGTATAGCTAAATCACCTTTTCCAGGAAAATTTAATGATCGTTGGCCATTTTGATCTGAAATCTCATCGTACCAAAGTGCAGCAAGTTTTGTTCGAGACAAATTTGCAGATGGAACCTTCTCTGAACTGATATGGATCCATGCCTGGACTGTAGGAAAAGTGGTGTCAAGCCCCTGGGAAGTTTGCAGATACAACGAGTAAAGCTATTCATGCACTTTCTTTGTCTTATTACTTTGGTAATTTTTACCATCTTTTGACAATAAATGTAGCTTTCAAGTTTCTTCCCTTCAATAAATTTGCCAGTCGCCAGTTTCTTATTTTTCACGTTACACTCTGCTTTTGGCAACTCATCCAATGCCACCAGAATCATGAAGAAACTTATAAGTGGAGGATTTTGCCTCAATACTATGATCAACATATTTTGTAGAATGCATTCCCATTCCCAATAAATCCAATGTGGTGTAAATTTCTTCAGTTTGGGGGTGTGATCTATCACCAGCAACAAATACATGAAGTTCTTGTCCAACTTCAATCCAGCTACATCCAGGAATCTTCCTTAGGCCCTTTTCTTTCATTAAGCCCCTTATACTTGATACTTCATCCCATCTTCCTGCAGTTGCATATACATTTGAAAGAGCCACATAATTACCCGAATTACCTGGGTCCAGTTTTAATAACCATTTTGCTATATAACCTGCGAGTTCAATCTCATAGTTTTGTCCACAAGCCACAAGCAGAGATCCTAATATATGTGCATCTGGATGGCTTGGCATCGTAAGAATAATCCTAAGGGCTTCATCCAATTGGCCGTGGTGGGAAAGAAGTTTAATTAAGCAACTATAATGTTCCGAACTTGGCTTCATATGGAGTTCAGAGACCATATATTTGAAAAGCTCTAGACCCTCCTTCACCAATCCTGTATGGCTGCATGCTGACAGTACGCTAGTAAAAGTTATGCGATCTGATACTATAGCTTCTTTCTCCAATTGTCTAAAAAGTGCAAGAGCTTCTATAGCTTGACCATGGGATGCATATGCAGAGATCATTGCATTGTAGACAGGCAATTCCTTTCTTGAACACATGTTGAAAACACTCTTTGCATTATTTATAGTTCCACATTTACCGTACATGTCCATTATAGAGGTCGTGATATGAAGAGAGAGAGAAATATAATGCCTCAGAACATACCCATGAATTGCTCTTCCATATTTCAACAATGTCATATTGGTGCATGCTGAGAGTGCAGAAGTTATGCTTATGCCGTTGGGTCTAATTCCCGCATCCTGCATCTGCTGAAAAACCAGAATAGCTTCATAATTGTGACCATTCTGAGCCAGACCAGATATCATAGTAGTCCATGTGATCAAGTTAGGCTGAACACCCAGGAAGTACATTTCTGAAAACATATTCTGAGCTTCAGTAACCTGACCATTTCTAAAGAAACCCAAGATCACAGAATTCCATGAAATCACATTAGGTGGGATGGTCTCCAGCTGCATCTGATAGAACAATCTCAAGGCCTCACCACTCAGACCCAGCTCTGCATAAGCAGCCAACATTGTATTCCACAATACAATATCTCTTTTTGTGGTAGAGCTAAAAACTCTTCTTGCAGAATCCATTTTCCCACATTTTGAATACATATCTATGATGCTACTTGAGACAACCACGTCAGATTCGAAGTTGTTCTTAATGCAATAGCTATGCCCCATCATACCAAGTTCTACATTCCTTGTATCTGCAGCCACAGTCAATAAAGATGAGAGGGTCACACAGTCAAATCTCAAGTTTTCTTTTCTCATCCGATGGCACATGTCAAGTGCCTTCTCAAACTGCCCACATTGCACAAAACTAGATGTAAGCAAATTCCATGTCACCACGTCTTTCATGATTATTTTGCTAAAAACTAGTTCAGCTTGCTCAATCAATCCAACCTTGGAATAGAAGTTTATAAGGGAGCTACCCAAAATGTTATCTAACTCTAATCCACCTATAATTGCCAGAGCATGCCCTTGTCTTCCCTCTTCTAGTGCCTCCAAATTAGCAGATGCTGAAAGTAACCCTGATAAAGTGACTTGAGTCGGTTTGACACCTTCCATTCGCATGATGTGAAAGAGCTTAATTGCCTCCCCGTTCTGTCCATTTTGGGTATAACCCACAATCATTGAATTCCAAGCAACAACGTTCTTCTCAGGCATATCATCAAACACCTTTCTTGCATCCTCCAAAAACCCAAATTTCCCATACATATCCACGAGACTACTCGCGACAAAAACACATTGATCAAAATCTATCATCTTTACGACATACCCATGAATTCCCTTCCCAATCCCAATCCATTGCAGAGCACCACAAGCCTTTAACGCATTTGGGACGACAAAATTATCCGGCAAAAACCCATTCTCTTGCATTTTACAATAACCCAACAACGCTTCTTCATACATGCCTCTTCGAGATTGCAAACCAATAATGGCAGCCCAGGAGAATACGTTCTGTTTTTCTAGTCTGCGAAACAGACGATTCGCCACTTCCGAGACGTCACATTTTGCATAGAAAATCACCAATTTGGTTTCAATGTACTCGTTCCTCGAAAATGCGTCGCCCTTTTTAATGATCTGAGCATGAAATTGCAGACCCAGAAAAAGAGCTCGCTCGTACACGCATCCCTGAAGAATTTCTCCATAAATATCTGGTCCAGCATGGAGATCTCTGGATTCCATTTCAGCGAGTAAGTCCAAAGCTTTCTGAATTTTCCCATCTTTGCATAGTGAAGACATATCATCGAAGTAAGACTTGTCCAAGTTTTGATGATTTCTGCAATTGTTATCTTTAAGGTTTATAAGCTGTTTTGTTGTGACTTTATGAGAATTCAAGGTATTGTGGGGTTTCAGATGAGATAATCGTGAGCTCGTAGTGGGTGTGAGAGGAAGACAAGCCATGCATTGCATGGAGGCGTAGTCCGGAGGCAACGAAGACGGAGGAAGGCACTGATCGTTTTTTCAGTCCTGCAACTAGCCGAAGGGGGAAGGGTATTTTCGTCAATTGAAAGTTTAACGGTCATGGTTCTTTCCGATTGGATAATATGGCAAAAAGTGATGGAATTTAGATAGATATACTAAATTTTTTTACATGAATATTTTATTTAATAATTCTTTTTTTATGATTTAATTTAGAGTAAATTAATTATTTAATCTTTAAAATATTATTTTTTAATTTAGTTCTTCAAATATAAAATCTTTACATTTTCTTTCAATTAAAATAGTTATTTTATTAGATAAGCTCAGTTATTTGATAAGTTATTTAATATATGGAATAAATAGGAGTTTGTGTAATCATTAATTGATGATATAAATTTGTTCAAATATCTTCAATCCCCTAAAATGGAATCATTTTGTCTAAGTTTACAAAAGAAAAAAATTATATACATTTTCTTATATCTTATCTATTAAGTTCTTTAATTAAAAGATACTAATAAAATAATTTTTTAATAATAACATAACAAGTGTATGACAAATAATAGTATAATTTTTTAATTAAATTATATATTTATGATATTATTATTTATAAATTATATAATTTTATTTTTTAATTAGAGAATTTAATAATAAAAATATAAAGAATTGTTTATAACTATGATCTTTTTACAAAATCTTTAAGCTGCAACATTATTTTTGGAGTTGGATCAGTAGACTTCTGTAAATTAGACAAAACAACATTGTTTTTATAGTTCAAAATATATGGGTATATTTATATATCATCAATTAACATATTAAAAAATTTATTTTAATTGGAGAAAAATATTTGATAACTAAATTGAAAGATTTTATTGTTAAAAGATCAAATTAAAAAAAATGTCTTTTCAAGATTAAATTATTAATTTTATTTACTTTATTATTCACTGACGACAGCAGAGTTGAACATTCTGTGTACAAAGCCACAAACAGTCAATTTCTTATATCTTATAAAAAATTACTTTATAAAATTATACCACTATTAATGCAATTATATTCAATTAAGCTAATGTATTTATCCAATTTCAAAACAAAAAATGAAAATTAATCAAATTCACACATATAATTCATAATTGATCTTTAATTATTGATTTAAAGGGAGAATTTTCTGTTAAATCTCAGAATGAATAACCAAAGGAATCAAAATAAACAAAATAAGGTCCAACTAGCAGAAGTTTTTCTCAAGTAAGGATAGAGCAAGAATCAAGAAGGAATGATAAAAAAAAAAGAAAAAGAAAGAAAGAAACTTCTCATCTTCATGGAAAGTTCAGGAACTCCATCGAAAAAGTATAGGTTAAAACAAAGATAAGTAAGGAAAACTTAGATTTCATGGTTAACAGACGAGACAAGAAAATGTGGAGTCTTGTAGTGCAATGACCGTTTAGCCATCTTTTATCTCATCAAATGTTTCAAATATGTCAGTATTTGGCTGGTGAATGGTACATACTACAGTCCTTCCTGTGTCCATAATATTTCTCACAGTTCTCAACACAATGGCAGCTGTTCTAGCATCTAGACCAAATGTTGGCTCATCCATCAATATTATTGAGGGATTCGCCACAAGCTCAACTGCGATGGTTTGCATTGTTCAATGGATAGACCATTCACATTTGAAAATCCAACAAGCGCATCTCTTAAAGGTGTAAGCTCAACGTGTTCCATGACTTCCTCAACGAGAAGTTGCACATTTATGCTTTATAAGTCAATTAAAGAAGACAAGTTGCTTACCACAGATATATGGATCTAGATTTTATTTTCACTAACCTCTCTTGTCCTAGGTTCAACCTTTGCTGGTAACTGAAGCCATGCTAAGTATAAAAGGGACTTGTATACAGTCGCTAGGGGAGAGTGAATATCAATTTGTTCACGGTATCTAGTAACTCTAGCAAAAGTTTCATGCTTTTTAGGGTACCCTGAAACAATAATGTTCCCTTCAATGTATCCACTTTTTTTACTTCCAGCTAATACATCTAAAAGTATGGTCTTTCCAGCCCCACTGACTCCCACTAAGGCTGTAAGGACACCTGGCCTGAATACCCCACTCACTCCCTCCAGGAGTACCAATTTTTCTGTCACATTCCGAACTTCCTGTAATTGATAATATAACCCATAGCAGTCCACTCAATTAAATAGTATGGAAAGAAGGGATTTTAATTATTTTTAATTACACCCATTTGACACCATTACCGCACAAGAGCATAAGCATTCACTTGGTCACTTGGCATTATGTTTAGTTATGAAGATTAGGCATCATACACAATTTATGTATTAGATGGAAGTGATGTAAATATATATATATATACAAATTGACCACGGCTTGCTTCTTCTTTGGATGTGGGAATTTACCAAATGCCACCTCGTGCTTCCATGTGTAAGGTGTGTGAGTATATGTGGTAGATGATGTTTGATTACATTAAGGAAATATATTCAGCCGTGGTGGAGCTAAGAAGGAAGGTTGCATGTAATGAATGGCTTGAGTAATCTAAGATGAAGACACCTCATGCTTGCACCACTATGTAATGAATAGCATAAGTTAGATAGGATGAAGACACCTCATGCTTGCTCTACCCACTTTCATATATATGTATATAAAATTGTGATTTGCTGGTGCCGTCTGTGCTGTGATAGTGGGAGCTAAATATTGCTTTAATATATATAGATTAAATAAGAATAAGACAGATCTGCTGTCACCTAGCACATGCATCGACTCATGGAATGATGATTTGCCTTCATGCCACCTAATTACATTGTGAATTGCTGGTGCCGTATTTGGTGTGATAGTAGGAGTTAAATATTGCTTTAATATATATAGATTACATGAGAGTAAGATACATAGTTGCTGCCACCTAGCCACTTGCACTGATTCATGAAATTGTAATCTGCCTTCATGCCACCTAATAGCGGTGGAAAGCAGGAGCTATCCATTGCATTAATTACCCTTCACTTTAACTCATTTTAGGCGGAGGGAAATAGGGGAAGGAAGGAAGAAATTTGGGACAGCCATAGGAGAGGAGAGAAGAGAAGGAAAAACCGAAGTACAAGGACTCCAAAAAAAAAAAGAGGTAAGCTCCAAGTTGCTCCCTTGTTCTGGACTGGGATGTTTTGGCCTTGTAGAATTAGTTGGAAAAGGATTTTGAAGCCAAAATTTTTATAACAGGTTGTCCATCCCTTATACTTGAAATCTGGAAAATTACAAAAATTTTGGAACAAGGTAAATCAGAGAAACAACCCACTAATTCAATTTGGCTTCTGTACGGAACAGCCTGGGGCTGATTTCATAAAGAATTTTGTTAAAGGGGTAAATGTGGGAATTAGTGCATGAAATTTGGTGGAGAGGTAGCCAAGACATATCATGTTAGGTTTACAAAGTCTTAGAATTTTCTGGGCTCATTTGGTAGGATAACAAAGCCAGAAACAGCAAGGGCAGTATACAGCGAGTTCAACTGAAGTAGTGACCAAAACAGTAGGAGTTCAGGGGTTATCCCGGGGAATTCTTGAAAACTGTCTCTATGGCTTATAATTAACATAATGAGGGGCGACTTTACCAATTTTTATGATTTTTGGAGGTCATTTAGTGGAGGAAAGAAATTTCACAAAAACAAGTCCGAAAATGTAGTTCAATTGAGACTGTGGTAGTTTTCATTCTTTTGCTGTGTAGTGTGACTTTGCATGGAAAATGTAAGAATCCAACTTGAAAATAAGGGCTAAGAACTTAGTTTTATAGCACTGGATCACACATGGATAACTTAGACAGTAACTAATTATGAGAAGGAAAAGAAAATGAAGATGTGATTGTTTACAATTAGGAATTCCAATAATTAATTAGCAAAAGGGATTTAGGAATTTCGTATGGGGGGATTAGTAATTTAATTGCAATGTAAATATTAACCATGACTCATTCTTAATTAGTACAATGCATGATTGAAATTTAGGAAGGCCATTGGAACAACCAGGGCTAAGGAATAACGTGACAAAACGACAGTGACGAAACAGGTAGTTAACACTATACTCACTTTGTTGTTTATGTTAATGCACTAGATGAAATCCCAAAGTCCCTATGTTGTATTTGGTTGCATGTATATCTACTAATATGACTCTTTATGAGTACCAAATTGTTGTTATTGGCCAATAACCGAAGCAAGGTAGCCTAACAAATGAAAATATGCTGCTACGTAGCCTAACGAATAAGAAAATGCTGCTACGTAGCCTAACGAATGAAAATATGCTACTACGTACCCTAAAGAATAAGAAAATGTTGCTACGTAGCCTAACGAATGAGAATGTGCTGCTACTTAGCCTAATGAATGAGAATATGCTACTACCTAGATATTACATGCTCCGACACCGAAGTATGCATCGAATGTATCTTGGATAGTAATCCGTGCTATATTTATATATGTGTTTCTTGAGTGCATTGTTAGCTACTGAGATTTTATCTCACTATAAATTGACTATTTTACAGGTATTAACTATGCTACGAATGGAGCCAGACAAATAGAGAACGAACAAACTGACCCATAAATTACATATTGTCTGTAATTGGTCTTGTGAATCCTTTGAACAAGGGTTGAATGTAAAGTTTGACTCCAGTGAGGATGTAACATTGTAGTATTAATCTCTCTTTTGATTTGTATAAATATCATATATGAGATATCTACCGTAAGTTAACTGTGATGTTTATTAGGGCTACCGAACTCCTGGTACAAGTAAACTCCTATGTTTGCATTACATGAAAATGATTATGATAACCATGGGATTAGTTCTAGCACATTAGCATCATCAACTTATGGTTATCTTGTGAAAATGATGAAGGTTGTCTAGGTATGACAATTATCTTTTTAGGTCTAGGATCTTGTTGACAGGATTTTGGACTCCACACTAAGGAAATTAAAGACCTTGTCGACAGGATCTTAAATTTCGCCTTGTAAAACGTAAGACCTTGTCAACCGGGTCTTCTGTTAGTAGTACAAGATCCCTTCATATGGTAAGTTATAGTGTATGTAAAGTGTAGGTGTGACATTCTTCTAAATCACCTTGAGATTTCATTGCCTATGAGGTATAAATCTTCAAATAGTCATTTCAACCTTCCTATTTTGCAGGGTATATTAGCAACTTCAGGGCATGTAGCATGAAAGTTGAAAAAAAATTATCTTTGGCATGTCAACTGAGGATGTGATATTCTCAAAGGTTAGTTCAAGTGGTGTAAATGGAAGAATCATTCCTTTCCTACCATTTCTTCCTGTGGGAGTTGGTTCTGCCATTTCACATAAAAATTGGGCGATTGAATCTCTTAAAAGTTTAAATAATCTAGCTCATAACACCACTGGTCATTGAACTTGCTTTTGAGAGGCGCATAATCACAGATCTTGCTTGTGCTTGTTTCATTTTTCTGGTAATTCGTGACACTCAATATCCGTTGTTGTGTCTGTCTTTTTCTCTTTTGAATTTTCTTGTGGAATAAATATAGCTTGGGATTTCCCATATTCTGCATTCATAATCATATTCTAGATAACACAAGTTTAGTTGAACCAGCAATAAAAAAATGTAAATTGAGAAAACTTAGACATTAAGATGAGAATGCTCACGATCAAGATACGTAAGTGCCAGAGCTGAGATCCCATTGAACATGAAAAAGAAACCAACTACTGCTAGCAGACCAACCCTATACCAATATGAGTAGGTGTACACTTCATGCATTTCCAGTATTGCTACCCCCAGATTCTCCTTTGATTTGTTAACAAGCTGTCGTTGGTAACCACATTTCAAGCCCCAAAATTTTATTTTCTATCTAAATGGAAAACTCATGCATCTCTTTATCGGAACTAAATACTAGCCCCTTTCCAAGATTTCCTTAGAAATTCATTTGTTGAGAGTCCAGTTTGTGCATACATTAGGGGAGATGTCCTGTAACCCCAAATCAACCATTTCTGCATATTTTTTGATAGAGACAATGATAATGTTTGTCATGCAAGATTCAAGAATTCTGTAAAAAATCAAGTAAGTCACCGAACATGTTGGATTCACATGCAAGAAAATATCAGGAACATTGTCAGATTACAAAATATAATCCATACCCCGTGATAGAATGAATCCACCTAATGTTACTGCAATGCATCCACCTGGGTTTGCTACAATATGATCCCTCGTAATTGCAGCTATGCATCGAAAAAGTGAGTATGACATCTGTCCAGTCACTGTCAGAAAAGGAACTGCTTCAGCATCCTGAACAAACATTTAAAAGGCTTAACAGATAGAATCCAAGCGAGGATGGTTCCTATAAGAAATGAATATAAGATACCGACCTTGTGATGCTAGGATCAAATCCTATTGCATAGTAAGTTGTGACAACTCAAAGAGCAACTTCAATAATTGACACGGGGATTCTAAGGACTGAAGCTGGCGTAGAGAATGTCGAAGAAGGGTAGAATAGGTGGCCTCTTTGCTTATAAAATACAGAAAGCTTATCAATTGTGTTTGCAAGTTCAAAAAATCTGGAGAAGGTAATGCAATTGATCACAAAAAAGAGTGCACCCAAATAGATTGTTCATCTTCTAATGTGTCATGGTGCTTCCTGGCTTGTACAAAAACTGCAGCCACGACAAACTGAAATAAAAAATTTTTGAGTCATGATGGATGGAATGTATAATAATTCTGCAAAAAGCATAAATTTTCCACAAAACTTACTTCAACTATCTTGACGATATGCAGAGCACCACTCCTTTTCATTATAGTAATTTCTCTTGCCAAGCAAGCTTTCATCAATTCTATTTTCTTTGTTCCGTATTTGGATCTAGCTAAGGCTGCAGGGTGGCTTTTGGACCTATCAAACGGGGTTGTAATCTCTTGTGGGATGGCTGTGCCTGGATAGAATAACTTGAAGGCCCCTGCAAACTCACTAACTGAAATATAACTATATGGTGTTTCTTTATTCATCCAGTTCTGTCTCTGATCCTTCTTCGATGTCACCTTTAACATTATTAAAGGAAAAAATGGTAAATATATTGGCAATACATGCAATTAATACTGAAAAGTGATTTAGCCTACAGAAATTAGTAAAATAGGAAATTACTGGATGCCTATAAAAGCTTTTCTGATGACCTGAACTTACTCTGAATTTTGAACAAATATCATGTAGAGTAGTAAACTCATGTTGTTCTATGTGTACCTTTACTCAAACACTTGCAATTATATGCAGAATATTCAAATTTATCATAATAATTGATATATTCTGAGTGAAGACAGTAGAAAAAAAGAATTGGAATGATTGATTATCATTTTTCACTCAGTTCCTGCAAGTAGTCAGTAACACCTTTTCTCTGGGGACATTTGAAACCCATGAACTCAGAAAACTCTAAAATGTCTTCACGTGGGCCCTGATAGACAGTTTGTACTTCCGCAAGAAGAATAACATCATCAAATCGCTCAAATGTCTTTGGTGGAGGTTAAAGAAGAGATATGAAAGCAGACTTGCTATAGATGTGGATGGATTGCCTGATTGAGTTAATTATCTAAAATGTCGTTGAGCTATCAAGGCCAGCAGATATGTTGTCCATGAAGAGTACATTCATAGGGCCAACTAGTATCTCTCCTGTTTTAATCAACAGTAAGATAAAAATTTATTACTTCAAACTTAAATTGCGGTAATCTTGGCCCTTTGTTTTCTCGTTAAAATTGCCTGAATGACTTAGAATTAAACTGTGTACCTGTAGTAACCTGATATACCCCTCATCATCTCATCTCCTACAATGGCATCAGCACAACCTTCCAGTTCCAAAATCTGTCAAATAAAACAATGCAATCAGAAGTATAAGCTGAGAAATTAATCTGACATATTAGGACTAGAGTAAAAGGTAAAGTTTATGTCTATACCTTTAGAATGTAGGCTGTAATAATGTCTTCCTTCTGTCCACACAACACTGATGCCTGTGCCGAGGAATTTGGCGAAATTAATCAGGTTATGTGTATATATGCACAGATCAAAACTTAGAGAGCTTAGTTGACAAATTCTTTCCATACCTTCATCAGAGCATCGATATATGGATCTGGAGTTATATTTAACTGCTTTTCCCTTCTCAAAAGCTCGGTGAGCATTTCTTGAAAATGTTGATAAGAATTGGCCAAAATTCCTTTAGAGGCTGTTTAGATTAAAAGCTCCTAAATATTCAACTTACCATAACCTGTGCCAACACCTTGGCATTTTGCACGGAAAACCAGAGTCTCTCTAATTGTCAGTGGTGGAAGGTGCACATCGCACTCGCTAATATAAGCTGAGGTCCTTGGTGCCTCAAAGTCATGCATCCCATGACCATTGTATGTTACTTTTCCAGAAAACTTTGATTCATGATGCCCTTTTGAGAATTTCAAAAGAGAAAAAAATTCCTAGACTTACAAGATCGAATAAACATTAGCATCTACCTTCAGTGCTGAATCAAACTCCAGATAAAGCTTGTAATAAGGTGCTTTTCCATGAGCCTGGTGGTCCTAAAAGCAAAGTCATTCTACAAACTAAATTTTATAAGTTAAAGAAATTTCACGACATATATATATATATATATATATATATATATATATATATATATATAAACATTGGTCCAATGTTGTTCGGCCCAATAACTTTGATGATAACAAAACGCTTATCAAATTTATATAAAAGTCCATGTTTTGGCTTTGCCTAATAAATCATACTAAAATGTTTTTAAATTAATGTGTTGTTTTTAAGAAACTATATTTATGGACTAACTGACAAAATGCATTATATGAAAAGTACAAACGAATTATGATTTTTTACATGAAATAAAAACAGGTAAAGAAGTGTCAATAGTGACTGACATAAAAACAAGTTTTGGTATCAATCTTGTTTTGAGCTCCATAATTGGCATTTAACGTGAGAAGACCGGTCAAAATTACATGGACAAGCAAAAGTTTTGAACGTAAGAGACAAGCAAAGAAAGAGCAAGTAAAGTTAAACGTTGATTAGGAATGTCTCTAATAGAAAACAAATACAAGATATCTATAAATATTCGAAGATATAAATGTCGTAATTACGATGATAAGAAAATTGAAAAAAAAGTGCTGAAAACATGAAAATATACTAGATTATTTATTAGTCCAATATTTCGAGATATTTGATTGTAAGAAATAATTCTGAGAAAAATTGAGATTCAGTGTAATTGTAAAAGAAGGTTTGTTAAAAGATTTAAAATAGTTAAGAGTAAGCTGTTGAAAACCCTATTGAGAAATCATTAAGTGGTGAAATTAGTAAAGTGGTGTTATTTAAGCTTTTGTAAGTTTTCATTGACTAGTGAAAAAAATCCTTTGGGTGTTATAAAGAAATTGAATGTAAGTTAAAGTTAATCAAATCAGGATAAATTTTCTGTGTGTTATATTTTTCTTTAGTCCTCCACTTTTGTAGTTACAAATTTAACTTTTTTTATATATCTTTAATAGTATTCTTTAAAGTTGTTTTGGTTATTATAATTGTTTCGTACACAAGTCCTCCACCGTTCAGCAAACGAAATTAGAGGACTTTTGGCCTTCCACTCTCAAAGTTATTAAATTATATTTTCTGCATAACACACCTATTCACCCCCTCTCTAGGTGTGTTTATCAATATATATATAAAGGCCATGAATATGATCTTCAAAGTTTCTATATATAAAAGGCATGAATATGATCTTCAAATTTTGAGAAATTAAGATACGGACGCTGGATGACATTTCTGAAGTTTGATTTTACCTACCAGGTTTGATAGTTCCACTTATATCATCAAGTATTGAGAATTTCTTCTTTTTGCTTGGAAGAACATGGAGGTAATGCCCAAAACTCTGAAACACAAAGGAAAAACCACGAGAAGTTGATGTGATATCTTAAAGGTCTGAATCCGTCTTGTTTAGGCATATACATACCTCAACCACATTGGGATAATAGTTTGTGATTGAGGGTAAAGCTTGTTAGCTCCAAGGTTTTAATTTAATTATTTTAATGATAACAAAATTCTTAAATTAAAATTTATACAAGCATTAAAGTTAAGAATAATCATTTGTTAAGAAAAACAAAATGCAGTAGCAACACATGACATATATATATATCTACATATTATTAAAGCATTTTGACTAGGTGAAAACTTTGGGAAAAGTTGTGTTATTTATATATTATATTGGAGGATCACCTTTTTTTTTGCTTTTGCAGAATATTAAATGATGCATTGGAAAGTGAAATGAGCTATCACATCCCTTTGAACATATTGGACAATGTAAAAGTAAAAGCAAGTATTCATCTCACACCAATCAGAAAAGCACACCGAAGAAGAAGAAAACAAAAACCAAAGAGATAAAGAAGCAAAGACCATTGTTGGAGATGAAGGGATATGGAAAACTAAAACCGCACAAATTCTTTTGCAAATTCTAATTTATCAAACCAGTAGAATCTGGTGCCATAAAGTGAAAGAAAATATCCATCCCACATACAGTCAGAAAGCTGCATCGAAGAAAGAAGAAAAGGGAAGAGAGATAAAGAGGCAAAGTTGCAAAAGCAAATCGATGAAAGGAGAAAGAAAGCAGAGCAAGAAAATAGAGGACTATTTAAAAGTTTTCTCTTAGAGGCTTTAATGAGGAAAAGCAAAAGATAAAGATAAAGAATGGGTAAGAGAGAAGCTAAAGCATCTTGCCTTAACAGTCACTGCGTTTTGCTTCAATATTCTAATCTTTAAGACAATACAGAAGTCGAACAAGAATCACTGCATAGACTCACCGAAAAGCTAAAAGTTGTCTCTATTCTAGGACTATGCTTCTGCCCAGCTCTAAAGTCAACTCCTACACTTTTGTTTATTCATTGAAAATATAAAATCTATCCACTCTCTTTGACTTGTTGACCGAAAGAAGAAATGGTGAAAGGAACTCTGAGCTAATTGATTAAAGCGCCGCTGATCTTCTGCTAAACCACTCAGCTACTCAAGCTCTACTGTATTCCAACGGATATATTTCTTTTGGAGCCACTATATAATAGTAGGATGAAGAACTGAAGACATACAGAGAATCGAAAGCAAAGAAAGAAAAGCTAAATTATATTATTCATTGTTCTCTTCATCTTAAAATTTTTGAACTTAGTTTCTGGGTAAATCTAGCTTGTGAGAGCTTTTAAAAGTAAGCTTATTGTAATCCTTTATTGATAAGGATTTTAAATATATTCTCATATCATTCTTCTATAAATCTTTTCTAAGTGTGAAGAAAGTAAGTTTTGGGTAAACTTGTGTGAAACCCAAGTGTTATAAAAGTTTTAGGTAAGCTTAGAAACTTAGGTTCTGTGGGTATATACTCTGATTTTATAGTGGAAATCTCTTGTTGTGTATCAGGGGGATTGGACGTAGGTCTTGAAGGCCGAACTAGGATATATTTGATATTTTCCTTCCTTTACTTCACTTTTTATTTTGTTTAAGTCTCTGTACTAAAACCTTGTCGATAAAGTCCTATTTTATCTCCTTGATCTTTACTTCTCAATTATTCTTTAGAATATCCTATTGACAAGATCTTAGTTTGGTTACAAGGTTTCCGCACTAGTACTATTTATCAAATTTTTTATTAAAATTATTTGATATAAATATATAATTGATTTAATTGTCTTTAATTCTATTTTTTTTACAAAAGCCCCTATTCACCCCTTCTAGGTGCATTCTTCAAAGCTCTCTTACCCACGTAAGCTTGTGCTTCAACTTTTAGATTCTCAAATCAAACTTCAATTGTTGGTAGATTCAGAGAAACTCTTAACATTTCCAATAAATCAATTAAATTAAATTATACCTGTTGTTGTTAGCATCTGAAAAATAGATGTTAAATTAACAAATGCCATTGAAAAATTAGAAAATTTTGAGATTTTCCTCCCATTATGTAGTACCTCACTTTAAACTACAAAAATAAAATGTTATTTTGTCCTTAAATCTAAGAAATCTTGAGTGTTCAAAAATAATTTAAAAAACTATTGTTTCTAATAAGGGATGAGAAAGGAAGGGATACCTATCGATTCTTTTCTTGAGTTTTTCCAAATATGTTTCATTGTCATCTACATTCTTAAAAACTCTATCTAGGAGCTCCTTCCTTTCTTGAAACCCAAGCTTCCGGAGATCAATTTCCTTGAAATCCCCTGCAACTCTATGAAGAAGTCCTTTACGAGCTCTATCATATGTGGGAAGCCTTTCGAGCACAGCCCATTTGAGAGCTTCCTCGTCATCTTCTGTGTGTGTATTTTTGCTTGTGCTAAGCACATTGGAGTGGCTTCTGAAGCTTTTCATGTCCATCACAAATCACTCAGGAAATCAAAGTCAACGAAAAAACCTTTTGACTTAAAGAAACTATTTATATAAGAAATTAGTACATAGTACTTGGTAGCTTTAATGGCTGAGAATCCACTAGGGATTGTTTAGGGAGATTGAGATATAAATGATTTTTAGTTCACAAAGGCTGTATGATTACTTGTTGCCATTTTTGCATCAAATCTATGGGATTCCAAATTTCATTGTAGAGACCCAGATATTGGTTTTACACCGTGAATGAGTACTTCTTTATGTATCATGTAGTTGAATCTTTTAGTGATCTTCACTAATATGATAGCACGTTTGTTATCCTTGCGTAAAATGAAACATAAAGTGAAAATTAAAAAAAATTATAATTTTATTTTTATAATAATTATTTAATAATTATTTAATATTTTTTATTAATTATTATTCAATCATTAAAAATAAAGATATTATAAATATTTTTTATTTATAAAATTATTTTTTTTATACATAACTTTTTATATATCAAATAAGCGTTAATTTTTTTTTTAATTGAATCTTTTAGAATCTTCTAGAGATTCAAGATAAGTTTTGGCAGAATAACAATAATTGCTTTTGGGATTTCTTTGAAAAATAAATATCGATTGGTGAAGCCGCCAGTATAATTCAATACCACCATAATAATTCCATAGTAAAAGGTGTGAATAATTAACGGATCAAATTATATTAATTTTTTTAAGTTTAAATAAATTACGCATGATAATTTTTCTTCTTAAAACTATTATTTCATATTTTAGATATTTAATATATATTATAATTTTTTTATATTATTTATTATTTATTATTTATTAATAAAATTAATTTTTACACAATATATAATTATAATTTTTTTAATATAATAATAGAAGTAACCAATTCAATTTTAATGTCTAATATGATATTATATTAAAAAAATTAAGTAATTTTATTTTTAGATTAAAAGTATATGGTGCAAAAAAGAAATTTATTTTATTTACAAAAAAAATTAAAGGGGATGTTGTTGTTTTATATGCAAAGCCAAATGATATTTTTTACATAAGGAAGTTATTGGATGTAATTTAGCTACATTTTGATAAAGGTTAATAAGAAAATTTAATCTAAACTTTTCTTGTTTCAATTAAAAAAATATTATTAAATAATTTAATTAAAATTTTTTTATTTAACGCAGTTTAATCCTATCAATTAAAGGGGATACGATAGACAACTAGTTTTCCAATCCTAAAACTCATCCAAAATTTCAGCTAAATCCTACAGATATAAGGTATAGATTTTATGTCATTATTATGTTATTATTGCTACCAGATACAGATATATATTTGGTATAAAGAATGGAAGAAGAGTGATGCTAAATATATAGAAATTTCGAAGAATTTACTGATCACCATAGATCTGTCTATTAATGATTGATTCACCAAGGAAAAACTTCTAATGGTAATTAACTTATACGGGCTAAATGCGTCAATTATGAATATGTTTCAGAGTTAAATTGTCCTATATACAAAGTTGTGTTTGGTAGAATGTAAAAATTTTAAAGGAAATGAAAATCAGAGTTAAAATAAGAATTAAATAAAATTTTATGATTTAAAATTATATTTGATATGATATGAGAATGGATGAAAATTCTATTATATTCTATTATGCGGTTGTTAATTAAAAGATTATAATAACCTTTAAAAATAATAATAAAATAAGTCTCATTACGCGAGAGAGAGAGAGAGAGAGGGCAAATTGATATTTCTTGAATCATTATCATAAAAAATGCTGCTTCTTTTCACCAACCATGTGAAGGATGCAAGATTCTCTCTAGTTGCTAAAAAGCTCTTTCTCAAAGGAAGACAATAGATATACACCGAACACGCTTTTTCCTTGTTTTTTTTTTTCTTTTTCTTTTCTCATCTCATTTCTTCCCTACCAAATATGGCATAAACAACTCATGTATTTCTTCATCCAAAAAAATAAATTAAAAAACTCATTTATTTCATTTCAAAAAGAATAAAATGTCAAAAAACACTTTTATGCATATGTTTATAATTATTGTCAAATTTTTAAATCAAAAAATGATAAATATATGATTTTTTTATTAAAATATAATAAATATATAATTTTTGCATATATGATTCTTACATTTAATTATATACTTATTATATTTTGATTGAGAAACATAATAATAAAGATATAAGTAATTACATTTAAGTTTAGTCCTAAAATATTATATCTAATTTACAATATTAAAAATTTATTATATAAAAGAATTTCTTTTTTTAATTAATAACGATTCGGTTGTTCGGTGGTTCCACAAGAACAAAATCCTCAATTTTATTCATGTAGAGGAGTTGGCTGAAGATGATCCCAATTGCCACCCAAGGGAAGCAGCGTTAAATATTCACTTTATTAATTTTGTATTAATTTTTAACCCAACTAACTCTAACCAGTACATTATAATATTTATTTATAAAAAAATTTAGAATAAATTTTTTATTTGATCCTAAAAATATATTTATACTATCAATTCAGTCCTTAAAAGATAATAATCATTTAATTAATATTGTAAGTTATATTAATCTTACCTTAATAGAATTATTTACATGAACCAATTTTCTCTGAAATAAAATATTAGTGGCTAATGTATAGTAGATTGTTAGCCGATTGTTGGCCACTCATATTAACGTTTGCTACCAAAACATTACGATATTTTGACAAGTATTCAAATGTGTCGCAACTAGCACCATCTTTATTCCCAAATTAAATCTCAAAATTGCTAATCATTTACGTTTGTCCGTGTTTTAAAAAAAATTTGTTCATGTGAATAATTTTCTTAATATAAGATGGTAAGACCACATTGATATATCTTTTTTTAAAAATTAAACTATTTTAATGATAATTATTTTTCAAGTATTAAATTAATAACATAATTACTTTTCAATTATCAAAGCGATAATTTTATTCATAATTCTAAAACGAAGAGGTAATTGTAATTGTCCATGAATAGTTGAGAAGGCAAAAATTAGTGTGAGTCCAAATCCAAAGGGCTTGAGGTCAAAACAATTAGGATAATACAGTAATGGGCTTCGTTGTATGGTGTGTCATGGCTGAGTCAAGTATTGTGGGCTTCAGTCTAAACGTCTATGTCTGTTCCTTCTTCAATGTCGTGCCATTTAGACTTGGGGAAAAAATTATATACAAATATTTATGTTTTTGTTATTCAGTATTTCAATTAAACCATAATAAATATATAGTTTTTAATAATAATATAACAAGTGTATTGTATTTCAAATAAATGTATGGTCCCTAATTAAATTATACATATATTATGTTTTAATTAAAAAATCACATATTTATTATATTTTGATTGAAGAACCCATACCAAAAATATAAATTACTACATCTAGGTCTAATCTTTGTTTTTTTTTTTTGGTTTGCCAACCATTTTAGTCTAATCTTTAAAAGTCTGAATTTTTTAAAGTTTTTTATTATGTAATTTTTATAATGTTTGGAGAGCTAAAAAAGAAAAGAGAAAGTTAATGAAAAGAGAAGAAGTAAACTTTATATATATTTTTACTCTTTGTGCCACTTTTTTTTTTATTTTTTAAATTTTACAAGAACTTTACTACAAATAACTCTAAAACATCCTTGCACAATCCTTAACACATATATGATGTAGTCCAATTTGTGTTTTAACATATATTTTAGGCTTAATCGCATTTTAGTCCTCTAATTAATTAATTAATTTTAATTTTAATTCATTAATTTTTCTTGAAATTCAATTCTTTAACTTTTTTGTTTTAATTTAATCTATTAACTTTCAATTTGTGTCATATTTACCCTTTTCTATTACATTGGTACTTGAAAAGACATTCATAATGTTGCACGCGTAACATCTAAGGTAAGGTGGACAAATGCCATTTACCTTTAAAACCCTCACTGAACTTTTTCTGGTGTTTGAAAATGAGTTCTTAGTTTTTTTACTTCCAAAATAGTTTATTAACTTTCCTTAGTGTTTCAAAAATGGTTTCTTAAATACATATGAAACGCTTACTATTTTAATGAAAATAAACCATAAATATAATTAATCAAAACAGTCTTGAAAGTAAACAATAACCAACGAAAATAAACCTTAACTAGAAAAAGATCACAATGAAGCAAACAAAGTTAAAGGACTTTTTGAAATACTAAAGAAAGTTAAGAAGCCAATTAAAAAAAATTAAGGAACTATTTAAATCACCGAGTAGCACTCTAACAATAATGTTAATCTACTTCAGATGTCACATAGGCAATATTAATGGTGCCCATGAAATATCATAATAGATGTAGCAAAAAAGATAAATATAGCACAACTTAAAAATTAAAGGAATCAAATTAAAATAAATAAATTAATTAATTAAAGGGCTAAAATACTAATTAAACTATATTTTAGAGCAAACATTCATAAAATCATATTATCAACTTTTTCAACTGTTCATCGCATCTGGGATTTAACCGGCCATGTGAAGGCTCCCCCTCCCTCTAAATTTATCATGTTTCGAGGTTAATTTTTAAAACAAAGTTAACAAAATAAAGCTCAACAATTTAAACAATGATCCGTTCTATATATGATCCTCTTTTTTTTTTTTTTAATAACATTGGAAAGGTTTCAACTTTAAGACAATATTCCATATATTTCTATTACACCTTTATTACCCAGGCTAGACCAAGTGGCTTTATATATATATATATATATATATATATATATATATATATATATATATATATATACACACAACAAGTGACTTCACAAGAAGTGTTAGAAAAAAAAAGCTTACAAATAGTTTAAATTAATATCGTCTTCATTTTTATTATTTAGAAAATTTTCAACGTTTATTTTTCTAGGAAACTTTTAACTACTTATACTAGCCCTTAATTTATTATTTGTCTTTTTCAATCTATGTCATTGCACGAAGACCTTCCATTAACATTGCTGACGTATATCGAATTTTCAAGATGCAGATATCATATGTGTATATATATATATATGGCTTTTATCTTACCGTATTTTATACACTTGCATTAGGGTAGGTAAAGCTTCAATCTTTTCACCTCAATTTGAACAGCATATCAATCTACATTGTGGAAAAAAAAAAAAAGAGTGAAAGAAAAGAATATTTACATGATTTTTTAATTCTGAAAAAACTCTCCCTCACAGTCGGTGACACGACAAAGTGCAGAATTTTATGAAGAAAAAGAAGTTTGATGTGGATAGTGTGTACTTTTAGCTGTTGACACAAAAACGAGAATGGTGAGTCAACAAATATTATAAAATTATTAATTAATAATGTTCAAAATTCCTATCTTCACCAAGACTCTAAGTTAGTGTAGCCTTTCATTTTTCCCCAAGTTCATCTTTTTCATTAGAGGCCGACCAAACCGATTCTATTCCATATCCTCCACTCTCTTGTTCCTCACACGTACAGATGCTCTATATATATACATATATATTCTTATCCATGGTCAAACCTTATCTTAGTGCTCATCCTCTGTTCATCTCTAATATTCACCGTCTGATTAGTTGCTTTCTATGCTCAATTAATTAAAATCATGTTTTTCTCAAATTCAAATTCTTTAATTTGGTTTTGATTGGTGCTGGTAATAAGCAATTATGATCGTGGACCACCAATGAGCTGGTCATTTTTAAAATTGATGAGTTCATCAATTTTCGTAAGATTTGAATTCAAAATTTTATAAAATATTATATAAAATAAAGTTCAAAACCCCACAACGATCAAGTCTACTCACAAAGGCCAGATGGTTTGGTTGGTGTTGAAACAAAAGTGAATTTAGCATTTCTATTTATACCAAGAGGTCGTTAAAAATTGAAGTGTAAGTCTTGCACTGAAATTGAATGAATTAAGTGAATATTATTGATCTATAACCTTAATTAATACTTTAAAATTTGCAATTAATTAAGATGTAATGTTAAGTCAATTAATATATTGATTTTTCACCGAAGTCTAATAATAAGATTAAAAAAGAAATCTTTCTGATATTCCAGACTTCCCCATCGATTATAAGATTATCTCTAATAAAGCTTTTTTTTTTTTGGCATAATTATATATATACATCTCAGAAGATATAACTGCCATTAGCATCTAACTTGCTGATTGTTCAATCAGTACTTTTGCAGCTTGTTTTAATTAATTGATTATCTCATTCCCCCAAAAAAAAACTTTTTTTTTCTTTGCAAATTCTGCCTTTGCTATATTCACATGCACTTGAAAGTAGAACAGCCAAAAAGGAAATAAAAATATCATGGACAATTAGGAGAAGAAAAAAGAGAAAAAAGAAGCTGTAAAATGAGGTTGAAGATCAACATGCAGAAAAAGTTACGAAATCCCACATGGGCAAACATGCAAACAGCTAGCAATCATGATAAAATAATAAGGATTGGTATAAGAATCCATCCTCAAAGTGAAACAGTGGAATTTAGAAGAACAATCCTAGCTATAGCTAGTCTGCAGTTTTTCACAAGTGCATGAGTTATATACTTAATATACTGATTCTCATCCTCTTATACAAATCCTTTTACCCGTAAACGTACCTATCATTGGCTTTCCGCAAAGACCATAAACCCCACAAAGAATATATTTCTATGTGTGTGTGTGTGTATATATATAATGCAAAACTAATTATTAAAGTCCATTATTCCTTTCACCCTTTTTTGCTCTCATAATTAAATGCCATTCTCTGTGTGATTCAAGTTGAACCGAATTTTTGGAATTGAATTATTGGTTATATATATCATTTTGATAAATATATTTGTTAAAGCATGTATGAACTGAAAGAGCCCTTTTTTTTATGGATAAGTGGATTCATAAGAATATATAATAGAGTTTCCAATTTCATATCCTTGCCTATTTCTCTTCGCTTTAAATTATTGTTGCTTTTTTTTATGTATCTTGGACTTTCTCAGACCCCACTACATAAGTGTGTTTGCTGCATATATACCTACTTATTTATCGTTTTATTCTTGATTTTAATTAAGCCATTTTCTTTAGTTCTGTGTTTTACCAAATAATAGTGAGACTATATATACATGTCAACTTTGTCATTTATGAACACATACATACACGAGATATCTTTGTATATGATTTTAGATCCTCCACTATATTGTGTAGTGCAACAAAAGTAATTTTAATAAAAATGATTTTTTAAAAAATAAAAAGTGCTGGAGGAGGGCACAGCGGAGGATCTAGCCTCTTTTGTATATATGTACTCTTAATATATTATTTTTTATATGCAAAATCATCAAATAATATTAAAAAAAACTAATTAATATTTTTTATATTTAATTTTTTAATTCATTTGTGGCTAGTTGTCTTTAACAGGTAGCATATCATTCATTCATTAAGCACTATATATGGACCAGTAATCCTACTTAATTACATAATTTCTTTATCTAAATATGATTATGCCCTTTACTTTTGTTGAGGCTTTTGATTCTCATCCTTTTGTTTTTTTTTTCTTCTTTCCAATTTTTTTTTTAAATAAAATTTCAAACAAAAAAATAGTTGACAGGAAAGAAAAAGACACAAATTTTTCATGCTATGTCATTTTTTATGTTTGGTTATATAAAGAAGTTACATAGGAAAATTGAATGTGTTATTAGAATAAGTAAAAGAAATTATCAAAATCATTAAAATAACTAGTTTAATAATTTCTTACTATTATCATAAGTATAACAAGTATATTTAAGAATGTTTAGTATAATAGAAAAAATTACAATAATAGCACTTCTTAAAAAATATTGATGTTATCAATTTAAATCTTAAAAGTTTATTGTCATTGATTTAATTTTTAACTTAAAATTTTTTTATGTCAATTTAGTTTTAATTGAGTTAGAATCAAAATTGGAATAATATATATTTTTTCAAAATATTAAAATTAAATTGATACATTAAAGACTGTTTAGTATACTATATAAGACTTGATAGTATAAATTAATGCAATATATTATGAACTTATTACTTATTTGGTGCATGTAATATATTATATAAGTTTATATATCATATCTTTTTTATATATCAAAATGATGTATAACTTACTTATATCTTGTGAATGAGATTATGCCTAATTAGATTTTGATGTATAAGACATTGTCAATACTTTCTAATTTTAACCATTTACTCATAAAGATATTCATTGGCTAAGTCAGATTGGGTTTCAACTTAACTCGATAAGAGTGATCATGGGTCGAATATTAGAGTAACTCAATATTTGACACGACTTTGCATCAGGCTTCTTTTTTTATGCCTAATGCCCAGGCCTTGTCAAATTTAATTAATATTAGTTAAAATCGAATTATTTGGATAATTTTTAAATGGTAAAAATTATAAAATTATAAAATAATTCTAAAAAAATTAAATTTTTATATAAGTTCTTATAAAATAATTTTTGATAAAAATTATAAAATGAGCTTATAAAAATAAATTTTTTATATAAATCTCTATAAAATTACATTTTACAACTAATTTTTTTATATATAAGTCCCTACAAAATAAATTTTTTAAAAAAATTAATAAGATTGGAATAGGCCATGCAAAAATTGATTTGGTATCGAACTTGGTTTAATTGATTTAGTGTGAGGCTAGGCTTGATTGTTTTTTTAAATTAACTAAACCACTTTTTTTTAATATTTGGTAAAAATTATAAATTGACTCTTAAATAAATAAAAATTTTATATGAGTCATTATAAAATTATATTTTGCCTTTAAAAAGAATAAATATTTATAAGATTGGGTTGATCTAACTGAAATTGGTTAACATGGCTAACTTGACTCAATCTACCTAAATTATTTTTTAGCCAACTAGTTTGATTTGACCAAATGGGATCAAGTTGCCAAGTCGTTATATATTATATGCAACTCTATTCACCTGTACTTTTTTTAAAAAATTAATATAACATAATAAATTTAGATAAATATAGTATATTTTTTAAATAAAAAATATTTTTGTCAAAAAAATTTTATTTTTATCCTATTCAGTGTTATATACACTAAATAAATGATGGTATTATTTTATATGATACATTATTTTATATAATATCATACCAACACTGTATAATCTTAAAATTTTATTAAGTCTTATCCTATACATTATACCAAATGGGTCCTTAAATTTTTAAAGAATTTAATATTATAAATAAATATAACTAGTCCGTGTTGCTACAAGGAGAGGAAGAAACTCAAATTCTATGCAAATTCAAAAAAATATGCACAGTTTACACTATTTAAATTAAATATAGACAATTTAAATTTCATAATTTTTTTTATTCTTTGATATAAAATAATAATTTTTAATTAATAATTATAAAATTATCGTCATTCTATGTTCTATATTTTTAAAGTAAAACTAAAAACTATATATATAATTTAAAATATCTAAATTAAATTTAAACAATTTAAATGACGTGAAAATTCCATCTATGCATATGGGATGCGGAAGGAAAGGATGGATGAAGGGCGCAGGTTGAGGGGAGGTAGCAGGGTAGTGCAAGTTAGCATAAAGTAAATACTAAAAGGAATATTCTGGTATGGAAATGGGACAGACAAAAGGGATATTCAGAAGGACGATATTGGAGAACATTAAGGACACGTGTCAGATTATGATTCCCCTCCTTCTTCTGATTTGTCTTTGTTTTCTTTTTCTTGGGGTTCATAGAGAGAGAAGAAAAGGTGTGGGTTGGAGCGTAGCTTGTAGGAGAAGACTGAACTTGGAAAGCAACGAACCATTCATTATTGCATTCTCTCAGTGTGCTCATGGAATTCGATGCACTCTTTCTTTCTGTCTCTCTCTTTCCCTCACACCCCTTTTCTTTTTCTTTTTCAAATTTACATTTATCTCTTTTTATACCTAAAGATATTCTCAAATTCCTTTTTTTTGGAATTAACTCATATGAATTTAATTTTAAGGTTAAAATAAAATTTTCAAATTTGTTATTCTATAATATGTTCATTTATAGAATGTATGTCTTTTTATTTATGTCATCATTATAATAACATTTCTCAACATGTATCTGTATTAATATAGTTTTGGAATATTTTAATGTCTTGGTCCCATCTGAAATAAATTTTTTTTAAATAAAAATAAATTGTAAAATTGAGAGAGTGAACAGTTATTTATTTTAACCTATTACTTATTTAATAAAAACAATTATAGTTTAATTTTTTATTGACTAAATTGAAGAGAGACAATCCGCTAGTATGAATAATTATTATAGTTTAAAAGACGAACAGTTAGTACGTGATTGATATTTCTTAAAATTGATATGTAACTCAATTCATTAAAATATAAAAATATCAATCATCTATGAATTTTTGTTTCTTCCAAAGTTTGGTATGTGTGAAATGAACATAACCATTACACATGAATATTCCAAACATCATATATGTATCATGTGAGTACATACAAAGCAATTCATTTTTTTTTCTTTTCTTTTTTAAAGGGTTACTTAGGACGATATACACTTGCATATGCCATATTCATAATGTGACACAATATTCATGTGAAAAACGAAGGAGCATGTATATGCATGGGTTACATACAATATCCACTTCAGAGAATTCTAGATCTTTTAGAGAGATTGGTCAAGCAGATTAGCACACACAACTATGTTATATTTGTTGTTTAGTTGAATTTTTTGGTGCAAATTAAAAAATTAAGAATAATAATACAATTAATAACACAATTTTGCAACATGTTGGTAATAATATATGGATCCTTTATTATTATATTTTTCCTATTATTGTGCTATTAATATGAAATAGATGGGTGAATAGATTTATTTTTAAATAAAAAAACTAAAAGACACTCTATCTTTATGTTAACAGTTCAATAATAAAAAGAATATAATAGTAGAGAATTCATATTCGTTGATAATATGTTGTACAACAGTCAATTTATTATTGAAATTAACATTTTGCTAAAATTATTAATACTTAAACAATACGTTACTAACACAATAAAAAGTTATTTGTTAATAGACGTTTAAGTAACGCTATACTGACACCTTAAACAATTATGCAATTATTATCAACATAATAAAAAGTGGTTTTTAATTACACTATAGAAACCACTATATATATATATATATATATGTATGTATGTATAAAAGAAAACATATTTTATGTTTGCTTATGTGAAATCCTCAAGGAATCAAGCGAACTAGACGTGACTCTGACCGAAACTACAAACCTCATCAAGCTTCCCTAATCCCTTAAGATCCGACCCGAATTGGAGTGGAGCTTCGGACCCATATCTCCAACCAAAAGCAAAAATTTGTAGTAAAATATAAAAGAGAATCTTCTTACCTTCCTACCCACTTCACTAAAGTTAGTAGCAGAAGAAGATTCTCCTGTGTTAGCCTCCTTTATCACTCTTTTGGAGGGTGATTTTTTATTTTCCTCCTCCTTTAAGCTTCGTGCCCTTAATTTAGAGTCGCAGAATTGGAACTAAGATATTCCTTCCTTAGAGGCAAAATATTTTATTCTTTAGGATGAATGTCTCATTTTTTTTTTTTAAAGATTAGATATTCCTCCCCTTCTCTCTGAATGCACTGAAACTCAGGACAATTAATTATGCAACTTTTTAGACTCAAAAAAATAAAGTTGCAAGATGGATTGATACTAAAACCTATTTGAATATGTGCTTTCCCTCTTCCTCTTTTTCTTCCTTTCTCTTTATTCAACTTAATGGTAAAATCATGTTGATGGTATATGCTTCCCACAAAGTCTTTGCCATTAATTAATCATGCTAGAATCATTAGTTTCTGCTCTAACATCAATAAGGACACCCACAAGTACTACTTTGCCATACATTTGGCCAGCATCTGGCACCCCTGTTGATTTTTTACACAATTTTCTTGGTTGTGGCCAACTAGTGTGTGCATATTTTAATTAACTTATCTTATCCAGTTCAATAAAAAGAAACAAAAATTTTCACAAAGAAAATCATTATTACCTAACACCCTCCTTAAACATGAGCTATCAGATACAGCCATATTCAATCTAGATTATCCCTTAAGAGCCAACATAGTTGTAAGTATCTATTCCTAGTTGTTGCCCAAACCCCTAAAGGAACTAATATTATAATTAGTATTGGCAGGTGTGCTTTACAAATAGTCTTTGTTTAAGATGGTCTAAGACAATTTGATCCTAGTATTAATCCAACGAAGAGACCTTTGAACCAAAAATTTTGGATATCCATTCATTGAAGTAAATTCTGGGGTCTCAAATAGAAAGAATAACAAACAGAAGGGGAGGGGGCATAAAAGTAACAAAAATGATTCACTGTTAATGAAGCTTTGATTTGAAATTAGCAGGAGAATCCGAGTTTCATTTGCACATAAATCTTTATAAATAGAAAGGAAAAAGGCGTGCAAGGGCATGAAAGAAAGAAAGGACTAAAAGAAAAAAGAGTGGGCTAACAGTAAGAAGAAGAATCATCTTTTATATTGGGGATTTTGAATTCGTACAAAGACTACTCCAAGGTTCTAAAACCAGGCTCTAAGCACATGACCCTCTAATGTCAGGTTGATTGATTCCTTCTCTCACAGCACCTCTCTCATTTTTCTAAACTTTTTTTCTTTCGCCTTCGTTCTTTGTAGGAAGTTACATCCCTCTGCTTTATCCTCTGCTTTTTCTTTTGTCTCTCTCTCTCTTAAGCACTGCTTTATTCCCCCCTGAACTCACCCTAAAAAGAAGACGATCCTCCCTCGATCCTCCTTGTGTTCACAAACAACATCTCCTCCCTCCCTCTTTCTCTCTCGCCCCCACCAGACTCAAACAAAGAAAGGAAGAGGCCAAATATCCTCTTTTGCTCGTGTTTTTTCCTACATACTACCCTGTGCCTATTTTGGCATGAACATCTTCTTAAACAGTGATTGTTAGTACATATTTAATTTTTGTACGTGAAAAAAAATGGCTTCACCATCCGAACTAAGCCTGGATTGCAAACCCCATAGCTATTCCATGCTTCTGAAATCATTTGGAGATCAGACAGATCATACCTACAAGCTTGAAGAGTTCCTTTCTCGACTAGAGGAAGAACGTCTCAAGATTGATGCCTTCAAGCGCGAGCTTCCTCTCTGCATGCAGCTTCTTACAAACGGTACACCTTGAAATGATCATTAATATTAGACAAGTTATGCACATGAAAATTAACAAACTCAAAACCCTCCAATAAACTAAACGCAGAATCAGAAACCTTACAGATTCAATACCATGATGAACATTATACTATCCAACTGGGATATTCATTCTTTTGATCTTCCCAATGGCCATCAAAATTAACCTTTATTTTGTTCTATTTATTCTTCCTCTTCTTTTCCTTTTCCTTCCTCGGATAGAAGTATAAGAGATAGCTTTATCTGTTTAGACAATCCTTTGTCAAGCTTTATTTCTTTGAATGCAAAGTAGTCAGCAATTATTTGTTCTGGATAGTAACATACCATGCAAATTATTTATTATTTTCATATTCTTCTTTTACATACCAAACAATTTAGTTAGCCTGATCATAATTTAATTTTGGGACAGCTATGGAGGCTTCAAGGCAGCAACTTCAGGCCTTCAGAGCAAATCAAGGCACGAGGCCAGTACTAGAAGAATTCATACCCATCAAGCATTCAACCTCTGAAAGCTCTGAGAAGGCATCAAACGTATCAGACAAGGCAAATTGGATGATATCTGCTCAATTATGGAGCCAAGCAAATGAGGGAACCAAGCCACAATCCACAATTACGTCACCTAAAGAAGCTGATATTGGTTTCAGTGTGAGCCCTAAGCTAGCTCTAGACAGCAAACAGAGGAACGGTGGAGCCTTCCTTCCGTTCTCAAAAGAACGAAACTCATGCCAAGGTGGCTCCACATTGCGGGTTATCCCAGAGTTGGCCCTTGCCTCTGTTGACAAAGAAATGGAGGACAAGAAATGTACAGAACCTGAAAATGCAGTGTCATGTCCTAAGAGGGAAAATTCTGGCAAAGCTGGAGGCAACGGTACTGGAGTGGTCATTGATCAAGGAAAAGGGGCTCCAGTTGCATCTGATCCACAAACAAACAGCACCACCAACACTACTAACCAAACTCATAGGAAGGCAAGAAGGTGCTGGTCACCCGACCTGCACCGTCGATTTGTGAATGCTCTTCAGATGCTAGGTGGATCTCAAGGTATCAAAAATTTAATTGAAATTCATACACATATATTTATATAAAATAACCCATATGATCTTATAATCATTAAGATAATCAAGTCTTGATATTTCATAATCATTACTGCTATCATATACTAATAATACGTTTGATTTTTTCCTTTTCTTCTTTTTCAGTGGCCACTCCAAAACAGATAAGGGAGCTGATGAAGGTTGACGGTTTGACCAATGATGAAGTTAAAAGCCATCTCCAGGTATCTCTCTATCTCTCCCACTCTCTTTCTCTTTCTCAGGCATGTACACGCAGGACAGGCATGAAAGAGCCCCCTGCCCTCTTGTTGTACTATTATAATTGCCTTGCCTCACTGACAACGTACCACTCTGCAGGCTGCAGAATGCATATTCTGCATTTCCAAAACACACTTTTTTTTTTTGGGTCACCCCCCCTGCTCATTCTTTCCTTTATGTTATTGCACAGAAATATAGGCTTCACACAAGACGTCCCAGTCCAAGCCCACAAGCAGCTGGGTCACCAGCACCCCAGCTCGTAGTCCTAGGAGGAATCTGGGTCCCACCGGAGTACGCCGCCGCCGCCCACACAGGCGCTCCTGCCCTCTATGGCCCACACCCTACCTCCCACCCGCCGCCGCCGCACTACTGTACCGCCACACCAGTGCACCAAGAATTCTACACTGCCGCACCGCCGCAGCCACCTCCACCGCACCACCACACTCTACACCACCACCACGTCCACATGTACAAAACCAATTCGCACCAGAACTCGCCGGAATCTGACATTCGAGGAGCCGGAGACAGGTCTGAGAGTATCGAGGATGGGAAGTCGGAGAGCAGCAGCTGGAAGGGAGAGAGCGGGGAGAACGAAGGGGAGAGGAAAGGGCTGGCAGCACTGAGGGAAGAGGGAGAAGAGAGTAATGGGAGTGAGATCACTCTCAAGTTCTAGGGATTATGGGATATTCAGATTTTTGGTCTTGCATGTTTTGCTTCCAATATGTATGTTCCACTATTATTCATTCAACAAGTGGAGAAAAGGAAGCAGATATCCTTTTATGTGTTACTTTATTAGGTATCTATCTATCCATGTATTGAAGCGAAGAGGGTAAAATGGGCATAAAAGCGAGCGTTTGTTTTGTTTTGTTTTGCTTTGTATTCTTACTCGGAAAAATTATGCAACAATTGGATTCCATCATGTCTCGCTGTTATTTTCTTGTTTTCTAGATTACAGAATTGCCCTTGGATATATAATATAGTTCGTGACCATGGTTGCAGTATTCACTCAAAGCTATTCATCGTCGTGGTCGTCGTCGTACTTTGTAAAATATATCACACAATTTTTTTAAAATTTTTTTAAAATTTTACAATTTTTTTATTTTCAATATATATATATAACTTTTCATGAAATAAAAAATTATCAAACATTTTATTATAATTTTAAATATTTTAATTAAAATAACCTCCATTTAAAATTTTGTTAGTTTAACAAATATATTTAAATTGATATAAGGTGTTTTAGTAAAAATGTTAAAATTAAACTAAAGTATAAGGTAATTTTTTATTTTAAAATAAATTTATGTATATTTTGAAAATAAAAAAAAAGTCTATATAATTTTAATAAAATTTATGAAAAATCTTTATAATTTATTCTAATTTTTAAGAATGATAAATTTTAAGTAAAACTTTTTTGGGTAGAAAACGGTTAAAATTTTCTTTAAGTATACTTTTCTAAATATTTATTACTATGTTATTCAAATTTTAAAAAAGAAAAGGTAAACTCTTTTTACAGCTTATTTGAGCCCTTAAAATAAGTATCATTCATATACTATTTTTATTTGAGAATATAATACTAAGCAACTAGACAACTTTTAAAACAAGGGATTAATTTACGATACGCAGGGAATCAATTTCCAAACTCTTTGTATGGAGGACATTTCACGCTCTCCATTAGTGCTTAGATCTCATTCAAAGTTATATGTTAAAAAGCATCCTATACTTTGTTCTTTCCTTAACATGATGTTTGGTAGGCCTCTTGCATATGAATCCTCAAACTCATCAACTAAACAAGCCCCAAAAAAGGAATAAAAAAAAAAGTTATTATAGAAAGATCATTTTTTCTTAATTTGAATTTTTTTTTATTATTAAAGAGACATTTTGGACCAAGCCTAATTTCGTATTATAGGCTGGCCTTGCCTCACTATAAGTTAAGCTCAATGATTTGCACACACAACGTAACACTATGAGGGCAATCATATTAAGAAAAAATTTTATATACAATTTTTTTATATTATATCATATTATTTAATTAAAATATAATAAATATATAATTATTTAATTAAAACATAATAAGGGTATTTTTTTCAAAAGATTATATAATTTTTTAATTAAACTATACATTTATTATATTTTTATTAGAAAACTATATATTCATCATATTTTAATTAAAAAAACCTAATAATAAAAATCACATCAGCTTAGTCCTTATACTAATTCATCACTAGCGTCATAGCCCCTCCAATAATATACTATTTTGTCATATCCCAACCAATCTAATCACTTGCTTACCTTCACAAAGTTTGGATCCAAGAACTTGACAGGTGAAATTCGGCCACAACTAATCGATTAGGAAATGGTCTACAAGTCTCTTGGATTATTGTTTATATTCTAACGGCGTTCAGGTACATTAGTTATTAACTTAAGCATCGAGTCTTTATTAGAGTCTTATTCTCCTAAATTGCGTGAGAATAATGCTAAAGAGACTTCAAAATTGCACGTAAATCTCTGTCAAAAGTAGTATTCACCAATTATAAAATAGTACATATTGATAAGAAAGAAAAAACCAGCGTCTCAAGAAATTGAGTTTTCTATAATAACATCAAAAAATTTAACGAGTGGATAAATATTCTATGCTTGCAGACTGCGGTCGGTGAATTAATTAAAATTAAAAAAAACACACGCACGAAATAAGAAGTGAACCCAGCCCAAGACCCTTATATATATATAGATGCAGCAATATCTTTGTGAAAAGTGAGCTAATCCTTAGTGGCTAATGAAGCCAAATTTTTTGCCATGGCATTTCAATTCTCGAAATATAAGACTTGCCTTTAGGATGCTAATTAGTATTTTTACTTTCGTGTCGTTTCTGTTCTTTATTGTCTTTTGTGCTGGGTAACATGTTCGCCACCAAAACCAGACCAACATTCCAATGCCATGCTGATGCAGATTTGATTTTTGGTTCAAGATGGACTTTACCATTTTTATTAGTTCTGGCACTGGGCCAGAGAAGAGGCACCGAAAGTGAATGTCTCTTTTTCATCTTTTTTGTTCTGGTGAGACAATAGGGCCTAAGCCCGAAACAAAAATCACAAATTACCTGGATACTAAGTGAAGGACTTAGGCCCCCACCATGTCTCTAAAAGGAAAATCAGCTAACTTCTAGAAAGAAATTAAGTGTAAGCCATAGCTATGACTTAAACTAAAATTAGCCAGCTAGTCAATGCAAGAGCTGCCTTCTCTGTACGGATGGACCACAACACTCTGCCAATCCTTTCCTACGTAACTTGGTGACTTTTTCCCCATGCATTACTTTCTTGCTTTGGCTTTTGCTAAATGTAGGTTGTAATTTAATTTTAGGAAAAATTATATTTTATGATTATAAATTAAAAATATTTAATTATAAAAGAACTTAAAATTTAAAATTATTAAGAAATTCAAAGAATAAAAAATTTTAAATATGAAGACAACAATTTTAATAGTAGAAAAAAATTACATTTTATATTATAAAATCTATGAACCTTTTTAATTATTCACTCAGTTTCTCCCATTCTTCATGACTCTTTATAATTAAAATTTTTCATCCTTTCGATCTTTCAAATTATTTCAAAATTTAAAATCCTTTACAATAAATATTTTTAACTTATGATCCTTAAATATAATATTCCCTTAATTTAAACATCAATTCCACGGGATTCACGTCTAGATTTGATACTGCAATTTTTTTTTTTTTAAATTTCCGTGCTCCTCAAGTAGTATAACTTTCGGGTTTGATCAAAGACAAATAGACTACTTACGCCGAGACTAAAATTCAAGAAAAAAAATTCTTACAATCTGTCCCCAGAATATTAGCATAACTAAATTCAAATATGTGACACTATACCTAACTATACATCATATGCTTGCCTCCACCAAGCCAACTCTTGGGATAGTTTTGATATTTGGGATTGAATGTGGGAAAGGGGTTGGCCTTACCATCTTAAGATGCATCAAGAAATGGTTAAGAGTACAACTGCGAAAATAAATATGCAGCTTGTTTAATATGCTCAAAATTTATACAGCATAAGTCACAATAACAGGCTTGTCCATCAACTTGACATAAAAATATCAACAAAATTCTTCGAAGATTTATAATCAAAGGATGATGCATTTTATGCTACTTAAGCATCACTGCTATAATCTTAACTATGAAAGACAAATACAATCTAGTGAGCACCACGACAAATGAATGCCAGAGATCATGCATTTCCATTTGTGTATTGCCCATCCTTTAAGCCAACAGCATCACCATCATCTTCACTCTCTAACATTGCCGTATCAACCAGAGTCTGCAAGCAAAAAAAATATGTAAATCTATGCCACCAGCATAAGTTCACCATCAAATCCATATGGAACCTTATGCGGGAAGGAGGAGTTAAATGGCAAGATAGCAACTACATCTCTAGAGGACATGAAACCCTTACACTGCCTAAAATGAACTCAACAATATATGTTCATTGCAATTCTAGTCTGCAAGGTAAACATGCTACAGAAAACAGGACATATTTTGCAGAGTTTCATATATAAATCAGGATTAAAGGAGGTTAAGACACCAACCTGAAGTTCTTTTTCACAGGTTTTTAGTCTTTCTGTGTAATCTTTCACTTGCAGAAAACATTTGTGCAGCTGAAGATTTTCCCAAATCCAATGTCAGCATTCATAAATTTGACGTCAAAATGATAATTCAAAGTAGCTAATGCGTAACTAATTTTACTGGCGATTACCTTGGTCAACTGCATCTGATGATATGAAGAGTGTTTCTTTGCATTAATTAATGCATCCTCCAGTTTCTGCAGTAGTTAACATCTAGGTTAGAAACAGATTTTGCGTTTAAGCAAGGTCATGCAAATAAATGTAGAAAAGTAATGCTTAAAAAAAGGGTTACGCACCCTAGAGTGCTTTTGTAAATCCATAACAAGAAGTCGTTTCTCATCCAACTTCTCTTTCATCTGAGAGACCTGACAAATCAATAAATTTCAATTTCCTGAACTATCAACACAGCAGAAGTGAAAATAACAAATGGAACGCTAAAGCATGATGACTAGAAAGTTTTTTTAATCATTCAACTAATGATACCCCAAATCAGCATTTAGCAAGAACTAGAATTCTGGATTGCCCTCATAAGAAAAAGCAAATACCCCCAAAAATATATTTGCTGCCATTGATTAAAACAAATTATAATTTGTCACAACATCACAAAGATGGCTAAGAGCACAGGCTTGATCATTTAATAAAAATTGACATGATATATTCATTTAAATTATTACAACAAACCTCCTTTTTCAGCTGACCAACCCTTTGAGTTGACCTCTCTAATTGATCTTCAATCTGGAATCCGCAAAAAACATATGAAAATATAACAGAGATGTTCCACAATCAGCTTGAGTTTATCCATGCATTAAGCCACCTGAACAAGGAATTCCTAAATGCTTACATTACCTGATCATCGTGATTACCATTTGAGTCTGATGAAAAATCCATGCTAACTTGTTTCATAACATTCAATCTGCAGGGCAAACAGCAATTCGTCTGGTGAAAAGAAGATATATACAAGGTAAGCTGTCCCTCACTAGTTTCAACTAAGGAAGACTAGCTGCAACTCAATTGACGACAGAAGAAGTGTTAATAAGTGCAATGGAAATATTCAAATATCTACTGCCAAGTAAACCCAATTGTCAGGCGGGCTTCAGGTTTTACTTTACATATACAATCATTGGGCTTAGTGCTTGGACCCTTTAAAAATTGGCACAAATGAAGCCTGCACATGGCCCCTGATCAGGTCTGCCACCAACACTAAGATATAATGATAATTTAATATAGCACAAGCATAATTTAGAAAATATGATGAGGCCTCAAATACCCTCCTATGATTTACACAAAGGTGTTAAGGTATGTAAAAAAGAGATCACATTACAGCCCTCCACTGACTACTAATTAAAGACCATAGTTTTCATGATTGTTCATTTATTCTGCAAGATACCACCATGCTAGTAATACTGGTGACTATAGTTTCAAAGGTACTTTTATCGATCCATCACATTTACATATGTTTCCAAAGAGAAATTGTGTCATTAGCTCATTGCTTATAAAAAGATAATTAAAAAAAATCAACAAACATGCTTTAATGAAAATTCCAACAAAAATACATTTGTCACATTAGAACATAGCTCTGCCCAAAATCTCTCACAATATCCAGCATTACAAGGTTTCTACCATAAACTTTCTCTATTTTCTTCCAGAACTTTGCTTCAACAATATCATGCAAAAACTGAAGAAACAGTAACTAGAGAAAGCAGTGAAGATGAGCTCTTATTCTTATTTAGGAATAGGAAATACTTAAAGATGTATCAAGCCAAAAGATTCAAGTACACTGACAATGAATGTTCATAAAATAAGTGATATCAAAGCACGTTTGACTAATAAGGCTTTCTTTATAGGAATTATAGTCACTTCTAATGGTGCTGAATTTGAATGAAAACAATAATAAATACTCAAGCACATATGAGCAGACAAGCCACAAAGTCACAAAGGGAGAAGAAGGAGAGCAGGGGTGAGTTTACCCATTGTTTCTCCTTGAGTGTTCATTTCTATCCCCATCAAAACTTCTGTCAGGATCATTGATCCTATCCATCTCTCTGTCTGTATCCAAATCCAAGTTATAGTCTCTTTCCATAGCTTGACAATGTGCTCTGCTGTGTTCTTGTTCATCATCTGCCAGATGTCTCTCTTGACTTCGATCTTTATCTAGCAAAGGTTCTCTTGCTTGATCATAATAATGTGTATGTTCGTATCTTCTATCCCCATCATGCTCAAAGTCTTGGGACCTATCACGCTCTCGAGACCTTTCACGCTCCCGAGACCAATCACTGTTTTGATTCCTGTGTCCATCCTTATCACGATTATAACCTCGGTCTCGATCTCTACCACGAACCCAGTCTCCGTTCCTATCAGAATTATGATGAACATGTTCCCTACCAAAATTTGATCTTCCACCTCGAGTCCTCACCCCATTTACTTTAACCACGCGCCCATCAATGGCCTGATTCAGAGCAACAGTAGGTCAAAAGTCTAAAACTTTTAACACAAAAATCATAAGCAAATATTAGCCCTTCCTTTTGTTCAATGATAGCTCCTCAGTTCTCCCCTTTAAAAACATAGAAGGAGGACAATGAGGATGCTCAGAAACCATAAAGGTGCAGGTTTATGATATTCTCATTCATTAAATAAACAAAGAGATAGATTAACTAGCAATTTCATACTCTGCCATTCATGTCATTGATTGCATCAATTGCTGATCGAGGGTTTGTGAAAGTAACAAAACAATAGCACTTGCCCCTAGTCCGGTGATCATTAATAATCTGCAAATTGAACCAAACAATCAATTTAATCGTCCCAATTCACAAACCTTCCGCGTGTATAAGCAGCAAATAACGCTACTAAGCAGCTGGATTATTATCTTTTCCGCGTATAGCACAATATACCAACCAACTAATAAAACCGAAATAAATGAATTCGATGCCACAAGTTGCCTGTCCACAGCATCAGAATCGAATCAAAGTTAGCGATACAACCCACATCAAAAAAGCAGAAATTGACGGGCTCAACTAACTGAGACTACTTTCTCCCAAAACTAAATGTGAAACGAACCAGATTTAAAAGCGAAACCTAAAAAATAAAAAATTGATTTGCAAGCACAGCCACCGTCTTGCCCATAATACTGGGATCCCAATAATTTAAACTATCCTGTGTAACTTATCCCTGAAATTAGCAACGCCAAACTACAACAAAGACAGATAGAGTGCTGTTTAGCGAAAAACCCACTTGCTTTAAACCCAAAATACAAGCATGATACGAGTAGGGGTGGTGAAGGTGAAGATGTGGAAGAAGAAGATAGAGAAGATAAATACCTTGACATCAATAATGGCGCCATACAAATCAAAGACAGTGCGTATGGTATCTTCGGTGGCATCGTAAGGAAGACCTCCGACGTATATGGAGCTCTCGTCGTCAATCGTCATTGTGCCTAGTCTTCGCCCTTCCGTATCACTTCGTCTTCGCCTTACATCCGAACAAATGCCCCCCTCGCTCCTCTTCACGCCCCGCTCCGTGCCCCACAATCCCCCAAAAATATTTTTGAGTTTTCTTTTACGTTTTAAAAAACTATTTTATTTCCTTATCTATTTATAAAATTTGTAAATAAAATAAATTTTAAAATGTTACAAACACTTAAAATTGTTTGCAATAAACTGTTTCCTTATTACAATAATTTTCATCTACATCAAGTTAAGATGACGATGGATATATTTAAAATAGTTTATTATAATTAAAATTTATATATTAACGTTGTAAGTAAACTTTTAGTTCAAGTAAATGAATTATAATTTTTTATTTTAACATTTTCTTTACATATTTTTTATATTTATTTTATTATGAACTATATCATTTTGAATATTAAAAAATTTTAAGAACATTTACAATAAACAAGTTTAAAACACTTAAGAAAATCATAGAGTGAAATTTTATTTTAGCCCTTCATAGATAAAATATTTTTTAATTTAATCTCTTAAAAAATTGTCTCCTCAATTTAATTTTTGATAAATAAATTATTTTTTAATTTAATTTTTTTATATAATTTCTTTTTTAATTTAATTTATAATATATAAATATTTTTAAATTTAATATTTTATAAATAAAAACGTTATTAATAATGTCCGTCTATCAATCTCTTCTCAATAAATTTGACAGATATAATGGCATGTAATATATTTTTATGATAAGTCACCAATAATGTATTTTTATCATCCTACTATTAATTTCTTTTTCATTTTTTGGGTGAACTAGTGGGGCCAAGGCCCAAAAGAAGAAAAATTACAAGAATATTAAACTTGGCGGTTGTAGCACCTCCAAACAGAAGTTTAGCTTACCCTTTAGAAGGATGAGAAAAGAAAGTCATTCCATGCCCCTAAGAACAACTAGGGTTTGCTAACCAGACTGCGCTTGAGTTACTTTTTCTCCAGGTGTGATGAATCTGTATCTGCCAATTCTGATCCATATTTGTAGAAAATGACGTTTAGTCTTTCCTGTTTCTAATAAATTCTGAAACCACCACCAGAGAATCACCCTAAATAATAATTTTAATCAGACCCAGCCTCATAAACAAGTGTAAATTTGAGAGAATTCCCTACAACTCAGCCTCATCTGAGGTGCAAATGCCTATAACAACCCCCCTAGCCACCTGCATCATCTCCTCTTCTTAGGTCCCCAGATCCTGCCCTTAGCAGCACCGTTAACATTCATCTTTGCCCATCCAGTGGAAGGGAAGGACCACCCAACTTCAGCCCTCAACTTGTTCAATCTCCCTTTAATACTGTGACCGCTTGTACCCATTATTTCATAAACAGCGCATAATTGGCTTTAAAGGAAACTCAGGACACTGGAAATCCTAATCAAGAAAGGACCCATCCCGCCATGGCCATAGGAACCGGCAATTAACACCAAATATAGTCGGTCATCTATTTGAATGAGAACTATCGCATGAACGGGAAAGATTGCTGCAAAACCAGTCATGGCATTGTTGGGTATAAAAGGTGGTTACATCTTTTGAATGGGTCAACCTGTTCCATATTCTAGATGCAACCAGGCAGTCACGCCGTACATGCATGGTATCCTCTTTAACGAGGAGACATTTGTGGCACAAAGAGGAATCACCAGCCCACTTAGATCAACATGTTTTCGTTTGTAGCTTACCACAAGTAGCTTGCTACATGAACACTCGCAACCTGTGTGGTCCTTTCCATCTCTAAATATGACCCCACACCTCATTAGCTTGACTGCGATAGTAACCACACAAGGATCTATACATAGACGAAACAGAGTAGGTCTTATCAGCTTCAAGTTTCCACCTAAAGCTGTCGGTGCTGTCCTTCACTCATGGGGTAAGCTCGCTAAAATCTTTAGAATGATCTCCCGGGGTAAGAGGTTTTCTAAACGACCACCATTCCACTTACCATCCGAGTTGACCATTTCTTTCAGTAGTACATTGTTCTCTATGACTGGTAGAGGCATACTAGTATGGTTTTTCAAGCAACCCCTGTCATTAAGCCACTTGTCTTCCTAAAACCGAACTGAATGGCCATTACAAACATCACAAAAGACATTTACATTTACTTTCGGCCACAAGGAAGCCAGCGTCTTCCATAGCATGGAATCACTTAGTTTGGCTATACACTCTGTTACAAGGTTAGCTCCGCTCAAGTATTCGCCTTTCAAGACCTTGAAGCAGAGATTATCAGGTTTATTTATGAGGTTCCATCCAACTTTGCAGATGAGGGCTTTATTCATTGTCTTGAAGGACCCTAAACCGAAGCCTTCCAGTTCCTTCGGTAGACAAAGCTGATCCCATCCAATATAGCACGGTGCTTTCTGACAGTATCCGAAAAACCCCAAATGAAGTTCCTCTGCATTTTCTCCTACACGTTGCAGATTGAAGACGGCACTCTATTATGTTTCATATGGAAAGCGGGTATCCCATAAGCTACTGACAGCAGTAAGGTCAGTCTTTCTGCTAATGAGAGGCATTGACTTTTCCATCCAGTGAACTTCCCCTTAGACTTATCAATGAGAAACTGGAAGTTGTTTTTATAATTCCAACCATGATGAATGTAAGAGGCCAAATATCTGCCTAGGTTAGTGGCTTTAGAAAAATCACCTATCATCTTGCGTGTGAGCCTTTACATTGCCTGAGAAATAAATGCAAGCCTTGTGGGCACTTATTTGCCGGAGATGGAGCAGAACAGTTTCAAGTAATGCAATATTGATAATCTCATTTACAGTATATTAATAAAAAATATTATTATTAATAATTTTATATATAAAATCCTGAACTAAATAAAAAGGACAATTCTATAAAAGATTAAATTAAAAAATATTTTATCTATAGAGAATCAAATTAAAAAAATAATTTTATAAAATACTAAACTAAGAAATACTCTATTTCTTAACAACCAAAACATGATTTTACTCAAAAGCACACATATTATCTATTTTTCATTTTGGAATATATATAATCTGTCAATTGAAGACATCGTCCGGTATTTATAAGACAAGTCTATTGATAGTAATTTGCGTGTTGATTTGCTGGTTCATCTATCTATTATTTTATTAACTTAATAGACACATTTTTTATTAACGAAAAGAAACTTTTAAATTATTACCAATAACTCATTATTTTTTTATTTCCGAACTACAATTATATGTTACAATGATTAAATAACATGAGAAAATAAAGTAAAATTTCCAAAGTGGCAACATAGAGATGGAAGCGTGCAATCCTTTACCGCGACCCGTTAAGTGTGAATACACAAATGTAGATTCAGCCCAATACTATTGTCTAATAAGAAGATGTTCGGTCCATTGCGTTTTATGAAATAATATTTAAGGTGCACTTGTTTATATTTTTCTTCTTAAATTTTTAATAAAAATATAATATGTGTAAAATGTTTTTTGGCAGATACATAACCATATGGTGATGATAATCAGTAAAAATTACATATTTGATATGTCTATATTAGAAAATATGGTAGTAAAAATATCGTTATACCTATTTTTTTTTTAAAGATTCAAAACTCCACTTTTTTGGTTAAAATAGTAAGTTGATTATTTAACCTTTATTTTTTTTAAAAAATAATTTCTTAAGTTTGAAGTATTTTAAAATAGTTTCTTAAATTTAAAATTGTCTTATAAAATACTTTTTAAAATTAAATATGCTGAGAAATTAATATTTGTTAATTTTAATGCTCATGTGACAATCACTATTTAACTCAAAAAAAAAAAGAAGAAGTCAGATCTTAAACGAAACGCAAGAAGGAGAGATAACTTCACGCCCTTCCTTTCTCTGCCGATATCGTACTATTCCTCACATATGGGTTGAAACAGACTATGGGTCCGACGGGTTTTAATTCTGTGCATTTTTTTTAATGTATTTATATATATATATATCTATCTAATTTAAACTGTTTAAATTAAATTTAAATGATTTAATTTTTTATCTTAGATTTTAATATTTTATTTTAAAAATACAAAATACAGAATTAAAAAAATTAATTATTTAAATTTTTTAAAAAATAAAAATATGAAATTTAAAGTGTTCAAAACGATTCAGACAGATTCTAAAGATGTGTTGCGGGTCCGAGGACGTAGTGCAACTGCGCACATTGGTAAAAAAAACTAGGGCAGCATCTCAGTAGAATTAGAATAACGAGGCACCAAGTAAGTTTTTTTTTTTTGGGTTTTATTTAGTCACATATTAGGGTCAAAAAGCCTAACAAAAGGAGAATCCAACAAGTGGCAGCCTTCCTTTGTACATTGGTCTGTTATCTGTTATCGCCTTCTCTATTCTACTCAATGCGACGTTGGGTACTAGCTGCCTGGTACGTCGCTCCAAGGCTATGTCACTGCACAAGTCAGTATATGCTACATTCCAAGCCCAAACCATTCATGAGTTCCCTCTTGTTCAATGTTTTGGCTTCTACATGCTTCCTGTGTCCCACAATTACCCTTGCTTTTGTCTTAACCCATCTCTTTTCTTAAAGTGAAAATGACGAACAGGAAGCAAAGGCCAAAACAGTGTAGAGGAAAAAGCTAGCTACCTCTATCTTCAATATTTCTATTATGAAATATTCATCAAATCAAAGCATGTCATCATCTGCAAGAATCATTGCATACTTTGTTGAGAATAATTGATATTTGCTTTTGAATTTTGATGGGGCTTGTTGATTTTGTTTGATGCAAAGCATATATATATATATATATATATATATATATATGTAACACGAACAAGAATTCAGAATGGATTGATCAGGACAAGAAGCTTTAAAAGATAAGCTGCTTTGACGTTTGTCTCGTATTATAAAGTACACGTTAAGCTTCTCTCTTTTTCTCCCTCTTTCTCGAGTGCAATGACACATTAATGGTGGTGGGTCTGTGGCTTTAAAACGTGATTTTGTTGGCTGATAGTGGAGATCGAACCAAAAGTTGCTTTCAATTCAATTAGTGTTTACAGCTTTGCAACGTGCCTAGAGGGCCACTATGACTCGGTTAAGAGAAAGATAGCATTTCTCTCAGAGCAAAATTTTAAGTATAGGACTTCATTTCTAAAATTATTTGGAAAGAGGAATAAAAACTATTTTTTTAATGAAAAATCCTCAAAATGAATTTTTAACTGAGTTTTAATTATGTCAGACAATATTATGAAAAAAAAAATCTTACTTTTTAAAAAATAATATTTTTGAAAAATCTTTATTTTGGGTCAAATATGTTTTGAGATAATCAGTTTTTGAACCCAAAGGCTTTTCTTGATGGAAATTTTCTTCTTGGCCAAAAGTGTTTTTGAAGAAATTTGATCTTGGCCAAAAAAGTTTCTTTAAGGAAAATATTCATCTAGGCAAAAATGGTTTTATTCATTCTAGCCAAAAGTATCTTAAGGAAAAATGTTTGAGAAAATTAGTTTTGTATCAAAGAAATGTTTATTAGCATAACGTGTTATATAGGTTTGGTCGAAACAAATTAATTAGGATTCATTTGGCACGCAAAAAGTTAGATATAGAAATAAAAAGAGAAAAAATGTGATTTTAAATATAGAAAATAATTTTATTACTCTTATTTTTTATAATTGAATAATGATTAATAGATAATATTAAATAATAATTAAATAATAATTACAAAGGCAAAATAGGTATCACAAACAAATTTTCCCTTGCATTCCAATGAGCCTTTACAATGTTGGGCCATCATCGAATACTTCTACCAAAATGTTTATATCATAAGGACAAGTGTCAAGGCCATGAAGACTTTTATCAACAATTGACTTTTACTTGTTAGAAATTACATCATTTAAATGTGATTTATCTTATTTTTATTTAATAATTTTTTATATTTTTGGTTTTAATGCTTATATTTTAATAGCTTTGTTTAAGCTCTTAGGATAAAATTAGTTTAACAACCCATTTGGTTTGTAGTTTGCAATAGCAACATTGATGCATTCCCTTTGCATATGGCTAATTGTAGGGAAGGCAATTACATAGAATAGTGAAGGAAAATCTTGACGCATGCAGGACTCGTTTGGTATGCAGAATGAAATTTGATGAGAAAGAGAATGAGAATGAAAACGAATATTGAGAACCAAATTCTGTTTGGTATGACTAAGGCAAGAATGCAAAAAATATGTGATTTTTATGTTTGGTTTGATAGAAAAAAAGAAGATATGCAAAGCAAAAAAGGTAGAAAGACCATCATACCCTTAAATTAATGAATTTCAAAAAATAACAATGATTTTTTTGTTTTAGTCTGTGATTCAAATTTTTAGAACAAAGGAAAAATAAGCAAAAAAGAAAAATGCAAGACCCCAATTTAGGGCCTTAATTTTGATGAGCTATAGATAAACAAATGAAGAAGCTTCATTCCATTGAAAAGCTCCTACAACTATCGCAGATATTGGACACCACAAGTATCACGAATTTTAAACACCATTCATCAGCTTCTTCAAGAAGTTCATGGCTTTTCAACTGAGGTATCCTTTATAAACTATACATTTTCTTCCCTCCTGATCTCATGCTTACCTATGTATATTTTGAGAAATTGTATTAAAGAAATCAAGTTCCAATTTCGGTATAACCCAATTCCAGTTGTGCGTCGCTTGTGTTACTCGGTTGAGATTTTTGTTGTTTCTAAGATGATTATGATAATTGTATTGTTCCCTTGTTTTGGGTACAATTTGGGTGAATTGATTTCGCTTTTACTCCATTTTGTGAAGAATTTATGTTCTCTTCTATTACAATATGGTTTTGTGCTATCATTTTTGTGGTTTTAAATTATTATATGGGTCAAATTCTGACATATGTGATTAGTAATCGTGGCACCTGAGTTTTGGAATTCAAATTCACCTTACATCAAAGCATTTGCTAAATCTATCAATACCCCTACTTGCATTATTTATGGATTATTACATTGTTCATCTTGAATCTTTGGTGTTTTGCATTACAGAAGCAATCCTTAGTTTAATGTTTGTTCATTTGATTATGATTCCTTGATGATTTAAAAGATCACAAAATAGAGATGCTGCTATTGAGCCTTACTGCAACCTGCAACTAGCAAACATATATTAGTTGTTAAAATTCTAGCAAGTTGTGCATCTAAGTAAGGGTATGATGTTAAAATATGCATATACTAAGAAAACCTTTGTAATCTTTTATTTATCATACCCCAAAACAAATGCTGCACAAAGTTAGGTGTTGGCATAATATGGTATACATTTATTAGTTATAAAACTCACAAGTACAAGTTAAATGCTCATGCCTATATTTGTTTGAAAGGCTTTAGATAATAGGAGGTTTATGGTAGGGTTTTGGACTTTGAAAATGGAAGGCTTGAGAGGATGACCTTGGGCCTATGTCTTGAGACATTGCAAAAATTCACTCTTATTAAGCATACCTTTATCTCAATAAAGCCTTTATCAGTAAGGAATCAAATAAAGGGTGGTTCTTTTTTGAAAACTAATTAAACAGAGGAAGATTCTGACTGATTTTCAAAACTTGTAAAGTAGAAAACTCAAATTAGAAAACTCTAATATCTACACATAGAACTTAATAGAGAGAGTAAAGTAGCAAAAGAAGAATACTCGCCATCATTAGCAGTAGCAACAAGGACTACTAGAATCAACAAAAGAAAATGCAAAGCCATAGATTCAATCTCCCCCTCCCAAAAAGAATCCCTAAATCTGGAGAAAACTCAATAAGGAATGTTTGAGAGTGAGAGAATAAAGTGAGAAAATGACCTAAGTATAGTTGGGTTAATCTTTAGAAGAATAAATGTGTGTGAGAGAGAGAGAGAGAGAAAGGGAGAGATGGGATCACATATGGAGGGGAGGATGGTCAGAAAAATCAAACAAGAAAAAAATTTTAGATGAAGGTCCTTTCACTGTAACCAAGCAAACTAGAGGCAGCAGAAGAGAAAATCAAGGAGTTAAGGCAAACACCTTTTTTCTCCTTTTTTTTTAAAAGAGAGTTTAATGGTGATTTTTCAGATTTGTTTATAGTATATTGTAGCAAAAGGACAAACCTAGCCATTAAAGTATCATATTTCATTCCTTATTAGTAGATAGTTATCTTTACTATGTGACATGGAAAATCAAGGTCCTCTTGACGACAAGTTATAAGGTGGGCCCTTCTTTTTATACAATTACAACTAAATGATTAACAAGCTTGTTATTGGAATTTGGACCAATGTGTTTACCGATGGTAGTGTTAAACAAAAGCAGGTTGGGGCTGTGGTTTTGTTTGCTAACATTTCCACCTAAAAGTAATAATAATTTCTTCAGATATTATATGATGCTTGTTTGCTGACATTTCCACCTGAACTAAATCATAAATTCTAGTTTGTTCCCATTTAGGGCTTTCATGCATAATGGAACCTTCATGAACTATAACTTATGCATATGTTGATTCTAATGAAAGATTAACATGAGATCAATATTAGTGTTTTATATTATGACTGATTGTAATTCTCAATTGTAGGTTATGATATCCACATTAAGTGTTGGTGATAGTAGTGGGCCTAATGGTCCTAAATTCCATAATAGGAACTGCTTTTGTAATTGAAGGGTAGCCATAAAGATTTTAGAGATAGAGAAAAGCCTGGGGAAATTGTTTATGACATGTGCCCACAACCAGTGCAAGTTTTGGCAATGGCTCTCACCTTTTATGGGAGATGAGCATCCAAGCATGGAGGCACATGGCTTCAATTCAGATGTATGCACACCGAACCTAGATATTGGGAAACTCTGGCAAAGGATAGTGAGATTAGAGAAGGCTATGGAAGGGATTGAGAATGGTATAAGACATCAAGTAACAAGATTAGAGAGAGTTGTAAGTAGATTGAAGATGATTTTACTGCTTTAGATGATATTGTTGGTGATATGCCTACTAACTATCCCTTTTTAATGTATTAAGTTGGATATTAGTGTGTCACTTTTGTTACTTAATCATGCAAGTGGGTTATTTACATCATACCATATATGAACAATGTATATGATATATATAATATAATGTCAACATATGATATAAATAATACTATCATGGATCATTTGGATTTTAGTAATAGAAATATATAACGTGATTGAGGAAAATAAGAAGTAAATATAGGTAATTGATGTTAATCAATTGAAAATGAAACCTCAAACAATTGATTGTGTTGGCTGCACACACAAGGAATCATTCTAGAATACACTTGCCTTAATGTTATATGTCAAATGAATGTATTCAACTCACACTCTATGTTGTAACATAATCAAAGTATTGCTAATAGTCACTGCATCCTGGGACTGCCCTGCCTATGATGAAATATACATACTAGTTATATATACATCTATTCAAGTTATTTCTGTGATAATATCTAATTGGAATTGGTATTAAAACATTTTCATCTATATAGTATAAGAATGATGAAACATTACTTAATTATTTATTTAAAATTTCTTAAAGAGTAATACTTTTCATGTAACAATTTTTTTATTGAAAAATCATATCTGTATTTACACAACTATAAATTAAAAAATTAAAAAGGACAGGGAATATCTGAGAGTGTTCTAACAAAACATGTTGGATAGATATATCCTTTGAAGTCAAGTTTTATTTGCCTGCAATTCTCCATCAATTTATAATATGTACCCACGAATATTTACTGATATTATATATATATATATATATATATGTAACGTGAAAATTAAGTGAAAAGCTAATTTTCTATTGAAAAATAAAGTTACGTTCTTTGGCTCAAGTGCTCCCTTCCAAGTTCCAAGTTCTAGTAATACTGATAATTTTTAGAAATCAAAATTTGCAATCACTATTGGATTTGATTCCGATTTAAAGTGAAATTATCAATGCAATGCAACAATGATATTGTGATTGAGTTGGCATACACTTTTGAATTGCACCATATTTAAAAGAGAGAGAGAGAGATTAAAAAAAAGCAAATTGAAATTAATTGCCAATAAAGATTTGTAGTGAGAAGTTCACTCATCAACTTCATGGGCATGGGCAGACATATCACACAATAGTCACAACGATAACATAATGATGTATTTTCCATTGCACTATCCATTCTTTTTCCCCCCTTTTAAATACTTACCCTTTTGTAAGTTAAGACAGATACACTTGAATACTAGCATTTTATCATTCAACATATAGGACAAACATTGACATATCCATCATAGTCCTTACACAAGCATAAGTTCCTACAAGGCATTAACAACATTGAAACCTCTTTTGCCTTGCATGCCTTGCAAATCGTATGCTCCTCCGTGCCTTGCTTCTTGCTAGTAGATTTCATTGGCATACCATGGATGCTTAGCAGGTTATTGGGGTCAATATATGAGCAATATCATCAGCCTCACTGTCCCCAAACCTTTCTTTCCCTTGTTCAACTCTTAGGGAGATGGCTTGCTTGAGATTATTCGTTAGAATATTCACAACTGATTCAATCCCCACATCTTTTTCCTTTAGCTTCTTGCTTACACCTTTCTCAATGGCAACAAGAAGAGATGCCATGTGCTTTTGTTTCATGTCTCTCACTCCTTTTGATAATTGGTCCTTCTCTGTAGAAATTTATCAAAACAAGAGATCAGAGCAGTGCCAATATATATGACCCAATTGATAATTCCATAACCAAGGTACCACTTATGCGTATAATTAGTGTCATGCAAATATAGTATAACTTTCTAAACATCATTTCATGCGAATATATATAACATATTACATTACCTGAAGCTTAATATACTGGTCTAATTCTTCCTTCTGCCTATGAGGGTCAATTCTAATGTTGTCACCAAGGGATAATATGATTGAAGGCGTGCTAGTCATGCTTCCACTTGTAGAAGTGATAGATGAGTTTATACAAGGAAATGCAATTACTAATAACAAGTGCTATTTACATCTAAAGTTTCAATATCATATTTTATGAGTGCATGCAGGAGATAAGCTAGAGTAGAAATAACCAGTGATCATCTCATGTAATATAGGGAGACTCACACATAAAACAGTGCACATAAGTTAAAACATGCAGACATGCAAAAATAAAGAGTAGCTATAACTCAGATCTCATACTCCTCCATTATCTTTCATGAAGGAAGAGAAGTCATTTCCTGTGGCAAACTTAGGGACAAAGGAAACACAGTCTTACTTTAGAATAATCTTGAAAGTGGAAGTTATGAAAAAATCTAAGTAGAGAAAGCTATATCAAGTAGCTTTAAAATCAGTAAACATGTACAAATATAATCCAATCAAAAGCATAAGTTCAACTAACAAGGTAGGCACACATAACATGTGAAACAACCATATTCCAAACAAAATGTATTCAGTGCACAAATTCATGATCACATAACAGAAGGTATGAGAAAACTCAATTTCCAAACAATTGTAGCTAATTTGCTACATTAGTTTAATACTAAAATTGAGTCTCATCTAAGAAAACATGAAGCATAGGATTACCATTATTGGCCCCCAACATTATCCTAGGTTTAATGCTTGCTTAGCTCAAGTAGTGTAACTTGTAAAGTAATACAAAAGCTTCCAACAAATATGTACAGGCAAAAAAGAAAGGAGTAATTAACATTAACTTTTAAATATTGACAAATTAGTAACATGAAATATTTTAGCACCACCAAAATTACTTCAACTTGTTTGTAAGCTTTTCTTACAGCATTATCCAAAATTACTTCAACTTGTTTTCCAAAAAAAAAAATTATTACAAACTCAAATGTAAAATTTAACTGTTAATCATGTTGTAACATGATAAGCCAGTGGCTTGTGCCTTGTAACAGTGTGCTTCAAGTAGTGATAACAAATTACCATGGTTCTAGGTAATTGACTAAGCAATAATAAATGAGAAGTGTCATTTGCATTATATACATTAGGATTGTCATATCCATTAGATATATCAAAATAAGGCATTTGTCATGGCTAAGGATATAACACAATGTCTTAAGTGCCACTCATAGGCATACCTAGCCGACTTTTGTACATCAAAATAAGACACTTTTATAGACATAAACATTGCTAAGCTTATTCACATCAAAAAATCAATAGCTAATGTAGCCAACTGTTTATCAAGCATTATGGCCTTCTAAAGGTCTACTAGAGCCCCAAATCTATGTCATCTCCATGTTGCATCCTGGTGCACACATGCATGATAGCCACTTATAGACATCAATTTTTCATTGTTTGTATTGGGCAAACACCTCTAGTAAAAAAAAATCAACTATCCTAAGCACTACCATCTTAGCTAATATTTACACCAAAATAGAGTCAACAAACAATAAAGTCCTAAACACACACATCATAGACAATATCTACACCAAAATAAAGTGCCTTTGTTGGGCACACACCTACTAGCCAAAAAAACATCCCAAAAAGCACCTTTTCTAAAAAGTCATCACCTTCCGTTCACACAACTAATTGCCATTGTCCATCAACAAACTAACATACCAAAAAAAAAAGGATGAATTGCCAATGTCGCATCAAAAACTTAGGTGTTTCAACAAGAAGATAGTATATTATTTGAGCACATACTGTATCCAATCCACTTTTGACTCATCTGAAATGGTGGGGAACAAAACAAGCAACCGATCATCTTTAGTAATCTTGGTTAAAACCCTATACAGCTTAAACTATATCAAGCCATCAACCTTAAGTAACGCTTCATATCACTTCTCTACTCATTCATCCATAGCAACCTTGTGTGCTAACTTGTTTACACGAGTGCACATTTTGTCCATAGCCAATTGAATGCTTTTGCTAATAGCTATGCCAACAGCATTGATCACTCATGTGCTCACTTTGATCACGACTACTCTTACACCTTTTCCTTGGGCAAGAAAATGCCTCACCTCCATTATGTTAGAACAAATCAGTTAATGGACTGTCATGGTCAAGCTCTGGTGGCGTATTGGTGGCCATTACATCCTCTAAGCTAACACCTTCATCCCCAGCATCCAAGTCTTCTAGGATGTCATAAGCAGATGCAGCATCCCTCCCCGTGGCACGATCTTTTCCAAATGCAAGGCATAGTTCCTTAAAGTATAAGAATGGCCTACACCTAAATGGTGCGGCCTTTTTATGTGTCTAAAAACAAAAAAAAAATTAGTAAATTCAACCATAAATAGCCTAGAAAGTAAGAGAAAAAATCACTAAGTTACATCAAACTTACACCACTTTAACTACAAATGAACCAAAACCTTTTACTCCAAAGAAACCAGAAATCGTCAACAAAATTAAGTCACAATATAGCAACTTTTCAACATCTTATAATACCAAAATGAATGAAAATCACAATAACTTTTTGGATTAATGAAATGAACCATCAGTTAGAAATTTCTAGGACACTATTAAGTGTTCACACACAATCAAGTGAGTAGCGTGCACTGTTATTGGAAAACTTTCTTGGAATCCTATATTTAACATAACAAACATAAGGATGGAACACAAAAAATACATAATTATCTTTGGAAAAGTTGAGAAACACTTATGGAATTTTTAGGGACATGCAAAAGATTAGGCAAGTGAAGGTAAGGAGAGGAGTTTAAAGGCGAGTGAATATGTTTTCAATGTAAAATCCTTTACAATCACCAATCAAAGCTTTAGCTTTACCATTATAGGTAGCTTTGTTCTGTTGGTTGTTGACATCATGTGTAATGTGATTCAATTGATGGAAGATAACACTATACATTATTATGCAATTATATCTTTAGTATGTATCAATTATAGCAACTATATATATATATATATACATATATATATATATATATAAAGTATAAAACTACATATATATAGTTTGGTATAGTTATATAACTAAATATATTCTATGTATATATATATATATATATATTCTTTGCATCTTCAGAACCTATCAAGTTTTTTCCCCAATCATATGCTATGACACCAATATATATAACCTACATATAGTTACATAACTATATATTGTATACATATATATATATATATATATAATATAGTTATATAACTAAATATAGTACATATACATATATATAGGTACATAACTATATATATATATCTAGATAGATAGATAGATATGTATATATGTATGTATGTATACTCATTTTGATCATATTAATATGAGGCTTGGAAGTAAGAGCTGAATTTATCTATGGCAACTAAAACAAAGACTTCCTCATAGTTGAAACATCATCCTAAACCCATATGTGAACTATTAAAAAAATTGTAAACAATAAAAACAATTTTACTGGCATTTTAGTTATAGTAGGATAAATTCCAACAATACCATATCCTAATGCATAAAACCACAGGCCACTTTATACATATTTGCGTGCTTCATTAAAGACCAAAACTCAAGCTTAGCTTACCATTTGCTTACATATGTATAACAACTTTATAACAAACCATTTGCATCAGATTCATAGCAACTTTATACAAAGTGCAGTAACTTTAAGCAATAATAGAAAAAACATCTTTAACTCATTTGTATAGCAACTTTAAACTAACTCACAATAAGTATAAATAAAATTGTAACAAAACTCCAAATATAAAGTCACGTCTCATAATCAAAGTGTTACCTTCATGTACTCATCCCATACTTCTCTTTCAATAGTGACACACTTCTTGATTAGGTCCTAACCATACTCGCTTATGTTAGGTCCGTACACCATATCATACATTGTGCTCCAACTTGTTCTAAATGTTTTTAGCTGGGATTATATGTAAGGGATACCTTTGAGGTCATACCTAGGAGATTTTTCTTCCATCCTTACCTCCAATGCTCCTAAATACCCGGGTCTGAACCCATTCTCACCTAAGAATTTCCCCTCAACCCATAAGTCAACTAGGCATTACACGAACAATACATCTTCGTCGGGGGTCCATACATGCTTTGAAACCTGGGTGCTAGACTCGAGATGTTGTTCCATCAATGTAATCTAACCATCAAACACCATTAATAGTAAATATTATCCAATAAATAAATACAACTAATAGTTGATATTACTAAATAAGCAAAAACCAATATTAATCACAAGTAAAATGAAAGAACCATTTGTAAGAATAAGATGGAATGTTTAAACCAGTTTATTACACCTATGAAGTTGGTGTAATTAATAGTACAAAGCTCAATCCATTCCAAAAGATCTTACTATTAAACCAAAAGTAATAGCTCATACACTATAGACCTTATGGTCATTGTTACATCTAACACAAAATTTTTGTTTAATTTGTCCCTCTATGACCTATAATCTCATTAAACATCTCAATTGCTAATCTTTCCCGCTAATTACTCCAAGTATCAGTGGGTTCTATTATCAATAAAAGAATGTTATCATCTATTTGAGGGATACAACTTATGTCATCAAGCTCAACATCCAATGGATTTTCAACATTATCTTGCTTTATAAGATTATGAAGTAATACACATGCAATTATGACACGATTATGAGCTTTGACTATATAGAATAATGGACTCCTAAGGATAGGCCAATGTAACTTTAATAGCCCAAAACACTTTTCCATAACATTTTGTGCCTTTGAGTGTTTCATGTTAAAACACTTATGCGAGGGTCGTTGATTGTCTACCTTTTCTCCATTCATTTAAGTGATATATTTGTCTTCTGTATGGTGCAAGGAATCCTTTACAATTCATGTACCCCACATCAACCAAATAGTAACAACCTAGGCATACAACCTTCAACAATAGTTAGTAAGGCTACTTTCTTAATATAAACCCATGTAACAAGAGGTTTTGGCTTCTCACCCTGGGGTACTCTCAAATCATACCTCTTACTAACAGCATTAGGTAAAATCGCGCATTAGCTATAGACCCTTCTTGTCCAGAGAAAACATATATGAACTACCTATCTTGAGAGCATACGCCTAAGACATTAATGGTGATCTCCCCTTTCCTATTACAATACTAGGGTTTGTCTTGTAACCACACCTTTATCTGAATGCAAGTTCCTTCCAATACACCAAGACCATTCCAACAAAAAGAAACAAGATATGACGGAAGTCACAATTAGGGAATCGTATGAAATAGTAGCAATAATCATTTTTTACTTTAAACCATTTTCATCTCTCATCAATTGAATCTTTTGGAACAGGCTCTAGAGTTTTGAACAAGTATCTGTGCAATCGCATCATAACATTTAACACCAAGTGGAAATGTCTACTTATGGTTTCCCCTGATCTTTCAAAGTTTAATTAGATAACTATATTCTTTACGTGGTGTGCTAGAATATTTAAAAAAATTATAACTTACTCATCTACTAGCATATTTTTTGTAAGTCTAAGCTCCCTATATTATTTAGCATTGAACATAGTTGATCAAATGTTAATCTATACATCCTCAAATTATTATAACAGGTAATGTCGTTAGCATAAATCAAGGTCTTTAAGTAATGCCTCTTTGACTCAAAATTTAAAGTGTACGAGTAATAACTAATACGATGTCTACTCACAGTGACACTACAAACAATAAGATACCATTTGACCATAGCAGTCACAACACTTAATCACCAATCGAAAAGTGTAGTAAGCAACTCCATTTTTAGATTGCCTATCATTATATGAATAGAAGGTAAAACATCAGTAAAGTCCATGTCACAAGCATGCTTCTTTAAGACAGGAAACACCCACATGAAGTGCTACCCTTGCAACAACTTTTATTAAGCCTTTGAGTTACAATTTAACTATATATAGGATCACTATGCATAGTTCATGTTACTTTCTGAAATATTTTTTTAAGAGTAGGCTATGAAATGTTTGCTATATATAGGACCCATATATATATATTGCAATTCAAATTTTTGCATCATCTCATTTTTTTCCCATCACCTCACATTTAAAATTTTACCAATGTTTTATAGTTCAACTATATATAGGACCTATATATATATATATATATTGCAATTCAAATAGTAGATAAATTCTAGTAAGCCACAAGAAACTCTTCCACTTCACAATGTCTTTTTCTTTTCTATCCTTCTCACTCTGTTAACAAAGTTTCAAGTTAACAGACTACAACATGCCTAATATGTCCATGCTTATTAGATTAATTTTGCCTCAAAGATGTTCTACAAATAAGTGCATTGCTATATTAACCAAAAAGTTTTAAGTTAATAGATTACAATATTTTTCTTAAAAGAAATTTAGGACTTTACAATACCAACAATTAAAATGGTGTGAAATAAAAAGAAAGTTCTTGGTTAGCAACTCCAAATCAAACGCAAATCAAATCGAAGACCATATGGGAAGAAATTAAAACCTTGCATTAATAATCACAAGAACCCATAAAAAAAATGCAAATATTTCAAATGTTATATAGCTAACCCATAGCATTGAAGGATAAACCATGCAGCTAACCTTGTTTAGTTGTAAGGAAATTGCTACAGGGGAGTTATCGCTGTAAAATGTGTCTACTGGTGGTATCCAGAAGCTCCGGTGGCCAAACATAGCTAAAGACTAGGTGGGAAAGGTTGAAGGGTTCATGTGTATATGTATCTTATCACAGCTTGCCTTGTCTTATCGCAACTAACCTTTTCTATGGACTCAACCTCTGTACGAATGGCAGATTAAGGGTAAAGTGATCATCTCTTGTGCAAACATCTTGAATGCGTTCCCTTTTTGTCGCTCCATCTAAGGTGTTAACTCTCCTTCATTTATTGGAATGTCTTACGCCGTGGGAAAAGCCACACTAGCTACCAAATGGATAAAGCAAGGGATACCGTACTCCATTCTTTTCCTTCCCCTTACGTAGCCCTCATACCAAACACCATATATATGAAGCATTTGACCTATTGTAGTCCAACCTTGTTCTTGTTTGTTCCTTTTTTGGCCTTCATCTTTGTTCCTCTTCATTCTTATAGTAGATTAATCATCGGACTGTTAAAATTAGTTGAAAGGTCATAGATTTTAAGGGTAAGAAAAACATGTTAGATTTGTAAATTTTGTGTTTTCATTTTTTTCTATATCATGGTTTTCTGCCATTGTTGTTTGAATGTGGACTGAATCTTACATTTGGATTGTTTTAATCTTGGGAAATATAGGTAAATGGTGGATTCAAAGCTTCATTCTTTGTCACACCTGAAAATGCGACTGCGCGGCGCTGGATCGAAATCAAAATTAAAAAAAATGTAGAAAACAGTAGAGTCGCCACCAAATTTTTATTTTTGAAAAGAAAAAATTTTGGAAAAAACCTTTTTAGTTTGGAATATCAAAAAATGTGGTCTGCGAACCAAATTCGGATTCAGGAGTCGATTGTGAGTGGGAAAGTGTTAAGCACCCTACAACACCCGTTGCTATGAACGGTTACCCTAAGTTAATTGTGCAAAATCAATATGGCCTCTATTATATTTTAATTCCCCTTAACAAATCACATGCAAAACAAGGAATAGGAATGAAAGGAATGAAATTAAAAAAGGAAGAAAGAAATTGAAAAAATGAAATTAGAAAATAAAATAAAATAAAAGAAATTAAAAAAGTGAAAATTGAACAAAAAAAATTTTATTTACAAGGGTGGACTTGACCTAGGATAAAAGCCTAGGGCCTATGTACCTTCTGAAGGGGATTAAAGTTCACGTAGTTCGACGGTTGAAAATTGTTTTGTTGGTGTTTGTTTAATTTTGTTCTTCATTTTATTTTCACTCTTCTTTTTTTTTGTTTGATTCATTATTTTTGTAAAAATAAAGAAAATAAAAATTACTTTTCTTTTTAACAAATAAAACGAATTTAGAATCGATCGATGTGTTTTGATTTGCTAAAGGTAGAGTAATTTTACTTTTTTACTTTTCTTGCATTTTTATTTTTTTCTCTTTTTTTTCTTATCATTTTTTTTGTCTCCATTTTTTTCCTTTTTCATTTTTTTATTTTTTTATTATTTTTTTTTGTGGTGAGAAGGGAAAAAATGGAAATCATTTCGGTTTTTAAGATGATTTTAAAATTAACTTGTATTCTTTAATTTGTGAAAACCAAATTAATCCCACCTTTTTTACTCTTTCTCTCGTTTTTGATTTTATTTTTTTTAATTATATATTTTTTGGCTCTTTTTTTTTTGTTTTGTTTCTATTTTTTCATATTTTGTTTTTATCTATTTTCTTTGTTTTTGTTTTTATGCTTTTTTGGTTTTTGTCCTTGTTTTTGTCTCTTGATTTTCTTCTATTTCTGTTTTTATTTTTTTATTTCTTTTATTCTTTTAATTAATTAATTTTTTTTACATTAAAAGGACTTTTTTTAATTCTCACTTGAGTCTATGTTGATCTTTTTTTTTTTTAGATTTTGATTTTTTTTGTTTTGTTTTGACCCTTTTTTTGAATTCCTTTATTAGATTTGATCTTTGTTCTTAAAAGGATCACTAGAAATTCCTTTTGACTAAAGTTCTTAAGAAGTCAAGATCATTTTTTTTATTTCTTCTAAAGTTTGGAAAATGTACTTCTTCTTCTTTTTAATTATTTATTCTTTATTTCCCTTTGGTTCGTTCGTCATTGGTGTTATTTTTTTTTCATTTTTTGTTCTTTTTGTTGCCTTTTTTTTTTGTTTGTTTATTTTTTTTGTGTATTCTCATGACTCGAAAACAAAACAAAACACAACCAAAAAAAGGAAAGGAATTATTTTTGCATCGGTAAAACTTCTCATTTGATAGGATTTTAATTTTTAATTTTCTTGCATTCTAATTTAGTTTTCTTGACCTTTGTTTGTTTTGATTTTATTACTATTTTTTATTTTGAAACCAGATTTTGTCTAAGTAAAAGAATTTTTTTTATTCTTGTTTGAATATCTCTCTTTTATTCCCTTCTAAATATTTTGGACTAATCTTGATGTTGATTTGATTTTTGGGATATATACCTAAAAATTAGGAGGCTATTCCTTTTCTTTCTTTTTCCTTTTGGTTAAGCCTTTCCAATTTTTAGACTTTTTTATTTTTTTTATTTAGTAAGAAAAAGAAAATCGCTTTTACCCTCAACGAATAAAACAAATTTGGAACTAGATGCGTGTCATTGAAATCTCATACTTATTTAGGAGCGAATTTTGAGATCCAAACAATGCCAAAGAGGCTTATTGCCGCATATGACTTTGAATTTGTTTCCTTATATCCGAGGGGATAAAAAAATCCCACATGATTACTAACACTAAAGGTGAAATATATAAAATTACAGGGCGGATATTGCAATGGTGCAATCCTAAGCGTTTTTATTTTTGATTCAATGTTGCACAACTATGTTCGGATTATGAGGAGTTCGCAAACTAAAAAAAAATTGAAAATTTCAGGTTATACGTCCTGCATTTCTAACTTATACTAATCCATCCACATAACTGAAGGCTTTGAAATTTACTGGAAATCACTAACTGAATCAAGGTGTGATCAGGAAAATGCATTAAGCCAATAGGAACAGAACTTGGTCAAGCTACATAATAAAATCACATCCATGCATTGTCGTGAGACATTCCATGTTAAAGATCCAGAAATTTATATAATATAGGATTATTGGCCATTTGTAATGAAAAGATTAGCTTCATCCAAAAGTTTAAATAAAAAGCTACACTCACGAATGGCTAAGATAAAAAATTGGGGTGCAAGAGCAAAAGGAAAAGATGTGTCACCTGATTAGGCAAATGGAAGCTATCAGAGGTTTTGATAAAGTTAGTTATTTGCTTCCTGACCCGTCATGCTGCCATATCTTTCAACTTATTGTCTATTCCCATTTTCTCCACTTCGAAGTTTGAGCCTTCCATCTCCAAACTCATCAACATCTATCAAATTTGACCATGTTAAACACCCCAAGCCATCTCAATCAAGACGTTTGCCATTTGCCTCAATTATGATCCATTTGCCTCATTCACTGGCCTTTAACCTACACACCCAAAATAACATTGTCCAAAACTTAATCCTAAGGCAGTGGGGCACCTTAAAAAAAAAAGGGGGGGGAAGGTTGCAGCCTCTTCATGAACAAGGTATAAAAGGGCATGAGAAATAGGATTTCATGGAAATTTATTGGTGATTAAGCTCTCAAAGAATTGCTTGTCATATCATAATCAATTAATGCTTGTTTGGTCAATATCCTTCTGTATAGCTAAAATCTAAAACTAATAGAAGTTGATTCTCTCCGTTGGACTCTATTTTATTTAACTTTGTCAATGCGATAGTCATATGTTCCCATTCTCCCCCTCTATGCATCCTCCCATTTCATCAGCCATGGTGGTACAACGTCTTTCCTTGCATGTCTTTCTGATGACTCCCTAATTTGTGATATAAAAAGGGATTATATTTGAGATCAAATTAGGGAGGCAAGTATACTTTCTTCTTGATTAATAGAGTTAAAAATGAATTCAATCACACAAAATAAAGAGAGTGTTTTATTGTATTTTCTTTAGCAGTTTGAGCCTCACTCTATGATTGATTTCAATTTCAGGAAAGATAAAAGAAGAAAGAAAGAATTAAGAAAAGAGAAGGAAGCTGAGGAGTGAGAAAATAAAAGTGGAACAAGTATTCTCGCTACAGCAAGGATTCAACTCGCTATGACGAGAACACACTTTCGCTATAGCGAGTAAAGTACTTCGCCACAGCGAAGTCGCGAAGCATACAAATTCCAGGGAGAAACTCGCCATAGCGCAGCAGTAGCGAGAACAGCAGAAATCTGGGAACTTATGAGATCTCGCTATAGCGAGAAGCACTCCTTGCCATAGCGAGATCAGACCCTGAAACGCACAGTTTAATTTGAGCAAGCTAAAAAAGTCGGGGAAAGGCTAGGGTTTCATTCATTTAGCATACAGAGGGAGTTTTGGCTGACTAAGAGAGAAGAAAACGCATCAAGGGTGTTAGAGAAGCTTCAATTTGATGGGGAATTCGTCAATTCTATCGATTTTCCTTTCGATTAGGTGTTTCTACTCCATCTCCCTTCTTAGTTGATGATAGTTAACATGTTTGCTGAATTTATCTATGGATTTCAAGTCATGAGCGGCTAGATTTTGTAATTCTTAAGGATTTTATGAACTTTTAATTTGTGGAGATTGTTTTCCCTTGTTGATTATGCAGATTATTAAAATTTATAGTGTTTAATCTGAAGTATATTTCATTCTATTGGGTGGCCTCCTTTAGTTTGATTGTGGATTGAGTAATTAACTTTTGACGGAAGGAAATTGCTTATAGACCATTGGTTAAATAACTTAGGATTAGATATAATCTAAGTTGCACTTGAGATAGAAATATCATCAAGGGCCCTAGGTAGTCGAAAGAAGGTTTGCACTTAATCAGTTATTAACCACTCCTTGAGATATCAAGCGTGAGTGGATATAAGGGTTCAATTGGATCAAAAAACAATTGCACCTACTTCAACATTGACTCTAAAAATTGCCTTAAGCTATTTAATTAAGAGGGAAACAATCGACAGTTGATATAAAGGGGATTAAAATTCCTAAGATGTTTTTAATTGCATACTTTCAATTATAACCATCGTTCATTATTTGCATTTACGTAAATCTCATAAATTCAACTGCAAATTGATTGTTTAACTGAAATGAATATGAGAACTTTAATGCCTAATCGCCAATTGTATTAATTCTCTGAGGGAACGACCTTGATTCATCACGTACTATGTCTGCGACCCGTACACTTGCAGTGTCATATTTCAGTGAGCATCAAATTTTTGGCGCCATTGCCAGGGAATTAAGGCAATTGGTGAAGAGAATTAGAGGACTTTGAGTAGTTTTAGCTTAAACACTTATTGTCTTTTATTTACTTTTTCTTGGTTATTTACGCTTTCAGTTGTTAGCTATTCAGTTATTACTTTCTTAGTAATTACCTCTTGATTCTCTTAGCTTAGTAAAACTCTTGATCTACACTCCTTTATTTTCATAGATACATAGTTTATGCCACATAAAACCGGATCTAACAGAACACCTAGAAAGACAAGGAGTTTAACGGATATTTTGGCTGAAGGGTCTACACTAATTCAAGCAGAAAGTGAGATAATCGTTCCTACCACAGATATGGCGAACTAAGATAATCAGAATCGTACTATCAAAGATTTTGTGGGAAGAACCATGAGAACCATTCAGCCGAGCATTGTAGTCCCGGATTTTCAAGCTACTAATTTTGAGCTAAAACCTGTGATGATCTCCATGCTGCAGCTCAATGGACAATTCACTGGTGAGAGGTCTGATGAAGATCCCAACCGCCACATTCTGTCGTTTTTGGGAGTCTGTGATTCATTCAAACAGAATGGGATGCCAAGGGATGTGTTAAGACTTAGACTATTCCCACTCTCTTTGCAAGGAAAGGCTAAGAAAGGGTTGTTAAATTTACCAGAGGGTTCAATAGACACTTAGGACAAGCTAGAGGCAAGGTTCAGAGCTCGCTTCATTCCAAATAATAGAATAGCAGATGCCCATCGTGAGCTCATCAACTTTAAGCAAGCTTCAGATGAGCATTTGTACGCTGCATGGCAGAGATACAAACATTTATTCCGCCAATGCCCGAGTCATGGAATGGATAACTGTGCCATTATTCAGAATTTCTGCACACGCCTGACTCCACAAACTGACACTATGTTGGATGCTATCTTAAATGGGCATTGGGATGACATGCCGGTAGATGACGTTATTCTGGCTTTGGACATACAATCTGAGAGCTATATGCAAAGAGGAGGTGATAGAAGGATTATTGCTAATGTTGCTAGCACTCAAGAAGATTCATCTGTACCACTAGCAACTATCCTCTCTGCTTTGAACAAGAGATTTGATATGTTAGAATTTCAAGTGCAATGAAGTCAACAATTAAATGTTTGTTCTACCCAAGTGACTCCAACTGCTTGTGAGAACTGTGGAGATCTGCACTCAACAGAACACTGCCCCTTTGCATTAACAGAATTAGTTAACTATGTGGGAAATTTTTCAAAGAATCAAAATCCATACTCGAATACTTACAATCCTGCATGGCGAAACCATCTGAATTTCTCTTGGAAGAATGGTCCATCCCTTAATCAACCATCATCTTCTAGAGCTAGGCCAAATTAACCTCCTGGGTTCTCTCAAGTAACAAGGCAGAATGTACCCGTTCAAGAGTCCAAAACGAATCTAGAAGATGTACTGGCTAAGTTCATGACCACTCAGATCAAGAATAATGAAGAGCAAGCCAGTATAAATGCAAGAGTGGATTCTTCCCTTAAGAACATAGAGGTACAGATGAGGCAATTAGTATCTGCTGTGAATGTGCTGCACTAAAGAGGTTTGCCAAGCGATACAATTTCTAACCCAAGAAGATAGGGTAAGGAAGAATGCAAAACTATCACTTTGAGAGGTGGTAAAGAACTTCCTGAAATACAAGTTTAAGTGGAGGACCCAACTAAGATGAATTTTAAGGGTCCATCAGGCACTATTCAAACAGAAAGTGAAGGACTTCAACAGAAGAAAGAGAAAAAAGCTGCCAATTTGAGCAACAAAGAAAAGGACAAGGAAGGAGAGTCTAAAGTGAAAAAATTCGAAGAAAAGACAGTTATACATTCTAAAGTAGTGCCACTGCCTCCATTCCCACAGAGATTGCAAAAGAAAGTCCTTGATGATCAGTATAAGAAGTTCTTGAGCATGTTTAAGTAACTTCACATCAATATCCCTTTCTCTGAAGCCCTGGAGCAAATGCCTAAATATGCTAAGTTCCTTAAGGACATGCTTAGCAAGAAGAAGCGGTTTACTGAGTTTGCAACAGTAGCTTTGACAAAGGAGACTACAAATATCCTGAAATCTAACTTACCAACCAAGTGCAAAGACCCCGGTTCCTTTTCAATCCCTTGCATGATTGGGGATAAGTTTGAAAGTCGAGCACTCTGTGATTTAGGATCTGCTGTGAACCTTATGCCCTTATCCATTTTTTGAAAGCTACAGATGGGAGAGGCCAACCCAACGACGGTCACTTTGCAGCTAGCCGATAGAAGTCTCTCTTATCCACATGGAATCATTGAAGATGTGTTAGTAAAAGTTGGGCAGTTCATCTATCCCGCTGATTTTATTGTGCTTGATATTGAAGAGGATAGAGACATCCCACTGATAGTGGGGAGGCCATTTCTAGCTACTGGCAGAGCACTTGTTAATGTGAAAAAATGGGAGATAATAATGCAATTGGGAGATGAGCAAGTCACTTTCAGTGTGGAGAAAGCCATGAAGCATCTCGGTAGTGTCGAGGAATGCTCACGAGTGTTTATTGTTGAAGAGATGATTCAAGAAGAATTAGACTCTTATGCTTTCACCGATCCTCTTGAAGCAGTACTTGTTGGTAAGTCAAGTTTAGAGGAAGTGAAGAGAGTGGAAGTTGAGTACAAGCTTAATGTATTTAGGCCTATAGCTAAGCAGAATGAGCATTTTGAATCACTGGAGCTGACTTCACGAAATACCCATGCTTTACTAACTTCCATCGAGTAGCCTCCATTGTTGGAACTGAAACCTCTTCCTCCGCATCTAAAATACGCCTATTTGGGGGGAAGGAGAAACTTTGCCAGTCATAGTCTCATTAGCATTAATATTTTCCCAAAAGAAGCAGCTATTAAAAGTGTTAAAGGAGCACAAAAGAGCTATTGGTTGGACCATAGCAGATATAAAGGGAATCGGTCTAGCCATCTGTATGCACAAAATTCTATTAGAAGATGACCACAAGAAATCAGTAGAAAATCAAAGAAGATTGAATCAGATAATGAAAGAAGTGGTCAAGAAAGAGATCATTAAGTAGCTTAATACTGGAATTATCTATTCCATCTCAGATAGTGACTGGGTGAGTCTGGTGCAGTGTGTCCCTAAGAAAGGAGGTATGACAGTGGTGCATAATGAGAAGAATGAAATGATTGCCACAAGAACAGTCACAGGCTGTAGAGTTTGTATGGACTACAGGAAGTTGAATACGGCTACGAGAAAGGATCATTTCCCGCTTCCATTCATCGATCAGATGTTAGACCGATTAGCAGAAAAAGAATTCTTCTGTTTCTTGGATGGCTATTCTGGATACAATCAAATTGCTATTGCCCCGGAGGATCAAGAAAATACCACTTTCACATGTCCATACGGGACTTTCGCATTTAGACGCATACCTTTTGGACTATGTAACGCTCCTGCCATATTTCAAAGATGCATGATGTCAATTTTTTCTGACATGATTGAGCATATTATGGAAGTCTTCATGGACAATTTTTCAGTATTCGGCATCACATTTGAAGAATGTATGGCCAATTTGACACGAGTCTTGCAAAAGTGTGAAGACACTAATTTAGTCCTAAATTGGAAAAAGTGTCATTACATGATTTGTGAAGGAATAGTACTGGGGCATAAAGTGTCTAAAAGAGGGTTGGAAGTAGATCAGGCCAAAGTTTCAATAATTGAGCAACTACCACCGCCCACTAATGTGAAAGCTATTAGAAGCTTCTTGGGGCATGCTGGGTTCTATTGGCGATTTATCAAGGATTTTTCACAGATAGCAAAGCCTCTTTCTCAATTGCTTGAAAAGGATACCCCTTTCAAGTTAGATGCAAACTGCTTGAAAGCCTTTGAAGAACTTAAGCAGAGACTCATCACCGCACCAATTATAGTGGCCCCTGATTGGTCACTACCCTTTGAAGTTATGTGCGACGCAAGCGATTATGCGGTTGGAGTTGTGCTTGGTCAGAGACATGGTAAGATTTTCCATCCTATTTACTATGCAAGCAAAACCTTAGCTAGAGCACAGGTAAATTACTCAACTACTGAAAAAGAAATGCTTGCTGTTGTCTTTGCTTTTGAGAAATTTAGAGTCTATTTGATGGGTACTACAGTTATAGTTCATACTGATCATGCTGCTATTAGATATCTCTTATGTAAGAAAGAATCCAAACCTAGGCTAATTAGATGGGTTTTACTATTGCAAGAATTTGATGTGCAAATTGCTGATAGGAGAGGAACTGAAAATCAAGTGGCTGATCATTTATCTAGGCTTATGAATAATTCTGATTGTGTGGATAATCTCTTGATTAATGAGAGCTTTCCTGATGAATCTATATTTGCTGTGAATTGTATACCTGTGCCTTGGTATACTGGTTATGCCAACTACTTAGTCAGTGGCATTGTGCCCGATGAATTAAATTTTTATCAAAAGAAAAAGTTTTTACATGATGTGAAATGATTTGTGTAGGATGAACCATTTCTATACAGGAAATGTGCTGACCAAATCTTACGAAAATGTGTGCCTCAGACTGAACAAAATGACATTCTTCATGCCTGTCATTCTGCTCCTTATGGTGGTCATTTTAACGGCCAACGTACTGCTTACAAAGTGTTACAATTTGGGTTTTATTGGCCCTCACTGTTTAAAGATGCTTATTTATTTGTTAGTCATTGTGACGCATGTCAGCGAACAGGTAACATCTTAAAGAGACATGAAATGCCCCAATCAGGTATTTTTGAGGTAGAATTATTTGATGTGTGGGGTATTGATTTCATGGGACCATTTGTTTCATCTAGAATTCATCAATACATTTTAGTTGCTGTTGAGTATGTGAGTAAGTGGATTGATGCTGTAGCTTGCTAATCTAATGATGCCAATACGATGGTGCGATTTGTTAAAAAGAATATTTTTACTCGATTTGGCACACCTAGGGCAATCATTAGTGATGGGACGACTCATTTTAACAATAGGTTGTTCAGGGGTCTGCTTGAAAAATATGGAGTCACCCATAGAATGGCATTAGCTTATCACCCTTAAACTAATGGCTTGTGTGAAGTATCCAATAGAGAAATAAAAAGGATTTTGGAAAAGACTGTAAACCCCATTAGAAAAGATTGGGCAGATAAGCTCAATGATGCTTTATGGGCATACAGGATGGCTTTTAAATCTCCAATAGGTATGTCTCCATATCAATTGGTCTTTGGCAAAGCTTGTCATCTGCCCATTGAGCTAGAGCATAAAGCCTTTTGGGCCATCAAGAAACTAAATTATGATATGGCTAAAGTGAGTGAGAAAAGACTAATGCAACTTAATGAATTGGATGAGTTTAGATTGCAAGCCTTTGAAAATTCTAGAATCTACAAAGAAAGAACTAAAAGAGTTTATGATAGACACATCTTACTAAGGACATTTACACCTGGAGACCATGTGTTACTTTATAACTCTCGTTTAAAGTTGTTTCCAGGTAAGTTGCGATCAAGATGGTATGGCCTGTTCAAGGTCATCGCTGTGACATCTTATGGAGCAATTGAAGTTCAGGATGAGAAATCTGGAGATCAATTTAAAGTAAATGGTCAAAGGCTTAAACATTATCTGGGTGGTGACATAGATCGGCAGACTACAGTCCATACCTTGACTCAACCTCTTTGATTGGAGACAAAGTCCTGCTGAAGACTATAAATCAAGCGCTCCTTGGGAGATAACCCAAGTTTTCTTCTTGTTCTTCAATTTAAGTTTATCGTTCTCGTTTTGTTTGTTTTGATTTTTCATGTCCTTTGTGTGTTTTGTAGGTTAGGTGTGGTATTGGAGTGCTGGATGCTAGGAACAAGGTGTTTGGTAGAAAAGACCGTCGTCCGACATGATTTTCAGTAATGGCTCCTAAAAAGCAAACCAAGACTGCTGAAGCGTCCTCCTCTAAGCAGAAAAAGCAGGCCTATGATAAAGATAGGTTCACTTCAGCCCGGGCAGAATTCCGTTTTGAACGACTCTTCGCTGACCGTGGCGTGGTTGAAGACAGATTTTATGAGCCTTATGGCCTGGATCTCAACTATCCGGACTTCCAGTGGCATGGATTGTAAGGCTTCACCAAAAAGCCAGTGCATCGGATCCCACTGATGATCCAAGAGCTGTATGCCAACTTTGAGGATACTGAAGAGGGTGAGGATGAATATTATTGCCGGGCTGCTTGGGTACGCATCAACGAGAAAATCTTTTAAAACTTCTATGAGCTACGGACGTCGAGGATTATGCATTCCAACACTATTTGGAGAATCCTGAATCTGTTCCATGGGAGAAGGTGGAAACCACCATCGTACTGGAAGCTGAGCCCGATTGGTCAACAAAGTGTACCCGGTAAATCAGTTAAACAAACCGGCCCGTTATTGGTTGCAATTCATCACCAGTAACATTCTAACGAGCTCCAATGGTTCTGACATGATCCAAGAGCAAGCTACACTGACTTGGTGCTTCATGACCAAGCAGGAGGTGAACATCCCTCGCCTGATGTACCTGAACTTTAAGCAAGTAGCGAAGTCTGATAGAGCGAGCCTGGCCTACCCCCACATGCTTACTAAACTAGTCACTATGGGGGGAAGTTGAGTCTCCAAAAATGATGCACAGTTCAAGCCAAAAGGGCCTTTTAAGCATGATAGCATGAAGGATGAGTCGGGCCATCCTCGTAGACAACGGGCATCTGCCCGGGCACCTCCTGTAGCTTCTTCACCACCTCCTCCATAGCGCATAAGCACACCTGAGCCGATGCAGCAGGACCCGTCGCATTCAACTGAGTTTGAGGGTTAGGTACGAGAGTCCATTGACCGGTTGGAAGGCTATGTCCTGTCAATGAAGGACCAGCTTCAAATTCTTATGGATTACTTGATGCCTGCCCCTGCCCCTTCACCTCTAGCAGGTCCTACACCATCTGTGATCGTTCTTCCCCAGAACCCTCCACCGGGTGACCAGCCTGGTCCTTCGGATTCACAGGACCCTTCTATCCCTTGATTGCTATTTCTTGTTACTGTTTTATTTTGCTTTTTGGGATTACTGTATATGGATGACTGTATATCTCTATGCTAATCTGTTATCTCTCATCACAACTCACTGGTTGTTGCTTATATTTTGTCTATTTTATTATCTGTCAGTTGCAGGAGTTGTTTTAGCACCCCTCTCGTCCTCTCAAATGTTTTCTTTTCTTATCAGTGGAGTCTTGTCTCTTTCATTTTCCTCCACCACACTTTACTTCTCTTATCTTGCTTTTACTTTTCTATTTTGCATATTACGGACAATGTTAGTTTTAAGTGTGGGGGAATGTACACATAGGCTAAATAGACATGAACACCCAAATTCAGTTAATAAAGCAAATAACTAGCATTCATAAATAATCCATCATAACATCTCCAATTTTAACCAGAATTAGCCTCACTGCCTTAGAGGAATACTGATCAATGAATATAGGGGTGAAGCAAGCTTGAAATGAACAAAGTAGACAATGTAATTGTATGTACCCACATTAGGACCACTCTTCCACAATATGATTAAGTGAAGTATTCAAGTTTTCTCTTAAACTAATTCTCAATTATTTTTTTAGATCCTTCCAAGTTACTTGCTTCTAGTGGATATCTAATGTCATTTGAGAGGGATCATGAGTACACCATTCAACAAAAAAATAAAAAAAACTCTACACCAATGGTTGAAATCACTTAGTAACCGGGGGTTTGTACTAAAAAGTGTGAACATTCGCGTCAAACAGTGATAGAAACTAAGAGTATGCTAATAAGCACTTCGAGGACTTCCCTAATCTGAGTAACCGGGTGGCTTCATAACCAATGTCGTCATTCGCGTCAAAAGGATTAAGAGAACTGAGGAGAAAAGAAAAAAAAAGGGCAAAAGCCAATTTCAAAAGAAAAAAAAATAGCTAAATGATCATGTTGAAAACTGATCTCTGGTGAACAATAGAAACCTCTTTTAATGAATGTTGAGGATTGAAGCTAGAGTGGATATCTGGATTGGTCTTGAAAATGTAATGAGGATATGTTGAAGGTTACTTGAGTGCTTTTTTTTTTAAATCTATCTGTGGAGCACACACACACACTTAGTCAGGGTGTGGCTATGATTGCATTGCTTTCGAAATTCAACTTGAGTTTTGCTAAACTTCTATTTCTAGCATTAGTCTCATTCTAAGTGTGGGGGAGAGCTGACTTCTGATTGATTGGGTGATGATTAGGAAAAAGAATAAATAAAGGATCTCTGTTTGATAGTTTCTGAGAATTGTTTGAGGACAAGCAAGGATTTAAGTGTGGGGGAGTTTGATGACTCCCTAATTTGTGATATAAAAAGGGATTATATTTGAGATCAAATTAGGGAGGCAAGTATACTTTCTTCTTGATTAATAGAGTTAAAAATGAATTCAATCACACAAAATAAAGAGAGTGTTTTATTGTATTTTCTTTAGCAGTTTGAGCCTCACTCTATGATTGATTTCAATTTCAGGAAAGATAAAAGAATAAAGAAAGAATTGAGAAAAGAGAAGGAAGCTGAGGAGTGAGAAAATACAAGTGGAACAAGTATTCTCACTATAGCGAGGATTCAACTTGCTATGACGAGAACACACTTTCGCTATAGCGAGTGAAGTACTTCGCCACAGCGAAGTCGCGAAGCATACAAATTCCAGGGAGAAACTTGCCATAGCGCAGCAGTAGCGAGAACAGCAGAAATCTGGGAACTTATGAGATTTCGCTATAGCGAGAAGCACTCCTCGCCATAGCGAGATCGGACCCTGAAACGCACAGTTTAATTTAGCAAGCTAAAAAAGTCGGGGAAAGGCTAGGGTTTCATTCATTCAGCATACAGAGGGAGTTTTGGCCGACTAAGAGAGAAGAAAACGCATCAAGGGTGTTGGAGAAGCTTCAATTTGATCGGGAATTCGTCAATTCTATCGATTTTCCTTCCGATTAGGTGTTTCTACTCCATCTGCCCTCTTAGTTGATGATAGTTAACATGTTTGCTGAATTTATCTGTGGATTTCAAGCCATGAACGGCTAGATTTTGTAATCCTTAGGGATTTTATGAACCTTTAATCTGTGGAGATTATTTTCCCTTGTTGATTATGCAGATTATTGGAATTTATAGTGTTTAATCTGAAGTATATTTCATTCTATTGGGTGGCCTCCTTTAGTTTGATTGTGGATTGAGTAATTAACCTTTGACGGAAGAAAATTGCTTATAGACCATTGGTTAAATAACTTAGGATTAGATATAATCTAAGTTGCACTTGAAATAGAAATATCCTCAAGGGCCCTAGGTAGTCGAAAGAAAGTTTGCACTTAATCAGTTATTAACCACTCCTTGAGATATCAAGCGTGAGTGGATATAAGGGTTCAATTGGATCGAAAGACAATGGCACCTACTTCAACCTTGACTCTAAAAATTGCCTTAAGCTGTTTAATTAAAAGGGAAATAATCGACAGTTGATATAAAGGGGATTAAAATTCCTAAGGTGTTTCTAATTGCATACTTTCAATTATAACCATCGTTCATTATTTGCATTTACGTAATTCTCATAAATTCAACTGCAAATTGATTGTTTAACTAAAATGAATATGAGAACTTTAATGCCTAATCACCAATTGTATTAATTCTCTGAGGGAACGACCTTGATTCATCACGTACTACGTTTGCGACCCGTACACTTGCGGTGTCATATTTCAGTGAGCATCACTTTTCTAAATGACCAAAAAGCCAAAATATAATGTCCATGACTCCTTGTAAAAAGATTTAATCGATGTGAGAAAAGGTCAAATTTGAAGTTAATTATATGCCCCAAATTCAATTACCAAAAAAAGAAGAGGAAAGATCAAATAACAAGCGTGAATACATGTCCTACAAGCAACTATGTCTAGGATACAAGGCATTCTTTGTCTTCCCCAAACACAAAGGAGTAACCTCTAGTCACCTTAATCGAGCCAGAAGCGAGGTTCATTTCTTTCACCCTAATCATGAAACATTTGGGATGGGAAGTCTTTAATAGATTTTTATGCTGATAATTCAAATATCAAGAGAGGGTCAAGTTCTTTCAATTATCCAAACACTTCTTAACCATTGCTAACCACTTTGGGCCTTATAAAAAGAAAAAGAAAAATTCTTTTTCAACTATCCAAGATGGATTGAACCTAGGAAGAAATGAGAATTCTATATAAAGAAAAGCAGTCTTGGCACCATAGTAGATTCCTTCTAAGAAAAAAATTGAATGAAAAAAAAGAAACAAATTGGAGAAGAATACAGAAAGTCAAAAGAGAAAAATCCTTTAAAGGGGATTAGTAGAAAGAGAATTGAAAAAAGGGGATTTTTTAAAAGGAAAGCTCGAGCTTAATAGATATTGCCAAGATTGCATAATCACCAAGGCAAATTTTTCATTGCAAGTTCACACGAATATTTGGGCCTTTTCACTTTTCTTTCTTAAGCCACTTTCTTATCCATTAGACCCCATTACGATCTTGAGATATCCTCTCTTGCTAGGTGAATTTTGAGTATAGAGTTTTGTTAAAGCAAAAGGAGAAGAAACTAATGGGAGACCCGATGGGGGTACTGTAATTCTTGAGCCTGATATCTTTTATTTCATAAACCTATTTATCAAGGCCATACTACAAGCATCAAAAGTCCTTGTTGAGGTTTAGCTTATTTGAAAAAATAACGGGGGCAGGTTTTCTCAAAAAGAATGATTAAAAGAAAAACCAAAATAGTTGAAATTGGGGCAAAAAGTTTGATTTCAAGCAAATCCTTTTAACTACATCCATTGTTCTTGCAAAAGGAGTTAAAATTCCTAAAGTAAAGCTTCTATCTATCCTATCATACCCATATTCTCAGCATTCCACTTCCCCACTGTTCAAGGGAGAATACTTTAAGTGTAGAATTGGGGCATCTTCCCATTCTGTTACGTTATACCAAGCTATTGTCCATTTCATTTGTCCACTCCCAAAACATTTTACATGACCCTACTCCTCATTAGCCCTCGCATCCTTCTAATGTTAAGGGTTATTTTTCGTCTTAAACTCATGTGTTTTTACCCTTTAATGCATAGCTTCATTGACATTGTTAAATAAGGTAAGCATGGATTAACTTATTGAGCTTTCAAGTATTAACGATGAAGAGTTGATAAGAGGAGGTTGCCTTATCAAGTTAATAATCCGAAGCAGATGGCAAACAAATCCTTTGGAGAAAAATCATTTAGAAAATGAGTCCAAGCAAAGGTCTGGGGACTTCTTAGCTTAGGATATTCCTTTAGGGGCATTTTTGGCTAACCAAAAGCCACTAATGAATTCCTTCCTCCAAACAATAAAAGGCAAATTTGGTAGGTAACCTAAGGTCCAATTTTTCTCACCAGGGCAAGCGCAGAGCTAGTGCGAGAAATTTCTTCGAATGCAAATGGCAAAAAATTCTATATTTTGACAAACCTTGCGATTTTACATGCATCGCATACTTGTATTGAATTTGTACAAAGATAAAGTATTTTTTTTAAGTCAAATTGATAAAAAAAAACTAAAAAAAAAGGTTCACACTTAGTCTCATCAATTTAAAAAAAAAACTAAAAGAGAATCATATGTTTCTCATTAATTCATTTTGCAAAAAAAAAAAGGCTTCTACTTACATACATCTCATAGCCCATAGTTTACATTGGGGCAAGCAAAAGGAAAATTTGCATTTCATAATACAAAGCATCACATGTTTCATGCATTCGACACTTGCATACATTACATAGACCATAGTTTATACTGGGGCAAAGGAAAAAGAACATTGTGCATTTTATAAAGCATCTTATATGCTTCTTGCATTTCACCTGGGCATACATTATGTGGACCTCAAGTTCATATCGGGGCAAGAAAACAAAATAAAAAAAAATGTGCATTTCATGAATTGTAGCATCCCACATACTTCATACTTCTAATACTTACAATAACTCTGATTTATGCTGGGGCAAGGGAAAGGAAAATCCGTATTTCATGAAAGAAAGCATCACTCGTTTCATGCATTCTACATTTGCATACATTGCATAGGCCCTAGTTCATATCAGGGTAACTAAAAGCAAAAATCTTGCATTTTTTTCCTTACACATGCATACATGGGAACCCTTATTTACAGTGGGGCAAGCAAAATAAAAAAAAAAGATTCAAATTTAGCATTTCATCAAATAAAGCATCTTTCGTGCATATTACTTTATACCGGGGTAAGGCAAAAGCCAACATTTGCATTTTATGAAGCAAAATACCACGCTTGCTTTTTGCATTTCATACATGCATACATGTGAATCCTAAGCTCACATTAAGGCAATCAAAATAAACATTTTGCATTTCATTAAACATCTCATGCACTTTGTATATTTTACATGTGCATTCATTATGTAGACCCCGACTTCCTACTGGGGCAAAAAAAAAAAGGGTTTGAACTGTAGTATCTCACATGCTTCATGTTTCGTGCTTCTTATGGCTGTACATATAAATCCTGATTTATATCAAGGCAAAAGTGTATTACTAAGCTCAAAAGCCAAGCATTCTGCATGCATCCCACATTTCATATAGGTGCATTATCTTGCATAAAACTTAGCTAAATGAAGTAAAATCTTCAAATTGAAGAAAAATTTATTAAAAAAATAGCACTCCCTTAAAGCCCTACAAGTCAGGCACCCTTTTTACAAAGCCCTGCAAACCAGGCACCCTTTTCAAAGCCCTACAAGCCAGGCACCCCTCACAAAGCTCTACATACGCTAGGCGCTCCTTTAAGCCCTGCAAGCCAGGTGCTCCTCAAAGCCCTGCAAGCCAGGCACCTCTTTCAAAATCCTACAAGCCAGGCACCCCTCACAAAGCCCTACATATGCTAGGCACTTTTCAAGCCCTACATATGCTAAGCACTCCTTTAAGCCCTGTAAGCCAGGAATCCTTTTCAAAACCCTACAAGCCAGGAACCCCTCACAAATCCCTATATACGCTAGGCACACCTAAGCCCTGCACAAAACAGGCATCTCAAGCCCTGCACAGAACAGGCACATCTTTAAGCCCTGTACAGAACAGGCACCCAAGCCCTGCACAGAACAGGCACCTAAAGTCCTGCACAGAATAGGCCCGCCTTTAAGCTCTGTATAGAACAGGTACCTTTAAGCCTGCACAAAACAGGCACCATGAAACTCTGCACAGAACGGACACCTAAAGTCCTGCACAGAACAAATATACTTTTAAGTCCTGCACAGAGCAGGCACCTCAAGTCCTGCACAGAACAAGCACTCAAGCCCTGCACAGAACAGGTACCTTTAAGTCCTGCACGGAACAGGAACCTTTAAGCCCTGCACAGAACAGGTACCCAAGCCCTGCACAGAATAGCCACTCGAAGCCTTACACCAAGATAGGCACCAATAAAAGTCCTATATTAGAACAGGCATCCTTTTCAAAGTTACATTACTTCATTTCTCTTTAATTAGTTCAAGTACCTTCAGGTAAGTTAATTCTCCTTGATTTATTAGCTCCCCAAATAAAATACATGTTCCATCTTTACTTATTCTTAAACTAAGAAAATCAAAATTGCATTTTTGCTCTCCTCGCTTAAAGAATAAGTAAAGAGGGGCAACTTGCAAATATCGTATTTTGTTTGGGTCACTTTTTCCTCTTGTTCTATTGTCAAAAGGCAATTAAATCATCCTAAACAAAATACGTGTTCTTATCTTTACTTGTTCCTTATGGCAAAATATTAAAAATTACATTTTCAATCTCATTACCTAAGAAACAAGTAAAAAGGGACAACTGTGAACACTGTATTTTGTCCGGACACATAACAAAAATCAAAATAACAAAATATGAAAAATAAAGAGAAAAAAAACCCAAAACCAGAAAGAAGGAAAAGGAAAAAGACTAAAAAATCAAAATCCAAAAAATAATTAAAAAAATAATAATAAGAAGAAGAAGATTAAAGGAAAAAATGTTGAAAAAGTAAAAGGGTAAAATTTTAAGAAATTAAAAAAAAAAGAAAAAACAAAATTTTTACAATCCAGTATCTGACAAAAAGAATCAGTCCAGTAAAAATGGATTAAAAAAAAATCCAAAACAAAAACGAGCCCAACAAGAAAATCAGCCCAAAAGCGGACTTAAAAAAAAAGGGTGTCTGAACTAAACTCTTATTGGGCCCATCAATCCAATCTGAAGCCCTATGCGCCTTGGGCCCCCTCTGGCTGCCTCCTAAACCTTAACCCAATCCCCTTTTTCTCTAGCGTGGCTCTGGCAGAAGAAGGAGGTAGCATACACAAGGCAACTTTGGAAGAAACGGAGAAAATGGAACACAAAACGAAACTGCACAACAGACAAGAGGCAGGGAACAGAGCATGAAAATGGAAGGCAGTGTGCAGCGTCTCAGGGGTTCAGCGGAGTAGATTGGCAGTGAGGGGCTCGAGGATTTGACCTGCTCCCTTCCATCCTTTTCACGATCAAAGTCGAGAGAGGCGAAAAAAAAATGAAAATCTGAGGCAGGGGACCAGAGGAGAAGCAGAAGGAGGAAGGAAGGAGACCGGAGAGATAGCGAGGGAGAGAAGAGAGAGAAGAGGGAGACTCTGCTCTGCTCTGCCCCTATCTTTAAACGCCAAATGAAACCCATTTACTGGGGGGTCTGCCTCTGAACTTCTCGGTCACTCTCATCGGAACCCCATCCAGTGTTGTTGGCAGAGGGCTGGAAAGACGGGGAGAGAGGAACGATTTCTTTGATAAAAAAGGAGGAGAGGCAGAGACTAAGGGGGAGATTCGAGAGAGGAGAGGACTCGAAAAAGGAGGCTGAGAAAGAGACGCAGAGGAGTAGCTCACTCTTTCCCCGAAATCTTTACAGGTAAGCCACGAGAGTTATTGGTTTTATCTGTTCTCCTGATGAATTTCATTTGTGGTTGCTGAGAATCTATAATCGGAATGGAAGATTAGGATCTGAAATACTATATGACTGGTATGTTTGAGGTATGCACAATAGGTGCTCGACAAAATGCTTGAGAGAAATTAGGCGCAAACTTTGTATCTGATTGTCATCAATGATTGCTGAATCTGTTTGGATTTTCATTTTTGCTACGGTTAGCGATAAATATGCATGCTTCAGAACAAATATTCGGTATGAATGCATTCTGGGGAACGATTCACAGGACTAGGGAACTTGTTAAGGAAAATGGTGTGCGTTTTGTTTCTTCAGTTTCAGTATTGAATCTATGAAGCCATGTGTGCCTTCTGTTTGTGGGTGTTGAATTGCAGGGATAGTTTCATCTTATTGCTTTCTGGGATATTGTTGATCTAGATATATGAATTTGTATATAATTTCATGTTGGCATTCCTTTCGATTAAGACAAATTGCTATATTCCTGACTGAGTATGTGGATCTCGGGCAAATTCAAGTTTTGGGGAGGTTTTTTTTATATATATACATTAAGGGAGTACAGTTCATAAGGAGATACCGCGTTTTTTTACCTTCCTTTGTGAGATTGATGGCATGATGACTCATGACTGAATGAGGATGTAGGTTAATGAAGCTACATTAAGGAATTCAGAGGTTGTTCAAGAGGGAAACTTCGTTCTTTTATTCCACCTTTTTATTATTAATTATTTATGAACCCTGAACTCCTTCTAATTCATGCTTCTCTTTTGTTGCACTTGCACCATTGACTGTGAGAATTGCTGAGGAGAACGCATGTGAAATCCTTGGACGGGGAACTATAGAGAAAGAAGAAGGAGCTTCTTCAGTGACGGAGGCAATTTAGGCGTGGTCTCAATGCAGTATAGTGACGTGTTCAAAGACCTGGGGAGGCAATTATTTCTGGTTTTGTGTTCTATCTTTAGTTGTAAACATTATATTAAATATGTCATTTGGCTGAGCACAAAGTACACACTAGTGGAAGTATCTTATGCTGGTGGCTATCCTGATTCGATTTTTTATTTTTATTTTTTTATTTTTTTATTTTTTTTCATTTTCGCATAATCGCCGCGTGAGATTTTTTTGTCTCCTCAGGCACATAGGAACCTAAGGATCATATAAGGCAATAAGCCTTCTTGATATTTATTAGGTATTAAATTTATATTTTAAGAAATCTTGGGTTTTGATAGCCCACACGTAATTTTGTTTTTAAAAGAAAAAATAAAATAAAATAAAATAAAAGAAGGGGTCTTTCTCTATAAACAATAAAAAGTTTTTCAGAATTAAAATTCACCTTTCCCTTTTTCAAAAGTTTGCCAAAATCAAAAGAAAATATTAAAATGAAGAAAACTCGAAAAGCCTATATAATAAAAAAAATCGAAAGGGTCAAAAAATGAAAGGAAGAGTTAGAATTGAGAGTGATTCATGGTTTTGCAAATTAAAATACACAAATTGACTTGAAAATCATTTTTGATTACAAGAGTCTAAATTATTTTTACTTCCTTTCCTTTTCCAATAAAAACGTAAAGATAGAACACAAAAAAAAACAATAAACAATAATAATAATAATCAAAACCAAAAACCCAAAATCTAAGAAAAATAATAATAAAAAAAAGGACAAAACAAAAAAAAAGCAAACAAAAACAGAACAAAAAAATGATTTAAAAATTTTACACTTAAATGGAAAATGTCGTATCAAGAATTAAAATAAAAAAAATCAGGAAAGAGGAAAAAAATCCTTTATTAATTTAAATAAAAAAAATATAAAACAAAAAGCCAAAAAAAATATAATTAAAAAAAATAAAAAATGGTAGAAAGAGTGAAAAAGTGAGATTAATTCGGTTTTCATAAATTAAAGAATACAAGCTAGTTTTGAAATCATTTTGAAAGCCTAAATGATCTCCATTTTCTTTCTTCCCTCCTCACCTCAATAAATAAATAATAAAAATAATAAAAATAGTGAAAAAGAGAAAAAAATGAAAACAAAAAATAATGATAAGAGAAAAAAGAGAAAAAATAGAAATGCAAGAAATATAAAGAAGTACAATTACTCTACCTTTAGCAAATCAAAACACATCAATCAATTCTAAATTTGTTTTATTTGTTAAAAAGAAAAGTAATTTTATTTTCTTTATTTTTATACAAAAAATGAATTAAACAATAAAAAAATAAAACAAAACAAAACAGAAACAAAACAAAGGAAAAAAATGAAACAAAACAAAAAACCTAGCAAGAGAAAATAAGAAAACGAAGGACGATAAAAGAAAAGAGAAAAAAGATTGAAAACATAAAAAGGAAGTAAAATTACATTTACTTTTAGTAAATTAAAGCACATCAATCAATTTCAAAACCGTTTTATTTGTTAAAAGAAAAAGTAATTTTTATTTTCTTGTCTTTTCAAAAAAATAAAAACAAAACAAAACATCAACCAAATTCAACCTCAACCGAACTACGTGGACTTTGATCCCTCTGAGGGGTACGTAGGCCCTAGGCTCTTATTCTAGGTCAAGTCCGTTCTTGTAAATAAAATTTTTTTTGTTCAATTTTTACTTTTTTAATTTCTTTTATTTTATTTTATTTTCTAATTTCATTTTTTCAATTTCTTTCTTCCTTTTTTAATTTCATTCCTTTCATTTCTATTCCTTGTTTTGCATGTGATTTGTTAAGGGAAATTAAAATAGAATAGAGGCCATATTGATTTTGCACAATTAACTTAGGGTAACCGTTCGTAGCAACGGGTGTTGTGGGGTGCCTAACACCTTCCCCACTCACAATCGACTCCCAAATCCGAATTTGGTTTACAGACCACATTTTTTGATATTCCAAACTAAAAAGGTTTTTTCCAAAATTTTGCCTTTTCAAAAATAAAAATTTGGTGACGACTCTACTATTTTCTACATTATTTTTAATTCTGATTTCGATCCGGCACCACGCGGTCGCATTTTCGGGTGTGACATTCTCCCATGGTAGAAACACTCATTTATTTTTTTTAAGGGCAATTGTGTTATTTTATTTATATATCATTTCATTATAATACTATTTTTATATAACTAAACAAGTGTGGGTAAAAGAATTATCTTTTTCCTGGGTCATACCAAACATAATCAAAATAAACGCAATCACAAATGCATTTCCTTTATAGTTATGGAATTCAAGATTCAGTGAACTAAAAGTGCCTTAAGTGTTTTAGTAAAAATAAACATTTTAGATAATAAAAGTTTTCAACTATTTTATTATTAGCTTTAATTTAAACCTTATCATTTTCAATTGTTGAGATTTGAGTGGAAAAGTTTGTTACTTCCTTTTTCTATATTTGTTTGACTACTTTCATTCCATGAAGTAAGTTTAGAGAAAAATTAAACTCTAAATTTCTATATTACATTTCTTGTTTCTTGTATAACAAAGGAATTTATGCATTAAACAAAGACCAAGAAGAAAAAACGTAATTGAGGAATAAAGCTAAAGCTCCTATAAGAATATCGTTAAAAGGAGGATATGGATTCTTTACTTGGCATCAAAATGGCATCATTTCATGCATTTAAATCTCACCCATTTGCTGCATCAATGGGCCATGTCAGGCCACGCACACTATAGGACCAAAATGCATTGTTTCATCTTTAATAAAATGATACATTTCATGCATTTATCCTAAAAGTGCAAGAGCCTATCTTAGTTTTTTATTTTCATTAGATTTAGGCCATCTTTTTAACCCCTTGAAACTCATTATTTTTATAAGCAAAATAAGGGCTAAAATATTACATTTTTCTAATAATATTTTTCAACCATTTACCTATTCCATTGAGGTGAGAAAAGTGGTGTTCTTTTGCTTCATGTCAAATGTAAGTATGAAAACACAAAGTTTGAAGTTTGTTCATGATTTGATCTGTGTGTTGATCATCTATGCATTTTGATTAATGCCTATTATTTGTTTTTTTACAGCTAGTGTGTTTTGAACATTCACAAAGAAGCTTTGCACCTTTCACACCTTTTGTAGCATTCATAAAGTTTGAAGCTTGTTCGTGGATTTGTATTTTTGGTTTGCCTCTTGTTAAAAAAAGATTTGTATTTTGCAAAGATTTAAGTTTGTATAAGTGCATATTAATGTAAATATTATTTGAGAATGATTTTGTATCCATGTAAAGATTAATGTATAATTGTAGAAAATTTTGTATAAGTGTAGATTAATGTATGATCTTGTCAAAAAGATTTTGCAAAGATTAATATATGATTATGGAAAAATTATTTCATTGTTATTAGGTATTGATATAGCTGCCAAAAAATTTTTGCAATATTTCATTGTTGAATCATTTTAATGGTAGAAATATTTTGGCTACTGAAAATAGATGTAAAGTGAAAGCATAAGTTGAAAGGCTTTGGTGCAAAGTGAAAGTATGTGCTTTTTTTTTATTTGATCTATTGATTTGCTCCATTTGATTATTTTTTATTTGATCCATTTATTTGATGCAAAGTGAAAGTATAATTTAATAATCAAAGGACAATCCATTTATTTAATAGTTAAGAGTATACTCTATGAGACGGTTTCTTTTCTATGAGACAGATAGTTAAGAGTATACTTTGATAGTCTCTTTATTTAATACAAAGTGATAGTATGTATTTTTTAAAAAGAATTTGATCCATTGATTTGCTCCATTTGAATATATTTTGTAAATCAAGAATTCAATTAACTTTTTTTAAGAAATATTCTATGGAGGTTGATTTGACCCCTAGAATAAGTGAACAATTTGATAGCTTAGAGGAAGTATGATGGTTTTAGATTACTTATACTGGGAGAATTGATTTTGGAGTGAGGAAATATACTTTCAACGAGAGGAAGAAAGATGACTTTATGACTTTACATAGATATGTTTGTTATCAAGAAAATTTATGAAAAGAAGATAATAAGGACTTTATAACCACCAATCCTAAACTTGAAACAAGAATAGATTATAAAGCAAAAATGGAAGTTAGCTGTGTAGATGGAAAACATAAAATCAATGTCTTTATTGATAAGTATAATCACTCATTTCATCTTTCAAAGTTGGTTCACATATTAGCTTCACAACGTACGTTAACTAAAGTTCAAGTCTATAAGATAACATTAGCAGAGGATTTTAGGCTTCAATAAGAATCCTTGTTTGAGTTAATGAGTAGACACATTGAAGGAATAACTAACCTTAGTTACACCCAATTAGATGTTAAAAACTATTTACAGTCTAAAAGGCAAAGAAGTATGGTCTATGGAGAAGCTAGATGCTTGTTATGATATTTTCAAGAGTAATACTTTGAAAATCCATCGTTTTATCGTACTTACTAAATGGATGTAAAATAATAGATAACAAATGTCTTCTATGTTGATACATGATTGCTACTTGACTATGCATATTTTGGTAAAGTAATGTCATTAGACACAACATATAGTATCAACCACAATCATAAGCTACTTGCTATATTTTCAGGCCTTAAAAAACTTTCTTAGAGGCACATAGGCAAAAAAAGTATTTTACTATCTTAACCAAGATCAAGTAATGGTAAAGGATTGCATAAGGTAATGCCAAAAACAAAGTATGAATTTTGCACATAGCATTTAAAGTAAAATGACATCAAGCATTTTAGAAATTTAATGAAGGGTGATTTACATTTTTTTAGGTATTTTTTGAAGTGCACATACAAGTACTAAAAGGAAACACAACTTTAGGAAGCGTTGAGCCACTTGCTATCATTATACAATGTGCATGAAAAATAACTAGTTAAGAGCAATTTATAGCATAAAGGAGAAATGGGTGTAATGTCATATAAAGAATACTTTCATGCTTGACATGCAAAGCAACTAAGTGAAAGCATAAATGCCAATATCAAGAGTTGTATGAAGTTGGATTTAGGCAATGATAAATTCTTTAGGCACTTCGAACTAGTTACGGATCACAAGAGATATAATGAGTTGAAGTGTCAGTTTAAGTCACGCCAAAAAGTACCCCGATTGATTATTTAGAGTTCCCCAATACTTTAATAGCTTTCTTAGAATTACACAGTAGCCATATTTGACTTATTCTAAGAACAATGAGATCTATATGTAGCTGCTTGTATAACACATAAAAATGAGAGAGATTCAATGTTTAACTATATTGTTAATATGGTTGACAAAAAAGAAGAATGGAGATTTTAGTTTGATCCTAGCAACAGGTTAATTTTATGTAGCTGTTGGAAGTTTGAAACCTTAGGTATATTATATTGTCACGTTTTGAAAGTATATGATGTAAGGGATATGAAGAAATTCCTTGAGCAATATATTCTAAAGAGGTGGATTAAAAAAGCAAAGAGTAGTATAATACATTATATTAGGGAAAATGAGATCCAAGCAAATCTCAAGTGTGAAATTACACAAGAGTGTAGACAATTTTGTCCCATAATGATAAGATTAGCAATTAAGGTATTAGACTGTCCAGATGCATTCTCATTAATGCAAAAACACATGATAGAATTGAGTAAGCAAGTGATGAAGTTTCACTGTAGCTAAACGAGACTAAACACTAAAGATTATGCAATTACAGTAGCACTAATGGAGGTGGCTACACAGCCAAGGTTTAAGAAGAGAGATGACACAAGGAAGAAGATTCGATAGAAAAACTAAGTTAAAAAATTGTGGAAAAGAAGAAGAACAGCTTCAATAGTTAGAGATTCATAAAATCACCCCTCTATGGTATAGACGTATGTGTGTTTATCTATTTTGTGAATGGTGTTTAAGAAACCTTAATGTTGCATTTCTCTTTTAAGACAATCAAATGCATGCAAGCACCTCCAGTATTAGGCCTCAAATGCTATAGGTTCTATCATACGCAACACCGCCAATATTATATGCACTTACAACATTGACAACATGCCCTTAAATAAATGAGGGTGAACTTAGTTATACTAGATTATTGATTATTAGAGCAATTAAATCTTTAAGAGTCATATGGTATTGATGGGTATTTAGCGCTTATGATGTGATTACTTTTCATTTTTAATGTAGGCGCAATTGAAATGTCCAATTCCATGGCTTGAATCATTGAATTTTAATGGAGATATCTCAAGAGATATATTAACATAAAAGAACTTAAAGTAATAATAACTTTGTAAGATTGGTAGTAAAATAATCAATTTTATTAAAACCAAATTGGTTAGTACAATGCACTTTTTATTATAATGCACTCTTTATAACTTAAAGCCATTATAGTGTCACATTTTTCCATTTATAGTACATCTAAAGCCATTGCAATTCCTTTTACTTAATAAAGCATTTGCACTTCTTGCAAATCTGTATTTATCTTCTTTCATTTGGTTTTATTTGTCTTCTTTTAAACACTATCAATTTGGCTTCATTTGAGTTTCTTTGTATGCAAATATAAGTTCAACAAGAAGAACTATAGTAGAGACAAGTCATGGAATGATTCAGAACAACGATAAGGGATATGTTAATAGATTCATGCAATAAGGAAAGAGCTAGCATAAGTGACAGGTCAATTGTTCTTTTATACATTCAACTGTTATTTTAGTAGCATTGGTAGCAATTGTACATTCATTGTATTAGCAAATTGTGGCCTTAAAGAAACAAATGAAGCCTTGTATTAGCAAAAATGAAAGTTCAATTTCATTCAATGTGTTTGCCTTACCATAATAAAACATTCAAATAAGATAGCAAGCAATTAACACAAACAACAATAACTCCAATGATATTAAGCAATTCACATAAATGAGCTTAACTTAACCAACAAGTAATTCAAGCTACAAGTAATTGAAATTGGATATATATATATATATATATATAGCAATTTAGCAAAAGCCATATCTAAAGTTTTCATAAAAAAGAAGCAAGCATTTTAATCTTGATTTACAAGTCCAGTCTTAATATGAGAATCTAAAAATTTGAACAATTAAAACTAAAGAAAAAGATCTATGAGTCCAATCTTGAATTAAAAAAACTTAAATTCGAATCTTCATCTATGAATTTAATCTTGAATAAAAAAACTTAAAAATTTGAATCTCAAACTTCAAAGAAGGCACTGAGTTGGATTTAAAATCTTGAAGAAGAAGATATAAAAACTTGATTTGGGTTTAGGGCATCTTCATTCATGTCGTGTTAAAGAACATGATTGTTAGATGCCTTGGATAAGAACCAGATGTCGTCTTGGAGAAGAAAAACTTCATATTAATAGAGTTAGGTTTAGCTTTTAAAGGAAGGCTAAATGTAGTTGATGAATCTATTCACATTAGAGAAGAAGAACTAAACAATATCCCCATTCACGTTGGAGAAGAAAGAAATGCAACTTGTTTAGTATAGTTGGAATAGACAGCCATGATTAAGTGCAACAAACGGCCTAGATGACATTTTGCTTTATGTATCTCATAACATGTGTGGTGTGACATGGTTCATTGATGCAACAAATAGGTGAGATCTAAACACATGAAACAACACCATTTTGATGCCAACTATAGCATGCTCTATGCCCATGCTAACTAGAGAATCTGGACACATTAGAAAGAAGGATAGCACTTAGCATAAAAAAAAGTGAGTTAAAAAAAAGTTGATACACATCACCTCATATGGCAGTTTAAAAGATAGAAGAATTAAGCAAAAAGAAAAACAAAAAAGAAAAAAAGAAGAGTAGCATGACTATGATTTTGACCAACCCACTTAGTTTACAACAAAGGCTCAAGAAAGAGGAAAAGTAAATAAACTTGAATAGAGAAAAGCCCATCTCTCATTCTTTATACATAAAGAGAGACAAGCTGAAACAATAAAAAGAAGTCATTAGAGAATAGAAGCTTCCTCATTTATGAGGAGAGAAGTTCCAGTCCAATGTTAAGGAAGCTGCTGTGGTTTAAACATTTAATGAAGATAATCAAGCTGTTGAAAGAATTTGAAGACAAAAAAAGAGTTCTTCTCTGAGTAATGGCTCTTTTACAAATTATTGAGTATTTAAAAAAAAGAGCTTTGAAGGAGAAAGTGTGGAAGAGTGGGGTAAGAAAACATGATGCATTCACAGACTCTTTGCTAAATTGGTTACTTTCTGGCTGAGTGCGTCCTAGTTCAAATATGCTTCAAGTGTGAGAAATTCATGTGTACTTCGTGTGAGCTTTCATGAAAGAAGAGAAAGGAGATAACATTGAATATCTATGGAGTTATTCTCTTCATCTATATGGATGCTAGCTGACTATGTTTGTTTAATACTTTATGTATGAGATGTTATAGCATAGCAATTTGTGTGCTTTAAATAAGCCATATATTGTGTGCTCTTTATGAGCTTTGATGTAATTTGTATACCTTTTCTACACTTCACCTAGTATAAATGTTAGTATTTAGTGTGAGATTGTAAAACTCCTAAGAGTAAGCTTAGTAGGTTTCTTTGGTGATTAAAAAGCAAAAGTTTTTAGGACCAATCCCATTGTAACTTGTCTAAGTTTCAAATTGTAAAATACAAGGGTATGGTCCCTAAATGTTTTTTTTTATGAGTAGGAAGTAAAAGCCATATGGCTGATCCTCAAAACAAAGTTATCCAATTGTAATTTAGCAATTTTCCCTAATAATGAAAAAAACCCTTGTTATATATTTAGGGGTTATTTAAACTAAAATAAATTTTTATGTGTGATTTCCTCTCTACCTTATACTCTCATGTTTTTTAGTTTCTAAACATCCTGAATTTTAAACAAGGATTTTAAAAAAGTTTCTATTATCAATTTCAAAAATACACTATTTTCATGTATATAATTTTCACTCAACTTTATTAGAACCTGTGAGGTGTGAGGTTATGATTTCTTATCCTACTATGATATTTGAAAAATCTATTTTGGAATTAAAAATCTTGTTTGAATTTGGTTTTCATAACTCGTGATTTCACAAGTAAAAATTTGGAAGTTGATTTTTCTTGAAAAATGACTTTTTTTTTTCTATCTTTTTATCATTTATGTTTTGAAAGATGAAAAGAGAGTAATTTTTATACAAACATTTTTAAATTAGGTTTTTAGAAAAACACAATTTCAACATTCACATTGTATTTTTAAGAAATTGATTTTTAGACAATATTATAGGAATTAAAAGTTTCTATTAAAAGACCTTCAAAATGAGGATCATTTTTAAAAGTTCAATTCACCACCCCCTTAGATTCTTCTAGTGCTAACACCCTTCATAACAGTAACTGATCTCTATACATATAATGTTACTAACGATACTTCCAGCTTGTATCACAAGTTTTTCAGCACACGGCTTCTGAGTTTCTCAGAGAGATATAGAGGCTTTATAAGTGAAACAGTGAGGCTTCTCAAATGCAATTTAGTATATTTCCATAAGCTATGTCTTCTGTGAGATCTACCACCTGATTCTGCAATTTAATTAGTAGGGCACCATAAGTAGTTAGCTAATCAAAGATAGCAATTTGCCCAAGAACTTTCAAGTAGTATCTACTGATCTGTATGGCTTTTTCCTATTCCTTGTTCTTAAAGCTTTTGTATCTCTAGTTTAAAAAAAAAAATAGTGATACAATTGAGAAGAAGAGATGGCATATTTCTTCGTTAACTTGGTTTTTTTTTTTGGGTGGAAAAGGATTCTAAAATTACAATTTTTAATGCAACAAGATATAGAGAGTGGAATGCAACCTTAAAATTATTTGAAGAAAAGATCAGTTTCAGCAAAATTTGAAAACATTTGTAATCGTAATATATAAATTTTTTTTTGCTAGTTAGAAAATTAAAAAAGTCAAAGAAACTACATAATAATCATTTCTGATTAAATTAATCAAACAAATTGCTTTTTTCAATGAAATCATATTAGTAACTTTTACAAATTCTGGTGATAATCATTATACATTAATGAAATAATGAATAACTTAATGGTTGATAACTTCAAAGAAATTAATAGTGAAAAAATAATTATGATATACATGGTAATGCAAAACTTTTCCTTTAAGGATGCATCCAAATACACAGGAATATGCATTGAAAGGATTTTGATCACTTGGGCAATGATTATAGCCACCCTGTCTTGGATTTATGGCAAAAAGAATGTCGGTGAAAAGGAAATTATGATCAAAGGTTGCAAAAGGGATTTTCTCATGATTTTACAGAATCAAAAGTTTGAGCAGAACAGGAAAAAAGAATAGTCTAAAAGCACTTAATAATGAGTAAATGGTTTTTACCTACTACAAGTCTGATCCTTTTTTCAGTTAAGAGGACAAATTAGAATTCAAACCTTGGGGGGGGGGGGATAATATATGATATCTCCAATAATCTTATTGTATATAAAGTGTACTTAATGATCTTTGATCTAAAAACCCTTTCAATGTATACTGCTTTTGAAATGATCATCCTAAATCTTTGTCTGCTGTGGAGAGGCCAACCCCAATAATCATTTTCACCTTTCTGGCCATGCATATTGATTGAATATCCGTAGTCTTTATTTCAATCATTTGTTTTGGTGGGGCAACTGGTGCGTGTGTAACATTCCACAAGCAATGATTTCTCCACTTGACTTCAACATTTGTTTCTTTGCTAAAAGATTTTGAGTTTTTCTTCTTAATTAATTTTCATTTGTAACAAAAAAGTATGAATATTATTTTTTTTAATAAAAAAAGGTTTCAAGAGTGAGAAAAAATGTCAAAAATAGACAAGCCCACTAAGATCAAGTTCACTTCAATCGGAGACATAAAAGTTAAACGACAAAAGCAATTGTTTAATTTTTTAAACAAGAAGTGTTACTGCATCTAAGGATCCTTGTCATATAGCTATCTTTTTTCTTCCATATAAATTCTATATCCATCTCATTTTTATGGAATTTGGAATATTGAATGGTATATACTTTCATGTCTATATAGTGTTCAACCATTAGCATGAACCCAATATTAACAATATTGAACACTTTTATTAATTAGGATCAAAGTTGATAAGGAATTATGCAGGATAAATTGTGTAATTATTTGAAAGCTGAATGAGTATATGTTAACACTATTATATTTAATTGATACTTATTAGGGAATTCTTTAGCTGGTGATATTTTTAACAAAGTCTCATCATTTCTCACCGAAAAAAAAATTGCTGTGCATTATTTCATGCATATCTTACGTAACATCCTTTTAGGGTGAGCAGCAGCTGAAGAGTAATAAGAGAATATTTTTATTCTAGCCCGTAACAATGCAGGGAATTTGGGTCTAATTCTGGAAATATATTGATGTATGTTTATAGTTAAAGAGAAAATTAATTGAAGCAACGGCTAGTTAATGATTTTCAACTATCAAGAACTGTACCAGACTGTATAAAAGAGGCTCTAATAGACAAAAGGAAATCCCCCGCCCCCCCAAAGAAAAAAGAGGTTCTCATACTTGATAAAAAAAAGGTACCCTTTGTTCTGGTCTTCCTGTAAATTTTCATGTAGCATATAAGGTAATACAAAGTGTAGAAAGAGGTTCCATGTTGGTGAGCAAGTAAAAATTAACTTGAAATTATGTTTTAGACGAGTATGAAGAACTTCAACATTTGGTGGTTTTAAAAACTTTATTGTAAATTTTGTTTATGAACGGGTTAAAAACAAGTGTCTTTGAGTACAAATTCGTTGGGAGCCAAGGCCAAAATAGACTATACATAAGTCATTGGTTGGACCAAATTAAAATAAACAATTTGTGTTATATCTTTCTTCCCCTGACCCTTTATTTTTCAACGTAACATCGCCTTTCCTTCTTGCACAGCTAGGTTCTTTACTGTCACTAGCTAAATTCTGTTTGTCTGGGTTTGCTATTTTGATTTGAACATCCTAGGTATTACACTTGCATTTCTTCTGATCTTCTTGTTTACTTGATGGAAATATTGTTAAGCTTTACTGGTATGTATATATATATATATATATTTGAAGAAAAATTGAAAACACCAATTCAGCCCTTTTGGTGTATCTATTATATTTGACCAATATTACCATATAACTTACATAGTTAATTCGTTATTGGTCATACTTTTTCAATACGCATGGAAGTGAAAAATTTTAAGGGTAAATAGAGTCTACATTTTGTTACCATTTAATTATTTTTGAATTTTTACCACTTAAAATGATAAACAATTTCATCATTAAAATTATATTATATATACACACACGTGTATATATATATCTTAAATAATTTTATAGTCTTTTAAAAATAGTATTAAACTACTACTTTAAAATTAAAAGCGTGCATTTACTTCTAACAAAATCATTCAACCACAATAAAAGTATTCAAGATACAAATTAAGTAGACATTTAACAATGAAATAATTTACCATTTTAATATTTATGAGATCATTTTCATTAAAAGTTAGATGTAAAATTTCATTGAACCATTGAATAATAATTAAACAAACTACTGAGCATGACTCACTTTAAATCTGATGGAGTAAACTACTTTTAGGCCAACACTAATGGGATAAACCACAAACTTTTAATATTATATTTAATTTCTTTTATTAAATAAAAGGTCAAAAGATGACTCCTTTTAATAATAATGAAAAAAAAAGGAAAAAGAAATCGTCCACGTAATCTTACAATAGCATGTGCTCCCTCTTGGTTGCTCCTTTATAAAAGTTGTACCCACCGCTCCACATGTGCTATATATATCATCGCCTCTCTTTCTTTTCATCACACTCACCGGAATCTGAAACTCCGGCCAAATTGACGTCAAATAAACTGACACAACCTCTCTTTTCCCCTTCAATTATTTCTTAATTACTTCTTTGTAATCACCAAAAAGCAGAGAAGAAGAAAATGCACTCAACTTAAAGCTTTGCTGCAGCAGAGGGAGGATAGCCAGCAGCAGAGCCAGAGACCGCTTCTCTCTTTTCTCTCTCTGTGTATGGAATCTCACACCTTTGCATAGTACTATATATCATAATATTTATTTACTCTATGCATCCAAATCCTCCTTTCTAGCTACATTTTGTTCTTTTATTTTGTTTTTGTTTTCTGGTTCCCAAAAGATAAAAAAGGCCTCCTTGTGTTTTCTTCCCTTTTAATATTCAAAGGGGGGCACGCTAGCTCCAAAAGCCTTTTCCCTTCTCGTTTAAAGTTCCTTTCTCAAAGGCAGTGAAAGAGAACCACTATTTCTGTAACTGCGTTTTTCTTTCCTTTCCTTTCAGTTCATTTCAATTCATTCATAGCCATATCAATCACACAAACACTAAAGTAAAGAAAAAAGAAAAGAAAAGGAAGCATTCCCAATAACCCCAATTTGTGTTTGTTTGCTTCCAGGGTATATTCGTGTGCTCTCGATTCCTTTGCTCTTCTCTGAGAACATTCTATATATCTTATATTCCTTTGCATCAAGATCTAGACAGACCTTGAGATCACGAACTATTTTGTTTTAATTCCTCATCCATCCCCATCCAATTCCTTTGAGGTTTGTTTCTGTATATCTTTACTTTCGTTTTAACCTTACCCAGATAAGGAAACAGAAGAAGTAGTATTGCGGTTAAGAGCTTGAATATTGGTTCATGATCCTTATTACCTTGCGTCTTTAAAAGAGCTTGAATATTGGTTCATGAATGTGTATGCAGTTAGAAGCTTATGGTTTAAAAAGCTGTAGGGCTGGCTAGCTAGCTAGTTGTGCATGTGGCCACTCTAGAGTTGAAAAGATTTGGGCTATGCATACATAATAATATACAATATTAAATGGAGGCTGCAGTTGGTGATGCTCATGTCTTTCATGTCATCCATTAAAGCCTGCTTCTTTAATATACTCTCTACTCTTGTGCAGAGTCCAGAAAGGAGGAGGTTGAGTTGGCTTATAACACACAGGCATTAAAAGCACAGATCCATCCATACCTCCTTAGTCCTTACAATACATAGCGTAAACCACAAGGTTTGCTTCCATTAACTCCTCTCACCCTACTACTACTCTTTGCTTAGTCTTCTTTCTTCGTTTTTCTTTCTTTTCCTTTTTTTTTTTAATAAAAGAAACAAATTTTCTTTCCTTCTGGGTATACCTTCCACTCTTTACGCAAGTCCATGACCCACCCCGTTCACCCCACTCTGTGGGAAAATGTGTATTGTTTGTGTCATTCTCATCCTGTGGGCGTGTGAGTTGCAGCCACCCTTTCTCACTTTGTCATCATTGCAATGGGTGGAAACTGCGCTTGTAGTTGCTTTTCTTTTATATTTAATATGTATATGAATGCATCTTTTGCAGAATTATATTAAGTACATTTGAACGGAAAAAAAATAAAGGAAGTATTGGCGTTTAGAGCTCCCTGTCTAAGAAACTATTTAACTCTATATTTCTTAGTCTCTTTCAAATAACAAATTGTGTATTTATCTCTTAAATATCGACCATCAAACTGCTTTTTTAGCTTCTTACATCTATACCCATAATATAACAATACAGACTCTAAACTGAGAAAAAGTGTAAAGTAAGTAATGAGAATACGTATATGGCTCATTTTTTTTTATCTACTCTAATCCTTTTTAAATATTTCTCCCACCTTAAAGAGATTTTATAAACTTGAGAATCTAAATTTTAATATGACTTATTCATGAACACACATTAATATGCTATATTTTAAAAAATATACTATATGATACAAAATATATATATGTATATATAACATTTCATTAATAATATATTTTTAAGAAAAATACAATTGACATTATTTTATATTTTTATTTTTTTGAAAAAACAATTAATTAAAACTTATTAATTCATATTATTCAAATTATTCATATACAAAATAAAATTACGAAAATTTTTAATTATTTCATCAAAATAATTTTTTTGGATTTTTCCCCTTTTTTAGGGTAATCTGTGTCTGAATCATATTTAGTTCAAGTCCAAGCCAGACTGGCACATGATGTTCGATGGATGTTTGAATTAATTGTCTTTTTTTTTTAAAAAAATACTGGACACATATCGTATACGCGATATGTCTAATAAGCGTGCCATACTATTTCGATTTTCGGATAATACTATGGTAAATCATCTGTGTGTAGAGGAAGAATTACGAGCTCGTTTGGATTAGAGTGTTGTGAATGTATTTTTTTTTCATATAGTTAATATAATATTTATTATATTTTAATAATAATTATTTTATTTATTGAATTATTATTTTAATTGTCAAATTATTTTGTAAAAATAAAATATAAAAACTATTTTGTGTCTCATTTATTTATTTTATATATTTTTTTTACATCATTTAACTAAGGAGAGCTACGTTTTAGTACATCTTCATGCACACACCGATAGGGTTAGCTTGATGGGTGTGCAGGGCAGTAAGAGTACCTGTTGGAAGTATCAATAGTCGGATCTTCCGAGAGACTTTATTTATAATTCAATTTTACATATTTATATATTTATTTATAATTAGTTTTACCAACTTTTTTTTTTGGAAAAATTTATGTAAAAATATTTGGTAAGGCAATTATTCTTTATTCTCATGCTGTCTTGTGATTCGTAGTCCTCTCCCCTGCAAAATTCCTGCCCCCACACCCACGAGCTGCCAGCGCTTCAGTCGTTCTCTCTGTCATTTGGAGCTTTTGCTAATTCTTTTTTATTTTTTTCCCTAAAAGGGTTTATTTAGGTGTTAGCTCTAAGTAATGGTACTTTAATACCATGTTTCATTTTTTGCAGAATAACGGCACTGTATCTTCCGTTTCTTCAATTGATCTGTTTGATGATTGTTACTATCCGTTTACGAAGAAATATCATACCAAAGTGAAAAATTATTGTTAAAAATATTTATTATTAAAAATCTTAAATCTTAAAATTATTTTAAAAAATTAAAAGATATTATTTTTTAAGTAATAGAACAAATATATCTTTATAAATTATACTAATTTGTTGTTATTTAAACTTTTCAAAGTTATAAGTGACTTTTAATTATTTTTATTACTTGATTTTACATTTGTTATTATTATGCTTCAGCAGTTTTAACTTGTTTCCACTCGTTACAATATGAATTTGTTACTCCTCAGAGTTCTTAGAATTATAAGCAATTTTATTTTTATTTTTATTTATTTTTACTACTAAGATTTACATTTGTTACTGCATCGATTCATTAATCTTGCATTACACACATTCATTACTACTAGAGCAAGGTGGTAATAAATACAAAATTAAATAGTAAAAATGGTAGAAGTCATTTATAATTCTAAAAAAGTTTGAGTGATAATAAACTTATATAATTAAATAGGAATATTTTTGTCCTACCATTAAACAAATGAGATTTTTAAATCTTTTAAAATAATTTTAAGATTTCAGTTTTTTTATAATAAATATATTCAACTTAAAATTTTTAAAGATAATTTTTCTATAATTTTTTTTTGAGAGTGTGACTTGCTATTATGATTTTTTTCTTATAAAAATTATTTATATATATAATACATCTTTTGCATTAATTTGGCGTAGCTATGGCCCTCGCAGTGGTTTAACGAATCTTACCCTGATGGTCATGAATCTTGGTAGGGTAGGCTTAGGTTAGAGAGATAGAGCTGAATCGGGTAATCCAGACAATCTAATATTCGGATTATCCCTAGACAGTGACATTTTGACCCGAATTCTAACCTTCTTTTGAAAAATAAAATCTTATAAATGATTTAGAGGATAGTGACATTTTCTTTTGTTTTTTAAAAATCAAATCTAGGCGCTAGCGTAGTTGATTACGACCAGGAATACGAAATGGGGGAAAAAGGGGTTAAAAATAATATTTCATAGAAAGCAATTTTACAGCTAAGATAGGACAAAAATTGAAGCACTATCACATTAACCAAAGTAGCATTCAGAGCAATGGCGGCAACATTAATATGCAAATTAATGAAAGTCTCTCTCACTTTTTCCTTTTACCATACAGGTGGAAAAAATTTACGAGACTAGTGACTAGTTCACTTTTAAAACTTAGGAACTCTTTATGTTTTGTTCTTAACGTTTAAGAATGAGATTTCTCTTTTGGGTTTGTAGATCCTATCGTGTTATTTATAGTCCTTGCTCATAAATAAGTAAACTTTCTGGATCATGTATAACAATTACTGATGTGTAAGCTATGTAAACTAAGCTCACCCTGCACAAAACGAAAAACGTACGTGATAGATTCACTTTATGAAAAACATATAAAGAAACATGTTTATATGTGTCCATGAAATGGGTCATAAGAAGGATCCATTAGGGTAGGGAGGATCAGTAAGCCAATGAAAGGGACAAGGCATCTGATTGTTCTTCATGTCTTGTAATGAACTAATGATCCCATAGTTGGTGAGTACACGTGTTGTTGCTATCACTTTAAGCATTTCTTGGCTAGTTCAGTTTTCCCCACCAAAAGAAGAGAAGAGTGCGAAATCCATGTTATAGGTAGTGTGTATCTGTTTATATATTCTATTTGTTTTTCTTTAATTCTTGGCCGAGTTTGCACGTACAGCTGACAATGGCAGGCATTATGCTAAGTTGATGCATCGCAGTGGAACACAAAGAAGAAATGCTTCAAATTTTGTTTTGACTCGGGGCTCCATTTTGCTCTTGTCATGAGCACCAGCTTTCTGAGCTTTTATGCCTCGTGCCTCTCTGCGCTATACCTGTGTTGTCGTCGTCGTAGTATAGCACTTTAGTTCTCGTTCTGTCACTTTAGTTCAACTTGGAAAGGAGTTAAAGTTCCTTTGTGCTCGCTGAAAAAGCCCTTTTATATTCACTCTCACAACCTCCCTAACCTGCCCCATTAACTTGGACTAGGGTAATTCCTCGCTTCCTTTTCCCACTTGGGACCACCACAACCAGCTCAATAACTCCAATCAATGGACCCAAATAAAGACCCTTCGGCTCCTAACTATGTGAACCCCCAACTATATCACCCACACCCTATCTTTGGGTAGAGAGTGCCCCCACAGTCCCAAATGAATTTGTTATACTATATTTAAGGGATTTTAAGATATTGAAGTTATATATTTTATGGTTGACTTTTACTTTTTTGTGAGTGTAAGTGGGGGATATTATTTATTTTAACTTTTAAATCCATGACAAAGTGAAGGATAGAGTGTTATTTTTTTTTTGGTGTGTCCAGTCACTTTCTTGACCTTAAAAAAAGAAAGGGGGGTAGTAGTAGAAAATTAACGTAAGAAATTTCTTACTGCCTAGCTTTACAAAATTAGCTCAAGATTCTAAAAGCAGCAGGAGTATTTTGTGTGTGAACCTCTGTGGTCTATATATGGTTTGTGAACTAATGGAACCAAGAAAAATGGGGAGGAAAGTGGTGTTGAGGAGAAGAAAGCAATATGCCCACAAATTTGTACTGAAGGGCAGTTTGGGTCAAATTGGTTTAGGGAGTTCCAAAGGGCAAAAATTAGGATCATTAGAATTTATAGGCCATTTCTTTGGTTTAGTTTTGCATGTACATAAGCACGTCACTCTAGTTATTTTTCACCTTTCCTCACTTTCCAGAGAATATACAGCGCCTAGGAGAAGAGAAACGCTGGGAAGATTTTATGTCATGCCATCCTTTTCTCTCTCTCTCTCTCTCTCTCTCTCTCCTCTTTTACGCTCCTTTTCAGCTATAGCAGCCGTTACAATGTTTCCTGTCTTTCCCCACTCTTTGTACTTTCTCTATACTCTCTTTCTTTAACACCCAACTTCATCAGCTAAATGGGTCCTCAGTAAAAAACGTGAACCTTCTTGTTGATCTCTCACTCTCTGATAAGCTACCCGAGACAACCATGTGAAACTCTCCTCTTTTTCTGCAGAACTACTCTCTGAAAATGAAGGACCCAGAAGAAGATCAAGTTAAATCCAGAAAGCCTATGCAGAAACCCACGGATCGTAGAAGAAGAGGTAGGAGAAGAAGCCATTGCAAACCAGAGATATTAAAAGAAAAAGGGATTGATTTAGAACTGAATCCCTCTGCTTCTTCTTGCAAAAGCCTTGTGTTCCATCATAGGCCTGGCTATGGCCAACTTGGGACAAAGTGTGTGGTCAAAGCTAACCACTTTCTCGCAGATATATCAGCATCTGACTTGAGCCATTACAGTGTAAGTTGGGTCTACAGAACAAGTGAATTAATTAATAGAATTAGAGAGAATAGTCGACTCACAATTAATTATTTTTATGTCTTGTGAAGGTTAAGATAACACCGGAAGTTACTTCTCGTAAAATAAGCAAAGCTATCATTGCTGGGTTAGTGAGGCTTCACAGAAATACAGACTTGGGAATGAGGCTCCCCGTTTATGATGGAGGAAGGAATCTTTACACTGCCGGTTTGCTTCCTTTTACACACAAAGAATTCACCGTAACGCTGAGCGAAGATGATGAGGGTACTGGTAATACCAGGTAATTAACCATCTTAATTACCATGCTATTCTCAAAGTAATTGTGAGCTTATTTTCGGTACTACATTGCCATTTATTTGTTGCCATGTAATCTGACTAATCTCTTTTTGTCATTGCTATATAATCTAGTTGTAAATCATCATTGAGTTGGATCAAAATTTTAGGCATCAATTGCTTATTTATCAAAATATAAAATGTAGCCTTTAACTGGCCACTAAATTTTTCTGATTTCACAACTGGTTAGGGAAAGAGAGTTTAGAGTGAAAATAAAGTTTGCGGCTTGTGTTAGCATGCATCAACTACGGGAGCTTCTCAGTGGGAAACAAGTGGACACCCCGCAAGAAGCGCTTAGCATCATTGATATTGTATTAAGGGAGCTTGCGGCTCAAAGGTGCATTTTGTGGTTGTTTTTTCAACTTCCTGTATTAATTGCCTTCTTTTACGCTAAATAATCTTCTCGTTTTCCTTTGTTGTTACTTGATTTGCATGTTTTGTGTAGTTACGTATCAGTTGGAAGGTTTCTCTATTCTGCCGACTTAAAAAAACCACAGCAGCTAGGTGGTGGTCTGGAATCATGGCGTGGCTTCTACCAGAGTATAAGGCCTACTCAGATGGGGTTGTCGCTTAACATTGGTGAGAATTTCACCATATCGTCAGCCTTTTCCTTATGTTAAGATTAAATACTTGGACTATATTGCCAATACTAACAAGCTGCTTTTGTTCCCCTTCGTCACTACGTCCAGACATGTCATCAATGGCGTTTATTGAACCACTCCCTGTCATTGATTTTGTTGCTCAAATTCTGGGTAAAGATGTGCATTCAAAACCATTGTCAGATGCAGACCGTGTCAAGGTGTGAAACTTTTTTCTGTTTATGGAAACTCTGAAACCATTCACAAAAATTTGGGGTGATATTTAACCAAAAAAATCTTCGTGCTATGGCCAAGCAGATCAAAAAAGCCCTAAGAGGTGTGAAAGTTGAAGTTACACATAGAGGAAATTTTCGAAGGAAGTACAGGATTTCAGGACTGACATCACAGCCTACAAGAGAGCTTATGTATGCATTTGTATATTTTGCATTGCAACTTGGACTTTTATTTAAAAGATATGAATTATTGTTTCTTTGCTCCAAACAGATTCCCTCTTGATGAGCAAATGAATATGAAATCAGTAGTTGATTATTTTCGAGAGATGTACGGATATACGATTAAGTATTCTCATCTACCATGCCTGCAAGTAGGGAACGAAAAGAAAGTGAACTATTTGCCCATGGAGGTCAGCTACTAGGCTCTTCTTTGAATTTTGTTCAAACCATGTTTTTCTTTTTAAAGTTTTCCACAGCAAGTCATGTGAATCTTGTTCCAGGCATGCAAGATAGTTGGGGGCCAGAGATATACAAAAGGGCTAAATGAAAAGCAGATAACTTCTCTGCTTAAGGTTTCATGCCAAAGACCCCGCGAGCAAGAGCTAGACATTCTACAGGTCCTCATCATTCATCATAGATTTCAACTCTTCTATAAATGGAAAAATCAAGTGTATTTGGCTTGTTTAATAAATCTGGAACATTTTCAATTTACTTACAGACTGTTGAACAAAACGATTATGACCATAACCCCTATGCAAAGGAGTTTGGTATCAGCATAGACGACAAGCTTGCATCGGTTGAGGCTCGGGTTCTGCCTGCTCCATGGGTAATTGCTCACTGTTACAACTAATCACCTGTGGTTGTTTGCTCTTGGCGATCTTCTGTCAATATCTGATCAAAATTTTGGAACCTTCTTTTGCCTATAGTTGAAATATCATGATACAGGAAGGGAGAAAGAGTACTTGCCACAAGTTGGTCAGTGGAATATGATGAACAAGGTAAGCACAGACATAAACATATTGTGGTTGTGCCTTTTTTCTTCCTTTTAAATAAAAAATTACTTGTTCCAAGCTGAAAGTGATCCAAATGGTTTATATGCAGAAAGTTATAAATGGAAGCACAGTAAGATATTGGGCATGTATCAATTTCTCGCGAAGTGTTCAAGAAAGTACGGCTCGTGGTTTTTGCCAACAGTTGGTTCAGATGTGCCAAATCTCTGGCATGGTAAAGATTAAAAGTTTGGGTTATACCTATATTGTAGAAATTTTATATCTATGGAGGCTAATTTATTGATCCATATGTACACTTGACATACATAATGTGTTTTGATCCTTACTCAGGAATTCAGTCAGGACCCAGTAATTCCTATATATACAGCAAGACCAGATCAGGTTAAAAAGGCCTTGAAGTATGTACATTGTGCTGCTTTGGACAAACTAGGTGGGAAAGAGCTAGAGTTGCTTATTGCCATTCTTCCAGACAATAATGGCTCTCTGTATGGTATGATTCCAAGTCACTTCATCATTTCTATTTGCATCACCTTCTGATCATAGCTAGAAAGCTATGGGGTACAAATTATGGACATGTTAAAAGGTTCTAGTACCTCAAGGCTTCTCCATTTTCCCCTCTGATTGTTACAATATCAAAATGGTAAAACCTATTGCATATGCTCCTTTCGCTTTTTCTCCTGAAAATATTGTTTCATCTCAGTTATTGTGGAAAATGATGCTGAAGCCTGGTTTTTTTTTTTTAAAGAAACACATTTTGTTCCACTTTTTCTGTGGAAATATCTATATATTTCATGCTTACACTAAAGGAAACTAACTTTTTATTCAGGTGATCTCAAAAGGATATGTGAAACAGATCTGGGGTTGATTTCTCAGTGTTGCCTCACAAAACACGTCTTCAAGATTAATAGACAATACCTGGCAAATGTGGCACTTAAAATCAATGTCAAGGTCTGTTATTACTAATTGATCTATATATCAACTCATTCTTCATTTTTGGTTGAGTCTCCATTTTCTTGAATAAATGCATCATACTTTTAGATGGGAGGAAGAAACACAGTACTTTTGGATGCTTTAAGTTGGAGGATTCCATTGGTTAGTGACATTCCAACAATAATATTTGGAGCTGATGTGACTCATCCAGAATCTGGAGAGGATTCTTCTCCGTCCATTGCTGCTGTAAGCATTTTCAAACCCCTACATATCATGGGTAGCCTTACATGTGTTTGATCCATGCTGATTATTAATCACTGTAATTCAGGTTGTAGCCTCACAGGACTGGCCTGAAGTAACAAAGTATGCAGGACTTGTGTGTGCTCAGCCTCATCGTGAAGAACTTATTCAAGACCTCTTCAAGTGTTGGAAAGATCCTCAGCGAGGTATAGTTTATGGCGGCATGATCAGGTACTTAAGCGGCAGCTCTTATGCATGTTCATGATGTCTTCAGTGAAAGTTACACGGGTTATACTAATTTTTGGCTGTGCTACTGCAGAGAGCTCTTACTCTCATTTAAGAAGGCAACCGGACAAAAACCATTGAGGATAATATTTTACAGGTAAGAATGATCGGTTCTGGTTTTTTTCAAACTAAAGGAATATTTGTTCTTGATAAGGCATTTATGATTGAAAAAGACTTGAGTTGTAATTCAGGAATATCTTTGTTTTTAATAATCGTAATGTTATCAAATGCATTTACAGGGATGGGGTTAGTGAAGGACAATTCTACCAGGTTTTGTTGTACGAGCTTGATGCCATCCGTAAGGTACTCTGACACTACAAGTCCTCAAATTATTCTTGGAAAATAACATAGCTATAGTTACTGAGGTGTTTGCTATCATATTCTTCAATAGACTAATGACATGTGGATATTTTTAACAATTCAACATCATATTATTGTCTCCAAAAAAAGTTCCTCTATAATTTTATTAAAGAACTTAATAGAAAACTCCTAAAGAACTACGCAGTTTTATCCTTATGCTTATTCAAATTGACTATGCCATTCCTCAATGCTTAAATTCTAACTATGTGTAGGCTTGTGCATCTCTGGAACCTAGTTACCAACCTCCAGTAACATTTGTTGTGGTTCAAAAGCGGCATCACACTAGGCTCTTCTCAAACAATCATGATGACAGAAACAGCACTGACAGAAGTGGCAACATCTTACCAGGTACAAGTTTTTTGCCTCTGCCAGATATGCTCCCAATTGTGCATGCAACCAATTTGTGTCTAGAAAAGGGTTTGCTCATATTTGCTAAGTAGTAGCTGGGTAGATCTGCAATTTCATTTTTCAGTGTCAAAATCAATCCCAATTTCCTGTTTCTGTCCCACAGCAAGAAAAAAATAGATTATGTTACCATTTCAAAGCAGTTTCAAGCCTTGGCCAAACTGGCTCTTACTTATCTGCTCGGTCAATGTAGGTACTGTGGTGGATTCTAAGATCTGTCATCCCACGGAATTCGACTTTTATTTATGCAGTCATGCAGGAATACAGGTATGAATAAGATTATATGATCTCTATGTTGCTACATAATAGTGTTGTTAGATTGGATTGCAAACGATTTTATTCGATGAACCTTGAGTTTCTGTTCTGTTGAGAACATTTAAAAGAAAAGGTGTAGCTAAGCATATCTGTAATTTCTTTACATTGTGATTGGTTATTTGCAGGGCACAAGCAGACCAGCTCACTATCATGTCCTCTGGGACGAGAACAAATTCACTGCAGATGAGATTCAATCTTTAACCAACAACTTATGCTACACGTAAATAAACATTTCCCCTTTTTATTCCATCAACTTGGTGTGCTTTATCCTTATGATGGCATAAACTGCTTAACTATCTGATTGCAGGTATGCAAGATGTACAAGATCTGTTTCCGTAGGTAATTCTCATACCCTTGCTTAACATAACACTTGCCTATTTTGGCATCCATGAATTTAGTACTAGGTTAATGAGAAGGATATTAATAAAAACCATTCATCAACCTTCACTAAATAGTTTAAATTTTTTTAATAAATTGATGCTTGACATGATATTAGGTCTAACCAAGTAAACTTGAGGCATGCTTAAGTGGTTGGGGGTGAAGATTTGGATAAAAAGTCGCTAGTTCAATCCTCCTCTTATATATATATATATATATATATATATATATATATATGTATATATCTGACCAAATGATAAGAATTTGATCCTTATTGCCTCTACACGTATCTTGAGTTTGTTCTTTATCCATATTTCAAGCCCGAAAAGCTTTCATTTGAGGGAGAGTGTCAAAAGACATTAATAACAATGATCAAAATTTTTTTGGGTGAAGTGATCCTTGACGGTTAATGCATCATCAGTTTCCTAGTTTAGTCACAAGATCTTGGTGATTTTTTCATATGTAAGAAGAAAATCGTTTAGTTTTATCAAATGTTAATTGTTTTTTATTTATGTGTGCAGTGCCTCCAGCATACTACGCTCATCTGGCAGCTTACAGAGCTCGATTCTACATGGAACCTGATGTCCATGAGAATGCTAAAGCGCGAGGTGGAAGATTAAAGGATGGATCAGTTCGGCCATTGCCAGCTCTGAAAGAGAAAGTGAAGAATGTAATGTTCTACTGTTGAAACAAGGGCAAGGCCGAACAGAGAGTTTCCAGGTAGAGAAACAGTAGGATAGGAGAAGAGAGTAAATGGAGGTGAGAAAGTTGTACATGTACAACCTGTTCATATTGTAACATGTTTTTTTTTCTGCATGGAAAATTTTGACAATGCCTCGAGTGTTGTTTTCTCTCAGTGCAATGCCTAGGTAAAATTTTAAAATTTACTTTCGGTTTACAAAAACTTATTTAGTCTCTATAATTTGGTTATAATATAAAAAGCACTTGTAACAATGGTTAGTTATTCCTTTCATGTCTAACCTAAAATCACTCACCTGTTTATAGCATTGGAAGTAATTAGCTAAGGCTTCTTGAAATTGAAATTTGAGGAAAAGTGACGAGAAATAAGTAAAATGAAAGGTTGAGGACATCCTCACAAACACAACAAAATTAAATTTTCAGCATTTATGAACTCTGTCTAGTTTATTGGGTACTGCCACCAAATAATGAATTCAAAAGTGGGTCTTAGTAAGGCATATTACATTATAATTGCGCGTGAAGTTTGGTTAGGATTTAGCATGACCAAGAAGCAGAGGTTGAAGGGTCATATTTAAGTTTCCATTTTTCACATCCGTGAAGCTCATTAAGGTGCACTAATTGGAGATGGATGATCCATTTTGGTAAAATTTTTTAAGTATTGTCACTTTCATTACCTAATATCATAAAGGAGTCCGACTTGAGAGGCTCATATATTTCTAACCCTCACCCACAAGTTTGTTTGAGAGTAATAAGCCCTGTGTTAGCTTGTCGTTATCCATGTACTTACTAATTATTACTATCTCAATTAAATTTATCAAAAAATATTTGTAAAGATAAAATTCAAAGTAAATTAATAATTTAGTTTTTAAAAGATTATTCTCCTCTTAATTTTGTTTTTAAAAAATAAAGTCTTTTAATTTATTCCTCTAGTCAAAATATTTTTTGCATTAAACATTATAATAACTTAACAGACTAACTAATATAAGATAAAATTGAGCCACCATCAACTAATAATATAGATTTACTCAAGTGTCATTCTCCCTCAAATGATGTAATTTCTCAAAGTCTAACTAGTTTAACAAGGTGATAGAAATTAAGCAAAACAATTTAATTTGGTGGAAACTGACACATGTGCAAGTCTAGGTCATTAATTAACAGTCATATAAACTTTCATTTATGCCACGTTAACTAATTTATTAAGTAATTATGGTTTTGCCTAACATGATAAACCATTTTGGTTGAGAGATTAAATTAAAAAAAAATTATCTTTTGAAGACCAAATTAAAAAAAAAAAAGACCTTTCGAAACCTAAATAATAAATTTACTTTTATAATTTATTGTTGTGTAAAGTCACTGTATTATTTTTGAATGAAAGTTCATGGGAGATATTATTAGGTACATAATACATGAAAAAAAAAATTATGAGAATACTTTGATTATAATAAAATAATAATAATAATAAGTCTTACACAATTTGGGAAGGTTTATTTTATAAGTATTATAATTTTTTTATTTCTAATTTGATGTGTTGATAAGTGGTACTATCTACCTAACAATAATCTGCTATATGTGTTGTCTTGATGCTTCGAGCAATGCCTTTAATCACAAAAGCATTTGGATTTGATATAAATTTTACCCAGTTTACAGGTCAATGGCTTATTTTTCAATTATATTGCAAGTGCCTATCTACCTTAAGTTCTGATAAGCCATCTCATATATTTGCTAAATAATACTCATGCACTTGAAAATATTATATTTGATCAATAAGATTATTAGGTAACTGAAAAAGTAGAGTTTTTTTTTTTGGGGGGGGGGGGGGGGGGGGGAGGGCTATAATTTGGAATTAATCCTTTGGAACCATGTATCATAGAGAGGCATCTACGGTATATTTGCTGCTAAATCATAAGTAAGCTACTGCACCCAACGTCACTTGAGGTTGCAATATGATAATCATAATCAGGACAACACAGGATTTAACTACTAGTTTAATTATCTACGATATTCACAACTTTAGCTACTTTTTAAATGTAAATACTGCCTTTGCATAATGTTAAGAGCACTTTGTGCTGTGACATTGATAATGACTAGTTGTCCTTTAACCCAATAATCTCTATCAATCTATCTCTCTCACAAATAACGTTGAAATTAAGGTTTTATATTAAAATAGTGAGACATATATGTTTTAAAACAAAATGAGTCAATTTGACAATTTGGGGCCCCTTTGTGTGTCTCTCGATGCGAGAGAGAGAGAGAGGATATTTATCTATCCTTAGATCATAAATTAATAGTTAAAATTAATTTAATAACTACCAAAAATATGTAACAATATTTTCCTTAAAGTTTTCATTAATTTTAGTTATTAATTCGTGATCTAATAATAAATAATTACTATTCTCACCTAATACATTTCATATATATATATATATATATATATTATTAGTCAAGTTTGACATTTTATTTATATAAGAATTTATTAGATTTTAGATTCAAACTTTGTTTAAAATTAATTGAAAAAAGTCAAGTTAATGGCTTGAAGTATGATTAAGTGTCTGAAGATGCAAATTTTAGGGTAGTGATGACAAGGGCCCAAGCACTAAATTAAGTGTTTATTCTCTTTCATCCTATTACTGGGCATGAAAAATAAAGCTTGAAATATTAAATATAGACAATAATTGAGGGAAAGATGAATGGAGTCTGATGAAGTAATTCATATATTTCAGTAAACATCTTACATATGTAAAAGGTTAGTGACGTGGGCCTGCAGATAAAATTCAAATTAGGGCTATTCTGGGGCCCTCAAAATTGAAAGTGAAATGGCATTGAGTTTAAGAAATGAGGCCAACGGATAAATTGTGCAATATATTTACAAATGGATTAAACTTAACTATAAAATTTTTCAAGTATCATTATTATTAAATTCTTTATTAAGCAAATAATATTTACAAAAGTCAAAATATTTAATCATATATTACTTAATTATAAAATATATTTATTTTTATAAAAAATTACACCTAAATTTTATGAAAGTGAGGCAGGGAGGGACCAAAGGGTTCCTGACGCGTGTCAACTGAGAACCAAGAACGTCTCGTGTTTGGGACAGACAACTTCATAATTTGCTTTCATTCCCTTCCTTTTCGTGACACCATCACGTTATTGCATCCCCCAACCCTTACACAAAGGAGGCCATAAAATGAAGTAAAGGCAATGCTTCATGGTTAATTTTTGGTTTACTTCGGTGCTTAAGTTTTCAATTACCATTACTTCAAAATGCTCTAATGTACCTTTTCTTTTCTTTTTTAAATATTACGATTAACCGAGTAAGAATACCTTTGCACTATCCCTAAAATTAAGAACTTCACAGATTCAATTGACGCTTGCTTTTACTTTAGCCTTGCTTTAAGATGACTCTTACATTAGTTGACTTTCCAAAGCTAACGAATGCGGCATTAAATAATTATCTTAGTAAGGCCTGCTGGGCATTGAAGGGATTTCTGGACTTTCTGAATGATGTGTTAGCAAATCTTTGGTTTGAATATGCCAAAGCTAGGACTTGGGTGTCCATCACATATTTTTTATTATCAAGTGGGTGTTCGGATATTTAACATAATCTTGATTTATTCAAAAAACTACACTAATATATGAGATGATAGGTGATCAAGTATTATACAATATTTTGAAAAAATATTATACAATATTTTAGATAATATCTTATACTACCCAAAAATTATAGAATTATCTACCCCAATCAATACATAATTAACCCAAAAAAAAAAACTCCGTTTTGCATAATTTGACAATATATAAGTGCAACGTTTCAAGTTTGGAGAAGGTATATATGGATGGTGATTGATCATGGCAAGGTAAGGCCAGTGGAGAAGCTGATACCAGCCAAGTTGCAACCCTTCATTTTGCAATCAGGCAGAGGAATCCAGGTCCACTCCCTAGTCTTGTTATCAAAGGACATCCAAATTATGTCCCACAAGCCCTCCCAATTTGACACCAAAGAAGCCCTAATCATCCCATTCCTCTCCTCCAAGCACCCCATCATTACCCCAAAACCCCTCTCTATCTTCTTCACCAATTCACTTGGTGCCCTTGAGACATACTCCCACTCCCTCCCTTCTCTTCCCTTCACCCTCCACATCTCTATCCCCTTCAATACCCTCATGTTCCTTCTCTGCCCATCACTGCCTCCCTCTGATTTTATTATCATCATGTACCCATCACCGTACACGTGTAGCCTATCTATCACATTCCCCCAGCTGAATCCAATGGTCATCTGCCCATCACCATTCCCTCTCCCCTCAAATCTCGGCCGTACAACCACCGCTGCATCGCACTCAGGTGTGCACGCAATCAGGACGCTTTCTCTCGGTCCGTTCATCACGTTGAGGAAAATACGTTCGTCTCCATCCTCCCCCGCGTGGTTTCCACGTCCCAAAACAAACCCTCTGTTTGTATCTTCTTCGGCTTCAATGGACTCCCATTTGTCGACCATGGAATTGTAGACAAACAAAACCGGACCGTTCTCCACGAACTCCGCGAACATGAACCGGAAATGGTCCGACCCGGGTGGGCCGGTCACGAGCTTCATGCCCGATCTCCTCCAGGAAGAGGTGCCACGTGGGCCCAAGGGGCTCGGAGGGATTTTCTTAACGGTCATAGTAACTAGATTAACCGCAATAACTTCCCTAACCGTGTTGGAGGCGAAGAGGAAGAAGTTACCGGAGGCCGTCAGAAAATAGAGATCTTCGCAGTGAAAATGGATGGGCTTCAGGAGCTCGGTGATCGGAATCCGGAACCATCGGTCGGAGCGGTCGGTGAAGCCGTGGAGGACGGCGTCGCGGAGCCACCGTTTCTTGTAGACAAAGAGCCACGCGGTGGAGCTGGACCGTGAGTTACACTCGCGGACGAAGCTCTGGTCGGAGATGATGTCGGAAAAGGACTTGCTAACCAACTTTAACCGCATGATTTCGGGTAAAACTAGGGAGAGAAAAATGTTATGCATCAGCTCAGATGGCAGGAGGCAGAGGCCAATCGCATTTGGCGTTGAATTTTGATGATCTTCCATGTAAAGAGTGGTTAGGGGTAGACAAGTCCTAGGATTCCCCTGTCACTGTATGTGAGAAACATTGAAGTGGGGTGGTTCATAATTTTATATATATAGTCGGCTTTTGAAGAGGATGTTGATTTTTTTTTTTTTTGGGTTGAATTATGATTTGGGTAAGCAAAAAGACAATTGAACAGAGGCAGCTTATAAAAAAGCAGAAAGGACAGGGACCCAGAAAGGTTCCAAAAAAGAGTGATCGTCATGGGCGGAGTCATTGGTGGAGACATTGGGTTATTTAAAAGGCAAATTTATAGTATAAAGATAAGGTTGGACTATGTGGTTGGCTAGATGTGGAGCATCAAAAAATGAAAGATGATGATTTGAGGGAAACACGCAGGATACAGAATTATAGATAGGTTATTGCAAGAATGATTTGGGAGGTAGGTGTAGTTATGCACTTAGGAACTGGTAGCAGAGCACGCCTCCACTAAATAGTGTTTAGTCAACTAGAGTGTGGATGAGTCACGCCGCCAATGCCTTCACGTTCAAAGGGAAACAATTCTTTTTCTCCAAAATTCACCATTATGCTTAACCAATAATCCTGAATATTGTTAGGTGGTATAAAACTATGATAAAATTTTAGGTAGACTTACCAACTACCAACACGAAACACTTTATTGGTAAACTGTACTTCTATTATTAAATATGAATTTCACATATATTACGCCTTTTTTTGTCCTTTAAAATTGACACTTGAAAATGTCAGAGGATCCATATGCCCTTTAAATTTTGTGTATACACCAAGTTTACCTCAGAATACAGAGTATAACTATATGTAATGCATTACTCACAAGCTCTATTCGTGCTGATAAATGGTGGCTATGCAGAAAACGATGACAGTCCACAGCTTGCAGATCAGCTATAAATGCACAATGCCCAAGCATAAAATTCATAAGATTTAAATAGAGGATGTTTCAGGCAGAAAAGAAGGAACAATTCTGATGACAATATTTGTATAATTACAATAACGATAGATTTGAAGCAGCTGTCTCCGTCATTTTCAATAATTTTTATGAAAGAAAACAAGGTATACATTAATCGACATCTAAGCCTCCTGCTAGAAAAACCCCAACAAATCATCCATGGTGAATAAGAATCTCATCTTCATGCTTTCACATCACAGAAGCAACGAACAGAATGATCAAGATTAATGAAAATGAAAATGAGTATTTACGTGGTCATGAAATTTTGAGCGACATATCAAGATACAAAGCTATTTTGAAAACGTAGGAAGCATTTTTGCTCAATATTCTCGAGTTACAAATCCTTGATCTGTAGGATTTAGGAAGGTCACTAGATCCGTAACCGAGAAAAAATAAGGCAACTAGATGAGGTAGTAGAGATGTAGAACTTATCAAAATATTGGGAAAGATTCCAGGACGCAATCACAGTTGGAGAGGTAGGAAACCAAATTTGCTGGTGGATTTGCATTACTACGTCTAATGCATATACTACCCAAGCATATTTTTAATACCGCTTAATACGATCAGAAAGACAATTGATTAAAGGATCACGATTATCTGGGGAGAGCCAGAGCTAATAATGCATGTAACATATTTGTTTAGGATGACTCTTTGTACTCCTAAAATGCAGGATGATATTGATTTAAGAACACAAGAAAGAAATAATGCAAAGAGAGGCCAGTCAGACACCTTGTAGTTGCTCTGCTTCCAGGAAAGCTTTTCACTGCTATCTGCTCTGCTGACAGTATCCATGTAAACTGAACTTCATACTCTCAGAATTTTAGATATCACTTAACAATGCATCAAGACTTACTCAGGAAGAGCTACGGGTACAAATGTTTTTGGTTCATGATTGCCATCTGTTTGTACTCCAGAACTAGAAGGTGGTAATGGTTTAAAAAGAATGTGAAAATGCTATATCACTGCTCATGAGGAGCACTTGAACCAGCTTCTTCACTCAACCGTTCTCACCAAAGAATATGATTCAATTACTGAAGAACAGCAGCATTGGCTTTCTCAAATCAATGCACTGGCCAAACCTTTTGTTCAAGAGTGAATATCTTCAAGGGGATTAGCAAGTTGGTTAATGGTACAGCAGTATTGTAAACCAGGTCTATTGGCATGGCTATGGGGTAAATCCTAAATGCACTAGGCCAGTGAAGAGGAGTGCACCTTTAAGATCACCTAAGAAAGGGATTTAGACACGGGCAAAATCTGAGGACACCCTTGACCTTAATACCGAAAAAACAAAGTATAGCGAAAATTCATATCTTATATGTCAGTATAATCCCTAAAATGGCCATCAAACACCTTAAATTCTGTGGCAAACAGTCCTAAGAATGGCTTATTTTCCAACTTAAGTTTTATCTCATCAACCTGAGAACCTATAGGCTAGGCTCCTCACCTCTGGATGTGTGTGGTGGGGCTATCAGGGTGTCTCACTAATATTTTGTTCTGACTGCAATAACAAGAAACAAGAAATCACCTACATTATTTTTAGCAGCTACTTACGAAACTCTCGAGCAGTGAACTTTGTTACTCTGTTGCCGCTGTTCAACAGCAAGTTGTGTTGCAATATCACATAATAGTAGCTCACCAGCCACAAAATTATTAATTAAATTAAAGTTAAATCACCAACTAAATGTTTAATATCAAACATTAATTATATATTGTAATATGGTTGACTTGATACCACAGCAAACTTACAAGATAATGAAGAAATTTGTGAGACGTTTTAAGGCCAGTAACCATCATGACAAATAACCCAATTTCAGACAATTTTTTTTTCCTCAGTAGCAATAGTAATAGAACCTAGTTCCTCTACCCTACCATTACCACTTGTCCTATCGGCACACATATAACATCACGCAATATCGTGTTCAGAGTTAAAGATGAACTGCAGAACACCACACAATTTCTGAAAGTTGGGGGCTTTGGAGTAACTAAGTTGATAGCTACTAATCAAGAAATATGATGGAAACTTTATAATTGATTTAGAAACAGATTAACACCTTCATATAACCTCGTAACTAAGCCCATCTGAACCCCAAATTTGTTCAGGATAAAAGTATCACAAGACAGCCCTCCAGATGAGATAGAGAGAGGGATTAAAGATTAAAATCAAGACAAAGAAATAATCCTTGATCTACTGAAGCGTTGGCTATGCAAACAAACTCAGAGAGAAGACAATGCGTGAAGAACAATGTATAATAATAGCAAAACATCATCAAGTAAGAAAAATTGCCTTTCAAGGAAATATCGTAACCCTACAGAAAATGATATCTCTCATATTGCAGGAAAATTTTCTAAAATTGTTAATAAAGATAAGACAGAAAATATACTAAGCTGCTAAAACATGTAGTACTGGCAAATAATAGTACAAATGCTCATACAGACGCAAGTTTACCATGCATGCCCTTTCCTTGACTCTCACCCGCCAAATCATCATCATCATGATTATTTTCAATATCTGGCTGCTTGGACACCAGTGCATCACGCTGTGTTGGAACTTTACCAGATCCAGTAACTGACTGTTGATAAAGAACTCCCCCTGCAATGGTAAAAAGCAGACAAACCAAACCGATTGAGCTAGCATGCTTGTCCCAAATAACCACATTAATGGCTACGGTAAGAAACTTATTGACCACTCCAGTGACAGTAAATGCTGTTGCAGAAACAGCTTTTCTAGCTGCAAATCCAAAGAAACTGATGAGCAAACCGAATACACATGACAATGATACAGCAGCAAATGCTGTAGGTTCAATTAAGTGCCCCGAATTTGATCTCAAAGCAGCAAAAACTTCAACATTCTCTCCCGTCAGAAACCAAAATACTGGAGACATCATCAGTGACAACAAGTTATTGTACAGCACAAATCCCCATGTGTTCAATCCAAGATTCATGACCATATGTTTGATATACACCATCTCAGTAGTAATTGTCACCAAATAAGCAAACGCCCATGAATAAGCAGTAAGCGTAAAAGCAGAATCAGTGGCCACATACCCAACAGCTCCACCCAGAATAATGACCAACGACAAGAACGTGAGCTTTGAAGGGCATGGTTGCTTCCTAAAAGTAGTGTCAGCTACAGCGACCAGAAGGGGAGTCAAGGATCTAAACACTATAAAAGTGTCAACGTTTGCGTGACGGAGAAGATTCGTATTGGTAAAGATTGCCAGATAAAATACCAAAGCAGCAGGCAAAAATTTCTTGGCAGTGTCCAATGTGAAAGGATCATGGAGTAAAAATCCCAATTTCCCTAAAACCCATACCCCCAGTGCTGAAGTCAGATACTGCAATGCAGTCAAAAGGCCAGGGTAATTAAACTTGGTGACAGCATACTTGTTTATGATCGCAAGCAAGCTGGAACAGAGTGCATACCCAACCACGAGACTGCTTGTGGTGGAGTACTGCTTGGTGGCATCAAATCGAATCGCCGACATCGTGCAGCTTTTTTACCAAATTCACTGCCCAAATCTTAGAAAAACCCGGGGAAATTAAATATTGAACAGTGTGAATGGTATAGAAATTAATTGAGATAAGGTACTACAGGGCATCATAGCCAAACCTTACTTCTGGGTATTCAAGATATTGGTCGATCTATTTGAAAAGATTGAGTGACGAGACCGAATGGGCATAAAGAAAGCGAGAAAAGATAAAGAGAGGGTTAGATCACCGACACAAAGATGAACGCAGATCTTGACCGAGACGAAGAGAGATATTCCAAAATAAGAATGAGCCAATCAGAGTTCAAGGGAGAAATCTGTACGTACGGAAATGCCGATGGTGTTGATGGGGGAGAGAGAACGAGAGAGCTGGCAGGGAAGCAGGCGAGCGTTGAAGCGAAAGAGGGTGGAAGTAAAACTATTTGTCGCTTTGTGTTGCAGTCTCGCAGAAGAAGAGCCAATGCATTGAGAACGGATCCTCTCCCGTGCTCTTGTGTCCAGTGCGTCTCCCCTGCGTAAATCTATACCGCCCGTGTCATCGCATGGCCTTGGGAGGGACACGTCGCAGCTGGTGAGGAATGAATCGAACGCCTTCCACACTACCACGTTTCGCAAGCCACAGCGTCGATGAACCAAAAAAGGAAACGGACCATTTCAGTAAAAGAGACAAAGGGAAAATGCTGGAGAGATGCCGCAAAGGGAAAACGCTAAAAGAGATGCTGCAAAAAGAAAAACGCCATGTCACTTACTGTGAGAGATTGAAAACCTTCAATTTTGATCCATCCCCAAATGTCGACTTCAATGGTTGCTGAATCCTTTCTGTTACACACTGAATGTCGAAAATCATGGAGATGCAGAGATGCCAATGAAAACACAGAATACATGCAGCTTTAGCGTCGGCAACTTCAATCTTTTCATTCTTCGAATTTGGGCTTCCATAACGTTCGGCCATGGGATATTTGCTCTTCCCTTCATGAGCTTGGTATTTTGAGCCACGATTGGGGGTAATTCGACCATGGGAGCCATGATTGAAGGTTTAATTCGGGATCTCTTCGAAAATATTTGCTTGTTTGGTAACTTTTGTTAATTTGGCCATGTGGAGGGTATCTGGTTTTTTATTTGTTCTTTCTGTATCATTGAGTTAAAAGATTGTTGAGAATTCAGTAGAGATAAATGGGCAACTGGGGCAGATTGTGAGGTATACATGCTTTGAGAAAAGAGGTGGCTGTTCAAGAATGGGTAGAAATTGGGGTAATTTTTTTGTTGTTTATCTGACCTCTGCTGTAATATAAGAATTGTTGATAATGGGATGCCATTTTTTAATGCTGAGTGCTGAGGCTGCAATTTCTTATTATGTGAGCATTCCATCTTGTAACTAGAGTTATGGGGATGCTGTTTCATGCTATATTGCTATTGTGTATTTTTGACATGGTGATAATTTGGCTGCAGAATGATATTGTGCTCAATTGATGTGATTATTCTTAAATGGTGATAATTGGTATTGTTATCTATAATTGGAATTGCTTGGTTTGTACTTTTATCTCAAGTTAGGCAGAAGTTGGGATAATTTTTGTTGTTTCTCTGACCTCTATTGTAATATAAGAGCGGCTAATAATGAGATGGCATTTTTTTAGGGCTGAGGCTGTTATTTCTTGTTATGTTAGCATTCTATCTGGTGGCTAGAATTATAGGTATTTTGTGTTATGCACTACTACTATTGTGGATTTCTGATACGGTGATAATTTGGCTGCATAATGATATTGTGCTCAATTAAGGTGACTATTCTGAAATGATGATAACTGGTAGTTTTGTCTATAATTCAAATTGATTGATTTGTATTTTTATCTCAAGTTAGACTACCAAATTCTAAGATGAATAACATAAAATAGTAAGATGTAATGAGATGCTCATAATGACAAGTTTTTCTTCTAGTTGGTTTTTGCTGATAATATAAAATAGTATGTCTAGTGGCATGATTCAAGGTCATGATTGAGCTATAGTTCTAAGGAAACTTTTTGTGCTACTGTAATTTTGTAATGCTTCATAAAATTATCATTTATTCAATGTTCTGTCAATTGATATATATGGTTGCTATTATTTATGTGTTAGGTATTCCAATTTTTTCATTAAGTGTCCCAAACATGTACACAACTATAAACAAAGTAATTACCCAAAAAGATAAGAGATAGGTTGATCACAAAATGCTTTAAGCATCACTTATTGAAGCCACTGCATCAGATGCAATATTTCATTATGTTTGAGATAGCTGTGTTAGTAAAACACACATTTAGCCATGCATACTACTATATTTTAGATTATCACTATGGTTTGCTTTTGGGCTGGTTACTTTAAATATTAGTTATTAATTTCTTTTTTGCTATATTTTTGATAAAACAGGCTTTGGCTTCAACCAAGACACACCTTGTGAGGATATATCAATGAAGCTAGTTTAATGGAATCCATTCCTTTGTAGTAGGGGTGAAGATTTCAAGTTTTATCTTCAAGATTGGAAAACTATTTTGGACTCACAAAGTTCAAGTTTTGTGCATATTTCTATGCAAAGTGCTATGCAAAGATCTGATATTGAAGATCAAGATTGAAGCCAATTTTAGTATAAGAATGAAAGTATATGGTTAGGGAGAATAGGAATGAATCCAACTTGTAATGAAGTTGTACATAGAAAGTTAAGCTATGAATGAAAGTGTAAAGACACAAAATTGTAATGAATATATTCTATGTAATAAAATAATACATTTCTCTTTCATTGAACGTGTAACTTTCTATTTCTGATAGGATATACATTGCAAAACAATAAGAACCTTGCCAAAAAATTGGAACATCCGAAATGAGAAAACTACAAAACAGAACCAATTTCTGATAGGATATACATTGCAAAACAATAAGAACCCTGCCAAAAAATTGGAACATCCAAAATGAGAAAACTACAAAACAGAACCAATCAATCTTCATTCTTGCTTAAATCTGCAACATCATCAGGGGGATCAGGAACCTCATGTGACTGAAAAGGTTGATCAATTGGACCCCATATTGCAAATGGGAAAAAAAATCAGAACATTCATCTTAGGTACCATGAAAAAAATATTATTTTTATAGCAACTTACCATCAAAAGATCAGTATAACTAGTGAAACCATATTGCCTCAAAGAATCATTGTCCTACAAAAGAAAAAGGTATAGCTTTTGATTATTTAATGAACTAATGACATAAAATAACTATATGGTGCCAAGAATATCTATGTATACCATAAAATGGCAATTGTAAGGAATAGTAACCAGTGGAGGAGTGATTGTAAGAGGTATCTCATATTGCATTTGACCTTGAGTAATGCTATGGTCCTATAAGTAAATCAAAAAAATATGACTTAATCAATGGAAACAAATAAGTAAACCAAAAAAGGTAACAAGGATAACATTACAGACCATGAATTGTTGACTATATGTCAAATTAACACTTGAGGGAGTTATTGGATGGAGAATTTGATCTTGCACTTGACATTGAACAACACTGTGGTCCTACAAGTAAAATGAAAATAAATTATTAGTACTTGAATCATTCTAGATGTGAAATATTGGCAAAGACTAACTAAAGGGTAAAAATCATCACTTCAAGTTACCATGAAATGTTGTTGACTTTGGGTGGGATTAGAACTAGAATCATTTTTTTCCTTTTTTTTCTACGCTCAAGACAACTTTTGAACCGTTTTGATCGTTTTTTACTCTCCTTTTTCTTAAATCCATTTACTCATGCCATGAATTCACTACCACTTGGAATCATTGTAGGATCGCTCGAGCTATTGTCCATATTGATTTGCCAGTTACAAATTTCTGATATTTGTTTGCCCAACTCTACAATAGTTTTACGTAAAAACAAGAATGCTTCTTCACTAGTAGAAGCTTCAGTCGCTATTCATATAAGCTCAGGATAAATTTCTCTGTAGCGTTGTGTAGTAGCTAGCTTGGTATCTCCTGTGGCTTCATTTCCCCTAACATCATGTATAGCACCACTTCTTGCTTCTTTTGTCCACCTCTTTAAAATATATTGATCAAGCACTAATTTGAGATCCACGATACTAAATACTTTTAATATATGGCAACATAATATACCAATAGTCTCAAATTTCCTACATGAACAAGAAACAAACTTTTCATCTGGGTTAAATGAAACTCTCCACTCGCCTACATGATGAACCATGGTAATGACATAGTCAATCAATGGAGGAATCTCTATCCTCTGCTTCACATAAGCAACTTCATATTTTTCCCACTCTTTTTGGAAAAGGACAAAAATTGCAAGCGTGTAGATCTGTGCCATTTGAAGCAACATAAGAGAATATTGACTTTTCAATCTTGGCATTTTTTGTCGCGATTCAAATTCACACTTTAATTCATTATATCGTTTATCTTCTACCACCTTTTCAAATCGCTTGAAAAACTTAATGATATCCAATGTTGCATTCATGCAACTCTTGATGTCTGCATTTATGCTTTCACTCAACTGTGTACTTCGCATACCCAAGGTAAACACTTTTTTCATATAACATGCAGCCCATTTTTCTTTTATATTGTATATATGACCCAACCAAGCATTCTCATACACATCATATCTTGCAAGCAAGTTACTCCAAGCTTTCTCAAATTGTGCTTCCTCCTCATAATTATACATGCATTTATTGAAGTCAGTTAAGAAACAAGATTCATCTTTCATCAAATTACCTAAATGCTTAATGCCATTTTGCCTCAAGTGCCATGTACAAAGTCCATGGTACGTGTCAGGCCAAATCTCTCTAAGTGCTTGGGCCATAGCCTTATCTTGATCAGTGAAAATGGTTTAAGGCTTTTTTTGCTTATGGGTTTCAGAGAATATTTCTAACAACCATTTGAAAGACTCTGCAGTCTCATCATATAATAAAGCAGCCCCAAAAACAATAGCTCCTCGATGATGGTTAAATCCTGAAAACATTGCAAGTGGCCTATGTGCACGATTAGTACAATGTGTTGTATCAAGAGAAACAACATCACCAAAATATCCATAATCAATAAGCATCCTTGCATCTGCCCAAAACACATTTGTTATTTGTTCATCTGAATCCATTTGGTAGGCATTGAAGAAGGATGGGTTTTCCACTTACTGTCATTGAAAGTATTGCATCAAATAACCTGCTTCCCCATACACCAAGCTCCTTTGCCTTTTAGTTCACAGATAGTTCTTTTAATCTAAGCGAGTATAGCCAAGATTATCTCTTCCTCCTACCTATGTACTCAGCAAATCAAATGGGGCTCTTTGTCGTAAACCGGCATCATCTGCTAGATCAATTTGATGACACTGAACTTCAGATAAATTTCACTGACATGACAACATATGGGTTGTTTCCGGAAGATGAAGAATATGGTTATGTTCTTCCACAAAGTCATGCACTTTAAATTTTCCCCCAATGTTCATGACTCCCATCCTCGCTTGGCAATTTGTTCTGGTCTCAGGTCGTGGATTGGTTGTTAGGTAATCTCTTTTGTCATGCTTCCGCTTACCCTCTTTACAGCAAACAAATCTGCATGACCCAATGGAGCCATCTTTTTTGCTCTTGTTATGGTATTGTTTCCTAACTCCAAATCCAACTCTTCCACCATAAGCAATCCAAAACTTCCAAGCAACTTCTAAATTGTCAAATATCATTCCCAGTTTTAGCTTCCAATCAACATTAATATTAGCATTTTCTGTTGAAGGAAAGCTTGACATACCTAATTCCCTGCAAATCATATAACAACATTATTTTAAAACAACATAAATAACATTTAATTAAATTAATCAATGACATACACATACATAATAGATAAATTGTTGTTAAGTGACTTGTCAACTTGAAGGTCTCTTTGCAAGTTCATTCCAACATCAATGCAATACTTGCCATAAGCATCAAACATAAGCAATGATCTACAATACTATTACCCCAAACTCTATTAAAAATTTTAATCAGAAATTTTATTAAAATTTATATTTTAACTTATATATCAATAGTATTATTAAAAGATTTTAACATTTGAGCTAATCTTAGAACAAAATAAAATTGAGACCAAAGAGATCTACCAAACTTCTACTACACATTAAAAAAAAAATATTTTACAAAGATCTTTACAAATGGAAAAATGAGGAAAAAAAATCAATGACTACAAATGGTCTTCTTACCATAAAAAAAAAATAATACTACAACTACTTTAATTTTCCATTTAAGAAAAGTAACAGAAAAATAAAAACAAATAATTTTTACTATATACCATAGATTATTATAAGTTTTTTCTTCATAGAAGGAAACCCAAAAAGAAATTCATACCCAAAAGTTTTTTTACCTTAAACTTGATACACATCCACTGGAAGAGAGATAGAAGCATATAGAAGTTTTGAGAGAGAGTAATAAAAGCTAAATAAGAAAAATGAAATTAGAACATGGTTTCAGCCATTTTCCTCCCTCTCCACGCAGAGCTCTTTGGCGCCAAAACATTGTCATGCTGAAATACAATTGAACCAATTTTCATATCAGATATTTTGCTTCAAAACGGAGTGTTTCGATGTCCCCGCAGGTTTACTGTTTTCAATAATACAAAACGCACCGTATTCCTCACAGCTGCAATGTGTCCCTCCCATGGCCATGCGATGACACAGACAGTGTAGATTTACGCACGGGAGACGCACTGGACACCAAGAGCATGGGAGAGGATCCGTTCTCGTTCTCCAATGCATAAAAGAGGCAGGCTGATGCTAATACGGCATCGCCTACCTATCTTAGATGAGGGGCTGTGGCTGTGGGATCTCATCCTATTATGGAGATTATTCATATTCAAGTCAGGCACTGTCATTTACAAAATTTATTGGCTTCAATTAGGTATAAAAATTTTTATAAATATTTTAAGGGTTTCATTTAAATAATATGATATTTATTTCATTCCAAACTTATAGTATATATATATACACACACATATGCATCTATGTGTGTTAATTAATTTAATATATTAAAAAATAAAAATTTTCTTAAATAGAATTATATTGGTTTTAAATTAGATTAATAGTTAACTAAATTATTTGTTTTTTCTGTTATGATTTTACAAAAGCATTTTATAAATTTCAAATTTTAAAGAATTTAAATTAAAAAAATTTAAACATTCAATGAGAACAAAATATTTTTCACCAACAAAATATGCCTGACATAACAGAGATTATAAGATCATATCTGTAACTGCCCATGATAGTCAATGCTTCTATATACTTATTTTCTTTCCCAGATTCAAGTGTAATTATGCATACTTTCAGTAATTATGGGTCTTCCATTTCACCTATTAATAAGTCCCATTCTCTGAACCCAGCCAGCAAAAGCAGGCCCTACCCAGCCTCATAAATGTTGTTGCTTCCCAGCCCATCTCATCTTGACCCTAAAAAAATAAAATAAATGAATCTAAATATTTTACCCAGATAAAAGGATATAAAATCTGCCCAAGCAACATTACCACGACGTGAATAATAATAATAATAATAATAATAATATATACGCGCGCGTGCGAGCCCCATTAGTAAAAATTCTCAAATTTAAAAATTTTTGGGTGGATCATATCATTTAAAGACTTTGTATTTGAATTTTTTTTATAAGAATGGGAGAAAAAATTTCTATAAAAGTAATTTGGAAACAGGAATTGTATTTCTCACTTGTTGAGTTCTCTTTCCCATGAATTTTACATAAATATTCTAAAAATTTTTATATACATGTCTTATTATTATTTTTTATCTTTTTTAGTATTTTACTATTTATTTATATTTATAATAATTTAAAATAAAAATAAATGAATCTAAATATTTTCATTAATTTTTTTATTGACTTCACATTACTTAACTTATTGTAAAACTTGTTATTTGAATTTTTTTATTTTTTAAACTTGATTAGAACTTGTTGAAGAACTTAAACAATGAGTTTGAGTTTTAAATTTAAGTATGTTTTTAAATATCTAATTTTTTTATTTTATTTAATATTATTTGTTCTTTGTTATTTTTTCTGATAAAAAATACAATCTCTCTACAGAGGTGCATGAGGATATGCATATGCATCTCTGCGAGAAATAGGGATTGGAATAAGAAAAATAGTTGATGGCAGAGATAGAGAGAAAGGATACACTCCCTCCCTCATCTCATGAGATTGTTGTCCCTTCCTCTCATTGGTGTTATTGAAGTTAACAACTTCCATATGTATGTTTTGAATTAAAATATATTTATATTTCTATTAAGCAAATTATATTTTTGATCTTTATAATTTCATTTAATTTTTAATTTGATCTCTATAATTTAAAAAATTTGTAATTGGATCTTCATAGTTTACAATTTTTTTAATTTAGTCTCTATTATTAAGATTTTGTGAGTATTTGTTAAACTTTGTTGATTAACTTATTATATATTATCTTAATACTCTAAATACATATCATTGATGTTAATATAAACGCATAAATAATGAAATAAAATTAATTTTTATATATGGAAAAATATTAACAAAAATATAATAATAGGGACTAAATTACAAATATTTAATTTATAAAGATCTACTTATAAATTATTATATTATAAAAATTAAATTAAAAATTGATTGAAAAGTATATTGAATAGATTTTTTTTAATGACACAATATATATTAGGATATTGTAATGAGCTTAAATGATGATGATACAATCCAAATGGAATTTGTATGAACTCTAAAATATTCCCTTGAAAATTACCAACATCACAGTGTTATAAAGCAGTTAAATGGAGTTTAATATCTAAACAGAATAGGAATGGTTTTGCAGGAAAAGAGAAATGTAGCAAGAGTCATTCAGAGATCTGAGAAGACGTCCTGAGACGTTATAGAAAGAAATCTTCATAACCAACTTACTTCCTTCCCATCTTCTTCCACCACCCATATATCATACGTCCCTTAGCTTCCACGTGCTTCTCCTCACGCGTACACTACGCCTTAGCCCATTATTTCCTTGTGGTCCAGTAGTTTGCTTATCTATCAACACGTCCTCCTCAGGTGTGCATGTCATCTCCTCTTGCATTACATTTAACACGTCATCCTCTGGTGTACGTGTCATTTCTTCCTGCGTTACATTGCCCCCCATGAAGTTTAACCTTGTCCCCAAAGTCAAAAGTAGGATAATATTTCTGCATGGTGGATAAAGAATCCCAAGATAGATAATCAATGGTATCCCATCAAATTAGCGACTAAATATAGTACAAATCATCCACAGAAGCTTGACGCACATCAACCACTTTAAGTGGTTGAATTAGAGGTCCTTCAGCAACAGTTAACAAAGGAAGGGGTACGTAAGGAATAGTCCCATCACCTTCAAACTTCTTAAGGATTGAAACATGAGATACTGGATGAATTCGAGCTTCACTCGGTAATTCCAACCGATACGCAACAGTCCCAATTTTCTGTATTATCTTGAAAGGACCAAAATATCGGAGCCCCAACTTCATATTCTTCTGATGAGTCACAGAATGTTGGCGGTATGGTTGCAATTTCACCAGTACCATATCTCCAACTTGGAATGTAACTTCTCTGCGCCGTTTATCTACAAACTTCTTCATACGCTTTTGAGATTTTTTCAAATTCTTCTTCGGTTGATTTAAAGCAATATCCTGCTACTGCAATTGGAAGTGAACATCAAAAGGAGTATCTGCAATGGGTGTAGCTTTGATGAGAGAAGGAGGATCGTGGCCATACACCACCTTAAAGGGAGTCATACCCAATGAAGAATGATAGGACGTATTATACTAGAACTCGGCCCAGGGTAACAAATCTAACTAGCGTTTACGAAAATCATAAACAAAGCATCATACATACATTTCAAGACACTTATTCAGTGCTTCAAACTGTTCGTCAGTTTGAGGATGGTAGGCAGAGCTCATCCGTAAATCAGTCCCTTGTAACTGAAACAAGTGTCGCCAAAAAGCACTAGTAAAAATTTTATCCCTGTCAATCATAATGGAATGTGGAAGACCATGTAACTTGACAACTTGATGTAGAAAAGCGTCAGCCACCTGAGCACTATTATAGTTCGTTCTTAATGGGATAAAATGCCTATACTTAGATAGTCTGTCTATTACAACCATAATAACAGAGTACGCTCGAACCAGTGGTAGAGCAACACTAAAATCCTTGGCTATGTTTTCCCATACATAATCAGGAATTGGTAATGGACTAAGCAATCCTGCAGGAAGTAATTGAGATATCTTGGCTTTTTGACAAATCTCACATTGTCTAACATAAACAGTGATATCCTTGCACATGCTGGGCCAATAGAAAAGAGAAGCAATGCGGTGAAGTGTTCAAAGAGTACCCGAGTGACCACCCAAAACAGTATCATGGAATTCTCATATAATTTTCTAGACTAAATTTTGGTTATCTAATGGAATCAATAACCTGTGTTTCCAGAACACCAGGCTATCACAAGCTGAGTACCTAGGCAAAGCACTTGGATTTTGGTTAATTTTTTTAGTACAATTTGAACAAACTCTGAGGCATGAACCTCTTATTGTACTTGTTCTATGAATGTTCCCTCCAATGTTGAGATTGCCATGAGAACAACTCTGGAAAGAGCATCAACAGCTTGCTTATGTTTTCCAGGACGATATTCAATCTGATAGTGGTATCCCATTAGCTTAGGTACTGCCACTTCTTGTTCTGGTGTTTGAATAGCCTGGTCATTTAAGTGTTTGAGGCTCTCGTGGTCCGTTTGAATAATAAAGAAATGTCCATACAAATAATGTCTAAACTTTGCCACGGCTTCCATAATTGCATATAATTCTCGTGCATAAGCAAACTTAGCTTGCATCCTTGGTGATAATTTTTTTAAGAAATATGCCACTGGATGCCTATCCTGACTTAAGACCACTCCAATGCCGATCCCAAATGTAACAACCAGAAAAAAAAAAAGTTAAAAATTTTTTGAAGGGCTGAAAATTTTCTAAGTCTGCTAGCTATAACGAGAAATGACCTAACTATAGCGAGAAATGGTCTAGCTATAGCGAGTGCGGGCATCTCATACAAAAACGAGGGAACTGCTTGCCGCAGCGTGCGCCGTAGCGAAGGCAGGGATCTGAGACTGATACGTGCTCGTTGTAGTGAGGGTTATACTTTGCTATAGCGAGGGTTAGTCCAGAAAAACGTGAAAAAAGAGAATTTAACTTCTTAAAGAGTCTAGATTCATTCCTTTTCTTTTAACTGACCTAAGCTTCGACCAAAGGAGAGAAAAGAGCTGTGGATAAATAGAGAAATCTAGAGGAGAAAGGAAGAACAAGAAAAAGGTAAGATTTGCATATATTTTCTTCTTAGCATGTTGTTCTTCTCTCTTTGCCCTCTCTTCCTAAGGTTTTGGTTATTGAAGTAGTTGGGCTTTAAACTTGGTTCAGAAGAAGGAGAGTGAAAAACCCCTCTTGAAGAAGACTAAAACTCATATCTTTATTTCTTTTTCTTTTCTTTCCTTTCTTGAGAGCTTGAGAGAGGAAAGAGAGTTAGTGGAATTCTAGAGAGAAAAACCCTAGTTTATCTTCATGAATAAAGTGTTAAGAGAGTAATTTTATGCTCTTTGTGTGCCTAGGCTCAAGAGAATACCTCCCATCTAGTAGTGATTGTGAAATCAAGAAAGGAGAAGACAAATTGAAAGGGAAAGCTTGTGTTAACCTATAAGATAGCTCTATCCACCTTCTCTCATGCATAGATGTGTACTTACATTGTTTTGCATGTGTGTGTGTATGTTTTTAAACCATGAAAAGTATGCTAGCATGATGATGCCTTATGTATTTCAATGATTTCAATGATTTATTATGTGATTACTTTGGTTTGCTTAAGTATGAAAAAGCCAACAACCCTCTAGCCATGGTAAGGATGAGCCAAGAACCTTAAAGTTGGTTGAGACAAAGTAAAGAGTCTCCTAAAAGTGAGGTTGACTCCCAAGGTTGAATCTAAGAACTTCTTAAAGAATGGGTGAGGCAAGTCCAAAATCCACAAATGAATGGGTGAAACTAATCCACTTGCTTGACAAGCCTTTGTATGTTATGTATGGCCTACTCAAATGTTGAAAATGTTTTTCTTATGATTTCACATGTTAATATGCTCATGCATACATATGTGAGACTAGTAATGCATGCTTTATATATGATTGAATGGGAGATAAGCTATTGAGATTCTTTAAATCTCACTCCCCCTCTCCACCATCCTAACATACTAGGTGGACCAAGTGAGACAAGAAATGGGAGCCACTAAACTTGAAGCTAGAAAATTGGCAAAGGAGTTGTGAAATAGTTATGTTGTCACTATTTTGTAGTTAAATTAAGAGATGTACTCTAATGATGTACATAATGTAGTACGTATGAATACTTATAAATGAATGTATTTATCATATATGTATGAGAATTAGAACCATCTTGAATAATGTAGCAAGTTTTGTTATGAATAATAAGATCTTGGCATTATGTACATGGTGTATGTTTTGGTGTGGAAGAGTGAGTTTTGCAAATCTGGGTTGTTAGACATTTGAGCCATGTTTGATAGCCTATGTTGATGCTTTACCATGTGCTCATAGAGCCTTAGAGGTAGGAGAAGCAAAATTGAACTTTAATAGCCCTCTTTAGCAAGAGAAATTGGTACTTTACCCCCTTATGTCAAAGTCTGACCAAATGACCCCTTCTTGCCTTGAAATTTGGCATGTGACTAGATCTTGTCTAGAGATTTTTGAGAAGTTAAAGATCAGGTCATTTGGAGGTCTATGAAATTTTTTATGATTTTTCAAAGTTGATATCAGGATTTCGAATTTGCACAAGCACTGTTCATTTGGTCAGTTGTGAAATTATGTCATTCGAGGGGTAAACGTGGTCTAATGGATACGAAATTTTATAGGCAGAAACTAAATAGTCACAATGACTTGTAGCAACTAGAAGCACCTCATTTGGAGGTCTAGAGAGGAAGATATATATTTTTGAAGTTTCTGCCCAGTATCAGTCATCTTGCCTTACCAGAAGTACTGTTCCATCGATTTTTGAGAGTTTAGCTTGATGAACTGATCTGGAGACATTTTTTCTATCTAGTTAACATCCACATATTTCCATAATGGTATCATTTTCATGCATTGGATTTTTGTGGAATTAGTTGGACATTTTTGAAATTCACATCAGTAAATTGTGACAACATCAGGACCAGTCTGACCTCTAGACCAATTTGCATGTCAAACTTCCTGTGTGTGGGATGTTATGACTTGTACATATTTTTAACATGAAGTAGATATCCCAAGATTTCCAAAATGACCAATATTACATGTTTTTTATTTTTTTATATTTATTTGTGATTTTTCAAACTTTGCCCAGAAATGAGGCCAAGCCTGGCAAAAAATGAACATGCATGTTCCATACCTCTTTTTGGTTTCCATGGGCTGAAAGCATGTTTTTGGGATTGAAATGAGTTACAATAGTGCAATTAAATATGAGGATGCATAGAATGAGCTCACACGGTCCATGTGACACCAAACTGAATGTTTAACCACGGCCCAACGTTAAGAAAGTGTATGAATCCACTAAGGAAAATCTCACTTTATTCTTCCTATATCTCACATGAGCATGAGTGTGGGATGATGGGTATGAGTTAAGAATGATGGTGTTACACCAGATGCATATGTTTCCAAGATAAAAGGCTTCATGAAATCCGAGTCGAAGGATAAGGGCTGAGGTCAACTCATCCTTAAATCTATCAAACGCGTGTTAGGCTTCCTCCAACCAAATGAATGCATCCTTTTATAACTTGGTTGCATATAAATATATATATTTATCTTTTTTTCGTAATATTTTTACTATTTAGGATTAACTTTTTTATGGTATATTGTAGTTTGTATGTTGAAACATTACTTTCCAAGAATTCTACCTTATTCAATGAGACGATTGATAAGTATATTTCGTCTGAATTTCATAATTGGTTTAAAACTCATGTAAGTTTATGTGAGTTTTATAAATAGTTGGTTATATAGTTATGGAACTAAGCTTCTTATATTATATTTTCATAATATTTGTTCTTTGATTAGGTATTGAATCCTACAAATGGAATATAAGATGCCTTATTAGTTTCTTTGGCTTGGGGTCCTTTGAGACTTGTATATATATTGGATCAATGGTCTGTTAATGGGTATAAGTTTCACACAGCCTCTTGGGCCAAAGGAAGGAAGACAAACAATAGTGGAGTATGTGTAAAAGGAAATAGCCATGGTGAAATTGAATTTTTATATCATGGTGTGTTAAAGGAGATTATACAATTAAAGTTTACTGGCCTACCAACTAAGCGATTAATGGTCTTCAACTATGATTGGTATGATCCTACTAACCAAGGAACTCAAGTTTATTCTAAATATGGTATTATAGAAGTTAAGGCTAAAGGAACATACAAGGATAATGACCCTTTTATCCTTGCCCAACAAGCTGATCAAGTATACTTTACACCATATCCAAAATCGATATCCAACAAAAATGGTTGGCTTGTTGTGATTAGAACAAAAGCAAGAAATAGGATTAAAACCCTTGGTAATGATAATGTAGATGCACCATTTCAAGATGAGAGCAATGGTTCACCTCAGTTAGTTGATGCTGACATTAATGAGCAAGGTCTAAGAGATAATATAGGTCAAAGCGAAGAAGTGGACGGTGTACATGTTGACTCTGTTATTGATGCAACTCGTGAAATTGAAGAAGAAAACGATGAAGTTCTAAAGGAGGAACTATTAGATACTGACTCATCTAATACTCAAGAGGATCCTGTTACTGATTATTACCTAACAAGTGATTGACAGTGTTCGATACTACCTTGTTGTTATTACTTAACATTTATTTAACTTAGATAACTTATTTTCTAATGTTGGTGATGATAATGTTTTTTTATTTTTTCTTCCAAATGTCAAATAGAGGTCATAATAAGGGTGGAGGATCTGCTGCACCCAAAAAGGGGAAAGGAAAGTTTGTACGATAGTTTGAGCCGATTCACATACCATTAGCTACTGTACAGTCATAGTCTCCGCACCTATCTTCACATGCTGGGACCTCTCCTGGATCAGCATTTGCATCATCTTCTTTTCCATCTCCACACATTCAAACACCACCTGATTCCTTAACTTTCATTGGTTCAAAGATACCTTTTACACATATTTTGAGTACAGATGCAGCTGGCTCATCTTCTCATCCCATTAAATATAAGCCAAGGATGAGGTTGAGTGATGGACAACTAATTATTAGACCTCATGGAGTTGATGAGTAAGAATTCTTTGAACGTAACTTTTTTTGTATTGTAGTTATTCTATTATTTTTACTTTTATTGCATCATTGTTTTTCATTTACAGGTTTTATCCACATATTCCACCTGTCACCATATTGTCTCAAATCATTCATAGTAAATTTGAGCATGGTTGGTCAGTATTTACTAAAGTACTTGAAATTGTGAAGAACTTATGGTTTGCAAAGTTTAAAGTAAGCTAATTTTATAACTTTTTAAGTGTTCTATTACATATAGTTGATGTGTTACTCTTATTATTTATAATATTACCTTTGCTTATTTCTAATACAGAAATTGTGTGCTTATGATCCATCTATTGAGCGACGAATTTACAAGATATGGAAGAAGAAGTATAGCACTATTATGCATGCATCCTTTAGAAACATTCGTACTGGCAAAGTGATGAGTTCAAAGCCAAGTCTACACGTAATAAGACAAACAGGGCTATAGATACTGGAGGATACCTACATAGAGGAGGGCGTGTTCTATTTTCAAAGCATAAGAGAAGGATGGTAAGTTTTCTTTATCCGCGATGGTTTTTTTGGATTATTATTTCCTTTTAAATATTTCCTTTCAAATATTGTAATTCTTATGTATTTTAACTAAGTGTTGTAGGAAATAGAGTTGGATAGAGAGGTTCAGATCCCATAAGCATTCAAGAGGATCTAACATATTGAGAAGAAAAAAGGTTGGGTTGGTAAAAAAGCCTCTGACACTTATGTAAGTCATTTAAATAGTTTATTAATAAAATTGTTACTACAATTTGTTTACGTACTTAATATTCATTTATTCTTCATTGTTACAGAGCCAATATGAGCAGATGAAGCAAACTCAAGAGTAAGGGTCAGATGACGCTGATTCTTCTATATGGCTCAAAGTTGTCGGTGGAAAGAACAAAAGAGGTTGTGCATATGGGTTTAGGTCAGAGGCTGGTCTTCTTACTTTTGATGGCATATAGCACTTTGGATATGGCCCTGGTGAGCTCTCACATATGAGAGCACATTTAGAGGGCTCATTTGAAAAAAAATTAAAAAAGAAACTATCAAAACAAGCCCAAATTTATGAGACAAATCTTGCCAAGATGCAAAAGGCCCATGAAGACAAGATAAAAGCTTTCACGGAACAAATTATAGCTCACATAAGCATAGGAACTGAAAGAGGTGGCACTTCTTATGATGAACCAACATATGATGATGACGGTGACAATGGTGGCAGTGGTGATGATGATGATGATGATGAACAGTGATCCTAGAATTCTTATTTATGTCACATTATGAGATTATGATATGCAACTTTGTAATGCTGAATACATATTTGTCTTAAATTTAATGTACTTTCGGATATTTCCAACAAAAAAATTACAAACTTGTGGTTTGTTATTATTAAGGTTTTGTTATTGGTTGGCTAAACATAGGTATTGTGAATTTTGACTATTTGAATAAGTTGCAATTATTCAAATAGAGGTAAAAGTATAAAAGTAGTGTTTATGACCAATTTTTTCAATTTTCTTAGTGAATTTTTCTGTGAGAAAGCTTAAAATAAGAGATTTTTCATTTTTCTCACAAAAAAAAACTGTGAGAAACACATTCTCGCTAATATTTCTCACGAAATTTTTGTTAAAAAGCTAGAAACACTTAATATTTTCATGTTTTTTACAGTATTTTCTGTGAGAACTTTTCTCACTAATTTTCTTGCAAAATTTTTTTGTTGGAAATAATAAAAAATTCCATTTTCTCATGGTTTTTTTTTGTGAGAAAAACTTCTCCTTATTTTTCTTGTAGAATTTTTCTGTGAGAAAAAGTTTTCTCGCAGATTTTTACCATGAGAAAAGCCATAAGAAATTCTCGCGAAATTTTCTCTCCTATTTTTTAGCGAGAAAGTTTATGACAAAACTATGAATTTCACATCAGCTTTTCTCACTCATTTTTCTCACAAAAATTAATTTGCGAGAAAAGATTCTCATAGAAATTTTCCATGAAAAGTTGAATTTTCGACGGCTAATTTTTTCACTATGCACATTGAGTGAGAATTTCTGTGAGAATAGACTATCTCACAAAAATTATTGTGTTTTCTCACGAAAAAATACCGCGAGAAATAACCTGTTTTCTTATATTGTTCACATATCATACAAAAGCATATTTATTGCAACAACATGTAGAAGCCCATTTTGCTGAAACTAAATACTGTAATATAAATTCATCAACCAAAATATATACAACATTCACTACAAGAAAGCAACGAATTTGTCACGGAATATTCTCGCGAAAAAATTTCTGTCACAGCTTCTCACGGAAATTATCACCAATTTTATCACGGAGAAACCCTTTTCACGGACTTTTCTCACGGAAAAATATGTGAGAGAGGAAATAGATATAATTCCGTGAGAAATACTGTCAGAATGGTGGCGTGAAAAGGCGGGAAAAATTTCTCGCGGTAATTTTCCGTGAGAAAAATTGACAGAAATCCGATTGGCTTTTTTTTTTAATTTTGGGATAATTTTCTCACAGAATTTTTCCATGAGAAATTTTTCTCATGGAATTTTTCCGCGAGAAAATTCTGGTGGAATTTTTCCGCAAGAATTTTCTCGCGGAAAAATTTCGTGAGAATTTCAAAAAAATTCTGCGAAGCCTCGGGCACCTATTTCTCATGGAATTTTCTGTGAGAAAATTCCGTGAGAATTTCAAAAATTCTGATGCCACTGATTTCCCACAGAATTTTCCGTGAGAATTTCAAAAATTCTGCGAACCCTTGCCACTTATTTCTCACGGAATTTTCCGTGAGAAAATTCCGTGAGAAAAGATGCTATTTTCCCCTACCCTGTGCTTCGATTCATTTTGTTTCAGCTGGGCAAACGGCGCTTTTTCTGTTGGGTTTCATTCAGGCAACGCTGCAAGGGAGCTTGGGGAGAAAAGGTGCTATATTTCTAAACCCTTTACACAGATCTAGGGGAGAAGAGGTACTTTATTGCAAAACCTTGCTTTGATTCATTTCAAATAAGCTGGATTACCTCCATTGTCGCACAGATCTTGCTTCATTTTTGCTGGGTTTTGGCTGCTGCTCCATATGCGAACAGAAAATTCTGACGGAAAATCAATTGCTCCGTATGCATACGTTGATTTAAGGCTGGTTGCTGCCCCGTGGGAAAAATTTTGAAGGAGATGGAGAAAATTTGATTGTTGCCTCAATTTTTCCTATCATTCTAAAGTAAATGTCATTTTCTTGAGCTTTTTTTTATCTGTTACATGCAAGTATCATGTTTCATTGTCTTGTTTATTAGTTTTTTTTTTAATTTTTTTATATATAAGTATGATAATAGTTATATTTTTTTCTGAATATATTACTGGTCTGTTTGTTGCTTTCTGCTGCATTTTTTTTGTTTTTATTTTGTTTATTGTATATAATATCATACTATTAAAATTTGGATAAGTCCAACAAATTTTCATGTGTCAGAGTACTAACCAATGAGTATGATAATTCATTTTTAGCTAAAAAAGATAGTGATATAAACAGCTTAATAATACAATACAATGTAATACAAAGTTAAAGATGATAGAGTCAGGTTTATTAAAAACCCCCAACTTTAGAAAGTGGCCACATTGATTGAATGGAGATTATAAAAACCAATGTTAAAGAAAGTAGCCACATGGGTTTGTCCTATAAAATTGAGAAGTTCATCACTTAAGTTAATTTTATATGAACTTTATGTTAAGTTATATTATTCATTTTCTTAATTATTTGTTACCAAGACTTATATAAAAATAAATTTTTATAAAAAAAATTAGGAAATTAAAATAGAATATTAAAATTTTAAATAATTAAAGTACAACAAAATATTGTATTATTTAAAAGACTACAATTTGAATTCACTATTATTCACATACATGAAAAGTAGTGGAACATGTAGTAAAATGAAGGTGGGGATAACACATTACATATAGGCACATGACCATTCCGACTTGTCGTAAGGATTATCAAATGGGGAAGCAAATTTTATTAATTTGGAAAAATTATATTTTAGGATCATCAATTAAAAATATTTATTTTAAATAATTTTATATTTTATAATTATTTTAGAGAACAAAAAATTTAGTATTTTAAAATAAATTTTATGTGTGGAGAAATCATATTTGATGGTAATAAGTTAAAAATATTTATATTAAATTATTTTAAATTGTAAAATTATTTCAAAAGGTGTAACTATTAAAATTTTTACTCTAAACTTGTAAGTTATAATTTTTTATACAATTTAAATTGTTAAGTTTTGAATTACTTTAAAAAATTTAAAATTTTTTATCATAAATATCTTTAAATTAAAGTTTGGTAACTATTACTTTTTGAGATATGGACTGATGTGATAATTTTTAGATAATTATTATGTTACTTTTGTATATACAATTATTTTTGGGGTGATTATGTCTATGGAGATTGAGTAAGTTTTATTCTTTTTTTTTTTAGGTTTATGAACTGAACTTTTATTTTCTATATTTAAATATTTAATTTCAATTTAATTTTTTTAAAAATTGTACATAATTCAATTTATAAAATATGCCTACATAATTTAGTTTAAAAAAAATTATTTTTTTAGAATTTAGTTATTATCTTATTTTTTTAAGTATTTTAATTAACATTTAATTGGAAAAAACAAAAATCAAGAATATAAGAATATACTATTTCTAAAAATGAGTTATTTGAAGAAAGAATAAGAATTGATGAAGTTTTGTTGTCATCCTTAGATTACTAAGGTAGTATTTAAATTCTTAGACAATATACCACTAGTCACTATCATTGTTCTAATTTATGATGTCAATTTTTGTGTTTTTGTTTTTTGGTTTCATTTAAGTCTCATGGATCTTCTTGAACATCGACGTTGGATGTATAATAGAACAGAGGGTAATCGTCAAAGGATTACACATGAGTTCTTTGCAGGTGTAGAGGAGTTTATTCAATTTGCAAGTCAGTTAGATATATTTAAACAAGAAGGGAGGTTTAGATGTCCTTGCGTGAAATGCAAATGTATGAGGTATCATACGCCAGATGAAATTAGGATGCACTTGTATAAAAAAGGATTTATGCCTAATTATTATTATTGGCATAATCATGGAGAAGAATACCCACCATCAGCTCCAATTGAGACTAGCATTCATATGGATTTTAATCCATATGAACAAATGGTTAGGGATGTGGCTGATGCATCATTCGAGAGATATGATATGCCTGAAGACCCAAATCCAAGTGCTACGATATTTTATGACATGCTAAGAGCTGCACAGGCTCCATTGTGGGATGGGTGTCAAAATCATACAGTGTTGTCAGTGGCTGTAAGATTGTTGAGTATCAAATCTGATTATAACATTCCAGAGGCATGTATTGATGAGATTATCACATTGATGTCTGAAATTTTACCTTCTAATCACCGAATGCCTGCTAACTTGTACCAAACCAAAAAATTAGTTTCGAAACTTGGCTGTGGTTATCAAAAGATTGACTGTTGTAGCAACGGGTGTATGTTGTACTATGGTGATGCAGCTAATGATAGGGCATGTCAATTTTGCGATGAAGCTAGATTTAAGGAGGCAAGAGTTGGAAAAGGAAGGTTTAAGGAGGTTCCCAATAAACAAATGTGGTATTTACCGATTATTCCAAGATTACAGAGATTGTTTGCATCTAATGCCTCAGCTAAGTACATGAGATGGCATCATGAAAATCATCGTGATGAAGGTGTGTTATCACATCCATCGGATGGAAATGCTTGGAAGCATTTTAATCAAATTCATCCAGAATTTGCATTAGAGCCAAGAAATGTCAGATTGGGTCTTTGTACTGATGGGTTCACTCCATTTAGTTTGAGTTCTAAGCCTTACTCTTGTTGGCCTGTAATTGTTACCCCATATAATCTTCCACCCGGTATGTGTACGCGACGAGAATATATGTTCTTGACAATCATAATACCTGGGCCTCATAATCCAAAAAGTAAAATTGATGTTTTCTTACAACCTCTAATTGCAGATTTGAAGTTGCTTTGGGGAGAGGGTGTGCAAACATATGACATTTCTATGAAACAAAATTTCAAGTTAAGAACTGCCCTTATGTGGACTATTAATGATTTTCCAGCTTATGGCATGTTGAGTGGTTGGCAAACTGCATGAAGATTGGGTTGTCCCATTTGCATGGGTTGTTCAAAGGCATTCTGATTGAAGCATGGAGGAAAAACGTGTTATTTTGATTGTCATCATCAGTTTTTACCAATGAATCATCCATTTCGTCGAAATAAACAAAACTTCCTAAAGAACACCACAGAGACTTCACCACCACCATTGAGGTATTCAGGAGAAGAAGTGTATGAGCAAGTTCAAAGATTTCCTAAAATAACTGAATTTTCGACCCTATCTTTAGAAGGATACGGGCAAGATCATAATTGGACTAAACGTAGTATCTTTTGGGACCTACCCTATTGGCGTGATTTGTTGAATCCACATAATATAGATGTAATGCATACAGAAAGTAATATTTTCCATAATGTGTTTAACACAATAATGGATGTGAAAGGTAAGACAAAAGATAATGTGAAAGCAAGGTTAGATTTGGCTGTGTACTGTAAACGGCCTACTTTACACATGGAGGATAAAGGGAATAGTAAAATGACAAAGCCAAAGGCAGCGTACACATTTAATATGGACCATAAAAGGGCAATATGTGAATGGATTAAATCTTTGAAGCTTACAGATGGTTATGCATCTAACTTGGGACGTTGTGTTGATGTGAAGAGTTGCACTTTAATAGGGATGAAAAGTCATGATTGCCATGTGTTCATGGAGAGGCTATTACCAATCGTATCCAATGGGTTACCAACCTCGATTTCCAATACTTTAACAGAGTTGAGTCATTTCTTTCGAGATCTCTGTGCTCCTAGTTTACAACTAAATAACCTTAATGTGATGGAGCAAAATATTCCTGTCATTTTATGTAAACTTGAGAAGATTTTTCCTCCTGGTTTCTTTGATGCCATGGAACACTTACCTATTCACTTGGTGTACGAAGCAACAGTGGGTGGACCTGTACAATATAGGTGGATGTATCCATTTGAGAGATTTCTGCATACACTAAAGAGAAAGGTTAAAAATAAGGCACATGTTGAAGGGTCTATTTGTGAAGTATATATACTTGAAGAAACTTCAACTTTTTGTTCTTATTACTTTGAGTCACATGTTCACTTAAGAACTACGAGAGCTCCTCGAAATGATGATGGTGGGGAGTGCAATGATCATCCTCCCATTTCAATTTTCAACTATCCTGGTCAGCCTCATGGAAGATCTACTGGTAACACTCGTTATCTTACTGATAATGAGGCTAATGCTATAACATTGTATGTTCTTCTCAATTGTCCAGAGGTTAAACCTTTTTTAAGGTAAGATTCTTTCATAACTTATGTGCATATATAGGATTAACTTTTTGTCATAATATTTTCACTATCTAGGATTAATTTTTTTATGGTATATTGTAGTTTGTATGTTGAGACATTACTTTCCAAGAATTCTACCTTATCCAATGAGGCAATTGATAAGTATATTTTATCTGAATTTCATGATTGGTTCAAAACTCATGTAAGTATATAATTCAATTTATGAATAATTGGTTATATAGTTATGGAACTAAACTTCTTATATTATATTTTCATAATATCTATTCTTTGATTAGGTTTTGAATCCTACAAATGGAATACAAGACGCTTTATTGGTTTCATTGGCTTGGGGTCCTTTGAGACTTGTACATACATGGGATCAATGGTCTGTTAATGGGTATAAGTTTCATACAGCCTCTTGGGCAAAAGGAAGGAAGACAAACAATAGTGGGGTATGTGTAAAAGGGAATAGTCATGGTGAAATTGAATTTTCATATCATGGTGTGTTGAAGGAGGTTATACAGTCAGAATTTACTGGCCTACCAACTAAGCGATTAACAGTCTTCAACTGTGATTGGTATGATCCTACCAACCAAGGAACTCGAGTTTGCTCTAAATATGGTATTATAGAAGTCAAGGCTAAAGGAACATACAAGGGTAATGACCCTTTTATCCTTGCCCAACAAGCTGATCAAGTATACTTTACACCATATCCAAAATCGATATCCAACAAAAATGGTTGGCTTGTTGTGATTAGAACAAAAGCAAGAAATAGGATTGAAGCCCCTGCTGATGATAATGTAGATGCACCATTTCAAGACGAAAGCAACGGTTCACCTCAGTTAGTTGATACTGACATTAATGAGCAAGATCTAAGAGACAATAATGGTCAAAGCGAAGAAGTGGATGGTGTGCATGTTGACTCCTTTATTGATGCAACTGATGAAATTAAAGAAGAAAATGATGAAGTTTTAGAAGAGGAACTATTAGATACCGACTCATCCGATACTCAAGAGGATCCTCTTACTGATTATTCTTTAACAAGTGATTGATAGTGTTCGGTACTAACTTGTTATTGTTATTTAACATTTATTTAACTTACTTAATTTATTTTCTAACATTAGTAATGATAATGTTTTGCTTTTTTTTTTTAGATGTCAGATAGAGGTCGTAATAAGGGTGGAGGATCAGCTGCACCCAAAAAAGGAAAAGGAAATTTTGTACGACAGTCTGAGCCGATTCACATACCATTACCTGATGTACAGTCATCATCTCCGCACTTATCTCCCCATACTGGGACCCATCCTGGATCAGCATCTGCATCATCTTCTTTTCCGTCTCCACACATCCAAACACCACCTGATTCCTTAACCTTCATTGGTTCAGAGATACCTTCTACACATATTTTGAGTACAGATGCAGCTGGCTCATCTTCTCATCCCATTAGATATGAGCCAGGGACGAGGTTGAGTGATGGACGACTAGTTATCAGACCGCATGGAGTTGATGAGTAAGAATTCTTTAAACGCAACCTTTTTTGTATTGTAGTTATTTCATTATTTTTACTTTTATTGCATCATTTTTTTCATTTACAGGTTTTATCCACATATCCCACCCGTCAACATATTGTCTCAGATTATTCATAGTAAGTTTGAGCATGGTTGGCCAACATTTACTAAAGTACCTGATATTGTGAAGAATTTATGGTTTGCAGAGTTTAAAGTAAGCAAATTTTATAACCTTATAAGTTATAATACATATAGTTTATGTGTTACTCTGATTATTTATAATATTAGCTTTGCTTATTTTTAATATAGAGATTGTGTGCTTGGGATCCATCTACTGAGCGACGAATTTACAAGATATGAAGGAAGAAATGTAGCACTATTATGCGTGCATCTTTTAGAGACATTCGTACTGGAAAAACCAAAGGTGATTGGTTATCTCTAACAGCTCAAGCTGAGTTAGATGAGTATTGGCAAAGTGATGAATTCAAAACCAAGTCTACATGTAATAAGGCAAATAGGGCTGCAGATACTGGAGGATGCCTACATAGGGGAGGGAGTGTTCCATTTTCAGAGCATAAGAGAAGAATGGTAAATATTCTTTATATGCGATGGTTTTTTTGAATTATTGTTTCTTTTAAAATATTTCCTTTCAAATATTATAATTCTTATGTATTTTAACTAAGTGTTGTAGGAAATAGAGTTGGGTAGAGAGGTTCAGATCCCAGAAGTATTCAAGAGGATCCAACACAATGAGAAAAAGGGAGGTTGGATTGGTAAAAAAGCCTCTGACACTTATGTAAGTCATTTAACTTGTTTGTTAATAAGATTGTTACTATAATTTGTTTATGTATCTAATATTCATTTGTTCTTTGTTGTTACAGAGCCAGTATGAGCAGATAAAGCAAACTCAAGAGTCAGGATCAGATGATACTGATTCTTCTATATGGCTCAAAGTTGTCGGTGGAAAGAACAAAAGAGGTCGTGCTTATGGGTTTGGGTCAGAGGCTAGTCTTCTTACTTTTGATGGCACACAACACTTTGGATATGGCCCTGGTGAGCTTTCACAAATGAGAGCGCACTTAGAGGCCTCATTTGAGAAGAAATTAGAAGAGAAATTATCAAAACAAGCCCAAATTTATGAGACAAGTCTTGCCAAGATGCAAAAGGCGCACGAAGACAAGATGGAAGCTTTCATGAAACAAATTATGACTCACATGAGTATAGGAGCTGAAAGAGGTGGTACTTCGTATGATAAACCAACCCATGATGATGATGGTGACAATGGTGGTGGTGGTGGTGGTGGTGGTGATGATGATGATGATGATGATGATGATGATGTGGATGATGCTGATGAACAGTGATCCCAGCATTCTTATTTATGTCACATTATGAAATTATGATATGCAAACTTGTAATGCTAAATACATTGATGTCTTAAGTTTAATGTATTTTCGGATATTTCTAACACAAATTACAAATTTATGGTTTTGTTATTTGTTAGCTGAACATAAGCACTTTGCTTTTTGACTGTTTGAATAAGTTGTAACTATTCAAGCAGAGGTAAAACTATAAAAGAAGTGTGGATGACCAATTTTTTCCAGTTTCTCACGGAATTTTTTCGTGAGAAAGCTGCACGAATGAAATCTTAATTTTTCTCACGGAAAAAACTTTGTTTCTCACGGTATTTTTCACGGATTTTTCAACTAAGATGATAGAAACACATAATAGTTTCATAATTCTCATGGTATATTTTGTGACAAATTTTCTCACTAATTTTCTCGCGGAATTTGTCCGTCAGAAATCATAGCAGCATTCCTTTTTTTCTCACTACCTTGTTCCGTGAGAAAACTTCTTGTTTTCTCGCGGAATTTTTCAGCGAGAACATTTTCTCGCGGATTTTTACCGCGAGAAAATCCGTGAGAAAATTCACGGACTTGACATCAACTTTCTCTCTCATTTTTCTCACAGAAATTTGTTTGCAAGAAAAGTTTATCACGGAAAATTTCCGTGAGAAATTGTATTTCCTACGGCTAGTTTTTTCACGGTTAGCTTTGAGTGAGAATTTCCGTGACAAAATCCTTTCTCACGGAAATTATTATTTTTTCTCATGGAAAAATACCGCGAGAAATTACCTGTTTTCTTGTAGTGATTATTTTGTAATTATTATTTCTATTAATTTTACATAGATACTTTTAAAATTTATATATATATATATATATATATATGTCTTATTACTTTTTATTCTTTTAAGTCATTTTACTCTTTCTCTTTATTTATATTTATATTAATTTAAAATAAAATAAATTAATCTAAATGTTTTTGTCAATTTTTTTCCACTTTCTATTACTTAACGTAAAACTCGTTACTTGATTTTTTTTTTTCCCTCTTAGTTTTTTGAACTTGATTAGAGCTTGTTGGAGAACTTGAACAATAATTCTAAGCTTTAATTTTAAGCTTTTTTTTTTCCAAATATATAAATTTTATTTAATACTTTTTTTGTTTTTTTTTATGAAAAAAAATATAAGGTCCCCATAGAGATCTGTGGAAATCGGCGTCCTTGGGAAGAATGGGGATGGAGAAAAATTCCTCCTGCAATGGAGAATGAGAATAGAGATAAAGAAAACAGTTAATGATGAGGATAGAGATTGAGAAGGCACTCTCCACCCCCCGCCCCATGAGATTGCTATTCTTATTTCTTATTGGTGTTATTGAAGTTAATAACTTTCATATTTATGTTTTGAAATAAAATATTTTTTTTATTTTTATTAGAAGACATAGTATTGGGATATTCAAATCATCTCTTTGTAAAAACATAATTAATTCAATGATAATAGATCACTCGATCTACTATACTCACTAAATGCACAATATTATAAGAAAATAATTCAAATGCTCATTTTTTTTAATATTTTAACAAAAAAGTAAAATTTTATTGGTCCAAAACTTAAATTTACTATTCTAGTGAGGAGGTTAATATGAATATATATATATATATATATATATATAAACCAAAAGATTTGTGAATTAAAAGTAATAAAACAAATCAAAGGAAAAATAATTTCAAAGTTCCTTCAACAGCAGCTTCTGCGTTTAAAAATGAAAAAGGCTAAAGAGAACAAATTGTTCTATTTAATAAATATTTAAGACTGAAAGTAAGATCGTATATGTTTAAGATTGTGAACAAAGAAGGCAAAGCAGTAAAGTGAGTGGTGCCAAAGATGATTGAGAGGAAGATATATATATATATATATATATGGTGCTGACATAAATTAATCTAACTACATACATTTCATTAGCATTACATTCTAACTTAATTACTTAAATGTGTACTAACTTTGGATTCAGAGAATCCCAAACTAAGAGGCAAATTTGTTGACGACTCCTAGCTAGCTAGCTGGTACTAAATTAATAGTCACAGTGACATACCATGGTCATATTGAGTTTTTATGCTGCTGGAGCATAGTCATCATATCCATCATCGTCATCGTCCCCCCTTCAACGCAACCTGCAGGACCAGGACCATCATCATCTGCATGTTCTTGCACCATCAGGACTCAATATTGAGCTTGGAAATGGATGCTATTTTTCTTTTCTGGGAATGAAGAAACATTAATGTCTGCAAAATATGATGAGTGAGGGTGTCCTGAATTAGACTGCAAGAGAAGACAATGGAAACTAGCTTGAGTTTGAGAGTTGGAGAAGAGACTTGGAGGTTATACAAAGGGACATGAGAAAGTGAAACACACTTCCACTCGTTTTGGCACAAGAAAGCCACGTGGGGAATTGTGCATTATGATGGTTGGTGATGTGTGTGGTGCATTCACGTAGGAAATCCATTTGACAATTCAACAAACACGTAAGGAGATATATAGCAGCATCTTGGTGTGTGGAACATGGATAGAGAGAACCTTCGCTTTTTTAGTATAAGATTAGAGGCAGTAGGCATGTGGTTAGATCCAACTATGAATAATGTTTAGCTTAGCAATAAATTAATTTTAGTATGTGGAATCTTCATGTCTCTCTCTTTAGGCAAATTGACATCTTTTCCTGTATTCCATCTGTTTGTTTTGCCCTTGTTTCGATTTGATCAGAGGTTACTCTCAAACCCCTGTACTGTATATAAACAGTGTCTTTAGGCTTTCCGAATCACCTAAGACGCAGAACAAAATTATAATTTATAAACAGCACTGTTTACAAAGTCCCCTCTCTTTCGATCTAGTAATTATTTTTTTTAACCTGTTTTTGCTATAGCTAGCTCTTCTGTAATCGTGGAAATAGTTAACTTTAGAAGAGAAAATCAAACATCATCAACTGGACAACTACTATTTGGGTGTTGTTCTATAATTAAACGCGTATGTAATTATATCTGTCATCTGCAAATGTTGTGATTTTAAATTACTTTTGCTACCATCGGAAAGTAGTTTGTCTTATATCTGAGTATTAAATTCATGACACCCATATATATATATATTATGACTTGACATTCACTTGATATTTTTTTAAATTTATTTTTGAACATTATTAAATAAAAATTAAATTATAATATTTTGGAACTTTAAAAATAAAAAAAATATATAATGAGAAGTTAAAATACACGTAAAAGATAGTGAGAAATTATTTAACTTCTTTTTTTATATTGTTATACTAGTTTAAAAGATCACCAAAAGTCTCGGACCATGGATATATAACAGTATAAATATATATAGCTTTGAAAGGCTCTAAAATTTTTACAAAGCATGGGAATCATGTAAAGTTATCCTACTTACTGATCTTTTTTAAGTTGCTCTGCTCAGTAGACAAAGAAAATTAATTAGTAGTGGAACTTACATAAATTCGTATAGTTAAGGGCTTAAAGGCCAAAAATAGTTAGGATGGTTAAAGTTATAGTCACCCGAGTCACATAACCTCGTACAAAACTTAATTACATCACATATCATATAGATGCAGATTTACTGCGGCAACATATAGAAGCCAATTTTGCTGAAACTAAATACTGTCGCATAAATTCATCAACCAAAATAGATATAACATTATTTTGTGATTACTAAATCATGCACAGTACACTTTTTGGGACATATATATTCTAAGCTTACAAGACTGGTATCCCATGCTGTTAATTAGAAACTTGCACATATTTACTTTCGCCGCAACCTAGGGTTTTTAGACCAAGTAGCTAGACAAGGCTAAGAGTGGTACACATTAAGTAGTGCATGCGTGCATATATAAGTGCCATCCTCATGAATTAGCTAGGGAGAACTAATTAAGTGACCATCTTTTCTGTTCTAGGCTGCAGGAGCATAATCATAGTCACCATCGTCGTCATCGTCGTCATCATCTCCATCTCCTTCAAACTTAGTTTTGGGTAGGTAAGCACGCCAATCTTGGTTATAATTGCAGAAGACAACATCGCCATGCAAATATTCACTCTGAACCACCACCATTTTTGCACAAGCTGGCTAGAACGGTTTTGAATATTATGAATGGCACTAGCTAATGCACAGCAAAACGATGAGCTCAAATGCTTGAGTGATTCGAAGGGTAGAGGACTGAAGTTATATATAGAGCTAGGGGCTGGGAGATTTAGGGTTAACTGCTTTGGATGCAAGAGATGGGCACGGGCAAAAATGTGCCCTAACGTATGATGAGTGTGTCTAACTCGTGAGAACAAATCCTAGGTGGTATCCTAGCTGGCAACCTATGAAACACGGAGATATATACAGACATATATTCTCATAAAGCCAGCATATCGAATTTATGTGAACGACAAGCAGAGCGATTTTAGTTCATCATTTGGGCGCTAGTGGGAAGAAATTGTAATTAAGGCGCATTATAGGAATGACTGAATGAGGTCTCGGGATAATGAAAAGCACCGAAGATATTTTATTTAACCCGTTTTATTATGATTGGTGAAAAATTTGCCTTTTTTCTTTTTTGGCCAAAAGACGATAATAACATTTCAAACAAAAACAACCAATACAAAACGGTCACAAAATCCCTACAACGTCAACAACGTGATCAGCCGCCCCCCCCCCCCCCCCTTCCCACAATGAAGGGCATCCTTAAAACAAGAGACAGCAAAGGGGTGGGGATATGAATCCCAACTAAAAGGGCTCATCCCCCTGTCAAACACCTTAAATAACGAATCAGCAGTTAAGTTACAGAATCTAGGTACCCAATTAAAAGAAACAGAAGAGAGATTTGCTAAACCCAATAATATCTTCCAAAATTGGTGTGCACCTTCGGCAAGAATGTAAGTCCTAAATTGAGTTAAAAGAGGCTGGTAATCCGATTCAAAAATTACATCCTTAAACCCCAGGTCAATGGCCATCAACAACCCTTTCTTTGAAGCCAATGCCTCACTCATCAATGCGGACAAAGCAATGCAAGGGGCACTGCAAAATTTAGCTAAGATCCCATTACAATCTGTAAAAATAACATCCAAACCAGTTTCATGAGTTTTTTCCACAAACATTCCATCAACATTTCCTTTCATCTGATTAAAGTTTGGTGCCTACCAGCCAGAATTCTTCAACGTTTGCTTTACTGTTGCAGATTCATCAATATAAACCCAACCATTCACTTTTCAGAATTCCTTCACCACTTCTTCAACCTTCAAAATTGTCAAGGCTGGATGAAGAGAAATATTTTCAAAAATCAGAGAACTCAAAAACCAGAGAACAACTTGACTTCCAAATCATCCAACACATAACAGCAATCAATATATGCCATAGCATATTCATCCACAACCATATCAGCAGAAAAAAAAATCCATTTAGCCGAATATCAAATTTAGAAACATTCATATCATCAATTTTAATACTCAAAGAACAACTAAACCCCATCTTTTTTTACCCATGAACAAAGTTAAATTAAGTGTTCGATTGTTTCTATCTCAGCAGAACAGCAGAGGTAGCAAAGAGAAACACTACATCTTTTCTTCCACAGGTTCTCTTTCGTACAGACAGCACCCACACAAAGCCTCCAAAGGAAGTATTTAACTTTAGGTGGGACCCTCAACTTCCACAAAGACGACCAAAGGGATTTTGGGGTTGAATAGGATGAACATGGCCCTTCAACACCCTTTTGAGTAGTGAGAACCTTTGCCACTTTATAACCTTCCTTGATAGAATAACATGCCCCTTCCATTCACCCAGACAAGACAATCCTTCTTATGGCTACCTGACAATGGAGTAGCCTTAATGACTCTAATTTCAACAGGAGTCAACCACTCCTCAATTAAGGGTAGGACCCACTTTCCATTTTCTATTAACTTTGCTATTCGGCGATTAGCAAGAACCCCAAAAGGAGCTGCAGAGGAAATTTTTTGATCAGGCAATTGGGAAATCCATGGATCATCCCAAACTTTGATATTAACTCCATTTCCCACTCTCCGACATAGACGGCTGGCTAATAGTTTCCTCCCTTCCAGAAGACTAACCCAAACCCATGATGCTCTCGAGCCTTTGTTTGCCTTAATAAATTAAGAATCTGGAGAGTAGACTCCCTTAAGTGTTTTCGCCCACAACTCATTTGGAGACTTCAAAATTCTCCAACACTGTTTAGCAAGCAAAGCTAGGTTAAAACTTCAAAATCTTTGAAGCCAAGTCCCCTTTCACCTTTAGTAACAGCGAGTTTCGTCCAAGCCAATCAATGAATACGCCCCTCCTTCTTTACCCCCACAAAAAACTTGCGATGATGTTGTCTAAATCCGGACAAAACTTCTTAGGAAATAAGAAACATGTCATTAGGACAGTAGGGATCATGTTAGCAATGGCCTTAATTAGAACTTTTCCACTAGCCTGCGACAACAAGCTCTGTTCCACCCTTGGACCTTGATTCTAATTCTATCCCTCACAAAGGCTAAGGCCTCCACCTTTAAACCTCCCCCAAAGCACAGGTAAGCCAAGGTATCTAATTGGAGAATCTGCGATACTGATACCAAGGGCCTGAATACAATATCTTTAAAGATATCCCAAGTGATTTTTGAGAAGAAGACACATGATTTCACTGCTGTCTCAAGGCATAACAGTACTCATTCAGGACGTTCTTCATACACAAATAATTATTTCTATTTGTGTTACGTGGCAATTTTAGTTGGTTTAGTTTTCTATTTCCTATTACGAACGTTATTCTTTTATGAACCATTTTTGGTTCGTTAACTTTGTCCTTTTATAAAATAAAGGGAGAGAGAGATAATAAGGTGTGTAATAAAATTCTTGAGAATAAAAGAACAGACGGAGTTGAATATTTGTCTTGTGCATCTTGGTTCTGTATCAACTGTAATCAGAGCCACTTTGCTCGGCTGGAGACGAGATTGACGGACCGATTGTGAGAGATTGAACAAGAAATGCAGCAGACGCAAGCTGACATGAACGACCTTCGATCATCACTATCATCGTCAATAACTTGGGGTGGACACTTCAATGTCAAGGTTCAAAGCCAGGATAGATTCTTCGGTGGCGAGGTTCGAGGGCTTATTTTCGGAGGTTCTGGCGAAGCTATCAGCGCCGACAATAGTAATAATGGAGGATGGTAACGGAACGAACAGGGTTCAGTGTGCGACAACTACATTCGGAGAACGAACAATGAATGACAAACCTCAGTTTGGGTCCTATAACGGAAACTATTCAACGACAGCAAGTAGCTATCAGTTCCCTATGAAATTTTCAAGGGTGGATTTTTCAAATTTTGATAGAACAGATTTTAAAGGATGGCTGTTCCGCTGCAAACAGTTCTTTGAAGTGGATAAGACACCAGCGAATCAATGAGTTCGTTTAATCATGATGCACTTGGAAGGAAAGGCACTCTAATGGCATTACAGTTTTGTAAAGAAGAAGAAATTAAGCGAGATCAGTTGGCTAGAATATACCGAAGGATTGAAGACAAGATTCGAAGATATCTTTATGGTAGATCCAATGTCTGAACTCAAGAATCTTAAGCAGGAGGGTTTTGTTAGCGACTATCAAGAAAATTTCGAAGAAATCCTGGCAGAGATTGAGCTACCCGAACAACATGCTATCAGCTACTTCCTTGGAGGACTTAAGCCAGAAATAGAAGCTCAGGTTACAATGTTTAAACCAACTTCCCTTTTGCATACAATATACCTCGTCAGATTACAAGAAGCTTCGATACTTGCTATTAATAATCAACACCCGGCATTCCCCAAAAAAATTCGATCCTCTTCTATTTACACTACCAATATGCAAAATCATAAACCATAGACCAATCTTCCTTCTTCCAATAGCTCTACCAGCTCCAATAATACCTTCAGAAGTTACATAACTAACGACAAGCCCACTTCCTTTTTCTCTTCCTCCACCCACCCTACTAAGACCAAGGGAAGTATTTTTGACAAACCTGTGAAGCAGCTCACCAAGGCAGAGATGTATGACAAAAGGAGGAAGGGGCTTTGCTATTGGTGTCCTGAGAAGTGTAGTTCTGATCATAAATGCAAGAGCTCTCAATTGTTTGTATTAATGGTAGAAGAAGATCAATTGGATCAGATGGAGATAGATGGCGAGGATGAATACCGAGGACAAAATGCAGATTAGCAACTTCCGCAAATATCTTTAAATGCTATCATTGGTTCTACATTGAGTTCTATGGAATACTCTACCATGCAAGTGCAAGGCAAAGTTAAAAGATAATCTATTGTTTTGTTTTTGGATACGTGAAGCACCCACAATTTTGTAGATGTTATTCTGGTTAAAAAACTCAAATTAAAAACACATGAATTTAGGAACTAAAGTGTTAGTAACTAATGGTCAGCAAATTTTGGTAAAGGCTAAATGCAATCAGCTGCAGTGGTCCATACAGGGACAATTATTTGAGGTTGACTTCCTAGTCATACCTTCACATGGTCACGATATGATTCTTGGCATCCAATGGCTATCCACCTTAGGAAGAATCACTTGAGAGTTAAAGGAGTATTACATGAGTTTCTTCCTAAATGGTAAATTCTACAAGCTATTGGGGATGGGCCGTCAAAAGAAATTATTAGAAGACGAAGACATCAAGGCAAAGCAATTGTTACAGTATGCTGAGTTATATGTCTTACAACAACTTGAGAATCAGTCATTCCTTCAAAATCAAAGCAATGCAAAGTTAACAGGAGCACAGCACCATTCATTGTAAGGGATATTAAAGGAGTTTAAGGATGTGTTTCGGGAACCTACATCTCTTCCTCGTCCAAGGAAACTTGATCACACTATCAATCTTAATGAAGAGCAACCAATTAGCTTAAGACCCTATCGCTATTGGCCTCTACAGAAAAATGCCATGGAAGAACTAGTAGCTGACATGCTAAAAAAATGGTGTGATCAAACCTAGTCACAGGGCTTTCGCTTCTCCAATGGTTGTAGTAAAAAAGAAGGATAACACTTAGAGGTTTTGTATTGATTATAGGAGATTGAATGCCCAAATAGTAAAGAATAAATTTTCAATTCCTGTTATTAAAAAATTACTCGATGAGTTAAGAGGATCTCAATATTATTCAAAGCTAGATTTGAGAGTAGGATATCATCAAATTAAAATAACTCCTCCAAATGTACACAAGACAGCTTTTAGAACACATGAAAATTTATATGAATTTTTGGTTATGTCATTCGGGCTCACTAATGCCCCAACTACTTTCCAAATTCTCATGAACAAGGTTTTCAAACCTTTTTTAAGAAAATTTATATTGGTGTTCTTTGATGATATTCTGATATATAGCTCTTGTTGGGAAGCCACTTGCACCATTTACGAAGTACCTTGCAACTACTGAGGGAAAATACATTGTTTGTTAAGATAAGTAAATGCATCTTTAGGAGTATGAGTATCAGATACTTGGGCCATGTTATTTCAGCTAAAGGAGTCAAAGTAAACAACAAGAAGATTGAAGCCATGTTATCTTGGCCTACACCCTCTACCACTAAATCATTGAGAGGATTCTTAGATCTCATGGGCTATTATAGACACTTTGTCAAAAACTATGGGTCTATCTGCAAATCTCTCATTGATTTACTAAAGAAAGAAGCTTTCGTTTAGAATGACGAGGCTAACATGGCTTTTAACTAATTAAAGACAGCCATGACCTCTACCCCAACGCTGGCACTTTCTAATTTTTCTATTCCATTCTCAGTGGAAACTGATGCTTTTAACATAGGTATAAGGGTTGTTCTCTCTCAAAATGGTGATCCTATTGCTTTTATTAGTAAAGCTTTCTCCCCTCATAAACATTGCATCTCAACCTATGAAAAGGAATTAATTGTCATAATTTTTGCTATCAAGCATTAGCGACAATATTGGTATGGGAGGCCTTTCATCATTGTTACTGATAATCTTCCATTGAAACACCTCCTAGAGCATAAAACAGTGACCCTTGAATAATTTAAATGGGTTAGTAAACTTTGGGGACTAACCTATGAAATTGTGTATAGGAAGAGAAAAGAAAACCTAGTGCCCGATGCTCTCTCTAGGCAATCAAGCAATGAGAATGATCTTCCCTCCTCCTGTTCTGCCATCATCTCTATCATTTCTAGCCTCACTAACAGAGTAAAGGCCTCTTGGCGAAAGGATACTACTCTACAACAAATAATCACTAACTTAGAAACTGATCCAAGCTCCCATTCCAAGTTTACATGGGAACATGGTATCTTAAAGAGGAAAGACAAAAATGGTTGTAGGAAATGATCCTCCCTTAAGACTTTAATACTTCAACATTTCCATAATAACCCTAGTAGTGGGCACTCTAGAATGATAGCCACTTATAAAAGAATAACAGGTGTATTTTACTAAAAGGGCATGGAGAGAGAAGTGAGAGAGTTTGTTCGGTAATGCGAAACCCATCAACGTTACAAGACAGAAATAGTAGCAACACCTGGGTTGCTACAACCACTCCTTATTCCTACCAGCATATGGTTAGACTTGAGCATAGATTTTATTGTTGGCTTACCAAAATCTTATAATAAGATGGTGATTCTAGTAGTAATAGACAAATTAAGCAAAAAGGCTTATTTTATTTCTCTTTAGCACCCATGTATAATAGCACATGTAGCCCTGGCTTTCATGGATAATGTCATCAAATTACATGGATTCCCTCAAACTATTGTGACTAATAGGGATCCACTATTTTGTAGCAATTTTTGGAAAGCTCTCTTCAAAATTTAAAAGGTCAAGTTGCTCTATTCTTCAGTCTATCACCTTCAAATTGATGGGTAAATAGAAGTATTAAATCGCTGCCTTAAATGCTACTTGCATTATGTAGTAAGGGACTATCTTAAACAATGGGCTAGCTAGCTTCCTCTTGTAGAATTATGGTACAACATCTTATACCATTCAACTATAGGTATATCCCCATTTAAGGCTACTTATGGTGTTCCTCCCCCTGACCCATCTACCATATCTTGTTGGATATTCTAACAATGAGTTCGTTGATAGGAATCTCTGAGCTCGAGGGGCTACCAAACAATTGCTCCAATACCATCTTACTAGAGCCTAGCACAAAATGATGCAGATGGCCAACAAGCATCAATTAAAAAGAGAATTCAAGGAAGGTGACCTGGTCTACTTAAAAATTCATCCTTTTCAAAGGACCACCATGAGCAATATAACATTATACAAACTATCTACTAAATATTATGGTCTTGTAAAATATCTCAAAGGATTAGGCCAACTGCCTATTAACTAGATTTACCTTTTAACACTTATATCCACCCGATCTTCCATGTATCTCTACTAAAAAATAAAAAATTAACAACACTATCCTAATGAGCTCTACTTTATCATAGGTTAATGAAGATAGGTTCTTTTTTCTAAAATCCGAGGCCATTTTGGCTAAGAAGGTGGTTAAAAAAAACAATCACCCTTTGACTCAAGTCCTCATCTAATGGAAGCATGCTGGAGCTGAAGATGCCACTTGGGAACCTCTTTCAGCTATCCAACAATAGTTTCCCTAAATTTGACACCTCAACTCCATCACATCCTTAAGGACAAGGATCTTTGTGAGGGGGGAATAGTTGTTACATGGCAATTTTTGTTGTTTTAGTTTTCTATTTTTTGTTATGAATGTTGTTTTATTATGAACCATTTCCAATTCGTTAACTCTTTCCTTTTATAAAATAAAAGGAGAGAAAGATAGTAAGGTGTGTAGTGAAATTCTTAAGAATAAAAGAATGGACGGAGTTGAATATTTGTCTTGTGCACCTTGGTGCTATATCAATTTGACTTGAGAAAAAAGATTGAATCATCAATGAATAGACAATGTGTTAGCATAGGGCAATACCTAACCAATGTGTTAGCCAAGTACCTTGGTCAACATACTTTTTTATCATCTTAGACAAAATGACAGTCACAATTATAAACAAGTAGGGAGATAAATTATCTCCCTATCTTAATCCTCTAGAGGGTGTAAACCTTGCTATCTTTCTTTCTAAGAGGAGGATATTAAATTCAATAGAACTAATAAATAATAAAATTCTTTCCATCCACTCACTACAAAATCATATCTTTAATTAAACCAAATTCAGAAAGTCCTATTCCACCCTATCATATACCTTGTTCATGTCTATTTTCAATGTAAGCTTATGATTATTATCTCTTTTAGCCTTTAAGTAGTGGAAAGTTTCATATACAATTGAAATGTTATCCTAAATTAGGCGGCTAGGCACAAATGCTCTCTAATTTTCAAAAAAAAAAAAACAGCAACCCCTTTAATCTATTAACTAATACTTTTGAAAAAAAAAATCTTATAGGTTTTTTTGAAAAAAAATCTCATGAAAGAAATTGCATAGGCTTATAAGATGAAAATTACCCATTAGTTTTAAAACATAAATCTTTAGAATCAAAAACAAATTGGTGGATTAAACTTAGAAATTGGAAATCCCTAAACTAAAAAATCCTTCACCAACTTACAAATTTAATCCCCAATAATGTCCCCTGCATGATGGTACAATAACCTTGGAAATCCATCTAAGCTAAAGGATTTAAGGTTGCCTAAGACAAAGATTGCTTTCTTCGCCTCCTCCAAAGATATAGGCTTCATAAGTTTTTTTATTATCATAATATAAAATCACCTGGTCCACACATTCCAGAACATGTTCAAAGATTCTGTTTCCAACTGAAGAAAATAACTCCTTATAAAAAAAGGTGAAATTTTGAGCTATCATATCTTGATCTTCAACCTAAACACCACTAGCATCCTTTAACTTCAATATTTTTATTTCTTTGCCTCTTAGCCATTGTAGTCTTGTGGAAAAATTTATAATTTCCATCGTAACATTTAAATCGTTGGACTCTTAATATTTATGCCTAATATTTTTCCTCATTATCCTATAACTCCTCAATCTTATATTAGTTATATCAATAGCCATTTTAGCCATTTCTTCTCCCCAGTCATCTTCAAAACAAGGTTGAAACTGAGCTATTGATTTGTTGATTAATACTTTTGGTTTAACTTTTAAGACACCTCCTAACCCTACTTAGATTTTCTATAAAGCTTTGCACCACTTCCATACCCACATCCTCCTTGTTTCTCCAATTCTAATTAATCATAACCATAAGCTCAAGGTGATTTAACCACATTCTTAAACTGAAATGACCTCAAACTTCAAATATAACAATAGTTAGCTACAACCCAAATTGGGGAATGATCTGACCCCGTGGGTTCTAGAACATTAAACTTGGGCATTCTAAAATGAGCCTCTCCATAAAATATTAAAAACCACCCCATTAAGCCTTTCCTTAATATGAGCACTTCCCCACCTTTTGTTTGATCACATATATTTTTGGCCTTTGAATTCAAGATCTATCAAATTACCCTTAACCATAAAATCATGAAACTCAGAAAAACTATGTTGATATCTCACATGTTCTCCTTGCTTTTCAAAATTATACAACAGTTCATTAAAATCACCCACACAAAGCCATGGTACATCAAACCTCGGATTTAAAAAAGCTAATTCCCTTCACACTGACTTTTCTCTAGATTTCTTAGAGGCCCATAAACAAAAGAGATATAACCCTAAACATTATCAAGTCCATTAACAACCTCCACAGGTATGACATTTTTTTATAGATGCAAAACCTTCAAAGAGCCCTTATCTTTCCACCATAGCTCTAATCCCCTAACAAAACCAATAAGATCCACATACATAGCCAACAATATCCCATTCTTCTTTGTAAATTTTTCATTTTTTTTTTTAATTTTGGTTTCCACGAGCAAAACTTAAGGGGGTTTATGTTTTCCACACAAGAATTTTAAATTATTACCTATCAAGGTCACTCTTAGACCTTAACAGTTCCAAGCTAGCGAACTCATAGCCCTTGGTTGACTTTTTGAGGTAAACCACTGGATTTTTCAATAGTAACAACTAAACCAAAAGCCTTAAAAATAACATCTTCGTAATTAATTCTTCCCCACGACATATTCTTTACCATACCCACCTTAATAGGAATTTCAACCAAATCATCCCCATTAAAATTATTAATCCTCCCTCTTGTTTTCTTTTTACACCCCAACACAAATTTTGCCACCACACCCTTAGAAAATTTCAATGTAAGAATAGCAAGATCATATTCACACATACCAGTATTTTTATTGCCTTTGACGTCATTCACCAGTGCTTCATTTAAATTTCTATCTTTTCTGGAGTGGATGCTCGTAAACACCATATTTTATTTGGGTCACTCTTTCCTCTTGCATATTGTCAGAAGGCAATCAAATCGCCCTAAACAAAATACGTGTTCTTATCTTTACTTGTTTCTTATGCAAAATATTAAAAATTACATTTTCAATTTCCTTGCCCAAGAAACAAGTAAAGAGGGGCAACTGTGAATATCATATTTTGTCAAGGCATACTCTAAAAATAATGATAAAATTAAACTAATAAAAAAAATAAAAATAAAATAGATCATTTTAGCTTAATAAGCTCAAAAAAAATCAAAGGAGAAAGAACTCAAAAATAAAATAAAATAAAAAAGTAAAAGCTCATTAATCCAAAATTAAAACAAAAGAAAAATAAAAAGGGAGTAACAAAAATCCAAAACAAATGGAATTAAAAAAAAATCAAAAAGAGACTAGAAAAAGAAAGGAAAAAATGAATTAAAAAGAAAAAAGTAAAATCCCACAAAGAAAAAGAAAAAAAAGGCTAAAAGCAAATAAAAAAATACCAAAGAAATAATTAAAAGAATAATAATTAAAAAACAAAAAAATTCATAAAAAAATACTACAAAAAATACCAAAATAATATATATTAAAAAAGGGAAAACCTAAAAAAAATATAAGATTTTGGGGCCTAATCCAGGAAAGCCCAAACCAAAGCAAAAAAAAAATCAAAAAAAGAAGGGGCCTAAGAAAAAATAAAACAAACAAAAAAAAAAGAGCTTTCAGCCCAATCCAAAGCCCAACCACTAGAGCCCAAAAAAACTAAAGAACAAGCCCGACCCGGATCCAAACCAAGCCTTACATGCATCCATTTTCTAATCTCTTTTCTCTCCCTCATGACTCTGGCGGAGGAACCACAGTCATTCACACACGCACAAGGCTCGCACGATCCCACTACTCATATGCCTCTCAACAGCGTAGAAATGGACGAGGGTCACGCACAAAAAGGGGAGGCAAAACGCAACACGCAGACGCAGTGGCAAACGCAGATACAAAAGAAAAAAGGGACCACACTCACACAACACAAGGGGATTCGAAGCTGGGGGCTACAAAAAGCGAAGAGGATTTTTTTTTTTTTTTTTGAGAAAAAGGGAAGAAGAGAGGGGACTGAAAGAGAAAGGGGGAGCTAAAAGAAATGGAGCGAGATGAAGGAAAAGGAGATAGGAGGAATCGGGAGTGAGATAGGGTCTTTCTAGGTTTTCTTGTCTTTCCTGGAGAGGAAGCCTAAGAGTTTTCGGATTAGAGAAGAAGAAAGACGGAGAAGGGCAATCGAGATAGAAGCAGAGAGGAGAGAGCTTCGCAGTGAAGGGATTAAAGTGAATCAAAGAGAAGAAAGAGAACAAGAGAGAAATAGTGGGGAGGCTTCTTTGTTGGGTTGATTTTTCAGGTTACAGAGGAACAGTCTCGAAAAACGAAAGAAGCACGAGGAGGCAGAAGAAAGGAATTGGGTGTGGCTCAAAGGAGAACAAAGACTTCTAGATTTCAGCAACAAAGGTCATCAGGTATTGATTAAATCTCAATTCGTTCTTATGGTATAGCATGGTTGGGTCTTAGATTGTTGAATCATGTATGGTTTTCCGATTTCATCTCTGCAACCGAGTAGCCATTATATGGGCTGCTTCATTATCTGTTTCATTTCTGATTGAGGCAATTTCAATTCGTGTTTGAGGCATGATTTTGTTGGTATCTAAGTGTTGAATGATTTTTTTTTTGTTATCCGATTTCATCTCTGCAATCGAGTAGTTATTATATGGGTTGCTTCATGTTTGCTTCATTTTTTATTGATGCAATTGCAGTTCGTTTCTGAGGCATGATTTGGTTGACGCATAAGTGTTGAATGATTTGCTATTATCTGATTTCATATTTGCGATTTATTAGTCATTTCAAGGAGTTACTTTGTCCCTTACTTCATTTTCATTGGCAACACGTTAGGGATTTCCTTTTAAAGATGTTGGTAATGTCAAACAGAGAACAAAAATTTTGGTAATTCAGTGAAAATAAAATTAGTCTTAAAGCTTCCTTGTTGTTTGAAACCTAATATTGAGTGCTAAATTAGGATGAAATGCTCGAGAAATGTGGCCCAGGTAGTAATGATTTCATGCTTGAAAAATGTTGGGTTAGTAATTCAATACAGTAGGAATGATAGAGCTATGTTACTTTAAGTTTGAAATGGTTTCAAGATATTTCATTCAAAAATACTTTTGTTAGATTTTTGTGAATTATATTACTTGATTGATGACTCGGGTTCGTTGGTGGAACAAATGATGGAGAGCCCGAGCTTGCAATGCACAAGGGATGGCCCTCTTCTCCCATCAGTAGAAGGAAAAATGGAGTATAATTGAATTGTAACTTGTCTAATTTCTAATTTTATTTTATTTTATCAGCCTTGTAAATATACTTAAGAATAACATACTGAAACATAGCTCACACCAAGCACCTACTCTCACAAATTACTATTTGATTATAAATTTTGGTTTATTTTATTTTGTGTTTTATCACTTATTTTATTGTTAGAATAACCGTGTGGGATTTCATATCGTCTCAGACACATAGGAACCAAAAGTCCATGTGTAGCAATAAAGTCTCCTTAATGCCTTTTGGGTGTTAAACTTACATTTTAACATTTTGAGCTTCAATGGCCCCATTTAAAAAAAGTCTTAAAAAAACCTAAAAAAAAAGTAAAAAGTAGAAGAAGATTGAATTTTTAGTCAAAATTATTTTGAGCCTTAAAGATTTATCCTTCCTTAAAAATATCTTTCGTAAAAATTGAAAAATGGTGTTCTAAAGTAAATTTTTTAAAAAAAAAACAAACAAACAAATCAAGAAAATTAAGGAAAATTTGACTGAAAAAAAGGGGTTAAATCAACCAAAATGGTACAAAGTAAAAACAAAGATAAACAAAAATAAACAAAATAAGAAAAAAAAATATACATGAAGAAAAAGACACAACGCAAATAAAAACTAAAAAAAAGGAAACAAAGAATAAGAACAAAAATAAAAACAAAAAATAAACAAAATGAAAACCAATAAAAAAAGGAAACAAATAGAAAAACCAAAAAACAATAATGACAAAAAAGGAAATAGAAACAAAACAAAACAAAACAACAAAAACAAAAAGGGAAAGTGAAACAAAAAATAAAAAATTTAAGATAAAAGAAATAAAAAATCAAGAACAAAAATCAAATCTAATAAAAGGATTTCATAAAAAAAGTAAGAAAAAGAAGAAAAAATCAACTATGAAAAAACAAAAGTAAAAAAAAAAAAGATAGAATCAAATAAAAATTAAAAAAAATCCTTTTAATGTCATAAAAAAAGATAAAACAAAGACAAAAAAAAGGAGATAAAAACAAAAACAAAGAAATAAAAAAAAAAACAAAAACAAAAACAAATCAAAGACAAAAAAAGAAACAAACAAAGAAAAGAGATAAAAAGAAAAACCAAAAAAACAACAAACAAGGCAAAAAAAAACCAAACAAAACAAAACAAACAAAAGCAAAAAAAGACCAAAAAAAAAAAAGCAAAAACAAAAACAAAAAATATGAAGGAAAAAAAAACAACAAACAAAAACAAAACAAAAATGAAAATGAAAATAAACAAAAACAAAAACAAAAGCAAAAATAAAAAAATTAAATAAAAAATAAAAAATATAAACAAAACACCAACAACAACATAATTTTCAATTCAAACTACGTGGATTTTAATCCCTTTTAAAAGGTACATAAGTTCTAAACTTTTATCTTAGGTCAAATCCGCTTTTGTAAATAGAATATTTTCTTTTAACTTTTATTTTCTTAATTTCTTTCTTTTATTTCTTTAATTTTGTTTCTTTTTACTCTTAATTTTATTTCCTTTAATTTATTTATTTCTTATTTTGCATGTGATTTATTAGGGAGAATTAAAATAGAATCGAGGTCATATTAATTTTACACAACTAATTTAAGGTAACCATTCTTAAGAATGGGTGTAGTGGGGTGCATGACACATTTCCTACTCACAATCGACTCCCGAATCCGAATCTGGTTCGTAGACCATTTTTTAAATAAAAAAGTTTTTTTTTAAGTTTTACTTTCTAAAAAATTAAAATTTTGGTGGTGACTCTTGAATTCTACATTTATTTTTAATTTTGATTTCATTATTCATTTTTTTTAGAAATTGAATCGAAATTTCTTTCCAAAAGATTTTTTTTTTAGAGAGTCACGCGGTCGCATTTTCGGGTGTGACAATGCTTGTCTTTTTAAGCTAATTTTCCCTAATTTTGCCACTAGATCTACCTCATATTTCCAACAAAAGTTTACCACCAAAACCTTCTTTACTATTTTTGTGTTGTCCTTTCAATAAAATAATTGGAGGAGGAAGTCTTCTTATCAGGTTCTATACCAACCATTGGGCCATGGATCGGGCTTGGTTTATTAATAAGAAATTCCACTGTTAAATCACCTTATTCCATATAACCTAAATCGTCTTGGCCCATCAACACAAACCCGTTGGGCCCATTATCAAATTTCCTCTTTTCCCTCTAAACCTGTTTACTCATCTCCCTCACAACCACATGTCCTTCCCCAGTACCTTTCTCGAGTTCATTATTAACAAACTCTTCGTGAGCTAAATCCATCTTTGAATTACTTTCTTCCACACTCCCTATCTTTGAGGATTCTCCACGCGCCACCCCTTCGTGAGCATCCACAGTCCTCAATAGATTATCCACCTAAAGACTAACAACCTCTCCAAGAGATTCAATAAGGGACACCCCTAAGCCAGCATTATATTGAGGAAGCTTTGGGTTAAACAGAGACCAAGACTTCTCCTGATTACATACTCTCAATTCGTGCCTAATAAGACCGCAATTGAAACAATAATGCTACAACTTTTCATATTTTACTGAAATCCAAATTTTAGGCAAACGTAGACGAGGGATCTAGATCCCGAAAAAGAAGAAATATCAACATCAGTTTCCACCCTTATTCTGACAAAGCATATACTAATACCTCCATCAATCCTAGGATCCTCATAAGCTACTACGTTGCCCATTCTACTTCCCAACTTTAATAAATTTCTTCTCGACATCCCTTCCTTAGGCACTTCATGGCACTGAATCCAAAACTGACAGCACCACAGGTCTACTTCATGGAGACCATGGTGCCAAAACCAACAGAAATCCCAACACAATCCATGAGCTGTCCCTAATAATTTTTTCGAAATCTATTTTGCTTTTAAATTTGAAAATGAATAGATTCTCCCCTACATCATTAATCTTCATACCATGTCTAATATCCCAATTCCTCAAGATAAGAGATTTAGCGATAGCTCTATTCACAATCTTACTTGAATATACCGTCCCTATCAACGTCAAATTTGCATCATCAATTCCATCCTCTTCATTTCAATCCAGAATAACCGAATCATTCTCCATACCCCTACCTCCAAACTCCTCATCCACCTCCATTATCGCATACCATCACCTCCAAACAAGCAGCAAAACAAACCTTACAGAGAGGCCAAGCCGTAACAGCAAGCAATAAACGAAAGCCGTCGCAAGAAAGCCTGAGAACAAGATAACTTGCTTAGAAAGGAAGCTCTCACCAGGTACGCTCTCACTAAGGAGAGGTTTTTCTGTTGGATCGATTCAATTATATCTGATATTCTACTTTAAATTTCCCATTTTTTTATGCCTATGATGGAAAGTGTGAATGCATATTCCATTCGATCATCATGCATTACTAAACTATTCCGTTGCTTTTGATTGGTGAAGATTTTTCAAAGATTGACATAATGAGATAAGGCAAATTTAAGCTCAGTCTCACCCCAAAAAAAAAAAATGGAAGTAATACTATGGGAATGAGCTTAAGTGCATATAGTTAATTATTATTTATGTTTCATTTTCTTATTTTGTTTGTTTGAGAAATTGAAGGTCAATTCAAGCAGGCGAACGGGTGCCTACTACTAATTATTTCTTGTTATCTCTAAATATAACTTTTAGGAAACAAATAAAAAGCTCCAAAACATTTTCAAATTTTGTTAAAATTAAAAATTTTTAAAACAATTTTAAAAACGAACTTTTCCACATCAATATTGGAAATTTTATTATCTAAATAGTGCTGAGAGGAATCAAACCAAGTCTAAAAACCGAGACGTTTTAAATGATTGTCTTCTTTTATTCTTTTTAAGACCGGCGGGAATTTTCTGAATAATTTAAACATCAGCATTCCATTAACATAGAGCAGTTTTATAAATAACAATATGAATTAGTTTATGAACACCAAAACAGCACCTAATTACGCGTCGGGCTACTAACATATTTTACATTTTAGTTTTCAAAATTATTTTGTAGAAAATTTTATCCATGTTATTTTTTGAAAAAATTCTTATCTCAGAAAACTATTCCACAAAACATAAAATTAAGAACAAAATCATCTACTTTCAGCCTGTTCAGAATATTTATGTAGGCCAATCAACTTGGGTTGACCCAAAAGAAATTGAACCGGGAATTTTTTTTTTTTTTTTTTGCGTCTGAAAAGTTATCAACTATTGATTTTTTTTTTTCTTTATACGTACATAGAGCAACAATTGACTTACAAATTCCCTAAACCCAATCACTCCTGATAGCTTGTCATTGATTCTAAATAATCCAAAGGGCATCACACTATTCTTAAGTAAGCAATAAAAGCATGAGTCCACTAGTACGATCGGGAACACCCCCCCCCCCCCCCCCCCCCTTTTTCTTTTTTTCTTTTTGGCTTAAGGGTAAAGGAAGCCAGCCACAAAACAAGACATCTAATGTTTAACTTCTCACTGAAGTCATGCGCTGTTAACATGCAATTGAAAATTCATAAATATAAAAGGAAAATAACATTATCCACAACTAATATAGTTTAATAACATAGGAAGTTGAGAACCATGAGGTCAAGTCTATCCATGATAGAACCTGACCACAAATTGCATGGCCCTGCTGATTCAGTAACATGCAACAAAGTCACAATTAGTAGAGAAAACCAAAAATTTCATTAAGCAGCTATTATCTACTAGTAATCTACTCCTTGGAAGATTTGTTGATAAGAGATTTGTGGATATGAGGAATCACACCTCCCCCAGCAATTGTTCCTTTTATCAGGGTATCGAGTTCTTCATCACCCCGGATTGCGAGCTGTAAATGCCTGGGAGTTATACGCTTAACCTTGAGATCCTTGCTAGCATTCCCAGCCAGCTCCAATACTTCAGCAGTTAGATACTCCAAGATAGCAGCAGAGTAGACAGCAGCTGTTGCTCCCACTCTACCATGTGCTGTAGTTCTTGACTTCAATAGCCGGTGGATCCGGCCAACCGGGAACTGCAGATTGTATGCAATAATAGAAGAAGCTCACATAAGACAAGAACATGCAGCTTACAAGTGATGTGCCTCGAATATTAATAGATAATGCACAATTATAAGAAAACTGGCCCAATTCAGTTGACAAACCTAATGCCCTCATCAAAAACTGAAAATTGGCTGAAAAAGAAGCATTATTCATTCATTGGTTTAGTACTAATCAGCACGAATCAACCCTCTTCCCTTAGTACAGGTTTACTGGTTTAGCACAATAGCGCCATAGTTGCACCAGGCCTTCAAGAAATAATTGCATCACAATAAAAACACCATCTCCATCAAAATGTGGAGAGTTGGCATTATATCAAGCAAAGCTATCAAAAAGGGTTGCAAAATCCTGATGATGTCATGAATTTTCAACAAACTATCAAAACTCATCTACATACTGTTTAATAAGAATGGTAAGGTTCATTCATCTAGGTAATGGCCCATAAATATTCATCTAGCTTGTACATTCAAATGGAAAATATTCCTCTGTATACCCTCAATAAGTTAAAAGGCAGACCGCATAAAGGACCACAGCAAATTATCAGTAGTCAAGAGTAACCGGCTGCCATCAGATAGCAAGAAATAACTTCAAACCGAATAGGCTTCCCAAAACAGTGCCTTCAATAATATAAAAGGCACAAGAGCCAAATATGTAGTCAAGTTTAACCTCATAAGCAAACAACTAACACTTTCGTAAGAATGAACAACCACAAACATTAAAAAAGAAAAGGAAATGGTAAACAACGTGTATAACTCGTCGAAGTTACATCAGTCATGCTAATATTAGGCTTTCCGAAGAATATACACTCACAGACATTAAAAAGGAAAGGAAATAGTATACAGCATGTATAACTCATTACTCATGAATGTAAGTTACATGACATTTGATGGATTTGCCTAAGTGACCATACAAATATAACATTTCAAAAGTAACCTTGTAGCTAATGGCAGTTATTTATGAAAAATCACAATTCATATTCAAGAGTTCACTTGTCGAACTTGGGCCCAGTTCAAATTGTACGCAAGAACCAGATTGTCAATAAAATTACTAATTTTTTTCAGCCGTGCCAAAATTTAGCGGTACTTCCACAGAATAAAGCAAACAAACAAGCAAAACCCACAAATTTTCAGAAAAAATATCTCAACTTTCCAATAAGGAAGAATGTGCAAACACCTAACAGAAGAAATCAACCCAAGGAAGTCAAAATCAAGAAAGGAATAGCAAACAGACGGAGATCTGGGCGAAAGAAAGAGGGACCTGAAGACCGGCACGAGAAGACCGAGAGGTGGGCTTCTTCTTGTCCTTGTCTTTGTTGCTGGTGGTGGCCGAGGTCTTGCCAGTGATCAAACCCTTCGCGCCCTTCCCCGACATCTTTTCCCGCCGAAAAAAAAGGTTAGAGAGAGAGCGTGCGTGAGGCAGCCCGAGTTCAGGGAGAGAACGCGAACGCTGGTCTCAACTTTCGAGCTCAGGTAAGGAACGCACAAGGATTTCAGAGACGGTAAGACCCCATTTATAGGGTCCCTCTTCCCTGACCCTTCTACTTTATACAAATTACACATTCAACTCTCGATATAATGTAGACTGCATTTTATCCTTCATCCAGCAGACTAACACACATAAATTTTAAAACATAATAGAATTTTTCTTTAAATTTTTTACTAAAATAAAAACATCAAAAATTGTTTGAATTAACAGCAAGAAACTATATGATTTTGACTATAATATCAATGCTGAACTCAACTCCACGTTTAAATTGTAAAAGATAAAGTCTCAAAAAGGATTTTTTTTAAGTTTCAAAAATTAACTAAAATTTGACCTTATCAATTTAGTCTAAAGTTTAGAAAGCATGTTGTTATGTTTTAAAATTTAAATCCTCATTTTATAATTAAGCCTTAATTGAAAGGACAAAACGCAATTTCCCCAATTTTATATGAAGGAATAACAGCTTCACCCCTCACAGTTTGCAATATGTTGCATCCTATCCCCCTTCATCACTTTTCCTTATTGTTAACTGCCTTGCAATTTTCTTTTTTTTAAACTTTTGCTATTCTTCGCTATACCATTTTAAGTCTAGAAAAAATATCTGCAAGGTGACTCACGTAGCGTTTTACACTATGTTTTGAGTGATTTTTTTTTCCAAAGAACCACCCTATATGATAATTAAATTATATGCACGAATAATATGATTTTTTTATTTCCTTGCTCGAGTTTGCAATGTTATAACCGGATACCTACACGGCCTCAATAACCGTAGGATGGGGACCCACGCTGAAGTTTCCATTATAATCCCCACAAACAACTATTGTAAATTGAAGATAGATTTTTCCAGCATATGGCAAATTACCAAATTGGTTCAGAGTTTCCCTTTAAAATAGGACTACTCAAGTCGTTGAACTTGAATAATATAGGATGGGTCTTCCAATAGACACAATGACAGCAACTTCAGCAAGGCGCAAGCTGGAAAATTTGAGACAAGGCTATCCCAACTGCTGGGTGAACTATGATTTTTCTATGGGGCCACTGATATTATCTTATCATCCACAGAATTAAACATAGATAGATAATTGAAGAAAATATCCACAACCAGAAAAAATAGTCCGGTTTTTAGGAACTGTAGTTGCAGAATTCTGCATATCGCCAATCCAACTCAAAAAGCCTGATTTGGTCGCATCAAAAGATTCAAGCCATTTCCACGTTATTATTTTTGGACTTAAGAATACTAGGTTATTTCCTATATGCCACAAACCCCCACAATAAAGTTAATGGAGATAAACATAAGCATAATTCAAACTAGATGGATCAAGCTCGTTCAACTCAGTAAATGTCCAATGTAAACTAAAATTTACAAAATTTAGCTTACTAAACATGTGTATAAGTAGGTACTTGTCTATGATATGATAACACTCTGCCAGTCAAAACGAGCGTATTTATTAGGATCATTATTCCTCCCCTGCCTCTTCCCTTTCTTTGGATTTCCCCTCATCTGCAATATGAAAACCCTCAATCTTGCGTGAAACCTCATCTGCATTAACCTTCACCTTTGCAATTGATCCATTTGCGGATATAGACTCCGATTCATCATGGGTCAAAGGGCCAGTTTGCCATATTCTGATGGTTCCATCCTCAGATCCTGAGGCAAATGATTCTCCCCCAGGAGAGAAACGTACACAGTGTACAGGACCATGGTGGCCCTTGTTGCATGCTGTCATCCAGATAGATCATCACAATAATTATACACAAGTCACAAGATCGTAATAGAACAAACTAAAATATTAAATGATCAAAACACATTGCAAACCGTTCTACGCAAGTCAGAAATGTGAAATAACCCTACAAAAGCTTCAAGCAAGCAGCAGGCTACGTATCTATGTTTACTTTTAGATGTGACAAATGTTTTGATAACTCACCAATCTCATTGCCAGTATGGAAATCAAAAACATGAACCCACATATCTTCTCCCCCAGCTATAAATTTATTCCCATACTTAGGTTCCAATGAAGCTGATTCAACAGTGCAGGGCATATCATAGCTCTTCACCAACCCGTAGCTGAAAGGCAAGAGTAAAATACTGAACCAAATATAAAAAATTTTGGAGGAGAAATTGACCAACTAGGCTTACAACTTACTAATTTGCATCCCAAAATTTAACAGTAGAACCATCAGCAGTTGTGATGTATCGACCATCCTGACTCACTTCAGCACTGGTCACAGATGACTTGGTCTCAAGTGTCTGGACTATTTGACCACTCCTTAAATCCCATAACCTTTGAATTATAGACTAAAATCAATCCAATATAGCATCCAATGTTGATATCAAAATTTATAAATTGCAACAAGAAAACAAAAATATAATCCAAAAGAAGCTTCAACATCACATCATTAAATAAGGCATATACCTGACACCTCCCAAATCAGTACAAGAACTCAATATTGTCTGGTCACTATGAAGCCATGTAACAGTTCTGACTGAACCAGGGGACTTATCAACTTCTCTGGGTGGTGCATCAGGACGATTCAGGTCATAGATTCGGAGAATTTTCTCTACTCCCCCAGTGAGTAAAAGGTGTGTATCCTGCTCCCAGGTATAAAAATAGTAATGCATATGAACAAGGAAGCATTTGTAGTCTAGGTCCAGACAGATAACAAGTGTTGATACCATCAATTAATTTCAAGAGTTTATTTTTCAGATAAAACCAATTCAAGAGCATTAAACATAAAGGAGCCACGAAACATCTATTGTCAAGAAGACTTGTAGTGTAAAGGAGAAGTCAGGAAGAAAGAAGGGGGGAGCAAGGAAGAACTTCTTAAATTAAGAGGTACTAATAAAGACCTTGATCGAATTAAGTAGACAAAAATATTACAAAACTAAATTTTCAAATACATTAGTACAATAGACATTTAAAGATTAAAATCTATGACAGGTGGATTCTTGAAATTGGAATGAAATCATTTCAGCTATTTGAGACAATAGGATTCTAATTTACTCAATTCTAGGCACACATATCAGCGACAATACTTATAGGTTTTTTATTCCCCCCCCTTCCCTCCCGGCGCTGTCAATTGTGTTTGCACGTGTAATTATTTTGAACTGTTGTAACTTACATTTCATATTTCCATCCGCAGAAACAATCAACAGTAATCATAATAACAATGACAAATCAACAATAATCATAGTAATGAGAATGAAAATATTATAAAGCATCCAATCTACCTCAGAAAAAGCACATGCACGAACAATGTGCTTATGTTCAAATGAGTGTAATTCATCTCCTGTTAATGCATCCCAAACTTTCCTGCACATGATAACAACGAAGATGCTCTGTCAACCTCGAATGGATGAACAGTTATCTACAACCAGTTCAAAGAAGATGTTCCGTCAACCTCGAATCAATGAACAATTATCTACAATCAGTTCAACATGGCATGCTGCATTTATTGCTCAAAGCCTGGGACTACACGTGCTGCTTTTTGTCAGCAATATTAAAACAAAAGGAAATAAAAGAGAAAACTTGATTCAGCCAAATTCAGCTCCCATGCTACTAAAAGACAACAGTGAATATAAAGTAATCATTTTTCAAATTTTACAATAAAACGAAAAACAGAGATGAGGAAAACTCCAAATGCCGACAATTCTGATTAGAATGTACAAATAATTGACAACAACTGTTACAACCTATAGTGGGATTCCAAAGTAAACATAAATGTTGTGGGCCAACAACAGGATGCACTGGTGATATGTATATGATGGAAAGATGAACCAAACTAATTGGGATGCAAACCAAGTAGACTGAATTAACTTTAATGAAAGACTCTAGTTAAGGCAGGTAATGCCCATGAGCTAACAAGACAACTAGCATTACCAAAAAATGCATAAGACAGTGAGCTTAACAATGAACAAGCAACAAAATGCAATTACATACGTTGAGAAATCAGCAGAGGCAGTTGCAGCACGTAAAGCATTTGTATCCAAGCAGCAACTCCATACCGCACCTTTGTGCCCTTCAAATGTTCCAATCCAATCTCCAGTCTCTCCATTTCTGAGCATGGGACTCGAATCTAAACCCCACGAGAAAAGCTCACATCAACATAGTGAATGCAACAAAATCAATGGAACAATACGTGCAAATCTGATACGTCAGTGCAGAAATGCCGATAACATCTTAGAAGGGATTTTGATTTGAGTACTAGCAACTCAGGTAAGCATCCTAATTACTCATCCACTAACATCAGCGTTTGGGTTTGGAATGATAAGCGACAAAATATTGGCCCATTGAAGTCTTAGAGTGGCCATGGAAGAGATCAGAGAATGAATCAGATCCATCACATATGCAAAATCAGAGGAAAAAGAGCAATAGGAACCAATTTGGCATTTCCATTGCAGATAAAACAAGTTGAAAAACTGAATTTAGAAACCAAAAGGATAAGGCCATTGCTGAAGATACCATACCCTTGCTTGCACTGATGAGGAAGAATCCATCGGGCGTAACAGGACTGTAAAAAAGATCCACTACAGGTCGGGAATGGCCGTGGCAAATAAGCGGAACCGCCACCTTTTTCTTATCCATTCTTGAAGGCGATAATCCAGTAACTTCTAGCCTAGTTAATGAGTAAAATAAACCAAAAAGGAAAAGTTTTTCTTTCTATATATATATAAATAATGCTTTCTTTTTTTTTTAACCCAAAGTATAAGATACAAAGAAACCCTAAATCTATGAAACGTATGAGCAATTACAACCTTCAGAAGAAAACAATCACTAGCAAGACTGAGAAATACAGTTCCTAGTGAGTGATTAAAACGCTAGTGCTATCTTAATCATACGAGATTGAGGCAGAAAATGGCGGTATTATTAACACAGGTGGGAAACGCTGATTCACTGAAACTGAGAACCGAAATTGGGTTATATACGTGAATCCACACCTCCTAACCCTCTGAAGAAGCTCTGAGAAATTTAGATCTAAGAGAAATGGAGACGAAGAAGAAACCAAAAGGTAAAAAACCTAAAAATCAAAAACAAAGTGGTAAAAGGGAAGAAGGAAGAAGAAAACAGAGCTGGGCGAGCTAAGGGCTAGGCGCGAGGGAGTGATGGCTTCGGATCTGCTCTTTATACGGTGACTTCTTGTGGGGGTGGGACCCCCAAATTAGAAGGGAATCGTACGCCGTCGTACGAGCATTCAAAGAGAAATGGATATAAAGTTATAAACCTAAAGATCTCATGTACATACCTAAATTAATTACGGGCCTAGGCCCAACTTCACGTCCCGCTTTATTCCAAATAAATTATGACTATTATCCAACAAAAACAAAATCCATTGATTTAGCGTTACTTGGAAGTTTAGGTCTGGTATATCCGCAGATATGTTGGTATAATTTAACTTAGAAGGCCCCGTTTGTTTCATGGAAAAATGAAATTTGTTTGATTTTTTATTTTTTTCCATAAATTCTTGTGTTATTTATTTCTTTAAACAAATTTAACTTCAATCTAAAACATCACTTATAATAAAGCTTTGTTTGTCTTCAATGTAACAAAAACCTTAAAAGCCTAGTATTGTTACAGAGAAAGATAATGAAAAGATTGAGCCACTTTAGAATTTTTTTTTCTTTCTATTCAAATGAAAGTTATCATGTCTTTCTTTCATTGAGCTTCATTTGCTACAATAGATAACAACTTGGTGCTTTCATTGTATGCGTTTGAAAACACGTCCAGTTACCCGCGTTTCGGCCCAAACCAAGGTTTGCACAAGAAAAGCCCGTTTGGTTCATGTTTGGAAATGCGTTGGCCTTGCCGCACCATAGCCCGGGAGAGTCTGGAAACCACGTTGGTGTAAAGCGTTTTGAACCTGCTTTCTGCCAACGTTGGTTTGCATTGCATTAAAGCTCCGTTGGTTTGCATTGATGACTCCACCGGCCAATGCATCTATCATTGTAACAATTGTCCTTTATGCCCAAACCAGTCCGAGGATACAGCAAATGCACCTGTCCTTGTTGATGCGTTCTCTGTTCCACTCTGTTTTGCTGCTTCGGTGAGTTGAAGAGAGTTGCTTCGAGTGAGCCATTTCAGAATCAACTTTGATTCAGCTCTTCGGTTACTAGCAGAGAAAAACTTTGATTCTCAAGCTCCCACATTTCTTCAGGTCCGTCGCTCTCCTGCAGCTTCCTTTTTTTTGGTGAAAATAAAATATAACATCTTTATATTCTCCTGCAGCTTCCTCAGACGTGCGAGGGCCAAGTGAAGTGAAAAGCAACGCGGGTAACTGGAGGTGTTGTGAGTAGTGAGAGTGCTGACAAGTGAAGACCAAGAGCAGCTTCCTCTCCCTGCTTGGATCTCGTCTCGTGATTGCTTTGGTAAGACTACTGGTTGATTACTACTGTTACGCTCTGTTTTGTCGAGCCCTACTTTCTGGTCTCTGGTTTGATGGTTGCACTTGCTAAAAATCCAGTATAGTGGTTCATATAAGAGCTATAGCTGTTTCATTCCTCTTTGCTATGATCTTCCTAGTAATGTACTGATCCTTTGGTGGGAAATGTTCTTCAATTTTTTTCTGCAAAGAACGAACACATCTATCACTTTCATTTCATATTTACCTTAGACTGCTGTGGATATTTACCTTACACTCGATAAATGAGAGTCCACAATAAAACGATACCAGCATAGGTTTATAAATTTTCCAAGGACATATAATGATTGTAGAGAGCTTACTTGGAGAGTGTCACCTGAAGGATCAGTCATGCAACGAGCTTCATTAATTAATTCCCAGCCTAATATGGTGGGTCATTTCTATATTCAATTCCAGTGATAGTATTCTTCCTTGTCAAAACAGTCTACAAAAAAAATTAGAGGAAGCTATTGGTATCCAAGAACGGTCTTAAGGGATGCAAACATTCATCAAATTTAATATGTCCAGCAATATAAAAAGCACAGAGAAACAGTCATGCAGTTATCACGTAAAGGAAGGGGGATAGGGAGAATTATATTTTGATGTAGGAGATAGTGAGACTACAAGCTTCGTATATCAAAAAATAGACATGATGAAAGGCAACCAAGCAAGTTATTAAAAAATAAAGAAGGCAATTGTGTATGCACACCACTTACAGCCAAAAACATCACCATACAACCATTTGATAATTTTCATTATTTGTTCTTACCTAAAGATTCTTAAAATTGTAAGGTCATGCATCTTGATCAAGAAAAGTTTAAATAATTCTAGAACCTGTTATTTCATCAAGATAGGTTAACATATACGAATTTAAATTGTGCAATAAAGGTTATGAAGTTCAAATACCAATATACCATGGGAATCAATGATTTATGCTAAACTATTTTATGCATAATATATATTACTTATATATGATATTAGAATGTGGTTTGAGAATTCATGATGTTTTATGGAAGAATTTTTGTGTCTTTTAATTATGAAATCCTGGAATTTATGTCCGCTGCGTGAAATGTGTTAAGGCATCACTCTTTAAGGCTTTATAACCTATTATGAATTAGATTTAGGTATAATTCTCTATATTTTTATTATTAGTTTTTTTAACTAAAATATAATAAATAAATAAATTTTTAATTAAAATATAATAAATATATAATTTAATTAAAGAGCTATATACTTGTTTCTAAAAACGATATACTTGTTATATTATTATTAAAAAATTATAGATTTATTATTATAGAATCTAATAGCAAGATATAAGAAATTATATATATATTTATATATATTATTTATTATTTATATTGCTCCTTTTGGTTATTACAAAGAGAACCAAAAACAAAAAACTTATGTGGCTCTTAATTATGAATGTAGTAGCAAGGTTTGAACAAGTATTTTAATGTGATATTATTTTTTTTATATTGCAAAAGAGTGGGAAACCCACTGAAAAAGCAGAATAAAGGATCAAACCTCCAACCCTCTACCTACAGGCGGAGGGTAGTGCTATTTGCTGCAGTTTTAGAAGTATAAAAATTGACACAGTAACACCATAAAATTAAATAGGGTTTGACAATCTTGATTTTTGATTTGTTCTCTTAAATTGTGATGACTTAATAGTTTTATTAACAATATTAATGATTTTGCTACTTATTACTTAGCATTTTGAATGTTGGCCTTAGTCCTTTATAATTTTTTTAGCTACATAGAAAAATGAGTTCTCAGAAAAAGGCTGTGTGGGATCTAAGAACAACTGAGCATTTTATTAAAGCATACTTGGATCAAGTCCAAAAGGGAGAACGCAATGGAACAACTCTGACGAAGAAAGGGTGGAAGGCTGCCATTAAACAATTCAATGGATTAACTGGACGAAATTATGATAAAACTCAGTTGAAAAACAAATGGGATAGCTTAAAAAAAGAATGGTCAGTATGGCATAAATTGTTTGCCAAAGAAATAGGCCTAGGGTGGGATAGTACAAAGATGACTGTTGATGCACCTGATGAGTGGTGGGAGAAGAAGGAATTGATAGGTTATGCTTCAACTTGTACTTGTGCATTAACTGCAATATTTTTGTTTGATTATTTATAAAACTGATGAATTGTCTTATACATGCAGGAAAATCCAATTTATGGAAAATTTAGGTATAAAGGACTTCCATTTACCCAAGAGTTAACTATACTTTTTAAAGATGTAGTTGCAACTGGACAATTTGCATGGGCACCGTCATCAATGACATTCTCTAATGGTTTGCTTGAAAGTGAGGACGGGTACCGCCCAAACCTAGACAATATTGGGCTAGATATAGAGGAAGGATCTGGAGATAGTGAAGATAACAGTGTTGGGGCAACTGAAGGAGTTGCAAATATCAACCTATGCCCATCCCAGGGAACTAGTGGCCAGATAAGTAGTGGGAAGAGAAAGAGAGCTGACCCTGATGAACGGACAAGTAAAGCCAAAGTCCCTGCAGCGTCAAAAATAGCTGACGCTATAAGTGTCATTGCAAATACATGTCGCTCCGGTCCTATAAAACCACCTGGAACATCAATAAAGGAAGTGATGGCTGAGTTGAACTTAATTGATGAGATTGTCAGTGATCCAGTGTGGTATGCAAAATGCTGTCAGATGATGATATATAAACAAAATCGGGAGATGTTTGCCACCTTCCATGGTTATGAAGATTGAAGGTTGATTTGGCTTCGACATGCAGTAGATAATCCACTTGCATTCATGAAATCTCCACCATGAGCTTGTATTCCGGTTATGTTTTATGGGGTTGTGATCTTATTATGCTTTATATTCAGATGTTTTATATTTTGTGATGGTATTTGGACTATGGTTTTGTCTTCGAACTATGGTTTATGGGTTTCTGATGGTATTATGCTTTTGTATGGACTTGTGATTGTAATGTGCTGTTATATTTAAACTATACTTTATTGGTTTATATTCATATCATAATGCTTTTTTTTTAGGTATAAATGGAATTTAATGAAATACAAGATGGAGAAATGGAAACTGAAACGACACAAGTTCTTTCTCGTGAGCAACAAGCTCATGTGGCTACACTAATTGGTGGCTACACAATAACATATTTGTGTAAACAACCATGTAGAACGAGTGAGCAAACTGGTCATTCTTGGGTTCAAGAAATATTACAAGGGCATCCTACTCGCTGTTATGAGATGTTTTGCATGGAAAAACACGTGTTTCATAAATTTTGCATTGAATTAGTTGAATGTGGGTTGAACCACACTACACGCATGGGAATTGAAGAGATGGTTGCGATGTTTTTAAACATGGTTGGGCATGGACAGTGTAATATGCTACAATAAAGGTTTCAACACTCAGGGGAGACTGTAAGTAGGCATTTGCATGCAGTATTAATTGCTTGCATGAAATTGGCCTTCAAATACATTAAGCCACAAGATTAAGCATTTCGTTCAACCCAATCAAAGATTCGAAATGACTCACGATATTGGCCATTTTTCAAGAATGCCATTGGAGCAATTGATGGAACTTATGTACCATGTGTGGTTAGCCTTAGTGAACAACCAAGATTTATTAGTAGAAAAGGGCACCCAACACAAAATGTTATGGCTGTATGTGATTGGGACATGTGTTTCACGTTTGCCTTGGCTGGTTGGGAAGGCACTGCCCATGATGCTCATGTATTTTCTCACGCTCTCACAACTCCAAGCATGAACTTCCCCCATCCTCCTCAAGGTATATTTATGCCCTCACTGTTATGGTTATAATTTTTTTTACAACATTTAATATGTAATACTTTAATTATTTATTAGGTAAATTTTATTTGGTGGATGCTGGCTATCCAACCCCAGTTGGATACATTGGTCCGTATAAATGTAAGCGTTATCATCTCCCTGACTTCAGACGTTCTTCCAGATTTAAAAATGATAATGAGGCATTCAGCTATTATCATTCAAGTTTGAGGTGTACTATAGAAAGAACTTTTGGGGTATGGAAGAATAGGTTTAAAATCTTGCGGTGCATGACAAAGTTCAAATTTGAAACACAAGTGCAAATTGTTAGTGCGACAATGGCTATACATAATTTTATTAGACGGAATTCTACAACAGATATTGAGTTTAGCCATCTTGAAGACGAAAGTCAATTTGAAGGAGAAACTGATGAGTATGGTGGCCTAGATCCATTGCCAAGTCTAAACATTACCTCTGCATCTGAAATGGATCAACTTCGAGACATTATTCGGGATCAAATTGTACTATATGCACATAATAACTAGTAGTTTCCATCAATTGTAATACTCTATTTCTATACTATGCACATTTATAATATAACTAAAATATTCATTTTTAATTTATATTTTAATTCTAATATCAACAAAAATAAAAAAAATATATTATGCTATATCATTTGTTAAATGCTATTTAAAAAAGAGTAATGTTATAGGAATAAATCAAATAAAGTAATATGACTACCCTTTCTAGTAATTTTACACTTAAAAGTGATTCTGGTATACAATATCCAAACAAAATCAATTCTACCAAAATCATTTTTCACCTAAACTTTCCAAACATAAATCACGTTTATGTTAACTCACTTTTACACAAAATTAATTCTACAAAACCAAGGTTTGGAAAATCAATTTTACTCACCATCAATCCAAACACACACATTGTCTCCCATGGTTAAAGGTACTTACTTTTACGAGTTGGAGAAATATTACAAAGAACTAGACACACATACTTCTTCTCTAGACACATGTATGTCTATTGCTAAATCCTCTGGGCACCACATGAATGAGATGTTAAACTAGCTATTAACTTAACTAACCAGTCTCTTCATCGTCTCCATTTTCATTTACTTTTTTTTTTTCAAGCTCGAACTCTAAGCACTTTTGCTTAACACTAAATTTGCATTAACTAAATGTATACAAATTGAGATCCCTCATTTTGATGGTAGTAATACTAAGGATTGGGCATTTAGAATTCAAGCATTCTTTAATGTATATAATATCCCTCTAAACATAAAATCAAGATTGTGTCTTTCCATATGAGTGGACCTATCCACTATTGGTATAAATGGATTACAAAAAGGGACTTTGTTTTTACTTATGAGGCATTCTTAAATGCATTATTACTTAGATTTGGTTCATGCCTCTATGAAGACTCAAAATTAGCTTTAAAAGAATTGAAACAAGTAGGGCCTATAATGGAGTATGAATCCAAATTTAAAGAACTTTCTATTAAAGTATAAGATTTATCTCAAACTTCGATTATCAGTTTCTTCATTTCATATCTCACAAAATACATTAGATATGAGTTACGTTTAGCCCAACCATAATTATATTTTCATGTTGTCTTATTGGTTAAATTCCATGAAAAGAAATACTTCCAACTTCAAATATCATTTCACCCCTCACATTTTCGAACTTCTATGCCACTTAAAGATATCTACAACTATTTCATCTTTACTAACAAACACCCCACCTACACCTTCTTTTTTTCAACCTTAATTCACTACTCAAAACCACTCCCAACCTTTATCACTTTCCCTTTTTTTAGCTTTATAACCAGGCCAACTTACGTTCAAGTTGTTTGTTACTGAGATCAAACAAAGGTGTGAAAAAGGCATGTGTTATTATTGCAATAGTAAATATACTCTATTTCACAGGTGCCAATCAACTTTTCATTTATTGGTAGCACAAGAGGAATTGCATGAGCTCTTATTTACACATATTAGTTATATGGAAAATGTTCATTCCAATGTGCCACTTGATGAACCATAAGTTGCTACACCTAAAATGAGTTCAGTGGCCCTACATGGCAAGTTTGATACTAATCTCGTCAAACTATAGGGTTAGTGTGAGAAATTATATGTGTAAATTCTCATAAATATGAGGTTTACTCACAATTTTGTCAAACCTCTCTTGGCACATTCTCTTGGCCTACAAGCAATTCATATATAATCCTTTTGAATCCTAGTAAGTAGTGGAGTTTATTTGCAATGTACTTACATGTGTCCTCAAGTTTCTTTAACACTCCAAAGGCACCACTTCATTGTTGATTTTCATATACTTATCTATAGGGCAAATATAACATTAGAAGTTAATTGGATTGTTACACTTGGGGGTCATTTACCACTAATTTATAAAATCTCAATATGTCATTTCAATACAGTCAAACTTTTGTAATTCATCAAGGGTAGTTATCTCTCTGCTTTAAACCTCTGTTGGTAGGGCAATTTTAATCCTTATATACTGCTAAAACCATCTCATATTGCTTTCTCATTAGTCCCTTATAATCTACAAATACTCAACCCATTACATGGCCACCTACAATTTCAGAGTTGCTACCTTTTATTCAATAGTGTTTCAAGAACCTGCTTTTCTCCTACCATAGTTGCCAATAGACCATCAAATCTATCTCCACCAGGGGGCCACATTAATGAATGCCAAACCATATTGCTATCCTTGTTTTCAAAAGGATGAAATGGAAATAATTATTTAAAAAATGCATGGGCATGGAATTTTTCAACCTAACCATAATGCTTTTACTTTGCCAATGCCATTGGTAAAACAAAAAAAAGACTGCTCATAATACTTTTGTATTGATTATAAGGTATTCAGTACTATCACAATTTAAAATACTTTTCCGTTGCCAATGATTAATGAAATTCTCGATGAATTACATATAGCACATATTTTTTTTTTAAACTTGATTTAAAGATTGGGGTATCATCAAGTAAGGTTGGCCACCCATGATATTCATAAAACAACATTTAGAACACCTTTCGGTCATTACAAGTTCTTAGTAATGCCTTTTAATTTGATAAACACCCTTTCGATTTTTCAATTTGCTATGAATAAAGTCTTCAAACCATTCCTCTGCAAGTTTGTGGCAATATTATTTGATGTTATCATTGTATATAGCCCTTCTTTAAAGTTTTATATGAGGCATTTAGAATTAATTCTACAATGTTTAGCTGAGAATTCAGTATTTGCAAAATTTTCCAAGTGTTCATTCTTTCAAGCATTATGCTTTAAAAATTCAAGCCATGCAATAATGGCCAAGGCCCATAACAATTAAGTAATTAAAAGAACTTCTTGGCCTTATAAGGTACTATAGGAAAGTCATCAAACATTATACTTTAATTACTCATCCATTATTGAACAATTGAAGAAAAATGCTTTCAATTATAATATCGATGCAAAACATGCATTTGTTGCTTTAAAAAAGGCCATGATTAAAGGTCCAATTTTAAGTTTGCCTAATTTTACCAAGATATTTTGTGTCAAGATAAATGCCTTAAGAAAAGAAATAAGATTTGTTCTTTTACAAGAAAGTCATTACATAGCTTACTTCAACAAGAAAGTAAGTGACGAAATAGTAAATTATTCGCCTATGTTAGAGAGCTATATGCAATGACACAAGTAGTGAGCAAGTGGCATCACTATTTACTAATGACACCTTTCTTATGTTTACAAATCATAAAAATTTAAAGGATCTTATAAATCAAGTTAGGCAAACCCCATAGTAATACTATTAACTATCTAAGCTATTAGGATTTAATTACAAAATAGCTTATAAAGCAAGAATAACTAACATAGTGGCATATGCTTTCTCTTGCCAATTTTATTAAGAGAACACGAGTTCAACTTCCTTTAATAGCCTTGTGGTATAATAAAATAAGTTGTTTGACTTATTGAAATATGATAACTTATCCAATCCCAAGATCAAAATTATACTTTACCAAATACTAAAAAGGAAGGCACCTTCAAGTTTTGTCATCATAAGAGAGTGCCTTACTTACATAACTAAAATTTATGTTGCTTTTAACTCTTCTCTTAAACATTTGCTACTGAACAAATTTCATTCCACCCCTTTAGGAGCTCATGTTGGTACCATAAATATGTATTTACTGCCAACTTTTACCAACTCAATATGCATAAGGAAGTTAATGCATTTATGACTTAATGCACCACATGTCAATAGATTAAATACCTTACTTTTATGACCTTTACCAGTACTCACATCTATTTGGAGTGACATTACCATGGATTTTATCATAGGATTAACTAACTCTAAAGGAAAAATAACTATTTTTATGGTGGTAGGTCATCTAACCAAGTATGGACATTTAAGGACTTTACCAACTCACCATGCTACTTCTTAAGTGGCCTAGTTATTTTATGAGATTGTTATCAGATTACACAACTTCCCAACATCCATAATTTTGATAAGGATTCAATATTTCTAAGTATATTTTGGCAACAACTTCTTACAAATAATCATAGTAAAGTCAAATATAATATAGTCCATCACTCTTAAATAGATGACCAATCCAAATCATTGAACAAATGTTTGGAGCAGTATTTAAGGTCTTTTATAGCATATACACATTAGGATTGGACATACTATTTTTTCATAGGTGATAACCACTAATTTTGTAATGGATTCCACAAACGTATGAATTGAATACATAGTATAGTGGATCAAGGTCGTTCCACAGGGAATTAATTTAAACTAATTCAAGCCTAAGACGTTTCGCTATTGTTTTAGACAAGAAATATACCAAAATACTATCGTAATAAAATAATATGAAATATAAAGAATAATTGAGTGTTCATAATTATTCTAACGAAAATTAGCACTACGAAACATCATAGGTTCATATTCCCTTATTGTCAAAAATTGAGTTGCTCAATTAATTAGTTTAATTAGTGATCTAAGAGTTAAATAATTAAAGTGGGTCTAAGTGTCTCTCGAATCACTCTAACTTTTATTCTATTTAATTGTAGATTTCTCTCATAATTAATTAGATTAATTATGCTCAATCCTTTTAAATTATTTAGGGTTCTTAAATATATTTCTATACCTAAGAACAATATTAGGCTAACATAATCCTAAATTACTTAATCTATTGGTTTATTAAAATTTTTCTTTCTCAATAGCTAATCTTAAATTCTAACTTCATGAAAGAGGTGGCCAAACTTTTAAATGAACAAGAATAACCAGATTAAACACTCAAATCAAAAATCAAACCAAATTGACTACACAAAATCTCTATTACACGGTGATAGGTTCAAATAAACCTAGGATCCATTACATCTAGCCACACATGGCTCTAAACATTGCAAACCAAATAAAAAATTTGAAGAAACAAGAATTCATGGAAGAAGAAAGGTAGAAGATCATAAAACTCAATGATAATGTATTAATTTGGCCTTCAATTTTCAATCCAAACTTCTTGCCTTCAAATCTCAGCTTTCTTGTGCGTTTTTCCTTTTAGAAGGTCTTTCAAAAGGCTTAGATTTTTTAAACCTTAAATGCCTCTATAATTTTAAATCCAAAAATTGAAATTGTGCATTTCAATAAACAAATTTCGTTATTGTGAGAGCTTGTTAGAAGCTCCTTGAATTTTGTATGAGCCACAAACTAACTATAGTGAATTGGCATTCTCGATATAGTGAGAAAATTTGGATAGCTTACTCTTGATTTTTCAGCCTTCTCCTTTTCTTTATTCCTTTATAGCAGGTCTCTATCCCTCTCCTGAAATTAAAATCAAAATGAAATGAAATATAAAGGTGTTAAAATGACTACAAAGGTTATATTTTATTTATTTACATTTATTGAAAAAAATATATATTAAAATATAAAATTTGTAAGAAAACAATCATATGACTCCCTATTCCGTCCTAAAATATGTTATATAATATCAAAATTAAGGAGTCATCAATAGCCAAGCTTTGGTACAACACCTTATACCATTGATCCATTAAGATATCTTTTTAAGAAGCTTTTTATGGTACAACATCCCTTGCTATCACTAGATATAATCTTCAAGTAATATCAGTAACGACTATTTAAGAGCTTGTTAATCACATGGAGCAACTTCTCAATTCTTTAAATATTAACTAAAAATAAGTAAGGCAAAGAATGACAAAATATGTAAACCAACATTGCATGGATAAATCCTTTCAAGTAGGTGATTGGGTTTAGTTCAAATTTTCTCCTCATTAACAAAGTTTTGGTGTAGACAAACTTAATCAAAAGCTTGCAAAAAGGTATTTTGGGCCTTATCAAATTGTTGAAAAAGTTAGAGCAATAGAATACAAACTTAACCTTCATACGAGTAATAAAATTCACCTTGTATTTCATATTGCTTTAATTTGCTTAAACAATTCAAAGTTGATCTTTTAAAAACCTTCCTTACTGTGATCTCCAAATCAATAATAAAGAATGAGCCATTAGCTATAGTTAATCAACACTTCAATGCACAAGCAAATAAACAAGTTTTAGTAAAGTGATAGACAATCAATGAAGGAGGCCATAGGGAGTCAATGGGCCAATTAGCTCATAGCTTTACCTTAATCAACTTTAAGGAGAAAGTTGTGTTTTTAAGGAATGAATATGGTTACACTTAAATCAAGATAAGATATCTAAGTGGAAACTGGAACCATAATAGCATTAAAGAGGGATAAGAAGAAGCTTATGTGGATGTTTGATTATTTAGTTCCATCCTAGCCAATCCTTAGATTAAGTCTATCCATTAAATCCATAATAAATAATAGGCTAATCATCACCTCATCATTGCCAATGATTAAGGATATATTTTTTTTATCAACTTAGATATTTTATTCTGATTTTGTTTGGTAGTAGTGCTAGTTATTTTGGTTTATTTTCTATTTGTGTTAAGTTATTTGGCTTCATTGTAACAAAACCCTTAAAACCTTTGTTGTTAACATAAGATGTTAATGATAAGATTAAGTTGCCTTGGAGTTTTTTGTCTTGACATGAAAAAAGTTATCACATTCTCCTTTCATTAAGTTTCATTTGCTATAACAAATAACGAAAACATTATGACTTAATTTTATGAAAAAAAAGAGAAAAACTATGCTATATGTATAAAAATTTAAATTCAAGAATCGAATCTTATATCATCTTATCAACTACAACATAAGAAAATTTCATAATGATCAATCACAAATATAATGAAGCATATTAGCTTGTATTAAACTAACTTATGAAAAATTCATTAAGTTTTTACAAAGCCACCTAAAGGTTTACCTATATTTGAATAGTAGAAAGAAATGTTACATAATTAATTTTTTTAACAGAAAAGAAAATTATTTTACTTATAATTTTTGTAAAAAATTAATTAATTATAATTTAAATTAATTTATCTAAATTTAAGAAAAAAGAATGTCAAAATTGACTTAATTGAATCTATTGCTAATGGTTTAATTTGATTTAATTGAGCTATTTAAAAATTGTATAAGTTTAATATTTTAGCAAATTAGTTTCATTGAGGTCTAAAAAGCATTATTATCAAAATTAGATTAGAATTAACTAAAAAAATTGTATAAGTTTAATATTTTAACAAATTGGTTTGATTGATGTCCTAAAAAGTACTAATATAAAGATTAGACTAGAACTAATTGAATTGGTCATTAAACATGTTTGATTAATTCATAAAATAGATAGCTAAAAAATTGATCATAAATTGGTTAAACTAGTTAAAAATTAATTGAGTCTGTTTAAAATTTATCTAATTTTATTTTATTTTAAATACTTTCTTATTTCATCTTAAATAAATTTAAAAAAATTAAAAATAGAAAGCAATAGAAAAATAAAAAGGTAAAACATAAAAATAAAAAATTAATCCATAAAATAGACCACTAAAAAATTGATTATAAATCAATCAAACTAATTAAAAATTGATTGAATTGGTTTAAAGTTCAACTAATTTTAATTTTTTTTTTAAATTTTTTCTTATTTTATCTTAAATAAATTCAAAAAAATAAAAATAAAATGCAATTAAAGAAATAAAGAACAAAAACATTTTAAAAATTAAAAAATATAAAAAAATATATTTAACTATTTTTTATATTTATTTTCTATCCTATATTATATCTTAACAGTATCTCTTTTATATATCAAATTATTTAGTTAAAATTATTCTTTTTACTTTGTCAATATTTAAAATTTATTAAAATTTATTATATTAATATTTTAATATATAAAATTTTAAAATCATATATTTAATTATTATCAATTTTAATTTTATTATAATTAAATTAATAGACCATAAATCGATACCTTGTGTCAATTTAACGACAGCTTTAGGACATCCCTATATATTTTTTGCGGCCATTCTAAGGGAAAGGGCCTCGGGTCGCCGACCTTTCCTTTGTTTATTCGGCACACGAATAGAATAAAGAGCTACATCAGTTTACGAATTTGCAAATCGACCGATCCCTAGTCACTGAAGGGTTTACAATGGCGACGGTAGGAGTGGAACTCAAGCAACCGGATGTGGCGCCGGAAGAGACGTGCTCGGCGAAGCCCAGCAAGCAGGGCGAGGGTCTTCGCCAATACTATCTTCAGCACATCCACGAGCTTCAGCTTCAGGTCCGCCTGAAGACCCACAACCTCAACCGTCTCGAGGCTCAGCGAAATGAGCTTAATTCCAGGGGTGAGTTTCTTGCACTAACCCTAGCCCTAAATTTGAAACTATTTGCTTTGTGATTTTAAGATTTCTTTTGTTTCCGGATGTATTTGCCGCTTTTTCCAATACCCTTGGTTCTAGATTTACCTGTTTTCTATTTATAAATGGTATAAACTTATTTTAGGTTTTTTTTGGGGGGGGGGGGGGTGGGGGGGGGAGGGGAGGGGCGGGCTTTATCTCAGATTTGATTGGCTATGAAATATTAAGTATTTTGTGACACTGGTATGGGTGATTTAGCTAAAATGGTTGAATCATAGAAGCGTTAATTAGTCTTTCACATAGAGGGTGTGGATGGTTATTTATGTCTGATGTAAATTCTTGGTCTTGATTTCCCCTTGGCGCTGCTTTCTTTAGTCTCAATTCAGCGTTTGATTAATGACATTCCTAACCATGCAAATTGGGACAGTGAGAATGCTTCGAGAAGAACTGCAGCTTCTTCAGGAGCCTGGATCATACGTTGGTGAAGTTGTCAAAGTAATGGGAAAGAACAAAGTATTAGTGAAGGTGAGCTGATAGTGCCTGCTACTATTATCTTTTATTTGATTAGGGATGTTGAATTGAAGCTTTGTTATCTCTCCTTAACTACGGTCACTTGCATCAATTTCCTTTTTTTTTTTTCCAAATACATTACTCATTGCTAGAAAAATTACTTGTAAGGTTGTTAGTTACTTGAATATCTGCTGCCCATTTTCATCTGGACATAAACACTATAGAGCATGGAGTTGAAATTGTCAATTAAGGTAGACTTGTGAAAATTGTTGTCTTTCAAATCAAGGTTCTTCGTGGGTGGTCAGCCAGATATATGTAGTCATTCAGCTGAATTTGGGAGGAAAAGTAAATAATTTTACCTGCTGGCACAATAATAGTGTGCACAACTTTACTTGCACTTCAATTATTAGAATAGGATGTGAAGGACATATATCCAGCCCCCATATGATGCTTTCATTAGTCAGCCTATTTTCACAGAATTATATTTCTGATAACCTAATCCATAATAGTTATGTGTGTTGTCTCCAGAATTTTGAAAAGCCATCTTGCTTGCCTTACCCACCTCTTGTGTCCTTAATGGTTGTTGAGTGTTTGGATTGGCTATAAAGCACGGTTGTGTAAGTACTTAATCCGTACCCATATTGGTTACATATTGGGTAGTTGCACAACTTGGCTATGGAAAAGTACAAACCAGGTCTGTATCATTGAATTTTTCTTTTTCCTTAGTTTGAATTTTCGGTTTGGGTATGTATTAGGGTAAGGTGTCGGTATGCTTGTTGTTCTCCCCTCCAGACAGAGATGGATGCAAGGGGGGCCATAGGGGGTGCTGGGGCCCCACCACTGGATTTTTTTTTTAACAAACTCCACTTGAAGATTCTCTTGGTCACCATTACTAAGATTCTCTTGGTCACCATGTAATGGAGTTAAGAGAAAGAAAAGAAGGGGGGGTTGTGGGCATATCTTTCTAAAGGAATGAGGAAGTCAAGTTCATGTCCAGAAAACACAAGCCACTTGCTTGGCCGAGTATTATTGATTCTGCTTTTGGTGCTTATGTTTCTTTCCCTTTTACAAATAAAGAGCTCGCATTGCTTATGTAATCTGTTTTCATTCATTCTTTGATTCCCCTCTCTGCTTCTTCCCTCTATCACTCTTGTATATGCCTTTTCCACTTTCTTAAACGTGATATATCACGTTTTGAATTCACGGACACTAACCCATTCTAATTGTGCATGTTCATCCTTTTCAGCTTCACATGATTTTGCACCCCTTGATTTGAAATTGGGGCTCATGGTTAATGGGTTTTCTTTCTTGAAGTTTGCTTCAATTTTTTTTTGCTTTTATTATTGGTGGGACTTCCAAGCATTCTTTTGTACATAGATTCCATTAAAGGGATCAAGAAGAGGAAAAAGTGCGAGAGTAAGGCTGACCAAGATGCCATTGCGGTTTCTTCAACTCTAGCCCTTGGATTGGTGGCACAACAATGACAACAACAACAACAACAACAACACATTTTTCCACTAAGTGGAGTCAGTTACATGGATCAATCGACGCTATAAACACTTATCGTAAATAATATTTTTAGACAAACTATTTAAATCTAAATTTCTCTTAATAATTTCTCCTATAGTTTTTCTTAATTTTTTTTACCTTTAATTATTAGACTATTTTTCATCTCATCTACTCTATTAATTGAGGCTTCTATAAGTCTCCCTCCAATATGACTAAACTATCTAAGTCTTGATTCGACAATTTTTTTTACAATAAGTGTGACTATCACCTTCTCTCTAATGCGTTCATTTTTAATTCTATTTTGTCTAGTGTATCCACTCATCAAACGCAATATTCTTATCTTTGCAATATTGAACTTATTTTCTTATTGACTTTTTATTGCCCAACATTTAGTTCCATATAACATTGCATGTCTTATAACTGTGCGGTAGAATTTACCTTTAAGTTTGAGTGGTACTCTTCTATTACAAATAACACGCGAAGCACTCTTCCATTTCATCCACCCTGCCTAAATCTTATGTTTTACGTTTTTTTCTATTTTCCTGTTATGTTGTATGATGGATCCAAGATGCTTAAATCGTGTAATTTGTAGTATGATATGTTCTCCAATTTTTACTTCTGCGCTAGAAGTAGTGTGTTTCTTACTAAATTTACACTCTATATACTCCGTTTTATTTTTACTTAAACGAAATCCATGAACTTCCAAAGTTAGTCCCCACTTTTTCAACTTCTCATTCATTTTTGTTCTCGATTTTTCAACTAGGACAATATCATATGTAAAAAACATACACCGTGGCACCGGCTCTTGGATATGTTCAGTAATCACATCTAAAACTAAAGTAAAAAGATAAGGGTTTAGAGTTGACCCTTGATGTAGATCAATAATTATCAAAAAATTTTCTGTAGGTTCACTTTTTGTTATTACACTAGTAATTTTATCATACATATCTTGGATTGTTCAAATATAAGTTATTCGAACTCCTTTCTTTTCTAAAGTCTTTCATAGAATTTATTTTGGCACTCTATCATATGTTTTTTCCAAATCAATAAATACCATGTGAAAATCTCTTTGATTTTCTTGATATTTTCGTATTAATTTTCGCAACAAGTATATTGCTTTCATAATTGACCTTCTTGGCATAAAATAAAATTAATTTTTCATAACTTGAGTCTTTTTTCTTAATCTTCGTTCAATTATTCTTTCTTATAATTTCATAGTGTGGCTCATGAGTTTAATTCTTCTATAATTTGCACAATTTTAAATGTCCCCTTTACTCTTATAAGTAGGAATTAAAATACTTTTCCTCTATTCGTCTAACATTCTTTTAGATCTCATAATTTCATTAAATAACTTTGTGAGTCAACTTATGCCTTTCACTCCTAAATCCTTCCATACTTCAATAGGTATATTATTTGGTTCAACTGCTTTGTCACTCTCCATTCGCTTTAATGCTTATTTTATTTCTGACTCATGAATTTTACAATAAAAAATATAATTTTGATCCTCTTTTCTAGTGTCTAACCTGTCCAATTGTAATAAAATCTCGTACTCTTCATTAAAGAGCCTATGAAAATAATTTTTCTACCGTTCTCTGATATCTTGTTTCGTGACTAAGAGTTTTTCTTCTTCATCTTTAATGCATTTCACTTGGACTATGTTTTTTGTCTTTCTTTTTCTACTTTTAGCTAATTTGTAAATACTTCTTTCTCTAATTTTAGTACTTAAATATTGGTATATTCCATTAAATGCCCTTGCTCTAGTTTCGCTCACTGCCTTTTTAGTATTTTTTTTTTAGCTACGTTATATTTCTCTTAATTTTCTTCACTCTTACATAACGACTACACTTTATAACACTCTTTTTTAAACTTTAACCTTATCTTGTATGCTTCTATCCCACTACTAGGATTCTTTATCTCTATGTCTAAAACCTTTTGATTCACTTAATATTTTCTTTACCACCTTCTTAATCTTTTTAGCTATTTTATTCCACATATCATTAACACTTCCTTGTATTTCCCAAGGTCCTTCCTCTACAATTTGTTTTTGCAAATTCTTTTCTTTATTCCCTTTTAGTTTCCACCACTTAGTCCTTAACACTCTATATTTGCATTTGTTTTTTACTCTCCTTTTAACTCGTATATCCATAACCAAAACTCTATATTGAATAATTAAACTCTCTCTAGGTATAATTTTACAATTTATGCAAAGTTTTCTATCTGATATCTTTATAAGAAAGAAATCAATTTGATAACATACTTTCATATTTGTACGTGATAAGATGTTCCTTACGCTTTCTAAAACAAGTCTTAGTTAATATAAGATCGAATGCTAATGAAAAGTCTAAAATAGTTTTACTCTCTGTATCTGCTTCCCCTATGTCATGTCCTCCATGAATATTCTTGTAACTTGAATATACACTTCCTACATGATCATTTAGATCTTCTCTTAGAAAAATCTTTTCTCCTAATAATATTTCTTGAATTAAACATTCTAAGTACTCCTAGAATTTTACCTTATAATATTCTTTTAATCTTACTTATGGTGCATAAGCACTGATAGCATTAAAGATTTCCTTTTCTACTACAAACTTTAATGCAATGATTCTATCTCTTAACCTTTTTATATCCACTACAACATTTTTTCAAAACTTATATACAATTATTCTTGTCTCATTTCTATATTTAGTTTACTAGTGTACTAAAGTTTAAAATTTGAAGTGTCTAATTCTTTCACTTTTCCTTTTATCCATTTAGTTTCTTGTCAATACATAAAATTAATCTTCCTCCTAATCATAGTATCTACATTTTCATTGATTTACCCGTAAGTGTACTTATATTCCAAGTTACAAAACGAATCCTACTCTTGTAAACTAGTTTCTTTACCCACATTCGTTCATGAAAATGTGAAAACATTTACTTATTTTTTCACTACACCCAGGTGTCGATGTAGCAGCTTTTGCTTACTTGTCACTATACTCGAGCTATACAGTGCGTTACTTCTGAACAATGACCTAGCATTACGTCTAATATATCGATTGCCCATATCATAAAGATTCGACAAAATTTTACGTTGGTTGTCGAATGTCTAACACAATCTTCCTCTTTTTTTCAGGCTTAAGATTGGTTATGAAAAATAATTTACATCAAAGCTTGTCATAGGTAGAGTTGAGTTCTTCCCCATTCGAAAAAAAAAACTAATTTATTCCTGGATCTGTCCCTGCCTCTAGACAAGTGTCTAGCTTTGGAGCTCTCAAACCAAATTCTACTAACTCAACATACTTGTTATAACACTACATTTATATACATTATAAATTATAAAGTATGAAAATATTTAGACAAATATAGCAAGTACTGAATTGTGTTCACAGCTTTAGCATCATATATTAATTAAGTTATATTTATGGACTTTGAATTTATATTAGGAAACTTGTGTTGATATTTTTGTTGATTATATATTATAGAATATAGAATGTTCGATATCTGTTTTTATTGTTGTTAGAGCTATTATATGTTAAAACATTCATTATTTCTATGTATGTAGTATGTATTACCTTATTCATACCTCTTGTTTATAATAAATTGCTGTATTCAGTACTTGTACCGGTACTAGATATGATATCTGTACTCTTACTTGTTGCAACATAGGTGTTTTGACTGATTGATGGCATCTGTGATAATTTATGCAACAGAAAACCCCGAAGAAATGATGTCTAGGACCGTACTTCATATTTTGTATTTCTCGAATATGAGTAGTCGGGAATTCAAGATTTTATCTTATGAAAATTATGTTCATTTGTGCATGAGATTGACACCATAGAATGAAAATATTGCAGAAGCACTAATTCTTTTTGTTTTCTTTAGGTTCATCCAGAAGGAAAATATGTTGTTGATATTGATAAAAGTATTGACATTACAAAGATTACTCCATCAACTAGGGTTGCCCTCCGCAATGACAGTTATGTTCTTCATTTGATCCTGCCTAGCAAAGTTGATCCATTGGTCAACCTGATGAAAGTTGAAAAAGTTCCTGATTCGACCTATGACATGATTGGTGGTCTGGATCAGCAAATCAAAGAGATAAAGGAGGTACACTTTCTTATGATTTAACTACAAGCACTCAAAGATTATTACATCTGTTTGGTTTGACGTTTGATATCTTTTTATCCTTTTGTCAGTCTATGTACCACTGCTTCTCTCTGTCACATCTGAACCTGTGTCTAAATGTGTATGCATATATGCTGGTATTCTATATTCTGGAAACCATTTTAATTATTGCTTCTTCTCTTGCTTGGAAATTATATTTACAGGTCATTGAGCTACCAATTAAACATCCTGAACTGTTTGAAAGCCTTGGAATAGCTCAGCCAAAGGTAGTATCTTGTGCTAAAGCTATTTCTCAAATTATTTATGCTTTGTTCAACCAATAATATTTGCTCTTTAGTTTTGTTCTTCTCTCTTATGCTTGCTTGCACCCTTTTTGGTTTGCTTATTTGCTGACTCTGTTTCACATGCCACAGGGTGTCCTACTCTATGGACCACCTGGTACAGGAAAGACATTGCTGGCTAGGGCCGTGGCACATCATACTGATTGTACATTCATCAGGGTTTCTGGTTCTGAATTAGTTCAGAAATACATTGGAGAAGGTTCTAGAATGGTTAGAGAGCTTTTTGTTATGGCCAGGTTTGTCCTCTTTGCTCAGATTCCTTAATCCTCATTCATCCGTCGCCCCACCCCAAAAGAGAAGAACAAATAGAAACTACTGTCTGCTTGGCTTCATGACTTTGTGGGTAGAGGACAATTCTAAGTAAGGGCATAAAGTTTACTTTGGTTGAATTCATTTGCGTAGTTACTGAGGTTTGGGTTGTGTTAACCTTGGAGTCAGATGTATGCTGTGTATGAATGGAATGTGGTGTGAATATTAAGCTTTTTTCTACTAAGTGGCACATGAGAAGTCTTGTGATTCAATTTTTTTTTTTTTTTTTGGGTTCACCATTAGACTTGCTTTGCTGTTGGCATATATTTTATGACAGAACGATATTCTTTATGTAGGGAGCATGCTCCATCTATTATCTTCATGGATGAAATTGACAGCATTGGATCTGCTCGGATGGAATCTGGAAGTGGCAATGGTGATAGTGAAGTGCAGCGCACTATGCTGGAGCTTCTCAACCAGCTGGATGGATTTGAAGCTTCAAATAAGATCAAGGTAATGCATGATGCTTCAGGATGGAGCTATACTGTAGTAACTACCTACTAGTAAGGGGGATTAGCATTGTTTCTGCACTGAATTTATGAGGATTCTGTAATGTATAGGCACATATTTAATCATTCTGGTTTATTCATGTAAGTAAATAGTTTCTGAGAAAGTTCTGAAGAGAAATCTGTAATTTACAGGTTTTGATGGCCACAAATCGTATTGATATCCTGGATCAAGCCCTCCTTAGACCTGGACGGATTGACAGGAAGATCGAGTTTCCAAACCCTAATGAAGAGGTGTGCGTTAATGCCTTCATAATACCATTTTCATGTACTTGTTTTGAAAAAAAGATGAATACATTGCGATTCATAATATACCTCTTTCTCAACATGATTATGTTTTCAATTCCCTGCAGTCTCGTCAGGATATTTTGAAAATCCATTCAAGAAGAATGAATTTGATGCGTGGAATTGATCTGAAGAAAATTGCAGAGAAGATGAATGGAGCTTCTGGTGCGGAGCTCAAGGTATTTTTCTCTTTATTTGCATTGCATCTTTGGTTTTTGATTTTTTTGATGCTCTCCAATCTGTGAGCTTGATAATGGTCCCTGTTTGAGCAATGGGTGGTAATTGCTGAAAACCATTAGTCTTTTTAATGATTACTCTATGGTTGTACTTATTGAATTCTGGTAGCCTTTACCATCAATTGTCATGTATGTATGCTAGCTGAGAAGCTGGGGATTTTGATCAATTGAACTTGGACTAAATAAAATATGAATTTTGGATATAGCAGTAAGATTGAGTTAAATTTGATTGGCAGTAGCACCCGGGATAGGAATAAGCGCTTCCTAGGAATAAGCCCTTGAGAGCAAGGGTGAGTTTGAACTTTGAACATGTACACCATCAATATATTTGGGATGGTCTGATCAAATGGAGACTGCTAGGAGTTCTGTAATATTAAAGAGAACTTCCAAACTTGGAGGTGCATTTCACAAGCATTATGTGTCTGAATTTTGAGCCAGAGACAGGCACAACAAAGCAAGTATATAAGAGATGATGTTTACAACGAAACAACTATAGTTTCACGGTGGTAAAATACAGGTATTAAATTGCGATTAGGTTAGTTGCATGTGAAGATAAGATGATAGAAGGTTGATTGAGACTTGAGATGTTGTGGCATGTATTTGTGTGAGAGGTGTAATGGCTCGCGTGACACATCTAAGAGATTTAATTAAGTAAATCCATCATATGGTATTGGCTAGTCCAGCAATGCAGGTAGAAGGATTTACGCAAAAAGTATTTTAAATTAAGTCACAGCGGTAAAGGCAACTATTTGATTTTGTCAATGGCGAATTAATGCATTTCGTTTAAGTGGCGTCCTATTGAAACTAATATTGAATTTTCTTGTGTCTATTTAAAGGCGGTGTGCACAGAAGCTGGAATGTTTGCTCTGAGGGAGAGAAGGGTCCATGTGACGCAGGAAGATTTTGAGATGGCTGTAGCCAAGGTGATGAAAAAGGAAACAGAGAAAAATATGTCATTGAGGAAGTTGTGGAAGTGATTTGTATTTCTTGTATCCGTTATGCACAGTCTTTGGCAAGATGGACAGAGGACACACGCCTTAGGCTTGTTCCCAGGTTGTATACGTCACGCCGGTTTTCATAGTGCTTATATTGTTGACAAAAGTTGTGTACTAAATCATGATTTTTTTTTTTCCTTTTTCTTTTTTGAAACTTCGAATTCTCCATCTTGGGGGCCAAATTTTCTTGTGCTAATTCCTGATGTTTCAGTACATAATAGGTTTAGAATAAATTGAACCTGGACATGATTCGGAATTAGTTAGGTTGGCAAAATAATTCAACCTGTGATCTCTATTCTTGACTAGTAAGCAAATAGGTTTAGGAATGCTGAACATTATTTTCGAAAGTAACAAGAAAACTTCCAAGGTTAAATTACGTGAAGTATTTATATTTGCGAATGGCCAGAAAAAGGTAACGTAGGTGAAATTTGTGCAAAGAAATGGATGCTTTCTGTTCGTATGTCAAATTCAAATTTATTGTAACATAAACGACAAGATTTACTCTGACGAAACTCTCAAGCTTGACCAGGTGATATAAACGGCATGGATTGCGGAGCAAAGTCTTAGTAGAAGTGGCCTACAGCTGAGGCTGGTGTCGTTGATGATGATATTTTGCAATTTGCTTTGTGACTCAAATCACGAGTAATACTATTTGTTTTTTTTGGGACATTGAATAATACTAACGTCCTTGTCGGGGAGCATTTAAACAGGACAGCGAATTTGGTCAGACGTACAGGAGGTAGGTCTTTTCGTTAATTGGTTTGACTTTTTAGTTTGCCACTTAGACCAATCAGCACGTTTTATTTTTTCTCATTTTAAATTTAATTTTTTTAATAATATCTTTGAGATAGCTTGCACATTAAGATTAGTTTTTTTTTTTAAATAGAATTTGAGGAATGTACTTTTCACAAACTTAATGTATTTAGGATGACAATTTTTTTAATTTAAGTAATTAAATAGAGAATATACTTTCTTAATTAGTAAGCTTTTTTTAATTTAAATATTAATATAAGTCAAATGTATAATTTGACTCTAATAAGACTATTTATGGACAGCTTGGTAGGGTTGTATGGAGTCAATTTCAACCAAACATTTAGTAAGTCTGATGTTTAGTTTAAAGACATTAAACTTATTTTTATACTTATAGCCTAATCTGGCTTGACTAGAGTAAATCTATTTTTATGCTAGGTTAAGACTATTTAGGCTAGTGATTTTTTTTAATATTTTCAATGTAAAAATATCCTTTTTGCAGATTCATACATAGGTTTCAAAATAATAGGCTTTTAAAACCTTCATATTTTCATCAATAAAATAATTTTAATAAGAAAATAGTTCAATATTATCAAGCAAAGCATGTGCTACACTAGTATAATTAGTTTTAGGTAAATATGTATGTTTTCATTATTCAACAAAAGAAATGTCAATAAATATATAGGTTAGTGATGAAAAAATCAAAAAGTAAAGAGAATTTAGACAAGTAATGAAAGTTGCAATATATAGAGAAAGACAAGTAAAATAAGCATAAACAAAGGTATAAGATGGTAAGATGTTAATAATAATAATAATAATAATAAAAGAGTAACTACTGGGCCAAGTTGGATAGATCATGTTTCTGCCTATGGTCCGGTCTGACTTGGTATATAAATTCATAGTTTTTTTTAAAGGTTTTGTACATTTACATTTTGGCCTAGCCCAATTAGGCTGGGTTAGGTCAAGCCTTTTGAGTTTAATGGATCAATGAACACTGTTAATTTCTAGTATGTGGCTAATTGATGATTCAAAAGAGTTAGCTTCTTGCCTTAAAATACTAATGAATTATTGTTTTATTACTTTATTTTTAAACAACCATTTAAATTGAATAAAATATCATTGTTACCATTCTTTTTTTCTTTTTTGGGTCTAGTTATTTGAATAATTAGAGTTGAACTCAATTTTGTTTCGTTTGGCTTAATTTTTGAAAGGATAGAAATTATTTATTTTTTTTAAAAATACTTATTTCAAGAAAATAAAATGGCCAAGTTTTCCAAAAAGAAACAATGCTTCTTAATTATAGCAAAAGCAATTTTTCCATTATGTGAAAGAAGCAAAAAATTAAAAGAATGCTTGATTGAGGGAACAGAGGAACACAACGCTCATGATTGCTCTAAACAAGAAGATAAGAAAACATTCCCTTTACATAGAGGAACAAAATGAGGTTTCGGCTTCTATTGACTCATCCTTGGTACAAAAATGTGTGGTAATTTCCTACAAGGACTCTCTTTTGGGCTTTAATAGAGTGGATAACTAGTTCTATCATGAATAAAAAGAAGATTGGAATCTATATTTAGATGAAGAGGAGGATGTTAAACCTTTGTATACAATAAAAAATCTATGAAAATCTATCTAATGATCCAAATGATTGGTGAGAAGTGGAAGGAGCATTGTAGATCATGAAAATGTCTTTGGTTATCACTTTACTCAGGAAGAGGCTGAGATATTGTTTTCTAAAAAGTAGATTGGTTTATCTTTGGAATGTTAATGATGTTTAACTAATTGACCTAGAGAATAACTATTTCTTAATATGCTTTTTCTAGTTTTACCAATTTTCAATTTGTCCTAAATGAAAGTCCTTGAGTTATCATGGAGCACTATCTTGTAGTGCAACATTGGACACTGGATTTTGATATGCTTCTAAATTGCATTAACAAGATTGCCATCTAGGTTCATATTTTGAACTTGCCCATTCAATATTATAATAAAAACTTTCTTTGGTAGTTAGTGAATAGAATTGGCAAAATTTTCAAGGTTGATGCTAGTATTCTTTTATCACAGTAAGGTGATGTATATTATATTGAAATAGGTCATTTCACGTGAATAAGTTGGAGATTGATTTCAAAAAATTAGTTTCAAAGTTTATTGTTAGAAATTCAATTTTTATTGTGGAATACGAAGGTCTAAACTTAATTTACTTTCATTGTGGACATTATGGTCACAAAAAGGACAAATGCTAAATAACCAAGCTACGTCAAATGGTGGTTGAACCCATTGAATATGACAAATTAATGAGCAACATCAACCCCCTGATTACTAGAAATATCCATGTTGAACAGATCTTTGGGCTTTGGATGTTGGCCTAAAAAAAAAAAAAACTAAACAATGGAGTTACCATAGGAAACCAATAGACAATAAAGAGATATTTACCTTGGTCAACTCCAATAATTCAAGGTAAGATTCATGACAACAGAATAATCTTGGGTTTAGCTTCACTATCCTTTTTGGGATGCATAAAGATAAAGGGGTTATGGATCAAATTGTGAGCCCTATGATCATGAAATCATCTTAATAGGATAAGAGGAAGTCATGATCATTAATAAGGGAAAGCAATGGAAGGAAAATGTGGGCTTCTCATCACGTCATAGTCTGAAGAAAGATAGGGGCTTAAAGCGTTACATAGACACGACAAACTCATATGTCCTCCACATTGAAAATACCTCTTCCATAGCCTTGGTCCCATTTGGACCATGATCCAGTACTTTAAAGCCTCCAAAGAACTTAAAGACTCGAGTTGGTGGAAGGCATCACTAGCCTTAATAAGCCAACCCAAAAGCTTAAATCTAGCATAAATTCTTTTGGTCTAGTCAAAAAGGTTTCTAATGTGGACTTAGAAGCCAATGTTAGGAGCTTTGCTACTACTGGTGCAAGAATCACACTCAGGACAAAGAAGCTAAACCAACTAAACCCCCTAACTCTTTTGATGTGGTAGGTGTTCAAAGACATGCTCAACAAAATTTTCCCTAAGGGTGTGAGGATAAGCTTTTGGAAGCTTGTGGTGCCACAAAGGTTTACTCCAATAATCTGTAGGCCTTTTTAGCCTTTTTTTCCTAATGAATTTAGCTTGTTAGAATTATAGAGGAGTTGGATCCAAGACCTTCCCAATATGTATTTGGGATCTTGTGAACATGCATAAAATCTTTATCTTAGTCCTTCTTGAATCTTGTATTAATATGTATAAAACAAATTGTGTTGTAAAAAGATTAGGTTTCACCAATTGGATTAGAGTTGAGGTTATAGGCTTTACGAGGAATATTTGGCTTCTTTAGGATAATGGTAGAGTTGAGGTTGATTACATCACCTCTCATATTCAATTTCTTTATTGTAGTGTGAAATTGCTAGATTTAGGAGATGCTTTTTTTCTTTTTAGTCTTTATGGTGACCATTACATGAGCCAGCGCAAAGACTTGTGGGGGACTTTGCATACTTTTGCTCAAAACATGCTCCTTGGCTTGTTTTCAGATATTTCAATGCTTATCTTTCCTCCAATGACAAATTACAGGGTTCTTAGCTTAACTGGATTTCTACATAATAGTTCTTTTCTTACATTTTGGATATCAATCTCCTTGATCTTAGATTTAATGGTTTTAAATTTACTTGGGAGAAAGGTAATTCAGAGGAATGTATCGAATGGGCTCTCTGCAACTCTTATTGGAGGCTTGCCTTTCCTAAGGCCCATATGCATCACCTTTTGAAGAATGGCTTTGATCATCACCTATTATGTATTTCTCAAGAATAATAATGGGCCTTAACTTTTTTACTTTTAGGCAGCTTGGCTTTTGGAAGATTCTTTTGTTGATATTGTTAAAAATGCTTGGCATAATAAGGGGGACTTGAACTTTTCAATCTAATGCCACTACTTAGAATCATGATAAGGATAGTAACTTATCTTATAAAAAAGAAGAAGTTTTTTAACCAATTATAAGGAATTGAGAAAAAGCTTTCCATTGAGTCCTTTCTTAAATGTCTTAAGATTACTTTGTGGCAGTAGTATGATAAGGACCTCACTTAAGAAAAGCTTCTTTGGTTTCAAAAATCTAGATGTACTTGGATTAGATAGGGAGAGTGTAATACAAAGTTCTTTCACGTTTCTACAGTCTTCGGACGAAAGAAAAATCATATTAAGACCATTAAAAATGAGCAAGGGGATCAGATCATGGACTAGATAGTTATGAAAAAGATGGCTATTGATTTCTTTTTAAAGCTTCATACTAAAAGCCTTAGAGTTAAACCTAAGCATCCTTTCTTTCCTAACTCCCCTGAATTGAGTACTGAAGATTTGAATTTTATTCAAAGAGATGTCTCAAATATTGAAATTGAAAATATGGCTTTCAATATTGGAGCCTTTAAAGCTTTGGGGCTTGATAACTTTCAAGTAATTTTCTTTCATAGCTAGGGGGACACTATTGGGACTTTTGTTTGCAGTTAAAGAGGCATTTAAAAATTCCAATGCCATTGTTACAATAAATAATACTCACATTATTCTCATTTCAAAGGTTGATAATCTGGAGATTATGAAAAAGTTTCATTCGATATCTTTTTGTAATGTGATTTTCAAAATTATTACTAAAATTATGGTTAATTACCTTAAAAGCTTCCTTAACAAATTGGTTGATTTTAATCATAGTAAATTTATTCCTACCTGCCATAATAATGACAACATTATAAGTGCCCGAGAAGTCATTCACTCAATGAGAAAGAAAAAAGGGAGTAAAGGTTTTTTTGCTATTAAAGTGGATCATGAGAAGGCTTATGATTGCATAGACTAGAATTTTTTTAAAGAGATACTTGAATTAATTAGGCTTCATAATGGCTTTGTTAATTTAATTATGACTTGTATTACTTCCTGTAATATGCAAGTCCTTTGAAATGGTGAAGCTTCCTCCCCTTTTAAGCCTTCCAAAGGAGTTAGATAAGGTGATATGCTGTCTCCCTATTTGTTTATCCTATGTATGGAGAGACTAGGGCATTGTATCAAATGGATAGTCAATAATAAGTTTTAGCAACTAGTCAAACTTTTGCGAAAAAGCATTCCAATTTCCCATCTTTTCTTCGTTGATGATTTGTTCACTTCTTACGAGGCATCTTTTAAGCAAGTTGAAGTTATGTGTCATTGCATGAACACTTTTTATACCACATCAAGTCAAAAAAAGAATTTGTCCAAGACAAAGATGTATTACTCCAACAACGTTCATTTTTCAAGGGCTTCCTCTCTTAATCAAATTTTGGGAATGAATCTCACTAAAGAACTTGGTAAAATTTAGGTGTGCCTATTTTGCATAAGAGAGCCTTTAAACTTAGCTTCAACGTCATTTTAGAAAAGGTGAGTAAATGTTTATCTCTTTGGAAAGGTAAATTTCTCACTCTAGTTGAGAAAAATATGCTCATCAAGGCTTTTATTACTACTTTACTTAGTTATGTGATGCAAACCATATGGCTTCCTAAAATTTTTGTGATGAGATTGAGAAATTGTGTAGAAAGTTCCTTTGGGACTCTAATGAAAGTAAAAAAAAAAAGTTCACTTTATGGTTTAGAATAATGTTTGCCTACATAAAAAAAGGTGGCTTGAAATTTGTAAATTGAAAGCTCAAAGTGAAGCTTTCTTCATGAAAATATGTTGGGCATTGATTAGTAATCTTGACTCCCTTTGGATTCAAGTGGTTTAGGAAAAATAATGTTGCAGTATAGAGATGATCTTGAATATTAAAAGGAAGAAAATTATTTTGAATATGTGAAAGGGAATCACTAGTGTTTGGGATGATTTTATACAAGGTACTAGTTGAATTACAAGTGATAGTCTAAAGTCAAATTTTGGTTTGAACTTTGGACACCTCTTCCTTACCCTCTCTACAGATATGTTATAAGAGAAATATATGAAGCCAAAGTGCACAATACTTTTAAGGAATTTTTATCTTCTTTATGTGGTTGGCTTAGATATAAGTTTGGTGATTTATTACCTAAAGGTGTTTTTGATACCAGTTCCAATGTTTTCACCTATTCTATCTGCAGTAGAAGTGACATTTTCTATTGGAGAGGTAGCTGTGATGGAATTTTCTCCACTTGCTCTACTTACACTCATGTTATTAGAGAATGCATTAGCTAGAATAACAAACTTTAGGAGAGTGTTTGGAGCTAGCCTATTCTAAAAAAATTAAGAAGCTTTATTAGACTAGTGTGCTGCAAATTATCCATGTGATGCAAATAAGACAAGACAAGGGTCTCTCCCACACCAATCTATGCTTTTTGCTTTGCAATAATTTTGAATCTATGATGCATTATCTTTGTGACTACAAATGAGTCTGTTCTTTATGGCATTGTCTTTTAAACTAGTTTCATTGGGATGTTTATTTGCCATGCCTCTTCATGAGTGGATCTCTTAGAATAGGAAAAAGGAAGTTAGGAACTCCTCTACTATGGGTTTGCCATGGGCAACACATTTTGCTTACATGAATTAGATGCTATAGACTTCCAAATGCAATGCAACAATGAATAATGATTATATCATGAATGAAAATCTTGCCCATACATGTAATAGAAGAATGCTAAGTGATGTCTACTTATAGGATAGTATGGCTAAATGTAGTTACTCCAAAGAAAGATCCTTGTTTGTTAGAAAGAGCTTGCTCCATGATGGGTTTCCCTTAATTTTGACGACTTGGTATATAGTGATAACTTTGTTGTTTATGAAGGTCTCATCCAGAACAAGTTTGATTAGTGGATAAAGGGATGTAGGAGTAATATTATGCATTGTTTTATTACCTTTATGGAATTATAGGGATTGCTAATGGGCTTCAACTGGCTTGGAATTTCAACCTTAAGAAAATGGTAACTTAAGCTGATTCCTTAGTAGTAATTGTACTCGTTAAGAATGGCTAGAACCCTCACTACCCTTTCTTTAGTTTGATTTATGATATTAGATCATATATCAATTGCCAATGAGATATTACTCTTATGTATGTGTATCATAAGGCTAACATTTACACAAAGTAGCTTGCTAATTTTGCCCACTTTCTACCTATTGGTTGTCATAGGCTTACACATCCACCTATTAGGTGTAGTTCTTGCATTTTAGATAATGTTCAAGGTATGACCTTCCTACCCAAAGTCTCTTGTAAGTTTTAGACTTTATCCACTCGAGAGACATTAAAAAAAAAAAAAGAAATTGAAAAGAGGAACTTATTCTTAAAAATATATGAAAGGATTTATTTTAAGGCAAAAGTATTTAACTTTCAATTATTATTACTATTATTACTATAATTACCTATTATCTTGTTTTATTATCTTTAATATGTCCTTTTAAATAATTTAACATTACAAAAATTATTAAAAAATTTATCTAACATTGATATAAGTATTTATTAAGTAATTTTGTCAAATACAAATCATTTCTTTTCCATAATATTTTATATAAAATTTTATTTTAAAAAAATAGGTTCAATAAAAATTTAAAATAATCCTAAAACGACAAGATGCAATTATTTAAAATCCTAAAGCCACGCTATTGTAAGGCTCAATTGCATGGGCCCTAGTCAATTCCTCCATTGAAGGATTCTTATTTGATGTTTTTGATTTGTTAGATCACGAACATAATCTCTTTATATAACATGTATAATATTTATTATCTACTTATATTTATTATTTTATTTATCAAATTATATTTTTAAGAATATAGATGAAATAGTTATTTTTTATATTATTTATCTTTACTTACTTATATTTTATCTTTCTGTAACATCGACCAAATACTTAAAATATTTTTTAATGGATGAAGCATACGGAATTGTCTACACATGGGAGAGGATCAGTCCAGATTTATTATTCATTTTTTTAATTATAATTATTATTTTTAAATTTATAACTGAAAGATTTTTTTTAATATTCTGTTCCCTTTAAAAATAAAATTCAAAACAATAAATAAATAAATAAAAATAGATCCGAAAGATGCCTTAGGAGAGAGAGAGGATCTATTTTCTTTAATATTACATTGAGAAAAATCTAATCATTGCATCTTCAACAATGTCAAGAACTCAAACACAACTACTCCTCTGCCTATTGATCATATTGTTAATCAATTCTCCCTTCCCCTCCTATGCTGATGTTGGTACTGCTGCTCAATACTTCCCTCCCTACTTACGTAAGTACCCTTCAAACTTCATCATTCTCTAAGATCTGCTCTATTTCTGCTTAATTATAAATATCTAAAGAGGTTACTTCCATATGACATGATATAGCGACGAGGTGCTACGGCGGCGAGGCCTTACAATTCCCGTCGAGCAACCTGTTTGCGGCGGCCGGAGACGGAATATGGGATAATGGGGCGGCATGTGGGAGGCAGTACCTGGTGAGGTGCATAAGTGCAGAGCAACCCAGGACATGCATTCCACAGCAGAGCATTCAGATCAAGATCGTTGATTATGCCATCTCCACTGTCTCGACCCCGTCGGCCACCGGAACCACCATGGTTCTCTCTCAGAAAGCTTTCCAGACTATTGCTAATACATCTGCTATTCTCATCAATATAGAGTTTCAACAGTGAGTTAATCTTCTTCCTCTTCCTTCATTTCAGCTTCTTCTTTCGAAGCGTGCGATTGTCTCTTATTCTAAGGAGGAGGTTGCTGTTATTTTTCATTCCAATAACAACATATAAGATATTATATTATTTAATGTTCTCAAGTTTAATATGACAATTGAACGTTGTCATGGAATGGAAACAGTTGAAATTTTATGAAAATTAAGGAAGCTAAAACTTTAGGATTTGAAACATCTTGAATACCAATCGAAGATACTAGGGTGAAAATCATTTTGTACCTAGGTTTCCAAATTTTTATCATTTTTGAGGCAAACTGACAAAATGAATGAATACCTTTCTGGGCAGGGTCTGAGATATATATATATATATAAGCTATATATGGTTCAATTTTTTGTGATCGTCTGTGAGGGGGAATTGAAGGAGGCAGATGATGAGAAGAAAGATCTTCAGTAATCAATACTGGTCACAAGAATATTATTTTCTGGAAGGGACCTTCATTGGTCATTATTTCAAATTAACGTATGGATTATGGAATTAAATTTCTTGTTTTTTTTGGAGGAAAGTGTACGCATGTTTCTGCCTCTGTTTTTAATAATGGAATTCTCCGTAATGCTGGTTTCTACAATCAAATTCTTGTGGGAAATTTCCTATGTACCTTCTGCCTTTGAATGCTTCTTTGGCAGTTACTTGGTGCAACGACCAATACTTCTCCTAGTAAGATAATGGGAGTCAAAGCACTTCAATTCCCACGTTTCCCTTTTGTTACGTCAGAAAAAATCATTAAAGTGATTCTTAAACTTATAATCCGGTCTTGGTCACCTTGAAAGAAATTTGCTGACACCCAATTATAAGTTAGAACTAATATTGATATAAATTTATAAGGAGAAATGGCCTCCGATAATTTAATTACGTTCATTAATGATTAACTTTAAACCAACTATTTGTATTTCTTGTTTTAGTTCGTGAAAGCCCTTTACAATTTATCTTAAAAATAATTATTTAGAGGCTTTTTTAATAATATGAAGTTCACATTCATTTTGAATTTAATTTTTACAATACAATGACCAAATAGAAGTCTAAGCAACAATGGATGAGACATCCTTGGATTATTTTCTTGCATCAATGGAATCTGAGTTCTCTTGAAATATCCACACCCTTCTATTTCTACTAAATACAGGCCTATCATATTAAGTGACGATTATAATTCTAATGCTTTCTGAACTCTGTATATCCTGTTGGATTCATATTTAACAAAAATACAAGACGTTAAAGGAATTTTTTTAATTAAAAAAATCATATGACTACTACAAAAGCGCAACATTATCAGGGGTAGGGAAATTGGGTTTTGGGGTCTTTCCAGAACTGACAAACAAAAGATGATCACCATCTCTAATCACATCTATATCATCAATTTCGGCTCCGTCTTTGCTTAGAATCTTAGAAGGAATGACACCGAATTTATTAGCCCCAATCTCAAGTAGCTCCTTAAGGCTCCCAGGTAGGAACACAAGTTTCCCTGCAACTTCACCCGTTTCGGGGCAACCAATTGTTACTCTAGCTGGCCAATTTCCAAGGTTCCTCCCATTTCTTGTATGGTTTATGTAGAGAGAGACCAAGTCCTTATCCCCTTCTTTTCCTGTTGACATTATCCCAAATAGTGAGTTATGCATGTTGTTTCTCCTTTCCCTTGGATGGTTTTGGCTCCCTGAGCCATCCTTAGGAAAAGGCACTGTTGGTTCACCTGCAAATCTCCCAAGGCCTCTCTCAGGAATTGCAATGACAGGAGGTTGAACCTTAGGCTCCCCAACAGACTCAAAAATAACCTTAATTTCAACGTGTCTCTGTTGATCTGCTAGAGCTCTTGGGCTCCAACCATGCTTGTCTGGTTTGTCAATGTCAGCCCCATGATCCAAAAGGAACTTAACTATCTCAGCATTGCCTTCACAGACAGCAACGTGTAGAGCTGTGGTCCCAAGGTGGTTCCTTGAAAGAGTTACATCTCCTCCATGTCTCACTATATCCTTGAGCAAGTTCAGATCGTTCTGTTCAGCGGCAGTGCATGCAAATTGACCCACATCTCCACATTTTAAGTTAGCGCCATTTTCTACCAACAGCTTGCTTACAAACTCATGTCTACCCTTTATAGCCTCCCATAGTGGGACATTACCATCAGAATCTGCATATGCATTAAGCTAACTTATATGAGGTTGAGCAGTAGTTGTTACAAATGGATCCTTGAGATAAAAACTAAAAAAGCTTCCAACATTGAAAGTTTTTCTCTCCCAACTTTCAACGTTGGAAGCTACTTGACCCCACACTCCTAGTCTATCTTTTTGCAATTGTACGCCATGTATTTATTCTCTAAATGCAGAAGATCCAAATTGGTTCATATTGGTTTGTCTTCTTGTATATTATTATTAGTTTAAAATAAGATTCAAAACTCATTTGATTGTTGTCTTTAAATTTAATAACTTTGAACAATAAAGTGCATGGAATTGGAGATGTAAAATAAGAAAATCAGTGGGGCAAGAAAAGTTACCTCTAATGTTGGGATCCATCCCATGATCCAACAGAAGCATGACACTGTCCACACTTCCTTTGGATGCTGCTATATGCTGAAATTGCAGGCATAGATTAAAAAGATTAGAGAATCTAACCAAAAGGGAAAAAGCTAAATGTTTCACTCACCAAAGCAGTCCTTCCTTTGTTGTCGGATTCATTTGGATCCAAGCCCCGTTTCAACAATTGATGCAACAAGAAGTCATCTCCCCTTTGTGCTGCAAAGGAGAGACTCAGAGGTAGGTTCATCCTACCACAAGCTAGCAAGTTCTCTGTCTCCGCTAGAACTCCCTCCATAAGTGGGTCCTCAAGCTCTTTCAAATGCTGCCCCATATATAATATTCTAAGTACTATATTTCAATGTTAAAGGAAAAACTTAAGCGGTAAAAAAAAGTGCTTCTGGGTATTTATGATATTCTGTAATGAATGTTTATGATGTTATGCAGACCTGAAGGAGATTATTCACGATTAGGTTCCCATCTCCCACATTGGCCTGAATAGCGTTTAGAAATGTAGAACGGCTCAGCCTAAGTAGCTGGCTTAATCGCTTGGTTCGAACAGTAAAGGGTTGTGGCCTATAGCAAAGCACCCCAATTTCACCACAGAGATCACCAACTTTTGCCTCTCCTACAACCTGCAATCAGTTACCATCATTGAGATTCGTGCCAAGTACCACAGGTTCAAGCACTTATAGATTGATATATCAGGTTCAAGTAATCAGGCTTGCCTCTTCAACTCCATTTCTGAGAACAAGCAAGTCCTGTTAATTCAAACGTTAGAAACCACATTTTGTGAGACAGATCTCAAGGAAGAAAATTTCATAGATAAGTTGAATAATTACCACAGCACCGGTAACTAGTATATAAAAATCTGTAGGTGCTTCGTTCCGCAAGATAACATCTTCTTTGGGGGGAAAATACTCAGCTTTCATCTCTGAGACCTATGAAAGTTGAATTAATAAAACATATGCATTTAATGCAAAATGAAGACAAAGTTTTCTCAGAAGAGAGAGACAAATTTGGGAATTTTCCTGGCTGAGACAGAACATTGCGATTACCAGTTGAAACAGCAAGTCCTTTGAAACCCCACGAAACAAGTAGACATTATCCACCACAGAGTAAAAAAGAATACGTGAAATGCTTGATCTGATGGCTTTAGGAAGAGCATCAAGGCTCTCTTGCTGCTGCAATCCCTCTGAGTCTGTTCTGAACTTTAAACACATATGTTCAAGCATCTGGTCTTTTAAACGAGCAGGCAATCGGTTCCTTTGGGCAAATTTTGAGGCAGCTTTTATGGTATCCCTCTGAAAATTATATTACAAAACCCAAAAACTTTACAAATTTCCTACTGAATTTGAAAGCAGACTCAAAAATATCAAAGTCATTGAAATAAATGAGCTCAACTACATCAATACTCCAAATAAAAATATTTGCTCACAAATTTTCTGGTTCGACTTGTGCCATTGACAACCAAGTTGGTCATATTACCAATCAAATAAGCCATTAACCCCAGATTGAAGAGCATGTAAAAGATGTTAAACATCATCTCCCTTGCATTCACTGGATGCAAATCCCCATAGCCAACAGTTGTTAAAGTAGTGATAGACCAGTACATAGATGTCACATATCGTGTCCACAAGCTCTGTTGAAGGAAGTTTTCCGATGATTCCCCAATCCAAGTCCTTCTAGGATCATGATAACGTGCAGCAATACGATAATAGAAGCATCCAGCGCAGTGAACGGCAAAAAGGGTTACCTACATAAATAACCCATTTTATTAACTGATAGAACTTGCATTTCTCTCTTAATATATCACAAATACAAGCTTAGAAACGTACACAGGTAAGCTTGGCACACCGAACCCAGAAATAGTTATAGTTTCTGTCTTTCTCCAGCCTGTTCAGAACCACAATGATTGGAAGTTATAACCAGACTCTTGGAGAACTAAAATTGGTATATAAACCATAAAATGCATCAAAACATCTCCCCGACTAAAATGTAGCAAAATTTCACTTTATTTTATTGAGAAAAAGCAAAAAGCTTTGTTGGACTTTGGATATCTTACAAATGATTCTTTGAACTTTTAAAATAAAAAATTATGTCCTTTAACTTTCACATCCTCAAAAATAGATTATTTTGTTTTTGTTTTTCTTACACAGACATAAATTCAATTGTCATCTTAAATATTACCATGGATATAACAAACTCTCGTTTGTCCTACTGTTATTGAAAAGTTTCACGTAATAACAAATGAGTTAAATCGTTAAGAGGAAAATAAATAATACCTTTAAAAATCTTAATTTTCGGTTTTGAAAGTTTCGCTTTCTGCGTTTGAGGGCCTTTTACTTTTCATTTCCAGCTTTATTTTACTCCAAAATTTGAAGGTACCGTGTTGTCTAAGGTGTTCAAAAACGATCAAAACTAATTAAACTGAATCAAATTAATAAAAATTAATTAAAAAAAATAAAATCAATTTTGAGAGATTATAAAACCTATCGATTTAGTTCGATTCTCAATTTTGTCAAATATAATTCAATTAGAACTGAATCAAATCGAATCAATATATATATATATTTGATTCTATTAATTAATTTTAAATTATGTATAAGTCTTTTATTAATGAAAATAATAATAATTTTTTTTATTTTTTTTATATTTAAATGAGTATATCAAATAAGTTATCTTAAAAATATTATTATTTTATTGTCTTTACATATGATATTTAATTATAACTGTAAAATAATTAAACATAATCATAAAAAATATTTTTTAAAGAAAAAATGATATATAATAAATTATTTTAATATTATTATTGGTTAGAATATTAAAAGATGCATGATATTAAAAATTAAATTTTATATATTTCAAAAAATAAAATCTTAAAAAAAATTAAATCAATTTTTTTAAAAAATAAAAACTAAATCAAACAGAATTAAATAAAAATTAAACTAAACCAATTAAAAGTTATGACAAAGTTTAATAAAATACTAAATCCACGTCGTTGATTTAGTTTGATTTTGATGCAAAAGCGAATCAAACTGATCCTATAAACATTCTATCTATCTATGTTTCTCCCAAAATCTTCTCTACGGCATTTATAACGAACAACTTGCGTACGTACCTAGAAAACAGAGCAGTAAATCTTCGTAGACGCCAAAGGCGAAGCAAGTTGAATGATCCATACGATCTTAGTGGTGAAAGGGGAATCTTGCGAGCAAGCTCTGAGGGGATAATGGAGATGACATCGAAGACCAACCATGACCTCGCATATTTCCAGGCAATCTTTTTTGGGTTGTCGACCAACAAGTAGGTGACTTTGTCAATGTAAGCCACGAAGAATGTGAGAACTATATCCACAGCGAAGAATCCGTTGACAACGTTGTCTGTGATAGAAAGAAGTGCTTCTGGTTTTTTGAGGAACCCGAATTCAAATGGCGATGCCCATGCAGTGTAGACCCCCAGAAGAACAAGAAAGGTCTCCCACAACCTACAATAGCCATGTTAGCTCCCGCGAAATTACTCAATCAGTCTCTGGCTTAGATTACTGCAGTTATTTGTTCATAATTTTTTTAATGGAAAATACATACCTTAATTACTTAGTAATTAAATTTTATTTTTACACCATTTAATTCTTAAAAATGTTTAATTCACTATTTTTTAACAAAAGAAAAAGAGCAATGTATAAGTTAACAATGAGTCTAACAATGAGTCAAATTATTGGGACTTGAATCATGTAAAACTAAAATTTAAAGACAAATAATTGATATATATATATATATATATATATATATATATATATATATATATATATATATGGTAGGAAAAATAAGCTTGGATAGCGCAATATAATATTATATACCACATAAATATTATAATAAGATAAAATTTGACATATTTATATTTTATATATGTAATTTTAAATGTTTTATTAAAATGTGGATGTTTCAGAAATAAATTAGCATTTAGTACTTCCTGATCTCATAATATCCAAATTATTCTTTTCCGTCTGAAACATTGCAAGTTAAATAATATTCAGAAGCTACCACCACCAAAACTCTATTGAGAAGCACTGTATTTAGCTGTCTTGTGAGTTGTGACTTATGGATGTATATGTATGATATATTAATGGGGGATTTTACACTCACGTATTAGCAGTGATTTTACACTCATAGCAGTACCTTTCAAGCTTAAGATAGCAAGAAAGAGTAAGGGAAATCGTGATTACGAAATAATGGATACGCAATTTCGATTAAGCAGAGAGAAATGACATGAAAGGGATTCTTCTTGATCAGGGCTAGTAAAAATGTAAAAACAAAAGAACAGCCTGGACGTCAGAAAAGATTAATACTTAAAAACTGTGGGACAAAGATGAATCAATATTTAGATTCCAATAAGGTAGCATCAAGAAATTAATAAGAGGAAAGAAACAAGGCCTGTGATAGAAACAAATCAATAGCAACGCACCTCGTTGTAAACCCCACCTCCCAATATTATTATATTCCTCTCTAAACAAGAAACAGAAGAAAGAGAAAACCCAAAAAATTGAAATAAAAAATATGCAAGGAGTCTGTGACTATGTGACCCCTCACACGAGAAATTAAGAAACCAAAGAATAAGTATCTGTTTTGAGACAGAAAACTGAACTCTGAAGAAATGAGACGAACCCAGATATTTAAAAAAGAAAAGTGAATTTTGAGAACCTGTAACGACGGTCATAAGGTGAAACAATGAAGGTCCTGAGGCTGAGTCTGCGCGTACTTGTGGCTCCAAGTGAAGGTAATATCCCAGAAGAGAGACTATAATGGCTGGCATCTCTAGACAATTCTATCTCTTCTTGACCATACATGGAAACCCTAATCACCATGGATTCTTGCTCTGCTTCTTGACAAAGAAAGAGATGAGAGAACCCAGGCCACTATCTCTCTATGCGTTCCTCTCTTTTCATGTTTGTTTCTGCATATATACTGTATCAGCGGCTTTTATTCCGTGCTTGTCTGATTCTCTAGTCTACTATAAGCACCAATATGACATTCTTATGAAGATACCAAATCCGAATGGATCTGGCGTGGAAAGCTGCGCATTTCATCCTCTTCCATGTTTGGTCAGGAAAGAGAATCTTCAATATTAAATCGGTAGCATGCTATGGTATTCCTTGTTTGCTATATGCAGAATACACTCATTCATTAATATTTTTAATTTATATAAAAAATAAAGGAAATTATATTAATTTTTTTATATTTGGCTAAATTATACTCAATAATCTTCTTAATTTTAAAATTATATTCGACTTCTTTATTTTCTATCAATGAACTTACTTTTATACAATATGCTTTCTTTCTAAAATTAAAATTACTTAATGATCTTTATTATTGTATTAAAAACAAAATTATAGGTTCATGTTAGAGCTTCATATCAACTTAGTTACATTTGTTGTCATATTATAAATAAAATCAGTCTCATTTGATACAAAAAGTTAATTTCTTAATATAAAATAAATTAAAGAGGAGGTTTCTATGAGATAAATCAAAATGTCAAGAAAATTAAGTGTATTTTTTAAATTAAAGAGAATCTCATATATAATTTAGTCAAAACTTAAAGAAGGTTTTGTAATAGTTTGCTCTAAAAAAATGTATAACAAGAAGTTGGGCTTTTTGACTGTACTACAATGGAAAAAATTACTAATTCTCCTCCTACATATCTATCAATTTTTTTCTCTAGATACAACATGTATTTTTTTAAAAAAATTTTGAGATATCACAGTTGCTAAAAATTTTAAAAAGAAAATAACAACAAAGGTCACAGTTACTTCCCAATTAAAAAAAAATCAAAAAGGGTTATGGTTGCTTCTAAATTAAGCAACTATGACCCTGGCCAACGTGTCAAGGTTAATAAATAAATAAATAAACAAAAGGGTCTTAATTAGGCTTGACACATGGATAAAACATTCTCCACATGGTAGCATATAATTAGATTATCAGATTACGTTAGCACATGAACAAATATAATTGGTTGGAGAGAAATATTATCAAATTCTTTTTTATTTTTATCATTGCCTTCCCTCCTTCCTTTTAAACTAGATTTGGCTTCTCTCTCTCTCTCGTCCCCATCCACGCCTTCCTTTGTCTTCTTCATCTTTCCATTTTCTCCATCATTCCTTTGTCCTTACCCATTGTTTCTATCAAAGTAAAATACTTCTCCCTTCTAACCATTATTTGCAACCATTACAGAAGCAAGATCTCACCATATAAAAAGAAAATCTCATGATAAAAGAAAAAAAATAGTAACTCAGATTTAGTCTATTAATATTACAAAAGAAGAAGTGGTCCCAAATATCTGTTGAGATCAACTACCCAGTATATAAATATTAATCAAAGTAAATATTTATTTTGCTTAAAATATGATTATATTGTAGTTAAATCTTAAATTTGTGTAATATATATATTTTCACTTGTTTGATTTGCTTGTGGGTTGAATGGTTTTTTATTTTAACAATAATTATTGTTAAATTATTAAGAAAAATAAGGTTGAAGAAAAATAGACTCAAGATATTATAATTTATAATTATGTTTTTAATAATGTGAAATAAAGTAAAAATCGTATAGTACTTGGAGGGCTAAAAAATAGTATGTTTAGTGTAAAAAAATAATATAAAAAAATAAAAATATTATATTATAAAAATACAATAATGAAAATATTTTTTAATATTGTATAATATTAAAATAAAATAAAATATTATTATAAAATATTATAAAAAAATATACTATGAAAAAATATTGTAACAAATATTATGAAAAAGTATTGTAAAAAATATAATATGGGAAAAATATAAAAATATAATACTATGAAAATAAAATTATGAAAGAATATGTTTAATATAATGTAGGTTTCAATAATGTGGATGAAATAAAATATTAAAATTTATAATTATATATAGTATAATATTATTTATATATTTAAGTAAATGGAAAATAGAAAACTAGAAAAAATATTGAGAAAATGAGTACAATATTTAAAAATAATAATATAATGATTTATTTATTTGTCTCCATTTTTTCCTATGTTAACAAATTAACATCATTTTATTAATTATTAATATATGTTGCCACTTATATTAAAATTAAGTTAATGATAAATTTGATTGTCATTTAAAATATAATAATAATAATAATGATTTGTGCATGCTTGTCAGTTAGATGAATAATATTAAGTTAATGATTTGTTGCATGATTTGTTTTTACATAAAGACTAATTAATGGAATACAACACACATTGCATGTGTAAGAAAAGTATTTTATATTGGAAAAAAAGTTATAATTTTTGTAAAGGTTAACCTGGTGGGATAAAAATAAAATGCATTAGTTGAATAAAAATGTTAGTAATTTATGAATTTTATACACTATGCTTAGATTGGCAAGATTTTAGTATATGCATATAACCTAATGGGAAAGAGGTTATATGCATATATTCAAATAGATAAATATGCGGAATTGATAAGGGCGCAACATTTATCTCAAATACGGTTAATGTAATAACTATTGATTCTAATATTTCGTTAAAGAGGTTAAAATAGGAGGTTGCGAAATAGTTACAGCTAGGTTCAAATCAATACGTGTCTTAATTGGTGTATAGGCATCCAATGTCATTGAGGCACACAAAGTATTAAGCATGTAAACTAAAGAAGGATGCCAACATCTAAATGATGTAGGTGGCAAAAGCAAAGTTTCTATCACAACTTGATTCGGTAGAGTTATACGTAGAAATTTCATTAAAGAAAATGAACTTAAATGTGGTAACTTAAGCAACAGTTGACTATGTGCTAAGCCCATTCCTGTCATCTAGCTATGTTAATGCCACAGACAATCAACTTGTTTTATTTAGGATATACTTTGTAGGCATTTGTCAATTTTATACCTAATACACAACAATTTAACAATATACAACTATTGGTTTGGCCAACTATTTCTCACATCCAAATTCATCTCATCCACTAGTTGATCATATCTTTTGACCAAGTTCATCACATGAACCAATTAGTGTATCTATTCTTCTCCAGAAGAGAAAAAAGACATAATAGATGAATTTGAGAAAGAGGATCAATATGGTGCTATTCTTTACGATTATAGTGGTGATGGTGATATAGATAATGATGAAGACACTGATTGTGTGGACCCTGTTGTGAATCCAACAAACCCACTTGAATTGATAAAAGGAGTATGAGAACTTCGTGCTTGTATTGTGCAGCTAACGAGATATTTTCATGTTGACACTGATATCATTAAAGCCCCTAGATCGCTCTTTAGAATCCATGTGATGGTACTGGAGGGTTACCTACCAGTGGATCTAACTTATTAGTGGTACTCAGAGTTTTGTGATAATTTTTAAGGACTTGTCATAATTACTTTGCTTCATTTTCTATATATATATATATATATATATATATATATATATATATATATATTACTTAAATGATTATTGTTTTTATTTTTTACAGGTTGATCTTGTAACATCCTCAAAAAATGTTAGTGACTTTAAGAAAGGATATAAGATTAAATATTAGGCTTAAAGAATAGGGTACAGGATAGGATAAGGAAAAAGTCAAATTTTTACCTATTTAAAAATTTATTTATATATATATATAATTTAAAAAGCTAAAGATTTAAAAGTAAAAAAAAACCTAATAAGATATATGTCTTTAGTTAATTTTAAAATATTTCAAATTATCCGAGAGTTAACTTAAAGTTAGTTTTAATAACTAATAGAATAATAATAAAAACTAATAAGATATATATATCTATTTCAAATTATCCGATAGATAACTTAAAGTTAGTTTTAATAGCCAATAGAACTTTAAAATATAATAATAATAAAAACTAATAAAATATATATATCCTTAGTTAATTTTAAAATATTTCAAATTATCCGATAGATAACTTAAAGTTAGTTTTAATATCCAATAGAATTTTAAAATATAATAATAATAATAACTAATAAGATGTATATATATCTAAAATCTAACATATTCCTTATTTTTCACTCCTCCATCCGTCTACTCTCTCTCACGTTGCCAGAAGCCTTTCTTCAAGTAATTCTAACTTGTTCTTTCAATCTCTCTTCGAACATACATCTCCACACCAGGTACGAGAGTAACTTTTGTTCTTTGTCTTATATGATTATATATATATATATATAAACACACCCTACGCGCTATTTAATAAAAGTGATATGTAATATGTATCTTTTTGTCCTTTTGTGAATTAAATAAATATATATAGGTATATATACAACCTTCATCCCTTATATATATATATATATATATATATATATATATATATATTCTTATGTAGAAACACATCCTTTTTATCTCTTTATTTTTCTAAAATAAATATACATACATATATATAATTATAATTATATATATATATATATATATATTTGTAGGTATGTATATAATATGAATTTATGAATATAAATTTAATATAAATTTTTATACATAGATATATGTGTGTGTGTGAATTTGGGAATATAAATTTAATTTATATTTATATATGTAAATTATAAATTTTAGATGAGAAAATTAAGATTTAAGAATTTGGGAACTTTTGTAAATTTAAGTTAATATAAAATTGACTATTCTAATGAATTAATTAAAATATAAAGAAATATAGATTTGAAAGAGAATTTTAGATTCTCTATAATAGCTTTTAAGTTTCTAAAGTAGTTTTAGAGTAATTTTAGAGTAGTTTAAGATAATATATAAGTAGTTTTAAATTATATATTGATGTTTTTGTATATGTGTGACTTTTATAGATTTTCATTAAAACCTCTTACTGCTTAGATTTTCTTGCCGTATGACTACTTGTGAGCTAAAAGATAACAGGTAATTTGAGATTTTTTCATGTGTGTACAAACTGGTTTATTATTGTAATTTTAATTAAATAAATAAATTTATCTTGTTGAGTGTGATACAGGTAAATAAGCTGTATGAGATTATGAAATGGTAAAAGTAAATGATTGTGAAATTAATGGAATTGCTAGAATCCTGTTAAACATGCTTGCAGATATAATAAAATTTTGAAGTAATATTTTTATTTTCAAGCATGCTTGTGAGCTTAAATTATTGATGTGAAATTTTAGAGTATTATATTTCTTTCAAGCATGCTTGTCAGTCCTATTTGATATACTATATGGGGTTTTTTATTTTTCAAATATGCTCGTATGAATTTTGGATAAATATGACATGCATAAATGATGGGTTAAGGAGATGTTAGTGAGATATATATGATATGATGACCACGTGATTTGCCTCCACCTCGCGCAAAGTGGTTAGCTTTTTGTAGGGCCCCATTCCTTAATACTTACCTGACTGGGTTTGTAAAGGGGGAACGCGAGACAGTGACACCTCCTGGTTTAGTCTTTTAAAGAGGGAAGCCATAGTTTGGGCTTAGGCTCTATACCTTTGGCTGAGTACATCTCGAGCACTAGAGTAGTTTTGGTCGATCCAATGTGTGGGCCAGATCGTGGATAAGCCTGTGGCTTCAGTCAGCAGTGTAAGGCTAAACGGAGTAATAAGGGAGGTTACACATATTGCATTTTATCATGTTGTGCATATAACTATTTCGAATTATACCTTATGATCTTTTGTGTTAATAATTAATAATAGTGATGTTGGATTTGCATTGAGACCTATTGGACATGGTCATTAGTTTATATGCACATAGTAAGACTCTGAGTTACTAAGACGTTAGTGCTCACCCCATTCTTTTAATATTTTCAGGTGAAGGGCTGAATAAGAGGTAAGGGAAGTTACCGGAGGAGTGAGGTATTAGCTCTTATACTCCTCGAGCTCATGCCAGATTAATATTTACTTTTTTTGCCATGACTATAAGATATTTTTATTTGGTTTTACTATTTTTGAATCTTAAAACATTATTTAGCTAGTAGTTTAATACTTATATACCTTTGAATTCAATTTCTTAAAATATTCTAATATATGCTCAAGATGTGGACTGTGAGTCCCTATGTTTTAAATTGAATAAAATGAGTGGAGCCCTTATTGTTATATAATAACTTGAGCAGGTATTATTGCTTAATAGGGTTGAGCCCTTTTAAGTGAGTATTAACTAGCGTGAGGCGAAGTCTCAAGAATTTATAACTATATAAGTATTTGGCATATATTTAAGGGACGGAGTCCCTAACCCAATGATTATTAGAGTAGGTGTTACATTTTTGGTATCAGAGCCCGGTTGTTCTGTGGCCATTTGTTTGTTGTTTGACTTTTCTCGTTTAGAGGTCATGGCAAGTAAACATCAGTATGTGCACTTCCCTTTATTTGAGTTTAGATTTACATAAATTGTATTTTCTAACTTAAACTTTCTTTGGTTGTTTTACATAAGAGTGGATAATAATGGTGAACACCCGTAGAACCAACTCTAACCCACCACCTCCACCACCTCAAGACAACGATGCTATCTTGAGGGAGTTAAGGGATCTGGTTTGGAATATAGGACAACAAGTGAATAGGCATGAAGACGTGTTAACTGCGATAAGAGGACAAGGAGATAACCATGTCAATGTGAATGACCCTTTCAATGAGGAGGCCAATGCGCACCATTCTGAGGGTGGCCATAACATGCACAAATTTAGTAGTAGTATTGGGGCGCGCCTTCCATCTCAACCTGCTGCTATCACTAAAGTTTGGGAGAGTTTCAAGAAATTTAATCCTCCCATGTTTGAAGGAAAATTGAATTCAGTTGAAGTAGAGGAATGGGTAAAGCGGTTAGAAAAGATATTTAAGGTTGTAGAATGCACCTCTCAACAGAAGGTATGACTTGCGGAGCAGTTGCTACAAAAAGCAGCCCAACAATGGTGGGATAGCACCAAGCCTAAGGATGATGCTGACCTCACTTAGGAATAATTCAAGGATAAATTCTTTTAACATTATTTTCCCATTGCCCTTAGAGCCGAACGAGAGGCGGAGTTCCATGCTTTTAAACAAGGGAATATGCATGAGGAGGAGTTCATAACTCATTTTCTGGAATTGTCCAAATATAGTACCTACCTCTAAAAGCACCATGACCCTAAATGGATGGTAGAGCAGTTATTGGAAAAAGTTAAGCCTGGGTTGAGAACAGCATTAGCACCATTTCAAATACAAGATTTCAAAAAATTGTGCACTAAACTCCGCATCACTGCCAGAAGAATGAGGGAAGAGGAAATTGAGAAAAGGAAGAAATACTAGGCCAGGTCTGCTTCATTCATAAGACCTACTAGGGGAGTAAGTAAAAGGAACAATTATAGTGCTAGTGGTTCAAACAAGCGGCCTAACCAACTTTTGAAGAGTCAATTCAATAGACCTCCAAGGAGTCAGTTTACAGGGGGACAAAATTCTTATAGGGGATCTACTGCTCCTACGACTAGCATAACTAATAGCCAAAAGTGTGCAAAGTGTGGGAAGCTACATCAAGGAAGGGTCTAATTTGTTATAAATGTGGAAAGCCAAGTCATATCTCTAGATTCTATGAAGACGGCTCGCGAGGAGTCAATGAGACTAGAACCACCATCCCAGGGAAAGTGTTTGCAATGACTCAACAAGAGGGGAATGAAACGCCTAATTTAATTAAAGGTATTCTGAAACTTCAAAACTTTGAAATTGAAGCTCTTTTTAATTGTGGTGCAACACATTCTTTTATGTCTGATGCTTGTGTTCTGCAATTGAACTTATATGTCTATAAAATGCCATTTGATACGATTATCTCTACACCGGCTGGAGCTTCAGTGAAAGTTTCCCAAGCTTCTTTAAATTGCGTGCTTGAATTCGATGGTAGGACATCCACCATCGATCTGGTTTGTCTATCTCTGAAGGGTATTGATCTTATCGTGGGAATGGACTGGCTATCGACAAATAATGCCATCATTGACTGTAAGAGAAAGACTGTTTTCCTACCAGTCTCTCCTAGGCTTCCTAGTAGACCAAAATTGTTATCCTCTGTGCAGGTTGAGAGATGTATTCGCAAGGGTTGTCAAGCCTATATGGTGTTTTTCTCTATTCAAGCCGAAGTAGAGAAAGACGTGGATAAGATTGCAGTAGTTAGTGAGTTTCCTGAAGTGTTTCCTAAAGAAATGATAGGATTGCCTTCAGAAAGAGAAGTAGAGTTTTTCATTGATCTTGTGCCTGGGACGGAGCCTATTTCTAAAATTCCCTACCAGATGTCTCCATTAGAGTTGGCAGAGCTGAAGAAACATATTAAGGAGCTTATGGATAAGGGCTTCATTAGGCCCAGTGTGTCTCCCTGGGGATCACCGGTATTATTTGTGAAGAAGAAATATGAAAGCATGAGACTATGTATCAACTACTGCCAACTGAATAAGGTAACCATCAAGAATAAGTATCATTTACCTCGAATTGATGATTTTCTTGATCAGCTTATTGGAGCAGCTATTTTCTCCAAAATTGATTTGAGATCAAGCTACCACCAATTACGAGTTCGAACTAAGGATATTCCAAAGAATGCATTTCGTACTAGATATGGGCACTATGAGTTTTTGGTTATGCCATTTCGATTAACCAATGCCCCAGTGATTTTCATGGACTACATGAACAAGATCTTTAGGCCCTACTTGGATCAATTTGTAGTGGTTTTCATCGATGATATCCTCATCTACTCTAAGAATGAGGAGGAACATAAGGAGCATCTCAGAATAGTATTACAGGTGTTAAAGGAGCATAAACTTTATGCAAAACTATCCAAGTGTAAATTTTGGCTCAAGGCAGTGAAATTTTTGGGCCACGTTGTGTCGGCGGAAGGGGTGTCTGTAGATCCCAACAAAGTTGAGGCAGTATTAAACTGGGAAAGACCACAAAGTGTTACTGAGATCAAAAGTTTTTTGGGGTTGGCAAGCTACTATAGGAGGCTCATCAAAGGATTTTCACAGATAGCCATGCCACTGACTAAGTTAACAAAGAAGGATTCTCCATTTGTCTGGACTGAAAAGCGTGAGACAGCGTTCCAGGATTTGAAGACCAAATTGACTATAGCACCTGTACTTGTGATCCCAGACCCTACACAAACTTTTACATTATATACGGATGCTTCTAAGAAAGGTCTTGGGTGTGTTTTAATGCAAAATGGCAAGGTTATAGCCTATGCCTCAAGACAACTAAGGCCACATGAGGAGAATTATCCGACACATGATTTGGAGTTGGCAGCAGTAGTGTTTGCTTTGAAGATTTAGAGACATAATCTCTATGGTTCGCAGTTTGAAGTCTTTAGTGACCATAAGAGTTTAAAATATTGGTTTGACCAGAAGGAGCTTAATATGAGGCAGAGAAGGTGGATGGAGTTCTTAAAAGATTACGATTATAAATTGAAATATCATCTTGGAAAGGCTAATGTTGTTGCGGATGCTTTAAGCAGGAAGTCTATCCATGCAGCCCAAATGATGGTTCGAAAGCAGAAATTATTTAAGGATGTCCAAAATACCCTAATTGAGATATTAGGATTGATCGCCACCATGGAAGCATTGACAATTGAGAGTGTAATGTTGGAGGAGGTAAAGCTAGCACAGCTAGACGATGAGTTTCTATTAAAGGTTAGAGAAGAAGTTGAGGAAGGAAGAGGTAAAGATTTTGAGGTTGAAAATGATGGGATCTTGAAGTATAAAGGAAGGATATGCCTTTCTAGCGATAAGGGGTTGAAGAAACTTACATTGGAGGAAGCGCACAAGAGTAAATATACCATTCATCCTAGAGCAACAAAAATGTATCATGACTTGAAGAGGGGTTGGTGGTGGCCAAGTATGAAGAAAGAAGTGACTGAATTTGTAACTCGCTATTTAACTTGTCAGAAGGTTAAAATTGAACATCAGAAGCCTCTAGGATTATTACAAAATCTGATGATTCTAAAATAGAAATGGGATAGTATCACCATGGATTTTATCATGGGTCTACCTAGAACCACATCAGGACATGATGCCATCTGGGTAGTCATTGACCGTTTGACCAAATTAGCTCATTTCTTAACTATTAAGTCTAACTACCCACCTGAAAAGCTGGCACATATTTACATAAATGAAATAGTTAGATTACATGGGGTGCCAGAGAGTATTGTGTCAGATCGAGACCCACAATTTACTTCAAGGTTATGGAGATTGCTACAGAATGCTATGGGAACTCAGTTGAATTTTAGCACTGCTTATCATCCTCAAACCAATGGACAGTCAGAAAGGTCCATCCAAACTCTTGAGGATATGTTACGGGCATGTGCAATTAAATTGAAAGGAAGTTGGGATCGTCACCTTCCACTAGCAGAATTTGCTTATAACAACAGTTTTCATTCGAGTATTCAGATGGCGCCTTATGAGGCATTATATGGGAGAAAGTGTAGATCTCTCCTTTGTTGGACAGAGTTGAGTGAGAGGAGCTTATTGGGTCCTGATTTGGTGGACCAAACTACTCAAAAGATTGAGTTAATCAAACAGAAATTACTCACAGCTCAGAGCAAACAGAAAAGCTATGCTGATAAATGGAGGCGACCATTGGAGTTTATGGTGGGCGACCATGTTTTTCTAAGAGTCACACCAATGACTGGTATTGGAAGGTCGATCAAAGCTAAGAAGCTGACGCCTCATTTCATGGGTCCTTATGAGATTTTGGACAGAGTAGGACCCGTGGCGTATAGAATTGCATTACCCCCTCAGTTAGCAAATGTCCATAATGTCTTTCATGTATCTCAACTGAAGAAGTATCAACCAGACCCCTTACATATCATTGAACCTGAGGAGATAGAGGTCAAAGAGAATATGACATATAAAGCTAAATCAGAATGGATTGTGGATGTTATGGATAAGCAACTGAGACATAAAATCATTCGATTAGTAAAGGTCATGTGAAAGGGAATGACTCCCAGTGATGCAACTTGGGAGACTGAAGAAAAGATAAAACAAGAATATCCACACTTGTTTGTTTAGGTATGCATTGTTTTGTGTACTTTATATATGTATATTTGTTTGACTTGGATTATTTTGAGTGCCTCTAAATTTTGAGGACAAAATTTTTTTAGGAGGGGAGAATTGTAACATTCTCAAAAAGTGTTAGTGACTTTAAGAAATGATATAAGATTAAATATTAGGCTTAAAGAGTAGGGTATAAGATAGGATAAGGAAAAAGTCAACTTTCACCTATTTAAAAATTTATTTTTATATATATAATTTAAAAAGCTAAAGATTTAAAAGTAAAAAAAAACTAATAAGATATATATCTTTAGTTAATTTTAAAATATTTCAAATTATTCGAGAGTTAACTTAAAGTTAGTTTTAATAACTAATAGAATAATAATAAAAACTAATAAGATATATATATATATCCTTAGTTAATATTAAAATATTTCAAATTATCCGATAGATAACTTAAAGTTAGTTTTAATATCCAATAGAATTTTAAAATATAATAATAATAATAACTAATAAGATATATATATATATATATATATATCTAAAATCTAACATATTCTTTATTTTTCACTTCTCCATCCGTTTGCTCTCTCTCACGTCGCCAGAAGCCTTTCTTCAAATAATTCTAACTTGTTCTTTCAATCCCTCTTTGAACATACATCTCCACACCAGGTACGAGAGTAGTTTTTGTTCTTTGTCTCATATGGTTATATATATATATATATATAAACATACTCTACGCACTATTCAATAAAAGTGATATGCAATATGCATCCTTTCGTCCTTTTGTAAATTAAATAAATATATATATAGGTATATATACAACCTTCATCCCTTATATATATATGTAATTATAATATATATATATATATTCTTATGTAATATATATATCATTTCATCTCTTTATTTTTCTAAAATAAATATACATACATATATATAATTATATATATATATTTGTAGGTATGTATATAATATGAATTTATGAATATAAATTTAATATAAATTTTTATACATAGATATATGTGTGTGTATGAATTTGAGAATATAAATTTAATTTATATTTATATACGTAAATTATAAATTTTAGATGAGAAAATTAAGATTTAGGAATTTGGGAACTTTTGTAAATTTAAGTTAATATAAAATTGATTATTCTAATGAATTAATTAAAATATAAAGAAATATAAATTTGAAAAAGAATTTTAGATTCTCTATGATAGCTTTTAAATTTCTAAAGTAGTTTTAGAGTAATTTTAGAGTAGTTTAGGATAATATATAAGTAGTTTTAAATTATATATTGATATTTTTGTATATATGTGACTTTTGTAGATTTTCATTAAAAGCTCTTATTGCTTAGATTTTCTTGCCGTGTGACTACTTGTGAACTAAAAAAGAATAGGTAATTCGAAATTTTTTCATGTGTGTGCAAACTGGTTTATTATTGTAATTTTAATTAAATAAATAACTTTATCTTGTTGAGCGTGATACAGGTAAATAAGTTGTATGGGATTATGAAACGATAAAAGTAAATGATTGTGAAATTAATGGAATTGCTAAAATCCTGTTAAACATGCTTGCAGATATAATAAAATTTTGACGTAATATTTTTATTTTCAAGCATGCTTGTGAACTTAAATTATTGATGTGAAAATTTAGAGTATTATATTTCTTTCAAACATGCCTGTTAGCCCTATTTGATATACTATATGGGGTTCTTTATTTTTCAAACATGTTCGTATGAATTTTGGATAAATATGACATGCATAAATGATGGGTTAAGGAGATATTAGTGAGATATATATAATATGATGACCACGTGGTTTGCCTCCACCTTACGCAAAGTGGTTGGCTTTTTGTAGGGCCCCGTTCCTTAATACTTACTTGGCCAGGTTTGTAAAGGGGGAACGCGAGACAGTGACACCTCCTGGTTTAGTCTTTTAAGGAAAGAAGCCATAGTCTAGGCTTGGGCTCTGTACCTTTGGCCGGGTACATCTCGAGCACCAGAGTAACTTTGGTCGATCCAATGTGTGGGCCAGATCGTGGATAAGCCTGTGGCTTCAGTCAACAGTGTAAGGCTGAATGGAGCAATAAGAGAGGTTACACATATTGCATTTTATCATGTTGTGCATATAACTATTTCGAATTATACCTTATGATCTTTTGTGTTAATAATTAATAATAGTGATGTTGGATTTGCATTGAGACCTATTGGACATGGTTGTTAGTTTGTATACACATAGTAAGACTCTGAGTTACTAAGACGTTAGTGCTCACCCTATTCTCTTAATATTTTCAGGTGAAGGGCTGAATAAGAGGTAAGAAAAATTACTAGAGGAGTGAGCTATTGGTTCTTATACTCCTCGAGCTCATGCTGGATTAATATTTACTTTTTTTCCCATGACCATAGGATATTTTTATTTGGTTTTACTATTTTTGAATCTTAAAACATTATTTAGTTAGTAGTTTGATACTTATAGACCTTTGAATTTAATTTCCTAAAATATTCTAATATATGCTCGAGATGTGGACTGTGAATCCCTATGTTTTGAATTGAATAAAATGGGTGGAGCCTTTATTGTTATATAATAACTTGAGCAGGTATTATTGCTTAATATGGTTGAGTCCTTTTAAGTGAGTATTAACTAGCGTGAGGCGAAGTCTCAAGAATTTATAACTATATAAGTACTTGGCATATATTTAGGGGACGGAGTTCCTAGCCTAACGATTATTAGAGTAGGTGTTACAGATCTAACTAACTGCTTATGACTCTTTGCTATAGATGACCCTTCACCATTTTATCTGGCTATGGTGAGTGATTGTACTAACATCCTCTATGCACTTGGCGAGCATCGAAACTTCTCCTGCGCCTCATTTGCTTTGGCCCCAGCTTCCTTTAAGTTACACAGGAAAGAGAGTTCATGGATTTATATCTATTAGAATGCCCATAGTGGATGCTTGGGCTTATTATGATTCTGCCAGTAGTGTTAGCACTGCATTTGTGACAATTGGTCTATCTTCTTATACATCGATGCAGGCCTACCATGATACCACTGATCCATCTTCTTCCATAACGACAAATACATAGGCTTACCATGACACCGTGAATCCATCTTCTTTCATACCACCCATGCATTTTGTTGATTTTAGTAGTGCTAGCTCTTTATATTATATGTCGTCAAAACCTCAATTGCACTGCATTACTCTCAACTCATCATTTGTCACCCCTCAATCTCACATGCCATGTGACTCCATTCCTTTCACACCCTTATTTTCTGACTAAGCAATGTTTACTTTTAGGTTTACTTCTGGGCCTTTTGTATATGTTGGATCATAATAAGTGGAGTATACATAACACCTTAGCCAATTCCTCCAATTCAATCCCCTTAATGGAATATAAATCCCGTGGCATACTATCGAGCATAAGGTAAAAGAAACAACCATAACAAAGAAGATGAAGACAAAGTAGAGGATGAAGAAGAAGATGAAGAAGAAGAAGAAGAAGAGGAGGAGGAAGAAGAAGAATATCATCTCATGCGACGATGAGGCCAACAATTAAGAACAATGACTCGATATAATTTAGGAAATCATTTTTTTAAATGGTTGGTATAACTTTTTTTGTACCTATGTGTTTATATCTTATTCATTATTCCATATTATGACTTTCCTTTTCAACAATTATAAAATTTTTATAACTTTAATATTGAGTTCAACTATATTTAATAAGTGTAATTAATTACTCATCAAATTTTTAAAAAATCTTACTAATTTATCAAATTTAAAGAAAATTCACCTTCATTTTTCTAGAATAATTTTATTATTCTTAAATAATTTTATCAAGTTTAAAGGAATTAACATTTAATTTTTTATTTTAAATAATTAAACTTTATTTTTATAAAATAATTTTTACAAGTTTTATTTTTAATAATTTTTTAAACATTATAATTAATATTTAGATTAATTTTCTAATATATCTTAATTTAAAAAATAATTAAATTAAAACAAATAAAAATTTTAACTATATTAAAAAAATAAAATTAGAGATCACGGCTAGCCTTAACTATGACCCCTTATATAAAAGTAAAAAATAAAAAGGGTCATGGTTGGGCCCCAACGATGACCCTCAATGTAAAAATAAAAAATAAAAAAGTCACAAACTTAATTAAAAAAAATTATATGTTGTATCTAGGGAAAAAATATCGACTATGCATGAGGAGAATTTATAATTTTAGCCATTGCAATAGAGTCAAAATCCTCAAGAAGGGGAATATTATAATTATAGAGGGAGAATTAATTGACTATAGTCAACCAAAAGTAAATATTACATGACTGAATAACTTTTTATGGGACAAATTTAAGAAAATTAATATGTTGGTGAATTAAAAGTTTTAATCACAAATATTATTCACAGAACTTGGGTTGTATTATTACAAAGTTGTTCCATGCCCCATTAATATATTCAAAAATTAATCCACAATATATACATGTCAAATGTAGAAAATTATTAATTATTTAATTGCATACTTATAGTCATTCAATTTTTATAAAACTATAAATTATATACTTATTAAGTTTCTCCAAATACACAAGTGACGTCCAATTTGCAATACTTCAAGTTTATTAATGTTTTTTAAAACTTATTTTTCCCTTTTGTGAAATGGGAACTAAGCCTAAAAGAGTAAAGAAAAACTAAAACAAAAAGAGTAGACGTTATTCTAAGATTAGAAGCCTCACTAGTATTCTTATAGTGTGTTTGGAGAGGCAAAAACTACGTTTGCTGACTAGTGTTCTGCAAAAGCAACATATTATTGCTTTGTACAAAACGTGGTTTGGGGGATGAGGAAGTTTTTCCAAACATGCACTTAAAAGCTAGCAAAGCTATATCTTCAGACAAATGAATTAAGGAGTGAAGATCCAAATCATGGTTGAAGTTGACATTTGCCAACCAATTATCATAAACATTAGTTTCCATGTAAAAATATTGAAAACTAACTTCCCAATCCCTATGGAGCCAAAATATGGTTGATAATATGAAGATTGCCCATATTACTAGTTCTATTACTGGTAAAAGTCTCAATTATAAAGAGCAAGAATCACACTTTATTGATAAACATATTTAGAGAGGAGTAAATAGGTGTGATATGTAAAAAATTTAGTAATTTAAAATTTTGCTAATATAAAAGTAAGGAAAGTACAAGGTGGAGGGAAGAGTTACTTAATGGAACACTTAAACAGTAACTAAACAAAGTACACAAATATTAATAGATAAAATAACATATAATAAGCAAGTGGAGTGAACTTATATGATAATGAAGTGAGTAGTCCAAAATTAAAGATGAAGTGTGCTGAATGTGAGTGGAGGTGGCAAATAGTAAGTTGGTGGAGCAAGTTAAGTATGAACAAGTGGAGCCAACTTAACACTTACAGATAAACTGAGTTGCTATATTACGAATGGAATGAATTGTATGAAAATAGAAGATCATCCAAAAGTAGCAAAAGCAAAAAGTGCAGTAATTAAAAGAGATGAGGAAAGAGAATACCACTTAACAAACTTTATTCTAGTTTAGTTCTTCAAGCCTATGTTCAATCCCTTTAAAATTTAAGGGATTTTTCTTTACTCTATTTGAGAAAATATTACAAAATAAGTGATTTTTACGTATTTACCACTAACATAGGTTTTACAAGCTCATTTTAAACTTATCTAATATTTTCTATAGCTCTTCCTTAATTAATTTTCTCAAAGGTTTACAATAGTAATATGAATGAACAAAATTTTCCATTTGAACTAAAGTTTTCTTTTAAGCTCAAAATTGCTCCTTACAAGCTAATTAACTAGACACTAAGAATATAGGTCTTTATTTTCAAACATGGTACTCACGATGATTTTCAACAATTGTTCTTGTTTCGCACTTATGTTTCTCGTGTGTGTGTGTGTGTGTGTATCTTTAGTGACTCATAGCTGTTAGAGATTATTTGATAGTGGCAGAGGCTTTTTGGTTGGAGTAAGAATGACGTGTCTCCAATATTTATGAACTTTCATCTTTACAGTAACTTGCAACATAAGCAACTCTTTCCAAGCAACCTATTTTGTCTAATCATCATAAATGTTATTAAATACTCATTTCATAGGTTAAAGATAGATTATTATCTTTTTATAACCAAGATAGCTATAGTAAAGAGAGAGGCAAAAAGAATAAGGTTCTCATATTATATTTACGTTTTATCTAAACAAAAGTAACCTATCTTTTGTTGTATATCTATTAATGTTTATGTTTTCAAATAATAACATTATAAACATAGGCTAGTAGCAAATGAATTTTTACATGAATGGATTTTAGGTGTAGTTATCATTAAAGTCATGATTAAATCGGACCAACATCCATTTCAAGTCTCCCAATACCAATCTCATAAGTAAGTTGCAAACCATCCAACATCCCCCACAACTTGACTATAAATAAGGAACAAATTTTTAGATTGTGAGTAAACCAGATAGAACACCCATCATTATCATCTTTATTAAGCCTCTTACATCTAGCTCTATTTGGGTTACCTGTTGAAGGCCTACATGCGTAAAGTACTATGATCCTTAATTCCTTTTTACTTTTTAAACCCGAGAAAGTAATTTTAGTACATGGATTCATACCATAATAGGTGAAAAACTCAAACTTCATTATTTTTCTTATTGAATCTTTAAATTGTTCAACCTATACTTATTTGCTCTGATAGGTTTAAAAATATATAATTTTTTCTTAATTTTTAAGACATTTTTATATAAAATTTATCTATATGAAATCACAACAAAAATAAAATATCTCAAATAATCATCAATATGATAATGTTAATTTATCTACATAAAGAAAAACATAATGTTGTTTGGGTGTTTTTTTAATTTTTTTAATATAACAATTTGATAAATTTACATGTATTAGATAGATTTGGGACAAATAAGTGTTATGTCTATCTTTGCTTTTGATGCACTCTTTTTTTTGGGTTAGGAAGAAAATTATTCAATTATTATAATTACTAAATTATTTTACTTATATATTAAAAATTATTTTTTTAAGTTGTTTGTATCTTTTTGCATCTAGAGTAATATTTTCAAAAATTTTAAAGATTATGATATAGACAAACAACTAACAATTAACAACCTCAGTAATCAACAATAATATATATATACACATATATACATGCACACACACACAAATTAAGAAAAATAATATTCTAGTGACTTTTTTTAGCAGCAGTTTTAAATGTTGCTAAATGGCGTGATGGGTAGACATTTACCTAAAACATCCATTATGAGTGATTTAATTGTAGTGTTAGGCAATTGCTACTAAACCAGGTTTAGCGGGGATTATAGTTTAGTAGTTGTAGTTATATAAAATGAATGCTTTAATAGCTGTTTTAACTGTCACTAAATTCTTTTTTTCTTTAGGTCCAAACTTCTTCTCTTACTTATATATTAGTAGTTCTACAAATCTATAAACTTGAAGTTCGAAAAGGTTCAATTTACAATTTGACATTAAAAATTTAAATATATTGGATTACAAATATAATAAGTTTAAAGTCAAGTTTAAATACAATCACAATGTATCTAAACTAGTTTTTGTTATTACAAAAGTTTGCTGATTGAGTTGCATCTTTAGTGTTTCTACTATCGTAATTACTATGTGCTTGAAATTAAACATGAAATGATATTAGTAACAAACTAAAAGACTAAAAGAAATAAACATTGATTCATATACTTTAACTAGAATGAAAAGCTTATAAAATTACCGTTCAAGTACTAATACAAGCAATCTTAAGCAGCAGTTAATCCTTAAGCTTTTTAAGAAGGAATGCCAAAGCTGCATTCATTTTTTTTTTATTGTTTTTGTTGTTGTTATAATCTAAGTTACTCCACATCATTTTGACACTTCGTGTATGAAGGCCCAAAAGGTGGAATCTTTTTATGGACATGAGCAGAATGGCCAAACACTTAGACGAGAAAGCACATAATCCCAATCCTTGGACTTGACTGGGTGTTCCTGGCTTTCTAAAAATAAAACCAACAAATCTAACTTGAAATATCATGAGAAAAAGAGTCCTAAATTTGATGCATTGATATATTCTCCTACAAGTTCAAGCAAACACAAAAATTAATACATCATTTTAGCAATACATCATTTCAACTAAATCAAGACTTAGTACTTTATTCCTAAATAATTCATATATTTATAATGATTGCTTTAACTTTCTCATTGACTACAAATCCATCAAGCCTCTTATGTGTGGCAATCCAAGCATCTCCTTAGGTGATTGGCCCTCATGCTCAACCTCTTACAAAGTTTAAAATATATATTTTAACATCATAAATTACATCAAAAGTTTAGTTATAGTACCAAAGTGAACTTACTATTTTGGCCTTTTTTTGTGCAAGGCTTTTTGATTCAATAATGTGTGGGGATTATCTGCTTTCATTTGTTTTATTATTTTTCTCTGAAACCACTTGATGATTGATAGAAACACATTAATGATATCAACCAAAAATAATAAAATATTATAAAAAATGTTATCACCTTAGTTCTTGGGTCTTTTTGGTAGCCCATGTACAATGCCTATTGGTCTCTTAAAATGCATTTTAGGACAATGGCAAGTAACTCATCTCTAGTCTTTTGTGCCATCCTGTATAATGTCATACAAGTCCTTCTACTGCTACTTCACTTAATTTTGATAGATATAAAAACATAGCTCTTATGCTCATCTCTGACAGCAAAGTGTGCTTACAATATAAAATAAAGTTTTGGATATAAATAAAGGCGGACAAACCATAAAAGAGTTTAATAATCAATGTACTACCTATACAGTGTATCTAAATATGTCATTCTTATACTAAAGTGGAACTTTGTTCCAACTTGTCTAGCTAAGTAGAAATACCATGAAGTTTTTAGAAACATTCCTTAAAATTCACCTCCCTCTCCAATGAACTTAACTTGGTTGTTGAATAGCACAACTATCAGTTGCCCTTGAGAAAGGACCCAAACATCTTTCATAGTTAATTTTCTGGGTCTAACATCTCCTTACCCATATGAAGAATTAAAGTTAATGCACAAATTTAGCTAAAATCAACTCAACGCACTAGAATTTGTTATCTTACTTACCAATAATAAGGGTTGATAATGATGACAAGTTAAATTTGTTTTCTTATTATTATGCTTGCATCTTTTGGGTGGACGAGATAGGGAGAAGATAACCATCTAATGTAATTAAATAAATGTATCAATTGCAGATCCCAAAGCACAACCAAAAACACAAAAAAGTAGTATTATAAAAATGCAATCTCGAGCCTATCATCATTTTGCATATACTTGAATAAGGATTTTGTAAGCAAATATAAATATATAAAAATTGAAGAGAGTGAGAGGGTAGGCCATGCTTCAATAGATGCCCTATACATTGCAAAATTTATTTCGAGAAAAGGAAAAATGGAGATATAGAGAGAGAGAGAGAGAGAGAGAGAGAGAGAGAGAGAGAGAGAGAGAGAGAAAGAAGATAGACTTGAAATTATAGACTAGTGTGGGCTTTATTTCCAAAGAGGATTATCGCCATGTGGGCTTCTACCTTATGACATCGCCAATATGGGGTTCTACCACTGGTCATTATCAAGGTTGTGGGGGTTGTGCTATGCAAATGAATGGGAGGGAGCACACAATTCAGAATGGGTTAGGGTTATGATGTAAATGGGGGTTGAAGGATCTAAAAATAAAAAAGCTCTAACTGTAATTTTGAAAAATTACAATTAGCCTCAATGGCCTAACTATTATGTTGCTAAAACTACATTTATAAAAACTACTAGTAAGTCATGTTTTAGTTGTGGTTTTCTTAATTGCCATTAAACTGCACTTTTATTTTTTATTAGTTATATATATATGTATGTATATATATGTTAGCATTAACAGTATGGCAAAAGAAAGATTAAGGAAGTTTAGGCCAATCTAAAAGCTCTGTACTGCTTAGTTCTTAGGATAAGATACAATGAATTTTTTCTCTTGACTAAGAGAAGTAATAAGGATTGTTTGTAGCTACTTGTGTATGTTGTGTATACTTGGGATGGAGTGACTATTTTTTAATAGTAACAACTAAATGTAAGAGTCTTGTTCATATGTTTTAGAGTTTGTGTTCTTACATACTTAAAGATTAGTACCAATTATCACCTAGTCTTAGGGTTTTATAATATTTTCTATCTTGTGGGCCTTGGTAATATGGATTTAATAGCTTTAGGGTTATGAAATTAGTATGCCTATAAAGTTCTCATAACTATATATATATATTATTTAAATAGCACTTTATCCATCTTTCAAAAGGACGCGTAATTTTTTATTATAAATAAAAGGATTATGAATTTAAATAATTCTTTTTAAAGGAAACAAAAGTAATTTACCAAAATCTTTTAAAATTAGGTTAAATTCCTTAGATTTTATTATCAAAAATTTTAATAAAAATAATATATGAATTTTTTTTAATTTAATAATGTAATGTTGAGATATAAAAAAAATTACTTCCTTATATTTTTATTAAACATTTTTTATAATAAATATAAACTTAAATACATTAAGTCACGTGAGAGATATTACCAAAAAAAAAAAAAAAGCAGCATGTGCAATGCATTAACGAGGATTGTAATGTCCAAGCGATGTTGAAATTTGCTATGAAATGTGAAGGCATGCATTAGTTAACGCCCTTGCTCAAGTGGAAACCAACAAAATTAGGGGCCATGACAATTGACAAGGGACATGACCTTTAGTTAACATTCAATCCATGTAGTATTTACTTTTTATTTTTAATCTTATCCTCTTTGTAGCCCTTGTTTATTAAATTTCATACATATTATGCTAATAATAGGGTTGACTTCATTAGATTCAACTTATCTCACACGTCACAACTATTCCATTGATCATACTCTCACTCAATCTTCAATCAATTTAATTATACACCTATCTCCTTGAACTTCGGACTTAACCAAAGCCCAACAAATGGATTAGGGCTACAACTAACTTATTATTATTTTCCTATAAATGGATTAGGGCTACAACTAACTTATTATTATTTTCCTATACTTATAAATAGCCCTTAAAGTACAAGGTATAATTTACATTTCACCATTATTTTCCTACACTTTTTGTATAATCATTAACTTAAAATACTGAAGTATTTACGGTAGCTTTTGCTTCCCAAAATTGCCGCAAACATTCACCAAGCAGACCCTCAAAACTAGGCGTGACTCTCTATCAAGTAACTACTTATAATATATTATGAAGTTAGTTAATTGAAATTGGTAGGTTAACTAAAGATGAGGTTGCGCATGGCGTGAGGCCTCTAGGAAAGTGGGAGGTAGTAACCAATGATTTTCAACATTCCCCACATCGCCCAGTCTCCCTTGTCCTTCTCCATTACGCTTCAGTTTTCAAATTTGCCACCTTCCTCTCCCTACCAAAACGACAAACTCATCAATCTTTGCATCCCCATTGACATAACTGTCACGTGCTTGTCTTTTGTGTTTTTTCGCCCATTCCGAATCCCCCAAGCCCAAACTAATTTCGCTTGTACATGTACCTATCCAAATCAATTCTCTGTCATGGTCCATACTATTCCTGCGCACCTTCCTCACATCTCCCCACGTTTAATTATTTATTCTATAATGAGATTCAGTCAATTCTATCCTTTGGTGGATTAAAAAAATTATAAAATTTTATATATAATTTTTTATATTTTATTATCAAATTTTTTAATTGAAATATGACAAGTGTATAATTTTTTTTAATAATATTATAATAAATATATAATTTTTAAGATAATTACATAATTTTTAATTAAATTATATATTTGTTATAATATTATTAAAAAATTATATCATTATTATATCTTAATTAAAAAAATTTAATAACAAATATATAAGACATTACATCTAAGTTTAATCCAAAAAATTATTTATGTCCAAATAATCTAATTAAATACTTTTAGTTAAATAGTTAACTAAGTATTAATTCATAATGACAAACATTTTTAATTTTCATTTATTTTATACTCATTTTCAATTTTCAATTACATTTACTATATTTGAATTCCATAAAAAAATATTTATTATATTCTCATAGTATTAAAAAACTCAATATTATTATTATTATTATTATTAGAAACGATTCTTACCTAAAATTTAAAATACAATTCAACTATAACTTAAAACTAAACTTTGTGGTTTTCTTCAAAAATTAGATTAAATTAAGTGACAAGATATAAATAGCAATAATATTGAATACTTGCTACTTGTCAAATATTAAAAAAAAAATGAAATCCTCCAAATTACGAATGAGTAACTAAAGTCTAACTGAAAAGTCTGGAACCAGTCAAACATAATAACAGATACAATCAAGGACACGTCATTACCTCGATGACGCGTAAGGTTATTTTCGTAAACAGGTCCATCCCCCCTCCTCCGTGTAACGGACTGATGAGAAATTGACAACCGGAATAGCAGGTGAAAAAGTCATTAAAAAAGCGTGAAGAACCCCACCATTCCCCCCTTATCTTAGACGCCACGTGTCCGTTTTATCCTTTTCCCCCACCAACACGCTTAAATATGCCTACGATTTTAGGGCGAAACCCTGTAGAAACCCCGCTTTTACCGATAAGTCTGAAAAATTAGAAGACTTCAGTTCTCATCCTCTCTCTCTCTCAAAATGGCCGCTACTTTCATCCCCGTCCGCCTCGCCGTTATCCAAGCTTCTGCCAGCTCCGGCCACCGTAAGCCCGATCAAGATCGCCGGAAAAGTTCGTCCTCCAACTGGTGGACTCCGATCTTCGGTTGGTCTTCTGAACCCGACTACATTGACTCCAACAACAGCAAAACCGCCGATCTCCCGGAGAAATCCGAGTTCGTTACCGAGTCGAAATCAAAACCTGGAGGACGACGGTTTGCCGGTTGCTTCACGGAGGACAAGGCGAGGCAGCTCCGGTTGATGACCATGGAGACGGAGTCCTTTCACGACACCATGTATCACTCGGCGATCGCTTCTCGACTCGCCTCCGACTTTAAGACTCGCTCCGATCTGTAAATTCTCCGGCGCCGGCAACCTAACATTATATATCTTGCTAGATAAATTTTCTTTCCCCTGTTGCTGTCTTGCGTGTCAAATTTTAGGCGTTGATGGCACTGTTGGTGATTAATGATGAAGAACGTATAATAGTTTGGATGATTATGCAGTATTACAGTTTACTTGTGACAGAAATCATGTATATAAAATCAAGTTTGTAGTGATCCTCATCGGATCTTGTTTTCGTTGTTTCAAAATTCAAAGGGAATGATGATGGATCTGATTGTAGAGCCATTATGTTTCAAAAATTGGGTGGATCTGACGCAGGATACCAACTTGGCTGACAAGAATTGGATCATGTGTTCAAATAATTGAAGAATCAACGTTACGTAGGCCGTTATGGGGCCCCACTTCTAACTTCGATGATTATCCTAAACTGGAAACGCATCCGCACCGATGATATAGGTGGAGGTGCATGTACTGAATCACTGAACTATGTTCTAAATGGGAATCTTGGATTGGATCCTGGAATATAAAATCCAAGCCCTCAGGCATTGGCATCCGGCCCAAGAATATGCTGATACTGTGAGTGGTAAGGATATTTCCTATAAGATCGCGTGTATTAAATAATTCTAGAAATTGTCTTGTAAGTTAAGACTGTAGGGGCAAGTTGTGCTAATGGACTAGGATGTCGTTTTTAGTATCGACTACCATAAATTCTATTGCCGAGGATATTTGCAGGAACTAGCTCCTATTCAATCATCAGTTCCTTTGTTTTATTTGTATTCAAACTTCTGATGAATAATCCTTCCAAGTTTGGGAGAACGAAGGTTCTAAAAGTATATAAATGACATACTCTCAAGAGAATATTCAATGGGACAATTCTTTCGCTTTCAAAATGCATTACTAACATATTATTGTTATTAATTGTTAGATAAATTTAAATCTTCTTATTTAATAATCCATATTACTAGTAAATGTTTTTTTTATCAATAATTCATTCGACAAAAGTAAAATTGGCTGTACTTTTATTACCAAATTCTTTAATAAAAATATAGTACTTAAAAAAAATCTTTTAAAAAGTTCAATCACTTGATGTTAAGTTATATAAAAAAATTCACATATTATGTTTTAACTGAAAAATCTAACACTTAAAAATTTCACTTAAAGTTTGTCATATTCCATATCACTGCCAGCAAGGCAAGATGACCGCATATAATTATAATTCATCTTTCCTTGTCACTTCTCTAAGTTACCACGATAAGATGAATTTCAATAAGAGGAACAGATGAATTCTTCATCTGTTTCTGTTATCTCTTTATGGCTTCGGTTTTATTTTTATTTTCATTTTGCTAATTTGTGCAATTTCTGGATTGGAGTTACCAGATTTGCACTATTATCAACTATTGGATACATTGAGAAGGAATTTGCTTTAGGGATGAATTATAATTTGATAGATTTAAGGAACGAATTGTAACTTATTAGGATTGATTTAATTGCTGGATGAGTGGGGTTTGCGAAAGAAATTTGATTTAATTGCTATGCGATTTGTGGCCTTCCAATATTACAAGTTTACCTTTTAATACATGTCAGTTATCAAGCGTCTGAGTTAAGTCACATTTCTGTTAGTAATTTAACCAAATTATTAATAAAGATGATTCCCTGCATAAAATTAAAAGTTTAAGAAATCTAATATCACTTTTTGCAATTCAAAAGATTTCATACGCATAACTTAAAATTTGGAAGGAATTTATGTGTATTTTAACCTTATAAATACAATGAAATTTTCCATCTCCAACATATCACAGTTACAATATCGTGTCCGCTTATGAGTTTCTCCATCTGACTTTCAAATTTTATGAAATAATGTTAGACCGGCAAAGGCAGAAAATGCTTCAGATATTAATATTAACATTTGATTTAAATGCAGACAATACCAGCAACGGCAGAAAATGCTACAGGCGTGAAAAAGAAAAAGAAACATTTAAAGGCAGACAAAAATATGCCAGTTGTGAATTGATAAAAACAAAGCGCAAGCAAATGGCACGATTTAAAATCAAAACAAGACAATAGGAAAAGCGAGCGGAAAGAGCACATACACACATGATGAAAGCTAAGCATTAGATACTTACAAAAATCTCAAGGGCCAAGGCTTCTCCTGCCGACCAAGATACATAAAAATATGCCATTGCCAAGTCAACAAAACAACCAGTCCCTCTCTGAAAAATAATTTCTGCAATATTCTTTTTCTATTATTTATTTATTTACTTATTTATCTTCTTTGTTGCTACACAGATTGGTCAAAATCAGCCAGCCAAGAGTATTGAGTGAGATTGGTCACAAATATTTTTTTATGGCCCAGGAACTACTTAACCCTGCAACAAATACATCTGACATTGGAATCATCCCCAATACTTTATAAAGAGAAGACTTGCAAAATCAGCAGCATCCATGAGGAATTCATCATCATTTGATAGCTTTGACAACATTCTACCTTAAAAAGACAGTTCACAAAAGAAACTGTACCTAAATCAGGTTTGAAGAATGGATAACATAACTGGTACTAGAGTTATCAGGAAATCTAGGAATCACTGGTATTCGAGCATTTTGAATTCTAAGAACAGCTTCCTAACTCCCTAGTTATAGTTATTCCACTCAATATAGTAACCACATCAAAAGATGCAACTCTCAAAGAATACATTGAACAGTAATCTTCCAAAACAATTTATGAAAGTATGAAATCATGATCAAATTTGACCTATACTATTTAAGGAGTTCGAGCAGCAAAAATTATCGAAAACTTCTTGCTACTGAGCTAAGCGCAATCACTTGTTTTCCATATGTACTGGGTATAGGCATGAGTGATAAACATGATGAAATAATGATCAAAGATAAAAGGGGTATTATTTATACTCACGGGATTTTTATAATTTTGACCAAATAAGAACCACAATTTCCATCGTAGCACTTTACATCAGCCCTCAATTATGATTTATGATTTTATATGTAATTAAAAAACACAAGATCACAACAATTATTCCTTTTTTTTTTTCCTTTTCTTTTCCACATTCTTTCGTAAACTTTTTTTCTCTAGCTGGCACCGCTGTTCTTAAATCCCCTACTCTTAAAAAATTATCATATCATTATCATGCCACTCGCCCTGAAAATATGAGAAAGTTAATGGGTGATGATGTTTTTTGAGCGAGCTGGCCTTTGGTTTTGGGCTATCCTTCAAAAACCCAATTGAAAGTTGAGGCTTATCGGCCTAGTCCGTGTTTACTAGGGAGCAAAGCTGAAAGTTTTCGATACGGCCCTCTTATATCGGTCCCAAAAACCACAGGCCTTATGAATGACCGAAAGCAAAAGAAATTGAAAGACGCCTATTACGGTATTACCCTCTGAGTTTTGGGTCGTCTCTTGATGAGAATTCAGAGAATCAGAGGTGATGATCCTTGGAAGGTCGAAGCATGAAACATATTGATTGCAACATAGGCTACAACTTTTCCAAACTCATGAATTTATTGCATTGTCGTCATCAGATGGTCAGCTCGTGAACACCACATGACTGATGGCCACTAACTACTTTGTAGCTCCTACGCACATACACAACTGGACCAACCATCGGCCATCGCTCCCTTCCACCACCCCATCATCGCCAATTTGCCTATAGGACTTGTCCCTATCGGTGTCGCTTCTAACCCACACACCCCATTCGTCCCTATTGATTTCCCATTTACTCTGCACTCTGTGCTCGCGCTGCTTCCCCACTAAGCACTAGTAGGTACCGTTACCAAGCATGGGTGGGGGCATGTGAAAGCTGGACCTGACCATTGCCAGCAAACATGTCTATCAACTGTTGGGGTTCCCCTCATAACTACATTGTCCAATTTTTCAGGAGCTGAAGGTCCCACGTAGGTAAAATTTTCATGTTGGTTATGTGTTTGATGTTTTGCCTTTGGGCTCTTGGCCCTACTTAGCTAGTTATCTAGTTACTACTACTAAGTTTTTCCTCATTCCTTTTGGTTTCAAAGGTCACACTCTATTGTTGTTCCTGAAGGGGACTCACTTTGCCCCGCGGCCCATGCTGTCTTGCCCTGTATAGGCTCCTCTTGTCAATGGAATCATCCATATGCGCATGTTGTGTGTCTGCTAATTTTGTTCTCAGTCTAATTATCCTCAAATTAAAATAAATGACTTCCATGTCATCAATATGGATGTGGATGTATCTGTCAAGCTATTAATGTGAGTATGTAACGAAGACTGATCAGAAAATGAGGGAGATGCATGGAAGGTTCTTTTTTGTGTAGTCTTTTTTATACCTCTATAGCTATGACTTGTGTTTGACCGTTTGTCTATGTGATCATTCAATGTATTATATATAATATCAAGTGTTTCAGGATAAAGAGTGGGTACCCATGCAACTACTCGGGGAAATTTGGGAATAAACTACAAATTGTAGTCCCAAGTAATAAAAGCACCTGTGTGTAGTCTTTTTCTACCTCTTTGTGCCATGAATCTATCTAATATATCTTTCATTGCATTTCTAAGTGGAATACTTACACATTAAGTAGATGAGGAGTTATAGCAACACGGGGTATACTTTTGAGTTAGAAGTTGTAACACCATCTCTATAGTGATTTAAAGAACTCAAGAATTTCTTTTGACTTGATTATTGGCATAAGAACCCAGTTAAATTCTCTTAAAATGAAGAAAAGTAAATAATAATAACCCATAGCACCAAAGGGATAAGAAGAAGTTGAGGAATTTGGGTGAGGGAAGAATACCATAGTAATGGAAGAATGTGACTTATCATCAAAGGGCCCATCATGTGATGTGAGGATGCACATTTATGATAAGTATGCATAGGCCAGGAAGCCCCCTCATGGTAGGGTAGGGTTAGTGATGATAGGAGAAATAAAACTCATTGTAGCTTGTTTCCATGTAAATTTGAAACAGGACATGTTCTTCAAAGGAAGCATGTGCTTACACATCAATGGGAGGGCATAAATAGGAGGATAGCTAGCAAATGTCATTGTCTATGGCATATGCATCTATTAGTAATGGGAGCTAAAGAAATAGGGAAACCTGAATTTATTGGCAATAAGGACTGGTAGGTTTGCCTATACTATCATTTCATCATATATGCTTCTTCTCACTCCTACTCTCTTTCAACCTAGTTATGATCGTTTTGCATTCTCTTGCTTTAGCACATTTCAATCCCCTATCACTTGATAACTAAATATCCTTACCTTATTGTCCTCATTTAGAACTTTATAGGCTAGCCTTCCTTTAATTTGTCAGACCATCAGCTTTGGTATCAATAGGGATTACTTTCTATTAAACATTAACCGACATGATCAGGGTTAAACTTTCTATTTTTCATTTTTTGTTGTGAAAAGTGAAAACTGATATTAACTAGTAAGTGTGGTTTAGCAATGAGGGACAAAAATTCTTGGGTTTAAACTTTCGATTCCATCATCTATCAAATAGAAGTAGAAGCTGATAATGGTAACATGTTCAGATTGTACTCTCTTCAATGCTCATGGCTTTTAGGGCAAAAGTAGAAAAGGAATGGGTTAATTTAATAAGGAAATCAAGTGAGTGGCTTGAGGTTAAAAAGGAGACATACTAAGGTGAAAGTAAGACTTATTTATGTCTAAGACAGGATATTAGCAAAGAGACATAATTGAACAAGGATGATTTTAATAGGGACAAAACTTGGAGCATAAAATGTAGTACCTTGTGTTTTTACCTTCATTTGTCTACAAGAATTTAATACAGTGATTTTGAGAAGAAATACTTAGGAAGGTAGTTAAAAAAAAAGTAAACTTGCTCTCATCATAACATAGATGACTGTTTTCTAATTGAAAAAGTGAAAATACAGCGCCTTGATTCACAAGGGGTTTAGGTGGGACTAAAATATAATATTCTCTTTATTTAATTCTTTAATATAATATTAGTCGCTCCAAATCATAGATACTTGCATAGTATTTTGGGGCGGGGGGAAGCAAATACTTGCATTAGCTAGCTTCATTAAAAATATGGATTTTTCCTGTGTCTCTTATTGCCAGAGGTTGTTATCCTTGTGTACTCAAAAACAAACCTGACCCTGTTGTCTTTACTTTCTCTCTGAATGAAACAACGTTTTAGAACCATATGATCTTTCCTTCCTCATTTCCCCTTTCCAACATTAATCTCGTCAGTTTGGTGTTATGCTTTCTTCTCCCTAAGAAACCTTTTAATTAGGACAGTCACGTTGAAAAGCAAATAATGCTTTTTCCCTTTTGTTTTTGGGTATTACAATTAAGGGGTGTTCTGAAGATTTGCCCAAGTCTAAATCCTTTTCATGGGTGATCTTAAGGACATACTCTCTCATGTCGATTGGTACATTTAGGACTCTACATCTAAAGTGCTCCCTAGAGGAATCAAACCCTAATTGATAAAGAAAGGTACTACTAAGCTATTCGTTTTGGTTGTAAACTCCTCCCTTTTGATTACCACTTGATTAAATTATGCTAAAGTGACAAAAGAATGAAAAACTCTTGTTAGTTTGAACTGGAAATTTTTTCTCAATTACAGATGTTTATTATCTTGTTTCATTTGGAAAGAATGTGAAAAACACAAGCTGGATAAGTGACCAACTGTGACAACATATGTTTAAATGATGTTTCAGTGGCATTATGCAAAAGGAATATGTGTAAGGCAGGGATGATGTTTACAAGGGCAAGAAAGGTTAATTTGTTAAACTAGGTGGGGGACCTTGCTTGAAACATAAACAAGTTGTGCAGCTGGGGTAGGACTGAATTGATATAACGTTTGGCTTTGAAACATTTAAGGTGTGTATGACTCTATCTATATATATGTGTAAGTGTGGGAAGAGGGTGGACAAACACAAATGGTATCACACATGGCAGTTCTTGATTTGACATGGCTATGTATATGGAAAGATGATATTGCACCTATGAATTGGCAGTGACAACCTTATAGTGTGTTTGGATATGTGTTTAAGGAAGCTAAAATCACGTTTGCCAACCATTGTTACGCAGAAGCAACAAATTGTTGCTTTGTACAAAACGTGGTTTGGAGGATGCAAAAGTTTATCCAAACATGCACTTAATTGCATGGAAGAAAGCTTATTATTAAGTTGAGATCTTACAGCACTTTTCTTTCTTAGGATCTCAGCTCTTAGTTTTTGTTTCTTTTAGTCTTATATTAGTATTTAATGTACATCTCTTGCAAACCAAGTTACTGAACTATGTGATTCATATGCTAGGCTAAAGCTATATGCTTTATATTTATGTCTTTTCCATCTTCCTTTTCTTCCAACACAAAGGAAAATTAAATTGAAGATTTGAGGATTCTCATGTAATCAATAACACAAATCTAATGGAAAAATTGCAACCAAAGGCCCATACTTTTTAAAATTTATAATAAAAGGCCTTAAAAACTCAAATTATTTAGAAAGATCAAATGATTTCATTTTTGGACTGAAAAGATGAAAACGCCTTTAAGAGCAAAAAGAAGACAAGAAAAAGCATATAATAGTTCTATTTCATGAAGACAAAAAAGAGTACACTAAAGCTTGGTATGGATATAGAAGATGAAAAAGACAAAGCCCTGCAATTTCATTAGGCAATCTGATTATCAGAGCCTTGGATTCAAAATCGTCATCATTGGTATTTTTACTTGGTGCCAAGATCATGTTCGATAATTAAGGCTTGGGAATTGTCTTTTCTAATTAGAGAGGTACTAGCTATGAAAATCTTCATGTTAATATTGTTATACTTCTTTCATATCAAAGCTTAAAAGAACAAGAACAAATAAAAGCTAATTTGCCAAATTCTTTATACCTGTCTAAGTGAAATAGTAATAAATTGAGTTACATAAAATGTATAGGTGGTTTTTAGTAATATTACCATTAGATTCTAGGACTATTATTAGCTAGTTTAGTAAAGTTATAAGTAAGTTTTAGAACCATTACTAGTAGGTTTTAGTAAAATTATTAATACATTTTAAGAAAGTTACTATAAGGTTACCTTGAGTTAAGGCCATTACTAGTAACATTTAGAACTATTATAGGTTAAAACCATTACGAGGAAAGTTATTAATAAGGTTTAGGATTGTTACTATTAAATTCAAAGAAGTTACTAGTAATATTTGGAAATGTTATTACTAAATTTAAGAAGAATTACAATGAAATTATCCTGACAAGTTTTAGAAAAGTTACTAATAATGTTTAGGACTATTATTACTATATTTAATAAAGTTACTAGTAAGGTTTAGTAATGTTACTACTAAATTTAAAAAAAGCTTAGCATCATTACTACTAAATTTAAAGAAGTTATTAATAAGGTTTATGATCGTTATCACTAGATTTAAAGAAATTATTAGTAAAGTTTAAAACTAGTATTATAAGATTTAAGGAAGTTATTAGTAAGATTTAAGACAATTACCATTAGATTTAAAAGTTACTAGTAAGGTTTCGGACTATTATTTAAAAAAATTACTAGTAAAGTTTAAGATTATTACCACTAAATTTAAGAAAGTTATTAGCAAAGTTTATGATTGTTATCACTAAATTTAAGTAAGGTTTATAACCATTACCATTAGATTTAAGGAAGCTACCAGTAAGGTTTATGACTGTTACTACTAAATTTAAGGAAGTTACTAGTAAGATTTAACACTAGTACCACTAAATTTAAAGAAGTTGCTAATAATGTTTAAGATTATTGTGACTAGATTTAAGGGAGTTACTAATGAGGTTTAAAAGCATTGCCACTAAATTTTAGAAAGTTATTAGTAAGATTTAAAACCATTAAGAGTTACTATAAAATTTTAGAAATTTACAACGACAACAATTTGAAAGCTACTATTATGTTTTAGGATTGTTACTAATAGGTTTTAGGAAAATTAATAATAAATTTTAGGAAAGTTACTATTAATAGATTTAAAGAAAGTTACTATAAGGTTACTATTAATAATAAGCATCAGTAAAGTTTAGGGCTATTACCAGTAGTTTATGTGAATGTTCCTATTAATAGGTTTTTCAAAATAATACCTGAATTTGTTAACATAAAGAAAGAAGGATACATTTGGACCAAACATCAAGGAACGTATAAAATCATAAGGAAGAAAGTATAATATTATAACTATAACCATATAATGTTAAGCATATTAAACTATTGGCCTAACAATATTAGAATCAAGATCATCTAATGACCATACAATCTTCACATCTCACATTTGGACGTAACTTATAACCATAGTCATATATAACCAATTGAGCCTTCCTTGCTATTCATACTCTCAGATTTTAGGAATATTATCACTAGATTTAAAAATACTTATTATGAGATTTTAGGGAACTTATAATATTACAACCTAAATGTAAGAAAGTTACTATTAATTTTTAGGACCATTATTACTATATTTAAAGAAAATCACTATAATGTTTTAAAGAATTTATAACCTTGCAGTCCACATGTAAGAAAGTTACTATTATGTTTTAAGATTGTTATTAGTACATTTTAAAAAAGTTACTATCAAATTTAAGAAAAGTTACCAAGGTTACTATGAGTTAGAACTATTGTCAGTAGATTTTCTTCAAAGCAACGAGTAAGGTTCTACTGTTACTATGTATCACACTTTGTAGCAATCATGTTATATTAGATTAAAATTGTTGAGTATAAAATTTGTTCAAGATACATAGATTACACTTTGCCAAAATCATTAAAGTACAAAATATCTTCAAATTCAACCTCAACTTCATCTTTATTACGAAAGCCAATTTTGCTCTTCTTTTCTTTTGCTTTCTTTGTTTGGAAAATCACACTTATCATACCTAGAATCAAGGTTGAAACTTTTGTCAGACAATTACTCTGAACCTTGTAAATCAAAGGCTTTCTTTTGCAATTCATTATATATATAAATCAAAATCATGAACTCAAAAAAATAAAGAATAATATTTAAAGCTTATATAAGGCAATTACTCAAATACCTTATATGCATATGAAAACCCATGTGTTGTTCAATATATTTTTAACCCAAGTGCTATCCATAGCAATCCCATATTATCACCAAGCAATGTAAAGACCATATTATTAACAAATGGAAGAGAAACAATGGAACCATGAGAATGAAATTTAACAAAAGCAATGTAAAATAAGCATATTCAGAAATTTAGCAATGGAAAAGAAGAAATGGATGAGAAGTAAATCATGAAATTGAGTACAAAAAATTAACTCTAGACACTTACCATGCTTTTCTCACAACTCTGCTATGTTTCCTGGAAGAAGGAAATTCCAAAGCTTAAAAACGCACCAAGATGCCTATGTCCAGCTATGTGGAGTGCCCACAATTTGGGATGCATTCCATTTGAGTTGCAAAGCACAAATTGAAATGGTGCAATTGTTATGCTCTTTTTGCCAAGCAAAAGAAAGGCATAAAGCACTTGGAAGAAAAGAAATAGCCAAGGTGGTGCTAACGACTTTAAAGATTAAAAGTAGAACTTATCACTAACTATTTGAAAAGAGAAGTCATTGTCAATGGGAGCAAGGAGAAGTTGTCGTCAATGGAAGGACGGGAAAAGGAAAGAAGCATTGGTTTTAACTATTGATTCACTAACTAGAGGATATTTTCGTCTCTCTAGACACAAAATAGATCTTTTAAGCCTTCAAAATAATTTAAACTTTAAGGTCCCTCATTATAATTTTTGCAAAGTTTGAGTCTTTGTGTGTAATTTTTCCAAATCTAATTGTATGTCTCAGGACTTTGAGAATTTTGGCGGGAACATCTCATTTAAGGGATAATGGTTTCTTTTTATCTTTTGCTCATTGCTAAAGCATGTGCAATCGCATGCCTTGATCGGTGTATAGTGAACTTGAGCTTTTATTTTGTCCTTTGGCCGTATAATAATTAAGTGCGCATTTTTCTAGGTCATTGGCATATTTAAATTAAACAAGAAACGTTGTTACTATTCTCATTATTAAAAGTTGATGGAAGATCTTATAAAGGCAAACTGTTTTTCCATATGGATTTGGCAATGAGTAGCAAATCGGATTTGATATTAACTCCGCTAATCTTCTATTTAATCCAAGGTCAAAAAGTTATCTCATGTAAAGGCATTATGAAAGCATATTAAGCTTGCCAAATATAGAAAGACAAGTGGATATGCATATCCTCAGCATGCCTATTGACAAATATAAAATAATATCATATGGGGTTGATGGAAGTAATTGTTTGAAGGGCTAGTGATCTCAAGTAGGAGATTTGTGATACGGTGGGAGAGAGATTTGCTAGCAAATCTTATGTGCATATCCCTTTGTTTGCTCTTATAGCTTCTCTACACTCTCTCAACCAATTAATATATATTTATAATTTTTTTAATTAAGTTTCTTATATTTGCTATTAAGACGTGCATAGCTTGGAGAAAATTTTTTATGTATGAGTCATATATGAGTATTGAAGCCAATTATTGTCAATTATTTCCTTGGCTTTTGGTTCTAGCTAGTCTATGATTGAATTCAATTATTTGTTTTCTCTAATAATTCCAAAACTTCTTTTCAACACACTTTTTGGTTATTTTAATCTAAGATTGATGCATGCTTAATAGTGGTTTATTAATCATATTGGATGTATTCTTCATTGTCCTCATATATTTTGTTAGATGCCCGCAATTAATTACCCTATAGCCTCGCATAGCCTAGCATAGCCATCCACTTTGAAATTTAAACTTCTGACTAAGGTTTTCAAACTTTTAATTGAAAGTAACTGGGAAAAAATGAAAAAGAGGGGGTGAAGAGATCAATGATTTGATGGTTCAGTTATCGCAACTTCAATTTTCTAATATTCCATTGCTTGGAAAACAGAATATTGATTCAAAAATTCTAGCCCTCTCTCCTTTCTATGTGATGTATGATGGTGTTATCTTTGATTGATTTTACAAGTAATCTGTTTCATTCATTTTTTAATATCATATGACTTGCTAGTGATTGTCTAAGGGATGTGTACTTTATATGTTTATGTTCAAGTGCATGCGTTGTCACTTGAGAGTTTAACAAAAGCAAAGGAATTCAGGATAATTAATCAAATTGGTAAGAAGTGTTGACTTGTCTTTTTATCAGTTCAATATTTTTAAGATCATCCAAATAAAAAAAATTAATCTCAGACAAAACCCCAAAAAAAAAAACAAACTTTAATCTTTAAATTGTTTTTTTTAAGAAAAACAAGAAGTTCAAAAGTTATTATTTTGTAAGCTAACTTACCAAATAGGTCTAATATGGCAAAGAAAGATCAGACTGCTTAGAATGTTTACCTATAGAGACTTAGAGCTCTATAATAAGAGACAATCATGGCATAGTCTCAAAATATGCTCTATACAATTGGCAACTAATTAATAACTCATTAGTATCTGATTATGTACTTGAGTATTAAAATCACAAAGGGAAAAAGGAGGGAAGCAAATGTGCTACTATAACTTTTTTCTGGTCTGCAACTAAAGCAAACAGTGTAAGATTCGGCCAAGTGTCATGAGAGACAAAGAGCAAAGTGCGTGTGTGTCTATATATATATATATGTGTGTGTGTGTGTATGTATGTATGTATATACTATTGGAGAATAGTGACCATGCGGGGTGGCAGCTTTGATTGGATTGATTAAATCTTTGGCAAATATGAAAAACGATGAGGAGGAGATACAGAGAATTGAATGAAGAATTAAAATTGCAAGCAATTTACCACACCTCATGCACCCAGCTGATAGATGCAGGCTCTATGATGGTTGGATAATACTGGTCATTTTCGAAAACTCCAGGCTGCAAAAGTGATTGCATATTCTAGTTTGTCCTTTTCTCTTTTAGATTTTGCAGAGAAAATTTCGTTGGCCAAAAGTCAGCCTCATGATTCTCTATCTTTTTAAAAAAGAAATTCCCTTTTTTTTTGTTTTGTTTAAAGACTCATCCCCACATCTTCTTTGAACTCTACAATTAAATCTTTCTAATTTTCCCTGTATCTTTGCTTCTCTCTCGCGTATATAAACTAGCGAACTCTTCTGTGACTTACAAGTTTTCAGTTATATACAAATCCCATCATCAATATTGATTTAGGAAGATGATAATGCTGATAAATTCCTAATTGAGTAAGAAAATTCTGATATATATTCTAAAGAATTGCTTTCATATAAGCTAAATTTATAAAACACGTATAGAGGGATTATAGTTCCAAATCATGTGATTACAAATATTATCTCATTTATATGTTGTAATCCTCTGAAACACACACATAAATTTGAAGCACTTCTGTATCGATTTAATCCCAAATGGCTATTTGGCTTGAGCTATAACTTGTAATTTACATAAAAACCTATTAAACTAGGGATATTCAAAAAAGAGAGCCATGTTTTGTATTAAATACTCAAATTAAGTAAAATGCAATATTTCTTATACGAACACGTCAAATTTTATTATTTTGTAATATCTATTTGCGCTTCATAAATATATTATTAAATTATTATTTAAGATGACTAACTTTTTAATTTAATATCTTAAATTTAGTTATTTTCTTCTCTTTAAAAGACCAAATTAAAATGTTAATTTCCGTAGCTTTAGCATGGATAAAATTGATTGGAAAATAATTATTAAAGGACTAATAGAAATGGTTACACTTTAAAAATTAAATTAAAAATTATTCATTTTTAGAGACAAAAATAATAATTTTACTAGAAATATATGGAAGCACTTTTCTATTGAAATCTACGAAGAATTGAAGGGGTTAACACTTTGTTCAATCTGCCACTGAAATCCACTTAAAATTGATTGAGAGGAAATTATATTTTTTTTTTTGAATTTTAATCAATTACACTTGATATTTTTTGTTTTAAAATTTGTATTTAATTTCTCTCTAATTTATTTACTATTAATGAAGTTAACTTTTTAAATATACATTTCTTCTAAGAATAAAATTATTTAAATGTCTTTACCAAAGATATACAACCCCTAATTGAGTCGAACATTGGCCTAACTCAATACTTAATCTAGTTTTATATGATACTTTAAAATTGAAATCTAGTACTTGGACTCACCTAGGCTAATTTGGTATCTCAAGTTGGTTGAATCAATTTTATTTTATTTTTTAATTTTTTTAAAATATAAAATAATTATTAAAAAATAAAATTTTTATATTAGTCCTTACAAATTTATATTTTGTCTAAAAGAATTAAAATTTTTATATAAATTTTTATTAAAAAAATATTCTTTTTTCAATCAATAGGCTAAATTAGGTCAGATTAAACTAACTAATAAGATTAACTTACAAATATTTTTTAGATCAGTCTAACCTAACCCAATATAACTAAGTCAAATCAAATTGTGTTCACTCTTATCTTTATTATTATATTAAAAATAAAGCCACAATTTGACATATTATTATTATATTATATTATAACATAAATTTAGTCTTTATTATCATATTAAAATAAAATAGCAGTTTCATATTATGCAAAAAATTGATTTTTTTAACTAAAATAAATGTTAAATGTCAAAAGAGTTTTAAAACAAAAAGAGATTTGATGTGAAAAAGAAAAAAGATTTAGTAATTGAGTTAAGTGAAATGGAGGGAGGGAGGAATGGGGTAGGTGTAAGGGTTGAGTTTTGTGTTATAAATATTGTAGGACCAATGTGTCTTGGAAGTATTAGGACAAGATTAGGGGAGGGTGGCTTTGGAGTGTTGGGTCAACAACAGCATATTTCCCCACCGTATTCCTATTGCACACAAAGCTACACACCCTTGTTTCCATGTGCACTTATATTCCAAAACCACAACCTCCTTTGTGCTCCCCCTCCTTCCATGGGAACAACATATTTGTACCACTCTCTTCCTCTTAATTTCAGGCCAAATTTTTCTTTATTGAAAAAAAAAATTAAACAGCGTGGACCAAACGCTTTATACAAAAGCAGCAGCCAAGTTCTTTCCTTAATCAAGTAAAAGAGCAAAATTTTAATTTCCAGTACTAACCCAAGTCAGGTTGTAAGTAACACTGCATGATCATATAATAATATCGATGTAACTTCATGCATGATTCAAATGCCATAGTTATCTAAACACTAACTAATAGGTATTGCATTAGTATTTATTTATTAAATACAATTAAAAAAATATTAACAATGGACACCTCATGCTCTTCTGGTATCCTCCAATCATGTTAAAATTTTTCAAAAAGTATAACTCAAGAAACAATCTTCACACCCATTATTACATAGTACTATATATAGTTTCAAGGTATCTTACTTCAACTTCTCTTATTAAAAATTCCGTATCAATTCAACCAAGTTTCAGTGCATTGCAAGGTGACAGCAAATTTACCGATCAAGTTGTTAAAAAAGGGGGACATTCTTACATATGTGCCATAATAATGCTCTTCTTTCCCAGCAATATAATTCTCAAGAATGGTATCTATTAATCAAAAAAGTACAGATCGAGATTAATAATCGCCTAATTAATGTATGCAATTGATTTGAGTCATAATAAAGTTACATTCTATTTGTGCTCCGTTGATCTATTGCATTAATAAATTGCATAATGAACAATCTCCAAGTGAGACAGTGGTTCACGATAATGTTTGGTATTACAATATTTGTAAGTCACACAAAAGAGTGGAACTTTGAAGTGCTTCCAATACTCAGAGAGTTTAGTAAAAATTGGACAAAGTGAGAGAATGGTAAAATAAATGAGGGGTGAGACTACTCACATAAAGAGTCAAAAGCTAAAGCTCCTCCAAAGTAAAATAGTAATTGTACAAGGTTAATTAGCGATAATTTGGCACAAGTTAATTAAGCTGTTGCGTGACACATCACGTATTTTCCAGAAGATTTGTTATGTCCGTTACGTAGCTTGAATTTTGTGAATGGAGAACCATGTGAGCTCGATGGGTTTAGATGAGCCAATCGGCCTAATGTGATGTAAATCGTGATTCATCATTATGTATACTGTATTTCAATTTTCACATAAAACAAGGCAAAGCAAATAAAATTTGAAGAAAAATAGAACAATAAATCAAGAAATACTTAAAAGAAAGTTCATTTTTTGTTGCAATTTAAAGAAATAAGAGTACTTTTAATTAATAACATATTCTCATTATATGGTAATAAGATCAAAATGCACTAATAATGTTTTATTAATGTGCTAGTAAACAGTATTGGCCCAAAAAAAAGTGCTAGTAAACAACTATTAATAATAACAACGTGTAATTTCTTTTTTTTTTTTTTTGGATATCAAAGGTAACAATGTATAATTATTAGCACATTAAGCAAATGTTACCAGCATGTACGATAAGAAAGATGTTACTAATTGCATGCTAACAACTACATATTATTACTATGAGTAATTAGTTCATCAATGAAAATGTTACCAATACGTTGTCAATCATTATCAGTATGATGAGAAGATATTAATAGTTGTACAAATGCATTTAATTCCTTAATTTATACCATAAAATTTATCTTAAAAAATTTTAGATAGTTAGGGTTGTCATAATAATTATTTTTACATGTAAGTATTAAATGATAATAAAATATGATAATTATTTATCTTATTTTTATTAAAAACTTGAATAGTAATTAGTAAACAACTAAGAATTCTAAAAACTTGAAAGGTGTATCATTATTTATGAGTGTCTAAATATTTGAGGGACATGAAAATAATAAAAGTAAAAGAGAAGGGCAACATGGTCCTGAAAAGATTAAAAATGAAAAACGATCGCGTTCGTTGACCCTTAGGAATTCCAATGGCGGCCCCTACGCCGTTGGTCTTGCTTAGCTTCTCTCTCTCTCTCTCTCTCTCTCTCTCTCTCTGTCTTTGTTATATTAAAAGGCCAAGCCCCTAACAAAACCAACATATAACAAAGCAGATAACAAGCAGAGCAAAGCCCCAAAAAAAATAAAAAAACAACAGCGAGAAGCCAAGAAAGAAAGAGACACAAATTTTGGTATGGAGGATCAGGTGTTGTCCTGGATTAAGCTTCTTTCTTTCTCTTTCATAGCTCTAGTGGTAGTGCTGAAGATGGGAGCGTCACTGTGGTGGAGACCTATGAAAATCCGAGCCCATTTCGCCAGGCAAGGAATCAGAGGACCTCCTTATCGTTTCTTCATTGGAAACGTTCATGAACTCGTCTCCATGATGCTCAAGGCTTCCTCTCAACCCATCTTCCCTTTCTCTCACAACATCCTTCCCAGAGTCCTCTCCTTCTACCATCACTGGAAGAAAATTTACGGTATATTGCCCTTCAAATGCATTTTATTTCAATATATTTTTCAAACCCCCTTTAAGCTATATTAATATAAGGTTTGTAATTAGTTTGTAAAAATCCTGGTGATAAGCATTAAAGTTGGCGTTCTTGGGGTGATCATGTTTCTTTTTGCTAGTTTTATGATTCTTTTTTCCCTTCAGAATTTGAGTCTTTTCAACGACTCATTTCCGGAGTTAGGGTGCTAGTGCTTTCCTTTTGCAACTTTTCAGGCTTTTGATGCATGATGTTCAACTCCACACTTTGGACTCTTCCTCCATTTTCTCTCTTCAATCCTAACAAAAGTCCAATAATAATTAAGGATGTCAGTAATATACAAATATTAACGTCCATATTCTTTCTTTTTCTTCTTTCCCCATCATAAGAATTTTTTTAAAAATTAAAAAAAAAAAGAACATTTTCAAGCCCCAGCTTAAGGTTCTCTCAGTCTCAGACACAAACATGTTTCACACTTTGTTGTTGGCATTGTGGGAGTTGTCATCTCTCTGTTGTTTGGGAATTCAATTCTTGACAATGTAGTTGTTTGTGTTTGGTAACAGTTTTAAAAACTTGACTTGTCTTCTTCCCACCCTCTTCTCTCAATGTCTCTGTGCTGTAGGGTCTACACTATCCATGCCTTCCTCTGAAACTAATGGCTGTCATGTTTCCTGCTCTTTTCCTCTTTTTGCATACTTCCCACTTACTACTTCTGCTTCTGTACTACTTCCCAACTTTGTGTATATATCAACCCCTCCTTTTTAATTTCCCTTCCTTCCCTTCATTTACTTCTAATCTAAAAGTGTGTATGATTTATCTTAATTAGTACTTAATCTTTTGTTTAAATGAATTTTGATTAAATCTCATCGCTCAATATTGCAGGTGCAACATTCCTGGTGTGGTTTGGACCAACGGTTCGTCTCGCAGTGTCTGATCCAGACCTTATAAGGGAAATCTTCACCTCCAAGTCAGAATTCTATGAGAAAAACGAAGCACCCCCACTAGTGAAGCAGCTTGAAGGTGATGGACTACTTAGCCTCAAAGGAGAGAAATGGGCGCACCATAGGAAAATCATCTCCCCCACTTTTCACATGGAAAATCTCAAAGTAATTAATTAATTATGAATTAACTATCACATATCCTCAAAGTGACAGAATTTGTATGATCAGTGGTAATTAAATTGGGCGTGTCCCACCCTTTTTGTAGTTGTTGATACCGGTGATGGCGACCAGCGTGGTAGACATGTCAGAGAAGTGGTCCGAGATGTCGTCGGAGAGTGGCGGTGAAGTGCAAATCGAAGTTTCGGAGTGGTTTCAGACGTTAACAGAAGATGTTATAACGAGGACAGCTTTTGGAAGCAGCTACGAAGAAGGCAAAGCCATCTTCAGACTCCAAGCCCAACAAATGCTCTTAGCAGCCGATGCCTTCCAAAAAGTTTTCATCCCAGGTTACAGGTAATTAATGCCTTCATTAACTCAGTCATTTACTTATCATATTCACCACAAATTCTAAGATATATACTCTTCGGATTAGGCCCTCCCGATGCTACCCTCAAAAATAAATAAAAATAAAAATATTAACAAAATATACAATAGAATTCAATTTCTTAAATTTTATGTGACAAACCAATAGATGATGTTGAGAAACACCGTTTACCTCTACTCCTTTACCAGTTAAATTCTTGGGTAAATTTCCTGCATAACAAGGTGGTTTAAAGGAGGTTTCAAGCGGTAGAACCTAATAACATTCCTATTTTAATGAATAATTATTGACCCCTTATTATACTATTTGATTCTACAAGAAATCTACCTTTTTTCTTTTATTTTTTTTAGTAATGACCTAACTTAGTTAATTATGTAATAAATAAATTTAAATTTGTTTTAAAAAAATAGTGTGTTACCACTACGAAAACATTTATTTATTTAGGTTTTTAGGTAAGTTTTATTTACAAATACGTACATACTAGATCCTGGATTTACTAAAAAATATGTTTAATATATTTACTTATTTTTTATAATTTATAATTTGTTTTATTAGGTGAAATTAATCTAAAAAAATTAAAATGATACTAATTTAGATATTTGTGTTGGTGTTTGGTAAAATGGATATAGATTCTTCCCGACAAGGAGGAATATAAATTCATGGAAACTGGACAGGGAAATAAAGAGAGCAGTGGTGCAACTGATAGAGAAGCGAAAAGAGAGGGAGGTGGAGGAAGAATTAGAAGGGGCGAAGGATTTGCTTGGGGTGATGATGAAGGCGGAAAGCTCGAAGGTGACGGTGGAGGACATGGTGGAAGAGTGCAAAAGTTTTTTCTTCGCAGGCAAACACACCACATCCAACCTCCTGACGTGGACCACCATCCTCCTCGCTATGCACCCCCACTGGCAGCTCCTCGCACGTGACGAGCTCCTCCGTGTGTGCGGTCCCTCACGTGACCTCCCCACCAAAGATCAGCTTCTCAAGCTTAAGACGGTAGGGAATTGGACCCTTCTTGTTTGTTTATTTGCTCACATTTAACCCAACTAACTCCCACCTGTTGCTTTCTCCTACCCCTCCTCTGGGGAACATGGTGTGCCACTTTTGTCATTTTCATCAACACATACTAGACAACATGCTTCACTTCTAAAGTTTCATTCTTTTACTAACTTCATAAATAATTATGCCTATATTTCAACCCCATATTCAAATTCCTTAGATAATTCGGATGGAATTTTTTTTTATACTTTTTCAGAATGTGGATATTTGACTTTTCTAAAGTGTATTTATTTGTATTTTAAAAAAATAAAATACAAGTGAATAATTATTGATAAAAAAATATTCAATAGCTCCAATTTTTATAAAATAAGAGCAACTTAATAATTATTTATAGGTGTATCGAAATTTTACTATTGTTTTTTTTTTTTTGTTGGTGTTGAGGGGACAACAAAACAAAAAGAGTTTCTACTTTAATTTAGTATAAAAATAATGTACTATTTAAAGTTTTGGGATGCAAATTCTTTCTGCTATAAACTATGAAGAAAAGGATTAGTTTATTATCACAAATAAACAATGATATTTTTTATAAAGTAATGAATTCTTGGAGATTTATTGATTTAGGTTTTTTTTTAATAGTTATGGATATATTTTGTATAAGTGCCAACTACTGTTGACTTCTTCTAAGGTTATAGATTGTTCTAATAATGTGAATTTTGGTAATATAGATTAGATCATTTTATGTTTATACAAAAAAAAAAAAACTTGTAAAGCATCCATAATTGTTATTATTTATTTACATTTCTCTATTTTCATATATATATATATATATATATATATATATATATATATATATATACACCTCTACTTTTATGTTGTTTAAGTAAAAACTTTAAAAGAGTCAAATCTCCATAGCATGCTAAGATCACTTGGACCAATACTATCCACAAAAAGGAAAAAAGAAAAAAAAGTTTTATTTTTACATTCTCAATTTATCTTATTTGGGGTTGTAATCTGGTGCAGCTGAGCATGATTGTGAACGAATCCTTAAGACTATACCCGCCAACAATCGCAACAATCAGACGGGCGAAAATGGATGTGGAGTTAGGGGGCTACAAGATCCCACGTGGGACAGAGCTCCTGATTCCAATCCTGGCCGTCCATCACGATCAAGCCATATGGGGCAACGATGCTAATGAATTCAATCCTGGCCGTTTCTCGGAGGGGGTGGCCCGCGCAGCGAAGCATCCCGTGGCATTCATACCATTTGGTCTCGGTGTGCGCACATGTATTGGACAAAATCTCGCAGTCCTACAAACCAAGCTTGCTCTAGCCATCATACTACAGCGTTTCACCTTTAGGTTGGCCCCACACTACCAGCACGCTCCAACAGTCCTCATGCTACTCTATCCTCAGTACGGTGCGCCCATCATTTTCCAACCCATATCCACACCTGATGAACGGTCCTGACTGGATTGGGTCTCATCCTGTGCATACGGATCTACTGTATCACAGTTTGTGTAGATTATATTAAAAAAATTACAGTTGAGGATTTTAAATTTAAAAATATTTATAGTAAAAAATTTTAAATTTTTAAAATTATTCTAAATAATCTAAAGGTCAAAAACTTAAATTGTGTGAAACAAGTTATAATTTAAGACTTTAAATTAAAAATTTTGATCTTTAGATTTTTAAAAATAATTTTAAAATTTAAAATTTTTTAATATAAATTTCTTTAATTTGAAATGTTTAACCGTAATTTTTTTATATATATGTAACTCTCGATTGAATTTGGGGGCAGAATTCGCCTAGTGCTTCTAACAGCTTTTTCATTACAAAGAAATATATATATATATATATATATATATCTGTAGGAGCTAAATTACCATGGTCGCCTTCCCCATTTCTTTAATGACCTCTAGAACGTACTGATGGGGGGCATGTGAGGATTTTGGTTTGGTTTTTGGCAATTGCTGTGTAACCAATAGATGGCTAACAACTAGTTAGATATAGCTACTTCACTTTGTGTATGTTGTGTATATTTCCCTTGATTTTTACAGAGATTTTTAATTTTGTAATGCTTTTTTTCTTTTTTCCTTTTGTCTTGATTGTATTGACAAAGTAAGCATTGGTTGTCATATTCTTTCTTTTTCCCCTCTCCTTATTTTATGATTCTACCAAAGTTCTACATTGCTTATCTCCATCTCTTAAATGAGATTTATATATTTATTGGGCCATTCTACTTGATGCCTATTCATTTTAGGTTAGAATCTAAAAAGATATTAAAACTCAACTTCATCGCAAATTATCTATTCTAACCCGACATCTGTGTTGGGCAACTTCACTTATAACAAATTAATAAATTATAAACTATTAATACGAAGAATTATATAACATTTAATACGAATATTTTATTAAAAAAAATCTCTATTTCGTAAGTAGGATCATAATTATATAATAAAAAATATTAATTATTTTTATTTAAATACTTTTAATTAAATGAATAATATTAGAACAGATACACGTTATTTTTAGGAAAAATTAATTAATCTTTTAGTCACCTAAAATTTAATTATTTTATTTTAATTATTTAAAGAGTATCATATTTTTAATATCAAACCCAGCTTAAACTCGTTAATTTTGGTACTCTATTATGGTATATTTCATTGATAAATAAATATTTGGTAGCTATATTAACTTCACGTTAGATTAGATTTAGTTGTTTTTATTAATTATTTGTTAATGAGCCTTATGAGAAGATAATATTTAAAACGAAACATTCTTTAAAAATTAAAATAAATCTTTCAAACCTTTAAAAAAAACCTGAGTTTAAATAATGTGTATCTTTCAAACATATTAAAATGTCTAATCACTTTTTTAAAATTATAATTATTGATGGAGGGAAAGAGAAGGATGTGCTGGTATGGTATGGTAAGAAGTAGACGAAGAAACATAGGGAACAGAAGATAAGCACAGATATTGATCATTGGTTGTCCCAAAAGAAGAAGCATTTTGATGATGAAGAAGCTTTGGACTTTTGAATGTGTCTGTAGTTTTGAGATCTCCTTAGATGCAGTCACTCCAACTTTCAGAACAGAACTCATGATGAGTACAATGGTAAGGGACAGAAGCTCCATTCTACTTCACTTTCCAAGAAAGACATTGTCATAATAATAATATCCCTAGGTTGTTGCATGTTAGCATTTTGAACTAACATGAGTTATTGGTTTACAGGTAAGATTTGCGAAACCCCATAGTTGTGGGGTTTCCAACTTCCTTCCTAACACTGTTTTCCACCACCAAGGGCTCCTATTAATTCACCATGCACAAGTTCGTACTTGTACTTTGCTATTTGTTGTCAAATAAATAATTTCAATTTTAAGGCAAATAAGTAAATTCCTTCTAGTATTTGTTATCTTCTTCACTAAATATAATACATAAATATTTTTTTTACAATTTAATATCATATTATTTATTTATTAAAAATAAGTTTTTCATGTGTTATATTTAACTTTATTTTTATTCAAACTTGTAAGTTTAAAGCAAGAATGGTACCTCTTCAAGCCATAAAATGTTGTTTTCAAGCAAAACGGATTATAATAAACGTACAATTGATTACAAGTTAGTATCACATTATTTATATTTAAAAATAATTCTTTTACATATTATTAAAATTATTAAGAAATTTTATCTTATAACAACTACTTGCAAATTATATTTAACTTTTTTTTTTAATTCAAACTTATAAGTTTAACGCAAGAATGGTACCTTCTTCAAGACATAAAATGTTGTTTTTAAGCAAGGGGATCATAATCAGCATGCAATTGTAATTTTTTTAATGAGACTTTATGGACTTTTTCTTTTTAATTACACTTATTGACTTCAATTTTTGCCTTCAATTATATTATCCATTCCAACTAAAAAAATTACAATAATTTATTAGTCCTATTATAATAAACCTATGATACTTTTTATTTGGATGTTCTACCTCTTTGGGATCTTCTCAAAGAGTGGAGGGAAAGTTGCATTTGTTTTGTATTTTTGGTCCCCAAATACATGTGGTAAGGTGAGATCCTCTTGTCCTCTATTTTATTATTTTTATTTTTTTAGCTTTCACTAAAGAAAGCAAAGCATGCCATGCTGCATGTGATCCTTCCATAATTGCCTAATGTACTTATTTTTCAATTGCAAAATTGTACACCTAGAGTACTGGCTAGTTGTTATTATGAGTCATTTATTTTCCTTATCACAATGCTACTCTTGAAAAATGTGTAACAAAATATATACATCTATAATGTTGATAATGTATTGATCGGATAAAAATATCTAATATGTGTATCAATTAAACAGAATATTAGTGCATTTTGAATGATGAAGAATTCCATAGCTATTATTATTATTATTATTATTATTATTATTATTTGTCATTTTTTATTATTTTATTAGAGTAAATTATATAGATTATTTTTAAATTTTGTTTAAATTATACAAATTTTTTTTATTTTTAAAATATATACAAATCCTTTCTGTAATAAAAATTATTTTATATTTTAGTTTATTTTTAAACATTTTGACCAAAATGTCTTTCATTTAAAAAAATATTTAGTTAAAAAAATATATATTTAGATTAATAGAATATTTTAGTTAAAAAATTAAAATATAAGACAGCTTTTTATTTTAAAAAATTATATATCCTTTGAAAATAAAAAATTATGTATAATTTTAACAAAATTTAAAAAATATATATGTAATTTATTCTTTTTATTACAATTTGGCATTCCTTGCGTGCTCTGATTGATGATAATGGAAGCCTTGTCTTACTGTGAATCATGAGAATTGAAGTTTATGCCTTGAGAATACCGAAATCACTTAGAACAAGAACATGATGTTTCAAGTACTCATAATTTTTTTTGTCTTTTCTTTTATCATCCCTCTGTGATAAAATAGTAATCCATGCTCTAATAATTAATTCTTAGAATTTCTTGGTTTTGTAATATTGGATGGCTTATGTTCTTTTTGTGCCTTGTCCTTGAGCATGCTTTCGCGTTAATATCTAAGCAGTGTTCCACTAAGGCCATCTTTATCACTAAATCTACATTCCAATACGATTATACACTACTTTCACTTTCTATTGTATCAAAAGTTTGCATTTAATGCATATCTTTAATACATACAAATAATTTCAATTAATTTTTTTTTTGAAATTCTTGACAAGTTGATTTCCAAATTTTACTTTATATAGAGAAGATTCATGACCTGAGAAGGTAGGATCAATAGTAACTTCAGAACATCAAATTCACTCTCATTTCAAAGATTTTATCAACTTATTGAAATTTTTGTTTTTCGTTGAATAAATTGAGTTAAGAGATACACGTAATTAAAAGAACGTCCTCAAATGATTGATATTTTTTAAGAATAAGGTGTGATGGACAGCTAGCTCATGTTAATTTTAGTGAACCTAACTTACTGTTTTTTAGTTTGTTTTTGTTTCTTCTCTATCTGCTGCCCTTAATAATAGAGAATAGTTTTAAAATCCCAAGTAAATGCTTAAGATCTATTCTATTGTATAGGCATGGCTGAGTGCTTAATTAACAATAATTAAATTAATTGTGAATGTCTCGTGATAAGGCATGCATGGCAAAGCAATTGAGCTGGCTAATGTCTGTTCCTTGATTAATGACGCCTTGTCGGTCTATCATGCACCAAAAAGCAAGTCCCTTTTTTCCAAAAATTAATTAATTAATTAATTAAATCAATTTATAAAAATAAATATATTGAATCAAATATAAATAAACATATATAATTAATATATCAAACAGATTTACTAATAACTCTCAATTTTCATAAATTGTGTTGGCTTAAAAAGATATGTTTTCAATGGCCTAATTTACAAAATTTGTGTCTTGTAAATATGTTATTATTAGAAGTTGGTATTAAAAAAAAATAATCCTCTTTCATAATAGAGAAGATCTTTCAAAAGAGAGAAGAGATCTCTCTTTTTTCTTTTTTAACAAAATTCTCCCCCTTACAAAAAAGAATCTAAGTATCCATATCTCAGTGTCAGTAGAGTTTTGCAGAGAGATCTCAGTGCTTTTGATTAACAACTTTTACGGAGAGATTACTGAGACAGGAGAGTGAAGGTTCCTTTCAGTGTGTGTGGTGGGATATAGAGATGATCAATGGGATATTAGTGTTGTGTGGATATATCATATATACCACAATTGGAAATGTGGTGATAAATATTATTTGTGAAAGCACTTGTGGCCACCGATTTAAAAACAAGTCAAAGAATGCGATTTAATGATTAAAAAAATTATAAAAATGCTTTCGCCACAGAGAAGAGGGGGAAAAAAAAGAGGAACACTTGACACAAGAATGTTGTCAATTAATTTAATTAAATTATTTAATAATAAATACAAAACTATAAAAACAAACTCAGCTTTTATTTTGACAAGAAAAGTTTGAAGAGAGAGAGAGAGAGAGAGAGAGAGAGAGGCAGCATCACATGGGAATAGCAATGACGAAGTATGCAAATGAGACAATGGTAGAGGATTTAGTAGAGCCACGTCAATGCACAACTCATTTGTAGGTTTCCTTATTTAATTGCCAACTCTCCTCATTAGGTTATTAGAAGAAGTCTGGAATTTCAGTCAACATTTAATTAGTAAATAATGCATTTTAATTTAATACCCCTCTATTTACGCTGCCTCATGAATGACAGCTTTGAAGTTTGTTTGCGATCCTCGTGACAACCCCCCTTGTGCTCTAACCATTTTTCTTTTGTTCTTTTGTGTATATATATATATATATAGACACACACATACATATATGTATGTATATATTGATCATGTCAAAGTTATATATATATATATATATATATATATATATATATATATATATATATATATATATATATATTGGTTATGTCAAATTTTACATGAAATAGGATTATTATAAGTATAGCTGTCAAATGGTTGAAACTTTTTTAGATTTAAAATATATATCATAGGTTAATTTTTAGATGAAGTGATGAGATATTAAATAATTTTGGATCAATGTCAAATTTTATGAAAATGATCTTTATAATAGGAATTATTAATCCTAACGATGAATTTTGAAAAGAAAAACTGTCTTATAAAAAATTATTCAATGATTTAAAATTAACTTTGATTGATATATGTATGAATTGATCAAATTATATATATATATATATATATATATATATATATATATTCTTTATTTTCTCCACACACAAAATCCTACGTTCCTCATGTTTGAACGTTACGGTATACTGAATTGAAATAATAGAATTAACTTAATTACGATGCATTGAGTATCAAATATGTAATCAACTAGATAAGCTGGTTAAAATTTACAAAGAAAGATGAGAGATAGAAGTAACAAAATTAATAATGAAGTAGACTAGCTCACCATACCTGATAGGAGAAGCTTTAAACAAAATTTGATAAAAAATGAGTCTATTTAAAAAAGTTTCAAATATAAAATAGATCAGATTTAAATTTTTTTCTTTTTTTTTTAAGTCTCACTCCAACTCGAATAATACTTTTTTATTATATTATTGTAATAGATAAAAGTATAAAAACACAAAAAGAGACTTATGCCCGCTTGTGTAGTATGTAAGCTACTCTTCTTGTTAAGAGGTGGTCAATTACAGTTTAGTATATGAAAAATTTTTAATTTTTGAAAGTTTTGAAAACTTATTTATTAGACTTGTATATATTAACAAGCATTAAAAATTAAAATTTAATTATGAGTTGTATATGTTTTAGATAATATAATAATAATATTTTTTATAAATTGTATTCAATTTTTTTATAAAAATATTTTTAGTACTTAAAAAGTTAAGATATTTATGTAGTAAATCACCTTAAAAATACAATTTTCTGGTTTATAATTTTTTTTTTCCCGCCAACTTTCAAGTTCTAAATATGTCATGTCTAAACAAGATGATGGAAAAATCACAATCTACCTTTCCGATTTCATTGACCCCATTTTCATTCTTGCATTTATCTTTGTTCCAAAACAAAGAGTAATTAAGTGATCAAGCATAATTAAGTGATTAAGCTCTTTTATTTGAAAGTCATCCTAGTGTGATATTCTTAATTAATGGATGCATGCTGGAGGAGTAAAGAAAAAAAATGCCAGCCACAAATCTTATTTCTAACTCCACAACTTTTTAATGAACTGATAAAAAAAAAAAGACTACCTCGGCCATCCACAACCCTAAAATTTGGGGAAAAAAAGCTTAGGCCCACCTTTTATGTGCCTTTTTTAATGAGTTCGAGCTATAATTAAGCCTATAAAAAGGCCTTCAAATAGATAAAGCATGAAATGGAAAATTTAGAAAACTAGAAAAGAAAGAAAAAAAATCAAAATTGTTTTTCATAAAAGGGATTATATACAATTTTTTATATTTATACTATCAAGTTTTTCAATTAAAATATAATAAATGTATGATTTTTTAACAATAACATAATATGTGTATGATTTCTACATAGAAGTATATAATTCTTCAATTAAATTATATACTTATTATGTTATTATTAAAGAACTATATACTTATCATATTTTAATTAAAGAATTTAATAAATTTAATCTCTATATACTATGTACACAAACACTTTTTCTTTTGAAATTTTGAATAGGCATAAAAAACACCGCTTTCCTCAAGAGAAAAGGAGTAGTTAAGATACCTTGTCGTGCAGGGAATCCAAACTATTATAAACAAAAATTAAAGTTTTTTAAATATAGACATGCATATATATATATATATATATATATATATATATATATATAAGTTTGGGGGCACAATAAGAGATTCGAGCCCAAAAGAAAAAAGGTTGGGAGTAACATTATAGTTTGCAATAACATCATGTCTAAAACATGTAGGCTAAAGAGTCAATCTGTGACAAGGTACAATTTGGACCTAAAAAACCTAAAAATATGAATCTCCCAAGCATAAATGAACTAAAAGAAAAAGAATTTTTTTTTCAAGAATTAGACTTGGAGTTCATACAATACAAGGTGATTAGAGCCTATAAGTGCTTTGTCATTAAGGATTGATAAAGTCCAAAACATGCAAGAACTCAGGTTTAATTTGTTTGGTTTCTCTTACCAAATAATTTCAACCAAAGACCATTGGAATTGTCGTAGCAAATCATACATGAAAGAGAGCATAGCTTTGAATAGTCTAAGTCTAAGCATATTTCAAAAATCATTTAGTACATGCCAACCTCTACATGTAAAAACAATGTGCATCATATATAAACTAACTGCCCACCCTTTGAAAACTGGAGTTCTAAGAAGTTGAAGTAAAAAATTTACTTACAAAATGTGCAAATATTTGAGACCTACTGAAAAGACATTAGGCATGTCAAAACTAAAACTAAAGACTCACACTATAATCGATATAGATACAACTCAAGCAAAAAAGTAATGCAAAGGACTATTTGTTGATTGGAATAAATAAAGATACATGAGATTACCAATTAGAAAATAAGTGTTACACTTTATAAAGCACATAAAATTTGATTAGTTATATACTTGTCCCATAGCTTAGTATTGGAAAATATTTTCTTAAAATGCATATTCTTACACAAGCATACCTTTTGTCATTCTAGCTTCAATGAAGCCATATTCTGACAACCATGTTCTTCCAAAAGCATATTCTAACCATCGTTAAACAATGATGCATTAGCTAGAAACCATTAACAAATTTCATGTATATGCATCCCACCACAAGAAGAAAAGAATATGTCCTTGTTATTTATATAATAGTACATACCTAAGTACTTGAACAGTAATATTCTAAGCAATTGTTAGAAATTACATAATTAATAACATTTATGTCTAATTGATCATGTGATTATTGCCTAGTTTTTACCATGTTTTTTAGCCAACTTTTTTATCTTTCTATTTTCAATTTAAGCCTATAATTTTGATATCAATTAATGGTTAATATCCCTTACTTATTGGGCATTTAATGAGCAAATTCTTCTTAAAAATTATGTGAGATAATAGTTTGAAGTCAAATGGTTTTATTTCCTTATTTGCTTTTAGTATTATGATTTTTTATTTTTTATTTATGTTCTTGTCTTTTCCTTTTCTAATTGAGGTTGATTGCTTAGTTCTCCTATGGCCTGCCTCATCTTATATATAGCAACTATTACTTCAAAATAAAGAAGAATTTTCAAAATCATTGTTCCACGAAAAACTTCATAATATCAAAGCCTTCATGGCTTGAGCACCTTATTTGACCAAATACGGTCAAACAATGGTGATAGACATTGAATAAGATGATTTTGTCCACAAAATTGTCACCCCAAACAGTTATAAAGTGAGTTAAACAACTACAATCTCAGTTATCATAAGGCAAATTGTGGCATTAAATGCTAAAAAGAAAGAAACTATTGAAATTACCATTTAAGCCAATTTTAGAGTGAGCAAAACTACTTCAACTCTTATCACACAAAGGTAAGGTAAAGATGCTCAAAACCAAAACCCTCACAACAAAATGAGGTAAAGAAGAGAAGGGGAAAAATATTGAACTTTACAACAAAGTAGATTGAAGAATAAGACCTGAATCTTATTACACAGTGAGGTGAGGAAGGGAGTAAGAACACAAAATAAAGCTACGTCTTATAACAAAGTGAGGTAAGGAAGATCAAGAAAAAAAAATTATGGATCCATAGCAACAAGTAACAAAAAAGAAGACAAAGAGCTAGAAGCCAGAATTAAAAATGACAAGAAGGAAGAAATTTTTTTAAATAACCTTCAAATGCCAAGAACAAAGAAAAATGACAATGTTGGTTCCAAGTTATGCTTGGCTTAAAGGGGAGTGTTAGAAATCATATAATTAATAGGATTTATGCTAATTGATCATGTGATTATTAGCTTATTTTTACTATATTTTTTAGCCAACTTTTAGATCTTTTTATTTTCAATTTAAGCATGTAATTTAAATATTTGTTATTGATGAATATTCCATGATTACTAGCACTACAAAAAAATATGGAATTTACGGCGACAAAAGTCGTCGCTAAAACTATTTCGCCACAATTACAGCCATTGCTAAAGAGATTTAATGGCCAAAAAATTGTCGTCGCTAAAAAGACTTTTTGCGACGACAAAAATTGCCCCTAAATATATGTAATTTTGCCGCTAAAACTCCAAAACTTTTGGAGCCACGGCATTTAGAGGCAAAAAAAGTCGTCACTAAATGTATGGTTTTAGCGGCGACAAATATCTTTTGATACTAAAAACTTTTAGTGACGACTTTTGCTAATAGCTGTGGCCACTAAATGCATACTTTTAACGACGACATTTTAGTTCAAGAGATTTAGCGACGACCTTTTCGCCGTAAAAATCTTTCTATTTAACGACGACCTTTTAATTCAAGAGATTTAGCGGCGACATTAGTAGTCGCTAAAATTCTTTTTTTTTTTGTACACTATTAGCGACGACTTTAGTCGCCGTTAAAAAGATTTTTTTTTTCAGATTTTTAGTTTTTTTTTTAATTATTTTCTTCAATCCTGTTTACTAAAATAGATTTTATAATATTATAAATGGTGAAAAATAAATCTTTTAAATCTCTAATAACATATACCTTTTTACACAATCTAACATTTTAAAATACATAAGTAAAAAGAGAGCAAATCAAACTTTGCTAACAAATTTGATATATACATTACTGCAAAGGTTCATCCAACAAGTATAAATATAAAAATTTGTCATATGAATAATTTTTTAAACTCACTCATACACTCCACTATTCAATGTTTAAAATAGCATTACAATATTACTAAACAAAAGGAAAAGAACAAGAAGCTAGTATTGGTAATTGCTTGAATCTTCGTAATTCAAGGGAGGGGCACTAGCATTCAATCTAGACACTTCATTTTGTTTTGTAAATGTCAAGACTTTCTCCATCAAAATAATTACCTGTATGACAAATTGAGACCACTTTTCAATTTTAGTAAAGTATAATGTTTAAAAGACTATATATGTCATAAACAAATTAATGTCAAAAATTTAAAAGAAAAATGGTGTTATAAATTAAGATGCATTATTTGTCTTAGTTAAATAATCAATCATTAAAACTCTTAATTACTCACAAAATTATTGAGCTTCTCCACTTGAAGCATTGTTCATCAGAGGTACATTTCCCTGCTGAAAAGAAACATAACACTAAGTTTTTTAACATTGAAAAGAAAAAAAAAAGTGAAAAGATACCTATTGGAATGTGATCATGAAGGCAGTCATTTGAGCACGAATTTCAGCTTGCATCTGTGCTTGCATTTTGGCTCGCTCCTCTTGTAGTTTTTGTTCCATTTCTTGGCGCATCTCTTCACGCACTTGTTCTATTGCAGAAGAAACTCTAGACTCCACTTCATATTCGCCGATGCTTCTCTTTCTCGAGGGTTTCTTCCCATATCCCTTGCCACGCACATACCCCGATCTCTCCCCCAGTACGGTAGCTAATATCTCATCTCCAGTTAGGCGTGCCTCTTCATTTGTTACTTGTTGTTGAATAACAAGATCGTGAATGTTTGACTGTAGTGCAGGACATGAGTTAGAAGTATGAAAAATTGCACAAACAATTTGTTTAAAGTTAATGAATTTGAGAACATTACATGGATCTCATGGGACTGCGGATCAGCCCACACTATCTCCCCATCTTTTGTTCGACGAGTATGTTGTGCCTCCCATACTCAATCAGCTGTTGCTGGGTCCCCTGTTTCTGGGTCCCTCTACATATTTTTCAGACATTAGTATTCAAAACTTTTTAGCATGAAAAAAAATAGTAGTGAATATAGAAATGAATTTCTCCTAAAATACAATGAGATGCTCACTAAAGACTCTTCAACCTCTGCAAATGAGCGGGTACCACATGTATGTAATGTTACCTGCTTTGACCTATTTCTACTACTTGCAGCCTGCATATAAAGCCAAAGTGTTGTTAATGATAATTTTAATTAATAATAGTACAACTGCAATAAAGTTTGAACTAAGGACCTGAAACTTATCGGACTTAAAGTGCTGAATTAGCCAATCCCAATCTTCAAGGCTAACATCTTTTGGTTTTGCTGCTTGCCTTTCCTCGTCAGTCATGTAGTTCTTATATATTTTTGACAACGAAGACTTCCAATTCTTAAAGAGTCGTTGCATCGAGTCCATGCAGTAAGACTTGAATGCCACCTCCTGTTGAGGATCGCAAACTTTAAATTTGTCCTATACATTAAGAATAGAATAGCAAATTCAAATTATAAGTAGTTATAATTGCAAATATAATATAGGTATTTGCATATTAGTTAAAGATATGCATTTAAAATATGTAACTTGTTACCTTCACTTTCAACCACATGGTGTCCCCATCTTTATTTGCAATATCTTTCCAATCACCATCTCTTAAGGACACAGTAGTCCGCACCACCCAACCAATGTAACTAGATAAGTCTCGAGCTCCATCTCCAATCGGGCGTTCAGTAGTCCTAGACATGGTAATTAAGATCTTGTTGCCAAATTTTGTTTTAAAATCAACTCCTAAACACTTATACTTCCCTCGACCCTTTTTAACAGTACTGCAAGAAGCTGAACAATATAGAAAAAGAAAACGATTAGATGATGATACATAAAAAATAAATATACTTATATATGACACAAGGCAAAAAATTAACCAAACACTTATATTGTTTCCCTTGCTTACCTGCACTACTCTGATTTTGTGATGGCTGGGTAAGAGGTGAACCATCTTGTTCTTGTTCTTCCTCACCAACTGGCTCTAGTGGCAATGGAGAATATTGAGCTTCTAGAGCTTCTAGTGCATCATGCTCAAGTTGCCCTCTCGTACGTGGTGTGGATGCAACATCACTCGTATTATTCTGCCTCCCCCGTCCATTTCCACGTCCTAAGCCTCGTCCGCCTCGTCCAGCCCCTTTCCCACGCCCAGCACTTGACATTTCCTATATCATTCCACATTTATTATAAGAATAAGGTAATTGAACAATGTCAATTTGTAAAATTATAAAACTTTTAACCAAGAAATGAATTATAAAAAGGAAAGTTTTAAAAATTTAAAACAATGAAATAATGATAATAATAATAATAATAACAACCTTATAGAAACTGTCATAATTATCGTTTATTATGTGTTATAACTTATTATGATCGAAAACCTTGTTGACAAGGTATTGGTCAAGTCAACAAGATCTTGGCTTTTATAAGTTTCTCAATTAAAGAATACATTGTTCTAAGATAACAAATCCTGTTGACAAGGTTTCAAACTTCTCTCTATTGAATTCAGGATCTTGTCGACAAGATCTTCAATTGTGTCAACAACATATTATCCAGCCACTGAATTTAAAGACATTGTTGATAAGATCTTCAATCTTGTTGACAAGATCTTCTACTTTATGAACAAGATCTTTAACCTTATCAAAATAAAAAATACTCAATGAAATAGGATGCTATCTACGAATTTAATATTTTAGTCATCTATTATACGTACCATTAAATATCATATAATCTTAGTTAATCTTGGTTTGTATCTGTGGTGTCAGTATCAATTTCATCATCCTCCCTAAGTATGTCTTCTGAATCTCCTTTGTCAGTGGATACATCCTCATCATTGTCATCAATGAATTCATATTCTGCATTAATTGTACTTGGGCATTATGTTCGTAGGCGTTCGCTTGAATGGCTTAGAGTTTATGGAGCAACATCATTTCTCTGCAACTGAACCACAAAGTCATTTCCCACATTATCTTCAAGGACCACATATAGTTCGATCTCATCTTGTTGATATGCCTCATCGATGGGCCCTCCTTCAAAGTCCCCACTAACGTCATCATCAGTCACCTCAGGCATATTGAACAGGTCACGGAGATTTGTCTTGACAGCAATGAGCCAATTTGCATCAACTATGTCATTGAAATAGAATACTTGTTCGGCTTGATATGCTAAGACAAATGGCTCATTAGAGTTGAGTGAATAATGGGTATTCACGCTAGTGATTCCAAATTTATCAACCTTGTATCCTCTTCCTAGATGAGCCATATCCCACCAATGATACTTGAATAAATGCATTTTTTTATGCCCAATATATGACAACTCATATATGTCATCTAACACACCATAGTACTCTTTATTCTCGTCTTCATCATCACCTTTCACAAGTATTCCACTATTATCTGTTCTTCGGCCTAAGGCACGATCTTTTGTGTGGAATCTAAAGCCATTCACTGTAAATGTTGAGTAGCAGTGAACCGCTTTGAGTGGGCCAACTGCTAAACTCTTGAGGTCATCACTAGCCTCACCCTGTGCGCTTAACTTTACAACCTACAATGAGAGATTACCATTGATAAATTCTGTTATGATCAAAATTTATCACATAATTCTTACATTCTTAGCTCGGTGTCCAAAAACTAACATGTTCACGAAACCATTTTGGGAACTCTTTAACTGTTGATCTGTGCATTTCCATCTGCTTCTTATGCTCCTGCAATGAATAACATAATTAAGGCAACAAATTCTTGAAAAAGTTATTATTTGGAAGGAGTTACCAAGTTCCACGAACGTATTCTATGAATGGCCAAACCTCTTCACAATTGTGGAGCACATACATACAAGCTTGATTGAACTCCACATTAGAGAGAAATCTTGATTCATAACCTCCCCGGACTTGGCCACTTTTATTGAAGATGGATGTCTCATCCTTTCCCATAAGTCCATCATCGTTTCTGATAGACCTATTGAACTTGGTGGGGATGTCTTTTAAGTAACGGGAGCAAAAAGTAAGACATTCATCTGCCAAATACCCTTCGGCTATTGAACCTTCTGGTCGAGCCTTATTGTGAACATATGTTTTTAATGTCCACAAATACCTAAATACATAAGAGGATTTGAATAAAGAATTTAACATAGAGTATTAATAAAATTTATAGAAGGCATATCTAGTGTAGTAAGTTACCTCTTGATAGGGTACATCCACCTATATTGTACGGGCCCTCCGAGCTTTGCCTCTCTTGCCAAATGGATAGGCAAGTGGATCATAATATCAAAGAAGGCTGATGGGAAAACCATTTCCAATTTGCATAATGTGCTTGCAATTTGGGATTTAAGATGATCAAGAGCCTCAGTTGTTAGGCACTTAGAACATAAATTCTTAAAGAATTTACCCAACTCTAATATAGGTTCAGATACCTCATTGGGCAACAAGCCACGTAATGCTATAGGAAATATATCTTGTAACAAAACATGGTGGTCATGGCACTTCAATCCATAGATTTTTCTGTCACGAACATTAATACATCATAACAGATTTGAAGAGAAGGCATCAGACACTTTCAAAGTAGCTAGGAAGTTACAAACTTTTAACTTTTCTTGTGGGGACAATGCATAGCATGCAACTGGAATCAGAACTTTGTTTCCTTCTTCTATCGAGTGTAATTCAGATCTAATTCCCATGTCAACCAAGTCATACCGACTCTTTACTGTATCTTTTGTCTTTCCAGCTAATCCCATAACAGTTGATACGATGTTATCTGAAACATTTCTCTCAATGTGCATAACATCAAGGTTGTGTCGGATCAATAATGTTTTCTAATAAGGTAAACAGAAAAAGATACTTTTGTTTCTCCAATTAAATGCCCCAGTGACATGGCCACGCTTTCGTTTTTGACCTTTCCCTAGAGTTACATTACCTAGTGCTCGTAATTGACAAAGTGCCTCATCACCGGTTAAGGGAGAGGGTGGAACTCTATGCTCAACTTTCCCATCAAATGCCCTTCAATTTCGCCGCCATGGATGATGGGTTGGCAGGAAGCGACGATGGCCCAAGTAGCACAACTTATTTCGTAACGAAATAGAATATGTGTCTTTATGGCAACAGGGGAATGCAAGTTTTCCTTTTGTAGACCATCCTGATAGGTTCCCATATGCTGGGAAGTCATTAATTATCCATAATAATGCTGCACGTAACTTGAAATTAGACTTCTTATAGGCATCATATGTCTCTACTCCTTGCTCCCATAATTCAAGTAACTCTTTAATCATTGGTTGGAGGTACACATCTATGTCATCACCTGAATTTTTGAGGCCTGAAATTAAAAGAGTCATCATAAAATATGGGTGTTTCATGCATTGCCATGGTGGCAAATTATATGGAACTAATACAACTGGCTAAATACTATAATTAGTACTCATATTTCCCCAAGGTTGAAACCCATCACTTGCTAGGCCCAACCAAACATTTCTTGGATCACTACAAAATTCTGGATGCTGCTGGTTAAATGATTTCCATGCAATAAAGTCAGCTGGATGCCACAAAACACCATCATCAATGCGTTCCTCATTATGCCACCTCATCTCCTTAGCTGTATGGTGAGACATGTATAGCCTTTGTAGCCTAGGTTTTATAGGAAAATATCATAGCACTTTATGAGGAATTTTCTTTCCTCTATGACTGTTTGACCTCCATCGAGGCATATTGTACTTAGAACATGACTAAGCATTGGTGTGCTCTTGCCAATATAAGATGCAGTCATTCTCACATGCTTCAATCTTAGTGTAATTCATTCCTAACTCTTGAATAACTTTCTTTGCTTCGTAGTAGGAGTTAGGTATTAATGCCCCTTCCGGAAGAACATCCTTAAATAAACTTAGTAATGAATCCATAGATTTATTACTCCAATGGTTAAGGCACTTAAGGTGGAGTAACCTAACTATAAAAGAGAGTTTAGAAACTTTGTCACAACCTGGATAGAGGTTAGTCTGAGCAGCCTGCAACAAGTCAAAGAACTGTTTTGCCTACTTATTAGGTGGCTCATAATTCTTTGACTCACGGTTCCCTTTATTTGAATCTTCGTGACCATATGCATCATGGAGCATCCCAATAATATCATATTCTTCATCGGTTTCATCAACTATATCATCAGCTACCTCACCATCATTATCTTGATGCAATGAACTGTAAGCACCAAGACGAACTTCTCCATGTGAGTCCCACACTTCATAACTTGGGCTGAAACCCTTCCTTAATAGATCTGCCCTTACCTCAATGCGACTCTTCCATTCTGTATTCCTACACCCCTTGCATGGGCATTGAATCATATTTGTCACCCTTGGCTGATTAAAGGTCCATTGTAAAAACTCATCAACTCCTCGTCAGTATACTGGATTAACTCTATTATTGATCTTTATCCAACTTGTATCCATCTCTGTTACTTCCTACATTTTAATCAACATCATTGCAAGTTAAGTTGTGGACAAGTAAATCTTTTTACATGTAAAGAATTATATACTTATGTTAAGTCCATGCCGTCACTGCTTAACTTTGTTCTAGTTACATGTAAAGAGTTACATGTAAAGAATTATATACTTATGTTTTGGTTTAGATCTCCAAGTTTTAGATCTGAACTAAAACCAAACTCTGTTCTAGTATAAAACATAATGAGGGATTCATAATGTCACATTCTCCTTTATATTACTTCTAAGAACATGACATTAACATTGATAATAGTATAGACTTTGATGTAATATGTTGCTCATGAAAAGTTGTACACGATATATTTATAATGAAAACATTCCCATAAGTAAAAGTATTAAAAGTTGGAACATATCTTAATTTCAGTTTTGGGCCCCTATAGTTCCATTTCACCTATGGAAATGAATATAATTGCATTTTGATGATGGAAAGGTTAGAATGAATATGGAGAACAAGTCATCCTTTTTCTAAAGGTAGTAATAAGATCTTGTTAACAAGGCAAACAATATTATTGATAAGTTATAAGATATTGTTGATAGGGTAACAAATCTTGTCGACAAGATAAGACCTTATCAACTAGATCTCAAATTTAACAAAGGAAAATTGAAGACCTTGTTGATTAAATAAGACCTTGTCGACAAGATCTCAAATTTAGCAAAGAAAAATTGAAGACCTTGCCAATAGGATAAGACCTTGTCAACAGGATCTTCTACCTCATGACAAAATAATCTATAATTGAGAAGCTTTGAAGAAACTCAAAGTTGGGCAACTCCTTTAGAATCTTCTTAATAAGGTCTTAACTATAGAAAGGTAAAATACATAATGTATGATGGTATGACACACATAGGTATAGAAATAGGACAAAATGTAATTTGAACACTAAGTTTACAGCACTTAAAAAACTTAAGCACCATACTTCATCCTAAAAAAAAATAGCAGTCCTCAGCAGTATTAAGGCAACAGAATTGGACCAAATCTCTAAAGTACATATAAGAACTTAAAGGCATATATCGGAGTTTAGGCACATATAAAACTTAAAGGCATATATCAAAGTTTAGGAATCTATAGAACTTATAGGCATATATCAGAGTTTAGGCACATATCAGAACTTATAGGCATATATCAAAATTAACACCAGACTTCAGCAGTATCACAGCAAATTATCAAGGCAACAGAATTGGACCAAATCTCTAAAGCACATATCAGAACTTAAAGGCACATTTCAAAACTTATAAGCACTAAATTTATAGCACTCACCAAACCTACAGCACTTATAAGCACTAAACCTACAGAACTTATGGGTCTATATCAGAGCTTAGGCACCAAATTTGTAGCACTTAAAAACAACCATTGCACCCTCAAAAGACTTAGGCACATATCAGAACTTATGCAGGTACACACACAGGTAGAATTATTGAACCAAATCTTGTTTAGACACCAAATTTACAACACTTAACAGAACCATTCCACCTTCAAAAGGCTTAGGCACACACATCAGAACTTAAAACCATGTCATTTGTATCACAACAAACTATCAAGACAACAACAGAATTGATGACCAATGTCATAGCAAAATATTACAATTCCAAACTTGATAGTTCACTACTTTAGAAAAATAATACATTTATGTTTCAGCAGCTACAGTAAAGATTTGAGGAGCCACAGTTGATTTGTTTGAGGAGCTAACACTTGAAAATCTGCATTGTATGAAGTAAGTTTAAAACATAAGAAATTATTTTTAGATGTTTAGCAAAATGTACTATAAATTTACATATCAGAAGAGAAAAGAAGAAATTCTAAAAAAAAGAAAATAAATTCGATTCAAAATTGGCATTATTCAGTTCTGTTAGCCACAGCCACAACACTTAACACAAATTAATTGCACAAAGAAGGACCAAATAATAGACCAGAGAAGAAGCAAACAATAGACCAGAGAAGGAGCAAATAATGAACCAGAGAAGAAGCAAACAATAGACCAGAGAAGGAGCAAACAATAGACCAGAGAAGGAGCAAACAATGAACCAAAGAAGGAGCAAACAATAGACCAGAGAAAGAGCAAACAATAGACCAAAGAAGGAGCAAACAATGAACCAGATTACCACTTACATAGCTTCCTTCCTCTTCAGTTTCTGTGTTCTCCTCTTCCACAGCGAAATCAGCTCTTAGGGATACTCTATTTTTCGTGCGCGAAATGTTTTTGTTCGAATAGCTTCACTCACAATGAAATTGACCAGAGGGATGTATTAGAACGAAGATTGAGAAGGATTTTCCAATAGCCTTTGCTAGCAGATGCGAAGAAGGTTTGAAAATGAGAAAGGGGGAAAGGGGAAAGACGGGGAAAACAAAAAGGCAGGGAATGAAAACTGACCTCGATTTTACTGTTGAAGTACTTTTAGGTTTGGAGTAGAAATTATGAAGAAAATATAAGATTGGAGGGTAAAACTTTAAAATGCCATAACTTTGTGTACCGTACTCCGTTTGAGGTGATTTTTTTTTTGATTTTGGATATTTTTTTGAGATCTACGCGTGGCGAATGCCGAAGGCGATTCGGTCACTTATTTTTCTTAAAAAAGTTTGTTTAGGGCTTTAATTTTGTGATTTTTATTTTTTACTACCTTTCACTAACATTAAAACAAATCTATAATTATATAATACTTTTTATAATTTACTTAAGTTTTATTCTATTTAAGTTCTGAATTCAAGTACTTGATTAACAATAAAAAGAAGGTAAAGATTAAGAAATACAAAACTGAACTCAAAAATTAATTAAGAATTTAGAATCTTTATTCTTCAATAGTTTGTCAAATAGATAATGGGCATTTGGACTTTTAGTGACGACTACCTTTAGTCGTCGCTAAATCACACTTTAGTGACAACTAAATTTAATAGTCGCTAAAAGTTCTATTTTAGCGACGACTAAATATGGTCGTCGCTAAAAATTTTATCATGATATATAATGGGTATTTAGACTTTTAGTGACGATCATCTTTAATCGTCGCTAAATCACACTTTAGCGACGACTAAAGCTAATAGTTGCTAAAAGTTTTGATTTAGCAACGACTTAATCTGGTAATCGCTAAAAGTTTTGTTAGATAATGGGCTTTTGGACTTTTAGTGATGACCTATTGTATCGTCGCTAAATGTTATATTTTAGTGGCGACCAAATCCTGTCACCACTAAAAGGTTATTTAGCGGCAACTATGTCGATGTCGCCGTAAAAAATATTTAGCGACGACTTTTTTGTTGCTACTAAATAGTTTTAGTGACTTTTTTTTTGTCGTCGCTAAAAACCTTTTCAGAAACAAAAATATTTTTTTAGTGATAATTTTTAGTGACAACTTAATAAAGTCATTGTTAAAAATATTTTTTCAGCGACCATTTTTTAAGTCGCCACTAAAAGTCGTTACTAAAGATCTATTTTTTTGTAGTCTAGGCATTTAATGAGCAAATTCTTCTTTAGAATCATGTAGGGTTATAGGTGTAAATAAGTTGAAGTCAAATGGCTTTATTTCCCTATTTGCTTGTAAAATTATAAGTCTTCATTTAGCATTTATGTTCTTGTCTTTTCCTTTTCTAATTGAATTTGATTGGCTAATTCACTTATGGCTTAGTATGAAATTAGTTTTAGTCAAATATATGTATAACTATTTAACTTGTTAGAAAATTAAGATAGAGCATTAGAAACTAATAGGAATGTTGTAACCCTTAGTGATACCTAAGTGGAAATGGAATGATATCTTAATGGACTTTATAATGGGGTTACCTAAGACATTTTCAAGTTTTGATGCAATTTGGGTAATTATGGATAGCTTGACTAAATTTGCCTATTTCATACCAATTAAATCTACTTGTTCTTTACACAAGCTAACTTAGTCTACATCAAGGAGATTGTAATGCTCTATAGGGTACCCAATAGTATAGTATCTAATAGAGACCCTAAATTTGCTTTTAGATTTTAAAAATCACTTCAAGGAACTATAAGAACTAGATTGAGTTCTAATATAGCTTATCATCTCAACCAAATGGGTAAACTAAGTGGACTATTTAGACCTAAAGGATATGCTGAGGGCATGTCTATAAAATCTAAAAAGGAACTGAGATATATATCTACTATTAGTTGAGTTTGCTTATAACAATAAGTATCATTCTAATATCCAAATGGCACTATTTGAGGCCTTTTAGAGGAGAAAGTGTAGGTCTATACTTTGTTAGATTAAGTTAGGGGAGAGAAGTCTATTAAGTTTGGACATTGTTAATCAAACCTCTAAACAAATAGAACTTATCAAAAAGAGGTTACTTACCAACCAAAATAAGTAGAAAAACTATGCTAATAAAAGAAGGAGATCCATAGAATTTGAAACTGATGACCATGTATTCCTTATAATCTCTCCAGTCACAGGGTGTAAACTAGTATTTGAAGTCCCAAAAACCTAGTCCTTGATATATAGGTTTATTCCAATTTTTTTATCGAGTTAGGCTAGTTGCTTATTAGATCACTTTGCCACTAAATTTTTCTCATACTCATAATGTTTTTCATGTGTCTCAACTCAAAAAGTATCATCTTAATCCTTCATATGTCATTAAGTATAAGTTAGTGCATTTGTTAGATGATATGTCTTTTATGGTTGAATTGAAGAGACTTATTTGTTATCTAATCAAACAACTCAAAAGCAAAAATACATTGCTAATTAAGGTGATTTGTAAAGGTCTATCCTTAGAAGAGGCAACTTGAGAGACTAAAGAAGATGTAAGAAAGTCATATCTATATTTATTTACATGAAACAATCTAAATTTTAAAGAAAAAATTTGAAAAAAAAATGAAGGGAGAAATGTAACATTCTTAATTATTAAATTAGCTAGAATCATTAATTAAGAAATTTAAAGGTAAAAGACATGTAAACCAATATTGGAGTATTTATTAATTTCGCATTCAAGGAATTATTGAGTATTTTATTATTTAAGTGATTAAAGAATTGTAGATGTTTAATTTATAATATAGAGCATTTGTAAATAAAATATGTGAGTCATTGCATTTTATATTATTTGAGTTTAGAAGATGATAGGAAATAATAAGAAACCCAACTGGTTTAGTTTAGCCTAGTTAAATAAATAAAAATAAAAGCTCAATAGTTATTAAAGTTATTATATCCTGATAGTGAAATTTTAAAAGAGTTATCATATCCCAAAAGTGAATTTTAATTGGATTTAACCTAAAACCCAATACCTATAATCCATACTTTTACCCATTTAATTGAAATAACCCTAGTTATCAAAATAAAATTTGTTCTTCTCCATTTGCCCAACAAGGCCTACATTACACTGGGATAATTAAGGATTAAAAATTTTCAAATTTAAGAATTGGGAGCTCACTTTGGAAGGGATTCATTAGGATATAGACAAGGTGAGTAAAAAATAAATTGTTTTACTTCTTCTTAGGATTTTTTTACACCAATCGGATTTTTAAATAAATGATACTGAATTTTCAACATTGATGCTTTTGGTGACTTTCAATAATTAGAAATGTTATTAGATTCTTAGAGGAATAATTCTTACTTTAATTATTAGTTTTTATGGATTAAATTGGTATTAGATAGTTAATTGATACTCCCTCCGGTCTTATTTATAAAGTCCCTCCAACTAAATTGCACAGATTAAGAAAAGATGTTAAAATTAGTTGATGTATTGGTTTTTGAAAAAATTATCACAAAATTTGAAGTTTGCCCCTAATTGAAGTTAATCTCTACTATTATATCAATAATCATGAAGGATAAATATGGAAAAGAATAATAAATGCTTCTAAAACTTTGTGAAGGGTCTTATTTTAAGGACTATCAAAAATTTTTAGAAAGAGTCTTATAAATAGGACTAGAGGGAGTAGTATTTAATTTTTAATAAACTCTAGATATTTGATGAAATGCTTAAATAAATTGGAGTTGAATTAAGATATATTTTAGATTCTATAATTATTCTTTTACATATTTAATGAATTTTAATTAATAATGGTAGCCTTATGGTTCTTTTTGATATTGTTAGTTGAAGCTAAAACGTTGAATAAGTGTGGAGTGGCATGATTTTAAAGGAGGTTTTGTTTGAAAGTATTCTCTATAATGATAAGTGGATAAAAATATAGTTGTTTAATTGGATAATATTTTATTGATATTATATACTACTATAAATATATTCAATTTATTTATTGTAAATTATTAGTTTGTAACTAGTTGAAAGTTACTTGGCAAGTATCTTAGCATATTTGGAAATGCAGTTGGTGTCTATAAACATAATTCTAAATACATTTTCATAATTTATGAAAAGAAATTTATGAATTTTTTTTATTGCACTTCACATATTTGTTAAAGGATTTGTTGATATAATACTTTAACACTTGTAAGTTGATAAAAATTATATGATGAAATTATGAGTTTGTGTTTATGCAATGAGAATGATAATATTTATGAAATGAGATTACTACTTTACCTGAAGTGAAATGTTTAAAATACTATATGGTGTTTTCAAATTTATGCTTGTCACACCCGAAAATGCAATTGCGCGGCGCCAAATCAAAATTGAAAATAAAATAAAAGTAGAAAAGTAGAGTCGTCACCAAATTTTTATTTTTGAAAAGGCAAAACTTTGAAAAAAGCCTTTTTAATTTAGAGTGTCACAAAAAATGTGGTCTACGAACCAAATTTGGATTCGAGAGTCGATTGTGAGTGGAGAAGGTGTTAGGCACCCCACAATACTCACTGCTACGAACGGTTACCCTAAGTTAGTTATGCAAAATCATCATGGCCTTTAATTTATTTTGATTCTCCCTAATAAGTTATATGCAAAGCAAGAAATAGGAATAAAAGAAACGGAATTAAAAAAAAAAGAAATTAAAGAAATGAAATTTGAAAACAAAATAAATTAAATTAAATTAAGAAAATAAAAATTGAACAGAAAATTTTATTTACAAGGACGGACTTGACCTAAGATGAAAGCCTAGGGCCTACGTACCCTCTAAAGAGAATCAAAGTCCACGAAGTTCGAGTAAAGTTAAATTTGGTTGATGTTTTGTTATTTTTGTTTTGTTTGTTTGTTATTTTTTATTTATTTATTTATTTCTTGTTTTTTGTTTGATTTTTATTTTTTGATTAATTTTGTTTTGTTTTTGTTTTTGTTTAGTTTTTACTTCTGGTTTTTATTCTTTATTTTTTTTTTGAAAAGACAAAGAAGATAAAAATTACTTTTTCTTTAACAAATAAAGCAATTTTTGAAATTGGTTGGTGTGCTTTGATTTGTTAAAATTAAATTAAATTTTAATCTTCTTACATTTTCGCTTTTTTATAAACTCTTTTCTCTCATCATTTTTCTTTTCATCTATTTCCTTGTTTTGCTTAATTCTTGGAGATTTTTTTTTATTTCATTTTTTATTAATTTTTGGTCAAATGTTTACAGATTATTTTTGAACATTTCTCTTATTTTAATTTGTAATTTCTTTTATTTTTGTTTTAATTTGGTCTATTTGTGATTTTCTTAAATTTTGTATTTCTTGGTTTTAATCTCATTAGATTTTGACCTTTTTTTTTCTGATTGATTATTGATTCTAAGATTTTTTTTTTGTTTAGTTAAACATTTTTCCTGTTTTCTTTCTTTTTCTTTTTTTTTCAGATTGATTATTGATTTTAAGATTTTTTTTTGTTTTGTTTAATTAAAAATTTTTAACTTTTTTCTTTTTTTTTTGCTTTTTTTTTCAGATTGATTATTGATTATTGATTTTAAGATTTTTTTTGTTTTGTTTAAAAATTTTTAACTGTTTTTCTTTCTTTTTCTTTTTTTTTAGATTGATTATTGATTTTAAGATTTTTTTTTTGTTTTGTTTAGTTAAAAATTTTCTCTGCTTTCTTTCTTTTTCTTTTTCAGATTTTGATCATTGATTTTTAAGATTTTTTTGTTTTGTTTAGTTAAAAATTTTTAACTATTTTCTTTCTTTTTCTTTTTTTTTTTTTAAGATTTTGATCATTGATTTTAAGATTTTTTTAATTAATTTTTTTATTATGACAAAAAAACATCTTTATTAAAAGAAATTTTGGGAATAGTCCACAAGTTTTCAAAAACAATTATTTCCCTTTTTGTTTTCATTTGTTTGATTTCGCCTTTTGTTTTTGTTTATCCATTCATTCTTTTTATCAATTTTGTTGATCTTATTTTTTCATTTTTTTTATTTTATGGATTTTAAGTTTTTTTTTAATAACATTTTCGTTTGTTTGCTTTATTAATCTTTCTTTCAAGAGAACCCACTCTAAAAGACAAATTCATTTTTTGATTTTGAAATATATATATATATATATATATATAGTTTAAAACCTTTAAGAAAGGATGATCCTTTAAGACTCAAAATGATTCTTAAAAAAAAGTTTAACTCCATCCGTTTCATCATTTTTTTATTTTTTATTTTTATTTTAAAGGTTTTCTTTAAAAAGTCATTTTGATGGAAGCCATTGCCCAAAATAAAAACGTAAAATCAAGACCTAAAAGATACCAAGGAGGCTTTATTGCCACACATGGCTTTTAGGTTTAACTATGCACCTGAGGAGATATGAAAATCTCACATGGCAAATCTAAGGCCAAAAAGTATAGAAAAGTAAATAAGAATGAAAATAAAAAGTGAAAAAAAACTATAAAAAAATCTAAATCGAAATACAAACAAAACGAATATTGTGTGTGATTGGTATATATTTGTACTATATCTTAATCAAATACATTTACATGGAACTGGAGGGTTTATACTACATAAAATCGATTACATACAGTCCGCCTGTAGAGTTTTGTCCATCCTAATTCTCTGTTCACCATTCTACCCCTCTTCTGCGTATCTGATGCAGACTAAGTCAAATACTCAGCTTGCTCAGTTGCAACCGGTGTTCCTCGAACATTTTCCCCAGCGTAAGCTACGTTGACACAACAATCCAGCAAATAGCAAAACATTGAAACAAAAGGAATGGCATAAGCACACTGGTAGCTTTAAGACAGATTTTACTTTCACAAGACTATCTAAATGAAGTCAGACAATAATCAAATCATTCAGCAATTATACCCCAACTAAATCATACCCCAGACATGAACCATAATTATGCTAATCAGAAATAAAGCAAACATGAGGCAACCCATATGACAACCACTCAATTGCAGAAATGGAATTGGATAACAGCAATCAAACCATTCAGCACTCATGCACTGACCAAATCATGCCCCTGACACGAACTGTAACTAGGGAAACGAAGCAAGCACAGGGCAACCCATATAACCACCACCCAGTTGCAGAAATGGAATTGGATAACCGCAAGCAAACCATTCAGCACTTAGATACCAGTAAAATTGTGTTTCAATCACAAGTTGAAATTTCCTCAATAAAAAAAAATGACAAACATGAATAGCTCGTGCAAGGACTAACACACACAGGCAGAGTATTTCAAATATAGCCCTTCATCGAATCAAACTCATACATGAACTTCACGGAAAATAACATGCTCTATTCCTCCCAAGAACAAACTCAAAGTAACAGAATCATTTGAAACAGCAATTAATTCCCAACAATCAAACCATTAAGGCAGTTTCATGAGTTGTAATTCTCAATAGAGAAGAGGGGAGAAAAAGTGGATGGATAAAAAAAAATCATACCTTTCGAAGCTTTGCTTCTTCCCGAATTTGAAGATCTCCTCATTTCTCCCGGTCGCTTCCCCTCCGTCGATTCTTCGCCTCTCGGTCTCCCTTCCTTCTCGCATGGCCTTTTTTCACTGGACCTAAAAAAAATTTTAGCCCCTCCTTTTTCCCATTTCTGATTTTTCCTCCAAATCCTCCCCTCCATCTCAGATTTTTCGATCTCCTGTCTCTGCTGCTTCCCCTCTCAACCTCCTCTTTTCCCTATATCTGAACCTCGTGCCTCTCTCTCTCTCTCTCTCTCTCTCTCTCGCCTTCGTGTTTTTACTCTCGGCCCCTCCCTCGGCTTAGCTCCCCCGTGGATTCGGGAAGAGGCATGTCGGGGAAGGAGAATTTCCTTTGGTCCCATCTCTCCTTTTGTATCAGGCCCCCTTCCAAAAACAAAACCCCCTTCGTCTCTCCCCCTGCTTTTCCTATCTGTCCATGTCCCCTTCTCTCTTTTCGATTCGAAATCCCTTTTTCTTCCTCCTCTCCTTCACTTAACCTCCGCTTCCCCTTTTATCCGAAAAGGCGAATCCCCTCCTCCTCCTCCTCAGTCTCGCCTCGCTTCTTTCCTCTGTGTCTCTCCCTCATTCTCCTTTTCTCTGACACCTGTCCCTTTTGCTTTTCTTTTTCTGTCTCCCTTTTAGTCTCTCTGTCTGTGCGTTTGCCCCCTCTTTTTTGTGCGTCCGTCCATTTTCTCTGACTGCCAGAGGAGAGGACCCAATAAGGGAAATCCAGGGACCACCGGGTAGGGTTTCTTATTTCGGGTTCTGATGGTTTTTTTCTGATGAGTCAATTCCAGCTTTTAATCATATGGGTTAGGTGAGTGGGCTGACGATGGTTCTGGGTTTCTTATTCATTATTAGGCTTCTTATCTTTCTTTTGTTTTTGCTTCTGTTCTCTTTTTGTTTTTTTGAGTTAATTCAAAGTGTTTGTTTTTGGCACATGGGCTTCAGAGTTTGGACCAGAGGAAGAAGATATGGTTCTGGGTTGAAAGTTTTTTTTTTTGTTTTAAGGATGCTAGACTTTTTTCTTAGACCTCATTGTTTGGGCTCTCTTGCTTTTTCTATTTTTTTTTTTTTTGGACTCTCAATTTATTTTTCTTTGGATTCTTTTCTTTTTTTCTTTTTTGCTTTGGTTTGGGCTCTCCTGAATTAAGCCCCCAAAATTTTAATTAATTTTTTTGTTTTAGGTTTCTCCTTTTATTATTTTGATATTTCTTGTAGTCTCTTTTTTTTATGAATTTTTTATTATTCTTTTAAATATATTTTTTTGGTATTTATTTATTTTTACTTTATCTGCTTTTAGCCTTTTTATTTTTATTTTTAATTCATTTTTCCCTTTCTTCTTCTAGTGTCTTTTTGATTTTTTTTTTCCATTTATTTTGGATTTTTGTTACTCCCCCTTTGATTTTTCTTCTGTTTTAATTTTGGATTAATTTGTCCATTTCCTTTTTTTTTCTCTCCTTTGATTTTTGTTTTAATTTTGGATTAATTGGCCTTTACTTTTTTTTTTAAATTTTATTTTTGAATTCTTTCTTCTTTGATTTTTTTTAAGTTTATTAAACTAAAAAGACTTGTTTGATTTTTCTCTTTTTTTTAGTTTTATTTTTTTTATTAGTTTTATTTTATCATTATTTTTGGAGTATGCCCAGACAAAATACGGTGTTCACAATGCTCATGTTTATGGTATGAATTGACAGTTATGTTTTGTTTTCCTTAGGTGAGTGATTCCCAAGTAAACTAAATACATTTTCATAATTTATGAAAAGAAATTTATGATTTTTTTTATTGCACTTCACGTATTTGTTAAAGGATTTGTTGATATAATACTTTGACACTAGTAAGTTGATAGAAATTATATGATGAAATTATGAGTTTGCGTTTATGCAATGAGAATGATAATATTTATGAAATGAGATTATTACTTTACCTAAAGTGAAATGTTTATAATGCTATATAGTGTTTTCAAACTTATGCTCATATTTATGGTATGAATTGACAGTTATGCTTTGTTTCCCTTATGTGAGTGATTCCCAAGTGAACTAAGAGATGATTAAGCTAAATGAGGTTGATGCATGCTTATATTCCAAAGATAATGGCCATAGTATCATAGGATGCCTTAAGAGGTTAAGTTTGCCTTTTTTGGTGGAATAATCTAGGTTAGGTGTCCAATCTCCATAAATAGGATTCTACAACTAAATAAGGTTTAGTACTCTATGTGAGCATATGATTTTAAAGTGCAGGGTTTGGAAAGTAGGGATGGTGGTATAAGTCTCTCTTGTGACTCTTGTTTACAATGTACTTCTAAATTGAATTTATAAATGAAAAATGCTTTATTTTCAAAAATGAATTTATGGAAAATGGATAGTGAAAGCTAGTTGAATCACATAACAAAAGTTATGAGAAATATATATGTTTTTATGGAATTAAATTAATTGTGAAATACTTTATGTTCATAGTTAGGAATGCAAGTTTTAAAACTCTACTGACTATTTAGATTTTTATCTCATCTACATTTCTGTTAATGGCATTTCCAGGTAAAAGGACAAAGATTGAAAAGGAAAATGGCACAATGAATATCTTAGCTAAATATCTAAAGTAGTGATGTAGTAGTTGATTATATACTATCTGATGTAATAGGAGATTTTATTACATAGTACTTGAATTATTTTAATGTTATGTAGCAGGATCTATTTTACATAGATATTGTTCAATATTTTTAGGTGATGCTTAATAAGTATTAATTATGTTAGATTATGGATTATTTTATTAGGATCTTGTTATATTAATTTTGATATTAATAGTTAAGTATTTACTTCCACATGTGAATATTATTAGTTATTTATTAAAGTTAGTATTTAGGTTTTTTGGTATTAGAACAATGGTTTAGGCAAAACATTAAACTCTATATGATTCATAGTTATTTGAGGATGTAGTATACTATGTATTATGTTTAAATACATATGTAATTTAAGGTATAATAGATACTAAAGCTTTGATCTTTGTATCCACTAGTTAGATATGGCAAATAGGCAAGAGCAAATTAAGGCCTTTTAGGAGATAAGAAGAGCTTTAAGGGAGATGGATGATAAGATGCAAGGTCAAGTTGAGGTTTTGGTTGAGACCACTCGTCTACTTCAAAAGATCAAGGAAAAAGTTAAAAGAGGTAGGCATGTTGAAAGAGAAAGAAGAAATGAAGGAGTTATTAGAGGAAAACACACAGGATTAGATTACAAATTGGTGGGAAAGTTTTTAAAGACAAAGTGTATAGATAAAGATTTGGGGAGTCTACAATCCATTGGTGGCTAAGTAGTGGACTAAACAGCTGGATAAGATTATTAAAGTTATATATTGTATAGATAAAGAGAAAGTGTTATTGGCGATTCATAAATTAGAGAAAAGTGCTAAAGATTGGTCGAAAGTAGAGGAAATACTTCTGAAGGAGAAAGGAGTAATTGTCATTTAAGTCATGTTTTAAGCATTATTCTTTAATAAGTATTTCTTGATCATGTCAGACATGCGAAAGAGGTGGAGTTCCTAAAGTTAAAGTAAGGAGACATGTATGTCTATCAATATGAGAAAAAGTATGAGTAGTTATCCAAATTCTCCAGTTATCTAAACTTTACACATGATGAGGTAGCTGCAAATTTTCAGAAGAATGTGAAATTAGAGATTAAAGCACAGATAGCTGGTTATGAAATTAGGAGTTTGTATTACTAGCTAACAAGGCCAAGTAGATAGAGGGATTTTAGGTTTTGCACCTGATAAGTCTCTAATACTCTTAGGGAAAGAGGAGCAACAGAAGTGTAATATAGATTAAAGAAGTAAGGAATAGACAATGGAATAAGAAGCGCAGACAAAGAAACTTTTAAAGAAAAGGAAAGGCTCCAGTTACTACTATCAAAGTCTGTGAAAAATGTGAAAGGCATCATGGTGATAGACCATGTTTGAAAGGCTAGAATGTGTGTTTCCAATGTGGCAAGTTTAACCACTACTCTAAGGAATGTCCTAAGTAAAAAGAGATAATCTCATTTCTTATACTATAAAACTAAGGGTAGGTCTTTACTTTGAGTTAGCAAGAGACCAGCTAGTCACTAAACTTAATATGAGGTATGTTGAAAATTAGAAATTAAATTGTAAATGTACTATTTAATTATGGGGTAACTCATTCCTTTATTACATATGACTAAGTGAAACATTTGAGTTTTCTTATTAGTAATTTATCTTTTGATTTGTTTATTGCTACTTCTACAAAAGGTAAAATCATAACATCTAAAGTTTGTCTGAACTAATCTAGAGTATTCCCTATAATGGTAAAGATCCAAACATTTCACACAGATCAAAAAGTAAATTATTGATCAACAAACCCAAACGTTTCATATAGTCATATGCAATAAAAAAAAGGGTTGCCCTTGAATCAAATAATGCATATACAATTTGATTTTTAATTTTTAGCATACCTTGGATTAAGTTTGGCAACTAACTAGTCTCTTGTTGACTTAAAGAAAAGACCTACATTTTGTTTTGTGGTTTAAGAAATAGGATTGTCTCTTTCTATTTCGAACACTCCTTAAAACAGCGACCAAGCTTGTCACATCGAAAACATGCATCTTAGCCTTTCAAACATGGTTTGTTGCCATGATACCTTTCACATTTCTCACAAACTCTTATGGCAATAATTAGACTTCTTATCCCACTATCTATTCCCAACTCCTCTAATCTGTATTGCACTTTCACTGCTCTTTTTCCTTAAAGGCATTGTAGATTTATTGGATGTAAAACCTAAAACCCCTTCCTCTATCAACTTGGCCTTCTTGGCTAGTAATGTAAAATGCTTAATTTTACAACTAGTTATTTGTGCTCTATTCTCTAAATTCAAACTCTTTTAAAAATTTGCGACTTTCCATGCCTCGTCATGTGTATGGTTTAGATAACTGGAGAATTTGGATAACTAGTTATCCTTTTGCTTATATTGATAGATGTATATGTCTCCTTCCTCTAACTTTAGGAATTCCACCTCCTTTGCACATTTTACATGATCAAGGTAGTACTTATTAAAAAATGATGCTTGAAATATAGCACAAATAATAATCACTCATTTCTCCTTAAAAAGTCTTTCTTTCCCCTTCCACCAATCTTCAACACCTTTCTCTAATGTATAAACTGACAACAACACTTTCTATTTATCTATACACTACATAATTTTAAAGATCTTCTCTAGCTATCTAATCCATTGTTCAACCACCAATGGATCATAAACTTCGAAGAATGATGGGGGATTTGTCTTTAGAAACTTCCCTACCAATTTGTGATTTAACCCTACTTATCCTCCTCTAGCAACTCCCTCATTCCTTCCTTTTCTCTCAGCCTACTTACCCTTAATGACTTCCTCCTTCATCTCTTAAAGTAGGTAAATGGTTTCAACCAAAGCCTTAAGTTGACCTTGCATCCTATCAACCATTTTCCCTATAGCCCTTCTTATCTCTTAAAAAGTTTCAATTTGCTATCTCCTATTTCCTATACCTAACTTGTGGATATAAAGATAAAAATCTTAATATCTAATATACCTTAAATAGCACAAGTATTTAACCTTAATACATAATATATTATACCCTTAAATAACCATAAATCATATGGAGTTCAATAGTTTTTCCTGAACTATTATTATTGCTCTAATACCAAAAATATAACACCTAGCTTTTAGTTTATATCTAAATATTAATTTCAATAAATAATTAATAATATTCACAAGTAGAAGCAAATTCTTAACCATCAATATCAAAATCAATATAACAAAATCCTAATAAAATAATCCAAATCTAGCATAACATTTAACAATATCCATGTAAAACATATCTTGTTGCATAACATTAAAGTAATCCAAGTACTGTAAATAAAATCTCCTATTACATAATATATAATCAACTATTACATCATTATTACTTGAGATATTCAACTAAGATATTCATTATGCCACTTTCCTTTTCTAGTATTCATCATTCTACCTTGAAATGCCATTAACAAAAAAGTGTAGATAAGATAAAAATCTTAATAGCTAGTAGAGTTCTAAAAAAATGTATTCCTAACTATAAATATAAAACTTTTGACAACTAATTTAATTCTATAAAAACACATATATTTCTCATAACTTTTATTATGTGGATCAACAAGCTTTCACCATCCACTTTTCATCAATTCATTTTTTAAAATAAAACATTTTTCATTTATAAATTTATTTTAGAAATACACTATAGGCAAAACTTATACCACCATTCCTACTTTCCATAAACCCTATACTTGAAAACCATATGCTCAAAGCCCACTTAGCTATAGTATCTTGTCTATGAAGACCAAATATCTAACCCAAACTGTTCCACACTAGAAAAGGCAAATTTAATCTCTTAAGGTATCATATGATATTAATGGCCACTAGCTTTGGAATGTAAGTATGTATCAAACTTATCTAACCTAATCATCTCTTAATTCACAACCTTGGGAATCACTCATCCAAGGGGAACAAAACATAACCACTAATTCATATCATAAACATAAGCATAAATTTGAAAACATCATATATCATTATAAACATTTCACTTTGAGTAATGTAGCGACCTCATTTAATAAATATCATCATTTTCATTGCATAAAGCAAACTTATAATTTCATCATGTAATTTCCATCAACTTATAATATTATCTTAACAAATACTTGAAGTGTAATAAAACAATTCTTAAATTTCTTTTCATAAAATATAAAAATGTATTTAAAATTATATTTATGGTCATTAGCTGCCTTTCTAAAGTTTCCAAATACTTGCCAAGCAACCTTCAACTAGCCATAAACTAATAATCTATGATAAATAAATTGAATATATTTATATTATTATATAATATCAATATAATATTTCCCAATTAAATTAAACTACTCTATTTTATCCACTTACCACTACAGAGAATACTCCCAAGCAAAACCTCCTTTAAGATCACACCGCTCCACACTTATTCAATACTTCAACTTCAACTAACCATGCCAAAACAAATTATAAGGCTATCTCATTACTAGTTTAAATCCATTAAATATATAAAATAATAATCATATAATCTAAGATATACCTTAATTTAACTCTTAGCTCAACTCCAACTTATTTAGGCATTTCATTAAACACCTAACATCCACTAAAGATCAGCTAATATAAATTAACTATTCCAATACTAATTTAATCCATAGAACCTAATAATTAAAGTAAGAATTCTACTTCCAAAGTCTAATAACAATCCCAATTTTAGAAAGTCACCAAGAGCATCAACTTTGAAAATTCAACATCATCTATTTAAAAATCTAATTAATATAAAAGAAAGCTAAGAAAGAGTACAATAACTTATTCTTCACTCACCTTGTCTAAATACCAAAGAATCCTTTCCAAGTATAGCTCCTAATCCTTGAGTTTGAAACTTTTTTATCCTTATTTCTCCTAGCGTAGTGGCGACTATGGTGGCCTTGATAAGCAAATGGAGAAGAGTGAATTCTATTTTGATAACTAAGGGTATGTTTAGCATACTGTATAAGACTTGATAGTATAAGCTAATACAATACATTATGAACTTATCATTTATTTGGTATATGTAATGTATTGTATAAGCTTATACATCATGGCTCTCTTATACATCAAAATGATGTATAACTTAATCATGCCTTAGGGGGTGAGATTAGGCCTGATTAGGTTTTAATGTATAAAATTTTATTAATACTTTTCGATTTTAACCATTTACTTATGGGGATATTCATTGGCTAAAACTGGATTGGGTTTAATTAATATTAATTGGAATCGAGTTAGTTGGATTATTTTTAAATTTTTGGTAAAAATTATAAAATTATAAAATGACTTTAAAAAATAAAATTTTCATATAAGTCCTTATAAAATAATTTTGATAAAAAATTATAAAATGACCATAAAAATAAAATTTTTATATAAATTTCTATAAAATTATATTTTATTACTAAATTTTTTTATGTAAGTCCCTATAAAATAATTTTAAAAAAGTTAATAAGATTAGGATAAATGACATAAAAACTAATTTATTATCGAATTCAATTTAATTGGTTTAGTATAAGGTTGGATTAAATTGGTTTTTTAAACTAGTTAAGCCACATTTTTTATAAGCTTATACATCATGGCTCTCTTATACATCAAAATGATGTATAACTTAATCATGCCTTAGGGGGTGAGATTAAGCCTGATTAGGTTTTAATGTATAAAATTTTATTAATACTTTTCGATTTTAACCCTTTACTTATGGGGATATTCATTGGCTGAAATTGGATTGGGTTTAATTAATATTAATTGGAATCGAGTTAGTTGGATTATTTTTAAATTTTTGGTAAAAATTATAAAATTATAAAATGACTTTAAAAAATAAAATTTTCATATAAGTCCTTATAAAATAATTTTGATAAAAAATTATAAAATGACCATAAAAATAAAATTTTTATATAAGTCTCTATAAAATTATATTTTATTACTAAATTTTTTTATGTAAGTCCTTATAAAATAATTTTAAAAAAGTTAATAAGATTAGGATAAATGACATAAAAACTAATTTATTATCGAATTCAATTTAATTGGTTTAGTATAAGGTTGGGTTAAATTGGTTTTTTAAACTAGTTAAGCCACTTTTTTTATATTTAGTAAAAATTATAAATTGATTCTTAAAAAATAAAAATTTCACATAAGTCCTTAAAAATTTTTTCCTTTAAAAAAAATAAAATTTTCACTAGACTAGTTGAAATTGGTTAATATGGCTAACTTGACTTAATATGCTCAAATTATTTTTTAGTTATTTAGCTCGATGTAACCAAATGAGATCAAGTCACCCAAGTTACTAGATAACCATGCACTATGTATAGCTCTATTCACCCATACTTTTTTAAAAAAAGTTAATATAACATAATAAATTTAGATAAATATAATATATTTTTTTAAGTAAAGGATATTTTTATCAAAAGAGTTAATTTTTATCTTATCCAACATTATGTAATGTATTACCAAATATATGATACTATTATCTTATACGATACATTATCTTATACAGTATCATACCAAACACTGTATAGTCTTAAAATTTTATTAGGTTTTATCCTATCAGGCCTTATCTTATCAGGTCTTATACTATCAGACCTTATCCTATATATCATACCAAACGGGTCCTAAGGTATTTTAGTTAAATGGGTAAACGTATGGATCATGAGTTTTGAGGCTTAAGTTAAATCCAACTAAAATTCTTTTTTGGGCCATGTAACCCTAGACTGTAATAATTCTAATACCTATTGGGCTTTTATTTTTATTTATTAAGTGAGGTAAACTGAACTGATTGGGCCTCTTATTGTTTGTTATCATCTTCTAAATCCAAATAATATAAATGTAATGACCCACTTATGTTATTTCCAAATTCTTTATATTATAAATTAAACCTCCATAATTCCTTAATTACTTAAATAATGAAATACCCATTAATTCCTTAAATATCAAATTAATGAAATAATTAATAACTACTTTAGTATTGATTTACAGGTCTTTTCCCTCTAAATTCTTTAATAATTCCTCAATTAATTATTGTAACTAATTTAATAATTTAGAACGTTACATCTCTTATTTGTAGCAACTATTGGTTCAAAATAAAAATGAATTTTCAAAGATATTATTTTCTGAAAATCTTCCACGGCCATCCCATCCAATTGACTCATATCACAGGTAAATTATACATGAGATGTTGAATGAAAACATGCTAAAGATCCAAGTAAGGACTAAACCCTTTTCAGCTGCTGCCAAATGCAACCAAGGCAGCTTAGTTTCCAGAAAACTGCTTCGCCTTTACTTATTGATAACACTTGATTCTGTTAATATTAGTTTATAGATTTGATTTCTTTAATTTTTTTTTTTTGGGCAGAAATCAGTGAATATTCATTAATACACAGACATTCACCGTAATTCAGTCTCCCGTAAGCTTCCTCTGTCCGGTTACCATTAAATTAACATTCCGAAGTCGTGTGCTTGTAATTTTTAAACTATTAGCCAGCCTTCGACATATAATAATCTCTGGAGAGTAAGTAAAAGATAGTGTTGATCATTTGAGGTAAAAGTTCGAGTAGACCTAATAGACATTCACAAATAAGGACAGCCCCTGGCAGCCACAAGACTCTCAGCTTGTTTCCTTCGGCAAAATAGATTTGAGCCTTGCAGGTGGCCAAAAATGGAAGAATGCAGAACTCCACAAGTTTATGGAATCAGTGGCTTATCAAGAACCATACTAGAAAACCCAGCCCTTGTCTACACCAAGAGAAAGATGGCAAGCACCATCACCTGTAGACACCTGAAAGCAACATCTATATGCTTCCACCTCGGCCCTGGAAAATGCAGGGGAAGAATTACTAGTATCTTCAAATGACATTGCTTATGCTGCCAACTTATGAAAGAATGAAGACAATTCCAATACTACACAAGGCATATCTCATAATATGTTTGGGAATATTCACAATGCAAACAATAGCTTCCTTACAACTTGAGAGGTTCAAGATGAATGCAAAATGATCTCGACAACTTATATTGAAAAAAGATGTGCAGACTATAAACACAGTGGAAGTCCCATAAAGCATAGTAGTTGTAATGCTTCAATGATAAATCAACATTTTTAAGATACCACTAAATTTCAAATATCAGTAGTCAATTAACGTCTGCCAAGTATCTGCAAAAACCAAAATGTTACGCCCGAAAGATCTTGGTTACGTATGTCCAGCACAACAGCCCAACAGGAATTAAAAGGATAAAAGAACAGATATACAAAAAAGAGATCAGAGACGTTCATCTCTTCACAAAGTTTAGCATATACATTCACATCAATGATCAAACTATATCACTAAGTAGTTCAAAATTTAAATGAGCTATCTATCTCAACTTGCTTCTTACAGTTGAAAGATACTAAGACGGACAACCAAAAACCCTATGACCGAGGAAGAGTATTATTAATTTGAAAAAAGATGTTCCTGTCATTTGACAGGAATACTGTTTTCAGAAGAAATCAAGTTTCTTAACTCCATTAAGTGTTCATCATTTGATATGTGGAGGGAAAGACGAAGATTTGTCATTAAAGCTTCCAGTTCCCAACTTAAGGGTCCTGAAGCATGCAATGCCTCAATTGTACAACGATAGGCATGCAACTCTAACCTATGGATTTCCGCTGCCATTTCTTCTTCTGAAGGAAGGGAACAATTCCCTTCCTCATATCTACAGTGGCAGACAGATTCAGCATCACTAATTGCACCTTCTACATCTTCAATAGGACCTGCAGATACAGGATAACGCAATTTATACAAATTGCGGTTAGTAACACTACAACTACCAACAGAGCATTCGACACTATCAGCATCATTTGTTTCAAAGTTTTCTGCAATCGAACAACCCACAGTGTCATTGTGTTTCCTCCTCTCTGCATCCATTACAGAAAATCCACTTTTTCTGTTGTTCAGAGAAGCAGCTATGTATTCTTCAGCCCGAACGTCCCTTGGAAAAACAACACCATCTAGCTGCTTGGGTAATGTAGATAGATTTGCAACTCTTGCTCTGTGACATATGCCTTCATTCTCGGTTGCTCTAAACTTCAGGGGAGGCTCAACATATAACTCAACTTGTGAATGGCTCCTTCGTTTCAATGTTTTAGAAGAAACAAGACGGGAATTCAGAAAATTCACCTCTTTCTTGTCATGAAGATAGTCATGGTCAAAGGACCGTTTTGTCTTCATGGTTGTTTTCTGAACTTGGGCACTAGAAATTAAATTAAGCCTTGGAGTAAGTGTATCATCACGTTTTCCATTCTCGCAGCTGGGACTACCCTGCACATGGGAGAATAATCGACCAATATTCAAACCTACAGCATGGATGATCTACAAACAGTAATACAAAGAACAAATTGTGAAAGCTACGTTTTATTTCACATTATTTAGAGAAAAAAGAAGAAGAAAAGAGGAGAATCAAAGAAACAAACACCATTGAAAGCATAACATGACTATAAACCTAGTGAAATTGACAATTTTCTAGAGATTCCCATTAGATACTGTTGGCAAACATAATGTATTGAATAAATCGAAATTCAAAAGCTCAATCAAAACCAAGTCAACATAAGATGTGAAATCAGATCAATCTGTAAAGGAAACAAACAGTACTTGGAAATTGCTAAGGAAGATGATGGGCATGACACAATATTCAGAAGGGGAAATAAAGGTTAATAAAAGGTACCTTTCCAACCACAATCCATTTGTCACCTTGCCAAGACTGTCTCACCCGGATGTCAAATTTGTTCACTTTAAATTCCAAAGAAGATCCAAGCAGCCTGACCAAAATGTACTTTTTCCCCAAAACCTTCGAAACTGTAGCCATTGTCCAGGAAGAATTCTGACAGACCTCTACCACATCACCCGGGCTCCAATCCCTTGTGACTTCAAGTACAGGAGGATATGGTCTTATATCTTTCCTGGATACCCTTTCCACCTCGCCAGGAGTACCCTTATATCCATCATATCTAATGGAGTAGATGTGACCGTTACCACAAATGATCTCTGCACATCGCCAGGAGCCAGAAGGTACCTCTGTTTTGCTTAATACTTCCACCTTAGTTCCTTTCCTGAATTTCATAGTTGCTAATATATTGCTGATAAGCTTCAATCTGACCACCTGTTTTTTGAAGAACACAGGCAAAATTTAGTAATTTTATGACGGGCAAACTCTGAATTTAAAAATTAAGCACAAAAAGTTGTCAGGTAACAGAATGATAGAAAAAAGCTTAAATTGATCAATTGCTAACATGTAGAGGCCATAGAATAGATAGCGGTAACAATTAATAGACGCTAATAAACAGAAGAGAAGTCAGATAACCATAGACATCTCGTCCAAAGGCAGCAATTTTTGGCTGCTGGAACAGCAAATGGTAGCAACAACACTATTCTGAAATTCGTACATTGTATTAATTCAGATCTTTATTTTCTAGGAGATGGAGAACGGCAAGAAGATCAGATTTAAAAAAAAAAAGTGCGAAATTTACCGGGTAGGGGTATAAGTATGGATATATAAAGTATGAAATTTTGATCAGCAAACCAGTTGAGCACCAAAGAAAGTTAAATACAAAACTCATTGTACATTTATCTTCAAAGTATGTGCCGAAAACTATAAAATTCAAAATTAAGACGTACACGATCACACATACAGAGGGATACGTATCAATCAGTCATGACAAGAGGGCTATTGATCAAAAGAATGAATGGCATTAAACCGATTTCATCTCATCGAACGAAGTTCGGAATTCGGAGGTGGAAAATCCAATCGACTGAGCTTCAAGCCAGTAATTGGGTGAGTTAGGGGGTTTTCTTTTCTTTTTTTTTTTTTTCAAAGGTTTTGCGATGTTAGAAGAAAGCAAGCAGATAAAACCAGGAAAAAACTTATTACTATATCAGGCCAACGGAAAACAGACCGGAGAATTCTGATTCTCTTCCTCCGTTTTCTCAGCAACCAAACAAAAAAGAAAAAAGTCAAAGAAAATGGACTCAAACATTCACAAGAACAACTTGTCTGCAACATAAAACTATTCAAAATCGAAATTGATAGTGCGTTAATACCAAAAAAAATAAATAAATAAATACATAATCATAGCAGAGAATGTAAAAGCACAAACTGAATTAGTACACGAAACGGCACCTAAAGAAGATCGAATTTGTAAGATTGGAGAAGAAGAAATTTCACTGACCTTGTTCCGATTCAGAGAAGACGATCTTCTTTCCTTATCTTTAGAATCTCACTCTCCTGATTGTGAAATCAGAATGTGATCGTTGTTGTTTGATACATATTAAAATTCTCATTTGTTCGTGTAACTAATTATCATCTTAACTAGCGTGTTTGCTAAAAAAGAAATTAAGGGTTTTAGATAAATTTTAAAATTTAAAAATAACAAAAAAGAAGAAAATAGGAGGAATTTCCTTCGCCAACTTGCTAACTGCCCAAGAATAGCGCCGTTGAGCAGCGACTTTGTTAATTGAATTGGAATTTTAAAAAATTTTAATTTATAAAAAAATTAAAAGGTCATCCACAGTGAGATTTGATGCGTATTATAAAAATACTTTTATTCTTCTGCCGAAATTTAGGCCGTTCATTTAAATTTATTTATTTGTATATTTATCAAATCTTAAATTAAAATAATGAAAAAAAATGTAATACTTGGCTAAGTATGTGGAAACATTTTTAAAATTTATCTTTTTCATAAGTCTAAAGGGATTAATACTTATGGCCAAATCAAAAAAGATTAGATATTTATCGCGTGAGACAAGATTAAAAAGAAGTTTTGATGATCCTAGGATAGAAAGTTTATCCTATCTAATGTTGAACATTAATATAATATAAATGTGCACACCTGCAAAAATATATCTTCAGAATGAAATTATCTATTTATGTTTGTATCCTTATACTTGTGGAATCGTAATAACATGACTAAATTTTTAATTTTTAATATTCTTTTGCCAAACTTGATACCATAAATTAGTATTATTATTATTATTATTTTAACAAGTCAATAGATTTTTAGACTAAATATACTTAAGTAAAAAGAAAAAATAGAATTCAAGTGAGATCGTACGTGTGTGTGTGTGTGTATGTCTCTCTGTAAATTTTCATTCTAATGAACAATGGTTGCGAATCCCACCATTTCTATTACAACTTGAAGGGTGAGATATGAGATCTTCTCGTTGTTTGGACCTGAAACCCACAAAAAAAAAAAATGATATACTACTTTGTTGATTAGAATTCATTAGTTACTAGATTGAGATGATGAAAAAAGTAAAAAATATATCTAAGAATTGATCGATTTTATCAACAAAGTACGATGCACTAGAAGTACGGTTACTGTCATATAAACAAATTACAGACTTGTTAATTCAGTATTTATCTAGTACTCTTTTTTCTTTTTTATCAATTACTATAAGCTATTTGATTTTTGATTTTGAAGCAGAAGTTGCCTCAATATATGTGCCAAAAATAATTGTTATTATAACCTGTCCTTTTCAAATGCAAACTTCAAAACCCAAATCCTATAATGGCATATTTCACATTCCGTGAAAATAAGAGAAAATTAGTGTTTAATTAAAGTGGGTTTTACAAAACATGACATTTATTGATAATATAATCCATCCAAAATGAATTAACAAAATGGGTCAAGATTACTCATGAATTACTAAAAAAAAATTAATTCAATTTAATTTATCCAAAATGTAAGAAGGGATGAAAGAAAAGGGTTTGCATCTCCTGTTGGGAGGGCTTTCCACAGGACGATACTATATTTTAAGCATCCCTATTCCAACAAAAGCAAATAATACCCCCAAAAAAATTGTAATTGAAAAGAAAAGAAAAATCAAGAAGTTGTAAGAAAATATTCATATTTTTCCCAGCACCAATTAAAAAATTTATTTCTCAGAAGCTAATATGCAGGTTTTTGTTTATTTATCAAACAGAAACTATGGATAGCTCAAATGATGAATGTGGTTGGTTGCTGCAAGTATATGGTTGGCCTATGTCACAATTAACCACCCAACTTGTAAAGTAAGACAACCAAACCAGTTGGTTAAGTCTTGTACTGTTTCACTTTTTAAATAATTCCAGCTCCACAATTTCTTTTTTCCCAAGCTCAAGTCATTGCTTTCAAAACCACATTTCTAAGGAAAGAACAAATGAAGATACATAGAAAAAGAAAACTAGTGTCACCCAAAAAAAAAAAAGGAATGGAATTGGCCAAATTTTGCATGAATAAATTTTTTGCATTGAGCATTTGTTTGGTTGTGTTATAATTTTAAAAAAAATTGAAAAATTTATTTGAAATATAGAATTAAGAAAGTAATTTTTTGTTTGACCAGATTATTTGATAAATACTTTTTGCAATGTCTGTAATGTTTAGGATAATATTTGTACTTTTTTACTTTTTAAAAAATATTTATATCTAAATAATAGTAATTTTACTTTTAATTTTGCTTTAGAGGAAATAGCTACTACCCTTTAAAGATATTTGTATGTGTTGATCAAATAAATAAATGAATTTCATTACAAATATATAGCAATTATATTGAAAAGTTGAAAATTAATTTAATATGTAAGGCGTGACTTGGGTCATTAACTTTTGATATACGTTTCTTTCCGATGCATTATTCTCGTTTATGTTGGGAAGTTTGAGATATGGCTGTTGCTTCAGCTTTCCAAATGCTTAAAGAAAAATATAGATTAGCTCCTATTAATAATTTTTTCTAATAAAAAGGTTGGTCTGATATATTACCAGAGTAAAGTATTGTATTTTTCTTCAGATGTTAGAATATTATAAATATCCCTTTTATAGATTAAGTAACAAGAAATTCTTATTTTAGATTATGTTTATTTTTTTCTGGGGACTTGTCTTTATGAGCTCATTTGATATATAAAATAATAAAAATATTTTAAAAGAATAAATATAAAAATAATTTTAAAGATAGAAATAATTCTCATATTTTTATTTTAAAAAATAAAAATAAATACTTTTAAATAATGACAACAAAGAGATAATAAATATTACACATGATTTATAAGATAAAATTACCTTTTCATCTATGCAACCAAACTCGCCATATATGTTTACATGCCATGATAAGAAAATGCATCGTTTATAAGGAAATGTGATTGTGTCTAACAAAATCAGTTGGAGTATTAATAACGTTTCAATAGCAATAAATAGAGTATGCGAGGTAACTCAAGTTTTTTGTAAATAGGACGAACACCAAGAAAGTATTACATTTTTACATATCAATACCTCCCTATTAACTTCTTAGAAAATAGAGAGCATGAAAGAACTAGGAGCAGCAGAAATATGTTTTCCAAAAGACAAAATGGCATGTTTCGTGACGAGGATATTACGCCAGTAGCCTCGTATGTAATAACAATTAAACTATCAGTTAGTCCAGCATAATGCTCCACTTTGAGCATGTTAGTAGACTGCAACATTTCTGTTTCCCTCCTATATAAATGCCAGAAGAAAAACTATCGTTTTATAAAGCATCAAACTAAAATTCTCATAAACCGCACATCTAACTTAGCAATACAAACAACAGTAAAACATGAATCTTTATAAAGCAAAAATGTCGCAACCTCCCACTAAAAGTCTGAAACTCAGGCAAATGAGAACCAACATGTGGGAATCCAAACTGACACCGAAACATACTTGCTGAACAATGCCCTTGAGAATCACGATCAGATGCATGGAAGAATCGGTGAAAATATGGCTGCAACAGTCTTCCTTCTTTTTCCTTAGTCAGAATAAATTCATTTGACCCCAGCTAGATAAGCACACAGTCCCAATTGTTGACAAATCGTATGGTCACTCCTGATGAAGGAAAATCAAAGGCAGAGAACAAGAAATAAATGCTATAATATGCATTCACTAAAACATCAGAGGGTAGGTTATATTCCTGATTCCAATTTCTAATTGCTTCATACAAAAAAAAATCCCAATTGCGATACCAGTCACATGAGTTTACATTTAAGTAATCAATGCTGAGGAAATCTATCCTCATCTCATCTGTGTGCCGTGTAACTGAATTATCCTGATTAAGCTTTTCTGTCTATGGTGGTAAGTATGCATACATGCTAACATGCATACAATGAGAGGCTCTTGCAGGAGGCAAGGAGCCCATTGAAGTACGATCAACTGGAAGAACGGGATGAAGCTAGGAATTCTAGTCTAACCATATAATGTCATAATGCAAGAAACATCATATGCTATAGAATCTACCTTAAATAATGCTTTAAGTCCTCAGAATAAGGAATCATCACTGTCATTCGATGAAGCACTTATTTTTGAAAGGTGCAAGAAGCTTGCCAGAATGCTGTTGAATCTCACACTCAAACTCAACCTCCATGAGACGATGGTTTTCCTTTGAGCGATCCATGAAGAAAGAAATGCTTAAATTATCACCTTCACTGACCCAAGCAGGAGGATGCAATAAGAAAACCTGTCCAATACTTCAGAGCATAAGATGACAAACCTGTCCAGGCTAATGATTCCAACAGAGAGCTTGGGACACAAGATACCATGAAATAGCTATTTCTTGGACTTGACCAATCAATTGGGACACAAAGAAAGGCCCTGTTCATTACAGAAAGTTTATCTCTCTCCTAATAAAAATTATGAGTTATGTTATGACAGTAAGACAGCTGTTTTAAAGAGCAAATAAAAAGAAGGACAATATGCTCCTTCATTGATGTTCCAACTGTTCTTAACGTTATGAACCGATATTAAGCAGAATGAAAATAGCAGATAATGCCACAGACAAATCAAACACCAATTTATTAATGTAGCATGAACCTGTTGGCCCCAGTGCGTGTCATAATCTATACTAGGAGCTGTGGTTAACTCAATCTCCTGTTCAGCTGGATCTTCACTTCTTCCCTTGAGAATGAAAACAAGAAACAATTAGATACATTAAATTTGAGAGCCCTATTACCACCAAAAGAGAAACCATAGAGTAGCTTACTCGAAAATGAACATCAAACCACCCTCCAAACCCACACAGCTTCGCATTATCCATGGTTATTGACAAAGAAAATTTTGATCTGACTTCCTTTATATCAGCCACAGTAGCAGTTAAACAGTCAATCTCCTTTATTATAGCAGCTGTCCCTATGATTTGGTGTGGTTGAAGGTTGTTCCACATTGATGTCTACAAAAATCATAGAAAATACATTTTAAGTAGGCAAGGAGGAAGAACATAAATCAGTTTTATATGCAAATAGAACCAGTATAGCTTACAGAAGCCAGTTGTCAAAAAAACTGTAAGCAAACCAGCAATATCCATCTATGTAAGAAACTCTGATAAAAAAGCAAACATAGTTTCATAGGCAGATATTTCAATTATGCAATTCCTTGGGTGAAATAACATTACCAAACTTAACTATTACTAATTTTAAAAAAATTTAAAGCAAACTCAAGAGGCAAAAATTAAGTAGGAGATGGTAGGCTCCCCCAACCACGCTAAAACTGTATACATCAAATCTAAGGTGCACCAAGTAAACAACTTACCTGTAGGTAGTATTTCCTCTGCTCCTCAGCAAAAGGCTTTGTTAGAACATTCATATCAACACCATAATATGTTCTTGTTTCATCAACAAAGTTGTGCCAATCATCCATAGCTGAATGGTAATCACCCATTTTCTGATCTACTAACCCAGTCCTAATAGGTGCAATCCACATGCGAGCATGACTAGGATACCTATGACACTAAAGTTTGTCAAATCACCAAATCCAAATATAATACCTTCAGCCAACAAAGAATTACTCAAACATAATAACGTTTACATACCAATGATAACTCATGTATATATCTTACCATTGGTAAAGCACTAAAAGAGCAATCAAACCACTACATGCAAGCCGGCTAGGTTACAACAATCAACAAAATACCCTTAAAAGATAACGAAATATGCTCCACATCAACTGAGGAAGCTACACAGAGCTAGTGTTATTTTTAATTTTAAACGAGTAAATAAAGAGCTTTAGATTTGAATTTTACTTCTAAAATTAACTAATGGCATCCTTGTGCCTAAATGTTATAGATATCAATCCAGAGATTTAGAGACTAAGAACACCTAAGTGGTTCCCATTAGCCAAATATCTAAGCAAACGGGTCAATCAGTAGTAGTAGTATTAGCAGTTTCAATAGTAGCTGAAACAATAATGGAAGAATGCGAAAGGTGTTTGTGCATGTCAAGAAACAAGCTGCTAAACATTAATTCATGTAAATGTATACTTTATCGCTATCTAACAAGCAACAAAATTAATATAATACTTACATCACTCCAGTTGGTTTGAGCCAGCGGTCACGAGCACATATTACAGAATCAAACATAGATTCACGCAGAAGAAAATATCCCATCCACTCAGAGATTATCACGTCAACTGCAACTTGCACATCATTGAAGATTAACAATGAGCCAGTGAGAAATTGACAATGATAGACACCGCCAAACAAAGAAGAAACTTTGAACTTGAAAAATAGGGCAAGCTAACAGTGCTAACCTTTCTCTGGCAAAGTTATATCTTCCATTGAGCCCTCAATCACTTCAACCACATGTTGAAGATTATTTGCTTTGACAAGAGTACTAGCATGTTCTGACATCTTAGTTGCTTCAACTGCATATACTTTCCTTGCTCCAGCCTGTGCTGACCATATAGCAAGAATGCCACTTCCAGTTCCCACATCCAAAACAGTCTTCTCAGCATTTAATTCACTTAAGTCAGCCCGAAATCACTCCCAGATAAAATTATAAAGAACAAGTTTAACGAATGCTACATGCTTCAGAAAGAATCAACAAGTCAACTGGGTTCTTCTTGGTAAATTATTATTACATATTAAAGGCGGAAGGAACATTTTTATTGTTTGATTGCTTTAGAAACTTTCCAAGTCTCAATTCCTTAATCCATTTCCATAACAGTAAAAAATTTAACACATTGCTCCGCCCATGAAAGTCCACACCAAATAGAAATTAGCGTTTGGCTTCGAATCCTTCAGAAATTTGAGTACACAAAAGCAAAAGCGAAAACTCAAATAAACACCTATGCCAGTGACGCTACAATGAAGCTGGGTTCAGTTAGTTAATTTCATTTAAAGTTGTTATTGTTTGGCAGTGTTATTCATCTTGTTTATTTTCCAAACTACAAAGCCAGTAAAACTTCTCCCGTAACCGCACCAGATGAAGTCAAGCAAAGGTCTCATATTTTTCAGCTACCAACAAATGGGAAATGTAAAAGAACCATCGGTTCGTCCTCTATTCCAAGTAACCAAATAAAGATATAATAACGTTCAAAAACTCACCTTGCCATCGAAGTGATGCTTGTTCTCAAAAATAGCATTGAAGTAAGCGTCCATGCGAACCCGATCGGAAAGCATATCCTTCTGGTGGTACAAAAAAGCATAGGTGCAGAAGTACTGCGCATAATCGACGCCCTTGTCCACGGGAGGAATGCGGCCGGCAACGGCGGCATCGGCTGAGGTGCCCATCTCCCTCTGAGCTCTGCACGCAAGAGTCGCCCAAGAAGGAGATTTCAATTTTCTTTAGGGCAGTTTTGGTTTGGCGGCAGGCTTCAGGTACTCTACAGTTAGTTTATATTCTTTCTCTCTTTCTGCCTTTTTCAAGGTATTAACTATTAAGTAACAACGTCGGATGTTTTATTGTTGTTGGGTGAATTACTTTTTTAAAAAATGCTTAAATTTTATTATTTTTATTACAAAAATATATATAATTTTTAAAATAGAAATGTTATAAAAAATATTATTAATTTGTTATTAAAACAATGTCGGATGTTTTTATTGGGTGAATTACTTTTTTAAAAAATGCTTAAATTTTATTATTTTTATTACAAAAATATATATAATTTTAAAAATAGAAATGTTATAAAAAAATAATATTTATTTTTTATTAAAAAAATAAATTATTAAATAATATTTTCAAACTTTTATGCCAATATTATTTATTTTATGATAAATTTTTTTAATTTATTTTAAATTTAAAAAATGACTATTTTTATATTAGTTTAATATTTATTATATTATATAAATAATTATTATAAGAGCATTTTGATTAAAATGAATGTAATTATAACTTATTTTTTCTTACAGAAAATATTAGTTTAATGCATATTTTGATTTTAAAAAAAGAATATAAATTTTTAAAATAAAAAAATTATATAATTTGGACATCACTTAAATGAGAAAAGTATAATTTATCTTTTTTTTTATGTGTACTCAATTTTTTCAATTATTTGGATTTAAATTAGTCTAACGTGTATAATTATAAAAAGGGTAACCTACCGTTTGAGGGTAATTACCATCTAAATTCTACTAATAACTTTAAACTACTATTTAACTGCATGCTTTATAGTAATTTTTTTATTTTAATCAAAATAATGATATAAAAACTAAAATAATATATAATTTTATTATTAAAAGTATGTATTATTTATACCTTCTATAATTTTTATAATTTTGTAAGGTTACTATTGAGATTAAACTAACATTTTGAAGTTAAATATGTTTACTTAATGTAAACAGTAAGCTTAAAATATTATAAAAATATTTATCTATTTAACATTTATATTAAATAATAATAATATAATAAAACCTTAAATTTAAACTAGCAAAATACTCACTTAAGACCAAACCACAAGCGACATAAAAAATAAGTTACCATGATGAACTATGAACCTATTGTTATATATGTTCATATGGTAATAATTTGTTCAATTAATAATTATTATTATATAAAAAAATGTTTTGGCTTCTATTATATAAAAAATTTGAATTTATGTAATACTATATAATAATATTAATGGAATATTATACTCATATATCAAAATATTGCCCGTGACATAAATTACAACAATAAAAACATAATAAATATATAAACTATCAATAAATCGTAAGAAAAAAATATTAGAAACAGACAAGAAGGAAGATTAAGGATCAATGTCAAGCATAACTTCATTTGAATGAAACTATACCTGACTAATTGTATTTAACAAAATAAAAAACTGATTATTTGTTCTTTTAGCCTGAGAATAATCAAGAACCTGTTGATCGCTTCAAAAGCCAAAGCATGAAAAAATAAAGATAAGAAAGGACGAAGGCCACAACAAGTTAAGGAATAATGTATAATTTAAACATTACCATCATTTGATAGAGCCAAGATGAATCTAAACTTTCACAAGGATTTTTTGCTAAAAAATATTGGAGGATTAGTTTATATCATATTAGATACCATGCTAGCATAAATAGGTTAAACTTATGATAGCATAAGAAAACTAGAGAGTCCGTCAATAAATTAAGAATATGTTTAGATGAAAAGTTTAAGATAAAATGACAATAAGAAGTTAGATTAAAATAGATTATATTATTGTTTGAGAGTCTTTTTTTTTTTTTTAGTGAAATGGCTAAAGAGGATCTTCCAAACTCCTCCAAGCCATCCAAAAGTATAATTAATTTTGCTAATTCCAGAATTGAAGGATCTGGGATAGAATAAAATGGTCTTACTAATAAAATTACAATCATACCCTCTTATTTTAAATAAACTTTGAGAGTTAACTAATCTTCTTTCTTTACTCTCTTTTATTCCCTTTGTATTTTTCTTCTTCTTCAAAGATTCACCAAACGCTACAATAAAAAAGATTTTGTGGCAACAAATATATAATTTTTTGTTTACTAGTTATATAATTTTTTTAATTTTTAATGTATTATAACGTTGTGTATTTTTCAACTCGTAGGCAAGGCTTTGGGAAGCAATGGTTTGTTTCCCTCTTGAACCAACCATCACTCTGATTTGGCTTCTTTCCCACTTCATTATTTTGAAAAATCTTCAATCGTTATATATATATATATATATATGTTATCTTCAAAGTATTGTTTCTAAAGTATATATCAAAGTAAATAGTATGGATAAGACTGAGTTGAAGCAACCAACCTTTGTTTGTTGTTTATACACTGATTATAGAGAACTATGAGGACTATTTTTGAGATGGAGAAATTGAATAAATAGTAATCAATTTGTTTTATAAGGATAATATTTTAAAAAGACATATTTTATTTTATTATAATTTTAAAACAATAATCAAGAGAGTTCCTCTATTTCTTTAATAAAACTTTCAAACAATAGAATAATCCATACTTTTTCTTTCGACTCCACTCCATTCAATTATTAGGCATTCTACTATATTATCCCTTAAATGTTTAAGTATAGCCAAAAGATGTAAAAATGACAAAATTTTTGTTTGTATAAATAAGATAACTATTTTCAAAATAATTTGTAAGTTGAGGTTTATTTTTTAAATAAGTTTATTGATAAATCAACCTATTACAAACTATTCATAACACATAAAATTAATTAATTTATAAAATGCTAAATATAAAATTAATTATTTAATACTATTAAAATTAAATCTATTAAGTAGTCCAATAATTAATTAAGGCTCAATCCACAATTAGTTGATATTCCAATAATATTCTACTTGGATAATAGTAATCAAATGTTAGATAAAACAAAAACATATCCATAAGATTTATCAAATAATCAACAAACACTATAATCATAAAATTCATAAATGAAATGGCAAATTAAAAACATTGAATTCAAAGGGAAAACAAGGCTAAATGCCAACAAAGTTCTGCAAAATAATTAAATAAAATAACAAAAGAAACATGTTAAAGACACTTGGTTAACCAAATATCAAACTACATGAAAATGTACCTAAAAAACACAACTTAAACTCCTACTAAACCAAAATATCAACAAAATTTTTGCAACACCAAAGAATCACCTATTTTTCAAAAGACTCCAATGGGTAAGTATGTGGTTAATAGATTAGCTAATATATTATTTGTAAAACATATATAATTTGACTCTAAAATACATGAATATTCCTTTCAACAAACATGAATTTAATATCAAAATTTTGATATGATTGGAATTCTTGTAATTTTGAGAGAAGTATAAAGTAAAATCATTGTTACAACAAGACGATTAAGACCTAAGACGTGAATTTAACAATGCATATAATATAAATTAATTTGCTCAATCTATAGCTTGAAAAATGGTGCCTAAAAATAACTTCATAGCAAGTAACATATTTTGCAACTATAACTGAGGTAGTTGTAAGTGTTTATTTGACATTTTTTCATTGAAACAACTCCTCCAAAATATCATAAAATATACATAGATATAGATTTCAAATTATTTACACAAATTACATAATCTGAATCCAATAAGGCCAACGATTAAAAGTGAATCAAATATACTTTAAGACATGCAATTCTAGATACCCTGTAGGTACCATATGACTTTCTAAGTAGCTTTCCAAAGATCTATAAATGGATCCTTTGATTTGCATATCAGGTGCTCTTCTCATGATTCCACAAAACCATTTTACTAAATCATGTAAATATCTTAAGATGAGCTTTAATACATAAAAGCAATTTTAACATCTATTTGATAAGACCCTACAAATGAAATTAGTCAATATTATAATCATTCTAAGAATATCTTTAATAAACATCAATAAGAAGTCACATACATATATAACCAATTCCTTTTACCTAGTTACAACCATTACAATTAGTTTAGCTTCAAACTTATAATTTCTCTTATAACTTCATGATAGGTCTTAAAAGACATAAAACCAATAGTTTCATAACTAACGATAGATTTTATAAGTTCCTGAATATGAAATAATCTATGCAAAACAATTCATCCTTTATGGCATTTAGCCATTTGGAAAAGCTAGGACCCAAGCATAGTTTCTTGATAAGAAAGTAGATCTGAATATAGGTCATAATAAAAGATCATGATCTAGCAAACAAACAAAAATACAAATAATTGGAAATTGTAATCCTATGCATTTACCAAGAAAGTTTCAAAAGAATAATATTAAACATAATAACAAAATCCTTAAGATCAATAATAGGTGGTCCTTTATAATCATCAATAGTATATTAAACATCAACATCCCTTACAAGAACACCCAAATCTAATGAAGAAATTTACCTAGGTACAAGTACAATAGGCACTTTCCTTTCGAAGGTCTGAACATAGAGCATTTGAATCCTACTATCCAAATCATCCTCAAAACAAATAGATTCAATAGATTTAATGGCTCTTGTAAAAAGAGTATGACAACAAAATTTACTACCTTTAGAGTTTGTACAACAACCAAGAAGAAATTACTAACATATTTAGTACCCAATTTCTTAAGTTATGAATAATATGTTATTATTTCCATTTCACAACCCTATACTTGTAAATGGGTGATAGACTAGAAAGCACTGATACGGGTACGTGTATCGAGTACGACACGATACGATACGTGGGATACGGTAATTTCTAAAATTTCAAGATACAGGTACGGGAATATATATATATTCAATAATCTAACACATTAAAAATTTTTAATTTCATATAAAAGATCAGTTGATACTTGATATGCAAAGCCAATATTTCAGAGTAGAAAGTTGAGGTATTTCCTTCTTGAATAAATAAACACAATAGAATATGATACCTGGGAAAAGTAATAAATGAAATCCATAAAAATAAAAACAAATAAAGTAGTCCACAAACATTAGCCCACTAGAGACTAGACAGGAGCGACACTTTTATATAGCACATGGACACTTTCAGATTTTGTTGTGTTGCCTCATTTGTGTCATTGTCCATGCATCTTAAGAAGCAAGTATTTGTTGTATGCATTATATAGGAGTGTTTATATTTTCTACTAATTAGTCACCTTATATATCTGGCTAACACTTGATTTCATAATTCACACCATCCCATGTTTCACTCTTTTCAGAAGAATAAATTGCCATTGCCCTAGGACTCACCATTTATTGGTAAATCAGTTATATTTTTTAGCAATGAAGCATGGTAAAGTTTGCAATCCAATACATGTGAAAAACAATCCAGAATATTAGCACAAATTTAAAAAAAAAAGGGAGAACTTGATACTCATAGTCACAGTAAGAAGAAGTGATTATTTGGCGAATAACAGAGGAACCAATACGTACCACATAAGATGAAGGAACTAGACTAGAGCCTCGTCGGAGAAGACGACGGAGGAACCAGACCAAAGCCTCGCAAGAGAAGACAACCCAGCACAGATGACAAAGGCAGGTGATGAACGACGGATGCAAAAGCACAGACGAAGCACAAGTTAAGCAAGGCTTTCAAAGGATGCAACAACAAGGATTTCGAATGAGGAAATAAGTTAAATCGTAGAAAATGGTGTCATTTGGGACACAGTCATTTCATAGTCATTTTGGAGCCATTTTATTGCATATTGAAACTTTTTAATGCATACCAAAATGTTTTGAAACGTTTCCAAAAAAAGATATTTCGGATACATTTGTACCTGTACAGTACACGTATTCATGCCGAATACATATCTGGTACAGGTACAGCTCCAAAAAAAATATACTCGTGCTTCCTAGGTGATAGACATGGTATATAAAATCTCAATATCACACTATAGTAGAAAAATAACAAAAGGATTAAGGTTTTTATTAATATCAAAAAATATACCACAACATTCATCACCCTTGTCAAATCTAACTCCTTTAGAGCAATTATTAGTTTTCACCTCAATAGCCATCTTAAATGTCGTAAAGGCATTTAATAAATTTAACTTCTCATGTAGAAAAACTATTCACCATATCAAGAATGGTTATTAATGAAGGTGCTGAAGTGCATGAATTTTCTTATATTAGAATGGAAGGTCCATATTTATCTGAATAATCAAATCCAATGTGTCTAGGCTTTTACTTGCCCTTTTACCTTAACTATAATAGGAAATTTCCCTTAATACAAACTATATGAGAATTGAAATCCATGAGATCAAAGTTATACAAAACATCCTATTCAAACCATCTCACCAACTTTTTCTAATAGATGTGACTCAAATACTCATGTCACAACAACAAAAAGTATTTTAACAAACCCACCATAATTGTTTCCAATAATATCATCAATGATAAAGTACTAAACTCAAACAAATCAAAAGTTTAAATCCATAACATATAAATTATTATTTAGCATAGTGAAACCATTAAAAATAATCAAAGTCAATGACAACTTCTCCATATTGGTCCAAAACAAACGTAAAAATCAAATTCCTCCTTGAAGACAGATTCCAGCATGAAAAATATTGATTGAATTCAAGTAACATGAATATGATAGATCTTAATAGTATTGAATTCAAACAAGCTAGATTTAGAAGGACAAACATAGTAGTTTACTATCTTATGATAAGATTAATTACATAAAACATATTTGACCTTACAATGTCTATATGTCTAATGCAATAATCACATAACTTACTAAAACTTGTAGATTGGGATTTGGGCTTTTAATCATTAATTAAACTTGGTATTCAATCAAAGAGTCAAATAATTCATAATATAAGTTAAGGAATTAGCCTTTATTTTAGTTCCTCCTTTTAAAGAATAGTATCAATCTTTTAATCACAGTCCAATTATCTTGCTAGACATAACAAAGAGCCTTTGGTGCTTAACATAGAGATTGGAGGTATATCACAATGCCCAATGTGAAGACAACCTCCCAAATCAACACTGGATAACTTTAAGTTTATTGCATTAAAACACAAATTTCAGTATGTGTTCAATGAACATCAGACACTCCATCATTAAAACAAAAGTTTCAATACGTTTTTTCAATCCCTGATAAGTTAACTAAACTTTCTTCATCATACCTTTCAAGAATTCCATCACAATTTTCTTTTCAATAATTCAATGCTTAAGCACACTTTGTTAGAGTTATGCCACCACTCATGGAATGTTTTATAGGCAATGCGATTGTTGTTAAGCACAACAGGTGCATCCATCTTTGAGGTTAAGGCTAATAGTGCAATTGCCAAAGTATTTATCTAAGGGCTCTTCCTAGTCATCTTAGTTAGTTTTATGCAAAGTTTTCACATATAATAATTGCATAAAAATAGAAGTTGAAATAGAAACAATATGAATGGAAACCAATCAAGTGTAGAGCATATTTAGAAGCAAAGTATCCCACATGATCTAACTAATGCAATTACATAAGCAAATATGTTATTTATTACAATCTCGTATAAGGGTTATGAATCGTAATAAATAAAGAAAAATCAATTGCACATTAGAAAAAAATGTCCTTAACATCTTCATACCGATAAGGTATAAAAAAATTAAGACATCAATTTAAATACATCTTAATAATAACAAATTACATTAACAATGCTACACCAATAGGATATATTCACTACCCATACAATTTACCCAATAATAATTATGCTATATAAATTAATGGAGGCATTAATATAAATATATATACCAACTAAAACAAATGCCTTGATCAAATCATAAAGCAAACCATGCTTTAGACATAAATCACATTTTAGACTAACAAGCATAAAAAATAATTTACTTCAATTAGGTGCACTAAAACACTGGCTTTTCGACGTAAATATAAAAAAAAAAGAAAAAAAAATATAACTTTCACAAAAAATTCCCTATATATATAACAAAATTAAAAAAAATTAATATGGGACACAGAGCCTATAACTGTACATCCCAATTATATATATTATTTTGAGGACGTGGAGCTTGTTGCTCCGCGTCCCTTTGTTTTATTTAAAATAAATAAATAAACTAACCCTCAAAGGTTAATAAGATTGACCCTTTGAGAGTAAGTGTTACACTGACCCTGACCGGTCAGTAAATTATTGACCCCTATTTCGGGAGTTAGTAAAAAAAATTTAAAATTTTTATGCACCCCCTCCCCAACAAGCAATTCTTGTTTCAGAATACAAAACTTCGTTCTCCCTCCTTCATTCATTCTCTCATTCTTCCTCTTTCATTCTAAAATATTTTTTCATCTCATTCTTTTATACTCATTATATATAATTGTTTTATCTCCTTAAAGTTTTACGTTTAAGACTTTAGCATTGAAGCATCTATCATCTTTGTTTTAAGATTTTGTAATTAATTGTTATATAAAAATTTTTATTTATTATTAATTTTTTGTTTTATTTGTTATTGATTTTTTTAATCTATTCTAATGTTATCTTTATTTGTAATCTTTGAGTATTTTTATAAAGTTACTCATTGTATTTATATGTTAATTAAAATAAATATTAATATTAATTAAGAGTAAAGATTATAAAAATAGGATAAAATTTATGAGTATTAATATATTATGTTTAATTGTTATTTATATACAGACATTGGAAAAGTTTTCTAATGAATAGAATGAAAGAGATTATATGCATTTATGTAAATGGAAGAATTTTGGAGATCAATGAAGGAACAACAACCCTAAATTATCAAGAGTCGATGCCGATATTGGTCTTGAACAATTCAAGAGTGCGGTTGGGAAAAAATTACGACTTCAATCAAGATAATATGTATCTAAATTAATATACCGATACCCACAGTCACTTAATCCAACTTGGTATTTACCATGTATATTAAAAGACGATTCAGATATCCAAACCATGTGGCAAGAAAATCGACACTTTCCATCCCAATCGGAGCCACTAGAATTACATGCGCACATCTCAATTAATGATGTAACTCCAAGTGTAGAAGAGAATGATGTCAGTAAACCAGTGACAAATCCATGTGTAAGTTAGATTGATAAAGTTGATGAGCCAGTTTCTTTATTTGGCTTTTATGTTAGAGATTCAGGCGCAACCTTTTAATTCTCAACAAATGTCAATCTTCAACGATGTATTTCAGCAGAGTTCATATGGATTATTAATGTGCAATAATAATCCTCTGAGTCCTCCAGATGCAACCGAAGATATAATGGATGAGTTTGAGGTGGAGGATGAATATGAGGTTCCACCAAATGACAATGAATATGGAGACGATAATATAGATGGTAATACTGAAGGAGATTCAGTCACTCCATTGAACCAGTATTCTGACCGGGCATTTGTCTTTTTATCTCAAATTGGCAATATCGATATGAGTGAATTTGAAATGTCCAACATGGAAGGGATCATCGATCTGAATAATGATTAGGAGATGTATGTAGTGTATGATGCAATTGGCGGATAAGTGCTTGTCAATCTGAAGAAGGAAATAAATGGCGAATAATGAAGTATGCGAGTCCACATAGTTATGTTTCTTCTATACTATCACAAAATCATCTGAAATTAGACTTTGATATAATAGCATCGAATATTGTGTCGATGGTCACAGAAAATCCCTCTATTTCTGTCGTGATATCATTGACAGGATATATAGCATCTTCGACTATATAGTGTCTTATAAAAAAGCATGGTATGATAAGCAACGAGCAATTTCAATTACCTTTGGGAATTGGGAGCGATCATATGCAATTCTCCCTAAATGGTTATCTGCCATCCATCACTTCAATCCAGGCTCATACTTTGAATTTGTTACTAAAGAATGCCCACAAATAGCATCAGATGCAGAAGCAACAGTTTTGTTTCATAGGGTGTTCTGGACATTTAAACCTTGCATTGATGCCTTTGATCATTTGAAACTGATTATTCAAGTGGATGACACGTTTTTATATGAGAAGTATAAAGGAACGTTGCTCATTATCAATTCACAAGATGGGGGCAGAAAAGTTATTCCTCTTGCATTTGCCATTGTTGAAGGTGAAACGGATGAGATGTGGAGATGGTTTTTGAATAACCTTAAGAGACGAGTTGTGTTGAATAAGCAAGATATTTGCTTGATATCTTATCATCATCCAGGAATTTTAGTAGCAATCACAGACTTAAAAAATGGTTGGCAACCACCTCATGCATATCACATGTTTTATTTACGGCATATTGCAAGCAATTTGAACATGATGTTTAGGACCAAGTGGTTGAAGAAGAAATTTAGGAACATCAAATATTTGCATGAATGCCACTTGGTTGATGAACAGTTAGCGCAACTAAGATAGTTACATTCAGCGGCGACAAATTGGATAGAGAACATACCAAAAAGTAAGTGGTCATATGCATATGAGGTAGCTAGACATCGATGAGGGTATATGACAACAAATTTAGCAAAATGTATCAAGGGTGTTAGATTTCTACCCATAATCAACTTAGTCAAAATAACAATGTATCGGTCGAATAGATACTAGATTGAGTGGGTATAGACCACATTTGCTCAAATATAAACAGGCAACTTATTTTCTGAGGACATCCACAAGAAAATTTTAACCAGAATTGCAAGAGCATCTACTTTATCAGTCTGTCATTTTGATATAAGGTCTTTAGAGTTCGAGGTTGAGGAATTATATGATCCCTTAAATAAACAGTATGGGCAAACTTGTAAAGTTAGTTTTACAAACCAGACATGTGACGATGGAGAATTCTAACCCCAAAAGTATCGCCATCTACATGTGTTTGCTGCATGTGTCAAAGTTTGTCTTAACCCCTTACAATTTGTGCATAACGTATTTTGACTTGAGACAATATTAAATGCCTATAAAATAAAATTCTGTCTAATGGGAGGAGAAGCTTATTGGCCTCGTACAAGTATACCTCGGTTGATCCTTGACCCTTCCATGGTTCAAGATAAAGGACGACTGAAATCATCACGAATACGAAATGAGATGGATTGATACAAAAGCTCCAAAGACAACCAAAGATGTGGGATATGTAAACAAATCAGATACAATCGCATTACATGCCCCTCTCGTCAGCCACAAAGATGGGCATATCAATAAGAGTGAATTGAATATTTATTGTCCATCATGATTTGTATCAAAATTACATAGCAAAATTATTAAGTTGTTTAAATTGACGATGTACGGCTTGTTGATGATGTCTTAATAAATTGTATTTCATCTTTGCATGATTTACGAAGTAATTGTGTATGAATTGTTAATTACCAGTTTGTAGGTGATAGTTCTCCCATATTCGAATTTTGTATGAATTGTTAATCATTGGTTTGATTTCTCAGTGTTACATTACTGACTTCTGATTTGATTTGATTTGATTTGCTCTAATATATGTATCTGTGTTGCATTACCATTAATAGAATTCTTAATCATCGGTTAAAAGTGATAATTTACCCATATTTAAAATGACAGATATTTTTGTTTTTGGTTGCCACTATAGACCCTCGCCTGAGTGCTATTCATCCCGGATTAGAAGATGAGTCCTTATTATATTTACAATCTCATCACGTGTCCCAAGCTGTCTGGCAAGGAATGGTGAGTTAAAAATGTGCTATATCATCTATTGTTGATTTGGCTAAATTTATAATAGTTTCTCTAATGCAATAACACAAGATAATAGAATTTTATGCATACGACGAATAGTGTAAGAAGATCATATTTTTAATCCCTCTCTGGCCATTGTCCTATATCTCGTACAGACTGATTTTTACGGCGTTTCATAACTCAATCATTTTAACTTTAATGTCACACTTGTGTCAACCCTTATTGAGTGGTGGCGCCCACAAATACATACATTCCATCTCATTAGGGGTGAGTATACAATCATACTGCAAGACATCGCTATCCAATTGGGTCTACCATGCACAGGGCGTATAGTATGTGAACGGACAGACTTCAATTAGTCACTTGTTTGCAGTGAGCTACTTGGTGTGATACCGCCTCACAAGACATTGGATAGACAGAGGTTGAGCGTTCTCTAATTGGCACAAAAATTCAACAACTTGCCCAATGATGCAGATGACGATACTATTCGTCAATTCACTTGAGCATACATCCTGCGATTGATTATGAGGTATTTGATGCCAGATAGGATTGGGCATAAAGTTATGTTAATGTATCTGCCGTTACTTACTAATTTTACATAGGCTAATCAGTACAGTTGAGGTTCAACAGTATTAGCCCATTTATATAGAGAAACGTGTAATACTACCCATTATTACGAGGTTAACATAGGCAGTTGTTTAACTCTATTTTATTTATGGGCATGGGACTGATTCCACTGTCTTGCTCCAGAAAAACCTGGCTATCTACCCTATTCGATCTCCATTAAGCTTCAGGTATATACATATATATTTTTTAATTTACTATTTTTTTGATAATTGATAAACTAATTTGTATTCTCTTATCCCTCAAGGTGGCGGGATGTTCCACAATATCCTCGACAGATGGAAGATGCTTTGCAGCAGTATAGGATATTGTTAGACCAAATGAAGAATGATGAGGTTTATATTTATGTAATTACTTATTTTTCATTTTATGATTATAACACGAAGTAACCATCTCCCTGTTTGTAGGTTGTTTGGCTTCCATATGACTCATCGAAGGTTGCCCAATTGATTCCAGAATATTGCTTAACAATGTCCGATGTATGGCGTGTATCTATGCCTATATTATGTTTTTAGATAGTTGAGTGGCATCATGCTGATCGTGTTCTCTGTTAGTTCAGTAGGGTGCAGTATATTCCAAAAAAACTATTTAATATAGGATTGTTGCATACTCTTCAATTAAGAGGCAAGGTACATAAAAATTGATAAGAAGAACATGTAATTTTTATTACAGTATGGAATTCATTGCCCTAGGTAGTGGCACAAAATGACCTTACTAATAGACCATTAGATCGCACGTCAGACTACATGCGTTGGTATTAACAACATACATGACGTTGGATCCATTCTGCCAGTGGTTCTCAGGGTTTTGTGGTATGACATTTACATCATTCTCATCTTTATATTTTATATCCTTTAATATACATACATACATACATACACACACACACACACACACACATATATATATATATATATATATGCGTGTGTATTATTTTTAATAATTGATTTTTTTTTCATAGGCTGATATGTTGAAGGACTTATACAAACTTACTATCACTGATCCGCTGACGCTTAGCTATGGTGATTTCAAGCAAAGAGCAAGCGGTGATATTCGAACCATATTGCATGTTCTAGGAGAACATCGAGAGATGCTCGTCTTCCAACTAGCTCCGCCGCCACTTAATCTATCCAAACCTCCAGAGCCATAGGCAAAACCAGGAAAAAAAGGATATAAGTTCCTCTCATATAGTGAACCAATGTTTGGTGGCAACGATGATAACTTTCATACAAATATGCCATCATCATCTTACATGACAGCCCATATGTCTGGTGGTGACGTTGGTCCTTCTTCTGTTCGACCACAGACAATTAACGAAAATGTTAGTTCTTCTTCCTTTTCACCATGCACAGACATTGGCATTGCATGTCCATCTTCCTTTGCACCTTACACACTTTCATTACCTTCGTCCATTTATATAGACTCGTCTTTCTCCATACCACCACCACAGCCAATACAATCTGTCGGGATATCATTGACACTATTGTTTACAGACTCTGTTGCATTTAATACTGAATATAACAATACTTCTTTCACACAATGGGTATCCTACCAATCTCAACAAGGCTTTTTCACTCCAAATCAACCGATTCCGCGCTGTTCAATCTCTTGAATGGAATTTCAGTTCTTAATAAATCCGTAATCAAGTGGAGAATGAATCGATCGAAGCAGAAGATGAAGAAGTACTTGTAAATGATACAGAGGAGGATGAAGAACAAGAACAGCCACAACAACGTCGACCTCAGAGAATAAGGAGAAAGCCTCAGTGTGGGACAAACAGCCATTACAACTAATAACTACTATTATTTTTCAAATGTAATATTTCTTTGTATTATTTAATTGTACATTTAAATATATTTTTCACAATACTTTTCTTCCTTCTTAGCCAACATTAATTTATCAAAAAAATTAATTAATACAATTAATTTTTTTAATTCCTTATATTTTCAACAAATTTAATTAAAAACTAAGAATATTGTTATATTTCATTTTCAAAAATTTTCTTCTATACATAAATAAAAATTATCTCATAACAGAAATATTTCACAATGACACGTTTTAACATATTATATATATATATATATATATATATATATATATATATATATATATATATAAATTGAGATATTATATTATTCAAAATAAAAATAAAATTTTTTCCTTATCTTTGAACAAGTACTACACCAAAATATTTATTTAGTAGCAATTAATTCAAGCCAACCTCATATTGCCATTAATATATTTTTGGAATTCATACATTGGTGGCAAATATGTTTTAGCCAATAATAAGAATAATTATACTAGCAATTAAGCTTAATTGCCAGAAAAAATAAAACTAAATATTTTTCCTTATTTTCTAAGACAGAGGCAAAATACTTTCTGCTAATTTTTTTTATTTTTTTAAAACTTGTGTCACTATTTGTGTAATGTAACATTCTCAAAAAGTGTTAGTGACTTTAAAAAAGGATATGAGATTAAATATTAGGCTGAAAGAGTATGGTACAGGATAGGATAAGGGAAAAGTCAAATTTTCACATATTTAAAAATTTATTTATATATATAATTTAAAAAGCCAAAGATTTAAAAGTAAAAAAAAAAATTAATAAGATATATATATCTTTAGTTAATTTTAAAATATTTCAAATTATCTGATAGATAACTTAAAGTTAGTTTTAATATCCAATAAAATTTTAAAATATAATAATAATAATAAAAAGATATATATATATATATATATATATATTTAAAATCTAACCTATTCTTTATTTTTCACTCCTCCATCCGTTTACTCTCTCTCACGTCGCCAGAAGTTTTTTTTTCAAGTAATTCTAACTTGTTCTTTCAATCCCTCTTCGAACATACATCTCCACACCAGGTACGAGAGTAATTTTTGTTCTTGTTCTCATATGATTATATATATATATATATATATATATATATATATGAACACACCTTACGCACTATTCAATAAAAGGGATATGCAATATGCATCTTTTCGTCCTTTTGTGAATTAAATAAATATATATATAGTTATATATACAACCTTCATCCCTTATATATATATATATATATATATATATATATATATATATATGTGATTATAATATATATATATATATATTTATAGGTATGTATATAATATGAAATTAGGAATATAAATTTAATATAAATTTTTATACATAGATATATGTGTGTGTGTGAATTTGGGAATATAAATTTAATTTATACTTATATACTTAAATTATAAATTTTAGATGAGAAAATTAAGATTTAAGAATTTGAAAACTTTTGTAGATTTAAGTTAATATAAAATTGACTATTCTAATAAATTAATTAAAATATAAAGAAATATAGATTTAAAAGAGAATTTTAGATTCTCTATAATAACTTTTAAGTTTCTAAAGTAGTTTTAGAGTAATTTTAGAGTAGTTTAAAATAATACATAAGTAGTTTTGAATTATATATTGATGTTTTGTTTATATGTGTGACTTTTGTAGATTTTCATTAAAAGCTCTTACTGCTTAGATTTTCTTACCGTATGACTACTTGTGAGCCAAAATAGAACAGGTAATTCGGGGTTTTTCTATATGTATGCAAACTGGTTTGTGGTTGAAATTTTAATTAAATAAATAAGTTTATATTGTTGAGCATGATACATATAAATAAGCTGTATGGAATTATGAAACGATAAAAGTAAATGATTGTGAAATTAATGAAATTGCTAGAATTTTGTTAAGTATGCTTGCAGATATAATAAAATTCTGACGTAGTGTTTTATTTTTCAAGCATGCTTGAAAGGTCGAATTATTGATGTAAAATTTTAGAGTATTATATTTCTTTTAAGCATACTTGTCAATCTTGTTTGATATACTATATAGGGTTCTTTATTTTTCAAGCATGCTTGTATGAATTTTGGATAAATATGACATGCATAAATGATGGGTTAAGGAAATGTTGGTGAAATATATATGATATGATGACCACGTGGTTTGCCTCCACCTCGCGCAAGTGGTTGGCTTTTTGTAGGGCCCCGTTCCTCAATACTTACCTAGCCAGGTTTGTAAAGAGGGAACACGGGATAGTGACACCTCCTGGTTTAGTCTTTTAAAGAGGGAAGTCATAGTCTGGGCTTGGGCTCTGTACCTTTGGCCGGGTACATCTCGAGCACCGGAGTAGCTTTGGTCGGTCCAATGTGTGAGCCAGATCGTGGATAAGCCTGTGGCTTTAGTCAGCGGTATAAGGTTGGACGGAGCAATAAAGGAGATTACACATATTGCATTTTATCCTGTTGTGCATATAACTATCTCGAATTATACCTTATGATCTTTTGTGTTAATAATTAATAATAGTGATGTTGGATTTGCATTGAAACTTATTGGATATGATTGTTAGTTTGTAAGCACATGGTAAGACTTTGGGTTACTGAGACGTTAGTGCTCACCCCATTCTCTTAATATTTTTAGGTGAAGGGCTGAATAAGAGGTAAGGGAAGTTACCGGAGGAGTGAGTTATTGGCTTTTATACTCCTCGAGCTCATGCTAGGTTAATATTTACTTTTTTGCCATGACCATAGGATATTTTTATTTGGTTTTACTATTTTTGAATCTTAAAACATTATTTAGCTAGCAGTTTGATACTTATAGACCTTTGAATTTAATTTCCTAAATATTCTAATATATGTTCGAGATATGGACTGTGAGTTCCTATGTTTTGAATTGAATAAAATGGGTGAAACCCTTATTGTTATATAATAACTTCAGCAGGTATTATTGCTTAATAAGGTTGAGCCTTTTTAAGTGAGTATTAATTAGCATGAGGTAAAGTCTCAAGGATTTATAACTATATAAGTATTTGACATATATTTAGGGGACGGAGTCTCTAGCCCAATGATTATTAGAGTAGGTGTTACATGCAGGGGTAGAAACGCATTGCTGTATATATATTTATATATTTTCTTGTATTTTGTGCCTCTTATTTATTTATAACGTTAAAATCTTCTTGACTTTCAATTTTCTTTTCACTAAATAAACATTATATTCTTCATAATGCAAATAAAAAAAATTTTCTTTATAATTGAACAAATTTTATGCAAATTTAAAAATAAATAAATAAATAAATATTTGATTTCAAAAATTATTTTACTAATTTTTTGCATTCTTATGTGAATTTTTAAAAATAATTATTTATTATTATTTTCTACAAATTTAAACAAAATTAATTAATATTTCTCAAAACATCACTACTATAAAATTAAATAAATAATATATACAAATTATGACATTATAGTCTTCAAAATATAAATAATTTTTTTTAATAATCAAACAAATTTTATATAAATGTATACAATCAATATATTAAAATATACTTTTAAAAATACTTTTATCATTTTTTAAACATTCTCATTTGAATTTTTTTAAATAATTATTTAAGTTTTAATTTTTATACATTTAAACAAAATTAATTATTATTCCTCAAACCTTAATTTTTAACAACTACAAAATTAAATAAATTATATATACAAATTATGACATTATATTTTTTAATATATAAATAAATATTTTTTTAATTGAAAAAATTTTATATAAATTCAAACAATTAATAAATTATAATATAATTTTAAAAATATTTTTCCTAATCTTCTTAAATTCTTATCTAAATTGGTTTAATGATTATTTAAATTTTAATTTTTATAAATTTAACAAAATTAATTAATATTTTCAAAATATAAGTTAAATTTTTTTTAAAACTTTATATATAAAATTTAAAAAAATTATTTATATATATAAAATTTTTTTTAACTTGATATATATATATATATATAGTTGCAAATTTTTTTTACCACTTATAAAGTTAAAAAAATATTCATTATATTTTTAAAAATACAAATAAAAACTTTTTAAGTATTAAAAAACTTAATACAAATTTAAATAAGTAATATATGAAAAAATAATTATTACAATAACTTTATAATTTTTTAAAATCATTAAAATGTATTATTTTATAACTTTTAAATAAAAAATTAAATTTGATCGATCAAGGTCAGTTTGAATGACCCTTGACCAGTCAGTTTCATTGACCTTAAAAAGGTTACTTTTTAATCCTTTCAAGGGTCAGTTTTACAATTTAGATTTTTTTAAAAAAATTAAAAAATATAATTGGGACGCAAAGCTATAAGTTTTGCGTCTCATATTATTTTTTTATTTATAAAATTTGTTATATATATTAGGAATTTATTTTTAAAGTTAGATTTTTTTTCTTTTATTTTTGTTGTTGTATATTTATGTCAAAAACCCCTAAAACACCCTTATGATTTGATCTACATATGATATGTAAGCATACAATCATAAAGTATATAATGTTTACTGTCATAATTACCATAAACAAATTCTAAAAAAATTCATACCAAAATTGGGTTTAAAATTCAATTTTTAGCATAATAATGAATAGAAAAGTGCATAAATTATCATTGAGAGTATGAAAAATATATTATACAAAAATTCATGTAAATTATGCGCAAAAATTGTCATCCCAAAATTTGGAAAGTATACAACTTAAAATTTGTGAGGAATATTATAAAAATTCAAAAACTAATATTTTGAGCATTCAAAAAATTTAGAAAAAATAATCATTAAATAAAATACAAAAATGAAAGGCTAGCAAACCAAAAGTAGGCCACAGGGGTCAAGAGGTATACCCCACATGCCTCCACATGCTAGAAGGTGTGGATGGGCTTCATGCAAACTACATCTTTAACCCTTGGAGCTTCATGCTTTTCTTACAGTAGTTGTCTACCATTGTTGAATCATGGAAGCTTCGAACAAGCACATTTTAACATGATTTAACAAGATTCAAGCTTCAAAGGCAAAAAAAACTCAATTTTTGGACAAGAAATGAAGACCTAAAAAATTATGCACTAAACTTTTTTTTTTTTTCTATTTTGCATGAAATCAACCAAATTTTTGCAATTAAATGGGTCTAGTTGCATAATAAACACACGAACAATAATTCTTGTGGAAAAAATGGAATTAAAAATGCCACAAAATTTGTTACAAATTCAAGAAATGATTAGTATCATTTGAAACTTTAAGCAAAGATTTCTCCCAAGGTCAATTCACAAGATATGTAATACAGCAAATTAAAGTTTGTAACAAGAAGAATGAAACCCCTAATTTTTTTTCATAGATAGAACAATACAAATTTAGGTTCCAATAATACATATTACAAGAATGCTCTAATACCAATTATTAGAAAATATTAAGAGATTAGTTTAAATCATATAAGATACGACACTATAATCTACAATTAGATTGAAAATTTGATAAAAAGATAGCATCATCTACAAAGAATGAGAGTAGAGATAAGTTACAACTTATAATATTTTAAAAAAACCAAAAAGTCTGTCAATAAACCAAGAATGTCTAAAAGAAAAAACTCTAATTGGTATAAATAAAATAATTAATTCTAAAATAAACTATAAATTAAGGCCTATTCTTTAAATAAATTTATAAATAGTCTAATTTATTATAAGTTATCTATTTATATAGTATTAAAAATGAAATTATTATTTAATATTATTAAAATTAAATTTGTTAATTTATCTAATAATTGATTAATACGAACTTACAATAAATTAATATTCCAACAATTGAGTTTTGCTAAAATTTGTTAAAAGTTTCACAACATAACATATTATTTTTGAAAGTATATCTTTTTTACGGAAAAATTATATTTTGTTAAAAAATTATTTTTTCCCTCAAAATCTGTAATATTTTGTATGATTTAAACATAATTTATTATTTGTTACATTTATATTTAATACAATAATATCTCCATGTATCAACAGCAATTTTACAATAAATTAGTTAAGTTTGGACAATAACTAAATTTTAAGATAAATTGAAATATTTTCAGTAGTTTATATTTTTTATAATTATGCTATCACTATTTTTTAAACTTATTTTCTTCGTGTTTAAAAAATAGGATAAACATATCTAAAATTTTTATTAGCTATAAATTTTCTTGTTTTCGTTGTAAAAAAAAACAGAAAAAGAAAATTACAAAAGGGTATCACAAGGGTAGGCATGTCCATTTATAAGCAAAAGGTGGCATGGACCACGCTCCGATATGGCTGCCAATCCAATCGAGCATTGCAGCGTCCTCTGACAGGAGCCGAAGTGTTTGTCGGGATTCCGCGTCAACAACACGTGTTGTTCGTGTACCAGTGGGGGCTAGATCAACGGTGAAGATTCTTCTTGCCCGCCACACAAATAGTACGATGAGTCTACTATCGTCAATGAGATGTCCAAGTAGCAGGAGAAAGTTGAGCGAGGAAAGAAGGACGAACTCTCGGAGTATCTGATTTTGTCTTTGGAATCTCCACTCAGCAACTGAGGTTTGTTCGACAATTACTAATCCCTTCTGATTGTCGTTAAACATTAAAACTTTGATAATCTGATGCTGCTCTTTCTTTCTCTCTTTTCTAGCAAAAAGGTTTGAGCAGTTTTGTTTTCAGCTTACGGGTAATGGGTTTATGATTTATGTGTATTGTGGGTAAATGGGTGTCATTTTTATCTGCGATTCTCATCAAATACAATCGCAATTAAGATTTTTTTTTTGAGTTTTGCTTCTCTGGGGGTTGTTTTCCGGGCATTGTTAAACAAGTCGAGCAAGTTCTGACATCGACGGTCAATACATACACAAGCAGATGCATATAGTAGTGGGGTTACATTCTCTGGCAGTCATTTGGAAGATATATCTATAGGGTATAAATTCCTGGAACTCTAGGGTGGTCTTCCTTGAACAACTATTTAAGCACCATCTAGTGAAGAGTTGTTTATCTGATGTTGGTTTAATTACTCAGTTAATGTTCTCTAGGTTTCGTTCTTTACTTTACAATCCTAGTGACTAGAGATAGTCAACCCACCCAGTGGCTCCAAAATGTGATTATTTAGATCATTCAGCATTTCTTGAGTAAGTTGAGTTCCATTTAACAATTTTGAGATTATAATCCTGTGGTTCACCTTCATCTCTAAAATAGAAGAACTTCCTTAGTCTGTCGTTAAGCAGCAAGTTTGCTGACATATTTGGTTTATAAGGTTGATATGAAGTCAGTGATGTTCATTAGTATTATTATTACTCAATTGTAACGACGTGTAAAACTAGATGGTTTGACTAGCTTTCTTTGTTGAAGTTGAAGCCCGTCTGCGCAAGTACTGTAAACTAAAATTCTTAGTATGAAGTTCCTAAATGCTTTTACCATTGTTTTTTGGGAAAATTTAAAGAAAATGGAAAATGGCTAGGTACACATGTCTTTCCAACCTTAAGTTGGGAGATTTCAAATTTGATTGAGTGGTCCCGGTTGAGTGCCTTGATCTGTATCAACTTTGGGCATGTTATCTCTATAAGATTACTAGTATGGTTCATTTCACTGGATTTATGTATTGATTGTAAAATGTGGATGTATCTTGATTTCAGCTCTAAGATTGCTCAGTAGGTGTTTTTGTTTTGGCAGCTAACATGAGCTTTACTGGATCATCACTTAGTTCTGGTAAGTTCTTCTCTGCAGCTATACCAGGAATATACTTTCTGCTTTAATATGTCTTTTCTCAACTGGGGAGTTTTCTCAACAGAATCTGAGATTTCTTTGCATGAATGAGTGGTGTTACCTACTATAGAGTTGAGGGAAGGAAAGTGATCTCATGTTCATCATCCTCTTCTTTGACTTTCATATTGCTCCATTACAGGTAAAAGATCTGTTAAAAGAGTTTTTGAGTTTGGAAGAACGCATGTGGTCAGGCCTAAAGGTAAACACCAAGCCACTATAGTTTGGCTACATGGCCTCGGTGATAATGGCTCCAGGTGATATGGCGTTTCCTTTTGCTTTTCTCCCAAATTGATGCTACTCTAAATTCATAAAAGTATGAATGGGAGATATGTTTTAAGTTCTCTTTTACTTTGGTGACAATAGCTGTGGATTTGTTTGTGTGTTCTGGAAACTTTTCAAAAGCAGTTTCCATGGGATGGATCCTTTGCTCTGTTTGGTTGGAGAATGTAATAGTGAAGGGAATGTAAAATGTGAATAGGTGGAAGTAGATGAGATAAGAAATGCCTATTTTATCTATACTTTTAGAAAGGTGATTTGATAGATAGAATAATAAGTATAATGGTATAATAGACATTTCACAAGTTATGTAAAAGGATTATGTTCGCATTGTTGTAAACCAAACGGAACCTTTAAGTAGTTCTATCTTCTCTCATCTCATTATAAACCGCTAAAGTAAGATTTTGGTACTCTTTAAAACTGATCTTGCTAACTATTGGTCTTTTGTATTTTTTTTCCTTTTTTTTTTCTTCTTTTTATTTCTTTATCAACAAATGGATTAGTGAATTTTAGTATAGACACCAATAGGGCTCAAATATCAGTTTGATATGTCTTTTTGTATCCTTCCTAGGTCCCTGTTACTTGTTATCACAAATATGGGTTCTTTTCTCTCTCTTTTTTGTCCCTTTCTTTCTTTGCCCCTTTTAATTCTTTTTAAAACTGATCTTGCTTACTATTGATTTTTTTTAATTTCAATTTATTTTTGCTTCTTTTTATTTTTTATCAACAAATGGAACAGTGAATTTCATTATAGAGAACAATAAGGCTCAAATATATGTCTGATATGTTCTTTTGTATGCCTACCACGTCCCCTGTTACTGATTTTTTTTTTAAAATATTTGTTTAAATGATAGATAGTTTATGGCTTGTTCTGTTTACCTAATTAAACCTGCGTATGTATCTAATACTGCATATAGATTCCTTGTCTACTCAAGTATTTGCAGCTTTAGCAGCATCATTTGAATTTACTTGGCACTCTCTGTATCCCTCTCTATTTTGATTCGTCATACATGGAAAAAAAGACCAACAGGCCTAATAAATTAGGGCCAAGATATTTTTATTTTTTATCCTAGTTAAATTCATGCAATTATGACAGAGATCTTTGTTTTCTGCTTTGCTTTTGGCAGTTGGTCCCAGCTATTAGAGACTCTTCCACTTCCAAATGTAAGGATTATGACCTTTGAATTGTTAAGAAGAGGACCGAGATTGCACTACATAGTTTCTGATTCTAGGAAGTTGTGGGATGATCTCTGTACTCCTTCATTTCATGTTGTTAAATTATATGATACAGATTAAATGGATCTGTCCAACTGCTCCTACTCAACCAATAACTGTATTTGGTGGCTTTCCTTCTACTGCTTGTAAGTTTCAGCTTTATAGGCTCTAATTATGCCCACCAACCTTTAGTTTTTGAAGGTTTAAGTATTATAATAAGACTTATTTGCTGCCATTTAGCAATTGTACAATAATGACATCTTGTTGGTATGAATACTTAGCCTTCGTCACTTTTGTCAGGATTAATGAAGTATGAAAATGCATTCTAGGACGTAGAGTCAAAGCTTTGGGATTTAAATCTGATAGTAACCTAAGATTTGGTCTTGATGATTATTTGAACTACTTATTTAATGTCTATTAGGGTTTAATGTGGGAGACCTCTCAGAAGATGCTCCTGATGATGTAGAAGGTTTGGATGCTTCAGCTACTCATGTTGCAAATTTGTTGTCAACAGAACCTCCAGACAGTAGGTTTCTCTTGCAACATTATAAAATTTATACAGCTTCCTTTGCATAATGTTTTTTCTTATTATAAATTTCATCTGTCACTGATTAGATTATTCAGACTTTGTGACATGCTGATTGTCATATGATCTAAAACTTCTTATAATACACAAGCCCAAATTTCTCATTATATATTTCTTTTTTCCTTGAAGTGGTGTCAAATTATCCTGGACTGGAGGCTGGCTTCGTTCTGGTCTCTGGCTCAAGTCCTTGGTGTGTTAAGCATACATGGACACACATAACAAAAGATAAAATCATAAAATAAAATATAGAAAAATGCAAGGAAAGGAAAAGGAGAATAAGGTAAGGAAATAATGAAGGAGTGGTTCCATCTTTCTTTTCTTTTTCCCCCCTTTTAGTTACAAAGGAGGCTTAAAATTGGGAGTGGGGAAAGGGGTGGGGTTGAGATCAAACCTAAGTACATTAGGTTTCCTAGCACTTATCTCCAGAGGAGGTGCCATTTGAGCTAAGGCTCTTGGGCGAGTGGTTCCATCTTTCTTTAAATACTAATACTTTTGTACCTTCTACCCACTCATGTTGACATCAGAAAGCTAGCCTACATAAAGAATTTAGTAGATATTAGTTTCTCAATTGCAGAAAAGAAGTAATATGTGCCTGGTGCACATAATTTCTTTTGGTTGTTTATTGTATAATCATACCCAACTTTGCATTGTGTATTGCATGTAAGTTGGCATTAGTAAATGTTGTATGTACTATGTAGTGAAATATTAAAGTTTGGCAGATACATTTAGTCTTCACTTTCACATGCTGCTTGAGGGCTATGGCACTATAAATGAAGTCTTCATATTTGACATTATTATGATTGTCATGGTTGTATAGTGTTTTGTCAACAGAAGGCAGAAAAAGTCTATTTTATGTGTTGATATTATTCTAAGCTTGTTGTATATGCGACAGTTAAACTTGGTGTTGGAGGGTTTAGCATGGGAGCGGCTACTGCCCTTTACTCTGCAACCTGTTTTACTGCTGGACAATATGGGAATGACAATCCATATCCGGCCAACCTGAGTGCAGTTGTTGGTTTAAGTGGCTGGCTTCCATGTGCAAAGTCTGGCCTTTTAATTCTGCTCCAGTTCATCTCAGTTTAATACATGATACATCCTGCTCTCTCTTTGCATAATATTTGGTGACATTGTTATCATTCCTTTCTTACCTAGGACCTTGAGTACCAAGACACAAGGGGGGGAGGAAGCAACAAGCCGTGCTCAATCCTTGCCCATTTTGCTGTGTCATGGAAAAGGTAGTTATATTTATCTCTTGTACGGAAATATTGTGGGATTGATCGTATGAAATCCTGATTGAAACTTGCTCTAGCATTTCTTCTATCACTACTAAATTTGGTTTATGGCGGACCGTATAAAATAGAATATAGGTGACGTGTCTTAATCATTCTCATCTCAGTTGTAAATTAGTTCCTGTCAGCTCGTAAATTGAAGCCTGAGTTCAGAACCTGGCTGCTAGAAACCCTGTTCCAAGTGGTATTTTCTTGATTTCCTTATTAAGCTCTAGCACACGAGGAATACAAACTAAATATGTTCCTAGATTATACCATTAGTTGGGGGCTTTCTCCAGGCTTCACTTCACAAGATGCTGCAAGGTGTTGATCTGTAATTCACCTAAATCACTCGAGTAGGCGAACTGCTGGTAGGTCATCCAAGTCTAAGTGATTAAATTGCTATTTCTTCGCCTGGATGGTTACCCAGAGGTGCTGTGCCATTCAATGTAAAACTGTTTGAAGAACACAAATAACTCTTGGGCTAGTAAAATCTTAGAAAGTATTCCTTCGTTTGGTGCGCCATTCAGTGTAAAGCTGTTTGAAGAACACAAATAACTCTTGGCTAGTAAAATCTTAGAAAGTATTCCTTCGTTTGGTTAAAGATAGAGAAGGTCCTGTGTTTATTATGGACTCCATATTTCCTCTTGCTGCCTTCATTTAAGGGTTTAACATTATTGTATTGGGGATATAAAAATATTTAAAGCTGGATTTACATAGTTTTTTTTTTCAAGGATATATTGCATAGCAATGATCATTTGATTTAAAATTAAAATAATAAAAATAGGTCTATGTCCATTCTACCGAAGTGCGACTTATGAAATAGTTTAACGCCTAATCGATTGTGTGTTGAGTCAGCAAGTGGATAATGTTACATATATTGGCCTGGAAATCTTACAACTTAATAGGATGAGCTCTTGCTGAATAACAAGTCCTATTTCTTCTATGGCATCACAAGTGTAGCCTGTAGATAATTTCAGCTGGAACTATGGAAACTAACATTGACATATATATGTATTCTTTCAGGTGATGATGTGGTTGTCTATAAATTTGGTGAGAAATCATTAAGGAGTTTAGGTTCAGCTGGATTCCAGGATGTAACTTTTAAAGCCTATAATGGGTATTAAGCAAGAAATCCCTGCCAAAAGACTATGTCCTAGTTCTTTGAATTCCATTGCACATTCTGATTCTTTATTAGGCCCCATAATTTGTGGGTTAATTTCTAACAGGCTTGGCCACTACACAATTCCGGAAGAGATGGATGAGGTCTGTGCTTGGCTAACTTCAAAATTGGGTCTTGAGGGAAAAGCTGCATAGATGGTTTTGATGTCAAGTCAGCAAGGAAAAGCAGCCTAATATGGAAGGAATGCCACTCCTTCTCTATCAATTCTCAAAATTTATACTTGGTTGATTCAACAATGGTATATGTAAACATTTGATGCCCCCTTGACAGAATCGTACTATTGAACAACTTCGTAAATGCTGAATTGTTTTTGCAGGAGGCTAGACTTCTGTGCATTGCCATTACTAATGTATCCTCGATTTTTCTCATAGCTGACGTTATTTTTGTAACAAGAAGCTGCCAAGGATTTTCTTATTCAGGGATCTGCATTTTATTCTTTGAACTAGTGTTTAATTACAAAATTGGCATATAAATCTTAAATAAACTTTAAATGTAGAATCTCAGATGATTTTTGAAACCAGAAAATAACTTTTACAAATTTAATGTTGAGCTAAGTCATCATCATATTCAAAATCAAATAATTTTCTGTTGTTAATTTTTAAAATTTAATTTTTTATTTTAATATAAAATTAAAAGATGTTATTACATTTTTAAATTAATGTAGCAATTTTTCTAATTCCTCTAGTATTTATATGGGAAGGGGCAAGAAAGCACGCAGTGAAGAGTTGACATGAACATTTTGGTTTGTCCCGATGGAAACAGTTTTAGAATGAAGAATGGATTTTGCTCAATTGGTATAATCACTAATGTGCAGTTATTAAAAATAAAAGTTCATTAGTTCCTTTTTTATCAATTTGTGAGGTAGACAGTTTGAATGCCCATAAAACTGTCTGCGAATTACAATCATAATATGCCACATGAATTTTCTTGCAGTTGCAGACAACTATCATAAAAAATATCTACACATAACATATTGACACGATCATTACAAGTTCGCAAGTCACACCCTTTCTTTGACAGGAAAATAATAAGGAGAAAAACAAATGAAGAGGGGCGGGTGTCATTGGACAATCAGTTCTTTATTTTTGGCAGGAAAATAGAAGTTTCCAACAATTTAAAGCACGCAAATATGCCTCCAAGGAACTGGCTCATCTGCTCTTAAATAATCAGAATTAAGACAATTTCTAGACGTTAATGTCATTTACGGGGCTACAAGCCCCATAACAAAATAATCCTAGCACACAAACAACTAGTTGCCCCTCAAAAAAACCATGTCACACGAAAATCAATACGACACAAGGTCTAGTTTTAATTCTTCAGGTACAATGAATGAGAGAATTTTAAGGAAAAAGAATCACTGCAAATCCAATAAACTGTGATATTCATGCAAAATCAGCCTGCATCATGGGTGTTTCTTTCTCACTGTAGGTTCTTGTTCTCACTCAATAACACGACGATTTCATTTTGCCTGGACCTCTTTAACAAAAGAAACATCTTCAAATACAGGCAATGGTGACAGAAGGTGCTTCTCTTGATTGTCATCTATTTCTTGATCGTCATCTTCTGCCAGCAATCACCAAGAAAGGTTACAGACGTTGATATTGGTGTAAATATGCATTAGGATACATGTCAGGTTGATAACAATAACAAAATATACACACCCAAATAGACGAGGTATTCAGGCATTTCTTGTTTCACATTGGATACTTGAAGGCTTTCAGGAAGTAGGCAGCTGCACAGAGCACCTGAAATTTTAACCAAAAGGCCATACTTAGAAATCTGCTCACTGTATTTATGTAACAGCTATGCCCGTGTATTATCCAGAATAGGGATAATATGGCATAAAAAGTATAGGCCATAACTAGAAGTGAGAAAAAGAAGCAATGAATTAAATTCATCACCCCCAAAATGATGGTTTTCTTTGGAACATCTATTTTATTATAAAGATGATGACAATTGACTCAAGTGACTAAATTAATCTTCAAATGACATACTAACAACCCTGGAGGAAGTAATTTTCTTCCCTGAATAAAAGATAGACTGGATTAAAGCCTTCACCCAAACCTGATATCATTGTCAGTTCTATTTTTGACAATTGACTCAAACTCAATTCAAACATCATGAAATTACCAATGACTTCTTATTTTCACATTACACACTAAGGACTAAAATTTAGTGAATTTTCAAGGAAATTCATGTCCTTTAATGACCCAGAAATCCACAATGTTTGGTAGACAGAATATTAATGTGTGATGTTGATGAACCCAGTCTCATTGGGCCAGGGCCCATGAAGGTGTATAACCAAAAGAATAAGAAGAGAGGTATCAGAGCAAGAGAGAAAGGGGGGGCCAAGGTGAATTGTGATGATGTGTCCCCAGCCTAACTACCTCAGTGTAGGGTTCGTGAGGGTGTGTTGAGAGAGAAAGTCATGGGATAGTATTTGAGCTGGAGAGTAAAGTGGAGAAAGGAGGGGAAAATCAATTGGCATAGTAGAGAGTCTCTGGTCTCTCAAATACCAAAGGAATATTTTCTTTCTTCTTGCTTACTGTAATCTGCTACTGTCCTATTTCATTTTTCTCAGTGGGCAAGAATATTGTAGCTTTGTCTGATAAATAATATAAGAGTTTGTTTGGGTTCCATCAATTTGGTATCAAAGAAGTAACAATCCGAGAAAGGCCAAATCAGAGTATGGGAATCTTCAGTGAAAAATTGGAAAGAGAGATTGCTACATGGAAAATGGAGAAATGGCAAAGAGACATGAAAGAGATGAAAGAAATTATAAAGGAAATACTGAAGCTCTTAAAGAGGAGGATGAATGAGGAAGAAATTGAGGAGAAACTTATCAGAGACCAGGGAATAGAGCTTCCACCATTTTTTAACAAAAACTCAGCAAATCAAAGACTATGGAAGAGGCTAACAAAGTTGTAGAAGAGAAGATTGAAAAAGAAAAATCTGAGTTGGATCTTGAACCACAGAGCATAGCTGACGGATTGATTAACATTATTGAAACAGAGGAGCTTAAAACTACTTTCTCCGAGAACATTTCAGATGGTGCAATGAGGAAATCTTTTGAACACAACGTTAAGGAAGAGGAAGGAGGGGAGGAGAACAACCTAAACAAGAAACCAAAATGGAGTGAGGCCAAGACTCAGCTACCGTGGGTTATTGATGTTTCTGGCTCAACAAGAAATGTTGCATTTGGTTTAAACAAAAGCCTAGACCCAACAAAAGGAGGCAAGAAATCCCCAAACAGCATTCTGTCCTCATCAACGAAAGGAGATGGAAATTTTCGAAGAAGCATAGATGCAAATCCCATAAGAACAAATGAGCAGGGATTTGTTTTCTTCCATGTTGAGATGTTTGGGGTAGACCATAAGGAGTTGTAACGTGTATTGATGCCATCAAAGGAAGCTCCTGAGGATTTAGGATTTGTTGAACAAAGCAATCCAAAAAGGATTTAGGTAAGATATACAGGCTGAGCTAAGGATGTTGAAGGCCCAAGAGGTTGAAGGGAGGAAGGAAACATTCTGCAAAATTTTTTTGGACCCAAAAGGCAATGGGACTAAGATCCAATTGTTGTGGATTATTTATGTTGTTAATCCGACTCATAAAGCAACCCTAGATTCAAGCAAAGTACATGAGGCAATAGATGGAGGCGATTTTGCAGCCCCAAACAACGTCTCTTCTTCATCAACAAGGGCCAATGGTAATTTTCAAAAATCCACAGACACAGGACACTAGGGCAAGAGAGCATGGATTCTTTTTCAATCATATTGAGAAATTGGGGATGCCTTATCAGAATCAGAATCAGGTACTTAAATTGTTACTTATGGCAAAAGAGGACAATGAAGACAAGTGGAAGGAACCAATTGTTGCACATCTCTTACACCTTATGAGAAAATTTTCTGCATTATTTAGAGGTGAGTTTTCAAATAATAATGATTCTAAAGATTCTACACCTTGTTCTCCCACTGTTCAGGGCTCTGTTGAGGATGGTGTTGCTGGTGATCATTACCAGGCTTTTGACAGCCAGCTCTTGGAATTTAGTTCTTTTAATTTCAAGTCAAACTATAGGAAATCAGGGCAAATGCCATTTCAACCTGAAGTGTTAAGGTCTCCAATATCTTTGCAACTTATGAATGATTCAGTCAAAATTGCTTCTAGGCAAGCTTATGAGAGGGATTGCACAGAGAACTGGCTCTGTGATGAGCACAACACCTACCCAAACACACAAAAGAAACTTGCACATCTATTGTTGATTCCTAATTACTGTGTTAAGGGTCTTGTTGCTACTTGGTGTGAACAAAATGGAGTTCCTACTTTTGATGGCCCTCCTGAACTTCTTGACTTTAACTACTGGAGGTTAGCATTATCTGAGTCTGAATCAACAAAGTCTAGAGCTGTAAACAGTGTTAACTCTTACAAATTCAAGGGTGTCAAAGTGATTCCTTTAGAAGAGAGCCATGTCTCATGGGAAACTGGAGAAAATGGAACTGAAAGTGTGCCTACACAAGAGGAAGATACTGAACAGCATCTTAGTTTTTCTGAATGTCTTGACTGAAGAGAACAATTGGGAAAGGAAATGTAAAGTGGTAGAATGGTTAAGGCTGTTGCTGAGGAATGATGAAGAAGCCAAGACAGTGATGGAGGCCAATGGGCTTGTTCAAGTATTTCTTTCAGTTTCCGCAATCAGCAATGCATGAAGGGAGTGTAATGGGTCAAGAAAGTGGAGCACTGGCTTTCTTTAACCTTGCTGTCAATAACAACGGAAATAACGGAGGTATGTTAGTAGCAGAAGTATTAAAATTATTGGCAGAAATCACTTCTAATTCCAATTTTTATGGCTGTGCAACAGGTCTCAATCTGCATCTCTCCTGCCTTGAAGAAACCAAGCCTATGATTGGCATGAGTCAGGCTGTCCAGTTCTTCATCCAGCTCCCTCTTCAACCTAACAATGAAGCCCAGTACAATTTTTTCTTTTCCTTGCAAGGTTCATCATTTACACCAAATTATTGCCTGTCAGAATATAATGATTTGAATGATGTAATCCTACTTGACCTATAATGGATGTCATTGATTTACATTTCACCTATTATCTTGATTGCAACTATGGTCTCCCCAAAATAATTTCTTCATCATGTCTGTCAGAAACAACCACATTTGAACCATCATTGTCAGAAGTCAAAATTTTATGTAATCTTTGCCACTCATATGCTTCAATTATCACCAAAGAAAGGCACAATCCTATCCCTTGGAATGTAGATCAGTGTGTGTTATGGTTAACATGCTTTGATAATTTTGGCAAAGATTTAGCAAAGATTTTCGGTTCTGAAAATGAAAAGCTGAGTCCGAGATTTTATGGACTTTATGAGGTGTTGGAGAAGCAAGGACTCATAGCTTATTCTTTGAAGTTGCTACCAACAAGAACAATTGACCTGGAATTCTATGATTCTCAACGTACGATCCTTCTGATCAAGTCATATCATTCCATTATATTGACAATTTCAAAAAAGTGTTCATACTATGAACATAGTATAATGGCGGTCAGGCAAGTATGGCCCCATTGTCCGGTGGTTCAGGACAAAGTTGCTTCATTCATCAACTCCATCTCAACAAATTCCTCTTTTTCTAACTGAGGAATTGGAGTTCAAAGTTTATCGTGAAGCTGTGAGGAAGGCCAAAAAATTGACCAATGGGCAAATGGAACTTTTAATCAATGGAAGGGGTTACCCAAATTTGAGAACACCTGGGAGAACTATCATTAAGCTGCAATTTTCAGATTTTCACCTTGAACACAAGGTGATACTTGCTGGGGAGGGTATTGATGAACCTAGTCCCATTGGGCCAAGGCCCGTTAAGGTGTATAACCAAAAGAATGAGAAGAGAGGCATCAGAGCAAGAGAGAAAGGGGGGACCAGTGTGAATTGTGATGATGTGTCCCTAGCCTAACTACCTCAGCGCAGGAGGGTGTGTGGAGAGAGAAAATCGGGGGTAGTATTTGAGCCAGAGAGTAGAGCGGAGAAGGAAGGAAAAAATCAATTGGCTTAGTGGAGAGTCTCTGGTCTCTCGAATACCAGAGGAATACTTTTCTTCTTGCTTATTTTCATCTTCTCGCTTACTGTAATCTGCTACCGTCCTATGTTGTTTTTGTCAGTGAGCAATAATATCGTAGCTTTGACTGATAAATAATACAAGAGTTTGTTTGGGTTCCATCAGATGTGTAATGTGTCTTTGACTTAGCTAAGGAAAGTAGGAGACCCAGAAGAAGCTGAAAGCAACTACTGTCTAGTTCATAATTGGAATTCACAAGATAAAGATTGAGTAAATGAATATAAAAAGCTTATTAGAGAAATTCCTGTTAAGGTTTTACCTAGATTGGCAAGCCGATTTACCCAGCCAGGGATCTGCTTCCCAGTCAATCTACATGACACATCATCTGTAAAATGATTGCAATTCTTAGAGGTAAGGTGATAGGTATCCCCATAATACTCTGAAGCCATATTTTCAATAAATATCTGAAACTCTGAAGGATGCATATTTATTTGGCCCAAAGTGATAGAACATCTATATATAAATCCAGGGCACTTCCTTGGCTCCACTTCAAAAATTCCACTTGTTGAGAATTCATGAGCTCCAAAGCCATACTCCCTGCCATGTACTGTTTAAACACCCCCGCCCCCAAAAAATAAATAATAAATAAAAGCTCCATTAATCAATCCTTTCAAACAAGAATACAAAATAATTAAATGACAACATTTTCAAACAACAAGTCAAGAACATCAGCAGAAATCACAAAAACTTTAATTGAATGATAACATTTTCAAAATAATTCTGATGAAATATTATTTATTCCTTTCAAACAAGAACACAAAATGGCATGCTTAGTAAGTATATTAAACAGATAGAAGTTAGTAAGTATAGACCAATTTTCTTCTTCCTCTCTCTCTCCCCCTGCCACAGAGTCACAGACTCATATACAGACTCCAAAATGGTGGTTTTTTGTTTTAGTCTCTTTGATATCATATGCTTGCCTGGAAGTAAATGTTCCTTGTCCTAGAGTCATATTTGCTCCTCGCCCCTATAGCAAAAAGTTGTAGTCACAATCGGTACCCTAGGGCCACTGGTTCTAACACAACGATCAGAATAGCATTAATCCTAAGAAAAAAAAAATTGTAATATAACATGCCATGCAGGTAAATTTTATATTAGCAGCCAACAGCAACATATAGATGGAAAAAATACAAAGTAAATAACAAAAATATGTTGTATCCATATCAGTGCTACACAGAACATAACAACATATGTAAAATTACTTCAGGGTTTCAATCGATTGCACAATTAATTGCAACCAACCATGTCAAAGTGCAGAATTTCAGGATCATAACTGTCATTATGCACCATGCTTTTGTGCTTCTAATTGACACGACAAAGATCATTATCACCCTCCCAGAACATATAACATTCTATTTAAATCAGTCAAAATAGGAGTGTTCAAAATCTAACCAAACCAATAAAAACCATTCAAAATCAATTAAAAATAGGTCCAAATTGGTTTTTTGCTTCTCAAAACTGAAAAAGGTTGGTTCGATTGTCGATTTTTTCAAGTTTGGTTTGGTTAACCCATCCTATTAATATATTTTTTTTTACCTGTTAAATATAAATTTAGAGATATGAATTACAGTACCCTACTTATATTTTATATATGATCATTTCTACTAACAAACCAATAGAAAATGGACAATTGATGCAAATGTAAGACCTATTTTAGAAGTTAACCTACAAATATTAAATTCTTTAAATGATATTATGAGACAAGAATTTTATAGAATTTATAATACAGTTTTATTAACGAAGAGTATGTTACTTAGTATTGTGCTCCTAATTTACTAGCAAGTTGTTAGAGACAAAGTGATCTAGTGTAGTAGAAATAGAATACTTTAAATGGTTCTTAAAATCAAATTATTTTTGGAAAGTAAAAATAATAAAATTAGCATAAACCAAACCCTATACCCAACCAACCAAAAGATGAACCAAACTAATTACAAAAGAAACTGAAAAAGTCCACTACGAAGAACTGATTACGTCGGTTTGATTTGATTTTTGTCCAAAATTGAACCGATCCTCCAAGTCAAATCACTGATATACTCCTGAGTCAAAGTAACAAATAGACCGAGCTAAAATGACATACACATTCAATCAACTAAGAAAATCTATACTTAACAGTAAAGTTTACACACAAGAAAAAAGAACAAAATACGCAGTGGCTAAGTTTTCCAGGCGACAATTGAAGTTCATGTATTCCAAAAGTTGAAAAAAAAAAAGTAATGTACCATACCACATACAATGAGCGTATCCATCTTCCTAAAATGGCTCTTACGAAGACCACGCACGCAGATCTAAAGTAGTTCAAGAAACAACGAAGAATATTCAGCAACTATGAGGAAAAAGAAAAAAGAGTGGCTCTTACCTTCAATGCCGGAGTGAAAGATTCCGAATCCAATCCAATAAATGTAATTGTTAAGAGAGGTGAGATCGTAGACGTTCAACACCACAAGTGTGTAGTTGTCGTTGATCCCATTACAATCAGAGGTCGAATTGGAGGTCGCCATTTCAACATATATTCTACGAATGCCGGAGCGACCTTCCAAATCAAAACACTAATCCTTTTCCGACACACTCCATCCACAACAAGCAGATAAATGAGTCTCAGGGATCCATCCTCTTCCACTGCCACTAAGCAAACATAAGGTACGGAAAGCTTTGGGCTGGTTGTGCTTACTGTTGAGGTATGTGCAAATTAGGTCAGAGCAAACTCAACGTTTCGAAACGACGCCGGTCATCACCGTTTTTATTGCCAAGTTCTGTCGTTTGGCTGTAAATTTACAGTACAACAACCAAAAGAACAGTGTTTTTTTTTCTTTCTTCTATTGACTGGGTCAATTGAATTTGTCTCGATATGTCCATGTCAGAATAGATTTGTAAAGATTCTTCAGTGATTAAATACTCTCAAAAAAAAAAAAAAAAGATTCATGGTTACGACAATTACGAGTTTAACCCAAATCCGAATATATGCTGCTAGCTTGAATGCTATTTGTGCTTCATTATCCACCAGATGGACGAATGAACTCTCAGCTTTACCCCCCTTTTTAAAGTTAGAGCTTATTTGGGTTACAAAATTAATAATAATGTAATTAAAAAATACTAAAATAAATAAAACTATATAATTTATATTTAATATAACATAAAAGAAAATTAAATATATTATTTATTTATTTGATAGAATAAAAAAATATTGAAATGAAAAGTCAGTTTCAAATTAATCAAAATATCCTAATTAAAAAAATCAATTTTTAAATCTACAAGAAACAGTGAACCAAAATCATCAAATTCTGCTTTTGTTGACGTGGCTCCCTTGTAGCTCAAAGGCTCAATCCGACAGGAAATCTTGTCTCATCTATTAACGGCCGTTCGATAGATGGAGAAGGGGAGGAATAATTTTTTTAAAAAAATTAATTTTATTTTTATAATTATTATTTAATATTCTCTAATAATAATCATTAAAAATAAAAATATTATATATTTTTTCTATTATTTATAAAATTATTTTTTTATTTTAAATTTTTTGCATACCAGATCAGTTTGTAAAGATGATGTCAATCTCTTGCAATGAATGGCTTGAGACAATCTGGTTGGTTGATTAACGATGGTGTTCAAACCTATCACCGGGTGGTTGGTGATAGAGAAAAACAAAGGGGCACGATGGTGTATTTTGAGTAAGTTAAGATCATCTTAGGTATCTGAAGACGGGCTCTTTCGCTTTTGGTCCGAGGGTGACAAGCAGTGTGCTTGAGCAAGGGGAAATTTGTCTTTTCACTCATTTTGACTCCAAAACCCTGTCTCTGATCCGTATGTGGGCTAGAGTAGGGAGATGCTCTATTCCCAACTTTCCCCATACTGCCTTTCATCAGCTAACCAATCACATTTTGCAAAATGAATTCCTTTCACATTGCCGTTGCCCCTCCCACCCACACGAACCCCGTTTGGTAGCCCAGTGAAAAATGAGAGGGGAAAAAAATTTGCTAAAATATCAATTTTAACTTTATAATTATTATTCAATTATTATTTAATATTATCTACTTATCATTATTTAATTATTAAAAATATAAATATTATAAATATTTTTTACTTACAAAATCATCTTTTTCTTTTTATTTTTATATCTAATTTTTTGTGTTAAAAACAAGTTAACAATCTTAAAGCCAACCCAAAACTTTTTTAATAAAAAAAGATAGTTCACGTGATTCATTCACTATTCCTATGTCTGGCACCAATAGCTAGGCAATTTTTCATCATTCACTAATTAGTTAATCCTCAGCCAGTTCTAGTATGAAAAATGAACCTGTATATCAAATCAAGTCCTGCCAATCTAACGAGTAGCAGTATCAAGGTGATGTGTTGATTTTATTGCAAGATTAATCGCTCAAAATCCTCGAGAAATTGCAGCAGAGATAGTAAAGGAATAAAAATATTAAATATACAGTATAAGGAATCCTCGTTCAATTACATTTTTTCCCATCCTTTGACAGCCAGCACCTCCAACCTAAACTGTTCCACACTAGATGGAGGAGATTGGAAGATACAACCCGAAAATTCCACTTTCTTTCCTTGTGTTCCACCTGTAACAAACAGAAGCGACTTAAGACCAACCATTCATTCATCATCATTTGAAAAATCACATAAGGTACCAAAACAAAACACCCACTTGGGAACATTTGAAATAAACAAATAGATGCATTTGAAAGTACAAGTCATGGCTGATTCTCAGGTGTTATCCGTCTCCGAACTCGGCGCCTCCAAGTACTAGACCCGCCATCTGAAGACTCATTTTCATCATCTATAGAAGAGGATCCAGATTGCCCTTCATAAGTTTCTCCCCAAAGCCTAGTAGACCTCCTTCTTGAGCGCAGTGGCAGTCTGGTTCCCACGGTACCCCTCACAGATGAAGGTTGAAGAACGAGAAAAAACACAGCCAGCAACCCACCATCATCTATTGGTAGGGCACCATCATCAACCCTATTATTTTCCCCAAAGGAAGATTGGAGTGTGCTAAGCAGGTCTCCAAGATCCCTCTGTCTCTCTAACCGCCTCCAGTTACGCTGCCGCTCTGGGTCTACTTCCGATGGGCGCACAAGCGGGTGTTCAAGCCTTGCATGCTTCCTGAGATCTGTATATGTGCCACTAAAATCACAAGTCTCGCAGGAACAGCTTCTTGATTTTTCATTCATGAAACGGCGAGCAGCCTCTACAACTTTCCATTCTTTTATTTGCCCTCGACAAAGAGGACATACGAGCTTTGGTTTTGAATGATTGTCACCAGATAACGGGTGAATTGTAACAGATCCCTCACTTCTTTCATCTTGTATATCAGTGGGATTTGCTACGCTAGTCTGGACTTGAGATAAGCTAGTGTTTGAGATCTGAACTTCTACTTGAGGAGTTGTTGGCGAAGTTTCTGCAAATGACTTGCAGAACTGATCAAGACAATTTGAATGGCGATGGCTAGTGTTGCACATGTAAGGGCGGCATCCCTTCTCAAAGGATGAACATATGAGGAGAATTGCATTGTGAGGATGTTCCATGCAAACAGAACATCTAGCTTCTTCCCATTCTTTAACATTTTCTTCAGACTCTAAAGGATTTTTTGGTGTAGATCTTCTGGCACGGCTAGAGCTGCCTAGATAAGGTAATGTTCTACTGTTATCATGTGACAAGGAACTATCTCTTCTCTCCTTTGACATTTCGAATTCTCAGTATTTTAAAAAATACACCAAGGTTTCCACTGCCACAACGGGAAAAATGATCAAATTTGATACTACATACAGATAGCATCAATGTGAGAAATTGAGCATATGTAAAATTCACATTCATAAAAATTTGGGTAAAAATGAAATAGAAAACATGATACATAATAATAAATAAGATGTCCAGGTGCAAAAAAACATAACCTACAAGACATTAAACATACCACGTATTAGACATGAACCAACAAATTTCAAAGGTTCCAAAACTGCACGGAGACCTTAGTTTATGAATAACATGGTCAATTAGGGAAAATCTACACTAAAAAATTAACTTCAGAAGCATCCTTTCAAGTATTATAGTGCCTTCTAAATACAGAAGACAGAACTAGCACACATACCAATATAAAAGACATTCCATTCAGTTATTTTAGAGAAGTTCGCACAAAGAAATACTAACAGCAGGAGAAATTATTCAAGGTCTTATTCTGATAGGGGATGAGCCTGAGACTCAGCTCTCAACAAATTTACATTACTTTTTAAACTCAGTCGCATATTATCTCTTTTTTCCTTCTCCTTTTCTAATAGTTCCCAATGATGCACCATGCAATCTGCATAAAGGGAAGTTTCTTGCAATCTTGTACCACATCAGCATCACACAATTTGCATTCTTTCAGATTTTCACTTCATCAAGTCCGGGATAATATTTCTGGGACTTGTTGAATCATTGAAAATATGCGAATTTCATTCGAGGCTTTTGCCCATCACCGCTTTTGTTTGTTTGCTAGCGTGATAAACAGGCTGAATCCAACACGACCCAGCTCTTGGAAGAACATGAGAACGCCGACAACCACTATGACCATCACCATCCAGCATAGTACCCACAACAGAACTCGCATAAAAAAAGCATAGCCAACAAAATTTACACAACGAAGCCATCACAATTTCATTTCGAGCAGAACAAACAGGCCAAACCCCACCAGACCGGCACAAAAATGCAAATAAATATCTTCAAAACCTACTTCCTCACCCAATAACAAGTTTGGAACCTGAATTAAACTGCATCAGAAACCCCAAAAAAAAAAAAGATCGATACATGCACACAAGAAACCTAAATAAGGTAATTTTTAAAAAGAAAAGAGCTTGGGAATAAGAACTGGTTAAAAAAGAAAAATTAGGTATTCGATTAGTTACCCTAAACCGATTGAGAAATCAAACCTTTGGGGTTCCAGAAGATCAGGCTTGGTTGGTGTGAAGGAATCGATTGCAGGGAAAGAGTTTCAGCTCGCGCAAGAGAAAAGAAAGAGATTGCAGCTGCTGCTCCCTCAACTCGAGAGAAAGAGGAATGCGAATTGAGGAAATGAGAAGGTAGAAATGGAGGAATATCGTGAATGGTGTGAGCAGCTGACGTGGATGACAGACGTTCGCTCTTGGCGTCTCTTTAATTTTTGCGAAATTTAAACTTTTTTTTTAATTATTGAATTATTGCGTTTTAAGTCGGCGCCAATTTTGTTCTATTTGAACATGATTTGACCCACACCCCTCCTCTGCATGTGACTCCTGTTTGGGCTGATGGTCTTAATTTGGGGTAATATTTAAGATTTTTTTAATAGAAAATTTAAATATTTTATCATTAGATTATACTTAACGACTTGTCTCTCAAATAATTTTAAATGCGTTTCCAGAGCAAATAATTAATATATATATTAAGTACTTTTTGTATACTATAATAAACGTGATAGTTATTTTTTAATAGTAAGATCCATCAAATTTTAATGCAACCCACCACTGGCTATATATGACTTTCTATACAATTTGTCTAGTGTACAAATATGTATGTATATATATATATATATATATATAAAACTAGGATCGTGCTCTTCCAGCTGCATGGAAACTTATGTTTCAATTTAATAAAATAATATATAAATTTTTTATAAAAAAGACAAAGGAAAAAACAATAGAGGACAAAACCCGAAATAAAAGAAATTGATAGTGTTACGTATTGGGGCCCAGCTAGGTTTCGCGTCCCCTGTAATGATGCAAACGATAAATATCACCTTTCTGCCCTTTTTTATCTCTCTTTTTTGGAACATAAAAAATTTAATAATAAAAATAAATGAAACATAATAAAACAAATTATATTTAGTATGAGTAAAAAAATATATTTATATTTATTTATTTGATTAAATAAAAAAATAAATAATAAATATAAAGAAAACCAAAATATTCCCACGATCAAAGTGGTTTTCTTATATCTCACGTCTACGATGTTTTATATATATATATCAATAAAACTATGAAACAAAATATTTTTATAATTCAATAATCCATATTATATAACTATGTTTTTATAATAAAATAATTTTAATTCAATGTATATATTAATGAATATTTATTTTTTAAAAAATTCCTTGCATTAATTAAATTTTGTTTTTAAAAACATTATAAATTATTATTTTAATATAATAAATATGATTATTTATTTTAAATTTTATAGATATTATTTTAATATATACATAATATATATTAATATATATATACATATATATGCATGACAACTCACTTGACTAAATTTCAATTGGTGAGTTTTTTTATTTTTTATTTTTAACATTTACTTATATATATTATTATTAATTTTAATATTTAAAAATGTGATATTATTTTTAAAATATATTTATTATTAATTAATTTTATAATAAAATGGTTAATATTCTTATTTATTACTATTTTAAAAAGTAATATTATTTATTTTTTAGCCTATAAAATAAATAATTTAAAAATAATAAATGTATATATTATTTATATTTTAATATATATTTATATATACAATATAAATAAATATAACATTTGTATATAAAATTAACGTACATATAATATATATATATATATATATATATATATGAATTGCGATGTAGGCAATGAACTCAAATGAATTCACCGATTGAATATCAATCGAAATTTGGTTACAACTGTCATTTGGTAGAATAATTTTTTACTACGTTACAGTCGGTTTTAAAAAAGTTATAAATTATTGTCTTTAATATTAAATTAATATATTTTAATTACAACAAAATAAAATCACAATTTTTTCTTAATCTTAGAATCTTTCTTGTTAATAAAATATTATATAATATTAAAAGTAATATCTAAACTTTTATTATTTAAAAAATATATAAATAAAAAAATAAAAAAAAATAATGCATCACATCAATAGGAAAGGTAAAAATGTCACTATATATTTATTTTTCACGATGTATTTATTTGAAAAATGCCACACAAATATGACGCAGGAGTTAAAAGAGTGCACAGTCTCACAACTTTCTATCTTTGTTTTTAATTCTCGTAACTAAATGTGTTGTATTGCAAATTTTATTATATTTTCAATTTCTTTTCGAAATACCAAATGGGCCTTAGAAGATTTGAGTTTTATCCATCTCTTGTTTTCAAACTTCATCTTATAATATATATATATATATATATAAAGATTATTTTTTATATTTTCAATCTTAAATTCTCATATTAAAATAAAATAAACTATAATTTAATTAAAAAAATATTTATTAAAAAAGGTATTTGAGTTTGACTAAATTTTTGTAAAAAAATAAAATGCTTTTGAATAGTATCAGCAATTTTCGGTGGGTAAATATCTTGTGCAAGGTACTGTGCAGACAGCAACATAATATCTCAACCATTTAATTATTTTTATCAATTGAATTCAATGGTTGTTTCTTTATTTTGACATTTTTTATTTAAAAAAATAAAATACAATATAAAGATAATCTTCAACATTCACAGATTAAGTTTATTTTTTTTAACTTTTACCGTTATATATATACACACACACACATTAATATTTGTTTAGTCAAAATTAAAAGATTATTTTATTTTTATATTTTATTTCTTTTAAAATTAAAAATAAATAAATTAAAATTTTAAAAAAATATTGGGATGCTTGCACTTTTTCCAATTTTAAAAAGTATAAAATTGAAGTTCTTTCTAAAAAATAAAAATGAAAAATATATTTTTAAAGCAAAAGTATCCGCACTCAATTATTAATTATCATAATTATTCCTTTATTTTTTACCTATTCTCTTAAATAGTTATTTTAATAATTTAATAGTAATAAGTACTTCTTTTAAAAGATTTGCTTAATAATAATAATAATAATAATAATAAGTAATTTTGGTAGGATCCCTCTTGTAAAAGATTTACTTGATATTATTGGAGTTTGAAATAGGATCTTTCTTCTAATTGAGAGAATATAGTAGAAGAAAGAAAGAAAGCAAAAAAAAAAAAAGAAGAAAATATACGACTAATTTAGGTAAATCTTACTCATTTATTTCTCTCAAATTAATTTCCTTAATTTACTTATTAAATTGAGAGAATCTATCCATTTAAATTCATAGACAGGTTTTTTTCCTGTTTCTCTCGGTATAACCTTTAAAAAAAAATTATCAGGTATTGTTGGAAGCAATTTATAAGTTATCTTATTTAAAAAAATTTATGACTTTGACTCTAAAATTTTAACAAAGCTATAAAATCTAATATTTTGTTTGATTATATATTTAATTATGTATTGCATGATCATATTTATTACTAAATCAATTTTCTTGTTAGTATGATATGATTTTATTTAGATTAAAGATACATTTTTTTCATGTTAATTTGATGAAAGAAGGGCGTCTATTTATAAGATGGAGAAGCTTGAAGCTACAAGGGGAGAGAAAAGGACGTAGTGAAAGAAAGGAACATGAGTGAACGGATTGCCTATAGCTGGCTCATGTCGAACAATTTTGAGCCTTTGGATCTATTTAGCAAATTTTGAACCGTTTGATTGTATTTTAGTAGCATTTGGTTAAAAAAATTGTAAAGAGATAAAAAATTTTACCTATAAAAATAAAAAATTGTATTATAAAGACAAAGTTTTGTAGCAACAAAAATTTTAATTTTTAAGGAAAATAACATTTTAAAAATTTTATTATAAAAAAACTTAAAATTTAAAATTAGTTTAAAAACTCAGTGGATCAAAAATTAGTTTTCACAATTAAAAAAAAATTTCTCTAAAAGTTTTTTCTTTAACCAAGTGCTTCTCAAATGCGATTAAACAGTCCAAAATTTATGTAAGGGCTCAAAATTGTTCAACACGAGCCGAGCTAAGGAGAAAGAAGCTCGAGCATGACCTTGTACTTGTGCAAAAGAATTTCATATGCATGCGAAACCGAGGGAGATGAGAAAGGGGCTAGTTCTTTTGAACCCCCAACCAATTAGAGAACACGAAGTTTTCTTGAGAGCGAGCCACTGAAAAGCCATAGGTTTTCTATTGGTGCCAAATAAAGTTGGCAAGGGGGGTGGTTAAGCACCATAAGAAGGAAAAAAAAAAAAACTCGGAGAATCAAACGACCAGAGAAAATCGATGTTCTCAAAGCAAACATTTTTGAATTATTGTGAATACTCTATTTTATTTAAATTAATTTTAAAAAATTAAATCACGAGAATATAAAAAAAATGGTAATAACATAAATTGAAAAAGAATAGATGTTTTTGTAATTTAATTTTTTGATGATTTTTAATGAGCTATAAGAAGCAAAAGATAATAAAAATCGAACAACATAAGCAAAAATATATACATTGATCCAAAATTAAAAAGAATCCAGGTATCAATACAGTAGCCCAAATTAGAAAAAAAGAGGCACTAAGTCTAAAAAATAGTCGAAGACAAACTAGACTAAACCCAATTCATGGACTTAGTCCAACCCAATAGGAAAGAGACCCAAACCCATTTTATACGCTGAGCCCAATTAAATCTACTATCGAGCAGCATCAGGAATGGATAAAACGCAGAGCCTTGGGGCGTTTCTTTTGGGTTTCGCCTGGTGCACGAGACACAGCGCAGGGACAGAGGAGGAGGAGAGAGGGCGAGAGAGAATAAGCAGAGCAACAAGAAGTGGAGAAAAATATGGCAGAGGATTGGAATTGAGCCGAAGAAGAACGGGGACAGAATTTAGGATTCTTTTCTTTTAAGCGAGCACTTGAAGTTTTCTTAGTGGTAATCTCGTTCACTCATCCTTTCTCTTGCCTTAGATTTTCCGGAATGATTACAAATGTGCATGTTTGAGCTTGGGAATTTACTCTGCTTGTTGATATGGCTCTGTCTTTTGTGAAATGTTAAGTTAGATTTTAACGGTGCCTCTTGTCCTGTTCTTAAAGTCTTAGTACGTGTTCTTATGGTTGTGATTCGTTTCCGGACGAATGAATGGGGATGATCTCGGCAATAATCTTTGCGATATGATTCGTTTAGCAAAATGACGGCATATTTCTTTATTTTGTTGTCTACACATGAACTCGGATGTTTATTGATCATTTGATGGTTGTTGAAATATGGGCTTCGGGTAAGTTGTTTCGCACTTCATTTACCTTGTTCTTGCCTTCATTTTTCTTCTATTATCACCAAGGGAAGAACAAGATGATGTGGTGCATTTAAGTGGTACTCTCTATAGTTGCTTCCACTATATTGGTACATATCAATGCTTGACATATGATGAAGGTTAATTGCTATGATTCCTTAACCTCTTTCTTGATTATTGTGCTACTCTTGAAGTGATTATTGATTACCACTTTTCTTTCGATGGTATGGGCATACAAAAATAAATTCATCAAAGGGATAAGTGGGAAATTATGGGCAGTAGTGTATCGAGCATGTTGAAGGTGATTCCTTCTCCTGATACCACAGAGCTGAAAGAGGATGCAGTCAAGTTCCTCTATTTCTCATTCATTTCCTTCTACCTGAATAAACTTGACTGAACACAGTCACATATTTACATTAGATATTGCATGCCTTTATTGACTCTCTCATTTATTATTAATTGTATCCTTTCCTTTAAAATGGTTTTCCAAAGTTTTGCCTTTTAAAATTTTGGCAGTGACTCCATTTAACATGTTTTTCGAAGAGTTATTTTTTTTGTTTTGGGGGAAATCCAATTTTCTGGTTTTTTCCCTTTTCGAGCCATTCATGTTGCATTTTTAGGTGTGACAGTTGTGATGTTGTTTTCAACAAGAGAAGAGTGTTGAGGGTTTGTGAAGTGACGTAAGAGGTTTTGGGAGTTCAGTTTCTTCATAATGGAGCTTGGGAGGAGCATAGGGCTGCATGCAAGAGGGAGGGTGTCATTTGGGATAGCAAAGTTGGCAGCAGGGGGGAAAGAGTTTAATGGAACAAGGGTAAAGTATTTTGTGGTAGTAGGTAAGCTATGGGTTGAGCTTGCATTTTTTAGTGTAAAAATAGAGGAGGGTTCAGGCCCTTCAGGGATGGATATCTGACCTTGAGAGAGGTTAGGGATTGGTAGGATTGGATTAGAGCTGAAAATGGAGACTTTGTCATGGGTAGCTTCTAGCTTGGTAGAGATATGTTTCAGAAGTCAGAGGAAAGGAAGCTGCCAAAAGCTCATAAGCTTTTGAATAGGTTCCATATACAGTAGCATATAAGGGTTGTAGATGTAGTTTGGTTTTATCTGAAAGAGCAGAGGTCAGAAATCCTAGGGAAGAGATGGAAAGGTCAAGGCAGGAAGAATTTAAATTTTTTGTTGGTGTGGCTGTGGACCCCAGCATGGTTTGGCAGAATGGAGGTGTTTTTCAATGGACGTTGGGATGAGATTTCAGTGAAGGAAGAATCGGGGGACTTGTCAGCATTTTGGTGTTGATATTGTGGGAAGCATGGACAAGCTCAAAAGAAATGACTTAAAGATGACCATATATCTAAATATAATTGGGGAGGAGGCCCGTTAGAAAGGTTGATGGAGAAACAGAAAGCACTATTCTTTTTGTTAGGAGGTGGTTAGAGAAATTGTGAGTGTAAGGTAGAACTGAGTTAGTGGCCAAGCTGTTTTCAGAGTAAGATGAAGTGGATGGAGATGTTGAGAGAGGCCCCAACAGAGAAACAGAGGCTTTTTGACCCACTTGCTATTTAAATTAAAACATTTGACAAAGATACTTGGCCGCCAAAACCATTTCCTCAAATGCTTAAAATTATTATTATTTTTTAAATATTATAAGGGTTGCGGCAGAGATGCAAAATCTCTGCCGCAACCCACAAAAAATTTTTTTAAAAAAATATATTTGAATTGGGTCGCGGCATACTAGATGCCGTGACCCATTTTTTAATTTTTCTTCAAATATGGGTCGTGGCCTTAAGAGATTTTGCTGCATCTGGTATTACACATTTTTTACTGCAACAGATGTTCTAGAAATTTAATCAAAGGAAACAGGAAAAGACAACAGAGTTGAAAAGTAACAAGATGGCCAAAGCAACATGCTCCACAGCAGGATGATGTAAAATGACTGAGTAGTGTCCATGGAAATTGTACTTCAGGCAGCACTTCATTTATATTACAATTTACAATCATTTCTCCTGGTAAGAGAACTAAAATATTTTTTTTTTTATCAAATTTTTAATATATGATAAGTAAATCCTGTTTATAACTCAGCATTTTATGATTTGTTTTTTTTTAAAAGAATTTATATGTCAATTTTATTAAAAATCTGATAATAAACATTTAAAAAGCTTTTACTTAGTTGCTTCTCTCTCAGTATTTTACTTCTAATTCGTCCGTAAATTATCCCTTTCTGTTAAAAAATCTAAATGTTATTCGTGACTATCATATGTGTTCTACTCTGCATTCTTCGCAATCTACTAATTTTAATAGGGTTCAGCACAAAGAGATATGACTTGGTAATAGGTATAGCAGAGTAACAAGCAACTTCTTTCTTAATGTACATTTGCTTAACAGTTAATACTGCTAGTAGTAAGCACAAAATTAAGAACCTAGTCTGGAAAGTGGGCATGAGCTGTATTCATTTACAGTTTAGATGAAAGGACAGTGTCAAAATAGGCTCTTTACCAATCAAATTTTAAAAGAAAAATTAAAAAATGGGTCACGACATCTGGTTTGATATGCGTGACTCAAATCACATATTTTAAAAAAAAAAAATTTGTGGGTCGCGGCAGAGGTTTTGTCGCTTCCCTTATAATATTTTAAAAAAATAATTTTAAGTATTTGAGGAAATGGTTTTGGCGGCCAAGCATCTTTGTCAAATGTTTTAATTTAAATAGCAAGTGGGTCAAAATGCCAAGAAACAGAGGTCATTAGCTTTCGGGCATGATCCCTAGAGCAGCACAGAACAAGATTTTTAAAGCTAAAGTGCAGTGAGGTTTTGGAGAGGAAGTCAAGATTTTTCGTAGAGGATAAGGATTTTGAAAGTAAGGGATTTGCAGCATCTTCATTTTCAAAATGTCAAGAACAATTGAGAAAGGATTTGAGTGTGCAAAGCTTGCTGAAATGAGCAAAACAGAAAAAGTTCCTTATTGATGGTGGTGCTCTTTTTTTTTGAGAATTCTAGATAACAGAGAATGAGATGAAGCTGAGAGAGAGGAGGAGAGAAAGGGCGACACAGAAGATTAGAAAAGCAATACAAGAAAGATTAAGGATCCTACATTTGAGGTTAAGTGGAGTGAGAATGGTTACAAGGAAGGAGATAAAACAAGCAGGGAGGTGGAGCTGCAATGGAATTGCTTCCATCATTTGGCTTTTAAACATTAACTTTAATTGATATGTAAATTTTTTCACTTCTTATTATGGTTAAAGAGTAAAGTGCTATGTTTTAAAAGTTTGTATACCAAAATTGTTCGTGAGTTCATGATTCATCAACAAGCTATGATTCATTTTTGGTCTTTTTCCATTCTGGCATTAACATTTTCAGAATCAAGCAGATTGTCATGGGAATCCACATGTTCAATATGCTTGCAATTAGAATCCATCATTAAAGAGAAGCTGAGGGTTGGGATTGTCAGTAGTCACAACTGCCTACTAAACATAAAGTTGTTTATATCAACATTCAACAGGATAAGGCAATGTTGTCATTCAGTCAAAGAGGAAGCGGGGGAGATTTCCATTTCTGACCTCATGCCACGCCATTTCTGACAAATCCTCCAGAGTCTTGCCCTGTTTGTTCCCAAAAAAAAAAGTTAAAAAAAAACAAAAGAATTAATCTTGTTGAGATGGTAATTGATTTCCGCAGAAAAGAGTAGAGACAATCCCCAGCACTAACAAAACACAAGAATTTGGATAGTCTATACTCTTGTGGTCTACTCAATTTAGAAATTGCCTTTGATAAACACGCATATTCCAAGACATGAATCGAAGGCCATTGCGAACATTGGTTACGGGAGCTGGAGTCATCTTGGGTGGAATAGTCACTCTCAACCTGGCTTCTACTGTTACTATCAGGGCACTTCATCTTGTATCTGAGAAGAAACGGGTAAAAACTAGCTAAATTGCATGGCTTTCTGGAGATTTTATATTTTTACTTCAGGTTTTAATTTTTTTTATTTTTGGGGTTCCCTTCAAATATGAGATGTGTGGGAATGTGGGTTGTGTGCAGAAAAAGGTTGCGTTGCCATGCATGGCTTGTAGAGGAAAGGGGTTTTACATATGCAAATTGTGCAAAGGGAATTCCACCATAAAATGGTCACCTTTGTATGACCCTGTTGCCATTAATCCCTGCCTTTGTCCTACTTGCGAGGGAAATAGGTCAGCTCTTTATTTTTCTGCTTCCCTTTTCTTTTGCTCTTCTCCACAATATGCAAATTTTCTTATTGGTATTTTGAATACTGGGGAAAGAATTTCCTTCAAGTCCCACTGGGCTTCCTGAGCAACTGTAAGATAAGAAACAGATCATTTCATTACGGAAAAAACTTTTGGTGCAATTATTTGGTGTCAAATTCTTTAATAGGATTATGAAAAGTGGAATACTTTTTTTGGAAGGGTTAATAGTGGAATGCTGAGTTGTAAAAATTGTCTACATGTTATTATTAGAGACCTCATGGCAAGCAAACACCTTTAGAACATTACTTTAGGTTTTGTCCTTTGATAATTGGTATTACCGTTAATTATGGAATATACCTGGCCGGGTGCTTAAAATTTTCTTGCAGTTAACTTAAAAGCTATGATTTCTGTTCATTCTATGCTTTTGTTTTCCAATGGTTACACATGGTATTGCAGGGTGCAGCGCTGTCTAAACTGTCTGGGAAAGGGCTATGACTGATCTGTTACGAGATATACTGCATTTCTTATGTTGCTGTGGAGTGTGATTATGTGAGTGACTTGCCCTTAACTTTCAAGTTTATCCCAATCAGTTACTCGTTGTCGCCTATTCCTATGCCATGAAGTCTATCTTTTCACTGTTGCTGGCTAAGGATTGAGGAAGCACCGAACCACGTTGTTGGACAAACTTCCATTATACACCAACTACTTGCGTTAGATCATTTCAAGAAGGAAGTTCTTCACATTATCATCCGTAGTATTATTGTACTGTTGTGAATGAACGTATTTCCATTTAAGGTTTATGTAATCGGTTTCCTCAAATTATGGTTCATTAGCACTATTTCAATATCCATCGCTGTTACTTTAATTCAATATGGTCAATAGAGTGCTTGTTAAGTGTTTTCTTAATTCTGACGCTATCTGCCTGCCAAAGGTTAATATAGCCTATCATATTAGGGGCGTGTTAAATTTGACTTGGCCTCCTTGATATAGTTCAATGAAAGAGGAGAAAAGGGAGAGTAGAACTGATCATCCCTTTCAAGGGCTGGTCTGGCTCATTAGCATGCCACTCTTCAGTTTTTCCGATTTTCTAAGGCATTTCTATCTATAATAATAATTTGTCTGCAAAGTGAAAAGAAAGCATCGTGGGATACAAATAAATAAAACACCACGACCGTCTAAATTATCGTTTTCAAACGTTAAGACCTTTCTCTTTTTTGGGTCGGGGATCTTCCAAATGGACGTTGCACCAAATTGGATTTGTTTAAGACGGTGGCTAACCTTACCATGGCCAGTTGGATTGGCCCTAAAAAGAAAATATATGCTAGACCCAAGCTAACCTTTGGGTCTAAAATCAATCTCGAGCCTAACCTGAAATCCGAATTTGGATTATCTCTAATTACAAACAGACTTCGCTTTTGATATTCATGTGTTGGAAACTAGCATGCAACACAAGCAAATAGAAGGTGGAAACAAAATGGTGTCTTTGGACCCGATGAACCGGAGCTGCCCATGATGATATGCTCTCCTGCATTTAGTCCAGTTTTCCTTGAATTTTATGTTTCCCGATTTTATATAATGCAAACTTTTCGTTTGCCATAAGTTCATTATATTTGTTCAATTTCACTTTTTCTTTTTTCGTCTGGTTTTTGCTACTTTGTCCTGCGGGGTTGTCAGATTGGTCACGCATTGTTCTGTATATACTGCAAATTATTGATGGAGTGGAATTTCTTCTCTGATAGATGTTGAATTTGTTTGTTTCTTGGTTATCTTCGTTTGCCCTTCGCATTTCATTCACCTCCTTCTGCAAATTCATTATCAATATTGCTCTGAGAGCGGAAGATTTCAATGTACAGCTAAGTGCAAGCACACTTCAAATCTTAGATGATAGTGATTGTGGCTGCATCCAATGTGATATTATGTCTCAACAATTAGAAGAAATCAGGTTCTCTCCGTATTTTGAACCTTTCGCATGAATGGTAATTTATGACCCTTGTTATATTCTTCCTGTGTTTTCTTGTTTTCCACTTTCTTTGTGGGGTTCTTTCTTTACTTTTTTCGGTCCAAAAAAAAAAAAATGGGGGTTCTTTTCCCTTCAGAATACAAGGACATCATAAAGGTTGGTTGATAATTGATGGCTGATAGAAGTCAAGAAATGCAAAACAATAATAAGAACAAAAAAAAAAATATATATATATATATATATACATAATACATCTATGAATGATTGGACTTAATTGATGGGAAACAAGATCTGGTTTGATATTATTTCCAGTTCAAACTTCAAACTGACCCATACCCTCTAATTTTTGCGTGAATTAGTTGCAATTGAATTGAGCATCTTTTGTAGAATAGTTATTTCTTTCTATCGATGATATATATGTGTGTGTGTGTGTGTGTGTATTTTTTCTTAATAAAAGAAAAAGGGTCCACTAGATCAGCATCCTGAGAGGGGGTATGTGACAGCTAGCCTGCAGTGGAAGCAGATGGATATAGTGATATTTGTTGTCTGATGTACAAAAGTCTGAAAAGTGGGGAAGAAAATTATGCCCTTTCACTAAGTGCAATGCAAATAAATACAAGGTTGAATGAGACTGGAAGGATTTTGGAAATACCATATTCAAATATGTCAGCATTTAAAAAACAAAGTTAGCTATAATTTTTGTATTTTTGTCATTAAAATTTTCAATAAAAATATAATAAATATATAGCTTTTATAATTCAACGTTAAATAATTATTTTTTAAAAAAAATTTACACATTATATTTTTATTAAAAATTTTAATAATAAAAATATTAAAAAATTGTATTAATAATAAAAATATTAAAAAATTGTATTTTTTTCAAATAGGTTGAAGGCTCGGGGTCAAGGTGCCAGTAATGTGGGGAGAGTGGGGGCCCAACCCACATACCAGGCCCACCTCTATTGGCTTCACATGCATGACAAGAATATCATAAATACGACTAGGCTATTATACATCTAATAATAATTATACACAGAGACACCCAAAGTACTTGATTCATTTCAAATTGAGGTGGTGAAATTAATATAGGGCACGGGTTCTTCGTGATTCCTCAACATTTCTTTCTTTGATTATTGACTGAGTATGTTGAAAATTGACCCCCAAAAAAAAAACACTATCTATAAATTTTGAATTTATTCTGCATTTTTATGGAATTAGACATTTATTTTGCTTTATTTTATTTATTAAAACCAGTACACAATAATTTTTTTTCACGTTTATATTCTATCATTATACTCTTCACATTATTTTTTGGATCTATGCTCATTCATTTATGTCTAACATAAAAGATTAACGCAAGAGATAGGAAACAAGGGCCAACCTAAAAAAATATTATTGGAAATCTCTTAAAAAGGATTGATATTAGGCAAAAATATATTGTTAGTCTTTTAATTTCATTTCAAGTTTTATTCTTATTTTTTAACTTTATTTAATTTTAATTTTGTCTTTTAGCTTTGTTTTAAATTTTATTTTCACTTCTTAATTTCATTTAAATCTAATTTAATCACTTAAATTTATTTTTAGTTTTACTTTTATTTATTTAATTTTATTTGATTTTAATTTAGTCCTTTAACTTTATTTTAAAATTTACTTTTATCGTTTAATTTCATCTCATTTTAATTTAGCTCTTAATTTTCAAAAACTACTATATATATATATATATATTTCCCTTTCGTTTTTTTTATTTGTCTATTGATATGAGTAAGCTCTATGAAATGTAGGAGTTTATATTTAGAGTTTCAATTCTATGTCTTATTCTTTGCTTTCTCATTTTAGTGTTACTAGTCTAATTTGTTTTCTAATAGTCTTAATTCTTAATTTTATATGAAGTCTAAATATTAAAAGTATTTTAATTTAATGGTGTTAGAAAAAAAATTAGTAGTTTTTAAAAATTAATAAATAAAAGTAAAATCTAAAATAAAATCAAATTACTAAATTGATATCAATTAAAATTAAAGAATGAAAATAAAATTTAAAATAAAGTTAAAGGATTAAATTAAAATTAAATAGATTTAACAAATAAAGATAAAATTTAAGATAAAATTAAATAACTAAATTAAAACTAAATGAAATTAAAAAATAAAAGAAAAACTTCAAATAAAATTAAGAGATTAAAAGTGTACTTCTACCTTTATGTTACTATAGACATGTATGGTTTTTAAATTTAAAATAGTAAATATTTATTATCTAAATTTTTTTTTGAAAGCTCACTGACTATATATAATTGCTCATTATTGAATATTAATTACTAAATAATTAAAAATTTGTTGTACTTGAATATTTTAAAAATTTCCGTATACCCCTTTTTATTTTTCAAACAAATTTTAGTAGAGATAATGTTTTATTACATTTTGAGCAAAGTAAAAGTAGAGATTATGGAGATTCCTTCAAAATTGGAAGATACTTTTGAGAGAACAAGGCATAGTGGGTTTGTCAGCAACTGGGGTGACGACTGGGCATGCTTCAACACAAACACCAACAAAAGCTCCTTTTTCGCCACTGTACCCTTTTGTTTGCCTCGTTATATAGACCCATCAGCAGCGCAACGTGAGTGAGCAAAATCCAAAATTCCTCGATTCCCTCTTCCCACCACTCCATAAAACTCAATTTCATGGTTTGCGTCCAACTACGAGATTTATTCATTTCTAGGCTTTTCGCTGCCATCCATAAATCGTCGCTCTAATGATTCCATAAATTTTTGAAAACCTGAACATGTGGTTTAGAAGTACGGATTCTTTACCGATCAGCTTGTGCTACTCAAGTTTAATAGATTTGGGCCCTTCATTGTTTTACTTTGTATTTTTTACCATTCTAATTGTCTATTTTTTTATTTTAATATTTTATATGATAAAAATAATCTTTTAATTTCTATCAGACAGACAATTTTATTTGATAACAGTTAAAAAATTATTTTCATCATGTATTTTGTTTTTTTTTAATTAAAAAAATTAAAATAAAAGAAATAGACTTTAGAATTGAAAAAAAAAACATAAAAGATCCAAATTGTTACTCAACTTATGATTTGGTGGTGTGGGATGTAAAGAGTTAATAAAAAGTTTTAAATTTATTCACATAGAGAGAGAGAGAGAGAGAGAGAGTTTAAACATGAAATTTATGTCAAAATTTATAAGAAAATACAAGTTGTATTAAGTTGGGTCATATAGATAATATTTTGAACAACATTTTATATCACTTAAAAATTATAAAAATTTAACATTTGTGCTATTTTAGTTTTGTTAACTTGTTTAATATATTGCATTAAAAAAAGACTTTCATAAGATATAAATTGTATTATTTTTATGACAACTTTTAATAATTATATCAAAATTAAGAATCTTAAATATTATGATATCTAACATATCAAGAAATGAGATAAAAATATACCAAACATGTCTTAAATTATTGAAAAATTAAAAAAAAAAGCTCTTAAATTGATGAAATACATATTTTTATTACAAAAACGATTATATATATATATATATATGTTACTCCATGGTCAAGCACTAATGGCATGTTCTGAATCCTTTCACAACCCTACACCCATATCTCTCAATTTCAAAGTATTTGTGTCCGATATTTTAGTATAGAGATCAATGTGGGATAAGACTTACTGAGAGGCAAGAAAAGCTTATCTATTTAAGTACCAATATATATATATATATATATTGAAAAGAAACGACTACTAACGTATGCCCTTAATGCGAAGGGGATTTAAATTTGCGTAGCATAGATAAATGCCAATCGTATATTTTTCAACAACTATTCATATAATTGATTATTCAAAAATTAAATGTTAATTATGACATACCAAATATACATTTTAAAATTGTCCACATATTTTATATCCAATTATTTTTTAAAAAAATAAATATCCTTTTGTTAAAAAATAAAAAAAGAATCCGTTGTTAAACTATTGCTTCCGCATTGTCACCTTTCGTCTCCCATGTGCTTCCTTTCAACACCCACATAGTTTACATGTATATATATGTATATGAACGAAACCTCCTCCCACACATCAATTGTGAAGCCCGCATACTCCCATGGCCACCATCACCTCCGCCGTACCCAGAGACGAATCCGATTATGACAGTAGCTGCTCCTCCATCAACACCGTGCCTGAATCCAGCCGGAGCTGGATAAGCAACCTCAGCTTCAGCAGTCGCCGCCGTAGCAGCTCCGTCTCCGTTTGTTCCTCCACCACCACAGACAGCACCACCTCCTCTCGGTTTCTCGGCTCCCATGCCAAGCCCCACAAGGCCAACCATGCAGCATGGGAAGCCATGAACCGCCTTCGCCGCGACATTAACGGCCAACTCGGCCTTCACCACTTCCGCCTCCTCCGGCGACTCGGTGGCGGCGACATCGGCAACGTCTACCTCTGCCAGATTAGGAACCCCCTTGTTGTGGGGTCAAAACAGAGTCTTTACGCCATGAAAGTGGTGGACAGAGAAGCGCTTTCCGTGAGGAACAAGTTGCAGAGGGCTGAGATGGAGAAGGAGATTCTGGGTATGCTTGATCACCCATTTTTGCCCACTTTATATGCTGAGTTTGAGGCCTCTCATTACTCTTGCTTGGTTATGGAGTTCTGTCCTGGCGGTGATTTGTATGCTTCTCGGCAGCGTCAGCTAGGGAAGCGATTCAGCATTCCATCGGCTAAGTGAGTCCCTGTTTGCCAGAGTAAATATAAAATTTGGTATCATACAATTTGATCTAAACTAACATATAGCAAGTTACAAATATGAAGGACTAACTAATATCTTTCAGGACTAATTTGTGAATATTCTCTTTTTGCTATAAGCTTTTCTCTCAGGTTATAGAGCAAATTTTGATCAAGTGCTTATGTTATACATAAAATTTCACAGGTTTTATGCAGCTGAGACACTCCTGGCTTTGGAGTATCTTCACATGATGGGCATAGTGTATAGAGATTTGAAGCCAGAGAATGTGCTGGTGAGAGAGGATGGGCACATTATGCTCTCTGATTTTGATCTTTCTCTCAAATGCGACGTCGTTCCAAAGCTCTTGAGAAGTAAATCCAGTTTCAAGAGTACTACAAGGAGCTCTTCATCATCATCTCCTGCCTGTGCTGCCCCCATGCAATCTTGTTTCTCATCAGCATCATCACGCAGCAAGAACAAGAGAGAAAGTAGAGTCACAACAATTATAAGAGAAAATGTTGAAGTCCAACAAGAAGAAGAAGAAGATGATGATGATGAACCAGAGCTAGTGGCAGAGCCTATCAATGCAAGGTCTATGTCATTTGTGGGGACTCATGAGTATTTGGCGCCAGAGGTGATCTCAGGGCAAGGCCATGGGAGTGCAGTGGATTGGTGGACTTTTGGGGTGTTCTTGTATGAGATGTTATATGGGAGAACACCCTTCAAAGGTGAAAACAATGGGAAAACACTCATAAACATCCTGAAGCAGCCATTGGCTTTCCCCAGAATTGCAGCTAGCAGCAGCAAGGAGTTTGAAGAGATGGTGAGAGTTCAAGACCTTATAAGCAAGCTCTTGGTGAAGAATCCCAAAAAGAGAATTGGAAGCTGCATGGGTTCTGTTGAGATCAAGAGGCATGAGTTCTTCAAGGGTGTGAATTGGGCTCTGATTAGATCAGTTAGGCCTCCTGAGGTTCCTGTTGATATGAACAAGATTAGGAGTAGCAGAGTTTCGTTACCAAAACTAAGCAAGAAAGATAGGGATCAACCGTATCAGATTACTCATCATTTTGACTACTTCTAACTGCAAAATGTAAATAGTCTAGGCGGAAAAAAAAAAAGGTTTACAAATATGTGTTTGTCGAGAAAGGAAATTAAGGGTTCTGTTCTGCACCCCTTTTCCGTACTAATGAGAGAAATAATAAGGCACTGTGCATTAAATTTACATTGTTTATTTGGTCATTATTCTTATATTGTTATGCCTTTACCAATAAACTATTAGTAGTTGAGGCATTTGTAGTTGTAAAGAAGAGGGATCCCATAATTGTCCTAATGTGGTTCTCATGAGAGCCTATGAAGTCATGTGATCACAATAATTACACTTCTCATTCATGAGGAAACTGCAGGAAAAAAAAAACAAAAAGAAAAAAAGGGAAGGAGGAAGAGGGGGTGGGGGGACTTTATTTTAATAATACTTTATAGGATTATATACATATACATAATACTTTATAGGATTATATACTTTTTCTCATATGGCTCTTTTCATATCTGCGCATTCATACGTCCTTTTCACCGAACGAAGGAAAGAAACAAAGGAAATGCTTTCTGTGTTCCCTCTTTTCCATTCTCTTTGGTGAAATGTGAGTGTACAATATGGTCCTTATCCTCAAGCTTATATACAGGAAAGATTCCAAATGCTCATTTGAGGTGTATGATTCACCCCTATAGATTTCATTTAGGGATGTGAGAAACTAATGTACATAAACGGCTCTTGTGATTTGGGAATTAGTAGAATGATCACATGGAGAGAGATATGGGAATTGTGTTGCTAAACAGTAATGATGAGGCAAGAGAAGGGAACAAAAGGAGGGAGTGTAGGTTGTGTGGCCATTTTGAAATGAAGTGAAATACATAACGAAAATTTTAGATATTAACACAAAAACCAAAGGAAACCAAATAAATTGCAGGAGGAGTCATTTTCTTACCCCAAAGAATCAATAAATCAAACGTGTACTGTGCATATGGATATGACAACCCAAGGTTCTGGTACCCCCTTCCATGCCAGCCCGAATAACAATGAACAGTCATTAGGGTATTTGAGAACCCTTATCTCTTGAACTTAGCCCCCTGAACAGTAAAGAAAAAAACCGAAAAACAAGGGGCAATTTCCTCTTTTCAAAAAACAGTGTTTCCACATTTACATTGTATGATTGATAATGGAAAGTAAGTGTAAACTTGAAATCATTATACAAATCAGGGTAATAGGAAAAAGATTGAGAATACAACAACCTCCTTTAGCTGAGATGGGATTGACTTTCTTATGAATAAAGGGGAGGGCTCCTAATTTGAACCTCATCCTCTTCTGTCCTTTAAGTTTGTAACTTTTGTCATATATTACCAAAAAGAAAAGAAAAGATTAAAAAGGAAGATACAGCATGATCACCATTTAGATCTTCACTCTCATGGCATTAATGGGTAAGCATCAGCTTTTATCATGTCTTTCATTCAGTTCTTTAAACATGATATGAGCTGTAAAATGCATGTGTATTCCAAATAGTCAAGTACTCATATGACTCTTTTCTTTTTCTTTTGAGTGTGTTTTGAATAAAAGGAGGGATTCTTTTGGTGGAGTGAGGTGTGTATTATGATGTACTATGTATTTTAGGGACTGCATACGGTTGAGTCATACTTAATTGAGACTCTGAGGGTTATTGAGTCAACAGTAGTCTTTAAAAAAAAAAAAGGTCAAAGACTCAACAAGAGGAGTTTCTAGATAGACATCATGGTACTTTCAATTTAGTTTTCCAAATTACACTCACTTAACATATTAGTTAACTTATGACATAAATGAAAGTTCATGTAATTATTTAAACTAGCTCTAGTGTATTTTGAACTCCAAAACGTTTTGTTTAATTTCACAAAAGTCAATTGATGCAATCCCAAAATTGCATATTTATTTATAATTATCTTAATTTATTAATCTTGAGTAAATCAAATACACCTTACAAATTATCTTTTGGCTTTTAAGACAGTGCCGTCTTGCTTTCTCCACTGAGGGAATTTTGGAGTGTGGTCGTCAGGAATCAGTTTGCAGAAGCACGCGAGGAATTTTCCAAGTTAAGGGCATCCAACATTACGAAAGGGACAAGCAGGACAGGGATTGCACACCCCCACAGTCTAAGACGTAAACCTTCCACAATAGAATAGAAGTCCAAGATTTCACAAAATATGAAAAAATAAATAAAAGATAAGATTAGTATCACAAATTAAAAATATTTATATTAAAAAATTTTAAATTTTAAAATTATTTTAAAAGACTCTATGATTAAAAATTTTGACTTAGATTTTAATTTATAATTTTTTTGTGTAATTTAAATTGTTCATTCCAAAATCTTTTAGAATAATTTTAAATTTTAAAATTTTTCAATATGAATATTTTAAATTTAGAGCCCAAAATTATAATTTTCTCTAAATCAAAACATGCTTCAAATGTGTAGATGATGTGTTTCGAGAATTTGAGGGCAAAAAGCTAACAGCCATCATTGCAACCCAACTAAGGAAATATGATTTGATGCTTCTTCTTTCTTTATTTAATTCCCCTGGGTGTTAGTTGAGGCATCTCTTTCAAGTTTGGTGGCTAACTATTCCCTTGAACAATTATATTTATTTTTCTTCTTTGCATGCAAGAGAGGGTTGTCTTTATTAACTTATCATTATTACATGGATGCAATTGAAGAAAAGAAATTAAATGTGTGTGAGCCGTAGTAAAACCCACTATTTGAGTTCCACAACTTCGGTATCTCTCTCCAAGATTTGCTCTCAAATGTCAGTCTCATTCAAATGAGATTCATCCTCTCTTCTTTAAAGTCACAACATGTAGTACAAAAAATAATGTTCCTTTTTAATTGTTTTTTGGGTTGTTGTGGGGCCCAAAGGCCCAAAAACAAAAGAAGTAGAAGGAAGCTAGGCTTGTTCCATGTTTGAGTAGCAAAGTCTTCATTCTGTTCGGTCCTTTCCATTTCCATAGCTTCCTGAAAATAATCATGTTCAGTATTCACCATTTGCACAGGTTGAGGTGGAAAGCCTTATTCGTGTCAGCAAGGCTTCGAAATCCAGCTAAGTGTAATCTTGTGTTATTCACCTGCTCTTTGCTGTGAACAATCCCAGTGGATATTTTATAGTTTGGCGTTTTGCATGGGGAAAAGAGGGATATATAGCAGACTTACTGTGTCTGCGAAAGAGAGGCATTTGCTGAACTCTATTTATAATGTGATCAAAGTTGGCCTTTGATCGAAACTCTACCGTCTGAATCACGTGCTTGAAACCATTCTGTCTTATATTTCTTGAGAAATAGATGCTAGTTTTGTCCTTGTTACTTCCTTCTCCAGGTATCCTAATCCTGCATAACCTGTTCCCCGTTATCAGGGGTTTTTCTTGCTTCTTCTCAACTTCTGTGATCATAATATGAGACAACTTCTCTGCACACCCAATTCGTTTCAAGATTTTCACATGAGTTTAAATTATTTTAATAATAATAATACTCTTAAATTTATAAAAATATTTTGTTAAAAATAATTAAATATTATTTATTATTTTATTACATCAAAAGTTATTAAATTTATTTTATGTAAAAAATGACAACCGTTGAATATTTAATATTCTTTCATATAGACTTAATTTGTCATCATAATATATGTATCATTTTATTGGACTATAGTCACATTGCAACAAAGAAATTAATAAGGAAGCTTAAAAGCTTAAATGGAACAATTTTATTTGAAGCCCACTTGATTTAAGTTGGTTTAATTATCATAAAAAGACAAAATAATCTGGGGAGGGAATTTCTCATATATAAAAGAGTAGACAGGTCTCACATCGAGTAGAATTTGATTGGGAGTGAGATTGCTTATATATATATATATATATAAAGAGCTTCTATAATTATACCATGTACTTTGTATCATTCAATTTTAATAGTGTAAAATTTTTTCTCTTTGCCCGTGGACGCAGGTCACATTGGCCAAATTACGTTAATTTTTTGTGTTATTCTTTTTTTTTTAACTTTCTTAATACCGTCAATTTACAACATTACTAAATTAAAAGTTAAGTTTGAAATGTGCATAAAGGAAAAAAATACTCAAATATGTTTTTCATTTTTTTAAAGTATAAAATTTTTGACTACATCTCATGTCCCTTTCATATATAAAAATATTATATTATATTTTGTGAAATGTGACTTTTTATTTGACTTATTTAGAACATTTATTGTGTATTTATTAAAAAAAGTAAAACAAAGCAAAGTTTCGTTCTTTATTTTTCCAAGCTATACAGTTGCAAAGGCTAGCAAAGAAGAACTAAATTTATGTGGTCAAAAGTGTGACTTTCTGACCTCCATAGCTAGCTCTACATCTTTGCTTCCTAATAATAAAATTTCTCTTTCCTTCAATAATTATTTTAGAAGTTGCTATCTAACAGAAACATTTTTTGAGTTTTTATATAAATGCAAAGAGAAGAACAAAAGAATACAATAGATGGAAGCAAAGAAAGAAAAGCTAAAATTATGTTATAGTTTTCATTTATTCTTTATATCTTATTTGAACTTAGTTTCGGGTTTTATCTAATTTGAGAGAGTTTTAAACAATGAGTTTATTGTAATCCATTTTTTAATAAGGATTTTAAATTTATCTTTACATTATTCTGTAAAGCGAGTTTACGATGGATTTAGTAAATAAAAATAAAAATTTTAGATGAATTTGTATAAAACTTAAATACTGTATTAATTTGAGATAAATTAAATGTTGATAGTAAGTATATGTAAAATCATTTTGATTGTAATTTGAAGATTAATAAAAAAAATTCTTAAAATTTAAAAAGATTAGATATAAGTCCATGATTGAACTAAAATAAATTTAGTGGTATTTTTCTATCCTTAACTTTCTATTTTATTTATTGTTGTTAAACTAACTCTATTTATCCTTTAGAAGAATCTCTATTTTATCTCTTGGAATTTGCTTTATTTTCAGTTAACTCACTCCATTTTTAGCCTACTCTACTTTTGTATTGGTAATAAATTTAATTATTTACCTTTTTTGCGTATTACGCCCATTCGATCCCCTCTATAAGTGATTATCACACTTCACAAAAGGATACGCCTCCTTGTTAAGATGTATTTGACTACTAAATCAACATAATTTATGAGACAACTGATTTCCTTTAGAACCTGTTCAACAAAACTCCAACTTAGCTGTCATCACCTTTTTTTTTAGACATAAAGCCTTTTCTACTTCTGATCTTGTACATGATATGAATATTCTCTTGGGCTATAATGATATTATCTTGTATATGCCTTCTGGTATAAAACTTGCAATGCAAGGAGAAATTAAATCAGGAAGGATCAATTTCAGAGGATTTGCTAGAGTTTTTGTCAAAATTCTGGCTTCTCTACTTTTTGAATAAGGACTAGCAGAGAGTAGAATTAATATCTTTAATGATACTGTGATCCTCCCAAGCTTTCATTATTAATATTCACAAAAACCTCTTGATTTTTTTTTTGTGTAAAAAAATGGCTGAATACCACACTTAAGTGAGCACTCTTCACAATCTTGCTTTTATAATTTGTAGAACTGGATCCATTTGATCTTACTTGGTAGATAGTTTGTTTTAAACAATTTTCTAACTATCTGTCTCACGAATCTACTTTTTATTAATTTGGTTGATTCGATTTAAACATTATATAATTTATTTAAAAAGAGATACTTTTAATAATTGTCTCACTCTAAACCTTTTTATTTAATAACTTAAGACGTCTCTGTAAAAATGAATTGAAGATGTACATAAACAGAATTATGAGGTTTTCATTTAACACACATGTTCCAATCTCATTGAAAGTCGATAGCTCATAATGTTTAAGCACGTGAAAAAAGATGGAGTGTGTTCATTGGCATTTGTGTATAAAATCTCTGAATCTTTCAATTTGTTTAATCGAAATAATAAGTGTGTAGGACTATGATTAAGTTATTGATGATTGTCAAAGAACCACATGGGGATTGTGAGTTGTAATTATTGATACATAAATTTTTATGATGCACTCATAGAGCTTACATATATGCCATATTGCAGAAAATTGAGGCACGAAGTACAAGCTTCGATCTTAATTCTTGAGTGTATTTTCTAAAGGGATAGAAAGAGGATCGGTATTTATACGAATTTAATTTAATGATAAAGAGTCATTCATCAAAATACTTATGTAAATATATGTTTATCTTAAATAATAAATTTAACCACTGACAAAAAATTTTATTTCTTTTTTCAATATATATACATCTAACTCCTTTAATCAGGTAACCTTTCAACAACCATATGATAAGATTTAAATATTTATCAAATAATCATATTTAATAAATACATCAATAATATTATATGGGTCATATATATGTGTGTGTGTGTGTGTGTGTGAGACAAAAAATTCTTACAGCGTTGCGAAAATCAAGCAATCTCATAAAGTAAAATCTCATTGGGTACTTTTAAAATGATGCAAGAGAAAATGATAACATTGAACTCTTCTTGAAACTTTGAGAACTGTAATAAACTAAAGTACATTTCTGAAACTGAAACAAAACTTGAGTGAAACATCAAAAATTAAAAATAAACTTTTGCCAGCCAAATTTTACTCTAAAAATAATGGTAAGTTATACTTTATTTTAAAATTGATAAAATATTTTTTAATTTAAAGTGTATTATTAAAACATTATCATATTATTATTAATTATTTTGTAATTTTTTCCTTTACATATTTAATAAAAATGATTAAATATTAAAAGGATGAAGAGTTATTATTAAAAGTAAAATCTTAAACACTAATTTAGGGTTATGAGAAATCTGGTCCAATTTCCCAAAAAAAAAAAAGAGTAAATTTACATCTCTTTGGGCCGGCACAGAAAATGAAAAACCTATCATCCGTACATTTAGATTGACGAGAATATCGGAACCGTCGCTAACTGGTATTGGGTTTTCATCAAAATAAAACACACCCAATAGAGAATTCAAACCCGAGCGACTCGGCCCATGTGAAACAAACAAACAAAATAAAAAAAAATGAATTTTAATTTTTTAAATATTATTTATTTTGTATTTAAAACTCTAATCAATCTATTCTAAACTTTTATTAGATTTATGACAATGATTATATTTGTCAATATATATTTAAAACACATGTTATTGCCAAAATTAAACGTTATTAGTAATTATCTTTTAATTGATTAATATTATAAAATTACTTTGTATATATGTTTTTTTGTTATTTTTAATAGTTACTTATTTTTGTTATGAGATCATTTCACAATTTGTTAAGTTTAGAAAAGTAACTTTTTATATTTATCACATATATATATTTAACCTTTATTATATTATATAAATAAAAAACATAATGATATTTTGTTAAAATAAGTGTAATTGTATTTTATCTTTTGTTATAGAATAGATGAATGTAATGCCTTTTTTTTTAAGACTTTCGGTTGAGAAGAGTATAATTTTTTAAAATAAAAAAAGAGTCATGTAATTTAGATATTTTTTAATTTAAGTTGAATAATTTAAAAAAAATACATGCTTTTAGGTAAAAAATTTATTATCACTACTATTACTTCATGAATTTTTATAATGGAGTTTGATGCATATCTAAGTTCACTTTTATTATTCTTATATATACATATTAAATGTGTGAATATATGACAAGTATAACTTTTCTATTATTTAATGAATTGCTTTTTTTTAAAACTTAAAAAAGACAACTTCATTTTTTAGAGAACAATTTCAAGAAAAGCTTCAAGCATGTTTTAGTATTTATTTATTTGTTTTAAGGGTTTAATCTCCACCATAATTCCACTGGCATAACATATTTATTGGTAATTAGAGAAGTCTACCCGTGCCCTTAACAAAAGAAAACACACTTTTTTTAAAAAAGGAAATTACACAAAAAGAAAAAGAAAAAAAAAAAGATTGACACAAAATTTGAGAAAAAGGCGAGTTGATATTCTTCTGAAACCAATAAAATTAGATCCTTGCAAAGTTTTAATATGTATTGATATTTGGCTCTACATATTTATCCCTAATTCCTGAAATTATGAAACAACAACTAATATAAACATTATATTGCACATAATGAGAAAATAAAAAATAAAAATAATATTTTATATCATAAATTGAAAATATTTGCATTAAAAAATTTTATACTTTAAAAGATCTTATGGCCAAAAATTTAAATTATATAAAAATTATAGTTTAAGATCTTAAATTAATTTTTTTAATTCCAGAATTTTTAAAAATAATTTAACGATTTAAAATCTTTAATATAAATATATCTATTTTAGAGATTAAACTATGATTTTAAAATAAAAATGAAAGACAAAAGATGTTGAGAGAAGTACAGAGAATTGACGCCGTTTGGTTGACAAGTTACACAATTTGTCAATCGCTCCAATCATGCCACTGGGAACCTCCCACTCGACTCAAAAACCATGAGCTCCTAACATAATGAAAATTTTTCCTGTACAGCCCTTTTATAAGATTTAAGTAAATTAAATTAAGTCTTAATTATTATTATATTTTTAATTAATTTAACCTTAAATGATTTTATAGCTTAATTTCTTAAATTTTAATTTATACAATTTTACTTAATATTTTCAAAATAATTTTTTATTTTTAATATTTAAAATGATCACATAATTTTTTAATATTTTAAAAATCATTTCTGACAGATTAAAAAATATGACATAAATTAAAAGTTTAAGAAATTAAATTAAATTAAATTAAGCTATCAGTATTAAGCTTTGAATTAATTATATTACCAAAAGAAGTAAATTAATTATAAAAATATATCTTCATGTTATCCATACTTTTCACTAAAATTTATATTTGATATGTTTATGTATTTTTTCATTGGTCCAATTAATTTATTTTTATACACTAATTTTTATTATAAATCTCTCAACATAATGTAATTCAAACTCATCAAACAAATCAGGCTGATTTTATAAAAGATAAAATATGAAAGAGATGTTTGCTATTATATCATCTTGATGGCATCTTAAATGTGGCAACATCTAAGTATCTGGTTTGGCCTAATATAGTTATATTTAAGATAATGTATTATTCAAGATAAAAAAAAATCATATGATGCTCTAAAATATTATTTAAAATCATAAAAATTTAGAAATCTCATATTATACTTGTGAATTTCTATAAAATGCTATATATATTATGATAAACATCTTCTTAATATCATATATTTTAATATTTATAATATCATAAAATGGGAAATAATAATATACTAAATATTTTTTAAAACAATTATAAAATTATGTACACATATTAAAATAAGTTTTAATAAAAAAATATATTTTATATGTATAACTTAATTTATTTATATACTTTTTTAAGGCAAAACGTACTTAAACTTTTTGTTTGAAAAAAAAAAGAAAAAAAACTTGCGCACATGTTGCAATCTGACAAACAGATCCAATGCACCGTATATGATGCCATGTCTTTCCTTTTCAATTTTTAATGTATACTTTTGGGTATTTGGGTGCACCGTCTGACCACCACCCATGGTTTTAGGTGTCATCTTTCGACTAAACCACTGGCTTGTACTGTTCTACTTGTACACTCCACTCCCCGCTCTGCAGCTGCAAAAGAAAAAAAAAAAAAAAAGCTTTTCTGATATTAACAAAACCACGAAAAAAAATTCAATATTTATGGTTTTTTGTGACACTGTCAGAAGTTTAATGACACGAATGGATAACGTAGGTACTGAGTACTTGTCACTGCCCCTTGTTTTCCTCCTGCATTATTATTACAAGATCCGGCATGGCACCACCACCTGAAGGGTACAGAATCTAAAAGTACTCTCTTGCCCATCTTGCATTGAAATTTGAATCTTCAAAAATCAAAAGCTTTTGAAAAACAAGGGTATTTTTGGGGCAGCACGATAGAAACAACCGACCACGACAGAAACCAAAGTGAAAACAAATGTCTCAGACGGTGGGATTTCGAAGAAAACCATCAACTCCTAACCCCCAAAGGAGAAAGGTTCTTTTTCTGAGTTTTCTCTGGGACTTTCATTATAAATATCAGGCCAACATCTACTCTTCTCTACATCCAAAGCTTCTCGTATTATTATTGTCATTCTATTGTTCACCAGAACTTGTTCTTCAAGATGTCAAAGGGAAATGTCTCTGCTAATTCTCCTCTTGAGAGGACTAGCATGGCTTCACTTGATCAAAAGTTAGCCTTGGCAAAGCGCTGTTCTCATGGTAATCTTTACTTTTCTGTATGTGTAATGAACCTTTCCTTTTTCTTTCTCTCTCTCTTTCAGTATCAGTTTCAGTTTGGCCCAATTTATGAGGCCATTAAACTTGAACTTGCCTGCAAATTTTCAAATATAGCATTGATAGCCAGAATATATCCTGATAAAGAAAACCCAACTTAGAATCCCGAAAATCACACAGTAACCTTAGTCATTTGGGAAAGTTCCCTCTTAACTAAGAGATAGCATTCACTGACCTGTATCAGCCATAAGTAAATTAAAGAAGCCTTCACTTTGCTATTAAGGGATTCCCTTAAATCTTCTTTTCATCTTTATTTATGGGTTGCACTCTTTAAAATCTGAAGCCATTGCAAGTCATTATTTCTCCGCCATCCTTGGCTTTTTCTTTTGTACCTTACTGATATTTTGGATAATTCTGGTAAGTTTTGGACCATGTATAGATCTGCTGTAATAATTATGATCACTGCCGGAAACTTAGCAAATTTCCAAGTATCTGGAAATGATCTGATTTTGCTTTCTTATCTGATGTGTAAACAGAGGGTGTGATAGCAGGAGCTAAGGCAGCTGTGGTAGCCGGTGTTGCCACTGCCATCCCAACTGTAAGCATTTTTTCCACCTTCACTTTTCTAGAACTAGACAAAATTCTGCCGTTGTGCCTCTTAAGAAGTATGGACAGAGAGGGGACAAAATACTATATATAATACGATAAAATTTGAAGTATTTATACATAAGTTATATATTATCAAATATTGCAATAGAGATTGGTTCTTGGTAATTTATGTTTGATATGCATGCAGCTGGCTAGTGTAAGAATGCTGCCTTGGGCAAGAGCCAATCTCAATCACACTGCGCAAGCTCTCATAATTTCCACAGGTTAGTATACTCGTCCCTCTTGCCACTCCACAATCCACAATAATTACTCTCGTTATAATTAATTAGTTTTTTGTCATCTAACTATTATACTTTGACTGCAGTGGCTGGAGCTGCATATTTTATAGTTGCCGACAAGACCGTTTTGGCAACTGCAAGAAGGAACTCCTTCAAGCAACCCTCAAATGTTGAAACATGAATTCAACCGGATGGCTTGGATTTTGAATCTGGTTCTTGCACTACACTGGGCTATTATAGAAATCTAGGTGTAAAGCCCATCAAGTATGTATTAATAAATAAGATGGGATTGCATTTTGATGGCAAGAGAGGATTTATATATATGTAACGATTGTCATCATCGGCTTATATGAATGCAAATCATTCTATTTTCCTTTCTGCAAATGTTAGTCCTTTAAAGGAGCGAAGCAAGGTGCAACAATTGTCATTGTATGAGCAAAAACTATCCTAAAAGTATTTGAAGGGGTTTCTGTCTCTAGCAATATATCCTTATTGTAGCCAAATGGGTACCTCAGGTGCATCAAGCTACGGAAGCTTATCCACCTCTTACAAGATCTAATGAACATTTTTTATTCCTGAGGATGAAGTTTATTACAAGCCAGAAACCCATGATCCACTTCATAGTAACAGCAATATCTGCCTTTAATACAACACATACCACTTATGAACCATCTCTAGATTATCCTTAGACAAGATGCATTTCAAAAACAGAAACTGAGAAGGCCGCTTGCATTTTTATTAATTAATCGGTACTCTGTCTGTATATATTTACAAGAAGAACTTCATTAAGGTATATGATTATCATAAGTGAGTCTGGAAGGAATTTCATATTTTCTTATTTACATGATTTTTGTAGTTATAATTATGCACAAAATCAAATATGATTCTATTTGAATTAAAAAGAGATGGGTATAATTAGACTTTGGGCCCATTTGGTTTACGGATGTAAAGGAAAAGGGCAGAGTATTGCTCGCTTTGGCCTGTTTGGCTGAGGGTTTAGGAGTGCATTGGAATCCAGTCTTTGCATTTGGATTCTGGTCACTGTTACGTGCAAAAATGATTGTGGTTTGGAGTCAAGCTGGCAAAGACCATTTTGCCCTTGAATTGTAATTACACCAACAGCCATTTCTCACTCAGCAGCAGAGAATAACAACAAGAGGTTGTCCAAGCTCTTTTTTTGATGTTTACTACAGTTACAGTGCACATTCAGTTATATATTTCTTTTTTTCATCTTTGGGAATCTTGAACTCATTAAGATTAGGCAACACCACCTCCAACTCTACAGAAGTGCAAGGGAGTTCCTGTAGCATGTTGCCCCCATCAAAACTCAATATTTGCCTACCGGCAAGAATTCCTAAAATCACTTAGCGAGGTAGAGAATGGAATGTATAGTGCATTTTTGTATGGTTGTAGCTTGCCAGGGTCAATGGATTGCCAGGTTCCATGTTCACCAATTTGTGCCCTGAATGTATCTCCCCAACCCTGAAGTAGTTGATGATCAATGGAGGATGGACTCCTGCAACAAAAACTCCCAAATAAACGGTCGACCTGCTTCTTGTAGACACAATCGATGCCTTTAAAACCCTTTAGAGCCCAATCTATGCCTCCTCTGTCGAGAATGGAGGTGCTGAAGTGGAAGAAGCCCCGCATCCTTCGACCTTGCACTTACCATGGATAAGACAAATTAATTTTTATTCTATTCTTTTTCCGTTTGAGGGCATTTTCGTCTTCTTATCCTTTATTCTTTCCATTCTCATTCGATCTTTATTAACCAAATAAGCTATTGACAAAATATTTCATTTTCTATCAAATATAAATTACATTTCATCTTTGCATTTTTTTTGCAATTATACCGTTGATAATTATGTGAACTAAACAAACCCTTAATGTTCCTTTTGATTAAAAAAGATAGAGAAAAAAAGAGATTGAATGAATAATCTTTTTTATATATATTTTATAGGGTTAAAAAAAGAATCTATTTTTATTTTATAAATAAATAAATTAAAGATAATCATTATGTTTAATTTATGCAAATTTTATTATATTATTATTATTATTTTGTTCTATTCTAATATTATTTTGTAAGTAAAGATATAAGAGTTTTTTTTTCTATTTTTCCTTTCTATTCTATATTATTTTTATTTAACTAAATATGCAAAGAGAATAATATTTTTATTTCCTTTTATATCATATCAAAGTAATTATTTTATTTTATTTTATTTACATTGTTATTTTTTTATTTTCATATTTAATAATTCTGTGTGCTAAATAAGACATTAGGGTACGTTTAGTTGTGAGAATTAGATGGAATGGAGAGGAATAGAAAAGGATGTTATCATATATAAAATCTATCTCATATGTCAACAAAAAAAATAAAAATATTGTTTTATTTTTCATTTGGTTAGATATAAATAAAGAGAAAATGATTATTAAAAAGACCAAAATATTCTTAATAGATAAATAATAATAAAATATATAAATAAAAAAATTATCAAAAAGATCAAAATACCCTTAATAGATAAATAGTAATAAAAAATATATAATTTTTAATATTACCCCTATAATTATAAAATTCATTCCAACGCATAGTAATACTTTCCTTCCCAAAATGAGATGATTGTGGTTTCTTTTATATGAAGGAAAATAAGCTTTACATAAAAAGATTTTTATTGCCTTTCCTATAACCAAACATGCAGCACTAATGGAATGTGAACTAATTTTTTATTCGTTGGGATAATATTCTCATAACCAAACGCAGCCTTAGTATGCTTGGAAAGCCAAAATATAGTTTTGCAAAAATGTAAACGAAGAAGTTGAGTAAGTTGTATTAAGGAGTTTGATTTTATTTTGGACATCTTGGTGACAACTTAACCTGGAGTTGTGAACCCTATTTTAATGAAAAAATGAATATTCAAAAATCCAAAAGGAAACACTATTCTTTTGGAGGAAAAATGCCCTTAAGATGTGGATTCTCCAAGTATTGTTGAATAGAGAACCTAGGGCTACTTTTGAGAATAGTCACAAATAAAGATTTGAGAATAAAGAGCAGCGGCACTGTCTGAGCCAGGTTTTATGTTATTTCTATTTAATTATCACATGTGGAATATTCATCCTCTCTGTCTAGCAAAAAAGGCTGATTGGGATTCCTCCTTATCGAACCAAGAGTCACTGATGCCAATGGGGGGATTTGACTATTCTAGGCCATGTCAGCCAATGTTGGGTCCCGCATGGACTCACTGAGGTTCATGAATCTTCATAATGGAGTATCTTCTGAGTGAGCTGTGTGATCTGCAAATATGCTGATTCCTGCATTTTACTTGAGCTCATGCTAACAGGTTTATGACGGCAAAATTATTGAATATCTGCCTAAGCCAACCAGCAAGAGCCTAGAAATAACCAAATTGCATGACGGACAAAACTCTTGCTATTTTAAGCTTTTGTTATTGCGTTTCATAGTAAAAACAAAAGATGAGCATGTTTTAGAGATAGCTAAACATGGAGAGTTAGATCTTATTGACTAGGTATCTTCTTTTTCGGTTTTCACTGAACATACGACGACAATATTAAAACATTTGTCTCTCATTCTCTCAAGCCTAAAATTCATTTCGGTAAACCTATTCTCCTTTCTCGGAATATATTATCAGTGGCGGAGTCAAAACTTCTGGTGAAGGGGGCAGAGTTGACATAATATTTTTTTAAATGTGTTCTTCATATTTTATTTTAGTCAGGCTGAAATTTTGATTTATTTTTTAAGGCTGATTGCAAATCTTCTAAAATTGTTAATTAAAAACAGATTCACGAGGTTTATATTGTTTTGATGTCAATTTTTTCTTTAAAAATTTTACATCTTATTCAAAAAAATTATACATTTATAATATATTTTTAAAATAAAATTATAGTCTAATCGATATTTTTCTAACTTAATAACTTAGTATTTAAAACTAAAGTAACCTTTGAGTTTTTCAGTTTCAAATTGAACTTTGAATTTACATCAAGAAACTAAAATTGAATATTGAAAGTGTGGATATCATACTTTTCAAGCTCACACTCAGAAAAAGAAGAAAGTAAGAAGAAAATAAAAAAGAAAAAGAAAAGAAGATAAAGGAAGGAAAATATATTTGAGACATATGCAGGTTAAAAAAATACAATAATACTAAAAAAATTATATAATATATGTGTAAATCTAATGAATTTAACTATTTAAGAAATGTGGATGCATAACATTATAACACAATACTATGAACATATAATTTTTTAAAAAAATTTGGAGGAATATGACCTCCTCAGCGAAATATGGCTCCACCACTGTTTACCATTTGTGTTAATTTTGTTTTTAACTAAGAATAAAACATGTGTAGTTTTCTAAATGCGTGCTATTGGATTGATTAATAAAATTATGATATTTAAAGGAATTATTTTTGAAGAGTTCGTAAATATGTTGTCAAATATGAGGAGTTCAGAAATAATTTAGGAAATAATAGTTTGAGTCGTATGTAAGCATGTTGTTCTTAAAAATTATTTCGTCACACTATTAGACTAATTGCAAAAGTTCCCCAAGATTAAACAAACTCTTTTAAAAAAACTCAGAAGACAAAACAACAACTAGTTTTGTAAGTAACCCAATAGTCAGCGGAGGGAGAGAGAGGAAGTATTCAAAGTAATGTATCTGGATGTAATTAAATGTATTATTAAAATAATAACATTTTAATATTAACGTTAAATAGATAATGAAACAAATAATTGGACGGATAATCTGAAAACATGAAAGTAATTTAAAATTTGAAATTGAAAATTAAAAATACTCAGATAATGGAGGAGCCACCTATCCAAAAAATAAGAATTGAATTTGACCAATTCAAAGGTAGTTATAATTAATTAATATAAATTAATTAATTGTTTTTGGATAGGTAAAAATAATATTTTGTAAAAAGTTAGCCCATGCAGTTAATTCGCGTGCATTGGAAGGGACAAATCCAAATTTTGCCTTGCATTTGGACAATTTGGCCCAATCTTGTGCGTGTGAGCACATCTCTCTTCTAAACCCTTTACAAACCCAATGTAACTTCTCCATATATAAACACTTACAATCCTCTATTTCAAGCAATGTGAAACTTCTTTTTGAAATACTTATTTTTCAAAGCAATCCCCCACATATTTCAAAAGAGTAAGTAAAAATAAAAGGTTTTAATAGGTTATACACATGAGAGTAAATGTTTAGAATCTGATGTCTTTTGAACTATGAACCATACCTAGATAGAAAGGACTTAACATACAGAGTTATTGGTAAAATTTACAATTTCTATGAACTAATAACTCTTAGGTACGTTAAAGGTTTTATCAATCACATTATACCCTCCATAATTTTTGCTGTTAACGATGTTTTGCGCTAATAGGCCATGCATGTGCCTGATAGTTCATGAGTGTTTTAGAGATTTTACCATAATCTTATAGGAACGGCTCCACTCCACACTCATATATGTGATTTCATCAAGTGTATTTGTAATGAATATACCACCCATAAGGGATATGAAAATTATTAAAAGCATTTTGCTCATCCTCTCATATAATGCATTCTAGCACTTTCTCATATTGTAAGAAGTGACTAAAATAATGATGCTAATAGAATTAACAAAAGATCATATGAACATTTTTCATGGATCTCCAATCACAAAGGTTGGATTACTATAATTGTTAATTTCAAACTGGCTTGAATCTAATTCCCTTTGATGTTTCAATGATTAATTTCCTTCTTAGAGATTTGATTAGAAGATCTGCCAAATTCACTTCTAACCTTACATGATCAATATAATTTCATCTTTTAGCAGCTGCTTTATTATATTATGTCTTAAATGTATGTGTCTCCTTTTACCATTGAAATACTTATTCTTTGCAATAGCTATTACCGCTTGACAATCACAATACATAGACACAGATAGTGTTGGTTTTATACGCAACATAATATTTGCAAAGAAGTTTCTCAACTACTCAGTCTTATTACTAACTAATTTCAGAGCAATAAACTCTGACTCCATAATTGATCTAGCAATAATTGTTTGTTTAGCTGATTTCTAAGTTACTGCACTACCACCAAAGATGAATACATAACCACTAGTGGATTTTGTCTCATCTAAATCAGAGATCCAGTTAGCATCACTATATCCTTCTAATACAGAGAGAAATCCACTATACATGATACCATAATTCATAGTACTTCTCAAATACCTTATTATTCTAACCAATGCTATCCAATGATTATGATTGAGACTATGTGTATACTTGTTCAATCTACAAACAATATATGTTATGTCAGGTCGAGTAAAATTTATTAAATGCAACAGACTCCTAATAATTTGTGCATATTCAAATTGAGCAACAGGCTCGCCTTTATTTTTTTTAAATTGAGTGTTAGTATCATAAGGAGTATTTATTGGTTTGTCATCAAAATGACCAGCCTTCTTAAAAAGTTTCTTAATATAATATTTTTGTGATAGTGATATACTATAACCAATCCTTATGATCTTAACATCTAAAATCACACATGCTTCACCCATATCTTTTATATCAAATTTAGATGTAAGAAATTATTTCGTTTCAATCATAATGTCTAAACTAGTACAAAAAATAAACATGTTATCAACATACAAACAAATAATTACATATTCATCATTTTCTAATTTTGTATACATACACTTATCAATTTCAATAGAAGAAAAATCATCATCCATCAATATTTGATCCAATTTCTCATGCCATTGTTTTAGAGCTTGTTTCAAGCCATACAAGGATTTAAGAAGTTTGCAAACTTTATTTTTTTGTCCATAAATAACATAGCCTTCAGGTTGCACCATATAAATTTCCTTTTCTAAATCACCATTTAAAAATACTGTTTTAACATCCATTTGGTAAATAAAAAGTTTATACACCGAAACTAAAGCAATGAAAATTCGGATAAAAGAAATTCTAACAACAGAAACAAAAGTGTCAAAATAATCAATATTTTACTTTTGAGTAAAACCTTTTACTACTAACTTTACTTTATATTTTTCAATTGACCAATCATGATTATATTTTCTTTTAAAAATCTATTTACAACCAATATTTTTTGCTCCTAAAAATAAATCTACTAAAACCCATATATTATTTTTATTGATTGAATCAATTTCAATTTTAATTGTTTCTTTTTAAAAATGTGCATAAGATGATAGCAATAGTTTCAGTACGTGGCTCTTCAGCAAAATGTGGCTCCACCATTGTTTAGATTTGTGTTAATTTTGTTTCTAACTAAGAATAAAACATGTTTAGTTTTCTGTATGCGTGCTATTCGATTGATTGATAAAATTATGATATTTAAAGGAATTATTTTTGAAGAGTTCATAAATATGTATTTAGATGGACAATGTCATAATTATTTAAACTACGTCCTTTAAAAAAATACATATATAAAAAGGCTTAGGCCCATTACTTAAATGGGGCAGCAGAACCTCACCTTCATCGGTTCCATACTAATCGTAATAGGCTGACAGCTAGTAAGCGACTGCATTATGCAGATCATACCATGTGGTAGTTTAATATGTTCATCTTCTCTGTTTCATATTCAGCTAGCCTTATAATCATCTCCCATTTTTGCAGATATCTCTGAACATTGGAGATAAAATAGTCGTCTTGCGTGGAAGGAGCCAGATGACAGAGAATCCATAGTCTGCTAATCTAATCCCAAGAACTCACTAGAGAGATGTCTTTTGGGAGCAGCCAAGGTTTATGTTCATATCAATTCCAATTTGGAGGTCCAAAGGACTTTGATTCGAAAGTATCAATTTTTTGAAAGACAAAATAACAAGGTTCCATTCTGCTCAGCGTCGGCTCGCCGCGTTGATTATAATCTAAGAATTTTTTTCTTCTACCACATACTTCGCTAAAAAAAACAAATAAATAAATAAATAAAATAAGAAACGAAGTAGAGCAGTAAGAGAAAGTTTGCTTGGCATACCCGCTTGTTTTGTTTCTGAAGTATCATATCGTGAAGATGTGGCAGACCATGTTACACAAGAGGAACCTCACTTGTCTAAAGAAAATTTAGACATGCACATACTTACAAGCAGTAAAGCGAAACAAAAGATTGCTAATGGATGTGAATCTTCGAATGGCATTTCAATTATTGCCATAAAGTGATCCAAACAAAGAAAAAACACAACTTGGAAATGGATGTGGATGAGACGGGAATCGATTCCCTATATTTTTTTCACTTTCAAGTCTCAAACTTTAACCGCAAATACACCATATACGTGCCTGCATAAGCCTACCCCGGTGAAGGTTTATTTGCAAGTTGAATGAGAGGATCCGATAAATGTTGGTTCGGTCCGGATGAGCTCATATTACTCTAGGTCATGTGGGGTTCAGGGGATTTTGGATTTTGTTGCAGTCTTCCACCGCGTCTCTTCCCCTGGATATGTTCTTCTGCAATAATGCATGGGAATCGCGTAAAGAACGGCACAAGAGGGGTTTTAGATGGAAAAAAAAATGTGCGTGTACATGTGCACTATAATTTCCCACCTTTACAAGCCCACTTCCAATCCCCACCATTCCTAAGAATATTGAGAGAAGCAGTAGTAAGAACTAAGAAGTATCTACGTCTTTCAGATATTTCTGCTTTTGGAACCCCGTCTGCAGAAAACTCTCTCTAGAATACCAGGGAACAGAAAGAGACATCCATGTCCCCCACACGAGAGGTCTCAACTACAACCAGTATATAAAGCCTCCCAACTCAAGTAGCAGATTTTATCATATGAATTTACAAGCTTTTCTTGAACTACTACTCTACTAACAGCAACAAAACCATTGCTGGGGTGCTACTCCTCTCTATTCATCATTATTCTTAAGGTAAACTTCTGTAATATTCCCATTTCAGATATTTCCTATATAGGGATGTCATATGCAATCTTTGTTCAATTATCTAGAAATTAGGGTACTTAAGCTCCTATACCCCTATTGATGTAGAGAAGTAGTGTAATTGACGAGATAAGTAGGTGACTACTACCTTGATAGAGTATCCTATGACCTAAGAATACAGCCCTTATGCAAACTACTTTTCCATATCTCTCTGCATGTCTTTTAACATATATTAGGGTTCTAGGAGAAGGATTCCTACTAGTTCCCATTGTCATGTGAGTCTAGGATAACTCATGTTTGGTAGCACAGAGAATTGATGAGGCTAATATTCTTGTTATATCCCACTTGACTTGTATTTATAAACAGGGAAAATGAGCTACCCTGGACGAGATTGGATGTGTGGTGCTTGCCAGCATGTTAATTTCAAGAGGAGGGATGCATGCCAACGTTGTGGGTACCCCAAGTTTGGAGGTCCTGACCCTTCAACTTATGGAAGCAACAGGACTACTGAAGCATTGGCAGGGGACTGGTTTTGCCCTTCCATGAGCTGTGGAGCTCACAATTATGCCAGCAGATTAAACTGCTATAGATGTGGAGCTTTGAAAGATGATTATGCTGGCTCTGGAGGGTATGGCTCTGGTTGCAGTTTCCCCCCTGGATGGAAGCCTGGAGATTGGGTGTGCTCTAGGTCAGTTCACATTCTCTTTAAAGTTTGAGCACAGAAAATAGTATTTTCACTGTTGGTGTAATTTTGTCAGCTTCATTAGTTCAATAGTTGCATCATGAAAGCCAATAAAGGGCATGAATTCTGTTACAACTAAACAGAATGACCCCATATTATCCAGAAACTTGCATACCATAAAAGCAGATGTAGTATGAAAAATTGAGTATTATTATCATTTATATTTGATGAATAAACAATTTTGGTCTAAAATTTAGAATCCTTTTCAATCATGATTTAGAAAAAGAATCCATTATTAATGAGCTTTTAACTTAATAGTACTAGAGTTATAAGTTGAAGGATACGAGTTTGAATTAAAGTTAGAACCAAATTAACCAAATAATAATAATAACAATAATAAAATTAAATAACATGACTTTCACAAAAGAAATTAAATTACACAGTAATATATAAATGCAACAGTACTACTAGAGGAGTACTGAAAATGAGCTACATAAAAGCATAACAATGTAATTTAATTATAGGGAACTGAGTTTACCTACAGCAGCTTCATTTTCATGAAAAATGATTTTAATTATATTGCCCTTTTTCATCCACCCAAAGTTTGAATTAGACTTAATCTTTGCACATTGACAAATTGTGATGATAAGGATGAAGGAACAATGAGAGTGAGGAACATAACAATAATAGGAAAAGAACAATAAATATCTGATCGATATAAATAAAGTCAGCAGTCAGAAAATGTTATATAGCTGAAAGAAAAAAATAAGAAAAAGGTATAGAGCAAATGCTGTCTCACTCTCTCTCTCTCTCTCTCTCTCTCTCTCAGGTATTAGAATGCTGGAACTTTATCTGTCTATCATATAAGAAATATCAGGCACTTGTATCCAATTTCCTTCATAACCTAACATAAGTTCTTGTCCTATGTTTTCTTCTAATGTAACAGAATTGGCTGCGGAGTGCATAATTACGCTAGTAGGACGGAATGCTTCAAGTGCAAAACACCAAAGGATTATGGAGAGAAAGGTTTAGTCCTGAAAACTTTACTCCTTTGGTCTTTTTACCTTAGAAAACCCTTGACAAGACGTTATTACTTATTAGAAAATGCTGTTCAATGCCAGTTCCTTGATACATTTATAACTGGTATTTCAGGCGATGCAGAGTGACAGAATTCCAGAAGACCCATATCACAGACATTCTGTTCACATATTTCCTCTCCAAACAAAACCAGATCTTATTTCCCCTATGTTAAGCTCTAGATTTTCATGCATGAAGGCCCTCTGTTAGAAGCATAACCATGTTTTTTCGCTAGGAACTTTTTCGAGCTTTCTTTGTTGCTAGGTTTTCTAAGAAGCTTATGAAATCAATAAATATCATTGCCTTCATGAATACATGCTTGCGTGTATGTGTGTGTGTGTGTGTGTGTGAGAGAGAGAGAGAGAGAGCTAAAAAAGGGGAGTAAGAGAGGGAAGAAAGAAAGAGAATGTGTGTGTTGGTGGGGAACATCTATATAATTGAGCTACTTCTGCTGTAGTGGTGCAAACTCCAGAGAATGTTTTGCATGGTTCCTAGATGGGCAGAGAATTCAGACCCAGTTCTCGAACCACCATGGGTTCTTACGGGGAAAATTTAAAATAAGTTCAAGTTCAAGGAATCTATTGAAGCAATTAACTTCAAAAGCCGGTCTTTCTTCGAGACCAATAATCCTGCATGTCTTTTAAGCATAAAGTCTCCTAAGCAACAAAATAAGTTAAGTGGATACGAATCTGGTGCTCCGTTCAAAAGCAGAGAGATGCTTAAAGTAAATTCCAAACAAGTCAAATACTATTCTTTTCACTAATTAATTTGTTGCTGGGGCATTAGTACTGTCTTGATTCCTTGTTATGCCCCAAAATTGGATCATCATTTTATGATTTTCCTTCACCGACTTAGTTGAAACTTTGGTTTGTGAACGTTTTGGGCCAAAAGGCATATATATGTTTTTTTCTTTCTTTCTCCCTATTATATATTACTTAGCTTTTAAAATATTCTGGGCTCCTTTAAGATAGCTTTTTGCTTATATTCTTTGAAGACGTTAAGCAAGGACCCGCTTTTAGGGAACTAGTTCCCCCAGCACATTGCAGGGATCCGAAGTGGAGGACAAGCTAGCCGCCTATGTCGGATGCCTTTCTTTATTTTCTTTGCTTATTCTGGGCATCCTCATTGACTGTAGCGCAAAACACAATTGCTTTGTCAAATATCTTTGAGATTTGAATCTTCTTTATTTCTTAAAAATTAATAATATTAATTTCAAAGATAAATAGTCATTGTACGAGAGTTATTTGAGTGAGAAATCAGCATATACTGTATATATCTCTTTTTTAAATTGGTATGATTAATTTTATAAAAATTTAGAAGATTCAAATCCTTATCACTAAGTATTTCAAAGGATGTAAGATAAGACAGTGTAGCAAAAAGCATTGTTTAAACTTATGAGAAATAAAGAAAAGAAACTTCCAAGAGGCATCCAAGATCTGCAGACTTACATTCCTTGACTGGTTCCCTCTCATTGATAATTAGATATTGATCAATGTCGTGAACTTTGACCTTTCTTGCATAGTTCCTTTAATATAACCTTTGTTCTCTTTATCTCTTTTAAGTGGTCTCATGACATGTTTGGTATGATGAGGGAGGGAAGAAAAAAAAAAAAAGGAAGGAAAGAAAAAAAAATCTTTTTTATTTAGTATATTAAAAAAGAAAAGAAAAGAGTAGAAGGGATTGAAAATTCATGAACTACGCACATTTTTGCGCTGTTTACAATCTATCCACGGAATGGTGGAAAGGGGAAAAAGGAAAGAAGAGAAAGAATTTTCAATCCATGTATGATTAAATGGGATTTCACTAATCATCGACCTATCAACTTCTTTCTGACAATCCTTGTATAATTATATAAGTAATAATACGACCAATTTGAAGGAAAAGAGCAGTATTCGGAATTCCCAGACAAAATGGGTTGCCAAGGGTGAAGTGCGGTTGCTATCAGTAGTTACTGAAAAATAAATCATCACATATACGTAAACAATGTTTAATTCTGCAGAAATGACTTTAGAAAATTCCCAAAACAAAATGCTAATAAACACTGTTTTATCAGAGAAAGTAACAAGAACTCACCCAATGCAAGAATGACCCCGCAATCTGATAAGCAGCTTCTGTGTGTTCCCTCTTTTGAATTTGCCTCTAGCTAGAGCAAAACAGTCCAACACCAATCCCCTAACGCATTTCATCGTTTATCAAACACAAGGGCGGCAAGTACAGTCGGTGAAAAATTGGCCCAAAAATAGAAAAACACGAAATGAAAAGAAAACACGCTCAAGGCAAGCCTTGGCTGGTGCATAATAGCAATATTGCAATTCTGCTAAGCTAGCTGGGCCTTTTAGCCCCCATGGCCTATGATGATACATGGAAGAAAGGAAGCATAGCATAATTGGGTTTGCACCCTAGGCTCCGTTTGATTAAAACGGGATGGAATGGAAGGGAGGGGAGGGGAATAGGTTTAATGGGGTGTATTTGGTTGGAAAGAGTAGGAGAGGAGGAGGGGGATATTATTGTTTAGTTTAGGAGAGGAGAGGAGAGGAAGGGGGAGAAGGTAATTATATTTGAATAAATTTATTTTTATATTATTTTAATTTTATTTTTTTATAAAAAGTTATTTATATCAATATTTTAAAAAAAATATGAATTTTAATTTTTTTTTTAATTTCTGATGAAATCAAATTATCTTAATTTTTATTAAATATTAAAATATTAAAATATTAAGGGACAATAAAATAAATTATAATTTAAAAAATATCTCTTCACTTTCTTTCTCTTTCCTCTCTTCCACTTCCAAACCCCCTAATTTGGAGGGGAAGGAAATTTACCTCCACTCCCCTCCCCTCCTCTCCCCTCTCATCCCTTTCAATTTTATCCAACCAAACATCTTATCCCTCTCCCCTCCCTCCAAAAACTCCCAACCAAACACACTCTTACAAATTAGAAACGGGATTCTCTCTCGCCTTTTCTCCCGTAATAGATTTGAACGTTCTAAATTAATTTGGGCAACATAGATCTAATGTTATTTTTTAATTTCCAAAAAATGATTCATTTAAAGAGAATAGAATACAAAATAAAAATAATTTTTTAATGGTAAACTTTAAAAAAATTTAGAAAAATAAAAAAATTTAGACCATCAATATCTTAATTTGAATAATTCAGATTTTATGAGAGAGATAATGTAGAGAAGATTAAAGGAGAGGATCCCGATCCTACAAATCATAATAGGTTTTCTCCTTGTGAACAGTATACACCACACCATATAGTGTTAATTTAGGCGTTTAACCCTAATAAAATTATAGGATTGAACTAATGAGATAGTAGTCTATTTTTGAAAACCATTTTATAACCTGATCATATATATATATATATAACATGCTGCACTAAGCTATAAATAGTGCAGTCCCATCTTAGGTTCCATAAATTTGCTGTTGTCTTTTTTTTTTTTTTTTTCAAATTCAAAATGGGGGCACAGGTCTATAGTTGTCTTATAGCCTAACTAAGTTAGATTAATCCTTAAAATTTTTATTAAAAAAATCAATGGTAGAATAAATTGGGACCGGACTAAGCCCAAGGTACCTAGAAAAATTGTCTAAAGAAATTAATTTATTAACATTTAAAATGTGTATTTTTTAGATTAGCCCTTAAAATTATAGTTGGAAGCTAACCCAAGGCAAGTTGTAAGCTGAATATGTATGGACTCGATTAGGAATTTATAATCCTTATGCACATAAAGATTGGGGCCTTGTGAGGATTCGTGTTGGCCTTAATTAACAATTTGATTTCATTGGGCTACATATAGATCAAATATAAGCTATTACATAGCATACACCCCATATATATATATATATATATATATAATAAAATTTTTCGTCTGGTCCACACGTATCTAACTACTTCCAAGTTCCAACTCTGCGATTGGGGCAAATTTATTAGTTGTGCTCATTAGTGTATATATATATATATATATATATATATATATATATATACTTAATTTAGTCTAATTCAACTTTAATTGATTTCAATTAAATTTAATAATTAATTTTTTTTACATTTTTACATTTTTCCAATCTTAATCGTAAAAATAAGCATTGTAAATATCACAGTAGCAACTTACATATATGCTTCTGCTTCCAACTGTAAAACTCAATGTTGTTATCATTTTCAAGTTAGAGGTATTTTTTTTTACTTTATTTTTTTTAATGATTTTAAGAGAGCATACTTTATCAATTGATCCAAAACAAAAAACTATATTTGAACTTACGCCCAGTTTGATTTAACGGAGGGGAGGGGGTTTAATGAGTTCAGTTTGGTTGGAGGGGAGGGGAGAGGAAGGGAAGTAATTATATTTGGACAAAATTACTTTTATATTATTTTAATTTTTTTAATAAAAAAAGTTATTTATATCAATATTTTTTAAAAAAAATTATAAATTCTAATCTTTTTTATTTTTAATTCTTGATGAAAAAAATTATCTTAATTTTTTATTAAATGTTAATATATTAAAAAATTAAAAAAAATTAAGAAACAATAAAATAAATTATAAATTAAAAAACTCCTCTCCCCTTCAAAACTTCCAATTTGGAGAGAAAGAAAATTTGTCAACCTTTCCTTCCCTTTTCAATTTTATTCAACCAAACATCTTATCCTCATCCTCTCCCCTTCCCTCCTCTTAAAAAACCCCTAACCAAACATGTAATAACCGACGTGAAAGAGGCATGCAGGAAGTTGACTTTCCATGCAAAAATTATACAGCTGCCACGCACCAATTTCCCTCTGCCATTTTACAGATGTGCCCCTCCTTTCATTTACTTTAAGTGGGTTTTTCTGGTCATTTAGCACTCCAAATTATGCAACTTAATCCATCCAGCGAAGCACTTGCAGAACAGACAAGAAACTCTGCATTTTTCCTCCCCTGTTCTGCTGGACGCTGAGTGGTTCTGCTTCTTCGAGCTACTGAAACGTTGGGTTTCTGCTTCCTCACGCTGTAAATTTGTTCCAGCTTTGTTGCTTCATTCAGACGCATGGAAAGCTCCCTACTGGACGAACCATAATGCTGAATAAAAGCTGCAATCTTCTTCCTCTGTTCAGCGCCACCTTACCCTCTGTTTAGCGTTGGTTTGGTTTAAAATTTCAGCTGCAAGTTGCTCCTTGAATTTGTTCCATTTTTGGCTGCTGGATACTAGAGAAATCACGCCAGAAAGTCACCTTCCAGGTCTGAAATTCTGCTATACAGGTTGCTTTTGTTGGGTTCACCTTCTTCCCCATTTTTCACACCATATGATTCTGTTGTCTCACTTTCCAGTACAACCCACTTCTTCCTTGCTTGAGCTGAGCTTCGTGGCTATGTGTGTGGGGCAAGAGAGCAACTTTGCATAATGATTTTGGGTCTGGAAATTTCTGAAGTATGTGTTATTTTCTGGTCAGCTTATCATGCGTTTCTCTCCCCTGTTTATAACGCTGTAATACGTTTTGTGTGGTGGCAGTTTGGAGAGGTTCTACGCAGGAAAAGATGTGGTGCAGGAAGTGATCCTAGTTGGATAAAATTATGATTCATTTATACTTAACTATATGTTCCCTCTTCTATACATTAATCCCTTCTGAAAACTCTACATATTTATATATACCTATTGTAATTAAAGACCAAACCCTCACTGTGCTCATTTCTTACTTGTTAAATTATAATTATGCAGAATAAACTTCTCGATTAAAGATGGTATACATTTCTTTTAGTTTTTAAATTTTGGTTTAACTCCTAAGTGGAACCAAGAAAAAGAAAGCACAATATATGTATATTGTGTATACGTATGGAGGGCGTGAAATTGAGTAGAGGAATAAATTTTAAATTTAGATAAGTCTTGTATGAAATTAATTGGGGTGATTCATTTTCTAAAATCTGGTGAATGGGTCTTGTAGGATATTCAGGAGACTAAGTTATAGCTGAGGAAAGGGGCAGGAAATTTCTGTAGTATCTCAGAAGGTGAGTAAGTAATGCGGACCATGAGACTCAAGAAATTCTTATTTCTGTTCCTAAGTTTCCTTGCAGTGTTTTAAAATTTTGATTATCTATTTATAGAGATACACAATTCAATATTTAGTCATATGCATGTTTACCAAAATTTGATTTCAACCGGGAATTTTGCAAGTTTACGGATGTTGAGTTAATTGAAAATCCTACTATGAAACTGATCTGAACGATACTTTGTTTGAAATGTTAATTGGAGAAACTGTACTGTTTTATGGAATTATCTGCTCAGAACTCTGTAACTAACATCAGTAGATGTTAGCCCTGGTGCACCATGATCTGTACCTCAGCTAGCAGGGGTGGTGCTAACCCCGTGTGCAGGCCATCACAAGCGGAGTTATTTTCTTTTCGCAAGCTGAAAGCTTTGCGTCTGCAGTGATTTCCCCGCGAGCTGTGTGCTCTGCTTCTGTTCCAATTGGTTCTGTTTAGATGTTTTCGGTACATTTTGAGAAAGAATTTGTATAAAGCATGTTCCATATGGTTCTTATATATATATATATATATATATATATATATATATATATATATATATGTAAACTTATTTGACTTTATGTTTATTTTAATAGGTTGGCATTGTTTATTCACTGAGTATCAAACTCATTATTTTATAAATTATATTTTTCAGAGAGCAGTAGGGACTCTAATCTATCCCCAGCCGCCTTCTAGTGGCCGATCTCTTAAGACTTCCTTTGACGAGCCTGCAGTAGCTCATGTGGGTGTATTTTGATTGTATATGTATTTTGTTTGAAACTTTATAAAACTTTGTAAAGTTAGCTCCACTGAATCATAGTTAGGGTATCCCCACACCTCAGATGTTTTATTTGGTCTGATTGGATATGAGTTCGCCCTTTTGGGATATATTGTACTGTCTGACATGTTGTAGAAATATCGGGAGGTCTACGTTATAGAGGAGACTCTGTCGAAATTTCTACAAATGTCCTCTAAAGAAAAGCTTATATGTTTTATATTATTCAAATTAATGCCTATAAGTATTTTTTCTATGTTTTCGTTTCTGCGTCAGAATACTTAAATTGTGGGGTGTGACAAAACACATCCTTAAACTCTTTGTGTGCCCCAATTTTAAACCCTACAATTCGAGAAATTCAGATTCATACTTTGATGAAATATATTAATGCTATAGGATTATTTCTTTTTTAGATATTAATATGAACATAATTTTGACGCACATTGGACATGTGACTGAATATGTATTAACTAATAAAAGTAAGGAGGGCTAAATTTACATTAGGAGGACAATAATCTATTTTATTTTATTGGTACTATATTTATTTAAATAAATAATGATTTTAATCAAATCATTATTAATATTATTTGATTAGGAAATCCCTCTCGTGATTAAAGGCTTCAGATTTTGGAATCCTAACGGCTTCCTGTGGGACTCAGCACTGAGGGGATTCATTCATAGTTCGATATCTTCCACCTAGGTTTTGGTTTGTGATAGGCGGCTAGGGTTTTGACTTTCTTATGCTATAAAACTCTAAAACCTTACTGTTGCCTCCAAACATTCTTTTTATTTTCTTCATTTTTCTACGAGGGATTACAGTTTTTGAGTCTTTGGATTGCTAAATTGGTGATCAAATCCTGAAAAATTCCTAACTTCCGTCACACCCTTTTGATTCAAACTCCATTTTCATTCCCAATATAATCTGCGTTTTCCTGTTAATCTTGAAATTCTTTCATTTAATCCCTGAGTTTTGGTCTGTGATTAAGTTTTCCTTATATTTGATCATTTATTCTGTCAAAATAAATACCAATTTCTCCAACTTGCTAAAGTTATTGAATCAACTCAACATTACAGTTTCTTCTGCCATGGCATCCATTCTGTGGAAGGGTTGTGTGAATTCAATACATTGGGTCATCTGATTGATCAGAGGAAAACAAAATTACTTTTCTTTTTCTATATTTGATAGGATTGGATCAATTTCATCCCTGAGAATTTCGCTATGAGTTTTCCTGATCATTCCTCTGGCTTCATGCTATCGCCGCCGCCATTTGCAGCAGATGACGATTCCAATGGTAGGTGGCTGCAATTCCCAATCGACAACGAACTATTCGATTCACATTCAACATTTGATCAGCTTCCTTCGCTCAAGAGGCCCAGGACATCGGAGACCAACCAATTCGATCCCTTGCCATTCCCGCCCATGAATTCCAGGATGCACCACCCACAACATCCTCCATCTAACAGAGGAGGAACGAGCCACATTTTTTTCAAGACCCGCATGTGTGCGAAATTCAAAATGGGTACCTGTAGGAACGGCGAGAATTGCAACTTTGCGCATGGCATTGGGGACATGAGGCAGCCACCTCCAAATTGGCAGGAACTTGTTGGCGTACGCGATGAAGAACGGCCATCTGGAAATTGGGACGACGACCAGAAAATCATACATAAGATGAAGCTGTGCAAGAAGTATTACAATGGCGAGGAATGCCCTTATGGCGAAAGGTGCAATTTTCTTCACGAAGAACCGTCCAAGTTCAGGGATGATGCTGGGAGGTGCAGGGAGAGCTCAGCTATAAGCCTTGTGGCCAATGGATCGCCAAAGTCGCACTTGAATGGCTCTAATAATTCAGACAATAATAGGGCTGTCAACACAGGGTGTGATGGTTTTCGAACAAATGTGAAAGCTCCGTTCTGGAAGACTAAGTTGTGCAGCAAGTGGGAGACAACAGGACAATGCCCTTTCGGTGATAAATGTCACTTTGCACATGGACAAGCAGGTTTGTGTTTTAGCTATGATGCAGAGACACTTTAACTTACACATAGACATCCATTTTCATGTTTGTTTAATTATGTCCTAGCCTTGTTAGTCGAGGCATTATATTCCTTGCCTTCAAATGAATTTGTGTTGTATTTGACTGTTAGTTGTACACGTGGATATTGCATGTTTATGATTCTTTCCATACATCCTAGCCTTTTGAATAAGGGCAATAACATTGTGGCCTTCTAAAGAAATATGTCAATAGCACTTAAATTATTGGTGGACATTCCTTGTTTATGTTTGTGTCCATATATCCTAGCCTTTTGAACAAAGGTATTGATATTCTAATTTATAAAGAAGAATTTTTGTTGCATTAGCGATGAGTATGGATTGTCTCAATTTGTGGAGAGAAAATGTTTTATTTTAAACAAATTCCGACTGTACAATTCATCTGAGAAACAAATAAACTATATTCAGGAAAATATACACATTTTTTTTATAAACATTTGTTCAAAATAATTCATTTTTCTTACGTAAATTGAGACAATGCAAACTCGTTAGTGATATTTTAAATTACACATGATATTCCATATTCATGTCTGTGACCATATATCCTAACCTTTTGAGTAAAGGCATTGACTTCCTGCGCTTTGAAAAAGAATCGGTGCCGTATTAGACTGTTAGTGACACTTCAAATTACACTTAGCATTCTGTGTTCATGTTTGAGTTCATACATCCTAGCCCTTTTAGTAAATGCATTGATAGATGTTTTGCTCATCCGAGTAATAGAACTGCTAGTTGATACTATGAAGTTCATATATGTTAACCCATGATATGCGAGTGCAAAGTCCCTTCTGTTGAGTTACGTTCATTGGTCTCTGATATGCGGGAAAGCAAGATACTTAATTATGTTTATGAATGTGTATCCTTTTGTTGTCTTTTATGATTTTTTCAGCAATTTTTGTTGTATGTAACAAAATCTTCCCTCTCTCTGCCCTGCCTCCATAAGATCATTGCATTTGATGTTGGAATTTTCTTATTTGGTGAGGTTTGATCACATGGCTAAATTGCATTTGTGATTGGCATGTGGTTTTTGCTCATAGAATAGATGTACTATTACTCTGATAAACTTATTTGTTAAAATTTGGACCTCCATTTTGACATAGATTACTCTGATTGTGTTCTAAGTTTCTAACTACTTGAGCTTTCAAATTTATCATATGATTGAGACATCATCTTTAAGCATCATTCTCGATAATCAGATATTATATGTCTTCAATCTCATCAAAGTTTTCTTCTTTTACTTTTGTAAATAGTTGGTTCTGAAATTTGATGTCAAATTAATCAAGTAAACTTTTTTGGTTACCAATCTCTTGACTTCTGATATTGCTTTCTGTCAAATCAGAGTTACAAGTGCCTGCTGGACGCATTGAAGCAGAAGCGATAGGCTCTTATCCTCTTTCAACAAGAGCTTCATCAGTTCCTGTGAATGATGCATCTCCTACCAACACTGCAAGTCTACTTGATTCAAATGAAGAGGAGCAGAAAAAGAAGAGTTTGCTGAAGTGGAAAATAAACAAGAAGGTCAATCAAATTTATGCTGACTGGCTTGATGATGTACCATTGCCAGGGTAGTTGGATAGCTGAGTTTGAATCTTGGAAAATTTGCTTTCCATAAAATTTTGATAATGTGGGGTCACTGTTGCTTGGTGATCACTTCAGAGGTTTTTTTTTTTCTTCTTTTCCGTCAGTAGTTTCAAAAGTTCTTTTTGTTAAGATGTTCCATTGGATTTTTGATGGGGTTAAGATATATCTGTGGGTAGAAAACCTCAGAGGGTCAGAACCCAGAGCAATTCTCTGAGTAAGTATTGTGGGCAGGCTATGAACAATTCATGTTATATTCCATTTCTATTTTATACATGAAAATGTGATTATTCAAATAGTATAAAGTCTCCAAATTTTGTTCTTTTATCAAAGATTCTAGCATTCTTGCAGACATAAAATCTTACCCATTGATGCACTTTAGTGCTTGAAATGCGAAGGTGCAATTCAAGAGAAGCACGGCTTTCACAGAAATTGAAATCAATATTCAGCCCCAGAGGAAAATTCAATGTTGCTTAAAATGTAAGTATTTATAAAGAAAATTAGTTATATATAAAAATGCAAGTATTTAGTACTTTATATATATATATATGCAAGTATTTATATTATCATATTTATTTTTAATTAACTCTACCTATATATTTTTGATATATTGATTTGATTTATAATTTTTTTATTTCAAACTACAAATATCTGACCTTCAATCTCTCTCTCCGTCTATATATATATATAGACATAAGTCGTGACTCTTTTTTCACTTGCATTGTTTTTTTCTTTTAAAAAATCTCCCATGAGACTTGTTATTTTTTTCCCCTTTTTTCTTTGTGAGGCCATGGCACAAAATTTCAATCCCTAAATTTGCAAGGGCCATATATATATATATATATATATATGTTGTAAGATGGGAAGCACGGTACGGCTGTTTATGAGTTGTGCCCATACTAGATACGTATTTGGTATAGACATGCCTACTGTATGGGTAGAAAAGTATTCGAAATATATCTATTTTTATTTTGATATATTCTGAAACATTTCAGTATGTTTTAGAACGTTTCGAAATGGCTCTGAAACAATTGCATCCCAAATGCCATCGTTTTTCGCTATGTTTAACCGAAAGCCTTGCATCCTCTACACCCGTGCTTCTTGGCCCGAGCTTCTTCAAAAGCTCTGCATCCTTCTACATCCTCCGTCGTTTTTTGGTTCCTTCGTGAATAAGACAGAAAGCCCTGCATCTCCATCAAGTGCTATGTCAGTGGCTAGTGGGGGGAAAACGATCTCGCCTCTATTCCGATCTCGTTCATGGAAAGCTTGGTCTACACATCATGGTCTGTACTTCGTGGTCTCTATTCCGATCTCTCCTTTAAGACCAATTCTCTTGCCTCTATTTTGATCTTGTTTTGGTATGTACTTCATAGAAAGCTTGGGAGACTACATTTTCTTTGGGGGAGGAAGGAGGAAGGAAGAATTCGATTTTGAGGTAAACATTTTAACTAATCATTACTGAATGCTTAATGAATTTGATCGGTACTACATTTACCAATGCTCTAAGACCAAATACAGAAAATTAAGATCTCTATTATTCATCTTAGAGTTTTGTTTTTAAGTTAACATTATTGATAATTGCTGACCTTTGTACATAAGAAAAAAAAAATTTAATTATCCATCACTTTGCACTTTGTTGAATTTTGTCTCCTATGTATAAATTTTGTAACTTATTTGTAATTTAATTTAATTTTTAATATATTAGATTATTGAATATATATATATATATATATTGTCATACCTACATTTTGAAAATTTAAAAATTATCATATTTTTACATATCCATCGAGTATACATGTACTTGTAACTGTGCTCCTTAGTTTGTAAAGCGCTTTTACTGTTCATAAAAGTAAACACAGTAACAAACAGTACCAAAGTGCGAAACTGGCAATTCTCTTACATGTTTTTTTAACTCTTTTTTAAAATATTTTTTTGTTTCTTAATTATTTTTAAAAGTATATTAAAATCACATAAATTTTAAAATTTTAATTCTTTCACAATATTAAAATTTAACATATCTTTTTTCTTCTCTTAAAATTATATCTATTTTTAATTTTTTAAAAAATGAAAATGATATTTTTTATAATTTTAGATTAAGATAAACATAAGTAACTTTTAAGTTTAATTTTATAAACTAATTTAAATTTGTTATCCAACTTTCATTCTCCATTGTTTCGTGCCACTCATGATATCGTTGAAGCATGAGGAAATGAGAGAGTTTCATTTTAGACTAACTGCAATGTTGCCATGCAAAAAGGAAAAAATAATGTCAAACGAAACAGTTTTTTTTGTTGTTGTTTTATTTTTCTGGTATATATATGTTGTATAGATATTTAGTATTAATGTGCTTTGTTTCACCTATCTTATTTCCTTAAAATTGATGATTTAAAATTCTATAAAATTCAAATATTTGTCTCATTACTATTTTTGTAAATTCACGTATAACAATATTGAAATTGTTTAAAAGACTTCAACAATCGGAAAGTTTAGATATAAGATAACTTTTCGGTCAATAAAAATGGTTAGAATGGACTAATAAAGTTTTTTATATCAATCCAAAGTTCATGATCATTTTGTAACATATTAAAGTTTGTATATTAATTTTGTAGATAACTCTTAGATAAGGGGATATAACGTAATTTTTTTAATAGTTTATAATACATAATTTTAATTATATAAAGAATAATGGGTTATTTAATAGTTACATTGTAACTTTTGACTTTGGTTTGAGCTGCTTTCACTATAATTCAAAAGTTGATATTCTGCTATGAAATTTGATTATAGTTTATCACTCTTCTCATTTCCCCCCTCTCTCTTTTTTACATTTTACTTTTATCTCTTTTTAAATCTTTTCTTATTTCTCATTTATTTTCAAATTTAAATTAAAGTCACATATAAAATTTTGAATTTTTCCAAAATATTAAGATATTAAGATTTCATATCTCTTTTTTCTTTTCTCATAATTATGTCTAAAATTTAATTTTTTAAAAACTGAAAACTATACTTTTTTTTTATAATTTTAGAATAAGATAAAAATAGGTGACTTTTAAGTTTAATTTTATAAACTAATTTAAAATTGAGAACAAACTTTTTTCTTCCTCAATCAAATTTTTTGCTATTTTACAAATTTGAATAAGATAATCTATAGAGTTATAAATATGTAACTTTTAAATTTAAAATTTTAATTTATTGAAATGATATTTGAACTATTACTAATAAAATTGTTAATATTTAAAATTTAAATTATTTTTAGAAACCAACATATTCAAATCAAGTACTGTTCACCAATGTATAAGATAAATTTTTTTTGGGTCACATTTTTTAATTGAGTCAGAAATAGTGAATGAGTTTAATAAAATAATGCATCATACTGAATTTTAATTATTTTTAAAATTTATGATCAGATTCACGGAAGAGAACGATGTTGGTATTTGATATTATATAAATTTTGATCACCTTAAACATTTGCGATATATTTATTTAGAAAGTAAGTAATTTTTAAATGTTAAAACTATTTAAATTTTGATAATGTTACGCATTTGAATTAAATTTAAATAAAAGCAAATATCCTTTAATTATTTTTTTTTGCAAAAAATCATTATATAAATTTATATTCTATGAAAGTGGGTATACTTGAAATTTTAAATCTTTTTTTATGGTACATAATTTTAATTCTTTTCAAAATTTTATTTTTCATCAAAATAAAATTTCCCACAAAATTTTATTATGCCTAACTATGTATTTAACATTTTATTATTTATAAATTTTAAAGTAGATTCTGAAACAGAAAAATTGTAATTTTGAATGATATTAAATAGATAGAAATTCTTAAATTTAGCAGCTATCCGCTATTCTACAAATATAATCTCAATTTTTAAAGTTATTTTTACGTTTTTTGAAATTTGAGATTATAGAATGGTGAATACTTTTTAGTATTTTCATATGGATAATATTATTTAAATTTAGAGGAATGTGGATAATTCTTAAATATTTTATGATAATTGAAAGTCAAAATAGTATCAAATATTTAGACTCCAATTATTTTTAAAATCTGGATTTTATAAAAGGATCATAGGTATCGTTAAAATTAAATTTGTTTTAGAGAAATTATTTGGTATCGTTTAATTTTTCATTATTATAAAAATTTAAACTACATTACAAAAATATTATAGATTTTAAATTTTGAATTTTCTTAACTTTTTGATACTATTTAAATTAAAAGTAAGAGAAAAGTGCATAATTTTTAAATTCTAGAAAGTATGTATGATATATGTAATGTGAGTTCAAAATTTTATAAATTTCGACTAGATCAAAGAGTTGTAAGAAAAATTATAATTTTGATTACTTTAAAATCTAACATCAGAGAAAAATAAATAAGTTTTTAATATTTAAATTTGTTTTAATCTGACAATTTTCATTAAATTCATAGAAATATGAGAAACTTTAAAATTTTGATTATTTTTTATTTTTTAATTAAGTATAGGGAAAAGTGGGTGGTTTTAAATTTTGAAACATTTGTATGGAAATATTCAATACTTTTTAGATTATAGTTATTTACAATATTTGGAATAGACTTAGAGGAGTATGAATAATTCTTAAATTTTATTGAAAAAAATATTTGGTCCTATATAGACTTTAATTATTTTAAAATTTTGGATTATATAAAAGAATCTTTGGTATCATTAAAATTAAAATTGTCACAGAAAAAATATTTGGTGCTGTATAATTTTTATTATTATAATAAATTTGAATTAAATTACAAAAATATCTTAAATTTTAAATTTTGAAATTTTGATAACTATTATTTAAATTAAGAGTAAGAGAAAAGTACATGATTTTTAAATTCTAGAAATTTTTTATGATATATGTGATGTGAGTTTTTTTTTCCAATTTATCCCGAAGAATGTATATTTATATTCTTATATGTTTAATACTTTTAATATCTTATACTAATATAATGTTAACAATATTAATAAATGAAAAAAAAGCCATGAATGCTCAAGTATGGAAGCTAAATTATAAAAAGTTCCCCTAACCTTAAAATGAACAAATAAGTAATTAAATAGTCGTTGCAATTACATTATCTCATTTTATTTCTATCCAATTTTTATTCTTAAAAAAATGAAAAAGGGATTGTAATAAAAAAAAGGAAAATTACAGCTAAATCTCAAATTAAAACTATTTATATTAAAATTTTTAAAATTTAAAATTATTTTTTTAAAATTTAAAAATAAAATTTTAACGTAAAATTTTGAATCATAAATTTTTTTATATAATTTAAATTTTTGATCTTTCAAGGTTCTCACTCGGGACAGTTATCAGTACTGAAGTTCTCGTAACTCGTCAAGGGCCACTTAGCTTTACCTTCCATTCTTCTTCCTTCAATACAGACATGTATTACTCAATGGACGAAGATGGTTGAGCTCCTTCCCTTTCCTTCTTCCTCTACCATCTCTTCCATAATTCCCGTCTCACTTCAAACCTTCACTCTATCAAGAGCATTTTCACCGTATAAGGCTTCCCTTACCACCATGTCCATGAACTTGCAGCCTCATGCCTTCGCTGGCAATCCACTATTATCCAGATCCCCAAAACCTGGTGACCCCTTTTCACCCATAGGAGCTCTTGAATCCCTGGAATTTCAACTTTCAGTGACCACTCAACCTTCATCCACCCCACATTTCAAGGTTTTGCCTTTCAGAAATGGAAGGCCCTTAGCCTCTTCGACAGCTCGATCTAGAGATTCCCTGCCAATTTGGCATCTGGGTTGGATCAATTTGGGTGATCTCAAGGGGCTCTTGAAAAATTCTGGTGTACAATTGAGCGGAGACTCGTTGGTGTATCTGGGCTCGTGTTCAGAGGACGACGTTGTTTACTGGGCGATTGACGTTTCTTGTAAGCGTAACTTGTTGCCTGAATTAGGAAGCAAGAACTTCTGTTTTGTGGAGCTGAGATCGCTCATGGTGGCCACCCATTGGGCGGACTTGCAAGCGATGGGAAACTTGGCTATTGCTGGTCATGTAAGTTATGCTTGTTTTCCTCCCTCTTAATGTAATTTGCTTTTGTGTCTTTTTCTGTTCAAAAGTCATTGCATGATTTGTCCATCCACTATAGCGGTATTAGCCTGCTGACTACTAATCAGTAAAGAAATTTTCTGTCATAATAACTCGGTCAATGATGGGATTGTCTTTTCATGTTTACCACAAAAGCCACCCTTAGGCTTTGCAGAAATTTATGTGAGTTTGCCTTCAGCTGTTTCAAAAATATTGCCTTGTGTTTTATGACTGAACTGGGGTAGTCATGACTCCTGAATCGTTGTTTCTGAAATAAGCTAAGCCGCTCCTTTTAGCTGGGTATTACAGTTTACAAGCTAAGGAAGCAATTTATATATATATATATATATATATATATATATATATATATATATATATATATATATATATATATATATATATATATATCTCGCCCTTTTTTGTTTTACTGTTCCATTTGTGTTTTAGCATAACTTCAGTAAATCAGGGGTGATTGTAATCTTTCTTATAAATCCAAACAGTCTTTGTTAGAGCTTGTAGTCGTTATGTGGATTTCTCAGATGTTAAATTTAAACATGTATAAAAGCTGCTTGCAAATATATAGCTTTCTTTGTTGCCATTTTATCATATCTTAGTCCATGACACACATAGTGAGCGGCATTTTTCTAATTACTGGGTTTGGCCAGGCCAGGGCACTGCTAGAATGGCATAATATTTCGCAATTTTGTGGACATTGTGGAGAAAAAACAGTCACTATAGAAGCTGGGAGGCGAAAGCAATGTTCAAATGAATCATGCAGAAAGAGGATTTATCCACGTGTTGACCCGGTTTGCTATTGTTCTAAGTGATGATTAATCAATAGATGGTCAATTGTTTTGCTGATTTCCTTGGTCATGTGATCTTATGCAGGTTGTCATTATGTTAGTCATTGATCAAGAGAACGACTGTGTCCTTCTGGGTAGAAAATCAAGTTTTGTACCAAGAATGTGGAGCTGCTTAGCAGGTTTCATAGAGGTGGATGTCTTCATCAACTTTGAAACTAGTCATTTTGTAGGGACACAAAAACTCTGCTATTATAACATTAAACGATACAGCTTATTCCCATTAGTAAATCTGAACCTGACGAAATAGAAGGGAAAATCATTTGAGTTTCTGTGCAGCAAAAGCAAATGGCATCCTTAACAACCATAATTAGAACCTCAAAAAAAAAAAAAGAAATCGAATGACAGTATCCTGTCTGAAAACTCCCTGCTGTATAGTCTGAAATTCTTGAATTTCTTTTCATTCTTTTAATTGGTAAGCATTGTGGGTGCAGACGGACATAAAAACTTAGTAGGTTTTGAACTGTGGAAAGTTCAACCTTCTCCTTAGAAGGGAAAAGAGATGCCACTAAAACCAGGTTTCATTGGCTTGAGGATCCATTTTATGCATAGATAATTTCCTTGTTGTTTCAGTTTTAATCCTTTTTACATGTTTGAACATTCTATTTGTTTATACCCTCTTGTTGCATTTAGCCAGGAGAAAGTTTGGAGGAGGCCGTGAGAAGAGAAACATGGGAAGAGACAGGTGTAGAAGTGGGAGAGGTTGTATATCACAGTTCTCAGCCATGGCCTGGTATAACTTATGTTGCATGTCTTGAAAGTTAATTTAACTCCAAGCTTTTATGATTTTATCTCTCCTTTATCGATGTTTGTACTTGTCTAATCTTTTAATTTCCTGTAGCTCATCTCATATAAAACAGAAGAAGCCCACCTCATCTAAATCCGCAGAATTTTGATTCCATCTCTCTTACTCTCTTATTTCTCCCTTTTGGTTCCTTGCTTTTATTTTGCTTTCTCACATGTAGCTAATGGAGAGTGTGAATAAAAATTGTTTCCTCCAAATTTTTATTTTTTGTCTTTTTTTTGGGGGGGGGGGGGGTTGTTTTACTCTTTCTTCTTTCATCTTAATATGACATGCAAGCTGAATCACTGGTAATCCTGTGGTGGTTGGATAATCTTCATAGTTCATACTTTTAACCTAAATAAGTTAATTTCTTGAAAATGTTTATCTCAGTGAAATTTGTAATTTTTTTATCATACGTTCAGAATTTGAAGCTGTTAAGTACAGGTTAACATAACCTAATATAATGGATGACTAGACATAATGTTGTTTGTATTTTGCTCATGAAAATTTTTAATTATATATTTCCCCCTATTTCTTGTCTATTAATAATGTCTTCTCTGTTGGCTTTGTTCCTAGTTGGACCAAATAGCATGCCATGCCAGCTGATGGTTGGGTTCTTTGCATATGCAAAATCCCTTGAAATAAGTGTGGACAAGAAGGAGTTAGAAGGTATCTTGATTGCCTTTAGGAATTTATTATTAAATTCTCCAATAAAGCCTAAACACTTGGGAAATTTTACGGAGTGTGTTTTTTTTTTCCCTTCTTTCCTTTGCTCTTGTTTACTGGATCTGCAAAACTTGACGCCGCTACTTCCTTGGATAGATGCTCATTGGTACAGTAGAGAAGCTGTAAGAAGAGCTTTGACAGTGGCAGAATACAAGAAAGCCCAAAGAACTGCAGCAACAAAGGTAGAACAAATGTGCAAGGGAGTGGAAAAAGGTCAGCTTGGCTGCAGATTTTAACCTGGAAAGTGGGGAACTTGCTTCAATGTTTGTACCTGGACCCTACGCAGTAGCCCATCGCCTTATTTCCTCGTGGGCCTTCCAACATATACCTAATGGTGTTGACTGCCATTGAAACCAAAATTGTAGGATTGTCTGAAATTCATTAGTGTTATATTTTCTCTTCAATTTGTTGTAAAGATTTTGCACTCCTTGACTGGGAGAGATCTAGTTAGATTTTGCTTTATTATTTTCTCATTTAGAGATCATCCTTCTATATTACCAATGGACATAACTATAGTTCTTTGGTTTCTTGTCTTTTTTAGTTTTAATTTTAATGTAAATATCTTTTTTGGTTTAAATAAAATCAAAATAATGAATTAGTTAAAGAACAAACAAATAAGTGTCCTTACAATACAACCTTAGTACAAAGTCACTGAGATGGGCAAAATATAACTAAATTTACATGTTTAATATCGAGTTTTTTAATAAAAATATAATATATCGATGAAATTTTTTATAATACTTAAATATTATCTTATTATTAAAAATTTGATAGTAAATACTTCAAATTTATACAAGAAGATATTCCATTTAAATAATATTCAAATAGTTTTCAATTTTCACTTTCAAATATATATATATATATATAATTTTAAAACTATAATGAACAGCATTCATGGTAAATGTTATTTATAAATACTGTTTATATCAGATTTTTTTGAAACACTTTTTTTTAATTTGATTGATTGACACAGTTATTGAGAGAACATCAAGCGGGCCAACTCTGAAAAGCAAGACATGTCGTTTATACCATGAAACAGGAACGACGGGTTGCATGAGTTCCTCCATTGAAATGGCGAACACTTTGACGTGGCCCAATAATTCGCACCCACCGCGCATGTGATCCATCACATTCTCCAATGGATTCGGCGCACATTAACATTGCCCAAAATCCCCCGAAAGAAAGGGGAGGCTCTGCCTGTGGAGTCTTGAGCTGGAACCCAAACTCTTCCATCTCTATACAGTCAGTGACCTCAAAAGTTGGAGTCTTGAGCTAGAACGCTCATTCCACTGTACCATCTGGATTCGTTTCTTGTCTCAGCGAACTGAAATGGCGACTTTCTTCCGGAGGCTGGCAAGAGGCACTCCTATTTCATTTATAAATGCCTTTGGTGGCCATTCCAACTCTAGTCACAGTAATTTCCGTGTTCCTTTTGGTGCAATTGCGGCGATCTCCGGTGGATTCTCCTACTTATACTACTTTTCCTCACCCAACCTGGTAATTTCTTATGATATTCTCAATTTGGGTTTTCTCGTGCTGTTATGTTTTTCTCATTTGATCGCTAACGCGATGTGCAGCAATTGCTTAATAGTTATTATGTACTGTGAAATATTATGCGACTTAAATTGTCATTCAAGTGGTTTGAATTGTTTTCTATGGGTCATATTGTGCTTGCTCATTTTTTGTGTATGTTTTGGGATTATTGGCGGCTCGAAAGAGAGCTTATAATATTTGAAGCAGTTTATTGCTCTGATACCCTTATCGCTGATCATTCGATGGATGAAAGTTAGTGTCCCCGAAGGAAAAAGAAACTATGGGAAGAGAATTGTAAAATGTCATATGTGATTCGTACTGTGATGGTAATGAGACGAATTTAATTATTTGGAACATTGTTGTCTGATAGTAATGACTAATGTATGCTTAATATTTGGTTCGAATGTTTTGTGAGTGACATAGTGTCATAAGATTTTTTTTTTTCCTTTTTTTCAATCTTAAATTTGGATCTTGCTCGAAATAACTGCACTTTACAGTATTTTATTTGAATCGATTGTCCTTGTATCAGTTTTTGTCCTGACCAGGGTACTCAAGCGGTGTCCATTTGCAGGTTCATTTGGAACAGATAAAAGAAGAGGAAAGTCAAAATATTGGTGAGTATCCTATTCCTCTGTGGGTGGACATGTATCACGCTAGCCCCTGCCCACATGAACATAATTGTTTGTGATTGTCCATCATGGGTATAAATATAATACAAGAACTATTTAGTGGTATAACTTATCATGATTCATGAATAGTGTTAGAGTCCTAAAGTCAATATTCAAGAAACAATATGGAACTGTTTAGGAAAGTTGCAGTGAAGTTGTTGGATTGTACTTTCCAGATTAAATATTGTGACAAAGATATTGCTCTTTTTATAAAATTGTTCTTGGTTTATCACACATAATAGTTGAGTTCCTCCTATTTCAAGTGCCTCATAAAGAAGATAGCGGATGTTTCTGTTGTCATTTCAGCTCTGGTTCCCGATAAATGGATCGAATTTAAGTTGCAAGACACTGCCAGGGTTAGTCACAATTCTCAGTTATTCAGGTATATACTATGGGACAAATACAAATTATGAATTTGTATGCATATTTATAAAACAGCTTAATATATAATTTTGAATGTATCAATCACTTTCTTATTTATCCATGCGATACTGATTTTCTTATGATTTCTCCTCTGACTCTGTTGATTCATGTTACTCATTTTTCAATTAAAAGTTATGTAACCCACATGAAGTGTGTCTCCTAGTATCCATTTAGCGGTTTCCTTCATGTGGTCACCATGCTTTATCCTTTATGTGCATCTTAGGTTAATGTTCGGTCTTTCTGGGGAATGTTTGAGTATGTATCAGTATCTCCATGAGAGAAGCAATTAGGCAAAACATTTCAGTCTAAATTGCAAACGCAGTGATTTTAAGCCTAAATTATATTTACTTGAATATCATTTTTTTTGTGTGTTATACATTCTGTTAATATTGAAGCTTTGGTCCTTATCAGATCCCTTTTGTAGATTTTTGTTACTTTAGTTGTTCCTCAGTTATTCTGTAGAACTATATGAGGAGAACTAATATGTTTATCATATTATGCACGACAAGGTCCACAACTCAAGTATAAAATGCTATCAATTCATCAATGCTATGTTAAATTTTATTATGAATTGTATACTATAAAAAGCAAATTGAACTCTAACATTTTCATAATTATCTTATTTTCATGTATTTAAATGCCACACTTGGTGTGATACTGTGAACTACTTTTTTTATTAGCATAACTATCTCTCTCTCCCCCCCCCTTGTATTTCAGGTTTTCGTTTGATCCTACTAAGAAGTTGGGTTTGGATATTGCTTCTTGCATTCTTACAAGGTTTAGTATACTGTTTATAATTCATATGGTTTTGCTATTGGTACTGTAGAATTTTAAATTGTGTTTCACTGTGATGTGGCCTCAAATCATCCCTGAAACTGCAGGGCTCCGTTGGAACAAGATGCTGAAGAGAAACCAAAATATGTCATTCGTCCGTAAGTTTTTCTGCTGATAGTGACTACTTCATTGTTTTCATCTGTCTTGTAAAGATTTTTTTTTTTTTCCTTTGAATCACATATTGTAAAGCTCATTTTGTGGACTGTGTAGTTTTCCCACACCATTACCACATCCCCTTCCATTATCTTCTAGGAACATAACAAAGAGATTTTACCTCATGCTAGCTTCAGACAATAGAATAGCAAAATATGAATATACTTTATAATTATATTGCCTTGAAGGCTGCAAAAACTTTATCCTCTTATTATCAGAGTTAGTTTGGAAGTTGGCCCTGTTTTCTTCAAATCTTTTTAGAGGGTATGGGGGTAATATGATGGTGTTCAAACATCTGAAAGAGTGAAAACAAGGAATACAGAGTTCAGGGAAAGTTAACTCTGGCGCAATCAGCAAGCATCAAACTAAACTAAAAAAGTCGTAATTATGCCTTATAATCAATGAATGACTTTTTTTTTTCACTTTCATTTCATATCTTGTAATACACTTCTGAGGTGGGATGTATTTGCATGTTATGAATATTTGCTTCCATATAATCTATAATTGGCTTTAGTCCACGATCACAGCCAAGGAAATTATTTTTTTATTATTATGAGTAATAATCTAATTTTGTTGAAGGAAAGGATGGGGGACTGTGAAAGTAAAAGTCTGAGAAGAATAAAGTACTAAAAGTTTGCTCTTAATGCGGATGTCATGTTTTAGATACTTTAATTTCTTGCTGATTATTGAATTTTTATAGAGGTAATTTAAGAAGGTATTTATGTCTCAACCTCCAGGTATACTCCTATATCGGATCCAGAATCTAAGGGATACTTTGATTTGTTAATCAAGGTATGTCACTTATTGGGGGAATTACACTTCTCGTCTTGTTATTCTTAGGGTAGAGAACTGAAAAGAGCTGCTTGAGTGGTTTACATTTCAAATTGTTGCAGGTGTATCCTCAAGGGAAAATGAGTCAGCATTTTGCAAGCTTAAAACCAGGCGATGTAGTTGAAGTGAAAGGGTATATCATTTGCAATAACATTAAAGGATCAACAGAATACTTTCCATGCCTTAACTTTCTATTGGAATGGCATTGGTTTTTTTTCCAGGCCCATTGAAAAGCTCAGATATACTCCCAATATGAAGAAGCATATTGGCATGGTAAGCCTTTTGATTATGGCATACATTGGCAATGATGAAATCTGGGATTCATTGTTGATCTGTTGATTATCACCATTTAGATTAGTCAATGGTATATATTTTTATGCATGTTTGTGAACCTGGTGGAGGGTAAAAGTCATAGTTGTTAATGGTGTGTTGTGTCGTGATGCAGTGCTTGCCATGCAACACTTATGGCCTTGCAAAATTCAAATGGCATGCCATGGTGTGTGCCACATGAATTCACTCGGTAGCAGCTTAAATGCATCACTACACCTCTTTTTTTTTTAAACCCTTTTCATTAAAGAAGAATATGATATATTTGGCCACTATGCAAATAACCAAGGCCTACAATGCTGCTCAGAGAGCTCCTTTAATAAAAATTGCCTGCCAGTTTTGTTTGTCACACTTTTCTTTTCACTATTCATTAAATTATAGAAAGAACCGAAATGAAATTCATTTGCTTGACAAGTAGTATGTGAGGAATAAGCATAAGATATATAGCCATGTTTCATTTTTCTTTTCTGAAGTTTTAACTAATAAGTAGTCAATGATGAGGATATTAACATCCTCCTCCTCTCCTAAACTTTTAGACTCCTAAACACTTTCAACTTCAGCATGTTCATTATTTGTTTGATACTGTATTTATGCTTGATACATTTGGGTTTTGGATGATTGGTGGAGGTAATATGAGTTAAGCTGTTCATTAGTCGTTCTATTTGGGCATTGTTGCTATTTTGGATTATGTAATTATATGTGCACAGCATAGCAACATTGTGCATTGCACACCATGGCTTCTAGAGCCCTTTCTGTGACAGCACAATGTGCACCATTAACAATTGTGGTTCCGATAATCCAATTCCCATATGTATGTTTGGGGCCTTCACTCAAAATGCACCTTCTTGTTGCTATTTACTCACTCTCTTGTTCAGTGGCTATCAATTCAATATAATTTTATGTGTACTTGAGCTTTATTCATTTACTTTTTAATTGTGCCACTCAGATTGCTGGTGGCACAGGAATTACTCCAATGCTTCAGGTTATTGAAGCTATATTGAAGAATCCTGATGACAAAACTCAGGTAGGCTATGAGTCTCTTTGTTGATAGCTTCTACAATTTTCCACATGATATACAGCCGGGCTTTCCCAACTATTTTCTAGAATTATATTGTCAACTAAATATTTTATGAACAAGTTTTTAGTTTTAATTTATTGAGACTGTTTAGGAAATTTGACTCATATTTCCTAATATACATTGGGGGTCATTTTGTTCACGCAAAGTCCCCCCCCCCCCTCTCTCTCTTCTAATAAACATGATAAAATCATCGTTTATGGTGGCCTTTTACCCATACAGATATCGTTGCTTTATGCTAATGTCTCTCCAGATGACATCCTGCTCAAACAAAAGCTTGATGTTTTAGCGGCTAGCCATCCAAACTTAAAGGTAATGTTATTTCCCAACTAGTTACTCTTTTTATTCCAAAGTCAAATCTCATTAATCAATGAATTAATGTAATCTTGTTGGCAAAATTTATAGATATTCTACACTGTAGACAATCCGACAAAGAATTGGAGAGGTGCTGTAGGTTACATATCAAAGGACATGGCTGAGAAAGGCTTACCTGGTCCTAGTGATGATACCCTAATCCTTGTAAGTTTTACTTTTGCAAATATATCCTTAAAAACTTCTAAATAAGATTTGGCACTTGCTTTGAAGGCACTTTTCATATATTGAAACAATTTGAACCTCCAAGGATATTTATAATATGTTTTCTTTTCTATTTGTTGTTTAGAATACATTAAGTATCCATATTATGAGATGTTTAAAAATTCCTGTTTGACTTATTAAGAGCTCCTTCTATGGCAAATTAGGGCCCATTACAAATATTCTGCTACCTAAGCTTCAGATCGCTTATGCAACTAATCTTGATCTCCACCAAAAGAGCTAGAAGAATCGTTGACTTATTTCAAGATTTAAGATTATTTGAATCTTTCTGGGACAGGATAATTTATGCTTTTCTTATGAGTTCATCTGCATGTAGTTTCAGTTGATTATTTTGTTTGCTAGTCAGGGAGTTGATTTATTGTTGTTATCGGGAAAGCTGCTATCATTATTATTATTACTACTACAAAAACATTTGCAACTAATGTTACATTCTCCTGCATGTTCAGGTGTGTGGACCCCCAGGTATGATGCAACATGTGTCTGGGGAAAAGGCTAAAGACTGGACACAAGGAGAGGTATAAGATTGTTGTGTGTTAGTTGTGCGCATGACCTAGTTGTCCGGATCTCTGTAATTTAGTACACTTCTTGGTTGATTTTCTGCAGGTTTCTGGCATACTCAAAGAGCTTGGATACACTGAGCAAATGGTTTATAAATTTTGAGAAATTTAAGATTCTAGCACCTGATGTGAGCACTTATCGGCACAGAATTTGACAATGAAGTGATTTCTCAAGAAAAACAGTTGGCTGTGGATGAAATTCAAGCATGGAATAAATCCTAAACTGCACACCATAGAGAATTGATAATTGTTCTGAAGTGGCTTTTGAATTTTGAAAATTTTGTAGTTGGCAATTCAGTTGTCCATGGCCTGAGATGGCTGTCAATAAAGGGTATTCCCATCTGGGGTAAACTCGCTCTGTTACTTTGCCCACTTCTGAAACATCTTTTTTAGAAAACTTAGGTGCTGTTTTAAAGATGTTTATTCTATGATTTTTTTTTCCAATAAAAATATGACACTTGTATGTTTTTTACAACTTAGTTTTATATGATTTTTATTGAACAATTTAATTAGCAAATATTTCAATAATTTTACTATAAGTTGCCTTTTCTTTTTTAAATTGCTTTTCCCTTTTTGTAGAAATGTTTAAATTATAGGGCTTTTTTATTATGAAAATATATTAAATTGGAAAATATTTACCATATTCTTATAGTAATGAAAAATTTAGAACTATCATTTTTCATATTTTGGTATCTACGGGATTTTAATTTAAAATTTAAGATTCAACTCAATAATAATTCAAAATTAGATTATATGACTTTTAAAAAAAAATAAATTACATAAAAAAATATAAATGAAAATAATATGAAATACTCTTTATGAATACCGAAAATAAACTGGATAAACTGGTGACCAATGTCGTCCAATTTAATATATTCATTATAATCTAAAACCAAAAAACAGAAAAAAGAAAAAAGCTGATTTATTCGCCATGGCCAGAAGTCATATTATGAGTCAATATAAGAGATTCAAATGACATAAGCACCTGTACATTTTCCACACCTTCTAATTGACAACAATTGGCTGAATTAAATAATTAAGTAATCCCATACCATTACCAACGTCATTTTTTGAAATTCAGAATTTTATTCAGTTAAGCAAAGACATGATATGGAAATGATATCCTAGTCTTTGTGCTTATCTCTCTCCCATTTCCTCTTTGATTTTGTGCTTTCTACATGTTACATAGTCTTTGATTACCAATTCCAACTCTTATGCTAAACAATTTAAAATCTGACATACTTAATTCGATGTAACTGTGAAGGTTAAATTTGCCAACTTGAGGCTGAAAATGGCATCATATTAAGACATAGATTTTCATCATCATTGGCACAAAATGTGAGAAGCTATCGGCATAGTAAACTATTTACTGCTTATACCGTAATTACCTTGGTGACCACAGTAATTATTAATAAAAATTTTCACATATATTTTTTTCATTAAAAATAAATAAAAGGAATCTATATATATATGTGTCAATGAATCTCATCACATCCTAAAACATTCATTTAATGAGTTCCTATTAGTTTATGACACTTGTTTGTAAAGAATTTTTAGTTTTTCACCCACCAAATCCCTAAATAAATTCCCTTAATAATTTTCTTCCTAATATTCTTTTTTCTTTAACTTTTGTGGGGTCACTTTCTCCAATCTCTCATTCACTCTCTAACATCAAACACAAAATCAAAAATTCTAATTGGGGTTTAAAATCACCCTTCAACCATATCACATACACACACACGCACAAAAAATGGCTGAGTTGAAGAGGTCAGTGACATCCTTCAGGAGGCAAGGCTCTTCAGGATTGGTATGGAATGACAAGTATGTCTCCGAGGTTAGAGACCCTAACCAAACAAAGGCTAACCCAGAGGACAATGAAAATCAAAGAGTGGAAGCCAGAAAGCTCAGGCAGTCCCAGAGCGTAGGAGCCACTAGCTCGATCGGTCGGAGCCAATCAGCCGGAGCAACCCTATACCGGAAGGTCAAGGTTGCACCACCGTCCAAGGACCCTCCGTCTCCTAAGCTATCTACCTGTGGATTCTTTTGTTTCCCAGTTGTTACCACCCATCAATTATATCCGAAGTCTAAAAAAAAACATAGGTGATCTTCAATTTTAAAAAAAAAAAATTTGTGAACTGTCTTATAAGATTGATTCATAGAACCTAATGCAAATATTGTAGATACCTTATTGTTATGTCTTTCTGATGTTTTGCGTTCATTTTAATCTTTTTTCAGTCTCACAGGTTATCACTTTGTTCATAATTTTATTTGACTGTTTTTATCAATAATAACAAAATGAAAATCTTGTTTAATGAAATTCTATGAATCATATGTGATACTCGTCCAAATTGTGTATTGCTGTTAATTTTCTTTAAAGATTTGAAATCAAAATTGGACAAATTTTTATACAAAATGATACTCAACTCTTTTTTTTTTTTTCATGTCTACTTCTCTTTCCTCTGTATGATTTTCTCTACTATGCTTTGCCATTGAGCGGTTGAGCCTTTGAGTAACAGATTGTGATTTTGAACATTTGGCAATCCTCGAACCCAGAAAGAAAGAAATTGGCCAAAAAAAGAAGGTAGCATTCAGATATTATAACGTTTAATTAATGGCCTAATACGAACGAGAAAAATAAGTTGCTTGCCAATTTAATTTCACGTCCATAAGTTCCAGATTCCATAAATTATGGTGATTACTGATTAGTAATTACTGACATGGAAGTCCAAATTTGAAAGAAAGATAAGCATAAAGAATTAATAGGTCTTAGATTTGGATTTCTTTATCTTAAACCTAAAGGAAGCTAATTAAGTTGGGTGTAATTAAGAATAAAACTTATAACAAAGATACACGTATAAGAAAGGCTAAAATATATTTTAAGTTATATATAATTTTTAAAATTTGACAATGAATTTTTTTTAAATTTAAAATTATATACAAATGATTTCTTACCGTTAAATAGTTAGGTTTTTTTTACTAAAGAATGTATATAAAATTTTTACACATAACTTAGAATTTAAGAGAATTATTTGCATAAAAAATAAAGTTTAAGAATATTTATTTAATCTGATATATTATCCTATCATTAGTAAATTAACAAATTTATTAACGACAAAAGTTATTTATGTAAATTTAAAAGTTTTAAAAAATATATTATTAAATTTTAAAAATTAAAAAATTATTTATACATAATTTAAAATTTAAAAGATTATATGTGTTTTAACCTATAAAAATCTGAATACAGACTTTGCCACCGCAGTAAGTTGTTGCTAACCATTATCAAGCCTAATCCAAGGCAAAACGAGCAAGCAAAACAAAAGAAAATTGTCTCTTAACCATTAAACATTACTTCCTTTCACATTTTCACTTAATTACATTCGTAAATAGCAAAGCAAAAAAAAAAACTTATTTCTTGTTTAATGTTAATTTTTTTTTCCTATTTCCAATTCTAGCAAGTACGCCTACCAATATACTAGTGTCATATCCATACAAGACGGATGCGTTTTCTTCTGGATCATACCGCGGAAATATAAGGCCTGTTTGGTTTGTGTTTTCAAAATAATTTTTTATTTTAAAAAAAACATGTTCAGAAATATTTTTAAAAGGTATGCTTTGAAAACAATTTTTGAATTGTTGTTTTCAAAACAAAAAACTGAATCGACTATAACATGTTCCCAAAAACGCTATTTTAAAAATACTATTTTTATAAGGTGGTAAATTTATAATTTGATAATTTATTAATGATATTTGTATATTTATTAAACTGTCATTCTCTTTCATATTATTTATATATTTTGAGTAACGTTATATTTTTATATCAATATACTTATAAAATAATTGATAATTTATACTTGATGTTTGATTTGTTAATGAAGGACAACATATGACATATACAGAGAGAGAGAGAGAGAGGTTGTGTTTGGTAGAGTAGAAGGATTTTTAAAGAAATAGAAAGGAAAATAAAGATGAGAATAAAAGGAAATTTTATATTTTAAAATTACATTTGGTATACCAAAATCAATAGAGTGAAAAATAGTGGATATTTAATAGAGTGAAAAAGAATCAAAATGTTTTTATATGAAAAAGAATTAAAAAAAATTAAACCAAACCTTTTTATATTTAGATATTTAATAGAGTGAAAAATAGTGGATGAATAGAAATAGAAGGTGAAGAAATGCCCGAAATGCCTTTAAACCAAATAAATATTAATAAAATTAAATTTATTGCCAATTAACAAACAAACAAAAAAAATTAAAGGGGGTCTTCATAAAACCCATATGCAAGTATCCTTCATCCTCCTTCCCCATTCATTGTCATCTTCATCGCCCCTCCTCTTCACCGTCACATTTTTTTCTCCTTTATGGTTCATAAGTAAAGAAAAAAAAAAAGATCAAAAAACAAATAGAAAAGGAGCAAAAACAAGGGGCAACTCAGTCTTTTCATCTTGCTTTCTGGGTGAACAGTATCATTTCATCCATTTAGAGGGAATGTGCCCAATGCTTTAGAAAGGTTGAAGAAAGAACAATCTAGTCTGCCAAACGTGATTTTCTTCTCTTTCAATCTCGTTTTCAATCTTATCCAATCTATCAAAACGTAACGAAAGCCAACTAACAATATATCACGAATATGTTGGTACATCAAATTCCTCAAAAATTACAATATAGACGCATGCATAACATGATAGCGCATGCATACAAAATCACATTTGACACAATATTGCATACATGCACACAAACACACATGATATGTTAACAAGTCAAACTTCAAAAAAAAAAAAAAAACATAAAACTGACACATATGATCTTTGCGTGAAGGGACATATATACAAACACGTGACACAATACAGGATACGCACATACAAATACACAAGACACAACATTGCACAGCCTGCTCGCACATATACACTTGCACGCAACACAACTCAATCTTGCAATGCAAATATATGTGTGTGCACATAAATATACTGTGCACGACACACATATACATATATACACAATAAAACATTTTACATGCACATGTGCATGCAGACATGCTTATGACACGATATATTGTACATACATGGCACGACAGCGTACATGCACACAAACATGATACAATATCATAGACACGTACACATACACACACACATGCGGGGTCAGGCACGAATTCACAGCATAATGCTACTCATATACACATGACATGTCAAATTTGGGTCAATTGGGTTTTTTTAGAAAAAAAAATTGTTTAAAATACTATTATCTGAATGCATTTTCAATTATTTTGATTTTAAAAGTATTTTTAGAACAAATTATTCGAGCGAAATTTCTTATTTTTATTTTTGAAAATTATACTTAAAAATTAGTTCACAAAATATTTTTTAAAATAATAAAACAAAACCAAAATCAAAAGATCATAATTTTTTGTTCTTTTTTGGCAAGATAGGCCCTTAGCTTGAGAGAGAGAGAGAGAGAGAGAGAGAGAGAGAGAGATTCAAAAGCAAAAGCCTATTTGAGGATAGACAGAAGCAAATTATGAAGCCGTACGTGATGGGATTTTGCAGTGATAGAATAAAAATGAAAGGGGCTCTTTCAAAAGTTAATTTGCTACACTTAAATCCACTCGCTAAATTGTAAAGCGACCATGGGAATCAAAGTCATTCAAATTGTAGAAGAATGGAAAGGGAACAGTTCATAAAGCTACCTAGATACTTTTAAAAATAAACTACTCATATTAACATGCCCCTATATTTTAAATTATACCAGAATATTTCAAGTTTTATCATATCTATCTGTATCAAAATACATACATGCTTTTTAGGAAGCATTGAATGCTTGTTGAAAGATACATTCACTCCCTATCACTTGGTTTAAAAATGGAATCATGGTAGGAATGCAATCCCATCTCTATTCCCTGATGGGAAACAAAGAAAACATTAACTTTCATCAAATCGGAGAGATTTTGAGAATCCTAGAAGCCACAGACTGTAAGATGTATGCAGAACCATTCTCAAAGGCCAAGAAGGGACCACAACAAAGGAATTAATAGTTGGCAAAGCATAACCACTTACTTCCACTAAGAGAAGAAGAAAACAAAAACAAAATGGCACTTATAATATCAACCTATGCATTTGTAATTTATATTCCTTTCTAAGAATATTGTTAATTCTTGTTAGCTGATACACACATTAGTAATGTTAGTTGCCCTTTGTATTTCTACTATATTTCATCAAGTGTTGCTATCCAAGCATTTATGTTCTACTTTAGTAGTTGGCAAGTCATGAACCATTTTCCAGTTATGCCTCTATATCCTGCCTAGGTGCTCCTTTTATGGCTATAACATCTCCCTTGAGGGACAAGTAAAGCATAGATTGTCAAAAAGGAGGCACTTTGTTATTCTCACAGACTCACAGTAAGGAAAAGTTTACTTTTTCATTTAGGGGTAGATTCAAGAAGTCTAGTAAGGCTACGTTTGCTTTGCCATTAATTGAATCAAAGCTAGGTAGAGTTCACATATATAAAGGAGCCCCATTTACCCTCCTGATTTGCAGTACTCTCTTTCTTGATCTCTGCTTCTCAAAATTGTGGAAGTTGCAGAAATGGGAGTTCCTTGCAGCCCAAAACAGTGAGCTGAGAAGTTCTTGCTGTGATTTTGGACTGAAGGGAGCTCCTAGTTCTTCAATTTCCCCACCCTCCTCTGGCTTCTTCTCTATCAGGTCAAAGGCTTCAAGTTTGACCAGCATACATGTCATCTGTAAGTTTTATCTTTACACTTCTGTGCAGCGGCGTTTTTCTTCTCACTCATACTAAGAAGATCCTCATTTTGGAGCATTTAATTGCCATCCTCATAGTCAAAAGCTTTTTCGAATAAATAAAAGCAATTTCACACATACATATTGAAGGTATCAATAACCGCTGCTGGCATTTCCTAATTTACCAATCTTTAAAAGGTTGTTTCCGGGTTTCGTTCACCCATTGTTGCCATCCATAGTGTTCCAATTTAAACAGGGTTGGAAGCTTTGTCAAGGAGTGATCCTAGGATGCAAATAAAAACCAACCTCCCTTACTCATGTATGGGAAGCCACTTCAAATTAAGGGGACTTAAGCCACTCTGCTAGGTTTGTATGCACTTGCGCAATTAAGAACTCTGAAATTATCAAGCATATGTTGTTGTCTAGGATTTTCTACTGCTAAAGAGATTTTTTTTTTTTTAAAGTATAGAAAGAAGATCAAACTTATAATCCTTTATTTAAATCTTCATTCATCTAACCACTTTAGCTAACTTTAAATGGCTATAATAAATTGGTTTAGTTCCATTCATCTTATTTTCTTGAAAGAAATAAAATTACAAAGATTGAAAGGAGATTTTCACTGTTGTTAAAAATATTATATTATATTTTTCTGTTTTTCCCCTAAAGTTTTAAGTTTTGAAAGAACCTCATCTAAATCTTATGATAATATGTCTGTTACCGTAGTACCTGATTTAGCTTGGCATAATTTTGCATTATAACTATTTCCTGTTTTTTAATTTCATTTCAAATTTAGCGGAATTATGACTGTGGATCACCTCATGTCCCCAAAATCCCATCCCCACAAAAAGACCAGAAAAAAAATAAACGAAATAAGAAACTTCTAGAAATTTGAAGTTTCATAAGCAAGTCTTCTTAGCCATTTTTTTCGATCACATATAATTTTTTCCCCCCCAGAAATATGGTTTATATTATTATTGCATAAAAGAGTTTACTTGTAAAGCGCAAATACATATAGATAAATAGACCCACACTAAGAGAGAGAGAAGAGTTGGAAAGAAATGTGGTTGATCTTGGGCACGCCTTCTGGGTGTTCAGATTGAATAAGGTGCATGCCGATGCCGTAATTTAATAGCCTATACAGGATCATAATTTACAATCAAACCCTAACAAGCAAATAGTATTCAAATTCAATGCAAAAACAGAGAAAGCATGTAAGCAAATAAACAAGGGTTCTTATTTGGTTGAATTGAATTTTGATTTGAGTCTCCAAATCTTGGGCAAGTCAGTTTTCTCTGCATTAAAAATGAATTTACAGGAAATGAAACACGAAGCGCAGTTTTAATTCAAATTCAAAGCAAAACAGAGAAGCAAAAACTGGTTCTGTATCTGTTTCCACATGGTTTCTGAGCGTATTGAGTTAAATTTTGATTTGGGTCACCAAAATTCTGGTAAGATCGATTTCTTAAGACAGAGAGTTCGCTCAAGTTTGAAGCATCTATGCTAATCTTCATCGACGTTCTCATACCAAGCACCTTTGAAATCGAAAGAACTGGGCTTTCTAATAACAATAATTACATTACTACTAATCAGGGGTGGGCACGGGCGTCGAGCATTGCTTCAGGCTTACTCTCGGCCCGATTTCAATTTCAAGACAAAAAATGTATCCTCAGTCCGACTCGGCCTCAACTTGGCCCAATTTCAATCCGGTCAAATTCGGGTCTGAGCAGGGCAATCGAACTCTGGTCCAACTTTTTTAAAAAAAATTAAAAAAATTAAAATTTTATATTTATTTAATTATTTTAAACATATAAATATTTTATTAATATATTTTTTTAAAATTTACGCAATAGATATAAAAAATATAAATTCAAATGAGAATATAAAAAAAATATATAGTAGTTAAAATTTAAAAATATATATATTTTTTAATTTTATTTTTTTTATATAAATGTGATAATTATATTTAAAAGAACTCTAACATAAATTTTAACCTCTTTAGTAATTTATAATTTATAAAATATATTTAAAAATTTTTGGCTAAAATTATAAAAAGACTCTTAATTTTTTTTTTAATTTAATCCCTATCTTTTTATATATATATACCTCGAGTCACGCTAGTCCCGACAGGGCCAAAGAGTTGTTTCAAAACCAATCCAGACTTGAGGTATTGTCTTGATCTAATCTTATTTTAATTTAAAAAAAAAAAAGATTTCTCACCCATCCCAACCCGATAATGTTTGAGGCGAGCGGGGCTAGCTTTACCTACTACAATAATAATAATAATAATAATAATAATAATAATAATAATAATAATATATTATAATTTACGTTAATATCCCATTTTTAATAGCTTTTCTTGCTTCTAATTTGTATGTTAAAATCACCTTTATCTTAGAACCTTTTTTTCATTCCTCCTAAAAAAAGGAAAAAAAAGTTATCTTCCACTAATAAGCTGATGGGTTCAAAAGTTTGATTGGAAGGATAAGTTAAGTGTATTTTTATTTATTTTTTAAATCTGTTTTACTTTTTTTTGTTTTTATTTTCAATTTTTTAAAAATAATATTAAAAATTTATATCCTTCAAACTTACATTACTCTATTAATAATATTGTAATGCTTAAAATATTTGTTTTTTCATTAAACTTTCAAACAACAATCAAGTAAATTATTTTTTTAATTATACTATAATCCTCCACTCTCATCTTCTTTGAATAAAGGCCCATCCCTAGTGAATTTAGGACTCATTTTCATTTTATCATGATCTTAACTTTCAATTAATAGGTAGCTTTTCATTTTCATCATCAATTTTTTCTTTCATCTTCAACCTTAATATTCATTATGGGGAAAATTTTTTTGTGCATCTCCATTCCTTGTATCTCCATAGATCCCCACGATAATCTTGTAAGGCGATACAATAACAAACGTCTTCAATGATAATAACACAAAGTTGTAGCTCTACAATGAACGAAAATTGAAGATAGGGAGAAGGGTTTCTAATATAAGATGGGAGCTTTCAAATTTTAATATAAGAAAACTTCCATTTATTTGAAAAAAAAAAAAGCATCTCTTCTCTACTCATCTCAGTCATTATTTAAATTGATTTGATTTGAATAATTTAAAATTTAATTCTTTTAAAATTTTAATTTTTTAAAAAACAAAACATAAAATATAAATAAATTTCCAACTATTAATTTTATAAAAAAATAATGAATGAGATTAAAACAAAAATAAAATTTAAAATTTAAATCTCAGACTATTAAGATGGATAAAGAATCCATATGCATATTTTTTCACTATCATGTTCCAACACATGGCCTCGTGGGGTTAAGTATATACGCATTATTTCAATAAAACTAACCATCTCTCCACGTGACTAGAGACAATTATTCTTAAGCAACAAAATGGAGTACTTGTTCTTTGTTTAGCGAGTTATTTTAACAATTAAAAAATTTAAACTTTTGGTTTTAAACTGGAATACAATCATCAATAGTAATAACTAAATTAGAATAAGAAAGTTTTCAATTGTTACCTAACAATAATTTTCTAATAAACATTCTGACACAAATGAGATAGAATTTTATAAGGGCACTTGATGGCTAAGCAAGATATGCTTATTGCTTTTATGAAAGTAATATTTGGTGTCCAAAAATATTTTATTACGTTTTAAAATTTATATACTAATGTTATAATTAAATCATTATTCCTGAAAATAAAATATACTTTCCCCTTACGTTTAACAAGAACAAAAAGGTTGTATTAAGAACAAAAAACGTGTTTTTGAATGAAAATGGTTCCAAAAAATGTACTTGGACTTCTTCTTTTTTTCCTCTTGCTTTATATACCCATCTTAATCATGACTGGGTAGAGCCATTGATCACTCACCTTCCATGAGTTTTTGAAATGCTTTTTATTTTGAACCTCTCAAAAGAAAAAAAGATAAATAAAGGCATTAGATTTTTTTTATATACATAAAAAGAAACATATAATTGAAATTAAAGGAGGAAAAAAAAAAAAAAGAGAGTTTGATAGCCTATATTCCAAATAGCTCCACGAAGTGAATCTCCTCCACCCCACGCTTCCCTCGTCAAATCTTTATGATGGAAGAATAGCGAAAATCAGATACCTTGTCGCCGTCATCCCGCTACACTTGCTGCAGAAAAGCCCAACGCATGCACACTATCAACCAAAGGACTAAGGTACCCTTTTGGGTTTCGTTACAAGCTCAAGCTTTTCATTGATTACTGGAATCGGAGAAAAGGAATTTGCTATGTTGGCATCTTTGAGAAACTGAAATCGCTTTAAATGGGTTTCCTGCTATTTTCTCGTAATTGGTCTTCGGTTCTGCTAGATTATTGAATTCGTAATGCGTTTTAGTTTTATTGATGATATATCATTCTCTTTCTTGGGTATGATCCTTGTTAGGTTGTTCTTTTGCGACGTAATGATGATTCCTATTCCTCTGTGAACTCAATCTGCCATTGGTGTGTGTCTAGTCTTTCACAAATTTGTTGATTCTGAATCTCATTCAAAAGAAAATCATCTGGGCTTAGTTTGTAATTGGATATTAGCAAGTACAGATCACTACAAGATTCTTGGTGGAACAAAATTTCGTTAATTCTGCGGCAAATTATTGTTTTGTTCGCAATTGCTTGATTGGTTTGCGGGATTGAAAGAATCGAATTAGAGAGGTTTTGGTGATACTGTGTGGGGAGGTTCTTCTTGTTGCAATGTCTGGCGGATCACCAGTTGGGGGAGGTGGTTTTATGAGGCAGAGACACAGCCAAGGGTATTCGAGCAGCGGCGATGAGCTTGAGGATGACGCATGCTCGAGGCCGCGTCCTCCTTCGCCTCCAACTCCTAGAGGAAGGACGTGGATCGAAATTCTGGAAAATTTTCTTTGGCTTGCTTCAGCGGCTTTCATCATATATTTTGGTGATCGGCATTCCAATTTGATATATCTCCTCTGCCATGACGACAGGATCAGAAGGTAATAACTCTCCTAATCACGGCCGTGCCCTACCCCCAAAACACCCATTTTTCCTTCTTTTCATCTCTGCCAAGTGCATGTTCTTTTTTTTTGGTTATGTCGGACTTTGTCCGATTATTTCCTTCCCGGACAGTCTTAAGAGTGTACTCTATCACGTTTCTCTGGTGGTTGGTGCATTGTATTTTACTCAGCTAAAGTGAATGCATCAAGACCCACCCCCGAAAAGGGAAAAAAAGGAAAGGAAAAGCTAAAGTAAATGCATGTTCATTTAACTTGCATATGTTTCTTTAATTCCCTATTTCATTGCCATGGAAGGGGAAATGTTCTTTTTTTTTTTTCTCAATTACTGTTTGGCCAATCAATGGAAGACTGGACAACACCCGGTGACACCCCACCGCATGCATGATGATTTCAATTCTAAACATACACAGCTCAATTAAGTATTATTTGAGCTAAAAAAAGCAATCATTTCTTTGTTTTTATTTCACTTCGTTGCTAGTATGAATATTTAGAGCATACTACTTATGCACTATTATTGTACAAAAGATGGTGGCAGTATATAGTTTCAAAGCCTCGACATGATTTATGTCACTGTTGATTAGAGGTTAAAATTGTTCAGGAAAGTGTTGAAAATGGTTGCTATGTATGGGGTTGGAATCTTGCAGAGCTGTTTCAAATATGATAGAAGACTTGTAGCTCCTTAGGTTTTGCCATATTGATAATTACCTGAAGATGCTTGTGTTTATCACATTCACCATATTGTGAAATGTGAAAATAGGGTTAGGGATATTTGTCACCAGTGTTGAATTGTGCTTTTATATTCAACTGCTGGAACTATACTTGAATTGACCTGTTATTAGGGATAATATTGAATTTTCCTATGTTAGAAGGTGTAGAAATGATATGGAATTCCTTGTTTTTACGATTAGCACATCATGGAGGTTTGAATTTCCCCCCTGTTTGAGTAAGGAGGGTTGAGGTATGAGGCTTTTGCCCTCTTGTTGATGGAACAACTCTATTATTAGATTGTTGTCCAATTATCATATTTATCACCTTTTGACATATTTGTTCTTCTTAACAATATCGGCTGTTTCTGTTGGAAATGAACCTGTTACTCATTTAGTATAACATCTATTATTATCTTGTACTAGGTATTAAAAAGTTTACAATTTGGAGTTGATAAGATTTAGCCTAGAGTCCCATTACAATTACAGGATCATGTTGTTGGTTATGGTCTATTTTTCTGTTCAGATTTGATAATTTAAATTTTGCATATAAGCCTTGTGCCCTTATCTCAATGCCTGTACTTCCCACCGGTTGGGGCATGAATGAGTGGTTTTAAAACCAAATTTCATGTTGAAAACTGAACTATTCAATTATAAAGAAAACAACAGTTTTAATGATGTATAAGATGATTGTGATCATACCTGTTTGAAGATATCTGAATTTGAAATGAGGAGGGCATCTGTAAATTTTTCTTATTATTGTGGATTCTGAGTGATTATAATTCTTGGCTTAAATCAGTTTACAATAGTCATGGTATTGTCCTTAATTTCCTTGCAGACTGCCTTTATATCTTGGGATGATAGGTGTTGGTCTGAATGCACTGATTTTCATTTATACAAGTATCTTGGCATGGAGTGTCAGAAGACTTGATGAAAAATGGGGACTAAAAAAGTGGGAAGTAACGAGTGTCACTGCTTTGCCATTTGTAACCGTATTTGGACTCATCTCTTTTTGCTTGTAAAGAATCATCATTTCTTATTTCCATTGCATGTTATGTATAACGGTTTGAGTATGCCCCTTATTGCTGATGCCTTTCCCCTTCCAGGTTCTCCTTTGCCTTGTGGCCAATATGGAGTTTCTTGACACTTCCTCTTCTGGTATGTTAACAGTTTTGTTTTACTTGTACCTACCTACTTGTTTTGTTTGCGACAAAGAGGTAAAGTTGGGACCAGCGATAACTACGTTTGTTGCTTTTGCATTCTGCAGTTTACCCTATTCATGGCTTCCATGGTGATAATCCCTTACCTGATATTTGGGATGTTCCGGCCACAATATGATGAGCTCCGTACAGATTAACCCATATGATTTAAGTGAGGAATAGTACTGACATAGGTGGAGAGTTTCTAACCCACAAGTTGATGATTCGTAGCCATGGCTATGTAGATTGAAGTTTTGTCTTTGAGTAATGTGCTGTGTCACATGCCATGTTTCCCAAACTGGTGCTAACGTGAGAGTTCAAAATCTTTTTATCTAGCAATCACATTGCATAAAAATTATGGTATACCAGCTGACTTTAGTTGCTACAGGGAAAAAAGATTTAGTTGCATCAACAGGTGATATGATTGTATAGCGTGTCAGTTTTGCAAGATTAGTTTTGAGCAATGGTAATTGCAATTTGATTATTGATGATTGGTGAATCTCTTCAAGATTTAAGTCTTTAGTATTCTGTTGAATACTAACTAAATAATACTTGGGGAAGTACTAGTATTTCGGTTTTAATTGGATTAGTAAAATCCCAAGGAAAAAAAAGATTCTAGTGTATTGAATGTAAATCATTTCATAACCAATTTCAAACTTAAAAAAAAAACGAGAATTGTGTTAAGTAAACGATAATAACGTAAAACTTTGTTGAATTTTTATAATATGAATCATATGTATTGAATACATTTGTGCATTAATTCTATTCGTGCATGCCACGATTAAGTATTGAGTACTGTTAATTCTCTTCAAAGATCCAAGTTTACTGTCTATGTTCATTTTGATTGCGATGCCTTGGGTATAGTGTAATTAAATTAGGCATTGGAGGTCTTGATTATTTTGCTTTGGCGCTGCCATTGATCTAACACTGCTTGTGTGCTGAATGGAAATATCCCCAACCCACTATAGCCCATACTGAGGAATTTGGCACCCTTGTGAACCTATGAATTGTCATTATGGTAGGCCCAAAGAAGATATTTGCTACGCCATTGTAATACTTACGGAAGTTGAGTTTTGGTTTTGGTAGTTCTAATTCTAAAATTAGTTCTTGGTTTAAGGAATTCAAGTTTCAATTTCAGTTGAAGTTATATTAACTAAAAAATAGTAAAGTTGACCTAGGCAACAATCTGAAACCCCCCCCCCCCCCAAGAAAAAGAAAAAAAAAGTTATCTTTCCGAACACCTACTTAAGTTATTGGCCAAAGAAAATCCTACTAAAGTAGAATTGTGGTAAAAGGAAAATGTTGGAAGTATATCAGTCACCCTTTTATCTAAAAGCTTGGCCAATTTTCTTTTAAAGTATTTCTGGAAAGTACCATGAGACTTGAAAATATGTGGCTTGAAAAAAATTAAAGGCTTAAAATTCGATTTTGTTGAAAAAAATTATAATCAGCATCCTTTCTCTAATTCAAACTTATGTTTCATTTAAGGTTAACCTTAGATGATCAACATACTTATGAAAATTTCTAACAATCTATTTATTAATTAATGTACTATCAAACCAACCTTAATCATACTTGTTTTAAATATTTTGTAAACATTTTTTCACAATCCCATTTATAACATAACTTAAAAGACCATAGAATATCCATGAAAAAGACCTAAACTAATGCTTCCCTTCCCGAGCAACTGTTTTCTTATTCGAATGCTTCCCTTCCCCGGCTCATAATCTAATTTATGTTTTTTTTTTTCTTTTTGACATTAACTAGAATGATACCCATGCAAATATAGTTATAAATTTTATATGGGTTTTGTAGTAAAAATTGTTGTGGATCCCACAGAAAAAGAATTTTAAAAAAATTGTATTAATCCCGCAAACAGTAATGAATAGTGAAAAATAATATTTCTCTTTTTAACTTATATATATATATATATATATATATATATATATATATATATATATATATATATATATAATAGATAACTTCTTTATATGTGAAAATCATTTCAAATATCATATAGTCAGTGCTAAAATTTTACTAATGTTCAAACCAAGAAATCAACACAGAATAAAACTTATTTTTTTTATATACACTAAATGACATAAAAAAATGCCCGTGGCAAAAAAAATTTGAGGAGTAAATTTTTAAGATCACCTAAAAAATTAGTTTCAGTTGATAAACAAACTAATCCAAAAATATCCTTACGATACAACAAAAAATATATAATATAGGCTTGATTGTAGCCAAATTTTTAAAGTGTATTTATACTGAAGAAAATAAAAAATAAATAAATCTAAACGAAACATTACCTTCCCTTTGTAACATTTTTCTTCAATCCTTTTGTTCAAATCCATTTTATATACTTTACAGATTTAAAGCCTAAAACTACAAGTTTGTCAATACCTACCCATTTCCCTATCGTCATTCATCTAGAACTTGTCCCATTCTCACCCTAAACTCCTGTGGGTTTTTTGTTGGCACCATATTCAAATCTATGAAAGTTAAGGTAAGGTGAAATAGGACAGGATGGGTTCGAACCTTTTTTTAGACTTTTGACAATCAACATATTTTATAAATTTGTTTATTATACGTTCCACGTTAATAACATTAAAAAGGAAAAACTCATTTTATAGTATTTATTATTTAGAAGTCAGTAAAAATAAATTCAACAAATACATAATTTAATAAAAATTATCACATTCCAACCATATATGTATAACAATACTTGTGCTTCATAGTACCATCCTGATTTTATGAATTTATCCTAATATTACCATGTAATTTAATAAAGACCATTTTGTACAATAATTGAATTTAGTTAAATACCTAAAAAACACTTCTTTCAAGTCTGAATTTAGCAGTAGTATTATTATTATTTTAAATTTATGATATTCATAACAGTTTTTATATATATATATATATATATATATATATAGAGAGAGAGAGAGAGAGAGAGAGAGAGAGAGAGAGAGAGAGAGAGAGAGAGATGTCGACAAGTCCTCATATCATTGTAAACTTCTCTTCCACTCCATACAGATGACTATGAAATTGCAAATTCATTAAATTTCAATTAATGAAGCTAAATCACTTTAAAATACTAAATCTATATGAAGTTAAATCTAATTATATATACAAAGTGGACAAACAATCACAGAGTAGACAGTTTTGTTTCTAGATGAATGAATACACAATATTATGTTAAAAATTCAAATGAAACTAAATAATTGACCAAATAATAAATACTTAATCCTTAAAAATAAAACTATGCATATAGGGTTATGAGGCAAGTGATGAATCAAAGCACACCCATCTTGATATCCAGTTAATCGTTGAATTACCCAACCCAACAGGACAAGATAGGTTAGGTTGATGCGAATCAGGCCAAAATTGCCATCCTTACCTAAAATGGATATGCTTAGTTTGATCCAACATATTCTTAGTTACACAATAAAGGGGAAAGAGAATAATAAATTAACTAAATACACAGGTTTTACGATTGCAAAAAGGTACAAGAGTTATTTTTGTCCTAAGTAGCTAGAAAAGATATTTTCCATATACATAGGCTCGACAATAAATCAGGGAACTCGCGCTACAAACCTAACATATAAAACTCCACTAGTGAAAGTTTGGATTCCCTGCAGTAATGCAGTAGGACAGTGACTGAGAGAGAGCACCCCACTCCCTTTTAGTCACTCTCTCTCCTACTACATTCCATATGATACTGAAGGGATCCAAATTACACTAGTGACGAAAGTAGCATAATCTACTCACTCCTGCGTCTTGAAAGGTACGATCGTGCCAGCGAAAAATACTTTTCTTTCTGCCTCTTGTACTCGTCATATCGCAGGAAAAAGTAGCCAAGATAATCGAAATCAATTGAAGAGATCTTTCCCTGTTTAACATGAACAGCTTAAGTAATAGTCATGGATATATGATTTATTAGGAAATTACAAGCGTAGAAGGTGGGGAAAAATATACCTGAATTACAGACCACAAACCCCAGAAAAAGTGCGAGGCCAGTGCATATGTATTTGCCTCAACGTAGAAAGTTTCAAGATCTTTCTCGGACACCTGTGTTGTAAACTAATCAGATGAAGATTTAACTCCAAGATAGGGAGGATGGAGAAGGAGAAACGAAACAAACAACCAATTAGGAGTTGTATAAACTCATATTACAAATCATTATGTGCAAGAGCTTCTAATTTTTCAGAGACTCAAAGCTGACATTTCATTAGCCAGCAACAAGCAACAAGGCATGCCTGACTAAAGCTATCCAAGTCAAAATTTTAAATAATCTAGTAGGATAATAATGGAGATCTCTAGAAAATCTTTTGGCTTGTGGGAAATTATAGCAATTTAACAGCAGCCCACTACAATCAAAGATCAAATCATAGAGCCAAGCTGCTGTAGTGGTAGCACCAAGGGCCTAATAGTGACCAAAGAATAAATGTGAACGATGGAAGACCTCATAATAGATGTTGGGGCTAATAAGCAATCACTACGACAGGCCATCAATTTGATTAGCAGCACTTCTGATTCAGAGTATGAATTCCCATCTAGTATGCATTGAAGATATTAATAACAGATAGCTATTCCTGTAATCTTTATGTTGTTGACTCCGTTATGAGATATAGCGGCCTTCTTAAACACTGTATATTTCTCAACTATAAGCTAATTTAGAAGGGTTTCTCTAGTGGAGATATCGAGGCTGGCGACTTTTGCTTAGATGATTTATATGATGTCCTTATTTTCTTTGTCCGGCTTTTGTGTTCTTGGTGTCCTTTAGGATGATATTGCATCCTCTGCTAGTGCTAACTTACTTCTTTCTCTCTCACCTCTAATCATACTTCTTTGTTTACCAAGAAAAAATCAGATAGGTAAGGGAAATATGCAGCAATTATAGAAAAGGAAAGTTTGGTCAGTTACATCCAGAAAAAAATGCATTACTTCTATGACATTTAAAGCACATGGGCAATCGGATAAAATGAAGGCCACAAAAAGAAAAATCCGTAAGACCCAAGAACACAAGGAGTCAACTTCAATCTGGACGTCCACACACAGGCTAAGCACCACTTAATCTTGGAAAGTACAAACAAACTTGAAAATATCATAACATGCATGACTGTGAATAAGATGATCAGGGCCTTAATCAGTTGATTCCATGCACATCTTATTTCAGAGATGATTGACAATCTAGAAACAATAAAATAAAATAAATACTAAACAATTACCATGAATAAATACCTCGTGTGGCCTGTCAGATTGTATATAATGCCTAAAAAAATGATATTGCTCGTTCATATTTGGGTAGCTGCATAAACAACACTCTCAAAAACCAGTGAACAAATCAATGAATAAGCAAAAGAGAGAAGCAAGCTGAAGGAAGATAGAGCATGAAAAGGCTTACAAGTTGTAGTCACACTCAAAGCCTGCATATTCTGCAAAGTGGTTTCCTATATCGTAGCCTCTGTAGTTGTATGAAGAATACTCATAATCAATGAGGTAAAGTCTATCTGGAGATTTGTCAGAATGATTAGTTTATGAAATTCGAAGATGAAAAGCCAATATAAACTTATGGAGTAAGTTGTTTATCTCAGACACCATATCAGATGCCAAAATACTAATTCCAGAGCCATGTCAGTCTCCATAATCCTTACTAGTTTGTTATAAACTGATGGAAAAGATACAGAATATATATTCCTTATAATAAGCACACCGGATAAATTTTATTTCATGATTGACATTGTATAGTCTTATTGTTCTGGTTTAACTCCATAAGATTGAATGGATGCTATGCTACTATACCAACCCCACGATCCTTACTGTTAAGTAGCTTCATACTCACATTTATCTGAATTACAAGATACGAATAACTTCTCTTTTTCCCATGGAACATTATTTCATTCGAAATTGCTTCCCAATCAATAACAAGGAAATTGTAGTTTCACGTTTATTTTGTAATAACATGCACACATTTAACAAAAAGGAAACATAAAAGAGCCATTTACATAAATACTATTTTGGTAAAGAACATATATTTTACCTCAAGAACTCACAGGGGTCATAAAGTAGATATACTTTAAAACGACTTAAGAGTAAAAGAAGAGAACTCAGTATGCATAATAGCACACGTGGAAGAAAGTTACTAATATGAAACTGCCAAAATAGGAACACACTACAATCCCATTCGAAATATACTTTTGCCCATAAAATCACAGCATAGAAGCATGAATATGCTTAATCAAGGTCTGTGGATACCCTCTTCATCATTAACCATAATATTTCCAGATAGCAAGTCATTGTGAGCAAAGACCACAGGAGAGTTGAGACGGCCAGTCAATTCCTGTCACAAAATCAAGGAAGACGTTTCTCTAAGGAGAAGAACTTACTGATAAACATAAAATGCTTCATTTACTACCACTGATTCAGCCTTTATTGAAGTTCTCACAGTGTATTTTATGAACTACCTTCAGGATATGATAAAGGCTGGCAAAAGAATGATGTGTTCTAAGTCTCAACAAAAAGGCACCTTTTGCTTTTTTCCGTCAACCATTATTTAATTAGTATATTTAGAAAAAGTGATGGGACATAACAGACAAATGATGGCAAGTGCCTTTGCTTAACCTCTTCGGAGTTCAGACCACCATTATCATAAACAATGTTTAGTAGCATACAGATAAACCTTTAAAATCTAGTGATATAGCATTGGCGCAAAGATGGTGGTAACTTCTGTAATCTGTTCATCTTGATGAACCTTTTTATTACTACTAATGATAGATATAGAGACAACAACTCAAGAAATGTATGGAAAGAGCTAGTACCTTTAGCTCCATAATTTCATCATTGACCTCCCTGAAGGAAATCATCCCATAAGTCTTCTGCTTTTCCTTATCATCAAATTCAAGAACAGATGCTGAGAAAGAAACCAAAAAAGATGTCACTTCAAATACTAGCTATGCCAACCTTTCAAGCATATACACCAGCCCAGGGCAGGGATGAAATGTGCATGAACACACTCTATCTCTAAAATTGATTAAAAGTACTGTTAGTTTTACGTGTTGAAGGAGTTCTCTTTACATAGAAGATAGAATGCAGCATGTAAGGGTCTTTTTGTAATAAGAGGTTGACACCAAACATATTTATATAAACATAGATAAATTTAAGAGGCCAACATCTATAGAGATCCTTCAATGTTAGGCAGTTTATAAGGCAAAATAAATCATTTACCTATTGGTCAATGCAATCAAGGGATAGGAATATTGGTTCCTAATCAACACAATTAGTATCATAAGTAGATTCTCTCAAAATGTGAAACCAGAGAGAGATGAAGATGGGATAAAATTGAACAGGAGCTCAAAATTTGATTAGAATTAAACATGTGACCAAAATGCTGAAACTCAAATTAAAAATAATCAAATTCAAGGAGATGTTTAAGAGTAAGGGAAAAAAAATACAAGAAAAGCCAACTGTTAATTACAGGGAAGAAAAGATAAAGAACCTTTCTCAAAGAACTTGCTGATATCATTCCATAACTGAGGTTCCTTACAACCTGGAACTTCCATTTGATGAAATCTTTGTACTTGCTTTGCAATTTTAGCAGCCAGCTTTGGTTCCCTCATGTCTGACAGCAAGAAAAACACATCCATGATGTCATTAAACTTTGCAGTGCTTAATTAAATGAAAGCCATATTCATATCCGAATCTTTTACTCCAACTGCTAAAGAATTCAAGCATTACAAATTTTTTTAAAAAACAACCAAGATAGACAATTTCGCCACAAAAGCTGAATTCAAAATCAAAATATGAAGAATCTTGACTTTTTTAAAAGAAAAAAAAAAAGAACTCAAGTATTAGTAGAATGATAACTGATAATTTAGGAATAATGAAATCTTCAGTTTAAAGCCCTCTCAAGTCGAAGGTTGGAATAAATCTAAGTTTGTGGCAACTCAGTTCAAAATTCAAGTTCAAGGCCTCATCTGTCATAATTCCTAGGAGAGAATAGGATCATCAAGTAAAACTGGTGATCCCAGCCTCCTGAAAATTAAATTTTATCCAGTAATGACTTTACTATGAGACTATTGTCCTTAGTATTATTCCCATGAATGCCACATTCCAACCAAAAAAGGAAATCCAATAAATGCTACAGCATTGTATGATAAATGTATTATTTGGTAGATACTCACTATTTATAAAAGTTTTAAGCTTGACCCAAAAGATTATTAAAAAAATGGCTAAAGAAGACACTTCTAACAAATTCCAATATCATTTGTCAACAATCTATTGTCACTTCCAAGCCTTAACATGATTTTTACTAATTTGTACCTGATGGAGTTAGAGTACGTGCAGTGATAAAAGAATGCACCATGCCATTTTCAAAAACTCCTAGGAACTTAGCACCAAACCCTGCAGCTGATACGTATTTGGTCGCCTAAACACAATATTTCACAAGCAATTACAAAGTAGAGCACCCAAGTAAAATTCAAGTATATACAGAAAGCAATTAAACTAACCCACAGTATCTGGAAGAGATAGTTTTACGAATCAAATGAATCACAACATTATAATACATATTTTGCTATGATCAATCTTCTAAGCGCATTAGCCCCAAAAACGGGGAAAAAAAAAGGGAGAATAAGAAAGGAGAACCTTAAGTTGAAAAAATTTACTTTGAAGGACTTGTTAACACTGGGTTCAACTGTTTTTTGTTAAAATCAATGGTAATGAATACTAAAACAATGATAATAAATCCTTTAGAGTAAATATTTTTAGTTGTGGGTCCTTAAACATAATTCTCCCAAAAAAAAAAAATCTTCTATGCACACTTATGCAAAAGACCTGAGTTTTGTGTTTGTGTACAAATGCAAGCAAGGATTCTAAAAAATCATCAATTCCTTTATGCCATTTTAAGGCTTCACCAATCAGGCATGCACAAGAGCAGATCAAGTTCAAAGATATAATTATTATTTATTAGGAACAAACAGTTAGAACCTCAACTTCCAATATCATTAAACAAGGAAGAATTCAAACACATAGAGATATCCCTTCTCCAATTGTTTGCAGATCTGGTAGTTCTAAATTTCATTTACTGTGGCCAAGAGAGAGAGAAGAGGGGCAGGGAATGGTATATTTGGTGTTAAAAAACATTCTTAAATTCTAATTCTTAAAGATTAGAAACATCTGGAATCTTTATATGTGTCATGCTGTCATCCTCATAATAAAAAGAAGAAAAAGAAAAGAAAAGAGAGGGGGGCGGGAGGCAAAAATAAAAGGAATTGATTGCATTTCCAACGTTATCTTATCATTGTCAAAGTTTATAACAAGCTTAGAATGAAAATCTCTAAGGCTGTTTGCAAATTGATGTAACCCCAATAACTGAAAATGGTGTAATTCATTCAGAAAAGTATCAGTACAAGAAAGAACACTAGCACATCTACAGTTTAAGGTATCATACTATCATGTAATTTAATTACTCATCAGCTAGAGAACAACATTTACAAGAATAACAATAAAATCAAGAGACTAACTGGATTCCATACCCAATACAAAACATACTACAAAATTTCACTCAAAAAAACAATCCAGATACATTCAGTGACTTGGCTAGTTTCATATAAATCAGACATGCTTATATCATACAGTACAGCATCTAACCTGCAATTCCCGCTCACGATCAATGATATGCTCAGTGTTTAGTCCATACAATCTGATGGTTATAGAGACAACTTCACAGTTTTCCACCTTAACCGAAACCTTTAGTACTGAGAGGTAATGATAAACTATTAGCCAGGTTAAGCACAAATGGAAAGTAATTTAAAAAACCATATTGAGAGTTGAGCTCATTAATATAAGGTATTTTCAATTAGGTAACGAAAATCAGTATATTGTAAGTTACAATAAGAAATTACTCACACAAATTTGTGATACCCCCAGAAATCCTCTCAACATCAAAGCAAGAATCATCCAACTTCGACCACTCCTTGAACAAATCCTTGCACAACTTACTGCATAAAACACAACAAAAGTAGAATGCGGGAATTTAAGGAATAAAACGAAATGAACAAATTATTGCCAAATAAGTTAAACAATTAATGATTAAATTGAACCTAGGAATTTATATGACTCATACAACCGCAAAATTTCAGCTAGTAAATGCTATGGGAAAGTCTTACTCTCACAAATATAGGCCAACGGATTGTCTGCTGTTCCAAGAGAAGTAGATCTAAATGGTCCAAATCTAATTTGGACAATCTAGATTTTATATCTTTTGTTTTTTTATCTAAACAGTTTAAATTTTATATCTTTTACTTTTTTTAATTCACAATCAACTATTTTTTTTATTTTGATTTTTTTAAAAAAATTTTGAAGAAAGCAAAACACACAGGACGAATGACAGTCAAAATTCTTTCAAAATAAAAACAAATATATATATATATATATTAAAATAAAAACTAAAAAAATAAATCCAGATCTGACTGTGCTGCTCCTCTTGCAGCTCCAAGAGGAGCAGCAGACAATCCATTCACATACGGGGGTAGGAAGAATGTTTCGGTTTTGAATGAAAGTGTGATCAAATTGTAGCGTTAAATAGAAGGTTTCTATGAATTGAATATATCAGAGAGCCAAAAGATGGAAACTTGAATCGAGATATCCGTTTTACCTAACCAATATCCATTCGTCTAAATTGTTTGTTTGCATTTTGGCGGCTATCAAACTCAAGAAACAAAGCAAGGGAGGTCAAAAACAGGTAAAATGATAAAAAATCCAATGCAAAGCTATAAAGATGCAGAATAGAAGCGCGCGAAAAGCGAAAAGGCATAAAGGTGTAATTACGAACACGATGAGAGGCTTCATATGAGGGAGAGATAGGAAGGGATCAATTATTAGCTTGGAAGAAACAATTTGGGATCCATAGTGTTTGCGAGCCTCCTCTGCTACTTCCATGCCATTCCAGATCTTCACTGCACCCATGTATGGAACAAGGGTATTCGAATTTAGGAAATGGAAATTCAAGAGAAGGAAAAGAGAAAGGAATGTTAGAGCTAAGAGGATATACAAGACATAAATGATATCCAAAAATAGGATGAAATGCGGAAACGTCGTACCTCCCGCCATTGATGCGAAACCGGAAGTTTTCTGATACTGGTTTCTCACTTATAGACGGTGATATACAAATTGTTTTATATCAGCACTGTGGTCTGAAGTGTGTGGATAGGGAATATTCTGGAGCCATGGCCGCTGTGCTCCGCAATATTTGCCCCACGTGAATACAAACAGCTGCGTTCTCTCACATGGTCCTCCATGAATGCAAATGCATAATTGCTTCAAAATTCATGAATAATTATATTTCACAGAAGAAGACGAAAAAGGCACAAATCTCAATAAATGATTGCCTCCTAGAAAATTTCTTCTTGGTACATGACATATGATGCACGAGTGAAACTAATACTTAAAATTTAATTTATATAAGTGAGGTTATAAATAAAATTTATATATAAAATAAATTTTAATTATTAAATATATAAATAATATGATATTTTTAATGTATATAAAAATTTTTTTTATCTTTTATACATTATAATAAATGTTTTGTTAAATGAGAATCTAAATAATGATTTAAATTTTTTAAAAAAATTATTTTGTAAGATATAATAATATTATTAAATATCACTAATTTTAATAAAAGTTAGTAGTAATATATGATAAAATAATTATTATTAAATATTATTGATTTTAATTAAAATTAATAATAATTTATTTTAAAATAATAATAATAACAAATTTTATAGGATAATTTTTTTATTCTAAATCCTTATTTATATTTTTTTTTTGTTTTTATAACCTATCATAATTTAATAAATAAGTTATATATTTATTTTGAATTCTCTTATTATTATTATTCTAAATATATATATATACAAAAATTTAAAAATAAACCCTAAATAAGAATTTTATTACAAATAAATATGTATAAATCAAGAATCAAATTTCATTCTAATATCTTTAAACGTTATTAATAGCATGTCTTTTATTAAAGTATTAATTATCATCAACTCTACTTATATGTTTAATAATAACTTTATTCTCTTTCAACACCTTATTGAATTACTAAGTATTTAATATTGACGTACTTATTTTAGTTTTTATTCTTATTACTTTATTAAAAAGATAAATTTCACGATGTTTAACTCAAAAAGTAAAATCTTTTAGCCACACATCATATAAAGTTGCTTCAAGACATAATATCAAGTTAACCTCATGATAACACAAGTCTGCCTCAACGTAGAAGATATAAATGATATCCAAAACTAAGTTGAGGTGTCAAAAGGTCATAGCTCCTACCATTGCTGCGAAATTGGAAATTTTTCTTTTTTTTTGGATTTTTCTAAGGTTTTTATTTCCTAGTAATGAATGGTGTTTTATATCAGTTGTGTTCTGAAATGTATAAAAACAAAGCTTAAGGACCCAAATAAATCATGTCACCCTCAAAATTTCCTCCCATCAAGAAAGTCATGATGTGCGGTGGATAACGAATATTTTACACCTGTGACCGTCGTGCTCCACAATTTTCAGACCACATTAGGGACTATGGCGACAACTTGAATTTGTCGCCATTGTATACAAACAGCCACCAGAAAAGGAAAGATTTCACTCTCTGAAAGAGGAAAGACTGGACTCTGTGCAAAACAGCGGTAATGCTGTCGTCGTCGTCGTCCCCATCCTTTCCCACCGTACCTCATCACGTTCCAAATGGAAGAGCATCCTACGGAGCTGGGAGTTCAACAAAAAGACAAATGTGCGCCCCACATGGCCCAGTGCGTGCTGTGCCATGCTCCATCGATCCCTGTCGGTGTTTCCTCATCTTGGCATTTCCAAACCTGCGTCATGTTTGGTTGGACAAGCAAAATAGAATTTAAAAAAAAAAATTATATGCAATATTTTATTTTATTTTTTAATTATTATTTTAATTATCATTTAATATTATTTATTAATTATATTTCATTATTAAAAATAAAAATATTTAAGTCATTTTATATTTTTAATTTTTTAATTTTTTATTTTTATTTAACTTTTTATATACCAAATAACCAGTAGAGTTCACACTTCACAATAATCTGCATAATATAATGAGTATTTTTCAGAAATAAAATAACTAAATTCTAATCAGTGAAATGTGAATCATGAAATTCTAAAATTCTGATGAGCTGTGTATAATATTAGTATGATTTTTGCACTGAAAAATTTTATAATAATGTTGTTAATTTGATAGGCAACAGCATATGCGTTGATCTATTAAATAATTAGTGAGGAGCTTTTTTTGTCATAATTAATCACAACTTTAATTATGCTCACATCCTCGGCCAGTTGAATCTCTTCCTTCTATTTAACTACGTAATAATATAAAGTGCAATATCTATATATAACATGGTATAATTAATAAAAAATCATTTTAATTTAATTTTAAATTATATAATTATCTCTTAAACTTATTTATAATTTTAATTTATTTCTCAAGGATAAGCATTGGATGAAGTGTGTCAAAATCATTATTTAATTTTTAAGTTGTCTTACATTTACTAGACATAGTTAATTTTTTGTAAACTCATAAATTATTTGATTTTTTTTCCTGCCTTAGTTAATTTTTGATGTCAAATTAATTACCAATCCAAAATGTGCCCCCTCTTTCCTTATGTCTTTTTGATTGTGACGTCAATAATTTTTTTTCCCAACAATTACTTCTTAGAACACGATTGCTCTGCTAAGGGCCCCTCCCAACAATCCAAAATATCTTCTTTTTTTCGCAATTACTTCATGGAACCTGATTTCTTTGTTACTCCAACAGGAGCAGTAAAAAAAATTATTCTTATTCTAAATCATTTAAGTTTATTATGAATTGTCTAAATTTATTTTAATTTTAATTATTTTTTTGAAATTAATAGTTAAAAATTTATTTTTGTTTTGTATTTTATTCTTTGAAAAAATTAAAATAAAAAAAATAAAATTTAAATAATCTAAATTAAATTTAAATAATTCCAATCAAGAATACGATCCTTCGCTGCTTCAAATGTTCACTGTTTCTTGTGCCATTTAAACGAGTGATGCTCAGACCACCACATGGATGTATATCTTTTGCATTAATAATTAAGTGCATAATGTATAGATATTTAAAAAAAAAAAGTGAGTAAAAAAAATCTCATATATATTTTTACTGTTTATATCATTCTTCTCGTAATTACATAACGCTTTACTATAGAAGATCACATTCTCCATCACACCATAGTTGCTTCTTGTACCATTTATAAGCAAATATGAAAGAAAATTAAATAATTACTTATACAATAATTGTATTTTTATTAAAAATGCTATATAGTGTATTATTTTTAATTATTATTTATGAATATGACAAAAATTAATTCATTAAATTCATTTTTTATTTTTAACTGATAGTGTGAGTCGTTAACCATTTAATGACTAATGGATTTTTTTTTTTTGAAAAGAAGAATTATCTTGAATTTAACCGGCACATTGACAATTAATTAGAGCATTAGAGTAATGGTTGATAAAAATGAATGAATTATCTATGTAACAAAAATCAAATGATTTGTTCTTTTTTATTAATCTATATATTGTCATAAGATTGTTACAAAAATTAATTTTGCAATATCCAGAAAAAAATTAATTTTGGCATAAGTAATTATTTGTTTATTTTCAAAATCGCACATGACTACCTAAAAGTAAAATAGTGTATAAGTTGGGATAGAGTCGCTGCCCAATTTAAACTCGAGGTAAAATTTTTGTTTTGAGATCTAACTTAACCCAAACTTGGTCAAATTATTACCAAGTTAAGGACAAGTCAACCAGCCTAAATTGGGAGAAATTTTTTTTTTTTGAAAAGGCTTTGAAACTTTAGAAATTCATATTTTTATATTCACTCAATTATTTTAAGCATATGATCACTTTTTTTATATGTTTGTTCGAAATTTACACAATAAACATAAAAAAAATATCAATTCAAAAGAAAAAATCAAAAATCAAAAAATATAGTAGCTAAAAATTAAAAAATATATACTTTTTAATTACGTTTTCTCTTATTTGAATGTAATAATCATATTCATAATAGTCCTAGTAGGAGCTTTAACCCGTCTAAGTATTTATAATTTATAAAATATGTTTAAAAAATTTTTGCTAAAATTATAAAAAAACCATAAATTTTTTTTTAAAATTTAATTCCTATCTTTATATATATATATGCACACCTTAGTTGACCCAAGCTTGACAGGACCAAAAGATTGGCCTAAAGCCTATCCTAGCCAAACCTTGTTTAAAGAATTTTTATTTTTTAGTTTCTCCACCCATCTTGACTCGACATTGGTTAAATAGAATCAAGACGGTCACCTAATTGAGCCTTGCACACCTTTACCTATAAGATGAGTCATAATTTTTTTTCTTGGCGGTTGATGGTGTGAATCACCTTTTTTAATGGTATAGGAAGCAACTATAGAAAATAGATTTGTTAACATGACAATTTAAAACAATAGATTTTTTTTATATGTAATTTATTATATCTTTAATATCAAAATTTTTAATTAAAATATGATAAGCATATAATTTTTTAATAACAACATAATATGTATTTGATTTAATTAAATACTATATAGTTATTTGTAAAAATTATAAATTTATTATATTATTATAAAAAATGAAAGAACTTTTAAATTGTTAACTAATTAGGAGAAATTAGTAACTAAGAGAATAGATCATCTGAAATAAAAAGAAATGTGAAGTGTGTGAAATTCGAAAGAGGAAGGTGAAGGGTGAGATTTAATTTAAAAGAAAAATAATAAGCTAACACACATTCACTTTCTAAACTTTATCATTTTAGAGGATTTTGATCCATAATCATAATAGATTTAGATTTTTTCATATTCACGAGAGAATAAATAAGAGAAAGAAAGGTGTAACAACCACAACTCCTAATCAAGCTAATTATACACTATTATATTTTTAATCAAGTGTAATTAAAAGTTAATTGGGATGATGAGTTAGTAATAGATAAAAAAAATGAAAAAAATTTAAACCTTTTAATTGTCAATAATAACCATCAAAATATACAAGGGGTTTTATATTTACAGGGAAATAAAATTCTCGTTAACACTCACATCTCATTTAAAAATAGTTCCAAAAAGCATAAAATTCATATATGTTAATCTACAAGTAATTACTTATCACCAACTTATTGGAAATCTCACTTTTACAACTAAATTAAGTATTTAAAAACTTAGGTTGCGACTTAAGATAGTTGGGTCATGGCCAATTTGGCATTTAGAACCCTAGAAACCAAGGGCCTGTTTGAAACTGTTCTGTAGAACAATTTTTTTGTTTTCAAGAACAAAAAAACAAAAAAACCTGTTTGATAATGTGTTTTTAATGAAGTGTTTTGGAAAACAAAAAAATAAAATTTTGTTTTCAAAAACAAAAACTCAGAACACTTTTTAAGTGTTTTGTAATTTTTGTTCTACAGAATCAGGTAAAAAACAGAAAACAATTACTTTTTAAAATAATGATTCAAACAGATTTTTTTATTTTTTTGTTCTAAAAAATTTGTTCTTAGAAACATATGTTTTGAAAACATTAAAACAAAAACAGTTTCAAACAGGCCCCAAAATTCTATGCTTGTATCATGACTCAGAAGATTTACGCCACGACTAAAGTTGATTTTGGAACCCAAACCTCACAAAAACCTGACTTTCACCATGGCTTGAGATGTTTACAATGCAGTGAGGTGCTTCTCTAGATCTCACTATTCACTTTCACCTTCTTGTGCCATAACGAGATTGCTCTCAGGAGCAATTCTCACCTTTTTCTCTTGATTCTCGCCATAGCTAACTCTGTTAGCATTGCAGCAAGAAGGCTCTCGAAAGCCCTTCTCTCTTTTTCTCTTGATTTGCCCCATGACAAAGAATATTGCACCATGGTGCACTTAGGTTTTGCCACCTTCCTACCTCATTTTAGGCGTGACTCAATGATAGTTTGGATGTGATGTAAACCCTTACTAATCCTAACCTCCAACTTATGGCCATTCTAAGGATAATTTATAAGGCTTGTAAAGTTTATATCCTCAATAAACTTCAATTAATGGATTGAAATCTTTTGAGAGTTCATAAACTAATTATCCCAACCAAACTTTATATCGTATTAGCATATACTCACTCATGACAACATTAGAGTAAGATGGAAGCTCACATGGCAATCCAAAACATCTAATATGTTACTTAATATCCCCAAACTACTTGGAATAAGTTTCAATAGACTAATTAAACATGTTTTTATTCTCAAAACTCTATAACCACCTTAGATACAAAATGTGACTATGACACATCCCCAAACCACGGATGAAGCATATATGACAGTAAAAAAATCCATATAATAGAATCAAGGCTTAAATTACAAATTAATGCCTAACTATATCCTTTGAATGATAAAACAAACTTCATTAATTCATATTAGTTCATAATTACTCAATTATATATAAATTCATCAGATTTCATATAAATTAAAGTCTAGCTTCATTGAGATTAAATCCTAAGTTACAAGACATCAAAATATCTACACTTGACAATATAAATATATTATGATGCTATACAAAATAAGTTATAAAAATTAGCATTTATTCGAAAACAAAAAGTCAAAGCACAAAAGTCCCACACAAGGTCATAAATTAAATGTGGTCATCCACTTGCTTTCTCTTTTATTTAGTCAAAGAACCTTCACTTAAAATTATTAGTCTATAAATAGGGTTGAGATATGAATTTCAATAACTAAGAATAATTCCAATAATATGTACCATGTAATCAACATAAAATGCTACAAATATAGATAAATACTAGTAATGTATCATATAAAATAATAGATGAACAAGTTTGACTACTAGTGACCATCATCCCATACTAACAATCACAAACAGTATATTAATGGTCAAAAACAAAGGAAAAGATGCCCGATCGTAGTATAACTCTCTATTGAGCATGCTCATAATTCAATGCATTCCAATGAGTACAGTCACGACTCAATGTATGATAATAGCACAATGCACGGGTAAATATATGATCACAGCTCCACTAAAGACACAGTCACAGTCCAAAGCAAACAAGTAGTCAAACCAATTATTGATCATGGAAAGAATATCATTGCAACAAATATAAGATCAATATCAATATAAATATGAAGTTAAAACCCTTGGTTATCTCACTAAATTGCCAATTTCTTCAAGAGCTTTCAACAAGTGCCAGAATATTCACAAGAGTCTTAAATTAACTGAAATCAAATTCTTAGTCACCATCCATTGCAAAAATTAGTTGCCCATTCATTCCAAGCATTAAGAACTATCTAGAAATCATTTACCCAATCCTCTAATGAGTTCCAAAATTCATATTTAAACCTTCTAACCCAGAAACTACAACGAGTCACACTAATTTCCTTACATCTTCACACAATAATAGAACACAACATGAAAATCAGTTATTGGAGCTAATTTTCAACAAAATAACACATCAAAATAGGAGAAAATACTTATCTAATAGTTCCTTTAACCTCAAGCTCCAAGAATCATATAAGAAACACCAAGAACACACATTTCAAGCTTAGGATTTAGGCAAATATCCACTAAATGGAAAATCAATTAAACCAAAATGAAAAAAAAAAGATAAGGGAATCATCTTTTGTACAACTTATCTTGGCTAAATTTACTTCTAAATGTGCATATTGGAGCCAAAATTCTAGATAAAACCAAGCCTATTAACAATGAAAATTTTCAATTTACCTTAAGTTAAGCATTGTCATTGCTACCTTTGTTAGAAAACTTGACTGACACAAGCATTTTTGTTGGGCTAGTGGGTAGATATGTAAAAGCAAGTTGCTTGTTATTCTTAATTTTATCTTGCCATCTTGTGTCTTCATTGAAAGAGAGAAAGGAGTTGTATTGTTTTCCCTCAAGACCAAAAAAGTCGAGAAAGATGAGGGATATAAAGATTGCTACAATAATCAAGCCAAAAGGGCATTAAAATATATTATTTAATTGATTTAAAGTATATTATTTTAATATATAATAGAATAGATAAAAGAAAAATCAAAGAACTGAAATGATTTTATTGAAAAATATAATAGATTAAAAAAAAAGTTAATATGTAATATGATAATTGATTTAAAACATATAAATTTCATATTTTTTGCATTTTTTTAAACTTGTTTAATTAAGATTGGAATTATGAATTTATGAGTTATAAATTTAAAGTTTAAATTTTAAATTATTCATTTTTTCTACAATTATATTTATTATTATTTTTAAAATTATTCATTTATTAAATATATAAAAATATTATATAAATTAGGTATTTTATAATTTTGTGCTATATTACTTATTAAATTAATATACCAATTAAATATACACTCTCATACAACAAATTATATAAATTAACATATTCTGTAGCTATACTCATATTTGTATCCTACTGAATTGCGTATCAAGTAACACTGAGCTACATAGCAAGTTACTCAGTCCTCATAACAAGTAAAAAGAAAACACCATGGCATAGGGATGGGCATGAAAGGAAGAGAAACAGAAACTCAAAGTTCACTACCAAGATGAGAAAGTTGTCAGCATCAAAGATAAGTCGGGTTTTTGACCCAGGTATGTCAGTAGTAATAGTAATTTTCCATACACATGATATCAAATCTTAATTTCTCAGATACATTAACCTTTAAAAAAAAAAAGGGTCACAAGGCATGACCCTTAATTTTTTTTTTAAATTTTGGGGTCACGTCTCATGCAGAGGTGTGACCCCATTTAAAAAAAAAAATTTGGGTCACGCCTCACCATGAGGCATGACCCTTGTGCCATGTGTCAGGGTCAACTTTTGACCCTGACACATAGATAAAGGAAGACATGCGGCACCTTCTGATAGGATTTTTTTTATTACGTTGCCAAATGGATGAATTTAATTAGTTTATAAAATACACTATCCTATCTTTAATTTTCTGATTCTCCCTCCCCCTTTTTAAAGTCGTTTTCTTCCTTCGTCCCCACAGATCTCTCGCCATTTTTTCCTTTAGGTTCTTCCTCTTCTTCTTGTTATGCGTTTTCCAAATTTATATTTTATTCATCTATATCATCCATCCTCTCATATTTATCGTTTATATATTTTTATTTTTGATTAAAAGAAGAAAGAAGAGATTAGCACTCAATCACAGTAGCTACAATGTTCAACAAAGAGGATCTGAAGAAAAAAAAATAACTGGTATGTTTTATGTATGAAAAAATATGATTATTTGTAATTATTTATTGAATTTATAATATATTTTTTGTTAGTGATTTAAATATAGTTCTGAATGAAATTATTTAATATTGTGTTTGAATTTTAAATTTAAAAAATAAATGTATTATTAGTGATTTGAGTATACATGTGTTTCTGTAAATTTTTTTGTTAAAATGAAGTTACATTATAAGTAAAATTAAAACTTTTGTAAAGATACAAAAAGAAAAAGAAATAGTTGATGTTTGTGTATTAAAAAAAATAAATTAAAATGTTAAGGAAAAAGATGTATGAAAAAAAAATTTTAAAAAATTATTTATTGTATGATGTGATAATAAATATTAGTAAAAAAGTATTAAATGATGAAAGAAAAAAATACTAAATAAATATTGTAGTTAGGAAATAATATATTGAATAAATTCTTTTATAAAAATGCTATGTAAATATTAGATAAAAAAATACTAAAGAATTATAGAAAATTGTAAATAACATAATATGTGAGTCAAAAACTCAAAAAATTAGTGTATAAAAATAAAAAGATCTAATAATGTAATGATAATAAAAAATTAGTTAAAAGTTGTTGAAATTTATGAAAATATTATTTAAAGTTGATAGATGAAGTAACAAGAAAATTTTTGTGAACCATATATTAGAAAAGAATTAAATAATAAAAGATTGTTATAAAAGAATAATACGTAGAAAATAACAAAATGTATAATACTATAAAAATAGAATAATGAATAAATTTTTATAATGCAAGTAAAAAATATATAATGACAAAAATAAAAAAAAATTAGTATAACTATAAAAGTAAAATATGATAAAATTGTAATGTAAACAAAATAAAAAATATAATAGACTGAAAATAATATCTTTAAATAAATTGTTAATATTAGATAACATTATAGTAAAATATGATAAAATTAGATAAAATTTTATAAAGAAATTTATTAGAATAAAAGATTTTAAAGACATAAAAAATATTTAACTGTTAAATGAAAAAATATAGCAAACAAATATTGTAAAAGAATAGAATTTGTTGGAATTAATTGGTAATGGAAAAAATATATCAGTTGGATGAAGGATTGCAGTTGTTTATAAATGTTGTATAATGTTTTGGGTATTGGTGACAGTATTGTGCAGTTGGATAAAATAAACAACGGGAAAGAAATTATATGTTTATATTCAAATGGACAAATATACGGAACCAAAGAAGGTGCAACGTTTATTGCAAATACAATTGATGTAATAAGTGTTGACAGTGACATTTCATTAGAAAGGTTGAAACAAGAGGTTGCAGATCAATTATAGTTAAATTCAAATCAATATGTATCTGAATTAGTATATAGGCATCCAATGTCATTAAGGCCCATAAAGTACTGAGCGTGTAAGTTAAGGAGGGATGCCAATGTCCAAGCAATATGGATAGCAAATGCCAAATTTCCATCACAACTTGGTTCAGTTGAATTATATGCGAAAACAGCGTCAAAGGAAATAGAAGTGAATACAACAACTCAGGCTACAATTGAATATATGGCAGACCCACTCCTATCCTCCAGCCATGCCAACCTCACAGATAATCAATATTCTTGTGTTGGTTTAGGGGACTATGTGGCTCAACCAAGTTCATCTTATTTGCTTGTCAATAATATTGCCCAACTAAGTTCGACACATGCACCAATTAATGGCCCTATTTCTCATTTAGATGAGACAGAGGATATAATGGATGATTTCGAGGAGGATGATGATGAAGATACCGATTGCATGGATGCTACCGTTGATCCAACAGTCCCCATTAACATTTATGCTGACTCAACAGTTGCATTTCTTGAACAGATAGATGCAGATGGTGCGCGGATTCCTAATTATGCTGAAGTGGAAGATGCAGCAGTAAACACGAATGATGACCAAGAGTTATATGTAGGCATGTTATATAATGATCAGCGGCCTTTTCGTCGAGCATTAAAGATATACTCAGTGCGTGCACATCATACTTTTAAGGTGTACCATTCTTCAAAGAAGTACGAAGAATACCGGTGTGTTCAATATGAAAAGGGATCCTGCAAATGGAAGGTCAAAGCTTGTTACCGAAAAAAGAAAAATCTTTAGGAGATAACAAAATACAATGGGCCCCATACATGTATTTCAGCATCATTGTCACAGGATCGCCTAAAATTAGACTCTGATGTTATTTCAGTATATATTATATCGATGGTGACTGAAAATCCGGATGTGTCCATCAGAGAGGTCATTGAGCGGGTCCATTCTATATTTGAGTACAATGTCACATACAAGAAGGCCTGAAAGGGAAAACATCAAGCCATCTCACATGCATTTGGAAATTGGGAGCAGTCCTATACTTTATTACCCAGGTGGCTAGCTGTTGTTCAATATTTTATGCCCGGCTCGTACTATAACTTCATGCACAAAGAACATGTACCGACGAGTGTAGCTAATGGTGAGTCGGTCATATTTCATCTGGTATTTTGGACGTTTAGACAGTGCATCGAGGCGTTCAGCTACTTAAAGCCTATAGTCCAAATATATGAGACCTTTCTCTACGAAAAATATAAAGGGACTATTTTAATCGCAAGTACACAAGATGATGAGAGGAACATTGTCCCACTTGCATTTGCTGTAATAGAGGGAGAAACATATGAGGCATGGGCATGGTTCTTATTTAACCTCCGAGCCCATGTGGTCAAAGATAAAGATGGGCTTTGCTTGATTTCTGATCGTCACGCTAGTATCTTGGCAGCTGTGGCCAATCGAAACGTTGGGTGGCAGCCTCCGCAGGCTCATCATGTGTTTTGCCTTCGACATTTGACTAGCAATATCAACAAAAAAATTAGAATGCAATGGCTGAAAAAGCTATATACTACAATTGATAAAAACTGCTATCACTTAACCTTATACAAATTTTTTCAATTTCATGATTAGAATTTTATACGAACTATTAATTTTACTATCTACCTATCTATAGGTCATTCATATGAGCAGCATAAAGTTGATGAATAACTAGCTCATATACGTCAACTTGACTCGCATGCTGCTAATTGGATTGACAAAATACCCAAGGGTCAATAGTGTCGGGTGTATGATTTTGATGGTAAGCGCTGGGGGCACATGACAACAAATTTAGTAGAAAGTATAATTGCAGCTTTTAAAGGAGTTTGGTTCTTACCGGTGCTTGGGTTAGTTCGAGCAACATTCTATCGGTTAACCAAGTATTGGGTCCAGCGAGCTGAGAAGGTAACTGTACAACTTGAAGCAAGAGAAACTATATCTGAGAATATCAAATTAAAATTAGCAACCAGAACTCGAAGAGCAACAGCTTGCATAGTTTATGGATTTGATAAACGAGGGTCAACGTTTGAGGTGGATGAGCTATACGATCCGACTAATCAACAATTTGGGCGATCTTGTAAAATTAACTTAGTAGCTCGAACATGTGATTGTGATGAATTTCAGGCTTTAAAATATCCCTGCCAGCATGTCTTAGCAGCCTGTGCGCACTTCGAGTTGATCATGTATAGTATATTGATGAAGTGTTTCGATTTGAGACTATTTTAAAGGCTTATAAAACTGAATTTCGCTCAATTGGTGGCGAAGTATATTGGCCCCAAGTACGAGGCCCAACACTTATTCCAGATCCTGCAATGAAACATGGAAAAGGTCGTCCAAAGTCAAGTCGAATACAAAATGAAATGGATTGGCGAGAAGTTCCAAGAGATTTACCGCGCTGTGCGTTGTGTAGACAGACGGGTCATAACCGCGCGACTTGTCCATCACGTTGCCCCCCACACCCATAGTTCCATTGTTCTGTTAGGGTGTGTTAATGTATTATTTAGTGTACTGCCATAGACTATCTAAAGTGTATTTCAATGTTTTTGTTTTTGTGTTGTTATCAACTATGTTGCTTTGCACTATTTAATTAATATTGTTTTGATTCTATATGTTATTTAGTTCATTGTTGTATCAGACTTGTTTTATGCAATAAAAAATTACATTATTGTGTGCTTAATTACTTTTTGCACTAACTAAATATGATGTTGTACAGTTTTGTACGATAATATTATGTCAGAACCGAGGCTTGTTGTTCATCCAGGTTCAGAGGACGAGTCATTATTGTATTTACAGACTAGACACGTCTCCCAGGCGGTGTGGTTGAATAGGGTACGTTATTACATGTGTAGAAATCAATTTTTTCCCTCATGACTATCAGATCATGCATAATGGTTCATATTTTTTCCTCTAACAGGCAGATTGTACTTTTCGATTATGTCGAGTTGCGCATGGTCCACGATTAGAGTCTCCTCTAGTAGCTATAGTGCCACATCTTAGAGTTGCTGGCTTCTACGGGGTGTCTCGTTTTGCAGCACTTGACTTTGACCCTTCACTTGTTTCAGCGTTTGTCGAGCGATGGCGGCCAGAGACACACACTTTTCACACTACTCAGGGCGAGTGTACCATTACACTCCAGGATGTAATAGTGCAATTAGGTCTTCTTGTGACGGGTCTTCCAATCACTGATTCACTGAATTTCGATTGGCAAGGCATCTGTGAGATTCTGCTTGGGGTTGTGCCACCAGAAGAGGAGTTCGATGGTCAGAGACTTAACATTACTTAGCTCGCTAACCAATTTGAGGCACTTCCAGAGAATGCAAATGACAATGACATATTACATTTCACTCGTGTCTACATTTTACGTCTCATAGGTGGTGTTCTTATGCCAGACAGGTCGGGACATAGAATTTCTCTTATGTACTTGACATTTCTTCAAGATCTCCAGGTAGCAGGTCAGTACAGTTGAGGCTCCGCAGTGCTAGCATACCTCTATAGAGAGTTATGCAATGCCATTGATTACAAGGAGGTTAATATCGAGGTTGTTTGACATTACTTCACTTATGGGCTTGGGATCGATTCCCTAGGCTAGCCCCCGAGAGGCCCCCACCTCCAGATTTTCAGCTTGATGTATATGATGTGCTCCCTCTACTTGCTTATAGGTTTGAATGATAATTCGAGTTGAATTCTTACTGTGTGATTTATATTACTTATATAATTCAAAGTTAACAATGATTTTCTTTTACGTCTCACAGGTGGAGGCATGTGTGTCAACATCCTTATCCAAGAAGATTAGCGATACAACATTACAGAGTATTGTTAGATCAGATGAGAGCTGACGAGGTCTAAAATACTATATTTGAGTTTGTTGCATGATTACTTTAATGCTAGTATACTCTTACAGCTTGCTATTTCGTTATTTGTAGATTATATGGCGTCCATACGATGCGGATGATATACATCAATTGATACCTGATTATTGTATGGTCTCTTTGGATATTTGGCTAGCATCTGTGCCACTTATTTCCTTTCATATTGTGGAGTGACATCATGCAGATCGTGTTCTTCGGCAGTTTAGAGGGATGCAACCCATACCTTTTACTCCTTATAATTTAGAGGAGGTTCATACACTGAAACTTAAAGGTAAGAATCATTTAGATTGGCATAAAGAACATGAGAATTTTGTGCAAACTTAGTGGAATTGGCAAAATACTTTGTCACTTACACCGATATTATTAGAGCCCCTAGATCGATCTTCAGAATATATGAAATGGTACTGGAGGGTTACCCGGTGATGGATCTGTCTTATCAGTGGTGTCCAGGGTTTTGTGGTAACTTTTAAAATCTAGCACAATTATCTTATAATTTTTTTTTAATTTCAAATTAATATGACTTTTAATTTTTATTTTTAGGCTAATGTAGCTGATCGCTTGCGAGTACTTGCTATGGACGATCATTCACTGTTAGGTCGCAGAGTTGTTACTGATTGTACTAGCATCCTTGATGCACTTGGCGAGCATCGAGATATAACGATTTCTCAAGCTGCTCCTCTTACACCTTAGTTGCCTAGACCACAACTTCCTTTTACTCGCACGGCAAAGAGAGCTCATGGATTTATATCTACTAGAGAACTAATAGTGGATGATTGGCCTTATCGTGATACTACTTCTGATGTTGGTACTACATCTGCGATGTCTAGTTCTTCTTTTTATACCTCAATAGAGATGCAAGACCCTCATAATGTTGCTGAACCATCTTCTTTTCCAACAACACAATCACAAGTACACCATGATACAGCAGGTCCATCTTCTTCCACGCCACCAGTGTATTTTCTTGATTTCAGGGATGTCAGTTCTTCATTTTATATGCCAAGCAATTCTGTCCCTTTTACACCCCTATTCTCAGATCAAACAATGTCTGCTTTTAAATTTGATTTTGGGTCATCTGTTAGATCACAACAGACCGGATATATCACACCAAATCAGTTTATTCCTCTAATTCAATCACCTCAATTGAATCTTAATGAAGCAGATGAAAATGATGGCGATAATGAAAAAGAAACTGAGCAAGAGTCCGGGGTCCAAGAGACAAAAGAAGAACAGTATCTTTCTCCACGACGTGGCTGACGATTAAGACCACGGACTAGATGTGGCACTGGGAGCCATTTTTTTTGAACGTTTTATCTTTTTTTTGTACTCGTAATTTTATTTTTTAGACCATGATAACATATTATAACTACTTTATTTTAATATTGAGTTCAACAGTTAATTCTGATTAATTTCTCATTTAAATTTTTAATACTCTTACTTATTTATATAATTTTTAAAAAATTTACTTTTTCAATTAACTTTCATTTTATAATTTTGATGGCAAATAATTTTTTACCTCTTATCAATATTTTTGTTTAGTTTTATGATTTTGTTACCAAATAATTTTTTCTCTTATTAATATTTTCATTATGTGACTTAACACTTCTAACAATTTTTAAAAAAATATGCCTCATAGTTACATGAGAAATATATTATATATATTTCATGTAATAGTTATAATTTTTATATTATTTCTTTCTTTCTTTCTTAAATTTTTTAACATCAATCTTAATTATTAAGTTTTAAAAAACTTAAAATTTAATCTTTAAACTATTTAATATTTTTAAAAATAACTATGGGCGTGACTCAAAAAAATTATTATTTTTTTTTTAAAAATGGGGTCATGCCTCATGCCAAAATTAAAAAAAAAAAATTTAAGTGTCACGCCTCATGCTTTAAAAATTAAAAGAAAAATGGGTTACGCCTCATGCATGAGGCGTGAACTCATGCTGAGGTGTAACCCATTTTTTTTTAAATAAGTTAATGTATATGGGAAATTAAAATCTGATTTTATATGTACGGAGAATTAACTATTACTGTTGACATACCTGGGTCAAAAACCCAAGACAAGTCCAGCATAATATGATTAAAAGGTGATGAATCATGAATGGGGATCTAGGCTTGATACAGTGGCCCCTGCGTTGTTAGGAAGTCTTACGCACGTTTGGAGGGGCCTTTAAACACTTGGATGATTAAGTCAATGTTTTAAGTACTAGCTACAGAGGATAAAATAAAAAAACGTAAAGTACACCTGGTGGCGAGTAGTCCTTATGCAGTTGAGAGGTGGAAAGGTAATTCTGTCAAGGGTTAACAACGTCGGGTAGTGGAACTACACAATAACCAGTGGACATTGCGAAGACTGGGAGGACCGTAGAAACAATCAAGGAAGACTAAAGAAGTCCATATATTGTATAGGGCTACATACCATGGGTGAAATAGGAGCTCTATTCAACTAGGATTCGTTTTGTGATGATAAGTAACATAAGGAATTTCCAAGTTCCAAAACCTTCGAGAGCTAATTCAAAAGTTGTGTAAAACCTTGGTAAAGCACCAAGTTTTAAAGCTTGTTTTGGGTTCTGAAGCTGATTTTCCTCCTGTATTTTTATTCAATTCTTCTTAGTTTTTCTTCTTTTGGCAAAAGGATCCTCTCCTGGATCTGCAAATGTTACAGTATAGAAATATGATGTAACAACTTTGCACCCTTTTCTTAGTGCGTAAAATTATATACCGATATAAATTTGAACTCAGAGCATGCAACTTGTATGTATGCACAAGTGCGTAACATGAATGTGGAAAAACATGTGAAAATATGTCAAAATTATAATAGATACATTCATATATAATTTGGAGTGCATATGCCTATCAACTTAGCAAGTGGAAGTATCTCGCTTGATCTACATTATAACGCATGAGAACCTTTAGCCCAAAACACAATAATTAAGTATAAAAATAACATACTACATTTTTCATACCTTAACTTCTGAGTACTTTGTTAAATCTATGACAAACTGGTCTATGTCATCATATAGCATTTTTCATGCCTATATATTTTTCAAATGGTTCCATCAATAGTTTGGATGTTCAAATTTGAGTTTATATTGATAACAAATAAGTTCTGGAAAAGATAATTCTTTTATCTTCCACATTCCTACAAGTTTAAAGTAACTTTATTTTTTTGGGGGGGACAGATAAGTGAATTGCTTTTAATTTGTCTCAAACAAGTATTAAATTTTAGATCTTATGAACGTGACTTCATTTTATTCATGTAGGTAAATCGTTCTAACATATCTTTTGGCGTTAGAAATCAAAATTATAATATAAAGATTATGAAAAAGATTTTAAGATTAATAACACATTTGGTTCTATGAAATAATTGATAGAAATAAAAATGAAAATGAAAATAAAAATAGCCTTTGATGAATGAACATCTTGTAACTCATAATTATATTTAGTATGATATATAAATGAATAGAAATATTATTCTATTTTTATATTTAGTTGAATGAAAACAATGTAAAATTAAAAAAAATTGAACAAATGACTATAATATTTTTAGCATAAAAATATGTTAAAGTATTTTTTATAATTTATAAAAAATATTTTTAATAAATAACTTAAAATATTTATTTATATATTTTTTTCAATTTGCAAGAAATAATTTTGAATTATTAATAATAAAGAAATAAAATATTTATGTGTTTTTGAACAATTGAGGGCCAGAAATGCATCTTTATATCATTTTTTAAATCATTCTCCCAAAAAAAAAAAAGATTCCCAAAGTGGGAATGAGCTATACCTCGTCATCAGAATGGACTCCTCAAAATCAGAACCAAATTATCCTTTTTTGGGATTTCTTTTCCCTGTTCTTTTTCATAAAGCCAATTAAACCAAAGAATAAGGAAAAGGTAAAATCAACTTATTTATATTTAATAATTCTAAAGACAATCGGAAAAGCTATAAAAGTTGTATTTTTATTATAGCAAAAATATTTTTTCAATATATTTTAAGTTATTATTAGATTGTTCTGTATTCATACCTTTTGACTCCTATTCTATCTCTTTTTTATGTGATTCATGTCCCAGTAAGTTACCTATACTTTCACGGATCCTAAGAACTGCCTTTCTAAGTTTGACACCTGTAAAATTTTATCAAATAGTATATTTTAGATTATATTTTATAATAGCTAATTGTTATTGTTTAAGTTAATTAATATTGTCAAATAAAAATTTTAATGAAATAATAACTCACGTAACAATAATTTCATTGATCGAATATCATGTTAAGAGTTTAATTTTTCTCTTATATTTAAACGAAAATTCAAACAAATAACTTTATATTAATATTGGAACATGTATCATTAGAAAATGTAATAATTGATATATAGCTATTTAAAATTTTTAAAATAAATTTTTATTTTCAAAAATAAAAAATAAATACTTATTAACATGAATTAGCTTAGATATATTAAAAGTTATATAATTATTTGTAAAATTATATATTTAGTATAATATTATTAAAAAATTACATATTTATTTTATATATATACGCACACGTGGATATGTATATATATATATATATATATATATGTCAAGCCAAGGGACTATTGCGATGAAAATACTTGAGTCGTCCAAATTAATTTAAGTGATTTAAATTTATTTTATTTTTTTAATTTTTAAAATAAAATTTTTATATGATATAAAATGTAAAATAAAATATATTTTTAATTATGAACTTAAAAAAAATAATATTTTAACTTAAAAATAAAAAATAAATCATCTAAATTTTAATATGAACCATCCAAATTTTATGGGAGAAGACGGCCTAGATTTTATCGGTTACCAGGATTCAGTTACTTGAATCTTGTGTGTCCATCTCAATTAATCAAACTGATAGTTCAATTTCGCTTTTTAATCTCTAATTTTCAATATGGTTTACAATTTACGATTCATACAATGTCTATCGCCATACATAATTTGTGAATTGATCCGGTTTTTTTGTTTCGGTAGGTCTCTGGTTATCTGTTGGAAGATTTCTTTTTAAGGGTGGTAATCGCTAATCTGGAATGGATGGGAGCAAGGACGATACATTGAAATGCTTGAATATTGGGAAAGATGCATTAGAAGCTGGGGATCGTAGCCGTGCTTTGAAATTCATGACCAAGGTTCGCCGTGTTGACCCCAGGTTGCCGTTGGACGATTTATTTGTCGGCGTTGGAGAGGAATACCGGTGACCAACCTGCTGCGGCCGCCGCCGGTGGACCATCCGAGCCGTCTCCGTCGAAGCCCTCCGACAAACCTTCTATCCGCCACAGGGCTTTGTTTACCGGGTCTACGATATCGTATACGGAGGAGCAAGTTACAATAGTCAGAGAGATTAGGAGGAAGAAGAATTATTATGAGATTTTGGGATTAGGGGCAGAGGAACTGCACGGTTGATGATGTACGGAAAGCTTACAGAAAACTCTTTGAAGCTTCATCCTGATAAGAACAAAGCTCCTGGCGCTGAGGAAGCGTTTACAGCTGTTTCCAAGGCGTTTCGGTGTCTTAGCAATGAAGAGAGTTGGAAAAAGTATGATCTCGCGGGAGATGATGATGAACCCAACGTGCAACAAGGCGGAGGGCAAGAACGTATCATCATCATAATGGATATTACGATGCTGACATTGACGCAGAGGAAGTATTCAGGAATTTCTTCTTTTGTGGGATGGCTTCTGCAACTACTCCTTTTGGTGGCTTCAGTTTTGGACCAGGGATGGCTCGTTGGCAGGCTGAACATGGGTCTAGTGGCCTCAACCTTCGCATTCTAATTTAGTTACTTCCGATTCTGCTCATTTTTCCTGTAAACTTCTTACTTTCTTCCGATCAAATCTATATGCCTTCTCCATCCTATCCATATTCACTTCGGTTTACTACTCCAAAGGGTGTCAATTATTATGTTGAGTCGTCCAAGTTTGCTCAAGATCACCCTCTAAACAGGCCTGAACGCACAAGGATTGAAGAAATGGTGGAGAGGGAATACACCAGCATTACTCTTGCAAAGAACTGTCGGCTAGAGTTACAGCGCAGACAATGGGGTTATATCCAGGGAACACCGCACTGCGATATGCTTCGGAAGTTTGATTCAGCCAGGTGATGAGTTGAATGAAGGTTCATACCTTTCTTTTTCCCCCCTCGTCTTCAATTTAGTTTTCAGTCTGATAATAGTGATGCAATTCATAACAGAGCACTCGGGTGCAGATTGTTAGCCCCCAAATTTTGTCACACGTCTGCATTCTCCAATGTATATTATTTTCCATATTCTAAAAGTATTTATTACCAGAGATGTGAATCAATTACATATATCCTAACAACAATAAATTTTGTCATTTTGTTAGGTAATTCACGTAAGGTTGACATGGTCAAAGACTTAGAAGTAAGTGACACTTTCTTCTAAATTTAAATGTTAATGTTCGAGAGTTTTGATACACGTAGGTTTCATTTTTACCGTTTTCCCTTATGGCCTTTCACTGCACCCAAAACCGTGTGCCTTTTTTTGTGTTTTTTTTTTTGTGGGGGGGGGGGGGGGTGTGTTACTTCAATCCAATACCTAGGACAAACTTTTGGTTCTTGGATGTTGAAGTTCCACTGTGTTGATCAGTATCTTAGGGAGTAAATGAGTAATTACCCATTGGTGTCATTATGTCATTATAACTTGAGTGGTTTAACATTCTAACTGGATAGCTACACAGTGTCTTCTACTCTTCCTTCATACCCCGTAGGCTGGAGCTCCAGCTGAGTCAGGAAGGCATAGTTGGATTGGCTGATTAGATTCTTTATATAATAAGCAAAAGCCAGGGTTCTACGGCCAACGATCACCAAATGAGTGTTACTATATTATCTGGAGGAAGGTTTTTATAGTGTTATATTATTCTAGCTTCTTAACCGATATGGTTATGATATATAGTAGTTAGCGTACTGCTTGATTGTCATTTCAATAAGGATATGGGATATCCGTTGAGATTTTAGTCTGACTGAAAAATAATTGGGTTGAAGGAAATTGAAGAGAAATAGAATTTGGCCTAGTAAACCATGGTAGAAATGAATGAAAATAATTTACTTTAAAAAAAAAGTAATGGCATTGCCATATATTCGCAATTTGATTGATATAAATACTGTCATCTTAGGTTGGTAAAATATAGCTCAGAGCTATACACCAAATTGTGGAATTATAAGGTAAGAGAGTGACGCAAGTTAAACCCCCAAGTCTTCTTAATTAACGAATTGTTTGTCAAATATGGACTATGGAAAATCCGTATCGAAATTGCTTGTACTCTATATTCAAGTCTAATAACACTGAAAACGGATCCTCTGCTAGCCCACAACATTATCCGCTTTTTATTTTATTTTTATATAGTTTTTTTTTTTCATTTTGATGACACTAGTCCCACAATTTTTGTCTCTCACAACCTTACTTTGTGAAATATTATTCCATGATCTCACCTGAAAAAGTTTAAATAAGATTAGATAAATTTAAAACTTCTTATAATTATGACAATTCTGTCTGCGTGCGTATTCATTTCTTGAACATCTATACTGGCTACTCTTTCTTCTCGAGTGAAGTTTTGAAAGACACCATCCTACGGACTGCTCGATTTCCCATGGCTGCCAACTGCCAAGATATCAGTGTTTGATGACATAGCTGAACCTTGGTCATGCCATGAATAAGAACTGTAAATTACCTTTTTTAGCCACGTCAAGGTTACACAGAAGCGGAGTTTTAAACCCAAGCCAACACGGGGAAGGGAAGAGAACGTCTTAAATCATTTAATTTAATTTATATGTATAACTTTTGAGGGTATATGTATGTATTTATTTATAACTTAGAATGCTGAGAGCGTTTGAAAGAGGAAAAAGGTTCTGAGATTCATCTACATTGTATTGAATTTAATAATCTCTCTAGAAATCTATACTAGTGTGCATATAACCATGCCTCAAGAATTGTATACCTAATCCTTTGATGTTATCACCAGCAATCCCAACGCCCCGATGAGTATGTACTGCAAGAATCAAGAGGAGACAGGTTAGAGTGACAAAGTGGTGAGAAGTGGGTGGGGAGAATGTGAACGAGAAAAGAAAAAGAAAGAGCGAACATAGCATGATGGAAGTGAAAAGAGCAAAGAGTAATTAAATGAAGACAACATTAGCTGCTGGCAAATTTTCTGACAACATAAAGGGATTTTCAATTACTTTTGGCCTTGGGATTTTTCGAATGTCTCTAAGTGACAAATATGCCTATAATTTTCTTTTATCAATTATAACAGATTTGCAGAACTGCCAAGTTAAAAAGACGTTTCAATTGTTGATTTAAAGGATGATCTAAAACTGCCTGTGATTTCTGTATGTCGGTAGTATAGTTAAGATTTTATTATTTAATAGATATCTTTATGAGAAAAGACGTGGATAGTTTCAAGAGGTCTTTAGATTCAATCATTTATGCCATCATGTACCCAAAAAGAAACATGCATGAATAACAAATTCCATATTAGGTCCTCTTTTCTTTTTTGAAAACACTCAATTAGACAAAAGCAAACCTTCAACACAGGCTTTTCGGTCATCATTATTGTCACCCAACCAACATAAGGTAAGAATCTGCAGAAAATGATTTAAAAAAAGTTAAAAACAGTTTAACATAGTGCCAACAAAATGAAATTATTTGTTAGTAATTCTCTTGCATATCGATCTCTTGACTTAAGAAGCAACGAGATATGGAATTAGCACTGCACTACAGCAATGATTTATTCAAATGATCTATTTTCATGAGGACGGAAACAATACTAATCACTGAAGCCCTCCATACCTCCTTCTTGTACACATAAATCTATACAATAAACCATAGCATATCATACATATATATATATATATATATATATATATATATATATATATATATATGCATAGAAACTGTGATATCATCTGCTTTACGATTATAGACCTTATAAAGAGTAAAGGTCAAGTTCAGTCTCGATGTTCTGAATGAAGACATGTAAACATTAGTATTTTTTCAAAGATATTTGAATTACCCAACAGCTCTGCCCATTATATGGTGTTTCTGCAGCCAATGCTGACCATGATTGTACAAAACCCTGTCATCCACATCGTTATTGTCTCCTGATACAGTGAATAAACAAATCAAGAAATGAGAATGCTCAGTCACTGACTATTAAAGAGTGAACAAAGCCAAAAGCATTTATACACACCAAGAAGCAAGAAAACAACTTAGAAACCAGAAACTAATTATTACCCACAGCTTATTGATGTGTATGTCTCTGTGGTGACCCTAAAAGATAACAATTGAAACTAAATTTACATCATCAAAACATCTATAGCATAGCACCTTTAGTGAGGATATAAGCTTCTCCTGTATCTTGACGTTCATGAACCTAAAATAAAATAATAAAATATTTAGAGTTTATATTTGCTGTATACATCAAGCATATTCAAAATTTATTGCCAGATATAAGCACATCGACTATGGACATTAAAAGCAAAATGGGATTTAGTAAGCGTAAAAAGACTTTGGCGTCAGGAATAACAATCTGATTAAATGAGGACTTTAGTATGCTAGAGAGTATGGGACCTTTTGTTACTCCTTTCTGAGCAATATGAGTTCCATTTATCAGAGACCCAGGTTTTAACGATTTGATGAACTTAAGGGGAATAAATCATCTAGTCATCAAGATACAGCAAATGTCCTAAAGGATTGGTAAGTGAGACAGACAAGTACTCCTATTTCTTCATCTGTTTCTGATTACCTGTATAAGATACTACATAATGCAATATGAGAATTGAACAATACTGTTTATTTTATTATTTTATGATGAAAATGAAATTTGGGAATGCGGATTTGTAGATGGAAAATTGGGGTTGTTTACAAGTTACATATCAGTAATTAGGAATAATAAAGCTGTTTGGGTCTAGGGATGTGTTACCTTGCAGTAGTGTTATATTAGAATCCTTATATTTGTAATTAAATTATGTTTGGATTCCCTGAATTTCAGTTGAATTGGGGTTTTTTAAGGATTGGCTATAAATAAGTCAATATCAATTAGGAAAATTACCTCTTTCTTATGATATTGATATTAAATTATTGATTTTTATTTGAGTTTTTTTAGTCATTTTTCCCTAGGTTTCTGTTATGTACTACATCACTAAGTTTATATAAATAGACTGTCCCGACCATGGTGACTCTCAGTTTGCACAGCAGGCAAGTCAGTGGCACTGGGGAGGTCATTAGCATCCATAACCTGCTCTATTCTCACAAAACATTACTTAACAAAGCATTTATTGCATGAATTAGATGCGTGTGGCATAGAAAAGAAACTAGATATATGTCTTCCAAAGTCTCTTACCTTAATTACTCGGTGGACAATTGGAATATCACGTCCCTGTACAATGTGCAGATTTTTATTAGCAAAACAGATAATAAAGACAACCACATTAAAGTCAATATTCGTATACACAACATAGACACACTCATTGGTTTCATCTCCATCCATCTTCTTGTCCTTAATTTTTATATAAAAATAAATTAATGGGCTCAGGCAAACTCTAAGATGAAGTTAGTCAAGGGCAACAAAATTGAAATCCAGTTAGATTTTGCAAATGAATTTGTTGTTCCTTAATATCCTTGACAAGTACACTAAGTCTCAAGGTAAAAACCCCAAAGAAAGAGGAGATCTCCATGCCCCAAGACGAGTGCATTAATGTGCTTCTTCGGCTCAGCTTCCACGAGGTGATAATCACAGTACAGGGGGTCAGTTACACAGTCCATACTGTGTACTTTACATTAGTTCCCATTGATAGAAAGTTAACTTGGCAATGGACTACCAGAAAAGACTATTGATTTAACATGTTAATTGCTGTAGCCAATAATAACCATTGGATCTAGGACTCCTTCGTTTCTTTCTAAAAACAAGGCAGGGGAGAAATAAAAATTCATAATACAATACTTGATTGCATTTCACACTTACCAATTAAAATAAACGAAGACAAGGAAATTATATCCTGCTTATTACTAAGAGGTAGGGATAAAAAAAATCCTTCACAAGAATGTCTACGTTCCATAAAGTGTGAAAATGTCCCCCAGTCTCGTGTAACTTAAGTAATTGTGACCCAAGAACTAGCCTTCAAAGGTATGTTAGAGTCTCATCAGACATTGGCTCTAACAAATGCAGTACACAACTAAATACTGCAATTTCACAGCAAACATGCCAAGAAAAGTTGGGCAAAGATAGGATTATGCACTTCACCCCAATTAACCCAGTAGATGGCATTCGCAGAGGTCTTGCCAAGAAGTGATTATGTTTTCTGTTAAAGATAAGTCTACATATAAAGAATCAGAAAACCTAAAGATTCGCAAGAACAAATTCATAAAATAAATAAATCTAAGCATCAAACTTAAAGAAAAAGAAAAATGAATCATACATCTATATTGAAAACAACTATCTCTCCAGTGCGGATGGGATCCTTGCTCATATGCAAAAACAAAATGTCACCCTGGAAGAGAATCAAAAGCTTGTCAAATAAAGCATCTGAAGAAAGGCATATAATTTGCATGTGTTTAAGTAGAATAAGCATCGTGACACAGTCATGGAAATAAAAAGGGAAAAAAAAAAGAGTAAGGAAATAATCTTATTGAGGAACCAAAAATCAATGGCCTATATGACAACTCCAGTCAAATGTGATGTTGACTTAGTTTGTAAAAGTAGAAAATAGAGAGTGAAAATTATGGACAATTGGCTGGTAATTCATATATAATATTTTAAATTAGGAGGGTGATCCTTCAAGTGAACTGCCATTCCCAAATCTTAAGTGTATCAATTTAGTCACAGTGGGTGTGGTAATAGCTTGCATGAAGTTGAATGCAAGTGCCACTTCCAACGCATAATAGATAACAGAATGAATTCTGTTCTTTTAGGGGTATAAGACTAAGCTGCTAGCTTTTCCAAACTGAATGACAAATCATCATGATGTATGTATTGAACTAAACTGTGAAACAATTTGCCACTAAAAACTATAACAAAAAAATAAACAATAAAGTAATTATTAATTAACAACTCAATAATTATACTAACTATCCAAATCTGCATTTCTTTATACATAATCTGTTTGATGGCTATTGGTACAATATTTTCAGCAAACTGCTAAGAAAGATATATTGATATACTCACTCTCTTGAAACCAGGTTCCATGCTTTCAGAAAGCACAACAACTACAGGTGATTCACTGCCAGTTATACACATTAATCCTTTCCATATCATTAGCGCTGATGACACAATCAGGCCTGAATAGATAAGAGAAAAAGAAAGCTAAATGTAATTTGCAGACTTGAACAATTAATAAACAGAATCAATTGCACTCCTTTTATTTTGGTAATAACAGAGCAACAGAGAGCAGACACGATTGATGAAATAATGTGATATATGGCTCTGTCACTTTCTAAAGTCTAAACTTAAATTGAAGAACGTCTGCATAAAGATCTCCAGTCCGGAAGAGAAAAGTCGTCGCATTTTTCATTGGGTTTCTTCAAACGAGATTACTGAGAAAATGTAAAGAAAAGGATCAAGTGATCGATCAACATCTCACTTGATCATCTGGGTATGGAATTAAACGATTCCAATAGCGTAGAATGTTGGAAAATTTTATGTAGGCTCACATTAATTCTTTTAATATTTTTTAAAAGTGCATTCACCAAGTCCATTAAGAATTATCATATACTCAATTATGAATGAAGAGCACACATTAAAATTAAAGGTTGGTAAGCGACCATAATAGTATGAAACTGTTGAAGCCTAATAAAACATTAATATATGAGTTAGGTCCTCTCTAACCCTAATTAAGATTGTTAGTATCATTGAAAGCCGCTCATCTAACCTAATTTCATACAAGATCCATGTACATTAACATAGAACAGATATTAAAATACGGTTCAATGGGTGAACGAAGACTCAGTTAACTGACGAAGCAGTCCTCTGAAAGAACGATGTGTGTGGTAGTCGCAGCCCCAGAAGAAGAAATAGAAGTAAAAAGTTGGGGATAGGATGGGTGGTGGTGCATACCAAGATTGACGACCTGAGTTAGAGCTTGTCTGAGTTGAATGGACTTGAAGGAGTTGGCAGTGTCTCCGATCCACCCCATTTGTCTCACTGTAATTGGAACGAAACGCAAAGTGTCAAGACTCGAAAGAGCACTGAGTTGGGTTAGGAATCAGCCTCTACCTTACGGAATTTAGCTATTGGGAATTGGGAGAGAGAGTGTCTGAGTTTCCGACTATTATGCTGCTTTTGGATCGAAAAACTGCGGATCCACCTTCAGACACACATATACGTGGCTTTATGAATGCGCATATGACGTGCATTTCTATGGGCCCATGCAGCTAAATGAGAAATGAGGAATTCTCATATACTTTGATATTTTATTTTTTGGCCAAATTTCATATACTTTGATAGAGAAAAAAATTAAGTGCATTTTTCTTGGTGAATATTTAAGTATTTTTTTTAATTTTTGGGTAAGAGAAAGGGGCTTGGGACACAAAAGGGGATATAGAAATTTAAATTTAGGTTGTTTCAATTTATGAAAGAAAAATAAGTTATTTTAAATATATTTTGACTATCTAAATCATTGGAAAAATAAATAAATTGCATTTAAAAAATAAATAAATTTTTTAGATAATTTAAATAGTCAGAATTTATTTAAAATAACTTATTTTCTTCTACAAATTACAAAAAAAAACCTTTAGGATCAAGAGAAATTAGAAGCCCTTTAAAACATTTGTTCTGTTTTTTGGTTTTTAAGAACATTGAGAAAGAGCAGTCTTGTCAAACAGTGGATTTTGTTCTTTTACATTTGAAAATAAAAAACTGTTTTCAAGAATAGGTATTAAACATCTCCATAATTACTCTTTTTCTTTTTTTAATCTTCTATCTCCAATATAAATTTAAGATTTTAAAAAAAATTTACTAGTTTGTATTCAAATCATGTAAGATAGAGGAAAACAAGCTGGAAACTGGAGTATGAAGAGAAACAAACCGTTTTTGTACATTGCTTTTATTTTTTTTCAAAAAATGTGTGAATCCAATGTAGTTTTGGGCCTTTAATTCCACAATTCAGAGATCCAACTTCACTTCAGAAAGCCCAGCCCAAAATAGAAGAACTAAAGAATTGCACATGACGATATTTCTAACCACAAAGGCTTCCGTTAAACCTCTAGGCTTAGCTCGCATATATATATAATTCCTCTCGTCTTCCCAACGAAAAACCCTAGCCTCTTTTCTTCGTAAAATCAACGACGCAACCAATAATGGTAACTTTCTCTCTCTTTGTCTTCGCCTAATTGGTTCTCTTTAGTTTAGAATCTGTTGTTTCATTGCTTGAATCCTTTGTGGGTTCATTCATTGCTTGTGTGCAGACAGGAGAAGCTGTGAATCCTAAAGCTTACCCTCTGGCCGATGCCCAACTCACAATAACAATACTGGATCTTGTTCAGCAAGCTGCCAATTACAAGCAGCTTAAAAAGGGTGCTAATGAAGGTCTGGGTTTTCTATTGCTGCCTCTATTTTTGCTTCTGCGGATATTATTTGCTCTTTTTCTGTTATTATTTTAGGCAGTTATTTTGTTTGTCATTTCATAAAAAGCAATGTGTAGATATTAATACTTCATATTTGTTTCAGCAACCAAGACGCTGAACAGGGGTATTTCTGAGTTCATAGTGATGGCAGCAGACACTGAGCCGCTTGAGATCCTTCTCCATCTTCCTCTACTTGCTGAGGATAAGGTGACTTCACTATAGATGTTCTTCACTTTTCTGCCAACTTTGTTTCTCTTAAACTGCAATGGATGGAGTAATTAGCAGTGTTTGTTCATGTGTTCTGGGCCTTCTGGCTATTCTATTCTGCATTGTTGTGTCGCCAAAATATTTCGTTGATTTTGATTGGGAAGGAACTCAATAATACAATATAGATATGTTATTTGTTGACCTTGTTACTCTTGTATAATGATTGGTACGTGTCATTGCGGTGTATAATCATCTTTTGTCTTTTAACTTCATATGGACTAAATATTTTAATATAAAAATGTTTCGAATTGACAGGAACCTGGATACTGTTAATCCTCTTCTCTTGTGAAAGTGGCTTTGCTCTGTATTTAGATATCTTTCATTACAGCCCTAATTCATGTTTTGGGACATGGAGCCTGAAACTACTGAATTTGCTAATTCACTGTTGCCTACCAGGTCCCTGGATTCTTGAGAATTAATCTGCTAAGTTTTCTACAGAGTAAGGCTAGCAGTTAATAACTGCATTCCATATATCAAATTTGGAAATTAAGACAAAGAATTGGTTTTGTCAGACAGGTGCAGGGTAAAGGAAATTTAGGAATTATTTGATGGCCCATTATTGGCCAATGACCAAGAGATATGTTAAGGTCATTTGCTATTTTGCCGTCTAACATTACTGTGTATTCTGCAGTGGTATGCTATTTATTTGTACATCTGGAGTTACTATTATATAGCCTGTGACATGTGTTATGCTTAGCCTTATCGAACTAGGAAGAAATTCATTAATGCAGATTGGCTTATTGTGTCCATTTCCATGTACTACTCTGTGTTATGCCTTTGGCAAGTTTTTATCATTACAGAATATGAACTGCTAGTTTCATGGCTAGTGTGATCAATCAACCACATCTTGTAGTTGGAGTGGATGAGTGAAAAATAAATTGACATAATGTTGGTAAACTTCAGGTAGCTTTAGATGTTAATTTCAGTTTTGAAGTCTTGCCTGTTTCTCAGCATTGCAAAAATGCAAAATATCTCGGCATTCTAGCTGCTTTCATTTGAATCTAAATTCTCTGATTTTATAACTATGTCAGTGTTTGAAACTTATACTACTACGATATTAAATTATCTACTTGAATTTCTCAGAATGTTCCCTATGTATTTGTTCCATCTAAACAAGCACTTGGGCGAGCATGTGGGGTCACACGGCCAGTGATTGCATGTTCTGTGACAACTAATGAGGGAAGTCAATTGAAATCCCAAATACAACAACTAAAGGTGATTTACAGTTCGTCGCAAACTACATTAAGTGTTGCCATATTTTGAATTGAATGAACATGCATTCTGATTATTGTCTGCTATGCAGGATGCTATTGAGAAGCTTTTAATCTGAAAAATACTATTCGGTATGATGGGCTTCTTGGGTTGTGCTGAATGCTCCTTCAGAGGCTTTGACTGGACGAGTTGTTGTGTTATCTAGGGAAAGATGTTTTGTATGTTAACCTACATTGTCGTTAATATCTATTCTGAAAGATTATCTGAGAGTGGTATTTTTTGTTTTAGCCAGTATGAGTGATGCTTTAAACTGGGATTTCAAGTTTTTCAATGTGATTTGTGATATTGTGGGTTGCTGAGAGAAAATTTTAGTCTACTTGATTATATTGAAAATGTTGGCTTCTGAATAGTGGGAAAAAATTAATTTTTGTGAAAATTTATTTAGCTCTCTTCTGCTGAGAATCCATTCGAAGTTAAATTTTTTTCCGTCTGGATTCGAGTAATTGTCTTGGCATTTGTGATAAATGATTTTTTAAGATTATATGCGTATCTCGGAACAAAATTGGACAGTAGGGGGTGTGACTTCTAGAGAGTCTGAATTTTCCATCTTAATCCATTTTTATATGCAAACAAAATCCAGAGTGGGTCTCTAGTTTGCTCAGGATTTCTGGTGCTAACCTGCTCGTTCTAGTTAATTAGCTTTTGACAACATAAGATATCAGGGCCCTCTCATTCGTAAGAGTATCATCACGTCAGTAAAGTTTAATTGAATTAATACTGACTCGTCAAAACTCTAATTGACTTTAATATTAAAAAAAAATTATACTGTCACAGTTCACATGCTATAGGCATTCAGAAGTTATTTTACTTTCTTATAAAAGGTATCCATGGCCTGGTTTTTAGGTGCGGGACAAGAGTAAGGCTATAAGTCGTAAGGGATTGATTACTATCCTCATAGGCGTTCTACAACTGAGTATTTTGTAGAAAAAGCGTTTGTTCAACTCGAATTAAAAGAAAAAAAGAAAGAAAGATATAGGCCAGTTCTAAAATGTAATTGTTGGTCTTGAAGGAATTAATAATACCTTAACTCTAAATATAATCCGCTTTTATTCATAAGTAGTTAACAAATAATAATTCAGTAATTCAATTGAAAAGTGATCAACAAAAACGACCAATTAACTTATTCAATAAGTAGTTAATTTAATATGATGTCACTTAAAAAGGAGGTTAAATTTTAGTACCCAAATTACGTTGAGTTTTTTCAATTAATGAAAGAGAAGCTCTGAAGTTACAGCTTTTGTTTCTTAGTCGTTTATAATATAGATCAGTTAAATTGTTTAGCCAAAATCCTCACTACAGTGGGCGTGCCGGAGTGGTTATCGGGCATGACTAGAAATCATGTGGGCTCTGCCCGCGCAGGTTCGAATCCTGCCGCTCACGTTTGCATTTTGAATTTTCGTTATATATATATATATATATATATATATATATATATATATATATATATATATATATATATATATATATATATATTATCATTCTTTAAATCAGATTTTCTGGAGGGTTAACAAAAAAATATTTATTGGCTTCCAAAGTGGATTATGACTATGAGCACAGCATTCCACAAATGCCAATTTTCATATTCATTCGACTCATACACGGAGTGAAAATGTTAGCTTCATGTACGATATCGTCTTGGACTCTTTTAGCTTACTCCCTCATGGTAGTGGCACCAAAGCTTTCAACTTTTCTCTTGTTTCTTGAACCATCAGCATCCTGGGCCATGTATTTCATAAGTGGTTCGCACCCTTTTCATCAATATCTTAATTCTCCTTTCATGTTCATGTTATTGATGGCTCTTATCATATTCAAGACATATGGTGGGAAATATCACTTAATTTCTCACCATCCAAGGTGCCCCAAAATCTTGTTCTTTCCATGTCAAATTCAAGAGTCTACATCACCGCACCTTCCCACATTAGCACATATAAGATTCTACACAATCCTCAGTGTTTTCCCATCATATTCATGGGTATATTTAGGCTTGTCACCTCAGAAAACAATAATTTTCATGCCACTAATGAGTGGCAATTACCAATAATTGACATTGTGGCCTTCATCAATTTTAAGCCTTTTCAAAAGTCATAACTCAAGAGGTCACAACTTGTATGCAGCACAAGAGTTCCCCCCCCCCCCCCCCCTCCCAATTATGCTTTGATTCTATCATAATAATCATAAGAATATGCCATTGCCAAGTGAGTAAAAACAAATGCTTGCTATAATTAAGACCAGCATGGCAAGATATAATCACAGTAGATGAATGCATGCGTGCAGGAAAATAAAGCCAAGATTCAGATATAAGGTTGTTTATAGGAGAACACGGGGCTTCTCTTTTTGGAGCATTGAAAGAAAAAAGAAGTTTTATAGAATACCCTTATGTCTGAGTCAATAAAACCAAGTTTTATAGATTCAGACATAAGGGTATTATTTGTACTTAAAAAAAAAAGGGTAAGATTTTTCATCTCTAATATAAAAAATTTTATCTTTAATTTTATTAGAGATGAAAAAAAAAAGATCTCTAATTTGAAATGAAAATTTTTGTTTTTGAAAGAGGTTTTTATCTATAAATAAAATTTAACAAACCAAACAGAAAATGGTCTCTAAATTAAAGATAAATTTTTTTTCATGGATAGAATAGTCTGTATTGATTTAGAGACAAATTTTTTTTGTTTCTAATTATTTTAAAAAAACTAAAGAATATATATAGTAACAGTTATGACCATTGCTAAAATAAACAAAATTCTACCAATTCTTTAAGTGGCCTATAATTTTTGCAAAAATAAATTACATAGATATTCTTAAATTTTGTTAAAATTACATAAAATTTCCTTTTATTTTTAAAACATATACAAATCTTTTTTTGAAACAAAGAGTAAATTAGAAAAATTTCCCCTGAGTTTGTTTGAAATTACATTCTTGAGTTTTGTTATAATAAGATAAATTCCCTTCTAATTTCAAAACATATCCAAACCTCTCTTGAAACAAAGAGTAAATTAGACAAATCTTCCTTGAGTTTTTTTAAAATTGTACAAATCTTTTTTCTATTTTCAGAAAAAGTTTGTGTATATTTTAAAAATAGAGATGATGTTTGTATAATTTTAGTAAAATTCTAAAAAGATCTGTATAATTTATTCTTTGTTTTAGAAAATATTTTTATATACTTTTGAAAATAGAAAAAAGATTTGTATATATTTAAAAAATAGAAGAGATATCTGTGTAATTTCAACAAAATTTTAAAAAAAATTGTATATTTTTTGAAAATTGAAGGAAATTTACTCTTTGTAAAATGCAAGCCATCTCTTCAGCCCTCAAATTTTGCTACCTATCCAAACCAACTACTGAAATCTGCAAGGGGATGATCAGAAAAACTTCGTTGCTAAAGATTACAGCGCGTTCAATTTTCATGAACCAAAATAGATGCTTACCCAAAGTGCATGAACCACTACCACAGACTAAATCCAAAACATAAATATAAACAAAACGAAATATATGGAATGTTACAGCAAAATAATAATATTTGACATTGAATTTAGTTGATTTCACATAATAATAAAACTTTATCATATAACCTCTTCCCACCTATGAATGTTAATGCAAAGCATAATCTCTTCTCTCATTAACATAAATTTCAGGTAAATTTGCAGACAGTAAGCTGCAAACATCAGAGTTATTAAAGATTGCAAATGGATTTGCATTTTCTAAGAATTGATAGCAGGAAAATTTGACAAAAGAAAGAGGGAAATTTACTACAACTGGTATTGAGACAAAATTACATAATGAAAAGATAAGAGAATAGGAGACAGAGAATGGAGAAAATAAAAAGAATTATTCTTATTATACATTAACAATGTAGCATTTGAGAGCACAAACATCAACTAATTAATGAAATGGTCAATTTACGCTCTTATGCTCATGTTCTTACTAATTATTAAGAATTTGCAACATCCAAAATCAGACTTCCAAAAGAAATGAGAATAAGAATTCTTCCAAAACAACTGGACATAAAAGAGTCTTCTCTTTGCACACCAAAAACTCATATTTCTTCTGCTCAAGGAACTAGCACTATTAAATTACCTCCATGGACCATATTGAAGGATGAGAATCAAGAAACTAACATTATGGTGGGATTCACTGATCCTGGTTCATGGGGAATAATTTTCTTGACCACCAGAGTAGATTGATGAATTGTTGTAGCTGCTGGGCTCCACTGTACTCTCATTCTGATTGTTAGATATGGCCACCGCTGCTTTCACCTTTGTTGCCTGACAGGGATCCAACTTAAGCATTACCAAATAAATATAAACACATTTAAATGAAACAAACTCAAATATATGCTCCCAACATGCAGACAACATTTGAGACCAAACTGTACAGATCCATCGACGGACTAATATATATATATATCTATATATATATAAGTCAAAGTAATTACTACAGATAGCCTTGGGTCTTAAACTCAATAGAAAGTCACTAGAGGAGTAAATGAAGCTGTAAACTAACCTAAAATCAATTAAAAGGCAAGTATAATTTTGACCAAACATGTAGTAGTCAAAAGGCTTTCCCTTTGCCTTGTGATGTGGTTTAAAGATAAAATGATCCTGAAAAATCAACCTGATGTTCCAAGTTTAAAATCAATCAAAGAAATTTGGATAACTAAAATATGCCAAAATTTTGTATAAATTGCAGCCCAGAAGATTCACAATGATACAATATCTGAAGTACTGAATACCAAATAGATGCAGAAACAACACGTGACAATTTAGGCACTAAACTTAAAAGCTCAAAACTGTTGCACTACAATCAAAGGGAACTGGAGCCGAAAACTTCAAACTAGTTTGCTCAATGCTCAACTATTTAAGTGTTTCTCTCTTTCCATATGCTACTATGATATGCACCAAATATATTAGCAAGGGTCTTTTAGTCTTGTTCTTGATAGAAGTCTGTAGTTAGATCTATTAGCTTGATGGTTAGTTAGTAGAATCTGTATAAAAAGCACAGATTAGAGTGTATGAGCAGATTGGAAAATGAATTGAACCTCCTTCTCTTTTCTCTTCTTCTTCTTTCTCCGTTCTTTCTCTCTTCTACCCTTCTATCTTTCCTGGTTCCTGTCATAATATTTACCAATATCATATTATTATCAAATGACAAGTGGCAAAACATTAATGCATGCGGTAACAAGAAAAAGGAAATTGCTTTTTCACCCTTTAATAAGAAAGCTCACTTAAGTCCGTCTCTCAACATTTAATTCACCCTAAGGATGGAGAGGAGAGAAGGGTTTCGATGAAGGAAGCGTGATAGACGAGAGTTCGACCAAGAGAATAGAAGGGTTTTTGGCAGATTAGGGCCAATGGGACCAAGTGGATTTTTTTTTTTAATTTTTAAAGAAATAGCCTTGTTAAGTTTGGGGGAAAATCTGTGACGAATTTTTCTGAGACCAAAAAAAAAAAAAATCAGTCTCAAATTTCATCTCAAAGTTCAATACATTTCATGAAAGGAATTATTGTATTTTTTCGACGGGTCAAGGACGGAATAACCATTTCTATCTCTAAATTCTGACTCAGATTACTAGTTTTCTGGTAGTGTTAACTAAAATGCAAAAGATAAAAAAATCAGAATTTACTTTTACATATATCAGATACGCAGAATGCATATACAGTTTGAAGGGCTTGCTTGCATGTAGCGAGTAGATACATTTGCTGGAGTAGTTAGGATCTATGGAATAGTGCTAATTAGAAAAGTCAAAAGGACTAAACGAATTCTAAGATAGCTGCTTTGATGCATAACTGCATACTAATGATTAGGGGAAAGAATTAGAAGGTGCAGAGTAGATCCACAAAGAAGTTTTTCCATGTTGCACGTTGCTCTAGTGGCTGCTCACTGTATAATTATCTTGGTATTGTCTGTTGGTATGTGTGGCACTGCAGTGCACGTACAGTACAGATCACATGTCACTAAAATGGAGTGTGAATGCCTATGCTTGATTATCCTGAGAAAATCCACATGCAATGGTAAGAGATAGTTAGAGCCACCCGTTTAAAGTTAAACCATAATTGCGTTATAGAAAGTTGAAACAGTATTTAATAGCAAAATCTCTTCAAAGTTGTGTGGTTGAAATGCTGTTATTGGATTTTCAGCAAATGACTATTCATCTATTGTGTTTTCATGTAAATAGCGGCAAGAAAGCTCTATGGAAATTGATGGTTCAATTCGATGTTGATTAATGGGGAGCTAGAATACAGTAGTGGGCTAAGTAAATTGACGGATGGTTTTGATTCTATTGAAAATACTGATGTAAATGAAGACCCAACTATAACTGATATGGACAAAATCATTCGGACTTGGAGGGTTAGTGACAATTGTAATTACAATAATATTGATTATTAATTGTTCAGTTGTATATGTTCCAGACTAAACATATTTCTCTTATTCTCCTCAATCAACATCATCTTTGCATTTTCTTGATAATATTTTTAACAAATGAAACAAAGTTTGAATCCATCCCAGAATCATCCACTTAAAATTGCAATGAACCTAATCTTAAGAACAAATCTATGTACTTAGACGTGGGGGCAAGTGCCCCCACTGACATGAAAGTTCTGAAGTGGGAATAATTTAATTTCCCTATTAGCCCATGGGATGTTCCTATTGAGTTCATATTATATGTTGAGTTTTCTGCCTTTAAAAGGGGAAGCCCAAAGCATAAACCCAAGTTGTGAGTAGAAAAGCCTAGAAGAATTACAGCTTTCCAGCATTCTATTTTTAACACTTCATAAAATGGTTAGTACTTAGTATTGAGTTGTGATCACTGTCTGATATGCTTTTAAACAACTGAAGATGGAACTAGAAATATTACCTTGGTTTTCGTAAAATGCTTTATTTCCCATATTTCAGGAGGAGAAGACGAATTGGAGAGTTGCTGAGGCTGTGGACTACAAAGGTTGTCCCGCTGACAGATCTAAAACTGGTGGTTGGGCGGCTGCCACTCTTATTCTAGGTTTCTCTTTCCCTCTTCACTTTGATGTGATACTATTAGCCTTATTAATTCTGAAAGTTGCTTTTTGATTAATCATAATCTGTAAAACATCAGAAGAAAGTTCTATACTGGACTTTAATTAATCCCCTTTACATTGTAAGCAGTAATAGATAGTTATGATTTCATGTTTATCTTGTTAATTACAAGATAGTGATTCATGCAGTAATTACAGACTTAAAAAAAGAGAAGTTGATGTTTCACAAAAAGGCAATATAGAAACAGATGGTGTATACTTAAGTACATAGATAGGAGAGTGAATTCCACATTTGGAGTTCTGTCCCCCCCTTCTCATCAGGAGCCTCCTATAATATTTCATTTCATCCAATCTAATATTATTTGAGGTGGTGATTTCAACATAGGATGAAGAAAATGCTAGTGAAACATATCAAGTAAAGCACACACATACTTTTGACAATGATAATTCTTATGTCACTCATTGTTTGGAATAGAGTTGGAAATGGCATACTATATTACCCTCATGTAATTGAATATATATATATATATATATATATTTTTTTTTTTTTCGATTTTGGTTATTCATATAGTCGTAAGGATAGGTTACTCCAAGACTATTAATCAGGGTGTCAATAACATATCTAAGATCGTAGAGAATATACAAGTCTAACCCAAAAAATTATCTCCAAGCCCCTAAGCCTTGGAAGATCTCCCTTGGGAGGGTTGACTACCAAACGAGAATACTAGTTGAAGGGGGAATTTGAACCCTTACACATGGAGATGCAAAGACTTATTTTGTATTCGTTCAACTGGTTGAACCAATCAGCATTGGCTTTTTCGCAGTTTTTTAATCTTATTTTTATAACTTTTTCTAAGGATTGAACCTCATTTTCTCCAGACATATTATGCTTTTTCATAACATGGAGCTTCACTTTCAACTTAACTTTTTTTTTTTTTTTGCCAAACAAATACTTCAACTTACATAGTCACATCCTACCTACAAACCGAAAATAATAATATTAATCTTCACAATAGAAAACAAATTTAGTAGAAGTTAATTCCCAAAATTCTTACAGGAATCGAAATTGTTGAGAGGCTATCCACCATGGGGATTGCAGTGAACCTGGTGACATACTTGATTGGAACTATGCATCTGCCAAGCTCAACTTCGGCCAATATTGTCACTGATTTTATGGGCACATCGTTTCTCCTGTGTTTGCTGGGAGGTTTTCTAGCTGATTCCTTTCTTGGCAGATATAGGACAATCGGAATCTTTGCTGCAATACAAACTGTGGTTAGCTCATATTGCACCTAAAAGTTACATTTATTTATGTTAAAGAAAAAATCAACCTTATTTTGAGGTTTGAGCTACATTATGCAGCAGAAAGAATTCTGCAAAAAATGTAGACTAATTAGCTCCAATGATACCAAGTAGAGGAAAATCTTATTTTCATTCTTGACATATGGGTGAACTTTTAATTCACTCCTCCAGTGATGTTTTCATTCAATTTATTCTCTCATATATTAAAATGCTTTTAATATTGTCCTTTCTTTGCATCTCCGTCTATATATTAACGTAGACAATAATAGAATGCCAACTAACACATGGCATACAATCAACCCATATCAAATAAAAAGACCAAGTTAGGAACTCTAATTTAATTTCATAAAATTCTGAAGCTCCATAACCGATTCTAAATTCATAAACTAGGATACTTATATAGACTGTGTGTGTACCCAATAACAGTTAACTAGTGCCACATCCAACTTAACAATCTAATAGCTTCTATATTAGTCCGTGGATGAAGATGGGATAAAAAGATAACATTAAAAGCATTTTAAGGAATGTAGAATTAAATTGAAAGAAAAAACTTGTAGAGGACTAAATTGGAAGTTCACTGAACAAAAATAGGATTTTCCTTAGATGAATTTTAATGTTGTCACGTATTCTCCTTAGTTGTGACTTTGAGGATGGTGATTCCAGGGCACTGCCACATTAGCAATCTCAACAAAATTGCCACTGCTAAGTCCACCACCCTGCCATGCTACAACAAGCAGTGACAATTGCAAGCAAGCCAATGGATTCCAAATGGGATTTTTATACATGGCTCTGTACCTTGTTGCACTAGGGGCTGGTGGCCTAAAGTCTAGTGTTTCTGGGTTTGGAACAGATCAGTTTGATGAGAAAGATGAGAAGGAGAAGTCTCAGATGGTCTGTTTCTTCAACAGGTTCGTCTTCTTCATTAGTTTTGGAACTATGATGGCTGTCACAGTGCTTGTATATATACAAGATGAAGGGGGTCGAAGCTGGGCATACGGAATATGTTCTGCTTCTATGGTTATAGCCATTTTGGTATTCTTATCTGGAACTCAAAGATACAGATATAAGAAAAGCTCGGGAAGCCCCATTCTCCATATTTTCCAAGTCATTGTTGCTGCTATAAGGAAAAGGAAGGTTAACCTCCCATACAGTGTTGAATCTTTGTTTGAGGACACTCCTGAGGCTTCAATAATCGAGCACACTGATCAGTTTCGGTAAGGTGGACTTTTAAGTGCCACATCATTATTTGCATCACATTTAAATTATCTGCTTTTTGCCTTTGGGTACTAAGGAGACTGATCATTTGGTGGGCTATGAGGAGGACCTTATTTGAGGTATTGGTATCATGCCTATAATTATAATGCGGGCTATTATAGACAATTACATTATATTTCTACCTTCAGGTTCTTGTACCCTTAACAAAGGAAAAATTATCCAAGACACATCATTTTAGCATTGTGTGCATAAAACAATGCAAAACATGTCATTTTGCATACAAGTCCATTCTCTAAAGATCTATGAAAGTAGGCCACACACAACAGATTTATGTCACATCATCTTTCACGGGTCACTATCATACATAGCTCAAACAAAGAAAACTGCGTAGAAGGTTTTAGAGGTTGCTGTCTTCTTCCTCACCTCCTTCCACAGAATCTCCCCTTCTTTCTATCTCAAAGCACAACATAACTCACAAGAACCCCGATTCCTGGAAACAGTTTCTCTTCCCTTGTAGGAGCCAACAAAATCATTTTGTGGGGATTAAAGGTATCTGTCTCAATGGTTCTTTCCTTTTCCTGTTTCATTTTCTGCTATAGCTTCTTGGAGAAAGCTGCAGTTGTGGCAGAAGGTGATTTTGAGAACACCATATCTAGTTCTGCTCCGAACCCTTGGAAACTATGCTCATTGACGAGGGTAGAGGAGGTGAAAATGATGGTGAGGCTGCTACCAGTGTGGGCTACAACCATCATATTTTGGACCACATACGCACAGCTGATCACCTTCTCAGTTGAGCAAGCCTCCACCATGGAGAGGTCCATTGGGAATTTCCTGATTCCTGCAGGCTCTCTCACAGTCTTCTTTGTGGCAGCCGTACAAATCACTCTCGCTGTTTATGACCGTTTCATCATGCCCCTTTGGAAGATGTGGAAAGGCAAATCAGGTAAAAGTTACTGGAGAATAAAATATGAAATAAGAAGATATTACAATATATTTTGGAACGAAAAACAGATAAGAGAAATGGAGAAGAAGAGAGTGAAGCAACTTAGTTTACTTGTTGATGATTGATGCTAGCCAAGTCAAAATAAACTTGCCATGTTTGAGTTAGTCGTTCATTCATGTATATAGACATATCACAAAAGTGAGCTAGAATTCTCCGCAGTTTTGACGGCAATATCACAGTGATGCGTAGACTTTTTTCTTTGTCTTCCAAACTTCCACTCATTATCACCTTCTCTCTTTTCTCTTAACTTACTTCGAATTATGCCTAAGCATCAGCGTGATATTACTGCCAAAACTACAGAAAATCCTTGCTTCACAAAAGTACCTAGCTCAACCTGCTTTAAATATTGGCATCTGTCGCATCCACTTCTAACATATGCTATTGGTCTATGAGAATTTTTAGGTATATACCTTGCACCAAAGATAAGTATTAGAAACCAATGGCAATTCATTACAGTAAGTGTGTCAGTTGGTCCCATCATCTGGCACACCTATTTTTTCTATGTTGTATGAAAATTCTGGTATACACCATATGTACACACATACAATGGTCAAAATTTGATTTGCACAACCTGACATGTGGATCCCACATGTTCAGCCCAAATCTGAGCCACGTCATATATGTCCACATAGTGTACACGAGAATTTCTCACATTTTATCGGTCCTTGCACTTATTTTGAGTGCAGTGAGTACATCTAAGAGGTTTTCAGTTATCTCCACGTTAGTGACAGTTACATCGAGAAGGCTTGACATCGTACATCCACTGCAGAAAAATTTGAATAACAAAACTAGCCTTTAAAGCAGTTATAGGTAACCATATTCCATATGACAATGGGATACCAAATATGGATACAATTGCTTAAAAGCACTTTCACCATATGTACATAACCACATTTAGAAACCAAAGCTTGAACACTTGAATGCAACACTCTTACGAGAAATATTACCTCTTTCTGGGAAATAGGTTTCACCAACCTACAGAGGATTGCAATTGGGCTTGTACTTTCAACTTTTGGAATGGCAGCTGCTGCACTATACGAGAGAGAAAGACTGAAGGTGGCAAAAGGAGTGAGGGCAACCCCAGGAAGGCTCCCTATAAGCGTTTTCCTGTTAATTCCACAGTTCTTGTTGGTAGGTTCTGGTTCAGCCTTCGTATACATAGGCCAACTTGATTTCTTCATAACACAGTCCCCAGAAGGCATGAAAACAATGAGCACGGGTCTCTTCCTCACCACTTTATCTCTTGGTTTCTTCGTCAGTAGCTTCCTGGTTTCGGTTGTGAAGAAAGTGACCGGGACTAAAGATGGTAAGGGATGGCTAGCTGACAATATAAACAACGGAAGACTTGATTTGTTCTATGCACTGTTAACCATTCTGAGCTTCATAAACATTGCTGCATTTCTGGTGTCTGCAATGTGGTACAGGCCTAGAAAATCTAAACCTGCTCAGCAAATGGGGGTAATTGACGGGTCCTTGGCAGAGAAGTGCTGAAGAGTATTGAGGATTAAACTCATTATGGGTTTTGATGGTTATTTGTAACTAGCCAGATGTTTTTACGAAGAATAGAGATAGTTTGGCTTGTTCTTCGTGACATAATTGATAATAGACGTAATATTGAGGACTCTACGTAGATATTAGTAAAATTAATCATGACTCTTCAACAAGCTTAAATTGTTTGGGTAGAGCGATTATTGACGAGGTATTCAAATTATGATCAAATTAAAGCACTTCAATGATAAAGAAATTCTCCTATCCTCAGAGAATTGTAAATTGTTATCCGTAGTCTTAATGCAACAGGACCTGAAGAAACAGGAGAGTCAACACGCAATTTGAGATGAGATTTTCAAAGACTTGGTGGGGTTCATATGGAGCTCGAATTCCTTGTCCTGTGAATTGGAAAAATCAGCGTCTTTATTTTCGTCTGTTGTGTTTGTCAACGTTTGGATTGTTTACATCTGTTATTTTTGAGTCTCGTTCTGTAATTATCTGGTCCTATAAATGAAGTTTGTCACTATCTTTCACCTTGTAAAAAAAATTGTTTCAGCTTGTAAAAATAAACGGCGCAAGAGTCATTGTTGATGGTACTATCGTTGACCCTGTAGTTTTAATTACTGCAGACTGCGGGGGGTAAAAAAGGGACCAATAGAACTGACCGATTAAGCCAAGTCAAGAAGATCGTGAGCTGCTTCATCTCAAAATAGAATTTCATGCCCAACAAGTTCATTGATGATTACAAACTTCACAATCCACGAAATTTACAATCCCTTATTGTTGGTTTTCATCTGTAGGGTACAATCCTGATTCCTGAGCATATTCTAGATATTTATATTAGATGCTATCATTCAATTTTCTATTAACATTTAATTCTTAAATGATATTACATCTCGTGTCTTTGAAAATAGAGAAAATCTGATATTTCCAAGCTAAGAGCTTTACTAACTTCCATACTTTGTCACCTATGTTATTTCTTCAATCATTTTCATTTTTTACACCAGATATGGATATATTAACTATCTATAATCCTCTACCTACAAATGAAAGAATAACATATACCAAACATAAACATGGGGTCACAGAGCAACCCTAAAAACAAGAACATACAGAGATGGATGGCAGATAATAGCTTTAATTCTGTCGTTTCAAGATTTCTCTCTTCCGGTAAGGTGATAGAATAGAATTTCAAGTTCTGTTTTTGGCATGACGATTGACATTAGATCAAAGGGCAATTTCCTCATGAAAAGGCATTAGATCAGGAGGCTACACACTATCATATCAAGCCAATATAATATCAAACAATACTCATACAATAGATGCACAGAAACAATTCACCCATCCAGGCCGAGAGAGGGATCTCCCTTAAAGCAAATACAACGCATACTTTTAGAAGATTAATGCCAATCAAAAGCAAAATACCATGATCTACACAGAAGGCCGCCAAAACAAAAAGTGGAATTGAGCAATGCGTGAACAGATATATTCTGTATTCAGTAGTCAGTAGTATCATGTGTATATTTATGCTAGGTATCAGTACAAATATAGCAAAATCGTATACAGCATGCCAAATTATTATCTCATAGACAGTCCACTAAGTTCTAATGCGCCAACTAGCAAGAAGTCAAACAACACAGCAGAAGAAAAGAACTTTCACTCAACTGCAGGCCGCCCTCTTCTTTTTTGACTTTTCTTCTCTACTTTTGTCATAATACAGATCTAAGCTTGTAAAATGATAATTGAACAGGAAGCAATGTAAACAGTAGTTCTGAAATAGAAATTCAATGATCATCTGATCAGAATCTAGAGACTAAACAAGTTATATAGCTTTAAAAATCCACATATTAAAATTTCTTCAATACTGAAAATGCATTTTGGTCCATGAAACATAATTCAGGTAAGCGGGAGTTTAAAAATAGACTTTCTTCAACAACCTTAGCGTAACATAGATACCCTCCATTTTCCGAACAAAAGGGCAACAAAAATATGCCACCTGGATGACAGAGCCAATTCCATTGTTGTGAATGCGGAAGCATAAACAAAAATATAGAACAAATACATATCAATTATCAACCATAAATTTTGCTAATCGTCCACAAGGTTTTCTCCCAAAATAAGGTACATAATAATAATAATTCATTCTCTAGTCATCGACGTGAATTCGCAATACAAGGGAGAAATACCAATCTTAACCCGTGGTAGATCATCTCACCTAAAACAGACGTACAAGGAAAGAAAATTTATGGGGAGAGTAACCTAAATACCTAAAATACCAGTACACCACCACATACCCAAAAACAAAACCAGCCTCATCCAACATTAATCAAGGAGTTATAAATCTCTCTTCTATGAATCCAAAAAATGAGATTAGCAAGTTACTTCAATTCTGGTTCTCGTTCTTCTTTCCGGTCGTTCCTCCTTCTCTCTCTTCTAACAATCTTCCAGCCTCCTCATCAGCTTGCTGAGCCTTCTTCTGTGCCTCCGAGGCTTTGAGAGCCTGCAACTTGGAATGATTATAGTATGCAACCCCCAAAAACGCTAGCCCATAACCAATTAAATTGACGGGTGTGACTGTGTCCTTTATCACAGACCAGGAGAAAGCAATCAACAACCAATCCTTCACCACTCCAGCAACATTCATGGTCAAAGCCGAAGTCTTCCCAACGAGCAAAAACACAGCAAGATTCAAAGCAAAAGCACAAAACGAATTTGTCCCAAAAATTGCAAAGTCCAGATGAAAACTTGAGCTATCCCTCAAAGACGGGTACTCTACGATGAACCAAGGGATGGACAGGAATACCAAGCAACAGGGGGCAACGTAGTAAAGTGAGGTGATGGGGTTAAGTGAAATCCCTTTGGAATTCAGCAAAATCTGGATCAAAACCAGCCGGGTGGCTTCGAATGCAACAGCCAAAAGCTGCAAAGTCACACCCCAGGCATCGAATTTTGCTTCACCGTACGCGGCAATCGCAACCCCAAGAGAAATCGAGAGCATGTTAGCCATGGTTTCACTCTTGAAACTCTCCTTCTTAAACAAAACTCCAAGTGAATAAACAGCAACGGGCATGAGAGCTTTGAGCATTTGAATAAAGGAAACAGAGAGGTATATATATGCGGAATTAGAGAACCACAGGGAAAGGGAGTAGAGGGCACCGATGGGTACGACGGACTTGAGGTAGAGTTCGCGGGTCATCGAGACGGGTTCTACGAGCTTTAAGACGCGAACAAGGAGATAAGCAATGGAGGAGCAGAAAGCCATGTGGATCATGGTGAGGGAGATAGGGTAGGGCCAATTGTACATCTTGCGATCGAGGATGTACTTGTTGTAAACGATGACGGTGAAGCTCAGGAAGATCCATATTACAACGTAAGCGTAGGAGAGGATGACTTTCTTAACAACCCCATCGGAGACGGCCATTCTGGTCGATGGGAGAGCGAGAGCCAACCCCAACCCTAACCCTAGCCCAGATGAGAAATTTGGGATTTTGAATAGAGAAAGAGAAAGGGAAGGGGGGGTTGAGAGACAAAGAGGGATCGGGTTAACCTAAATCTCAGGCGCAGAACATTCAGTTGCTTCAACCAGTTGCGTTTCAAATGGGTTTTGAAAGAAGAAGAAGAAGAAGAAGAAGACAACGACGACGAGGTAATCCAGGGGGAAACAAAGGATGACACTGGAATTGGGAGTTTCAACTTAAGTAGAAAGTTCAGAACTTTGAGCTATTCAAACTTTGGTAGGATTGGACCTACTTGGAGTCCCTTGATTGGTGCGTCAATAAATGCAGAAATTGGTGAAGAATGGGTAAGACCCTAATAAAATTTGTGTAAAGAATTAATAAAATTTAGGGTAAAATAATATTTGAGTCTTTTAATTATATTTATTATTTTAAATTTGAAATATTTTAAAATGATGTTTTAAATATTAAATTTGTCCTAAATATTAATTTAAAACCTTCTAAACATAAAAAATTAACTTAAAAAGATAAATAAAATAAAATAATAAAATATTAGTTTGACTAAAATAAATAAGAAAAATAGAGCTTCAATTTTGGTGCGTGCTGTTATGATCTTCCTCTGTAGATATGAATCTGTGAAACCAACCAAACAGAAAATCAAAGTAACCGTTATGCCACTAAGGTTTCATCAACTAAGAAAAATTAAGGTCCGTTCAATAGTCCTTATGTGAAGAAATTATTTCTACATAGTTTTTATTTTTTATATAACATATATTATATTCTCATAATTATTATTTAATAATATTTTGATATTTTTTTATTTTTTAAAATATGGATGCAAAATTTGTTTTTATTTTTAATATTAATTTTTTATTTATTTTATAATCACTTCTTTTAACATTTTATATACCAAACTACTCAAAATAAGATAAAAAGAATTAATTTTAACCCACAAAGTCATTTGTAGGATGGGTTGAGTACATAATCTCATATAATGAACAACCATGATGACTACGCTCAATGATAGAGCTAGAAATTGCGTTCATTTATTTAGGAAAACAAGAGTCGTCTTTGTAGACAAGAGGAAAGCTACCGATAGACGAACAAGCAACAATGCGGAATCAGATGCTGCACCAGCAAATGAGAGAAGGCTTTGGCTAACAACTAACAGGTCAAAATAATATTATATTTTTTAAAACTTTATTTATTATTTTAAATTTAAAGCATTTTACATTCATCTTTTGTTTTTTAAATTTGTTTCAAATTCTGATCCTTTCTATCATATATAATGCTTAAGGATGAACATGAAATACAAAAGACTATTTTAAAACACTTTAAATTTAACAAAATTAATTTAAAATAATAAATAAAATAAAAGAACTAAAATATTATTTTAACCTAAAATTTATTTTAGCATATGTGTTAGTCAGCTAACTAGTCATCACTCATTTTAATAAAATTTTATGAAAAATTGTTTTTAATCTCAAATTTTATATATTTTAATTATTTGATTTTTTGGATTTAATCTTTATATGAATTAATTTAAATTTTTAAATTCAATGCTCGCTAATTTGTTAGCAATAAAACTAGAATAAAAATAAGATAAATGTATATTTCTGAGAACTAATCAGTAGCAAGTACAAAATTTTTAAGAATTAAATCATATAGATATAAAATTCAAGAATTAAATAATTGAGAGATACATCTTTTAAATACCAAAAGTTTATTTAATTAAATGTTTATTCATCTCGTACAATAATCACTTAATATATTGGATGAACAAATGAAATATGTTTTTTTGTAGCTAAATCTCGTCCACACATCAATTATTGGAAGTATTCAGCGAAGTGTTCATCACGCGTGAGTGGAAAATTGTTGGCCTTCCAGGCTGTCTCTCTCTTTGCAATCGAGGTGTCGTTGAATTGGAACACTGAACCAAGAACTTGTCAATGGGGCAACTATGTTTGAAAACTTGCTATTATTTGTCTCAGAATTTAATTTATTCATTAATACCTAATAAACATATGCTTAACAATAAAATATTAAACACATACTCATACAAAAAAAATCTCCTTAATTTAGTACTCATTAAATATCTCATAAGAATAAGGAAACACAACGAATTGGAAGATAACAAGATAGAAAGACTTGAATATATATATATATATAGAGAGAGAGAGAGAGAGAGAGAGGTGAATTTTGTGTAAGACAAGTAAATAACAAAGAACTGAGCAATTATAATGAAGTGAAGTTTGAAATTTGGGATCTTTAGAGTGTTTGATGGGCTACTTTGATTTTCACATGAGATTGTTGACTTAGAGGGCACTTGACTTGACGAGATCATAGTAGGGATTCACAAGGTTTGTGCCCTTTCCCCAAATTGCATAATTTCAAATCTTGTTTAGCAGATTTTGACCACGAAAGCGCTTTCTGGGGAGGGAGATCTTATATACATATACATATTTTTCTTTCAAAACGAGACAAATAGAAGTACTGACCTTATAAGATGGACTTTTTCAGCAAACCAACAAGGTAAAGGAATTTTTTGAGTATTTACACGTGTAAAAGTATATATATATATATATTTTAATCTTCTGTGCTATTTGATTTAGACCAAAGTCACTAAAAGAACTCTGATCCCTTTTTCACGGCGGATGTACTATAGTTCGAACAAAGAAGGGAGAATGCCAAGTCTTTTATATTATCTGTATTTTGTTCTCTGTGTTTTTTGAAAAGAATTTGAGGGAGAGAACTTTCTCTTTTCTTATGATAAATTTTTTTCCTTTTTCTTTTTTATAAAATGGCTCCCATAATAATAATAATCAATCATTCTTGAATTTAAAAATTCAAATTTAAATAAAATAAATATTAATTAATTTGTTAATAATGGCTATTTAATTAATTTAAATTAAGTTATTCAATTATTAGTGAGTGACTCAGATTTTAACGTAAGGGAAAGCTATAGATTTTTTTAAAAATAATATCCAATTATGGAACTGGAAAAATAGTGAGAGGTGAAAATATATACTTAATATGAGGATTAATAAATTTTAAAAAATATAATTTTAAGTTTCCATTAATTAATATAATATAAAAACTTATTAAATTTAAAAACTAGACACATAATTAAAAAGTCCAAGAAATATAATAACATCAAATTAAATATAATTCCCTTAATACAAATAAAACATATACTAGAATTTATACAATATATATTTGTTATTAGATTATATTCTTTGATTCTTAGTTGAATAGAATTCATTTGTAACATCTTTTGTAATAAAATTGTTTCCAACCTTCTTCTCAATATAAATAGCCACATTATTTATAAGAAAATTATTTTATATTTTATAATAAAGCTTTGTTTTTATAATAAATGAATAATATAGTTTAAAAAGCCTCCAAAAAAATCATGTAAAAGAGTAAGAGTCAGAGAATAGGTAGTATTTCATTAATATTTATTGGAGAATGAAGATAATAAAATTTTATTTTATAAAATTTACTCTTATAATCAATGTAAAAACAATTATATCTTTCAGAGTATGTGTTTGAGATTTTAAAAAATTAAAGGGGATAAATGAAAAATTTTAGGAGGAACATATTAAAAATTGTAGAAAAAAAATAATATTACATAGCTACATAATATTATATAGATACATGATTACATATAAATAATTTTTTTAGGGGACGCTGCCATTAAATTATATAACTTCAAGCCATCCCTCCTGACATAGTTTGCTTTATATAAAGATAATAAAATAAGAACAAGCCAATCACTGAATAGAGAAAACAAATAAAAAAACATTAATCTTTTTTGTTTTTTGTTTTAATTTGAATGTGCTTGTCCAATGTTAAATTTCAGTCGTAAATAGCAGTAAACTTTAATTTTCTATTATGTGAAAGAAATAAGCAATTAGAGGTACAATTAAAATTAAAAGTGAAAATAAAAAACGTTTCTTTATTACAATTTACAACACAATACTGGACCAAGATTGTCTTGCGCAGCATCATGGTCCTTTGTCTTTATCTTTTTTTTTTTTGGAATTCAGGGCATTTAGTTTTTTAATTTGTATTTTTTATTTTAAAAGATAGAATAAAGAAAGTCTTTCAATTTTTATCAAATAGATATCAAGTTATATTTTTTATTATTCTAAGTTAAAATATATTTTTATTATTTTTTTAATAGATGTTGAAAAATTATGTTTATCTTTTTTTTTTGTTTTTTCATTCAAAATAAAAAAGAAATCAAAGTTAAAAATTAAAAGGCCAGCATTTAAAGGTTAGGATGCTACACAGGAGCACGCTGTGCGACGCAATTTGCGCGACAAACAGTCAAAGTTCCACATTACTTTGGCTTTTTTCGTTGGAAGAAATAACTATACTTACGTGTAATCTTTTATATTTTTCTTAAGTATATACATTTTTAATAAAAATATAATAAGTCTATAATTTAATTAAAAAATTCTATAGTAATTTAGTAAAAAATCATATATTTATTATATTTTAACTAAAAAGTTATATATTTATTATATTTTTATTAAAAAATTATATATCTGTTATATTTTGATAAAAAATTTAATAATATACAAAATTACATATAAAATTTTAGGAAAACTATTTCTAGCATTGGACAGTAAGAATAATAATTTAATTATTATTCAATGACTGGAATGGGCTTAAACCCGCATTCTTGTCACCTGGGTTAACCCTGCATATGTTGAGAGGCTGAAGCCCAACACATCCTCTATCGTCCAAAACCAAAAGGTCTCTCACCCAAGGCAAAGAGCAAGCGGGTAATCAACGTTGAAAAATACTAAAATGATAAAATTTTTGATAATTTATTCTCTTTTTTTCTTGAAAGATATATGGCTAATACATTCTATTTTTATTTTAAAAAACTATACTCACTTCTCTTAAAATTGAAAGATACACTACTTTTAACATCTCTTACAATAAAAACTAAATTACAAGTATACTTATTTTGACAAAATATCCTTATATTCAATATAATAAATATTAAAAATATATTTAATTAATATAAAATAGTCATTTTTAAAAAAATTTAGAACCAAGTAAATAATATTGAAATGAAAGTAAGAAATACGTTTTCTATTAAAATATATGTTTAATAAAGAATCAATGTTATATATATTTTTTAAAAAAATTTGTCATTCTTTTCATTGTAATTGATATTTGTGTATATTTTTATAATAAAAAAGAAAATACTATATAATTTGAGCATCTCTAAAAAAATTAAAAAAATAATTTATCTTGAGATTTTTAATTAAAAATAACACCAAAATAATTTGTTTAAAATTTTTTTAATATTGTGATGTTAAATAATTAAAAATATCTACCTACTATATTATGATTAAAGAAACTTATCACAAAAATGCTTACTAAAAATGATTGAATGTCAACATTAGCCCCAGTTGGCAGGTTAACATTTGTTTAGTTAATGGTGTATTCTCACGGCCTAATGGCTCTTACTCTGATGGGTCAGCATAGGGATCAACAAGTGATTCAATGCCCCGACCTGGACCTATTTAATTGAGCTAAATTGAGTTTAAAAAAAAAAATCTTGGATGGATCAATTACGTACTAAATCGGTCAATTTGACCTGATCCTATGTGTATATATAAATATTTGTAAAATTTATTTTATAAAAAAATTATTTTTCAAATGTTATTTTATAATTTTTATCAATTTTTTTTAAAAATTAACCCAACTCGACTAATGCTAAATTAAATTAAGGCTAACCCATATATTGAGTTTTTTTTAAAAAAAATAATAATTCAATATTAAACAGAGCCAAACGTAAATCTAAACAAAATTCCAATGTGACCCGTGAACGCCTCCTCGGCTGAAAAGTCTCCTCAATTTCTCTTTTGGTTCTCTCTTATTGCGCAGGGGCAATAAAGGGAAACGATAACGAACGCCTCACACCACAAATCCCGACCCACATCACGCGCTTTACTCCGTCCTCAACATCATCATTCTGCTACATTAAGCTTCTCGTTTTGCAAAAATAAATATCTGTACCTCTTTTTTAAAATTACGGTTCTATTATTTTCAAAGGAGGTGTTTTGACTTTGACTGTTGACTGTTTTTTGCTTGAACTACTTTTCTTTTTCTTCATTCGACAACTATACACTGCATTTTTTGTAAAATCAGAAACACAAATCTCCTTCTAATTTTACTTCTATCTAACAATCAAGTGTTTCTTTTGTACTCTTTTTTTTGTCTTTCTACTTTCAAAACTTATTTTTTGACTTTTGAATGTATAGTAATCATACGACTTCATTATGGGTCACTTTAATACTTATTTTGTAAATTATAAAAACTAAAAAACTTACTAATTTACTCTTTGTCTGTTACTGCCTCTACAGTTTACACTAAATTATGACGGTTCTATTTATTTTGACATAGTAAATATAAATATGACAGAATCATTAATAAATAATTTTTTTATTAAATTTTTAAAATTTAAAAAACTAATCTTTTAATTTTCACATTCAAAAAATAAATAATTTTTTTCACTTCATCTTTAATGTCATTATATCATTTACTGCTTAGAATTTCTCATTATACTTTACCTTGAACATGTTGGCATAGAAAATGAATGAAAACTTGTTATCTTAATTATTTGAAAAAAAGATTTAAAGTAATTTATGAAATAATAACATTAAGAGTAGATTAGATAAAGAGATTTATTCTTTAAGGCATGTTTAAAATGACAAAAAAATTATTTACAACAATTGATCCAAGTTTTAAAATAGAATTATATAAATTTCAGGCCAAGTCGAATATTGATTTAATTAGTGTCCAAATCAAATCAAGCGAAATTAACTAATATGATCGGGTTGAGCGGATTAACAAATTCTTTTTAGTCAGTGTAACCCAACACGGTGTAATCAAGTCAAACCAAGCTTTGATCATCCCGACTCCAAAGTGACATGAAATTTTTGCACTTTTTCAACAATAAATTGGAAGTCATAAATAACAATCGGAGAGTGAAGGCGCGTGCAACGAACGCAAGGGAGGGACAAAAGAATTACGGTCTTGAAACCCCTAGTCAATTGCAAGTCTTCTTTCGCTGATAAGAAGAAGAAGAAAAAAAAAAAGAAAAAACAGAAAAAGTTCTCTTTTATCACATATATCTCCCTCCACTGCCAACCATAATTATGATAGATTCTCTTCTGCGTTCTCCACTTTCCATCGTCGCTTTCCTCAACCATCCAGTGCGTTCCAGTACATTTTCCCCTTCAACCTCATTCTCACTCACTGCAACAAAGCCTCCCTCTACTTCTATTTCCATATGGAGACCAACAAGCCCCAGAAGAAGAAGTGGTTTCTCCCACTAGTTCTCTCTCTCCTCTTATCCGCCTTTCTCATCTTCGTCTCCGTCTCCGTCTGCGTCTCTTCCAATTCATCCTCCCAATTCGATCGAGCTGCTCGCCGCGTCGTCATCGATGAAACGCCGCGTTTCGTGGAATCCAAGCTGCACGTGTCTCCCACGTCCACCAACTCTGTTCCCAGAATCGCCTACTTGATCTCTGGATCAATGGGAGATGGCGACAGTCTCAAGAGGACGCTCAAGGCTCTTTACCATCCGAGGAACCAGTACGCCGTGCATTTGGACCTCGAGGCATCGGAAGAGGAGAGGTTGGACTTGGCAAAATTCGTCAGAGACGAGCCTCTGTTCGCTAGATTCGACAATGTGAGGTTGGTTGTGAAGGCTAATTTGGTTACGTACAGAGGACCCACGATGGTCACCAATACGCTTCACGCAGCGGCAATTTTGCTCAGGGAAGGTGGAGACTGGGATTGGTTCGTCAATCTGAGTGCTTCCGATTATCCCTTGGTCACCCAGGATGGTACGAATTGCTCTGCATATTTTTTGTTTCGTGAACTGTTGCTTTGCTTTAAACGAGCGATGAAGTTTTTCTGTTGTTTGTTAGTGGGTGCGCTTTTGTGGAAATTGATCCATTTTCACGGTAAAATTGTTTTCCCCCTAAAGGGTGACAATAACTGGTTCATATCTTTATCGAATCTTGTGCTTCTGAATTTAATGCTGTTTTGTTTCAGCTTGAGTCTGCGAGAATCCTAAGATAATTGTTTCTTAAGTTGTTCTAACACTTGCTTATTACTTAAATGCATTATAGATTCATGGTATAGTTGTCGGTGCACGGCTAACTCTCTCTCTTTTGGAAGCTTGGATGGCCTGCTAATTCTTGTTTGAGTGTGCTACTTCCTCTTTGGCATGGTAGAAAGTTTTTTAAACATGTTGAAATTTATTTATAAAATGTTTAAATATACCTTAAAATTTATGTTGTATATGTTTTATATAATATGATGGTGATAATATTTTTTATATATATCAAACTTAAATGTTTTATAGATAAATTTTTAATGACTTAAAAAATTAAAATATCCACGTACTCAGGTTGAACTTCTAGTTGTAATGATCATTCACCGACTCTTTCAATTTGAATTACGTCTTTTGTACAACAGATCTGCTGCATACACTCTCAACTATACCGAGGCATCTTAACTTCATTGAGCACACCAGTGATATTGGCTGGAAGGAGTATGTAGCTAATTCTTTTCATAATTTTGTTCATTACGTGTAATTTCTTCAAAATTATCATACAAATTGTCACAAAAATTTCGAAAAGGCCTCTTTTTTACCAGTAAAATTTTACCGTTTTCAATAGGCATCAGAGGGCCAGGCCTATTATTATCGACCCAGGCCTTTATAGCGTTCATAAATCTGATGTATTTTGGCTGACAGAGAAAAGAAGCGTGCCCACAGCATATAAGCTGTTTACAGGTGAGAAACCTAGTTTCTGTTATTTCTCATTCTGATTGATTCTATATTCTGTACTGCTCATACCTGCCTAAAAGTACCCAAAGAGCTGTAAAAAGAGTACTTAAGTCAAAACACTTATAATGAAGAGAACAATAAAAAAAGAAAAAAAGGGACCAATGATAGTATTGTAGATCCCATTTATAATTCTAAGAATTTTGCTTCTTAATTTTGCACAGGTTCTGCCTGGATGATGCTCTCTCGCCCATTTGTTGAATACTGTTTGTGGGGTTGGGATAACCTGCCCAGGATAGTCTTGATGTATTATGCCAACTTTCTATCGTCGCCTGAAGGGTATTTCCACACGGTCATCTGCAATGCTGAGGAGTTTCGCAATACGACTGTGAACCATGATCTCCACTTCATATCATGGGACAACCCTCCAAAACAACACCCACATTTCCTTACAGTTAATGACTACCAGAGAATGGTGAACAGCCATGCTCCTTTTGCAAGAAAATTTGGGAGGAATGAATCAGTCCTGGATAAGATTGATTCTGAGCTCTTGGGCCGGAAGGCAGACGGGTATGTACCTGGTGGGTGGTTCAGACAAACAAATTCAAACATCACCAAACCAAATTATGTTCTGAGAAATACCACTGATCTTAGGCCTGGTCCCGGGGCTGAAAGGCTAAAACAGCTAATCAATGGTTTGTTATCAGCTGAGGATTTTAAGGCAACGCAGTGTCCATGAAAGCTGGGTTCAGCAACCCAAGTTTGCTCATTGTTGCCTTTCCATTGCTTAGCAGCCAACTGGCAAATCATTCCTTTATCGGTCGACTTAGGAGGTCGCTCTGAGATCATCACACAGGAAGGATGATAAAACAGAAAAGAAGAATGAAATGATCGCTTCTCTGCAAATACACTTTACCTCTGGCCTACTCTACACAAACGATTTGAAACACAAAACTAATTTGTAGCTAATATGTATCAGATGGTTTACACGATTTAGAAATTTCACCGGATTACAAGTCATCAATGGAATTGTTGTACTCTGTAGAATGTCTTGATAGCAAATATGAGAATAAGAGAGTTCAATTTTTTATGACTGTCATGCAAAGCCCGCAAGAAGATGATTTGGCACTCAGTAGAATGCCTTGATAGCAAGAGAATAACTACTGTCATTAATTCCCTTGAACGATAGCTTATACCCATCAGACGTCCTCTAATTCACCATCTTAAGAAAAGAATCAAGCAATTTACATATTTCTTGTGCCTGTGGATGAGATTGATCACCTGCAAGAAACTCTTCAACTACATTATTTAGCTCTATTATGCTGCAGCCAGGTTTCTTTTTCATTCCTGCTTCTGATATCATAGTTCTGACTGTGTTTGCCACTACATCCCACCCAGCTTCCTTGTACATATTGTATGAAAGAACATGAGTTCCACAGTCAGCTACACCCATACTAGCTAGCTTTTTCCAGATTCTGTTTCCAATGTCAACATTCTTATAAATTCTACATGCATTTAGAAGGGCACCCCACACGTTGACATCTCCACCTTCAAGTCCGCCCATCTTCTCTTCAATAAAATTTTCAGCTTCCTCCACCATACCTGCTCTGGACAAAAGGTCAATAACACATGCATAATGCTCTACCCGCGGTTTAACCCCATAAATACTACTCATTTCTTCAAACAATTGAAGGCCTTCCGGAACCATCTTTGCATGTGTACAAGCAGCGAGGACAGCTACAAAAGTAGTCTCAGTGGGCTTAGTCCCATTTATAGCCATTTGATGAAATAGCTCTAAAGATTTCCTTGCATCACCATTCAGGGCAACCCCAGAGATCATAGCATTCCATGCTCCAGCATCCTTGGACGGAATGCCCTCAAAAACAGATAAAGCTGATTCAATACATCCACATTTTGAATACATATCCACTAAAGCTGTCCCCAATATTGGATTCGAGTCAAAATTGAATCGCTTGGCATAAGAATGTACCCACAATCCTTGCATAAGTGCCCCAAGATGAGCACAGGCAGTGAGTACGGTTACAAGGATTGACTCATTTGGCTTGGTGCCCGTATTTTGCATTTCTGAGAACAGAGTAAGCACCTCCTTGAAGTTACTAACTCGAGAGTATGTTGCCATCATTGCACTCCACGATATGACATTTCTTTCAGGCATTTCATCAAACAGCTCTCTGGCGTTTTGTACATCACCCATCTTGCCATACCCATCGATCATCGCTGTCCATAACACCACATCTTTCCTCGGAATTTCATCAAACAACAATCTCGCAGTTTCCACTTCACGAGAATTGGAGTAAAATTCAATAAATGCACTGACAACAAAGGGGTCATCACAATAGCCAAATTTAACAACGTGGGCATGCACCAAACGACCAGTTACTTTTGAACAACGATCTAACAAAATGCAAGCCTTAATCAAAGATGGAAAAGTATAATTATTGACTGGAACGCCATTTTGCAACATTTCTAAGTAGCATAATATAGCGGGTACGGGTGAATTTGCCTGAACGAACCCTCTGATCATAGAATTGTGCATGAAAGTGTTGCGGTGACCCAGATTCGCGAAAATCGAGGAAGCGTAGGATAAAAACAAGACATCGTCGGAGGTCGCTGCGACGGATAGAAGCGGCGCAATGGCATAGGGATTATGTGTGAGGTGGCATCTGAGAATGTGGGCATGAGTCTGCTTGAGTTGGTTTAGGTTCTTGCATTTTTGCGCAAGGGCCGTCAGGAATCCTCCCTTCTTAACGGTTTTTTGAATCATAGAGGAAACGGCATGGCATTTCTTGGGGACTCCAGCTACTTCTTGAGCAAAAACTGAGGAATTCGTTCTAATTTTGCTCTTCTCATTGTATCACCTGGACACTTATTTATGTGATAATCAAAATTCCATCTTCACTACCTAGACTTTCGTTGAAGCTCAATTGAATGTAATTTCCTTAAGGCTAAAATGCAAACATCTCTTAATTTTGATTTATACGTAAATAGTTTTTTTTTAATCTTCTAAATTTGATACCTCTTTAAATTTTTTAAATTTATACAGTTAATAAATCTATTAATTTATTAATGAAAAAAATGATATGTCAACTTAAGTAAATATTCTAAATTTTACTTTTTTTTTACAGAGATAACCCTAAACTTTAGATACTACATAAATAATTTCTTTAAACTTTGAATCCAATACAAATAATTTTTTAATATATCACATTTCTATTAATGAAATAATAGATTAACTAATGGCAAAGAATTATTTGCATATAATTTTCAATTTAAAAATTCATTATCAAATTTTAAAAGTTAAAAATTATCTATATATAATTCAGAGTTTCAAAATTCATTATATTTTATTCTTTTGTTTATTGAACTCATTTTAAAATTATGTATTAATAATTCTCTTTGCACATATGTGTATAGGTTTTGTACATGTTACCCTTATGATAATACTATATAATGAATCTTTTTGCACACATGTATATAGGTTTTAAATCTATGGATACACCTTCCATCATTAATAAATTCATTAGTTTATTGACAGAAATGTGACATGTCAATTTAAATGAATATTTTAAATTTTATGTCTTTTTTTATAAAAATAATCTCTTAAATTTTAGATTATATATAAATAATTACTTAAACTTTGAATTAAATATAAATAACTTTTTAATATGTCACACTTCTATTGATGAAATAACAAATTAACTAATGATAGAAAATTACTTGTATATAATTTTAAGTTTAGAACAAGTATAAATAATCTCCCAGTATGTCACACTTCTATCAATAAAATAATAGATTAATTAACCACAATGAATTACTTACATATAATCTCAAGTTTAAAAAGTTTATTGTCAAAAGGGTTATATGCATATGATCTAAAGTTCAAAAATTCAATATATTTTACCTTTTCTTTATTGAACTTTTCTTTATTTATTTTTAATTTGTGTGTATTTCATTAATCCTATGCAATAAGTCCTTTTGCACATGTATATAGTTTTGCATTTTCTTTTTAACTAAAATTTTGTGTTTGGGAGCAGGGAATTATTTTTCCTTCTATAACCATTCTTCTTTCTCTCTTTTCCCACTAAGTTGTCATTTGCCATATAACCTTCAAAATTCAATTATCTAATAAGAAGGCAAGAAATGATATTTTGATATAGGAAAGAAAATACCATTACTAACTTGATAATAACTTTTTGCGTACCTTTACCATTTGAGAGTGCAATTTGATTTCAGTTTCATATGTTTTTTATTAAAAAAAATTATATTAGTATCATTTTAGATTTAGTCTTGCAAAAGAGTAAAATTAGAAAAAAAAATATTATTATATACTAAAATAATGCAAAATCTTTGTAGAGTTAAATTGACAATAACTTAATTGATATATATATATATATATATATATATATATATATATATATATATATATATATATATATATATATATATATTTGGATCTATTTTAGACATTGTATGCCTAATCTCAACTAAATCAGTCAAAAAAGTTATGGCCAAATTAATAACCTTACAAAGTCTTATATATATATATATATATGTTTGGGTGTGTGTGTTATAATGAACTTTTCAACTATTCCATACTTGATTATTATAAGCATGGTTAGCTCCGATTGTCATATTCTTCTTTCTTAGTTCAAGCAATTAGTTATTACCACAAACAAGAAGAAGAAAACCAGAAGTCCAAATATGTTGGATTATTCATAAAGATGAAGAGAGTTTCATATCAAATTTTCCTCACTCATTCTCTTCATCACTCTTCTGCAACCTTTACAATTTTCTTTCCAATGTTATCTCCGTTGAAGAGTCCAATGAAAGCAGAAGGGATGCTCTCCACACCAGACGAGATGTCTTCAAGTGCCTGCAATTTCCCACTACGAAGGTGGCCGGATGTCTGTGAGGCAAAATCTGCAAAAAGGTTCATAAAATCAGCAGCCAAAAATCCCCTAATGTTGATTCTCTTATACACAACGTCGAGCATGTCTGGTGCAGCTCGCTTCCCAGCATTAGTGTACTCAGAGATCACCCCACAAGCTGCCACTCTTCCAAACGCATTCATGTTATCCACCGCAGCCTCTAGCATATCACCACCAACATTATCAAAATATACGTCTATGCCATCCGGAAAGTGCCTGAAATTAATCAAGTTTTATATGTATCATAAAGAAATTCTTAGGAGTTAATATTGTGCACAGCAAGTTAGCACAAAAAACTAATCTAAAATGTCAATATGACATACAATAAATTTTCATTAGTTCATTGTACAACTAACTAATACATTATATGTATATGAGAATTTCTCTTGAATCTCCATATTTTAAAAGAAATTGATAATATCAATTTCAAAGAGAAAAACACATTATTTATTGTTCATGTTTGATGAATAAATGAAACTCCATACATTGTGTGTTTCTTTTGAAATTGATTATATCAATGTCTTCAACAAATATAGATAGTATAAAGGATATCAATCTCATCTCTAAATAACCTTTTCAGGACAGATTTTAAGTCTGTTTCTTCTTTATAGTTGAATGCATCATCAAATCCCAGTTTGTCTTTAAGCAATTTCACCTGGAAACGATTACTCCCACATTAGCCTTGCAAGCTAAAAAGTGCAGGTTATTTTATAAAAAAAATAATTCAAGGTCTTGACTTAAAGTTCAAAATTTTCAAACATGATAGCAAAGCCTTAGAAATACAACCCCTGTCAGCATTTGTTCTCAAGAAAAGTTTACGTAGCAATTCTTGATAGGATATTCTCAAAGACGACCTTTTTTTGACTCCCAGCAGAACCAACCACATAGCAACCCAGAAGCTTTGCATATTGTCCTGCCAAACTTCCTACTGATCCAGAAGCAGCAGATACAAATACTTTTTCCCCTTTTTTGGGTTTGCATACTTCAAAGAACCCAGCATAAGCTGATAGTCCATTGAATCCTGCGAGATATAGCAACAGAAAGAAATTCACCACCAACTTAGATTGCTTCACAACAATCAGCATTGATGCATAAGTAAAATTTCATGTAGCGGTGGTATTCAAGAGAAGCTGTTCTACTCATTCCCTTTCTTTATTATAGCTAACTAGGGCCATGCTTGGGCTCCATAGTTTAAGGGACAAGGCCCAAGAATTGACCCAAAGTAGAGTAAATATATTTGATTGTTTTCTGGCAGTGATGTACCAATGATGTAAATTATAACTATCAACCAAAAATTAAAAAAAAAAGAAAAGATTTAGACAAGATTCTTTAGGCTGTTAAAGTTATGAATATGTGATACTAATTAATGATGGGGGGAAGAAAATACCCAGAACTCCAAGATGGTAGGTGAGTGGAAATTCAGAGTGGTCTAATTTGTTGATTATGTTTGCTTCTCTGATCAAACTGTACTCCGCCCAAGTGAATACTCCGACAACCACATCATCCTTCTCAAACTTAGCATTCCCAGAAGCCACCACTTTCCCAATAGCAAGACCATCAATAGCCTGCAAATTGATACAGATCTTACGCTATTTTTTTGTACGGTGCTTCAAAGTTTTGAATAAATTTGATCTTGAAATATAAATAGACCAAATTAATAAAGAATGATGATGTAAGTATGTGAAATTGTGAAGTGTATATAAATAACCTCGTTAGGAGTGATGCGGGCTGCGAAGCTTATCGCTTTTTGAGAGGAGCTATGGGTTTTCATGCGATTTATCTGGGATGGATCTATGGAGACATAGAGATTCTTGACGATGATATCATCAGAACCAGCCTCTACTGAAAGAGATAAGCCCTCAGTTTTGAGCTCGAAGTGCGACTCTTTTGGTGCATCCTCTATGTGCTCCTTTATCACTACGAACCTGTTGCTTACTTCCATTTCTCACCTTCCTTTCTTCTTCTTTCTTCTCTATGATGCTGCTCTCTCACTTAAATTTATGCAACAGACAGAATGCAGATACGCAGAAAGCGACAGCAAGTCCACAGGTAGTCACGGAGGGTTGAATACAACCACACATTGATAATGAATAAAGATATTATCAACACCTAACATCTATAGTAGCATTATTGTCGCAACCCACAAATTTAAGTACGTTGGTGCAGAAGACAAACCATCCTCCTACCACAAGTTTATTTATATTGACAACTTCCTCAAAGTTTAGAGAGTATGTCTAAGTTGTAACTTCATATAATACATCATGGGTATTATTTTCGAATCATATAAAACATGAGCTTTTCTTTTAGGTGACTTTTATAGAAATTTTGGCAGAGTCTCCTCTATAATTTAGATATCCTAATATTTCTACAATCTGTCAGCTAAAACAATACACCCAAAAGGGACAACCCGTATTCATTCAGACTAAAAATAAACTTCTAGGGAATGGAGATACCCTATCTATAATTCAGTGGAGCCAACTTGACACTATTCACAACAAAATAGATTACACACATATTAACAAAATGCACCCACATGAACAACTGCAGGCTTGCCAAAAGAAATAAACGAAAGATCAACAACTAGTAGGCTGCTGAGGGTAGACTAGGGTCTGCATTGCTATCTGAAAAAAATTTAAAAAAAAGAAGTGAGTTTGATACTCAATGAATAAGTAATGCCAATCCTTTAAAATAGGGATAGGGCATAAAATATATATATATATATATATATATATATATATATGTATATATATAATGCATGAAACATATTTTATGCAAATTCTTTCTTAAAATGCACTGAAAGCATCTAAGCACAACCAATTGAAACAGACGTAGAGCACACTGCTCGTGGGGAAAAATAACTACAGACGCAAAGCATTCAGCTTGCAAAAATAAAATAACTCTGCGTGTGGTGGCCTATACACGGGACTAGCACCACCCCTGCTAGCTGAAGTATAGATCATGGTGCACCAGGGCTAACATCCACTGCTGTTAGCTACAGGGTTCTGAGCAGATAACTTCATCAAACAATACATTTTCTCCAATTAACATTTCAGACAGAGCATAATTCACTTAAGTTTAATACCAGAGTTTCCCGATAATTCAAACAGTCTTAATTTTTACAAAATTTCATGTTCAAATCAATTTTCGATAAACATACGTACGACGAAACATTCAAATTCGTAACTCCATAAAAAGGTTTTCAAATTTAGAGTATTGCAAGAAAACTTAGTAACAAAATGGTTGATAATATTTACGCAGGGTCCACATTACTTACTCACCTTCCAAGATAATACAGAAATTCCCTACCCATTCCTTAGCTATGACTCAATCTCCTGAATACCCTACAATACTCGTTCACCAGATTTTAGAGGGTGAATCACTCCAATTTATCTCATACAGAACTTATCTTATTTTAAAAATTATTCCTCATCTCGTAAGGTCAGAGCATAAATGAAAACGAATAAAAAATAAAATATGCATTTCACATGGCTAGAAATTCCTTTTCCTACAAATAGGAGAATAGTTATGGTTGCTACTCTTAACCTCATTAGCTTGGTCTATTTGAACAAAATTCTAAGAAAAGAAAAAAAACATGGGTATCTATTTTTCATTTCTCTAGCATGCTATAGATATGTATATGCTTTCAAGTAACTAAATCCACCATCCTCTGCTCAATTTCATGCCCTCCATACCTATACAATATACACAATATACATATATAGGGATATAGATATGTATATATATATGTCCATATATGGCAGCAGGGCATTTTGGATTTTTCATTCAAAGGCTCAAATTCGCTCAAAAGAGGAAAAAAAACAGAACCATGACAATCTTATGCCATTTCCTCCCTAATTCCACTAAGGACCTAGACTCAAAACCAAGAAATAAAGGAAAACGCATACCATATCCACTTTGTAGCAAAACACATTAGAGGGGAGCTTATTCTGCACAAACAGAAATTGGCAAGTAAGAAGAAGCACAATGGAATTTGGTTTTAGATTAGGAAATTTATGCAAGAGAAAAAAGAATGAGAGCAACCATCCTATAGGAAGACCGAAATACATTTTAACATAAAGAAAAGTAAGATTTACCAAACCAAAATCATCCTCTTACACTAAATTTTGGTCTGCATAACACTTTCCCCCCAACTTGCTTTACACCAGAAAAATGCACTGCAGAACTAAGAAACAGGGGAGGAAGACGCCTTTAAAATGGAACTAGAAAAAGCAATACACACAACGGAAACTCCAGACCTAGGGAAAGAATTTATATGGCGTTAATCTACCAACAAAACAGCCACGGAGCTCAGCATAAAACAAGGAGAAAGCAAGCAGCAAAAAGATCGAACCAGAAAAAGCAAAGTGACAGTGAACAAGGGAGAGGAGGGGCAGCTCTTTCCAATATGATTTCTGCTACTTCTCTGATCGAAAGGGTGGAAGTAGGTGGAGGTTCTGTGCTGCAGAAATTTTGAGTGGTAAAATGACATGAAACTCCTGGCTTGAAATAGGTATAAAAGGGTATATACGGGATACCAGTAATTTGCAAAAGAGAGGAAAAAAAATCTGATGCGTGGCAGCTTCAGGACCCATATTTGAAAAGTCAAAGTTCCTATGCACATATATATATATATTCATCCACGTCTGGTCTTTACAATCTCCCCCCCTAAAAAAAAAATTCAGTCCTTGAATTTATATATATGTATACTAACCTTAGTTCTCAAATAGATACGGGTATTTTGCACGCATTTTAGTTTCTACCTCCCATGTAGCCTCCTCTGGTGTGTGGTGACGCCATAAAACTTTCACTGACATAATTTCCTTGGAACGTAACTTCTTCGTTTGTCTATCTAAGATTGCCACAGGAGTTTCTTCATAAGCTAAACCTTCACCCAAAGAAACATCTTGATTCTGCAACACGTGAGAGGGATCAGGTAGATACTTCCTTAACATTGAAATATGAAATACTGGGTGAATATTAGATTAGGGGTGTACATGGGCAGGACCGGGTCAGGGCGATGCTTGGCCAGGAGCCCGGCCCGATTAGGGTCTTGGGCGTATTTTTATGCCCGTAGCCCTGCCCGGCCTGGAGAAGCCCAATTTTAGGGCGGCCCGGGGCGGCCCTGGACGGCCCGAATAAGTAGGGCTGTACATGTATAAAACCAAACTGAACATCTAGTATATCCGATACCTGACGCGATTAAGACATAAAACTTGTTTTTATACCTGTGGCCTTATTCAACTCTAATAAGTCTGATTTATGTTGGGATAGGGCGGGTTAGGGCCACCTAAATTAATTTTTTTTAATGAATTGATACTTGTAATATAAAAATATTTTTACACAAACTTATAGGCATATATTTCAAAACAATGGACTTTTAGAACTCTTATATTTGTATCAGTGATAAAAAAATAATCTAGTATTATTAAATAAAATATAAGATATACTAACATAATTAGTCTTAGGTAAATATATATTTTTTCATTATTTAACAAAAAAAATATCAGTAAGGATTCACATCAATGATAAAAATAATTAAGAAGTAAAGAATATTTGAATAAATAATAAAAATTGCAGTATACAAAGATAATTAAATGAAATAAAAAAAATAAGATGACAAGATATTAATAACTAAAAAAAAAGAAGTAACTATTAGGGCGAGTTGGGCGGAACATACCTTCGCCCGTGGCCCGGCCCGGCCCGGAGCAGTCTTGTTTAAAGTTATGCCCATTTATACTTTTAGCTCGGTCTGGCCCGACCCGATTAGACCGGGCTAGGGCGGGCCCCTAGGGCCAACCGGGGCGATGTACACCCCTATATTAAATAACTCAGGTGGCAACGCTAGCCGATAGGCTACAACCCCAACTCGCTCTAAGATCTCAAATGGTCCCACATATCTCGGGGTCAACTTTCCTTTCTTCCCAAATCTCATTACACCTTTCATAGGAGACACCCTAAGAAACACATAGTCCCCAATCATAAACTCCAAATCATGGCGTCGACGGTCCACATACGCTTTTTGCCTGCTCTGGGCTGTTATCAATCTCTCCTTGATTACTTTCACCTTTTTCAAGGCATCTTGCACTAACTCAGGCCCTAGTGATTTAGCTTCTCCAGTTTCAAACCATCCAATGGGAGATCTGCACCGTCTCCCGTACAATGCCTCGAAGGGTGCCATCTATATACTAGCTTGATAACTATTATTATAAGCAAATTCCACCAATGATAAATAGTTATCCCAACTGCCACCAAAATCCATAATACACAACCTTAACATATCGTCTATTATTTGTATAGTCCTCTCAGATTGCCCATTAGTCTGAGAATGGAAGGCAGTGCTAAGATCTAATCGGGTACCCATAGCCTCTTGAAATGCTCTCCAAAACTTAGAAGTAAATTGGGGTCCTCGATCAGAAATTATAGACATTGGTATACCGTGAAGTTTCACTATCTCATTTATGTACAGCTGTGCATATTTTGCCACATTGTACGTTGTTTTTACAGGGAGAAAATGAGTTGTTTTAGTGAGTCTATCCACAATCACCCAGATAGAATCATAACTCTTTATTGTTCGGGCTAGTCCTGTTACAAAGTCCATAGTGATCCTTTCCCACTTCCACTCGGGTATCTCCAGCCGTTGATGTAATCCTGCAAGTTTCTGGTGTTCTGCCTTAACTTGCTAACACGCCAAACAATGAGAAGCAAAATTTGCTATATCTCTCTTCATGCCTTCCCACCAATATACTTGCTTTAAATCTTGATACATCTTTGTAGAACCTGGATGGATGGTATGCCGGGAACAATGAGCTTCTTCCATAAGTTCTCTCCTTAATTCTTCCACATTTGGCACACACAATCGAGTACCGAACCATAAAACGCCATTTGAATCTAAAATAAATTCATTTTTCTTTTTACTTTTGACGTCATTCACCAATTTACATATCTGTGCATCCTTGGCTTCGGCAGTTTTCAACCTTTCAAATAAAGATGAATGAAGCTGTACATAAGCCAAAAACATTCCTGGCTCTTTAATCTCGAATTGGATTCCTGAACACTCAACCTTATGGAGATCTAAAATTAGTGGCCTCTTTGTCTCCGCAATATGGCTCAAGCTCCCCGTGGATTTCCTACTTAGAGCATTTGCTACTATATTAACCTTACTTGGATGATATAAAATAGTACAATCATAATCTTTAAGTAACTCCATCCATCGCCTTTGCCTTAGATTCAGATCCCGCTATTAGAAGATTTATTTAAGACTTTTATGATCTGTGTAGATTTCACATGTCTCACCATATAAATAATGCCTCTAAATTTTGAGAGCAAAGACCACTGCCGCCATTTCTAAATTATGCGTTGGATAATTCTGCTCATGCTTCTTAAGTTTTCTAGAGGCATAAGCAATCACGTGACCATGTTGCATCAATACACATCCCAAGCCAATCCTAGAAGCATCGCAGTACACAACATAGCCTCCAAACCCCGAGGGTAATGCCAAAATTGGTGCAGAAATCAGACAATCTTTCAATTTTTGAAAACCCTCTTCACACATCTTAGACCACTAAAATTTCACATTTTTTTGGGTTAATCTTGTTAGCGGCACAGCTATTTTAGAGAAGTCTTTAACAAACCGACGATAATAGCCTGCCAAGCCCAAGAAATTACGAATCTCTGTAACTGTAGTAGGCCTCGGCCATTTTACTTGGATCTACTCGCACCCCATCTTTAGAAATTACATGGCCTAAAAAGGTAATTTTTTCTAGCCAAAACTGGCATTTAGAAAATTTAGCATATAATTGGTGTTCCCTTAACACCTGTAGTGCCACTCTCAGGTGTCATTCATGCTCCTTATAACCCTTAGAATAAATCAAAATATCATCAATGAATATAATAATAAATCGATCTAGAAATGGCTTGAACACTCGATTCATCAAGTCCATGAATGCAGTTGGGACATTGGTTAACCCAAATGGCATAACTAAAAATTTATAATGACCATACCGGGTTCTAAAAGCAGTCTTTAGGATGTCTTCCCTTTTTATTCGCAGCTGATGATAACCCAATCTTAAGTCACTTTTTGAGAAGTATTAAGCTCCCTGTAATTGGTCAAATAGGTCATCTATACGAGACAAATGATACTTATTTTTCACTGTCACTTTATTCAGCTGTTTGTAATCTACATATAAGCGGAGAGAACTATCGTTCTTCTTAACAAAAAGTACAAGTGCGCCCCAAGGGGACATACTAGGGAGAATAAAACCCTTGTCCAATAGGTCTTGCAATTGATTCTTTAATTCATTAAGCTCCAGGGGTGCCATTCGATAAGGAGGAATAGATATCGGTTGAGTACCTAATAATACATCAATATAAAATTCAATTTCCCTTTCAAGAGGTAGCCCTGGTAATTCCTCGAGAAAAATATTAGGGAATTCTTTTGCTACTGAAACCTGTTACAATACTGGGACTTGTAGTTCCATATCTCGAACCATCGCTAAATATCCTTGACACCCCTTTTTTAAGAGCCTCTGAGCTTCTATCACAGATATTAAATTGTTTGATGCTTCACTTCGATCACGTTGAATGACAAAGGGAGATTTACCAGGAAAATTACATCTCATTAACTTAAGATGACAATCCACCACTGCATAGCAGGACGCAAACCAATCCATTCCGAGTATTACATCAAACTTTGTTATCGCAAGCATTATCAAGTCAACTAACGTCTTGTAATCGGCCAGTGTAATCACACACGCCTTATACACCCATTCAACCATTACAGATTCCCCCACTGGGGTTGCAACAAGTAACGGGCACTCTAATTTTTCAGAGTCCTTACCTATCTTTTTTGCAAAATAAGGAGATATATAGGAATGTGTGGAGCCAAGATCAAATAAGGAGTAAGCAGCATGCAAACAAGCTGTAAGTGTACCTGTTACCACAGCATTAGATGCTTATGTGTCCTGTCTATTTAGTGCAAAAACCCGAGCCTGACCCCGTCCTGCAGTCGCCTGGCCTCTGCCTACTATTGTCCCACTATTGCTACCTCGACCACTCTGAACTGTAACTGCACTGGTAGATGAAGTCCCTGTTGAGAATTGCCTAGTGGGTCGAACTGATCCCTGACTAGAATCAGGGTAACGCTGAGGACAATCTCTCACCAAATGTCCCACTTGCCCGCAACGAAAGCATGCTCCTGTCTCTCTATGGCAAGTGCCTGAATGTATCTTCCCACAAATGGAACAGGGACCTCTAGATTGACAAGATGGAGTAGAAACTAGGGTAGACATCGTGCTAACCCCTCGGAACGATGCTCTGTGCCTGTCAGTACTAGCAGAAAATGAAGTCAGAGGTCTCGTGAAAGCTTGAGTAAGTCTCTGATGACTCTGGGGTCTAAGACCATAAGAAGGTCCAGTTACAAAAGAACTACCTCCCCGTCTCCCTTCACTATCGCGCTTCCTCTTTCTTTGAGAAATGTCCTCCTCCTTATCTCTCATCTCTATCATATGTACACAATCCACCGCGGCCGAATATGAGGGAAAAAGGTTCATCTGTGGAGCAATCACCCTATACAACATACGAGGTAGCCCATTCACAAATCGCCTGATCCTGTCCCTCTCAGTAGGGACTAAATGTGGGGTGTAGCGAGACAACTGTGTGAACCGAATATCATAATCAGAAACACTCATGCCTGGAATTAATTTCAGACCCTCGAATTCTCTGGCCCTAGCATCCCGAACACTCTGTGGCAAAAAGCGATCCATAAAGAGTCTTTTAAATTCTTCCTATAACATTGGGGGAGATCCAATCGGCCTTTCCCCCAGTAAAGTTTGATACTATATGTAAGCTGCATCTTGTAATTGAAACCCGACAAACTCAGTGGATTTTGCACTTGGGCAACTCAAAGCTCTACATATCTTCTCAATACCATCAATAAATTACTGGGGATCCTCCTGACTTTCTGTCCCAGAATAAGTGGGAGGCTTCAATTTTAAAAATTGGGAAAGGGTTACTAGAACCTCTCTCTCCTCCCTCATCACCTGAGGCCCTACCGGTCTTGGCTGAACTGGCGGTGCAATTTCCTCCACAGGCTGTGGAGGCTTTAACCTATCCGCAAGTGAGGCCTGCCTAAGGGGCCAAATAGTTCTTCGACCCCTACCCCGACCTCGACCACGGCCTCTGATAGGTAGAGTAGTTTGTTGGGCTGATGCACTCGTAGAAGCCTCATCTACAGCAGCTAATCTATTAACTGAACGAATTCTGGGAGACATATCCATACTATAAAAAAAATAACCATCATTCAAATCATTCTCCAGATTGGAAGTAGGATAGACCATGATCACATTTAACAAGACAACATACTTGAAGGAATAACTTAGGACACCCTATAAGATTTTCAGTGACACCTCAAGTATAGTTACGCCCCGGTTCATAACCATAATTGAGATTCCACCGAAAACTCTTGCTCCACAAGACCACAGAAAGACCTAAGCTCTGATACTAAACTGTCACACCCCACAAATTTAAGTACGTTGGCACAGAAGACAAACCATCCCCCTACCATAAGTTTATTTATATTGACAATTTCTTCAAAATTTAGAGAGTATCTCTAAGTTGTAACTTCATATAATACATTATGGGTATCATTTTCAAATCATATAAAACATATAAGCTTTTCTTTTAGGTGACTTTTATAGAAATTTTGGCAGAGTCTCCTCTATAATTTAGACCTCCTAATATTTCTACAATCTGTCAGCTAAAACAATACACCCAAAAGGGACAACCCGTATTCATTCAGACTAAAAATAAACTTCTAGGGAGTGGAGATACCCTATCTATGATTCAGTGGAGCCAACTTTACACTATTTAGAACAAAATAGATTACACGCATATTAACAAAATGCACCCACATGAACAACTGCAGGCTTGCCAAAAGAAATAAACGAAAGATCAACAACTAGTAGGCTACTGAGGGTAGACTAGGGTTTGCACTGCTATCTGAAAAAAAATTTAAAAAAAAGAAGTGAGTTTGATACTCAATGAATAAGCAATGCCAACCTTTTAAAATAGGGATAAGGCCTAAAAAAATAATATATATATATATATATATATATATGTATATATATAACGCATGAAACATGCTTTATGCAAATTCTTTCTTAAAATGAACTGAAAGCATCTAAGCAGAATCAATTGAAACAAACGCAGAGCACACAGCTCGCGGGGAAAAATAACTACAGATGCAAAGCATTCAGCTTGCAAAAATAAAATGACTCCGCGTGTGGTGGCCTACACACGGGGCTAGCACCACCCCTGCTAGCTGAGGTACAGATCATGGTGCACCAGGGCTAACATCCACTGCTGTTTACTACAGGGTTCTGAGCAAATAACTTCATAAAAAAATATATTTTCTCCAATTAACATTTCAGACAGAGCATAATTCACTTAAGTTTAATACCAGAGTTTCCCGATAATTCAAACAGTCTTAATTTTTACAAAATTTCATGTTCAAATCAATTTTCGATAAACATACGTACGATGAAACATTCAAATTCGTAACTCCATAAAAAGGTTTTCAAATTTAGAGTATTGCAAGAAAACTTAATAACAAAATGGTTGATAATATTTACGCAGGGTCCGCATTACTTACTCACCTTCCAAGATAATATAGAAATTCCCTGCCCATTCCTCAGCTATGACTCAATCTCCTGAATACCCTACAATACTCGTTCACCAGATTTTAGAGGGTGAATCACTCCAATTTATCTCATACAGAACTTATCTTATTTTAAAAATTATTCCTCATCTCGTAAGGTCAGAGCATAAATGAAAACGAATAAAAAATAAAATACGCACTTCACATGGCTAAAAATTCCTCTTCTTACGAATAGGAGAATAGTTATGGTTGCTGCTCTTAACCTCATTAACTTGGTCTATTTGAACAAAATTCTAAGAAAAGAAAAAAAAATATGGGTATCTATTCTTCATTTCTCTAGCATGCTATAGATATGTATATGCTTTCAAGTAATTAAATCCACCATCCTCTACTCAATTTCATGCCCTCCATACCTATACAATATACACAATATACATATATAGGGATATAGATATGTATATATATATGTCCATATATGGCAACAGGGCATTTTGGATTTTTCATTCAAAGGCTCAAATTCGCTCAAGGGAGGAAAAAAAACAGAACCATGACAATCTTGTGCCATTTCCTCCCTAATTCCACTAAGGAGCTAGACTCAAAAACCAAGAAATAAAGGAAAACGCATACCATATCCACTCTGCAGCAAAACACGTTAAAGGGGGGCTTATTCTACACAAATAGAAATTGGCAAGTAAGAAAAAGCACAGTGAAATTTGGTTTTAAATTAGGAAATTTATGCAAGAGAAAAAAGAATGAGAGCAACCATCCTATAGGAAGACCGAAATACATTTTAACATAAAGAAAACTAAGATTTACCAAACCAAAATCATCCTCTTACACTAAATTTTGGTCTGCATAACACTTTTCCCCCAGCTTGCTTTACACTAGAAAAACGCACTGCAGAACTAAGAAACAGGGGAGGAAGACGCCTTTAAAATGGAACTAGAAGAAGCAATAGCAGAAACTCCAGACCTAGGGAAAGAATTTATATGGCGTTAATCTACCAGCAAAACAGCCGCAGAGCTCAGCATAAAACAAGGAGAAAGCAAGCAGCAAAAAGATCAAACCAGAAAAAGCAAAGTGACAGTGAACAGGGGAGAGGAGGGGCAGCTCTTTCCAGTATGATTTCTGCTACTTCTCTGACCGAAAGGATGGAAGTAGGTGGAGGTTCTGTGCTGCAGAAATTTTGAGTGGTAAAATGACATGAAACTCCCTGCTTGAAATAGGTATAAAAGGGTATATACGGGATACCATTAATTTGCAAAAGAGAGGAAAAAAAATCTGATGCGTGGCAGCTTCAGGACCCATATTTGAAAAGTCAAAGTTCCTATGCATATATATATATATATATATATATATATATATATATATATATATATATTCATGCACGTCTGGTCTTTACAAATATATTAAGAAAACGTTATTATATAGCCCACTTAATTAGAACATAGTATTCTTAGTTGTAACTAATTTTTCGGGTGTTTGTAAGTTCCTCCTAAAATATTAGTAATGAGAGAGAGAATTATCAACACACTTCTTCGTAAAGTTTTTAATAAATCCCTCCTAAAATAATATGAAATGAATTTTAAAAAAAACCAGGAAGCAAAACTATGCACTCTATCAACAAACAATTTTGAAAATTATGCTTCCATTTAAATCTAAGGTTCACATTTTTAAAACTGTCACCATGGGGAAATGAGGCTTTTTAACCTAGAAATTGTAAAAGAAATAAAAAATAAATAAAATATCCCTACACCGCTTCTTTTAGTTACTCCAAATGCGACCCCGGTTTAAAACAGATCAAGACAAACCTTATACTTTTTTCATTAATCGTGGCTACAATTTTGAAAATTATGCTTTCATTTAAATCCAAGGTTGATAACCTCTCTAAATTCATGCCTTTTCAGCATATTTTCCTTTAGTTAAGAATGTCTTTTGATATATTTTTGTATATAAAGTATACTCACAATAGGAAAATGTACATTTTTTGATACCGAACTTAATTGACTCAATTTTAGCTAAATTATGCGAATTTTAACCTTAATTAGGAATGGTTTTGGTATATTTATAATTTCATACTTTTTGCAGATATAGTTGGGCTTCAAAGCTAATTGCTGAAGACTAAAGTTGCAATATTTGTCGTGGCCAATTAATTTGTTCGCCGCGGCCAATTGTTGCATGGAGGAGGGAGCAAGCAGAGAGCTCTTCGCTGCGGCCAATTATGTTGCTCGCTGCCAGCCAATTTGTTGTTTAGAGAAGCTGTGCATGCCCGAGAGCATTTAGTCATGGCGAATAATATGTTAGCCGCGGCGAACCAATGGGTTACTGAAACACTGCATTTTGAGGCCTAAAGGACTCTAGGGTTTGATATATCCACATTTTTAACCAAGAGAGGAGGTCTTCTTCGACTTTTGGGTAGCAGAGGGAGCTGGTGTGCTAGGGTTTAGAGTGTGGAAAGGTGGTTAAAGCCAAGGATTGAAGTTTCAAAGAGATTTGAGGCCATTTCCAGCGGGTTCTTCTGATCTTCTCCCTCTCCTTCTCTTGTATTTTGCTATGGACTTGAACTCTTAGTGTTTTGTAAGCTTGTGGCTGATCATGAGTAGCTAATCACTTGTTCTAGGATTATTTTAAACCCTTGTATGGAGTAACATTTGACTCTCTTCCGCCTCCATTGATTAATGATATATATGTGCTGATTTTACTCCATTTTTAATGCTTCGGGTTGATTGGCCAACAATCAGTTGTGTGTTTGCTTCAGTGAAGCTTGAGAGAGCTAGCTTGAGTGTTGAACTTGAGTTAAATCATGCAAGAACTTGAAATTTAAGTATTGAATGGATGGTTTAGTTGGTAAGGTAGAAATACACTCATTAACCTTGTGTAGTCAAACTTGGGTCTGAGCTTAAAATTGGAGTTTCTTTAGTTGTGAGAGAGTTTGAACAACTAATAGAATTAAATACTTGTTTATGACTTAAGAAAGCTTTTACAAGTAGTATCTGATTCCTAGACTAGTGCATATAGTTGTTGATCATTGTTGGTGAGAGGAGATTACTATTGTGCTATGAGATACAAGGGAGAGAGATAATCCTAGATCCCTTACAGGCTTGGAGTAGGACAGGATCTCTTAACTTCCTTTATACATTCATTTGCAAAGTTATTTTTTTATTTACACCCAACTTCACTATACAATTGTTCCGCTCAACCTAGTTTAAGACATAAATTTAATGATCAATCTAATTCAACTTCAATCCTCGTGGGGAACGATAATCTTTTTATACTACTTTGTCGCCGCCCGTGCACTTGCGGTGTAAGCCGTTTGGCGAACAAAGGTTCACATTTTTAAAGCTGTCACCATGGGGAAATGAGGCTTTTTAACCTAGAAATTATAAAAGAAATAAAAAATAAATAAAATATTAAAATCCTACATCGCTTCTTTTAGTTACTCCAAATGCGACCCGGTTTAAAACAGATCAAGACAAACCTTATACTTTTTTCATTAATCGTGGCTAATTATTTCTTTTTTCGATTAGTCACGGTTAGTCAATTTCAGTTTTCAATTGCAAGTTAGGTCTTACAATTTTTTTGCCTAGTCACAGTTAAAACCATGGCTATTAATCAATTCTTTTTCTTTAATAGTTTTTTGTTTAAAATTCATTTTTTCTATTAACTTGTATCTTAGTAGACTGTATCATAGGTGAAATTTAACCTAGTAAAATTTTATTTTGGTTGACTTTCAATGATATTAAAATTGCCCCTATCGTCTTTTGTAATGTTTTCTTTGTGATGTTTGATGAAATAAATTCAACAATAAAACGTTCAAATACGAATTACGAAGACGGAATGCCAAAGCAGGGCATTCCAATTGATAAAATGGCCAGCAAAACCGACAGATTTTCAGAAGACAGACAAAATGGAATCATCTTCTTGCACAACATTACTTGCATTCCCAGATTCCCTTTTACAAATGCTAGATGTTCACACCTAAATAATTCTTACTATTTGATAATTTAATGATTATAAATGTTAGATTATCTAACAATCAATTTTATTTTTGGTTTAAATAAAACATGTTAATTTATGATCCATGTAAGATGCATTTAGATACATTTATTAAAATTAATGATCCTATTATTTTTAGGTTGGATATCTATAATTGATTAGTGTAGATAATAGTGCAGGTACATAATCTATAGATCCATAATGAGTGAGTATAAGTTTTATTTAAACTTAGTTAGATCCCTTTTATGTTCATATCAAATTTTAATTGTACAATTTATTCTATTAAAAGTTGTGATAGGAAGTGTGAATCATAAAGAAGATCAAATCTCTTCAAACCTTAAAAAATTCAAAATCAATGGAGTATTCTTAAATCTGTCATCATGTCTTTTACAAATAAATCAATTTGGTGTTCTAATTTCATGTAATTGTCATAAATTTATTCTTATAATAAATGCTTTTACTTAACAGTACTTAAATTTGAAAATCAAATTGATCTTGTTTAATTCGATAGGAAATTTTTATTTTTACATTCACCAAAAAAAATTATCCAAACTAATTTATATTCAGTTTATTATAAACATAACTGTTTAACTATAAAAGTGCAATCATCGTTTATAAAAATGTCTAATAATAATTTTTTTAATAATAATCAATATTCAATGTGAAATCCATTAACTGAAAAATTATGCTTTAAACTTTGTTCAGCCACTATCGGTATAATCTATTTAATAATGTTGCTTCTGTGCTAGATAGAGACATAGAAATTGTAGCTCCTTATAATCCACCAAGTTGGTGTCTCTTGTAACTTCTATATAATGAAAAAATATATTAAGTGTGCGTTTTAATCCCATTTATTTGCAAGCTGAAATTAAGTGGGCAGCTATTTTGGCCTTTTCTGGGAGGTCTTCTCCATTCTTGATTCCCCGTGTCTCCAAGTAATAATGGTTAAGCATAAAATGAGAAGAGAAAAACTGTTTATGGATGTTATGAGAATTTGATAACTTATTCTACTATTATTTTGTAGACTAAATTTCGATGCATTTATTTAAGTCTTTATTATCACCTTCGTTATTAAAGATATGATATGTGTAAAAATTTCTTTGAAACAAACTAATCATATGACGATGAGATGTTAAAATTGTATACTAATTTGTAAAAATAATATACTTATCATGTATTTGTCAAATAACTTAATAGTAAGAATAGAAAATATTACCTAAGCTTTTCCTTATTTAATTAGCATTTTACAATCTGCTTGTAATTTTTTTTTGGGGCAGTTTTATTTGTAATGTTTCCTTAATTTGGTTTAAGGGTTTTATGTAGTTGTAGAAATTGTTGAATCTCATCACTGGTGATGAGATTAATATGACAGAAAAAAAATGTGGAGGTTTAGTTTTGGAAAAATAAGTAATGTTTAGCTTAGAATATGTATGAGATATAAGAAAAAAATTCTTTTCTTTTTTCACTAAAGAAAAAGGAGAAGAGGTCTGTAACTTCCAATATCTAATGATATATTTCATAAGATAATTAATTTTAAAGATGACAAATGTTATTAGAATCTTTTGTAAATTAAATCTCATTTTCTATTATAGTTAAAAATTCATGCTAATTGTTATCATACTTCTTGGAAATACATGCGGTTGCTGATCGAGTAATATAGACTTTGATTTTGGGAGCTGGGAATTATTTTCCCTTCAATAACCATTCTTCTTCCTGTTCCATTAAATTTGTCATGTGCCATATAACCCTCAAATATAGTTATCTAATAAGATGGAAGAATGTTTTGAGATTAAAAAATTATATTAAAAAATTAGTAATCTAATAAGATGACTTTGTAAATTAGTGATATATATATATAATAAACTTTTCAACCAGTATGATATATAATAAGAGCATGGTTAACTCTAATTGTACGTATTATTCTTCTTTCTTAATTCAGGTAATTAGTTATTACCACAAACAACAAGAAGCAAACCAATTGTCCAAATATGATGAATTATTCATAAAGATGAAGATAGTTTCATATCACATTATCCTCTCGCTCAGTCTCTTGATCACTCTTCTGCTACCTTTGCAATTTTCTTTCCAATGTTATCTCCCTTGAAGAGTCCAATGAAAGCAGAAGGGATGCTGTCCATACCAGATGAAATGTCTTCAAGTGCCTGCAATTTCCCACTACGAAGGTGGTTTGATGTCTGTGAGACGACAGCTGCAAAAAGGTTCAGAAAATCAGCAGCTGAAAATCCCCTAATGTTGATTCTCCTGTACACAACCTTGAGCATGTCCAGTGCAACTTGCTTCCTCTCATCAATGTACTTAAAGATCACCTCACAAACAGCCACTCTTACAGACCCATTCATGTTATCCATTGCAGCTTCTAGCATGCTACCCCCAACGTTATCAAAATATATATTTATCTCATCCGGAAATTTCCTGAAAAACAAGTAATAATAAGTACTAGTTTTTAGAGTTCTTTCTATTCAGAAATTAGCCAATTTTTACCTATATCATTAAGAAATTCTTAAAAGATAATGAGTTTGTACGAGAACATATCTCTCTACAAATTAAAAGAAATTGATAGTGTCAATTTCATAAAGAGAAATATAGTGTTTATTATTCATGTTTAATAACTAAGTGGGATCCACTAAAAAACCAAAAGACTTTACTCATTGTGTCTTTCATTTTAAAATTCATTCTATCAATATCTTTGACAAATATAAAAAAACAAACGGAGGATATCAATTCCATTTCTAAATAACCTTTTGAGAGCAGAGTTTAGGTCTGTTTCTTCTTTACGATTGAATGTATCATGAAATCCTAACTTATCTTTAAGTAATTCCACCTATAATGGATTACTCAAGGATTAGCCTTCTAAACTAAATAGTGCAAGTTATCTTATAAAAATATAATTTATGGTCTTGACTTAAAAAGTTTAGATTTTTCAAATATGATATCAAAACCTCCATGAACAAGAGCTGAAAAAAATACGATCCTAGTCAACTTTCGTTCTCAAGAAAAATTTATGAATTATTGGCTTAAAATTTTTGGATGAACTCAAGGATGACCTTTTTCTGGCTCCCAGCAGAACCAACTACATGGCAACTCGGAAGCTCTACATATTGTCCTGCTAAATTTCCTACTGATCCAGAAGCAGCAGATACAAATACCTTTTTTCCCCTTTTTTGGGCTTGCACACTTCGAAGAACCCAGCATAAGCTGATAGTGCATTGAATCCTGTGAGATATAGCAACAAAAAATGAAAATGCGCCACCAAGTTAGATTGCTTCACAACAATCAACGTTGATGCATGAATAGAATTTCATGTAGTAGGGAAATATTCAAGATAAGTTGCTCAATTCATTGCCTTTATTTATTCTAGCATAACTAGGTCCATGTTTGGGCTCCATCGTTTAAGGGAGAGAGCCTAAAAATTGGCCCAAAGTAGAGTGAGTATATTTGATTGTTTTCTGGCAGTGATGTACTGATGATGTAAACTATAACTATCTACCAAAATTAAAAAGGAAAAATTGAAAAAATTTTGTAAGATTCTTTTGGCTGTTAAGTTATGAATATGTGATACCAATTAATGATGGGAAAAAAAAATTACCCAGGACTCCAAGGGAAACGGATCCCTTGCTCATACTTCACCTGCTCAGCACCTGTTGCTTCGAGAAAACGACGTTGTTCAGTTGCGATGATCTCGGTTGTTCGAGACATCAACGCTCCTAGACTTCACACGCAATTGAACTAATCCACACGACGCCGTTTCGATGTTGCTACACTCGCGAAATCCTGGCCGTTGCTCTATTATGAAGGAGGCTGAGCAGCAGCCAAGCTCCTGGATGATGCTGCACTCGCGGAAAAATAAACTTCTTCTTTTTTGCTATTCCAAAAAGGTGAGAAGCTCTTCTGAACAACTAAATCAGTGGAAACTTCATCTTTCCGGCGTTTTGTATTGTCTGCAACTTTGTAGATTGCAATTCTGTAGCTTTTTCTCCAGCATTTTTTCCTGTTTGCAACTTTGTAGCCTGTAACTCTCCAACACTGTATATTATCTTCTCCAGCTGTGTGCGTTCGAATGTGTGTATATATATTTGTTTAAAGCATATATTTTATTCTACTTTTTTCAAAACCGTAGCTTGTAACTCTCCAACTCTGTACATTTTCTTCTCCAGCGTTGCGTTCAGACGTGTGTGTATATATATTTATTCAAAGCATGTATTTCATTTGTATATATGTAAATATAAATATAAATATATTTGGAGTTTGATATTATTTAAAGTTTATATATATTTAAAGTAAATATATATATAACTATATGTAAATATATTTTGCAAAGTATAAAGAATTTTATTTAAATTTTGTAAAGTTTAAAATTATTTATATCTAAAAGATGTAAAAAAGTTGTAATAAATAAATGCAAAGTTTTTGTTTTGTAAAGTTTTGGGCTTTTTATGATATGAAATGATTAAAAATAATACTTCCTCCATTTTTTATGCATAGAATAAATGAAGGCAATAAACTAAATATCATATTAGTATAGTGTGAAAATTGATAAAATAATAACTACATATAAAAAAATGAATAAAAGAATAAGAACATATATATAAAAAAAAATGAACGCCACACTTTGCATATCCTATTTTAGTATTTGTTCTTTTTGTAATCCTTGATATAATAATTAATCACCACTATTTGTAACTAAATTGTCTTTATTTTGAGACCTTAGTTATCCATTTGATGTTTCAAGTCTATTTCTTTCACTATTATCTTTTTATTGAAATAATATTTATTTTAGTATATTGGTACTTCTTAATTAACTTTGTCAATCTTTTTTTTTGCAGGAATCATTATATGGAGGGTAATTTAATTCCTAAACTAGGTTTAGAATTTGACAACCTAAAGGATGCATGGAAGTTTTGGGTTACTTATGCGGGCCAAACCGGGTTTAGAGCAAGGAAACATAATTTTACTAGAAGTAAGAAAGATGGGGAGATAATAACATACATATATATTTGTTCTAAAGAAGGTGTGCGAACACAAGACAAAAGGGAGTTTAAGACGCATCGTCCAGAAACTAGAACCAATTGTAAAGTAAGAATGTGTGTTACACGAGTTGATGGAAAATATAGAATTAATGCATTTGTTGAAGAGCATAACCATCCACTTCATCTTCCAGAAACGGTCCACATGTTATCTTCTCAACGTAGATTAACTGAAGTTCAATCCCATGAGATTGATTTAGCTGAAGATTCTGGACTTCAACAGAAATCATCTTTTGAGCTTATGACTATGCATGCTGGAGGTAAAGCTAATCTTGGCTATACCCAATTGGATGCCAAAAATTACTTGAAGACCAAGAGGCAAAGAAGTATGGTGTATGGAGAAGCTGGATGTTTGTTGCGCTATTTCCAAAACCAATTAACAGAAAATCCATCATTTTATCATGCCTATCAAATGGATATGGAAGAGCAAATTACAAATGTCTTTTGGGCTGATGCCAGAATGTTACTTGATTATGCCTATTTTGGTGAAGTGGTGTCAATGGATACTATGTATAAAACAAATTGTGATCATAGACCACTTGTTATACTTTCAAGTTTTAATCATTATAAAGGAGCGGTCATTTTTGGGGTAGCACTACTATATGATGAAATGATAGAGTCATTTAAGTGGTTATTGGAGACTTTTTTAGAGGCTCATAAACAAAAAAAGCCTCTTACAGTTTTTACTGATCAAAATCAAGCAATGGCACGAGCATTGCACAAAGTACTTCCAGAGACAAAGCATGGCTTATGCACGTGGCATTTGATGCAAAATGGTATGAAGCATGTGGGAAATTTTATGAAGAGGGAATCAAACTTTCTAAGTGATTTTAAAAAGTGTATGTTTCAGTATGAAGAGGAGAGGCAATTTGAAGAAGCATGGATCCGGTTGCTTTCCACTTATGATGTGCATGAAAACAATTGGTTGACCTCGATGTACAGAATAAAAGAGAAATGGGCGTGGTGTCATATGAAGAATGCTTTTACATTTGGTATGCGAAGCACACAGGTAAGTGAAAGTTTGAATGCAGATATTAAAAGTATGACGAGACCAGACTTAGATATTAATCAATTTTTCAAACACTTTGAACGGATTGTAGAAGCCAAGAGGTATAATGAGTTGAAACGTGAGTTTGAGTCAAGGGAAAAAAAACCCCAATTGATTGTGCAGAGTTCCCCTATGTTACGACAACTTTCTCAAGTCTATACAACTCCTATCTTTAACTTGTTTTAGGAATAATGGGATCTATGTGCAGCTGCTTGTATCAAACACAGGAATGAGGGAGATTCATTGTTGGCCTATGTCATTACTATGGTTGATGAAGAGGGAGAATGGAAAGTTCAATTTGATGAGCGTGACAGGTCAATTTTATGTAGCTGTCGCAAATTTGAAACTCAGGGAATATTGTGCTGCCATGCTTTGAAAGTGTATGACGTGAGGGATGTGAAAAAACTCCTAGATCAATATATTTTCAAAAGGTGGACAAGGGATGCAAGAAGTGGTGTCATACATGATATTAAAGGAAATGAAATCTAAACAAATCCTAGACGAGAAAGTATACAACGGTATAGGCAACTCTGTCCAATGATGATAAGATTAGCAATTGAGGTAGCTGATTGTCCAGAAGCATTCTCATTTGTACATAAAGGGATCTTAGAGTTGAGTAAGCAAGCAACTGAGATTTGTTTGAGTCAAAAGAGTTCAATCACTAACAGCGGTCCAAGCACAGAACCAATAAAGACAAAAGGATTCAAAAAGAGAGATGGCATAAGAAAGAAAAAACGACCCACAAGTTGGGTGCCAGCGTTTACTAAAGAAAAGAAGACGAACTACATCACTTGGTCAAGATTCACAAAGCAACCAATCTCTGGTATGAAATTATATATGTCTCTAATTTCTTATTAATGTTCATAAAATCTTAATATATCTCATCTCTTTTAGGACAATCAAAGACAGGACAACACTTCTAACACCACGCCTCGACCATCATTTGCATTCCAGTCACCATTTGTAGCACAACCACAATTTGCATCTCAATCAACTAATAATGACCTGACATTCACTGAAATGTTATTGGTAAGAGAAGTAAATTCTGTAATAATTATAGCTTAATCCTTATCATTATGTGATTACAGTGTGATTAATTTTTTTTATAATATAGGCACCACTAGGTACTCTCATGCCGTCACTTGATTCTTTGGAGTACACACAATTGGGTGAGCATGAATAATTTGAAAGAATGGCAATGAAATATGATGTTTTTATTGAACTCAATATATTTATATACAATGGACTCTTTGATACAACTTAAAATGAACAAAAGTGCATAGTTTTTGCATTGAAACTATAATACAAATCCAATGTTGTTTAGTGTACAAGTCCTTTTTTACTAGAACTAAGTTGTATATTTGGCCTATCGCTTGACACATCTTTGTGAAAGAGTTGATGCTTTGTTGAAGAATGAGGCAATTGTAGGTCATGGCCTTGTTGATGCTTTGTTGATACTTGTTTCTTTGTTTATTTTGCTCTTCTTGTAATGTGCTTCATGATTCATGTAATTCAAATTGTGTAGCGCAATATCTTATTCAACCAGTAAATTGTATAGCACAACATCCTATTTAGGCAAAAAGGAGTTGAATCTGAAAAAAAAAAATCTGTTTTAGATGATTCAAGCAAGAAACAAATCATTTGTACAAAAATAAACTATAGTTCTTCTAGTAGGTCTGGGCTTTTGCTTTTCTAATTCTTACAATGGAAGTTGCAGTTTATTCTACCATTAATATAGTTTCAGGAGGAGTTGCACTTCTCTCTTACATACTAGAGTTTAAGACTCAGGCTAGAAGATCCTTACTTTCCTCTCCTGGGATTATCAGAGTGTTAGATTAACCTTTGGATTCATTCTGCCTTCCACGCTATATCCAATCTTTTTCCCTGTTCAGTAACTATAAAATAGAACTAACAAAACAGCCACACAAAAACTACTATTCAATTTGTTGTATATCAAGAATGAGTTATATCTCAAGAAACAATCAACAAATTAAACTTCTATTCCTCTTAAGTCCAGGTCTAGGCTTTATAAGCAGTTAACAATCCAATGAAATGCAATTTGAGTAATGTCCTATCATAATTTGAACATCACAGAAGTAAAAAAAAAATCCAATAACAATATGATGCTTTAGAGTGTTAGGCTTTTAAGAAATAAATGTAAATACAACTTGAGTAATGTAGAAATGATGTTTTCTATTGTACATAAAGAATGATGTTTTCTAATTCTGAAATTCTCAGTTTGAGATCTAAAATAGTTGTCTTGCATATGGCCCATCAATAAATTATCCATTTTGGGCTGACTCAGGACTCTTAAAGCCTCAGAGTTTAGTTGTTTCTACATGCTTAGTTTAATCCTCAATGGCAAATCAAGTCTAATTTTATAATAGAGAAGATGATGGATGTCAACCTTATCAATAATAATTTTAGGAGTAGTAACAAATCATCTTTAAGAAATACTACAATACTCTATGCGAAAATCAAAATCTGCTTTTCCTTTCAAAATTACATTGAATCAAATATGAAAGACAATAAATACACTAAATAGCATAAACCCCATTGTTTATTCATCGTGTACATAATTATATTGGGCTTTACCATATATGATCCATTTAAAATCACCTAGATTAAACTCCATTTGATCCATGGGATTCTGAACTAATGTCAGATAAAAGCAACTTGGAGAAAGACTAATCATTCTTCAACAGCTTCAATAGTAGGCTACAATAAGCGAGGTAAAGCAGTAAAGACAACAAACCTGTGGGACCCATTTGGGAGATACAAAACTTGTAGCCTCAATGACAGACAACCCAGAAGATGCTAGTATATGAATCAATTCAACCTTTACAGCTGTAGGTACAATGTTTTTCTCATTTTGTAATCCATCTCTTGGACCAACTTCTACAATCTTTACAAACTTTGGTACACCTTCCAGAAATTGCATTAACCAATTAAAAATTGGGTGTTATTGACCACCCAAAGGAAGAAATAACATCAATTAAATCAACTAAAGAAAGTTTGTAATTTATAATACAATTGGAACCACAAAAGGAGGCAGACAGTAAATAACTAATTTAATAGTTGCAAGAACAATAGAAAACATAAATCACTGCAGCCAAATTATCATTCAACCTTCTAAGTAGATAAAGAAATACTGCTCACCACTTGGTTGCATTTGCTTAAGGCCAAGGCCTTTGTTCAATTCAAACTCCATTTCCAAACCATAAGGTAATTGAAAAGTATTAGATATGTTGTCTCCTTCTAAGCAATAACATAATAGGTAAATCATTGGCCTAATACATTAAAATAAAAGCTTGTAATCAGGCAATCTTTAGCTTAACCATTCAACTAAACCTCAAAGTCATCAAATTCATATTATTCATTACACACTTTCTCTGCAAAAGGAAAAAAAAATAGTAGTCATCTTAAGTATTTAGTCCACAATGCACTGTATTGCAGCAAAAGACAAGCTAGCATAATTTTCTTCTTCCAGTTCATCCTCTAAAGGAGGGATTTCTTCCCCAATTGCATCTCCTTTAACTAAATCGCTAAGATATTTCCAATGCTTCTGAGAAGGGTTATATTCCTGAAGTTTCTTCCATCCAAGTTGTTCACACTTTTCATCTATTCCATTGTTGTTGGCACTAGAAAGGTAATATATTTGCAGACCACTAAAGTGACAGTAGATATATCAGCTATTAAATATAATGCAATTCAATGTAATTCCCTGGTCATATGGCCACATAGCAAAGCAGCATGCTTCTTTCCACAAACAGCAACAAAATCAAACAAGTTCTTTGCAAACTGAACCATCATACCCTACCTATATGACCACCTAATAAAGAAAAAAATTTCCCTCTCCATTTAAAATTATTGGTACCAACTCGTGTAATAAAAGCAATTTTACATCATCAAGGGTGAAACTAGCATCAAGGTGGAGCAAAGCATAGACAAAACAATGAGATTGGTAAGCTAACTTATAAAGACAAGTAATAGCTCAATATTAGCTTCGAACCAGAAAATAAGGTGAAAATCATACTTAACATTCCTCGTAGCTTCTGCAAAATGGATATCCAACTTAATGCTAGTTTCAAGAAATACATTTGAAAATGAAAACAAACCCCAATTCAGCGAGCAAACAAATAGGAACGGCAGATGCAACTTCATGAAATACATTCACCCAAACTTGAAGCGAATTTGAGAATTTTTGGCTGGAAATGGAGAGTTTAAATAAACAAAACACACACTGCTGGAGATGAAGATGGGAGACCGAAGAAGCTATTTTTCTGGGTAACGAGCAACAGATCCAAACGAAGACACATTGCTGGAGACGAAGATGGGAGACCGAAGAAGCTATATCTCTGGGTAATGGGCAACAAATCCAGATGAATAAGGGGTAGAGATCAGATGCCATCGAAGTGGGGGATCTGAATGCGTCAAAGAAGTGGTTTTCCAGGTAATGTCGAAACGGCGCCGTGTGGATTAGTTCAGTTGCATGTGAAGTATAGGAACGTTGATGTCTCGAACGGCCAAGATCATCGCAGTCGAACGACGTCGTTTTCTCGGAGCAGCAGGCGCTGAGCAGGTGAAGTATGAGCAGGGGATCCGTTTCCGAACTCCAAGATGGTAGGTGAGTGGAAATTCATGATGCTCCATTTTTTTAACCAAACTATACTCTGCCCAAGTGAATATATAATCCCAAAACCACATCGTCTTTCTCAAACTTAGCAATCCCAGAAGCCACCACTTTACCAATAGGAAGACCATTAATAGCCTGCATATCCCAACATAGACAACATCGTCATAATCAGCTCATTAACAGAACCATTCCAAATGGTACCTGCAAACATAGCTGATCCAGGTCTCACGCTATTTTTTTGTCGTACCATGCTTTATAGTGCTGAATAAATTCGATCTTGAAACACACATGGATTATATGAATAAAGAATGAATGACGATATAAGTATGAGAAGTATAGATAACCTGGTTAGGAGGGAGAGAAAGAATTATCTAAAAATTTCTTGCTAGAAAGTTAGTATCTGTTACAAGCGCATTGTTACCATTTCTTTGAGAATACTACTAGCACTTGATGTGTAAGTTTTACTCTAACTAATATTTAAAAATATTGGATAAAGAATAGGTTGTAGTTTAATGATTCAAACTATTTTGTATTAAATATATATAAAAGATATAAATAAATATATATATATATATATATATATAATATTTTACAATTTAATTAATACATATATTATAAAATAATATTTAAAATAGATATAAACATTTAAAAATATAAAAAAATAATTACAACATTTTACATATGATAAGAGATTTGTATAAAATGAATTGAGTAGAATCTATAAAAAAAATTATAAATTTCTATCACAAAATATCAACACTTTCTTGTAAATTAAAAAATAAAAAATCAATTTTTGATTCAATACCAAATTGACTAATTTATATCAGTTTTTTTTTCTTAATTGGCTTTGAAAATCAAATTAATTGATTCATTGATTTTTTTTAATTTGATCAGCTGGTCAATCCAATTTTCATAACACTGACCCTAACACAAGTGATCCAATCAAACTAAGCAATCTACCAATTGCATCATTGTATATAGATATAAATTTACTTAGCCTTAATAAAAATAAAATAATAACTTGTAAATTATTCATATACAAAAAATTTCTTAAATATTTGATTAATTACTATTTGCAGACGCTTGCTTAAGCTTAAAAATATTTGAAGTACTTAAATAATAGGAAATGAAATATAAAAAGCCAAGAGGCAAAATCTATATACTCTTAACCAACTAACAATTTTGAAAATTATTCTTCTATTTAAATCTCGGTTTCATATTTTTAAAATTATCATTAGAGTGGAAATAAAAGCTTTTAACCTAGAAATTACAAAAGAATAAAAATAAAATAAACTATTACAATCCTAACCGCCACATTTATTTGCTTCAAAGATGCAGCTACCTAATAACAATTGATGTTGTATTTGAAAAGGTGGTGGCTTTCCTCAAAATCACGTTTTACATTAAGCAAAACTTTGTTGTTTTTATACAAACATGTTTATTTACTGTGTATCCAAACGGGCACTGAATCAGGCCTTATAATTTTTTTCATTGGCCACAGTTAAAATCGTGGCTATATATATATATATATATATATATATATATATATATATATATATATATATATATATATATATATATATATATATATATATATATATATATATATATATATATATTAATTAGTTACAATCAATCAATTTTATTTTTTAAACTGGCAGGTTGGGTCTTACAATTATTAGCCATGGTTAAAATTGTGGCTAATCAATTTTTTTAATATAAAATTAATTTTTTTAAAGTTCATTTCTTCTGGATTAATGTTTTTTTTTATATTGACTTGTATTTCAGGTGAGATTTAATTAAATAAGAATTTAGTGGGATGACTTTTATTCATATGAATTATAATTGTTCTTATGACATGTACGGTACTTTTCTCTTGGGACATTTTCTTCTCAAGTTTTGATTAAGCTTTTCAACGAGAATAAGGGATAAAATGTCAAAAGGAAAAAATATCATTCATGTCATAAGAACAATTTTTGTAAGAATGAAAGTCATTTCAGTAAAATCCTATTTGATTAAATCTCACTTGAGATGCATTCTACTTAGATACAAGTTAATTTAAAAAAAGCATTAATTTATTAGAAATAAATTTTAAATAATAAAAACAGATATATGGTCATTTTATTTTACTTTTTAAAATAATAAGCACAACCGTAGTTAATAAAAAAAAAGGAAATTGATCACCGTGTGGCTAATAGAAATTGTAAGGCAAGAGGCTAATCCAAAACAAAAAAAAAAAAGGAGCGTTACATTTGGAACAAATAGAAATGGCACTGAAGGCTTGTGATATTTTATTTTATTTTTGTAATTTCTGAGTAAAAAGTCGGAACTGATGTATGAATATTTATTTAAAAGAAAAGAAAAAAAACCCCAAGGGTGCTCCTATTAGTTTTTGGCTCTTCTTGATGTGCGATGAAATCAATTTAACAATTAAACGTCAGATATGAAAACGAAGAAGAACTGCCGAGGCAGCACAAGGGCCGCAAAAACACAGACAAAATGGAATCATCTTCTTACAGACGCTAGATGTTCACATCCAAATAATTCTTACTATTTTGATAATTTAATGCTTTTAAATGCATTTACTTAACCCCACTTAAATTTGGAAATCAAACTAAACTAGATAGAAAAAAATTTATTTTAAGACTTACCAAAAAAATTATCCAAACTAATTTACAATCAGTTTATTATAAACATAACTGTTTATTAACTATAAAGGTGCAACTATCATTTATAAAAATGTTTAACAATCGATGCAAAATTATAGATAAAAATCATAAGTTGACAAAAATAATACTAAATAATCTTACAAACTAAAATTTCTTTGAGTCTGCTTAAGTTGGTTTAGGTTCTTGCATTTTTGCGCAAGGGCTGTCTCTTAATAGTTTTTTGAATCATAAAGGAAACGACGTCACATTTCTTAGGGACTCCAACTACTTGTGGAGCAGCAACTAGGGAATTTGTTCTAATTTTGTTCTTTGGATTTTGATTTTTGCTATATTGCTTATTGAATCACCTGGCACTATAGGGAAATGGAGGCTTAAGGACGAGATCTTAATCACCATTACAAAAAACCATGGTTAGATGAAACCTAACCACGTTTAACTTAAACGTGGCCAAAACACTGGACTTAAGCATAATTTCCATAAACTGTGGTTACATAGTTACGATTCATGCCCTAGCCATGGCCAAAATCCAAACCTTCCCACGGTTTAGGTAAACTATGGCTCAATTACATAGATATCCTTATAGTTTAAGTAAAATCGTGGGTGTTTTAACCACGGTTTCACCTAAACTGTGGTTAGGACCCTTTTATTTAACCACGATTTATTAAAAAACCATGGCTGTGTTATGTCCTAACCATGGTTTAAGAGAAACCATTGTTAGGATTGCAGACCTTGCCCTAGCCATTACTTCTTCATATGCTCTTTGCCTGCTACTTTCCAACTTGCTTTTTCATCTGCTGCTTCCTAACTCCTGCAACCAGTTTCGAGCTTCAAAGGTTTTGTTCTGCAACCAGTTTCAAGCGTAGGAGTAGTTGAGTCATCTTCTTCTCTATGTTGTTGGATTGCATTCATTTCTGTAAGTTATTTTGCTTGTTTTATAATTATTCTTTGTGGGTTTTTGTTGCTGATTTGTGATTATGAAGGTTTTTTTTCCATCAATAGTACTTTTTTTTTGGCATATTTGGTAAAATGTGTGATTGATTGCTTGATTATCAATGGTGCTTTTTTTTTTTGACATATTTGGTAAAATTATTTGCTTGAAATAAAAAGTAATTTATCATTTGAAAAATAATATTTTTTTTTGCGCATTTGAAAAAATAGACTACAGATATAAGATATTTTTTTTATCTATTTAAGTTAAATATTTTGGGTTTATATATATATATATATATATATAAAGAAATCATAATTTGTAGTCTTTTAATTTGATATTTAAAATTTTGGTTAAGCAAAAATATATAGTAGATTATATATATTTGTTATTTGATCTGAGGAATTATATGTATTAACTTCATTAGAAAAACTAAAATAATATTAATTAGTTAGAACATGTGGAAATTATTTGAATTTCATATATAAGGTTTTTAGGAATTTTCATGAATTAGTTTATAATTATTAAAGAATCAAAGAATTATTTTTAGATTACAGAAATGGATAAGTCTTGGACCAGTAAACCCTGAAATACTCGTAAATACTTAGATGGGTTAAATGGATTTTTAGATTTTGCATTTATTAATTGAAGTGTGGAGGGTAAAATTATATATCCATGTCCTAAATGCCAATTTAAGAAATAGCATATAAGAGAAGTTATGCATGACCATTTAATTGTTAAACCTTTTTCTTAAGGATATACTTTTTGGATTAGACATGGAGAGAGACTTAGAAATGAACCCATTGTAGAAACTCAATTATAGCCACAAGCGAGACAAGAACGAATTGGTAGGAATGATCCTATGCAAGACATGGTTATTGATGCATTTGCAGTTCATGATAACGAACATGTAAATGAAGTTGAGAGTTCAGTTTCACCATCAAATCGAAAATTAAACAATGATGCAAAAGAGTTTTATGAATTAATGAGAGATGGGCAACAAAATTTATTTGAAGGGTGCAAAAAGTATTCAAAGTTATCTTTTTTAGTTAAATTATATCACATCAAGTGTTTATGTGGAATAAGTGATAAAGCTATGTCAATGATATTGGAGTTATTAGCTTATACCTTTGAACAAGCGAATATTCCAACTTCTTTCTATAAAGCCAAGAAAATTATTAATAAGTTGGGGCTCAATTACATAAAAATTCATGCACGTCTAAATGATTGCATGCTGTATTGGGGGGATGATGAAAATAAAGATATATGTAAAAAGTGCAATACATCTAGATGGAAAACAAAAGTTAAGAGTGGAAAACGAATCAAACGACTTGCAAAAATATTTAGATATTTTCCATTGAAACCACGGTTGCAGAGGCTTTTTATATCTTCTAAAACTGCTGAACACATGAAATGGCATGATATTGACAAGAATAATGATGGTATGATAAGGCATCTGAGGGACTCTGAGGCGTGGAAGCACTTTGACATGGTGCATGCTCAGTTTGCTTTAGATCCTCGAAATATTCATCTTGGGTTAGCCACTAATGGCTTTAATCCATTTGGTACTTTAAGTACAAGTTACAGTATATGGCTAGTTGTCCTTATACCGTACAATCTTCCTCCTTGGATGTGTATGAAACAAAGTTTATTTATTTTGTCAATGATAATTTCAGAAAAGTGAGCATCGGGCAATAACATTGATATCTATCTACAACCGTTAATTGAAGAGTTGATAGCTTTATGGAATGTGGGAGTTGAAACCTACGATTCTAATACTGATGAAATTTTCAATATACGTGTAGCTGTAATGTAGACTATTAGTGATTTTCCAGGACTTGGAACATTATTTGGTTGGAATGTATATATTGGGTTAGGTTGTCCATCTTGCAACTTTGATTCAATTCCGTTACGACTATATCATAGTAGAAAATGGTGTTTCATGGGCCATTATCGGTTTTTGAAATAAGAACATAAATTTAGATTGACCCGATATCAATTTGATGGGAAAGAAGAGAAAAGAAATCTTCCAACAAGAATTAATGGCTCAAAACTCTTAAAACAACTGGAGGATGACAATGTTTTATTTAGGAAAGAGGTGGAAGTTGAAGGTCGAGAAAAAAGACCTATAGGAGTTAGTAATGTAGATAGTGATGTTCTACAATGGCATGAGAAGAGTATATTTTTTAAGCTTCCTTATTGGGCAGACCAGAGAATAAATAATTCATAATGTCCCAGATGGCATAGATAGGGACCATTGGGCTGCTTTTATAAACCAGCATTTTAGCGAGAAATCTCAGGTAATCAAAATCATTTCTTAAGATGTATTATTTTTTTAAATGATAAATATTTTAAAATATAATAATCAAATATAATATTTTCCTTATTCACTAGAGAATTGCAGTGATAAACAAACAAAATAGAAGGATGTTAACAATGCCACATACAAGTGGTTCAAAAACCTTTGCATGAAAGAAAGTTGAGATGGTAAGTTTTATTTCATTAAAAAACTTATTTAATTGCAAGTTATTTTATTTTTAAATGCAACTTTAAATTCATTAAATGTTTTTGAATTTACAGGAAGTTGAGTGTGGGGGTCCTGTGTCACGGGGAGACGTCTAAATGGCAATTCACATACATGATGATGGATCTTATATGAACGATGAAGCTAAAGCTATTTGTGTAAGTCTTTGAATGACATGGTGTTGACGTTTAATTTTGATGAAAGTCTTTATTTTTAATTGATTTATTACTCTTTATTCGAATTTGCAGGAACAAATTAGAATGTTTTAGGCCGAGGACTCTTCTTTCCAAGACCTTTCGAGTGATGATTCATTAGCCAAAGCCTTAGGAAATAAAGGGCATTGCGGTTGAGTTTGAGGAATAGGATTTGGTGTTTGTCTGTCCCAAGTCTTTAGATGTCGAGCTCATGAGAGTTCATCTAGACCATCTTATGTAGAATTGCAAAATGAGGTTGCTCAACTTAAAGCACAAATAATTGAAAGAAATGAGCGACAAAGACAAGTTGAGGTTGAAACTGTTACAATTGTTGAGCGACAACGACAACTAGAGGCAACTATGGCTTTCATATTTAAAAATTTTTAAGGCACATTACCACCAGAGCTTGCAGCCTTCCAAACCCAAGGCGTAATTGTCTAAATTTATATTCTAGTAATATCTATAAAGTGAATAACAACTAATATTTTGTTTTAATTTTTAGGGACCAAGTGATTAGGATAGCAAACATCAAGCAGTCAATAAGAGTCACTCTTCATAAGAATTGCTTTATTATGTGGATGAACTTCTTATTTGTATTACTTGTCTACAAATTAATGGACCATTTATGTCTTTTTGATTTTAATGATATTATGCCTATTGTTATTGTCATATGAATGTTGTTGAATATATTTATAAAAATTGTTATTAAAAAATACTTGCTAGATTAGTTCAAATATAGTGTTATGTATATGTGAAAAATTAATTATCATAATTATGGGGTTGTTGGATGGCGGTATATGATTACAAAATTAACCACAGTTATCATAGTCATGTTTATAAAATATGAACAAAATAGGACATAGCTACAGTTCTCTAAAACCGTGGCTATGTCATAGCCTTAACCACGGTTTATTAACCGTGGCAAAGACAAGACAAAACCACGGTTTGAGAAAACTGTGGCTATGTCAGAGCCTTAATCATAGTTATTTCTCCACGTTTAGGTTAATTGTGGCAATTTTCTGGTTTAGCCACGGTCTTTCCAACGATTTTATAAAATCATAGTCAAATTTGTCTCCATGAACACTTTAACCACGAATTATGTAACTGTGGTTAAGGCCACTAAATAACCGTGGCTAAATTAACAATTTTTTGTAGTGTGGAGACTTAATTATGTGATAATCAAAATGCCATCTTCACTACCTAGATTTTCGTTGAAGCTCATTTGAATGTAATTTCCTTCAGGCTAAACATCTTTAATTTTGATTTATATGTAAATAGTTTTTTATCTCAATAATAAAATTCTTTAAATTTTTTAATTTATGTAGTTAATAAATCTATTAATTTACTAACAAAAAAGTAACATGTCAACTTAAATAAATCTCTTAGATTTTACTTTTCAAATGGAGGTTCTTAAACTTTAGATTATATATAAATAATCTCCTTAAACTTTGAATTTAGTACAAATAATATTTTAATATATCACACTTCTATTATTGAAATAACGGATTAATTAACAATAAAGAATTATTTGCATATAATTTCACGTTTAAGGGTTTATTATCAAGTTTTGAAAATTAAGGATTATCTATCTATAATTCAAAGTTCAAAAGTTCGTTATATTTTAGCATTTTGTTTATTGAACTTATTTTAAATTCATCTATATTTCATCAATACTATACAATAAATCTTTTTCCACATATGTATATAAGGTTTGTATGTCACCCTTCTGTTAATACTATGTAATTAATCTTTTTGCACATGTATATAGGTTTTAAATCTATGCAGACACCTTCTATCATTAATAAATCTATTAATTTATTGATGGAAGGATGACATTTCTACTTAAATGAACATCTTAATTTTTTTTTTAAAAAATAATCTCTTAAACTTTAGATTATATATAGATAACTCCTTAAAATTTGAATCAAGTAGAGATAACTTTATAATGTGTCACATTTTTGTTGGTGAGATAGCAAATTCACTAATGACAGGAGTTACTTGGATATAATTTTAAGTTTAGAACAAGTATAGAAAATCCCTTGATATGTAGCACTTCTACCATTGAAATGATAGAATAATTAATGACAGGAAATTACTTGCATATAATTTCAGGTTTAGAAAGTTTATTGTCAAAATTTGAAGAATAAGAGTTATCTGCATATGATTCAAAAGTTAAGAGTTCTGTGCATTTTAGCATTTTTTTTATGAATTTTTTTTTAAATTTGTGTGTATTTCATTAATCATATGCAATAAGTTCTTTTGCACATGTATATCGTTTTATATTTTCTTTTTAACTAAAGTTTTGTGTTTGGGAGCAGGGAATTATTTTCCCTTCTATAACCATTCTTCTTTCTCTCTTTTCCACTAAACTTGTCATTTGCCATATAACCCTCAAAATTTAGTTATCTAATAAGAAGGAAAGAAATGATATTTTGATATAGGAAAGAAAGTACCATCACTAACTTGATAATAACTGTTTTGCATACCTTTACCATTTGAGAGTATAATTTGATTTTAGTTTCACATATTTTTTACTAAGAAAATTATATTAGTATCATTTTAGATTTAGTGTTGCAAAAGAGTAAAATTAGAACAAAATTATATTACTATATATTAAAGAATGACTCAATTGATTTTTGTTTTTTGTTTTTTGGGTCTATTTTAGACATTGTATGTCTAATCTCAACTAAATCAATCAAAAAGTTGTTACCAAATTAATGACCTTACTATATATGTTTTTTTGTGTTTGTGTCAATGAACTTTTCAACTATTCCATACTTGATTATTATAAGCATGGTTAGCTATAATTGTCTTATTCTTCTTTCTTAATTCAAGTAATTAGTTATTTCCGCAAACAATAAGAAGAAAACCAAAGTCCAAATATGTTGGACTATTCATAGAGATGAAGAGAGTTTCATACGAAATTTTCCTCTCACTCATTCTCTTGATCACTCTTCCGCAATCTTTACAATTTTCTTTCCAATGTTATCTCCCTTGAAGAGTCCAATGAAAGCAGAAGGGATGCTCTCCACACCAGACGAGATGTCTTCAAGTGCCTGCAATTTCCCACTACGAAGGTGGTCTGATGTCTGAGAGGCAAAATCTGCAAAAAGGTTCATAAAATCAGCAGCCAAAAATCCCCTAATGTTGATTCTCTTATACACAACGTTGAGCATGTCTGGTGCAGCTCGCTTCCCAGCGTCAATGTACTCAGAGATCACCCCACAAGCTGCCACTCTTCCAAACGCATTCATGTTATCCACCGCAGCCTCTAGCATATCACCACCAACATTGTCAAAATATATGTCTATCCCATCCGGAAAGTGCCTGAAATTAATTAAGTTTTATATGTATCATAAAGAAATTCTTAGGAGTTCATATTGTGCACAGCATGTTAGCACAAAAAACTAATCTAAAATGTCAATATGACATATGATAAATTTTCATTAGTTCACTGTACAACTAACTAATACATTATATGTATATAAGAATTTCTCTTGTTTCTCTATATTCTAAAAGAAATTGATAACATCAATTTCAAAGAGAAAAACATATTATTTATTGTTCATGTTTGATAAATAAATGAAACTCCATACATTGTGTGTTTCTCTTGAAATTAATTATATCAATGTCTTCAATAAATATAGATAGTATAAAGAATATCAATCTCATCTCTAAGTAACCTTTTGAGAGTGGATTTTAGGTCTGTTTCTTCTTTGTAGTTGAATGCATCATCAAATCTCAATTTTTCCTTAAGTAACTTCACCTGAAAAAGATTACTCCCACATTAGCCTTGTAAACTAAAAAGCGCAAGTTATTTTACAAAAAAATAATTCACGGTCTTGGCTTAAAAAGTTCAAAATTTTCAAACATGATAGCAAAGCCTCAGAAATACAACCCCGTGTCAGCATTTGTTCTCATGAAAAGTTTATGAAGTTTTGGCTTGAAGTTTTTGGATGAAGCAATTCTTTATAGGATATTCTCAAAGATGACCTTTTTTTGACTCCCAGCAGAACCAACCACATAGCAACCCAGAAGCTTTGCATATTGTCCTGCCAAACTTCCTACTGATCCAGAAGCAGCAGATACAAATACTTTTTCCCCTTTCTTGGGTTTGCACAGTTCAAAGAACCCAGCATAAGCTGATAGTCCACTGAATCCTGTGAGATATAGCAACAAAAAGGAAAATTCGCCACCAACTTAAATTGCTTCACAACAATCAGTATTGATGCATAAGTAAAATTTCATGGAGCGGTGGTATTCAAAAGAAGTTGATCTACTCATCTCCTTTATTTCTTATAGCTAACTAGGGCCTTGTTTAGGCTCCATAGCTTAAGGGAAGGCCGAGGAATTGGCCTAAAAGTAGAGTGAATATATTTGATTGTTTTGTGGCAGAGGTGTACCAACGATGTAGACTATAACAATCGACTAAAAATTTAAAAAAAAATGAAAAGATTTAGATAAGATTCTTTAGGCTGTTAAGTTATGAATACGTGATACTAATTAATCATGGAAAAAAAATACCCAGAACTCCAAGATGGTAGGTGAGTGGAAATTCAGAGTGGTCCAATTTGTTGATTATGCTTGCTTCTCTGACCAAACTGTACTCTGCCCAAGTGAATACTCCCACAACCACATCATCCTTCTCGAACTTGGCATTACCAGACGCCACCACTTTCCCAATAGCAGGACCATCAATAGCCTGCAAATTGATACAGGTCTTACGCTATTTTTTTGTACGGTGCTTCAAAGTTTTGAATAAATTCGATCTTGAAATATAAATAGACTAAATTAATAAGGAATGATGATGTCAGTATGTGAAGTGTATATAAATAACCTGGTTAGGGGTGATGCGGGCTGCGAAGCTTATCGCTTTTTGAGAGGAGCTATGGGTTTTCATGCGATTTATCTGGTATGGATCTATGGAAACATAGAGATTCTTGACGATGATATCATCAGAACCAGCCTCTACTGAAAGAGATAAGCCCTCAGTTTTGAGCTCGAAGTGCGACTCTTTTGGAGCATCCTCTATGTCCTCCTTTATCACTACGAACCTGTTGCTCACTTCCATTTCTCACTTTCCTTTCTTCTTCTTTCTTCTCTATAATGTTGCTCTTTCACTTGCATTTATCCAACAAGCAGAATGCAGATACACAGAAAACGACAGCACGTCCCAGGTGATCCTGGGGGGTTAACTACAACCACTCTTTGATAATTGATAAGGATATTATCAACACCTAGCATCTATAGTAGCAATATATTAAGAAAATGTTATTATGTAGCCCACTTAATTAGAACACAATATGCTTAACTGTAACTAATTTTTTTGGGTGTTTGTAACTTCCTCCTAAAATATTAGTAATGAGAGAAAGAATCATGACACACTTCTTCGTAAAGTTTTTAATAAACCCTTCCTAAGCTTGAAAATATATGAAGTACTTAAATAATATGGAATGAATTTAAAAAAAAAAAAAACCTGGAAGCAAAACTATACACTCTATCAACAAACAATTTTGAAAATTATGCTTCCATTTAAATCTAAGGTTCACATTTTTAAAACTATTACCAAGGGGAAATGAGGCCTTTTAACCTAGAAATTATAAAAGAATATAAAATAAATAACATATTAAAATCCTCCACCGCTTCTTTTATTTACTCCATTTGCGTCTCAATTTAAAACAGGTCAAGACAAACCTTATACTTTTTTCATTAATCGTGGCTAATTATTTCTGTTTTTTGAGATTAGTCACAGTTAATCAATTTCAGTTTTCAATTGCAAGTTAGGCCTTATAAATTTTTTGACTAGTCACGGTTAAAACCGTGGCTATTAATCAATTCTTTTTCTAAGAAATAGTTTTTGGTTTAAAATTCTTTTTTTTTTAGATTAATCCTTTTTTTTCTATTTACTTGTAACTTAGTAGAGTGCAGGCTTGTGATATTTTATATCCAAAATTTTGGTGTAGTTTATTATATTTTTGTTATTAAATTTTTTAATTAAAATTATATATATATGATTTTTCAAAAACAATATAATAACTGTATAATTTAATTTAAGAAGTATACATTTATTTGTAAAAATTATACACTAGTCATATAATAATTAAAAAACATGTTAATAGTAATTTGATAGTAAAAAGTATTTTTTTAAGAGTTTTCAAATACAATAATATTGATAAAAACGTTTATTAAATGATCTTACTTCTCTCCCAAAATGCTTCTAAAAAAAAATTATTTTACTCAAAAAGCTTCTCATCATTCTGAAGGGAATGACACATGGGTAGTTTAGTCTTCTGCTAGCTTGTGTCTATTAGTTAATTAGATTTGTCGGCCAGGGGGTTAGCTGTTTGATTTTGTATAAGAGCTAAAGACTTGAGAGTGTATAATCAGACTTGTAAAATGAATTTAACTTCCTTCTTCTTTTCTCTCTTCTTCTTTCTCTTTTTTTTTTTAATGTTTTGCTTTTTGTTCGTTTGCTATTGCTTCCCTATTTCTCTTCTAGTACCTATGAAAAATTGTATGCAAATTTATTTTTCATATTTTATTTTGTTTTTTGTAATTTCAGAGTAAAGAGTGGGGAGATTGATGTATGATATATATGGAAGATGTTTTCTATCTCAGTAAGAGTTGTTCCTTTTGGTTTCATTTCTTAGGTTTTTAGATCTATTAATCTAGTTGTTAATTGATTTGTTAAACATGGATGTATTCATTAGCAAGGAAATCTTTTTCTTTATCCCTTTTTATCAATTCTTTCTAAGAATTTCAATTGTTGTAAATAAGAAATTGGTTAAGTTGATCCTGCCCTTAGCGTCTTTTGTAATGTTTTTGTGATGTCCGATGAAATAAATTCAACAATAAAATGAAGTACGAAGACGGAATGCCAAGGCATGGCATTCCGATTGATAAACTGGCCAGCAAAAACCGACAGATTTTCAGAAGACAGACAAAATGGAATCATCTTCTTGCATTTCAGATTTCCTTTTTAAAATGCTAGATGTTCACACCTAAATAATTCTTACTATAAATGCTTTTACTTAACCCTACTTAAATTTGAAAATCAAATTAATCTTGTTTAATTCGGTAGAAAATTTTTATTTTTACATTCACCAAAAAAAATTATCCAAAATAATTTATATTCAGTTTATTATAAGCATTACTGTTTAACTATAAAAGTGCAACCATCGTTTACAAAAATGTCTAATAATAATTTTTTTAATAATAATCAATATACAATGTGAAAACCATTAACTAAAAAATTATGCTCTAAACTTAGTTCAGCCACTATCGGCACAATCTATCTAATAATGTTGCTTCTGAGTTAGATAGAGACAGAGAACTTGCAGCTCCTTATAATCCAGCAAGTTGGTATCTCCTGTAACTTTTATATAATTAAAAAAATGTTAAGTGTGCGTTTTAATCCCATTTTTTTCCATGTAAAATAAAATATTGCACACTGAAATTAAATGGGCAGCCATTTTGTCCTGTTCTGGAAGGTCTTCTCCATTCTTGATTCCCCATGTCTCTAATTAATTATGGTTAAGCATAAAATGAAAAAAGAAAAACTGTTTATGGATGTTATGAAATTTGATAACTTATTCTATTATTATTTTATAGACTAAATTTAGATGCACTTATTTTTAAGTCTTTATTATCACCTTCTTTATTAAAGATATGATATGTATAAAAATTTCTTTGAAACAAACCAACCATGAGATGTTAAGATTTTATAATAGTTTGTAATAATAATATAGTTAACGTGTTTGTCAAATAACCTAATAGTAGGAACAGAAAATAGCACCTAAGTTTTTCCTTATTTAATTAACATTTAACAATCTGCTTGTATTTTTTTTTTTTTGGGCAGTTTATTTGTAATGCTTCTTTAATTTGGTTTAAGAATTTTATGCAGTTGTAGAAATTGTTGAATCTTATTGTTGGTGATGGGAATATGATAAAAAGTTTAGAATAAGTATGAGATACAAGTTCTTCTCTCTTTTTACTAAGAAGAAGGGAGAGGTGATCTGTAACCTCCAATATCTAGTGATATATTTCGTAATAATTGATTTTAAGATGATGAATGTTACTAGACTCCTTTGTGAATTAAATCTCATTTTTTTATTATAGTTAAAAATCCATGTTAATTGTTATCATACCCTTTAGAAATAAATGCAGTTGCCCTAGTAATATAGACTTTGATTTGGGACCTGGGAATTATTTTCCCTTCAATAACCATTTTTCTTCTTGTTCTACTAAATTTGTCATGTGCCATATAGCCCTCAAATTTGGTTATCTAATAAGATGGTAGTATGGTTTAAGATTAAAAAATTACATTAAAAAAATTAGTAATCTAATAAGATGACTTTGTAATTAGTGATATATATATATATATATATTGAACTTTTCAACCATTCCATACTTGATTAGTAAGAGCATGGTTAACTCTAATTGTACGTATTATTCTTCTTTCTTAATTCAAATAATTAGCTATTACCACAAACGACAAGAAGGAAACCAATTGTCCAAATATGATGAATTATTTATAAAGATTAAGAGTTTCATATCACATTATCCTCTCGCTCAGTCTCCTGATCACTCTTCTGCAACCTTTGCAATTTTCTTTCCAATGTCATTTCCATTGAAGAGTTCAATGAAAGCAGAAGGGATGCTCTCCACACCAGACAGGATGTCTTCAAGTGCCCGCAATTTCCCTCTACGAAGGTGGTCTGATATCTGTGAGACAACATTTGCAAAAAGGTTCAGAAAATCAGCAGCCGAAAATCCCCCAACGTTGATTCTCTAGTACACAACGTTGAGCATGTCCAGTGCAACTCGCTTCTCAGCATCAGTGTACTCATAGATCACCCCACAAACAACCACTTTTACAGACGCATTCATGTTATCCATTTGTAGCTTCTAACATGTCAACCCCAACATTGTCAAAATATATATTTATCCCTTCCGGAAATTGCCTGAAAAACAAGTAATAATAAGTATAAGTTTTTAGAGTTCTTTCCATTCAGAAATTAGCCAACTTTTACTTATATCATTAAGAAATTCTTAAAAGATAATGAGTTAGTGTGAGAACTTAATAAAAATTCACTAAAATTGATGTATCAATAATTCCTACTATATAAAGTATGATAAATTTTCATTAATTTATTATATAATCAACTATTACATTATGTATCTAAGTATCTCTCTACAATTTAAAAGAAATTGATAATGTCAATTTCACAAAGAGAAATATAATGCTTATTATTCATGTTTAATAACTAAATGGGATCCACTAAAAATGTTAAAAACTTTACTCATTATGTCTTTCTTTTTTAAAAATGATTTTATCATTATCTTTAACAAATATGAAAAAGAAAAAATAGAGGATATCAATCCTAGTTCTAAGTAACCCTTTAAGAACAGATTTTAGGTTTGTTTCTTCTTTGTAGTTGTATGTATCATTAATGCCCTGTTTGATATGTCATCAGAAATGGAAAATGAAAGAGTCCAGATGCTAAACTTGTTTGGTATAAAGAAAGCATTGAACATGATAAAGTTTGTATAAAAGTGCAATTCTGGTACTGTGGCAACGGTGAGTTTGGATGATTTTGAGCCAAAATGTGAAAGGTTGATTATACCCTTTTGTTTGTATCTGCAACCCTTTCGTCTCATCTCTCTCAAAATCCTTGTTTCTCTCATCCTCCATTGTTGCCCACCCTTGTTCAATTCCTGGTATAAAGTTAGCCTGTCACGAAGAGGTTGGTTGGCGAGTGAGAGACCAGTTAGGAGGGGTGGATGGATTTGATGTTGTGCAGTACAATGTTACGCAACACCAACAGCATTAGATTAGAAAATAAAAATAATCTTAAAAAAATATGACCCCCTTATATAGAGGGTTAGGATTTGTGCAGCACGTCGAAAAGCTGGATGCATCAAGAGAGAGGGGTTGGTTGAAAGATGTGGGTGAGGGTGGTTGGATATAATGAATCTAAATTTGTTTTATAAATTTGTAAGGACAGAGAATAAAAGAGAAAATGTAATAATGGATATAAATTTGTTTTATATTATTAATATCAATTATTATTTTTTATTCTTTAGTTATAATTTAATTATTTAATTTTTTATATTTTTATTTTATTTATAATTATTATTTAAAATTATAAATATTTTTATTAGGATTAAAATAAGATGTAAAAGCACTTGTTTATACATTAAAAAAGAAAATTAAAAATAATGAAATTATATAATTTAAAATAGTGTATCTAATTTTTCATATAAAAAAAAGAAAAAACAATAAAAAGTAATTTGGTTATTCTTTTCTCTTATCTTTTTATTTTTATATTATTTTTTAATTTAAGGGCATTTTGGTCAATTATCATCATTTACTTTCCATTCCGCCACTTTTTCCATCCTACTAAACAAATATAGCAAAAGTATTTCGTTTCCCTTTCTTGTTATACCAAACACAATTGATTCAACTATATTCTATTTAGCATTCATTTTCTATTTCCATCAAAGAACTTTTCTATATACCAAATGTGCCATAAATTCTAACTTATCTTTAATTAATCCACCTATAATATATTACTCAAGGATTAGCATTCTAAGCTAAAAAGTGCAAATTATGTTATAAAAATATAATTCATGGTCTTGACTTAAAAAGTTTAGATTTTTCAAATATGATATCAAAACCTCTATGAACAAGGGGTAGAAAAATACGATCCTAGTTAACTTTTGTTCTCAAGAAAAATTTATGAATTATTGGGTTAAAATTTTTGGATGAACTCAAAGATGACTTAGCAATCCAAAAGTTTTTATTGGGTTTAGGCTCCCTTCCTATGTGGAGAAAGGCCCAAAATCAGAAGCTCATTATGTGTCTTTCTTAGTAAGTGGGGAGGGTTCAGATTAGGATAAGGGTGTGGAGCATTCTTTCAACTTAGGAGAGCAACTATTGAGAGAAGAGGAGAGAAAAAGCCAATTTCGCATGTTCACAGGGCAATCAGATTGAAATCGCGTTTGTGGATTCTTTAATCGTTAGATCGAGCTGAAATTTTGTCAGTAGGTTCGCAACATCTGGTTCTTTATTTTCAATTGTTGGATCTTCGATTCGTTGATTGGTGTGAGAGTTATCTAATTCGTACTGAGCCTCTATTTTGGGTGATTTTCTTGCCTCTTGATTCTCTATTATAAGCTTTGTTGCTTTGGCTATTGGTTGGTATTGCTTTCCTAGAAGCGTACACGCAAATATACATATCGTGAAGGCAATATAGTGATAAAAAATGATCGTTCCCTCGAGGATTTGTTGTCAAACAATGCCAAGTACTGAAATTCACACCTCAATTTAAATCAAGCGAATCAATTCTTAAATGCTGATGTTAACGAAAATTGTTTATGATTCTAAAGCTATGTAAAAATCTAGGTTAGGATTTGGATTTCCGGGTGAATATTAGCATCTAGGATTATTAGTCCTCTTGTACTTCATAGTAGCTAGTTCAACATTCATTCCCTTCTACTCTCCATGGTGATACATGTTGGTCTAGGGTTCTATTGTTCCTATATATATTTTTCCAAATATTGTATAAGGTACTCAGCTAATTTTATAATCCCTTATAAGATTAACTAAGATCAATCTATGAGTGCAATACCTAACTGGACCATATGAGGTTATTAAGTATATTCCTATCTCAATAACTAAGCTATCCACTTACCTCAACAAATTTCAAGCACTCACACCACTCAACTTTTGATCTAACCTCCCTTTTCCTTTCCCAAGTTCAAGTAAGGTATTATATCAATCTAAATGTTGGCCAATCAATTAGAAAGCATGAAGTACAAAGTTGAGTGAACAAGTATGAATCATTGATTGCAGAATTAGAATGAAGAACTACTATTAATCCATACAAGAGTTCTAAATAATCCTAGATTATATAGGGTTTAGCTATACATGATCATAAAATCCAAAGTCAAGCTTGAAGTAACAATCAAATAATCAGAAACTATGAACAAGACAGAAGAAATGAAGAGGAAACTCAGAAACACAAGGATTCAGCTTCAATCTTCAATCTCCAGCTTCTCTTTGCTTCAAGATGGCTTTCTAGCTCTTCCTTCAGCCCTTGCACTTTTGGAATAACACCAAACTAACCCAGAATGACGGCTGCCTCGACCTTCCTTCACCTATGAAGCCTCAAACCCTCAGAAATTTTAGAAACAAAACGCAGCATTCAGTTAATTCGATTTGCGCCGCGGCGAGTTTTGGCTCTGTTTGACTGAGCGCCGCGGCTGGTTTGAATGTGCCACGACGAGTTTTGGTTCTGTCTGACTGAGCACCGCGACTGGTTTGAATGCGCCGCGGCGAGTTTTGATTCTGTTTGAATTCTGAGGTCTTCTTGTCTCTCGCCTCGGCGCACACAAGCTCGCCGCAGCGAGTTTTGGTTCTGCCTGAGGCCTCGCCGTGGCTTAAACATTTTCGCGGCGGCGCAATGAATCCAGCACACTTCCTTCGAATTTCTGAACTTTCTGCCTCGGTGCAATGAATCCAGTCGCGACGAGATGATTGAATTCAACACTTTGCAGCCTTTCTCTCCTGAATTTGCTCCAAACTCTTCAACACATGAATCCTAAGAAAACCAAGTATGATTAGCTATCAGAATATTCAAAAATTAAAGGTAAAGCTGATGGTTTTTCAAGTATGTATTGAGTCTAGAGCTATTCATCCTATGTATGTTCATTTCCTTCTATGGATGTATTATTTACCCTATAAGTGGAGGCTAAAGTTATATTTACTGAGAAAAAAATATGTACAATAACATGAATAGTTGGGAATTATCAGTTGGCTGTTAGCACTTATTTGTGCACTTGATTGGGACTCTGTTGTACTCCTATTTTGATCATAGTAGAGCTGTTTCTTTAGTCTGGACGACCCGTGGTTTTTACCCTTGCATTGAGGGGTTTTTCACGTTAAAATCTTGGTGTCTCTTGATTTATTTGCGCTATTTAATTACTTTCATCTATTTGTTTGATTGCTTCTCATTGATTGTTGCAAGTTGAAGGCATTTAATTCCGTTGCATAATTTTATTGAGGTGTTTTTCTCAACAGCTTTGCATATTGTCCTACCAAACTTCGTACTAATCCAGAAGCAACAGATACAAATACTTTTCCCCCTTTTTTGGGCTTGCACACATCGAAGAACCTAGCCTAAGCTGATAGTGTATTGAGTCCTATAAGATAGAGCAACAAAAAGGAAATGCGCCACCAAGTTAGATTACTTCACAACAATCAGTGTTGATGCATAAGTAAAATTTCAAGTAGTAGTGGTATTTAAGATAAGTTGTTCAATTCATTTCCTTTATTTATTCTAGCATAACTAGGTCCATGTTTGGGCTCCATAATTTAAGGGAGAGAGCCTAAAAATTGGCCCAAAGTAGAGTGAGTATATTTGATTGTTTTCTGGCAGTGATGTACTGATGATGTTATCTATGATTATCTGCCAAAAGAGAAAAAAAAGCAGGTAAGATTCTTTAAGTTGTTATGAATATATAATACTAATTAATGGTGGGAAAAAAATTACCCATAACTCCAACATGGTAGGTGAGTGGAAATTCATGGTGCTCCAATTTTTTGACCACACTTTCTTTTTTAACCAAACTATACTCTGCCTAAGTGAATAATCCCAAAATAATATTTAAAATTAATATAAATTTTAAAAATATAAAAAAATAGTTAAAATATTTTACATATAATAACAAATTTATATAAAATAGGTTAAGTAAAATCTATAAAATAAAATTATAAATTTTTATCACAAAATGTCAAAACTCTATTAAAAAAATTAATTTTTAACTGATTTAGTGTCAAATGGGTTTACACAAATTTGGCCAATTTCCAACTAGGTCTTTGTTTAACTAATTTTAAAAACTAAATGAACTAATTTAACAATTTTTTTAGTTTAAATAACCAATTCAATTCGATTTTCATAACACTTCCTCTGACACAAATGATCTAATAGGCCACTTACCCATTGTACCATTGTGTATAGATTAGGATTGTTCATAGATAGGACTGAGTCAGACATTTAATAGACTTGATGTCCAACCTGATTAAAATATTAAGTTTGTTTTTATACTCGTGATCTAACCTGATTCGACTCAATCAAGTTCAATTTTATGTTGGATTAAAGCAGTTTAGGACCACTTGAGCCAATATTTTTTTCTCCTTATAAATTGACATTTGCAATATAAAAATATCTTTTTACACACTCATAAGCATAAATTTCAAAACAATGGTTTTTGGGGCCCTCATGTTTTTATCAATAAAATAATTTCAATAAGAAAATAGTCCAATATTATTAAGCAAAACACAAGCTACACAAATGTAATTAGTCTTAGATAAACCTATGTGTTTTTATTGTTCAACAAAAGAAATGTCAATAAGTATACACGTCAATAACGAAAAAAATTAAGAAGTAGGGAGGGTATGAATGGGTAATTAAAGCTGTAGCTTGTAGAATGAGTCAAGCGAAATAAAAATAAATAAAGGTATAAGATTGCAATATGTTAATAACAAAAAAATAATAACTACCAGGTTTGATTGGACAGAATATGTTTTTACTTGTGGCTTGGTAGATTCGACTCGATATAATTTTGTTAAAATTCTACCTATTTATATTTTTTGCCAAGCCAACCCAACTTGATTAGGTTAGGTTGGACTAGGCCCCTCAAGTGTAACAAATCAATGAACACCTCTAATAGATATAAACTTACTTAGCCTTTATAAAAATAAAATTATAACTTTCAAATTATTCATATACAAAAAATTTGTTAAATATTAATTCGATTAATTACTAACCCTTCATCAATTATTGAAGTACTTAAATAATATGAAATGAATATACCAGGGCAGGAGGCACAAACAGTAGACTCTTCATCAATTAACAATTTTGAAAATTATTATTCTATTTAAATCTAAGTTTCATATGTTTAAAACTATCACTAGAGGGAAATAAATCTTTTAACCTAGAAATTACAAAAGAATAAAATAAAATAAACTATTAAAATCCTACACCACCACATTTATTTGCTTCAAATGATGCACTCTTGTCTCAGCCTAAAACCAATTCAACCAGGCCAATTTTCATTAGGCGTAGTTAAAACCGTGGCTAATATATTTCTTTTTTCATTAGTTACAAGTAATCAATTCCAATTTTTAAACTGACAGCTGAGGTCTAACAATTATTAGCTACGGTTAAAATTGTGGCTAATCAATTCCTTTTTTAAAAATAAAATTACCTTTTTTTTAAGCTCATTTCCTGTTGATTAATGCTCTTTTTTCTTTAATTGACTTGTATTTCAGGTGAGATTTATTGATTGGGATGGCTTTCATTCATAGAATTAAAATTGTTCTTATGACATGGACGGTACTTATCTCTTGGGACATTTTCTTCTCTAGTTTTTTATTAAGCTTTTCAAAGGGAATAAGGCATAAAATGTCCAAAAAAATAAATGCCACTCATGTCATAAGAACAATTTTAGTAAGAATGAAAGTCATTTCAATAAAATCCTATTTGATTAAATCTCATTTGAGATACATTCTACTTAGATACAAGTTAATTAACGCATTAATTCAGAAGAAATAAAATTTAAATAATAAAAACAGAGATATAGCCATTTTATCTTTTTGAAAAATTGATTAGCACAACCGTGGCTAATCAAAAAAAGAAATTGATCCCGCTAAGGCAGAAGGAATATATTAACAGAGGCTAATTAAAAAAGACAGTAGCGCCACATTTGGAACAAATAGAACTGGCAGTGCAGGCTTCTGATATTTTATTTTATTTTTTGTAACTTCTGAGTAAGAAGTCGGGAATGATGTATGGATTTTTAAAAAAAGAAAAGAACCCAAGGGTGCTCCTATTAGTTTTTGGCTCTTATTGATGTCCAATGAAATCAATTTAACAATTAAACGTTAGATATGAAGAACGAAGAAGAACTGCATTGGCCTGCATAAACACAGACAACATGGAATCATCTTCTTACAGATGCTAGATGTTCACACCCAAATAATTCTTGCTATTTTGATAATTTAATGCTTTTAAATGCATTTACTTAAGCCCACTTAGATTTGGAAATCCAATTAAACTAATTTAATTCGATAGAAAAAATTTATTTTAATATTCACCAAAAAATTATCCAAACTATTTTATAAGCAGTTTATTATAAACATAACCGTTTATTAACTATAAAAGTTCAACTATCGTTTATAAAAATGTATAATAATTGAGGAAAAATTATATATAAAAATCATAAGTTGATAAAAATAATTTTAAATAATTTTAAAAATTAAAACTTCTTTGAAATATCAAAGTTACAACTGAAATTTTTCAAAATTAATATTATAAAAAACTTATTGTTATATAAAAAAAATCATATTTTAATTTTAAGAAATATGAGTAATAATTTTTAGAAGCTTTAATGATAACTTTTTTTATTTTTTTAAAAAATTATAACTTTTAAAATTATTTAATTAAAATTTTACTAACTTATAATCCTAGATTTTTCCAATAATCAATGTAAAATGACCTCACAACTAATGGAAACTACTAGTATAAAGTTGTGCACCAAACATTGCTCAATTGCTGTTAGTAAAATTTAATCAAAGTGTATTTGGAATCACGTTGACAAATCACGTTTATATAAAAATAATAATTTATTATTTTAGAGAAAACATAATTTTAGAATAAATTATCAAGTTTCTAAACACGCATTCAATAATGTTGCATTTATCTTAGATTGCCGCATGAAACTTTGGGCTATTGTAATTCACGCCAACAAATTGTCTCCAATCTATCTTGGAGATAGGAAAAGATTTGTCAAAGGAAAAAGAGACACACGATAAGTCTTAGTGGGATTCACTTGTATAAGCACTATTTCTATGTCTTAAGATTTTCTTTTGAATAAAAGAAATGCTGGTTTATAATCTATTGGATTGACATCTTTTGTAACTCTTCACTGTTTCGTATAATGAATAATATGTATTAAGTGTGCGATGCGAACTTGCAATCCCATTGTTTTCAATGTAAAATAAAATATTGCACACTAAAATGAAAAAGAAAAACTGTTGTGAGAACTTGATAACGTATTTCATTATTATTTTATAAATTAGATTTAGGTATAATACCCACTATGTGATGGCGAGACTTTAAAGTCATACATTTACCTATAACAATCATACACCTTGACATATTTTTGTTGAAAATTTTAGTAACTTGAAACTTTGGAACTCGCCAATACAGAGGTTGCAAAGTCTGATAGATAGCCGAGAATTTTGGTGACATGCAAATACCAAAAACTCAGATCCCATGCTGATATATACTCATAACTCAAGCAGAGAGATTTCCTAGCATTATATATACATATATACTCACATGCAAATATATACTCACATAACTCAAACAAGAAGCCTAATCACACAGGCAACCATTTCATTTCCTAACATTATATATGGTTGAGACAATTGCCACTGCAACCAATCATACAAAACTCGAAATTTCAACCTCTGGATCGAATGATGGAGGAGCAACGCCGGAGGCGAGTGTGCAGTGTGGTTTCCCCTTTAAGTGACTTCGATGATAGTTAGGTCTGAAATCTTCATTACTCAATAATTACGTCTTGGATATTGGTTTTTAAGAAAAAAACAAAAACATCAACAAAAATGAAAAGTGGGAAGATGAGGAAGATGGTACGGGCATGTTTGGATAGTAATGTGTTTAGTGGCTGTCCAAGGGAACCAGGTCAGATAGTCTAGATGGCATTCGTATGGCCATATCACCATTAATTAACAGAGCACAAACCGTGGTTAGTTGAGAGGGACTTAACTTGGAAAAAAAAATTAAGCTACAGGGGTTTAATTACAAAATTTTGAATTACCAGAATCAAATTAAAAATTGGCTAAAACTAGAGAGTGATAGTATGATTTAAACTCAATTTTGTAACAAAATTAAATTTATAATTTTTTATATAAAATAAGTAACATTAAAATAAAGTTTGAGGAAAAAAATTTTTTAATAAAAGAAAAAAAATTCTTTGAAGTATTTTTTTTTCTTTTAATTTCAGGAGAAATTTTTGTGTATTATCAAAACAAAAAAGGATGATTTTATAATTTGAATATCTCTTAAAAAAATAATTTACGATTTTATTATAAAAATAACTAAAATAACTTTAAAATGTACAATAATAAAAAATTGCGGAGTTAAAAAAAATCTCAACTATTATGGCCTCATATACTTAAATTTTTTTTTCTGTTTTATTCTTTTTTTAAATTGATAAAAAATTGTCTAAGTGAAAGTGAAGAGAATCCTAATTCCGAACCTACTCAAATTTTGTGGCCCCATAGATTATTCTATTTCTTTTTTTTTTTAAACTAAATTTACTCTCCAAATTTAGTTATTAAATACAGCGAATTCAATTGGCTCACCTTATTTCGCCAAATTTATTTTCTACATAGTAACGCAAAGTATCCCGTAAAGAGGAGCCCGCACCATATAATCATGAAATTATTTCGATCTTGTTAAGGACTTGTCCTTCTCATTTTCCTCGTCCCTGGTTGCTCACCCTGATAATTGAATTATATCGAATTTCAAGAAGATCAAAGGATCCCATTGCCATTTCGCAGAACGAAATCTCAGTTTTCCCTACGCAAAATCCTACCTTTTATCTTCTTCTCTTCCCTCTTCCATGGCCAATGCCTGGAAAAGAGATAAAACCCCAAAACTACTCTCCCCGAGATATCTCTTTTTACTTTTCTCTGCCATTCTTCTCCTCCTCTTCTTCTCATTCCTCATGTATCGCCCCTTAAACCCTAGTTCTACCTTCCTCCCTGTCACCACCCATCTCTCCGTCCATTCAATTTCCCCTTTTGATTGTGTCAAATCCCCCCAAGCCCACCCTGTAATTGCTAGCATCGTTGAAGGCGTTCGACAACCGTTTTTCTACTCACTTTCAGATTTTGGATCCCTACCCGACAAGCCTCACAAGAATATAGTGAGACTGCTCAAGGGGAAACCTTTTCGAAGACCCGATATTTCGGTCACTATTCAGGAAGTTTTGGAAAAGAGGAAAAACGAAGGGAGAGATGGGTTTGTTGTGGATGTGGGTGCTAATGTGGGTATGGCGAGCTTCGCCGCCGCAGCAATGGGGTTCAGGGTTTTGGCATTTGAACCAGTTTTTGAAAATTTGCAGAAGATTTGTGAAGGAATTTACTTCAATAGGGTGGCGGAATTGGTCACTCTGTTTGGGGCTGCAGCATCGGATCGGCTTGGCAACATCACCTTTCATAAGGTACCATTTTTCGGCGAAATGTCTGTCTTTTTATTTTTATTTTGATCCATGGTTTCTCTTATTATTGAGCGTTTCGTGTTAGGATTATCTTTTCATTTCCTACGGTGCATGGTAATTTCAATAATTGAATTATCATTGGGGTATGCAGTTGTCATAAATTAAGTTTCAAGATGCTTTCATAGTTGATTGTTCTCCTAATTAGGAAGCAATTACTGATCTTTCAATCCTAGATCCTGTTGGAATATATTCAGTATGAAGCTATGATAAGGTAATGATCAATTAGGTTGAAGCAAATCTAATAAGCTTCCTATTCGAAGCTAAGTCACAGTTTGATAACGTTTACGGTCGCTGTTAGATCCTGAAAGATCTGATAAAGAAATGTCTTAGGGCAGGTCAGTCTTGGCACCTGACTTGTTTGAAGAGCCCAGTTAAGGCTGGTGGTCCGCTTTAATTGGATAGACTTGGGTGAATGCCAAAGTCTCTACAACCTCTTCTCTAGTTAATATGCTTGAAACCTGGTGCTGTTGCTCCAAAAGTTTGTATGTTTTTTGGGAAATTAATGAAGTTGCTAGTTGTTTGAAAAAACCACAACAGAAATTTCTTTTTATGTGTATTCCCCGTTACTAGTGATAAAACTCTTTTTATTTGGTTCATAGTGGCGTGGAAGAGTGAAACGAAGCTCTCTGCAAACAACTTAAACTTCTCGCCACTGAACCATGCCAGTGGTTCGACTAGTGGTGTACTCTAGAGTACATCAGGCAGTATGCTAGTTTTCATTGTGTGAATTGAAACGGTTTTGGGGAGGAGAGTTACAACTTGCAACTTGAGACCTCCAACTTACTGGTGCGAGATGGTAACACTTGACAAAGGCCTCATTAGTCGTTATAAACTTGGAAAATAAGTAGGAAATGAAGTCCAATGTTTTGCAACCCAACTTATGATTGTCTTCTCTGCTGATGATGTCTATGTTTCGCTTGATTTACCAGTTGGTTGGTAGGCTGGACAACAGTGCTGTTTCTGCCACAGGTGCGAAGCTGGCGTTCAAGTCCAATGAAGAGATAGCTCTTCAAGTAAGAACTATTCCTCTTGATGAAGTGATAACTGAATCACTACAGGTGCTTCTGATTAAAATAGATGTTCAGGGCTGGGAATATCATGTGCTTAAAGGGGCATCAAAGCTGCTCTCAAGAAAGGGAAGTGAGGCCCCATATCTCATCTACGAGGAAGATGAGCGTTTGTTACAGGCCAGTAATAGCAGTACAAGAGAGATTCGAGACTTTCTACTTAGTATGGGTTACCATGATTGCACCAAACATGGCACGGACGCACATTGCACCAAGAAGGATTGAACTTTGAACATCATTTTTGTCTTCAATTTTGCTGCCTCAAGATGGAAAAACCAAGTAGTTGCTAGTTTTTGTATACTCTGTCCTGGTGGCTAACGCCGTGCATTAGCTAATTTTTCTTCAATGGTGAATGATCGGACAAGTTGAATATAGATTCTGGTGAGACCCAAGTTAACACAGTTCTGATCTATAAATTCATGAACGTCGTTTCTATGCAAGTTGGAAAGGCCCGTGAGATGCGTTCCCTTCAATGTGCTCCTTCGGTTGTTAGTTCTTTGTTTTTTGGTTGTTGTAGTGAGGTTTTGTTTTCTCCCAAATTTTAGATGCAGTTTTCAAGGTATCTGTTATTGGCCGACCTTTATATAACAAGTTTTTAGCTGTAATTCATTATATAAATATATATATATATCATAATAACTTTATGAAGTAGTTGAAGAAATAGACGCAGCAGAACATAGTATTTGTATTATGTTGCTTGTTGGCAGGCCTCTATTAAATTCTAATAGGTTTTTCCCGCGTTGGCCAGCTGCTCTTCTCCTTAGCACCTTCATTAGTCTGAAACAATAGAAGCAATTCAAGGAGACCGACAGGTACAGCAGGGACCAGATTATTTGTGTAAGCCAACCCCACCAGCCATTGCTGATACATGCTGCGGTCATTTATTTGTTCTGTATTCACAAAATTTGAAAGTAGAATTGTAGGTTTACTAGAATCATTGGTGAACAAGTGAAACCAATTATAATTATGAAACTAGGCTTGAGGATCATGGCAGAAAGGAAAGAACAAAAATGATAAACAAATTAAAGGCACAACCGAATAAGGAATAGAAGAACTGTAGCTAACGGAAGAGCAAAAATAATAAAGAAATTAAAGGTAGAACCAAACGAGGAATAGAAAAACCGTAGCCGAAGTGAAAGTCTAAAAGCAAAAAGGATAATGGAAGAACAAAAATGATAAAGAAATTGAAGGTAAAACCAAATTAGGAATAGAAGAACTGGAGCTGAGGTTAGAAGTCCAATTGTCCCGAAGACAGACTTCAAAAACTCAAAGTAGCGCGCCAGGTAGGGGTCGAACCTACGACTTTCTGCTTAGGAAACAGACGCTCTATCCACTGAGCTACAGGCGCTGGTTAGTGTCTGAGTTAGACAATAAATATAATATTCCTTACTACATTTTTTAATTACACCAGCTCGAAGTTTCCACATGACTGTCGTTATATTAAAATATAACCATTCAAAGGATAAGAAGTTTCATTTATATAAGAAGCGAAGTGCAAAAAATTTAGTGCAAATATGTTCTGTTTTATCCTCGTGTTATAAAATGAATATTTTTTATCTAAAAAAAAATTTTCTCTTTTCTCGGTGACTATGAACTGTAAGCACCACAGGCAAAAACGAAGTAATTCGACAAAGAGCTGCTTAGGCGTACCATCACTAATATTATGACATTGAATTGAAGACGGAATAATCATACAATTCATACTGTTCTTAGCTTGCGCCATTGCTTACAAATAAATACATGGATAATTGAGTAGCTATTATATCATGATAATATTAGACGGAGAATCTCTCCTGAGAACTTGAATGATTTTTCTGTTTCTTCCAGACAACGATTCTTCTCCTCTCGAGTCCATCCCTGAGAAATACCACCAATGAACAAATTTTCAGATTTCCCTCTTGAATGCCATTTTATTCTTTGCTATTAAGAGAAATAGCCATGTAATAAGGAATGGAATAAAAACCTATTGATTATGAGGATTGCAATAAAAACTTATGAGGATACAATAAGGATCATCAAAATATTTAATACCTTACAGATATCCATAAAATTTATTCGTATAGGTTTGGGTATTAAGACTTTAATGAGTATTTTAAAGGTCTGGGTTTGGATGGTATCATATCCACCCTAGACCCATGGTGTAAATATATTTATTTATTTATATTTAAACATACATTTATATATATATATATTAATCAATAAATGTATTTTAAAGAAATTAAATAATATTGTATGGATTTTGAGTTATATTGATAGTTTCTAAGACATTTTTATTTTTTGTTGGGATTTTATATGAATGAATTTTATTTAAATGAATTTTAACTTGAGAAAAACTTATTATTTTTGACATTTTTCCGAGTAAATGAGTTCAGGTTTGGGGACTCAAAGATCCAAGGTATAAAAAAACTTACTTCTGCAACTTTATTCAACTTGTCTCTCACATTCTGTAGTAACTGGGAGAGATCACCATCCCATTTATAGAACTCCAACTCCTTGTTGTTAAGTATCTTTTCAGCTACCTATAAAGAGATAAAATTAAGAGTTAACATGATATTGAGTATAAATGGATGAAGTAAAATTACTATTAGGTTTTACCTCTACTGGACAAAATGACTATAAAATATCTGTAACAGAATAAAGCTTACTTCTTACTAATATGGGAACTACTCATTGCTGGAAACCACAACTTATCCACCCAAAAGAAGTAGGAAACCACTTTTAAATGCAAATTGCTGGTTAAATATTTGTTTCTCTATTACTCCAGATATCGGAAATTTCATTATTAAAATAATGCATTTCAAGGAACAAGTATAGTGGCATTACATTAGTTATATTGATTAGACGCCATAAACATGCCTATTGATACGCGAGACAAAGTATGTGATGCAAAGATAATATGAAGGCGGAAACAGAACACACAGATATTATACAAGTGACATAATAGCACTAAAATGTGGGAAGTACTGACATCTGACCAACTAGCTAAAATGTGTCAAAAGACCTAAAACTTCATAAATTATTCAACGTAACAGAAAGAAAGCAGTACCATTCCTACTACTTTGAAAACCCTAACTCCTTCATTCATCTTGAATTTTTGCATCACCCATGGCCAACAATAGTAACAATGCGTAAATTGCAGATGACACTATTCTACAGGGAAGGGCCATTTACAAACATAATGATAATTTCTCCGAAACCAATGCACTATATGACTCTTACAATAGACAACCCTTCACATAAATGGCACTTCAAGTCTGATGTGCTGGTGAAATCAATGTCATGCAGAGTATGAATCATTGACATAATTTGCAGGCTTATTGCACGCATAGGATTGGCTACCTTTTTCCCAATCATTCGACCACCGGCTGTATGGGCAAAGTAGATGTTGTAAAAGTGGCAAATAAAGGCCTGGGGATCCTTCTCTGATAACTCCTTAAGATAGTTTGCATAGGTTAGACCAGGAGAGGATGGTTCAGGAATGGTATGACCTTGTTCACTGAACCACTGCAAATCTTTGGCCAAACTTGCAGACCTTTCCAATCCTGTATTTTTGAATTCAGCATCTACAGAAAGAACAGGGGTACTTTAACAGAGACATCAGATTAAATATCAATATAAAAGATAATAGACATACACCAAGAAACACCAATTCATAAGTTATACACATGCTAAAGAACAGAGATCAACTACTGTGCAGTAACAAACCCTCAGAAGGTTGAGCTGTGTATAAAAACAAACAAGAAGTCCTTAACATCAGGAAGATCAAATGTGCACGATAAAGAACTCTACTGCATCTGCATTTGTTTACACATGTAATTACACCTCTACCATATCACAGTAGGAAGCCTAGACATAACCCTGCAGAATTAACTCTGGAACATCAACTTTGAACCGCATCTATATAAAGAAAAACAAACCAGGCCTCAATGCAGCCTAATGTGACACAGTGACAGGTAGAAAGACCTGCGATAGTCAGCTATGGTGGCAAGAATATTTTTGCACTATTAATAATGAGTAAGTATATCTCCAGAAGAAAAAGACAGCTATAATAAAATTAATTTTTGGGTGGGGAAGGGGGAGAGGGGAAACCACTTCAGCCAAACTACTGAAGATTGTATTATTTACAGTGATTTTCTAGGCTCATGAGGAGTAAGACAAGTGTCCTCGAGGTTCACAATATCTCTAATGTAAGAATACTCATTTTGGCATAGGGTAGGGACTACGCGCCATACATCCATTCCAGTTTTTACATGATTTAGAAATCGTTAAAAAGACACAGAAATAAACATTTAACCCCAATAGACATATAGCTCCCGTAATAGCCTTGTAAGTTGTAAGGATTCTGAAATTTTGAGAAGAGGAAATCTGAGCAACAACATTTCTCGATGGATGAATAAATCAGCACAGGGTGAATTACATTAACCAGTTGAGCGGTTGGTATTTCTGTTTTAGTAGATTTTGTAACATAGATTTCTGGGTTCAACTTCTCCAAAACGGCACTAGATATTTCCACATGACCCAAAATCAATAAAAACAGTAAACAGAACCCTTCTATAACTCTGATTTCTTCCACCATTGCTTTGTTGAAATCCCACATTCAAAATTGCAGAACCCACAACATTAGGGCAGACGGCAGACAAAGAAACAGAACTGGAAATCATATTTGTCCCACAACATTAGCAAGCGGTCAAGATGAAGATAAGTAATAGCCAGACGGATAACTATACGTCAACCAGAACCAGGATCAGGAAACTTTCAGCCACCATAATATAGAACCATCTTCCATCAGACAACTGGACGTCAACTCAATCAAGTACCCAATCAGATTAGCACAAAATATCATAAACCATCTAAAGACAATGAAAATTAACTCAAAGCAGTAACTCACAAAAAGGATAAGTAGCGTCTTCAATTATCTTCTCCAGTGTATCAAAAACCAATTTGCTATCCACGAGAAACCTCAAATACCCATCAATTGTGGGTTCCCACTTGGTCACTGGTCGCTCCTCGGGTTCCTTGACTTCCTTCTCCCCCTCCTTAGCCTGCTCTTTGGTATGCAACTTCATGGCCACAAACCTCATCTCCTCCACAAACCCCTTCGACTCACCCGGATAACGCTTCTTGGGTTTCTCGGCCGTGGTTGCGGAAACAACAACAGCCTTCATGGGCATCTTTGGAATCCCATTTGGAGCCCGAAATTGCAAAGATAACCATCTGGGCAAGAAAAAGGAGCCAAATTTGGGATTCGCGATGAAAGCGGGTATAATGGATGGATATTGACGAGATGCTCTGATATGGGATTCCCTAGAAACGGATTTAAATTGAGAAACTGGGGTTAGAGAAGCCATGAGAGTGCACGAGGTCGAATTCAGTCTCAGACTAGAAAGGCAGCGCAAACAATCCAACTCTCAATTCAAGTAATCTTAAAGAAAAAGCAACAGAAAATTCGCCAAAATAATCGAGTTGGTATAGTAAATTTTCTGTTGTATGTGTGTGTGTGTGTGCATGGGTGCAATGAATCTCTGTTAGAGAGTATGGGAACGAGTCAGTGCGCGCATCTTGTTCATACGGTGCACCAATAACAAGCCGCAATCACAACAAATACGCTTCTTTCGTATGATAAGAGAATAATAGAAACTCGTGTTTTTCCTCGTATATGTGATGCTGGTTCTTTTTCTGGCTTCTGCAGATATTGTGGAAGGAACTGGGAAGACGTTTCGTGAACTAGCGAGAAAGAAAAGAACGAAATGCCCAAGGAGGAAACAAAAGAGAATGGAAAAGTTATTCCTGATTTCCCTGGTCGATATTGTGCCAAGCAGGACGAGCAGATTAAACGACACCGTTCCTCAAGATACAGACCATTCCACGTGCGAATGCTGTGAGTCTCATTAACTGTCGCAAATTATTGGCTTGTGATATGTAAGAATATTTTAAAAAAATGTAATGGTGGGAGAAATAAAAAATATATTTTTTAAAGATAAAAATAATTTATATATCTCTATTTTCAACAAATAATAAAAAATATTTAATAAAAATAACAAAAATATAATAAATATTACAAAAAAATTATTAAAAAAATTATATTTACATAACTTTTACGAGTAAAAATTTATGTTTGCAATATGATGCATTTTATTTTGGAAATTATTATAGCTGTTAACAATTTAAAATATGATATGATACTTGTAAAAGAATTTCAAATTTTCTTAAATTATTATTTACAAGAAAACATGTTTAATTATAAGTAAATTATGCTTGAAATTTTTTTATTTCAAAGGTATTATTTGGCTCTTTTAGTACTAGATATATATTACTAAAATCTACCCTTCAGTTTATTTTACATGGATAAAATTAATGTTTTGTATAACATAAATAATTTTTAAAAGACCACATATTATACAAAAAGTTAGCTTTATTAACTATAAATTGAACAAAATTTTTACAATATATATCAATTATTAATAAAACTAAATGATTTTTCTTTAACAATAAGAAAAGAATTAATATAGATTACTATTTGACTATAGTTTCCCATAGAAAGGTTTATGAAGGAAAGCAAAGGAACGAATACAGAAGAAATAAAAAAGAAGCTCAGTTAATAATTTGAGGAACTCTATTTAGTATATATATATATATATATATATATGAAAGGAAAGGTATCACGTGACTAAACTTGTAACAAAAAAGAAGCTAAAATATTGAAAACTTACTACGTGAAATATACAACTAATCAAATGCTAACAGGCTGTACAAATACAAGTGACATCCTACAACTATTATACATTAGATGCATCACACTATACATCACACAAATAGCACACTCTATGAATTGTCTCTAACACCACACCCTTACGCAAATGTGAGGGTGCCTGACACACTCCCAATTTGTCTTGAAAACCCTAAAACTTCGAATGAGTATATGCCTTTGTTAAGCAATCTACAACTTATTCTAAAGATGGCACATACCAAATGTTCAGTTGCTTAGAGAAAACCTAATCATGCATATAATGAACATCTAGTTCTATATGTTTAGTTCCAGTGTGATATATAGGATTAGAAGTTAAATTGCTATACTTAAATTATCATACTAAATAAAGAGTTTGCTTAACTGAAAATCTGAATCCTCTCAAAAGCGACTAGATCCAAGTTAGTTCAACTTCCAATGTTACTAAAAGTTTGTACTCAAACTTTGTACTAGACCGAGCTATCACCTTTTATTTCTTAGATGACCAAGCCACCCATGATTCTCCAAGAGACATATAGTATCCTATAATAAACCTTCTGTCATTAGGGTAAGTAGCCCAATCAACATTAGCAAAGCCTGAGAGATGAAGAAATAATGATGGTTTGATGTGTAAACCATAATCTAGTGTACCTTTGAGATATTGAAAAATTCGTTTAACTCCCTGCTAGTGTATCACAGTATGAGCCTTTAGAAATTGACTTAACTTATTCACAACAAAGCTTATATAAGTAAGAGCCTTTAAAAATTAACTAAACTTATTTACTACAAAGCTTATATCGGGCTATGTGTTAGTCAAGTATTGAAGAGCACTAATAGCCTTTCGATAAATTAATGGATTCTTCAACAATTCTCCTTCACCAATTATGTATGATCAACCTACTATCATAAGAGTAGGGTATGCACTTACATTAGATAGGTCAAACTTCCTCAGTAAATCACTAATATACTTGCTTTGGGTAAGATACAATCATGTATCATCTCTATAGGTCCTCAACCTTTAGTGAAGAGGTCTATGGTCTTTAAGTGAGAAAAGACCGTCAAACCTTTGAGTGAACTCCTTCAAACTCTTAGATTATTCCCAATGATTAAAATATCATATACATAGATGATAGCAATGAGAATATAAGAATCAATCTTAAGAAAAAAAAAACAAATTATCTCTTCTTGAATTATAAAATTTCCATCCTAACAAGACATCTTTAAGCCTCTCAAACCAAGTTCTAGAGTCTTATACGGCTTTAGTCAATCTATACATATGATTAGGCTTAGTTTCATCAATAAAACCTTCTGACTATTTCACAAATACTTTCTCGTGCAAGAACCCATTCAAAAATGCATTATTTATTTTTAGTTGTCCTATTTCCTAACTAAAAGCTATTGTTATTGTGAGAACCAATCTAACAATGGCAGCTTTGATAACTGGACTGAAAGTTTTCCCATAATCTACTCCTGGATCTTATTAAAAGTTTTTAACAACTAATCTAACTTTGTGTCTAAAAATTGACCCATCTGGTTTATATTTAAGTTTTAACACCTATTTATAATTTATTAAATTTTTTACCCCTATATAAAGTACTATTGTCCATGTATCATTTTTTACTAAAGCTTGAAACTCATCACACATAGCTTGTTCTAGGAGGGAGACTACAAGGCATCATTAACACTGTTAGGTTCTGTTTTTGAGCTAGTACTAACATTTGGAGGCTCAATCAAAAGTCTATTTAGAAACTCAATCACAAGTCCAATAAAGGAAATATTGGATTTGGAAATGCTAGATTTGCTTATTATAACCATTCTATGCTCAACAGCCTTTTAATTAATAGTTGGATATTGCCACTGCCAACTACTATAAAATTTGGGAGAATAGAATCTGAGTTGATTGAAGCATTTTTACTTTCCACTTGAAGATCAATATCATCATTTACTCTTAACTCAATGCTTGAAGATTCTATGCTAACACTATGATTTCTTGATCTAGAATCACAGGGACTAGTTATGTCCTCATCAACAAGTAATTGATAACAATGAACTTAATTAGAACCTGAAACTTCAACATTCTCACTTGAGGCAATAGGTAAAGAAGGATATAGGATGAATTTCAATTTCTTTATGTCAGAAAATCCTATGATAAAGAGAAACTCGGATTCATTAAAAATAAGTTTAGATATAAAAATTCTTCCCGAAAGACTTAAACACTTATAGCCCTTGTATGAGTTGTTATATTCAAGAAATACACAATTGGTTGTGTGAAATTATAGCTTATGTTAATTGTAAGGCCTTAAACAAGAGAATCATGCACATCCAAATGTGTTCAAAGCTTTATAATTTAGGTGTGACTTGAACAATTTAAAATGAGAATTTACATCAAGCACAACAATGATAGCCTATTAATGTGAAAAACTACAATTTGAAATGTCTCCCATCAATACTTTAAAGGCATTTTGACTCAAGCTAATAAGGTCAAACCTAACTCAACAACATGCCTATCTTTCTTTCCATTCTTCTATTTTATTGAGATGTGTGTGGACACGAATGCTGAAACACAATACTAGATTTTTGAACCAACTCAGCGAAGTTACGATATTCTCCATCCTAGTCACTTTGAAGAGATTTTTTTTTTTTTTTACATTCTAGTTGGTTTTTAACGAGCTCTTTAAAATGAACAAATACACTTAATGTTGAAACTTTTAGATTACAGTAATGGATAAATCCAAGAATATCTACTATAGTCATCTAAAAACAAAATGCAAAAACGAAAACCAGTAGATGAAACCAAAGGAGAAAGGCCCTTAAGGTCAATATGAACAAGCTCCAAAGGGTAAGATGTATAAGACTTAGATTATTTAAATGACAATAAATGTGACTTCCCATATTAACACACATCATAAAATTTAAATGCTTCATTTGATTTGATTTGAACACTACAATCCTTTCAAACTTGTGCAAGTACATAGCTGGATGATGGGTAGTCCTACGATGCCATTTCCCCTTGACAGAAGTAAAAGTACTAGTATTTTGAGTATTATCTTTATTATTGTGTAACTGTGGATGTAAAGAAAAACATCTTGCATGTATCTTATGCTTGCAACTTCACCAACTTTGTAAAAACCTTTAAACATGATTCCTTTCAACAAACTCATTTCCATGGCTTGTCCTTCACTCAATAACCATTTGAGTCAAATTCAACAAATATATCATTATCCAAAGTAAGTCTAGATATATTGAGTAAATTTTTAGCAATCATAGAAGCATGTAAAACATCATTCATTACAAGTGTAATATAATTGTCACACTAAATTTTGGATTGACCAATATTAAGGGCCTCTAATTTTTCTCCATTTCCAACAACTATTTTCACCTTACCATTATTTAGAGCAGGGTTGTCTAGCTGATTGAAGTGACTAGTGATGCGATTGTTAGCATCACTATCCAAATACCACGAACTATCATTCACAGTGGCTAGAGAGGTTATAAATGCAGTAGAGTTTGTGTTTTCACTTGTTCCATACTTAGAGTAAGCATTATTGGGAAAAAAAAAGTCATTGGGTTTCTTACTATTGTTAGAAGGGCCAATGTAATTACGGTCAAATCTGTAGAAACAATTAAAGGCAATATGACTAGGATTGGAATAGACTTAATACACAAGCTTGTTGTTCTTATAAAACCTCCACGTCCCCTGTAGCCTCCACGAGAGCCACTTCTTGACCTTGAACCATGCCAAGTACCTCAAGTCAAATTTGAACTTGGAGAATGAGACAAGTTGGCAAAAGCATTACCAACATTCAAGTTAGAGAAGCTGTGAAGTTGCTTAAGTCTACTCTCATAGGTAAGCAATGTGGCCTACAAATCAATCTAGGAAAGGTCAGTCTTATTAACAAATTGAACCATAATAAGGTTGTACTCAATATCTAAACCAATCAAGGCTTAATTAATGAGCTCATTCTAAGGTATAAGACTACCAACAAGTGTGGGGTTATTTGAAATTGTCTTGATCTTGGTAAGATATTCATCCATAGGCAGGCTCTTTTCTGGGTATGATGGAACTTATTTTTGTATAACAAAACTCGAGACCTAATGTGAGCTTTAAACAAATCATTGGCAGCATTCCAAAGTTCCTTTAACATCTTGCAATGGATCATCTGTGAGGTGACATCCATAATCATTGTATTTAGGAGCAAGTCCATGAGCAATTAATCTATAAACTCTTTATACAAAGGATTGATCCTTATTCCAGTGTCATCAGAAACAAATTGAGAAAGAAGAGTGTCAAATCTAAAAAAATATTTGTCTAACTCGTTCCTCTTGATGATACAAAGTGTTAGATATTATTAGAAGAGGTAGTTTGTGTGATCCAACTTGACCAAACAAGATTGATTGAGCGAGTTAAAAAGGGAGATAGTTTTGGGCATAGCAAAGGGATTGGAATCGCTGACAGGAAGATTGGTGGAAGAGGACAAGGAGATCGTTGGAATGGTTATGGCATAAGCCTTTAAGCTCTTATACCAAAAAAGGTTTATGAAGGAAAGTAAAGGAACAAATACAAAAGAAACCAAAAGAAAGCTCAATCAATAATATGAGCAATTATATTTAGTGTTGATATATACACTTAAAGGGAAAGGCAACATGTGACTAACCATGTAATAAAAAAGATGTTGATATATTGAAAACCGACCGCATGCAATATATAGCTAATCAAATGCTAACAGACTATATAAATACAAATGATATCCTATATTATAACTATTATACATCATGTGCACCACAATATATATCACACATAGCATACTTTATTTAATTGTCTCAACACTCATTAATTGAACAAACTTTTTAAATTGTATGAAAATATTCTTTTATTACAAAAAAAATAATCCCTAAAGAGTAAGGAGTAAAAAAAAAGGTAAGATATGAAAATGTTTTTAATAGAAAATATAAGCTCAATGTTTGGCACTATAATTAACCTATTCATTAACATAATCATAGCTTTTTCTCTGTTTTACTTTTTTTCTTCAAGCTTCATTTTAATTTCTTTAGGGGGGCCTATTAAACTTTTTGACCAGCCTTTGCTACACAAGCAAAACTCCTCGTTTTATATTTACTGGACTAAGTAATGAGTATATATTTAAATATCTAAAATAAAAAATCAATGTTAATTTAAATAATAAAACTAGAAATTGTAATGCTAACTTTTCATCTATTATTCAAAAAAAAAACCATCGCTTACAAACACTTTTAATTTATTAAAATAAATAGTACATTACAATAATTGTTTTATATGATTTAGTTAGATTATATTTAATCTCCCTTTTATTTTAAAAATCACATTTAGCTCTCCTAACATTGTCATATATATTATAAAACTTTTCATTTTAATTTTATGTTATCAAATAAATTAATTTTATGAATAACATAAAACTATAATTTTATTATGGATATGATAGTTAAAAAAATTAAGTTATTGTTAAATTTTATCATATTAATATGATTTTATTCTTAATATAATTCTAAAAATTATTAAATAATTTTATTTTCAAAAGAAATGTATATTATATAAAAATTAATTTTATAAATAAATAATTAAAAGAGAGCTGATAATAATTTTAAAACAGTAGAAAATTCATATATAATTAAAAAATGTTAGTATAATTTACAATAAAACCAACCAACTGCCCATGTGGCCCCCGAGTCAGGTCCAAAATGAAAGAAATTGATGAAGTAAAAGTTACTTTTACTGAGAGGCCACGTCCCATCGAAGTCGCTTTGGCCGAGTGGTTAAGGCGTGTGCCTGCTAAGTACATGGGGTTTCCCCGCGAGAGTTCGAATCTCTCAGGCGACGAAGACATCTTTTGTCTACATGTTTTGCACTTTTCGTCTACGGCACCTTGACGAGTTGAAGGCCATTACACGTATCCTTTCTAACAATCTTCATTTGCCTTTTTCATCAGATCAAAGATCAATTATCTTTTGTCAGTTTACATTTTCATTCAGTAACCCTCATACATTCCCACCATAGTTTGGTTCGCCTACGTTCTTGAAGAAGCTAACATCAAATTTGGCATGTTAAGCCATCTCCATTTTTTGGGACGAAGTGTTTGAAGTTGGGCAAAGAAAACTTGGTTCACATTTGGGTCGAAAGTTGCATAGGTTGCAAATGAAGAATCTGCATTCTGTTTGTTTGGTGGTTTTATGCGCCTCCAAATACCCAAGCGACAAGTACATATATAAATTATTTTTACACCATGCACTTGTACTCTGTATATGACAATCAACCATGCCCATATATCTTAATTAATACTGTGATAGAAAGCAAACTAACTAGGGTGACAAGGTCAAGATCATTAGAAACAGGATCAAGTGGAGAAGGAAAACTTGAGGTTATAGATGATAAAAGACGTCCTCCCATTTCTTCTTCATCTACCTGCTGACTCGACCACGTAATAAAATAGACGGTGTTTATATGATAATTAGAACAATCTCGTAACATGTTAGAAACAAACATAACTCCTTTTTAACGTATCTATGTTTTTATAGGTATACACTGACCAACATAGACCACGATTTTGTCATATTTGAAGTGTTATCTTCTCTATGTGAGATAGGTTAGAATATTATACCAAGGCGACAGCATCACGAGCTGCCAAACCCAAGGCGAGTGGCCTAGCTTTGGTAATGCATTCCTTTCTGCAGAAGATCCTACAATCGATTGAACCGTTGGAGTCCTGTGGTTGACATTGTCACATGACTAGTTCATCAGTTCTAGGTTAAATATGTGGGAACAAACTATATCTGCAGGCCACCCACGAGTTTTAACCTAGTGGAACAACTTGATGTGATGTGAGTGGAAGAACGGGGTTGAGAAAACGAATCTGGACACAAGCAGGCGGTCTTAGAAATGAAGTCTGTGGAGGTCAGGAGCAATTATTATAGGATATATTTTTTTAATAGGCACTGTACACAAGACAGAACAGTCGGTGGATAAAAGTTGGTTTCATATATCTACTCTTTTAATGCAAGTTTTGAAAAATATTCGATCTAGTGATAAATATTTGACCTTAACAATTATTATAAACTCGAGGTCAGTAGTTCAAATCCTAAAAGTATAATGGAGGAGGGAGGGGTAGATTGTCGCCAGATTGAAAATTGATTGTAGCACTTGATCCTAACAACAATCATAGACCGCTCGTATGACATTATTAAAATTTTCTGTCCCTTGTCAAATTATCAACTAAACAGATTTATCTCAGGGCCACTAATGATTGATTATAGTGTTGACAATTTCTCTTCCTTTTTTAAGGAAAGTGCCGCTTTAACTTAGGATTTCAGACAACCACAGTGCCGCTTCAAACAGAAGATTGTCTTAATCTTCGGTTAGCTAAAGCTTGCAGGGTTTTGTAAAACAACCCCCCCCCCCCCCCCCAAAAAAAAAAAAAACCTTATAGGATTTTAATGCCTTCATGTCTTCCATCAAATAGATTCATCAAGCATTCGCCATCAGACAGGGATGCCAATGATTGTGGCCTGCAAAGTCATATTAGATACATAGAGTCACACCAGGAAAACCACCATTCCTAGCACCAGAGAATTCTTACACTACCATCCAAGTGCAATTTGTCTCACAATTACACCATTAATATCTTAACAAATTCATTTAAGTCGGTAGAGAATTTTCCCTCAGCAAATTAGAAGTAAGAAGAAAGTAGTGAACCGGAAGAACGGCAACTAAAAAGAAAATCTCTAAAAGTGTATAGTAATATTCAAGCATCAAGCAGATACAGAATATGTAGTTACATTACATACTGATACTGAATATATGAGCGTCCGGAAAATGTCAAAACATGGCTAATTCTATAAATTCAAGAAGTTTTATTATAGGGAACCTATAATTCTATCGATCCAACCAATTCCTTCTTTACATTTAGCATCTTACATCTGTGTTAGTATCTAAGGCATGCATAACAAAGGCATCAAATTTGAAGGAAAAAGTAAAGGGAGGAAACCCATCCCACTGCACTGCCTCTCAAAGTAACCCAGCTGGTTACTTGGCTGTTTGTTCCAGAACCGGGATTTTCTTCCATGTTTCTTCCAACCCACTCATTTGCAGAGGTGGCAATGAAAACATGCTAACTGTGGAGCTTCCACTTCTAATCTCCTGCAAAACACGCAATGCTGATATGGTACCTTTCATATAGAGGCTCTCCATGTACTCAATCTCTGACAGTTCCTTAGGTATCAGCAGACCATTACTCTTGGTCGTGGTTGAACTAGAAGGATCGCAACCTTCTGCTTGTGAAGTTCCCTCCCCAGAGGCTGGGGGTTCATTTGCGGGGAAGAGGCGATCCAGCATCGTCTCACACTCCTTCACAAGCTTGTAGAGCAGGTCAGTGGTAAAAAATGGCTGCTGCAAGACCTTCTGAATGAAAGGCAAGCGAATGAGAGCACCAGTTCTCTTATCATACTTCTTTAGTATTTTCGCTAGTCCTGTAGAAAGAACGTTGATTTATATCTGGAGCTACACAATCTTCAATTGATGCTATGAAATACCAACTTTAGGCGGTGTATCCTATACATTTAATCTAAAAATATAGGTTTTAGCACTAATAAAATAAGGGTGAAAAAGCAACTGAGTATTTAAGACTAACTACCAAAAAAAGAAGAATATAAGCCGATCAGGGAATTCAAATTTCAATGAAAAGGATCCTTCTGATTCATGAAAAATGAGGGGCAAGAGGACTGATCCAGAAAATTTTCTTGTTCTTATTATAAGATCATGATTGGATCCACATATGTTTGATGAAAAGGACAAGATTCTCCTTTTAAATGATGAGACCGAGTCTGTCAGAAACTCAGATCCAATTTCATTTGCTTTTGAAGCAGTTTCAAAACAGAATCACTTTCAAGCGAAAAGAGTCAAACTTCACTGTTCAAGGGTCATCGTGGCCTTTTAAATGATGAGACCCTTTTATACCTTGTAACAGGAATATTTGCGGTGCTCTTGGTCATATTTAATAACAACATTGAGAACATAGAATTTTTCAGGGGGCAACTAAAGTTGATATAGAATTAGAAGCCATTATATTCATAGACGTACCAACATGGTTAATTGACAAACTCCACTGAAAATGAACCCTACTCCATGTTACTTATATTTCTCTTCCATTTATACCATCATCCTAAAACTGATTCGGACCTTTGGACCTTATTTTACATGCAACAGTTACAAATGCCATATTATATCAATTTCAAGAAAGAAACGTATATAATCACCCTCTAGTGCACAAGCACCTTAGATTATAACATAGATATGCGTGCTTTGCTCTGTAATGGAGAGAAAGAACCCAAACTTGAAACAATCCACATGACTTTGTCCTGATGCTAGTTTATGTAAAAGTAATATATCGAATCTTTAAAGTACCTGTATAGTTAAGGGCACTGTAGTTTTCCAACAGGACCATCTCTCCATGGAAATCCACAATTTCTTTCCGAATTTTCAATAGCTCTTCATTAGAATCCTTAACTTTTGCCACCCTATCTTGTAACTCCTGCATTTTGATCACGACAAACATAAGTGAGGACTCAGCAACTCAAATCACTTACTCATCTTTTCAAATATGAACTATTCAGATTTAATTTAGACAGTGCAGATTTGGTATTTTGTTTTATATTTTTTTTAATTTAAATTATCTTTTGAAGTCGAAAATCAGAAAATTGTTTTTATTCTATCCTTTCAAATAAAAAAATCAGAATATAAAAACTAAAAGTATCAAATTTTAGCATCCAAATTCAATCTGAATAGTTTAGATTAAAATCAGTGAAGGATGAGTAACAAAAAAGATAAGTAGGGATATAATTTGAATTCTCAGTATAGAGCTATTATACTCATTACTCAATATGCTTAAAACCTTCTTATGAATATATGATATAAAGATATATGACATAAAACCAGTGATAATATTTTGGAAAAGTAAAAGCCACCAACGTAGCATTTCAAGTATAATTTCAATCACGGCAGAAACCATGATGTGAGCCAGTAAAATAACAGGACACTTCATGGTCTTACAGGAGACAAAAACTGAAGAGAGTGAACAGAACAACACTACTGCCTCAGGAGAGCCTTTTGAAACAAAAATATCCACTTGCAGAAGAAACGACGACGTATAGCAATAAAGTTGCTTCGCCTACTGGGAATCGTATATTTCCACTTCAGTTAAATCGTTCTACTTTATTCCTCATCCTCTCTCACCCGTAGAAAAAACTTTTTTTTTTTCTCTTTATTTTCGGATCAAAAAAATTAGGTCTAAATCCTAGCGCAGTGCTTTGTCTAAATAAAATATAAATTCTAAATCATATCTCGCCACCAAAAAAAAAAATCTAAAGCATACTCAAAGTAGTGATTAAGACGTATAATGGGAAAATCCGTGTTGGGGGGTCTCCTAATTATAATAGAAAAATTTTGTCACCTTCAATTTGATAATGTACTCTTCCTCCTTCTCAACGAAGAAGTTATTGAATTTCTCGAGTTCGTCCTCCAACAGGTTCCTGAAGTCGCTCTCCTCCTTGGACATGGCTTCCTTGTCTCCGCCCTCCTTGCAATCGGCGGCGTCGACTCTGGGCCGTTTGGTGGGCCTGTCGTGGCCACCATCATCAGCAACTTTAGCAGCAGGCTCCAACTGCTTCAACTTCTTCTTGAGTTCCTTGTAGGAGAGGAACTTATCCCGCCATTCAGGCAGGGTTTTCTCGATCTGGTTGCTGAGACTCTTACCGAATTTCATGCTTCGTGCTAAGAAAGAAACGCAAAACTTTCCAGAGGGGAAACAAAAAGAAGAAGATGGGAGTTGATGAGAATGTGAAGGAAAGAGAGGAGAGAGAGAAAGAGAGAGGGGGTGGTGGGTGATATAACGGTAAAGAGGAGAGAATATTCGGGAGGCACTGATTGGAATATCCAAAGGAGAGTATATTTGGGGTTTTATTCCCTTGCTTGCCTCTAATAACGAGCAGCAAAATTAAATAAAATTTAGTCGAAATTTGAAGAGTTTTTTTTTTTATGTCCGTTTTAAGCGTAATTAAGTTTTAGATTATGAACAAAAAAGCAAACCCCCTTATTTATCTCCAATAAGAAGGAAAGGGTAATTTTGGGACCTTTAAATATGATCTTTAACTGCTGACAGACTATTTCAATTCTTTCAACCTCACTACATAGATTAGGCATCAGATTGATACGGACTAATTTTCTCAATTCTCCCTGCTATGATTACTACGCTTTTATAATGTGGTTATTAAATTGGTATCAAAAAAAGAGTTTTATATTATGAAAATATTTTTTTGAAATTTGAAGATTTAGAGACATGTGGTGGGCTCAATCTAGCTAGAACTAAGTGAGTTGGACTATGTAAGTGAATGAGATAGATTATTATCCTATGATTAGTTGAGTGGAAAGATTTTAAAAAATATAAATATAAATATAATAAAATTTTATAATTTAAAGTCATATTTAGCATGATATAAATAAAAATAAAAATACTTTATTTATATGTTTTGTAAAATAAAAATAAAAATAAAATATGAGTAAATCAACAAACCACTATTGATGCTAATAAATATTAAAATATTAAATTTTAAAAATTACAAAAGATTTTATACAGTAAATTTTTATCATATCTTTCTCATCTGCCCTAACAAATTTGAAGGAAAGCACAATGTGTCTGAAGGATTAGACAAACCATTCCATAAAAAGGCTTTCAAGTGCATTAAACAAGTTTGAAAACCTCCCCCCCCCCCCATCTTCTCTCTCTCTCTCTCTCTCCTTTCCTCTCTTTTCAAGTGTATCAGACAGCACCTTAGCAAGAGCAGTGATATCCTCACTACGTTATCATTGTGTTATGGATACGATATGACTTGTGAGTTGCAAGTTCCTTTTCTTTTTTGAAAAATTTTGAGTGCACTTAAGTGTAGGTATATTCAATGCAGAAATCAATTTATATTTGTGAGAGTTTATTGTATGGAAAAAATAAAAAATTTTGGTTATTACAGCTAGACAAAAGGCCAAAAAAAAAACTAAAAACTATGAAAAAATCTCATTTGATATACAAAATATTAAATATGAAATAAAAAATAATTTTAATATTTTTATTTTTTATAATTAAATAATAATTAATAAATATTATTGAATAATAATTAGATAAAATAGATATTATATAAAATTTTTCTCCTTTATTTTTTTTCTCTTATGTTACCAAACGGCCCTAAGATTCTCAAACAATTTACTTTAAAGATTAAAGGCCCATTTGGTAGCGTGGATGAAAGTGAAAAAGAAAAAGAAAATTTGTTAAAATGTTAATTTTATCCTTTTAATCATTATTTAATATTATTTATTAATCATTATTCAATCATTAAAAGTAAAAATATTATAAATATTTTTTATCTACAAAATCATTTTTTTTTTATACTTAACTTTCTACGTACCAAATGTGTCGTTAACTACAGGAGAAAGGGATTGGGATTAAATCCCAAAAATGGCGTCCAGCAGGAATGGTGATACTATGGTTAGTTCGTAGATCAACGTCCCTATTTGCTTCTCGTAACATACGAGTGACCATGATGTCCCATTCCTTGGTCATCATAATCTAGATTAGTTGAACTATTCTGCTACACTTTCCTCGGCTCTCTGCAGTGCCACTGATATTCGAAACAAGGGTGGAGGGAGTCTAGTTCCAAGTGGATCCTTCTAAACCCTTGTTACCACGCAAGCTCCAGTCTTCCCAAGACTCAGCCTATATTAAGTTACACCACCCCAAAAAAATTTCTAGAAAAGCCCCCCCATCCACTTGACATCTGAGTTGCAAAATATGCCACCGCATCCGGCAAGCCCCAAGTTACCCTTGCTAGCTCCACAACAATTGATCTTTATTCACACATCTTTTGGAGGCCACCATCTAATATCACCTTTTTTGTTGCTTGCTAGTTCCAGGTTTATCACATCACTTGTTGCCAAAATGATATGTATTTGCACTTGATACGTGCAAGAATTTTTCTTCTTTGTGAGAGTTGGTTTCTTTCTATCATTATCATACAACCTTCATAAATGAAAATTGTTATTTTAAATTATCATCAGAAAAAAAAATTAGGCATTATAAGAATGATTGTTAAACAAATCTTAAAAGGAAATTTTATTTTAGTCTTCTATCAATAGGTCTCTTTTATATTTTATTTTCCATAGATAATTTAGTTTAATTTAATACTTTAATTAATAAAATATCTTTTATGTCGTGGTTGATCTTATGTCCACCTTTAAATTAACATAAACAGTAGTATATTGTTGATTAAGAATGAGTAATCTGATTTAGCAAAGTTAAACAAATCATAAATGTTCAAGTCAATAATTGATTAGATTTCATATTAATTTTTAGATGAAGATAGAATGAAGAGCAACATTAAAAGTATTATAATACTTGAAAGACTGAATTAAAAATAATTTTTTATTTTCTTTACAAAATAAAAAATATATTTTTAATAAAATCTATCTCAAATATATTTATATATTTACTTGTGATTGATTTATTTTTTAAAATCTTTTAAATTAAATTTACCTAAAAATCTTCCCAGCAATGATTAAAAAATCATTTTAAAAGGTTAATAATTATAAATAATAAAGATTTTGGTTGATATATTTGGGATTTAATCAGTATTAAGAAATGTCTATTGGTTGTAGATATAAATATGATTTCTTCATCAAAAATATTTCTTGATCAGTCAATAATAAAAAGTATCTGTAGACATATTTTTGGACTAACGTTAGTACAATCATTCGTGCACACAAAAAATAATAAACGTTTGCATTTTATTAACTTGTGAGATGATATGTCAAACACAAATTTGGAATTAGAATTTTAAAATTGATGTGACTTATAGAAAGAGGTAGAGATTTTTTTTCTTTTTTTCTTTTTTTTTTTTGTGGGGCGGAGTAGAAGCTACAGTGGACCATTGCTCATTTATGCCGCATGGTATAATTCGAAGGCATTTGGAATATCCATCTCTCTCTTCAGTTTAGTCGCAAATAATGACAAACAAAAAATAAACATATATTCGTGGTCAAGAGAGTAGTTGCTTGTCTTGACCACCATCTATCTATTATAAAATATTAGAGTACAATCGCACTGCAAGTTTATTCAGGTTTAATTGGTCAAATTACATGTTTGATTTGGCTTTTAGAACATTGAAAGTTGGTTAGCACGCATCAATCTGAAGGTTGAAATCTATTTCACCCTTTCTTTGTGAAACATTTGTATCTGTGCACTGATATACTTTGGCATAATTTAGATTCTTCACTCAATATTAAAGAAATGAATGATAGTTGTAGAATTTTTAGGATTTAAACCAATCAATTTAGTGAAAATGTAAAAAATTCTTTCAACTTAAAAGTACATGTATTTTAATTATTATATTTGTGAGTTTAAAAAGAAATAGAATAGAATGGGTCATAATGAAATAGAATGGATAGACAAAAAATAAATTGAAAAGCATATGTCATTTCATTATTTGAGAGTTTAATAAAGGAATGTAAAGAGTAACTAATAAATTTAAATAGCTAATAAATTATTTTTCTAGTATTATTATTATAGCTATAACATGATTTTAACAAGCTTTTAGTTGAAAAGTATATAATTATAATTACATCACTTATCTATTCAATTCTTTTTTAAATTCCTCAATGTGAACATCGTATTTTGTCCGGGCATACTCCAAAAATAATAATAAAATTAAACTAATAAAAAAATAAAAATAAAAAATCAAACAAGTCTTTTTAGTTTAATAAGTTTAAAGAAAAATTAAAGGAGAAAGAACTCAAAAATAAAATTAAAAATAAAAAGCCCATTAATCCAAAATTAAAATAAAAAGAAAAATCAAAGAGGGAGTAACAAAAAAAAAGAATGAAATTAAAAAAATAATAATAATAAGGAGAAAAAACAAAAAAAAAAGAGACAAGAAAAAATGAATTAAAAAGGAAAAAGAGAGAGTAAAATTCCACAAAAGAAAAAAGAAAAAAAGAGGCTAAAAGCAAATAAAAAATCACCAAAAAATAATTAAAAGAATAATCATTAAAAAAACAAAAAAATCATTAAAAAAGGATTGCAAAAAAAAATCAAAATAATATATATTAAAAAAGGGAAACCCAAAACAAAAATAAAAAAAATTAATTAAGATTTTGGGGCCTAATCTAGGAGAGCTTAAAAAAAATAGAGAAAGAAAGAAGACAATCTAATTCTCCTAAATTTCATTGGCCCAATACTAAAATTAGAAAAGAAAAATGAAGGCCCATTCCTAAAATTTGCCCAGAACAAGTTGGAAAGAAAAAACGGACCGAAAAGAAAAACAATCTGCAAAGGTGAAGCCCAATCCGAAAAAAAAGAGTTGGCAAAGGCGAAGCCCAACCCGGATGCCCAAACCCTATCTGTTTCCTTCAGCCACTCCTTCACATGCGATTCTGGCAAAGGGAGGGGGACCACTTTCTGACTCACCCACGCACATAGAAGGAGACAGAAGGACGAAAAAAAAAAGGCCACAGACTCAAAAAGGGCATCATACACAGAGACACAAAAGAGGGGGAAGATGGAGATTGGGGTCGGATACAGAAAGAGAGAGCGAGAGAGGAAACAGATGAGGTTTTTGGATTAGAGGAAAGGAGAGAAGGCGAGGGGAATTTTTGGGATTCAAAGGGGTATCGAAGGAGATGGAACAAAGGCGAAGAGGAGACCGACGGAGGAAAAGAGGAAGGAGAGGGAGAGACTGAGGAAAAAAAAGGGAGGAGTGTCTGAGATTGGGGAGAAAGGAGAGACTGGGGTTTTCTGATTCGGATCGAGAGCAAACAGGTCAGGAGAACCAAGAGAGAGAGAGAACGGAGAGGGGTTTCGAGTTTCGAAGGGATGTGGGGTGAATCGTAGGAGGAGTCTGAGAACAGAGAAGGAAGATTCGGTGAAGGATGGGAGATTTTCGGATTGAAAGAAATGGAGAGAAAAAGCTTTCAGGGGGTTTGGTTTCGGATTAGAGAGGCAGAGAGAACACGCGAGAGAGAGATTATTTTTGAGTGAATTTTGGGTTAGAGAAGATTCGAAAGCCATGGGCTCATAGAGGGTGGAGGCAGCCGTGAATCAGAGAAAGAGTGAGAGGAGCCTGAAATTGAGAGACGCAGAAGTTTTCTTTTCGGACAAGGACGAGCGACAAAGCGAATCAAAGGAGATTCGACTGAGGAGAATTAGAGAAGATTCAAAGGCATTTCTGGTCTAGGCTTGGCGAAAGGCGTTTTCTCTTTGTTAACATTGAAAGGTAAACCAATTCCATACCCCTGTAACTCCTTTCCATTTTGGAAGAATAGTTATAGTTTATCTGATTATAAAATGGCTTGCTTGCTGTTATGAATTGGTTTTCTGCTCCTGACCCAGTAGTTTGAATCAGGTAGTATGGTGTTCTTAATCATTTCCTTTGATAAATTTGCATCATTTTTTTTTCCTTTCCCTACTTTGAGTTCTAACTGGAAAATCTGATCGACTCTTTTGACTGATGTTGTTTTGTGACTTGTTGGTAATAGTTGGAACATATTGATTGAACTTGTTGTAGATCGTCCCTCATAAATATTTGCCCAATGTTTAAACGGGATGTCCAAACTTTTGTCTGAGAGTGATGATTAACTTAAGAGAAACAAGTAGGTAGGTTCAAAGTATTAAAGGTCCTATATGGGAGTTGTTGGGGATCTGGGATAACATGTGCAAAACTAGGTTAATGTAGCTATGCCACTAATATGTATTTGGTCCATATCTCTGCTTATGATCTTGCCTGCTACATTATGCCGTTGGTAGGGAAATGTTAACCCCATACGCTTTGCTGATGTGTTCTTTGGGAGTGCTGTCTCTGGCACGAAAATTTGAACTTGAATTTTCATAACTAAGTCTTGAATTTCTAACTCTGTTATTTGCCTACTGAGGTTTTGATTGGTGAGTAGGGAATTGACTAAAACTACTTGATTCGTTTGTTTGTGTCTCATCAGCTCTGTTCTTTACCTACAATGTCTTGCTTGGGTCTTGGTTTTGGCTTATATAATAGTTTTGAAGCATGTACCCGAAAGCTTAAGTCCCATGTGCGCTTTCCTTTATGTTATCCATGGTGATGAATTCTTACATATTACTGGGAATGGTGGTCCTTGATTTTTTTTAAGCTTCATATTTTAATGGTAATTTCACTGTGAAATTTTATTAGGTCTGTTGTTTATGGTCCTTAATAAGCCTTCAATTATACTCCTATTATTTTATTATTTTGTCGTTATTCCTTGTGGCTTATTTGAGTTCTATACCTCACTATTTATGTCTCAAAGTCCCATTAAAAGCCAAGATTAATTCGAATGATATCTCTTCTCTAATGCTGGCTTATTTGTTGTGTAACATGCGGAGCAATATATGGAATATGACTAGCCTGGGGAGTCACCCATCAATTCAATCAAGGGAATGAGGAATTGAGCCATGTGTGAAGCTTAACTAGAAAGCATAGCCGAGATAATTGGTTTGAGCTTGTTTTTCTACACCTAAAATGTATATAAAACATATTATTTGGCTGGTTGGACACAAGCACACACTAAAAGAAAATGTTGCAAGTTTGTAGATGTTTATGTTTTAGTTTTATCTTAATCTTTTCAGAATAGCTGTGTGGGATTTTTTTTTATCCCCTCAGACACATAGGAATAAACCTATAGGCCATGTGGGGCAATAAAGCCTCATTGGTATCTATTTGGGTCTCAAATTTACATTTCAATAACGTTTAGGTTTTCTTTCAATAAAAAAAAAAAGATTTCAAGAAAAGGAGATAGGATAAAACAAGAAACAAAAAAAAAAAAGAACGAAAAGAAAGGGTTTTACAAGTTAAATAAAGTTTTCAAATTCAAAACTAAATTTTTTAAGTAATCAAGCTTTTTTGTAAGTTCCCATTTCCAAAAAATAAGCAAAAATTAATTTTCTCTTTTGTACATTTTGGTTTTTCTTTCAATTTTAATTTGATAACCAAAAAAATTAATTATAAGGATAAAAAACTAAAAAAATGATAATAAGAAAACCAAAAACAAAGACAAAAAAAATAATAAGAAAAACAAAAACAATAAGAAAACCACAAAAAAGAAGATAAAAGCAACAAGGGAAAAAAACAAACAAAAAAATAAAACAAAAACAAAACAAAGAAAAAAATGAAACAAAACAAAAAAGACATAGAAAGAGAAAACAAAAAAAAAACAAAGGATAATAAAAAGAAAAAAAAGATTGAAAATATAAAAAGAAAGTAAAATTACATTTACTTTTAGCAAATTAAAACACATCAATCAATTTCAAAACTTTTTTATTTGTTAAAAGAAAAAGTAATTTTCATTTTCTTTGTCTTTTCGAAAAAAAAACAAACAAAGAATAAAAATCAAAAGTAAAAAAACTAAAAAGAAAAATAAAAACAAAATCAATTAAAAATTAAAAATTAAACAAAAGCCAAACAGAAGCAAAACAAATAAAAAAATGAAACAAAAATTAATTTTTATTTTTTTTGTCTTTAAAAAAAACAAACAAAAAATAAAAATCAAAAGTAAAAAAACTAAAAAGAAAAATAAAAACAAAATCAATCAAAAATTAAAAATTAAATAAAAGCCGAACAAAAACAAAATAAAACATTAACCAAATTCAACTTCTAGTCAAATTACGTGGACTTTAATCCCTCCTAAAGGATACGTATGCCCTAGACTTTCATCCTAGATCAAATCCGCCTTTGTAAATAAATATATTTTTTTATTTCTTTAATTTCGTTTCTTTCATTTTTCTTTTACTCTTATTTTTTAATTTTCTTTCTTTCTTAATTTTATTTTCTTTAATTTGGTTATTTCTTATTTTGCATGTGTTTTGTTAGGGAGAGTTAAAATAGAATTAAGGTCATTTTATTTTTGCACAACTGACTTAGGGTAACCATTCTTAGTAACGGGTGTAGTGGGGTGCCTAACACCTTCCCCACTCACAATCGACTTCCGGATCCATTTTCTGGTTCGTAAACCATTTTTCAAATAAAAAGGCTTTTCCAAAGTTTTGCCTTTCAAAAATAAAATTTTGGTAGCGACTCCTGAACCCTGCCTATTAACTCTTATTTCAATTTTGATTTCAGTTTCTCAATTTCATTTTGAAAATCAAATTTCTATTTTTATTCGATAAAGGCGCCACGCGGTCGCATTTTCGAGTGTGACACTTAATTTGATGGAAAAAATTTTAAGTAACAAATAAGAGTTTTGGAATTCCTTATTTGTCATTTCATGCTATCACAAGGAAATTTTGACGTGAAAATGTATCTTAAATTGACCATCTCACTTTTTACTATTTTATCCTTGTTATTCATCCAAGCATAGCCTTATCTTCAAAAGTTAATCATTTTCCTTGATTTTCAAATTAGTGCAACATAATTTCTCCACTAGCAAAACCATCTCAAACTTCTCATAGAAATCTTTTATGAGCACTAAAATATGCCACCTTAACACATAAGTACAATCCACATTTCATTAGGGAAAAATGAACATTTTCATCATTTTTCTCCTTTTTTCCTTTAGTTTGCTAAATTCCATCATGCATAAGTAGATTAGAAAAACTTTAGCCCTTATTTTCGCAACTCATGCGCTTAGGCTCAAACAATCAAACTCTCTGCTCCTTTCTCACCCATTTTGAGCATCAATTTTAGTGAACTCAACATTTCTAGAATTAAGTGGTGAATATAAGTGAGGAAGAGGAGGATATTTCGATTTAAGCCCTGGCCTCTTTGGGTTGTGCAAAGAGGGAGAGAAGTGTGAAGGTGGATGAAAAAATTTCTCTGGGTTATGTGAATGGAACTCTAACCCTAACATTTGAATAGGATGAAATTAGGTGATAAGACCTTCCTTGGAGTCTAAATATCTTTTTTTTTTTATGTGGATTTCAACATTTCTTTGTGCAAAAACATATTTTTCTTAAGTTTAATTTTTTTTACAATATTACACTTTATCTAGTTAGAGAGAGTAGAGACCAAAGTATCTAATGTTAAAAATTGCTTCCAAAGTTGGAAACTATGAATTTTTTTTTCAATTCTATTTATTAAATTTTCACTCTAACTACAAGGGATTCAAACTAGTCTTTCTCTCTTATGGAAAAATAAGTCTTTCTTTGTGTTGTGAGAAAATGGTAGAAGGGGGAAAAGGAAGAAAAATAATTTTAAAAGCAGGTCTTTCATTTGTTTGAGAATACTCAAATGTCACATAGATTGGGCTTAGGTTGAGATGGCTTATTTTAATGCTAGTGGAGACCTTTCATCAAGGCTTTTGAATGATTTTATTAACAAACGAGCCACATTACATGAACATGGGAGCTTGAAAAGCTATTAGTCAACTTTTGGAATTAGGGAGATATAAATTACACAAATCCCTAAAGTAATGAGAATTCTATGTATTTTGGCCAAATATAATTGTGTCTGAATTTAAATAAACTTGTAAAGCTTTCTATAAGAGGTTTAAGTGAAATATAAGTTTAAAAATACATGTATGTGTAATAATAGTGAAATTATATATACAAAGAATAAATTATACTTTTCCTTGAAAAAAATCCAAATAATACATTATTCTCTTCTATTATAAAAATATACACAAAATTCTATTCAATCGATCAAAATAACTTTAAGAATAGTATTGATTTTTTAATTAAAAATGTAACTTATTAAAAAATATATTTCTTAAACCTTTATTTTAATGATATTTATTCTATGTTAAAAATCATCAATTTAACTAATTTCTAAATTTAAAAAACCATTTGTATTAATCAAATGCATATTAAATACTTATTATTTTATATAAATAATAAATATAAAGATATTTCTTGTCAAAATATGTATAAATATACTTTATCTTTTATTGTAAAAGAAATTATTGTAATACATTTTTTATTTTAAAGGAAGAAGTATAATTTTTTAAAAGAGGATCTATATAATTTAAGTATTTTTTAAGAATGAAGAGTATAATTTACTCATTTTATGTACATTAAAAAAATATAAACCTTTATCATTATTTAATTTTTCACTCCATCTTTAATCACGGAGGCTACTTGCAGGTGGCCACTTAGACTTAAAACACTATAAATTATATTTAATTAGATTTGATGCTTGAACTACAAAACTGGTATGTTAGAAGACATAAGTAGCAAAGTGAGATAAGATTTTTGACAAATAATGGTGAGAGTAAAATTAAAAAATTGAGTCGTGTGGAGTGTGGTGCCAAGTAGCCAAGATACTAAGAAGCATAAGCATATGAGGGAGCATATGCCTTTAATTGGGCCTACAAAATTGAAAATCAAAATGGCATATTCCCTTCCACCTTCCTTTATTCTCATTGGGACTCTTCCCCACTGCTCAATTAAAGTTACTTGGTCCACCTTTTGTTCTTTCCTATCCTTCTATCTTCCGCTTTTTCTTCCCCATGGTCGGCTTCATCACCTATCACTACATTCTCTTCTTGAAAATTTGTAGTTGAATATTTTAAACTAAAAATGTTTATATTGAATAATTTAAATTTTAAAATTATTTTAAAGAATTTAAAAATTAAAGATTTAAATTATATAAGAAACTATAATTCAGAATTTAAAATTAAAATTTTTTTTCTTATATTTTTTAAAATAATTTTAAATTTTAAAATGTTTACAAATATTTTCAAATTTGAGTTCTATATATAATTTTCACTTTCATCTTCTTTTTTATCATTTACTTTTCCAAATACCTTCAATATCTCTCCACATTTAGGTATAAATTAAATATATTTAGTTAATATCATGTTAAGGTTAACTATTTAAATTCAAACTTCAAACTTAACATTTAGCAAAATTTACTTTCTTAAATGTACTAAATTAATATAGAATTCACCTTTTAAATTGTTAATATTATGAGTTTTAGTTTCTTTTTTAATTTTCGTGTATATAAATAGTACTTAAAAAATTAAATATAATTTTTAAATGTTTGCTATCTAATTCTCTAATATAAATATAATAAATGTATGATTTTTACAATTCAACATCATATGATTAAATTATTTTTAAAAAAATATTTACACATATCATATTTTGATTAGAGAGGTGAATAATTAAAATATAAAGAATTGTACTTCAAGCTAATTTGTAATAATTAACGACATAAATATTTTATTCATTTTTATTTACGTCTTTAAGCATGACTTTTGTTTTAAGTATAATTGGCTTGGCTTGAGACGGTCTAAATTTTCAAATGACAAATTGATAGTTTACTACCGCGACGGTGATGTTAGTGGCGCCACTAAAAGGCATATACCGAAGATAATTAACATGTTTGGTTATAGCATTTGTTCCTTTCTTGGATTTGGTCCCATATAAGAATCTAGGCCATGTTTGTAATTCTACTGTTTCTTCGTCATCTCTGGCGGAGTCAAGCATAAATTGCTAGTTCCACCAGCAATATCGAATGAATAATCATCAGCAAGTGGTCAAATATGGTATTTTCTGTATTTACTTATTTGTCCTTCAGCCAACAATAAAGAAATAAATTACTTTCTTTTTTTTAAAGACAATCAAATTATATATTATCTCTTTTGTCTTAAAAAATTACATTTTTTTTTTAAATTAGGATATGTATCCCATTAATTTTTTTTTTGTAACAAAAGATAAGTTATAATTATATTTATTTTGATTAAAATATTATTATGTTTATTACTTATATAATATAATAAATGTTAAGTATATAATTAACCAATATAATAAAATAGTCACTTTTAAATTTAAAATAAATTAAATTCATAGTCCTCAACACAAGATAAATAACACTTAAAATAAAAAAGATTTGCTGATAACTTATATTTTTTAATAAAATTTAATATTATTTTTAAGGTATTTTGGTAATTTTTTAATTTAAAAAATTGTGTATATTTTTAAAATAAAAAAATCATGTAATTTCAACATTTTTTAAAAATAATAATTTAATAAAAAAAGTTAAGCTGGCCAAAGAAAATAAAAAAAAAAAGCATAGTAAAAACGTAAAAGTAAAATAATGTTGAGAGGTGGAAAACAATGTTGCATCCAGATGATAACACCTTTTTTTATGAGATATTTTATAAAAGGAGTGGGGATTATGTTTTTTATTTTATTTTTTGGACTAAAAACTGAAAAGTAAAATAGTTAATATCACTGTTATCCAAACAACACATACTCTACTTAAATTCTCACGTACAAAGTTTTTCAATATGAGACATGAACCCCACCTTTGTAAAGTAAGTATCAACCCTTTTCTCACAACAAAAGGATGACATTGGTAACTCTTTGCTTTCCTAATTCAGCCTCTCGCCAACTATTCTAGATACCATGGTCATTACACATGTCTCCATGATATAAATAAACACATGATACATTCATAATCATGGCATTTTATATGATCACTTGATATTTGATGATGTTATGGGACTGGTTTATGTATGTACATGTGAAGGTTTATTGTCAATTACATGAAAAGCATTTTAGCATTATGTTTTATTTGCTTTTGTTACAACAGTTAGTTTTTTTCTTTTTATTGTAGTTTAGATTGTGTTTTTCAGTAAAGAAAATTCTGATTTAAAATCTAATTTATAGTCTTATTATTTCTTTTAAGTTTCATTTTTCAAAATTTGATATTATTTGCTTGAGTTTATTATGTCAATATAACATTATTGGACATTCTCTAGAGAATCTTAAGAGTATACTCTTTAATATTTGTTGAGTACATTAAAGATTTTACAAATAGGAGAATTTACCTCAAATTATCAAGTAAAAATATTTTCTCTTCTCACAAACTGCGTTAATTAATTCCTTCGGGCTGTCAATTTTTAAATGATGAGAGTTTGTACAAACCACACACAAAGATTAACATTTTCAACTCTTTGTTCTTGGGGCAATGAAAAAGGTATACGCAATTATCTATATTTTTATTAACAAGTTGTTAATTAAAACATGATAAATAAATAATTTTTTTAAAGAATTTTTAAAAGCCTGAGCTAATTAATTCCTTTGGGTTGTCAATTTTTAAATAATGAGAATATGCACAAATCACATGAAGATTAAAATTTTCAAATTTTGTTTTTATGGTTATGGAAAAAACTTATATGCAATTTATTATCAAGGTATCTAATTAAAATATGATAAACATATAATTTTTACAATTTATTATCACACAAATGAGTTTTTTTTAAAGCTTTCTATATATATATATATTATAATTTTATTAGAGAATCTAATAATAAATATATAAAAAATTATAGTCTGGCCATTTAATAAATAAAATGAGGCTACAAGCCCAAAAGACCCAAAATAAGTTCCAGTTATTATTTGATTTATCTGGTTTCTCCAAAAACTTATGAAAATAAAGTACGTCCAAGTCATCAAGAATTTCAGGTAATCTAAAGGGCCAATTGGATCAATCCATCACTGTGTTACTCTGACTCAGCGACAAAAAGGCTTGGCCCAACAGGCCTTTACGCAGCGGAAGATAAATAATTCGTCGTGGATTATCTATACCTTGGGCCCAAAGCCCTAAACCAAGGTATCAACCGTAGCAATAAATGTAAAAATAAAAAACTCAAAAAAAAAACCGTGATTTGATAAAAGAAACTAGTATCTTTCTTTTGATGATTAGATGCATCTTGAAATTATTATTTAAATTTTTAATTTAACCTTTAAATTATTAAAATGAAAATATGCAGAGTTGGCCCTGCTTGTGCGTATGACTTCATCATGATGGCATAATTACATATGATTTTACCATTGATATTATTATTGTAATTTCTAATTCATAATGTCACGTTTAAGACCTAGAAATCCGTCACTGTTGTAGGGCTCAACTTAGTCCTTTTGTGACTTTGAGGAGTGAAGAGGAAGGGAGGGTGGGGGCGCTTGCCCCACGAAACAAAGACAACCCCTAAAAATCCATAGACATTAAAAAACAAGACATTGATGATCAACCAACTGCTTAAAGGTTTTCTTGGGTGGCACCTTTTCTTTCTCTCTATTGGATGCATGAGAGGTGTACAAAATCAAATTTTTGATCCAATTAAAATTGATTAATCAATTAGATCAATTGAAAAGAATTTAATCAAAACTGATTAGGTCAATTCAATTTGTTGGATGATGATAGTATACATCTAATATCAACACCAATTACATATTAATATTTTATATTATACATATTTAATACATTTTAAATTTTTAGCAAAAAAGTAAATATCGAATATTCCCTGACATTTGTTCTGCCTCTCTCGTATCATGATATTCTTATACTTGAGCAACTCATTTTCACTTCTAAGCAGTTGCAATTTGTCAATTTTACATTGTATTAAGTTTTTATTTGATTAACTTTATTTTTACTTTGAATCATGACTTGATTATGATTGGAATATATTTAAATTTGTATTAAAATACTCTTAATATTAACTTTATTGTTGCAAATGTCTTTTTCATGGTTGAGATTAAATAGTCTTATGTATTGAATTTTTAAAATTTTTCAACAATTTTACTCAAGAAACGACCATTCAGTCCAATCTAAATCGCCTAATGTTGAATTGGATGGTTCAATTTTATTTAAAATAATTGGATTGTCTGGATGAAATTTCTTTTATCGTTTTGGTTGGTCAAAATAACTAACTAAATAAATCCAAACCAATGAACAATCTTAAATTATATATATTACCATTTTACAATTAATATAGTATTGGTTTCATCCACCAGAAACATAATGCCCAAATTTGGATCACCACGAGAGAACCCTCCCCTCTGGACCACTAGCGGTTGTGTCTTATTTGCTTTAGTTCATATCTCTTATGGGTATATCATGTGCCATTAAAAAGCATAAACCATACTTTAAAAAAAAATTGTTGATCAGGTCTATGAAAAAGAAAGAGGAGAGACACTACAAGGGAAAAAAAAAGTTTTTTCTTTTGGCAAATTTTATTGTCAATGGAAGTCTTCTATCCAAAATTATTGTTTGATGGGCTAAGTATTTAGGGTTATTTTGACAACTAAAACAAGAAAGCACTGAAAGTTTCGTTTTCGGTAACAATCTTTAGATGTCGCTGCCAAAAGTATTTGGCAACTGTCATTTAATGACTCCTAAAAAGAAGCTGGTGTCAAAACTCTATTAAATGGTGACTTTTTAAGTTGCCACCAAAAAGTCTTTACTAAAAGTTTTTGTTTCATATAATGAGAAGATAGGCGGTAGAGATCAAACACAGGACTTCAAGAGCACATCAATTTTAAAAACTGAAACCATTTAGGATTGTGTGAATTATTAACTCGTTGACAATATAAACTATCCACGCCGTTGACATCAGAGGTTTTATAATTAATTAGTTTATTAATATACATATAAAAATTGTGGAAGATACTGATGATGTCCCTGCACGACCATCTTATTAATTCTTTCTGCTCTTTCCCGTTTCCACCACAACCAGAATGAACACAATATTTTGTAACAATTAAAAAAAAGAAAAAAGGAAGCATCTCATGTGATAAAGGTTCTAAGAAGAAGTGTTGTTTGTAAATATAAACAGCATTTGATCTATGTATGTCTATCAACAGACAAAATGCGTAAACTATATGTTTCCCTTTCGGGTATCCTGGGCCATTAAAGCAGAAGCATAGGATTCTGCTTCACCGGAAGAGAGTGATGGCAAGTCGGGCATCAGAAAGATTGCTGATGATCTGTTTGGCTTAGTGGCGTCAATCAGTGTTTGTTCTCCTAAGAAGAGAGATGGGATTTCCTTTTCAAAGTAAGGAATGCTATTCAATCTGCCATTAGTTTCTTCGAAAATGACTTAGAAGCTACCATCTGTTGTGCCCCCTGGAAATCAATAATTTCACCAAAACACAAAGCGTGGCAAGTTTTCCAATATATGTGTACAAATCAGGCTTTATGGATTCTAGTTAGCAAATGAAATCAGTCATGGGGTTCAGTTAAAGTGGTTGAAGCCCTTCATAAAACGTCGACAGCCATGTTTGAACCTACACGTGATTGCAAAGGTACTAGATCTTAGGAGCATAAATTTGCTCAAAAGTTACTTTTATTTATAGACACACATGCATTACTGTCTTAATTATTAACACCCATTTGAGTGGATGTCAATTTTTTATTTATTTCTTTTTTGTTAAACATAAACACAGAAGATCAGAAGCATGATATTTTTTTCAGAAGTTTCAAATGACTTCTCTCACTCTCACTCATCATACATTTTTTTTTTCTGAGTTAAATTTTTATATAGGAGAGGTTATAAGACTACGCTTTTGCAAAACCTAGCCCCTATAATTTTTTTTTTGGTTTTATCAACGATATATAATTGCACCTTAATGTAACACAATTTCGTTCTCACAAAATATATACAATCATAAAAGTGGCAAAAAAAAAAAAATTGTCAGTGGTTTGTTTCTCTCAGTTATGACATCAGAACATACGAAAAAACAGAAAACTTTTCAATTTTCGCTTTCTTGTTTCTATGTATTCCTTCTATTTTCGAGCAACACACACCCACAGGCAAAAGTTTTCTTTTTTGTCTCTAAAATTCACTTAAATTTTGTTTTAGTCTCAAAATTTTATTTCAATTTAATATAATTTCGATAGTTTTAAAAAAGAATTTAATACTGTCATTTTTTCTAATGTCGTTAACTCTACTAATGGAAATGTACATAGCATTACAAAGTTGCAATTTCAGTTTTAATTGATGATGGAATTTGAGTGAATCAGACTTAGTTAATTGCATAAATTCAAAGAAATTTTCCCTTCTTTCACGAATGCACAAATAAAATTGATGAATATGTGAATTTTTAAACACTAGAATGATTAAAAGAAACAAAACAGTGTAATATAAGTTTCAGTTGCTACGTTACCGTATAAAACCACGTGTGATGCCATGTTAGACAACTCCATTAATAAAGTTAATAGTGTTAGAAAATAAGAACTACATTAAATGCCACTTTGAATCAAAATAAACTTAATTATGAGACTAAAATAAAACTTAAAGTAAAATTTCAGAGATTAAAAATGTGCTTTTGTAAAAAGAAAATTGAAAAGAGTGTGGTTTACCACGAGGAGAAAAAGAACATATATATAAGAAAAGGGAAATCCTTTTTATAGTATACATAATTCTGCTTCATACACCCTGAAAAGTCTTCTTGTACAATTGCAATTGGACAGTATCAGTATTCTGTAAATACATACAAACATATATGCGTTACTTTGCTTCCTTTATAGTTTGCCTATTGCACATCCCCAATGCTTTATTGATAATTTCTTAGGCTATATAGCTGGGCATGAGTATTATCTCTACATGCATATAAAGTAATATTTATAAGAGACCCAATTGCCCCCCCCCCTTTTCTTATAGGCCACAAATTAATAATCTGTTTTCTTCCAAATACCATAATCAAAGGAAAAAGCTGGCACCATGAGCATGCCCTTCTTCAACTGTGTCAAGAAATGAAGGTCCAGGACTTGGACAGTTTCTGTTGAGAAGTTCTTCAATCATTTGCAGCGCAATTCTTTCCTCTTCATCCATCCCTCCTCCTCCCATTATCACTTCCTGCCCTTCTGTGACGGGGGACTCATCGCACGACGACGAAGTTTTCTCGGCCCCATTATTATTATTATTATCGCTACTATTGCTCTTTTTTCCCAGCTCAACCGTCATGACCCAGTTGGAATTATCAGCACGGTGGCCGGCGCGTTTCTGCCACACTCCGATGTGAGAGTTCTCGGTGTCCAGCCTCAGGCACGTCATGGAAGGCGATGGCACCTTCCCACATCTCCTAAGCTTCGCGTGTAGTATCTCTTCCAGATCCTTCACTGCCCCTTCCTTATTATGATCGGTGGTTGTCGTCGTCGTCGTCTTTGGATCGCCGTCCGGAGTCTGGGATATCGGAAAATTGGTTTTCGCATTCCGGCCACTCATCAAAATGGCAGCTTGATCGTACGCTCGCGCTGCTTCTTCTGCTGTCTCAAATGTCCCTAGCCACACCCTTCTCTTCCTGTTCCATTCCACCCATAAACATAATATTCAAATGAAAAAGTACACCACAAAATACAATATATATACGATTTTAGCTTCTCTCCATTCCTAGGGTGTCTTCATTCACTCATTCACTCAAGTCACGCTTGAAAGAGAAGACATGAAATTGGCCTGATTGGACATGAAATTGACGCACTGGATTACAGACAAGCTGCGCCCGTAGACTCTGACACACCAAAATATATACGGTGTCTGAAGATAATTTAAATTAACGTACAGCGATTGATACAAATATTAAATATACATAAAATACAATTCAATTATGTGACACTAACAGTGCGTTTGGATCGAGAGAAAAGTGGAGAGAAGGGGAAGGAGGGGGAGGAAAACGAAATTTTCCCCCATTTGGTTCGGAGAGAAAACTGGGGAGAAGAGAAAAAATGGAGAGAAAAGTACGGTGAGTTCCAGGTGTTTTTTTTCTCTCCGAAATGGAGAGATTGGAGGGAAAAACGGGAGCGTCACTGCGTAAGGATTTAAATATATATATTTAATAAAATTTTTAAAATATTTTAATTAGTTAATTAAAAAATTAATTTTATAATTAATTTTGATTATTAAATTAATTAATATATTTTACAAAATAATAATATTTTATAATATAAAAATTAATATATGATATATAATTTTAAAAAACAAAAAAAATTCCGACTGCATTGCAGTCGGAAATTTTTGTATCTCCGACTGCAATGCAGTCGGACAATGCTGTCCGACTGCATATTGGTCTCAGCAATGTCCGACTGCATTGCAGTCGGACAGCATTGTCCGACTGCAATGCAGTCGGACACACATATATATATATGCGTTGCATCAGGCAACGCATATATATATATATTATATTATATATTATATATTATATATATTATATTATAATATAATATTTATTATATTTTATATTTAAATTAATTAATATATATTAAAATAATATTAAAATTTATAATTTTAAAATAATAATTTATAAATATTTTTTATAAAATAAATTTAATTAATTTAAAAAATAAAGTATTTTTAAATTATTTTTAAAATTTAAATATAAATTTTTTATTAAAATTTTTTGTTTTATTCAAAAAATAATTTTTTGAATTAATTTTTATATCTTTTATTATTCTTATTTTTTAAAAATATATATATATATATAAAAATTTAAAATAATAACAAATTATTATTACATTAAATTAATATATATATATATATATATATTTATACGTTTTCTCTCCCTCCAATTCTCCCTCCATCCAAACGCATGGGGAATTCTTAATTTTCTCTTCTCTCGCCTCTTCTCCTCTCTTTTCTCTCCCTCTCCTTTCCTCTTCCCTCATCCAAACAAAGCGTAAAGATAGGTTTTGTTGTGCGTGAATAAAATATTTATTAAATTTATGATAGACTAAAATATATATTATTTACATTGTCTGCTTGAAAGAGAAATATTGGGGTTATGGTTGAGAAACGTGAGAGCAACGGAAGGGACAAAAAGGAGTAAGAAGCTTACAGAAGTGGATGGCGAATTTCGGAGACCCATGAACCCCAATGACGCTGCCTGACCCCTCTGAACTTCCTTGATTGCACCATGATTTAAGTGATTGTGGTTCATACAGTGTATGACAGCAAAGTACAGAAGGAGCAGCAGAGAGTGATTGTGAATATATAGAGGGAGAGAGAAGGCACAGTTCGGCGAACTAAGAGGTTATGGTATGTACAGAGGCATTAAACATGGTCACCTACACCTCTAATTAAACAGTACACCTTCAATAAATGTTGCTGCTTGACTTGTATGTGCATCCACCGCAAAGTGATCGCTAGTTCCTACTGTGAGATTCTTTTACTTCCCATCCTTGTGGATTTAGTTCAACGTATATATAATTACGTTGTACGAGCACTACCAACTACTAATTAATTACTCCATGCTTGGTTAATTTGTGGAAAGCATATATACATCAAAATTATAGTTGATGGAACAAGTTAGCTAGTAATAGCAATTATAAAGCTTTTTTGTGTGGCTTAATATTTAAATATTTGAATAATTTCTATCATGTTAACAAGTAATATGAGCCGATCGAGGCCAAACGTCATCTTACTGTACCAACATTCAGCGTTTCATATAGATCAATATCATTAAAAGTTTCAATTAGAACATGTATGTGATATCTATTGCATCTCACGAACAGTATTTTAGCTCTTTCTAATTAATTTATAAATTGATCTACATATTTTCAAGGATTTTATTACCCATAACAATTAATGCTTCTTTTCATTGCTTTAAGCATATGTTTAGTTAGATGATGTAAAAAAATAAAAAATAAAAAATTTAAATAGATAAAATATATAATTGTTTTTATATCTTTATTTTTTTAAAATAATTTAATAATTAAAATAATAATTTAATAAATAAAAAGTAATTAAAATATAATAAATATTACATACGTAAACCTTACACCTAACTCTCTTATTGTCAAAGTTTATACTAGAACGCAGCTTTTCATGACTGTTTATAAGACTACTTAGCCTTATACCATCATGACCGTACAATACTCAAGAGATTGGTCGCTAAATTCAATTTTTTGAGTATCGATGTGCTCATTTGTTTAACAAAGTTAATTATGTGTGTTATCAGTTCATATTATATATTACACGTTTAGAAAATTTCTAATATAAATTCAACGTAAAAAATATAAGCACCCAAATTATAAACGAAAACAAATAGGTATGTGAATCAATTATGACTAATCACATTAATGTAATAATAATTTTTAATAAAATTCACCTGAGTTTATTCATTGATAATTAATTTTTTTTAGCTATTTTTCTTAAATTGAATGTATTAAAAACGTCATTCCGTATTATTAATATTAGTTAGAACTTACAGTGCGTTTGGATCGAGAGAAAAATGAGGAGAAGGGGAGGGAGAGGGAGGAAAACGAAATTTTCCCCCATTTGGTTTGGAGAGAAAATTGGGAAGAAGAGAAAAAATGGAGAGAAAAGTATGATAGGTCCCATCGTTTTTTTTTTCTCTCCGAATATGGAGAGATTGGAAGGGAAAAGGGGTGCGGCTACGTAAAATAATAAAAATATATATTTAATATTTTTTAAAATATTTTAATTAATTAATTAAAAAATTAATGTTACAATTAATTTTTATTATTAAATTAATTAATATATTTTACAAAATAATAATATTTTATAATATAAAAATTAATAGATGATATATAATTTTTAAAAAATTATAAATAATTAAAAAAAAACTTGCGACTGCAATGCAATCAGACATATACATCCGATTGCATTTTAACCACAATATTGTCCAACTGCATTGCAATCGGACAATATTGTCTGACTGCAATGTAATTGAATATATATGTGTGTCCGACTGCAATATATATATATATATACATATGCGTTGCCTGACCAGGCAACGCATATATATATATTATATATTATATTATAATATAATATTTATTATATTTTATATTTAAATTAATTAACATATATTAAAATAATATTAATATTTAAAATTTTAAAATAATAATTTATAAATATTTTTTTAAAATAAATTTAATTAATTTAAAGAATAAGTATTTTTAAAATTTAAATATGTTTTTTATTAAAAATTTTTGTTTTATTCAAAAATAATTTTTTAAAATTATTTAAATATTTTTTAAATTAATTTTTATATCTTTTATTATTCTTATTTTTTAAAAATATATATATGTAAAAATTTAAAATAATAAAAAAATTATTATTACATTAAATTAATATATACATTTTTATACATTTTCTCTCTCTCTCTCTAAACGCACAGAAAATTTATACGTTTTCTCTTACCATTTTTCTTATTTTTTTCTCCTCTTTTTCCCTTTTTCCGTCCAAACAAAACGTTAATATGAGAGAAAAGAAAAATGAAGAACAGGTGGCTGAACTGGAAGGCCGACGAACATATCCAATCAAAAGACAACGCATTGAAATGATCGATGGCTCATATTGCAATTATCCGTACGGCAGATTGACACTAACGGGCATTTGATTCTTTCGTACGCGGATCCTCCTGCAGTGGAAGTCCGCTTGAAGTAAGTAATTTTTGTCTTTTTTTTTTTAATTTAAAGATAAAAATAAAAAGTAAGAATGATAATTATAACGATAAAAATTATAATTATAAAAAAGTTACATTTTAAAAATATTGTATTTTATCTTTAATTTTTATCTCTAAACTCAAAGTGAAAAAAAAGAAGATAAAAAACTGCCTACAAAAATACTTGTTACTACAAGCAATCCTTATTCCATTAAGTTATGTTTGGTAGGTAGAATAAATTTTGATGAGAATGAAAAAGGAAATAGGAATAGAAAATAATCTTTATATCTATTTTTTTATTTTTAAAATTAAAAAAAAATTACTTAACCATCTAAAAATATTGTCCTCCACCTAGAAAAAACTCATTTCATCAGTTTATTAAAAGAAAGCTTATTCCATCATTTAAAAAAAAAATTTATTCCATTGAAAAAGAAAAACAGCATACCAAACATAAATATAAGAGACCTAAAATTCGTACACATTTTTTTTTCTCTTTCTTGTATAACCCTTATACAAAACATGCTCTATGTTAAGAATTCTTTTTACAAAATTATATATAATATTTTTTTATAATTATTATTTATTATTTAATAATATTTATCTTCTTATATTTAAATTAAAATAAAGTGAAAAACTTTTTTTATTTATAAAATTAGTTTTTTATTCCTCTTTTTCTGCTGCATATTCCTTGATCTCTGAAAACAGTAAAAGATACACCAAGTTATGCCAACTACACATATCTTTGTTGGGAAAAAATTATATATTTTATATGAATAAAATTGAAAAAACATTTACATAAATTTCTCAAATTATTTTTAGAGAAAACTAGTAATTTAACTCTTGAATTAATAAGATTATTTAAGCAATTTTCAGTCCATATTGTGAATTACTTTGTATTAGTTTAGTACTAGGCTTCTAGCTTACCACTCCAACTGGATCATTTGAATGAAAATGGACGTCTTACCGAACGAAGTCAAAACATGTACCAAGTTGGGGAAATACGAACTGCAACCCTTTAATCATATCCAATTAATTAACATCTCCAACCTCCGTATCACAACTTTCTCATTCTTTAATTTTACTGGGCACAATCAGTTAATAGTTGACGTGACATTGACTAAAAATTAGTATGTGTCCTATGTTTAATGGTTCAACCTCAGCTCTTACTTTTTCTGTTTTGGAAGCAAAAAGAATTTCACATTCTCAATGCTCATTATATCAATCATGTAAAACATTTCACAGAAATTACCATGGAGAAATTCTTAAACCATATACTAAAAGGTAGATCTAAATGAAAGAAAAGTGTCATTTGTTTTATTTTTAGTCATTTTGGGCAAACATGGTGTTAGTTGGTTCACTTAAACAAAAAGTTGAATACTAGAAGAGGGGGTCCCTAATGTAGGGCACAAACCCTTAATCTGGGGACTGCGTCAGTCCACATTATGTTAAGGTCAGGTCACTTATGAATACTTAAGGAGGGGAGTGCCAGCTTTGGAAGTCCTTTCATCTCTTAAATGGAATATATATATCAAGAGTCTCGCCCTAGTTGTGAGGTTTACAGAACTTCACACATTAATATTCGAGTTGGCATTTTGTGTTTAACTTAGATGAAATACCAACCTAGCTAACCTCTATCCACAACACAGGATCTACATTTCCATTTGGATGAATGAAGAAGGGGCTAGTTTAATTTGTTTAGTTCATAATTTTTTTTTTTTGGGTTGCAGTGAGTGTATGAATTTGAGTTAATTAAATGCCAGCTCTCATGTCTAAGAAGTACTCACAATAATAGACCAAACCAAACCAAAAAAAACTTTTGCATTTGCAGCCCTAGCCTTATTTTGAAGAAGGTACTTTTTGGCAGTTAAGTTTTTCCCTTTTTAATAAATCATCCACATGTTAAAAAGGTGTTGAATAATTATTCTTAACTACACAATTTTCATCATTTTCTTCTTTTGCCATAACATATATATAATTATTAGAGTACAACCCTACTTTGGTCTCTCATAAGTAGAATATTTCTCAAATTAATTCTTCATAAAATGGCCTTTTTATTTTTGGTCATTTATAGATGAAATATTTTTTAATGTAGTCCTTTATAAAATCATTTCTTTGATTTTGTCCTTCACAAGTAAAACCATTATTAATAATGGTCTTTTACACATAAATATTTTTCAATTTGATATAAGAACATTATTGATAATTATTTTATTTATGTGGGATAAAATTAAGAAATACTCATATATACGAGACATCAAATTGAGAAAACAATTTTATAAGGGATCAAATTTAAAAAAAAAGATTTTGTAAAAAAAACTAAATTGACAAATATACCATCTATGAAGGACTAAAATAAGATAAAACTTAGGTATACTTAATTTTTAGGGGCTTTCTATTAATTTTCTAATAAAAATGTGACAAATGAAATTTTTTTTATACAACTCAAAACTATGAGTGAGGTTCTTCCATATAATTTTATTGAAAAACTTAATGAAAAACAGTTTAGGAATTTTACTTAAATCTAATCTATTAGAAAATTATTTACAATTTAATTTTAAGATTTCAAAAGTTTGAGAAAATTGCACTTACCCACTCTAGATTTTACGTCTAGTTGCAATGGACTATTTAAAAAAAAAAAAAGAATCAGAACTGACTCTATATCTATTAGTCCTATTATAATAAGTATCCTATCATTTAAATTTAAAAGTTTTAACTTCATAAAATTTTAAAAATATTACTCCTATCACTTCTTACCATGCTTTCATCTTCCTCTTTCGCAACCAACTTGCCACTACTTTCAACTGAGAGTAAGAATCTTTGGTTGCTTCTAGATACATATTCTTCTCTCGCGACGATATATAGCAACTAGCAAGTGGGAGAAACAGCGGTATGCGAACAACAGACCCAATTCTTCAAAATCTAATCTCGTTTCGTAATTTGATTACCACCATAAAAAATCCAGCTGGGCCGAGTGAAGTATAGAGAAAATGATAGAAAACTTTGAGCATGTTGGGTCGGTGAATGACCATTAATCATGGTGTGAACTATAGGAAAAAAATGCGGAAGAGACAGCAGTAGGATGCGAAACGATAACTAAGATGAAGTACATGGACAAACTTGCTTGGAAAAATAAAAAGTAAAGGCAAAATTAGAAGAATGAAATGATGACAAGGATATTTTAGTAATTTTACATAGTTAAAAATTTTAAATTCAAATAATATGGTGCTAATCACAATGAATTAATAGATCAGAGAATCGATTATAATTATTTTTAGAGTAAGAAAAATATTAGACTGGAAAACCAAAAAAGGTAAGTTCAATTTTCTCAAAAGGTTTTTGAAATTGAATTCTTATTATATGTATTTCTAAAAAGGCTTTTGAATTTAATATTTATTTACTTTACTTTTTTAAATGTGATTTTAATTTAGGCTGCTAATGTTTAATGGGGATATTTCCTTCTGAGGAGATTTTTTTTCCAAGAAAAAAAAGAAATATCTATCAAGTATAATTAATAAGATCATCAATGTGAAGACTTATAGAACTGTTTTAAAGTTGTTAATTACCAAAGTTTTCATATTGCACCCGTCTGATGTTGCTAAGGAACCTATAAAATTGCAGGAGTTATAGAGCTTTAACACATGACAATGGCAAGGAGAGACCGTTGTTTATATATCAGTAATATTGTATGCATGCATGACCCTACACAGGAAAATATAAACAAATAAATAAAAGTGAATCAGAAGAAGTGTGCGATGCAGGTAGCATTGCGTGTTAAAGGTGCTGTTGAATCTTCATTATGAGTTTTCTTTTGCCACCCCATTTTAATTTGTTAATTAATAAACTTGCTGAATTATAATGGCAAAGAAGTGGATCGAGTATAACATTAAAAAAAAAAAGTTACATCTAATTTGACCGTGCCTCTCGAGAAAATTTGTTGAAGTTTCCCTTATAATAATAAGCCCTATAACTATAGCCCAAAAAAAAAACCTATTAACATATTGGTATATTGTGTATAGTAGTTTTTTTTTTCACATATATCATATGAAATTTTTTTATAACTATGCAAAGATGTTGACATAGAAAATTTGTAAATAAAAATGGAGGTGATGTGGAGCTTGATCTCGTTGTATAGAAGGTAGACGGTCATGCTCATGTAGCTAGGAAAATAAAAAGGGTCAATTATCACTTAATTGCCCCTATTAATTAAGTGCTTTACTTTTACTCCTTGGGTGAAAAGAGATAATTTGAAAGGGCAAGTTATTTTTGTTTATAGAGAAATTTATACTAACTTCTTTTAAAATATGGTTAAATTATATTTAACGTATTTTTTGTTTTAAAATTTATATTTAGTTTCTTTTATTTAATTTGTGTCAATAAAGTTAGCTTTCTGCATAATATTTGTTCATTATAAATAAAATTATTTAGCTATTTTTATTATGATATCAAGAATAACATTATAATTTTATATTATAATTTAACATCAATTTAGTTACCTTTCATATTATATTGAGAAAAAAAATCACATTTTTATGTTGTGGGGAAAATAAACTTATTTGACAAAAAGCAAATTAAATAAGAAGTTTATGTTGTATATATTTAAATATTGAAGAGTTAGATATAATTTTTAAAATAAAAAAGTATTTAATATAATTAAATTAAATCTCAAAAATATTAATACAATTCACTCTCGTGCTTGGACAAGGCAATGTCTTTGCTTTCACACCTTCGAAGATTTCTCTTTCCTACATTTTCAAACCCATTTTTATAGCTTTTCTATTCGGGCCAAATATTTGTGGACACATTTTATAATTTTGGAGGTGCTTGTTATCATATTTTTAAACAAAAACATTGTAAGAAATTCTTATATTATTCACTCATTTAAAAAAAGAATATAATGATAAACACTTAAGGTTTGTGAATCATAATAGAAAGAAAATAAGAGAATATATATAATCTCATTTGATTGCATGAGAAGGGAACGCTTTTCTTATTTATTTAGTGTAGTGTTTATTATATATTTGTAAAGTAAAGATATAAAATTTCTTTTATATATATAAAATTAATTATTTTATTTTAATTTTTATTTCATTCTGTATAGCCAACAAAAATAAAAATCTTAGATTTGGACGATGGAAAATGGGTTAGTGGGGTAGGGATGCAGGTAGAGAGTGTGGGTGTTGAAATAAATGGAGTTAAAGTGTGAAAGAGGAAGGTCACATGGTTACTTGTGAACAACTTTTATGAGGGTACTTGACGCAGGCTCCCATTATATTTATGGAGAAGTGACTGTTGTCTCCTCAGCCGACTTTATTTTTCAAGGGTTGGTTATAAGAATATAAAAAAAAATAGTTTTATAAATAAAAAATACTTACAATATTTTTTATTTTTAATAATTAAATAATTTTTATTAAAAAATATTAAATAATAATTATAAAAATAAAATTAAGATTTAAAAAAAATTTCTTTTTAAAATACTGAACGAGTCCAAGACTTTGTTTAGAATGAACCAAAAAAATAAATAAATAAAATATTGCTCATTCTTTTATTTAAAAAATTAAAAAAAGATAAGAATAGAATAATAATAATAATAATATAATTAATATTTTTACATTTTTAAACAATAATATTTTTTGAAATGTCTATTTATTGATACCCAACGTTACCTAAATCTCCTTGCCTTTGGACCATCATCTTTTTTAACAGTAGACTTGGTCTAATTGAAAAATAAACTTATGTATTAAAACAAAATTAGAAAAAAAAATACAAAACAAAGGTTGGAATCCAATGGGACCAAGGTGGAGGAACTTTTTTTTTAATATATAATACTTTTATAAAAAATGTGTGTATATATGTGTATATTTTATGAAAAATAATATATTATACTAAAATCAAATAAGTTATAACGCATCATGGTGCGCATTATTACAATTATTTATGCAATACTATAATATAAAATATGCATGAAATGGAACATACTTTTTTAAATAATTCCTATTTCATATGATTCATGTCATTGGCAAACCTTTTATGAATAATAAAATGATTTTAATTGATATATATATGACCTATTGATAATTTGATTTTGATGATAATAATAATAATAATTAAAGCAATTTATTAAACTTATATTTGAGAAGAGTATAAAGATTTAAAGACAATGCAAATGTAAATGGCAAGTTGAAAAGTATTAAAAGCACAAAAGACAAAAAAAATATCTTTAAAAAAATTAGAAAGAGTGTAAATCAAATAAAGTAAAAGAATAACGAAATGAAAATAGATTAAATAAATAAGAGTAAGAGAAAATGGCAATCTTCATTTTTTTTATTTTACTATGCTAATATAACAGGGTAAATAGAAAGTTCTTTAGAAATTTTATTTTAATGTTATTTATTTTATACTAAAAATTTTAATTTTAATTTTTTAAAAAATTTAAAAATTTGATTATTTTTATATTAGTGAAATATGCATTTAATGCTTGTTATATTATATAAATAATATATATAAGATTGTTTTGATTAGAATAAATATAATTGTAACTTATTTTTTTCTTGAAAGAGATGTTAATATAACATATTTATTATTTATTTATAAAGTTTTAAAGTAGAAAAAAAAATACCATATAATTTAGATTTTTTATTTATAGATTTTTAAAATTGGAAGTGTAATTTACCCTTAAATTTATAATATGATCTGTAAAAAGCTACTTGATGGTTCTGTAAAAAAGGTTCTGTTGTTTAATTATATGCAATGCTTGCTACTATTATGTGACTACTTATGGAAAATTTCAGTTGTTATTTTCTGGTGAATATTCTTAGTGGGCTGAATCTATCTGGGCATTCTGTAGGTGGGGAAAATGGATAACTCTAGCAAGTTTATTGGGCCTCAAAAAAATGGATAAAAAATTCATGGCCCAAATTTTAAGGAGGTTTTGGTAATCTCAATGAACATTGCTGATGTGACTTAAGGAGCACTTCGGAATCTCGTTAGCTTTTTGTGTCACGGATATTTCCTGTATCAACAGGGTGGCTTTATATTTTAAAGAGGAAAATTTTTCTTATAATTTTATTGAAATTATATAGATTTTATTTTTATTTTTATTTTTAAAATATAGATTTCAATTTAATTTTAAAATTTTTTACTAAAATACTTTCTATTAAAAAATTATATAAGAGAATATTTTAATTTTAAATATATATGGATTAATTGAATGTATTTTAATTAATATAAAATTGGATTAAAATACAGTATAATTTTTTATTTTAAAGAATGTCTTTTATTTATTTAAAAGATAGAAGAAAATTTTATATAATTTTTACAAAATTTAAAAAATATCTATGTAATTTATTTTATCTTCAATTAAAAATCTTGTAAACGAATTATGAAGTATTGTAGAGATTTAGAAAGTGGGGTATTGGTTATTAACAGAGTGGAGTATGAGAGACAATTCATCCTAATTTGAAAGTTTAATTGAAAAAAAAAAAACAATAACTCATCCAATATTATTTGAATGTTACAACGCTATTAATAGAATAAGATAGAGTTTGAATAATAAAAAGATCAGATTTAGATGTAATTCTTTATATTTTTACTATTAAAATTTTTAATTAAAATATAGCAAGTATATAGTTTTTTAATAATATTATGACATCTATCTAGTTTTATTGAAGAGTTATATAATTATCTGTAAAAATTATATACTAATTATGATATTATTAAAAAATTATACATTTATTATATTTTAATTAAAAATTTAATAGCAAAAATATTAAAAAAATTATACATAAATTTTTTTATAATATAATTTTTTATTTACCCTTAATATAAATGAAGAAAAAAATAAAGTTGAATGGATTATATATATATATATATATATATATATATATATATGTGTGTGTGTTTCTTTATTAAGCTTGAATTGTGTTTTTTCTTGTAGTATTTAGGAGATGTGCTGTCTCTAATTGAGATTTTTGTTTTTGCTATTTTTTATTTGCTAATCTCGATTGCCTTCCTCCCTCTTTTAATGGATTTAGCCTTTGTCTATGGTACTGGTTTCTTCTTGTTTATATAAATAATTTTTTTAAAAAAGTTTGAAATAACCTAGGAGATAGATATATGTGTGTGTTTAAATATATTTATATATCTATATAGAAGAACAAATAAACAACATACAAAGAGAACCAACATATATTTATCGATTAAGCCTTTTAAGAGTCTTAATTCTTCTAAGATTTGAGCTTATTATCGAATTTTTTGAAATAAGTTGCAAATCGTTAAAATCTAACTCAAAAATTGAAACTCTTAGAAAAAAAAAAAAAAAGAATTTTATGATACAAGGAAAAGTACTCTCACAAAGAAATAAAATATACTGAACGAAGGATGCTGTAAAAAGAATTTTTAAAAATTAAAATAAAATAAAAGGATTTAAAATGTTTCCAAAGGTGCATGTCAATTTTTTTTTCAAGGTTGTTTGGTATGTATGCTGGAAGTAGATTTTATTTTTATAATTGTGTATAATGTCTATTATATTTTTATAATTATTAATTAATAATATTTATCTTCTATTATTTTTTTAAAGTAAGGATATAAAAATTATTTTTACTTCATAATTATTTTTATTTTTATTTTTAACTTTATATGTATTAATGTTATGAACGTAAAATGAGTATAACAGCTATGAAATATTATTCCTCAACCCATAAGAAAAAATGTATCAACTATATTGTTAAGTGATTACAGTTATTATAAAAAAGGAAAGCATTATCAATATGGACATGAAAGGGAAAACAAAACAAAATAGAGAGAGAAATTGTCAGAGGGAAAATTTCAAAAAGAGAGAGAGAATTATTATCCAGCCTCCTCTTCCTCCTTGTGCTCACTATCAATTAATGCCTTGCTCTCTCAACTTCCACATGGGACGTCTCACCCAAGTGCTCGTGCAAATTTCTCTTTGTTCATGTGATTGGCTCATGCTCTCGTTTGCATGCAACACACGTGATTGTCTTATCGCACCACTATCACTCATGGCCTCCTTTCTAACCACATCATCCTTCACCATGGCATTAGCCATCATATTATCGCTCCCATTAAGATTGAACTTGTCCCCAAGGTCAAAGGTAAGATAATTTTGAGTCACCGTTTTAAGAGATTCCCACGTAAGAGGAACCATGTCACCCCAACTGATAAGTAGTTGTGTATCTTGGTTGAATCACTACATCAAAAAAAGGGTTTGTTGACAGTTATTTTTACCTTTTAGTAACAGTTTCTAACCGCCAACAATGCAAGCGCCAAACAAGCATAACAAATTTGTTAGCGGTTTTAATTTTTGTTGACAATTATTTTTGTATCTGACAACAAAACGAGGTTTTTATTGGAGGTTATTTTTAAAAACCATGCAACAAAAATCCTAAAATAACGGCCAACAAAAACTTTAAATAACTGCTAACAAAAATTAGCCTTTTCTTAGCATTTTTATTTAACTACTAACAAAAGTCAATAATTTTGTTGGTGGCTTTAGTTATAACTGCCAACAAAAGTCAAAATTTTTGTTATCAGTTATTTTGTAACCACTAACAAAAGAAATATTTGTTGGTGGTTTAGTTTTAACTACCAACAAAAGTCATGCTTTTGTTGGCATTTTTTACTTGCCAACAAAGATTGAGTTTTGTTGGCAGTTCTAATTATAACTGCCAAGATTTTGTTTTGCATTTTATTTCTTTTTTATTCTATAGTTTTGCTAACCATAGATTATTCACCAACTTAACAACCAACGAGAAGAACTATTATAAAGCATTCAGATGACAATTACAATCAATAATCAAATGTTACTAAATATTATAAAACCAGCAAATTTCAACTAATTTATCAATAGATACTACTGGAATACGTATTGAGACCACTTTTCCATAGGTTCATCTATTTGAGTATTAGAGTATTCTTGGCAATATGCATCTAGGAAGTACTGCAAAATGAAATAACAACAATTTGAAGTTAGATGATTGGAATTATTCAAATTTTAGAAATATTTTTTTAAAACAAGTTCTATATTAAAAAAAATTTAGTAACATAACGGCTTAAAAATAGAAATTTTCGGGTCTTAAGCCCTCTTTTATAGCAAATTACATACTAATACCACTAAATACAATTTGTAAAAGTAGATCACCAACAACTATACATCATATAGTTATATTTTATTACAAAAGAAAATATAGAGGTAAGGAAAATCATCCAATTATTTAAAGGAACTGAATTACATACCATGTTTGGGATCATTGACCATCCGTGTATAACGATATCTTTCATGAATCTTATCACGTAGAACTCACAGTCTGTGTTATTTAGTTATTTTGGACACTGTAAAAATCCAATAAAAACATATTACATTTAAAAAATTGTGTGCTCAATAATTGCCTAAATATTAATAAATATCTTTACTTTGTTCCATTTGTATAACGTGGCAAGTGTTTTTGATTTTGGCACCTTAAACCCACGATTTGCACGAAATATCACCACTGCTTTGTCAAGCAAGCGAAAAAAAAACTTAATATAAAAAATTATTTTGAAATTAAAACACATACCTATATAGAAATACGTAAAAAATAAATGCATCTGCTTATTGATTAAATAACTCCTGCATCTGCTCATGGTTCGTTTGATCACCATTCAAAGGATCTATGTAATATATCTTTGGAGCACATGGATTAATGACGATTAACATCCAATGTGCTCTAAAACAATTAACCAATGTTAGTAAATTCTAATTAAACATTTGCCATTCAAATTGCATATAATTGAAAAGTTTAATACTAAATAACTCACCCTTGTATGTAAACAGTCAAGAATAACACCTCATTTTCTACTCTTTTAGCAAACAAATATGCTACTTGTTGTGATTGACTTGTAAGTTGGCTATACAGCGTTTGTGGAGAAAAAGCAGCAATGTTATGGGGATTGATAAACACGAACCTCCTTGTAATGTTGCCAAGGACTAAGAACGTATGCTATAAGTACCTAAGATGAAGAAACTAATGAATTAATGATAAACTAATATAAACATAGTAAATAATAGTAAATACACAGTAGATAAAGTACCTAATATATAAATTAATAACAATGGCCCCTATCATTTCATGTTGGAGGATCTCATTTATGACTTCCATTGTAAGCACATCATGTGTTTCCCTATTATGAATCTCTTTATCAAAATTTACAATTTGTAAGTTATCATTCCCTAACATTTGTTCTGCTAATGCTTTAAAAGTCAATTTGTATTTGTTTGAAACCTGAGGGTCGAGTTTTGGCTTTGATGGTGCAGTCATTGATTCCTTACTAAGTCCTAACACTTTTAGGTGTTTTCCCTTTGATTGTGCAATAAAGTAAGTCAGTTTAATTTAAAATCAATAGAGAATTATAAGAGAGTGAACCATAAAGAAGTGTAAACTAACAAATCTATCTTGATAGAGCTACCGTAATGAGATTGGTGGGCCACGTAATGAAACTCCCCATTGCTTATCCTACTATTCTTGCGTCCTCAATAGGAATAGGCAATTCAGCATTCTTTTCCATAAGGATATTAACCACTACTCTTATGTGGTTGGTGGATAATATTGCATTGTGAAGTATATCACCTGCAATATTATATGTACGACTCTTTATAACGATATGACGAGTAGGGATGTCTAATCATAACAGACAGTTTGCTTCACCCTAAACAAATCATAACAAAAGAAATTATTGATAAGTAGTGAAAACACTTAACTATTGACATAGTTAAAGAAAGAAATTACCTCAGGGAGATGTTGAGAGGCAAGTGTGCAGCTGTCTTTACCACTGGGGCTAACGTCTACTGCCTGCATCCCAATCATCTGCATCTTGATTAAATTTTCAAAAAGACGTCGTTGATCTTCCAGTTGCTTTCTCAACTCAAATTACTCTTTCTCTTGTCTCTCCACCTTTTCTCTCAACTCAGTAACCTCAGTTGAAGAATGCAACTTTGAGCACTTTTGTCTCTTAAAATAATCTCTTTGACTAACGCCAAAGTTGACACCCCTAACACGACTAGGGTACTCTGGGATACCAAGTGCCTTGCCCAATATATCATCACTCCCTGGATGCACATCGCCTTTTGTGAGAGTCTGGATAAGGTATCCTGTGACATATAAATTAAAAAACAAATATTATTAAAAGTGGAAAAATAAAATAGATTTATTGACAATTTTGATAATAAATTAATACTTACACATTTGTTCCAAACTTCAAGGACGTGCTCATTGTCAATTTTGCCAGCTTTATTGTTTCGAGCTACCTTTCAGAGAATGTAACAGGATACTGAGCTAACTTCTAATCCCTCATGCTCGATTTATGTATTAGGACAAAAAACGAATGTGTTAATATTGCATCACAATATATATATATATATTCATAAATATATAACATTTATATTCACATACCATCTGTTGTTCAAGACCTAAGTATCCCAATCGGCTTTTCCTATATGGGTATTAAATATTCTTTGCTCTTTCTCGATTATCCTGACTTAATTTTTATGAAAACATAATAATCTAATCAATACATATTGTTACACATTAAAATGAATAACTATATATTGTAGAATATGATTACCTAAAAAGACTTATGTTGTCATCTACCAGTAAATATATCCCAAGCCTGAGTAATCATAGCTTGAAATAATTCAGGAGGATGGTTAAGAATGTTCCTATTAGCATCTCTTAAGAATCTACTACTGAGTATATAGCGAAACGATCTTAATGCATTGTCGACTGTCCTAAGTACAAACCTCATTCGACTCTGATCAATATGAAAAGATATATGCAAACCAACATAATTCACTTGTCAAAGCATGTATATATAAGAAAGCCCATAATGCTTGTGGCAGAATATGTTACTGCTATTTTATCCCAAATGGAATTTTTCGTGACATTATCAACCTTTCGCCAATCATTAACAGTAATGGGTACATTCATGTGAGCCACAAATCCGATATAGCTTATTAATTTTTGATCATTTTTCCTAATTGGTTGACCTTTGGCATTCCACTGAACCTTGAATTTCTTTCCAATACTTCTTGCGCGGGTCACCTCTTTTAGGACTGTCAAACCTTGTTTAATTTGGTGTATCTCCTTCATCACATTATCTGGAGCACTGTCATGACCACCTGGAAAAGTAATTCTCCTATAATGAAATTCAAATACATTAGTTAAAAGAATAAGCAAAATTAATTTCGAGGTTAAAAGAAAAAATATTTAAAAAATTCAATAGGACATATAAAGAAATTAAATAATAAAATAAAACATACGCATTTAAGATAATCTTTTTCTTTTTCTCAAATGATTTAGACTTTTTTGCCCCTTCTTTAAAATTCAAATGCCCTCTTTATGATCATCTCTCATATTCAAAACATCATCTTCAATGGAATCACTTTCAAGCAATGTCCCCAAAAAGGGATCATCCTCAACATTGGTATGTTAAATGTGTTGAACACTATCTTTGTCTTCATCTATTTTGTTTGTCAATAGAACAATAGACCACTTCTTACTACCAAGATCAAGGACATAGAATACTTGTTATGCTTAGGATGCAAAAATAAAATGTTCGTCTTTGTATCCTATCTTATTAAAATTCACTTGGATAAATCCTGACTTATCAATCTGAAAGTCGTTCTTGTTGTCAACCAATTTACAACCGAAGACCGGCACCCGAACAAAATGTAGTCCAACTCCCATATGTGTTCAATTATCTTAAAGTATGACATGTTCGCATAGATATGGCTTTTGTCTTTAACATAAGAAATATGCATAAATTAAGCTGTAAGAGTTACACTCCGATCATCCTGCACTTTTGTATAGAAAGTGTAGTCATTTATGAGATAACCAATGTAAGAAAGGACATGTTAACTTGGACCTCTTGCTAACCATCTCAATTTTTCAGAAATTGCACCAGGATTTGCATCAAACTCCAAGAAAATATAATTTCTGAGCCAATCTATAAAAACCTGGTTATATTCTTTCAACATCCAACTTTTATTCTTATTGGGGTTCAAGCTTATAAGTATCTCCTTGTACTTCCACACTTATGGCTTAACCTCATCAGAGTTGTGTAGAATATATAGGTGTGCTTGCTCCCACTTTGTACTTGTGATGTGTCACACCTCATAGATTTAAGTACGTTGACGCAAAAGAGGAAAATTAAAGAGTGTAATTATGGGTATTATTTTCGAATCATATACATTTTTTTTTAGGTGACTTTTGTAGAAATTTTGGCAGAGTCTCCTCTATAATTCAGACCTCCCGATATTTCTACAATATGTCAGCCCAACATAATACACCCAAAAAGGGCAACCCGTATTCATTCAGACCAAAATAAAGTTCTAGGGAGTGGGGATACCCTATCTATGATTCAGTGGAGCCAACTTTACAAGGTTCAGAACAAAATAGGTTACACGCATACAAACAAAATACACCCACATGAGCAACTGCAGGCTCACCAAAAGAAGTAATCAAGAGATCGACAACTAGTAGGCTGTTGAAGGTAGATTAGGGTCTGCACTGCTATCTAAAAAAAATATTTTTAAAAAAATGAGTTTGATACTCAATGAATAAGTAATGTCAACCTTTTTAAAATAAAGATAGGGTCAAATATATATATATATATATACCACATGAAACATGCTTTATGTAAATTCTTTCTTAAAATGCACTGAAAGCATCTAAGCAGAACCAATTGGAACAGACGCAGAGCACACAGCTCGCGGGAAAAATAACTACAGACGCAAAGCATTCAGCTTGCGAGAATAAAATGACTCTGCGTGTGGTGGCCTACACACTGGGCTAGCACCACCCCTGCTAGCTGAGGTACAGATCATGGTGCACCAGGGCTAACATCCAATGCTGTTAGCTACAGGGTTCTAAGCAGATAACTTCATAAAACAATACATTTTCTCCAATTAACATTTCAGACAGAGTATCTTCCAGATCGGTTTCATAGTAAATTTTCCAAATAACTCAAACATTTGTCAATTTGTAAAATTTCATGTTCAAGTTGATTTGTTTTCGTAAACATGCATATGATAAAACATTTAAATATGTATTTCCATGAATAGATTATCAAATTTTAGAACACTGCAAGGAAACTTAGTAACAAAATAATAATTTCTCGTTTACTCACAGTCTGCATTATTTACTCATCTTCCAAGATATTACAGAAATTCCCTGCCCAATTCTCAGCTATGACTCAATCTCCTGAATACCCTACAATATCCGTTCACCAGGTTTTAAAAGGTGAATCACTCCAATTTATCTCATACAGAATTTATCTTATTTTTAAAAATTATTCCTCTACTAAATTTCACGCCCTCCATACTCATACAATATATACAATATACATATATTGTGCCATTTTCTCCCTAATTCTACTTAGGAGCTAGACTCAAAACCCAGAAATAAAGGAAATGCATACCATCTCCAATCTGCAGCAACACACGTTAAAAGGAAGCTTGTTCTGCATAAACAGAATTTAGCAAGTAAGAAAAAGCACACTGGAATTTGGTCTTAAATTAAGAAATATATGCAAAAATTGGGAGGAATTAGCGTGTAGGAAAGTGGGCATACAATTTAGCATGAAGGAAGTTAAGATTAATCCAACCAAAATCATCTTCCTACACCACTTTTTGTCTTCTGCGCAGCACTTAGCTAGCTAACCACACACCACAACACGTTCAGAACTCGAACAACACAAGGGAGGGGAACGCCTTTCAAATGGAATAAGAAGAAGCAATACATATAGTGACAACTCCAACCCTAGAGAACACTATATAACATTAATCTCCAGCCACAAACAGCCACAAAGCTCTGCCTTAAAACGAAGAGGAAACAAGCTACAAGAAGGGCGAACCAGAAAAAGCAAAATAACGTGAACAGAGGAGAGAAGATGAGCCCAGCAGAAACAATTCATATGACATAAATTTCAGACCTGGGAGAGTAATTTTCTGGCGTGATTTCACCAGCAACCAACAGCAAAAACGTAGCAAATCAAAGGAACAACCAACAGCAACAGAAACTCAAAACAGAGACAGCAAAAATGGTGCTGAACAGAGGAGAAGAAATGAAATTTTTGACTAGCACCAACTTCGTCCAGCATAAAGGTTTTATGCGACTGAAATGAAGCAATTCAACTAGATAGGCAGCAGAGGATAACTCGCACAGCACGAAGAAGCAGAAGGAAGCAACGCACAGTGACAGCAATGGAAATACAGAGCCTCTGATATACTTCTGCAGTTTTCTCTGGTTGAAGGGACGTGGGTTGCAGAAGCTTGAAGTAAATGCCATAAAAACCAATCTTAAAGTGAATAGAAGGAGGGATATATCAATAAATTTTTAGAAGGAAGAAGGCTGGTACGTGGCAGCTTCACAATCTTCATTGAAAAGTCAAACTTCCCCTGCACCCATATAGATTCATGCACGTCGGATCTTACATGATGCTAACTATTTCATTTCCCATAATCCCTCCCCAGCAAATCTTTTTATGTGTCGAGATACCAGAAACCCAATATTATAGACATTAGATAGGTATTTAGTACGGAATTCAATAACTTCTTTGACTATGTACCGTTCAACAATACAACCTTCAAGTCGACTTTGATTTTTAACAAACCCTTTGAATATCATCATATAACGCTTAATTGGATACATCCACCTTAAATAAGTTAGGCCAAATATCAGTGTCTCCCTAACCAAGTAAACAATTAGGTGAACTATCATGTTAAAAAACGAAGGTAAGAAATGTATCTCAAGCTTGCACAAAGTAATTACAATTTGTCTTTGTAATGATGGCAATTTTGCAAGGTCAATCACTTTGCTGCAAATGGACTTGAAGAAGAAGCATAATTTAGTAATTGTCCTTTGTACTTTTTGGGACAAAATAGAATGTAGAGCCATCAAAATCAGATCTTCCATTAAAACGTGACAATAATGAGACTTAAGACCCTTCAATTTCAGATCTTTCATTGATACAAGTCTTCTAATGTTTGAAGAATACCCCTCTGGAACCTTAACTTCGTCAAAAAGTTCACAAAAATAAATTTTTTCTTTCTGAGATAGAGTATGCACCTCACGAGGTAAATAAGTACGACGTTTCTCCTTCACCGGTGCTAATTCTCCTCTTATTCCCAAAGTAACTAAATCCAATCTCGCCTTAATCCCCTATTTGGTCTTTCTTGGCACATTAAGTAATATACCTATTACACTGTCACATGCATTTTTCTCGATATGTATGACATCAAGGAAATGTCTTACATACAAAGACTTCCAATATGACAGTTTAAAGAAAATAGACATTTTCTTCCACCCACTTATCCTAAGGTGTCATATAAAAGGTTTGCTGAAATTATTATCCAAATCCTTTACCTTTTCATACAGCTGCTCACTAGTCAATGGCAAAAGTGCACTAGTTTCCTTTGTCATCCCATTGAAAGTTTTTCTCCACTACTAGTAATGATGTCTCAGAGGTAAAAATATGTGTTACCTGAGAAAGACATTCTTTATGTAATGTTCCAACCGCATGGAATGTGTGCCCTCTCGCAAATAAGGCATCCATAACGTCTTTTGATATTATATCCAGACAAATTACCATATGCTACAAAGTCATTGATTGTCCCAAAGAGCATAACTCACATGTTGAATCTTTCTTTCCTATATCCATCATATACCTTCACTCTTGTCTCCCACATTAGCTTCAAATCTTTAATTAGAAGAGTCAAGTATATGTCAATATCATTTTCAGGTTGCTTGGGTCCAGAAATTAGCATAGACAACATCATATACTTATGTTTCATGCATAGCCATGGAGGTAGGTTATAAATCACCAAAACCATTGACCGTATACTATAGGTACTACTTTGGACACCGTGTTGGTTCATTCCATCAATAGCTAATGCAAGGTGTAGGTTTCTGTCTTCTTGCCCAAAATCAGAATACTCATGATCAATTTTTTTTCATTGAGGAAAATTTGCAGAATGTTAAAGCTTTCTTGAATTCTTTCATCAGCATGCCATGTCAAGTGTTTTTCATCTTTTGCACTGTTGTACATGCGTTTAAATCTAAGTATGGAGGGAAAATACCATACCACCTTTGTTGGACTCGATTTTTTCTTCTTATATCTAGAGGCATTACACTTTGGACACTTTTCTAATGATATATATTCATTTTAAAATAAAATACAATCATTGGGACAAGCATGTATCTTCTCATAACTTATGCCAATACAGCATAACATTTGTTTAACCTCATATGTTCGATTAGGAAGCTCATTATGTTCTAGTAGCATGCCTTGCAAAAAGTGCAAGCAATTCTATAAAACTATTATCACTCAATCCATTTCTCGCTTTCAAGTTGTACAATTTCAACACTGCTAACAATCTTGTAAATTTAATATAGCCAGAATACCATATTTTTTTTACATCACTTTTCAACCTCTCAAATATTTCAGGACAATCCTTAAGATCTGTTTCAACAACATTTGCCATCTCTTCAAAACGATTAACCTTGTATGTATCTGTGTTGAAATCATTTAAGGCACAACTCCCACTATACTCCCAGTTACTATACTCATCCTTTGTCTCGCCATGCTTTGTCTAACATGTATAACTGTGGTTAATCCCATTACACACTAAATAATGTTTCAACTTATTTGCACTAATTCACTTCATATGACAGCAATTTAAACAAGAGCATATGATTTTACTAGAGTCTTTTGCATGCTCAACTGCAAACTTAACAAACTCTTTCACTCCATCCTCATATTCCCTAGACAGACGATTGGCAGACATCCATTTCTTATCTATATACCTTTAATTTTCAATCTAAAAAGAACCAATTGAAGAGAAATATGATTAATGACTCTTATTTTGCTTGGATTCATACCTATTATTTTACTAAATATAACTCTATTTAATTATTCTTTTGTTATAATCTATATTAAAAAAATCAGCAGCATGACAACATAAAAATGCAAGTTTTACAGGCACAAAACAATATATTCCAGCAATCCATAATCAAAGAATAGTTACAGAATAAATTTTCTCTCCTTTTATGTAAGTTATAACTTACATATATTATATTTTGCTAATTCTATCATACCCAAAGAATTATTTTGTAAAAAAAAGAAATTGTTTTAAAAAAGGCACAGATGTAAAAATAGAAGAATGAATGGAGGATGAGAACCTAAAATGGAGAAAAACAATTACCACTTGATTTGTTCAAAGCAAAAATACATTAATTAAAATAAATTAATTTTGTAAAAAATAAAAAAATGAGATGAACTTACAGGGGAGTGGGAACGAGGTGGGGTGAAGGGTGGGGTGAGGGAGAACAGTGCACAGGCAAGACGAGGGGCAAACGAGAGTTGTGAGGCAAGGAGAACAGCGACTAGCACGACGCAAGTGAATGGCAGGAGGGTCGATAGAGGAGAAAGGCAGGACCCAGAACAAAAAATGTACATATGCGAGACAAAGAGTGAATGATGGCAGGACACGAGGTAAACGATGGCATGACGTGTGCGCAAGGAAAAGAGAATGGCAGGTAGAAGTATAATGGCAAGAAAGGAAGAAGGGAGTATGCATGCAGTGTGAGAGGAAGAAGTGAAAGGGGGTGGACACTAAAAGCATATTTGGGGAGTTTAAATGAAAAATAATTGGTGATTCTAGAAGAACCGCCAATAAAGGCATAACCTACATTGGCAATTCTTGAAGAACCGCCAACATAGGCCATATCCTTTGTTGGCCGTACTTAACGTAGGATATGCCTTTATTGGTGGTTCGTGTTCTTAACGTAGGATATGCCTTTATTGGCGATTCTAAACGAACCACCAACAAAGGTCTTTATTGGCAATTCGTGTAGAATTGCCAATGTATCCAATGATCTATTATTGGCGGTTCCACACAAACCGCCAATAAAGGATACTTTGTTTGCGGTTCTTGGGATCCGCCAACAAAGTTTCGGAGGTTGATATGTCCTTTGTTGGCGGTTCGAAATGAATTGCCAACAAATTGTTAACCTTTGTTGGTGGTTTTAATCGAACCGCCTACAAAGGTTAGCTTTTGTTAGTGATTCATATAAACCGCCAATAAAGAGCCTTTTTGTTGGCAGTTCATATAAACCGCCAACAAAGCTTTTGTTTTTTGTTAGCAGTTTCTATAAACCGCCAACTATACTTTGATTTTGTTATGTGCACCTATAAATCTTTTTTCTGTGGCAGTGAATCCAGAGCCATGTCTCACTGCGAGAATGTCAACTGGCTGTAACAAAAGACCTTTAGGAGTAGTGGTTAATGGAAAAAGAAGGTATGGTGTGGCATTTTCTCCATGAAACCGTTTCAAGAGTGAAACATGAAAAACAGGATGTATACGAGAGCCTTCTGGTAAGGCAAGTTGGTACACAACAGAGCCAATACGTTTTACAATGGGGAAAGGACCAAAGTACCTCATGCTAAGTTTATGGTTCCTTTATAATCTCACAGAATGTTGACGATATGGTTGTAGTTTCATTAACACTTGATCTCCCTCTTGAAACAAGAAATCAATCCTCTATTTATCTGTATAAAACTTCATTTTCACTTGAGCTTTATGAATGTTATGCTTAAGTCTCACTAAGACATGGTCTCGCTCTTGTAACTGCAATTACAAGTCGGGCGTGGTTGAACCATCCCAAGTAGCTTTAACATGTGGCAGAGGATCTTGATTGTATAGCACCTTAAGGTGAGTCATGCCAATTGAGGTTTGAAAAGAAGTGTTGTACCAGAGTTCGCCCCAAGCTAAGTAATCAACCTATATCCGTGGAGTGTCTAAAACGAAACATCACAGGTACATCTCAAGACACTTATTAAGAACCTCTGTTTGGCCATCACTTTGAGGGTGATAAGCCAAAGTGAAATGCAACTTAGTTCCTTACAACTTAGACAATTGTTTCCAAAAAGTACTGGTAAAAGCAAAGTCATGATCAAATACAATTGTCCTTGGGAACCCATGTAAATGTACAACCCCCTATAAGAATGCCTCAGCAACTTGTCTACTAGTAAAATCACCTCAAAGACGCATGAAATGGCCATACTTTGACAATCGATCTACTACGACAAAAATGACTAAGTAACCTCTGACCACTGGTAAAAGTGGTAATGAAATCCATGGTAATGTCCTCCCACACCAAGTTTGATATTAGTAGTGGACTTGACAAACTAGCAGGCTATAATTGAAGGGACTTTGCTCATTGATAGGCTTCATAATATTTCACAAATTAACGAATATTCCTTTTCATATTTTTCCAAAAAAATAACATTGTAATTCAATGAAAGGTTCTTAAAGACCCTGAGTGACCACTAACTATAAAAGCATGAAACTCCTTTAATATTTGTTATATTATATCTCGGGCATCATTAAGAATGACTAATCTGCCCCTCCAATAAACTAAATCACAACGTTGCAACAAATTCCATTAATCAAGGAGTGGATTGATGTACCTTCAATTATTGTTGAATATCCTCTAAGAAGGTATTAACTGTATAGGTAATGGCCATGAAATGGTTTTGGGACAATGCATTTGCAACAACATTATGCTTGCTAGGTCTATATTCAATCCTGAAACGATACCCCATCAACTTAGGAATGCATTGCTCTTGATTCAATGTTTGAATTACTTGGTGATCCATGTGTTTCAAGCTCTCATAGTTTGTCTTGATAATGAAAAAATACCCAAATAAATAGTGTCTATATTTTGCTATAGCTTTAGTAATGGCCAATAATTCTTGAGCATACACAGATTGAGCTTGTTGTAAGAGTTAGCTTCTTTGAAAAATAAGCAAAAGAGTGACCTGACTAACTTAAAATGGCCCCAATACCCAACCTTGAGGCATCAATTTCTAATATAAATGGTTGAGAAAAAACTAATAATGCTAAAATAGAAGCTTGAATCATGGCATTTTTTAGTATTTCAAAATCTTCTTATACTTCGGTGGACTAATGGAATCTATCTTTCTTAAGTAGCTGAGTTAATAAGCTTGCCAACTGAGCATACGACTTCACAAATCGACAGTAGTAGCCCATAAGTCCCAAAAAAGCACATAATTGAATGATCGTAGTGGGAATTGGCCAACATTGCATTGATTCAATTTTCTTACAATCCATTTCAATGCCAGCCGCTGAAACTAAATGCCCCAAGTACTCAACCTTTCACTGTCCAAATGAAAATTTTGATAGCTTTGCATGTAACTGATGACATTCCAACGTTTCTAACATAATAGCCAAATGAGAAAATGGGAATCTGATATAGCATTATAAACCAATATATCATTAAAAAATATTTAAAAAATTATGTAAAAACAGCTAAAATATAGCATTCATCAGTGCTTGAAAGGTTGCAGGTGCATTTGTGAGCCCAAAGAGCATCACTAGCCATCCATATGGTCATTGGTGAGTTTTGAAAGTCATTTTCTCTCTGTCACGTGGATCCATCGAAATTCGATGATACCCTGCTTGTAAGTCTTGCTTGCTATAAAATTCAAAACCCTCAATTCATCGATGAGCTTATTGACTATAGGCAAAGGAAATGAATCTTTGACTGTCACTGCATTCAAAGCTCTATAATCTACACAGAACCTCCATAAGCCATCTTTCTTTCATACCAATAACACAGGAGTCGAATATGGACTCGATTTGGGTTTAATCAACCCCTATTGTAGCATATCTGAAACAAGTTTCTCAATTTTGTTCTTTTGTGAGAATGGATATTGATATGGCCAAACTTTAACCGGTCCTGCACCATTTTCTAGAAGAATCTGATGCTCTAACTCACGTTTAGGAGGTAGCCCTTAGGAACACTGAACACTTGAGCATATTGTTGCAAGATTTTTTGCATATTAGTGGGGATATCATATGGCCAAGTCAAATTTGATTGTGATTCTTCCACTGTTTTCTGGAGCTTGGAGAATGAACAATTTTGTTATTGCTTCAATAGTCTGCCAACGGGTTAATTTATGAAATTGACCTGAACCTGTTTAGGGACTGCTATAGCCTTTTGAGGTGGCAAACTTATTGCCATCAAAGAACTTAATAGTTGATTCGCCATAGTTGACCAAATGAGCCCTCAATGTTCTCAACCACGCTGCCCTAAGTACTACTTCAAACCTTGCAACAGCTAATACATAAACTGGCACTATAAAAGGATGGTCATAGATAACCACTTTTAATCCCCTTACTATGCCCCGACACTATATTTGATCGCAATTTGCCACCACAACCTTCATTGAAGGAATTGGTTCAATTGGTAAACTCAAGTGCTTAGCAACCAGAGGTGAATAAAATTATCTGAGCTTCCACTAGTTTAAGAATACTTACACTGGATGTCTCGAGATATACCTATCAAACCTCATTGTAGCAAGACTTGGTGAACCTTGATATACGTGCAATGATAAATGGTGAAGAGTAAGAGGCTTCTCGGTAAAATCTGTCACGCCAATGCCCCTGTCTGTCCATCGTTATCTTCTTGATCATCATCGTCACATTACATAATCATAAAGTGTTTATTTGGGCAATGATGTGAGGGAGTAAATTTCTCATCATAAGTTTAAGATAATCCCTTCTCTTGTCTCACCTGCTTTTCTGCCTGTGATAAACATTTCACCAGAGGACCTAGCTTCATACTCGGGGTTAGTAATAGTGCAGGTAATGAAGAATTCACTAGTGGATTACTCTTGGCTGTTAATAATGGTAATAGAGAATTGGTCTTAGTATTAAGAATAGTATTAACCGAAGTTGCTTTGTTTTTATTACCTGTCGCCAAAATGAATTTCTCATCGTACAAACATGCATAGGCTGCAGCTTGTAATAAAGAAGATGGGTTCTGAGCTGTCACATCTCGCTTCACTTCTGGTTTCAATCCATTGATAAAACAGTCTATCATCACTTAATTTGTCACCTCGTCCACTTTATTAGCCAATGTCATAAACTATTGATAGTATGTAACCGCATATCTGTTTGAATTAACTTAAATAGCTGGGTGTAAGGACTTTCAAAGCTTGAAGGTCTAAAATGCTCTTCCATGGCTTGGGTTAGAGCAGCCTAAGACAGAATCAACTAATTTTTCTGCATCATTTGATACTAAGGTATGGCAAGACTTTCCATATGAATAGTCGCTATGACTATCCTTTGAAAATATGGGGTAGTATAAAACATGAAAAATTGCTCGGCCTTAAAATTCTAACTTAGAGGATCAATACCATCGAATTTTAGGAAATCAATTTTTACCTATTGCAACTAGAATGGTTGGTAATTGGTAGCAAAACCCTAATAACCTTGAGTGATGATTAACGAGTTCGACTTGGATATCGCAGATCCTTCTAATTGCTTGATTAAAGATTCCATCAATTGAGACTAGTGTATCGTATCAATCAAATGATCCAAACGACCATTGGGATCTTGCGCCATCGCAAAGAATATGGGCTCAATCCTCTCCATTCTTGTAGAAGCATGAGCCTCCATTTGTTCCACATGATGAGAAACTCGCTTAATGTCCACTGCTAATTCCTTGAGTCTAATTCCTTCTGCCATTTCGTCTCTCAATGAAAGCACCAAAATTTGTTATCAACGTAAAATGAATATAATAGTTGTGAAATATTATTCCTCAACCCACCAGGAAAAACGTCTCAGCTATAAGTGATTACAATCACTATGAAAAAGGAAAGCATTATCCATACAAACATGAAAGGAAAACATAACAGAATAGAGGCAGAAATTGTCAAAGAGAAAATTCCAGAAAGAGAGAGAGAATTATCATCCAACCTCTTCCTCCTTATGTTCACCATCAATTAATGCCTTGCTCCCTCGACTTCCACTTGGGACGTCTCACTTGAGTGCTCGTGCGAATTCCTCTCTACTCATGTGATTGGCTCGTGCTCTCATTTGCATACAATGCATGTGACTGTCTTATCGCACCACTATCATTAGCTGCCTCCTTCCTAACCACATCATCCTCTACCATGGCATAAGTCATTGTCACACCTGAAAATGCGACCGTATGGCGCCTTTCTCAAAGAAAAATAAGAAGATTTCGAATTTCTCAAATGAAATCGAAAATCGAAATTCAAAATTGAAATAAGATGAAATAATGGATAGGGTTCAGGAGTCGCCACCAAAATTTTAATTTTTAAAAGGCAAAACTTTGGAAAAGCCTTTATTTGGAAAATGGTCTACAAACCAGAAAAAGGATCCGGGAGTCGATTGTGAGTGGAAAAGGTGTTAGGCACCCCACTACATCCGTTACTAAAAACAGTTACCCTAAGTTAGTAATGCAAAAATAAAATGGCCTTGATTCTATCTTAATTCTCCTTACAAATCACATGCAAAATAGGAATAAAGAAATAAAAGGAAATAAAGTTGAAAGTAGAAAAGGAAATCAACGTTAAAGTAAAACGCGAAGAAATTTAATAATTGAAATAAAAAGGAAAGAAAAGAAATTTAAAAAAAAATATTTTATTTACAGGGGCGAACTTGACCTAGGATGGGAGCCTAGGGCTTACGTACCCTCTAGAAGGGATCAAAGTCCATGTAGTTCGAGTGGGAGATTATATTTAGTTAATGTTTTGTTTGGTTTTTGTTTTGTTTTTTTTTTCATTTTTAATTTTTGATTAATTTTGTTTTGTTTTTTGTTTTTTTGTTATTTTTTTGTTTTGTTTTTGTTTGATTTTTAATTTTTGATTAACTTTGTTTTGTTATTGTATTTTTTTCTTTCTTGTTTTCTGTTTGTTGTTTTTTTCTAGTTTTTTTAGGTTTTTCTTAGTTTTTAGTTTGTGTTTTATTTATTTATTTATTTTTATGCTTAACTTTGTTTCTTCCCTTTTTCTTGGTTAATTTTTATTTTATATCCTGTTTTTTTTTGTTTATTTTTCCTTGTTGATTTTATCCTCCTTTTTGGTTTTCTTATTGTTTTTGTCTTTCAATTTTTTTCAATAAAATTCTTTTATTAGATATGACTTTTGTTCTTGATTTTTGTTTATTTGTTTCACCTACTTTCTCTTTTTTTATTGATTTTGTTTTGTTTTTTCTCTTTTGTTCTCTTTTTTAGTTTTTTTTTGTTTCCTTTTATTTGTTTTATTTTTTTGTTTTTATTTCTTTTCTTTGTTTTTTTGTCTTTATTTATTTATTTTTTCCTTTTTTGTTTTCTTAAAAAAAATTAATTGTTCTTGCTTTGTTTTATTGTTATTATTTTCTTTTTGTTTAAGTGATGAGTGAAAAAAAGAGGTAAAAAAATCATTAAGTTTTTCATTTTTCCATTTTTTTCTTGTCTCTTTTATTTTTTTTTTTGGTTTCAATTCCATTTTTTTAAAATTTTTTGTTACTCCCTCTTTGATTTTTCATTTGTTTTAATTTTAGATTAATGGGCCTTTGCTTCTTTTCTTTCTTTTTTTTTTTAATATTATTTTTTTAAATTCTTTCTCCTTTCATTTTTTTAGCTTATTAAACTAAAAAAACCTATTTGATTTTTTTTATTAGTTTAATTTTATTATTATTTTTGGAGCATTCCCGCACAAAATACGGTATTCACAGTTGTCCCTCTTTACTTGTTTCTTAGGCAAAGAAATTGAAAATGTAATTTTTGATTTTTTTTTCTGCATAAGAAATAAGTAAAGATAAGAACACGTATTTTGTTTGGGGCAATTTGATTGCCTTCTGACAATATGCAAGAGGAAAGAACAACCCAAACAAAATATGGTATTTACAAGTTACCCCTCTTTACTTATTCTTTAAGTAAGGAGATCGAAAATACAATTTTTAATATCGTTAGTTTAAGAATAAGTAAAGATGGAAACATATATTTTGTTTGGGGAGCTAATAGGTCAAGGAGAGTTAACTTACCTGGATGTGCTGGAACTTTTTGGATGCCTTTTCGAGCAGGACTTTTATTGGTGCCTGTTCTGGCAAGACTTAAAGGTGCCTATTTTGGTAGGACTTTGATGCCTATTCTGGTAGGACTTTTGATGCCTGTTCTGGCAGGACTTAGGTGTCTATTTTGGTAGGACTTTGAGTGCCTGTTTTGGTAGGACTCTTATTGGTGCCTATTCTGGTAGGACTTTGGTGCTTGTTCTGGCAGGACTTTGATGCCTATTCTAGTAGGATGTTTGATGCCTGTTCTGGCAGGACTTATGTGCCTATTCTGATAGGGCTTTTGGTGCCTGTTCTAACAGGACTTTGATGCCTATTTTGATAGGACTTTGATGCCTGTTCTGGCAGGACTTTGATGCCTATTCTGGTAGGACTTTTGGTGCTTGTTTTGGCAGGACTTAGGTGCCTATTCTGGTAGGACTTTTGGTGCCTGTTCTGGCAGGACTTTGATGCCTATTCTGGTAGGACTTTTGATGCCTGTTCTGACAGGACTTTGATGCCTATTCTGGTAGGACTTTGAGTGCTTGTTCTTCGTAGGACTTAAATGGTGCCTGTTCTTCGCAGGACTTTGAGTGCCTGTTCTTCACAGGACTTTGGGTGCCTATTCTTCGTAGGACTTAAGAGTGCCTATTCTTCGTAGGACTTAAGGTGCCTGTTCTTCGCAGGACTTTGGATGCCTATTCTTCGTAGAACTTAAGGTGCCTGTTCTTCGCAGGACTTTGAAGGTGCCTATTCTTCGTAGGACTTAAAAGGTGCCTTTTTTGGTGAATTTTTTTAATTTGAAGACTTTTCTTCATTTATTTAAGTTTTATGCAAAGTAATGCACCTATACGAAATGTGTAATGCATGCAAAATGCTTAGCTTTTAAGTTTAACACCTCAATGTTGCCTCGATATAAATCAAGATCATTGTAGGTGTCAAAAGTATGAAGCAGGTGGGATGCTAGAATTTAGGGAACACATTTTTGTTGTGCCCCAATATGAACTTGAGGTCCATATAATGTATGCCCAGGTGAAATGCAAGAAGCATATAAGATGCTTTATGGAATGCTAAGTATTTATTTTCACTTGCCCCAACATGAACTATGGTCTAAATAATGTATGCAAATGTAGAATGCATGAACCATGTAATGCAAATCTTCTTTTTGCTTGCCCCAGTGTCAACTAGAGGCGATGCGATGTATGCGAATGCGAGGATGGAGAAAACATGTGATGCTTTATTTTATGAGATGCAAATTTTCTTTTGTTTGCCCCAGTGTAAACTAGAGGCTATGTGATGTATACAAGTGTGATGATAGAGAGAATATTGGTGCTTTATTTCATGAGACGCAAATTTTCCTCTAAGTCCTCCAATGTGAGCTTAGTTTAATGTGGGGTATGCATGAGCATGATATGTGAAGCATATGAAATGTAAATTGTTATTTCTCTCTTTTACTTTGTAAAGTGACAAATGCATATTTTTTCCTTGTCTCCATGTGAACCTGGTAATAGGTGATGCATATGGGATACAAGGTTTTTTTTTTAATTTATTGCAAATGGAAAAGAGAGAGAAAAAGAGAAAGAAAAGAAAAAAAAATGAAGACATTGTCTCTAAACATTCTTAAATTAATTTTAATCACCTCAAAAGAAAAGGGAAGAGAGGGAACATTATTTCTAAATGTTTTTATTAATTTTAAACTTCGAAATTCTTTTTTTTTTTTTTTTTCTTTTTTTCCTTTTTTATAAATGGAATCATCTCAAAGGGACATTAGTTTTTGGTGTCTTTGACTTGATTTTGAGTTTTGGATTTGTTTTTTTTTATATATTATTTAAAAAAAAATTGATGATGAAAATGTGATTCCCTCCTTTTTTAGTTCTTTTTTTTTTAAATCAATTTGAGTTGGAAAGAAAAAGATGCTTTGTTTGTGTACAAAATCAATGCAAGCACATGATACATGAAAAATCTCAAAATTTATAAAATGTAGGATTTTTAACCCTTTGCCTTTGGAAAAATTTCACACCTTAGCTCCTTCCCTGTCTCAATGAAAAAAGTTGAATTTTCAAGTGCCCTACCAAATTTGCCCCTTGTCATTTGGATGCAAGAATTTATTGATGGATTTTGGCTAGCTGCAAGCGCTCTTGAAGGAGTATCCCAAGGTAAGAAGACCTAAAGCTTTTGCTTGGACTTATTTTTAAGTGATTTTTCTCTAATTGATTTGTTTGCTATCAACCTTAGACTATTAACTTGATAAGATAATCTCCTCTTGTCAACTCTTCATCATTAATGCTTGAAAGGCCAATAAATTAAACCCACACCCATCATATTTAACAATGTCAATACAGTTATACATTATGGGATACAAACATATGAGCTTAAGGAAAAATAGTCCTTTACATTAGAGGGATGCAAGGGCTGATGAAGAATGTGACAATGCAAAATGGTTTGGGAATGGAGAAGTGGAGTAGATAATAGCTAGACAAAATGTACAGAATAAGAAGATGCCCCCATTCTACACTTGAAGCATTTCTTTGAACAAATAAAAAAAAATGAAATGTTAAGAAAATGAATATGGTAGGTCAGAGGGAAGTTTCATTTTTGGATTTGAACTCCTTTTGAAAGAAGCCATTGATGTAATTTGGAGCATTTTCTCTGAATCAAGCCCTTTTGCCCAAATTTCAATTATTTTGATTTTTTCCAATCATTCCCTTAAAAAAAATTTGCCCCATTATTTTTCAAACAAGTTAAACCTTAACAAAGACTTTTGATGCTTGTAGTGTGGCCTTGGTAGATGGGTTTATGAAATAAAAGATATCAGGCTCAAGAATTAACATGCCCCTGTCAAGTCTCCCACTAGTCTCCTTCTTCCATTGCTTTAACAAAATTCTATACTCGAAATTCGCTTAACAAGGAAGAACGTCTCTGGGTTGTAATGGGGTCTAGTAGGTAAAAGTGCAGTTTAAGAAAGAAAGGTGACAAGGCCTAAATATTCATGGAAGTTCGCAATGAGAATTTTGATCTAGTAATTGTGCCATCTTGATAGGACTAATTGGTTTATGACAATGAACTCAATATTTTCCTTTCAAAGGATCTTTTTTGTTCAGCTCAACTCTTTTCTGGAGACTTTTCCTTTTTTTTTTTTCTTTTATGACCCACAAAACTCCTCTTTGAGAAATTTGCCACCTTAATTGCATGCTAAGGTGAAGCTCCTTTTTAAGAGTTTTTTTGTTCAAAATTTAATCTGTGGGAGCTTTTCTTTTGAGAATTTCCTTGCTTCTATGATTTTTCTTTTCTTCCTCCAATTTGTTTCCTTTTTTTTATTTAATACTTTTTTCTTAGAAGGAATCCACTATGGTGCCAGAATTGCTTTTTCTTTATGTAAAACTCTCATTGCTTCTCAGTTTTGATTCCTGTTCGGTATTTGAAGAATTTTTTGTTAGGCCCAAAGTAGTTAGCAACGGTTAAAAAGTGTTTGGATAATTGAAATAACCTGACTCTCTCTTGATATTCGAATTACCAGCATAAAAATTTGTTAAAGACTTCTCATCCCAAAGGTCGCAATTAGGGTAAAGGAAATGAACATCACTCCTGGCTCAATCGAGGTGACTAGAGGTTACTCCTTTGTATTTGAGGAAGACAAAAAAAAATGCCTTGTATCATAGACATAGCTTGCTTGTGGGACATGTATTTACACTTTTAATTTTGTTTTTCCTCTTTTGTTTCCTTTTTGTAATTGAATCAGGGACATACAATTAATTTTAGATTTAACCCTTCTTCACATCGATTAACTCTTTTCATAAGGAGTTCTGAACATTATATTTTTGGGTTTTGGTTATTTAGGAGAAACATGCAATGAAGGAGGTTGTGTCAACATGATTGATAGAATGAAAGGGTCCGTAAAGGGTGAGATGGAAGCATATGACCATTGTATTGGCAAAATTAAATCAAATAAGGTCTAATGAATCAACTTCTAGTAGCCTTGGATCTTAGCCAGACAGAAGAATAATGCACAAACAAGCATTAACTGATTATGATATGACAAACAACTTCTTTAAGAGTTCAATCACCAAGAAATCTCCCTAAGGCTTTATTTCTCATGTTCTCTTGCACCTTGTTCATGAAGAAGTCGTAACTCCCTTCTTTTGGGAATGCCCCATTGCTTTAGGATTAAGTTTGCAAATTCTTTGGACAATGCCATCTTGGGTGTGAAGGTTAGAGGCTAGTAAAGGAAGTAGCTAATTAGTTGCAAATTAGGTAAAGGACAAAGGTCCCAATGGAGGCAAATGACAAATGCCTTGATTGATATGATTTGTGGTTCTCAAAGTTGTCGAGCTCAATGAGTTTAGAGATTGATGGTTTGAGCCCCTTTTTTTGGATGATAGTGGGTGGAAAGTAACAATTTGCAAATAAAGGGAGGTATGAAAAGTGAGGGAGTAATAAGTAACTTTATCAAGACTTCTGGGAGCTTCTTTTGCCTAATCAAATGACACACCTCTACCTTTTTGACCTATATCTCAATTTCTCACATTGGCTATTCATGAGTATAGCTTTTTATTTGAACTTTTGGATGAAACTAACCTTTTCATTACAAAGGGCCAAGAATCTCATATTTTATAAATTTTCAAGTTTTTGTCAAAAAAAAAAATGCATTATGACAATGCAAAGATGCAATTTTATTACATGTTTGATTTATGAACTGATGGGTGTAAGTAGTGTAGGAGTCTTTCGAGGTATAGGACCTTTATTTCCTTTGGGGAATTGTTTGCCACGAATAGACCTAAGAATTGAACTAACAACTTTCTCACTCAATATTACCTCGATGATAATCCCTTCCTTTTTTAAAAAAAGCTATTTGACCTTTATTTTTCTCAGATGCTTATTGCACACAGGAATAAATAAAGTTGACGAATCATCCTAAGGGAATAAGCTAAATTCCACATAGATGACATCTATAGAAAAGTCTAGCCCATTTAGATTTCTTTTGATAATTTGTGGAGTTGTTTTCAGATCCTCCATTTTCTTCTAGGACCTTATTGTCTCACTATAAAGGATAGAGTTAACAAAATCGACTTGCAAGGAATTTCAAATTTTGGCAAGCAATTCAAATTGGGCTTTTTACCAGCCCGACTCATGTGTCAATGTGATTTTTATTTATCTTAAAAATAGCCACCGATATGGTGCCAAGACTTGTTATCCTTGTATAAGTCACTCAAGATTGGCTTTTTCGATTAATCAGGGGATTACTAGTGTTAGTCGATGTTTCCCTACATTCCTCTTGAAGCTTATCGACCCATTTAAGAGTTGTGGCTTATTGCTCAATTTAAGAAAGGGTAGTTCCTACATAATTGATGTTTAAAACTTTGGCTTTGATGGTTTTTTAATAAAAATAAGCCAATTTTCGATTCCTTGATGTATATCAGGCTTATTATTGCATACTCGCTTGTATACCATTGAGAATTATGTCTTAGTCTAGGAAAGAGAGAGAAATTTTGTACTTTTTCTTGAGGAACTTATTGTTTCATTGGAGAAAGAGTAGTTGACAATCAAACTAAGAGAAATATACCTTTCTACATGATTGATGCCAAAAAAAAATGATCCCAATCTCTAACCAAGACGTGATACTCAATTGTTGATGCTTCTAAACTAATGGATGTTATGGTTCCCTGGAATTTTGAAGGTACTCTTTTTCTATGAAAAGTTATTATTTTACAGGGATGGAAATTTTAAGGAAACAATATTTTCTTTTTCATGTATGTGTATAAAGAGAATAAATGTATGCTAACGGTTTTCCTTTTTTAGGGATAATGATGAATGTGATTATGGCCGTTTGAGGGTTGGAAACCTGCTAGGCAAGGGTCGATTTAGCTAATGCGTACTTTCATCATAATTAATGTATGTCTAATTGTGCAATGACATATAATTAATTATTCCAGTAAATAACGATGATGGGTCACTTTTCCTATGGATATCATTGGATGCATGGATGTAATGTATAGGCGATTGAAAGTACCCTCCTTTGTTCTAATATGGATGGATCCTAGGTTGTTGGTTTGTAGAAATCTGGCTCTATCTATTTAGGAAGCATCTATGGCTTGACTATCAGTGCAAATTTTTATGGCGGATCTACTACCCCTAATCATTGGTCCCTAAATTGCCCTCACCGTGAGATGAGGATCTTATTATATGAACTTGACCTTGAGAGGAAAAAAGATCCTACACAGGTCTAATCCATATAACAAGTTACAATTTAGGCGAGATCTTCATGATAGTCTCAGGAAGCACAAGGCTTCACAGGGAAATCAATATAAACCTCTACTAACCTAGGAACACTCAGACCCGGGTATAGGGCCCATAATGTGTGTGATATATTGTGTCACAGTGACGTGTGTGAGGAGGGCATTTACCTTTTTATCCTATGAACTATCCAACCCTCATCTGCTAAGCAGATTGGCAGAATAAAAGACAGAAACATATATATAGACAGAAATAAGAAGTAAGATATAAAAACATGGTCATCTACCCTAAGGTTTTCTTCCTCATGTTACCTATCCTACACATATTATGTACATAAACAAGAAAATAAAGCGTATAAAACAAGCATGTGAAAGACACGTCATCTACCTTAACCATGTGAGGCAAACAACAAACAAAAGGAGAATCATAATAAGAGGAAGCCATACTATTTTGCACAACTAACTAAAATTGTGCTTGACTCTCAAACAATCCCCAGTGGAGTCGCCAAACTGTCACACTCGAAAATGCGACCACGTGGCGCCTTTCTCAAAGAAAAATAAGAAGATTTCGACTTTCTCAAATGAAATTGAAAATCGAAATTCAAAATTGAAATAAGACGAAGTAATTGATATGGTTCAGGAGTCGCCACCAAAATTTTAATTTTTAAAAAGCAGAACTTTGGAAAAGCCTTTATTTGGAAAATGGTCTACAAACCAGAAAAAAGATTTAGGAGTCGATTGTGAGTGAGAAAGGTGTTAGGCACTCCACTACACCCGTTACTAAGAACGGTTACCCTAAGTCAGTTGCACAAAAATAAAATGGCCTTGATTCTATTTTAATTCTCCCTACAAATCACATGCAAAATAGGAATAAAGAAATAAAAGGAAATAAAGTTGAAAGTAGAAAAGGAAATCAACGTTAAAGTAAAACACGAAGAAATTTAATAATTGAAATAAAAAGGAAAGAAAAGAAATTTAAAGAAAAATATTTTATTTACAAGGGCGGACTTAACCTAGGATGAGAGCTTAGAACCTACGTACCCTTTAAGAGGGATCAAAGTTCACGTAGTTCGAGTGGGAGATTATATTTAGTTAATATTTTGTTTGGTTTTTGTTTTGTTTTTTTTTTTATTTTTAATTTTTGATTAATTTTGTTTTGTTTTGTTTTGTTTTTGTTTGATTTTTAATTTTTGATTAACTTTGTTTTGTTATTGTATTTTTTTCTTTCTTGTTTTTTGTTTGTTGTTTTTTTTCTGATTTTTTTAGGTTTATCTTAGTTTTTAGTTTGTGTTTTATTTATTTATTTATTTATTTTTATGCTTAACTTTGTTTCTTCCCTTTTTCTTGGTTAATTTTTATTTTGTATCCTGTTTTTTTTTTGTTTTTTTTTCCTTGTTGATTTTATCCTCCTTTTTTGTTTTCTTATTGTTTTTGTCTTTCAATTTTTTTAATAAAATTCTTTTATTAGATATGACTTTTGTTCTTGATTTTTTTTATTTGTTTCACCTACTTTCTCTTTTTTTTATTGATTTTGTTTTGTTTTTTCTCTTTTGTTCTCTTTTTTAGGCTTTTTTTGTTTCCTTTTATTTGTTTTATTTTTTTGTTTTTATTTCTTTTCTTTGTTTTTTTGTGTCTTTATTTATTTATTTTTTCCTTTTTTGTTTTCTTAAAAAAATTAATTGTTCTTGCTTTGTTTTATTGTTATTATTTTCTTTTTGTTTAAGTGATGAGTGAAAAAAAGAGGTAAAAAAAATCATTAAGTTTTTTCATTTTTCCATTTTTTTTCTTGTCTCTTTTTTTTTGTTTCAATTCCATTTTTTTAAAAATTTTTTGTTACTCCCTCTTTGATTTTTCATTTGTTTTAATTTTAGATTAATGGGCCTTTGCTTCTTTTCTTTCTTTTTTTTTAATTTTATTTTTTTAAATTCTTTTTCCTTTGATTTTTTTAGCTTATTAAACTAAAAGAACTTATTTTATTTTTTTATTTTTTATTTTTTATTAACTTAATTTTATTATTATTTTTGGAGTATGTCCGGACAAAATACTGTGTTTACAGTCATGATAGTTAAACAATTTTTTTATCTAAATTTTAAAATAAAAAATAATAAATTATGATTATATGGCTTCAAAAGATAGTTTTCGGCCAACTTTTAAGTCCCATTCCATTTCATCCGTCAATCATGTCCTAACATATTTGTATTTTTTTTTCAAATATTATTAACTACTTTTTTAATTAAAGTCTAAATAGATAAAGACAAAATTTAAATAATAATTTTATAAAGTACAAAAAAATATTAAAATAAAATAAAGATATTAAATTATTAAGAAAAGTGATCTAAGTGTGAAATATTTAAATTTGCAAAAATAAAAAGAATCTCTGAAGCAGGATAAAAAAAAATCTTAAATGGATTTAATTTGATCATATATTATCTTACCCTTGGATCCCGACTGATGATTACAAATGAAATGATTGTGTGTAAGAACAATGAGACAGCTTCTAGAATGTAGTGAATAGTGAAGGGCACATATTTTCAAGGTTGTACGTTATATTGGCAAGTAATCTCCTTTATATAAAGTCAGGCGTGAGGGACACTTATTATTGTCATTTAAAACATGATTGCGATGTTTTCCTATTTTGACTGATGATGACCTAATTGCAGATGAAATTTTAAATTTTTAATAATGTTAACAAAAATGATTATGTTATGTTAAAATTATTAGAAACGATAATAATAATAATAATAATTTATATTCACAATCTTAAAAAAATATTTCTATTAAAATAAATTGATGTAATTTTTAAATAAATAAAATTGACTCCACTTAAATAAAGTTGTTTAAAATTTTGAACAAATGAAATTACAAATACTAATAATTTTCTTCTATTACACTTTTATAATTGATTTAAAATTCAATTTATTGTTATATCTAAACAAGTAAGGAAAGGGTTTATTTATTAAAACATTAGACACTTCCCTTTTATTTTTTTCACTAATGTAAAATTTTAAAAAATTATTGCTAACAAATTCAAGCTACAAATTGCACTCCATATCTAGCATACTTTAAATTCGGACTAAACTTGTTTGTATGACCATTTCAAAAGTTACAGCATTATGTGATATTTTTTTAAAGAGAAAAGGAAGCTTAAATATATTTTTTGGGGCCCTAATTTTAAACTAGATTTTATTCATAAAAATTATGTAAATCAATTCGTGAAATAATACTATAATATATTTTTATATTTAATTCATAATTAATTTTTTTAATATACCAGATTTACTTAAAAGTCTACCTTATTGCCAAACAACACAACACCAACCTTTGAGATCGGATAGCAGCTAGTAATTACAGTAAAATATATCCCTTTCAACTTTACAATAAACACAAGCTTAATTATCAGTTGATTATCTTTATTTAATTGAAAATTATTGAATATCTTCGTTAGGACTTACCAAAAATAATAATTCATAGTTAACAAGTACTTCCCCATCAAACTGTTTCAAGACGGCAAGAAAAAGAAAATGCATATGATTAATTATGTGCATGCGCATGATCCAAGACCAAGTACGATGTTATCTCTTTATTGGCGACAGAGATTATACGGTGCATGTAAATTTCAATCATATCAGCAAATAAACAAGTTCCAAAGCTAGTAGGCGGGTTGGCATTGGTGATTAAGTTGATATCGTGAGTGAAACTTGAATTTTGTAAGATGGATTTGTATATATGCTGGTTTGCCTCCACCTATGTTCAAATGTAACTTTTTAATTATTGTGAATTAATTCTTCAAGTGAAATAAAAATGCTATACACATTATATTTATAAGGGAAAGAAAAGCTCTCCACTAATAAGTGAGTCACATTTTAAGATAATTTTAGTCAATACTTGAATATACACAAATTTAAATTTTCAAAGAGTTCCTCAATATTTATTTTTGAGAACTGAGTATTTACCTAAATTTTTAGAAAAGTTAAAGATTCTTAATATTTAAGCTTAGAACTAAGCATTTACCTAAATTTTTAGAGAAGTCAAAGATCCACTGACCATTCTCATTTATGATCAAGTCATCACAAATAGCATGATCCGTTTTATTTTTAATGATTTCATGAGTGTTTATTTTTAACCCATCCACAATATAATTTTTGCCATGAGAAATGAATATCCATTTTTTGTACATTTTTTAATTTCATTTTTGTTATTTTTTCCTATTTTTAATTGTTATGGATCAAAAATCTTTAAATTTTCTCTAGATTAAATCAGCTATTCAAATGTTTTAAGGGGGCAATTTCTCATTATATCTTGATCTATTTAAAATGTTCTTTTAGAATACACCCTAAAATAATCGAAATTGTATTAATAAAGAGAGGTTAGAAATATTTTTTTTCTCTTTCCGAGCTAGTTATTTTTTTTCAAATTAAGCTTTGAAACACGAACTCAAATCTTTCAATGCTGAAATATAATTAAGCTAAAATCTATTATAGAAACCAAGTTAACCCCTTTTAAATAGTTAAGAACTGTTTATGTTGTTTGTGTAGTATTAATTCCTTTTCTATCTACCAAAAAAAAATTCCTTCTTTTATCTTATTAAAAATAAATAATTCATGTCAAAGCTAATAAGAAAATCCAAATTTTCAATTATTTATATTTATTGAATTAATTATTTCATGTTATCTCTATTTATAAAAATGAAGACGAATTACTTTTCATTGTTGTTGGTGTTTCCATAACATTTAAAAAATATTTAATTTAGCCCACAATGAATGATTTAAAGTAATAAGCAAGCTGTTGATGGCGAGGCCATAGCTGGAAACACTTGTGAGAAATGTTGAAATTTAAGTTAACCTTAAATCTCTTCTAATATATTTAATATTCAAGTGAGATTAATACCACATCTAAAGAGTGCAAAAATATTCTTAAAAATCTAAAAAAGAATTATGATTATAACAGATAAAAATATATATAGAAAAAAATGAAAACGTTCCTTTCACCACGTAATTTTATTCCAAAGTTTGTCACCCTATTCTAATTATTCTAACCCAAATTGGTGAAATGATCTCACGTATTAACCAATAAGATAAGTTGACGGAATTGCGATTTACATCTATGACATCACTCTTTGATTAATGTAAAATAAGTAAGTCCAAGAAATCTATCTCTAGGTTGGCTGCGTTTCACTATTTAATTTGTGTTACTTTTCCTACATTATATCGCCCTTTTCTAATTTTTATTTAGGAGATGCTTAAATCCCTTTCAGACGCCAAACTAAGAAATACTTTATATTTCATTACACATTTAGATTTAGATTCAACTCATATGAATACAAGAAAGTATAACACCTAAGAATTTATTATTTTTTTGGTTAAAAAAAAGAATTTATTATTTTTATTATTTTAGTTATATAAGAAGTTCGTAAAAAAAAAATAAAGGAATACGAATTGATTTTAAATACATTAATAATTATTTTTTCATTAAAAACGAATTATTTTGCAAGGCGAAGCTTGAGACCCGGTAATAAAAGCACACCAGCAGATTAGAGATTCAGCTTGCAGATCGCACTATTTATTTTCATAGTTTTCACAAGGTTGTAGAAAAAAATGTTAAATTTGAATTAATTTTACAATAATTAAATAAAAATTTGACCGTGAGAAAAATAAAGAGAGGCTACGACTACTAAATGTAGAGGAAGAGTGAGAGTTTGATATAAGGTTTGAGAATTTTATCAAGACAAAATGTTTCTGAAGCTGTAAGTGTAAATAGAAATATACATCAACAAAGAAATATATTGTAATTTTTTTACTCATTCAAAATTTTCATTTATTGGGTAAATTTCCTTTTCTATAATTAAATCACATCAAGATAAAATTTAAATTAAGTTTCTTACAGCTACCATAAATATAATCCCAACTTGAAACATTAGTGTTAGTAGTTTTGCCCTTCTTGCATTAGTTTTATTTATTGCATTATCATAGTTTTAAAATCAAAGAAAACTAAAATTCAGATCAATTAAGCTCTTCACGCTGACTCTGAAAGCACAAAAATTGAAAATGAAGATTTTTTTTAAAAAAAGAGGAGAATTGAAAAAGAGAGATTCAAAGAGTTATCCAAAATTCAACATATTCGTTTATTAGAGAACACGCTGCCCATGGCCATGACAAAGCGGCGCGTACCTACACGCGCTGCCAGATCAACCTATATAATAAATAAATAAACACAACATCATTTTATAAATATAATAACTTTGGGATTGCCGTGCCTCCCACCACCTAATCATTTTATAAAAACATATAATTTAGAATACTTTATAATGCCAAACACATATTTAACAAATAACAATAAATCAAAAATAAATTAAAATTAAATTTTTTTATAAAATTATAAAACCAGCTCATAATTTTTATATATATTATTATTTAATAAACTCATACTTGATAATAATAAAATAACATGTGATCCATATGACTATTAAAAAAAATAGTGAGAAATATATGTATTAATTAAAATCATTTATAAATCTTCGTCTGACAAATTAAATTGTGAAATGAAAAAAAAAAATCTTGTGACGTATTATTTATTTATTTATTTTATACATTCTTGACTGCTACTATAATATTTATATTCTCCCTATGGGCAATAAAAACTAAACTACCTTCTTCCCCCAAACCACCATTACCACCCCTTTCATCTGCAACTTCTCTTCTTCCTTTTGACTATGTCTTCGTCAGCGATAAGCTCACAAGGGGTGGTCTTAGCCACAGCCATGGCCCTCTCCGGCACCGTCATCCTCCTCGCTCTCCGTCTCCAGAAATCTGTCCCTCTTCTTCAAACTTCCCATCACTCTTCTCCTCCAATCCTGCGATCTTGTATATCCTCTGGTATGCACAAGTTCCTCTACTTTACATGCATTTACATTCACTCAATTTGCGAAATTCGATCTTTTCTGTGTCACTCTGTCTCTTTTACTGATATAAATAATGGGTTTCGGACCAGAGAGGAAGAAGAGGCAGAAGAAGAAGAAAAGGGTGCATTTTGCAGAGGATGTGGTGGATTCAAGTGGAGATGGAGAAGAGTTCAGGAGGAAGCATCGTGTAACGAGCAGTTCTTTGCATTCAAACTCAGAATTGAAGGTACAGGAGAGTTATGATGGCAGAACTGAGATCAGAGGAATGCCTGCAAACAGAGTAGCTCTGTACAATGGAATTCTCAGGGATCGGGTGGCTCAACGATTGGCTTACTCTTACTGATTGGGTTTTCTGTGAATATTCTGTGGTTATCCCTCTTCCACTGTTTTTTTTTTTTTAAATCCTTTTTCTTTTTCATTTTCTCTGCAAAAACTAGGAAATTAGAAGCAGAGGGATGAGCCATCTAATTACAGCAACAACAGCCAACAAGCCTTCGACAATTTAGGATAATTTCATTGGGATTTGGGCTTTGTTCAGAGCTCAAGTTTCATGCTACTCTGCTTTTCTTTCTTAACTTCCTTCTTTTTTTTTTCAGTGCATTTATCTTCAACTTGCAGTTGTGTTCTGACCTGTACATACAAGAAATGTTGAAATGAAAAAATCATCCTGCTTTTTTTTTGTTGCTTTTTTCTTTTTTTGTTTAAAGAGACGGTTAATTTTCATTATGTAAATAGAAGGTTTATAAATTTTCTTTTTTGTCATGGAAGCTATTATTTTTATGTTTTTCTTAGGTATTTGTGCAGGGAGTGGGCCAATTACGTTACAGCATGCTTTGCGCTTCGTAATTATTGATGTCCTTTAAGATGTAAATGTGAACACAGTTATGTGAACTAGATTTTCTACATCTTCAAGCAACCGAAGTAGATAATTGAATAATTGACACTGACCTAATGAAGCCTTACTCAACTAAATTCATAGATTCATGATCAAACTGTCATTCCTTTAATTTTAAAGGGCCAGTATTTACAAGATTCTTCAATGACACATCAATTTGACCAATTCTTAAGCACCAATTTTAACTCTTTTGAGAAGCTCTGCTAATATGTCAGAGAGAGAATGCTAACTATTTTTTCAATTTTATGCAAAAAACAAGGCTCAAGTTAAAGTAAATGATCTCTTATTCCTTCAAACGCATTAAGATTATATTTGGTATATAAGAATGTGAAATATAGAAATGGATGAGAATGTGATGATGAATGACTCTCATATTTATATATAAAAAGAAAATAATAAAAATAACTATCTATTGTTGAGTAATAATAATAAATATTATATTCTTTACATATCTATATATTTTTTTTTCAATTCATTTAACTAAGCAAACATGGCATCCTATAAGTTTACCCATCCCAACAAAAGAAGAGAAAAAGGAAAAAAAGAACAAAATTTCCTCCTCAACTACAATGATATGGACCCTAATTGTTTATTTTCCACAAGTATGTGAGAAAGTTACTGCAGATCTATGGGTAAATTTATTCTATTAAAGGTGAGAGGTTTTAAAAATACTCTTTACATTTGTTGATTGTGAGAGAATCAAATCATCAACACTTGTATTAATAAATTTTACTATTTACTACTTATCTTTATGAATTTCTTTTACTTTTTTTTTCCTTTTACAGTCATTAAAAATAAGTAATCCAAGCAAAAAATAAATAGATTGTCCCTTCAAAAAAATTTGTCTAACATGCTAGATTTACGGTTGATTGAATCTATCTTTCTTAATGACCCTCTTGCTCATTTTTAGGAGTTTTTTTACTCTCCATTAAAAACAAGTAAACTAAGTAAAAAATAAATAAATAAATTTTTACTAAAACGTGTGTCTAACGTATTAAATTCATGGTTGACCCGAATCTATTTTTCATTTATAAATTAGAATACCAGATTTATGTCGGCCTATAAAAGGAAGACACTTGGCAAATGGGAGCTGGAGACAAGGGAAAGAAGAAGCAAAGCTTCAATACAAAAGAATGGGAAACTCAAAAGAAAAAAAAAAAAAAGGATGAAGCTTCTTTGTCCCTTTGCATCTTCTGTACTCTTATTAGAAATATGGCAGCAGAGAGTACCAATGAATGGTGGCTCTCTAGTGTGCGTTCCATATTTCTCCGCCTATTCCTCTTGTACCTTTGATTAATTTTATATGATTTTGAGTATAGTATTCATTCAATATTAAATGTCGGGAGTGTCCTTGGCGTGAAAGTAGTTGCATGTTCCAAAAATTCCAAAGAGTCGGTTACCCAACCACCTCATCTTGAGTGTTTGACCAATCAAACCATTCCAACCAGTAACTAAGTTACCTCATAATGAAGGCTAAGGAGGTACCACCATATCTGCCTCCTCTTTCATTGGACGCGTCCCATGTGCTCAAACACGCACCAAAGCTCCCAACTTGCTTCTATTTGGGACCAGTGCTTTTGTACAAATACTGGAAATTATACAGTTTGTGTTAGCTCTGGATGAGTTCATTTGGATTCAGGGTAACACAACCATGTGATGAGCAAACCATTTTGTACTTCAATTATTCTGAGAATATAGTTATTTCGCGTCTGATACACTACACTCGTAATAGACACCATACATCATTTTGGTTGCGTCTAAATATTCTAAATCTTGTGAGTGCTGTGATATTCATTTGTGTCGTGTTTTTTACACTTGTATCGATGTTCATGTTTTTGAGAACACCTTTGTCTTCTCCAATTATGGGAGCCGCTCAATTTTCTTGCAGTGATTTTGAGGGTAAGTTAGCCCTCAATTTCTTTTATAGATATTTAAATTAGATATTCTCCTTTCTATTACAAAAGTATGCATAAACTTATTTTGAAATCAAGAGGATCACCAAAATAACTTTAAGGATATTTTAGTTAGAATAAATTTATAATACTTATTAAATTATATAAGTAATAAATATCAGAGTATTTTAGTTAAAATAAATGTAACTGTAATTTTTTTAATTGCAAGTAGGATTAATATAATACATTTTTTAATTTTAAAAAAGAAAAATGTAATTTTTTCAAATAGAAGAAAGGAATATAAAATTTAAATATCTTTAAGAAAAAAGAGTGTAATTTTAAAACCCAAAAAAAAATATTTATTTTGAAATGCCCCTAACGGAGTCATCCCTTTTGGCTATGCTCTCGGAAAGGTCCTATTTGAATTCTGTACAATTCAGATTGGAAAGACCATTATCAAGCAAGGAGAACCATATATAATCCCTGAAATTAATGGACAAGAATAAGATTTGCTTCCCACTTTTTGATATTTTCCAATTTATTCAAATCTTGTCTATATATTTTCTTACTTTTTATGTATGACAGAAGAAAAAGATACTGTCAATCAACACTTGAATTGAAATTCTACCTAACCCGGTTTCCTAGCCTTATCAGTTGAGGGCAAGGGTTATGCAATTATAGGCCCCAGTTGAATTTAGAGACATTATCCTAAGTAATTCAACATATATTCACTTTCTATAAATTTGATCTATGTGAATTGAATTAACCTAAAAATTCTTTAAAAAATAAAATAAAATAAAAGCAAATTGTAAGTGGAACATGACACACAACCCCATTGAGAACGGCAAACACAAAGTAGGATGACATGTGCAAGTCGCATAATGAAATAATCAAGCACATATTGGATCCCACTTTTTTGGTGACTTCAGCAACTTCTGAGCATTTAGTAATGTAAGAAAAAGAAAATCAAAAAAGGAAGTTTCTGGGAAACATAGGGTTCTTCCCATGTGGACAATACTGAACGTACGTGCCCCTCCGTCAAGTCAGCAGAAAGAACCTAAATTTTGGCCTGAAACGTACCATCTCTGCCAACCATTTTTCATAAACAAAAGCAACCCCCCGCAATAATTATGCTTCATTCTTATCTATGATAAACCTTGTCTTGTCTATTTAACGCATGGCTTTTCCCTATGAATGGATTCCTAATTATATATTTTTATATTATATTATTACACTAAAAGCCACTACAAATTGGCACCAGACAGACCCACTCTTACTATACTAAGTAACGAATTGGATAGTCTGTCCTGTTCTTTTTTGTTTTTTTAAGCAAATTTGAATTATTTGAATTTAATTTAGATAGTTTATATTTTAAATCTTTTTAATTTTTAATTTTGAATAAAATATAAAATAAAAACAATCTAAATCTAAATAATTTAGAGTAGATTTAGACTAAAAAAATTAAAATAAATATAAACCATTCATATTAAATCTAAATAATTCAGATTTGTCCAAATAAGAACATACTGTTTGAAGCAGTAGACAATCCGATTCCACCAACAAACCATAATTGTTTCTTTAGCAATGAAAAAAGGTAAACAAGGGCGGTTTGAGATAAGTTTTAGTATTATTACAATCATAGTGCTTGCACTTGATTTTGGCCAGTGACATCATCAGTTCTTGCAATTTTTCCTTTTGTTTAAAATGCTGGAATATCCCAAACATGTCTGAGTGTGGCCAATTGTATTGCGTATTTACACGTTACCAATCGAGTTTTAGACGGTATTTGATTTGCTTTTGTTTAATCTCATGTTTTAGAAGATTAGCTAAGGACAAAGTTTAAAGCATTGGTTTAATCAGCAAATCTCTTGGAAAATGAATACATGTCACAAAGTTACATGATACCAAAAAGAATACAAGTTATTTACATGCAAAAGTGATGCATCTTTGCTAATTATGACAAATAATCTTTAGGAATAAGAGATAACTCAATTAGTAAAAATACGTTAATTTAATAATCATAAAATTAATAGTTCAAACTATTGGCTTAGTGTATATTTAAATAATTTTCTGAATATAAAATTAAATTATCATAAAATATGTAAAAAAAAAGTAATGAAAAATTATTTAACTTCTTACTCTCTCTCCTACATGTATTTTAACATTTCTTTCTTATATTATATTTATATCCTATTTTATTTATATGCTAGTATATGTTTTTGTGATCAAGACACCTGAAAGTTTCAAACCATATATATTAATATAGATTTTAAAAAAGTGTTTTTTATGCCAATGGGCAAATTCTACATATTACCAATTTTATTTTAGTCGCTAGGATGTTGACGACCCAATGAGCTTTTCAACAAAATGGGCCACAACAGGCCCATGATGTGCCACCACAAACCAACTTGAGATGACAATGAGAGTTTACTGTAACAGTCCATCCAGCCAAAAAAAGAAAAAAGAGCCCATGTCAATTAATAAATTTATTAATATATAATAAATCAAACTTATTATAATATTTCACTCTTTAGTAAAATTTAATATATATATTTATATGTATATATGGAGGTGTTTGATATGTATTATATCAAATACTATGGCATCTTAGATACTTTAATATGCAAGATAATAATATAAGATACTATTATATTTATGATATTTATATTTAGTTTAATAATTGATAATATCTAACTCTAACGATATGAGATATGAATGTTTGATTACACATGTTATTAAATATACCCTTTTAAGTTGAATAAATTAAATGTAATAAAATTATACTATTTGTGATTAGATTTCAAAGTTCATATGTAATTAATTAAAAGATATAATATAATATTTTAATAATTTGTTTACTATATTTTACTTGTTTATAACTTTTTATAAATAAATTTTATTGCAAAATAAATTATCATATAAAAATAAAGTTAAAACTAGTAACTACGAAAAAATTGATCATAGTTTACCATGTGATGTGAATATTTTAATGATGATCAAATAATGTTCTTTCGTTGAGATTTGATATCAGATGTTATCTCAATGCCACCTGACATTTACGATATTATGATAGGTAAGATGATAGAGTTAAAATTAATCACAATATAACAAACTACTCATATATATATATATATATATATCACTTTATAATTTACTTTATTTTCTAAATAACTTTTTAAACAGAACTCTGAGAACTATTCGAACGAAGATACAATAATAAGAACCAATAAAATTATTGATTGGTGTGTGCCGTATAGCAAGTGCTACAGCACGCGAATGAACATGGTTGGGTTTGATTTGAAAATTGATTTATTTGCGTTTTAATATCTTACTTGCGTATTAGTGTAAACGACGATTGTCGTGTAAAGAGAGAGCTTCGATGGACAGTAACAGTAACGGGGGTTATTGTTAGTCGTATTTGCTCTGAGCGAACGTTAAACGACAATGGCGGCAGACTGACTAGCTGAGACTCGAGTAGTGCAACACTAGGAGGCACGATAAAAAGCGGCTGGCTTGAAGCCACGAAACCCAAACGATTGATGAGGAGGAGTTGCAGCTCAACGGAAACTCAGTCTTTGAATTGCGTTTAGAGAAAATCCCTTTACTTCATTTTTCCAGTTTCACGGACTCGGTGATATGTGCTGCAGGTGTTGATTTTGGTAGATATTGTGATGATCAGCAGCTCGATTACTGCTTGGGTCAGTGACCTTTTCGCTTGCATAGGGTGAGCCCTCGATTTTTATTGCTGGTATTAGGTAAATAGTGCTATCAATTTGCTTGGTTGAAGGCTCCCATTTTTGGAAATCACTCTGTTGTATTGGAGTTCTTCGTTGCTCTTAGTTCTGTTTTGTTTCCGAAAATGGAGAATTTTACTGCTGAATAAGCGTAACATTTTGGTAACTGCTATTAATTAGGGACTGATTTGCGTTGATTTTTTAAAACCAACAAATTATAATTGTCTTTGGAATATGGGGATTTCTTTATTTATCCCATCTTGACTTCTACTATAAAGGGATTTCTTTATTTATCCCATCTTGACTTCTACTATAAAGGGGTGATTTGGGGTCAAATATTTATTATATTACTACTGAAAGATTTGGTATTCTGAATTTCACTAGACAAGTCTTGGTTGCTTTCTGCATTTTTGTGCAAACTATATTGACACGATTTTATTTCTATTGTAGGGAGTTAGCTTGATATTTACTTCTTCAAGTTTTGGTTGATAAATTGGATCAAGATTCGTTAGTGATATTAAATTGTATTATTTCCTGTTGAACGAATAAACGAGGGATGCAGGAAGAGAAATTTTCTTTCTTTATTGAAGGGATAGGGATGAGCATCAGAAGTAATGGCTAATAATCATGCTTCTAGTATTTGCTTTTACCATTAGCTGATATTTTATCTCTTTTTATTAAAAAAAATTGATTCAGTGGAATAACTTCCATTACTATAAAGACTGAGGTTTGCTCAGTCAGATTTTCTATAAAAAGACTGAATTAATCAGTTATACCATCTACAGTGGCCATTTTAATCAAAGCTGCTTGAAGAGAACTAATTTATATCCTGCACATTATCACTTATCAGTTCATCACTACTTATCTTGGAATAGCAAAGCAAAGATCCTAATCCAATAAACTACTATAGAATGGCAGAGAAGAAACATTTTGAGCCTAGACATACGGTCAATCAATATGTTTCTACCCTTGTGGATTGTGTTGTGTACCCGTATTGTACTAAGTATCTGTGCTTGAAAGTTGCGATCAAGTAAAGAGGCAGTAATGATGACCATGTGTAGTGATATTAGTTTTATGGCTGTATAGCATATATTCCTAGGTTTAGCCTTGTGGCCTTAAAACTCTAATAACGCCAAACTATTTACTGAACAATTGGAGAAATGAAGCAAAATGTTGAATTTTTGCAGTAGGTGCTGTTTGACTGCTTTGACCATGTTTTTTGGGTGAGCCCTTACTCCTTAGCCACATTTAACATCAAGCGCAATGAATTGATGTCTATTATCTTCCAATTGCTGTTAAGAACAGTAAAATAATGAGCAGTTTCTTCTGTAGTATTCCAGGCTTCATTTCCTTGATGGTTTTGCAATCTTTTGAGACAACTCTTGTCACTCCAGAATATTTTCTTGTATGTACACTTGGTATTGGCCTATGTTGTGCTGTTATTTAACTTATTTTGTAGCAGAGCAGTGGCTGTTTTGGATGTCGCATGAAACCCACACCAATTATTGCTGTGGATGAGCCAGCAAAGGGACTAAGAATTCAGGGGCGGACAGTGAGAAAACCAACCATATCAGGCAATTTCTGGAGTTCAAGCACATGTGATCTGGATAAAAGCACTGTTCAATCTCAAAGAAGCATCACTTCCGTGGGCACATTAAATCAACTTTTCTATCATAGCAGTGAAGTTTCTACCACAGACACCCATCCTGAATTTGTAAACCAAGGCAAGTCCTACATTAGCGCTTTTTTTCCCCGCTCCCTAGTAACTACTGATATTTTTTAATGTTCTTCCATGCTACTAATAGTAAATGAGATATTTTTTGGTTTGTCCAATATTGAATGCTGGTACTTTATCGCAGTGTAATTTTAGTTTACTTGTATATTGTGGTTGTATCATGTTATTTGTAAAATTTTATTTTTTTCCTTTTAAAGGGAAAAGAAAGGTTGATTTCAACCTTGCGCTGCTTGATGCAGGTCTTCTTCTCTGGAATGAGAGCAGGATTCAGTGGATTGGAAGTAGCAGATTTAGGAAGCAAAATAAACAACTACAAGAACCCAAATTAAAGTATGTCAACTGCTTAAACACTGATCCAATTAGTTACAGTATAACTTTTAAGCCCACTTTGAATACAATTAGATCATTTAAGATGGTTAGGTTCTCCTGGAGGAGATAAAAAATCATGGGGATAAATATGTAATTAACCATCAAACGTTTTTCAAATTAGCTGCTTCTCATGGCTACCAAGTATTATGGCCTGTTGGTTGATTAGCCTCACTTTACAACCAGATTGCATTCACATCTTGATTCACTGCTTAATTATGCACCTAAAAACTTCCACTTTTGTTCATATTAACGATATCCATGCTTATCTTTGTATTTTCTTAAAGTTTCTTTTACCTTTTATTGTACGCAATTTTGACAAAAGTTGAAAACCAAAGTCATATGATTTTTGCTCAAGAAGCATACAATTATCTGAAATATTTTTTTTTTCCCATAGTGATTCTCTTTATATGCCTTTTAAACCTCCATCATTTGTGCTGCCCTTTGTCTTCCTCAATTTTGCCCCATAGGTGACTTAGAATTCTCATTCTGTTGGTTGCAGTTTGAATGCAACTTATGATAGTTTGCTCGGGACTGAACAACCTTTCCCCAGGCCTGTACCTTTGTCTGTAAGTGTCCTCTATTTATATACATTTCCTTGCTGAGATTATTTCTAGATGAGATAACAAACTTACTTATTTCTAATTTTATTTTCAATATATAGGAAATGGTTGAATTCTTGGTGAAATTTTGGGAGCATGAAGGGATGTATGATTGAGACTAAAACGCTGGAGCTGCCTCTGACTTTCTTTTTATTAAAATGTTGTCTTTAATTGGTGAAAGGCTTTAGTACATAGATGTGAACAGAAGGTTAAAGAAACAAACACAAATTTGTCTTTTGATTGTAATATAAAAAAGACAAGAACCTCATTTTGGTCCTCAAAAGATAATGTCCATGAAATATTTGATTCTCAAAAAATTGTATAATATCACTCTAGTAGGGAAAGTGGAATGAAATAACACTATTGAGTGCTAAATGGATACAAAGAATTTAGAGCATCAAATTAATAATCACATTATTTTTCTTCGAGGGCAAAACTAGGATTTTTGTCTAAAACTAAGCCAATCGTTTATTGTTTTGCCCAACTGTACATGCCTGTCCGTGTTCAAGCTAGAATCTGATTTACGGAATGCAGAAGTTGCTGCCGCTACCTATAATTCTTATGTAAGTGAGACTCGCGTGGTGGCCAGAAAGATAAGAATACGGTTGTTCTTTTTCCTTTGAACAGAATGTTTCCATATGACACTAGAGGCGTGTCTGGTCTTCATTACACATACTATTTTCTTCTTTTTTTTATTGAAATATGAATCCATTATTTTTACGCGGCTTATGCCATTTCTGAAGAAAACTTGAAATTATCCAAAATAAAAGGAAAAAATTGGAAGAACCTAAGGCTAATAAGTTAACATGTGTTATGAGGTTCTGTCCTAAAAGCATTATTAATTTTTTCTTTTCTCTATGTCATGACTTACAAACACAAGCATTATCAGGTGGGCAATATCAGTTGTGGCTGCTATTATTGATAATTCTAGAAGGGGTGAACATTTAGGCCAGAATTTGTAAATAGATGTACTTCTTTTTGGAGTTATTTTCAGCAGGATTGAAAATGGGCCTAGTTTATGTTTGGCCTGGTACCTGACCCGGTCTAAGTATGATAGGTGGGTTTAATTAGATATTTAAGAAAAAAACTTTTGAAGAACTTAAAATTTTTTAAATGATCATATCTTTATAATTATTTAACTGTCTGAAAATATGACCACTTGCTTTAATATGTTTTTGTAAGATTTACACCATGAAAATGACAAATGTAAAAATGACAAATGTATGTTTAGAAGAAGAAATAAGAGAAAAAACATAACCATAAAGGATAAAACTTCTAAGGTTATAACTCAAAACCTGATGATTCATTTCAGATAATTTCTTTTTATTTTGGTAATTTTTTGAAATAAAAGTGATGCAAATTGTCAAAGTTTTTCACTTATTGTTCCTAAAAATATACTTTCACTATCTTAATTTTAAAATTTTTACTTTCAAGTCTAAAAATGTACATTTTTTATCTTTCTTTTTTTTTTTTTTTGTATGAATGTGACAATCAAACTCAGGAGAAGATTGGTAGAGATTTTAGCCTCTTGACTATTTATAATTTGTAAAACATATTTAAAAATTTTTAGCCAAAATTATAGAAGAAATCTTTTAAAAAAATAAATTTTTCAATTAGGTCTCTATTTTCTCTTGGGATGCCAAGCAGCCCGGTCCAGTTTGCCTGCCCTTTTTCTGAACTATCCCAGCCTAACCCAATTTGATGCAGCCGGGCCAGTGTGCACCTTTCATCTCTAGAGGCCAGTTTCTTCTAGACCATTTTGCTCAAGCTTTGTGAAAATTCCATACCAAAAAAAAAAAACACTGATGTCATTCTGAGCAGCCATCCAAAAGGTGGAGGACAAAACGAAGGATCTTTTGCAGTTTCAACTCTTCTGATTCTTTGAAACTTTGGCTTGATTTTGTTGAATATTGAATATGATGGAAGCTCACAACTTTTTAAGCGCAGCTTTGTTTTCTTGACTCTACTATTCCACGCTGATGTGTGTTAGGAAAATTCAGGCTTAATGAGTCTGGACAAAACCCGGTATTTACCGTGTCTAATAATTACCTAAATCTGTTGTCTTCTCCTGATTCTGAGGGATGAAGATTCTCTATTGTCATATATCTCAGCCGTTAAATTTTTTTTTTAAAATCTCAACTGATTTTTTAATTTTTATCAACAGGTATCATGTTATATTTTTATTGTTTCAATTTGAATTTTTGTTTTGTCTATTAGATGAAAATTTAAAAATTATTTTTATCTTATTTTTTCTTGTCTTAGAATATAAAAAAGTAAAGATTAAAAAAAAAAGACAGATCTATTGGCTGAGATATGTGCTGTGCAAAGCACAGTAGAGGATCCTCATTCGATTCTAAAGGTGGCAGTTATATAAAATATTTTTGTTTTTTTTTATTGAGTTTCGACAAAAATTGAATTTTTTCTCTCCATGATTTATATATTTTTTTATAGTGATATGTAATCCATTTAAAATTTTAATCTCAAAGTATTGGAGAAAATAAAATGTATCCAGGGAAAAGGTAGCTTCCTTGCTGCCCAGAAAATACACTATCTCTCATGTGCAACATTACCTGTGAAATTAAAATTAACGTGATAGCCAATGGTTCATACAGTACCAATTTCAGTTTTTTAAAATTTAATGTTATGAGTTAAATTCTTACCCATGCTTTTTTCTTTACTCCTTATTTCTAAAATATTGTGCCGAGATATGATGCATTAATCAACCGAAATCATTTTCGGCCCGTATTTTGTAAAATCCATGAATTTTTAAGTTATTTGTGATTGACTCATTTTTACTTTTGGAATTTTATTTTATTTTATTTTTGTTCTGAACCTGGTTACATTCAGTTAATAAAACATGCCCATGCGAGGAACGTTTCATATTTTTGTTTATCCAATGAATCCAAGGTCTGGTCAGTTCAAAAGTTTTCAGATTAAAAAAGGTGGTCCATCATACAAGATTGAAGACTAAAGGCGTCGAACACTGAATCTGGGCTTCTGATCGTTCTCTCAACAAACACACACATTTGACCTAGCCACATTTCTGACCTTTTGTTTCATCGTTCTTTTCATTTATCGGATAAAATATGAAGCCTCCACTAGTCCACTCTAATTAATAATATTAGTAAGACTCAGTGTGTTACATGAATTATTCGAGGTTCACATCATTCTTTGAAACTCTGTGGAACTTTCTTAGACACTTGGCAGCATGAAATATATTACACACTTTTTCCTCTCCATCTTACGTTATATACAACGAATTAAAAAGTTTTATAACATAATAAAAATCAGCTCAAACAAATATTATTTATTTATTAATATTTGATATTCATCTAGTGGAGTGATGTTTCGAATGTTTTATGACCGACAGGCTTGTATTATAATTAGGGGAATCTCTTTTCTCACAAACTGCAAGTTGCTTTCTGTAAATTTATTTTTATAAATTGCCCATTTGTTACTTGTTGTAGCTGTTATAACTTGATTAGCGAACTTTCATGCATAAAGCCATTAATATATATATATATATATATATATATATATATATATATATGAACGATAATATTGAGATTAGCAATTGTTCATACAACTTGACAGGTATATTATATTGGCTTAGTTGTCTGAAAAAGGCAATGATAGGGACTCACATGGGATCTTAATCAATCCTGCTATGTATGATTCTCCAACTTGATCATATGCTAATACAAGTACGTAATACTAATTGAGAAGCTAAAACATAAATATATACTCAAATTCCGATTCAAAGAGCAAATAAAATATATATTCTACAAATCTGGATCAAGAGAAGATGGACAAACATTCTGAAAACAGTTGCATGACACGAAATTAATTGTAATAACCTTAATCACTTTGATATACAGAGAAAGGGGGTGGGGGGGGGGGGGGTCGGCGGGGCGGTTGGCAGAGAGACGCTTTAATCTTCTCTAGCTGTTTTAACTTTTAAGATAGCATGTGAAAAAAATCTTTAAAAAAAAATCATATAATGTAAAATTTGAAAAAAAAAAGTTTATATGTCATATTTTTATCATAGAAACTCATAGCATACGTTGAATCTTATCTCTGTCAATTATTTGAGGTTAGATAGGTCGAAATTTTTTTTTTAATCGATCCCTTAATTTCACCATATATTACTTACCTTTTAACTTAACCAAAAATAAGATAGATCGATGTACGTCACAAGTTGACCTTGATCCCACATGATCATGTAGTTAAAAAAAAACATGTTAAGTAATATGTTAATTTAATTATTGTTTTGGTTCTTTAACTTATTTATTTATTTTAATTTAATTCTTTAACTTTCTCCTGTTTCAATTTGATACTTTAAATATCAATTTGTTTTGTATTTATCTTTTAGTTTTATTTAGTATTTAAAATGATCTCTTAATTTTTTAGTGTTCCAAAATATTTCTTTAACTTTTTCAGTATTTTAAAATAATGTTTCATAGATGTAACAAAAAGGGATTAACATGGTACAAATTAAAAGTTAAAAAACTAAATTAAAATCAAAGAAAGTTAAAGAATCAAATTAAAATAAATAAATTAATTGAGGGATAAAGATAATAATTAAGCCAGTATACTATTCTTAGTAAGCAAGATAAGCTGTCGCAGCGAGTATATTGAGATATGTCATCGTGTGCATGAATCATACTCAAATTTTCTAAGAAATTCATGTATTGGGTTCACTGGAAGATATAGCATCATTTTATGGCACATTGACGATTGACCAGTTTCTGTGAATTTTCTGAGAAGTTCATGCACATTGTGGCCTCGTGGGTTGCATCGCATTCGTGAATTTAAAAGTAGTTCTTTCTTCGATTTGTTTTTGCAATTCTTGCTAGTCTAGAATATTGACAAGATCCCTAAGGCAAGTGGAAAAAGTAACAAGAGGCTTCAAATTAGAGAGGCTAAAACGAAAAATAAAAAAATAAAAATTCCTTAATTTAAAAAATTGTGTAATTTACACTCACAACTTTAAAAGTTAACCGTATATGTTATTAATTCACTTTTAATTTCACGTAGCATAACCAATTTGTTAAATTTTTTAGTCCAAAATTTTAATATTACTTATTATGTAAATTGAAAAAGACCAAATCAATAAAAAATACATTTGACCTATCATCTTAAATAGCAAATAAAATTTTTTTGCCATTTTTCTCCATGTTTTATTTAATCAAAAAGCTTTTATTTGTCATTTAGAATGACAAATTTGATATGCTTTTTGTTAACTTTATATATTTCAACATACAAGTAGTGTTCTGGTTTTAGACAAAAGAATTAACGAAATAGTTATATTACACAAAAAAATTTTAAAAAAATTGAGAGTCTATGGTAAAATTTTAGTGCAGAGGGAATAAATTGCAAAATATCCATACATTGAGAGGCATACATTGATTTTTGACCAATTCAAAAACATCAGGTCCATTGTTTCTAGCCACAAGTGGCCATACTTGTTTTCTTAGCTTCCACTGCTGCAATCAGATAGTCATATTTGTGCCCATGCCTCTCTGCATTGACACAAGGTTTCTATGATTCACGTTGCTCGTAATGCAGATTCATCCTCATTAATTTATTTCATGCATATTCATGCATGCACCTTCAAAAATTTATACCTAATATCAAACCTAATAATCTGTATGTTTGAATGGCCATATCAAATGACGAAAAGGCTAAAAAGATAGAGGAAAACTGCACATTTTAGATAGAAAACTGACTGGGTATGGAAGATCATTTCGTGGGTTTTTAACTTTTTATCATCATGATGATAATAATAGCTGTATGGGCAAAATTGCATCATAGTGGTTGATAGACATAGCATTATTAAGATTTTTTTTTTTTGGGGCTTCATTATTCATTCTGTATTTCCATTCTACGAAGTGATAATTAAGAACAGATAATGAATTGGAAAAGGATAAAGTGTGTTCAAGTGGAAGCACTGGCAATGCATAGAATATATATAAAGTTGACGGTAATGACAACGGATATAATCATAATTATAGGCTGTTCTTTGCCATCTTTCCATAATACTAATTTAAATGTCTCTTACAACTCGTCAATTTTTTGAAATTTAAAACTGATGATATATGTCTAAGAAACACCTTCATTAGTTTATGGGAATATGCTTCTGTTTAGTTCTATAAGTAAAATAATTAGCTCATAATGATGTCAATTACGGCATTTTTTTTCAAGTAATTTATGTTTTATCATTTTTTTTGGGGTCTGACAAAGACAAAATTCAAACTCCAAACTTGACACTCATTTCAAAAAATTTAAAAAAATAAAAAGAATAACAGGGATGAATATGGTGCGTACAATGACATTGAGGCAGTGACGTGTCGTAAAAGCTGTATCCAAACGGAGGTTAGGTTAAGAGAAGGGGTGGGCGAGATTCATCTCACTCTGCAAGGATATATAAGATAATAAGAATGCATTTCATTTTTTTTTTCAATGTATATATATATATATATATAGTAATTGATACGAACACGTAATAGGCGTCAAACTTTTTCCATTTTCCACTTCTACTCCTTACTGCCACGATCTGCTAGCCTGTTACTTAACTCTTTTTCAATGCATTACGTACTACAATCCATTGAATTTACCCCTATTTCTTATTTATATATTTTATATTTTTTAAATTACGCACATATTATTTCGTTATATTGAAAGAATCTTTCTAGATTGACATAAGAATTGTATCTTTAATTATTACACTTGCTGTTGACATAAATTTTATGGGGCTTATAAGAACAAGCAATATATATAAGTACAGTTATCGAAATTAGCTAGGTTGCATATATTGGAGGAGGAGTATATGTAAATATATATATTTTTTTGATAATAGAGTATATGCAAATATTGTTTAAATATTTTTCATATAAAAATTTACTTGAAATGAGTAGAACTAGCTAGTTTTGAAATAGCATATTCTTAGATTATATATATATATATATGAGTAATCTTAAGTGAAAAGTTAGAAGAATAAGTAATCACTCTTAGGTCATTAATTAATAGTCAAAATTAAAATAAAGATTATTATGCAAAAATCAAAGAATATATTATTTCGCATTTATAGTGATTTTTACTTCAATTTCAACCATCAGTTTATCATCTAGTTAACAGTAATTATTTATTTCTTTTATCTCTCACTCCATAAACGTATAAAGTTAAAAGAAAAATCTTATGTGGAAAGTGAAAAGAATACATAATTATTATTAAATCACAAATTAATAATTAATATTAAAACAAAAATCACTATATATTCCTCCTAATTTATATCTTTCTTAATTTTTGTATTAATAATTATCGCTACAATTTTAATCATTAATTTATAATTTAATAATAATTACTTAATTATTCCTTTCTCATCTAAAACAAAATATATACTACAAATTAATAAATCACAATGCTCTTGAGATAATGTGATGTGCGAACTATCTACGGAGTTATATATTAATTTGTTATAGTGCCACATGGCTTTCTTTTTTCTTTTTTTAAATTAACTCCCTCTTCTTTTTTATTATTGTATTTAAATGAGAGGATAATTTATACAGGCTTGTTTATCTATCAAATCAACATTCACGTCATAAGTTTTTTTTCTTTTTTACAAATAAAATAAACTCAATTGTGTTATGCGCCGGAAAAGCATGAAGATATCTATACAAGAAATTATTATAGTTTATCTCGTGGATTAGTTGCGTTGGTGGAATTATTCACCTTATGCAATGTATCAGGAGCTAAGTGTAATACATGATGATGCATAATTATCAATGACTTCTCAACTAACTAAAACAATTATACACGTAAACAGAAAATTAACACTCTCTATGTCATTGATACCCTTTTTATTTGCCTTCACAGAATTAGCAAAACTTTGCTTCGAGTTCTTTCCAATTAACCCTATTGCTCATCCAACTGAATTATATCAACTTGAAGCAAAGAAAAAGCCAGAAGGTTGGCAGGTTGTTCATTATATTATCCTAAGCTTTAAAAAGAGATTCATTGATTCTACCCCCCTCTATCATTTTTGTACTTCTTCTTTCAATGTACACTTCTATTAGAATACTTCTTAACCACTAAAGGAAATCGTTTGGTGGACAATTTTTTAGGTATAATGGCATAGTCAATCATACACAAATATAATTAAAAATATGTCAGTAATAAATTTTAATAAAAAATGTGTTTAGCGTTGTTATATACAGTGTTACATATATATGCTGCTGATCATCAACTAATTATAGACCTACTTAAGAATTTCATTTAATTTGATTAATAAAAAATAGCGATATGCCTTTTTAATAATTTAGACCCAATATTATTAAAGAGTATTTTCAGAACAATCAATACAAAATCACGTGTTCAATTTTTTTTTCTCTCTAGTAAAATATGGAAGCCGAGAGGGGCTAAACAGAAATTACATAGCTTATAAATCCTCATCATATTATTAAACAAAAGTGTCATACTACTGGGTTGGCCTAGATAACCAATCTAAAGTCATGATTGAAACTTAAGCTAGCAAAATGATCTGCACATATATTAGCTTGCCTCCATCTATGTTAAATTTTAACCTTCTAGTTATTACAAGAAAATTGTCTAAGCTCTTAAAAAATACCATGCAGATCAACGGTATGGTTATGGGTGGAGTTGAGACCTTCCACGTACTATAGCAATTTGGAATCACTTTCAATGATAAACTTAGTGAATCTTTGAGATCATGCATGTTTAAAACCTACCAACATTCAACCTTAAATGCTAAGCACTTGTAAGGATCAGCTCAATTTAATTTCGTGCAAAGTTGAAATAGTAAAAACCTTTTAAATCATGGAAGATTGAAGATTGATGTGTTTCAATTTCAGCCATGCATGTGTGTGTGTCTATATACACATATATATGGGACCCTCCACTGTGCATGTAAGGGAGGTTCTGATCAAAATCAAATTCATTGCATGTCTAAACAAAATTGTCCAAGAGATGAGTACCATCAAATTGCTTCATTTTGGTACCTTCATTCTTGGGCCCCTCATCTTTTTTTCCCCAATTAATTGATCAAAAGCATTAATGATAGATTTCTATACTCTTTAAAGGTCAACAAACCTTTAAGTAAATTGTCTCCCTCTTTCCCTTCAGAGGGTCCACACATTATATTCTGACCCCACCAGAGACCTTACAGTCCTCAGGAATGAGGATGCAATTTAATCGGCTTCCAATTTAGGTATGACATTTGGCCAAAAAAAAATCACAACTTAGGCTCGACAGATATTATAGTACTTAATTGTTTCTGACTCATTTTTTCGAATATAACAAATTTGAATTTATTTATATGAAAATTTTAAAATAATTTTTTTCTAAATTAAAATTTATACATAAAATTTATTCATATGGAATTATAATAAAAAATTAAGGTGTCTCAGGTAACATTCAAAAAACATTGAATGTGTTTTGGATGGTGTTTTTATTTTTATTTTTATTTTTTAATATATTAGATTGAGATATATATATATATATATATATATATATATATATATATATATATATATGTGTGTGTGTGTGTGTGTGTGTGTGTGTGTGTGTGTGTGTGTGTGTGTGTGTGTATAGAGTGAGATGGATATGATACTATTTGAATCCTTAAAATATTCATAAAAATTCTTACATCCAAAACTTATTAGATATATTTGCTAAGTACTCACAGAGAGTGTAGGTATTTAGTCCATCTTTATCATTAAATTATTTCATTTCAAGAGATTGGCTTAATGATTAAGAAAGTATTTTTTTTCTCTTGACTATTCAAGTTTAAATCATGAAATTAACACTTAAAAATTTTAATTTTTAAATACACGAAATTGATATGGGAGTGCAAGTTCAGCAAAAGATATATTCCCTAAATATATATTAAAAAAAGTTTTTTTCGCCCTTTTCCTTTCCTAACAAAGGGACCTCAAATCTTTAAGAAATGAGAAAAGAGGCATACAAAAGAATCACACCTAAACGACAAATTCACATCAATTTTGTAAGTTAAAATTGTTCTCATGGGAACTCTCTAACTCTTTGACATAAGCTAGTTAGAAAACGTATTAAATAGCAAACTTTGTTAATTGCATCACAATTTTGATCTAAACAAAAATGAACTTGCGTTTACAGATTAATTACCCGTTAAGGTTGGATTTTTTATCAAGTCAGTAAATTGATCCTCGACCCAGAAAATAAGATTTTATTATGTTATCCGATATACTTTTTTAAAACCGATTAAAAATCAAGAATATATTTAACATTTTTAAAAATTAATTTTTTTTCCATTGACCTCCTTGCTCCTTTTTTTATTTTTTAAATATAAAAATATATTATTATTTTATTTAAAAATTATTTAAAAATATTAACATACTCTTTTTTTTTGGGCCAGCTAAAATATTGACATACTCAAGTAAACTAGTGTAAGTAAAGAAACAAGATAACAGGAGGAGAGAATTTCCTTTTCCTATTAAGATAAATATCATTATATCAACATCAACTGTACCTTTAATTTTCTTTTCTATTTTTGGCGATTACATTTATATCTCATAAAAAAATTTCATATTTATTTCATCTAAAATAAAAAATAAAAACCAGTTCAGTTTATTTTTTGACCTCTATTTGTTTTTTTAAAAATTTATTTATTCTTTAGTATAGCTGGAAATGCTTATTGGAGATCATATCAATCTTAATTTCCCATCTAACATGAAAATTACTAGCAAATTAACTTAAGATGAAGCATTAATTCCGAGGTTAGCATCTGAAAGCAAAATTAGAGAGACAAATTACACCATTTACGGGCACGAAGTTTCACCTGCTAGTTCATCAGATGAAGTAACCATAACCATTAATTATCAATTACATCTCAGTTTTGTTTTTTTTTGCCCCTTCTGTGCAAGATTAGTGGGTTATTATTTTTAAAATAAATTATTTTTTTTAGAAATACTTAGATTATATGATCTTTTATTCTTTTTTTAAAAATTATTTTTTTTCTAAAATCAAAAGATGCATGTGTTATACTAATCCTTCGTGCACTACCATAAGATTTTTATATTTATTATTTATATAACATAATAAGTATTACATATATATTTGACTAATATAAAAAATTCATTTTTAAATTTAAGATAAATTAAATCTATAATTTTCAAAATAAAATAAATAAGCTTAAAATAAAAGTTTAAGGAATATATTTTTTAATAAATTATATTTTCAAAAAAAGAAAGAAATATTATTCTCAAGATATTTTGATTATATATTTTATATAAAATTTAAAGAAAAATTTTGTATATATTTTTATAATGAAAGGGTGGGATCTGTAATTTAAGTTTTTTTTTTTAAGGAAAGAGAATAATTTATCTTATTTTTAATGAAATACAGAGTAACAAGCTACTCTGACTTGTGATATTAATTAAACTTGTCTTATTGATCAAACCAGCTCACTACTCGTGTACGATTCCAGAGCAAACCCCAACAACTTTCTTTTACAAGATTCAATGTTTTGCATTTCATCGTTCGTTTTTCCCAACAGCCGTTTGGTAACTGAGAAAATAGACACGAAAAGAAAATCCTAGGATTCAATTGAACCGCACATCCATCTGAAAATAACCCCGCTACAACTTTGGTGCTATGATGTGGTTATGGTTAGTTGGTTACTATTTGTTAAGCGTGGTTCTTTGAACAGACTATTCAATTTATAAAAGTGACAAATTTTAAAATATATTTAATCCAGATAACTTTTTGATATTTTAAAACAACGAGTTCTTTTATAAAATCATTCGTTTTTTTTGAGTGTAGATTTGTCAAGCAAAGTTGATTATAAAAGATAAAGTTTAATTAGTATAGATGAACTAATAACAAATGGAAAAACTTTTAATTTAATCTTAACTGCAAGGATGATTATAGGTAGGGACGGATCTAAGTTCCTCATTTTAAGAGCAGCTGCTCTCCTTAAAAAATTATATGTATTTGTATTATTGTCTTCTAAAATTTTTAATTTGTTTCATTTTTTGATATTTCCAACATATGTTCTTAAAATCCTAAAATTTCTAGTTTGCCCCATGAAATTTTTTGATATTTTCAACACGTACTTTTCTTATATTAAAACAATTATATTTATTTTGGTATTATTATGCTTCTTTGATTTTTTTTATTATTTTGTGCCTCAGGTTTTTAATTTTAGTAAATTTTATTATTATAATAATTTAATAGATTCTTAAAGTTACATTTTTTAGTAATTACTAGTGTTTGTATTAGGTGCATGTTGTTGCCTCCACAAACTATTTTTTCTAGTATTGTCCATGATTATAAGTAGGGTATTATAGCCATTTTTAAACTTATAAATAGTTTTTGGACCCATACCCTAACTAGATCTTTAAATTTTTAGAAATATATTCCCTCCTCTACTATATCCTTAAATCTTTAGATCTAAATCTATTTATTTGGAGAAAGTTCATAATAAACAATTTTTTTCAAGTTGAGACATGTTTATATGAATAGAGTTTATATAAAATTACAACAAAAATAAAATGTTTCCAACAACTATTAGTATAATTCAAAACACTATATATAATACCTTCCAAGTGATGATTTTTCTAATATATTTTCAAATAAATTACAATCACACACCCACAATCACAACATGATTATTTTCCTACTATATTTTCAAATAAATCACACACACACACACACACAAAATCACAGCAAGAAATAAAATAAAATGTTTTAAATAATTATTAATAAAAATTAAAACATGCGTATATAACACTTTCTAAGTGATGTTTTTTCTAATATACATATTTTCAAATAAAAACACACACACACATCACGCATACACATATTATGAGTTTAGAGTGGATGAATATTTAAAAAAAACTGTCAATATGCATACAGGCACATGTTATCAATTTGGAGCGAGTGATTATCATATTATTCAAATTTAAATTTCTAAAAATAATTAAAAAAATTCTCAGGCCTAAACTTCTGTGTGTGTGTGTGTGTATATCTTTATCTCGCAGGTATACCTAAATAAATAAATTTTATCATTAATCATAAGATTGTATTTTGCCTAGTAGGAAAACGCGTAGCATAACCATGTTCTATCAACCCGCTAGCCCAAAGAGTTCATACTACACTTTCTTCCTTTTTGGGGTGAATGACTGTATACATTTAATCGAAGTTCAAATGGATGAACTATTGGCCCTCTTGGTAGGGTTTTTTAATCTTTTATTTAAAATATCTAGCTGCCACCTTCAATTACACCTCTCAAATTGTTATTTCATTGTCCATATTGCCAAGTTGCCAAATCTCAAAAATTAAAGACGAAACATAGCACACTGAATTTAAACATTTTAAGTATTATTAGTTATTATTGTTTTCTTTCTTAATAGAAAAGTAGATAGTAGTTAGGATGTGAAGAATTTTCATCCAAGGATTGTTGTAACACACAGATTTATTCCTGCGTTTTGTCAATTAAATAAGAATATTTATAGAGTTTATAGTATTTCTAATTACTGAACTTTTCTTTTTAAAGTCAATGAGATTGCAAACTAAACTCTTAGATTAAAAAATGAAAATAAGCGTTGATTATTTTAAAAGAACTTTGTAAAATAAAACAAACAAGTAATATTTTTAAAGCACAAGATTTACGTATAATTTAAAAAAAAAGATATATATATTTACATTTAAAAAAAAAAATCACATATTATATTTTATTTAAAAATTTGGTGATAAATACTAAAAATGTCATTGTTACAAAAAAAGTTTAAGGCGGAGCGTCCTAGAGTGCTAGAAAATTCTAAAGGCGCCCCAAAATGGTAATCAATTGGTCATGTACCTGAGTCAGGTACAATAGGAAGTCCACATACATATAATAGTATAATTTGGCCCCCAAAAAAATTGCAATTAAACTTTTTTTCCTTAAAAAGAGAGAGAGAGAGAGAAAGTTAGAGAGAGAAGGAGGAAAAGCGGTTCCCGGTATTGGATTTTCAACACCGGGTTTTGAGAAGGATTCATTGCATGTACTATTCCCTGTCTCAGACAGTGGTAATGCAGTTGTGGACGACACCTCCATTTCTTCCCTTACCAATATAAAAACTTTCTCGCACACACATCTCATTCATTCCTCCCAATCCATTCTTCCTTTTCTTCTTCTTTTTTGCCCTGCTTCGTGGGGTTCCTGCTCTCAAATGCTCTCTATCCTTCAACCTCTGATCGTCTTCTTTGCGTTTTTCTTGGTCGTAGTTGCGCTACTGTTTTCCCTTTTTGTGGCGTTTCAGCTTTTGGACCTTGGATTCTCGTGGTTTGTCTTGCTGTTTTCATGCCTGCCCTCGTCAATTACAGTGGTACGCTTTCTGGGTTTTGAGGTTTCTTGAATTTTAGATCGGTTGAATCGTCCGGGTTAATGGGTTTCGTAGTTTACTGATGGTTTGTGATGCATGTTGCCCAAGGTTTGGTTTTTAATTAGTTTCTTTTGGAGTTTGTGATTTGGATGGAAAAGAACATGTAAAAAAATTACATGTCTGCTGGATTTTGTTGTGTGAGACGTTTAGGATCGGTTTTCCCCTTTACGACAGAGGGGAATAACCATTTTCTTTTGGTCATATTCTGTTAGGTTCAGAAAAAGCTGATATCTATGTTTGGTTACATATATATATGAATACTTTTAGAGATTGTTCTTGCAATATGAATCCGTTAAAAAGAAAAAAATTCCTGGATCTACTTCTCTCTTTGTAACTGAAAAAATAAATGCACTAGTCATAATCTACTGAAGGCTTAAATCTTATTGTTATATGTGGCATAATTTGTGATACGCTTCTGGTAGATCGTACCATATTGATTTGGAACAATTTTGTGTGGCTGATTATAGATTTTGTGAATGGGTTTATCAGGTGATGATGACCTCTATCCTGGGGGTTCTTTTTGCCCAAATCCCATCGATTTGGGTCGGTTATATGCTATTGGTTCTAATGTCGATGTGTACTACCCTCCTAGCAAGCGAGCTCGGATCAGGGCCCCCTTTATCTTTGAAATTCTGGAGTCTGAGCAAGATCAAAAGCCTACTATTGAAGTTCTTCCTGATGAATGCCTATTTGAGATATTCAGACGGCTCTCTAGTGGCAAAGAAAGGAGCTCATGCGCCTGTGTATCTAAGAGATGGCTTATGCTCATGAGCAGTATAAGCAAGGCTGAAATCTGCAAGTCTGCAAAGGGCACTAAGAGTTCTGCTTCCTCTCACATTGAAATGATCTCTGCGGATGAGGATCAAGATAGTGAAGGTGATGGCTACCTTACAAGGTGTTTGGAAGGGAGAAAAGCAACTGATGTAAGACTCACTGCAATAGCGGTCGGGACTAGTGGCCATGGTGGACTGGGGAAACTCTCTATCAAAGGAAGCAACTCTGTATGCGGTGTCACTAACATTGGCCTCTCAGCAGTTGCTCAAGGCTGCCCTTCTCTCAGATCGCTTTCTTTATGGAATGTATCTTCTGTTGGGGATGAGGGCCTGTTTGAGATAGCCAAAGGATGTCATATGTTGGAGAAGCTTGACCTGTGCCAGACTTCCTCTATCAGTAACAAGAGCTTGATCGCGATAGCTGAGGGCTGCCCCAATTTGACCACCTTAAATATTGAATCATGTCCAAAGATTGGAAATGAGGGATTGCAGGCTGTTGCAAAGTTTTGCCCCAACTTACAGTGCATCTCTATCAAGGATTGCCCTCTTGTTGGGGATCATGGAGTGTCAAGTCTGTTAGCATCAGCTTCCAACCTATCAAAGGTGAAGCTTCAATCCTTGAACATTACTGATTTTTCTCTGGCTGTCATTGGCCATTATGGAAAGGAAATTACAAGTTTGGCCCTCAGTGACCTCCAAAATGTCAGTGAAAGGGGCTTTTGGGTCATGGGTGTTGCTCAGGGTCTGCAGAAGTTGATTTCATTTACAATTACTTCCTGCCGAGGGGTAACTGATGCAAGCATTGAAGCCATGGGTAAAGGTTGCAGTAACCTAAAGCAGATGTGCCTTCGCAAGTGTTGTTTCTTATCTGACAACGGACTGGTAGCATTTGCCAAAGCTGCAGGATCTCTTGAGAGCTTGCAGTTGGAGGAGTGTAACAGGGTCACCCAGTCTGGGATTATTGTTGCCCTTTCAAATCTCAAAACAAAGTTGAAGTTTCTCACACTTGTGAAGTGTATGGGAATTAGAGATATTGATGTGGAAGAATCTATGCTTTCTCATTGCATGTCTCTTCGATCTCTATCCATACGAAACTGCCCCGGTTTTGGTAGTGCAAGCCTGGCTATGGTTGGGAAGTTGTGCCCTCAACTTCAGCATGTTGATCTGACGGGGCTTTATGGCATAACCGATGCTGGTCTTCTCCCGCTTCTGGAGAATTGTAAGGCAGGACTTGTCAAGGTGAATCTTGCTGGTTGTTGGAACTTGACCGATAACGTAATTTCAGCCTTGGCTAGGCTACACGGAAGAACCCTTGAACTACTAAATCTTGATGGCTGCAGGAAGATTACCGATGCAAGCTTGGCTGCAATTGCAGATGACTGCCTGCTGCTAAATGATCTAGATGTGTCAAAGTGTGCAATCACTGATGCAGGTATAGCTGTTCTTTCTAGTGCCAGGCAGCTTAGTCTGCGAGTGCTTTGCTTGTCAGGCTGTTATCATGTATCAAACAAGAGTGTCCCTTTCCTGAAAAAATTGGGCCGGACCTTGGTGGGGTTGAATCTTCAAAACTGCAATTCAATTGGCGGCAGCAAAATTGAGTTGCTGATGGAGAACTTGTGGAGATGTGATATCCTGGCTTGATCAATATAGGAACAAGTACATCTGCTGGATCAGGGAAGGAGATACAATTGAAGGCTTTGAACTGGATGTAGAAAATCAGAATATGTAGTACATGTATCAAGCTCATAATAATCAACTCACAGGTGGTGAGCTAGTGACGTTCAGCATACTTTTTGGGCTGATATGCCTCCGTATGGTGGATTAGGTGGCGGTTTGATGACCTGGTTGTTTCCAGGGAACCATGGCAGATCCCTTCTTGACCCCCCTTTTTTGCAAGCATTTCTTCACCCTGAAATGCTTGTTTCAACCCTTTTGGCCTCGGCTAACTAGAGGCCGCAATCTTTTAAGGCTATGGTTCCCTGAGAATACAGATACCAAGTCCTGGCTGATGGTTTGGTTACCATTTGTGGACGGTGCATTGTTTATGTGAGGTCTTACTCTGTTTTGCTGGATGTTCTATACTGAGTGTTTTAGCTTGTGTCCATACTTAAGCTTTCGTTCATTTCTTTTGAAATCTTTTTGTCAGTTTAGTTCCTAGTGTCATTTAAGGGTCTTGCCACGCCTGAAAGGGATGAGGGACTTGGGTCTTATGTTATCCCTTGGTCTGTGTCTTTTGAGTTTTGACTATGTGGTTGTGTAGGACAATTTTAAGGCTAGGTGTCTTGTATTCAGGGGCTTTGGTGGTGGCAGATCCTTCACTTAACGACCACTGTTTTTTTTTTCTTTTTTAAAATCAAGTCCTTGTTTTTGCAGGTTCATCTTGCTTTATGAATTGTACTCTTCACGCCATGTTTATCTATAATGGAATGACTACTTGTCCTTATTCATTTTTGTAATCTCTTCTTTTTTGTTGTGAACTTGGCTAACAATATATATATATATATATATATTGTTTTTATTTGCATTGAGTGATTTGATCAAATTTTTTTAATGAAAAGATAAGATACAGCTAAAAGTATTTAGGTTTTCTTTGGTGTACTTGGTTTCTTTGAAGGGAGAATTATAATAAATAACCTAAAAGTAAAAAAAAGTTTATTTTTAAAGACTTATTACTATTTGTTTTAAGATAATTATTATTAAATTTAATAATAAACAGTTACATTTAGTGGTAACAGGTCTTTAAAAATATTTTTTTTTATTTCTTGATCCTTAAACATAATTTTTTTAAAGATATTATTAATTTAAGAGCTATTTAATTATTTTTATATGTGGATTGTTAATTTTTATGTAAGTAGGGGTTAGTGTTATCGAGAACAGAATTCATGCTGGACTCCATGGCCATTCTTTACATTCATCACAGTTTTTTCTTGGTGAAAGCTGGGGGGACTGTCAACTTGTCGTCCCCAAAATTCTCTTCCTCCCATTGCCAGTGTTCAACTCAGATGCAGTATCTGTTACGGCGTGCCCATGCTTCTTCTTTAGAGGAAAGAGTAACAACCCATGTTATATCTACATAATCTTTATCATCTAAAGCTCAAGTGATGTTGGAACTCAGTGCGTTTATCTCAGTTAATTCACATAGCAAGCTAATTTTAACATAATTAGATTTTAAACCTATGACGATATATTTAATCACCATGCTCACTTTTCACACACCCTAAATCAATCCCTTATAAGTTGTGTACAAAAACATTGGAGTGTCTATATGTACTAGAATGCCCTAACTCAGCCAGATAGCACCATGTACTGACATACCAAACAGAACTCTTATGTTGCAGAATCAGCTTTCTTTCATAGTTGGTGTAAGAATCTGTAATAGCAAGATACGGTAGTGAGTGAGTAGTGACACTTTGTGCTGTGAGAAAACGTGTTTGCCTTTTTTTTTTTGGGCCTGAAGAAAACATGTCTGTTGGAGAAAAGCATATTTTGTATGTCTTGGTGCTATTGCTCATACTCTTGCACTATTGACTGACCATAGTACTGCTGAAAAAAGGCAAACACTTAGCCTGCTGCCACCCACTATCTGGACTTTTCAGGTCACAACCACGGCTCTCTCTTTCTTTGACTATTACTTCATTTGCCCGGGCTAGCTACCCTATGGATTTAGTCTGCTTTTACCATGTGGATTCTGAAAACTCCGCATATTTCATCCTTTTCTTTTCCTTCCCTTAAATTGGAGGGTAAAATGTAAAGCATATTTGTAGAGTTAAAAAGACAGAAGAGGAAAAAAAAAAAAAGAAAAAAAACAAAGGAAAAGGGAGATAGAAGTGCGTAAAAAGATGTTTGGTAGAACAAATTGGATTACCTCCAATAGTCCATATGATTAGAGAGGATCCAATCAATCAAAACGTGCTTTTTTCTTAAAAGTTTTAGAGCTTAAATTGTAAGTTTGAAAATAAAAAGTATAACTAAGTGGTCAAAAATAATAATTATGAGAGAAAATTCTATTTTAAAATTTTTAACTATAATTATAATTTAAGACTTAAAAGAAAAGCTTGAAAATGACTAATTGGGATAACTGGAGGAGATCCCAACTTGTTGGTAGAGTTGAAAAGGAATCATGTAAGGATTTCTTATATTGTCTCATCTTGCACTATTTATTCCTTCAATTTTGTATTGGAATTATATTATTGAAAATGGAAAGAGAAGGGAAAAAAAACTATTTTGCTCTAAATGACATAATATTTTATACTACAAGACTTTAAATTTTGAAATTATTCTAAAAATTTTAAGAACAAAATTTTTTTACTTGATGTTCTAAAATGTAATTTTTCTTGTGCAATTAAGATTTTTGGTATTTGGATCTTTTAAAACAATTTTAAAATTTAAGATCTTTCAATATAAAATTATAAATATTTTCAACTTGATGTTTTTAATTGTAATTTTTTCCTTTTGTTTTATGGTAACTTTTGAAATTTTTTTTGGCTTAAAGGGTGATTTGGTCATTTGTTTATTTTTCATTTTCATTACTATCTTATTTCTATTTTATTAAATATTAAAATAGAAAGGTATTCTCATTTCTTTTTATATTATAGTAAATGTAACTCTACATTATAAGATTGCATTTTATTCTTTTTTTTATTCTTCTTTCCATTTTTTTAAAAATATTTTTATTCTATCAAATATAACTTAAAAAATTCAAGTTATATAATTACCTTTTTTTAGTTTAAAAAATTTGATTGTGGATCCTTTAAACTTTTGATTTTATGAAACATAATCTTTCCCTTAATTTCTTTGTTCAAAATCTTAATATGACATGTCCATGGAGGTTAAAAAAAAGGAAAAAAAAAAGCTAATTTAACCAAAGAAAAAAAAAGATTGGATTGATTATCCCAAGTAATAAACAAGGGTTATTTTGTCATTTTTTTTAGCTTCCTTTTTTTTGGGTAACAAAAAGCCTCTTTTAGTTTTTATTATGGTTGAAGGAACCAAACTGAATTGGCCGGCTTGATCAGTTGAATTAAGAACCAATCTCTAATCTAATTTTGGTTAGCCTAAAAAATTGATTCGTCAAAAAATCGATTAAACTGATTAAAAAATTGACTGAATTAGTTAAAAATTAGTTTGAACCAATCAACAAAATTTTTTTCTTATATAATAAGATAGTTTATTTTAAATAAATTTAATAAATTAAAAATAAAAAATACTAGAAGAAAGAAAAGGATCAAACATAGAAAGTTAAAAAAAAAGAATATGAAAGAAATTAAATGCATGTATTTGGTTATATTCAATGCTTTCTCTTTAGTATGTCTCATCTTTTAGTAATATTTTTTTTAAATATAAAAATGTTTGACTAAAATTGTTATTTTTTAATAATGAAAGGAATCTTAATACAATTTAAATTTTTTAAAAATTTAATATTAAATACTTTTAACTTTTAATTATGGGCAATTTTTTTAATTAAAAAATAATTTCTCAAATATCTTTAAAATATTAAATTAATAATCAAATATTTAAATTTTATTAAAATTTATTTGTTATATTAAAATTTTAATATATAAAATTTTAAAAATATATATTTAATTATTATCAATTCGATTACGATTTGACCAATAAATCAATGCTTCCACCATTTTAATGACTAATTCGATTTTAAAAATATTAGTCTTTATGAATAAATAGTGCTAAATTTTTGAACAAAGAAATTAACAAAAGAGTTATATTGCACAAAATTAAAAAATTGGAAGTCTACGATAAATTTCTAAAGTTGAGAGTAAATTGCACAAGCCTTTAAATTGAATAAAATTCTTTGTATTTTAATCTCAATTTAAAATTAGCATGATTTTTTCAAAAGAAAATTCAATTTATAAAAAATATGTATATCAAATTAATCATAAAAATTAACTCTAGATTGCTTACCGAGCCTTTGCATTCTCATATGCTTCAAATTCCTCTTTGAGTAGCTATGTTTGGTAGCAAGGAAAGAAAATTGATAAGAGAAGTATTTTTTTTTAAATGCCTATTACACCCATATTATCAATTACTCAATAATATCTATTCATTTTTATTATTTTTTTAAAGTATAGATATAAGTGTCATTTTTTATCTCATTTATCTATCTTTTTTTTTTCTCTTTTTCTTTTTTTCATTATGTGAATCTCCTTTCCTATATACCAACACCACCATAGGATCAAAGATCCTTAGATATAATCCTTTCCAATCTTTTGCCTACACTTCTAAAATCTTAAGGTATGTCGTTAGTGCATTGATTAGTAATTTTAGAGTAACTTATATTTTACCAATTTTATAACAAAGAAATCATAAAAATGTGTGTGTGTGTGTGTGTGTATTATACGTGAATTTCACTTTCAAAAAAATCTAACATATTTATATTTTGTTTTATGATTTTTTAATTATGAAGAGATTGTAATTAGTGAGAAGAGCTTTCACGTAACCAACACTTTTGTAATATAAGTGACTTTTATGTCACTTTTGACATTTCAATCATATCTGAATCAAATGTAATAATGTGGAAAATGATAATATTACCAAATCTATGTAAAAGTGGCCGTTTAAAATGATAATCAGAACGATGCCGGCCTCATTTACTGCGAAAGATAAACATGATCCAACAGAGTAGCGTAATATCTTCTCTAGGTTGCGGTGTTCTTGAAATAAGTGGCACACAGAAGAAACATTGAAATGACACCACCACTTACTTTGTCCTTCTAAAGTTAGAGGAATCTCTCATCCCTTCCTCTTTGATTACGTTTCTCTGACAAGTCTCTGCAGTTCATCTCCCAGATTCAAATAAAATATTTGTCTGGATTAAAATTTAAGTTGCTCTCTCCCCATCCTGCTCTTATGTGTTTTTCCAATGTGAAAGTATCAGATGTGGGATAATCAATCCATTAATATTATATGCATCATATTTACTCAAAATCTTTAGAATTTATGTATATCTAGGTGTGTGTTTTCCAGTTTTCAGTAGAAGATTTTTTGTAAACTGCAGTATATATGCTTCTCTATAATTGTAGAAAATGGAATAAACAACCAAGAGTTGGAATAAGAGGCTAAAACCCATACCTGATAAGCCAGAACAATTTGGGTTCCCTGGTAATCTAAAATGCGCTATTAGAACTGGCTTACCAGCATTAAGAATTGTTATAACTTAAGCTTTTGGTTTTCAAGTAATTATTACTATAATAATAGAATCTCTGCAATGAAGTCATCAAAAGTTTTAGCATATAGTGAGTCGGTGTGCATGCTGTGGAAATCTAAAAGATTTTTGTATAAAGAGACATCAACAAGAAGAATAGAATGCTTGACAAAGCAGCATTCGTTCGATGAAATGGTCTTCTACAACAAAGATTGATGCAACTGACCATAATCTGAATGGGTTTGTTTTTATTTGTTTCACAGAGGTTAACACTGACAGTAAACTTGTAATTTGTAAATTTAATGATAATACTCAGAGGCAGAGCCAAAGGCAAATGACCAAAAATGTTTTAGCTAGTCCTTGTATTGTATGGCGACAAAAGAAAGAGGGCATAGTACTTCAATTATTTCAAAAGGTAGCATCGGGTAGTCACTTCTGCCAGCAAAAGATGAAAAGAAACTGTGACTTCAGTCATTCACACCGAAAACCTAAAGTCAGAGGAGCAGCAGTTGTAGCTCAAAAAACAAAACTTCAATACCAAGGTCGTTCACTTGAACCCTTAAAACTGATGAGATTCATCTGACCCTTATGTTCCTTCCTCTTTTATGGACTAATGGATTCACCAAAAACACACCCTAATGGGTTAAAGCTGAAGACTTCAGCCATTCTGATTCTCATCATTTCTCTCACACTCTTTCCTTCTAATTCAGGTAATTGAAAACAAGGCATCAATTGTCAAAATGCTTTAGTATAAACAAGATGGGATTTCTTGGATTTACCTGTTAAGCGTGTTTTCTGGCAGACGGGTCGGCTTCTGCAGAAGGTAGCCGCAAGGGTATGAAGCCGAAGAAACTGGTTTTGGGGTCAAGGCCTCCTGGGTGTTTTAATAAATGCTTGGGGTGCAATCCTTGCAAGGCTGCTTTGGTAATCTCTCCACACCACAGGGATGGTGGTCACCGACACATGGCATCAACAGTTCGTCAGAGAGATGAGGGATACTATCTTCTTTCATGGAAATGCAAATGCGGTAACAAGCTCTTTGAACCTTGAAAAGTTTACAGCTTTTTTAGGGTATAGTGCCTAGCTAGTATATATGTAGTTCACTCTAGCAGCATACCTATAGTTAAGCATGAGGAACTAGTGTAACTGCTGCCGATATGTAACTATAAAGCTTGATTCAGAAGTGAACTGCGGTTTAAAGTTGGTTCTCATGATCAAACATTAGAAGAAGCAGCCTATTGGCTCAAGAAGCAGCAAGTCTTCTGATTTCTTTTGCTGCTTTCCGTAACAGGATAAATCGTTCTAGCATAGTAAATTTATAAGGGAAGAATGCTCAATCAGCTAATGTAACGAGAGGTCAGAAACTTTGAGGTAGACTGGTGGAGTGGTTTAGATCATAATAATTATAGTGTAATATGTAAGCATATTAATATATATTTTTTTAATAAAATGTATTTTTTACATACTTTCATTTCAGTACAAGAAAGTTTGAAAACTTTACTAATTAAGTAATAAGTCCATCTCTCCGCATTGCATCAAATGGTTGACGTATTTTAATAGATAAAATCCACTTCTCATGAAAGAGGTTTTCAACCCTGTGGCCGTGCTCACTGCACAGGCTTGTCCACTAGGTTACCCACCTAGTGTCTAAACAAATGAGCTAATCATAAAAGAAGAAGAAGAAGAAGAAGAAGAAGAAGAAGAAGAAGAAGAAGAAGAAGAAGAAGAAGAAGAAGATAGGTGAGAAACAAGAATCTTTGGCACAACACCCGATTAGAATTTTGTATTGTGAAAACCAAGATGTGTATATGCATTTTTTTCTTTTTTTGGTTAGAGTTGTTTGATTTTCCTATAGTTGATTATGGGATTTATTTGACCAAAACAAACAAAAAAGGATTTTTGATGTATTGCATGAGTTCATCATAGAGTATAGGGGGAAATCGACTAAACTTGTAAGTGATTTTTTTTCTTCAAAATTTGTCAAATACTTACAATTAATAATTAAATGTATAATTTTGTAAGAAAATATTTGGAACTACATGGAATTCCCAAAGTGGTTTAATTAAAATCTTTTCTCCAGTCATTAATTTCCCGGAAAGAAAAAAAGAGACGGGAAAAATAGAACTGGACCCTAAACCTTATGGAATCTAATGAGGTTCTCACAGAGAAAATCACAAATCTATTGTCGTAAATAGCTTAATCTGTCTTTTATGAACTGCAAGTAATGCAAATCAAACAATTGTGACACTCGTACGTCGAAACCTACACATTAACACAGCCTAATTTAACTCATTCCACTTAGAATCAAGGGTATGAAATGAGCGTACCTCGTTCTTGAACTATGTTGAGAACTCGCTGATATTCTGATAATTTACGCTGCAAAAGCACGGGATTAATGGTTAATGGTCGGAAGCGTGAGTTTTTGATGTTACAGATCGTGTTTGGATCAATGTTTTTAAAATCGCATTCGTTATTAAATTTGTAAAAATACTGATTTATAATTGAATAATTCAATTGTAACTGAATCGTGATTTAATAGATAATAATTAAATATATATTTTAAATATTATATATATTAAAATTTTAATATAATAAATAAATAATATTAAAATATTTAATTACTAATTTTATGTTTATTAAAATATTTTAAAAATTATTTTTTAATTAAAAAATAAAAATTACTCATGATTAAATTTTAAAAATATTTAGTTTAAAATTTTTGAGTTCATAAATTATATTAAGATTTTACTTATCAAAATAAAAAGCTTAAAAATCATAAATTAAAAAAAATAACTTGTGAAATGAAAAAAATTTAACCAAATTAAAAATATAGTTATAAATAGTATATATATTATTTTAAATATTTTTATATATTATATATGTAATATATATAATTATTTATTATATTATTTCAATGATATATATATATATATTAAAATATGTATAATATTATTGAAGAAGATTTGTCGTTCAAATAACAAAAAAGTTTTATATTTAATGGAAAGTCATACGTTGGAGTTTTAGATGTTACTTTTGCAAAATAATTTTTTAAATTGGTTCAACTATTAAACTGATCAATTTTTTATTCTTATTGATTTTTGACCAGTTCTAATACTACCTGATTCCTAAAGTTGACCAAATAAAAATCGATTCCTAATTAAACCAATCTAGTTTGATTTTCTAAATATGGGTTTGGATGATATAATTTAAGAGGAAAAGGTAAATTTTAGATATATTTAAATTATTCTATTAAAAATATTTTATTTGAATTAGGAAGAATAAATATTTTTAAATTTCTGAATTGATTTAATTAAGTAAATTTAGAATAAATTAAAATTTAAACGAAACAAATAAAATTTTAGAATTTTTTTCTTTTTGTTTGTTATACCACTTTTATTAATTCTCTCTCACGTGCACGTACAAACAAACATTTATCTCCATGCACATATATTTATGCACACGTTCACGTAAACAAATACACACACACACATATATGTAATACATACACATGGACACACCCATATGAACACACATACATAAGTAAACACATATTTATACACTTATGCACATATACAAACACCCGCACATATAAATATTGATACAAACCTGCACATAACCTCCACATAAGAACATATATATCCACACTCATAGGTTTGGTTTTATTGGGTTTTAAATAAAAACAATTGAACCAACTTAGTTGATTTTTTTTTAAGTGGTAGACCTTTTTGACTTTCTTTTGTAATCATTCGGTTTAGCCAATTTAATTCAATTTGAGTTGATTTGCTTCATGTTAATTTTATTAATTTTTATCAAATATAATTTGATTTTAAAAACCATTTAGATTATCCTATTTTTATCATATTAAATTACCATCTCTTTAACAACTTATTAGTAAATTAAGAGAAAAACAATGTTAAGTAACATGCTTTTTATATTTATTGAATAAAATTGTTTTATAAATTCTACAAAATCCTTGTCTCCTAATATTATTTAAAGAATGTAGTATTTATAGATTAACTTTTGAAATGGGTTTTACATTTGCATCAATAGTTCAATTTTTATTGGTTTACCTATAAGAAATAAGAATGATCATATATAAAATATAAATAGAATATTATATTCCTTATCTCTAAATTTATAAGAAAGGAAAAACATGGGTAGAGAGAAAGAAAAAAGAAAAAAGAAAGAAAGAAAAGGAACATGGGTTCAATTTGGTTCATTAAAACCAAACCAAACTTAAAAATCCAATAATCAAACTGACCTTTTCAATTTTGACAAGTCAAAAACTAATTTAGACCTCATTTTAATTGAGATTGATCTATATTTTTTTTTTTGGTTGATTTAATTGGTTTAATTCAATTTTAAACACTACTAATACATATATATCAGTATGTGTACATGCACATAATATGCATACCCATTCGTCCACACACAAATAATAATAATAATAATAATAATAATAATAATAATAATAATCACACACCTACAAGAAATTTTATAAATTATATGGCTATCCAAATAATGTATTTCAAATGCCAAAATCTGAATTTTAGCAATTCAAATTCCTTGCATTTGAAACTCTATGTAATTTAAAATACCACAATCCAAATGCAACCTACATGTAATTTTTTTATTTTTCATTTTTTTCATATATAGATGACAGCACAACCCTACTCAAACCCTCCTAGTAGCTTCCCTTGTTTTTAAATTTATTTCACTGGCTCACATTGTAGCTAAACCCCACCGCCTAGATATTCGAGGCATTCTTTCACTCTGGCAATATATAAGCATACTATAATTTTACAATCAGACCAATTACCAATATAATGTTACATACACTGTGCACATTGCATTGTGGCGGCTGCAAAACATGCCATTTGGTTGGAGACTCAGTGGGAGGAGTTGCAGCTTTCAGTGCCCTTTCTATTACGATTTGCATCACACCCACAAGAACTAGATCAGCAAGTCATTTGCCTAAGTATGCTAGATTTTGGCATGGCCTCTGCTGCTCGATAAATGATGTTTTCCAGTTTGGCACATAGATTTTTGTAAAACTGGAAGAGAAAAAAAATATGCTACTATCAAATTATATACATATAAATTACATAAGCATGTGAATCTTTTTTTTTTTTTTTTTGAGAGAGAAGGGGGGGGAGGGGGGAGGTTTAGCGCGGGACGAAATGCTGCATCTTGTGGCAACAGAACTTAAGGCTGGAATGGATAATAAACTTGGCACGCGATTGTGTTAACAACCATATACTATAAACTATTACCGTGATGCCCATAAAAAGTGCTAACATACTAAGTTATAGAAGCTAACCTTGTGATAATCAAGAGTATCCCCGGCAGCCTTCCGAACATCTACCATGAAAAGGGATGGGGCAACTTCAAAGACCTTTTCACATAATGAAAAAGATTATTTTAAATTAACGAAAATCAAGTCTTCGTACTGAAAACAGTTTAAAAATTGCAAAATTGAGTTACCTCCAAGACCACTGCAAATTGTCCTGCCTTATTTGCAGATACTCTTTCAAGCCTAATCTGGGAAAGGGAGAAAATAAATAAATAAATAATTTAGGCCATCTATAGAACAACAATTAAACAAAGCTAGATATTGCATACATTTCCTTCCATAATCAGGTAAATATCTACCAATCTAGGAGTTGACCACGTAACAACCATTCCTTTGAATTACTGATCCCCATCTAGGGATTGCCCAACTAAGACCTGAAAGTTATTATTATACTAATTCCAATTTCAAACATAAGTTAACTCGTTTGGCATGACTACAGAGTGATTCAAACAAAGATGGGATTGACATAAATATAGGGCGGTGGCAGAAATTGCATTATTGCTCCTCTGACAGGCGAACCGATTCCCTGCACTTCCCAAGGAAGTGCAGGGAGGTGCACTTCTCATCTGGGTTGTCCAGATCTGATTTGGACGATCCAGATCTATTCTTAATTTTTTTAAAAATTTAAATATTTTTATTATTTTAAAAAATATAAAATATCAGATAAAATTAATCTCTTAACTGTATAATTTAAAAAAAAATAATATTTTAAATAAAAAAATTAAAATTAAAAATTAAAATCTGGACCATCCAGATTAAATCTGGATGATCCAGATCACTTCTCAAAGAAGTGTAGGCTGTGCACTTCTTTGAGAAGTGCAGAGAATTCGAACCCCTCTGACAGTTGTGAAATCCGACATACATCGAGTGCAAAAGTAGTGATGCCGAGTGATACCATGTAGTTACGAGAATGGACCTTAAGACCCATTGACTCCGCAGCAGCTTCAATAGATGAAATTATAACTTTTGCTGGCTTACGGGAAACAAAACGAGTTTGCCGCTTTACATAATCCTGCTAGGACAGCAAAAGAATAGGATTTGTGACCACGCAGCAGACCACCTTGAAAGACATAGAATCTGACTAACTTGCAGAAAGCTAAATATTATAAGAGATCATGTCCCTGTTTCACCACTTAGAGTTCAGCCTACCATGAAATCAAACACCAACCCAGGGAGTTGGAAAACTGGAAATAAACAAGTTACATGATAACCAGAGACCTAGAAGACTCACGAGATTAGAAAGCAAGAAGACGGCATGGATCTATATGGTGTATCTGAGACAGCAGAAATGCAAAACTAACATGGTGCTTAAATGATAATACCTGGCGCCAGTCAAATAATGCTGACAGATTCAACCCTTGTGATAAGGTGATCATCTCAAACGCATTCATTATCAAAGGACCTCCCTCAGTATGTTCTGACTGTTCAACTACATAGCGGTCCTGTCAAAGAGAATCACTACTGTATCTAAGAATTGAGGGGCTACAACCAAGTACATATTTTAGGTAGTAAATCTAATTGGGTGTCGTTCACTATGCATAAGTCCTGTCCACAAGGAGATGCAATATTGTAGACCTCATAGCAATTCATATTAGGCATCATTGGACTCATTTACATTTGTTAATTATGAAGAAGGGGAAAAAATCATTCAGCAATAAAGAAGCATGTAAATTGGATGGACGCAAGTTCTTATCCTCCACAACTAATTTGACATAGTGGAAGCATTCCATTAGACCAAAATACCACGGGATTCAATATAAATATAAACTAGATAATACAGATGCTATTACTTTCATTGATTTCCAGAATATTATCAAGGCTTTAGGTATATATTGTAGCATTTCAGAAGAGTGGCAGAGTCCTCCAAAGAATTATAATTGCCAAGAAAAAAAATTTCAACCATGGATATATATATATATATATTGCCATTTTCCAGCCATCTGGTACGATAGTCATCAGGTACTTTTTCATGTTTCCAACTCCAATTCCTTCTCATGTTAAGTTACACATAAAAAATTTGCATTTTTGGCAAACCCCTTTATCTATATGTACTAAATTTATAAGAAATGACTAATATGTAAATTTTAGCTTTTGCAAATTAACAACAGTACAAGGAGCAACAGCAAACCTCAATATCATCAAAAACAGCCTTAACGTCATCCAAATTCACTTCCTCATTTTCCCTGAGTTTGATGGGCAAATAGTTTCTCCGAAACCATGGATCTTTTCTTATTTCTTCAATTCGAATACGCTGCATTTATAACAGAGTTTATGAAGGAAAATATATTAGATTCCTAAACATGTAGCAACTATGGGTGAAAAATATTGGCGAATAAGTCCAAGACTTAGTATTAGCCATTACCTTTATAAACATACTTAATTAAACCCAGAGATAATGCATACAAGCAAAAACATATACAAATCTACATATAAGAAAAGCAATTATTTCACTTTTAGAAAAAAAATCATATGTCCTTATGATAACAAATTTTTTAAAAATAATAATGATGAGCAATGAACTGTCAAATGGATATAAGAAAAACTTGTTTTGCTTATCTCAGTTTCAATTTTGTCCTCAACTATAACGAATCCAAGATGGAAAACGGCAAAGAACAAAAGAAAAGCTAATTTTAATATGGTGTTTAGATATGTTAGTGACACAAGCAGCAACAACTTGACCTTTTTGGTCACTACTCAGTGTATCACATAAACAAATACTTGCTACCAAGGCACCATATCTTCATAAATGATCACCATTATCTGGGAAATTACTGTGCAACCTAATTTTATTATAGATACAAATATATGGCATTTGATTAATAACCCGTTTTCAGGAAAATATATTACTTGCGCTAAGTAGTAAGATGTAGGAAAACACAGACTCGAGTATAACAATATAGCGTGCCAGTCAGACAAGGTTTATTCCTAGTCATCAGATTTATATTCTTCCTAAATACCACAATGCATATATGTTTGAGTGTAGTATATACACAAGTCTAAAATGAGGTTAGTATATGTACTCACTGTTTTAGGATTTGGATTCAGTATTTCATGTATCAATGTCTTTGCCCCAGCAGAAATCCAATATGGGCAAGTGAATTCTGCAGCATTGATCTGCACATTGAAAGTAAACAACCAATAACAAAAGAAGTTAATAGCTGGTTATGAATATGCAGACTACTTCCATTATAGAAACTCAGCCCACTCAGAAAAGACTCCTCAATGTCTTTCAGAGAGACAACGGGAACAATGGAGTTTTCACTAAATCAAGCTTCATTAGATGCTAGATTTAAGAAAAGAACAAAGGATCTTAGTCCATCTAAGTTAAGGATAATAAACAAAAGAAACTCACTGAAGTTTATCAATTGAGTAAATTATATAGGCCTTCCTTAAGTCTTGTTGAAATTACATAAAACTCTTTTTTATTTTCAAAATATATACTTCCCTCCTCTGAAACCAAAAATTATGCTATACTTCAGTCTAATTTTAAATTTTTTGACTAAAATACTCTCTATTAACCTAAATACATATTTTTCAAAAACTAAAATACCGTCTCTCAAATCTAGCATCTCAAGTGAGTAGACCTGGAAACAAGGAAATGTTTTACTCGAAGCCAAAATTATTCTTAAAACTAACCTTAAGGAATTGGTTTACTGATAAATTAAATCTGAACAAATACATCAAAAAGTTATTCAAAATGGAAAATTCTGATTTGCAACAACTAACCATGAGCTAGTCAAATTGCATGAAAGAGAAAAAGAAAAGAATTTTAAAATTATAATCTTTTCATGTGGAAGTCATGTGCCATACTAACTGTTAGTTGATAAATAATAATTAATTTAAGACTTTGTTAAATTAAATGAAAATAAAATCTACTTTTTTTTAATTTTTATTTGTGTATAGTTGGATATAATTTGATGAAGAAGAACAATGAAGGAAAAGGTATTTAGGTTATTAAACAGCATGGCCTCTGATTGTTGCAAAAAGAAATACCCAATATGTATTTAGGTTAATGGAAGGTATTTTTAAGAAAAAAAATTTAAAATTAGACTAAAATGTGTATTTTGAAAATAGAAAGAAGGTTTATGAAATTTATTTAATTTGAGCAATTTTACTGTCATCAAAGGATTTTGTGTTGACTTATTAATTCATCTTTGTACCTGTATTAGTTACTTAAGTTATTTATTTAGTTATTAGTTAAGTTTTATAATCCTTGTATAATATTTATCTTTCAAAGACTAATTTTCCCCATATTAATTTAGGACTAGTTTCAAATTGAAAATGTAAATAAGTCTCACAGACATAGTAGTTAAAATTAGTTACTGTACTACTTTATTCTTATCATTCTCAATTTACTTCTCTCTTCTCTATGGCTCTCTTATTTCTCTACTTCAAAATTTAAAGGGAAAGGCAGAGTACCCTTTTATACAAGGTGGGGAGGTCTGCCACCTCAAAAGGAAGACATCCTGCCAAAAGAACGTAGAGGATGACTCCACATGACCAAACATCAGCTGTTGCACCATCATAACCTAAATTGCTGAGCACCTGTAGCAAAAAATTTAATAAGAAAGTAATACACATACAAGAAAAAAACAATAGTACATTGTAATTAACAAAGAATCAAATTTATCTGCTCACGATTCAATCACTTAGAAGAAACATGCAACTTATAACAGAGTACCCTTTCAGAGAATAAATACCAGGGACTTCTCTTCAAATATTGATTTATTTCATCACCAGTGATTCAGTAAATCAATAAGTGCCAATAATTCTCACTCCATAAATGAGTTGCCTTTAACCAAATTGATACTGAGTATTATTGGTTGAAACTAACAACTGAATCAACCAACTAAAGAAGCAGAGGATCAAGGCAACAATCATTGATGGCATCAGAGTTGTATAACCAATTTTACCTCAGGGGCAACATAATTTGGGGTTCCACATGCAGTGTGAAGAAGGTCAACACCCTGAAATGGAGTGAAACAGAGAGAAAGATAAGGGAGATATATGAGTGAATGCATTGATAAAAGAGAACTTATCCCGTAATTTAGAATACCAGTAGGATATAATCATTCTATTCTGTTATCTCTTTTTATCAGTAAAGAGTACATTCTTACCTGCTTAGTCAATGCACTCAGTCCAAAGTCAGAAACCTTCAAATTTCCATAGGCATCAAGCAGAAGATTTTCAGGCTATAAAAGAAAAGAAAACAAAAATTGATAAAAAACAAAACGTCACATGCTAAAGAAGTATTACAGTAAGAACTTAATTAACACCATATATTGCTGTCACCTTTAAGTCTCTATGATACACACCCTTGCTGTGACAATGAGCAACAGCATCTATAAGTTGTTGAAAGTAGCGTCTAGATTCATTTTCAGAAAGCTTTCCCTGCTGAACCTGCAGATCCAGAAAAGGTGTAAACATAAACAACAAATACAATTTACTATCTGAAAAAACCACCCAGTCTAATCTTTAAAATTAGTATATTGGCATTTAATCCATGTTTACTACCTTAAAGTGGTCAGACTTGGGAATCTTTAAAATAAGTGGAGAAGATGTAAACCCTAACAGATTCCATGACATAAAAACATAAAAATTCTTACAATTTTATCATATAGTTCTCCTCCCATCACAAACTCAAGAATTATGTATATCTTGGTCTGGCTGGCCAAAACCTATAATTGAAAAAAGAAAGTGTGAGAAGGAATATGGTAAATAAAACCACTAATTATGTACATTTAGTAATGTGCTTATACGTACCTCATGCAACCTAACTATATTAGGATGCCTAACAATCTTCATGATGGATATCTCTCTTTTAATCTGTAACAGGATTCAAGATAGAAAAGTCAATAGCATAGAATAGGATAACCAGGATCAATACCAATATTCTGCCATAATGCATAGTCAAGCAAAATAAACAAGAATTAAGCCTTTGACTGCAGCAACATAAGATCCAAAAATAGGCAACATAATCTTGGGGAAAACATTTGCTGAACTGACGGGAGCTATGTAGACATAATTTTGAAACATAATTTATGCGCTAGTTTGCAATCTATATTTGAAGTTCAGAACCACTTACAGGGCAACTAAGCTTCATTCATTTACTTCATAATGGTTATGAGAAAAACTATTAGCTGATCTTTTTTTCGTTTTTTAAATAAAGCAGAATCTTGTGAAGAAAGTTGAAAAGTTTATGAGAGCTTTGACCTTATGCTAATGACTTCAGCTATATATTCAGCAGCTGAAGGTAGCCATAAATTTGAATGAACACCAATCGTGAACATGACAATGGACCGAATCTCCCCATTCTAGGAAAAATTTAAGCATTTTCAATCATCTGACTTCAGAAAGAGGAAAAACAAAAGATCAGACAACTTGATGTTTTCAAGGGTTTCAGAAGCATTATCATAAATTAAACCGGAGTTGAAACATGAAGATTATCAACAATATACTAGGAACATAAGCTTTTTCGCGAACTCGAAGTTGATTAAAAATAATAATAAAAAACGGAAAGGATAAACAAGCACCTGTTCAACCATTTGGTGCTTGAGAATGGTGCTCTTATCCATCACCTTCATAGCCACACTCTCCCCTGTCTCCGTGTTCTTTGCGAATTTAACCTTAGCGAATGTACCTTCGCCAATAGTTCGACCCACCTCATACTTCCCTACCTTTCTCCTTGCCTTCTTCATGGTTTACCACAGTTCACTTAATTTAAGAAACCAGAATTCTACCAAGATTCTCAATTCCGAGATGACCAAGAAAACATCAGTCAACTCGTAAAATCTCAAACGCATGAAATCTAAATTCTTGATACCAATTAAACCGAAGGTGAAATCAGTCCAGTTCCTGATGAATGCAGAAAATAATAAAACGTATAAATTACTACGAATCAAAAGCCACTAGTCAAAGCGCAAGCTCAGCATAATATCTACTTCTGCACGCAAAACACAATCACGTGCATTGGCTGTCAGAAAACTTGCGGATCGGATTTCTCAGATTATATTTCTAAATTTCAAAATCATCTTTCGTGAGTGGTGAAAAGACAAGGCAGACGATAATACAGCACCTTAAATCAACAGTTGGAATGGGGATAACCCTAAAGAATAAGGAGCTATTCCTTTTTCTAAATACAAGACGTCCACCAGCTCCGGCGAGCCAACTTCAAGTTCAACTTCTCCGAGAATGATGAAGTGAACGAACAGAAATATTCCCCAGTGGCTCAATTGGTTATCTACCAAAATTCGGCGTTTTCACCAGCAGGGTTGGGAAATTGAAAAAAATACAAAGCGCCGTATTTATGTTTATTATGCACGTATGAATTTTGTTTATAAATGTATAATTTTTGTAATTTATTTCACTAATAAAGTATTTTAAATTTTGTTTACATATGTTATATTTTATTAAAAAAATTGATAGTCAAAATAAAATAATAAAAAATCCTCAATTTTTTATTTTTTATTTTCTAGGCAATCAATCAAACAACGCAAGATAAAGCAAGTTGGTAAGTAAAAATATTAAGATGAAGAAAAAGATAGAACATGTTGATAGTAATGCATGGATTCAATGGGATAAGAGAATATAACACGTAAACCCTTTTGTATCACTGTCAACAGTATTTTTAAATTTTTATCTATATCTAAATAATACTGGGAGCGTAATCCCTCACATTATAACTGGTCTATGGCTTGCGAATGGTGTCTTTCAACTTTATTTTAACCATGAGAGACTAAAACCAAAAGAAAAAACAAAGTTTAGTGTGAAGTTGCGGCTTTAAATGATTTAAAAATTACTTCTATTAATCAAATTGAAGAAGAAAACGTTTTTTTATTACTTTTTATATTATAAGTACAAATATTTTTTAATTTAATATTGGTTCAAATAATCCTAGCAGCAACGCATTCGTTCGCATCAATGTGTAACTACGAACCTTGACCGTGCCTTTATTTGTTCCACCTTATTGGACCATAAATTGATATTTAATTAGAAAGGAAAATATAACATGACCTTATATGAAGTGGTCTGATAAATTTTAATTTTTCTATCAAAAAGGACAAGTAAAAATATCTATAAAGGAAAAGAAGATATCTTACTATTTCACCAACTTCACCAATAATTGAGAAAAATCCCACAAGTGGGAGGGGGTGCAATAGCAATAAAAGAAAGTGGCATGTTGAAAAAGCCAAAGCAGACACTGATAATTAAGTGTTGAATAGCAGTTTTAGTTAATTAATTCTATTGGAGGGCTGCAATGCAGTGGAGAATAACGTGAGCTGCTTCTGATGTTAACGCTAACGTTAAAGTTGACATGACATGAAAGTGCCTTGTGAGACTTGTATATGATAATGGACAACAGGCAATTTGTACCACAGAATAATAAGATTTCTCTTCTTTGGTTGATCTTTCCCTCAACTTGTTGTTCCCTTTTTAGCCTTTTCGTAGATTGGGACTTTAGTGCAGTTTTCTACGTGAGCTGGCAAGCTATTAGCAATTAACATCACAATTACAAGCTGGATTTAGATTATTTGTTGTAATATTCATTATGTAAATATTGCATTTATGTAATTCATATATTACAAAGTAAATTACACTGAAGTTTTTTTGCTAGAATTATATAAATTTTTCTTATTTTAAAACATATACTTTATTTTTATTTTAATTTTTTATTGAAATATCCTTTATACAAAATGTAGCGAGGTACTTTAGTTTAAAAACATATATATATATATTTCAATTAATAGAAAATATTTTAATGAAAATTAAATACTAAATTAAAATATAGTATAACTTGTTTGTTTTTAAAAAAATTCGCATATATTTTAAAAGTAAAGAAAAATATATATAATTTTAACAAAGTTTAAAGAATATTTATGTGATTTTATTTTATATTATAATTAACAAATATAAATTTATATATGTATTACAAATTTTTAGAATATAAACTTTTGTGTTTAGAAAAATAGTATATTAATTTGCATAGAAAACTTCATCTTTATGCCTTGGTAATTGGCCTTAAAATTGTGAGGCCATTGTAAACATGGAACCACAATGAGCCAAACATCATGGAATCTTTCATCTTCAACCATTTAATACTCAGTGCTAAGCCAAGAAAATGGACTGATGGTTCCTCATACGAAGAATAATTGTTCGGCATGGTCAATAATAATTTGTTTTTGTAATTTTAAATATATAAAGTACATAATTACCGTACGACGTCCTTGTTGAGTTAAAATAGTCAAAACAATATTTTTGTAAGGTCATCAAATGATGATCTAATAATGAGGGTGTTAATTTAACAAATGGTAAGTTTAAATATTTGTTTCGTACTAAAAGAATATGCATCCAAGAGTTTTAATGTACAAGAAGCGTACAATAATAAAGGGGTGATACCAAGGAAAATCAGGATTCCATATATTGTATAAGATCATGTCTGATAATAATATAAAGTTAATAGAATATAATTTGATAAAATTTTGAGATTATATAATATGGATATGACATTATATAAAATAATATATCATATAAGTTAATATTATTATATATTTGGTGATATATTATATAATATTAAAAAAGATAATAAATTAATTTTTTTAACAAAAATACTTTTTTTATTAAAAAACATATTATAGTTATTCTTATCTAGTCATTATTGGTGAGTGGCTGAGCAACTCCATAAGTAAATTGACGTCAATCGAATGAGAGAATGATCAAATATTACTCTGCCAATATAAGAGAAATAATAGAAGTAAGTAGGACTGCATATAATGTCCAGTGACATAGTCAACCTGGTCACGTCTGCCTTAGTCATGTTAAGGGAAAATATATATATATCAGGGTTGGCTACACAATCAGGTTAGTCACTACTTAATCTTATTAATATTTTTAATTATTTTATAGTTTTTAATAATAATTACAAAAAATGACTTAGCCATTTTGAAAAAACTAGTCCAACTTACCTCGGCACTAAATCAATTAAGGTTAGGGTTAGGCATTGGGTTTAAAAAAAAAAAGACTAAGGTAGGCCAATACTTAATTTGGCCTTGACCAATAAACAACTCTACTAATCACGTCAAATTGGGCAAAACAAAAAGGAAAAGGAAACTAAGTCAAGCCCTCTCCAAGTTGGATTGCCCTGACTTAATGCTATCATTTTTTAATAAAACTTTATATGAATGATTTTTTAGGGCTCATATTATAAAAAAAGACGATCAAATTAGTTTGGAAAACCAATCACACCAGGCTTAGAAAACAGAGTTAAGTGCAAAATCATATGGGGCATCAAGCTAGTTAAAATCTACCTCAACCCATAAACACCTCTAGAAGTAAAGATTAGAATAAAAAAATGTTGATAAGATCGTTTATATTAAAACTTAATCAAGTTTAGTTACACCTTTCAATACTTAAATAAGTTGTATATTATTTTAATATATAAAAGAATTTGATATATAAATTTATATGATATGATTAAATATAATATAAGATATCAAACATTCCGATAAATTTGATGGTGAGTCAACCAACTTGGGATTGGAAGGCTGCGAGCCGCATTTGAAGTTGAACAGCTAAATTAGCGAAGCTGAGAAACGCACATTAGATATTAAAATGTGACGTTTATTAACTACATTCTAGAATGGAAGAAATTTTTAAGTAAATATTATTTTATAAAAATAATAAAATATGTTTATCCCTTAAAAATTAGCTTAATTATATAAATATTTCTTTAAACAAAAAGATATATTACAAGTAAATTTATTTGACTGAAATATTTCTTGTATTAAAAATATATTTTGTGTTAAAGACAGAATTTTTTTTAAATTTATGTTAAAAATATAACTTATTAAAATTTATGGGTTGTTATTTATTTATTATTTTAAAAAACTATAAATTTAATTTATTTTAAAAATGTAATAAAGTTATGGTGATATTTATGTTTATTTATATATAGCCGACAATGGTTTTGATTGTTAATATATTTAATAACACACATGTTAATATTGAAATTAAATATTATTTTGAATTGATTAAATTTTTATGATTTATTTTGTGAACATGTTTTTTTAATTGTAGAATGATTTTAAAATAATTTAAACTGTAAAAAGTAATTTTTTTATATTAATTAAATACATATTCAATATTTATAATATTATTTAAGTAAAATGTTTTAATCAAAATTAGTGTATGTTTTAATTTTGTGAGAAGTCTTTTTAAATTATCATAGTGGAGGAACAATCACGTACACATACACTTTATGGTGAAGATTTGTTTCATACGTGGGTCCCACAATATAGAGCAAATTCTCCTATGTATGAAATAAAACGTAGTCGTTGAATATATATACGTTTGTGCATATAAAATAAAATTTTGAGAGACTTATAATAAAGGATTAAAAAATAAAAAATTTATTTTTAAAAATTTATTATCATTTATTTTAAGATAATTATTATTAAATTTAATAATAAATTATTAAATTTAGTAATAAAATGTTTTTAAAATTTTTTTTTTGTTTTTAAATATAATTTTAATTAAAAAAAAAAACTGGCCTCAGTGATTGGCCAAAAATCTCAGCCCGTAGAACGGGAAAATTAAAATCTCCTATTCGTGTACATTGGACACGCTTTAGGAGGGATTGTACTAATTGCCTATAACAACTAAGGCAACAGAGGCAAGAAAATATCTCAATTCTTTCTCAGCAAGAGAGGCTGATATCGAATGACAATATTGCCCTTGCCGTTCAAATTGCGCCGCTCCGCGACAAGAATCGGGCTCGGGTCCCAAAACAATCTCCCCGGAGGGGCTGAGCCAAGAAATAGCCATTCCTTGACCCCGTGACCACGACGCGAAGGCTCATAGACTCACCGTTGAATCGAGCCAGGGGCTCCACCAGAGGGTGAAATTATGAGTCAATTTGCTCCCGTGTCACATTGTGCGGCCCGCCACATCCCAACTCAACCATTCGTAGACTCTGGTGGCAAATTCGTAATATCATGAAACTTAGTGTCCTTTCTACAAAAGAAGCTAAAATCCGCAAAAGAAATCATGGATTTTTCCTCATTTCTCTCTCAGCCCACGGAATGATGTGGACGATATATGTACATGAAGAAGAAAATCGCGTGATGATATGTATCAGGACCGTTGATTCCCTCTGTGCCTGAATCTGATGGCTTCAACTGGGCCCACATCACGTGAACATTTTGCTCCCGCGTTGATGTGAGGAGAGAGAGGGGCGACGTTTTAACAGTGACCAGGAGTGGGAACTCAATGCGTCCACTTGACAAACAATCAACGGCTGAGATCGATTCTCGTAACGACCTTTCCTCCCAATATAAAAGTGAGACCACCACCGCCTCCCTCATTCGCAATCCTCAGTTCCTAGCTAGGTTTCTGAGTGAAGAGGAGATTCGCATTCCTCGATTTTCTTTCTAAATCTCTGAATTTTAGGTATTCAGTGAAATCAGATCCAATACCAAGGAGAAGACGAAGATGCTGCTACGAAGCTCATCGACGCCGATTCTGAACTCATGGCATCCCCACTCGAAGGATTCGTCTCCCGAACCTGAAATAGCTCATCAGATTCGAAGAAATCGCTCGATTACATTGTCGGCCTCGTCAAGCTCCTTATCTTGGACGGACGATTCCGTGAATAAAATGACACGGGCACTGTCGGAGACGGATCTCCGGGACCTTTCTGTGCCCAAAAGGAAACCGTTCAATCAGCTCTTTGGTGGGCTTTCAGTTGAAGACGAGGTGGAGAGCAAGGGGGAGAAACGGTTTGGTGCTTATTCGAGAACGGCGTCATTTGGTCATGGGCTGTTTTCTTTCTCTGAGTTGGACGAAGAATGTGAGGTTGGTCTCAAGGATGATGACACGGTGAATGTCTTAGTTGGGGGTGAGATTGGTGGTGGCGGTGGAGGTGGTGGATCGGACAACGGAGATGATAGGCGTTCGGGGTGCTGGGATTCGAATCATGGGAATGATAGCGTTGACATGTATTACCGGACAATGATCGAAGCCAATCCAGGGAATCCACTTCTTCTTAGCAACTACGCAAAGTACTTAAAAGAGGTATGTGAAATTTCTGTTGGCTCTGTGTTCTTTTCTTGTATGCTATTTCTTGATCTGCTCGGGGTTAACCATATAATTTAAGCTATCTTATTCTGTCCTGTTTTCAACCATAAATCCGTTGCTCATTGACTGTCGTGTGTTCTTCTGCGTGTTCGGCGGTTATTTTTTTCAGTTCTGATGAAATGAATTTATAAAGGATGATAAAGTTCTTCTAAAGTGAGATTAATTTTCAATATATCGTTAATTTTTGTTTCTAACTTTCAATAATGCTGAAAAAGCTATAACTTTTTAGAGCCGCAAAATTCGATTTTGAATTACTTATTCTGTGATATTACATGTAGCGCCTCGTTAAAAATTCAATCATTGAAGCATGGGAAATTGATTGATAGAAACTAAATTAATTATTCTTAGAAACCTTATATTTCTAATTTATTGTGAAGGACAAGAGAACTAATAGTGTAACATGATTTTAACAAAATATCCTTGATGTCCTTAATGAGACGACTCAGTAGCAGTAGTTGTTTTTTTTTTTTAAATTTAATTACAATGCCCATAGAACAAGTGCTCCTTTCATTCCCCTGTTTCTCAATCTTCTTCTTTTGGGGGTCATATGGATGCTAACAAAGAGGTTAGTAAAAGAAGTTTTATCATCCGAGTTCCTTACATATATATCAGCCATATAAAAAGTGATGAGCCCAGTATCGGTATATTTAAGGATAGCGTCAACAGCATTATGTCTGTCCCACCCACCACTCGTTTGCCACATCCCATTCACAACAGAGTTCCAATGAATTGTCCCCATTCTTGATGACAATGCGCTGACTGTCCTCTGTTAGCGCGCATTGAAATTGTCTTTGATGCTTATATTTTCGTGTTGCAATTCCTTCCCTAGTTTGTGTTTCATTTAGATTGAAAGTGAATTTACTCAACGGATGATGCAATGACACTGCCATTTCCAAACGGATGAAGTGCCTACTACAGCGGATTTCCTTTTCTAATTTTCTACCCTGAGAAATAGGGGAATGAAATGAAGCACTTTGTCCATGGGCATTATAGAAAGGATAGGAAAAAAAAAATGGACAATTAGGTCCTCTTATTAAGGGTATTTTTGTAAGAGTATGTTCTACTTTAAGAATAATTAACTTAGTTTCTTGATCTGTATCAATAATTTACCCTTGGAGCATCTCTCTTGTTTGTTCTTCTTTCTCAGCAGCCGTCCATATATCTTAAGTACATGAGCTTAATACCTCCTGCAGCAATCTGTATAAGTAGTAGTTTTTGATATTTTTGGTCTGATTATGTTTATTTGGTATGGTGACAGGTTTGTGCAGACTATGCTAAAGCAGAAGAGTATTGTAGCAGAGCAATTTTGGCAAATCCAAATGATGGAAACGTACTATCCATGTACGCGGACTTGATATGGGAGGGCCATAAGGATGCTTCAAGAGCTGAGACTTATTTTGATCAAGCAGTTAAAGCCGCCCCAGATGACTGGTAAGAATTATTCTTCTTTGGTTTTAATTTGGTTGAGTTTCTTCACCTATGTATAGTAAGCACAAACTTATGTCTAATAATTGGAATTACTTTGGATAATAATTTCTGTTATTTGCAACGGATGCTGTGAATATAATATTGCTCAACAGCTCAAGTCATTCTGTCAATTAATCAGAGCTTTACTTTGTTGTTGCAGTTATGTTCTAGCATCCTACGCTCATTTCCTTTGGGATTCTGAAGAAGGGGATGAAGTAGTGGAAGAAGGTGCCTCTGAGAAAACTCCCAGTTTTTTCCTTGGAGCTCCTTCTGCACCACCTCCCCTCGCTGCTGCTTCTTAAGTTGCGTGTTCTCTGGTGTCTGCCCTCTATATAATTACCTAACCTTGTTTATATTTACCTTAACCCTGTAAATTTTGGCCGACGAAATTAGTTGTAATGGTTTCCGTTCAGCTTGGTATAAAAAGTCGATTCATGTAGTAGTATGATGAATAATAAAAATGGCGGGCGTTTTCTCTTCCTTGTCCTTTTGATAGATGTGTTAAATCTCGCTGCGTTGTGTTTAGGAAGCGTATATTGGGAGCAAATTTTTGTACAGTTCTGAAGTATTGTTCAATAAGCGTATCTAAGGGTTGATTCAAGAGGCTAGTTTACCGTAAGTTTCACATGGGAAGCTGTCTTGGGTTGACACCAGTCATTAGATATAGTGAGAAAAATATTTTCTTTGCTCACCATTAACTTTGAAAACAGAAAAAATACTTTTGTCAACTATCAACTCTCAAGGAGCAAAATACTTATTATCTTTTGTGAATGGATATGTTACATTTAACTCTCACATCCAATTCTGTCATCAAGAAGGTTTTATTTTTATAATATTACAAGTGATAAAATTTGATGTGATATTTTGTTAACTTTATTAACAAAGAAATAATCTTAAAAGGTAATAGTTGAGGAAGATGTTGACGGAACAAATGGAGCATTTGTTGGTTCTAATGTTATTATATGTAAGACGGAGGTTGAGCGGAGAAATGGAGTCGTTGGATCTTGTTTATGTTGTGTGCCTCTTGTACAAGGAATAAAACCATTTGCGCTCCAGTTTTGAAATAGTAAGGATGGTGACAGTTTTCATGGCGGCAAGTCGGGAGGAAGAAAGTTGAAAATTCTGAGTTGTCTTCCCTCCATATTTCGTTCAGAGACAAGGGAAATTTTTGTCTATGAGGCCCTGTCTTGCGTTCCTGCTCCGGGGAATTTGGGAATTTTAACAAATTATTCACTACTGAGAGCTAATAAGAAACTACCTACTATTTGATTAGATAAGTAGTTAATAGTGGAGCTTTTGCTATTTTGAATTAAGGCCCCGCTGCTTATTTCAAATAGAAGAGAATGAATTTTTTTACCTTTCTATTTGTCCTACTATAATATAAATAGAGGAAAAAAATTATTATATTATTATTATTTAACTAATTACAAAATAAAAGAATTATTTTTACAATTTTTTTAATTAATTACAGAATTAACAAAATTAATAAGATTTAACATTAAAAATAATAAATTATATAAAATAAAATAAAAACGCTGACAGCATGTTAGTTATCCGACTAAATGTTAGTCAAATCAATTTGGACTAATATTAAGCTGATGAATTCAATTGTGGCAACGCATTATATATATATATATATATATATATATATTTGCATTTATATTTATATTATATATATTTATATAACAATGTATTATTCAAAATTATTATATTCTTATTTTTTAACTAATTACAAAGTAAAAGGGTATTTTAATAATTTTATTAACTAACCACAAAACTAACCAAATTAATAATATTTAATATTAAAAATAATAAATTATATAAAAAAAGGTCTACCAAAGCAAATCTTAATGTACAATTTCGACTAATATAATGCATTATGGCAATGCATGATGCATCAATGCATTGCCATAATATATGTATATATATATTATATTCATATTATATATCCTTTTAATATAGATATTTATATAAATATTTTATATATATCTACATTATATGTAAATAAATATATATCAAAGTAATATATATATTATTTTAAAATAAATAATCATTTTTATTATATTACAATAATAATTTATAATTTTTTTTCAAAAGTAAAATTTAATTTATGCAAAGAATGAATTTTTCATAATATTTTTTTAAAAAAAATTAATTTTTCACTAATGTATAAATTGAATTAAAATTATTTTATTGTAAAAAATAATATATTTATATATAGCGCCATGGATGTTTAACTGAGATGGAGTAAAATCATTTTGGCAAAAGATATTTTAGTTTTTTTTTTAATTCTATTCTTGTTTCATCTAGTTAACTAAATAAATATAAATGTAATCATTTTTTTCACTTATATCAAACATAATTTATTATATTATATTATATTTTTATTACCAAATTTTTTGTATACCATCGAGACCTAAATTTTTTGCACTATTGCATTTTAAGGTATAGAAAGGAAAAACAAGTAGAGCCACGTCCCTGCATCTTTCTCTGTTGCATTGCAACGCGTGGCACGTGAAATCCAAATCCGAATTGAGACAGCAGACTAGGCCCAAAGATATAGCAGAATCACAATATAGAGTGGGCTCCAAGCCCAGAACTTTGACTTTGAACTGAAGGAGTCCCTCCAAGCTGCGACCACCACGTGGTGCCACTGCTGCAACAGTAGTGAAGCCATAATGAAGACTTAAGAGCCACCTTGTCTGACTTTTAGCCTGGAGCTGCAGAAGCACTTGCCCCAATTCATCATCATCGCGAGGAGTATCATAGATGAACTCGTGTTAGCTACACAGAAACCCTTTCAATGTGCCTTATCCGTGGAAGGCAAAGTAATCAACTGCTTCGTTGATGTGCCTAATCCACCATGTGTATTTCAGCCTCATGCGGACCCCAACGGCCCAACGCATGATATTGCATATGCCCTTTAATTGGACTAAGCTGTCTTGGGTTCTGCTATCTTTGGTACCCAACCAACCGCATTATAAATAAGTTATTTATAATGTGATTGGTATATCGGATTTTGTACTTTTTTTTTGTTCTGTTGTTTTTTTTTGTTTTGTTTTTTTTATTTTTCTTTTTTTGTTGTCATGTTTTTTTTGACTTCGGTGCAATTGCACGAAAAAGAAATTAGTTAGCATAAATTGCAAGATTATTGCTATTATTATGACAGGTTCTTTTGCCTCAAGTCTTCTTATGATGACCTATAATTTGCAGCAAGATTCTCTCCAGTCTAAGAAGAGATTTTATGAGAGTGAAATATGAGGTATGGGATCCATCTCCTATTTTTCTTTAAAATTTTGATTCCCGTAATATATAATTTACAAATTACCAGTAAATATTCTCTCATTTAAGAAAAGATTCTGTAGGCAAAAGTTAGAGACATGAAAGTGATCTTAAACTTTAAATTTCACCTCTCTCTCTCTCTCTCTCTCTCTCTCTCTCTCTATATATATATATATTCTCTCTCACAAGGTTTTTTCTTAATCTACAAAAATTTTAATTTCCGCAAATTATCCTTAAAACAAGTGAAATGTACTTCAAATATTACATAAATATTTTGGATTAATAATTTTGATATATTATAGTAATAATAATTTAACTTCATCAATATCTGGTTAAATTGTTAAGAAAGAAGTTTTATAAGTTTTTTTTTTTAATTTTAATGTTGATCACCTTCTTTGACAAGACTTGATGGGACTTAAACAAAGGGAGTCCAGGGCAAATTGTTAGACTTCTGGATGCTATACCTAAATAATCGCTCTTAAATTGTCAATGACACGGCGGTCCTGTTTAATTTCAAAATTTTAATAACTAGAAAGTTTGATATCAAGATTTGGGTTGTCTATTCTATTTCCAATTTCTTCGCTACACTTGTGAGTTGTGACACTTTTAATATATTAAAGAGAATTGATATTTTCACAAAATATTATTTACAAACAATGTTTTACTTTAAAATTTAAGAAAAATATATTTTATCTGACTGATTTATAAAAGTAGTACATAAATTTTTAAGATAGCAAAATACTTTCATACATTTCGGATAAATTTCAACTAATGTTTGAAACCAAAAGTTTAATATTATTTTGTCAGTTTTATCAAAATTATATGATTTGAATGAGATTTAATTTTTAATTTAATATGAAGTTTAATGTTTTATTAACTTTAAATTTTGCATGTTAATTTTATAATTAAAAATTAATTCAAAAATAAAATAAAATGCACGCTGCCATCATATTAATTATAAATAGAATATTAATATAGCACCAATTTTTATTATTCATTCATTGTTTATATTTTTATTACTAAATTTTTAATTAAAATATAATAAATGTATAATTTAATTAAAAAACATATAATTATTTATAAAAATTATATATTTATTATATTTTAATTAAAAATATGATAATAAAAATTTAAAAATTATATATAATTTTTTTAAACTTTCGTACTCTAATATTGTTGATTTATTATAAAACAATAAACAATAATTACTTTTTAAACTTTTCTTTCTTAACGATTCCTTGAGACTTAGGGCCTGTTTGATTCAGTTCTGTAAAACAATTTTTTTGTTTTCAAGAACAAAAAAACAAAAAAACCTGTTTGATAATGTGTTTTTAATGAAGTGTTTTGTAAAACAAAAAAACAAAATTTTGTTTTCAAAAACAAAAAACTCAGAACACTTTTTAAGTGTTCTGTAATTTTTATTCTACAGAATCAGGTAAAAAATAAAAAACAAGTACTTTTTAAAATAATGATTCAAACAGATTTTTTAATTTTTTTATTCTTAAAAACTTGTTCTTAAAAACACCTGTTTTGAAAACATTAAAACAAAAACAATTTCAAACATGCCCTTAATTTCCAAACAGATGGGACCCACAGGAACCTGAGTACCTGACACCCCTCTACGCCTCGCGGCTTCTCGATCATATGATTCCGCAGTAACCTTGACTGCTCACTCGCCCGCCCAACTGATTCTCACTTGTAACTTCAATCCCCTCTCACTCCAATACACAGAGAGATGGAGAAGGATGAAATCACGCCGTTGGGTACCAATGGAAGAGGAGGAGGAGAAGAAGAAGAGAGAGGTGCTGGAGGCAAGGTGAGGCGGCCGCCGCCAAGGAAGCCCCCCGTAACCCCTTATTCGCGCCCGCAGGATACCGCTCAGCGCCGATGGATTTCGAAGCTGGTGGATCCTGCGTGCCGCCTCATTGCTGGCGGAGCTACGCGGATTTTCCCTTCCTTCTTCTCCAAAACTGCCTCCGCCGCTGCTCTTGCTGGCCCTCCTTGTGCCCCGGAGAATCAAGGTCTCGTTGTGTTTTTTTTCTATTCCTTTACTATCCATTTCGTCTGTTTGTCATTCTCGCGTTTGTTCTTTCTGTGACTGATTTTATTTTTTTAGGGTTGATTTATTTATTTTTTTAGATTAGTTACGGGGATTGGCGTTGCAATTAAACCACTTGTTTTGGAATTTCTTTTTTCTTCTTGTTTTAGAATACTGTTGGTAGTTTTGCTTTTAGTTCGAGAATATTTGAATCTGTTATTTCTCGGACGCATACACTCGTGCACATTCACATACTGATGTGTCAGTCAAGCTTTACCCCAGTTCCAATTGTGTTTAGGGTGAAGTACTAAAGTTAGCTTATATATGCCTTACATGCTGGCTAGCAGTACTGGCTTCTTGTCAAAACTGAAGCAATGAAAAATCATGGCCGAACACTGTCGGGGCCTGAAAAACACCCAACCCCCTGGACATATCCTAAAATAAAGCTTGCCTCTAAATCAGACATGAGCATGCCTTTTGTCATTGTAAATCTTTATGGCTACTGCTTATCCCTCTCATTGCACTAGAATGCTTAATGGAAATTGGAAATAGATGTGAGAGTAGAAACAATAGTGCAGAAGCATCTATTTGTAAGAAGCCTCGATGACAGAACATGTTGGAAGAGTATGCATACAAGCGCCATTTTAGAGAGTCATTTCTTTGGTATGCCAGAAGCATAGACTGTGATTGTTGATGAACATTTTTTTATTATTGTTGTCATTTTTATCAATTGAGTAATGCATAATGACTGTAAATGCCAGACAAGGAGCCATGTGGATCCTGCTGCTTAGAGTAACATTGCTTCACTTGTGTCATGGTACCCTCACCTATTGGTTTGTTTCTGACCCTTAAATGGTTCCCTGTCAAATTTTATGACTTTGTTATACATATAGAGTTTAGAAGTCTTTACTCATGGTCCATCGTCATGTGCATGCTCTTTGGCTTAAATAATGCAAAGTGTTTGGAAGCATTTCATATGAATTTTAGTTTCAAAATTAATGAGATTTATGAACTGATTTGCTTTTGAATTTCCAATTTAGGGACTTATTTGTATCACGGTTTACTTATATAGAAAAAGGGAAGAAAAACCATGTAAAGATCAAGAAGGGGGTTATGCCTTTGATGCAACTGGGTCTAGATACCAATCTTTACTATGATTTTCATGCCCAACCTCATTATGAGCATGAACTGACAAGGTGGTCTTTATATTCATGATAGTGAGAGGGATAGTGTTTTCCATAGAGAACAAAAATGGATGAAAGCATTATTAGGAGATAATATTGTTCCTAATTTAAGGGATGCATTCAGGAATGAGTGCATCCGATGTTGTTAGGAGTTGGAGTACTTGTTTGGTGATTGCCGTGAAGGTTCTAGCCCTAAATCTCTTCAATGTCTAGATATGTAGCAGAGTGAACTTGGCTGATAGCACCTATTATTTTCTCTTCTGTCCTTATGGTTTAGTCCACAATATGTAGGTTTATAATTTTGGTACTGTCTGTAATTGTATCCTTGGTCAAGGAGGGCCTGTGGATTTGCATAACAGCAAACATAGAGGTCTAGTGGAAGCAATAATTTTAGGTATATATGACAATGCTTTAGTGTTCTGTGTTTAAATGGAATTGATGATGCTGATGGTATGAAATTCGTGATGTTCATTGCACTGCTTTTTCTTTTTTTTTGGGAAGAAAATGTTTAACAACTAAGATGTTGAAAGAGATACAGATCAGCAGTTTGCCTCAAGCTACTATTTTTAATTCCCTGGGCATATTATCTTTGTTATGTCCGTTTTCTGCTCTTTCGTCTATAGAGTCATGGTAAAAATCATCTGGTGCTCTCTATGATTTTGCTAAATGTTTAGTGCTCCTTTGCATGTAGCTTGTAGATAATGTGAATGCTTCTAATGGTGGAGCAAATACTGTTGTCCATCATTCATGTCTATTTGCCTATATAATTTACTGATTCATTACACACGTCTTTCTAATCAACTTGTTCATCTGCTATAGGTAAATGGCAGACAGAGGAAGAAAGTCATAGGGACAAATGTGATTTACACGTAAGGAATTGGCCTTATCTTCTATGTTTATGCTTCATATGAAATTAGAAAAACTTGCTGCTCCTCAATTTTCACTTTGCACTATCTGTGTTCTCACTCTATACATGTGTGTGTATTTATGACTGCCTTGTCTACTCATCTGAAAATGATTTGAGGAAAATTTATTTTTGTATTTTCTTTGCTATATTTTGTGATGTAAAGTACAATCCTTGTGGGGAACTATCTCTCGTTAATACAATTATGCTTAATAGTTAGTAATTTTGGTGATTTGGGGCCTTTGCTCAACATAGAATTCTATGTTCATGATGGGAAAACATTTGGTTTGAGTCTTGAAGTAATTACATAATAAACTGGACCTTGCTTGGATGGCATTGCAATACAATAAACTCCTTCTTTGAACGTTGACTAAGTTGTCTAAGGATTTTTAGGTAGAAAATGTGGGAAGTTCCCTGGCAAAAGCTCTCTAGGTTTTTTCAACTTTCAAGATATTCTGATGCTAGATATAGTGTTCTAAAAGGCTTTGTTCAAATTTGACTTCTAGGATAAATTGGACTATCATTATGTTTTGTGTATCAAAATTCAAGAATTTTAGGAAATCTTGAATTTTGCTGAGGTTTTTGGAAGTTCACCAATTTACCTAGGAGAATTTTCATTGGAGTCTTACCTTTTTCTTTTTCTTGTTACAAAGTAGGCATAAGGCTTTGGGTGTAGGGAGTGGGGACGGGGGCATGGTTAAGGATTGAACCTTGGCATCAAGCTCACCTCAATCTTAAAGGCCAGGGCTGGTGCCATGTGATCTATAAGATCATTGGCAATAAAGTCTTATCTTTATAAGGAAGCATACCTTGTTAAATTTTACCATTCAAAGCTAAATTTTTCTGATCAGCACCTTGCTTGTCTGGCTATTATTTTAAGCCCTAAGACTTTGGAAAATTGAAGCTACTACAAGGAGAAGACGTGTAAAAATAAAAAATAAAAAATGTAAAAAAAAAACTAACTAACTCTTGAACTTATAATAAATGAGTGAACTGAAATTAGATTTCAGAGGAGATAGTATCTCTTTTTATGAACCTGGCTTTGATTTCTCTTGGGAGCCTGCTGCGAGTAAAATCCTAAATGCACCAAGTTAATATGGAAGAGTGTGATCTTAAATCCTCTAGGGAGGAGACTTAACTTGGACAAAGCCTGAGAATACCCCTAACCATAATTCCAATAAAAAAAAGGATTACCAAATTATTTTGGATGCAACATTCTCAAGTTTAATGTGATCAATTGAGAGGAATATCTGTATTCTTGAATGGCTATATCTTTTTATTTGCTGTTCATTGCCATTACCCTACTATTATATCCTTACGGTTGTTCTGTTCAAGCGTTGTTGGCTTCATTTGCCTCAATGACTTGTGCTCTGATATCCAAATATGTTTTGAAGTTCAATTTTCGCAAACTAATACATCTCTGTATCCACTAATCTATTTATCATTATTGGGATGCCTTGCCCTTATTCATTCCTGTCATTGTGACTCATCATTGATTGTGTTGATCTTTTCCTTGTACACTTATGTGCCTTTTATGCGTTTTTTTCTTTTTTCTTTTCCCTCCCCTTCGTATTAATGCTTATATATCTTTATATCAATTTATCTGATTAGATTGATTATATCACTATCTGTCCGCCCCTCTATTTTTATCCTGAGTGTCCAATTTCTCAATCTGGGATTGATTATCTGAAATCTCCATCTTAGGGAGGTTGGTCAATTTTCCACAAAATTAGTTTTTGACTCCATCTGTTTTGCCGCTCTCCACCTTTTTTTGTCCCCGTGTATGATGCAAGGATCATACTGAATTTGGTACCTTTTCCTTAGCTCCTTATATTTATTATTGACTATGCTTATTCTCTTGCAGGTTGGGACATCCAAATCAACTGAAATAGAAAATACTGTTGACATAAGTAATAAACTGGGGAGCAGCTCTGGTTTTGTTGCACACAGACGGGAAGAAAAAGGAGAGCAATCTGAAAATAACAAGCTTTCTGAAATTGAGCAGCTGGTCAAAGGGAAAAGATTCTCTAGGTACGCCTTTAAAATTGATAATAATAGTATTTATTTATTTATATTGGTTGGATGGCTAGTTTCAGAATTTTACCCTGGCAACCACATTTTAGATCTAATTATTCAACCCAAAGGCTTAGAAATTACTTGAGGAAGCCTGCAATTCCAATTCCTAGTTTTGTTGATAGATGAATCCTCTTTAGTATCTTTGTCTTCTTTGCTTTGCTGTTGATATGAAAAGTTTTCAGTACTGTAGTTATTTATTTATTTATTTTTTGATCTCACCTAGTTGTGGGAATAGATTCCATTTTGATATGCTTGCATGCATTAATCTAGTGTTCTTTTTAGGTGAAGTTGTGAGGTTATGGCTCTATTAAACCTTTGAGAATGGTATTTACTAATTTATTATTATTTCTAAATTGTAACCATGCTTAAAATTTTTGTCCCCCTCATACAGAGATGAGGTTAATCGTTTGATGGAGATAATAAATTCAAGGGCAAGTGATCTTCCTAATGTTGTACAAGGAAAGGAAAATGCTAGCCTAACTGTTAGAAATGATGAGAAAGGTCTTGTAGTGGCACACGATGATCCAAAAATATCAAACGAACTAAGGCATGGAGATTTGAGTGGGGCCTTACGGGGGAGCTCAACACCTCTTGATCGGTCAAAGGTGAGTAGCGCAACTTGTCTTTTAAATAATTGACATTTGCTGGTAGATCAAGCTCTTTGTCTATAAGTAAAATTATTAAAAATTCGTTTTTTAATTAATGGTCCAATTGCACTATTTTTTTTTTATAAAAAAAAAAGCTACTGCTCACTTTCCTGGAATATTGACAAGGATGGAACCGTGGGTTTCTGTTCTGGGATTTGTTGCAATGATTGCCTCCCTAAATACTATGTTGTCCACAAGATAGCATGCAATTCATAACACTGTACATCTATAGTCCATACCCCATTAATACATACTTCCATGATCCTAGCTATCTAGGTAATGAATTTGAGACAAACTGAAAATTTTCTTCATGATTTGCTGCTAAAGAACTTGAAAATAGGGTAGTCACAAATTGTTTGTATGTCACACTTTTCCTCGGTGTGTCAGAAATGATTTTATTCTTTGAAGAAGTAATTTTATTAGAGAGAAAAAAGTTGCGGACAGCTAAGTTTAATACTACCTAAAAGCTGTATTATTTTTCTTAGGACACATTGAATTCTAGAACATATGGTCCTAATAATTTAGTTTACATTACAATCATATCAACAATTTTCCAGGTCCAAGATGATATTGGTGCTTCGCCTGTTGAGATTGCAAAGGCATATATGGGTTCCCATGCATCTGACGCAGGCCCCAGTTCTAAGAGCATGGTTCACACTGTTGAAAGCAGTGTGTTATGTGGTAATGAAGCTGCTATAAAACCCCATGTTCCATCACCTTCGCCCAAGTTATCAGCATGTTGGCCAGGTGCTGTCGTACAGGATTCTTATGTAACGCCACAAAGCCAAAGTAGATATGGGCTTTATAGCTTCCCTAGGACGCCTTATTCTAGAACCATTTTATCAAAACCCAAGTCCAGGGTACATTTTGTTTAAGCACTTTACCTTTTACTTTGATGCTTCAAGGATTTTCCAAATTTGTAATGCTTTTGTTATGTTTCTTTAGTCGATTCATATGCAAGGCAATTACAGCCACATGTCATCAACTCCCCTCCATCAATCACAGACTACTTTGTATCTACAGGTATCTTTTGGTTTACCAATTATTTCATGATTGCATTTAAATAATGATATTTCTTCTTTTTTTTTTTTCCTTTTTCTTTTCAAAGAATTTGTAAACCACTAACTCAATTCGGATTTATGTTCATTTTCTTGGTGATTTAATTTGTTAGAATATGAACAAATCTAATTTTTCTTGTTTTCATAATGAAGAGAAACTTTGTGATCCCATGTATTGTTGAGGCTATAGGTTTCTCTGTCTTGGTGACCTTTCGAAGTATAAACTGTCACATTTCAAAATGCTGAATAGATAATGAGACTTGTTTTTGTCTTGATTTAACCTGTTAACTTCTTATTATATGAGTTAGTTTGAGAAATTGAAACTATCTCATTTTTTAAGTATAAAGCCATTTCAACCTGAGAAGTACAATGACCGTGCAAGTGGGATTTACTGACATGCTCTTTTGTCATTTAGCTGAAGTATATGTTACTGAGTTTCATATCTCTTGACTGAACTTTTTGCCTCTTCAATTTATTACTGTAGACTTGTCTGTTGCTTTAGTTTTTTGTTTTCAGTTTATTGGACATCAAATTGGTTGTTTGACTATCATATACAGGGTAAATCTAGAGGTGATGCATTAGAGGGTGGATATGGATCTGTTGGACCCATTCGCCGAATTAGGCATCAGGTTGGTGCACAATCTGCTTCAAGAAGGCCAGTTTATAGTCCTTCGCCTCTGAATGACCCTTCACAGAAAGAAAGTTCTGATGTTCATGAAGGCTTCTTGCCTGCTGTTACGAAGAGTGTGGAACCTGACAGGACTGGCTACACTCATAAATTCCCCTCATTAGATAACAAGCCACAGGGCAGTGGGTTGGGTGTTCCAACAGTACACATGCATACCAGTTTGATGGCTAGGAAAATATTGGAGCATATAGATAGAAATCCTCCCACTCCTAAAGAGAAATCTGCAGAGCTGAAGCTGGCAACTAAATGGAAGAATTCTGAGTCTTCTGTTAATGTCAATAGTGTCTTGTCAAATGAAAATAATGGTTTTCTAAAATTAAAAGATGTTGATCCATATAAATATGATGGGCTTGATGGAAAGAAATCTACTCTAAGAAGTGAAAATCAGGGGAGCTCCCATGTTGTTAGGGACAGTGCTGATAAATCTATCAATGTCAAGAATATAACACCTTTGACTTCTGGAATCAATGTTGGCAACAGCTTCCTGAGAACTGGAAATGATGCAAGGACCTTGCAAAATCCTAATGGTTCTCAAAATTTTCCAATAAAGGCTACTAAAGAGGTACTCAATCATCTAATGGGCATCAAAACTACTCGTGTGTTTTCCTTTTTAACCAATGGGCATCGAAACTGTTACTTTATAGCAGTCAATTTGTTGAAGATGATTCTTGTTGAGCCTTGATTTAGTCTTGAAAAGACATCACATTTTTACTTAAGATATATTAATCATTGTGCAGGATGCATTGAAGATTGTCTCTTCTGGTGGTCACCTTAGTGTGAAAATTCAAGAGAAGATGCCTCTCTCCAACTCTTCAGTTAGCAAACCAGTATTACCATCTATTTCCATCAACAAGCCTGACTCGAAGTGGACCCTCGCATCTGATAAGAGCTCAGGATTTACCTTCCCTGTTTCTGCATCCTCTTCTGTATTCTCTGAGCCACCCACACCATCCATCATGCCATCGTTCTCCACTGGGGATCAGTACTCTACTGAACCTTCATATAGTTTTGGATTAAAAAGGTCCAGTCCGGCTCTAGTTTTTTCTTTCCCTTCTACAAGCAGTACTTCTGTTCAGAATGATGCTGGTGACATAAAGTTCAGCTTTGGCTCCAATGAGAAGGCAAGGCTGTCATTCAGTTCATTTGGTAAAAATGCCATCTGCTATTAACTAAAACGACGAAGTTTTGGTTTCATAAGCTTCTCATCTATTTTATTTTTTCTCTGGCTAATAGTTTTTTTTTTTAAACTATTATTGCTCATCCTTTCAGTTTTTTGTACAGCGTACTCTTGCTTTGCTTTTGTATTTTTGGGTGAAGATACAAGTGACTTAAGCCTTTTTGAAGGACAACAATTGAGTCCTTGTCTATTTTGTCTTTCCTACTTTGGTTTTGCCCCACTGGGCTTGTAGGAAGACTGGAAAATATTGACAAACTGATGATTTCTTTTACGTCCGGAGAGGTTTTTTGGTCTCTGGGACACAAACCTGACCTGCGTGCAATTTCTATCTGGGACCTTGGATTTTTAACGAGGATGCCAAAGCAGGTCATCCACGCTAAAACCATTGCTAGTCATGTGGGTCGTTATAATTTGTGGCCCAGGCAGAGCAGAGGGGAAAATTGTGAACTGAAGCTTTATGCTTACACTTTCAGGAATGAGCCAGCCGTTTTTAAGTTTACGAAAAATGCACATAAGCATCTCATTTTAATCTTCAAATGGGTCTTCGTGAATGGCTTGAAAGGAGCCAACCTATTTAACCACACAAATTTTCACCCGAGGGTCAACTTCAACAAAAGTAAAGCCACAGCAGCTGAATTCGCCTTCCTCGTTGGGCCGAACAAACTTAACAAATCTTGTTCTATCCACAACACCCACTGGAAACACCCCCTAGCTCTTGGTTCAAGCTCCATGTAGATGACCCTGCAAATAAAGGCCATGTTAGTGCCGGTGGCATCATTCATAATCATTTTTGGAATTTGGGTTGTTGGTTTTGTAAACTTTCTTGGAACAACTGATTTTTTGTGTAGAACTCTGGGTCATCTAGCTCAGAATTGAGCATGCGATCTCACTTGGGATCAAGAAGTTGATAATTGAATTAGACCCCTCTTTGGCTAGCCTGTAGGTAAGTAAAGAAAAGACTTTCCATCATCATCCTCTGCGGAACATTGTCATAAAATTCAGACATCTCGGTACTCCAGAAGACAGGGTCATAAAGCACATTATAGAAGTCGATCTTGCAAAACATGGAAGACTCAGTTCTATCGTTTATTTCACCTCTATCCTCCCTTCTGTTTCTCAGGCCTTTTTTCCTTTTTCAGGATTTGTTTCTACGCCGAGTACAGCCGCCCCCTTTGAGAGCTATCCCTTGCCCCTCTTCTGCTTTGTTTTCATTAGTTTCGTTCGCACCGAAAAAAGGGGGGTGGTTCATGAATGAGGAGCAAGCCTGTTTTGTTTACAAGTAGAATCCAATGCAATTAATCTCCATATTGTGGGGTTGATTCCGTTGACTAGGTTTTAAGGCTCTGTTTGGTTTATTGCAAAGGCAACGTAATTTTCTTTTAAATTTGTTATATTTTTATAATCATTATTTAACAATATTTTTTAAAAAAATTCAAAAATAAAATTACAAAAATTATTTTTTATTTCATTTACTCATTTTTTATATTCTATTCTTTTTGCAGCATCGAAGCATGTAGGTAAATGATGGCATGTTACCGCAAATTTCTCTGTACCGTGTGTGTGGTCCTCATTTACTGAAGATGGAAGCGCCACGCGGGTACCATGGATATCACAAAGAGGAAGAATTTGGATAAAACTAAAGCACTTCTTCCCCTCCTGAGAACATGATACCACAGCCCATAGGAATCACAATGTTATAGTTTTTGACGACAAAGAATTGGTCTATCCCTTTCAGGCAAACTAGCCAATGTGAGCCCCACCTAAAGATCATCAGATAGCAGAAGGTCTCACTTTTGCTAGAAAAACGTTCTAGGTCCACACTTGGCGCAATCAGGTAACAAAGTGCTAGAAAAAATTTTTGGTGTACATATATGGTGAGGCGAGGAATGAGCAAAATATTTAGACTATGGGTATTTGTAGAATTTATTTGGGTATAAAAAAATTATTAACTATATTAAGGGTTTGAGTTTGAAAAGTATGATATTTATTTTGATCCAAATTCGAGCATATTTATTTATTTATTAATGTAATATATTAGAGAATAGTACAAAAAGTTTCGTACTCAAAAGACATTCTATATGTTTTGAATAACATTAACAATTTTTTGAAATATATATTTTTTCGATTTTATATAAGTAGATTTCATGTAGAACAATCTTCAATTTTAGAAAGACTTGTTTATTTTGAAATCTCCTCGAGTAAATGGAACCAAATCTAAGGATTTAAGGTTATCATGGGAAAGGGATAAAGTTGAGTTTGTTATCTCCTAAGATCGGAGTTTGAAGATGAGAAATATATGTTTTTATAGGTAGACTATAATTCCTTATCTTTATATACCCTATTCATGATCTTCCCTAAGGGAGGTCCCCCCCCCCCCCCCCCCCCCCCAAAAAAACACAAAAATAATCAAAATATTTGGGTTAATTTATCCGCCTATCAAGATCAATAAGGTTTATCAACACACTGACTTTAAGAAATTGCTATTCCCAACTGTACAAAAAAAAATATACTTAAAAAAATCTCAGATTTTCTTAATTAAAATTATTTTTAATATGTTGATATATATATATATATATATATTAATTGATTTAGTTTGTGCATGTTTAATAAATAAATACATGTAAAAATTCCATATGTCCCGGCAGAGGAATGATTCCCTGAGAGGAGTTACAAGGATCCAAACTTTAAGGCGAGGGAAGTTCGAAACAGAGATGGTGGGGGTGTACTGTATTATAAGTTGAAAGAAGTGATAGATTGGTGGGGAGTGGAGACGTCAGAGGTGAAATGACATCGAAAAGAAATGAATGCTTAACACCCTCTGATTTGACGTTTCAGATTCTAATTGTCAGAATGAGCAGGCTACACTCTGCACCCATATACCCAGAATTGCAGGCATACACCGTGTTACGCTCCTTTCCCTTCTCTTTCTTTTTTTTCTCTTTGCCTTTTTCAATTCTATCCCCCCATTTCGATTTCCTATATACCACAGGGAAAAAAGAAAAAAAAAATTGAAGGAATTTAAATTTATTGCTACTACACCTCTTGAGGATCCCGAGGAGATCAATAACTATAAGTTCTTCCATTTTTGCTTTCTATTTCTCAGTTTCTTAATTTTATATGCTCTGAAAATATACTCGCTATATATCGAGCGAACTTACATTTTTAACCATAAAATATGTAAAAATTGTTGTTTAAAATTTGGGTGGCACATAGTCTTCTGAATATTTAAAATAAAATTAAGTTGTACTTAATTTTTATATTATAATAAGTAAACTTTTTTGTCTTTTTTAAATGGCATTAACTCAAACAATGCAATAGATTTTCATATTGACATAGCAAACTTTCATTTGTTTTAATTAAAGGAAAATATGATATAACGTTTGAGCTAACCATTTTAAAGAAAAATATAACGAATAATCTATTTCTTTAAATGTAAAAATTAAGAGACCTAAATTCTAAGTTTAAAAGTTTGAAATTATTTGCAGATGATTCATAGGAAATTTTTGCATTTTTTTCTATTCATTATAAATTTTTAAGTGTATAATCAGATTAAGATCATTAATAATAATATATTAGTTTCTATATATGTTAGACAATATATAAAAATAAAATAAAATATATCATGCATATATAATACATATATTTGTGTAATCATAGTTAAGCGGCACAAATAAGTTATTTTGGATTTCTTTTTGGATACACGATACACTTCTTTATATGTAGAAACATTAGTAAAGACCGTTATATTGAACTTTGACTGTACAGGGGTTGGTCAGTATATATATATAGTAATGAAAGTTGTAACCACTATATTGAATTCAACCTGCAAAAGTGATTGTTTCATTTTTAGTGAATCCATGGGAGATTCTTGGGAAGTTCAGTTGAGATCATGAGGATTCCATAATGCTAAAATGGTGGTCCATAAATTCCCTTTACGAAAGGGCAATTGATCTTAATTTATGAGTTGGAACCTGACCAAATCTCTTTTTTTTTTTTTTTTTAAAGATTTTTTCAATTTTCAATGACAAAAGGAACAACCTTTTTTTTTGGGTCGTACCCTCTTCTCTTCCCTTTTATATATTCATAAAAACCAAATGCAATAATTAATTATCATAATAATAGAGGAAGAAAAGAAAAGAAAAGAAAGATATATATATATATATATATATATAGAGAGAGAGAGAGAGAGAGAGAGAGAGAGAGAGAGAGTTTCCACTGGCTAGGAAAACATTTAGAATGGTACTTTAAACCCTCTTTCTATAACCTCTTTTTTTCGCTAACATAATATATTAAGCAACCTCAAAGAAAACCTGTTACCAAAAAAGGCTCAAAGGAAACCTGACTTTCAGTAATTGAAAGAAAGATTTGTTCCCCCCTTTTTCCTTCTCGAGGTTTGATTCTTTGGTACATAAATTTCAACCTCAAATAGTAATTAGATTCACTTGTTTTAATTTCATCGGTGTACTTAGCCTCCCATGCAGGACAAAAACCCGTGTAATTAATTAAAATTTTAAAAAGTTAATCGTGTAAGAATTTTAAAAAAAATTCCCTTGTTAGGACTCTTAAGAGGTTAAAACTTAAAGAAAATGTGTGAAGTATGATGCATGTATATATATATATATATATATATATATATATCAACTTAGAAGACCACGCATAAGCTTGTCAACTTTCTTTTTTTTTTTTGGAGGGGGGTGGGGCAGCTTAAGGTGATTGTGGTGCCCATTGTGCTTCAGAAAAGTACTAATAAAAATTATGTCTCGAAAGTTATAATCACCAATAAATACTACTTTTTGATAATACATCTTCTATGTTTACGAATAAATGTGATATCTAAAGAAAAGGGAATATATTATTTGAAGTCCCTCGAAGGTATCTAGAATCTGGAGTAGTAATTAAATAGGCATGTCGTAAATATCATGTTTTCTTATACATAATTAGTAATGCAAGTGAATATTGATTGGCTTTACAAAAGGATTAGATTTATATGCAATTTTTTATATATTTTTGTAATTAAGTTTTTAATTAAAATATCATAAGTATTTAATCTTTTAATTAAAATATAATAAATATATAGTTTAATTTAAAAATTATATACTTGTCATGTTGATATTAGAAAAATTACAACTTATCATATTTAATTCAAAAAATTTGATAACGAAGATAGAAATAATTATATATTAATTTTTTCTTTAATAAAATGCATATATGTGACTAGGTATAATATATATTTTTTCTTTGTTTTTGTTAGCTATATAATAGCTAGACAATTTTCTTCAAAAACGTTAACTTCTAGATATATAGAATTTAAGAACGTGTATATCATAATAATTAGTTTATATACATTTTATTTTTCATATAAAAATTTATCTCCTATCAAATTAATTGAAACTGATGTAGAACTTATCTGACCAAAACCAAGGAAAGACAAAACATTGTTAACTTGCCAGCACCAGGCTTAATTTTTATTTTTTTCATATTATTATTCTAGTATTGATTATTATAATCCATATTATAAATGTCAAATATATGATTAGTTTGACAAATGAAAGCTGGTCTCTTTTCTTCCTGAGTTTGTCTAGGACAAATAATATAAACCCAAAACAAATTAACTAAGAAAAAAATGATTATACATAATTGTATGTATATTTACTAGAAATTCGAAAGGGATAAAAATTTAATTACATTCTTTTGGGAGTTTATAATAACGTGTAATTTTCTTCGGTCATTATATATATATATATATATATATACACACACACACACACACACACACATATATATATATATATATATATATATAAGTTGTGTAAGATATATAGAACTTGTTGAAGACGATGACGAAAAAGCAGGATTCTTAAACATGTAACGTCCACTGAACAAGTAGTAAGAAAAGATGGACAAGTACGTACACTGATATGAAGAAAAAGAGTTAATTGTCCATAAAACACATTAAGTCATGACATTGTTTACTAATTGATAGACTCAAGGTAACTGACATCTCATGCATCTTGAGATTTGGAGATTATAGATAGGCCTTTGCCTTTCATTTGTTCAAAAGTGCTGCCTTTGACATTAAATGCTTCTCAGAACCCTGCACAAATAAAAGCATCGCAATAAATGAATTTTATTCAATAGCTATGGTCCTGTTATACAAGAATATTATTAAATGCTACACTTATATTTTGGACCGAGGGAGTATTTCATTAGTTTAGACTTAATTAGATGCTACACTGCCTTTCTTTTTCTCCTTTTTTTAAGTCTTGCTTTATATACGTGGGTGTGCAATCTTAACTAAATATATATGTAGAAAATTATAAATCTTGAGCACATGGAATGGACATGACTAGTTCTTTAATTATTTTTATCACATTCAAATATTTCAATAACTCAACATAACATTGTTAAGTTATTTAAAATAATTTTTTCACATGTTATATTTCTGTAAAAAAAATTTGATAATTAATGCATAAGAATTACGCTTGATTTTTTTTTTTCTAGGAAGATTATGCTATACTTTTATACTGTATGACCTCTGAATATAATTGAGAAATTAAAGCAAAAAAAGGCATTGCTTTTAATACTCACATTCTCCATTTTAGCTTGGTTGTTGGTCTCCAACATCAGCCCAAAATGAATATGAGGGAAGTGTGCCCACTAAAACAAAATAGTTACCAGACAACAAGGCAATAAATCAATAAGAGATGCTTATTATAAAGGTGTATTTGAATTCATTCATTATTTCTTAATTAAATAATATATAATACTTACGTTCTTCGCAGCTGTACTGAATGCTTCCCTATGACTGATATCTGGATTATTGGCCTTGATCCTCTGAATCTCTTCCCTGATACAAACAAAGACGTTTCAGTTATATATCTATATTATATATGTTTTGCTCATTGAATATATGTAAATGTAGATTGTGAAACTGTGAATTGCATTAGTTACTTTATGAACTGATTATATGCAGAAGGTACGCGCTGCCTCTTCTCGGGAGCTGGAATAGAAAACAACAACTCATGAGATATTATAGATAACACTAATATATATATATATATATATATGTATAAAATGATTTTCTAGTTTGGAAATTAAAGGGGCTATATACTCACGCCGGTTCACTATCCTTTCCTTAGTTACGTGGGTGGTGGGTGCTCTCATTGCAATCATATTATTGTTGCATTTGGAAGAGGAACCTGTGTCAATTCTATACTCCGGATTGGTGTATCCAGGTGCCTGAAATTGAAAGCCAGGACGCTAATTAATAAAGTTCAGCCATATATATATATAGGGAAAAAGAAAGAAAAAAAACCAAGTTTCTTGTTTAGCAAAATTCTCATATACATATAATGTGTCAGCCAATTGTACTGGAAGTTAATTAAAAAAAAGAACTCATTAAAATAAAGCCAACAAGAATTTATCTATTAATTAATGTTCTAGCTAGAAAATTAATGATGCATTCATTTAGGAGAACTACTATGTATTCTTTGAGTGTCTCTTGTTTGCTGAAAATTTTTACATGTATTATAGTAAATTGTGCAATAAGTAAAACAAAATTCATTAAAGTCAATGAGAATTTATTAAACTAAATATTTAAACTAAGATTCTACCGACAAAATCATATCAGTTTAGTGAGTTATTTATGTTTTGTACCGGTAATTAATTAGTTGTAGAAATTATGAATTTTGCTTGAAAGTACTATGATTAAACTTCGCTCAAGAGGGAGGAGGAGGGTTTCTTTACTCTTTTTTTTTTAAACGATAATCCTTGTCAAGAAGGAGTAATAAAAACTATCAGAATGAGGTGGAATCTTTGGTTTTTGTAGAGCAAACACAATGTGTATCTTACTGACTCCGTGAGTTTACTTTGGTAATTATTGTTAGTTTGGGGAACAGATCTAGAGAGATATCAGTGAGTAGTTTAAGTAGTTAGACTAGTCTAGCAGAGACGACTATAACACTGCTTATCAGAGATGAATAAGAAGTACATAAAACCCGGCTTGACAGTTGTTCAAATTAATGTAGGGCTTCGATTTAAGTATCTAAGGGGAAAAAACATTTTTTTTTTCTAAAATAATCTGTGTAAAGGGTTGTTTGCACAGTAGAAGACGAAGATCATGAAAAGAAATCACTGAACCGAACAACTCTCCCTCTCATACAAATCTATCAAATCAAGACACTTGAAAAGCATTAAAAGGGAAAAAAAAACTTTTAATTTGGCTTGAAGGGGTTAGGGACAGGCCCTGACGACTCTACTAAAAGTGCTAAAAAAGAAAAGGGTAATAGGCTTGATTATGGCGGCTGCAGGTGCTCTAGGGTTTTCAGTAGAAATATAACACTCGACTCATAGCATTCACTACAGACACCCACACAGAGAAGATACCTGAGAAGATCAAGACCAAGAGCTTCGATTTTCTCAAGAAAAGAATATAACACCCAGAAACCCTAGGATTCAGAAATCATAAAGAGGCTAGCTACCTAGCTATCTACTTATTATATATTTATATTTATTTGGTGATTTTACTGAATTCGAAGGTTGATGAAACTGAAAGTGAAAGCCCCCTGAAAATAAGCTGAAACTAATTAGTCAGAAATGTGGATAACCTGAGCATCTTGGCATGACAGTGACTGAAACGCAGCAGCCATGTTCACTGACCATAGATTGCAGCAGTGTCCACATCGAACGGTCACTGTGTCAAATAGGCTACTGCATGGAACACTCACCTGCATACGCACACAAAGGCATACATTATACCTTTCCAATTATTATTTATATATTTCTTTAAAGAAAATTGATTCAAAGACAGAAAATAGCTTTTTTAAAAAGGAAAAAAGAAAAACCAGAGATCACATAATGAGAAGGGGGGGGGTTGTTGAAGAAGAAGAAAGAAAGAAAACCCTAGAATTGCAAGATGCACGACGGATTAATTAAGGGGTACTATCAAGGGATGGATGACCTAAGGAACTACAAATTCTCATAAAATTTGCTGTTGAGCAAAAGAAAACAAGTTGGGACAGGAAACTATGTTTAGTACTCTTATCATAAGGGAAAGGTAAATTAATTAATTAGGTCAGAGGACAGGGAGATAAAGGAAATCAAATGTACAGAGAGAGGGAGAGAGAAGTTGTCCTATCAACAGTTTTATTTATCATATAATGCTTATCGTTTCGGCCATATCATTAAGAGGACCGAAAATTTCTTCACTTTCTCTGTCTACAGAGAAAGAAAGTATATGTTTGTGGGGGATCAGTTGAGTGATGAGCTTCAGGGAATGACTTTTTTCTTTGACTGCCAAAGAAAAGAAAAGAAAAGAGAAGAAAGGTGCAGCGATGGATGGAGACCTCACTCTAACCACAAACAAAGGGAAAGAAATTAACGAAAGCCCAGATACCCAGAAATTCAAATTTTAATAATAATAATAATAATAGCTTGGTGTCAAATAACACAACCACTTCTAGGTTCACAGAAGAGCACACAGTAGTAGCTTCCCTTTTCAGGATCTAACTAAAAGAGTGCTTTCTCCCTTGATAACCAAAAACTACAAAAATACATATTAGGTATTTGAAAAGCAGATCGATCTCCCACTAAATTAAATTAATTAAAAAAAGGAAAGAGTTTTCTGAAATTAATGAGAAGAGTTGATACCGCAAGAACAATGTTGCAAAAGTTGCAAGGGATGTAGCAGAGTTGCTCAGGGGCTACATCGATGCTGCAGCTCGACATGTCTCTCAACAAGGAATTACAAATTATAGAAGAAGAAGAAGAAGAAAGGAAAGCAATAGGCAATAGGCAATAAGCAAACGGCTTTATTCTCTCTTCCAAGGCTATGTATGTTTAACGACAGTAAAAGTGGATGGTGCTGTATATATAGAGATTTAGAATAGAAGAGAGAGAGAGAGAGAGAGAGAGAGAGAGAGAGAGAGAGAGAGAGAGAGAGAGAGAGAGAGGTGTTGATGGAATCCAAAGGGAAAGAGAAGGAGAGTGAGTAGGGTAATGGAGTATGAATAAGGGAAAAAAAAAGTAGTTTTAGCTAGAAGTGCCCACGGCAGGCAGTAATTGCTGGGACCGGCAAAGCAAATTAAAGAAAGTGGGGGGTTGGGTTTTTCATTTGTGATGGAAAGCAAAACCCAGGTTTAATAGGAGAGGAAAAAGTACTTCAGTCAGCTTTAACTTTGTATATGAATTGTATATAGCTATTATACACATAGCTGTTTGGGGAAGAAAGACTAGGGTTGAGGGGGAAAGATTTTACCAGATTTGTGGACCTTATAACATATATATGATGAATGTAACTGATCACTGTTGCAAACTCTTCGGGGAACTAGGGGTGTTCTATTAATTTTGTCTTTCTTCAACATCACCATGAAGTTTTCATTTTTCCATTTCGAAACTTTTTCAAAGTACTATTTGAAATGCAACTGCACGTATATATATATATATATATATATATATACTCTCTTCTGCTCTCAAATATAAGTTACCAATACCTACCTCACAGATATTAAGAAAATTAGTTAAAGGTAGTTTAATTAATTAAATTTGTTTTAAAATAAATTTTTTTTCATATTTGTCTCTAATTAAAGAGCTTATCTTTATTCTTAGTAAATTGCATTAACCTTAATAACTCTTTATTTAATTAGGAGTACTTAAAAAAAATCATTTAATGATCAAGACAATTTTAAGAAGTGACTTATATTTTGGACCAAAATAATTTTTCAATAAGTGACTTATATTTGAATCCGAAGGGAATATATATATACCAGTATACCTTAATTAATTACTGTACTTATTTTATTTTTGTCTCTGGTAGCTTTTGTATATTCCTCTACAAAATGGGTAGTTAATTAATTAGATAATAAATTTGCCTGTCTGTTTATGCATGTATATGTTTCAGTGATTAATAAACAAAGCAAAAAGAATAACTATGTTTCGTCTTGTTTGTATCCGTCATTGTGTATCACACAGTAATATTGATTTTTTTTTGGGGTAAGAATTAGATAAAATTTTTAATTAAGTATTTAATTATAATAAACAATTCTTAATAAAAACGCAATATTTGAAAAAAAATAAAAAAAAATTATACTTATTATATTTTTTATTAAAAGATTTAATATCTTATCCACATTTATTAAACCTGTTACACTTGTATCTTACGCTTTAACATAAAAGTTGGCATATTGGTAAGGCGTACTAAGGGCCTGTTTGATTTGGTTCTGCACAATAATTTTTTTATTTTCAAGAATAAAAAAATAAAAAAATCTGTTTGATAAGGTGTTTTTAATGAAGTGTTTTGTAAAACAAAAAAATAAAATTTTGTTTTTAAAAACAAAAAACTCAGAATATTTTTTAAATGTTTTGTAATTTTTGTTCTACAAAATCAGGTAAAAAACAAAAAATAATTACTTTTCAAAATAATAATTCAAACAGATTTTTTAATTTTTTTGTTCTTAAAAATTTGTTCTTGAAAATATATATTTTTAAAAACATTAAAATAAAAATAATTTTAAACAAGCCCTTAACTTACCAGTTTCTTTAATTTTTCGACGACTTCTCTCATCGCTTTTATTTCAAGGGCTAAAAATTAATCGTAAACCTCTGATATCATCATATATACACTTGGAAGCCCTATGAACCACTAAAAATGCCTTGTATATATATATATATATATATACGAAATGCTTTTATGCCTTTTTTTTTTAATTTCGTTTTCTCCCTTTTTTTTCTTTATGTTGAACAGTTTGATTTAGACTTGCAATCTCTATTTTTTGGTCGTACACCTGCAACCTAGAAATGTCTTTCAGTCTTTAGTCGCATGTTTTATTGTTATTATAATCATGGAGTTTAAAGAGCCTTGATTGATAAATCTTAAATAAACTAAGTACGAAAACCTAGAAAAAAAAAACAATAAAAGAAGAAAATGGAGTCGTGTAACGGATCAAAATTATTAATATATCTCCGTAAAATGTATCAGCTACCTAGCTAAGAAATATTTATAAAATAATATATATATATATATATATATATATTGAAACATAAAAAATACCCAAGAAAATGAGGCGGCCACATTATTAGGATCTTTTCTTTGTCGATATTTAGCCATTTAATAATGGACTGTTCTATTGCCCCTTTAGCTTCGGTCTCTTTCCATGTCTGGTGTAATAAATACTATAGCATCCTCCTTTTGGTATTATTGATAGATGCTACCTATCTTTTTTTATTTTCTCCTCTTCTGTTAATCTTGGTTTTCTTTTCAATTTTAATTTCACCCCAATACATGTGTTAATTTACACACATATTGCTGCTTACATCTTTAAATACATTTGTTGTCAATTATATATGTTACCTATTGAAAGCAATTTATAGATAATTTTAGTCCAAGACTATGAATTTCGATCATTATCGAGTTGTAGAAGTCATAATAATTAACTAAAAATTTCTGTACGCAACAATCACTTTTTACTGTACATTTTGAGATATATCCGAAAGTGGGTTGACAACTTAATAATTCTTATTCATATAATTTAGGGAATATGTTCGTTGTAGAACCAAATGTTAAAGAGCGATTATCATTTTCCTCACTTATAGAACCAAAAATTCTTTAAGGTGACTTCAAATTAATTTTGAGATGCCTATTAATTGTTCTGTTCTCTAGCTTTTCATAATGCCTTAACCAACCAATCTTTGCATTATTTTTTTCTTTCTCCAAAAAAAAAATCAAACACTTAAAATTTCTGGACCAACCTTAATATTTTATTAATTAATTCTACCTGGTTAAATATTATCTGGAAAGAGTATATATGGTACTAGCTAGTAGATATAAGATGGCCGACTCCAACTTGGTTTCAAATTTCAATTATGAACCAAGGTATCTTCTGAATTGGAAAGTACCAATTATTAGTCAATTACCAACAGTTGGCGAGCTTTCCTTATTTCTGATTGTGAACTGCATTTTCAGTACGTACTACGTATTATTATTTATGTTGGTTTACATACAGAAACTCTGGAACGCAAAGCCATCAACGCATTCCACTTATCATTTAATTTTACTTCCCCCATTATTAGAACCAGTGAGAGCGAATCACTTAATATGTGTTTCAAAAAAGTTTTTGTTGACTTTCTCATCAACGATTTTAGTCGTCACCGAAAATCAATTTTTTTTTCTCTCTTAAATGATTGATATGTGAAATTTTTAAAGTTATGTTACTTCATTGATGGTTTTGAGTTTTAACATTACAAAATCTCATCATATAATAGAGATTAATTAACAAAGAAGGAATCGCTTTTCCATGGGATTTTATAATTGTATGTGGAGAGAGTTAGGCACAGCCTCAAGAAGATAAGGTGCTGCCCGCGGCTTATCCATTAAATAGAGATGGGAAGGATCTTTGCATGTTCACTGAATTTGAATAATTTAACAAGAGGAAGCATCAAATTTCGAACTACTACAAACTAAAAGAAATATATAGAGCTCGTTATCTTACACCTAAAAATTCAACGCACGATCGTTGTACTTTTTATTATATTTTGGACAATATTTGAGTGTGATTTTTTTATTTTTTTATTTATTTTCCCTGGGACTTGGGGGAAATATTTTAAAATTAAAAACATGGGCATAGTAATTAACTATATTAGGAAGTAAAAACGTCAATGCCACTACCCAAGTATATATCTTTGGATTTAGGAGAGGGAAGGAGGAAAGGAAAAAAAAGTTCACTTAAATATTATTCTTTATTAGACTTAAAGAAATATTTTATTTTTTTCTGTTTTTTATGAATATTTTCAATGACAAAATTTATGCATATTTTTTAGGTGTTTGTCATTCTGTTTTCTAATAAAATATGATTGATAAACACAATTTTTTTAATAGCTCAATACCATATAATTAAATATTTAAAAAAAATCCTGCATGAGTTATATTTTAATGAAAAACCTAATAACAAACGCATAAAAAAAATTTACCTAGACATACTATAAAGGAAAAAAGTGTTAAATTTAAATTCAAAAAAATGTTTAAATTAAACTTTCTTTTTTCTTACCTTCTTCTCCATTCTAACTCATTGATTCACATACATTAAAGAAAGTGATGGCATTTCTCGTTGGTAGACAGACCAGATATTTAGTCAAAGACCATATATGTAAGGTCTTTATTACGTGGCCTCAATTTGTGGATGGCAGAGTGTTCATATGGACACTCAATTTCATTTGTACACTTTCATTATAACAGAGCTGTGTTGGGATCATCTTTATATACAAAATTCAAGGCACATAAAACTCATTTAATTTGTCAAATAGAACGCATCTAAAAAAAAAGACTTAAGTTTTGACGTTTTTTAAGACGAAATTTAAGATTAAGATTGATTAATATGCTTTCTTTATCAATAGATGACTCGACCTCTTCTAAAAGAATTGTTTCAAGGAAAAAATTTTAAAAAGTTTGATTTCTGAAGAGGTTAATTGAGGTTAAATGTTAATATTTTGACCATTAAATTTATTTTGAATTCTTGAATTTCATAATAGATCTAATAATCAAAACATTCAATACCTTGAGCTTTTCGGAGGCTTATCCTTGTTTCAAACAGAAGCTAGACGGGTAGTGTTGAAAAGTGAAACTTTGAGAGGGGAAGACAAATAGATCCTTTGTAGTATTGGGTAGAGTGTAATTAGGGGGAAAAATACTCAAATCAATGCAAAGGATTTGAATTGAAAAGGAAAGAGGGTTCTCTAGATCACGAGAACCCAATGGATGGCTATGGCTGCATTTCCCTATGGATTATATATCCAAACCAAACACAAAGAAGAAAACTGATAAGTAGCTAGCAGCCAAACTAGCATGCGAGATGGAGCCTCCATGTCTCCTTTTATAGGAAGGGGCAAAGTATATATAAACGAGAGATATAATAATGGACACAAAAAAATCAGTGAAACGAACAAAAAACATAATATGCTGATTGTTTAGCACTTTTGGTCTCAAAAATCACTAGCATTAATTCTTGAGGACTTCTGGGAAAAATTTGTGATTAATACACAGTTAGTATGAATACTGGGGATATGTAATGTAAAGGTGAGTGTCAAATAAAAAGAAAAAAAAAAAAGAGTCAATGTTATAATATCTGATGTTAAAATCTTTAATTTGTAACATTCATTCATTTTTGTAACAGATCAACTCTCCACTATATATCTATATATACTAATTAAGTTAGCATTATAAAATAATGAAAAAATTGTAATTATCTTAAATTATGCACATTCTTTCTAAAAACTTTAATAACCTATAATTGATCAATACACTGTGTAATTATCAAAAAGTCAAATCAATACTTACGAAATTAATTAAGCATAAAGTAAAGGAGCTTAGTGTAATAATTTAAAATAAGATACTACTGAAAAAAGAAAGGGATGTTAGCTATAGTTCTCAGAAACCGCAGTTAGGCCCTAATTAAAAAACATATTATAAAGCCTAGCGAAAACCCATCTCCTCTCTCTTTTAAACCCTAACATCCACCCTCCCTCTCGACAACGATGATAGAAGTAGCTAGCCACCAATGACAACGATGAGAATAAAAGCCAGGTAGCCATCCACCAGTAATGAGAATGACGATGATAGGACCATTGATAATGTGAACAATGATAAGTGATTCTTTCCTCTTCTCTAATTTTCCCTTTCATTGATTTGTACATAATCATTCCTCGAAACTCTCTCCCTCTTTCTCTGATTCATTTCCCTTCTCTGATTTTTCCAAATTAGGCATCCTCTTTTCCTTATTTTTAAGTTTGTTTGCCTCATTTCTCTTCATCACTGGTAAGGTCTCACCCCATTTTCATTTTTTTTTTCAAATTAGTTGGTTACCTGATTGTGGAAAGGTGTTGTGTAAGTGCTAGAAATATGTTGTTTACGTATTGGATTTGTGCTGGAAAAGATGCTGTTTATATTGTTGGAAATGTGCTTAAGACTAACAAAGCATCTGTTTTCTTCTTTTCTTTTCCCTAGTCATTTTATTAATACATGCCAAATATTTAAATTTATACCTTCCTTTAATTTGGAATTATAATTGTCAATTTGAGATATGGAAGATCAGTTAAAGAATAGATTATATTTGTCAAGTACTTAAAACACCTTTGGTTTATTATGTATAATGATTCATTCTTTGGAATTATCATCTTTTGACACTTTTTCTTTTTGTGGTGTTATAGTTATAGCTACTCGCTCACTTACTCTTTGCAATGTGACGATGCTCAACTTTTGCTCTAATTATTCTATAAGAGATAAGGTAGGGGTTAGTCTGTCTTCTAAATTTAAACCATCTATTTTATGGTTGATCATTATAATTAGAATGATAACGATAATAATGATTTATCCTTCTCTCTTCATTTCCTAGCATTGATGATCATCTTATACACAACTTATGTGTTTTAGATCTTCATTTTGAGTCCTATATCCAGTGTAGCTTTTGAAAGACAAACAAATCCCAAAATCAAGAATGAGAAAAAAAAATAGGAGAAATTTGAGAGTTAGGAATAAATTTTGTAAGCTTTAGACGGAAATTAATAAAAAAAAATAGAAGAAAAAAATTAATATTTATTTCTTTTGAAATATATTTATATATAAGAACATAAGTAGAGAAAAAATAATTATTTAAATTTTAATAAGAAATATTTGAATAAAAAAATTTGCTTTTTCTTGTTCTTCTCCATTCACGTATGTAAAGCATGAGCTCTTTCATCATTTTGATGTTCTTTTATGGTTTTAGTTTAATGAAAGTTTAGTATGTTTATATGCTTTTCTTATTAGTATCTATAAAATATTAATGATGGCAAAAGATTATTCAACTTGTTTTAATATTTCTAGTATTTCTAATATATATACTAATTGTGTTTTTGCCCATCACCAATAGATGGTAGAGAGAAGTAAAACTTATAAGAAAAAATAGATGATTCACCATACTAGAGGATCAAGGAGCCTTACTAGAAGAAAGGTTCATATGATAAGCAACATTTGGTAAATAATATAATTAAATATTTGATCCAATATGAGATATGTTAAAGTATTTGTCTTATATCATATAAGAAGCTGAGCATGGGGCTCAATTACTAGAGGAAATGTGTGAACTGCCACACATAAGCATAAGAATGGAAGTTCTATGAATGAACAAGTTAAACCAATGGTTGTAAGTATATGAGCATGTATGAATAAGGTGTTAACTCTTGATTTTGTTGAATTAATGAATTATTGAGATGTTATCATGTTTTTATATTACTTGAACTTAAAGGATAAGATAGTAGAGATTTAGGCTGAAATATCTTATTTTTAGGAGATCTCGAGTTAAGATTCACTAGTTATTGTTTTAGGAAGTTAGGAGCACCTTGATCGAGTCTGAAGCTTGGGATTAAGTGCTTGAAGCTTGGGATTGAGTGCTTGCTCATCCTAAGTGGTTGGCCAATCTACTCGTTTCTATGGATGGTTTCTATCTTATAGGCCTACTTACCTAGAGTTTGTAATAAGAGGTGTAAGTACTAAAAAGACGCCAGCAATGAATTGATATAGTTTTGGCATTCATCTTCTAAGGTTTTCAGGGTCAGCTACCTCCCAAATTGGCTAGTCTTTGTGTTTCTGAGATAATATTATAACTTTTTTCATTTTATAATTGAATATTTATTTTATACAATTTTTAATTTATTACTTACTCATTTTACTTTTATATTTAGGTACAAAGTAGTTAGGAGAGTGGAAACCCAAGTGTACTAACTCAATTTTTAAACCCAGTTAATAAAGATAATTAGTTCAATTTTGTGATTTGTATGTGAACTTTAATTGTCTTGTATTTAAACTTTGAAATTAGTTAAATTTATTTGAATTTTCATTGTAAATTATGATTGAATGTGTATAAAACTGTCAATTATTAAATATAAATGGATTGGATTGTAGTGTTAGTTGAAAACTTGCAAGGATTCAATATAAGTGTTGTAGGGATTTTTAAAAAGAATCGCTTGGAAAGTTGTAAAACTTGTAGGATGTATTAAAACAATTAATTTAAGCAGTTTAAACCGTTGCTAAAACATAATAGTCTAACCACAATCACAAAATATATATTGCAACTAAATCTTGATGATTGCAACAAAATTTTGACTTAACTATAGTAAATTGTAACTAAACCAAGGGCTTAATTACAAGTAAACCATATGGTAACTGCAATTTTCCAAACTACAATTAAACAATCACCACAAAGAGTTCTAGCAAAATTTTGGAAATTGTAATTAAATCTACTAGCCATAAATTGAAACATAGTTAGGAATTTTTTTTAGTGAATGGATGATTGTGAATTTTGAAATTTAAAAATAACAAAGGAATCTTAAATTTTAATGGTCATCTATGTGTTATATAATATGTACGTACTTATATAAACCAGGGGGAAAGGTGATGGCAGGTGGCTATGCAGGGAAGGAGGGTGGGTAAATGGAAACGGAGAATGGGAAAGTGTTAAGGCTCTTGTGGGAGTTAGAAGGGCATTTAGTAGCGCTTGTCTAGCTATATTGTTTTAGAGAAAACTTGATTAGGGAATGTTTTTAAGTGTTTGTTATTGAATTTTTTTAATAAAAATACAATAAATAAATTTTTTTACAGATCAATATAGTATGATTGAATCTTTTAAAAAAATTTATATATTATATTTTGATTGAAAACTCTAATAATCAACATCCTAAAAAAATTTCATCTTTTAACACTTTTTTCATTACTTCTAAGTTTGGGTATGTAGCTTGCTGTGCTTTAGTCCTTTCGACAAATTGAATACTTACTGTACAATTTCATATTACATCGCATGAGAATCACAGAAAATAACAAAAAACAACAACAAAAAAAGGGGGGAAGCTCTCTTATTCGAAGGCACAGGACTACTACTCAACTTAAGTAGCAAAAAAAAAAAAAAATTGGACCCATCCTTCTTATTACTTCTTATATATGGCCTTAGAAAATATGCTTCCTTTAATTTCACAACCAATTCACATTCACTCTTGCATCTTCAAGGAATGATTGCTGGGTTGGTCTCCTCCTCCTCCTCCTTCTCTCCCTCTCTTTCTCTCTCTCTCTCTCTCTCTCACAATCCCTAGCTGGGCATGTGTATGTGTTTGAGAGAAGATAGTATAAATTTTCTTCTTTTAGTGATCGTTTGGCACACAAACAGTTAAAGATTAAAAAAAAATGTAACTTTGTAGATTATTATACCCTTATTTTTAATAATTAAATAATTATTATTAGAGAATATTAAATAATAATTGAATAATAATTATAGAGATAAAATTAAAATTTTTTTCAATTTTTTCTTTTCCCTTGCTTTTTTTATCACCCTTTCTTGCTATCGAACGGGTTGTTAATGAGGCCTAGGAGTGAGAGTAGTGTCCTTGATGTACAAGTTAGATCAACCTTGGATTTCTTCTCGTCTCCTCATTCATACGAAAACTAAACATACTATTCTTTCTTTTTTTCTTTTATCATAATTAAGTTTTTCCCTTTTCAATATTAAAAAATCAATGCCAAAACTAGATAAAAAAACATTACAAGCTAGTAATGGCCTAAACTTTTTTTTTCCCTTTGTTTTTTTTTCAATGAAAGCAATAGCCTACACTTAAATGAGAAAGGGATATTTATTCGGATTCTCATTTTTATAATTTTTCTAAAAATAAAATCAGGTTTTGGTGAGTGGTAATTTGCAGGTGCCAATGCTTGAGTTAGACTGTTCCCAGATTTTTCCTTTGGACTCCGAAAATGGATGCATTTTAAGCAGTCATTAAGCAGCCAAACTTAAAGTAGGATAGATGTTTTGATTTGTCTAAATCAATTAGTTGAGCTAGAATATTATCTTACCTCTTTAGTCACCGTATATGATTACATAGATAGATATCTTAAACCCCGTTATTGTTGCATGTTATATATCCACAAATAGTACTCCACGTCTATAATCTTTTTGTCCCTTTGCTGCCGTCAAATGAGCATTTATTAATTAATAGGTTTTGAAATTTTTCTTAATTTAAATCATGGAGGATAACGTTTCTCATAATGCCATTGTCCCTACAATAACCACAACAAAAGTACCTTAAAAAAAATTAGGCACAGTTTTAATGTTTTAATTTGCAATTAATTAAGTTTTAAATAAAAATCTAATAAATGAATTTTTTTTTTACGATTTAGTGCTACATAATTGAATCTTTTAAGTAATTTTTTTTCATATATCATTTTTTTTAAATGACCAATAACAAGCATCTTATAAGAGACTTGCTTTAAGTCTGCTAGCTTAACTAAACCCATATGACCCATACTATGACCTAACTAGTAGAAAACGAGAGAGGCAGCATCTGCATTCACTTCTTTCAACTTTCTGCTCTTACACAATTACAGAAAAGCTTGTCCCTCTTACACCAATGGGGCATGGGCCAAAAAGCCAAGGAAACTTCTTTACCCATTCATTACCTAGCTAGTAGTGTCAGTTTATACCAATTGGATAAAAATTGCCACGCTTTTTTAACTTCTGGTTTTCTGTCATGAATCTTACACAAAACTTATTCCACTTTATATCCCAAATCTTCAGGTTCTTTGTTAATATTGTTTTGTTTAAGAAAAATTACATCTAATACAAGATCAAATTTTCAGCTAAAACATATATATATATATAGGTATGGAATGCTGTATTTAATAATTATGAATCACCTGATATATTCTAAGAGATATATGTTTATACTGCATTTTAACGAGGTAAATCTTCAATGTTCAAAATGTATTGATTTCTTATTTAGTTAGCACAAGAGGTATACATACAAAGCCAGGCCAACATGGCAACGAAAACTAGCTATATAGATAGCTAGCTATGCCTAATTGCCTATGTTATTAGGCTTCTTTGGAATCCGTAAGAATAGTAGGCTAAAACTAAAATGGATGAGGAATCAAAGCTAGAAGGAATAGCATTGATCTCATGAATCCCTATAATTTCCTCCTTTGAAAAAGTGAATGCTTTTTTAGAAACAAAGGAGCGTGGGCTAGAGCTACTTGCCCAAGTTGCACCAGTTGCTGTTTGTAAAAGCAAGTGTCTGGAATGACTTGAAGAGCACGATGAGCATGGATGATTCGTCAAAACTTTTGTAAGGCCTTAAACAACGTATCACAGATATACATACATATTGCAAGTTAAAACCCATATATATGGACCTTGCCTTACCTCCATAGTATATTGGCTATAAATCAACAAAGGAAATGGCTAGCAATATAGCCATTGCATGCATGAGTCTCATGTGAAGGATGTTCCCTAATCATATATATATATATATATATATATATATATATAAACGACTCCATTTTATCATCACGGGCCAACAATACTATCTTTTCACTCTTTCAGACACACATGGTGCTTCTTTATCTGCAGTTGTCTGTTAAGGATGCACGCAACCCAAAGCTGGGTTCATACTACGTTCATGCATGTCCCGAAAGGAACACTTCTGGCGTTAGAAGTCGTTAAGCGTGGTTTTGTATAAGAGGGCGTGAATAATTAACGTGAGGTCTTTAATTCAAAATATAGTAGTCTCTCTTAGGTTTCATTAAATTTTATTTGATACTTTTTTAAAAAGATATCTTTCAGTTTTCTCATATTTGATATATTTTGCAAGACTCTCTCTTAATATTCATTATTTGTGAATGAAATTAAGTTTTTACACAAAATTAATTTCTTTCGAAGCATGAAATCACTATATTATCCTCTTTCATTGTTCAAAGTATTGTTACTTTTTATCCTCATCGTTTCTTGTGTTTATATGTATATGATGCATCCTATTTGCTCATTAAAATGTCTAGCCAAAATAATGCATAGCTATGAATGATGACAAGTTCCAACGTAAACATATAAATTTATTTTTAATATGACCATAAAAGTACTTAAGTAATTTCATTTTCAGAAAGAATGCATGCTATGTTTAAAAAAACAACTTTATTAATTGAAAGTAAATAACAATTTTTTTGGAATATTTATTAAATATTATACAAGTTAGATGGTTTTTTCTAAAACAAGAAATATTGAATATAATTTAGCTAGATCTAAAAAAAGGTGGTTCACTCTAAATTGAAACACATGATCAATCACGTACCAAAAAACATTTCAGCACCAAATGTTTTGATTTGTATGTAGATTTCTAGTTTGGATGAATTTATTTAGTTGAAATTAACTTTAATTTAGTAGTAAAGGTTGTGTCCGATTTGCGTTGGTAATCATTTTGTTGGAAGAGTGATGGTAACACCAAATTCTATAGTTATCGTATAATTAATTATTAAATATAAAATAATATTTTGTCCATTTAAAAAGATTTATTACTATAATCATATTCATTAATTATACAAAAATCAAGTTAATTATTTTAAGAAATATTAATTATTAAATAATTTAATATTTTAAGTAATTAGTAATAAAATATTATTTTATAATTAATAATGATTTATGTTACAATTTAAAAAAACATGATAATTTCTAAAAATATAAAATTATCACTCTTTGTTGGAAAGTAACGTTGACTAATTACGGTGGGCCTAATCTTAAAAGTAAAAGATTCTATTTAATTTTTACATTTTTTGTTTACAGAAAAAATAATAATAAATTCAATTCCATTTTCGTGAAAGAAAAATGATTTAAGTCCAATACATTTTTTTAGGTCCAACCCACACTGAATAGCCCACTTCATCCAATGGGCCCCTGAAGTCCAATGCTAATTCTTTGGGCTTACTTTGTAAAGGCCCACACAGGTTTGTGACCCAGAAAGGATGTATATCTAAGATTGAAGTAATTTCAAGAAGAGGCATGATCTATGCTGTGACAGAAAAGTTTACCCAGAAAAAAAAAAAAAATCTCAGATATCTAGAGAGGGATGGAGACTGATACAAGTAATTAAAGTTCAATTAATGGCGTTGTTGGGCCAGGAAATTAGATTGTGTGGTTCAAATGCGTCCAATTTTCTGGGGTTCTCTAACTTTTTTGAAAGGTCCTTCATCCTATTATAATATTAACAGAATATTCCAGATCGTAAGAAATATCCTTTTAAATAATGTTCCATAGATATTATAGGGATCAAATGAATTCTTTTTTTTTTTTTTCTAAAAAACAAACTCATTTTCACCGCAGACGTGAATTAGACCCATTTTATAATTTTATAAATTATATTGTCTTTCAAAAGACAAGCAATTAATATGATTGTACCAAAACAATAACAAGACATGTAGATGAAACGTCCCAAAATCAAAGGCCATCTGTCTACAATTTAGCTGAAAAGATTTATTTTGTCTTTGTCTTTGTTTGAGAGAAAACCTCCCATCTTTGTATGATTAGAAAATGATGACGTTACAGAACCCACAATATAGCTACATGACAGTTAATTGCCCCTATCTTTTTAGTTTTCAGTATTATTTGCCATTAGTATCATTGAAAAAAAAAAAGTCGTTCACATAAGTTATTTGATACATAAAATATTAAGTATAAAAATGAAAATAATGAATAAAATAGATAAAAATAATTTATACTTTTATTTTTTTTAAAATAATAAAAATTATTAACTAATGATTATAAATACACAATAAATATTACAAAAATAGGATGAAAATGAAACCGCCTTTAAATACACGCAATTGGGCTGTCATTGGATCGCACAGTGCATATTTAAACTTTAAAATATGGTCGGGAGAAGATATAAATTTGAGTATTAGAAGTTAGTCAATGTTTATTTTTTTTAATTGTCTAAAATAATATAAAGTGGTTTCAGATTCAGATAAGATTTTTGTCTTATTAGACCTCTTTTCTTTGGTGTTTTTGGAGCCATTACCTTACTATATTTGCGGCCTTCCTATTAGAGGCGTATTTGGTACGACGGAGGAAAGGAAAATAAAAGTGGGAAAGTGGATAAAATATTTATTTTATTGTTATAATTATTTTTTAATTATTAAAAATAAAAATATTTAAGTCATTTTTTATAAAAATATTTTATTTTATATTTTATATTTTGTATATCAAACAGATTATTAGATTTTATTTTTCATACAATTGGTAAAAAAAATTATTATCAATTATTTTAATTAAATAAATAATTTAATATTCTTGTACCACACCATGATACTAACATTAATCTAAATGTTGTTGTAAATTAATAACATAAGTCTTTTTTTTATATAGAAAATCAATTTTAATACTTAAATTATATTGTTATCAACTATTAATTAAAGTTAACAATATATTAATATATTTAGCAACATGTTATCGCCATTTTTTCAAACAAAAAGAAAGGTCGCCGGATGAAGTCGGGGGGACGCGTGGCAGGAGGAGGGAGCACTGTGACGCTCGGAGGTGCCCAACACCCACACGGACCGAAGATTTCTGGGGGAAACACATTCGTGATTCCACAACGTGTCCCAAATTCGCAACCTCTGCTTAATTCCCTTTTCTTCTGATTTATTTATTTATTTTTCATCTTCAACTTCTTCTCCTCTCTCGTCCCCGAACACAAACACGACCCAATTCGCTAAAAAAAATTAGAAAGCAAGTGTCTTTCTCTGTACCCGTTGCTTTATTCTAATTTCTTTTTGGGTGAAGAAAAGAGGATTTTTAGTTTTTAGTTTTTTTTATTCTATGTATCCCAAGTTTTGTGAAAATTTCTATCTGAATTTGTAGGTGAAAATGGCGAGTTCAGTGGAAAAGGAGGGTATTGCGAGGGAGGAAGTTTTCTCCGTGGAACTTCCCGCTCCACCTGGTTGGAAGAAGAAGGTCCCCCTCTAATTCTTCTTTTCTTTCTCTACTTTGGCCTATTTCGCTTTGACTATTACTTTTATGGAGATTGACGTTTCTAGTTATAATTGGTTGTGATTGGGCTCTAGTTCTTGCTTTGACTTTAATTCCGATGTGGGTTTGTTTTATTTTTGTGAATTTTGGTCTTCCACAGCGTAATTTGATGCTTTGCTCACTTACCTTAGCTAGGGCAGTTTCGCATTTGCTTGGTTCGTCTTAAATTATGAACACTTATACTTCGAAATTCACATTGAAGCTTTAGGGTTTTCGAGTTATGAATTCAGAAATTATCCAGCTGCTGTGTGTTAGTAACCTGTTAGGGTTTTCTAGACCTACCTGAAATTCCTATATTCGAATTGATACATGCAATAAGTAGGAAATACGAGAAGTTAGTTAGAGTTTGTTAATAGGAGGAATACAGAGGCTGTAAGAGTTAGTTGTAACTACTAGAATTCTGTTAACTCTAGCTGGTGTACGTATAAGCCAGGGAGTTAATAAAATCTTGTACCCAATTCCTTATGTAATAAAGAATTCCTTTAGAAACTATACTTTGCCTGGAGTCTTGGTATCAATTGGTATTAGAGCCAATTGATCCAAGAGGATGACGAAGGACACATGCAATAACTATTGTGTTCAAGAGATAGAACAGGAGCTCAAGCAAACTAGGGAAGACATCAATCTGCTACAAGGGTTTGTATCAAGTGACATTAGTGAACTTCGGACACTAGTGAACTTCAGAGCTCTCTGTTGTGAATGGAATCATTAATGGCAAAACTTACGTTGAAGGTACTGCAGACTAATACGAGTGTGAACGAGGTAATGAAGCTGTTGCCGATGAACAAAAACTTGAATGGAGCAATGATGGAACTGGTGGGCACAGCGAATGCAAACGGGAGTCAAGTTACATTGGAGTCTGGACTCAATGAACATAAATGGAACTCGAGTTTCCATAGGCTGTTCGCAATATGGGTCGTTTACAGGATTGCAAGTTGGGGGGTATTCATTTCCTACCAAGAATACAAGAATTGAATTCCCTAAATTTGATGGCACTGACTACAAAAGATGGGCGATCAAAAGTAAGCAATTTTTTGAAGTAGATGAGACACTTTCAGAGCAAAAGATTTTTAAAAGGCAAGAAAAGTGGAGAGGTGAAGTGGGGAGGTTATATGGAGAACATGGCAAAAAGGTTTGGGGATGTATTGAAGGTGGATCCTATGTTAGAGCTCAAGAAGCTTAAGGAAGAAGACACAGTAGTAAAGTATCAGGAAAGATTTGAGGAGTTACTATCAGAAGTGGATATCACAGAGGCAGTAGCTATCAGTTGCATCTTAGGAGGATTGAAGAGTGAGATAGAAGCTCCTATAAGAATGTTCAAACCGTCATCACTCAATAACACCTTGTATCTTGCTAGATTGCAAGAAGGTTCTTTACAAGCCTCTTAGACCTTAACCAAACCTATGCCAAAAGAACATTTGTGAACCAAAATTTTTCTTCAACCCTCATGAACACAAGAAATTTAGCCAGCTCATCTTCAGCCAAAATATTTGCTACCAATGCAAAAACCCAACCAAATACTTTTCAATTTAATAACTAGAAAAGTACCATCACCAATCCAAATTCTTCAAAAACCTATACCAATCAAAACAACCTTGTGAAGCAATTGAGACAGAAAGGAATGGATGACAGAAGGAAAAAAGGCTCTGTTATTGGTGTCCAGAGAGATACACTTCAGATCATAAATGTAAAGATTTCTAGCTCTTTATGATTCCAGTGAGAAAAGAGGAAGAAGAAAGTCATCAAGAAGAAAATCAAGATTGTTTAAGAGCAAGAAATTCAACTAGTGGTATCTGGTAAGTACTGAACTGAGATAGGAAAATAAGAGCAGGGGATAACTCTACTAAGGTAATTAGAGCAAGAATCTCACTCTAATAATCTTAATAGCCAAAGATAGGAGAATCTCCAATAGGACAAATGAATATTTTATTCATCAATATGACTAGCCATGAATCTGCTAGTCTATTTATAATGCTGAACATACATTGAAAATAATTGAAATAAATCAGAAAAATCCCAAATATCTCGGAACTAACTTAACAACAGAAGGGAACGTTGGTGAGCCTGTCAAACAGTTAACAGCCCACTTATTAAGCTAACTGACTCTAAAATAATAATTCAGCAATAAATAATCAACAAAAACATAATAAGACTAATTCAAATCTTTAGTCATCCGAAAATACTGCATAACAGAATCTGTTTCAGCTATTTTCCTCCTTTTTTGTCTCTGATAGGTTATTAGTGGGATATTATGCCAACTTGGTCTCCTATCATTACTCCCCCCTTGGAAAAACGACTTGTCCTCAAGTCGAAAATCAGGAAATTGATGTGAAAATAGCTCATAGTCTTCCCAACTTGATTCTTCTACTGGTCTGGACCTCCATTGAATCAAAAGTTCCAAAAGAGGTCCCTTCCAGCGATGAGACAGCACCTGTTCAGGTTCCACAACCAACTCAAAATCTGTAGAAAGTGGTAACTCTGCTGGAGGATCCAAAGAATGTTGTCCATGCGCAGGGCGCAATAAAGAAACATGGAAGACTGGGTGAATTCTGGCGGAAGTTGGAAGCTCTAACTCATATGCAACTGGTCCCACTTTCCGTAAAACTTTATAAGGTCCAAAGAAACGTGGAGACAGCTTCTCATATCTACGGGAAGCAAGAGAACATTGCCTAAAAGGTTGCACCCTTAGGAAAACATCATCTCCAACTTCAAAAGTAAGCTCACGTCAGTGCTGGTCAGCATGAAGTTTCATCCTGGCTTGAGCTTTTTGCAAGTTATCTCGGAGTAATTTCAGCATATGATCTCTAGTTTCTAGCTAGCAAGTTCAGCAACTTGAGTCTCACCTCTGACAAAAGGAAGGAGGACCGGAGGGTCTCTACCATATACTACATTGAAGGGGGTAGTATTGGCAGAAACATGAAAACTTGTATTAAAAGAATATTCAGCCCAGCAAAGAAACTTACTCCAAGAACGTGGCTGTTCATGTGCAAAACACCTCAAATATGCTTCAAGGCAACGGTTGATCACTTCTGTTTGGACATCCGTCTGAGGATGATAAGAAGTACTCATTGGCTCAGTTTCAATAATTCTTGCCAAGCAGTGCTTAAGAACAGAGGATCTCTATCAGAGATAATAGAGCGAGGCATCCCATGCAAGCGAATGATCTCTTCACAAAACTGAGCAGCCATAGATTTTGCAGTATATGGGTGTGATAATGGAATAAAATGACAATATTTACTCAGTCTGTCTACTACCACAAGGATAGTATCATAACCACCAGATTTAGGCAATCCCACAATGAAATCAAGAGAGATATCTTCCCAAATACGTTTAGGAACCGATAAAGGTTGTAACAGCCCAGCAGGTGAGAGGGTCTCATATTTGTTTTGCTAACAAGTAAAACATTGTTGTACCCAGGACTTGATATCAGATTTCATGTGAGGCCAATAAAAAGTACCTATTAAGCGCTTAAGAGTCTTCAGAAAACCTCTATGACCTTCGGTAGGAGTTACATGAGCTTTCTCTAGTAACTTGGCACGGAGAAGGGAACTTCGAGGTATCACTAAGCGCCCATTAAAATACAATCTTTGCTCAACCAGCTGGTAACCCGGTTTAGATCTGGGATTTTCCTTCAAGGCAGTGATAATGGGGCTAGTAAATGGGTTTGAAATCAAAGTCTCCTACAATTCCAAAATATCTAAAGGCAAAGGCATGACTAAATTAAGAAAATCAGCATGCTGTGGCCTCCTGGAGAGAGCATCTGCAGCAACATTTTCTCTTCCAGATTTATAAACAACAGAGAAATCAAATGGAAGAAGCTTAAGAACAAGATGAGTTGGTGATAACTCGCTGCTCCAATAGATGTTTAAGGCTGCCATGATCTGTTTTGACAGCAAAATGACGTCCCAACAAATAATGGCGCCACTTCTGCAATGCCAACACTAAAGCAAACAACTCACGGTCATAGGCAGATTTATATCTATTAGAAAATGAGAATCCTTTGCTGTAAAAAGCAACTGGGTGATCTTGTTGCATCAGAATAGCTCCTACTCCTTCCATAGAAGCATCACACTCAACAACAAATTCAGAATTAAAATCAGGAAGTTTTAATACTGGAGCAGAAATCAGACATAATTTAAGTTTCTCAAAAGCTTTTTGAGCAGTAGAAGTCCACCCAAATGCATTCTTCTTAGTAAGATCAGTGAGAGGACGAGCTATAATACCATAGTTTTTGACAAACCTGCAATAGTGGGATATTATGCGGACTTGGTCTCCTATCAGTATCACTGAATGCAATTGAAGGAATGGAAGGGTGCTCTACTATGAGGGTCAATGGTCTTGTGAAGAAACAAGAAGTTTCTATACTAATGGATACAGGAAGTACTTATAACTTCATGAATCTATCACTAGCAAGGAAATTGAAGCTAAAAACTCAGTATAATAAAGGCATTAAGGTGTCAATAGCTAATGGACAAGCAATTAGAGTGAATACTAAATGTGTGCAATTACCATGGAAGATGCAAGACCATTGGAAGATTTATGATAGAGTTGCATGAAAAGATGATGAGTTTTAACCTTCGTGGGAAACAATGAGATTTTTGGTGTAAAACAAGTTGAAGGGCAGTTGATGGGTGACTCGGTGCAAAGTAAACGGCTGGTTAATAATGCAGTTTATTTACTGCAAGTGTTAGAACAGCAAAATGGGAAGAAATCAGAATTGAAGTCACAAGAACAGAGTCTAGGGGAAGAAAGGAGTGTAGAGCTGGAACAATTATTAAAGCAGTTTGCTAATATCTTTCAAGAACCCAAGGCACTGCCTTCCTCTAGCGTGTTTGATCATTCCATCAACCTTAAAGAGGAGCAGGCTATTAGTATTCGTCCTTATAAATATGGGCCAATGCAAAAAGATGCTGTGGAGAAGTTAGTAGAAGAGATTCTTCAGCAATGTGTTATTAGACCCAGCAAAAGTTCATTTGCCTCACTAGTAGTCCTAGTTTTTAAAAAGAAATAAAAAAAGATGGATCATGGAGGTCTTGTGTTGATTATCGAAAGTTGTATTATCAAACAGTGAAGAATAAATTTCCTATATCTGTGATAGAAGAGTTATTAAATAAATTACATTGAGCTTGTTTCTTCTCCAAATTGGAGCTAAGATGTAGGTATCATTAGAGTAGAATAAATCCCGGGGATGTGCATAAAACAGCATTTAAGACCTATGAAGGGGCTTGTATGAATTTGTAGTAATGCCTTTCGACCTTACCAATGCACCTACCATTTTCCAAGATTTGATGAATTCTGTATTTAGGCCATTTTTAAGGAAGTTCATCTTAGTATTTTTTGACGATATATTGGTTTACAGCCAATCATGGACAGATCATTTGCAACATCTAAGGTGTACACAGGGTATAATAAGGGAAAATACCCTTTTTGCTAAGAGATCCAAATGTATGTTTGAAGTTCAAAAGGTGGATTATTTGGGATATGTAATTTCTGAAAAAGGAGTAGAGGCGATTCTATCAAAAACAGAAGCAATGTTATCATGGCCTACACCTAATGTGAAGTCTTTAGGAGGATTTTTGGGTTTAATAGGCTATGACATGAGGTTTGTCATGCACTATGGGTCCTTGAGTAAGACACTGACAGGACTGCTTAAGAAGAACCAAAAATTTGAATGGATTAAAGAAGCAGCCAATGCATTTGATCAGCTTAAACAAGCTATGGCATCTACACCAGTCCTTGCTGTTCCAAAATTTTCACAACCTTTTACAATTGAAACAGATGCTTCTAATATAGTTATAGGAGCTGTTCTTTCACTAAATGGACACCCTATAGCTTATGTAAGCAAAGCCTTTAGTCCAACAAAAAGGAATTTATCAGCATATGAGGGGAGTTGACTGCTATAGTCTTTGCAGTTAAACAATGGAGGCAATAGGCAATATGCTTTTGGACAGCACTTTATCATCAGGACTGACTATTTACCAATCAAATACTTACTAGAACAGAAGGTGGTATCTCAAAAGGAGCATTAGTGGCTTCATAAGTTGTGGGGGTTACAATATGAAATACAATACAGGAAGGGGAAAGAGAATATAGTAGTTGATGCACTTTTTAAAAGACCTCACAAAGAAGATTCAGCATTAGAAGCATCTGAAGAATCTTATCTAGCAATAGTCACAATCACTTCTACTATTAACATAAGAGTGAAAAACTCCTGGGAGAATGATGACAAATTGAAAAATTTCATTGCACAGCTTGAACAAGATCTGATTCACACTCAAAGCATTCATGGAATCTTAGAATTTTGAAACGCAAAGGTAAACTTGTATTAGGGGATGACTCTAACCTCAAGTTATAACTGCTCTATCATTTTCATGATGATGCCTTTTGGGGACATTCTGGAGTTACAGCTACTTAAAAGAGATTGGCAACTGTGCTTTATTAGAAGGGAATGGAGAAACAAGTAACGAATTATGTGTGTGAATGTATTGTCAAAGGCATAAGTAAAAAATTGTAGTATCCCTAAGACTCATACAACCATTGCCAATATTAGAATACATTTGGACAAATTTGAGTATAGATTTTATTGGTGGTCTCCCTATTTCATACCATAAGACTATCATTCTTGTTGTGGTGGACAGATTGAGTAAGCAACCCATTTTATGGATTTAAAACACCCTTATATGGCAATAGAAGTGGCCCAAATTTTTATGGACAATGTGGCAAAACTCCATGATTTTCCAAGACCATTGTTACAAAAAGAGATCTGGTTTTTTGTGGGAAATTTTGGAGGGAGCTTTTCAGGCTTCATAAAGTTAAACTGTTGTATTCGTCAGCTTATTACCTACAAACAAATAGGCAGACAGAGGTTGTAAACAAGTATTTGGAGTGTTACTTAAGGTGCATGTCTAGTGATAGCCCAAAGCATTGGGTAAAGTGATTATCTTTGGCAGACCTATGTTATAATACTTCATACCACTCAGCCATAGATAGGTATGACTCCTTGTGAAGTTGTTTTTGGAGCCAAACCACTTGTACATATGCCATGCATAGTTGGAGAATACAATTATCTTGAGAAAGGGAGTTTACAATTATCTTGTTGAACCAACATTTACAAAAAGCATAGAATAGGATGGTGCAAATTGCAAATAAACGAAGAACTAAAAGGGAATTTACTGAAGGGGATCTAGTATACTTGAAGTAGCATCCTTTTAGAAGGAATATCATTAATAATTCATCGTTTCACAAGTTAGCAGCAAGGTTTTATGGTCCTTATAAGGTTGTTCAGAGAATTCGGAAAGTGGCTTACAAGTTGGAACTTCCTCAAAACATTAGGATTCATCCTCTGTTTCATGTCTCAACGTTGAAGAAACATAAATGAGACTTCAATTTAGTTACTACAAAACTACCTAAGGTCAATGATCAAGGGTATTTTCTCCTAGAGCTAGATTGAATTCTAGTAAGGAAAGCAGTCCAAAAAGGGAACCTACTAGTTACTAAAGTGTTGGTGTGATGGAAAAACTCTAATCTTGGAGATGTTGCTTGGGAGATGTTAGTTGCAATTCAATAAGAATTTCCTAATTTTAATACCCTTGACACTTAATCCTTGAGGACAAGGATTGGTTTACAAGGGGAATAATTGGTACGTGTAACAAGTAGGAAATAAGAGTAGTTAGTTAGAGTTTGTTAATAGGAGGAATAGAGAGGTTGTGAGAGTTATTCTAACTACTTGAATTATGTTATCTCTAGCTGGCATACAACCAGGGAGTTAAGAAAACTTGTGATTAATTCCTTACGTAATGAATTCCTTGAGAAAATTTACTTTGTTTGGAGTCTTGGTATCACAAAAGTGGTCAGATTCTTAAGGCTTTTTTGGTACATTGTATAAGGCCTAATTGTATAAATTAATTCAATACATTATGAGTTTATTACTTATTTGATGCACATAATGTATTGTGTAAGTTTTTACATCAAAATCTTTTTATACATCAAAATGATGTATATTCTTATCGGGCGTTGGGGGTTAGGATTATACTTGATTAGATTTTGATGTATAATACCTTCTTTTCACTTCCCATTTCAATCCCATTTAGCTTTACCTTCAACATTATCATTCACCCCAAACTAATTACTCCAATTCTCCATAACTTCCTTTGCTGCACCCAATCCTAGATTCTTCTTCCTTTTTGCTATCATTCTTGCTGAAGAATTGTAGTTCTCATTGGTGACAGAATTAGAAGAAACAACCATCTTCATCTGACGTCCATCCTTGTTGGTTCTTCAGAGCTGTAGCACTAGATTTGTTAATTTGTTCCCTACATTCTCTCCTGAAGCAAAGGATGCAGATGGGTTTCTGCTTTTGAAATTGCTTGAGAAGCCAATATTTCATTTTTCAAAAATTTTCTTAATCTTCGCAAAACCAAAAAGGTAGATCCTGCATTGGATTTTTAGAACACGATCTTAAGGGAAGGGTTTGATTAGTTTCTAGATTCTTTTGCTCCTGAGGCTCTGCTTCTGATTTGTTAATTGCAGCAACTCTAAAGAAATCTAGTTCAGAGTTAATTAGATTCTATGAATGTCATGTTTGGATCAATTTTTATTTTGGTCGTTTGGGTTTAAAAAACCAGAATAACATGATGCAATTCTGTGTATTTCTTATTCTTGATAAAGTTTAAACATACAGATTCCCCCCCCCTCTTCATTCTCTTTAGCTAATAGTTGATTCGTAAAACTGTGCTTCTGGTAACCCACACAAAAAGTGCTTATAGCTATTGCCGCAAGTAGGGATGGTTGTGAATATTTTAATGGGTAAGCTCCTTGTAGTTAAAGTAAAGCATCTGATAATGGCTTAAGATGAATTGGAGAACATCAATTTAAGCATAAACTTTTTTGTTTTTTGCCCTTGTAAAATTGAAAAGGATCTCTTAAAAGGTTAAATATTATTCTAATAAATTTGAATGAATATAGTATATTTTTAAATAAAGGGTATTTTTGTCAAAATAATTCATTTTTATCTTATTCAGTATTATACAATGCATTACTAAACATAAAATAGTATTATCTTTTAAATACAATATCTTATACATCAACACACCAAACACTATATAGTATTAAATTTTATCAAACTTTATTCTATTAGGTTTTGTACTATCAGACCTTATCCTATATAGCATACCAAATGAACTCTTATTTTGTTTTATACATTTCTTTCCATTGACAAGTTTACCGCTACTGAAATGCTTAGATTCTTACTGTGTCTTGTAAACTTGTGCTATCTTTCTTGGACACGTTTATAACTATTGTTTTCCTAAATTGGATAAATTTTGTAATGGTGCCACTTCCAGTTCAAGTTTGTAGTGGAAGGGTTACGTTTAAATTTTCTGCATGCTTGTCTCAAAAATTAAGTTTCTGTCTATTACCATGGAAGATATTCCAACCAATTATACTGAAGTTCACTCTCTATATAGGACTACGTCATTGTAAATATAAAACTGCACAATTATATTCTAGCTTCCTTCTCGGAGTATTCTTACTCTGGTTTTGAAATCTTTTAATTGATAACTGGAATTATGACATGATTGGATTTGGTTGCTCTAGACTTAATGATTATATCATTGGTCTTGATTTGCACTTGGACATGGAAACTCTATCAACTATAACTGCTTACACATTGGCAGTTCTAGGTGCTTAATTACATGGTAATGATTTCTATTGTTGTGGGCTATCTTCATCAATTTTTTCCAGTGATAAGCCTAACATTTACAGTAATTGTCAAACAAATTTCTTTATAAAGTGATAAATGGCCTAAAAATATTGCTTTCAGTTGCAAGGTTAAGTGAAAGTACCTGTGAGTAAGTTGTCATAAATTTGCCAAGATACATTTTATTTTTTATTTTTTATGTTTTACAAATAGCCATTCTTGGAGGGACATGGCTGAGTTCTCATGCTTTTATTAGACTTTAGAATCCCTTACCCCCTTCTGCTTACCTTCCTACCCATAAAAAAGGCGGAAAAAAAAAAAGGAAAGCTGCAGAAATAGAAAATATCTTAAATCATTTCATGTTTGAGATCTGAGGAAAATTCTCATTCTCAGAATTCTGTTTAATCTTTTGCGGAAGGCATGAAGCTATTAATTGAAAGTTATTGAAATGTTCTGCTATCCCTAGGATAATGATCAAACTGTTTGATTTTCTTTTCTGCACCTGATCTCACAGAAGAAGAAAAATAAAATCAGAGGCATCAAGTCATTCAATGTTTTTATTGACCACTTTTTTTCTTTACTACCCCAATTGCTTGCTTAGACTGAAGTGCTGAACAGAACATATTCAGTGATGCTTGTCTCTTACAGTAACGCTGCCCTTTAAGCTGGTGAGGTTGGAATCTGGGCTTATTGTTAATTAGTAAGTCCAAGATTGAGCAAAGCCTGAGCCTCACGGTTTATTGGAACTGAGTCTAGTATTCCCACATACAAACAGTGGGAGTAAATGTATCATGTTAATGCAATCTCTTAATGATCAATGTAGTAACCCGCTCTCAAGTTGTAAATTATCACTCAATTGATCTGAATGATGCGTAGTTGGCCTTGTATTCTGCACATTCCATTAATATAGTACATCATGTTATCATATAGGAGTTTGTTGTTTGGGTTGGAAATAGACGCGTGCTATAATTTTAGGAGCAATATAGCTTTGTGCAAGTGGCAACTTCTGCATTACAATGAAATTAGCTTGAATAGCATAATGTGTGCTTTTATGCCTCCTCCTAACTTTGAGTGTGGAGGCTAATTTAATTTTATTAGAAAATATTGTATATCATGAATGTCCTCTCTTATTCATAAGATGATACTATGTTAGAATCAATTCCTGGCATTTAACATGAAAATTTTTATGTTACTTTTGCTGCTCAACTTTGAATGATCGTGAATAAACGCCTTTTCAGAAAGTATATTGTATGCGATTGTGTTAAAAAGCTGTCAAGTTCTATTGTCTTTTTTTTTTTTTGGTCTTTTTTAATTGTAACAAAGGAAGTCTCAAGAACTTGGGAGTAGCTAGAGGCAAAAGGGGCAAGGGTAGGGTTCAAAACCCAATGACGTCAAGCTCACTTCAATTTCAAAGACTGAAATTGGTGCTATGTGAGCTATTAGCTTATTGGCATTGTCATTCTTTTTTAATCCCTTTCTTTCAAGACTTTCCCTACTGTTTTCTTATTTTAAACTTTATGCCTTTCATATTTCTCTCTTTTGTACCCATGACCAAGCCACCATTTGACCAGAAGAAAAACAATCTTCTTGTTCCTTTTTGTATATCGACCATCACAATGTTATTAATGTCATATTTACAACCATTTATTTCAATCTTTTCCTTCTTGTGAAGATTATTAAGATTTACTTAACATCGTTCATTCCCCCCACCCTTTCTCTCTCTCTCTTTCTTTTTTTCCCCCCTCAATTTGTACACATGAGGAAGCCTCCTTGTGACAACATTATGACATTTCTTATGGTCAATTCTTGGTCCTTTTATTGCATGACATTGTTTGATTTCGATTGCAGCATTTCTAGATTGGTAAATAGTTCATAAGCAGTCCATATTATGTGCGCTGATTTTTTTTGGGCACAGTATGGGCCTTGGCCTCTGTTGTTGACTTTAATGGTTGTCTTCTCATTTTTGTTTCTTCGTCACCACTTCCCAAGCATAGCCTGAATGGAAGGATTAAAGAGGGAAACGAAAGCCTTCTGACTGGACAAGGTTAATTTGGTGCCATGTTATTCTTTTCCTTGAGTTAAATACCAAATTTGCTAGATTGTAATAGCCCATATGATGTCTGGAATGGTCAATAGTTCTGAGTTAATGTAGAATCATTCTGCCTTATTAATGGGAAGACTTCATTGATATGAATTGGAAAAGAAAGAAAGAGACCATATATGGATATCGTATAGAACTCGAGCCACAGATACTTTTGTTTTATTGAAACCCTCTGCTTAAGGCACTTCCAATCTAAGCTAGCATGCTCCCCCACCCCGAAAGCCATTTAATAAAGCATTCTTCTAATGATTTTGCGTATTAGATGTTTTATAAATCATTTGTGATCTTTTGCAGTTCTTACCAAAAAAGGCTGGAACCCCAAAGAAAAACGAGATTGTATTCACTGCACCAACAGGAGAGGAGATTAATAACAAGAAGCAGCTGGAACAGTATTTGAAAGCACATCCTGGTGGCCCCGCTGTATCAGAATTTGATTGGGGCACTGGGGAGACCCCAAGAAGATCAGCAAGAATCAGTGAGAAAGCCAAGGTGGCTTCTCCACCAGAAACTGAACCCCCAAAGAAACGCAGCAGAAAATCATCAGCTTCGAAGAAAGATGCTTCCCAGGAAGAGAAAAAGGAGACAACAGAAGTGCACAAGCAGGAAGCTGATGAACCAAAGGAAAATACAGTGGTGGAAAAGCTTGTTGTGAAGGAAAATCAAGATGAGAATAGAGAGGAGGATAAAGATGTCAAAGAAGAATCCTCTCATCCTGTGGAAAATAAATCTGAAGAACAGGTTAATAGACCAAATGATGAGGACAGATCCAAGACTACCAGCGGAGAGCTACAAGGCCTGAAAGATAACCTTGGTGGGAAAGAAGCTGAGGGTTCTGAGAATAAAGATGAGAAGACTGAGGATACAAAACTGGAAGAGAAGATCGAGCAACCACAGGATGAGACAAAGAAAGAGGATGGATCTGAGGGGCTGAAGAAATTGGAAACAGCTAATACTGTTGAGAAAAAGGTTGAAGTGGAAGAAGAGCATAAAGATGTCAACTACAGAACTAAGGAAAAGGAAGGAACAATAGGGAACAATGAAGGACATCACAAGGCTAATGAGATGAGCAAGAAGGCTGAAGCAGAGGTCACTGATAATGGCACTTATGGGAGTGGTACTGTTGAGGCTGAAGCCCCGAGTAATGAATAAGATTAATAAGCTTTTGGCTTCTCCTCTCTCATTCTGACCCCCTAAGATCTGTCTTAAGATGACTGTAGCTTTTGTTGTTATTTTATCTGATTGTTCATTGAAATAACTACAAACAATTATAGAGTAGGTCTATAATGTACCATCCTTCGATGTATTAGAGAGATGTGTAGCGTCTAGTTCCCCGTGTAACATTAAGTTGTTGTACTTGTAATGTGATAGAGACCTGTGATCTTGTAAGATCCTAAATATTCCGTTTACTCCTAAAATTCCTGATCGCTATCTTCTGCGTTGATCTCACAATCTGTTTGTATTAGCCACCCCCATGGACCAAAACAACATTTTTCCTGCATATGCGGGGAACTGGGATGGCTCCCTTTAATAGGTATTTGTGCACTGTTTGATGTACAAAAACAGCAAACACTTCATCAAGTTGTCAAATTATGGCATCAAAATTGCAATTCAGGGTTATGAGGTGGAAGATTAGTTGATTTGTTCTCATTCATTCCATAAAGACGAGAAGAAATGACTCTGGCTTCTTTCCCTTCAAAGTCCCTTAAGCTGTGCAACCAGACCTGTCAAGGATGTCCACTTCTCAAATGCACTGGCCGAAGACACGAAGGCAAGTTTGGAAGACTCAACATCATTCCCAGCAACTACAAAAGTTAAAGGTAGGAAAAAATGTCACTGTGTGCTTAAAATAATAGCGTTCTGGAGGGTCCGTACACGGTAAAACCGAAGCTGTTTGCTATAAATATCGACATATTTTCTTTCTCGTATAAACTTGATTATTTGTATTAATCAGAAAGGTATATGCAACCCACCTGATGAAATCAGAGATGCTAGTGCAGAATTGAATAAATCCACCTCATTCTTCTCTTCAGGACTGGAGCTCAGCTGTAAAAATGTTATCCAGAAAATGTCATCTAAACCTTCAGAGGCAGGAAAAGAAAGAAAGAAAGAAAAACGGAACAAGAAAACATTCAAATGAAGATTAAATAATTATTTCTGATCCATTTAGCAAAAGCCCTCATGAATGCGGTCATTTTAGATGCCAGAATTACCTTTTCAAAGGCTATATTAGCCTTTTGGACCCAGTCTGTGTTAGTACTTCCTCCAAGAACAGAACCGGCGGTAGACAGGTCATTCTTTTCAATGGCCTGACCAACTTTGCTCAGATTGTACACCAGATCCTGAAGATATCCTGCATATAAATTTCAATTTTGAGTGGTTCAAACATTTAAGAAACATGTCCTCTGAATCTGAGAGGTTAGTTCAAAAGAAGGCCTTTTTTAGTTAAGTCAACCAGAGCGACAACTTTCGAACTCATTTTTACTTTATTCATTAGGACTGCAAACAAGCTCAACAGATGGCGAGAACAAACAACTTGCCTTTGCTAAGTTGATGTTTTTCATTCAATTTGATGCAGACCTCAAAATTTATATTGTAATGAAAATGAAGACATCACATGATAAGACATATCAAGCTGTACACTTTACTAGCCATCTATGGATAACGATGTTAGAGGGTTTCTACATTCACTCAAAAATAAAGGGAAAATCAGCCAAAAAAAAAATCATGTTTTGTGGAAGGGATAGGACCTGTTTCTTTAGTGGATGAATTGATCACACCTTGCTTCTCAAGTCTCTTCTTTCTGTCCCTCTTCGCTTTTTCCAAGAGCTCCTCATCATCGTCTGCCTCGAGTATAGCTGCATTAGAATCAAAGCAGCCCTTACCAGCCAATGAAAGCACAAAGCTAGTGAGGAAGCTGATAGAGAGGCTTCTTTTGGCTAGAACTGGACGATGTAGTACCGCTGGCTGGTTCACTGATTTGCAATGAGTTTTTTGCCTCTTCAAATTGCATGTTATGGGGGAACCATATGTTGGCGGTGTTGCTAATGACGAAGAGGGTGAGGAGGAAGATGCTGATGAAGATGGTAGAAGGATAGGGTTTGCTGCAGTGGAGAGAAAATTTGTTGCCATTTCTTTTTTCCTTATTTTCTGCAAAATTCAAAAGACATGGCAATTTTGGAACCTTTTGAGGATAAGGCTGCCGGATTCTGTAATCCAGTCATTTCTAAGATACTTAAGGGTATTGTAGTCATATTGAATTGTAACTGCGTCCTCTAATCCGAGTAACGCCTATTTTCTATGGATCAGCAGAGGTAATATTTTGGAGATCGGATCTCTCAATTTTTCGTGAAAATTAACGTAAAATATGTGGGGTTGATTATTCAAGTAAATTTCATATATTCAATTAAAATTTATTATTCAAATAAGTTTCTCATGTTTTTATTTTTCTATTCAACATTAACAACTTAAAAAATCTAAACTCAGTGTTTTATGTCTTTCCTCTAAAAAACATAAGTGGGTCCTATTGTTACCTTTTACGTGGGCCATCTAATCAAAAAAAAAAAATTTTGGCATATGTGATGTACATACAAGTAACAGTCTAGATTTAATCTGTACACCTAAAACTCACACACGAATCAAATCCAGACTAATATTTTATGACTTTTGGAACCTTTACAGTATTATACCGTGTATAATAAAAGATAAAATGATAAAAAAGAGTAAGAGTGATTATGAAACTCACATCTTCTCTTTTCACTCTTTTTTTTATTTCTCTTTAATTATACCCTATATATTTACTTGTTAAATACAAAAATAAAATAAAATGATATACAACATATACACTCTTAGAGAGAAACAGACACAAGGCTTTCATGAAGAAACTGTTAAAGCAAGCCCTTGGGCCAATGGGTAGCCACCAAGAAAGACAACTTTTTCTACCACTTTCTGGTTCAGCATTTAACAAATAACGAAAGAAAGACATAAAAGCAGATTCTTTTGATGTTAATAACCAAACACTACTCCTTCCTTATGCCATCTGTCGATTCATTCATTAGGAAACTTCATATCATCAAAGTCCTTAATGATTAAGGGTCAAGGAAACAGAGAGTGGGATTTTCAAATAGCACATAAGTGCCCAATTGTTCATTGTTAATTTGGCCTCTTGCTCCCTTTCATAATTATAATGTATATCGATCTTCAGTTCATACTGCTTTATTATCTCCATTGTTCTTTTCAGCTTTCATCTTAAATTGCTTTTTCACATTAATTAATTAAACAAGCTATTTTCAAGTTACTTCAAGAAATATATATAGTACTCAATGCAAAAGAGCTACAAAACACGGTATATTCTACAAACTGCTTCTGTATTAAGTTACCACCATTTTGCCTTTTCAACTAGAGTTAAATAATAAATAGAAAAGTAGATAAATACAAAAGTTCAGTTTTTTTTTTCTTTTATATCTAAAAAACTTTCGCATAAGAGTAAGAATGATATAGTAGATGTGAGGGCTTGAAATAAGTTTTATTATACCCCACTTACTATGTTGTTCTCTTTCTTTAATAAAAGCTTTTTTTATTTGAGAGAATCTGAACTAGCCATGGCTATTAAATTATCATCCTTTTTATTACCTGTGAATTCCACTAATTTAGTAAATACATAATTAAAATAAATTATTTTTAAGTATAGTGTGGAAATTTAAGTTAAGTCCTTATTTTAAGCTTAAATATTCATGCTCATGTGTGGAACTGTAGATATATTAATTGGTATCCTACAAGGTTAATAATTATGTTAAAATATTAGAAATAAATAAATCTAACTATTGATAACCTGTATAAAACAGATTTTTGTTTTCTAATGAATGCATAAGACAGAATATTGATGCCACATAAAACGCCAAATAATTTACAAGGTATAAAATGATAACCAAAATGAAAAAACTTTATTTGGAGAGCAAGAAAAGAAAAAAGGGCAAATTATAATTTAGGATTCTACATTAGAGATATTTATATTAAAGAATTTTAAATTTTAAAAAAATTTAAGATAACAAATTTTCACTTGAAATCTTAAACTATTTTTTTTACAGTTTAAATTTTGTATTTTATGATTTTTTTAATAATTTAAAACTTTTAATATAAATATCTTTAATTTATAATTTTAAAATTAAAACTTTGTAAAAAAAATTGTATAAAAACAAAAAGTTGTACAAATAATAATAGAGACAGCGTACATCATGCGTGTCACCTCTGACCTGACGAGGTAAACGTTTCTTTGAGGTTGACGTAGCATGGATTCACCTATAGGAAAAAGAGCAAAAAGAAAGTCTATATCAATTTAAAAATTATGGAGACGATATCGTTGACAAAAATTTTAAAAAAAATTACAATTTTATTTGATAAAACAATTTGGTCTTGTTATTTTTACTCAGAATAATTTATCAGTTTAATTTTGATTATAATAATATCATTTTTAATCATTTAAATTAATAACAGAAAATATTTTACATGATAAATTTTCAATTTAAAACAATTAAATTGTCATTTTTCTTATTTAATGTTTATATTTATGTAAACACAATAATGAAAAGCATAATTTTAATTTTTTTTTAATCATAGTCACACATAACATAGAAAGATACTTTGATAACATTTAAATTTAAAGAATTAAATTATTGTAATGTACAAATTAAAATAATCAAAGCGCATTTGAATAAAAAAAATTGTAAGAAAATTTATTGGCATTTATATATTTTTTTATAATTTTATATCTTAAAGTATAAGATATTATATATAATATTTAAAACTTCTATAATTAATATGATAATTAAAAAATTATTAAGAAAATGGTGCATTTATTTTGTTTCTAATTATTTTGTCCACCACGCGTAAGGTTTGTTAAACCGACCATACACCGTACCACACCAACATTATAACTGACCACCTGCATCCTAAGTCGGTCAGGTACAGTTACTGTGGGAATATTTATAAACTAACATTGCTGACCTAATAATTTGCTAAAATACACATTCATTCATATTTCATGGTCGTATTTCCATTTAGGCTCCTTAGCAGCCTACCTTGCATTGACCAATAAACAAAAATCAGTTCGACGCGGAATTTCACGCAGAAAAAAAAAAGAGACTGCTATAAAGTGTGAAGCCTCTCCCACTGGGTCTCCCCTTTCCCCCCTTCAAAGATTCAGATTCCAGAGGATCATCGCTGAAGCCCTAAACTTCGGTTGCTCATCTGCTTCAATCCCTTGCATAAAAAGAGAAAGATCGTTTTTTTGATATGGGGGTGGAAGAGAGGAAGCAAAGGAAGTAATGGAGGCAGCGAAGCTCTAGTTTTTAAGGCAGCAAAAGAAAGGGAATCTTCGTCTTATGGCATGCCTGAGGGAGAAGAAGAAACAGTGCGTAGAAGGCGTTTCGATTCTCGACTCTGACCTTGACTCTGACTTTGTTTTGGCCCACCCCACCTACCCATCTACGCTTCCTGATGAGAAACTGTTCCGCTTATCACTGTTTTCTCTTCCAGGCGACGACAAGTTTGCGTTTGTTTGGCTTTTCCCTTCTGATGTTATTTGTCTTCTTCACTCAAATCGGTACTTTCTTTATGTTCTTTTTTGTTACAAAGCTGTTTTTGAAGTTGTTTGTGGGTTGTGCTGAGTTTTTTCTCCCGTATGTACCGATATCTATGATTTTTGCGTCGCTATGGTGTGCTTCTGCGGTAGATTTTAGTGAAATTTCGCCTTATATCGCGGGTAAGGTCTTGTTCATATTGCTTCTGTGCCAGTTTGATTTCCTTTTTAATTGCTTTCCCCTGAAGCTATTATTATGATAAGTGCGTTTCCCTCCTTCAGCTGTGACCACCGTTTCTTACTATTGATGATTACTTGAAATCTATCGATTATAGTTCCAATTATCTTTGTCTTTACTTTTCTGGTATTCAAATTGAAGATGCCAAAAGGGTGAAATTGTTAGTTAATTCTTGTCCTGTGAATCCCCTAGGTGCTAATTTTGCTTATTGTCTCTTATTGTCTTAAGCCAACTGATATTGAGCTATACATGTTGCTGATATGTGATAATATATGACAGCGATACCATCTTGACAGAATTCTCTTCTGTTTGTTTTCAGCACCCCTTACTGTGCAAGCATTTACTGGAACTTATGGTATCAATTATGGGAGAATTGCAAATAACATTCCCTCACCAGATGAAGTTGTTACACTCCTCAGAGCAGCAAAAATAAGGAATGTTAGAATTTATGATGCTGATCACAATGTTCTCAAGGCCTTTAGTAGAACTGGTCTTGACATCGTAATTGGACTTCCCAATGGACAGCTGCAAGACATGAGTTCTAATGCAGACCATGCTTTGAACTGGGTGAGGGACAATGTACAGTCATATCTGCCTGACACACGCATTCGTGGAATTGCGGTGGGCAATGAGGTTCTGGGTGGGAGTGACTATAGTTTGTGGGGAGCTCTTCTGGGTGCTGCGAAGAATATATATAATGCTACTCAGAAACTTCATCTGGATGAGCAAATTGAGATTTCTACTGCACACTCATCGGCTGTTTTTAAGAATTCCTACCCTCCTTCCTCTTGTAAATTTGCAGATGATTTTAATCAGTATATGAAGCCACTGCTGGAGTTCTTCTCCCAAATTGGCTCTCCTTTCTGTTTGAATGCTTACCCCTTCCTGGCCTACACATATGATCCAGAGAATATTGATTTAAATTATGCTCTTTTCCAGCCAACAAAGGGAATTGATGATCCAAAGTATGGTCTGCATTATGATAATATGCTTGATGCTCAGATAGATGCAGCTTATGCAGCTTTGGAAGATGCAGGATTTAAGAAAATGGAAGTCATAGTTACTGAGACAGGGTGGGCCTCACATGGAGATGAAAATGAATCTGCTGCAACTCTAAGTAATGCAAGGACGTATAACTATAACCTACGTAAAAGGCTTGCCAAGAAGAAAGGAACCCCACATAGGCCAAAAAATGTTTTAAAGGCTTACATTTTTGCTCTTTTCAATGAGAATCAGAAGCCTGGGGCAACTTCTGAGAGGAATTATGGACTTTTCAAGGCTGATGGGAGCATATCATATGACATTGGGTTTCATGGACTTAATGCTGGAGATTCGTCTCTTTTGTCTATCAAGGTACAATATTTTTTATAAACTATCACTATCATCGTCATCATTATTTTGTATATTTATTTTAGGTTTAGCGCTAAGAATTTCATTTGATGCTGTGTTGTTTGGTTTGAAGCTAAGTTAAAACTTTTCATAGAAAAAGTAGAGAAAATCAAACAAGGTATTCTGTGCTTATTTCTGTGCTGCATATTTTTCTCTTCTTCTTTTTCTTTCTTATGTTTTTGGGAAGTGGATGAGGGAAATGGAGAGTGGGGGTCGGACGATCCTTTTTTTATGAACATTAATAAATCTATGAGAAGATGATAATGCAATTATTTTTATACAATTTTGATTAGCATATTCTAAACTCTTAATTCATGATAAGAGACTAACTTAGAAAAATTTTACTTGTACTAAGTGATAGCACTATTTGGGTTAGGAAGATGGATGAGAGTTTGGTATTTGCAGATGGGCACTTGAAGAAGGCTGAAAAGAAAATTAATGGTAATAGAAGAAAGAAAAGTTTAAGAGATTTGACACAGCAGTTGGCTATCTCTGGATATACCTAACCAGCTGACATGCTTCACATTAAGAATTGAAATATTGTGCTGCATGTAGCCAGATATATAGTGCATTTGGCATTTTATATTGCTTTGGCTCTTTCCTATTGGCTTTATAATGTGATGGAAACCTCTCTGTATTTCTTAGAATTCAGTGAAACAACTCCATCCAAACATGAGTGATAGGGTGAAATATACAGAAAACAGCGAGAAAATAACGAAGAAACAAGAAAAACAAAATAAAAGGGCTCCCTAGCTTTCAAGAGCTGATAGAATTCTTTTCTTGCCTCCCCACTCAGCTTGCCCAGCTCAAATACCACTCCAACAACTTTCTCTCTTCACACCCCCTTCGCGTACCCCATGAAGAGTTAGTTAAGCTTTTAAGCTTGGGACACATCGTTGTGGGACACCTCATCACAATTCTTACTGGTCCCTTTCTTCTCTTTGGTACTCTTATTCTTTCTGCTTTACACATTCACGGGCCTTGGTCCAATGGAATTAGGCTTATCATAATGTTAAAAGATGGATATCAATTTTGAAAGTTAGGCCATGTGACGTAATATGATTAATACGATTTTGCACTGAATATACTTAATTTTCCTTGATTTATGTTCTATTTACACATTCCCTCTGCTTAGAAAACCATCTATGGAGGCACTTATTACTTGGTCTTATCAGTTGAAGGCTTTCCACCTGTGTGTATTGACCATTGCATAAGAAACAGAGTAAAAATGCATGGATTCCACTGATCTTTCACTTGTGAAAATTAAAATATATATATATATACCTTGGGGAACTTGGAAGAGTGTTGAAAAAATATATCTTTTTATTTTTCAGAGCCAACTCTGTTCAACGCATGGATATGCAAGAGTTCTAAGTATGCATTTCTGTCTTGAATAACTCAGAAGAAAAAAAAAATTCAATTAGTTCCTTTATATTTCTTGATTGTCTTCGTCGTTTTCCTCCTCTTCCACCACCTTTTTAGCCAGACCACCACCATAACTCGTTGTTCCTTAGTGTCCTGTTCTCTTTAATGCCATTATAAGTTCCAATTGTTTTGTCGATATAATCCCTACATTTTATTCTCTCTTTTTCATCTCATTCTGCATAATTGTATGTTAGAATATTTACATCTCAATAAAGTGGTCAATCTAAAATTGCGAGACAGCATTGGAACTGAGAACCAATAGTTATGAAAGGAGTCCCAACACTGGCTTGAAGCCTATTCCTTAGGAAAATAAACTAGCCTTAAGAAAATAAACTCAGGTCCAATTGCTTAGGGATGCTGTAACTTAGAAATGCACTTGCTTTCTAGAGAAGATATTCTTATTTTGTCAACTTCACTATATCAACTGATATATATGTTAAAAAAGCGAAAGGTAGCATGTTGCTCCCAGTTGATAGGGTGATAAAAATGACCCTTTTTTTTAGTCATTTTAGCCTAAGTTACAATTGAGGATTCATTTGCTGAAAAAAGTTCTTAAATCATCATGCATATGCAGTCCATGCAATTTTTTTTCTTTATCAACTTATATATATATATATATATATATATATATATATATATATATCCCCTTCATGCGTGATTCATTGGTTTCTCTTTGCTTTCTCATTGGCAGAATATATATGCTCAGGGTTTGTCTAGATCCTATACCATGGTATTATTTCTTTCAACTTTAGTACTACTGCTTTTCTGGAGTTAGTGATCTAACAACATCAACCTCCCTCTCATTTCTCATGCTGAATGGCAAACGAGTTCATGGTAATAAAGGGGTTATGGGTACGCCTGGTTTTTACTCTACCCTGCAGATTAAAATCATACCGTCGTTTGTAATTGATTGTATTTCATAAAGTAATTTCTAGAAATAATGAATTTTGTTTTTACTCAGGAAATTTGTAATTATTTTTCCCGTTAAAAGACTTTTCCTTCTTAATTTTCTTACATCTAGTATAGTTCATCAATTTTAATTGCATTTGAAATAATAACAGTACATGGATATCTGTTCAATCGGGATGCTTGATAATGAATGGATGGTCCGTACCTTTTAATAATTATGCATTCATGACCAAACTCCCTGAGTTATCGGCCAGCTTAATATTTTATTATAATCCATTTTTTTAAGTTAACATGGCTTATCCTTAAATTTTTGTTGTCTTAGGCATAACTCTTAATGACATATACCTTGGTTGAAGCTGTTATCCCTTTAAAAAAGTTTGTGACTTCTGTACTGATTCAATAAGAAATAGGCTATTAATTTAACAGGGTTGGGACCCAATTTAAGAATGTCATACAGTTTATTGTTTATATATGAGGATTTGTTGAGTTGTGTTATTGCGGGTAAGTGAACACCCCCTTTTTTCCCATAAGAGTTCTGTTTTTTTAGCATAATCCCATAAACATTTAATCTAAGTGGATTTTACGAATGTAAAATTCCTTGAGTCAATAAGTGAGTTTAAATTTTAAAAATTTGGGAAGTGAATGTAATTTACTATATTTGTGAGGATTAAATTTAAGTACGGTTTCATATATGTTCATTGTCAAGTTTCTCAATTAAAATATGACAATTGTATAATAATTTAATAAAAATATGACAAATATATAGTTTAATTAAAAAGTTATATAATTTACACAAAAATTATACATTTATCATGTTTTAATTAATAAATTATGCGATTGTCATGTTTTAATTAGATAATTTAATAATAATAATATAAGAAATTACATATAAGTTTTTTCGAAATGTGATGAGAATCTTTGAATTTGAACAAGCTGATATCTGGTTTATCGACAATTTGCTAAATTAGAGAGATTATCAATTGCAGCTTGAAGTGCTATATTTTTCCTCCTTTTATAAAGTAATTTGCACTAGAATCATCATGTGGGATCCTTTTAAAACTGCTATGGATGCCCCCTTTTGGAAGCTAGCTCAAATCATTTACTTATAAAAAACTTGGTTATAAGTTATGACTGCATGCAAGAATGTAGTTTCGCAATGCAGAGAGCAAGATATAGCCCTTCAACTCAACCGAAGGGGTTTACTCTCCATTAAGTTTATTTTTCCTTCCACATTTGATTCCTATTCATTTTTGTCTTTTTCGTTGAGTTCATATGATGAGTTGAAGTTATTGCCATGGCATGTCACTAGCAAAGCATTGTTGTGTGGCAAGTGGTGACATGCTGACATTTGAATTGGCTATTGTAGTGTTAATTAAACGAATGAAATAGGCAGTGACTCTAGTTAAAGCTGAAGTAACTCCTTACATCCCTCAGAAGCCTCTATTAGTTTTTTAATGGAAATTAAGCAGCACTGCCAAACTTGAGCTCTCACTCACACAACACAACCAAGACACCAAAAACAGGTGTATTAACTTGAGAGAGAGAGAAAGACAGAGGAAGTGTTGAAAAATGGGGAGAAGAAGTTCAATTGTTGTAGTGTTGGTGATTGTAGTCGCGGTGCAAGTAAATGGTGAAGGTGTACAGCATGTGGTAAGAGTAGGAGACACAACTCGTTGGACAGTGCCTCCCATACTTTCCTTTTATTCCTCATGGGCTTCTAACCATGAGCTGATCCTATGTTCTGTGGGGATGCTTCTCATAACTTGGGATCAGATGGTCTAATTTTCATTTCTCTTTCATTTTTAATTTTTTTATTTAGAAGGAAATAAAATGTCAAATGAAAATAGTTTTTCAATTGTAAAATTTTAATAAAATGATGTTTAATATTAAAAAAATAAAAATTTTAAATTTAGATTGTTCAAGTTAAATCTGGATAATCTAAATCTGAGCAAATGTGGAGCTAGCAGAACTCCTCACTCTCAAGATGCAGATCTGGTCATCATTCCTCCTTTTTTTGGGAAATTATAATTTACTTTTTGTGATTTATCTCAAAATCCTCTTGTGCTTGTCTAATTTAAAGTGTGTTATTTGACACCCTGGAATATAGTACATTGCTACTTAACCACCTTTAGATATTTTACATTCAACTTCTTTTACAAAATTAACTATGTGAATATTTAATTAATGAACAAATTTATTATCAAAAGTTTGTTTTACTTAAAAATATTTTAAGTTTCAAGGCTAATGCATAATACCAAACTAAACTGAGAATATAAATTTTTAGAAATCATCTTAATCATCACTATAGTACAATGACCTCAAATGACCATAAATCTTTTAAGGTATGATTGAAACTTACTTACAACAATAAAATTATTCATCATTTTAATCTTGACATCATTATTTTTGTCAAAATAATTAAAATGGAAAATAACATAGGGTGAATAACTATAGTATAATTGACGCTTTCATATTTCTTTCCAAATTGCTTGATTTTAAACAACAAATAGGTTAGCAGTGACGGGTGTCTAGCGCTGGCAGTATTCAACTTTGATTCCTGGAGACACAGCATTGCCCAAGTCACTAGGGAAAACTATGAGCAGTGCAATGCCAGTGAGGCTATTTCTTCGTGTAGGCATTGTTTGGTACGCTATCTATGGCCTAGATAATCCTGGTAATTATTACTTCATCTCCACCTTCCCTACCAAGTGTTCCAGAGGAAAAAAGCTAGCCATTCATGTCCCTCCTCCTCCGATGCCGGCTCTTTTATTGCTCCTCCATGAACTACCACCATCATTCTACTTTGAGGCTCTTGCTCCAAATCCAGAGCCTCCTATTGCTGACGTAACACCACCATCTCAAATATAATTTTCTCTCAGCATTACTCAAATTGCTCTGGAGCCATTGAAATGGGTTAAACCCATTAAATTGACCTGAATGATCTGAATTTTGCTAACCTAAATGATTTGAATCGGTTAGATTTGAATTTTGCTAACCAAACTGATCTTAGAGTTGAGATAGCCCACCCACTCAACTTACAGGTTATATGGACTAACTTGGGTGTGTATATATGTGTGTGTATTATTACCTACAATGTTGGGTCACATGTGCATGCACATCCATCTAAAACTATTCCTATATTATTTATTCTTTTTGTAATTTGGTTCAAAATCAATTTACCTTATCATAGTTTAAATTATATCATTCACTTCATTTTGGCTTGTCTTGTTACCATTTAATTACCTTGTAATATTTTCAATATTAATTTTGACAAAAAATAATTATGACAAAGTTAAAATTAATGACAAATATTTCATCATTGAAAGTATATTTTACTTATACATTAAATAGTTTCAAAGTCTTTTAAAATTATTATGAGTATTAAGATTATATTACAAAATTAAACTTGTTTACCTAATCCTAACAATAGGTTTAGAACATTGTAAAAATATTAGTAAAAAGACATTTATTATTAAAATAATTCATCTTAATAATCACATGATTATTTTTAATAAAAATTGGAAGTAAAATATCATATGATGATTAAATGATAATCAAACAAATTACATGAGTGTTCAATAATATAGAAAAAGTCAAAAACAAATTGATTTTGAACTTGGCCTTTTGATCTCTCTACTATGATGGCATTTCTTAATGCCTTTGACATTGCTTTTTGAATGTTTTACTTAAGTAGAGCACAAAATAAGATAATAATATCTGAGTTGCCTCAGAGAAAATGGGAGGGAGTTGTAAATGCACGAAGAAATGAGAAAATTAAAGAACTGAAGCGAGAAAGTTTTAACTTTGGACCATGGGGGGTAAAAGGGTCATTTGACCCCTTTTTTAAAATAGATAATGTTACCTAAATTTATCCTCAAATGAGGCCATGTGACATTGCAATCCTCTTCCTAATCATGATGCACCACATAATCTTGTCTTTTAATTTAAATGTTATTTGTGATTTATGTCACAGTTAAAACTGACTTTAATATAAAATAAGTCTGATTATGTTCAATATCAAACAATGATCAAATTGCATTAAACACGTTTACCGTAGATCGTGTTTAACCTAACATGATTTAACATAAATTTGGTCTATTTCAAATCATATTTACTCCCAAATTTAATTAAAAGAAAAACAGGGATTGCGGGATCTCTAATCTAGTGATCTCACTAATAAAAAAAAAAAAGCCATATGGTATATGGAGCAAATAAAGAAATTAATATAGTACTAGATATATTAATAAATGTAAATATACAATTATTTATCAATACATATGTTTGTTGCTTATGGCAAAAGTATAATAAGAAGTAGGATAAAAAAATTCATATACGATTTTTATATTTTTAATAAAAAAGGGGGTTTTTGGCTTATATGTGTTGGGCAATTTGGAAAAAAGAAATATGGGTATGTTTTAGTTATAAATTTGTACATGTAGAAAAGGTAATTAATAAAGTAAGCACTTTAGTCGAAGAGTTTTGGAATGCTAAGAGTGTATTTGAGAAGCCCATTCCTCTTGGTTTGAGTAGTCAAAGGCATCAACACTAGACTACTCCTGATGAAGAAACTATAAAAATCAATTTTGATGGATCATTCAATGTTACAAGGTTGAAGGTAGGGGTGGGTGTTGTGTGCCGGAATAGCAAGGGCTGTTTGATCAAGGGCTTTGGTTCTGAAGTTCAGACCTCCACTGCACTTATGCCTAAGTTGTTAGCTAAAGGCTTTGTTAGTAGCTACTCAATTTTTAGGAGTTTTGATATCTACAGAAATATATTATAAAAAACTATTCTCTTTAATATCCAAGGGTAATCTTAAAGGCTGTAATTGGCCATGTTCTCCTAGTCTACAAAATGTTTTCAAGCTAAAGGAGTATCTATTGGGTTGTTCTTTCTCCTTGGTTTCTTGCCAAGATAACAAAATTGTTGATTGATTAACAGTTGGTGTCACAAAGACAATGTGTCCTCATGCATGGTTCTCTCAACCTTCATCTCCTCTTACTAGATTGTTACTTGTTGACTCTCTTAGTGTTGATCTGTAGATACTGTCAGGGAAAGCATTGGCTAAGGAGTTTGTTTTGGTTTTCTTTGTGTTCTGTCCCTTTTTTTTTTTATTTTGCTAGTTTCTTTCTTGTTTTCTTCTTGTTTGTTGTTGCTTGTTTTGTTGTGGTTTTCTGTTTTGTTCTTTGGTCTTTTGTAGATTGATTTTGTTGATCAAAAATTTCAAAATAAAAAACTTAATTTAATAACAAAATTATTTTAAAAAAATTATATTTAAGCTTAATTCCTACCGTTTATCATCTTTAAATACGTAGATAAAGATGTTATTGGAACATTAAAAAGTCTACCTTAATTTACTTATATTTAAAATGTTGGACCCTGTCACCACTTAAATTTAGGTCAACATGAAAATAATGAAAGATCATATATACACATCTATTGGACTTTTTTATAGGTGGAACTATTTGTCCAATTTGATAAACTTGCCCCAAACAAGAAAATATAAAGCCAAAGAATAACGCTTGATTTAAAAACAAATGGGTTAAAAAAAAGTTTGATATGTAAAAAAGAGTAAACTTCTTAAGCTTTTTTTTAGTTCAATCAAGATATTTTATTAGATATATTACATAATATTAAAATATTTTCAATTTAGATCGTTTATTGCATTGATTATAATATTAAAATTGGAAAAGTAGACACACCTTGAAGCCATGCTTCCTTCACGGCATTGGGCTCTGCTTTTGTCTTTCTCACGTTGAATGTTCTAATCTCCGACAAGAGATTTTGGTTGATTAACTTTAAAAGAAAGAAAGTTAACAGAGAAAAATCAATGAAAAAAAGAGGTGTGGGTGGCTTGGAGGCTGTTATTCAACTAATGATGCATATACTTAGCTTTTGTCTTTAGTGATGTACTATGAACATTCCACATTTACCCTCCATTTAATTGATTTGATGATATGCATTTTTTCCTTCATCTTTTCGCTTCACTTTCTTGTCTCTGTTTTCACCATTTCTTTTTTTTTTTTTCCAAATATAATCACAGAAGTGATTAAATTTTCAACTTTAAGAGTTGCAATGGACAAAAAAAAAATTGGGTCAATTAAGTCAGGTCGAACTTGGAGAAGAAAAAATGAGAACTGAGCCCGAATTTAATCTTGGAACTTATAAAAACTTGATCCATCTTTAAATGAGTTTGACTTATTAATAGTCTAACACTTACTCGTCAATTTGTTGGGAGCTACGTTTAAAACATAAATTATTATTATTTATTATCAAATGAGATTAGTATGAAATACCATATTGTTTGTTAGAAAATTTACGGACCATGTTGCATTTCGAGTTGGTGATTATAAATTAATCAAGTTTATAGTGCATTTTTCATATTTTAGGGATTTATCTAATTTGAATCTTTATTACGGGAGAAGAGAAGAGGTAGCGGAAGTTTATGAAAGAATTGCAATTTTGATTTATAGACTAGATATTTATCTATTTCTCTGGTAAAAAAAACTATATATTTATTTGCAAGCACCATGAGCTCATTGAATGCAATTAAATACAAGGTTTTTCTCAAACATTTGCATATCAAAAATAAACATAAAGCCAAACTGTAAAACGGATTGATATTTTTTACAATTATAAAGTGATAGCATATAATATAATTAAAAAATAAAATAAACCTTATATATGCTCTTTTTTGTTTTTGAAACTCTCTCTCCAATTTTATATAAAAAAAAAAATAACATCCTGCCCCACACACACGTCAAGTTCTAGAGCTAGCTAGATGGTTCCGAATTCAGATTATGACTCAACTCTCGCAGGACAGTGATGATGTCATGCATTGCCTACAAATCCAGCAATATAATAATTTTCATGTACCTTGTGAAAGTAGACAACATTATAGAACTAGAAATATATATATATATATATATATATATATATATACCAATAAAGAAGATGACAATATTTATATACATATATATATATCAATAAAGAAAGTGACAACATATTCTGAAAACAATGTAACCGGCCACAACGACACTTGTAAATTGTAAAGGTCATTTGTCAACATATATTTGCTTGAAAATTGATGTGGCAGCCAACGAAAGTTGTTCTCACCAAACAAAAATTATGAATATTTTTAAATTATTGTGGGAAGCTTTTTTGAAATTGATTGCCGCAGCCGCAGAATAGAATACTGAAGATAATTACGAAGGATTCAAAGAGTTCTAGAAATCATATTTTACTCGCGTTCACTGTACACAGACCTCCATTCTCCAACTTTGACTCTAAACTTGTACAGTTTTTTCTCTAACCAGGCTCTTGTGTTTGTCCTGTGACAATTTAAGTTAAAACTTTTATCGTCGTTGAAACTCAAATTACAAGTAATAGCCCAAGATCTGGTAAAATTAAATGTTCCCTCAATCTGCATAATTATTTTTCTTTTAAAAAAAATCGCACCTTGGTTTTTTCTTCTTTAAAGGATCATAGCAATTAGGATTTCTTTGACACTAGCCACATAGTTACTTTCTTAGTTAGTTGTGAAATTTAAATTATGAAACAAACTCACGATCATACATACTTACTTTTCCCTTTGTTTTCTAGATTTTGCTCTTCACTTGGCAATACAGTGCCCTTTGATTGGGGATGAAAGAATAGAAAACTGAAGCTTGCAGTGTTGTAGAATGTAGAGAATGATTCCACATTTAAACCCATTTGAGAATAATCTTACGCCCCGTTTGCTTTGCAAAATCTTGAGGTATAGAAAAGGAAAAAGAAATGCAATCTCCCTATATGCATATTTGGTTGCATATTTTGGCTTACAACTCCCTTGAAGAGGAGCAGCATCGTATTGCATTGCTGCTAATAAGAGGTTTGGACAGTTTAAACTTTATATTTTTAATTTCTTTAATATTAATTAATTTTTTAAATTAACAGTAAAAAACTATTTTCATTTTACATTCATTCTTGCAGACAAAAAATTTATCAAAATCTTAAAAAAAAGAAAAACTGAACCATTCACAAAATTGATTCAAACGGCCCATCTTTTGAAAGCAGTATGGTGAGCAGCACCTAATCCAGACGCTGCTTAATACATCAAGTAAGGCAATGAGCACCCCATCAAAAAATAAAAAAAACATAATCAACTGTCATTTCGGGAATTTGAACTTTAATGACCGAGATGCCCAATACTAGCCCAGTGTCTCTCACCTTGTTCTATCTTTATTTTTGCATTATGTATATTTTGTTATACTCTCTTTATGCTTCCTTTTCTTTTTTTTAATAATTTTTTCTTTATAGGATACATAGCTTTGGTGGGTAAAATAGCATTTTGGTGGGTAATTTTCAGTATCAGAGGTGCAAAAAACATTTTTTACAATTAAATAAATTAATATCTTAATACATTTTTATTGAGAATGTTATAATCCTTTATTCAATATTTCTTCTTGTTTTATATTATTTTCATCCAATCAAATATAATTATCAAAAAAACATTCTCACTTTTTTTTTTAAGTTATACCAAACATAATATATAGGTTATAAAATTTCATTTCATCAAATCTAATTTTCATTCCTATTCTTATTTATATTTTTTCCACCAATCAAACAGCCTGTTAATGATCAACATGGGACCAAAGAACAAATTAGACATGTCATTCATATTGATTTCTGAGGTAGTTAAAGCAAAGCCCTTAAGGTTGATTTTGTGCAATGAAAAATATAAGCTCTTTCTAGAATCACCTTGTTCTACAGAGTTGGCTCTTTGAAGAACATTTGGACATGTGCATGAAGCAAACTTTTTCTTTTGGTTTTCCCCCACGTACCTAGGTTATCATGGTAGTTAAATTAGCAATATTATTATTATTATTATTACAATCTGTTGAAATAATGTACCTAGAAAGAGTCTAATTGTGTTGAAAAAAATAAAAAAGCCAATAATTGATTTGATTAGAGGGGGGGGGGGGGGGGGAAGGAAAAAACTAACCCTCCATTTATTTAGTAAATAAAACCTTCACTTTCCCAACAGAGTATAATAAACTGATGAGGTGGGAATGGGATTTTTTTTTTTCTTTCCTTTTAAAGAATTGCAGCAGAATACTCAATGACCATGTGTTAATGACTTCTAATGGTCGTATATGGGCAGCAGAAGAAGCTTCCTAAATTTAGAAAAATTTGCCTTCTAATATTTTTCTACCAAAAAAATAGAATTAGTAAACGTTAAATTTTCGCATAAATTATTTAAAAAAAAAGGTAGTGAAAGAGACCAGAAGTTTATATTATAAATTGACACTTGATAGGAGCAAATAGCATTTTTTTTCTTTTAAAAAATGACTGAACCTAAAATATTGATCCGTTGAATTTGTGAGATCAATTCGTATCTCTCTATGGAATGCTCTCCCCCAGTAGAACATAGACGAGGTATTGCCCAAGTAATTATTATTAAAAATATTCATGTTTGGAAGACTTTATGGGGGCTTTTTATTCATTCCCGTTCCCCAAGTAAAGTACTCTTTGTCGGCAAAAATTTTTTGCCCTAAATAGTATAGATTAGGGAAAGTGATCTGGCTTTTCCATTTTTTATTTTTTTACAAAATTATGATTAAAATTATATTTTTATATCTTAAAGTTTTTAAAGAGTTGAAAAAAAAAAATATTTATGTTTCCTTTATTTAATTGGTTGTAGAAGTAGTGAAAATACTTTTAAATTTTTTTTTATTTTGTAAGTTTTTTGTATTAGATACATGATATGTAGAGAAATAAAAAAATAAATTTTAATATAAGAAATAGAACAATATATGCTAGCAAATTTCTTATTCTGCTTTGGATTTACAACTTTCATAAAATGATCAAAAATTGGCTGGCATATTTTTTAGCTAATTTATTTTTTTTCAAAGCTTTAATTTATTTTATTAAAATAATTTTAAAAATATGTAACTATTTTTAATTAAAAATGAAGTGATTTTCTCTTTTTAATTTTTCCCATGTAATAATTTTTATATTTCAGCATCTTCTATTATTATTTGTTGAGAAATTTTAAATTTTTAAATTTTTGTACACTCACACCAATAATTATTTTTATTTTTAAAAAGATTTAACAATTTTTTAAACTACATATTTCTTCTAAATAGTTATTTACCAAACAAAATAACTATGTTATAAATTAATTATGTATTTACATTTATTGATCACATTTTCTTGTATTATATTATATTAAACATTTATTTTTATTTCTTTATACATTATGTATTCAACATACAAAACTTATAAGTAAGAAACTTTTTTTTTTTTCACTACTTCTAGGACTAATTAAATAAAGGATATAAAAAAAATGGTTTTTTTCAACTTTTTAAAAATTTTATGTAAAAATAATAATTTTAATCATAATTTTATTAAAAAAAGTAAAAAATGGAAAAATCAAATCCTATGAATCTAACTTTTTTAAATAATAGTATTTGGAGTAAAAAAAAATTTTACCCACAAGGATTTGATAGATTTTTTTTTTTTGAAAAACGAGAATGGATCAAAAAATCGTTTATAGGTGTACAGCTGTTTTTCCGAGAATAAAATCAAACAAAGAAGTTTCTGTGAAGTATAGTAAATCATTAAAGAAATTAATCATGAACTTTGATCTTGGATTAACAAATATTATTTGAGCACGTCATTATAAATTGGAAGTATAGAAATGGTCAAGACATGGCATTTGAAAATGTTAATAGTACTGAGAAAATATTTTGTAGTCTTTCTTACTTTTTATCCAAATGGAACATCCAGAATCCTTCGTCATGATCAAATGGTTGAAGTCGTGCCAAAATAATAATCTGAGAAGAACATGTTTCGTAGCAGAAAAATGGGTAGGAGTATGGTATTTTGTTTAGAATAAATTACACAGATTTAAAAAAAAAAAATTGTAGAAATTATATGAATTTTCTTTTAAAATATATGACTTGGTCTAATTTAAATTATTTTTAACTGAAATATTCTTCATAAAACAATATGCAAGAGTTGGTTAATAGAGATATTTTAGTTGAAAAAAAAATTAAATTAAAATAAAATATAATGTAACTTTTTATTTTTAAAAAATTTTATGTATATTTAAAAATAAAAAAAATATTTATATAATTTTAATAAGATATAAAAAAATTATATAATTTACTCTTTTGTTTATCATAGTTTGTGTCAACATCAACTGCTTCAGCAATCAATAGAAGGCATCCGTGAAAAAAAAAATTAAACTCAATTTGTAAAAATTTTTTTAAAAATAATAATATATATTTTAGACACATTTTTTTTAATAAAATGCACTCTAGTATATATTGATTTAGTTTATCTTTATTTTATAAAATGTCAAATTACTCTATTAATTATTAAAATTTTATTTACTTTTTATAATTTAAAAGTTTATAATTATATTTTTATAATTTTAAAAAACATTTAATTTAATCCTCATCATTAAATTTCAATTAATATGTTGTTGAATTTACTGTCGTGCTAGCTAATTATATATCATTTTGGTATTTTTAATATACACAATTCATACTAATAAAATAAATAAAAATATATGTTAGGATAAAATTTTCTCATTGTATATAACATATGATATTACCTTAGATGGCATGAATAATATATATTCAAAATATTTAAGATGATAAATGATTAATTACATCAATAAAATTCAACGTTAAGAGAAGTTTACGGCAATGACCAAATTTAAAATTTGTAAAATTACAAAAGATCCAATTATGAACTCGTAGAATTAAAAATTGGGTAGAACTTTCAAAACATGAGAATAATTTAACATTTACAGACATGGATGTTCTGGCTTTATATAAAGACACATGGCAAGTATTTGTAGTGGCAGAGAGTTATAATACGAAAGAACAGAGGAATGGCGAGAAGCATGATGATGATCAGACTGGCTATTCTCGCCTTTTCACTGTTTTCTTTCTCGCAAATCATAACTTCCCAGGAAGTGCTCGTCGTTGGTGGCGACTTGGGATGGACGATTCCTGCAGGAGGCGCCGCAGCCTATGAAACTTGGGCCGCCTTGGAAACCTTCGATGTCGGAGACATCCTCAGTAAGTATCACTTAATTTTCTGTTTGGTTCCCGAGAATTCTGCTAGAAAAATGATACGACCTTACTTTGATGTTTTTCAGTATTCAACTTCACGAACGGAGAGCAAGACGTGGCACAAGTGACGAAGGAGGCGTTCTTGGCATGCAACACGACGAACCCAATCGCAGTGAAGAAGACGAACCCTGCGAATTTCACGTTGGATAGTGTGGGAGATTACTACTTCACGAGCACCTTGGATAGACACTGTGTCTTGGGTCAAAAGCTAGCGATACACGTGTCAGCTTCTGGGCCTTCACCAAGTCCTTCTCCTGGACCCCAACCCAAACCCAGAGGACCACTTAACTTCACCGTCGGTGGTCCCTTGGGATGGGTTGTTCCACCCGGTGGTGAAATTGTATATGCTTCTTGGGCTCGCACAAAAACTTTCAAAGTTGGAGACGCCCTTGGTAAATTTCTTAATTCAAATTATGTCATAAAATACTAATAACAATGTAATATCATATAATTTCTTTTGTTTTGTGACTAATCTTTATTTGTAAGTTTGGAATATTATCTCTCAAGTTGGCTTTGAGCTTAAACTTGATACCTAAAAAGGGTCTTTCATATGTAGTCACTAATATTCTTCTCTGTGTTGCAGTTTTCTTGTTCATAAATGGAACACAAGATGTTGCTGTGGTGAATAAGGAAGCTTATGAGAAATGCGAAACAAACAACTCCATAGCAGTTTACTCAAGTAGTCCAGTGAGAATCGTCCTGAACACCACTGGGGAGCACTTCTACACGAGCACATTCCCTGACCACTGTGCCTTGGGGCAGAAGCTAGCCATTAATGTCACTTCCAATAGTTCCTCTTCTTCTTCTTCTCCTTCCTCCTCCTCCTCTGGCTCTGCCTTCTCCCCTGAAGGTGCCTTGTCTCCTTCATCTCGTACTCCTGGAAGCTCTGCCTCTAAGGTTGTCTCAGCATACATACCCACCTTCTTCTTCATTGCCATGGCTTTCTTCTATTAATTGTTACTTGGTAGTACAGATTATTTTACCCATGGGGTTTCTTTATTTTCTGTGTTTATATCAGATCAGATGAGATACTTGTTGTGTACTTAGTGAGATTGTATCCATTCATTGGATTTATCATTTACAGATAGATTGTGATGTGTGTTTGGATTTTGGACAGAGCAGATTGGCTGCACCTTTTCATCTGCTTAGATATAATAAGTCCAGTGATTCTATTATAGATTACAGACACTTTTTTCATTGACTTTCTTCTGCAAAAACTCATTACCAAACTAATTATCTCCAAAATTTAAAGTGTTAGCAGTTGTTAACATTAAAAAATAATGAGTCTAACTAATATCACTACCAAAAAATTAGTAAAAAAAAAAATGAATAATTGAACTTGCAATTAAACAAGATTATCTAAAAGTTGAGGTCTTAACTATTTAATCGAGATCTTCACTGACTAGCCAATAGCATTGATAGTTGAGAAACTAAACGTGAGACTTGACTTAATTAATGTGATTTTCATGCAACATTGTTGGAAACATAAAATGTACAATGACTTATTATAAAAGAAGATATTATAAAACATGAGTAAAGACCAAAATATAAAATATATGAAAAAAATCACAAAAAATTATCTAACAACTTATTTTTTTTCTTAATACATATTTTAACTGCACTATCCATATCTTTATTTTCAACTTTATTTATTTATTTTGTTTACGTGTTTTATGCTCTTTTTTTTTTCTAACATTTTATCGTTATTTTCAACTCATTATCAGAGTTATTGTTAATTTCTTTGAATTTTTTTTTGTTTGTCATTTGTTAAAGTTTGAGTTTGTATAAATATTAAATCTATTCTAAGCAATATTTACAACCATAATTCATTTATCTTAGCTTTTTTTTTTTTCATTTATCTTCATTCAAAATTTCAATTTCCTAAAATCAACTTTTTTTAAGATCTAAAAGAACTTATCTTTAAAAAGTTATGTCCAGTCCTCACTATTTACTTATAAAAATAAAAACCGAAAGACGTTAACCGAGATTTTCTCACACAACTATCTTCTCTTAAGTGATTGGCTGGCACGAAACCAACCACCAACAATAGTATGTCTTTATTGACATGAGTTCCAATATTTTGGAAAACTAGATGCATTAACCCTTAAAACCCTTCAAGGAGAAGATACTCTAATGCTTTTAAAAAAAGTTATTATTATTATAATAATAATAATCCACAAACGAGCTTTGTTTCAATGAGTCATGTCCACACATCCTAGTTTTTGTTATGATAGATTTTTAAAGACTTGTTTTATAAAAGATAAAGAGATTAAACTTATCATAAACAAACATATAACTAAGTTTTAAAAGTATATTTTATAATTATTTATAATTAAATTAACCATTTTATCTTTTTATTATAATTTTTTGGTGGTTAATTGACAAATATGATGGCTTGACGTAAGAGGTTGAAGAGTATTAAGTTGTGTGCAGAAGTCCAATAAGCGTGCTAGTTAATTGGTTAGTAAGTTAATTAAAAGTCAGTGCTTTTGTCGAGACTCTTCCAGTGTGTCAACCTTAATGACGCATGAGGGTGAAATTGGGAAAGCAGTAAATTACTAAATTAGCCACCCCTTCAGCATCCGAAATTTGAGCATTGAGATTAACCCAAGTCTTTTTTTAGTCTTACCCAAACTAATTAAGCTAACTCAAGGTTTAGATGCTTATGTGCCACGTATCATGAACCCAAAATTTTGAAAGAAAATCCTGCAAGCTGGCGTGAGCAATAGAAATTTGCGAAATTAAATAATTAAGGGTGGTTGAGATATCAATTTGTGCTTTTTTTTTGGAAAAAAATTCACTTAAAAGACCCTAACTTTATAAAAATGACAATAAATGACTTTGAAAACCAACATTTTTTTAGAGGACGAAAGAATTAAAATTACTACGTATGTTTCCTAATTTACAATATGACTATCCTTATAACATCGGAAAAATTAGATTGTAACTTTAGAGAATATGAATAATAACCCTGAAAAATAGCAGTTGTGAGTTTGATAAATTTTAGTTTTTAAAGTTCTTAATTGCCATTTTAATGAAATTAGGGTCTTTAGGTGATTTTTAAAAAAAAAAAATTTTGAGCCACTTTCCTCCTGTCACATTTTTTAAACTTAAAAAAGAAGGGTACTTATTTTTTTTTTCATAAAAATTTCAACACTCTTCACTATCGCATATTGTTTGGTTGTGGAGAAATTTTGCAATTTTCTGATCCTTTCAACTACTCATTGTTATTCTTAAATGCCCCGGTAGAACGTAAGGTTGGTTTTTTAAGGTTAATTGGTATTTTGACTATTTTTTCTAATAATTATATGGAGAGTACAGACAAAGCTTCGATATTATTTTTAATTTATAATTCCACTAATAAATTATAAAAATAAAAATTTTCAATATGCATTAAACAATTAATAATTAAAACTTCTTGATGAAATTCTTCATAAAATCAATTTATATGTATATTTCAGAATACTAACACAAATAACATAGTATCCGTGCAATATATTGGATGAAAAAAAAATATCTTTAAATATTTCTTCCAAGAGATCAAATAGAAATAAAGAAGAGAAAATTTTCCACTTAGGTAGGCTGCTTCCTTTTTTCAAGCTGCACATTTGGTTAGATGATATTAAAAAAAAAGAAATATAAAAAATGGACAGGTAATATAAAAAATAATTTTTATGTTTTTACTTTTAAAAATATAATTTAATAATTAAAATATTAATTTGATTAATAAAATAATAATTATACAAATATAATATATATTATACAAATTATGTCAAAAAAACATATTCATGTTACACAAACCAAACAAAGCAATATCAAAAAATTGTGAAGAAGCAAGAAAAGATGCATCCTAATGTGCTGTGGTCACTATCAAAGTGACATGTCTCATGATGACTAAAAATAGAAATAGAAAATAGTATTCAATGTATATTTTATAATGGATATACAAACACATGTAACATTCAAAAATCTAAAGAAAAGTTAAAAATCACATCTCTAAGTCTTTAGCCATTGCTCTCAAAGTCTGAAATTTGTGCTTCCAAGCTTTATTTTTCTCTCTTTAAATGGTGCGTTTGTGTGTGTGTGTGTATCAGATTTTTTACTTAGAAAGATTTTGTATTTTGAAATGTGTAGAAAAATAAGTTCAAGGATCTCATATTATAGGTAAGTATGTCAAGCCTCTTCCTATCAAGAGAAGACTTATTTTCATGCAAGGTGGAAGAGAATATTCCCTTAACACAAGGCTAAAAGTTTCACAATTTTTGAATTATTTAAAGTTTGTTTGATACAAGTTATCTAAACTTAATTCTTTTATATAACTTTTGTGTAATGTTTATTATATTTTTGTTACTATTATTTAAATTTATTTAAAATAAGAATACAATAATTATTTTCATCTTCAAAATTATTATTTTTATTCCTTTTACAATTATATTTCTTTTACATTTTACATATCAAATAAGCCTTAGAGTTGTTGCATGCTTGTTAACAATGTTCACATTTTGCCAACGTACTGAAGGTAGGCAACAGCTAATAACATTCAAATCTTTAGAAATTCTTACTTAAGAAGTTAGTTTTTTCTCTTTTTCTAATATGAATTCTATGATTGTTATTGTCTTGTCCTCCCAACATATCTTCCAATCATCGTCATTTGCTGAATCAGAGGTCTTGCAAGATAATTTCTCCTTTTTTATTATTTTTTTTACTCTCTCAAATGACTAAAACCAATCAAGAGGTGACTAGACTTTTTTTTTTTGGTAAAAAAAATAGGACGGAGGGATGACACTCCCAATTCTCAACAGTGCTCAAAATTTTAATAGATAAAGGGGTTCATTTTATATTTTTGATAGTCACTAAGAGACTAGTCACCTAGGGCCTTGGAGATAGGCCAACCACTAAATTACTAACAGGAACTAATAAGTTGAACAAACTACATGAGAAGAAGTTATTAGACTTAAGAGAAAAGGGTTGTAGGAATTAGGCCCATGTCATTGTTTTTCGAAAAACACTGGTATTCCAAAATCCTGAAAAAAAAGAAAAGGAAGAAATGAACATATGAGAAGAAATCAATCTCAACGTGAAAAGTGAAGTACTAGCCAACCATATATAGAGTGGACAACTTTCTAAGGTTGTTTATTGGGCGATTAGGGTTTAAAGAGTTGTTCATTTATCATTTGTTAGGTCTCTTTTTATGTTTTTTGTATCTGTAGCTTCGTCTTTTTTCTTATTTATTAGTAGTTGAAGGTGTTATTCAAATGCATTAATACCATTTTCTCTTAGTTATATTAGGAGTTTCTCTCCTATTTTGATTGATTAATGAATTTTAGCTATTGTTGAGAAAGAATAAACAAAAAAAGATGCATTCTTTTCATTTTTTAAATTATTTGAAGAAAATGTCATATTTGTTTTCAGTTGAGTTTGGATCCTACCATTTTTCTTTTTCTATATTTTCTATCAATTTTGAAGATAGATAGATATAAACCTTATAGGACTCATCATTTAAGTAAGTTTCATACATTTAAATGGGACCCGCCACTTAGGTGTATCTCACATATTCTATATTTACCTCTTTTTGAAATTGATAAAAAAAAAAAATACAAACTCAGCTATTACAAACATGACTAGAGTTAATGGGCCAAAAATCCACTTGCAAATGGACTAGCCCAAAGAACAGATTCATTGGGCTTCAGCCCGCTTTCGTCATTTATGCACCAAAGCCATACTAATTGTTTTTTCCAATGATTTTCTTTGCAATATACCTAACAAGTGGAAATTTTATTTTAATCATTATAATATATGATGTAAAATAAAAGAAAAAAAAAGAAAGAGAAAGAAATTAGAGAAAAATGAGATCATCTATTAATATAAAATATTTTAATAGTTTTCTGATTAAAAAAATTCACAAATTATTCACCAATTACCTTTACACAATAATACTAAATTGTGAATAATTTTCTTTTTTGGTGATACGAATCATGAACAAATTTTAAACAGTCATAATAATTGCACAAAATTTTTTTTTAAAGAAAGCATATTATATTATTAAGACTGGATTTTTTTTTTAAACAAGTTATAGGAGGCAAGGAATTAACCTAGTCAAGGGACATTTTAATCATAGCTTAATTGCATATGATGGATATGGAAAAGTCAATCATTCGCAAGGATTAACGTGTTTGACCCAAAAACATGAAAATGTAAAGATTGGCATACCCTTAATTCATAACCTATGTTAGATTTTAAAAAAGAATAGCTTCCACATTACCTATCTAAATTTTTTAATCATAAATTTTAATATTCTAAAGTTGATCAACTTTTATCAAGTTCAAAAGTTGATCAATTTCAAAAGTCTGTTACATCTTCAATTTCTCTGCGCTACTGTTCAACGAAGCAACCTCGTATTTGTAAAACCAGTGTATTATTTGTGACCTGTTCTTTACGTATTATTAAATTTAAATATAAAATTTAAGTTTTTAAGTTCAAATTGTTTTTGATTTAGTATGGAGTTCAACTTAGCTGTTTTCAATTTTTTATAATTAAATATTTTTTTTTGTATGTAACAGAATTAAGATTTAAATTTAGAACTTCTTAATTAATCATCTTCATCTCTCACTACTAAATTACACCTAGTAACTTTAAATAAAATTTAAACAAAAAACAAATGAATCTATGTTTATATCAAATTCAAAATGCATTTTTATGAAGCAATGTCTTAATGGAATCTTCCGAAATGAAATGGTTGATCATACTACCCACATTACAAAATATAGAATCAATAAGCACGTCTTCCCAGAAGAATAGTCAAAATGCGTCTGAGGCATCATCTACAGTACGTAATAAAATTCTGTAAGATTGAACCCGATTTCGCCAAGTATGCATAAACTCGTTCAAAATTGGTACCTTGTCATTGACAATTCTTAATTCCCAATGAGTGAGGAAGCTCCATCCTAACCCTATATATACGTCGTTTGGTGCAGGCACACAATCTCATCGTCTTGAAGCAGAAACAAGAGTTGAACGACAGAGACAGAGAGAACAGAACAGAGTACCAAGAGACAACCAACCTGCGTAAGAGAGGAACAATGGCCAAGCACATTGGTTTGATAGGTTGCTCCATCGTTGTACTGGCTTTATTATTTGCTGCAACCGAAGCAACACAATATAATGTTGGTGACAGCTTTGGCTGGAACATCCCTCCCAATCAAAACTTCTATTCAGACTGGGCTAGCTCCAAGAGCTTCTTCGTTGGGGACTCCCTGGGTAAGCTTAATATTTATTTATGCTCACATTCTTCTTCTTCACCAAAATTCATTCATTTCTTGTATTCATCTTGTTCATGAGCCCTAAAGCACCAACACATGTGAATCAATGCTTGGGACACCAACACTATCATCATAATGATGACTCACGAAGCATGCATATTGACTTAAGTACGAATGTTAGATACCCATCAGACACGATACAATTTTTTTTTTAATAGCATCGGTGATTTATAGTTCATGACACATGTTAGACACCAATATACAACATTTTTCAATCTTGTTTATGATCTATTAAAAAAAAAAAAGGACACCAAATTTCGTGCATGTTAGTCTGCTAGACACCAAAACCGCCAGAACACATCTCCAATACATGTCCGGACGTATAAAATAGTTACAATATAAGATAACACCGATTGTGCTTTTTTGTTTTGGTGCTTTGATCATCTGGGGTCATTCCATACGGTGATAATATGTTTGCATTATTGATGTTTTTCTTTTCTTTCTCCTAAATCGATCAGTGTTCAACTGGACTGGAAACCAGAATGTGGCTGATGTAACAAAGGCGGATTACGACAACTGCAGCACCGACGTGGGAACATTTACCGGCAGTCCGAACGGGACGGTGTTTATGGTTAATCTTGTGCATCCTGGGCCTCGCTACTTCACCTGCACCATCGATGACCACTGTACAAGAGGCCAGAAGTTCAGTATCAACGTTGAGTGGCCAAACTCTGCTGGTCCTTCACCTCAGCCACCATCTTCTTCTGCTCCAACTCTGTGTTTCGGAGTCTTATCTGCATTTCTCTCCACCATTGCTGTCTATTTCCTCATTCGCATCTAAGTTTATAATGTTTCAATAATTAGAGACTAGATGTTCTTTGTATTCTTTAGATGTCTAATTCTTCGGGGTGTGCAGTGTGTTTTAGTTTCAACAAAGGATGTACTGCTACGTGTAGTTTGAGAATTTGAAGTTAAATAAAGCAGTTGATTGTTATTCATGAAACTGTTTGGCTCTAGATTTCGCAATTTGCATGCAGTTATTATAGTTAGATGTCTGAATTTGAACATAATAAAAATTTAGTTACATGATCACTCATTATAAATTGATGCCTAATATACATACAAATTATCTTGAACACCACCTAACCGCAACTGAAAAAAACAAAGCCAGTGCATAAACAACCTCGAGGTATTTTTGTTTTATAATCTGTCCACTTTCCTTTGAAACATTTTCAAAATGGGGTATCACCTTCGAAGAGTTGCTGCCTTCTACGCCTCTCATGAATCCATTATGTTGGTTTCTCGATTGACACAAACGACATTACTGTCCCTCTTATAATTGATTGTTTTTTCTATTTCATAAAGAGTAGGCAATTGAACTTAATACATACATAAAGCTCTTAAGGGGTGGTTTTTTTTTTGGGGGGGGGGGGGGGGGAGAGGAAGAAAAGAATATAATACATATATAGTGCGCCTGAAGTATCAAAATTTAAAGATCCAGACAGCTACTGTCGCCAATTTGAAGTTTTCCCTATGGAAGGACACTGTTCTTCTTAGATAATACTTAGTAAAATGTTATTTTTATTGAGTTTAGGACAACTAGGTAGAATGTTGGAGTAAATAATACATAATTTGGCCTCTAAAAGATATGCCTCATAATGCCCTAGTTCTTTGATTCATTCTTCTACACGAATTAGTTCCTCAAGATTAAGTCCACTACATGTTAATCCCTCCGATAGACCAAATTGTAAATTAACACTACTTTAGGGGACTAACTTGGTCAACGTGTGTAACAAGTTACAAATTTTGTGAGACTAATTTGTATAAAAAAATAAAATTAAAGACTATTGCGTAGGGAGATATATTTTTTTAATGACTAAATCGTATATTTACTCTACACGTTGGTTCTCCAAATGTTGGGACCAAAAGCTCTTCGCAGTTAATCCCTAATGAGACATTTCAGGTCTTGTCATTTTTTGAAGCATATCTTAAAGCTACCAGACTTGATCAGACATACTTCAATCAGACTCAATGCCAAGTGTCAATACCTAGTCATGTTGACTACCTATGCGGTCCAAAGTTAGGTACAGACATGGATATTGAATCTCCACAAAAGCTGGAAAGCTTATTCTAATTGGTTAAGCATCAATCCCTTCATCTCCTCCTGCTAATTCCCCAGCAGAAAATCAAAGGAAACACCCCCAACCCATTTTTGAGGTGGCCTTTTGAGAGGGAGTGAGATAAGATCAACATTTCTTACTTAATTTGTTTCATTTGCCTCCTGTTCTGATTTTCATGTCATCATCCAAAAACCTATCATATACAGCTAAAGTTGATCATGTTTAAATCAGCAATTTTAATGTCTCAAACATAGGGTAATGTTAAGTTTGTCAATAATTACCTGGTAACTGAAACACACCATAGGACATGCCCCTTAAGTACGTGCGATATTAAGCATATTGCTGAAAGCAGAGATCCTAATAACAGATTAAAGTCTAGTCTTAGGCACATATTGAATCAGGCTGGCTCAGATTGCAGGTCTAACATTTGTAAGCTGTCCTATGCTTTCCATGCATTAAGTTAGATCTTTTCAATTTTCTCTCTTGATCTTTTCTGAGTTAACCAGACACTAAACAAAGAAAGATAAGATCTTATTTACAATTCATAATTGTGGCAATGCAATCAGCAACTCATTATCAACTTCTAAAATTTTTCACAAACAGGGCTACATATAGAGTCTAAATAAGAGGATTCAGCAGCATTTAAAATCATCTTGAATTGCAAATGTATATATGCTACAACAGGAAAAACTGTCTACAAACCTGGCCCTTGGCTTCTATCAGAAAACTGATTGGATGGGACCCCTAGTTGCCGGCAAAATTGTCCATCCTCCTCATTGTTACCTAAAGGTGCCTTGCGCTTCCGAGAAGTTGCCCCCAGCTTCTGATGTTCAACCTCTATATTGCATCTAGTAGAACTGCAAGTATCGAAACCAGTCTTTCTAGGGTAAAAGCAAAACTCTTTATTCATCTGCAAGGATAGATGACTAAACTTGTTGCCCTCTTGAGGACTTCTTAAACTAACACTACCAACATCTTCAGTTTCACATGCTGAACTTTTGTCTCTGTTTGAACATGGATGCGAGCTCAGACCCAACCTCAAAGATAAATCACATTCTCTATCTCGTGGCTTCTCCAGAATCTCCACAGAAGCTTCGTTTGCAGTACTGTTAAAATCTTGTTGGGATCTACTGTAGGAGATGTTTTGCAATAGACCAATACTGGCTGGCTCTGGGATTGGAGTAATAATTGGTTTGCTAATTGGTGTGCCAACAAAGATTTTGTCAGATGAAGTGTTATCTGGGTTCATCCTTAGCCGAGGCTCTTTGGATTCATACTGAGTTACATAATACAAGGGATAAACTGAACCCAAATTCATAGAGGGGTTGGTTTCCATTGTCAATTGCTGGTGATGAGAAGCAGGAAAAGTGTCTGAAAAGGGATAGTTACACGGGCTCATCAAACTATTATTTTGCCGGGCAAACTTACTAGAATCTGATATGGGAAGTGCTGAAACAGGCGCCTGGGATTTTGGAAAGTTTAACGGATTGCCACACTGAAGAGGTGAGAACTGAGGGCGTAGTTCCCCAACAGTCCTAGGAGATCCAGAAGCAGGTTCTTGCGTTCTTGGGGTGAGGTAAGTCCTAGGGTTATTGTGCCTTTCGCTTCTTGAAGCTCTCACAGGTTTGCAGCCCAGGTTAAGAGCAGCTGAGAAGAAAACGTACATCACTAGGAGCTCAAATTTACTAATTTTTAGTCAATATTCATTTTCAAATGACATAAAAATCTAACACAGCATAGTTCAATTTTTTATATAAATTTATTCAGTACGTTTCACAACTGGATCCGGAGAAATGTCAAGAAGAGGAACAACTTAATAATACCTTCAACACACGGAGGCAAAAGCTCTCCCGTTTCAGTACTCTCGTCTCTCCTTATGATTGTGTTAATGGCATCATTCAAGCGGTCCCAAAGTGTATCAGGATTCAAATATTCTGCCTAAGCAGCCAAATTATGAAAATTTTAGAAAAGGCGGACGCAATGCAGCAAAAGATCTAACAATCTACACGCATTTTCTAAGCATAAAACCTCGGAATTGGCTTTGGAGTACATGATTTCTTCTGCTTTCAGAACAACTGCAGGAAGCTTCTCTTGCCACTCCTTGTTCTTATTAGTCGCAGAGCTGTGAGTCTCTTTGACGACCCTAATCAAACACATGGTGGGCAATCAACAAAATGCACAACTTGAGTAGCTGAAACACACAAAAAATCAAAAAACAACGAAAACGAAGATGACCCAGAACCTGAAAATCTGCCGAATGATGGAACCTCTCATGGGTTGGTGCCTCTCGCTGTGCCAAGCTCTCTTCACGCACTCGTAAGGTCTCGGGCCTGGCCTTGGCATCTTCAAAAGCAGAAAACTTTTTCCTGAATATGGAAGAAACAAAGGCAAAATAACACAGTGTTATTGCTATGGTGGGTTTTGCAGGGTTTTCTTCTTTCTTGTTGCCCCTTCGTCTTTCTGTGTGTTGGCAATTTCATTCCCTAAATTGTAATGGGACTGTTTTGTTTTGGGGTAGGAGTAACGAAAGAAAAAGGGTAGCTTTCTCATTCTTTTGTCTTCCCCAATAATTTAGTGAGTTTACCATGGTTTGATTTTGATGTTCAATTTCAATCTCTTTCTTTTCTTTTCTGTGGGGTGGAAAAAAGAGAGAGAGTGGGGGTTGCTATCAAAAAGTACCTGGATGATAAAGTCCATTAAAACCCTCTCTGCCAAGCCATAAGCAATATGGTTACATGCATTATCTACCCTTTATACAACATGGGGCATAGCATATTCTTACACCCCTAAAAAAAATTGACAAAACGCCATCTCATATCACCTTCATTATAAAGCAAACCCTAGAGAATCCGGTTAAATCAGTTCCCTTCCCCTCCTTAATATTCTTCGTTAATAAAGCCAGTTTCACCTTTTCTCAAATTCTTTTCACAATTTGGTTTGTTTCACTTTCACATTTCAATGAACTGTTCCATTTCATTGTGATGCTTCTTTTCTGACGTAGACATCCTTGTCGTTTCATCTGTACAAGACTCTTCACTCACCTGAAGTCCGTAATAGAATCATGGCATATGGGGTTCTCTTTAAAGTTAAGTCAAATGTATATCTTCCAAAGCTCTAAGCAGAATTGCTGCAGCAAGTGATATAAAACTGTCATTTGATGATGGGTTTGTTAGCTTATCCAGCTTAATTTATGATAGTGACGGTTATTAATAAGCTGAAAATTAAACCTGTCGCAATATAATAAAAAAAGACTATGCCATGTGTACGTATTAGTAACGGTTATGAATATTTTTCTTAAAAAAATTGTTGTAAGAATAAATTAATTTTAGACTATTGTATCCGACCCCACACACGTCTAAGATTTTAAAGGTGTATAAAGGCCCAACTTATAGAATTATTTTCAAGGACCTTTAATTTTGAAAAGAGATTATTCAATTAATCTTTGAATACCAAAAGACTTTCTTGGACGAAGTTGACCATTAAGTAAGACTGATGATTTAGAAAAAAAAAACTTAATCTGAATTATTTTAACTATCTCCTTTGAATACTGCGTAATAAATCATAGTCGCATAACTTGGTATATGCAATAATTTGTTGATTCCTGTGGAGCGTGTTCTTGTATAAAGTAAAAAGGGAAAAGTATTTTTACCTCCTAGTCTATAATTTAATTATAGTATTAATATCTACATTTTAAAATATAATACTTTGTTCCCCCTAAACTATCATAAAGACTTGAACTGTTAACTCTTTGTTAATATTGAAGGTCTTCAAGTCTTCGAGAATTGACTAGTGTTATTTGTTTTAAAAAATAAATTAATTTATAGTATTTATTTTGAGAAAAATAAGATTTATTCAAAATAACATTAATAATTGTTCTCAAAATAAATGGTAGAATTTGACTTTTGAAAATTTGAAAGTTGACTTTTGTTAATTATGTGGTTATTAGTCTAAATTAACAAAAACATAATTATTTTATTTTTATGATAATTTTAAGTATTACATCTTAAAGTCTAAATACATAGTTAAATTATAATTTAAGAGAGTAAAATATAATTATTCTTAAATGATAAACCCCTTTTATGTCGAGGAGGCCAGGAAAACACAACCTGACACATTTGATAAAACGGATCCTTTCCATTGCTTTCATGTAAATTACTAATATCCGCAAATTTAGATTTGAATAGTTTTAATTTTTAATTTTTTTATTTAGTTTAGCATAATTTTTTAAAATAAAATAACAATAATCTTCTACTTATATAATTAAATAATAATAACTAAAATAAAAAAAATTCAATATGAACTATTTAAATAATCTAAATTTGTGCAATTTAACAGTTGACGGTCTGACAATGGAAGAAACTCTGAATTGCAGCCCTGACCCAATAAGGCCCTTCCCCACTCCCTCATGTCCCGCCCGCTCTAGAAGAGGCTGTAAAAAGCGAACCCCTCTCTCAACCTTTTTCAGTTTTTATTTTTTTTGAAATCCTTTAGCTTTCCACTTTCAAGTTTCATCTTTCTCTTTAGGCACAGTACTTGAAAATTCGTGTTTCAGCTGTAACGTAATTCTCACAGCACTGTGTCTCACTTGCCCTTTGGTACTTTGGATTCTAAAGCTTAGCAAGTACAAGCTTCACTTTATTATCAAAGGAATTACAGGTGATGGTTTTAAATTAAAGATATTTTTATACATAACTTTTTAATTTTAAAAATATTTAGGACAAAAATTTAAGTTATTTAAGAAAAGTATAGTTAAAAGATCATAACTTATAATTTTTACTCTTAAAATAAATTTTAAATTTACAATCTTTTAATATAAATATTTTTAATTTGAGACGTTTAACTATAGTTTTTTTTTAATTATGCTAGAGTGGCATATATATATATATATATATATATATATATATATAAACACCATCTTGTTCTTCTAAAATGATTTTTCGTTCGCAATATTTTTTAATAATTTTTATTTTAATTATATTAAAAACCATTTTGTGTAGCAGGGATTGTAGGCGATAATATAATCACTCATCAGCGTAGGGGGTGATATCTTTTGTCTACCGATAGGAATGGTCAACATCAGCTAGCACCAACTCTTGGTAGGAAATAGGAGGAGAGAAAAGGGAAAGAAATATATATATATATATATATAATATTTATTATGTTTATATAATTATTATTTAATAGTATTGTTTATTTTATAGATTATTTGTATTTGTATTTTTTTTATTTTTAACATTTTAAGTATCAAATAAGCCGCTGATATACAGTAGAATCAAGTTCAAGTTTTTCCTAATTTTCAGACACTATTTGCTTCCAATGGGACTCTGCGAATAGCTTTTCTTTAATAGCAGTAGAATGTCAACCTCAAGTGATCATTAAAAATCAGGGTTTTTATTGTATAAATGATTAGGACGACAACCATCTACATCTTGCTAGTAGTATAAGAATGAACACTGAAGTATCATCATTCATTAAAGTCGGTTAAATAAGTATTTGGTCATTTAAGTTTACTTAGTGTTTTAATTTATCTTTTAAAATTTACTTTACATGCTAAACTGGTTTTTTTTTTTAATTTTTAACCTATATCAAATGTATTCTAAATCGTCAGTTCAAGCTACTAACTTAACACTTGTAGAATGTCAAATTAAAGCCATGAGACATACCTATTAACAAACTTAACAGTTTATGCTATATATATATGATATAAATTAAAAATTAAGGTCTCTAAGATTATATTTTGTAGAATGTAATCTTAGGTATATAAAAAGAAAGGAAATAAAAAAAGTAAATAAAATAGATAAAAAATAATCATAGTGTTTCTATTTAAAAAATAAAAAAAAATTATTATTAAATAATAACATAAAAAATATTGTGAAAAATATTACTTCACATATTACATTATTTAATACATTTAAACTCGATATTTATTCTGCCTTCTCTTCTCCCAACTTCTAATGCCCTGCATCTCATTTATAATATTAAAAATTAAATGACTAATTTTATAAACAATAAACTTTAAGGGCCAAAATACTATTTTTTAAAGAATAATTAATATATAAAAAATAAAATTTATTAAATTTATTATAAAAAAATATAAGTATGTTAGATATAATTTCTAAACATATTTTATCATAAATACTTAAAATAATCTATCTATTTGTTTATAAATTGAAATTGCCAAACAAAATCTCTCCCTCTCTCTCTCTCTCTCTCTCTCTCTCACAAGTTGAGATAGAGACCAACTGTGAAAATCTCAGATATTATTGATTTATTTGAGAATTTGTTTGGCTTGAATCCAATGGAGGCGTCATGGATGTCATGTCAAGGGATGGAGTGGTCAGAAGCGATTGTACCAACTTTTGTTTGGTTTCATTTTGATGTATTTATGGCGGGGGTATAAGCAACAGCCCTACTCGTGGGCTAAAGACAAACCTGGTAATGAAAGCCGAAAGCTCCCTCTCTCTCTCCCTTCTCCATCACTTCAATTCATGCGCCCCAGCCAAGATTCTCCTCCTAACCGTCCGCAACAATAACACCCCTCCTCCTCCTCCTCCTAATCAATTTTTCCCCTTTTCATTTCTGAAAATAAATTTATTTATTTTTTATATTTCCAAATTGTTATTAAAAAGTCCCTATCATTGAAACATTTGTTAATATAATTAATCATTTACCGTGTTAACACTTTTATGTATAATTCAAGTCAAATTACTTAACATTAATTATATCATGTGGAACTAATTTCATTTTAATATCTTTCTTTTGATATAAATTATATATATTTAAAATGATAAATTTACACATAGTTAGTCAAATTAACAAAATTTAAGACATACTAATGAAAAATTTAACAATGAGAATTAAATTATAAAATTTTTAAATATAAAAATTAAACTAAAAATTATAAGAAAGTGAAAGAATGATTTAATTTTATATTTTGTTAGGAAATTAATAAAGTTTGAGAACTACTTTAGTGGACTCCATGAATTTGAGGACACTAGATATTCCCACAAAATAGAGTCTCACATCTTCCTCCACCTTAACCACCTTAGATATTCCTTCCCTTTTTCCTTCTTCCCCTTTGAAGTCGCTCATTTTCCTCTTCTTTCTCCCCCTACTGCAAACCACCATGAAAATGCTTCATAACATTTTCTGCAAAGAGCCTAGAGCCACCCACCTCTTAAGGTTTTTACAGCTAGCTTTGGGAACCTTCATGGAAAACATCCTGGCTCTCTAGGCTTTTCTTATTCTAGCAACAAGTACCTGCAAGAATTTCTCTTAATTATATCTATGAGGGTGTGACTCAAGTTTTTTCTTTTTTTAAGAAATATATCTGGAAAGAAAACTTCAAGAGTGATTTTAGTTTTTACATCTTCCACGATAATTTAATCCATGAATTATAAATATTTTTTTTGGTTTTGTATTTCCTATGGGGATGAATTCAGGGGGGTAAGGTCCACCTCATCATCATGGTCATCGTACATTTGGTCAAGAATGAGTACCAATCCCATGGCAAAAGCAGCATCAAGGCCTGGCTGAAGGCTGAGCCAGAATACATCCTTCCCCAGCATAACGTTGGTTGTGGGGTCCACCTTCCTTTTAATCTCACCCACACATTCTCTTGATGAGTGATCCGACGGCGTGCTGTAAATCTTGCAGCACCGTTGGGAATAGGAACCCTCGATCTGGTACTCCTCACCAGGATCAGAGTAAAGTTGTACCAGCACGCTTGACCGTCCGATTATGGATGATCGGAACATGGTAAATATTGGGTGCTGTTCCTCTGTTTTCTCCCCTGCGAATCCTTCCCAGCGCTGATGCAGGCTTGGCCTCTGTATTCCAAACGAAGAAAAGTTAGGGCTAGTTGTTGAAACAAAAACAGAAAATATCTTTTTAAGAAAAAACACACACTTCTACACGCCCGGACTGCAAAACATCTTTTTTAACTTTTTTTTTAAGTTTAAAAATGATGCAAAGTATTTAAAAATTATAGATAAGAGGGCAAAATTTTTAATTATAAAAATTATATTTTAAAAACTTTAACTGTATAATAAAATTAAAATTTTTGAGATCTAATTTTTTTATAATTAAAATTTTTATTTTTTTAATTATAATTTTTAGATACCCTACCGTTTTTTAGACTTAAAAAAAAAAGACTAAAATGTCATTATTATAGTAGGTGTAATAGCATCTTATACTAAAAAGGATTCAAGTTACACTTTTACTCTTACTTTTATAGTTTGCTTTCTAGAGTCACATTAATTATTATTTTTTAGATGAAAATATATTTTTATTTCTTAATTTTATTTTAAACTTTATTTTTATTGCTTAACTTTATTTAGTTTGAATTTGATTTTTTACTTTTATTTCTTTAACTCCATTTGGCTTCAATCAAGTCTTTAAATTTCTTTCATGTTTCATTTTTATCTCTTAACTTTATTTTTAAAAAACTACTTAATTGTCTCATTCTCTAAAATATTGTCAAACTAAAATATTTAATAAAAAAGGCTAGTTGTTGAAACAAATATATAAAATATCTTTTTCAGAAAAAACACACACTTCTACCCCCCTAAACTGCATAACATCTTTTCAAGCATTTTTTTAAAGTTTAGAAATGATGCAAAGTATATAAAAATTATAGTTAAAAGGATAAAAAGTTTTAATTATAAAAAATTATATTTTAAAAATATTTTTTGAATCTTTTTATAGTGAATATCTTACGTTTATCTTTACCGATGCAAGTATGCTCTGCACTTATCTTATGTAAGGATTCTGTACATCAGAAAGTATTGAAGAGAAAATAATTTTGATAAAAGTTTTCTCCTTATCTATGAGTTCTTTAATCAAAAGGTTTTTTAAGAAGATCAAAAGAATCATTAATCCTAAGAAGCCAAGACAAGAGAAAAGCTTTAAGGAAGAGAAGCTATTAGTCCAAACATATCTTAAAAAGGATTCTGTTGATTATAATTGAGAAACCAGAATATATTACTTTGTATTAAAAAGACAAGGCAAAGAACTTATCCCAAAAAAAAAAAATTAAAAGATAAGTGTGAACATCACTTAAATTACTCCGGTCTAAATTATCTTTCTATTACTTCTGAAGAGGGAAAGAAGATAGACTAAATAGCTCATCCCTTCTCTTTAGAGTATGTTCAGAGGCACCCTGAAGTCATGGTGCATCATGAATAGTATCTCTTTGAATCAATAGAATTCTCTTCTAAATATGTTAAACTAACAACCTCTTCTTTGGGTTTTTATCTTATCTTAATCTCTTAGGATCGAGAATTCTTTTGATATTTTCAAAAAACATTTTGATTAAAGAAGTCATAGATAAGAAGAGAACTTCTGTCAAAATTATTTCTTTTTCAATACTTTTTGATGTACAAGATCTTATACAAGGCAAGTGTAGAGCATACTTGTATTTGATAAGATAAATGTAAGAGATTCACTATAAAACTATTCTAGAAGATGAAGAACTCTAAAAAGAAGTCATAAAAAAAATTGAGAGTTTCTTATTTTTCCAATTGAAGATACAAGACTCCTTTTAAAAACTTTTAAAGAGAAACACTCTTCTTATAGCTGGAGGCTATTACAAACAAATAAACAACTTTTACAAAAGTTGGTAACAGCAGTAGAAACACACATTTTAAAAAAGTAACTTTTACAGATTGTAAAGCAAACGCACCACGTGAAAAAAGTAATCTGACACACAAGGACAATAATTATAAAGAGAAATGCCCGCCTGATTAAGGATAAGCCGTATACTTCCTTTATCGGTTCATGTGAGAGTGATAGATTAGGATCATCATTAGAATCATCTGTGGTATCTAGATCAACTAATGATTTTCTAAAGTGTGAGAACGACCATTTCTCAAGCTTATCAAAATCATCTAGTTCATGCAAGTCTTGTATGTGAGTATCTTGAGGATGTATTGGTGGAGCCTATGATGTTGATGCTAATTGAGACTATGAACTAGAACCTTGAAGGAAGTTGGCCAGCTATGCTGGAGTCCAAATTTCAATATTTGGAAGGTTTACTTCTGGTAACCTAGGTTCTTCGAGAATGAGCTCACTAAGGAATGGACCTAATGTTGTATAGAAGACAAATAAGTTCTTATGATAATTATTAATTTCACATAAAAATGATTTAAAGGCTTTCAGAGCATCATTAGACTATTTAGGTCAATTAAGGAAAGTGTTCCATTTATAAGCATAATTCCTTATAAAGAGTATGTTCTGTTTGTTGGTTTAGTAAGGTCAGTGGATCATGAAAATACTATCAACCTTTTTGTTTGCTTTAAGATTGTTCCATAAGTCATGCTGCAAGATAATTTTTTGAAGTTCCTGTTGCCATCAGTATAGAGGGGAAAACCACTTAAAGAAAGTCCAAAGATTAGAATCTTTATTTTCTTCTTGAAATAAAGATATTAATCCTACAAAGACTACTCATCCTGGCATGAATTCTAATGATTTAACTATAGCTAAAGAAGAATTTGTAACCTTCTTAAAACAAGATCTTATTGAACTAACAAAGTTTGATTGGATTTGCCAAGTCTTTTATGTAAAAAAATGCTCAGAGTATAAGTGAAGAAAAAAGAGATTAGTCATTGATTATAAGCTTCTTAACATATTTTTTCAAGATGATAAATTTCTTTTGCCAAATATAAGTTCCCATACTAGTCTACTGAAAGATACAAAGGTATTCTCAAAATTTGATCTTAAGACTGGATTTTGGCAATTAGGAATTGATCCTGCTAAGAGATCTAAAACTGCATTCTACATACCAAATGCCTAATATCAATAGACTGTCATGTCTAAGGGAGTACATACAACGTTTTTATATCACTATTGCTAGTGCAAATAATCTTCTTGGATTCATTCATAAAGAATTTCTTGGAGACTTCTATCTAGTTGATAAATAAAAATGGCAATAATACTTCCAAATGCGTTGTTGTTCTTTAAAGAAAAAAGGCCTTGATTTTTGTTGTCAAAGGATGATAAAAAGATATTATTTGCTCAATGGCTTCAATGCTGTTAATTTATGACATACATTCATCACCTCCTTTACTAAAGAATTTTAACTATAACTTTTGAGAGCTATTCAATCCCTAAAAAAAGATATGATAGACATTTCTCTGGGAAAAATTTATCAACTTACAATCGCCACTCTTGAAAAGTTGTGTGAGCAATACAAGATATTTGATTCAATGATGGAAGGAAAACTAGCACTCCAAAAAGTGTGCAAGAAGTCTTATTTATAGATTAAGCGTAAAGGCAAATTAAAGTGCTCTTACCCTACAAAAAAGAAATATCATTTCAAAAGAATTCTATACCGTAGTCATAAAACAGGGAGACATAAAAAACCAATTCGATTTTTTAAAAGTAGAATAACTCAATTCAGAAAACAAGATCGCTGTTAAATTTGTGGAAAGAAAAGCCATTTTGCCAAACAGTATCTTAAAAGATCAAAGAAAGAAATTAAACTCCTTCATCAACTCTAAGAAAGCATTCCTTTTCCTAATGACCAAGAAATTGAAGAACTCTTTTCGGAGCAGGAGGATGCTAATGAGTCTATAGTTTTTACCTTGCTATGTTTACAATCTTCTGATTCAAACTCAAGACCAATCAAATGTGTCAAACCCCTCTGACAGCTATGTTTATCACAATTGTTTTGTACAACCTTATCATCAGGTAGAATACAAGAAGCCGTTAATGCTTTTATGTTCAAATGCAGATTCTACAAAGCAAGCATCACAAGCCAATTTTTGTAATTGCTTACATAGATATTGATGCTTCTAAAAGTTTAATGAATCTTGCAATACTTCCTCATAAAGCCTGGACTAAGCACTCATAATATTTTAGTGTTGTTGATGGCAAGATATTCACAGTTGATCTTATTACCAAAAAAAAGATTGGTATTAGAATTTTTTCAAATTGCATTATCTAGACCAAAATACTTGGCAGTATTCTTCCAGATAAGGATATTCTTATTAGAATGGATGTTTATTGTCAAGCTAAGAAGCTTCAAATTCTCCCCGATGGAATCCTGTTTAAACAACAATTTAATCTTTACACTACCATCCCAAAGGTGTTTGAGCTTTCTTAAGTTCCTACTGATTATGAAGATATTTGCAACCAATTCATTCAATACTATCCAGAGTCTCATGATCAATTTTTCCATTTGTCTCCTCTCTGAAAAAATAAAGAATTCTTCATCCAATTACCTTTGAAAAGAAATGAATATGTCAACTCTACAAAGGCTACTCATCTTGACATGAACCCTGATAGTATAATCTTAGCCAGAGAAGAATGTGCAACCCTTCTCAAACAAGGCTTGATTGAACTAACAAAGTTTGATTGGGCTTGCCAAGCCTTTTATGTGAAAAAAAATGCTCAGAGCAGAAACAAGGAAAGAAAATATTAATCATTGATTACAAGTGTCTCAACATATTCTTACAAGATGATAAATTTTCATTGCTAAAGATCAGTTCACAGCTTAGTCTGTTAAAAGAAGTAAAAATGTGTTCTAAGTTTAATTTTAAAGTAGGTTTCTGACAATTAGGGATTGATCCAGCAGATAGGCACAAAACTACCTTTTACATACCCAATGCTCAATACCAATGGACTGTAATGTCATTTAGTTTAAAAATAGCATCATTCTTATTTCAAAAGACCATGACTAGGATCTTTGAGCCCATCCTCCACAATATTCTCATATACATTGATGACATCTTACTTTACTTAAAAAGTGAAAAAGACCACAAGCAGCTCCTCCAACAATTCCTAGATATCACAAAGCAATATGGAATAATGTTCTTAGCCAAGAAAAGCCAATTAGGTCAGGCCCAAATAAAATTCCTTAAAATGCATATTTTCAATGGATATTATCAACTAGGCCCGTATATTGCAGAGGAACTACTCACTTTTCCTAATGAGAACTTCACAGTAAAAGAAATCCAATGTTTTTTGGGAATAGTGAATTTCAACAAAGACTTTATTCCACACGTGTCCAATCACACTAACCAGCTGTCCAAGCTTTTAGAGAAGGACCCCTTCCTCAGGAACTAGTACAAACAGTTGCAGTTCGACACCTTAAAAAAGTCACTTAAGCTCTTTTACCTTTAAAGATTCATGATAAGGGCAAATGAATCCTCCAAACTGATGCTAGTGAAGACTACTAGGGAGTCGTACTTCTTGAAGAGATTAATTGAAAGAAATATTACTATAGCCATACTAGTGGATAATTCAAAGACTTTGAAAAGCACTGCCATGCAATCTACAAAGAGATTCTTGCGGTAAAAAAAGGGATTAAAAAAATTTAACTTTCATTTATATCTATATGAATTTATTGTGCAAATAGACAACTCCTCTTTCCCTAAAATCTTAGAGTTTAAGAAAAAAATTCTACTAAATAAACAATTATTTCGTTATAAAGATTGGTTTTCCCACTATAAATTTAAAGTAGAACACATTAAAGGTGAACAATATCCTTGCAAGCTTCCTCTCTCGACCTAAGATAGTAAGTTTAATCACTCAAGTAAAAATAATTCCTCTCATCCATATGACCCATTCCATTATTGGATGTACTATCCACCATCTTCTTTCACCTTCTTCCTAACTAAACAAAACTTTCCTCCATATGAGAAGAAACCAACTACTTCTGCTGAAGTCCAACAACTTGCCAAAAAATCTCTATTTTACTATCTGCATAGGTATTTTAAAGATACCCCTCTTAATGTCATCCTTCCTTCCTTCAATATGTTACAAACCCCTTTCTTGATCCTTTTCAGGATTTGCACTCATCTCACTGATGATGCCATTTGGTATCTTTGGACACTTACAGCTCTTTACTCAGGAGCTATAGAATTTCCACCTTTTCTTATTTTTCAACATTTCACAGACACTGATAAAAAGGATTATAATCTTTAGACCCTTCTTGAATCGTTCTCTCCATTGTTCTGGTGGTGCAATGAACTCAACCAAATAATCATGCAACATGATTTATAGCACAACTTTGAAGCAAATCAAAGAGTCTCAAACATTTTCATCATCCATAGACCATATTAGATGAATAGACAAAACATGCTCTTATCAAGAAATCATGCATATGAATAGAATACATTTCTCAATTAGCAAAAATAGTCTTATGATGCTTTAAAAGCTTTAAAATCAATTTTATGTGAAATTAATAATTATCAAGAAAATAGGTTTATCTTTTGCACCTCATTAGGTCTTTATCTTGATGAATTCATCCCTGGCGAACCAAGATATCCAAAAGTGAACAACATTGAAATATGGACTCAATTACAAATGGCCAACTTTCTCAAAGGAACTAGTCCCAACACCTCAGGAGCCTCTACATCAAGGACACCTCTAGAGCCATCTTAAGAAGTCCACATGCAAGACTCACAAGATTTCAATGATCTTAGTGACTTTGATAAACTTGAAGAGTGGCTATTCACTCGTTTTGGGAAAGCAACTAATGACCCTGATGCAATGGATGACTCTAATGATCCTAACTTATAGCCATTTCACGAGCCAATAAAAAAAGATAAGACTTATTTTGAAGCTTATCCTCAGCCAAGATGTCCTTTATCCTATTGTCAAAATTATTGTTCTCGTGTTTGTTTACTTTTGCTTACTTTTCAGACTATTAAAGTTGCTTTTATTAAAGATGTGTCTGTACGCTTTAGCCCCCTGTTATATGTAGATCGCCTATCTTCAATTATTCTCAAGAGGAGTCTTGTAAACAAGTGTGTTTAATAAAATCCTTTTAGCCTTTCATAACTACTTTCTAAGTATTTTCATCTTCTAAAATCTTTTATTAGTAAATTTTTTATGATTATCTTATCCAATATAAGTATGCTTTGCACTTACCTTGTATGAGGATCCTGTGCACTAGAAAGTATTAAAGAGAAAATAATTTCTCAAAAGTCATTCTCTTATCTATGAGCTCTTTAATCAAAAGGTTTACTAGTAAGTCCAAAAGAATCATTGATCTTAAAATACCAAAACAAGAAGAAAGCCCAAAGGAAGATAGGCTGTTAGTCCAAACATACTTGGAAAAGGATTCTGTTGAAACTAACTAGGAAATCAGAATAAATTATTTTGTATTAAAGAGATAAGACATAGAACCTATTCCCAGAAGATTAAAGGATAATTGTGAACATTTTTATGATTTCTGCCCAAGTGGTTTTCCTATTACTTTTGAAGAGAGAAATGAAGTGGATCAAATCACTCATTTTCTCCCATTACAGTATGTTCAGAAATATTTAGAATTCATGATGTTTCCTGAAAGATATCTCTTAGAAGACGATCTTTAAAGACTGGATAATCTCAATAAAGAGAAATGGAATAGTATGTTCGTTGATCTAAGGTCAGGGCGTTGATGGGATAAGTGTGAATACTCTTATGATTTTTTGTCCAAGTTTTTTTCCTATTATTTATGAAGAGAGAAAGGAAGTAGATTAAATCGCTCCTCCTCTCCCTTTAGAGTATGTTCAGAAACATCCAAAATTCATGATGTTTCCTAACAAATATCTTTTAGAAGAAGATCTTCAAAGACAGGATGATCTCAATAGAGAGAAATGAAAGAAAATGTTGGTTGATTATTGGTTGATCTAAGGTCAGGTCAGGCTATTGATTGTTATCCAATATCAATTTATCTTATAATCAATTAATAAATTCATTTAAATAATATATAATAAGTTATAATTTAATTTAAATAAGTAATATTTTTCTTATAAATTTAATTAAAAATTAAAAAAATTAATTTACGTAGACAACATTTATAAAGAATTATATTAAATTAACTTTTTTATAAATAAAATAATAATTTCTTTTGTATAAATTAAATTTTAAAAAATTTTTATCCAAAATGTTCAAATCAATTTACAAAAATTAAATTATGTAAATTATGAAAAATATATATACAATTCTATTATTAGAAAAAAATTAAAAGGATACGAAATCATAGACTTCATGTCCCTTAAATATAAAAAAAAAAAAATTAATATAAAAGATGCAAAGCTTGTGGCTTTGCGCCCTTAAGCATAAAAAAGATAAATCATTATCAATCTTAGTCATACAAAAAAGAAAAAAATTCATAGAATGCAAACCCACATACTTCATATTAAAAAAAATAGTTATATATACAGAGAGGGAGTATGTTTTGACAATTCTATATATTAAAATTATATATGTATGTGTGTGTATCAAAAACCCTCTTTTCGGCGTTGTGTTTACATTATTCAATCTCACCATACTTGTGCCTGTGGCGTAATGGCAAAGGTGAAAGCAAAGCCTACTAAGGAAATAAGAACAAATTATATTTAAAGAACCAAATTTTATAAAATTTATAATAAAAAATTTTAACAAATAATATTATTTTTAAAGATTAAATTTATTATTAGATTCTAAGTGACTTACTATTAGATTTAAAAAAATTATTATTAAATTTTAAAAAAGTTATAATTTAAATAATTTTAATGGTAATTTTTCTAAAAATTTAGTAGTAATTTTTTTAAACTTAATAATAAATGATAGTAATTTTTATTTTTGAAAATAATTTTAATTTTTAATATTTTTTATTATAAAATTTGCAAAACTTAAACTTTTAAATATAATTTTCTCAAAAATATATAAAAGCTCAGCAAGAGATTAGACACCAAATAAAGAAGTGAAAGTTTTATGACTTTGAATAAACAGAAAAAAATGTGTAATTCTTTAAAATAATTAAATTTCATATGAATATATAAAAATTTCATGCTCCTGCCGCAAACAAAATTATATAGTACAATCCCAATATATAATTTCGAGGAAAATCACAATTTATCCAAATTCACCAACATCGTTTCAAAAATTCGCAATTCAATATGGATCAATGATGTGAAAGTAAAGCAACATTTTAAAAATGTTCACATACATACACAATTTTCTCTCTCTATTTTTCTATAATTTCAAATATAATTTTTAATTTCATATATACCATATATATATAATTATTTACTTTCAGATTAATAATTAAAAAAATGGAATAATTTGGTGCTTGGATATAAATTATAACCAAAAAAAAAAAAAATGATGCATTAGTGATGAAGAAAGCGTTCATACCTTACGGAGAAGGGTGAGGAGGCAGCTTCCAGAGGGATCCATGAGAAGAAGCTGATCGTTAGGGTGAGATTGGGGTCCGTAAGAATCGAAACGGAAGAGAAGCCTGCCGTTTGGATCGTAGGCTAGGAAACCGTCCCCTGCGAAAAACACCGACGTCTTGTGAACCGTGAGCTGCGTCTCTTGTTCGAAGCTGAACTTCTCGTCCACTATCACCACTCTCTTCCTCATTTCTTTCTCTTCAAACTCCCTCTCTCAACTTTTCTGTAACTCCCACCACAAAATTAATGGGGACAAACAAAGCATTACTTCCAAGTTGCACCAACCAAGTGGGTCTGCCATGTCCTCCAAAATAAAAGACTCCACATCCCCTCCTGTGTAGGGACACTGCAAGAAATGCTGGGTAAGCAAAATGCGTAATATCTTTTGTTTTGTTTTTTTTTTTAATTTTTTTTTAACTTTGATATATATATATATATATTCAAATACATGGATCTTCTGTCAAAATTAAAATGTGTTTGATCAAGAAAAATCAACAAAAATTAGTTCCAATATAATTTGATTGTAATTTCAAACAAAATTAAATTTGTATGACTTTTAAAGAAAGAAATTTAATAAACTTCATTATGAATTGGATTAAAATTAAAATAATTAAATATATTTTTGATTCATTAACTTTTATAAAAGTTTCCATTTAGCCTTTTAGTTAAAAAAATAGATAATATTGTCTTTTTCTTTTTAAGTTTTCATTGAGATTTGAATGCTAAGTATTTAATAATTTATATGTCAATAAGTCTTTTAAGCATAGTAGTAAGAATTCTATCTCGTTATTTTCACCAAATTCTTTTTTTTTTGGATATGATTAGTTAAATTTTCTATCATCTTATCAATCAAAACGACCAAGAGTTGAACCAAAAAAAAAAAAATCAACTTGTACAATGATCATTACATTAACTAAAAGGAATATCTCAATGTAACATAGAGAATTATTTAATTATAATTTTTCTTTTGAATACAATTATATTTATACTTGATTGATTATATTAATTCAAAGTGTGATTGACATAAAATTATAAGATAATAATTAACATAGAGGTTAAAAATAATTAATGATTAATAAAATCAAGACAAAATTAATTATAACAATTAATTCGTTATTTAAAAAAAAGACAACACGGAGTTTGTTAGCCCACATTGGACCTATTTGATAAGCTGTTTTTAGAATAGTTTTTTGTTTTTAAAAACAAAAAAATAAAAAAATTTATTTGATAATGTATTTTTAATGAAGTGTTTTGTAAAACAAAAAAATAGAATTTTGTTTTCGGAAACAGAAAAATCAAAACATATTTTAAATGTTTTGTAATCTTTGTTTTGTAGAATAAAAAAAATAAAAAATATTTATTTCTCATAATAATGATTCAGATTTTTTATTTTCAAAATTTATTTTAAAAAATATCTATTTTAAAAATAATAAAATAAAAACAGAATCATCAAATAGGCCCATTGTCTTTATTTTTTTTTTAAGTTAATTGGCCGAGACGTTGTACGCTTGTCCCCTTAAAAAAGGAAAAAAAGGGCCCGTGTCTCTTAAAAGTGAAAAAAATATAAATTAAGCATTTGAAGTAATAAGATTAATGTTTAAAGATTTAAGTCAGTAATTTTTTTATTTGCAGTAGTATAATCAAAATTTTTGTGCATTTGTACCTTTGAAGACCTCCGATAAAATTGAAACGTTATAGGGATACCGGATACATGAGAATTTAAAATTTTATATTTATTGTTGTCAAATACATAATACATAATAAATAGTTTTAAAAAATACACTAAGTTAAGTGAATCCACCTTTGTATGCTACAAAAATCTTTTAAAAAAATAAAAGAATCGTTTCCCAATAAAATAACGTTGAGACTCTCAGACCGTTTTATTGGCCAAAAAAAAAAAAAAAGACTTTGCGACTGTTTTCATTCCATAAGCATTGGGGAAGGATTCGACACCAACTACGTTGGACGCGGCAAAAGTTCCCTCCTCTCCATACACTATGGACTAGCAGTTTGCCGCTGTGAATTCTTCCGATCAAAACCAATCTTCTTCTTCTTCATCTTTCTGAAACTGATCGATTGGTGAATCAACAAAGACAATGTCGAGTCCCAGGCTGGCTCCTCTAACACAGATCCCACAACCTCGAGACTCATGCGACTCTATGCTTCCGTGTCCAACAAGCCGCAACAATTTTGGATCCGCCGACTTCAGCGCCCATGGCCTTATCGCATTCCCTTCCGGCAGCTCCCTCTCCATCGTCGACTCTCGCTCTATGCAGCTTCTCTCTTCCTTTCCCATTCCTCCTCCTTCCGCTTCATCATCGTCATCTTCCTCTGCTCTTTCTGTTCCCCCTTTTGTTACCTCCGTCCGGTGGAACCCTACTCCTCTCAGTCGCGACCTTCTCTCCTCCGAGCCTTCCTCCTCCCACCTCCTCCTCGCCGCCGGCGATCTCCAAGGACGCATTGCCCTGCTCGATTTCCGTCTCAAATCTGCTGTCCTCTGTTTCGAAACAGATCGCAAACTTGGAATCCAAGACCTCTGTTGGGTCCAAGCCCGACCTGATTTTTCTCTACTTGCAGCCATTGACGGCCCCTCCACTCTTTTGATTTATAATACATTTACCGGAAGGTGTATTTGGAAGTACGACGCTTCCCCTGAATACCTTTCCTGCATTCGCCGCGACCCTTTTGATTCTCGACACATATGCGCGATTGGGCTTAAAGGTTTCCTGTTATCAGTCACGGTTCATGGTGAATATGAAGACAATGTTGTGATCAAGGAGTTTCAGATTCGGACCGACAGTAAGGAATTGCAGAAACTGGAGAGGGATGCAACCAGTGTATCAACGTCGCCTGTATCCGCAGTGTTTCCCCGTTATGTGGCGAGGTTCGCCTTTTCCCCGCTGTGGAGACACATTTTGTTCGTCATCTTTCCGAGGGAGCTGATCGTGTTTGATTTGCAGTACCGAACCATACTTTTTTCCTCTGCACAGCCTCGTGGTTGTGGCAAATTTCTCGACGTACTGCCTGATCCAAATAACGAGTGGCTTTACTGTGCTCATCTTGATGGAAAGCTCAGTATCTGGCAGAGAAAACCGTAAGTGATATGTGTCTTAAATTATTGATATTCGGGTATCTCTCTTCTTAATCATGCGGATAGACGAGTATATCCGCGTGCATATATTATCAGATACAGTTTATGATAGTTATTTTGGGGAATGTAAGAGAGTAACAGAATGATGCTTTGGCGATTATATGAGCATCAGGCAACATCAATGAATATAAAAGGGATTAGCTTTCTTTACATGCTGAGGTTATCGAAAGACTACTGTTGCTTTTTCTTGCCTCTTTCTGGTGGGGATGAGCATTCCTATGTCTGGTATACAAAATAGAGAATGATAAAAAATGGGATCGCCATTCCAAACCTTGATTCTGTAGAGATAAGAATCACCATTCCCTTCTAGAGAGTTGTGAATGATGCAACCAATTATCACCATTTCTTCTCAGAGGGTTGCCATGCCATTCTTAACAAAAGTAAACACCACAGTGGGAATGGTCAGTCCACTGCAACTCATACCATTTTCATGCCCATTCTAATTCTACAAAAATTGATTCCATGTACCAAATATGCTCTAAGAATAGTTAACATTATAAAGAATAAAAATCAAGGGGAAATGTATCTATGCTTCTTAAAAGCTAAATTAACAAAGAACGCATTATGGATTTATAAGCTGAGTTGTCTATTATGTTAGCTGCCATAACAACACTGGAATCCATTTAGATGGATAAGGAAGAGTTGAGTAAAAGTAATACAATGGTCATAAAGAAGTGGATTGAAATGGATGACAATGTTGATCTTCTTCTTAGTTTAGTTGTGCTACCTTAAGGAAATGAAAAGAATTACTTTATGCTTATTCAGGAACACAATATAATGACAAGGAAAAGAATATTTTAGTAATCATGTTACGTTCTCTCCGTTTTATATGCAAAAGTTTGTGCTCTGCAAATATGATCATATTTTTATGTCATCTGATCTTTCAAGGGCACTTTTCAGCTACAGACGTGCATAGATTGTTTAAGGGATAAAAAATTCTATGCACACATTTCAGTAGAGTTAGATATATTATGAAAATTGAACCCCCCCTCCCCCCACAACAACAACAAAAAAAGACGCATTTAAAATCTGACACGTTATACATCTGCCTATATCCATAAAATATAGATTACTAATAGAACCTTCATTCTCTCTCTCCATTTTCTTGTATTAGTGGTCTTGATAATTTAACCGCTATTTTTTTTAATAACTATTGAGAGTTATAATTATCTGCACTTAACAGTGGGGAGCAGGTACACATCATGAGCTCGGTCGAAGAGTTGATGCCTTCAGTTGGTACCGCTGTCCCTTCTCCTTCAGTACTCACTGTCCTTTTATGCCAATCAGATTCTGCACTTCAGAACATTAGCAGGAATTGTTCTGATGTATCTAGTTCTTTCCTTGCTGAGGATTTTGATAGTTCTTTTTATTTTTGTAATGAATCCACCATTCTTTCTAAGACACATTTGATCTCCATTTCTGATGATGGAAAAATATGGAACTGGCTCTTAACTGCTGAAGGGAATGCAGACACTCAAAAAGTTAATAAGAAATTGGGTTTTGTCAATGATGAAAATGCAGTATCATTTCCTGAGAGCAAAGCTAACAACATTGTATCTTCCACCAACCTGGAATCAGGCAGGCAACAGGAGCATCTCGATGATGGTAGAAGCCACCTGTCAAGCTCAACCTTCGATCAGGAAAATATTATGATAAAAGTAAGTCTATACTTAGAGACTTAGATTGTACCCCACATAGACCGAACAATTGGCTTACCCAAAGAACAAGATATACGGAACAAAACGTTTAGCTCTATTTGTCTTTTTATTAATATAAAATTTCAGCATTGCTATTGTTTCATAACATCTTCCACTTTTTTTTTTGTCCTCAGAAGCATGTAGACCGAGTGCCACAAGAAATCACTCTTTTTATTTAGTTACTGCATTTTATTTACTGCTTGTAGCACATGGTCTTGATGTGATTGACTAATTTTTTGCTTGTTTTTGCTTACATACTCCACCATTTTTCCTTAGGAATTAGGAGGATAGGGGACGTGATCCCCCCCACACCATCTTGCAGGGGTGAGTGGGCTAGGTCGGCCCTTTTCTCTTTTGGGGTGACAGTATGCTATGAAGCTTCAGGATGTTAATAGATTTTTGATAATAAATGGCAGGAGTTCAAATTAAGTAACATATGGCCTAAACACATGATTGAGGCTATTGCCATGAAATCAGTAATCAGTGGTGCAGCACCTTGAATTTAGCGACTGACTCAAAAGCAATCAACTTCTGCATTTCAAGTGAGACATAGTACGACTATGAATTCTGGCCAGTCTGTTATGCATTAAACATGCGTTCTCACACACACGCAAGTATTAAGTGCATCCTGCATTGCTGGTTATATTGGTTCCTTGTATCATGTATGTATCTTTACAATAAAGTCCTGAATAGCCATTCCTTCCCAATCTACTCTGCCTTTTTTAGAAGAAAACAAAGAAGCTGAATAAAGATGCAAAAAATATAATAATTGTCAAAATTGTAATTGAGCTTTTTTCATTATTTTCCTGCACAGAAATGAAGATCAGTTGGGTCTAATGGACCCTCCTTTTCTAGGGCCAGAGAGTAGGATCAGTCATTCCAAATTCACAGGGTCAGAATTCTTATGTGTATTTGCCCTATGATCTACCTAATAACTATATCCTGGTTTTTCGATCCTGTAAAACTACATCTAAGTGCTAGGTAGCACCTAGATAAATTTTTTGCATTGATTAGTAACATACAAAAATTGACTACTATCTGCTAATAAATTTGCCTTCTGATGCAGATCTGCCTAGTTGGACAGCTTCAGATTCTTTCCTCAACAGTTACTATGCTGGCAGTACCAACCCCTTCACTGACAGCTACTTTAGCCCGTTAGTTTATCTCGTCATTAATTTACATATTTATTCAAATCTAGTATTAGCCTTTTATGGAGTTCATCATGCATACCATGCCTCTTGTGTTCACTAATGAAATGGTCTAATGTGAAGGTGGAGGAAACACTCCTGCAGTAGCTGTTCCTTTGGTTGCTTTGGGAACACAGAATGGAACAGTAGATTTAATTGATGTTTCTGCCAGTGCTGTTGCATCAAGTTTTTCTGTACATAATGATATGGTTAGGGGACTACGATGGCTGGGAAATTCTAGACTGGTTTCATTTTCTTATGCTCAGGTCTATTTCATTTTCTTTCGGTACTTCTGTGGGGATGAAGTACTTCTGTTATTTCCATGCAGAGTTTCTTTTGTGCCATTGCTGACTTAATGTTGAAAATATTTGTCTTGTGAGTCTGCATGCAAGAGTTATAATTCTTGCATATGATTAAATCCTAAATTTGTAGTGGTTTTATACTTTCTGTAAGTATCTAATTTTTCATCATTGTTCAATTGATATTTACTGGAAACTTTTGGAATTAGGTTAGCGAAAAAACTGGAGGATATATCAACAAGCTAGTTGTGACTTGCCTTCGAAGTGGCCTTAACAAGATGTTCCGAGTTTTGCAAAAGCCAGAACGTGCACCCATAAGAGCTTTAAGAGCATCTTCATCTGGAAGGTGAATCAGAAACCTTCATTATTGTTTTCATTATTTAATAATTAAGTTTCTAAATCTTCTTTTGATTGCGCATTTTTCTATTTATCTTTCTACCTTTATGTGTTTACACAAAACGGGAGAACTTGTAAGCAACAAGGGCTGTTATATCAACACTCTTGTACTGGCAAAATGGAGTTTAGTGACTATCATGAAAACTAGACCTATATGGAGTTATACTTTTGTTCAGGTGCATATGCTTTGTGTATCCTACTTCACAGAATCATAGTGAATGATGATACATGTCTGGAAGTTTATGCAAAGGGTGTACTGTGGAATGTTGCTATCTGAGGTGCAGATGTTAGGAGTATGTGGACTCAAAAAGCTCCCTTTATGCCTTCTGAGTGCATAGTAATGACTTTTGGTATTTGGTACCACTAATCTCTTTGAGTTATCACATCTGTCACAATGGTTTCTAAGAAACATTTTGTGGAGATATGTGATCCTCCAAATCTTTTGAAACTTGATACCAAAACAAATTTTTTATTTTTATTTTTATTTTTAGTTTTTTGTGTGTCTAATATGGTAAAATTTATCATCCAAGTTGATCAGACTTAGTGCTAAAATTTTCATTTTTCCCATGCAATGCTCCTACATCCACAGAGCGATCTGTGATCACATCATGGTTCAGTAATTTGATATCCACAATATTTCAGGTACCTTCTCATCTTGTTTCGTGATGCGCCTGTGGAAGTTTGGGCAATGACTAAAAATCCCATCATGGTAAGCTAGCTGATGCATTTGACACGTGTTCCTCCCTTCCTCCTGAGTGCCTCTGGTTGTTGTTGTTTTTGGTTATTGGCGGGAATCTAATGTGATGATTAGCTTAAGTATGGAATATATGTGAAATTACTTATGTAGGATTTGGGTAACACTCTAATTTTGCTGATTTTGTAATATTGAAATTTCCTTTCTTGTGATCGCCATACTCCAAGGGTAAAATTTTTGTTTCTCTATTTTCATCTGTTATCCTCCTTAGGCTTTTGATAAGAAAATGGATGAAAAGCTTTCCTAGTATACAACAGATATGGCTAGATGGTTGAGTGGTATCTTATTTGTTCCCCTGCTCTCATGGGCTTTAAACCACAAATAATTTTGATATATTGTTATGTGAGCAATAATTCCTAGTGTCCTTAAAAATGAAGAAGGATCATTATTGCACTGTATATCAGCATTGCAGTTGAATGCTGGGTCCTTTTTGGTGAGTGCAGTCATTACTTGGACCCATATCTACTTTTTGCTCCACAAGCTTCCTTCTGATTGTCAACGGGAGTTGGTTAACTCTGAATCTATTTTCTTGATCCATGATTCACGTTTGTACTGTTATTTCTTTTTGTCTTGATAACCCAGCTTTTCAGAGTGTTATTCATTTTTATCATGAGGTGCGTCAATTTTAGCTTCTGCTGTATGGTTGTTATAAACTCTGGTTGATACTACGTTGTGTTTCACTGGAATATTTATAATGCTTTGTATCTCTATGTAGCTTAGATCATTAGCTCTTCCATTTACTGTACTGGAATGGACTCTTCCAACACTTCCGCGTTCTGCTCAAAATGCAGCTGCTAGGCAGCAAATGGCTGAGGTAACAGATGAGACATCTACCCCAACGAAGTTGTCCTCATTAGATTCAAGTGAGTTGTGTTTTTGAAGTTCTTAGATATTATCTAGACAGTAGCTAGTCTGGAATCCATTCTTCTTTTTCTTTTATATTTTATTTTATGATTAAAAGCAACATATGATTAAAGTTTATATCTCTATACAGAGGGCTCAAGCACAGAGGTATCATATGATGACACTTCTGAAAGTTTTGCATTTGCTCTAGTGAATGGAGCTCTTGGTGTTTTTGAAGTTCATGGTCGAAGAATTAGAGATTTCAGGTGGTTGACTTTTTTTTTCAATAAAAAAAGGTGCATCGTCGTACCTGTATTGTTTTCCATGATATATAAACTGTTGCATTTACATTGATCATGTTTTAATCCTTGTCTAGGGAGGCATTTATTTAGTTTAGTTTTAGTAGTAAATAGTAAAATAAAAATGCAATTATATTCAGTGTTAATAGTTATCCTTCTCCGGTATTTTAACTAGACATAGATATGGTTCCTTACAACAAGGATGTGGGAAAGCAGGGGAAAAAGTCACATATTTAAACCACTATCACATGTCTCATCCTTTTTCTCTGGAAAGATGGAGGCCATGACTCATGAAACCTAAGGCTTAGATTTGGGCTTAAACATGGGCGGGGCTTAACTCAAGTCCACGGGATGCATACAAAGGGTTCAATGCCTTAGAGATATACAAAAACAAAATGGTTAAAATGCACACATCCTTACGAAGGTATGAAGAATTTTTTAACTTTTTTATATTATACAAAAAATCTCTTTCTATTAGTAATTTTATTAAATTACTAATAAAAATTAACATATCATTTTTCTAGCCATGTGTCATTTAAGTTGGATCAAGGGGCATTTTAGTTGGTTATTGAGGCCAAAAATCGCATAAACTCAACGCAAAATGCAAACTATTGCAATGTCTCAGTACTATTCTTCTTCTCCAATCCCAACCAGGACGGATGGTATTGTCACTAAAGATATGACCTGTTTGGTTTCCTATTTCCAGAATAGTTTTTTGTTTTTAAGAATAAAAAAATAACTTGTTTGATAATGTATTTTTAATAAAGTATTTTGTAAAACAAAAAAACAAAATTGTGTTTTCGAAAACAGAAAAATCATAATATTTTTTTAAATGTTTTGTTAACTTTTATTATACAGAATTAGAAAAAAAATAGAGGACAATAATTTTTCAAAATAATGATTCAAACAGATTTTTTAATTTTGTTTTGAAAAACATCTATTTTAAAAACATTAAAACCAGAATAGAATCAAACAGGCTCATACTTTTTAAGGGAACCATTGCATATGTACTCATTAACCAAAACCTTTTAGAACCCTAAAAACCCTAAACCCTCAGCACCATGGCCCAGCAAGCGAACCAAGTTTCTGGTGGGTTGCGTTTCAGCTTGAAATTCCCTCTCTTCTTCTTTAGTTAACTTTTCTTTTTACCGCAATCAATCTTCTACCTTTGTGTAAAGTTCCTTTGTAAACTGCCCTGAAGGAACCCTTACCCAACTCTTGTTTGAAACCATTTGTTGCTTTTTACAGCTTCTTGTATGAAAATGCCCTCAAAGTATTCCTTTCGTAAAGTAAATCTCCAATTTCTAGCAACCTTTTGTAACTTAAAACTCTAATCTTGTAAATTAAACGGCTAGAAATTGCAATAGCTAAACACGAAAGAATAGCAAAACCTAAGATGACAAGAATAATCAACACAATTACTTTCTTATTGGTAGTCTTGATGCGAGGCGGCTGGTCAGGCTCAAGTATAGGTGTATCATTCTCGCTTCTGAGGCTTCTTATTCCCACCTTTAAGTATATTGTAAAGGACTGTTGCATATTCCTTACGATGAACTTGGGTCTGGCTTCTCTGTGGTCTATGACAAGGACATGACATCCAGTCAAGCATGTGGACACTTTTTATTTTTTATTTTTTTAAATTAATTTTAAAAAAATCACCAACTTTCTTATATTGGTGAAGGCTGGATTCTCTATGGTCACAATATGATTGGAGAGGATCCAGAGCCTATCTTTATAGTGGCTATTGTTTCTTGCATAGCTTCTATAAAGTGCAGCCCCCCAATAACAATCCTCTAAGCACGAAGATGGGCATTCGTCCTAGGAAATTTTCAAGGTGCTCTTGCTCCAGCCATAAGTGGTAACCTTTTCTGATCACAACGATGAACCTAGATGTTCTTGCTCCAGCCATGCTTCACTATAGGTTGCCACAGGTTTGAATTGAAGCCACAAATTGAAAGCCCTAGCATTGGAGAAAAAGGAAGACGAATTTAGGGATGAAGATGATAGTTTGTGTTTTGTTTTATGATTTTGTGTGTTTTTTTGGCTTTAGTAAGTGACTAAAATGCCTCTCTTAGTCCAACTTAGATGACATGTGGCCAAGAAATACATGATGTGATCGTTAATAAAGAGAGATTTTTTTACATAATATTAAAAATTTAAGGGAGTTTAGGATCACTTTTTAAAACTCAAGGGTTCTAAGTATATAATTCAAATTTTAGAAAAGTTTTGAGCATTTTAACCTAACAAAATTATATAGAATTTAGGAGGAATGATCAAAGTACATAATCACTTTTTATTAATGCAAAACAGTATATAGGTAGAGGGAGAAAATATCTAAACAATCAGCTCTCAATCTTAACATTTTAGGTAATCAAACTAAATCAAAATAAAAACATAAGATAATAATAAATCATAAGAATAAAACAAATAAATTTAATTAACTAAAATAAAAGATATAAAAGGAAAGTAAATAAATAAGAAATTGTGTAAAGGCACGGATCTAAGAATCTTCATGACTTCATTTGATTACTAAAGAAGCATGTGATCACTAGCACTCCCCTTCAAACTGAAAAATAGAAATTAATTATTCTCAACTTGCTATGTAGGTTTTCACACTTTACTCTTGACATTGCCTTTTTCAATAGATCAATTACTCAAAATTAAGTGGGAGTATGATTAAGTTCAAACACTTCAAAGTTAAATTTTTCTTTGATGAAATGCCTATCTAGCTTCACATGCTTCATTTGATCATGGTGCACATAGTTCTTTACACTTCTTGTAATTGCCACCAAATTTTCACAAAGAGCTTTTATACCTCTAGAAGAATTCTTACTCAAAAAGACTTACATATAATGTTCATCAATTTAAAAAAGGTATATGATAGTGCATTAAAAGAAATTTTTTGGAAGGCTCTAGGAAAAAAAAAGAGTTTGTATTATTTATATTCAAATAATTCAGGATATATATGTAAGGGTTATAACTAGTGTGAGAACAAAAAAGTGGACTCATAAAATATTTTCTAATAACCATCGGCCTGTATTAGAGGTTAACTATGAATTTCTTTTTTTTGCTTTAGTCTTAAATGTATTCACTAAACATATTCACGAGTTGGTGCTACAATACATGTTTTTTTGTAGATAATATAATTTTAGTTGAAGAATAGAAAGAGGAAATAAATGAGAAGTTAGAAATCTAGAGATTAGATTTAGAAGCACATGGATTCCATTTAAATAGAAGTAAAATAGAGTATATGATATGTAAATTTAGCAAGAGGTGTACTAATTCTAACGTAAAAGTGAAAATTAAAAAATATACCATACTATAAGTCATACATTTTAAATATTTTGAGTCTATCATACAACATGATAAAAAATAAAGGAAGATTTAAATCATAGGATTCAAATAGGATAGATAAAATGGAGTGCTTTGAGTGTTATTTATGATAGAAGAGTACTATTCAAATTTAGGAATAAATTTTATTGCACAGCTATAAGACTTATAATGTTGTATAGGATTAAGTGTTAGGTAATAAAAAAGCCAATAAAAGAATAAACTCAATGTTACAGATATGAGAATATTACATTAAATGAGTGAATACACCAAATAAGATAGAATTAGAAATAAATGCATCAGAGAGAAAGTTGAGTTCGCACATCTTGTGGAAAAGATTATAAAATCGCAACTTAAATGGTTTAGGCATGTGTAGAGAAGACATATAGAAATTTTAGTAATGAGAGTTAATCAAATTGAGAGTAATCTAATAGTTAGAAATAGAGAGAGATCAAGAAAAATTATACACGAAACCATGAAGAAGGATTTAGACTTCATGATTTATGATAGAACTTTATCTTGTTATTTGATCTATATAACCAACCTCATCTAGTGAGAAAAAATGTTTTTTAGGAATTTTCAGCTCCTTAAAGAGTTTTTTCAACCATAGCCCTTTATAAATAAACTGTGATAATGTCTAGTAGTTTGCTTCAATACTACTTTTAGGTTCTAGCAATCACATATTGCCTTTTGCTTCTCTATGTTACCAAATTCATCTCCACACAGTTACAATATCCTAAAATAGATCTTCTGTAATGGAGTCTGCCTAATCGGCATCTATATATACCTTGATACTTTTCCTAGTTCCCTTCTTAAAGTAAATTCTCTTGCCAAGAGTCATCTTTAAATACCTTAAGATCTTAAACACAGCTTCCATGTGTTCCTAAGTAGGCTTATTCATATACTGACTCACAGCACTCACTAGAAAACTGATGTCTGACCTCGTATGAGAGAGATAGAGGAGTTTCTCAACTAGCCTCTAATATCTCTCAGTATCTATAAGGGGGCTTTCTTCCTTGAATCCTTACTTATAAGTGGTTTCTATAAAAGTTTTAGTTGATTTGCATCCTAACATTCTTGTCTCCTCTAACAAGTCAAGGATATGTTTTCTTTGAGAAACAACGATACTTTCATTTGAGTGAGCCATTTCCATTCTTAGAAAGTATTTTAGATTACCAAGTGCTTTAATTTCAAAGTCTCTAGCAAGAGCATCTTTCAACCTCCTGATTTTCTCTATAAAGTCACCTATAATGATAATATTTTCAACGTAAACAATCAACATAGCCAGTTTACCATTTCAAGAAAACTTTGTAAAGAGAATGTGGTCAAATTGCCTCTTAGTGTACCCATAACTTCTAATAGCCTTAGTAAACTTATCATATCAGGCTCTAAGAGATTGTTCGAGGCTATAAAGTAACTTATAAAGTTTGCAAACTTTTTTCTTATCACCCCTTATCTTAGAGGATGAACTTTCATATAGATTTTTTCATTCTGGTCACCATTTAAGAAGACATTCTTCACACCAAATTGATGAAGAGGCCAATGCAAGTTTGTAACTAAGGAAAGGAGAACTTTAATAGTGTTAAACTTAGTCATAGGAGCAAAGGTTTCCTAATAGTCCATACCATAAGATCGAATAAATCCTTTAACGACTAATCTTACCTTGTAACAATTAATTCTTTCATCGGTATTATATTTGATTGTGAAGATCCATTTGCACACCACTAGTGTCTTTCTTTCAAGAAGTTTAGTGATCTCCTAAGTTCTATTTTTTTTTAAAGCAATCACTTTGTCTCAAATAGCCTTTCTCCATTTGGATATTTGTAATGCACTATGAATATTTCAAGGTATTTTCTCACCAGAAACATCAGCAATAAAAGCTTTGAATTTTTTGATAATTTATCATGAGCTACTTCCCTTATTTCAAGGCCAAAATCAGGGGGTGTTAGACCTACTGATGTAAGACAAGGGAGAAGGGGGAGAAGATAGAAGAACAAGGAATAAGAGAGGGAGAAGATAGAGGAAAGGGGGGGGGGGGAGATATTAGAACAACTAGGGAAAGAATTTGAAAATACTTCTTATTATTCAATCAATGGGAAGGTACATAATTCTAATTCTCGTGGGCTATATATAGAGCTCGAGAAATAACTACTAATAACAATTCTTAATCTTAAATCTTAATTCTAAGGATAGCTAAATAAATAATTAATGTTTAAACCAAAATAAAACAAACCCAATGATAAGCCTAAACAAGATAATGATAAGTATAAAGTAAAATAAAACAAACCTAATGATAAGCAAATAAAACAAACTTAATGATAGGCCTAAAACAAGATAATCATAAATTATTTTAATGTTTTTCTATGTCTAAAATAACTTTTAATAACTAGATCTTTATCACCTGCCTATTCCATTAAAAAAGGAGTTAAGAAGTTGTACTTGACATGTAATTAACAAATTTTACTTATATGAGAATTTGTCTCCTAAATTGCAAGTTTTTGTGCATAATGTTGTGCAATCCAAAAAGAAAGAATGGAGAAATGCTATTTAAGAATAGTTGGAAGCTCTTGAGAAAAATCACATTTGGGAAATTTTTTGGTTTCCCACCTAGTAAATCACTAGTTAGGTGCAAATAGATTTTCACATTAAAAAATAACCTAAATGGAAGTGTCAATTAATACAAAGATAAACTTGTAGCCAAAAGGTACACTCAAATATAAGGGATTGACTATTAGGAAACGTTTATCCTGGTGGTCAAATTCAATGCTATCGTGTTCCTTTCTATTGCCACAAGTTTAGATTGGCCTCTTCACTAATTTGATGTGAAAAATGATTTCTTAAATGGGGGTTTGGAGGAAAAATTTATATGGAAATCCCTCCAAGAGTTCAGTGTGAGAGTAAATCCGAAAAAGTGTGAAAACTTAACAAATCCCTTTATGGACTCAAATAGTCTCCTAAGGCTTGGTTTGATAACTTCACCATTGTAGTTAAGGCCCAAGGATATTTACAATGCCAAGCTAACGACACTTTGTCTATTACGGCATGACCAGATGGAAAGTTAGATATCCTTATTGTCTAAGTAGATGATATAGTGATCATTGGAGATTATATTGATGAAATTGAGAAATTGAAGAAATCTCTATCACATGAATTTGAAGTTAAAATTCTGAGTGATATAAGGTATTTTCTTGACAAGAGAAGTAGCTCGTAACAAAAAAGGTATTTCCATTTTTCAAAGAAAGTACACTTCAAATTTGCTCGAAGAGATGGGTATGTTGGGATGTAAGCCTGTATATACTTTTATGGAGACTAATTATCAATTGGGACTCACTCAAGACAATTTCTCAATTGACGCTGGTAAGTACTAGAGACTCATTGGAAAATTGATCTACTTAACTCACACCCATCCAAATATCAATTTTTCGATTAGTGATGTGAGTCAATTCATGAACAAGTCAAATGAAGAACATATGAAGGTAGTGTATTGAATCTTGAGATACCTCAAGATGACTTTTGGGAAAAAGCTTGTTTTTCAAAAAGGGAGATCATAAAGGTATAAGTGTTCTCAAATGTTGATTAGGCAAGATTAGTGGTAGATAGAAGGTATACTACAGGTTATTGTATATTTATGTAGGATATTCTCATTACATGGAGAAGTAAGAAGCAATTGGTTGTTGTTAGAAGTCAAAAGCGGAGTTTTGTACCTTAGGTCTAGGTATATGTGAAAGGATGTGGATTCTAAAACTTCTTAAAGAGTTAAACATCAATGTTAGTATACCTATGAGGGTCTTTTGTGACAACATAACTGCCATTAGGATTGCATGGAGTCCTATCCATCATGATAGAATGAAGCATGTTGAGATAGATAGGCATTTTATCAAAGAAAACATTGAGTCAGGGCAAATGGAGTTGACTTGTGTTCCTATTAGTTCCTAGGTTGTAGATGTTTTGACAAAGAGGTTATCAAGGGCCAAGTTTGAGAAATTAAACAGCAAGTTGAGAATGATTAATATCTTTTTTCCAATTTGAAAGGGAGTGTTGTTTGCCGTGTTTGCTGCCCTGCACATGTAGCTCATGCCCAGTGCCTATTGGTGTTAGGTTTCACATTTCTTTATTCCCTTTGTTACCTATTTTATTTAGTTTCCATATTCATGTTTGTTTCCTTTTTCTTTTAGTCAACGTTTTATGTGAATTAAGTTAGAAGTTATTTCCTTTCTTGTTTTCCTAATTGTAAGGGATTGGATTGGACCATTCTTTTTGTGGCCAACGTCCTTATATTTATTTTTCAGTTGCTTCCTTGATTGAATAACACGAAAAACTAGCAGGAGTGTTCTAGTTTTCTTCAATTAACCATATAACCAAGTGTCTCTTGTCTTGGCTTCCCTTTAAAGTTATTTGGTTGTCCATATAGCTTTCAAAACACATCCTTGGTATTGCAATGGTCACACCAAGGCCTTCCCTATTTTTTCAGCTTATAATCATTAGATTGAGACCCCTTTGCCACAAGAGTAGCAGATTCAGAATTAGTTGAGGGGTTTTAAGTGCCAGAAGTTAGTCTCTTTCTACTTTCCTTCCTTCTTACTTTAGAAAATACCTTTCTTAGAGAGGGTAAAGGATCTGGGCTTATGATTTGCCCTCTAATTTCTTCAAAGCCTGGAAAAATCATGTAGACCCTTTTTTCTTCTTTGAGATAATTGTAGTATGTTTCATCATCTGCATACAACCATTAGTGATTCTCATATAAATCTAGTTGCTACCAATTCTGGATCAGCACATTGAAGTACTACGTGACTGCTAAGTCATCTTGCATGAAGTCATGGAGGAAGGCTTCGATTTCTACAATGACAACTTTGTTCTTAATAGAGGAGTAAGTCTCCTTGGCTACCTCCTAAACCTCATGGGCTGTTTGATGCAACAAAAATTTTTTCCCTAATCTCAGTTGTCATAGAGTTGATCAACTAAGATTGTATGATACTATTTTCAGCTTCCCACATGAGGTACTTGGGATTCGCAGCACTGGGAGGTGCAATGGATCCAGTGAGAAATCGGCCTTACCTCTGCCTTTGATGAATAGCTGAACACTTGAAGACCATTGGAGGTAATTATGGCCATTCAAGTGATGAGGGGTGATGTTCCTAAGGGAGGATTTAGTGGAGGCATGGTGGAAGGAAGTAGAAGATGCGAACAAACATGGTGAAGACAATGAACTTGTCTAAGTCATTGTGCATTGCCCCTCTTGCCCATCGGCATTCAAGCTAAAGCCAAATTTGATAATGGTGAGATCAAGCTTTTGAAAAGCTTTGATACCATGTAGAATTTGGGAGGAATGATCAGAGTACTGTGATTTCATTCTAACTTTTTATTAATGTAAAAGAGTACATAGGTAGAGGGAGAAAAGATCTAAAAAGATCAGCCCTCAATCCCAAGATTTTAGGCAATCAAACTAAATCAAAAATAAAAACAAAAGATAACAGAGAAATAAAACAAACAGATTTAGTCAACTAAAATAAAAGATAAAGGAGGAAAGTAAATACATAAGAAATTTTGCAAAGGCATGGCTCCAAGAAGTTCCATGATTTCATGTGATCACTAAAGAAGCATGTTCAACACTAAAATTCAACTGATTCAACTCTAAAAAAAGGATCCTGTTCACATCAAGAGAAGAAAAGTAACCCAGGAGAATATACTATGGATTAAACTCTTCTTTTTACTTTGGATTACTTCTTGAATTGCAAAAGCTAATGTCAGGCCCGGTGGTGTAGACAACCCTTGTAATTAAGGTGATCTTTCCAAGTGATAGATATAACCCACCCGAAACCAAAGAGCTGAAAGACCTAAACCCAAAGCATCCTCACTACTTGAAGAAGTAACAACTCTTAATGTTGTAGGTATCAATTTCAATGGACATGTTTGCTTTCATCTTTGTTTGTCTATTTTAGAATAGCAGTCCGAAGGTAATCTTCTTGATAGTGTGGACAATAGTAGTGAGGGTTTTCTCATTGGTATGCTTGATATGGCTGAATATGAATTATAAGTATAGTGGTGAGTTTCAATTGTGTACCCTTGCTACAAAGTTAAAACCATGTTTTCTCAATTGGTAATTTCTTACATTGCAGTCATTTTTCCACAATTGAGTTATTCCAAAACTGTAGAAGTTGATACAACTTATGATATTAAGCAGATTCTTTTCTCAATGGCTCTATCTGATCTCATCAGTAATCCATCTTTTGGTGCGGACACATAGGACTTGGGACAATGTCCTACGTTACAACATTGTCTACTGTGTCTATATCCTTTTTGCAATTTTGTTCTGTTCTTTTGTACTTTAAGCAGTCCCTTCTGAAATTAGTTCTGAAATGCCTGGAAGAAGACAATGTACTATTGTTTTTATTGTCGCATGGAACAGCTCTACCTAAACCTCATACAAGGTTCTTGTGGGCAGGTGAGGTTCCATATTTAAGGTTTTCTAAATTCCTCCTAACCAAGAAAGTTGGGTTGCTCATTATCGGAAGAGTAAACTTGAAAAGGGGGAACAAAAAATGGACGAGGTGGAGGTGGGGAAAGGGGAGGAAAAAAAAAAAGAAAGAATATAACAGATTAAGGCTGGATGGATGAGAATTTCTCTTGTTCCAACTCCAAGTGCTTGTGTAACACTTTTCTCACCTCAAATATCTGGTTTTTGGCATTATTCAAACGCTTAAGTACTTAACTAGTGTAATCTGCAATGGTTTGGTTGATTTCTGATATTAGTCTGTCTTACTTTAATTATAAAATACTATTGCATTTTTTTCACTGCTGTTCGTTTTACCTAATAAAGTTAGTATTTACTTGTCTGCAGACCAAAATGGCCTACTTCTTCCTTTGTATCATCAGATGGATTAACCACTGCTATGGCCTACCGACTGCCTCATGTGGTATACATCATATTGTCAGAGTTGGTTTAATATATGGACCAGCTGAATTTGATCCAAATTGAATGATGGTTGTGACTAAGTTAGTAATTCAGGTCATGGGAGACAGGATAGGGAACATAAGATGGTGGGATGTGACAACTGGAAACTCTTCTTCATTCAGTACTCACAGGGAAGGAATCCTGCGTATCAAATTTTCACCTTTTGTACCTGGGGACTGTAGCCGGGGGCGTGTTGCAGTTCTGTTTTATGATAATACCTTTTCTGTTTTTGATTTGGTAAGCATAGAATATGGCTTTTCCTGGATCATATGTGCACTTTCACTGTTATTATATTTTTAAAGTTTGTATTTTTTGTGTTTAATCAACACAAAAGATTACTTTTAAATGGTAGCAGGATTTTTTTTGGGTTGTAAAAGAAAAATAAGAATTGGAGCTTCTCTGTGAATGAGAAGCAAAAATTGATATTTTAAAGACAAAAATGCCTTCAAATAAAAAATTACAAATATTAATAACATTGCTAAAACACAATAGTAGGAAGATTTGACTAAAAACTAAACTGCTTCATTGTTATAGCAGTCTTTCACCAAGTGAATTTTGAAAAGCAAATTTTTTAAAAGAGCAAAAATTTTGCAGCACTGCCAAACAGGGCTATACAGCTTGTTATGAACTTCTTCATAATTTTGATGTATTTATATTAAATCTTGGTTTCACCAGAGACTGAAGACCTTTCTTACACGGAAGTTAGACTCTTAATTAATTTCATATCTATCTAAATCTTCATTGAAATTGGTTAAGGATATAAAGATCAAGACTTGATTTGATATTTCCCTCATTTTCTTTCCAGCTTCTATCTTGGCAGTTTTGTTTCTCCTACATATTTGATTATGCCCCCATTTGGCTGGTTGCAAATTGTAATAGTTTCATGTTAAAGGAACTCAAGCTTTTCATTTAATTAAAGAAGGCTGTCAGTTCTCATGTCTCGTATTGGATGGCTTCTCTAGCAATTTGGCATATTTGAGGCACAAAAAGAAAAGTAGGAAATTTTTTTTTTTTTTTTACTTTGTTTAAATGTTGACAAGCATATCACCTCTAGTAAATATCTTTTTTCCTTTGATTATTATCTGAACATTTTTTTTTTGGCAGGATTCACAAGACCCCTTGGCCAATTCTTTTTTGCAGCCCCAATGTCCTGGAACCCCTGCATTGGAACTTGATTGGTTCCCCTTGCGAAGCTATAAGAATGACCCACTAATATTGTGCATTGCTGGAGTTGACAGTAGCTTCCGCCTTGTTGAAATTAACGTGTAAGTGTCAAGTCTCTATTAAGGGACAGGATATGGTTAGTGGTCTAGAACTCTAGATGATGTTATTAAGGCTTACACAGATTGGATGGGGGAAAGGTGTTATATATATGTAATGATCCCAACCGCTAGAATGTATTCAAAGCTAGGGTTTGGCATGGTGACGTGTCACATCACTAAAGAGGTGTAGGAAGAAGTTGGGAAAGTAGTTTAATGGAAAAGCAACTGTGAGCTAACCTTCTTAAGCCTGAAGTCTTTGTTTAAACATAGTCAAGTTAAAAAAGATTAGGAAGTCTGAACCAGTGTGCATCATAATTTGCTGTGCTGTGATGATATAATTTTATGATATAAAATTTTAATTATTGCAGACTCTGTATATCAGCTTAACATGGTGCAACACCGATAGATGTTTATTGCATGTGTCTAATCTTTTAGATATTTGGGATTATCATCTTCAAGGTGGTTGAAATACTGAATGATTATAATCTAGATGGGACATTGCCGACACTAGTTGTTCCAATGTTAGGAATTTTTTTTTTTTCAAATTCCAATGCTTCCTAAGTTACTCCAGTTTTTAAAGTGAACTTTGTTTGTGATCAGTGATGTGCTTTTTTTTTTTTTTTAAGCAGAAGTGATAAACGATTTGGTTATGCGCCCCATCTCAAAACTATGAAGGAGAGATTCCGGCCAATGCCTTTGTGTTGTCCAATACTACTCCCTACACCACATGCCCTGGTAGCATGCCAGCATTTAATTTACTGATTTTACCAAAGAGACTGCATATCATATTTTCCTGCAATAGTTTACTATTTCAAATCTCACTGTTTATATCGTATAGATAAATGTATAATGCTAGCGTTAGTAATGATGTGCACTAATGGATGTAACAAAGAACGTGAACATTTAAACGATAACCTGGAGATGATTTCTTAGAGTATGATCATTCTCATCCCTTGGTATATTAATCACGATATGATACTAGAGTATTTATTTTCTTCTGACCATCAACAAGGCTTTTAACTGAAAAGAATCAAAGTTATTATTTAATATTCTTCATGCTTTTATTCTAAGTTACGAGTCAGTCATAGGCTTCATTCTTTAAGCTAGCCTGACAATAATGCGCTATTATCAGCATTGGTCTGTGGTCTGCCTAAGTCATTTTCCTAAATGGGTTTTTCTTTTTCTTCCTTTGTTGAAAGGTTTGTACAAAATCATCAGTCTTGAATAGAATATGGTTATAATTGATCATGTCTAAGCTCTATATTATTATTTTGGGAAATTTACATTTTGCTCTCTGAGCTAAAGCATTATTACCAAAATGGTATATGAACTTTAAAATGTAACAAAAACACCCTCTCAACTTTGAAATGTAATGGAACACCCCCCATATGCAATGTTCCAAGTTAAGGGGGTGTTTTGTTATGAATTAAAGTTCATATCTTAACTTTGTAATTAGGCCTTAGCTCAAGAGGATAAAATGTAGTTTCCCTTTTCTTCTCTATTTTTAAAGTTGGCAGTTTAGGCTTTAAAGTTGGGCCAGTCTCTCAAGTCGAGCTTAACTGTACTTGTGCCTTTGTGTTGGCTTATAATGAAAGCCAAATCTAAACCATTAAAGCCTCTAAAAGTTTTTTTAACTTTTCGTTCAATATTTAGATACGATGGAAGTTTTCCTGCCTTTTAGTTTTGGAATGGCTTCTTCTTTTACTAATAGAATTGAATTCCAGTCAATGACTGTAACATGTCTTAATTTAAAAGGAAATATAACTATGCTCCCCTACTTTCTGCACGACATCAAAATTTTTTTTAGATGTGTAGTAAACTTTTGCTGGACAAAAACCATTATCTATAAAATAATATCCTCTTTGTATGATTTAAAAATAAAAATATTCTTTTTTTAATGAACCATATATAAAATCAAATTTTAGATTTCAATGCCCGATTAGATGGCTCATGACTTGAATTTTCATTGAGGCCTCTTCACTATCTGATTTAATTTCGGCCTCCTAGTTATTAAATTGCTCTTCCATCCTTATTAAGAATTCATGTTGGCATGTAGCAGTTTTGAAGTAACTGATAGAATCCTTTTGGCCAATTTGTCAAAACAGAGAAGGGAAGAAGCAATGTAAAATAGAAGATCCAGGCTTTGTCTTCTCTAAATTATGTTAGTGCTACAGTCATACTGTCATGTATAATTGAAGTACCTGAATAGGATATTTTCCCTTTAGAAATTCATTGTATTTTTTCCAACATTTGTCTTCTGAGGTTTGTATAAAATAAGGACCCTCAGGAAATTAGAGAGAGAGAGATGCTACTTAAAAAGCTTAATTGGCTTTTGCAGTCAGTGTTAAACCATAGAACTTCAAATTCTATAGTTTCTGCTAGATAAACATGCTGTATGTTTTTTCCTAATTAGTTGGTAATTTATGCCCATGACGTTTTGCTTTGCTTGATGTGTGGCTAAACTGCATGCCTATTTCAATTGCTCTGCTAAATCTTTACTGATGTTGCTACAGGCATTGAGGATGATTTTGCAATTGGGTGTTGAACCTTCTTGGTTTAATACTAGTAGTACAAGCATAAGAAAGAGGCCTCGCTCCATTCCTGGTACTCCATCATCTACCGAGGATCTTCGTACATACATGATTGATTTACCACCTTTTGGTGACACTGCAGTGCCAGAGATGCTTCTGAAAATATTGGAACCATATCGAAAAGAAGGTTTATATCTTCTTATGCATAGATTTTCATCATGAAGATTCTTATGTTTGGCAATTCATATATTTGGTGTTTTAACCGTTACCAACGTTCCCATCTCTCAAGGGTGCATACTTGATGACGAGAGGGCAAAGTTGTATGCTAGTGTGGTGAATAAAGGTTGTGCCATTAGGTTTGCCTTTGCTGCTGCAATACTTGGTGAATCCTCAGAAGCTCTGTTTTGGCTACAGCTGCCTCAAGCACTCAAACATTTGATGAATAAGCTATTGAAAAAGCCTCCATCAAAAGCACATGTATCTGAATCGGTCCCACAGGTTGATGAGACATCTGTGTTGTCTAGGATAACATCAAAAGGAAAACCAACGGAAAAAATGGGTAGAGATACAATGGTAAGTTTCTGAGTTCTATTATAGTTTCATCCCCTGTTTGATCACTTGTCCTGCCTTGTGGTGTCCCACATTCCCATTTTTGTCTGAGGAGTTGTTTTTACATTTGAATCTATGTCATATTCGTCAAAGTAAGTTTGGCAATTTAATTAGCAGAGTCAAGGTCAACTTAGATTGATGGCGTTTGACCAGAAAGAGTTGTGGGAAAGTGCTAGCGAGCGCATTTCTTGGCATGAAAATCTAGAGGGCGAAGAGGTTATACAGAACCGTGTGCATGAGTAAGTAAATCTGGTATTACTTATGATATCATTTTTATGAAGAGTATGTTTAGTTCAACTTCTTAATTGCAAAAGGTTTAGCTTAACAGTCTTGTGTCAGACTCTGCAGTTGTAATGCAAGGAGGAGGGATTTTACGAATGCTGAACTATATAAAAAAGAATATTTATAATATAATAATAAATGACCTCAACCTTAATACTAGTTTAATACCTAAGACTTAGAGAGCCTGCTTGAAAACTCAATTCAGTTCTGAGATTGAAAATTTTCAGCTCTGAAAATATGTTTGTTAAAAACCTACCAAAAATAAATTTAGGTCAATACGTGGGATCCGCTTCTTATTTAAATAAATAATGGTTTCCCTTAGTATAGCCTCATATGTATCATTGAATTCCAATAGTTTTTTTTTTATTACACGTCCAGCACATAACGTGAAAATCTTTTCAAACATTAGATATTCAGTTCGCGAATTTTTCATCATTATTTTTTCAGCACTAAATTCAGTGCTAGAACTTCCAGCTTTACCAAAACACACCCTTGGATGCTTATGAGTTGCGATTATAGCTTTGGCTTTGCATTGTAACCTAGTGATGCAGTGACCCAAAAAAAAAACAGAAAAAAAGAAATTGTTCCATTCCTTAACTAATTTGAGTAGTAATATTACATCTCCTATGTTTAAGTTCTATTCCTTCTAGAGGATATACTCACTTGGCAACTCCTGCATTTTCTACTGTCAGGCTTGTGTCAGTTGGAAACTTAGAAGTTGCAGTTAGTTTATTGCTTTCCACTCCACCAGAGAGCTCTTACTTCTATATGAATGCTCTCCGTGCAGTTGCTCTCTCTTCAACTGTTTCAAGGTCTCTCCATGAACTTGCAGTAAAGGTGAGTTTAAGTTGGACATGAGTCTGTTTTTCCATCACAGTTAAAACTTATGGTTGGTTTATGATAGTATAGTTCATGCACAAAGTTACTTATTACATCATGTTAGGTTGTTGCAGCAAACATGGTGAGGGCCGACAGGTCACTAACAGGCACCCATCTTCTCTGTGCTGTTGGAAGATATCAAGAAGCATGTTCTCAGGTCGGGCTGCATTTTTAATGATTCTAGTAATCTCTGTGCTTTCTAGGATTTGGTATTACAATGCAGATTTCATTCAAACCCAGATGCATATACTTCTAATCTTTTTTACCTGGGTGCAGTATGTCAGTCCTATAAAATTGTTAGTTTGGTTGCTTGATGCATTTTCTGTGATGTACTGATTATGTATTGAGCCTGCACCTTAACAGTAAATATTTAAATTTTTCTTATTGAATCAAAGGTTTAAACTTTCATGGGGTTTCTTTTCTTTTTTTTCCATTTAAGTGGTAACTGTATCCAAGATTTAGCAGAGTTTACCCCAAAACAAAAAATTGTGGCAAAAAGTGTGATTGCAGAACTTTCAATGTGTGATGGAAGTGAATCATATTATAGTTTGCTGAAATCATGAAATTTAAATTTAATTATGTGTGAATACATGTATTGTAATTAGTCTTTATTGTAATTTTTATCGGTATTATACCTTTTGTATTGCAAATATTACATCATGTCATAGGAATAAGATGAGAAATCAGTTTTTGCCTCATTAGTTACATGGTATGAGAGCTCAGAATTTCTCAGCTCTCTCTTTCTTTTGGTCTAAATCCCTGTGAGCCCTAGTCCTCATTTTCACCCATCAGCTAGCATTCATCACTTTCTCTGGGAGCCTTCATTGCTATCTCTACTTAAACCCATTATTTTTTCGTCCCCTCGAGTGACTTTTATAGTCACTAGATCTGTTCTCTGCCTTCGCAATTTCTGGTCCCACTTGAGCATGCTGCTCACATCTCTGCTTCATTCGCACGTCCAATATTCCTTCATCCCCTTGTTGACGCATTCTTCGCTCAACCAGTATATATTATCGAAACCCATTCCATTTGTCGCCAGGCCACCTGTTCTGTTTTTTAACCCTTGTTCGACCCATACCCATCTTCTTATTTCTCCACTAAAAAAAAAAAAAGTCCTCTTCCAACCCTCAAAATTATCTTAGTCAATTATGTCTTCATCCTCTCAAACCTCTATCCAAACCCAAATTTTTTTGCAACCCGACACTAATACTCCTAGCCAAACAAGTGGGGAATTACAAGCTATTCATTCAGCCTTCAAATTGAATGGTAAAATCTACATGAAGTGGGCTCAAGTGGTTAAAACATTCCTGAAGGGGAAAGGAAAACTGAGTCGTCATCTTAGAACAGGACCTAAAAAGGGGGGATTCCAAATTTAATGCCTGAGATGAGGAGGATTCCATGGTCATGTCGTGGCTCTGGTATTCAATGTTGCCAGAAATTAGTGACACATTCATGTTCCCGCCTACAGCTAAAACGATATGGGAAGCTGCCCAACAAACATACTCCAAAGCAGGTGATGCTGCCTGGGTATTGAATAGGGTGATCGTTCAGTTACATAATACGCAAATTTGCTCAAAAATTTGTGGCTGGAGATGAAGTACCATAGGTGCATTGAGATGCCATGTGGAAAAGATGCAGATGTGTTAAAAGACTTTATTGAGAACAAAAGAGTGTGAGTTCCTTGCTGGTCTGAATGTGGAGTTTGATGAGCACAAATATTAGGAATGAAAGAGTTACCCTCACTAAAAGAGGTTATCTTTATTATTAATTTTGAAGAAAGCAGAAGAGGAATAATGTTGTATTCACAAGCCATGTTGGGGAAGACTCACGATAAAACATTGTCGGCATCAAAGTCCGAAGGAGGAAGGACGGAAGTCACGTCTACAAGTAAAGATCATCTCTGGTGTACTTTTTGCAAAAAGCCTCGTCATACCAAGGAAGTTTGTTGAAAGATTCATGGCAAATCGCCTAGTTCTTAGTGGAGCAGGAGCACTAGAAATAGTGCTCAGTGAAGCCGAGTGCATATGACCCAGGCTAAGGAAGAGGAGTTACCAAATGATGGGTAGATAGGTGGTGAACAGCAGAACGTGTTCAACAAGGAAGGCATTGTTAGGCTTAAATCACTTCTTGAATCTCTTGAGCAACCTCCAGGTAGATGCTCCATGACAACCTCAGATAAAACTCACTCTTCATTTTCTCTAAGTGCTTCTAAATCTAATATACTAACTAATTAGGTTATTAACTGTGGAGCCACAGAGCACATGACACACTCTTCGCATAAATTTCTCACATACCAACCATGTCCTGGTAACAAGAAAATCATTGCTAGGAGTGTGCAAAGCTTGTCCGGCCCAATTGGCCAGGCTTAGCCCAACCACTATTAGGCCGAGACGAGTTGTGAAATTTAAAGAAAAAAATTGGAACAAGGTCAGGTCATGATAACATCTTGGATCAGGATAGGTTTCAGGCCAACCTTCTGGCCCTTAGGCCCGGCCCAACCCGAGGTGTATATATATATATATTTATATATAAAAAGATAGGAACTAACTTTAAAAGAATTCTTTTTTTAAGAGTTTTTTTTTATAATTTTAGTTAAAAATTTCTAAACATATTTTATAAATTATAAATAGCTAGAGGGGTCAAGATCTCTGTTAGGACTATTCTAAGTATGATTATCACATGTATGTAAATAAAATAAAATTAGAAAATACATATTTTTTCAAATTTTAGCTACTATATTTGTATTTTCTTCTTTGAACTTATGTTTTTTTATGTCAATTGCATAAATTTTGAAAAAATATATAAAAAAGTGGTTATATACCCAAAATAATTGAGCAAATATAAAGATATAAAATTTTAAAACTTTAAATTTTTTTCTTTAAAATATTTTTAAAAAAATTGGCCTAATAGGCCCATTCCTAACCCAGTTTGGCTCGATAATAATTGGGCCAGATTCGAGCAGAACCGTGCTTGGGACAAAATTTTTGTCTCAAGTTCAAAATTGAGTTAGAACTTAGGTTAAAGCAATTCCCAATTTGTGCACACCCCTAAATCATTGCTACCGATGGATCTTTGGCCACTATTGCAGGCCAAGGAGATATTGTTTTGAGTCCATCCATAGCCCTTGAAAATGTGTTACATGTTCCCAAGTTATCTACAAATTTGTTATCCATTCATCAACTTTCAAATGATCTGAACTATAATGTTGTGTTTTCTCATGACTCTTGTGTCTTTCAAGACCAAGTTACGAGGAGGATGATTGGGCATGTTAAGGAAAGACATGGGCTTTACCATCTTGAATTACCTAACAATTCCAACCAATGTCATTTGTCCTCTTTTTTCTCACTCAAATAAAGACCAAATCTGGCTTTATCACATTCGATTTGGGCATCCTTCATCTAATGTGCTCCTTGTCATGTTCCTAAGTTGTTTAAAGATGTTAACCTTAGTGATTTTCCTTGTGATGTTTGAGTTTGCAAAACATTGTCGTGTTTCATTTCCTTCAAGTAATAAAAGAAGTACTGATCAATTTTTCTTTAATCCATAGTGATGTTTGGGATTCATCTTGAGTTCCCAATGTTTTAGGGGCTTAATGGTTTATTTCAATGACAATTGCACTTGGGTTACCTGGATTCATTTGCTTAAGCAAAAATATAATGTAATTATAATTTTTTCCATTTTTCATACAAGGATCAAAACCCAACTCAATGTAGGAATTAAAAGAGTGAGAACAAACAACGCTAGAGATTATTTCAATCATGGGTTGACTTCCTACTTTCAAAAAGAAAGAATTATTTTTGAGTCATCTTATGTGCATACCCCACAACAAAATGTATTAGCCAACTAAAAAATGGCCATCTCTTAGCATCTATTCAAGCTCTCTTGTTTCAAAATAATGTTCCTAAAAATTTTGGGGAGAGGCAGTCCTCCCTGTTGCTCATTTGAACGACTATACTCCTTCTCATATCCTTAATTTCAAAAGTCCTAGGAGGTTCTCTCTCAATATCTCCCAAACTGCACTATGTCCTCTAAATTACCCCCCAAAATGTTAGGTTGTCTCATTTGTTCACATTCATCCTCATGATCACAGTGAACTTGATCCTAGAGTTATCAAATGTATATTTATAAATGGGTACAAGTGTTACACTTATCACTTGCAAAACCTATGTATCTACTAATGTCTCCTTTGCTAAAAATGAGAGCTATTTTTGAAACCTTATTTTCAAGGGGAGATGTCATCTGTAGAAGATAAGGATTACTTTTTGACAGAACTATCCATATTAGACAAGACAGTTTCTGTATCTCCTCTTCTAACCCCTGGCCAAGTTGAATAGCCTGTCCATGTGCCAAATAAATCATCCTTAAGTCCTCCTAATCTTGAAAAACCCATTGATCCTATAAAGCCACTGCAGGTCTACTCAAGAAAAAGAAAGCTTATGATTGATCCTGTGCAAGTTCAAGAATCCAAATCTACACTTGGAAATGAAGTAAGTTCTCCTCAAAGTCCACCTATTTTTGACTTAGATATACCAATAGCCATGAGGAAAGGTGTTAAAAAATGCACACAATATCCTTTATCCAATTTTGTGTCCTTTGAAAAATTGTCTTCCTCTAACAAGAGTTTTTTGAGTTACCTAAATAGTTTAGCCGTTCCACTAACTTTGTTTGAAGCACTTGAGAAAGAAGAGTGAAAACAAGCTATGAGGATTGAGATGGAGGCATTAGAGAAGAACAAAACGTGGGAGCTTGTAGACTTACTGGTGGGGAAGAAACCAGTTGGATGTAAATGGCTTTTTTTTAATAAAATATAACTCTGATAGATCCATTGAGAGGTACAAAGCAAGGTTAGTTGCTAAAAGATACACATAGACCTATAGAGTTTATTATTAGGAGACATTTACACTTGTTGCAAAGATAAATACAATAAGAATGTTATTATCCCCAATGGCTAATTATGATTGGCCTCTATAATAATATGATGTAAAGAATACTTTCTTTTATGGAGATCTTGATGAAGAAATTTATATGGAAGTTCTACTTAGTTTTAGCATGAATCTAAAGAAAAGTCAACTATGAAAGTTAAGCACTCTATGGGCTTAAAGAATCCCCCAGTGCATGGTTTGATAGGTTTACTAAAGTCATGCTTAATATAAAATACAAAGTAAGTTATGGTGATCACACTTTATTTGTCAAACACTTTGCCTCAAGGGGAGTTACTGTGATATTAGTTTATGTGGATAACATTATTGTTACGAGTAATGATTATGATGAAAGAGAGACTCTAAGAAAGTACTTAGCAAAAGAATTTGAGATTAAAGATTTTTGGAAGTTAAAATATTTTTTGGGAATAGAGATAGCAAGATCCAAAAAGGGAATTTATATTTCCCAACAAAAATATACTCTAGACCTACTTAAGGAAAATAGCTAAATTGGGATGTAAAGCATCTGATACACCAATTGAACCAAATAGGTGAGCCCATGGAAAACAAACCATTGGATAAGGATATATACCAATGGCTTGTTGGGAAGTTATTTTGCTTATAACACACGACCTGATATTACTTGTGCTTTCAGTGTAGTAAGCCAATTTATGCAAAATCCTAAAGATAATCATTTCAATTTTGTACACAAAATACTACATTATCTAAAAGGTAGCTCAGGTAATGGAATTCTCTTCAAGAAAAGCACAAGAATGGAAATGGATGCTTACATAGATGTTGATTATGCTAACTTAGTCACAAACCGAAGATCCACATCTGGGTATTGTACTTTCTTGGTAGGAAACTTGGTAACATGGAAAAGTGAAAAACAACTTGTTGTGGTGAGATCTATTGCAAAAGTAGGATTCCGCTCAATGGCAATAGGCATTTGAGAGTTGTTAAGGGTTAAAATTATTCTAGAATATTTGAAAGTCACATGGGAGGCTCCAATGAAACTATGTTGTGACAATAAATCAGCAACCAATCCAGCCTATAACTTTTTGCAACATGATAGAACTAAGTATGTGAAGGTGACATTTTATAAAGGAAAAACTTGAAAATGTGCTGATTTGCACCCCTTATATTCCTTCAAAATAGCAGATAGCTGATCTATTAACTAAGGGGTTGTCAAGTTCAGCATTCCAAAGGATAATAAGCAAACTTGGGATGACAAGTATCTATACCCCAGCTTGAGGAGGAATCTTGAAATCATGGAATTTAAATGTAATTATGTTTAAATATATGTGTTGTAATTAATCTTTATTAGTCATTAGTGTAATTTTTACCATTATTATACCTCTAATACTATAAATATGTAACTTGGTCAGAGGAATAAGATGAGGAATCAATTTTTGCCTTATTAGTTCCGTAGTTATAAGAGTTATAAAGCATGATTTCTCAGATCAGCATGTTGTATTTCTGAATGCTACAAGATTTCCTAGTACATCACTCTGAATTTGGTGCCCCCAAAAGACCAAGTGATTCAGTTGTTATTATTATTAGAAACTAGCATTGCATGCTTTTCACTGACTGTCCTCCTCTGGACTGATAATCTTGATATGTTTGTTCTCATGACTGAGCTTCGATCTCTTGGAGTATTAAATTGATTAAAATTCCTAAGCAATCGGAATAAGTTTTCAAATATGTAACAACATTGTTCGAACTATCTATCTTATCAGCAGAAGTTGCTACTTATGATTCCGTACATATTAATAATTAAAAAATGCTTAGCCAAGCAAAGGTAGACAAATAAATTTATAGATCATTATGGAAAATTGCTTTCTATGTGGGCTCCACAACTGGGGACAATGCATCCACTTTTGTAAATCCCACACGCACCAACTCTTACTGAGATTTGAACATGAGACCTCTAAGTAGCACTGTTGAAGTACAAAGTACTCAACCACTGGGGTATTAAGACAATTATGACTAGCTACATGTGGTTCCTTTTACCATGGATGGATATATCGTAATGTGACCTTCCTTGCTACTTAGCCTAGAAGAAATTTGTTGGGCATGTTACAATTTAGAAAATGAACTTGACAGACCCTTAGCTTTTCCAGAACTTCATAAATAAATAAATAAAGGAAAAAAGTTTTCAACATAATAGCTTGGATTTTCTAAAGAAATATAGCATCATATCTTTATGCAGCTACAAGATGCTGGATGTTGGATGGATGCTTCAACCTTAGCTGCTAGTCACTTGAAGGGATCAGATTACGCAAGGTTCTTACTGCTTTTAATTTATTGCAATTGTTTCTTCATATGAATGCTACTTTCATTCGATGTCATAATCTCTTATGCCACATTTGCAGCATTACTTCTAATGCCCTGACTGAATGACAAATTGTGAATCCCATGCCAGTTGTTCTTTTAATTGTGAATTTAACATATTTTTTCCTTTTAAACATGAACACGTCTCTGTAGTTGCATGACCATGCGAAAGATTTTGAAACTTTTATCATCATGATTAGGAGATTTTCCCTATATTTTGTATTATTTCAGAGTGTTGCAAAGGTGGGCTGGATATGTCCTGCGCACTGAACATAATATCTGGAGGTGCGACTGTCCTTTCTTCAAATCTTCACCCTAACAAAAATTGACTCAATATGAGCTCACAATGGTCCAATGCAGGGCTCTGATTTTGTATGTTGCTGCCGGTGCACTACAAGAGGCATTGGCAGCTCTTCGCGAGGCTCAACTACCTGAAACAGCTGCAATGTTTATCCTTGCATGCCATGAGATCCATGCAGAAATAATTGCCAACTTATGTAGTACGGATGATGAAAGTTCTTCCCCCAAGGATAAGCTACTACACTTGCCTGGTCTAGATCCGCAGAATGAAGATGTCATTGCCGCTGGTGAATATTTTGGGCAATATCAGAGAAAATTGGTGCATCTATGTATGGATTCACCGCCATTTTCTGACTAGTGAAGGTCTTAATAGATGAATTTAATTTTCTCATTTATATGCATAAAACCAGTGGATTAACTCGGCTCAAAAATGAAAGTTAGTAGGATGACTACTTTATCTGTACTGCCTGTTCTCTTGTGCAAAGGATCAGAGGCTTTAAGTACATAACTCGTTGCTAGAAGTGAATAGTGGGAGGCAGTGACCTAGTCCAGTCCTAGAGCAACTTGGAGGAACAAGATACCAGATTCTTCTATGGATCTCAATATTATAGATTACAGTAAATATATCTAGCATTATGTTGAGAATACAACCATGGGAGTAATAGCGCTGTTGTAGCTCGTGTATAAAATTTTGTTAACAACTTATCACGAAGTTGGATGGTATCTAATTAGACTTTCAAATGAGGATACCTTGTTCCTTAGAAATGCTAATTTATTGAATGATATATATATATATATATATATTTCACGATCTCATTTTTATTTTGTTTAGTCTTACAACATGGTATTCTGCTCTTATCCTCCTATCATCTTGATGTTATCAAGAGCGGCCGACTTAAGTGACAGCGATAGAACCTCAACAACAATTCATAATTTTTTTTTTTTGGGTAATTAAAACTTTGTAGCAGCAGCATGGATGAAGTTGCTAGTTACAACCGAGGAATTGAGGCTGAAGCCGGAGTGAAAGTACAAATTTTGCTTTAAATTAAATACTAATTTGGAAGCATGGCCGCCGGAGCTTCCAATAGAGAGATAATCTGCTGCGTTGTTAGCTTGTCCCACGCAATTCAAGTGGATGGAGTTTTCAGGCTTTCTGTTGCGAAGCGGATAAACCGCATCAATCTTTTTTGGAGCTTGTCCGTGGTTCGCAGCAAAAAGCCAAAGAAATGGCTTGAGTCTGCTGTGACAATGGATAGGTTTATTTGTGTCCAAATGATCAAGCAGGAGATTTTGAGGAGGAATCCCCACTGGTTTCCAAGTATCAAATTCGAAAATCGGTGCGCATGAGATGGTTTTGGCCACAATATAATCTGGGAGACCAAAGGTGAGAGAGTCAAATAACCAAGAATTGCCGGAGTAACAACCAACCTTCAAGTAAGAGTCATTCCTATTTAAAGGTCCCTCGGTGAAAGCTGCGGATCGGACCAATGCCCAACCAGTTGTCTCCCAAAAACTAATATTGATGCCATTCTGAAGAATATTATTTATTTAATTAATACATTTGATATGGGTATCTAAAATATCTATTGTTATTATTTTTTGTACGTTAGTTAGTTGCAAGAATGTAGGAAGGAACAAAAACAAGTTATAGAGAGCCCAAGTCTTACGTAGGCTATGCATTTACAGAACACACGATGCCCTGTATATATGTGCTCTTTGCTCATGAATGTAAATCTCAAAGATTTTCCACTACAATTTCTTCATGGTATTAGAGCGATAACAATTCTGGGCCTGCAAAAGAACTGTGAGATCATTATATGAGAGAATGGCAGACACTAACAAAGACAAAGCTACAGGCAAGTCTTCAAACGTCAACCATGATGTGAGCTCTCCGTTTTTCCTACATGCATCTGATAACTCTGGTCAAGTGTATGTAAGTGATTTGTTGAATGAATCCAATTATGCAGAATGGCTAAATGATATGACAAATACCCTCCTTGCAAAGAATAAAATGGGGTTTGTAGATGGGACCATTGAAAGACCTGGAGTCGACTCAGCAAATCTATCACACTAGATGAGATGCGACGCCATGGTGAAAGGATGACTCAAAAGTGCCATAGACAAGTAGATACGGACTAGTGTTCGGTATGCAAAGATGGCGAGGGAGATCTGGGTGGATCTCCAAGAGCGATGTGGGAAAAGGAGTTCACCAAGGTTGTATGAGCTCAGAAAGGAGATAGCAAACCTGAAGCAAGACAAGGACTTGGTGCCATCGTATTATATGAAACTGATCGTTGTGGGATGAACTTCAATCGATTGCACCTCTACCAAAGTGCAATTATGGAGGCTACAAGTGCATAGTGCAAAAGGAATTCTCGGAGATGAGGGATCGAGATATGCTTTATGATTTTTTTAATGGGTCTTAATGAGGAGTTTGGGCCAGTTAAGACCCATATATTGAATACGACATCGTTGATGAGCTTGGGCGAGACGTACCATCTCGTTGCAGAAGACGAGAAACAGAGGCAAGTATCGTTGGTAATGAAGTCGGTAATGGAGACAGTGGTGTTTCAAGTACAAGGTGGATGCAAGAAAGAAAGGGTTAAGTGTGCACACTACCAAAAAATAAGACACACCAAAGATCGTTGCTATGAAATCATTGGTATCCGCTGGATTGGAATAAGCAGGTGCGTAAGGAGAAGGGAGGATCCTGGAGTGAGAAGAAACCAGGACCGAAAGCAGCCTAAGTAAGATCTGGTGAAAGCCCAATACCAGGACTCACTATAGTGCAATATGAACGTCTCATTCAGAACCTGAATCAATTCATAAAGTCTTAATCTCAAGACCAACAGTTGGCGATGAACATGGCAGGTAAACTTATTTTTGGTAAACCATGGGTAATAGATTCTGGTGCAACTGAACATATATCTTGTGATAATGAAACTTTGCTCAATGAAAGAAAATATAATCATCTACTGGTTAAAATTCCCAATGGTGAAGACGTTCCTGTAAAGGGGATTGGAGAAACCAGGTTGCCAAATGGAATGTTAGTTAAGGATGTGTTAAGAATACCAGAGTTTAAATGCAGCTTGATATCAGTTAGCAAGATAACAAATGATTTTGATTACCTTGTGATCTTTGGCTAGAATTTTTGTGTGATTTAGGACCCAAGAATGATGAAAGTGATTGGGATGCGGAAGCTCTATAATGGACTGTATATATTGGAGACAACAGAGCAAGGAATAAAGGCTATGACAGTTCATGGATATGGAGACCCAGTTATATGGCATTGGAGGCTTGGACATGCTTCAGCAAAGAAGATGAAGCAAGTAAACATGCCTGTCAATAAAATTTCTGAATGTTGTGATTCATGTAATAAGTCCAAGTTCACAAGGCTACCTTTTGTCGACAGTTCAATAAAAAGCATTTCATGTTTTGATTTAATGCATTGTGATGTTTGGGGTCCTTATAAGGTACCATCATTAACTGGAGCGATACTTTATCACCTTAATTGATGACTATAATAGAATGAGTTGGGTATTCTTGATGAAGAGCAAAACAGAAGTGAGTCATTTATTAATAAATTTTTTGAACATGATCAAAACACAATATGATAAGAGAGTGAAGCAAATACGAACTGATAATGGGACTGAGTTTAAATCACTTGAAGCACTAAAGCATCTCGAAAGCAAAGGAACATTGATGCAAACATCATGTGTGCACACGCGACAACAAAACGACGTAGTAGAAAGGAAACATAAGAGTATAATTCAAATGGCATGAACTCTGAGAATCCATGCAAGTTTGCTAAGAGAATTTTAGGGTGAATGTGTCTTAACAGCAGCTTACATACTTAACAGGTTGCCCATGCGTGCAATCAATGATTGGATCCCATGTGAAGTCTTGACTGGAAAACAAGCAAGTTACAGCCATTTAAGGGCATTTAGATGCTTAGCTTACATTCATAACATAACAAACAGAGATAAGTTTGAAGTAAGGGGGAGGAAGTATATGATCATCGAATACCCAATTGGCCAGAAGGGGTACCAAATTTTTGACATAGAGAAGAAGGAATTGTTCGTGTCAAGAGACATTATGTTTTATGAGAAGATATACCCATTTAAGGAAAGGAGGGAGAATTTGGAGCTGGGTCCAAATGTCATCCAAAATGAGGCTAAGGAAGAAAATGGGGTTGTGAGCATAGGCCCAGTAGGAGATGATCATCAATTTGAAAAGGTGGAATGAGAAGTCAACAAGACTGACGAAATGGAAACGACAAGTGGGCCAGATGAACCTACACCTGAACAAGGGCCCATCAAGGCGCTTGAAGATAATGGAACTTAGGTACTCGAGGCACCTCCACTGAATAAAAACATAATTGATTCCAAACGGATATATAATGTGAAGTATAAACTGAGTGGGGAAGTCAAGAGATATAAGGCATGCTTAGTTACACGAGGCTTCACTCAGGAAGAAAGGGTGGATTTCCATGAGATTTTCGCACTCGTTGCAAAATTGGTAACTCTTAAAACCTTACTTGCAGTAATAGCAAAGCGAGGATGGATTGGACATCAACTTGATATAAATAATGCCTTTTTTCATGGTGAGCTACATGAAGAAGTGTACATGCGAGTGCCTGATGGTTTTGTGCAGAAGGGTGACAATCGTGTGTGCAAACTTAAGAAGTCATTATACGGACTTAAGCAAGCATCTAGAAACTGGCATGCAAACTTCACCGACGCACTAACTTAGATTGGATTCAGACATTCAAGAGCAGATCACTCACTATTCCTCTTTAAGAAGGGTAAGATATTTATGACAGCTCTCATTTATGTTGATGATGTATTATTGGCAGGGAACAATATGAGAAAGATCGAGGAAGTAAAGAGCTACTTGGATAAGATGTTCAGCATCAAGAGTCTCGGACCATTAAAGTACTTTCTCAGCATCGAAGTGGCAAAAGCCTCCCGAGGTTTTGCACTGAGCAAAAGGAAGAATGCTATTGACATTCTAAAGGAGGCTGGGATGGAAGATTGTAAACCTGGCTTAACTCCCATCAAGCAGAATCAGAAGTTTAAAACACCCAAAGAATGTGAGAATGTCGATGCTTCAAATTTCAAAAGAGTTGTTGGCAAGCTGCTATATTTAATGATCACTAGGCTTGACATAGCATACACGGTAAGCATTTTAAGTCAGTTTGTGTCCAACCCTATGAGGTCTCACATGGATGGTGTTGAGAAAGTTTTAAGGTACTTGAAGTCAACACCAGGGCAAAGAATTTTGTTGAGCAGTGAAGGAGAACTTGACTGGAAGCATACTGCGATGTTGATTGGGGAGGTTGCCCTCTCACACGAAGGTCACACACTGGGTACATTGTTAAATTGGGAGGTTCTCCAATACCATAGAGGAGAAAAAAGTAGAGTGTTGTCTCCAGATCGTCTACAAGAGCAGAATACAGAGCAATAGCCACAGCATTAAGTGAGATAATCTGGTTGAGGTATTTGTTGAAGGAACTTAGAGCAGCACAAAAAGAAAGCATGATATTATACTAGGAAAACCAAGCTACGTTGCATATTACTATGAATCCAGTTTATCATGAGCGAACTAAACATGTTGAAATGGATTGTTATTTTGCACAAGAAAGAGTTGAAACACAAGAGATAAGGCCATGCAAGATATGGACAAGAAATCAACTCGTAGACATATTCATTAAAGGTCTTGGCAAAGACAAGTTTTGGTATCTTAGGGTCAAGTTAGGCATAGTAAATCTCCATGCTTCAACTTGAAGGGGAGTGAAAAATATTATTTATTTAACTAATATATTTGATATGGGTATCTGAAATATCTATTGTTATTATTTCTTATGCATTAGTTAGTTGCGAGAATGTAGGAAGAAACAAAAACAAGTTATAGAGAGCCCGAGTCTTACATAGGCTATGCAGTTACGGAACACACAATGCCCTGTATATATGTGCTCTTTGCTCATGATTGTAAATTTGAGAGATTTTCCTCTACAATTTCTTCGCCCCCACCCTTCAATAAATTCCAGTTAGCACAAGATATGCCTTTGCAAATTTCAGAAGATTTACCTAATTTTTTCTTTTCCAAATTAACCCCATAAACCCACTTGGGGCCAAAATTCGAAAGCTTATTACTGTCATGGTGATATCTCCATCTAAACTTAAGCATACCAATCTTCATTTTGACCCTAGCTCTAACAATGTCAAGCCCACCACAATCGTTGGGTTTAGAAACCAAATTCCAATTCATTACCCCAGAAGAAATTTCTATGAACGTTATCAATGTCTTCACAAATGGCTCTTAGAATAGAAATTGGATCCTCTCTCATGCACCTTCTTTTTGGTGCATATAGGAGAAAATTTGAGTTGTCTAAATTAAATTTTAATGGCCTAGATTTTAAAAAAAATTATTTAAAAAAATACATAATGAAAATAGTCTTTTAACTATGAACTTAAGAAAATAATGATTAAGATTAAAATAAATTTTGGAATCTAGGTTGTCCAAATCTAAATTCTCTCCTGTGCACACTAGAGAGAGCATGCATAGGAAAGGATAGAAATTCTTTAAGATGTGGAAGGTTTGACCATAGTAGTTTAGGAAAAAAGTGGTGACTGCATTAATTTGGGTAATTCTAAGAGATAGTTAGACATCCAATTACCCATCTTATCTCTTTTTTATTTTTTCCATTGACGAATGCAAGGTTAGATTTACTAAACCTTTTTAAGCTAAGAGAAAAACCTAAGATTAATATGTTGGTGGATGCCTAGCTAATTGCTCAAGCTATTGTAAGGTCTAAATTTAAAGAGATGAGGTCACTTTGTCCATACCACCAAGAGATTCAAAGCTATCAAGGTGCTACCATTTATAAGAATGGAATGGAATGTAGAGCTAACGCTACTCATAATCAATTTTATTTAACACTTAGAGTTTTTTTGACACACTATATTAGACTTAATAATATAAACTAATATAATATGTTATGAACTCATTACTTGTTTGGTGCAAATAATATATCATATAAGCTTACATACAAAATTCTTCTTATATATAAAAGTGATGTATAACTTAATTAAGCCTTGAATAGTGGGATTAGGCCTAATTAGATTTTGATGTACAAAGTTTTATCAATACTTTCATATTCCAACCTTCACTTATAGAGCTATTCATAGGTCAAGTTAGGTTTTGAATTTTGCATCAAGCTATTTTTTTTAAATTTAGTGCTCAAACCTAACTTGGTTGGTTTAGTATCAAGCGAGGTCAAAATGATTTTTAAACCTAGCCTAACCATATTTTTTTCAAAATTTTTTGACAAAAATTATAAAATGATGCCTAAAAAATAAATTTTAAATTTTTGTAAAATTACATTGTGCCTTTTAAATAAATTTTATATAAGTCCCTATAATTTTTTTTAATTTCATAAAAGCGAGCCAAGTCAAACTAGCCAACATGACTATTCCAACTCAACTTGGTCTATGGTGACCAACTGAGATTAGGAAAGAGTGATCATAGGTCGAGCCTGGCCCAGCCCAATGCTCAGCCTAGTTTTGTATCAAGCTTTTTTTTTTTTTAAATTTAGCTCGGTTTAATCTAGTACTAAATTGATTCGGTTACTTTTTTAAATTTTGATAAAAATTATAAAATAACTCTTAAAAAAATAAGTATTTATATAAATATTTATAAAATTATATTTTACCTCTAGAAAAATAAATTTTTAATATAAATCTCTATAGAATAATTTTTTAATTTAATCAAATCAAGTTAGATTAGACCAAATTGGCCAACATGACCAACCTAGTCATGTGGCTCAACCTAATAGTCCAACCTAATATGACAAGGTGAGACTAGATAGGGGTGATCATGGGTTAGGTCAAATTAGAAATTGGCCTCACTTAGTGCCTAATCCACTCTTGCATCGAACTCCTTTTTTAAGCCTAATGTGCGAGTCTGGTTCAGTCTAGTATCAGGTTGGACTAGTTTCCCCTAAGACCGACCACCAAGTATTATGTGTAGCCTTATTCACATGTGCTCTCTCTCTCTAAATTAATATAACATAATAAATTTGGATAAAAAGTATTTTTGTCAAGAGTTATTTTTTATCCCATCCAATGTTATACAATATATTACCACATATAGGATAATATTATCTTTTACAATATCATACCAAAATTTTAAAATTTTAAAAATTTTATTAAATTTTATTCTATTAAATCTTATCTTATACAGTGTACCAAATAAATCTTTAAAAAAATGATTTTGATAAAAGTCCAATTTATCATAAATTTTTTCTAAATCAATTTTTAACAACCATCTAGCGGGTTTTTGACCCAGATACTTGAGCAGTAACATTTTATTCTCCGTACACACGATATCGAACCTTAATTCCTCGGATACATTAACTCTTTTTTTTTTTTTAAATATGGGTCACGCCTCATGCTGAGGCGTGACCCATATTTTTTTAAAAAATTTTTTAAGGGTCACGCCTCATGCTGAGGCGTGACCCTTAATTAATTTTTAAATTTTTTTGGGGTCACGCCTCACGCAGAGGCGTGACCCTTTTTTAAAAAAAAAAAATAGTTTTTTCGTTCACATATATATATATATATATATTTTTAAAAATATTAAATAATTTAAAAATAAATTTTAAATTTTTTAAAACATAATAATTAAGATTGGTGTTAAAAAATATATAAAATAAATAATATAAAAATAATAACTATTACATAAAATATATATAATATATTTTTTATGTAACTATAAGGTTTTTTTTTTAAATTGTTAGAAGTGTTAAATCACGCAAATATTAATAAGAAAAAATTATTTGATAACAAAATCATAAAATTAAACAAAAATATTGATAAGAAGTAAAAAATTAATTGTCATCAGAATTATAAAATAAAATTTAATTGAGAATATTTTTTTTTAAATTATATAATTAAGTAAGATTATTAAAAATGTAAATGAGAAATTAATGAGAATTAATTGCTGAACTTAATAATAAAATAAAGTAGTTACAATATGTTATCATTGTCTAAAAAATAAAATTATGAGTACAAAAAAAAATAGAACATTCAGAAGAAATGGCTCCCAGTGTCACATCTAGTCCGTGGTCTTAATCGTCGACCACGTCGTGGAGAAGGATGTTGTTCTTCTTCTGTCTCTTGGACCTCGGACTCTTGCTCAGCTTCGCGTTCTTCATTATTGCCATCATTTTCATCTGCTTCGTTAAGATTCAATTGAGGTGACTGGATTGAAAGAATAGGTTGATCTGGTGTGACGTATCCCGTTTGTTGTGATCTAACAGATGACCCAGAATCAAATCTAAAAGCAGACATTGTTTGATTTGAGAATAGGGGTGTAAAAGGGACGGAACCGCTTGGCATGTAAAATGAAAAACTGACATCCCTGAAATCAGGAAAATACACTGGTGGCGTGGAAGAAGATGGACCTGCTATATCATGGTGTACTTGCGATTGTGTTGTTGGAAAAGATGGTTCAGCAACACTAGGAGGGTTTTGCATCTCTGCTGAGGTATAAAAAGAAGGACTAGGCATCGCAGATGTAGTACCAACATCAAAAGTAGTATCACGATAAGGCCGATCATCCACTATTGGTTCTCTAGTAGACATAAATCCATGCGCTCTCTTTGTCGTGCGAGTAGGAGGAAGTTGTGGTCTAGGCAACTGAGGTGCAGGAGGAGCAGCCTGAGAAATTGTTATATCTCGATGCTCGCCAAGTGCATCGAGGATGCTAGTACAATCAGTAACAACTCTGCGACCTAACAGTGAATGGTCGTCCATAGCAAGTACTCGCAAACGATCAGCTACATCGGCCTATAAATAAAAATTAAAAGTCATATTAATTTGAGATTAAAAAAAACTTTATAAGATAATTGTGCTAGACTTTGAAACTTACCACAAAACCCTAGGCACCACTGATAGGATGGATCCATCGTCGGGTAACCCTCCAATACCATTTCATATATTCTGAAGATCGATCTAGGGGTTCTAATGATATCGGTGTAAGTGACAAAGTATTTTGCCAATTCCACCAAGCTTGCACAAAATTCTCGTGTTCTTTATGCCAATCCAAATGAGTTTTGCCTTTGAGCATCAGTGTATGAACCTCCTCTAAATTATACGGAGTACAAGGTATGGGCTGCATCCGTCCAAACTGTTGAAGAACACGATCTAGAATAAGTGTTGGGCCTCGTACCTGGGGCCAATATACTTCGCCACCAATTGGACGAAATTCAATCTCATAGGCTTTCAATATGGTCTCCAACCGAAACACTTCATCAATATACTGTACATGGTCAACTCGAATGTGTGCACAGGCTGCTAAGACATGCTGGCAGGGATATTTCAAAGCCTGGAATTCACCACAATCACATGTTCGAGCTACTAAGTTAATTTTACAAGATCGCCCAAACTGTTGATTAGTCGGATCGTATGGCTCCTCCACCTCAAACGTTGACCCTCGTCTATCAAATCCACGGACTGTGCAGGCTGATGCTCTTCGAATTCTGGTTGCTAACTTTAATCAGATATCCTCAGATATAGTTTCTCCTGCTTCAAGTTGTGCAGTTGCCTTCTCAGCTCGCTGGACCCAATACTTGGTTAACCGATAGAATGTTGCTCGAACCAACCCAAGCACCGATAAGAACCGAACTCCTTTAAAAACTGCGTTTATACTTTCTGCTAAATTTGTTGTCATGTGCCCCCAGCGCTTACATCTACATCGTACGCCCGACACCATTGACCCTTAGGTATTTCATCAATCCAATTAGCAGCGTGCGAGTCAAGTCGACGTATATGAGCTAGCCCTTCATCAACTTTATGCTGCTCATATGCATAACCTATAGGTAGATAGATAGTAAAATTAATAGTTCGTAAAAAATTCTAATCATGAAATTAAAAAAATTTGAATAAAGTTAAGTGATAATAGTTTTTACCAATTGTGGTATATAGCTTTTTCAGCCATTGCATTCTAAACTTTTTGTTGATATTGCTAGCCAAATGTCGAAGGCAAAACATATGATGAGCCTGCGGAGGCTGCCACCTAACGTTTCGATTGGCCACAGCTGCCAAGATACTAGCGTGACGATCAGAAATCAAACAAAATCCATCTTTATCTTTGACCACGTGGGTTCGGAGGTTAAATAAGAACCATGCCCATGCCTCATATGTTTCTCCCTCTACTACATCAAATGCAAGTGGGACAATGTTCCTCTCGCCATCTTGTGTACTTGCGATTAAAATAGTCCCTTTATATTTCCCGTAGAGAAAGGTCCCATCTATTTGGACTATAGGCTTCAAGTAGCTGAACGCCTCAATGTACGGCTTGAACGTCCAAAATACCCGATGAAACATGACCGACTCACCATTAGCTACACTCGTCGATACACGTTCTTTATGCATGAAGTCATAGTACGAGCTAGGCATAAAATGTTGAACAGCAGCTAGCCACCTGGGTAATAAAGCATAGGATTGCTCCCAATTTCCAAATGCATGTGAGATGGCTCGATGTTTTGCCTTCCAGGCCTTCTTGTATGTGACATTGTACCCAAATATAGAATGGACCCGCTCAATGACCTCTCTGATGGACACACCGGGATTTTCAGTCACCATCGATACAATATATACTGAAATGACATCATAGTCTAATTTTGGATGATCTTGTGACAGTGATGCTGAAACACATGTATGGGGCCCATTGTATTTTGTTATCTCCCAAAGATTTTCCTTCTTCCGGTAACAAGCTCTGACCTTCCATTTGCAGGACCCCTTTTCATATTGAACACACCGGTATTCTTCGTACTTCTTTGAAGAATGGTACACCTTAAAAGTATGATGTGCACACACCGAGTATATCTTCAATGCTCGACGAAAAGATCGCTGATCATTATATAGCATGCCTACATGTAACTCTTGGTCATCGTTCATGTTTACTGCTACATCTTCCACCTCAGCATAATCAGGAATCCGCGCACCATCTGCATCTATCTGTTCAAGAAATGCGACTGTTGAATCAGCATAAATGTTAATGGGGGCTGCTGGATCAACGGTGGCACCCATGCAATCGATATCTTCATCATCATCTGTATTACCACCATCGTTGCAATCATAAGGAGCAGCATCATAATCATCCTCCTCCTCGAAATCATCCATTATATCCTCTGTGTCATTTGGATGAGAAATAGGGCCACTAATTGGTGCCTGTGTCGGACTTGGTTGGGCAATGCTACTGACAAGCAAACAAGATGAACTTGGTTGAGTCATATAGTCCCCTAAACCAACAGGAGAATATTGATTATCTGTGAGGTTGGCATGGCTGGAGGATGGGAGTGGGTCTGCCACGTATTCAACTGTCGCTTGAGTTGTTGCATTCACTTCTATTTCCTTTGACACTGTTTTCGCATATAATTCAACTGAACCAAGTTGTGATGGAAATTTGGCATTTGCTATCCACATTGCTTGGACATTGGCATCCCTCCTTAACTTACACGCTCGGTACTTTGTGGGCCTTAATGACACTGGATGCCTATATATTAATTCAGATACATATTGATCTGAATTTAACTGTAATTGATCTGCAACCTCTTGTTTCAACCTCACTAATGAAATGTCACTGTCGACACTGATTACATCAACTGTATCTGCAATAAACGTTGCACCTTCTTCGGTTTCGCATATTTGTCCATTTGAGTATAAACATATAATTTCTTTCTCGTTGTTCATTTTGCCCAACTGCGCAATACTGTCACCAATACTCAATACATTATACAACATTTATAAACAACTGCAATCCTTCATCCAACTGCGTTTATACGCTAATTTTTAAAATTTTTAACTCACATATTATGCTATTTATATTTTTTAATAATTTCTTAGTATTTTTTGTCTAATATTTACATAGCAATTTTATAAAAGAATTTATTCAGTATGTTATTTCCTAACTACAATATTTATTTAGTATTTTTTTTCTTTAATCACTAATAACACATTTATTTTTTTAATTTAAAATTCAGACACAATATCAAATAATTTCATTCAAAACTATATTTAAATTACTAACAAAAAATATATTATAAAATCACTATCAAATAATTTCATTTAGAACTATATTTAAATTACTAACAAAATATATTATAAATCACTAACACAAAATCACTAACAAATAATTATATTTTTTTATACGTAAAACATATCAGTTTATTTTTTTTTTTTTCTTCAGATCCTTCTTGTTGAATAATGTAGCTATTGTGAATATCTAATTTTATCATACTTTACTATAATGTCATCTAATATTAACAATTTATTTAAAGATATTATTTTCATTCTATTATATTTTTTATTTTGTCATTATATTTCTTTTTACTTACATTATAAAAATTTAATCATTATTATATTTTTATAGTATCATACATTTTGTTATTTTTTATGTATTATTCTTTTATAACAATTTTTTATTATTTAATTCTTTTCTAATATATGGTTCACAAAATTTTTCTTCTTATTTCATCTAACAACTTTAAATAATATATTCATAGATTTCAACAACTTTTAACTAATTTATTATTATTTTTTATTATCATTGCATTATTAAATCTTCTTATTTTTATACACTAATTTTTTAAATTTTTGACTCACATATTATGCTATTTATACTTTTTAATAATTTCTTAGTATTTTTTGTCTAATATTTACATAGCAATTTTATAAAAAAATTTATTCAATATGTTATTTCCTAACTACAATATTTATTTAGTATTTTTTTCTTTAATCATTATATATTTTTTTACTAATATTTATTATCACATCATGCAATAAATAATTTTTTAAAATTTTTTTAGACATCTTTTTTCTTAACATTTTAATTTATTTTTTTAATACACAAACATTAATTATTTCTTTCTTTTGTATCTTTACAAAATTCTTAATTTTCCTTCTAATGTTATTTTATTTTAATAAAAAAACTTACAAAAACACATGTATACTCAAATCACTAATAACACATTTATTTTTTAAATTTAAAATTCAAACACAATATCAAATAATTTCATTCAGAACTATATTTAAATTACTAACAAAAAATATATTATAAAATCACTATCAAATAATTTCATTTAGAACTATATTTAAATTACTAACAAAATATATTATAAATCACTAACACAAAATCACTAACAAATAATTATATTTTTTTATACGTAAAACATACCAGTTTTTTTTTTTTTTTCTTCAGATCCTTCTTGTTGAACAATGTAGCTATTGTGAATATCTAAGTTTATCATACTTTACTATAATGTCATCTAATATTAACAATTTATTTATTTAAAGATATTATTTTCATTCTATTATATTTTTTATTTTGTCATTATATTTCTTTTTACTTACATTATAAAAATTTAATCATTATTATATTTTTATAGTATCATACATTTTGTTATTTTTTATGTATTATTCTTTTATAACAATTTTTTATTATTTAATTCTTTTCTAATATATGGTTCACAAAATTTTTCTTCTTATTTCATCTAACAACTTTAAATAATATATTCATAGATTTCAACAACTTTTAACTAATTTATTATTATTTTTTATTATCATTGCATTATTAAATCTTCTTATTTTTATACACTAATTTTTTAAATTTTTGACTCACATATTATGCTATTTATACTTTTTAATAATTTCTTAGTATTTTTTGTCTAATATTTACATAGCAATTTTATAAAAAAATTTATTCAATATGTTATTTCCTAACTACAATATTTATTTAGTATTTTTTTCTTTAATCATTATATATTTTTTTACTAATATTTATTATCACATCATGCAATAAATAATTTTTTAAAATTTTTTTAGACATCTTTTTTCTTAACATTTTAATTTATTTTTTTAATACACAAACATTAATTATTTCTTTCTTTTGTATCTTTACAAAATTCTTAATTTTCCTTCTAATGTTATTTTATTTTAATAAAAAAACTTACAAAAACACATGTATACTCAAATCACTAATAACACATTTATTTTTTAAATTTAAAATTCAAACACAATATCAAATAATTTCATTCAGAACTATATTTAAATTACTAACAAAAAATATATTATAAAATCACTATCAAATAATTTCATTTAGAACTATATTTAAATTACTAACAAAATATATTATAAATCACTAACACAAAATCACTAACAAATAATTATATTTTTTTATACGTAAAACATACCAGTTTATTTTTTTTTTTCTTCAGATCCTTCTTGTTGAACAATGTAGCTATTGTGAATATCTAAGTTTATCATACTTTACTATAATGTCATCTAATATTAACAATTTATTTATTTAAAGATATTATTTTCATTCTATTATATTTTTTATTTTGTCATTATATTTCTTTTTACTTACATTATAAAAATTTAATCATTATTATATTTTTATAGTATCATACATTTTGTTATTTTTTATGTATTATTCTTTTATAACAATTTTTTATTATTTAATTCTTTTCTAATATATGGTTCACAAAATTTTTCTTCTTATTTCATCTAACAACTTTAAATAATATATTCATAGATTTCAACAACTTTTAACTAATTTATTATTATTTTTTATTATCATTGCATTATTAAATCTTCTTATTTTTATACACTAATTTTTTAAATTTTTGACTCACATATTATGCTATTTATACTTTTTAATAATTTCTTAGTATTTTTTGTCTAATATTTACATAGCAATTTTATAAAAAAATTTATTCAATATGTTATTTCCTAACTACAATATTTATTTAGTATTTTTTTCTTTAATCATTATATATTTTTTTACTAATATTTATTATCACATCATGCAATAAATAATTTTTTAAAATTTTTTTAGACATCTTTTTTCTTAACATTTTAATTTATTTTTTTAATACACAAACATTAATTATTTCTTTCTTTTGTATCTTTACAAAATTCTTAATTTTCCTTCTAATGTTATTTTATTTTAATAAAAAAACTTACAAAAACACATGTATACTCAAATCACTAATAACACATTTATTTTTTAAATTTAAAATTCAAACACAATATCAAATAATTTCATTCAGAACTATATTTAAATTACTAACAAAAAATATATTATAAAATCACTATCAAATAATTTCATTTAGAACTATATTTAAATTACTAACAAAATATATTATAAATCACTAACACAAAATCACTAACAAATAATTATATTTTTTTATACGTAAAACATACCAGTTTATTTTTTTTTTTCTTCAGATCCTTCTTGTTGAACAATGTAGCTATTGTGAATATCTAAGTTTATCATACTTTACTATAATGTCATCTAATATTAACAATTTATTTATTTAAAGATATTATTTTCATTCTATTATATTTTTTATTTTGTCATTATATTTCTTTTTACTTACATTATAAAAATTTAATCATTATTATATTTTTATAGTATCATACATTTTGTTATTTTTTATGTATTATTCTTTTATAACAATTTTTTATTATTTAATTCTTTTCTAATATATGGTTCACAAAATTTTTCTTCTTATTTCATCTAACAACTTTAAATAATATATTCATAGATTTCAACAACTTTTAACTAATTTATTATTATTTTTTATTATCATTGCATTATTAAATCTTCTTATTTTTATACACTAATTTTTTAAATTTTTGACTCACATATTATGCTATTTATACTTTTTAATAATTTCTTAGTATTTTTTGTCTAATATTTACATAGCAATTTTATAAAAAAATTTATTCAATATGTTATTTCCTAACTACAATATTTATTTAGTATTTTTTTCTTTAATCATTATATATTTTTTTACTAATATTTATTATCACATCATGCAATAAATAATTTTTTAAAATTTTTTTAGACATCTTTTTTCTTAACATTTTAATTTATTTTTTTAATACACAAACATTAATTATTTCTTTCTTTTGTATCTTTACAAAATTCTTAATTTTCCTTCTAATGTTATTTTATTTTAATAAAAAAACTTACAAAAACACATGTATACTCAAATCACTAATAACACATTTATTTTTTAAATTTAAAATTCAAACACAATATCAAATAATTTCATTCAGAACTATATTTAAATTACTAACAAAAAATATATTATAAAATCACTATCAAATAATTTCATTTAGAACTATATTTAAATTACTAACAAAATATATTATAAATCACTAACACAAAATCACTAACAAATAATTATATTTTTTTATACGTAAAACATACCAGTTTATTTTTTTTTTTCTTCAGATCCTTCTTGTTGAACAATGTAGCTATTGTGAATATCTAAGTTTATCATACTTTACTATAATGTCATCTAATATTAACAATTTATTTATTTAAAGATATTATTTTCATTCTATTATATTTTTTATTTTGTCATTATATTTCTTTTTACTTACATTATAAAAATTTAATCATTATTATATTTTTATAGTATCATACATTTTGTTATTTTTTATGTATTATTCTTTTATAACAATTTTTTATTATTTAATTCTTTTCTAATATATGGTTCACAAAATTTTTCTTCTTATTTCATCTAACAACTTTAAATAATATATTCATAGATTTCAACAACTTTTAACTAATTTATTATTATTTTTTATTATCATTGCATTATTAAATCTTCTTATTTTTATACACTAATTTTTTAAATTTTTGACTCACATATTATGCTATTTATACTTTTTAATAATTTCTTAGTATTTTTTGTCTAATATTTACATAGCAATTTTATAAAAAAATTTATTCAATATGTTATTTCCTAACTACAATATTTATTTAGTATTTTTTTCTTTAATCATTATATATTTTTTTACTAATATTTATTATCACATCATGCAATAAATAATTTTTTAAAATTTTTTTAGACATCTTTTTTCTTAACATTTTAATTTATTTTTTTAATACACAAACATTAATTATTTCTTTCTTTTGTATCTTTACAAAATTCTTAATTTTCCTTCTAATGTTATTTTATTTTAATAAAAAAACTTACAAAAACACATGTATACTCAAATCACTAATAACACATTTATTTTTTAAATTTAAAATTCAAACACAATATCAAATAATTTCATTCAGAACTATATTTAAATTACTAACAAAAAATATATTATAAAATCACTATCAAATAATTTCATTTAGAACTATATTTAAATTACTAACAAAATATATTATAAATCACTAACACAAAATCACTAACAAATAATTATATTTTTTTATACGTAAAACATACCAGTTTATTTTTTTTTTTCTTCAGATCCTTCTTGTTGAACAATGTAGCTATTGTGAATATCTAAGTTTATCATACTTTACTATAATGTCATCTAATATTAACAATTTATTTATTTAAAGATATTATTTTCATTCTATTATATTTTTTATTTTGTCATTATATTTCTTTTTACTTACATTATAAAAATTTAATCATTATTATATTTTTATAGTATCATACATTTTGTTATTTTTTATGTATTATTCTTTTATAACAATTTTTTATTATTTAATTCTTTTCTAATATATGGTTCACAAAATTTTTCTTCTTATTTCATCTAACAACTTTAAATAATATATTCATAGATTTCAACAACTTTTAACTAATTTATTATTATTTTTTATTATCATTGCATTATTAAATCTTCTTATTTTTATACACTAATTTTTTAAATTTTTGACTCACATATTATGCTATTTATACTTTTTAATAATTTCTTAGTATTTTTTGTCTAATATTTACATAGCAATTTTATAAAAAAATTTATTCAATATGTTATTTCCTAACTACAATATTTATTTAGTATTTTTTTCTTTAATCATTATATATTTTTTTACTAATATTTATTATCACATCATGCAATAAATAATTTTTTAAAATTTTTTTAGACATCTTTTTTCTTAACATTTTAATTTATTTTTTTAATACACAAACATTAATTATTTCTTTCTTTTGTATCTTTACAAAATTCTTAATTTTCCTTCTAATGTTATTTTATTTTAATAAAAAAACTTACAAAAACACATGTATACTCAAATCACTAATAACACATTTATTTTTTAAATTTAAAATTCAAACACAATATCAAATAATTTCATTCAGAACTATATTTAAATTACTAACAAAAAATATATTATAAAATCACTATCAAATAATTTCATTTAGAACTATATTTAAATTACTAACAAAATATATTATAAATCACTAACACAAAATCACTAACAAATAATTATATTTTTTTATACGTAAAACATACCAGTTTATTTTTTTTTTTTCTTCAGATCCTTCTTGTTGAACAATGTAGCTATTGTGAATATCTAAGTTTATCATACTTTACTATAATGTCATCTAATATTAACAATTTATTTATTTAAAGATATTATTTTCATTCTATTATATTTTTTATTTTGTCATTATATTTCTTTTTACTTACATTATAAAAATTTAATCATTATTATATTTTTATAGTATCATACATTTTGTTATTTTTTATGTATTATTCTTTTATAACAATTTTTTATTATTTAATTCTTTTCTAATATATGGTTCACAAAATTTTTCTTCTTATTTCATCTAACAACTTTAAATAATATATTCATAGATTTCAACAACTTTTAACTAATTTATTATTATTTTTTATTATCATTGCATTATTAAATCTTCTTATTTTTATACACTAATTTTTTAAATTTTTGACTCACATATTATGCTATTTATACTTTTTAATAATTTCTTAGTATTTTTTGTCTAATATTTACATAGCAATTTTATAAAAAAATTTATTCAATATGTTATTTCCTAACTACAATATTTATTTAGTATTTTTTTATCTTTAATCATTATTAATTTTTTACTAATATTTATTATCACATCATGCAATAAATAATTTTTTAAAATTTTTTTAGACATCTTTTTTCTTAACATTTTAATTTATTCTTTTAATACACAAACATTAATTATTTCTTTTTTTTGTATTTTTACAAAATTCTTAATTTTACTTATTTTATTTTATTTTAATAAAAAAACTTACAAAAACACATGTATACTCAAATCACTAATAACACATTTATTTTTTAAATTTAAAATTCAGACACAATATCAAATAATTTCATTCAGAACTATATTTAAATTACTAACAAAAAATATATTATAAAATCACTATCAAATAATTTCATTCAGAATTATATTTAAATTACTAACAAAATATATTATAAATCACTAACACAAAATCACTAACAAATAATTATATTTTTTTATATGTAAAACATACCAGTTCACTTCTTTTTCTTCAGATCCTCCTTGTTGAACAATGTAGTTATTGTAATGGAGTGTTAATCTCTTCTTTTTTTTTTAATCAACAATCTAAAAGATTTAAACGGTAAATATAAGAAGCTAGATAATGTAGATGAAGAAAATATAAATGTAGAAAATGCATATGAAAAAAAGGAACAAGAACACGAAGAATAAGAGGAAGAAGAAGAACCTGGCATGGGAGAAATGGCGAGCTCTGTGGGGACTGAAGGAGGAAGACAACGACTTAAAAGGAGTGGGAGAAAATCAGAAACAGATAACGTATTTTATCAACTAATCAAATGCGTCCATGTGGCAATGAAATCAGGTAACGCCCTATCAAAAACTACCACGTCGCTCTTTTTATCCATGTGTCAGGGTCAAACTTTGACCCTGACACATGGCACATGGGTCACGCCTCAACATGAGGCGTGACCCAACAAATATATATTTTTTAAAAAAAAAAAAAAAAGGGGTCACGCCTCATGAGGCGTGACCCTTAAAAAAATTAAAAAAAAATTATGGGTCACGCCTCAGCATGAGGCGTGACCCATATTTAAAAAAAAAAAAAAGAATTAATGTATCCGGGGAATTAAGCTTCGATATCATGTATACGGAGCAAAAGATGTTACTGCTCAAGTATCTGGGTCAAAAACCCACCATCTAGCCTCTCATTTTTCAATTTTTCTTCTCTCTCTCTCTCTCTCTCGTTATATATATATATATATATATAATAAATTGGTCTTGCTAACTATATAACTAAATCTGCGGAAGGAGAAATTCTTCCATCGCATTTGCAGTTGCACTTTTATTTTTGAAAAATTACATGTTCATATTTTAAATTTAAAATAATATTATACTAATTTCTCTTGTAATAAACATAAAATATAAACTATAATTATACTTATTTTGATCATTATAGTTTTATATTTATTATTTATGTAGTATAAAAAATATTAAATATATATTTGACTAATTTAAAATAAATTAAATTAATGATTTTCAATGTAAAATAAATACTATTAAAATAAAAGTTAATAAACATTTTTTAATAAGTTATAATTTTAATAAAACAATTAATATTACCTTTGAGAATATTTTGATATTTTTTACTTTTAAGAGTGACTTATATATATTTTTATAATACAAAAATATTATGTAATTTCAGCATTTCTTGTTAGGGTAATTTACCCTTTTCTTTTTTGATATTTATTGATTCCATTGGCAGCTCTAAAATGGATTGTCATTCCTTGCCAACGGAGAAATCGGCTTCCCTAATGGATTTGATTTGTTTGAGTTTTCACTTTTGACTAGATCAGAATCTATTCCGTCAAAGTTCACCATACTTCGAATTGCAATCCGAAGCAGCAAGGGTTGGTAAAAGAAAAGAGAGAGAAAGTGGGGTAGAATTGTGTCAAAATTACATAGCACAAAGGTAAGCTCATCACATGTCGTATATATAATCATATATCTTTTCCTATGAAGTCTGAAACTCCGAACTCCTGTTATAAATAAACCCACATGGATAAACTCAAAGACTAAGAAAGGTAATTTTAGCCTTCCAAACAGGTCTGAGGCGGGAACAGGGATATGTGGTCATGAAGAAACAAAGTGAAAAAGACGTTTTTATTTTTTTCTTCACCGCACAAAACCAGCACTTTAAAACAGGGGAGCCATATCAAGATGGTGCATAATAGTATCCTGGTTGCCCCAATCCACTATATTGTGGCATTCCATAAGGCATCATTCGTTGAGCACCAGGAGCGTTGTAGCCAGATCCACCAGCAATCCTAGTCCAACCCACTTGGCCTTGCATTCCATTACTTCCATACTGCTGCCATAGCTGCTGTTCCTGCACAAGCAACTGCTGCTTCCTCTCCATTTCTACCATTTGCACATATGCAGGTGGTGGCACCGAAAGGGAAGCCGCGAATGGGTCCTGTGGCCCTACGGCCTGAACTGTCCCATCCGGCGCAGGCAGAGCCAGCACTGGGGTGGCACTCTTACCAGGAAGTGCCACACTACTAGCACTCCCACCACTTATTTGAGCTGTGCTCACATGTTGCCTCACAGCCCCTTGATCATACATGCCATTCAGAAGCAGTGAATCAAAACCACCTGCCAAATCTGCCTTTTGCTTGGACAAATTGCTAGCAGATTCCACCAATGCCAATTCCCAATCTGCTTTGCCGGGTTCGGCTGCTGGTGTTTGCCATGCAGAAGTCACTTCAGATCCTCCATCTGAAGGAAATGCTTCCCAAGAACCTTCCGTCTTTACAGTTGGGGCTGCAGAGAACAAAGCCAAAGCTAGTTTATTGCCTTGCTCATCAGCTGAAATGCCGTCATCCTTTAGATCAACTAAATCATTTGTCACTTGTTGAGGAGTCTTGGGCTGGGATACCGGAGGGGGTGGAGGTGTAAAATTCTCGGGCGGAGGAAGAGCCTTTACCTCATTTGTGTCTGGTTCTGGCTCTGGTTCTTTGACAGCTTCCTTCAACTCTATTTTCTTCTCAGGGCTTTTTGGCCTATTAATCATCTCCTTCAGAAAACCTTCAAGTGTTCCCAGAAGCTTATCAGTAATCCTCTGCACTTCAGGGTACTCTGATGACCTTGCAATTCCCATATCTTTACACCAACCATAGAAATCTACGAGTTCATCAATCATCTTCGCCGCATTGACATAACAATCAAAGGCTTTAACACAATATGCATACTCCATCTCTGTGAATCGATCCAACAACACCCCCAATACCTCACATATCTCTACGTACAGCCTGAAGCTTTCCCTTACAATCTGGTAAAGAGCAACGAGAATTAACCTGCTACTCTTCGCAGCACCACTTGGCCTACAACCCAATACACGATCAAGAATCCGAAGCAAACGGTTCAACCTGTCTAAAGCCCTCTCAGGTTTCATTTCTCTCACAGGAGTAATCTCACTCTTCTGCTCTTTCTCAATTGATTCATTCACGTCACCGTATGACCTCGTCCTCCTACCCATCCCAGGACTAAATTCATCCCTATATTCGCCATACCCACGTCGAGAAGGCCCCCAACTATCGTCCCTGTCGGCAAATTTACCATCAACGGATTCAGAACCTTTCAGATTCTTCTGATACACCACATACTCAACCTTCTCATCAAGATACATGGCATACAGCCTCACGAAACCCGCATGATCCCAAGAATTGGAATGCGCTTCGTCTCTGAAATCGGACATATTCAACATCCTCATCCCTCTCCGAGTGGAATACACAATCTCCTCTTCAAACAGAGGATGCCCATCAGCCAAAAGCCTATGAACTAGCATTAGAGCCTTGAGAGCCACAATCCAATCACGCGTCTTTCCCAGCCGCTTCGATATAGTGATCACGCAAGCATTAACATAACCCCTGGAATACGAAGTAAGACTCAGAATCTCTCTAACATACTTATCGTCAGCCGGGACTTCCTCATGGCTCGTGGCTTTGACCAGCAAGACTTCAAGGTCAGGAGCTAAATTACCGGCGACTTTAGCTATGCTAATGCTAGTCTGGTCTTTCACAACGCCAATCGCTTTACGGATCGTGCTCGATGCCATTTGCGATTGCGCAAACAACTACTAGGTATACCGTATGCCTAATTCGCTTGTTTACGCTGGGAATTGGGATCAAAATTAACAGTTTTGGATGTGGAAAACTGGGATTACCTCGCCTAAGAAGACTGTGAAGGATCGGATCTGCGGAGGAAATGGAAGATCCGATGAGTGTCCGAGCACGATCGGAGAAGAGAAGGTTAAGTGTTGAGAAATGAGATGAAGATATGCAAAGCGGTGGAAGAGAGGTGCGTCCCTGTCTCTGTGTACATTGTGGGAGGGCAGAGTTTTAGTGCGATAAAAGAGAACAAAAGCAGGCTGAGACTGCGAAACCGCGTAATCAATGGACAATAATCTTCTTTCGCAAGATATTAATTATTCTGTCTACGGAATTTCGCATAAAACGCAGTGGTTTGGGGACGTCGTGCAGGACATTTTCCACGCATAACGGCCACTGTCTTTTTATTAATTTACAAAGGAAATTATATAATAAAAGTCTTTAACGTGTACTAAAAAAAAAATTGTCAGATGAGACATGCTAAAATTATATATATATATATATATATATACACACTTATATATTTATTTACAATTAATTAATTTATCTAATTTTACCTAAAATTTTAATTTTACTTTGCTTCATTTCTGTATGACTTTTTAAAAGCAAATGTTAAATATGTAATAATAGGTAGCGTACAAAAATAATTACAATAGTTAATAATATAAAAAATATATATTACAAAATTGCTGCTTAGTAAATAAAAAAAAATTGATAAAATTATAATAGAATTATTGCAAACATATAAAACTATGTAATTGTATATTATAAAGTTGAATATATATTTAATTCAAAATTTGAAAGTTAAAAATTTCTTCTTAGTGTTTTTATTTACTTTCAACGATGACACTCGATTTTAAAAGCGTTGACTGTATCTTGGAAGCGTCCCCGATAATTTTGTAACAAAGACGTTTGAATTTTGATGCCCAGCAGAGATGGCCAACGTATTTTCGGCCAGGAAAACTTAGTTACGTCAGGTAGCCGTTATACTCCTATTGATTGATTGCTATTCTTATTCCTACTATTGTTGTCTTTTTGCTTTTGAACATCTGCCCGTGAGTTACGACGGTATAAAAAGTTGAAGCTACTTGCTCAGGTAATTAATTAATAAGGCAGTCCAACATGCAAAACCTATAACATTGGATGAAGCTGTTAATAAGCAAAACTTTCAAAATTTTAAAGGATCATAACTCAAAATTTAACAAATGCTTATATAAAATAGAGCTCCAGACTATTTTTTATTCTCGCCCATAGATTCATACACACGCATATATAACACCCCTTTGCTGAAGTATAATGGAAGGCGTATCTTGCATGAATAATTATTCGTTACTAGGGATCCTCCATTTTCCGAAATGATATAAATAATTTCACCTAAAACATTCCCACAAGGGATTACCTTCAATGCTTTCAGTAAGTTATATATTCGTGTATCAGGTATTCAAAATGAACAAAGACAATTAAATGCGGGTCGATAACCACAAAGGAACTTGATAGTGATCATTACAAGCAATGCAATCTAAACAAATTAAACGCGTTAATCGGTGAGGCCTCAATGCCTCAAATAAAAACATTTATTCCAGCAGGAAAGGACAGAGGAAACCAAATAATATTAATATCAATGAATAGTGAAGTAAACTCTATCATTGATAGCTCTAAAAGAATCCTTGCAAAGAAGGTAAACAACGAAATAGAACAGCATATCAGAGTATCTAACTTTAGCTGGGTAAAAAAATAATTATGATGACTAGCTCAATATATACCAAAAAACTAAACCCAAAAAAAAAAAAAGGCCCAACCAAAAGGGTAAAAGAAAATTCAGACCTTAACCCTCTCCTCTCCAGCACCCCTTCTGAATTTACACTACAGAAACAGACTTGGTAATAGTCCTAAATGAAAAGAGAAAAACATAATTTTGAAAATCCCATGGAATACAAATCGGTTAGGAAGCCACTAAGAACGTGATAGGTTCGACTGACATATCCTAGAGCTAGCAACGCCTAAATTCCGCAGCTTCCCCTTCCACAAGGGAGCGGGATCACAATCAAATACATATACTCAAGGTCCTTGGAGAAAGACCACATGATACACAGTCACCTTTGAGGTTGCTCGGATACAGTGGCTCCTGAAGTAGCGCTCGGCCCAGCACCATTCTCCGTTGGAGGTGGAGAGCCCCATCTTCCTTCTGATTCTAGTGGTTCAAGAACATGTACTCCACCATCTGTAAGTCCTAATGCAAACTGATTGGGTTCAGAGGGATGTGCGGCGATGACAAGAGGATACACTCTCAAGCTGTAAAAAAAAACTTTCAGATATGAGAAGGAAAATAACAACAACAGCTTTCATTACACTTGATAACAAAAGACACCTTGGGTTGGGATGGAGATAGGCAGTTTGATTTATTCTACACCGTAATCTGAGTGTTGAAGCAGTAAGAACGCCAATACTTCCGTCTTCAAAACTTACGTATATTGATTGACTGTCACATGAATATGTAGCATGTGTGATTGGACCACTGGCTTCTCGAGAAACCCACTAACCAGGTAACAAAGAAATTCCAGAATAAGTTTGCACGCTTATAATAGACATCACATTGAAATGCAGAAAACCAATGAAGCTAGCAATAAATAAACATAATCCACTCCATCATATCAAATACAAAAGATTTAATTTGTTAAACTAAATGCATGTAGTCAGATTCATAAATAAAGCTGGCACACCTGCTTTAAGCAATCCAACTTCGGTGCCTCATATATAGCTATTTGCGTTTCATGAACAGCCAGCAAATGTGTCTGATCTAGATGAAATTGGACGCGAGTATCAGCCAGAGGTGCCAGTGCTCGTCCAGTGGGCATCTGCAGGAATTTACTTGCCTGCTTCTCCCATCCATCTGTGCTCCAGACGCACAGCTGTTGGGCACATTCAAAAATAAAAAAATTTGATTTCCACACAATACATTGTGATTTTCAAAATTATTTTTCTAAAAGCACTCATCAAAATGAATCATTCACCAGTCACAAATGCCATTTAATCTCTGATTCAATGATATCCTTACAACAACAAAGCATTTTCCCACTAAGTGGGGTCGGCTACATGGATCAATCGACACTGTAAACACCTATCGTAAATCATATTTTTTGACAAATCATTTAAATCTAAATCTCTCTTAATAATTTCTCTTATAGTTTTTCTTGGTCTTCCTCTACCTCTAATTATTGGACTATTCTCCATCTCATCTACTCTCTTAACTGGGACTTCTATAGGTCTTCTCCCAGCATGACCAAACCATCTAAGTCTTGATTCTACAATCTTTTCCACAATAGGTGCGACTCCCACTTTCTCTTTAATGCATTCATTTCTAATCCGATCTCGTCTAGCGTGTCTACTCATCCAACGCAACATTCTCATCTCTGCAACATTGAACTTATTCTCTTGTTGACTTTTTATTGCCCAACACTCGATTCCATACAACATTGCAGGTCTTATAATTGTGCTGTAAAATTTACCCTTATGTTTGAGTAGTGCTCTTCTATCACAAATAACACTCAAAGCACTCCTCCACTTCATCTACCCCGCTTAAATCCTATGTTTTACATCTTCTTCTATTTCCCTATTATGTTGTATGACGGATCCAAAATATTTAAATCGTGTGAAAAGGAAGTTGGGAACGTTATTTAAAAAAAAAAACTCCCATACACATAGTCAAACAGAACAAAAGCTTAGACTCAGCTAACCACAAACTCTACTTGAGCTTTAAACATCTCTGAACTGCCATGGTAACATATAAGAATGGGGAACTTTGGTTTTTGGCAGTTCAATGCCCACAGCAACAGAAATGCAGATCAAAATTCTTACCTGAGAGTCAGCTCCAGATGATACAAGCACATTCAGAAGATGAGAAAAAGCAAGACCAGTGATTCTCTTCTGATGACCTTTTAGCTTGATTTTGACCTTGGATGAAAAATGAAAAGGACAGGTAAAAGTCAAACTTCCTTAATCCAATATGTTAAGAAACTCAACCAATGTATAGAGTAATACCTCATCCACTCTAACATTATAAATTTGTATAGAAGAGTCCTCCATGCCAATGGCAATAATATTGTTGTCTTGAGGATGAAATGCAAGAAACGTAGCAGCTGGGGGTGGTGGCATGAAAGTTGTCATTGTCTGCAGTCAGGATACACAAATTAATGTAGTCATACAAAATAACTGTAACAAAATAAAGTGATACATTTTAGTGTAAATTACATCCCCCCCCCCCCCAAAAAAAAGGGGACCCCCAATGGTTCAAAGTCTCATTCAATTTCCTTATGATTCGTTCTACTACCACTTAACCACCATGTGATATTGTCTTAATTTTAACAAAACTAATCACGTGCATGTAAAATATAATTCAAGTAGTCCACTCGGTCTTTACAGTAACCTCGACATACTGCAAAAATGTTCAATATAGAAATCAAACTAACATTTTTCACATTATTATTTTCGTTAAAAATTGGATATAAAATACTCAAAGGTGGTTAAAAAGTAATTAAAAAACCACATTAGAATTAAATGACACACTTTAAAATTCAAATAACCTCTGGGTAGGAGGGGCAGGACTGATTTTGGCCAAACCAAGGAAAGTTAAACTATAATTTACTATTTTATGTTAAGGGGCTTTTACAAAAAAGGCAATGCACGAAGACTCCTCTCACCAAAAGATGCTATGTTCCATCATTCCATGCAAAGCACTTGGCCCAGTAAATTAAGGCCTGGACGTCTTCAAAATCAAAACAATTAAACTTAACAGTCTAGGATGACCACATAGCTACTCAACTAAGTAAACTTTAACTAGTTTTTTTTTTTAATAATTTTGACACTAAGTTGAGAGAAGCAACTGATGGATGCAACAGAAGCAAGGCAGAGAGAAGCAAAGTAGTATTTTAAGCCAGAAGAAAAGGGCAACAAGAAAGAGAGAGAAGCTAGAGGCAGAGGGGGCTAAAATCCATGGATTTTAAAGCCAAAAGAAAAAAAAAAGGTGGTAAGAAAAGCAATGGGTGAGGGCCGAAGGAGACATCATACAACAATAGTAGTTCTCAAGTTCTTGATAGTGTCTATCCTCTTTGAACTTTAACTACGCTCAAGAAAGTGAGAGAAAAGGATCAATTAAAAAAATCTTCAAATGAGCAGACCCACTCTTTTCACAGTTTCTCTCTTTTGTCAATGACAAGAAAGGAACCATATCTTTATCAGGGGAAAAAAAAATGAAGAAAGGAACCATGGTAGGCTCCACCATACTTTGACCTAACTGAAGCTGATGAGTTGTTGATTCCTGAATCCTAATTGTCTTGATTACAACTTCATTACTCTGTGTCATTCCAAGCTTAGGCACCAGTATAGAATTAGCTACAAGAACTACTATTCAGTAATTCCTTAAATTCAGTTCATATATGAAAAAGAGAAAAGCAACTAGAAAGCAAGCCGTTTACCTTAAATGTCATCATATTGAAAAGGGAAATTTTCCCCCCGGAGGCTGACATAACATATGAATCATTTTTTGAGAGTGCAAAACATGAGACAGCTTCCTCCGGGTTTGTATCACTTTTATCGTTAGTCATCAATATTCCACTGGAGGGTTGCCACAGTTGTGGTACAACAGTTGCAGTGGCCTGTTGAAGAGGTATTCCTGTTAGTAAAAATCTTCTGGAACTCATAGTGGTGCAACAGTTGTGGAAATGATGAAATGGAAATTCAACCATGCATTACAGAAGCTTCATTACCTTCCCTGTAACATTCCGATCATTTCTCTGCCATTTCCAAAGCTTGTGAACCGCATTTGCTGCTAAAGCCAAAATGGCAACCCCTTGATTTGTGTAAATTAATCTAGAAACCTGAAACAATATTTGAAGTTACCATAATTTAAAGTATACCACAAACCTAAGACAAACTGCAACCATGTAAAAGAATTAAGTGAAGAGCCAAAGACTGTATTCTGAAACAGGTATTCTGAAAGTGTTGCTGTTAGGAGCTTGACTCTGTGGGGTGGTCCATATTTGTCTTTGATACGTAGTGAAGCAAATTTTATGGGTAACATTATCTGCATCACATGCCTGTAGAAACTAAAAAACTAATCCAATTTTAAAAGCAGATCTCACCCTTGTTGGTGATAAATTATCAGGAAGCTTCAGAGAGCGGCATTGTGATGGTTCATTAATTTCTGTCAGTTTCCAGATCCTAGATTTATCGACAGTTTCATCTGCAATTCTGGGTTTTACATCAGCTGAACTTCGGGTATCATTATTCTACAGAGACAACAATAGCATATCAGGTCAACAAAAATGCTAGAAAATAAAAATAAATGCAGTCCACATTCATTCACAGATTAGCCATATCAATTTCAAAAAGAACTCACAATTCCAACCATTGCTGCCACTGAAGGAGCTCTATCACCCAGGCTTGTTCCCACAGTTACATTGTTAGAAGCAAAAGTGCCAATTGTAGGCGCCTGGGCCTGAATAAACAAGATGGATTCAGAAAATGTAATTGGAGTAGGTAAACTAAATTTGAATAACTTCACCTTCACAACAGCTGCAGTAGCAACTCTAGAAGCATCAAATGTACGATTCTCCACTGTCCGAAGTAGCCTAATTCCATCTGCATTTGCTAATATTTTAATTCCATTGTCATTTGTGGAGACAGCCAACAGTATTCCTTCCTTGTTAAATCTAATACAAGGAGAAGGCTGCAGGTTTCAAAAGCAAGAGACATATTATTTTGCAGGGAAGGTGTAATCAGATCAACAAAAGATGACGCTAATCCAACAATAACCTGTAATCCACCCTCTGCATCAACATTTGTCAACAAGTTTGTATTATCCATGTCCCAGAATTTAATCACAAACTCATCACCAGCAGCTAAGAACCGATTCTTAGTGGTATCAAATTGCACAACACCTGCAGATCTCTTCCCAAGACCATTCCCAAGACCATGATATGTACGCTTTACAGCTCCTTCACTTTCATTCCATTCCACTAAAAATGATTCCCCTTCTTTGTTTGTACCACATGAAAACAACCTAAGAACCACACATAGATCACACTAAATATTTACACCACAAAATCATCCACCAGCTAAAAATAGGAAACCGAAAAAAAAAAGTATAGTTTATGTTGAACCTTGTTCCATCAGCACTATATGCCATTGCAGTAGATGAATGGCCAGGTGCATCATAGTCAACCCTAGAACCCATGTTGTCATACAACCAAGCCTTTATTTTTCCATCAGTTGCAGTTGAAAAGATGAACTGTAAAACCATATATTGGAAATTTCATCAACATAATCAGGCAATACATAGACCATGACAAATCACAATGAATGAAATACATACATGATCGAGTAAACCAGATATCAAGAAAATTAATTATCACCATGAAAGTAATTCAAGAGAATATTAGTTTTCTTATCAATGATATCTGATGATTGGAAGATGTAAGAAGCACAAACTTCCAAATCTAACCATATTTGTTCCATCTCATTATGCTCTTCCATCAATTGACTTGTGGCTGACAAAGTTCTACTCACTTAACAGTAACCAAATCTTGCACCCAAAAAAAAAAACAGTAGCCAAATACTTTTTATTGTGCTGGATTTTGTTTACCTGAATATTTTCTTTGTGATGAGGGCATACAGAATATACAGGTGCTTCATGGCCCTCAAAAGTATACTGCTTTGCACCAGTGACAGCATCCCATACCTGCAAACCTTGGACTCTTACAAATGATTTCTTATTGCAATCATATCATGAAAAGTTATATGACTAACCAACCTTGATGACCCTATCTTCTCCACAGGTAACAACACAAAGCTGCTTGTTTGGATAAGAGAAAGCAAGATCATTGACACTCCCGACATGTGCCTCAATCTGTCACAACATAAGCAAGTAAGCAGCAATACAAGAATCACACAAGTTATAGGTCTCGTGTTTTTAATGTATAGGTAGGAGATAAACTAAAAAAAATTTGAAGAACATTCATAAATTTAACAGACAAATGATCAACTGGCTAATAAAGCATATCTACTGAACCAAAGAGAGACAAACAAACAAACCTCTAGGTGGTTTCTAAGATCATCCCCACCGTGATAGGAATATATGTGCACAATATGCTTAGAATAAGCAACACCTGAAATATTGAACCCCCCCCCCCCAAAAAAAAAAATAAAACTTTTAACTCATTTAAATTATGTAAATAAGAGATCCACAGAAGACATGAAGCGAACCAATCAATGAAGAGAGCTATAGAAAGCAGCAAAAATCATAAGAGCATACCAAAAAGTGTTCCATCAGGACTCCACATCACACGGTTCACTGAAGCCGTGTAATCATTGCTCAGAGATGCCTATATAAGAGTCAGATAACAATTACTCACTTGATGACAAGCCGACTTCAAGAAGAATCAATAAATATGCAGTGTTCATTAAATTAACTTTAGTTGAAGAGTCACACCTGTAGAGGCATCGAGCATACTCCAAGGTCCCACACCTTGAAATTTCTAAAAGCAATCCTGTCACGGCTACCTACATCCCACACCATGACATCTCCCATGTTTGTTCCAACTAACCATCAACAGAAATAAATAAATTAATTAACAAATTAAATGCATAGATAAATAACAGACTAAAAACTGAAGAAACTACAGTCTACAGGTGCAAGTCAACAGAAAAGAGGCTTACCAAGAAGTAGAATTTGTTGAAGTGGATGGAAATCCATACTTCTGACAGGTGAGCCTTGGCTTAGAGTCATCACAACATTCTTGGGCAAGTCATCAGAAGAACAGGAGCTCTGACCATGGCTCTGGCTAGAGTATGCAACAGGCAGCATATTTACTGGTAGATTATTGACCTGCTAAAATAAATAAATGCAAGACCAGTTACAAACACTATACTATCCTTGCAGAAACTCTATAAATGAAACACTTCAAGCTGTAGGAATTAATACGTAAGATTTTAAAATTAATTTAAAAGTTATGGTGGATGGCAAAGCAAGCATATATAACATGCACGGTAGTCCATCCAATTTATAAATTAATTGCCATTCCCCACCTGGGGAGTATAGAAGCAATTTCTACTCTCCACATTAACATAACTCACTAAATTATGGAAAAAAAAATTATATTGAAAAGAGAAGCAACCAAACTCTATTTTCTTATTCAGTAATGTTTTATGCTTCCATATGAACAAGTTTTTTGTGCTTCTGTTCTTCAAAATCGTACTCTTAAGCAACTACCTGAAAGTGTTTTTCAATTTTGATAACAAGAAGAGTTACATGAAAAGCCCAGAACAAAGAACACTTCTAGGTAATACTAAAATTTTGACTTAGATATTCTCTAATTTTGGTGTAAACACAGTTCCGCAATTGAAGGATCATCCATGCTAAAAGGTCAGAATATCAATGTAGCAGAGAATAACTATTTCCTTTTCAGTCAGGTGCTACCAGGCAATTTGGAATGCCACAAATTGTCAGCTACATAAATAAATATTACGGCATGAAACAAGCACCATGCACTCAAAACAGACACATACAACAAAATTAAAAGGGAAATGCTGTTATGTATGATCACAAGATTCACACTTTCACTCTTAAATAAAATCAGAAAGACAAAGAGAACAGATAGAATGCATCTCTATACTTCATCTGATATGCCAAAAGGTCTTGTCCTCTTCAATACATGATCTGAATCTGCAGTTTGATAGTCCATAGCTGGGTTATTAGTAGGAGTTCTGGGGCGCTTTAAGATAGCTGTTACCATAACCAAAAGCAAAGAGAGCAAAAGAAAATCAGTTTGGATAAATATGAAGTGTGTAATCAAACATAAAGTGACAAAGGGACATAGGCAATCATTCAACAACAATATGCATTGTCGAGAAAGGTAACATAAGCTAACCATCACTATATTTCTAACAATTTCAAGCCCGTCTTAGTTTTTCAACTCTCACATTACTTTTGCAATTACATAATTAAAAGTATTTTTATGCATAATTTATTTACAAAAACAAATACAAAATGAGCAAGTAATCAATGCCAATTCCCGTTTTATGTGTTAGTTGAAGTGATCAAAACAGTGACTAGAAGTAAAATTACCTGCATTATTGGCCGCGGTCAAACCTATAGGTACTGCAGAAGCTGAAGGGTGTGTAACAGGGGATGGATTAGCCATCCATCCAGCAAGTGATGTTGGAAGAGCAGGTGGTGTTGGCTGGAATGGCTATAAGATGCATAAACGGAATCAGATATATAGCATTTTATACATCAATATAGCAAATTACTGGGGAAACATAGGAGAAATGTTTCCAGTTCTTTTACTTACACCATGAGCACCAAGCGGTGGGAAACCTCCAGCCTTTGGGACAGCACCCATTAGAGGATTAGTAACAGGGGATGGAGCCCGTGCACCATTTGGCTGTCCACAACTGTGGTCTACAAATAGGGTCTTTATGTCGGGGTTAGGCCTTGGGTTCTTACAAAGTTGATGTTGCCAATTTAAACTGCAAGTCAACAATAAAATTTAAAAAATAAAAAATAATAATAGTTACATCAAAGATATCAAGTAATGGAGTCTATGCACATCGAAAAGATAGGATCTTTTTAAGGAACCTCTGATTAATTAGAGTCCGCAGTCTGGAGTTCTTCAAGGTAGGAAACTGAAGCTTGTCACGAAACAGAGGGTTAGCTTCTATTAATTTCTTTAGTTCAGCGAGCATTATTCCCCTAGCAGATTTTGTATCTCCATACTTAGATAGCTGTTCATTATGTCTGCAAATTCATAAGGACCCTTGTGAGCAAGGAAAAAGGACCATAACATCATACCCAAGCATATTGTCCATACCTAAAGTTATCCAAAGTCAACAATTGTGTGATTTCCTTAAAAAGATCCTCATTAAATGCCGCAAACACTTTCAAGTCCTTCACTAAAATATCCACTGCTTTTGATCGATCTTGCCTGCAATAGTTTAGAACTTAATTTTCTAAGTCAATGAATAAATAAATTTTAAGAATGATAACGGCTGAACATCACCATAACCTACTTATCTAGTGCTTCAAGGTACTTCTGCTTCCGTATCTCAAAGAAGATCTTCATGGAGTATCGATTATCATCCACCTTCGTAAAACCAGACAAATACTTCTCCACCTCATCCCACTCCCCATTTGTTACCATATCCTCGAAATATCTCATGTTAAAAAAAAATCCCGACTCTTGCTCCAACCTTCTCGTTCACAATTTGGATAAAACATAAATTAGCACAAGAAAACGAGAAATATGTATGTATAGTAAAATTAAAATTTTTGAAAAGAAAAAAACGGTGAGTAGGAAACTAGCATACTTGTGAACAGTCTCTTTAAATTTCTCTTCATCTAGAAACTGAAGTATAAGAAACACCAGTTCTCTGCTAAGCGAAGACATGGCGGTGTCCCCAATAACTAATACAAAACCGCCTGAAAGATCGAGACCCGAATAGATCAACAACACTTGAGCATCAAAACCTTGAATTAAGAGGAAAATACATCGACATGAAGAATTCAAGTCTCAGTTCGTAAAAAAAAAAACAGAATTCGTCAGAAAACATATTTTATTATACATATATTAAGCAAAAAATTGAAAGAAAAAATTGCTGAGAAATGGAAAATGAGAAAGAGAGGACAAGCTCGTACCTGTCTGAGATTTCTTACACAGATCGAGAGCCCTCGAAGCAGAACGAGAATAATTATGGAGGGTTTCAGTGTTTTCTCGCTCTACTTTCTCTCTCTAGCTTTTCCCGTGTTGGAACTCTTCGGGTTGAGTATTTATACAGGAAAGGGCTAGGGATTTCAAGAGAAAAAAGAAATAAGGAGAGAGAGAAAGGTGAGAAGCGACGAAATGAATGTATCAGACAGTTTAAATAGCGTGAGCGAGAACGAGAACGAGATGGGAATCATGCCATGCTTGATAAGCTATCGTACTTATATTGCCATAATAAGTAGACTGGCTTATCTAGAGTGAGATACGCCATCGGTTTATGGGGAGTCATAAATAAGCAGATTTAGATTTATTTTCGGCTGGACTTGCGGGGTTTTCAATTTGCGCTAACACTAATTTATTATTTTCTATATAATTTCCTGTGAGCTGGCTTTAATTTTCTTCTAAAAGATTTTCAAATTATTTAGAAAAAAGACCAAGAGAAGATCTGGCTTTATTTTTAATCCCTTAAGTCTTTCTTTATATGGCTTGTCCCTCTGCGTATATTTGAGTTTTTTTTTTTAAATTAGGTGGAAAATTCAAGTGATTTACTACTAATGCAAGTTTTATTTTTATTTACTGAACAAGGTAAAATATTTATTGCATGATTCTTACAAAATTTGACTTTTTTTATAACTATAGTTAGCGTTATTTTTATTAGCAGATGATCTCCTTTTTCATACGCATATATAATGAGCCAAAAAAAAATTGCAAATAAGTAATAGTTAGTTATCATTTAATCAAGCATGTAAGTTAAAATGATACAATAACTATTTTATATGTACAAGTCAAAATTCAGCAAAATTTCCTTTTCATCTATGAAGTCAAATTTGGTGAATAGTTACGTGGGATCCTTTAGATTAATCCAAAAGAAAAAAATTGTAGGTCTTTTTTAGGAATATGTCAAATGTGATAAAAATGGAGCATGAAACTAAAAATTGGCAATACATTAAAGCATGCAATTGTGCGCATTAACAAAAATGTAGTTGTTTTTTTTTTTAAATATTGGAAAAAATATTGAAAAATATGATATTCTTATTTTAGAAACTACAAAATTTTATAAAACAAAGGCATTACTTCTTAACCAAAAAAAAAATAACTTAATTAATTAAATAAGTGCATTAACAGAAATGTCGTTGTTATTTTTAAATATTGGAAAAAATATTAAAAAATGTGAGATTCTTATTTTAGAAAATATAAAATTTTACAAAACAAAGGCATTATTTCTTAACCAAAAAAAAAATTATTTAACTTAATTAATTAAATAAGATACATATGAGTAGTGTAAGAATAGGGGGGAAACCTAAAAGCTAGTTGTCCCACAAGTAATTGTAACTGCATTTTCAAGGAAAATGAGTAGTTTTTTTTCCCACCAACCTTTTTTGGAAACTTATCAATGGCTTATGATTCCAACAGAAAGTTTCAGGTAATTAACTTCTATACGTTATTTGGTGAATTAATGATTTATTGCCACCCCGTATGTGTCATTAGACAATGAATTCACTTAATTAAATGGAGACGTACGGCACACATTATCACGCTTGTATATGACTTTCTTAATGTACACTCTAAACTGACCATAAGTGGCCCTTCCCATATTGAAATGAACAAAATAGTATATGAGTAATTATTTTGTAAAGGTAAAAAAGGAAGAAAATATTTCAACCAAAGGAAAACAACAACAAAAATTAGAGAACAAAAATGCCAAAGTGTACAAATTTTCTTCTAAATCAAAGGCTTTTGTGCTTTAATCTTCTCAACTTCCAAAATTAACTATTGACCCCCATGCTCTTAAGTTTGTGTAACATGTACCTTCAGTTAGTATATTCATTTAATGTTTAATGAAATATTTTTACTCAGATTTAAAAAGTTACCTAAATTTTAAAATCATGATCAATCCCAAAAAATTATATAAAATTGGGCTAATTTAACCTACGTGGACTAACTGACCAAATTATGGATTAAAGGGGTTGATCTATTTAAATTCATTTAGGTAAATGAGTCATAACCTTGAATCTAATTTATTAGGTAAATTAAACAAATTAACTCGTTTAACCTATCTAAAAGAAAAATAAAGTAAGTATGCAAAAAATGAAATGTAATGATGGTAGAGATTTAATTCAAATTTTTTTATAAGTTAAAGTACAACTCAAGGAAATAAAAAAAAAAAGAATAATAACTAAAAATTATAAAAGCAACAAAAAAAAAGAAACCTGCAAGCTATCTCCATCTACCAAAACGGGTGGCTATAGGTCTTTTCATATAGACGCTGATAAAGAAACCACGTAAATGTAAAAAGAAAAACCATTAAAAAAAATGGCCACCATTAGTAAATAAGATTTTAAATCTTTCAACAACTTGTTCATTACTGCCCTTTTTGAATCTATGTCAACATGAAGAGATAGGCAACAAAAACCACAACTTCATGGTGGTCGATATCTACAGGTGATGTCAAGATTTGCAGGATCCACCAACGGAGACACCAAGATGGAGTTAGCGATGCCAGACGAGATCATAAGAGTGAGAGTAAGATTGAGATTTAAATTGACACGAGTTTTAGTAGTTGTAGATTTGAGTTTAAAGACTGAAGTAAATTTGAAGATAGAAAAGTGTTGGTTAAATTATTAGATAATTTAAATGTAATATAATTTTTTTAAAAATATTAAACAAACCAACCTGTTGGTCGATTACGTGGATATAAATTGAAAATAATTATACTAATAAATATGTCCAAAAAATAAACTAATCCAACTTGCCAAATTGATAAACTAATCAGGCTAACTTAACAAACTTGATCCATTTTAACGGCTTTAGTCAAAGTGCTTGTGGCAAAAAATGATGTGTTTTTGCAATTGTCTCCCTTTCACCCCTTCCTTCTCCATTTTTTGCCACTGTCCTGCCCTAACGCATAATAGAAGAGGATGCTGATCACCATTTTTGAAAATTCCTTTTTTTTTTTGGGGCCAGACACCATTTTTGAAAATTCAAGTGCTAAGGCTCACGCCTAAAAAATGTTCTCAAGCAAATCCCGGTGTTTAGTTTAATCCATTTGCTCTTTGCTTTTGAGGAGTCATCATAGAAGGATTAGTGGCGGTCATGTTTATATCATTAACATGAGTATTGAATCATTAAGACTAACGCACGCAACAACGTGCCCATTGGCATTCTTCGAGTCCACAAAAAAATCAAAAGACGACCAACGCCAAAAGCAGTGAAAATCACATGCTGTCGGCCCCTGAATGTCTCAAATGAAAAGTGTAGCATGTCATATTCTTCTAGTCTCCTCTTTTAAATTAGACCATGACACAATTGTTAAAAAATGGGTAGGGGATGAAATTACTAAAACACCCTTCTCTGACACGTGGGCTTTATAGTGCTAGGTGTGTGCTTAGTGCAACTGGCCTGCAATTTCTCTGCCCTATTTTAAAGAACCATTTATATTGTTTAAATTAAATTTGGATGGTTTAAAATTTATTATTTTTTAATTTTAAATAAAATAATATATAAAGTAATAAATAGTTTTATAATTATAAATTTTAAAAAAATAACATTTAATATTAAAAAAATAAAAAATATATAATAAAATCTATACCGTTTAAATTTAAATCAAATGATCCAAATATTTTTTAAAATAGGAGCACGCAATGTTTTTATTTTAAAAGAGCAGAAAAACTGCTTCTGTGAAGCTGACGTGACATTTCAAATTCAAGTGAATTTACTAACAAAAGAATCTTGTTGTACAAATCTACAAATTTAAATAACCGTTATCCAACTTTTAATATTAAGAAATAAATAACATGAGCCCATAATTTTATTTTATTTTTTAGATAACATGGCCAATACAAGGCAAGAGCAGGAGAAGGTAAACATTAAATAAATTGAATGAGCCTCTAAATTGCAGCTTATAAGCCTGTGTAGTGAATGAGGGTTCTGTAATTTTGGCACAACATTAAATTTATAAATAGACTAGTTTCAAATTGTATTGGTGGAAGGGGTTAATGGATGTCATTTTAAAGCAATGATAATGATGAAGAGGTGTCATTTTATAATATCTCAAGGGATGAGTATAAGAGACATTTTCTTTTGGTAAAGTTTTAAATTTAATATGAATATTCTTTTGAATTATTATATTAATAAATTTGCTGAAGTGTGCCTAAAGTAGTTGGATTTTTCTACCTGATTAAAATTAATATTAAAATAAAAATTTCAAAAATGCTTAAAATATTCAATAAACTCTAAATATATTTATAACTTATAAATTCAGTGTCAACTATCAATTATCAATTATTGATAAAAAAAAATGTGAAAATTCATCATTTTAGACCAACAATGCCCAAAGAATAGGTAGTTTTTGCGCTACTGTGTTCGGATAACGTCCGGGTCTATTGTTTGAGGAGTCGGATTGGGATTTTTATCGTATAAAAATTTTCACCCAAAAAGAAAAATTCAAATTTGCATTACTCACTGATCTGATTGAGAAAGATTTGAGAAAATATTTTTTAAGTTAAATTGTATTTAGTGTAAAATATAGTCCGTATGAATGCTTGGTAGTCGTTAGGTCCACTATATCTCAAATGCTTTTATGACATGCATACGTAACTCTCAGCTGACATTAATATTATGTTTAGCATGCGGAAATAATTTTTATACAAATAAAAATATATTTTAAGGAAATAAAATTTTGTAACTTATAATTATATTTAATATAATTTTTTAAAAAATGATAATGTCATTCTATTTTTATATTTAATTAGATGAAAATAATATTAAAAAAAAGTTAAAATGATGACCATAATATTCATAGTGCAAAAAATAAAATAAAATATTTATTATTGATTTATTTAATATGTAAAAAATATTTGTATATACCTTTAATTAAAAATATTATAATATTATTTTTAATTTGTAAGAATATTTTTTGAATTACTAATAATCAAAAAATTAAAATATTCATCTTTTCTTGTTATTTTTTCAAGTTGTTATATTGTCAAGTAATCCCAGATGAGGCAAGAGAAGAGGTCTCTCTCTGTCACGAGTTTTAAAGTTCAGAGCCTGAGACCACAGCATAATCCAGTTCATCGATCGTACATCTTCCTTTGGGGCCAGATTTGTCATTTCTCATGTGACTCCGTGAACAGGCTTCTCATTCCATCATATTCGAATGAGAATAAAAGAGTAAACCGGCCAACCAAACAAGATTTTTACGGGGATATAATTGATATAGAAAATATTTCAGGACTTCATAAATGATGAAAATTAAAAAAGTATTTATCTCAAAATGTTTATATCTTAACCCCTTGTTTGGTTTGAGGGAAGGGAAGAAAAGGAATTTTCCTCCCCTCCCTTTGTTTGGTTTGTATTTTTAGAGAAGAAGTAAAAAAAAATTTCATTAAACTTTCCCTCCTTTCCCTATTTCTTTTTACCCTCTAATTTGGGAGGATTAGGAGGAAAAGTTATTTTAATGATATTTTTGGACTAAAATGTCTTTATATTTATTTGTTTAATTATTTAGTTAATTTTATTTATTTATAATTTTTTTAAATAATTATAATTATAAATAATTTTTAATATTTATTTAATTTGATGATAAAAATATTAAATTTTTAAAAATAAAAAAAATAATTAATTGTATTATCATTATTTTTAAAATATATAAAGATAAAATAATCTATATATTATTATTTTCTCTCCCTTTCCTTCCTGTACCAAACAATGTATCATTAAAATCTCTTCTCTCCCATCCATTAAAATCCTTCTCTCTCTTCCCCTCCCTTCCATTAAAATCTCTTCTCTCCTCTCTCCTTCCCTCCATTGAACCAAACACACCTTAAATCATCGAGCCATCCACAAAGATATTGAGTATTTTGATTTCTCTTACTTTTAAAACTTTTGTGCACCCACAGTAATTTATGTAAAGAAAAAATAATGCTACAACTATATTGTTATTATTATTATTGGTTAAAATCAATTTTGTAACATAACCATTGTTTTCTAGAGAACAAATGTCCACGTCTAAGTGAAAATGGAATTGATGTGATACTAGCCTGCCAACATAATAGAAAGAGGATAAATTATTAGAGGAGAATTGTAACAAGTTACCATCCACTAAGCATGTCATGACAAAACAATCGCAATAAATAATTCGAATTATCATATATAAGAATAAAATAAGGCTAGTTTGATTAAATATTCAACCTATGAATTGATGAAATTTCTTTCACCCATGTTTCTTCTTTTGGAGTTCCACTTTTCACAAATGTCGTTGTCACGTAAACTTCATGGCGTTTCATAGCATCCATCTCATCGCAAGTTTATTACATTTTTTTCCTAGCTAAAAGTAAATTTAAAGACAATTTTCTCATACTTAACCGAGAAAATTACACTGACATTAGCTTTCAAGTATAACCAAATTATGTCTGATTAGTTTTAAGAGAAAATTATATAGATTTTTTTAAATTTTGCTAAAATTATATACTTTTTTTTTTAATATACACAGTTTCACCTAAAACAAAGTTAATCAAAATATCCTTTATTAACTTAAATATAATTTTTTAGCTAAAAAATGTAAATAGAAGATATTTTGGTTAGAAAAATTAAAATTATCTGATCAATAAAAAAAGAAAAAATTAAATTAAATTAATGTATTAGGTGATTTATTGTTTTAGAAAAAGTTTGTATATATTTTGAAAATAAAAACTCATAAAATATTTGTGTAATTTACTTTAATTTTAAATCACAAAAAAGTTTTTGAAATAAAAAAATTATAATATTTATATTCCTATATTTTGTTTACATTTTTTTAAAGTATATAATATAAAAATAAATTTAAAAATCTAAGTTAGATTTAAGAACTTTCAAAAAGATATGAGTAAGATTTTTTTTTTGAAATAACTCAATTGAAAAAATATAAATAAATTATTTGAATTATAAATAAATATATAATTTAACAAATTTATTTAAATATTATATCTAGATAAAAATTCTTCTATTTTTATTATCAAATTTATAATTAAAATATAATAAATATATAATTTTATAATAATATAATAAGTATATGAGTTAATAAAAAATTATATAATTATTTACAAAAATCATACATCGATTATTGTATCATTAGAGAATTTTATATTTATTAATATTTAATTAAAAAATTTAATAGTAAGAATATAAGAACTCCATATAAATTTTTTTCTTTATTTATTTATTATCTATTTATTATGATATTATCTATTTAATTTTATTGGATTTAACATTTGTTAAAAAAAAATCATTATAAACGGTGTAGTGATCGTTGAGATGGTCCAGTGCAACAAAAACACCGACACAGCATAATGTCCACATCATAGTCGTTTACCATTTCAAACTTTTTTTTTTCTTCAAATACATATTCATCGGATTGAAACTTGCCAACTCATTCTGTCTTCCACGTCCTATCCAATTCATTCGTTTTTCGTGCTTCCTATCTATGGCTATTTGATTTCACAGTCAATTATTAAGTATGAGACTGATATTTGGAGATTTCCTTTTTTGTTTTAATTTGCTATTCTTAAAATTTTTTAAAAAACAATATTTTCTAATAAAAAATCAAATATTATTTTGTAAGTTTTCCTTTTATTTTTTTATTTATAAAATACAAGTACTTTATTTTGTATGTATTTTTATACATACATATATAGTGTGCTGTTGTTTACGTTACTTTTTAAATGGGCACATGCATCCCACGCTAGACTAGTAAAGTTTACAATTATGAATACTATTTTTATTGACCATTTACAATTCTATTGAACTTTCTAATAATCTTAGATTGAAATTATTATATATGAATTAAAATTTTAAATTTAAATAATCAATAGATAATAAACTAAAATGTATAAAATTTCTCTAAACTTTTAATCATGTACAAATAATTTTTTTTATTTCCAAACCTTTGATAATTGCCTTCTTCCAACTTTGTGATTAATATGCAAGTTATTTTTTTACCTTTAATTAATCTGTTATTTCACTAATAGAATTATAATATATAAGGAGAGTATCTGTACATGATTTAAAATTTTTGAATTTATATATATATAATTCAAAGTTTAAAAGAATTATTTATACAAAAAATAAAGTTTAACAGTTTTCATTTAATTTGAACTGCCACATTTTCATTAGCAAATTAACAACTTTACTATTAATGGAGGTTATCTGTACAAATTTAAAAGTCTAAGAAAATTTATTATCAAATTTTAAATATCATAAGAATGTACATAAGTTTAGAAAAGTTGTATATATTTGACCCTTAATATTACAAAGTTTTATACACCATTTGGGTGATAAACCTTCTTTAATAAGTCTCCATTAATTATAATAATTGAATGATTTATATCAAATATACAAAATTACACTCTCATGTACTATTTAATCAAATATACAACATTGAAATTTATACTATTTAAGATGTCTCTGTTCATGTTTGGTTCAATAAAAAAAAAAAATTGTTAAAAGTCTCCAATGCCTATGACACCTGAATGATTTACATCAGATATACAACAATACACTCTCATGTTATATTTCCTGCTATATTGAAATTTATAGTATTTAAGATGTGGCTGTTCATATTTGGTTTAATAATAAAAAACTGTCATGAAAAATAAAAAATAATAATATTTTATAAAAAATTGACAGATGTGTAATGTGAAATTTTATAATTTCAAATAACATAAAATTATATCACTTGAGAGGCTATCAATCATTTTAAGTATTAAATTAATTAAATACAAATGTTTGGAGTCAAATCATGTTATAGATAAAGAGAGGAATTTTAAAGAGAAAAAGGGAAACTCTTTTATTCAAGTATCAAAATAATTCCAGAGAAAAAATCACAGAAAGAATCAAAGATAAATTTTATTAAAGATAAACTATCTATGATAATAAAACTTAGAGGCCTAAAATTTTAAAAGCCACATATCTAAAGTGTCTTGTTTTATTTAGCAACTCTAAGCTACACACGTTTAAAACAATTTGTTGTGTTAGTCTATTATATGATACTTGTAAATTTCTAACTGTTAATTTTTCTTAAGTTTTGGTGTAGTGTAATAAGTCCTTTTAAACATGTGAAATCTTATGTTAATAAAACTACTATAATGACAAATATCGTAAATATTAAGTTACGTGTAATAATCAAAATAAAAATCAACTATGCACCGTCATTCTTTAATTAATTTTATGAAAAGGATGGCTGTGCCTTAGATTGCGATGAAGATGAACATATAACACGAGGTCAAAAATGGAGATAGTGATAATAGAAAGAAACATGTATTAAAATCTATAGCTATAATATGAATTTTCTACGCTGTTTGATTGGAAATTTGGAGTTGCCAACGCAACACGCACTTCATAGAAAGGCGAGTACCAATTGTCGGGTACTCGCGAAAGTAGGGATCCGAGGAGGCACTTCCCCCCATCAATGGTTTTGCATATAAAACAGGCGTAAAGTCGCACCGAATTTATCGCCTTCGTTTTGTCTCGTCGTATCGCGAAATTTTAACGGAAACTTTCTCTCAAAATATCCTCTCGTTTTCTCGCCAGGAAACAAGTGCACGTCGATTCACCGTGACGCAAGACATTTTAAACGGTTCCAATCACAACGTTTTTGTATTTATTTAGACTACCAAGATTGACAAAGGGGGCGCCAATCACATGCAAAAGCCCCCATCATAAATAAAGTGAAACTTTCTGCCAATTTTACGTTTTTGCCATTGATTTAAATATAGTTTTTTTTTTATATTTTATTTCTACAATTTTTAATAATTTATAACATGTGTAAACAATTTTAATTATGCAAGGAGACAAATGTAAAAATTATAAATTTATCGTATTTTTATTAAAAAAATTTGATAATAAAAAGATATTTAATTTTTCGAATCAATTACCTTGATTTTGACCCCTGCGACGTGTCGTTTCCAGGAATACACATTTAGATAGATAGTCGGTATCCTCCTGGACAGCATCAATCACCAATTCAGGATACTATATATTTTTAAATTTACCTTGATTTTGTACGTTAATGCAGAAAATATTTTTGTATGATAGCAACCTGAACTTATGAAGGTTTACGGAGTAAACTAACTAAAATTCTTACTTACGATAGGTTTAATAGTAGAAAAGGAAAAAATGTAAAGTGTTGAAAGATAAAATGTGTTTTTATTTTATTTTTCAAATATTAAATGCAATGTGTGTTTAACGAAACATGTTTGTGTAACATAATTAATGTTGAACTTGCTCAAAATTAAAATTCACAATAAAATTTTTTTAAATAATTTATATGTGTCAAGTATCTAAAACTTTGTTTGTTTTTTGTTTTTACATAAGATCTTCACATAACATAAGAAATACATCGTATTCAGCATTTATTTATAATTATATATAGATATTATGTTTATTTAAAATTTATTTTTATTAAAAAATTAATTATTTATAATGTAAATTATAAATATTTTCCTCTAAAAAAATTAGTTTATATTTTAGTATAATTTAAAATTTTTTTATTAAAATATGGTCTATTATATCTAAATACATATTTTTAATTAAAAATTTAAATAAAAAATATTTAAAATTAGACTAAAATATAAAGTAATTTTTTATCTTAAAGAAAGTCTATATATATTTTAAAAATAGATAAAATATTTATGTAATTTTAATAAAATTTTAAAAAAATTATTTTTACTCATAATTTATAATATATCAAATATATCTAACAATTTATTTTCGTGCTTATTAGTTGTTCATTGATTGGGTTAAATTCTTAGTAAACTCGCTATAATTAGCTAATGGAATAATGAATCAAGAAGAAGAAAAGGGAATAGTGGGGAAGTAATATACTTTTATTATAGTTGAATGCTTTAGCATCAAAGAAAGCAATCGCTTTCAAAGAGGGACCCCCCCATCATATCAAAATTTCAAAGGTAGCATACGTTAATTGATATGCATCTTCGCCACCATATGTCACTTTCTATGAGTTTTCGTGGTTGCTTCATGCACCTGTGGCACCACTCATTTTCCCTCCTTTTTTTTTTGTTAATATTTTCTTTATTTGACAATCTAGCTACCACAATTAATTGTACGTTTGGCTCTTTTGCTTTTTTCCTATTTTAATTAACTTCTATGGAGTTCATAAGCCGCAGCTTTAGCCTTTTTACAAAGTGATGACTAGCTGATTTTAGGCAGCAGTCAGTTTCATGTTCATTCCTATGAACATTTATGGGCAATACTTAAAAATTACACTACATATTGAATTGAAATAAGAAGTAATTTATAATTTAATAGTTTGATTATAATTAAAATAGGGTTAAATTATTTTTTAAAATATATATATGTATATGTATATTATTTTACAATTAAATAGATATATTTTGTGAAATAATATTTGAAAAAGTAAAGATTGAATAAAACATTTTTATACGATAACAAATTTATATAAAATAAGTTGGATAAAGTCTAATAAATATTATAAATTTTTGTTGTAAAATTTTAAAATTTTTATTTAGACCAAGAAAAAAACAAAAAGTAATGTTTGATCACATGAGTGTCAAACTGTTCAATTTTTATGACTTTTAACTAATTTTTTTTATTTATTCAATTTTTAAAGTCAACTAAATTGAAATTATAACTAATTTGTTGATTTTTTAGTTCAACCAATTAGTTTGGTTTTATTTTTTTAGTATGTTTTATAGGCAATGAATGATGTATATATATTTTTTTATTTTAAATAATATTATAAAAATATTTTTTTAAAATTTTTGATAAACTTATAATTTTTCTTAATAATCATGATATATTAAGATGTTGAACTTTGCCTAAAGCTCATTACCAACAAACAAAACTTTGTCTAAAACTAATCTTTCTTTAAAAATAATTTTAAAAGTTCATTAAAAAAAACGCGCACACACACTCATATATATATATATATATATATATATATATATATATATATAATTTTACTCTAAAAAATAGTAATTTGACATATCTAGCATTATAGAGAAAGTCTGAATTATGATAACACAACCCCTCATGCATGTATCCAAATAAGTTGGGCTAGATAATTACTTCTTATTAGGGACTAATATTAATATATTGCTATGTGCAAATATATTAATTAGATTCACAATAGATTCTTACCATAATAACAATTGATCAATTGTGCACTATTATTAGGTACGCTAGTTGTTTGGCAAAAATTTATCGGAATCTTAATGGACAAAACTTAATTGTTATTTTAGGTGTTACTTATCAAGTATTTTAATGAATTCAATGTTAATATATTATTGCACAAAACTTAAAATATTACAAATTTTTTGAACTTTTCAAATCAATAGACAACCGTACAATATTTCATAATTTAATATTAAATAATATATAAAAACGAAGATGCGAAAGAAACTATCCTCTTCGGGTCAACACAACAAATTAATGTATATTCTAATAAAAAATAGAGTAAATTAAAATACTGTATTTGAAATTAGTTTAATTGTATATGATATCATTTTTATTTCAAAAATTACATTTGCTTCTGGTGATATTTTAATATATATTGTAAAATTTTTATAATATATTATATTAAGGAAGTTAATCTTTTATATAATTTGAGTTTTTATTATAATAATACATATAATTCATTAATTTTATTGACAACAAATTAAATTAGAAGAAAGTTGAATATAATTTTTGAAATTAAAAAAATATTAGATATAATCTAGTTAAATTTCAAAAAATTAATATAATATTCTCTAAATTAATATAATATTATACTTAAGAATTTTCCTAAATTTGCCTGTGGGCCATTGCTTCTATATTCACTAAATAATTTAAAGGGCTCTTATTGAATAATATTAATGTCAACATCCGATTCCTTATGGATGACATTGACCATCAACCACATAGTAGTGAACAACTAATAAATATTTTCCCAGTTTCTCCCTCGATTTGGCAATTAGTGCCCTACTCTTTGATTTGTTCTCCTTTATAACGAACGCATCTCTCCAAAAGCAATATTCTAAGTTTAGCTTTATAAGAATTTGTCATTAGGGTATTCAATAAAAATATAAATATATGAAAAAGAATTAAAAATTTGATCATAACATAATAAATATTCATGTTGTTACGTTTTAATTGAAAATTATATCAAATACGCATGAGCGGTGAATTGTCCGAAGCATGAGCTCTCATATTGACATTAACTTTGATTTGATTGTTGATATTCGTTTCGTGCTTTGCTACGCCATTATCCATATTCTCAAAGAAAGGAATTATCCTTATTAATTATTATCACTAGATATTGGTTTTTTTTTTTGTTCACAGCCACAGGTTAATTGTTCTCTGGGATAGCCCTCTTTGGCTTCTTTTTCTTTCTTCTAATCCAATCGCATAATGCAATTGTGTATGGTTTTGTATATATGTAGTTCTTTGTTTGTTTTCTCTTTGCCTGTAGAAAGAAAACACTCGCACACAACACTTTTGTTTTAATGTTATTTCTTTATTTAAATGAAGATGATGTTATTTCTTTGGAGAGTCCTATGATAGATTGTCTAATTATTTGTGATATCCCGGAGGCCCTATCATAATACTTCATGAAAAATTTTAATGTTATTAATTCTGTATTTGAAAATATATTATCATCAATTTAATAATGATAATATCAATTTAGTAGTGATTAAAAAATTTGTTGCCATCAATTTAGTCTTAAAAGATTCTAATGGATGGCATTAATTTAGTCATAAGTCAAAACTAAAATGATGTATTTTTTAAAAATATTTGGACTGAAAATGATGGTAGTAAATTTTTAAGAACGAAATTGATGCCCGTATATCTCTTAAAGGCCAAAATGATAGTTTATTCATTAATATTCATAATGCTAATTAAGTATGATTCCTATATATTTTTAGTATTGAACTTTCATAATAAACACAACTTCATGTGGCACGACGTATTTTCTTTAAATTAATTACAATCTTTAAGGTTTTCATCCTATATATATCGTGTCTAGAATAACATCTAAACGATGATACCAATATTCCACTTCTATTGAAACTGTCATTTGTCCATTTGAAAGTCAACTATATTCTATAGTTTTTTCGGGGCACAGTTTGACTAGCACTATACCCTTCAACTTGATTCCATTTATGAGAAAACAATAGGCTACCTATAAATCCGAGATCGTAAATTACATTAAATTTTTTTGTTGAGTTTAATAAAATTATACTGAATATTCTATTGTTTTGAAAATGTTATCTAGCTGCCTTGATATTTGATATATATCATAATAACATCTCTTTCAATTTTTTTTATCAATAAAATTAATGTTTAGCATAATATTCATTTTTTCAAAAACAAAAAAATAAAATTATTTAGCTACTGCTATTACCATATGAAAATTAAAATTTAAAATTTAAAATTAACTTATCAATTTGTCTTTATTATCATATTAAGAATAAAATTATTAAAAATTAACTTTATTAACGGAAGTCTAAGCCAAGTTGTTTGGCAGACCACCATTAAGAAGATAAGCTAGCGAAATTGAGAATGGTATCTGAGAAAGCCCACTTTACCACTAAGAAAGTTGAAGCCTGGGTTCATCGGCACATGATAAATGGGCTTAACTTATCCCTAGAGTATTGAAATCTTCGAATTTCCCAAAATCTTATCCCTAATTATTCAAAGTAGAAAGAGCTTCCGGATATCACATCTTTTGGTTCGAATTTGTTTTTTAATAATAATGTGTAAGATAAAATTTCTGGATTACCGCCAATGTCAGGAGCAGTCATCATTTTTTTAAGAAAAACTAATCTATTATGATATATTACAAAAGAAAAAAAAATTAATTTAAATTTTCTCATGTGAAAGAGAGAGTGATATAAAGCATGGGATTCAATGGGACTTAATTGTGTGTTTTCAAACTCACTATGTAATTTTTTTTTAATACACGAAGAATTCTTAGGTATGAGAAAATTTAGATTTAAAAAAAATTGGTGTCTACGGTAAAAGATACATCTTATACCTGCTACAATGCTATGTAACATTGTAGCATAATCTCATGTTAAGGCTTAAACTGGGAACAAAATTAAAGCTGGAAATTTGGGCTTAAAAGCTAATATCATATTTGGAGGATAAAAGTTCATTCTAATTTTCTTGAGCAGTCTCCAGGAAGAAGGAACGCAAGAGGGCCTTTGAAGTCAAATAAACAGAAGTTCCTTGAAGAGGTTTAAACAGTAGAAAAATTTATACAAGTTAAATAAACAACTTTGGATAAATATAGAAAGTAGTATATCTCTTCTTGGCACTTTCAAAGTCAGACTACATATATATATATAGTTCGATCTATTTCTTCATAAACGAAGCCCATTAACTATTTTTAGTCTAAATTCACCAATATAAAACACTTTAATGAGAGGATATGCAACCTTTTAAGTGATGTTTTCTTTTTAGAAATACTAATTTCAACATGTTTACTATCTTGTGTCTATAGCTGCAAAATTATACTGTCAAACGGGTCAACCATAAATGGGCCGGTTTTCAAACCTTGGCCCGTTTTTTACGTTGTTAGTAAAAGCACTAGATTTTCGTCGTTTTTTTACTTTGCCTGGGCCATCCACAGTATTCTCAGACAAAGTAAGACCAAATTTCACATACAAAAGGCTAATTTTGATCCGAATTCCCATATAAATGTCAACGGTTGCTAGATTGAAGATTGCAATAATCCTTGTAATATATTCTTTTTTTTTTTTTTTTCATTTTGTCCTGTCTCGGAACCCCTTGAAAAAAGAAGGATGGAGACGTTTTTGCCAAACCCCAATGTTTCAAAAAGAACACATATCTGCCTCACGTTTCTGATTAGGGAAATTTTCATGCACACCACAAAGTCCATTGGTTCTCTCTCTCCTGGAAGGAATAATTTTGATAGGAATGAAAATGAGCATTAATAGAATAGATCTTTATAACTCATAATTATGTTTGATATAATATTAAAGGAAAAAAAAAAAGAACATCATTCCATTCTTATACTTGGTTAAATAAAAATATTGGGAGAATAGAAAGAAAAACTGAACAAATGACTAGAATACTTTTAATGGAAAATTAAATATTTATTTTTTAAAATTTTTAAAAAAAGTTTTAACTACTCTTAATTAAAAAATGAAGAAATTTACTTTTAATATCTTAATTCAAAAAATTTAATTTTTTGAATTACAAAAAAAAAAAAAAAAAAATCTTTTGGATAAAGGCATCTTGGTCATTTTGGAGAAAATTCCATGAAATGAAATCCCATTCCATCAAATTTAGAATAGAGTTCCCATTTCCACGAATGGGAGAATGGAGTCTTTCTAAGGAAGGGAAAGAAACTCAAATCTTCTAACTAAACAACACTATATGAAGGAATCCCATTTCCTTTCTCTCTTCATCACCCCAATTCCATCATACTAAACAGTGTGGGTTGCAACTTACTGGAATGATAAAATGGGAAAGGAGGTTTAACATCAAGTTTAGTTTTATTTTATTTTATTTGGACTAATTGAGCCAACGTATGCTAGTAATTAATTTATCATTTTATTCTAACAAAGACAAATATAATTTAAGAGTTTAACAATTTGGATTTCTCATTTGTATATAGACTAAAATGACCAATGTACCCTAACTTCTTGACTATTAGTCACATATATTTCTTCTGAGTTCATTTTTGGTATTTATATAGTATTTGAATATTTGATACTACTTCTATATATAATTTGCTACATAATCTAATTTATTTTTCGGATAGAATTCAAATAATTTAGTTTTAAATTATGATTAAGTTAAATCTTAGATTTCAAACTAAAATTACTTATTTATCAAAATACAAATGATATTAAGCTTTTGGGTACCACAAGAATATAGTAAATATTTCCGATTTGCTGCCTACTTGCTTTCTTGTTATATATTTCCTCTTTTTTGTGTCTGTGTTAATTATCAAGGCACATGGCTTAAGAGGAAACAGACTAGGTAAAACCATGAGGTAATATAGATCCCATCAAATCTGCCCTTGCAGTTAGGTTGAGAAAAAAGGGAATACAATCTCAAATATGGAGCCTCGTAAGAAGATTCAAACTGTAGTTGGCAAGGTCCTCACACATTTCTTTATCTCATGAAAGATATGAGATATTTTCTCTAATTTTATTAATGTATGACCTCTCCAAATAAAATGAGTAGGATTTGCATGTTGACATTTAAAAACATCTGGATAACTTAAAAGAGAACTTATTAAATTAAACCCATATCTTATCATTTAGGCTACATTTGGCAGATGAGGAAGGAGATTGAAGGAATAAAAAAGAAAAAAAAAAGAGTAGGTAGGATAAAAAGTAATATTTGTGTTTTTATTTTAAAAAATAATAAAAATGATAGGTATTATTAAATAATGATAATAAGAATATAATAATTTTTTTAAAAATAATACAAGGACTAAACGTGCTTCAATCCCATGTGATATATATCTAAAAAAATAGCAACAACCATTCTTATAATTATTAAAATTGTCTTATGATACAACTATTGCATTAGAGGAGTACATAGGTTAGGCCAAATTTCTATTTAACTTGTGCTCGATTCGAGTTTAAAGAAATTTTAAAATTGAAACTCATTGGTTAGACCCAAGTTAGTATTGGATGACCTAATTCTTTTTTTTTTAATTTATTATAGAAATTATAAAATAAATTTTAAAAAAATTTATATAAGTTCTTATAAAATTATATTTCATCTTTTGAGAAAAAAAGTAAAATTTTTATATAAGTCTTTATAATTTTTTTAAAATTTTATTAATTAAACTATTAGGTTGGACAAGGCTAAATTATTAGGTTGAACAAGGCTATACTAACTCTTAAAGTCAACTTAATGCTTGCCCAGCATGATTATGTGGACATGCCTGACCTTTTATTTTTCCTTTGTTTTTGGTGCACTTGGCCAAGTTTGGCCCAATTTGGCCAAACAGGATTAGACACACCATGTCACTAGGCATGTTTACACTCTTATATTACATTGTACTTGGTTGAGTTGAGACATGAAATTATGGGAGCCAATAAAATTAGCTAACTCACCTACTTTAATAGGACCAAACTAATTATTGATAAATATGTAAATAAGTTAAAAGGCTTTTTAATAATACTTCTTTTAATTGTGGTTTATAAAATTAGATTGAATTGGTTGGATCAAAAATTAATAAGTTGACTGTCCAATTAACTCTTAAAACAAGTATATTAAAAAGTCAATAAAAATAATTGAATTGATAAAAATTTGATAAAACTAATAAAAATTGGCTGGTCAAATGGGTGGAGGCTATTCTGAATTTTTTTTTTGGTTTTTCATCACTAAGAAATCAAGAGTGAAAGCTACCATTATTTGAATTTTAACTTGGTCTTTGGTGCTCATCTGATCTAGATTGTAGCAAAACGTATAATAAAAATAGTTTTCCAATTACAATATTGAAAAAATAATAATTTAGATAAAAAAAATAAAAACAAAAAATTTAAAATTTGGACATTTCAAATCTCATTCCAAAAATGAGTAAGGGGAACCAAACATGCTATGATCTTTATCATCCCTATATATTAGCCATTTTCTTTTCAAAAATTAAACTAAAATTAAATTTATGAAATTTTGTAACGCAAAGCAAGGTTTCAACTTACAGCCGGCATTGCAAAATGTGGTCGCGTGCTGCATTCGCATCAGTTTGCAATTTAGCACCCACATCGCTTGCAACTCTTATCGTAACACTCTCAAACGCAATTTAAAACCACAGGGCAAACCCTTAAAACATAAAAAGGTTTTAAGCATCAACATAGGTATAAACAAAAAGAGAAAGAGACAAATAGCCACACTTATTAAAAGTAAAAAGTGCACGATGGTGGTAGTAGTGGGTGGTAATAGTGGCACAACAAAAAGAGGCTTGACTAAAAATGGGGCAAGCTAAGATGAAATTAATAAGGAAATTGATGTTGGTATTGAGAGTATTTTAGAGCATGAAGGCATGGATTTGGAGAAAAAAGGCTAAGGTGTTGTTTTAGCCTTAGTTTTAAATTGCGATTATGATTGCAGTTGTGGTTACAGGTGTAATTACAGTTATATTATAACTGCAAGCATTGCGGATGGTAAATTGCTACAATATTGCAGCTGCATTTTGCAATGCAGGCTACAATTTGAAACCTTGTTTTTAGCATCTTTTATTACGGTTAGTCAAAAGGATGGGCCTTTTTCAATTTTCATATTTTAAATAAACATAAGTATTGATATTTAATAAAGAGTAAAATGCTTACTGAAACCATATCCATTAATTGCCAACTCTTGATACTTAGATAAAGACCAAGAAAAAAAAAAGAGCCACTAAAGCCATATTGATGGTAGTAATGTATGTATATATATTTTTAATATATATAATTATTTATTATATTATATTTATAATTTATAAAACAAATATATATAATTATCATCAGTTTAATCAAAATTTAATTACATTAATAAATTATGAATTAATACTTCTAGCAACTTAATAACTAATTCAACTTTCAAAACATTACTTTTAACACATTTAGTTATTGATTCATGATTAATTTATGTTCCGTTTGATTCATTGTATTGCAAACATAATTCATTTACATATCTTGTGTAATGTTTATTATACCCTTATACTTATTATTTTATCTATCAAATCACCTTTTAAAAAGTAGAGGTAAAATAGTTATTTTTTATCTCATATACCCCCACCTACCCACATTTTACATTCCCTTTACCATTACATATTCTAATCAAACAAACCCTTAATGTATCCAATTTCTTGGTCAAAAACTTTTGAAGTCCGATATACGTTCTACTCATGGATTGGGTAGGAAGGGTTGAGAAATAAGATAAAAGTACTTAAAGGAACATAAAGATATAAAAAGATAAAGTTCCATTTCTTACACAAAGCTGGATTTGATTAAAGTTAATTAACACTAAATCTAAAGCAAGGATTGGCATTCTTCTTGTTTATCTTGTTAATCAGCCACTGGTGTCTTGAGCAATTTGAGACGTTGCGCACACTGGAGGAAATTTCTGTAGAACCACACATTTTAACATCACTGTTATAACATATACCTCATAAACTAAATGGGACATTGAAAATTATATTAACATAGATATATACACATGTCATATTTACTGCACAAATAGCATTTACCTTTTACATATTTATATGTGTGATGATGCATTCAAATCTCAAAACTTAAGTCCCACATCGGATAGAACTCAGATGGGAAGGGAATTCCTCATATATAAAAGAGGGGATAAGTCTCACATCAAGTAGAATTGGGTTGGGAGTGAGATTTTTTATGTATATAAAGAGGGATTCTATAGTTATGCCTTATACCTTGTATCATTCAGTGTCAATAGTGTAAAGTTTTTCTCTCTGCCTATGGACATAGGTCACATTGGTCGAACCACGTTAATTTTCTGTGTCATTCTTTCTTTTCTCTCTACTTTCCTAATACCACAAATTCATAATAATTAGTATCAGAGCCTGGTTGCTTAGCTAAGGTCCTTGGTTCAGATCCTGATTCCTTGGCTAGGGTCATTAGTTCAGATCTAAAGTACTTGGCTAGGCATTTGGCTTAATTTTTTTTTACGCTAAAAGAAGATGGCATCTCACAAATTCGATATTAAGAAATTCAATAGGTCGAATGATTTCACATTGTGAAAGGTGAAGATGCGGGTAATTTTGGTTTAACAAGGATGCGCGGCAGCAATAGATGGAGAGGGAATGTTGCCTGAGAGTTTAAAGGCGAAGGAAAAGACAGAGATTTTGGCGAAGGCTATAGCGCCATTCTATTGAGTTTGACAGATGAGATTTTGAGAGAAGTTATAGACGAGACTTCTGCGGCTTCATTATGGAAGAAATTAGAAAGCAAGTACCAGAAGAAATCCCTGACGAATCGATTATATCAGAAGCAGCGGTTATATACCCTCAAAATGTCAGAAAGTATACCGGTAAAAGATCATATTGACAATTTTAACCGAATTATTTTAGATTTTCAAGGGGTCAGGGTTAAAATTGAGGAAAAAGACCAGACAATAATTCTTTTATTCTCATTGCCTAATTCATATAAAAACTTTTTTAACACGATACTTTATGGGAGAGACATTATCTCGGTTAGTGATATAAAAGATACTTTACAATCAAAAGAACTGAAGAGGAGGGTGTCTGGGTCTGGTGAGGAAGCACCAAATATGTGTTTGGTAGTGAATTGATGCAGGAGTAAAGAAAAAGAAAAAGGTAATCAAAGTAAGTCCTGTTCGAAATCAAGGTCCAAGGGACAACTACAATGCTTTAAGTATAAGGAAAAGAGGCATTTCAAGAAGGATTGTCCACAGTGAAAAAAAGGAAACAATCAGAAGGAATCAAATGGTAAGGTAAGTGCCTCAATAGTTCAGGATAGTTCAGATGAGGGTAATAGTGGAGATGTTTTGATAGTTAGTACTTCAAATTCTACAAATACCTGGATCATAGATACTGGAGTTTCTTATCACATGACTTTCACAAAGCAGTTGTTTACTTCTTTTAAGGAGTGGAAAGGCAGTGTGAAGTTAGAAGATGATCAAGAATTGTTGAAGGCAGTAGGTCAGTATAGGTAAAAATATTTGATGGTATGGTTAGAACATTTGATGCATAGTATATTCTTGGGCTACAAAAAAGTTTAATTTCTCTTGGTGCCTTGGACAAGTAAGGATATAGTTTTTCTGGCGAGGGTGGACAGGTGAAGGTTTCTAGAGGTGCTCTGATAGTGATGAAGGGTAGACTTCAGCATTAGGTCTATATACTCATTGAAAACTCGGTAATGGGCACTGTGGTAGTTTCTAATTTTTTGGAGAAGAACAATGATCAAACAGAGTTATGACATCGACGACTGGGGCACATGAGTGAAAAAGGACTAGCAGTATTGTGAAAGCAGGGGTTGTTGGAGGGCGTGAAAACTAAAAAGTTGAAATTCTGTGAAACTTATGTCAAGGGCAAGCAACATAGAGTCAAATTCAATTCGGGAAAGCATACCTCCGCTGATATCCTTGAATATATACATTTAGACTTGTGAGGTCCTTCTCCAATTGAGTCTTATAGAAGGTGCAGATACTTTGTGACATTTATTGATGACTACTCTAGAAAAGTGTGGGTGTATTTTCTGAAGAAGAAGGATGAGGTGTTTGGGAAGTTCAAAGAGTGGAATATTATAATTGAGAAGCGTACTGGGAAGTAAGTCAAGACATTCAGAACTGATAATGGGTTGGAGTTCTGCAATATACCATTTGATGAGTTCTATAAGAAAGAAGGTATAGTAAAACACTACACTGTACGGCACACACCACAAGAAAATAGTGTAGCAGAGCGGATGAACTAAACACTTCTGTAGTGTGCAAGATGTATGTGGCTGAGTGCTAATCTTCCTAAGCAATTTTAGACTGAAGCAATTAACATTGCAACCTATCTAGTGAATAGATCTCTATCAACTACAATTGATCTGAAGACTCCATAAGAGGTGTGGTACGGTACACCTTCGGACTATTCTAGTTTAAAGATATTTGGGTGCCATACATACGCTCATGTGAATGATGGAAAACTGGAGGCAAGTGTAATGAAGTATATATTTTTAAGGTATGCAACTGGTATGAAGGGGTATAGACTATGGTGTACAGAACAGGACAGGATCACGAGATTCATTATTAGTAGAGATGTGACGTTTGATGAATCTGCTATGTTCAACCAGAAGGAGGAATTTGATGATCTTGTAGGAAAAAATCTAGGTGCTAATCAGAAGGTGGAGTTTGAGGTGGAGACCTCAAGGATAAACAAGAGCTCTGTAGACCAACTTGGAGATTTGCAGGAAGAGCAGCAGAATATAGCAATAAGGAGAAGAAGAAGAGAAAATAAAAGACATGTCAGGTATGGAGACTGTGTGAATTTTGTTGATACTAACCCTATTGCATATGCATTAGTGGTGGCAGAAAGCATTGATGTTGAGGAGCCATAGTCCTACAAGGAGGCGGTCCAAAGTAAGGAGGCAACTGATTAGTTACTAGTTATGAATGAGAAAATACAGTCTCTATCAAAGAATGAGACTTGGGAGCTGGTACCTCTACCAAAAGGTGTAAAGCTTGTAGGATGTAAGTGGGTGTACAGGAAGAAGGAAAAGATTCCTGAAATTGAGCCGACAAAGTTCAAGGCGAGACTTGTAGTGAAGGGATTCTCACAAAAGGAGGGCATAGACTATCATGAAGTATTTTTTTCAATTGTGAAGTATAAGACTATTCAGGTTCTTTTAGCCATGGTAAGTGCACTTGATTTGGAGTTAGAGCAACTTGATGTGAAGATGGTGTTCTTACATGGGAATCTGGAAGAGGACATCTACATGACTTAGCCTAAAGGATTCTAAGATCCTGAAAAAAGAGAGTATGTTTGCCTGCTGAAGAAGTCCTTGTATGGCTTAAAGCAGTCACCCAGACAGTGGTACAAGAGATTTGATGCTTTCATGGTTTCTAAAGAATTTACTCGTAACCTGTTCGATAGCTGTGTCTATTATAGGAAGTTGTCAGATGATTCTTGGATCTATTTGTTACTGTACATAGATGATATGTTGATAGCAGCAAAGAACAAGGCTAAAATTAATAGGTTAAAAAGGTTATTAAGCAGTGAGTTTGAGATGAAAAATCTGGGTACAGCCAAAAAAATCTTAGGCATGAAAATCTGAAAGGATCGAAAAGCACGCTGATTGTATGTGTCACAATAGAAGTACATTGAGAAAGTGTTGCGATCTTTTCAGATGGATCAAGCTAAGCCTGTGAGCACCCTATTGGCAACACATTTCAAATTGGATGCTAGTACACTACCGAGCACAGATGAGGAGAAAGACTACATGAGTAGAGTCTCTTATGCTAGTGCAATTGGGAGTCTGATGTATGCGATGATATGCATAAGACCAGACTTAGCCCATGCAATTAGTGCTGTGAGCAGGTTCATGGGAAATCTAGGAAAGACTCACTGAGAAGTAGTAAAGTGGATCATGCGGTACTTGAGAGGTACAATTGATGTTTGTCTAGTTTATGGTACTGATGGATTTGTTGGTGGATTGGTAGGTTATATAGATTTAGATTATGGTGGAGACCTTATGAGGCGGAGATCGTTGACATGCAATATTCTCACCCTGTATGGATGTGCTGTTAGCTGAAAAGCAACTTTACAATTTACTATTATTTTGTCGACCACTGAGACGGAGTACATGTCCTTGACTGAGGGAGTGAAGGAAGCAATATGGTTACATGACTTGATTGGAAGCCTAGGATTGAAGGTTCAGATGCCTGAGGTGTATTGTGACAGTTAAAGTGCGTTGAACCTGGCAAAGAACCCAATCTACCATGAAAGTTCCAAGCACATAGATCTCAGATTGAATTTTATTAGGGATGCATTGGAAAATAAGGTGACGACCATAGAGAAGATACCAATAGCAGAGAATATAGCAGACATGTTGACAAAGCCATTGCTTGTTGACAAGTTCAGGCATAGCTTGGACCTGGTGCGAGTACGAGTAGCATGAAACCCTACGGGGTGTAATGGCAAGGAGATGATCGAATCAGACGTCTAGAGATTTTAAGTCAAGGTGGAGAATTGTGATGATGTCTTCAAATCTCAAAATCCAAGTTCCATATCAGATAGAACTCAGATGGAAAGAGAATTTCTCATATATAAAAGACGAGATAAGTCCCAAATCGAGTAAAATTGGATTGGGAGTGAAATTGTTTATATATATAAAGAGGACTTCTCCAGTTATACTTTGTACCTTAGTATCATTCAATTTCAATAGTGTAAAGTTGTTTGTTCTATCCATGGACGTAGGTCACATTGGTCAAACTACATTAATTTTTTGTGCTATTCTTTTTTTTTTTTCTCTACTTTCCTAATACCCGCCAATTCACAACAATATGTATTTTTGTAATTGATTTTGTCTAAATCATGGGTTTACGTGAGAATCTGTTTGAATATTAATAAACTAATCTGTAAAGTATATAATCTAATGCACTTACGTCCATGGCAGATCTTCTGCAAGCAACCAATCGCCTTCTTTGTCCTGATAAGCTAGTTCATAGCTGTTTGAATGGTGCTGACCTGTTTTAAATCAGTACAATCACATCCCAAAATTAGTCAATCTCTCAACTCAACCTCTTATGGTGAACGATGGTTTAGCTTAAGCATACCTACATTTTCCAAACATGCCAATCAAGGTTTCCTTGAGTTTTTCAAAAGAATGATGCAAGCTAAGATCAATCTTTCGTCCAATTCCTTCTCCCTCCATTTTCACCTTCACATACAGTGGATTAGATCCTCTGATGGGGTCAACAAAACCATATTTATTATGAATCCCCACAATTCCATCTCCATCATAGCGAAGCTTCTTCCTCTGGGCAATTATGGGTGGCCATCCTACTGCAGTTTCTCCATCATCCCCATCATTTCTAATTTGATAAGAGTTAGAATTATGATCGACTAATGAAAATCAAATAAACTATGAATATACTTGTAAGTATGTTAGGACATGCTCATAGTCTCTTTATAATAACCAAATCTGTCTAAATTTTTCCCAGAAGAAGAAAATGAGTGAGCTGAAGAATACTTGGTGGTAATAGAGCAGCTGCTATGGTGGTCTTCATCGTTTTGCTGGGAATTAGGTTTTAATGGCAGAAGAGGCAGAGTGGGAAGCAGACCGTCTCTATTATGCTCAGAGAGTTGGCTGAAACTACGTTTCTTGTGAACGTCCGAAGAATCATGATTCACTGGGAATGAAGTGAAGAGCCCTTTAGAATCATTGCTTGGGAGAGAGAGACCCAATTGAAGGTCCATGCAAGAAAGTTGTATCCAACACTAACAGTTTCAGAACGAAGACTCTTGAAAAATATCAAAACTAGAAAGTTGTGAATATGCACAGAGGATTTAAGAGATGTGGGTTTGCTGGGGGAAGGGGTTTTAATAGAGAGAGAGTTGTGTTGTAAACAAAGGGTTGAGGTGTCCTTGTCGATGCTTGGCTTTTTGCCGACCGAATTGCCTGCTTGATGTTTCATTGTTTTCTGGGGAAATATACTGATATTGATTGTTCGAAAGCCTGTCATCCAACAAAGCACAATGCTTTATTTAGAATCAAAAGCAATTACTCTTGGTTCACTACGGGCAATAATTTGTTTAACAAGTAGCTAGGTTAATAAATGAGTGATTTTTTCAAAGAGATTTTTTATGCTTGCTTTTCTTAGTTAATGTTAAAAAAAAATAAAAGGAGATACCCGTAAAATCTCAGTCTAATTTAATGAATGTAATAATTTACTCTCCTCTAATTATAAACCTACGAAAGTGCTTGGGATATGTTCATTTAGAGCGTGAAAAAATGGTGTATGAATTATTTCAATTTGTAAAAAGAAAATAAGTCATTTTAAATATATTTTAACTATCCAAATCATATAAAAAACAAATAAATTATATTCAAAAAAATAGACAAATTTTTTTAGATGATATGCACGACTAATATTTGCTCAAAATAACTCCTTTTTTTTATAAATTGAAATAATTTAGACAACAAAAAAGTAAGATAAAACTAATCTGATTAATGCAAGAGAACAAATGAAAGTGATGTACAAATAACCAAAATATGGGGAAATAAAAAGGGAGAACGATTTGATTTCTTGGGTGGTCAGTTTCTGAGCTTAGTTTAAAGATTCTTCAAGTAAATTTTCAGCACCAAGATCGAAGTATGTGCGGTAGATTCCGTGACAACTTTCATGCCAGATATAATAGGCCCTTGATAGATCCGTTTTCTTTAAAAAAGGGTACCATCTTTTAATGCACAATTAATAATATAATAACATCTCTTATACACGTGTTTGCATGAAAATCAGACACAAATACAGAAAATGAACCAAAGATGGACAAAGTTGACCGACAGCGGATATCATGTTCCAAATTCGCCATATCCACCCAAAAATGATGATAAAAACATGAACACAATACAATATGGTAGCAAAGCATATGTTCCCTATGTGATCTTGAATCTTGTTTATATGTCTCGCGCTTCAACCTCGAGATTTTCTATCTAATAATATGTTTAATATTTCAAGATCTACTTTTCTTATAACTTAAATTGAAAGTTGACCCACACAAAAACAGATAATCTGAGAAAGAGTTACTTCATGCCTAAAGGCTAAGGAGATTGAAGACCCACAACATGAAAGCAATAAATGAAGAAATAATTAATTTAGTGATGAAAATAGCCTGTAATCCAAGGTTGGACCGCAAGGAAATTTTCATTGTCTTTGACTGAACCAAAAAAAAAAAAATTATGTGCGGGAACACTACTTACTTAATTTAAATATTAAAATATTATTGTTGTTATACTTATATGGTGGGTGTTTGGCCGACGGTGAAAGGCAGAGTCCCAACAATTCAAAGTTGGAAACATTGCCCCCCAAACCAGACTCAGAAGAAGTTGGTGTCAGTGAATGCTGTGAAGAAAGCCATACTGATTCCACGTGATCCCAACAAGCACACGAGGCACCAGGGACGCCGAACCCGCATGGTTTTCCTGTGCTTCTAACAACACACACTTCTGTTTCGTTGTCAAAATGCCATGACTTGAGACTCAAACACCGAGTTTGGTTGAAGCCCATGTGTCCAAATGGTCCAACTCACAAGGACCAGACCAGAGGACCACTTTTACAGGTTCCTTCTGGTAGCTCTAGTTTGGGTGGTCTAAAATTGTAGGCAAGTTTCTATTCAGTGTCACTGTTTAATGTTTGATTTGAGCGCTCTCAGTTTCTCATTGTCTTTACTGTCCCCGTTTTGAGGGGTAACTGAAGGTCAAATGAGGAGAATTATCAACGTAAAACACACGCAGATTTGTAGAAGTCATACATTTTGCCATATTTTCAAATCTTTTTGCGGAATCATTTATTGATTGCTTGGGTGTTGGGTGACACGGATTGGAAATTTCAGAATGGAACTTTCATTTTGAGACACAGAGGAGTTGGAGATGGAAAGTGATGTCAATAGCTAGTACTCAACCTTTACGGTGTTTGGTACGTTAGAATTGAATGGTGAAGAAAGAGAGATGGAAAAAAATCAGAAGTGCGTGAGGTATGATGCAGTGGGAAAGATTTATAGATTCCATCTTATATTTTTGGTGACACAATTTCTTCTGTTCAAATTAGTTAAAAAAAGTCAGAATTGGAGACCAAATTTTTTTTTGTCTCAAATAATAAAATTTTAAAATTTTAAATTATTCTAAGGAATCAAAAGCAAAAAAAAAAAAAAAAAATTATTTGAGGTCTTGAATTATAATTTTGTTATGCAATTAAAATTTTTAGTTGTTGAGTCCTTTAATATAAAATAATAAATATTTTTAATTTAAGGCTTTTAACTATAATTTTTTTGTTTATGTTAATTAACGAATATGTTTTTTAATATTTTATTTTGTCCCTAATGATATTTTGATCATTTGTTTACTTTTTATTTTTATTCATATATTATTTCCACTCTACCAACTATCAAAATAAAAAGGTGAATTTCTTTCTATATTATAGATTAGATGATTCCATTCCATTTTTATTTTTATTCTTCTTTCCATTTCCTTAAAAGTCTTTTCACTTTACAAACTATAACCTTAATCTAGTTTCTTTATAATGGGATTTTTTTTTGCTGTACTTTACATCTCTTGGATTTGAGGAAGAAAAAAAATTTAGTTACATTTTTTTATATTTATGTTATAAAAATATGATAATTATATAATTCTCATAATTTAGCAATACATGATTTTTTTAAAAAGAAATTTTGCACATGTCTTAATTTTATTATAAAATATAATAGCAAAAATATAAAAAACTATACCTAAATCAAACCTAAAAATTGGGATATAAGTAGAATTAATGACGGATATGTTTTGACTTTTTGGTTTGACATCTCTTAAATTTTAAAATATTTGGGTTTGAAATTTTATGAGTAAAATAAATTTCAGAATTTGTTAAAAATCAAGTCTATACACAAAAGGAGAACTGAATTAGGCACCTTAGGATAGCTTAAATAGTAAAAATTGGTTGAGAGTATGATTAATATCAAGGATTCAAATCAAATAAAAGACTCAACCAAAATATTATATCAGATGTTGCTTAATAAACATTTGAGACAATTCTTATTGAGAGTATATATATATCTAGTTAGCCCAACTAATCTATGAGGCTAGACCTTTAAAAATAAAAAAAAAAATTATTGGATTGAGATTTGAGCTAAACATTTTGGCTAGTTTGGTTCAATTAGCCATCAATATAATTTCTTTCTATTGTTCAAAAAATTTCCTTTTGTATTCTTTTTTAATTTCTTATCTTTAAGATTTTTTTTAATTATCTTAGTTATTTTGCTAATCCTATCAGGCAAATATCTCTCTTTGTCTCTCACAATTTTTTGCTTCCTTTATGTTCTCTGCTCACTACTTTTAGCGTTAATCAAGATTTATTTCATTATTTTTGTAAGTACTTCTAATTATATCAATGAAGCTTTTTTTAATTATTCAAAAAACTTCCTTTAGTATATCTTCTTTAATTTCTTGTTATTAAGCTATTTTCATTGCTATATTATTTATTCTGCTACTTTTCCCACTTTTAGTCGAATTAGCTAGCTCTTCTCACAATAATCTCCTATACTTAACAACTTGCAAGGCTTTAATACCATATACTAATATGAACACATTATTAAAACATATTCCTTCTTTACAGATTAAGCATTTGATAATTGTAATCCATTATCATCTTTGAATTTTTTGTTATAGAAGATTTTTTGTTCAAAGTTTTTTTTTCATAATATTTAGTTGGGATAAGTCATTCTTAAATACAATTTATATTAGCTCTTAAATTTATTAAGGCTATAATAATTTTGTAAAATTCTTTATTGATAACTAATTTCATTTGATAGTATCATTTTTTATATGTTATTTTTTTGAATTCTATTAATAAAATTTTCTTCATTTATATTTTTTGGTATTTCTTCATTATCATCTTTTTGAGGTAAGTTAGTATCTAGTTGATTAGGGTTTTCATATTCAGTCTCTATTTGGACTTTTAACATAAAATTTCTATGTCTTGAATTAATTTATTGTCTTTAATTTCTTTAATTTCTTCTTTAACATTCTTAATTTCTCATTGTAAATATTGTATAATAACATTATTTTTTTGCTCCAAATTTTTGATAAATGTCACTAATTGTTAAGGGTTTTACTTGAGTAATTGGTTTGTCACTATCTTAAAATATCCTTTAGTTTGAGTAAATATTAGTTTTTTATTTCTATATGTTCTATCTTATTAATAATTTCTATTAAGATTTTAATGTCTTCTTTTGCTATTGCATTAATAAATTTTATGCAATTTTCACAAGGACTAAGATTTTAACAATTATTTGAGTATTGATTTAATGCTTTATCACTAGAAGTTTGTTATTATATTGCATAAATATGTTTTTTTTTCCTTCTTCTAACAATAGCATCTTATATATGAAAACTTTATGTTTAGAGACTTGTATAAAATTTTTTATCTTTTTGCAAGGGTAATATGTAATTTTATAAAAATTTCACTTTTCTATAGAGGTCATGTATAATTTTATATGGACCTTTATGAAAATTTTAATTTTTTAAGGGGATTATTTTTCAATTTATACCAAAAGAAGTCTGAGTTGACTCGGCCCAGTCACTCGCTAGGTCCTGCCGGCTGGGCCAAATCCCTGTTAGCAACTTAGGGTTTAGGGTTGAGGCATGTGTTTGTAATTTGATGTTAAGTGAAGGTGGGTAGGGAGCAAAACATAGACCGCAGGCCCACAAGGAGCTCAATACTTCACACCCATGGCCTTGTTCATAGAATTGTCAGTGTCCAGCCCAAATTATACATCAGAATTTAAAGACACATAGAAATTATGGCTATTTGTTTGCCGTTGGAAATAAACATGAAAGAACAAAGGAAAGACTGTAGCCCATATGATAATTTGGGTCGCATGTGCTTTTCCTGTCATTTTGTGTTTCCGTCGCCCGTATTGCCTGGGAGTTCTAATTCAGTATCCGTAGAGATTCTTGAGCAAAGATATTTACAAAAATTTAAAAGTGCTTTTGGAATAATGTTTTTTGCACTCATTTTTTTCAAAAAAATAACTTCTCTCTCTTTTCTTGGAAAAAAAAATTCAATGGACATCTACTCAAGTCTTCATCCATTCAAACACTATCTCAACACTGATACGGTGTGGTGTTATGGTATGTGTATATAATTTTCTACAAATCTGCTTTTCAAGTGCCACATCATTCCTTTGATTTTATAGAACGAGTTCCCCCCCCCCCCCCCTGATTTTAAACTCTTTATGTATGACAAATAATTAAAAAAAGTTATACAGTAGAATAAATCTTAAAATACATTGGATAAATTGCTCTAATGACTCAAGGTATAAGATCTCGAGTTGAAAATGAACTTCCATAGATAGTTATCTATTAGGTTTCCATTATTATTTTTTTAAATTACAGAATCAACAAATTTTCAACCACAACATTTTCGTTCAAGATTAATTCTCAAGCTCTTCAATAGTATTTTCAGTTCCCTGAAAATCCAGGAACAAGAGCAATAATGATAATAATAATAATAATAATAATAACAACAATAATAGATAATTTCTGCTGACACAAAAATGGCTGGTTTCTTGTCATAAACAGCACACTCATTATTCGTAAGAAAATAAAAAGAAAGAAAAAGTATATTTCTGCTTGTAAAGACTGAAACATATTGATTCAAAGTGGGTTGCTAGAAGCCAAGAAGAAGGACATGTAAAACACGCTTTGCATGCAGAGGGTGGGGCTTGATGGTTGAATGATTGAAGGGGAAGGGATTACTTTCACTTTTCAGGGTAAAGTTTCATATGATTTGCAGGGGAATAACAAAAAGGTGGAATATTTGAGTACGATAGAATTTTAGGTACATCCATTCTCTTAACAATTAATAGATTAAATTAATTATAAATAAATATTTTGTATCCAAAAAGTGTGCAAGGAAAAATGAGAAAGGCAGCTGGGGGGATCGCAATCTTATCAGGCTCCCCACCAAACATTCATGCATGCATGCCAGCTTAAAAGTGACTTGAAAAGTACCCTTGGAAATCCGTGTTTGGATCACTGCAAGATTTGATGATCTTCCTCATCAACCTAATCAACATTAATAATCTTGCAACAAAGTAAACTAGTTATTCTGCTTTTTCTATGTAATATAGTTTAAGTCATCCAAATTGTGTCTTCCTCTTATACAAATTTGGAAAGGAGAGGATCCAGAGACCTCATATCAGCTTCTGGACAACAAAAAAACCAATGCTATTAAGGCAATATGCAAAATAAAGTGTAAAGTGAAACACGGGGATTTGTTAGTTTCTTTCCCTCGATTGAAGGTTCTTGATTCTACTTGTACGGATGGAGACACGAAGTGGTGGAAATCTTTGCCTGGCAACAATGGCCGGACAGGCCAATATCAAATAGATCTTGGAGAGTAACAATGAACAGACTGTAAAAATAAACACCTGCAAGAAAAAGGATCACAGTATCAGCTATCATTGAAGCATAATTCAAAATATTTGATCCAACTTGGCCGTTTTCCAGAGAGGGAAAAATTGAAGGGTGGTTGAATGGTAGCTAGCCTAAAGCGTTTTGGCTGGTGTCGTGGGCTAAAAAAAATCACTTTTTGATTGGGTACTTGATGTGGAACGTAAAAGATGATTTTGTAAAGCGAATTGAGCATTAGAAACTCAAACGAAAAACTTATTGGTTATAAATAAGTACGTTTACTTTAAACAAATATAACTTTTGATTCAAAAAGAATTTCAAAGCCTATTACATATAAATTCAGAGTTCTTTTCAAGTTCGTTGTCATTGCAATCGGGCGTATCCAATTAAGGCTAATTTTAAGCTCAAAATCTATCTATCTAGTGCATTTTATGACCATTTTAGTTATTGTCTAATTTATTAGTATGCATTCACAATTTTGTTATTTTTCTTATTTAAGTAGGAGACCTATTAAGTTTAGTTATGACCACCCCCTAAATAACTATGACCACATCATCGTATAATATCAGAGAATATTTTTCTCAACTTGAGTTCCCGTTTTTGCTTTAAAAACTTGTTTTATTTTACGCTAGTTCCTTGCGTCAAACAATGAGCATTTTCCTGAAGAATGATAATACAAAGCAGCTCATTATTAATTTCCAGGCATCCACTATAAGATGTAAATAGAAATTGGTTTTCTTACGCTAACTGAGTGTGAGTTGCTAAGACCAAAGAACCAAAAAGGCAGAAATTATTGACTCATCAGATAAAGATTACAATTTGAAGTGACACGGGGAGGGAGTAAGTGCGACACAGTCAATTCATACCAAGAGACAAGAGTCATATTATTTCCACACTCACCCAAGTACTATTGAAAACAGAAGAATTAATATTATCATAAAGTATTTGTGAAAGTAAGGTAAAGAATCCACCAAAATTGTCAGCCATCCGTGGTACAACTCACAGCTCATGCATACATTTCAGAGTTCCATTGATATCAACTCAATTACGTTTGCCTCAATCTCAGTGCATTGCTGATTGCCCCACTTCCCAATTCCTACTCATCAAGAAAAATAAGATGATGCACGAATGTGGGAGACCCAGATAACGATACTAGTAACATGCCAAAGATTTAATAATTGGAAAAGGATTTGTTCACTTTTCGTGTGTCAGCACTAGTTCACTATATATGCCATCCTAAATAACCATTTAGACCGCCAAATAAAATTTCTAACTAAAACCCATCTGTTGCTTCTATTTTCACATAGGTTTTGTATAAAAATGACTTACCAAAGCCATCTTGTTTTGAGTCTTAATGGTTCATCTAATATCATGTCATGTATTTGGAGTATGACTAGATTGGGGCTCTTGAAATAGGTGATTTTAATATTCTCAAGTTTTTACATACACTTGATTCTGAACTAATCTTCTGTAATAAAGATAAAAAGACCAAAAAGTTGAAACTTGTGCTGCTCCTGAATTAATCAAAAGATACTCAAAACCTCATATAGAATCTTAAATCATGCAAAAGCAAAGCGTGCATAACTCCAACGTGCCACTACCTTAAAGTAGCTAATGGCAGACATTCCCGGGTCGCAAAAAATAAATTTCTGATGACTGTCACTTGTCACTCTGACCGCAGAAGAAGGATATTGGGTGCCCTCTACGGCTCTACTGTTCATTGGGTAAAAAGCTTGATTTCACATATGCATCCCAAATTTTCCATTACTGGAGATTTTCTTTTCTTTTTCTGTAAGTCTTTTGGATGAATATACTTTTACCTCAATATTACGAGTATTAAAAAAATAAAAGCCTAAAGTTGAAAGAAAATATGGGCCCTCACTGTCTTAACTTTTTTGCTTTATGTTTCATGCACGAGAGTATACACATTATTATGATTTATGAGCTTCATTCCTATATAACTCCCACTCAGAAATTCACTTTCTTTCTCACACAGCTTCAGAAACCAAGTCTTCTCATGGAAAGTAAAGGACTGGCACTGAAGCCACAGCCTAAAAAGAATCTATGGAAGCCTGAGGAAGACTTGGTTCTGAAAACCTACATTGAAGCTCACGGTGAAGGAAACTGGGAAGCCGTGTCCAAAAATTCAGGTGAGAATACCTTCATCACTGTCCCTGGCTATGCCCATCATGTGTTTGTTTATTTAAAAGGTATATAGGTTCTTTACTCAAATCTCCACCTACCCAACCATCTACCTATGCTCAAATGGCTGCCATCATTTGTTATTAGCAGACAAAGGGTTTTTCTCATCTGCCACTTACCAAAATATTTTTTTTTTTTAAATTGCAGGGCTGAAGAGAGGAGGGAAGAGTTGCAGACTAAGATGGAAGAACTATTTAAGACCTGACATTAAACGTGGAGGTATGTCCGAAGAGGAAGAAGACCTTATCATCAGACTGCATAAGCTTCTTGGCAACCGGTGAGTACTTGCTCGAAAACCATGATTACTTATGAAGTATTTGTTACACAGTCATCTTGATTTAGACATTTTTTAAATGTTATATAGCATCTAAAATGCTTGTATTTATCTAACTAGTATTCAATAAAATAACACCATTTTGACTGACTTCTCATCTCATCTAAAAAAATAAGAATCTCATATCTATTCACTTTTTAGTTTAGTTAACTTTTATAAATACTGACTAGAAGGTGCGGAGTAAAGAGCAAATGTTTAAAAAAAACAAAACGAGAAGGAAAAAAGGAAAAAAAAAACATCTTATCAGGGTGGGCCCATATTTTAAAAAATAAAATAAACTGAGTTTTATTATAAATATAGATTATATTCCAAAAATTTTCAATTATTATATTAAAAATACAAATTTTAAATATTTTATAAGGTGACATAAAAGATGTCCAAAAAAAAAAAGATATTACAATGTATCAGAACTCCTTAATTGGTTATGAATCATAAATATATATAATAATAAATTGACTTGTACGCTGGAATTCCTACCGCATGTAGATGGTCGCTGATAGCCGGAAGGCTTCCTGGTAGAACCGATAACGAAGTGAAGAACTACTGGAATACCCATTTGAACAAGAGATGCCCTCGAGGGAAAAGGAAAGCCATCGAGTCAAACAAAGATCACCGAGAAACCAAGAAGAAATCACAGACCAATTACTCTGACTTTCCGATTTCCGCAAGCATTGCAGAAACAGGGTTGTTGGATGCGAGGAAAGAAGAGAGCAGTAACATTACAAGCTCTTGGATCGACGAAACGCAGAGCTTCGACTGTGACCTAGATTTTCCGATTGTGCCTGGGAACAGCGCGGTATTTGGTTTTGATGATGAGCCTTTCATGACGAATTTGGATTCTGTTGTCTTGTTTGAAACGGAAACTTTAGACTACGGATGGTTGGAGTCCAATTCGCACACGCAATGGATCATGCCATAATGCGATGGAAACAGGAAAGATGAAGACGAAAGAGCTTTCCTGCTGAAGAAATTCATGGCTAGAGATGATCAATCTATGATAAGTAGAATAAAATAATATAAATAATGCATGTGCTTAACAAATTTTTAGGTACATTTTTTTAATATCTAATCGAGTGTAAGGGATCAATTAAAAAAAACATATTAATATCAATTTATCAATAGATTTCACTAGGCACATTTATTTTATTGATTCTTTACACTTGAAATGAGTGTAAAAAATGTACCTAAAAATTTCTTATTATGTAAAACATGTCATATCTATTAAAAAAATTATTTTACATATTTACATTATTACACTTCATTGCTTTAATCTATCTGTTTAGATAAATGGTGTTGACCCGGGTTTTCTCTCCATTTAGCCATGAGCCTAATCATGGTCCTTAGATATTAGAGTGATCATTTTATGGGCTTAAGTTTATCATAAATTTTCATAATGATAGAATAATTATTAAATGTATAATAATATTTTATCTATTTTATTATGCTTATTATTATAATTATATTTATTAATTATTAAATATCTTAATATTTCAAGTAATTAAACATAAAATTATGGACAAAATATCATTTTATATTTAGTGATTATTATGTTAATATATATGATAAGAGTTTAGATCCTTATAGTGTGAAATGTGTAAAATAGCTATAAAGTGGGTGAAGATGAGAGTAGGAGTAAAGGCATATATACAAAGTTTATTCCCCCCCTTTCCACTTACTTTTTTTTTTCTCTCTCTCCCATTAATGAGTTTATAAGATTATCATTCTAAATTTTAATGCATGTCAACACACTTGAATTCTAATTCTTAAGCACAAATTCCACGTTTTTTTTCCTTGTTAAATCACTATATTTTATTGCTATATACTCATTGATTGATTATGCATATGTAAGAAGTATGTCAACATGTCATTATTTTGTAATGAGTTCTTCCCCTGCCATATTTCCTATTACGGTTCTATATCAGTTTTAAGTACATTGTGCCAATTGAAATTCTTTTCAAAAACCAGTGTATTTCATATCCACCTCGCGGTGCCTATTATTCCCAAGATGAGCAAAATACAGCGACCTGCCTGTGTCATTGGGCAATGAGTAGCACGTCCATAGTAATTGCCATTGCTTCTTTCTTCTTCTTCTTCTTTTGGGTTTTTGGGAGAAGTAAATGTAATTACTGTAGTGCCACTTTTTTTTTTTCTTTCTTTTTCCCTAAGACTTTAGTGGCACTTCAAAAAGCTTAGATTGGTGGCTTCTTCCAATTTATCTCCCCCTCCTCTATCCACTCCTGATCTTTCGGAAAAGACGATACAAGCCCGAGATCACCATCCACCGTTATTGCTATAATATTCAGATACATCTCAAGCCTTACACGTTAACATACACCAGACATGAACCACAAGGAGAAGCCTCTCCTTAATCAAATTATTTAATATTTATCATTCGATTTGACGTTAGAATTTGATCCTGTTTGTACGATTAAAACAATGTAACATAGAAGATGTTTTGCGTCAGAGAAAAATACACACAAAATGATGCCTGCCAGCGACGAATATCATTAACAAATGCATTTGATTCGTCAACAAAAAAACACGAGGTGAATATATGGTGTTTAACTAAAGAACTTTCTGAGAGAAATCATCTACAATACTTCATCTTCTAGTTGAGAATATAATGAAACATCATCAATAGGTAACGAGGGTGGGGTTCCGGGAGGTATTCGAGCTGCACCATCCTCCCCAGCCCATATACACAGGGCCTCTGTATCCATGAGGTTTGAGTCAACGTCAATCTGACCGCTTAGCTCATTTATAAACTTCAATAGTGTATCAAAGTCCATCCTCTCTCCCATTATTTTATTGCGGTATCGTTTCAGGATTGCCACACATATATACAGGTGCAGATGCTCACACGGATAATGAGTCCATAATACTTCCCACAAGCGCATTGTACTCTCGAAATCAAGCTCCCTGAAATGTCACGTCAATATTGATTAGTTTAGGTGTTGTTCAATAACAAATTTTCATCATAGATGAAGATTTATGAGAACCAATGCAAGGCTAAACCTGTCGGGCTGACAAACTTAAAACACCAATAACTTCACTGACAGAAAGTACATTAATAGGAATCTCCATCGGAAATGTCATAGAAATTGAAATGTCTAGAAGACTTTGATCCTTTCAGGAATGTGTCTAGCGAGTAAAGACCCTTTCTGGAAAACTTCTATGAAGTAAATTTAAATTTTCTACCAATTTAATAACTAAAAAATTCTTATCATATAGCGTAGTGGGGCATTCTTTTGAACAGAGAGACTATTCCCCATAATGTGAAGCCTGAGATGCTCTTCCAGTAAGCATACAATCCTCCCAAATCATCTCCAGAAAAGTAAAGCATGATCACTTGAAAGTATTAGCGTGCTAAATAACATTCTTAACAACCTACCTCTCATGAGTCCTGTATTAATTCCAGAAAAAGAGAGTGGGAGATTCATTAAGCTTAAAATAGGAGACAGTCTCTGCACTAAGAAAGCCTATACAGTACTAGGACCCAGTTTTCTCAATTAAAAGCAACCCATACTTTATGATCCAAAAGGAAAAGAAAAAACGCCCACTTGAGTCAGAACGCTTTTAAAGACCCAGGGTTCCCAAAGAAAGCAGTCCATATAGATTCATCAAGGACCAGGCATCAAGTTTGGTTTGCAGGAAGCTTTCAGATTTTTATTTGTTATAAAAAATGGTCAAACTGACCCTGTTGCTGGTACAGCCAAACTATTTTCAACCGGTAAATAATAAGGCAAAAAATACTACATTTAACAATGTAGAAGCATATATTATTAACATCTGACATACCCTGGAATTATGGACCTATGACAAACATAGTGCTTCAAGGAATCTGACCTTTTAAATTGAATCAAAACCCAGCGGAAACAAAAGAAATAATTCAAGCAGTCATGCTGCTCAAAATATTTATGCAATGGATCATCCAGCAACTCCACCAACTGCAACAAAGAAATATAATATTCATCAGAAATAGCAAAGGAAACTGACAGAGATACATCTTAGTAACAGGTTTCCAACAGAGATGCGGAGACCTGTTAGTCTCTGTTGGAGACCTGTTAGTGTTGGCCCCAAACTGATGGCGGGATGATAAATAGATACACTATCAGACAGATGATTAGACCCAGCTTCTGTCGCTGAAAGCTTCCTATATAATTTGACTTACCAGATGCCTCTTTATAACAATCAAGGCTCCCGACAAAAGTTTATTGATAGACTAAACTTCTATTGCCCTTTTAACACAGGTGACATCTAATTTAATGAAATGAAACCAAAATTAACTTTAGAGTATATATAGACAATGACCTCCCTAAGAGAATACTAGGTAGGGACACCAGCAGTTGATTGGGAGACTTGAAACACAGGCGAATGCAAGCAGATTCGTGTCAGACAAAACATTGCTTCTATTAAAATAACAAGTTTCAACAATTACACCAGTGAGTGATTGGATAGCAATTTTCTACATTGCAGATTGCAGAATCAGATACCTTGGTAACAATAAGGCAGTAACAGAGACAACGGGCCATCTTGAAACCCAAGTTTAAACACAGATTTTTATTTTCAATACTCAAGAAATGGTGCACAATTGAGTTTCAGAAACATTACAGCAAAAAAATCTACTAGATGTTTCAGTTCTCTTGCAATGCCCATGTTTCTGAAACACATTGAAGCAGAGAACAACTGGTTAATTAATGGCATCTCTATAATAATGAGAAGAGTCATATTTAGGCCCGAGAAACATTGCTTGCTGTGGCTCAGATTTTCTGGGATACACTTGTCAGATTCAAGAGACATTGAGTGTGAAATAGCTGAGTTATTAGTTTGTCCAACGAATTGAGGTGCAGAAGTAACCTCAATGACTCAAGGGATGTGATGTTCGAATAAAAAGTTGCAATGTTCTTGTTTATAATACGATGCAATATTTGTCAGACAATGGCAACAGAATGGTTTTGGCATTCCACAAAAAAAAAAAAAAAACTTCTCATTAATTTAAACACAGTCAGAAAATCTCAATCCAGAAAGGAGTTCATGAAACAACATTGAAAACAAGATTCCACTAGTTGAGTTGTACAATTAATGGAATATTTGTATATTATGACATTTATATATATATATTCTTTTTTTAGTTCAAGTAATGAATGGTTCTCTCACAATGATATATTTATAATACAATTGTTGGGATGCACTTGATGGGCATGTACATAAGTGCATGAAATCCTTTGTAGTAGGAAACATCTTGCTAGGGTCAAAAGGAAGTTGTCACGCAAAATGTAATGTGTATTTGTGATTCCAATAACTTTGCTTGTCTATTCGGGATGAAAGGTAGTGCACATGATGAAAAAAATTTTCTTGGATGCTCTTACCAATAAAGATGCAAATTAACCTTTTGCTCATTGATTTAGGACAAGTTTACCTTATGGATGTCGACTATTCTTGCATTGTAGGTTTTCTTCTTTACAAAAGTGAAAGACATGCACAAGAATATCAAGGTCTGATGGACCCAATCTTAATGGGCCTCCTGTTAAAACTTACAGTAGAAAGAAGAGGTGTAAAAAGAATGAGGCAAAGGCTGGTGTGGTCCCAAATGATGTGGGCCCAGGGAATAACTAACTCCCAAATGATAAGGGATGAGGAGGAGAGAGAGGTGGCGTGAGGGGAAGGCTAGTTGGTTTTTATTTTCTTTGTTTTTCACTGTGTTTACTGCTCTGTAGTCATCAATCTATCCCAGCACACATTTCAGGGTGGATTTTCCATAGTTGAATTCAATAAAACAAAGAGTTTCATCAAGGTTGAGAACCTAAAAGTTGTGAGGAGAAATTTATTATCGACACTTATCTTTAAGAATGGCAATTGAGGGTTGCTTTGGAGTATTACAGGTGCAGACTCCATTTCTGAAATTGATGCCTCCACCCACCATACAAATCTTTAAGCAAAGTGTGATACCATACTGTGCCATGCACAATTATATACATAATTGGGGACTACATGAAAGTTTGTTTAGAAAATGGGAGTTAAAGGATCCTTCATAAATAGAGGCTTTAAATGAAGAATACGCATGGAGGGATAAGCTCCAATGATGACAACCTATCAAGATTAACCGATCAAAATGCTATGGAAATGGCTGCATATCATCGCCATATAACAGATTGGATGTCGCATAAGCATAGCATTTCTGGTGCATAAGAGTATAGAATAGTCTGACTAAATGCGCATGTTATTAGAAAAGTTAACGCTAGGTCAAGATTATATTTAATAGTAACTGTCTTTAATTTACATCATCCTCTTTTTTCTTTTCCCTATAAAACATGTGTATAATGATTTTACAGGATTTTATTTGTTGTAAAAGGACGCAGCTTAAAGAGACTGTAGTATTGTACATCAAATGAATTTTTTTTTTTTTAAGTTTGAGAGCATTAATGATTTAATCGTTGAAAGATCATTTTCTTTTCAATTTGATTCTTCAAAGATAAAACCTCTCAATTTAGTCACCCAATCATTTTCTCCCAATAAAAATGGCCCCTCAGTTAAAAGTCACGATCACTTTAAAAACTAGCTGATAGGGCATAAAGAGGAGCCAACATGACTCTGTTAATTGATGATATGGACTTGCTTGATTTCTCAAAGCCTACTTAGTCCAGCAAGATAATAGAAATCAGGCAATACGATGTTGTTTGGGGGAAAATGATACCTTGGCAAGCCCAGATCATTGGTTAATAGGGCCACTTGGGTTTTGATTTATGCCATGTCAACTAGTATATTAAGAGACTGGGATTTTGCCTAACAAAGAAACCATTCTAATTATCTTTGGAGGACCAAATTGAGAGGGAAGTGATCTTTCAGGTACTGAATCATTAATTTACTTATATTTTTTCTTTTTCCAGAACAGATTTCCAAACAATGTTTTTGTTCTTCAAAATTCTGAAACTGTTCTAGTAATTGTTTTGCCAAATGCCTCTTTTAGTTCTTCTTTGTGTGAGAAATTGTTCTTGAATCTTGTTGCCCTACAAAACAGTTTTTGAAACACCCCCTCCAAATTTTTTAAAAGAAAAAAAAAAGAATAAAAACAAACAGGCCCTGAATTTAAAGGATAACTTCTTAGGATTGATAACAAGGTAGGATAAGGCCTTGTTTGGCATGCTGCATAGAATAAGACTGAATAGGATTAGGCTCAATTGTATGATGTTTTAGTGCAATACAATGTTTGGTGCATCACCTCATATCGCATGAGACTATATAACACTATACAACCATGTGCTTGGTGTTCAATTGTATAAGACCATATAGGATAAAAAAAAGTCACTTTTGACAAATATACCCTCCAAAGATCAAAGTATAATAAACTCACCATTTGACAATTTTTTTAACTAAATAATTTATGGAAAAATCATATATGTAATTTTTTCTATCTTTGCTTTTGGGTTCCTAAATTAAAACATAACAAGCGTATAATTTTTCAATAATAACAAAACAAGTGTATCGTTTTTGCAAACAAGGGTGTAGTTTTTACAACTTAGCATCACATAATTGGGTTTTTTTTTATAAAAAAAAAAGTTTTACAAGTTATAATTTTATTAAAGAACCTAATAACAAAAATATAAGGATCTGCCCTTAAGTTTAGTCTATAATTTATATTTCTGAAAAAGTTTACATTAAATTAATTTTTAATTTTAGAAAAAATTTCAAATTTTACCAAATCTATTTGAAATATAGTATGATAAACTAATAGTAATATCCTCTTACTTTTTTTTCTTTTTGGTGCATATTTTTCTTTCAATTATTAGTTTTATTTTTTGGGCCAATTTTTTATCACTCCAAGATAGCGCTAGATATATCCACCAATTGCTTGATAATGAAAATTGTAGGACAGCATCTGCACATAATTCTTCATTTCAGAATTGGATTTGTCATCCATGAGATGGATTCAAGTTAAGAGGATCAGGAATGGCTGTTTCTGTCAGAATGATAATAGGAAGGCACGATGGACCTCTGACTGAATAGTGTTGCTCATTAAGACAAAACCCTTCTAAGGTGTGAAATCTTGCAGTGCTCAGGTTGGAAAAGAATGATAATCTTGCAGTGAAATTTTTTCTCTTTACAATTGAAAGAATTCCAATAGAGAAACAGCCAATGCGAGATGAATAATTGCGGTGAAATTTTGTAGTTGAGGTCCCCCAGCCACCCCGCAAAGCACTCTGATACCCCTCAAATGGATAATCCCACACTCTAGAACAGCAAAGATCAAGACCAAGACGCCTAGTGAATTTCCAAATATGTGGCCCGTCTGAAATTTGAACCCCTCCCAAAATTCAGAACATGGTTGATCTATGGCTAAGAATGAGTGAGGAATAAGGCATATAGTGAGAGACGAAAGAGGAATGGAGAGGGAGGGTTATCTTTACAGATTTTTCATTTTTTATTCATTCCTTGTACAATCATGTCTAATCAGGGAGGGTGCCCTAATTAACTGAGTGAAATTTGATTGGGCAAGCTTACAAAATATATTGCTTACACCAAACTCCTGGAGAAGTTAAACTATATTGTATAAAATTATTCAATCAAACCTTATACAGTATACCAAACTGACCCTAAATGTACAGCCTGTCAGAGACAGAACTACCACCTCTTCAAAAAAACCAAAATTCTGAAGCATTTCAACAATATATTGAGTTTATAATTTGTCTGTCTACAACCTAAATCGTTTAAGCACATTTCCGAATGCCAAGATACCATATAAGATGTATGCAAAATAAGCACAAGGTGTAAGTGTGTTAAAATTATGCAACAGGCAGACAATTGGCAGGGTTTGACTATTGACAGAAATCAGAAGATAAAATTATGCAGAAGAGAAAAATTTGCCAACTAATAATAAAATTTAAAAACGCTGTGTGTTGTGGGTGGGTGGGTGGGTGTGTGGGTGAGAGAGAGAGAGAGAGATAGAGAGAAACCTTTGATAATGCAAAAAGTTGAGAGTGCATGCCATTTTGGTCACGATTAAAGTTGGGTCCAAGGCGTTCCATAAGAGCAACAAAACACCAAAATGCCTCCGATTCATCACCCATTACAAAAAATATTGGGGAAAGAAGATCACTCATGCCCTGTAGAATGGCATATGTATAACATTGCCGAACCACATGGAATGTTAGTTTTCAATTATTACCCTTTAGTTTGTTATTTCAGGGGTGGAGGGGCAAGGGGCATGCTAATGAAAAGTTAAAAACAATGAGGGACCTCAACTATTGACTTGTGGTACCATAAATTATTTTGGTTCAGAAAGACGATAGCTACTAAGATATTCCTACCCTGGTTGCAGAGAATAATTCTTCGCTTAATCAATTATTTAACATCTAGGACAACCAAGCACATGAATATAAGAGAAGCAATCATCAATTCATAGATTTCAGAAAACATTTTGAAGGAAAAATAACACATAAAAAATCAAGTTTTAACTTACTCTTTAATTTTCCCTTTTAGATGATGACCGAAAAACAAAAAGCAAAATTCTGGTGTTCAAGACAATTATTTGATAATAATTTACAACAGCCACCAAGTAAAGCCCATAAGTTCAATGCATCAAATAGACAAGTACCTGACAATAACCGAGATCAAAGTTGTAGAATGAATATGTCAACAGGATATCTCGTAGAACATTCACATTTGGATTATCATCCCCGTCATAGAAAGCGAGCAATCTGTCAGTTCTCACCTTCAAAAATAGAAGACAGTTAAAATTATATATGCATCATCCAACTGCTCTTCTATAATCTGTCTGATGATTCATAAACATTTGCACTAGTTCTGGCATACCACATCTTTGTCAATAAGGCCTTTCCTCTCTCTAAATTTTGTGAATCTTCTAGCTTGTGCTGGGAAGATACTCTACAGAGAAAAGTGCATAAACAAATTATTTTTAATTCAGAAAATTAACAGCAAGATATTAAAAAATATGCATATTTAGAGAGAGAGGGGAGGGGGAGCATGGAACAGTGGAAACCTGCCACTGGCTCTTTATAGTCTCGTACTCAGACTTCTTAACTGACTTCAGATATTCCCTCTCGGCATATGTTGAATCATATGAATAGTATCCCAATAGAAATCCCCAAACCTATCATTCTTATAAAGGTTTGTAAGGAGAAGAACAAAACCAATTTTGAAAAATTTACTTAGCCTGGAACTCATCACATATATTATTATACACAGACCTCTTTCCGTAAATTGTGTTCAAGTCCACCATAAAATATTCTCTTTCTTAAAGCTTCTGAATCCATAACTCGACCTTCAGTATCCAAGAAGTTAAGCCACTGCAAAAGTGCGACCCGAATAAGCAGTTTAACAAACGACATTTGCCACTCCAGAATGCTCCTTTGTAGTAAAGTACAGTTGAAAAAATAATTTACCAGAAGGAAATAGATATGAGGGTACATATCCATATTCAAAGTTAACAGACACCCCAAACTTTCCAATTTGATGAAAACCAAATATGAACAAGACCAAGACATAGAATGTGCTTTTAAGTTATTGAATTTTCAACCATAACAAATTATGATAGTAAAGATTTGACATGCAAACTTATCAAGACAAGTCCATACATTCATACTCTCCCTTCTCCTTTCCTTGCAACTCGCTCCACATTTTCAGGGATAGGAATTCTCACTTATGTTGCAGTTTGAATTCCTGCAGTTCCTTTCTTCTTCCTCTTATAAACACACAAAAAAGAAGTGTCTTTATCTCCATCTTGGTTGTCTCTCTTTCACCCTTTGGCCCATTTTTTTTCACTAGAAAACCGTATAAAATATTATTCTTATTTCATCCAAATGTCATTTGAAAAGGGGGAGAAAAAAGAAATCTTTTTAATTATTAGTTTATATACACCTGATTTAATCGCTAAAAAATTACAAGAATGTGAAAAAACTAGTTTCACATGAATCAGATTGAACAGTAAATGTCCCAGAGATTAAGATAGATAGACACACACTTTTTTTTGGGGGGGGGGGGGGGGAATGAAAAAAAAAAAAGCTCAATTGAGGTGTTCCAGGTGAACTTGAATTAATCTGAAACCATCATGCTGTACATCTACCTTTGGGTCCAATAGTCCACAGGATCATAAAATCCTCCTAAATTATGTCATTTGCAAGAGCAACTATAAGGAAAAATTGCATATACAACATTGATAATCATGATCAGTGAGCATTTCCACAAGAAATTCATGACTTAAACCTGACACAGAAGCATTAATAATAGAACAACATCATTCAGAAAAAGTGAAAATCACAACTCACCTCATCAGAACCTAAAGGCAGTTGCCGTGGTTTTCCCCATACTAGAGATAATTTATCAAACTACATGAAGAGAAACAAGAAAATGACATTGATATCATAAGGTGTAAAAGGGGAAGCAAAATGAAAAAAGTCACCTGCAGAAGTTTGAAAATATGAGCACGATACTAAATCAGCCTCTAGGTAAGCAAGCTCAATATGCTATCACCAAAGCAATGTCCACAACAACCAAATTAATCATGACTAGTAATGAACATATGAATTTGCAGAAGCCACAAAAGCACCATATGGACAGGACAATTAACATACCACAAACATTTTTCCATAACATTTGTGTCACCTTACCTTCAGATAGGATTATTATACACACATTTTATATTGAAAAATGATAGATGCGCACAACTTTTGCACCTCCCAATGCTTGTTTGGTAACCCTTGTATTTCTGTTCATAAATTTTAATCTTTGGTGGCATGATAATACAGTTTTTCTAAATTACACACTTAGAAGCATGTTTGACTACACAGCATAGCATGTGTTATTTCCAAGTATAAGGCGACTAACCATCACAAAGAGGGGGAAAAAAAAAGAAAAGCTTAACATTAAATTCCTTCCAGGCCATCACATATCACAAAACAAGGTAACCAACTATGACAGAGTATGTGCCTGACATAACCATTCAAAGGGAAGGGGGGGGTTAACAAATAAAATAATAGCACCCTGAAAAAGGGAGGGTTACCTCCAGAGGATCTGGGGGAACCGGACTTTCAGGAACTTTTTCTCCAACATTGGAAGACTTCTTAGGATGATCAAGAGGAGTCTCTTCATAAGTTCTCCTCTCAATGGCACCAAATCCATTACTCTGATTTTCACCAAAGAGTTGTGAAGTTGTTTCACGGGCAAATTTGGTCACAAGAGAGAACTTCTCCAAAACTTGAATAGAAATATCTCTAGCAGGATCATTAACTCTATGTCTTGATCTCCCATGGTACTGAGAAACAGTGACACGTCCATCATTGGCACCGCTATCAATCCTCTCTTGGCTCTCATTCAAAGTGGACTCATTAACTGATATATTCGAAGGTTCGCAAGCAATAGAAACAGCCCTGGGCATCTCCAATGAAGATAAAGTCCTCTGGAAGTCAATCCAAGCATGAGAAAATTTAGCAAGCCAAATAAAAGGGACGTAAAAATCAAATATATAAATCACAAATAAGATTTTAGATACCAAAAGGGAGATTCCAAATGTAAGCACTTACTTTCTTGTAATCTTTCTTCCTATATGCTAGTAAAATATACATAAATGTGTGTGTGCATGTATAAACTGAAAATTTAAAAGTGATACAGCGGGATGACCTTTTTTTGAACCATTATTTAATATTTTGATTATCAGAATAAAAGTGGGATAATTAACTCGTGTGACTAATGATGTTTATATTCCTGCATATATTGGTGATATTGGTACAGAGACACTATACATAAACAACCCAGTTGCTAAGACCAATCAAACAACTTTACATGTATATTGCATACCTGCAGAGGATTCTGAAAATCATTCACAATGAACACATTTGTATCTTCTGCAGATCTGGAAAATGTAGCATAACAAGAAAAAGGAGAGATTCAAAATATGACTGCCTGAAAATGGCACTCAAACCGGATCAAAATTACAACATTTTTTTTTAATATGATTTAGTTGTAAATTATTGATGACATAACAAATATGGCAATGAATTTGGAAGCACATAAAATTGTATTCATGCCATCGTGAAAGTGATTTAATGCATGAACAAGAGCAAAAGTTTAGTGATAGTGGGCCCCTTAAAAGCAATGTACAGAAAAGACCGGCATGATGGTCGGTGACAAATTACACCATGCTTAAGGTGTCACATGTCACACAGCTGACCACTTGAGGTTAAGATGTTTGAGATTTGCACATAAAAATAGCTTTATGATGACAATCACAAAATGTCCAACTGAAGGCTTGCCTATTTTCATACAGGGAAACAAAAACATTATCTGCAAGTCCACATAAACAATGACAGTAGAAACAACTATCTACAAGACTCAGGTGAAAAAGTAATTACTAAAATTTAAGCATATATAGGCCCCTCAGCCCATCTCTCTCTTAATGACAAAAGAACAAGAATAACGTGAAAAGTAAATATTGAAAATCTAAGCATACGTCCCTCACTCATCTCTCTCCAAATGAGAAAATACAAACTAATTCACTGATCACTCCACATTATAATTACAGTCCAGGATTATTAAGGTGAGAACTCATAAAATAATCAACATAAGCTAACGAGTTCTCTACACATTCAGCATATCTTCCCTTTTAATCATAAAACCAAGATAAACAACTCTGCAAACCATTAGCTGAGAAATATGTTAGTCAAAGATAGAAAATGACTAAAACGTTTCATTGACTAGATAAAAATAAGCCATCAGTGTCAAATAACTCTTTTTGAAAAGGGCTTGGGGCTAATCCTCATAAAGCTCATCCTTTCTTAATTCCAGGTACATTTAAAATTTTCAAGTATATCATGAAGAGACCAGTAAACATGTGTGGAGAAGACCTATAGAAGCTCCAGTAAGAAGGGTATATCAGATGGAGAGTAATCCAATAATTAGAAGTCGAAGAAAACCATGAAAAACTATAGGCAAAACTATTAAGAAAGATTTAGATTTAAATGGTCTATCTAAAAATATGATTTATAATAGAACTTTATGACGTCGTTTGATCCATGTAGCCGACCCCACTTAGTAGGAAAAGGCCCTATCGTTGTTGTTGTTGTTGTTATCATGAAGAGACCAGTAAGTGTATCATCAATATGCAAGTTGGAAGAAAACAAAAGAAGATGAGACACAAATCCAGAAACTAACCTCACAAGAAGAACATGTTGCTTTATTGTAGCAAGAAGTTCTCTGACTCCTCCATTATAAAAGTATAGAGGTGGATATGCAAGTCCTGCAAAAACATTTCATTCACACAATGTCAGTCAGATCAAAAACATGATACGAACTCAGTCATGCAAAATATATAATGAGTAATTCTTTTGAAAAAAAAAAAAATGGAGCCAAGTGCCAGCCAAACACAACATCTTAGTCATCAGATCAATATTGGCCAAAGTGTATATTTGAAAGAGGTCACGCATGAGCCAAAAGAGACTTCAAAAGAGAAAGCATATAGATAACCAACAATTTAGCACAGTAGAAGCTAGATGCAAATCCTGAACAGGTAAATTTGAAAGGAAAACAAAATCCTTTCGATGGATAAAACTGTATCATAAGATCATTAAGGGAAAAAAAGAAATACCAATGCTTAATGTCAGAACTCAGAACAACATTGGTTGAAGATCTTCCGATATTGGCAAAATAAAAGTTATTAATAATATAAAATGAAGTGCTTATAGATCCAGGACGCACAGATGTGGCAATTCTACTTTCGTATCCTTGTGGAAATGCAAAAGATATGTTTCTGTGTCATGCACGCACGACTATCTGCATCCTTTTTTTAAAAGAAAAAAAATTGGCTAAACATTTCATCTAGCATCAACACGGGGAAGAAATGTTTTCAAACCCATTTTGAAATTCAAGGAAGTATGTCAAAAGACAAAGAAAAGTCTTTAAATTGCACCTAAACATGGCAAAAAGCACCAAAATATGTCAACAGCTACACACTTGAATCATTAGAATTTTAGCATTATTAAAATTGAATTTCTAGTGTTACATCTTTTATTACTTTATTAATATGAATATACAAATAAATAAAAACTTTATATTGTTTTACTAAAAGGTACCTCGCCTTTTATCTTAAAATGAAAAAAGGGACTTCGTCATACCCATGTCATTAATTTTTCAATAATTACATATTCAATGAACAGATGAACAGGCCATCCACAGATCCATTTATTTAGAGTTTGCTCGTGTTTCTACTTTCTGCCAACTTGCACATTGAATGTGAGAAATTGTAACCTGCCATATTAGTTGCCTTCACCAGCAAAGTGAATACACAAACAGGAACTTCAACTCACCTACTATACAATTGAAAAAAGATTAATCCACATTTTTTCTCCATGTGATACCTGGAATAAGATAATTAACTCTCCATCTTTGTAATAAAACATTAATGTACTGTCAGATGACATGTTTAAAATCCAAAATGGAGAGATAACAATCCAACACCGTCCATGATTTATTAAAGTATAATACACTTTAATAAGAGATAAAACAGAAAACTCAGACGAGGAGGAAGGAAACAGTAATCAGAGGGAAAGGATTAAAAAAAAAACCACAATAAAAGCCTTAAGGTTCATATGCTCTACTTTACCTGATGACAAAACAACAATGATATATTGCCACCCAAGTGCTGGAGTATGCCTTCGAATGGACCTGATGTCAGTAAAGGGCACCGCCCTTATGGTGTAAAGATTTCTGTCTACATAAGAAATCGAAATAAATTTCAGCTTATACGCCATGCTAGCTATACAAGGCAAATTTCAGAGTCTAAATGCGAACTACCTTTCTCAGACAGCATTGCATTTGAATTATTCGATGTATAAGGTATCCATGTCTACAATGAAGAGAATATGGACATTTCCATAAACAACAAACCGCACTCACCGAAAAGGAATTCACAAAAATAACAATCAATGGTTACCATAAAAAGAGAAGAGCCTTGCTTAATCAACTTCAGTCGTCCACTAATCCTTTCGGAGGCAAACTGAGTCGGATGAATTGCAACGTTGTCTTTCGTAAACACTATCTGAGCGCTGTCTGGCTCACTAGATGAGCTCCGTTTAGTACTATCGCTCCCCAGCATCACGCTTGTTGAAGCCTAATCCAAATCAATAAAACCGCCCAAACTCCTTGCTTCAGTTAAATTTGTGATAATCCGAAGACAAGCAACGGAGATTCGAACAAATTCAACCGAATCACCTAACCCTAATTGAATGCGATTCCATCGAAGAAAGCAATATATTCGGAAGTAAATTGGCAACGTTTTTACCTGTTGCTGCGACGCAGCGTAATCGGCGTCGTCGGACAAATCGTGGAGCTCTGTTTCTTGCATCGGCGGATTCGCAGATATGGAAAACGCTGAAGAGAGAGAGTTGTCTTCGAGACGAAGGAAAGTCCGAGTTGCGGGAAAAATAACAGAAAAAGGAAGGCTGACCATCACGCATTCACTCTGACGTGTTTTGTTTTCGACGCGGGGACCTAAGCAATTCGTGGAATGTTCACCGTTGGATGTCAATACAGGCCCAAATAAACGGTCAAGATTGACTCATTCGTTATTACGGATCTGGGTCCTTTCACTTCCGCCTTGTAGGTCTCCCAACGAATAGTGACACAGCGTCTCTGTCGCACGGACCGGGTTTCTTTTTCTCCAAAAAAAAAAAAAATTATTTAACATTTTATTTATTTCTTTATTTTATAAAATTCATAGTAACATGCTGGGGTGATTATACGCCGGGCCATGTCAGGCATAAGCTAATTTAGTATTTAACCCGATGTTGTACTGGCTTTTTTTTTTTAAGCTCAGCTAACTCAATTTAGCCTAATATAAGATTAAGTCAAGTTAGTTTCTGAGATTGTCGAGCTTTTTCAAAAAAATTGTTAAAACTTATAAAATGACAATAGAAAAAAAATAAACTTTTAATTTGTCTTCATAAAATTATATTTACTTCTAAAAAATTAAAATTTTTATATAAATGTTTATAATTTTTTAATTAATAAAATTAGATTAAATTAGATCAAATTAGCAGTAAGTTTGGTTTTTTTTTGGGTCTAATCCAATGTAACTTGATTAGCCGGGCCTATGACCATCATAATCATCCTTAATAACAGATAATATTTAAATGATATTATAAGCTTTATAAAAGTATGGTATTATAAGCAAAAGCTTAGTATAAAAAAATTCTTTAAATTACATATATTAAGAGGTAAAAATTTTAATTAGAAAATAATCAAGAACAACTATTGAAATTTCAAATGTAATGTATCTCAAGTTAGGAACAAGGATTTTAAGATGAATTGCCATGTTTTATTTAAAGCAAAAACTTTGAACTATTTTTGTTGTGTCCATATATGTATATATTAGTTTTACGATACAATCTTCATATATTTATAAATAATTATAGTATATATGTGTATATATATTATTATCTCTTAGAATTTTCCTTTCTGAACATAAGAGAAAGATAGTGAAGTTGACCTAACAAACTCAACTATTTTGGTATATTTAATTACTTAGAGTTTATTTATGAATTTTTTTAAAATAACAAATTCACCATATAAAACAAAATGACGACCATGATAAAACTTTTGCCGATAGCACTATGTAGCCTTGTTTGTATGTGCAAATGTGAATTGGAAACTTACCTCAAATTTAAGCATAGTCTTCTTTTTAAAATAGCCAAATCTAATCTTATCACCAAAAAATTAACCAGCAATCTAAAGCGAAAAGGAGAACCTCAATACTATTATAAGGAATATGTCATCCTTTAGAACTAGAACAATATAGAAATATCATTCAAGAAACCATTAAAGTCATCCTTCCTTCTCACTAGATAGAAAAAATATGAAATTTCATTTCACGAGACTTTAAAAAGAATAAAATATATTATGAATTGATATTGATAGATTCAAATTTTGCAATCATAAATCATTATAAAGACTTTTTAGGAAGAGAATACTCACATATAAGAATCAGTAAAGTTTTGCATATCAAGCCTGAAAGTAATCCCTTTTATAGCCAAAAAAATTTCAATGAATTATCATTATTTGAATTATAATTATATTGATTATAAACAAGCCTAGTATGACACTTTATATTACAGAAACTATGATCATTCATAGTTCATCTGGTTCACTAGAGGCTGCTCCAATGATTTCCCAAATTTGGTACCTGAAGTAGTTTCATGCTTTTAGGCCAGTATAGAAAATATTGTCCCTTGTAGTGGAAGAAGACTATAAGGGCTTTAAGATAACTACTAATTTCAAAGAGACAAAGAAGCCTTCTTTTTCTTTTATCATTTCAGAGCCCTCCAAGTGCTGAGTTGAAGCTTTTCAGTACAGACAGGTGTAGATCCTTACCCCACATTAAGTTATTTAGTAAGAAGAGTTAGAGTAAAATAATGGAAAAAATATAACCAAAGTTTTGCATATATAAAACAAGTCAATAAATGGATTACAACCAATGACATGTTCTTAAGAAAGGAAGATATGAAAAATGTTTTGCCATTTTTTGCAATTCATAGACAAGTAAATAACTTCTCAAATAGCCTCGTCCTCGAAGAAGGGATCATCCACACAAAGTCTTGAAAATGAAGTCGATTATTTTGGCATAGAATTTATTTAAGAATTTCAACAAGACAACTGGTATTTATTTAGAGATGTCGACGCTCCTCTTCAACCAGAACATGCTTCAATACAGACATAAAAAAAAAAAAAAAAGATATCCAAGCAAAGCATAAAAGAATATGTGTGAGTACAACCATTATTATCCTCTCCTTCAACCAGAGTATAGTCATTGTTGTCCTTTCCTTCACTAAGAATACAATCATTATTGTCCTCTCCTCCAATAAGAGTATAGTCATTATGGCCTTCTGCTTCAACAAAAAAGATTCTATCAAAAATAATTCTCCAGCAAGAAAATGATATAGCAAATAAAATTCAAATGTAAATGTAATTCATTGTAATATTTATATTTGGATATCTATATAAAGCAAGTTAATGCATCTATAAATGTAGGCTTCAAAAAATATATATCAAAACTAAAGTTCATCTCTTCAATCCTACACCTTCAGAACATTTCCCTATTTTAAAATGTTTTTAGATTATAAGTTTTGCTATTTGTAACTATTATAGTTTTTATTTAAAGAAATTATTTTTAATTATATCTCCGTTTTATTTAAGCTATATTGATTTCTAATTATTCGTTTAATTTATATTGTTTTTTGTTTTCTTAAAAATCCTTATAGTCTTTATGGTATCAAAGACTTGGTTTTCATAAATTGGTAAAGTTATATTATATTTGTTTCATTTTATTTTAAGCTACTTGTTTTCTTATTTTGGTGAAAACGTTGGTAAATCTATGAGGGTGGTCTTAGCAGTGAGAGTAAATCCATTGGTTTAGCTCGGTGGTGTTCCCGTTAAACCTTGAGTAAGAAAATACCCAGATTAGAATAGAATAATATAGATATAATATAACTAATTGGTTTATGAAGATATTAGGTTTAGATAGCAAAGGAAGGAAAAGTTTAGTTTAAGCTAGAAAATCTATAATTTTACATTAAATAGAGAAAAATGTAGTTATAACAAAGATAATGAAATTAAAAAGATAAATGATGGTCAAATATTAAATGAAGAAGAAACAACTAGTCATAATTTATAGGAACAACTAATAAATTGGTTGATGCCAACCTTTAAGATAGATGAAATATATAGAAAAACAGCATTTGACTTTTATATGTAACTTAGACTCTAGAAAAAGAAATAGGAATAACAAAAAGTAGGCAGATTATATGTATGATACTAGAAGAAACTACAAAAAATAAATATATAAAGAAAGATACACTTGGATGCATATAGGATTAAGTCAAGTAGCAATAAAGCCATGTTTTAGGCTAGAATTAAATAAACCAATCCTAATATGTTTAAGAGATAGAAGACAAGAAAAAATTTTAAAAGATCTATAGTATGAGTTATACAAACAGATGTTCATGGGGAACCAATCTATTTTGACTACTTCTTTAGCTATGCAATAAAAGTAGAAGATCTTAATGCCAGAAATAGATTAATAATAAAAATAGGATTTGATAATAGTTAGGAAAAATGAATATGCTTCTGTATTAATACAATATAGGATTACTTTCAAGATAACAAAAAAAATATCAAATTTTCAAATTAATAAAAGAATCCTTAAGAGGAAAAACCATCCTTATAGAAATAGGAGATCCTTCATAAACAATAGTATTAATATTAAAACTATTAAAACATGAAGAGATAGAATTTGCCACCTATTGGAAATTTTCAAAATCAGTAATCTCAGCACCTTTAAAAGAATTAGAAATAGAAGACCTATTGGAAATTTTCAAAATTAGTAATCTCAGCACCTTTAAAAGAATTAGAAATAGAAGACATAGAAAGAATGATGGAAGGAGACGTATCCTATAGAATGCCTAAAGGAGCAATACCTTTTAAAAAATCTATAGGAATTAGGCAATCAACCTATTATACAGAAGCTAGAAACTCTATAGATAACTTAAGTATAGGATATAAACTTAAAGGAATAGGTTTTGAGCCAAAAATTTCACAATTAGTATATGAACAAGAAAGTGAAAAATTAGAAAAACAATCAAAGATAGATAGAGAATTCTAACCATCTGATTATTAATCATTAAGAGTAATAAGAAGAGGAAATTATGAAATAAATAAAGATTTATTAAAAAAATTATATTAAAAACATATGAGAAAAAAAAGAAAATGGTTATTCTCTACTTTACAAAAGGTGAGCAAGTCATAATTAAAAAAGAATGGTATCAAGAAATGAAAAAAATTAGAAAGGATATATATTTCTTTAAATGGTCTACAATGTATACTTATAATAATCAAATATTTAATCCCTTTGCAAAAAATACCCTTCAATAAATATCATTACAGCTAGAACTAGAAATTAGAATTGTAGAAATAACACATGTATAACTTTAGTTCATCATCCTTTAGATGAAATTAGCATAAATGTAGGAGAAGAGGAAGTCATAACTTCACCTTTTAAGATAATAGATCGACAAAAAAAATAGGAATACAAAAAATATAGCAATAAAATAATTATTTGAAGTAAACATTATATACTATAAGCCAACAATTAAACAAAATAGAAAATAAATTAGATAAGAAAGAAACCCAAACAACTTCTTTAAATGAAAAATAGTTAAATCTATAAAAACCTATATTTAAATATGAGGCTATACTTGTAGAAGAAGCAAAAAAAGATAACATTGGGAAAATAGACAAGAAGAGATGATAAAGGTTTAGAATAAACAAAAAATACCTTAAAAGAAATAAATGAAAAATTAGATATTGAAAGTAAATAAAAAAATGTAATAAGAGTTAATATCATAACCAAATTAGAACAACAATTTAGGGATATAGAAGAAACAACTGTAAACAACATTACAAAAATAACCATAATATAAAGAAAAACTATTATCCAAAACCAATTATGCCAAATTTACAATTTGAAAAAAGATATACTATGACAGCTTCTCATTATGATGGTAGATTCATTTATGAGTTGAGTATAGATGGATATAATGAATATGAAATTATAAATGTAATACAAGAGATAATAATGGCAACATCAGCATATAGGATAGAAAATAACGATGATCATAATATATTTAATATATTAATTTAAGGATTTACAGAAAGTTTAAAAAGATGGTGGGAAAACATATTAACAAAACAAGATAGACAAGAAATAAGATATTTCATCAAACTAGAATAAATACTCAAGGACAAGAGGAAAAATATTTAGATAATATAGTTCAATTAGGTTATGTGATAATTAAATTTTTTTATAAGAGAAGTAACAAGTATATAAAAAAGATATTTAGAAGAATTAATGAATTTAAGATGTTCGACTTTATCAAATTTTAGATAGTATGAAGATAATTTTATTCTTAAAGTATTTCAAAGGTAAGATGGTAATTTAAATTTTTGGAAGAAAAATTTATTTGAAGACTACTTAAATTATTTGTCGAAAGAGTTAGAGATGAAATAAGAAGTAAATAAAATGATGCAATAAATTATAATTTAACGACTTATGAATATCTAATAAATATTAGAAATATAGTAGGATTAATGACATGTAATAAAATGAAAATACAATGAAAAATGTATATAGACAGAAAGCAAGGAAAATTAGAACTAGACAATTTTTGTGAGTAATATAAGTTTGAAAAGATAAAAGCTCCTTCTAGGAAAGAGAAAAATAAATTAGCATTTAACACAAAACCTTTTTATAAAAGATATAAAAAGAGATATAATCAATATTACAAGAAACCAGGAAAGAATTTTAGGTCTAAAGATAAACCAAATTATAAGTCAAATAAAAAAAAACATAGTCTGCTATAAGTATGGACAGTTTAGTCATTATTCTAGTAAGTATAAGATAGAGAAAAAGATAAGAAAATTAAACATAAGTAAAAAAAAAAAAAACAAAATCTTTTTAGGGTTTTAATAGATGAAAATTCTACATCAAAATCTAACACATAAGGCCTTAGATAATGAGAAAGATCATATTTATCAAATTTAAAAAGAATCTAAAATAGAAATATCATCCTTAGATTCATAAGAATGCCTAGGTATAAGTACATGTAGTTGTAATAATTATATCAAAGAAAGTAGTATTAATGTAATAGCCAAAGAGAATATCCAATTATTGGGAGAAATAATAGATGAAATAAATGATGAAGACATAAAAAAGGTAATACTTACCAAAAATAAAAGATATATTAAATAAAGACAAAAATAAAATAAAAAATAACCTCTTATAACGATAAAAGATGTAGTAAGTAAATTTGAAAAGGAAAAGTCCTCAATAAGGTTAAAGGAATTACAACAAAAAGTTAAAAATATTAAGGCAAAAATAGGGAAACTAAAAGAAAAGGAAATTTGCAGGAAATTAGAAATTTTAGAAATTAAGGCAAAATTAGAAGAAAGAAAAAGAAATAATTTTCAAAAAAATGAAGAAATAGAATAAACGCCTAATTAGAGGAAATACCTCAAGAAAGATTTACATAGAAAATACAAAAAATCATTTGTCAAAAATGGTATTATCAGATAAATTTAATAATAAATAACAAGTATTCAAGAAATTTAGTAGTATTAATAGATTCAAATGCAAATATGAATTGTATACAAGAAGAATCAATACCCAAAAAATATTATGAAAAAACTTTAAAAAGTTTATCTACAACTAATAACTCAAAATTAAATATATAGTATAAATTATCTAATATCTATATATGTAACAAAGAAATATGTTTTAAAAATCTTTTCACTCTAATCAAAGATTTAAATGAAAAACATCTTTTCTACAACCAATTATGCCATTTTAAGTAACCCTATCAGGAATAGTCACTAAAGTGATAGGAAAAGAAATAATCTTTGAATGGATAAAATCATCAATAGTAAAAAAAAATTAATGTATTAAAGAAAGACCTAATTGACATAATAAATATAATAAAAAGAAAACAAAACCAAATAAAATTTTTATAGAAATAATTACATATAAAAGAACAGAGGAATAAATAAAAAACCCCAATATACAACAAAGGATAGAAGAAATAAAACAACAATTCAAAAAGGAAATATGTTCAAAACAGCTAAATGTATTTTGGGATAGAAAGAAATATATAATTATATTGCCTTATAAATAATACTTTAATGAAAAACAAATACTAACCAAAGCTAGACCTATATAAATAAATAATTAATTATTAAAATATTGTAAAAAAAGAAATATAAAAACTTTTAGAAAAAAAAAAAAGATTAATTAGGCCAAGTAAGTACTCTTGGAGTTGTTCAACTTTTTATGTTTAAAATCGTGTTGAAATAGAGAGAGGAGCTCCAAGAGTAGTTATAAATTATAAATCATTAAATAAAATTTTAAGGTGGATTAGCTATCCTATTCTTAATAAAAAAGATTTAATAAAAAGATTATCTAATGCATCAATGTTTTTTAAGTTTGATATGAAACCTAACTATTATCAAATATAGATACATGAAGACGATAGATACAAGACAACTTTCATAGTTTCTTTTAGACATTATAAATAGAATATATGCATCATTAGAATTCCACTAGGTCATAAATGATATATTTAATCCCTATAATAAATTTATTATAGTTTATATAGATGATGTTTTAGTATTTTCTACTTTATCAAGGCAACATTTTAAACATTTTTAAGAATTTTATAAGATAGTAAAGAAAAATGGATTAGTAGTTTTAGCTAAAAAGATGAACATATTTTAAACTAAAATAAAATTTTTGTGATTATGAATCTATCAAGGATCAATAACTCTAATAAGTAGAGTAATAGAATTTGTTGATAAATTTTCAAATGAAATTAAAGACAAAAACCAACTATAAAAATTTTTAGGATGTTTTAATTATGTATCAAATTTTTTACTAAACTTTAGAATAGAGTTAAGACTATTGTTTAAGAGACTACAGAAATGCTATCTACATTAAGATGAAACTATGACTAAAATAGTTATAGAATTAAAGAAAAAGATCAAAAGTCTTTCTTTTTTATGAATCCCAAATTCTAAAGCCTTTAAGATAATAGAGACAAATACTTCAGACATAGGTTATAGAGGAATATTAAAGCAAAAGGTACATAAAAGGGAACAAATAGTTAGATACCATTTAGGAACTTAGATAGAAACCCAACAAAAATATTTCATCTAAAAAGAAAGAAATTTTGGCAATTGTTTTTTGTATTTTAAAATTTCAAGATGATGATTTAATAAATCAAAATTTTATTTTAAGAGTTGATTGTATAGCAATAAAAGATGTTTTACAAAGGAATGTTAAAAACTTGGTTTCAAAACATATTTTTGCCCGCTGGCAAGTAATTTTATCATATTTTGATTTTGAAATCAAATTTAATAAAAGCCAAAACAAATATTCGCTACATTTCCTCATAAGAGAATTTTTACAAGAAGAGAGTTCTAATTCTATTCCATAAGTTCTGTCCATGGAGGCTCTACCTCCAAGGGGAAAGAAAAAGGTACAGCCATAAACTTACAACCACATACTCCAATTAAAAAGCCAACAACTAATAAGTTCAAATCCTTGTAGACTATGTTACAGATACTCAAACCTAATCTTCTTCCTAAAATAGCTAAACCCAATCTTATTAGCAAAAATTAACCAATAATCTAAAACATCTTTTGCAGCTTTACAATTAACTCTTAGAAGAAATTTTTGGTTTATTAAATCATCTTGAAATTTTGAAATACACAAAAAATTATCAAAATTTCTTTTTTTATGGTGAAATATTTTTGTTAGGATTCCCTCAAAGCTTCTGAATGGTATTTAACTATTTGTTTCTTTTCATATATCTCTTGCTTTAATATTCCTCTATAACCTATATTCAAAGCATTTGTCTCTACTATTTTAGTTATAGTTTCATCCCAAGAGGGTATTTTTATAGTCTCTTAAACAATAGCCTTAATTCTATTATAAGGTTTGATAGAAAATTTGATATATAATTAAGACATCTTAAAAATCTTTATAGTTGGTTTTTATCTTTAATTTTACTTGGAAATTTATCAACAAATTCTATTATTCTATTTGTTAGAGTTATTAATCCTTGATAGATTTCTAATCCTAAAAATTTTATTTTAGTTTGAAATAATTTCATCTTTTTAGCCAAAACTACCAACCCTTTTTGCTTTACTATCTTATAAAATTCTTGGAGATGTTTATATTGTTGCTATAATAAAGTGGAAAATACTAAAATATCATCTATATTAATTATTGTAAATTTAGTATAGAGATTAAATATATCGTTCATGATTTGCTGAAATTCTGATGGTGCATTTTTTAACCTAAATAGCATTACATTCTATTCATAATGTCCAAAATGAACTAGGAAAACTATCTTGTATCTATCGTATTCATGTATTTGTATTTGGTAATAGTTAGATTTCATATCAAATTTTTTTTAAAAATTAATGTATTAGATAACCTTCTTATTAAATCTTTTTTATTAGGGATAAGATATCTAATCTATCTTAAAATTTTATTTAATGATTTATAATTTATAATTACTTTTGGAGCTTCTCTTTCTATTTCAGCATATTCTGAACATCGAAAGTTAGACAACTCTAAAGGAACTTGCTTGGCTTGATTAACCCTTTTTCTAAAAGTTATTGTATTTTTTTTACAATATTCGAATACTTCTTCATTTATTTATATAGGTCTAGCTTTGGTAGGTATTCATTTTTCATTAAAGTTTTGTTTATAAAGTAATTAAACTATATGTTTCTTTCTATCCCAAAATGCATTTAGGTGATTAGAACATATTTTCTTTTCAAACTTTTGTTTTATTTCTTCTGTCCTTGTTGTATATTGGGGTTTCTTATTTGTTCTTTTATTCTTTTATAATGTAATTCTTTTTGTAAAAATTTTACATGGCTTTGTTTTCTTTTTATTCTATTTATGTTGTAAATTGAATCTTCCTTTAACATATTAATTTATTTGATTGATGGTGGTTTTCTCCATTAAAAAATTATTTCTTTCCCTATCACTTTAGTAACTATTTCAAAGGAGTTACTTGGAATGACATAATTTGTTATAGAAAAGGTGTTGTTAATATAGTTGGATCATTTAAATCTTTGACTAGAATGAAAATATTTTTAAAATATATTCCTTTGTTACATATATGGGTATTAGATAATTTATACTATATATTTAACTATGAGTTATTAGTTGCAAATAAATTTTCTAAAGTTTTTTCATTATATTTTTTGGATATTAATCATTTTTGTATATAATTTATATCTGCACCTAAATCTAAGGTTGATGTTTTTGTTTTAGATTCTTCCTGAATTTGATAAATATGATCTTCTTCATTATCTGAAAGGCCTTCCGTTTTAGATTCTGACATAAAATCTTCATTTATTAAAACTCTAAAAAGATTTTGCTTATTTTCTCCACTTGTGTCTAATTCTTTTATTGTTTTCTCTATTTTACACTTATTAGAATAATGACCAAACTGTCTACACTTATAGTAGACTATATTTTTTTATTTTTCTTATAATTTGGTTTATCTTTACACCTAAAATTCTTTTTTGATTTCATGTAATATTGATTACATCTCTTTTTTATATCTTTTATAAAAAGGTTTTGCCTTAAATGTTGATTTACTTTTCTTTCTCCTAGAAGGAGCTCTTATGTTTTCAAATCCATATTACTTATAAAAATTTTCTAATTCTAATTTTCCATACTTTCTATCTATATACATTTTTCATTGCATTTTTATTTCATCTTATTGTATTTATAACATTTATTAGATGTCAATAAGTTATTAAAATATAATTTGTTGCACCATTTTGTTTACTTCTTATTTCATCTCTAACTCTCTCAGCAAATAATTTAAGTACTATTGAGATAAATTGTTCTTTTTAAAAATCTAAGTTATCATCTTGTCTTTAAAATACTTTAGGAATAAAATTATTTTTATACCATCTAAAATATACTAAAATTATACATCTTAAATTTATTAATTTTTTTAAATATCTTTTTTGTATACCTATTGGTTCTCTTATAAAAATTTAGTTATCGTATAGGTTAGTTTAGCTATATTGTTTAAATATTTTTTCTATTGTCCTTGAGCATTTATCCTAGTTTGATGAAAATATCTTATTTCCTGTTTGTTTTATTCTATTAATATATTTTCCCACCATCCTTTTATCATATAAATTCTTGAATTAATATATCAAATATATTATGACTGTAAAGTCTCACATCGACTGGAAGGGGTCTGTGGCTAGCCTATATAAGTAGGGGAGAATTCCTCCCCATCAAGGCGCGCTTTTTTTGAGAGCTAATGGGAGAAGCCATCTCTCGGGAAGGGACAAACCCCAACGAATCGGGAAGGCAGGGTCTTTGACCCACAAACCGGGAAGGAAAGGACAATACCTTGGTGGCTTTGTATGTGGCTTCTCCCATTAGCTCTCAAGAAAAACGTGTCTTGGTGGGGAGGAATTCTCTCCCACTTATATGGGCTAGCCACAGGCCCCTTCTAACCAATGTGAGACTTTACAATCCACCCCCCTTGGGGGCCGACCCGTCCTCGGGTCGCACATGGGTCAGGATTGCTCTGATACCAACATATACAGAGCCATCAAGGTATTGTCCCTTCCTTCTCGGTTCGTGGGTCAAAGACCCTGCCTTCCCGGTTCGTTGGGGTTTGTCCTTTCCTGAGAGATGGCTTCTCCCACTAGCTCTCAGGAAAAGCGCGCCTTGGTGGGGAGGGATTCTCCCCCACTTATATGGGCTAGCCACAGGCCCCTTCCAACCGATGTGGGACTTTACAATACACATACAAAGCCACCAAGATATTGTCTCTTCCTTCCCAGTTCGTGGGTCAAAGACCCTGCCTTCCCGGTTTGTTGGAGTTTGTCCCTTCCTGAGAGATGGCTTCTCCCATTAGCTCTCAGGAAAAGCACGCTTTGGTGGGAAGGGATTCTCCCCCACTTATATGGGCTAGTCACAGGCCCTTTCTAGCCGATATGGGACTTTACAATGACCATCATTATTTTTATCCTACAGGTTGAAATTGATTCTTTCTGGAGAATTAGATACTTTTCTTACTAGGCCTTTTATTTGGTAGGTAACATCAAAGCTACTACAAAGGCTACGAACTTAGAAATTTAGGCAATTGCAAATGACATAACTAGTAAATACATTCCAAGACATAATTTTATCACCTTCTGTGGAAATCGTTAATAATACACAACATATAGCTAACCTAATAGAATTATTGCCATCATTATCTCTTGTATTACATTTATAATTTCATATTCACTATATCCATCTATATTCCACTCATAAATGTATCTACCATCATAATGAGAGACTGTCATAGTGCATCTTTTTTCAAATTATAATTCTGACATAATTGGTTTTGGATAATAGTTTCTCTTTATATTATGGTAATTATTATGGTTATTTCTTTTTATTTTGTTTACTATTGTTTCTTCTATGTCCTTAAACTGTTGTTCTAATTTGGTTATAGTATTAATTCTTATTGTATTTTTTAATTTACTTGCAATATCTAATTTTTCTAATTTTTTGTTTATTTCTTTTAAAATATTTTTTGTTTCTTTTAAACCTTTATCATCTTTTATTGTCCATTTTTCCAATGTTATCTTTTTTGCTTCCCCTGCAAGTATAACCTCATATTTAAATATAGGTTTTTGTGGATTTGATTGTCTTTCATTTAAAGAAGTTGTTTGGATTTCCTTCTCATCTAATTCATTTTCCATTCTGTTTAATTGTTTACTTATAACATGTAATATCTTATTAGAATAATTAACATATTATTGTATTTTTTGTATTCCTCTATTTTCTTGCAGATCTATTATCTCGAAAGGTGAAATTATGACTTTCTCTTCTCATACCTTTATGCTAAAAGAAAGAAAATAAAAAAGATAAGGAATTGTGGCACAATAATCTTTGGGTAAAACTCAAAATGTTCTAAGCGTCTTCCAGATCTCTAAAGTCTCTTTTTGATTATGGCATATGTTCAACTACATTCTTTTTTTTTTAATTCATTTCTTAGGGTTTTGGCTTTTCTTTTCTTAAAACTATCTTTAAGCCTTCAAAAAAGGTGTTAAGATAGAACACAACTAAGTCATATCAATTATACCCCATTACTCAGCTAGGCCCTATTAACTTATCGGGGGCACCCGAGGGCATGTTGTTACTTTTCTTAGCTACTGAGTCTTTTGGTTGCGTGAACCATGGTAGAGAGCATGAAAAAGGCATGTTGGCTTTAGAAACATGATTTTTATTCCATTTTACTCCTTCATTTCAATTTAATGAGTCCTAATTAAAATATGACAAGTTTACATCAGAATCATATCTTTTTTATAGCCAAACATCAAGTTTTAAGACCAATATAATATAAGATTTTAGCATATATCAAATACCCCTAACTTAATTTTTTACTTATCTTCGAGCAAATGAAAGTCAACACACTATTAATTATATTTAAACATTGCTTAAGATACTTTAATAAATTGTATAAGCTATTAGATGCATTCTCAATAAACCAACACATTGACTAGCTTTATCTAAAGGGTAATACCAAGCAAGTATAAAATTAATCACACAATTTCCCTTTCATTTATATCCAAAAACAATCTTGAACAACTATAAGAATTTAGTAGCAGACAAAACTAATTCTTGCATAAATCACTCTTTCAGAAATTCCTTTCCTTTACCTTTAAGCAAAAACTCAAGAAAGAACAATAAACTACTATCAAATTATTTTCAATAAGTGAATTTTACACTCCATCCCATTGCTTTCTTACAAATCTTGAACGAGTTCGTTTTATGTTTTATCTCAACTCATCACTTGGCTTATGCAAACGGATGTGTTTTATGCTCCATTTCATTTGTCATATTTTATTTATTTATTCTTCTCTTTTTTCTTCTTTTATATATATATATATATATATATATATATATATATCAAAACCTACATTAAGGTTAACAAAAAGTAAGGAAAAAGAGTTCAAAACATAATCCATAGTTATATTTTTGCTAATATATCCTTGTGATCATACAAGACATATTGTTTCAACCAAATATTCAAAAAGAAGTGTGCTTAATTTTACTTTACAAGCATGTTGCACCTTTTTTAATTATGCCAAGTAAATAAAATAATAGCTCTAATCTAAGTAACCTATCCATTCATCAAGATCATTCAAAAAAATTTTCAGCATAATTAGGCTCCATTCAATTCATAGTTCGCTAAATTCTAAGATAAAAATCAAATTAGATTAATCCTCCCTAGAACTTAAAATTGTATTTTTTTTGAAATCCAATAATAAAGAGAAAATAGTTTAAAAGGGTTCAAAATATTCCCTTAGTGACTAAATGCTCTGGTAGGTCGGATGATAATTCTAGCAATTTGAAGATGTTTCCTTAAGGATAGAAAACACAAATAAAGTAAAAGAACTAGCAAAAAGTGAGAAAATCATAAATCATAGCCAAAATTAACCAAAACATAAGTATTATCTTAGAAAGCTAATACAATCATCTAACACAAAAATATAAGCCATAAATGTCATCTGCACAATGCTATAGTGGGGCTACAAACATAATAAACAGGGATCAACTGTTAAGGGGTAGGGGTGGTGGTAGGTAGGTGTTCATTCATGCCCTAAAAAAATTAAAACATTAATAAAGCTTGACAAAGTTCTACCCAAACTAGTCAAACTATTTATGCATGTATAGATTCATGTTGTCAAGCTTGGTATAAAGCTTGGCAAAGATGTCAGTATAAGATGAACTAGCTAGAATCAATGTTGGTATAGTCACAAATATAACTAGTAATGAAGTTGGTGGGTCTATGTCTTAGGCTAGCAAGATTTGATCCATTGGGATCATACTTATCTCAAACTCATAAAATTAGGCTCCCATCATTATCTAATAATCCCAATACCCTATTTTACCATGTATAGACTCTCATAGAATTTAGTAGCTTAATATCAACCCTTTCGTTTCTTTAACTCACGTGTATGCTAGATTTTGAAGGTAAAAAACACTTAAGTATTAGGCCATAAGAGTGATGTACCTAGTCCTTATAATCTTACCCTTACTCCCCTATGCAATATGATGCCAATGTTTACACAACCATATCCCAGTGTTCACTACCAGTAGTTATAGATGATAGAAAGAACAACTCATTTCTATTAACTACCAATGTACTCTCACCATGCCTAAATAACGAATGGGCCAAAAAGTGATGTAAATATTTGAGTGAATGCCAAAAAAGTTTGATTCATTTTAATTGATCGATTGAGTGAATGTGTTCTCTAAATAAAATAAACCAAGATTCATTATGGCCAAAATTGTAGGGTATTAAGCAAACCCTATCATCTAAAAATCCAAACATTTTGTTGAAATCTATTAAGTTCATACTAAACTTTTGCCCCTTACTTTGAATTCAATCAACTTTTGGCCATCATTATTTAAGGGTTGTAAATTAAAGGAAAAGGAGCTGAAGAATTTTAGTGTGAGTTCCATATCGACGGGTGGCTTAATGTGATAAATTGTTTCCATCTTATATAATAGGCTAAGTCGCTTCTTTTAATAACACTACAAAAAATAGCAAATTTGCGACGAAAATTTGAGACGGATTTTTTTTCTGTTTCTAATCCGTCACTAATTCCGCCATTAAAATTAGCGACATAATTAGTGAGAAAGTTTACCGTCACAAATATTTCCATCGCTTATCCGTCTCTAATCAAGTTAACGACAAAAATCAATGATGAAAAATTTTGTCACTAAACAATAGAATAGCCAATCCTAATTTTGTGACGGAATTTTATGACAAAAGGTTTTGTCACTGATTTTGCGATGGAATTAATGACAAAAATTTCCATCAGAAATTCTTCTGTCACTAATTCGGTAGAAAAGTCGTCGCTAATGAATTTTTTAATAATTTTTATGATATAATGATTTAAATATTATTAATATGATATATATATATATTAAAGTTCCATGATTTAATTATTTATATATTATAATTTAAATTATAAATTAATAATTTTATAATTTCAGTATCAAAATAGTAAAATTTTATACATAAGTGCTAATGTGTTTAATTATTCTATATATGGTCAATAAAAGGTCTCTATTTGTATTCAAAATTTAGAAAAATTTATAATTTATTTAGAAATATTAATATAAATATAGAATATATATAATTAATTAAAAAAGTAAAAATTTTTGCAATTTAAAATCATAATTTAAATAAAAGTATATGAAGAATTACTAAATTAAAAATATAAAAAAAATAATAATCAAATAAATGTTTCATTAAAAAAATGCAAAAGATAAATAATATAAAAAATGTAATAGTATGTCTCTTTCCCAAGATTTTATAAATATTAAATGTCAAATGAATGTAGCTCTGTTGATGAACTCCTTTATTTTATATACACAATTTTTTAAGAAGATAATGAACTATAACCCTAACCCTTACCCTCTAAGTCAAGATTCAAATATCTTATTCAAAATTTTATCTATGTAAGAGTTATCTTTTAAATTTTTAAACTAAAATGATATTGGTTTTTAAATTTCTTCTAAAACATTTTACAAAAACAAATCTTTTTTAAGTATTTGTGCATATTTATTATGCATCTTTGTTATTGAAGGGATCATTTGAAGTATTTTTATTTAATAAAGAAAGCCACCTTAAAAATAAATAAAGAAAAATTCTTATAGAATTATCTTTTAAAAAATAAAAAATGAAAATTTAAAATATTCAAAATATAATATAAAATATTATCAATAACTCTCTTTTTTAGAGAGAGTCATCGATCCGTTGATAATACGAAAAGGCAAATTTGTGAAGAAGGCAAACTCATTATCTCTTCTTTTGACTTCAAAGCATTCGAACGGTAGCATGCATCTTTCAAGGTGTACAATGAAGTTAATTTCCATTTCCTCTCCAAAATTTGGATACCAAATGCTATAAGAGGTTGGAATCCCTTTTCATTTCACTTCTTAACCTACCAAACAATGTTTTGGTATGTCAATCAACTATCTTATTCATAAATATAGAAATCAACATAAAGAGAAAGAATAAAAACATAAGTTAAGATGAGAAATATCTTATGCTATTGTCCTACTCTTCCTCACAAAGGTAATAGCAACAACAACTCACTTCTCTTTCAAAGCTACATCCACCAAATTATGCAATCTCATTACTATCATTTACTATAGCCTATAGGTAGATTATTTTCCATTGTGTCACATAAACTAGGAATCCTTTACATGGGAAGTTCAACTTTAATTCTCTAGCTACCAACTCTTTAAATATATATATATATATATATTTATGCAAATAGCCTATACAAAATTATTTAAGTTACAAAACAAATTAAAAACTAGATAAGCTTAAAGCTCACTTATTTTGAATTTAAATGGTCCAACATAATGTTTTGTTCTTCGTCAATTACCTAAATTTTTGAAGTCAAGTGGATCGTCTATACCTATTTTTAAATATAAAATATCTCAAGTGTAAAGGGCTACTACTATTTTTCACCCTTATATGAAAAAAACAAAACTAATATTTTTCACAATAGACATATGGTTTCATTATTTATGTTTTAATGTATGTCTCAATAATGAAAAATAAGAAAGAATACCAATATATATATGTATATATGTATGTATGCAATTGATTTAACTCTATACTTTCATTGAGATATAAATCAAATTTTTAATTTTTTTTTTCAATCTAAACATACATTTAATTTGAGTTTGCTTAACCTACAACTTCTACTATTATTTTCACCTCACAAATATGTTTTTATGAATTTATACAAGATATTACATGCATTACACATTTAATATTATAGTAAAAGGCAATTTTTTTTTGCCAAGAAAAATGCTAGTATTTAAGGAATATATAATTAAGAAAAATTATGGCCTTTACTTTTCTCTTGTAAATTGGAAGTCAAATTGAGAGAAAAAAAATTACGTCAACAATGAAAAAGAACAAATAATAATTGTTATTCTTATTATTTTTATTTTTAATTTCATTTTTATTAAATATAAAATGAAAAATAAATTTTATATGACATTTTATTTGTTTAAATAAAAAATATTAAAATAAAAAAAAGATAGTTATGATTGAAAAATAAATTAAGGATCTAAATTATTACTCAACCTGAATGATAATGTAATAAAAAAAATCCTTACTCTTATTGTTGAAATTGAAACTGTTTAAATTGGATAAGATTTAAACTTATAAATTTTAATTGGATTAAATTATACTTAATATATTTTCAAAAAAAGTACATTAACCTCCTTTTAATATATTTTTTGCTAATGAAATTATTTTAAAAAATAAAATTATTTAACTATTATTATATTAAAAATAAAATTATAATTCTATGCTAAAACTTGATATCAATTCAACTATTTCTATTATTATATTGAGAACAAAATTATGATTTCATATTATGTAAGTGGTGGCGGTGGATTATGTATCTAAGTGGGTGGAAGCTGTTGCTAGCTCTACCAACAATGCAAAAATAGTGTTTAAATTCTTAAAAAAGAATATTTTCACCTGATTTAGAGCGCCGAGAGCCATTATTAGTGATGGGAGATCACATTTTTGCAATAGTCAATTTTAAACCCTTTTAAGAAAGCATAGGGTGAAATATAAAGTGGCTTTGGCCTATCACTCCCAAACCAATGGGCAAGCCAAGATCTCCAATCGAGAAATTAAAACCATCATTGAAAAAGTGGTTGAGGAAAAAAGATTAGTCCACAAAACTTAAAAATGCATTGTAGGCTTATCGAACTGCCTTTAAAACCCCCATTAGTATGTCTTGGTTTTTAGGAAAGCTTGTCATTTGCCGATTGAGTTGGAGCACGGTGCTTATTGGGCTATCAAGAAATTAAACCTTGATTTCAAGATTGCTAGTGAGAAAAGGCTCCTTCAACTCAATGAGCTTGATAAATTTATGATGTATGCCTATGAAAGCTCCATAGTGTATAAAGAAATGACCAAACGACTTCATAATAAAAGAATCGCTCCTAAAGTATTTGAGTTGGAACAATAGGTTCTGTAGTACAATTCTTGTCTTGAACTCTTTTTGGGAAGTTGAAATCAAGATGGTCAGACCTTTTCACAATAGTTGAAGTTTTTCCCTATGAAGCAGTTGAGTTGGTAGGTAACTCATGTGAGAAGTTCAAGGTGAATGGCCAATGATTAAAGCATTATTAGGGCGGACAAATGGATCATCAAACATCCACTTTTCATCTTGCCGATTCAAGTTGAACAACTGATGAGTCTAACTGAGGATTATAAAGCAAGCACTTCTTGGGAGGCAATCCAAGTTCTTTACCTTATCTTTTATTTTGTTTTAGTAGACTTTAGCTTGTTGTAAAGTTATATGTGTCTTCTTTTATTGTGTAGGTGAACTTTTCAGTTGAGGTTGATAGCAAATCGGAGCAATATTAGTAAGGGCATTTAATTCAAGGATAATTTTTGGACAAATATTTTTAGGGAAGTGTACTTTTTCTTGCTATTTACTTTATAATGTGCATGAACTCTTGTTAACATAAGTGCAAATTAGTGATAACTCAAACCTAGTGGTTGTCTTGGATGTTTCCTTTACAAGTTTTTGTTTGATGCTGGAATCCCATATTAAACCTAGAGGATTGTTGCAAAAGTCATACATACTGAAGTTGATTTTGAGCATTATTGAGGATTATATATGTGGGAATAAGTATAACATTATTTGAGAATGGAATACATGCTCCTATCATTTTCATTTTGCTGTGTGAGTGAACAACTACTATATTGATGTCTAAAAATGCCTTTGTGCCATGTTAGCCATGGCTAACAAATTGTTTGACCACAGCGAAATGTGTTCTGGAACTCCCTAGCCAAACCAGAGGACAATTGGTCATGGCTAAGAAATCAATTGGCTGCGGTGAATTAGCATGAGTGGTTACTACTGAAGGCAACTCGAGGATAATTGGTCATGGCGAAAATCGTGATATATGAAACATAGGCTAATTGGACACGACTAATTTCTCAATTGGCTACGGCGAAAGTGCATTCAGTTCCCTCCTGGAAAGTAACAAAAGCATATTGGCTGTGATAAGTAACTATTTGGCCGTGGCCAAACATCAATTGACGCCCTAAATTTTTTTACTTTTCTTCCCACTTTGCCCTAAAAAACTCTTACTGAATTCCCATGCTGCCCTAATGAATTTTCACCCAATTTCTATTTAGATTCATTAGGTCATTTTAAACCCCCATCTGAATTCCCTAACTTCCCCTTAACTCAACCCTAATCTTCCCCATCTGAATTCCCTAATGTCTCCACCTCCTTAGCCATTTTCCCTCACTCTCATTTTGCCATTACCATTCTTCTTGCCCTTTGACATCTCACGCAGCCTCTTCCTCATTCTCCCTATGTCGCAACCTTCTTCTAATTCCTCTCTACTGCTCCTCGTCCCTCCCCACGCCTGATTTCTTCTCCTCCTCTCTGAGTTCTTCATTCTCCATCAACCCAGGTTCGAGGTTTAGTGTAGCCTCCTTCTTTTCTTCCTTTGTTTTGCGATTTTCTTCCTCCTTGGTAAGCTTTTTGTTCTTCTCCTTCTCTTTTTGCATTGTGGTTTAAAGTTTTATCTTATTGTTGCTTCTCTTATGCTGTGTTCTGTAAGATTTATTTTTTAGGTTTTAGCCTTTGGTTAGACTAAATGGTTAAAATTGTTGTTGAGTTAGGCATTTGCAAAAATTAAAAACATCTTGTTGCTCTAATTTGTGTTGTTATGCTCTGGTTATATTGCTTTATTTGTTAAGCATCTTGTACATAGGGGTGCTGGAGTATTGTATTGGGCTGGGATGAATAGGAATTTAAAATTCTGAATCATTGCTTTGAGATTGTTATGCAATTAGCTAGGGACTTGGGTATGGTTCTGTGCAAACTTAAAATTCATTCATGTTGACATTTTGATGAAGTGTGGTGAATTTAAAGTGAGGATAACTATGTAGGGATAACAATTAGGGTTGATCAATAAACTTTGGTATCTAATTCTGTAGGATTTATCAACTAATTTAGAATTTTATAGTTGTTGTCTGGGCATTCTGGTAGGGTGGCTAGTTAATGATCATTTAGATTAATTTGTTTGAATCTGATGGTCAATTGAGGTGTCCTTAATGTTACTCAGCTGTATTCTCACAAATGGTTTATTTGTGGGATAATGTCACTTCTTTTGCTTATTATTTCTGGTTAGGTAGTTTTGTTTAGGAACACTTTATCTGTTGGTGTTTGCCCCTCTTGTTTTTTCTCTTTTTGTTCTTTGGTAGTTAGCTGGGCTAGTTCCTTGTGACTTTATAGGTTCTATGGCTCCAGTGAACTGGTGGTTATCTGGTTAGTTGTAGTTTTCTTATCAATATTGGATTTAGCTGGATTTCAACTTCTTTTCATTATTGCTTGTTAAGTTTAGTTTTTGATTGGTGTTTGTCTTGTTTATATTTTGTTATCAGCTACTATTATTTTGGTGAGTGCAGGTGCTATATTCTCTCATGCAACTCTCTTTTTGTTGGGTGGTAGTTGCATGAGATCTGACCTTCTTTTTTCTCCTGTGTCAATGAGGACACTATGCATTTTAAGTTTGGGGTGAGGGTACACATTTTTTTTTTGTTACTGATTCGACATGTTTTTAAATTTTAACACTTAAACTTTTAGTTGTAAGTTACTTAATTTTTGTGTTAGGTTGTTGAAGTATCCTTTGATTGGATTGTTTAGGTCTAGTGATTATGGGTTGCTTAGATTATATGCTTGACAGGGAATTTTGGAAGGGTTTGTTAATGCTTAAGTCATAGAATAATGCATTGTTTTATGATATTTTTAGGGCAAAATTTTTGTACACAAAAGTTTGGGAATTATTTAAAGCTCTTATTTAGAAAGATTGTGGCAAATTGGTGTATATGTTCTTTCTTAATTTCAAGACTCTAGAACCATCCTTGGAATTCCTTGAGACAATTTAATGACTTCACTTGATTTTGAAAAATGATTTGGGCATTAATTAAAATGTGTTTGTGCCTTTCAAACTATCCTTTATCAACTATATTTTCCTTTAAACCTCTACTTGAGCCTAATTGAAAAACCATATAAATTTTTGTTTGAAGCTGTGCATTAGACTTATACCCTATAAATTCAAAAAACCATGATTCCACCGTGGACTTGAAATAATGGATTAATGCTCGATAATTTGGTAGAGGCGGGATTTTACATTTTGATAAAAATTTGATCATATGAATATGAATAATGGGTAGTCTATAATTATTTGCACTCAAGTTGATTTAATTCAAAAAAAAACAAAAACAAAAACAAAAACAAAACAAAAATAAAATTATTTTTCAATGAGACTGAGTGCATTTAAGTTTAAAGATAAGTTTGGGGGGTGTTAGCTTATTGGAAGAATACTTTGAAAGTAGAAAAGAGGGTAGAGCTTTGTACTATCATTTATCTCAAGTAATTTGCATTCTATTTTGCCTCTTCTTTCAATTAGCCTTCACCTTGGCCACATTACAAGCTTAGAAGTTCCAATGACTTTGAAATTTTGCAAGGTCAATTGTTCAATGGAGAGGGAAGAAAAGGTTTGGCATATGCTCTATGACACATATGCATTTGGAAGCTAACTTTATCAAGCACATACATAAAAACCTTGGAAGCTCGAAAAGGTAGAAATAAAAATATGGCCTGCATGAAATAGTATGATAATATTTCTTGCTATCAGTTTCATTTGATGTACTTAAGTCCTTCATCAGGCAAAAATGGCTGAAGCAAGCATAATAGATTCTAATTTCTATGTGTTGTTCATCAAAACGCATTATAGATTGCACAAACTCCAATTTTTATGATCTCATATTTGGAGATTACAAAATGTTACCATCTTTTCAGTTTGATTATGACTTAGATATCATTTTAAATTATTCAGTCTATAAATTTTAAGGTTATTCAATTCAATCCTTCGAAAATCTTAACTCATTATACATTTTTTTAGAATATCTATATTTATTTTATTTTTATCCTTTTTTATTGGTAAAGGATTACTAAATAGTAAGTCTAAGAACTAAAAGATTAAATTATATTTTTTTGAGATTTAAAGACAAAAGTAATAACATGATGATGAGATCAATTCAATTTACAATCTCCAAACATTTGGCCTATAGTATTACGTGAACTACGTGGAAACAGTTGTCTTCTTTCCAAGCTGTTAACTATAAATGTTTTTCAATTCTTGGTCTTAGTTGTCTCATTTTTTAGTTTTACCAATTCTTTTCTCCAATACATGTTCTTTTAACTGGATCATTCACACTCATCATTGGTCATCATACGTTGCAAGTAATGCTACATCATATTGTCTGCAACACACTATTTTAAACTAGTATATTGTATTAATCCAAACTTCAAAGTTGAATATTGATACTCTTATTCACTTTTTTCCACATGTTACATTTTAAACTTTTCCATCATGCATGCCAACCTCATGTAACTACTTTTTTACTGTTAATGTTAGATTGGAATTTTTTCCCATTTTTTTCTTTTTAAATTCAGGCAAATAGGTCATGCTCATGTCATAAAAGTGTAGTGTATATGCTTGCATTTAAATTCCCAATAATTAGTTTCTTTTTCTTTATCTGATTTCATTCTCTACATTTAAAAATTAAATTCATATATACATATGATTATAGAATAAGCCAAAACTTCCTTTTCATTGAGCCTAGATTATCTCAATTATATAAAAAAAATTATTATGAGTAAATCCTCACTATTTAAAAAACATTATTTATTTTCTTAAATATAATTTGAACATTGGTTTTTTGTTTGACTTGTTGTCATATGACATATACTTATATGCTCTCTTTTTTTTTGGGTGATATGTGTGGTGTCTATAAAAAATTTGCTCTATAGCCTAAAAAGCTAGATACTAGCTTAAAGAAAGTCAACTCTGTTTCAATTAGAAAGGTTAGCACCCTCAATCTTGTTGGCATAAACTTACATTAAATTTTTGTAAATGTTCACTGAGCTTGAATAGCATATGGAAATCAATCAATGCCTATACCTTATTTAGTTGAAAACAAATATTTTCACTAAGGCACATGATATTGATGCTATCTATTCTTATGGGACCTCTTCTTCCATTCATAACTCAGGACTCCATTCAAATTTTAAAGAAGAATTACGTAGAAGGATTGCCACAAAGATAGCACCTTTGAGACAAGAGAACCAAGAGCTTAGAGAGCAGAATCAACGAATCTTGTCTTTACTAGACTAGAAATAGCAAACACTTAATAGATTACAAACACTTGAACGTGATTATCTTGTGCCACATCAAATCTTGTATCGGAAGAATGAGTAACTGAGAAGACAGGCCCTGATGATTGTCCTTCTCTATATATATTATTTTACTTCTCTTTATGTTATTTTAAGTTATGTATTTTAAGTTCAGGATTGTTATAATTTGTTTTAGAAATATTTAACCCAATATCGTTTTAATCTATTTGTAACTTTTTATTAAATATTCTTGTGTTATTTTATTTTATTAGATACGGAGAAACATTTAGACTCTCATTTTATTATTTAATTAATAATAGCATTATTTTCAATTAACTTTCATTTATTATGCTTTTAATGTACCTTATTTGATAGGAAGCAAAGTAATATTGAGCTAAATTGTAAAAAATATATATTATATAAATAAAAAAATTAGATTAGTGATGAATTAATGACAAAAAATTTTGTCACTAATTAGCAACAGAATATTCTGTCACTGATCCGTCGTTGATCAATGATGAAATATTCAGTCACTTATCAGTCGTTGAATATTTCGTCATTGATCAGCGACAAAATATTCTGCCACTGATCCATAGCAAATTCAAAATATGCTATACACAAAATTAGTGACGAAATTCTTCTCATTAACGGAATATTCCGTCACTAATTTATTAGCGATGATAAAATTAGCCACGAAAATAATCTGTTGCTAATTCGTTTGTGACAGAATTATCCGCATTTGGTGATGAAAAATTTCGTCCCTAATTTCTGTTTTTCTTGTAGTGTAAGCCCAATTTTGTTAATACAGATTTATCTACATAACGACTCACCCATATTTCTCTCTTTACTAACATATTATAGTTAGCTTGGTGCACTTTATCTTAAAAATTAATAGGTCCTATTGGAGCTTTAGAGCAGTAGGCCCTATCTTTTGACACATGGATTCTTTTTTTTGGTGCTATATGCACTCAAGCTACTTATAATTAAAAAATAGATGAGCTAAGCAATGATTCAGCAACATAGTATATCTTAGTCAAAGCCCAATAACAACATAGGTTCAATAAGTAGTCATTTTGTTGCACTTAATCATATTCAAGCCCAACTAACAGGTGTGGATTCATAAATTGTTTGTATGGTCCATAAAGTATCATAATGGTGATTAGTCAACCCCATATCCTAAATTTATAAACTAAGATACCAAAAAGTATATGCAAGACCACAATAGCATTTATTTTAAGCAAAAGTATAAGATCCATTAATATCACTTTCATATGACCATGGTAAAAATTTTGGACCCTTGTTATAGATAAATGTCCTGTTATTCAAATAGATCACAACCAAAGAAGGCTTATAAGCATATAATGTGGTCCAATAACATTACACCACACACTTATGCAGAAAGCTCCATCACATGGTTATACACTCATGGCCCACCCACATGTAAATGCACAACTAATGAAGTACATCCATAGACAAGGTAATAGAACCTAACATAAGAGACAGGAAATAAACCCAATCACAAAAGGTGGCCAAAGCAGAGTTATGCAAATCTCAAATTCTTAACAGACTAATATAAGCAATGGTTTAAAAACCCACAAACACAAAATAACATCCATATCCAAGCTTAAGGCATATCATTTATCCATCTTCATCTAATTCTTTATCAACTTCCAATAAGGAGTAGTCTAATATAGCCAAATTAAAGAATCTACACCTAGATCACATATACCCTATAACCTAAATTTCAAAGAAAATGAGAAAAAATTTGAATCTTATTAAGAAAAACTAATAGAATGTTATGAGAAAATAAAAGAATAGGTAGAGTGGAATGAACACAAAGAGGAAGAAAGATCCAAAAATGGTATATGGAGATGTTAGGGTTCAATAATAAAGGATGATGATGGTAAAAAGGTAATATGTGGTGGTTGAAAAATGTAAAGTTGATGGCTACAAGTTGGGGATAGCGATGAGGGAAGATGCTTGTGACGTTAGGATTTTGAAGATGGAGGAGAGAAAGAAAGCTAAAGGAGATAAGTGTTTCAGGTGTTAAAGAAGAAGACGAGTTATAAGAATAAGAAAGAATGGTGTGAGTTACTAATAGTTTATTTTTTTTTAATATATAAAGAAAAGCCTTAAATAACATAGCCCATAGTGCTTCACCACCCTTGGGCCATGGTATGTAGCACACCCTAGGCACGTTGAATTGCTTTGATCTCTTAATGTTTAAAAATAACCTGAACCATGTTAATTAACATGAGAGGCTGTGTTACTTTAAAAGTTAAAAGAATTCAAGCACCATCCTACTCTAATCATAGCATTTTAAACTTAACTTACTGAGTAACCAATAATGCTAAAAAATATGAAATGCAAACCCCAAAAACCACCACTTAACCATAGTAAAGAATTTATCCTTTCCCTTAAACTTAATGATTTGCTTGACCTTGAGTAAATAAAACATGACAAATCACTTAATATTCCATCCTTATTTGGTTTATTTTAACATAAGAAAAAGGTAAGAAAAATTCCCTAAACTAAGAAAGTGTCAAGGCTCTTACACGAAAATGAGCCTTAATGAAAATGAAAGAAAATCATAATTAAAAACCAAGAATAATTCAAATGTAATGAAAGAAACTTAAAAACCAAAAGAAATCTAACTATATAATTTTTTTTTAAAAAAAAGTTAAGAGTGGAAGGAGAGAAATAGTTGTAAGTTATAGTTGTTAGCTTAACTTTTAGACTTGAGAATGCTAAAGATCGGAAAAGACACATATGACCATTTTCTCAACTGCTTTCTTAACTAAGTATGGTTTGAAACATTGGCCATTGACTTTAAAGTGCCTTTTGACTCATTACCAATGTCAACCATTCCATATGGGTAAAACTTTAGTACTTTGAATGGATTGGACCACTAAGACTTCAACTTGCCTAAGAAGAGTTTAAAACGAAAGTTGTATAAGGGGACCAATTATCTTTATTCAAATTCTCTCTTTTGAAAATGCTTGTCATGCCACTTCTTAGTCATTTCCTTGTGAATTTTGGCATTTTGGTAGGCATTCAAGTGAAGTTCCTCTTGCTCATTTAACTACAAAAGCTACTTTTCCTCGATGGTTTTAAATTAAAGTTTAAAGTTTTAATTGTGCAATATGCTCTAAGTTTAAGCTCAATTAGGAGGTGATAGGCTTTCCTATATATCAACCAATGCATAAACATACTAATTAGAGTTTTAAATGCAATTTGATATACCTATAGTGCATCATCTAACTTTTGAGACTAGTCTTTTCTGAAAGACTTCACTATTTTCTAAAGTATTCTCTTAAGTTCCTTGTTAGAAACTTCTATTTGACCACTTGTTTAAGGATGATAAAGGTTGGCAATTTAATGGTGAATGCCATATTTCTTTACAAGACCTTCTAACTAACATTTTTGAAAATAAGTACCTCTATAACTTATTAAAGCTCTTCGAACTATAAAGCGAGTGAATACGTTTTTCTTTAGAAATTTAATGAATACCTTGGAGTTATTGATAGATGTTGTGATGGCTTTTACCTACTTAGATACATAGTCTATCGCCATCAATATGTATTTATTATTAAATGATGATAGGAAATGACCTATAAAGTCAATTCTTCACACATTAAACAACATTATCCCTAGAAAATTGGTAAGAGGCATTTCATTTTACTACAAGATATTCCTTGTTCTTTGGCATCAATCATAAACAAGTATAAACTATTAAACATTTTGAAACATGGTGGGCCAATAAAATCCAAATTGCAAAACTTTTGCAACCATCTTTATTACACTAAAATGGCCTTTATATTTTCGTGAATGGCATTGTTTTAAGATGCTCCTCACTTCTTATGGTACACATTGGTGAATAACGCTGTCTAAGTAATGCTTATAGAGTAGTAGTCCTCCTAGAAGTAATGTTTTACATTTAAAGGAAATTTTCTTTTCTAATGGAAGCTCAAATCAGGTGGAAGGATCCCACAAACCAAGTAGTTGATAATGTTTGCATGCCTTGGGGCTGTGAGAGCCAAAACAAGCAATTGTTTATCAAGAAATTCCTCTTTAATAAGAATTTCATCTTTTTTGTCACTAGCTTGTTGCTCTATGCAAGGTAAGTGGTCCACAACCATATTGTCAATCCTTTTTTATCCCTTATTTCAAGATCAAACTCTTGAAGTAGAAGCACCTATCATATCAGTCTTGGTTTTAAGTCCTTCTTGGATAGTAGATATTTGATAGTTGTATAGTCCGTGTAGACAATGGCCTTGGAGCCCATAAGGTTGAATTAGAATTCATCAAGTGTAAACACAATAGTTAGCAACTCCTTTTCAATGGTAGCATAGTTTAGTTAGGCATCATTCAAGGTTTTACTAGTACATGCTATGACATATGCTCTTTTGTCTTTCTAATATGGGATTGCCATGACTAAAGCTAATGTTAGTTGTTGCTTTAACCTATTAAAACCTCTAAGCACTCTTAGTTAAAACCAAAATTTACATATTTATTGAGTAAATTATAAAGAGTCTAGAGATTTTTGAAAGCCCTTAATGAAGCAGTGATAAAAGATAGAATGTCCCAAAAAGCTACAAACTCCTTTTACTGAAGTAGGGGATGGCATTTTTTTAATAAGTCAATCTTCACAAATTCCACCTTTTAGCCTTTCTCTAAGATTTTATGACCCAGATAATGCCCTCATTTACCATGAAGTGGCATTTTTCCTAATTTAAGACTAAGTTGTTTTTTTCACAATGTTACAAAATATGAGAAAAGTTAGTTAAATAATTATCAAATGATTAATCAAAAATTGAAAAATAATTTATAAATATTTCTTTTGTTTTCTCCACATAGTAAAAAAAATAGCTATCATGCAACGTTAAAAAATAGCTGATGCATTACATAAATCGAAGGGTATTTGTTGGTATACAAAAGTGCCATAGGGGCAAGTAAAATTGATTTTCTCTTAGTCTTCTAAGGTTATAAGTATTTGATTGTAACTTGAATAGTCATCAAGGAAACGATAATAGGAGTAATCTACCAATTTTTCTAACATTTAGGCGATGAAAGGGAAGGGGAAGTGATACTATTTAGCTTTTTAAAATCTATGTAAACTTTCCAACCCATCATTATCCTAGTAGGTATTAATTTATTATTCTAATTTTTTACTACTATCATCCCTCTTTTCTTGGGCAATACTTATATTGGACTTACCTAAAGGCTATTAAATATAGGGTATATAATTCCGACATCTAGTAACTTAAGGACCTCAACTCTAACTACCTCTTTCATATTTGCATTCAACCTCCTTTTGATGTTCAATTGAGGTATTTTGTTTATCCTCTATCAGAATTCCATGCATGTAAAACAAAGGGCTTAATCCTTTAATATTTGATATTATCCACTCAATAGCTCCTTTTCTTTCCTTCAACACACTTAACAGCTTTTCTTATTGTAGCTTAGTTAGGTTAGTGGATACAATATTGTTAGTAGTGCTTCTTTTTTCCTTAAGAAGGCATACTTAAAATGGGGGTGGCGAAGGCTTTAATTCCAAAATAGGTTCCTTTTTAGTGGAAGGTGGTAGAAATAACTTACTCTTTCCTAAATTCTCAAGCTTATGTATCTGTTTAAATAGGATAAAGGGTGATACCTCTATAGTTTGGGCTATATATGCTATGTTAGTCATTATCCCTAATTATGGTGGATAAAGTTAAACAAGCTTCTAAAGGGTCATCATAAGACTTTTTATGCTGGTTTTTGGTACTAGTTCATTTATGGCTTCAACCCTTAAACAATGTTCATCCCAAGATATGTTTATCCCAAGATAGGTTTGTCATTGCTTTGAAGAAGTTAAACCCAACTTCTTTTTTTTTCTCACTTTTCAAGTTTGTTTGTTATGCTTAACATCAATGACAACTCCAACTGTGGCAAAAAAGGATCTTTTCAAATAAAGGCATTAATATATCTTCCTCTATTTCAAGGATTATGAAATTCACTAGTAGGTAAAACTTGTTAATTTTTACCAATGCGTTTTCTAAAACCAATCAATTACTTTACGGATTTATTTGCCAATTGTAGAGTTATAATTGTCACTATTAGCTCTCCCAAACCTAGTCTTCAACAAATACTAAATAGCATTAGACTTACACTAGTACCTAACTCATATAAAGCATGATCAAAATTTACATCACCAATAACATAGTGAATAAAGAAACCTCCTATGTCAGCAAGCGTAGGAGGAAGCTTGTTTTGAATTATGGCACTGCACTCCTCAATAAGTGCAATAGTGGCATGTTCCTCTAATCTTTTCTTGTTCAAAAGTAACTCCTTCAAAAACTTTACACATGTAGGCATATTATTGTTTTTTTTTTCTAAAAGCGTACATGTAAGTATATGTATCGCAACAATAATAAAGTAATGAATAGAGTATTATTCCCATGAGGATTTGTTGCTAAGATAATTGCTAAATGTTAAAATTATGCACCTTAATCTAAATTAAGCCAACAATAAAGGGTGATATGAAATTAAACTAAACTAAAGACATAAAAATAAAATAAATAAAATAAATGAGAGACACTATTCTAAATAAAATTGAAAAGCAAAATGATTTGGGATTATGATTTCCTTTAACATTTCATATGAACTAATTACTTCTTTTCATATTGTTCTTAATGTCATTAATAGCCTAGAATTCTAATTTACCTATAAACATCTGTTGAATTATATATAGGCATTTCTCTAACTAATTTATAATTCCTTATGTAATTAATTTAGAGGTTTAATCAAGAATATGTTATAATATGACTATGTGAGGCTGATAGGTATATTCCTATCCTACAAGTAAATTAATCTACTCAACATTACAAATTTTATAAATCTACACTACCCAATCCATGGTCAAGTCCTAAAATCTCTTTTTCAAATTCATTTAAGTTACCCAAATCATTCAATGGCTTCCACACACTTAGAAGTATGAAGTACAATAATTAAGTAATTAAATCATACTATTAATTACAAATAAATAGAGTAATTACAACATATTACAAGTTAGAATTTATTACAATCCTAAATCAATAAGTTTAACTTATAGCTATAAGAAATAACAACATCAAGAGTAGAGCATAAACCAAATGGACAAAGAAATATAAGAAAAAGTAAAGAAAGAAGAGAAAAACTAATCTAATCGGTAAATCTTTCTCATACCTAAGCTTCTTCTGTGGCATTTGAAACTTCAAACCCTTCTTTCTCTTCCCTAAAACATTCAGAATGGCGGCTTCCCTCGAAGAAGTGCTGAAAACCCTTTAAAACCCTAAAATACGTAGCTAAAAAATGATGCGTTTTACATTTTTTTCGAACTATATCGCAACATAAATGAATTTTTTTATTACAATGGTCAAAAGTACCGCAGCGCAAAATTTTACACTGTGACTTATTTTGCTTCTATTTCTCAATGCACTGCAATGCTTAAATTTACCATCGTGGCGTTGTATTTTTTTTAGCTGCAGTTTTAAGCGTCATCTTTTACTCTTTTGCTCTTTTGTCTTTTTTTCTTCTTTTCTTCTTTTTTGATCTTTGTCCAACAACTTCTTAATACTTATTGCTTTGCATTCCAAAACTTCTAAACTTGTTTCTTTGTAATTTTAACCTTACAAAAACATAAAATTTATTTTACTAACATTTATAATCTACTAACAAATGTTAAACAAATTAACAACCTAAAAATTTAAATAAAAACACAAAACACAATTTATATTTAAGTAATACGAAAAATACAAAAATTAACTAAAAAATAAAGAAATAAAATCAAAATTTACTAAATATTAGCTTAACTAAATTTTAGTAATTTTATATATTAAAAATATAAAATAAAATCAATATTTATATGATAAGTCCCTTAAAATATTAAGAAAATTATGACAAATTAGAGACTTATCACATATGTGTTAGGGCATTTGTAGAAGAAATATTTATGTGAAATTGCTTTAAAATGTTAATAAATTTATCAAATTGTTTATCTAGTTTTTGTTTTCACAATCACTATAGGAAGGGCACTGACAAAACGTAAGGCTTGACTAGTATTAATGCTGGAGGCTGAAATACCTTAGCCCTATCATTTTTAATCTAGATTGGAAGGTTCACGATTTTTACATCATTAACTCTATCTTGATTCTAAGGTGGTGCTTCCCTTTCATCACCATTTTGTACATTTTTGCTACTTCTCAAAGTGATTGTCCTACAATGTTCTTTTGGGTTAATCTTAGGCTGCTTGGGCAGATTCCCCTAAGGTCTAAAATTTGATGTGCCAACTATTTGTCCTAACTACATTTCCAAGCTCCAATTATACTAGCTCGTTAACTAGTCTATCTTAATTTCTAACTTCTTGAATTTGTCAATGGCAACATTATATAACTTCTTAAATGTAGTTTTCCCTAATCACTTGCCTTCATTTTAATGGTGACCACCTTGATTTTTAGGTTGAAAATTTTGTTTGAGAGGTCTACTATGATTTCTTGAATTACTTTAGTGACCTTTGTTACTTTAAGTTAAGTTGAGGTGATTTTGCCATCTAGGATTATAGGTTACTAAATAAGGATTATGATTATGTTGATTTTGCCACCTAGAGTTAGAGTTATTTAAGACATATTACACTTTCTTAGATGCATACCTAGAGGAGTTGTTCATCTAAGATTCATTATAAGGATGGTCACCTTCACAAAGTTTACAATTGGGGAAAGATGTAAAGTGAGATACTACATTTATGCCAATTGAATTAAGATGCTTCATTAAGATGTTAAGTCTTGTGTCCATTGCATGCATCGGATCCATTTCCATTACATTTGCAGCTCTTTTAGGTACATGTCTTTCATTAGACTAGTTGTAATAATTGGCAGCCATTTCCTTAATGATGTTAATGTTGATCATCTCATTAGCTGACTTAGCTAATAGAGATTCATTGGCTACAGCATCTAAGTTGACTCTTCTTAGTGACTATTCTAACTTATTATAAAATATATGCATTAGCATCTAATATTAAATGCCATGATATGGGCATCACTTCTGCAAGTCCTTGTATCTCTCCCAAGCCTCATATAGGCATTCCTTATCTTGTTGCATGAAACTCTGGATTTCACTTCTTAGTCTAAAAGTTTTGCCAGGTGTAAAGTATTTAGCTGGGTAAGCATGTGAAAATGTATCCCATATAGCAAAGGATTAAGAAGGCATTAAGTCTAACCAAGTAGTACCTTTGTTTGATTAGGAAAAGGAAATAAGTGGAGGAGAATTGCATATGCTAGAATTGTAACACCATAAATTCTAACTCATTTCATAACATTCATACGCTTCACTTCATCATTTCCATTAAAGCACATTAAAAATCGCAATCGGTGTCACATGGACCGTATGAGCTCATGTTATTCATTTTTATATTTAATTACATCAATATAACTCATTTGCATCACAAAATCATGCCCATAACTCATGGAAACCAAAATGGAGCATAAAAAGTGGCTATTTAATTTCGGCCAGATTTGTCCTTCTTTCTGACCAAAGTTTAGAAATTTATAACTAAATCTAGAAAAATCAAAATCATTCCATCTTAGTTATTTTGAGAATCTATGGATATCTACTTTACACTAAAAATGTGTTTAGAGTATAAAATTCATCGTAGAGGACATTTGACATTCAAAAAGGTCCAGAGGTCGCTGCTGCCTAGGCTGCTGTTTCAGATTACTAATACAAACTTCTAAAATTCATAACTAATTCTATAAAAATTGAAATCACACAAATTTGGTTATTCTGGAAATGTAAAAATGTTAAATTTATGCTAAAAATAATTCCAAAATGAAAAAATACGTTTAGGCATTAGAAATCTATGGAATAGTGACTGGACTCTTGGGGCACCATTGCTACTGATAGCCAACTTAAAAAATGCATAACTCTTTACTCATACCTCCAAATAAGGTGATCTTAGTGACCATAGAAAGCTTATGACCTCTAGTTTATTCTTATAAAATTTTACAAGCATTGGACACCATTTGCCCATCAGATGATGCAGAATATAAATCTGCCAGTGTGAACAGTACATATACCAGAAACCATGAAAATTGCCAACTTTAAAAAATTATCAAATATTTTGTAGACCTCCAAAAATTATGATCTTTATCTTTCCAAAAAGATTTTAATGAGACCTAATTGCATGCCAAATTTCATATTGAGACTAATTCATTTGGCTAAAAAGTGACATAGGATTTCATTATGGTCAAATTTAGCTGCATATGGGGTACCAAATTTGCCAAATCGCTTTCCCTTAGTTGTGGCACCTTTTGAGCAAGTCTAAAAGCACATTTAAGACTTGTGTGAGCTGCCCAAGTGATCCTAAACCTTATTCATCTTATTTTGAACATTCAACCCACACTTGTGCACATTTCCATTAAACTTTCACATTGCACACTTTGGCATTATATACTCAAAGTAAATGCTAGAGGTCATACATCATATTCATACATCTAAACATCACATAATAGCATATTTATACATGTCTCAAGGGTCATAGACCATTTACAACATCATATATATCTTATGGTACAATCATGGTTTTAAAGTGGTAAAAGCTAAACATATGATTGTCAATCTCCTTCCTTTAGTATTGTTGGCTCCCATTAGCATATCCACTTAGTTCACCAAGTATTTTAGAGCATTAGAGAGGAGGGGATGAGATTCAAAGAATCCTAATAGCTCATCTCTCATTCAATCATACATAATATATGCAAACAAGTCTCATAAATGCATTATGATCATATGGACATGTACAAACATTCAAAAAGCATTTTCATCATTTAAGAAAGTCATACATAACATACAAAGGCTTGCCAAGCAAGTGGATTGGCCTCACCCAATTTCTTGTGGATGTTGGACTTGCCTCACCTATTCTTTAATATATTCTTAGACTCAACCATACTCTTGGGAGCCCACTTTGCTTTTTGGAGACTTTTTGCTTTGTCTCAGCCAATCTTAAAGGTTCTTTACTCATCCTCACCATAACTAAGGGTTTTTGACCTCACCACACTCAAGCAAACCCAAGCACATATCAAAATATCATATGAAACATAATATGTTATCATAAAATCATGGTATATGAAATCATGCTAACATACTTTTCATGGCTTGAAAATACACATACATACATTTTAAGACAAGCTAACATACATCCATGCATGAGAAAAGGTGGAGAGAGCTACCTTGCTTGCATTTCTATATTTTTTCCTTAAGCCTTGAGTTCTTTCCCTTGACCTTACACACCCAAGAGGGTGGAGATCATTTTTCTTGGCCTAGACACATCATATGGAAGCTAATTACACTCTTAAAACAAGTTAGGACATTAAACTTATATTTAAGAACATACTTAGTTTCATAAGTCACATAATGGTTTCATAAATGGCCTATTGAAGCAACCATCATAATTCAAGTTCTTGGCTCCATTCTCTTCTCATTCTTAGGCCTCTTGAACTCATTTAAGGTCCTTGAAGCCATTACATATTCATTTACAAAAGCCTAGACACAAGTTGCTTCATAAAGTCACATTATGGAAGTCATTACCTCATCTCCTAATCTATGGCTTCTAAATTTTTTTCAAGGGTTCCTCCCACCTTCTACCATCATAAAAAGTCTCAAACCAAGGTTAAAACAAATTAAAACACTTCCTAACCTATTCAAGTAGCCTAGGCCAAGATATAAGGGGAAAGAAGAGTTCATGGCCTTCTTAATTTTTCCTTGATGGGAGACACACTTGTGAGGCTTCCTAGAGGTCTTAGGAGCTCAATCAAATACTTATACATGCAAGGAAACTCATATATCAAATCAATTTTTGTAAGGTGTTTAAGAGCTCTACACTTTCCTAACTTAATTTTCATTAGCTTTTCTTTTAATTTCTTTGCATCTACTAACTTCTCATGGTCTAAAACCCACAATTCTTTCTTATTTCTAGACAAAAGTCCTCCCGCCAAGATGGTTCTATTATGGCAGGACTCCACACATAAAGGGTAAGAAAAAGGAAGCAACCAAGATAGAAAAATCACTTTGATTCCAAGCTTATCTCAAGAGCTTTCTTCCTTACTTCAACCCTATCCTTTAATTTTGAAAATTTCCCCTCTGTTCTAGGCTCAAAACAAAACCAAACATCTCACTAAATCCATAAGAAGGGAGGAGGAAAGGAGGGGAAGAAGTTTTCTAGAGGGAAGAGCAAAAGTTTCCATAAATTCATACCTTCCTCTTGGCTTTTCTTCTTCCCTTGAGCTTGCTCTTGTGCGCCACTCTCTCTCTCTAGGTCTCCTCTCTGTTTTTCGGGCAAAAACAGAACATTTTAGTCAGAGGAGCTGTTGGAACGTGGATAAGAAGAAGCTAAAAGTCACTTTATGTAACTTTTTATTTTTACATTTTAGTCCCTCTTCTTAGCTTTTTCATTTTAAGCCCATTTCAACTCCTTTTTGAAATCTGTCTTTTCCATCATATTCCTTAGGCTCTCAATCATAACAATTGCCTTTGGAATCACTCAAAAAGAATCTGAAACCATTCCGAACCATTCAATCAAAATTTTGGTTAACCTTTGCCGAAATCGCTTACTGGAGGAGTTTCAACTATTCTAGGGGTTCCCATGATTTTCAGGGCCTCTGAGAACGCTGAAAAGTTCAAATTTTTATTTAAAAAGCCCTCCTGTGAGTTTTCTAAACTTTCCAAAAATTACAAAAATGCCCCTACTTTCTTCGACAAATTTTTTGAATTACTCTGACTTTGATTTCTGAGTAACTCAAGACTCAAATCCTCATTTTTCATTATTTAAAATTTTATCATAATTTTAGTTGACCACAATTCCTTCTATTTTGAGAACTTTCTTTTATATTTGGCTCATTTTTTATGTTTACGGAAAAACCGAACACTGTGTTTCTCACGTTTACGGAAGGACTGAATGTCACAAGAATCCTATTCAATTTTATAGTATCATAGATTCATAAAAAGCAAGTCAGATGTGCTTTTAAATTTTCATAGGTTCCTCTTCCAAATGAATTTTGCTATACCATTTGGATCATTCTAGATTTAATCTCAAAGTTATTAGTCGCAACTACTAGGTTGACTATACTATTGTTTAACTATTTGCATCTAGCATAGGAAAATCTTGCATAAGTATGAGGTAATTAGGGTAGCCATTACCTGTTGTAGAGATAAACAATTCTCTTGCTGATTTTCCCTTTATTGATCTTCAGGTGGTGCTAGTCATGAAGGGTCTCCTTGCCTTCTTCTATTATGGAGAGTTTGCCCTATCTCAAGATTACTCTCTGTTAGTTGTACACATGAAGAACGACTCATGAACCTCTATAAAAAGGTTATTAGCCGATGAAGAAGAATTAAAAAAAAAAAAGAAAATTGAATTAAAATAAAGAGGGAAATTTTCTAAAGCAATAAGGATAATTAATAAATTAATATTAGATTGTCATTCTTGGCAATGACACCAAAAACTTGTTATTAGATATCTGTAAGTATATAGATCATGTCAGTAATAAAGTAGTGAATCAAGTATTGCTCCACAGGGATCAATTACCAATCTCTCCTAATTATCCTTATTATCTAAAAAATAGAATATGCAATTTAATTACCTAAGATATCTAAATTATCTACGTTACTTAATAATTAACTAACTACCTAAGATATCTAATTACTTCCTAGGCTTAACTAAAAATCGACTTTTATGCTTCAATTCTATTTAGATTAACGACAACTCACTAAGTTATGCAAGATCCTTTCTCAAGGCAAATCACATAGTACATGATAAGCTATGCCTACTCTCATAGTTATACACTTAAATAAACCCATTAAGAATAAAAATTGGTTATGCAATTTCACTTAAGGACAATTTATATCTCTAAATAAGAATTGCTTATGCAATTTTGCTTAGGAAAAATTTACATCTCTATATAATTATCTCCTTAGTTTGCCAATCTAATAATCTAGCTATTACAATTAATCTCTTGATTCTCTCACAATAAATTAAACATATGGATAGTGGCCAATTACTTATAAAGAATTAGAAATAAATTGATAAATTAACCCAAATAAAATTTAATACAAAAAACATTCTTAAGTCAAAACCTATTTCATAATTAGATTCATCTGAATCCCAAAATTGAAAATTTAGTTACTCATATTCAAAAGCAAAATCCTAAAATTAAACATGGTAGAATTCACAACAATGAAAGAAAAAAATGGAAAAGATGAGAAATAACGAGGCAACAATCTTTGGACAAAATTCTAAATCTTCTAAGTGTCTTCCAAATCTCCAGAGTCTCTTTTTTTATTGCAATGTATTTTCAAATTTTTCTTAGGGTTTCAACCTTTCTTCTTCTAAAACTGCCCTTGAACCTTAAAAAAAATGTTAAAATTGCAAAATATGACCAAATTGTATTAATTATATCCTATTATAGGCCAAATTATGTTAATTTATTACAAGAACACGAGTTGTGTTATTACATTTTCTAGTTACTGATTCTTCTGATTACATGGCCTATGTTGGAGAGCACAAGGGTGACATGTTGACTCTAGAATTATGATTTTTGCTTTATTTTGCTCCTTCATTTCAATCTAGTGATTCCTAATTAAAACATAACAAGTTTGCATCAAATTCACATTTTTTTTATAACCAAATATCAAGTTTTGATACCAATATAATATGAGATTTTAGCATTTATCAAGAGCTTGAGTCTTTTAGCATTTAATCTCTTTGAGATTTATGTACAATATTTTTTTTATTATCATACACATAACTTTCAAAATGATTTAATAGTGGGAGAGCTTGACCTCTTAAGGGGTCAAACTCTCCACATTAAATTCCTTGTTTATTTTGAATAAGACTAATGGATTAACCAAAATGAAATTTGACTAATAGGGGAAAAATGAAAAGGAGTTTAAAATTTCATTTAAAATTTAAAATTTGAATTTTTTAGTTTTAACAAAAAAATCGCAAATATATTATTAAAATATTTTGAAATTCTTTATTTAGTAATCAAAATAAAAATTTTCATATATTCTATAAAATTATTTTTATCCCTTAAATTATTTGATCCAAAACCATACTCAAGGCAACTGAGCATTAACTTTAATTTCCAGACTTTTGGTGACTCTTAACAAATTGGAAATTTGGTGCTTCTCTTTCATATATGTATAACTGTAGTATCTGATCTCTAAAAGATTTTTCTCTTTCTTCTTTGTTCCCTAAAAGATTAATGTTGTAAAAGCTAGTTCTTATAAATTCTAAACTCTTATACTCATTGATTCAAACATCATATGTCAACATTAAAACTTGCGAGACATTGAGCTAACACATTAAGTGCTCAGTGTCTTTGTACCAAAAATTAAAAAAAAAAAACATGTTAAGTGCTTGAATGGCACATTAAAAGCCAAATCAAAGATATTTTTGTTAAGTCATCAGAATTTATTTATTTATTTATTTATTTCATTCGTTGTATCCTCTTTTCCTCTTTGTTTGTTTGTTAAGTTTTAACATTGGCAAATGACAGAGGGACTAATGAGTATATGGTTTAGAATTTACAAGGACTCACTTGTATAATACTAATCTTTTAAGGACTAAAGAGAAATGAGAAGAATCTTTGGACCAAATAGTACATATAGTAAAACAAATTTGATGACTTAGCAAAAATATCGTCTAGGTAGGCTTCTAACGCGCCATCTTGGCATTTCCATCCAGTTTCAACGTTGGTAGATATGGCAAAGGGACTAAAAAAGATAAGGTTTATAATTTACAGGATCTAACTTATACAATACTAACCTTTTAGGACTAAAGAAGAGAGACAAGAATTTTTCAAGGACCGAATAGTATGTATACTCCTTTTTTTTTTAAACCAAAACTTCTTTTACTAAAGAAATGTTTAAATAAATGTAATGTAGACATAGCTATTGATAAATTAATAAATACCCATCAAAATGAGTGTTGTATATAGTGAGATCTACTAATACACCCGCTTTGATAAATTTTTATTGACTCATTAAACTTGTACATGGTACATTATTGTGTTCTTCCGTCATCTACCTCGTCCAAGATTTTCTCTCTTCAAGTTGTGCATCTAATTTAAACCTCTTTGAGCATTAAATTGAAAGTTTCATCAGCGTTGTAATGGCTCGATTGAACAAAATTCTCTTCCGATTTTGGCTGAGGTCCAAGAGGATGTTGTTGGAACTCAAATCTTAATATTACTAAATAAAGAGGAAGAGGATAAGATCATATTGAAAGGATCTTCGAGAAAAAATTAGAATTCAACTAAAATGCCTAATTGATAAATTTCTTAGGGTTTATCCTTCTTATATGATATTCACGAAGGTGATTAGAGAAATGTCAAAAAGATGGAGATCAGGCAAAAAGAAAATTGGAAGAGGCTGCTATCTGCGGAAAGCCTGAAACGCATCTATCTTCGAAAAGGAAAAATGACCTCTTCCTCATTGTTGAAACTGCTGTGAGAGCTCACTTTGAGTTTTGCAATGCGGCTGTGATTCTGCCAAAGCTTTGCTTTTGCTTTCTGATCATGGTCGCTTCTCTTTTGTTTTGAGCCTATCACATCTGTTTTGTTTTCAATTTTGGAAGTCCTAGTGATTGGGCTATGGCTCATTATTTAGCTTCACTCCCCTCATTTGAATTGGAATCTTTGACACCTCTTTTCATAGTTAAACAATGAATTCCCTACCTCTTGAAAAAATAGAATATATTACATAAATTTTTCTTGAATTATGTTAAAATTACATGACTTTTTATTTATTTTTAAAATATATATAAGCTTCTATTAAAAAAAAATTATTTTATATTTTTGGTCCAATTTAAAATTTTTGATCAAAATAAGCTCCATTAAAATTAAATATAATTTTTTTAAATAAAAAATTTAAATAAAAAATATTTTAGTTAAAAAATTTTAAATTAGACTAAAATATAAGATAATTTTTTATTTTAAGAGAGTTTGTGTATATTTTAAAAATAAAGAGAAGATTTTTGTAATTTCAACAAAATTCAAGAAAAATTTACATAGTTTCTTTTGAAAAAAAATCCTTTGCAGACTTAAAATTGGACGTGCCCTTTACAGCAATATCAAATATTTATTAACCTTTTTGTCTTATGTTTTGGTCGTAGTTCCATGTTGTTGGTCAACCACTTGGTTTCCTTGGATCCTGTTTGTACGCCTATTGTAAACTCCAAAGAATATGAGGAAGACCTTCCATATATATTTTAACGGAGGTGGGTCACTTCAGAGCAGAGGAAATGTTTGTCATAATTAAATTTCATTCTTCTGTTCAACCATATATTATTCTGCTCAATGTGTAGAGATTGAACAAGACATTACGTGAACGCTAATGACTTTCTGTTCGCAAGATGAATGGTCGTTGTGTTATTGCGCTACTCTTTTGCAGAACAATAATGAATAAATCGCCAATTGTTCTCCCTGCACCGACCAACAGGTTGGTTATTATTATGGTACATGTTATAATTTATGTGGAGCTAAGGATGACCCTGTGTAGGGCATATGTACAACTCTTGAAAAGGGTTGATTTTATGTGATATTGAGAGTTTATTTTATCTTAAATTCAATTGAACATAAAAGCGTCCACCCTGATCTCACTTAATTTATTTTATCACTTAATTAAGCCATATATATGGACATAAAGTTTAATCTTGTTAAAATAGAGTTCTTCGTACGTTCTAATATACCTTTTTCCTTAATATTTTATATATAGATGACTATTTCAGTATTTCTAATTAGAGCATGTTTTTCTATGGTGTTTAGTGTGCCTCAGTACAAGATCGGAAAGGATGCTTTTCCGCAAGTTTGGGTGTTCTCTCTCCAGTTTCAGAATTAAATCCAAGAGTTAACTGTTTCTGCTAATCTTATATTCTGCTAAAAACTTTAAGGTTGACATATTTACTTGGAACATCCTTAATCCAAAAGTTGTTTCTGAATATTGGAGAGATCTTCTTTCATTATGCTCCGCAAAAAAACTATATTTACAGGCACCACATTTTAATTTAAAACTTTAAGACATTAAATTTATAAATTATTCTATTTATATAACTTTTATTTAATATATATATTTTAATTATATGAGAATTTTTATTGACACTTAACAAGTACAAGGTCTAATAACGGGAAAAAAAAAGCTATAGAAATAGCTATGGAATTTTAGATTTATATGAAGACATTCTTAGTACAAACAAAGACTTCCATGCATGTGTGAAGTGTGTACAGAGTCTTTAGCTATAAAAATTCTGCTTAGTAGGGGTGGGGGGGGGGGGGGGGAGAGAGAGAGAGAGAGAAGGGTAAGCAACTGGAGTTCGTGTAAAGAGAGGTGTCTTTCTTTGTCCTCACAAGCAGACAAGTGACCTTGACCTGATTGCCATGCATGACTGAAACATATATACCCGTTAAAGTTTATTTTTATTTTCTTTCTCTCTCAGCCGTTTCTCCTTCCTTGTTTCATGGCTAAATATTAGACAACCCCCAAGATCTTGCACTTTCTACTAAGCCTGGATTTTCACCTCACAAAGTTTTTTAAAATTATAATGTTTCCAGAATACCACCCAAAAACAAAAAGGATTCAAATATTCTCTTGAACAGTAATTCTTAGGAAGGCATGTTAGCTTTGTTCATAATTAGAGGAGGGCCAGCGTACCCCTCCTTAGCTTTTAGAAATGTTAGTTATAAGTAGAAAATGGGTGAAACACTAGCTGTCATAAAGACCAGCACATTCAGATTTTTACCACTGAGCACTGAGAAATTATGTTTGCACTGCACTTTTGCTACGAGGCTAGGGTTTTGGAGTACATTAAGAAATTAATGAAAGCCCCACCCAGAGGGGTCATGCTATGCTAGCTTTTGACTCTGTTGGTTCAGGCCTGAGGAAGTAGGAATGGAAGGTCCTAGGATCTGGTGAGGGAAGAAAGAAGTGGGAAATAGGAAATGGGAAATCGTTCAAGGCGTGGGGGAATCTGTTTTTGGGTAGTGGCACGCGAACTTATCGCCCCAAATCATGAGTGAGAGAGGTGTAGACGGCCTTCTTTTAATCCCTTTTATTAAAAAAGCTCTTTTGCATTTCCCAAAATCTTCAAGGAATGCAGACTCAATAAATATTTATATATACATTTGCTAAATTAATTATAAATAAATATGCTACATGTGAATTTGTGTATGACAAGCATAATTTTTTTTCATAATTAATTTAATTTATCTATTTTTTATGTACCGAATGACTTCCAATTTTTTTTTAAAAAAAAGTAAATTAACTTTTTAGTCCTTCAATGATACATATTTTTCTTTTAATTTAATCCCCAAAGATTATGTGTCATGATTTAGTACCCTTCAAAAAATGTTTCTGCTTTAAAATAGTTTTCATGTTAAACTCTTCACACGTGGCCTAATGGAATAATTAATGTAGCTATCAAAATGATGCATAAACACTCTTAAATAATACAAAACATATACTTTAAAAGAGTGTTTATGTAGCGTTTTGATGGTCATAAGCAGTAACAGTCACATCTTTTTTTTTTTGGCAAGACCAAATGTCGCCTACATAGTTAGTTATCTATTAACATATGCACCATTTTAAAATAGAAACAATGTTTTAAGGCATATAATGTAATACTTAACTTTTGAAAGGTCAAATTGAGATAAGATATATTTTTAGAGGACTGAAAAATCAATTCCCTAAAAGGAGAAGAGAGAGAGAGAGAGAGAGAGAGAGAGAGAGAGAGAGAGAGTGGGGAAGAAAAATGGAGTGTTAAAAAATACAAAAAATAAAATAAATAAAAAGCAGAAACCTAGAAGAGTGTCCCCTAGTGGAGGTCCAAGGCAGGGCTCCTTTAGCGCCGGTGTTCCCGCTTTTGTTGTTGGCTATTTTGCCCATTTGCTGTGTGTTGTGCGTGTTTGTGTGTGAAACATAGCAAACTTTGTACGTTCCCAAACTTCTTTCTAGACAATATCCCCTTCGCTGACATTCTGCATTCCTGCTTCCACTCTCCCTCTCTCTTCCCACAAATACATGGTTTGACCACAACTTAATTATTCTAACATGTATTACATATATAGAATAATTATGGACACTTCCGAAAGTACCATGTTAATTTGATATGAAATGGAGTGTAGGGATTTTATAGAGTTTTTTATTGTAAAGTTTTTATAGAGTTTAGAAAGAGAGTGATACAAAAAATTAAAGGATGTATGGAATTCATTTTATCTATTCTCTCACTTTCTATTTTCTCTCTTTTCTCTTTCTGAATCCTACAAAAATTTTATTATAAAGAATTTTAAAAAATCCAAACTCATGGAATGGATGGTAACTCCTGGATTCAAGAAGTTCCTACACATAGGGGGTGAATCTTATCATTTTATGAAAAGAAAATTGAGATCAAAATTAGTTAAGGAGCATGATTCGTTTAGACAGTGGACATACAAATAAGCCAACGATCTTATTTTCTCTCTTCTAAAAGTATAAATGATCAAATGCAAGCATGATCTAAAAAGCGTCATGGTTAAAGACAATAATTGATGCTAGAAAGAAAGGGTACAAATAGAAAGGAGTTATTTGGGATGTGTTTCTTTTTTTCTTTTTATGTGTGTTTTGGAGAATATTTCAGGTGCATGCGCAAAGAGAGAGGGAGCTTGATTTTTATTGAGTACAAACTAAGCATGACAAACCCTAAAGCACTCGTTGCTCCCTCTTGTTATCATTCCACTCACCTTCTTCACCTTCTCATCCCGAGGCAAAACCCACCCTTATACATACTCTCTCCCTCTCCCTACCTGTCTATTCAACAAACCTCAAGTTTTTCTTCCTCTTATCAGATACCCATCCAAGTCGTATTCTTTTCACTACCCTTTTTTCTTCTTTGTAAAAAACCATAGATATGATCTGATGATAGACGTGAAAAGCCTTTCCTCTGTGTTTTGTTTGGTCCATTTCGTGCCTCAGAATGTGGAGATCCCACTTGGGTTTGCTTAGAATAAAAATCTATTTATGGGTGTTGTGCTTTCCGCTTAATTAGTTCATATTGGCATGTTAGCTACCATAAATATATATCTTTGCAGTTTGCACCATATCATGCGTTGAATTTGAAAGCGACTCAATATATGGAGAAATTTAAATTGTGATTAGCATATATATAAAGTGATTCTAGCATATATATATATATATATATATATATATATATATAGTGGTTCCCCAAACACCACCAAGACCATATCGCCCCCAACTCCACCATCTACATACATATATATATATATATATATATATATCCGTATATCGTATTCATGCTTTACTTGAACATGGCCACCTGAATTTTTGTCATTAGGAGCACAATAATGGGTCCATTTACAATATTTATTCTTCATCGAAACACCTTTTTTCCCCCTTTCCTTTTCAATCCTGCAATATGCACTCATTTTGAACATCTTGAGTCGATTATCGAGTCTTATTCATGGAGGAATATTATTGAGATCAATTTCACTTGTGTTCTGTGTTTTTTGTCAAATTATGATGTTTGGGATATGGGAAGCGGAGAAAGCGATATTGGTGAGGTTCAATCTGAAGACGGATTTACATGTAGAAGCAGTAATACGATCTCGGATTGAGCCGCGCCAATATCACTCTTTTTGTTTAATGGCTTTCCAGCTTGTCCCACCTCATCAGAGATATTCGCTTTTGGGAATATTCCCATTGATTGTTTGTACTTTGTACCACTTTTGATCTTATATCAAAGATATCATCCCTCTCCTCGACGTGCAATAACAAGAAGGATTCTCAAGTGATATGGGATTTAATTGCAATTACTTCACTTTCTTTCTCATGATGGCATGCAGGTAAACGTACATATATTTGATCTTCTTCTTTCTTCCCTCTTTTTCCACACTGTGCATTAGTCCTTAAGCTTGTTCTTACTGCTTTCAAGATCGTTTCTACCTAGAGACGGAGGTATGCAATTAAATGTTCAGTTTGGTGTAATTGGTTCTTCAAGTTTATGGTTTTGTTTATGCACGACTCCACATATATCTCACTGATCAAGTATTTTGTTACTACGCCAAAAGTTGAGACTGTTATTAGCCAAGGCAAACATGGGTAAAGTATACGTCAAGCGTTGCAATTTGAATACAAGGGGAGTTGATAGATGCAGCCAATCTGTGATTTGCCAACAATCAGTTTGTAAACCTGATTTTACCAGTCATATAACAGTCCAATACATATATGTGACTTTATTAGAGAATCAAAAGGTTACTATTATCCTGAATTTCTCACGATTTCTTCTTATTGAGATCAATTTGAAGGTTGACCAGACAGAATAAGCTCAAAAACGCATTGTTGCAAGCAGCTATAGCATCCTCTTTTGGTTTTGTCTAGGAAACAAAATGAGGAAATATGGGAAAAGTTAAATTTAGTATTGTAGATACTGATATACATATGAATCATCTCTACCTAGTTTCATTTTCATTTTTTATTCCTGTTTTATCCCTCTTTTTCTTATTGAAATTGTCATATATTTATACATATTAGTTTGAATACATGCATGTCTTGAGACTATTTCAGCGCCTAGCAAGAATCTCTGATTATAACTATGGCACAATAATCAATTAACTTGAACAGGAAGAGAAGCTAGAAAAAGAAGTTTCTGTGCTCGTTTTGAAGGGAATGAAAATGAAAACTTTGTGGTTGAACTTTCCAAAGCATTTCATTCTAATAATTCGCGACAAGTTGAATGATCCTATTTTTAAGTTAACCAAACGGAACGTGGTGTTAGTTTAATAGTAAGGTAACTAGAAGGAAAAAAAAGGGATAATAATTTAGACATGTCTCTATATATCTATAACTAGCAACAGTACTAATTAACAAACTGAACAGTTTGCATGTGTTGACATATAGATTGGAAAATGAGTAACCAAGTAGTGATTTGCAATTTGCTTCTGATAGCTAGGATTTTCCACCAAATATAGATCTTTAGTCCCCTGCAATGCCTTTGGTTTGCCTTTTCTGCTCTGGATTGAAATAAGTTGCAGCCTTGTGATTTTTTTCTTTTTAAAACAAAGGACTTCCTTCGAAGATTGAAGTTAATTAATAACTACATCAAATCCATCTTAATTTTAAAGACTATAGTTAATTATGTCTGATAATAATGGTTAATCGGAAGACATATTATATATTGCATATATTGATTAACTGCAAAAATGCTAGATATCCATGAATAAAAAATAGGAGTGAGTCTTAAATTCAATTAGTTATATCTTACCTTCAGATTCTTTAATAAAATTATAACGTATATAAAAAATTTTTAAAAATTCAATCAAACTGAATCATAAAAATTATATATTTATTATATTATTATTAAAAAATTATGCATTTATTATATTTTTATTAAAGAATTAAATTCCTATAACTTTTTCTTCTAAGATTCTTCTTCCTCAGAATGAGACGCAGGCGCTGGGTCTGGACTCTGGTGTCAATTCTCGGCCCATTAATGAAGTTTATGATTGACCGCATAGGTTTTCGCTCCACATAAAGGGAATGAAACGACGTTGCCGTTCATACTGCCGTATAACGTCCATAACCGTCCCCCAGTTTTAACAATATTCCGATCTTTGCAGTTTATCCTGGCTCCCATTGTTACGACTTTAGCTTAAAACCTAACCCTGACCATAATAGTATAACCCTAAAAGATACTCGTTTAGACCCTTAATTTTTTTTTTCTATTTTCTTTTGTTTGTTCTAATCTCTATTGATCATAAAACAATTGGAATTGGAGGAAAGTTATTCAGGCTTACCTGTGTGGGTGGGTAGATTACGTATCTATTTCGCACTATCATCTAATTTCAGGCCCACATGGTGAGGATTTCATAAATGCTGGCCGCTTAGCTTTCAATCCTCTGCACCTACGGACTGATGAACCAAATGATCACACCAGATATTGAAGAATTAAAATAATAAATTTTATTATACTTCATTTCCCCAGGTGAAGAATATCGAATTTTTTATATTTGATGGGCAGTTTATTTCTCCCTTTGAACATTTGGCTTCTATTTTATCGCAAATATCTAAACTAATAATATATATGATTTTAAAGCTTTTTGGTCATATATATATATAATATATTAAATGTCTTATTCATTCTAATATTTAAATGCTGCATGTGGGAAAATGAGAAGATAAATAGCACATCATTTGTTTATTTTTAATTATAAAAAAATTACTAACATTTAATTCTATATTAAATAAAAAAATTGGCATCTACTATATAAACTAGTATATTATAGCCCAAGACAAGGAAACTCTTGAAGGCAAGTAATATAATGAATTTTATAAATGGATCTCAAAGAAACTTTTGTGTTCATATGTAAGTGACAGATAACATTGTCAAAAAGATAAATCTTCATTCGTTGAAGAGGATATTAAGAACAATCTTAGTTGGAGTGGAGGATCCAATTAAGTCAGAGTCAAACTGGAAGATATTTTGGGTCACGTCCTGTTCTTAAGCCATGTGTACTCCTGGTTTGGTCCACTCACCTATATTATAAATTTGTCCACTGAATCTTATTGCTTTCATCTTCTATCCGCACATGCTGATATAATAAGGGCAGTAAAAGGCTTTTGACCATTGCGTCGCCACCGAATGGTAGCCAATTATGAGACTGCATTTTCTGGATTTCCACCTTTATCTTTTGCTTCAGCTTAGTCTAGTTGTTTACCACCCAGCTTAAGCATGTTAGATTTTTCCGGACCAAATATGCACACTGCCTCACAAAGTGAGCAATCTATTCGAGGTAAAGGAATCTGACTGTGAAACACAGATATTTATTAAAAAAAAAAAAGTGTTCGCATTTGACACATGTCAAATATTTGTATTACATGTAATGTAATATTTTAAATTATATATAGACATTTCATTTTATCATTTTGTCATATTTATGGCAGAGTGCTTTCTATGTTATATCGATATTTATGCTTTTTAAGAATTTGATTGCGCAGTAGAGAACAACCAATTTTAATAAAAGAAAACGAGAGAAACAAATTTATTGCTGTCATGCATCAACAATTTTTTTTCCTGTATTTTTTATTTATATCTTTTCGTTATTGAGTTACTTTTGACCAAATTTAGAAAAAATATGCCAGTCACACTTAGCGTAATCCCTCAAGCAAAGAAACCTAAAAATTGGAGATGTTTAGCTTACAATGTGTATTATAATTTTATAATTATTATTCAAATACTTTTATTCTATTTTTTAATTATTTTTTAAAATATGAATATAAAAATATTTTTAAAAAAAATTAATTATTTTATTTTATTTTTTATTGCATTTCTTTCCATTATATGTATCAATCTGACCAAAGAGGAGTGATATGACAAAAGAGAAAAGCATGATTGGTACTAAAAGTGGGATGTGTTTCCATAACTGACTGCCAGCATATTCTATAAATAATTGCTGCTTCGATGTAAAACACGAAACTTTATGGCTACCTTTCACTGAAATAACGAATAAGTTAAAGTAGGGTCAGGTTCTGCTTTCCAATTCAAATTCTCACCGAAAACATGCATTAACAAAATGCAGTCCGCACATAATTATGCTCTGCATAAAGACATTATATGCTTTCTTAGTTGGTTTGAAGCATATATGCTCACTTTGGTGGATTTCTCTTGCTCACGACCCTTATAGATGCCTATTCAAGGTTGCTAGGTTAAGCCTGCAGCGATATGCGTCCCGCCACGAGGGTTACTGAAAACATAGATGACTTCTTTTTTTGGAAAAACAGTAACAAAAACATATCACTTTAACATTAATGAACAGGGTGTTAATAGCATGCACAGATCCCCTTTCAACCCCAAACTCACATCTGCCATACCCACAATACACGTTGCCTCATATTATTTTTTAAAAGGTATACTTTATACACTAAATACAGCTATCAATGTAACTGAAGAAGCAGAGTAGATGAAGGTAGCTTAGGGAGACATGCTGCGTTCATTTGTAAGCAAGAAGTAAGATTCTATAGAATTAGAGAAAGCATAAAAACCTGACCACTAAAGTAGACTAATGCTATTCCCACGACTCAAAGCAAATGATTCGGGTTGCTGCTGCAAATGACTTTCTCAAATGTAAGACCTTTCATCTACTTTTACAAGACTATATCAATTACAGCATAGGCAAATGGCAAGGCATGTTTCCACATTGACGGTTAGCTAGCTCTCTAATAAAAAGGGCTTAAAGAAAATCAGTATAACATTACTCTTCCATGGTTCTTCTGGCCCTGATAGATCATAAACACCCAAAAATTACCAAAGCTTGAATTTTCCATCTCCACACAACATAAATAACAAAGGAGGCATCCCAACCTTTGTTTCAATCAATGATTGAGCCAGCAAAAGAGAGAAGCAAATCACTTCTCATCATCATCGATGCTGCTTGCCAGTGTTCAAGGGAGAAGTACCCTTGATGCTCTTGGATTGTGTGGAGGCAAGCTGTGGATGTGGAGCTCCATCTGCTTTCTTTTTTCTTCTCCCTTGTTGAGACAAACGAGAGTGGTAAGATAAGATTGCAAGATCATTGAGATCCTGCAATGGAGTCAGAGCCTTCACAACTTCATCCATGTTAGGACGGCTTTTAGGGTCCCTACTGAGGCAATTATAAGCTAACTGAGAAATTTTCTGCACCGCTTTGAGAGAGTAGTTTAGTTCCAAGCGAGGATCCACAAGTTGGTATAGCTTTCGCTTGTCAACTAAATATGACCGAGCCCATGCTACGAGATTTTGTTCCCCACTAGGGCGCTTCTTGTCCATGGATCTTCTTCCTGTCAAAATCTCAAGTAATACAACTCCAAAGCTATAAACATCACTTTTAGCTGTCAAGTGTCCTGGTAAAAAAGAAACAGAAATCACATAATAAGCTGAATCTCAAAGGTTTCAGAAAGGCCTCTATACTTAAGGAAAACATTTGCATATGATATATAAAATGCTTGCTTTTAGTTGCATGAAGATTAGATGGTTCTTTTTCAGTAGAGTGAAGCTCTAACTCTCCATATGTAATGTGAACAGGAGATAACTGTTTGTTTACTACACTCTTTGATGCTCTACGTGAAAGCTCTTCCCTTTTCTATACACTGGAAATAAGCTTTTTAATGTGTCATTTGATCAAATTTATCTTCCTGGTTAGTAAGTCACCATTGCCAGGGACCACATTACATTCTTGGACCAGCTTCTTTGCTGTCAGTAGTATTGAAGTAAATAATATAATATAAGTAAAATAAATTACCATGTCAATTATCTTGATGTGTTACCTTATGGACCATTTCAGTTTTATCCATAACAATTACATTGCAGCCCAGCACAGGACCCAAAAGCCAACTTGAATTATTGGCATGTGCTGCTTACAGAAAATGTTTTGTAGGAGAAATTATAACTCGTTATGACTTTTAGCACAATATTGGCAGAAGCTCCTGTGGTGTGTCAGATTCCAAGAGTGTTTTATCATATGTTAAGCTATCTACGGACATCTTACCTGTCATGACATATTCAGGAGCAGCATAACCATAAGTTCCGACAACTCTGGTAGAAACATGTGTCTTGTCTCCTTGAGGCCCTGGTTTAGCTAGACCAAAATCTGAAAGCTTTGCATTATACTCCTATAAAGAACTCCAAATTAATAATCGGTGAAACGAATTTAAGAATCTCAGACACGGATCTTGCTGTTAACCACATACCGAATCAAGCAAAATGTTTGATGTTTTGAAATCTCTATAAATGACTGGTTCTGGACCATTATGGAGGAAGGCCAGCCCTTTGGCTGCACCAAGTGCAATCTTAACCCTATTGGACCATGGAAGAGGTACAGTTCCTTCAAAATGTAGAAAACATCAGCGCTTCTATTGTAAGAAACAAGGCTTAAGTAAAGCATCAGAACAGAACAAAGAGTTATAAAGTATTCCAGATCTGTCTGCTTCATACAGTTCATTGGCTACTGCTCATAATGTACTTCATGATGATCTCCTCTGAAAAAGGTTTTGCATGATACAACATTCTGCAAGCCAGTTTTTCTTTTGAGGGGAAAGACAAAACCATTTTTTAATTCAAGAAACCACATTTAATTACCTCAAAGAAATAATTCACACCAACAAAATGGGGGAAAACATTTGCTGATGAATATTTTTATAATGCTTGCTGCATAGGGAAGGAGTTACAGATTAACCAAAACCATATCATTTGGAACAATTCACAGGCTTATGCTCTTCAAGCAACGACAAAGAGGAATGATTTGCACTAAAAACCTAGAAGTCATTGTCAGATAATCTCTGCTTATAATAAGGCACTTATCTCATCAGAAAGGCCACATATTATATGATTCCCATGTAATTAGTTAATGTTAAGGTGAAAAATTAGCTATGCTCACTTCTGAATAGATGATTTTCTAGACTTCCACGGGTCATAAACTCATAAACAAGAAGCCGCTGATCATCTTCAATACAGTAACCAATAAGTTTCACAAGGTTAGGATGGTGAAGCTGTCCGAGGACATCAACTTCAGCCTGCATCAATGAACTGTCATGTTAAAATATAATCTCCAATATCTCTTAAGCAATTCTCTTATAATATCAATCTACTAACCCAAACAAAGCAGATATTTTACTAACCACCCATTCTCTATGGCCCTGAAGACCGTCTGGCTTCAAGCTTTTCACAGCCACTGTAACCCCTGACCCCGGTTTGGCCGGGGCTGTTCCATTTTCTTCTATCCATCCTTTGAACACAAATCCAAACCCACCTTCCCCAAGAATGCTATCAGGTCTGAAATTTCCAGTTGCAGCTTTTAGTTCCTGAAAAGAAAATTGAAGGAGCTGGCAAGGAGCCCTGTTTTCCTCAGGTTGGGGAACAGCATTATCATAAGATAGTTGAGCTTCATTGGGAGGACATAGCTCTCGATTACTAGCATTCAGGTAACGTGTCTCAGTCGCTGCATCAACATAAAGAATGTGAAGGCTTTCTTCTTGTATATTAACTATTTTTTGTACAAAGTAGACGGTAATTGCATTTAGTGTGTTTGACATTAGGGATCTGATAATGTAATTGGAACTAACATATAAAACTGATGACAAAATTTTTCACAATTTCAACAGCACTAAATTTTGCAAACTCAATTGAACTTAGGGTCGAAAACAGGGCAAAATCATGAAAATCCAAAAGCCGGTTAGAAATTTCGTCCACGTCTGTAATGGAATGAACCCTTCTGATTTTACCGGAGGGACTAATTACCTCCAGGTGCTCCGCGGTTCCTCTTTCAGAGGAATTATGCAGTTAGCGAAGTTTTAAGTGATTAGAACAGAAGTGTGAGCAAAGATTCTTGGAAAGCAGAAAAAGATCCATCCTTTTATGTACCATCTCATAATTGAACACAAAAATGCGTGTCAAAAGATTCTTTGCCAGAAAATTCCGTGAGTTTAGGCAAACCCGGATCCAAATCAAATTTCTGAAACACTCTACTAACTTGTTGTGGATTCTGAGAGGTTAGAGGGAGGAAGAGATGGAGAGCATCAGAAACTACCAGTACTGTGATCAGAGGAGACTCATAGGTGGGCACAAATGGAGCATTTCGGAGATGTGCCCATTGCTCCTTCAGATTCAAAATCAGAAAGGAGAAAAAATATGTATATATATATATATATATATGATTCAAATATAAAATTTTACCATGGAAACAGGTATTATATAGATAATCGTAGATACCTGCATCATAAACGAGACTAGTACGAGGAATAGTGCAAGCAGAGTCTCTAGGAGCTGAGGGTTTGCACGCACCTCTAACGCCGCGTTTCAGAACAGCCCAGCACCCACACTTCTTCTCCATGGCCCTTGTTGTTTACAACTTTCATGGGTTTGTCATGAAATAGCATATGAGAGAGGTACGTGAGAAGAAGAAGAAGAGATTAACCATGGCCTAGGATGAAGGAAGAGGAGAGTGAGCAGCAGGAGAAAGTATCGAAAGACAGGAGGGGGAGGGGAGAGAAGGAGAGAGAAGGAGAGAGAGAGGACCTGGCGTTGGTGTTTGTGTTGTTGTTGGTTGCTGCTGGTGTTGGAGATTGCAGGCATCATCATCGCCATCATCGCAGAGTGTACAAAAAGAACTTTTTCCCACCACCTTTTGTGTGGGGGATAGGAACGGGACACCCCCTCCCCTACTGTGTTTTACCCCCTTCAATTTTTTCACCAAATGCAAAAATTTCAAAAAGAAAAAAAAAAGAAAAAAAAAATTATGTCTAGTAAAGTTTTGGCATTTTCAGAGGCCCATCATCAATGACTTTAACGGATCTACAGCATCAAACCCTTGCGGTTATGTACCCAAAAAAAATCCCTGCGGTTAATTTGAAAGAGGTGCATATAATTTAGTCTCTGTTTAATCATTTGGATTCTCCCGAACTTTAACGATTTTGTCGTCAGAAATCGGTTTGCATTTTCTTTTAATGATTTAGTTTTTGAAAAATATTTTTTTAATTTGATTTTCTCGCAATCCCTCAGTGCAAAACTTATAATTACATAATAAATTTATTGGTATGGTGTAAATAAAAACTCAAGTTGATATTAACTCTAGATTTGTTCAAATGATTTTAAAAAAAAAAAATAGTATCATGCAAGAAAATTCAGCAAAAAAAAAAGTGACTATTAAAACATGCCATTTTGAGGGGGGAAAAACATTTGCTTAAACAAATTGTTTTTCATTTGGACAAGTTCAGATTATAAGTTAATGTCCACATAGATTTTCCTTTATGCCAGAAAAATAAATTTATTGGGTGACATTGAATGAATTTACTTTAGAGAATGACTATTTTGATTAAAAACATAAAAAGATTAAATTGAAAATCATATATTTGAAGAATTAAATTGAGAAAAAAAAAATTAAAACTAAATAATTAGTTTATTCTTTTTTTTTTGTTAGAATATTTTGATCTTGTATTCAAATTATTAAATGCAAATTACAAAATGAGAAATCAAAGTCAAATTGTAAAAAGAGAAATATTATCAAGCTGACTCTTTGAATTAGTCTGTATTTCTTTAAAAGCGCTAAAATATTTTTTTTTAAAGTCCAACATTGTTTTTTTTTTGTATTAATTTTTTGAAAAAATTAAATCGTCATACATCTCTTATGTTTGGAATGGTATAAATGTATGACTTTTTTTTTCTTTAAAGAGATTTTAATATCCATCTGGACATAGTAGATAGTACGATGAGAGCAAAAAATAGTTCAGAAATTAGACAGTGAGGACAGATATTGCACCCTGCACCAAATTTTTTTTTTTTTTGTGTTGGGGGGGGGGGGAGAATATTTAAGCCATCATCTATCGAACTGACATTTTATGCACTGGATCAAAAAAGAATATTTATATATATATATAGGATTTTTTTTAATGTATTGGCTAAATGGTGTTCCAATTAACTTTTTTATACTCAATTAATTTAAGATTTGAATTCTCTGCTGCATATTTATCCAAAATCGTCTAGATTAAATTTGAAAATTCAAATTTTATATTATATTATATTTTTTTAAACTTCAATCATCATTTTTTAAAATAATTGATAGTTAGAAATTTATTCTCATTCTACATTCTATATCATTAAAAAAAATCAATATATATATATATATATATATATATATAATCTAGGCCATTCAGATTTCCAAATTGTTATTTGGGCCATGTGCAGCCTTTGTGAATTCTTTTGGATACAAAATAGACTTGCATTTAATTAATTCATCTTCTCAGTTGCATACAGATTATTCATGCCATAACTAATATAGTAATAAAGTAATTTCTTCTGATGTGGACCTAAATATTTGATAAAATTAAATTTTGATCACCGTCTTCAACAACACATGATTTGGCTGTAGTTTCTAGAAGGCATCCGCCAATGCTTGTCGATTATATTCTTTTCCAATTATGAGGGCAAAAAATCCAAAGTTCCAATGCTCACTAGCAATTTGATTCCATACAAGATAAGGAGAGGCATACTTAGCCTATGGGATACAGTTTACATTTTGTTCTTTCACTTTGTATAAAATTTAATTTAACTTTTCATTTATTAATTAGTTCAATCATTTTTCTATAATAAACTAATATCTGTAACGACCCATTTGATGGAGAGAATGCAATGAAATAAGAAACCAAAGCTCATGGTAAAAGCTATTTGATTGAGAGAATGCAAAGTTCATCAAGAATGGTGACTTGAAAGTGCTTCCATTCATTGTAGTGCATAAATGGAAGATAGCCTTAGAGTCAAAATGGTGAAAGTTTATTTTGTCCTTCATTTTTTTTACTATAAAAAACTTGATTAACTTACTTCTTAGAGTTAGTTGTTACACCAGTGAAAGCCAAACTACTCTCTCTATTAGACTATTGTGATAGCCCAGGCCATGGAAAGAGACCTTTGGATGATTAGCAATGCATGCTCTAGGTCTATCAACAACGTGCTGCAATGAAAGGGGAAAGAAGAAATTTGTGGTTCCAATACTAAAAGAAAAAAACAAAAACATTTTTTGTAAATTGTTTTATTAAAGGCATTTTTGTCATTTGCTAAGCCATTCTTCTCATTTTTTAAATATTTTTATCTAACTAAATATATAAATAAAAAAGTATTTTCTTTCATTTCTATATCATGTGGAATATAGTTGATTTTATTTTATTTTATTCATTATTCCTTTTCCTATTTCATTAAAGGTAATTCTATGTCTAATATTGAGCTTCCTAATTAAAAGTAAACCTGACAAAGTTTAGCAAAATGCCATATGAATTGTGTAGAAAAACAAAATAAATTGTTAATATGGGCAAAAATTGACAAAAACCTTAATCCCAAATCCCTTGAGCAAATTCCCTCAGCCCTAAATGACTTGAGTAGAACAAATCGATCCAAGCTCTTGAACCCCATTGAAGCAAAACATATTGATCAACTCCTTAGATATCCACGGTAGGTAAGAATTATCATATGCAACCCAATGCCTAAATAATACGTTCATTATTTAAGAATCTCTTTCAACTTGTCTAGTTCATGTAGGGTTGTTCATGGGTAGGGTTGGGTCGAATATTTAGTAGGTCTGATTAAGGCATTGAGCTTATTTTTATCACTATGGTTCGGCCCAACCTGAACAAACTCAATTTTATGTTGAATTAGAATAAGTTAGGGCCATCTAGATCTTTTTTTTATAAACTGATACTTGTAATATAAAAATATCTTTTTGCAAACTCATAAATATATATTTCAAAACAATAAGCTTTTAGAACTCTTATATTCATATCAAAAATAAAAATATGGTTTGGTATTATCAAACAAAATATAAATTATACTAGTATAATTAATTTTAGGTAAACATGTGTATTTTCATTATTTAATAAAAAAATGTCAGTATACATACACATCAATGATAAAAATAATTAAGAAGTAGGAAAGATTTGGGTAGATAATGAAAGCTGCAGCATACAGAGAAAATCAGATAAAATAAATAAATAAATAAATAAATAAATATATATATATATATATATAAAAGATGGTAAGATATTGATAACTAAAAAAAATAACTACTAAAGCAAGTTGGGCAAAACATGTATTCGCCCATGGTTCGTCCCAACTTGACCCAATATAATTTTGTTTAAAAATTTACACATTTATATTTTTAGCCAAATCCAATTAAGTTGAGTTAGGTGGGACTCTTAAGATCTAATGAATCAATAAACACTCTTAATTTCATGTACACTATCAAGGTGCTCAGATAGCTTTGCTTTCACATTGCACTTTCTTAAATGAGGGGCATTTGGCAAACTAAGTCCTATTAGGGTGGCAGAAAAAATTACCATACATTTGGCAATGGAAAGCTCATTGTCATGGAAATTTATTTAGTTGGAGATTCGTACCTAGAAATGAAAAATCCACTGTTAGAAGAATTATGTGCACTTGGGAATATAGGTTATTTTTATTTTTTGATGAAATGTTGATTGCTTTGTAGGAATAATAAATACAAATTCTTTGTAGTTATTAATGTGATTGCAAGGGTGTAATCAAACAAATGTTTAACATGTGTTCTTCTTTTAGAGAGACAAAATTTTAACCAAAATATATATATTTCATATTATAAAACTCGTAAGTCATTTTATTGATTATTTTTTGTCTCATTCTTATTCAGTATTATTTAATAAATAATTTATTATAGTTAAAATTTTTGTAAAAAACATATTTCTTGACTATAAGTTGAAAATATTTATTGTAAATAACTTACATTTTGAAATTATTTTTAAAACTCAATAAATAAAAAATTTTGTTTATATATAAGTTGTTTTGTCTCTCAATGTAAAAATAAAGAGATTTGTTGAGCATTTGCTTGACTCTACAATCATTCTAGTGATTGCAAATAATCCATGTCCATGAATGAAAATGTCAATGACTATATTGCCCTTGGCTTCTATGTATCTTTAGTTTTGGAATTTTTAACAATTATAATTTTTTAATGGTAGGAAAAAATATTTTAAATCATTTTTTGAAAAATAAATTTTTTATGTTATTTTATATTTAATTTAAACTTAAATTTTGATATTTTTTTTCCTTATTATTAGTAATTTTATTGGTTATTTTTTGGAAGTAAATAATAAATGGGTATCATAGTCATTTGTTTACATTTTATTTCTATTTCTATATTGCTTTTATCTAACTAAATATAGAAATGAAATAACATTTTTTTTCTTTTCATGTTATACCAAAAATGATTATAATAATCAAAACCTCTTTCTACTCTCATTCTTATAAAAATTATTCCAATAATCAACAAGCATAGTCCCCTAATTCTAAGTGTTGGCAACTCCCTTATAGTATTTTAGGAGTGTATATTAGGCCTAAAGGTATGATATATTTAGTTTTATCCAGCCAAATTAGGTCTAATTGGCCTAAGCACCAAAAAAAAAAGTTAGGCCAAATCACAAAATTGGCCCAAACTAAGCATCGGGCAAGCCCTAAAGGGCGTATTAGATTGGCCCAATCTAAAATTTAAATTAAAAAATTTTTTTATAAAGACTTATATAAAAATTTTAATTTTTTTAAATAAAATATAATTTTATAATAACTTATATAAAAATAATTTTTAAAAGTTATTTTATAATGTTTACAATAAATTTTTTAAAAAAGTCATTGGATATTAGCCCTACTTGACCCAATATTAAATAAGGTGGGATTCAAACAACAAACTTTAATTTTAAAACCCATTTAAATTTGAGTTAAGCATAAGGTTAGGATAAAGCTTAGCCTAACTCGCCCTAATACATATACACTCCAAACTTTGTTTAAAGATTTCCTTGAACCAAGCACTCCAAGCTGAGTAATGCAAACATACTTTCTCATTGTTATTTCTCTCTTTATGTAATGTTGAGTTGCCATAATCATTTGGGCAATATTGAACAATTTGAGGCTAGGATTTTCGTCATTTTTGGTGCAATAAATCAAGGGGTTTTGTAATTTTGAAGCAATGGAAAGGATTGAACCAATTAATGAGGGTAAGGGATAAAATTGGAACAAAAAATTGGATAAGGGACAAAATCAAATTTTGATGTAAAATGAAAAGATAAAAAAATATATTTTGGTCTATAAAACTTTCTTGTAATCTTGGATAAACATTGGGGTTTTATTTTGTTGTCTTGTTTTCGCTCATCCTTTCTTTATTTGTTGAATAGTTAGGCCAATTATGCTTCATGAAAAGTGCTATTTTTTCCTGGCTTTGTTTGTTCTGTGGAAATATAGTAAGATTTGTGTAGGAAAAAATTTTCCATCATTTGTTTCATTCAGAAATGTTTGTACGAAATGTTTATTTGGGCCTAATGTAGCCTATGGTAAACTTCAAAGATGATGTTGGCCACAGTGCCCGTAATAAACTTATAGCAATAGGTTAAACTAAAAATAAATTATTTTCTTACTTAGTTTTAAGGGAACATTTCCTAAAAGAATTGAAGTAGAATTTAGAAATTGATGAAAAGTTTAAGGGGCGAGAGCAAACTTATAATAAAGACTAAACTAAAAATAAAAGTAGTTTCCTTGCTTATTTAAAAAAAAAAAAAGAATTCCTAAAAATAATTGAAGTAAAATTTAGATATTGAAGAAAACTTTTCTTTAAACAAATTTGTTTAGCAAAATAAAACAAAATTATCATGCAATGAAACAAACGGAATCAATAAAAATGTTACTCAAATACTATGAATTTATATGCCAGTAATATGTGAAGATTCCATTTCAACCTTGCGCTTATATTTGTTAAGCTCACTATATTTATATCCAACACTTAAATATAAAAATTAGTATAAGGATGAGTCCTAAAAAGGTTCACGCACAAATTATCTCCAAAATCTTAGTTTTAAGTAAACAATTTTTAGGTCTTATTATTATTATTATTTGGTCAAAACTAATAGAAAAAGGTCAAGAGGATATTTGAGTGCAATCACAAGACCCTCGCTTTCTCTGACCAATGAGGCAAAGATATATTCCAAGGCAAAGATTTTTTTATTCTTTTTATTTTCTTTAAATGCAACCAGATTTCCACAACAGTAAAATTTGTAATATTTTATGTGTATACTGCTTGTTTTAATTAAAAAAAACAATATATAGCAGTTTTTATTTGAAGTTTCATTTTAAGTTATTTTTATTTAAAATCTTTATTAAACCAATCAGTGTGTACATAAAATATTACAAACCTTAATAATATAAGAATATAGCTACATTTATAAAAAAGAAAAATTAAAAACAAAATAGAGAATCCACCCTCTTCTAAAAATAGGTGGATTTCTGTTAAAAGGGTATACTTTAAGGGAGAAAGAGAAAAAGGGGAAGAGAGTAATTGGAGAAGAGAGATGAGAAAGGAGAGGGTGCTTGGTGAGAGGTCATCTCATTCTCATCAATCAAAGCCATAAACAAAATTGTAATATTCTATGATGCTTTGGAGAATGAAAAGCATATGAAGATCCTATTCTTTTTTCCACATTGTGCTTGCAACTTGACAAGGCTTTGTTGGAAAAGAGGTGATACCAATTGCCCCCACTATCTCTGTGGGTCCTAATCATAGGCCCCTCCCACATACAAAATACATTGTGAGAAAATTAAGGAAATTTTTTGTGACAGTGACCATTGCAATTTTTGTAAATATTTTTTAAAATATTTTATTATTTAAAAGTTAAATTTTATTTCAACTTATAAAATATTTATTCCATAAAAATTTATATATATTTTTATAACTACTCTTCGGTGAGTGAAATTAGAACAAAATTAAAGAACTAAAACTAATATATAAAATCTTTGAAAAGGTCAACCAATGCTGAAATTATTTTTAGAAGACTAAAATAAAATTTTATTCATATTCTTGAGTATATTTGATTTATTAATTGTAAAAATATAAGCATCTAGAGGTAAATTTGATTAAAAAAATACTTAATATAAACGGAAATTACTCAAAAAGATTATAATTATATGGGGAAACAGGGATTATATTGCTGTTGTTGGAGGGATAAAGCTATCCAACCCGTATGATTGGATAGGAGAAAGAGATTTTTGCAGATATAAAGTGTTGGAGGCAGAACAAATATGACAGATCTTTTGAATTGGATTTGAGTGCAATTGGGCATTATCTAAGGGCCCCAAGAATTGCATACTGTTAATTTCCACGCTCTTGCAAATGTTTGGTTGAAAGAATGGAATGTTAAATTCATGGTAATATTTATTATATTTTTATAATTAGTATTTGATAATATTTTATTTATTTATGTTTATTATTTTTAAAATAAAAATATATAAATCATTTGCTCTTTATTTTATTTTACTTTTTTTACATACCTAACATTACATTCTACTAAATGTAGCCAATTTCTTCGTATTCACAAGCTCCAGCAAACACATTATACAGTTAGATTAATTTATTGTCTGCATACAAAACCATTGCAAAACGCTACACCACTTGGAAGATGCCATTGTTAGAAAAAGGCATAGGGATAAGATTTTCTTACTAGAATATGCCATTGATCATGGACATGAGCTTATTCTTTGTTGAGATATATTTGAGTATATCTGAGTTTTTAGGCAAAGGAGATGCATCAATTTAAACCATTCAAGTTGGGAAATGAATCTGTTAAAAGACCCTAAAGGTGTTGCCTCTTTCTTTCTGGTTCTCTGTTGACTATATTCGCATGGTTCATTTTGGTTAGAAGGGAAAACTACACTAAATTATAGTTTAATTGTAATTTTAGTTTTTAAGTTTTATAATGCAACTCTTTGTCTCTTGAAATAATATAAAACATGAAAACGTCATATCTTTATAAAATTAAATTTTAAAAATCAAATGATTTTGAGAAAAACATATGGTACAAGGGAGGAAAAAAAGACATAAGGTATTATGTGAAAATCATGTGATTTTTAGACTTTGATTTTAATTGATATATAGTGTCACTTTTTATAATTATTTAGAGGTCAAAGAATTATATTTTAAAATTTAAATATCAAAATTATAATTAGATTGTAATTCAACAAATTTATATCACATGATAAATCATGTAAGTTTTAAATGATAATTTAAAATAATATATGATGTGTAATGTTCTTAAAGATAAACGACAAATCAAGATATTTACAAAAGGCTCTGAAATAGATCCTTAGATCTCGCAAATTGGCATGGGTTCATAAGCATTGATAAACAGGAAATCAAAATGATCTGAGCAGTACAATAACCGTTTGCAGAAAGGGAAAATGTTGCAGAAAGAAAAGTTCAAGGAGAAAGAGAATCGTCAGAGAGGAGACGTAACAGACCAACCACCACTTCCTTCTTTCATTGCTACCCATATATCATGCGTCCCTCAGCTTCCACGTGCTCTTCCTCACATGCATACTAACGCCTTAAGCCAATATTTCCTTGTGGTCCATCCTCATCATTTGGCTCTCCCACCATAGCCTTCTTATTTGCTAACACGTCATCGTTTGCTAACACGTTGCCTTCCTTTGCATATGCCACCTTCCTCTGCGTTACACAGCCGTCCCCTTGAAGTTTGACCTTGTCCCCAAGGTCAAAGGATGGATAATGCTTCTGAATAATGGCTAAAGATTCCCAAGATAAATAACTCATATTATCCCAACGAATGAGCAACTGAATATCAGAACGATCACCTTGAGAAACTTGACGCACATCTACCACTTCAATAGGTTGAATCAAAGGTCCCTCAGCGACTGTTAATAGAGGAAGAGGGGTGTAAGGAACGATACCAGCACCCTCGAATTTTTTGAGGACAGAGACATGAAACACTGGGTGAATTCAAGCTTCACTCGATAACTCCAATCGATAAGCAACAGTCCCAATCTTTTGAAGAACTTTGAAAGGTCCAAAGTACCGAAGTCCCAGCTTTTGGTTCTTTTGATGAGTAACCGAATGTTGTCGATAGGGTTGTAACTTCACCAACACCATATCACCAACCTGGAACGTAACTTCCCTTCGACGTCTATCTGCAAATTTCTTCATACGCTCTTGAGCTTTCTGTAGGTCTTGCTTTAATTTGGCCAGAGCAATATCTCTTTGCTGCAACTGATAATGAATATCAAAGGGCATATCTGAAGTCGAGGTAGCTTTGAGAATAGGAGGCGGCTCTCGGCCATACACCACCTTAAAGGGAGTCATCCCCAAGGAGGAATGATAAGACGTATTGTACCAGAACTCTGCCCATGGTAATAACTCTAACTAGCGTCTAGGAAAATCATACGCAAAGCATCTCAAATACATTTCGAGGCATTTGTTCAATGCTTCAGATTGGCCGTCTGATTGCGGATGATATGCAGAACTCATCCTTAAATTTGTTCCCTGTAACCGAAACAAATGGCGCCAAAAAGCACTAGTGAAAACCTTATCTCTGTCCGTCACAATCGATCGAGGGATCCCATGTAATTTAACGATTTGATGTAGAAAAGCCTTTGCCACCTGAACACTAGTATAATTGGGTCGCAAGGGAATAAAATGACCGTATTTGGATAACCTGTCAACCACTACCATAATGACAGAGTAACCTTGAACTAGTGGTAAAGCAATGATGAAATCCATTGCTATATCTTCCCATATATTCTCAGGAATGGGCAGAGGATCAAGTAATCCAGCAGGAAGCAATTGAGATAGTTTAGCCTTTTGACAAACCTCGCATTGACGCACATGAGCAGTGATATCTTTGCGCATATGAGGCCAATAGAAAACAGAAGCAACTCGATGGAAGGTGCGTAAGGTGCCAGAGTGGCCACCTAACATAGTGTCATGGAATTCTCTTATAATCCTCTTAATCAAATCATGATCAGTAGAAGGTATAACTAGCCGATGTTTCCAGAACACCAGACCATCACGAGTGGAATATCCAGGCATGGAAGTAGGATTATCTGCAATTTGTTTGGCCAGAGTACGAATGAAATCATCAGCTCGTACTTCTGCTTCTACTTGATCCACGAAAGTACCCTGCACAGTAGAAATAGCCATTAAATTGACTCTAGAAAGAGCATCCGCTGCTTGGTTATGTTTGCCAGGTCGATATTCAATTTGATAATGATAGCCCATCAATTTAGGAACTGCCACTTCCTGCTCTGGAGTTTGTATAGCTTGTTCATTCAAGTGTTTGAGACTTTCTTGATCTGTTCTAATGATAAAGAAATGCCTGTATAGGTAGTGTCTAAACTTTGCCACGACTTCAGTGATGGCATATAGTTCTCTTGCATAGGTAGATTTAGCCTGTATTCGGGGTGATAGTTTCTTAGAAAAATATGCCACAGGGTGACCATCTTGACTCAAGACTGCTCCGATGCCGATTCCTGATGCATCTGTTTCTAATATAAACGGTTTATTAAAGTCAGGAAGATGGAGAATGGGTGCTGAAGTCAACGCCTCTTTAAGTCTGTCGAATGCGTGTTGGGCCTCCTCAGACCATCTAAATGCATTTTTTTGAAGTAATTGTGTTAATGGGCTAGCAATCTGGGAATACGCCCAAACAAATCTTTGATAATAGCCAGAGAGCCCCAAAAATCCTCTGAGTTGAGCTATATTTTGTGGTTGAGGCCAATTCTTAATAGTTTGTACCTTTGACTGATCCATTTCTATTCCAACTTGTGATACAATATGGCCCAAGTACTCAATGCGTCGTTGCCCAAATGAACATTTAGAAAGCTTTGCATACAACTGATGTTGGTCCAACTGAGCTAATACCATTGCAACATGTTCGATATGCAGAGGCCATGTGGCACTGTAAATCAAAATATCATAAAAAAAAAAGAGTACAAACTGGCGAAGAAATGATCGAAAAACCTCATTCATAAGAGCTTGAAAAGTTGCAGGCGCGTTTGTAAGACCAAAAGGCATCACAAGCCATTCATATAAACCTTGATGAGTTTGAAATGCTGTCTTTTCTCGATCCTCTTGGCGCATAAGGATTTGATGATAGCCAGACCTGAGATCAAGTTTGGAGAAAAACTCGGCTCCACCCAATTCATCAATCAACTCATCCACTGTAGGCATTAGAAAAGAATCTTTGATTGTAACTGCATTTAGAGCCCGATAATCGACACAAAACCTCCACGTGCCATCTTTCTTTTTGACCAATAATACTGGGGCAGAGAAGGGACTATTGCTTTGTTGAATAATGCCTTCTTTCAACATCTCAGAAACCAATCGCTCAATCTCAGATTTTTGACTGAAAGGGTACCTGTAAGGTCTTACTTTGATAGGCCTTTTTCCTGTTTCTAATATAATTCTGTGCTCTTGACTTCTTGGAGGAGGAAGTCCTTTCGGTATTTCAAACACTTTACTATATCTTTTTAGTACTTCATGCATATCAGAAGGAACGTCCCCTGGTATTTTTAGCTCAGTTGTAGCCTTATCCTCTTTCTTCAATATATAGCACTCAGCTATAGCACTGGTATGTTGTAATCTAATCAATTGATGAAAGTGAACCTATGTCGTTTGAGGCTCCCTTTGTCCAGTCCGATCCATATAGAATTTTATAGTGGCAGTGCTATAGTCTGATATATGTGACCCGAGTGTTGCTAGCCATGAGGAACCAATCACCACATCAGAGCCTGCGACTCTTAAAACATATGCCGGAATCATTAGTGTATGTCCCTGAATACGTATAGGCAATTCCTTCACTAACCCAGGGCATGTCATGCAGTACCCATCCCCAATTTGAACCCGGCAAGCATGGGAAGCATCCACTGGCAAATTTAAATGCTGCACTATCCTGGGTTGTACAAAATTATCTGAGGCACCCCTATCCAGTAGGATTTGCACAGGTAAACAACCAATATGTCCACTAAATCGAATAATGGTTTTGCCACTGATCCCTTGATAAGCCTACAATGACAAGTGGTGTAAAGTAGGGGTATTATCATCAGCGCCATCTACTTTTGTGGTCATCAAAGAATCCATTCTCACTTCCTCTTTTTCATCACCTTCACACTCCATCCACATAAACTGTCGGTTTGCACACCGATGATTTGGAGTGAACTTTTCATCACAAGTGTAGCATAGGCCTTTTTCTCTGCGAATCATCATCTCAGCTGGGCTAAGTCTTTTGATAGGAGTAAGTGGTTTGGTATTTGGTGTTGGTAATAGAGGTGGTAATGGTGGTTTAGATACCGATGACGTTGATATTGTGGTACTAGGTCCTACACTCGAGCTAGTTTTCATGTTGCTCCCTGTGTTCGAATATGATATCCTTGCTTTTGGCAGAGCAGCTTGTCCCACGTTAGAGGCCAAGGTCACTTTCTCATCAAATAATTTTGCCAAAGCAACAACCCGCATCAAGTTCGTAGGTGACTGTGCGAGCACGTCCCTTCTAATTTCTGCCTTCAAACCACCAACGAAACAGTCGAGTAGTGCATCATCTGAAACACCTTCAGTTCTATTAGCCAGAATCGTAAACTGTTGATAATATTTGTCCACAGACTCCAACTGTTGAAGCTTGAATAATTGTGTTCTGGGGTTCTCAAAACAAGATGGGCCAAACTGTTCCTCTACCGCTCGAGCCAATGTAGCCCAAGTGGGAATCTGATTATTCTTCTGTAACATTTGGAACCACGGAACCACGAACCCGTCCATGTTAATGGATGCAATAGCGAGCCTCTGAGAATCTGGGGTCTCGTAATACGCGAAATATTGTTCCGCTCTGAATAACCAATTCAATGGGTCAGTTCCATCAAATCTAGGGAAGTCAAGTTTTACGTGTTTGTGCTGAGGTGCTTGGTAGGTTGTGTTCGGTTAGATATTCATATTTGCTGAAACATTTGAAGAATTTGAACCGGAGCCCCCGACGACCATGGACTGAGTTAACATTTCAATGTTTCGTGCAATCGAATCCATGCCTCGGTTTAGTTTGTCTATGGCCGATTCCACAATCTCTATTCGGCCATTTGCCTTTCCCTCGAGCTTTTCTACATGATCATATACTCGCTTCAGCTCTGTCGTTATTTCTTTTAGTCTCGTATTCTCTGTCATGAGTTTTCTCTCTCAATGAAAGCACCTATTTGTAATGTTCTTAAAGATAAACGACAAATCAAGATATTGACAAAAGGCTCTGAAATAGATCCTTAGATCTCGCAAATTGGCATGGGTTCATAAGCATTGATAAACAGGAAATCAAAATGATCTGAGCAGTACAATAACCGTTTGCAGAAAGGGAAAATGTTGCAGAAAGAAAAGTTCAAGGAGAAAGAGAATCGTCAGAGAGGAGACGTAACAGACCAACCACCACTTCCTTCTTTCCTTGCTACCCATATATCATGCGTCCCTCAGCTTCCACGTGCTCTTCCTCACACGCGTACTACGCCTTAAGCCAATATTTCCTTGTGGTCCATCCTCATCATTTGGCTCTCCCACCATAGCCTTCTTATTTGCTAACACGTCATCGTTTGCTAACACGTTGCCTTCCTTTGCATATGCCACCTTCCTCTGCGTTACATGATGTTTTATTTTTTACGATAGTATAACATTAAAATATTACGTTTTAAAATTTGAATACTAAAATTATAAGTGTTTTAACATATATATGGTTGTTCCAAGTCAAAAATTGTACTCTTCCGTTATTGTATATGGCAACCCACTTAAAAAAAAAAAAGGAAAAAAAATCAAAAAATAGAGAAGCTGTGGATTCACGAGGTTTCTAGATGAGTCATTAATTCCAAGTGGACGTGACACATAAGGGGAATTAGAATATAAACTCTTTGGAAATTTAGAGGTTATTCGTTTTTTTGATGATAAAGATAACATGAAAAGAGTAATGGGATGAGAATCATCCAACAGAGGAGAATAGGATGATGAATATCAGTAACTATATATGTATATATATATATATATATATATATATATATGATATCATACTCGGTTATTTACTTTGGAATCTTTACAAGCCGGCGTTGCTGATTGCCAAATAGTAAATAGACTGCTCTCAATATTAAATCGGTTTATGTTTAAAAACCCCAGTCTCTTGAAGGATTGATCTTACCGGATCAGGATCTCTTTGTATAAAAAACATCACATAATTTGTTTTTTTTAACGTGAATCTCCAATATTAAAAAATAAAAAATAAAAACCCGAAGTTACACAAACATCCACCCATGGAGGTTTGGCCGGTATTTAGCCCACGTAGTGTTCCTTAGAGGTGCATTTTGTATAGGTTTTATGGCTCATTTAATATATAAAATTATTAGATATAAAAATAAAAATATTTTGTATGATATAAAAAACGATGAAAAAATAATTATCATATTTTTATAATAATAATGATAATAATAAGCTTTATATAAATTAGACTCCTAGACTTCATCTCACTTTCTAGCATTTAAACAATATTTAGCTATCAAATAAAATATAAAAAGTGATCTATTTTCTATTTTCATCTATCACATGATGCCAAATAGGTCATTAGAACGCTCAAACGAATACATTTAACGTATTGACCAGATGAACTGAATAATATCACATAGCATGGTTGTCATGAAGCAAAAATACATAAAAATTTATAAAGCTAAAAAAAATTGAGAGATTAACAGTCAAAATTTTTTTATTGAAAAAAATTAAATACAAATACCAAAAAAAAAACATTAAAACAACCCCCAAGACGTCTAAAAACACAAGATTTTGGGTGTGAAAAAACTGATTAGAATAATGATAAGTTTTAAAATAACTTTTCATATATAATAAAATTCAAAACTCATTACAAATTTTAAAAAAAAAAATTGTTTAACATCAGGGTACTCATTTGAGTTTCTTTTTGAATTTCCGACTATCAGCTCATTTTATAAACTTCTCTACTAGACTAACGTCCCTGGTCAAGTTGTCATCCAATATAACGGTGTTTTGGGACCAATGCCGAATTCTCAATTGCTTCCGAGTAAGAGTCTGCAGCTTGATCACACTCATAGATCAAACACAAAAAGAATTCGTCAATTGCTTAAGGGTTCAGTTTCTTCCAAATTGGCCATGAATGCGTCGTGCAGTTGACTCGAAAATGATTAGCTTTCATTTTTCTATAAATGATCCTGTCAAAGAGAATATTCACATCAAAAGCAGACCAACTTAATGGTCCAGGCCCCAGTCTGGTCCTGGGTGCTACATGGTGTAACACTTCCTGTGGAATTTGGACAGTCCACGCCCAACTCTAGACGTCTGGTCCTGAGTGCTACACGGGATAACGCGTCCTGTTGAATTTGGACAGAAGAAGCAGCAAGCTCGAAAATTTGAGATTTGAATCTTTTCAATTGAGGGAAATGATAAAAGTACATCCTACACAGAAAGAAATGAAAAGAGAGGAAGTAGACCAAAACAGATGCTTTCAGATAAAAGTATCCCTTAATTGCTTAATTTAGTAATTTAGATTGTTTAAATTTTTATATTTTTAATTTATTTTGAGATTTTTTTTAAAAGAATAGAAACAATCTTCTAATTATAAACTTAAAAAAAATGATAATTGAAATTAAAAAATAAAAGCTTACACCATCCAAATTGTTCAATTGAGAAGATTTGTTTTCAAAGTAAACCTTAAATGTACTATCATTTTTTACGTACTTTCTCTTCATTTAAGAGGTATTTTATTATTTACTTAATTGAAAGGATCCAAACTCTAACAATTGAGTTTCATTTGATTATTTTTTAATTAAAATAAATTAACCATTAAAAAATATCACATTAAATGCTAATATTCGAAATTTACAAATTGACTTAATATAATGTTAGTATTGATGGTGCAAAATTAGTATTGATAATTTAATTTGTCTGATGAGATTTTTTTTATCACTAATTTGTTTTTAATTGAAAATAAATGGTAAGATGTGATTACAATGAATGTGTTATGTGCATCTTCCCATAAGAAAATTTACCTTTTTTTCACTCTCTTTCCCAGCCTAATTGTTTGGGCCTTGGCTAGCCAGTTTAGTGCAATTTTTTGGTCCAAAGTTTAGTGGATTTGACACTACAAAACCCAACTGCTCAGTTTTAGTGACCCAATTTCCGTTATCAATATTGTGCCGGTGTTTCAGGATTCTCTATTAGGATACACAGAGATAGACGCAGAACGGCCACACGGGCACACAAAGTGCATGAGATCCACATATTTTATGAGATTTACTATTTAAGCGAGAACCATAATTCAAATGAGTTAATGTCTATTTTTGTCTTCACATGACAAAAAATTGTATATGAAAGGATCCAAATCTGTTTTTCAAGTTGTATGAATTATCTGCTATTCAAGTCAAACAATAATTTAGATTGTTTATACAAATTAAGATGCGTTAAATTTTAGTTTTTTTAAACATTATTATCATTTTCAATTCTAGTTATTTATTTATTTTTATTTTAAAATAAATAAAATGTAAAAAAAAAAAATTTTTGAATTTTTATTAAATAGTTGTCTGGTAGAAATTAAAAATTATTTTTATTTTATATTTTGTTTCTTTGCAAATTAAAAAAAAAACAGAACCGTTAAAATTAAAAGAAAACTAAAATTTATACTACTGAAATCTCTATGAATATTCCAGCTCGTTGCTTGACAAAGAATTCGTGATCCTTTCAGGCTCGAGGACGGGTTTTTTGTTTTTTTTGGGGGGGGGGGGGTGTTTCTGAAGCTTTAGGAAGGATTGGGCCTGGGCAGGAGGATGTTTTCATTATGGCCAGGCTTAAAAAACCGAATAGGTAAACGAACATAAATAAATAAATAAATAAAACCGACAAAGTAGTAACATGAGCTAAGACAAATGATTACATGGCAATATTTAAGTGGTGGCTCTACAGACCTGTACGTTACCCGATCATGGATTTGTCTAAATCGAATGGTTGTTGCTAGTAATTGCGCAGCCATGAATGAGGAGGAAGCAATCCTCAAGGATTGAGAAATAAGATAAGATCATAGGACCCATCAAACGCTACGGTTCCTCTGAATCTTCAACGCGCGCCGCGTCTTCATTTTTTTCCCGAGTAACTGAGGGAAAAAGGAAATCTCAATCTGTTGATCTCTCTGCTGCAAATCCGTTAATTGTTGGAAGCTCCGAATCGAAATTGCATGAGCAATTCGGTGGGGGTCGGAATCGGAGGATCGGACGCAAACTGAGCAGACGAGTGCTCCGAAACATGTCTGCCGTAGTGTGTGGGAAGAGATCAAACATATTCGAAGACCTACCTGCATCGACTCCACCCGTTTCTAAGAGGATTCGTTGTTCGTCTTCTTCGCCCGTTCGATTCTCTCCCCCGAGGACTTCACCCAATCTTCCTTCCCCTCAATCGCTGCTCATCGACCACCTTAGTGCCTTATTTCCTGATATGGACAAGCAGGTACTCTCATCTGAGTTTTCTTTTTCTTTGGCGTTTCGTTTTGATATTCTCTCTTGTGCCTTTCCTTCGTATTAAATTTCTCCTAAAAAATTTCGATCATGTTTCTTTCTTATTTTTTGGCAGTAGGTATTTGTTGAGATTTTTAATTTGCTGGATTAGCTTTTTCCACCATCGTACTTTCCACTCACACGTTCATATTCATTAGCAATATAGAAGTACCGAGTCCCAAGTTTAATGCGTTGCAGAATAAGGAGTGGTTGTTGGAATCTCTTTATGTTATTATCTCGCTGGGAAACATGAACGCTGAAGTCATGGTGTTTATAGCACAAAGCAAATTTTCAGGAAACATTCAGCTCTGGCAAATTTCATGCACAACTTGGATCCTTCTTGCGAAGACCTTGCTGCCTACATGAATATAAATAAGTGAATATGTAGCTTTATACACAAGTTAATTCCTTTAAGAAGCACCTGTGTGTTATCATTACATTTCATCGCAAGCAACATAAAACCAAGGGAAAGAGTAAAGACAACGTCAAGCTTTGTATTAGTGTTTTGTACTTGAAATGAGTTTTACAAGAAGTTTATCGACATCGTGTGTTTTCCTAAATGATATATTACATGTTCACATATGCCTATAGTTAAGTTTAGTCAATTCCTTGACTGCAACTTTACATTTAAAGGGAATATGAAATATTTATCTGATAAGCAGTCAAGACTGGGGACTGTAGAGAACTCAACTTGAGATTGATTATCATATAATATTGCTGTGTGTTTATATATATAAAACAGCCTCATCACTTATCACTAAGTACAACCTTTTAAATTATACTTCCATGCTTTAGATTTTGTTGGATGAAGCTATATATGTAATTTTAGACGAAGACAAATATGATTTTATATTATTAATTCGGTTATACGTAGAATATTGTGATTCGTGTGTATATATATATATATATATATTAATTTGACATTTTTTCAACTTATTGGAAATAATGAGTTTTTCAAACATTGTCCATTAATAATATATGCCTTGGCAATATTTCTAGTTACTAACCAATTTCTGTAATTTTTATGCCAGCTTCTTGAGAAAGTTCTTGGAGAATGTGGTAATGATTTGGATTCTGCTATTAAAAGTTTGAACGAGCTTCGGTTAGGATCTGTTGATAAGTCTGTAGATCGTACTGGCAGTATATCTGACGTAGTGGTTGACCCAAATGCTCAACTTCAATCAGAAGGTACACATCAAAAGAAATAGTTTGTGTATCTTGAGCCCACATTCAAGATTGTTGAGAGGTTGCACTATTCTACTGCAATAGATGCTTGGAGAGATTATATTTCACTTTGCTTTTTGAAATTACTTACTCCCTCCTTTTATCATCTCTTAATTAATATGTGGATTCTAAATCATTGTTGTCTCTCTATATGCTACATCAAATCTTAACCCACCCCTTTTGGTTCTTTGTTAAACACGTTTATTTTCTCACCTTCATAACCTATTAGTTGTGCCTCTGTCTATTTCTAGAAGGATGAGGATTAGGTGAATAGATGATGTGGGTCAAGTTTGATAGGAAACCCATTTCCTTCTTGTGAAGTCTGAAAGTAATAATAACAGTCCATTATAACTTGGAAAGAAAGTTCTTATTTTAGTTAGCTTAGCTGCTCCACTTTTATATATGTGAAGTAAATATTTTAAACACCATGAAACTTTAATGTCATATTCCTAGGCAAATGGTTAGATATCTGTTCCTTAGGTTTATGTTAACTTGTGGATAAGAATGTTGTAGTATATGGTGTGCATCAGTCTATAGGTATGAAGGAAAAACAATAGTCTCAGAAGGAGCAAAAAAATTTGCCTTTAAGGGACTTGTTCTTCTTTATCTGCATGCATTTTGTACTGGAACAAGTGTTTATAGTGGTATACTATGATATGAATCTTCGTTGGCTGTTATATGCATGATGAAAGAGTCATCATTTTGGAGTCCCACCAATCACATTGTGTTGTGTGGTAGATTTTGAATTCTGTCCATAGCAAATTAAAATCTGCCTCATTGCGGAGTGTGAATGGCATGACTCCAAATTCATGTATATATGTCATTTTTCTAATGAAATATTAACAGTATGTTGTATATTATGGCTCTCATGGTACCTTGTAACTAGTATCACAATTGAATTAGGGAGGAATTCCTTGTGATATGTGGCAGTCATTGTTATATATACATGATTGGTAGTCCCAAACCTGATTTAATTATCCATGTTGTAAGATATCAATAGAAACCATTCTTGAACTTCTTCTAACAACTTTTGGGAAGAATTTTTTTTTTTAAAAAAGCTTAGCATTAGAGTCTCTCTAACCAAATGGTAAGGAGTTCAATCTTTGTTGTCCTCATTTTTCATCACTCATTTAAACTTCAGCACAGGGTATGGTGGATTTTGCTTGTCCTTGCTTTAACGCGGAACGGCTTTTGCATGAAAGGGCAAGTTAAAGATTTCAATGAAAATCATTCCTGTACCTCTTCCTGATAGCTTAAATTTTAATGATGAAATGATCCTTGACACGTGATGATACATAATGAACTCTTCAGTTATTGATAAAAAATGGTGGCTAATTTGTAGTTGATGCAGAAATTGCAGCGCCTGAGGACACAGTAGCAAAACAAAATTATCCTATGGATGGCGCAGAATGGGTGGAACTTTTTGTTGAAGAAATGATGAGTGCCTCAAACATTGATGATGCCAAAGCTCGAGCTTCAAGAGCACTTGAAGTTTTCGAGAAATCCATATCTGCACGAGTAAGTCTGGAGACAGCACAGAGCTTCCACCAGGTTTATAATTCGTCTCTATATTTGTTTCTTGTGTTCTCTCAGTCAACTTAGTTACCATGTGAAGACGTACTCATTCATCTCATCATTTTCTGTTTCCATTCATGTTCTCTCATGTTGGTTTATCATTGAAATCCAATTGCACTTAGTTGTCCTACGGTGTAATGTGCTTATTATTTGGTTTACTTCAGGAAAATATGATGCTAAAGGAACAAGTGGAAGCCCTTATCCAAGAAAATGTAATTCTGAAACGAGCAGTGTCAATACAGCATGAACGGCAGAAAGAGTATGAAGATAGGAACCAAGAGTTGCAACAGTTGAAGCAGTTAGTGTCTCAATACCAGGAACAGGTAAGAACTTTAGAGGTGAATAACTATGCCTTGACAATGCACCTAAAGCAGGCACAACAAAGCAATTCCATCCCAGGGCGTTATCATCCAGATGTTTTCTAGAAACCTCGGATGTGTCACTTGGCTCTTTCCATAGTTTAAATAATCATGAAGAAGGAACAGAGCAATGATTTTTGGAAACAGAACATGCTTATTCTTTGAAATGCATGGTTGTCCCTGCCCTTTTTTTTATACCCCACGCCACCTTGTTAACCGATTTGTGAAGAATGGAGATTCACTATGCTTGTTTTAAATTCCATATTTGCTTATAGAAATATAGAAGTCTATTATAGTTGTATGCTAATATGTTTGTGGCAGCTAGAGTTGTCAAAGTGGGCTATTGTAGGTTAAACTCACCTATTTTAAACTAGTCAGAAATTTTAACCCAGTCTACTAGGAGGATTAAACGGACCATTCGAAAAATTAAAAAAGATAAAGAAAAAAATAGCATTCATTGCAATAATAAATATCTTTTAAAATTCAAATAATTAACTTCAAACTTTAAATATTAATAATTTTTTTAAGTTTCAACAATTAAATAAAAATAATTTTTTTAATTAGTTTATATCTCTTTAAACAACTAAAACAAAATAAAATGAGTGATGAAAATTTTCAAATTTCTTCGTTAAGAACATTTGAATTTTGTCTCAAAGGATTAGTATTTATGGTAAGAGTTGAAATGTCATTTTTATTGTTAAAATTATTAAGATTTTTTAAATAAAAAGGGCCAACTTAAATGGTTTGGCTCACAAGTTAAGTAAGTTAGGGTAATATGATCTTATAATTCTGAGTTAACAAGATTCAACCCCTTATTTTGGTGGGTTATAGGTGCTGGTGGATTCAACCTAATTCAACCTATTTTGAATGTTCTAATGGCAGCGTACAAGTTTATAGGTAGGAAATGTTCTGTTCTGGCATACCATCTTCGATGAGAATTAAAGAAACTGAGTTTTCTTGGAAGCTTTTTCCTTTGTGTGCTCTTCTGCCTCCTGTGTACTAAAGGAGAAAAGAAAATTTGCAATTTAAACTTGTTTATGCTAGTTTGAAATTTTCATATTATATTAAAATGTATAGTGTCTAAAAATGTATTTTCTTAAAATTTGTAAATAAAATATTTTTAAAAAAATCTTCTTTTAGACATTGTAAACCCGAGTCCATTTAGGGTTGGGTTTTTTTTTTGGACATTAATTTAGGTTGGGATGTTTACCACTGGTTGTGATAAGGGCCCAGCCCTTTTGTGAAACCCAATTAGAGCCATGCAGACCCACGATTCTGTTTTTCACTTTGAATTAATAGAATAATGCCTATATTTTTTGTCTTCCTGAAAAATATACTTTTAAGAGTTGTTTTGACGACAGAGGGAAGGAGAAATCTCGTTATTATCAAACTTCCATCAATCTTCAATATTAATGTCGAAAATATGCATATAAGCTATCAGTTAGTGATAATTTTACATGTAAAACTTACATAGACCCCTAAAAACAAAATTTAGTATCGTATACATATACAAATTGTGTAAGTGATTTTTAAGTAAATGGATTCTGTTGACCAAGAAGAATAAAAAAAATATTAAATTACAAAAATATTTTTAAGTTTTCTTAAAATTGCATAAATTTTTTCTCTATTTTTAAAATATATATTTTAATCTAATTTTTTTGACTAAAATATTCTTCATGAACTGAAATATATAAATATGTATTATATTGAAATATGTACAAGTAAAAATAAAAAAATAAAATTTAATTTTAAACATGTACAAATAAAAATAAAAGGATAAATTTTTCTTTCATTAACTTTAACAAGAAAAATATATATTTAGATTATTGAGAGGTATTTTAATAAAAAAATAAAATTAAATTAGAGTGTAATGTAACTTTTTGTTTTAGAAAAAATTTATATGTTTTTTAAAAAATTCATATAATTTTAGCAGAATTTATGTGTGTGTGTGTGTGTGTATTATTCTATTTTTTAAAGGTAAGACGTGCTTTATATTTTGTTTGGGCCCTAATCAATGCGTCTAAGCAGTGGGAAGTAGTTCGTTAGCCAAACATCAATAGTGGGCTAGGAAGGACCATCGACAACAGAGTATTTTCTAGATGCTCATCTGAGTTATTTCACTTTCGTTTTGAGTTATCTATTACACCTCATATGGTTTTTTTTTAATAATCTTTATTTTTTAAAAAATAAAAGCCAAATATTATTTTTTATTCTTAAAATTATTTTGTTATTTTCTATTTATTCCATTCTATGTATTAAATCGAGCGAATCATTCATAGCTGACTTTTTCATTGTTCATCTCCGTTACCTAAACATTCCCCCCTTCTTTCTAATTGGACCATTACAATGCATTGTAAATTTCATTTTTTAATCTTTTTTTCCAAAGTTTAAATAAAAAAATGTATTATTACAAAATCTATTTAATCCTTTTATAGATTAATTTAATATCATTTGGAGTAGTACATTAAGACCAACAAAAAAAATACTGATTCAATTAAATATATTACTCTCTCCCTTATGTAATGCAACAAGTATTAAACTAAAGTAAGTATTATCATAAAATTTATTTGGTCCTTTAAAAATAATTTTAATATCGTTCGGGTTATAAAATAATACTAGAAAAATTTTGACTGAACTAATTAAATTAAATATATATTTTATTATACTTACATAATATAATAAGTATTAATCAAAGTATGCATGATCACAAAATTCATTGTTCCCACTAGCACTATCATTTTTTTCCTCCTTTTATGGGTAGCCGATCACAAGGGATTAAGATCGAAATGTATCCTACATGGGATCAAAACACAAAACACACACACATAATGAAATAATAGTACCCATAAAAATAAAACCAAGGAGCATAAATATTGGGAAAAAAAAAAAGACAAAATATATAATATTAAAATATTATACCGTGTAAAACACAAAAGACAAACAATAGACAACATCTATCTCTTTGTAAAATATTAATGCATCATCCAAATAAACTAATTCAAAAACAAAACTTTTTTTGGGTGAATAAACATAAAACAAAGTTGAGTTACAAAAGTGAGAGATGGATGCATGGGATCCACAATAACTCGGTATTTCACTCTTTTTGGGCTGGGCCCCTCTACTCTTTTTATGTTCTTTGCTACCCATAACCACCCAATTGCCTCCATTCTCCATGGCCTTCAATGAACATCCCAATTTATTCAGTAGACACTCAAAATATTTATTTAATAGTAACAAATTTTCCCTTAAATTTTCTTAAAAAATAATCAGGCTTAATGTGGAATAAACATACTAAATTTAAAATTTATTTTTAAAACAAATAGACAAAAGCTCACTCTGTAATGTAGATTTAATTAGGGATATGATAGGGATAATACAGACCCCGCCCCGCTGTAAGGTATAGCTTTGTTTCGTTGGGTTGGGCCTTAGGGAGAGGATCACCTGCTCGTGGTTGCACCCTCCTTTGCATGGTCCCAATCCCCACTTGCAGCTCCGTGTGAATGCTACCATTGTATTGGGTACTTTGGTTTGCTTCATGTGGCATGCATTTATTTTCTATGACCATATCATTTAATATATATATATATATATATATATGATCCTTTATTTGCATTAAAAACAGATTAAAGGTGAAGAGAGTGCCAAGATAATAAAACAATCGAAATTAACACTTACCTTTATTATTTTAATTGTATATCATCATTTATTTATAACTAAAAATAAATTGATGAATAAGAAAAATATCACATCAAATGACAATTAAAAGTTTAAACATTGGGAGTACAAATTTAGAATTTGACTTAATAAAAAAGTTAGTATTGGATATTTTAATAATCATTTGATTTGTCAAATAATGTGACATATTTTTATTTTTTAATTTATTTTTAATTATAAATAAATAGTGAAGTGCAACTAAAATAACCATATTTTGTAACATCTTCACATCACATAAGAGGATACTTGATCCCATACCTAGTATCACCATACTCAACTTACATGAAATCAAACCCTACTTGAACTATTTCTTTTGAAATAAAAGAGCTTTTCTATGGAGAGCTAAAGGAGGTCAAGTGTTTTATATTTGAATTTCATTGAGATTTGTGTGAAATAATTTTTTTATTATCACACACAGATTTGAGTAATTCAATGACAGAAAAACTTAACCTCTCATATGGTTGAGCTCTCCAAAAGAATAATCCAAAATGTAAAATAAGTTGTCTAATATGTTATGTAAATAAAGTGTTTGTCTTTCTGTTAGTGTGTTTTTTTTTTCAATTAGAGAGCAGTTAAGGGGTCAAAGAAAACAAATACAACTGAAAAACAATGATAGATAAAAGTAGTTATGAATTTCATTTTTTAAAATTTATAGAATTTAAGAGGTAGTTTTATAAAATTTATATTTTAGTTGAAACATTTGAATGAATGTTCTTTTCTTTTAATTTTCAATTTATTACTAAAAAACATTTCATTTTGAATTTCTAACAACTAATTTTTAAAATAATAAACATTAGTTCGTTGGAGAAATTTTATTTATATTTAATTTTGACTTAATTTTAGTTGCAATGCATGAATTTGCAATTTCAATTGCATATTGATTTTTGCTTACGTGGATATTGGTTTTGCTTGTGCATATATATATATATATATTTATTTATTTATTTATTTAAAGATTAATTTGTAAAAAACTATTTAAATAAAAAGATTTAGTTAAAAAGTGCAACCAAAAAATTTAGTTCAAAAATTTTGAACAGCGATTAAAACTGCTGCCAAAACATTTTCGCTTTAACGACGGTTTATACTGACCGTTGCTACAAGAATTTTTAACATCGGTTACTGTCGTTAAAACCAGCAATCCGTTAAACCTTTGGTGATGGTCAATTTTGCGACAGCTTTGGCAACCGCTGCAAGGCTGTTGGTGGCGGTTAAAACCGAGGATAAATATTTTAAATAACTGACACAAAACCCAATTTTTTTGGTAGTGACTGTTCAGATTTCAATTTTGTCTACACATAATTTTTTTAGTTTGTCGTGCGAAGAGAACTATATGATAGAACAAGAAGTTTTGTTTTACTTTTTATGCTATGAGATATTTCATAGGTTAATTATTCTTCATTTATCCCCAAGCCTGACCATTTCATGTTTATAGTATTGACGCTGCCATTTTAATGAAGAGACAGTGTTCTTTTGCAGTTATAATTTTATTTTCATTTATGTTTATACCTTTTTTGAACCTTTGGGTTCAATAAGAGAAGCTTTCAAAAAATGAATAAAGACGCTATTCAACAACTTATAAATGATGTCGTTCATTGTCATAGTTCGTAAGAGTATGTATGTATCATAGAGACTTGAAAGAAAATATATATGGTATTAATTATTTTCTCCCTGTAGTTTTTGTTTAACATATATATTTTGTTCTAATTCTGATCAAATCTATAATCTTTTTTCAGCTTAAAAATCTACTTAATGCTTTCCGGAATTTAAAGGTTTTTGACTTCGTAATGTGTGGCTTGATAAGGGAGGGTAATAAAGAACTTATATTGATATAAAGGAAAAGAAAATTAAAATAATTGTATTTTATTGAAATTTACTTTACATGAAAATTATACTAATCTCCCTTTCTTTGTCTCCCTATCCCAAATTATGTTGCTCGAGGTAAAATTGATCACACAAGTCTGATTCCTTGATTATATTACTGCTTCATTGGTCTTTCGCCTCTGTAGTGGTTGTATCAGCTTTTGGTTTTCCTTAATAATTCTCAGTATCAACTTTACTTTTCAATAACTAACGACACACTTATGATGTGACAATTCATGTGAAATATATTTTATTAAATTTCTGGTGATGAAATAGATCAACATATCATGAAAAATCCTTGATATGTAATATAAAACATTTATCCTTGAGAAGAGTCATGGTGGGGCATTGGAGCTGGTGGGGGAAGATTCAATTTGAAGACAAGCCTTCCAGGGAAGCTGAGTATGCTTCTTCATCTTGATTTTGTGCTGTGCGAAATTTGACCAAGTTCATTACCTAGACATTTAATATTACAAATTGGTAATTTTTTGTGCTTTTATGTGTGATGACATATATATATATGAGCAGCATGTTAGGTGGTCAATTTAGTAGCACTTTGATTTGTCTGTGTAAAGTTGTGTGTTTTTTCTAGCTGATTGAACCATGATTATACATAAATTTGATTTTTTGCTGATAAAAATCGCTAACATATGAACTCACCTTTTTCGCGTGTTGCACTTTCTTACCAAAACGTTGTCAGACAGGTGCTGGGCAATGGATGGTGCAACAACTGATGTTTGGCCATGTGGAGTCATCGTGTTTAAAGGCTGGAAATCTTCCCTTTAAATGCGGAATTGGACTGATTGATTTGACCTTTCTTTGTTTGTGAGTCAAGTTGAAAATCTTCCTTTTGAGTTGCATTCCATCTCTTTGGATATCATGTAACTTTTTAATGGTTGTATTATAATTTTGTGGAATCAGTAGTATATAGAAATACTAAAGGGGCGCGAAAAATGGAGTTATTGGTCATCAAATGCAATGCTTGGTTGAGTTCTGCCAATGCCTACATAGACTTAAATGACTTATTCTTACATTGAAGAATTGCTACCTCTTATATATTCATAACCAAAGTAAGTGATTTTTTCTTCAGACTTGCCTGTGAACTGTTGAAGTCCATTTGCTAGGTAAAAGTAATAGGAAAAAAAAATCTAATTGAAGTTCTAATGTCCTATGGTACTTATATCTTGAGAATTAGAAAGGAGAAGGCAGGAAAGCAGTTTAGAGAAAACTATAGAAAGCCTTTATTGGCCTAATATAGATGGGATAATAGGAGTCATATGCTTGAAAATTTTTGCAATTGAGATCAATAATTTCCATATATTTATATATTAAAATTTCATTCTCTTTCATATTTTCTTTTGCAAAATTTCGTCTTTACTTATGAAGAATCTCAAGGTAACATCATGTTTATATTAGGATATAGCACGACGCCATTTCTTTTAAAGATAATCATGAGAGATCATCAATAATTTTACAAGTTCTCAATCATGTGAAGAATCTCAAGATAATAGAATCTTTTGCATTCTTCCTTTGCTCTTTTGTCAAAGGATAAACATGGGAGTTCTGTAATTTTACAATTATTTTGTATCTATTTATATGAATGATTGTACCTTATAAATCGGGTTTTATTAAATGCAATTGACAATGCTAAATTATTGAATAAAGAAAGAAAATTATAAATAATTATAAAACACTTCATTTATATTTATATAAAGTATAAAAAGAATAAATTACTCTCTTCTTTTTTGAGATATTATTAAATTACATGATGCTTTTTTTCTTTTTTAAAACTATACATATTCTGTTTTTCTAAAATAAAAAATATATTATATTTACCTTTTCGATATTTATTAGTTATATAATATAAGAAGTATCATATATATATATATATATATATAAGTCAATTCTTAAATTTTGCAAGTTGTAAAATTATTTGATTAAAAAAAAGAAGAAGAAAGAATACACGATAATTTTTTGAATTTAACTATTTTAGATATAATAATTTAAGTTTAAGAATAGTATTTGTATTAATTTTATATTCATAAATATAAGTATTTTTGTAAATTTAGTAAAATTTTAAAATAAAATAAATTTATGATTCTTGAACAAAAAATAATAATATTGAAATAAAGGATTAAAAATATATGTTTTAATAAGTTATATTATTAATAAAAAAACATATTATTATTCTTAAAATTATTTAGGTCATATATTTGTTTTAAAGGTAGAAGTATATTTTTAAAATAGAGAAACGACTACGCAATTTGAACATAATGAAAGAATAATTTATTAAAATATTAAAAAATTCCCTGTGCAATACACATGTAGCACCCTAACTATATACATTATTCGTAGCTAAATATTTCTTCCCTTGTGCTTCTGCTTACTCCTCCTTTCTCAGAAATTGTGCTTCTTTTCTTTAACTTCAGTGTCTCTGCTGCCACACGCTTGGGTGGATTCACTCACTCACTCACTCACTCACTTGTTCACATCTTTTCTTTCTCTCTCTCTACAAAGCTCGCGCACTCTTTGGAGGTCCACTTCCTTTGCTTTAATTTCTTTCTCTTCTTTTGCTCATCTTCCCTATCTGCATAGTTACTTTCACAACAGTTTTCTGTGACTGTGACTATGCTTATGAGAGAGAAAGAAAGAGAAGAGCACTTTGAGGGGCAGTGTCCCTAGTTTTTAAAGTAATTCAAATTTTATGACTATATATGTACTTTGCACTGTTGTATTATATATGCAACAGGTTGACTAGCAGATGAGTAATAAAAAGTGTCGCAATCTTATATCGCATCTCTTCTTTTGAAGCACACACTAATTAATCCAGTCCAGTGGCTTGCAAAGTTTACTGATTGTGACCCTAACATTATTACTTTTGAAACATCAGTAGAAAGTCTATCTCTTGATCTCTCATAATTTTAATTTTTATACAATGGAGATTGAACCTAACTAGAAGCATCAATAGTTAAATACATATATATATGATATCTTGAATTAATGGGGATTTCAATATTTTATATGATAAATAAACAGTTGTTCTTCAGTATGTATGTTGGAAATTAATATCTAAATACCATCCATTTGTATATATAGTAAACCACAACATTACATAGATGCCTAATGCATGGAAGGGTGGTTTTGGGTTTAGAATGGGATCTAGCTAGGTAGCTAGAGTTATGCTAAATTTGCAATGGCACAATAGATTCTGAATTCTGCAGCAAATCTCTGAGTATGTGGGTGGCATCTACGATATATGCAGATCAATGAAGAACCAATTAGTTGAATATATAATGGAATATATGGACCCCTTTGGCATGCCATTGCTGGAAAAGACTGATATATATAGATATATTTATTTATTTATATTTATATTTTTATATATGTGGATGACCCATTAGCATATAGTGACGAAAGAGAAGTAGATGAATAGAGGAACAATAGGGACTTTGCATATGTATGTAAACGGAGCCCCCTCAATTATTTTTCTCCTCACTGGCCCTTTGGAGCCCTCAACAAAAACATCAATTTCAAAAGACAAAATAGCATCTTTCCAACATCAAAGAAAGTTCAAACGTTGACACAGCATTGTAATTGTGCTAGCTGTTAATTTATAATTTGAGCTTCAAAATAATTATCCTGCAGATCGGAGAGGGCAGTACCATAGGATAGTAGCTAGCTGAATAGACCTTACAAAGTGCATAAGGTTGTCCCTGACTTGCATGTGCATGCTAGTTGCCCGAGTCATCATAACAAAGACACAGACATATAAATTATTTCTTCTTGTATTGAGAAAAAAAAAAAACACACACACACACACACATATATATATATGCTAAAACTATGTATAAAAATTTAGATAATGACAATTTAAAATGGCCACTAAACGGTATTGCTGTCAGCTGTATATGCAACAGTTCTATATTGCCAAAACTCTCAGGCTTTACCTACTGTATGTCTGGGAGTTGAGAAAAGAAGTAAAGGGAAAAAACTTCAAAGAAAACAGAAGTGAAAGAGATGGTTAAATAATTTTTTTTTCCTTCTTCTTTAGAGAAGCTTCATTAGGACTTAGGAAGATTTTGGAAGATTAGTTGAAACTTTTTCATTCCTCCGATCCCCTTCTTATAATAAACTTTTAAAAGATGTTTCAATAAAACTTGCCCTTTCTTTCTCTTTGTTTTTTTTTTTCCCTCATTGTCCCCTATCCAAACATATTTATAGCCTGCCATTTAACATTAAATATCGGGTGAAAAAAAATGATAGGAATTATATTAAATCTTAGAGTAAATTACTTCTTTTCTCTCTTCTTCAAATCATACAACAATCGCCTCTATTTGAAAAGTAACACACTCTCTTCCCCTAAAACTAAAAAATGTTCTATACTTACCTCCCGTATTTGATCGAAATATTCAAATATTTATTATTAATATAATATAACAAATTATTAAATATAGATTTGACCAATATAAGATAGTCACTTTCTTAAATTTAAAATTATTTGATGAAAAATAGGTATTAAAAAGATAGAACATATTCACAAAATAATTTTTTAAAATGATATATTTAAAGAAAATAATTTATTTTAATAATAATGTTTGTATTAAATATATTAATAAACATAAGCATTGCCATAAATTTAATAAATTTATGGTTTTTTCGACAAAAAAAAAATTACATTAAATAAAGTTTTAAAAAAATTCCTTAAATAATTTATATTTTTAATAAAAAATAAATATTTTTTTGAGGATATTTTAGCCATTGTTCAAAAGAAATTTATGTATATTTTCAAACAAATAAAATAAGAATAAATTATAAAAACATCTTTTAAATTTTTTTAAAATTATATAAACCTCCTATGTATTTTTAAAAAACATTTTTTACTATAATTTTAAAATTTTTTTTGACTAAAAAACCCATAAAAAATATCTAAACCAATATATAAAGTTTAAGATTTATTCCAAATGCAAAACTAATTAAATAAAAAATTCAATTAAATTCATGAAATAATAATTCTTGATTGATTTGGTTCCACACATACACACAATTGTCATGAGCATCTTTGCACGTAATTGCCAATTTGATTCTTAATTTTTATTTTTAAAATATATACTTTAAAAATCTATGTAATAGAATAAGGAGCTATTATCTTAATGAGTAGATTTTTTTTTTTTGGTTATGATTGTAAAATTTTGAACCATTACTCCGGAACTTTATATAGTGCATATCCATCCTACTTTAACTGGAACAACAGCTTGGGATTTAAATTTTCTAAGTCAAAAAGGTTTGCAACTTAAATTTTGGGTTTTGGAGACATGACTAGACCTCACGCGCGCGTGCGTGTCTAGATAAGTTGAACGCGTGGGGTGGACGAAGTGGAGAATATTATTAAGGAACGGACGAACGGAGGCAGACGGTACAACTACGAGTTATATACCTTCCCGGGCCTAACGGCAAACCACCCTCACTTGCTTCCGACAAATTAAATGAAAACAAACTCATGAAACTTTTTATTTCTTTTCTGGCTATTATCATTACCACCACATAATTCTTAGCCCTCGATTGGTAGTATTATTTTTTGCAATATCTATTATATTTATATTATTATTATTATTATTATTATTATTATTATTATTATTCAATCATATTTATTTATTTATATTATTTTTTAAAATAAAAGTATAAAAATTATTTTTTTCATTCAATAAAATGATGAAAAAGATGAAGGGGCTAGGGGACCCAAATGTCACAATGCAACACGTAATTGGATAGATTAAGAGAAAGTGATCGGGAGAGGATGAGCCTTATCCCTTTTTAGTCACATTCTCTCTTATTGCATCTCTGGCAATCTTGGTGTTGAGAGTAACATAAACATCCAAGGGATATATGATGATGATACCATCTTATGTTATCCTATTCGGATATATATTTTATGCCACTTACATATTGATCAACAACTGTCAAAAAAATAAAAAATAAAAGTAAGAAGCACAAATATGAAAATTACACAATAATATTTATTGTTAAAATATAATTTAAAATGTTATGTTAACATCAATAGTGAACACATATTAAATAAGACATATCTTTTTTTAAAATATTGGTGTTTTATAAAAATAAAATGTTTAAAAGATCTTTTTTATTTTGGATAAGGAGTTTAAAATAAAATTTAAACCTACATTTGGCAAGGGAATGAGAATCTTTAAAAAAATTGAAAAATTATTTATTATATTCTTACTATCATTATTTAACAATATTTTTATTATTTTTAAAATAAATATATAAATATTATTTTTTATCTTATTTACTTATTTTTTAATTTTATTTCATTCTTTTCCACTATATAGAAAAAAAAAAAAACTTAGAAGCAACATTGGATTACAAAAATGAGAGGTGGATGCATGTGATCGACCATAATTGAGTATTTCACTATTCTGGGGCCCTTATTATATGGCTCTTTTTGGGCCGGGCCCTCCGTTCCTTTTGTGTTCATGTCTGTCCACAACCATCCAATTCCTTCCATTCTCTGTGCCCCTCAACAATACTCACGCGCTCAAAATATTCATTTTATAGTATTTGTTAAATTTAAAGTTCAAATATTATATAAGTAGATATAAACAAATTTGCATCTTCAATATTTAATAAATAAATATACGATATATAACTAAAGAAAAATTTTAAAAATGTATATGAAAAGAGAACAAATAAATTATATATATATATTCACTTTTTTATATCCTTTTCTCTTATATTGTACACGATGCAATATTACAAAGAATGTAAGGAAAAATATTTTATACCCCATTTGATAGAACAAGGTAAAAAAGGAAAGAAGATCTATTAAATAATCTAGTTTAGTATATATTCTTCAAGATTACATCAATTTTCATTTTATAAACACACAATTGAAGGTAATTATTATATTTAATTTATATAATTTTTTTATACTCTTGTTATCATTATTTTTTTTATTTTAATGTTGTTTTTAATAGAGATACAAAATTTGTTATTTTCTTACTTTTATATTATTTTTATCCAATCAAACATATAATACTAAATGTAATTATTTTATTTACATCATTTTTAAAAAAATTTTAGCCCTAATAATTTTGGCTATCAAACGAAACTTTAAACTAAGCCTTTAGTGCAAGAAAGGAGTGGTTGCCAAACAGCGAGAGGGAGCGACCCCATGAGGTCGACGTGATAAGGATACATCCAGACAATCACTCCCTGTCAACCCCGTCAGGCACAGCTTTATTCCGTTGGGCTGAGCCTTTGGGGGATGATCACATGCTCCTAGTTGCACCCGTCTTAGCATGGTCCCTAACCCGTAATTGGACCCCACTCGCCGCGTGATTGCCACCAATGTCGTTGTGTTCTCAGGGGTTCCCTCATGCTGCGCGTCCCATCTCATCTATCTCTGTCACCTACCCCTACCCACGTACGTGTCACCACTCTCAACTTGCACGGAATCTAACACCAAACTGCCTTCGTATTTTTGGTTCTTCTAATCTTATAATAATTTGATTTGACTTTAAATTTAATAATATATTAACTTGAATGCTAAAATTGAGTGTAAATTAATCGTATCAGGTAAATAAACAACATTCTCAATTAAGACGCTTAAAAACATAACAAAGGTGATATTACTTGCTTTTATACTAAGAAAATTAATTAAATTTTTACAAAATTAAAAAGATCAAAATTATATTTAAACCAAAATAAGAATAAGTGGTCTAATATGATATATATATATATATATATAGTGTTTTTCTTTTGAAATTATGGTGGAGAATATTTTTGGACTTTATTGTAATTTAATTATTTTCTTAAAGCAATTTTAAGAATACATTCTTTCATGTTGATTTTGTGCTTTTGAAATTTTACACAAAAAATTGTGTCTCAAATAACGTGTTTTTGATGTTGCTGATTTACAATTGTGTTGTTTGGACTACTTGCCCTTTACTTCAATTAATAACTTTTTCTTTTAATTTAAGATTTGGTTTTAAAAAATTAGACAATTTATTATGTTAGGAATTATAGCACTCCATTAAATCAAAATCATTTGTACTAATCATAATCGAAATGTTATAAAAGTAAAACTAGTCTATAACTTAGACGGTTAGACAGATCATTCCTTTTGTGAATGGAACTGATGGCATTTGGTTAAAGGTTAAGACGTTTTTTCTACCAAAAAAAAAAAGCTTTAACTTAGATTTAATTTTTACTTTATGAAACTAACTTTCATGTCTAAATGAATTCATTAAAAAATTATTCAAATAAAAATTATTGAATTATGACACTTGGGTTTGTTACAAAATTATAAAGGCTTAAATTATTTTTTATCTATCAAAAATTTGATAAAAAAGTTTAATTTAGTCTCTTAAATTTAAAAGTATGCAATGCTGTCATCTTATTTTTAAAAATAATTCAATTTTTTGCTTTTCTCACATCTCCTTCCAAATTTTAAGGTCAAATTTAACTATTTGCTGATTTGTAGACACCAAATCTAAATGTAATTGATCGATGGTGTCAAGTAAATATAATAATTAAGTCAACAAACTCTTAAGTTTGATGTTAGATATTCAAATGAATGATATAATATAGAGGCAAAAGTGAATTATTCAAATTAATAGAATATAAAAAATAACATTGTATACTTTTTAAACTAGTTAGGATGAAAAAATCAAAATTTTTATTAAACTAAAGGACTAAAAGTATATTTAAATTAATTATAAAAATGTAATTTTTCTATGAGAAATATATTAATCTGATATATAAAATTTGGAAATAATGAAAAGAAAATTATTATTGAATTAAAATAAACTATCGCTTAAATTATTTTTAAAAAGCAGGATTTCTCAGGCAGGCAAAACGGATATGTGAGAGAATGAGGAGATAAAAGGGATGTGAAAAAGAGGGAAAGATAGGGAGAGATGATCCGTACCACAGCATATGATTAGAAATTTAGAATATATTAGGATATATGGTGCTCGTGCACCTGACTTGTCAACCATCAAAATTTTGGCAGAAGGAAGAGAAGTGCAAGATATCATATGGTAAAATGCCCCATGTGGGACCTAATGGTAAATATGTTTTAATTGCCGAAGAAGTTTTGAGTTTGTAAGAAAATATTTATATAGAGACGTCATTTTAATATTTTGAGTAACATTAATTTCATATTTAAAGAGTATGAGAATACTCATGGAAATTTAAAAAAAAATTATATTTGATCCAACTCAGAAAATTTTATTATCATGAAGGGAATTTGAAAGTTATCTAATAATTGAGGAGCTTGAATGTCCAAAGATTTCTTATCAAATCCCCCCAAAGAAAAAACTTATTCATTATTATCTCCCTTTCCCCTCCTTGTGCTTCTGCTGTCTCTGCTACTGCCACACGCTTGGGTGGATCCCCTCTCTTATTCACATCTCTTCTCTCTCTTATTGCAAAGCTCCTGCATGCATGCAGTACTCCTTGGAGGCCCAGTTCCTTTGCTTGCTCTCTCTCTTCTCTCCTGTCTTTTGCTTATTTCCCTATTTGCATAGTCATTTTCACAACACTTCACTCTGTCACTGTGTGCTTATGAGAGAGAGAGAATGAGCGCGCTTGAGGGACCATCTCCCAAGTGTTTTAATATTCAAATTTTACGACATGTACCAGTTTATTTGCACTGCTGTTTTATGTAACAGTCTGAAAAGTAGGTGAATAATAATAGTGTTATCACATTCTTATTTCTCACGCCTTTTCTTTTGCATATTATCGATATGGAACAAGTATACTCATTCAATAGCTTGTAGAGTTCAACGGATTGTGACACTAACATTGCTCTTTTTAGAAAACAAACATCACTGGTATAATTCTATCTCTTCTCATAAAAGTTTCTAGCTATAATTTAATTTTTCATACCCCACTAGCTAGGGGTATCAATTTTTTCATACGTACGGTATTGTTATAGATGTCTTACGGATGTAATATTCTCATTGGCCCATAATAGTTATTAGCCCATGTTGTTAGGTTTTATATCACTAAAATAATCTCCTTAATCCTAAAGAGTCTAATGACAAGAGATCTCACAAATCTTTAGGTATAAATATAAATAAATCTCAATTAGCCGCGAGCAAGCACATTAATATTAGAATATACAATTCTTAGAATTCGAAACCTTGCTAGCACCATTGTACATTGACAGTGATAGTCCGCGTCCTCTTCATTCCTCTTAACACACAAAGGAAAAAACTTGTAATTTTGCCCATTATTCTAAGCAATAAGCTAGCCTCCTCTTTATTATTTCTTAGTCATAACCTTAACACCAATAGGTATATATCATGATTTATATTTTAAATTAATATATGGACTTCAAATTTTGATATATATGACAAATAGCTAGGGTGTTTAGCATGTTGGAAATATTACACCATATATATGTGTAAACTACAATTAATTAAACTCCATTGCATATCAAATATTTTAAGATCCCTACATATATTTTTTGGACATGACAATTTAACAATTCCCTAAAATATGCATTGAATACTAAAAAATGATCCAACTTCTCTCTGGTTGAAATGAGAACACGATGGCGTAGTCTTCACATTCAAGGCTTTTTAGCTTTCATATTTTTTTATTTTTGTTTTTTGTTAAAAAAAAGTCAATTAAACAGACTACACAACTGGAGAAAGAGGACGAACTAGAAAGAAGCTAGACAAATATAAAAGCATCTAGATTTTAATATTTTAGACATGTTACATTTCTATAATGTCAAAATTCATAGAAAGACATCAATAATAGACATTAATAATATATATATATATATATATATCAATCTATCTATACATTAAAAATTATATATAATCAAATAATATATATATCGTGTTTTTAATAAATGTATGAAAAAAATTTCCAGTAGAAAAATAAATATTAAGATTTAAATAGATCGTTTCATTGATAAATGCCTAACAATATGACATCGTCAAAATATAAAAATTTTAATTGTACATCTATTGGTGAGACTAAAAGATTTAATTCATTAAGAGAACATAAAAGATACAATGAACATACACAGAATCTCTACATAGAATGTACTGAAAAGTGATTAGTATAAAAGATTCTATATATATATATATATATGTCATAACAATCTATCCATCAATGCCATATAAGAATTATTGAGTAATTAATTAGTATAAATGGTTCATGCAAAACAAAATCATTCCTCAAATTCAACTACCGAATATTGAAAGATTTCAAAGAGTCAAACATAAGACAATGGGAAGTATTATAACTCACGTGAAAGTCCTTATTGAGGTTCAAATTTCAAACAAATGTAAAATGAGAAAAGCGTTTTTTTTTTTTTTTGGTTCCAGATTCTTGAAGTAGATTGTGGCATAGGCTGATGGAGGTTCCTCAACTCAATTTCATGTGCTAGCTAGCAAGCAAATGCACTTAATAAACTAGAGTCATATAGTAGCCAATTAAAGGGTGTTTTGGGTTTAATTTACAATAGGATCTAGACTAGGGTTATGCTATAATTGTAATGCTACAATAAAATCTGAATTCTGCAGTATGTCTCTCTGACTGGCATCTATATTTACAGATCAACGAAGACGCAATTACATCTGTATAATAGAATATATATGGACCTCTTTCACATGCTATATAGCTGGAAAGGGAGATAGATATATTGTACAACTTAATGACGAAAGAGAAGTAATGAATAGTAGAACAATAAGGACATGGCATGTAAATGGTGAATCCTGCTCAATGATTTCTCTCCTCTCTCTCTGGCCCTTTGGAGCCCTCAACTTCATACAACTAAATAGTATCTTTATAATTCAAAACCAAAGCAAAATTTCAAACTTCACTTTAACATGTGGTGTCATAAATTCTGCTGTAATTTGAGCCTCAAAATTGTTATCTGCAATATATCCTAATCCTATATATAGAGAGGGCAGTATGTACCATATGATAGATAATGATAGTAGCTGAATAGACCTTACAAGGCACAAGGCGTGGGCTCTGACTTGCATGTGCCTGCTACCGGAGTACCAATTATCATTTCCATTTAGCAAGTTATAGTCTTGTAGTATGAAACAAAATTAAATAATATTACAACTCATATTTTAACAAGAAAACAATTATTCTTCAAAATTTATAATCTAATTGAATCATAATTTAAAATTAAAATTTAGGAATAATTGCATTTATCTACTCTCATTTTTGCTTCATGTTACAATGTTTTTCTGAATGTAAAAAATATCATAATTGACCCTCTTATCTATTAATACCAATGCAATAAGCTCTCTATTATCTAAATTTAGAAATTTTAATTACATAAAATTACTTAAATACCATTTCTTATTATTTAATACTCTTTTTGCCCTTTTCTTTATCTTCCTTAACCAATATTCATCCATGGCCTTCCAAAAAAAAAAAGGAAAAAAATCTTAACCCCCTTATTATTATTATTTTTTTCCAAGGTAGGTTTTGGTGGAAGTTTTGGGATTTAAGTAATTCCATCCATTGCTCTCTTCTTCCGCACAAACTAATTAACCTCAAAGTTCCTACAGCCAGAAAAACACGAAACAGATCAATTTCTCATCCTAATTTTATTGTCTAAGGAAATTTTATACTTTTTTATTTTCTTTCATTGTTAGCCTTCGAGTCGAGCTAAAGAGAAGCTGCAATAATAAGGAAGTAAAACAAGGGACTCCCATTTAAGTTCCTGGTTCCTCTAGTGTACTCCCTCCAAGTAAAGTTCCTTTCCTTTGCCTTCTTTTCTATTTTCTTCATGTTTGACGAAGATTTCTCGGAGGGTTATTTCACTATTTTCATTCTTTTCTTCTTTTTTTAAATGATTTTTCAGTTCGACTTTTTTTTGGGGGATAAAATCAGTTCGATTTCCTCTGTTCTGAGAGATTGCTTGTTTGCTGAAGTATCCTTTGAATAATCTTGACGTTTTTTATGCTTTATGGCCCGTGAGAAGTTGTGCAAGATCCATAATTAAGTCACTGCCGACTTTGGCTTTGCCTCTTCGCAATGGATGGAAATCATGGAATTACTTAATTCCCAAAATCCCTACCAAGACCTAGTTACCTAGGAAAGATAATAATAATAATAATAATAATAATAATAATAATAATAATAATAATAAAGTCCTTTTTTTTATAAAGACCATGGATGAATAACTTGGTTGAGGAAGATGAAAAAGAGAGCAAAATAAGTATTAAATAATAACGAATATTTGTTTTAGCAATTTTATATGGTTAACATTTTTAAATTTAGATGACATGGGTTTATTATTTTAGAGCTAATAGATAAAAGGGTTGATTGTGATTTTTTTAGGCTAAAGGAACATTGCAATTAGAGACAAAAATTAAAGTAAATAAATACATTTTCTTTTCTACATTTTGTGACACCATATAAATGATAATATTACTTTTTACAGTAGTACTAAAATGAGCTCAAGGTCTAATTTTTTCCTCTAAACTACCATTTAAGTCTGATAACAAAAATTAAAAAAAGGAGTATATTAGATCAATAAGTTTAATTTAATTACCTATGGATAAGTATCTTAAACTTTAAATAACATTTAATTTTTTTCCTCCCCAAGATTACATACAATCAAAATTAAGTTTCTTATAACTTTGAAACTTTTGGTGTTATATGTTGATATATAACTAATACGTTATAATTAAATTTGAGTAACTATACATTATGTTTTCCATTAATGTACGTAAATGACTTGCAACATATTTTTCGTGGGAGTAATTAATGACCTTTACTCTATACAACAAATTAAAGGAAAGCAACATATCTAGGTATAATTAAATAAAGTCTGCCAAACTGAAAAATTGTGTCCCATGGATAAATTATAACTCAATTCAGCAGCTAGCCTGTGTATTGATTTGTAGACGAGAACATTAAACAAAACTTTAAAAGGAAATGTAATTAAGTGAGTGGCAATAATATCTATAATTCTATATTTCTGGGCATGAAGTTTCCCATTATAACTAGGTAGCTTCGTTTCTTCGAACTTGAAACTTTACAAAAAGACGCAAAAATTAAGGAGAAAAGCGGATTCAGAAAGGACTCGTGAGATGAGAGTGGGGCTGCATTGAGCCTGTGACCTAGCTAGGTCATTCAAATTCGACCCCAGAGACCCCAGTCTGAATTCTCAGCGCAAACCCTAATAAAAGCCTAAAACACTCCCCTACTTTTGGTCTTTGCCCACGGTGCAAAATTTGGCTCCTTGAAGAATCAACAAGAAAACAACCCTCAAGCTGACACCTGACTCCAACAACACGTCCCCACGAAGTTTTCTTGTTGATTGAGGGTTTTGCTTAAGAGAATTTGAGCTTTTAACTGTTGAATCGTTTTGATGTTTGTGTTAAAATGATGTTGTACGATCCTACATCAGTCTTAATGATAATACCAAAGAATTTTAATTCTCTCTACCTTTTTTTTTTTTTTAACTTTTGATCCCAATCGAAGTTTGTACTCGAATATCTTAATACCGAATACGACTCTAATACCACTGTTTGTTTAAAGTTTAAACTACGTGGTTGAGATACATATATACATATGTATAATACATTTATTGTTGTCATATTATTAGCTTCCTCTCACTGTTTAGTTTTGTAATCGGAGAGTTTTCGTTCTTTTTCCAATATATGTGATGTCCTGTGGCATAAGTATATAGTTGACCATGGCAGGCCCCCCATTGTCTACGATCCGTTTCATGATAAGGGCAAATGGCAGATTTACTCAGTCTTTTAGTTTGGAAAACGCTGTTAATCTCTTATACAGATTAATATTACAATATTATTATAGTTCTCTTTGAAGAATATTGCTTCATCAAATTACCAAGTCTTTCATATTTTACCAACAATCAAACAAAAAGGCGACTGTTTGAGCCAGTTGAGTTGGTAATACTTGAAAAACTTTAGTTGATTAAATCTCAAATTTACCAAACTCAGAGACAATTAAAAAGAAAAAAAAGCTTCCTATAACTTATACCAATAAAAAAGAACTGAGCATCAAATTGCTAAAGAATCTTAATCTTCAAAATTGCAGCGAGTTTGATTGCTTGAGTTCAAATCCGATGTCGTCATTTTTCTTACTTTCCTTTTATGTTACAAAATAAAAATTTAAATCATTACACACTACTTGCACGTACATATATATATATAAAGTGATAACTTTTAATAATCACAGAATTGTAATTTTCACCTTCTTACAAATCACAAACAATGTGGAAAATTATGTATGTAATTAATTGTGAGCTATGATCACGGACAATGGTTTGCCTATGACGTTTTTGCTCATGACACAAAAGGCCCAATCTTTGAGTGGGCTTGACAATGAATATATCCCAACACATCAGCAGGGCTCATTGCCTTCAAACATTGCATATCCCAACCTGTTCATGTTCTGTTCAAAAAAGAAATATCTTTTCATGCAAACGTAGCTATTGGAGGATTTCAAACATAGTATATTTATAAAATTTTGGGGAAATTTTATAAATATTTCTTATCAGATTTTTTTAATAGAAGAATGACAAGTAAACAAATAATAATAAAATGTTAACAAATACAAATTATTTATATATTTCTATTTATTAAAAATCCTTTTGCAACCACCTGCTGAGAGTGGAATCAATATGTGAAAGATGTGACTCGCATATTTGTCAACAAGGGTTTGGATCATGCCACTTACAATCGTAATTAATTTTGTTTACTTGTTATCCTTTCTTGAGTATTTTTCCTTTAACTTCTTTTTTTTTTCCTCGTGATGGCAAATCTGGAAATCATCATACTTTTCCGTGTATGAATATTTTCTTAGCAATAAAGGATTGGAGGCTCAAGAAAGTGTATCAATGGGAAGATTAATTCGGAATGCTAATGAGATTTACTTAATTAATTAAATTTTAAATTCATAAAGTTTTACGTTAACACTACGTGAAAAACGCACACACATAGAAGTGATTGTTGTGAAATTATTATTTTTTAGCTCAGAATTAACTATTGTGTTACGCCACGCTATAAATTTGATACAAAGTTAAAAATTAAAAAAAAAAAGATAAAAATTGAACCTAAATACATTAAATCTCTCTAATTTTTTAATCCAAGAAAAATATCGCTTAATTTAAGGCTTATGGACAAAATTAATTTATTAAGAAGAAAGAGTAACTTGAAAGTAATGTAAAAAAAAATTATTTCGTTGCAATTAGACAGCCAATGTTGTGCCAGGGGAGATTGGGGGTAGCGAAGAAGAGTGTGACACGTGGGAGAGAGATTAGTGGAGACTGATGTACGGTCGCACGCAGAGTATAAAAACTTAGAATTGAAAGTTCCCGTGCGAAACTAAACAAACCAACCCAATTACTCCGTACACTACAAATGAAAACAAACTGAATATCAAACTGATGTAACTGGGGCTCATTAGTCATGAGGTGGACCTCACTTTAATTAATACCTCTTTATTTTTCTCATGAGCAATTAATTCTTTTCTCCAATTTTATTAATTTTATGTCATGATATTTATACTTAAATTAATTTATAAACATTTCATAAATTCTTAATATTAATTTTTATAGTATGAGCTTCATATTTTAATTTTAATTAACTCTTTTAGTATTATTTAAATAGTAGTTATAAATACTACTACTTTAAAATAAAGCATATACAAATCTTAGACTCTACAATGGCATATTTATTTAAAAGGACAAGTTTAGATTTTTTTTTTAAGTTTTCAATAAAAATATGATAATTAAAAAAATTATACTTTATGTGTTTCAAAAAATTCCTTCCATATATCAATATATATATTGTGTTTATAAAAAAAATTATATCAAATACTTAAAAAACTTTACTTACGTTCAGTCCTATATGTATAAATTTGATCATAATCGAGTCGAATCATTAAAAAAAATGATCATTAAGTTTTTAAAAAATTGTTTAATTTAAGAAATTTATGTACTAAAATATTTTTAAATAGATATTTCCCAGTCTGTTTCATATTAAATTGCAAAATAAATTTTAGGTCACATATATAATTTAAGAATGATGAGGCAGATGATGGGGGGTGGGGGGACCCAAAAGCCACCACCCACCAGCAGCAGCAGGTGTTGAGAGGTCCACCAGAGTGACATATATAAAAATCCAAAGTGCGCACATGATGATATATATGTGATGATAATTTCTTATGTTATCCATCCAACTAATCCCTTCTTGCTTACAATCTTCTCTGTATATCTGCTGTATCCCATCATCATTCATGTCCCCATCCTACTCATCCATCACATTCCCACAGTAATGTTTGTTTTTTACAAACTCTTTTATATAAATTACAAATTGATCAGAACTAGATGACGCTTCCATGGGATACTGTGTTAAAAGACGATCGTTGCTCGGATTTAGATTGCTAATCATAAATAGAATCACCCTCCCCAAAGTTTAAAATCTTTTTTTTGTTGATGACTTTAGGGAAGTCTCATTATCTCATTTAATTTTTTTTTTGGTAGTTTTTCTTTTTGTGACTTATGGACCCCTCTTGTTAACAAAAATATTCCGTATAAAAAATGTCAAAATTTATTAATTACTCGGATATAGTTTCTGAAGTCATTTTTGTCCATGCATATCCATATGCCTCTTGAATAATTTTCTTTACCCATTATCTTTTTTTCAATATCAAGATTTAACCATATATATATAGAGAGAGACACACACACACACACGTACTACTTAAAATCATGACTCAAATAATTTTACTCAAATATAATTTCAACTAACTTTCTCATTCGAATTCTGAACCAAATCGCTTTGATTTCATTAGAATATAATTCAGAATCAAAGATGCAAAGTTTCCACTTTTTTTAAATATAAAACTACTTTTTTTCATTCTCATAAAATAACTCTGTAGTTTAAATTTGATCAAAGAGACTCAATATTCTTCATCTCATCATTGATAAAATTTAGTCAGAGTAAATAATAAGTCTGCCTTATCATCGAAACAATGATGATTTATGATATTTTTAATAGTCACTATATATAGAAAATATAATGAATACATCTATGTATTTTTCATTTGCTGGGAGGTTGCCAGAAATTAAAATTAGTCCTGCCATACATGGAGAAACTTGTTTGAACAAGCCCCATCGGAAAAGGATCCTAACACATTGCATTTTGACCCCCAAAAAAAATGCTAAGATTTCATTTTAAAAATCAATTTATAGTTGCTTATAATTATATAAACTATAATGAATTAGATGCATCTTTAATTAATAAAACAAGAGAAAGGTAAAATTAGAATTATCGATCCAGGGCATTGTTAACCCCCCGCCCCCCGCCCCCCCCCCCCCCCCCCCCCCAACCAAAAAAAAAAGATACAACATCAGAAGTTTAGATACAAAGGTTATTAATTGTGCTGAATACTAGCCATAGGCACACTTTAGACATATTAACTTTTTGATACATCTCGAGTCGGCAAAAGTGGAGATAAAGTTGGGCACATTCTTTTAATTTTGAGCCAACATTTGGCATTAATACCTCAACCACTTCATTGTATAGTACATATTGATTTCTGTAAGTAGCTACTTACAGATGTGTAACATATATGGCTGGAAAAGCCTCAAGGATGCATATACACTAATAGAAGGGGAAAAATAGAAAGCCACTTTATATGGCTATGTTCTTCATATTCTACTGCTTCTTTTATCTCTTCTTCTCTGGTTACAAGTTAAAATACATTTAAAATAATAGTCTCTTTATTGCGCAGCTTCATCATACAGTGCTTGAAAAACATGTTTGAACAAACATATATTTTTCTTTTTATTTTAGTGTTCTAGAATTTTCCTCAAAACTAAATTAACCTTTTGTATCCAAACTAATAAACCCAAGTTTTGATAAACAGAGATGTCATCCTTTTCACTAATTGGAATAAGTCTTATAACTAATATATGTTACTTGGCTAGCATCTCTAGCTTATTCCTATCCTATAAGATATCTACAAATTACAGCAAAATGATTGATGATCACCTAGAATTATACATGTGGGTTTGGTGAAGAGAAGCACATTAATATGTATATACAAGTATTGGGGACCATAAACAACCCATACCTTTAAATTTTCATAAAATAAAAAAGAGAGAGAGCCTCCTCACATGGTTTCATGTGACGGCTGGGAGTGGGAAGGTTTTTTCAAATCAAAACTTATATAGCTCTTTATATATATATATATATATATATATATCTCTAGCTACCCTTTGAATTTTCATATTTTGTGCCTTGGCAAACCCTCTGTTTTTTTAATTTGATTCCAGTTGAAATTCAAACCCAAATCTTTCAATTTTAGCCATGACTCTAATACCACTAACGGCGAAAGCTTATTGGTTTCTTTGATTTGTCTTTTTATAGGAAGATTATTGTTGTTTACCCATATGACATGTTTGTGAGTATGTGACCCACTGCGCACTCACCGGGAAAGTAAGCCAATTTGTAGGTAAATATTGCACCTTTGCAAGTAAAATGAACCCTACTATACTCTCTTTCACACCCCTCTCTCTATAAAGCTGGTAGATCGGTTTATAAATGGTAGAGTGGTCCATGAGAGCTAGCTAGCATGGTATGGGCATGGCCATATTTCTCGCCCTCTCCTTTACTCTCTATTCTTCTATCTACTACGACTACTACATTACCCTCTTTCATCCCTCTAATAGCCCCTTTTTTCTCAGGATATGAGATCTGAGGGTAAATTCTTGTTCAAGTCCTGGTCATGCTTTTCCACAGCTTTCTTGAACTTCTTGAGCATCTTAATTTGTTAATTAAAAACCCTAGAAGCTCAAGAAAGCTGTGGGATAACATGGCGATTCAGGCTTTTTTTGTTTTGGTGGCTAGATCTTTTGTGTGAAGATGGAGAGTGCAGAATTTCCGACGACGACGATGACGACGTACGGTGAATTCCCAAGTTGCTCATTTATCATCCTTATCCATTCGTCTCGGACTATATCATATATATGGTAATTAATTCTCTTAACCCGTCTATGAATTTGTGGCTTAATTAATTTCTCTCTAGATTGATCTAATCCAATCGTTTTCTTCTCTCCCTCTTTCTTTAAGGAAAGAAAAGAAAAAGGATTCGGTTTACCGGAAAGTTCCCATCAATTCTTCCTTTTTTCATGGAAAAAAAGATCGGTATAATTATTAGTTTAAACACCTTTCACTCTTGCGTCTTGGATCCTGACAGCCAAAGCCAATGTGGGTTTTATTTTTTCTTAGATAATATATAGGATTGCATTAAAAAAAAAAAAAGAAACCCAGGAGTAGCTAGGAGAACAAATCCATGAAGAGATTATTTTTTCCTTTTGTTTTCTGTTAATTACATCTGATGAAACATGTTAATTTGAGTCACGCAGGGTAACAGACAGTAGAAAATTTCAAGCGTTGAAAAATAGTAAGAATAATAATAATTCCTGTAGAATTTTGGGTGACTTTATCTCCATTTTACAAAATCATTATTAAAAATCCGATTGATTACTAAAAAGTTACTTTTTCTTTTTTGCAGAGAGAGAAGATTCCCAGCTTTTCCTTTTTATCATAAATGATGATAGTTCTTCCTGTTGGCCCTTTTGGCTAAGCGAATCCACATCTCCTCCTACATTTCTGTGAAAAAGGTTAGCCTTTGTCACCATGTGACATCATTTTTTAAAACCACTCCCTCTCCCCACCCCCCCCCCCTCCCCCCAAAACTGACATCATTTTTCTTCCCAATTCAGATTTTAACCTCTACCTCTCTCTCTCTCTCTCTCTCTCTGGCTGCCTGTCTCTTTCTCTCTACAAAGCCGACTTGGTGCTGAAATCAGGGTAATTTATGATAGTTTGCTGTCACTACGTTTTCAATCCATCTTACAATTTTACACATAAATTCCCTTTCTCTTCCTTACGCCTTCAATTGCTGATGACTGCATATTCTTTTGCAATCTGTCCTCTCATAATTAACATTTTCTTTGTTTTGTTAATTTAGATCTAGTTAAGATTTGAACTTAGATATTGCAGTTTTACAGACAACTTTAATACAGTCGAAGCTACTTAATATCTTATAATCAATTTCAAGTCCAATTAATGACTTTACCTCTATAAATAATTTGGATAAATTACTTAATTAGAAGCAATCTTTTAAGTGTCTCTCGATTATGATATTATTTGTTTAATCGAATTTGACAGGAGAAAGACTTTTTTTAAAATAATTAATAATGTGCTTGTAAGCTTGAAAAATTGTATAGCAATATTTAAAAAAAAAACTGCACATTAGTTTTCTGCTTATAATTAACATATTAGGCGTGAAGTTCCCCCCAAGTCAGCTTCTCATGTACTGCATCTCTATTCAGTTTTTGCAATTGTCTTCCACGACCATTAGTTGGATTCACCTCTATTCACCACCAATAATCTTGCCATTGAAGTCAAAATAAGCCCTGCAATGTGATGGAGCTATAGCTATATAAATGAAGAAACATATATATAGAGAAAATAAGATTAACTCAAAATAGCGCCTTTACCAAATCATAAGGCATAAAGTTTTACACTCTGAAGGTTTAGCCAAAGGGAATACAACAACTTGTGCAGAGGGTAGGTCCACCAAAAATCAGGTTAAAATTCAGACAGTAGACAGAGAGGCATGGCCACAATTCTGAGCTTCCTAAAAGATATGATTATTATAGTCTGGTGGTACTCTATATATATATATATATATATATATACACGCATTATGCAGTAACAGTGAACCATATGCTATATATTAGCCTAACTTTACAGTTTTTTTTTTTTCAGATGGAAATAGTGGGAACTGGGAACTTTGAACACAGACACACGAAACCCTATCTGAGAATCACATGAATCTCAGTTTATGAATTGTGACACAACATTGTATCAAAATTGCCAGGAAGAAAGAAAAAAGGCTTCAACGACCGAATTCTGAGCCAAATTTCGTAGTACGGAATTATTCTTTCCTTGCTTTTTGAGATCACAGTTGAATCCCAGCTTTTGTTTTTTAGAAAGAAGAAATGCAGTTTACTATATACACTCGTGATTATTTCCTGGGTCTCTGGGCGTAAACAGGAACATTAGGCGTGCCATGCAGTGTAGTAAAAGTTGTCACTCATTATTTCTGTCCATTTTTACGATGGTAAACCTAACAAGGTACTAGGGTATGTTTGGATTCAAGAATGAACAAATTAACAGTTTCAGTATTAACATTTATATGCCATAAAAACGTGCTTTTTTTGTGCATACACAAGGATGATTGATTTGTCATTTAAATATCAAATAAAAGGAAAATATTAAGAGGCACATACAATTAAAAAGAGGATTAGAAAAGAGTACAGAAACATATAATTACGGGAGTGAGTGAATGATAATTTGTCATTAGGGACACATATCATTTTAGGTAAGTAAATAAGCTATATAGTTAGAACCCGTAATATTGATAGGTTTCATTAGAATTTTAGAAACGATGCTAGTTTATAGAATGATGATGAAAATTTACTTTGTGTGTTTATGTGTTTCTGTGTGAGTGTGTGTTGTTAATTCCATGCAAATGTGAAATCAAGGAGCATCTTTTTTCCCCCAAAGATCTTTATATGGTCGAATCTTCAAGTCCAAGACTCTATAGCTAGCTAGCACGTAAGGTTAAATGAAACTTAATTATCATCCAAAACAATATATATGCCTCCGTTCTACTATTCAGAGCATGAGTGCATGACCCACTTCACTTTCCTTCTTTTTCCTCAAGTCCTGACCAGTATCAAAAAGGCTAATTCATATATCGACATCTTGCCACCGGTAAAAAAAATCATACTTTATATATCCATATAGCAATAACCTTTTTATACAACTTAAATATCAGAACACTGTATTCTTTCACATTTATATTAGCGAAACTAATTAACCTTAAAAACATCAAATTTTATCACCTAATTAATCTGCACTGACCAACGAGATGGTGAGCTTCAAATTCAGGTCATATATTGCTACTTGCCAGAGAAAAGCACAAAAAATTACTCATATAGATTGGGTACTTGAATGAAAGAGAAGGGACAGGAAGCCCACCATCAATCGTAGGGTATGGTATTGACCTAAGAAAACTGATGAACAAAGAGGACGCCAGATAAAAATAGTAACACTTTCCCCTTTTTGATGTGAAAGTGCCTCAACAAACAACAAAAGCAAAACCATCTTGACCCACGATGGGAAATTAGAACGAACAGTTAAAGTATATTCATGAAAAAAGAACCAATCCAAATATCCAATGGACATTGTGTATTATATTATGCCTTAGGAGTATGTGTGACTTTTTTTTTTCTTTCTTTTCCTTTTTGGAGGAATAGAATGAAAGGTAGATTAATCATGAGAGCAAATAATTATGTATTTTAGAGTAAAACCTCATTTTCAGCCTTTATATGGATGAACCCAGTATCAATTAATTTTTTAACAAAATTTTCATATAACTCGAAAATATAGTTTTGTTTTAAATTTGCTTTTTTGCTCCTTAAATAAATAATATATATATATATATATATATATATATATAATATTATTTGTGTATTTCTAAAAGGATAAAATTATAATAAAATTAATCTTTCAAATATTAAATTTTTTTAAACGAATCAATTGATATTGAAACCATCCTAAAATAAAATTTTGTCCTATATATTATATATAATATATTTGATTATAAATCTGGAAACATATAGAGGAATGCATGGTTGAATCTACTTTACATCTCGTGGAAACTAAAATCTTGACCAGCCGAAGGTTCATTATCATAGCATTGTTTAAGGAGCTAGGTTGATCAGAATTATTAGCCAATCGATGTTGAACTTTCTCTTCTAGATCAAAGCAATGAACGTCTATACGTACTAACGTTTTTATAATTTACAAAGTGTAAAGATCAAGAGGATTGTCTATTAATTTTATATTAATTAACCTCTCTGCCGTTTAACTCTTTTCACCGATTTCCCACCCTTCCCACATCACAAAGCACAAGGAAATCTAACTCTAGCAGTTTTTATCTTTCTCCAAGGAAAATAAAAAGCAATTGATGGAGAATCAGACAAAACAACATCATTTGACTACAAATAAGTATTCACTTAACCCGCATTATCAGTTCCATAACATATATATTTAAATATGTAAGTAAAGGAAATAATTACAGAGAAAACCATGATGAGAGATTACTGAGAGGCTCTCTTAAAGTAAAACATTAATATTAATTGAATATAAACAAATAATAAAGCAAGAGACCAAGAAAAAAGAAAAGCAGAAACATCACGCTCATAAGTTAAAAAGTATTTGTCAGAAACAGAAAAATAACAAAGCCATTGAATGAGGAACAAATCAGCATGTATGTTAGATTAGTGGGTTACATTAGGATATTGATCCTTGCAATTAAAGTAACATTGGTCATATATGACTTTTTTGCATTATCTTTTGAAAAAGAAAAAGCTGGTTCTTATTTATTGGTTCAATCCCATTTTTAGCTAAATGTAATACTAGTCATCTCCAGAGGATTCAAATTTGAATCTTAGTTGAAGTCAAAATAAATAAACAGTAATAATAATTAATAAAAGAAACGGTACTTGCAGGTGGATCATCTAAATTCTTCAATCTCGCAACTTCTATAACTTACTTGGGAAAAAGAAAACCCTAGTTTGCATCCACACGCTTATGCTTTGTGCATTATTTTTAGGGTATAGGTTTCTTTAATGAAGAGCAAAAAACACCATAGTACAGTTTCTGAGTTAATTGTTAAGGGTTTCCTCATGGTTATTCTTTTCCATAAAAGCTTCACCTAACGCTCTAGCATCACTAACCAATGGCTTAAAAGCTTTCATAAGTTGTTGGAAGCTCCAAACGAGAGATAAAGGCACAGTATGGTCACCCCTCTGTGGTCCATCGTCTAACCATCAACAAGCTGAAATTAAAAATGTCGCTTCAGAAAAGAAAAAAGTGTTTCTTGTGACTTGCAGATATTTTATAAAGAATATCTTGAACTAGCTATCTGGGATAAATCTGAATATACTATTTTTTTTAATTTTCTACTAATTCTAAGGATAAATTAATAAAAACAGTGAAATTTTTCCATATTCTTGGTAGTGTAGGTAAGATGAATGATTGATTAATTAATAGAAACTAGCTACAATAATGTGCATATATGTGCTGAATCTGTGCAGGCTGGAATGTATATTTAATTACTGAACCACCTGTAACTTTGTCGACTGAAATTAACAGCACAGAGTGCAGATCGAAGGGTTTAAAGAATTAAGTGAGACATGTTCGTATTTAGAAAACTCAAATGATGACCTCTGATCCACTATTAGCTCTAACTTTTGCCTGCAATGGAGGCTACACATGGGACACGTTAAAACAAAAGAAAAGGTCAGGAGAGATAGAGAGTATAGGGGAAAGATTTTGAATCCAGAAACAGCTCAGAAATGATAAATTTAATTCAACACGGGCCACTAAATTAAAAATTAAAAATTAAAATCTCATCACACATCAAATATCTGCATCTATACAATGCATCACAATATTTGTCATGTGCATTAAAAAAAAAAACCATCCCTCCAACATTCCAAATAAAAGAGGAAAGAAGAGAGAAGAATTAAACACAAACAAAACATTATTCAAAATTCCTTATGTATTGTTATCATTACTTGTTTAGTTAAATGGAGATCGAAGAAGAAGAGGCCAATATATGCTTGTGATTTATGAATCACCAATCCATCATCATGAATCAATGAAAGAACCTGCATCTTATAATTCTGACAAGGTATATATCAGAAAAGTCATTACTTTAATATTAAATCTCAAATTGATCTAAACTGATGTGAAAACTATACATAGCTTGAAGAAAATAGCAAAAAAGGAGATGAATTAGAAATACCAAGAATTTACAGCAGAATCCAAACTTGGAAGTTCGTTGTTGACCCTATCTGTATCTTCCCACAGCTTTATTGAACCGCAACAAGATGATGGGCATGCATGTAAAGGAGCTCTTTGATGCAGTTCAAGAAAGCTGTGGAAGAATACAAAGAGAGCCATGATAATAAGTAAAAAAAATAGCTTGGCAGGTTCATAACAGAATGAAAACCCTAATCCTAGGGGAAGGGGGTAGAGAAATTAAGGGATAAGCAAAACTAGGACAGGCCGAGACAAAAGAGAATGAGCGAGTGAGAGAGCGTTAGAAAGAGAAAGAGAGGCTTAGGTATAGGTGGGTAGAGGAAGGGAGGGGTATTTATAGGAGAATTTAGGGTTTTTAATTTTTTTAATTTTAATTTTTTTTGTCACCAATCCCTAGAAGAATATTGGGCCTAAGATTACAGATTACTGAACCCTGCCTTTCTGGAACCCTAATTAAAAAGCTGACTCCGTTTGATCCCATTAGACCCCCTAAATTAATGGTGCCATAATCAATAAACATATGGAAGAAAAGTCATCAATATTTGTGCGGCTATGATACAGCGTGCCGGATCTGACGGTGACGGTTGCCTTTTGTGGGGGCACATGATGGTCCCATGTTTTTTAGATTTTTTTTTAATACAGTAGGGACACGTCTTGAGTTGGAATGCGATTTTTTTATTATTATTTTATATTAAGAACTTTTCAAATGCATATTTCAATTTTTAAATAAACAAATTATAAAAGCACTTTTAAAAAGTGTGTTTTTGGTAAAAAGCTATCTATTTCACAAATCATTTTACTCAACGTGGAAAGGTAATTTATATTGTCAAAACTCATATTATTAAGATAATCTCGCATAATTTTTAGAGTTAAATAATAGTTGATATAGATCCTTTGGTTTGATGAAAGGGATGAAATGAAATTATTAAATTAAGTTGCACCACTGTTTGAGAATTTTTTTTTAAATAAAAAGAATAGTAAGGTATGGCCTTTAAAATCACTATTTATTATTCAAAACTTCAATTTTTATGTCCTTTTACATTTGAGGATCAAGAATGAAAAAGAATGGATATGTGATATATTTACAATTATATTTTTATTGGTTAAAAACTTGTTAAAATCACATTTTAATTGCAAAAGTAATATTAAACAAATAGTTTACAAGTAATTCTATTCCATTAATGACTCTCTCTCTCTCTCTATTCCCCCATTAAACTTTTAAATAATATGACTAAATTAAAGTGTAATTCATTATATTTTTATTATTAAATTCTCTCCATTAAAACATGATAAACATATATTATTCAATAATAACATGATAAGTGTATAATTTAATTAAAAAAATTATACGATTATTTATAAAAGCTATAAACTTGTCATGCTATTATTGAAGAACTATATGTTTATTATATTTTAATTACACAACTTGATAATAAAGATATAAAGAGTTATATATAAACTTTTTCAAAATAAAATGATACATGACTTCCTATTCCACTCCATGCCATTTCATTATTTGCACTCATTCTATTTTATTACCTCATAAACCTCCAAACATAGCCTAAGTATAAAGGACTTTGATAGCATTCAAGAAGAGAATTTGTTACCTTGCTAAAAATATCATTGTACATTGGCAACTACAAACTATCTTCCTTTAGCTCACCCAAAAAAAAAAAAGAACTTATATCTCATGCACATTCTAAACTTTTTCATTTATATTTTACCATTACCCCCAACGCTAATAATATTGTTTGGTGAATGTTATGAAAGAATTTAAATATCAATGAGAATAAATGTGAAATGAGAGAAATCAAGTTTTAGAATGATTTATAATTATTTATTTATTATCTAAAAAAGTACGACTAAAATGTGCCCTTCTGCATATATAAAAAGATCTTTCTCCAATTTTTGGTTATATTGGTTCTCTTAGGTCTGGAGATTTGTTAATTTGATTATTTATTGGCAGTATGTGCCCTTCTGCATATATAAAAGATTAATTTATGTAACATGGATAATGCTAAGATGCTTCGATGTCTCTGTCTGATTATCTTTATTGTTATGTGTCACTTGCGAGCAAATTTATTTTTGATGTTGTTGTAATTTTTAGGGTTTTAGACTTTATGTAAATTTATTTTGTTTGGAAGAAATTTCATATTCGGTGGACAAGAAAAAATTATGACTTTTAACCAGCATACCAAATTAATTCCTCTGAAAACACTTGCACAAATTTGAATATTTAAATTATATGATATGTAATGCAAGATTCATTTGAGCCCAACTATTTAATTATTCCAATAGTGTTGCTGAAAAGTTTTCTCTCAATTTTTATTGATTTTTTTGTTACTTTATAACATTTTATCAATGAAATGCTCTGATAAAAATTTATGATAAACTTTCATATAATGTGTAGATTATATTAATATTTCATAAAATTTGACGAAATTATACCTAACACTTTTATTATTTTAAAAATTAAACTCTATCCCCTTAACATTTTAATTTATATTGCACATAAATTTCATTTTTAATTTACATTTTATTAAAAAATTAATTTTATACATAACATGATATTGTAATTTTATCTTTAATATTAAAATAAAGACAATTAAATTAATGTTAAGATCTAACATAAAAATATAATTTTATTCGTCATGTAATAGTAAAAATAGTTAAGTAATTTTTTTAGAAAAAATGCTTATTATTTATAAACTTAATTTTATTGATAAAAAAATAGATTAAAAGATAATTCATTTTTATTTTTAAAATAAAAAAAAATATTAAGAATAATACAGTTAAATTTTAAAAAAAGTATAATTTCCGCAATAAATAAATTAAAACGTATTGCGTTAAGCTAAGATTTAGACGCTGCTTATCTGGACGAGTACCTTGTGAGTTGTTTGTCGCAATCAGCCAGCCTTCCACTGCCGGGCCAAGGTCTGCCCCTCTGTTAAACGGAAGTTTGCAATCCACGCGCTTCTCGGCAAGTTTACTACACTGTCCAGCAGGCGGCGCAATAAATGATCGTATGAACAATTACTTATTTATTTGAAAAAATTACTTTGGGAGATATTTATATTAAAAAAAATTTAAACTTCGAAATAATTTTGAAGAATCTAAAAATTAAAGTTTAAGTTGTGTGAAAAGAATAATAATTTAGGATTTTAAATTAATATTTTAATTTTTTAAAATAATTTTAAAATTTAAGATTTTTGATATAAATATCTTAAATATAAGATGTTCAATTACAATTTTTTTTATTTTTTATTTATAGAAAGGCAATGACATAAGAAGTGGGAAAACTAATGGTGTATAGATATATATATATATACTTAGTTGTATTTTTTAAATTTCTATCAAATTTTTTAAATAAATGTATATTTTTTATAGTTTAATATTACATAATTAAATCTTTCAAAAAAATTATATATATTACGTTTTTATTGATAGTTTTATAATGGAAAAATTATACATAAGTCTTGTCTTTTTTGAAAGTGTGTTCATTTTAATCTCAAAAGTCGACGTTGATGCTATTTGAGCTATAAACGTGTTAACGAGCAGTAAAAATTTTTACTCACTATGATTGTTTAACTAACAATTTTTTTTGTCCTCTAAAATTATACATTATTTTGATTTAATTCTTTAAAGATTAAATTTTTTAAAAATAATCTTCACATTAACTCCATTAATAAATAATTACAAAATAAATGATTTGATTGAACAAATGCAGTTATTAATTGTTTATGTAGTTATCAAAATATTGTATAATTAAAATTAGTTTAACCTTGATCCTCTATTTGTGTGTGTGTGTGTGTGTGTAATCTTTAGCAATATAAATATCATTTTTTTCATATTGAAGTTGGTTCATTTATTGTTTTTGCATGGGTGAATATTGTTAGAAATTAGAGGTTTTGATTGATCAACATTATTATCTAGAAGTGGGAGGGAAGGAGGGAGGGAGAGAGAGAGAATAAAGAGGCAATAACTTGTATTAAGAGATCTAAAAAAATAGTGATATAATAGTTAAACAAGACAAAAGATAATAATTCATAGCCTTACACAACAACAACAACAACAAATTGAAAAATAATAACTAAAACTTTAAATGAAAAATCACAATTTTAGTTGAAAATCATATATTTTGGGTTGAATTTTCAATCAGCCTATTGACTTTTCCTTGATTAGTAATTTGGTTAAGTCAAAAATTTAGTCACCAAACAATATAGCACGGTAACCATCTAGCGTCTATTTGTTGACGATCCCTATTGAAGCATCTAAATAAAAAAGAATTATATAATTTTAAAGATATTTTTCAAAAAAATTAAATATAAAAATAAAATAATAAAATAAAAGTAATAGAGAAGTGTCATTCATCAATTCTTATCTTTATACTTGAAATGAAAAAGGAGAGCTACTACACACCTTCAAAAATAAATAAGAAAGATGGAGAAGATTAAGAAAAATGAGAGAGATTGATAAAATTAAGAGATTGAGGTGAGAAGCGTGGATTGAGAATATGGATAAACTAACATGCACACACACAAGAAATTATAAATGAAATCTTGAAATTAAATCATATCAATCCAATTTATTTTTAGTTCACATGTCCATCTATTCTCAATTCTTGGTTCACACATTTTTCCATTTTAAGTTGTGTATAGAAAAGTTGGGAGCACAATAAAATGAATGTGACATCCAGTAAAATGCACAAATTATTTATTATTAAAACTTAAATAATAATATCACTTAACAAATAACAAATTAATTACATCAATTCAATACAAATTATTTACAGAAAATATTAAAAAATTTATCATCATCATCACATATAAAAAATTATTTAATAATTCAATACAAATTATTAATTACACAATAAAATTATTTATTTTATCTTGATGATAATTGTCATGAAAACTCTTATATGTGTTAATTTGGTCTTCCAAGACTTGCATTAATATTTTATTTTCTTCGAGTTGCAAGCCATTAAAGTTCAACATAGGAACAATATCTCCATATAACATGCTTTATGGAAATATAACTTATTGGATACTTGAATATGTATGCTCATCAACCCTTTTTGTGTATTGATATCCAAAAATAAGATAATATTTCTTCAAATCTCTCTTGGCTTTTGTGTTATTTTTAGTATTTTTGTTGACATCTATAATAGTGTTAAATATATTATCAAATATATTTGTCTTTATGTGCATCACATCTAAACTATGCCAAAACTAATAAATGTTTCTAATATTAAAGCTCCCAAAATATATTTTGTTTCCTTTAATTGTGATCTCCCCCATGACCTAGTAGTATAAAAATCCTTTGATCCACTATTTCAAGAAGGGTACTCATATGTTGTCACAATTTTTCTCTATCTAATCACAAGGGAGGGAGATCATTTTTAACTTTATTTTCCTTGAATGCATCTATATTCCTTTTGAAAACATAGTTCATAAGCATAAAACTATCAATGAAAATGGAACCAAGACTTCTTTCCTTTGTACTTTAGGGTAAAAAATTTTGAATTTTATATACAATAAGAACAAGCTAATTTTCTAGTGATATTCCACCCTGACAATATTTCATATGTTGGAAAGTTATTTGTCCCCTATATTAATGGTACTCTTGTCTGAAAATTTATTTTTTATTTTTTAGATATTATAGGTTTATACTCCTTTCTCTTATATTAATCTTAATTCATTAATTAATGGCTGTAATAATATATCAATATTGGTCTTAGGATTTTGTTGATCATGAATGAATGTAGCAAAAAGACACAAGTAAGGAGTAGTCATGCACAATCCTAAAAAGAGATTGTAAGAAATAATTATTTCCAACTAATATGAATGTGTGTGTATATATATATATTTAGTGAAGTCGATTGATTATAAGGAATGAACCAATTTGTACATAAATTAAGTTTAACATTTCATAGTTCCATAGCAAAATCAGAATATACTTTATCAAAATGTTTTTAGACTTTTCCATCTAATGAATGACATAGTACACATTAAAATCTTCTATTTTTCCAATGTCATCATATAAATTTCATAGAACTCATCTATGGATAATTAGTAAATAATACATTCTTTTTACTAGAATCTCATTAGAACTTTGTCTTTGACCAAATTAATTAGTTTTATATTAAGACATTCCACAAAATTCACACAACATTTCTGTTTATGTCATATTGGTAATAAAACAAATATCCATTAATATAAATATTAATTTCTTGAGTAAATAGACCAAGTATTAATACTATCTTTTTTTGTTTTGTACTAATTATTGGGTATAATATTATTAGTTGGGCAACTATCTTTCATAAGACTTCAAGTTGATTAAAAATATATTATGACATATTAATGTCAAATTTAATACTTAAGATTTTTATGGCAACGAATAGTTTAAACTAATTATGACATCTTAGTCATAGTGATTGTTAATATGCATTTAATAAATCAAAAATTTTTTAAATTTCTAAATTTAGCAATTCCTCAACATGACTAATAATATCATCATAATCTACTTTATTATAGTTATCACCATTAAAATCATGATCAATTGTATCAAAGATCTTTATTTGTTGATAACTATTATTTTGTATTCATGTACTAATTTTAAACCAAATGTTATTCCAATATGTATGTTAATGGGTGATGATTCAATTTTATTATGGTATGTCCAATATCAATATAGGTTGAAACTCTCTTTTATGAAGATCAATCTTTACATTATTGGTATTAAGATATGTTATATTTTTATATTTAGAATATAAACATATAATTTTTCAATTTCTTAAACTTAGTCTATTAAGCAAAAATAATAAACCTTTTTGCCTATTGTAAAAATTCATTTGTATATCATTTTCATCCAATATTTAATTTATTATACATCAACTCTCAATTGTTAGAAGTTTTCATTTTTACTAATAATAAACAATGTAAATATTATCTTATAAATTTTGAAAAAAAAAATATCTTACAAATATTATCAAATAAAAAAAATCTCCCTAGTGCATTCAATGACCAAAAATATAACCACAAAAAATTTTAATATTAATTTATAAATTTATCCAATAATAAATATTTATTCACTATATTATCACAAAAATATCAATAAATACAATATTAAATATCAATAATATTTCATAAAAAATTATAAAGTAATGATTTATATATAATTCTTGAAAGAATTGAACTAAAATTCCAATCAAAGAAATCTCTTGAAAAGGAAGATGAACAAAAATCCCAAATAAATATAATAAAATCAAAGAAATTAGAGAACTTGGAATCACAAAAAAGAATTGTGAACATGGAGTAAGTAAGAAATAAAAGTTAGAAAACACAAAAAAAAAGAGAAATAAATAATAAAATATGGAAGAATAGTTTATATAACTATTGATCAAATGGTTACTTTTCTAAAATGGCTAGTTTTTAACATTAAGAAATATGCATTAATAGTTAAATTTAAGTAAAAAAATTGTATATTTTAAAATTTACAAAATAAAAAAAAAAAAAAAATCAATTGGTCATGGCTGACAAAAGCTTTTCCTTAGTTTTTGACATAGACTTTTTTATCTTTTATTGTTTAGCACAATTTAATGATTGAAAATTTTGTTGACTAAAATTTAATTCGAAATAAAGTAAAAATTAAAAAAATAAAATGTCATATATCAATCAAAAACATCAGTTAAAAGTTGTGAACATTGTTGTAATGCTAGTAGTTAGAGCCGAGACTACAACAAGCTTATACGATGGAGTTGATTATGCTCCTCCTCGTTCTTGTTTGGTTATCCTTCCATCAGGTGTAATTATGAATGTCTATATTTATAACCTTAAAGGAGGTTAGGTGATGATGATGATTAATAATTAAGTTGTTAGTAAAGTTATAAAAATCATTTAATTCGGCATGTCAAAGTTGTTCTATTCAAAGTTATTTGAATAATTTATTATGTCAATTTTTTAAATAAGATTCAATAAATGTTAAAGCTGTCTATTCAAAGTAATTTGAATAATTTATTATGTCAATTTTTCAAATAAGATTCAATAAATGATAGTTATTGAATGCTTGGTATTTTCTAGAATTGAATTGGACAAAGTTAAGCCGATCCTAACTTTTAAGATTGAACAACAATTAGAGCACTTACTTATCATTTTTTAAAATCATAATTAAAAAAGAAGCAATAAATCACATAGACCTAGTCTCATCAAATGATGTTGTGTATATTAACTTCATTCATGAATTGTGTAGATTGCTGGCATCGATTCAAGCAGGTTAATTTTCCAAAAAGTTAATATCATTAATTACATATATGTTAAACTTATAATGTCCTCAAGATATTTACAAATAATACTAAAAAGAAAAGGATCCCCTAGTAAATGAATTTGTGATAAATTTTAAACTTATACTACCCGTCAATACCTAAGTTTAAAATTTTGTAATCGCTAGGCAATATCTAATATGTACGCTGCTACATGCACGATGTTAGCAGATTTTAACTTCCATTTTCTATAAAGCAAAATTAAAGAGGTTGGTACACTAATTTCTTGATTTTAGTATTTTAAATGTCAAACAATAAATTAAGATGCTTATGTTTGAACTAACCTTGAAAGTGATAGATGTCATGGAGGATAACAATGTCAATGTGTCATATTACAATACTAATTTAAATGATATTATAGTATTCAAAAATTTTAAAAATTTCACATCTCGCCATGCATTTTTAGCATAATTAGTAACTTTTATTTTTTTTAATGATAACCTGTTAGCTGTCATATTAAAGAAAATTCAAATAGTACACTATCTTACATCTGGATATCTCATATTAATGGTTTCACATGTATTAAAATGCATATCAATTTTTAAAAAATTTTTTTTGATAGAAGTAGTGAGAAAATTTAATAATTTTTCAATTTCCCCTTATATCAATAACTAATTTCTTTATCATGTTTGTGTGGTACATAAATATTTTTTTTCATTTTACTACATTAACTTAGGCTTGTGAGACCAAAAATTTCAAGGCCCCCAAAACCATATTAATATAGACTATTAATGACTTGACATCCACTAAAGTACCTTCCAATTTTTTTAGTATATTTTAAAATAATTTTTTGAATATAAAATCAAAATTTAGTAATTTTTGGTATTTTAAAAATAATAAAAAGAAGTGGCTCATTCTCCCACATGCATTTTAACTTCTATTTTTTATATTATCTGCACTAATATATATGATTTTTAGACTAATAATTAAAAAGTCTTAAAAGTCTTTTATATATACATGTACAAAAGAGTCATATATATGGACTAGTTACTTTAACATCCACTTCAATATTTTTTTAAAAATTATTTTTAAGTATTTTTTTAATAAAATTAAATTATAACATATTTTATATGTTAAAAATAATAATAATAAATTGTGAAAAATTCAATAATTTCTTAATTCTTTCACGTAATTTTAACTTTTCTCTTTCAGATAATAATTTATATTTAGTTTGAGACCAGAGGTTAAAAAATTCAAAATTATATTAATATGGATATAATAATAATATTATTATTATTATTATGAAAAATGAGAAAACAAACAAGTACCAAATTTTGTTTTTTGGGCCACAAAACAGGTGTCCAGTAAAGAATTCATCATAATATGTGAGGTGTAATTATGCAACGTGTGTGCTTGAGCATTTGGATAACACGTAGCAACGAAGGGGGAAGCCTCCAAGTTTTTCTCTATCCGTGCATTTTAGCAGAGTAATGATAGAGCGAGTGAAAGACACGATGAGGGGTCGCGAGTGTTGGAAGCTTGTAGGAGCAGCGCTGAAACGTCCGAGAACTAAATTTAAGGAGCTCGAAATAAAGAAGACAAAATTGGGGCTCACATGGCACCATGTGGGGGGGCCCACCGGAGCTGGCTGCGTCGCGTGCGCACAAGGAGTGCGGAGGGGTAAAATGGACATTTCAAAGCACTGTTCAGTTTGTGTTCTGTGGTGCTTAACCATTGTGCAACTCCCGCATTTCCCGGGGGAAGAGGTCGCTTTGTCGGCCAGCTTCTTTTGCGTGACACCTCCCTAGTTCGATATCATAATTTAAATTCCATTACTTTTAATTTAATCTTTAAGATTAAAAAAAAAGTCAATCTCACTTTAAACCTTAAAAAATTTGCATCCTCTCACGATATACAAAATGTGAAATTGTAGATTTCACTTAAATATATGGGATTTTTTTGAATAATTAATTCAACTTTTTTTTTTTTTACTCTCTGAGAGCAAACAAAATGCCATTATATTGAAAAGATAAAAAAGAAGCGAATAGAAAAAAGAAAAGCCACATATATATTTTTTTTATTTTTTTATATCATTCTTTTTATTTCTGTCAAATAAAATAATACAGCAAGCACGAAAAATCTAAAATATTAAGTAGTAAAATTTACATATTTTATATTTATTTTTAAAAATTGATACTGTTAATTTTTTAAAAAATAAAATTGAGATGATTCATTTTCAACCTTCTATCGATGAGCGTCAGCGTATTAGAATCATTTTTTAAATTAGAAAAATCTAAAATAAATTTTAGTTGGAGTTAAAATTTTAAAAAAAAAAACCTTTTCTGAAAACCAAGTGAAAGACAGAAACGGAATAAATCTTTTTTTTTTTGCCCCATAAGTTACGTATAATTACATACAACAAGTATACAAGTACGAATTTTAAATTGTGTCACAACCAAATTTCTTTAAATGCAAAATATAATCCCTTTTTCATATATTTAATATGATAATTAAAATTTATTACAAAATTTGTGAAATTAATTATTTATAAATATTAAAAATATGAAAATCCTGTAATGTTGCATGATATATCTATGAGATATTATTTGAATTGATGAGTTCTTATAAATTAAAGTATCTTAATTACTATTAATTAAGTAGCTTGGATCTTAATGTAAAAATATACTACACCAAATAATTTTAACACAAAGTAAGTAAAACATTTTTCAAGAATTTTGGGTCAAGTAACATATTCGTTGGATATAAATGTTAAGAGATCTCAGTGTAATTAGATTTGATCTCTACGTCACTCATTTTCACACTTTCAATTCAAGACTTTGTGCCTCACTTATAAGAAAAAACAATGAAATACAAAATTTCAATGTGTTTGATATCAATTTTTTTAAAATCAAAATTAACACATGTACAAGAGTTTTCTTTTAGTAAAAAATAAAAATAAAAATGTGCTGAGTTTTTTAAAAAAAAAATAATGATGTTGACAAGTTGCATTGTTATCTAAAAAAATGATAATAAATATTTAAGACATTATACTTAAATTTTATCCATATTCGGACACTAGAAGGACAAAATTTTGAGTGTCGGTCAAATTAAATATTTAGCATGACTTTTGAAATGCATTTGGTCGGTCAAAATGATTGGTGTATGAGCTCAAAACTCTGCTTAATTAAGTTGTCATGTGCAAGAAATGACAATTAAATCAACTAAAACAAAAAAAAAGAGGGGTTTTTAAGTTCTTTGATAAAATATAGTCTATTACTTTGTGATATGGCATGTTTTTATTTGATTAGTTTATAGGTAAAAAAATTTGTATCTAAATATTCTGTACTTTGTTTGGTTAATATGTTACTATCTTGTAGCTAAATTCTGTCAAATATTTCATGAAATGTGTCTTTAACACATGACCTTATTTTTCTCCTAATATGAACCCAAATCCATAAAGTTTTTATGTTTGCACTCAATATGTTTATAATTAAGTGCGAATTAGAAAATTAAAAATTATATTTAACTTAAGAAAAAAAATTAGAGTCAAATACCTAACATACATTTTTATTTTGTCAAATAGTCAAGTATTTGACAAAATTCAAGCAGAAGGCACCATAATATTATTAGGCCAAAGTACATGTACTTAGATGCAAAGTTTTGGAGCATGGGCCAATCAAGTAAAAATAAGTAATGGTAAATATACTGTGTCCAAAAATTTTGAAAAATTAATATATCACTTAAAAAAAAATAAATGCAATATGTAAGATATAATATGTAATTAATAAATCTTATTATTATTATTTTTTGGTTTCCAAAATCTACAATTACAAAATTTAAAGAATACAGAAGCACACTCGGGGAGTGGGTGGGGATGGGTTCCTCTGTTTGTTTTAATAGCCCTTAATTAGCTGTCGCACACTTGTTTCATCCTCTCTTTCGTCTTGTCATTTTGATAATTTGATCTGACTTGATTTGATACAAAGCTAATCAATGTCCTCCTTATTTTATCTCTTTCTTTTCTTTTCTTTTCTTTTTTTCATTTTACTCAATCATTAATAACTTTCTCTTGTATTTAATTACTTTCATCCTCGTTAAAATACTATCTACCCTGGCAAAATAAAGTAAGAAGAACAAGAAAATAAATTTATATAATATATATTTTATAAGATTAAAAAATTATTTTTATTTTATAAATATATAAAATCTGAGTAATCATTATACTTAATTTATATAAAATATAATATTATTTTTAAATAAAGATATCAGCATTATTATTTATTATTTATATTTTATTTTATCTAACTTGATATATAAATAAAATAATATTTATTTTTTATATGATAGTAAATGTAATTATTTTATTTTATTTACATAACCACTTGACTAAGCTCTATTCGATTATATGAATTAAATATAGGAATTTCTAATATTCTATAATTAATTCTATAAATTGAGGTAAAAAATGATAAAATATAAATAAAGCATTTTTTAAAAGATTTTATCTGTCCTATTTATTTCTTTTTACATATAATGAAGTATTCTTTTTCTTTTTACTCCTAAACTGTTTCATCTCGAATGAAAGTAAAACTAATCCTAACATTTTTCTTTCCGTATGTTGATAATAAAAAATCAGCAATTAGATCATGTTTTACACATCATTAGTGAATATGACGTTGAACTATTTGACTTGCTTGCGTATAAAGGTAAGGAAAGGGGGAAGGAGATGGGATTGTTTGATAAGATAGAAGATAAAGGTGAGGAAAGGGAGAAGGAGATGGATTGTTTGATAGGATAGAAGATAAAGGTCAGGAAATGTTGATAAGTATGGTGGAAATTGAAAGATTGATGGATTTTAGAGATATTGTTGAGATAAAAGGATTCCATTCCATTCATATTTTTTTTATAAGCATTCTATTCAAATTTTTTAATAAAATTATTATTAAATAAAAAAATATTGTTTTGTCTTAAATGATAATAATATTTTACATTAAATATTTTTAAAATTTAATTTTTTAAAAAATCTAAAAAATATTTAACTTAAAATTTTAAATTATAATTTTTTATGCAGTTAAAATTTTTATTTTTAAATCAATTAAAATAATTTTAAAATTTAAAATATTTTAGTATAAAATTCTAAATATTTTTAATTTAAAGTCTTTAACTATAATTTTTTTCTTTGTTTATGTTAATTAACAATTTTTTTTTTTAAATTTATAGATGTTTTAGTTATTTGTTGACATTTTATTTTCATTTCTATAGTATTTTTACTTTACCAAATATCAAAATAAAAAGATATTATTATTATTTTTCATATATATCAAATGTGATTTTAGGTTACAAAATTGCATTTCACTTTTTTCCATTCTCTTAAAATTATTTTCACTCTATCAAACACAATCTTAAAGTCATGTTTGGTAGGTATTGGAAAGGTGAATAATGGGATAGGAAAGATAGAAGGAATGCCAATTTTGCTCGTTTGGTATGCTAGCTTTGCTCCTCCATGGGTTTGGACACGCCATCATTTGTGGGAATCTACAATGCTTCAAAATATGAATGGAAAGCAACATCTTTCATGGAAAAGAGAATAAGAGGACCATTTTGCCCCTGTCAAATTGATCTCTTCGACGTTGTCCATTTGCTATTTCCGTCTTCTCTAAAGAAGCTTCGTTAGTCACCATGGCAGCAATGATTTCTATTGGATCCTGTCACCTTCGCATTGTCCATCAGCCACCTAAAAACAGCAAATCTGTCATTGCGAGTGTGAAATAAATGTCTTATGGGTGAAAAAATAGCAAATCTACAAGTGGCAAATCAGTTGCTTCTGGCTACGATGATGAAGAATGACAGACACACCTACCCTTTATGCATTTTGATGGGTGAAAGATCTATGAAGCTAATTCAACTCCTTTGGGTTCACTCAGATCTGATGTTTTATTTTGTTCTTTTTCTTCTTGTTACCCGAATGAAAGAAGAATAAAGACAACCACATACTAATGTTGTTTAGGGCTCGTTTGGTATGACGTATAGGATAAGGTCTGATAGTATAAGGCCTGATAGGATAAAGCTTGATAAAATTTTAAAATAATACAGTGTTTGGTATGATACTGTATAAAATAATGTATCGTATAAAATAATACTATCATTTATTTGATAATACACTATATAATATTAGATAAGATAAAAATAAACTATTTTGAGAAAAATACATTTTACTTAAAAAATATACTATATTTATTTAAATTTATTGTGTTATATTAACTTTTTAAAAAAATATGGATAAATAGGGCTGCACATTGTGCATGGTAACAGTGACTTAGGTGATCTAATCCTATCTAGTCATATCGGGCTAAATAACTAAAATATAATTTAGACATATTAGATCAGGTTGGTTATATTAACCAATTTCAACCAATCTAATGAAAATTTTATTTTTTTAAGGGCAAATATATAATTTTTAAATATTTATAAGAAATTCTTATTTTTTAAAAGTCAATTTATAATTTTTACTAAATATTAAAAAAAATAATTTAACTATTTTAAGAAACTATTCTAACCTAACATCATACTAAACCGATTAGATTGAATTTGATATTAAATTAATTTTTGCGTAATTTATCTTAATCTTATTAATTTTGTTAAAAAATTATTTTATAGGGACTTATTAAAAAAAATTTCAGTGGTAAAATATAATTTTATAAAGATTTATATAAAAATTTTATTTTTTAGGGTTACTTTATAATTTTTATCAAAAATTATTTTATAAGGACTTATATGAAAGTTTTATTTTTGTTGGGTCATTTTATAATTTTATAATTTTGATCAAAAATTTAAAATGGGGCAACTAACTTGATCTCAACTAGTATTAATTAAACCTGATTCAACTTAGCCAATAAATATTCTTAGATGTGAAGGGTTAGAATTGGAAAGTATTAATAAGGTTTTATATATTAAAACCTAATCATGCCTAATCCCACCCTCCAAGACATGATTAGATTATACATCATTTTGATGTATAAGAGAGGTATGATGTATAAGCTTATACAATACATTACTTGCACCAAACAAGTGATAAGTTCATAATGTATTGTATTAACTTATACTATCAGGTCTTATACGGTATACCAAACATACCCTTAGTGATATTGAATCTTTATGAATTAAAATCGCAATACAAAACTTTTAATGGAGGTCAACAGGGGATAAAGTAAATATGGAGGAAGATGTCAAATGTAGAGAAGAGAGATTTAAGGGGAAAATTTATTTTATTATTTAAGGGTATTTTAGTTTTTTAATTTTTTTAATTTTATTTTTATCTCATTTCAATTGAACTAAAGATAAAAAAAAACAATGATATTATTATTTTTGATTAAGTCATACTAAACATGTTTATGGGATATACACCTTTTTTTTTAATTCTCAATTCATCTATCATTTTCATTCGGAAAAAAAAGCTCTATTTCATATCAAACTTTCTCCACCCAAATATTTCAATCCTCCACTTAATTATTTTCGGAAAATTTAAAACTTATATATATTATTATTAACACATGTCAATTTATTGATTCGTTCAGAAGTGTCTAAAAATAGGCACGGTTTATTAATCATAGATTTTGAATAATTTTTTTAAAATTTTATTTCAAAAATCAACTAAAAAATTGATACCATTTATTTAAAATTAATATTGCACGAGATTCACAAAAACACTTTTAAAAAACAAAAAGCGAAATTTAAGAAACAAAAAAAAATTGCATGTAACACAAAGTGTAAAATCGTACCATTCATGACTTTGGAACAGATCAACTTCTCACATTAATATATAATATATAGATTTGGAAATACCAGCATAATCTATTATTTATATTGTTTCTGTGAGGCGCAGAAAAAGCGTGAGGGATCAGAAGGCGTATATTACACGTGTACAAGTTTGGCGACAACTGCATGGAAATGCATGTACTCTTTTGTCAGTATATCACTGACAACATCAACCCAACACACATGCCCGACACCAGGAAATAGAGTTTGTCCATTTGATTTAACCCACGACTTTGTCTACCCTCCTTTCCCAGTTACCCCTATGCTTCATTCTTTCCCCGTCATTATTTTCATCATTTATTATACCACTTTTCAATCCCCCCAAATTTTTTTTAACGTAGGTGCAGGTTTTGTTGTTAGGTTTATTAATTAAACTATAATAATATATAGTTTAATTAAAAATTTAAATAATTATTTATAAAAAGTATACTCTTATCATATTATTATTAAAAATATATATATTTATTATATTTTAGTTAAAAAGTTTAATAATAAAACTATGAAAAACTATAAATAAGTTTTTTTCTTTTTTTATACATGATTCAATTTATAATTAGTATCAGATAAATTATAGCTTAAGTGTTGTAGTTTAATGATAATTATAACGTGATTTTTTTATGCAATAATGATGTTATTGCTAGTTATTAAATTAATTAATAGTTTCATAATTAAATACATATTTGTTTTATGTCTTGAATATTTATACTGTGTTTTAAAGATTTATTAAGATTAAGTAAACATTTTCATCTTCGAAATGTTAGTTTAACTTTACAAAGAGCTTTTTTAAAAAAAAATATTATAAAATTATTTAAGATATTAATAAATCATATTTTAAATAATTAAATTGTTTATTATTTTAATTTTTACAATATTATTTAGGTTAAAATTATGTCATAAAAAATCAGATAGTAGTTATGAAGTAAGAAAATAAAGTGCAAAAGAATTTGGATGTGAAATTTTAAACCACATGGACAAATTGATTTCAGGCAAGGGAGAAAATTATAATTCTTCAAATTAATATAATTACTTTTAGATATAAGGAAAATTTTAATTATATTTAAATTAATAATATAATAGAATCTATTAGTGAAACTAGGTCAGATTTTAATTGGAGCATATAGAATTATAGATGAAGGTTTCATAATAAAATATTGCACACAAACGTGTCTAAAAATAATTGGTCAAGATCAAAGAATTTTTAATTGTGATGTTGCACATATAAATAGCATTATCTTGATATGTATTTTTGCAATAAACAATTTAGTGCATGCCTCGTACAACTAGCCATGTTTTAGCGAAGTACATGGGATATGCAAAAATTTGAAGTAGCCAATGGTTTAAAAGACAGGTAATTCGTCTCACTATTAAAAGAATAAAGCATGTTGGTCTTGTTCATAACCAGCATCATACACTTAATTAGTGCAAGAAGCTTTGATTAATTTAATTAGAGCAACTTTTCTCTCACTCTCTCTCTGAAACTTAAATAGAGCAAGAAGCTTTGATTAATTTAATCAATCATCAATGGTTTAGATGTATTATACTCCTTCAAATTTTATAAAAGTTCAAATTTGATGCCTTATTAATGTCAAACTTAATCCAATTTGTTGGTGTATATATAATTTTATTTAGCTTGCACTATTAATTCGTACTTGGATTTAACATCCAAGTTAATATATAATTGAGTTTGACGTTCATATTTAGGATAAAGACACAATAAAAGGACAAAATTAAGTCATTTTTTAAAAATTGAATGATAACTTTTTACTTTTGAACTAGAGTCTAGAGACACCAAATTGATATTTTTATGAAATTGAAGAGACAACAAATGTTTTTAATTAATTTTAAACAAATAAACAAATAAGTTTTTACTTTAATTTTCTTATATCAAACCACTTAATTATTTGTATTTTTTGTAATAAACTCCCTTAAAAAAATTTGGTTGCCAAAATAGATGCATTGAAATTATAGTCTTTAATTTATAAATAATATGGCATTAATGGGTTTTTTTTTTTATGTAGAAGATAATGAAATTTTATATATATAATGGTTGGCCACAGGTGTACAAGCATATATAACAACTGTCAATGAAATTCTTTAGTGAAACGTGGATAACAAGGGGTGATCAACATCATTGTTCTAGTTTTTAATATTTGATTCTTATGGGAAAATTGTATGTAACCCTTCTGAATTCTAGTTTATGTGCAAATAACTCCCTAAATTTTAAAAGTTGGCAAAAAATTCCCTTCAACTTTAGATAATATGAATACAACTCCTATATATTTTGGATATATGCTGATAACCCCTCTACATTTTAGAAATGTGCAAATAATTTTTTTAAGAAGTGTGATATATAAGGAGAGTTATTTGCAAATAATTCAAAGTTTATGAGTTATTTGTAGATAATTCAAAGTTTAGAGAAGTTATCTATAGATAACCAAAGTTCATAAGGGTTATTTGTATATTATTCAAAATTCAAAAAGATTCATTATAAATTTTGAAAGTTCAACAGATTTTTTTATATGATTTAAAGTTTAGAGGAGTTATGTATAACTTAGTTGATTCTCTATTATAATTAGATGTTAATTATAATTATCTAATATTTAGTGATTTTAATTATATGGGATTATCTTATTTGTATACGGTAATTAAGATTGAAATTTTAATATTTTTCATATGTAGTTTTCTTTGTTATTTGTAATTATTCAAAGTACCTAAATGCATAGGCACATTATTTAATGACGTACCCTTGGTCACATCCAAAAGAAATTTAGTTAAAATAAAATTTGAGAATATTTCTAATCGAAATTAAAAAAAAAAAAAGGAACACACAATTCTGGTATAAAGATGATAACATCAAATCCAATTTAAATTCTCAGTCTCATTGTATAAATAGCCCTAGATTCTCATAAGAAGTTACGGCATTGTCCTTGTCCCAAGTGCTAAGTAATAATAAGGTGAGTTCAGATTTTTTTAAAGTTTTTTACTATAATTTTTTGTTTGTAAAGATAAAAGAAAATAAACATAGGGTGTGGGAGTCATACACTCAAACCCTTTCTCTTTTAATATTTAGCCTCACTTTTTTACGCCTATCTCTTTTAAACTTTACGAAAAAATGATAACAAAAACATTTTAAAACATCTACACACTAAGTGAGTGTTTGCCCAAATCCTTCAGCACGGCCCATATAGGCAAAGCTCAAATCGGATTTTTGACATAAGTGGGCCGAATTGGATTTGCCTATTTATTTAAGAAAGGCCTACAATATTAGTATGGTTCAACTCTAAATGAGCCATAGGTTGGGTTTGGATTGTCCCTTGGATTTTTTTTTTTTTAAGTTGAATCTATTTATAGCTACTTTGTACAATATAATAAAGTAAAATAATAATAATAATTTACCTCGAGGAATAACAACTATTATCAATTTATTTTTTTAAAAAAATTTATATTTCTAGTTGGAGCTTTAGGTAGGAGGATGAACTTAAGTAGTTAATATCATACTAATAAGTGTATGATGTGATCCACGAGACGGGTACTGAGTAATATGTTTTAGAGCATTGAAAGTAATTTGTCATAAGTTCTCATTTTTGTTATTTACGTTTCTTAACTTACTATTATTTTGATAGTTAACTATTTTCTAATTGTCTATGTTTAAGAGAATCTTAACACTAGAATGACCCAAAAATATGGGAAAGACCTTTTGACACATCCTTTCATTGACCAAATTGTGTGGAGGGAAGTTATTGCTTTGAACAAAAAAGATTGTGTCCATGATTTAGGTAGCGTCTTCTTCAAAATACGTTGGTCAAAATTTGTGATAGGCCTTTACAGATCTCACCTCTTTCATAGTAGGTGGACTCTACGGTGGCCTCAATTACCATTACCATGAAGTAGTGAATAGATTAATAGATGCACACCATTTTATTGGCATTCCTATTTTTGACCATAAGTCATTGCAAAATTTGCCATTTTGTGACTAACAGAACCACTTACAATAAGAGTTAGTTCATTTACATTACAAGTAAATTTAATTGACATTGAGGGAGTGGGAAAAGGATGAGGAGACAAAGATTGACAAGAAAATTTGGACATATATAGTCAATTTTTGTAGTTCTTTTTTTGTATTAGATTTGTACTTATTTCAAAACTCTTCATTTTTTGATAAAATACTACAAAATGTTCCCTTACATTTAATTGAGCCATATTATAGTTCTATCTAGTTTTCAAGTTATTAATTTAATGAATGGTGACAAAAAAACTACATTTTAGTGAGTGATTAGTAAGCAATTATTCTCTTATTTAGATTCTATTAAGGGATCAATGAGGGAACTATTCATTTTTTTTATAAATTCTTTTGCAAGGGAATTATTCTTTCACTAAATAATAAAGCAAATAGGCAAAAATGAATAATAATGAACGAGATAAAATTGCCAATGGATTTTTTCTCAAAATATTGTGAGCAAGGGAAATTAGCTAGGGATTAAAAAAAGAATATTTTTTTGGTTAAACCTTTGCTAAGCTACTTTAAAGAGTGAATTTTTCTCACTAAAATCGCAATTTCTTGTATTATATAATTTATACCTTTTTAGATAGGTGAGACTAATTTACCTAAAATAATTTAGATTTCGTATATATAATTTAAAAATGAGCAATCCTTATGCTAATTTTTTGTAAGGAGTCACCATTTGCTTATATCACTTTATAGGACAATGATTTATTCCTAACTAAAAAGATAAGAATAAAATTTGAAGTATAACTTTTACATCTTTACTTTAAGATTTTTTAATAAAAATATGATAAATATATAATTTTTGCATATAAGTGTATAACTTTTATAAATCAACATTATATGATTAGATATTTTATTTTTTAATTTCTTAAATAAGTTAAATTTTTATTGATGAACTTAATAATAAAGGTATAATGAACTATTGTTAAGTCTAATAAAAAAATTAAACACTAATATAATAATCTATGGGGGAAGAGTTTTGTGTTCAGATTCATAGAGTATCCATAATTCGCCACTTAATAGTACACTACAAGCATATAAAGATAGAGTTAATTTAATAGGCTATTTTTCTAAAGGATGGTATTGAACTAATATAGGAATGGATGGACTAGATAGATTATAAAATAATAACTTAAACAGGCATAAAATAATAACTTAAACAGGCACCTCAGGGTGTTGCAAAAAAAGAAGAAGCAAATTACTTAATTTTAAAATTAAACCAATAAAAAAATTGGAATAGTTCGGTGGATAAGCTCAGAAGCTGGTTAGTCAAATTCGAAACCCCTCATTCCAAGCGATGGGGTGGGGGAGAGGAGAAAGATGTAGTTGGATAAAATTGAAAGATGGCCTCAGAAATCAGAAAGAGGAATAGAAAAGAGAATATTGGACACATCATTGGGCTAAGGCTAAAAATTGTGGTTGCGTAAAGCATCCGAATTCCGAAGTGACACCTACACGCCCTACACGTACGGTTGCAACACCAACCACTCTATTAGAAGCGGTGGGCTTTGTGGTTGGTCCGTTCCAATTCCTATGTAAGAAAAAAAGGGAGAAAATTTCTCGCTACCAAATTCCTCCCCAAAAAAAAAGTTAATAATAATAAATAAAAGTAAATAAAATAAAAATAATGGACCGAGAGTCCAAGTTCTAAATCCAAAAGAACTGCACTATCATTAATCTTCTGAGAAGCCAGGAACCCTATCTTTCCAAACCAAACCACTTCTCTCGAAGGTCCAATTGGCCTCTCGGGTTCGTTCCAAGCCCAATCTCCATCTCCCTCCCCTCTCTCTCTCTCTCTCTCTCTCTCTCTCTCCTCTGCAAAACCCTAGATTGCTCTCCGGTGAGCTCTGAAGCTCGGTTTCCGAGCTTCCACCTTCTACTCTGCGGATTGCCGTCTTTGAGCTGGTAAATCCCTTGCTTTAATTTTTTGTGATCGTACTGTTTTCCCCCCCTCTTAGTCTTTGATTGCTGCATGAAACTGTTGCATATTTCTGGTAATTAGTTTACCTATCTTCTTTTGTTTTGATCTGATTTTGGAAATTCATAACTTGATGGGGTGTAGTTACTGATAATAATTGGATCTGGTAAATTTTGCTTTGTTTTGTTTCTATTCCTTTTGGTCAATGAGTTGATTTTGCATGCAAAAGGTTAGAAATTTTGTTGCAATCCATGGGGCGCTTCTGATCTGGGCTAATCATCGTAGCTAGATCGATTCCTGGATCCCCTTATTTTTTTTAATTGTTTTAGTATTCCCATTCCGCCGGTGCTAGCGCATTGATATGCCGATTTTGACCCTGGTTTGTGTGGACTCTGATGGTGGTTCTTTTGTTCTCCATCGTCTGTTCTGTTGGGTTCTCCGTTCATATAATTCTGATTTAATTTTTACATTTTTACTGCGCTGGGCCGACCCGACTGAATTGTGGGCCCAATCGTGTTTGGGTGCATAGTCACTGGCCGATTTAGCCAGACAACAGGCTTATGGTGCACGTAGTGTTGACTATAGGTTATGTAGTGAGAATAAACGTAAAGCTATACATGGACTTATATATAGAACTTGCAGTTCAACCCCATGGGCACTCCTTTGGGCCTTGCAGATAAATCTTTTGCCATATTAGTATATGTTAAGATGGCAAGATAGCAAATGGCTCTGATGGAACTCATGTGCAATATACGTCAGTAACACGATGAGTAGTGTCCTTAAGCTGTTAAATTATGTCAGCGTAGTAAAGATGCTTAAAGAAGTGCTGATATCAATATCCTAGTTTCTCTGATTTGATATAGTTAGTGCAAACTTGAAATAGTGCAGTTGCACAAGCCAAAAGAAGAGAACAAAGAAAACCAAACTTCACTTTCTGTCTACAAGCATGGGTTTAGGACTTGCTCTCAAAGTGAATACTTATATGTTGTATTACTGATTGTGGAGTAAGTCACTTTAATGTTCACTCCAATAGATTGGATGTGCTAAGAAAGTCACTTTTTTTTTTTTTTTTCTGTTTTTGGTTCCATTATGTTTTAGAAAAGTAAAAGTGAGTTCTTATCTTGCAGTCATTTTTTGTGATGCATGGAACTCTGTTAAAGATGTATGTATTTCCCTTCAACTTTCTATTGATGCAAATTTGGACTTCAATTTTTCTACAGGATCCAGAACTGTTCTGTGTTCATTTAATAGATTTACTACTTTTACGGTTCTTTCTAGTTTATTGTGCTATTATACATTTTCTAATTGCTTTACTTATTTTACTATTGCTTTCCTGTATGCTTAATTTATTTGTTCCCTCCATGATTCATTATTGAGGAATTTTGCTTTTCATTATGTCAGAAGTTTTTCGTTGGTTCTAGCTTTTTCATCAATTTTATAGATATTTTTTCTTTCACATACTTGGAAGATATTCAAGTTTAACAACAGTGAGCAAGATCAGATATGCATGTTCACAAATGCAATTTATGATGAATGAGTAATTTACATGTTTTCTTCTTTTCTTTGCCTGTTATATTTTGCCTGGAAGATGTTCTCCGATTGTAATTCATTCACCATTGTTCATAATTGCTTCTGCCAGGTAAAGCAGAGATATAATTTAAGACAGAATGGCTACCCTTGAAGAAGACAAACAGGTGACCCCTGATGTGAAGAATGAGCCAGTCAGTGTAGATGCTCATCCTGGCAATGATCTTGCAACTTCTGAATCATTGCCTGATGATAAATTGGAAAATTTTGAGAGCCAGGCTACTAGTGAGGAAGCAAATGCAGAGACATTGCCCAACCAGCAGCTGGCCAACTCTGGAGAACCTCCCAACAATCAGTCAGTGAATGCTGAATCACTTCCTGGCAACCATCCAGGCAATTCTGAGGCCCAAACCAACAATGAGCTGGTGCATTCTGAGGCATTGCCTGCCAATCATTTGGTCAACCCTGAGGATCAGCTGGTTAGTTCCAAAGCTCATCTTGATGAGAAAATCACCCCTGAAGCACCACCCAGCTACCAGCAGGTCCATTCTGAGACACTGCTAAGCAATGGTCTGGTTAATTCTGAAACACAGCCCAGCAATGAGGTGGTTATCTCTGAAACACAGCCCAGCAATGAGACCAATATGTCTGAAACTCTGCCCAACGATGAGATGGTTGTGTCCGAAATGCAACCTGGCAATGAGATGGCTATGTCTGAAATGCAGCCTGTCACTGAGATGGTTGTGTCCGAAGTGCAGCCCCGCAACGAGGTGGGCAATGAGGCAGTTATGGCTGAAACACAGCTGGGCAATGAGGCAGTCATGGCTGAAACACAGCCAGGCAATGAGACAGTCATGGCTGAAACACAACCCGGCAATGAGGCAGTCATGCCGGAGACACAGCCCGGCAAGGAGGCAGTCATGCCTGAGTCACTGCCGAGAAATGAGGTTCGATATTTTTGTATCCTGATGGTTTGAAATTTTTTAGTTGTAATCCATGGGGTTCTTGCAGTCTGGGCTAATCATTATAGCTAGGTCAATCCCTGGATCTCGTATAATTTGTTTTTTTGTTTTTGTTTTTGTTTGTGTTGTGTTGCTTTGTTTTGTTTTGTTTTGTTTTGTTTTTGTTTTGTTTAGTTTTTTTCCAGTTTTCCCATTCTGCCAGTGCTAGGCTGCTAGCCCATTGATATACCTATTTTGACCCTGGTTTGTGTGTGCTTTGTTGGTAATCTTTGTTCTTGATCTAATATCTGTTGGGTTACGCCATTTAATTATTCTTATATAATGCTTCTCTTTTTACTGACCTGGGATGACTTGACTGAATTGTGGGCCCAAGTTGTTTCTGGGTTCATACTTAGTGACCGCTTGGGCCAGACAACAGGCCTATCCATTATAGTACATGTAGTTGTGACTATAGGTGATGTACTGACGTTGAGCACATAAAAAGAGTAATCTACATGCATAGACTTAGATACAGAACTGTTAGGCTAGTAAGGATGCCAAATGTAGTGGTACTAATATCCTAGTTTATCTATTTTGATATAGTGAGTGCAACGTCTTTTGGACTTGCACCATTTGCACTTACTGAAACTTGCAGTAGTGCAACTGCAAAACTAAAAGAAGAGAACAAAGAAAACCAAACTTCACTTTCTGTCTGCAACCATGCATTTAGGACTCACTTTCAAAGTGAGTTCTTTACATTATGTCTTGTATCATTATTAGATTGTTTTGGATTAAATCACTTTTATGTTCATTCCAAAAGATTAGATGTGCATAGAAAAGTTACCATTTTGTGTTCCCGTTATGTTTTTAGAATAGTAAAAGTGAGTTGAAACCTTGCATTCGTTTTTTTGTGATGCTTGGAACTCTGTTAAAGATTATATGTTTCCCTTCAACTTTCTATTCATGTAAATTTTGACATTGCCAATTCTGGAACTATTCTATGTTCAATACTCTAATAGATTTACTATTTTTACAGTTCTTTCTAGTTAATAGTGCTATTAGACATTTTTCTAATAGATTTACTTTTTATACTGTTGCTTTCTTACATGCTTAATTCATTTGTTCCTTGTTGATTCACTGTCAAGGAATTTTGCTTTTCAATGTCAGAAAATTTTCTTTGGTTCTGGCTCTTTCATCGATTTTATTTTTATTTTTTCTTCCAAATACTTGGAAGATATTCAACAATAATTAACAAGATCAGATATGCATATGCATAAATGCAATGTATGATGCATAAGTAATTTACATGTTTTCTTCATTTCGGTACTTGTCTATCTACTATATCATGTCTAGAAGATGTTCTTTGATTGTGATTCATTCACCACCATTCATAAATTATTCTGCCAGGTAAAGCAGAGATATATTTTAACGCAGTCCAGCAATGAGGTGGCTATTTCTGAAACACAGCCCATCAATGAGGTGGTTATGTCCGAAACACAGCCCAACAATGAAGCTGTAATGTGTGAAACACAGACCAGCGGTGATGTCATCATGTCTGAAGCCAATTCCATGCCACATCTCAACAATCAGTTTTCCCATCCTGAAAGTCTTCCTAATAATGAGTTCACTGATTTCCATATGCTTCATGAAAATCAGCTGCCTCCTCCTGAATCCCTCCCTCATTCCGAGCCTGAAACACTGCAAAACAATCAACCCACAGACACCAAACCAATGCTCAACAATAATCTGGCCCATTTTGAAACACTAACCAACAATCATCTGGCCCATTCTGAGCCAATATCCAATCATCAGCTGGCTAACTCTGAATTTTTGTCCCATGATCAGTTAGCCAATTCCCAAATGTTGTCTCACTATGAGCTAGCAAACAGTGAAACAGTGAACAATAATCAGCTAGTTGTTTCTCAATCGCAGTATGAGCTAGTCAATTCTGAGACCCCACCTAGCTATGAGATAATAGATGCTTCAGCACAACCCAACAATGAGGAACGTACCCCAGAAACTCAGCCAAACAAACGGAGGAAAAAGAAATCTATAGTCTGGGAACACTTCACCATAGAAACCGTTAGTGCTGGATGTAGAAGGGCATGCTGCAAGCAATGCAAGCAAAGTTTTGCCTATAGTACAGGTTCAAAAGTTGCTGGTACCAGCCACCTCAAACGCCACATTGCCAAGGGGACCTGCCCAGCTCTTCTCCGTAACCAGCAGCAGAATCAATTAACCCCATATACTCCACGTGGAAGGGGAAGTGGGGGTGGCAATGCTAGTGATACACCAAAAAGACGTTATAGATCCCCTGGCACACCTTACATGATTTTTGATCAAGATCGTTGCCGCCACGAGATTGCTAAAATGATCATTATGCATGATTACCCCCTTCACATGGTTGAGCATCCAGGATTTGTTGCATTTGTCCAAAATCTACAGCCCCAGTTCAATATGGTGACCTTTAACACTATCCAAGGAGATTGTGTTGCAACATATCTGATGGAAAAGCAAAACCTTATGAAGTATTTTGAGGGATTGCCTGGACGTGTTTGTCTGACACTAGACATGTGGACGTCAAGTCAGTCTGTTGGTTATGTATTTATTACTGGACATTTTGTTGATAGTGATTGGAAGTTGCAGAGGCGAATTCTCAATGTTGTCATGGAACCATACCCTGATTCAGACTCTGCTCTCAGCCATGCTGTCGCTGTTTGTCTTTCTGATTGGAGTTTGGAGGGCAGACTCTTTTCTATCACTTCTAATCAGACATTGAATGAAGTTGCTCCTGAAAATCTCAGACCTTTACTCTCTGTAAAGAATCCACTTATCCTCAATGGTCAGTTGGTACTTGGCAACTGCGTTGCCCGTACTTTTAGCAGTGTTGCAAAGGATTTATTGGGGTCAGCACATGACATAGTCAAGAAAATTCGGAATAGTGTAAAATATGTGAAAACATCAGAGTCACATGAGGAAAAGTTCCTGGAGCTCAAGCAGCAACTTCAGGTTCCCAGTGAAAGGAGCCTTTTTATTGATGACCAAACTCAATGGAATACAACATATCAAATGCTGGTGGCAGCTTCTGAATTGAAGGAAGTATTTTCTTGTTTGGATACTTCTGATCCTGATTACAAGGGAGCGCCAACAATGCAAGATTGGAAGCTGGTTGAGACCCTCTGCACATACTTGAAACCCATTTTTGACGCTGCAAACATTCTTACCACAACAAATCATCCCACCACAATTACCTTCTTTCATGAAGTTTGGAAATTGCAATTAGATCTGGCTCGAGCAGTTATGAGTGAGGATCCCTTTGTTAGCAACCTTACTAAAATTATGCAAGAAAAAATTGGTAAGTACTGGAGAGATTGTAGTCTGGTTTTGGCAATTGCAGTAGTTATGGATCCTCGTTTCAAGATGAAGCTTGTTGAGTTTAGTTTCTCAAAAATATACGGTGATGATGCCCATGCATATATCAAGATCGTTGATGATGGAATTCATGAGCTGTTTCATGAGTATGTGGCCCTTCCCCTTCCGCTAACTCCAGCATATGCAGAAGAAGGAAGTGCTGGAAGCCACATGAAGTCGGAGGAATCCCTAGGTGGAACTCTGTTGTCAGATAGCGGTCTTACAGATTTTGACGTCTACATCATGGAAACTACTAGCCAACAAATGAAATCTGAGCTAGACCAGTATCTGGAAGAATCACTGTTACCACGTGTTCCAGACTTTGATGTATTAGGTTGGTGGAAGCTAAACAGAGTAAAGTATCCAACTCTTTCCAAGATGGCGCGGGACATATTGTGTGTCCCAGTATCAACTGTTCCTCCTGATTCTGTTTTTGATACAAAAAGCAAAGAGATGGATCAGTACCGGAGCTCCTTGCGACCCGAGACAGTGGAAGCCCTTGTTTGTGCCAAGGACTGGATGCAGTTTGGAGCAGCAGATACTTCCAGTGCGGCTGTGAAAATGGGATTCTAGATGTTAGGTGGATGTGTTCTGTATTCAGGTAGGTTGTTGTGGGTATTTTACTTCTAGTTCGTAGTTTTCTTCATTAGGCTGTATTTGTACCATTTAACTGATAATTTGGATGAGTGGACGTGAATATTTAGTTTCTGGTGTAGCTCCAGTTTTAGATGCTTAATATTATAGCCTTGGTTGATAACTCCTACCATTTGTTGGAAGGTGATGTTTATTATGAAATTATCCCCTTTTCGGCATCAAAATTATGAAAGTACTCAATGTGCAATCGCAGAACTGATTAGGGGAGGTTTAAATTTGGCTGGTCGCCTGCTTGCGGGGCTTTGAGTGGGTGGTAAAGTGCTTATTTAGCCTTTGTCCCTCCTATCCTTAACTCTCTTAGCCCATTAATGGCTATGCTACTGTACTAACAAAAAACTATTGCTTAAATCTGGATTCTGGATTGTGGTTCTTGTATCACAGCGATTCCTTAACTGACCGCAGATTACTTCCCTTTCTCTCCATGTTTTTACCAAGGTATCTGGCACCGGCCTGCACACTAGAGTTGCTGCCAATCATTGTGTGTGTCTATCTATATGAAGCAATAATTATTGGATAATCCATGTAGCAATTTTTTTATTTGTTATTAATTTTTTACCAAAGTAAATTATTGTAATAGATACTTGGGGCATGTTTTCTCATTATATTTACTTTGAAACTAGTCTAGAATAATATGCAGTGACTAATTGCAATATAAGTGGAATCAAGGAACACTTTTATGATACAATAAAATCAATCATCTAATGTGCTAACTTTCACATCCGGTGTTTTGATTAAAACACTCATTCTTTCACTCGAAGGCAAAAAAAGCATTTAGGTTATTAAAAAAAATCTCCTAACAAATTTATTTATTTTTAAGATTTTATGTGAGAAAACTAATTATTAAAGCTTTGAATTGATTAGAGTTGTGTCTTGTGAAATATTGAACAAAATGTTGACAATTTAAACCTTGAGAATCTCCCTCCATATCAGCATATTTTCTGCGATAGATTTTACTCATAACCCAAGTTGTATAAATTAATACTTTTATTGACAATTGTTCGACTCCGAAGTTATCCCTTGAAACTGAACTATTTAGGGCCTAAATTAGTGTACTGCAGGACCCGTATAATGTGTAGGGTTATACGATTCGGCTTTATGTCATTGGGTATCATAGGCATGATGCGGTGCACCGTGTACATACAAAAATCTCTCATTATAACATCGGCGTTGGCCCAAAGCCTGGTCTTGTAATTGTACCAACCCAAGACTAACACTACGTTTGGATCAGCAGAATGTGTTCAAGCAAAAACAAAAAAAATGTCGCAGAGATAGAAAGAAAGCGGGGGAGTGCCAGAGGAAAGTATTTGAACCGTTTGGACACGAAGCAAAATTACAGCTTTGTCTTACCTGGTTGCAAAGCCCACTCAATGAAATAGAAGCCGAAATCAAGCCCACAAAAAATATTTTACACATAGTGTATTCCTTTTTTTTTTCAAGTATATCAAAGAATTTTAACCTTTTAACTCTAACCCCTATTTTTATCCTACTCATATTACTCGAGGTTGCCTCAATTTGTATTATTTAAAATTGAGCTAATTCATGAAACAGGGTTGGGTTGATTCAAATTTTGCAGCTTGTAAGAAAGGGGTGGGTTGACTGTGTCCTATTTTTCCTGGTTTTTTGTTGTTTTCCGTACTAACGAAGTATCATTTTCTTGGGCCAAAAAAAAAAAGGAAAGCGGTCTGACAGTATCACTTAAGAACAATAATGTGATCTTGACCAAAAAAAAAAGGAAAATATAATATGATAATCTATTGGGAATTGGGATGAATTTTTGTGTGTTCAGATTCATAGAGTATCTGTAATTCACCCATTAATAATTTACTATATGTGAAAATAGACTTAATTTAACCTTATTGAGTCTGTTTTTTCAGTAGATGAAATTGAACTGGAAAAAAATAATAATAACTGTAAATTTTAGATGCAAAATAGTTAGATGGGGAAGATGATGAGTCAAATTCTAAACCCCTTACTGTAAAAGATAGGGTGGGCAAAAGAGGGACAAAAATTGAAAGACAGCCTGAGAAGGAAGAAGAAGAATCAGCAGAGAATATGTACACATCATTGGGCTAAAATTTCTCTCAAAGTGACTCACAAATTACAATGGCCTTTCGGCTAAGATCAAGAAGTGTGTACCAAAGTGACTCAAACACCCTACACCTACGGTCCCAACACCAACCATTTATTAGAAGGGGGTGGGCTTTGTGGTCCGTTTACCTATTCCTAAAATTATTAGAGAAAGATTCTCCTTACCAAAATCCAAGAAAAATATTAAATGTCAATAAAAAATAAAATGAAAATAATGGACCCGAGAGTCCAAATGCCAAATCCAAAATAATTTGCCCTATCTTTAATCTTCTCACTGAGAGAGAGCCAGAAATCCTATCGTCCCAAACCAAACCACTTCTCTCGAAGGTCCAATTGGCTTCCCGGGTTCGTTCCAAGCCCAATCTCCATCTCCCCACCTCTGTCTCTCTCTCTCTCTCCCCCCTCTGCAAAACCCTACATCTCACTCCGGCGAGCCCTGGAGCTCGTTTTCCGAGTTTCCACCCCTTCAACAGCGGGCATCTGTCACTTTACTGTCGCAATCCCCTCGTGTAGCTGGTAAATCCCTAACCCTAATTTCGAGTTATCATATGTTTTTTTTATTGTCTTCGTTGCTGCACGAATCTGTCATGTATGTCTGATAATTATATTTACCTATCTTGTTTTGTTTTGCTCTGATTTTCGATATTCATGACGCGATTAATGTGTGGTTACTGAGAACAATTGGATCTGGTTAATTTTGCTTCTTGTGGTTTTTGGTCAATCAGTTGATTTTGCATTCAAGTCGTTCGAATTTTGTTGTAATCCATGGGGTTCTTCTGATCTGGGCTAATCATCGAAGTTAGATCGATCCCTGGATCCCCCCCCCCCTTTTTTTTTAACCATTCCGCCGGTGCTAGCCCATTGATATACCAATTTTGACCCTGGTTTTGTGTGGGCTCTGTTGGTGGTCTTTCTTTTTGTCCTTGATCGGATATCCGCTGGATTACTCGTACTCCGTTCATATTATGTAATGTTCCAATTTTTACTGAGCTGGGCCGACCCGACTGAACTATGGGCCCAAGTCGGGTTTGGGTTCACAGTTTGTGGCCGATTCAGCCAGACAACTGGCTTATGGTACTTGTAGTTCTGAATGGGTGATGTGGTGAGAACAAACGAAAGCAATCTACATGCATAGACTTACCTATCTGGAGCTTTCAGTTCAATTCTTCAATCCATTTTCTTGGACCCGCTGGCCGGAGCGGCCAGTCGAACCCACCAGCCATCCGGTTTGGAATTATAATTGGAACGGTTGAGCAATAAACCTGCCCAAAAAATATTAAAATTTTAAAATTTGTACACTGATTAATATCTTTTCACATGGGCCTTTCCCATCTACTGAAGCCCAACTACTACAGCTTTCAGCTTGACTTTGTCCTCTTATGTGGGGACTTGTTTCGCTATTTCTTTTTCTGCCAGGCGATGGGGAACTTCCTGCCGCCACCGCCTCCGCCTCCGCCCACCACCCCCAGGCGGAGGCGGTGGCTGCGGCTGGCCCGGCAGGGGCAGCCACTTCCCGTTGCAGCGTAGACTTAAGGGGCTCACTTCTGCACATCTAGAAATATTTGATTAGTATTAAATTGATATCTATTCAATAAAATATACATTTGATTAATACTTAAATAAACCAGTAATAAACTTGTTTGTTCTAAAATAAATTTTAATTTTCATATTTCTAAATTACAGTTCATTTTTTTTAAAATACAACTTTTATTAAAAATTTTTTGTTACAAATTTAATTTTTTATCATATTTGTGACCTGAGTAGCTTCGTGCGTACGAATTCCAAAAGTTATGGTTCAATCCCGTAGTACTCTCTTGGGCGCTGCCTCTTGGCATATTTATTTTAAGATTGCCAATGGCCATTTGGCCAAAAAAGAAAGATTGCAAATGGTTCTGATAGAACTGAAGTGCAATACATGTCAATGACACGATGAGGAGGTGTCCTTAAGCTGTTACGTCATGTCAACATAATAAGGATGCCAAATGAAAGTAATATTCCTATTTCCTAGTTTATCCAATTTCATATAGTTAGAGCAACATCCTCTGGACTTTCGCTAACTGAAACTTGAAGTAGTGCAGCAGCACATGCCAAAAACAGAGAGGAAATAAAACCGAACTTCAATTTCTGTCTGCAAGCATGGGTTTAGAACTCACTTTCAAAATGAGTTCTTTACATTATGTCTTGTATTTGTTGTGGAACTAATCTCTTTTATGTTCATTCCAAAAGATTGGATTTGCTTGAAAAAGGCGCTTTTTTTTTTTTTGTCCATTATGTTTTAGAAAAGTAAAAGTGAGTTCACTTCTTGCATTCATTTTTTGTAATGCATGGAACTCTGATAAAGATGTAGATGTTTCCCTTCAATTTTCTATTGATGGAAACAGTTTTGTGTTCAATACTTTACTTAATAGATCTACTACTTTTACAGTTCTTTCTAGTTTATAGAGCTATTATTCATTTTTAGGCTTTACTTGTTATACTATTGCTTTCATATATGCTTAATTCATTTGTTCTCTCCACGATTCATCGTCAAGGAATCTAGCTTTTCAATTTGTCAGAAATTTTTCTTCGGTTCTAGCTCTTTCATCGATTATATATATATTTTTTCTTTCATCTACTTGGAAGATGTTCAATGACTGTGAACAAGACCAGATATGCATGTGCATAAATGCAATTTATGATACATAAGTAATTTACATGTTTTCTTCATCCCTTTATCTATTCTATCTGGAAGATGTTCTGTGATTGTAATTCATTCACCATTATTCATAATTGCTTCTGCCAGGTAAAGCAGACATATATTTTAAGACAAAATGGCTACCCTTAAACAAGACAAACTGGTGACCCCTGATGTGAAGAATGAGCCAGTCAGTGTAGATGCTCATCCTAGCAATGATCTGGCAACTTCTGAATCATTGCCTGACAGTAAGTTGAAAGATTCTGAATCTCAGCCTTCTGAAACACCTAAGAAGGGGCTTCACACGCCTGAGAGCCAGGCTACTAGTGAGGGAGCAAATGCAGAAATATTGCCCAACCACGAGTTGGCCAATTCTGGAGAAGCTCCCAACAATCAGTCAGTGAATTCTCAATCAGTACCCGGCAACCAGCCAGGTGATTTTGAGGCTCAACTCAACAATCAGCTTGTTGATTCTGAGGCACCACCCGCCAATCACTTGGTCAACCCTGAGGATCAGCTAGTTAGTTCCGAAACTCCTCTTGGAAAGAAGCTCACCTCTGAAGCTCCACCCAACTACCAGCTGGTCAATTCTGAGACACTGCCGAACAATGGTCTTGTTAATTCTGAAACACAGGCCAGCAATGAGGTGGTTAATTCTGAAACACAGCCCAGCAGTGAGGTGGTTATTTCTGAAACTCAGCCCAGCAATGATGTGGTTGTGTCCGAAACTCAGTCCAGCAATGAGGTAGTTATGTCCGAAACACGGCCCAGCAATGAGATGGTTCTGTCTGAAATGCAGCCCAGCAATGAGGCATTTAAGCCTGAGACACAGCCTCGCAATGAGGTGGCCGTGCCAGAGACACAGCCCTGCAATGACGCCGTCATATTTGAAACACACACTAGTGGTGATGTCGTAATGTCTGAAGCCAATTCTATAACGCATCCCAACAATCAGTTCGCCCATTCTGAAATTCTTCCTGATAATCAGTTCACCAATTTCCACATGCTTCATGAAAATCAGCTGCCTCTTCCTGAATCACTCCCTAATTCTGAGACTGAACCACCGCAAAACAGTCATCCCACCGACACCAAGCCAATACTTAACAATAATCTGGCCCATTTTGAAACACCACCCAACAATCATCTGGCCCATTCTGAACCGACATCCAATCATCAACTGGCTAACTCTGAATTTTTGTCCCATGATCAATTAGCCAGTTCCCAAATGTTGTCTCACTATGAGCTACCCAACAGTGAAACAGTGAACAATAATGAGCTAGTTGTTTCTCAATCGCACTATGAGCTAGTCAATTCTGAGATCCCACCTAGCTACGAGATAATAGATGCTTCGGCACAACCCAACAATGAGGAACGTACCCCAGAAACTCAGCCAAACAAACGGAGGAAAAAGAAATCTATAGTCTGGGAACACTTCACCATAGAAACCGTTAGTGCTGGATGTAGAAGGGCATGCTGCAAGCAATGCAAGCAAAGTTTTGCCTATAGTACAGGTTCAAAAGTTGCTGGTACCAGCCACCTCAAACGCCACATTGCTAAGGGGACCTGCCCAGCTCTTCTCCGTAACCAGCAGCAGAATCAATTAACCCCATATACTCCACGTGGAAGGGGAAGTGGGGGTGGCAATGCTAGTGATACACCAAAAAGACGTTATAGATCCCCTGGCACACCTTACATGATTTTTGATCAAGATCGTTGCCGCCACGAGATTGCTAAAATGATCATTATGCATGATTACCCCCTTCACATGGTTGAGCATCCAGGATTTGTTGCCTTTGTTCAAAATCTACAGCCCCAGTTCAATATGGTGACCTTTAACACCATCCAAGGAGATTGTGTTGCAACATACCTAATACAAAAGCAAAACCTTATGAAGTATTTTGAGGGAATACCAGGACGCGTTTGTCTGACACTGGACATGTGGACATCAAGTCAGTCTGTAGGTTATGTATTTATTACCGGACATTTTGTTGATGGTGATTGGAAGTTGCAGAGGCGAATTCTCAATGTTGTCATGGAGCCATACCCTGATTCAGACTCTGCACTCAGCCATGCTGTAGCTGTTTGTCTTTCTGATTGGAGTTTGGAGGGCAGACTCTTTTCTATCACTTCTAATCAGGCATTGAATGAAGCTGCTCCTGAAAATCTAAGACCTTTACTCTCTGTAAAGAATCCGCTTATCCTCAATGGTCAGTTGGTACTTGGCAACTGCATTGCCTGTACTTTTAGCAGTGTTGCAAAGGATTTATTGGGATCAGCACAAGACATTGTCAAGAAAATTCGTAGTAGTGTAAAATATGTGAAAACATCAGAATCACATGAGGAAAAGTTCCTGGAGCTCAAGCAGCAACTTCAGGTTCCCAGTGAAAGGAACCTGTTTGTTGATGACCAAACTCAATGGAATACAACATATCAAATGCTTGTGGCAGCTTCTGAATTGAAGGAAGTATTTTCTTGTTTGGATACTTCTGATCCTGATTACAAGGGAGTGCCAACAATGCAAGATTGGCAGCTGGTTGAGACCCTCTGCACATACTTGAAACCCATTTTTGATGCAGCAAACATTCTTACCACTACAACAAATCATCCCACTGCTATCACCTTCTTTCACGAAGTTTGGAAATTGCAGTTAGATTTGGCTCGTGCAGTTATGAGTGAGGATCCCTTTGTTAGCAACCTTACTAAAATTATGCAAGAAAAAATTGATGAGTACTGGAGAGATTGTAGTCTGGTTTTGGCAATGGCAGTAGTTATGGATCCTCGTTTCAAGATGAAGCTTGTTGAGTTTAGTTTCTCGAAAGTATATGGTGAGGATTCCCATGCTTATGTCAAGATCGTTGATGATGGAATTCATGAGCTGTTTCATGAGTATGTGGCCCTTCCCCTCCCATTAACTCCAGCATATGTAGAAGAAGGAAGTGCTGGAAGCCACATGAAGATGGAGGAATCCCCAGGAGGAACTCTATTGTCAGATAGCGGTCTTACAGATTTTGATGTCTACATCATGGAAACTACCAGCCAACGAATGAAGTCAGAATTAGACCAGTATCTGGAAGAATCACTGTTACCTCGTGTTCCAGACTTTGATGTATTAGGTTGGTGGAAGCTAAACAGAGTCAAGTATCCAACTCTTTCCAAGATGGCTCGGGATATATTGTCTGTTCCAGTATCAACTGTTCCTCTTGAAGCTGTTTTTGATTCAAAAAGCAAGGAGATGGATCAGTATCGGAGTTCCTTGCGACCAGAGACAGTGGAAGCCCTTGTTTGTGCCAAGGACTGGATGCAGTATGGAGCAGCAGAATCTTCCAGTGCAGCTGTGAAAATGGGATTCTAGATTTTAGGTGGATGTGTTTTGTATGCTGGTAGGTTATTGTGGGTATTTTACTTCTAGCTCCTAGTTCTCTGTTAGGCTATACCTGTACCATATTTAACTTATATTTTGGATGAAGGACGTGGAATATTCAGTTTCTGGTGCAGCTTCAGTTTTAGATCCTAATATTTGAGCCTTTGATTGAAAGCTCCTTCCATTTGTTGGAAGATGATGTTAATCATGAAATTACTCTCCTTTGTTTTGGGTTCAAAATTATGGAAGCATTCAATCTGCAATCGCAGACCTGATGAGGAGAAGCCGAGGTTTAAACTGCTCATATACGCATAGTCCCTCCCAAAATTCAGTCATTCTTTAACTGACCACTGATTAGTTCTGTTTTCTGTGTTTGTACCAAAACTTCTGGCACTGGGGTGGGCGGCTCTATTGTTTCTTCCGAGCTTTGTGCTTCCGTTTGACAAATTTTGTCGCCTTAGCAACGTATTATTATTTAATAGTTTTCTTGCTTTCCTATGTTAGATATTGAAGCAATTAAGCATATAATAATAAATAGTTGTGGCATATCATCTCATTTATTATATTTTCTTTACCCACAACATATGCTCTGCTTTTCCTATTGGGGCCAATGAGGATGCTGCTCTTGATTTAAATTATTCGAATCAAATTTAAGTGATCTAGATTTTATTTGTCTTAATCTTGATATATATTTTTTATTTTAAACATAATAAAATAGATAGTTTTTTAATTATCAATTTCAAATAAAATGATGATTAAGATTAAAAAAATAAAATCTGAACCACATAAATCTAGGTAGAGGGCTATGTTGCTTATCTAAAAAGTGCAGAGAAACCGAGTGTTTCTTTACAATTAATCTTTTTTTTTTCTCCATAGGTAGAATAACTTAAAATCGAATCTAAATCGAATCTGTCACTTTATGCACATCAATTTTTAATTCAATAAAATAAATTAAGGAACATCAAGAGTATCTTCCAATTTTGTTATGGATCAGAGTATTCTTCAAAATAATGAAATTTATATTCTAAAGCAAGATATCCTCTTTTTTTCCCTTCTCCGACTACAGTCTTCGTACAGAATTTAAAGCATTAATCTAAAATATTGACTAATTATTTCTTTTTTTTGGATATATTGAGTATTTTGTAGTTATATAGATATTATTTTTAATATATTTTCCCGTTAAATGTAGTAATATTTTAAAATTTACGAATTCAAACTAAAACTTTTTAAGTTTTGAGATAACTTTTTGGTTAAATTAGTATATTGGTTCTTTAATTTTGTTTAAATTTTTATTTTGATATTAATTTTGAAACACACTAAAATGATCACTTATATCTCATTCTACAAGTGTTTTATAGTTGTCATTAAATATGCTTTTCATATAATTATTGGCTTCATTAATTATTTAATTTTTAAAAATTTTATATTGAGACCTAAATTAATTTAAAGATAAACTTATAGAAAAAAGACTATAAAACAATTAATAAAATCAATACAAACTAGCATTATCAAAATAGGCTAAGCTGTTTAATAAACAATCTTGTTTATTAAGGTTTGTATCTGCTCATATTAGTTTGAGAGCTAATCGGATCAATTTCTTAAAATAATATAAAATTCAACAATTTTTTTATTTATTATATGCTATCAAATAAATAAAAGAGAACAAAAATATTGGTGTAAAACAATAGTGTTATGAATTTATCTATTATTGTGAATGTCTATTAAGTTTCTTAACCTAAAAATTCATTGGAAATATGTTATGATTCTATTCTTTATGTGGATGACCATCTCCTTCAATAATTATGAATCTTTGGCTTCAAAAATTGTAACTCTTTAGATATTCATTTCTTACCTTTATATCATCTTTTATGGTATATTATTTTATATTTAGGATATGGCTTTTTGGAGTTACAAGCTTATACCGATAAATAGACACTTCATTTGCATTGAAATGTATGAATAAAATTTGAGAAGTATTCATCTTATCTTATATCTTTTCTAAATCTTCTCTTCTCTATCTTTTGAATTATTTCATAATACATTATCAGTATGAATTTGCTCTTGATCATTTAAATAAAAAGGTAAGATATTTCTATCTTATTCGTTAATTTTTTTTATTAGTTTTATCCTATTTGAATTATCATGTCAAATTTTACAAAATTTGAATTGTGGCCTTTGATCTTTTGGGCAAGAATTATTTGTCTTAGATTTTAAAATGTTGAAATTCACTTGGATGTAATGGGTCTTGGAAACACCATCAAAGAAGAAAATAATAAATCAATGTAAAATTGCACTAAGGTGATGATTTTCTTTTGTCATCACCTTTATGAGGTGTTGAAATTTGAATACCTTACAATAAAAAATTCACTTATACTATGGAATAGTTTGAAAGAAATATATGACCACCAGAAAATTATTATTCTTCCAAATGCTTGTTATGACTGGATGCATTTATAATTATAAGATTTTAAATCAATTAGTGAGTATACTTTTACAATGTTTCTTATTAGCTCATAATTAAAATTGTGCAGAGAAGTAAATACTAAAAAAAATAGGTGAGAGAAAACTTTCTTTACTTTTTATACCTCTAATATGTTCTTGCAGCAACAATATAGAGGAAAAAAATTTAAAAAATATTCACAATTAATTTCATATCTTCTTGTGGCTAAGCAAAATAACGAGCTATTAATAAAAAATCATAAAATCCATCCAACTGGTTCTATTTCATTCCCTAAAGTAATATGACTATGATTGATAATAATGAACGAGGACATGGTTGTGGTCGTGGTCGTAGTTGTGGTTGTGATTGAGGTCGTGGCCATGGCCGAGGAAGAAATAATACTCCTTATTAAAAGAATGGTGCTTACCATCGAAAGTGGAATAAAAGAGAAGAAAAACAATGAAGCACAAGTGGACAAAAAAAGCATGTGAAAAATTCAAAAAATTCATGCTATCGTTATGGTATGAATGGACATTAGTCATGTATCTGTTATACAGCAAAACATTTTGTTGATCTCTATTAAGTATCAATGAAGAAAAAAGAGAAAGGTGTTGAGACCAATTTTACTAATCTATATGATGATTTTGCCAATGATCTCATAAATATTAAGCACTTAGATGTATCATATTTTTTTATCAATCTACAAGAAAATAGTGATAATTAAAATAAGTTTACGTGTTTGAAATTATTTTTATAATTATAAGTTTATATAAAATTTTAAGTATGAGTTTTTATGATATTTCTTATACATTTATTTTGTTTAATTTTAGAAAATATGAATGAAGATATATGTCTCGCAGATAGTGCAAGCACCTAAATGATCTTAAAAGATAAAAAATATTTTCTTCAAATAAACATAAGTGAAGTTTACGTTACCACAATCTCTGGTAGTATAAAATTAATTGAAGGATTTGAAATAGCTATTATCATATTACTCGAAAGAATGAGATTTATTATAAATAATGCTTTATTTTCTTCTACGTCTCAAAAAAATTTGTTGAGTTTTAAATATATTCGCCGTAATGGATATCATATAAAGACTGTGTGTGAAGGAAATAATAAATACTTCTATATCATGAGTATTATTTCTAATAAAAAAATAATAGAAAAATTACCAACTTTCTCTTCTGGTTTGTACTATACAAGAATTAGTACAATTGAGATACATGTAACTATGAACTGTTTGGGCGTCTTGGAATAATAATGATGTAAAAAATTATTGAGAATTCATATGAGCATCCATTGAAAAATCTAAAGATTTTTTAATATAAGAAATTCTCATATACTGTTTGTTCTCAAAGTAAATTAATTATTAAACTATTACTAACTAAAGTTGGAATTGAATCTCCAACTTTTCTAGAATATATACAAGGTGATATTTGTAAGTTTATTTACCCACTGTCTGGACCATTTAAATATCTTATGGTATTAATAGACGCATCTAGCAAATAATCTAATGTATGTTTATTATCAACTTATAACCTAACATTTGCAAGATTACTTACTCAAATTATTTGATTAAAAGCATAATTTTTAGATTATATCATTAAGTATATTTGACTTGATAATGCTAAAGAATTTTCTTCACAAGCTTTTAATGACTATTACATGTCAATTGGAATAAATGTTGAACATTTTGTAACTCATGTTTATACACAAAATGATTTACCTAAATCATTTATTAAATAACTTCAATTAATTGCTAGACTTTTACTAATGAGAACGAATCTCCCTGTTTATGCTTGGGGACATGCAATTTTGCATGCAGCAGCATTTATACACATAAGACCAACAAATTATTATAAGTACTCTCCTTTATAACTGGCTTATGGTCAGAAGCCAAATATTTCCCATCTTAAAATTTTTTGAATGTACAGTACATGTTCTAATAGTTTCACCACAACGTACTAAGATGGAATCTTTAAGAAGGTTGGAAATATATATTGGGTATGATTCTCCTTTTATTATAAGATATTTTGAGCCAATGATAGGAGATACATTTACAATACGTTTTGCTGATTGTCATTTTGATGAGTTAGTTTTTTTAATATTAATGAGAAAAAGATAACAACTGGTCAAAGAAATTACGTGGAATACTTTGACATATCTTGATCCTTGCACAAAATAATATGAATTTGAAATTCAAAAGATAATTCACTTACAAAGTATAGCAACTCAACTGTTAGATGCATTTACTGACATAAAAAAAGTGACAAAGTCACATATATTAACTGTAAATACTCTTACAAGAATTGAATTCTCTGAAGGACAATCCATAACTAAAATAGCTAATGAGTCCAAAGCACTCTAGAAGTGTTGTGAACACCGTATTTTGTCCGGGCATATTCCAAAAATAATAATAAAATTAAACTAATAAAGAAATATATAAAAATATAAAAATAAGAGAAAAAAATCAAATAGGTTCTTTAAGTTTAATAAGTTAAAAAAAAAAGATTAAAAGAGAAAGAATTTAAAAATAAAATTAATCTAAAACAAAAAAAAAACAAAAGCCAATTAATCTAAAATTAAAACAAAAGAAAAAATAAAAAAAGGGAGTAGCAAAAATTCAAAATAAATGGAATTAAAAAAAAATCAAAAAGAAACTAAGAAAAAATGAATAAAAAAATAATTAAAAAAAAAGACTAAAAGTAGATGAACCAAAAAAATAACTAAAAGAATAATAATTTAAAAAGCAAACAAACACAAAAAAATAAAAAAAATAAAAAAGATTGCAAAAAAAGAAACAAGATAATATATATATTTGAAAGGGGAACCCAAAACAAAAACAAAAAAATTAATTAAGATTTTAGGGCCTAATTTAGGAAAACTTAAAAAAAAAGTAAATAAATAAAATAAGAAAGAAGACAGTCTAATTTTTCAAAATCCTATTGGCCCAATATTAAAATTTTTTAAGAAAATGAAGGCCCATTCCAAAAATTTACCCAGAACAAATTGAAAAGAAAAAATGGACCAAAAAAAAAAATAAACAAAACAATCTGCAAAAGTGAAGCCCAATCCGAAAAGAAAAGATAGCTGGTAAAGGTGAAGCCCAAATTTAAACCCAAACAAAAACCTACCCAATACCCGCCCGGATCCAAACTAAAACCTACCCGGTGCCCCGTGGTCCCCCCTTTCATTCGGTCCTCTTAGCTGGCAGAGAGAAAGGACGGACACAGAGGCACAGCAATGGACAAACACAGAGGGGGGGCATAGACACACTGGAGGATACGGAGGGGCAGAAAAAGAAAAGGCAGGAGGCGCTGAAAAGAAAAAAAGAAAAAACGCACAGAGAAAGACGGAGGGAAGGGGGTGACGCGCAGAAAAAGGAGTGAGAGATTGAGAGAGAGGGGGATTCGCTTTTTCGGATAAATGAAGGAATAGAGGCGAAAGCGAGAAAAGAGGGAATGATGAAGGGAAGCTGAGGACAATTGAAAAATCGGAGGAGAGGACGGAGAGAACAAGGAGAGGAGGGATCGAAAAAATTCGTGGGGAGACTGGAAAGAAAAAATGAAGGGGTCTGATTCGAGGAAGAGGAGGAAGCCCCTCGATTTAGGGTTCTGAGGCGTACAGAGCGAAAAAGGGGGAGACAGAGGGGATCCGAAAAATCCAGGGGAGGACTTTCGGATTTTTGGGGATTCAAAACGATATAGGATTCTGAGGAAAGGGGTCTGAAAAAACCGAACAAAAGAGGGATCGAGGGAGACGGAAAGGAGGTGGAAATTTGGGGGATTCGAATCAAAAGGAGAGAGTGACAGGGAGGAAGACGGGGGGTTTGGAATTCGAGAGACAGAGATCGACAGGGCGCACAGAGTCACAGAGGAGGAGAGATAGAGACGGAGAAAGGGAGAGCACGAGGGCGACTCAGTGTTACTGGGATTTGATCAAAAAAGGGTACGTTCTCATGCTCTCCATTTTTCTTTTCTTTCGATTCTGAAACCATGGAACTGGGTGCTGAAATCTGAAGTTTTCATCTTGCTTTGATTGATGTTGAGTGCTGACTATTTGAGTTCCCGATTCATAGGCTTAAGACTCATGCATTTTGGACTGTCATTTGTTTGTCTAATTTAATCGCAAAAAAAAAAACCACACTTCCCGGGTTTGGTCGTCTGTCTCAAATGAATTACCAAATTCACTTCAAGGGGACCTAGGGATATATCTTATATTTTTCATTTTTCTTTGATTCTAGAAGAATGAAGTCACATACGTGTTCCGTTTTAGGGTGTTAGGGTTCCAAGCTCCTGTGCTTCCAATATGACCTAACACAGTTATTTAGTGCTGAGATCGGAGTTCTTTAGATCACTTAGTTAAGGTCTCGTTAATTTGAGAAAGTCATGTTTGATACATTTGGTTGTAGTAGCTCCCAGTGTTCTTGTTGGATTATGGCTGAGGTACTTTGCTGGTTTGATTTGCATCACTGTTTTATAGGGGTTCTTTGATCTGAAGTACTAATTTGATTTGGAGATCTCAATTTGATTTGCATCACATTATTAATGAAGGAAATGCTCTGTGTTGGGTTCCTATCTCTGAGTTTAATATTAGGATTTGGATCAAATTCTGGTTGAATAGCATTTTAATTAAGCTTAAGATTTGGAGCTTATACTTTCTAATGAGATATGTTGTTGGTGACATTTCCACTCAATCTTGCACACATATGATGGATTTACTGTATGCAAAAATTTCTTGATCAGTTTGTGGCATTTTGTTTTATGCGCCTTGCCACCCCATGTACACTAGGTCACTAAATGTATTCCAAATAAGATACTGTTTCTTGGCTGTATCCTGATAAAACTAGAATTTGGAAAATCATGGGTCACTCATGCTAGTGGTTTTCAAATGGAACGTTTTGCTATGTGGTTATGCATTAGAGAATTCAGGATGCAGAATCTGAGATTTATTGTCGTTTTTGAGAAATTCCATTGGTTTGTGGTCAATTTGCCAAGATCTGAGTATGAATGTAATTTTTGATCCTTGCTTTAAGCATTGAGTCATTAATTATTGTTATCATTTAATTCCTAAAAGTACCCCTTCTGCTGCTCCTTTTTCCTATGCTCTGTATGAGGCCCGTCTCTGATGGAAGCAAGAAAGTGGATGCTGCCCAAGGAGATGAGGGGAAAAGACATCACATGGCACAAAAAGATCAAGGAGATGGAGTACAAAAATTGAGCAAAGATCAGAGAAATGGCTTCGCTATCCCATATGAAACTGGATGGGATATAGCAGACGGGATATAGCAGAGTTAAGTGGTTTGAACCCTTTTTTTTTTCCAAGTTAGAAATGTATGATATTTAACTGGTTGGACACAAACACACTAGGCAAATATCTGGACGTTAGGTTATCAGTTTATTACTGTTGTTATTTTTGGATTTATTTCGTTTTGTTTTTAGAATTGCCGTGTGGGATTTTTGGTCCCCTCAGGCACATAGGAGCAGATCTGAAGATCATGTGAAGCAATAAGCTTCCTTGGCATCTGTTAGGATAAGTTTACACATTTGGGTTTTAGAGTCCATATCAAATGTTTTTTTAAAGAAAAAAAATATAAATAAAAATAAAAATATATTAAGGAAAACATAAAGAGGATATTTAAATTGAAAAAATAAAATAAAACGAATTTCTTGAATTTAGAAAGTTAAATCTTAAGTAAACATTTTTTAAAGGAATAAAAGGATTAAAATAAAAAAAAAATCATCATCATTTAAATGAACAACAATTAAGAAAAAATAATAATAATAAAATAAGATAAAGAAACAAAATTAGTCTTTTGTTTTTTGGCTAAAAGTAAAAGTAATTTTTTATTTTCTTCATCTCCTCACCCTAAAAAAAAAAAAAAAAGAAACAGCATAAGAGCAAGAAAATTCAAATAAAAAATAGAAAATCAAAAGAACAAAGAAAAAACAAAAACAAAAAAATAGAAAAAAAATGATGAAAAAGGAAAAGTCAAAATATCAAAAAAAGTAAAATTAAATTTATCTTTAACAAACTAAAACACATCAACAAATTTTAAAACTTGTTTTATTTGTTAAAAGAAAAATTAATTTTGGTTTTCTTTACCTTTTCACCAACAAAGAATGCAAAAAAGGGTGAACAAAAAATAAAAAATAAACAAGGAAAAGAAAAAAGAAAACAAAAAAAGAAACACAAAATAAAAATAAAAAAACTAAATACCAGAATAAAACAAAAAAAAGTCAAAAGCTTGAACAAAAAAATACAAAACAAAATCAAACAAAACAAAAATTATAACAAAAAATAAATAGAAACAAAAACACAATAGAAAAATAATAATGATAATGATAATAAAAAAAAAGAGGGAAAAATAATAATTAAAATAAAATAGATAACAAAATAGTAAAAAAAACAATAAATGAAAATAAAAACAAAACAAAAAGAAAAATATGAAAGAAAACAAAAAACATAAGAATAGAAAAATGGAATAAACAAGGGAGAAAAAAAAGAAGAAAAAGGAAAAAACAAAAAAAAAGAATTGAAAATATAAAAAAAAAAGTAAAATTGCATTTACTTTTAACAAATTAAAACACATCAATCAATTTCAAAATCGTTTCATTTGTTAAAAGAAAAAGTAAGTTTTATTTTCTCTGTCTTTAAAAAAGAAAAAGAAAAAAAAAACAAACAAACAAAAGTAAAAATGAAAAATAATAATAAAAACAAAAACAAAAATCAAATGAAAAAGAATGATAAGAAAAGGAAAGAAAAATTAAAAATACAAGAAAAGCAAAATTGAATTTACCTTTGGCAAATTAAAACACCTTAACCAATTTCAAAACTTGTTTTATTTGTTAAAGGAAAAAGCAATTTTATTTTCTTTGTGTTTTCACAAAAAAAAAATAAATAATAATTAAAAGAAAAGGAAAAAACAAAATAAAATTAATAAAAAATAAACAAAATAATAAAAAAAACAACAAACCAAAATCAATCAAGAATTGAAAACCAAACAAAAATAAAAACAAAACCAATCAAAAATTAAAAATCAAATATAAGCTAAACAAAAACAACAAAAAACCAAAAAATTAAAAACAAAACAAAACATCAACCCAAATTAAATCATCAATTGAACTACGTGGACTTTGATCTCTCCTGAAGGGTACGTAGGCCCTAGGTTTTCATCCTAAGTCAAGTCCGCCCTTGTAAATAAAACATTTTTCTTTTCATATCTCTTCTTTCCTTTTATTTCAACTCCTGAATTTCTTTGTGTTTTATTTTAATATTGATTTCCTTTCTTTTTTTACTCTTAGCTTTATTTCCTTTAATTTCTTTATTCCTGTTTTGCATGTGGTTTGTAGGGAGAGTTAAAATAGAATTTAGGCTATTTTATTTTTGCACAACTAACTTAGGGTAACCGTTTTTAGTAACGGGTGTAGTGGGGTGCCTAACACCTTCCCCACCCACAATCGACTCCCGGATCCATTTTCTGGTTCGTAGACCATTTTCCAAAAAAAGGTTTTTCCAAAGTTTTGCCTTTCAAAAATAAAATTTTGGTGGCGACTCCTGAACCCATTACTTTATCTTATTTCATTTTAAATGTCGGTTTTCGATTTTCTATAGAAGAAAAATCGAATTTTTCGAATTTCTTTAAGAAATGCGCCACGCGGTCGCATTTTCGGGTGTGACAAGTGTGACAGACCAATTAGTTCAAAAGATAAAAATCTCCACAAAAGGAAATGAACAATTATTCATAATAAACCCATTAAAAAAATAAATACTCCTAAAGAGTCTAGAAATATAACAAGTAACATAACTCAATAAGAAGTTCAGGTGCTTAAAACTGATAAAAATGAAGAGATCTCAATAAGTTATATTTCTACGAGGAAAAGATTCAATCATAAAGAAATAGTTATCGACAATATCTTTGCATACTCTGTAGTGTTTAATATTATAAATGATAATGAGGATCATAAACCTATATCCGTCAGTGAGTGTCGATGTAAATGTGATTGAGCAAAATAAAAAAAATATAATTCAAGCAGAATTGAACTCACTTGAAAAATGTGAAGTTTTTGGGCTTATATTCTGAACACCTGAAGGTGTAATACCTGTTGGAAACAAATGGGTATTTGTGCATAAACGAAATAAGAAAAATGAAGTTGTGAGATATAAAGTATGATTTGTCGCACAAGAATTCTCACAAAGATCTAGAATTAATTATGAATTCACTTATTCTTCTGTGGTGGATGCAATTACATTTTATTTTCTTATTAGTCTGGCAGTGCATGAAAAATTTGATTTGTGTCTTATGGATGTTGTTACAGTATATTTATATGGTTTTCTTAATTATAACGTCTATATGAAAATCCCAAAATGATTTAAGATGCTTGAAGCATATAATTCAAGGTCTTGAAAACTTTATCCAATTAAATTACAAAGATCTTTGTATGGACTAAAATAGTATAGACAAATATGGTATAATTGTTTAAATGAATATTTGTTAAAGGAAGAATATAAGAATAACCATATATGTCTATGTCTTTTCATAAAATGAGCAAGTTCAAGATTTGCAATCATCATTGTATATGTTGATAATTTGAATATTATTGAAACTCTTGAAGAGATTTTAAAAGTAGTAGATTGTTTGAAAAAGGAATTTGAAATGAAAGATTTTGAAAAGACAAAATTTTGTCTCAACTTACAGATTGAGCATTTGAAAGATAAAATTCGTATATATTAATCAAATTATACACAAAAAGTTCTTAAAAGATTTTATATGAATAAAATACATCCATTGAGCACCCTAATGATTATTTGGTCACTTGATGTGAAAAATAATGTTTTTTGACCTCGAGATGATAATGAAAAACTTCTTAATTCTGAAATACCATATCTTAGTGCAATTGGTGTATTAATGTATCTTGTTAACAATATAAAATTTGATATAGCTTTTGCTATAACTTGTTAGCCAAGTTTAGTTCAATTCCATCATAAAGAGATTAGACTAAAATTAAACATGTTTTTCAATATCTTCAAGGTAAGGTTGATATAAGTTTGTTATATGAAAATGGATTTAGATAAGAACTCCTAGAATATGTAGATGGTTGATACTTATCTGATCCACACAAAGTCAAATCTCAAACAAGCTATATATTTATAAGTAAAAATGTAGTTGTATCATGATATTCCACTTCTTCAAATCATGCAGAAATTATAGTAGTTCATGAAATAAGTCGAGAATGTGTTTGGTTGAGATTTATAACTTAACATATCCAAAAAGCATATGGGTTATCTTCTTTAAAAAAAACTTCGACTATACTATATGAAGACAATGCAACATGTATAACTCAATTGAAGGAAAGGATATATCAAATGAGATAGAATAAAACATATTTCATCAAAATTCTTGTTCACTCATGATCTTCAAAAGAATAGTGATATTGATGTTCAACAAATTCGTTCAAGTGATAATCTAACTGACTTATTCACCAAAACACTACCTACCTCAATATTTGAAAAATTATATACTCTTTTTATTTCATTAGGATTTTTTTTTCATTGGGTTTTTTTTAGTAAGGTTTTAATGAGACATATTCCTTGTATTATAAACATTTAAGATGGAGTGTTATGAATTTACCCATTATTGTGGATGTCCATTTAGTTTTTTAACTCTCAAAATTCATTAAAAATATATTATAATTCCATTATTTATATGGATGACCATCTCTTTCAAGAATTGCAATTCTTTGACTTCAAGGATTGTTACTTTTTGGATATTCATTTCTTACTTTTATGTTATCTTTTATGGTATATTATTTTATATTTAAAATGTGACCTTTTGGAATTACAAGTTTGTACCTATAAATATACACCTCATTTGTACTAAGAGATATGAATAAATTTGAAAAGTATTTCTTTTATCTTATATATGTTTTAAATTCTCTCTTCTCTATCTCTTGAGTTATTTCATAATAAGAATTGATATATGAAAGAAGTCTAGCTAATATGAAATTCAAATATATTATTATGATGCCTTTATTATGCACAGGTGTTATTATTTACTAATGGCATATTTAACATTTGTAGAAGGTTTGCTTGTATAAATTAATATAATATATTATTAGTTTATTATTTTATTTAGTGTATATAATATATTATATAAATTTATATGATAAAATTTTTTTATATATCAAAATATTATATAATCTATCCAAGCTTTAAAGGGTGAAATTAGGCTTAACTTAACAGGGAACTCGAAAGCCTACGCAAGGGCTCCAAACCCCCTCTATCCCACGTTGAGATTTTATAAAGGATAGATAGATGTAGTCCAATGGCTAAAGCTCTGCCTTTGTAGATTGAACTCTTCTCTTTAGGCTCTGAGTTATTTTTAGGTAGGATAGTAGAATTATTCTTCGCCACTAGTGGTAATGAAGTTCTATCCAAATTTTCCAAACAAACCCTTGTAGCCTCTGTTCCTTGAAGAAAAGACACTCCATCCCTCAAAGAATAGCTTGCTCATCTGTCGCTCATCCACCCACTATAACTTTCGTTGCACATCCATCCATCCACTGTCGCAAGCGCCAAGAGGTAAGAGTTCATTATTCTCTCTTGTTAAAAACTAATTTTTGTTTCTCTAGTTCGATATTCCCCTCCCCTATTCATTTGGTTTTCTATTTGATTATTCTTCATTTATAAATTAGCTACTTACAATGCTTAAACTTAAATTCATGCTCATAAAAATTTAGAATAAACCTTATATATAGAGAGATCCATGGGCAGAACCTAATGCAAAATCATATAACGAATATACTTGTAATATGGCATCTTTGTTAATTTTTCCATGATGGTTGATACATAATGGTTGATATACCAAGTCTTTGTTAATTTTTTTTACTTAGTTTTCTCCTTTAATTCTGCATTTGTTAGTTTGCTGTGTTAGTTTTTATGTGTGTATTTTTTCTGTTGGTTTAATGCTAAGTCTTTTCTCACCAATTAATCTCATGCAACCACGAGAGTTTTAATACATCAATGCTCCAATGATTTGCACTTGGTTCTGGGCTTCAATGGTAAAGGATGATGTGTCACAGGGCATACGGTGTTTAAAATTTTCTTTTAGTATGACCAACTTATCTCCTAATGTGGCAGTAGAAGGAGAGGTGAGTGTACCTTATTAAAACCATATTGACTTAATTATATTTAGCTTTCATAATCTTAAAATGGAAATTGTTGTATCATATTCATGGGTATTGTGGGTTTTTCAAAAGATAAAAAATAAACAAATTTAGATTGCTCAAAGTTTGCCAGGAGAGTCTGATAGTTCTTATTTGTTCAGTTTTGGATGGATTGCTAGCATGAAGAAATGGGAGTATGTCTTTGTTCATATAACTTTATGTGTGGCTTTTTATTTTAAAGAAAAAAAAAACTTGTTTTCCATTTTTTATTTTATTGAAAGTTATGCTTCTCATATTTTTATATAAATGTATAATCTTTGAATTTCAGTTAAAGTATATATGAATACTAAGCTATTTTTTTTTTTTTAGAAGTAGCAGTATACAATCTTGAGTTTTAACTCAATTTCATCTAGGCAGTTTTCTTTTTAAATCATGCTTTTTGTTCAAATGGGGAGTTGATGCATTTTTCTTTAATCAAGTTGATGCATCAATGATGACCATGTGTCCTATTTGATTTGTTTTTCCTTAAATAAACATTGCTAACATTTAAAATAATGAAACTCTTCTCAACAAAACTATGATACTTTTAAAAGAAATAAAATTGTTATGCTTTTAGTTTCATTTACATATTTTGGTTATAGTCCAATACTGCATCCTACACACTAGTACTTGAAACACCAATTCATGTATTGGGCAGTGTATATTAATTGGGTGGGTGAGGTAAATGCATCTCTTCATTATGCATCCATCAATATTTTGTTACATTTCATTGACTATTGATTTTTTGTTTAAAAGAACTTGTGTTATGATCACAAATTGATGGAATATGGTTCTACAAATAGACATTTTGTCTTGTTTGTTTGTTTGTTATAATCTAGCTAAGTGCATCAATGAAAACAACATACAAAGTAGTTAATTATACTTGAGAAATGCATTTAAGTTGAATTCTCACAAACTTGCTGTACTTTAGGTGTAATCTGATAACATAAAAGAACAAAGCCTCTTTACTTCTGGATGTGTTATCTCTCACAAATATGATTTTATAATTATGTGAACAAACTTTTGATTAATTTTAAATACTTGAAGCTTTCTATTGAATATTGATTCACTTTTTGAACAACACTGCATGACCCCACTCGTTAAAATGAGACTATGTAATCATGCTTATAATTGGATGGTGTTGTGCAAACTATTGAATGTGGGGTGGACTTGGAAGCACCTAAAAGAAATATTGTTCTATATATTTTGTCACATTAAAAAATAAGAGCTTTATTGTTTTGTTTGTTTTAATATAATCCCACTATTAAAAAAACAAAAAAGAATGACGGGCTTTTATGATCATGGATGCAACCTCACCATTTCTATGAAAAGGCATTGCTTTTTTTTTAATTATTAGTTGACGATTAAAACATTTTTTTGTTTGATTTCTTGTTTTATTATTCTTTTGCTATTGTACCCTATCAACTTGCTGATAAAGAAAAAACATGACTAATAAGACTTATTATTCTTTTACAACTATTTTAATGAGTACTTCTAAATTTTTAGATTATAGATTCTAGTAAGATAGTTGACCCAAATCATTGGCTTAATGATATAAGTGAGCTCCTTAATGTCATGTCAATGTGTTTGATGATGGAACAAGCTTTTTTAGAGATGGTAATTGTAAGTATCACATCATTTCTACATGTGTGTCAAGTGGCTCAAAGACATCACAAGATATTATCTTTAAGGTGATGGGTGATACTAAGAATAAGAGAATAATCAAGGGTAGAGTTCAAAAGGAGGCTAATAAATGATGATGTTGCATATGTGGAACAATTCCAAATGGATATTATACATTTTGAGTGTTGTATTCTCTTTTACATGTTGAGGGTAGACTACAAGAAGATTGGTTAGTACTAATAGAAGAACAAGTTACTATGTTCTTACACATATTAGCTCATTATACTAAAAATTGTGTTATCAAGTTTAAATTTCAATATTCAAGATAAACAATTAATAGATACTTCGATTTAGTGTTACACTTTGTCGTCAGGTTACAAGAGAAGTTACTTAACAGGGCACCAAATCTAACTCTTGAGGATTGCATTGATCTATATGTCTATTTTGCCAACATATGAAAACAATTTTTCTTTCCAAACTAAAGAAAATAAATATGAATTTATTAAATTTTAAATGAAGGGTATTTAAAATAAATTAAGGGTATCTAAAAAATAAAATTAAGAATATTAAAAAAATCTATTTACAAATACAAAAAATATTAATTATCCTAGCCTTAGGGAATTTTATTTTTCCATAAATTAATATAACATAACAAATTTATATGAATATGGCACATTTGCAAGTAAATGATACTTTTATAAACAAAATTACTTTTTACCTTATTTAATGTTATATAGTGCATTATCAAATATTAGATAGTGTTGTTTTATATGATATAATGTCTTATACAATGTTATACCAAACATAATATAGTATTAAAATTTTATCAAATTTTATCTTATTAGACTTTATACAATCAATCCTTATACAATCATGCCTTATCTTATATGTCGTGCCAAACAGACCCTAAGACTATCTGCCATTTGTTGCATGCAATCGGTGACATGGATGACAAATTTTTAATTCATTTTGTGTTTTTATTTTTATTATTTACTTCCATTCTATCATCAAGTGATGCTTGGTTTGGAAGATTACGTGCTCTCGACCTCAAATTTGTTCCTTTTAAGGATTGGACCGTCCAAATCGGTTTAGTCTATAAATTAAATGGGTTGGACCATTTTGACCCATTTTAAAACGGATTAATTTTGTTTTGATCCAAATTTTGGCCCGTTTGAACAGTACCATGAGTCATTCCTAATGGAATCGGAGACTAGCAGAAAAGGAAACGATGATTTGCAGGGGCGTAGGGATTCCGAGATTGGTGATTTGCAGGAGATTGCATTCTTAGAGTGAGAGAGAGGCCGGTAGAAACCTGAGAAAGGAAGAGAGTGGAGAGACAGAAAGAGACAGAGCGCGAATTGAAGGAGAGTGAGAGAAGGAAATTTAAGGGAAGGGGTTGGGAGACACAGTTACCAAGGGACAAAGAGAGAAGCAAGCAATTTTTGTGAATTGAGAGGCATCCCACCATCGTCCGCTGCATTGTCTCCGTTTGTCAAGTCTCTCGATTCGGCCAAAAGGTGAACCCTTCCGAACCAACCCGTTAGCAAAACTGATTAAGTACTCCCAGTTCTTAAGTTGAAAAATCTACCATTGATTTGGGAAGTTGATGGGATTGATTTGCAGATTGTTACTCCACGGCCATGCTATGCTTTGCCCCTGTAATTTGCATTTGAATATCATTGCTTGCTTAATAGAATAGAACATGTGATTTGGTTCTGGTCAGTTAGCCTTGGAGTTCTAAAATTATTTGATTGAATTCTGAAATAGATTAAATGGGTTTGGGAAATTATATGCTTTTTGCATGGGAATAATTGTATCGCTTGGGTAAGATATGAACTGAATCACTGTTGAGTGATTGGGTTAATTTTCTGGTTCTTTTCTGCGCTCTGTCTTTGGAATATGGTCATGCTCCCCTATTGTTGACGAATATCTTGCTTATAGTTGTGACCAGAGGCGTGAGAAGGCTGCGTTTTATTTCTTTCTAGATTTGACCATGAATTACTTCAGATTGGGCATTCATATGATGGATTAGAATGTTGTTGTACTTTGATTCTAAGAGTAGTGTATGTGTGGGAAGAATTGGGAATGCTTTAAATGGTTGACTTGTGTTTGAAAGAACTAGTGCACAAGGTGGAAGTTGGCTCATACAATATTTTAATATCGTCTCCTTCATTAAAAATTATGATGGCTATCGGTCTGCATCTGTTTAGGATAAAAGTGAATTTGAAATGATGATCTTCCATGCTCATTGTTGCCTTGATTACCCATGTGATGCTGTTACTTGTTTCTTTGGTGATTCCTTTGAGAGAGAGCCCATTATTTTGGCTAATTTATCCAGTTTTAAAAATTGATTTTTTTAGGAAGTTAGTCAAACCATTTTCAAAAAGATAAAAAATAAAAATTCTATATTAAAAAAATTCAAAAAATAGAAAAGAGGGAAAATGAAGAGAGTAAGAAAGTGAGATTCATTTGGTTTTCATAAATTAAAATAAACCAACCAACTTAAGGCTATTTTGTTTGTGAAATCAAATTAGTTTCAATTTCTTTCTATTTTCACAAAAAAATAGATAAAAGTCACTAACCAAGTGCCATGGTTTTCTACTCCATTCAAACTGCGTGGGCACTGATCTCTTTGAAAAAGTACATAAACCCTAGGTCACTTTCTTAGGTCAAGTCTACTTTTGTAAACGTTTTATTTTATTTTATTTTTTCCCTAGCAAGTTTTTGAATTTAATTTTTTTTATTTAATTAAATTTTGTTCCTTTACCCTTCTTTCTTTTTGCCATGTCTTATGATCAAGGAAATTAAAATAAAATTAAGGTTATATCAATTTTATATAATTGACGTAAGGTAACCATTCTTCGGGAAGTCATAGGGTGCTTAATACTTTCCTCATATATAATTAACTCTCGAACTTGTCTTTGGCTTGCAGACCACATTTTTTTTTCTTTTAAAAAGGTTTTGCCCCCCAAACTTTACCTTTTAAAATAATTAAAATTTTGACAATGATTCTGATAAATAGCTTTTGAAATTATTTTTGGAAATCAATTTATTTTCTCTTTTCTTCGCTACATCTGTGTTATGCTCGTCTAGTGTAACAGTCATCCTTTTGAAATTTTATATCAGTTTCGCTCCTCCACGCTGTAGAATTAACCAGTTGACTAATTGCTCAAATGTAACTTCATGCCATCCTAGAAAAAGAATTTCAGAACAATTCAGCCTTTCCCACAAAAGATGCACGAAGTTAATGATGCTGAAAATTTTTACTGAAACAAACTGTTTGTTTACCTCCCTTATTTTCCCAAGGATGCACTTGAGAAATGAAGAACTTACATCTGTATACCTTTTGATCTTACAAGTTCTTTTTCCATAATAAATCATAGTTAAGTATTTAACTATGATTTGGGATGGGTCTTCAAACTAGATGGTATGCTCATGTTTCATGAAAGCTTGTGATTTGATTTTCTATAGCATACTCATTTGTTTTTTAAACTATCCCTATTTGATTTCTTGTTCATGTTCTAGTCACATGTGGGGTCTTCTATACTTTTGGTCCTGTCACTTTAGGTAATGTAGAGCAAATTTTTTAACAAATAGCAGGTGTTTTCTTCTCAGGCACAAATTAAGAATCTTCATTATGAATCTCACTTCGTTCAAGCAGGACATTGATGAGCTTATTGATGAATTTACTCAGGTTTTCTTTTTCCCTCATTGTGCTAGATTATTTATAATTTTTCGGACCTTGTAATTGTTTCCCATGATTTCCAATCAATATTTACCACATGCAAATTTGGTGGGTGTCAGGGTGAGTCAACAACTTTTGCTAATATGAAGAGAGTATGGCTGTCGAAGAAGTTCTCCTACATTTATGAAGCTAGTCCTTCTACCAACCTGGCCTTCTTCATGCAATCTCTGTATGCCCATTGTATAGGTACATGTGTAACCTGTAAACTCTAATGGTAGTAAAATTGTTACCCTAAGGCCTCATTTGGTACTGGGGATTAGTTTTTGATAGAATAAGAATGGGAAATGGAATGGAAATAGAAATGAATTTTGTATCCCATAGTGATATTTGGTATGATAGAAGAAAAAAATATAAATGTTTTTACTTTTTTATATTTAAAATAGAATGAAAGAGAGATTGAAAGACTAAAATATTCTTAATTATTTTTTATTGTTAATAATTATAAAATATAATAAAATAATTATTTTTAATTATCCATAATAATAATAAATAAGAAAAATAATTATTTTTTATTTTTCATAATAATAAAATAATAATATTTTAATTTTTAAAAATCAATTTTAATTATTTTTACCCTTAGAAATTCAAACACACAGGGGTAAGATGGTCTGAAAATTTGTTTTTCCTCAAGTCAGATTACTTTCCATCAAAGGTGTGAAGGTTTACACTCTCCCATCTTTGAAGGTTTCAACTTTCTCAAGGAAAAAGTTACTTTGCGTACCGAACGTGTTTTCCCTGCTCTTCCATTCCCTTTCCCATTCCATGAATGCCCCCTCCCTTCTACCAAACGAGGTCTAAGTGGTAAATGCAAGCCAATCACCTAATTTCATAAATTTATTGGCCAACTATGATGGTGATTTGGATGTTGAATGCTCTATTCTTTGCTAAATGATATTGCCATTATGTCTGAAAATTCACCATTATATAATATTTGTAAATTCAAGTATAGTAGTTTTTCTTTGTTCCCCTTACCTTTTTGTTTCATCACAGCAACTATTTTTTGCTCCCATGCAGGTTACATGGTTGGTACTGTTTCTTTTTTGCACAGATTGGGTGGTCTCTATTGCCTCTACTGCCTCTATGAGACCCAACCATTTAAACCTCCTTTCAGAGTTTATCTATCCCTTGGTATGATAATTTTTTCTTGGGTGATTGAAGTTATACATTCTTCAACCTCTTCATTGTTTCTGACTTATCTTTAGTGTTGGCTCCCCTTTCATATGTTTCGGTGGATATTAGCAATTTTAGATGATACCTGCTATGATGCAAGACGGAAGAAAACTGTTCCCCCCCCCCCCCCCCCCTCCTCTTCTCTCTTTTCATATGCCCTGCAGTGTCCCTGATGGACTGGACTATATTGTGTCTGCCGGGTGATTTCATCACTAAAAATTTACTTTTTTGGTTTTGTTGAGCTTAAGTTTTCAATATAATTATTAACATTAACTACCAGCATTATTTTTGGCTTAGTAATTGCCCAAAACATAGGTGTTTATACTTGAGATTCCAGTAATACTTTAAATTGATTTTGGAGCTTGAGTCAAGTAAAACCAAAAGTTAGTGATCTATATTGCGTTCTGTTTGCATCATGTATACTTTGACATGAATGTTTAAAATTTGACCAATAGACTGAGATGCGATGGCATGAAGAAACCAGGTCCTAAGTCCTCACATTTCTCTTGGGTTCATAACGCCGGCTTGTCTACTAGTTTCTATGTTAACATGATTTCCATCTTTCTTTTACAGGAGAGTTAAGGAAACTTAGACTCCTTGTTGCTGATGCAAAAGCAAAAGATATTAAAGTGGTACCTACTTTGGTAAAAAGAATGCTGGAAAGAAACATGTTCCTGTTTGGCTCTGTTGACTTAATGGAAGGCTCTGTCACAGAGACAGTAAACCATCTCCAACAATTACAAAATGCTCGTATTCAAGTTGCATATGAGAAGTATATTGCTTGTACTTATGATACCGTCTCTGTCACATTAGTTATGATGGAGTAATTTTCTCAACAACTTAATCATTTCCTGTTCTCCTCGTGGATGACAGGTTATTTGACAGTACTCCTGTTGAGCAATACATCCACATGGACCTTGTAAGTAGCACTGTAAGCGTGCCTTGTGATATGCAAATGAAATAAATTTTTGATGAGTTGTTTGCGGTCAGATTTCATATGGCTAACTTTAAGGTGAAACTTGTATCAACTTGTTAAGTAATATGGACTGGGAGCACTTCTAGGAGCTGAGAGTATTTTAAAATTCCTATTAACTTTGGGGAACTAGACAAAACAGTGGGAGGGTGTTACAAATTTGGTACATATTTATCTGCACTAATGACATATTTTATGTATAGCTACCTAATGTAATCTTCTTTTGTAATTTCTTTCCTCATGGAGATGTTTCAACATTGGCTTGGATAATGTCAGGTTGCTTAGTCAAAGTAGATGCTCATATAACATGAAATCCGCTTGTGTAATTTATAACTTGCATTTTAAACTTGACCTCAACTAATAGCTCCAAGTTGAGCTGACTTAATCATTGGTAAATTGGAGGACCAACCTTTTTGCAGGACAACTGCTACTCAATTCTTGGTTTCATCTGGGTAGATTTTGATTGCTCTAACTTTCAGAAACTAATCAGTCAGTTGAGAGATGTATTTTTATGTATTCTCATACTTATTGGGTTGATATTTGATTTATTTGTATCTAACATCCATTTTCCTTCCCTCATACCAGGGCATGGAAATTGATCTAAATTTACTGAAGAAAATGTCATCTGAATATGCCGAGGCAAAGAGCATAGCCATTAAAGGTACTTTGACCTTTCCTATACTACATCATAAAGTGATTCGAATAGACAATTTTTCTATATTTGAAGTGACTGCATGTGATGATATCACGTGTTTGTCTTTGTCGAGGTGTCAATGCAGGCAACCTTTGAAGATACTCCTATCAGTAGGATTTTATCTTTTCCCTCAGAAACTACTTTATGTAATGAGCTGTCAGTTTCTGGGGACATTCACTTGGGATGAATGCTGATTTTTTACTTGATTTTAATAAAGATGAAAAGCACAAGGTTAACACATACATGGGGGAACCACTATGTTATGCCCTCTTAATGTTAATTGTTGGAATGCATATTTCAAACATATCTGGAACTATTCGAAGAATGAATTATTATTAATTATGCCATCAGGATGCAAGATATTCAAAATTGGATTTACTGCAATTATTTTATGATCTACAATTTAATAAGATAATTCATATACTGGTGCAGTATTGTTGTCCTTTTATTTTTCAACTTATTAAGTTTGTAATAGTTTATTTTTACTTTCTTCCCTCTCTCTCTCTCTCTCTGAGTTTTACAGTTTGTCTAGTATATGAGACATTGAATTTTCTGTCCTGCATTATGCACGGAATATTGTCAATAATCTAATTTTTATATGCCTTGCCTTGTTTTTTTCTTAAAGAAGCAAGCAATGTTATAGATGTCCAGAACATAAAGCACATATCAGAAGATAAGGAACTGGTAGGAGATGTTGCCGAAAAGATTGTTGATGATTGGCATGCCCAGAAAGAAACCTTTTGTAAACAAACGGGATTGGGGGATGATGAAAGATATGGTCAGGTGCTGGAACAACTACTTCTAGAACATCGGGACGATGGTGAGTTCAATCAGGATGACAGACAAGTGTTGGAATCATGATTTCAAGGGCATATGTTATAGTCGATGGATGTTCATAACCTCCAATATTGAACAGGGTTCAGCGGTAGATAAAATTTATAAATATCTATAAATTGATCAGAAGCATAGAAAATGCCTATGGTTTACTCGTAGGTTGGAACTTTGAAATATACTATGATTATTCAACTTTGTATATAGCATGGAACATTATTTGCTCGAAGTATTTTCATCCATAGCTCAATAGCTCAAAATTTTGTTGTTTTAATTGTATTAGTAATTTAAATTGTAATGTCATGTGCAACGGTAAGATCGCATTTATATGTGGGAAAACACTGTTTATCCTGTCATTGAAGAATTTGTATGCCAAGAGCGGCTTCATTTGCTCCATAATATGAACTGCCGCACAACTCAGACGTGCTCTAGCCCGCAAAACCCTTTGGGTAGTGTTTGGTACACGGAAATTTTCGTTGTAGAAAATCTTGAAAATTTATTTATAAAATGTTGAAATATATAATAAATATGAAAAATTTAGAATTTAAGGGATATGCATGTTCTAAGTAATATCAGGATATTGATTTTTGTATATGCCTCATGCTTACATTTTTATGCATATGTCCAATTTCTTAAAAAATTAAGATGTGCATATACAAAATACGACCTTGGTATATATACTTGGAATGAGGTGAGAAAGGCAAGAAAATAATTTCTTTATTTAGAATCAATATTTTATTTTATTACTATCTACTCTTTTTAATTTAAATATTCCTAAAAACATAAATTTTTTTTAATTAATATTTTTTACCTTTCTTTTACTTTTTCTTTGTTTTTTTTTGGGGGGGGGGGGGGGGGGGGGGTCCAAACATTTATGCACCATGATATGAAGCGTCTTACAACACAGCATGCATAGCGTAGCGCCGTGGTTGGCAATATGATGTAGTAACTCATGAAGTAGCGTAACTCATGCAATTGAGCATCGATTCTCTATCTCCAAAGAGGAGAGTCGTACCACTTTTTGTTTTTTTCTTTAAACGTCCCCTGTTGCACAGCATTGATGCTACGCAACAGAGAATCGGTGAGCCATGCAATTGTTCCCATAATATTTTCAGTCACCACTCCAGCACCGCAAGCAATACTATCCAGACCTTGCCGACAAGAACAAACAGCGCAATAGTGTCATCCAAGCAACAAGACCAACCATTGGCAGATTGGACTATGCCCAATACACGCCAAGGCCTCATAGCCTACAATGCGCTTGTTCACGTTGGATAATCACCATCTTGGAGGAATTAGAAGTGAAGAAAAGAAAAAAGGAATCATACAAAAATCATGTTTGAATGGAGTTTTACTCTTCCCCTTCCCATGGCTTGAGAAATTTGATGGAATGGAATTCCCGATTCCATTCTTCGAAATCACCAACTATTCCAAGAAGGCCAATCCTTCGTGGCTTCCATTTCCATTTGCAAAATGCCTCAATCTTCCTCAAGTTCTCAGCCAAAGTTTAGACACCACCGCAGGGGAAACTGATAAAGTATTTAAATAAATGATGTCCTTCCTACTTCTGTCTTTTTTTTCACTTTTCTTTCCTCTGTAGTCTGGTATTAAAAAACATGCTCATCAAGATTAGTGATCCATACTGAAAATTTCAAGTGGCGGAGCATAAACTTCTAAGGAACGGGAATTAGAGTTTAGGTAATGTAATATTTGCAAGTGCAAATAGCATAGATGTCATGCAATGTTTAGACGACCATCTCAATTTTTTTTTTAAACCCCTTCAATACTCTATCATCGTTCTCGTAGCTTTCCATACTAAGAAAACTAATTTTCTTTGCCTGCAAAGCACGGCATCTGCAATGTAATACTCCGAAGGAAGGAGATGAAAAGAAAAACCCTCATAATACCAATTTCCCCGAACATTACCATCTCTAATATAACCTAACTAACAACATTAATAATCTCATAACTCAACCTCAACAATGTGAACTTTCAGTCCCTCCTCTGGCATATAATCTAAATTGAAAGTCATTAACCCAGAATCTGAGTTATAATCAAATTCTATCACATTAGAACCCACCAAGCACCTTCTTGGTTTGGCCGATGAATAAGCACCAAACTTCCCACATCCCTTGATCTCCATACGCAGTAAACCCACCAATTCATCACTCTTATTTTCTTCTTTTCCACCTTTCACCTCATACACGAGCCCTTCAATGGCCCCACCTGCATTGAACATCTCGATGAGTCCCATCGGAGCAAAACTCAATCCAGAACCCAAAACCTTCACGGGCGTCACAGTGAACATATCGTGCTCCAACACTTTAAGGGACACCGGCATCGCCACATTGTACGGAAGAACCACAAGCTCGCCAGAGCGGTGACAGTAGACTGCACAATCGCCGTTCCAGTCACTGTCGCCGGCGGCGGCTGCCTCGGATAAGAGGTGAACATCACGGCCTCTGATATACCCTGTGATGGCTTCAGATTTGGTTTGGTGGAAAGTGTTCTTCCTCTCTTCGCTACTCCACGCCGCTCCTTGGCAATTGTAGACGCCGATTACTCCAGTGTACTTGTTCATATTCCATATCTTCAACAAACTCACACCGTCTCTCGTCGGGTCTGCGAAGAGACAATCTTTGGTTGGTCTGCCGGGCAAACGGGGTTGAAGCACCGAGCCGTCCGGCAAGACGAGCTTCCTTAGGAGGTGGAAGTTGTGCTTCCCCGGCGCGTCGCTGACGTAGATGGGGCCACCGCTGATGGCTCTGGCGGAGGCGTGGTACTCAGCGGCGGGATGAAGAGAGTGGAACATGTCCCAGTCTGGCTGCATGATCTCGCCGAGGAAGACGCTGTTGTAGGCCACGGAGGCTATGTGGATGGTGTGCGACACCGGATCACGCGGGTAGAAATCATCGGATGCTCTCCCGACAGCCGTTTGTTTTGAGCTGTTGCATAACATCACATCAGATAAAAATAATCACAGGCTAAAAATTTTGGTAGGATTCTTGACTAGCTAAAGCGTTTCCCTACATATACTGGGTTACAGAGAATGAACACTCAAAATTTTGGTAGGATTCTCAACTAGGTAAAGCGTTTCACTCCATATACTGGGATACGGACAATGAACACAATGCGTCTAATTTGCCCTAGTGACCTTACCCACTTCAATAAACAAATTAACAAGAATACTATCAATTTTCGTTATTATAGAAAAATTTAATTCTATCATAAAGACATAAAGATTATAAACAAGTTTTCTCCAACTTGAAATAGTTAAATTAAATTTTTTTAACATATTTACTTTTATTTTTTAATAATTATGAAATAGAGAATAATATTTGATCTCTTTTATTAGATATATTATCATAATTATTAATTATTAAATAAGTTATTATTTAAGTAATCAAATATAAAATATTTTACAAAATACTATATATATTTAACAATTATTATATTATTTCCAAATTTCAGTTGTTTATAAGTCCTCAATATCTTTACTCTTTTTTGAAAAATCTAACTAGGTAGTTTTCAGCTATAAATGAAAAATCACCTCGATAAGTACTAATGGCAAAGACTAAAGGGGGGAAAAACTGTAAAGTTTTCTCCAAATCAAAAGAAACAAATTGGAACTTTTCTACATCCAGAGGGGAAAAAACAGATTAACCCTAAAAAGAGGAAGAGAGCATTCAGCTTTGGAAAGGGGAAATAACTTACCAGTAGAGTGCATCAGTATTGTGGCTCATGCAGGCAATACAACCATTATCCGGAAAGTTCCTAGCAATGGAGGCATCAAGGGCTTGATGGTACTGCCTTGTAAGCTCAACCCTTCCACCAAACCCACCACCCAGCGTCTCCAATATACACTGCACGTCAACCTTAACCCCATCTACACCCGCATGCGCCAGATAACTATGAAGCTCGTCGTAGAACTTGTACACATTCTTCGGATTTACCAACCCCAAGCCCTTCACCGCCATCACATCCGTCCTCCACGTCGGTTCGTTCTCCACCACCCCCTTCGACACCTTCGGGTACTTCATCTCTGACCCGTATTCCTCCATCTCCTTCACCCCCGGTCGTACCCCTCCCCAGTAGCCTGTAATCGCGTGCCATACATACACATATTTTAATCCATGTCTCTGTTTGGCTATGCTCACAATGTTCTTTATCCCCAATGTTGGATCTTCCTTGTTCTGGAATTTTGAGTTCTCTTTTATTCCTGTTAATCTCATCAACGAATTCTTCTCGTCCTGCGGATCGCCGCCGACCGATTGCCAGCCGTCGTCGATGATCACGAACTTCGGAGGGGTGCCACCGGCAGCGAGAGACTCGAGGCCGGACTCTACGCCTTCTTGGGTTACTTCCTGGTAAAACGCGTCCCAGGTACACCAACCGAAGTAATCGACGATTCCGGGGAGTTTCTTCTCTTGTCGGAGACGGAAAGTTTTCAGGTGGTTCTTGACTGCTTTGAACGCATCGTGGATTGTTCCGAACGGGTCTGTTCCTGCGCTGATGAAGAGGGAGTGGGTGAAAGATGACGTTTTGGTGTCGGGGTCGCCGCTTTCCAAGCAGAGCTCTAGCTGATCCTCTGCATTGCCTTGTAAGCAAGCTCTGAATGAGCCTTCGATCAGAGGGAGGAAGACGGTGTAGACGATCTGGTTGTCCTCGTTTCCGTCGTCGGATTCCAGGTGGGACCCATCTTTGGTCTCCACCAATAGGAATTGAGTCTCTAGAGGAATGTCCCTTCCTTTATCTCCCATCTTCTGAGCCATCCACCATAGTTTGAACCTGAAACATGCAAGGAAACGGACGTCCCTGAGAGTTCCCAGTGAAACGCCATGGCTGCTGTCGTCTTTGTCGAAAACGGCACCCAGAAATACTCCCTCCACCGGGCCCGAGGACGACGCCGACGTCTCGATCACATTATCCGGCACGCCGGTCAGAATTGTACGGTCCTTCACAATCAAGTTCCGATCGGAAATTCGAACAGCTGGTTTGATGGTCATTTTTTCAAATTCCGAATCTTCTTTCCCTTTGTTTCTTGTAGAACTTGAATCTCTTAGGTCTCCGCACGGTCTAGCGCTTCTCTGCAATTAAGAGCACTCGCTACAATTAGATTTAGGAAAACCTTTCATTAACAAATTTCTTAAATCGCAGTAAAAAAGCCATATCAAAATCCACCATATATTCACCTGAAAAGCTAACGCCGGTAAGATTCGACTGCAATATTGTCTGCAATTTCCAAAACATGCACAAGGAAACCAATCTCCGTCAGAAAACAACCATTAAAACAATAGAATTCTCGAATTTTCCCGGAAACCAAACGAATTCAAAAAGAAAAGCAAATAGAAGGTGAAAGAGTACCAGAAAATGAGAATTGCAGGGCTACTTGTGAAACTCTGAGAGAGTAATGAAACCTTGAAGCAAATGTGGATGGCGAAAGAATTACTGATTGGGTATTTATATTAGGAGACGATGAAGCAAGCCATGAATTGATCATCGTGAACAAGCTCCGCAGGTTTCTTATCCTTCACTTCCCTGTTTAGTGGTAACAAGCAACGGGCATCCTCCGTTTCCAACCTCCTGTGCAATCGAACGGTAATAAAACATTGTCGGAAACCCAAGTAGTTTCCTTTTACGGCAGATTACATCGCCACGTGGAATCCACTTGCTGCTTGCGATTTACTCAAGGCGAATTTTCACGGACCTTCTTCTGCGGTGAAGAATACCTCTAAGCTTCCATCTTTTTCCGGCTATTACCGAACACGTGTACAGTTTTCGTTGGGGATAAAATATCACGTGGAGAATAGCATTATCCTTAAAATCATAAAATAGTCGTGCTGATTTGTGTCCACGTAATTGCTTTCTTAGGTCTATCCGTTGCTTGCACGTACCTAACCGTAGAGAGGGTTGAAAAATCTCACATACAACCGCGTTCCTTGTCCAAAGATATTTCCACGTCATCACGTCGTATTCTTTCTTGTTCGATGAGTTTCCCACTAATAAAAATATTAAAACTTGGGTAATCGTAAGCAAAATAAAAACCTTTTAAGCAAGTAATGATGAGAATTTTTAACGTGAATTAGGTTCGCGCACGTCCAATAATTAGAATTTATTTTATACATGAATCTTTCTTAATTTTATATTATGTGTACATGATTTTTTTATTTTTCAAATTTGACAATAAAATTTTTAAATTTTTTAAATTTGTGTAAATAATTTTTTGCTATTAATCTGTTATTTTATTAACAAAATATGATATGTTTTAAATTTTATTTTTATGTAAATAATTCTCTTAAATTTTGAATTATATATAAATAGTACCTTTAAATTTTAAATTATATATAAATAACTTTTTGATACTTCATGGTAATAATATATTAATTAATAATATAAAGATTATTTATTCATATTTAAAAATTTAAAAAAATTGTTAAATTTTAAAAATTAAAAAATTATTTACATATAAATTAAAATTTAAAAATATTATGTATAATTTAATTTTATTATTTTAAAAATATTCAAAGCGAATTTTGATATTAAATATACGTGGATCTAATATATTTCAGAATTTTTCGTCAATAATTGCGATTATGAATCCACCGATGGGAATTATTGCCTCGCTGGCATGCCACAGGTGCAATGAGAGGGCCAACCGAGTTTTTTTTTTTGGCCTTTTGTGCAGAGCAAGTTGAAAAATCTTGGGAATGACAGGGTGCATCCACTTGTCCTCTTGGCTGGCGGGTATGTGTAAGAACTCGAGACAGATGGATACCCATATTGCGGGCGTTCAGTTAACTTCATGGATATTTCATTATGGTTGTTGGATTTAATATGATTATGTAATGCAATTATTGGAAGGAATAATGTACGCATGTCCGATCATTCATTAATAAGGATAAGATTTTGAAGCCCGTTCATGAATCTAATCGCATAGATATCAGATGCAATTTTGGGACTCCAAAGACTCAATCTGTACACAAAAAAAAAAATAAAAAAAAAAAATTAAACGCACTATTTTACGAATTAGATTTAAATATAATTTTTATGTTAAAATATAATAGATATATAATTTCTTAATAATAATATTATAACAAATATATAATTATCAATAAAAATCATATACTATGTTATTATTAATAAATTAATATAGTTTAATTACAAAACTTAACAATAATGTATAAAAAGTTATATATAATATTTTTTCTGATTTAAATCATTGCAGATTATCTATAGTAGATCTATATCCTTTATATACCTTTTTTTCAAACAATGTTAACCATTTATTTTTTTATTTTGAAAGAAATAAAATGTATGATAAAGATCTTTTTCAACTTTAACCAAGAAGACAATTCTATCTTATGAAAGTTAAAAGATTGTTTTTATTTTATGTTTTATTTTTTAAAATAAAAAATAATAACTAAGATTAAATGAGCAATGTGACATGAATGTTTTGATAAAAATTGTCATAAATTGCTTTTCAGCTAAAAACTATTTAATATGTGTTATCTTAAGTAAACATAAGTATCTAACGAGGCGTACGTTATAAAATTAAATAAATGCCTTTTAAATCAAAAAAATATTATAAAAATATTTTAAGATATGATAGAAAAATTTTGAATAATTCATATTGTATTAGAGAATGATAATTAAAAAATATAAATGAAATTATTAAATATAAATTTATAATTTTTATTATTGAAATTACTCGGATTAAATAACAATATTATACTTCTACACAGCTTAGCTGTTCTTACAAATTTTTTTTTCTTCAACCAGCGACAATTTCACATGATTCAACAAAGTTCGTCATTTGTGAACATGATCCAGCCAATAATGTCGAAGCACGAATATTTATGTAATATTTGATCACATAGATGCTGCATTTTTTTTCTGTGATAATAGTTCATCACGTGCGTCAGCATATTTTTTCAAAAATTATCAAAAAATAAATAAAACATTATCTTCACAGTTCACTTGAATATGGACAATTCTTTGGCCGGCCCTTGCTGAAATGGACAAATGCTACGTTTTATCGCCAACAGTTTGGGTCTTTGTGAAGAAAATTATCCATTCATCCATCTTTTATTAATTTGGCCACATACCCCTGTAATTTCTTTGAATTGCTATTCGGCCCACTGCCACTGTAAAAGATTCAAAAGCCGGAGCCCATAAAAACTCGGTGTGGCAGGTGAATATTGATTGTTTCCTGCGCACCCCATGCAAGATCTCTTTTTTGTTTTTGGGGGTCTATTTTTTATCATTTTAATTTTTTTATTGTGAAAGAAACCAAAACAGAGATAAAAATAATTTCTTAATTTTCACCAAACAAATAAAAAAGAATATTTCAATTTAAAACAATAAAGTATAACTTAATGTCTGTAGGGTGAAAATTTTAAAAATATTTTTAGTTTACTTTTTTATTTTTTAAAAAATAAAATATCATAATACAAAAATAAATAGTTAAAATTGCAGCCAAAAAAATAATAATTATAAAAGTATAAGATGGCAGGCAAGATACACAACACTATCTGTTGCACAAAGCAAAAAATTCAAAATTGCGGTAGACGACGCGGACTGATTCACTATTCTTCCTAAAAGAAAGTGCAGATTGTACATTTTTAATCTGTTTAAATTGAATTTAGATAATTTAAATTTAAATTTTATTAAAATTTAATATTTTAAATATAAAGCAAAAATAACCTCTTAATTATATAATTTTAAAATTTAGACAATTTAAAGCCACTCTAAAAAATTTAAATCACTTTTTAGGAAGTGCACGCTGTGCGGTAGACGGGACATGGATCCTCTGAAGTGAGGATCCATGAATTGCTTCTGAAGTATGAAACTACAGAGACAGTTTTATTGTTAATAAATTAATGTTAAAAAATATAAATAAAAAAATTAAGAGATATGTATGATATTTTTAGAAGCACCTTATATTTCTGCATTTCAGAGGATTCAAACTCGCGGTAGACGACACTAACACAAATCCAAAGTCCAAAAATCATCCAATCACAGTCTTACACGACTAGATGCAGATTATCACGTGGGCCCTACAGTTAATCATTTGGAAAGTCAAGTGACACGTGCACGGTCACGAGTGCGTAGTATAAATATCTACTTAGCCAGGGAGATCTAAAGATGAGAATGATGGAAATTTGCCCCCGACTTATCGTGGACTAGGGGTGTTCATCGGCCCGGTTGGCCCTAGGGGCCCGTCCTAGCCTGGTCTAATCGGGTCGGGTCGGGCCGGGTTAAAAGTATAAATGGGTATAACTTTAAACAAGACTGCTCCAGGCCAGCCCGGGCCACGGGCGAAGGTATGTTCCGCCCAACTCGCCCTAATAGTTACTTCTTTTTTTTTTAGTTATTAATATCTTGTCATCTTTTTTTTTAATTTTATTTAATTATCTCTGCATACTGTAATTTTTATTACTTATTCAAATATTCTTTACTTCTTAATTATTTTTATCATTGATGTGAATCCTTACTGATATTTTTTTTTGTTAAATAATGAAAAAATATATATTTACCTAAGACTAATTATGTTAGTATATCTTATATTTTATTTGATAATACTAGATTATTTTTTTATCATTGATACAAATATAAGAGTTCTAAAAGTCTATTGTTTTGAAATATATGCCTATAAGTTTGTGTAAAAATATTTTTATATTACAAGTATCAATTCATTAAAAAAAATTAATTTGGGTGGCCCTAACCCGTCCTATCCCAACATAAATCAGACTTATTAGAGTTGAGTAAGGCCACAGGTATAAAAACAAGTTTCATGTCTTAATCGGGTCAGGTATCGGATATACTAGATGTTCAGTTTGGTCTTACCCATGTACAGCCCTACTTATTCGGCCGTCTCGGGCAGCCTCGGGCCGCCCTAAAATCGGGCTTCTCCGGGCTGGGCAGGGCCACGGGTATAAAAATACGCCCAAGACCCTAATCGAGCCGGGCTCCGGGCCAAGTATCGCCCTGACCCGGCCCTGCCCATGTACACCCCTATCGTGGACTTTCGCGAAGGGGCCTTAGAGAGTTCTCAGCCGCATGATGCAAAGTCAACGATAAACTAAATTTTAAAATAATTAATAATTAACATGACATTTAATTTTTTAAATTGAGATAAATTTTATAAATTCTGGTTTTATACACAAAAAATTATTATAATTATTTCATCTCTAATTTTTATTTTGAATTTTATTTCTTTTAAATCATATATCTCCTATGAAATAATTAAAAAAATTATATATAATTATTTATATCTTTATTGTTAAATTTTTTAATCAAAATATGATAAGTAAATAATTTTTTTAATAATAATATAATGTGTATAATTTTTTAAAATAATTTTGTAATTATTTAAATAAATCATACACATATAATTTTATTTATTATATTTTAATTAACAACTTAATTATAAAAATATAAAAAACTGAATGTAAATAATTCCTTTAAAAAATATAATTGGTTAAAAATGATGGACTGGATAGTTGATGATGACTCTAGATGAGTGAAGAGAGTGATGGATAGCATCCAGAATATCCGTTTGAGTTCAGATGAAAAAGATCATGTTAATTCATCTATTATACCCTACACAAGATCACAAATATTATGTTAGTTCGTCTATTATACACTACCCAAGATCGCAGTGGAAACATGTCCTTTCAAAAATGTAGACATTTCGTTTTTCAAATAATACAGTTAGTCGCAGTTTTTTTTTTAATCTTTTTTTCACCCCAAATGAAGCATGTAGGATCAAATGAAAGTTAGGAGGATAAACCCCTTTGAATAACAATTAGGGGAAGAGGGTAAATTTATAGTCTAAACTCAAACTATGTCATTGTCTACAATAAGTGCAAATAAAAAATGCAAGGAGTTAAGAGATCAGATTAATTATCATTTTTAGTGGTTAAAGAGATTTTAAGAACCTGCCCTAATTTTGCTTGGAGAAGGGTATTCTTTTTGCTCAAGGGTTCGTTAATTTATTACCAGTAACCAACGTTTTCTATTTGTAAAGGGTGGTATAAAATCATTAGGATGCTTATGTCTTTCCTTGGCATGAGAGAATTTATTCTTTCGGGCTTTTTTTAGGCTTATTTTCTTTTTGTTTATTGAGTTCTCTTTTTTAGAATTAAGGAAGACAGCACACTCGTTAAATCTTTTGTGCAAGATAAATACCCTTTTAAACAAAGACTCACACCAAACCTAAAATACTTTGGTATCTGATTCCCTTTCTTTTCATTTCGTGCGCAATTAAAATTGTAAATTACTATCATCAGCCCAGTCAGCACACTATACTTTATGTGAAGCAAACCAAACAATCGCGAGGAATTTCATAATAATAGTTACACACACACACACACATATATATATACACACCTGTTTACACCAACCATTGTATATACCCCTTGCGATATCTAATATTTTCTGTACATTTTTCGTTATATATCTTGCCAGTTATCTTATATTTTCGATTTACACTTTACAATGATTATCAAACTTAAGGCATCTTTTTGTATTTTCTCAACAAATATACCTTTTATTTCACACACACACACACATTTATACAACGCTTTAATAAATATTGATTTATACTATAATCAAACAGGATCCTTGCGTCGCACAGGTTAAATCAAAATACCAAGTAATAAAATAAATATTTGGAGAGATAAATTATATGTTAAAGACATGATAATATCGAATAAAGAAACCATTTTTCAAAACAAGCATAAAAAGCATAAAAATTTTTTCATTTCAAGAATACTGTCACAGTGATTTATTATATAGTATTGTAATAAGATATTAAAAAGTATAAGACTAATTATTTTTCTTTTACTTAAGACTAAATATTTGTAATCAATTGGAAATTTGCAAATAATATGTCTGTATGTATGTATGTTCAACTCAAAAAAAAAAAGTCCACAAAGTCAAAATACTAGTTAAACATAATATGTGAAATATGTTAAAGTTTTTAAAATTATTATTCATAAAATCATATTTTAGACTAAAGATGTATTTGATATGTAAAATATAAAAAGAATATGATAATAGAAAGAAATAAAAAAATTGTTTAAAAAATAAAAATAATCATCATATTTTTATTTTAAAAAATAATAAAAATAGTGAAATAAAAAATATTATTAAATAATAATTATAAAAATATAATAAATATTACACAAAAAATTACATAAAAATAATCCTTTAAGTGAAAATTGCACTGCAAGTCCATGACAATCCATCAATGTCACATTCACGCAATTATACAAAGACATAACGGCTCAATTAATTATGGACTAAGCGCTGCACACTGTAAAACTTGCTCCGATAAGACGCACAATCGTTCATCGATGACTCTACCACATGACCAGGAAAAACCCCTTCCCACGCCAGATATGCTATCTATTACAATGTCATATTGCATTTTTTGTTTTCCCCGAAGTTTAACTACTTTAGCTTTTGAAGACGCACATTGAATATATTATTTTATAGATTAGTGTTTTTTATATTTAACAAGTAAATATATAATATAAAAAATAAAAATAAAATGAAACGAAAAAGAGAAAACTGATTTTATATACACCTTTATTTTTTCATATCACTTTAAATAGAAAAGTGCATTATTATAGAAAATCTCAATCCAATCTTAAGTATTAGGCCATCATGAGGGACTTTTTAACCGAAAAGCTACTCAACATCAGTTGTTTAATAAAATCAACTATATTTTTAATAAATGCAACTCTTCTAATAGTTATTTGTATTTACTCTTCATACCAAAAAAAAAAAAGGAAGAAAACTATTATCTATACAAGTTTTTGTTGGAAAAAAAAATTTACAAGTTTATCAATGTAGCATGAAAACACTTTGCCAGTAATTAATCATTATTCGTGCATCTACTTTGTCCAACATTTTACTATCGTTTTTTGCATAAAAATTAAAAAAATAATTATACTTTCAATATCTTTAATTTATTTTATAAAAAATTTAATGTATGTAACACCGTTTAAACAATGGCTATGCTCTGTTTATTTATTATTTTTAATTTAGATTTAAATAATATAGTCATTCTAATTGTTAAAATAATTTTATCATTTTCTGTATTGATTTTTGTTATTTTACTGCAATAATTATAAAAATGACATTGTTTAAATTGATACTAGAAGTACTACTTAAAGAAATAATATTTTTTAAATTGAACTTAAAAAAATAATAATTTATTTAGCGACCTAAAAACAATCCAATTATGTGTTATTCAGTTTGTCATTTATTTTTCATTCGGTTAAATTAAATTTTATTTGGATAAATTTCTATCCTCACCTTGAAGTGTTTAAATTCTATAACTTTCCCTTATATTATGAAAAAAATATACAAATCTCTATTGAAGCAAGAAAAAGACCAAAATAACTTTAAGAATATTATTTATGAAAAATATATATTTTTTAAATTTTTATTCCAATATAATTTATTTTGTGTTTAAGACCATAAATTAAATTTATTTTAAATTTTAAAATGACTACCTTATATTTGTCAAATATATATAATATTTGTCATGTTACATAAAAAATAAATATAATTATATTTTAATCAAAATAAGTTTAATTATAATTTTTTGTATGGAATATTAATATAAGGTATTTTTTATTTTAAAAAAACAATTTTTTAAAATGAAAATAAGGATAATGTAATTTATACATGGAGGACTACTAGTTTACCCATAAAATTCATGTTTTTCGTTTTCTCTTTGTTTGAAAAAAAAAAAAAACGCTGAAGCCGGGATTTGGCGCGAAAAATGGCTTCGATATCACTAGGGCAGAGTAAGGGTTTCAGTTTCATCCAACGCTGCCTAGTGGTTTGGTTCTGCACATTCAGATTCTTTGCAACAATGTCAAATTCCTCAGATGAGATTTATCAAATCAAATCTCTAATAACTTCAGATGACAAATCAAACAAGTCCTTGGGCTACTCAACGCTCCTGCATTTCCAACAACATTCTGCTCACAATCCTTCTTCCATTCAATCCTTGGCCGAATGTTCCCAAACTCTAATCTGTTCGATAGTTTCCGATATCTCCGACGACGATGAGGAAATGTGAGGATCATTCGAATTGTTACCTTCATAGGATCCGATTCCGTGCTTTAAAGATGATTTAATTATACACTTCTTATCTTCTTTCTTGCTTACAGAGCTGCACAGGCGTTGAAGGGTTTGGGCTTCATGATTTATCATCCCGTTATTGTGGCCACGCTTCGAGGTATCTGGGTTTATTTACGGGGGACAATTAAAACTGCTTATGATACAATTTCAGTTACTCTTCCATTATTCAATACCTTATCGAAATTTACAGTATCTATTCAGCTCAAGCCTCGGTAGGCAAGTTGGTGTGCGCCATGTCCAGTATGTTAGTTTGAATAATTTATGGTTGAAAAATGTCCTGCACCTAGGCTCTTGAGTTAACAAGCAGAACCGATTTTAAATGCACCCGCTTCGTAGAAAAACTACATGCAGTTTAAGAAAAAAAAGGAAAGGAAAGGAAAGGGTTTGTGAGCCACTTTGATTTTTGAAACACTGTTTTCCCTTTGGAATTGCAGTGGATGATGTCAGTTTGGTCTTAGAATCTTTGGTCAAACTCATTACAACCACAAAATTGAAGGTTAGTGTCATTCTTTTTCACCATGATTTTTTTATCAGTTGTTATAGACAGCCCCATTCCCCTCCACCCTTTCGGTATAATTACATTAACTTGCTCAACTCTTGATGCAGTCCGCTTGTAATTTAGGCGTATGGTGCATATCTGTCCAACAATTAGGTGCATCGATTCTTGCAACTCACTTCCATTCTTTGTTATTGGCAATTGTTCATGCCCTAGACAATCCTATGGGTTCTTTATCAACAACGTTTGAAGCTAGTCAGGTACAGTTCCCCTTCCTTAGGAAAATCTGAAGTATTTGGTTGTCGGAAAAAAGAAAGAAAGAAAGAAAGAAAGAAGAAGCATTGGTATTCCATAATAAAAGGGGCAAAGGAAAGGCATTGTAAGTTTTGAACTAACAGATGTACTTGACGAAAAAATTTTCCCTGTTGATGGAATGGAAGGCCATGGCTCATACAGTTCTCATCTTTTTTCTTTTTGGTGGTTACTTAGATTAGCCAATGGTCCCTTATAGTAGTTTTCTAAATGTCTATTTGCTTCCCCAGTTGATTGGCACACCATGAAATTTACTGTTCGACACAGGAAGAGAGAAATTTTGGGATAGCCTTCATATAGAAACAGAGTGAAAGCTTATGCTCATTTCTTCCCTGTTTCTAATAGTTTGGTAGTTCTATTGAGTAGTCTTATGCTCATGCATGGGCTAACTGAAAGATTGATTTCTGTAGCCATCATGTATTCATTTGTCTCTTGTTAAAAGAAAGAAAAAAGGAGGAAAGGCAGTCCGACTGTTGTACCTTTTCTCATTAATCTATGGATATTGTTAAATAAACTACATTAAAAGTATTCAAGCTTATCGATATTATTTATTATTACCAGATAAATGTTGGCACCACAACCTTGAAAGCAAGGCAGCGTACATGTACATCATATCCATATTGTCAATGTTATGCTGGTGTATAATTCATGCTTTTGACAACTGAATAACTGGAAATGTTTTTTTATATGTGCCTGATTACATTGGTCTTGGATATCCTTACACATTTATTATTGGGATTTATATATACTTGTAGAAAATTTTTTTCAACACTCATCTTTAATCTTTTACTTAATAGGCTGTAATAAAGCTAGCTGCTCAATTAAGTGAGCAAATGAGAAACTCATCACATATATGGGCTCCTCCAATATATAGGAGGCTTCTCAGCATAGATAAGAGAGAGAGGGATGCTTCAGAAAGGTGCCTGTTGAAGATCAGGTCAACAGTCATTCCTCCTTTGGTCGATCTCTCCAAGGTACCAAAACACATATATTATCAAAGTTTATTCAATATAAATAGGTAAATCTGTACTCTGAGCTTCAGTGGCATGGCATGATCTATTATAGTTAGGCCTTGAGGTTATTATTACGTGCTTTTACTCATGAAGTCAGTGGCTAAAGATTCAAAATACTTTAGTTTGAGTGAAGGCAAGTTTTTCATGGTGTAAATGCTTCTAACCCTTTCTGCCTGCATTTTAATGTGGCAGACCGTTATGTGAAATTAGTGAGGATTTTTTGGGTACTGCAATTGGAAAACAAATTTTTGAACTGATATACAGTGCATGGCCATCATCATTGGTCTATAAGGTTGACTTAATGTAAGAAGGCTAGAAGTTTGGCATGTGCTCATTGGCCTTATTGTTTGCTTCCTTCTTTCTACGTAGGTTATGGTCAAAGATATGAAGAAAAAATTGCTCATTGGAATGAACGATTTGCTTGATCAGGGTATGAAGATTCAAGCTATTCAAGCATGGGGATGGTTTGTCCGCTTGCTAGGGTCTTATGCTTTGAAGAATAAGCATTTAGTTAATGATATGTTGAAAATTCCTGAGCGTACATTTACAGATCTTGACTATCAAGTTCAGATTGCTACACAGGTACTTTATATGAGTTACTACATTGTATTGCCCATAAATTCATAGGGATGGACTATATTGGCTGTAAGTATTTTCAACATCATATAGTGACATGATTTTAAATAATGTGCAAAGTGGTTAAAAAAAATTTGATTTACATTTGGAAACTAATGAATAAAGCATTTGCTAATCATTAGCATCATTTATTAATTGTTGAGTATTGGCTTTGCAATGTGTCGTTTCTACAGGTTGCCTGGGAAGGTCTAATTGATGCTCTTATTCACTACTCAGTAATGGCTTCTCAGAAAAATACACCAGCTGAGGAGAATTCTCTTCAGAAACAGCATAAATTAGGACAGCATAGTTGTGACATCGAAGCAAATGGATTTTCAAAAAGCATAAAGCTGATAATGACTCCACTGATTGGCATTATGTCTAGTAAATGTGATATATCCGTCCAGTCATCCTGTTTGAACACATGGTGTTATTTGCTATATAAGCTTAATACCTTTATCAACAAACCATTGGTGATAAAAATGGTTTTTGGGCCTATTCTTGATGTGATATTTCAGAATGGACCAGATGACAAGAGCATCTGGTTGTGGAATGTGGGCCTTGATCTGCTCGCTGATAGTATTTTACAGAAGTGTAGGGATGTTTGCTACCAGTCAACTAACCAGCTAAGACCCAGAGTATCTGAAGTTGGACCTTCTTTATCTGGCAAATGCCCTTGGAGGCAACACCCCATTAAATGGCTGCCATGGGATATCAGTCAATTGGACTTTTACCTAAGAATGATATTTGTTCTCATCCATCAAGCATCGGGAACAACTGTCACTTGTGAGCATAGAAGTTCTGTATATGATGCTGTCTTGAAGATATTTATATGTGTTCTGAAAGGAGTTAAACTGGACTTGACAAATCCATTTGTTAATTATGATGGTATAATGTGGTGCTTAAACGCATTACTAACATTCATGAAAAGAATATATGAGGATTTGTTCTCAGAAAGCAGTGAAAATTATGATCTATATTACATTTCCTTTCAGTGCGTAGATGCCATCACTAAGGAGTTAGGTCCTTCTATCTTAGGATCTCCTCTATACAAGTTTGCATTAGACCTAAAGTCCCTTGATAACTTACAGTCAGTTGATCATGTCAAACATCTAAATTTTCCAGCTGTCATTTGCATTTCTTATATGGATAAGGTTTCTCCATTGGTTTATTTGATAGCACTTTACTTCCATATGATGATTCAGTTAATTATGAATTTCCCCCAGTCAGACTGCAATTTGCAAGGGATGTGTGAATATTTTAAGTCGTTATTTTCTTCAAGTGATCCCCTGGAAAGTCTTCTCACTTGTGTTGGCTTGTTGTACAAACATGTTCAACCAATTTACTTAAATATATGGATAGCAGTAGCTCAAGGTCTTAAACATTCTGTGCATGATGCAAAGTGTAAGTCAATAAAGGAAGCAATGTCTGACAAAGCCGGTTATTCTTCCATATGCTATCTTTTACTTTACCCCCTTGTGGTACACTCAGACATTCCAAACTTGGAGAAGTATCCTATATTATCGGAAAGAATGCCCATGCTTGAACTCGTTATTCAAACTTGGAAATCACTTTATGGATTTTTTAGTGCATCAGAATTTAGATGTTCAGCAGCCTCCAATTTCTCTGAGGATATTTGCTCATTGTTAACTGGGTGCCTTGATGAAAATGCTGGCTTGCTTGAGAGCAGTACTGATACTAATTTGACATGCAAGAATACAGATCTTGGCCTCCTTTATTTATCGGGCAATTTTATGATATGCATTCTAGAACAGATTCAGACTTCAGAACTAATTTCGGGAACAATCAGAAGTCAAAATGGTAGTTATAGCAAAATATCCTGCGACATTGAAAACTGCTTAAAATTTGCTGCTAGGTAAGTCCATATACACTGACTGGTGAGTGTATCTGCATAGCCATAAGGAGAGAATGAGCCTTTCTAGATGAAGTTGGATACTTGCTTGCTATCTGAACTGTCTGTCTTTCTTTCTCTGTATGTGTAAGTAATTGTTTTGTTTGCTATAATATTGATATTACTCTTATTCTGTATCTGAGTTAAAGATGTAAGAAACTAGAGTAGGCCCCCTATGCCAGCAGCATTGGAGACCATGCCTCCAAAATAAAATTTAAATTTAAATTAAAAAGGAGGCCAAAAAGAAAAGAGAGAGAGAAAACACATAGCCTAATACATGAGCCTTACTATTCATAGCTTATGAATATATGAGAGGAGTTGCACTATTCATTGCTTATGAATAGTGAGACATCTACTAAAGTTAATATATATAATAGATTAGTTTCACTGGCATGTCAACATGCTTTTCTTCTTTCTATTGCATTTGATATTAAACATGTTGATGCTTCTTTTGTTTTCTGGGGTTTTAGTTACACGATTGTTGAGATTATGATCGCAAGTAGTCAATTGATAGAATGCTGAACAAATGCTATGCCGCTTTGTTTAGTTGGCTGAAATTTTAAATTTTCTTTTTTTGTGCATGATCTTTGGGATTTATTTCTTCTGGGTGATTTTATACCGTATCAAAAATTAGGTTATGAAATACTTCTACCTATTTAAGTTGTTCATTGCAAATGATTGCCCACATTATATTGTTTAAAAAATTCGAGTTAGGATATCCAAGGGACTCATTTTTAAATTGCTGCTGCTCATTTTAATGTGGTATTTTACAGGTATATGAACTTCTTCAGGATGAAGATAGCAGACCCACTGCCTGGCTTTGTCGGGACTTCAAGGTCAGTCAATATAGTTGTTTCCTTCAATGCATGCTTTGTTGCTTTAGGAGTAACTCTCTGTTTGACTCGCACTTTGGCATAAATCACAGGGTATATTCTGCATTGGCACGCTTTGTCAGTTGCCTCCACCGGAAGCAAGATATTCTTCTTTTTCTTGAGGTTTGTTTCTTGATTTACTCTATCGTCAGCTGAATCTCGTACACTTACATGCTGCAAACTAGAAAAGGTGAAAGAACACCTCCCCTAAAAACCCCATGATAGAGAGCTTGAGTGGGTTGGCTTTGGAAAGGCAATATTGATAGGGATTATGCAATAGGGTCTAGACTGCATACTTTCTAAAGACCAGTGATTTTCTCAATGTTGAGGAATATCTGACCCATGATGCTAGAGTTTTGTTTTTCTGGCGATTTTTCCTTTTTTTTTTTTTTTTTCTGGGCGTTCAGGGGGGAGGGGGTTTGCAGGGGTTCATTTTGCGGAGAACCTCCATTACCTTGAAAATTGTCAATTTTTTAGAGTAGTGCGTAATCTTCCATTTGCTTGGTTGCAGATTGTGTCCTCTCCACTACAATGGCTATCAAATATAAGAATGCAGGATGAAAGCACCGATGATCAACTCCAACTCATGTGGACTGAAATTCTTAGTTGCCTAAGAAGAAGTCAACCGCCAATAAACTTTGGCTCAGCTTTTCTCAAACTTTATGAACCCCTGTTTGAAAAAACTCTTGATCACCCATATACCTCCATTTCAGAACCAACCATCAACTTCTGGAATTCCACGTTTGGCCAACAATTTATATTGGATTTCCCGCCCAGTTTGCTTCCTGTATTGGACAAGCTATCCAGAAACCGAAAGTTAAAACTCCAGAAGAGAAGCCTCCCATTTCTTCAAAAATGCCGTTCTCACGAAGAAGCCAGTGATGCTCTGAAGGGATACAAGGTGAGTTCAAAGCATAACAGTGGGTCTAAGAGAGTGGAATTAATGTTGGATTATAGGAATCACCCTGAGCAGAAAGAGGCTCCACCACTGCCTTTAAATTTGAAAAGAAAGAGGTTAGAACTAACCGAGCATCAAAAGGAAGTGAAGCGAGCACAGCAAGGGAGGCAAAGGGATACTGGGGGACATGGCCCAGGAATTCGAACTTATACTAATGTTGACTTTTCACAAGGACTTGAAGATTCTCAAGAAAGCCAAGAGGTAAGGGATTCTGAAGCCATATTGGAGATGTTGAGAAAAGCGATCTAACTGTCTTTTGAGAGTTGGGCTGACACTTGTACAGGGCTCTGCCCTTGCGAGTTGTGAATGCCCAGTGTTTATCCATCTTGATCTATGACGGAAGGAGGTTTTTTTTTTTTTAAAGCATAAACTAGTTTATATATCTGTGCATGTAAAATATGTAATCTTAGGGGTGTGTTTGACAATAGATAAGGATAGTGTACATTGCAATTAGTTGGTAATTTATTAATTTGTTTTATAATCATAATTTATAATTAGAGGTATTCTCAAATTTTTATTTGAAATTAAATCTTCTCCAAATTGATATGAAACATACTCTCTCTTTACTAAACAAAAACTTTTCTGGGTGATAAATTAGTCATTGAATTTATTTATTTTACAGATTGAGAGTCACAAGAATGATGATTTTATTTTTTACTATTGTTTTTGATCGAATAAGTTTACAAATAAAATAAACATGAAAGATAAATAATAAAGATGAATAGAATATGGACGTAGTCTCCCGTGTAAATTCTAAAATATTCACATCCGCTGTTTAAAAAATGAGGCTAACCAATCCAATTAGAAAATTAGTAAACTAGTTCAGTAGACTTATAAAATATGCTAGCCAAAAAATTGGTTGAAATGGTCATTATTTAAAAAAAAATTCTTACAAAATAGCATAATTTATTTTGAATAGATTTTAAAATATAAAAATATAGAAAAATAAAAAAAAATAAATTGAAAAAAAATTAAAAAAATAAAAATATGAGAGCAAAAAAGGTATATACTTAGTTATATTTTATACTTTTTATTATATTTTATTTCTTAGTACTATCTCCCTCAAATATCAAGATATTTGGGTAAAATTATTTTTTAAAATTTTTTAATAACAAATGAAATCTGATTATAATTCGTAAATCTCAAAATTTTAATATTAAATATTCTTAAATTTTAATTATAGGTCATTTTTAATTTTTCAATTAAATTTTTTAAAAAATCTTATGAGATATTAAATTATTAATTAAACATTCCTCCCTTGACATACTCAAGCTTCCGTCCTTATCATAGTCCAATGTTAATAGACAAATTTCATAGATTTGGCTGACAAAGAACGCATATAAAGTTGTTTAGTCAATTCATATGTTAGTATGAAGTTGTTGACACCAATGAGTCACATAATAGTGTAAATAGTGTCTGTTTTACACAGTTATTATGTCCTAAACTTTTGTAAACATAATAGTTCAACTATAAAAAATAACGAACAAGCGGTATCCAAAAAAAAGATAATAATAATAACAAAAATGTGATACAATCCCAGTATTTTGGGCATAGGTTATGTAGCATTACTTAACTTCACCTCGCTGACATTTTTAAATAACATGGAAACAAGTATTGGGTCCGAAGGTGCCTTAATTAGATGTCTCAAATATGTTTCATCCCAATTTCACTCCATCATTTTTCAATTTTGCATCCAATCATCAATTTGCCTTGTCTCGAATGTTACATTATGCCTTATGAGTGTCTTGCATATACTATTTTTATAAGTCCAAAATGGACCCTAAACCGAAAATACATCAGATCATACCATCAAAGCCCATAATTATTAGGGTATTCTCACTGACTATAAAAAAGAAACAAATTCCAACCAACTGCAAACAAACCCAATACCTAAAATTCAGCATCTTACTCAATATGTTACTGTAAATCTATGACCATAGTTCATCTTCTTCTTCTTCTAAGCCCATAGAGTAAAAAACTTGTAAATCCACCATCATCTCAAACAATAGTACTATAATGTTAGACTAAGCTTCCTCTTTCCTCTTAAGTCATAACCTGAGAACCAATACTATGCTATCATTTTTTTCTCTATTTTATCAATTTTAATATATTTCATACATAACTTGTCTTGTTAGTTTTATTAAAAAAATCAAAATGACAATAAAAAACCAGTTATTCTAATATATCATTGATATGAGAAAATATCCCTACAGTATACATCCATATTTATAAAATCTACAGCACTTGTAACACTCCAACGCAATAGTGAAACCTATTAAAAATCAAGGAAAATCTCAAGAAAACTGCCAAAAAAAGTCATTTAAACAAACTGACCACCAATGCGAATTTATATTTTATATGGAAACAAATTTGGGTATAATTTTTAGATTTTCATTATCAAACTTTTTAATAAAAATAATAAATAAATAATTTAACTGCTCAATATTAAATGATTAAGTTTTTTTATAGTTTCTTTGCACATTATATTTTTAACTGAGAATCTAATAGCAAACAAGCTTAAATATATTTTGGATCTCTCCAATCTTATAAAATTTTAATTTGGTTCCCTAATTAAAAACAGACAATCTTGCTTAATTTCTTTTTTATTTTTTTAATGATGCAATTGTGCCTTTTTGTCACATCATTCATAACAAATATATTGTCAAAGTTAACAATTTACTAACTTATATGTAATTAATATATTTAACACTTATTAACCCGTATTTAGTCTTTAAGTCAGTAAAATTTAAAGTTGACATTAAAATTTTTGAAATGGAATAACATTATATTGTTTTAAAAAGAAATACAAACAATATTAATTACTTTTAGATACCACGTTAACAATTTTTCTAAATTAAATAGATGAAAAGTGTATTTAAATCCAACAATTTTTTAAAATTTTTTCCTCACTCTTTCACATTATATATATATACATAAATATATATAATTTTGTGAAACTACATTGTTTAATGAGTATTGATTAATAATGTCACATCAACAGTAGTGGTCATACATTATTATTATTCTTTTTTTTTTTGTGGGACTCACATATCTTTTTTTTTTTTCTTTTCTTTTTATGCTGTGGGGCTCATCGGAAATTTTCTGAATCCCCTTACAAGATACAGGAACATATCTTAGTTTTATATCTATTTCATGTAGCTTACTTTTACTTAGCAATGCTATGTGTTAACTCCAATTTTTTTACATTGTTTTTTAGTCGTGAATAAACTATCACTCAAGCTTTTGATTTTGGTTTGTGTGTTTAAAGTTAAAATTTTTTACTTTTGAAAAATTTTTTGACAGGCAATTTTTTTAGTACATGATGAAATAAGGATTTCAAGTTATAATCACATGTTAGATTATTCACACTTGTTATGACCAAAGGTCCATTTGGTTTACGAAATTATTAGTGATATAATAAAAAAAGAGAATGATAAGAAGAAAGTAATTGTATAATTTATCTTATGTATGATATAAAAAAGATAAAAAAATGTTATTTTTTGCATGTTTAGTTGCATAAATATAGTATAACAATACAAATATTGTGTAATCAAATAACTAAAATGCCTCTCTTAAATTTAAAAGAAAAATCAAATATAATATTCTTCTGTTCAAGGTAAATGAAGCAATGAACCCATGTATTTAATATCTTATTAAACCTCCTTCCTCAAATCTAACGAACACTACAAAGCACTAGCGAGAGGTGGCAATACCATGCGTGTTGTCCATTGTTTCCAACCAAGAAGATCCTATTTGAATATCGCTATCGATTTAGGGATTGTACATACAATCCATTAGGGCACTCAACACCATTGACAAATGTAGCCACAAGCTTCGGATTATGCTTCCATGAACACTTGCAATGGAGTATCAAGTTTGTCCATGAAAGGAAATGGCAGGTGGGTGCAAAATCTGATAAGAAAAGCAAAGGCAAAATTGTGTCTGTTACATTTTAGCTCTAATCCTGAATCCACTTCACGGGCTACAATGGTCGTGTCTCTTTTTTATCAAACATCTCTCAGTGGTTTCATACACCAAATGGCCTCTACATTCATAATCTCTCATTTTAGCTAATTCATGGTTAAACCAAACGTGTCTTAAATCATCATCTAATGACTTCTTTAATAGAAATGTCATTTTACCATTATTTGATTCATTTCATTTTTGTTAAAAATAATAATTATGAGGTTGAACATTGAATAAAAAATTTATGAGAAGTTTTGTTTATAAGGAAGAAGAGTTTAATTGTAAAATCAACACATGAAATTTAAAATATAACAAAATATTTCTTAGAATTTTGGACTAAAATGAAAACGTTAAATTTCAAATAAAATTAATTGCAAGAGATCACATAATCCTTATGTAATTTTTTATATTAGCATTTTTTTTATCATAACTCAATGCTAGTTTACAAAGATTATTAAAATAAAGAAGCAGCCTCTTACAATTAATTTTAATTGAAATGGGACATTTTAATTTTAATTCAAAATTTAGAAGAATATTTTGTTATATTTTAAAATTCGTGTACCAATTTTGTGATTTAGTTTTAGTCTGAAAAATGAAATGAAATGAAATTTGCTACAAAAGAAAAAATATATAATTTAAAATATTTTATGAATTTATTATCAAAGTTGATAAAATTAAATGTCATAATGAAGTGAACTAAAATTTTGCTAAAGCACAATGCATTTTTACTAATTTTTATTTGATTAATACGTATTTTCTTTTTATTAAATAAAATTTTTATCTAAGACTGAGTGTCAGTACATAAATTTACTTTAATTTTAAAGAACAAGATTGGTGATACATGCGTTAAGGTTCATATATTGCTAAATTTTTAATTTCTCTATTTGTTTCTTCTATATTTTTATATTTTATATTTTTATCTTAAACAAAATTTTATGCAAAAATAGTGAAACACCCTAACACTTTTTTATCTACGTGAAATAGCATTATTTGATTTAATATATAAGCTAGTATGACATAAATTTTGACAATTTTCTCTAGAATCTAATGAACGAATAATTAAGTTATGGGTAAACTTTAAAAAAATGAATAAACTATCATTTAAGTCTTTAAAAATGCAGTTTATCAATTTAGTTTTAATAAAATTTTTTAAGAACTCATTAATATAACTTGTAAATTGATAAATTAGAGTTGAGAAAACTCTCGGTAAAATCACATTGATGAGTTCAAAAAAAATTTAGAATTTAGTTAATTTTTAAGCCGTTAATGAAATGTGTATTTTTAAGAATCCAATTGATAGAATTATTGACTTCTACCATGATAAAACAATTGAGAATAACAGTATTCATTTGAAATTTTACTGAGAATAACATTATTCCTTTTAAATTTTAGAAAAAAAATTATATATAACCTTCTAAAATATAACTTAATTATAACCTTCACATCCAAAATTTAAAATGTAATACTTTATATTAATTATTAAAAAAATTAAAACATTATATATCAATTAATATTAACATCTAAAAATCATGTCCTATCTTGTGTTTTCATTATTTTTTTAAATTTTTTTTCTAATACAAATTTTAATCTGTGTTTCTTCCAAATTCATGTATTTTTTAATTCCGTTATAGTTACTGGGATTACACATAATTTTTCCAAATTTTGAAACATGGTAATATACCTCAAATAATCAAAATCGCCGGCAAAAAAAAAAAACTTCAGTTTTTTTTCTTAAGTAAAAAATTATTACGAAAAAAATAAAGACAGAAACTCCCCCCCCCCTCTCTCTCTCTCTCGTTCTTCGAGTCCTTCTTTGTCTATCTATCCTCCCCTCCCCTCCCCTGATTCGGCGAATAGGTTTTCATATCCTCTTTCTTTCAGCAAACAAGCAAACATACAGTTTGACAAGGCCTTTTCTCTGCAAATTTGTAAACTATAGGGTTTCTGTAACTTCCTTTCTCATTTCGATTTTGAACGTAATTCAGATTCATTGCACTTGTCCTTACCTTCCTCACTTTACTCCCTCAATTTAGGGCTTTTCTTCTTCCTTCCCCAAAACCTCCCAATACGATTTGTATTCTGATTACTTGATCTGACCATGGAAGGCCGAGATTTGTCGTCGTCAACGGCGGCCCCATCTTCCAACCGCGATGCGTCTTCCGCCACTGATACTGATGATGCTGTTTTCTCCGTTACCGTTGCCCTGGCCAAAGACGCTGCCTTGCATTTCCAGTCTGGCAAGTTCGCCGAATGTGTGGAGGTCTTGAACCAGCTTCTGCACAAGAAACCGGATGATCCCAAGGTAATCCTCTTTCCATTTGCAGGGATACTGATCCTATCAACGTTATTTTTCTCTGTCTTTCTTTATTTCTTTATGTCAAATGCTTCTGAAATGGTCGATACTCATTATTATTATCTGCATCGTCCAAGTCTTTAGAGTTTCAAGAAGACCTGAATTTGTCTTCCCGCCTCGACACTTCTTGGGCTAGTGGTAATTTTTGTAGTAAGCGATATACATTAGGTTATCAGTCAGTTCGGTTTTGATTTCTTTTGAGTGGTAAAGTTCAATTTGGTGTCTACAAGGCATCGTATATTATAGGCACTTGCAGTGAAGCGTCTGTAGCTAGAACTGTTACGTTCGCTGGTTCAACTGGTTTACATAAATATCATCTGGTAGCAAGTGCGGGCATGGGAGGGACTAGATGCGTTAAGCTGGTTTAAATGGATACAGAGAATGTATTTGTTTGTTGGAATGTAAGAATATTGGATGTGGGGAGAAATTTGTTATGCTTCTAGAGCAACCACCTTATTGAATCTGAAATGGAAAGTTTGAATGTTTGGATGGTTTTGCAAGAACTTTGACCTCAAATTTTCAATGAGGACAACCTTTATCAGTTTGACTGGCTAGAAAAAATTTCGTTAGAGTGTTAGTTAAGGTTTACTTGATGCTTGTCTAATTATAAATGGAACGATTACTGGATGCTTGTACATCTCTAACTTAACATCGGAAATTATCCCCTTTTCGTGGAGTTAAAAATGTTTGGTTCTTCATTTGTAGTCCCTTTTCATGCTTTTAAGCATTCTTCTAATGAATTGGGTTTGTGATATGATGAATAAGTTTAAAGGATGGGGCCTTCGAGAAAGAAAGCCTGTAAAACTGATTTGTGTGGAAGAAATAATATGGATTACTATTATTATTATTTTGCGAATTTTAAAATTCATTACTTTATTTAATTTGGCCTTTGTTCCCTTTTATTTATCAAGTATCCTGTATAATAATTTAAATATTATATAATTAAATTTATGAATGATTTTCTACCTGGCTTTTGAGACGACATTAATTTTTGTGGAAAGGTGAAGCTCATTCTCATTCATACCCAGGCTTATTAAGATTTAAGAGGAAGGGAGAAGCATGAGCTTGATGGGTTCATGAGTCAGCATAACCCACTAAGTTCTGCCTATTTGCAGAGTGATTCTTTGATGTTGACTTCAGCAATCCTTCTCCTGAATATTAATGTCTAACATTCAAATCCTCATAATTCAGGTCCTTCATAATATTGCAATTGCGGAATACTTTCGAGATGGTTGTTCAAATCCCCAAAAGTTGATCGAATTACTTAATGGTGTCAAGGTATGTTATTTTATAAGGTGATTATCTTTTTGTGTTTTATCGAAAAGTGACATTTTCCCCTAGATTTTGTTTGTTGGTTGGTACTTGTGGACAACCATTTCTTTTAATCTCCATTCATTAGAAAACTGGAATTCAGATGCACTGATACCATTGCCAAATTTGAAATCTTATGAAAAGGTAATGATAATGATAGCCTTGAGTCATAATTTGGCCTCTTCTAAACAGGAGTCTGTGAGCCTCTATACTCTGGCAAGTGGCAATGAAGCACATTGGTGTAGAAACTAGATTGATTTCAAGTCAATTTCATATTATAAAGCTGGGAGTTGGTTTCTTTTTTTTAACAAGAACAGAGATAAGATTCCAACACCTGCTAGAGTTGAATGCAGTATATATTGATGGCAATGAAAATTTAAATCCCTTCTTCTGGCTGTAATTTATGGTAATATTAAAGGAGGAAAATATAGATGTGCACCAGGACCTAAATGATAAAATTCAGCATTAGGAAATGCCAGTGGAGAAAGCTTGAGTAGTTGTTTTTTTTCTTATGGAATATAATTCAGTAAAGTCCATTGCAAAAGATGGGAAATCTTGCTTGGGTTTTTGGTGAAGTTGGCCTGAAGCATGGTGTTTGAATTCAACGATTTAAACTTGACTTATGCTAATGTGGTTCATTTTTGGGTTGCAGTTTGAAGTTATCATCTCTATTTATTTGTACTAACTCCTTTTCACGTTGCTGGAATTGGTTCAGAGGAAAATCAATGAGCTTGCTTGGGCTTCTGGAGAACAAGGAGAGTCAGCCAACAGTGTTGGAAATAAAGTTGTTTTGGGATCCAAAGGAAGTAATGCTTTGGCACCTCAGTTTTCAGGTGCAAATAGCACCAGTACGATGTATACAGATGAATTTGATTCTTCTGTGGCAATGCTAAATATTGTACGTTGATTTTCCTCCTTAGATTTATTCCATTTCTATCCTTCTTGTTGTTTGTATAGACATATATTTGTGGCTAGAATATATAAATTTATGTTATTTTGTGATTTCATTCTCGTTAGGCCATCATCTGGTTCCATCTTCATAAGTATTCAAATACATTATCAGTATTGGAACCCCTCTATCAAAATATTGAACCTATAGATGAGGTATGTCATAGGCTACTTTACTGTTATTTTATTCTGAAAAATTAAATGATGTGTTAATGGTTTTCTTCTTCTTATTCTCTCTCTTTTGTGGTTCTCTTTCAAAAACCAGACAACAGCTCTACATATTTGTCTTCTGCTGTTGGATGCTAGCCTTGCCTGCCATGATGCTTCAAAGTCAGCTGTAAGTTCTATTTGATAATTCAATTAGTTGTTTTGATAAAGCCTGTATGATATTTATAATTTTAATTTAACTACTTTTTGAGGATTTCAAGTTTGTAACTTAATGCATTGCTATCAATCAACCTTGATTATAATATTTCATGTTTGTATTATGTTTTTTTTTTAAACTTTTTGTCTTGTGTTCTGGATATTTATTTTATAAATATATTGGTTGAGCGTAAATTTCACTGGTATACATGTTAGAAGCAAATAAATGTGTCCACTCCTTTTCTTTTCCATCAAACAATGATGACCGAGTGGGAAACAGTCTAGATTGGTAATGTAAAATTCATGCCTATTATGTCATGTGGTTGTACGGAAGAGATATAGTCTGCCTCTGATTGATATGGATCTTGTCAAGGCCAGATTGATAACTATAACCATTATAGATTACGTCTTGCATGGTCTTTTAATTGACCATCAGTTGATTAGTCGAGTTGGTAATTGAGAATAGGAAAACTTTGCCAGTTGCCCCTTGAGAACATCAAGTAGGTTGAGTATTAGATCTTGCTAATAGTATGTATTGGAAAGTCATAGTATATTATGATATTCAGTTTGGTTGTGGCTTCTGATGCAATTTGCTTGGAATACAATGAGTTTGCTGGTTGTTTATGGGGTATGGATTTCCTTTTTTTTTTTTTTTGGGCCTGATATGGGCCATGGATTCAGTTGCTTAACTTATTTCCATAATCTTGCAGCTTGCTTTTGGGTAGGCTGTTGTAATTGACAAATTACAGTGTATTCATTCCTTATATACCCTTAAGTTCTTGCTTCCATAGTCGTTGATTGTGAATTAGAAGGCATATTTCTGATTTGTGAAATGTATCAAATTGTAAGATCATGAACAAATTGAAAAATAGCTTGAAATATATAATATAAAAAATATGTAGACAAATAACATAAACAAAACACTAAATAATATGTTTATCTCAATAATTAACAAAAGTAATAAACTATATGTCTTAAATAAGTCAAAAATAAGTTCATAAATCATAAATTCCTAAATAATCAAGTGAAGACCTTAATTTACCCTCATATTGTTTTTGGACAATATTTACATTTAACATGTACAAATGATCCCAAGCAATATCCTTTTTTAACTTTCCTTTTAGGAGGCATAGTAACAACTAAGAACTAACAACTCCGCTGTAGCAAACTAAAAGACCTGAAGAAGGTGAAAGTTGAGAAAAAAAAAATCTTGCCTGGGGATGAGTCAAAGACAGGATTTCATACTCAAGATGCCCACTATGAGTTTTTAGTGATGTCCTTCGAATGCGCCTTATACTTTTAAGTCCCTAACAAAATGACATCTTTAGGACCCATGTATAACACTTGAGAGTTGCATTGTCATAAAAGTCTCCCAAAACAGTTTGGTTACATCACAAAAGTCTCCCAAGGTTGCTGCATTAATCAAGGGGTTCCATGAATCACCCTTTGGCGACCATTCGGGGTACTTGAGGACATATAAACAATTAGTGGAGGCTGTGTACTGGGAAGGGATGAAAAGAGATGTGCAAATGTATGTGGCCCAATGCACAACTTGTTAAAGAATAAGTATCAAGTCATGAGCCCAACGAGACTCTTACAACCTTTGCCTATACCCGAACAAGTTTGGGAAGATCTAAGTATATGGACTTCATCCCTAGTTTGTCTAAGTCCAGTAAGTATGATACCATCTTGGTGGTGGCTGATCGACTCACAAAATAGAGCCTTTCATGGCTATGTCTCATCTATTCATAGCCAAGGAGGTGGCTGTCCTGTTTGTGAAAGAAGTGGTAAGGTTACATGGGTTCCCAGAATGTAATACTTTTGGATCATGGCTGACTTTTCATTGGCCAATTTTGGAGAGAGTTGTTTAAATTGGCAGGAACCACAATTAAATATTGCTCCAAATACCTGTCGAAGACAGATGGGGAAGCCAAAGTTGTAAATTGTAGCCTGGAGACATATTTACATTGCTTTGTGGAGGGGAAACCAGCCCAATGAAGCAAGTGGTTACCGTGGGTAGAATTCTAGCTTAACACTTCATACAATCGTTTCACAGGAATGACGCCTTTCAAGGCCTTGTATAGGAGGGACCGCCTACCTTACTCGAGTGGGAGGATGGCCCATCTGTTGTTGAAGAGATTATTGTTGCTGTGAAGGAAAAAAATTTGATCTTGGTTGAGCTAAAGACCAATTTAGAGAGAGCCCAGCTATATATGAAGGGAAGAGTTGACAGAAAAAGGAGAGAAGAGTTTGAGATTGGGAATTTGGTGTATTTAAAATTAAGGCCCTATAAATTGAAGACAATAGCAAAGAAGCAAAATGAGAAGTTTGCCCCAAGGTTTTATGGACCCTATCATGTGTTAGAAAAGTGGGCATTGGTGTACAAGCTAGAGCTACCTAGTACCTCAAGGATTCATCTGGTATTACACGTATCACAACTTAAGGAGGCCTTGTATCCCCACACCCTAGTGTTTGACCTTCCTCCTACACTTATAGAAGAGTTAGAGCTTCAAGTGGAACCTGAGCTAGTCCTATAGACTTGAATACTCACCAATGGTAAAAGAAGGTGCTCATTCAATGGAAGTGCCTGCTGGTATTTGAGAGTACATGGGAGGATTATGAGACTAGAAAAATAGTTTACTCATTTTCATCTTGGGGACAAGGTGGAGCTCATAGCGGTAGGATAGGATGGGCCCACAGCAATTATGCCCAAATATGCAGAAGGAATAAGGAGAAGGGGACCAACATTGCTGAGGTGTCCTGTAAAGACTCTTAGTGTAACTAACTTCCCATGTGCTGTGTGAGGAGTGAGATAATGGGTGTGTGGAGGGTATTATCAATGAAGGAAGATTGTGGTGTATCGGAGAGAGCTCTGGTCTCTCGAAAACCAAAGGGAACTTCTTTTGTTTTCTGTCTCATTTTCCTTTACCTGCAGCACTGATTAGTGTATTGATCTTCCTCTTTATCGCTGTTTGGGGAAGAGGACACTAATATACATACATAAATAATACCAGTGAATTGAATGTTTCATCACATATTGTTTTTTATTTCAAAGAAAAAAACCTAAAACTCAAAACAGTGCATTCTTTATATATATATATATATATAAATTTAAAGTAATTGAAGTAGAAACTTATTTTGGCAAAATGCTACCTGCTGCAGATCAAAGTTCTTGGATGAAGTGGGAATTGTAGAATTGCATCCATTGATACATTTCCGGTGACAGTTCTGGCACTTGAATGATTTGGCCAGCAATATGAATTGGTGGCCATGTGAATAGAAATGTATTGTGTGATTTAAATATAACACTACTACTAATTAATGACATTGAGAAATTTTTTCTTTTGTGAGAGAAATAAAATTGTTACTCTTTTTTTTTTGGTTTTTAAGTGGGAATCTACAGTGTACTGTTAAGGACGTAGATGGAGGTTTTAGATTTCTATTGTTTATTATGAATGCAAATATAAGATGAAACTTCATACTGGAATTTGTTTAGCCAAGCATTATGCAATCTATGAAAGGAGTTCTTGCCTCTGAATAGTTAGGTCAGGAGGAGACTGTAAAATAATCAAGATTCTATGATTCACAGATGTGCAGGGGGTCTGCAGTTTCAAGAAAATGGACAGTCCAGACTTGGAAGAGAAACTTAAGAGCTCTTAATTAATAGACGTGTTCCCTTCTAAAGAGAGCAGAGAGTTGAAACAGTTAAGCTACACAGAATTGTCTGGACAGTTTTATGTTCTCCAAGAATTAATGGACTATTTAATATGTTAAGAGGAGCATGCAGTACACTAAATATTTTTAGAATAAGTGCTGCTTTGAAAGGATGGAGCATTAGGTTGGTTATGGAATTTAATGCAGAAAGCTTCAAATGATTAATTTTATTGTCTTCCTTCCTTGGTGGACATGTGGAGCGTGTATTATGTTGATGTGCTTTTTCTGTGTATTTTTTTCCTTCTCAAGTCTGTTGTGGAGGATGTCTTGCCCTCCATGTTTGTTTTCTCTCCTCCTAATAAAATTTCTTCTTTCACCAAAGCATTGTGCTGTCTTATCTGATGAGTAGCATATGTTTCTGAGTATGATCTAATATCCAAATTTACCTTTTGATTTTTTATGGCTTCTAGTTGGGAAAGTTTTGGAGAGGGGGTGACATTACAATGTCTAACTGTTTCAACTTCTACATTAGGAAGACTTTAATTTAAGTTAATATCATGCAAATGACTGGTATCATTTCTATTAAAACTGTTCTGTAATGTTTTGATACTGGATCAGACCAGCCAGTTTGACTGGGATCTGATTTGGATATTGGGCCAGATGTCCAGTCATAAAATAATATATTGTTTCACTCAGAAGTACTGAGGACCAGGAAAATACCTAGGAAGCCATCTGGTTAACTGGAGAAATGATTCGGTTCAAGATTCCAGGTTTTAAATTTTGTGCCTTTCTTTTGGAAATAGTTCGCTTTGGTGGGATTTGAATAGATAGGGGCTGGGTGTCAATCCTCTGATCGCATTGCCAACTGATTTTTCAATGTTATGTATGCCAGCTAATATATCTATTATAGTTAATTTAAACAAAGAACACTTTTTTATTTTATATTTTCTTGATCATTTGATAAACTGAATCAGATCTCGCCAAAAATACCAAACAGGTTATTCCTAAGGTATCTCACTGCTGGACAATGGAGAAATAAATGAGGCAAAGTTACTGAATCGGATCTGCGCATTGCACACATGTTGGGAAAGGCTATATGGGGCCATTGAACCTGCGACATGTCCTTTTCAGTATTGCTGTCCAAACAAAGATTTGACCTTTATAGGAGCTTTAGATTCTTATCTAGTAGGAACCTTTCCCTTGTAGGAGAATGAAAGGAACTGAGAATGAGATTTGGAAGAAAAAATACCTGAAGAATCAAGATTCCAAACTCTTATGATTACAATAAAAAGGAACAGAATCAGTTAAAGACTAAAGGGACTGAAGCTTACTACTTTCTTTAATATTAAATGGAAAATCCAAGATTGATTGGAATTGTGAAAAATATTAACTACATACATTTTTGTCCAATTCATATGTTCTTCACATGGCAGATGGTTAGTTACTGAAGATTGTTGTCCTGATAAATTAAATCTTTCTTCCCTTGTCATTTTTGGACTTTCCGGTTGAATTTTCTCAATGGTGTTACATTGAGTTAACCATCTGGACTTTTCTTTGTTGCTATTAGAAGGTATTTTAAGTTGTGCACTTGGAAGTGTAATTCTTGATAGTTGAAGATGGAAAATTAGTTTTTATAATAAAGAATTATATGTGACATTGTGTTATGGCAGCCCTAGTTTTTTTAATGGGCTTTTATATCTTTATATGGACGAACTAAAAGGTAGTTTGTTTGGACTTTGAAAACTCTACCCTAATGTATATGTTGGTCAAACTGAAATTGTTAAAGTACACAAGAAGAGATGTTGTGTAATTTTGTTGTTCCCTGATAAAATGAGGTATAAAACTTTCTTTTCATATATTATTTCACTTTTCCCCTTGCATCCTAATTTTATTTTATCAATCAGTCGAGTAATGGCATAAATATTTATTTTTCCCCCTTTTTTTGTAGCTTTATAATTTTTACAAGTGCATTGTTCTGATGCTGAAATCTGTTTTGTTTAGGATGTATTGACTTATCTGGAAAAAGCATTTGGTGTTAGTTGTGTGAGTCAAGGTGACAATGTGAATTCAGCACAGCAACAATTTGCTAACCTAATTACAAAGTCTTCATCTGTCTCAACTAGTGCATCAGCTGCTGATGCATCCAGTTCAGATTTAGGTTCAAGTGTTAATGCATCTGAAAATCATCTATCCAGAGCTTTATCTGAAGAGACATTTGAGTATGAAGCCATGATATTGGACATGGGTGGACAAAATTTAGCAAGGCCGACAGGCCCGTCATCAAATGATCATTCAAGGGCTCTGGTTGATCAGTTGTCTACTGTTGAGTTAAAGCTTAAATTGCAACTTTACAAGGTTCGGTTTCTGCTTCTTACAAGGAACTTGAAGCTAGCAAAACGTGAAGTCAAGTTGGCTATAAACGTTGGACGTGGAAGAGACTCATCCATGGCTCTTCTTTTGAAATCTCAGCTTGAATATGCTCGTGGTAACCACCGCAAAGCAATAAAGCTATTGATGGCATCAGGTAATCGGACTGATACAGCATTTTCAAGCATTTTCAACAACAATCTGGGGTGCATTTATTATCAGCTTGGGAAACACCAGACATCATCATTGTTCTTCTCAAAGGCATTAACTGATTGTTCATCTCTTAGGAAGGAGCAACCACTAAAGCTAGCCACTTTCTCACAGGATAACTCTCTCCAGATTATATATAATAGTGGTGTGCAGTACTTGGCTTGTGGGAAGCCAGTCCTTGCAGCTCGCTGTTTTGAGAAGGCTAGTTTGGTCTTCTGTAAACAGCCTCTCTTGTGGCTTAGACTCTCAGAATGCTGTCTGATGGCATTGGAGAAGGGCCTAATTACATCAAATCGGGTTCCATCAGACATTTCAGAAGTTGGAGTTTGTGTTGTTGGGGAGGGAAAATGGAGGCAACTTGTCGTGGAAGATCAGATTCCAAGAAATAGACATGTGAACTCGTCTGAGAGGGATGATTGTTGTCCAAGCAATGATGGACAACTGAACTTATCAATGTCTTTTGCTCGGCAGTGTCTCTTAAATGCCCTAAACTTGCTGGACTCCTACAGGACGAGTTTGAAGTCTGGTTTGCCCTCAAATTCTTCTGTGGAGGAAAACAATTCAAGTGAATTGTTGTCTGCCAAGAATTCCAATCATAAAAACTTACAGGGCATTGATTCCAAGGCATTTTCAGTAGCAGTAGGTCTAGGTCAGATTAATTCAAATGGGGACACAAGAGAGCAGAAGGGAGGAAGTAGTCAGGAATTCATTCAGAACTCCCTATCCTATTATGAAGACATCTGTAGACGAGAAAATCAATTAATTAAGCAAGCTATTCTTGCCAATTTGGCATATGTTGAGCTGGAATTGGACAACCCTGTGAAGGCACTGTCAGTTGCAAGATCACTATTGGAACTTCCAGAATGTTTCAGAATTTACATCTTTCTAGGCCATGTTTATGCAGCAGAGGCTCTCTGCTTGCTAAATAGACCAAAGGAAGCGGCTGAGCATTTGTCATTCTATTTGTCTGGGGCAAATAATGTCGACTTGCCTTTCAGCCAAGAGGATTGTGATAAATGGCAAGTAAAGAGGACCGTGGAAAATGAAGAGGTAAATGGAGGATCCACAACAGCCAATAATTCTTCCCTTGAGGACTCACAAAGTATTGTTTTCCTCAAGCCAGAGGAGGCACAGGCAACACTTTATGCAAATTTTGCAGCAATGTCTGCATTGCAGGGTGAGTTTGAGCAGGCCCATCAATTGGTTACGCAGGCACTATCCATATTACCAAATAGTCCAGCGGCCACACTTACTGCAGTTTATGTGGATCTCTCGCTTGGTAAGCTACAAGAAGCTCTAGCCAAATTAAAACATTGTAGCCGAATTAAGTTCCTCCCTAGTGGAATAACGTTGAACAAATCTTCTTGAGTGTTGTATTGACGGGTCACCATGCCTGACCCGCCTCAGCTTTAGTTAGCAGATAGCTTAATCCTTCCATAGCATTTGTAACATATATATAAGTTCTGTTCAGAGAATAAGTTTTTCTGGGTCCTTTTTTTCGATATAATTTTCAAATTTAGGGTTCATTCATTGGTGGTGGCTGTGTTTTGGTTAGTGCTGATGCCCACCTGTGAAATTTGAGTTGTAGTTCTGATTCGGATTGTGTTCTAGAGGCTAGTGTAGTTGATATTCAAGAGTAGAGGTCAAGTTCCTACATTGAGAAAGAACTGAAAAATTGATTTTTATTTTGGATTTCAATTCCACTTTTATTCTTAAGGACTTAACATTCTGATTCCCACGCTATATGATTGTTAATATCCAGGTGTAATATATTGGAGTTCATATGTCATGTACTGTTTCCAATTTGCTGTTTCGTAGTACCTGTATGCAATGCATCATTTTCATGTATATGTAGTTTTGCACGAGGGGTGGTGGTTTTTTTTTTTGGGGGGGGGGGGGGGGGGGTTCTGAGGGAGGTGGTCGTACTTGCATCGCTTGATTCCCTGAATCTTTACTTATTATTATTATTATTATTATTATTATTGCTGCTGGCTGCTTTTTGTAATGCTCAAGAAGCATGAGAATTTTTTTAAATATTAGTAGTGCATATAAATGCAACCGTCAGAATTTAGGTTCATACTTATATGGGTCCTACCTGTGCAGATCGAATCCTAGTCATCTTATGTATATGCATATGCCATTTCTCCATTAAACATCTGTTAAACCAACTCCAGTTGCAGAATCTTTATATGAAAGACGCGGATTGAAATATGAACTCTGTAGAATCTTGTTCAGCGTAAGCAGTCGAAAATTTGATTGTTTGGATACAAATATCTAATATTCGAAGTGGAGGCCTTTAAGCAAATATACCAGTTTCTAAAATATTTTGACGGACTCTTGTATCCTAACGAGTCTGCCCGACCTCCTCTCCCTGTTGGTTGGAAAGGCTTTTTATTATGCTGTCCCCATTGGTATGCATTGATCACGAATTTGCCTAGCCAGACTTACTAATTCGTATATGCTTTTAACACTCTTACCGCAAGTGGCAATTTACTCTATTTTTATTTTTCAAATTCTTTTCTTTATAAAAAAATACTTTATATTACTCCCGCTTTCATAACGGTACATGTTATTATGTGTCTGGTGGAGCAGTTGAAAACAATCATGTATACGGGAGTGCGGTAGAGTCCAACGTAAGGGGACGGTTGTTGAAGTCCAATATACACGGACTCTTTAACTACATGTGTGGCTTGTGATTTTGTTGAAATAAGGATATTTTTTGAATTTAAAATGATGTACAGAGAGGCCCCATTTAAAAGAGTCCGTTATTATAAGCATTTTTATTTTATCTTTTTTTTTTAATTTTTATATTTACTAATATATATAGAGTTTTAGAACTAATTACCAAAAAAACTCTTAAATCATATTGATACAGTCTTCAAATGGGTTGAGTTAGTTATACTCCGTTTTTCTACTCAATATTTATTTCACAATATACGTAAATAAACATTTATATTTTCTACTTATGTTAGCTATACTAATATTTTTTAAGAAAATAATGCATTAATTATTATAAAATGAAAATTCATAACAAGTTGAGAAATTATCTCTTATGAGAGGTGTGTTTGGATTCTCTATTCAACAGATTTTCTACTTAGTTGTATCCATTTCATTTAAATAGTTTAGATTTGATTTGAATATTTTAAAATTTAAATTTATTTTATTTTTTAATCTTAACTATTATTTTTAAAATTAATAATTAAAAGATTATTTTTAATTCTAAATAATCTAAATAAAATAAGAATAGCTAAGTGAAAAATCTAAATTCCTTGTATTGTACTCCAGTGATCCATTTTATTTAAGAAAAATAGAAAAAAGGACCCAAACTCTACAAAAATTATAATAAAGGATCTTAAAAGTTAAAATCATTTTTAAAGCTCTTAAGACCTAAATTCATCACCAAAAAGACTAAAAGATCCTTATGAATAAAACACTGCCTTACTATTCTCTATCGATGTTTCTTTCCTTTGCCTTGACCCTTTGTTGTCCAATACTGTTGCTCCTATTATTGATTCTTTTTATCGATGATTAACTCTCCTTTAATGATTTCTCCACCGCTCACAAGACTTTTCCTTCAATGGGTTTTTCCTCGCTCGCAAGACCTCTCCTTCAACGGCTTCTCTCTCGTTCACAAGACCTTTCCTCCAACGATTTCTCCCTTACTCACAAGACTTCTCATTAGACGATTTCTCTTTGGCTTGCAAGACTTCTTCTTCTCTTTATTTTGATGTGCTTTGCAAATCTGTTTGGGTTCAAATTCAATCTCTACCATGGTGCTGCTTGATGCTACTTATTATAGCATCATCTTTGGCTGTGACAATCAACGATAAGTAAAACCACTCGTTTATAAGGTTTGCAATTTTCCTCCACTACGGTGTAAGGGATTTACAAGCTTTCACTTCATATTTCAAATATGTCTGACTTTTGTTAGTTTTGAAAATTTAGGCCGTGAAAGGCCACAATCGAAGTTATACACTATAGAGATTTTGGATTTAGAATTTTAAATATCAAATTCTTGACTTCTGACTTTGGATAATTGCTATTGTATTTTATATTTTTCTTATTTTTGTTTAAACTTTTATACTCATACTAAATTTGGGATAAGTAAATTTCCTTTAATCTAATAGCAATACACCTAAACTTAATAGTAATAGATTTAAAACTTGATAGTAAAGCATGGATCGTCAAATGTGAGTAGTAAATTTTCTTAAATCTAATAATAATGTCCATAAACTTGATAGTAACAATTCTAAAACTTAATAGTAAGTATGCTATACAAAATCTCTAAATATAGTAGTAAATTTTCTTAAATAAAGTAGTAATATATCTAAACTTGAAAATGGGTTTAAAACTTAATAGTAAAACACAGTCCTTAAATGTTTGACCTTGATTTCTTTTTTATGTAAACTCAATAGTAAAATTTGATTTTTAACATGATTCCTGAACTTGATTTCTTTTATAAATGTAATATTTCTTTTTTTATGATGATAACCTCTAGTTTCTTTTTGTTTGAGCTTGATGATCACCATGCTTCTTCGATGTCATCTCCTACGCATGTATATGCATTTACTACTTGTAAAAGTAATATTTCATTTTTATGATGATAGCATATGATGAGATGGGGTTTGAAAGCTTTATAATCAAGTCAACAATTATATCTCCAAAAAATCTCTTTTTTAGAAGGAAAAAAAATTATGAGTTACTTATATTAGTTTATTATTTAACTTCCTTTAAATGAAATACTCTTGTGAATCCTATTTAAATGTAGAAAGATTGATATGGAATCTCATCTCAAAATAGATTCATAATAACTAGTTAGTATTTGGATCATCATTATTAAATATTAAGGATTATATATATATATACATATATCTAATCCTTAATTATTATATTTAGATACTTTCTCATAGGCATAGATAGCCACGTTATGATGAAGTTTTAATTTAATTATTATATTAGATATTACCTTATAGGCACACACATATATATCTTAATAATGCTAGTGGAGTAATATGAAAAATGATAATTAATCCTTTACATCAAATGTTTGACTTGGTGAAAAAAGCAACAATTAGTTTTTGTCTTTAATTTTATGTAATTAAGCAATATTTACTTGTATTTATTTATTTATTTTTAAATGTAACTATATAGTTCCTTAACTTCTATAGATCATATGTCGAGCAAAATACTTTTATTTAATTTTCCTTGAGTGTAAAACCAACAAATCTAAATTGAAAAAGCATGTGATTGGACACTTTAAAGTGAGCATATAAGACAAGAATTTAGTTATTTACTTTATTAGTGATTAAATGAATGTATTTGATAGTAATTGTATCTAAAATTATTGAGATTGTTATAGTTTAAAAGATACATTTCAAAACAAAGGAGAGTGCATGCTAATCAATTATAATGGTTGGTCATTGGCCTTACATGAAAAATTTAATATTTGATTATCAAATTTGGGTATAGCCCAATTTGATTTGAACTAATGTTTTTTAGTGCTTAAATTGTGTAAATGTTCTGGTTTTGCAATATTTTAAATTCTAGGTTGTCATGCTAATAGAGGACAAATAATTTTGGGAATTTTTTCATGTCACATGTCCATCAATCAATGTAATTAAATAATAAAGGTCTCACCATGCTTACTTATACTATGGTATAAGATTCTTATTTAATTATCCATTACACTATAATGTTTGAAACTTATATGTAAATGGTTGTAGTTTTCAAGAACAATTGGATGTGTTTTGTATCCAACTTATGTGAGACTTAGTTAACCATCCCCTTAACAAGTGTCATTTTGATGTAATGGCCTCTACACTAGCAACAACCCAAAGGAAGTGAAAGAGAATGTAGAAATTAATTCATTATTTTATCTATTTGGTTTTGTATCATTATGGTTATTAACAAAGAAAATCTAGATGGGAACATTGTAGAAAAATTGTTTGAAATATTGTATCATTACTATTATAACAATATTATTATGTTGTTTAAAGTTTTTCAATATTTTTTTTGTGCTAACAAATTCAGTATTTAGTTATTAATACAGTCCCTAATCTTCTAGTAATGACCACTTTCTTGTAAGTAATGATAATTGTCCTTTTGCATAGTAACTTTTCTCTAAAAATGGCTAATAATTATCAATACGCATAATAATAAATTTTCTTAGAATCTAGTAAGCAATGTCATTAAAACTAATATTTATAATCTTAAAATTCAATTACTCTACAAGGACCCTAAATATGGTAGCAAATTTGTTAAAGTCTAATAGTAACATTCTTAAATTTGGTAGTAACAGTTTTAAAACTCAATAGTAACTATATTTTGCAAGAATCTTAAATATGGTAGTAAATTTTCTTAAATTTAATAGTAACATTCTTAAACTTAGTAGTAACGGTTATAAAAATCAATAGTAAGTGTACTCTATAAGGTCTCTAAATATAGTAGTAAATTTTTTTAAATTCATTAGTAATAGAGCTAAACTTGATAGTAACATGTTTAAAATTCAATAGTAAAGTATGGTCCTTAAAATCTAATAGTAAATTTTTTCAAATCCAATTGTAGCATTTTTAAACCTAGTAGTAATGATCTTAAAACTCAATAATAAAGTATGGTTCTTAAAACCTAACAGTAAATTTCTTTAAATCCAATTATAATATCTTTAAATTTGGTAGTAATGGCTCTAAAACTAAAAATATTTATACTTTACAAGTCCTTAAATATAGTGAATTTTTATTAAATCTAATAGTAATAAAACCTAAACTTGATAGTAACCCATATAAAACTTAATAGTAAAACATTGTCCCCAAAATATAGTAGTAAATTTCTTTAAATTCAGTAATAATATCCTTAAACTTGATAGTAACGATTCTAAAACTCATCAGTAACTATACTCTGCTAACACCTTTCATCTTTAAAGCCATATTTTGCTCTAAGTACTAGTTTTGACTTCAAATCAATTCTTTGCTACATGCCCCTACTAGGTTTTGCTTATACTCTCTCTCCTCTTCCATGCAAAAGTTTAGCACAAAGAATTGTGAAAAGGCAAAAAGGACAAGATTGGAGGAACAACTGATGGGATAAGAGGCTGAAGAAATTGGCCCAAAAATATATACTAAGGATAGGAAGGAAGGCAGAAATAGAAGGAATGAAATGGCAAAGGAAGAAAATACAAAGCAAGAAATGGAAGAAGCATTAGGAAGAAATGGCGCAGGGAGAATTGGGAGGGGATTGCATACCAAAAAAATATAGAGGGCATTTTTGTCCATAGATGGTGAAAATTTGGTCCTTGGGACCTTGAAAATAATTTTAATTTCTAAGATGCTTTGTTATAATTTTTACAAAAGTTGGGTCTTTCTTTATAATTTTTGCTAAAAATAATGTCTAATTTAGATAGTAAGAAAATTTAAAATTGAAAATAACGTAAGTGCAATATTTCTTTCATTTTTTTATTAATTTAATTTACTTATTTTTTACACATGCAATATGTGCCATGTATTCTGAAAATTTTATCCTAGAGTGATGTAAAAAATTAATCTAGGTTAATAAAGTTTGTACGAAATGTGAAAATATTATAGTAATTATATATGATGAATTTTAGGAATTACAGTGCCTAGTAGGGACAAGAATTGATCACATGTATGATTGCTTGTGTTTGCTTCAATGTGTCACACCCACTCTGTCTGTTGTTTAGATTGAAAAAGTAACATTCTCTTTAAGCAGAACTGTGAATTTTCATAGCCCATTGAAACACCAAAACCAGGTCCCCCCCCCCCCCCCTCTCTCTCTCTCAGAGGGCATATATACGGACTGTGGTGGACCAAAGGGGAATCTTATGCAAATGTCACATTTAACTCGCAAATTAGGGTTTATGAAAAAATCCAATGAAGCAACAAATTTACGTGACATCCCCTTTCCCCTTTCTTATCAACTATTCAAGTTTTGCTAACATTATCAAGTACTGAGCAATCTATGCCTCTCATGTATATGCGTGAGATTTTTTTTTTCTTGGTATAGGGTTGAGCAGATCCCAATTACAAACCATATATATTCTTACACAATATAGACTATATATAGAGGGTAATCTTCAACAAAAGGAGTGCGAATCATATAATAAATATCATAGAATATCACAGAAGCATCTATTAATTAATTAAATGACCTAGGAATATGAAACATACATAAAAATTAAGTACGTACAACAATCTCAGAGAATTGAAAAACAAATGGTTTAACAATGTAATAACCAAGCAACAGCAATAAATTCCAATCTAGAGAGAGAGAGAGAAAGATGTAGTGGCTCGACATCCTCTCATGTCGATTTCGTCCACACATTCTTGTAATCAGCGACCACCTGCGAGGAATAGGTCCATGACATGCAATGAGACTAAGACTTCAAGTTCACGGGTATAGGAAATCAAAATAACGTATAATAAGTCTTCATAATTCCATGAATTCTTTGGTGACAGAAAATTCAATGAAAGAAACTGTTCAGCAGGATGAACAACAGAAAGACGTATGAAAAAGGAGGTGAGAAAACAGTTGCAAAAATAGTAACCTAATTCATTATTCCAACCAAATGCTGATATTTCCATCCCTGTAACGGGACATACTGGCATTTCATTAATTTCTTCCTTCTAGATAATATTTCCTGATTTTAGATGTGATGGTCAAGTATGATTTAGTACTCTCCAATCTTTCAATTTCTCATGGCATAAATAGGTCCATTATATATAAATCTGAAGTTTCAGGGTCTCTAGCTAATACGTATAAGGGGTTAGCTCCTTGCAACAATCCAAAATAGGAAGGGAACCAAAAAATAGAGGCCAATATATAGAAGAATTAGATTATGGTTTACAATTTTAATTATTAGCTACTTCTAGAATCTGAGAAGCTTTTGTCTCAAATTATAAGATCACTTAAATAATGGTTAAGCATTTTATGGAATATTGGACATGGAATTATAAAATAGAATGTCCATTTTCTTTTTCTTAAGATCAGATTAATTATAAAGAGACAGTGAATACGTTAAATATATATATATATATATATACACACACATATTTAACGAAATCCATCTATAACATACTTATTTTGTTTATTCATGATTTGATTTAGTCCATCTGTCTTCTTTCAAACTAAAAGCAAGTGCCCCTAAAATACAAAAACAAAAAAGAAAAATGATAAAAATTAGGGTTTCATATAGGACTGATATAAAGGTTTTAGGTACTTAACTGGGTTTAAAGGGAGCAGGTGAAGCCAGGAGGAGGAGTTTTCCCACAAGTAACAAGTAGCTGAAGAGCAATTGGCACATAAATGTTGAGGTTCAGAAGCTTGAGCTTGAGTGTGGTGCAAAGGCACACCGCAGCTTCCAGTTCTACCAGCCCCTGCAGCACCGGGCAGCACTGGTTCACCACCGGGTCCCCCACCCCAATGTGCACCAACCCATGCAGTAGATCCACGCAGGCACCCAGTTTCAGCGTGTCTATGGGGCACGTCGCCTGCGCTGGCCCCGGCGGGCAAGGCCCCTTTCCTCCCTCGCTTGGAGTCGGCGGATTAAGCACCGGTACCGGTGGAAGCGTCACCGGAGGGAGATCCACCGGTGGCTTTATTGGCGGGAGTTCCACCGGTGGCACAATTGGCGGGAGCTCCACTGGTGGCTTCAAGGGTGGGACGATAACCGGAGGCAAGGTCACCGGTGGCTTAATGGGAGGTAGGGTGAGGGGTGGCTTAATTGGAGGGACGGTAATCGGAGGCAAGGTGACGGGGGGTTTGACAATGGGTGGGTTGGTAATTGGGCCTTTGGGCCTTTTGGGGGGTTGGCCTTTGCCACAGTAGGGACAAGCAAGAATGGGAGAGAGAGAGGAGAGAAAGAGCATGGAAATGAGGAGAAAAGCATAGATCTTCGAAGACTCCATGCTTGAGGGGTTTCTAGCTATATCTTCTATAACAAGAAGAGAAAGAGTGGTATAGAGGTACAATGGAGGAAGAAGATGATATATAGGAGTAGGAGCATAGTGAGCAGGGAAGCAAACAAAAATGGTTCAGAAAGCAGATCACGTGATGATGGGGCAAGCTACGGTCAAAAGAGTAGATGACAGAGTATTGCTAGTTGGCAAATTACCGCCATATATGATGAATGATGAATGATGAATTCCATTGTCATAAGCATAATATTATCTTCTTCACTACCACCGAAAAGCATCATTGGCTTCTATACGTACTCGGCTTAGTTAGCAAAGGGTTAATTTCCCTTGACAGTACTAGCTAATTAATCAGAAAATACTATTCACCATGTTATTATCAATTAAATAATTTGTTAGATGGCAGAATTTGCATCAGGTAAATCGTTGTTAATGGTTTGTAATAATTTTATGGAAATGTGTAAGTAATTATTTCTTGTACTTGTATATAGCACAAAAGCAGCAACTTTTAAAAGCTGGTTGATCAAGACATGTAGTCTCAGAAACTACTTGTACTTCGCTTGCTTTTCAAAAACACCAAAAAGTATATTAATATTTTCAATACTAAGAGATATTAATTGTTGTGTAACTTTGAATAAATCAACTTTTCAAGTTGCTGAAGCCTCTTCGTAATTAAAATTAATATATATTTGTGTTTTTATGCATGTTAGAACCACCAAGATGATTATCTCAAATGGACCTGGTTAGGAAAGCATCTAATAAACCTCAAAGAAGACGATCAAGCTCGCTATTTGGAAAACCATAGTATTTTACAAACTAATTAACGGGGATTACGTTTTCAACGTACCATAAACTAAATTTAGATAATACTTAACGTACTAATTAAAATCCTAGAAAAACCTAGACCACAACCTTTAATTAAGTCGTGAAGGCCGCAATTATTCCCTAGTGAGCTAATGTTCTCTATTTGTCCAAGACAGAGGAAATAAGAATATGCTTAGTTAATTAATATATTTAAGAGTCTCTAGAGCCGAAGATCATGTCAATCTTTGAAGCAAGGATATAAAATATATATCTGCAAAAAAAAAATTATCCTTGTGATTATTTAATTATTTTTATCTTGGAATCGAGAAAGATAGAAGTTTAAGAATATCCTCTTATAATGGCAGAATGAATAGACACTAATAGCGACCGATGACCTATATATATATATGGACCCTAAACTTCCGAGAAACTTTTGACTCCATCGGCCACCTTCATGCATATCATTGTCATAAAAGTTTGCAATACATATTTAAAATTTAATCAATTAATTTACTTAATTATCCGATATGTCAATGAATTTTCCTTCAAATCCTGATCCATCAATTTCATATTTTTCTTATTCTTGAATATACAGCCTCAGTTGCACCAAATCAGAGAACGCTCAAGGAAATTAAGAAATGGAATTGTGCGGGCACTTTCACCGATATATAAAAGAAGCAAATTAAGCAAAGCACATAATGCTACCCTTACCTCCCATTCTCATATATATATATATATATATATATATATATATAGTAATAGCTAAAATATGCACCTAGTTTAGTCTCTATCAAGCTGTATGTTTCTGCTTCTGCAGTCTAGTGGTTTTTCACTTTTGGTTTTTAAGTTTTCTGTGACACTAGCTACTAGTTCCTGCTTTTTCCTCTTAACGCCATGGTCCTTTATGAGATCAAATTTTCTGTGACTATATGCGCATTCATTGAAATGAAAGTACTTACAAATTTATATAATTAAAAAGATGAAGGAAATCGAACTATATATTAAGTTATGTTATTTCGAATTAAGACATTGAGTATCATAAAAGTATCAATTTAAAAAACAAAGAATCTTAAAAGTGAATTATAACTGAACTTTTGGAGACTAGCTAGGGTTAGTATTACGTAGTACTCATGTTTTCTTCCTTGTAGTAAATTTCTTTGCTTCATGTAAAATTGAACCAAATGTACTATATCTATATGTATCTCTCTCATTATTGACTGTTCCTCCCATTGTATTATATGGTTTTGGTGACCTAGCTAGTGAAGAAGGTACTTCACGGGATTAATAAAGAGATTGCAAGAGGATTAAATCCCCTGACTCAATATCACCACATGCTTAATTAGAGAAATGAGTCCAAATCTTGATTATACATATTAATTAAGAGTAGGTAGTTTGTCCAAGCAAAAAAGGCATAGACTCTCGATTATCGCCTTGATTTTCCGATACCTAAACATTCCCTTCCAGAGAGGCTAGTTTGGCATATAGTCTGTGGTCCATATATATATAATGTGTTTATCCTATTGCATATATAACAAAAATTAACCATTAGCACTTCGGTTCTATTCCTCTAAAAAGCTTTTTAAAAGTAAAAATCTACGTATATTAAGCTCATGTGGGAGATATCGCTTGGCGAAATTTAATCGGGATAAAATAACAATAGGATTATGAAATTTAACTATTAGAACAAAAATAAACCTTTAATAAGCTAGAACAATAAACCAAACATAGATGTATGACACACTACAGCTAACGACGAGGAATAGGATAAAATGGGAGTTGATGTTATGTAGTAGTGAGGGAAACAGTACAGGGTGGCATCCATGTGAAAAGAAATAGAAGATAGAGAAAGAAAATGATGATTCAGAAAAACACGTGTACTCAGAGAGAGAGAGAGTAGCATGGGCATGATGGAGATGTATAGTTTTGGTCTGTGTCTGTCCGTGAGAGGATATCTCTAATGGCTTCGTTGCCTTGTAAGCTTGTGTATCCGTGAGTGAGTGGGAATTTCCCCACTCTCATGTGATTACTCTCTCTGTCTCTTCTCTCTCTCTCGCACACACACACACATCATTTCCCAAATTTATACCATTTTTGTTCTGTACTGAAATTGCATATGCACAAGTAGTTGAATATTCCCAGTTTCATATGTAAGAGATTTTTTTAAAATTTGATTTGATTTAAAATATAAAAAATAAATTATTAATATTTGATATATTAATTATAGCATTTCAATTATGCTTTCTATTAAATAAATCTTTTGAATATGAGTAGTAATTATTATTAATTTCAAAGAAAAAGTACATATATTAAATAAGGATATTTTTAAAAAAATAATTTTTATTTAGGACAAAATTAAAAAGATCAATTATTTTTAATTAATTTTTTTTAATTTTTAAGAGTTAATTATTTATTTTTTATATATGAGATTAAAAGGGTATTGATCATCCTCAACCTTAGCAAAGGAATTTAAGAGTTAATCATTGGAAGATGGATTTATGGCACATTAAATTGTAAGTCGATGTGTTAATAGCTAATGTGACCCTAGGGTGTTTTTAACATCGATATTGAAGTGAACTTGACGTTTAAAGTTTAATCTTTACTTTGTTTATCTCTTCACTCCCTAATTTTAAAGCCTAGACTTTTTTTATTACCAAGAAAAAAAAAATGAAATTACGTACTGAATCATGTCAGCAAATCAATCCCCAAGAAATTAAAAAAAAATCATGTATAAATTTATTGTGTGTTTTTATAACCGCAGTCAATTTCGTTATAATAAAATTATTTATAAATTTGCATTTAAGTAATTTAAAATTTTAAATTAAAGTGATTCTCGATATAATATCAAAGATCTTATGATCAAATTATTAAGATAGTTTAGATAATTGTTGCCCATTTCTTTATAATTAAATCAAAATTTTAACTCTGACAAATTTTTGCAAGATAAACACTTATAAATTTTTATTTTAATAACTTAAATTGCTGACTGACAGGGATCCTAAGTCACCACTTCAGTCAGCATAATTTATTTAATAGTTTGGAAGGTGATTTAAGTCACCATGCACTCACCACTGAGTGAAAATTTTCTGAATCTTGGAAGTCACATGGAAGAAGTTCTCCTTCTACTGAGCAGTTTCCGTCACAGAATTTCTGGGCCAAAAAAAAAAAAACACCAAGGCCTATTAATTGGATTTTGTCGCCCGTAGTGTCTTCTTACTGAAACATTAATTAAATGGATACTTAACTTGTAGTGAAATCTAATGGCTGAAATTTCTTCCCTGAAGCTAATGGGTTCTCAGTGCAGCCCCTCCACATGTGAATATGGATATGCAGCTTATGATCTAGTGGCTTTGGTTCATCCATCACCACATAACCGGATAAAGTACAGCATACAGGATTTGTTCTTACGACAAAATTTACACAAATTTTAATATTAAAATTATAATATATGAAAGGACTTTTATGGTTGAGTCAATAATTTAGTACTTTATCGTATGAAATATTTACATATTTTTATTAAAGAATTGATAAAAAATACTTTAAAATTATACTTATATTTTGTCCAAGTTTTTTTTTGGAGGATATGTTAATATATATATATATATATATATATATCATATTTTTATTAAGAATAAAGAACATTTAAAAAACTGGACAAATATATATTTCTTGATTCTGGCAAGATACAGAGGCACATGGGGTGTGTTTACTTGATATTAATATTACTTTATGGTGAAAATTATTGAATTGATGATGCGTCAGTGTATATATTGAAGGAGCAGATCATATAATCGGAAGCTGGAATTACAGTACTGTATTATGATATTGATATATGAGAAATATTTGGCATTATGTGGAGGATTGGAGGGTGTTTAGATGAGTACTCAGAAATCATAATCATGAAGGGAATAAGGCGTGAGAGGGGTCGAGTGTTCAGAGTCATGACACAAAAGAAGACAATACAAGCGTTCACTATCTTCTTTGGGCCTTATTTTATGGGAAATGGTGATTGTCCTGTGCATTTGAGTAAGAAGAGACTGATAACATCATACAAGGGTTTTGGATGCTATTCATTAATTTGGACAACGTTATATCTCGCTGTTATTTGTTTGAAAAAAGATTTTATAAGAGAATGTGTATAGACCTATTATGGATCTCACCGACCTATCTTTTTTTTTTCTTTTATAAATTGATTCTTTTTTATTTAACCTTCAGATAAAAAAGATTTAGATGAGATTTGTTTTTGTTTTCTAAGCTATTCTGATTGTACAAAATCAGTATACTAGATACAAACCTAATTTTACTTAGACTTAATTATTGGTCAGTTCAACCCAGAAAAGAAGAAGATTTAAAGTAGATTTAGATATTTTTTCATATCCGACCATGCTCGAACCTAATTCTAAGCCAGGCTTGTATTGCCAATATATAAATAGATATATTTTCCTTAAGATGCTTTTACACTGAAGTTGTCTCTATTTACTATTATCTTAAAAAAGATTTTCATATACATGATCGAATATGTTTTATTGTACCACTTGTGGTATATGTGGCTATTGCGGTAGAGCCAACAGAGCCATATACCTTTTTGTCGTTGGATCCCCAAAAAGGAGAATGGATTCTTTGTTGTTAGAGTAGTGGCCCTTAATCTCTATTTTTTTTAAAATCTTAGTCATCTCTTTTTTTTTTTGAAGGAAGTAAAATGCAAGATGAAAACAATATTATAATTTTTACCAGACAAAACTATCTATATGGTAGAAATTGAAAGACTATCTTTATTTTATATTTTGCTTTCTTCAGAATAATATATATATATATATATATATATATATATATATATATATATATAAGAAGATGAATTTTCTACTACTCAACTATATAAAAACATGAATAAATAAAATTGGGGGGAAAAAAAAAGATTTGGAGGGTCCAGATATGTTGCTCAAGTTGAGTAGTAGAAAATTCATCTTCTTGGAGTAAAATTTGAGCCATGTCTTTTCTAACAAATGGTTTCAGAATAAGTTTGATAGTGTGTTGGTTTCCTATGATCTGTAGTTTTCAACTCACTTTCTCATAAGTTTTTCTGTGGAAATATCAAACAATTTTTACTTGTTCTTTTTAAAACAGTTTCATTACATGTGAAATAAAAAATAATATTAATGATGTGAAAAAAAAAAGCTAGTGAAGCTTTTTGATTTCTTTTTTGAGCTGGGTTGAGTTGAACTTAAAAAAATAAAATTCAAGTTGAGTCTGGCTAGACCCAAGTCTGTTTCTACAACTAATTTTTTTAAAATTTAACTTATTTTTAAATGAGTTTGACCTGTGATCAAATCTAAATTTATCTTTTTTTTGGTTATTAACATTTAATTCTTTGTTTTTTAACGAATAGGTTTCAAGAGGTATTTAGTGTATACTGTACCAACCCTTAAATATCTAGGATTCATTGTGTGCAAATGGTTAGCTTTTCTTTTTTTCTTTTCCTTCCCAGGATTTTGTCATGTGAAGTTTGGGCCAATCTCTAATGATGTAGTTGTGGAGTTGGTGCATTAGTTATTTGAGGGCCAAACCAGGTAACTCATCATCATGGGCTCAGCTACGAGAATTTGAGCAGGATCTTCCTGGGCTCTAGGTCATCATCCATGGGAAAGAAAATGGCTACACAATCTTTGCATACATGCACCTATGATTTTCTGTTGCGCATGGAAGAAGATGAATATTTCTTTGAAAGTCAGGTTTTTTTTTCCTCATTCATTTGCTTAGGATGATATTGGAATTGTTGTGAATTTCTGTTATTTTAAAATTTTAAAAAAATTATAGAAAGTATTGTATGAAAGAAACGATTACTCTTTGATGAAAATATTTGATAAATATTTTTATCAATATCTTTGTGTTAGGTTAATTTCTTTCTTTAAAACAATACTTTTCTATTAAATTACTAAAAGGACGTATATGAAAATAACTTTGCAATGAATGTTGTTTGAATGCATAAATAATTTAAGTATCCAATGTGATCAGTTTCAATTAAGTTTTTAAGTTATTATTTAATCAAAATATAAAAAATATTTTAATAAATAAATAAAATATATAAAATTAAAATAAATATATCAAAATTTATAATTATAATTTTGATTATAACTAAACTTTTATCAATTAAATACAGTTTTTTATAAATAAATATTTTAATTACAAAGTGAAAGAATGAGAAATGAAGATAATAGGTCAAAATATAAAAAAAGGTGAGATTAAACTTAAATATTTTGAGTGAGGACATTTTTATTTTTTAAAAAATAAATTTCTCCTACTTCTATTTCGACGCAAAAAACTTCAATTTTGTTTTAATTTCCCTCATAGTAAAAAAGAATATATTTTACTACCACTTAAAAGTAACTTTTTGGTATTGGTCAAACATAACTATAAATTAAATTATTTTTTAAGAAAAGAAAAACAAGTTATTTTTTTTGTGACACATAACCAAAAACTGCATTCTTGCTTGATTTCATCTAATCCTCAAATGCCTATTCAAACAACTTTTAATGGTAAAACTTTTTTTTTTAACTTTTACAGTTATTAATCTATTACTAAATTAAAGGGCTGATATAAATCAAAATACTAAATCCCATTTAAAAGTCACAGCTTCCATATTGACTTATCCTAGATTATCAACATGAAGAGTAAGGACAGTAATGCTTTATGCAAAATAATATTTCATTTCTAAAATTTTCAAGACATATTTTACATTTTTTTAATAAAAATGTTCATTTTATCTTTTTTTTTACTGTTATTTAAATAAATTTTGTAACATATATTGAATCTCTTGAAATAATTTTAAATCAGAGGAGGCACATTTTAAGCTTGCCAATTGATGAACTTGTTTCTGAGCGGGTTAGTTTTTTGGCTGTCATATCCAATATATATATTGTAAAATAGAGGATGGATAGAACCATAGAGGAGTCAAGGGCTTTTTCATAGTCAAATATTTGGAGTGAGAGAGTAGAGAAAATGTAGTGTAAGATAGATGGAAAAAAAAAAAAAAAGAGATAAATTTTGAAAGTTAAGTGTTAGGCTACCTTGATGATTGGATAATTGAGAGCTTCCCAGATGCCGGTAGATATATCGGAGATGATTTGTCAGAGAGAATTTTTTTTTTTCCCTCCCCCACATGATTCTATTCGGTAAGGAAAAGAATCAAAGTTCTTCTTAGATGTAGTTAGACATCTTTAATACATAAAGTAAATGCTAACCCAGTGATAAAGAGAAACTAAATTAATATTCATCGCCAATCACGCCACTCTGCTCTTTTATTATATTCTCTCAATGTTTCATACAGTACCACCAAATTTCACTTAACATAGACAAAGTATTTTTCACCTATTTTTAACGAAGTAATTATAAAAGGATGGATTTATTTTTAAAAAAAAATCCATTAGTTGAATAATGTTTTTCACGCCCCATTTTAAATAAAGTTTGTTTTTTAATTACAAAAATCTCAAATATTTTTAAGAGTTCATTGTTGTGTTAAAAATATTGTGAAAAAATTTAGTTGTAATTTTTAAATATTTGCTGTTAGATTTTTTTAACAAAAAATGTGATAACAAGAAGCTTCAACTTATCCCATGGTAATCTTCTAATATTCTTACTTTTTTAAATCAATAATCCATTTTTAAAATATTTTTTATTTAAATACAATACTAAGTGAACTAGTTGTTAATATGATAAAAAAGATGGCTCAACCACAGTTGCAAATTGGTTGGTTGGCAAACGCCGAAGTAAACTTAATGTTTATTCTCATTTTCCAACAAGTTCTTGACGTAATATTTTTCTGGCCTATCTAAACATATGGAATCTCTTGTATTACCTTAATTTCTTGTCATCCTTTTACATGCCTTTTTCTTTTTGGGAACAATCCGAAACTTTTCTTATAGTTTGTTGTTAACAGAAAGACAATTGATCAAATGATATTTTCTATTTCTATATCTGTATTGAGTACAATAGTGATTATATATGGAAGAGATTTAACAAATCCAAGACACGTGTGTGGATGAGAGAAGTTTGTTGTAACAGAAAGCAAAGAGAATACAAGGCTAAATAATACATGTGACATTTTTAAAAAAATACATAGTAATACTAGTCTGAATCAGGTGCCTTGACATCCCCCTGCGAGCCAAACTGAGATGGAAGCACAGTGAGGCTCGAATGAAGAGAGTGAAACTTGGGACTAGAAAGAGGTTTGGTTAAGATATCTACTAGTTGATCCTAACTCGAAACTATAGAGAGCTGGAGAGATTTAGCAGCAAGTCGCTCTCGAATAAAATGATAATCTAAAGCAATATGTTTAGTTCGAGAGTGCATCACAGGATTAGCTACCAAGTAAGTGGCTCCAACATTGTCACAGTAGATAGTGGGAGGATAAGAGAGAAAAATACCAAGTCCCTTGAGTAAAGACTGCAGTCAAATAATATCACATGTGGCAAAGGCTAAGGACTTGTATTCAGCCTCAGTGCTTGATCTAGCAATGTTAGATTACTTCTTGGAGTTCCAGGAAATAAGATTAGGATCCATGAACACCCCCTGTTGATTTACGATTATCTGGGCAGCCGGCCCAATCAGCATCAACATATGTGGAGATGGTTAGAGAAGAAGAAGGACGAACAAAAAAACCATAATCAACTGTGTGACAGATGTAATGCAAAATGCATTTAACAACTTGCCAATGAACTGTGCAAGGGGAATGCATAAACTGACAGACCTTATTAACAGCAAAAGAAAGATCAGGACGAGTGAAAGAAAGATATTGAAGAATGACAACAACACTTTGATAGAAAGTAGGATTATCAAATGAGACACCATCCAGGGCACTTAATTTGGCAGACGGTGTTATAGGGGTATTGACAGATTTAGCAACAAGCATATTGGTCTTGAAAAGTAAGTCTTTGATATACTTTCGTTGAGAAAGAAAAAGACCAAAAGAGCTATGGGTAACTTCAATGCCTAAAAAATAGTGAAGAGGTTCTATATTTTTAACCGAGAAAAAGACGTTTAAGGCAGAGACAAGCTCTTGAACAGCAGAAGAGAAAGAACTGTAAATAGCCTCGTCTAATTTGCAGACATAATCAAGAAATGCAATATTAACAAAACCAAGAGGTTGGGTCATGTAAACATCTTCAGTAAAAGGCCCATGAAGAAATGCATTTTGAATGTCTAATTGAATAATCAATCAGTGATGAGATATAGCCAGAGCAAGAACAAGGCGAACAGTTACAGGTTTTACAACAGGAGAAAATGTATCAGTATAATCCATACCAAATTGCTGATGGAAACCTTTGGCAACTAGGCAAGCTTTGTATTGATCAACTGTGCCATCAGGTTTGTGCTTCGTTTGGAAAACCCACTTACAACCAATGATATTGTAGGAAGGAGACGGAAGAACCAGATGCCATGTCTAAGTAGTGAGGAGACCATCAAATTCCTTTGCCATTACTTGCCTCCATTCAGGAAATTAAAGAGCAACTACAAGAGAAGCAGGTGCCTCTGGAGGAGATTTTGAGGCAGTCAAAGCACGTGAAGAGGGCCGGTTCACAGTACCATCTATTTAAATATGAGGACAGTGGATCTAATTTTTAGATTTGGTGAGCATAGGATGAGAGGGAAGTGAGGGAGGAGGAGAAGGAAGAGACGACGATGACAGCTCAGGGACAGGAGATGGAAAAGGTGTGGAAGAAGATGACATGGGTAAAGTGACAGGAGTAGAAGAGTACTGATGGGATGGGATAGAAGAGTCACGGACAAATGGGCGAGAAGTTGAGAGAGATGAGATGTGCTGGGAATAAGTGGGTTAGGTTGTAGAGAGGTTAATAGTAGAAGGAAGAATAATGGGATCAGAATTTTGAGACAGGGAGGGAGATCTGGGTTGGGCCGCAAAGGGAAATAAATTCTCATAAAAAATAATATCATTTGACACATAAAAATTCTCAACAATTAGTTCAAAACAAAGATAGCCCGGATGATTAAGACTATAGCCTAAGAATACACAAAGTTTGGACCGGGGTTGCAATTTGTGCTTATTGTAAACTCTGAGATAAGGCCAGCACCCACAACCGAATACTTTTAGGCGAGAATAGTTAAGAGATTGATTAAATAGAAGTTCATAAGGAGATTTTTGACCGAGGGTGGCACTAGGAATACGCTTGATGAGAAATACAACAGTAGAGAAGGCATAATCCTAAAATTGTTGAGGTACACTGGCATGAGAGAGAAAAGCAAGACCAGTTTCAATGATATGTCTGTCTTTTCACTCAACAGTGCCATTTTGATAATGAGCATGAGGACAGCTTAAACGAAGATGAATACCTAGTTCAATTAATTTTTGATGTAGTGAACGGTATTCATCCCCCAATCAGATTGTAAGTATTTTATCTTATGATTGAAGAGACGTTTAACATGTAATCAAAAAGATAAGAATGTAGGTATAACCTCATATTTTGATTTCAACGAAAAAAATCCATGTAAAACGAGTGAAATCATCAACAAAAATTACATAATATTGGAAGCTTGATTTTGACTTAATGGGTGAAAGGCCCCATACATCACTAAAGATTAAATGTAAAGGTCTCATAGATCGATGAGCAGTGAGGGGATGATGCAGACAATGACTTTTGGCAGCACAACAAGCTGGACAGATATGAGTAGGCTTTGGTGTTGCTACTAAGAGGCTCTAAGTAGAAAGAACATGTTGAACAATTTTGAAGGCAGGATGACCAAGACGCTGATGCTATCGGGGAAACGATGAACGTTCACTGAGGCAAGCTTATGGTGAGGAAGATAGGTGAAGTGGATAGAGATGATTATGGCTAGATCCTTGGAAGAGAATGGCCTTTGTGTTTTTGTCCTTCACAAGAAAATAAGAATCATGAAACTCAAAGAAAACACAATTATCTTTACAAAATTGTGAAATAGAAAGTAAATTTTTAGAAAGTAATGGAACATGAAGAAATTGAGAGAGAAGAAAAGTGCCATTTGAAGAAGAAATTGCCCCAGAACCATGATGATGGATGGGTAAGGATGAACCATCTCCAATGAGAATTTGATCAGTTCTATTATAGTTATTGGAAGCAAGGTTGAGATTAGAGAGTTGCGAAGTCAAATGGTGTGTTGCTTCAGTATCAAGATACCAGATAGAATTAGAGGAGACTATAGAGTAATAAGTTACAAGTGAAGCAAGAGGAGATGGTTGATAGGCTTGATTGAAATGATGATAGCAGCTTAAGGCATTGTGCCCAGGTTTTAAACAGACTTGGTAAACAGCTGGAGGCGTGCTAAGTAAGGAGCGTCCACTACGAGTTCCAGTCAATATTCTACGGCCACCTCTGTGCGAGAAATGTCCACCATGACTACAATTGGTAAAGTGATTGAATCTGCCTCCACGAAGAGATGGAAAATTGATAGATGTTTGTTTAGTGACCAGGTTCGCTGTGATTGGATTAGAGGTCAATAAAATTATAAAGTGCTGAAACAGTCTGGCTTCAAAAGTTAATAAGTGACTTTGTAATTCTTCAGGTGAAAGAGTTCCAATACAAGTGGTGAGAGATGCCACAATAGGATCATATTCAGGTCTAAGACTAGACAGTAGATGAGTAGCAAATTCAGTATTGGTGAGAGGTTTTCCAAAAGCAGCAAAAGTGTCAGTGAGAGTGATAACCTTCAGAAAATACTCAGCAATGGAATCCCCTCCTTTCTTTAACGCTGCAAGTTGATTATGAATTTGAACATAACATGCTTGATTTTGATTTGTAAAGAGAACTTCAATTGCATTCCATATTGCTCGAGAGGTCTTATGTTTGAATACTTGAGCTATTAAATTTTCAAATAAGGATGAGATTATAACAGACAAGATTAATTAATCTTGTGTAAACCAACGATTGTATGCTGGATTTGGTTGATTATTTCAAGAAGAATAGGAGGAGGTTGAATACTACCATCAATGTAGCCAAAAAGACCTTGACCATAAAGATATGGTTAGATTTGTGCTTTCCAAATCAGATAATTGTCATAATTAAGCTTCACAGTAACAAAATGTGGTAAAGAGGTAACAAAGGAATTATAAGATTATGTTGTAGATTAAGGACAGGAGGTAGATGACGATGGGTTTGAATTCCGTAATTGTAGGCTATTCTCTGCCATACTTGACGTTGAAGGTCAAGCTGGCTCTGATACCATAACAGAAAGACAATTGATCAAATGATATTTTTCATTTCTATATCTGTATGGAGTACAATAGTGACTATATATATAAGAGATTTAACAGACTCTAGGACATGTGTGTGGATGAGAGAAGTTTGTTGTAACAGAAAGCAAAGAGAATACAAGGCTAAATAATACATGTGACAATTTATAAAAAATACACAATAATGCTAGTCTGAATCAGGTGCCTTGACAACTGTAAACAATATTCATTAGCTGCCCAAATATAGAATCTGGAGGATCCTGTTTCAGCCTCTCCAAAGTTGGAAGAGAAGAATGCTTTGGCACCAGTCATTGTCCCAGTGGGTTAGTTGTTTTTCTTCTTCATTTTTTTAATTTACTGTGTTAAATAAAGCTCGTTGATCTTCACCTTTAAATCTGGAAAATTAGTTTGCTTCCAAGTAAAGTAGATTAAATGGTTCTCTTTGAATAAGAATGATTCTAAAAGGTCTACAGTACTTGCTATTGATAATCAAGCTGCTTTTTGCCATCAATTAAGTGCTATTAAGGAGGCAAATACCCCTAAAATGGAAGAATGGCAAGCTGAATTTTCTAGTATAAATAACGAGAAAGCTATTTTGGAAGAAAGATTAAGTGCATCTAAAACTAAAATTTCTTAATGCAAGGCTTGTGATATCTTGTCTTAATGATATAGGTGATTAATGCTCTCTATTCTTTCAATTTGTTGTAGTAACAATTACATGTTTCAATTGGACAGTCAGAGATTATGTGTGAAGGGGAGCAATTTGCCAAGGAAAAGAAAAAACTCTTTGAACGTATTGAAGTTGAGAATAAGCTCAAATGGTTGATAAAATAGAAAGTCTTTTAATGAAGAAAAAGTATTATTAGGATAGACTATGCAGTGCTAAGTTGAAACTTGCAAAATTGAAATGTTAAAAATGTACTTTAGAGAAGGTACAGCCAGCTTCCATTCAAACTTGTACAACTATCTGATTTGGATTATATATAGATGAATGTGTATGGAATTAAGTTTAAAATAATCTATTTTTTCATTCATATAAACCAAATTTTTAATTAGGGCTCTAATTGCATAAAATATATTTGGTAACTACGTAACTCAATGGGAGGTCCACAATAAAATTTAATGACTTGCTGGTTTGATTATTTGCTAATTTAATTGCACGATCTTAGGTCAGACACTCTGTAATATTAGGATAATTATTAGTCTGCAAGTAATTCAAGAAGAAGGATTGAATTATATTTTAGAAATTATTTGCCTTTTTTTGTAATTTTGATTCCTTTAAATAGTGTCAAGTTTTTGAAAAAATGTGATCCTAGTTTTTGATTTAAAATATAATAAACTATAAGTAAAGAGAGAAAGGGCACAATCGATTTATCTTGATTTGGATCAAAATATCTATGTCTAATCTCTAAACACACAGCAGGAGATTTTTATCATTGTGGGTATTGACCAAGCATACAAGTAACCTTACAAACATATAAGCTTAGCACTTTTGCTTTTATAACCTCTTTAAGGTAACTTAGGGGGGTTTGGCTCATGGTTTTTATCAATGTTTTTAAAACCGGACTGGTCATTGAACCGGTGGAGGTACTAGTTCACAGTTCATTGATCGAACCGTGGTTGAACTGTGGTCGAACCGATTATAATTAAATATATGATTTAAAAAAAATTATGTATTAAAATTTTAATATAACAAATAAATGTTAGTAAATTTAAAATATTTGATTACTAATTCAATATTTCTTAAGATATTACAAAAATTAATGTTTAATTTAAAATAAAAATTATCTATGATTAAAAGTTAAGAATATTTAATATTAAATTTTTAGAATTTTTAAATTATATTAAGATTTTACTTATTATTAAAAAATAAAATAATAAATAATAATTTTAGCTAAGTACTTTGATATTTGAGATAAATATCATTAGAAAATTGAACATAATAGAAAGCAAGGATAAAAAATAATTAATTATGCACATTTTATTTCTCTTATATTCTCTTTCTTTAAAAAAAATTCATATTTCAACTCCCTCATCTTTTTTATTACCTTCTATTTTTAATTTGTCAAATTTATTTACAATGAATTATTCTATTATATAAGAAAAACTAAAAAAAAAAATTAGTTCAGACCGGTTTAGACCGGTTCAAACCAGTTTTTTCAGTCCAGTTTTCACCGGTTCTTGACCGGGTTGACCGGTTCTTTGATTGGCTAGTTTTCCAACTCAACCGAACCAGATCAGGGATCGGTTCCCTGTCGAACCGATCGAATCGGCCGGTCCGGTCCGGTTCTGAGATCATTGGTTTTTATACTTTTCTTTACTCCACTTAATTTTCCACACACACTAAGTTTTTACAAGAATCGTAGAAAAATTCTTTACAAGGTTTTTCTACAAAATACCTTTAAACTTAACCTTGAGTTTTTCCCAAGACACCTAAAAGGTCAACGTAGAAGAAAAGACAGGTTCAAGCTCATAAAACCTCACAAGGTTTTCTCAAAATACAAGGGCTAACTCATATAAAGCAATTTCACATTAAAGTATAGACAGTATAACTTCAAAGCAAAATATCAGTATTCAATTCTCTCTTAATTTGTTCTTCAAAAGGTCTTTAATATATATTTAATCTTTCAGCACAATGACCATTGGTAGTAGCTTCTTTAATCAATGTGTAGATACATTCCAACAATAAGAAATATGTTTTTAATGCTTCTAATCAATTAACAATCAGGATAACATCTTTATTCCTTACTCAGTAGCCTTCATTTAAATTTTAGATATACTTCCTTCAAATAACTAGTTTCTCTTTCTACATCTTGAAATTGTGGACTTTCCTTTTTTGTTTTTAAGCAAAATTATCTCATTAATATTTTGCATAATCAACTTAACATAAGGTCAATAGAAAATAAATAAAAGTTAATAACTTAACCTAGTATTTGAAAACTTTTCTTATGAATATTTGTATTAATGCATAAGATATATCATTAAAAAAATTATCATATATGACTTCTAATAATCTTTCCATTAAAGCATATTTAAATACTTTCCTTATATGAACATTTCAATAATTATGTAAAGTTTAAATAATATTTTCCTTTATAATATATTCAACATAAATAATATTATAATATATTTGGTAAAATAAAATCCTTAGTAATTACAATCAGGCTCATTAAATTATTTTTATCCAATTACTTAATATTTAAAGATTATTTTTCAAAATATATACTTAAACATGTTTAGACATGATTCTAAACTCAAAAGGCCCAAAGCTTTTAATCTAACATTCTCCCTTTTTTAAATTGTGGAAAACATGTGAAAATTTGTATATCAAGAATTTTTGAAAAATATTTAGATAGTATAAGAGTAAAAAGTACTTCCCTTTCATGATGAATTGCAGAGCAAATTTGCTCCCCCTCAATCAAAGCATATATGACTATTATCAAAGGAAAAACTCCCCTTACTTTATGCTTCCTTAAAACTTGTTAACCAGAAATAAGACTATCATCACATGATTAAACCAAAAAAATCACAAGATCAACATAAGGATAATAAAGTTCCAAAGTAGCAGAGCAAAGTATAGAAAGTTGAAAGTAGCCTAAGCTTAAATGGTCCTAATATTGTCAAATAAAGTATTAGAATCGTCCAACATGAAAGTGCAAAAGAGTGGAAAGTCTAGGTAAGGCGAAGGATAACATGAGTTGTGGATGGATCCTAAGAGCCAGATGGTCTTGTAAGAGCTTGATCATTAGCGTATTGTAATAAAAAGTGGTGAAGTTAGGGGTTTCAAAAGGATCTAGAAGGGTGCAAATAAGTTTTACTGCATATTTTAATTTTTTGTCAATGGATCTTCTCACATTGTCAAATTCTCTTTCTTAAACAAATGCATTTATAGCGATCATCTCTTCACCTTTTTAATTTCAACCTTGATGTTGTCATGAACAATGTGAGTATGGCGATTACTTGTGAGTGCATAATGATGGTTAACTTATCATGAGGCTTAAGAGATATGATGGCACAATTTTTAGTTGTTATGGTAGCTAGTGGAGGAGGTATTTCCTTACCTTTTCTTTTTTCCTATTACCTTCAAATTTATTGAAAAATGAGAGTAAGGCAATTTTGAACTTGGATGTGGAAGAAGATAGAGCTTCCTTTTTGTTAATCATCTTAACAGTTTTACTTCTTTGATTTAGTGGAATCAATCTTTTCTTCTTTAGCAAGATCTATAATTTCACTCTCATTCTTTTATTTTCCTTTAGTGGATAAACAAGTAGATTCCCTAATAGGAGAACCACATGCCACTTTCTTGCCTTTAGTAGATTTGCTGCTACTTGCTACAATAGACTTCTTCTTACCTTTTATAGATGAAGGTTTAAAAGGAAGATCATCCTTAATCCCTTTTATCCATTATTTACCAATCTTTTTATGCTACATAAAAGCAAGTGGACATGCATCAAAGTTAGCTTGTGCAACAACTTTTTCTTCTTCCAAGCTACTAGAATCCACAGGAAGATGCTTCACAATAAGAGTCACAACCATCTTGTAAGGTAATACACTAAATTCCCTATTCATAATTGCTTTCATATGACTAAGTATAATGAATGGTAGATTCAAACAAATTTTGTGGATTATACACCAGAGATAGCAGATTTCTAGATGACTAGGATAGTTTGATTTTACTACACATGGAATAACCAATTGGTTTATAGCAAGAAAGAAGTATGCAAGTGTTTGTGTCAACTAGATGTACATCAATTACATTTGCTTTCTTTCCCACTAATTCCTCTATAGTTTTGTAGTGGTCGAAACTATCAAATTCAATTCTTGGATCTTTTTTAATGTTTTTGGCACTTATATTTAGACATTGAATAATGCTAACTACAAAATCATAGTTAATTTCAAATCTTCATCCACGAAGCATACCAAAACCAAACAAAGTGTTAGGATTAAGGGTTAGGTTTGAGCAGAATTCCTTAATCAAGATTGGAAAGATTTCCTCTTTCCTTTTAAAAAATTCAATCTAACTAATTTTCTTAAACAACATGAAGCATGTAAAATCTTTTGAAGTAAAGAACTCTAGGTTTACCTTTCTAGGAACAAAGTAGCCATGGTGTTGATAGTCATTCTCATACCTTAGTTTGGCCTTAGCATCCTTGAATACATGAACTTTCTTACTCTTACTTCTCTTTTAAGCTATTTCTAAGGAACTTTCAGAGCTCATACACTTGGTGGGTGTTTTGAACTCCATTGTTTCTGGATTTTGCATAATAGAAGAGGCTAGGGTTTCAGAGGATAGCAAAAGGACGATTTCAATACACAAAGGTAAAGTGTAGAGAGGTAGTCTTTTGTAGTACCAGGATGTATAGCAGCTTTTACCCACATTGACCATTCCGAGAATGTATCATAATGATAGGACATAAGATTTTCTCAAACTTAAAAAAAATTCCAAAGTAATCCTAATTTTCGATATATAGAGTCAATGGTTAAATATTCATGATTTTATTCAGATGCAATGGAATAGGAAATAATTTTAATTCCAAAATCAAAGCAATCATAATGAAATCAACCAATCACCAATTTTGTGACTTTATGCACACGAAAGAAAATTCAACGTTTAAATGTGCATCATGCCTATTTCTCTTTTGATTTTATTAAATTGATCTTTACTTGAAGGTTTGGTAAAAAATATCAATCAATTGATTTTTAGTAAAGATAAAGTGTAATATTATATCGCCTTTAGCTACATAGTTTCTTAGAAAGTGCTGCCTTATTTCAATATGTTTAGTTCTTAAGTGCTAAAATAGATTTTTAGATAGATTAATTGCACTCATATTGTCATACTTAATAGGGACATAATCAAGATATAGCTCATAGTTTTGTAACTTTTGTTTTGTCCACAATAGTTGAGCACAGTAGCTACTTATGGAGATATACTTAGTTTCAACTATAGATAATGCAACTAAGTTTTACTTTTTGCTAAACTGTGATACAAAACAATGTCTTATAAATTGGCATGTACCACTTGCGCTTTTTCTATCAATTTTATGACCTCTAAAATCAACATTATAAAATCTAAACAACTCACAAGAATCGCTCATAGAGAACTTTGTTGTTCTTGATAAATATTTGAATATTCTTTTTATCGCAAATAAAGGTGATTCCTTAAGATTAGATTGAAATCTAGCATATAAATTGTAACATCCAAAAAAAGTATAATTTTTTTAATTATTTAGCATTTTATGTAAGGAATTTATTAAGCCTTAAGAAGACAAATTTAAACAAAATAGCTTCATATATGATAAATGCGAGATGAATAGGACTCATAGAAATTTTTAAGATTTTAAGGGGACCCAGAGGCCTAAGGGCAAAATTGGTATTTGTCATTTGGACGAACTTTGATAATTCCTTCAAAAGGTTAAGGAGTTAAGAACTAGCCCAATATATATATTAGTAGTTAGAAAATAATGTGCTGAAAATTTGAAAATTTGTTTCTTAAAATTCTAAAATTGTTAGAACCAAAAAATGGCCCTAGATGATTAAGAAGTTATACAGAGACAAACTACACCTGAAGCTCAAGTTAACTATCTCAGGAAATTCTGTGCAGAAAGATCTATCAGATGGTGGTGACAGAATCCAGAGATGAAAGGTTAAAACAAAGATATAAGCTAAAAATGAACAAATATGCTTGTTTGTTGCATTTTCACCAAGGAAAAATGGTCATTTAAACCTTAAAATAATAAAATACTAGGAAAATAAATAATAATAATAAAATATAGAACTAAAAAATTTTAGTGAGACTCATATAGGCCTAAATAATATTAAAATATAGCCAAAAATCTAGGGAACACAGATTGAATAAAATATTATAAAAAACCTACAAAAGGATACATTAATGAAATTGTAGCATTTTTGTAAATTTTGGCCAGGAAAGTGCTGACATGGCACCATGAGCAGGGAAAGTGCTGATGTGGTGCAATGAGTAGGAAAACATGGTGATGTGGCACCATGTGTAGGAAATTTCTGAAGACTGCACAAACTACAGAGCGATAACACTAGCTTACGTAAGTAAATCTTAATAAATCGTATGTTTTACGACAAAGTTACTGCTAATGTCATTGCTAATCTAGAACGACATAGCTACTGATTTAAGTGGTAATAAATGCAAAGTTATCTTCATGCAAAATGAAAAAAGTAACCATGGTTAAAATTTAACTACAGTTAAATCCAATAGCTAATATTCATTTATAAAATGAAATGCGATCTCAATCATTGCTATAAGCTTATGGCTTAGATTTTTTTATTTTTTAAGATCAAATCACAACCCTTAATCTAATCCAAAAGCCCATAGTAAATCCTTAAAATTATGATTCAATCTTAACCATCCAATGAATCCAAAGGCATGGATTTAACACCATAAAATCATAACAAATCTTAGCCATCTACTATAAACAAAACATTTATAAAACTCACACACACCCCTTACGCCACAAAAAAAAAAAAAACACACACACACACACACACACCCCATTCAACTAAAACAAGAGAGAAAGGAGGGAGGAAAGCCACGGCCAAGGGAGAAGAAAAAGAAAGGAGAAAAGAGGAAAAGGAAGCCACCGAAGGAAAGAGACACTGCGGATTCAAGGTAACATAGATAAACTTCCTTCTTCCTGATTTTTCTTTTATTTTCTTTCATGAATCTTCTCTTCTCTTCTTCTTCATGTTTCTGCCATGGCAAGAATAAAGGAAAATTTTTGTTACTTTCATGAATCCAAGCTAAGAAAAGATGGAGAATTCATATATATAACTTATGGATTTATGTGACTCAAGAAAATTTCTATTCTTGAAAACTTTCTTATAAATTGTGAAACTTTGAATTTCAAGAAGCCATGGAAGAAATTAAAGAGAAAACAAATGGAAAAATAATAGGAGAAAACTTAAAGAAGAGATAGATTAATATAATATTAATTTTTATAAAGACTTTGGTAAGAAGTCCTTGAATTTCATTTTAGTAGAACTATAAAAAATACACGAAATTCCTAGAAGTTGTTTTAGGGATTTTGTTCATCTCCCTTGAATATGTATGTATGGCTATTTGGTGGCATGGCAATGAAGCAAAATCACATACACTCCATAGTACCTAGATTTGGCCAAGCCCATTAGAGACATTTAAGGAAGAATTTTTCAAAATTCAACTAAATTAGGTTAATCTACACTAAAAATAAGGCTTATGGTGAAATTTTGGTGAATTATAAATAACTATATAAAAAGTCAACTTTTTGGAAAAAAAGTGTTGACTAAAAACTTTTGAATTTTTAAATATGTTATCTTGTATGTTTTGAATGATTTATGTAGTCTAATACGTTCTATATATTGTCTAGATTATGTTGATATTTACTCTATAAATTTTAAAGCTCATCAATGTGGGTTAGAATGATATGAAATATTATGCTAAATATTGCATAATTGGTGAATGTTTATTCCAGTAATATGCTGCCTGATGGTATGTTTCAATAGCTACGGATTATTTGGTAAATGATTGACCAGATTAAATTCTAGTAGAATTGCCTTAATTAGGGGATGAGCCCTGTATGTGTCAAAGTTGGCAATGGATGACTACTGTTATGCTGGATGTCTAATTTTAATTGAGAAAGATACTTAAAAATACCTAAAATACTAATTAGGATCGGGGAGGACCATTTGAATATTTTGGACTTATTGGGCTTTTGAGCCTCTTGTATACTTGAATAAGCCTTTTATGGCTATACTGGATCTTATTCTGTACCTTGACGTTGGACTCTGATTTATGGATTATTTTAGATACCAGATGAGTCCCAAAACAAATTTGGACTTATAAAAGTGAAAAGATAATTTGAAGTATTTAAATATAATTTTTTAGACTCTAATAAGCTATTTTACTATTGGGATTATTTATTTATACATAAAGTTGTATAAGATAGCTCTTTTCCAAACATATCTATTATGTCTTGATCAAATGATAGCCTGAATGACATGTTATTATGATATTTTTATATGACTTTCCTTAGGTACCCACCAGGGGACACCGTAGTAAAGGAAGCAGGGGTGAGTTTACGAAGTCATGGCAGTGCAACATAATCTGAGTATTGAGCCTGCCTATGCCAGTGCAACATGATCTAAGTATTGAGTTTGGCAATCTCTAAGGCCTAATAGTCAAGCTAAATGATATTTGTTGTTTGTTATATTTTTTGTATTTCATGTATGTTGATTTCTTGTGGTTGATGAACTTTGATTCTGTTGATATCATACTTGTATTTAATTCATGTTTTATTTACATGTGCAAAACCTTGAAGTTTACATTATATTTTTTGTTATATGTTTGTATAAAATTTTCTGTTACTCTTCATTTTTTTTTTGTATTTATCTTAAATATTACAAAAATAGTATATTTTTCTGTTTACGTTATTTTGTAAATTAGTTATTCTCCATATAGTCTTTCATGTATATTACCCGTTGCTTATTAAATTTATAATTAACATTTATATCTATGTTACTCAGAAAGTTATTTCTCACTTTGTTGTAATTTATATTTTTATATGCTAATTTACAAAGCGACATTAGAGATGTAAGCAAAATGTATACAATTTCCTTTATTGGGTTAGGTCTATATGATCCATAATATACATATCATATCCTATAATGATGTCGTATGAGCTGTTCTGGTGATTTTTGTGGCACTGGGAGAGTTGAAGATGCAGTCATTTCCTTTGAGTGGATCTTCTCCCTTATTCCTATAAAAATATATATAACTACTTGTTCCTATAAATAGGGGACTACCTTTGGTAACTTTTTTTGTTATCTAGGGATTTTCTCTTTGTGTAACTTAGACTGAATTCCCCATTGATATACCCTAGTCTATACTTATGTTGAACCCTCTCTCCTATGACGAAACTTTTATTAATGATATGTAGTATCAATAGTTTATTTATGTCATTTTTTGTATTTCGCTACGCTATAAGGATTTGATTAATAAAATAGAGAATTTTTGTCATAAAGGAACAATTAAAAGGGAAAAAGGTAATTAAACTTAAATTAATTAGAATTTCTGGTTATAGTTAAAAAAATTTACTAAAAAAGGGTAATTAGATGAGGTGTTACATAAATCCACGCTGAACATGATATCAAGTTTACTAGTAGTTAAATATATCAAGGATCCAATCATACCTCGAAACTTTTTTTGATTAATAGATATACCTTTCTCATTTTTGTCAAGTTTGAGATATAAGCTTATAGGAGTTTTGCTTGGCTTATAGTTTTCCATTTCATACTTCCTTAGCAACGCCTTTATATATTTGGTTTGACAAATAAGATTTATCCTTTTAATTATTTGATATGTCGCCCAAGGAAAAAGGCTATCTCCCCAATTACACTCATTTCAAATTCAGTGGTTATGAGTTTAGAAAATTCCTTGCATAAAATTTTATTAGTAAATTTAAAAACAATATCATCCACATATACTTAGATAATTAAAATATCATGCTTCATATGCTTAATAGATAATGTGATATCTATTTTACCTTTAGTGAACCCATTTTCAGTTAAGAATTTACTAAGTCTTTTATACCATGCCCTAATTGCTTGTTTTAAGCTATATAAAGCCTTTATCAATTTATACACATAATTAGAGTGATTATAGCTTTCAAAACCAGAAAGGATATTTATATAAACTTCTTCATTTATATAGCTATTTGAAAATGCACTTTTCATATCTATTTCATGTAATTTAAAACCTTTGTGGCATGTAAAAGTAAGTAAAATTTTCATAGGCTCTAATCTAGCTATAAGTGTAAATGTTTCCTCAAAGTCTACACCTTCAATTTGATCATACCTTTATGCAACTAACCTTGATTTGTTTCTTACCGCATTACCTAATTTATCGAGCTTATTTTTGAAAACCCTTTTTGCACCAATGATAGAGTGATCATCAAAATTTGGTATGAGAGTCTACACTTAATTCATTTCAAACTGATTAAGCTTTTCTTGCATAACCATAATCTAGGAATCATCTGCCATCGCATCATCTATGCTTTTAAGTTCAATTTGTGACATGAAAGCCATATGATTCATTTCTGTATATGAAGATCTGGTTTTCCTTCTTTCAGTTAGACTCCCAATAATAAACCTATTTGGATAGGATGAGGAATTTCTCTATTCAAGTGGAATTATATTCATGTCAACTTCTTATTGAACAAGGACAATTTTCTCATATTTCTTTTGTTGCTTAGTGGATGGTTTTATTACTATTTTAGTTCTTGTTCAAAACCTTTTTTAGCTTTTATACTTTTAGGTTCTTGAAACTCAGAATGTCTTATACAAACTTCCTTTTCCTCATTAAGTCTATTGTTGCTTAGCATAGAATTGTTAAATTCATCAAAAGTAAAATTTATATATTTTTCATTAGTTACTGATCTTTTATTGTACACTTTATAAGTTTTACTAAAATTTGAGTAATTGGTGAAGATTCCTTCATTTCTTTTAGAATTAATTTTTCTCAAGTTGTTTTTTTTGTTATTGTGAATAAAACATTTATAACCGAAAGCATAAAAATAGCTAATGTTAGGCTTTCTGCCTTTCCATATCTCAAAAATGTTTATTTAAGATAGGTCTTATCAAGTGTTTATTCAAAATGTAATAAAAAGTATTAATTGCTTCAGGCCAAAGATTCTTAGGATGGGAATTTTTGAAAAGCAATGTTTTGACCATAATTATTAAAGTATGATTTTTTTCCTTTCCACAATTCCATTTTGTTAGAGTTTTTGGACTAGAAAAATTGTGATTTATACCAAACTTATTGCAAAAATCTTCAACATTGATTTTCAAATTCTGTTTTATAATCATTTTGAATAGAAGAAATTAAGTATCATTTTTCATTCTGAACTTCTACAAAATAAGCTATAAACTTTTCAAAGTAATCACTCCTATGGGCTAAGAAAAATACCCAAGTAAATTATTAATAATTATCAAATCATAAGATTTACCTTTAAGGTTTTGAATCCTTATAGGACCAAATAAACCTATGTGAATTAATTATAATAGTTAACTTGTTGAAACAACTTCCTTGTAGACAAACCAATCACTAGATCTTTAGATGACAAGGTAGATATCAATTTCATAACCTGACTTTTTATGCTAAATCCAACTTTGATCTTACATTAATGCAAAACATTTTTATACAGAGATATTATCAAGATGCAAAAGATATATATTATCATGCCTCTTTCCTTTAATTAAAATATTGTTCATTTCTTTATCATATATGGTGCATGTGTAGGAATTAAATGCTATCTTATATCCTTTGTTACATAATTGGTTAATGCTAATAAGATTATGCTTGAGTCTATCAACCAGATAAACATGATCAATAGTAAGAGAAGCATTTATACTTAATGTATCAGAACTTGTTATTTTTCATTTCTTGTTGTTATCGAAAGTAATTATACCTAATACCTTAGGAATAAAGGTCAGAAAATATTTCTTATTTTCAGTCATGTGACGAGAACATCCAAAATATAAGAACCATAGATTATTTGAGCTTGTCTTATTTGCTAATGGACAATTAGCTTTGATATAATTGATCTTTCTTGTATCCACCGCATTTGAGTGCATCTCTAGTACCTTTATGTTTTGAAGAGTTTCATTTTCTTTGATTGTTTTGTGATCTTCTTTTGTAGAAGCTGTACATTCTTTTTGCTAATAATTTCATTCCATGATCATTAGATGGATCATCAACAAGGTCATGCTTATCATATGATGAGAGGTTCTTAGAGTAATGCTCTTTTCTTTTCTTTTCTCTCTGTACTTTGTTTAGATAGTTTTCTTTAAAGGCAATTAGATTTCATCTAAATTCATTAAAGGTTATTTTCTTTTATTTTTCTTCTTTCTTGTATTGTTGCTACTTTTGCACTTCATTATAAGCTAAGATCCCTAAGGACCATGCAAATTAGATTCTCATTTGGACAACATTTTCCAAGGGCATGATTATTTTTCCAAGTCTTTTGAACTTCTCCCTTATACTTGTATTGTCCTTCATCTTAAACAACTCTTACTCTTGCACCAAGGTGTCAATTCATGTTTTTTTTTTTTTATGTGGTTCTTTCATAAGTTATCTTTAACTTATCCCATATTTCTTTCAATGAATAGCATTTTAAGAGCTTTCTAAATTCTTCTGTATTCATAGCACAAAAGATATAGTTAATTGCCTTGCAATTAATTTCATACCTCTTTTTGCCTTCTTCATTCCATTCACTTCATAGCTTCTTAACTAGCGTATTGTTTACTTTCTTCATAGGAATGTATAGATTATTTTCAATTACATCCCACACTTGCAATTTTAATTGATTCTGTGAAGATCTTCATTCTAATCTTCAAATACAAATATTTCATTCCATCAAAATATAGTGATCTATTAATCAAGTGGTCTTCAATACTAGGAAACTGACTCATCTTCTAGATGGGATATTTTCTCTAAGAGGTTAGTCTTGCAAAATAGAGACCATGCTCTAATACTAATTGTTAGTCTTAAAGTAATCTAAGAATGAGGGTTGAATTAGATTTTGAAAATTAATTTGCCTTCTTCTTGTAATTATAATTCCTTTAAACAATGTCAAGTTCTTAAGAAACATGATCCTTCTCTTTGATTTAAAATATAATAAATTGTAAGTGAAGAGAGTAAGGGAGATAATCACACAATTAATTTATTCTAGTTCAAACCAAAATATCCTATATCCAGTCCTTAAATATACAACAAAGGATTTTTATTATCATCGATAATCACTAAAGATACAAGTAACCTTATAAATATACATGCTTAACACTCTTGCTTTTACAATCTCTCTAAGGTAACCTAATAGAGCTTAACTCATGGTTTGTACACTTTTCTTCACTCCACTTGATTTCCCATATACACTGGGTTTTTACAAGAATATTTAAAAAAACTCTCTTTAAGGTTTTTCTACAAAATACCTCTAAACTTAACCTTAAGTTTTTTTCAAAGACACTTAAAAATTCAATGTAGAAGAGGAGACAGGTTTAAACTTTTCAAACCTTATAAGATTCTCTCAAAATACAAAGACTAACTCACACAAAGCAATTGCATATTAAAACATAGATAACATAGCTTCAAAGCAAAAGATAAGCTTTTAGTTCTCTCTTTTTAGTTTGTTGTTCAAAAAATTCTCAAGATATATTTCACCTTTCAACATAGTAACCATTGGTGGCAGCTTCTTCAATCAATATGCAAATATATTCTAATAGTTAGGAATTTGTTTTTAATGCTTCTAATCAATTAGCAATTAGTGCAACATTTTCATTCCTTAATCAGTAACCTTCATTCGAATTTCATTTTGTTGCCTTTATGTCTAGGATAGTATACTTAAGTTGATTTTCATAAATGTAGTTTCATTTTTGCTTCTTTGGAACAACTAGTTTCTTTTCCTGCTTCATGAAATTGTGGACTTTCCTTTTTCATTCCTAAATAGAATCATCTCATTAATATTTCAAATAATCAACATAACATAAGGTTAATAAAGAATAAATTAGAGATAATAACTTGATCTTGTATTAGGAAACTTTCCTTATGAATATTCGTATTAATGTACAAGATATATCATTTAAAAACTTGCCATATATGATTCTTAATAATTTTTCCATTAAAGCACATTCCAATACTTTCCTTATATGAATATTTCAACGATTATGTAAAATTTAAATAAAACTTTTCTTATAACATATTTAGATAAATAATATTATGAAATACTTAATAACATAAAATCGTTGATAATTAGAATAAGGTCCATTAAATTATTTTGATTTAGTTACTCAATATTTAAAGCCCATTTTTCAAAACATATAATTGAATATGTTTAAAAATAATTCAAATTTTAAAAAGCCCAAAATCTTAGATCCGACAATAGTGGATGTCAATATTGAAAAAAAAGTGAAAAGTTGGTTGAAGCGGTAATAAGTCTATAATATATATATATATATATATATTGATACTAAGAAATAAGGATACATTGATAGTAAGAGATAAGGATTGCATCAGTAAGTCTAACCAACCTATCCTAATACAAGTAAATTACTTTCCTATGTATCATTTACAAGGATTGCGGGACTTCTACCTTTGCCAGTAGACAGTTAGTTTGCTGCGAACCTTTAAGAGAGCTTCTGAATATCCAAACTCGAGTTAGCAAAGAAGCACAATTAAACTGTTGCATGAATGAACATCTTATCCAGCATGCTCCTCCTGTTCTCATCAACTGTCAAATTACAAATCTGCAATAACCTTCCTTCTACGATTTCCTAATCATTCATAATAAGTGTCATTCTTCTAATTCCTTCGACAAAAAGGTTACATTTTTTCCTACTTGTCTCAGACCCCATAATCTACCACTCTATAAGTCTGCTCACTCTTCCATATTGCTGCACTGAAAACATTTCTTATCTTTGATTTTTTTTTTCCTTTTTGGCAATCACACAACATTTCCAATTGTTGTCTTAACTCTTGCATACTTGGAGAATGACTTAGTTTCTCTTTTTCTTGGTTTAATTTGACTTGCACGCCTGTCATCTTAGTTTGGAGCTTACACCCAGTATTTCTGTTCCTGTGTATAAGATGAGATTTAACATTATTAAGTTTACCAACCGGCCTGTACATATAAGAACCCACCACCTTTTTTATTCCAAGCCATATTTACAAGGGGGTTACACTGTTCTAGTAGTAACCACATTGCCTCAAATCTAAGAGGTCTCTTTCTGAAAGGTTGGCAGAATTCATGCCAAAGTAGGAAGATTAGTTAAGACTGTGTTATCACACTCCACCATCCACTATATTTTCTTTGCATACCAATGTGATGTGAGCATTTTATGACAAAAAGCATGATTTACTTTTTACTTGCTGGCAATATGAAAGCTTTTAATTTAATAAGTGGTAGTAAGCCTGCATTTCTTACACGCAGGAAAGTATTTGCTACCTGGTGTTGCTTTCTAGAATATCTTTTACTCTGAACCTGTTTCCCCTTGAACTGTTTTTTCATTAATATGTGAAATTCTTTTGTTCTACGCTACAGCCTTAATATGTATTCTGATGTAATATTTTTTCACATTAGAAAGAAAAATATTCTTGCTGAAAGGTTAAGGAATTTCCAAGCCGAGAGAATAAGACAAGACAATAAATTAAAACAATGTAGCTCAAGAGAAGTGGTGCGAGTCACTTCTGGATGAAATATTGCACTTGCAACAAGAAGTTGAGAAAAGTGAAAAAGAGATGAAGAGGTTTCATACTTTAAATTAAAGCATGAATTGAAGAGTTGGAGGCAAAATTGATAGCTTGCCAAGCTTGCTTAACCCCTTTCTCTCCCTAGTGACATCATTAGTTGTAGAAGAATTTTTAAAGAAACTCAATCAACAAAAATTTAGTAGATTAAACTAATTATAAATGGACATTTATAAATGTTGAAAATAGTTCTTATTGAAAAGTTTTATTAATATGTTTATATATTTATTAATGATCAATTTAATTTATATATTTTTTGTAGACCTTGTCTTGCTAAGAATTTTTAGTGACAGTATGGCACTTCCCTCCTTAATATACACATGCTGAGATGATATCATAGATTCTATATCATGCAAAACAAGCAAAAATTTTATGGAAAATAAAGATAAACTTCCAAAGAACCAGAAGAGAAGCTTCGAAATAACCATTTCGTTGCTGCATAAAAGTAGAGGGATTGAAAGAAATATCGACGACAGAGATGCTTCTGGTGTCTATTATCCTCTACTGAGTATTATTACGTTGAACATAGACTTTGTTCTTCCTTCATTGGATGGTCATTCGTCATAAACAGCAGACCCGAGCTCTAGCAAATTTTGAGGTCTTTGCTTGACCATTCTGTTGTAGCGTTACATCTCGATAATTTGGTGTAAATATGGACTATAGAAACCCAAGTTTAGTTTGTTGTTAATAAAAACAAGAAGCAATTTATAAAGGGAATGCAAAGGACTAATCAATTTTCTGTCTTGAATATTTTGAAAAAATATATATATGCTAATTCAAGCGACTTTAGTTTTTTTTTTATTCTTTTTTCACTATGGTATAGTTTTAATATATAGATTATGATTAGCTCCAAAAAAGAATAGTTGAGTTGAACTTCCATTGTATTCACTTGCATTTTTTTTTCTTCTTCTGAACAGAAGATTTACATTACGCAATTGTAACAATACTATTTGTATTATTTGTATATGATTTATTTTGTCAGTGGTCAACCAGTAATTCCGCCGTGCTAAAGTCTAGTTAACATGAATTGCTACTCGCAACAGCTTATGGGAAAATTCGTTGTCCCCTGACGTTATAATCCCTTTTTTCATCCACGGATAAATATTTTTTACGTAAAACATATTATCTTCTGATGGGGTTAATAATAATTGTACACGATCAAGTACACAAAAATGCTTATCCATTTACCAGCTACTACTTTAACGTAAAATGGGACACTTGAATTTTGATGTCAACTTCCTCATTGCTTGAATAAATGCTTAAATAATGCCTTTTTTGGCACATTGGAAGATTTTGTTTTTTTTTGTTTTTACCCAGTCGCATTGGAAGGTTTAAACACTCGACCGTTCATATTCAATTATTTACTCCGCCCTTACCACCTAGATTACCCCTAGGTGGTTAAAATAAATAGTCCTTTTCACATCTACAAACTCCCATATTTGTATAGAACAAGACTTCCTAGAGTTTATTAGATATTTATTATCAAATTCGTCAATAAAAATATAACATACGAAGAAATTTTTTTTCAAAGATCTAATCATATAGTACTAACTGCAAAAAAATTTCACTTACCATATTTTTGGTGAGAAATTTAATAATAAATACGAAGAAAAATGTTTCTGCCACAGGACCTTTGGCTATACAAGAAATATTAAAGTTCGAGAACTGAATAAAATATCCTTTATACCATTTTGGAAATTTCTAAATACAGAGCCCCTGAAATGGGGCAGAAGTTAGACCTTCAATCAGTGAATCAAGAATTCTAATTAAAATCATCAACAGCAAGCCAATCATTTGACTCATCTTCTGAATCCTTACCTTTAGACTGGACAACCTTGTGCCCGCCACCTCCTCTCTCAGAATTTTCACTCAGCTGAACCCAGTCACTGGATCCATCAGGTGATGAACCCCTTATGTCTTGGGCCCTCCTATGGCCTGATATTCTATCAGAGAGATCACTACCATCATCCTCCAGGTCACTGAATGATACATCATCCTGTTCAAGTTTTATGCAGGAAGTCGATAAAGTTATATCAAAGTTCGTATCCTCCAACCAATTTTCAATACTCACCGTGTCACCAATTTCTAGACCTTTTGCCGCATCTTTTTTCTCAGTCAAAAACTGGTATTTCTCGGATGAAATATTTTCTCTCCCTATTACACCGTCCTCCGTGTGCTCTTGAGTATTAAGAGTCCTTAATTTTTCACATTCTTCCCCGTGAAACTCTCTCTTCTCTCTAAGTTTATGCAGAAGCACATCCCTTGCATCAACAACCTGAACAAAAAAGAAAAATGGAAAACATATACATGAGATAACATACATTTTGATAACGTTGCTACCCAACTTGTAGACAAGTGAAAAAAGATAATTATATACAAAATTATCCTCAAGTAGAGAAGGCATGGGTGCCACAGAACAAACTATCCGAAAATCTTATATACACACATCGAAGCAGATGGAGAGAAGGCCTTAATATAAATAAGGGCACACAGTAAAACACAGAACATGCCTGCTTTTATAGATCTTTGCTTTCTATTGGAATGAACAAACTTTATTAATCATATGTACAAGAGATGTTCAGAAAGCAAATATTTGTGGGTTTTTAAAGTCAAAGAAATCTACAAGGATAATAGGGATAACATATAATTGCGGAATAAAATGACTAAATCTGATTGGCCAAGAAGACTATATATAGGCCTTTCCATTCATGAAAATCATATTCAAAAATTAAAATTATATCTGAAGAAACTTAGCTTGCCTCGGGGGTTGACAGGCACTCAAAATCATGTTGATTTAGTCTGGGAAGCAATAGCAAAAAGTAGATCATCCAAAATTTCTCCACATTCATGTAACTGCAAAGATTTAGTCTAAGTGAAACCAATTCAGGCACTAGTCCTTCTATGGTCAATACATGTTCTCTCTGAGAATTGGACATGCTGAAATCTGCTGAATCAAATCAAAATTTCTGAATTAGTGTCTACAAATATCATTATACAATTAAGCAGAACAGAAACAAAGAACAATTTATGTTGTCAGGGTTTCTTTCGCTTTATGCATCCAACATGAAATAAACATGCAATGTGCGTATACTATCTGACAAATCAGGTCACAACCATTTTTATTCCAAAGAGCATTTGCATCAGTGAGTGTTAACTTAGAGATATCTCGGAAGGACATAGGAACCTTTTAGACTTTACATTCAGGGAAGCTTGAACTTGTTAGCTAAAGAAACAAAGCAAAACAATAAAGAACATAATCAAACAAGCATTTGAGGAAAGAGATCTCTATCTTCTTCATCACACAAGGGTATTTATACAAAAGATACAAAACTTACTTTTTACCAACTTTCCTAGAAGTTTACTAACTCCCCATGCTCCCTTACATCAAGCATGGGCCACACCACTTTGTGTTAATGATAAAATTTAGCTTTTTACCTGCTGTGGTAAGGTTGATACTAACTCCTTAAAATAAAAGAAAAAATAAATTTGAGTTGGAGTTAACTTCATGTCACTTGGAGTTAACTCCATTACACTTGGAGTCACCTACACTACAATTAGGGTTAACTCCTCTGCACTTACTCTTCTACATTATGGAGTAGACCGGGCTGTAATTGGAATACTCTAATACTCCTTAACTTCAGGGCAGCTTATCATCCTTAAATGTTCTCTAAGCTTTTCAAATCTGATTTTAAGCAATCCTTTCGTGAAGATATCTGCCACTTGGTCCTCAGAGCTATACTAAAGCACTTCTCCTTCTTTTTCCACCTCCCGAATGAAATGATATTTTATCTTAATGTGTTTTGTTTTGCCATCAAAGACAGGATTCTTTGCTATAGCAACTTCTGATTTATTATCACATAACACCTCTATTGCTTCCACTTGTTCATCCTACAGGTTGATCAAAAGTTTCCCGAGCTAAATAGTTTGATTTAGAGTATAAGCAGTAGCCATATACTTTGCCTCAGTTGTAGATTGAGCCACAATGTCTTGCTTCTTTGTACTCCAACATATCATGCTTGAACCTATGGAAAAACAGTAACTTGAGGAGTTTTTCATGTCTTCTAATGATTTTGCCCAGTCACTATCAGTAAACCCTGTGAGTTTTATAGCCGGCCCTTTGAATACCACATTCTAAGATTAAGAGTACCTTTCAAATATCTAAGAACCACTTTGGCAGCCTTGAAATGCACTTCACTAGGACTATTCATTAACCTAAAGAGTAAACTTGTAACATATATAATATCAGCTCTTGTGGCAGTGAGGTACAAGAGAAACTCAATAATTCTTCTATAAAGATTAGCATCAGCTTTGGCAGCACGATCATTCTTGCTAAATTTCTCACCAAGACTGGATAGAGTGCAAGCCAATTTACAATTCTCCATTCTGAATTTTTTTAAGATTTCAACAGCATACTTCTTTTGACAGATAAAGATCCCTTTCTCCACTTGAAGAAACCCCATGCCAAGAAAGTAGCTCATTTTTCCCTAGTAATTCATTTCAAAACTATTCTTCATATCATCTTTAAACTTGGCAACCAGAACTTGACTGCTACCTGTCACCAATAAGTCATCTACATGTAGAGAAACTATAATTACATTTGTGTCAACCTTTTTCCCATACAAGGTGACTTCTGTGTGGCTTTTGACAAACTCCAATTGGTTTAAATAACCATCTATTCTACTATACCAGGCTCCTGGAGGCTGTTTAAGCCGCATAGTACCTTCTCAAGGAAACAGACTTCATCTTCATGCCCTTTCTTCACAAAGCCTTGAAGTAAATATCTCCCCCTATAGCCAACCATTTAGATTTGCATCTAGTTGATGGATAACCCATGAGTTTTTGGCTGCCAATACAATTAACAACCTAATTGTCTCAAATCTAGCCACTAGTGCAAATGTGTCAATGAAATCAATTCCAAACTCATATGCATACCCCTACAAGACTAATCTAGCCTTGCATTTGCATATAGATCCATCTAGGTTCAATTTGACTCTATAAACCCTCTTGACACTTCTAACTTTCTTATTTTCAAGTCTTTCCACCAAGCACCAAGTTTCATTCTTGTCTATCATTCTTAATTCTTCTTTCATTGCATCTTGCCATTCTTTACTCTTTACTACTTCTTGGTAGGTTTCAGGTTCCAGCATTGCTACCATGTATCTCCCCATTATATTGAGTGTTCTTGTACCCTTCACACCAACTTCTTCATCTGAATCAATGTCTTCCTCCTATTCTTGAGAAGGAACTTCAACTAATGATTCCTTGGAATTTACAGCAATAAATTGACTCCAATACCACTTGGAACTTCCATCAAATTTCACATTTCTACTTGCTGTAATCTTTAGTCTTCAAATCATATACCCTATAGCCTTTTGAATTTCTGCTATAGCCCATGAATATATCAACACCAGCTCTTTCAACAAGCTTATCCCTCTTGTTTTCTGGTACGTGTGTGTAGCATACGCACCCAAACACTCTAAGATGGTTCACCGATGGCTTCACCCCCAACCAACCTTCATATGGAGTCTGTTCACTTATAGCCTTAGTTGGTGATTTATTTTGCAAGTACACAGATGTATACGCTGTTTTAGCCAAAAAAAAAACCTTTGGAACATCCTTTTCAATCAGCAAACATCTTGCCATATTCAATATTGACCTGTTTTTCCTTTCACTCACCCTATTTTGTTGAGATGTGTAGCCCATTGTTAATTGATGATGAATGCCAACTTGTTCAAGGTAATTTTTGAAAGTTTGTGAAGTATATTTAGCTCCACTATATGTCCTCAAGGCCTTACTCTTTTTCACATATTGATTTTTAATGCTAGTCTCGAACCTTTTAAGGGTCTCAAAAAGCTCACTCCTGTTTTAAGAAGAAGATCCAGCACCATCTGCTAAAATCATTTACAAAGGTCAGAAAATATCTACTCCCACTCAAGGAAAGTGCACTCATAGGACCACACAAATTTGAGTGTATTAGTTAGAGGCTCTCCGACGCTCTGCAAGCTTGATATCCTGGGAAAGGTAACTTAGTTTGCTTCTCCTTTTGATATACTTCACATAACTTAGTTTGCTTCCCTTTTTGATAGACTTCACATAACTTAGTTTGCTTCCCCTTTTGATATACTTCACATAACTTAGTTTGCTTCCCCTTTTGATATACTTCACAAACATCCTCATTTTCATTTATATTTGGCAAATCATCTACCATATTTTTGCCTGACAACAGCTTCAAATAGGAATAAATGCAATAACCTGATCTAGCATGCCATATCTTAGATTGGTCTGCTTAATGACATGTGCTTGCAACTTAGTTTGATGCCAATTTACAAGAAAAATTCTTGCAATCATTTTTACTCTAAGCATTTTGGTGTCATTCATGACATATACATCACATACACTCTTGTGAAAGTGGGGCTTGTAATTCTTCTCTAGCAATTAACTCACACTAAGAAGACTTTGACTAATTTCAGGCACTAAAAGAACATCAAATGATTTTGATACCTGAAGCAGTCTCCACAACAACATCTCCCTTGCTTTGGACTTTAACAAAGCTTCCATCTCTAATTTTCACCCTTGGCTTATAGGTCTTATCCAATGATCGGGGAACAACCTAACTATGGAGGTCATATGGTGAATAAATCCACTATCAATCAGCCAAGAATCATCCTTGATGCTAACTTAATAGTGCCCTTCAACTTCAAAGACCAAAAACACACAATCTTCCTTAGGATCAAGGTTTTCAACCATTTGAGCCCTTTGGGGTTGCTGTTTTGTCTTTGCTTTGCACACCTTTTCAACATAGCCCAATTGCTTGCAAAATCTACATTGAACGCCAAGTCTGAACCAACACTGCTTCTTTGGATGACTTTTTTTGTTGCAATGGGATAAGGCTGAAATTTATTCTTCTTTCCCGTAAACTTGTTCTCTTGCTCTCCCTTCTTCTCTTTATCCTTCTTTATTCATGCCGATTTCTATTCTCTATGGCTTGCTTGCCTCTTTCCCTTTTGACTTGCCAAGTAAGCAGCTTCATTTGACTCCTCAAGCCTCTAAGCCTTTCTCTGCTCTCAGGCTTGAAGGGAATTCGCATTAATGTTAGCTAAGAAATATCCTTGGAATCATCCAAAGATGATATCTTTGCCTTGAAACTTGTAAGCTAACTAGCACCTTTTCCACCACCTTTTTTTAGGAAGATCTTCACAAAACAATCTTATTTGATTCAATACCTTCATGAACCAATCAGCATATTCCTTCACTTATTCAATCTCCTTCATTCTAAGAAGCTCAAACTCTCTTCTTAGATTTAGTATTTGCATTTGCCTGGTCTTCTCCCTTCTTTGAAACTTATCTTTAAGTCTGTCCCAAGCCTCTTTCCCAGTCTCACAAGTTATAATTCACGTGATGATTGTCTTAGTCACAGCAACATGTATTAGAGACAAAGCTCTAAACCTCTTTGCACGTTCATTGGAATGAAGCTTCAACTGGGCCACATTAGGATTTTCTCTCAGTGGAGGAGGATCGCTTCTTGTTTCCACCATGTCCCATCGGTTTAAATCTTTCAAGGTATGCCTTCATCTTCACAGCCTATAACTAATAGTTTTGGCCATTAAACAGAGGAGGATCTCCTACAGCAAAGTTACTGGAAGACACGGTTTGATGGCTAGGAAAAATTTTCTTCATTCAAGTGGAAGGTTTTGCGCTGATTTCTGGTTCTCTCCTTTTCTCATAGTCCCTCTAAGATCAAGAGAACTCCAATACCATTTGTTAGCTAAAGAAACAAAGCAGAACAGAGAAACAATGAAATCAAACAAGCATTTGAGTGAAGAGATCTCTATCTTCTTCATTACATGATGGTATTTATACAAAAGATACAAAACTTACTTTTTACCAACTTCACTAGAAGTTTGCTAACAGCACATGCTTCCTTACATCAAACATGGGCCATACTTTGCATTAATAACAAAATTCAGCTTTTCACCTATTACGACAAGGCTGACATTAACTCCTTAAAATAAAAGGAAAAATAGATTTCAGTTAGAATTAACTTTGTGTTACTTGGAGTTAACTCCATTACACTTGGAGTCACCTATGCTACAATTGGAGTTAACTCTTCTACACTTACTCTTCTGCACTTTGGAGCACACTGGACGGCAATTGGAGTTAATTCTAATAGAACTAGCCTTCTTACAGGAATAAATCTGCGTACCATTATATAGCAACTGCATGAAGTTAGAACTTTCATACTCCTCAAAACACACAAGCAAAAGTAAGAATTCTCTATGATATATGGCAGAACAAGAAAGATAAAGCTTCAATCCTTTCAAAAGTTTTGTTAGGTCCTTCCAAACCTTGTGAACTTATAAACTAATTATCAAATAAGACACTTCATTCTGTTTCCCAGAAAACGGAATATAGGAGTTCTGAATTAAGAATTCAAGAGAAAGACCAACCTTCTACAGAAAAAGCTCAATGTGGAGATCAAATTGCCACTTAACATATATCACTACTTTATTTGTTTACTAGAATCACCAGAGCGATCAATTTAACTCCAGTAACCCCCGGCAGCCAAGAATTATACATATTCAATTAAAAAAGAAGAGAGAAAACCATAATCGATATAATTTACAGTCACAGAATCGAAGCAAAATTGAAATACCATGATCGAGGGGCGAGGGAAATTCTGTCCAACACTCGGGCCGCGTAGAAATTTCTCTCACAAAACGAACAACCTCATCCGTTGTCCCTGGCACAACCCCATCATTACCAGGATAACCTTCACCATTACCTTCTTCTTGATCATCCTCTACAACTTGGCCCTCGAACTGCAACAATTGAGAAGCAAGCTCAGAGATTCCAGTGACAACTTTGTTGGAGGAGAGAAGGGAGAGCGAGCTCTTAAAGGTTCCACCGATCTCCGCGAGATCATTCCTGATTCCATCAAGAGTTTTCGACGACAAGTCCAGAGAATCGCCAGCGGAAGAAGAAGACGGCGGCGGAGCAAGGAAGTTGGCGACGCCTCGGAGAAGAGCGGACACGTCATCCTTGAGAGCGTAACCGCCGTGGCGATCGACGGAGGGGCTCCGTTCCGGCGGAGACGAGTGAGTAACGGCTCTGTGAAGCTCAAGAGATTCTGGGTCGGGGTTGGACTGGAGAGACTTGAAGAGCCGAGACATCTCTATTTTTTCTTTGTTAGAATAAATATCAAAATTTAGTGAATTTATTGTTAATTTTGTGTTAATGGTTCCGAGGTCTGAGAATCGAAGCAAGCAAAGGAGAACGAAAGTTAACGGAGAGAGAGAGAGTCAGAGGGAAGGATATTTAAAAGGTTAAAGGATTCTTGCTTTATACTTTCATTTTCCCTGTAGAGCTAAGATTTTCATTTTTATAGAATAAATATATTTTTGTACATATAATTTTATAAAAATTTTAATTTAATTTTCTTAATTTAAACTCCAATATAGAAAGACTTGTGTATTCAATTTCTTATATTTTTATTATTAAAATTTTCAGTTAAAATATAATAAATGTAGTTTTATAATAAAATGGTAAATATATGTTTTTTTAAAATAAATGTATGGTATTTAATCAAAATATTTATTTGTCATATTTAATTAAATATATATATATATATATATATATACATTTGTTGTATTTTAATCAGATAATCTAATAATAAAATTATAAAAAAAATTATATCAAAATCTAATTTATAATATTATTCTTTTATTTAAAAAATAAAATGTCATTAGGCATTACATGATTTGACCCCTTTATACTATGATGCTTTAGGAAAGTAAGCATTAAGATTATTTGTAATTTAAATTATTAGCATATTAATATTCATTCTATTAACTTTTCATATAACCAAAAAATTATTTTCATTTATCCAAATGTCATTCCTAAATTCTTTAGTTTGGCCTAATTTAATCTTCAATGAATCTAATTCTCAAGTGCTTCAATTTCTCTAAACTCTAAGATTTATTGGGAAATTTAGAATTTGGACAAAAATTGATCCTTCTTTAAGGGAAAATTTTGATAAAGAAATAGCATTGTTTGTTGAATTCAGAAGTTTGACTGGTCATGGAAAGAATATTGATATTCATTGTATGAAAAATTTGGGATTTAAGAAATAAATAATTTAAGATAAAATTAGGGATTTTATTTTTAGGCAAAACTTAAAAAATACATTGTGTTATATTTGTCAAATTTGAATTTCAAATGGACAAGTAAGGAATTTTAGTCTTCAATATATACAAAATTAAGGATTTTGTAAATAAAAAATAAAAAATTTATGACAAAATTAAGAATTCCATTTATGGAAAAAAAATAAAAAAAATATTGTACTATGTATATCAAATTTGAGATTCTAAATAGTTAAAAAGAGACTTTCAATCTTCAATACATAATAAAAAAAATTAGAGATTTTTTAAAAAAATTAACTTGAGAGAAATTTTTAATAAATTTGGTAAAAAAAAAAAAGTTCGCAGAATGACACTACAGGATAATAATATGCAAACAATTTAAATCATGCGCTATTTAAATGCCAACTTTTATACTACAGGGTATAAGAGTGCAAATAGATTACCTGAATGCCAACTTTTACAAATACAAGATATTATAGCGTAAATGGGTTAAATCACAGGTACCAAACTATATTCTATCCTTTTTAAAATGATTCAATATTCTCTTTCTATCTCATAATCCATCTTTAATATCAAATTTAAAAACAAATTAACTTGAACATCAAATTTGAATTTGAGTTAATAATATTAAATAAATAAATAACGTTTAAGTTAACAAATTGTTAAGTTTTCCGTAAAAACATGTATAGATTATGAGACAAAATTGGATTATTCCAAAAATTAAGAGGACAACATTTTCTATTTTTAAATTAGAGGACCAAATCAAAACTTCCATACATTTAGAATGACCAATAATGCGCTTAAGCCCTTTTTTAATACTTTTCAATAATTAAAGAAAACAAATTTACTATAATTCTTTAAGTGCGATTACGGTAAAAACATAATATAAGAAATCTTTTCAAAGAATCTAAAAATGATGAAATACAGAAAAAATATTTATATGCAATATTTTTATTAAAAAATTTAGTAATAAGTCTATAAAAGTTATACTTACTATAAAAAAAGTGTACTTAAATTTTGTTACATAAAAATTTGAGTATTATATATAATTTATTTTTATGTTATTTAAGATATATTTAAGTATCTTATAATTAAAATTTTTAATACCTACAAAAATTAAAATTTTCATATACTACCTTATTTATCTATTAGTATGATTGCGCACAAATCACAACTCTTAAGTAACTCTGATCAAAGGGCTCGTCATCAGCACTTGGGACTCAGAATAAAAACAAAAGTGAGAGTGATTTGCTCGGTCGATGGATCCAACTTCTTGCATTCCAAGGTAAGGAATTCCATGCCTACCATCAAATTGAAAGCCATTATGCAAGTTACTAGACAGATGGTACGGTGTTACTTAAACAATCATAACATTTTTTTTCTTAAATTTTGTAAAAGCATTTAACTAAATGATAAATAAATTAATTCAATCCAACACATTTAACCATTTAACTTATAAATAAGTCTGTCCGTGTATTATTTTTGTTTTTATTTAAACTATTTAATGGGCTTACTTATGAGTTAAATTGGTTAAATAGATTAACCGATTCATTTATTATTTTTGTTTTTTATTTTTTTATTAAATTAAATATAGTGACTTGTATATTACACAGAATGCCCTAACAAAATAATTATATGCAGTGAAATAATTATTTTTAATATCTCAATAATCAAAGCACAAAAATACTCATTTCATTACAGATACATCATGATACAATTTATTTAATTTTTTTTAGATTAAATGTTCAATAATAAACTATAACCAAAATAAGTTTACATTATGAGTCCTTGAAAATATAGCTCATTTTATTTTGTCTTTAATTAGACTATTATATAATTCACAAATAACTATAAGTATAGTTTAAACTATATTCAAAATCTTATTAATCTAAAAATAAATGCAATTGAATTCATAGTATGGTAAAAATGTGATAATAAATTTTCAAAGAATGAAATTCTCTAGTATAAGATACACACAAAAAAATTTGTCACGCTTAATTGGCACAATATTTTTTTAATAGTTTTTGTAATTAATTTGTGATTGTATTTATATTCAATTTACTTCATGTTAAAAAAAACTAGACAACATAAATTAATCTAAATATAACTACTTACTTATAGTAGTAATAATTAAACAAATTGACAGCTATTTATAAGTTGATGGCAATGGTTGATGATTCCTATTTATGGACCAATTGTACTGGATATAACACCTATTCAATGTGTGGGACAAATACAGTAATTACAAGGGCCTCTGCAACTTGACATGTGATCACCATGCCCGCGTTAAATAATAAAAATCTTGAATTAAATTAGAAAATATTAAAGATTTAGTTTACAAAAAATTATTATTATTATTTACAATTTAGTCATCTAATAATAGACCATTGAGTGAAGTAAAGTTAGGATTACTCAACAAATTAACTAATATGACATAATTAGAAGGGATCAATGGAGAGAAAATGATTGAAGGTTAATTTAAGATTTTATTGTCAAAATATCAAATTGAATGAGAGTGATCTTTTAATAATACATTATTAATTTACTCACTAAATAACTAAACTAATATTCTCCAAAGATATGGGGTTCCTATCCTTTTGTTTTTCAATACTATTATTTGCATTCCTAAAGTGAAACATGAATATATTTCTTTTTTTTTTCTCCACCTTTCTTCTCTCTTCTCTGTCAAGGAAGAAAGTAAAGAGGGTTTAAGGGCATTTGAATTCTCTGCATATCGTTGTGATACGTACGTTGTGCGAAGTCAAAAAATGACACCATTTTGGTCCTTATAATCTCAGCTCTCTACGTAATCAATGGCTCAAGCGCATGTATCACACTCACAAAATTGCTGCAGCAAATTTCGTTTTCTCTCCAAGGAAAAATGGAGCTACCAATGATAAATCTCTCTCCGGTCTCCTTACTCCCTACTTGGTGGCTTTTGGCAAACTCAGTTCCTAGCTCATTATGCTTTGCTCTAAGCTCAGTCGAAGTCTAACGAAAATCGGAGCTCTACTTACCAAGGATCACAGATGCTCCATCCAAGAGAACGATTGCTTCATCAATAGGATGGGGAAGTACTTCCAAAGCCCTGAGGAGTTCAAGTGCCGCCATGTAAGAATGGGTGAAATGGGTGTGTTTGGTTGCCTAGAAAGTTTTATTCCTAGAAAATATCCCTAAATTGGGCTTTTTATTTTTATTTTTTGCATTTGTTGGGGTGATTAAATACATTCAGTTTTATATAAGTAGCAAGATATCTGTTAGTCTTCTCATTTAATTTGGAGAATAGATCAGTTTCATATATTATATGTAGAGAAAAGTCAAATCTTATAAGGTATTTTTGTCTTCTATATCTCTAGGTATAAAAAAATTTGCTTCACTGCATGGCTAATATGGCTCTTGAGTATAGCTCAATGGTAAAAAGGAGGAACTCTGAAAAATGTTAGTAGTGGGGCATTTGTTTAATTGTACTGTAAACTCATTGCAACTTCATCCTAAATGATGCATTGCTGTTTAGGAATTTTGCTTGATGAGTCCCTGCATCAAATTACAAATTCTTTATCATTTGAAGTTTATATTGTTAATATTATTGTTGTTATTATCTTTATTATGAGAATAATAAGATGACGATAAACATTCAGACAGGTCAATCGGTCTCTATATACAAGTATTTTTTATCCAACTAAAATGTGAGTTGTGATACACTTTGGAAAGCCTGCTTGAATCTTGCAATATATATTGTAAATATTCTTGCAATTAGAATAATTTTCCTGTTTTATGAACCTAATTTTCTTTCCTTAATAAGCTTCACCAGTGCAAAAGATTTTGGATCTTTTATGAATGAACCACAAAAGATTTCTGTTTCTGACTTTTAATGAATATAATATGATTAATGGAAAGGATGGAAATGTTTTGGATCTGTTTCAATTAATGTGGCTTCGCGCAGCACGGGTATTGCATAGCGTGGTTAATGGAAAGGATGGAAATGAATATAAAGACCAAAACGACATCATTTTGTGGCTTCGCACAGCGTGCGTATCGCAGCAATACATAGAGGATTCGAACACGGGTTTAGGGTAACATCTTGTACTATCTTCCACCACATGTGGTCCTCGTTTGCTTTGTGTTGCCATATTTTCTTTTGTCTCCATCCCTCACCAGCTTCTATAGATTAGTTGCTAATTTCTCTCCCTCTCCAAAACAAAATTAGGCTAAATTGGTCGATTCAATCAAAAAATCAATAAACTATCATCTAGTTTAGTTCAATTAGTCCAACAAACTAGTTAAAACAAAAATCAACAAACTAATTAAAAATTAATTGAACTAATCAAAATCAAATTAGTCAATAAATTCTTTTTTTTTAATTCTTTCTTATAAAATAGCATAGTTTATCTTAGATAGATTTAAAAAAAATAAAAAATAAAAAACAATAGGAGAAAGAAGAGATTGATATAGAGAAATTTTTTTAAAAATAAAATATGAAAAAACTAAAATGCATATACTTTGACTATTTTTTTATTTATTCTCCATCATATTCTATCTCTTAATAATATCTCTTTTAGATATTAAAGTATTTGATTAAAATTATTTTTTCTTCTTCCATTTACTTCTTTTTTTGGTTTTTTTAATAACAAGTGAAATTTTAATATAATTTAAAAACTTAAAAGTTTAATATTAATTACTCTTTAATTTTAATCATAAATGATTTTTATTTTTTAATTAAAAAATAACTCCTTAAACAATATTAAAATTTAAATTTTATTAATATTTATTTATTATATTAAAATTTTAATATAAAAAACTTTAAAAATATTCATTTAATTATTATTCTTAATTTAATCACAAACTATGAAGTAATACTTCTACTACTTTAATAACTAGTCTAATTTTAAAAATATTGGTCCAAAATAAACAAGGAAAAACAAATATGCATTTAACTAATTAATTATAATATATTTTACCACGTTACCCTTAATATTAACATCTTATTTCAACCATCAAGATAAAAGGGCCAAAAAATTTAACATGAAGACAAATATATCAAATATAAAGTTTGACATACGTAACTTCATGGTCATTACTAATAAAGTAAATATAATAGTATAGGAATTCGCTAATTTTATACATATATATATATATGTATATAAAAGTTATCCATATAAAAATTCCTAATCTTCCACCAATCTCTCATGCTAGCTCCCAATCATTTTTTTCAGGCAAAGGTGTATATAAAGGTCTTCTAGCTTTCAAACGATTAATAACATCTTTGTAAATCAAAGCAACAGACGCGTATAATAGGTAGAATTCTATCCAGCCTTGCCATCAACTCTCTGAGAGAAAACTACTTGCATAGTTTAGTTGCACTTACTGATATACACAGGCTTTTCTTTTCTTTTTGGGGGGGGGGGGGGGGGGGGGGGGGGGGGGGGGGGAGTGGTTTCCAATTAGCCACACACAAGTAGAAAGAAAATCGGAAGGAAGGAAGAACTGTGGACATTCACATTCGACAATAAGACATGCACCATATTTATGAGTAGTTGTCAATTTATCACGAGACACATGAACGTTCATTTTGACACACGCACGCGTCCGAGTATACAAATACATATACATCCCCCCCCCCCCCCCCCCCCCCCCACAACACAAAAAAAAACACACACACACACACACGCTGCGGGTCCCTTCAGTCTCATTCTTCATTCCCATATCTAGACCCAAATACGCACAGCTATATTTTTTCGTTCTTATATCCAGACCCAAATGGGTAAATTGTTAGGTACCCATTTGGTATGAGTATTTTGATAATCTCTAGTCATTTTTATAGGTTTTAAATGCTAAAGCTGAATATTTGGAAAAAGATTAACGGGCAGGAGTTTTGAAGTGAGTAATGCTACTTATTTAGTATATTCATAATTTGTCCACAGACGGCTGCTAAGTGAAAACCACTTAACATTTATACTTCGGTATAGCCACCTAACAGTTCTCAAAGTTAATGTCTTCTCATTTGATAAATGTTATATCAGGCATCAACAATCACATAATACGAACAATTTCTATCATATATAGAGAAGCTCAACTAAAACTGAAATATAGAATTGATCCAGAACAATTTTCCTGCTTAAGCATTAACAATAATCAATCAGGAATTAAAAAGAAAAAACTCTACGTGGTCCGAAACTCTGAATCAAAGCTCATTATCAGTTTTCTTGAACATATAATAACCAAATAATGAAAACCCTCCCTCTTACTAAATTATTCAATAAAGAATTTCATTCTTGCTATCTACTGCACATACACAACATATGGTACAAGTCTGTCTATCCTTCATGTTTCCCAATCTCAGAATCCAAAACCGAGCATCCATGTTTCCTTTTTTCATCGAGTTTATATGGTAAAAAATTCCTTTTTCCTGACGAAGTGTCTAGATGAGACCGGTATATGGATTGTACGCTTGAACAGGCATACCTGAGCCATAGGGGTGGACAGTGGCTCCATAAGGATTTCCAAAAGGATTAACAGATGGTTGCTGAGGGGCCATCATCATCATTTGCTGCTGCTGCTGCTGCTGCAACATGAAAGCCTGCTGGTGGTTGGACATAGCAGCCATCTGAACAGAAGGAGGAGCAGCAACTGCATGAGACGCCAAAAATGGATCGTGCATTGTTGGTTGCAACATGGGTGCCATTGGTGCTCGTTCCCATGGGTTATAGCTCACGTTCTGGCTGTTTCTTCTGACTGCATCATCATATAGGCTATCTAGCGTAAGTTTGTCTAACCCTCCCGCCTGATCATCCAAACAACCCATCACCACTCATTAGCAGAATAACAAAAGGATCAACTGACAGCATCAAAATGCAGGCTTAAGATGTAAACTGAAAGAATAATAAATTGAGCATAAATTTACAGAGAAGATTATACCAGTTTGCTAGCTGCAGTTGCACTCTCGTTAGAACTTGGAGCTGTAACAAGTGCCAATTCCCAGCCTGTAGTTCCATTTTCTTGATTTGAAACAGAAGTTGGCTGATCAGCTGAAACCATCAGCAATGAGAAGTCATAAGACACTGATGTATGCCTGCAAGCATATATTCTAAATTTTGACTGGAGTATTGTAATTTTAGCTGCGGACCAAGGGAGAAAATGGAGGGAAATGCCAGAGCATGATCCACATGATTAGCCCTTAAAAGTCAGATGTCTAGTCCTAAGAATGTTGAGAATCACTCTTCTTCAAAGAGAACCATTCAGTCCACTTCACTTGGGAACAAATCACTTTTTCACACTCACGAGTGCAGATCAACAAGCTTTATTTAGCCCAGTAAACTAAATGGAGGAAAAGGAAGAACAACTTACCAACAGGAACAATGGCTAAGGCCAAGGCATTCTTATCTTCCAACTCTGAAGCAGCTGGAACAGAATCCTCCAAATTCTAGATAGCAAGCCAGAAGGAGAGGAGTTTGTAAGTGTAGCTAAAGCAACATTTAAAAATCAAACATAACCAGGTGAGCCAGATCACAATCTACATAAGCCAAAAACAGGAAACGAAAAGGAATTTCTATAATTACCAACAAATCAGGTGGTGGTTGTGCTGCAGGTGCTTCCACTTTTACAGGTTCAGGAGGTGGAGGTGAAGGTGGAGACGGTGACAGTGGACGTGCCTCCTGCACCTCTGATGTCTTTTTGTATTCTATAGCCAAAACTTCTTTTGGAGAGGCAATCTTGTTGTCAATGACCTGCTTCATAATTATACATGGAAGCATTGGTAGGGGTAATATATTTTGGCAGCCAATGAATATAGTTTTCAGCAAGAAAAAATTATTCAAGAGATTGTCCCCCCAAAAAAAAAAGCTTGTAAAAGGATCGCAAAAAGTTTATTAAGGCAATACAAGAGATTCCATGTGTTTAGATGGGGCAAAAAATATTACTCCAAGGCTTGCTGGGAACAACATCAACTTTAATATTTAACAACCTGCCAGATTGCAAAAATGGTTGAACCATCTTTTCTATCAAGAAAATCTGTCAACATAATTCACATTTTTGTACAACTTTTAGCAGCAAATATATCATTGTTATTGACAAGTACATAACCAACAGGATCATAACTATGTTTCATCTCTGCCAACTGTGTCAACTAGATGCGTGACCACTAGAATAAGTGTTTTTTTTTTTTTGGTAATTGTATCCAAAACATGACTCTAGTTAATTATTGATTTGTCTAAATATACATTCAAAGGAGAAAAGAGAGCGCTATACCTGATCCTTGCGGACTATTGAATCCCGGGGAGCATCTCTGACGTACTCTTCCATGGCTTGTAGAAATGATGCAGGGGGCTTCATATCATCAACTAGTTCACTCAGTATTGTATTTAAACAAAGATATCAAAAAGAATTATCAGTTAATAAAGCAAGATACAGGAGTTAACCAACCTGCTCAATTTTAACAAACTTCTCTCCCCGTCCAACATCAAGATTTCGACATATTTCATAAAACTCAGACAGTCTCTCAGCCTGGAAGGATCACATTAAGAATATTAAAAGATTACCACAGGGATAAATTGAAGAATAGCAAAGAATCCCGCAAGATATACCTGCTTCCCAGCCTTCCTGTATATATCAAGAGCTCTCAAAGCATCAGAGCGTTGCATCTCAAAAAACTGTCACAATATTCGTGTAAATACTTGGAAAGTTGCACATTCAAGCTTCATATTTAAGGGAACCATACCATACCTTATCAACCAAATTGACTGTGCCATCACTGATAGCTTGGTAAATTTTAATGCTTTCTAAGACAACCTATGTAAAATAAAAAGTATGTTCAGAAATGATTATGAAAGCCAGAACTAATCCCCCCCCCCCTCAAAAAAAAAAAAACATATGCTTAAACAATTCACCTACCATCGAGAGTGCTAGCTGAATGACAAAGTTATTCACAGCTGCTCCCTCAGGCTGCACCACATAAAAGTTTTAATATGTTGTAAAATTATACTGCTCCATCATTGTAAGATTTGTTCCAAATATTGGGACACACCATCTGTGAAGTGTTTGGTCATAATCCCATTTAACTTGAACAAGTTAGAGCAAAGTATACCTGACAGCAAAGAACTCGATGGAGAAGTTGTTGTAATGCTGGCAACTGCTCCAACAATTCTGCAGTGTCCAAATCTTTGGTCCTCTGCGACAAAAATTGCAACTAATAAATTTTCCTTAAGAAATCAATGATTTGTATTGAAGTAATAAGAAGCATGCATGTAAGAGTGTTTATCATCTCATCATCTTCTTCAATGAGTTACATTCAGATAATTCATCTACTTACTGTAAAGAAAACTTGAATACTTGAGTAAAATGAAACATATATTGCATTTAGAATATTTTCACTTACTGGGCGATCTGTCTCAATGTCATACTTCAATACACGAAAACATTCCAGTCTTTCCTCCAAAAACAATGCATAAGTGCGTACCCATGCTGAATAATCCCATGCTGAGCAACAAAGAAATGACAACTAGAAGTTAGTAATAATAATAATAATAATATCCACAACGACATCAATGGCAAAGAGAGAAGCTAAGGTACCATTTGGGCTGGAATCATCTTTGAAATGAGCCATGTTGAGCATATGACTTCTGCTTCTGCCATAATTTATGAGTTCCTCATGAAATGTGGGATCCACTTCCCTCAGAGCACGGTGAATAACAATTAAAGTTTTTAATGCAACCTATAGGCAAACCAATTGTCAGTCAACCATATAGAAATTGCACAACCACGCTATGGTAAACTCCTCAAACACCAATGGCTCAAAATCCTATCAACAAACATTTGCATCAACCTAATCATAGTAAGAAGATAACCACCAGCATGATGACAGGAACACAAAAGAAACACATTGAGTATGCAAGACGCTACCAGAAAAGGACAGGAGAACTGCAGAAGCAGCCATGCAAACATAGCTTCTACAAATATTATAATTTCATTTCTAGATGAAAAGAGCAAATTTTACTCAGTCATATAACACAGAGATGCATGATATGATTAAATTTATTCCATACCGAGGGAGATCATGAACATAATGTTTTGAGTTTTCTCCACAGACCCCACCCCATCCCTCACCCCTTTTAACGTCCATGTATTCAACTGTGATAGTGAAGCCATAATCTCCACAAGTGATGAAACAGAAGCATCCAGCAATACGACTTCAGATGAAGTGTCCAATCAACTTCACCATCCAAAAATTATAAATGCTCAGAAAATACATAACAAGTTCCTAAAAGCTTCATAACATGTTGCCATCCTTAAGGGAATACACTGAAAAGCTTTTATCTCTATGGAAACTATAAGCTTCACAACTTCAGATGCTTAGTTACTAAAACAGGATGCACCTACCGCCCAGTTATGTGTCTTTGATAATCGTCTCGCAAGAGCATGGATGCAGTATGCAACATCTGCCCGAGGTCTAGTAGCTGAGATTGCAGAAAAAATAGCTGCAAAAAGCAAACAAATCAATATATGGAATAAAGACTCTAGTATTTGACAACCGTTCCTTCTACAAACCCGTCACTACTCACAAGTAGTAAAAACATAAAATGAATGGAAAACAGACCACATAGTACCTGTTTCTGTACAAAATTGTGGAAAACAGTTATAAAGAGAGAGGACAAACCTCTTATATGTTTTTCTTTTGCTGGACGCTCCACATGATTTGTGGCTCTTACTATAGCAATGTCCAATTCCTGCAAAACATGATACCCTATAAGATATGGGAACATACGTGATAGAGCATCCGATCAAATAGGTTATCCACATGAAGATCCACCTTGTAATCACTGTTGACTTTAGCCAATGAAACTGTTGTCGTGTCCTTCAGGGCTCCGAGTGCTTTTCTCAGACTATTCTGCGTGCCTCCTGACATTCTCTCCCTCTCTCAATCACAAAATCCTGCTGGAACTCGGACATAAGATTTTAGTCAATTCCAAGGCTCATCACTTTGATTGGAAATCAAATATTCCAAGTTTCCAATATCAAATACAAACAAATAAAAAATAAAAAGAATCTGAAGAAGAAGAAGAAGGAGAAGGAGAAAACTTGGTCCAAATTATGACATCTATTCAGATCCAAATAAGTGGTCAATCATCGCTAGCCCCATAGTAAACAGACGTCTCTAGTTCACATACAGAAACAGACTTCAAAATTCCTAAAATTAATAATATCACCGACAAGCTTTTCAATCAGCAATGGAATTGCAAATAGAACTACGAGATTTTGACCAAAACAGAGCTACATGGAAAACCATCCCATTATTCAAGGAACGGTCAGCTCGCTGAATTTTCTTTAACGAAATTAATATCGACCACAACAATAAAACAACAACAACAACAACAAAGCAATATCTTTCATCGCACAAAAACAAGTAAGATGATCACAAAGGATCTAAAACACAATACAACAACCTGCTTCAGGCAATTTAACAAATACATCAACAAAAAGAAATCAAATCGATGAAACGTAAAAGCGAAGCGAGATTATTGAGCTGGATTTACCTGTGGCTGAATCGAGAGGAGAGAGAGAGAGAGACGAAGAGAGCAAAGAACAGAGAATGAGGAGAGAGGAGAAGGGGAAAAGGTGAGAGATGCTGGTTCTGTGACCAGAACAGAACAGTTGAAAACCAATTTGAGCTTGGTTTGGTTAATTGGTTGGTTCGTCGGCGTCCAAGACGAAATTTTTGTTGTTTCTTTAAATTATATTTTTTTTATTTTAGCATATTTTCGTTTTTCTTTTGTGTCAGAATATGAGAATACGGCATTGTATGAACTTGTACTGTCCCATCGGTTAAATTGGGTTTTTATCTTCTACATTTGTCCTTACCTCCTCCGCAATTTCTTATCTTCTGCCAGCTGGCAAAAGAATAGGCACGCGGCAAGTGCGCAAAAGTTGTTGACATTTGTTTAAAATGTAATAAAAAATTATATGTTTTATTAGGTATTGTTTTAACCAATTTTTTTAATATATTATAGGATGAAATGAATAATTTTTAAATAACATTAAAAAATGTTTAATTATTATTTCTTTTTATTACCATTATAATTTTAAAAAGATAAAAATATATTTTTATTATTTAACTTTATTTAAAAATTGTATTTTATCATTTAATTTAATTTTATGTTAATTTAATCTTTTAACTTAATTTTAGATTTATTTTTATTTTATTTTATGTTAATATTTTAACTTACAAAAACTATATAAATATTTCCTTCCATCTAATATTGTAAGATGTTTAACATAATTGTCTTATGTCAATTTTCAGTGGCTTAATCTTAATAATTGTTTATATTTATAGATAATATGCACGCATTATCTTGTATTTACAAGATGTAATGTTTGGTTGGTAAGCAGAAAAAATATTATAACAAGTAAATACAAGTTGATAAGAAATTATTAGAGTTAAATTATCAAGAAATCATATAGGACCTTTCTATTTACTATTTAGTATCTTAATTATGTTAAAAAAAGAATAAAATATTTGAATAGTTTTTAAAATTAAATAAATAAATTAGAACAAAATAAAAATAAAAGATAAAAATAAAAGATAAAAATAAAATATTAAATAAAATTAATAGATTAAATTAGAATAAAAAAATTAATAGAAAAAGTAAATTTTATTATAAAATTAAAGAACCAAAATAAATTAAAATAACAAAAATAAAATCTAAAAATAGAAAAAGTATAAAGTTTAAACTGCTAATACAGTGATGTTATATAGTATTATTCTATTAACTTTTTAAAGAAACTTTTTAAAATTTGTCTTCAATTTTTAATTTTTTTTTATATAAAATTCTTAATTTTCTACGTATTAAAGATCGAAATTCCTCCTTAAATAATTGAAATATCAAATTCAACACACAAAATAATGTATTCCCTAAATTGTGCCCTTAGATAGAATTTTAAATTCTTCAAAAAAATTTTACAAAATATCTAATTTCTTATATATTAAAAATTGAAATTTCACCCTTGACCAATTACAATTCCAAACTTGACACACAAGGCATAATATTTCTCAAAAGTTGTCCTTAAAATAGAATCTTTAGTAATTTATAATTTTGACATAAATTTATAATTTTCTTACAAAAATTATAATTTCATGAAGATCAAAATTCTTCCTTTAATCAACCACAATTTCAAATTCACACACACAACATAATGTCTTCCCCAAGTTTTTCCCTTAAATAAATCCCTAATTTTGCTCCAATTTTTGTCCCAATACCCAATTTTGTTTAAAAAACAAGGGATTAGATTTCTAAAGATTAAATTTGGTCCAATTGAAACATTTTTGTCAAAAAAAATTAACAAAATGATACTACAAATATCAAACTACCTAATATCAAACTATATCTTATTAAAAAAATGAAGTCTGTCAAATTCCACAGTTTTGATCAACCAAAAATAACTAGGTAGTTGAGATGCAGATAAAAGACATGAGGGCAAGATATTGCAACAAGTGGCTTTCACAAGTGACGAAGTTCTATTGATCATAACAAAGGAATGGCATCAGATGGGGATAGTTTAAGAAAAAAAGGTTAGGCAGCATGTATTATATATAATTTTTCCTGAGTCAGCAAGTTGCTTAAGGATTACTCTATGGTCGGGAAAGTCTTGTCTTAAAACTAGAAACCAGATAGGAAAGAGAAGTTGCTTAGAAACAAGAAAAAAACTCATAACAGTGCCAGCTACTTTGGACAATTCTGTTAATTCTTTTTGCCATCTGATAAAATATTAAGATCAATGTCATATTGAATTACATAAATTCTCTTAAATTTTATTAAAATTATACAAATTTTTATTTAATTTTTAAAAAATATATAAATTTTCTTTAAAATAAGATGTTACTTTTTGGCTAAATATCCTTTATTTAAAAAATTTTATTAAAAAATATATATTTAGATTTGATAGAGAGTATTTTAATCAAAAAATTTAAAATTAAACTAAAATATAAGATATTTTTTATTTTAAATAAGATTTGTGTATATTTTAAAAATAATAGAAAGTCTATATAATTTTAGTAAAATTCAAAAAATATTTATATAATTTACTATATAAATTATGATTAAGGTACTAGTATGATATTATTGATATATAAATAACTTATTATTATTATTATTATTATTCATGGTACATACATATAACAATACATAATATCAAACTAAAATTTCTTACAAACAACTTAATAATTAGAAATTTTTTTTATAATATTTGTATTATTGACGCATTTATATTACTACTTGTCATTTTTTGCATCATATAATATTTAACTTAAACCATATTTAATAACTCCCGACTAACTAGCTAGTTTTAAAATCCAAAATCAACATAATTATGAAATAGACATAAAGTATTATGTGGATGTGATATTTGTTTGGGGCCGGTTATGTTATCGAAAGGATACCAAATTCATCAAAATAGAAATTTTCATTAGTTGAAAGGTTGGAAGACATGGTCCCCTGGGAGGCACCTAGTCAATGATTGCCACCATGCATGCACTAAGATCTATATTTTTAAAACCATAAAAATTTGTTGGGTTGGCTGTTCTTTTGAACATAAAGGGGAAGGCATCTTCTCACTCTTCGTTGATTTTAACATATAAATATTATTATATACAACCCAGTGAATTGTTAAACATTAATTTGGTATTTGTTTAAAGATCAAGTTGGTAATGATTATTCAATTATGCATTAATTAAATTTTAATAATAAAAAATTAAGAATTGTTCAAATCCAACGTCACATATATATTTAAATTAACGTACAATTATGTGTGCTTTGTACATACTGTATAATAAAGTATATGTTTATATACTTTTTAAGGGCGAACAAACATCATGTTAGATTGGGTATTGACCTATCTTGGCTGTTCAGCTTAATATTATACCAATCTTTTAAATTAAAATTTTTTATAAAATTTATAAAATGATATTTATAAAATAAAATTTTTATATAAAGTTTTATAAAATTATATTTTATCATAGAAAAATTAAAATGCTTATATAGGTCTTTATATAAAACATATCTTTTTAATAATAAAATTAGGTTAAACTGAACCTGTTAACTCAATCTGTAGGACCCGTTTGATAGCAGGAATAAAAGAAAAAAAAGATAAAAAAATTTTACAAAATATGTATTGTATTAATATAATTATTATTTAATAGTATCTATTTTAATAAATATTTATTTTAAACTAAAAAAATCACTTTTTACTCTTAAAAATTATTTTTATTTTTATTTTTATTCTTAATTTTTTATTTGGCGAAAAGTTTTTCTCTTTTTTGGTACAGCCAAATCTGACCGATATAGAAGAATCAAATCAGGCTAATCTAGTTATGGATACTTCATTGCTAACAGGAAAATGATAAAGTACATAACTGAAAAAATGGTAGTAAGTTATAAATCCAATTTATAATCACTTTTAATTTTTTCAACTTCGTGATTAATTGAACAAATATTTAAAAAAAACTGTAAAAACACGTTTTATTTTTCCCCAATTATTGTAAAAGTACGAAACAGTACCTTTTATTATTTTTATTTTTATTTTTATTTTCAAAAAAGCACCTTTACTTTTTAATAAAGTGGCTTTAGCTATAAACTTTCAGGCCCTCTCTCAAATTCAAAGTTGGAAATCCTTTTTTTTTTCTAAAGTTTTGACATAACAACTCAAACCAAGGGTCAGTAACCATGAATAGAATAATATAAAGTATCATTTAATTATGTCTACGCATAATTTTTTGAATTTTCCAATCATTTTTAATTACAAAATCAGATAAAATTAAGTATAGTAATCAATCATAAAAAATTTCATCCAATTCGGAATTTACTTCTACTTTAATTTATTTAAGTAAAAGTATTATGATTTATTGGATAAAAATCCAAGAATTAACAATAATCTCTTCAATATAAAATTGTTTTGTGAAACTGTTTGACGGGTTTCTTCAACTAGCGCTTTTATAATTTGAAAAGATTATGGTTGAAGTATTTAAATTAAAGATATTCATATTAGAAGATCTTAAATTTTAGAACTATTTTAAAAAATCTTATGATAAAAAATTTAGTATAAAAAAATTATAAATTAAAGGTTTTAAATTAAATTTTTTATCTTAAAAATTTTTTTAAATAATTTTAAAATTTAAAATTTCTCATTATCTGTTTTAATAATTTGAATGGTAGCTTTTTGACGTGGACTCCGAAGTGTTGATATTCAGTGTTAGTCACTTGTCCCCACCCCTCTACCATCTTGTCTGAGATGTTACTTTTCAACTTTATTAATTTCTGAACCTCCAATTACATTGTTTTGTTCATTGACAAAGAGCACTTGCACTTGGGATTTTTCCTTAAGGCCCCTTTCAATATTCTTACAAGAAAATAAAATTAGAGAGAATTAAATGTTCATTGAGGATAACCAACTTTTGTATATATTAACACACAATTATTAGAAAGGGAAGAGAAGGTTAGACCTGACGTACGTCAGCTTTTATATTTTTAAATTACAACGGGGCTTTGTTGTCAAGAGAATTGTTTTGGAAGAAAATAATATCAAGGGGGCATCCTGAAAGTTACATTATTTTATTTAGAAAACAAAGAAAATAAGAAAGATATCTTTCGGCCCCATTCGGTAACATAAAAAAAAAATACATAATATTAATAATTATTTAATATTATCTATTCAATCATTAAAAATAACATATTAAACAAATCAAAATTAAGCCTACCGTGTTAAATTTAAATAAGATTTTTTTTTTGGAATGGAATATTTACATAATCCCTTTCAATAGGACAAAATCTTGTTTCATCATATTTATACAGGATTCCTCTTTCTTATTCTTTAGGAAGTTTCTGAAAGGACTTAGTTAATTTTTTATTTATGTTTTGTCTTTTATTTCTTTTTTGTTTGTTTTCAGAGATATATCGTCCTTTCACTTTTAGTTGATTCTGTTCCGATGGAAGCGTATAGATTCATGGGTTTTATACGGGGATAATATAGATAATTATATATTAAGTATGCGTAAATTAAAAATGTCACTTAAAAACAATTATAAATAAATATAAAATTTTAAAACTTGCTCATCATGTATATTTCTATCAGTTACATGACATCCAAGTAAGTTTAAAAAAAAAAAAAAAACTCTATTTCGTTTCTGTTTTTTTTCCCCTCTCATTGTGTTTTAAATCATACTAAAATTTAGTACAGCTATTTAATAGTCACAAACAAAAGACAATTGAATTATCTCTAATAAATATAATCATCAATTTCCGAGTTAGTAGTTTGGTCTTTTGTATATATAATAAATCCAATTAACATATTAACTTCTTCTCCATAAAATCTGGATAAAAAAATTCAGTGTAGTGTTACAATACAAAAGTTGGTAGGAGGGTAGGTGGGATGTATTCTATAGGTAATATGTTTTGAACCAACTTTAGTCATCATGGACATTGACAGCCGTATCAACCAGCTAGCAATGCCATGAATGATACCCCCAAGCTTCCAAGTTTTGCAAAATGAAGCCGCACTATGTTTCTGTTAAATTGGATTAAGAAGAGAGAAAGAGAGAAAAAAAGTAAAACTGATTTGATGAAACTCATATGAAGTGTTTAAGGGAATTCATCCTTGTGCTTTTGTTATGTAAGAATTCATTTTACTTTTTAAAAAACATTTGAAGTTTTAAAAGACATTAATTCCCCTGTTTAGGGGTATATCATTCCTTCAAGAAATCAAGGCCGCAAGTTTTGTTTGTATGAAAGTGATTTTTATGTTAAAAAGAAAACATATTTATATAGATATTTAATTTTGTAAATAAATACTATTATAAAATTTTCAGAGTAAAGTATTAAATATGTAATTAATATGTGCAAATTATAAAACATTATATTCATACATAATGAACAATTATTTTTCAATTAATAAACGCACGTGAGTTACCAAATTAGAGGTAATAACCCTTAATTTCTTGTTTTGAAATCATCTTAATATTTCGTTAAGCAAGTATTTGGTATACTATATATTATTTCAGATGTCGTGAGATCTTGCATATTATAACATCCCATTTCATGATATAATATAGTGTTATAAATGATACTTATGTTTAGTATGAAATTATAATAAACAATTATTTTTTAACTGATACATGTAAGTGACTTACAAAATTAGAGATAATTCTTTATTTATTTTTTGTTTTGAAATCATCTTAGCATTCCTTAAGGAAACAGATGGTGATATTATGAGATTTTGCATACTATAGTATTTAATGTCATGATATAAGATATTATATAATATTTATGACACCTATGTATGGTGTGATAATCGGTGATAAGGATGTAAGATATCTATGTTCGGTTAAATATATTAATCAATGTTATTTATTTTATAAATTTTGAAATACACAATTTTAATTCGAATAAATATATCTTTTCAAGCTTAAGTAAATTATATCTTATAAACTTATATTATCTTACCATTTATGAATAAAAATATAATTTAAAAATATATCCGAGCATTTACAAATATCAGAGAAACCATATTAGATTTCTCTAAATTAAAATTTAATTACAAGTTTATTACATAAATTTTGAAATATAAAAAAATAATATTTTTAAATTTATAAAGTAAATATCATAGGAATTTAAATTTAAAATTTAAAATATAGCCATGTTAATAATTCTTGTATAATTAAAGCATATATTTAAAATAAAAATAAAAATTCAAAATATGTTTAAGGGAAAAAACTATATTTTATCCCCATAAAATATAATTACAAAAGTTGGTACATAAGTTTTAAAAAATAAATAAATTTATTTTATTTTAAAATTTTAAAATATTATTTTTCTTATATTTTAAAAATTATGTATTAAATTTTTAATTAAATTTATTTTAGAAAATTCTATTATAATTTCTCCAATATTTAACATTTTTTTTAATCAATCCGTCATCTATGGATATTTAGCTAAAGCAAAATTTATTGACGCGAGTTATCCGCCATTACCTATGAGCATTTTATCATAAGACTTATTAATTTGTCAATTTGTTATTTTCTTGGTTTTTACTTTTGAGACTCACGTTAAACGCCAACCTATCAAGTTCGCGTTCAATATTTTAAATTTATTTTTTAAATAATTCTTGCAGGAAACATAAATTGTATTGTGCCACGTTCTCTTTATTTTAATTAAAAAAATTTAATTGAAAGAAACATGGACTAAACCAAGGTTATCAAATTCGTGAGTTTAAATAAATTTGTAAAGAGAAGGTAAACTCGTAATGTAGACTAGTATCGTAAACTCATAAAAATTTACATTTATTAATAATCACATATAAAATATAATATACAAACAAAAATTCATTTAAATATATTTTAAATTATACTTTTTAAAAAATTATTTATAATCTATAATTCATATTTTTTAATATAGAAATTCTAATAAAGTTAATACATAAATATTATTTTTGAATTCTTTTTTAATAGATTGTACTAAATTTAAGAATTTTTTTTTTAAATTCAATTGAACTCAATTATATAAGAATTAGTTAAATTTGGTTCAAAACGCATTAAGTTAATTAAATTTATCTAAATCAAAAGCAAATTAAATTAATTTTGTATGAAGTTCGAGTTTATAAACAAGTTAACAGGATTTTTTTAAATAAAAATTTAAACTCGTTAAAATCGGAGAGTCAACCCGTGAGTTTAATAACAATGGACTAAACTATGACATGTTTCTTAAAAAAAAATTAAGCATTTCAGACAATAATTTTGATGGTTGCGTTTTTTTAAAAGACAATTTTTTTAATTGTAGCAATGATGTCAAAAAGCCCTCATCTTTGACTACTCTTTTAATCGATACGCTTTAATTTATGGTGTTCATGTGAGTTGATTGTATTATTATATCTTATTGTTTAAACTTATCTCTATTATGTTTTTTACAGAGTACTTATCCACCATTTATTTTCAATGAAACTTTCGATCTTTCAGTGACAAAAGAAAAAAAAAAATTGTACAAATCTGTTATGATTAATTACAACACGAGAAGAAAGCTACTTTGCAACACGCAACAGTCAAAGCCCTAATAACCTGCTGGGACACTAACGTTGAAAACAAAAAATGGGCCTTCACAATTGAGATATTAATTTCTTGATAGTCCACTCCAGCGTCTTTGAAGTTTAAAGGTTAGGGAAACGGTAAGTGGGAAAAGGAAGGGATGAATAATGCCACTCCAGCGTCTTTTTGAGCTGACCTGCAATAATAATTAAAACAAATAAATAAATTAAAAAGTCCAAATAATAATTAAGTCTTATTAAATTATTTTTTTAATTTTTTAAAACTTTTTGTTATGTCCTTCAGAATTATTTTGAAATATTAAAAAAAATTAAAGAATTATTTTAAAATATTAAAAAAGTTAAAGAATAAACGTGGTATAAATTGAAAATTAAGGAATAAAATTGAAAAAAAGGTTAAATTAAAATAAATAAATAAATTGAGAACTAAAATAATAATTAAGCCGAATGATAATGTGGGGCAAAATGAAGAACTTTCTTGGTCCAAACTTCAAAATTAGGTGGCCATAAACTAGACCCTGATCAGTCAAAAATAGCCTATCAACCATCAGACATAGTAAACACCAATATCTATTGATCCTCCGCAGAGAACAGACCCATGTGGGTGACTAATATTATGTTATTTAATATTGAGTAGAATTTATTCAGGAAAGTTCTATTTCATATAAACATTTATCAAATTTTTTCAAAAAATGTTTAGTTATTATAATTTTTTTTGTTTGTACTTTGCTCTGTTTGTAATGTAATCTCGGTTGGTCAAAAAAAAAATCTACATATTTCTTTAAACAATTTCACTCTCTCACATCAATTGGGTTATTTAAAATTATACTTTCAGAGAGTAACGAAAAATAGACTTAATGAGCTCGTTCTGTGCTAACAAGATGTATTCTGAACCTCTGCTGAAACTTGGGGTGAGGTTAAATAAGACTACGAGAGGCTGTTTGGCACGTGGTCTTAATGGAGAAATGTGGTGTACAACATTATAAATTGCCCCACAAAATGAAGACAGGCACGCAGCCCAATAACAACCATAAGACAAAAAAGCCACGAGTCTCGATGTCCATTACTACCCCAGTTATCTTCTGCATAGTCCATCGCTGTCACAGATGCCGCTCCACTCCGCTTCTGCACCTTTCCCAGTGGAATTCTTGCCTCATCACTGGGATCATTGTGAAATTTGTGGGTTTTATACATATTTCCAAAAATATTATCAATATATGGATAGAGTTTGGGAACATGAAACATTGGTGCTTTAGAGAATTATATTTATGGATTTAATATTATATTATGATTTGAAATTTTAAAGGTTGTATAAATTTCTCCCAATTTAATTTTTTTTAATAGAGAATTTTTTACTCTTATTTTTAATATATACATATATATATATATATATAGTTGAGAATAATTTAATAAATTAATAAGAAAACCAATTTTAAAAAGAAGGCAGTTAATTGGTTAAAGGAAACCAATAGAATGGTTGAAGTAGAAGACTAATTTCATAAATTAATTGACTGATCCAAATCTAGAAATGCCAAGACTCACTATTAAAAAAAAATAGTCAATTGGTTCATGAAACCAATCCACTGGCTTGGAATAAACAGTCAACTAATTTTATGATCTAATCAATTGGTTTCTATAACAAGTGAACTAATATCATTTTGTGGCATATTAGTCGACTATATCTAAGATCCAGGCAATTGGTTGCATTGAAAGCTTTATAAGTTTCAAATTTTTTTTATCAATTATTGGTAAGATCTAGTCAACTGCGTGGGCCACATCAGTCGATTGGATCCAAGATCCAATCGATTGGTTGCATTGGAAGTTTTAAAATATTCAAATTTTTTTATTAGTCGTTGGTGTCTTTTGGTTCATAAGGCCATATCCTTTTATGTAAACAATCAAAAAATTGATAAAGGTGTGTGTTAACAAAAAATACTCCTTCAAACCATTATTTGAATTTGAATTTTAAAATTCAACTTTGTTCTTGATGTTTCAAAAATTAGTTTATAAACGATTGATTTAAACACACATTTCAAAACCTTTTAAACAAGCCTTTATTTTTCTCAATTCTTTGAACCATAACCTATATTCTAAAAGGATAAAGATCTATTATTAATTGAGTATATATTTTTAGTTTACTTTAGAAAACTCTAAAAAATAACTTTATCAATATCATACAACATTTATAAAAGATAAATTTGTTTTAAGGACAGTGTAGGACACCCACATTTCATAATCAGTAATCTAATCAAATTTTTCATACTATTGCCTTGATAATTTTACCCCCTTCAAAGTGTAAATATAAATGGAATTCTTGGTTATTCAAATTCACATTATATTTGCAGTTTCTTACCTTATAGCTCCCATGTCTACATATTTTATTTTTCAACATATTTTTTGAAGATCATCTTATTTTAAAAATTCAAATTATTATACAAAATTCACAAATAATTTTGTTATAATTTTCAATACAACCTCTTAAACAGAATTTAAGTTTTAAATGAAACAAAAATTATATGTCATTTTTTTGTATTAAATTTTAATTTTAATCAAGAGAAAAATAAATGTCAAAAGATAAAACTTCTAATAATGATCATAAAAGTTTTGACATTATATTAAACTTTAACTAAAAAATTTAAGTTATCAAATGAAAGTGAACATGATAAGTTCCCATCATAATGCCAAACAAATTAATTCGTGCTAGAAATTTCGCTCATGTAATCTGATTTAACATCAAATAGTTTCTTTTTCTATTTTATTATTTGATCCATGTTAGATATCACTTATCAGTGAAGCTGTGACATTATACGTACGATTATATCATTAGTAGTAATGGCCGAATCTGATTGCTTGCAAGGGGCGCAAAAATTCCATGCAAATCAAGATATTTATATGCTAGAGGGGCTGGTGCAAGATTGCATTATTACAATGACCCACTCGTTTGAAGCTCTCTCTGTAGCCCATGTTAAATCAGAAGTTAATGGTTAGGCAAACCATATAACCTATCTTATGGTTTTGTCGGTTTGTTACGGTTTTGAACACGTACATATAGCTCAGAGCCTTATAAAAACTAAAATAAGGAAGGACAATTTTGGATTTCTTTTCTTGATTCTATAATCTCACTAGCAAACTCAAACTTTTAGTTAATGAGAATTTAGTTTGTCTAAACTTTTTTTTCTTAATATATATATACATGATAATCACATCTAAAGGGGATAAATAGGTATGATGTACAAAAAATAAAGTTGAATAAAAGTTTTTGCACTTACAAAAGTGGAAGACTAAGTGATCTATAAAAGTTAAATGCACAAAAAATGGAGCACATAAACTGTATTCAACAAAAGGCAAATGAACTCAAGAGAAGTAATACAGATAAGTGTGTGTGTGTGTGTGTATATATAAAAGATAATGTAACAAACTTCACTAAAATGAAGGACATTAATAGCAATATGATGTAACAGATTAAAATGCGAAAGTAGAGCAAGCAAGATCAGCACACAGACAACTAAAACAGAGAACCATCAAAGGTGGAGGAGGTAAACTCGACAAATTATAAACAAAAGTCAAGAAAATCACGCTGAGATTTATCCTAATTCATCATTTTTGGCTTACATTTAGTTTCATTAAAACTTTAAGGGATTTTTCTTACTATAATCAGCAAACTTACAAAGACGATAGTTTATCCTTTGTGCTCACTACTAATAGAGGTTTCCAAACTCATCTTAAACTTACAAAGAATTGTTGAAGCAATTTTATCTCTTATTGATTTCTTTTCAATAAGCAGATATACTAGACACTAAGAAAATATTTTAAAGGAATTCAAAGCACTTTCTTATTGATTTCTTTTCAATGTTTTTTAAACTTCTTGTAGTTTAATTTTCGTGTATATATATAGGTGTTTAGCAAGTCCTAGCCATTAAGGACAAATTTGATTATTCAATGTTCCTTTTTGGCTGGAGCAGACTTGTTATGTTACTAAAATTCAAATATTTTCACTTTTGTAGCTACTATTAGCAATGGAGCTCTTCCTATGTAACTCATTTGATTAACTTATCATAAATGCTTTTGCAAAACTTAATACATAGGTTAGAAAAACATTTCATCTTTACATGAAAATCAGAGACAACTGTAACAAAAAGCATTTCTGTTATAAACTTAGATTGTTTTATGTTGCATGAAAGCCATTACACTTTTGTCGTTTGTATATTAATAAATTTATCATTTAGTTAATTAGCATATTTGAGTCATCCAAATTAAATGATTCATAAAATTTGGCTAAAATATTTGAATAACATGAAATCAACAAAATGGGCCAGAGTATTAAATGGGCTTTGTTTTGTTATCATCAAAATTTTTACCCTACAACCTTTGGCCAACAATCTCTCCTTTTTTATGATGACAAAACTACTATACAAGAAGGTTAAAATTAATGTAAAAGTTCAATTTGTGCTCCCCCTAAATCTATGGACATCATAGTAAGACACAGAGTTCAAAGCGACCATTAAGTGTAGAATTCAAATGGATAATTTAACTATTTTGCTTATTCATTCTCCCTTTTTTTGTCAATAGCAAAAAGAAGGAAAAAAAAAAAAAAGCAAAGCAATTAAGTAAAGAAAAGGCAACAATCATAGCAAAGCCAGCCAATAACAAATTCTTAGAATGATAGACATAAATTAAAAAAAAATGCATAGAAAGAATTCAATGGCCATCATAGGCAACTGTCATAGACTTATAAATTGTTCTTAAAATTAAAGGACATTCCTAAGTTGCTAATTAATGTGGGGAAATGTTTGAGACATCTAATTAGGAAGACATATAATCACAGAGTCAATTTCTTGAGGCGCTACAAAAACTCATTTTTATTATGCTAAAAGGCTTGCTTAGTATCATGCAACTCGACAGTAAAAAAATCTAGTTATTGCCAAATAAGCCTTTGACTACTAATCATATGGCAAATAGTGCCCACATTGAACGCCAGAGAGTTAAAATTAGTGCAAAGAGACTGCACATTATCATTCAGAAAGTGAAGAAGCTGAAGGATTTTGTCATTGGACAAATGAACAATGATGGGAGGAGGTGCAGGAGAATGCAAAGACAAATGGTGCTGATTTGTAAAAGGTAGAGGAAAAGAAGCAGATAGAGGTAGAGAATGATGACTAGCTATAAAAGATGGAAGAGGAGAGGTTAATGGTGGAACAAGAGATGGAGGATAAGAAGGAGACATAGGAAGAAGTTGATGAAGTGTAAGTGGAGGTGGAAGAAAGGTTAGAAGAGGGACAAAAGGTGGAAGAGACGAGAGATGAGCTATAGGCATAGAAGGTGATAATGGATGAGATGCGGGTAAAGGAGGAGAAGTGCGAAGATAAGTTGTAGAAGGATGAGGAATAAAAGGAAAGGGAGGTGAAGGTGGATGAGAGTGGGGAGGAAGAGGTGGTGTAAGTGGAAGAGTTTCTAATAGAGTGTGCAAAGAGAAAGATTGTTTAAGAATAAGTGTAGATGGAGAAGGAGAAGTTAGAGGTGGAGGAGTGAAGGGTGGTGTACTTGGAGGAGTTGAAAGAGAAAATGATAATTCGAGTAGAAAAATGATTGAAAAGGATTAAGCAGCAGGTGGAAGTGAAAGAGATATAGAAAGAAAGTTAGGAATTTCTTCCTTTGGGGATAAAAGAGGCAAGGTTAGTGAAAGAGGAAGGTCTTCGTTAAAGGTAGAGGAAAGAGTGGATTCAAGAGTTTGTTTTTTCTCATAAGAAGCAGGTAGAGGTGAAGGATGTGTTTGGCCAGTTAAAGAAGGTGAATGATGAGGTTGGCTAAATGAAAGAGGTAGAGGATGCACTAAAGAAGGGTTACCTAAAGGTTCAAAGGATACAAGATTAATAGCTTTTGTTATTAATGGAGCAGTAATGTCCCTTATAGTAATTGAGGGCTTCTTCACTCTGGTTGCCATAGTTTTTGTCTTACCCTTGGTGAAGAAAGGTTTGACAGCCTTCTTCTTTGGCTTACTGGCAAGAGGTGGAGGAGCTTGTTGAATATTGAGGGACTTATTGTACTTAAACCTGAAATCTTTAGGATATGCTTTGGACTCCTTAACATTATAGTTCTAGAGCCCCTTGGTTTCCACAAGAGTATACTTCATTTAACACATGATGGTAACATCATAAGTTACAAAAATCACCTAAGAAGAGTAACATTTAAGATTTACTCCCTACCATTTGAAGAGATGAGTAAGAAGCATCCCATAAGGAAAGCTCAGCACTTGAGAGGAACTTTTAGCTGCTTTCTCCATATATTTGAGTGTCCAGAAGTAAACATCAGTACTTTATTATGCCATCACATTATATACCCAAAACATGTCTTCGTGAGACACCGCACCTAAGGTTCAGATTTGAGGAAACATTATTGACCTAATAATGTGTGCAACTACCTGATATGGAAATGCAAGAGCCTCGACATTGACTTTTCTTTTAGAAATTAAATTTTTGCACTTAAAAACAACCTCAAATGCATCAACATATGTTACTTGCATCTGAACGGGCCAAAAGTACCTAATAAAATGATATTGGGGATTTTTACTAAATGATAGCCCAAATATTTTCTCTAGAGTGCTTATTCTTATTGTAATTAGTTTTTCATTTACTAAGGAACTCAGGGCTTTCCCTTTTTTTTACCACGACCAAATTGCAGTAAAATTCATGAATCAAATCATCATTGATGGGTCGTGTCGCGCAACCTCCAAAATAAACTAGGTTGAAAAATATATGCAATATAGGGTGCAACCTAAATCGTCTCCCTAGCAAATGGAATTCAATGTTTAATTGGGTTTTTCAAGTGTAAAAGGATCTTAAAACTATCTAATTAAAAGGGAGTTGTAATTGAATTAAACTAATCAAAATGAAATTGAATTAAAGTTCCTAATTACTACCTAAATGTACGAGTTGAGAGACAAATAATGGATTTATGACTAATTTTGGATTTATCCTTTGGTATCTACTATCCTTATCCTAATTCAATTATAATTAATTCTGGTTTAAGAATCCTTAATTGTGTTCATAATAAATGATCTTGAATTATCATTCAAGATTCAAGAAATTAATAAGTTAATATTGAATTGAAACCTCAATCTCGTACCAAATCATTAATTCTTGCCTTTAAAATCAATGAACACTTAAATTTGATTGATTGATTAATCAATTAGCCTCTGAATTATCTTCATAAGATGTTCAATTAACCAATTAAACTTAAAATAATTCTCAATTTAGATAATTAAGCACACAATTTCACTCATGCATTTTATCAAACATTTTGATTGCATACATGGGACATTGGAGGAGAATGAAAATCCAACACTTAATTCAATCCAATAATCATTCAAAAAGTCTCCTAAATAGTGTCTAACCAGTCATTAATTATAACTACACCAATTTTAATCCAGTACATCTTAACTAAGCATGTACAAGGAAAAGAAAAGTGTTATAAAGAGAGAAAATCTTAGCCAAAATCCCTTGTTAATTCCACTAGATTCAAGCTTATCCAAGGTTGTCCTCTAAGCTAGCCACCAAGTGAATTAATGCTTCATGGGGATGGAAGAATGGTGGAGAATGGAATGGAAGAGGTATCTACGGCCTCAATAAGGGATGGAGTTGAATGGATGAAAGAATGGATAGAATGAATGATGATTATTCTCTCCTTGAATAATGGACGCAGGAGATGGATTGATAAAATGATCGAATGGATGATGTCCCTTAATGAATCATGTGCTCAGCTCTCATTAAAACTCACGTGTTCTTTTTAATCATTTTAATGATCCCTCATGTGTTACCTCTTCTTTAATTCTCAGCCAATACCACGTGAATATGTGTGGGCCCCCTTTTTCCATATGTGTATATGAATCTGGACATTCTTCCCTAACTTCCTTTCTATGAAAGAATCACGTGTTTTCCCTTCTCTTCCTTCATGCATGATTGTGTAGATATGCATGCTCCATTCACGTGCTGCTCTTCATTTCCTACTCATTCCCATGTGGTTCTTTTCTCATGCTGTTTCTCCCAATCATAAACCCATATTCTTCCACGTAAGAACCCTCTATTGCGTCATATCCATACATAAAAAGAAAGAAGTTGAGCTGCTGTGATGTACTACTGTTCTCTGTGTGTGTGCTTCTCTCTTGCAGTTGCGTTTCTCCTCTACTGTGATGCTTTAACCCGTGGCTGCTTCTTCATTCTTAGCTCATGCTTCTTCTTCTTTATGTGTGGAATGAATTGATACTTGATAAATGGTAAGCTTTTCTTAATTCCTAAAACCCATAGCTCATTTACTGCTTCTCACATGAGTTCTTTCTTATACACTTAGCTCTTGCTTCTAGCTTGTGTGGTTTCACGTGTTTCCTATTCTCAATCCACGTCTCACTTCACGTTCTATTTCTGCTTCTCACGTAGCTTTTGAATTTCTCTTTTCCTTCTATGCACGTCTCTTTCCAGCCCATGACGTGTAAGAACTCAGCTATACATGAACGTGTGTTCGAGTGGTTTGTGAGTAAAGTTGTGTAATGGCTGTGTGTGTATGATTGACCTTGACTCGTGTTGCTTCTTCTCTTCCACACAAGCTTATGTATGTGACATGAGAGCTTATATGCATGTGTTTAACATGAGCTGGACCCATGGTTACATGGAGTGAATGTAAAAGTGAGTGTGTATATGAATGTCTTAATGAAAGAATGAGCCATGCATGCTTACCCTGCCTATGTGCTAAATGAAATGGGCGTGTGACCATGTGTATGTCTTCCACATGATTCTGCCCAGACCTAACCAGTGGGTGTGTTGTGGATGTGATGGAATAAGTGAATAAAGCTACAAGTTGCTGTGTGATGTGGAGTGTGATCTGAATGTCTACGTGTAATGTGCAAGGAGCTATATGGATAGCTGGTGCATGCTTTAACTCCTTCCATGTAATTCTTCCATCCAATTTCCATGTGAGCTACCCTCCATATAACTTCTGCCTGATGAGTTAGATTTTATTTGCCTAAAATCTGTATAAAACAATGAAAAATATTAAGTAAAAATATTCACAAAATTATTTAAAAGAAATTCATGCATTAAAATTCAATAATTTTACAAATAAATTCTTAAAATGTAGATAATGGCCAATTAAATCAAATATTATCTAATTAAATTCCTAAAGCCATAATCCATTATTAAAATGCCTAAATTAAGGAGATTAATCATATACTAGTTTGTCTATGGTTATTAACGAAGTTTAACCCATGATCTTAAAATCTAATTCTAGTAGACAGTTCAATTGGGTTAACTTAGCAAAATTCACACACTTACTTGTGACAATTAGTCTATGTTAAAAATCTGCTACGTATTTGTCCAAGTGTTCTTGAAAGAAAAACTTTGGTAGTAGGTGAGAGTAGTCTTTAATGCTAGTTTCTACTTTATCTAATTTCATCTTCCCTTTTCCCTCTGATATAGTCAGTTTCTTGCTTGGAGTTTCTTGAATAGATATCTCCTTTGATCTTTTTGGTTGTCTCTGGATTACTTTAGTCACTTCCTAGTTTGGGTCTTTATCAATGACTATTTTTCTCTCTGATTGTTGATTGGGAGTTGTTGATTTCTTCATTTCTTGCTTTCATTATCTTTCTGGCCTCTTTAATCTAATTTGTTACAATGCACATTTTCTCTTTTTGGATTCCTTTTCAACGTTGATTATGCTTTCAACTGAAATAAACTTTTTCTATCGTTGAGATCTCTAAAGATAAAATGAAAAGTGATTTATGTGTTGTTCCATCAGTTGTATTAGAGTTATGGCAAAATGTATTCTTGTATGAAAGAGAGAAGGGGTAGGTTTATGAAATGATGTTTTGTTTTTGTTGTTGAGCAATTTTTGAAAAAGAGTTGTTTATAAAATACCATTTATTTCCCGTAATCATTGATTAGCCATCAGACACACTTTTTTTTTTTTGAAAACACATTAATGTTATGATAGACACTTTAGTAGACATGGCGAATAGTGCCAAAAGAGTTCATTTTCCCAAAGATCAAACATTTTTATACATGTCGTTATAAGGATAAGGAATCAATAAAAAAAAGGCCAATAAATGACAAAACGCGTAATTGCACTAAATAAATAATAAATCGATAATATCACATATTAAAATAAATGAATAAGATGAGGTGAATGAGACATAAATAGCACAACAAAAGTGGAGGAGACAGTGCACTCCACTTCAAAAACTCACAAATGAGTACTATTTCTTATCAATCATACTAAGTTCATTTCTCATATGCACAAATCTATTTTTAAGCAGATGTTTAGTAAACATATCAGTAAGTTAGTTCTCAATTTGGATATATGTTATCTTCATATTTCCTCTTTGCATATGATCTTTAATAAAATAATGTTTTACATTAATGTGCTTCGTTCGAGAATGGTGTATAGGATTTTTTGTAAGGCAGATGGCACTTGTGTTATCACAGAATATAGAGAAATGGTTGAAGTTGAATGAGTAATCTTTGAGCTAATGCTTCATCCACAACAATTAAGTGCAACAACTCCCAACTACCATATATTTAGCCTCAATGGTGGAGAGAGCCACATAACCTTACTTCTTACTATACTAAGACACTAATGATTTTTTAAGAAACTCACAGCAACTATTAGTGCTTTTTCTATCCAATTTATTTTCAGCAAAGTTTGCATTTACATATCCAACTAAATTAAAAGTATTAGTTCTAGAATACCACAAACTATAATTTTATGTCCCAACAAGATATTTGAATATTCTTCTAACAGCAATGAAGTGTGACTCTTGTAGATTAGCTTGAAATCATGCACACTTACATACATTGAATATAATATCAAATCTATTAGTTGTTAAATATAATAAAGGGCCAATCGTACCTCGGTATTTATTTTGATCAAAATTCTAACTATTCTCATCTTTGTTTATAGTAAAGGAGGGACATATTGGAGTCTCTATTGGTTTAGAATTCTAGAACCCATACTAACTAATCAATTCTTTAGTGTACTTTGATTAACTGATAAAGTTTCTTTCTTTCATTTGTTTTATTTATAATCCCAAAAAGAAGTTTATCTCTTTTAACATACTCATTTTGAACTTTCCTTTCATTAGATCAGTAGATTCCTTATAGAGAGAGTTATTAGTATTGTTAAATACAATATCATCTATATAGATTTGTATACAAAAATATTCATTATTATTTTTCCTAATGAAAAGGGTAATGTCAAGTTTCCATCTTGTAAACCCATTTTCCAAAAGAAAAGTGCTCAACACATCATACCAAGCTCTAGGAACTTGTTGTTGGGATTTGCAGTGATCATAGGCACAACAAAATTTTAAAATTTTTTATCATGGAACCTTATTTCAAGATCATGCACAGGAACATAAATCAAGATAAGATAAGAAAATTATCTTTTGTTTGAGTTGCGGTTGAATCGCATGCATAAATCTAGCGATCTACCTTTTATGGTATCCACACAGAGTGGGAAAAATCTTCTCTCTCTCTCTCTCTCTCTATCTCTCTCTACATTTCTGCTAGAAGATGCCTTTCACTATTTAGGGTTAGGATCTTCAAAGTCCCAAATGAATTAAGATTTAAAGAAACTCTCTTTTACATCTTTTGTGTTGCCTTTATGATCTTATATTTATAGACTTAGGATTTGATACTTTCCTAATCTTACTCAAACTTTAATTCCTAATTCAACATAAACTTTTAAAACTCTAGTCCAAGCCTAATAGAGAGTGAAGAGAGATAAACACAACATAATATAATATTATTTCATATTAAATAATCTTACATTATATTATTCTTTAATATTACCTTAATATTAAATAATGTCATATAATTATTCTATTATTTAATAATATAATATGCAATAATATTATTAAATATTATTTTAACATTAAATAATATATAATTCTATAATATAATCCAATTATATTATATTAAGTTTTATTATTGGAATTTCTAATCTAATTAAAACCTCAATAATATTATGTGTATGACCTTGTAGGTTCTTATTATGTCAGTGGTGACCCAATAATAATTCTATTTTAGGATCATAGATAGTGAATGGTATCTATCAATACATCACTGTCACTTAAGTAATAAGAATATCTATGATTTGATCTACCTCATCTACAACTAATACCATACAATTTAATTCCTTTTGTATTAATGTTTAAGTTAAACTCGAGGCATGAATGTGTCATCTTCATCAATTTTCAACCTATGTTTCTTGACAATGAGTAGACTAATTGAAACAAATAATCAAATATCATATATTGATTCATTTGAACACAGCTGTACATTTCTTAATCTTACTTAATCAAGGGGCTTATGAATATCACTCCTCCTATAGAGGAGGGATGAAATCTCATCTATATCACTCACATCCCTTCATATGATTCATGATATACTTAATTACCATCATATTGGCCATCCTAATCAAAGGCGACACTGAACGGTATCAAAGTATTTGAATCCTTATGTAGGGAACTGCAATGATTTCAGGTCAAAGGACTTTTTTCACTATGGTTACACGAGAGTTGCTAGTGACACACTTTATAATCCATGTAGTATTCTTGTAGCGGGTCATTCCAATGTACTTGTTCTTTGATAGTGTACTTATGTGTTGACCTGATATCACTTATCCATCAATTAAAGTCATGAGTCACTATACATATTAATTTTGATGTATTATTGTTATCTTATATCGTAATAATACTTGACTAGGGACAGTTTAAGAATGATAATTATTTTAAGGACAATTACTATATTAAATTATATTACGTAAATATAAAAATAAAATATAATAATTGTATTACCTAAAAAATGATACAATATATGTTAATACAATTATCTTATGATTAGCTCCTATGGCATATACCAACATTTGTTTTAAAGCATAAAGAGCTTTTGAAAGCTTATACATATAATTGGATAGTTTTTTAACTTTAAAGCCAGAGATTGCCTAACATACACCTCTTCAGTTATATACTCATTTAAAAATGCACTTTTAACATCTATTTAATATAAATTAAAATTCATATAGAAAGTATATGAAGTAACATTGTAATAGACTCTAATTTAGTAATAGAAGCATAAGTTTCATCAAAATTTATATTTTCTTGTTGAGTGTAACCTTAGGTCATTAATCTAGCCTTATTTCTAATTACATTATCTTGTTCGTCAAGTTTGTTTCGAAATACCCACTTAGTTTTAATTATAGATGCTCTTTCAAATTGCTCTACCAAGCTCCAGACCTTATTTCTCTCAAATTGGTGTAGTTATTCTTTTATGGCAATTATCTAGTTTTCATCTCCCAATGACTCTTTTACCGTTTTGGGATTAATTTGAGATAGTAACATGAGATTATTTCTATTAGATCTAAAGGATGATCTAGTACGTATCCCTTCATTTGGATCTCCAATAATATTCTTGGATGGATAAATAGAAAAGTGTCTTTACTCTCTTGGAAGCCTGATGTCTCTTGAAGCAGATTCCAATAGATTTGGCCTTTGTTCACTTATTGATGCATCACCATCTTTGATTTGTTGGTCTTCATCACTTTTGTTGCCTTCATTAAGGAGTTAGTGATTAACCTTTTCTAAGTTCTACTCTTTGTTCCATTTCTAAATCTCTTTGTTAGTTAGAGGATGAAGTTTGCTCCAACTTTTGTCTGTGATTTTAAATAGGCTTTGGTAGCTTTCCCTACTTCCTTCATTTACCTTGTTTGTTGGACCAAGATTTGGTTGCTAAGTTGACTGATTTCTTCCTGCAATATGCTTATCTTCATCTGTATACAATACTCTCCTAAAAGAGGGATTAGTTTCATAAAAAACAATATACATAGATTCTCCAACTACCATTGTTCCTTTATTATAAACCCTATATACTTTATTAGTTGTTAAGTATCTTAAGAAAATTTCTTCGCTTTTAGCATCAAACTTTCTTAAGTTATTTTTTTCATTGTTATAAATGAAACATTTGCATTAAAATGCATGGAAGTAACTAATATTGGGTTTTCTATTTTTTCACAATTCATACGGAGTCTTTTTAAGAATTAGTTTTATAAGACAACGATTCAAAATGTAACAAGAAGTATTTACAACTTCCACCCAAAATTCCTTCATCACTTTTAACATCAAACTTTCCTAAGTTATCTTTTCCATTGTTATAAATGAAACATTTGGATCCACATGCATAAAAGTAACTAACATTGAGTTTTCTACCTTTTCACAATTCATATAGAGTTTTTTTTTAAGAAATAGTCTTATAAGACAGTGATAAAAAACATGACAAGCAGTATTTATGGCTTCCACCCAAAAGTATTTAGGAAGATTATTTTTGATAAGTATGGTTCTGGCCATATCTTGAAGGATGTAATTTTTCCTTTCAACAACTCTATTTTGTTGTGGGGTTCTTAGTACAAAAAAGTTATGGCTAAAATCCTATTCATCACAAAAATCTTCAGACAGTTTGTTTTCAAATTTTTCACCATGATCATTTCGAATATTTAACATTAAATACCTTTGTTCTCTTTGAACTTTTTTGCAAAAGACAACAAAATTTTTAAATGTTTTATCCTTATGAGAAAGAAAAAGAATCTATGTAAATCTAGAAAAGTCATCAATGATTATGAAAGCATAGCTTTTTTCACTAAAGTTTCAAGTTTGCGAAGGGCCAAAGAGATAATTGGAGTGGTTGAGTGGAGGAAATAAATTCCTTCAATTTGAAGGAGGATTTTGCTTGTTTTCCTATTTGACATGCATCACAAAGATGATTCTTTTTATAATCTAGTTTTGGGAAACCTTTTACAAGATCCAATTTGGATAGTTTGAATATAGTATACATGCTTGTATGGCGAAGCTTTTGGTGCCACACTTAATGATTATTGCATATAGAAGAAAGACATGTTACATTCTTTGAACTAAGATGATTTGAACTCACAATGTATATATTTTCAAATCTTTGATCCACAAATAAAGCTTTGCCCTCATTATAGACAGTGCAATGTATGGGATCAAAAAGTATCTTGTATCATTTATCACAAAATTGATTAATACTAAGTAAATTATACTTTAATCCAACAATAAGACAAACATTATTTAAACAAAATTTTTTAGTAAATTCTATTTTACCTATACTTATAATCTTACCCTTTCCTTTATCGTCAAATGTGACAAATCCTCCTTATTTTTTTGTGAAGAATAGAAACTAATATGGATCTCTAATCATGTGTTTGGAACAACCACTGGCTAGAAACTACTGTTGTTTCAATATCCTTCACTTTATGCATATCTGAAAATATTACAACATTTCTTAGATATTCAAACTTTTTTAGGTTCTTTTTTATTAGTTCTAGACACAATAGTTCTTTTTGGTACTCAAACAAGCTTTCTTTTTTAATATTTACATTTGTAACATGCGTGTTCAGTTTTATTACAATGTAAATAATAGGTGGAGGAAGTTGCCTTAACAAAGAAATTGTTATGTATTTTGACATTTTTTTCCATCATATCCTATTCTAGATTTATCAAACATATATTTTTGTTTTTGCTAATAGCATATTTAAATTTTCTTCACCTTTTTCAAAAGTTGTCACATCTTTCGTTAGAGCTGTAACTTGTCATTTTAAAGATTTATTTTCTCCTAAAACTAATTTTAAGTTAGATTTAAGTCTTTGAGCATTTTCTTCTAGTTTAGAATTTATTTGTAGTTGCTCCTTATATTTAACAAATAGATTTTTAAAATCAATAAGTAACTTATTAAATGTTTTATCTAGTTCATCATAAGATGAAGAGTTTTCATTTGTTACCTTTTTTTGTTCAAAGTCCATGAGGCACATGTTGGCCATCTTTTGCATGAGTTCTTCCTCTTTCTTATCATTATCACTTCAGGATGCCATGACTTTCTACTTTCCATATGGTTTGGCAAATTTTTTTCTTCAAGTATGGACACTCTAATCTAATGTGTCCATTCTTTTCGCACTTGTAGCAAGTGATCATGGTCTGCACTAGTTCCTCTCTTTTCTGGATACCTTTGGAGGTAATTCCCTTAGTTTTTCAAAGATCTTTTTTCGTCTTTGCATATTTATCTAGCCTCTTAGAGAAAAATGCTATGTATTATTCATTTAGCTCTCCCTCATCTTTTTCACTAAAGGTTCTTTAATTACTACAGCTTTTAGTGCCATCATATTCCTTTTGTACCTCAACTCATGTCTTTTTAAATAATTTGTTTCATATGCAATGAGTATTCCATGAAATTCATCATATAAAAGGGCCTGTAGATTTTCACTCTTGATGGAGTTCGCCTTAGATTGCCATTTCTGTGGTAGGCTTTTAAGAATCTTTTGGTTAAGCTTATAATCTATATACTTACAATCCAAAGCTTTTACATCTCCAACCAGTTTGGCAAACTGGTTATACATTTCTTTAGCATTTTCACCCTCTTTCGTATAAAAGAGTAAATATTTGTACACAAGCATATTAAGATTACTTTCTTTGACCTTTGATATTCTTTTATGCCTGACAATAAGTTCCCCTACATCTCCTTAACTATTTCACAACTTGAAATTTTGTCATATTCTAATCTACTAGTGGCACATACCAAAATATTTTTAGCACAGTGATTACATTGAACCAATTTGATATCATCTTCAGTCCACTCACTTGGGTTTATCAACAATGACTTTTGTTATCAAGTTCACTTTTTTTTTTACATCTTTGGTCCTTGTTCAATAACCTCCCACAAGTTAATTAGTAGAGAATATATATATCTTCATTCTTTCTTTCTAATGTGAAAAATGTTTCTTGTGAAATAAGGTGGTTTGAAAGTTGAGAAATCCTCATGGAAGTAAGCTCTTTCATGCATGTTGGTAGCCATTTTCTACAGCAAAAATAATGAATCTTTTCTTTAGGCTATTAAGCACAAAATCAAGTAAGACTTGCTTTGATATCAATTGATAATTACACATAAATGGGGTGAATAGGTGTGATGTATAAAAAATGAAGTTAAATGACATTTTTCGCATTTATAAAAGTGAAAGACTAAGTGACCTCTAAAGGTTAAATGCATAAAAAGTGGAGCACCTAATTTGTATTCAATGGAAGGCCAACGAGCTTAAAAGGAGTCAAGTCAATAAGTATGTGTGTATATATATATATATATATAAAATAATGTAACAAACTTTACTAAAATGAAAGATGTTAATAGTAATATAATGCAATAGATTGAAATGCGAAAGTAGAATGAGTAAGATTAGTACACAAACAAACTAAACAACTAAAACAAAGATGCACCAAAGGTGGAGAAGGCAAATTCAACAAATTATAAACAAAAGTAACAGGAAGAAAATCATGTGAAAATTTATCCTAGTTTAGTCCCTTTAGTTTAAATCTAGTTTTCTTAAAACTTTAAGGGATTTTTCTCACTATAATCAGTAAAATTATAGAAATGATGATTTTTCCTTTATACTCACTATCAACATAGGTTTTCAAACTCACCTTAAACTTACAGTAAGATTTTATATAGCTTACCCTTAACTAAATCACTTAAAATTTTATAAAGAATTATTGAAAAAAATTTATCTCTCATTTTGAAAATTTTTCAATACTCAAAATTTTGCTTATAGTAAGCAAATATACTAAATACTAAGTAAAAATTTTATAGGAATTCAAAACACTTTCTTATTGATTTCTTTTCAATGTTCTATGATACTTCTTGCACTTGAATTTTTGTGTATATATATAGGTGTTCAGCAACTCCTAGCCGTTAAAGACAAATTTGATTATTCAACATTCTTTTTAGTGAGAACAGACTTGTTATGTTACAAACATTCAAATATTTTCACCTCTACAGCTACTATCAGCAATGGAGCTCTTCCTATACAACCTATTTGATCAACTCATCATAAATACTCCTACGAAACTCAATAGATGGGTTAGAGAAATATTTCATCTTTACATAAAAATTAGATATATTCACAACAGAAAGCATTTTTGTTATATACTCAAATTGTTTCATGTTGCATGAAAGCCATTACACTTTTGTCATTTTGCATTGATAAATTTGTCATTTAGTTAATTAGCATATCTGAGCCATCTAAATTAGATGATTCATAAAATTTGGCCGAAATATTTGAATAATGTGAAATCAACAAAATGGACCAGAGTATTAAATGAGCTTTTCCATAAATAATATTTGGATTTTTTTTATCATCAAAGTCTTAGACTTGTAACCTTAAGCCAACAATACACACCTTACTTCATTTTAAAATTAAGCTTTCTAAATTTCTAATAATTCTTTTGTTATATGCAACACTTTATTTTTTAACAGGAGTTTGCAATGACATATATTCATAAGATGTAATTGCATGCTCTAACTACAACATAATTTGGCAAAAGACATATATGGGCAATGATTTCTTGCTGGTCCCAAAAGAGGCCTAGCACTGTTATAACTAATTAAGCTATTAAGAGAACTGCACCTTGTACGTGGCAAAAATTGAGAACCATTACCTCATTTTCTGTATTAAAAAGCCTTTAGGTGGCAAGATTCTGTGTTCAATCCTTAAAGGTAGCAAAGGTATAGAAAATTAGATGGATTGCTTGAGCAAGTCAATCTATAAAATTGAAGCAAAGAACAAATTAGTAAAAATTCTACCCATGTCCATATATATATATATAGTTATTGCTAGGCTAATTTAGAACAAATGGACTTTTAAGAGATTTGGCAAACAAGGTTTAACTTTCAAACACGCAGTGTCTACCACGTTATTTATAGGTTATATTTACAAATTAATGGCTGTTATATGACACTAGAATCAACAAAGAAGTAAAACATACATACATGCATTATGATATTATGTACATTTATAATAGTTTATCAATAACTAACTAATTGAAATAACTAAAAAGTAAACTAATTGTTGTTATCTCTGTTACCACCCGCAAGCGAAGCATGAATATCTATCATGCTCAGCTTGGAAATGATGGTGACAAAAGGGGCAAGAGATAGAGGTTTCATGAACACATTTGTGAGCTTATCAACAGACTTGATAGGAAGAAGATGAACAATCTTGGACTAAACATTTTCTCGTACCAAGTGACAGTCCAATTTGATATGTTTGGTACGCTCATGGAATGTTGGGTTGACTACTATTTGAAGGACATACTTGTTATCACAATAATATTAGCAATCATCTCGTGAGAAATCTGTAAGTTTGTAAGAAGATATAAAAGCCACTGGACTTTATATTGGTTGCTACTAAAGCATGATACTTAGCTTTTGAGAAAGATCTGGAGACTATAGGCTACTTTTTGGACTTCTAAGAGATTAGAGCTTGATCAAGAAACACATAAAAATCGGTGATGGATCTTCTAGAGTTTAGACAAGTGGCCCAGTCCAAATCACTAAAGCATTTGAGCTACAAATTAAAGTCTAAGGGAAAGAACAAGCATATTCCTAGAGATCCTTTGATATAGTAAAGGATTCGGTGGGCTACTTGTAAGTGAAGGTCACATTGGTCAAAAAGGAACTAACTTATCTATTAAATTGCATAGTTGAGATCAAGTCAAGTTGTGGTAAGGTAAAGAAGTCAGCCTACAAGTGTACGATAAGCAGAAGGATCAGACAATGGACTACCAGCATCTTTAGACAACCTTGTGGACTTGTCCGTGGGTGTTTTGATTGGTTTGGAAGCTAAAAGACCAGAATCTTTAAGTAATTCAAGAGCAAACTTGTGTTGAGATAAAACAATGCCTATAGTGGAATAGACAACTTCAAGTCCAAGAAAAAATTTTAATTCCCTAAGATCTTTAATTTTAAAAGCATTGTCAAGGGAAGCTTTGATGTGCTAGACTTCAGTGAAATCATTTTCGGCCAATATGACATCATCCACGTACATTAGCAGTATAGTGAAAGAAGCATCATTGACTTTGATAAACAAGACGTGATCAAAATGTGATTGAATAAAACCATAAGAGATCAAAGCAATAGAGAGTTTAAAGAACCACTAGTGGCTGGCCTACTTTAGGCCATAAAGAGATTTTTATAATTTACATACTAGCTTTGGATTAGGTAAGTGAAAACTTTATAGGAGTTGCATGTATACCTCTTCATAGAGATCACTATGAAGAAAGGCGTTGTTCATATTCAATTAATGAAGAAACCATCTTTTGGCAGCAGCAATGGCTAGACTAATCTAATGGTGGTCATTTTCGTAACAGGGGAAAAGGTATCAAAGTAATCCAAGCCTTCGTTTTCTGTGTATCCCTTTGCAATAAGCCAGGCCTTGTATCATTTGATGCTACCATCAGCATTATGTTTAATTTTGTATACCCACTTATATCCAATTGGGTGTATGCTAGCCAATAATGGAGTACGGACCTATGTATTATTCTGTTCAAGAGCTTTGATTTTAGCCTGCATTGCATCCCCCCTATTCGGCATACTTCGTAGCTTGGTTATGTGATTTAGGCTAAAAAATAATAGAATAGCCAAAATAAAGTTTTTATAAGAAGCAGAGAGATTAAAGTAAAACAAAACATTAGATAGGGGGTGAAAAATACCTTAAGAGGATGGTGTAGTTAAAGCTTGAAGGGCGAGATAATAATCATGTAGATATGTAGAAAGTTTATGAGTTTTGATTGATATCCTTGGTTGAAAAAGTGGTGGTGCAAATTGTGAATTTTGTGTAAGGAAAGATTCAGATGCTAGTGAAGAAAAGGAAAGTGGGGACAAAGGTGCAAGCTCTTGGGTAGGTTAGAAATCTAGGGGAGAATGAGAAGCATCAGTTTCAGAAAAATTAATAAGAGGCTGGTCTTGAAGGGATGGAATGGCAGAAGATGTACTTGGAACTGAAGTAGTGGAGAAAGGGAAAGATGTTTTATAAAAGATGACATCACGTGAGATGAAAATAGCTCAAGTATGTAAATCTATTAAGAGAAAACCTTCAATACCACTGGAATAACTAAGAAAAGCACACTTTTTGCCTTTTAGATCAAATTTTGAGCAATCGTAAGCAGAAGTGGCAACAAAACATAAAGAACCAAAAACTTTAATGTGATCATAGGTGGGAGATGTATTATGTAGCAATTCAAAAGGAGTTTTGTGATTAATAATAGGAGATGATAATTGATTGATTAGATGTACAGTATGGACAACAGCATCAGACCAATATTGGTGAAGAAGAAAAGATTGAAATATAAGAGACTGTGCAATATTAAGAATATAGTAATGCTTTCTCTCTACTAATCCATTTTGTTATGAAGCTTTGATACATGAAGTTTGATGGATGATACCCTTAGAAACAAAATAAGATGTTATTGCAAATTCTATACCATTGTCAAATCGAATGCATTTAATGACTATGTCAAACTGAGTCTGAACATAAACAAGGAAATTTTACAAATGGTGGCAAGTTTTAGATTTTGATTTCATGAGAAATATCCATGTAAAACATGAATAGTCATCTATGATAGTTAAGAAATACTTGTGACCATGAATGGAAGGATGAGTAAAGAGACCCAAATATCAACATGAATTAAATAAAAAAAATTTATTACTTTTACTGGTACTTACAAGAAATGGTAATCGTGTATGTTTGGCAAAGTGACATATGTTACATGGTACATTTATGGATTTACAAGGAATGAAAGAAAAGTGTTTGTATAAAGATTAGAGTACAGAGTTTGATGGATGGCCTAATCTAAGGTGCCAGAGTGTAGAATTAGATTGTGATGTTGTAACAATGGGTCTTAGACAGCAGCATTGATATGGGAGATTGTGAGTTGAGGCATATCTACATGTAGAAGGTATAAGCCTTTGAAGACTTCAGCTATACCAATCATTCTCCAAAGGAAAATTTTTTGTATCCAACAATAAGAATCCTTAAAGATTATAGGAAAAATTACGTTTAAAGATCAAGAAGTGAAAAAATTTATTTTTAAGGACCTTTACTACTAGGTTCAACTGATTGTGACTAAACTCAGTGGTAATTATCCTAAAACAAGTGATAACAAATCCTTAAGAAATTTAAGAATAAATTTCTTCACTTTTTGGTCCTTTATTATAATTCTCCCAAGATTATATAGTAAGGAAGGGAACGTGTTATTTATGAAACAGAGATGATGTTGAAAGCAAAACCAGCTATATAAAGAACATTAGTTAATGTCAAAGAATTAGGTAATGACACTGTGCCCAAATAGCAAGCAGTGATAAAGGATCCACTGGGGAGTTTGAGTTTGATTGGTGGAATAGTCTTATATGAGATGAACCAAGCAAGTGATTTGCATACATGATCAGTAGCCCCTGAATCTATAATCCATGTGTTATCTTGGAATGAAGGGTTCAGATGGTAATTACCTGTTGTATTATTATTCACAGCAAGTTGATTAATAGAGGGAGTATTGTTTGAACCTTCCTTTTGAATCAACGAAAGCAATTTTTGTTACTACTCAAATGAAAATTAGGGCCGTGGGAGCATTAAGTAATTGTTTGAAGATGCTTATGGGGTTGTTTCTTAAGTGTTCATTTAATTGATAGAACTTGATTGATTTCGAAATTTAAAGCCAAGAGGAAACCCATGTTTCCTATAATAGGTTTCAATGGTGTGCTTGGCCTTTCCACAAAAGGTGCAGAACTTGTTGTTCCTTGAATTTGAGTTTCCAGAATTGAATTGATTACAATTATTAGTCTGTCATATATGTGCCTTTGCCAGAAGAACCTTGGGTTCTAAACCTATGCTAAGCTCTCATTCTTGTTGCAGAATAAAACTAAACACCTTATTAATTGATGGCATTGGATCAATGAGCAAGATTTGCGATTTCACAAAGTTGTATTGGTCATTCAAGCCTCTTAGAAACTTAATCACATAATCTTGCTCTTGGTACATTCGAGATCTCTTCTCGACATCACACAAACAAGCTAGTTAACAGACATAAGCTTTGATTGCCCTCAAGTTGCTATACTCACCCCACAAGATTTTAAGTGTTATGAAATAGTCATTGACCGATAGCTCACCCTGTCAAAGACTATAGATTTCTTCTTAAAGTGCTACAATGCATGACATATCACCTTGGGAGAATCTGTCCCTTAAATCGGCCCATATGTCTCATGCATTGTCAATTCAGAGAATGCTCTGAGCAATATTGTTCTCAAGGGTCTTGGTGATCCAACATTGAACAATCGTATTACACCTTTCCTAGGTTGAGTAGAAAGGATCGGTGATAGCTGGTGGCTTGATTGACCTATCAACAAACTTGAATTTATTTTTAGAGAGCAACGCCATGCGCATCACCTTTGCCTAAGATTGGAAATTTGCTCCATTCATTCCCACTAGGACTAGGGTTGGATTTTCGTTGGGATGAAGGTAATATGGTGAAGATGGATCGATGGCAGGATCTTGATTGCGGGATGGAGTTGCACCACTCTTAGCATTAGATGAAGTCATAATAGGCATTGTGCCTAGTTTCGAGAACACTTAAGGAACCGGTGAATAGAGTTACTCTGATACCATGACACTAGAAGCAACAGAGAAGGAAAGGAAGAGAATAGAAAATGTAACGTAAAAGGAAAACATACATACATGCATGCATTATGATATTGTGTACATTTGTAATAATTTATCTGTAATTAACTAACCGAAATAACTAAAAAGTAAACTAACTGTTGTTATCTCAGTTACTATATTCAAGAACTTGCAGAGATGTGATGATTATAGCTTCTTGCCATTCAAGTCTTTGGTGTTACTTCGTAGAAGAAATCTCCAAATGTCATGTACATAAGAGAGTTCCAATTCAAATCCCAAATGAGAGATCAAGAAGGGACAGTTGCCCCAGTTGTTTAATTACAGAAATCATAAATCCCAAAAGATTAAATCTCTAAGCAATAATTATTCTTTCTCATTCTGTATCACGCCCCACTATCAAATGTGACTAAAAATTATGTATGCTTCCACAAAATTGAGAGTGCTCTAAACTCTTATGGGAGGTAAAAAGGAGAAGAGACAAAGATGTAATATCTTTGGTTTCGTTTCGTAAGCTAGCTTCTAGCCCCAGTCAATAGAACAAGGGAAAAGAAACAGGCATTATTAGTGGGAATGCTGTCAAATCATATACATAAAATAATACTCAGAACTTGACAAAGGCTTTATTACCAAGTAACAAAAGGATGACATTCAATCTCAAGAACTTGACAAAGACATACCTATCAACAAATCCGAAAGCACAGGCTTTTGTTATAGGTCCAGAAGTAATAGTTGAAGTAGAGGTAATAATCGATGACACCCAGAAGGGCAACCACAAGCCTGTGAAGCTCCATAGAAAAGCGTCCATCTTCTATAGAAATTGATGGTGGGAAGGGAACAAGGCCACTGGATCAGGAAATACTCCAAAGGGTGAACATATCTTCTCTCATGGAGGTCCATAAAGGAGGGGATAGCTACTTCTCTCGAATGTCTGAAACTGATTCACATCAAAGATGTGATGCCAAATAGATTGCAGAACCAGAAAAAATAACAAGGGGAAGGAAAATTTTAGGGAACAGCGTGTGTTGGAAACTAAAAAAAATTAAAGGGAGCAAATTAAAAATTAAACAAAGTAATATTATATTCATATATAATATTTATAATTTTTTTTAATAAAAATTGATTATATACCTAAGTCCATCCCTCGCCATAGGAAAAGAGCTGAGTGCAAAGGTATATGACCGCTCAAGCTGTTGTGAGAAAGGTCCAAGCTTGATCTCTATCTGCTTCAGGTTGGAAAATGATTCTGGGATTGACCCTGACGAGAGTGTTTTACAAATTTAAGGTATGTATGTTACCAAGATGTCCAATCTCTGGAAGATCGATCTTGCCTGTTAACTTGTTGCATGAAAGAGGCTTTCAATTGAGAGAGGGAGAGAGAGAGAGTAACTTGTTGGAAGTTTTGCATGCTTGCCTCTATCACTTGAATGCGTATATATATATATATATATATATTTGTTAGGTAATTATATTTGATACTCTAATTCACTTTAGGTTAAAATCTAACGTAATATTAAAGTCTAATTTTATCACATATCACCTGTTCCGATCAGACATGTCTATCCTATCGCTTGTTCTGAGAGTTTGGTTTTAAGTGGTTGGAATCTGACAACCCTCTCTGCTTCCAAGCACTCCAAAATCCCAATGCTTTCTGACCAAACCAACATTCCCCTTAAAACCCACCAAGGCATTTCACGATTGAATAATATTCCATGCTCGCTTGGCACGTCATCAATGAAAAACGCTCCTGCTATATATAAGGACAAGCTATGTAAAGGTTGGTCACGAGGTTTGCTTACAAAGATAAAATAAAAACCTTTTTTTTAAATAATCAAATATGCAGCGTTGATCTATAAAAATATTTGAAAATTATCCTTAAATTGTGATCTGCATAATATGTATTTTCCATATTTAAAAAAATCATATGCTTTTTTTTTTCTTTTTTTTGTCATAACTAAACTAATACAATATTCAAACCCTTATTAAAAGCAAAAAATAAATATAAAATTGGCCATGACCATTATTTTTTTTTAAGTTATTGGGATCAATTTATTCTTAAATTTTATCTAAACTAAATTTTTTTCTTGAGCAATTTTAAGAGTCTACTCTCCAAAATTGAAACGATTGTGGGAGCCTGGCCTAGGGTTGGTGAGCTTAGCTTGCAGCCTTGTATGTTGATTTCAGGTAACAAATTATAATTAATTGTTAATATATAAAATGATATAATATAATATTTAGTTCCTGATATTATAAATACAAGAGGTACGATGATTATTTTTGGACTACTCAAACATTTAATTCATGAACTATCGAAGAAACAAAAACAAATATAAGATCAGCGAAGACTTGACCAACGTAAACATGACGAAAACAAGAGAAAAAAATACACTAAAGGTCACGTTTGGTACGTAAAATGAATTTTGATAGGAATGAAAATGGGAAAGGAAATGGGAATGGAAAGGAATCTTTATATTTATTTTTTTATTTCTAAAATTAAAAAAAAAATACTTAGTCCTTTAAAAATATTATCCTCCACCTAGAGAAAGCTCATTCCATCAGTTTATTGAAAGAAAACTCATTCCATCATTTAAAGAAAAATTTCATTCCATTAGAAAGGAAAGTCAACATACCAAACACAGGAGATCAGGAATCCATGTTCCTTTCCATTCCTTTCCCTCATATAGCCCTCATACCAAACATACCCTAAAAGTATATTAAAGAGCGGTCCAATTTCTTTACACTTCTTAACTACTTTGAAATGTGCTTGGATAATTCAGATCTTAATTTTTTTATTTAAAATATTTTTTTAAAAAATTATATAATTAAGAGATTAATTTTATTTTATATTTTATATATTTTTAAATAATAAAAATATTTAAATTTTATAAAATTAAAAATATATTTAAATTATTTAAATTAAATCTAAATGATTTAGATCAGAAATCCATCTCCTTGTACTTTCCTTTGCCATTGAAGAGAGCTTGCACAGTATTACAGCTGTCTATTTTTTCCATCCACTGGTCCATTATGTCCCTATCCTTAATTAATAATACAAAACTCGATAAATGAAAGAGCCCCACAACTTTTGGAAGACGTGGGGGTCAAGTCTTGCCTCAAGTGTGAGCCATAAATATTGATATCCGAAGGCCCGGCCCGTACATTCGAACTTAAACTGGTAGGTTAGAAAATGACTTTGGGGTCAAGTCTTGCGGCAAATATTGGCCACTACACAACGCCAGTATTGACCAATAATGAATCTACTATTATTATTGATGAATTGCAGTGCTCCTATGATATGATCTAAAAAAATGTTCATTACACAAGCCAAAATTTTTTATACATATAAAAAGTTATTTCAGTTTAATAACATAAAATTATTAAATAAAAATAAATTTAAGTAATTTTTGGTTCGGTTCGTATACCATATATAATTTATTATTAAATTGAATTCTATGATGTAGATTTATGTTTTATGTACACCAGTATAATAGATTGGCATTGGTAACGTCTTTTAATATGTTGTTTAACATCTCTTCAATTTGTTATTAATTAGCTATTAACTTTTTCAACACTTTTAAACTCTGAAAAAGTTTAGCGCTGATATATTGTGCTACTAATGATTTGTTACTATGTTAGTAGCATCTTCTCAAAGTATTAATAATGTTTCTTTCTCCTCCTTACCAAGAAGAAAGTTAAAAACGTCTCAAAAGTTAGTTGCAATTAAAATGTGTTGGTAATATCTTCTAAAAGTGGGAATAATCTCTTCTTAATGTGCTGATAATATGAAAACTCTATCAATAAGTTAATGTTGATGTTTTGTGCTAATAATGTCTTGTAAGTCTGTTGGTAACATCTAAAAATATTAGTAATGTTTCTTTCTCCTCGTTACCAGGAAGAAAGTCACAAGCATCTCAAAAGTAGTTGCAATTAAAATGTGTTGGTAATATCTTTTAAAAGTGGTGATAATCTCTTCTTAATGTGCTGACAATATGAAAGTAAGTGCTGGTAATTGTTTTTTGATACACCAATTACATGTAACAAAAATTTGCACTATAAAATTCACCTATTAAAAGTTTTTTTTTTTTCCCTATTTGACTCCTTTGATCAAGTCAGTTCTATATCAGTCAAGCCACCTTAAAATATTCAAATACAAAATAACTGGCAACATATCTATGATGATGATATTTTGAACATTGGCAAAATTAGTCCTAATTAGCAAAATGAAGATGAATATGCATGGATCAGTGGGCTAGCCTGATATTGAGCCTTCTAAGCCAAATAGAGTGAAGAATCATGTGAAACACATCAAATGGCTTAGCTGGTCGATTCATCTCAAAATGTCTCTGAACTTTCACCGCCCTCCTCTGCAACTTCAAGTACTTCCTCTCCGAAACCCCTGCCAATATCTTCTTAATCTCCCTTATGTTCTCCGACGGAATATGCAACGAAAACTTACTCCAATCAAGAACATCACTAAATGGCAACTCATAATAATCCGATACAATCACAGGCACACAGCCTGCATTAATGGCCTCCACGAGCCTAGGGCTTGCTACCTCGTACCCACTAGGGCACAAGCAAAACTTGGCTCGACCCATTAGTGCGTGGTAGTCCAGTCCCTTTGGGAGGTACTCGTAGACTTGGACTTGGTCGTCTTTGTCCTTCCAGTGGTGTAATAGGGTTTCTCTGATTCTGCCATGAGAGCCTCCTGCGAAGAATGCGAGGATAGAACGATTGTGGGGGTCTTGGCCTGGGGTTGGTGAGCTAAGTTTGTAGCCTTGTATGTTGATTTCAGGTAATGAGACGTCTCTTACGGGTTTGAAACCTTCCGAGGTGTTGGCGTTGCATAACACTCTTATTAGGTTCTTGTATAGCTCTCTCCCTTCCTTCTCTTTTGAGATATCTGGTGCCTGCAATATTTGAATCATGGAACTAAGTATATATGTCAACTGTAGATTGGGTTGGATGATAATCCGATGGGCTAACAAATTCAATGTGATTTAACTCTATCATTAAAAACCCTAAAGCTAAGGCTTAGTCTTGAAAAAAATGGAGTGAATTTGACAAATTTATAGTCAATTTAGTATCACTTTCATGAGTTATAGTGCGCGACATCTCTCTTGAACATAATTGCTAGGTTCGATTCCTATTTTGCTCATTTTCTTATTCTCAACTGTCAAGGTAATGTGTCTCCTTATTAAAAAAAAAAAAAGTATCAGAGAAAATATTTTGGTCATCTTTATTTTATTGAAAATTTTCTAGAGTGAAAAAATGCAAAAATAAGACATAAAAAAGAATTTATAAATAATATAATTAATAATATAAACATACTAGATCTTTGTTATCAAATTTTTTAATAAAACATGACAATTTAATTTTTTTATAATAATTCAATACATGTAAAATATTATATTTTTCAGAATACCTAATAATGATATACATAGGAAATTTTACTTGAATATTGTTCATAAATTAATGAATTATATTGCTGGGCCTTAGGTTGTAGAGTCCTAACTTATAGATTTGAATTTACCCAACGAAAACCTCAAGATGCGAGATATACCCAGAAATTGACATAAGAATAATTGTTTTGCATAGAATGAACTGACCCAGTCATGGCAAGAGGCAAGGAAATGGTCTGCTCCTAGGCTTGTGTTCCAGTATGGGTATCTGCGGGCGATGATGTCGGTGTAATCGGTGACGATTCTCATGAGTTGGTCCCGAGCGTACGTCACCAGAGGATTATACAAGAAATGAACGATGGAGACCACGCTTATGGGTAGCATGAACACATGGGCCTCCTCTGGGCTTCGGGCCGCATATGGGCTCATTTCGTTCTGTATTTCATCCATGAAGTGTCCCTCTATTCCATATATTGAATTCATGGGCCCATAGTGGACCAAGGGTGGCTCCCCTTCTTTGTATGTCCACACTTTGAATTTCTTCATCATCTCTATGTGACTCCTGAACAATTTAAGGATGGTCTACAAAGATTAGGGCCCAACGTAGGAAATAAAAGTAAAAAAAAAACACTATAATGCAATTTTAGGTTAAGTTATTATATTAATTCTTATAATTTTACTTAATTTTTAATTTGATCTTTATATTTTAAAAATGTATAATTAGGTCCCTATAATTTTAAAATTTTTTAGTTTAATCCCGACTATTAAACTTTCATCAACACATTGTTTAATTTTGTATATGTGACTAATCATGTATCATATTAGTTTGAATATGCATAATTCAAATCAACTCAGTTAAATTACTTTTTATAAGTTGCATTACAGACGTAAGTATGAGTTAATTTCATTTAATTATATACTTTTATCCCCTTTTTTTAATTAGTGTAATCATGTATATTCAAAATATTATAATAACACATGGTTTACAATCAGCAAAATTTAACGATACACCTCAAAATTTTAATAGCAAACAATTAAATTAAAAATTTTCTAAATCATAATGAATTAATTAAAAATTTTTAAAGTGTAAAAAATAAATTAAAAAGTAAATGGAACTATAAAAACTAAAAGAATAATTTTAGTGTAATTATATCATGGGGGACACGAAATAAATATCACATTATTTTTTTTTTACTTTCTTTAAATTTTTAAACAATATATTATGATGACAAAAAAAAATTTATTTGTTATCTTTCCTTGTTCACCTCTAAAGATTTGATGATTTTCTTTTCCCAACTAACGTGTACTTGCCATAAAGATTAAAATTATTCCATCATCAGGGGGGAAAAAAAAGCTAAAAGAAAGAGAGAGTAGAAAATATTCAAGAGAGGCAATATATATTGCTACTAAAAATTCATATGGTTTTATTTAAACATTTGGCCTAAAAATCACATATTGCATGGGACAACTTCTAAGTGTTGTACACTTCCCATGTTTTGATCCCTCCCAATTTCCCTCACCTTTTCGGAATTATGAGTTTAGATTTCCTCTGCCTTTTTTATTTTTTATTTTTATAAGAGATCGACACAGAATATATCAAATTCACTTAAATAATTTCTATTTAAACGTGTGGATCCTTTTACATACTTTATGTCTTTTTTTTTCAAAATTGACAAGAATTAGAAAAATAAAAATAAATAAGATCCATACTACCAAAATTATATAGACACATCCTATTCTAGTGAAAGGGACAAAAAAAAAAGTTTTTACTAACCCAAAATGAAAGATATAATAATATAAATAGAGAAAGATGCTAATTAAAGCGTTCTGTTTATATTTCAACAACAGAACTAATCATAAACAGGCTAGGATGTGGATTCAATTTTTATCAATTATAACGAGTTAATTTGAATTTAAAACTCAACAAATTATTCCATAAATTTTTGTGTTACAGATACAGCCATTGAAATAAATGACGTACAAACAAACAACATCCAAAACATTTTTCTTTGGATTTTTCTTGTATCAGTCTATTACATTTAAGCTCTAGTGAAAGTCAACGATAAACAAATAACTTTTAGAAGGTAAAAAATCGTGCGATAAATCATAAATATTGATTAGTGAGCCTTGGCATAATAAATATAGGAAAAAACTGCAGGAAAATTAGGTTTTAAATAATGTAGTTAATTCATAATTAAATACTTAACTGATGAAATGCATAAGGGTTTCTGTAAATGCATCCTCTTGGGACGAAGCTCTCTTCTTTATCTGAGGTGAAGTTCCTCCTTCGTATCGCTGTCCGAATAGCCCTTCTTGCTTCAGCCAACTCTTCTTCAACCTTTAGCAAACGACTATTATTCCTCTTCTTCTCCCTCTGCTATATATAAACACACAAACCATAACAAAATATAATTATTTAGTAATAACCAAATTTCACCGAATATACACCAAACTTTAATTTCATTCAAAAAGGAAGTTAATTAAAAAATAAAAGAAAAGAAAAAAGAGGCACACTTTGATGGGAGGAATGGTTGGAAAAGAAGTGTTAAGACGATGATGGCCTTGGGTAGGTAGGAGGTTGATAGGCCAAAGAAGGGAGACGTCGTTTTCGTTACAGGAATAGAGGAAGAGGAAGAGAAAGAAGAAGAAGGAGGTTAGAAAGCCGATAAGCCATGAACTGATGATATTACTTGCTGCCATGGATGATCGATCAGAGAGTGGTAGCAATATATATATGTGATCGGAGAAGTTGGTATTTTTCTTTTTTCTTCCAGTACTAGCTATAGGTAGGGGAATGGGAAGAGAGACACAGCATGAGGGTATATTGCAGTAATTTGGAAAAAATAATGATGATAATGTTTGAAGCTGACAGAACAGTCTTGGATATATAGACTCTGATGAAATCTGTTGATTAGTTCGGAGACTTGTGTTATTGGTCAACAATTGATCAAGCGTTTTTTGAACGAGTTGGAGTTGGAGGAAGCATTGGAAGAAGGGAGCAATCACATTCAGTTTTTCTGCTTTCTGGAATCATATTTTTCACACGGGATTAATTAATGGTGAAATTAATTTGATATATATCCTAATTAATGTTGTTTGTCATGGACATTAAGTTTTGGTTGAAATTTATGTAAAGGGACAATTTGGAAATTGTCAGTGTCAATGCGAATCTCATTCTTTTTTTTTAGTAAATTATTCTTTTTTTTTAAATACTTAAATTATACAGTCTTTTTTTATTATAGAAATATGTACAAATTTGTTTAAAACTAAAATATAACCAAAATACCATCTAAAAACAATTTTAATCTTTTTTTTTAAATTAAAAATATAATTTATTAAAATTTATTTTTTAAACTTTTATCTGATTAATATTATTTATTTTGTATTAAATACTATAAATTTAATTTATTTTAAATTTAAAAAATTGACTATTTTTATATAGATTAAATACATATTTAATAGTTTTTGTGTTATGTTATATGTGTGTATATGTGGTTTGACCCAAAAATAAGTGTAATTGTATCATTTTTTTTTTGTTGAAATGAGATCAATATAATACATTTTTTTATTTAAAGAAAAAAAAAGAGTGTAAATTTTTAAAATAAAATCAAATTATATAATTTAAACATCTTTGAAGAAATGAGAGTATAATTTACCTTTTTCTTTTGACTTGAATGCAAATATCATAATTGAGAAAAATGTAAGAGGAAGTGTATAAAGATATATATTTTTTGATTATTTGATTCCTAAAATGCACAATTTAATCTCTAAAATTAATGATTTACTAGTGTTTTTGACAGTTAAAAAGATAAATTTATATATATGCTTCAAGAATTAATTCTTTATTCTTTAAAATTATTAGTAACAAATATTTTTTTTATTCTTTATTCTTCTTTAAGGTGTAGCATGCATGAATTTATATCTGTGAATTTATATAATTAGCGTAAATTTTGGGTTTAACTTATTTGAAACTGGAATAAACATAGATGGCCAAACAAATATGTATTTTCCATCTTAAAAAAAAATCATATGCTTTTTTTTTTCTTTTTTTGTCGTAATTAAACTAATACAATATTCAAACCCTTATTAAAAGCAACAAATAAATATAAAATCGGCCATGACCATTAAGTTTTAGGTTTTTTTTTTTAAGTTATTAGGGTCAAGTTATTCTCAAATTTTATCTAAACTAATTTTTTTTTCTCAAACAATTTTAAGAGTCTACTCTCCAAAATTGAAAGGACTGTGGGAGCCTGGCCTAGGTTTGGTGAGCTTAGCATGTGGCCTTGTAAGTTGATTTCAGGTAACAAATTATAATTAAGTGTTAATATATAAAATAAAATAATATGTAATTCGTAATATTATGAATACAAGGGGTACGATGAATACTTTTTATCTATTTAAACACTTAATTCACGAACTATTGAAGAAACAAAAATAAATATAAGTGCAGCCATGAAGACTTGACCGACATAAACGTGAAGAAAACATCAGAAAAAAAATGCACTAAAACCCATTATGTCCCTTTAAAAGTATATTAAAGGCAGCTTGCATAGTATTACAGCCATCTATCTTTTTTCCATCCATGGGTCCATTATGCCCCTCTTCTTGATTAAAAATACGAGACTCGATACATGAAGAAGCCCCGCAATTTTAGGAAGACATGGGAGTCAAGTCTTGCTTCAAGTATGGGGCATAAATATTGACATCCGAAGCCCCAGCACATGCATTTGAGCTTAAATTGAAAAGGTTAGAGAGTGACTTTGGGGGCAAGTCTTGCAGCAAATATTGGCCACTACACAACACCAGTACCGACCAATAATGAATCTACTCAGGTTGATGAATTGCAGTGTTCCTATGATATGGTCTTAAAAATGTTCATTACACAAGCCAAAATTTGCTGATGAACTGATGATATTACTTGCTGCCATGGATGATCGATCGGAGGGTGGTAGCAATATCTATATGTGATCGGAAAAGTTGATATTTTTCTTTTCTCTTCCAGTACTAGCTATAGGTAGGGGAATGGGAAGAGAGACACAGCATGAGGGTGATTTTATGTATCGTAATAATTTGGAAAATAATAATAATGATAAATGTTTGAAGTTGACAGAAGAGTCTTGCATGTATAGACTCTGATGAAATCTGTTGACTGGTTCAGAGATTTGTGTTGTTGGTCAAGAATTGACCAAGCGTTTTTTCGAACGAATTGGAGGAAGCATTATAACGAGAGACCAATCATGTTCAATTTTTCTGCTCTGTAGAATCACATTTTCCACACGGGATTAATTAACGGTGGAATTAATTTGATATATATTCTAATTAATGTTGTTTGTCATGGCATTAAGTTTTCGTTGAAATTAATGTAAAGGGACAATTTGGATATTGTGATAGTCAATGCGAATCTCATTCATTTTTTTAGTAAATTATTTTTTATTCTTAAAGACATTTAAATTATGCAATCTTCTCCCTATTATAAAAATATGCACAAATTTTTTTAAAATTAAAATATGACCAAAATACCACTTAAAAATAATATTGATTTCTTTTACTAATTAAAAATATAACTTACTAAAATTTATTTTTTAAACTTTTATCTGATCAATATTATTTATATTGTATTGAAAATTGTAAATTTAATTTATTTCTAATTTAAAAATTAATTATTTTTATATCTATTAAATACATATTTAATACGAATTATGTTGGGTTACGTTTGTGTAGATTCTGATAGTAATAAAAAAAAGTGGAATTATATCTCATTTTTTGGTAGAATGAGGTTAATATAGCATCTTTTTTTTATTTAAGAGGAAGATACATTATAAATTTTTAAAATGGAAAAAAAATTGTGTAATTCAAACGTTTTTTTAAGGAAGGAGAGTATAATTTATCTTTTTTCTTTTGGCTTGAATGCAAATCTCATAATTGAGAAAAATGTAAGAGGAAATATATAAAGATATATACTTTAACTCTTTGATTCGTAAAATACACAATTCAATCTCTAAAATTAATGATTTGCTAGTTTTTTGTCAGTCAAAAAAATTAAATCAGTATATATGCTTCAAGAATTAATGAATAAAAATAAAAATAAATTAAAATTCAAAAATCAAATGATTGAAGCATAAACCGAAATTTTCATCTCCAAGATGAAAAGCTGTCATTCGTGAGTTAATGGATTATATATTTAGTGTCTTGCAGTTTTGGAAAAAATACATATAAATCAATGACTTAAATCTTATATAGTTTGAATGATCAGCTAAATTAAGAAATATAAGTTTATAGAAATCAATTATTTAAAATTATTGGTAACAAATATTTTTTTTATTCTTTATTCTTCTTTAAGGTGTGGTGTGCATGTATTTGTATCCGAGAATTTATATAATTTAGCCGTTAAGAAAAGAATTAGTCTTATATATTAGCGCAAATATTAGGTTTAACTTATTTGAAACTGGTATAAACATAGATAACCAACAAATATGAAATATCCTCCATTTCTTCGCTATAAATGTTATTATGTGTTCTGCGAATAGAGAAAAAAAATATTGTTAGTGAAATCTGGAATATTGCTTCCATGAATATAGAATGAAAATATTTTATAGAATTTTTTATTATAATTTTTTTTTAAAATTTAGAAAAAGAATACAAAAAGTAAATATATATATATATATATATATAAGACATTTTTCCCTCATTTCTTTTTTTTTTTTTAATTTTATCAAAACTTTACAATAAAATATTGTAAAGAATCCAAACTTTATGTATAACGATTGAGTTGGATACTTCGCAATCAATCCAAACCGAAAAAACACTTAAGCACCAAACAAATCATGTTTATTAATTATGTCCATCCTTGTTTATTGGTACACAGATTGTTATTAAATTTATAAGTTGATTCTCCAAATTAATTTATTAAGTTTAAATTTTTACTTAATAAAACCGTATTAACCTACTTATATATTCAAATTCAGTACAATATCATTTTAATTTATCTTTGACTTAAATAAATTCAGTTAATTTAGTGTTTTTATAATTGAATTTGATGAATTACCATATAATTGTGTTAAATTGAATTTTAAAAAAATAAAAATTCTTAAATTCAATATGATCCAATAAAGAAGGACATAAAGCTAGTATTTATGAATAAATTTGATTAAAATTTTTATATTAAGAAATATGAATTATGAAATATAAATAATTTTTTTAAAAAAAATTAATATAATTTGAATTGTTTTTAAATATATATATATATATATTATATTTTATATATAATTATTCATAAATATAAACTCTTATGAATTTACGATACAAGTCTGCATTATAAATTTATTTATTTTTATAAATTTTTTTAAACTCACAAATTTAACAATCTTACATACACTATATTATTCTTTATCCTGCAATGAAATCCTAAATTAGTGCTCAGTTAAAACTGGAAAACAATTATGGTCGCGAGCTTTTGAATTTATATGGGGACTGAGGTATTTACATAATGGGAAAAACAACAACGATCTGATAATCTAATTAATTAATACATATATATTTTTTATTTTCTAATATAACACTTAATTTGCTTATACTACTTATTTATGAAATTTTCAAAAAATTTCTTTGTCATTATACAATCACTGACTCGTTTTTAAAACTATTACGTTAATACACCATATAACAATTAAATACCATGAATAGATAAATAACAAGTCTGTTTTAATATTTAGACAAATTTTAAAAAATAAAATTGGGCCTAGTTTGTATTTATTGTAAGAAAATGGATAAAAAGAAACTAAACAAATAAATTGTACCAAATAAATCCAAAATGAACATTAAAATATATGAGATTTATCAATTAAATTTGAGGGCATCGTAATTTTAAGTTCGACCATGGAGAATCATTCTTTTTCTTTGTCTCCAAAAATAAAACAGTTAGCTCCTAAACAAATAAAAATATTATATGTCAAATAACATAAGTGAAACAAATCACATACAACGAGGGCCATGTGTTAAGAGATTTCTTTTTTCACAGCACAGTAACATAATTATACAATATCGACATTCTCGCATGTCTTGAATCTCTTATGGCATGATCAAGCAGCTTCATTCTATGGATACCAAGAAACTGCAGGGTATTTAACCAGAAAGAATCTTATAAATGGAGAAGAAGAAGCATTTGGAAAGCTCGAAGAATAGTCTTGTAAGCCAAATTGAGTGAAGAAATCGTCTGCATCAAATCAAAGGGCTTAGCAGGCCCGTTAATCACAAAATGCTTCCTCACTCTCCTCACTTTCCTATACAATCCCAATTCCCAAATGCTCACTGCCCAAAACCACCTTAATCTTTCCAAAGAAAACTTTCTCAAATCAAGCACATCCCCAAAGGGCTAAGAATAATTCTCACATATAATCACATGCATACACCCTGCACCTCCACCACTCTAGGACTCCTCATTTCATGATCACTTGGGGCACAATTAAGATTGGATTCTCTTTATTTCTTTTCTTTAATTTGTTGTCAATTTAAAAAAAAAAGAGATAAATATAGAATGTATAAACTAATTGAGTAATAAATCTCACTCTCTTTAAAATTAATTATAAAAAAAGAAGAGAGAAATAGAGCTTTGCCCCATCAGCTTTGTGTAGTGGTCGCAACCCTTTGGGAGGTACTTTTCGGGAACTTGAATTTATATGTCTTTGTCTTTCCAACGTTTTTTATGTGGCCATGGGCCCCGCCGGCGAAGAAGACGAGGATGGTTCGATGGGGCTAGTTTTCAGACAGGGAGGTACACTGCTGGGATGGAGATGTCTCGGTTGGTTTTGAAGCCTTCTGTGGTGTTGGCGTTGCAGAGGACCGTCATGAAGTTCTTGGAAGTGGAACAGACTGGGATTCCCGGAAGAGATTCTTGAGCCCTATGTGGTAAAGTGAAGATTTTGTTGTAAAAAATTGTTAAACTATGTATGAAGCATAGATTGACATGATCACGCGACAAGACAACGACACATTCACATGTTGAATGTTGTTGTCCCTAAAACAAGAAATAGAAAAGAGAGAATGATGTTCATCAGGTGAAGCATCTGTTCTGAAGCTTTTTAAACATAAAATGCAATACTAATCACAGTGATGAAAGTTTTCTCTTCTGTTAATAATATAAAAGGAAAAGGAGCAATATGCAGCTTTTTAATCATATTGGTAAGAAAGCGGAAGAAACTCTGGAGAATTAGAAAACAGAGTAAGATGTTTATAAAGAACTCAAGATTGACATCCCAAGTTCTGAACTGTCTGTTGCTTCAAAATGCATCTCTTATAATGGTCTTCAAACTCTTGATTCATATGATGTAACACTGATAAAAGTTCTCTTTTCTGTTTATAATCCAAAAGGAAAAAAGGGTATTGAACAGCAATGCAGAAAATGCTCTGCAAAAACAGAATATGATGTTCATAAAGGGTTCAAGATTGGCATCTGAACTTTCCGGTGCTTAAATTTTCAAGGAAAGGGAAGCATCTGTACAGGTTATTTTAAAAATATTAATTCAGAAATTGCAATACTAACCACATTCTATTCCAATAAGGGTACTTTTGAGGCACAACGGTGATATAATCCTCCACCAAATGCTGCAAATTTTGATGGTGGGGATGGTTTTCCTTTAAATGAGTCAAGAAAAGAAAGGAAAGATTGAGAAAGAACACTCGCAGGAAGATACAGGATGTTGGGGATCTAAGGGCTTTCATTCATTGCTTCAGATCTCCAAAATATGCTCTCAAATGTCATACTAACCCCATTTCGTGTATGCTTAATTATTTATTATTAATGGCTTTGTGTCACATCCATCAAGAAATAATAAATTGGTTAGCGTTAATCTTATCTCAAAAGTTTATGTCTTCATAATATATAAGAAGCAAAATATTGGGATATTAAGTTTATAAGTAAATTTGATTTCACATTTTGACTTTAAAATATTAGATTCATAAACTTTTTACTTATATACTGCTCCTCTATAGTTCTGACATTTAACAATGTGAACTTGCCCAATAGATTTCAATTATTTGAGTGAAAGAAAAATTGATACTGCAATGTTGCACTGCAAATATTTGATAATAATAGAAACTAAGTGAAGGCTTAATAATTAAATATTGTTGGTGAAAGATTAAGTAGATCGGGAATAAAAATATGTAATATAATATTTGTCCTTATCATTAAATTGTTGGCTGCAAGTTATTCAATTATGCACTATGTGTTTATGTGATTGAATTTAAACTTGACATTAAAAATGAAATTACACTGAACTTCTATATTAGTTTTCTTTTGGACAAATTACTTTATACTTTCATTTAATTTGAAAATATACACTTAATTTTGTAAAATTAAAATATGAATAAAATAACTTCAGCAATAATATTATTTTTCATTAAAATATAATTTATTAAAAATATTTTAAACATTTATTTCTATATTATTTAATTTGTGATGAAAATAATAAATTTGATTTATTCTAAAATTTTATTTAATTTATGATAATGGTTATGTTTATTAATGTGTTTAATACAAATGTTATTTTTGAAATTAAATTGTTATCTATAAATTATTTAATTTTAAAAAAAAATTATATTACCAATATATTCTTTATTTTGAATAAATTTTTATTAAATGATTTTATGATTTTTAAAATTTAAAATCTTGATTATTTTATATTGGTTATATGTGTGTGTGACCATTATACAGATGAACTTACAGAGTAAAGGACCTGGAGGGTCAAAACTTTTGATTCATCTTAGTCTGTTTTTCTAATTCTCCTGGCTGGAAGAAGAGAAAATTTTGTCCTCTTCAGAGTTTCTGATTTTTTTTTTTTAACATGTTATCCTATCACTGATTTGTTTTTTTGATTCATAATTTTATCAGTGTGAAATAATAGATAATCACAGCTGTGAAATTCTGAGTCCTCTTTATTTGGTAAATAAATGCTTTATAATACTACATTGTGGCCAATAAAAATGAGTGTATGAAACATTTTTTTGAATTTAGATTTTCTACACTATCATATTATGTGCAATAAGAAAGAGTATGACACAGAAAAAAATGAAAGTGTATATGGAATTTAGTTTTTCTCTTTCTACCTCCTCCCTCTTTTATTTGTATCTCTTTCCAACTATATTATATATATTTATTTACTAAATGCAGAAGATCCAAATCCTACTTTTTCTTTTTCTGTCTCTTACTCCATATTAATAAAGTGATGGATAAAAGGAATCTGACAAAAGGTGAAGAAACAAAAATCAGAGGCTCTGGATCCTCTTCTGACAGGTGAGGATCCCTGTCCCAGTATTTCCCCCCAAAAAAAGTTTCAGTTGAACAATGCTAAATGAGATAATTAAACAGAAGAGATTCAGAAGAGAGAAAACTATAAAACATTGTAGTTACAATCATACATTGACTGGAAAATTCCAAAATAATCATAATAATAATGATAATAATAAACAAACCCCAAGTGAAAAAATTAAAAAGAAAACAAATATTCATACTTTGATAAATGACTTCTGAGATCATAGCATCTTCAGACTTCTAATACTATGTCACAGTTCCTGAAAATCCTACAAATGAATAATGCTTCCTCTTATCTTTGCAGAAATGCCTTTACTACTTTCCCAAGATTTCCCAGAAAGACTTTCGCTCTTTCAAGAAAATTCATCCATCTTACACTGCATATGTACTAAAAAAACAAAACAAATCATTGAGCCTTCCCACACCCAAAAGTGACACGCCAATCCAACATTTTAAGAGTCGCTGCATAATGTGCTAATGCACCCATTACAACCAGAACATGAAATATCTGATGACTATGGCCGGCAAGATCAAACCACCCAGGCTTCCACCTTTCCGGTATTCGGCTAACATAGAACACAGTCCCTGTCAAGTAAGATAAGGCCATAGCACTTTCATATGCTAGTGTGACATTTCTCCTAGGATTGCCCCAGTTGACATAACAAGCATGAATTGCAGGGATAATGCCAAAAAGTCCCATGGAACAGAACAATATGGCTCGGAAAGCTCGGTACTTGCCGGTTGTAAGAGATGGAGAAAGCATTGTTACAATGGTGAACAATCCCATGGCTGTGATCCCACCAAGGTAGATGAATTGCCAGTGAGGGTCACATAGGAAAACATAGTAGATTTGAGGGAAAAAGGAGGTGATGATCATGACAGTGATACCGACATAGTCTATTCGTAAAAGCAATAGGTTCAAGGGGTGGGAGTGACAGGAAAAGAGGTGGCATATGCTGCTAGAGAGGAGGCAGAACATAGAGCCACCTAAGAAAACAAAGAATGGCCATCTAGCGGGTCCCAGGTCGGGGGATTGAAGTTCCAATTTCAAAGGTGCTTGATGGTTTAAATCAATCAGTAATGTTGTTCCCTGCAAGTTCTTAGAATATCAGTTCTCACAAACGATTAGGGTAGTCATACGAAAATTGAGAAGCTTAAGTTATGAGCTGACATACCAGGAACAGATATTTGAAGTTATGGGAAACATTTTTGTCCACACTTGAAGAAAGTGACCTACAAATAGACGATAATGCAAATTCAGATGACAATGTGATAATAACTTCTAGCTGGCAATTTCATCATATGCACATGGGCCCATGCTCGCACAGGCTAAAATACAAAGACAGAAAATGGAAAAAATTGATGCTAAGTCATATGGTGGTTGTTGGACAAAACAGTTCGCTGAGTACTACGAATCAAGTTAGCTAACCAAAATTGCCTAGAAAGTTAGGTAACCAACCAACCACCGCTCCCAAGTCTTGGTTGTTATCTGTAATTTAAGGTCCGATGAAGAAATCATTTATGTTCTTGAGCCTTTAATTTTTGGGTACAAAAGAAAAATTTAAGAGTGAGATAGATTGTTTCAGCTGAGCTCCAAGACATAGGACACACCACAGTTCTACCAATTGAGCCAAAATCCTTGTAAGCATCCCTGAGGCTTCTTTGAGGAGTGAAACAATGGCTGGTGTATGTTCTGCTCCAATTCAATTCTTACTTTTCTGAACCAAATAAAATAATAAAAAAGAAATGCCCCAATCTTTTTTACCATCTTGCTAAAACAGGTGCACTATGAGAAATTAGACAAAATGATACCATTTGAGGGAGAATAACATCTAGATAGGTTTGAATAAGTTTAAACTATCAATTAACTGGATTTTCGTTATATCATATCAACTAATTTGTTAAGTAATTTTGACTTTACCTAACACAAATAACCATTTTAATTGCGGAAAAATAATGAAAGATTAAATTGAGAGAATTTTATTTTTCAAAAACTAAATTAAAAGAAAAATGACCTATTAGGAACTGTAATTGCAATCTACTCTAGATTATATATTTCAGTGTCTATTGTTGACTCAAAATTTTCCTACACAGCATTAGCAGGAAACATAACTGAGTTTAGGTTCTCTGACAATGAGTTTAGCAGTTGAGTTTGTCATTTATACAAACATATAGAAAGAAATTACTGATCTGGGAAATAAAATAGAAGAAGGGTCTTGAAGAAACCTGGTAAATAGGCCTAAAAGGTCCGCCACTTGAGGCTGCATCAAATTCGCTAGAGTCAACCCCAAAAACAGTAAAAATCCAATCAAATGCCTGCAAATACAAAACCCCACCAAATGGGGGAAAAAAAAAAGAACGTATAATATTAGTCAAATTTAAAAAAATTAACAAGAACATCAATTAATGGAGTATTTATCAAAGAAGCATGAAAAGTTTAATTACTCAGCTTACGTCCAAACGTTAAGAGTTTCGTTATGCCAACGGAAGACGCTTAGGAGAGCTTGTTTGAGGGGCCAATTGGCTCTGTAATAATGGAGAATGTATTCGTTATCCTTCATGTACTCCGGTAGCTCCCAAAACGAAAGAAAAGGGTAGCGTTTGGGTTTGAAGACGACGTTTCTCTCCTCCTGACCCTGCCCCATCTTCTTCTTCATTCTAGCATCCTTGCAGAGAGAAAAAGACAACGACTGCAAATGGGGTTCCTCCATTATTTCTCTTCCTTTCCTCTTCAACATAGCTCTTGCCTCAATACAGTTCATTCCTCACTGTAATCCTCCCTCCATCTCTCTCTCTCTCTCTCTCTCTCTATTTCTCTATCACTTCCTCGCCCTTTGAATGTGTGGCTTTCGATGCAGTAATGGGGGATGTACAACTGTACCAACTAGAGCATTTAAGGAGGCTCTCTGTATGAAAATTGAAAGGTGTAGGCAGCATTACTCAGCGGGCTCTGGAATTCGTTGAGGTACTCATTTTTATAGCCAAGGCCTAGAGAATATGCTTATAGATGCAATAATAATAATAATAATAATAATAGTTTAGTAAAATATTTTTTATTTTTTAAATATATACAAACTTCTCATAAAATAAAAAGTTATCTAAATTTTATTTTAATTTAAAATATTTTAATCAAAATATTTTTTATTAAACTTAAATACATATTTTTTAATTAAAAATTTTTTAAATAAAAATTATTTTGATTAAAAAATTTAAAATTAAACTAAAACATAAAATAAATTTTTATTTTAAAAAATTTATGTATATTTTAAAAATAAAAATTATATAATTTTAATAAAATTTAAAAAAAGTTTGCATAATTTGCTCAATTTTTTTAAATGTTTTTGTTTGGTCAATGTGAAAAATGGGATCTTGTGCTGCTGGTTTTAGGTCACTTAAATTAAAAGTCTTCCCAACTGTCGCTGGACTACTATTATCTTTAACTTTCCGGACCTTTGAAAGTTTTGGCTCTTTTTTTTATTATTATTTGATATTGATAAACCATAATATAGAACAAAAATTGTATAAATAAAATAGAGAGGTACAACTTACATTGGAATTGGATTGCTTTCTTTTTTTTTATAATAATTATAAAGATAAAATTAGAATTTTCCTTAACTTTTCTTTTCCTTTTCCATTTCCGGTGACATACTAAAATTGGTTTTGTTTTAAGAAACCCGTGGTAGTTACCTATAAGATTTTCTTTTGAGTGAACTTTTTTTTAGAAATGTGTAAATTATATAATTCTTTTTTTATATATACAAACCACCATTAAGTCAAAAGGATGGCTAAAATATTTTTTCAGAATAATATTTATTTATTTTATTAAAAATGTAACTTATTAAAAATATACTTTAAAATTATTTATTTTACATTAAAATTTTAAATTCACAACTTTTTTTTATATTTGATAAATATATATTTAATACTTGTTATATTATATAAGTAATAAATAGAAAGGCATTTTATTCAAAACAAATATTATTAAAACTATAACAATGATTAAATCGATAGATTATTAGTTTATGATTTATTAGTTTAATTATAATTAAAATATAGTCGAATCAACAATAATTAAATATATTTTTTAAATTTTATATATTAAGATTATAATATAATAGATAAAGATTAATAAATGCTAAATATTAGTAATTATTAATTTTAAATATTGATGAAGGAAAAGGAATAATTTTGACTAAATATTTTGATATTTAAACAAAATCTATTAGAAAATGAAATATGATGGAGAACAAACACAAAAAATGTTTAAATATATCTATTTTGTTTATCTTATATTATTTTTTCTTTGAATTTCTTTCTATTTCAACTTATTATTTCTTCTATTACTTTTTATTTTTAATTTTTTAAATTTATTTAAGATTTAAAAAATTATAAAAAAATTATAAATTAATTAAACATTGAATTGGTTTGATTTTGACTAGGTCAACTAGTTATTAATCTATTTTCTGACACACTAATTTTATAGGTCACCAAATTGATTAAGTAATTGGTTTATTGCTTTTTAATAGATTTGGTCGATTTTAGTCTAATTTTGATAACAATAATAATATATTTATTTATTTCATTAAAAAAATATTCTTTAAATAAAAAAATGCTAAAAAATGTAGATATAGTTTAAACATCTCTCAAATAAAATAAAAATAATTTATTGTTTTTTTTCACTCTTTTTGTGAGAATTAGTAACTATGCTTTCTCCAAGATTATACTATATGAAAAAATTTGCACCCATACTCTCGATAATGATTGTAATGTGATCACAAGCCATGGGTCAGATATTGTTTGGACTAAACAAAATTTACTATTTATTATAAGTGTAATATATAATAAAATGACATACATTTAGATGGATACTACAATGGTTTATGTAATTGAAGAATATTATGAACAATTTTATCTATTTATTTATTTGTGGTCAATTAAGTTATTTTAAACTTTTTCAAGTAATTAAAACTAAAATTTCATTTTGAATTTATAAAAATAAGTGAATATCAGCTTATACAAACATTATAATCATGTATGAAAGGTGTAAGCAGTATTATTTTGCAGGATCTATTATTTGTCGAGGTACTCATTGTTATAGCCAAGGCCTAAGAGAAGAGAATATACCATTGTTATGAAAATTGGATCGAACCGGCCAATTTGATTGGTTGGATCGAGAGTCAATCCCTAGTCCAATTTGATTGGCCTTCCGAACCCAAGGACTTGAAAATAGGTCAAAAATCAATAAGAATTGAGAAAATTGATCAAATCGTTAGTTAAACCGATGGTGTATTATTTAGCAAAATTAGCAATGTTACGATTTGAACCCTAATCCTTTTGGAATATAAATGCATCACTACCATTGAGTGAAATGCATCTTTAGTTATAATATATAATATTTAATATATAACTTTTATTATAGTTCTATTTTAAAATATTTTATTATGATTCTATTTTAAAATAGCAAAATGAATAATAATTTATTCAAATTTGACCATTAGCATGATAAATAATATATTTGTCATTAAACTATTATTATTGTCTTGTTTATAACCCAAAATTTTAATATAATATATCAGAAATAAAAATAAAATTTATATGATTTTTATTAAAATTATGCAAATATATTTAAACAAATTAAAAATTAAACACTATATTAAAAGTTATTTTTATTTACAATTAGTCATAACATATTTTAAAATTTATTTTAATATTTGTTTGTTATTATTTATTATCTTAAATTTTTAATATATATATATTTAATTATCACTGATTTGACCACGGTTTAATTACGGTTGAATCAATAAATCGTAAATCAATAACTTCATTGATTTAATGATCAATTCAATTTTAAAAATATTAGAATATACTAATAGATGTAATAATACATTTTATTATAATAATAATAATAACAACAACAATATATTAAATGTATTTGCTTGGTCAATGTGAAAAATGAGATCTTTTGCCGCTGGGTTTAGGTCACTTAAATTGAAAGTCTTCCCAACTGTCCCTGGACTACCACCGTCTTCAAATTAATGGATATTTGAAAGTTTTGGCTTTTGTTTTTTCACTTTGATATTAATAAACCATAATATAGAACAAAAAATATATACATAAAATAGAGAGGGATAACTTATATTAGAATTGGATTGCTTTCTAACCTTTTTTTTTTTAGTTACACTGTGTTTAGTATATATAATTGAAAGAGAAATGAGAGGGAAAAAAAAGTGAGTTTGTTGTTGAGAAATAATGTTTATAATTTTACTTTAATTATATAATAAATAGAATAAACATTATAAAATAATAATTATAATGATATAATAAATACTATACACAACTTTTGAAAGATAATTCCTCTGCCTCTCTTCCAATCAAAAGTTTTAAGAAAAATACATCTATTAAAAAAAATTTAGAAAATATTTTTTAAAAGAAACCCATGATAGTGACCTATAAAGTTTTCTTCTGAATGATTTTTTTTTTGTGAAATAATTCTTTTTTTTTTATAATTCACAAACCACTTAAATAAAAAGGTGGCTAAAATATTTTAATAATAATATCAAATTATTTTATAAAAATATAACATTAAAAATATATTTTGAATTTTTTTTCTTTTAATATTATTTATTTTATATTAAAAAGTATATATTTAGTTTATTATAAATTTTAAAAATTAATTATTTTACATTAGACAAATATATATTTAATATTTGTTATATTATATAGGTAATAAATATAAAATATATTTACTTAAAATGCATATAATTATAAATTATCTTTTGTTACATAAAAAATTAAGGTAATGTATCTATTGATTTTTTAGAAGAAAAATATTTTTTAAAAATAACAAATATTCATTGAAAAAAAATAATATACCATTTTTCCCTCCACTTTTCGTGAGAATTAATAACTATATTTTCTCTAAGATTATCCTAGTTGAAAAATTTTGGATCCATACTCTCGATGGTAATTGTGATGTGATCACAAGTCATAAGTAATATACTGTTTTGGATTGAATTTAATTAAATACTTATTTAATAAGAGATTATTAAACAAATTTTAATTTTCTTTTAATAAGGACGATATAGAATAAAATAACATATATTTAGATTGATACTTCGACGAGGGTTTATGTAATTGAAGAATATTAGGAACAATTTTATCTTTTTTTTTCGCTGTTAATTAAGTTATTCTAAACTTTCCCAAGTGTTTATTTTTATGAATTTAGAATAAAATTCCATTGTGAATTCATAAAAATAATTGAATATCAGCTTATACGAACATTATAATATTTACAATTTATAATGATCTCTAATATAGTGTTAATAAGTTTTAAGCTTGGGGTTAGGCGGAGACGATTTAAAATCTCCAAGAAATCAGTACATGGTCCTTTTCACAGAGATTGGGAAGAACTTGTCCTTCATCTTGGTCTTTCTAGGCTTCGTCTAGGAAATTACCTTAAAAGTGTCTCCACTGTTTTGTTTTTTCTTTTTTTTTTTCAGAAAATAATCGCCAATTTGTCCAATCACGTACAGAAGTTTTCTTCAAAGTCAATTAAATAAATTATAAAAATAATCAATAACAAAAGAAAAGAATTAAATTAATTTTTCTTTATCTATATCCCAACCACATAATCCTTTTATTATAAAAAAATATAAACATTTTTAAAAACTGAAAAATAACTAAAATATTTTTAAAGATAATATTAATATCTTTATATAAAAAATACAACTTATTAGAAACATATTTTTTTAAAAACAATTATTTTAATATTATTTATTTTGCATTAAAAATCATAAAATTAATTTATTATAAATTTATAAAAATAACTATTTTATATTGATTAAATATATATTTAATACTTATTATATTATATAGGTAATAAAGATAATGATATTTTAGTTAAAATAAATATAAATATAATTTATTTTTTGTTGCAAGAGAAATTAATATAATGCATATTTCCATTTTATGAAGAAACTTATAGGTTTTCAAAATAAATGGAGGAACTATATAATGTAAACATTTTTAAGTGTAACTTTTTAATTAAATCAAACCGAATCAAATCAACAATCAAAATTGATCAATCATTTGGATCAATTAGATGTGAATCAGACAATATAATCAATTTAGTTATTAAATACCTATTTTTAAATATTTAAACCAAGCCAACCAATTAAAATTATACAGTATTTTAATTATTAATTATTAATATATCTAAATATCTAATATTTAATCTTAATTCCTACAAATATTAATTTGTTTATGGTTGGATTAAATTTAAAATTGTGTTAAAATATTAAAAATGTGAATTTTGTTGTTAGAAGTGTTTTATTTTCAATGTTGAGATTTAAAAACTATTTAATGTTAAATTTTTACAATTTTACAAAAATTAATTTTCAAAAATCCACCATCCCGTCCAATCTAAACTGACAAAATTAGAACGAATTAGCTCTGTCATGATCAAATTCACTGGACTAATTAGATAAAATTTTTAACGATCCAATTATATCGATTAGGTTAGTTAAGGTGATCAACCAGAATCAATCCGTTGCTTATTTCTTTTCTCAAGGAATATAATATATATATATATATATATATATATTCATATTCAAGAATAAACGCGCATATTCTTTCTGGTAAGAGTGAGAGGAGGAAGGAAGAGGATTGTCGGGGAGCGACCTACTATCGTTGCATATCATTATCAAAGTGTCGATGTGCTCAAATCCAACTTGCCTAAGTTTTACTAAGAACTCGAATAAACTCACATCTATTTATTACATAAACCGCCATAAGAGTCGGTTCAATTAACACAACGGAGCTGCGTCCGTGAAAAATATTTTTATTTCAATTTTTGTTATTGTATTTTATTGATAGATGTGTAGTATTAATTATTATAAACGCCTCCCTGTCTCTTAAACCTTTTTTATTTATTTGAAAATTCTTATAACAGGAGGTGATAATGACCGATTTCTTCATTTGCGTCCAACCATCTGGCACCATTCCGAAAGCAAGAGATGTATCAATGCTAAAATATGAAGTAAAGCATGTAGATTTTTTTTTTAAAAAAATTTTGTTGAAATTATATAATTTTTTTTATTTTTTAAAAATATATAAATTTTTATAAATTAAATTTTTTGACAAAAATATTCTTCATTACTTTTTTTTTTAGTTTTAAAAATTACGTATATTTTGGTTAATAAAATGCATTTTAATAAACAAATTAAAATTAAACTGAAATGAAGTTAATTTTTTGTTTTAAAAGGAATTTATTTATATTTTAAAAATAGATAAAAAAATCTGTATAATTTTAATAAAATTAAAAAAATAATTTGTATAATTTATTCTAAAATATAAACTTGAAATGAGAACAAAGAGTTGCTGTGCTATAGAACGAAAATCATTCATTGCTGGCTTATCCAATATGAATGTATATAGCACACTTTCTTGGAAATTTTTTTTAACATAATTACATTCAAATAAGAATTAACAATAAAATGTATAATTTAAAATGTGGTAAAAACTTTTATAAATCTTATATGACAATTTTATTTATAAATGATATATCTAATTTTTTTGTTAGTGATAGGTAAAAAAATGTTTGTCAATTTGTTAGATACGTAGCTGCAACCATATCAAGTATAAAGGGGAAGAGAGGCACAGAAACTTCCAAGTTCTTTTATTATAAAACCTGAAAGGTTGCAGGGAATTTGATGAAAGTCACCGTGCACATCAATTGTTCACGTTTATGAAACTAGTGGGTAACTTTAAATTTTGTTGAATCCTGATAATATTGGAATATAAATATTATGAGCCAAGAATTAAGGTTTAACAATAAAAAATTATTTTTAAACAATTTTATGAAAAAAAAAACATATAAATTATTAGAGTACGAAATGAAGACTTTGATTGGTTGCAGGAGACTGTGCCGCTTCCCACCAGTTTTTGGCATTTAGATATAGGTGGGTTACCTGGACAATTAGGTGACGGGTGGCTGACTAACAGACCCAATTAATATTTGTCCTGATTATTATTATTATTATTAAAATCTAATGGGTTGCCCTTAAGAAACTTCAAACTCAACCACGAGTTGTATTGCGTGAGAAAATGGTGTCTTGTCATGTTCGGAATATAGAACCCTCACTCTCCTCAAAAATTTTCCGAGTTTGTCCCTCCCAGGCAAGTATTTAGTCACATTTAAGTCGTCTTTACGACATCATTATTAAGAACAATATGCTTTAATATTGCAAAATGTCCAACTTATTATAAGGGTTACACACATTTCAATTGATTTTATCTTATTTTTTTATTCGATTAACTTGCAATTTAGCTATAAAAATAATAATAAACTAGAATTTGAATATGTGATTATAGGTTTAATTACATATCACATATTTGAGTTCACTATAAGGTGAATTATTTCGGGTCTTAGTTATTATATTCAAAGTTTTTAAGCAACTGGTATGTGGTACCTCGACTTTTAGAAGTGCATGCATCGCGATATTGTAACATGGATCATCACAATTTGCAGCTTATAGAATTTAAATTCAGGATAGAAGTCAAAGCCACGGAATCATCTGTGCCCATTACCTAAAGAGCTGAACATGATCTTTAGACTGAGTTTAAACGTTTAGAATTTGATTGAATTCTTCTGCATGGCATCACCTTCTCGCCCATCCTATGCAGTCACCTTGTTGAAACCTAGAGACGGACCTGCATTTAACCTGGTGTTTTCATGAAAGTTGATAAGGTTAAAAATTCAGAAATGGATCACTTGGTAGACAACACAACGCGTGAGCAGTAGGTAAACTTTTAAAAAACAAACTTAAAATAAAAATATCTCATGCTCCTTGTTTAAAGGATATAACACATGATTCTGTGCTAAAAATACCGAAAAATAAAACATGTTATGTTTCCATGATTTTCACTTTTCATTATTTTTTTCATATTCAAAGTATGATGTTTCTCTTTAGGTGATATGACGATCATCCCAGAATGATATCATGTTATATCTAATATATCCTAAATGGTATCAGACATTTTCAATATCACTCTACTTTTCAATGCCCCTAAAAAGGTCGCTTCGTTAAATGAATATTGGATATGTAAGGGAAAAAAATGAAAAATAAACAAATAGAATAAGAAATGACATTGATACCTTTATTTTAAAAAAATAATAATACATATACTATAAAATAATAATTACAAAAATATTAACAAATATTATCAAAAAAATTAAATTACAAATTCTATCACAATATTCGCACCAAAGACACCCCAACCAGAAATGAATAATCAATCTTATACATTTCCCGATCCCTGGGGCTAACAAATATAGGACTAGCTTTTGACATTCAGAAGTATTATGTGTCAATTGGATAATTGAAATGTAGGTTGTCTTATAAGATTGATGAATAACGTGTTTCTCTGGTCAATTCACAAGACAACATAAATACAAGAAATGAATTTTCAGCTTCAAGGCAGAACTTGTCCGTATAGAAACCATCTGGTTTCTTTATAGCACATTCAGCTATTGCAAAACAACCCATCATTCATCCCAACCAAATCTATATATGCTCGTATCTGAATGTTCAACCTCGTAAGCTGCCATTGTAAATAAAGCAGAGAAAGGAAAAAGATGAAGAGAGTGTATGACAAGTGCATCAGTGACATTGAGATCACGAAAAATGTCATAACAACATCCACGAAAAGAAAAAAGAGGCGTACTGATGGAAATGGAAATTGCACTTTTATTGTAAAGTATATACAGGTGCAAGCAGCAAACGTGACAGGCCAAAACAAGCTTCATGGAGCAAAGTGGTGAATAAGAGAATGATGATGGAAGTTGCAAAGGAGGCAAGAGGAAAGAGAAGGGGACTTCGTCAACGTTTTCAACAACAAAAGCAAGAACGAAGATAGGTTTCGCAGAAGAGGCATGGCTAAGCAGAGATTACTTTCAGTCCTTGAGAAATCCTACTTTTTCTATCAAGGACTGGATATCGGCACTGCTACTACCCTCACTTGCCTCAGCAATGTTGGGGCTGTCCAGTGCAATGACATCTGAAAGAGGATAGCTTCTATTGTTATGGAGTTGGCTGATTGCACTACTGCCAACGCCCTTCAGTATAACACTCTTGTGTTGACCACCAAGCAATCCTTCATAATCAGTTTCACCACATTCTCCAACAAACACCACCATCTTCGACAGTTCAAAACCCCACCGAACATAGAGGTACCTAGAGGAGAAGCTCATAAAGTCAGCAGACTGCAAAATAAATTTATGCAGTTATATTGTCATGGGTTGCAATAGCCAATAGAGGAAATCATGTTACAGAAAAGAAAATAGTTCCTAGATGCAAGCAATCGAATCTAGATACTTGATTTAAATACCACTAAGGAAACCAGGTTCTTGCATCATATACCATTAGAAATGAATTATTCATGAATTAGGAGTGCTTTCATGTGAGGAATACATATACTGGCACAGCCATTGGAATACAATTCTATAATAGCTTGCTTCCGCAGATACAAAATTTTATCCCAGAATGTGAGAAGGTAATGCTGTAACTGTCCATTGCCCACCCTTTCATCCGCAAAAAGAAAGGAAAACATAGACATAAATGTATTTATTTATATTAAGCAGCGCAAAAGTTGATTCACCAACATTTGTCATGATAGACCACTGGCAATGATGATTAAACAATACCTGAGGGCTTGGGAACGAGATGCCAGTACTGGAATTACGTTCAGTCTTGTCCCATTTTGACAATAAATAACGTGACCACGTAGAGCCTGGATTCTCAGAAGCTTACGTAGTTCCTTCACGGGGGGAACCTGTAGAATTAAAGAAAGATTAAAAATTAAAACCCAAAAAGAAAAAAAAAAAAGGAACCTGCACAGAATGTCTACAAAATTCTCTAAACTATATATCTACATGAATCTGAGACAACCTACCTGCACATATAAATACATTCAGAACCTTAAAACTAAGAATGATATTTTTCATACAAAATCATAAATAACTAGAAAGAAAAATTACCTTTCCTGGCTTTTGTACTTTGAAAGCATAACAGTAGTCAGTTGAAAGCTGCTCAGAAGGAGTCACAACTTGTTCCTCAATCTCATCCTTCTTGTCAGTGATTGATGCTGCCCAACGTACCAAAGTCTTCCTCAGCCCTTCTCCACCCCAACGGTATTCAATGTGTGAGTGATAATACAAGTCAACCACAAAGGCACGATCTTCAGAATTGAGGGATGGATAGTAAAGATCACTGCCACTATTGCAAATATAAGCATCAAAATCATTAGGGCTCAAGCCGCCTGAGACCATAAATGAGTGTATCTCAGATATTGTTAAGGATGTTGATAAAATGAACCCTACAGAGCCTTCACCCCTCTCCTTTCCCACGGACTCAAATATCACTTTTATGGTTTCAAGAAGAACTCCAGTAGTATCACAGTCCACTGCAATGACAAATAGATGCTTCCTCCTCCTCAATGGTGGAAATTTACCAGCATTTGTATTTTGATCTGATTTCTCTGTAGCTCCACCCTTGCGTGTGTCCTTAGAGATGCCCTTTGACCATGACAAAACAGCATTCTCTAATTTAGTTTGTCTATCAGCTGTACTTCCTTCAGACTCCAAGGAATTATCATTTCCACTACCCCCACTCTTCTCTCCATCCAGTGAAAACTTCAGGTTTAGAGATAAATCATGTATATCTCTCAAGGAATCACTAGGTGATTCTGATTCAGAACTTTCAACTCCATCATCATTTCGCAGCCATTGTGGATACCTTGGTTTGCAAGTGGCTATTTTAGACAGGTAAGTCTTGCAATGCTCAGGCCATGAAAATAAATGAATATTCTTCAACCCATGCTGTCTACATTTTGCCCATAATTGCTTGTTGCTAACAAGCTTCAAAAGAGCATCTGAAATAGACTGCTCAACATGGGGATCTACGAGTAGACCATTGTCCAGTACCTGTATTAATAACCAAGCAATCATGGAAGTTTCCCAGGAAAGCTTTTCTGATTAGTACATAAACTACCAATCAGTCAACATACCCGATGAATATCAACAGGACCTCCATTTTTTGTTGCAACAATTGGCAAGCCATGAGCAGCTGCCTGTTCAACAACTATGCATATATTAATGACTTAATAAAATAATCAATCAATAAAAAAATAATAAAAATCCTTTCAAGATTCAGAAGGTCACCTCAATTAAGGTAAGACCAAATGGCTCAATAAAAGCTGGATTGATAAAAACACCCTGCACAAAAATATGTGAATGAAATGTAAAATGAAAATCGAAGCTTACAGGAAAAAGAGAGAAATGCACATAGACTACTATATAGATAGATTGACACATATCTTCTGTATTAAATCACATGTTCCCCATAGAGAACAAAACAGAAATACTTGCCATACTGGAACATTAAAAGTAACAAAAGTTTTCTTCACGCACAATAGATTATCAACATCTTCACTTTCATGAATGCCAACTATTTCAAACCACAATATAATGATGCAACAATACTAGTATGTCAAACAGATAAGTCCTTACAAAATAAAGCAATCTGCAGGAGGTACATATTTATATTACAAGAAATACAAGCAGATTGCATTCACACAAGTAGTGTCTAATAAGAACCAAAGAGGAGGAGTTACCTTTGTCTTTGCAGCTAGACGATATATGTCGGGGACATCAGATTGTTTGTGGTGTTTAGGGTAAGCCACTTGCCCATACAAATCATACTTGTCAATCAACTTAAGTACTGAGAGAAGAACAGAAGCATTTGTGCTTGACATTTCATCAATTCCATCTCTGTTACCCATAATTAATGTCTGAAAAGTCAAAAAAAGGTAACAAACAAATTGATCAGACAGACAACCCAAGTCCTCTGAACAGAAAAAGAAGAAATTATATTCAAACAAGGGTAGAGTGATTATTCTTACTAGATTTGCAAGCTCTCTTAGGGGACGGCATTCCCCAAATGCTTTCACCAAAGTTGTGATGTTCTTTTTGGGGTCTGGTCTGGCAAGAGCAAGTATCATTGGCTTGCGAGGGTTGGTAAAGAACCGCATTATCTGGATAGCAAGTTTAAGTTGGCATCAATTCAACATTTGTGTTGCATCTAGAAAGAGAACACTCTAACCTCAGACAAATCACATAAAGCAGAATTTTTGGACCGGCTATTGTCCTGGAAATACCAAAAGAAATATGTAAAACATATTTTGAACCTCAGACCAAATAGGTGGATCTTGGGGGGCAGGATGATCCAAATTCCCATCTGGTTCACCTTCTATATCACCATCTTGTGGAATTATGTGATGGAACTCCATACCAGGTGCAATTATCTGCAGAAAGCCCCAAAATTATGATTTTCTAATTTTATATGACATAAAACCGGCAAATGAATTAATATTGAATCCCCATCGAGCATCTGCAACAAGACTCTAAAAGTAAGTTTATTAGAAGTGATTTGCAAACTTGGAGTTATGTCAACGGTCTTCCAAGTATTATTGAGGTCATAAGAACAGCAAGATTCAATGTCCAAGTTTGCGTATGATAGAACAAATTAATCTATTCTCTTAGATAAGCTACAAAACCATGCCAATACAAATGAAGATTGAGGAGTCACAGCTCACAAGACAAACAGAGAATTTACCCATACAGTACCACGTCCTGCACAAATTAAGCAGCAAGACATTTTGCTTGAAGCACCAAATTAGACAGAAAGGTGTTAGGTTAGTACAGGTAAATCAAATTGGTCGCATTTGATAACACCCCATTTGTGGGGAAAAAAAAGGTCAAATAAACTTACTATATCTCAATGCAGAGGCACGCAACTGTAAACATGAAATCTAACTCTAGAGAGCTGAAAACTGTAAGTCAAAATCATGGCAGCCCAATTCCGTCTAAAACAAAGGTAAATAAAGTGTTTTTAATAGACTTGAATTATGTCTCCAAAAGAAAACCCAATGGTCAAACACTAGGTATTCCATCTTGGAGGTCAAAGGCTCAAATCCCATTTGGAAAGAATGTCGTGGGACCTGAATTTGTGTAGCATCTAATGAACAATAAATCATTGAATTATGATCCAGTACTTACCGCCATACGAGGCATGAATCTACCATAACAACTCACATTACGCCTAATCCTTGCTCGTATTTTACGCTCCAACACTGGATCAAAGCCATCATACAAACGCCATTGTTGCTCTATTTCCTGTCTAGTGCTTGTTATGACTATTTCAGAAGCATCAAGGGCTAATTCCTCAGCTTCTATTCGACGCATAATCTTGTATGTTGTATTTATTTCATCCCTTGATAGTCGACCTTGCTTTAAAAGCTGTTCTAATTTATCCCGACCAAGTGAGTGGCCAGTGAAAAGCATTGGAACATTTAAAGCACCAGATAGAAGAGCAGCAGAGTCACCCGCATCTGCGTAATGTCCATGAATTGCAACAGGCCAGACAGCGTGCCCACCGCCAATTTGCTCCCCAAGAGCTTTTGACATCTGTATAATGTGGCCAAGAGCACCATCAACAAATTCAGAAATGTAAGGCCAGAGATGTTCTTTGGGGATATATTTATCTCTTGGACCAAAGGGTATACGAATGATATAAGCACCACTGCTCTCTCCCATATCATCCGTAAAATCATCTGTGTTTCTTGGAGTCAACATTTCTATGGGCTCCCCATAACTCCAATCTACATCTGGTGACGATACTTGTCTAGTTAGTAAATCAACTCGATAAACTCCTGGCATTGAGCCCAAGGCCCTTGCAAGTTCCACAACATACTTAACCTATTCAGTAGAGAGAAAAACAGAGATTTTAGTTTCCCACTTGACCATGTAGATATCAATATGTTGTAAAGAGTGGAGCATCATATTATTTTAAAAAAAGAGACCAGATTATTAATATGAAAAATAAAATAAAATAAATAAAACAATGTAAGTATTACCTGACCGCCAGTATCAGAATCACGTCCCAGCTCCATATTCTCGCCTCTTATTAGACCGTGAATGCTGCAAATATACTAGCTGTTAAACTAAGAAATAATCAAATCATGCACACCAAAGAAATTAGACCATGTGCACTCAGCACAATAAAATCAACAAAAAAATACACTAATATTTATCATAAAATGCTTTTTTTTATTGGTTTCCATTCACCAGTAATCTGATTGATGTTAAGAATACTGCACAATAGATCCATGTGGTATAAATAGCATAATAAAATCAACAACTAAATCATTTAATATGTAATGTTTATAAGAATTACTATGAACCCATAGTTCTGTTCAAGACCACTTCAAAAACCCAGAAGCTCTAAAGTGTAATTCGTGCCTTATGAGTACAATGTAGAGCTTCTTCCCCTTCTGACTGTTAGCCCATGTCTCCATAGCATCAACAGAACTGATTCTAGGAAGTCTTCCTCTAGTACTATCACCATGAGCTGAAATATCACTCACTGGATCACCTTTTTCTCCCTCTGATAAGTCCTCAGACATATCAGCAGTTGCTTCTCTGCGACCTCGTTCACGTTCAAGGTGACGTTTATTCAATCTTTGGGCTGCCTCATTCTCAAGCTGAGGAATAAAAGAGAATATGTCATTAATAACGAAATAGAGATATAAGACACCAAGGTGATTTCTGTCTCTCCTCGCACACATGCTTAATTTCACATACACATTAGAAATTTACAAAATTATTATTCTGTGTTAGTTAATGCTAGGACTTAAGGATAAGAAGAATCCAGAAAAACAATATTGTTTAGCCCAAAGAAGAAGAAGAAGAAAAAGGGAAAATCATATTCCCAAACACCAACAGACCATTTTACCTCCAATCCAAAGCATCAGCCTGAAAATCAGAAACTGAAGAGCTCACCAAGGAAGAAGGACGATCAGAAGAAGTAAATGCGCCACTTTACTCAACGAATAAATAGGCAGACTAAACTAATTTTTTATCCTAATGCCAATAATTTCCAATCCTCATATAAAAGTCAAATACAGCAACCAGGCTGAGTTCACGTTTGAGTCACTAAATCAATAAATAAAATGAAATTATAAATGAGAATCAACGTGAAATAACACTAATAGAACCTGCTTCTTTTGCCTAGCCAAGTTCCAAATCCTCCAACACATATTCTCCAATCTGGTATTCCTCTCCTGGGGACTCCTCGTTGCATAGGCCTTTCACCACAAAACACCAAGCGATCAATTCCGTAAACAGAAAGTGAATTGTAATATCAACATGAGCAAATCAAAATGAGATAGAGAGGGGCAGTAGAGTAGTACCCGAACCCAAGAGCGATAGAGATCGGTCTCATCAAAACCAGAGATAACCTCCGCAACGAAGTAGCGAGTGGGACTGAACCTCCCTCTCTCTCTGAGAAGCAAAGAGGACTTGGCTTCATCGAGACCAGGTCCGACATCCAGTATCGCCTCCAAGTAGCTGTTTAGCCAATCGTTTCCCGCCATGTCCTCTTCTTCTTCTTCCTCCTCCTCTGCAACTACTTGCAGGAAGAGAAATTTACGGTGAAGATTATGGACTCTTACACAAAATGTCGAGAGAGACCCGCGATGGAAACTGTTGAAGAGCCCACAATTGAAAAAAAAAGGAATATTCCACCAGAAACGTCCGGAAAGAAATGGAGTGGACAGCAGACAGTATTTGCGGGGTGTGTGCCTCCCAAATCGGTTAAGATAATTTTATTATTATTATTATTATTATTTTGGATAAGTTGCAAAAATATTCTCTAAATTTTAAATTAAATGCAAATAATTTTTAAAATTTGATAATAAATTTCTTTATGCTTGTAAATTTATAGAGATAACCTCTTGATCTTTAATTAGTTTGTTATTTTGGTAAGAAACGTGAGACATTAATAATAATAAATTCTTTAAATTTTATTTTTTATGCAAATAATTCTTTGATATTTAGATTATGTATAAATGATTTTTAAAATTTTAAATTATTTATAAATAATTCCCCTGATGTGTTATGTATTGTTAGTAAAATAACGGACTAAGTAATAATATAAGATTATTTACATAAATTTAAAAATTTTTAAAAATTTATTATTAAAATTTAAAAAAATCATCTGCATATAAGTTAAAATTTAAAGAGTTATATACAATTTAGTTTTTTTAATAAATTATGCACATCTCCTTTGAATTTTATTAAAATTATACATTACTCCTCTTTAAAAATATAAATAGATCTCTTCTTAACAAAAAAAAAAGTCACATTTTAGTTTAATTTTAATTTTTTATTAAAATATTTTTTATTACCTTAAATATATATTTTTTTATTACAGCATTTATATATTTTTATATAAAATATATTATAATTGATAAATTTAAAATGAAATTATAGTATATATTTTGGAATAGGGGAGAAATTTGAATAATTTAGTAAAATTTTAGAGCTCTATTTTGTTGTCCTTTCTATTTTCCTCTTCTTTTTTGGTCATAAGGCGAAAGTCTCATTATTTTTGGGCCGAGTAAATACATTACCACAGTAGCGCAGTTGGCAATTGGCAATCAGGTCACGTTTGGCTTGTTAGGCAGCTCGATTATTACTTATTAACAATAAATTAATATCATTAAATTATTTTTTATTTAAAAAATGTAGGATGCAAATAAATTCTATTTTAGTTTTAAAATACAATGAAAATAATTAATAAAATGATTTGGATATAATTTTTTATATATTTATTATCATAGTCTTAATTAAAATATAATAAATATATAATTTTTTAATAATAATATGACAAATGCAACAGCCGATAAACAAGTATATGAATTTTATAACTTAATATCAAATTGTTAAAAAAATATATTATAATTTTATGAAAATTAAAAATTAATAAAAATATAAGAGATTGTACTTAAAATTAGATATATTAATGAATGTATTATAAATAGAAAATGAATCAAACAACGTTTTAGTATTTGTGTGACTAAAAATGTTTTTAGACTTTGTTTCAATTTATTTTTTAAACTAATTTTTAAAATATTATCATTTGTATCGATTTAATACATTTGAAAATTTACTGTATTTTTTAATAAAAAAAATGATGTATTTAAAATTTGTACGTCAAACAGCTAATTAAACCATGTTTTAAGTCACATCACTAATCACTAATACTTTAATAATTATCATGACCCGCGCTCTGCGGGAGATCTAATAAGACAAAAAAAATTTAAGTAAAACAAAGTCAGAGCAGACACATAACTCTAGAGAAATTGTAAAGAGTATAAATATTTGGGAGTTCATGCACAAATCTATGTAATGAAATAATTAATTTTATAATATTTTCATGTAAAATAATAAAAAATTTGGCTAATTACTTATTATTCAATTTCAATTATGTATAATCACTTTTATTTTTATCAGCCACAACTACAAATAGACCAAAATATCTTATGGAAGTGTTGATTATTCTTGCAAAATAACTCATATACCCAACTTACTCTATATAATCACTTTCATAAGCACGGAATGTCAAATGGCAGGTTGCCTATATGTAAACAAATTGAGTTCGAATATTGTGCAATCTTCTTCTTTTTGTTGTTGTTGTTTATCTTATCAAAATTTGTTTATCAAATATTGTGCAATCATTCTTGCTTTATGTGAAAAGATTCTATTTAATTGATTTTAATTTAATACTATTTTTATTTAAAAATAAAGAAAAATATATAAGCTTATAATTTTTAATAAATTACACGGACTTCTTATAAATTTTGTTAAAATTATTTGGACATTTTTTCTATTTTTACAATATATATGGACTTTTTTTGAAATAAAAATTTCAACAACATTTTAATACAATTTTAATTTTTTTTATTAAAATGCCCTCAATTCATTTAAATAGATATTTTGTTTTTAATTAAAATATCCTCTTATATATTTTTATGAAGAGTATTTCAATTAAAAAATTAGAATAAAATACATATTTTAATATATATATATATATAATTATATAATCTCAATAAAATTTAAGGAAGATTTATATACTTTATTTCATACTTCTTTAAAGATTCTGATGTAAATTTATAATTTTTTAAAATGTATTAAATTTTCTATTTTTAATTTTTTAGACTTATTAATAAATTAATATTTTTATTAAACTTCAGGCTGAATATCGAGCTCAAAGAGTTCTATATGAATTGGACTCTGGATGACCCCCCCGTCACTCGGAATCACATCTGATCGCATTGCCCATGTCCTTTTCAAAGTTTGCTAAAGTGAATAATATGCTTGTCAGGTTAACATTAAACACACGGTGTCATTCACACACATATATAGTTTTAAAAAAAAAAGCTCAAATAATAAAATACGCTTAAACTTGACAGAAATATTTTTGTAAAATCAAAATTTTGAACTTGTTAAAATATCTTTATGATTAAAAATAACTACGAAATTCAAAAAAAATTAATCCTGCACTAGAAAAGTATAAGAATAAATTACACACATATATGTTTCAATTCACATGGCGATAGGACCAAATATTTATGTTAAAAACTTAAAATTGTCATGTCATAAAAAAAATTGTCATGTCAAGATGATCCTTCGTTTGTGCGAGTTGGCAGTAGTCATTGTTTCATTATTATAAACAAAATGTGGAGATGGGAGATACGTGGCTCCTTTCAAACGTGAAATCTTTTCGTAATATACTAGAGTGCGTGTGGGTCCTCTTTTGCCAGAATATCCCACCAACACTATTATAGATGCCATATCCTATAATTACAATCAAATCGGTTCAATATAAAATGGCTTATTAGGTTTGTTTGACACCGATCATACGTTTGTTAATTAGCAGAAAAGTCAATTAATGGTATCTCACATGGCATTTGTGTCCATTTAGGTTTATGCAGAGGCAGGCAACCTGTATTGTTAAGAAAATAATATATAATAATGGAGGTTCTCTTAAACTAAAAAGTAAAGGGTATTTCACAAACACAAGTTAAATTGTTTTATAATCAACTTTTAAAATATTTGAGGTTGTATCTGGATGAAAAATTTAAAATGCAATAGAGTTGAATTGTTATAATTTAATTTTTGTCATATGATTTTTTTTTTACAATAATTGATAATCAATTTGTATTTTTTCAAAATCAATTTGTATCTGGTGTCCAAGTCTAGGTTTGATTGCAATCCAAGTTGAGTTCAAGTTGGCTTAAATTCAGATTAGGATTCAATTCAAGTGCTAGCTATTTTAATTTTGTAATGCAATAGGATTAAATTAAAAAATTATTAGCATTTTAAATTCATATTTTAAAGACGTGATTAGGGCTAGAATTAGCTCGCAAACTCTAATAAAGTTGAGTTGGTCCTAAAAAGCTAACTTAATTTGGTCCTTAAAAGGACAGGCCCTTGAGAAGTGGGTTGAGTCATCCTTAATGGCACTTTTAGTAGAGGTTGAGTTTGGTCCAAGATCCAAGTTTGGTATAAATTTAAAGATTTAGGTTCAGTATAATCTATTTTGAGTTTGAGTAAACAATGAGAGAATTGAAAGAATATTAAAAAAATTTATTTAAAAGTAAAGCATTGAAAAAAATTATCTCTTGTTAAAAGAGAATGATAAGTAGAATATTAATATCTTATTATAATATTATACATAGACGCGCATGCGCATGCACACCAAAAAAAATAGAGTTTAAGGTGAAGTAGATATCATATATCAAAAATTGTCAGACTCTTAAAATATTTATAACAATTTTTGTATTCAAACCTAAACAAATAAATAAATTTTAACTTATAAAATATAAATATTAATTTTGTTTACAATGACAATAACTAATAAGCAACAACTCCTCCGTCTTTTTCTTATTCTTCTTTTTTTGTTCCAGTTTCAAGAATAATTTTTTTCACATTTATCAATGTATGGTAGATTTAATAAATATCTTTCTATCTCTTTTTTTTTAATATTAATGGTTTTATATATTTCTTTTATGTTTTGTTTGATATACATAATTGTTATATATAAAAATTGAAAATGAATGAAGATATAAATATAATAGAATAATAATATTTTGTATAATATAAAAAGATAGGAGAATATTATTATATTTGTATGTTTGATTAAATACAAATAGTACAGGAATTAAAAAAGAATCATAAGAAAATAATTCTTGTATTTTTACTTAAAAATAATGTTGAAATAAAAATATAATAAATTTTACATAAATTAAACATAATAATAATTATTGATTCGCATGTTTATAGAATAGAAATAGGTTCATTCTCTAATCTTACAAAATATATACCAAATGAGATTATTTAATAATTTTTTTATTTTCTTCTATCAAATGAAATATTAATTTACAAGACACGGCCAATTTAAAAGAATTAGGCAAAAAAGAAGAAGACAGAGGCAAAAATTGGAAATAATGTTTCAAGTCCAAGGAGATGATGTGGTGTGAAGAAGTCTCTTGACTTCAAATCCTAGCAAGCAGAAATTTTGGCTGCTGTGAAATTAATCTTTGGCTTCCAGCGAATAAAGGCTTATGTAACAACTCAGTCTACAACCACATGTCTATATATATAGGATGGTCATTAATGTCAACTTCTTAAACTCTTAAATCAATATACCTTTTCGGGACAAAAGTGCATGCGATCACTTTGACCATACCATTAGCTGGGACATGACCCCGAAATTTTTCAAGTTAATAACATAGTGTGTATACTTTTTATAATTAGCTTTAATTATGTATGTGTTTCATATAATTTTATCCAATTATCGTACTAGCTTCTACAATTTTTTGAAAAAAGTTAAATTCTTATAATTTAAAAAATGTTGTTGTTAACAAGAGTGTTTATATGTTCAAAGACCTAATGTGCCCTATTTTAATTCACCAAATCAGGCTGAGTTGGGATTAAATGCAAAACAAAAAAAAGAATAAAGTTGAATTACAAAATCAGGCTATATTGGTTTGGCTTGGCCCCAACTCAAAAATATAAAAATAAATAAATAAATATTTTTTTATAAAGATTTATATTAATTTTTTTAAAAATAAAATATAATTTTATAAAAATTTATATAAAAATATTTATTTTAATAATAAATTAAGACTAGTCTTAAGGGTTGGCTTGGCTTAGACCAAAAAATAATAATAAGTATTTTTTATAAGAATTTATATCAAAATTTTAATTTTTTAAAAATAAAATATAATTTTATAAAAATTTATATAAAAATATTTTTTTGATTATTTTAAAATTTTTATAATAAATTAAAAAAGAGCTATCCAATATTAACTCAGTCTTATCTCATACTAAATTGGGTTGAACTCAAACAACAAACTTCATTTTTTAAATTTATTTAAAAATAGATTCAATATCAAGTTAGACCAAAGTTTGATCAGGCTCCACCCACCCTGTAAACATCCCTAGTTGTTAATAGTTATTATGAACCATTTGTTTTTAAATTTTTTATTATGTTTCTACGTATCGGGAGATGTTGTACTTCTAAATTGAAGGGTAATTTAAAAAAAAAAAGAATTTAATTTTTTTAAATACTGTAAATATCTTACACAGCGCAACAGGGAATCCAAAGGGGGACTAATTCATATTTGTCTACGGACAAGTAAAATACACAAATGTCAACAAACTCCATTTTGTCTATTACTTAATTATATATTTAGTCTTTCTAATTTTATTAAATATTTAAATTAGTTCATACACTTTGTTTGTTTAAAATTAAATGACTGTGATTATAGTTTATAGTTTTCTAAAATTAATTTTCAAGTGATGTTACAATGATCAAATACCTTGACACAAATAAAATAAATAAAAATAATCTTATCACTAGGTGGCCCGTGTCTACGGGGTTCAATGCTCTATCTGAAACTGCTTTAGCTTAGGTTCGGGAAATTTTCTTTATATTTTTATTATCAATTTTTTTAATAAAAATATAATATATATGTATATGTATATTAAATGTTTAATATATGATATTAAGTTATAAAAATTATATTTAAAATTTTTCCTATTATAATAATATACTATATACATTACTAGAAATGCATATATTCCTTGCGGATATTTTCCAGCAGTTATTTCTACCGTCAAACAATAATCGTTGTTAATTAAATATCTATGATTGCAACAGTGATAGTGTGTTAACCGCTGCTGAAGCACTTAGCCGCGGCCAAAAACCGCCGCTAAAGAAACCAAAAGTTGCCTTTCTTTTGTATAGATAACAGTAAGCTAAATGCTTTTCAGTTTTGACCCTGCAATTTCATAATCACACGCATGAAAGTGAAAAGCAAAGATTTTTTGGTGATATGGGCCCAAATTATGGATGTGGATCTAAGCAAAGGAAAGGGGTGAGTTTTGACGTTGGAGCATTAATTTTGGATGCAGAAAAGGATGCGTGAAATTGGCTTCTTCTTCTTCTTCTTCTATGTAACTTTAAACCTAGCCATCCACGTAACTCGAAAACTGCGATAGCGTTATAAGATAAGCATGACCAGCAACCCCCACAAAATGACACAACCCTCCCTGCCTCTTCTCCGTTATCGTCCCATCCATCTCCACATCCATTCACCACTAGTTGTCATATACACTCCCATGTATCTCTCACGTTGTGTCAGCTAAATAGTCGTGGACTCTGGCCAATTTTGCCTAATTATGTTGGATTAAAATTCAAGATTCAAGACATTTGAACAGACACATAAAAAATATTTAATATTTAATTTTGGAGATGTAATATTTAAATGGAAAGATATTTGAAATCATTTTTAATATTTGATTTAAGATATCTATATTTGAAAGTAATTTATGAGTGATTCTATTTTCCTATTTGAATTAGAGTTTTATTCATAATTATGACTTAATAACATATAAGTGTTATTTTATTGTTAGTATAAATAAATGACAAACTCATTTTTGGGTTAGAATCTATCAAAATCAGGAAGATTTTGATACTAAATGTTAGACATATAAGCTCAATATGACAAAGAAGATTTTTAATCATTAGACCTTCATCGTTAGATTTGTTAAGAAAAATATATAAGTAGACTTGATATTGTATCTTAATTGAAAAATTAAAAGTATTAAATCTATGAACCTTTTTTTTACTTATACTCTTCTCTCAAAATCTAATTTTTCTAATATGAAATTTCTCACTCACATTTGTAATCTAATAAATTACGCTAATATAAATATATTATTAGTTCATTGAGTTTTTTTATAGAAATTATTACTGGATGTTTTGTGAAGCAATATATATATATATATATATATATATTTCATGAGTTCTTTAAATTAAATTACGATCTGTAAAGAAAATAGTCAAATTGACAAAAAAGACAAAAGAAATAGTTAATCTTGTAGTGCTAAAACATTAGGATAGCCTTTTTTTCTTTTCTATCTGTTGAATCCTCGCTCGAATAGATTTAACAATATATATATATATATATATACACACACACACACGAAGACCATACTCTCAAACTCTGAGCAAAACATTATAAAATAAAAATAAAAACCCATATGCAATAGTATAAAAAGTATTGCCCTTAAATATAATATTTCCTCCCAACTTGCTGGCACAGCCACCAAGATTTAAGTCCTTTTTTTTTTTTAAGCTGTTGAATTTTAAAAGAAGTTTTGAAATTGATGGCTATGCCATTACCAAGTTCAAACTTTTTTTATTTTTTTTAGTTTCTAAAGATATTTTATCTGTCCGCTAAATCACTTTTGAAATATACAATGTCTGGATGTATAAAAATGATTCACCATTTAGACACTACATAATATAGATGATGGGTTATTATTGTATCTTTAAACACGGCATATTTAGCAAGTAATTCTATTAAAAAAAAGAAAAAAAATTATAAACTTGGTAGCATAGCCAACAAGTTCTAATTTTTTTTTTAAATCCCCATGGTCCAAAATATTTGTTTTTTGAATCTCAATAGTTGTGTCACTGAGCTTAAAAGAAATATTGCATTTGAGGGCAATATTTGTTTTTTGTATCGTTGGGTTTTATTTTTTATTTTTTATTTTTATTGCATTTTGCTATAGGAGCCTTGAAATTTTTATTGATGAGAACTCACTATTTCAAAATTACTAAAATAATTTATTTTTATTAAATTATTTTAGTATTTATATGGCTATTCCTATCTTTGTTATATCTATAATTTATATTATGATGCATTTGGTATGTAAATTATACAAGAAATGCAATTGTAAAATGAATAAAAAGTGATTTTAAAGATAAAAATGATTTTTGTATTACAAATTTAAAAAGTAATAAATAATAATTAGAAAGATATGATAAATATTGTCCATGACTTAACTTTTATATAAGAAAAAGGGCCTTTGATAAACATTTATATATGTTTATTTTTATGTGTATTCAAATTTAAGATTATATTTATTTTGATTATTTAAAATTTTACTTAAAAGTCACAAATTTTTACAAATATATGGGATCCCCGCATGTCCTCGTATTATTGGAAAAATCATAACGGAGAATTCTGTCTCTTGAAATATAGAATGAGAATAAAGATAGAGAGGTTAGAGAATGGCGAAAATTAATTACGGAATATAGTACTGAACGGGAAAAAAAATATTTCCATATATGATGACACGAAAATTTAAACCTGAGACCTTTTACATGCTACTCAAATCCTTATTAAAACATAAATAGTATTTCTTTTTACATTTTATATCTTTAATAAGAAATCTATAATAAAATATTTAAAAAAGTTTTATTATTTTTTAAATGGGCCACAAGTTATGACACTTAAGATCCAAAACCCTAACATGCAAGGCTTAAGCATGGACGTCCATTACATATTTTAGCCCAAAGAAAGCCCAATACTAGCACTCTTGCAATCATGCATTGGGTTAATCTTTGTGACTTACATGAACTAGTATACCTCAGGCCCCCTCAGGCCACCGGTTAAGTGAATTGGGTAAGTTAATTTATTTTTAAATAAAGCAACAAATGCTTAACCCAATTCACCAACAAGATTAAAGGTATGTTTGGTTGAAAGATGTGATGATGAAAGGAATGTAAAATATGAGTAGGTGAAAATAGGAGAGATAAAAAATGATTATTTTATTTATATTTTTAAAAAGATAATTTAATAAATAAAATAATAAGTATAAAAATATAATAAACATTATATAAATTATGTAATGATATTATATTTGTGATACAGCAAACCAAATAGAACATAAATATGTAACTAGCATGACTTATATGAACTAGTATGTCACGTGTCGTGGATTAAATGAGTTGGGCAAATTAGCTTATTTTCAAATAAGGCAAGAAATGTTTAGCCCAATTCACCCGGCAAGATTAACTAGAAAATTGAAAAAAAAAAGGATAGAAATTAACATTCAACATTATAACAAGTAATGGAATCAAGCGTCAAAGTTTAAACAATCAACTCAAGCACTTCTACTTAAATTTTAAACCTTTAAACAATTCCTTTAGCAATCAATAATATGTCATTATTATTAAATGAAAATAACTAGCTTTGATTTCAAAGTATCAAAGCAAACCATTAAAACAGAGTAAAACATGTAATGGATCTTGGAAATATGGAAATTTTCAAATTTCTTAATCAAGATCATCTAGGTCTTATCTTAAAAGGTTAACTCTAATAGCAAAACCTGAAATATCATAACCAACTTCTTGGTTGATAATTACATTTAAAAAGAGTGAATAAATGCACCATGATTTTTTTCTGTAAATGATAACCTGTAAACCTCTATAAATATTAAATAGCTTGGTGTAAACAACTTGTAAACACTAAGAATCTTTTCTAAGCAATTGTGTCTCATTAAGACAATAAAGTAGCTAGTTAATCAGAAGAAAAAACTTTAGCAGTTTATACTATTGAAACAACTAACAACAATTAATCAAACATTAGGCAATTTTAACACCTTAATTTAATGTGTAAATGCAATGAATAATGCAAAGACTGTATGAATAATGCACGGCAAAATTAAAGAGTTAAAAAAAGAGAGAACAAACACAAATTTATTTTAGTTTAGTCTAATAATAATTTATGTTTTTTAAGAAATTTTTACTTAATATGAGCTTATTTTATTCTCATTCATAAATAATAGTTACACGAAATTTTTTTAATTCACTCCCCTACTTTTTCTTGGCTCACATAAAACGAATTACAAGTTGATTTGTACTTATTTATTACCAATAAGATCTTCACTTGTTAATCTACACCAAACTCTTCCCACGCATCTTTAAAGCTAGAAGAGTGATACAAATAAGTATAAAGTGATGGACCCTTTTATCACTAAGGAATTACAAATAAGACACTTATAAACACTCCCAATAGTGGAGATAGGCCCTAAAACTAAGGTCACAAAATTTTCAGCAAATAACCAAGTTAAGAATGAGTAAGAACATGATCACTTGAACCTTGGTTATGTCTCTATTTGAATTAAGGTGCTTTATATAATTTTTGGACAACAGCTAGGTGTTATATATTCTTGATCAACTAGTTGTTGGAAAGCTTCTTGGTTTGTTTGTGAAGGAATCATTTTGTTGACAATGATAGTGAAGCTTTTGTTTATGCTGCTGCCATTTGAGTTAATCTGCATTCTTTACAATTTTGCGTTCCCAGAGTTGTAGCAATTTCGGACAGAACTGATTTGGACATGATTGCATCTTCTTTTCTTGCATTTAGTTGTTGTTTGAATGGTTTCCTCCATCTGAACGTTTAACAGCCAATTTGTTCTCTTGAACTGGCAACAACTACCATCAAAGAAGGCGCAAATAATTAAAAAATTAGTAATGATCAATTAGTTATAGAATAAGCGTTAACAGTATGGGTAGATTATCATCATCAGTAATTTTAAACCCATGTAGCTAATTACCAATACAAATAGGAGCTTAAATATTATTCCAAGAAAAAAAAAAAAAGGAATGAGTATGGGATTTATGATTTCTTCGGTGAGAGAGTAGAGAAGGAATTGGATTGCAATTTGGGGGATTTTTTGAAAAAGAAAAAAGAGCATATTGATTAAGCTTTTGAACCAATGCTTACTTTAAATTTGAGTTGGGCTGAGTTTGAGTTTTTAATTTTTTGTTGTTTCTTAAATAAAAGGAGAGGCGAACCTGAGTTATAAAAGTTAGCTAATATAACTTATAAGTTAGTAAAATCAAAATAATATCAAAATTATAAAAATTAATAAAATCTAAAATTAATCTATTATTTTAGTGGGTTAATCAATCTAATTTATTGCAATTAATTCATTTTGACAACTTTAATTTCTCTTGCACATAGAAAGCCCATTGCTTGAAGGCCAAGGCCTTAAGCGAATTATGTCCTTGTATTTTAGAGTTGACTGTGAACAAGTCAAGAATCTTAAAATTAATTAAATTTGAGAATTTGTTCTAGAGTGATTGTAAAAGTCTCATTGACTTTGAATCAATGTCACGCCCAGATACAGAGTACAGAACTAAATTGATGCGAGCTGAGCTATGACAACAAGATTTTAGTTTAGCTTAGTACAGAAACTCCCCTCTCTCTCTCTCTCTCTTTGTGGGGGGTAACTTTATTATTATTATTATTATTTAAAAAAAATTATGTCAATTTTGCCTCTTAAATAAGAGAAGAAGCGGCATCCACAAAGGAAAAGAAAATTAAAAAAATCAATGACTTAACTCAGCCACCATTGAAGCTTTGTCGTCTTAGTCTTCTCTTGTGCAAATATTCGTTTGATCATTGGTGGAGGAGAAATTAATTTCAATAAAATATTATTTCTTTTATTATCACAAAATATAAAGCAACAAACATTGGAGGAGAAGAAAAAATGTTTTAAGAGATGAAGGAGACACATATCGATTTTGATGCAAACGTTGTAGGAAAAGAAGATGATGTCGATAGAGAGATGAAAGAGACACATATCGATTCTGATGCAGATATCTAGGGACAAACCTAAGTTATAAGTTTTAGGGGTCATTGCCCATCTTTTTTTTTTTACATGTATTATGTATGTATATATAAAATATTATTTTTCTTAAATTTTAAAATATGCCCCCTAAAAATTCTTTATTTGTCTGATTTCATATTTTAAAGTCTTAAATATATGTTTTTTAAGACACAGGTGCTTTTTATATTGATCATAAAAATAAATTTTATAAAATAAATATAGCATAATAATATACTTTTCACTCACATATTTTCACATTTTTGTTTACAACATTCTTTTTTTTTTTTTTTTGAGTTTCTTCATCTATACTATTTATTCACTATAAAAACAAAGTTTCCTAATAAAATAGAAAATGATTTTCTTTTAGATAATTTGGCTATTTATAAGGGAAAAAAGATTGCAAATAATTTTACAATAAAAGATATTATAGATGAATTATATTCAATTAAAAATAAAAAATATGATCTAATAATTAATACATATTATATCACTTCTAGTATATATATTTTTATATTAAGACAATTATATTTATTTTAATGTATTATAGTTCTCTAATTTTTAATTATTATGTGTCTTTATTTTTTTAAGTTTAGTAAATTTTATTATTATATTAATTTAATAAGCATTTAAAATTATATTTTTAGTTATTAGTAATACATTTATTAAGTATAAATTTTTGCCGCACGCCAGTTTCTACTGGCTTTTCCCTTGCAGATAATGGTGTGCATTTAAAACAAGCAGATACAGAGGAAACGCAGATGTGTTTAACTTTATGGAGACACAAATCTGAAAAACTTTTAAGTAATTTAGATATTAAAAAAAAAATATCCTTCAGCTGTTGGATCATATTGACATCTAGGATCACACAACAAATCATGTCTTATTTTGATTCTATTTTGATTTTAATATTTTTAAAATAAATATTTTTTAAAATAAATTTTAAAAACAACAAAATAAAAAAATTTGTATGAATTATTATTTTAAAAAATTATTATTTCCTGTTTTTTTTATTTTGCAAAATAAAAGTTACAAAAAATCTAAAATATATTCTAATTTTTTCTGTTTTCGAAAATATAAATTTATTTTTTTTACAAAATACTTTATTAAAAGCACATTATCAAATATATTTATTTTATTTATTTTATTTTTAAAAACAAAAAATAATTTTAAAAACAGAAAATCAAATAAGCCTATTGTCTTTTCCATTTTTAACTGATGGAGATCCGTCCATGAGGAAGATAAAATGACCTAGCTATTTGCATGGGAAATATCAATTATGTGGAAGCCTGCCATGCAATTTAGAATTCAAATGAATGATTATAATATATATTAATTATTTTTATTCATTTTAAATATTATAATATTTAATTAAAAATTAATTTATTTTACGTTAATTTAATATTATATATAAAAATTTAATTAACTTGTATATTTTAAAATAATTATATTTATTTTTTAAGTATATTAAAATTTTTACTTGTCATAATTCATTATATCATATTTTTAATATAATATATATACACGTATACACACACTTATATATATCTACATATTATTATCAAACTAACCATATTCAGATTAGTGAAACTATGAATTAGCATCTTTATCAAATTAATGAATTGTTTGGTTTTAAAAACATTATTTTTTTCAAGAGTATCTAAATGGGGTGAAGTATATGATATAAATTTTCATTGTAATGAAACAAACAAATAAAACAATAGTATTGTGCTGAGGAACAGAGCAATAGAGATTATGGTTGCACATGAATTGGACATTGATTTAGTCCAATATTTGACCTAATTATAGATTAAATTTCAAAATTAGAGCTTAGTTCCTAAGTTTGACTTGACCTAGTGCCAAGTTAGGTGAGGCTTTTTTGTGAAAATTACAAAATGATTTTTGATTTTTTTTTTGTATAAATCCTTATAAAATTACATTGTTTTAAAAAAATTAAAAATTTTATATAAAATGTTATAAAATTTTTAATATAATATGATCAATAGATGCTAGGTCAAACTGGTTTTCAAGGCTAATTCGACTCTTATTTTTTTTTTCTAGTGGAACTTAATTTGATATGATTGGAATAGTCAGGTGAATCGAACTTTAAATACTCTTAATAAAGACACAAATTTTAAGGTTAGAAGAATGGTGTAACATAAATTTCATTTAATTGATGTATCTCATAATGTGTATAAATTTCACATATAATGTGTCATTCATTTTTTAACATTGACATCTGCTAATTTTTTGAAGTTTTGGTTTATTTGTTTTTGCTTGTTTACAATTATTTTAAAAAATTAAAGAATTCAAATCCACACATGATGTGCATTTTTGGAGATCCTCATAGTGAAACCGCCCATAAAATGATGGCCCAAATTCCTTAATAACAAGTATTAATTTATTAAAATTTGAGTTTGAATTAACAATGAATCATACGTACAATTAATAGATTCAACCTTTAATCAATTCAGGCTCAGGTTCATAAAAAAGACATTAAAATAAGAAAAAATTATAAATAAAGATATGAATTTTATAATATTTATTTTAAATGATTTATAATTATTGTTTTAAAATAAAATTATCATTGACTTTGATTAAAACTAATAATAATCATGAATAATAATCTTTTAACATAAATATTACAGGGTTTAGAACTTTATTTATAATTCTCCTTTAAAACAAATAGCGAGATAAACAACTCAGTGGATCCTCGAGTCATTGACCCACATTCAGAGTCGTCTTAGTCAATCATACAAAAATGGGAATCTACCAGTTGGTTTAATTTTAATCAATTAAAAAGGCATAATTATTTCTTGCGTCTCAACTTGTGTGATTTGACAGTTGTACTATTCTGACGTGGTGAATTGATATAAATCAATCAACTAGCTTACTTTTAAACAATTCCAAATTTAAATAAAATATTTTCTATGCGGAAAACCCGTGTGGGCTAACTTGTCAAAACAACTTGTATTGTTTTAAATTCTTATCCTATATACTATATTCGAGGAAATTAAGCAATCTTTTAAAAAATTGGCTAAATTATATATTATATCTATCTTATTTCAAAAAATTATATTCGACTTTTCTCTAATCTACTTTTTATTAATAAAATTAACTTTGTAAAATATGTCCTTCCAAAACATAAAATTATTTTAACAGTTTTTATTCATATTAAAAATAGAATTATAATTTTATCTTAGAATTTGACATCAACTTAATTATCTTTAACATCGTATTAAAAATATAATTATAATCTCATATTGTATAACACGTTGGCCATTTTTCTATATAAAATAATTTAGAAGCAATATTTTTGCAATTATATCAAAATGTTAGAATAGTCAAATATAATAACAAAAGGAACATCAGCTATAACTTAGACCAAGAGAAAAAAAACATAATTTACTTACTATCTTAAGAATTAAGAAAAAAAATTAAATTGTGTATAAAGAACACTTCAAGTTAACTTTTAAAATAATTGTTTTACTTTTCCCTTGTGATTTAATTTAATATTTAATTTGATTATATACATATTATTTTTTAAAGAATATATTTATTTATTAAAACTAATTAAAATATAACTTTGTTAGTAAAAGAAAATAGTATCTTTCCTCAACAATCTAGATGGCATTCCTCTGAAATATATTATGGGATTAAAACTCTACATGCACTAGATTATCATGAAAGATTGAAATCTTAAAAGTTTTGCTTTTTACACACTTCTATTTTATAGATTAACCCTATACTAAAGTCAATTATGCAAGATTATTGTCTAAATTCTTAATATTATATTAGAAATGAAATCTTTCAATATATATATATATATATATAATCTCTAAATTTGAAATACTGTTTATAAGCACTATTTATATCAAAATTATCATACAAGCAGCTTATTTTGGTATGGGTTACTTATTATGGTCATTCAAAATTCAAACCCACGTGGAAACCAGTTCACACTATGGAAACACAACCAGACAAACACGCTTAGGCTTTCTGACGACAGTACTTCACCGAAGTTCTCATGGGCTCATCCACACTCGCACATACTTTATGCGTACTATTAGTATTATTAGATGAAAACGTTGGTAATGATTGGTTGTACGAGAAATATTATTCCACAAAATTAACATTATTCACACCCTCCAATTTTGTTTATCAGCAATGGAAAGTACTCGACTCGCTTGAAAATTGAAACATAATGATATTACCGTAAAAATTAACATTTTATTTGTTACATAAAATGGTCAAGTATAAAAATAAAAAAATAAAATAATTATATTTAATATAATATAAAAATATAAAAATTATTATATTTTCATATTTAATTAAATAAAAAATATTAAAATAATAAAAAATAAATTTAGTATTATTATTTATAAAAATATAATAAATTTTGTATAAATTAAATATAATAATTATTATTGATTCACGAGCTTATTTGAAATAAATAGATTTCTTCTTTCTATCCCGTGTTTAGACAAAATTTGACTACTAGATCAGATTAAAAAAAAAAAAGATTTTTTCTCTATCTCTCTCCTCCTCATACTATTATACTGGGTGTAAAAAAGTTACAAACAGGTGACATTCAATTTGAGCAAACTATGATATTTTGTATTTTTTTTTGAAAAGGGTATGCATGAAAAATAATTAATGCTTCAAATTTTAAACTATTATAAAAATTACCTTAATATATATACACTAATTTAAATTGTTTTTATTTTAACTTTAATTCACTTCACATTACAAACTCTTTCCCCTGCTTAGATTATTAAATTTATTTAATTTCTAAAAATTAGTAAATATACAAGATACTTTTCAAAAATAAAAAAAATTATTATATATTTATTTTCCTAATATTTTAAAATCAGTTGACAAAAAAAATAATATATCAAATTTGATATTTTTGGGCATTAATTCTCACACTATAAAAAAGGAGTGTAATTTTTAGCCTTTGAAAGATACATATTTCAACTATGATATGTTGCTCAATTATTTGGTCCCTAAATATTAAAAGTACAAGATAAATTTCTTAAAAGTCTTTTACTTATTATTTCTCATTAGTGCATATATCAGAGACTAATTAATAACAAATTTAAAACTTTTAAAGACTTTGAAACACATATTTTTAAGATTCAGAGATTAGATAATTAAAGCATATATTTTATAAAAACTAAATCATATATTTCTAAAACATATGAACTAAATTATTAAAACATGTATCTTCAGCTATCAAAAATTATATTTCCTCTCATTCAAAACTAGAATCTAGATACGCTTAACAATCCACCAAATTATTAGTTTACTCATATTTTCATTGTATAAGAAATGGTTGTCGGAATGACAGAAATGCCCTCCTGATACTTTCCCGGCAATCACTTGTAGTTTTCCTCTCCCTTTACTCACCTTCCATTTCCTCCCTTCTTCCGCCGGTCAACGACGACAAGGGGGAAAGCGGAATTTGTGGGGTGATGATGTTGCGCTAATACATACACATGTGTATACAAATACGTAAAGACAGACGGCTAAGGGGTTTGCGTCACAGTCCCCCATTGCCTGCTTTGCCTGCCTAGCCCGTTCCCTGGCCGGTCTCTCTCTCTCTATATTCCATATGTTGCGTCCTTTCCCTTCCCCATCCCTGTATCGCACTACCCTTGGAGCCCGGCTTCCTCTTATTTTAATATCTTCCCACGCTTAGCCGCCTTTCTTTTCAGCTCTCTTTCTTTTTCCCCAACTCACTGATATTTTCGTCTTCAACCCATTTTCTACCCTTTGGGCCCAGAATTTGCATTCCTTAGATCTTTACATATCAGCTTTAATTTCTTGGTGTTGAGTGTTTTATCGTGTGGATTGGAGGTTTTGGTGAACTGGTTGTGGTGTTTAGTTGTGGAATTTTAGATTTCTTGAACTCTTTGGATTTGGATTCCTAGCTGTTGTACCTACTGGGTGCTTGGGTTTTAATTCTTTCTTCGGTTCGATTTGGTGAATTGACTGTCCAAGGCATAGCTCGAGTTTTGCGGGGACTGCGAGAAATTGAATTCCCAGAGCGCGTTGAAGACGGTTGAACGTAGTTGTATAGAGAACAACGAAGGCGTGAACTTCGACATTAAACTTTTTTTTTTCTTTTTTAAATTATTAGAACCTCTCTCAATTGCTTTTTCCTCTATAGTCGTTTTGTTCCGGAAGGCGTTGGTTGTTACTTGGCGGTGATTGTGAGAAATTGAACTTGCCTCTATGTAGCAATTCGTGGTTTTGTCTTTGATTGCTTGTTAACTTACGTGGGTTTCTTTTCCTTGGCCGGTTTGGTGAATTGGGCTAAGAATTAGGTTGGTGCTGAGTATCTTTCTGATATGAGCTTACGTACCTTTTCCTTTTTAATGTTTTAACTCTGTGAAACCAAAAGTCATCGGGGGTTTGAAGTTCCAGCTAATAAAAATTCTTCGAGGCATAAGTTAGGTGTTTTCAACTATTATATGCTGCTTGATCAGGAATCTGCTGCTTATGTTGGGTAATTCTACATATCATCAACTTGATTGCTTCTGGGTGCTCAACTGAGAATAGAGAAATGCTTTTATTATCTATTAGTACTCAAAAGTGCAAAAGGACTACAATATTTAGTTAAGTATGGCTATCACTACATTATTCTTGATGCTATTGCTGCAATTGCCAAGCATTTTCGCCTCTGGTGTTTTCTTACAGTCAAAGGATTGTGGTCCTAATTGGGTAGCCTACTCATATTCTCATGGTCAGGAACTTTACTACATAAACGAGAATTTAGTGAACAAAGTTACTTTCTGCAAGACCCTCCAACTGTATATTGCAAATGGTTGTGATGTGAAGGACTGCTTTCAAAGTAGCAACTGCTTCTTGGATGCTTTTATAGGTATGGATCAATAAGGGATTTGTTTGACAGGTTGAGTATGGTCTGGCTAAGATAGTCATGCCATTTGTGAATTTCCACTTATACTAACTGTTCAGGATTGGAAACAGCTAGTCTTTAACCTTTATCTTGGCTTTTATTATTTGCAGCTAACTTACCTTCAAAGGCAGGAAGAAAACTTTTGCAGAAGGATTTAAGCAATAATTCCACATCTCAACCCCACCAAAATGTTTCTAAGCCTCTGCCAACCCCTCAGGTTGGGATAATTGCAAGTGGAGCTTTCTTGGCATGTTGTGCATTTCTTTGTCCTTGTATCTATGGGAAGAGACGAGAAGGCTCTGCTCGTGCCGATCCGACCAAGGACCCACATTCAAGTGAGTTGACATTTATATGATTTTGGGTGAGGGGTATACCAACTTGGACATTTTAAGAGATAGTTTGTTATATTACTATTATAAGATTTCAGATTCCATTATTAATATGTATATTGACATTTTTTAGATTGTTCATCCTGTTATACTTGAATAACAGAGTAATATGCATTTTTGCTCTTGTAGTTGATTCGGCTTCCCCCTTTGAAGTGAACTCTGTTTCTGAAAAGATGCCCGCAAGTCCACTTCGGGTGCCACCTAGTCCCTCAAGATTCTCTTTGTCCCCAAAGCTCAGTAGAATTGGGTCATTACATCTTAACCTGAGTCAAATATCAAGAGCTACCCATAATTTCTCAGATACTTTACAAATAGGAGAAGGTGGTTTTGGAACTGTCTACAGGGCTCAGCTAGAAGATGGCTTGGTTGTGGCTGTAAAACGTGCAAGAAGGGTAAGAAGTAGCCTAATATGTAGTTTACAATTCTGTGGTCCAACAGACCTCAGAGCAGTTTACTAGTGAAATTGCATGTCAATACTGCATTATATGCTTTGTTGTCCTATTTTAAGCACTGAACATGGTAGAACAGTTGGGGTTAAGTAAAACCACCTTTAAATCAGGCGTGCATGCAACTAATATAGGGTAAAAATGCAAAAATAAGGGAAATCATCTTCCCGATAATTTTCAGCTTACCCAAAAAAATATATAACAGGAAATAGCCATCCAGTACACACACATATACACACAAAAGGACACAAATCGAGATGCATGCATGCATGCATGCATGCCTGCACGCACTTAGATTACCCCCCATCACTCATTCAATTTGAAATTTTTATCATTTTTTCTTTTTCGTTTGCCTAAGATCCAAATCACCTGCTCACAATCAATGTAACTTTTAGAAGCTAGTCGTCCAGGGGGAAGATAATGATACTCTAATCTATCAAGAATGCCATCCTTGTTTTCTTTTTAACTTAATCAAACTTCCATGCACAAAATTTTTATATTTCATTTTAATGGCAGGTAGGTTTTCTTTTCTTGCCAAAGAATAATTTTATTTGTTAGTACAGAAATCTTATTAGAATTCATAGATGCTATCACCATTTCACTTATGTATTTGTATTTACGTTTTTGCTTCTATGTGCATATGATTATTGAAACATAGTTTTGAAAAATGAAATAGAAAGGACAACAAAGTTGATATAAGGCAAGATTTGCTTTTACTAATAGAAGTTTAATTGAGAATTTTAAGCACTTATTGACTTCATGTGGAAAGATCTCCCAATCTGTTGGGGGATAATTTTTCTTTGTAGCAAGTGGCATCACACAGTGCTTTGTATAAAGTCAGGTGTCACCTCATTGTGCCTTTGTATCCCATGGTTTAAACAGGGGGAAAAAAGAAAAAGTAACAATGTAATTTCATAGTTAACAATTGCACTCGGGCATTATTAAAGTAGAATAGCTAAGGCACTGCAGTTCATTATTGAATTGGAAGCCATGTGTTTCACAGCGTCATTGTGTTGCTCATCTTTGGATTGGAGTGGTTCCAACCACCTTCACTTCAAAGTTCTAGGAAGTATGCTATATCTAATTTCTCATTGTTTAAAGCTTAAGTTTTTATGCTATAACCAATAACGATCAGTTGGAAACCTTAACCACATTTTGGTTATCAGGTCTCAGTGATTCCGTGAAATAAAGTAACTTTGTACTTTAAACTCTGAAGTACTTCTTTTCTCTATGTTGACCATATATTGCTTAGGAACATTTCGAGAGTTTGAGAACTGAATTCAGTAGTGAAGTTGAAATCCTGGCCAAAATTGATCATCGAAACCTGGTGAAGCTACTAGGGTACATTGACAAAGGAAATGAACGCCTTCTTATTACTGAGTATGTGCCAAATGGTACTCTTAGAGAACATTTGGATGGTAAGATCTTGCATGCTTAATATTGTCCACTGAGTATCTTTGAATGTAGAAACATTATGATACTGTTTTGACATTACTGGCAGGTCTACGTGGAAATATCCTAGATTTCAATCAGCGCCTTGAAATTGCCATTGATGTTGCTCATGGCTTGACCTATCTGCATACGTATGCAGGTCATAAAACCCTCCATTCTACCAATCTTTTTATCTTCTTCTCTGTATATAAGCTGAATGTAAAAATTTTGTGATCTAAGACTTCATCAGATAACTAATAAATGGGTGCGGTGAAGTGTTGAATTATAAATAATCACTTCAGATATCACCAAATGCTGTTTGTATATTGGAAAAGTGCTATCTATTGACAGGACATTATTCAAATCATGACTATTGATATCTTTCAGTGTATTTCCTCTTTTCTCTTTTTAGGTTGGACCTTCTCTGCATGCTGAAGATGTCTTAAGATTCCTGATTAATAGATTTTTTTTTCTGTGATGATGGGTTGATTGTATCATTTTGACATATTCACTCCCAAAGATTTCCTTGAGTTTAGGATACTTATAAATCTGCCAATTGATGCCTTACATTTTGCTTGTCTTTGAACAGAAAAGCAAATTATCCATCGAGATGTGAAATCATCCAACATTCTTCTGACAGAAAGCATGAGAGCCAAAGTTGCTGATTTTGGATTTGCAAAGCTTGGTCCCACGAACTCTGATCAAACACACATTTCTACCAAAGTGAAAGGAACAGTTGGTTATCTGGATCCCGAGTACATGAAAACATACAAACTCACTCCCAAGAGTGATGTTTACTCTTTTGGAATTTTGCTCCTAGAAATTGTGACAGGCCGCCGACCAGTGGAGTTGAAGAAACCGGTTGAAGAGCGGGTTACATTGCGATGGGTAAACTGATGTTCTGTTCTTATTTCAAATGAATTTCTCATGATGTGCTCTTATTTCTCTTTTTTTTTTTAAAAAAAAATACCCCAAAGTTGATTGTCTATTTATACTTTGAAATACGCAAGAAAAATGAAATAGTATTCCATGTATGATGGGAATTAGTGATATGGTTTGGTAGACTTATTCAAGGATGTATCATTCGATGTGAAAATCTATCAATGGGAACAAATTCTTGATGAGAATATTTGAAGTTGGTTGGTAGACTTATATAAACCAAAAGGATCTGTCATTGGATTAAAAAAAAAAATCTCTTAAATGGGAACATACATGTTGTAGAAATTCTGCCATATGCTGCTACAAGAGTAACCTGGACGGTAGTATCACTTGTGAAATCTCTGGTTTTCCTAGTTTGATCTGTTTCAGCATTAGAAAACTTAAATTCCCCATATCTATTTGACCCCGTGGTCATGTCGTTACAAACACTTCCGATTGTAGGCTTTAAGATAGCTTAAGCATACATATAGTGCTGCAACAAAATTTTACTCTGGAGAATTATGTACAAAGGGTATCTAGTATATTGAAATCAGTCACAAAGATGACATAATCCCCATAAAATGGAATTCTCTTGCCTGAATCCAGGCTGCTTAGCAAACGGTGACAAAATGAGATTTTACCACTGCGTAGTAATTATTTTATTTGTAGATCAAAAGCTAAGTTGACTTTTTTTGCTTTTAAGCACTCAGGTTATGTGGTTGTGATCAATTTGCAGGCTTTCAGGAAGTTCAATGAAGGAAATGTGATGGCACTGCTGGATCCTTTAATGAAGGAAGCTGTAAATGCAGTGGTTCTTATGAAGATGCTTGATTTGGCATTTCAATGCGCAGCACCCATTCGAGCAGATCGACCTGACATGAAATCGGTGGTACAGCAATTGTGGACCGTAAGAGCAGAATACCTCAAGAGTGGAAAGAGAGGATAGAAGACTGAAATGGATTGGAGATTGCTATTGTGAATAAGTTAGATGTTGTTTATTTCCCTTTTCTTTTTCTCCTTTTTTCTTTCGACCTAAACAACTTGTCCTCCCGGTGCTGTGAAATAAAGTAAATTCTCATTTGGGTCTTCCTTTAGATGACTGTATGTGTCTATGGGATTCTGGTGTGGTTTCTAATCTTACATGCTAACTTTCGATGTGCGTGATTCTGAACGTTTGTTAAAGGCTTGTATCAGTTAGTATTATAGCCTTTCACACTACTGTTCAGGTATGGGACTATGATGAATGGTGGAATGCTACAATTTCAATTGTAGAGTATGAAATTTTAATTTTACATAAGTAGTAGAGTTTGAAGCACGATAAATAAATCAGTTCCATCATACAAAGATATAAAAGCATAATAGAAGTAAAAATTATTAAAAAAATATTTGACGTATATATTTATAATTAATTTAATTTATTTATTTTTTATAAATTGAGTGTAATCAGGAATTTTCTATGAACTTAGAATCCACCTTTGGTGGCAGCTGATTTTGAAGTATTAACGAAGTTAATAACTTCTTATGAAAGGCCTTTATCTCGCAGACAGCATGGGAAAAGCAACACCAAGTTTGTTTCCAAAAACTGAAGTATTTTAATTTTATCATTTGCACTCAATACTGTACTTGTTTCTTGGTTTTGAAGTTTCGTTACATGTATAAGAGTTGAGCTTAAGAAGAGCTTGCCACAACCCCATCAGTATCTAGTCAAAGGGGTCTAAATATGTATAATAGTCACAAATCTGATGCGATAGTAACTTTCTTTGGCAGAAGTTTATGCATAAGGTTTTAAGTGAAAGTTGTGGTTAATAAGTAATTTTTTTTTTACAGCATCGATTTGCAAAATGCAGAAACATTGGCCTAAGTTTGTTCCTCCAAAGGTAATACAATTTTTACCTGGAAGTTTGAAGTATTTCTTTGCGTCTCCTAAATTATTCATTATTTTCTTATTCAGGAAATACACTACTGTTTGTGGTTGTATATCATCATGGCAAGTTATTTTTCACTACACAACAAGGGATTTCATCTATTAAAAATCTAATTCTATACATAAGGGGATATATTACTATATTACTGTAGTAGCATATTTGGATTTGATTCTTTGTGTTTTATTGATTGCAGCTTAATTTTATCTCTCTCTATCCCTCTCTTCTTTTTCTATTTGAAGTTTGATATTGGAGATAAAACTGAGTGATATTAGTGTGGATAGTTTATGAAAAATAAACCTCTTTCTGCTTATGCCATAGCTACTGCTTCTCTCTCTCACCATTAGAGATTTGTGATAATGATCTATTCAACTTTTTTCGCTGCTGATGTTACAAGCAAAGCAGATCAGTGCCCTTTCAGGTAGAAGGAGTTTTTTCCTTAGTGGTTCACGATGCAATGCAGTTGATGGAAGTACATGCACATGCACTGATGTAGAAGATCATTTTTCCTATTTGAGCTTTATGCCATTTTATTTTCATTAGTTTCTTTTATTTATGGAAAAAAAATAAGAAATGGGAGAGGTAGAAAACATATATATATATATATATATATATTGGGATGAATCTGGGTTGGTTTGTTATTGTAGGTATTTTTGTGATTTGTGTTTTAGCAAGTTGTTTTGTTGACTTGTTCCTTTGTTGGATTGTAATTTGTGAGTCCTAGAGCGCGCTTGATCAGCATGTGCCATCTTAGATATAAAGCTAGGGAGGAATTAAGTTGATATGAATAGATTTGGAATCCCTTTCTTTTTTTTCTTGGGTGTTATGTAGATGTTAATGCATTTATGAATTTGTGAGATCAAGAGGATTAGAAGCTACTGGAAGTATCTAAAACAACTCTAAAGGTAGTTTCAAGTAATTAAAGCTCAATCCACAATGTGAATGAATTATGGTTGGATTGATGATCTCTTATTGTTGGATTTGAACATAATTTTGCACCTTTTGTTATTTTTTGGGATTTAGAAAGAGATTTATGGCACATTTTTATATCTAAATATTTTTGTTTATAGAAAAAAGTAATCTTTTTTAAATTTTCAATAGTCGTTTTTTCAAAGCATCTCAAAACACATGACCTATCATTTTTATGAATATATACTTTTGAAAGTTTTTTTATCTATTTCTTAGACAAGTCATTAAACTGCTTTTTTTGATAGGCAATGCATAGAGAAACAAGTATAGTAGCGGCTTCATTTATGTCTACTCAAGTTTGAAGAGTCAATTTTCATGTTTTTCATTATAGAAAACAAACATTCTTAAATGTTCTATTAAGTGCTTCACGATTCTTCATTGAAGAGAATATTATGATTATTGTATCTTTATAATGTGAATTTATGTTAGTTATTATTATTATTGATTGCATGTTGAAGACAAGTTTTCTAAAAATAATTCTATAATTTATCTTATCAACCTTACCGAATTGAATATTTTGACACCTCAATATCATATTTATATTACAATGGAACTAATATAAAGAAAAAAGATTTATCAATGATATGAAAGTCGAATTTTTTGGTCATATAATCTAATTTTTTATTACTTGAAGTCTTTTTCAAAGTCAAATTAAATAAATTAAAGGAAGAAGAAGAATATGGCATTAGTTCTTCCAATCAAAGATTGCTTACACATTAAATTTGAATACAACAAAAGCAAAGTACAAAGTTTTATCTATGCATATTTATTGCAACTATGACTCCTACATAGTCTAATGCTAACACATTTTAAATATTAACATAGATATCCCATGTGTATATAGTTTGTATTCAATAATTTGGTGTTTGAATCAGATGTAATGATTTACTATTATTTGTTAATGTTTTTACTATTATTTGATACTATTTAGATTAAGAGTAAGAGAAAAGTGCATATTTTTTAAAATTTAAAAATTGTATAATATATGTAACGTGTGGTCATTTTTTAAATTTGTTCTGAAGAATTATATATATATGTATATAATATTTTTGACATCTTATACTAATATAATTTTAATAATATTAACAAGTTAAAGAAAAAAAGGTACATGGCACGAGTCATACTCTAATTATTATGTATTTTAATTAGAGTGGTTTTAAAGGTATAGTGTGAAGTTAGAATATATTTTTGGGATAACTATTACATAGGATGACTTATTTTATTATTTTAATAGTATACATATATTTTCTTTTTAAAATCATGACCAGAGGGTTATGAAAGTGACTGCATAGGCTTTAGCTTCTCCTTGAAGAAAATACAAGACAAAAATTACTACGACGAAAGCCAATTGATACTTGATAGTAACAAAGTAGTTGCAAAAGCTATTTGGAAGCATGTGTGCAGTGGTGTTCGAAGAACAAAATACAAATGCGTTACTTTATTCCCAAGCATATTATTGGTCATAATTTTATTTTAGTCTTTAAAGTATATTTGATATTTTATGTTGATCTTAAAAATATTTTTTTAAAAAAATTTTGAACAAATTTATAAATTTTCATTTCCTCCACAAATCTCGGTTTCAGAAGATTCCTTCGATTTCAGCTCTTTCGTCCAATTCCCAGGATCCCCTTTTTTAAAATTGTAGCATCTGTCAAGAAATTATGTTATTTTTAATTTTTTAAATATTTTATAATAATATATATATATATATACACATACACATACGAGTTTTCCTCTCTCACTATTAGGATAATCTCTTATCTTTGATTATATAAACAGTGTTCGCGTCGCACTGTAACTAAGCTGTTTACAGTGCGCGATGTACAGTGCGCAGCTAATACATCGAGCTTTGTATTTTTTTATATATATTTTTTGTTATTATTTTTTTTAAGTTTTTTTTGTTCTTTTTTTTTTCTCGACTTCCGTGCAATTATACAGGAACTAATTTAAAAAAGAATTACAATGTAAATTTATTGTTGTCTGGGACGACGTTACATATTGTATACTTCTGACCCCATTGAGCCCTCGATTCATTTGAACCCCACTTTTTTTTTAAATAAAAGGGTATTCAGCGGCATTCGGTCGATTTTTTGTATACTGCCAACCAAATCGTTGAGGTCGGTTCAAAAAAAAAAAATCATTGAGGTCGGCTTTCCTATTAAGAGGAAAGCAGTTTGGACCGGATTTTTTGTTTTTGAGTTTTTATTTTTTTTATAGTCTTTGTTTTTTTAGTTTTGATTTTTTTGTAGTCTTTTTTTTGGATAGCCGATTTTTTTTTGTTTTAAATATATTAGAATATAGAATAAAAATAATCTGTTAATTATGAATTTTTTAAAAGTAACGATTAAAATTAGAAAATTAGAAAAAAAAACTGTACCTTGGATTTGCTTTCTTATTAAGGGAGACTTATCTCTTTGATTTAAGACTATAAAAACGAACTAAAAGGGATCAGATTTGGGCGGTTTGGGTTTATTTTTATTTTGGCCTAATTTATTTATTTTCATTTTTTTTTACAATTTAGACCTAAATCCAATACCATAAGGATATTAAAAGTTCTTTTAACAATTGGCCCATTAAAAACAATTTGAGTTGGAATTTTTTTTTGAAAAAGTATAAATGATGTGATACTTTAAAAATATTTAAAAAATTTTTATTTCATAAGGGTATAAAATTAGAAAAATTTTTAGACACTTTTAAAGTGTTGTATTATTTATACTTTTTTAATAAAAAATTTAAATCAAACAAAATAAGACTCATCTATTAATAAATAAAAAATTCTCATAATGGATAATATAGTGTGAGTTTTATACAACTTTATATATGTGATAATAGAAGGGTGTGTAATTGAATGTGACATTCAATTATATAATTTGACATTATTTTATTAATAGTTTGTTTTATCTTATTTAATTTGTATTTTTTTCATTTGAGAAAATTTTAAGAATGTTTAAGAATTTCTCACAAAATTAATGTATAAGATGCGGCGTCATATTTACATATGTCAATTTACAATAACATTATCAGTCTTTTAAATTTAGTTCGAATGTTTTTTAAATTTATGAATTTATTAAAAATAAAATATATTTTCAAGATCAACCTACAACATAAATATTTTTTGGAATGAAATAAAATTTTGATGAAACATTGAACAATACCATTGGAACTACAAAGTCCTAAAATGTTAATAAATTTGTAATTTATGAATTGAACTTTTCCCAAAAGGTTGCACTAACAACAATGCCAAGAAACAACTGAGAAATCAAATGCGTCATGATTGTTAAGGAATAAGACTCGCGCATCTTCACAAAATTCAATTTATCTGTCAATATTTGGGAAAAAGTTTTATGCATTTGATGATTTTATTAATTATTTAATCTTATAGGATTAAAAAAAAATCTTATAGTTAAATTCATTCAATAAATAAACAATAATACTAATTTTATAAAAATACGGATATCAAATCAATGCTCTTTCTTAACGTTAGAAGGAGCTTCAATAATACGCATCGCCATATATAAATTTCATCAAGCAGTCATTTTTTTTTAAGGGATAATACGGTAGGGTAGAATGAAATATCTCTTTACCACATAATATACTTTGTAGCATTCATTTTCCAAAAAATTAAAAAAAAAAACACAAACAACTTTAATTAGGAAAAATAAAACAATACTTAAGTGTCCTGTTTGTTATGTAGTTTTTATAATAAAAATATAATATGTGAATATTTTAAATTAACAATTATATTATTAATTATTTCAAAAAGTTATCACAATTTTACCGATTAAGAACAAAATATTAAATACCGTACTTTCCACCATGATACTGTGCGACAGTGGTGTTGGCGTTCCTGATTCCGGCAATAACAGATTTTTTGTTTGAGGTTCTATAAATTTCATTCTCAGCCCGATATTTTTTTTCCCACTTATTTAGAATTACGGTTTTTTTTTATTAAATCTTATTATCGCTTGATTGTGCAAGACTCCAATTTTAAGCCCTAAGCCTAAATAAGATTTGAATAAATTATATAGATATTCTTTATTTTTGAAATATATACAGATATATTTTAAAATATAAAATAAATTATATTAATATTTTTTAAAAAATATATACAAACATTCTCTAAAACAAAGAATAAATCATACAAATATTTTTTAAATTTTGTTAAAATTATATAAATTTCATCTCTATTTTTAAAGAAGGTTTATGTATATTTTAAAAATAAAAAATTTTTAATTTTAACAAAATAAAAAATTATACTTATTTTTTTAAAAAAAATTATATAATTCTAACCAAGCTCTGAAAAGTTACATATAATTCATTATTGAGATTTGTCCTGCCTTTTGAGTAGTTCAAACAGGCAGTTTTTTTTTGGCTCATATACTTAATATTGTTGTTTTGGAATTGAAACCATTAATTTTTATAAAAATTATACTTTGCTTGTATTTTTATAAAAAAAATATTGTGCCGGCCAAATGACCCCACAAAAAAAAAAAACACCTTATGTGACATCTGTGCGTTTCCGACTCTTGATTTGCCCGCCTTAGCTACATTGATTGCAACGGCGACAACAGCCTCCCGACACTCTCCATCAATCTCCACTACTCGTCAAAATCACTCCTTCAACGCCTTCTCTCCCTCACAAATTCACCATTCTCACGCTTTCCGCCAACTACTCCTTCTTTTTCAAGTTTCTCTGCAGATACCAAATGGCTTTCGTTGTTGGCCTTGTGCTCGGAATCCTCGTCGGCCTTGCCCTCATCGTCGGATTCGTCCGCTACGAGAATGCTCGGTCTAAGTTCCGGTCCGAGCTCGCCACCGTGATTGCCGCTTTCGCGAGGATGACCGTGGAAGATTCCAGAAAGATCTTTCCTCCTCAGTACCACCCTCCTTGGGTCGTCTTCTCTCAGAGGCAAAAGTTGAGCTCTCTCTCTCTCTCTCTCTCTTCTTCTTCACTATTCTGCATTTGACGGTGTTTCGTTCAATGGGAGCTGAGACTGACACTTTGGGATATCTTTTTTTCCTTTTTTTTTTTTGATGTTTTCAGTTAACTTGGCTTAACTCACATCTAACGAAGATCTGGCCTTATGTTAACGAGGTAAGTTTTGTGGGTTTCAGTTCATGAACAATCCTGGCCTTAAGTATTTATAACCTTATGGATGTGACTACTTTTTCGTAAATCGGGGGTCTAGGCTGCTTCTGAGCTAATAAAGACATCGGTGGAACCAATTCTTGAACAATATAGACCGATGATTTTGGCTTCATTGAAATTTTCAAAGTTCACTCTTGGTACTGTAGCTCCACAATTTTCAGGTCAGTTCAACTTATTGAATTAAATGACTTCGTACTGCAATTAATCATACCTTCCTTTAGTGCAATTAGTGATTTTTGTCATCTCCCAATTTCTTGTAATTAAAATAATTCTAAGTATATAACTTGACTACAGTATGATGGTATATATGCTTATTTATTAATCCCGGCTTTGCCACCTGGAAACATGTTATCGTTTTACTCATTTTTCTTGTTAGGATTCTTTGCCTGAAGCCCTTACTAAGTGGTGTTTTATATTTCATTCGAGAATCTAATTTTTTTATGCTGTTGATTAGGAGTATCTATAATTGAAGATGGAGGGAGCGGTGTTACAATGGAGTTGGAAATGCAGTGGGATGGGAATCCAAGTATTATACTTGATATTAAGACTCTAATTGGTGTTGCACTACCAGTACAGGTATTTCTCAACTTCCTTAATCACTTCTGCTTTCTTGTTTCTGCTAGCTGATTAGAAGTGTGTTGATAAGGATTATGCCATTAGATTTCTCTGTCCTTATCTGTAAGGAGTCCAAGCTAATGAGGTCAAAGCATGTCTTTTCCATTCAATCAAACTATAGTGACTTGTAAATAGGAATTCTTCCAATTACATCAGAGATCTTATACATTGAGTTTCAAAACTGATTGGTGATTGCAAACCTAAGACTTACTGGTTCTTTTATAGTTTATACTACACTAATTAGATGCCAATCCAACAATCTTCTCCCTGAATGTGAGCAAAATTTCTACTTTGAAGCTCCTCATCTATGAAATCAAAGGTTACTTAGTGCTTATCTTCTTCTTCTTCTTCTCTTTTTAAAAAACCTTTGCTAAAAGCAATCCAATGGTATTCTGAATGTTAGCATTGTCTGAAAGTGTTGTATTATTGTGTCTCTTTTTGCTGGTTCTTCCACCAATCCACTGCCTTATTTCTGGGATTGGTGAGGTTTTTGCTAAAATGATTATGGGAATGCTTGTGGCTAATGGCTTTCTGTATGTTAGACATCAGTCATTTGTGCACAAGTAATGTATTGAACTGGTGTGGTTTATTGTTAGAATGATTATGTTGATCTTATAACATCTTTTCAGGTAAAAGATATAGGATTTACGGGTGTTTTCAGGTTGATTTTTAAGCCACTAGTTGAGGAATTTCCAGGCTTTGGAGCTGTTAGCTACTCTTTAAGGCAGAAGGTGCGGTATCTCTAAAGGCTCTCTGGAGATTTATTTTTGGTCAAATAATGCTTGGGTTTAATTGCCAGATCAAGCCATATAATTTTACTAAACAAGATTCTCATATTAGTTACGTGGCCAGAATCCAATTTGTTGTAGTTTTGTAATTTTTTTTTAAGTAACAGGTTAACTTATGATTTTGTTATAAGAAGTTTAGATTTAAATGGCATTTTTGAGTATTCAATTTTTATTTTTTAGTTGAACTTGGTATACATTTTTCACCTGTTTCTTGATTTTAAATTTGAACCATAGTGCATATAAATGGATTTGTGATCAGATACTTGATGGAAGAAGTCGGAATGAAAGTCCTACATAGTACCCCCAGATTGATATTGATATGTCGATAGAAAGATATGGATGATCTAAAACATACATATGCCAAGATGGAAAGCAGTCCTGCCAACAGATAGCAAAGTAGGGTTTAAAGTACATAAATTTGTTGATCATTTGGTCATTGGAAAGTGAATCAAGTATGTTATTATCTTTTAAAAATATTAACCCAGTTGTGTTTGCATTCGTGCCTGCTTTGAGGTATGAATTTTAAGCTTAACAAACTAATGAATATCCTATGTACTCTCAGATGGTCCTGAATCATTATGAAGTATATCTAAATCATGCACAGAGGTTATGAGTCTATTTATTGGCATTCTGGTTGGCAGGGCACTGATTTTGCTCTCAGCTTTCTCTCTCTCTCCCCCTCCCTCTCTCTTAACTGTGTAAGCATACACACAGAAGAACACCCACAAAGAGCAAAAGCAATGCCCTCCTTTCACATTCTTTGGTACATGCAAGAATACATCCCAACGCCTGTCTTCAAAGACTTTAAGCATATGCACATACCAGCGTAATTCATTTGATCATTTCACAAAATTTTAACTTGCAGAAAAAATTGGATTTTACACTGAAAGTTGTTGGTGGCGACATTTCAGCAATTCCTGGATTATACGATGCAATTGAGGTTTGAACAACTCCCATTGCCTATTACTGATACCGGTGTGCAGCTTTGCATAATTGTTTCTATATTTTGTTTCCTCATCTTTACAAAATAAATGGGAAGTTAAAAAATAAGAGGAGTAATTAACTGTCAATTCATGAAAAAAAAAAATCCTTTTGTAGCAAATAATTTATCAAGGAAAATGAGCTTAGCACAAAAGCAAAAGAAGACATAATAGTAATTTGGGACAGATCATCTACCATCATACCCACAATTATTAATGGTGTCTTAAAATCCTTTACAATATCGATGCATGAACAAATAACTTCAAATCTTTGTGTGGGTGTGTGTTTTTCCAATAAAAAGAATATTTTAAGTAGATCATACCTTGGATTACAGAATGATCTCTTAGAGCAGCACAAGTATAATATTGAACATCAAATTGTTTTACTTTTTTTTATTTTCCTTTTTTCGAAACTTAATGTAAGCATGGTTTCTCTATACTTTCCAAATAAAATCCAAATGACTATATTGTTCATTTTATTTCAATTAGAGAAAAGTGGATTGTTCTCAAGTGAACTTCTAGCAACCAAGGTTTCACTTGGTACCACATATATTTAATAAGAAAATCTGATGTAACAACTTTAAGTATATATTTGCAATTTGCGAATTCATTTGTAAGCGGTACAAATGTAATTTTCCATTTTATTGGGGTGTAATATATAAAGATAAAAAACAAAAGGAAAAAAAAAGAAGATCAACACTGTCATTATGTTATTCAGTTGTATGTGTTTGCATGTATTTTCTCTGTTACAGATGGTGTCTGCTTGGTTGTTTATCATCAGTGCTGCAATATTTTTTATTTATAGAATTCATGCTATACATATACGTAGTGATCTTTCATCACTAGGGCAGTTGGCAGAGCTTATTTTTCCTTCCCTTTTCTATTTCTTCTTTTCCTTTTCTGCCCTTCCCTGGAAGCAATCGATTAAGAGGTCAAAAATCCAGAGATCTTAGAATAATTATGTCTATAAAATTACTACAGGGGTCAATTCGAGATGCCGTTGAAGATTCTATTACGTGGCCCGTGAGAAAAGTTGTACCCATCCTGCCTGGAGATTACAGGTATTCAGATATATGGAGAAGGATGCAATCGTACTGTTGATCAATACTCGTAGTTAATCTTTTCCACTAATTGAAACTCTTGGTTTTTATGGGTAGACTTTCAAGTTTAGTTGGGCAAAATCAGTTTTATTAGCATCTTCGTAAAATTCTAAACTATAATCTTTTAATCTAACATGGATATTTTTCTAGACTAATGACTGAGAATGAACTGCAAATAAGTATCTGCATCCAATTTTATTATATCAAATATGGTTCTACCATATTATAATCAACGAATTATTGAGCCATCCAAAGAAACATGTAAATGCTAGAAGTCGGGTAGCCTTTGAAAATATACCTATCACCTTATTGCTTTATGTCTGGTCCCGACTCTTACACAGCCAGACAATTAGGTAGCAATGTTAGTTAAGGTGGCTATACACAGGATAGCTTTTATTTTTTTAGCCCCATAAAAGAAAAGTTGGCTGCTTATTGGTCACAAGATTCGTTCACTATGGTCTCTGCTAGTTGAGTTATAGATCCACAATATCAAACCTCACTGTTTCTTCTTGTTCAGTGATCTGGAGTTGAAGCCTGTGGGCATATTAGAAGTCAAGCTTGTGCAAGCCAAGGAGTTAACAAACAAGGACATCATAGGTAAATCAGATCCATATGCTGTGCTATATATACGGCCTTTACGTGACAGAATGAAAACTAGCAAGACAATTGTAAGTTAGTTTACTTCTCTCTCTCTCTCTCTCTCTCTCTCTCTCTTGCGTCTATTTATTGCTTCTCAATTCAGGAAGAAATAACTTATTTTTGTTTTTCCCCTCCAGAACAATGATTTAAATCCAATTTGGAATGAACACTATGAATTTATTGTTGAAGATGAATCCACTCAATCCTTAGTGGTTAAAGTTTATGATTCTGAGGGTTTAATGTCATCTGATTTTATTGGATGTGCACACATACGGCTTAGTGAACTTCAGCCTGGTAAAGTAAAAGATGTGTGGTTGAAGCTGGTCAAGGATTTGGAGATCCAAAGAGATAACAAGAACAGAGGTTCGGTAAGAAACCTATCTCACTTGGTTAAACAATGATAATTAGAGGGTTCTTGGTTGGTTGTGGACATTTTTCTTTTAGTTGAGACTTAATAGGAGACAGTACAGAGTGTGCTGTATATTTTGGAACTTGTTACTTCTTTTTCCCTTTTGGAAATAATTACATTTTGCCCCTCCCTGATGATTTGGGGCCCTTTAAATATGACCTGTCTTATTTTCTTGCCTATCCTTAGCTGTAATCTGTTAAATTGGGTAAAACTTTGAGTTAACAGAATGTGGTCATGCGAAATTCCAAATGACCTACTCCAAATGGAAGTTCCTGCTGCGCGTTGTAAAAATAAATGGGCACTTGTTTCTGAGCTAGAACCACATATCAGGAGAAAGAGCTGAATTACATATGTATAATTATAACATTACAAGTATAAAAACATCAATTATATGAATATGTATCTAAGATATGTTTAAACATGTCAAGAAAGTATCTAAAAAGTGGTAAATATTAAAATCTTATACTTCTTTTATTTGTGAGAATACCATTCAAAGGTGTCAGACTGTAGTTTTGAGTGTTGATGTCTGACATATGCTAAACAGAAAGATGACGTATGTTAAATACAAAGATGAATATGTATCTAAGATATGTTTAAACATGTCAAAAAAGCATCTAAAAAGTGGTAAATATTAAAATCTTATACTTCTTTTATTTGTGGGAATACCATTCAAAGGTGTCAGACTGTAGTTTTGAATGTTGATGTCTGACATATGTTAAGTACAAAGATGACTTCTCTCTTGAAGTGTAGTTGCCTCATAATTTTGAAGTCTTCATGGTCAATATGAATTTGAAGTCAGGTCTTGGTTTGCAAGGTGCTGCCAAAAACATATTTTCCATTATATATATATTTGACTTAAGAAATATATGTTCTTTTTTGTTAGTTGTTTCTCTTTGTGCTTAGGTACATTTGGAGCTTTTATACTATCCTTTTGGCATGGAGAATGTGTTTACCAACCCTTTTGCTCACAATGATCCATTGACATCCTTAGAAAAGGTTTTTAAAAGTGCAGCAAATGGAATAGAATGTACTGAAAATGGAAATGCAGTTACAGAAAAGCGAAAGGAGGTTATAATCAGAGGAGTCCTTTCTGTTACTGTGATATCTGCTGAAGACTTGCCTGCAGCAGATCTTACGGGGAAGTCTGATCCTTATGTTGTTCTCACCATGAAGAAATCAGAAACAAAATGCAAAACTAGGGTAACAACCAAAACTAGTATCTCTTACTGTGATAGGCCAAGAACCAAAACTAGTGTCTCTTCTATTATTGCATTGAAAATCCTTAAGATGGGCCTGCAAATAAGATATATGATCAAATTTTGTCTTCTGTTCTACATCTTTTTGCTTGCTTTATTCTTTTTTTGTTTTTGGGGGAGGGGGGGGGGGGGGACATTGGGAGAGGGCTCGAGGAGTACATCTTTTTTTGCATTGCATGTCTATTTCTTCTTTTCACTTTCCGTTGCCTAACTAGTTATCCACAAGATATTATGAACTTACCTAACCCTGAAGTTCTTAAATTTCTCAGGTTGTGAATAAAACCTTAAATCCAGTTTGGAATCAAACTTTTGACTTTGTTGTTGAGGATGGATTACATGATATGCTGATGGTTGAAATTTGGGACCACGATACATTCGGAAAGGTAAAAAATAAATCATGCATCATATATTAATTTTTTACAAGATTTAGTTATTTACCCTTTCTTGATGCCTTGAGGACTCCAGATTGATTAGGTATTGAAGTTTAAGGGAGATTCCTAGATAAACTTTAGTTTACAAAAGATAAGTAGACCAAATAATTATAGAGATGTGTAAATATGTTACAGATGAGTTTCATTGAAAAATGTACTTAACATAATTACATGTACTTAACATAATTAATTTAGTCTACTTATCTTTTGTAGACCGAGTTTATCTCAGATTTTTTTTTTAAATACCATTGTATGAACTGCCAATCTTCTGTTAGATATGCTGGCAGTTGAATGGATGTTGGAAATCTCCATGGGTATGCTCTGTATCACTGTATGGGGTACTAATCATCGCATTAATCAAACAAACAGATATAGATGGCTTCTTAATTGAATTGATAGTCCTGATTAATGGTTGTCTGTGCCATGTAGTCTTCGTTTCCAGTCTCATGCAAAAGAAACCTTCACCTGAGACTTGTAGCAGTGACGTTTGATGTTAGATTAGAATATTATGTTTAAACATGCTGCACATAAGTTTAAATAACCATAGACAACTTAGTTTTGGTTGATTTCTAATCGGATACTTTGAGGTTTCGCTGACAGTTCTGTCCGTGACTGATGCAGGATTATTTGGGCAGATGCATATTGACCCTTACGAGGGTCATATTGGAAGGTGAATATGAAGAACGTTTTGAGCTGGATGGGGCTAAATCTGGGCATTTGAAATTGTTTCTCAAGTGGTTGCCCCAGCCGATTTATAGGGATTCCTGAATGTCCCTTTCCGACATTTTGACACTACATAACGTATGTAGATCATAACTGTCTTCCACATACCTTGATTTATACAAATTTTGCAGTGTGTAATTTGTATGAAAATACAGTGAGATGTACATAATTGTTTCATTCCATGGTAACGTTATAGAGATCCAAATTATCCTCTTTATTTTTCTTGCTGCTCCTGGTTGGTATTAGTCGGCTCACTGCTGTCTGGTCGTCAAGATGTCAGTACCAATGTTGGCTGATTATCTTTTAATTAAAAATTTTGGGGGTCCCGTCGTTTGTGGGGCACGCATAAGAGTAAGTAGGAAGAGATAAAGGCGGAGGAAAACGTGAAGATAAAAGATAAGTGTAAAGAGGAAATGGGACTGTAATTTTTGAAAATCTGTTAATCTATTGCTCTTTTGAATTTACTTTTATAATCTTACAATTTTATTAGCTTTTCTTGCAAATAATTAAATAAAATATGGATGTATTTTAAACTTATTGAGACCAAAAAAACCCAGATGTTTTCTCTTTGTCCATAGTAACATGGGAGCTTAGAAATTATTAGATGACATGTTTTTATCACTTAAGTGCATATTACCTGCTTGCAAAAGTGATTGGTGTAATTTCAGTGATTGCTAATTTATAATAATGTAGTTAAGAGAAGATTTTGTCTAGTATTTATTAACAGAAGTGATATCAAATCACTTGAAGAACGAACTGCATGTAGGCTGCCAATCTTGCCATTTACGAAGTTTATATTCAATGACAGTTACCTTGATTAGGGAATCGTTAAATTTTGGACTGCGATCAAAATCTGTTCAAAAAATAAAATTTAAGAACACAACTTAATCGCCTAGGTTATAAGAAACTACTTAATAAGCAAATTATTACAATCATGAAATATATCAAGTGTACATTTATTTAGAATGCCATGTTTTTCTTACTCTCTCTCCTCCAAATTTTCTCCTGAGTAATTTATTCAGGATAAAAGATAGAACTGGCTCCTTCTCTCCAGAAACCAGATTCGAACACTATGTTTAATAGTCATTAACGTGTGGAGTACAGAACAAGCATTTAGGCTAAGTTAATAGATCATTTTTTACGACTTGCATTTCACTCACTGGGAGAACTGAAAGCCACATATCTTCGGGTAGACAACATTTTTGCTCTTTCCACAACTTTACTTGAGAGATTTGAGTTCCTATAAAACGGTGGCAATCCTTCCAACAACACTGCTTACAAAATACTTCTTCAGTTTTCTTCTTCTCCTATTGCTTCCCCTGCGTGACCACAATTCAACCATGTCAACGTACATAAAACTGAGAATTCAGAGATCAATACTCTGATTTTCTTATTATTTAAGTTTGAATAGAGGTAAAATATAAAGAGAGGGATGGACAGCTTTACACCCTCTTGAAAAAGAAAAAATAGAAAAATAAAACATAATAAAAAAACTTAATTAAGATCTGATTACAATAACATTAGAAAAGATATAAAAAGTCGACTTAACCAGCAAAATGAAAAAATAAAGACATTTAAATTTGAAAATAATCATAAGTTAAATGTGATTTACAACAATTAATCACATGTCAAATGTCATTTCCAACAAAAACCAACATTTTATTGTCCCAAGCATCATGATTCTAACATAATGACGAAAGGTGCTCTACACATAAAATACAGCTGCATTGACTAGATGTGAGTGCGAATCCTACACAATAAGGCCCTTACGTGAGATAGAGAAAGCATGCTAAGCTATTTGTAGTTTATGAATATCTAGTCAACCAAATTACTTTATGAGCCAGTTATTGCGATCCAGTATCAGAGTAATATGTTAACTTTTAACTTCTGGGGTTTTAACACTTCTAGTAACCTCCAAGACAGGTTTTACCTTGTGTTATTTAGCACATAATCCCCAGGTTCACATGACCACCGGGAATTCTTAGTTGCTTGTGGCACATAATTCAACCCCAAAATTTACGAGCATAAGGTTAGTAACTATTTTGGACTTCTGCGGTTCTACTGGTATTATCATACTGTTCTGGACTTTCTTGGAAAAGTTACCCGTAGCGAGGAGTGTCTAGATTCCAGTGTTTTGTAACACAATTAAGAAATGTAATGAAAAATATTGATCTGATTCACAAAAACAGAAAGCAATGCAGGACTCTTGGCTTGCTACTTTGATCTCTAAAGCAAGACAAGGTGAAGTGAACCTACCAATATTGGTTATGCAATACAAAAGAGTCAGTTGGCACTTTCTTGCCATCATCATTGCGATTCCAATGGTAGATGGAATGACTCCTATTTTTTATCTCCAGAGTGGAGTGTCCATAGCTGGCTTCTCGAAAGGCAGAATATTCTGGCTGTGGTTCTGTAAATCTGCACAGCCAATGAAGCAATTGAATACAGACATACTATATCTAAACAAGGATTTTGATTATGAAGGAATAACTAGAGACATATATTAAAGGGTCATCAACTCCTGAGTAAATGATTAGCAATGTCGACAAGAAAGTAGCTCAGATTACCTTCCAGCAAGACCTTCTTGATTTCCTCCGTCTCCTACTGTTATGTACACAGGTGCTGCTTTGTCTGGTATGGGGTACCGGTTGCCGTTTGTTATGTTGTAGTTTACATTGGAGAATCGGTACTGAAAACAAGACAGATGCATTCAACACATAATAAGAATATAGTGCAGCTAACAAGTAGTCATGATATCAAACCAAGGCTTAATGGGATCCTCCTTATCAACCTCGCATCATCATGACTAAAGCATCAAACAGGATAGCTGCCCTTACTAGTAATTCAACATGCAACTGTTTGCTAGTGCAAGAACAGAAAACAGAACAAGGTCAACAAACATGGTTGAGAACCATACTGATCTTTCATAAGCATGGACATGGCCAGCAAAGACCACATCAACTTTGTAGTGAATGAACCAGCTCTCAAATACTGCCCGCATGCTTTCACCCTCCATATAGTGAGCTTCATTACTGTTGTAGAGTGGAACGTGCATGAGAACAATGAGCCAAGGTGTCTTATCCCTATCAACCCTCTTCAACTCTTCGCGGAGCCAGAACCACTGGGGTGTGTACTTTACTGTCAGGAATTATAAGTATTTTGACATATTAGCCATCAAGAAAGCTGATCCCACTTTCAAAGAAGACTAAGTACACTATAACAAAACTCGGCAAGCATTGACAGTGTCTATCTGGACCAGAACAGAAACAGCCATCATTAACAGTATCTAAGATTCTTAAAACCTGAAAATACCAGAATGAGACTCCACCATTCTTGAATATGAACAAATAATTACAACCTGCACTTGAGCCCTGATGAAAAATAAATTTCTTTTCTATTATCAGTTTCCCTTTTTTTTGGGGGGGGGGGGGGGGGGGTGTGCAGCAGCGAGGGTGTTACAATACTCAATACACTAGCCATGAAGCAGAAATTGTGGAAATTTGCTGCGATGCTGTATGCTGAATAGAGTTTTTTTTTTTTTCATATGAACAAATTTTTTTTTCCTACTTTTGAACCCATACCAAATTGGTTAAAACTTGAAACGTACTCTGACCACATTAAAATATAATGCCATGTTGCATAATTAACTATGTGATTCCATCTCTTCATGAACAGTTGATTTCTGTAAATATCCATGAGTTTCTCTACAGAAGAAGATGATTACATATGTTTATGTTCTTATATGCATCAAATTACATACACTTCCTATTTGAAATCAATGGTATTGTGTTGTGAAAGAAGAATGGCATTTGCTACCTGGTTGTTACACCATGCATAATGCTATATAGGGAGAGATAAATTACTGATATTATGGTTTCAAGCTCGAAAAATATAGTCTACATGTAAGAGCTACTTGAATTTTACATGACCTTTTCAACCCAAATTACAATAACAGAATAGAACTGTCGACCAATATGTAAATATGAGTTGACAGTATAAAAAGAGATTAGTTAGTAGTTACCAAATGACGAATAGCTAGATAGCACAATGATATGAGCAGATGCACGCCTAAAAGCATACCAGAGGGGGCTGTTGCTTTTGGAGGCCAAATAAGGAGTAGCATATCTGTGAAGATAGGATTTGAAAGGCACAAGTTCCCCCTGACCACGAAGATTCAGTTAAAAGCAACATAGAGCCAATTTTATATCTCATAATGCAAAGGGTAGGTCAACTTCAACATAGGCAGTGGGAAAAAAATAAATAAATGAATAACCTTACCTAAAGCAACTTCACAATTTCAAGTTAATTTTACAACACATCTTCAGTATTTAACTCCCTAGCATGAGGCAGCAATTCAAGCTTGGACATAATAATAAAACAATAGTTTGAAAGAATTAACAGTCAGCCAAGTCATACTTGATAGAGGAGCTTTGCAATGTAACAAAAGTTAGTTCCTTGACTTAAAATATGCTCTTGTGGACAACGATTAAGCATAATACAAGAGAAGGAATAAATCCAGTCAAAACTTGGAGGAATTCAGAACATCCCTAGCGCCCCCCCCCCCCAAAAAGAGAAAAGAAAAAACCTTCTAATTCCTAATTAAGAAAAGGAAATCTGAAACTGTTGTTTATTAGTTGATTGGTCCAGAAAATAATAAAATTTTCATTTTGTAAGTGATTTAGTTCACATTGCAGACAAGAATATCTAATGCATGCCAAGCTTAAATTTGTATTCTACCATGTAGGGCATGAACTCAATTTCATGATTTCCAGCAGACCAAATCCATGGCTGATATGCTGTACTCCTTTCAATAAACTGACCCCATGTATCCCATCGTAAACCAACATCATTATACTGATACCTATCAGCATAAGAAAGGTCTCCAACAAATAGGACAGTCTGCGCTCCACTCTTCATGTAGTGGTCAAGAGTGGAAAGAGAGTTATACGTTTGGCCCAAATCACCTGTAACATACATAAAATAACCATTTATGAAAATCAAATTTTCAACTAAGAAAGAACTAAAGCAAAATGTAATCCTGACTGAAAATACTTTTATGAATTAGCAGTTGAATGAGTCTGCAATGTTATATAGATGGCAGTGAAAACATAACTAAAAGTAATATTGAAAGTCTGGATGAATGCATTAATTGAGGATGCAATAAAACATTTTCCGGTAGCATAGTAGAACATGCTTCAAAAATGGACAACACACCTATGATCCCAAATTTGTAAGGAGCATCTCGCTCAACTTTGGGAGGTGTTTCAAACCAAAATTCTCGAGAAGAATCACCACTTCCTAGTCTGTAGTAGTACTTAGTGTTATACTGAAAAGAGCAAACCATGAGATTAACAAAGTAAACATACTCATAAAACAAACGCAAGAAGGGAATTATAAAAATATGTGTAAGAAAAATGAAAACATGTGTGCTGATGTCGACAATTACCTCGAGGCCTTCAATAAGACAATGATGAATATAGCCAGACTTGTATTTGTAGAAGGTATAGTTTGTCATCGTGCTTTCTGCACTAAATTGAAATTTATTCTCTAATGTGCCATATTGTACTTTGCTGGGCCCTGGTTCATCTGCTGTCACCCATGAAATAATTACTGCTTTTCCATCATAGTCACCTTGGGTGATATGCACCTAAAGTGGGAATATTCAGTGTAGCAGAGCCACCATAAGTTTATAACTCATTGATATTATGTCACTGTTTAAAAAATAATAATAATCCAATCATGGTCAATTAAGCCATTTTTCACATTTCAAATAGATATTTTAAAACATTAGAATGGTTATCATGTAAACCTATGTGTACCAGTTGCATCAATACTTCCACTTGTGTATACTTCTTTCTTACACGGATCTCATATTGTGAATGGAAGCCCAAAACTTTCTGTTCACAAAGTCTGAGATGTTCTTGGATGAGCTAGTGAAAATAGTATGGTACTAAGTAGTTCTTTAGAAAATGTCCAATGACTTCTTCATATAACATCAGGGAGCAAATAAGAGATGCCGCCTTGTTGGTTCTATAAGACTTACTTGTTGGGGTGCATTATGACCCTTTGGAACTGCAAATACTTCGTTATCAAGAGGGATGTCAACAGATGGCCACTCTGATCGTATGAAACTGCTAGTGATCCCAGCATTTCCATACTGTATAGAGCTCAAGAAGATAAAGGAAGCAAAAACAAAATTAAGAAACAAGGTTTGCGTCCTAGCATCCAAATCCAGAGACATGATTGTGGGACAATCAGCCTAAGAATCCTAACTACCTGCATTCAAGAATATCAAAAGATGTCATTTTGTACCATATGGGATAAGAAGTGAAAACGTGAGGCTTTAAGTAGAAGTAGTTTTATTTTAGAAAATAAAACCACCAAATTACATCTCAAAATTTTCCCCAATTCTCTCAGGAGAAAAAATTCAAAACTAAATTTCAACTGCAGCCGCGTTTTGCATGAAAGCAGGTAGAATATACTAATTGAACGCTAAGAGTAGTTATTTAATAAAGGGGCAAGTTAGCTTCAAAATTGTTTAAGTTGATGTTAAAAAGAGTCAGAGAGACAGATCCTCTTTCAGCAGGTCAGTGCGTATTAAGTAAATACATTTAATTTCCTTCTTTACAGCATTGCTCTTCTAAATACCCTCGCCAGAAGATACCTGAATCCACTAAAAAAACAATTGTTAATTACATGATCAGTTTTCCATGAGCAAGCATGTCAACTGTTCGTGATCTGAATCTGAACTATGCAACAGCATTAGCATTCGCATTAATTAACATCACAGTTAAAACTTAGCTCCCACAGCTTAAAACCTACATTTTTGTTCTAGATAGAAGTACAACTAACGATTAAACAATCAGGCGTTTACAAATATGAAATCAATGACTAATAAAATTAAGCATAAAAAATATTCTAGATTTCAGTTTAATAATCATAATCTTCTAAACGTAGATATATCAGAAATGCGAGAGAGAGAGAGAGAGAGAGAGAGAGAGAGAGAGAGAGAGAGGAGCTCGCCTTGAAGCATTTGCAGAGATGAGGAAGAGAGGGAAAGAGGGCGATGATCGATATGAAGGGTAAGATTTGGTGGAAGCGTAGATTAGAAGGGACGAGGTGTCGGAATGGCTTATGGTGGGAGGGAACCGCTTGTAATGCCCACAGGAATGTCCGTACACGTGGCATTATTGTACTGGATGGGACACTGTCACCGAGTTGGTCGGTCGCGTCGCTTGGCGTCTCATCTATATGGATCCGGATCCCTGCCCATCCTCAATGCATGTGCAGTATCATTTAGATTAAATTTAAATAGTTTAAATTTAATTTTTTATTTTTTTAAAATTTTTAATTTAAATTATTATTATTTTAAAATATAATAATTAAAAAATTATTTTTTATTTTTATTTTTATTTTTTAAATTAATAAAAATATCAAATATAAAAATTAAAAATATCAAATATGAATCATTTAAATTTAATTTTAATAATTTAGATTAAAATAAATAAAAGATGAATGAAGAAAGAATAAATAGAAGATTTGAATTTCCCATCTTTAATGTTTGATGGAGATAAAAATAAAATAAAATAAGTTAGAACAGTAATTTAATTTTTTTTATTTTTTTATCATTTTAAAATAATTTTATAAGTTTTTAAACCATCTCATGAAATTCTTTTTTTAAGTAAATTTTTTTTTTGGGCCAACGTAAGTAAAATTTGTTAAGGCATTAATATTTATTAATTTCTACATTAGTATAATGTTATGTGTTTTTTTAATGTAATTTAAGATGTGATTGTGAGGTGCCACCTAATAACTAAAAATAATAATAATCAGAGTGCCTAAACCGAAAGTAGCATCTCCTTCACCTTCACGCCTCTTCCTTCCCCGCTGTAGGGTTATCGTCTGCTGGGGCAGGAAGAAAATTTGATAACAGTTCCAGGGGTTTCTGCTAAATCTGTTATACTCTGTATATGCAATTAAGAAAATAAATCAAAAAAGGAAAAGAAGGTAGAGACAATGATGCCCGCAAGAACATATGCTGCATCATTACAAAAATGGCGTTCCCCTTCAACAATGAGGAGTCAGTTTCAGTAGTCTGGCCATCCCTAATTTATACTGATTAGAAGGACATGAAATGAGAAGGAAAAGAATGTATCAACAAACGAGTTAGCTGGGTCCTACAAGAGAAGAAAACAAAGAAACAAAGGCCCTGTTTAATTTGGGCCTGTTTAAAATTGTTTTTGTTTTAATGTTTTTAAAACAGGTGTTTTTAAGAACAAGTTTTTGAGAACAAAAAAATTAAAAAATCTGTTTGAATCATTATTTTGAAAAGTACTTGTTTTTTATTTTTTACCTGATTCTGTGGAACAAAAATTACAGAACACTTAAAAAGTGTTTTGAGTTTTTTGTTTTTGAAAACAAAATTTTGTTTTTTTGTTTTACAAAACACTTCATTAAAAACACATTATCAAACAGGTTTTTTTGTTTTTTTGTTCTTGAAAACAAAAAAATTGTTTTACAGAACTGAATCAAACAGGCCCTTTGATTCTGCAGAACAATTTTTTTGTTTTCAAGAACAAAAAAATAAAAAAACCTATTTGATAATGTGTTTTTAATGAGGTGTTTTGTAAAACAAAAAAACAAAATTTTGTTTTCAAAAACAAAAAATTCAGAATACTTTTTAAATATTTTGTAATTTTTGTTTTACAGAATCAGAAAAAAAACAAAAAATAATTACTTTTCAAAATAATGATTCAAACAGATTTTTTAATTTTTTTGTTTTCAAAAACTTATTCTTGAAAACATATGTTTTAAAAACATTAAAACAAAAACAATTTCAAACAGGCCAATCCTCTTGACATTGTTTGGTTGTTGAGAAAAGGAAGAACAACGTAAGATAAGAAATGAAATAAATCTTGTCGATTGTGTTAAAACTTAAAAAATATCCAAAAGGGAGAGGTCAATTAAAAGTCCAAAGGTTTCATTTGAAATAGTTTGAGAGCAGGGGAGTGATTTGTTTCCTCTCGCTAGGAGCCAGAGTCCAAAAATTAAAAGACTAAAATAAAGAAAATAAGGCCTTGTTTGTTAAATTATTTTTAAAATAATTTTTTATTTTTTTAAAAAAATAAATTTATTTAATAATGTATTTTTAATAAAATATTTTATAAAATAAAAAAATAAAATTTTATTTTTAAAAACAAAAAAATCATAACATATTTTAAATATTTTATAATTTTTATTTTATGAAATAAAAAAAATAAAAAATATTTATTTTTAAAATAATGATCTAAACAAATTTTTTAATTTTTTTTAAATTTATTTTATAAAATATTTATTTTAAAAATAATAAAATAAAAATAGAATAAAACACGATCTGAATCTACACATGATTCTTTGCTAAACAACAATTTTTTTCTCGTGAAAAATTCACAATACGCTAAGCATTTAACATCAATTCATAAGCAAATGAATATGCTCATAACTAAAAGAAATTGAAAAAGAAAAAAAAAACTGACAGAAAGGAATCATTGCGAAACGCAAAGAATCTCAGAGATCAACAAATTGAGGATAAATGCGCTAGAGAAGAAGAGAGAGATCCGAGGGAACACCGAATCAAATGTTTCTTGAAGAGGTGTGAAGGTGAACAAGATACGGCACTGAGGGGAATCATTACCCGCTGAGTAATCGTCAAAGTTGGTAGCCAGCCACTCGGTGAGGGGGTCGGAGAAGAAGAAGTTACTCCGATCAGCAGTAACCAAATTGCCCCAAATTCTGACTGGGTGGGCAGTCTCGAAGAATGTGCATCACGGACTCTCTTTGGCAGCATCTATGGCAAGAAGCAGAGCCTCCTCCCTAGGTACTTCGAAAGGCCTTTGAGTGGAATTTGTTGTGAGCCACTTGCCAAAGAAAATATCCAAATGTTTCAAGCCCTGGCCATTTCCACACGAGACTCCAAAGTGCCGCACGGGTTCTGTTTAGCTCCCCCATCAAGTTTGCATAGCCACTTATCACGGTGTCGTCATTCCAACGAACAGTATCCTGTCCGAGGTCTGCATTGAGAGGGAGGTTAGCAAGGACTTTCAAGTATCCCTCTCTTGTTAGCAGGAGTTGAAGCGTCTGAAAGTCCCAATCACCACTCGGATTCGTTGCTTCAGTAGTTCAGTTACCTTCTAGTGCCTGATTTCCTCACCGACTTCCTGTGCAGCCTCGTGTTATCCCTCCTATCATGCGCGTTCGGATTCTCCACTTTGCAGGTGTGAAGCAGAGCGTGCTTTGCAATAAAATAACGTCGTTTGGGTGAGTAAATTTCCTCCGTCTATTTATGGAGCTTGAGTTCGCTGGATTAAGGACTGAGGACAGAAGCTATGACAATTATATTTATGACTCTTGTAGGTGTGTTTGTGAATATATAATTGTGGCTTCATCTTATTGATGTTCTGATATTGCATTAAAATAAGAATGAATATGATTAAGTTACCTCTTAAAATACAAAACAACCCACAAAGTTGTTGAAAATATTGTTGAAAAACCCTTTGAAAATGTGAAGGTGAAGATGCTGAAACTTCAAAGCTGCGTTAACGAAGAAGCTAAATTAACGGAGACGAAGAAGAAAACTCTACTAACAACCTTGATTTTCCGCTCAATAAAACAAGGCAATTGGCTGAAGAAGGGGATGCATAAACGCTGCATTTTTCTTCAATTTCTCCAGCTCGAAGATATGTTTAAGGGAGGGCTTCGATCAGACGGTTCGGTCAGGGTGTGTTTAGATGAGGGTTTTTTTTTGGAGGGGAGGAGGATAAAATATTTGATTAAAATAATTAGGAAAAAAAAAGAGGGGAGGGAAAACAAGTTTTGGAAAAAAAGAAAGTTTTTTAATTTGTAATTTATTTTATTATTTTTTATTTTTTTAATATTTAATAAAAATTAAGATAAATTTTTTTATTAAAAATAAAAAATAAAAAAATATTAAAATTTATATTTTTTTAAAAAAAATTGATATAAATATTTTTTTATAAAAAAATTAAAATAATATAAAAATAAATTTATTTAAATATAATTATCTTTTTTTTAAATCAAATAATAATCTTTTTTTTCTTTTAATCAAACAAAATTTATTATTATTTTTTTCTCTTTTCCAATCAAACAGAGCTCCTTAGATTTCTTTTTCTCTTTCTCATTTCTTCCATTAACTTCCTCTGTTCCCTTTCCCGGTTGAATCAAACAGAGCCTCAGATGTTACTCTAAAATAAACGGCTGCAATCATGTCTTCATGAGCAAAACGATATCATTTTATTGCAAAGCACAGCCCACTCTTCTCCCCCACTAAGTAGTGTGTCTGAATTTATGGTGAAAAATCGCGTTGAAGTAAAAACGACAAATTGTGACTTTGTAAGAAACGTGATTTTGACTCATAAACGCGCAGAAACAAACACACCCGTCGACAATCTGGACGCAGAAGGAAGTAGTCGCACCATTCTCAAATGCAGACAAAAGAGAACGTGTCCGTATAGATTGGGATGCTATGCAACAGAGAGTCCTAAAACACACCCGTAGACAATCTGGACGCAGAAGGAAGTAGTGGCAACATTCTCAATGCGGACAGAAGAGAACCCTAAAATTGTCTCAGCCTTTTCTCACATTTTTTTTTTTATAATTTTATTTTAAAAATTGTGTCTCTCACAGTTTTTCACTGCAAGTTTACTGCGGATGAATCCTCGCGATCCATCTCCGTCCATATGACGCCAAACAGAGAGAAGGTCACACCACAAAGGAGAGCAACAGCTTCCCGCGTGTGGAAAAGAAAAGGCATACCCTTATTATATTTATACTTGGGGGCGTGGGACCACAGTATTTCATTCCCTGAACGGAGCTTCCATGCCAATTTTAAAATAGAAGGCATGCTTCATTTATTGTGCAAGCCCCATTCTCTCTTGGTTTACATAACTCGGCCCAGTTAATCAAATGTACTTCGCATGCATCTGGGCAGTGGCGGAGGCAGTGCTCCAGAGGGTGCAATTTCGTTTTAAAAATAATAATTAAAAATAAGATTTTTTTATTTTTTATTTTTAAAAGAGTGAATTTTATTATAAAAATAAACTATAAATAATGATATTTATTTTTTTATAAGACTAATATTAAATGGGTTTAAAAATTTTTGTTAGAATTTATTGATTTTGAGTTAAGTTATCACATATTTAAAAAAATTTTAAACTCAATTGTATTTAAATTTGATTTAGGTTAACAATCAAGTGGATTCAAAATATAAAAATATAAAGAATAAAAAATATAAAATATTAAGAGTAGAGATATCAAATATTAAAACTTATATCCCTTATTTATAATTTTATTTTTTTAAGTGAGAGGGTGTATATGCACTCCTTCAAACAAACGTGGCTGCATCTGGGTCATGTCCCAATTGTAATTTTCAGTATCATGACAAATAGACTTCGGAAGCCAAGTCTTCATCGGTTACATGGGAATGGAGTTTAAGACAAATTTGGTTAAGGATGACACTCCCCGTCATACTGAGGCTTTTTTGGTTTTTTGTTTTGGTTCCATTAAATAATTTTTGGAGTAATTTATGCATTAACGAGATTAAGTCCTTTTGATATTTTAAGGGCAAAGTCAATACATTAATTGAATGAGTTTTTTCATGGGTAAGAATTTAAACAATCAAAATGAGGAACATACTTTTTTTGACTAAAAAGTTAACTCCTTAAAATATATTAATGGTGATATATAAATGTAGGATATTTATTGTGTAGATTTATTTATATTTACAGAATCCATTCATAAATAATAATAATAATAATTTTAATAAAATGAAACTCCTGAAATTATTTGTAAATAGTATTATTTTTCCCAAAGTGAAGGATAAATATTGATTAATGAATTTATATAGATAGAGTTTACACAAAAATATCTATAAATACGTTTGATCTCCTATACATGTATATTTCAAAAACAATAACATTTCTTCTAATTATTTGAAAAAATTATAAATAAAATTTAATTTAATTTTTTGTTTAATATTGAGAGCTATTATCTTATTAATTAATATTTTGAAAATATTTTATATCACTTCAATATCAAATAAGTTAATTCCCCTTTGTTCGTCTTTATATTGAACTACCAATTTAAATTTTAATCATGTGAAATGATATAAGTAAAATGACTTATATATATATATATATATATAATGTAATTAAACTTTTATGATTATATCATTAAAATAAATTTTTTACCTAAAAATAACCAATAAAATTAATGTTACACAATCCAGTCCAATTGTTACTGTCAATTAATGTTACTTAACACGTAGTGTGGAATGGGCAGGGGGCACAAACTACCTTTCATCTAAGTTATATTGGATTGAGTTAAAAAAAAAAAAAATTGTTTAGATTAAGTTGAGTCGAGCACTAAACAAATATGACCTAATTTATATAAAAATTTTATTTTTGTGCACGGTTAAGAATGAGTTCTGCATTTCATTTTTTGTTTGATAGCATTCACCTTAAAAGAAGAGATGTTATCTTTTATAAAAATCCATAATCTTGGTGGGGATAACTTAAAAGTTTTTGCTTACACAATTTATGAAAATAATAAAAATAAAAAAAAAACTTTAAAGCTATAAATTAAAAATAGTTATTATAAAAGATTTTAAAATTTAAAAATTTTTTAAAGGCCCAAAAGATTAAAATTTTTAATTATAAAAAAAATTATACTTTCGATTATAAAATTTATAAACTCTTTTTATTGTTCATTTAGTTTTTTTTAATTATTTTTTAAAAAATAACTTTTTATTGTTAAAATTTTTTAAATCTTGAAAATAATTTGAAGATATGATATTTTTTACAATAAATATCTTTAATTTATAATTTTAAAATATAATTTTCCTTTAAAATTATAAAGGACATACTATTATGGTGCACATCAAATCCAGCGTAAATGCATAGGGAATCTTCCGTACTAGGGTATCACAGTGAAAACTGGAAAAGCAATTGTACAATGAACTTGTTCTATTAGGCTCACGAAAACCCACGATGGTTTGTTTTGTTCATAATGAGCTGTGCAATCAGTTGGATTTCCTTTTCAATTTTTCTGATTGAAATGTGAATTGACATACAACTTGCTTGTTTTGATACAAGCACGCTAATTTGCATTTACTTTTGGACAAAGACGCGTGAAAGCCCTATTAATTATTACATCCAAGTCTTTAATAGAAGGATAAGAAATTTTATTCTTGGGAGCTTCTTAATAATGACGTAGTCTGCAAATCCGTGATGACCAATTAGATTAAGAAAGCATAATCTAAATGCATACAAACAAAAACATTTTTAAAATTTTTTAAAATAAATTAATAATTTAATATTTAAAACATCATTCTCTTTTTTATTTAATCTTTTGCAGATAAAGAATTTTAATTAATCATCCAATCAAAATAGTTCCTGACATTAGACAAAATTAGAATCACTCAATAAATTAATTAACATGATATAAATTAGAGATTTCATTGTTGATAATTGATAATTTGAACTTAGTCAGATGTCATTCTTTTTTTTTTTCCAAACAACATCATTTTTCTTAATTTCTCGAAACTCACAAGACCATAAAAATCAAACAAATCAATATCTTTTGGAGGAAAAAGAAAAAAAGACATCCAAACAAGTCTAGATCATTAGTTAATACCCAGATAAGCTTTCATTTACATCATATGAACTGTGTTTAACGTAGCGTTTGGATGGGGTGATTATTGGAGAGAAAAGAAAGGGAGGGAGAGAAAACGAAGATTTCCCCCGTTTGTGTCGAGGAGAAATCGGGGGAGAGGAGAGACTCGCAAGGGAAAAGTACAGCAGGTCCCACGCATAATTTTTCCCCTCGAATTTGGAGAGATTAGGAGAGAAAACGCGTCAGTGATAATCATTTCCAAAATTACCCTTTCTTATTACAGTGAAATGTCTGACGGATCCCGTTAAACGCATATACAAATTAGGTTATCTTTTCCATTTTATTGCGGCAGATCTCTCAGGATTTGATTTGCTTTTCGATTCATCGCTTTGTCTGCAGAACTTTCAAGAACTAACTTACTGTTCCAACCATCCCCTGTTTGCAAGGTTTTTCCCTTTTTCCTTATCTTCTTCCTCCTCTTCATCTTCCATAATATCAGTGTATTTGTATTATTCAGATGCGATGGACCGACTTCGTAACACTATTATAATAATGTCCTCACATGCTATCGGAATAAAACCAAAAATTTGATTCTATCTGAAAATTAAAAAGATTAATATTTGCATTTGTGTTTTGTTTTTCTCCCACACGCTAACATGGAACCAACAGAAATGGATGAAAAAATTCCAACCGACAAAGATAGGGAAGACACAAAATATGATATAATGAGCAAACTAATCCTGACATTTTTCATCATATGACATAGGTTGTAATCATGCTCTAATTATGATTTCATTATGAAATTTGTCAAAACCCCTGCTCTGTTTTGTATATCAAAGATTACTTTCAGAATTTCTTTATCTCTGTTCTTATTATATTTCTAGCATGATGTGCAATTTGCAAAATATGTTGTTACCTATTTTGCATAACTGTTCACTAGCGGCATATCTACAATATATATGGAAATCACAAAATTCTTAGACGATGTTGCTGACGACATTCACGATTCTAACTTTGAAGAAGTTAAGCATCTGATAACTTTTGGAGTCACAACTGAAAGTTCAAGATTAAACCATTTGATTGAGGACTTGGAAAGACAAAGGAGTATATGTGTTGTACGTGCTATTTGTTTGATGCTCTACACCATACAATTCTTGGAAGAACTGTCTACCATAGTGAATAAACCCATGAGGGTGAGTGATGTTGAGCGACACAATATGTGGAAACAATTGATGACACGCCTTGAAGATGAAAAAAATTGTCGGGATATTTTACGTATGAGTCCACAAGCTTTCCAACTATTATGTCAAAAACTTCAAAATACCAGGAGAATTAAAGATTCCCGTTGGGTTACAGTTGAAGAACAAGTAGCTAAGTTCCTACATATCTTAGCCCACAATGTTAAGACTAGGACTATGTGTTTTTATTTTTATCATTCGAGAGAAACTATTAATCGGCATTTTCATAATGTGTTACGTGCGGTGGTTTCGCTTGAGGCTAAGTTCCTTGTGCAGCCTTCTGGATCAGAGGTCCCTAGCCAAATTTTTAATAATAGCAAATTTTATCCATATTTCAAGGTATACAATAATATTTTTATATCTTTATATTTCATACACAAATGAGTTATAAATTAAATATGTTGTTTTTAATTTGACAAGATTGTGTTGGAGCTATTGATGACACTCATATTCGAGCAAAAGTGCCTAGAAAAGAAGTTGCTAGATTTCGAGGACGCAAAGATTACCCCACACAGAATGTATTTGCGTCATGTTCATTTGACATGAAATTTACTTATGTCTTAACTGGTTGGGAAGGATCTGCATCAGATTCTCGAATTTTAAAAAATGTTTTATCTAGGAAAGATAACCTTATATTTCCACAAGGTATAGCTAATAATTATAGATTTTTAAAATGTTGATTTAGATTACAATTGTATGTGTTTTTCTTCTTAACTCACTATTTCATTTGCAGGAAAGTTTTACTTAGGAGATGCTGGTTTTCCACTGATGCATGGGCTCTTAACACCTTATAGAGGAGTTCGCTATCATTTAAAAGAATATTCTTCAAGGGCACCACAAAATGAAAAAGAAATTTTTAACCATTGGCATGCTTCATTACGAAATGTCATCGAACGAATATTCAGAGTATTGAAAAAAAGGTTTCCAATTATAGCTAGTGGCACTAAACCATATTATTCCTTTCAGACCATGATTGATATTGTGATAGCTTGTTGTGTATTACATAATTTTTTGATGGGAGTAGATCCTGATGAGAAGTTAATTGTTGAAGTTGATCGTGAATTATTACTTAACCCGCCTAATCATAACGAGGACACTTCTAACCATGGTCAAGAGGAAGACTACAGATAGGGAGCAATTTTGAGAGATAGTATTGCATGCCAAATGTGGCATGACTATCAGAATGGATCATAATTTGGATGATATTAATTTATTTCACAAGTTAATTAGTATTTAATTGAATAATGTATGATGTTATTGTTTATATTATTAAAACATTTAATCAGGTATATTTGAAATAAGTTGTTTCATGTCAGTGTTATATGAATTAAATTATGTCTTTTTTGTTCAATTTTCATTTCAATTGAGTGTTTACGATAATGAATTATGCCTTTTGACCATCAAGTTTTATTCTAACTAGTTCTCCATGGTCTTGAATTATGCCTTTTCTATCCAATTTTCTTTTCAATTGGTTATTCATGATATATGATATTCTATGCAGACACTTAACGATGGCCTCGAAATTAGTTAAGGATAATCTGCGTTGGACGCATGAAATGGATAAAGCTTTTTTAGATGCTCTACTAAAAGAGATGATGAAAGGGAATCGTCCTGATGGGACATTCACAACAGCTGCGTATGATAATGTCCTGCAAGTGCTAAGAACTTCTTTTGGTCCCCATATAACGAAGCAGCACTTGAAAAATTGAAAGAAGACATTGTCGCAATGATTTGGAGAGCTATATGACTTATTTAATGGATTGAATGGATTCTCATGGAATCCTGTTTCAAAATTGTTTGAAGCAGATACTCAAATTTGGAATGAATTGATTGAGGTAGTTTCATTTGTTTCTTGTGTGTGTTAGCTTATGTCTAGTTATTTTCTATTTCATTTCATTTATATTTTGCAACTGGATTGATATATTTGTTATACTATTTGCAGAAAAAATCACAAGCAAAGAAGTGGATGAGTACCCCAGTTATATATTATGACAAATTGTATGAATTATTTGGTGCAGACAGAGCAACAGGAAAGTATGTTGAGAGTGCTAAAGATAAGTTGAAATGTTGGCAAAAAGAATGCATTGATTTAAATGATGGAATTGAAAGGACGAATATGAATGATATAATAACTGAAAGTGAGTTTAATTGGGGATATGAGCCCACTAACTCAACAGCCAATATGGATTCATTCAGTCCAACTGGTGGCAATTCTAATCATTCTACGGGTACTGCATCCTCAAAGGGACAGAAGCGTAAGAAAGTTGTTATTGAAGCAACTGAGGAAAAATATGAATGAATAACTTCAGGGATTAAAGAGCTAGCTGAAGTAATGCGAGATGGCAACTCTTTGCATGATAAATCAATATCTTTATCTGAGAGACAAGTAGTTGTTGCTGAGAAACAAGCTGAACTTGCAGAGAAAGGGCTTGCTATACTTGAAAGAAGTAGGCCCCGTCATTATAGTGAATAGGAGGTATGGGCAGAAGTTGATCAAATTGGAGTAAGTGAGGAATATAAATTGCAATGTTATTTCTTTTTATGCAAGGAAGAAAAGAGTAAGCGAACCTTTTTTGGAGTTCCACGGCACATGCGACTACAAACTTTGATACAAATGATGAGGGATGCTGGCATATCATAATTGGGAGAGGAACATGAGGATAAAATGTTGCTTTCATTTTTTGTTAAATCACTGTTGTGATACTATGTTTGTAGTTGGGCGTAAGCTATTTGTTTCATCGTTAATTGCTGAATTAGTTGTCTATGTTGTTAAAAACGTGAATGTATCGAAATTCAAGATACGATAATGGATAATCATGGATTATTAGATTAATTAGTAATGAAATTTGACTTTTATTTATTATTATGCATGGAGTAAAATAAGCTAAATGTTAAAATATCAAATGTATCAAGGAGTAAAATGGTAAGCGTGGTAAGCGTTAGTTAAAAAAAGTACACCTACTCAAATCAAATTAAAAAAAATAGACATAAAATCAAATTAAAAATAATAATAAAATTGTAAAATATGAAACTATAGAAAATACATGTAAAATCAAATTATAAATATTAATTAAAGAATAGGAAAAAAATTAAAGATAATAGATGTAAAATAAAATTACAAATAATAATGAAATGACAAATCGTAAAATCAAATTATAAATAATAATCAAAGAATAGAAAAAAAATTTAAAAAAAATAGATGTAAAATCAAATTATAAATAATAATGAAATTACAAATCAAACTATAAAAAATAAATGTAAAAGGAAATTATACATAATAATCAAAGAAATAATCAAAGAAAAAAAAAAGACTTGGCAGTCAGACAAAGGTTCGACCAGCTGTTGGTCGGACCTCTGTCCGACTGTGTGACAGTCGGATTCGACCAACTGTTGGTCGAACCTTTGCAGTTGGACACTGCAGAGTAGTCAGACTATCCGACTGCTCTACAGTGGCAATCAGACGGCTTTGTCCGACTGCAGGGGAGTCGGACAGAGATTCGACCAACTGTTGGTCGGACGCGCTTGTCCGACAAACGGCGCCCAATTCCAATTTTTTTTTAAACTTTGATTTTTAATATTTTTTTTCTAAAAGCTTTGATTATTTTAATTAAATAATTAAGGTATTAAAATATATAAATTTATTTCACAATAAGATAATCAATTGAAGAAAACTTTATTGTTTTTAAAAATAAAACGTATTAGAATGTGGAAAATTATTTTAATATTATTGCGCCCAATTCCGAAATCTTTTTTTCTTTCTAAAAACTTTGATTTTTGAAATATTTTTTTTCTAAAAGCTTTGATTGTTTTAATTAAATAATTAAGTTAATACTATTAAAATATATAAATTTTTGTTACAATAAGATAATCAATTGAAGAAAACTTTATTGTTTTTAAAAATATAACGTATTAGAATATGAAAAATTATTTTAATATTATTTAGTGTGTGTGAAAAATCTGAAATTTAATGTAATAAAAATTCAAAAAGTTAATGTTTAATATTAATGAAATGAATATTAGTATTTATCATATTATGTAAAATACAAATGAAATGATATTTATATCAAAATATATATAGTTGTTGTTTAATGTTTCGTAAAATAAACCATGTCAATTTGTATCATTTCTTATTTCTTATGCTTTCATTGCTTGATAACTTTAGATTATTTATTTGGATATGTACAATATATTCATATTATATATATATATATATATATATGTTTTTGTGTAATATATTATTAAAATGAAATTGGATCAGATAGACTAATAGTTGTATTTAAAGATTATATATATATTTCATAGATATATGTTTATAATCAATAACCAAAAGCAAAATACATAAATATATATGTTCATAAACAGTTATAATATTTTTATTTTACAATGCTAATAGGTTTAAAATACCATATTTTTACATTATTCTTCATTGCTATCATCTCCTTCATCGCTATCATCCTTATCTTCAACTTCATCTCTCTCTAGAGACACTGTTGTGTCACCTTTTTTCTTTTGGGATGAACGTCTTCCCCTTGGTTCTCCATAATTACTCTGAGTGATTTGTTGTTACTGGGTGCGCAGTTCTTCAATTTGCCTTTGTTGGTCTTGAAACATACTTTGATATGATTGTGTAGAAATATTAATAACTTCATTACGTAACATATCTTGTATGTAATTTGAGTGTGGATACGGAGGTAATTGACTTGAGGATCCTTCTTCATTATAGGTATACCCTTGTTTGGAGTTTCTAAAAATTTTGCAAGATATGTTACCAAGACCATAAACGGCGCCGCGCTTTTTCCCACCAGCAACACTAATAAACGTATTCATATCAGATGTATTGTCGCTTGAAGCCTAGGTCGTGTCTTTTTGTTTAATATATTCATCCTAAAAAAAATCAAACGATTAGCACCAAAGAAAAATTAAAATTGACACCAAAACAAAAGAATACAAATAAAATATCTAACAATATTTCTAATCTTCATACCCATATAGCTTTTGACTTTTCGTCTACCCATACTTGGGTAGATTTACGTTGATGAGTTTTCATATAAACTTGGGAAAATGAAGGATCCCGTCCCAATTCACGAGCCTACGTAACAAATTAAGAAATAATTTGTCTAATTACACTACATGAGTCTACGTAACAAAATACGAAATAATTTGTCTAAGTATGCCATGTAAAAAGTATAAAATAAATACATTATTTATATATCAATTGTCTAGCATGCTCTTCCATCGATGTAGAACCTCCGGTGTGCAATGAAGCATGGGTGCGATTTTTCTTCTTTTGTGCACTAGTAGAACGAAATGTTTCAGAATCCCAATGGCAACAGAGATCGTCCCAGATGTTTTGTTTAATCCAGTCAGGTCGTTTGCGCGTTTCACGTACATGTCCAATTACATCTTTCAATCGAGATTTTACTCGATTCTTCCAGTTTGCCCAAATATCAAGATGATGTTTTAGTTCCCAGCAATAAAGTTTCTTCTAAATCACATATGATGTCAATAACGATTATACATGTAAAACTTATTTTGTAATTATTTGGTTATTATCTGCAATGTAATAAATAGGAAAATGCATACCTGAAATTCATGAAACTAGAGGTATTGATATTCTGGTGGCACTTCCGTCCAACAATTCCATGGACCATCATATTTATTTTTAAAAATCTTGACAATAGCAATACCGATGTCTTTATCATTTAGGGTAAATCTAACAATATAAAAAATAGTGAAATATATTATTATCCTACAGATAATATTGTTAAACCAAACAATAAAACAAAATGATATACCCTGTGCCATTAGGTCTAATTAGTGTTAGCATCGGTTGATCTTGTTCATTATGGTATTCATTCATGTGCTCATCATCAGGATCGTTAGACTCTTGTTTAAAGTTCTCCGGGGTTGGCTGTGTTTCTTCCCTAGCATTAGATGACTCTGGTTGTGACAAATTACCTCATGTTCTCCGGCCCCTTTTCGAAGACATCCTATAATGATATTTATACCATTTACTACATGCACATTTCTTAACAGTATGTAAAAATATGACATCCCAAGCTTCCCTTCTTACCTTGTGAACTTTGCAGATCTTTGTGGAAAGCTGTCCTCAGTGACTTTCACTTCCTCTTTGATAAATGGGTTGGGGCAGTATAGGGGGAGATATATAGCAGAAAGTTATGTTTATCTATAATGTGTATATATGTCCTTGATGGTGTGACATGCGGGACCAACTGAGAAAGATAAATACAAATGTGGAAGAAAAAGTATTATCATACCATGTGATATACAAGCAAAAGTAAAAAGTACTAACCACATAAGTGCAAAAGATTCCATTGACATATAATATCGCAATATGGGTGGGACCTAATGAAAGTACCAAGCACATACGTGAAAAAGATTCTATTGACATATAACTGGGTGTTTGTTAAGAATTAAATTTAGAACCGACGTCCATGTAGCAAAAAGGATTGTTATCCACCTTATATTACATTAATTACAATTATTATAGGACGCGTTTATAACAACACGAACAAAACATGCAAAACATGCATATGTTATATGTTCAACAATTGCACGTTTGCTTATTTTTTTTTCCTTTACAACTTGAAGCTTTATGTTGCTCACTTGCCCCTTTATGTTGCTGGTAGTATTCATGAATTTGACGTTGCAGATCAAATATTGCACTTTCATTAGCTTGCATTTGGGTCTTGAAATTTTTTAATTTCTCTTCTATATCGGGATGTAGCCGACCTTGTGGACCTTGTGGGTATATGGCCCCTGCCACGCTTGGATATGATAATGATAATAACTCATTTTCTTGTCTACACTTATAACCGAAAGGTGAGTCCTCTTCTACTTTATGTGAAACACTTCCTAACCCGTATACAGAGCCACCGCGTTTTTTTCCCTCCAGCAGCTACTGTCCATAGCGTAACCTCATCTGCCAGGGAGAAATTTTGTGTATTTGCAACTTTTGCAATGTTGGTTTTGAGTCTTGCATATTCATTCTTAACCAAAGCAAGGGAAAAAAATTATATGATAATGATACATAAATGATCTTTCACACAGAGAAATACAAAGTTAGCAGACTTACAAAAGTTTTTTTAGATTTCTTATCTACCCAAGCACTAAAAGTTGGGTTCTGATGTGTTCGAACATGAAGTTCAACCGGAGCTATAGGCCTGCCGAAGTCTTTAGCTAGAGTTGCAGCATGATCAGTGAATGGAATATTGCCACCAGTGTAAAGAGATGAGCCATCTATTGAGTTGGAAGTTCTATTTTGTTTTGCCAGTTCACTTCTTCGTCTAAATTCTATCTTATTCCAATCAGTACATAAATCATTCCAAATATGTTCATCTATCCAAATAGGCCACTTTCCTTTATTTCTGTGATAATAGATCAAATCTTTCAATCGATTTCTTGCACGATCTTTAAAACTGTTGTAAATTTGACGATGATCCTCTATGGTCCAAACGTAATATTTCTGACAATATCATCCAATAATATTTATCAAATCATATACTTCAATGAAATAAGTGTAACAAATGGGATTGTAAACTGCACCTGAAATTCTGTGAACCATAATTGTCGAACGGATTCAAGAACTTCCTTCCATGAATTATAAGGTCCTAGATAATTATGCTTCATCACTGCCATTATATACTCCCATCGGGTGCAAATCTAATAAATGCAGATGAAAAAATAATGTAAAATGGAGTTATAAGCATTAAAGATTTTGAAATGGAATTCATACCCAGTTTCACCATCGGGATGAATAAGTTGTTTCCCCATATCCACTCCAGCTTGAATCTGAGAGTATAAGACTTCTCCATACATTTTACCCATCTGCACAAAGTATGAAGAAATAAGAAAGCCTGTACAATATATATCCTTCGCAGTTCAGAGAAAATCTTAAATGTGTAGCTCCAGGAAAATTATATAGATATAGATCAACTTATTGTTGTTTCTGTGTGAAAGATAAACATTAAGACGGTGTTCACAGTGAATGAAATGAAAATGAAATGAAGTTCAAATATATTCATCATACCTCCACGTCAATTACTACAGCCTTATCTTTGTATGCAAATAACTCCTATTCTTTTGTCATTTCAAACAAAAAGGATAGGATGAAGACAAAGTGAATTGCATACATGTCTTGCTTACTGCTCGTCCCGTGAAGCTGAAGCCAAAGAAAACTTGCCCTCACGTGGAGAAGATAGGATGAAGACAAGGTAAGATGATGAAGAAAGAGAAACGAAAAAGTTTGGAAGGGACAAGGACATGAGGACAAAAGAAGCCATGTGAATGCATTGCAAGATTCATCATATGAGAACGAAGCAAGATACAATCATTCATTCTTATTTGTTTATATATATATTTATTTATTTATGTGAAAAAGCGATAATAACATTTATATTATAACAAAAATTTATGTGATTATCTATATATTTTATTTTACTTAACTAAATATATTTTTATTATGTTAAAATATGTTATACTAATAATATATTTTTATTATGCTAAAATATTTAGGTGGGTGGATTAAATTTATTATATATTAATAATATATTTTTATTACGTTAAAATGTATGTCAAATCAAATTTTTATTAACACAGATGAAGGTGGGCAAATTTTAATATCATATTACTATTGTTAGTTTTTAAATTATTCTTTTAAAAAAATTTTCTAAAAGTTTAAAAAATAAAAAATTAATCGAATCCGAAGAATTACATTTATCCGTAGCCAAAAAAAGAGAAAAAGAAGGAAAAAATCATTCAGTACAATTTGAAAGGTAAAATTGTCTAAAAAAACAGTTACAATTTTTTTCTCTCCCCCTCTCTCCACGTTGCATCCAAACGAGGGAAGAGAAACTTCCTTCTCCGCCCTTCCCTCTCCCCCTACTTTCCTTTCCGCTTCTCTCTCCCTCCACTTTTCTCCTCTCCTATCCAAATGAAACGTAAGTGACATGACTTTGCCTAAGGTAAGGGGTTATTTTGATTGCAATCTTATATTGAGAGATCTTATTTTTAGAGGAGCAAATTAAGAAAAAAAATGATCTTTGGAAAACTAAATTATTACTTTATTTTTTAATTATACCATATAAATTGATAAGTCACATTTTTATTACACTAGACTCATTTAGCACGTAATATAAAAATAAAAATTGAGAACCTAAATAAAAAATATTGGACACAATTGTAAATTATTCTTCCTATAAAGTGCAATAAACCTGAAATGAAAATCATGAACAAAGAATTTGTAAATATTAGAATGTTTATTTTGAGCTTTTTGTATGAGTAGTGAATTTTATGAAAAAAAATATACATTTTTTTAGTGTTGATTATCAGACCAATAGGATTACAATATATATAAAAAATTAAAAAAATTAATATTGATGGCATGGTATTGCATTTATATGTTATAATTTTATTATATTAGATATAAAGTTATCGTTGATTCTTTGCATGAAGCTAAACTATTATCGTAAATAAGGACTCACTTTTTTATATGTTTAAGGTATTTTAAATGTTATCTTTAAATTAATAATAAAAAATGTTATCTCTTGAATATTATGCACTTGCTATTTGAAGAAGTAAGGGGTATGTTATAATTTTGAAGTTTTAAGAGATTATTAAAGTTGTTAGAGATAGTTTGAAAAAAAAAATTGCTTATAAAACAACTAATCAACTAAAGGACAATGATCAATGGACTAATTTAACATTGGATGAAAGGGGGATGACCTTTAGACCTTACTAATTGATTGGTAAGGGTGACCAATTGATTGGTGCTTCTTAAAAAGTTACTAGTTGACTAGTGATAAATTATCAATTGATTGATGTGAATTAGAGAACAATCCAAAAAATCGAAGGGACCAATTAACTAGTCATGTTCACTAATTGATTGGTCAAAATTAGAATGTCAACAACTTTGAAAAAAAATTATAGTTAAAGTGATTGTTGGATTTAAAAGTCATGAGATTTCACTAAATAATAATCAAAAGATTGTCGAAATGTTCAATATTATTTTGAACATTGAGAAACAATATTACTAGAAATTGAAATTTGAACTTCAAATTGGTTTATGAGAAAGAGGCATAATTATTTATAACTTTTGTTATAAAAAAATGGATGTTTCTAAATAACAAAAAAACAATATGATATGTATACCAAAACTTTGTCTTTAAAATACTATAATCTCCTACTTCTTAAATCTGTTGCAAGTATCCCAGAGGAAAAGATTTTAGAATTGTTGAGTGCAATCGTTTAAAGTGTTTTAGATTAATCCTAAAAGCAATTTGCTTGAACTTTACAAAAACCCAATGGGGGCAAAAATTGCTTTAAGGACAATGTGTAATTCACACATTTCAAGGCTTGCAAATCCATTTGTTTGACTCCATTATTGCACTATTTCTTAACAATTGTAAAGCAATGTTTCAATAGAGTCAATAAGTGACTTTGCACTCAAAGTGATGAACCAAAACTTTATCAAACTTAACTAGTTTAATAGACAAAATATTTTTCCTACTTATTGCAATGAAGATTGAAATATTCTAGATCCAAATGTGCAACATATTTTAGAATTTTTTGACATAGACACTGATCAAATCAAGGCTGAAAGGAAAAGAAGGATTGAAGATGAATTACTTTGTTGTGGCCACATACTGAACACTAGGTCTAATTGGCTATATGATCTGTATTGGCAAGCATTAAAATTCAAGTATAACATTGAGCAACAAGGGACAAATAAGTAAATTACTTTGCTTATACTATAAATGATAACACATCTATCATAAATTAAGTATATAATTTGTAACTGCTTGTTTCAAAACTCAAGCATTTGAAACTTGACATTTCTGAACCATTGCAAATTAAGACAATAATGACAAAATTGTCTCAAAGTTATAAGGATTACAAAAAGAAATTACTATATACTATTAAAAATTTCAATGTGGAATAAATTTTGAAATATTTTACAATCGGAAAAGAAATTAAAAATTTGCAAAAGAAGCATTCAAAATTTATTTTTAAGGTTAATTATATAGAAGCAAGTAACGAATCTCATTTTAGAAATAATAAAAGAAAAAAAACCCTAAATCTGATTCTTTCCAACATAAACTAAAAAAATAAAATTCAAAATCTTATTATTATTGCGGGAAGAATGAGTATTTCAAGAGATATTGCATATTTAGAGAGAAACAAGAGTTAGGTTATACTAAGATTGCAAACATGATAAACAATGAAATAGTAGCCATGGTTTTAGATGTGCATATTAATATGGTATCTAAGTAGAACATGGCAATAATTTTCAAAATCTTTTTACTGGTGGTATGATTTTAGTGCAACCATACATGTTTGTTACGATAAAAATTAGTTTAAGACATATGAGACTGTGGGATAAGGATAATAAGTCTTTAGGGAAAATGCTAACATAGCAAAGGTAATTAGGAAATACAATATAAAAATACAATTTACTTTTAGAAAGAAGTTAGTATTGCCAAATGTACATGTCCTAGACAATAGAAAAAAATCTCATTTTTGTAAATTTGTCGTGTAACAAAAGATTAGAGGCTATCCTAGAATCTAACAAAATTGTAATATCTAAAAATAGAGTATTTGTAAAAACAAAAAGGTTATACTTTATGATAAGATGTTTGAATTAAGCATTAATAATAATATGTCTAATTCTATTTATATCATTAAGTTTCCTATTTTATTGTGATGTGATAGATTAGGTCATGTTAATTGCAAATCCTTGCAATACATGTTTACACATGAACCGATTTCAACAAATAAAATAGTCTTAAGAAATGTGAAATTTGTGTACAAGCCAAAATGATTAGAAAACACTTTCAAATAATAGAAAGGACAACTAAATATTAGATTTGATACATTTTGACATATGTGAATTTAATAATGTTCTAACTAAAGGTAGAAGTAGGTATTTTATAACTTTCATAAATGATTGCTTTAGAATTACCTATGTCTACTTGATGAAAACTAGAGACCAAGCTTTTGATATTTTTTATTACTATTAGTCAAAAGTTGAAAATCAAAGGACTAAGAAAATAAAAAATCTTAAGTGTGATAAAGGTAGAAAATATTTTTCTAATGAATTTTCACAACATTGTGAGGAACATCATGTTGTACATCAAGCTAGCGCTTCATATATACCATAACAAAAAAGTGTAGCAAAAAGAAAAAAATAGGACATTGATGAAAATAATAAATATCATGATATTAAATGCTTAAATACCATTGATTTCATAGGGTGAGACCTTGTTGACTACTTATTATATAATTAGTTAAAATTCAAAATCATCCCATATAACTTATGGAAATGAAAGGAACCAAACTTGAATATCTTTGAGTTTAGGGTTGTTTAACATATTATAGAGTTTTTTACCCTAAGAGAAATAAATTAGAATTAAGGGCACTAAAAAGTGCTTTTGTTAGTTATGCTAAAAATTCAAAAGCATATAGATTATAATGTTATTGTTGAATTAGTTGATTAAGAATTCTTTAAAACAAATTTATCAATGATTTTACTAAAGAACAAAATGAACAATTACCCAATAATAACATAAGTGTATAATCTTCTTCTAGTAATACAAGGAAAACAACTACGGATTAGATTGTATATATTTTTAAGTAATTATTTTCTTAACCAAAGGTGATAAAGATATAAGTTTAAGTCAGATGTCCTATCTACTTCACGTAAAATAGGACCCTAAAACCTATAAAGAGGTTATAGTATCAAGAGATACTAGTTTTGAAATGAAGCTATCAATAGTGAAATGGATTTTATCATGTCTAATAATATTTAGATATTAGTCGACTTGCCTTTATATTCTAAGCCATTAGGTTGCAAATGAGTATTTAAATAGAAATGTAATATTGATAGAACAATTCAAATCTTTAAAGTTAGGTTAATAATAAAGGAATTTAAGCAAAGACATGGCATAAATTATTTTGACACATATACACTTGCAGCTAGAATAACATTCATTAGGTTACTGCTTATATTATGGGTTAAAAACTCGCCTGGTTTAATAGGTCTGACAAAAAAAAGCCTAATAAAAAATGGGCTTATTTAAAACTCAAATATAAAATAGGTCAAATTTGAGCTTTTTTTAAGTTTGGCTCGAGCCTGAGCCTGAGTCTGAGCCCAAGCTCGACCCATATTATAATTATTTTTATATGTAATTAATAAATAATATTATTAAAAAAATCAATTATAACTACATATATAAGTAAAAAATTATATAACATATATGATTATTATGTTTTTTTACTCTTACTTGTTGCATACTATATTATTAGGAACAAATTATAATTTACATAAAATAAATTATCAATCAATAATATTATTGAAAAAACTATCATTTTGAGAGATTTTATTATTTTGTGTGTTTCAAGTAGTTTAATTTTTTTGCAATATTTTTTTTGGACTATTTAGTATTTAAAATAATAAAAGAGCTTAACAAATAATAAAATAAATATATTTAAAATTTAAAATTCAAAAAAAGATAAAATAAAAATAAAACAATTAATTTTTTTAAAATGGGTGGGGGAGCTCTGACCCAAAAAGTTTTATAATTTTTTTTATGAACTCGACCTGTAACTAGATGTAATATACATTGAATAATACAAAGGTTTTAAGTTATTATGAAATGAAAAGGAAATGGGTAAATTGATTAGGTCATCATATAGTTTCAAGTAAGTACAAAAGCAAAGGCATGGGAAATTTGATTCGGTCATGTTACCTAATGGTTTTAAGCATACTATGCATATATTAATAAATATATGGTTACTATATGCTTATATGTAGAAAATTTGTTAAAATTTAGAACTAATATGCTTAGTGTGAATGAAACTAAGAAGTATTTTAGCTTCACAATTCAAGATGAAAGATTTTGGAGAAATTGATACTATCTTAAGTATTGAAGTTAAAAGGTATAATGAAGGGTTTTTTTTACTTGAATCAATTTGACTATATTGAGAAGATATTAGATAAGTACAAACACTTGAACATTAACAAGAAAAACACCCCTTATAAAGTATTATAAAAACTAGAAGAGAATTATAAAAGATCAGTTGTATAACTTGAATGTGCTAGCGTCATAGGAATTCTTATGTATGCAATGCATTGTACAAGATCAAATATATTATTTGCAATTTATAAACTTGCAAGATACACAAGTAATCATAGTACTAGTCACTAGAAAGTTATTACAGGAATCTTAGGGTATTTGAAAAGTATAAAAGATTTAGGATTATTTTACATTAATTTTCCTGCAATATTGGAAGAATATATTGATGCTAATTGGATGAGCGGTGCACAAGATAGTAAGTCAACTCCTAATTGGATATTTACCATAAATGGAAGTGCCATCTCATCAATATCAAAGAAACAAATGTGTATAACTCATTTTATTATAGATTTGAAGTTCATAACTTTAGCTTCTATAGGTAAAGAGGTTGAGTGGCTCAAAAATTTGTTCATAAAGAGAGTTGTCACCACAACCAATGTTAATCATCTTTTTATACAATGATATGAGGCTTCTATATCTAAGATGTATAACAAAATATAAAATGAAAAATCTAAACATATTAACTTGAGATATAAATATGTCAGGTAATCGATTAGTGATGGCATTATCATAATTCAATTTATAAGAACACAATGTAACTTGGCAAATCTTATTACAAAAGGATTAACAAAGGAAATGGTGAGAAAGACATCATTTTGAATGGGTTTAAAACTTAAAACCTAGAGTTACCAGTAATGGGAATCCAATCTCTTCTTAGACAAAATCTAATTAAAAGGTTCAATTGGTAACAAGAAGTTACATAAAAGTGATTATAAGGCATAGGCAATTATTAATTAATCATAGGCAATTATTAATTAATCATAGCATAGTGCACAAATAAAGTCTAAAGGGTGAGTGTAATACTCTTAATGAAGTTAAGGTAAATCTATAAGGTTTTTAGGAACTTTACCAATATAAATATCAAGAGTGTAGTCACTTTTTACAATAACTTGGAAATAAATATCTAAAAAGTTTATAAAATCTAGGATATAGCATATGGGCAAATACATGCTAGATTTCTATAAGCCTTGTTAGAGGTATTTAGGTTCATATGTGTAATAGTTCTAATTTTAACTAAGGAATTATAATTCAAGGAAAAATCCTATTGGTAATTTGATAAAAGTTTGAATTATTTACACTAATAAAAGATTCAAATCGAAAAATAAATTTTTTATCCACAATTTCATAAGAAGAAAAGACACTTAGTTTTCTCAAACTAAGTGAGGACTATTAGAGATAGTTTGAAAAAAAAAAAGTCTATAAGGTGGCCAGTTAATTGCTGGACATCCAAGAAGGGACTTGTTGACTTGTCATGCTTACCAATTGATTGGCTAAAAACAAAATGTCAAAAAGTTTGAAAAATATGACCATTGAAGTGACTGTTGGGTTCAAAAGTCATTAGGTTTCACTAAATAAAAAGAAAGTAACTATTAAAACATTTAAAGATATTTTGAACACTAAAAAAAACATGATGGAAATTGAAATTTGAATTTAAAATTAGTTTTTAAAGAAAAGACATGATTATTTAGAAATTTTGCTATAAAAAGAATGTTTCTGAACAACTAAACAAAAAAATTGATATATATACTAAAACTCTGTCTCCAAAACACTGTAATCTCTTAATTGTTTGAATCCTTTACATGTAATTTTGAGGATAAGACTTCACAATTGCATAATGTAGTCTTCTGAGGTGCTTCAAATCAATCTTATAGGCAAGTTGCTTGAACCCTACTACAACCTAGTGGGGGCAAATATTGTTTTAAGAACAATGTGTAATTCACATGATTCGAAGCCTACAAATATGTTTTTCTAACTCTATTACTACACTATTTCCTAATAGGATTCTCTTTCTATTTCTATGAACACAATGTCAATCTTTTTTAGTTCTAAGATGGCGCCCTACTAAGTCGCTAGTAACAAATATTCAATCTCTTATATTGTAATTTTTAGAATTCCAATATAAAATTAATAAATTTCTACCCACAAATAATTTTTAGTAATATATTATACAATCAGGTAAGGCAAGTTTTACATTATTACTTAAATTCCAAAAAAAAAATTATTTGAATTTAAAATAATAAATAGATAAGATATATAAGTGTATTTAGACAGCTCTATCTAAAGAAATACTCAAATTATATGGCTTTTTATTTTATTTTACAAAAATATTATTCTCCTCTAAAATTTAAAAAAAAAACCTATATTAACCTCCCTAGCAATAAAGAGGAAAGTACGTCATGCCCTATGAATTATAGCCTAATTATAACATTTGTGCTCCCTCGAAAGTTGACATGTGCTATTTGTTAGTGAAAAAAAATAAGTTAGCTTGTAATATTTTTGCTCCCTCGAAGGTCGACATGTGCTATTTGTTAGTAAAGAAAGCAAGTTAGCTTGTAATATTTAATTTGAGAAAAGATAATCTTTTGCAAATTGATATCAATAGTTTTTCTCAAAACAAATTGTCGAGGCTTGTCTTTAGTGTTAAACATGGTAATCAACACTCGAGAGAAAATGAATTAGGTGTTTTCAAAAATTAAGATATTTTTAAAATCCTTTTTGAAAACATTTATAATTGAGATGATTTTAAAGGAAGATAGAGTAAAACAACAATTACAACAACAAAATAAAACTTTGCCTTGATGCTTAGAGTATGAAGTACACAAACTTGGTGAATTTATACAAAAAAACAAAGAACTTTTCAATAGATAGTTAATATTGGTGTAAAAGTTTGTTTTCAAGCAAACTAAAATAATAGTACAATCTTTTTCAACAACTAGTTTACTTAAAATATACAAAAATAAAAGGTATCTAGCAAAAAATGGTTAATACTTGACACAAAATATTAAGATATAAATAAAGTATTAACCAAACAACTTAAATGCAAAAAGTTTAGGGAAAGAGATAAGCAAATTTAAGATATTATGATTCAGCTCCAATCTAAGTATACATCTACTATCTAAGCTTCTACATAAGATTTCTTCACTAATCCTATAAGTTTAATAAATACTTATGAATCTTTACAACCTTTAACTCCATTGAAAATTGTCATTTTCACTCTAAAATAGGGCAAATATCTCTTTTTACAAAGCTTTTAAAAGAATAAAATTATTTAAATAAACTTTGTATAAGACAAGATTTATTAGTTAAATATCTAGAAATTCAAATGATAAAGATTATACAAATTTTAGATTTATGATGTTTATTTCTTTCTCAAAGATGTTAAAACAAATTAAATACATTATAGCATTTGACTCTACTTAAAAACATATTTGGAAGGTCATTGATATAAAACTATGAAAACTAGTCATTAAGCATATAAAAGAGCCATTACACACTTAAATTTTTTTTTTCTTTTGATATTGTTAGTTGACTTGTAGTTAAAATATAATCATTATTTTGAATTTCTAGTCTACTAATTGACTATGAGTAGTAATTGACTGATTGCTTTTAGGTTGATATTTTATAAAAATATATAAATTACTAGTCAACTTGTAAGTCTTGGGTTAATTTTAAATCTTCATAGATTTTTCATGTAAATTAATTTTGAATGAATGACCTATCGTTAAAAAGCTTTTTGGATTTATTTTTTTGTAGCAAGTTTTATATCAAAATTTCACTCCATTTATAAGATATAATCATAACAGTAACCAAAAATCAAAATAAAGTCTTAGGTTAAATCTATAGGTCACTATCTTTTGGGTTCAAATACAAAAATTTAGAACCAATATGTCTTGAGCCAATCGATGCTAATCTAAATGATTGAATTTCACATGAAAATTCATAGCCTAAAATAAAAAATATTTGTTTGAGTTCATTGGTTATCCCAGTGCAATCCAACTTTCAAATCTTCAAATCATTCAATTCTTCAATGTTTAGAGCATCTTTTTCCATTTGATATTTCTTTGAGTAAAACATAATATTAATCTTCATTCTTTTTTATTCAATGGTCACTCTTCTTGTTTTGGATCATCTTACATTAGAAATAGTTAACTTATTGATCAAATAGTTAGTTCAATTCATAGTTAAGAATATGTTATTAAATAATATGTATGATTTAATAGCATTTGGTGCAATGTAAATAGTATTGTCATACATATGAGATTACTAAAGATATATATATCCACTTTGTATTATTTTTGACATTGTCTAAAACATATCGGATGTATTATAAACAAGCAAATCTTATAATGAAAGAATAAAGCATGATTGGAGTGTAAGAATTACATGTTAATTATCATAATCATACATAGCTCATGATAATCAAATAAGCACATAAGTATTATATTTGTAAAACATTTGTCACACATTTGTCATAATAAAAACTTATACTATGGAACCTTTGAGTTAACATTTCTAAGGCTCTAAAGTTAGCTTATGATAATCACACGCTTATTAGACATTAAAGCTAACAAATAGATATCTATTTTGCTTTTTATGATAATTTAGAGAGCAAAGTGTTATGTTTTAAAATTTAGGTACACATGTTGTAAGTAGGCTATATTCTAGGGACTTTTTCTTACGATAAAGGATAACTTAACAGTTATTTATTTTGATCCAAATACTCTTATATTTAATACTTGTACAATAACAAGAATTAAATATATGTTTGATTAATATAAAATATTTATTTATTTTTAATTTAAAATAAATAAAACTTACGATTTTTAACACAAAATGAAATATTGAAACAAAGTTTAAGAGATACATTTTATAAGTTATATTTTTAATAGAAAAAAAATATTATCTTTAAGTTATTTTAGTTATCCTTTTATTTTAAAAAATATTTATGTATATTTTCCATAATAGAGGAAGGGTTGTGGAATTTGAATATTTTCTAAGAGAAGGGCAAGTAATTCATTCAATATATCATAATATTTGCACAATTTTTTTTGAATGCAGTGCATTAATTTTTTCTAAAATTTGATTAAATTATACATAAAATTTTTTATTTAAAAAATATAATTAATTTATCTAATATTTGATATATATTGTAAAAATTTTCACTTTAATTTTACTTTTGATATGTGAAATTAACTTCTTACACCATGTATACTCATTTTAAAAAATTAAAATTACTTAACTTTTTTATTGTTATATTAGAAATAAAATTACAATTATAAATTAATAGTTTTAGATCATGTAAAAAATTAATTTTATTAGTAAAATTTAAATTAAAAAAAAAATTCTACAATAAACATAAGAGGTCAAAAGAGTAATATTCTTAAAGACTATAGTTTTTATATTTATGTTATTAGAAATTTTGATAAAATTATAATATATGTAAAAAAATCTTTACATATATTATAAAAATTATATATTTATTTATAAAAATTACATATTTATTATATTATTATTAAAAAACTAATAATCAAAATATAAATATCTTACTTTAAAGTTTTTTTCTGCTTTTAAAATAAGAAGACGTAAACGTAATTTACTTTAATTTTTTAACACATCATATCCGAGTATCTATTTGAGTGTTTACACGTACGGCTACCGTGTGTCGCCGTCATGCAAAAGGAAGACTGGTCGTTGGAGTCCATTCATGAGGAACAGAGCTTTACTTCCTATGCACTGGACCCAAACAAACACCCTCTTCTTCTTTAACAACATCTCTCTCTCTCCTCTGTTATATCCATGGAAGACCCTCCAAAGCATCGCACCCCACAACTTCTCCAAGTCCTCCAAGCTCTCAAAGAAGCTTCAGACAACTTACAAACCCACCCCAGTCAACACTCCGACGAGTCCAACTCCGCCTCCATTAAAGCTCTCTTAGAGCTACACGCCGAGTCCGATGCCATCCTCTCCGGTGATCCAAATCTTTCGTCCCTGTCCCAACACCTCACAGACCTTAAGGATTTAGTTGAGTCCCTTAGAAATACCAAAAGAGGCCTTAGCCTCCGATCCTTTCTCACGCGCCGAGTCTCTACCCACTCCATTTCCCGAATCGCTGGGTCAATCAGTTCTGAGATTCAGAAATGGATCGACCGCGAAAGCATCGGCGACTTAAGCGGAGCTCTACGAGAGCCTATTCACGACGAGGAGGAATTGGTGAAGCTTTTGATTCAATTTGAAGAGCGGGTTTCCCTAGGGTTCAGCCGCGAATTTCAGGATCTGGTTCTCCGATTCAAGGTGTTTTCTTCGCTAGAATCGATTCTGTGCGATCCTAAATGCTCGAAGAGAATCCGAGAACACTCGGCTTTAGCTATCGCGGGTTTGATTCGGTTCAACAAGGACGTCTTCGTGGGGCAAGTCTTAATGGGTCCAACCATTGGCGCCCTAACCGCGATGGCTTCCCCGAATTCGATTCAAGTCCTCTGCTCGCTAATCAGATCCATAAAATCACCTATTGTGGACGAAATCGAATCCAACGGCGAAATACCCAAGATCATAAGCTTCTTAAACTCAGAGGATTTACAAATGCGAGTGTTGGCCATGGATTGTGTGCTTGAAATTGGGTATTTCGGAAGGAAGGAAGCGGTTGAGGCTATGGTGAAGGAAGGTTTGATAGAAAAGCTTGTGGAATTGCAGAGATCGGAACTGGGTGGTGATTTGATCGATTTCGATCGGCATAATGAGAAAGAAGAAGAAGAAGAAGAAAGAGGGGTTATTGTTGGAGGGGTTGAGGAAAAAGGGAAGAGGAAAAGTAGGCAAAGGAGGTTCTTGCAGAGCCATCCATTTGCAAGCTGTGTGGCAAGATTTGCAGTTCAATTAGAAGTAGGAGAGGGGTTGAGGCAGAGAGAAAGAAGAGCTTTCAAGCAAGGGATTTTGATGAGAGTAAGAGAAGCTTCCATTTCTGATGCTGAAGCTGCCACCATTGTTGCTGAGGTTTTGTGGGGCTCTTCGCCATAGAAAAATGCAAAAAAAAATTATTTTCCCTTTTTAGATTGTTTTAATTTGATCATAATAATGTTAGATCATAGATGTGTAAAGAATTTGTTAAACAACTTTGGCTTGCCATTAAAACTGGTTAAGGCCAAGAGATGATGATACTTTGGTTTTGTACTATTTGTTTGTCGGACAACTTTGTCAGACTGAAACCTTGTATACAAAACATGGTTACGACAAGTCGTCTGAGGGTGGCTCAGGGAATCTGGATTTTGAAAGGAATCCTTATGGGATATGCTGTAATGAGAGGTAATTAGGTAAGCCCGAGGAATGATTCTTGGAACATACCATGTATGCAAGTATATAAAAATATACGCTCAAAAATATGTAAATAGCACAAGGGGATTGTTGACAACGAAACTCAGATATTAGTTCAACTAGAAAGAATATCTTCTCGTTGACCTAAATATAATTCTGAAGACTTCACCAAGCCAAAAATAAATGGGCAAATAGGTAACTACTAACTACACCAAGCCTAGGTCTTGTCCTGATGATATTGAGAGTTTGAGTCTATCATAACTTCTAATTATGACTTGATAATTATTATATATGGACTAATATTTAGTTTATTCTATTATATTTATTGTTATAACTATATTTTTTAATTATATAGAAGTCCAATTAACTATATAAATATAATCAAAATAATAAATTTAATAAAATTGATAAAATATTATTTCAGGTTGATAGTTTATTATATCATAATTAAGACTAATAACAAAGCCCCGACACTCAAACAAAAAGAGAGAAGAAAAATAAAAAGGAAACAATAAAACGCACGAGTAAGCCAAATACAAGCAATAATTTAGGATTCAAGCATTGTATCAGCAGCTTCAATCATAACAATGGATGATTATGTCTAGACTTTAGAATGGGCCAACGACATGGTATGATGTGATTTTATAGGAAGGGGCATCTAACGCCATATGGACGAAGGGAGCTTGAGACAGAGAGAAGCAATCATAAGCACTTAGGAAAAAAAACAAAAAAACAAAAGGAATAGCGTTACCCTTGGGCCCATGCATTTAGCTATTTTCTTATTCTGAAAATACTCTTAACACATATCACGCTCCCATTTGAAGGGGTTGCAATTCTTCTCATCCAGACTTTTACTACATTACACTCATGATCCCTATTTCTCAGAGATAATAATAACAAAATTAAAGTTCTTGTGAAATATTATTATAGCAAAATATTTAAAAACTAGCGTCAACTCGAATACTGCCCTTGAACGAAGGTATATCAGATGTGTTGGAATTTCTCATAAGAAATTCCTGAAGTCTCCTCGCCCACGTGGCAATCCAGACTAGATCTTAATCTACGGATTTGGGAAACAAATCAAGCACTGGTCAGCAAGCAACCAGAGATTACCCAGTTTTTAAGTCAGGGTTACATCATAAAATATTTAGTGAATGCACAGGTATTGCCTGGCTCTACTGCTCACCTTTGCACAGGATGCTAGGCTGTGCAGGAGATCCCAGCCATTCACTTGATCATGCAATTGCTGGGCTATCACGTTCTCCAACCCCCCTTCTCCTCCCCTCCCCTCTTAAAAAAACAACAAACCAACTACATGAAAACAGATTTATTTGATTTCTTATTTTTAGAATAATTTTTTGTTTTTCAAAATAAAAAATAAAAAATTATTTAATAATTTATTTTTAATAAATATTTTATAAAAAATAAAATAGAATTATATTTTCAAAAATAAAAAAATTAGAACATTTTAAAAATATTTTATTAATTTTTATTCTGTAAAATTAGAGAAAAGACAAAAAATAATTTTTTAGAATAATGATATAAACAGATTTTTTAATTTTTTTTTTCAAATTTTATCTTAAAAAATTTTTATTTTAAAAACATTAAAACTAAATCAGAACCAAACAAATCCATAGTTTTTGAAGATTAATTCTGAAGCTAAATTTCCCCACATTGAACTCTGCGTTTTAGCTTCAAATTCAATGGGAGACACCAAAACTGGGAAATGATCGCAGAAGCGACACTTTTTTGCGAGAATCGAGCGAGACTTGACCATACCAAGATACCAACCCACGAGTCCCGTCTTAGAAGGGGAAGCCGTAGAAGATGACGATGAAGAAAACGGCAAAGAAAACAAAAATGGGGAGAGGTCATATTCCTACTTGGATTTCCATAGAAAATATGTGCCGTACTCTAATTACAGAGAATTGGAGCTCTTATCGGGCCACAATCAAGACGCGGGAAATCGCCGTCTTCTTCAGCAAACCGCTCATCTCTTTCCTCTCTAACTTTCTCAAGGTTCGCTTGTTTGTATATTTGAGGTTTTGGGTTTTAGCGAATGATACATCGCTATGTATTAGTCGCACGTTCTGATGTCTCCCTCTGAATTTGAAGCCAAAACACAACCTTCAAAGTAAGGAAATTTAGCTCCAAAATGAATATTCAAAAACGATGCGCTTTCATGTAGAAGGGGGAACTTGACAGCCCAGCAACCGCATGATTGAGTGAACGGCTGAGATCTCCGACAAGCCCAGCATCCTGTGGCAAGGTGCACCGCGGAAGATCCACACGCCTAACACCATATGCTTCCAAATTACAATTGCAACTTGCGAACACCCAGCACGTTTCTTACCTTTTAAACACCACCCCCCCCAAAAAAAATGGTTAAAAAATGAGGGAAGCATCCTCCAGAGATTCTACTAAAATTCATTAAACCCTCAACAGTAAACTAGCAAAACTTCAATCACATAATATTGGAACATAGGGAGCATCCATATGAAACGATATAATTTTTGCACTATCAATAAAATTATACAATGAGCATCACTAACATTTTCCATGTTTTAATAATTTGTTGGAAAAATTGCTGAGTTATCAACTTATCACATTCCAACTTACTGAAATAATACACTAAAGAAAGGAAACGAAACCAAACATTTTCTCTGCTTTACAATACGGTTGTAATTTAATTTGCTAACAAATCCTAAAGGTCGAAGCTCTCCGCTACCTAATTCTTCAGCAACACTACTGACAGAAATAGATTCAGGATATCAACCTTTGACACTCCTCAAGACAGCTATCTGTAGTACCAGGAACAATAAAACTCTCGCGTAGCCTCCTCAAAAGAATTAAAATCTAAACTGATGTCTTCCCTCGGGAAAAAAGGTTCAAATCTATGTTTGGCATCTAGACTACTTCACCACTTCAATTAAATCCATAAACAAAATGAGACGGGTACCAATAAATCAACAGCTTACCCTCCATCCCTTACTTCCTTGCTCATGTTCTCAGCTGCCTTCGGACGTAGTAAGGCCTTGAAAATTGAAAACACTGCAACAAGTGCAATTTGTAAATGTTCAGAGCTACTTGTCTTTATACATATTTTCCCCATTTTGCGACTATTGAGATTAGCACTAACAGAAGCTCTCAAGTTTCGACCCAGCCTGAACTCAGATTGTAAGCTTCCGCTCAACACCATCTCTTTATTGCAGGAGAGGACTGTCATTGTGAGACTTATATTGTCATTTCTCACTGGAAAATCTCCTCCTCTTAGAGTAGCTTCAAAATTCCCACCATATGCCACTTGTCCAGGACCTACCATGCGGCCTGCATTCAGAACAAATTTTAGTCTTTTCCCAACAAACAAAGTATCCTCAATCTTAGCACCCATATAACACTTCTTTGCAAAAGATGTCACAGAAACACCACAGTCTGCAATATTATGCTTTATGTTTCTCAACTTTGTGTTGCCATGAATTGTACATATCAGATCTTTGCCAACAGACTGAACATCAACACCTAGAGAATTTGTAGGACCCCTGGGATCCACATAAGCTGCAGCACACTCTGATTGAATACTAAAATTTTGCTTGTCTTTATTCATCTGTCCAGCAAGCAATGCATATATGTTCTTGTTTATTTCCATAGCTGTTTCCAAGTTTATACCATCAAAGCCCACATCGTGATCCCATCCTGAGGGATCAAGAACAGGTCTCACAAGCCATTGGTCATTTGCAACAAGGCCACGATATCTATGTAGAGGACAATTTGAGTCAAAACTTGCAGGAACAGCCATATCTGGTAACTGAACAGGCTCTGGAGGTTCCTGCTGATCATCAACATGATCAGTATTCAGCAAATTTGGTTCCTTTGAGAGCATCTTCTCTCGGTGTCTACGGTACTCTTCTTTCAACTGTTTCTTTAAATAAAGAGTCTCCCTGTAATCCAGCTCATCTAGATATTCTTTTTTCTGCGCCTTGGACAATTTTTCAAACTGGGCCTTTTTCAAGATTCGAATAGATGGCAGTTGATCATATTCATCTTCTTCTTCCATATCTGTGAGTAATATTTGATCAATTTCATCATCCATTCCGCTTGGACTAGATACAGAGTGGCGGCGTAAAAGGGATGAGAGAAGATGAGGCAGAGAAGGCATTCGTGCACTACTTAGTGGCCCCAGTTCCAAACTGTTCTGAAACTTAAGAAGGGAATTGACATCTCCCAGAACTTTGGTACAAATGCAAAATAACAAGACTTGAGATCTCCAGACCTGTCCATTTGGAAGAATTTTCTCCCCCATAATATTTTTTGGACATAGAGGATGATTCTCAACCAAAAGAATGGGGTTGTCAAGTCTTGAGTCAGACACTACCTGATGTATATAGTGCTGCATTAAGTTAGTACATTGAGACACATATAACTCATGATTGACAATGTTCCCATCAGGTCCTTCCAGAATAGCTGAGTGAGAATGAGTCATGACAAGGATGGTGTTGAACCAGATTGCTGTGCCAAATACTTCAGTTATAAGCTTCAGAACATGGAAGTCACTATAGCCTGCATTGATAAGATCAAGCCTTTCAAAGTACAAAACAATGTCTGGCGGGGACTTTCTAATAAATCTCTTTATGGAAAGCAAGATCCTCTTATTTTTCTTCACATTACTACTAGAAGAAGGCAGGAGACCGGGGGTATCTATTACCGTTATTTTAAAGCCATTGACGGTTCCCACAACTTCTTGAATGCTGTTAGTTGCAGGTCTAAACGCATCAGTGATGGTTTTTGCTTGATCAAATATAGAATTTATGGTAGCACTTTTACCAACTCCTGTTTTACCCAGGACAAGTATTCTGCAGGAGAAATCCAATTGGGGCACACCAATTGCCTCCTGTTGGCTTGCTATTGCTCGTGATCTACTGAGACTAAGGTTAACTCTTTTCAGATCTGATTCCTCAGCACGAATCAGAGTTGCTAGGTGCATCCGATAAAGAACCTTTGCAGCCAAGAGATTTTCTTGTGACTGGCCAAGGCGCTGGAGCAGTCGGAAGAACTTAACTTGGAGATCCTCAATCTTTGCCAAGGGATCCTTCTGTCTTTCACTGATGCTATGTTGAGATTGACAAAATTCTGCATCTGATACCTGCTGCATGGTGGAATTATGTTGATTGCTCTGATTACCATCAGAAGAGTGTGATGTGTTAGAAGGAACTGATGACACTACCAAACTAGCTGAGTGAACCGAACCTAACAGAAAACAAATGTATCAGGTTTACCTCAAATTTATCAATTATAGGCTAACAGGTAAACTAGCCATCATATGTATATAATATTATGTTCAATAAGTGTTATTAAGAATTTCTGAAAGTTCATGAAACGAAAAATGAAGGTTAAGATTTTTTGTTTCCATCCCTTCCAAGCGCTAATTCCAAGCATTATGTCTTACTACTAGTCAAAAGCTGGTCTGGTCCATAAAGAAGTATACATACCACCATGTAATTAGAAGATGCTACTGACTCCCATTGTACTTGTTAATTAACTTAACCAGGGATTTATTAGTCAAGCTTAACTTGTATGAAGATCTTCTATTGTGAGAAGTTCTACAAGTACATTTTCATTAATTCCAGACAAGCTATGAAAACTGTACCTTGCTCTTCGTATCCTCCACTTGGAGGTCCCTCGACATAGAAACTATCACTGCCTGATAGTGGTTTAGATGAGACCAATGACTTGGATAGTAACTGAGAGAAAACCCAATCTCTAACACTTTTCATTCTTCTACAAAATAAGAAAAGAAAGGCCCATAAAATCATCTGACAATGCCTCAAAACAAAGTATCCAAAATATTTATCACATGCAATCAACAAACCAGCGGAATGGTCATCTGCTTCTTTTATCTTCTCCCTCCAGTTGTTCAATCAACAAATGGTACATTTTATTCGAGTTCAATGTGAACTAAACAAAACCAAGTTTTGTAATTTACATGAGTGGGGAAACAGATGCAATATAACAAGTCAAAATTGGTTAAAGAAAATGTTTCTTATAGAAGCCATAATAAAATTCCATCTTCCTCATTAAAAAGGATTCAATCAATACAATCACCAATAAAGGGCCTCGCCAATAACCAGTCAATTTCATGAAATATAATCTTTCAAAGTAACTATCTTTTAAGCAATTTAGTTTATTGGTGTGATTAACGCACAGGCTGCCCATCATTATGATACTACTTTCCGGCAAGACAAACGAAGTTGACAATGAAGCAAAATTGGCACACATAATCAAACAGATGAATATGGCAGAGAAAGCCTTCCACACAAAGTTGCCCATTATAAAATGTAACAAATATTAATAATTTTGAACTTAATTGATGAAAAAAAAAGAAATTAAAATCGAACAAAACATTACCTGTAATATCAGATTGCACTGGGTAACTTAGCGCTTTAAGCATTAAACCAAAAAACCAGAATATGGATAGCCAAAGCAATAATCACATTGGCAGCAACAGAACACGCTTCTGGATAATATATACCCTCTATGATACTCAAATTCGAAGAAGCGTTTCTTTCGCACCTAATCATCAAGCTCCCCAAAAACCCTAGTTTACGATCAAGTAAAGGAACAATTGATGCCGCCAAGACCTAGAGGAGAACTGGAGAATCCGAAGAGGTCTAAATCGCTTACTTTTGCGGTGAAACGAAGAGGAAGGATAAGGAAGAGGAAGATTTTCGAGGATAAGACAGAGACAGCACCAAACGCGCTTTTTCTTCTTCTTTTTGTTTTGTTTAGTCTCCGACTTGGCTCGATTATGAACCTCGGCCTCCGGATTCCGGAATGAGAACAAAACGCGAGCTCGAAAATAACAGATAAAAACGGGATAAAGGAGACAATCTGGTGCGCTCGGGACTACCCAACATATGGCAGCCCAGCGTTTAATCAAGATTTTACTCAAGTTTTTGGATTTGTAGATTGACGCACCAATATAATGCTTATTAGATTTGAGGTATATATATATTGACAAAATGATTGAATATAATTATTTTCCAGTTCCACACTTCCACGTTGATTAGAAATTAATATATTAAAATATATTTTAATTTATAATTTAATTTAATTTAAATATAATCCTTTAACATTTTTAAATTTTACTTTTATCTTTTAATTTTATTTTACTTTAATTTAATCTTTTAGCTTAATATTTTTTATTTTTTTCTCTCTAAAAATATCAAATTGTTCAATAAAATGGAATTTGATTAAGTTACTAAGGAACTACACATGAGTTTTTTATCAAGCATTTTAATTTAATAGTGCTTGAAAATAGAAAATATTTGAGTAGTTTTTAAAAGTTGATCAGCCAAATTGAAACAAAATAAAATTAAAATATTAGAGTGAAATTTGAAGTAAAATTATAAGACTAAATTGAGATCAAGTGAAGTTGAAGAATGAAAAAATTAAAGTAAACTTAAGGACCAATTTAAAACTAAATAAACGTTAAAAAATAAAAGTAAAACTTTAAATAAAATTTAAAAAAGTGTATTTTTGCTAACTTAATATAAAGGGAAAGAAATACACAAATATTTACCATTCTTATCAAATTTCTTTTATCAAACCCATTTTAGCTACTTATAAGTGGTTTGACGGGCAATAAAATAAAAATTTATTTTTGTTTTAAGAATGAAGCCTTTAATGAAATGATAATAAACGAGGAAAGAAATATATATCGAAAAGCAACATTTATGTTTTTGTTGGAGGTTTTTTTGTTCAAATTCCCATTGGCTAATTGGTTAAGAGTAGAAAGCCAAAATGAGAAATCTTGGTTAACTCCTTTTAGTCTATGTATTTATGAGTGAAAAGTGGGAATGAGACACGGCTCTTGAAAATCAATTTCTCCTAAATCCTAAACATAACTAAGCTTAAGAAAAAGATGTTCTGAATGGATATAAATAAAAAATGATATAGACAACTAAAATTGTAGCTCTAAATATTGCTTTAATTTGATTAAATTTTTGTACAAACTTAAGAAATAACAAATGATGCTAGAGAAACTAGCAACAACTCTAATAATGGGCTTATATCAACGAAAAAATGTTGAAATAAATTAAAAATAAAGGGCATAAAATGAGTAAATAAAGCTAATAGATAAAGTCAGAAATAAAGAAAGGTGCAAAGGTTCATAAAGTACAATAAAATAAGTTGCTAAATAGTTTTTTGTGGTTTTGCTATGTGTCCTTATATTATTTTTTCCTCCTTTTTGTAGTGTCATCGTAAACCACTTCTCATGACAAGTCATCGTCTACTTTTTATGCCTTTAATAACTTCATGCTTCTTTTGTACTTAAGCAACATGTGTTGCATGAAGAATGTGCTAACTAGGTTAAGCCCTATATCCCTTTTTTTTTTATCAATTAGCCATTTTCAATCGTCAGTTGAAACCTCACCTAAGCTAATCTCATTCAACTGCAAGCTCGACTATTCATTTTTTCTGACTAAATAGTTAATTGTGACATTAGCTAACCTTATTATTTTTTAATGCTTACCTTTTAGTATAAGCTAGCCTCTGTGAGGATACCAAGAGGCATGATCTTCTTCCTTATATAGCTTAACTTTAGTTTGCTTTCTCCTTGAAGCTTGACTTTTCTTTTCGACAATTAAGGATTTAAATGACAACAAAATAATTGACAACATGTTAGTTGAGACTGTCTTTAGCAATGGATTAGTATCTATTACCATATCCTTCTTGACCAACTTGAAACATCCTTTTTCAAGTGTGTTCTGTAATATACAATAATCCATAATTGAATTGAACCCGATGAACTGAAACGAGAGCATCCTAGAGTAAGGCAAGTTAAAGCTAAATGGAATTAGGATGTTAATTAGAACATCTTAAAATATGGATTAAAGCCAAGGGTTGGCCCAAAACCGGAACTAAAACAGCTAAACAGAAAGTTTACAGAGGCTAGTGGTATTTTTATAATTTTGGGCAATTTTTAGAAAAACTCAAAGAAGGGATCTTTAAATAGAAAAATTGAGTTTCTCGGGATACTCAAAGGCCTAAAAACTATAAGAACCCCTATAATGATCAAAACCCCTTCGTTTTGCGTTTTAGAGTGTTAGTTGACCAAAATTTTGACTGAATTATTTGATAAGGTTTTAAATCCAATTTAGGTGAAACCAAATACACTTTATGAATTAGAGAACCTAAATTTTACGATGAAAAAGACGATTTTAAAAAAGGACATCAAATGAGTTCAAACAGAGAAACTAAAATTTAGGGATATAATTGGAATTTAGAATTTATCATAAGTGAGCCTCCACGCTTATATAGCACATCCCATTCTTCTCCATTTTCTTAACCGACTCTTTTCCACTCCAAAACAGAAACTGAACCAACTAAAGGTGGCGCACCAAAGAGGGAGCAAAGGGGAAGAAAACCAAGCTTGAAAAGTGTAAGAAATTGTCTCTTTGTCATGCTTCTCTTTTTACAAAACTTTTTCTTCTCCTTCTCTTCTCTCTTCCTATGATTTTGATAGTTTGTTTGGACATGTCTTGTTACTAGTTCAGTAGAGAAGAGGGAGAGTTTGAAGGGAAGCTTTGAAGCATAATAAAACTCTCTTGAAAAACTTGCAAATAAGATAATATATCATAGTCTATGTTGCTTCTTCTTGGCTCTTTATTCTATTCTCCATTTTGGCCATAACAAGGGTCATGCGTAGAGACTTTATTTTGATCCAAACTTGATAGGATATGGGGTTTTGAAGTGTAAGGAATAAGAATATGCAATTAGAACCAAAAGAAAAGCTTTAGAAATTAAGTTATGGTATTTAGTGTTTTGATTGCACCTAGGGATTTATAAAGCTTTCTAGTGATGATTTAGATTGTGTCAAACTATGTTTAAGTTTTCAAGACATCTAGAAAACTTTATAGATGGCGAATTTTTTAAGAAAACCAAGACAACTCCATGGGCTCTTTACCTTAATGTGTGTCTCAACCAAGAGGGAGTCCATGTACCTAAGGAGAATTTTCTTTGATTCTAACGATATAAATGGCCTAGAAATAAATAATAGACACTTAAGGAACTATTGTTTGAATTTAGAAACTATATTTTGAAAGTTAAAATTTTAGGTTCCTTTTAGGCATAAAGAAACAACTTGACGTTTGGTTTCTTGAATTGAGCTTATAATGGTTCTAATGACTTTAAATGGAGTCATGTGATTTAGAATGCGTGAGAAATTGGAGCCAAGATCATGGGTTATATGAGTTGCTTCATTATGCTCTTATATGAAACTATAACCATGGTATAAACTAGAAATAACTTGTATGGAATTTATGTGAGACTAAAGATGGTTCCATTAATGTGTTTGTGTCTTGTTTGATATGTCTAAGCCAAGCAAACTAAGCTCCTTGTAAGTGTGGGTATGTGGCCGAAAAGGGAAGATAGAATTCAAAAAAGAAATTGTGCTCCTTGAACTAAGGTAACTCTCCATCCTTTCTTATATGCATTTCTTGGTTGCTTGATTATCATTGAATATTTATATAGGTGTTTAAATCATGTGACATGCCTATAGCTATTGATTTTATGCTATGGTACCATTATACTTTGTAAATTGCTTTTGAATTATGAGATTGCTCTTTATAGGTGAGTTTGTGTCAAAAGTCCTTTGGAATGAGTGAGGTGAAGTTAGAAATCCCTAAGTATGTGTGAGACAAGGCCAAAAGTCCCAAAAATGAGTGAGGCTAAATCAAATGTCCCTAAAAAGTGGATGAGACTAATCCAAAAGTTTAAAATAATAAGGTGAGGTTAGATCAAAAGTCCCTAGAACTTACTTTTGATTTTGATATCTTTATATGACATGAAAAATATGGTTTGAACAATTTTTGAAAGTGTTAAGTACATATTTGTATTTTTTGACATGATTATATGCCATGCATGCTTACTTGAAGGGTGAAAGAATTATTGAGATTTTTTGAATTTAACCCTCCCCTATTTTTCATCTAACCTTATTTAGGTGAAGTCTAAAGAACAAAGAGTGGGAGCTAAGGAGCATAATTTGTAATGCTTTGATAATAGTATAGTTTTTGATGTAACTGAATGTCAAATCATGTATGTACAAGTTATATATGTAAAATATGTAACTATGTCGTATATAATGAATTAGAAGCCATGTGTATGAGAATGCATAATTTTGGCATTTTAGAGTTGTACATGGATGTGTATATAGACAAGTAGGATAGTGAATTTGAGCGCCATGATAATTTGAACCATTTGGGGTGTTTCTATATGCTTAGTGTTTATACTTTTGGACATGCTTAAATGGTCATGATATACTTGGGAGGCCATTTGGTGTAATTTAACTTTATTATAGTACCAAACTAAGTCTTATTTTGCCCCTAAACCAAAATTAGACCAAATGAATGAGTTTTGGCATGAAATTTAGCAAAGATATATATCTTATTGAGAGTGTTTCATAGAGCCAAATAACATAATTTTTAGAGCTCTGTGGAACATCTTATGATTTTTTAAAATTGATCAAATTATGCAGAAATTATCATGGTACTGTGCTTCTGGATAGCCTGGTCTTCAGTGTCTTTGGAGGGTTAAATAAAATCCAATACTCATGAAATTTTATAGGCATATAGTTGGCATCATAAGCTTTCCATAACCACTGAGAGCACCCCATTTAGACCAGTGTAAAAGGAGATATGAATTTTTGAAATTCTAATTTAGCTGCAAGATACCACCTAAACCCGATGTATTATTTTTTTGAATTTCTTGGGTCAAACGTAGTTGTTTTGATCTAAAATTTTTATGATAGTTATGGGACATTCCGAGCTTTCCAAAATGATATAATTTGCATAATTCTAGTAACTTTTAAATTAATTATGATTTTTCAAATTTCCAGACAAAATATGGAAGGACATGAAAGTTTGTAAGTTTGTCCTCTCAACTAGTTTTGATGTATGAGCTCCATATTCGAATTTTATGCCTTATTTGGTGATGCTTCTGGTTGGACAAACATATTATGACTGAATTGGCATTAAATCATGTTAATACAAAAGCTGAGATAACATTTTATAGACAAGGTCTATGATCTTGTCAATAAGACTTGTATTTTACACTATGAAATTTGAGACTTTGTCAACAAGATATCCTCTAATTTAGCACATTTTAGCATATGATATGTGATGGTGTGACACATTCTAAATGCAACACCAAACTAGTGTGACTATAAGAATTATGTCATTTGCGTTACTTCTTTCCTTTCAATTCTTTAATTTAAGGAATTTTATATCCATATAGTAACTTGATATACTTACCTTTCAATAGGTAATTGAATATTTGCTCTACCTTAATGATGTTGAAAAGGAAAGGTTTTGTTACATTTGGCTTTTGTGCTTTTTTGCCCTTAGATGGTCTCAATGCTGAACATGAATAACTTTTGTCACTTAAAATCTAGTTCGTATTTATGTTGACTACTTCAAACTCCTCCACTTCTTTTAATTGTAATTTTTGGCTTTTCTTTGGCCTAAAAAATGAAAATCATGAAGGGCTTTTCTAGAGTTCTAGCGTTTGCTATATGCTCCTTCTCTTTGATAAACTACTCCTTTCTAAAAGCCTTTGCAGATAAATCCATTATATCAAAATAATCTTATATGATCAACATCTCTCTTAGGGCCAGGTGTCATCCTACAACTATCCTTACCACTTTAGTCCTTGGCAATTGCATGTTACACTTGCTTTTCATTCTTTTAAATATCTTAACGAATTTTTTGACTAGCTCATTTTCTTTTTGCTTTAGTGCTAAGACATTGAAGATAATGACTTTAGATTGGACCCTATAAAATTGCTAATGGAATAACTTATACATCTCTTGCCAATTTTGCAAAAGTTAGATGTCGAGTTGGCATATTAAGTGAATGTAGCATGGTCAATGATAGAGGAAAAGAATTACAATTTATGAAACTCATTTTGGTTGACCTCCTTATACTATGCCCAAAAATAGCTAATGTCTTCCATTGTTAACTAGTCATCTTTGCCCGCAAACATCAAAAAAATTAGGTGTTCCAAAGTCTCTTTGGCAATGGCATGACCTAGTCTACCTACTTTGGGTACGATTTCTTGTGAATTGGCCTATCCTTCAAGTATGGATTCAAAGTGTTTCTTCATAACCTCTGCAAATATATTTAGATATATCTTGGTTGCATTTGGATTGTCAAAAGCTAGACTATAACATAGTATGGCTTGCATGTAGGTGTAAAAGCCTTATTGAAGTGTCCTTGTTACTAGTAAGATAGGCTGTTGGGCAATCATGCAGATAAGGACACTTAACTGAGGCACACCAAGTATGATTGTCGACATTGGATGTTGAATTATTGCTATAATGGCAAGCATTAATAGCCAAATTCTAGCTAAGGTCTCAAGCATTAGCTATTGGATTCTAGTCATAGTCACAAGAATCGACTATTAATTTCTAATAATAATTGTAGGCATCGGCTGTCAAATTTTGATTGTAATCATAGGCATTGGCTGCTAGATTTTGGCCATAGCCACATGCATCGACCATGGAGGTCCAACAACTATAAAATGTCAACTTATGAAGTCTAACTATAGCCACAGGCATCAATTGTTGAATTCTGACTCGTAGACATTAGCTAATGAATTATGATAACCATAGGTATAAGCTAATCAATTATGGCTACAACTAGGGGCGTCGACTAATAAATTTTGACTATAATTGTATGTATTGATTGATGAATTCTGACTATAACTATAAGTGTCAATTATTAAATTCTAGTTATAGTTACAAGTATTAGTTAATGAATTTCGATTACTTGCAAGTTAAGAGTTGCCATAATATTAAATGGTTGCCCCTTAATTGATACAACTTGCCTCCTAACTTGTTTTGTAGTTGTCTCTCTTTTTTCTTCACAATTGAGTTTGTTAACCACCATAAACTTCATGATTTCAACAAACGTGGCAAGCATTATCAATATACACTCTTATATTCCTTATATCACGTAGTTTTAATGATGTATTGCAATTGTTGTAGATGTAAATGATTTGAAGTGGTTCTCACTTCCTACAACTACTTCATTAGTTCATTTAAGAACATAACAGGTATCTTCTATGACCATAACTCTGTCAAATTAGTAGTTGTTTGAGCATAGATAACATCTGCACTTACTCAAATATTCAAAACCTATATGGTCCCACAAGGTGTGCCAAAAAGATGTAAGAGGTTTTTTTTGGGTTAAGATTCTTATTGGCTGATTGGTCGAGAGTGGATAGCCATAATAAGAAATATAAGTTAACTTAGGCCTTGTTCTTATGAGTGGAAAGTGGAGATGGGATGCACCTTTCAAAAGACAAGTTTTCCTAGATTCCAAACGTAGTTAAACTTAAGAAAATGAAGTTCTAAATAGGAATAAATCGAAAAAATAGAGACAATTGAAATTTCAATTGTAAATATTGGTTTAAATTGATTTAATATTTGTACAAACTTGAGTAATAATAAACAGCAATAAAGAAACATTAAAGAAACTAACAATTGTGATAATAAGCTAGAATCAATAATAAAATATTGAAATAAACTAAAAATAAATGGCATAAAATGAGTAAACAAAATTGATAAATAAATCTAAAAATAAAGAAGTATAAAGAGGCATAAGCTAAGATAAAACTAAGTCACTAAATAATTTTTTATAATTTTGTTATATGTGCTTGTATTTTGATCCTTACTCTTTTTTATAATGCCTTTCTCGATTAATAATTACTTCTTATGACATATCATTATCCAATTTTTTTTTTGGTAAAAAAGATGGGAGGGAGAGATGGCAATCCTAGTTCCGAGCAGGGCTCGAAATTCTAGCAACTGGGAGCTATTTTATACCTTCGACCACCACTAAAGGCTTAATCACCTAGGGTCTTAGAGATGAGTCAGTCACCAGACCACTAGCAGAGGCCGACCACATGAAAATACTCTACCAATGGGAGAGGGATCTCCCACAATTGGTTGCCACCACGTAAGACTTAAGTAACAAAGAAGAGAATCAAACCCAGAATCCAAAGATTGCAAAATCGACCCTCCTGCCACTTGTGCCAACCTACATTAGCTATCATTATCCACTTTTATGCCTCAAATAGTTTTATAATATCTTCTGTGCTTATGCATAATGTGTTACTTAGAGAACGTGTTGATTGCATCAAGGCCTACGTTTCTTTTTTGGTAAGCAAGCCCACTTCAATCATCAATTGAGATTAGGTAATGAATACCTCAAGTTTAAACTAATTTCATTCAACCACAAGCTTAAATTGTTTATTTTTCTCAACTTACTAATTAATCATAATTTTCAATAAATTTATTATTTTTAGTACTAATAATTCTTTTTTTTTCCTTGTATCTTATGCGAATTAAAATAGCTTCTCAAAGGGCAAGGGGGGAAAAATGAAACTTGTAACTCATGTAAAAACAATAGGAAATTGTTTTGGTAGACATTGCCCAACACAATAATTATAAATCACAATTATAAATGAGTAAACATCAATTAATAAAATATACAATTTTAATAAAACCCCAAATTCTCGTGCGATAATCTCATTTGTAAGTGTAGTCATAAGTGATGACCTATCCAAGAATTAGGAGAGAGACAGTCTCGAAAAGACAAAGGATAGAAAACAAGAAATAGCAAACAACTAGAACTTTAAAAACCTTTTCCTCCAACTTTTCAAAATGCTGGTGCCACAAAAATTCTGGCTCACATCTTGCTGCAACAGAGATGTATAAATAACTCTCAACTCCCCAAGTCTAGATCTAGCTGACACAGCATAAAAATTACTGTTTCCTTTTCTTTTCTTTTTTTTCATTTTTTTCCCGATTATATATGATATAGGCATGGCATATATTAATGAAAAAATGGGTATTAACCATGACATTCAATGGTTTGGAGATCTCCTGGGCAACAGAGCTAACACCACATAGCATATCATGAAGGAACCTGTTTCTCAGTTGCTCTATAGGAAAGCACCTTCTGTACATAGAACATCATGTAACCTTGGGCAGCCCTCACGGTGTTCTCATCAACTTGAGTGACCCAAGCATCATCGCACTTGTACCATTGATTGTTTAACCGCAAATAAGTCACATAATGGCCAGCATCTAGCTTACCTGAGTGAGTGACAACGGCAAACAACTCAACATCCAATGACAACTCATTTGAAGCATCAGTTTCATCCCCATCTGAAGGGAGGATTCTGTTTCCAAACCTACTCCTTAATATTGACGATGAGAGATAAGGTGACATGTTCAGTGACAAGGGGAACTGCAAATAACGGTCCACCTTCCTCGACATCTTTCGGCTGGAAGAGTGCTCAAATCTTTTTATATGGAAGCAAGAAACTAGGGGAAGCTTCCTTATGGACATTTGCTTGAGAGATTCCTGCATCACCTGACACTGCTGACAGAAAAATTTTTGGTCTGATCCCAATCTCTCAACTCTTGTAAATTGCTCCAAGCATCCTATCAGGGTTGATATCCCACAATTTCGGCTCGAATTCTTGCAATCAGCCTCACCATTGCGAGAATGATTAGATGCTGCAGCAGCTGTCTTGGTAGAACTCCCTTGATTTGGTTCCAAGTCGAGTGAGATGTCTATGCATGGGTCATGAGTTGTTGATGTGAACCCACAAGCCATACACATGACATCAGATCGCAGGATACCCGAAAATACCCTATGAGCAATACAACAGTCTCCATTGCCTGCATTATCAATGTAAAGGGGTCACATAAAATGCCAATAAGCAAATCTTCAGTAACATTTTTAAAAACCTCGAAAGCAGGGGGCCAGTCCAAAAAGCATGATTTGTAATGTATATTGCAACATAAGACTCATCAATTTATATGCTTCTAATTGTCAATAAGATGTAAACAGGACTTACAATGAGTCAAGATATATAGCCGAGCTGCAGCGCAATAAACTAAAGATAGAGGGTATTTTAGGTGAGTAACATAACATGTTCCAAAGTAGAAAAAACTACATAAAATTACTCCAAGGCTAAAATCTCAGCCAAGCTAATAGAGAGCTCAAATAGTGTGCAAACACATTAGTGATGGCCTGAAACCTAGTGCAACCTTCTCTTCAGCATAGGACAAGCCTTGTTTAAGTAGATCTTAAACATGGCTAGAGGTGGAGTTAGCATTAGCATCATTCAGTCTAGAATATCCTGATGAAACTAACAGGCTAGAGAGGTTGACTTACTGAGACTCAATGGAGCGTAATAGCTAACACAACACCATCATGCCAGCAGGTTGAGGTGGTATGTTAGCCCTGATTGTTTGAGCAATTGTCAACTCCTAGGACAATAAGCAAGAGACCTAAACCCACACCCTGCAGTTAAATATTATGGTAACTTTGTTATCTTAAATAGTACTTTGATTTATCTGAATACAGAAAAAAAGGGCATTGAAGACAGCAAGACAGCGGCACACTTTTGATCATCTTGCATAATCAGCATATTTGCAGATATGATTAGGCTGAGATAATTCCAGTGAAATGGATAACAGATTAACCTCTTTCACCTTCTAAGAATTGTGTTATCAACCGTCCAATGCTACAGCTTTAACACTACTATTTAACATAGAGATGTAGGCATCCTATTATCATTAAGGCTTCAAATTCTCTCAACTATATAGTGAGTTTCAGCTTACATAATAGGAAATTGAGATGGGCCAAAGGTAAAATAGTTCATCCAAGAAGTAATCTTAAGTCTTAACACACACACGACTATACTGATTGACTTTTGAAAATGATACCATATCAAATTCTCTAACTGCAATAACGCAGACCAAAAACAATGCTAGAGTATCAGCCAGAAAAGTTAGCCAAAAGCCACATGCCATTATTGTACAAGGCAATACCAGCGCCTGGTTTTGTCTAGACAACTTTGTTGTATAAACCAAAATAAGCCACTTTCATCATTCTGATCGTAAGGTACAAGTACAGAAATTTCAACAAGTCAGAAGTTTTATCTTATTTTGGTTTTCTGTTTAGAAGGAAAATCACAGCAGACAATGCAAATATAGCATACACAGAGTTATTAGCACTTCAAAGAGGGCAAGAAAAGTAGCAGAATTACCTTGACTATGGGGCTTACACCCATTCTTCTCCACCTTTTCATGGATCCCATCAAGCATGGAAATGAAAAATTCATGTGCATCTTGCTGTTCATAGCTTGCAAGATTCGCTGCATGTTGCCACCAACTGTAACACAACAACAACGCATTAAAGAAACGAATTGTCTCTTTAAGAATAGAACTTAACGAACTAAAAACCCAATTATGGATTTAAACCCATCATAAAAATTACATCTTCAATGCAAACATGTACGCCAATAAAACAGAATAAACTTCATTCATCTATCCTCTAAAAATTTTAAGGCAGGAAGTACAAAAATGATTAAGAGGCAAGATGAAGCCCAATATCATAGAAGTTACCGCAAACCTTAAACCTCAACCTATTTTGCTCCGAATATACTTTCGAAATTATAATTCAGATATACCAACACAGTTCGTCTATGCGTAGACCTAATTGCCAAATGCTATATCCTTATTTGCCACCATCAATCAAGGTAAAACTCTATTTTCTATTACAACACGGACCTGTATAAGAATTTTGCCGGGTTATAGGGGGTACGATCTCCTGAAAACACAGAGGAGAACATAGCATCCATATCGCAAGCTAAGCACACTCGCCCGTTCTTATTCCCATTGGCAACATCAATATTAATGGTACTCCTCTTCCCCGCGTTGCCGCCATTGCTCTTATTCTGACAAAAATACCGGTTATGCCTATCGCTCAAGAAGTAATTCCTTAGTGGCGGCGTGTGAAGCAATGCTTGCAACACTGAATTCATGAAGCATGTATTACCCAAATTGTTCAACCCGCGTAATCCCCATGGCAAATCCGAAGAAGAATTGACCCAGTCCAGCGGGCTCGAACAGCTTCCCATCAGAACCCGCTCCTGCAGATCTGGCGTCCAAGGGCGATAATCCACCCTGCGACGCTTCCAGAGATTTTCGGGCTGAGGCGATGGAAGCCTTGACGATCCGGCCCCAAGGTTCGATGCACTGTTCTGAGCTAACACCACCGCAGCATCGAAATCGCGATCGTAAACCTGGTCACGGCACACGCAGCAGAAGAGCTCAGCACGATCGACGTCGACGGCAATCTCGTGACCAATCGGCACTGAGTCCGCGTGCTCCGCCGCGTGGGAGGGCCCAGCGGGTGCGTGACAAGACACGGCGGCGCAAGTCATGCAAGCGTAAAGGCGGGAATGAGCGAACTCTCCACACTCACCACAGCGCGGGAGCTCGTGGGGGTCCCGGCGGATGGCGGCGCGGCCACTGGGCGGCTTGACCCGGAGGCAATCCTGCAGAGCACGGAATGGCTTGGAGCCGTTGATGGAGTGGAATTCCGCCAAGTGGGGACAAGGCTGCGGGATGATCTGGCCGTTTATTGGATGGCTGATCTTCGACGACATGACCGATGATTTGATGGGATGGGATGATGAAGGGGTTGATGATAGCAACCCTAGAATTCAATTTCTATAGCTTAAAGTTTCATACATCGGAGAAACCAACAGCTGTGATTAAAGGAATGCAAGGGAGGGACCATGGAAACGGAAGTTGACGAGGATTAGCTCTCCGATCCCACTTTTTTCACCCCCAATCCATAACGGAGTGTCAGAGCCAGAGACCACCGAGCAGTGACGGGTGAGCCAGTAAGACCAGTATTTTTTTTCCCCCCAAAAAAAAGTCCTATTTGACTAAATTATCAAAAATTAAAGCGCTCTGCCTTTAAAAAAAAAAAAGATTTTATTAATAAATGGGGCTACCTAAATTTAAGTAGAGTCACATATAATTTGTATGAGTTATGAACAAAAATTTAAATAGTAAATTATTATTTAGTCTCTAGATATTATTTTCCTCAATTTAATTTTTTAAAATTAAAATCTCTTAGTTTACTCTTTTAAAAAATTATTTTTAATCAAAATAGTTTATGTGCTAAGCAAAACTTACAATTATTTAATAAATTTACTGGTATAATATAAGTGAGAGTCCTCATAACTCTTAACTCAAAACTACTTCTGTGGGTGACATTTTTCCTGAAATTGTGTTCCTCTAACAGTCATTTGATTTTATAAAATTGCATAAACAATGTTATTTTGGCAAAAAATATCACTGGCACAATTTTAAGTTCTATTTAATCGTTAGGTGAATTTTTATTTATATCACATCAATAAATTTATTAAGTAATTTTAAATTTTGCCTAACAGATAGATTATTTTAATTGAAAGAAAATTTTATATAAATCAAATTGAGAGATTTTATTTTGTAAAGACTAAATTAAAAGAAGAATAATTTTTCAAGAATTAAATTATTAATTTATTCAAATATAAAACTAAACATTATTAAGGAGTATCTGTCTTAATAATATAGAACTCCTACAATATGATACAATTTTTGCTTCATCATTAGATTACTAGTAAATATGAAGGCAAAAATTCAGTTCTAGTCCATGAAGTCTCCCTCATATGTTTAATCCCAAATTTTATTTTAATTCAATGTAGTATTCAAATTTCAAAATGGATTTGATATCATCCTTTTTCTTAGTGCAATTCACTCTATTATCGAAAATATCCTACATGACATCACACATGGCTTAGTGGTTTGTCTGAAGATACCAGCGCAGTAACTCATATCTAACTCTAATGTTTGCTTCATAGTTTTGCTTCTTCTAATTATTCTAACGCTTAAAAGTATATCTCTTCATCAATTTCATTCTCGTCTTTGTGGAAAGTAGAAAATTTTTCCTTGAGATAATGTGATTAGCTAGGTCCAATTCACTTGAACCCCATTATCAAGTGAGAGTGGAAATTGCGTGAGTTTAAACACAAACAGATTAGTATTAGGAGAAAAAAATGATATTGAATCCTTCTTAAGACTTTAAGAATTATATTGAACCAAAATACATTGAAGACTAAAATGAAATTTGAGTGAAGCTTTAAAAACTAAAAGTAAACATTTGCCCAATAAAAAAAAAGCAATTTTATAAAAGCAATTCTAATCATTTAAAACATATAATTGTAAATTTATGCTTTAAAAAGTAAAATACTAGAAAGTGTTTGATATTGATATAATTTGATTTTATTTTAATGTGATTATTTTATGTGTTTATTCGAATTTGATTCATTTTGAAAAGCAATACATGAAAGAGGAATTTTAGTTGAGGTTGAGATATGGCAATATCTAGTTCTATTAAATTAGATTATTCTACTTACCAAGATTCCAATTTCTACAATGGTCACATTTGGAATTCTGAATTGCTTCTCAGCTGTTGGTGTTGATATGAGATTCAAGATGGTAGATTTTCATGTTAGGGATTTTTTATGAGATAGTTTCACATATTATTATAATTGTATATGATTTCGTTATTTTATTAAAAGAAATCCAATTATGTGTTATAATAATGTATTTAATTAAATAGACTTCTAAAAATGTCATTGTTTAAAATATGAGTTTTTTTTTTTATGATTGATAGACCTATAACTGAAAATGTCTAACCTGCTTATATATTAGAGTTATAGTCTTTAAATCAAATACAACAATTGTCATAGTTTCTTTGTCTCGTTTTAAATAAATCCTAAAGTGAACCATATTGATTTAAAAGTTTCTAACAATAACTCTTGCTTTCACTGTGGATTAAGGTAAGAGTTTCACTACATTTCTTTATGGTATACCGGTCAAACACATTTGGATGAGATCAAATATTATTTGATTATCGGAATTACAAATTAAAGCTTTTTAATTATGAGTTTTCTTTTATGAATCAAGAAAAGCTTTTTTTCCTTTAAATTTTTCCTTTTTATGCACGTTTGATTTGAATAATTGAAAATTTAATTTTCTATCATTTCAGTCAAAACAACTTATGGTTTAGAGATGAGAGATGATAGGAGAGGTGAGAATCTTATGAGTCATGCGGGAAAATACAATGATATATGGAATAGAAAATGAAAAAGTAATACCCCAAATAAATATAAATTTTCTGATGCCATAGAAATGAGAGTAGAGATTTAAGAAGAAAATAGCAGGGTTTTTTAAAAAAAAAAAAATTGATGTATTTTTTGTTTTCTTTTTGTTATCAAATTTTCTAATAACAATGTAACAAATGTGTAATTTTGCAAATAACTATATAATTTTTACAATTTAGCACCATATAAATAGATATTTTAAAACAGTTTTTAGATATATCATAATCTTATTAGGGAATCTATGTTAGCATTTGAAAATCATAAGCCGATAATTTTAATCCAAACAAGTCTAGTTGAGGCAAACAGTCAAAGATAATCAATTGAGGTACTAGCTGAGGAGTGTAACAGAAAAAGGCAAAAAACTCAGCAATCATGAATTCTCATGGATGGTGATTTTCATAGATAAATACATAACACAACATGATAAGGTCAAACTGCGGAAAATGACACTAAGCAAAAATAGTGGCCAGACGTTGGGGTACGTTTCATTGTTAAGAGAGTTATAAAAGGATGAACAACAACAGTATCAAGTGTGAATGGGCGAAATTGCGACTTGAAGGAATAATATATGTTTAAATAAATCAGTGCAAAATTTGGACGCTTTGATATCTACTTGTGTTTACCTGATACCTGATGTTTGGCTACAGTTGCAAGTTCATCACAATACAGCAGATTCACGGTCCACCACGTTTGATATGATGTTATACGGCTAGTATCTTTAACGATAAATTTAGGATGATTTATTTGAACAATTTTTAGAACACTATATACTTATTTTAAAGATTGAATTACATTAATTTCTTATAAGGATTGGATAAATTGGATATCATACCTTTTTTATTTCAAAAAATATACTTGATTCTTTTTGACATTTTGATATATATATATATATATATAGAGAGAGAGAGAGAGAGAGAGAGAGAGAGAGAGAGAGAGAGAGAGAGAGCCGAATTTTTTTAAAATCTTTTTGGTTAAAAAATAACTTTTTTTACAGAATATAAGACTGCAATTTTTTAATTTGGAAATAAAAATAATTAAATAATTTTATTTTTAGAAATAATGTATATTATATAGAGAGACAATTTTGTTAATCGAAAATAAATTAAAGAGAAGTCTAGAGTGTAATTTTTAAAATAAAAGAAATGGCAAGTATAATTTAACAAATATGAACAGAGATTAATACAATTTATTCTATTCTAAATGAAAATTTACAAAAAATGGATTATCTTTATTAATTCTGCATACTATTTTCAACGGTGGATATTTTCTTGAGCATAAACGCTTTTCTACCCCTATTTTCGTATTTGAATTCTCACTATTTAAAACAATGAATTGTGTCAATTTCAAAAAAGTGATAGACGTATGTAATATACTTGAATGACGAGCTTCAAAATTAAAACAGTTAAATTCTCAAAACTATACATATGTGCTATTGTTATTGAAAGACTATACATATATTGTATTTTAATTAAAAAATTTAATAACAAAAATATAAATATTTGTATATAAATTTTTCACCTAGCTTCCTCTTTATGACTATGAAAGTCCTTTTCAAAATGATCAAGGATCTTGAAGTTTAATATAGGATAATTCATCACCCAATTATATAATCATTAATATGAGCTCACAATGTTTATTGTTTAAATTCATTATTCCGCAAACTATAGTAAAATATTTACTGTTTTATGACATAGTAAAAAACATGTTCAATTATCTAGCATAAAACATGTATTAGAGAACAAAGAGACAAGAAGAATTGGTTTTTATTTTTTATTTCCTAAGTATATTAATCAATTTACGGTTTACTACCTAATTTTGGAAAAAAAAAATCAAGAGGGTTAAAATCCCCTACTTTCGGTGACACCGTTAACATGTTAACTTAGAACTTTCATTGGCACTTTTTTTTTTTTGGCCAATTTTTATTGACACTCTTTAGTTTCTCATTAACATGTCAAAGTTGCTATTGCCACTATAAATTTTCCCCATGAAAAAGAGTAAGCAAGATAAGTAGGGGTAAATACCAAACCCGCAAAACTAGTGTATTCAAGATAAGTTGGGTTAGGCTAGACAAAAAAAAAAAATGAGGTCAAGTTGGGTAACAAGCCAGTGTTATGGGCCACATTAGCCCAACTGAACCGGTGCTTAAATAAAAAAAATTAAAAATTATTTATAAAAATTTTAATTTATTTAAAGGCAAAGTATAGTTTATAAAAGTTTATATACACATTTTTCTTTTTTAGAATTATTTTGTAATTTTTAAAATAAATATAAAAAAATTTAAAAAAATTGGACGGCTCAATAAATTGAGTACTCAAGCAACAAATTTTAATTTTAAAACTTATTTAAATATGAATCGAGTGTTAAATTAGATCAAAACTCAACTTGATCTTACTCGTATACACCCCTGGAGGAAAGTTTGACCTTGCTGGTAGGTATATCCATAAATGCGCTTCCTGCTATAAAAATTTCATACTTCACAAATTGAAGTATTGGATCCAGTATTCGATATTTGTATTGTTATCTGCTGCCTCACTGGAAAGCCAAAATCCTACTATCCTAGTCTTAAATCATAAGTAGATATCTAAAGCGAATTAGTATTAAATGAAAATAATATGAAGCAACGAAAGTTTTAATTCAAACAAATTTCATTTAACAATAAATATTAGAAAAGATGTTCAACAAAAGGAATTCATTCGATTATAATTGATGTCTATAGATTATGGTTTGATTTCCACCCTTTGAACATCATCTATATATAAACAATATAGGAATAGAATAAGAATTGCAAATGCTAATACTCATTTAAAGCAGAAAATGCCTGGAATAAAACTTTTAAGTTGTGGAGATGAACATTCGAAGTCCAGATCAACTTTAAAGTATGACAAGTACTTTTCAACGTACAAGCAAATGAATTGTGAAAGAGGTCGGATACTGAGGAAACAGCGTATCAAAACCTAACAGGAAACAATAATATCTCCATTTTTTTACCATAAATCTTATTCACATATCAACAGGGTCAAGTATGTTTTTCACACCTCAACCTATGATTCAAACACCGCCTGTATGACACAACAATTCAAGGAACAATTATATTCATGAATTTCCTCTTTGCAAATGCCAACCACCATTTATTGGGAGTCCCATTGGGTCTGTATGCCACGCTCAATAACCTCCCACTTGTTTCCTCCCTTATCTGCTTCAAATAATTTCTGAATAGTTCTGCATTCGGTAGAATCACAAACCGTGAAAAATAAGAATGTATATGGTCTATAAAAAGTAATTGAATTGCAACATTGCATTAACAGAGGCGGGGCGCAAAAATATACTAATTCAATACTTCAATATAAGATACTTCGTGCTATCTTAATATGTATAAAATTTTATAATCTTCATCCAGTATCTGTACAGTGGAAATAGCAACAAGAAATATTAATTGCAATCATATCGAGAAAAACGCAAAAGCCACTACTCACTATTCAGTCAATCTAAGATAGCCATCTCTTGGAAATAGCAAGCAGCCTAGCAACAGTAGCAAGAGTAAAACTATTTGCACATGTCAGAGTTGTAGTTTAGAAAAAGCGTCAATTGACATTGACAAATAATGTACATAAGGAACAAAACTCTGAAAACATAGGAGCATGAAAAATTCTCCATAGCATGTGAAAAGGTACAAAAACTGAGGAGATCATTGTCATTAGTTTCTACTTGCAGAGGATTAAGGAAGTAAATATTTTTGTATGCTTTACAAAGTAATTTCCATATATTCCTTCTATTTCTTTCAGTTGAAATCCAAGTGCCAATAACCAAATTGTTATCTTCAAAATGGTACCATCCACCACAGGTTTTTGGAGTAGTTTAATACTAGCTTTTCTGAATGGAGGTTTTCCAGCCTTCACCCTTGGGTTATCAAAAGAATGTCTATTGTAGGACTCTGATGACCAGTACACTACTAGTATTGGATATTCAGTCTTTTCTACGCTCTTCCAAATACCAATTTAGCGTCATGCCTACTGTTATGCCCATATTTTAACTTATTTAACGTCGAGCACAAATGATACATGGTAGAGACTAGAGAATGATTGTCTTTAGCACTGAATGTGTTATTTCATTTTTCAATTTACTTTTGAGTTTTAGATTGACATAGTGATCCAGACTACCACATTGTGTTTCTGTGTCACCTTCGCATTCATACAATGAAGGTGTGAGCATATAGTTTTAACTTTTCAAGGTTTTGAAACAACCTGTCTTCTGACAAATAATACCAAAACAAACAATATGATGCACTCATTTTATCATGTGGGCTTAAAGTGAGCAATACCAATATACATTCAACAAGATTTTATCAATTCTTCAGCAAGAGATTCAATGAAAATTAATCAGTTCTTACACAGTGGGAACTAATTAAATTAAAGTTTTTAGACAAGTAAAACTACTTACTAACATGTTAAGATAAGCATCACAGACATTACATGAAATAAATTTAGTCACCACCAATAGTGTGTGCAAGAAACAAATTAAAAGATTAAATAGTAAATTTAATGCAGCAACTCGCAGATGTTACTGAACACACAAAGAATATAATGAAGCATCCTAACATATATTATGACACCAAAAGCCAAAAAGGGGAAGAAGACATTCACCTGCTTCCCGCTGTGATTGTGGAAGGGGAAAAAGGCCTGGAAAAGGAAATCCAGTCTCTCCAGGCACAGGAACGTTTTCCAGACCCAAGTTAATGATTGCCTTGGTTCCTTCAGCTAAAGTTCTGCAACCTTCAAGCCTCTTGAGAGCCACGTTAATGTAAAATGTCAAGTATATAAGAAGCTTATCAGCTGGGCTCTTGATATCAAAGTTTCTGAAGAAGACATTGGCGCGAAAGAATGTGATCGCTTCATCCACTATATCAGTTCTGTCTGCATGAAGCAAGTCTTAATTTCCAAATGCAGGGAAAAGACAATCTTTTAAGCACACTTAACATATAATATAAATAAGTGAAACCTTGATCCGAAGTTGGAGCTGGTCCCTTTATGTGGCTTTTCAAGGGAAGTAGAGGACACCCACAAGCTTTATCGACTCCTTCTCCATCCACAAAGCTAGAGTGATGAACCTTCCAATCTCAAGTGATATCAGTGGAAGTACAAGTTTCGACAAATTCTAAAAGTTACTGTGAAATTTGATAGCCCCTAATCACACAATTCACAACTACAAGAACCAAATTCTAAAAGCTTAAAATGGAAACGAAACGAATTCAATCCGCGTACCATTTCTTTTCTCTGGATAAAATGATGTTGGATCCGAATAACTCAATTGCTGAAATGATCCGATTTTCCAAATGCAACCCAAAATTTCTGAAGAAAACCATGGAAAAGAATATCAACCCATGGCTAGAAAGACGATCTGAATTCAAAAATCATAAAGGGGCTAGAACAAATTCTGAAAAATGAAACAAATTGATCAAGATACCTGAATGGTAGAATCGAAGGAAAAACCGGAACAATAGATTCACCGATGAATTATGTTCAGTAGAGCAAATTCATGACAGAAATTGAGCGATCAAGAAGAAGTCATAAAGGTTGCTGAACCACCTTTCGTTGGGTGAGGGAAGGGGCAATTTCTCAGCAGAGATTTGAGAAATTATGTAATGAAAATTAAAATTTCGGTATCAGAGCGATACGGTCGTTATTTTTCGATTTCGCGAGCTGCCGAGACGAAACGACGGTGGAACAGGGATTACCACGTAAAAAATTAAAAATTAAAATTAAAATTAAAATAAAAAATATTTTGAAATATAAAAAATATCTTTATTTTAATAATTAAATAATAGCTAATAAAAGATAAAATAAATATTATATAAAATTTTTTATTTCTCTTTCTTTTTCTTTTGCACTACAAAACGGAGCTTTATATTGTCAAATGTAGTGAAATACCAGTCAAAAAATCGCATTAATTTGGCGTCATAAGCACGAAAGCTAGTGTGAACGGAGGTGTCCCAATTCTCTATGCATCACTCGTGTACATCTTGCTGTGCACTTCTTTAAAATAACACTGTTTTGGAGTCTAATCCTCACCACTTGCGTGATCCAACAGCCCCACATGCGTCGCGTCATATTAAGCTCAAAACATATCGTTTCTGGTTTAATAAAATGGTGCATTGGGAGTTATAAAATTCAAAAAAAAAAACCATCTCATGCATCTATTGTGTTAAATCTGGACCATCCATTCAATCCCATGTCAGTGCCTTGTGCATCAGCTTCTTCTTCCAGCAGCAGCAGCTCGTCATCCTCCAGCAGCTAAGGTAATTAGCAAAGAGTGCCTTAATTAGCTGGCCTTCTGGAGTTGAGGCATTGCGTGAAGGAAATGTGGGTAAAACTTCTAACTTGGAAATGTCATCATTATGGCATTCTGAGCTAATGGAACTTATGTGAAATTTGTGCTTTCTATCAGCCCTTTGTTTATTTTTTCATTTAATCATTCAGCTGCCATTAACTGTTAATGTTAAAGTTTATTAATTGAATGCATAGTCTAGTCTACCTATGAAATGTTGTGGCTTTTACTTCAAGTTGATTAATTGAAGTTTGATCTTAAAGTAGGAAATTGATGTGCAAAATGAGTGTTTTAGATTTATATAGTGACTGTTGTATACATATCAAATTGGAGGCAAATATTGAGTTGAAAATCATTTTTGTTTTAGGCTCAAGGGAGGAAATTATTACTTACTTAATGGTGAGGATACTTCATAAATTTGACATTGTACCTATAAAAATTTGAAAACTAGACACATACAAGTTCAAATTCTAGTTAACGAATTCATGCATAATGGTACCTTGTGGGAGTGGTTCATTTGAAAAAGTATTCTTAAAAGATTAGCAAGAATAGCTTCTTTTTCTTAAATGATCAATGTTCATGTAATAAAGTATATTAGCTTTACAAATCTACACTGATGTATATGGTTGATGTGTGTGGCTACTAGATCAATTGAATACAATTGGAAGGAAAAATATTTTGAATAGAGTTATAGGCCTACATTTGCATGACAAACCTCTTGAAAACATTAGAAAAGTCTCATCCTTATTCTCTACGAAGGAAGATAGTCATGCAGAACAAAAGAACCCAGGGTTATTATGAAAAACTTATCAACTAATAATTGTTTTATTGTTCAATGCTCATACATATAGAAAAATACATAGGGAGAAGCTAAAATGGAACAAAGTTGCATGGGAGAAAGAAAAGACAGGGACTAATTTATTAACATATCTAGAAAAGGGAAATGGAAACTGGAAAAAAAAAGATAGCAAAAACTATTAAAGTAGAAGATAGAGATGGAAAGAATAGGAGCCGAAGGAAAAAAAAAAGGACTTTTTGATATAAACATGCAATCATAACAAATTTGATCAGTTGCTCCTACTCATTAATCTTTACTCATTGCATTACTTATAAATTTGATCAAACTGATTTCCAGGCTTATAAATACAAAGTATTAGCTATGGTAGGACAAAAAGATAAACATTTGAATATGTGGAACAGCCAAAAACAGCTTGAATGTTACAAAATGATAATGCCAAAAGAAAGAGGAATATTTGAATATGTGGAACAGCCAAAACCAACTTGAATGTGCACATTTGTTTGTTAATGTCCATAATGGCTTAACACATGTATCCACCCTCATGGTGTTGAACATATTTGCTTGTCCCTCTTACAGGTCTACTTGAAGAAGCTGCATTTGTAGAAAAGGCATGTTGGCTTGTTGGTTTTATATATAAAGGGAGTAAAAGATTGTTGAGGAGCTTTTCCTGAAACTTGAGAGAAGTGTTAGTTATGCAAGAAGTGCATCTATGGAAGTTAAAGAAGATATAAGAAGTGCTGTATGAATCCAAATGAAATACTAGGACATAGAATGTAATGTAAATGAAAAAACGTAATAGGTTGACAATGTATGAAGTCAAAGATAACATGTATATTATGAACTAAAAAAAGAATATTGTATTTCTCTTTTTATTGTAACTAATATATTTAGATCAATAAAAGTGACTTTTTTATTGGCAATAGTACTACATTATGATTACTTTAGTATTATATACCTCTTGAGATATCTCTACTAAACTCTAATGCTTTTAGAAACGGCATGGGAGAATCCATCGATACCTAAATTATAAATGAATATTGATTACATTGTATGCACTAAATATTAAATAATACCATGTAAGTTATAAGAAATTAAGTGCTCTAACTAGCAACAGTTATGTATAAGTCTCATTTGTTTGAGGGAATGTGGCATATGTTGGAGGCACAAATGCAGTCGTTGCTAGAAGTGCAATAGTGGAGGAGTTTGCTTGCATTTGAATGTCTTACAAAAGAAAGACGACATAAAGGTTTATTGAACTTCTATAAAAAAAATTGAGACAGTAAAACATATCCATACCATAGTCCCATAAGTTTGTGAATCTCCATTTGGTGAAGCTTTTCTTCTCCTCCTACATAGTTTCTTAAACCAACTCTTTAAGCGCTTATTTTCTTTGTGTCATCTCTTTTCTTGAATCCCTTGGGTCATGTAACAGACTCTGTTTAAGGCACCGTGCTTGTGCCACCATCATTGTTTATGTGCGATCTATTCAAATGAAAATCTACCACTTGTTTGCTCAATTCTAACATGCTTTTATGAACTAGTGAGTATGTGTCGAGATAATTAGATGCCTCAATTGCTAATCTTAAAAGCATATGATAAAGTTCTTTATACCGTTGTGTCATTTCACGCCTAAGATCTTTTTGGACTTTATTTCTCCTGTTATCATATATAATACCGCTCCTCGCATATTTGATTCTTCTCTTTAATATGTACTAGTCAGGGAGCTTTTTCACATCTTGAACATTATATACCTTCAAAGTATGATAGCATAATATTTTAACAATTTCAAATTTTAAACAACTGCATAGAATTGATCTATTGCTTGGGTCAAACTAAACCCACTATTCTCCTTCTTCATCAACCATATTAACAACATAGTCATATACTGAACCAATCTCATTTCTATACTTTATATAAGCAACTACAAATAGATCCTATTGTTGTTGAAACATGTCAAAGATAGGAACTGTGTAAATTTGGAAAATTTGTCTAAGTATAGGCGAGCTTTGCATAATTAGTCGATTCATATTTTGTCGTGACTCAAACTCACAATTCAATTCATTATATCTTTTATCTTTCACAACTCGTTCGAAATTCCTAAAAAGTTGATTAATATCCATACCTGCTCTTGTGCAACTTTTAACCTCAGCATTGACACTTTCACTTAACTGCATGCTCTGCATGCCTAAAGTTAAAGTCTTTTTCATATGACACAATGCCCATTTCTCCTTTTATCTTATAAGCTGAACTCAACCATGTATTTTCATGCATATCATATGTTGATAGCAACTGACTCTATACTTCCTTAAACTGGCCTTCCTCTTCGTATTCATACATACACTTTGTAAAATCAGTTAAAAAATGTGATCCATGCTTCATTAAATTTTCCAGATGCTTGATCTCATTTTATTTCAAATGTCATGTGCATAATGCATGCTTTATATCTGGGAGCATCTCGCCAATTGCTCTTGTCATTGCTTAGTTTTGGTCTGTAAAAATAGTTAAAGGCTTTTTTTTTTCCTTTGTGCCTTCAAAAATGTTTCCAATAGTCACTTTGGTTTTATCATATAATAATGCTACCCCAAAAATCACTGACTCCCTATAAGGATTAAGTCCAAAGAATATTGCAAGTGGTCTATGATTACGATTTATATTATATGTAATGTCTAATACTACCACCTCGCCAAAATAAGCGTAATCAATTAACATTTACGTATCTGCCCAAAAGACATTTGTAATTTGTTTTTTTACATCCATTTGATAAACATGATAAAATAACGAGTTTTCTGCCAACTGTTCTTGAAAATACCATAATAAACATCCGACCTCTCCATACTCTATGCTTCTCTACCTTCTTGAGTTAAAATAATTATTTGCATCCTCCCAAATGTAGCCGATATTAGCTCGACCTCCAGCACGTCTACTCATCTATTGAAAGGAATTTTTTTGTTGAAGCCCAGATTCTTCTGCTAACTGTATCTTGTGAGCTTAGACCTTAGTCAATCTACGTTGGGATGCTAACATATGAACTGTCTCGGGGAGTTGAAGCTGGTGATTATACTCTTCAACAAAGATATTAATCTTATATTTTTCATCTATAAGTGCAACACTCATTTTTGCTTTGCAATTGATCCTAGTTTCAAGACGAAAATTGGTGGTTATACCGTTCCTTTTGTCTAGTCTTCGCAAACTTTCCTTACAACAAACATATCTATAAGAAAGTATAAATATATCTTGTTTACTTTTAGTAAAATTATATTTTCTCGCACCAAATCTAGTTCTTTCAGCATGTACAACCCAAAACTTCCATGCTTCATTTAGGCTATCAAATTCCATGCCCAACCTAAGAGTTAAATCACCCTCCATCAAATGGTCCCTGAAAAAAATGACAAAACTTTAGCATATACCTTGATCACAAAAGCTGAATATATTGTATGTACATGATTTGAACACATACTTTGGAAAAAAAACATATTCATTCATTATTTTTAACCTTACATTTTTATGAAAATGAGCCATTAAATACAAAGATTGTATACTTTACACTTTTTCCATTATTTTATGGACTCATTTTTCATGGATTAAATGAAAGTTACCAACATTGATTTTAGTTTTTATTTTAAAAGGGATAATAAAATGGATTAAATGAAAAAAAAAATTACTTCTTCAAATCAAACCATTAGGCACCAAATGAAAAAAAGTCACCAATCCATTCTTGCTATTACAATCCTCCATCTTTCAATTCTTAATTTACAGCAACCCCACAATCTTAAACATATTCTTATTTAACATTAAATTTTTGGAAAGGTAAGCTATCAAATAAAAAGGTTGCATGCTTCACATTTTTTTCCTTCTTTCATGTGGGAAAAATTGTTTACACTTCATCTAATTGCATATACATGCTTCAGAATTAAAAAAATAAAATACTGCATATATGTTTCAAAATAAAACCATTTATCATATTGATACTTGATTTTATACAGAAGCCAATAAATTTATACAAAAATGAACCAAAAAAAAATTCAATCCCTTCTTCCTTCTACGTGTATGAAGTTTTTTTACAAAGTGCAAAGACAAGAGCAAATTATAACAACCCCAGAACCTGCAAAGAAAAGAGAATTTTTTTTACAAAGTGGCAAACAATAATGGATATGATTTAAATACTGCAAAATAGGAAGTTTTGTCAACAAATCGCAAGAACATTAACCTTAATCAAGACCAATAAGCAATAATGGTCTATCTCTCAAAATGACCTACAAGTTGCAAATAGATGCATGAAAGAAATTGCAAATAGCTTATGTAATCAGTGGAGTTTAATGCCTTTATGTTGTACAAACTCTAGTTTGTTCTTTTCGTTTGATCCTCTGTTCAGTGTTCACAAAATTTGAGAGTTGAGAACATCCTCCGAAAACCTTCTTCTCGCTCACTTTTCACTTCCTTCCCATGCCAATGTCAAACTCCTACCAAACGTATAAGCTTTTTCTTGTTTAGCATCTTAATGCAATAGGGATGAGCTGCTGGAAGAAGCTGATGCACGAGGTACGGATATGGGATTGAATGGATGGTCCAAATTTAACGTAATGAATGGAGATGTTTTTTTTTTTAATTTTACAATTCAAAATGCACTATTTCATTAAACTAGAAAACAATGCGTTTTGAGCTTGATATGACGCAACGCATGTGAAGCCATTGGATCATGTGAGCAGTGAGGATTAAATGCCAAAATAGCGTCATTTTAAAGAAGTGCACAATGAGATGCACACAGGTGATGTGCAGAGAATCAGGACACATGAACGGAGTATGTGTAGAAACGAAGAGAATTTGTAATGTTCCAAACCTTAACACGAGGGAGAAAGAAGAAGATGATAGAAGAAGTAAACAAAACTGCTACCTCTTTCTACTTGTAATTCCAATGGATTCATATTAGTTACTGTAATGCATTTTACAATAGCATTTGCTATAAATAAAATCTAGCCATCCATATAATCCAACGGCACTAGATTTTCACTCTTTTTTTTTTAGAGATAATATGTGAAACGATGCATGTTGCACTTTTTTTTTTGCCATCCCAAAGCATTATTCAATTCAGCACTTTCTCTTGTTCGCACAGCCTTTGAAGAACTACCCCTCTTACTTTCCAAATGGAAGAGGACTGATCAATTGTTTAATCAAACTATTTAATTAGTTTCACTATCGTTGCAAATCTCCAAATGCTTTAAACCCAAGCTTGGTCTAATCTTTTTGTAGTATTCCCAAATGTTGGAATGAGAACGCATTGCTGATCTCCTAAACTCTTGCAAACTATATTTTAGGTTAAGTTTTAATGGTGATTTGATATCATTTTTAGTGTTGAAATGTTGATTTTATAAAAGTTGGTTTTCTAGGGCGGAGTTTGATGATTGTTTCCAAAAAAAAAAGTTACATCATATACATGCTTTTAGGTTCTCAAATATAATTTGTTGGTTGCTAATGTGGGTGTTGGGTTCTCTAAATTGGCAAATACTTCCTGTTATATGTTGTTACCAATATGGTTTAGTACATATTATATGTTAAATTTCATATGAAATTGGCATTATTGTGCCTTCATAGCTTCATAATGCTTACTTATAAAACACAAGTTATAATATTTTAGTTGACATTTGGGGTTAATGGTAAAATGTTTAGATTTTAATTAGCTTTGTATCTATATATTGGAATCTAGCAATTACACACTCTGTAAATGTAATTAGACATCTATTTGCACAGTCATTTTGAGGTACCTATGTTTAGTTATAAAGATGCATGCATTGTACTTATAATACACCATGTTATAATTTCAGGTTTGTTTTGTTGGCTTGTAAGTAAATTATGAACAACATTTTGTCATGCAATCGCTATAGCCCCATTATTGAAGAGGATTGCAAAATGGCTTTGCATTGGAGGATGATTTAGATTATTTTATGACAACTTATGAATATGAAGAGATACTTTTCTTGGTTTAAATATGTTTGTATATTCCATTAGTATATAAATATTTTTATAGATGTTGTACTTGTCCTATTTTCCTTGTTCTCTAACTAGAATGAAACGAAACTTCTGCCTCACACAAATATTTCAAAATTGCTCTTAGCTTTAATACATGTTGATTTTGTCTTTACTTAATGATATTCACATTTTTGTTTATTTATTCCCTATAGTTTGTTTGGTGTCTTTCAAATATTTAGATTAATTCCTTATAATAGATGGATGTCACTTGCAATGCATCTTCATCTGCAATTAATTTTTACTTTTGTAAAGATACTTTTATTGTGCTGATTGCCAGAGAGATTTCCTGTCACTAATTTAGATCGAAGACACTGAATATTTTATTTAGTTATACATCATTACATTTGCTAGTGGATCTTAAGTCGTACATCTTTCCATGAATATAGGTTGCTCTTTATAGTTATTATATAGTTAAACTTCTTTTTGTTCATGTAGAGGATGCATATAATATATAGTTAAATTTTTTTTGCTATTCTTTTAGAGAATTCATATTTCTATGAAATCTTAAAAGCTCCAGTTTCCTATAAAGCAGTTTAAAAGCCTCTTATCTCATCATTATAAATAGATCTTCTTTCTCAATCTTTTTCCATAAATAGGTCTCCCATTCATTGTCAGTGTTAGCACACATTTTGTTTGTTGAATAAACTATAATAAAAAAATCATGTAATAAGTCCAATGATCTTTCCTTCTGCTATTGTGCATATGGAAATTGTAGTTTTATGCATCTTTGAGTATGTCATTTGAAAAACACATTATGAGAAGACTAGTAATTGATAAAAATATTATCACTTTGATTATGGCCTCTTAAAGGAACATCTTATATCATCAACAATGATAGAGAAAAAGGAGGAGATGGTGGCTTGTACAGTCATAGATATAGTATAACATGTTTGTCTGCCTTCTTTCCCAATGTGGTTAAGAAGGAGCAAACTAGTTAACAATTTCTCTCTTTGATGATTGTCCCAATGTCTTTTTCTCCTCTTTCCCTTTTTGACACTAGCTATATTTATGAGATTGAAGATAGCTAATAAATCTCTGTGCTTGCAAATCCTATTAAGATCATTACTAGTCATTTCAATTACAATAGCTTTTTTTTTTTAGCAATCAAAATGTAGTAAGGGAGACTCAGATTATATCACTAATTCCTAGTATCAAAAAATATACATGGAACTATCATCTATGCACACTAAATTGATTTCAAGGTGACAAAGGATATGTTGAAATGGAGTCTACACATAGAATAGGAACTAAAAACAATTGGAGCTACATTTTGCCATACATTACAATTGCCCAGTCCCACATCGAATTATGAATTCTGTTTTGACATATTATGTAATATGTGAATTTGCTTACTTTGTAATGGAATATGTGATTATGAATTTAGGATAAACAAGGGTGATGTTCCTCAAATTCCTTGTACTTTAACATATTATGAACTTTAGAATGGAAAATGAACATTAATAAAAGTTGAAATTCCTTATACTTTGTAATAGAAAATGTACTTGAAATTCCTTGTACTTTAACATATTATGTATTTTAACTTCTTTTGTATTTGAATATTTCAAAATGTGATGAACATTAACAAAAACTGATTTCAAGTAAGTGTGTAATACAATAATGAACTAGCCTATATTAATGGATAATCTTGGTTGATGGCATATGAAATATCATCACTCAACTCTATTAATCCAAGGGACTGCATGGAAGTGTTAAGTGGGGCCTATATTATCAAAGAAAAAAAATTAGAATATGAACACTAAATGAAAAACATTGACATATTTCACTTGTAGCTTAACTAATCCTACCATTAAGAATCTTATAAAACTAAAATGACTTGGCTATGTTTGAGCATAATCATATATTGATGAATGTGTAAAACAAGAAAATTCAGGTCACATCTAACTCAAAGACTCAATTGCTTACAACAAAGATGGAAAAATATGAACTATTTAAAAAAGCATAATTTAAGGAAAAATACAAGCACTAAATCAAAGAAGGATAGCTTAAAAAAATACAAGCATGAATTCATATACCATAGATTGTGACTCTAGTTGTTAAGTTCATGAACCTTTAACACTTTGAGCATTTTTCCTTTTCTTACATTAAAGCTTTATCAAGCTTTTATGGCCTTTTTGCATCTTGAAACCAATTCTTTTCTTGAATCCCTTTGCTTATGGCATGGTGTTACTCCCCAATGCATTTTGGAAGGAAGCTCCATCATTGTTGTCCAAATGCCTTTGACTCAGATGAAACTCTTTTAGCTATCTATCCAAATCATCTAAAGGTTTTTAAACAAGCAAATTTGTTTTTTTTCTGCTTGAAACTTTAGATGCTAATCATATTAGTTTGAGGCAAAGTCATTTATACCATCAAGTGTCATCTAACATAGGATCTTCTTCAACTTCATTTCTCCTGATAACATGTACCACCCTTTTGCTAGCATCTATTGTCCAACTCTTGAGGATATACTATTTAGGAAGTAGCTTAATATCATTCACATCATATAATGTCAAAGCATAGCAATAAAGCCAACTGTGAGTCTCAAACTTTCTACAATTGTAACAAATAGACTTGTCACTAGAATTGAATGAAACCCGCCACTCACCAACCATGGTAACAATATATTCAACTAATGGTTAACCTTTAATTTTTTAATTTATGCATGTAGTAAAGAACATGTCAAACTACTTCTGGAATAAGTCAAAGATTACGGGGGCGAGAGTCCAGGCAAGTTGTTAAAGTATAGGTGAATGGACTACCCTTAACATTGGTACTTTATATCATGACTCAAACTCACATATAACCTTATTGTGCCATTTTCTATCCACCGCCTTTTAAAAGTTTTTGAAAATTTAAAAAATATCAACGTTTGGCTTCATGTACTCCTTCAAAGTTTCATTCAAGCTTTCACTGAGTTGTGTGCTTCTCATATTAAGAGTGAAAGCCTATTTCATATAACATGCAGGCCATTTTTCCTTGACACTATACACTGATCTAATCCAAGAGTTGTTATGAACATTAAATTTTGATAGCAACTTTCTCCATGCCATTTTGAATTGTGATTCTTCCTCGTATTCATACACACATTTGTTGAAGTTAGTCAAGAAATGAGAATTATCCTTAATTAAATTGCCTAAGTGTTTAACCCCATTCAGCATTAAATGTCAGGTGCATAAACCATACCAAGTTTGAAGCATGACCTTACGCATTGCCTTGGCTATTGCTTGGTCCTAATCTATTAATATAGTTTGAGACCTTTTTTAGTAGTGTGCTTATAAGAATCTTTTGAATAACCACTTGAAAGAATCTGTTGTTTCATCATATAATAAGGTAACTCCAAATATCATTACTTTTTAAAAATGATTGAATCCTCCAAATACAACAAGTGGCCTATGTGCATTGTTAGTACAATTAGTTATGCCCAGGGACACCACATCGCCATAGTAGTTATAATCAATAATCATTTTTTCAATGGCAAAAGATATATTAGTGATTTGTTCTATTGCATCTAGCTAATATGCATGGTAAAATGAGGATTTTGTAATAATTGTCGCTGAAAATACTGGCCAATAGCTCTAACTTCTCTATACACCATGGTTTTCTCTCTCCTAGCTCGCAAATAATTTTTTACATCCAATCTTGTATACCCAAGATTGGCTCTACCTCCCACCTATATACTCATCAATTGGAATGATACTTTTGAATGAAATCCAAACTCTTCAACCATATCAATCTCCTAAACTTGAATCTCAGATATTTTACGTTGACATACCAACATGTGGATTGCTTCTGAGAGCTACAAAATGTGATTATGCTCCTCTACAAACTCTTACACTTGAAATTTTTTATTCTTATTTGATTGTGTTATTCTTGCCTTACACCTAGTTCTTGTCTCTTGTCAAAAATTGATTGACATAAAATGTTTCTTTTCTTCCTTTTAGGCCTTCTTTGCAACAAACAAATCTATATGATCGATAGGAGCTATCTTTCTTGTTCTTATTTAAATAATCTTTTTGAGCTTTAAAACTAACTTTCATTCCATACTTCAACCATAATTGCTAAGCTTCCTTTACACTATTAAACTTCATTCCTAGTCTAAGCTTCTAATCATCTCCCATGTTGTCATCTCCAATCAATGGCATAGTAGAGGCACCACATTCCTTGAAATTCATTAACAAAAATTACATTAAAACAAGTATCAACTCAACCTCTTCTTTAGCCAGATCACATAAACAATGGCAAGACACTTACATTGAGTGATCCATGGTCACTTTGCAAGTTATTCCTTCCTCCAAACAAGGTTGCACAAGATGTCAATAGTACAACAAAATGCCACTTGAAAATACAATAAAATGTTGAATGTCATAAATATTGAGTTTATTTATTTTTGCATCAACATTAAATATCCAGCATTCCTATAACCTTACACTTGCATGACTATAAATTATGAGCATATAAACATTTAATGAGGCAAAATCGTTATTTCTTCTTTATGTAACTCCAAACTACAATAGCATAAGTCAAAGGATAGATTACACTAGAAGTTAATAACGTCATATGGGAAAGAACACACATGATTCAGAATGGTTAATCAACAAATGAATTTTTAAGATAGTCAAAAAAGTTTATTTGCCATTTTAAATCAAATGGTTAAACTTACCAAAATATATATTAAAATGTTTAAAAACCTTGAGAAAAGAAAACTAAATATTTTTTAAAACCAACCTTGCTGCAAGCATCACATTTTATCAAAGTTTAACACTTTTAACACAAAATGCAAATACCCAAAATGTAGAAATAAAGAAACATAACACAAAAAATAGAACACACTAGAAAACAAAGAAATATATATATAACATAGGAGAAACATGGAAAGAAATATAAAAAACACATAGAGCCATCATAACATAGACATACATAAAGTAAGCAAATAGTCAGCACGAAGTGTTCATACGAACATCAGCAACAAGAGTTGACTTCAACACCAATACAAATTTAACCATCATCTATCACCAATGTAATAGTATCCACGGTAGCCATAATCATAGTTGGCAAAGGTTTGCAAAGGTCTGGTGTTATTTAGATCCCTAGATAATAATCCATGCAAATTTCTCTATTTGTTGCACAATGATACTTTGCTTTCTCTTGTTACATCAACGGCAAATTTAGCACCAACATATTTGCCTTTTTTTTCCCTTCCATTTTTTCAGGCACATACTTCACTATAGAAGATGTCGAAGTTTGCATGTGTAAGAGAAAGGGTTGGATCAAATGACGTTTTGTAGCATTTTAAAGTGGCAAAAAAAAAAGGTACAAAATGCTCCATTACTATTATCCAGGAAAAAAAAAGAGAGAAGATTTGGTGCCATTGGATTACATAGATGGCTAGATTTTATTTAGAGCAAATGTTGCTATAAAATGCATTATAGCAACTAATCTGAATCCAATTTAGATGAAGTTTGAAGTCAAAACACTTGCACTAATTCCATATCCCAAACTACCTAGATCCAATATAAATGGTCTAAATTTTTTTTCAATTTTAAATTTTTTTAAAACATGCAAAATATAAATTAATTTTTTTATAATTATCAATTAATAAAAAATAATATTTCATATAAAAAATTTATAAAATCTAAACTATCTAAATTTAATTTAAATGATTCAAATAAAGATAGCGTGCACATCCTTCAAATTCGTAGAGAATTCAGGTTAGTCAAAACACAAGACTATTCTAATTTGTCTTTTTTTTTTTAGGGTAAATGACACATGATGGCTATAAGTAGATAACAGCATTATTAAAAAGTTTTTAAAAAATTAAAATTTTCCTAAAAGATTAAAAGACCAAAATAATTAGGAGGAATTAGTGAAAATTTTGGATATTTGATCTTTTAAAATAAATTAAAGTCTTTTAATGTTATTTTTGTTAAATAAGCTTTACGTGCCAATTTTTTTAAAATTTTTATGCCTAAAAAAAATCGAGCTTTTCACATTCTCTTTGCTTCAAGTGAGAAACAAATACAAACAAAGCACTGACGCGATAGGAATACAAATTATGTTTTGGCCTAGCTTTTAAAGGGGAATTTTTTTATAAAATAAATATTTATTTTAAGAAAATAAAAGAGTAAAATTTTATTTTAGTCATTCACAGTAGTATATTTGTCAATTTAATTTTTTGTAAGACTATTTTCTCAATTTAATTATTCATAAATAAAGTATTTCTCAATTAGCTATTTATAATTTTTTTAATTTAATCTCTCACAAATAAAATCATTATGAATAATTTTTTTTATCAAATAAATAATCTTATGTAAAAAAATTATTATTGATAATAGTTTTATTTGTAAATGATTAAATTAAGAAATGCTTTATCCATAAAAAACTAAATTAAAGATATAGTTTTATAAAAAACTAAATAACAAAATATTTTATGTATAAATGACTAAAATAAGATTTTACTCTAACATAAAGCGATTGGCCTAGGTTTTGAGGAGAGGGAGATTGATTATCTTTTAAAAAAAGTACTTGTCTAAAAAAATGAAGAATTTGGTAGAATTTTTGAAATTTTTTTTTGAGTGATAGTAAAAATGGTTTTTTTTCTTTAATTGTGTAGAGAAAGTAGAAAGTTGAAACTTTTCCTTAAAAAAAAAAAGACGAGAAGTTTTTTCAACAAGATTCTAGTCTAGGTCAAACGTACTATGATGAAGGAAGCAAAGAAAGACACGAGGATGAAGAAGATGCATGATGAACCAGTGGTTTCTGATATGTTTTTAGATTTTTTTTTGTTTATATGTGTGTGTCTATCTATATATAATTTTTTAAATTAAATTTTATTCCCTTGATTTGAATTTATAATATATTTTTTATTATTTGCATTTTCTTTTTGAGATTATTACAATTCATTCTGTTAGCATTCTAATTTGGGACTAGATTTGTGAAGGGATTTGAAGTTATTGGAAAAATAAAGAAAATAGAGGGGTAGGGTTTGTAAAAGGATCTGGGAGATTTTTGGGAGAGTAAAAATAGTTGAGGGTGCCATTTCAGAATTTCAGAAACTAAGAGCAACGGGTTAAATCAATAAATTATCACTTACTCCTTAAGTAAAACCCTACTTCATTCCCTAACAAATACAATGTTGTTTAATTTAGTTCATTATAAAATTAAATTTTTAATTTGATCCCTTATATATAAAGCATTTTTTAATTCAGTCTCTCATAAAATTATTTTTTCAATTTAACCCTTTACATATATAAATAATTCTAATTTAACATCTCACAAATAAAATGGTAATTAATAATAGTTGCTTGCTTATGAATATTTCTTAATTTGATAAAAAGATATTATTAATAATAAATTTATTTATAAAAAATAAAATTAAAAAAATATAAATATATGAGAGACTAAATTAAAAAAGCAAATATATAAATGAATAAATTGAAAAATACATTATCTATAAAATTTCAAATTGAAAAGACAATTGTACAGAAACTAAACTAACAAATACACTAATTATAAGAAATCAAAGCCACATTCTACTTCTTAATCCTTTTTCACTTAACTTGCACCCTCACTTGAATCTGTACACATTCTTTTTAGTAATATGACACTAGAAAGCATTTTTTAAAAGATTTGTTAAATGTAATAATTTGATAAAAATGCTTATTAAATAATTTTTTTCAAATAAAAAATTTATAGTATTTTTTATGAAATTATATTTTTAAAAAATTATAACAAAAATTCAGTAGGGATATTAAAAAAAAACACAAATTTTAGAATACAGTGAGAAATAATAGTTATTTTGTCTTTAGAATCCAATAGTGTTATTTTGATTTGTCAACTAAGATGTCCAATGGCATTGAATGCTACTCTGTGTAGATCTTTTGCTCCTTAGAGGTGAGAAGGGAGGTTTCTCACGACTTAAACTATTTATATTAAATTTAGATAGTTTAAATTTTATTATAATTTTAGTTTTAAATTTTGTTAATTAAAAAAACATAAAATAAAAATAATTTTTTAAATTTTAACTTAAAAAATAATGATTAATATTAAAAAATAAAAAAATAAAAATTTTAAATTTAAATGGTTCAAATAAACAATCTAAATCTAAGCAGAATCATACTCCCAAGATGCAGAGAAACCGGAATGCTATTGGTCCGTCACCAAATGAATCCCCACCTGACGCCGCCACCACACACGAATTACCTTTCCATCGCCGTCCCATTCTAGCTCACCTTTTCCTCTTTGCTTGGCTTACAAATATTTACTCAAAAAACATAAGGCATTATTACTTATTATTAATGTCAATAACTCAGGTTTCCTTTATAATTTGACACTCAACAACCACTTATTCTAGTTCATTATCAGCTTTTTTTTATTTTGTGCCACAAGTTCATTATCAGCTTGTTAAATTTGTGATTGCAAGAGCTTTATGGAAATCCATGCTTCAGGTACAATACAAATGCATCATAATTTTTGAATTAAGGACCCTCATTTCTCTGCCTCTGAACATGTTTTTCTGCTTAGTTACAAATAAATCAGATCAAGGATAGAGTTTCAAGCTTTCTTTTACATAGAAATTTGAGAAGTTCCTAATAAAAATTATTAATAATTAAAATTTTCTTAAATATACTTTTTGCATAGATTAACTGAATAAGTCAATAAAGTTCATCAAAATAAATGTGCAGTAAATATAATTATCCAAAATTCTCATTTTAGTAAATTTTTATTAACTCATTGTATAATTAATGTATTATATCTCGAATTTCTTCACAAAATATATTCATGATTCAATCCACAAACAATTCTACTTTTAATTTTTAATTTTATGTTTCTTGTTGCCTCCAAAAAGATGATAATTGACAACTTATTTATCGACCCATTTGACCCTAAGAACCCGCCCTAACTCGGTCTAATCGAGTTAGATCGGACCAAAAATATAAATAGACAAAATTTTAAATACAACTATATCGAGTTGGGCTAAGTTACGAGTGAAAATATATTCTACCCGACCCGCCCTAGTAATTTTTTTTTAGTTATCAATATCTTATCATCTTATATATATATATATATATATATTTAATTTCATTTAATTCTCTCTGCATACTACAACTTTCATTACACATCTAAACCCTCTATACTTCTCAATTATTTTTATCATTGATATGCATGCTTATTGACATTTCTTTTGTTAAATAATGAAAATACAAATGTTTACTTAAGACTAATTATGTTAGTATAACTTATATTTTGTTTGATAATACCAAACTATTTTTTTATTATTGATAAAGACATAAGGGTTCTAAAAGCCTATTATTTTAAAATATATGCCTGAGTTTGCAAAAAATATTTTTATATTACAAATATTAGCTAATAAAAAAAATAGCCTAAGCGGCCGAGCGACTCTAACTCAACATAAAACAGGGCTTGTTCAGACCAAGTCAGGCCACGAGTATAAAAACAAGTCCAATGTCTTAATCGAGCCGGGTATCGGACATACTAAATGTCCGGCCCGACCTTATCCATAAATAGCTCTACAAGCTAGGGGCAAGAAAAAAATTGAACAGCTAAATACAACTCCAACAACAATTTTTTTTGTTAAAAAAAAAAAGAGTAAAATCATTGCAGTAAAACGGGCCATACGACGTTAAACCCTTGCAGACAGATACAGTCCCATTTCCTCACAGCAACCTTCTAGACATCACATCTCTTCAAATATCTGAGCTTGTTACCAAGCTACTAGGACAAAGAATGACATAAATAATGAAGTAAAACTGTACATGCCAATTCTAATGTATACAATGCTTAACGTGGATTGAAGATGCAGAAATCAATATCATCAACTAGAATAGGCTGGTAAAGGATGAGGTCAACATGTAAGGAAAATTAGCTGAAGGCCCATATTGCTGGGCAAGCTCGTGAATGTCCTTCACGATGTCAAACACTGCCTCTGGTTGTGCTAGTTTCAGTGCATTCTCAGACATTCTCTGCAGCTCATCTGATTTTGTGCTAAACCATTCTGCCACTATTCTTGCCGTTTCCTTAGGACTTCGGGTGAACACTCCAGCTCCATTGTCTACCACATAAGGTACATTACCCCTTTCCTGTACTCACCATTGCAGCCATAAAAATGAATATATGGTGAAATCAGTGAGAAACCAAAATGCAAAAGAGTAAAACAATTAAATCACGAGAGATTCTTAAGTAAACTCAATGGACCAAAGATAAGAAGACAATGTCAATCATAAGTAGACACGTAAGAATGTCAAAGGTGAACTCAGGAAAAAATGTCTCACATGCTTACATGTTTATTAATGATCGGCTTAGTTTTCTATATTTGACTGACTAGGTCCACATAAATTTTTCATTCGATCACTGAGAGATTCTCAGCTAAACCAAAGTCAATCATAACTGATAGACGTGCAAGTATCTCAGAAGTGGGTTCCATTGAAAACTATATATATGACATATTTATATATCTATTTATGATTAACTTAGTCTATTCATATTTGGTATACCGAGTCTACCAAGAATTTTTCATTTCATCACTCACCTGTCCAGGGATGTAGTCATTGAGGATTATAGGAAGCCCTCTAATCAATGCTTCTGCAATTGTACCTGGTCCAGCCTGCAAAGTTCATATAAGTGTAGAACTCATAAGCTTATGCTAAAATAAGAAGCAGCATCTAAAGTGCAGATAGGTGATAGTTACTTTTGTTATTATGCAGTCACAGGCTCCCATCCATTTCTGCATCTGAGTCTCAAATCCTCTTATCTGCACAGTTTAATAAACAAATGTTCAATGCATGCCATTCTATTCTGCTGATGTCTGGGTTGTCTATTCAGATATGAGATATTTAAAAAGAAGCCAAACCTTCACAGGAATTTTCCATTCAAGAGTTTGAAGCGTGGATGCTAAGCTCTTATTACGACCACATATTATTATCAACTGACCAATAGGTTTCTCAGCTTCTTTATCCCAAAGTGATTCTCCCAAAGCCTTTGCTGTTTTCTTTACAGGACCCATGCCTTCGCCACCCCCCATCAGCAAAACTGCAGGCAAGTTTGGGTCCAACTCAAGTTCTACTCTTAATTGATCCTACAACAAAGTAAAAAGTTTAAGACTCAGCTTAGTTAGTTCTATCACCAAGACTAAAACTACCTTTACAACTCCAAGAAGTGTTAAAGATTATTATAAAATTTTTCATGACCCTTCACTTAGCAATCTTTTGAGTTGGTCCTTGACATGGTACCAAAGTTTGTATGGTCAAGTGGTCTACAAGGTATGACAGGCTTATCTTTATTCACACTTTAAGCCAAATGGGCTTTCATGTGAAGATGTTAGATATCATAATAAAATTATTGATAAGTCTTTATTCAACAGTTCAAACTTTTGAGTTGAAATAGTATTTGACAGGATGCATACCTTGGAGAGAACTGCACGGGCAAAAGAAGGCCTGATGGGCAAGCCATAAACACGGATTTGAGACTCTTCAAGACCATCTTGTAAAGCTCTCTTGGCCACCTCCTGAGAGGGGCAGTAACATCTACTGACCCCTGGATGAAACCTGGGGATAGCTTCAAGCTTAGAGCATGTAAAAATTATTTTAATTAAACTAAGCAAGAAAATTAAAATGATTGAGTGAACTAACCAAGTAGGGTGGCAGGAACCAAGGTCTGTGATCACTGTGACAAAAACCACTTTATTCTGCAAACCTTGCCACTTAAGAACCCACAATGGAATATGCTGCATTAAGGGATGGACACTGATTATGATATCTGGTTTATACTCCATCAGTCCTGCCTCCACCTCCCTGACAAATTAAGAGTGCAAGACAATTGGGGAAAAACCACTTAATTTCAATAATGTAAGATATACAACTCTCAAATATTTCACCCCACAAAAACTACTAGCTTTCCCAAGCTCAGGAAAATATTACTGCTTTGCAACAAAGGTGAACAGGTATAATTAATTAAAGGTTATTAAAGTCATCTTTAATAGGAAAAGAAAAATAGAGATTCTAATATAAACCTAGTGTATCAAAAATATATAGACTAATCTAATCATGAACAAATATACAAACATGTTAGAGGTAGCACAGTTATATTGTTGTTCATGATTCACTCTGTCTGCCTAAGATTTTTCAAAGAACAAAACAGTGAACAGAACGAATAGGGTTTTAAGTACATGAATCTATATTTCAAGCAGAGAAAGTTGTGTTAATTATGATGGCAGCAAACTGCTTATCAAAGTGTATAATACAGTAAATTAGGTAGCGCTGCTTTACACCAGCGGTTACAAAATTGTTATATAGTGAAATGTCTAAGTTGTACACAAAAAATCAAAGAGGAAAAGTGTTAGGAGAGGATCGTACTTGGCATAGTAGGCAGCAATGGCAGCTAGATACACAGAGTGTATCCATTTGGGAGAGGTACTATGAAAAGCAACCTTCCATAGCTGCACATGTTTCACCATGAATTTATATTGACTCTCCATGTCATTCAATGGCCATCCTGTGTACTCTTTCCAAACATCTTTAACAAATATCTGAAAAAGGCAGCGGTCAACTGATGAGCCCTAAAATATGAAGGAACAATACTTGAATGAATTGTTAAAGAAGAACAAGAAGAAGAATAAAGAATTGATCGTGGCATAGAAGTCCCCCAATGGAGGGCAAATTGCTCCAAGAAGTAAATAAAAAAATAGTGACAAAAGCAAGAGCCGGGAAAAATCTAAGGAGGTTCGAGAAGAATACAAAGGAATGCTTTTCAATTAATTTTGACTTCCCTGCAAAAATATTTCCAGGGAAAAATGGAAGAAAGCAAAAATAGCGGATCCAAAACTATATGTCTTTGACAGAGAAAGAATCTCAAACGAAAGCACCAAGATATGGGGAGAGGAGAGGACGTTAAGATGATAAACTAAGCAAAACCCATGACAACGAAGAAGGAATTAGAAAGTAATTAGCAATTACACTGTACTCGTCCCCAAATTCCAATTGAAACGCGTCGCGGATGGCCTCGGCGGAAGCTCTGTGTCCGCCGCCGGTATCACTCATCAGAATTAGCACGTTCTTTGGTCTGTCAGCTCCAATCTGCACAAGCTCCATCCCTGTGTCGTCGCCGCCGCCGCCGTCGTCATCGTCAAGATTGGTGTGAGTCTCACGGCTACCCCTCTTCTGACTGTTACTCCCATGGTAGTATCCTCCCACCTTCTGGAACACCTTCTCTGCAATGTGCTTCGTCGTAGAGGCCATGTCTCCGAAAGCCACACACAGAAAAGAGAAAAGAACAAGAACAAGGAAAACTAAAAGGAACAACCCAGTTTCACCTAACGGTCAAATCCCGTTCCCGCCACCGGAATTGGGGGTTTTCCGGCGGACAGAAACGAAGGGTTTAACGGAAGAAGAAAGGTACGCGGGTAAGCTACGCTTAAAATTCGGATCGTGATCTCCCCTCCAGCATTTGACACGAAGGGAGGGGAGGGGAGGGAGGGGAGGGATTTTAATGGAAGGGAGGGGAAGGGAGAGAGAGATTTTAACGATATATTGTTTGGTTTAGAAGGAGAAAGGAAAAAAAATAATAATATGTAGACTATTTTATTTTTGTATGTTTTAAAAGTAATAATAATATAATTAATTATTTTTTTTATTTTTAAAAATTTAATATTTTTATTATTAAATTAAATAAATATTAGAAATTATTTATAATTATAATTATTTAAAAAAATTTATAAATAAATAAAATTAAATAAATAAATATAGAGACATTTTAGTTTAAAATATAACTTTCTCTTTTAATTTTTCCAAATTGGAGGGGAGGAAAAGAGGGGGAGGGGAAGAAAAGTTTAATGAAATTTTTCCTCTCCTCCCCTCCAATTATGCAAACCAAACAAGGGGAGGGGAGGAAAATCCTTCTCCTCCCCTCCCCTCCTCTCCCCTTAAACCAAACAAGGGGTACAGGGTCCGAGAAAGACTGAGGAAAGAGGTCAAGTGGCTACCACTTGTGTGGGACCTACGACCTTCCGTTATTCTCTTCCTCACGAAATGTAAATACCGTCCCTTGAAATTCTTCCTTCCATTGATGGCTTCCGGTCGTCGGATCCGCGTGTTGTTTCTTGCCTTAATTATTGAAGATTAAAATCCTACATTTCGTGTTGCACGCGGCTTCAATATTTTAAATTTTACAAGTAGTTTTTATGACATGGACGAAAATAAATTTTTAGTCATTTAATTTTATTTAAAGTTTTATTTTTGTTACATAATTTTATTTATTTTAATCTAATCCTTTAATATTATTTTAAATTTTATTTTTATTTTTAAATTTTGTTTAGTGTGAATTTGACCCTTAATTTTATTTTATATTTATCTTTCATTATTTAATATCTTAATTTGATTCTTTAATTTTAAAAAAATATTTAAATATTTCTTTTTCTCTAATACTAAGAAGTCTCATAAAATTTTTTTGTTAAATATTTTAATTTGACAGTATTAGCAAAAAGGAAACATTTAAATGATATTTATAAGTTAAAAGAATAAATTAAAACAAAATAAAATTATGTGACAAAAGTAAAACTTAAACTCAAGTTATAGGAATATATTGAAATAAAATAAAATTGAAACAATGAAAATAAAACTTAAGATAAAACCAACTTATGGATAACTTTTTCAAAAATTGTCAAAAGCCTTTTATATTTTAATATTTATATATATACACACACAAACATATATTTTTATAACTAGATACTTGATGCCTAATCTAGGAGTTCTTTTTAATCTTTGTCCCAACCAATGATCCTATCATCTATAAGCATTTGCTCATTTCCCTGGACATCCACACTCAAACTAGTTCAAATTCAATCATAATTCAAACTAAAGGCAACATAGTAGTTAAGGTATGGAAAATTAAAACTCTTAGCAAATAATAACAACAATAAAAATATCATATGATGCTTCTAGCTATATGAAACTATATAATTTATATTTTTATGGTCATACTAAATAACAATAAAATAGTATGACATATAAATTTTAAAAATATTTCTTACAGTTATTATTATTTTTAACCTGTCTAAGATTTCATCATATACAAAATAAGATTGTTCATAATAAGCATTCTTTCTAATTAGAGCATCCCTAATAATAGACTTTTAATTAAAGTACCATGCAATTAAACGTCATTATTATGCCTCGTTTCATTGAGATTACATCTCTTAACAAAGATCATTTCTTCTATCATTTCTTCCAAAATCAGCATTTTACCAATGAGCATTTCTCTCAATATCAGCTCTCTTACGGAGAGTTATTTCTCATAAAATCACCTCCCTTATTCAAAATTATTTCTCTTTATATTTCCTTTCATGATATCACTTTCTTTATTGAGAATTATTTTTTTAAATTTTACTAGCAGTTATTCATAAAGATTTGAAAAAATAATCAAACTATCAATTGAAATATAATAACATTAAATAACAAAGAAATTGGCAATGTAAAATCTTAAAATAATACTAAATATTATAATGATACACTCTCATGGAATCAAACATAATATATTATATTTATAATTGTTTAAAAATTATGTTAAATGTCTTAATCCAAGGTCCATAGTTAGCATTTTATGTCCATTATCCATGTATAAATAAAAAAAATTTAAAAAAACCTATCGAAATTCCTCTTCCAAACATAGGGTAGTTATATGAATAACTTTTTTTCAATATAAATGCATGTGGAATATGTATTTTATGCTTCATATTTAAAAATTTATTAGATAAAATAGGTTCATTTCAAAGTGTTAATTTTATGAGAAATTATCATATAGAAATAAAATTTTAATGTATTAGACAATATATGAATGGTATAAAAAACAATATTTTGAAATAATTATATGATTAAATTATTTAAATACAAATTTAATTATTTAAGTTAGTTTTTATTCTAAATTAATTTACTTGGATCTTTATTATAACCATAAACTAATAAAGAAAATGTTAAAAGAACTTTTTAATAACAAAATTCTAACAAAAAGTTATTATTTTTACCCTAATTTAAAATAGTTTTTTTCTTCTTTTTTCTTCTTTTTTTTACCTTAATTTGAAATATTTTTTTGTCTTTTTCTCTTTTTTTAACCTTGAAATTCTAACCCCAAAAAATCTCGCATTTTCTTTCTTCTAATTCATCCCTTTTTCTCCCAGAATACGGGCGAAAGTTTGCTTGTGCCGAAACGAGGGATGGAATCCAGTTTACGTAGGCGAAGGTGAGGAGTTGGGATAACGCCATGTGTGCAGCTTTCATAGTCGTTTTGCCAAGTCATCGAAGACAAGTGTTAAATTAATGATCCGTTGCTTTAACGTGGGGCTAACGTGGGCTACATCACATCATGCCTTTACTTTATGAATTGCTTCATGGAAGGGGTACAAGAGGGTTTTTATTTTTAATCAAAATTTAATTTTTTAACTAATTATTTTATCAAATCTACATGAAAGAAAATAATTATCCTTAAATGTTATACATTCGTAAAAATCAGAGCTAATTAATCCCATTTCATAGTAGTATATTTTTTAAGAATAAAGTCAGCTTTTGTGATGTAATGAAAAGTCAATAATTAATGTATAATTAATCAATGATCATTATATGATTAATTAATTAGCTAGAATTAGTTATTATTTTGTTTTATAATTATTATTAATGAGTTATATGTAATAAATTTAATTATATAGTAAATACTAATAATATTAATAAAGTAGTAATAATTAAAATAATTATTAATGTATTAAATACATAAAGATAGAGAAAAATGAAAAAAATTATATGAAGATATAGTTAAAAATATAAATTATTTTGTGAAAAATTAAAAATAACATAATATGCTTTTAAATATAAGATAAATTGAATTAATATCACTGATACTATTTTTAAAAATATACAAAAAATAATTTATTCGATTATATATATCAAAAGTAATGAATGTCAATACCTCTTTGTCTATCACATTGTGGTTGCTCTTGAGTTATAGGTTCTTCATGTTTTTGAGTTATAGGTTCTTCATGTTTTTGATTTTATGGATTGTTTATAAAAACAAGTGATAAAGAATTTAGATCAAATATGAGAGGATGCATTAGAGGAATCAAATGTTGAGGGATCATAAACCTATAATGCAATGATCTCCTAATTTTAAAAAATTGACTAACATGCTTAGCATTAAATATCATTAAATCATCAAATAATAATATAAATGACTCAAATTAAGAGAAATCAAAAGATTTAAAGTGTGATAATGGTAAAAGAGGCACATAATAAAAAGGATTAACATTTCTAAAATTCGTATATTAGTTAGTCCGCATAAAAGAATATGGACTGATTATGCCAACGTATTGCTGTGTCACAGCACCTCAATCTGACACGGATGATGTCGAAGTATCGATTCCATGACGATTTTATTCATCTTGGTTAACAATGGGGCAATCGAGCTAACATGTAACCCTTACATCTCTTACTTAACTTGCCTTCTCGAATTTCCGGTCATGGCAAATGAAGTGCAGGTAGAACAAGCTGGGAGACCATCGTGAAATGCTACTCCCTAAGAGCCAACAAGATATTTATTTAGTCCTAACTTACCCTTTCTCAATAGTCACAATAGTCCATTTGTGGAAAGCTATAAATGCTTAACCTGTAAAGATCATTGGCAACATAAGCCTGAACAAAAAAAGTTATGCTGGTAAAATAAAAATATATTATGTAGTAACAAAATGAAAATAGTAAAGGTGACAAACAAAAAAATGTACCGCAAAATTAGGGGCACCATTAGCAGGATAAATTCATTGACGAATACCTATTTAATACCATTACATGTATTCGAAAGTGTGATTCATAGGTACTGTAGGCATGAGCACTTGAGATAAAGCATGTTGCCATGTATTTCATGCCTTAATAAATCTCATATGCTTCTTTTGCCAAATTGTTAAGGTTTTTCCTCGCAATTATAATACATGGTAAGCCCCCAAATTGACTAGAGAAGCAAAAATTAGTTGCTTGCCAAACTAGTTTAGCATGCTATTTTGATGGTGCCACTTTATGATATGAAAGCAAATAAATGGCATTGAAGTTAACCAAATATTTTAAGGCGCTAAGCAATATTGTGAGATGAATTCCTACACACTATTTGAGTTATATGACTACCAAATAATCTATGTACAAAATATGAAAGTTTTATAATAAATGCATTATATACAATAGTTAATCTACTAAAGATTAATCCATGTAAAGTGAATAGCTTTTATTGTCTTACCTTACATCCAACAAAATTTGATATTGCTATAAGGCTATGACATGAGGGCAAAGAGGTCGTTCTTCCATTATGGTTCCAACTAAACACATCATAACACATTAAGAATAAATAATAATTTGAAACCATGTAATACATACAAATTATTTATCATATTTTACCTGAACCCCAAAGAAGGTAGTACTAAATAGGTATTTGTTTAAAGATTTAGTTGTGGAAGTCTTTATGACACTAACATTGGGAATATATCTTTTGCTTAAAAGTGAAGTAAGATAAAAAAACTACATATACCTTGTTTCTCAAGGTTAGTTACATTGCAAAACTTTATGTACAAGTGAGCTAAGTAGTGTAGATCTCCAACTATATTTGCCAACTTAATCAAAATCCCATAACAATAGGAGGTATATTAAGTACACCTTGTGACCAAATCTATTCAGCATAAGATAACCATCGATCAACTTTAATATATATGCATGCGTAAATTATTATACATCTTCGTCATTTGCATCATTTAGTAGTTTATTAAAGTGCTTGGGCAACTAATTGATGACAATACCTTATCTAGTTATTTTATCATCAGGTGGTATAATTCTAAGTTCCCACTTACATGGTTGTGGCTATATGAAGTTCGTGCAACCAATGACAAGCCTCACCATGTAAGGGAAGTCCAACTACACAGCAACATCCTTTAGAGTAATCATGTACTCTCTGCAGGTAATATAAAAAAGTATGGGTTTTAAGCCATCATCTCTCTATAATTGCCAACACAAGTGATGGATCATATTTAAACTGGCTTAGTTGGACAACACCATAGAATTTAGCTTATTAAAGATAGTCAACAATAGCAGGTGGAAGTAAAGGCAGACAATTACTGTACATAACACATCAGGACCAAAGCATTCAATTATCTTACAAAAAAGTGTAAAATATTGTGCGCACATTATTATAATTGAATCAGATAAAATAGAGATGAATCATAATGAGTGTAAAACCCTATGAGTGTGAGATTATCTTATGTGGTAAAGTCACACAGCTTGTGACAAGTGTTGCATCTAGAGATACAAAAAAGAGTCACCTTCTGACCCTAGTTGGATAATCTGTTATGGATGTGCCATTATTCTAACCTTCCTGCATAGCTCATTATGTTATATACAATATAAATTATGATAAGTATTAATTATCAAGAACAATAATAATTGGTTTTTATACACAAAGATAAGGTATATTGAAAAATAAGGTCTTAACCCATATACAATCAAGTTAAGTTTTTATACATATACACATTGAGGATAATAATAATTGGTTTTTATATACAAAGGTAAGGTACATTTAAAAGTAAGACATTAATCTATATACATTCAAGCTAAGATCTTATATATAAATATGTAAAAGTTTAGTCTTACTATTAGTTAGTGAGATGACAGTGTGAACAAATAAAATGATTATGACCATATTCCTTGTGTAATTTATACTTTTTAGGCTGAACCGGTTATGTCCAATCTATCTCATTGCGTATGCGTGTCAAAATGGATGCCTTTTTGCTCAAATCATCAATGGATTAAGAATCAACTTTAGAGAATTTATCGGTGGCCAATGAACCTCGCCATTAGTAGGTTGGAACTCATTACTATATGTGTTATGCATCGTTTCCAAGCAAGAAATATGATAAATAAATTAAAAATGGTCAATGCAAACATTAGTACAAGTTGTAATAATATGTTGACATATATACTTTTCAATCTGAAACTCATCGTAGTTATATTTACATTCAACTAAATTAACTTTACAACACTGACTAGATTAACGGTTTTGAACATCATAAGTCTCCTCAACCTCGATGAACACTGCTTTTTTGTCAAATTCCTGAATGACACATGGAAAGGTAGCTTGCATAATTGGATTTAACTTCTTGTTAAGAGCCTCATAAAAAACCTAGTTAGTTGTTATCTGTGCATGCACCTGCTAAGCCTGTTCAATGAAGTATTTATTTACACTATATATAGTTGCCTTCATGAGGCTAGCTATAGGCAAACTCTTGATACTTTTAAAGGCATCATTCATTGTTTTAGCTAGGTTTGTTGTCGTGTAACCATAGCATCGATCCTTTGTGTCATAGGCCTGAGCCATTGCTTTTTAGGAATGTAAGTCATCTAAGTAGTCATAAGCCTATGTAAAATTATTAACTTAGCTAATTTCTTATCAACGACATAAGAATCATATACATACCCAATATTTATAGAGTTATCCTTTACCCAATTCATCCTATGTGCTTTTTGCAAGCTACAAGCCATATGCTAAAGACAAAAAACATAATGCCTATGTAGTAGTTGCTACCAAACCTTTGAATTAGAAATAACTGATAAAATTGAAGGATATCTATTTGATATCAAACAAATCCCCTTTCTATTCTTGATGACACTCATTTGAAGATTAAAAAGAAACCATAACCAAGCTTCTTATGTCTTTCTCTCTACTATAGCAAATGAAAAGGGCATGACATTCTTATCACTATCTTGAGATACAACATAAGTAGTATGGCTTTATATTTTCCATAGAAGAGTCCTATCGACTTGGGTAATCAATTTAAGGTGTTCAAATGCGTTAATGCATGGTTTGAATGTCTAGAATACTTGATGAAACATCTCTACATGTTACCTATTAGAACCGTTTTACTGATTTTTTTGTTTTAAAGCCATCCAACCGATTCAATTATGAAATATTAAACAATAGCTAACCACTTAGATAATAAGGTATATCAGCTTTTCCAGTTAACAAAAGCAAGGGCAAAGGCAAGGGCAAAGGCTTAATATTTTGCCTTCCATGCCTTTTTATAAGACACAATGTATCCAAACAAACTTTGCATTCTTTCAATGATTTAGGAAACTTTAACAATTTCCTAGTAAGATCCTCATGCCACAATATATAATGATATAACATTAGAATCTAACGTTGCATGATATTCGAACAATGTCACGGTAAGACATATATGTGGTTCTCTTTATTTTGTAAACTCCCAATATGTTTTTTTTTTGGCATACTCTGATCCTTTAACTATAATTACTGTCGTAGTCAATACACTGATATTCTTCATTTTTTGCAGAAGAATGGTAGACATAAAATATGTGGTGCACTCGAATGCAGAACAACTTAACCAAATGACATAATGCCTTCATATTTGCATACTACATGCCGACATTTAACTCTTAGTTATTACTAAGATTCATGAGTTTTCTCCTTTCAAAGAACTTGGGATTACTTGCTGCCTCTGTATTAACTCATGAAAAGAAGGTAATTGTCGATTCATTATATTCTCTTGTAGCTTTATTCACCATATAATCCGTCAAATCATCCCTATAATCGTTGGTCTCCTCATTAGACTCATTATTATCTTTGTCATTATCATCATAATCAACATTCACAATAGGGTCATATGTATTCCCATTCTCAAATTCATCCATTAAGTCTTCTGTTGCAACCATGAAAAATTGAGATAAAGTATTGCCAACTGCTTGTTAGGATAAACTTGGCTAAAACATGTGGTCCATATGAGTGATGTTATATTGTTGACCATAACTAGCCTATGGATTAAATAAGTGAACATTTTCATGTTATGTACTAAATAGGGATACTTGTTCTGTCGGCTAATGTATATTACTTGTAGATAGAAGTGTGTATGCAATATGATTCTCCTTTGGTTGTGCCTCAAGGTTTAAATCTAGGGGTGTGCATAGGCTAGGATGGGCTGGGAATCGCTTTAGCCTGAGTCTTGACCTAATTTTGAACTCGAGACAAAATTTTTGTCCTGGGCTCAGCCCAACCTAAACTTGACCCAGTTATTATCGAGTTAAATTGGGTTAAGGACGGGCTAACCGAGGTATTTTTTTTTAATTTTGTAAGAAAAAATTTTGAAATTCATATCTTTATATTTGCTTAATTATTTTAAATATATAACCATTTTTTATATGTTTTCCAAAATTTACACAATAAACATAAAAAAACATGAATTCAAGGAAAAAAATAAGAAAAAAATGCAAATATAGTTGTTAGAGTTTGAAAAAATATATTTTTTAACTTTTATTTTTTATATGAATGCGATAATCATACTTAAGAGAGCTTTAACATAGTTCTTGACCATGCTATCTATTTATAATTTATAAAATATGTTTAACATTTTTTGGTTAAAACTATAAAAAAAAATCATTTAAAAAAGAATTTTTTTCAATTTAGTTTATATATATATATATACTTCAGGTCGAGTTAGGTTAGACTTGATATGGCCAGAAGGTTGGCCCAAAACCCATCCTAACCCAAGGTGCTATCTCGACCCAACTTTGTTCTATTATTTATTTCCCAATCCATCCCAACCCGACAATGGTCGAGGATTGAGTTGGGCCAACCAGTGTGAATAGGCCTTACACACTCCTATTTAGATTCAATTGATTAGTTGAGATATACACATATAACTATGCATCAGTCAATTGAAATGGAAACCGCGAGTTCACTTGCCACATTTTTTATACATTAGAATCATCTTTTAGTTAGATTTAAGAAAAACATTTAACACTTGATCTTAGCCAAAAATCCGAGAAAGGTATAGAAAAACATTTAATACAAACAAAATAAATAAAACACAAAAAAATGCAAGCAAAATAAATATAACAAACAAATAAATGCAAATGAAATCAATATAACTCAAAAAAAAATTAATGCAAACAAAATAAATATAACAAACAAATAAATGCAAATGTAATAGATATAACACAAAATAAATAAATAATGCAAAAGAAATAAACTTAACAAAAAGGTAATTAATGCAAACATTATAAATATAATGTACAAATAAATGCAAATAAAATAAATATAACAAAAAAATAAATGTAATCAAGATTAATTTAAAACAAAATAAATATAAACTAAATAAATATAACCATAACTTAAATGCAACCAAAATAAATATAACAAATAATTTATGTACAAATATATATATATATATAACAACAAAATAAATATAATCAAAAAATAGTTACAACTAAAATCAATATAACAAAAAATTAAATACAAATATATAAGTATAATCTCTTTCCATTTAGACTATATCTATCTTCCACTCATTTATTATACTTGCTTTCAATCTTGTTTTGTTCATGGAGAGGTTGAAGGAGTAGGTGTAATAATGGAAGATAAAGAAGATGGAGATGATGACATTATGGTTCAACCACCAAATGTCTCAACAATTAATTATGTCATTTTCATATCCAACTTCTTTCAAACTTTATAATTTCCCTTTCTTCTAAAGGCTAAATCTACGATCCATCATATACTTATGTTTTAGGAATTAAGGGGTTATTGCTATATATTATGTGACCATCCATGTCATTTGTCATGTACTTAAATTGGGTTTGACATGACAATTTCTGTTAGTTATTTAATGAAATCACTAAGAAAAGATGGTTCTATACATAATATTAGAAGTTAAAAGGGTTTAATGTCATTTTTTGAAATTCAAGGAATTTTTTGCACATGACCCAAATATTAAAAAAGTTATAAGCACCATCATCATCATCATCATCATCATTATTGTTGTGAATAATACAATGTTTATTCGAAAGTTGAACACCAATTAAAGATAGTCACTTAAGCTTCTAACATGTTATAACATAAGAAACTAGTAGTTGGATTCATATATCACTCATATGATGTACAGATCATTTTTGGTATACAAAACTTGTGGTTAACTTTTTCAAAAGCGATCAAAACTTTTTTACTTTTAATACTTATACATATACACATAAACATATATCTTTTTAACTAGATACATGCAATGCCTAGTCTAAAAGTTTTTTCTAACCTTTGTCCTAAGCAATGATCTTAATATCTAAATGCATTTGAATGTATCTTATTTTTAGGACATCCATCCAAACTAATTTGATTTCAACCATAATTTAGACTAAAAGGCAACTTGCTAGTTAGTTTTTAGGCACATCATAAAAATAGTGAGAAATTGAAATTCCCAATAAACAATAACAACAATAAAAGTACCATATTATGCTTCTAATTGTATAAAGCTATAAATTTTATACTTTAATGGTCATATTGAATAATAATAGAAAATTAAGATATGCAGATTTTAAGAATAGTTCTTGTCTCTATTATTATTTTTAACTTATTTAAGGTGTCATCATATATGAAATAGGATTGCTTATGATGAATACTCTCTTTAGTTAAGGCGCCCCTTATAATAGATTCATAACCAGATAACCTTACAATCAAATACACCTTCTTTACCAAGGATTATAACTTGTTTCACTAAGATTATTCCCTTATTGAGGATCATTTCTTGTTTCATGAAACTTAACTCTCTTACCGAGGGTTATTTCTCCTGAAATCACCTCCTTTATTAAGAATCATTTTTATTTATCTTTCTTTCCTAAGATCACCTTCTTTATTGAAGATTATTTCTTTAAATTTTATTGACATTTATTCATAAAGATTCAAAAAAAAAAAACAATCCAACTATCAATTGAAATATATGACATTAAATAACAAATAAATCAGGATTAATTTAGTACATTACTTAGATAATGCAAAATTCTAAAATAATATTAAATCTTAGAATGATACCTTTTTAACCAAACATAATATATTATATTTAGAATTATTTAAAGATTATTTTAAATGTCTTAATTATTTAAATTTACCAATTCATTTTTTTATTGTTTTTTTCATAGTTCAAACCAAAATATGTATTAAGAAAATATTTGTTTAAACTTTTAAAATTATTTCAATATCATTTGGAGTAATAAACTATTATAAACAAATCTTTAAATGAATAAAATAAAATTTAATATTTTCTCTTCCTCTTACTTATGTAATATAGCAAGTATTAAATGAAAAATTACATTGTCGCAAAACTCATTTGAACCTTTAAACACTAAATCAGTATTATTTAATATAATAAATTAATATAAAAATATTTAAGTGATCCAATAAAATAAAATGCTCTCTCATATCGTTATTTATATAATACAATGAATATTAAATTAAAATCTATATCAATACAAAATTTATTTAGTTTTTCAAAGCTTATTTTAGTATTAATTTTTTTAGCCAAATATTTTAGTATCCTTTAGGATAATAAACTAAAATAAATAAAAAAATCCAAGTAATGCAATTAATACTAAGTTATCTTTGAAAGACAAAGATGAAATTTTTTCTATTTTAATTTTGATTATCTTAAATAAAATACTTTCTCACTCTCTAATCCTTAACTCTATTAATTGTTGGTACTTTTTTTTTTGTATACTTTAATTGCTTCTCCCTTTTTTTGGGGGATTCCACGTCCAAGTCTTGTGGAAAATAAGAATTAGAAAGAATTAATATATTGAAAATCAATTTCTTTCAATTAATTTTGTTAAATTAAAAGAATTGCTTTTATATAATTTTTTGGCTAAGTACATTGACCTATAAATTTATAATTATTGTTACATAATAATTTAATTAAATTTCATGTAAATTATATCACTTTGCTCGACTTGTTTTTATATGGTTTTATTATTTTGAGTGGTATATGCTTAAGTTTAATTTTTACAAATTTATATTACTTCATATCTTTTTTTCAAAGGGAAAAAACAAAATCCTGTTAGGGTACATTAGTGTTCAAAATATAATAAGAATAAGCTGAGATTTTCCATGCATGTCAACTATTTTATTAAGTAAAGTGTGAAAGTTTTAAACTTGAATCCTTTTACATCCCAAATTAAGTTTTACTCAAAATACGAATATTTTAAATCATATTATATAATTTCTTTTATAAAATGTTTATTTAATATTTTCATTTCTACTATTTTTTTACATTTTATTTTCACATTTTACTCAACTTCATACATATGTGTTAACATATTTTTTTTAAAAGGAAATAGACTGAATAGTTCATATGATTAAGTTGTAGAATTAAACTCAGAAACTAATTTTTGGTTCTTGTCTTATGAATTAAAATAAAAAAGGAAACAAGTTACAATTCTCTTAAAAAAGAAGTCTGAACATAACTAAATATCGTATATTGGATTCTCAAATATGCATAAATGTCAAAGCTAAAGGTTTTGTAAATGAAAATGGATGTTGAATTCAATAATAATGGATTGTACAAACTTTAAATTAAAATGGGTTGAGAATAAAAAAAACCTTAAAAGAAACTAACTATAACTTGATTGAAATTTTAGTTGAAAACGACCAATGCAATAGTGAATAAAGTAAGTAAATGCTTGAAAAATAAAGAAAGTTATAGTGCAAATTTTTTGGAGGGTTTGTGTGTGTATTACTTAATACTTTTTACCAATGTTATTAAATCCGAACCAGATCGCCCGATTTAATTTGAAAATTGGTGAACTGGTCTCCTGTCTGGCCCGGAACAATCTCAGAACTGGCTTAGCACAGAACTGGTCAAAGTTGGTCAATAACTGGGTTGGATTGGATGATTTTTGGTGAAAATAGACACTGAATTGGCGGTTGGACCGATTTGTAGTTCTCAGAAATAATATTCCGCAAAACTGGCTTTACCACGTCTCGAACCCTCGTGCGTCCAGCATCAGCGTTGCAACGCCTCCACTAAGCCAAAAAGCATCACCAATCTTTTTGGGCAATATTTAATATAAGACTTTTGTAATTGTTCTATTTTAATAGAGCAAAAGGACAGCGATGCGTCTCGAACCCATGTGCCTCCATTAAGCTTCAGCAATTCCAACCACTGATCCAAGCAACATATTTGGCCCTATGACACAATATTTAATATAAGTCTTTCCTCTTATTCTATAACTAAAATAACTAAAAATGATTCAAACACCAACATGGTTTATATTAAACTATCATTGTTAGCTTATTTAAAATTATAAAGTTTTAATATAATAGATAACAAATAAAAATAAAATTCATATAATTTCTATTAAAATTATGTAAATATATTTTAAATAAATTAAAAATTAAATATTATGTTATGTTTACTTTATTTTATGTATAATTAATCATAAAATATTTTAAAATTTATTAGTTATTATTTATTATCTTAAATTTTTAATATATACAATAATATATATACATATTTAATTATTACTGATTCGACCATAATTCGACCAATGAACCGTGAACCACTAACTTTATTAGTTCAATAATCGATCCGATTTTAAAAACATTGCTTTTTACTCTCATTTATATCTTTCTTGGCAGCCACATATGTTCACCAGTCCACCTCATCTCTTGTAAATAGAATTACAAAACATCATTGTGTAGGGACCATCATGGCCATTAAGTAGATCGCGTTGTTGGGCACTCTACATGTGTTGGATGACAACATGAAATGCACGTTTTACTTTAATAAAAAGTTGCATTTTACACCTATATATTTGCTGCTTTAGGATAATATCAGAATAAGATAATCCTTCTCTCTAGGAACACATCGTCTGGAGTATAAGCATAAATGAACAAATATACCTGCTAGCTAGTCATTGTTTCAATAAAAAAAGAAAAGCCTTGTTGGCGCTAAAATTTGATCGTTTCTTCTACTCTAGCCATTCTCTTCTATATTCCTTTCTTTGCACAGCTTTAAGTTCATCGTCTTTGTAGCTTCTTCTGAACCATATGAGTTCTCATAAAGTGCAAATTTCATCTATAGAGGTAAAGTCATGTTTTCCTTGGTTTTATTAATAATGGTATCTTATTTTGCATCTTTTCTTCATTCAACAGATTTATATGTTATTCCTTCATTTATCAAGCACAATTTTAGTTAGGGTGAAACAAAAACACAAATCTTTTAATCATTCATTTTATATTAACCTAAGTTAAAATGATTTAGCATTTTATAGAAGGAAAGAGTGCTTATTTATAAAAAACAATGATAAAGGAAAATAGAAATTTATTAGCATAATAATATTTTGGACCCACTCAAAGGATAACCCACTTGATGTTGCTAGCTATCGTTTCACTCATCTTTGAAGTTTTGATGTTCCTCATTTGTTTTGTTGTTAATATTAGATTAATGCTCAAAGAAACATGTTTTTATTGCTTACTTATTTAAATTCCTAATATGATACAAAGAAACTTCTCCTGATTAGTACAACCTTGGTTGGAGGCGGGAAGAACCAACCAAGTGACAATAATTCATTCTATGTATGTATGAACCATATTCAATTGATGAAGTTATAACTTGTGTTTATATTGTTTTAAAGTAATTTTTATTAATAAATTTTAAGGAAGTTGGTGTCTCAATCATCCCATCAACTGTAGACGACAACTTGGAGTTTGATTGAAAACCTAAAGTTGGAATGGAATTTGATAATGCTGAGGTGGCTTGGAAGTTTTAAATATGTTGGCAAAGTCGATTTTGGAGTTATAAAACAATATCTCAATAAGAGGAAGAAAGATAGCATCATTACTTCATGCAAATTTGTTTGTTGCAAAAAAGGCTATCGAAAGGAAGATAAACGAGATTTTCTAACAACTAATCCTTGACTTGAGACTAAAACTGGATGTCAAGTAAGATTGAATCTCATATAGAAGAGTGGAAAGTTGCAAGTGGAGTTTGTGGAGGAGCATAACCACGTTCTTCATATTTCCGAAACAATACATATGTTGGCATCCTAGCGAAACATATCTAAGGTTCAAGCACATCATATTAAATTGGCTGAGAATTCTAGACTTTTTCAAAGAGCCTAATTTCAATTGATGAGTACACGTGCATGTGGTAGATCCAACCTCAATTATACTAGATTATATGCTAAAAATTATCTTTGGCCTAGGAGACAATGAAATATGATATACAGGGAAGTAGATTGTCTTTTGTAGTATTTTCAATGATAGTTGGTGGATAACCCCTCATTTTTTTCATGCATATCAGACGGATGTAGAGGAACAAATTACCAATGTATTTTGGACAGATGCACGAATGTTACTTGATTATGGGCATTTTGGTGATGTCATCTCTTTTGACACTACTATTACACTAACAATTCACATAGACCACTAGCTATCTTTGCAGGGTTTAATTATTTTAAAGTAGTGGTAATTTTCGGTGTTGCACTATTGTAGTATGAGACAGTAGATTCATTCAAGTGGTTATTTGAGACTCTTTTGGAAGCATATGGACAAAAAAGGCCCCAGACTATCTTTACGGATCAGAACCAGGAATTGGTCAAAGTTCTTAGGGAGGTGTGGCCGAAGACTTGTCATAGATTATGCACATGACATTTGATACGAAATGGTTTAAAGCACTTGAAAATTTTGATGAAAGAAGACTCTCATTTTTTGACTAACTTCAAAAGGTGCTTATTTGAATACAAAGAGAAAGAATAATTTAAGACGACATTGGCCAAGTTTCTTTCAAATTATGATGTTGGAGGAAACATATGGGTGAGTTCAATGTAAAGCATAAAAAAAGTGGACAGCTTGTCATATGAAGAAAGCGTTCACCCTTGGCATGTGAAGCACCAAAGTTAGTGAAAGTTTGAACTCAGACATTAAAAGTTGCATGAATCCAAACTTAGACATAATTCAGTTTTGAAAGCATTTTGAGCAAGTTATAGAGAACAAAAGATATAATGAGTTGAGATGTGAATTTGAGTCTAGGCATAAAGTACCAAGATTGAAATGTCAATATTCACCTATGTTACAATAACTTGTACTAATTTACACATTTACAATATTTTAGCTTTTCCAAAAGGAATTTGACCTTCACTCTACAGCCCATGTAAAACATAAAAATGAAACTCTACTATTTTTTGAATATACAATTTACATGGTTGGATACGAAGGAGAATGACAAGTTATGTTTGATCCTTATGACCAATCCATTGGCTACAGCTGTAGAAAGTTTGAGACATTTAGGATATTATGTTGCCATGCTTTGAGAGTATTTGATGTGATGAATGTTATAATTATTGTTGAAAAGTATATTTTAAAAAGGTGGACCCAAGAGGCTAAAAGTGACATTATATATGATGGTAGGGGGCAGGAGATTAAGAGGGATGCGAGGCTTGCTAGTATGAAATGATATAGACAACTTTGCCTCAAACTTATTAAGTTGGCCATCAAAGCCTCTGATTTTGAAAAAGAATTCTTGTCAGTAAATAAGGCAATGGATGAATTATGCAATAAGTTAAGGGAGAATCATTTAAGGCATGATAGACCAGACAATTATACTAGAACATCAACTAGTAAAGGTATTACACAACCAAAGGGATTCAAGAATAAAATTGGTCTAAAGCATAAAAAATGCTTTATGGGTTGGATGGATCATTAAATGAAGAGAAAAAAAAATCTTCCTGATAAAATTGAGTCGTAAACACAAGAATCAACAGTATATATATTCATAGTGATTTGACTATTTAATTTATTCACATCTATTGCCTTCTTTGAATAACTTATAATTTTATTGCCTACATATAAGTCAATGCCTTCTCGAGTCAAACAACCGACTCCATTCCAACACCTCACACATACTTGGAAGCAAATGGGAGTCAACAATAATCGATTATATTATCAATGGTAAGTGCATTCATGATAATCATATTATAAAATATATTGATTTATTATTACTTACATTATGAGGTTTATGTCTTTTTTGAATATAGGAGCCACTTAATCAACCTTCGCAATCACATGATGCACCAATGCTATTTGGTATTTGATTACGTTGAAGTCAATGGGTTTTTGTATATGGATTACATTAGTTTTTGCACATCAAGTCTATGGGTTTTTGTATATGAACCATATTGATTTTTTTTTAATATCAAGCCCATTAATTTTTGAATATGGACTATAATGGTTTTAGTACATCACATCCATTGGTTTTTGTATATGAGGTGTAATGACTTTTGTATATCTCATATGAAATACACTGATGTAGTCAACAAATAAACATATTTTATTTCAATCAAATATTAAAGTATAATGTCAATTTACAATAGCTTGGCTGTATATAGCATTTACATTTTCTGGACACATAGTTCATCTTATACAGTTGCTTGGCTATACACAATAGCCTTGTAGAATCATATACATTATTAGTTTATAATGTGCAATTACATTTGTCTAATTCAACCACCAATTACAGCACTTTGCTTCAACTAATAATTAAGTCTGATGTAAATGTTGTTCCCTTGTTACTTGTAGTATTCCCAGCACTTTGTACCTTGTTGCTTGTAGTGTTCCCTATACTTTGTATCTTGCTGCTTGAGTTGTATGTTCTAGAGGATTTCTCAACATACTTGAGTTGTCCTATTTATTCATAACACTCAACAAATTACTCCATTGAAAAACCTATATAAATATATGATGTAGAAATTAAAACTATTATGACATATATGCTTCTTGAAACATGCCTTTTAAGATATGGCATGTAGCTAACCTAATACTACAATCTATCTTATATGGCATATCAGTTAACAAATTTAACAAATATGGCATCTGACCAAATATTTCAATGTATCATATATTACATATTTGACCAAATATGCCCTGTTTAGTCATAACATACAACAAATCACTCTTATTAATAAATTTGAATATGGCATATATACTTGTTGAAACATGCCCTTCAGGATTGCATTGGCTAGCTCTTACTTGATGGTAAAATTATATCATTAAAGTATTGGCATAAAAATCTAAATCTGAAAGTATAACTATTTCATGAGTTATCCTATATTAATTTTCATAAATTGGGACTATTGCCATAGCATTGCAAACATTCAATAACATGCTTAAGATGCCAAAATTTTTCCAAAATTAACATAAAAAGCTGCTATAATATTCCAATTGTAAGGTTATAAGTTAAAAATCACACAATTGAGACATATAAATCACAATGCTAATTACAAAACAAAGATGGACCTTAAAAGATAACATATGATTTTTAATAATTTTCTTGGCAAATTTAATAGCCTTAGCTCTCAACTTTAATAGTTATAGGTCATTTCTAGCCTCCTGATGCAAAATTGTAATAATTCAAAGCAATTATAATGCTCAAAGTATGCAATAGAAGATACTAATTAAAATGCAATTTGTACATAAATATTATAATGTCTGCAAATTAATCGTAGAAAGGAAGAGGGGAAGTAGAAGCAAAAGGATCCAAAAATCATATTAAAAAATGATGAAATTAGCTACCATTAACGAACCTAGATTCAAAAATTAGCTACTATTAACAAACCCATATTCAAAAATGATGATGAAATTTCTGAAGGTTAGCGACGACAAGGAGATCTATAGGTCATTTCTAACCTCTTGATGCAAAACTATAATAATTCAAAGCAATTATATTACTCAAAGTATGCAATACAAGATACTAATTAAAATGCAATTTGTACATAAATATTATAATGTCTACAAATTAATCGTAGAAAGGAAGAGGGGAAGTAAAAGCAAACGAATCCAAAAATCATATTAGAAAATGACGAAATTAGCTACCATTAATGAACCCATATTAAAAAATTAGCTACTATTAATAAACCCATATTCAAAAATGATGATGAAATTTTTGAAAGTTAGCGACGGCAATGAGATTTAGAAAGGATGGTGAAAATGGTAATGGTGAGGAAAATCAACACAATCAACTAGACTGAAGAAACGTGTGATAGTGAGAAGAAATGGAGAAAGTGGAGACCTTGGCAAGGAAAATCAACAGGCAACTACACTGAAAAAACATGTGATAGTGAGGAGAAATGGAGAAAGTGGAGACCTTGGTAAGGAAGATCAACACAGGCAACTAGACTAAAGAAACGTGTTATTGATCTTCTCAACTAATCTAGCTTCTAGTTGTTATTAGTAGTCTATAATTTTTGATACTATCAATATAACACATTAAGTTCAATCATTATTAGTTCAAGCCATGGGTAAAAGAAAAACTCACTAATTTTATTCTCGTTGTTGAATACTTGCAATTATACTTTATATTTAAGGCAATAAAAATGTTCATAGTAATTCAGTATCATGATTAGTTAAATAATTATTTTTTGACATATAGATAGAGTTTTTTTTATTTGATAAAGAAATCAAATTACAAACAGCCTACCTACCTAGTATGCAAATAAAATTATAAACCTTGCCTAATATGTTGCAGAACAGTTATAATTTTATAAAAAGGAAAACTAATAAAAAGATTCAAAATATCCTGACACAAAACTTGTAGATTAACTAAAATAACATATTTTATTTTCAAATGATAGTAATTCTTATCAAAATATATACCTAGATTAATTAGATATAGTTAAGGACTCAAAGTTGCTTATATGTTAAAAATGTCAAACCATGATGAAATGCCAAAAAAAAAAAAAATTATCAATTGATTTTTGCAGTGTATCACAGCAACTCTATTTTACAAATAAGTGTTTCCCGACCTAAATTGAAAATTTCCCTTGTCTGCGCTTTTAACAACTTTCGATTTAGTTACCTTTTCAGGACACATAACACTTTTCTGTTTCATCTTGCGTCGGATTCCAACTTGAATTTTTCAGTTGTGGAGACGGTTTTAATATTAACGAAACAAAGTTTAATACTTCAGGTAACATTAATTGTTCTAAAATATTTTTTAATAATAACAAATATATTGTGATAATTTATTACCTTTAATGATTATTATTCAAACAAAAAGAGTAAGTAATAAAATTGAGAAGGGTGAGATCTTATGCATTAAATTGATTCATATTATAAATTTTAGGGAATTTTTTTTGGCTGAATATATCTTGAGATATTTTTTTAAGACATTAAATAAATCAAATTCATAATTTAAAATTCTAAAAATATAAATTATGATTTTTATTTTATCTTATAATATAAAAATTTTCTTAAATATTCTCGTATACAAGTTTATAGAATTAGTATGATTATATTTGATAACTCATCCTACGAAATAGGAAAAAGAAAAAAGAAACTGTTTATATCGGAGAAATTTTCAATTTTTCTTCATTTTAAAATTAGCCCCTTTAAAATTTTCGGCGTTCCAAACACACCCTTGTTTCATAGCTTCGATCATTCACTCCTCTTTACCCTATTTCCGAGAAGCCCCAATTCTAGGTTTTTCTGTGCACCTGAAACTCTTTGCAGCGACCCTTCTCTTGGTAAGTCCTTCCTCTTCCACCAACTAGGATTCATTCTTCTTGCTCTGATATTGCACTTGTAAGAGCTTGTCGAAACAATTAGCCTTAATAACTCGTAGAAATAATCATCTTTTTTATTTAGACAAAAATCATCATCTTTGGACCTTTTTACAGAGGCTCATTGGTGTTCAAATGTTGTTAATTCGTGACTACAAGTTTATATATCTTGTACATGTGATGGAATTGTATGGAAATATTTGATCAATGGAAGTTGTGTTGGTTGACTTTGTTCGAGACTATTTCCAGTTAAAGCATCCATTATATAGGCTTGCCCATCTTCTATCATTGTCTATTTCTTTTAAATGGGTACGATCTCCGGTGAAAAGAAATAGTAGTATTCATTGTCCATCTTCTTCTTTAGATAAAAAGAAATAGTTGTATTCCCACCTTGGGACCAGTTACAGACGCGCATTGATGTTCGAATGTTGATAATTCGTATCATTGCCTGGCCGCCCCCCCCCCCCCCCCCCCCCGCGGCCCCAAAAGAGCATCCTTGTCCTCAAGGATGCAGTGCAGCTACAAATTCAGGAAAGCGATGCTGAATATCCAACTAAGTCTCCCACGAGGCTTCCACTGGCAACTCTCCCTTCCAATGAATCAGCACTTGAGTAACAGCTCGGCGTTGCTTCTGGACCATATAAGGTTCCTTTGGGAACTTAGTGGCATCCAGCTCATCTGGAAGATGATGTACAGGCATATGTGGGTCAGGACATTTCTTCGAAAGAGAAATGTGGAAAGTAGGATGAACCTTCGAAGAGGCAGGTAAAGATAAGGTGTAAGCCACATCATTCACATGAGCTTCAATTTGATAAGGGCCAAAATAACAAGGGGAAAGCTTCTCAGAACTGCGCCTCTCAACTAAGACTTGCCAATGAGGATGCAATTTGAGGAACACCCAGTCACCAACTTGAAAATGGCGCTCAGATATGTTCCTATCAGCATACTGTTTCATCCTATTGACAGCTTGGTGAAGATTATCCTTTAGCTTAGCTATCATCAGTTCACAGGTAGTAAAAGAGCGGTCACTGGATTCCATAGTTGACTCATGGAATAGGTAAGGGAGTTGTAATGGTTGGGGCTAACCACACATGATTTCAAATGGAGTAGTACCTGTTGCATTGCAGTGTGGTAGGAAGTATTATACCACCATTCAGCTAAAGGAAGCCACCTGACCCAATCTCATGGTGATTTCCATGAAAAATTATGTAAGTATTTTTCGAGGCATCGATTTAAAACTTCAGTTTGTCTATACGATTGTGGATGATATGCCGTGGACATCCTTTGTTCAACACCCAACCTGAGCAACAATTCTGGCCAAAATTGGCTTGTGAAGAGAGGGTCTCGATCACTCACTATGTTAGCAGGGGCCCATGTAATTTGTAGATATTATCAAGAAAGATTTGAGCTAAATCAGCAGCTATAAATGGGTGAGCCAAGGCGATGAAATGGGCATATTTACTTAGTCTATCAACAACAACCCAAATAGTGTCTTTACCTTATGATTTAGGCATATGTTTGATAAAATCCATGGCAATACTTTGCCACACACCATCTGGTGTAGGTAAAGGATGAAGAAGGACAGGATACGCGACTGTTTCATATTTGCACCTTAAGCAGGTATCACATTGCTTGAGGAAGGATTTTATATCATTCATCATTCCCTTCCAATAGAAAATGGCACGTATATGTTGATAAGTTGCTTTGGAAACCAAATGTCCCCCTTGAGGACTCGTATGAAGCATTGCATAATGAGGTGTTTTAGCTTAGATTGTGTGGGTCCTATCACAACCCGATGATGTCGGAACATGATATTGTTCTGCCATTGATATTTTGGATGAGAATTAGCATCGACAGTCAAATCATCAACAATTTGCTTGAAGATAGGATCTTGCTGCCATTGAAATTGAATCTTATGCCATAATTCTATAGAAACAAAAGAGACGCTTAGCTGCAACATCCCACCATGAAAAGTGTGCGATAATGCAGCCTCATTATCTTTACCCTTCCTATATTTAATTTCATACTGTAATTCCATTAATTTTGTGATCCAAGTGTATTGGGAAGGATTAGAAAGACATTGCTCCAACAAAAATTTGAGGCTCCTTTGATTAGTTAGGATTGTAAAGGGCTGAATGCTTAAATATTGGTGCCATTTTGAAACTGCATAGACAATAGCTAATAATTCTTTGTCATATACTAATAAGAGTTGGTTCTTAGAAGAAAGAACTTTACTAACATAAGCGATGGGATGTTGTTGTTGAGTCAAAACAGCCCCGATTCCCACATGGGAAGCATTCGTCTCTAAAGTAAAAGGTTGTCGCATATTTGGAAGTTGGAGTACTGGAGCTTCAATTGAGGCTTTTTTAAGAGTTGAGAAAGCTTGTTCAGCATCAGAAGTCCATCTGAATCCATCTTTTCTAAGCAACTCAGTGAGAGGTTTAGCAATAATGTTATAGGAATGGATGAAACAACGATAATAACCAAAGAGTCCCAAAAATCCTCTCAATTCTTTCACTGACTTTGATATAAGCCAATCAGCTACTGCTTTCAACTTAGAGGAATCAGCTGCCACCTTCCCATAAAAAATAACATGTCCCAAATATTCAATACTAATAGTAGCAAAGGCATATTTGCTTTTCTTCACATAAAATTGATTTCTTCGTAATATGGCCAGTACTGTGAGTAAGTGGTTGACATGGGCCTCCAATTCAGAACTATACACAAGGATGTCATCAAAGAATACAAGCACATATTTTTGTAAGAACTCGGCAAATATCTGGTTCATGATCCCTTGAAAGGTAGAGGGAGCATTAGTTAAGCCAAATGGCATAACTAAATACTCATAATGGCTGGCATGTGTTTGAAAGGTAGTTTTATGGACATCTTCACTCTTCATAGGAATCTAGTGATACCCAGATCGTAGATCTAGTTTGGAGAAAATTTTTGCTTTACTTAAATCATCGAGAAGATCTTCTATCAACGGTATGGGAAAGCTATTTCTCACTGTAGCCTTGTTAAATGCTCTATAATCAACACACATTCGCCAAGACCCGTCTTTCTTCTTGAATAAAATCACAGGTGAAGCAAACGGTGATGAACTATGCTGTATAATTCCTTGCTCCAGCATATCCTTGACCAAACCACATATAACATCCTTTTGAGATGCAGGGTAGTGATAAGGCTGAAGGTTTATAGGGCTAGTTCCCTTTTTGCGCACAATTTGATGGTCATGCTTCTCTCTACTAGGAGGAAGCGATTTGGGCTCTTCAAAAATATCACCAAAAGAAGATAGCAATTGTTCAATGGAAGCTAGTACAGCCACTGGTGGTGTAGCAATGATAGTATAGCAAGCAGCATTTTCAGAATATGGAACTAACTGCAAGGCCATAAGATTTGGATGAACATGCAGCAATTTAAGCATCTTAGTGTCATCAATAATGTGATTTCTTTTAACAGAAAGAGCCGTAAGCCTGGCATTCATACCCTTACATATCAATTCCATAACTAAATTCTTGCAATCAAGTTGAATTATACCCAATTCACTTAGCCATTGCATACCAAGGTCCATATCACATCCAATAAGAGGAAGAAGGATCACATCTACAGTGAATTCAACTCCCTGAGCTATCCAAGAAATATCATAACATTTCTCAATACCAAGCATCTTGTTGCCATTAGCCAACAATGACTGTAAAGGGCTTAGTTTGCTGTATAGGTAAATGCATTTCTCTAGCCACCACAGAAGCTAAAAAATTATGGGTAATGCCAATATCAATTAAGATATGCAACAACCGTCGCCCCACCTTGCCTCCAACATGCATAGTATTATAAGTGGAAGTACCAGATAGAGCATTCAAAGAAATTACTGGCATGTTCTTCATTTCTTCCTTTGTGGCAACATCAGAGTGACCTTCGAGCATTTGTATTTCTACTCTAGCCCCACTACTAGGCTCTTCATCCATCTTCATGAGGAATACTTGCATCTTTCTTTTCCGAGGGCACTCATGTCCAAGTGAGTATTTATCATGACAAAAATAACATAGGTTCTTTCATCCATCTCCATGAGGAATACTTGCATCTTTCTTTTCTGAGGGCACTCATGTCCAAGTGAGTATTTATCATGACAAAAATAACATAGGTTCTTTGTCCTACACTCTTCTAGTTCAGCCAGTGATAGTTTTTGTTTAAAAATGTAATTGGTCACCCTAGCAGACCCTTAGAGCTACTTGGTACCACATCAGTAGGTCCATGGGAGTTTGGTTTCTTATACTCAATGACAGACGTTTTGGGTTTCTCAGAAGATGCAATAGCGTTGGATATAGGAGAAGGCAATAATCCTTTCATGGTGTTTGAAGAGAACTTGCCGCCAATCAAATTCATAGTATACTACTGCAATGAATTCAGGTGAGACTCATGTAGCTGAGCTAGCCTTCGAGCTTCCAACAATGATTGTGGATGAAGCACCTTAACACTTGAAGCTAATTCAGGTTTAAGACCACCAATGAAGCAACTGAGTTTCCTTGCGTCTGGTAAGTCGAGCTTGTAAATTAAGGTGTCAAACTCAGCTTGATAATTTGACAAACTCCCTTTCTGTCTTAGGTGCATCAACTGCTCCATTGATCATCATATAACAGTCTGCGAATAGCTTTAGTGAACACATTCTAGGGAATTGGTCCATTGTGACTATACTTAAAATGTTGAAACCATTTATACGCTTCATCACTAAGCACCACTCTTGCTATTATAGTTTTTCGAGGCTCTGGAGTTCTGTCGATAGTGAAGAAATACTCACACTTAGCGAGCCAGGCATCAACATTAACCTCTGAGAACTTGGGGAAATCTAATTTGGTAAATCAAGTAGGAAGATGATACTCCCCATCTCCAATGTCATTCTGGCCATGGTCTCTAGGTACATTAAGGTCCGCCAACTGCAGAGAGATATGGCGCATCCAATTCTGGAGTTCAGACACTTGATCCTTCACTTCCCGCAAACTAGCAACCTGCTCCTGCAACACATCTATCTCCGCCTTCAGTCGGTCTTCTATTTCATGAAGATGGATTTGAGAACATGTTGCGTCTGCCATCAGGATTTGCTTTCTCTGATACTAGTGATAGCTAAATAGAGGAAGAAAGAAAGAAAGAAAGACGAAGGAGAGACGGAGACGAAGAAGAAAATGAGAGGAAAATTCCACTTCTGCGATGTCGTCATTCTGTTACACAAAGAGTATAAAAATATGGGCACACACCAAGCGCATGTTTCCGCACGCCTCACTAACAGCAGCCAAAAAAAAACTACAGAAAAGAAAAAAGCAAAAGACCCGTATATCCCTACTACCCCTGATAAAGACATAGTTGTCCTATTTGCATTTTTATTTCATATCAATAAATTCATATCTTGTGAATTTGATGGGATTATTTTGAAAGAATTGATCACTGAAAGTTGTGATAAGTTTTGTTGGTTGACTTTGCTGATCACTATTTCCAGTTAAGCATCCGTCATACAGGCTTGCCTGTCTTCTTTCATTGTCTATTTCCTTAAATGGATACGGCCTTTGGTGAAAACCCAGCTGTTCTTTTATTTTTATTTTTTTTAAGTGCAAAACATGGCTCTGGTTGGCCTTATCCAAAGATTAAGAACTGTAACTACGCTCTTCTCAATCCTGATCAATTTCCTCTCCTACATTATTATGTTTTAATGCAGTAATTTTCCTCAGAAGATAAAAATTTAGGTAGATACTCGAACAAATGAATTTCTTTGTCTGCCTATCTAGTTGAGTGTTGGTATCTTATGTTAATTCCTGTCTGCCTTTGGTGTTGCAATTGCATTCTCCTTGGGTTGAATATATATTTTTCTGAAATTATAAAATCAAGAATGTTATGCTTTTGCAATATATGGATTATCTTTTTAAAGGATGATCATTTATCATAAGTAGCATGCTCCAGTTTTCATTATATGCTTTCTTCAATAACATCCTACAGATTGTTTATTTGGCAAAGAACATTAGTGGTCTTTCTTGACATTGTTGGCTTTCCTCCAAATGGTCATTATCATTGAATGCAATTTTGAATTTAGTTGCTGAGTATAATTTAGACACATGCTCACAAACTTACGTACTCACAAACTTCAATTTAAAATTTTGAAGTTGTGGCAATGGTGAAGGGGAAGCTTATATTGATCAGCCAATCTGGTGGTGAATTTTTGACAAATGATGATGGATCTATGTCATATACTGGAGGTGAAGCACATGCAGTGGAGATCAATCATGAAACACGTTTTGATGATCTCAAGCTAAAACTTGCGCAATTATGGAATTTAGAATGTAAGACCTTGTCCATCAAGTATTTTCTTCCAGGGAACAGGAAAACTCTAATCTGTCTATCAAATGACCGAGACCTGAAGAGGATGAATGAATTTCATGTGAATTCAGTTACTGCTGACGTGTTTATTTCTGGCAAAGAAGGGTTTGACCATGAATCCTTAAACATGAGTAGCAGGTTGTTCTTTAAATTCACTTCTTTCAGAATTTTCCCTTCGTTGTCATTGCATTTCTAGACAATGCTAATATTGATGATCCTCTGCTGGTTTTGCTGAAGAGGGCGTTGTTGTTATTTCATTAGAAAAATGATAGAAAATTGCACTTTCTGATGAAATAATGATGCTGCCCCTATATAATGATATCATGTGCTAGAATTAACTTTTGTATTGCTTCAATCGCGCAATATACTCACATTCATTAAAGCTAGTCATCATTTGCAGGATAAATGATATAAAATTAGCTGAAGCTGTGACCCCTATTACTGCCATTGCTGCCAAAACTACACCAAAAGCTGTTCGCAAACAAATTGCATCAGGTACAACTGCTGCTACCAGAGTGACCCCACTTACCTCTCTTGTGTGCAAAATTTGCTGACTCTGTTATGTCTGTTAAATTGACTACCATGAGTCGCTCTGCAGTTGGCATTTCCTCAAATCATTCTCCAAATCATGCTGTCACTAAGGATGATGGTGCTGCTTGTTTGACTCCAACTGGTTCTGTTGCTATTGCTACTGATGCATTCTCCCACAGCCCAATCTTAAGTGATATGGATGCTACTCCTGCAGATGCTGTTAAGAAGCGAAGGCGCACTGCATCTTGGACAATTACTGCAAATGGTCCCACAATTGTAGCACTAGCTGAGAAGACAGAAGAAAATAGAAAAGCGATGTTGCGGAAAAAGAATAAGAAAAGTCATGGCACTACTGCTGCTGATAATGGAGAGCACCAACAAGATAATTTGCCGTGTAAAGACAATTCTGACAATTTACTTGTTGTTGCTGGATCTAATGACGTTCCTCCTGAAAAATTAATTGAATATTGGAAAGACAGTATTACTGGTATCGGTCAGGACTTCAAAAGGGTTCAAGAATTTCGTGATGCCTTGCAGAAATATGCCATTGCACATCGTTTTGCATATAGGTATATCAAGAATGACACAAGTCGTGCCAGAGCCAAATGTGTATGTGAAGACTGTCCATGGAGGATTCATGCTTCCTGGGTTCCATCTGCTCATTCGTTTAGGATTAAAAAGATGGATGAGTCACATACATGTGGAGGAGAATCTTGGAAGTCTGCTCATCCCTCAAAGAACTGGTTGGTAAGTGTCATAAAAGACAGATTACGGGATAGCCCTCATCACAAGCCAAAGGAGATTGCCAGTGGCATTCACCGAGACTTTGGGATTGAGGTGAATTATACTCAGGTATGGCGTGCAGTTGAGGATGCTAGAGAACAACTACAGGGTTCGTACAAAGAGGCATACAACCAGTTGCCTGGGCTTTGTGAGAAGATGGTAGAGGCAAATCCTGGCAGCTTTATCAGACTCCTCACAAGTGATGACAAAAAATTTCAGCGTCTTTTTCTATCCTTTCATGCTCTGATACAAGGATTTCAGGCTGGTTGCCGCCCTCTTCTATTCCTTGATACCACATCTTTGAAATCAAAATATCATGAGGTTTTGTTGACAGCTACTTCGCTAGATGGCAATGATGGTGCTTTTCCTGTTGCATTTTGTATAGTTGATAATGAGAATGATGATAACTGGAATTGGTTTCTTGAGCAGTTGAAATATGTAGTGCCAACTTCACAGCCTGTGACTTTTGTGTCTGACAGAGAGAAGGGATTAAAGCAATCAGTTCTAGAGGCATTTGAAAATGCTTACCATGGTTACTCCATGTACCACCTCCTGGAAAGCTTCAAGAAAAACCTGAAGGGTCCTTACCATGGAGATGGGAGGCCTTCTTTGCCAGTCAATTTTCTGTCTGCTGCACATGCACTGCGGCTAGATGGTTTTAAAATGTTCATAGAACAGATTAAAAAGGTCTCTTCAACAGCATATGATTGGGTCATGCAAGTTGAACCAGAGCAATGGGCAAGTGCAGTATTCAAAGGTGAGCGTTATAATCATATTCTTTTTAATGTTGCTGAGTTATACACGGACTGGATTGAAGAAGTGCGAGAGCTACCCATAACACAGAAGGTAGAAGCACTAAGATGTAAGATCATGGAGTTGATAAATGATCGTCGAATAGATTCGACTAGTTGGTCTTCAAAACTGACTCCATCAAAGGAGGAAATGCTACTAGAAGAAGCACTCAGGGCGCGTGGTCTTAAAGTCTTATTCTCATCAGACACCTTATTTGAGGTTCACGATGATTCCATTCACGTTGTGGATATTGGTAAGTGGGATTGTAGCTGTCTGAGATGGAAAGTAACCGGGCTACCATGCCGTCACGCTTTAGCTGTCTTAAATTGCACCCATCGGAGTGCATATGATTACTGCTTGAAATACTTCACAGTTGATAACTTCCTTCGTGTGTACTCAGAATCCATAAATCCCGTTTCTGATGGTTGGGACAATAGTGAACAAGCTACTCAGGAGACTGAGAATGTACTTCCTCCTTGCACTTCTAGACCTCCAGGCCAAAATAAGAAAAATGAGAATAAAATAACACCGGTAATTAGGAGAACTGTTACTTGTACCAAGTGCAAAGGAACAGGCCATAATAAGGCTACTTGTAAAGAGACATCATGAGTACTCTACACTGCCAATTCCACTTGTGTGTAGGGTACTTTTATCCTGTAAGTTATCATAATAATTTGGTTCATTTGACCTTTCTTTCTTTCTTTTTTTCGTTTAATCGTTATTGGTAATATTTATTTTAAATTAGATTACAACTGGCTTGTTTTTCCATGTCCTTCGCAGGTATGCAATTCTTTGCGTTTCAACTTTTTCTAGCCTCATCCAAAGATCCATAGATGTCGCTGGAATGTTGCATTAGACTTGCACAGTTTGTAACAATAGTAGTGTAAATCACACCAAGAGAGCCATTATTTTAAAGGTTGAACCAATAAATAGAGTAGTTCGCGGATTACTAATTTAATCATGGTGGTAGTAAAATTTATAATATATCGTTTAATTATACATATCATATAACATGATAATATAATAAAAATATCATGTATAAAAACATCATTTAATTAAAAGTACATCTTAAATCTTTTAATTTTGTTTCAAGTTATAGTTTTATTTTAATTTTCTGACTTTAAAAAATTAATAAAAAACTTTTACTCTTAATATTGTTAATCTATTTAACGAAAAATATTGTGTAAAATTTAATGCACCTTGCATATAAGAAGACTCCTCCCAAGTCAATGCCACTTCATCAATCACTTGTGTTGAAAGAAAAAACAAATTTCTATACTTACTACTCATTCTCACATTATAGGTAACTAAATAAATTTGAATAAATCATCACCAAAAAAAATTATAAGTCAAACAATCACATAATTACTACCACCAGAAATTCTACTTTCGGACAATTAAATAATAGCAAAAGGTCCAATTTTATATGAGCAAATTGACTTACGAGACAAAAGCCCCAGTTTGCACAACATTGATTAGCAAATACCTGGTGGCACAAGCAGGCAATGCTAATTTGGAGGCTGTCAGTGGCAGGGAGTGGTGGAACTTGGAACATTGTGTAAATTGGGACGCCGCGTGGGTATAAATTTTATTAGTAGAATTTTATCGCAGTGTTTAATTTGAGGCTTTAGGAAGATTTCTCATATAGAATTAATGGATAGGTGATGATGGGAGTGATCTAACAGCAAATTTTCTGTTAAGTTAATTAATAGTGTTAGGGAGGAAAAAATTTTGATTAATTTTTGTAAGTTAAAGAACTAAAATAAATCAAACAAATTTAAAAGACACTGATGGAGAGTTAAGAAACTAAGAATATTTTTGTTATTAATTAATATTAAAATAATCAAATAAAATTTGTTAATATATTCATAACATCATTAATAACTTTATTATACACCCAATGAGTTGATACTCCTACATAATATAATATTTAATTGCCAAGAGCAAGAATTACAATAACATTTTCAATCAAGAGGAATATTTGTCATTGATATCAAGAAAATTGACAAAATGATATTATTTTTTACTAAATTTTTTGGAGTGCTGGCAATTGACAAAATCAAATTACATTAACATGTGAAGTTTGTCTCGGGAAATTCTGAAGTTAAAATAACCTTCTATCACTTACCATGTCACCAAAAACATTATATATAAATACATAGCAACGCCAAAAATATTGACCAGACTACCTCTCTTCAATCGACAAGGATTCAAGGAACGTACTAGACCCTAGTGATTATATTTTAAACATTAAACGTGGCCGATAATACTTGATAGGCAAGAGGGTTAAAGATAATAAGATAAAATTTTGATTAGCAGCCATTGGAATTCTGAAACATTTCCAGCAACTGCAATTTATCAGTCTCAAACGCTTGGCAAAACAAAGCATAAGTTGCTATCTAATATTCTCCCTATACATAAAAGTCTACCACTTGATAATACAGACTCCCTAACATACTACAAGATTTATACTACATATCGTAGCTCTCACATTCCATTTGCAGCAATACAAACTATCCCTCACATTATCTTGCAGAAAACTCTGCTCTTTCACCTTGTAGATGATCAGTAACAAGTTGTGGATTGTTCCACTACTAGGAAACTATTCTTGTCCTTTTGAGTCATCATCCTGCAGAAGTACACCCACACACACAGGGCATGGTGGGTCGCGTCTTTCTTCGAAGCTAGTCTTCTGCTCCAAGCATTCTGCATGATAAGCATGGCCACAAACTAGAACTGCCACAATTGAAGAAAGCTCATGGGAAGATAGTGGATTCCCATGCAAGAAAATTTTTCGTCTCAATGGCTTCTGACAAGCCCCACATACGATCTTGACTGCATCAGCGGATACTGCATCTGTCACCAAGGAACTTGACCGAATTCTCTCCGGCCTGGAAAATATCTTGTCCCTAAATTCTGGGGAAAAATATTGTCAAAATGTCAAGTGGAGGATACACAGAAATAACTTGCATAAGAAATCTCCAAAAGATGAAAGCCTGAACTGGTAACGAAATGGTTCTCAAAAAACGAAAAATAGTATACTACTACTATGGTTCCTGGAATATGCATGTTCCACCAATTTAGTCATCAGAAAGATTAGTTAACATCATTTGACTCGAATTATTTATTAAAAAAAAATTTAGAGTCAAATGATAATAATTATCTTCTATGGATTAAATTGACGGAACATGCATCTTTCAAAGACCAAATGGTAGCTTACTAGGAAAATACATAAAAGAAAGTACTCCCAAAAAATTCAATGAAGGAATCACAATACAAGGATTATAATACAGGATAGGCATTATAAATTGACAGTTAATTCATAATTAGACTATTCACCTAATCATATAAAATATAAACTAAGTTCAGCACTACTAACGAGCATCAAAGAAACACCTGCATGTCGTCTGGACTCTGACTTGGATTGAGAGGCCAACTTAAAAGAAAGTTTCTCATCATACGAAGAATTGTTCTTTCCACAAGAAGATGATGCATTGGCATGATTCACAGAGTTACGTCGAGAGTACTGGTGACCATAGTAATGCCGTGAACGTTTCAAAAATATTGAACGGCTGAGACTCTGATAATGATGTGCTGTAGTTGGAGGGGCATTTAATAACTTCATAGGATCATCTGTTACATCCAAAACAGGTGCCAGCGAATGCACACCAGGTTCACCTGAATGTGAAGATTTCTGCAATGAAGCAAGAGAACGAAAATACAAAATTATGATAATCTTCATCAATTTATTGGTGATATGAAGATGAAAATTAAAGAGTAATTTACAAAAAGGATTTCTTGACGTATCTATGAAGGAATTAACAACCATAAATGCTTGAAACTTTAAAAAAATGGGAGAAGAAAGCCAACCTCATCTGACAATAGTTCCATCTCAGAGGAGCATGGCGTGACTTCTGCAATGTTGATCAAAAGCACAACAATCACTTTATATGGATGATCTTTCTGACAGGAAGTACAAACTAGAAACAAATAACAAAATCTAGAATAAAAAGGGGGGGGGGGCTGTTAAACGGTTTCTTCTAAAGTCTAAACAAATAACACAACCAAAATGTCACTGTCAGGTTCACAATTTCATGGCAAATACTTAGATAATGCAAATTATGGAACATCACTCGAAATTTTGAACCATAACTTTACTCTTATTACATATAAGCTGACAAGGCTAAGCACATTGGGTGAGAAAGGAATATTGAACCCAGTTTATCAGTGCCAAGCATAGTAAAAGAATAAGCAATGTGATTAAGGACTGAACACTTAAAGATCAATGATGGGAATGTCATAAACTGACCATACTTCAAGGAGTCAGTGAGGTTTAATTTGATAAACCAAGGAGTCAGAGAGGAGAATGAAGGCAAAGCAGAAGAAATAACACTTTATAAAAAAAAAAAAAAAGCATGGAAATGATTTCACTAAGAGACATTGCCTCCACTAAGAAAGGGGTGGAAGGTGCTATAAGGAAATTTACAGTTGAATCACAATGTGAAATGGCAAGTTCTTATTTGAATATCAGAAATCAACCTCTCATTTGCCCTTAAATCCCAAAACAAAGAAGAAATAGCCATAAACAAAGAAGGGGAAAAAGAAGTTGATGAGGTAGCGATAACATCAGAATAGAAACAAATGAGGTAAATTTGAAAGAAAAAAGAAAACAAAACAGAAATCGAAAGAACCAGAATCAGAACTGATTAAACAAGCGATCCAAGACACATTCGCAAAACAAAAAAGATCATCAAACCCTTGAACCCCACTAAAATTACTGAGAACAGGAAAAAGTGGAACATCTAAGAACAAGAAAGCCAATTGCTTTCTCGACCCCAATTTTTCTACAAGAAAAAACAGAGGACCAGAGGAGTAAGGGTAAGAATGAAGAACATCCCACCTGTAATAATTAAGGTTGGTCCAAATAAGTAGACGTATCACGTTTTCTCAGGTGCCCATCAATGGAACCTTTTCAAGTAGCTCAAAAGAGTTTTCATTTCTTCACTTTTCTCTATCATTACGCTAAAAACGCTTTAAAAAGCATGAAAAATCAGAAAAAAATAAATAAAATTATAAGAAACGTACCTTTTGAAGGAGAACATAAAAGGGGTTGATGATCGGTCTGGGTCTGATCAGAAATCCGTTTCCGTTTTCCCATAGTAACGAAGGGGAGTGTGCAATTAATTACAAAACGGGAAAAAAATCTAAATGGGATTGATGGCTGAGAAGGACCCAACGAATTCTATGGTGTTGGAGCAAAAGGGTTTTGTGGGGGTCAGGGACGGTCAAGAACAAAATTTTCAGAGAGAGAGAGTAGTGAGGCAGTTTCTAGCCATTGAAATTTGAGAAAAAGAGAAAGCAGAGGGTACAAGGCCTGAAGCTCCTCCTTTTAACGGTGGCCACGTCATCACCGTCGTTCCGAGAGAGAAATCAAGAGGTTAAAACTTGCGACCGACCATGAGATATATATATATATATATATAATATTTTTAATATCATCGCTTCAAAATTCCGCAGTCGTTTCTGAGTTCTGAAAATATCACGAAAGAGCCTGATTGGCTGCTACGTCGTCTCTAGCTTATCCCTGAAATGAGAGAGCACTTTGTTTGGGCTGCTCTTCTTGTGGCTTTCCAAACGCAGATTTTGGAGAAGAGAACAACTTGGAGCAATCTTACCGTGGATAGCAATGGATCTGGTTATTTCAGTTTATTGATAGTATTTATTAAAATAAAATATATATGATATTTATAAGATATTAGATAAAGTGCAAATAATAAAATTGATATCCCATCACTTAACAAGTGAATTCAAATTTAGTTTTGGGATATATAGTATCTGTTCAATACTTTTTTGAATTGGATGAGAATATAAATAAAGAGAGAAATCTAAAAAAGAGAGTTATTTTATGTAAGTACCAATATTATGAAACTAGAAGTCTTAGAGATAGTATATAATTGAGATCTAAAATATTTTTGTTTTGTCTTAAGAGATCGTATTTATATTATCACTAAAATTAAGTTAATGATAATACTTAAATCAAGTGACTCTCTTGAAGTTGAAATAGTCATTTTGTTTAGGGTAATTTGTTGTGTCTAGTTGTTCTTAGCCATATTTATTTGAAGCAACTTGCTGTACTTAATAGTTCTTAGTCATATTGTTTGAGAATATATAATATTTATTTTGGGTTGGATGAGAGTACTGTTTTGGGTAGGATGAGAATATAGATAGAGAAAAATCTTAAAAAATGAATAGTTCTATTTAAATATGAGACTATTCTAAGACTAAGAGTCTTAGAGATAGTGTGTGTAATTGAGATCTAAAATATTTTTGTTATGTCTTGTTAGGGGCTTGTATTTACATTATTTTTAAAGTTAAGCTAATGATGATATTTAGATCAATGGGTCTAGTTGTAGTTGAAACAATCATTTTACTTATGGTAACTTGTCATGTTTAGCTATTCTAAGCCATGTTTGTTTAAAGCAACTTATTGTGTTTAGTAGTTTCAAGTCGTATTGTTTGAACAACTTGTTATATCAATTTATTATATGTGGCTTGCAAGATTGCAGTTATGGAATTCCTTAGGCTTTAAAACCAAAATTAGGCTTCAAGCCTATAAAGATGTTAACACCTATAATACTTGCCTCTAATTTCACCAATCAAGTTATAAATTGACCAAACTTAAGAAGAAGCGCCTTTTTTAAGTTTTATAAGTTGATTTTAAATTTGTTGGAGTTCAGTTGTTGGATGGTAAAGCTTTTACAAGGTGGTCTTTGTGGTCTTATTGCCTTTGCTACATCTTGCTTGACCTCATAATAAAAAACTTCATATGAAGGATTTCTAATTGCATTGCTCGAGTGGAAATCTAATAATAGTGGTTGTAGAGTGGGTGCCACATCTTCTTTGAGGTTAAGCTCACTTTATGCCCTAATGTGTTAACTTCTATTGTTGCAACTACTACTATTGATTTTTTTGTCATTTCCTCTAATTTCTTGAGGAAATTAGCTATTATGCGCTAGTAACATCATAGCAAGGAGGACACTAAAAATCATCCAGATATGTCCTTTAAACCATGGTTGAGAAAACCAGATGGAATTGACTAGTCAAATACAAAAAATCAATGAATTAGCCATAGTTTTGGTTTTATTGTCACTGAAAACTAACTAGGCAAAAAAATGGCTAAACCAGTCAAAAATTGATTTTTGTCTTTTTTATCTAAAAAAAAATTTGGCATTATGCAATAAAGATTTATGATATTTATTAGATTATATCCAACCCATTATATATATTTATTATATATAAATACTTTATCACATTTTTGTATTTTTAAATATTTATACTTATTTTAAATATTATTTTACAATATATGTATCAATTTAATTATAAAATATATTTATACATTTTTATATTTTTTTTTTAAAATGATTTGACCTTAATTCAATTACTGTTAAACTATTGAACCATAAACTACTTCTTATTCCAATTTAATGGTCAATCTAATTTTTAAAATATTGCTTTAAACTTTTTTATGGCAGTGAGCTTACTTGAGGGTCTTCATAGCTTCCTTTTGTTTCTTCTGATTCTAAAGCTTTTATCAAGTGGACCTTCCCCTTTTTGTACTCTATGGGTAAACTTGTAATTTGATGATACTTTTTGTGTTTATGCTTATAGGATTTTTGTATTTTCATGAGTTTGTATGGTTCTCATGTATCTTTGTATTGTTAATGTAAAAATCTTGGAAGTTATGAATATAAGAGTTTTGGTATCTTGTGGACAAATAACTTTTTTTTAGCTACATCTTCCCTACGTGTAAATCATGGATCTTTTGAAATCAAGGTGGTTATGTTTAATTAGAGGTTTGATTTGTAATCTGCATGTTAAAGGTTCGAATATAAGCAAATGATAACTAAATACTTTGTTTTTTGGTTTGAGCATAGCGTTCCCAAAGTCACATAGTTTTAATTCCAATAGTTACATAAACTCGTGTTTTGTGAGTTCATAAGGTTGCATGGACCTATGTTGTGCTTGTTTACAATCAAGGTTATTTTCCTACATTGCAAATTTTTAAATTTTAATTAGCAATTACTTACCTTGATTTACATGACCTTATGCTATGATCTAAATGCGATAGTGCCATTTGGTACCGATCATGAACTTGGTCCATGTGACCTTATGGTATAATAATAATACCTAGGTCGTAATGCAAGGTCACATAAACCAAGTTCATGATGCATAGTAGGTAGTATTATCATACCCAAGTTGTAGCGTAAAGTCACATAGACCTATAATTATTTGCTTAAGGTACTTGTCTTGCATATAAAAGTTCTCACACACACACACACACATTACACACATTAATTTGGGGTTGCCATTATTTACTAGCTTAATGGTTAATGCCTAATCCCAATTTAGGCCGTTGCATCATTTGCAAGATTCATTCATTATCTACATTCCATTTGTTCATTACCTTGCATACTCAAAGTCCACACACACACACACACATATATAATGCATAAGGTTTTGTGGTAGTGCCTTTATTTTTCAATGAAGCACCATATCCTTTATGGAACCTTACAATGAATGACATCACATGGCAACTATCAAAGTTATATAGGCCTATATTTTTAAGGTCATGTAGACCTATTGTTATAGTCATATAGACTAGTTTTTAAGGTTGCATAGATCGATTTTTTGAAGTCACGTAGACCTTCTTTTTTAATGTCACATAGACTTTTTCTTAGGTCTCATAGACTTTTTTTTTTAGGTTGCATAAACATGACTTTTACATTGCTTAGACTTGTTTTTTCAAGTTACTTAGACTTATTTTTTAGGTCATGTAGATCTTTTTTTTTTTCAAAACTCCAATATACTTTTTGGCTTTTTCAAAGTGCTTTTGCTTATTTTCATGTTTCTTTAAAGGCATGCAAACCCAAGGTCATGTAAAGCAAAAGTTTTCTTTCACACATTTCCCATGCCAGCCATTAGTTTAGGCTTACTTTGTGAGACCCATGGTGGGCCCCTTCCTAAGGTGAATCATGTTTCCTAAAAATATGCATCTTTAGAAATTTAATTCTATTTATTAGGAGCCTATTAAGCATATCCTTATTTATTAGGCATCTGCTAAAAAAATATTAGTTTTTCAAGGTGATTTCTGATCTATCCACATCTTCTATGTAAAGACATATGTCTTACATTTTAGCTTGATTAGTTTTCTAATCAATATTCCAAAAGGCACAATCTTGACTCTTTTGGCCTTAGTATTACCTTTATAGGTTGTTGAGGCACTCGTTTTGTTTTGTAATTCTTGAAATATCTTTGAATGGTTAAGGAAGTTAGTCTCCTAATATTTTGCCATTGCTTAAGTGAGTATTTGTAATTCTTTTCCAACTTTTTCTTTGTGATGTTGAACAATTATCTTAATCTTTAAGCAAAAATCTTAAGAATGTATAAAGATGTAGCCTTGAAAATGTTGGAAGTTGATGGAATCTTCAAAGATAGTTTTAAAGGCAAATAAGCCTTTATTGGTGCCATCTTGTGATATTTTATAGGCCTGTCTTGGAATGGGTTTGTATGTATTGCTGATAGAGTTTTCCATCAAAGTGTGAGGTAGGAAGATACTAATGATGATGTTATTTGGTGTTGCACTTAAAAGGAATAGAAGCCTTGACAACTGATAGTAGCAATGACTGCAATTTTAAAGTGAGTTATAGGTGTGAAGCCAACGTCAAGTGAATAAATATTTGTCATTCCAAACTATATGGGTTGTTACTAGTATTTCTATAAACTTCATGAAATCTTTTGTAATGAAAATATATTTTTCTTTTTTATTTTTCCCTTAGTTGTATGGACATCTCATAAAATTATAAGTGTTTTGTATGTAAGGTCATGTAAACTAGTAGATTTCTTGGAACTTTATGAAGTGTAAAAATCTATTTAAACTAAGAACAAAAAATGCATCTTGCAAATCTATGCTTTCTTTATTATTCTTCATTGGTTTTTTTTTTAGCATCTTTATTCATAACTTCGAAGTTGTCACTTTTATCTATCATTTTCTTTTATGAATCCTTCATTTTATTTGTTTAGAATTCATGGAAACCTATGGTTATGTAAACCTATCATTTTCTTTTACAAGTTCCTATGTTTTTCATCTTAGGGGCATGTGATGACTGAGACATAAATCCTAATATTCGTATTACTCTCTCCTTATTCAATTGGTTAGTTATTGGTCATCCCGCAATTTATTTTAGAGGGGAAGCCATTGTTATAACTCTTTTTAAATAAGCATTTTGTCCTTCTATTTGGCTTCGAAGATTTTTGCAAGCTTCCATTGATGGCCATGAAAGGCCTTGTGCGCATTACAATATTAAGGCTTAAGTGGAGGAAGAATCCATAAGAGTGACCATATAGGGCTGGCACTCTTTTTATGTGAGGTTAAGACCTCAATAGGAATATTAGCTCCCCCTGTTGAAATTTTACTTATAAGTAAAATTGATAAACTTTGAAATTTATAGATCATAATTTTATTAAGTAGTTAGTGGGTCTTACCTTACATTAGAAAGCGCTTAAAAAAAATTAGAAGGTCGAGCGTGACCTCATCTTAATTTATTATGGTCATTTAGACTTATTATGTTTTATTAAGGTCACATAGAACTTTTATTCACGATATTTACCTTATAAAAATTTACAATTTTATAAGAGGTAGGTTATACATACTTAAATTTCTTATGTGAAAAGGTTAGTGATATGGTCTTTTTATAAGCAATGTTACATAGGCTTAATCTTTATTCACTAGGTTTTTTTATCACAATTGCTAATAAGATCGAGCCTTTAAGGCTTTTATTAATAAAGTTGTCTGAATCCTTAGCAAGCCCTGACTTTTGACTTTAAACCTTTTGTAAGCCTCTACCATTCATATGAGTTTAAGATAGCCTATGTAAATGACTATAGCATACTTTTTTTGCTTAGTGAGAGACATATACCTTTCACATTCAATGATTGTTGATGTTTTCCATTGCCACTTTCAATATGCACCTCCTACTTATTAGTTAAGGATTGTTGATATTTTTCATATGCATTTGTTGGCTAGCTTGTAATAGTTCATACAAGTGCATTTTTGGGCTAACACAAGGTGGCACATATGAGATGATGGATGAGATCTGGCTTTCCGTTGTCTTTCTCAAATGTTATTGGCTTGTTTCTCCTTGGTAGGTTTGCCCTTTGAATTATGTTTATGTATGAGGAATTGTTATATCCTAAAAAGCTTATGTCCCTAAAACAATTCAACTACAATGCATTTTTGCTTCTTCTTCTTCTTTTTCGTTTGTTGTCTTACCATTACCTCTACAACCTCTTACTTTTCCTTTTGGGCTTGTTGTTCTTCCTTTAATTTCTTGATCTAACACAAAAGTTCATTTTTCCATTTTGTTCCATCCTTTACCTTGATGACTTCATGATCACCTAGCTAGTGGTTCCTAAATCATTTGGTGAGATTTCTTTAAGCATCCCTCTTGGCTTCCTCTCACTATCTTCTTTTATGAAAATGCTATTTACATTATCTTTTGATGACTCAATACTATTTTCCTCTAAGGGCATATAGCCCTCATTTAAGGAGACTTTGTGTGTTCTTTCTTTCCTTCCGTACTTCAAAGCTTGACTTGCTTAGGATTGTTCTTCTACATATTGAGTAATGTCATCATTATTGGTCACTCTTTCCTTATAACTTCTTATGTTTTCCTCTTAACCAAGTCTTTCTTGCATGATTATAAACTTTCTTTATAAGACATTCATGTCTTGTTGTTACTAATATAGTATTTGGCAAATTCCAGCATTGTTAATTTGCAAATCAAAAGAGGTACTCATCATATATTGACCAACAATGTTATCCATTGGTGCTAAGTTAAAGGTGTTATCTCTCTATAGTGGATTGGCATTATCAACCTACTCCATCTTAACAATATTTTCCTTTGGCATAGTTTTGGTTAAGTTTGGCAAATTCAACTGATTTCATGTGGCATGGTGGTTTTGGGTATTACATCTTTCGTAATGTAGTAAAAAAGCAGCTTAGTGAAATTCTCAAGAATGGACTTTGCTTTGCCTTTTAGCACTTTGGTTGTTGTTTTTATTACTAGAACATTTCTCTTTGTTTATGCCATGATCCTTTATATTACCAATGAAGTAGCCCCCAACCTAGTATGTTAATTGTTTCAAGTTAGATCAAGCTAAAATAAAGAGTGAAGTCTTAGAAAGAAAGAGAGAGAGAGAGAGAGAGAGAGAGAGAGAGAGAGAGAGATATAAGGTGTCTTATTCAATATGAAAGTAGTATAAGACTAAAAGCCTTAAAAATAGTATGTAATTGAGATTTAAGATTTTTTTTTTGTTCTGTCCTGGATAAGTTTGTATTTATACTCTCTACAAGGTTAAGCTAGTGATTGTATTTAGAACAAGTGACCAAGTTGATGCCCAAACAGCTATTTTGCTCAAGGTAACTTGCCTTGTTTAGCCATTCCAAGCTGTATTTATTTAGAACTACTTATGGTGTTAGTTCATTGTATGTGTCTTGTTGGATTATGGTTATACAATTCCGTAGGCTTTGACAAAGCAATTATGGGTTTCTTTAAGTTTATAAGGATTTTAGTTTGTAAAATATTCATAACAAATACTAATAAGTAGACGAAGTACCTAATACTCAATATTTCATATTTGTATATTATATAGAATAATTAAACTAATTAAATATGATTATATAAAAAAAATTATACAATATACTACCAACTTTATGTACTACCTATTTAATTGCTAGATTATTATTTTACATGCATTGTTTAAAGTAATTAATAATTATAAAAGCTTAAAACTTTAAAAGTATATTTTAAACTATATTTTGAATGATAAATATGAGTATTCAATATCTTAGATATCAAATTTTTTGTGTGCTTGATAAATTTTAAGCATTTTAGAAGCAAGTATTAGAAATATAAAATTTTATCAAATTCAGATAGGATCCAAAATTTGAATATACATCTCAATTTTAGAAATAAAAAATTTGATTAGATGTTCTCTTATTGCAAATTTAAATAGTATTTGCTTTTTTTCTTTTTTTTTCATAGTATAGTAAAGAAGTAGCTTTATAAGATTCTTAAGAATGGACTTCACTTCCCCTTTTAGTGCTTTGGTTGTTGTTTTGATTATTAGAGTGATTTCTCCTTGTTTATGACATGATCCTCTAATTACTAATAAAGTAACCCCTAACCTAGTATGTTAAATGTTTTGGGTTGGATTAGGCCATAGATAAAGAGAGAAGTCCTAGAGAGAGAGAGAGAGAGAGAGAGAGAGAGGGAGAGAGAGAGGGAGAGAGAGGTCTTATTTAGTATGAAAGTAATGCAATAAGCCTTAGAGTAATATGTAGTTGAGATTTAAGATATTTTTGTTCTGTCTTATTAGCCCTAGAAAGGCTTGTATTTATACTCTTTATAATTGTAAGTTAGTGATGATATTTAGATCAATTGACCAAGTTGACTACTAAACAACCATTTTGCTTAAAGTAACTTGCTTCATATAGTCATTTCGAGCTATATTTATTGAACAACTTGTTATATCAATTCACTGTATGTGTCTTATTGAATTATAGTTGTGTAGTACTTTAGATATTGACAAAGCAATTGTGGGTTGCTCTAAGCCTATGAAGATCTTGTGTCTTTAAAACACTCATAAAAAATACCAATAAGTTGATTAAGTATCTAATACTTAATATTTCATATTTGTATATTATATCAAATAATTAGATTAATTAAATATAATTATTCATAAAAAATTATATTATATGCTTTCAACTTTATTTACTATCTATTTAATTGCTAGATTATTATTTTTTATACATTGCTTAAAGTAATTTATAATTATATAATTATAAAAATTTAAAGCTTTAAAAACATATATTAAATTATATTTTGAATGATAGATATGAGTATTTAGTATCTTAAATATCAAATTTTTTGTATGCTTGATAAATTTTAAATAGTTCATAAGCGAGTATTAAAAATATAAAACTTTATCAAATTTAGATAAGATTCAAATTTTGATTATACATGTTGAATTTAAAAATAAAAAATTTGACCAGACATTCTTCCATTACCATTTTAAATAGTGTTTCATTTTTATTTTTATTTTTATTTTTAATTTAAAGAACAACAGTTTACATGGAAAGGTGTCTACTTGTTTTAGAAGCATGCAAGTGATTTAATTGTGAGATGTTGCATAGAGAACGTGGAAACAAATCATGTTACACGATAGATCATGGTAACAAACCACGTTGGCTTGCAACAGCTCAATTGTGATCTGCAAATCATGGACTTCATAGGATGAATCAAAACATGCATACCTCACCTTTGCATGTTGCATTTTCTTTAGTAACATGATGGAATTGTCGTTGAAAAATTTTTCTATAAATACAAGGGTCCCTAGACTCGGTTGACACACACATCTAAATAGAACATATCATATAGTGTGAACCAAAGTCTAGAAACATCCCTTAAACCTATATACTCATAGAAACTTTATCTAGAAATAGAGTTTGGAAGCAATGGCTGGAGGTATGTCTTCATCCTATTTTTCTTAGTTTGGATATCATATATATAATTTTGTATATCCGTGATAGCTAATAATGGTCGTGTCATTTTGGAATGCGCTTAGATGTTGAGTTATGGGCCACACAACATGTGGTTTTGTCTTTTTGGACAAAATGGCTATAGTGGCATGCAAATAAGATTTTGCCACTTCAACCATTTTTTTATTATTGTTTAATATATGCATCATTTAATATATATATATATATATATATATATGATTATTTGAGTTCATTGCATTTCAGACTAATAAGTATATGGGCTTTTGTTTCATGGTTTGCATATGTTTTATGAATATAATATATATATATATATATATTATTTTTTGATATTTAAAAAAAATTTGGGCCATTTGAGCCCAAATTTAAGAACCTTTTGGCTTTTTTTAAATAAATAATATATTGGGCCTAATTTTTAGATAATTTTTTGGACAAAATATTTTATTGGCCAATATTTAATTAAAATTTGATAATAATTTATTATGTTGGCCATTTATTTTGTTCAAAATTATTAAGCATATTTTAATTTGTCCAAATTTTAGCAAAACTATTATAGACAAATTTAAATTAATTTTTGATGATATCCAGTTATTTATTTGTTAAAAATTATTATGAAATTAATTTTATACTTTTAAATTTCTCTAAATCTTAGAAGATTATTTATTTTAGGCAATTTTGGCATATTTAAGAATGAAAATTTATTTATGGTGTCATTTGAATTATACCTAATTTTTGTTAACTAATTTTAGGAAATATTTATGGCACATTTAGATTAATTTAAAGGGAGAATATTAATTAATTAAATTATTCATATTTTATTAATTAATTAATTAATTAATTATTCAAATTCTCATTATGTAATGCTTGTTTATGCATTATATTAAGTTATATTCAAGCATATAATTTTAATTTAATTAAAGTTTAGCCACATAACCTTTAATTATTTTAAAATTATACGTTAAATATTATAATCACATAAAGATAAATGACATCAAGTTATAATTAATCATATTTATTATAATAAATATTATCCTATAAGAATATTATTATATTACACATGATTCATTAGGATATGGTAGTAAGTTTTTCTTTTATTGATTTGGCCACAAGGATTTAAAAAAGAATATAATTTACTAGTTTTATCTTTAGTGTATAAGTCTAATTAAATAAAATTTAGCCTACAGATAGTTTTATTTGTTATTAGATTCATAATTTGAATTGAAATGCATTGCATTGGCATGACATGCTATTTAGAATATTTATTTGTCTTAAATTATTAACATAATATGTAAATTTGTGCAACTTTTCAACTTTTGAATATTTTTTATTTTCAAATTCTTGAATTAACTAGAGATAACTATAATATTTAGAAAGAGAAAATATTTCTCCAATTATGGTAGATGGACGTTGATGATGCGATCAAAAAAAGATGAATATCCTCAACCCATGGATACTAGTAGTGCATTGGCAGTAAACCTTTTATGAAAGCTAGGAACAATATAATCGCTTTAATATGATATTCATTAAGACTAAAATATTAGCTAATATTTATGGGTCTATTGAAGAGCATCAAAATATTTGAAGTTTACTCAAAACTATTGATAAACAGTTCGAATCCTCAGACAAAGCTTTGACAAATGTTTTAATGACAAAGTTATTATCCATAAAACTTACTGGTATAAGAGGTGTGCGAGAAAGCACATCATAAAGATGATGGATATAGCAACTCAATTAAAAACACTCAAGGTTAAAATATTATAATCTTTCCTCATGTACTACATCTTGAATTCTTTATTACAACAATATGGGCTTTTCAAAATCTCCTACAACATATATATGAAGAAATGGTCAATTGATGAACTTCTGATCATGTGCATATAAGAAAAAGAAAGGCTCATAGCAGAGATGGATGAAAATGCACATATAGTGACACAAGAAAAGGAAAAAAAATGCTAAGACAAAAGGAAAGAGCAAGGTTCCTCATCTCTAAGGATATTAAGAAAGATTTCAGGTGTTTTTTTTTGCAAAACGAAGGGATACATGAAAACGGACTATGTCAAATTCAAAACTTAGTTTCAAAAGAAAGGTAACTTAATATCATATTTTTGTTATGAATTTAATATGGTAGATGCTAGTAGTAACACATGATGGATTGATTCTGGCTTAATAATTGACATATCTAATATTTTACAGGGCTTTTTAAACCAAAGGAAGCTTATGGGCAGTGAGCAATACATCTATTCAGGAAATAAGATAGGCTCAATTGTAGAAACCATAAGAACATGTATATTAGTTTTTAATTTTGGTTTTGTTTTGAATTTGGAGAAGGCGTTTTATATACCAAATTTCTTTAGAAACTTAATTTTTGTTTTCAAACTTATACCATTAGAATATTACTTTGAATTTTTGAGTAATGAATTTAAATTATTTTATAAATCCAATATTGTTGGCAATGGTATACTTTGCGATGGTCTATTCCAAATTCAATTACGAAATAGTAATCTTTATGACTCAATGCATGTTTCAAATTCATAACTTAGTTTCAAAAGAAAGGTAACTTAATATCATATTTTTGTTATGAATTTAATATGGTAGATGCTAGTAGTAACACATGATGGATTGATTCTGGCTTAATAATTGACATATCTAATATTTTACAGGGCTTTTTAAACCAAAGGAAGCTTATGGGCAGTGAGCAATACATCTATTCAGGAAATAAGATAGGCTCAATTATAGAAACCATAAGAACATGTATATTAGTTTTTAATTTTGGTTTTGTTTTGAATTTGGAGAAGGCGTTTTATATACCAAATTTCTTTAGAAACTTAATTTTTGTTTTCAAACTTATACCATTAGAATATTACTTTGAATTTTTGAGTAATGAATTTAAATTATTTTATAAATCCAATATTGTTAGCAATGGTATACTTTGCGATGGTCTATTCCAAATTCAATTACGAAATAGTAATCTTTATGACTCAATGCATGTTTCTAGTAGCATAAGTATTAAGAGAAATATTACTAATGAATATTTCTTTATGTTATGGCATTGTAGGCTTGGTCATATCTCAATAGAGAGAGTAAAAAGATTAGTAAAAATGGCATACTTAACACTCTTGACTTTATTGATTTTAATACTTATGTAGATTACAGTAAGAGAAAGTAGGCTAATAAGACCAAGAGAAGTGCTAAAAATAGTTTTAACATATTAGAAATCATATATATGGATATTTGTAGTCCAAATTTGGACTCTAGTAGTTAGAAATACTTCATTACCTTTATTAATAATTACTAATATATGTATCTTTATTTGCTCAATAATAAGAATGAGGTATTAGATGCCTTTAAAATATTTAAGACAGAAGTAGAGAAATAATGTAGTAAACAAATCAAAATAATAAGATTAGATAGAGATGGTGAATATTATGATAGATACACTGAAAATGGACAAGAATTAAGTCTATTTGCTAGATTTCTTTAAGAGTATAAGATTGTTGCCCAATGCACCATATCTGGGTCACCTGACCAAAATGGTATAGCTGAAAGAAGAAACCAAATATTGTTGGACATGGTGATGAGCATGTTGGCCAGCTCCAAACTTTCTAAATTCTTGTGGATTGAAGCCTTTAAAACAGTTGTGTATATTTTTAAATGAATCCAACCAAGATTGTTAAAAAGATGTCATTTGAGTTGTTTAAGGGTTGGAAAATGAGGTTAAGATATATGCGCATTTGGGAATGCCCATATGAGATTAGGGTTTACAATCCACCAAAAAAGAAGTTAGACTCTAGGACCATTAGTGACTATTTCATTGGGTATACTAAAAAGTCTAAAGGATGCAGATTTTATTGTCCATTTCATAGCACTAGGATTATGGAATTAAGGTATGTAAAATTTTTTGAGAATGACTTAATCAGTAGGAGTGATCAAACTCAGAACTTAAGTTTTGAAAAAGATCAGTTTGATAAACAAACTCCTACATCAAATGATAAATTAATTATAATATATAATGGGTAAGGAAACAAAATGTATTGTAATACATGAAAGGTATTACTCATTTATAAAGGAACTATCGCTATGATTTATACATTTAGTTTTGTTTGAATGTTTGAATCTTAAGGAGCCATTATGTATAATTATTTTTGAACCAAATGGGAGAATATGAGACGTTGCACGGCAGATTGTGGTAACAAACCACATTAGCTTACAACGGCTCAATTGTGGTCCGAAAATCATAGACGTTGTGAGATGAATTAGAACATGCATACCCTACTTTTGCACGTTGCATTTTTTTTGATAACATGATGGAATTGCCGTTAAAAATTTGCCTATAAATAAAAGGGTCCTTAAACTCGGTTAACACACACGTTTGAATAGAACACTATCATACAATGTTAACCAAAGTTTATAAGTATTCCCTGAGCCTATATACTCAAAGAAACTTCATCTAGAAACAAGGCTCGGAAGCAATGGCTAGAGGTATGTCTTCATCCCATTTTTCTTAGTTTGAATATCATAAATGTAATTTTGTATATCTATGATAGTTAACATTAATAACATATTTCAAAATTTAAATATACTGTTTCATGCACCTTGAATAATAGTAAATTTTTAATTTTATATTTTAAAACTATTTCTTATGTTCTAAAATTACAATATTTATTATTTTTCATATAAAGCAAATAATAATACTTTTGGAATTAATATCCTCAATTGTTTCACCTTTTAAAATTACTATTCAGTTGTGCACTTGTGCTTTAGAGGAAGAGCACGAAATTAATACTAGGAAAAACAACAGCATGCCAATTTTTTTGAAAAAAATGAATTTATCGATGATCGTGTGTAATTTAATAATAAAATGTTTAAATAAATTTTTAAGAAAAATTAATTTTAGCTTTTCGTATATAATTCATGTACCAACAAAGATAAAAGTGACTCATAAATCATAATATGGAATGTAGTATATTTAAAAATATATATAAATAATTAAATTTAAGCGTAATCCTTTTCATATTTATTATCATAAATCGTAATTAAATTTTAGTTAACCCTAATTTGTGAAAATGAAATACTAAAGTTGAGCATGATTGTGACTGAAATTGGCCGTAGGTTCTTAGGAAAGTAGTATTGGATGCAAGTCATGGATTGGGCTGTAAAAAGGAAAGAGTTTCGAAGCATAAATTAAGTAGGAATTGCAGATGATTGAACCACATTAAAGTGACTTTAAGTTACCTGATAAAGTTAACACCAATAAAAAGTTGCCTAACAAAGTCTTTTTGTTGGGTCAAAAGATAAATAATCATTATCGTTGTGGAAATTAAGAGGTCTGACCACCTTCATGGGCTTAAACCCAACCTAGTTTGCAGGAAGAGCCTAAAAGCTCATTGGGCTTGGGCCACGAACTTTGCTGCTCTTAGAAAGAAAAGATAGCAAATATATATCCCAGAAAACAGAAAGAAAGATACAAAATAGAGATGCAGATTCTCTGATGTTGAAACGGAATAAATTTAGACCCTTTATTATTATTATTGTTTTTTTTTAACAATCTCTATTTGGTAAAAGTATGTTTGATAAGATGGAGTGTGTTTAGTAAAATTTGAACCATTGTCTTTATTCTATATTTTATTTTCTTAAATAAAAATAAATATTTGATATTTAAAAAAACTATATGAATAGTCTAGATTGTTGCTTAGCTTAACAACACAAAGAATCTTTATTCAAAATAGCATGGCAAGTAAAAAAGAGAAGAAAAAACAGCAAATAACAAAGAAAGAATCTTATAGTTTAGGAGTCTTTTGATTTAAGTGACATCCCACATAAAATTAAGTGCAAGAAGAACCTACTGTACCCGTTCATATGGCCAAAAAAAAAAAGTTATATGTGTTTATTCTTTGATTCATTCCTTTCTTCACTCTCAACTGTCAAGGCTTTGTTCTTTGTTTTAAGGGGAAAAAAAGCATTTTATAAGTGCAACTTTAAATATCATTAAATTTTTGTTGGTTGACATCGTAACCTCTTTTTGGCATTAGTTAGTGCGCAATCCACGCCTAACGAAGCAGTTTTGTCACGCAAACCAAAGAATTAGTTATCTTGAAAAAATGTTTTAAAATCAACATAATTTTACATGAGATAATTTAATTTAATTTAATTTTTAAATTATTTTGAATATTACGATTATGATTAGAGATATTTTTATTTTTATAAAAGAAATTAGAGTCAGTTAGGTCCTTTCAACTCCAAAATAGGACATATCACAATTAATAATTCCTACCAACCAAAGATCATTAATAATAAAATTCAAAATCTTTTGTATCAAGGTAACTTGATCTTTCATATTAAACTAAAGATTAAATTTATCTTATTAAAAATTATTAATTATTGACTAAGCTAATATTTCAAGTAATTATATAACAAAATATTTGATAAAATTTTGGGTGCTTAAGTGTATGAAAGCAAACTTTGCAAATTTTTTTATCCTTTACGGTTTGCATCGGAATTACGAGACAATTTCCAACCATTTTGAGGAAAAGTAAGAAATATTGGTTCTCTGAAAATCTAGACATTCTCTTCCTTTTTTGTGTTTATGTTATGTGTCTTCAGATTTTTCATTTTTTTTTTCCGCCTCTCTATATTAAAGATAGTTTTCTATGTATGTTAAAAATTTCCTACGTTATTTGTTATTAAATAACTCTCATAATAAAATTGACAACCACCGTTTTTTAAAATAATTAAGGAATTAATTATTAATTAATGAATCAATAAAAAATGATTAATTAACCGATTATTTTTTTAAAGTAAATTAAGTTATCGTATCACATAATGGATTATAAAAAAAATTATTAAAAACTGACAACCAAATTCCAACATGCATTTTCATTCTTTGTTTATTAAAAATTTATTTATTTATTTATTAACAAACTTTAAAAATTCAAGCATGTATTTTCTTTATAAATCGATTTCCACTCTTTCCTACGAAGATTTTTTTTTTTGAGAGTAAACTATGATGACCTCAGCCAAGAACAAGGAAATTACACATATAAGTTCTCATTGCATAAGCAAACAAAGAAGACTCTAGAACTCCACTGTAAATGACAAAACCAAAGTCATAGAAGAATTCTAAATTAGCTACTCGATGTGCACAATTAACTTCCCTCCATTTGTCCTACACTTTAACATTTTAATTTTTACCAATCATATTCCTTACAGAATTAAAAAAAAATTGTATATTTCAGCACTCTGAATATATGTAGACTTAATCAGTACGCATATTTTTTTTTAAATTATAAAATATTGTGCAAGGATACGATGTATGATGGTTTTGATTATTGAATACACAAATATACTCTCTCCGGTCCAGTATATAAGGTATCTTTTAAAAGGTTTATTTGGTTCAAAATATAAAGTACTATGTAATTCTTTGTGTTAATTTTTTAAAAATCTCTTTCTTTTTTTTTTTTTAAATATTAATTCAGTTTTTTTTCTCTCTTTTTCATAAATAAAGGTAACAAAAAAAATAAAAAATTTGAGATAATTAAATAATTTTATTAAATTATATAAAATAATTAAAAATATCTTATAATATAAACCAGAAAGAGTATATTGGCTTCTTAAATCACCGCATATTGAAATAATTTAAGCGTCACGCACTCGCAAATTTAAAGCCGTGAATTGACCATCAGAGCATCAAATCAAGTATGGTGGAGTCACGATCGTGCCATTCACATCCTTCATGGCGTCTGTATTTTCACAATCGACACTTGGCACATCGTTTTAGAGCGGTATTATTGCACTTCACAGGTCCATGATTTAATGGCTAACCTGGTATTGGTCTTACAAATTCTTTAATCTTGAGAATTTTTTAATTCTGTATGTCCAATGGGGTATTGTTGAATCAATTCGTTCGTTTCTCAAATTCTTAGCTAATTGGAAACAATTCCTACGTTCAACGACTAGGTGAAATTTCCTCAGTTGCAATTTGTTTTCCTAGACCTTCAACCTTCCAGAATTCTAGTCCCACAATTAAGCATAACTAGGGTTCATATATATAATGATACATCTAATTTTGTCTTCTTATAAAAAGGTTGTCTTCTAATCTCTTCTGGCGTTATCTTATTTTAAAATATTATTATTAGTCAAGTTGTGATTAAAATTGTTCTATGGCAAAAAAACTCACATATAGAATTAAGTTATAACAAAAATGTAATTATTGGACTAATATAGTTAAATAAAAATAATTAAACTCTGACCAACTACTACAGCATTTAAGAACAGCTGAATTTAGTAAGGATTTAATTTAGATACAATTATTTATAATTTTGGTATTAGATATTTTTAATAAAAATATGACATGTGTTAAAAAAAATTTAAATATTCAATCACATAATACTGACTTATAAAAATTATATTTTTATTAAATAATTTAATAACAAACATATAAAATTATATGCAAATTTTTACCGTCCAACAATCATTAGTAAATATATAATTTTAGAGACAAACAATTTGTTATATAAACGTCAGTGATGATCGATTTTGAGGTGAATGTGTCGTGGTGAAACACAAACATAACTAGCAAAAAATAATAATAAATAATAAACAATAATAAAGAAAAAAACAGTATCACAATACCAAGGGACGGTCATTTTAGATCATTCTCCTCCCTTTCCTTTTTTTGATTTGATATGGTTTTTGTATGGATATTGACAATTCAACAATGATATAATTATATTATTTTATATATTATAAAATATAATAATTCTAAATGTAGGTTAATCGTGATTGAGATCTTAGATTTGAGTCAATTCGGTTTGTCAAATTAGACATGTAAATAATCCGGTCAAATTTGATGGGCTTTCAAAAACCATGCTTTGACAGGGAAAGAAAATTGTCAGTAAAAACACATATTTTTAAACATGGGGTGAAGTTACAATTTATAATTCAGGAATCGAGATCTTGGCGGTTTGCTTATATTTTTTAAATTTATTTTTATATTACTTTAAATTATAATTAAAAATCGAGATGAAGGGTATGTTTCTATACATTAATATTCAATAAATTAGTGAAATATAAAATGTAAGTGCGTCTAACATAAGGTATTTAGTTTGATATATACTTTGTAAACTGAATCAGTCTGAAAATTCTTCATTGAGTTAGTTGAATTGATAAACTCAATTTTAATTGTAATAAATTTAGAAATTAAATGATTAAAAAAAAAAAAAAAAAAAGAAGGATAAATTGTCCTTCTATTTTTTGAGAGATGCCAAGCTTATTTGAATTTTTTTTATTCAAATAATTATATTTTCTTTTTCGAATGTCAAAGAATGCATTATATTAATTTTTTAAACAAAAATAAATTATAATTACACTTATTTTTTATCAAAATATTTTTATATTTGTTATTTATATAATATAAGAAATACTATTATATATTTATTTAAATAATATAAAATAATCATTTTTAAACTTAAAATAAATTAAATTTATGTCTTTCAAGCACAAAATAATCAATATTAAAATAAAAATTTACAAAGTATTCTTTTAATATATTGTTTTAATAAATAAATTAATTGATATTATCTTCAAAAATAACTTGATTATTTTTTAATTTAAAAAAATTATATATTTCTATGATAAAAAATTATGTAATGTAAATATCTCAATTTCTTTAAAAAAAAGAGTAAAAATAAATTGGTTATAGGGTAAACCAAATAGTGATGGGATCCGAATCTAAACTAAAAGTAGATTTGCATAATAGCACATGGCGATGCTCTAATATTGGACGTTCACGTCAAAACCAAATTCTGCAAAAGACAAATGCTTCCCCCTTTATTGGTTGATTGAGGTTCACGGTTGATGCATCTTCCGCCGCCAAGGGGGGCCAACGTCCCAACTTGAGCTAACTTAACAATATATATATATATATATATATATATATGTGTGTGTGTGTGTATAAAAAATAAATTACTTAAATTTTTTATAAATTTTATTAAAATTATATACATATCTTTTTTTAAATAAATTAGATGTAAGTATAATTTTTTTTATATTTTTATTATTAAATTTTTTATTTAAATATGATAAGTGTATAATTATTTAATAATATCATGACAAGTATATAATTTAATTAAAAAAATCATATAATTATCTATAAAAATCATACATTTATCATGCTATTATTTAAAAAATATATACTTATGATATTTTAATTGAAAAACTTAATAGGAAAGATATAAAAATTTATATATAAATCTTTTTAATATACACAAAACTTTCATAAAGTAAAAAATTATCATATATTTTAATCTAATTATGAATTTTTTGACTAAACTTTTTTTTATTAAACAAAATAAATATTTTTTAAACTAAACAAAATTTTAAATAAAGGGTATTTTAAAAAAAAAATAAAATTAGAATAAAATATAAAATAACTTTCTGTTTCAATAAAAATTTATATATTTTTAAAAATAAAAAAATATCTGTATAATTTCAATAAAACTCAAAAGAAACATGTGTAATTTATTTTATTTCTTTAGTCATTAAAATTATTGAATGTTAAAATAATATTTTATTAATATTTAGATGTGAGTGAATACATTATTAATATTATGGAAAAAAATGCAAAGTCCTACTATTAAAATTTGGATCACTTGTCTTTTAAAATTACAAAATAAATTATTCAATATTCACATTCTAAAAAATAAATTGTTATATCAATTTCACTTTTAATGTCATTACCTTATATATTATTTCAAACTCTGTCAAAATTAACGTGACTGGCTTCATTTATCTTCAATTCCAGCATGTCTTTCTTGTTCAAGTTGTTATGAGGTAGTCTGAATTAGTAAATGATATAAAGATAGTAAGCGTGAATGATTTATTTTTTGAAGTATGAAGATTAAGAGATTTAATTTTCAGATTTAAGAGTTTAGAAACTTATTTATAAGTGATCCAAAATTTTAAATTTTTTTTGCATTTTTCTCCCAAAAAAAATCTAAAAGCGAGATTTAGTTCCAGCAATGTCTGGAGACACCTTAATATCCAAAAAAAAAAACAATGTTTAAATTGACGAAAACGTTTTATTTGTATTAATTTAATAATCTTCTTAATTATTTAATCTATTTTTTTAACTTGAAAAAAATATACAATATAGATTGACGAAAAAGAGTTTACTTGAGATAATTGATCAAAGATAAATAAATAAATTAAACAATTATAAATAGTTCCCTTAAAAAAAAACCGATAAGAGATTTATAAGAGGTCCTATCAAAATACAACAGAAGCATATATAGACACAGTAAATTGATCAGTACATCTTAGAGTGAGATTTATGTTTATCGGTTTATCAATTATTGATTTAGTGTAATTATATTTGAAAAAAGATTCCATCTTAATTATTTTTTGAAATTAAGAAAACCACAACTAATATTAGTTGTAAGTTTTGTCGAGGGACCCAAATTATTGTCTTCTATGCCCTGCAATGACAGCTATTTCACGAAGACAAGAGTACCACTAAGACTAGTGAATTTCATTTCCAAAAAGAAAAAAAAAAATAGTGAGGTTAGATCTCTATTGGGTTGAGCAAAATTAAGTTAGGTTAATATTCAATTCAATCTGACTCGTTTGCATCCTTACAATCCAAAATACAAATACACTAGAGAAATTATATTAAAAAAAAAAAAAAGCTCATGATTTAAAATTTGAATTTTGTTGTCTAGATGGAGTCAACCAATAAAAAAAATATAGTGTTTTTTAACACTTTGAATTTATTTTTATGAATATTTTGGAATTAAAAGTTTAAATACAATAAAATGATCCTAAGGAATATGCCCATAAAATTATTTAGGAAAAAAAATGGTTCAGATAAAGTTTGAAAATATTTGACTTGGCCAATCAAACCTTTTGCAAGTAAAAAGCGATTTGGATGTTTCCTTTTGCATATAAACATCCCGGGACAGACCTACCAGGTGGTAGAACTTAACTAATAATAATAATAATAATAATAAAGAAATAAAAGACATTTCAGATCGTTGTCTCTTAAAAAGACTAATGTCTTGCCTTCTAGAAATTACAAACTTGTGGATTTGTGTGTTACCAAAACCACAGTTGGAAATATCATTTTCATAATAATTAATATTATTATAAACAAAAAATAAAACTAGTGAAGATGAGCACAGATGGGAATGACAAAACTATTTATTTGTGTTTTGTTATAAAATAATTTTGTGTTAATCCCAGTCCATAAATAAATTATTTTTTCACACAAACAAATTAATGAAAAAAATTATACTCTCAGTTCTTATAATTTTATTCACTTTTTAATTTGGTCTTTATAAATTAAAAATTTGTAATTATATTCTTATAGTTTAAATAATTTTCTATTTAGTTTCTACAATTATATTTTTTTGAGTATTTTATTAAATTTTATTAATGCAACTAATTATATACTATCTTGTTAATATAAGTTACATCATACAATTAGTTAGACTAATAAAATTTAACAGCATATTAATAAAAACTTAATAATAGAAATTAAATTAAAAAATTTTAAATTATAAGAACTCAATTATAAAATTGTAAGTTATAAAAATAAATAAATAAATAAATAAAATTAACCTAAATTTTAAAAGTTCACGTATTATCTGTGGACCTTTGAATTCTCCCTTAAACATGGTGCTCCAGAATATTGTTATGTTTAAACATAAATATATAAGTTGCCGGGTGTGAATTTTGAGTTACTCTATTTTCTGCTTAAAAAAAAACAAAAAGGAGAAAACGACAAGAAAGATTTTTTTTTCTACAGTAGAAAAAAATTTGTGCTGCCTGCGTATGGGAATCTAGGCTAGGTTTGGCGAAGAACAAAGTAAAGATAATTTTTTTTATATAATTTGTATAATATTTATTATAATAATTATTTTATTTATTAAATTATTATTTTAATAATTAAATCAATATTCTTTTTAAAAGAATGTGAATATTTTTATTTTATTATTTATTTTTTTCTTTTTTCATTCAATTAAATATACCCCAAAGATTGATGGGCCACCTCTGAAATGGATAATTTGATGCGTTGGGAACTAAATTGATGGGGAAATTCCATCAAGTTGGCACAATTACGTGAAGAAAAGATAACTACACCACCTAAAATTATTCAACAAATTAGTTTCAAAATGACATTATTACTTGTAATAAAAATTAGTTTAGCCAACAATGTTAATTTTAGAGAATTAGACATAAAATACTTGATTTACTTGATCGTGAGTCTCATTTAAATGTGTAAAAAATAATAAAATACATTTTTTTGGGTAAAAAATTTATTATTTTATTAAAGAAAGGTAGACATGAAAAGTAAAGCCTAATATTAGAAGAGAATGTTTAATTTATTTTTAATAAAATGACATCCTACACAAAAGAAATAAGAGAAGGGTGGAATTGGAGTAATGAGTGCTATATATTGTGTAAAAAGAGATAATATCTCCAAAATAAATATTATTAATTTCAAAAAGAAATTAAAAGCATCTAAACTCTATCTAAATCATGATTTTCGTTAATAAAAGAGATAATATCTGTTTGTTAACTTAACTTTACTATTTTAAATACACTAAATTAAAGATTTATTACATTTGCAGTATGGGAGTTTAATCTCTTAATTTTTTATAATTTATAAAATATATTTTTAAATTTTGATAAAAATTAATTATGACTTTAAAAAAAGTTTACATATAAATCTTTATAAAATTATATATAGTCTCTAAAAAAAGTTTACATGTAAGCTTTTATAAAATATTTATTAATATATATTTTTCTCTTTTATTGTATCTTGGCTCCTCAAAACACAATTTTTTTGGGTCTCTTCCCCTGCCCAGAGGAACTGCCAGTGCTATTGAATCGAGTGAGCGAGAGAGTGCACTCATAAATTCTTTTTCTAAAAAGGATTTAATTTGAGTAAAATTTAAAAACATCTATAATTGTAATATTCTAAAAATATAATTAATCTAAAATTTCTTTTGAAAATAAGAGGGGGGAAAAAATAGCGAATGGGGTAAAGGAAAAAGAAAACCAACGGATTGGGACAGCGAAACTCTTTTAAATACGATGGTTGGTTGGCTGTGGCGGAGGGAAAGTTATCCGAATGCGGGGCCACTTCATCCTCAATGTCAATTTGAGTGAAGACGAAGAAAAGAACCTTGGAACTGTTTTATTTATTTATTGACTACGTAAATGCTAATATTTCAAATAAAAAATTTCACTAATTTCTTTTAGAAGTTTTGTTAAATTATATGCAATATTTCTATTATTTCAAAAGTTATGCTTAATTTCATTAATATATATATATATATATATAACAAATTTTTTTCTTCAATTCATTTTCTTTTCAATGACGTTAGAGCTATACATAATATGACATTATAATTTAATTCTTAATTTATTAATAAAATAATTAGATTAATATTAATTTTCTAACGTGAATTTGCCATTCTATCTTTAGTATGAAAGTTAAAAAAAATTAAATAATTTTATTTTTAGAATCAACACATATTATACAAACGTTAACTTCAATAACAAAAAATAAATTAAAGAAGAGATCTTAATAATATAAATCAAATATTAAAAAATTTGAGTGCAATTTAATTAAACTTCAATGAAAATTAATGTAATTTATGCTAATATCCAAATTTAAAATACAAATATTTAAATAATGTTTCTGTATATTGTTTCACATTTTTGCACAACTGAATTTTTATTTCATTGCTCATTATTTTCACATTTTTATACTTATACAGCCAATTTAATCTATAAAAGTTAAGCAATGATATGGTTCAATACTTTTTAAAAAATTGTTAAATTTAAAAATTAGTTGTTTACTTCATCTTGATATAAGTGAATACTAATGTCAACATCATAAGATAAGATCAACCAGCAGCGATAAATATGACGTGGAGGTGAATCAAGTCGGCTATCCGGTTTCATGAATATGGGGGGCCCTAATCAGATACATTTTTAGGTTAATTAGACATAATATATTCGATGTGAGTTATGTAAAAGAAAAAATATGTTTAAAATATTTATAGTTGTTAATTATTAATTTAATTTATATGCCTAATTAATAATTTCTCCAATAAGTTAATATACTAATCGTTATTTGAACCCGTCAATTTTTAAATTTACGTTGTACTTTCTAAATCCATGGCTGACCCCATGTTCCTCTTTTATTTAATAAACAAAAAAATTATTCGCATGTCTGACCTAATATTCTTACTTTCATAGCCATGTTAAAATTGTACACTCCAACCACGTCATTAGAATAAATATACATCATGATAAAAAGTGTAGGAATAACCCTTTTTTAGTTAAGAAATAATGTTAAAGTTAGATTCTTAATGTAGGTTAACATAGAGTTTTTTTCAATCAAAATTACTGACTTGTGCAAACATTTCTTCTTCAATTTTCTAGGATTATTATTATATTCATTAGTATTTTAATACTGGTTGTTAATATATAAGGTTGAATTTTATATATGTGAAAAAGAGGCAAAAACATATTCAATAGATAAAAGGTTGCTTAAGCGCATAAATCATATTCTAATATATTCGAATAAAAATTTATCTAATTATATTTCACCACTTTTAGAAGGCTTGTTAAAAATTGTATTTATCTATGTAGTATGTACATTTCTTATATCTAAGTTACAACTTGGTAAGAACAGAATATATAAAAAAAAAAAAAAAGAAGTAGCCGTAACATGGTAAGCACAAAAACGATTTTAGGCTCCCATCTATTAAATGAAAATTATTTATTTTAATAGGAAAAAGACCCAAAAAAAAAAAAACGATGCTTCCATTATAAATCTTGATTTCACTTGCATATGTATCGTCATTTATTGTCATATGAATTATAAATGATAATTTTTGACAATGAAAAATTGACTATACAATATTTTATTTCCTTATTTTAATTTATTAAAATCATATGTTTTTTATTTTCAAAATATATTCAAATTTCTCTTAAAATAAAATATTACTTTATACTTTAATTTAATTTTAAATTTTTAATTGAAATATCTTTTATTTAAAATTTTTTTAGTTATATAAATATACACATACATATATATATATATAAGTTAATGGAGAAATATAAATTAATTTTTATTTTTAAAAAAATTTATATACATTTTCAAAATATAAGAGAATCTTATGTAATTTATTTATTTATTTAATTGCATCATAGATTTCTATCATGAAACATAAAAAGCATGAAATTAAATTAATTAAATAATCTAACAGAGAAAAAATAGTTTCATTCTAATAAATTTCATTTCGATTTGATGTACCCCAAAAAAAAAAGTTGCTCTAATAATTTGATTAAACATTGAAAATAAAAACGAAATTTGTGTAAAATTGATGAGTAGGATATGAATGGAAGGATGAAACAGTGAAATGACCTCAGATCGGGCAATAGCAAAATAACAAAATAGCAATCCTATCCTTTTCATTTTGCAATTTTATAATCTCCACCACACACCTTCCTCTGTCTTTCATCATTCCCAATCCCTATCTCTTCCCTCTCTCTCTTTCTCTCTCTTCCCATACTATATTAGACCCTCCAACCAAGTCATCATTCACATTCATTCTCTCTCACACTCGCCAAGATTCTGCCTTTTCCTCTCCACGAAGCTCAGGTCGCTTATTGGGTTCACGGCCATGGTGGCAGCTATTCTCCCAGATCTCGGAGCCGAGATTCTGATTCCGGTATGTGCCGTTGTTGGAATTGGGTTCGCTTTGTTTCAGTGGGTGCTCGTTTCCACAGTCAAGCTCTCTGCTTCTAGAGACAATTCTCCCAATAGCGGAGGCAAGAATGGGTACTCTGATTATCTCATCGAAGAAGAGGAGGGTATCAACGACCACAGCGTTGTAATCAAATGTGCTGAAATTCAGAGCGCTATATCCGAAGGTTTCTTTCTCTCTGATTTTGAGTTTTTGATTAATTTAATGCTGTGTGTTTCGTAATTTTGGTATACTGAAATCTGTCATGGTTGTTCCCATCATTAGATCTCGTCGTGTGTATTTTTGATTGTCAAAGCAGTATATTTCAATTTTCGTTTCAGAGCGTCACTTGTTGTGCTATTGTGCTTGACTTAGTCATTATTGGTGCCTTGAAATTTGGTAGCTATGTGTTGAATGATCTTTGCTATTTTTTTTTCTTTTTTTTTTAATCCCATAGTCGCATGAAATTTGAAACACTCTAGAGCCATCTAGATGGCATAGATAGGGTTCAGAATAAACACTGCATGAGACCATGACTATATTTTTTTCTTTTTATAATGAAAGATCGAGGCTGGTCCTGGAAATGGATTCTGGACCCACGCTTCCAATTATTATAATTTGCAATTAAAACTCGTTCCTCTTTTTTTTTGTTGGTCCCCTTTCTCGTGCTATTTTTCACACATAGGGAACAGCAAACTATCAAAAGTTTTTTTTTTAATTTAAATAATAATCCTCACAATTTTTCTTACATTATAGCAGATAGGTCTGCCATCTGCAATATCAGTCACGAGACTTCCGTCGTAATTTGATAAATAAATTAGTGACTCAAACTTATGTGGGATTCTTTCATAGCCCTGTTTTCTATATGAGTTTCGAGGTGCTTCTCAAGGGATGCTTCTGCTTAAACACCCCATCCCCCTACATGATTTAAAAAAGAAGAAGCTACAATTACAGGCTTTAAAATTCAGCTGTACTATGTTTCTAAATCATGTTAGCGGTTGTTTTCGGAAGTTTCTTTCGTTTTTCGTGTCTATTTTTATCAAAGAAATATCTCAAAGGCTGTGAATATTATAATGTTTTATCAAATTGATATTGGTAATTATTTTCTACATTGCTTGCATATTATAGTTTTTTTTTTCCAAAACATGTAATGTGTCCTTTTTGCAAAAATTTGTTTATAAGTATGTGGAAGAGAAAATATAGTGCTTGTTAATGGAAGATTAAAGCATGGTTCACTTATTTCTTGGTGCTTGAACATTCCAGGAGCAACCTCTTTCCTTTTTACTGAATATAAGTACGTGGGAATCTTCATGGTGGCTTTTGCAATCTTGATATTCCTTTTCCTTGGTTCTGTGGAGGGATTCAGTACAAGTCAACAGCCTTGTACCTTTGACCAAACTAAGTTGTGTAAGCCAGCTCTTGCAACTGCCATTTTCAGCACTGTATCTTTCTTGCTTGGTGCTATCACGTCAGTTATTTCTGGTTTCCTTGGGATGAAAATTGCAACTTATGCAAACGCAAGAACCACACTGGAGGCAAGAAAAGGCGTTGGGAAGGCTTTCATTGCTGCATTTAGGTCTGGTGCAGTTATGGGATTTCTCCTAGCTGCAAATGGTCTTCTAGTTCTTTTCATTGCCATCAACTTGTTCAAGCTTTACTATGGTGATGACTGGGGTGGTCTTTTTGAGGCTATCACTGGGTATGGTCTTGGTGGATCTTCTATGGCTCTCTTTGGCAGAGTTGGTGGAGGTATCTATACTAAGGCTGCCGATGTTGGTGCCGATCTTGTTGGCAAGGTTGAAAGAAACATTCCTGAGGATGACCCAAGAAATCCTGCTGTAAGAATGAACATGCTGAAGCCAGTCCCCCCCTCCCCCTTGTATTAATTTATTAATGTTTTGTCTGGTTTCTACTTATCCTATATCTGAATAAACTATTGTGTACTCAGGTGATAGCAGATAATGTTGGTGATAATGTTGGGGATATAGCTGGTATGGGATCTGATCTTTTTGGTTCATATGCTGAGTCATCCTGTGCTGCTCTTGTTGTTGCTTCCATCTCCTCATTTGGGGTGAATCATGAGTTGACTGCAATGTTATATCCTCTCATTATCAGTTCCGTAGGCATCCTTGTTTGTTTGATTACCACCTTATTTGCAACTGACTTCTTTGAGATAAAGGCTGTTAAAGAAATTGAGCCAGCTTTGAAAAAACAACTCATTATTTCCACTGTTTTGATGACTATTGGGATTGCAATTGTTAGTTGGATTGCACTTCCTTCTTCCTTCACTATCTTCAATTTTGGAGGTCAGAAAGATGTGAAGAATTGGTAAGTCCATACATTTCATTTACTTATGCTAGGAATCACTTTCTAAATGTAGGAATCATTGAACGGATGGGGTTCTCATTACGTAATAAAATTATTAATAGAAAATCTTTCCTTAAATGTGGAAGGTTGCTATCTGTTCTTGCGAGATATTGTGGAGAGACTTTGAATAAGGAAATGAATATCTAATGTCTATATCCTGATTAATTCTATTCTAGTAGCTTTAAAATTCTTTCACTTGCTCTTATTCACTGAGGGAATGCTGTATTTTTCGAGAAAGACTATGTTTTGGCAGATCTATTTAGTGTTGGTTATCAGCAGGTTTCCTGGTTTCTTAATCTGTAAGCATATATTATATTATTTTGGGGATAGAGTAGACAAGAAAAAGTTCAGTGGTGGGGGTTTTTGTTTTATGAGATGGTGAGATCTGTTTGGGATGCTGAAGTTTTAGGCTGGTAGAATTACTTTTGAGCCTTGTGTTTCTGTTGCACAGAGTAACGTAATTCCGGTATCCACTCACTAGAAGGTAGTTCTCATTCAAACAATTTCTAAGTCTCTTCTCCTGCCTTCCCCTTATTTATAACACATAAGGGTATTGAGGGTGATTGCAGTTGGTAGTTATATTCTTAACTACCTGACATACTTTATAACAAATTCTAACATATTTCTCAACTAACTTCTACTAAGTGGCCCTTCTGACTAAAGACTACTACTCCCACGTAACAATACTCCACCCTGAAAAATAATCCCTGTCCTCAAGGATTTGTACGGCTTTGAGGTTAAGAGAAGCTAGTACTGTCATCCAATGGTTGGTTGGGTTCCCCCCGTTGCCAGTTGTTGTGTAACTGCCTTTATTCATCAATGGTCATTTGGATCAATTCGTCTAATGCCTTCCCTTGGATAATTGGGAAGGTTCAGAAATTGTAAGAGTATCTTTCAACCATAGAACAGCTTTTGTTAAAAGGATTCCTTCCGCAATATTCTGAGCTTCTGTTGAAAAATCTTCAGCTTTTCCATCATACCAGGAAGGACCAAATCCCAATACACATGCAGCAATCTTGTCATTTGAAGAAACAAATGGTTCCTTATATTCTTCAATACCAGAAGCACGAACCTTTTTCCTTTGTTTGTTGGATAATGTTCATACTCATTGCAATTCTAGCAATAGAGCAATTAATTGGAATCCCAGCATCTTGCACTGCTAAGCAGCCTCCCCAACCAGGTGTCATGCTTTAAGAACCAATGATTTCAGTGATGGTGCTTTCAAGAACTCTTTGTAAGCTTCTCTGTGAGTTGCTTAACAAGCCTATCATTGGTAACGTTGGTTCTGCCACCATTGAAGTTCTTGCCATTGGTGAGTTCCTTTTGGTTAGCAGCTGACACCAGTGATCTTGGGTTGGGGTTGAGAGGGTTATTTTGATCTTGGAAGCCAAGAAAGATGTGTTACTGGTTGTGGGTATAGTGTTTCTCTTCAGGGGATTTGTAGTTGGGTTTTGAAGGCCCTGAATAGCTGCTTCTTGAAACCTTGCCAAATGCACGGTATTTGTCAGATTGCTAGGCTTGAACATCCTTACAAGGGTTTCTGTGTCATTCTTGACACCACCTAGAAAACAACTGATGAACTGATTGCCAACCCCTCAGAAAACTCAATCTATGCTAACAATTCGTTGAATCTTTCCTGGTAGTCCGCTACAGAACCTTCTTGCCTTGGGTTCTTTGGTTCAGCCTTTGGGTCTACCTTCAGGATATCTCCAAAGCATGCCCCCAAACACTATATACTCCCCCCCCCCCCCCCCAGGTCACTTTTCCAATTTTCTACCTCCTCATAAATGTCTGGTGCCATTGTGATGCTTGTCCTTCCAAGTGCATGCTCACCAGTTTGATTCTTTGATCCATGGGAGTTTTGTCTACATCAGAAAACTGCTTACAACAAAGGACCCAACCTTTGTAATCGTTTCCATTGAGCTTGGAGGACTCGATTCTTCATAAGCTTGTTGGGAACATGTAGCTTCTTGATTCGGATCCATTGAAAGATCTGAATTGCAAACACCTGTTCGTCATTTGTCCCCCATTAGCAGACAATGATGCCCCATTCAAGTCTCCATTGCTGGTTGCTGCTAGTTGAAAGAGTTTTGTTGCCACCTCTGCTATCATCCCATCCATACTTGCCATTGAGCTTCGAAGCCTGTTCATGTCAAAATGGGTTTGCCCCATTTCCGTCTCTAATTCCTTGAACTTGTCTTGCGAGCGCGTGGCTTTGGCCATAACACCATGGACTGAACTGCCGTGTTACCAATTAGTACAGAGAGAAATGTAATTCTGGTATCCACTCCCCAGAAGGTAATTCTCATTCAATCAATTCCCAAGTTTCTTCCCCTGCATTCCTTCCCCTTATTTATAACACACGAGGGTATTGAGGGTGATTAAAGTTGGTAGTTATATTCTTAACTACCTGACATACTTCATAACAGATTCTAACATATTTCTCAACTAACTTCTATTAACTACCCTTTTGACTCTACTACTCCCATGCAACAGTTTCTCTGAAGGGACCTATATGATATTGTGGTGTTATAATCTATGTGGTCAGTCAGGAAAGGATGATCTACTGGATTGAACATATTCAATTCCAATCATGTTGGAAAAGAAATCTAGTGTGGCAGGTGGCACCTAAAAGATGAGTGGTTATCTGTCTGAATGCGCTATTACATATATATGCACAATGAATTCAATTTGATCATAATTGTCATCTGTACAAATGGAAAAGTAGTACTTATTTTCCTGTCTGAGGACCCATTTAATTGATTTTAATTTGCAGGCAGCTATTTTTGTGTGTTGCTGTTGGTCTGTGGGCGGGGCTTATTATTGGATTTGTGACTGAGTACTTTACCAGCAATGCTTATAGGTAAGTGGTTTGGGGTTATTTTTCACTTTTTCATCTGCATTTTTAGGTGTTGGCTTCACTTGAACTCTTTTTATTGTTTCTGCAGCCCTGTGCAAGATGTTGCAGACTCCTGCAGGACTGGTGCTGCTACCAATGTTATATTTGGCCTTGCCTTGGGATACAAGTCTGTCATTATTCCAATTTTCGCTATTGCAGTCAGCATTTTTGTTAGTTTCAGTTTTGCTGCCATGTATGGTATTGCGGTTGCTGCACTAGGGATGCTGAGTACCATTGCTACTGGTTTGGCCATTGATGCATATGGTCCAATCAGTGACAACGCTGGTGGTATTGCTGAGATGGCTGGCATGAGTCACAGAATTCGAGAGAGAACTGATGCTCTTGATGCTGCAGGAAATACAACTGCTGCTATTGGAAAGGTTTGGATTTTCATTCAGATTCCTTTTCGTTTAGTGGAGACATCAGTTTTTTGGTTGATGCCTTAGATCTCTTGTTCTTCTGTTTTAGGGGTTTGCAATTGGTTCTGCTGCTCTGGTGTCTCTAGCGCTTTTCGGTGCCTTTGTGAGCAGAGCTGCTATTTCAACTGTTGATGTGCTGACTCCAAAGGTTTTTATTGGTTTAATTGTGGGTGCAATGCTTCCCTACTGGTTTTCTGCCATGACCATGAAGAGTGTTGGAAGTGCTGCTTTGAAGATGGTTGAGGAAGTACGCAGGCAATTCAATACCATCCCAGGTTTGATGGAGGGCACCACCAAGCCTGACTATGCTACATGTGTGAAGATCTCCACTGATGCTTCCATTAAAGAGATGATACCACCTGGTGCTCTTGTCATGCTTACACCCCTTGTTGTTGGAATTATTTTTGGTGTTGAAACGCTATCCGGCGTTCTCGCTGGATCCCTTGTATCTGGTGTACAAGTAAGGTTCACTATATTTTCTACAAGCACCGTCATGCCTCCCATGACAAACAGTTTTTGGCTCCTAGGTCTGCTTTAAACTCATTTTCGTATCGTACGTTGTTTACAGATTGCTATCTCTGCTTCCAACACTGGCGGTGCTTGGGATAATGCCAAAAAGTACATTGAGGTAAAAATTTGATTGGGTATTTTTAGCAGCACTTTGGCTAGTATTATTATGGTCTAATGTTTTCAAATTTGTTGTAAATATCTGGTGTGATAGGCTGGTGCTTCAGAGCATGCAAGAAGCCTTGGTCCAAAAGGGTCAGATTGTCACAAAGCAGCGGTTATTGGTGACACCATCGGTGACCCTCTCAAGGATACATCCGGACCATCGCTTAACATCCTTATTAAGCTGATGGCTGTGGAGTCTCTTGTGTTTGCTCCTTTCTTCGCTACACACGGTGGGCTGATCTTCAAGATCTGAAATTTGATAGCAAAGAGGATAACCGGTAATTTCCATATATAATGGCAGAAAAAAAACAAGACCAGAAAAGTTCTTCTACCATGTCTGTTCTTTGTTACTCTTAGCTCTGCTGTCATGCTAATTCTTTCTTTTTAACTCTTTCCATCCCCCTTCCTGCAAACAAAGTATATCTAGTCTGTCATCTGTTGCTTTGAGATAGTTAATTAGGCTGAATCGTCATAGAAAATTTTCCTTGTAAAGAGGAGGTTGATGATGATGATGATAACTTTCAATCTCCTGTTCCAGTAGTTTCGACTGCTTTGTTATTTGATTTATCAGAACAGGTTGTCATATTAATTATCTTAATATTCCCTTTAGATGACCTCGTTTTGTTCATGTTTTCCGCATGTTGTATTTGTTCTGCTTTTTTCTGGCAACTGTTGGTAATGATGATATACCTCATTTTCTCATTTTGCTTTCATGATGTACTGTACAAAAAGTCAAAATTAGTAAGCGACGAGTTCATAGTTGAGAAGGAAGATACAGACTGTAGATTGTCCATACACTGCAGTAAAAATACATCATTTGTCACATTCTACAATACGAAAAGTATTACAACAAGATGTTATAATTTTGAAAAACTCAATAATATTGTCACTGAATTTCCCAATTTTTTATTTGTTAAAAACTCGGTTGCAATGTCCCTTGAGTTTCCCATTATCTTCAATGCAACCCGTCTTTTTCCCTGTCCCAGCCTAGCTTTTTCAATTTAACTCATTCTTTGTCAAAGCTCCAAGAGAGCCCCAAATGAAGTTGCTGCCATTGAATTGCTGGAGGAAGGATCATTTGCAATCCACATTGTGCACAACTTGTTTTATAATTTTTTTTAAAAATATAGTTAGATTTTTATATTAATAAAATTTGTAATATTTTATATGTATATTGTTTGATTTAGTAAGATTTACCTGAAAATTTTGATGAAATTACTAATAAAAATTGGTGTGCACTATATAGATTTTTAATCTTAAATTATTTTTCTCTACAAATTTTATTAAATCAAATATACATATAAAATACTGTAAATCTGACTTACATATGAAAATTTAGCTAAATATTTTTTAAAAAAAGAAAATTGAAAACGACTGTGCAAACGGTGAAACGCAGTGCATGTCCCCAGCCTAGAATCCTTCCTCGAATTACTCTTTAAGGAAGCCACAAGAGCCACCAGCTCTGGCGCATTGTGTACTTGGCAACGGGCATGGTTTGTTACAGTATGGATCACTATTGGTAAGTTTATATCAGTCTCAATAAAAAATTGACCTCACTAATGTAAATAACACTTCAGAAAAAAAAAAAGAGAATAAAAAATAAAAAATTTATTTGAACATTTAATTACAAATTATGTTAATTTTATTTGTGCAAAATAATTGACTCAAGTATAACTTAATAATCCCTTTTACATATGACATGATTAAAAGAATTTGAATTTGAAGGTGAAGAAATTATTTTAAAATCATATTAAAATTTTAAAAAACTTAATGAGATAATTTCTTCTCCTACAAAAAGAAAAAAATATTTTTTTCTTTATAATTATCAACAACAATAGTTATAGACTCTTCATGAAAAAAATATAAATAATTAATTTTATTTAAAATCATCAAAAAATAAAGTTTATTTATATTTTCAATAACTGCATAAAAAATTGTGGCAATTGTTGTTGATAATTATAAAGAAAACAGAAATTTTACCTTTTTTGATTCGATTGTTAAAAATATAAATAATTAATTTTATTATAATTATTCCATTAAGTTTTTTAGAAGTTTAATATGATTTTTAAATAATTTCTTCACCTACAAATTCAACTTCTTTCAATCATTTCATATGTAAAGAGAATTGTTAAGTTATAATTTAGTCAATTATTTTGCACAAATAAAAGTAACATAATTTGTAATCAAATGTTCAGAGAAATTCTTTCTTTTTTTCTCAATTTTTTTTTCTGGAGTGTTATTTGCATAAGTGAGGTCAATTTTTAATTGAAAAGGATATGAACTTATCTAATAGTGATCCATAGTATAATAAATAATGACCCTTGCCATGTAAACACTAAAGAAAGATTTGGATCTACCGCTACTCCTTAGGAGTTGCAGCTACTTTCTTTGCAAGGCTCATTTAAATTAAATTTGAATAGTTTAAATTATATATCTATATATAATTTAATTATAATATTTTTAAAAATTAATGACTAAAGAATTATTTTCATCTTATATTTTGCACTTTTTAAAATAAAATAAAAAATTGAACCATCCAAAAATTTCTCCAAATGAAAGCAAAACAGCAGCAAATCCAGGTTCCACTACACAGTGCCCCACAGCTGGTGTGTCTTGTAGCTTCCTTGAAGGAGATGGGAGCAATTCAATGACACAGACTTCATATTATCTGGCTCTCTTGGAACTTCCACAAAGCCACCGAGTTCGTACTGAATTCCTTAAAATTATTGTTTCTTAAAATATTTTTGACGCTGAAAAATTTGATAAATAATATATTTTTATTATAACTCAAAAAGGATATAGTCTGTGTGAGCGGGGAAAAAATAATGTCTCTTTTGGAGTGGAGAGAATGACAGGGTGGGTGGAACTGGAACTGCACCCAAATCTAATTTTTTGTCTTGAAAATCTTGAAGGCCTTTCTTTGTCTTTAAAATCTTGAAGCGGTGGTTCCTTAAGATTTAACTTTCAGAACCAGGTTGAATTGGAGAACTTATCATTTATGATTTCTGTTTGGGTACAAAGTTGTCGACTTGGTGGTTCTTTAGGTCCTAGAATAAAAATTTATGCGTTTTCTATTTTTTTTTTTGGCAAAAAGGATTAAGAAAAGAAAGGGAAGGAAATAGTAGATAGATCTGTCTTTTCTTTGTATTTTTAATTTTGGGTTATCCAATCTTTTCTTGGTTTAGTATACATAAAAAAAAAAAAAATTGATTGAAAATGATTAAAAATTGGTGGAACTCATCTTCCATTGTTAAATAGAAAGGGAGTGAAAATAAGAAAAACAATCCAATCGTTATCTTTTACCTCATCTTTTATGGTAAATATGTTTAATTGAATGAAAAAATAAAATAGTTTAACATATATATATATATATATATTGGGATAAAATTAATGAGGGAAGATAAACGTCTTTCTTTTTCATTGTATAATCAATAAAATAGGTGATATCTCGTTCACTTTTTTCTTTTCTTTTCTTTTGATTTTCTATAATACCAAGTGGTTTTCTGTAATATCAATTGATATATCAGTTTCTATAATATATATATATATATATATATATATATATAGGGTCTTTGTTTTTTATTTTTAATAATAAACATCAATCTAATTATTATGGGGCAATATAATTTTTTATTGGGTGAGTAAAAGGAAAAATTGGAGGATAAAGTTTGGAGGGATCGAACCTCCCACCCGAGAGTTTGGAGTTATAATTTTTTTTAATGTTTTGTTAATTCTAAAGAGATATAGATATAATACGTGAGGATATTATTTAAATGAATTCTAGGTAATTACATAAAACTCATCATTTAAATAAATCTCATACATTGAATATTTATTTCTTTCTAAAATTAATAAAAAAATAGAAAAGATACTAACTCCCACCACAATCATACCCTGCCCACACTCGACCACATGGGCATTTGGCAACGCATGCTTCGCCTTAATTTAAACTCAAACGGGCAAGGAATGCTTCTCCATTATTGATACTGCCTCTTCCAAAACGCATTTCACAATGACCCCACTCTGTAATTTGTAATTCTCAAATCGAATTTTGCGCTGTTCGGAATTGGGATCCTTCGAAAACTTTTCTAATCCAACTCGTAAGCCACATGTATTCTACTTTTGGCAAGGACCCACATGTTTTAATATTACGTTCTTTCCTTAACTTATTAGGATCCCTCCTCAAACCCACATCATTCTGTTCTGCTTTTTGATCCTCTGCTTCTTCTTCTTCTTCTTCTTCTTCTTCATGCTTGTCTCACTCTTGTTTTATGAGCTAGCTTACACACCTCCTTCTCCACCCTCCATTTTTGGTGTCTTGCATTCACATTCACTTTTCAATACCAAATACTTCCAAGTTTCTAAATTGTGACGCTTCTCTCTCTTTCTCCCTTCAGAGGCCGCCATGCTTTCTATCTCGACCTTTCACCCATCTCTGGTGATGTTGAAACCTTCCTTGCATTCTCTCCCTGTCCACTTCTCTCCGTCTCCTCCTTCCCCCAATTTCTTCAATCGCAATCCTTCCTTGCGCCAAACACTTTGTATTCGATCTCTTGACGCTGCTCAACTCTGCGACTATGAAGCCAAACTCGATATCGAATTTCAAAACGCCCTGAAGCTGAAGATTGCCATTATTGGCTTCGGAAACTTCGGTCAGTTCCTTGCGAAAACCTTCGTGCGCCAAGGACATGACGTCTTGGCTTATTCTCGCTCCGACTATTCTGACACTGCTCAAAAACTTGGTGTCTCGTTTTTCTCCAATCCCGATGACCTCTGTGAAGAACATCCTGAGGTTATTTTGCTGTGTACTTCGATAATTTCAATTGAGCAAGTACTCTTGTCTCTGCCGCTTCAGAGATTGAAGAGAAAAACGTTGGTTGTAGATGTGCTTTCAGTGAAAGAGTTCCCAAAGAATCTGTTGCTTCAAGTGTTGCCCAGTGATTTCGACATTATTTGTTCGCATCCCATGTTTGGACCAGAGAGTGCTAAGCATGGTTGGAGTGGTCTCAACTTTGTGTACGACAAAGTTCGAATTGGGGATGAAGAATCAAGAGTTGCTCGTTGCGATAAGTTCCTTAATATTTTTGCAAGAGAAGGGTGTAGGATGGTAGAGATGACTTGTGCCGATCATGACAGATATGCTGCAGAATCTCAGTTCATCACGCATACTGTTGGGAGGGTTTTGGAGATGTTAATGTTAGAGTCAACTCCGATCAATACAAAGGGCTATGAGAGTTTGTTGGAATTAGTGGACAACACATCAGGAGATAGCTTTGATCTGTATTATGGGCTGTTTATGTTCAACAAGAATTCCTTGGAGATGTTAGAGAGGTTGGATTTGGCTTTTGAGGCTTTGAGGAAACAACTCATCGGCCATTTGCATGATGTTGTGAGAAAACAGTTATTTGAGGATGCTGGAAAAATACAAAATGGTAACTATGCAGTGCTTAATAATGCTCAAAATGGAGCTGCACGGCTCCTTTTCTCCGAAGACACGAGGTGACTTTCTATTGCAGAAATCACAATGCTTTATGTTAAATAAGATAAGGTTGTGAGGGTTTTTTATTTTATTTAAGGGAAAGATAGACATTGGTTTCATAGATAACTATTTTTTTTTTATTGTTTTGCTTCACACTTTTTTTTTTTAATTTTATTAAAAATTGACAGTAAGATTTTAGAAAATTCATACTCATGTATGTGTTTGGGAGAAAAGAGAAGAGAGGATATATGTTGTGAGCTACTTGAACTTATTTCGTTCGGTCTTTGGGAAGCAGATCCTCTACCCCTCCAATCTCTTGGAGCAGATTTTGAATAGTTAAATTTTAATTTCTTTTAATCTTAATCATTTAATTTTTTTAATTTTTATATTTTTTGAGTCTATCTAATAAAAGTTAAAAAATATTTTTATTTTTTAGAAAAAAATTATCAAAATTAAAAAATTAAAAATTAAAATATAGACTTCCCAAATCAAATTAAAATGATATAAATCATTTATAATTGCTGCCAAGATAGAAGCCCTTATTGAGTTGTGCTTAATTTTAAGAGTGATAATACTATGAATTTGGAAATATTTTGTTGTTTAGATATGATATAATAATTATCAAATAGTTCACATTTAATTGCTTAAAATATTAATATATATTGACATATGTAATAATTATTAGCTCTTAATATGATTAATTTGATTTTTATATAATTAATAAATATAGTAACAGTAATAAATCTAATCAAATAAACAAAATATTGTTTTACATCCTGAATTCATAATATGATCAGTCTACACTGAAGCCTCTTTTTTTTTTTTTTTTGGTCTCTTTGGCAAGGTCTAATCTAGCATTACCTTTGATGTTACCCTTCAGATGGCATGATATTACTCGACCGAACAATTTCAAGCCAAAAAATTGCAGCCAATTTGATGAGAACTCAAAGCTTAAAATTGCAATAATTGGGTTTGGCAACTTTGGCCAATTTCTTGCAAAAACAATAATACGCCAAGGACATAGGGTGTTAGCATACTCTCGATCAGACTACTCTGATGTGGCCCGGGAACTGGGGGTTTCTTATCTCAATGATGCAGATGATCTTTGTGAACAACATCCAGAAGTGATTTTGCTTTGCACTTCCATTCTTTCCACTGAGAAAGTTCTCAAGTCATTGCCTGTGCAGAGATTGAAGAGGAATACTTTGTTTGTTGATGTACTTTCGGTCAAAGAATTTCCCAGAAACTTGCTTCTTCAACACTTGCCACCTTATTTTGATATTCTCTGCACTCATCCCATGTTTGGACCTCAGACTGCAAAAAATGGGTGGGAGGGTCTTCCCTTTGTGTTCGATAAAGTCAGAATTGGAAGCGATAGATTAAGAATATCTCGATGTGATCGGTTTCTTGACATTTTTGCAAGTGAAGGGTGTCGAATGGTTGAAATGTCGTGTGCTGAGCATGATCGACATGCAGCTGGATCACAGTTTATCACGCATACTACAGGAAGGGTTTTGGAGAAGTTGGGGTTGAAAGCAACGCCAATCAACACAAAAGGCTATGAGACTTTCTTGAGATTGGCAGAGATTGCTGCTGGCAATAGTTTTGATCTGTACTATGGTTTGTTCATGTATAATATAAATGCAATGGAACAACTACAGAGATTGGAGGTAAACTTTGAATCATTGAAGAAGCAGCTTTTTGGCCGTTTACACACCGTCTACCGCAAGCAATTATTTGAGAATGCAGAACAGGTACATGCTTTGACACGCAGGCCTATGTTGCCACAGATATCTGAAGATAGCATTGTTGTTGCCAATAACCAGTTTGAAAATGTGTGAAATGTATATTTCTACTTTTCCATTGAATAAATTGGGTTTTTTAAATTCACACCATATATTAAATAAATTTTAAAATAAATAATATTTATATTTAAAATGCACTATTGTACCCTCTATTTCTGCAAAACTGCATTTTTTTTTTGTTCCAGTTATCTACTGCAGGTCTTTATATGTAAATTTCTTTAAGCCAAGTATCATGTACTTCAATGCAATATCATTACATTTTTGGGGCCATAGGTCAATTCTAGGAGCATTTTGATATCAAAAAGGAAAAGGATTCTCATTTTTTTTATATATATTGTTTATTATTTTAATAATTTTATTTCTTTTTATTATTATTTTTAAGTCAAAACACAATGATCATTATTCATTTTTAAAATTATTTTTATTATTTTATGTACTAGACGAACTCAATATAAGCCTACAAGGACTCAAGCCAATGTTAGTTTGGATCATTGTTCAGGGTGTCCCTTGGTTGTGTCTATTCTTACGCTCGCCCTGGCTTTTAACAAAATTATGTGTTAAGTGCTTTCGTGTCAAAAAAAAAAAAAGCCACGTTGTAATTTGTAAATAAACTCAGATTTCGGACTGTTTGGAATTCGAATCCCTATGAGAATTTATTTCCAACCCAACAAATAAGCGGCATGGTTTAATCTATGCTCTTTAATGAATTCATTGGGATCCCTCCTTATACCACATGGTTTTGTACCTGCAACAATAATCTTTTCGTCCTTTTCAGAAGCCAAATCCATTGGCGCGATTCTTGTTCCCCTCGTGCTCTATAATATATATATATATATATATATATATAATATATTGTAATAGTATACTATCACAATAAAATTAAAATTCTCTCCTTCTGATGTTCCATATAAGTTATTGATTAAAAAGTTATTTTAATTTAAAATATAAATTATTTTTTTAAGTTATCTTAATCATTAAATAATTTTTTTTAAATATCTCTAATTAAATAGAGAGTCATTAACATTAATATAATTTATTAAGGATGGAGGTAAGTTCTTTGATTAGGGACAAATATAAAAAAAGTTTATGTTTTAATATAAATTTAATTAGTTAAACTACTTTTAACTAATCTTTTTAATATTTGTGAGGTAGGTATTAGTGATTTATATTAAAGATCGAAAAAAATATAACCTTTAAAGGATATATATATATATGTCGCACATGAGAGAAATAAGAATGGCATCTCAGATTTTATATATATATATATATGAATAACATAATTGAATGAAATACTCTCTCCTTCTATTACTCATATGATATACTAAGAATTGAATGAAAATTATTATAAAATAATTCAAGAGATAGAGAAGAGAACATTTTAAAAAAATATAAGATAAGAAAATATTTTTAAAATTTTATTTATACCTCTCAATATAAATGAGATACTTATTTATAGGTATAAATTTATAACTTCAAAATGAATATCCAAACATGGACATAAAGATGTATAAATACAAAGGAAGACATAAAGATAAAAAATAAATATCCAAAGCGTTATAATTCTTAAGGGAGATGATCATCCAATGAATAGAATTATAACATAATTTTAATAAATTTTAAAAATTAAAAAACTAAATGGACATCCACAATGTAAATTTATAATACTCCCTTTGGATGTCTATTGTACAAAGAATATATCTTATTAAAGAAAAATCCAATGAAAAAAAATTATTTAAAAAAATACATCATTTCTTGTATACTTTCTCTGTTCATAATATTATTGTAGATTTTTGAATTGACAAATTTTAATTTTATATACTAATCTTTTAAATGTTAAAAGAAAAATTCGTAAAGGAACAACGAGATTTTTTAATTGGTTGCTTCGGTCGTGCAATGCGTTAACTGTTCTTCTTCTTCTCCTTATGATGGGTCAATTATATGCATAATAATCCCGAGATGCAATTCTTATTCCCCTCATGTGTGACATATATATATATATATATATGTCCTTTAAAGATTATATTAATCTTATTGTGATAGTAAACTAATACAAAAAAAATGTATATATATGAATAACGTAATTGAATAACGTGCTCTCTTCTTCCATTACTCATATGATATAATAAGGATTAAATCAAAATATCTATTATTTCAAAACCCAGTTTGGTACTTTGAAGACTATCTTAGTATCATTTGGGTAGGAAATTGATACCAAATATAATATATATATATATATATATATTAAAGCGATCCAATTTACAAGCATTACTTTACTATCAATTATTAAACTGGAATATGCAAAATTTTGCAACCATAACCAATGCCCAATGAGACTTTTTAATTGCTTGTTTCGGTCGTACAATGCGTTAATTGTTATTCTCTTTCTCCTTACTATGGGTCAATTATATTGACAGTTGGTAGAAAATTTAAATTCTATTAGTGGAATTGAAATATAGGAAGAAGTTGATTTGGTTATATATGTATATATATGCATAATCTTGAGATGCGATTCTTCTTCCCCTCATGTGCCCCCCCCCCCCCCACACACACACACACATATACATATTTATATATCCTTTAAAGATTATATTAATCTTATTGTGAGAGTAAACTTATACAAAAAAAATGTATATATACATATATATATATATATATATATATATGAGTAACATAATTGAATAAAGTGCTCTCTTCTTCTATTACTCATATGATATAATAAGGATTAAATCAAAATATCTATTATTTCAAAACCCTTTTGGCCCTTTGAAGCCTATCTTAGTATCATTTGGGTAGGAAATTGATACCAAAAAATAAAAAAATAAAGTGATCCAATTTACAAGCATTACTTTACTATCAATTATTAAACTGGAATATGCAAAATTTTACAACCTTAACCAATATATATATATATATATACCTATTGGTCAAAATAATGGCTGGCTCAACAAAACCTTTTAACTGTTTGTTTCGGTCGTGCAATGTGTTAACTATCGTTTTTCTTCTCCTTACTATGGATCAATTATATTGACAATTGATAAAAAATTTAAATTCTGTTAGTGAAATTGAAGTATAGGAACAAGTTGATTTGGTGCCATGATTTCTTACGAATGTTCATGCAAAGATTCCCCATGTTCAAAAATTTGACAGCCATACTCAATAATTGAATGTTGATAGTTAAAAATGTAGTGTCATAAATGACCTAAAACCATATTACGTATGTGGCGGTGTTGATGTATAAAAGAATACATTGGGAGTTCCAAAGCGACTATGGCGACTGTGGAACATAACAGGATAGACCAAAATCTTTGACTCCGTAAACTACAGGGTTGGTACAAACTATCCCAAATTATGACAATTAGCTTCTAAAAGTTGGTATTCAAACATAATTTTTAAGAACTTATGTTTATTAATATAATTTATTATCATTTAACCATATTACCTATTACCTTCCCTAATTTTTTTTAATTTAATAACAATAATATTTAATTATTAATTTAAATTACTAATTTTAAATTTTGGAAAAAATATTACTTATTATTTTGGAAAGCTAGTAGTTATTTTTATTTTTTTTATTCATTTTGTTTATATTATTTGTTATTAAATTCATTTAATAACAATATTAAAAAAATAATCATTTTTATTTATTATTAGTATTTAAATTATAAGTTTTCCAAATTTTCAAAATTCACAATTATGCATTCACTATTTTTTTTAATTCCATTAGTTATTAACATTTACTAATTATTTTCATTATATTACTTATTATTAAATTTATTATTTAAGATGTTACCATTTCTTTATTATTATTATTATTGAAATGGGTAAAACGTCCTGTGCTGAGCATGACTGGCATGCGGCTGGATCACAGGTTATCCCATGCACTTCAGGGAGGGTTTTGTAAAAGTTGGGGTTGGAAGCAACACGAATCACTACGAAAAATAGTTTTTAACAAAACTGGGAAGAGGATAATAATGTGAGTTAAATAACATATTATAATTTATAATTATGTTTAGTATAATCATTTTATTTGTATAAGGAATTAAATAAAAATAATATAAAAATATTTTAAAAATTGAGAAAATGATAATAATATTTAAAAAATAATAAAATGATAATTTATTTTTTTAAGGAGAATAAAAACAAAATTGATATTACATAACTAATTATGTGCTGATTTTTTTCCATTATCCGCCTTTCTTAAAAAATCTACTCCTATCAACCACTCCAATCCCCTTCAACACAAGAAAGGCTTGCATGTCAACCAAAAGCAACTATTCATCTAAATTCGTTGGCCCTTTCTCTTTTCTTACTTGATTTTGCCATTGCATCGAACGAGTAAGACTCAGTTCGGATTGTTTTAATTTATAAAATGAAATAAATAAATTTAAATAAATTTTGACCTTCTAACTAATTCAGACCTAAACAGAGTTAAAAAAAAAAAACTTCCACACAACATATTTGAATTATTTAGATAGCAAACATTTGTTTCAAAATAATTTACTTTTATTTTATAAATTGAGACTATTCAACAATCCGATAGGCAAGACTTCGTTGGGATTGGTGAACACCGCTGGAAACAATAACGATCTGGTACTTTAGTTTCTTAATTTGTAATGTAAATGCAATGGAACAGCTTCAGAGACTGGACCTTGCTTTTGAATGATTGAAGCAAATTTTCTTACATGCAGTACGTTGCACAGTGTATCATATGAAATTTAATTTGTACAAAAAAAACTTTACATATAATATAAGTGACGTATAAAATAAATCTTATATCTTATTTATTTAGGAAATGACAAAAGAAATATAAGATATAAGTAAGTGAGGTAGATAAAATAAAAAATAATTTTTTTATTTATATTTTTAAAAATATAATTTAATAAATAAAAAATATAATAAATATTATATAAATTATATAAAAAATTATAATCACATCGCATATAAAAAACATAATATTCTTGATGCATTTAAAAATTAAATGCCTGCAGGCAATTATTCAAAAATGCAGGACAATCACGTGCTTTGCTAGAGATATCTGGCGATCGCAACGTGGCATCATCTCAAAGGCTGTGGACAGTAAATGAAAATTATTTTCAAGTTGTCATTTAATTAGTTGATGAGTATTGCGAGCCTTCCCTATTATTTATTATGTATATTAATTAAAAACATGATGATTTTTTAATTGTTTTTATACCATTCGTAACTTAAAAAAAAATCTTTTTGTTGGATCCACCAAATTACACATGGATCTCACAAAAATGTTTTAAGACTATTCATGCCTTGTGCACGGTACGGCGAATTTATTTTAATAGCAGATCGTACTAAACTCTGTGGCTGATTCACTTCTGACATTTGCTAACAAAACTTTCAACAAATATGCTTTGATTGAAATAAATAAATAAATAATGACTTGGAAAATTCAGATAATAGCTTTGATTCTAAGATATTTTAACTTTTCAAGATTCATGCCTGGCTTGTTGCATTGAATTGTTAAAAAATTGTCCCGTGTTATATTTTTATTGAAAGGAATAATAGCAAATACTTAAAAAAACTTTACGTAAATCTCGTATTTTTCATATCATTCTATGTGCAGTAATGGTCTGGAGTTTTAAAATCCAAATTCATTAGAGAAGCCAAAGTTTTCGGGATGGGATAACAAATCGGATTTCATAACTCAGTTGTCTCTTGTTTTTTTTTTTTTTTTGGGTGGGGGGGGGGATTTTGGCTTCCATTGAAATGTGAATTTTAGTTCTAAAGGCAATTCTAACATATTGTCTCATTTGTCCTAAGGTGAATGTATTTTGTTTATATAATTTGTATAATATTTATTATATTTTTATAATTATTTTTTTATTTATCAAATCACTCTTTTTATTATTAAATCAATTTTTTAAAAGTAAAAAAAAAATTTTTATCTTATTTATTTTTATTTACTTTTTTTTTGACCTTTATACCCCTTAACCAAACAGCTGTAATATAATTAAGCCAAAGCTCATTGATTATGTTGTTTTGCTTTATCCAAATTTTTCATGCCCTCTAAACAGTATAAGGGTAATGTATTAATGTTTCACCATTCATGTGGACAGTTGTAAAAATCTTACATTTTTTTCTTAGACGTAGAGAGTATTGTCGTAAATTTGGTCAAATGAACCGTTCATATTCAAAAAGCGTATATTGAACACATATTGGAAAGAGTAATAATCTGAAAAGTATTGTCATTTAAAAAAAAAAAGGTGTCTGGGTTCAAAACCTGTCAAGGATTTATATTAGACACAACATGATATTACGTGACACTTTAAATTAAAAATGAACACTTTACATTTTGTCGTATTTTGTGTGAGTGTGGTATCTCTTTTCAACATAAGTGTCAATCATTTTTAAGTGATAATTATCACAAATGGGCTAAATCCATGAAGGAATTTACTTTTTAAGAGGTTGAGTGTTTAAATCATTATTCATTAAATTTATTTTGAGATTGTTACTTAAATTTTTTTATTAAAAAAAGAGTATCAAAGTAAATTTAATGATTAAATTACTCAATTTTCCAAAACATTGATGTCTTTATACAATCACACTCACAAATTATATTCGAAGATACAATTACATTTTGTTGGGCCCGATCCAAATGATCGTCTTTCAAAATTGGGCCTTTGAGTTCTCCTTTTCAGTCAATTGAACTTGTGCATCAGAACCCAACGATCATCCGGAAAAACGATGAAGTCGAGCCATGCGTACCTATCTGGTCGTCTAGGGTAAGCTTCTCTTCCCCCAGCATCAGATTCCGAAGGAAAATGCTAAGAAAACCAACTAAAATCGAAGTCAAGATCGAAGATAAAGAAGAACTCGAGGAAGCTCGCAGACGCAGCGCCTCCGCCGCCACCTCCAGCACTGGCGCAGCTGCTCTCCTCCATCAGCTCGATCGCACCAAAGATCCCTCTTCTAAAGCGCATCGCATTGGCCTTTCCTCCTAAACAAACCCTAAACTTCCCCTCTAAAACCCTTAGCATACGCCTACTTTCTTCTTCCCCATCATTCCCAATGGAGGTGGAAGTGAAGCTGCGTCTAGCGAATGCAGAAGCTCATCGCCAGGTCACAAATTTACTCGCTCCATTTCACATCAAAACTCATCACCAAGAGAATTTCTTCTTTGACGGCGCTGCCGGGGAGCTCTCGTCTCGCCGCGCCGTTCTCCGGCTTCGATTCTTTGACGGCGACGCCCGCTGTGTCGTTTCGCTCAAAGCCACGGCGGTTTTGATCAACGGTGTGAGTCGCGTGGAGGAGGATGAGGAGGATCTGGACCCGAAGATTGGTCGCGATTGCGTGGCTGAGCCGGGGAAGTTAGATTCGGTGGTGGAGTCGAGGGTGTTGAGGAGGGTGAAGGAGGAATTTGGGGTGGTGGGGGAGAAGGGATATGTGGGTTTAAGAGGGTTTGGAAATGTGAGGAGTGTTTATGAGTGGAAGGGTCTGACATTGGAAGTGGATGAGACTAGTTTTGGTTTCGGAACTCTGTACGAGACTGAGTGCGAGAGTGCTGATCCTGAAAGGGCTAAACAGGTTCTTGAGGACTTTCTGAAGGAGAACGGGATTGAGTATTCTTACTCTGAGTTGTCCAAGTTTGCAATTTTTCGATCGGGGAAACTGCCATAGTGAGTGAAATTTCCTTCTTTGTCAATTAATTATTTTTTTTTTCCTTTGTTCAGGTTCGAACCATTTGGTATTCTTAATTTTCTGGATAGCCCTCCTTCTTATTTTCGGTGACCTAGTGACAGTCTATTGGCTTCCTCTGTTTTTTTATTTCTTTTTATGGTTTGAGATTATCAAATTTATTTTTATCTTTTGATTGTTTTCTTAATTTTAGTTATAGAACTGTAATATTTCTCTCAACACCGTAAATATTCGAGATACTATATTTTCTGGGCGCAGCTTCTCTCCGGTCGTCATGCAAACTGGATCATCCAGTCCTGAGTAAAAGTCATATTATAACTTTAAAAATAAAAAAATAAAAAATAAAAAAACAATAAAATGAAGCAGCTTTGTCTCAGGACTGGATCATCCTGTTTGCGCCAATACTGGAGAGAAGCCGCTGCCATATTTTCTATATATGTGTATGTGTGCAACTGTGCATACACATAAAAAGGTTCCGAAGTAATATTTTATTGAATTACCCTAATTCACAACACCAGTTATGGTTTGCATAATACCATTAAAGCCCTACTAATGCATCTTACAAGTGAAGAAAAAAAAATACTGCTTTATAGGAGTCATGACCAGAAATGTCTTTGAGGGTGCCAATAGCCGTTGGACTTTACGCTTTCTCCTTTCCTTTGTAATAACATTAGTGAAGGCTCAAATCAAGGGTTTAAAATCTCAGACGCATGTGTTTTCGTGTTGGGAATCTCTCATATAATTAAATTTTAAAAATGCAAGATGTGTTTGTTTCCTGTCATCCTTTGTTTGCTGCTATTGTGAATATGGATAGTCTCATTATGTTGTTGAAACGTGAGCTACTGACCATTTTTAGTTTTTAGTACTGCTTTTGTAACGTTGATTTTGTTTAAAAATTACATTCACCTTCCATGGGTTTTATAAAACTCAGAGCACACCTAAATTTCAGTTTTTTTTTAAAACCTTCTTGGTATTGACATAATTTTAACAGAGTTTATATCCCATGCAGTTTTCTTTCTAGAAACATTCAGTCTCAATAGCCTAATTTAAATTCACAGTACAAATCACCAAAAGGCCGCATGAGGATCCCCTAAATTTCCTACTTTAGAGCATAAAGTTCCTAGCATCTCAACCGTTCAATCCCATGTTTTTTTTAAAAAAACAAAATCTGAACCGTTCAATTCTGTTGCCATGTTTGCATCTCATACTGTGAAGCAAACTTTCACTTGACACTGCTCCACAAAATGAGTAAACGCCGACGGAGGCCGTAAGGGTACATTCCCGCAATCTTCCTTTATCTTCAATACTACTCAACGGTCAGAGCTTGTCATTCAGAGTCCAAATAGTAATGGAAAGAGTTGCACTGCTTATGGTGAGCCACCGTTCAATCAAAGATTTGGCCTGTCCTTCATCATCAAAGTTCAATTCTGAATGAATCTAAGAATATAAATATTATTGGCTGTATTCTTCCCTTTCGTCTCTTCATATCTTCCTTGTTTCTCATCTACTAAATTGTTTGTAAAACATGTATGCCTTCCCAGTGGTTGTGGGTCGGCAATTTTAGTGTTTTGCGATGAAGCCCACCACCATAGGTAACGCATTTGTAAGGCAAGCCGAAACAGTGTGAAATATTTGTGGCTTGTAGAACATTCCTTTTACATACTGTCGCACAGGCTTACCCTCCGTTGCCAGCGTGCATGTTTCCACAATTAGTGGGGTCGAGGACAAAGGAAGATTGCCAGAAAGTGCACCTTTACGGCTTCTGTCACTGGCGCTTACTTTGTTTGTGGAGAAGTGTTGAGTGAAAGTTTGCTTCACAATTTGTGATGCTGATGAGGCAACAGAATTGGACGGTTGATGGAAGAAATTGAGATTTAACGGTTGAGATGCTAGGAACTTTATCCCAAGGAAACTTAGGTGATCCTCACTCCTAAAAGGCCAAGTAAATGCTTATGAGAACATAAAGAGTTTAATGTAATATTCTAAAACTTGAGGGTGTGCGACTGTGGGTTTTAAGAATTTCGGAGGTGTATGTAATTTACCTTTAAGATGAACATCATTTCAAAAGAATCAATGACCTTGTGCTATCATTACTCGTGTACCTGTTATTCTCTCGAGAGACCCCTAAGTTTTGCTGTCGAGATGAGCATCATTTGGGTAGAATTAATGACCTTATTTTAGTATCATTAAACCTGTGTACCTGTTGTTCTCTTGAGAGACCTCTAGGGAGCTTGATCTGAAATTGTATGAGAGAATGTATTTGCACGTGTTGATACCTGCATGACTTATTGAAGAAATGTTGAATCGCCTTACGTACGCAGGAATCTCGATTATCCAAAAAAAGAGGAAAATTTGTTGATGTGCCCGTCCTGTTCCCAATTTCACGTTGACCCTCGTCATGCAACTTGTTACTGAGAGATCCAGTGACTACTGACATTGATTGTTATAATTATGAATTGTCTTGTAGGTTACTATTGATGTAAAAGCTGAATCCATCTTCATATCCAGGACTACTGCAGAATATTATTTATATTTTCCCTTGCAACGAGAGAACCATTTATATCTCTATTTTCAAGCAGTTAGCCCTCCTAATGTCCCATCTTGTATTGACTGTTTGAGGTGAATTGTCAATATACTTTAGGTCTTTATATATAAATTTCTTTAGGACAAGCATCATGTACATTTCAGTGCAATTAGTTGAACAAGTTTCAGAATGAGGAAGTTGAACAAGCTTCAGAATGAGGATAAGATCTGATGGCCATAACTCATTGCCAAAGTGTTGCCTACTTTATATTTTGGGCGGAAGGAGGTTTCTCTTTATTTCGGGCTGTAGGTGTATAAAATGATTAGTAGATTAATGATGTAGTTATTAAGATTATTTTTCTTTAATTTTGTCTTACAAAAATAAAGTCTTTTAATGTAATACTTCAAACATTTTTTTAATCGAAATTCTTTAAACATTTTTTTAATGTAATATTTTAAATAATTTTTTTAATCGAAGTTACATTTACTTAATAGATTAGTTAAAATATGATATGAATGGGAGTTTATGGAGCTGTTGATGATATGGACTATGTAAGTGTCTTAACATTTTGTTTAATTTCACAAAAGTTAGTTGACCTAACCTAAATTGATGCTGTTGTGACTCAAATTTTTGTGAAATTAGATAAAATGACACTATTTTAGAGGTTTAAGATATCTAAATAGGTTCTAGTTAAAGATTACTAGAGTAGTCATCTATGATATATGTTACTTTGCCAAGTAATTGTAATTTTGTTTCATCAACGAATCATCTTGATTAATAGAAAATGTTTTAGAAACTAAATTAAAATATTTTATTTATAAAAGATCAAATTAAACAATATTAGTTTTTAGGAACTAAATTATTTTTTTTTTTACAATTCTTACAAAAAGACATGAATCACTAAAAGTTTGGATCATTGTTAATTGGGTCTTCTTTGGTTATGAGTCTCTTTCTGCATATGGCTTTCCAGTGGATTATTTACTGCATAACACCGTGTGTTGTTACGTAATAGGTATTAAAAAGAAAAAGTTTAATTTTGTTTAATTTCACAAAAGTTTATTGATCTAATCTAAATTGATGTCGTTGTGACTTAAATTTTTGTGAAATTATATAAAATGACTCTATTTTAGAGGTTTAAGGTATCTAAACAAGTTCATCAATTGAAAATTACTAGGATAGTCATCTATGATATATGTTAGTTTGTTAAGTAATTAATCATTTTGATTAATAGAAAATATTTTAGAAACTAAATTAAAAGATTTTATTTTTAAAAGATCAAATTAAAAAATATTAGTTTTTGGGAACTAAATCATTATTTTTCTTACAATTCTAACATAAGGATATGAACTTGTGAAAGTTCTGATCATTGTTAATTGAATCTTCTTTGGTTACGAGTCTCTTTCTGCACATGCCCTGACTTTTATACGCCAATGGATTATTTAATGCATAGCACCGCGTGTTGCTACGTAACAAGTATAAAAAAATCAAGTTTAATTTTGTTTAAGTTCACAAAGGTTAATTGACCTAGTCTAAATTGATGTTGTTGTGACTCTAATTTTTGTGCTATTAGATAAAATGACACTATTTTAGAGGTTTAAGATATCTAAACAAGTTCATCAGTTACAGGTTATTAGGGTAGTCATCTATGATATATGTTAATTTGTTAAGTGATTATAGTTTTGTTTCGCCAAATAATCATTTTGATTAATAGAAAATGTTTTAGAAACTAAATTAAAATATTTTATGTTTAAAAGATTAAATTAAAAAATATTAGTTTTTAGGAACTAAATCATTATTTTTCTTACAATTCTAATAAAAGGACATGAATCACTGAAAGTTTCGATCATTGTTAATTGGATCTTCTTTTGTTACACGTCTCTTTTTACACATGCCTTGGCTTCTATACACCGATGGATTATTTACTGCATAGGAACGCATGTTATTGCACAACAAGTACAAAAAGAATAAAGTTTTAAAAAAGAAAAAAAAACAAAATAATGGATGGCTATATGTGTTGTGACGTCCCCAGCGTTATAGAGGGTCAGGCCTCCTTTTATACCCACTATAACGAGGACAAACTAACAGACACTTGGTAGACCAGAGGAAAGGTTAAAAAAAACAAAAGAAGTATGTACTATTTATTTTATTTTTATAATTATTATTTTATTATTATTTAATATTATCAATTAATCATTACTTAATCAACTGAGCATATTCACATGGGTCATACTTGATAGTGCAAACTTTAATCTCTTGAGCATGTAGAATGTTTGACACAGCTAATACAAAAATTTGATTATTTTGGGTTACACATGTCTAAAATAATATAAAAGATGTGATATTTTTATATATTTATCATTCATTTTTTTTTAATGTCAAAAAAATTATCAATTTTGTATATAAAAATTTAGATATAAAAATAAAAATAAAAAATAAAAAAATTTAAAAATAACAAATAATTTAATTTTTTTATTTTTAATAATTAAATAATAATTTATAGATAATATTAAATAATAATTAAAAATAAAATAGATATTTTACATAATTTTTTTTAAAATTTTATTTTTTTTGCCCTACCAAACATGGCTCGAGGCATTATTACGCTAATATTGATAGAAACCAAACAAGCAGGTTTCGTCTACTTAGTCCTTTAATATCCATAACGATGCATGTACTTGCAGGAGAAGACATTTTGCGTACCATTTCGGTGCTCAGTTAATAGTGACGGTACTTATGGTACGTGTGCTATCAAAGAGAAAACATTTACGGAAATGATATTGTTTATCTAAATAATATATATATATATATATTATTTTTATAATAATTATTTAATAATATTTTTGTTTTTAAAATAAAAATAAAAATATTATTTTTTATTTTACCTATATATTTTTTTTCTTTCATTTCTATTCTTTTGATCTCTTTTTCTACATATACCAACTACAAACTTTAAAAATTTTGTTAAGTAGAACTCCAACTTTCAATTGTCTCCAGCATTTGGTTTTGCTGTGTCAAATGTTTAATGCACTGGTTTATAATTATTAGGGGGGGGGGGGGAATATTGTTGGAGAATGTGTGTGTGTCAAAAGGGAAGAAAAAAAGAGGAGTCTCACGTTGCTTAAACAAATGAAGGCTCAAGAGTATAAATATTAACATGTAATTATGGAAGAGCAAAATGAGCCTAGGAGGAGAATAGACTCGCGCCACAAAAAGTTGGGCTAACACAGTTGAACTCAGTTGAAATTCGTCGATTTCTCCCTTTACGCGCAAAAATATACGCAGTGTTGGATACTTTTTTATTGTTGTCAGAAATTATTTTTATTGAAAATAAAGAAAAAAGTATTTTCAAATAGCCTTAAAGAAAAAAATATTTTCAAACAGCCTTTCGGAATATCCACAATTTTAAGGTTTCTATAATGAGGTTCATGATGTAAATGTTTCTTGACATTGGTCATCCGTTTTCTAGTCATTACTCATCCATTTTTGGCTTTGATTATCTAGTTTAATTTTCGTTAATCCTTATGTCGGAAATTGCCCAACGTTCAGAAACATCCTCATTAATATCATTAAACATGGTCCAACGTCTCGCTGCACTTGTACCTATAAATACCAAGGTCGAATACCATATTCGATGCACCACAGCTACAGACACATTCGAGTTGTTCTCTCCTCTTCTTCCCTAACATTTCTCTTCATCTCTGAATTTTTCTTTCTGCTATTCTACTTGCCTGTGCCTCTGCAGACAAATTCGTTCAATCCTGGGGAGTGCTATCTTGTGGCAGAATAACTCTCAAAGATAGTGTTCTTGTGTACGACTCGGATTATTTTTATTCTAATGAATTTCTAGTTTACAACTTACAATCTTGAGAGTTATGGAATCACAACAAAACAACAATCCTGCTTCTGATGGCCTTGCCGATGCTAGTATGGGTGCTATGTCCTTTGTTTCGTTTGCACTACTTCCGATGCCACTTTCTAGGCCACCACCTAATATTTCAAAATTTGAGATGTTCGATGGAAAAAATTTTAGAAGGTGGCAAGAATATGTCTATTCTATTTTTGACATGCATGGAGTTGTTGCTGTACTCACTCAATCTAAACCTTCATTAGATGCTGACCAAAGTCAAAGGACTGCTTGGGATTATGCCAATAAGGTATGCCAGAATACCATCATTAACATATGATCTAATGATCTCTTCAATGTATTCTATGTGTACAAGGAAGTAGCCAAAATTTGGGAGTCGCTGAATGCAAAATATATTGTTGAGGATATTGGGAAGCAAAAGTTCGTGGTTGGAAATTATTATAGATAGGAGATGATCGATGACAAGGATATAAAGCTGCAAATTAACGAGTACCACAAGCTATTGGAGGAGTTGCGTGCTGAAAAAATCAACATACCTGATGAATTCGTTGCTGGAGTTTTGGTCGAAAAGCTGCCATAATCATAGAAAGACTACAAGCAATAGCTGAAACACAAACAAAAACAATTGTCACTATCAGGTCTAATCACTCATATGATAATTGAGGACACTAACCGGAAGGAGATGCAAGCTGCAAAAGGCAAAGAGATGGCTTCAAAAGCAAATCTAGTAGAGACAAAGTAGTACGGCAAAAGGTATGACTCTAAAAAAAGACCTGACTACAAGCCCAAAAGTTCTAACCCCAAGTTCAAAAAAGAAAAGAAGTTGCTTTGTTTGTGGAAAACCAGGCCACCATGCTACTCAGTGCAGAAAGAAGGTTAGAAATGACAATCCTCCAAGGGTCAATCTGGTTCAAGGAGATGAAGAAAATGAGATCATTGCAGCAGTCATTTCTTAAGCTCTCTTAATGTCTGATGTGAAAAAATGGGTGGTAGACTTTGGGGCTACCAGGTATATTTGTACAAATCGTGAGATGTTTGCCTCCTATAGTCCTATCAATAAAGGAAAAGATCGTGTTTACCTTATTGATTCCCAAACTGCAAAAGTTCTAGAAAAAGGAAAAGTTGAACTGAAACTCACATCTGAAAAAATTTTGTCACTCAATGATGTTTTTCATGTGCCTAGTGTTAAAGCCAATTTAATTTCTGTAGCTCTATTGAGCAAAGTTGGAGTTAAGGTGTCATTCGAATCTGAAAAGATCGTAATGACAAAGAATAATGTGTTTGTGGGGAAAGGCTATTATACTCAGGAGCTATTTGTATTCAACATTGCTGATATGAATGAAAATGCATCATCTTCTGCTTACTTGCCTATCTTTATGGTTGATACTTTTGATATATAGCATGCTCAATTATGACATGTTCGTAAGTCATATTTAAAGAAAATGCAAAAACTTGGTTTAATTTCTGAAATTAAAAATGATTTTATAAACAAATGTGAAATTTGTGCATAAGCCAAGTTAACCAAAATGTCTCATTTTTCTGTACAAAGAGAAACTGAATTACTTAGCTTAATTCATACTAATTTGGGTGATTTGAAACAAATTATGACAAGAGGTGGCAAAAAGTATTTTGTAACTTTTATTGATGCTTTTTCAAAATATACATAAGTATATTTAGTGAGAATAAAGATGAAGCTTTTGATAAATTTCTTTTATATAAAGTTAAGGTAGAAAATCAATTAAATAAAAAGATTAAAAGGGTCAGGTCAGATAGAGGAGGAGAATTTATTTTATTTAATGATTTTTGTGAAAAAGAATGAATAATTAACGAAGTAACCCTTCCATATTCACCTGCATCAAATGGAATAGCAAAATGAAAAAATAAAACTTTAAAAGAAATGATGAATGCTATACTTATAAGTTCTTTTGCACCAGATAATTTATGGGGTGAAACTTTGTTATCTGCATGTTTTTTATAAAATAGAATACCTTATAAGAAAACAAATAAAACACCTTATGAATTGTAGAAAGGATATACACCTAATTTAAAATATTCGAAAGTGTGGGGGTGTCTTGCAAAAGTTTTATTACCTGATCCTAAAAAGAGAAAAATTGATTCTAAAACTTTTGATTACATGTTTATTGGATATGCTGAACATAGTGTATTATATAAATTTCTAGTTCTGAAAAGTGATGTTCTTGATTATAACATTATTATTGAAACCAAAAATGCAAAATTTTTTGAATATATTTTTCTTTTGAAAGTTCAATATACTTCTCAAACCCCAGAAATTTTTCCTTCTTCATCTAAAGTAAATGAAAGTGAAAATTTTGTTGAAAATTTTAGGATAAGCAAAAGATAAAGAAAAAAAACTTTTTTAAAAAATGATTTTTATACTTATATGTTACTAGATGAGCCATCAAATTTTTTTGAAGCAATTTCATCTTCTGATACTCATCTTTGGAAAGAAGCAATTAAAGCTGGAATAGATTCACTAAATCAAAACAAAACTTGGGTTTTGGCAGACTTGCCTCCGAAAGTAAGGCCTATTGTTTGCAAATGGGTTTTTAAAAAGAAACATAATCCTGATGGATCCATTGATAAATATAAAATGAGGGTAGTAGCTAAAGGATTTACTCAAAAATAAAATATTAATTATTTTGATACTTTTTCTCCGATAACAAGAATTTTCTCTGTTAGAATTTTGATTGCTTTAACTTCAATTTACAAGCTTAATGGATGTTAAAATTTCTTTTTTAAATGGTGATTTAGAAGAGAAAATTTATATGGTATGACTTGAAGGGTGTGTTACTCTTGGATAAAAAAATAAAGTTTGTAAACTTGTTAAATCATTGTATGGATTGAAACAAGCACTTAAACAATGACATGAAAAACTTGATCAAGTCTTAACAAGTGATAGATTTTTAATTGTTGAAGTAGAAAGATGTGTTTATACAAAAATTGTGAATGATGGTTGTGTGATTATCTATTTATATGTTAATGATATGCTTATTTTTGGTACAAGCATGAATGTTGTGATAGAAATTAAAAAGTTTCTTTCTTCAAAATTTGATATGAAGGATATGAGTGAAGCAAATGTGATATTAGGTGTTAAGATCATAAGAAGTGAAAATGGCATTTTACTATCTCAAGAATATTATATTAAAAAAATTCTTAAAAAATTTGAATTCTTTGAAAAAATACCTGTGAGCACTCTTTATGATGCTAGCACCAAATTAGTCAAAAATAAGGATGATTCGGTAGCTCAATTTATATATGCACAAATTATTGGGAGTCTGTTGCATTTAATGAATTACACCTGACCTGCATATGTTGTGTGTAGATTGAGTAAATATACTCACTGTCCAAGTATTGAACATTGGATAGCTTTAGACAAATTAATGAGTTATCTGAAATGTACTATGAATTATGGTATATGTTATAATGGATTTCTCGCTGTATTAGAAGGATACAGTGATACTAACTGAATCTCAAATTTAGAAGAGACCAAATTCACTAGTGGCTATGTATTTACTCTTGGTGGTGGTGTAGTAACCTAGAAATCAGCTCAACAAAATATTACAATGAGACCTACTATGGATTCAGAGTTCATTACTCTGGAGTTGGCTAATAACGAAATTGAGTGGTTGAAAAACTTCTTAACAAATATTTCATTATGTGAAAAACTTCTTAGCAAATATTTCATTAGGTGAAAAACTAACACCATCAGTATTATTACATTGTGATAATCAATCAACAATAGCCGTTACTAAAAATAAGATCTACAATGGCAAAAGTAGGCACACTCGTTTGAGACAAAATATTATAAGACAATTGTTGAAAAATAGAGTTATATCGATCGATTTTGTAAGGTTAAAATTAAATCTGGCAAACCCCCTAACCAAACCTTTAGGGAAGAAACAAATTTTGGAAACATCGAGAGGAATGAGACTTAAGCCAATTTGAAAATTAATAGTGACGGTAACCCAACCTCTATGATTAGTGATCCTATAAATGAGGTTCATATGGGTAAAAACAAGTCATTTGTTAATTCTGCTAGCACTTTATTATTTTTGGTCTTTTCTTATGATATAAGAAAAGTGTTAGGATGCATTATTGGCGAGGTTGAGCAAAAGTTCTTAATGATTTTATATTCCTTATGGATGGTGTGTTCATTACAGTCCCACTTGATGAAATCACTTATATGAATGTGGAGTGAGATCGCTCTTATGAGATCATGGCAAAAATCTCTAGAGCATTCATTAAAACTAGGCACGCGCATGGCCGTAGTTTAAAGCGCAAAATTGCGATAACAGTAGAAATTGTGAGAGTATAGGCTGATTCTTAAGGCCGCTAGTATACAACAAAGAATTGTTAGTTCATAGAAGCTATAAGTTTCACTGACAACTCTGTGTACTAAGCTTTATTGATTTAGGTATGGTTCATAGTCCGTAAGACACCATACTCGAAATGTTTATACTCGTGTTTATAATTCAGAAAAAAAAAAGTGATCTTTTGACACATACATGGGGGATTGTTGGAAAATATGTGTGTGTCAAAAGGGGAAGAGAAAAAAAGGAGTCCCACATTGCTCAAACAAATGAAGGCCCAAGAGTATAAATATTAACATGTAATCATGGAAGAGCAAAATGGGCCTAGGAGAATAATGGATTCGCGCGCACAAAAAGCTGAACCAACACAATTGAGCTTAGTTGAAATTCGTCGATTTCCTCCCCCTACGCGCGAAAATATACACGGTGTTGGACACTTTTTTATTGTTGCTAGAAATTATTTTTTTTGAAAATAAAGAAAAAAAATATTTTCAAATAGCCTTCTGAAATACCCACAATTTTAAGGTTTCGATTATGAGGTTCATGATGTAAATGTTTCTGGACGTTGGTCATCTATTTTCTGGTCATTACTCATCCGTTTTCGACTTTGATTATCTGGTTTAATTTTCGTTAATCCTCATGTCGGAAACCACCCAACGTTCAAAAATATCCTCATTAACATCATTAAATGTGATCCAACGTCTTGCTACACTTGTGCCTATAAATACCGAGGTCGAACACCATATTAGATGCACCATAGCTGCGGACACATTCAAGCTGTTCTCTCTTCTTCTTCCCTGACATTTCTCTTCATCTTTGAATTTTCCTTTCTGCTGTTCTACTTGCCTGCGCCTCTGCAGATAAATCCATTCAATCCTGGGGAGTGCCGTCTTATGGCAGAATAACTCTCAATGACAGTGTCCTTATGTACGGTTCGGATTATTTTTATTCTAACGAATTTCTAGTTTGCAGCTTACAAAATATTAGGCAGAATTTGGTTCATTTTTTACGGGGGAACTCTTGGCATCAAGGAACGAGTTAATCCACTAGGGTGCTTCAAGGAAAAAGCCCATTCAGTTCAGAGGTTCAAACTCATAAACGAAACCACTTTTAGTGCTGTTTATACCACAGTTAGACATAATGCAGGTGCCTAAAGATATTATGTTTAGTTTTAGATATGTCTGGAGTTGCTGTCAATTTTTTTAATTTTTTATTTTTAAGTAGAAATTTATAAAAGGCACTGATATAAAGAAACTAGTGTTTAACAAAATCATTTAAGGAAGTAAAAATGAAGAGCTAAAAAATATATTAACCTCACTTTTGCCTATCAAGAAAAAAAACTATGTAAAATTTTTTAGATGTTATAATATTTCTCTAATAAAAATATCATATGCAAGGTTACTTGAAAAAAAAAATAATCATGTGGTGATGATATTTGCATTATATTATTATTAAAAAATTTAAATAACAAATAAATGAAAAACTAAGTAAATATTATCCTGCAAAAAATAGTGCTTTTGTTTTAAAATTAGAAACATTCCGCTGGTAAAGAAAATTATCATTGTTCCACTATTTGATTGATGGTGAATTTCATTTTTTAAAAACTCTATGGCTTATTGTTTTTCTTTTACACAATAGGAGGCAGTAGTAAATGAAAGGGATATAACTATTAAAGCAAACTAAATAATAACACGATAATACATTAATTATAGATGTTTATAATCCTTGACATTGGGAAACCCAGAGAATCATGTCCGCTCGACAGGATGGTGAATCTTCTGTCCTAGGAACTAGACTAAGCATTACAAAGGAAGGTGAGAAAACAGTGTACCTACTATAATTTTCACTTCCTCTTCTTAGCAGGTGGCTGTGGAACATCCTCCTCCTCTTCCTCCTCTTCATCTTCTTCCTCTTCCTCATCTTCATCTTCCCCCTCTTCATCATCATCCTCATCGCCATCCTCATCGTCATCATCAGATCCTCCAGCACCATTGGCCTCTGGGTCATCTTCAGGATCCGCTTCTTCCTCACCTTCTTCACCTGAGAATTCCTCTCCTCCTCCATCGTCATCCTGATCATTTGCCTCTTCATCCTCTTCTTCATCATCATCTTCATCTGTGTCACTTCCATCTTTGTTTTCTAGGTAAGTATGTTTTGCCCTAAAGAGTTCTTCTAAAGGAAAGCTGACAAAAGAGTGAACATACATCAGAATAAGTAATTCTCAAAGTCTAAAGAACAATATTGCCTTCTAAGAGGTGCGTTAATTTATTCACACCTTCCATCCATTCTGGTCAATTTAGGTGAAACTGAATCATTGATATTGGGAAGCAGATATCCAGCCTGGGTTATAAACAAATATGGAGACATAAGAATTTTCATTCAATTCAATGTCACAATTGTATTTTGTTTGAGTAAATTTTACATTAAACTCATCAAAATGATTTCAAACGCACTAAGCTTGTGACGTTTACAAAATTCAGAAAAAAATATATAGACACAATCACAGTACGAGATTACAATTGCAGTTTAAGATTTGAACATAACCTCTCAAGCAAGGAGGAATGATGCAAATAATAATAATAATAATAACCAGCTTAAATCGATATATTATGCAGTTTGTCAGCAATACCAATTTCTTACACAGTATTCACAGGTAGCAAGAAAGACAGACTGATGAAAGACCAGACGGATACAGAAAACAGAATGCCCTTTTCCAGGCATAGAGTACAGAGCAGAAAAAAATTCACAATTTAAAGAGCTAGAACTTCAAAGTCAAGCATACTCTTGAAGCAGACACAATCTTCAGGAGAACCCATGATAGCAAACTCCTAATTTTAGCCCCAAATGTCTTGCTCAGTTCACTCATTCACTTCTTGAAGAGCACAGCTTTTTATTTTACAAATAGGTGGTATGTAAATGACAACATAAAAATCTAATGCATCATTAACCATGAAGAAACAGCGTATACAGGAAGCACCAAAATGCATTGTGAATTGTTTAAAACCTGGATTATATGTAGAACAAAAAAGGGGAAAAAAAAGAGAAAGAAAAACATGCTAAACAGAAGTAAAAGACAAACAAACCTCAGGCTCGGTGGCCCACGAGTTATCTGAAGCAATTAGCTAACATGTCAAAAGGGTAAATATTAAAGTGCATTCATTCTCAACATATAAAAAGCAAACTAGTAAGTAGTGCTCTAAACACCATCTACTAGGAGAAGCAATTGCAAACAAACAGAAGAATTACTGCATCCCTCATTAGTTTAAAAGGAAACAACCGCCATTCTCTTGTAACCATGTATAGGATTTGAATTACAAGCAAACATGCAAACTCTGTATATAAGCGCACCCTTCTTTCTAGCAAAATCAAGGAAGAAAAAACAGCACAGAGGCGTAGTGCTCCACTATTTCAAAGTACTATAATATCAACCTCCTCTATTCACAAAGACAATTCTTTACAGGGAAATACTTAAATGAAATTTTTTATACCTTTGCTGTTAGGTTCTTCAATTAAATTATAACAAATATATGATTTTTTTAACAATAACGTACCAAACCTATAGATTTTGCAAACAAATGTTTTAAATTCAGTATCATATAACTGGATCTTTTTTAAAAAATTTTTACACATGTTATAATTTAATTGAAAAACTTAATAATAAAAATATAAAGAAATCTAGTCCTTCTTTATATTTTACTAAAGGGGGTGATTTTAGCATAAGCAGCAAATACAATTCAGCCAACAAATATATGACGCTTCAGCAAAATCCCAAAATCCTTTTCAAAACAAGTAAGCGAATGAGTGATTGAAATTTAAACAAAACAACAACGAAGAAACATATCACTTCAATGAAACCCTGAAACTATAGTAGAGACTAGAGAGCATAAAATTAGAGCTGAAAATTATGGAACGAACACCATCAATTACACCATTAACAGAAATTACAAACATGTTTCAGCTTTAAGTCGCAAAAATATAAAATCAAATAACAATAATAATTATTATAATACCACTAGAAGAAGGCAAGCGAGAGATTTGCAGGCAAGAAGAGTCTCCACCGCCACCGTAGCCTCCACGAAAGAGCCAATCCACATGGTCCTCTTGGCGAAGTTGAAGGTAGAATCCTCCATTGCCAAAATTTCGAACAGAACAACTTCAGTAAGACTGAAGGGAAGAGAATAGGTGTGGGGCGAGGGTATCACTGTGTGTGTGGTCCGGTTAGGGTAAAACCCAGGCCAGGGGTTGGTCCGGTTAGAGTTTGAGAGCAAAATTGTTATTGGCACCACAATTTTTTTTATATTAACTATTATTATTGTTATTATTATTATGTATAAATATTTTTTATGTATTAATTTTGTGAGTATATTTATTAAGTTTAAAAATTAATAAATTAAAAATAGTCTAAGATCTTAATTTAAGTTAAACTTTTTTAGACGCAAGTATTAGAAGCCCTCGTGTAAAAAAAATCAAAGTAATTTACAACTTTGTGCATCTTTTATGACCAAAAAACATAATGAACCCAAATTAATATTTGAGTAAATAATTAGTTGAATATTATGACTATTTAAAATCTAAAATAATTTTTAATTATGATGAGTATTTTTTTTCTTGAGCTAGTCATAGATTTTTTTTTAAGAGATCAGATTTTGTACTTAATCAACAAAATTGGTTCTTCACTTAAAAAAACGAAGATACTTGAAATAATAGGGAAGTAAAATAGTAGAGGCCAATAACCATCACTTTGACGTTGTCGCTAATTTGGGGTGATCTTCTGTCACCGAACTTATTGAAAATTGTGAATTTTATTAATTCAAAGTGGTTCAATAGTTAAAGTCAAAGGCGGTGGAGTTTCTGGAGTAAATTTACGGCGTGCGGATCCTCTACTTGGCAGCCTGCAAAGCACGCTGTACTTTGCATCAAAACGACGCTGTTTGCTTATGCAAAAATAATATTAGCCGTTTAATTGAGAATGCTATCTAGCCATCCATTTGAACCCCCTTAAACACACGTTTGGAGCAGCTGCATCTATTTCTTCAATGCGTCTTCCTCAACTGCATCTGGGCTTCCCTTAACAGCTAAAGCTAGCTCCATCACCAAAAACCAGAAGGCATCAAACACTCGTCTTTTCCATTACGGCATCCATGAAGAAGTTCAAACCCAAATCAACATTTTAGATTAACAATTTTCTTCTTCAAGAGCAGAGATCCATTGCAGCATCTTCTTTAAAGTGTTTGAAATTCGATTTTTCACATTCAAGTTTTTTTATTCAAACCCAGATTGAGCTTCGCGTTAGGGTGCAAAGTAGAGAATCCATTCGCGTTAATCCATGACGAGGTAGAATGTCGTACAATATGCGCAAGTTGCAACTAGAGTTTCATTTGTAAATATGTATATATAAAACAAGTAACATAAGCCTCTGCATGTTGCAACCTCCTCGTGTTGTAAATAGAAGTTCAGGCATAAGCCTCCTTGTCTTCTTCTTCTCTGTCTACCTTCTTATCCTTCACTACCCACAGAAATTTAAATCCGATTTCCGATAACCCGTTTCCGATTTCTCTTATTTGTTCTCTTGCCATGCTTAATATACTGCCGAAGCATACGTACACGACGGACTCAGGAGATTGATTGTTTAGCCACTTCAGTGACGAAGAATTCCCCTGTTCTCGTTCATTCTTCTCGAACTCGCATGGCACGAAAGGACCGATTGGGAAAACAGGAGGCAATTCTTTGACAACTTTTCCAGTATTCAGAGATTCAAGCGGCTTTGATTCGAGTGACTCAAACGAATTGATCAAAATCCCGCGTGTTTTTACGAGCTTGGGACTGTCTTCTATTAATATGTTCGCGAAGACATTGTCAAGGAGAAGAAGCAGAGGAGGAATTGACGATCTGGGTATGGCAGAAACTCCTGGGATTTCAACAAAATTCACCCCGGAAATGGATGAAATAAAACTGGGTATGGATGAGAAGAGGGATAACATCATAGCTGAAGAAGTAAAAAAGATGAACATAGGAATACGAAGGGTCTCTGTAATTGGAAGAACAGGGGATATCAATGTCATATCCTTCTGGTTTTTGGTGATGGGGCTAGCTTTAGCTGTTAAGGGAAGCCCAGATGCAGTTGAGGAAGACACATTGAAGAAATAGATGCAGCTGCTCCAAACGTGTATTTAAGGGGGTTCAAATGGATGGCTAGATAGCATTCTTACTTAAACGGCTAAGATTATTTTTGCATAAGCAAACAGCGTCATTTTGATGCAAAGTACAGCGTGCTTTGCAGGCTGCCAAGTAGAGGATCCGCACGCAAATTTACGTTGTATGGGTACGGATGGAATTGTTGGTAACATGTTGTCGGGACATTGGTAAGATCTTTTTGAGGCGTTAATATCGTTTTTCAATGTTCTAGTACCTACCATTGAGCAATGATTGTACCAATATCTTTTTAATGTGCTGATAATTAGCTACTTGAAAACTCTAACAAAAAAAACAGTGGTTGGTAATCTTTCATCGCGTTAATAATACTTTAAAAGAAAGTTACAAGCATTTTAATGGGTGGGTAATGTAGAATCTACTTAGTATGAACATATTGATAATATATTCTAGTATGTTAAGAAGATATTACTGGTAATCACATTTACATATATTGAACGTAAATTTGCACCTATAGTCCACTTAAAGCAAATCAATAGCATAAGCTTGTGAATTCAAATTTATTAAAAAAAATTACTAAAGCACCCACAATGAAATATTAATTGAAGTTAAAATTAACTTTTTTTTCTTTTGTTCACATAAAAATATGTTGACTTCAAATTTTTTTTCTTAGAGCCTGATTAGAATGTAAGGGAGAGCAAAGCAAAATGGAAAGGAAACAAAAATTATTTTGTGATACTTATTTTATTTTTATAATCATTATTTAATATTATTTAATATTATTATTTAATTATACAAAATAAGGATAATAAAATTATCTTTTATTTTTAAAATTTTCTTTTAATTTTTATACCTAATTTTTTAGGCGCCAAACCAGCTTATAGCTTTTAAAGCGCCCTATCGATATTGCCTCAGTCAAGATTCTGAGTACACCCCCTTTTACCGCATTATCTTATTATCTTGTCAAGATATTTGATGGCACATAATTATCAATTGATTACACTTCATTACTAATAATTGTTAATTGAATTGGTGTATCTCAAAATTTCCCAGCATCAAATGATATAAAGGAGAGTCTTAGATTTTTTTTTTTACTATTTACTGACAATTACTTATTGGCCCTGTATATATCATTATTTTATTTTTTATTATCTAAACTAATAAATATGAGCACACAATTCCCGAAATAACTAATTATACGTATACATAAAGTCTGCAAAAACAACAATCAAATGTCAATACACAACTCATGTGGTAATTGACCAATATAATTCAATTGCCTCTAATGTCATTGAACCAATCCACCTTTGATGGCTTCATATAAGGCTATCATCATCATTCTCTTGGTAGCTGGGGTCATGTCAAGGTTCACTAAGAGCTAACAAGTATTGACATTATCTATAATATTTTGAATAAGATTTCTCTTAATAAAATAATTATATGTTAATATAAATATAAATTTGCACATGGGAAGTATCAACTTTGAGAATGAAAATCTAAATAAAAAGCATAATCTTTAACCCTCAATGCCATGCATCATTCATGAATTCTCATAAACATCTTGAACATGTAACATCCCATACATCTTGGTAACACATTGAATAATCATTGCACGTTAACTTTCTATAAAGAAGCTTTAAACTAGATTTCCATACTAAAGAGCTATCGTTAAGGTCACATTTGGTAAGTTGGAATAGTTTTTATGAAAATGAGAATGGAAAATAATCTTGTGACTTAGAATTATGTTTGATATGATATGAAAAGAAAATAATAATATCACTATATTTTTATGGTGGTTATATGGAAAGAATGCAAGAATTGAAATGCACAGTGAAAAATATTTAAAATGCCCTTAGTTAAACATTTTAAAAAATTACATTTTATTTAACCTTAATTAACAAAAAAAACAATACTCTCATATCTCAGTTCCTAAATCCCAAATTTCACCCATACTTCTTAATCTTGTTGCTTGAAAATTCAAAAATAAAGGATTATACTACTTCTACACATTAAGGCATACAACTTCTTCGTGAATTTCCCATTTTTGACTCTTCATACCAACTCCATAAAAGGATTTCCTTTTTAAAGTTATCAAAATCCCCTCACAGGACTAGTGCCTTGTCATCAGCATTTGAGACCTTAACGATAATGAATATGTAATCTCATTAGAAGGTATTAATGTGTTTCATACTATCCTTTTGTTGTTGTAGCTCACTAGTGCCAAGGGAAGATTTAAGTTGCTTTTACATGGTGTGGCCACAAAATGTGGTGGAGGAAGCTTTAAAACAAAAGGGATGAAAGCTTCAAGCTATTATGAGTGGATCTAATACGATGGCAGGATGGTCAAATTTTTTGGTTTTCCTAAGAATACATTTTCATTCCCTTTCAATAAGATATGAATCAAGATTCTCATAAGTAAGCCAATCTCCAAGCCTATGAGAAATTGCTTACAATATACCAAATGCTCCTTTAAGTTGATTCCCTCTCCCTTACCTATTACTTCCACCTAATTCTAGAACACCAAACGTGTTGTAAAATTATTATCACACTTTAATCTCAATATTTATATAAGTATTACTAATCTCCTTCCTTGCAAGTTTGACATCTTAAAGAACGTCAGAGCTCCATTCAAGTCGTGATGTCATCCCCACCACCTTTTCTTTCCTGCTTACATTGCCACTGAGGTCCGTGGTTGCCAAAAAATGAAGCCTTAAAGCTCCCTTCTCTTCCCCTATCTTTTCTATCCGTGAATGAGCTTCTATGAAAGGGGTTTTGATGTATGTTCTTGAAGTATGATGCCTATCTCTCCTTTTCACAATTTCTAGCTTCCTAAAGTGATTTCTAAGGTAAATATTTAATTTGAACTATAATAAGACAAACTTAGTTGTGATAGGAGTATAGAACTAAAGTTAGAATTATGACTTTTGATATTAGAGGACACACTTAGCTATTTTGAGAATATTAGTTGTTACTTAAGTTATCAAAGTATTAATTACTTGTTGATTATGTTTATAAGTAGTTTTAAAAATACCCTTGCAATTAGGGTTTAGCTCTAAGTTGGTGACAAAGTGGTTCATCATTAGTTTGGCATTGTTTGATAGTAAATAATATATTTGTTATGTGTTCATGTTTTTCAAAATAATATTCTCTTATTGCCTCTTACAATTACTTTCTATTGAAACAATCCATTTGATTAACACCTCCATTAAAACAAATGGCTTGAACAATGAAAGGAAAATTTTAAAATTTTTATGATTGCCTAAATAGAGTTGATTAAAAGATCAAAATGTGAAACTTTTTTTTTAATGATTCAAATTTATTGGATGCTTTACTAATACCTATATGATTAATGAGTTCAAGGCTTTGATGTTGTTCTCGTAATAGACTTATGATAGAATTTTGATTTGGAACTATATTATGGAAAGAAAATGTGTAAGTTATGTTCATAATGTTAATGGGCATGATGAGAAATTTGGACATTATTGATTATGTTTCCTATTTTCCTTGTCTTCTAAATATTATAGGGTAGAATCTTGTAACTGACAATAGTGTCTATTCATTTTTTGTATACTTTGGCTAGAACCCCAACTAATAAGAAAAGGTGATGTTAACCTCGTGTGACAATAAAAACATGTGAATTAGTTGAATAATACTAGACAAAATTGAATTGAATAAGATGCTTATATTGGTTAATTACTTTGTGAGCTGTGTACTTGTGTCAAATATAGTTTGTGGGCTTTGTATATGTGTTTAGTTATTTACTCTCATAACCAATGTGTTGATATTTGTATTTGGTTCTAATAGAAGGTAATGCTTCATATATAAGTGTTCTCATCTCTTTTTTTTATCACATAATATATATATATATATATATATATATGCACATACATACATACACTGGCTTTGTGGGAATCTCTATAACTTCCTTAATATTTTATTGCATCCAAGTTTTATTTCATTAAAGTAACAATTTAATTTTAATACTTAAATGAATCCTTTTCGTATTCCTTTTAAATTATGAAAATATTAGTTAGTGTTATACTTTAAACACGATTTATTTCTAGTGATTTTACTTTTATTTTCTTGATAACATAATTTTTATTCAAATATATTTTTTATTAAAATGCATGTGTTTGATTGTCCTATTTTATCATTATAGTGTATATTATTTGTTTATTGAATTCTCAAATTGCTTATGACGTCGATTGATCTATGTAATCGACCCCACTTAGTAGGAAAAGACTTTGTTGTTGTTGTTGTATTGAATTTTCAAATTCACTTGCTTATTTTATATGTTTCAAATATCAGCATAGACTAGAGTTTGGTCCGTTTAGTAAGCCTAACAAATGTTTTGGCTTCATGTTACTTTTTTTGTTTGGTAACATTTTTGTTATTTGTAATATAGACTTTAACTGTTTTAAATCACAACCAAAATTTCTGCTTCTCTAATAGTTTGTTTTGATTAGTGAAAATTTGAAAGAAGATCTCTCTTGAACTTGTATTGTAGGTTTTAATTGGAATTTGGATCATTGTAAAAATATGAAATAGTCTAATTTTTAGGAAAAACTTTATCAAAATTTTTACAAAATATTTAAATAAAAATTTAAATTATTCTACATATTTGTCACATGTACCAAGATATATGTTTTAATTTGAAGTTAATCTCGTATTTTGTAATAATCACCTCTCCAATTAAAGAATGTGACATGTAACTAGTGACATGCTAAAACACTTTTGTTTTTTGGTATCACCTTTAAAAATATCATTGAACTCTGTCCAAGTGAAGTTTTCTTTTGAGCAATCTTAAGGCATACAATTGATGCATTTATAATTTAAATTTTAGATTTTTTTTATGAAGAAATTGAATTTAAGTCATAGGACTCCGTATGGCCATGAGATGTTGTTCAATCTTAAATTCACATATATTTTTAATATTTGTGAAAGAGGTAATCACATGGTATCAACATTGCTCATCATATAACCAAAAAAAAAAAAGGATGGATCTCTTCAAATCAATTATTATTATTCATTTTTAAAAAAATTCCTCATTACGACAATTGTGATGTGGGGTAATTATTGTTAATCCTATACATTTACTAATCCTTTGATATGATGAGCTAATTTTATAATTTCCAATTAGTATTTACCCGAAATGATGACAAGAAAGAAAGCAAATTATGATTTTTTGTTATTTTGTCATTTTACGATAGCTTTTGACTCGTTTAAAGTATGTCAAATAACAATGGGCAATAGGTACACGCAACAACTGAAACAATGATAAAATTGCTGAGTGGTACACAAGTTGATTGGAATAAGAGAAGACATTTGCGTAAATGTCATTTGGGTCAAAATTTTTAAACTAATTTAGATACTATTTGATTGTAATTAAAACGAGTGTTGCAATTAATTTATTATAAATTCAATTTTCTCATGGACAGGCATTTTTTTAATCAATGAAAATTAAAAGAAACAATAAGAAAATAAAAGTTGCAAATAACATTTCCTGTGAAGAAAATGACAAGGGATAAAGACCTTCCATGTGATAACATTGAGCATATTTGAATATTTGATAACTAAAAATCTCATGACATTTTCAGCTATCTGAGGTCACATTATTCACGGTGACAATATATCTTTCCGAAAACATAAGCTTTAGATGAGGAAATAAGTATTGACAATAAAAATATTGAAGTGTTTATTATTAAATGTTTTAATAAAAATATGATTTATAAAATATTTTTTTAAAATAATTTAATTATATAATGTTAAGTTATGAAAAGTGTCACTTATTATCTTTTTGCTAGAAAATTTAATAAATAATATTTAAAAATAACATTTAATATTTTTATGAAAAAATGTATGATTTTATAGAAATCTTAAAATTAAATGATTTGACCATTAAATTTATTTTAAAATTTTACTTTATCAATAAATTCAATAAAAATATCAAAACAAATTTAATATTTAAATACTGAATGATCGAACTGGTTATACGGGTCCTAAAAAATGATTATAGGTTTGAAAGTTTCAAGTCATTGGAGTGAAGTTGAAGTAGTTAACCATTTTCAAAGTTGAAGGATTTGGCTGTTTGAATTCAATTCCCAATTTAATTTTTGATTATTCGGCATACAATAAATTGTTTTTTAAAAAGAAAAAAAAAAAGAGAGAGGGAGAAACTTGCATGGGTGTCAATCCCAAGACCAAACGACAACGTTTAGCCGACGTGAAGGAAGTGACAATAGAATGGGAATGGTCCAATAGAATGCCAAGCCGAGAGAATGGACGTGGGACCCGCTTGCCCTCGCTCTTATCTCATCTATTATTGTATTACCAATAATTAATTACTCAGAAGTTATTCACGCATACGGCGCCGAGTGCCACGTGGCAAGCATCAGATGGCGTGACCTCTCACACACTCTCTCACTTTCATCGCTTTCTTCTCCTTCCCAAACCACCCTCTCTCTGCTTCCTTGCTTTCCTGCTTTCGGTTTCCCTCTCTCTGTTCTGTTCCTTAAACTCGCTTTCCATGGCGTTTTCCGCTCTCGATCTTCGAGCCGCTCGGTCAAGAGCTTGACGTTGAGGTATCTCCACTCAGAATCCTCTTTCGTTTTCCTCACCGTTTCCGTTAGCGAAATGTTTACTCTCTCTGTTTGGTATGCGAGAAAAAAATGTTTTAATGTAAGCCATGGAGATCAACAACACATTTTTGGGTTCGTTTATGCTTTTTTCCTCCCTTAAAATGAAAACTTGAACTATTTAAGCTATCCTTGAAGGAGACGCTCAGAGTGCGCTTAAAAAAAAAAACTAATTGCATCTTTGGTTCTCAGAATATCTTGAAGGATGCTGTTTTTAACTGGTTTTCCGCTTGGAGGAAGAACACTGGATCATCTTGCTCATTTTCACAAGATAATGTTATTTAATATTATGATTATTATTTTTTATTGCTTAAGAGGTGCACAGTCGGGTAAGTTATCAGTTTTGTAGATTTTTTTCTTCTTCTGAGTATACTCCTGGAGGCTGAGATCAATCCGATATATAAGGCTCACACTTGAGAGCGAACCATGCATGTAGCATGAAGTAAGAGATCTCTCTTAGCCCAGAGCTTACAAGACTCTCTCGTTATCTGGCTGCTGCTAGATAAAATTTTGTTTCTGCTATCACCAATTTTTACTTGTAATTCATATGAGATGAGTGAGAGCAGGTGTCGCAATTCCTAACTATATACAATAATGGTTAAAAATAAGGATTCCATCTTTGAGGACGTACTGGCATTTGTTGTAAAGAAGAAACGGCCCGAGACTGCTTATCATAATCTGGTATTCTGGATAGTTCATTTGTGCAAGGACGTATTGCTACTTTTTGCCATTTCAAAAGTGTTATTATTACAATATTACTTACTAGTGTATGCTGGTGGATGCTGCTGCCTGCTGTCTGTGTTTTTGTTTTAAAATTCTGCTACCACTACAAAGTAAGTTAAGACGTTTTGGTAATAGAGATTGTTAGTGCTGTTGCCCAATTTATTGGTACCCAAAAAAATTAGTGAAGAACTTTGTTTAGAAGGTCCAAGACTGAAATACTTTTGCCCCCAAAGGTTCTTTAGCTAACTTTGGCAGGATATTTCTTCCTCATAATCACATTGAAGTATAAAAATATATTTATTTTTGTTCCTGCAGTTCACGGTTCACACCAACAGAATATTCTTCTGAAATGGGAACATTGCCATTCTTCGGCACCTTCTGTGCATTTAAGATAAAGTTTATCAGCCATTAAGTAATGGGGGGAATCTGTTCTAGGAAGCGAGATCAGCAAGTCATTGAAGATGGTTTACATAGAGGGGTCTCAAGAAGGTATTATAGAAGTGTTAGCACAAAATGGTTAAGAGCTACAGCTTTGCGATCTATGGCAAGTCATCGTTTAGGAGGGGGCAGCTGCCCTTCCCTCATGGAGCTATGTATTTATAAAATACGCGAGGTGCTGCTTTCTTTTGTTTAGTCACCTAGGTTATTCTTTGTTTGCACTAATTGCCTGATTCACGCATGTTAAAATGTAATAGGATATTGATCAATACAGTTCCTTTTCAATTCTTCCAAGAGACATAAGTCAGCAAATCTTCAATGAATTAGTGGATTCTCATTGCCTTACAGATGTATCTTTGGAAGCTTTCCGAGATTGTGCTCTTCAGGTAGTGTACAAGAGGCTTGGTGGAATTGAAAGTGTTTCTCAAGTTTAAGTACTTGAGCATTGAAGTTACAAAGACCATCCTACTTATAAGAATTTTGTTTTGCATGGCAGGATATATGTTTGGATGAATATCCAGGAGTACATGATGGTTGGATGGATGCAATATCTTCGCAAGGACCATCTTTACTTTCTGTAGATCTTTCTGGTTCTCAAGTGACAGATAATGGATTGCGTTTTCTTAAGGATTGCTCAAATCTCCAAGCATTAACTCTTAATTTCTGTGACCAATTCTCAGAACATGGACTTAAACACATTAGTGGTAAAATTACTAATTATTTTTTAATGATTAGAATTTTTTAACCGGAATTCTTTGTTATTTTATGATCATAGGAAGATCTTGCAGTTTGGTCCAATGATGAGACTTTGCATAGAGCTTGATGAAATTTTATACTTATCTTTTCAAGCTATCTATGTAAAATCTGTGGGATATGCTGTCATGTAATATCTGTGGTTTTTTTTCTTTTCCATAAAATATCAATTTTTTTGTCTTAAGATTTTAATGTATCTTAAGAAAATTGGTGAATTCATTCATTTTTTAATTTACTATAAAAAAATGATAATGTATACAAGATAGATAGTCATAAAAAAAATCGTGTTTGTGAATTTCCAAGTAAATATGTATGTGTGTGTTGTATTGTATTTTATTTAATTGTATTCAATCAACAATTATAGTGTTATTTTTATTTTTCTTTGTTGAGTGCTAGGGATATAATATTATTTTTGAAATTAATGTGCTCCTTAAACTTTTCAGCCTCATTTAAACTTTCACCCCTGCTGCTGGTTGTAAAGCTATTTTGACAAAGTTAGGGTGCCGTTGAAGATATTGTCAATGACTTGTCCTAGTAGAACTTGTTTCAATGAATGGATTTCTTTATTCAAGGTCTTTCCCGCTCGTTTAATGTCATGAATTGTGTGGCCTAACCTAACAAACTCAGATTTTATTTTTGACCTGTGTATCACAGTAACACTTGCCAGTGCAAGAGCTTTCATGGTGATGGTTAACTCTTGCATAGATCAAAGATTATGATTTGCATCATAGTTGCTGTAAATTTGTAATATGAATAACAATGTTCAATTAAGGTAGAACCCTCATCAAACATTGTGTGTTATTGACACAGTATGTATTACATAGATAATAGGATTATGTTTCCTGATATCATGCATTTGTGATTACTCTGCCAATTGGCTAAGAGTTGAAGAGTCTATTTTGAGTGTCATAAATGATCACTGATTTTCTTGCATAGGTCTTTCAAACTTGACTTCCTTGAGTATCAGAAAGAGCAGCACTGTTACGCCTGATGGAATGCGTGCCTTCTCCAACTTAGTTAACTTAGAGAAGCTGGACCTTGAGAGGTGTCCAGAGGTTCACGGTGGATTTGTTCATCTTAAAGGTTTCTTTTCTTGAAACTTTGCAGTTTTATAGCAAAGATGAATTTGTTCTCAATGCACTTAGCACTATGAACAGCCAACCTCTCCTCTAGTAATATAAAATAAGCTTGAGTGTTTATATGTAGTTGAGCATGAGGTATGGTTGATGGGGGAGGGTGGCATGAAATGAACTTCATTAGGCTGGAATAAGAGTATGATCATTATTTTAAATAACTTCATCTCATGTTTCCCTTGTCTTTTTAATTAGACTTCCAACCTATTGTGCATCTAATGGATTTTTGTTGAATATTCATTAACAATTTCTAGTGTGTCTGATGCTTCTTGAAGGAGCTAAACACCTTCAAATTTGATAATTTTTATGATGTTTGTTGAATCAATTGCTTCAGTTTAGTATAAACAAGTAGTACAATTAGAATAGTTTAAAAGATAATGCTGGATAAATTTTCATTATTAATTTTTGGTTTTTCCAAAATTGTTTAATTTGGGATGATGACATCAAATACTGTAGCCTCTTCTGAATGGTGGGGTTAAGTGACCTGATGCTATCATGCTTAGATTTACTTTTACATAAATATGTTAAGTGTTTACAATTTTATAGACTTACTTTCCTTCTATCTTCCCTCTCTCTCTCTCTCTCTCCTCTTTCTTTCTCTATACAGGTTTGAAAAAGCTGGAGTCTCTTAATATTGGATGCTGTAGATGTGTCATAGATTCAGACATGAAGGCTATCTCAGGTATTGAGGTGTAGCACTTTTATTGTAGTTTTTGCCTTGCAGGTTTTATTTGATGGTGAAAAGGAAGTGTTCTTGTATCTGTGGATCGTGGATCTTCATGAGTGACATAGGTCTTTCTATGATATATTCTTTTCAGTCACAACAAGTGTTTCTCATGTTCAAGTTTGGCAAATAGAGATGGCTGGGCCTAAGAAGACAGGAGATGGGAGATAGAGAAAAACATTCCTTCCTGAAGGGAATGAATGCTTCCCTAAAATTTACTAACTTCATGTTTTGGGTGGTATTAAGAACATGATGTTCCATCTTTGCAATATGTATGGTCTTTTGTTATATGTGAAGGATATGTTTTTGCATCAGATATCAAACAAGATTTTTATGCATATGGAGGCTGTTTGAAATGTATATGAAAGATTCTAACATTTAAAATCCTCTAATGTTTTTGTGTTGTATCCCCCTCCGCAAAAAAAAAAAAAAGAAAAACAGAAATCCTCTAATATTTTCACAAAATAAATCTTTATTATTATTTCTTTTGGGTTTTGGGTTGCTGTCTCCTATTTTCACTTTTTGGTTTGGGCTTCTAAAAGCTCTTTCATTGTTTTATGTTCATTTATTATTTATCCCATGTGGATAAGGAAAGTTTGGATGTTCAGGAACTTTTCTACCCAAAATACCATCCATTATAAGTCTGTGTATTACTTCAGGGCCGATTTGTTAACCCAGTATTTTGTAATCTATTGAAACAGAAAAAATACTTGTCTTATTGGCCTAAATATAAGACTTGTTTTGAGCCCTCCATATAGAGTCTTACTTTAAATGGCGCAGGTTTATGCCCTATTATTTTGTATTTTCAAATAAAATATGCATAATTTTATGTCATTATTTGTGTTACACTTTAAATTTTATCAATGAATTTGATTGAGATGATGAATTTCAGACTAATTAAGGTTTTTTTTTTGGTTCCAATAATTTAGAATGGCGTGGTAACTGAAAATATATGTAATCATCATAATGTGAATGATTCTTTTTTTTTTCCTTGGGGTACATTAGAGTGTTTGATCCCTTGACACACCATATCCCCATTCCACCCTGGACTCTTAATGTAAATGACTTTTGAGACAGACAAGTTCAGGTGTTTTTTGCCCCAGTTAATTTAAATGATGCTAATGGTAACTGAAATTATACGTGATAGTGATAATGTTAGTGATTTACAAATAATATCATTTCTTAAAACACTTCTGTCTTATTGACTATTGCTATAACAACAACAACAACAACAACAATAATACTAATAAATATTTGCCGGTAAATGTCATTCAAACACAGCTGGACAAAATAAAAAATTTCAGTACATTTTCACCCTCTCTTGGTGATACTTATTGTTGGACGTAAAAAGGGAAGAAATTCTAAATACCAAATGTATATGCTGGATAAACATATCATTGTTTATACTTTTTAGCATGATCATCTTTCTTACTTAGTCCATGCGTATGATTGAGTATTTTATACCTTACCGGGTTAAGCAATTTTTTTGCTTGAGTAGTTTTTGTATATGATTTAAAATATCTAGTCATTCAAACACAGCTGGACAAAATCAAAAATTTCAGTACATTTTCACCCTTTCTTTGTGATACTTATTGTTGGACGTAAAAAGGGAAGAAATTCTAAATACCAAATGTATATGCTGGATTAACATATCATTGTTTATACTTTTTAGCATGATCATCTTTCTTACTTAGTCCATGCGAATGATTGAGTATTTTATACCTTACCGTGTTAAGCAATTTTTTTGCTTGAGTAGTTTTTGTATATGATTTAAAATATCTAATCATATTTTTTTGTTTGCTTTTTTTTTGGGTATAAATTGCTATATTTAAGGTACACATTGACTATCATTTGTTTACTATAGGAATTGGCATTAAAATGTAATTATGCATGCCAATTTTTCTTTTGGTGATTAGTTTATACCAAAACATGTGGCTTAAATGTTCAATAACTGCATGAGATTTTCTATCATCAGTTCCTCTCCTTGCTTTTAGTCACAATTTGTCAAGTCACTATTGTGTTTTGACTGTCATTGTGTGATGTTTCAGGGCTTACAAATCTTAAGGAGTTACTAATTTCGAACACCAGTATTACAGATCTTGGAATTACTTATTTGAAAGGTATCTTTCATAGTGTTGGACATCCTTTCTAAGTGTGATAACAATGATTGTAGCTGCTGCTGCTTCTGCATTATGCTCAAATACATAACTCAAAAGGCTTCATTTCTAAACATAAATCAAAATCATCAAATTAACTTATTGAATATGTTTAAACGTGCAGTATACTTATGTGTCATGCTATTCTGTTATCTGCTTTCCCTGATTTTTCTCTGGTTTACACTTTACAGGTCTGCAGAAACTTACCACCTTGGACATGGAAGGGTGCAATATTACTGCTGCTTGTTTAGATTCTATTTCTGGTAACTTCAATTTTTTTACTACTTGTTTTCTTTAAGCTTCACATGAACTTACTAAATTTTAGGCAGCAATTATGGTTTTCCTGGAAGCCATTTATCACATTATGGATGAGTATGTTTATCAATTTTGTATGGAGAATTAAGGCCCTTGACAGGTGTAGTATGAGTGGCACTAAAGCAGTTGAAGAGTACAATGTTGGAAACTCATGTTGATTATTGTTCCAAAGTCTACTTTTTCGGTCAGCTTTCTAATTATTTATTCTTTCTGGTACAGCCTTAGTAGCCTTGGCTTGCTTAAATCTTAACAGATGTGGTCTCTCTGATGATGAGTTTGAAAATGTTTCTGGTAAGCTTGACTATGATATGTGGTAACCAAATTTGTTGCCTTCAGCACACCTATAAAACTACATATTTATGCATCTAGTTCTAAGGATAACAAGGCGACAGATTCTAGGTTTTACAGCTTCCATCCCCTTTTCTGCAGGTCTTATAAGCTTGAAAAGGTTGAGCTTGGGATTCAACAATATCACAGATGCTTGTTTAGTTCATGTGAAAGGTTGTATCTGATCTCTCTGTGCATTATAAGAGTGATTGTCATTTTTACGTTCTGCTTCCCTATGTTGAAAAAAAGAGTTGATATGTGCTATCCATCTGTATGAAATCTATAGTTTTTTCCCCCCAAGGTATTGGCCCTTTTTCTTCAATTTTATTAAATGAGGCTAAAAATGAGTAGAAAAAGTAAATATCTTTGGCAGTTACCTCTTCTCAACATTACCATTTTTATAATTTTTTATATTTTTAATTTCCACGCAGCAACATGGGTGTGTATATATATATTATTGTGCATATTTGATAGAGTGCCGCCAAGGCCAGCGATGATTATTAGAACCTCTCAATTGTTTGTAATACCATTAGAGTTGTTCAGATTAAGCGGGGACTAATTTAATGTGTGTGTGTACCATCCCTATTTGTAAAATTGTTAATGTAAATTGGTAGCAATTTTTATTTTGTTGCTCAGCAGATTAAATTCTTAGGTGGTATGGGGCATTTACACCTTGTTTGGTATGCAAAATAGAAAGAGGAATGGAAAAGAAAAATGTGATTTTTTAGATGGGAAATGACTTTTCGTGTCCCTACTTTAATTATGTAATAAAAAAAGATAGATATTATTGAGTAATAATTACAATAATATAATAAACATTGCACACAATTTTGGAGAAGGAATCTCGCTCCGTGCCCTAAATAGTCCCAGAATTTTTTTCACCTGTCCATCATACTTTTCCAGGATTTATTTACTTATTTGAAAAAACAGAAGTTTTATCCAGGTAAAATGATCTAAACAAGAAATAGCTGCTATGTTTGGATACTGATATGCAGAAAAATTTAGGAGTGTAGTACCCAAAACAAAATTGTAATAAGTTGTCTTAACCATATTCTAACAACAAAGAACCAATACTTCCATACATACTATTCAAAACAATCGTAAAATGAACAGGCTAATGAGTTACTAAAAAGAATATTAAAAGCTCTTCTATTTTCCCTGTGAGCCCACAAAAGTTATTGCCCATGCCCTATGTAGCTTCTTGTTATCTTTTTCCCCATTTTCTACCATAATGAAGCAATCATGTGTTTTATATTGAGGCTTGTTCTTCACCATCAGGTTGCAGTTCTTTAATTAAACCCATTACAAACTTTGAGCTATGTTGCTGGATTCAATCTTTGTGAGAAGTTTATGATATGTGATAATGAATGAGAGCTTAGTGAGGTTCATGAAAATTTGACGGCATATGATTCTTGCTTGAGGAGACAGCATCTTGTGATACTAGTCCTCATGTTTAGACTCTAATCCTAAGAATCTCCTTAAAGGGAATGCTTCATGCCATATATGGACAAGTAGGGCATATTAACTATTATCATGTGTGCCACTTGTATATTGTTCTAATTTTTCTGAGTGTTAAATCATATCCTTAGTTGGTTGATTCTTGACAGGTTTAACGAATTTGGAGTTTTTGAATCTGGATTCTTGCAAGATAGGTGATGAAGGGCTTGCTAATTTGACAGGTTTGTCAATGCATTTCATGTACTTCTCTTTTGTAGTTTAGAACAGCCATTACTTTGTTTAAAGGTTCATAGTGCTCTGTGTGCGCGCACGCGTGAGCGCATGTGTTTGTGTTTTTCTTTTTTTGGGGGGGGTCAATTCATGGTTTGTTCTGCTCTAGTATTATCGCAAAAAATGCATCTTATACTTTTTTCTGTGGTAAAATTCTTATTATGGTTTAAATCTTTTTCTTCAAGTGGGAAGAGAAGGTTCTAAAAAATTATGATGATTCTGGATTCAAATATCTGGGCTAGAAGCACCTCCTATGAAATGAAAATTACAATTAAATGTTCATCTTTCAGGTCTCATTCGCCTGAAAAGTCTAGAGTTGTCTGACACTGAAGTTGGGAGCAATGGGCTTCAATATATATCAGGTTAAATGATTTAATCCTATATCTAGTTATCTAATCAGAAGAATTTAAAGTCAAGAATTAGCTTGCTAAAGTGCTATTGGGATTGGCTGACAAAACTTGAAATTAGAGTATAGATATGTTAGTTAATACCATTTTTGTACATAATATCTACCAACCTTTGCAATTTGTTGTTAATATATATCATTTTTTAAAAAAAAAAAGTTTTTTGGTGATTGTATGTTCCACTGCTACATAATCATTGAACCACTATGAGTAGGTATTCTATATTTTGCCATTTCATACTATTGCCCAGTACCTTGTCTTTTAGTATTGAAAAGTTGCAAATTTCTGCTAAGAAATTGTTGTTATTTAAAATTGTACTCTCTACTTGATTTATTACAGTTGTCGTTTAGAAAGCACGGACACTATATAGACACGGGACACAACATTGAAAGGGACACAGACAAGGCAACACTATAAAATCTATAGTGTCCACATGTAATTTTAAAGTGTCATGTAATGTCATGTCATGTTTAATACGAGTGTCTACGTGTTGGACATTGACACAGCTCCTTTTGTTAAATATCCGTGCTTTATAAGCTGTAATCATGTTAAAAATCTGAGATCCACCCTTGAAACGTGATCAGAAACTGTTCTATAGAATGTTGGGAGACAAATTTGAGTAAGCCCATTTTTATAAAATATTTTCTCTCATTCTTGCTAGCAGTGCTTGGGTGTTGTTGCTGCTTATTCCTTCTTAATGAGGATAGATACAATTCTTTAGCTTAAGATATCTATTTTTTTATCTGAATATTTGCAGATACATCTACGCCTACACAAACTTCTACATGTCTATCTGTATTCTATGTACTTATCTATTTTATTTAGTCATGGCTGAGATTAATATAGACTGAGCAAGTGCACGTGCTGACTAATGTGATTCCTAATTTTATTCAGGTTTAAACAAACTGGAAAATTTGAATCTTTCATTTACCTTGGTAACTGACAGTGGCCTGAAAAGGCTGTCAGGAGTGACATCTCTTAAATGGCTTAACCTGGATGCCCGTCAGATTACTGATGCTGGACTTGCAAAACTTACAAGTACGTATTTATGTGTTTCTGTTTGATGGTTTCTTCCCAGGCTTTATTTTAAGTCTGGCCATTTGGCGAGTTAATGTATACACTGTGCGGGCTACTATTTAGTGATGAACAAGCATCAATGTTAACCATTGAACACAATACAGATCACTCTGTCTGAAAGATGCTGTATTATATTTCCTATTTGCAAAAGTAGCTAGGTAATAGATTTGCGTCTTTGTGAGGCATCTCTTTCATGTTTTCCTACCTCTTCCCTTTTGAATGGTTCACCCATTTTATTTGTATTTAGAACCTTCGAAATGCTTCTTCCTCCTTATCACGTGTTGGCCATGTGATCTACATATTTATTTTTGTAAACCATGGTCCATATTCCTTGTGTACTTTCAGTTGCTCCATTTATTATTATTATTATTATTATTATGTGAAGTAGAGGTGGGATTTTTGTTCTCTTAAAATTTCACACCGACCTCTGATATCTGTTTTCATATTGCACGTAATTTTTTTTTTTTTTAACATACCATTTAAGTGTGGAAAAATATCTGGAAAAATGATGACATCTTTAGACCCAATCAAGTCTCTTTGAAACTTCTATTTTTTGGCAAGCATTTTGCATGGCGCCTTTGCCACATGCTATAAGAAAATGATTACTTTGGTTTTGAACCTTGGACTGCTCTGTTTCAGATTTTTAAGAATGTGGGTTTTGATTTTGTCACGACCAAAGGGCCACATTAATAGTGAAGTCTGTCCAAAAACTGTACAAAACCAAATTCTGTTTACAAATCAACCGGGACTATGTCCCTCTTTTATGTGGTGCCATCTGTAAGATAAGAGGTTTTCTCTCCCTCCTGCGTCAGTGTCCATATGAATATGTAGTTTACTACTGAGGCCATTTGACCACCATCACCTGTGAAAGTTTCCTTGTGTATGTTATTCTTTCATTCTTCCCCCTCCCCTTCCTTCTTAAAGTATGAAATGAACTATTATCATAATTGCCTTGTTTCTTTTCCATTTGATTTTCTTAGCGTAAAATCTTATTGGCCTTCTAATTTTTAGCATGTTATACATTAATATAAATCTCTCTTTTTTTGATAAAATAATACGTGTTTTTGCGGTATCAACTGCAGCTAGATGGATAATACGCCCCTGTATAGAGAAAAAAGGATGAAAGGATTAATAAGCTTAGAACTCAATAATTCATTTAGCTTCATCTCTATTTGCATTTTTGGCTTTGTTACTCAACATATGCCCATATGATCGGCTTGTCTTTTTTCAGATCTGAGTGGATTGATAAAATTGGATCTTTTTGGAGCGCGAATTTCGGACTCTGGTACAGCATATTTACGATGTATGAATATATTAATCTGACCTTCAGTCCATAGTTGACTTCCTTCATAATTTAATCCTTTTTTTTTATAAAAAAAGTTTTAGCATGCTAACAATAAAATTACCTTGACACACGTGATTGTGAGTCACCAGTGTTACTTGTAAAACATACTACTTATTTCACCAGAGTAGTGATACTCAGGAATCCTGCTCAACACTAGCATACTCTTTGATTCATGTTGATTTCATTCATCGTGCGTGTAAAAATTGCTGATTGACATCATGTGAAAATCTGGGTCTGCATAATCTTGCGCATATAATCATCTTGATAGTTTAATTGTTCTTTCTTATGTTTCCATGTAGCAGACTTCAAGAACCTGCAATCCCTTGAAATATGTGGTGGAGGATTAACTGATGCAGGCGTCCAAAATATTAAAGATCTTGTCTCCCTGACACAGTTAAACCTGTCCCAGAATTGCAACTTGACAGATAAGACTTTGGAATTAGTATCTGGTATATTCTGCTTGTCTTGGTTACTTTGCACCTTCCTTGTAACGTATATTGAACAAAAGTGGTCTTCCTTGTGTGACAAATAGCATACAGACATAAGATCGAAAGTTGAATGACTCAGCCAATTATAGCCCTTCCCCCCCCCCCCCCCCCCCCCCAAAAAAAAAACACAATAAGTTTGACTTGGCTGGTCTTGCAGAGGGTTTACCAGTATGGTACTTGCTATTCAATTTGGCTGTGTAAGTGGAACAAGTTAGATACAGGCACTACAGGAAGACATGTAGTCGGCTTGTTGTTGAGTTTTATAGATAGAAAATATCTTAGGTGGAAAATTTTTTTTTATTTTATGTACTTCTTGATTCTGCTCTCCTTGCTCCATAGTTGGCTGATATATGAAGTTCTTGATTGCTTCTACTGATGCTTTATCTTGCCAAATTGAGCGCTGAATCCTGCTTGCATATGCTTCACCGCCATGCGCACACGCACTGTTACAATTGGGGGTTTTATTCCTTTCTTAATTGACCGCATGTTAACAGTCCTCTCCTGTGCTGTAGCCACTGGAAGATGTTTGCGAGATTTTAACTATGCTCTTATGCTTGAACTTGAGTTTATGTGAATACAGGATTGACTGCACTGGGGTCACTAAATGTCTCAAATTCTCAAATAACCAACAAAGGACTACAGTATCTGAAGCCTCTGAAGAACTTGCGCACTCTAACTTTGGAGTCTTGCAAGGTTACTGCATCTGAAATCAAGAAGCTTCAGTCAGCTGACCTTCCTAATTTGATAAGCTTTCGACCAGAATAGACCTGGAGCATGAGAGAACTCTGTCCCTGCCTGGGGCAGCTCTCTGTACATATTGATAACTCTTTTGTTTTGGATATTTATAAATGGCCATTAAGTAATAGAAGGTAAAATGGGGGCGATTCTCATAAATGTACATATGCAAAGATGTAATTATGCATGTGAATTTCAATTTTTATTATGTCCTTCTTCCTACCCCTTTTCGAGGTAGATGCTTAATGGGGCTTTCTATGCTGTCTTTCCACTGTGTAATAACATTCTGATGTAATTAGTAAATGTTGGAGCCTGTTTGGTATACAAGATGAAAAGAAATAAGATGGTAAATGAAATGAAAAAAGTGACTTCAAAGATAAAAAATGAATCTCATATTTTTACTTAAAAAAAGATAAATATTATTTAGTAATAATTATGAGAATATAATAGATATTATACAATTTATAAAAAAAAAAAGAATCTCTTTTTAAGACCTTGAACAGAGTGCAACAGTATTCATAATATGCTTTCATGATTTAATTTTTCTCAAGTGTTAGTTGGAGGAATCTTATGCTAGCTTAAGAGTTCTGAGATTGCTGACTCGCTTGTATTGTGCTGTGTGTCTAAAAGTTATGATCACGTTTCTGAAATTTATGTACTTTGGATTGACAAGTGTGGGGGAACGCTCTCATGGCCAGCTGATATTTGTCCCTGTACTGCCAACTTCTCTATCACTTGGTAAGGGGCAGAAATAAATAAATAAATAAATGAATATATATATATATATATATATTAATATCCTGCGTCTCTTTTGCAGTTCCAGTTCTAATGTTTTGGTCCTAGATGTTCTTAGATGTACAGAGCCTTTGTCGGATGTCGAGTATTTGACCGTGAAAGCAAAAATTTGCAGCCTAAGCTTATTGAATTGTGAAAATTAAGTCTTCCATGCACCCCACTTTTTTTCATACGAATTTTACTTTTGTATGTTTGACAGTAACACTCGATATTGTGTTGGTAACTTCAAAATTGCAACGATAACTATTTTAGAATCTATGAGTAACAGCATATCATGTGTTAGTGGATAGCATTGAAAGAAGAAATGAAATTTGAAATTAATTACGGCATGCAAATAATGTTCCATTTAAATTATGAGTTGAGTGTCTTGCTTTCCTAAATAATGGAGGAGTCGGGTTTCATTAGACGAGGTTTTTATGATCTTTCAACGAATAGTGACTTCTTAAAGGTCGAAAGGATAAATAGTTGACCATGTTCACCGCGTCTTAAATCTAAGATAAAATTTAATTAAAGTTCTTTACTATTAGGTTAGATAAAAATAACATATTGAAGAATTTTTTTTTTCCTTTATAAAGAATCAATCATATATCATTGAGATGTAATTTATTTTTTAATAAAGAATCAATATATTAAAAATAATTCCCAAAAAAAACTTTTTTTTTGGCCAATAATCATTGCTAGGGTTTAGAGGGTGAGTTCCTAGTCGTTTATCTCAGATGCAACCTTGTTAAAAACTGAATTTTCTAAATTTAATTGCATATTGATTGTGAACGCTTAAGAATTGAACTCTGCAACTATTTTCTTTCTTTCCCTTTTTATTTTTTATTTTGTTATGTGTCTTTTTCTTTGCTGTTCAACAGTAATATAAATTGCCAGTAGTAAGTTAAACGATCTAGTACGAGGAAATATCTGAAAACACTAACTTAATGAAAAGTTACAACTGGATAAGTTACAGAACTAGAAGGAAAGCAAAGTAGCAAACAATATCTGTCTTCAACTGCTTTTGATAACAAAGTTAAATATCCTACTGACCACTGAAAACTGACAATCCAAAGGCAACGTGAGCTAAGACACAGACTAAATGTAATTTGCTACAACTCCATCTTCCCAACGCGTAATGCAAGACAAACAACTATATGTTCTTGGAACTGGAACATCTATGTGCAGTGAAAAGAATAGTTCCTTTCTATAAATACGAAGTTGACTCAACTCCTAAAAGTAACAAGAGAAAAACCTGCAGAAAAAATGAACCAAGGCTGTTTTTAAAGAATGTAAACAAGTTCCATTAAACAATATAGTGCTGAGCAGAGAATTAAGTTGACCCGTAGAAACATCCATCACTTCAACTCATAGTGAAAACAAATGTTTCACGTGATTCCAGGTGTTCAGGAACCAATTTCCAAAATGAAGAAAATTTAACTATATGTCCATGAAATAAATCCTGCATGTAGTGATTTGTGTCTCCGCAGAGACCCTCAGCTATGAACTATGGCAACTATTTAAGGCCACAGTAGAGCAATATGATACCAGCCATTCTTAACTGCGATATCATTTGCAAGAAGCTAATACCAATTTTCCTAGTGTAACATGATAAAAGAAAATTGACATCAAGCATAAAAAAGAATTTGAGAGTCCCTTACAATTACATATTGAGGTGAAATTATTATTGAGAAAACAGCAATTAAGTTAGATGCATGCCATTATACTAGAGACACACATGACACATCAATGCTCAAATTTATAAAAAGCTTTTGCAAGATGCTGTTATATTTTACAGAAATGAGCATATCAGAGAACAAATCACGAAGATTATTGAATGACATAGACAATCAAATTTACTAAATTGTTGAGAAATCGATCAAAGTGGGACTCCTGAACAGAAGTTTATTATTTTCTAGAACTCTTGGAATCTTATAGTTATCTTTTATCATTATATTTAGTTTTTAGGGTTTAACTTGTAATTAATCTCTGTTTTCAAAGTATTGTATATAGAAGAAAAGAGGGGGCTGCCACAAGGTGCGAGTGCGGTGTATTTGTGTACAAGCCTTCCCATTCATCATATTTCTGTTTTACCAAAAATTCAACATAAATAGACAGCAATGATCGTTATCAATATGAATCTCAGTTACCTTTCGATGACAAAACAGCAATTAAGGCACGGGGCGGCATATATTGGCTCTGTTGTTGTCCATCAACTTGGAGAACAAGAAGCAAATCAAACAAGCTCTAAGGCATGATAAATTTTTGAAACTCGCCTTCTGAATAAGGGTTCCAAATGAAATGAGGAAACTCGACTCTGCCACCTTTTAGCTTCATACATCTCATTCCATGCCTGTACTATTTCATCAATGTTGAATCCTAGACCTGTAAATGAAGAATATTAGTATATAAAAATATATCTTCATTCAGATGGGAAGTTTCTAATTAGCAAGGACAAGTACCTTCTGCAGCAGTATTATTTGAACAGTGGTTCTTCAACATTACAGCTATATCTGTTGGAGAAGCTCCAGCAAGTTCAAACTTCTCAACTGCAACTTCCAGACATTCGTGCCATACTGGTAGCCCTAATTTGAATTCCATAATTGAACGCTCATATAGCATGGTACCCCACAAGATATTTATTTGAGACCTCAAATTTGCTGCCTGTGCTGCAATTTCTTCTGATGATATATTTTGCAATAGCGCATCCAATCCCACATTCTGCAAATGTAATTTGAAATCCTTTGATTTAGAGGCTTCACTCAAGCATCGCTCTTCTGATTCTTCCCATATCTGCATTCCTTTCTCCATGTTTTCCTCAGCATTGTTGTAAAGTTGAAGAGCCTCAGCAGAGGGCCATGTTCCTAACTCAACATTACTGCTGATTGCATAATACCAAGAAAGTTTTGCTTGCTCAAACTGCTGTTGCCCTAGTGCCAGGAAGCCTTCATAAAAGTCTAATTTAATTTTAATGGCTGCTTCATATTTTTCTCCTGCTCTTTTATATTCTGTCTGTGCCCATTCATATGAATTTTTTATTTGTTCATGCAGATACTCTTTAGAAGATTCTTCTGTGAAATTCACTTTCTTCCTTGCCCTGGACATGTGAACATTTCCCCAGTTGAACAATGCTAAAGCTGCCATCTCTTGGAACTTAGCTCCTGCCATGTCAAATAGGCCTTGTGCTTCTTCACTTGTAACTGTTTCCTCCATAGCCTCAGAATAGAGCTTCATTCCAAGTTCATGAAAATCTAAATATCTGTCAGATTCAAATCCGACATAGTTCTTGAACAGTTGGGCAAACCGGATTAACCAATCCTCAATGCAAGATGAACTAATCATTTCCTTTTCTTTTACCACACAACCATTCTCAGATGCATTATTAATGTCAGGCTTTTGCCCCTTCTTTTCATTAATTTTCTCAAAGAATGGATCCTGCTCAGGATTGGCATCCACTATGTACAGGCGGATAGAACTCTGTGATCCTGCTGATGTTTCAGCCCATCTTAATTCTTCATCAGAAGTGATTGTGACTAAATCACCTTCTTGGTCCCTGTATTTAACAAGAACTGCTCCTAGGCTTGGAAATCGGTCACTGATAACTTCCCTTAGCTGCTGAAGACTGCAATTAACTCGCAATTCTGCACATCTAATATCCTCACCAAAAACAAGTTTCACTGTTTTCTTAGCTGCATCTTCCTTTCTACCATTATATTTTCCCTCAACAACCTCCTTTGCATGAGCCTTCTTGTCAATCTTTTCCTTGGTCACCTTTTCTTTGGATTTGTTTGCAGTCTTCTTCTCCTCAATACTGTCCTCAGCCTTCTTATCTTCCAACTTCTCCTCAGCTGGCTTTTCTGAAACTGTGTTATCAGCAGCCATCAACTCAACTTTTTCGCTCTTCTTGCATGTCTTCTCTTTTACTACTTCTTCTGGAAGCGCATAAGGAGGTTCAGCATAATCAGGAGGCAATTCAATTACCATGTCAGTTGCTTTTAATCCCTTCTCCTCAAGTGCATTTTTCACCCTTTCTGAAATTTCCAATGCCATGATATTATTTGGCTCCTTCTTCAAAACGGTACTAACATCTCTCAGAGCTAAATCCAGCCTATTTAAAGCCTCATAGCACCTTGCCCTCTTCAAAAGGGCTTTACTGTACTTTGGAGTAACTTCAAGAGCCAAATTGCATTCATGAATGGCCCTTGCGTACTCACCGAGTCCCATCTGCATGTAGCATGCAGCCATGTTACTCCGCAAACTGGACACATCTATATGATTTCTTGGAAGCAATTTGACAGCTTTCTCATATTTTAGCATAGCTCCTTCATGGTCCCTCTTTTGGAACAGCTTGTTCCCTTCATCCTTCAACTCTTGAGACACGGATATAAATACCTCAGTATCCTTATCATAAGCTTTGGAGCTATTATCTTCCACCTTGCTTTGATTTCCACTATTGTCACTTGGTTTTTCTCCAACTTGTTTCTTTTTCTTACCCATTTTGGACCCAAGAAACCTAGCCCAGAAAACCGACTTTATACTTCTCTTCAGACCACAATACTCACAGTTCAATCAAGTCAAGCCCACAAATAAGAAAGATAATTTTCTAAATAAATTAAGTGCATACACAAGATAACCAATCCAAACCCCACTAATACAATACAAGTCCTACCGAGAGTAGACACAAGATAATAACAAAAAGCTTCAGATAAAGCTTATCAACTTACTAGGATGTTCAAAAGCCAACTAAATGATACATAGAGCTATCAAATTGATGCAAGCATATAAATAGCCTAAAGCCCATATAAAACCCAGATGGAGAAACAACGACGAAATCTCTAATTACTAATGGAAGCTATTAGAAAATAAACTTGAAAATCTTGAAAGTTCTGCCACGGGAGACCAACTAGGTTGTCCTCTAGTCAGAATGGCTGAGGTTTCAGAGAATCTGAACACAGCCAATGCATATTAGGATTTGTTTTCTTGCTTATTCAAATTCCAACTCACAGAAGAACAACACAACCCGAATTCGAAAGCAATCAGATATTCCTATCCAAACCTGACAACCCACTTTGTTTCTATCAGAAAAAAGGAAAACCCAGAATTTGGTAACATAGAGGAACTTATCTGGATGACAAATTCTGGGGAGAAGCTGCAAACTTTAACCGAGAAAACCCAGAGGCGAGACGACGACTGAGCGAGAAAGTCTGGGGAGGGATGGATGGAGTGGAAGGAATGGAAGGAAAGAAAAGCAACCCACGTTGGGCTGGTCCTTTTGTAATCTGTAAGATTTTTCAAATCCTTGACGTAAACGCCACAAAAGCGGAGAAAATTCAGAAAATGTTGCACGTTTTCGTTTATCAGAATTTATGAAATACAATGTGGTTTTCTTCTGATTCTCCAAAATATTGACCAAAAATGGTGGGTCCCATATACTCGAGAAAATTAGAGTTGATTGGGAACCGTTTTGAGTTTTTTTTTTGGGAATACAATTACAGTTATGGTTATGGAGTTTAAATTAAAAATATTTATATTGAAATATATTAAAGTTTAAAATTATTTTAAATAATAGAAAGACAAAAAATTTTAATTTGAATTTTTAAGTTATTTTTTTTGTTTAAATTTTTTATTTTAAAAATTTTAAAATTCTTTAGTATAAATATTTTTAATTTAAAATTCTCAACTATGATTTTTTTTAATTATACATAATTTAGGAACAGTTTGGTTTAACCAGTAGGAAGATAGTCTCTTTTATTAAGTATATATAATATTTATTATATTTTTATAATTATTACTTAAAAATTTTATCCTTTTTTACCTTTTTTTTTAAGTAAAGACATTAAATATATTTTTTATCTTTAAAATTATTTATATTATTTTATTCTTCCTTATATCCTGTCCCATTTTACATAACAAACAGGCGAGACTGATTATTCATGGCCGTTGGCGTCTCATGAAGTGTACCATTGTTTTTTTCACGCTGATGAATTTTGTAACTAGATTTTTTCTAGTACTGCATTATATGCATTAAAAGAATATGCTACTAAGGAATAAATAAAATATGTATAAGTCTCACTCTTTTTCTATTCATTTTTTTTAATTGACACTTCCAATTTATCCTCTAGATTAACAAAATCTGCAATAATTTTGCAGTTTCATTGTGCGTGAGACAACTATGCAATGATTGTTAAAAGGCATCTAAGTTCAATTCTTACCGCCTATCTTTTCACTATTCCTTCTAGGTCGTAAACTTTTAATGTAATCCAAAAATTACATAACAAATACAGTTGAGATGATAAATTATTTAAATAATATTTATTTAGAAATATAACATGATATTGTAATTATTTTATTAATATTTTTTGGGGTTGTTTTTAATTTCTGCATTGATTAAATAATTTATTGATCAATTTTGAATAACTGCCCAATAATTTTTTATTTTTCACTAAAAATAATTTCTTAAAATAAAAAAATTACATACCATTACATCATCTTGTGATATTCTCCATTTCTCACATATAGGAATAGGATAGACTCACCAAAGAAAATAATATTAATGTATCAATTGCCATTCCATTGACAAGGTTAACCAAATGAAATAAGTATAATCAGGGGGATTTTTTTTTTCATAAATCAAAGAGTAAAATATATTAACTTTTCTTTCAGTATGATTCAATTATATCTAATTTTTTATTTTAAAAATATCATATTACTCTATTAATATTCAATATATATTATAAAAAATTTCTTTCAATTTATTTTCTATCAATAAAATTAACTACATAATATGAAAGTGTGATTTTATTTTTAATATGATAATAAAGATAACTGATTAAAAAAGTATGTATTGTACATATAGTTAATTTCATTACTTGAAAACAAATTAAAATAAAAAATTACAAAATATATCAAATACAAAAAAATTGAATAATAATTTTTTAAAAAAGAAATGATATTAAATATTAATATAACCAAACTTTAAAAGAAATTAAAAATAAATTACATTCCTTCCCTTAAGATATGCTTAAATGACATAGCCTCTTTTATTATAAAAATATACACAAATCTGTTAAAATATAATAAAAATACTCTTAAAAATAATATTAATTCTTTTTAAAAAAATGTTAAACCTTTATTTCAACATTATTTATTTTGTATTGAAAACTATAAATTTAGCTTATTCTAAATTTTAAAAAATAAATATTTTCATATTAGTCAGACACATTTAATATTATTTGTATATTATATAAATAATGAATATAAATATATTTTAATCAATGTGTATAATTATAATTTATTTTTTGTTATATGAGAAGTTAGTGTAATGCTTTTTTCATTTCATAAAATGAAGAAAATAAATAAATAAATAAATATTTTTAAAAGTATTCTATCAACAAATGATATAATTTTTTCTACACAAAAACAATATCTCTCTATTAAGTGGGAAAGGAGGTAAAAGCAAGAGGACAGAAGAATCTAACAGAAGTCAAGAACAAGTTGGTGGAAAGACAAAGCTGAGCCCTATTTTTTATTTTTTTAATGGTAAAAATGAAATAGTGGACACCTTTTTGCTGGGACCCATACTCTTGATAACCACGTGAGCAAAATAAAGCTAAGGTAACGAACCAGAGTGGGGCCCGCTCAACTGCCAGTCACAGATCGCTAACTGACCTCCGACCTATCACACTGTCACCTCTAGCAACCACTATTCCATCTTTCTGGTTTTCAGAGTATTCAATTCAGCACTGATGAACGGTTCAGATTTTTTTAAGGAAATAAATAAAAGATGAAAGTAATTTTTTAACTGCAAATGTAGAAAATTTAATGATTGAAGTTAAAGAAAAAATAAAAGTAGGGGTGTTCATTGGACCGATTGACCCTAGGAGCCCGCCCTAATTCGGTCTAATCAGACCGGGTCAAAAGTATAAATTGACATAATTTTAAACAAAATTATTCTGAATCGGATCGGGCCATGGACGAAGGTATATTCCGTCCAACTCTCCCTAATAGTTATTTTTTTTAGTTATTAATATCTTGTCATCTTATTTTTTTATTTCATTTCATTATCTCTGTATACTGCAATTTTTATTACTTACGCAAATATTCTTTACTTCTTAATTATTTTTATCATTGATGTGAATCCTTATTGATATTTCATTTGTTAAATAATGAAAAAATATATATTTACCTAAGACTAATTATGTTAGTATATCTTATATTTTACTTGATAATACTAGACTATTTTTTTATTACTGATACAAATATAAGAATTCTAAAAGTCCATTGTTTAGAAATATATGCCTATAAGTTTATATAAAAATATTTTTATATTATAAGTATTAATTTATTAAAAAAAATTAGTTTGGGCGGCCCTAACCCGCTCTATTCCAACATAAATCGGATTTATTAGAGTTGATAAAACCACGAGTATAAAAACAAGTTTCATGTCTTAATCGGGTCAGGTATCAAACATACTAGATGTTCAATTTGATCATTCCTATGTACAGTCATACTTATTAGAGCCGCCTTGGGCCGCCTTAATCCGCCCTAAAATCGGGTTTCTTTGAACTGAGCCAAGCCACGGACATAAAAATACGTCCAAAACCCTAATCGGACCGAGTTTCGGGCCAAGCATCGCCCTGACCCGACCCTGCCCATGTACACCCTTGAATAAAAGGCATGAGGTATGGGCATCTGGCAATACTTAATTGAGCATTGCATTGAATGTCTACAATTGAGGAAATTCGAATTGATCTTGCACCTTCCATTTGCTTCTGGATTCCTTTCTTATGCTTTATATTGTTAACCTCTTCACCATAATATACTACAAATTATGATGTTTTCTAACATATACAGTTAAATATGGATAAAATATCCAAATTTTATAAATTTTATAAAATTTATTTGTTTGAGTCTAATGGTATCAAATAAAAATACATAATATGATTCGTATAGTAATATTATATATATATATATATATATAAGATTTTCGCAATAATTAATTGCTTGTATGACAATAGAATAATAGACAAAAGCGAAATAGTATTGTGTATCACTACAAAACAAGAACAACTATGGAGGATAGATTTTTTAACTGATGATAGGCTAGAGGGTTATAGGCACAAGGTTCAAATGTCTAATTCTTCAATTAAAAACCTCATTATATTGCCAAATAAAATATTATTTCTGCTATCAACAGAAAAAATATCCTTTAAAAACCCATTAATATAACTACCCCATAAATATTAAAAACTGCTATTAGGACTATTAAGTGGCATAAATATTAAAAATCCATAAATAATGAGTATTAATTTCAGGTGGTGAGTATTTGTAGATTTATGACTTTATGTCACATTATGTCATTCTCACGGGCAGTTTCTAATATTTATAAAGTGGTTATGTTAGAGACACGTAGGTGATTATTCACAAGATGCATTGATACTCAAAAATGTACATCTGAATATATTTATATGTTTGATATAAGAGCCATTTCATAAAAGAGTGCAAAATAGTTTTGAGTGTTACGTCCATCATGGAGATTAAATTTTAAACTTGTATTTTAGATATACTTGGCAAAAAGATTGATAGAGACTAAAAAAATAAATTAATTTTTTTAAAGATCTTATATTTTTAATTTAATGTGAAGGACCAAAAATTTAAAAAATATAACTTGGTTTTACTCAAATACTCTTTATAAATAAAAAAAACTACTAACATATTATTATAGTATTACTTGTTGAGTTTAGATATATTATTACCTAGTTTTAACGAGTTTAACTTCATTGTAGCAAATTTGTAATTTTCTCTTCTAATAGCTACAAGGCGATGTTGATAAAATTTAATAGTTATTATATATATTTTGTAGAGCTACTTAAACTTCTAATATTTACTACTTACTCTCATTAAAAAATATTATCTATAACTTTTTATTTTTAAATAAATTTACTAATAATATCTCATTAAAGATCTTAAAAAAAAGTCACAAGTTCATTATAGTGAAATTAGAATTGTTAAAATTAGGTAGTAACATATTTAAAATCAACAAGTAATACTAGAAAAATATGTTAGTAAGTTTCTTAATCATAAAAATGTTTTGATAATAGCAAATTACACTTTTAATCCTTTAATCCTTCACAATAAATAAAAAATATAATGTCTCTAAAAGTAATTAATTTAATTTATTAGTTCCTATCAATAATTTTCCCTTATACGTTTACAGGGAACATCCAGGAAAATATTGCTATATCGCCAGCCAATCATATATAGATTGTTATATATATATATATATATATATGTAATATTTATTATTATTAATTAATATATTAATATTTTAAAAAACATTATATAAAAATATATAAAGAAAAAAAACTAAATTTAACTAAAATAAATAAAATGTAACTAAGAACAATTTTAAAATATTTTCATATAAACAAAGAGATAGATCAAACATAATTAATTATAAATTTTAAAAAATTGACAAATATTTCTCTACATATTTTTTTCCTCTAGCCACTTCCACCCGTCTTTTCTCCGTCGCTCCTTTTTACTTAATTTTCATGATTGTTTTTTTGATACAATTATGAAAGAATACTATTAATTAGAACAATTTTAAAAAATAAAACATATAAATAATGACTATAAATTAATTAAAAATAAAATTAAAACATTGAGAACAACTAATAGGAGAAGAATCAAAACATATATACTATGAAATTAAAATGTTTTATATAGAAATTAGAAACTGTATACATCTACCGGTTGATGCCAAGAAAAAGAAGAAAAAAAATCTCATTACGGACCATGATAGATTTAATTTTCCCTCCGTCCCTTTAAGCCCAACAACTGACGGGCCTTGTTCGTCGGACCCAAAAGGTAATATAAGAAAAAAATTATTTTATTTATCAAATATGATTTAACATTAAAAATTTAAGTAATTTACATATTACTGCCAAGTACCAACTATATAAAATTGCAAATTTGTTCACTAAATTTGGATTCAATTGTCAAATTCATATGTGAGCCTTGAAATTGGTCAAATTGAATCTAAAAACTTTTGTTTCTATTCAATTTTATCCTCAGGAGAAGTACCTATTTATATTAAGAAAATCATAGTTCATTTAATGTTTTAATTTAAGATGGTATAATATTTCTATATTTTCTTTTAGAAAAATATCATATTCAATTTTTTATAATTTTGTTATTACATTTTTATATTAAAATATAACATGTATTATTTTTTAATAATACCATAACAAACAATTATTTAATTTTTTAATTAAACTATATACTTGTCATTATATTATTAAAATATCATGCATTTATTATATTTTAATTAAAAATTTTAATAATAAAAATATAAGTAATTACACGTCTTCTAATCTCATTTTTACTTAACATAAAAAAATATATTTTAATCTTTAAATTTATCAAAAAATTAATTGAAATTATTTTTTATCATAAAAATTAATTAAAATTTCAAAACCTTGAAAAAAAAACATATTGTTAGCCATATTTATTATACGAGAAACTATATTTTATCTTGTTAAATTAATACTTAATTATAAAATAATATATAAACTTTACAATAAAATAATTTTTTTGAATCTTGAACTAAGATAAAAAATTAAATTTCAACTAATTAATTATAAAAATACATATCTGTTACAATTAGTTTTAATTAATATGTTATAATTTTACTTTAGTCTAATATTTAAATAAATATTTGGTTTTTTCGGTAATAATTGAAAAATAAAATATAATTTCCCTTCTATTACAAGTGTTTGGATATTAAAAAAAAGTGTTACGCGTTATACAACATTGTATGACGTGGCAAGCGGTGATTGGCATGTTTGCGTGGAAGCGAAAGGGAATACTTCCACGGAGGCCTCTCTCTCCAAAGCGACCCTTCTTGATCCCTGTCGAAGATTCGGCATAGTCAGGCACCCCCCAATTTGGGATCAGCAGCTATTGATTTTCATCTTCTGAGGTTCTACGATCTCTGATACCATAAACCCTAACAGGAACGAGATGAGGGTATTGTTCTTCATTTTGTTATCTTTCACCGTTTTTAGCTATGTCTTAGCCGACCAGATCTTCCCAGCTCATCTCGGTAATCCAACGCTCATGCCCATCTTTTTCCTTCAATTTGGATTCTTTTCTCTTTTGGGTGCCCAATAATTTGGTTGCCCTTTGACTTATGTCTAATTCTCAAATCCTTGCCTTATCCTTGTTATTGATTATTCAATGTTTTGCTTCCATTGTCAACCACTGGCTTCATTAATGTTTTTTTTGGGGGTCATTTCTTGCCTTTAGTTTAGGGAACTTGAAATGGTCGTGTTTTTTGTTGGGTAATTGGAAAATAGGTGATGAAATTTAGGGAATCTCTTGGTAGGACGATAAGTGAAAATTTAACAATCGCCTGCTGTTCATTTAGGTTAAAAGAATTATCATTATGTGTATGAAGAGCCTCAACGTACTGTTGATGGAAATTAATGTTTTACTTAGGACGTTCAACTGCGTCGTTTTTTGGTCCTGTACTATTCATTTACCCTCATGAATGAGACGCCTGTTGTCTGCATTCCTGCCAAAATGATTCGAATCAGCTTCAAAGATATCTTTACCTGGTTGCAATCTGTTGTATCCAGACTTGTTCTAATTACCAAAATGCAAGTACCAATTCTGTATGCAAGTACAATACGGCTTGAATTCAAAGACCTCATTAACAACTTGGCATGAGTAATTGGCAGTGCTGTTTATTGTGCTAAAAATATTTGAAAATTTATCCTGAAGAACGAGCTGAAACAGGGACCTGAAGATATTTATGGCTATGATCAAGGGTTGAATTCTTAAGTTTGATTTCTGCTACTCAAAGTCTATCTTGTTTATTAGTATAGTATTACCCTACTTAAGTAAAGGATGAGGTCATAGTTCTTATGCACCAAAATGCAAGATCAGATTCTATGCTCTAGATTTTCCATCGCTTATCTAAGCTTAACCAATGACTTAAATGTTAGCAGGAGGCACATTTGGTCGCAGTTCTCGTGAACCAAAGTACAAGATTGAATTCCATCCAGAAGATTCTCCTTTTCATCCTGTAAGCCTGGATAAATTCATATTTATTTGCTCTTGCCTAAATCTGCTTTTCCCTTCTATGGGTTACTCATCTATTGACCTTTGGCTAGATGTTTGTATACTCTGTTAAATTACACTCGAAATCTGCCCTAAAATGCTTTCCTCTTAATGATGAAAAGGAAATGTATTGAGAATTTTCATGTAGAAATGCCTTTACTTCAGAAATTACTGTTATGTCTCTTGAACGTTCAGATTAATCCTATTTCTACTGTTGTCTCAATCATATTCCTCATACATGAATAAAATAAATTAAATACCAATCTTGCTAATTCTGGCTCAGAACATTGGCAACAAGGGCTAAACAAAGGCAGTAGCCCTGAATATGATGATATAAGAAATATTGGAAATGAAAGTGAGTTGGTTCTTTGTGCTCAACCGGCTCAACCGTAATTGCTAAGGATTGGACAACTCACAATTTATGGGATTGGTTTTTCCACTATTAATATTGGACCTTCCAAGTTCTGAGTTATTTGTTGGTGCACTGTGATGGCAAAGTTTATATATCCTTCTCCCATTTTAGGGGTTTTAATTTTATTATCCTTGTTTAATTGGTGAGGAGAAATCATAACTTTGTGCTTTAACCCCCCTCTCCAAGTCTTTTTCCCATTTTTTTAAAGCATTGGTGATGCTTTATTAACAGGATGATGACCAGGAATCTATAGTCATGCCGGATAAGAATGGACAGAAATTTATGTGTTTCTTGCCTAAGGTGGAAAAGGAAAAAAGTGGAAGGCCAGTTATCCAGCACAATATTAGCAGCATGATTGTTGAAACTGAGAAAAGGATTAAGCTAAAGACACCGGATGAATTGTTAGAAGTATTGAAGGACCGATGCTTTATTAGAGTTAGTATATATCAAATTTTTATCTCATATATGATATCTATTTTAAATCATTTTCTCACATTAGCAATAAGTTTGTGCAGCAAGAAGGTTGGTGGTCGTATGAATTTTGCTATCAAAAGAAGCTGCGGCAACTACATGTGGAGGATGAGAAGGTATACTATTAATTCCGTTCAGTTTTGGCCCTTCATTCTATTTATATTAATTTATCATTTCTTTTCCTTCAGGGTAGTAGCAAGAGACGACGAATTTGTGAGAGGAATTAAATAAATGAATGAGTTTAAATTAATTCACCTACAGTTCATGCGAACTTAGTTTTTGAGAGTTGTTTTGTTAACTAGTTGGATCAGACCAATATAATGAAATTCATATGTACTTTTGGCCTTAACATTAGCAAAACAGATTCAATCTTCTTACAATCCATGTGGTGATTGTTGACAGTAGAAGCCAGTTACTGATATCTGTTCATCAATATGGAAGTGCTTTTAGCATTTCTCATTTGTAGTGTCGTCAACTTTTTTTAATGATTATTTGACTTGTAAATCATACTTATAATAATTGGATGTACTTTTCCCTTTGTTCCAGGTGGTCCAGGAGTTTGTCTTGGGAGTGTATGATGAAGAGGCTACAGCTGCCTTTAACCAAAATCTTTCTGACATTTCTACATTGAAGGATCCTCGTTCACAAGATGCATCTCAAAGGTACCCTCCATCTATGAATGTTAACCAAGTAACAGGGCAGGCTGAACTTGGAGAATTGTTTCATATGATACAGGATGATGGAATAAATACTCGTATGTATTAATATTGTTCATGCAGGTACCATGCTCACCAATATACAAATGGTACCGTATGTGACCTTACAAATAAGCCACGAGAGACAGAGGTAAGAAATTAAAGAAATCTGTTTTTCTTTTCTTTCGTCCACAATTCATACTGATTTCAAATTTTCATTAAAGGTGAGGTTTGTATGCTCGGAGCCAAGAGCAATGATTAGTTCTATCACAGAGCTTTCCACTTGCAAGTATGCACTTACAATTCAGTGCCCTACTTTATGCAAGCACCCGTAAGTCCTCTTTTCCCCTTCATCTTTTATGTGAGAAGTGCTCAAGTTACCACTTGTGTTTGCTGAGCTATATCATGTTTTATATATGTATGCTTTTAATTTACCTGCATAGATTGTTTCAAGAGGAGAGACCAGTGTGGCACACCATCAACTGTAATGTGCTTCCAAAGGATTACAAGGAAACTAGAGTGGGACAAGAGAACAAAATTACCGAGATTGTTATGGTCACAGACACACAAATTAATGATTCAGAACAATGATGTAAATATACACAATGAGTATGGTAGAAATCAAGTAATTTGTAAACAGGGTCCTATTTTCAATGGATGGATAGACAACTCTAATGCTTTTTTAATCTTTGTCATAATATCAGATTTTCAGTGGTATAGTTGATCTTCAAAAGGCTCTTGAGGTTTCTGGAATTTATTTCCTTGTCACTTTTGGAAGAACTATTTTGCAAAATTAAATTGTAGAAGAATCAACATTATGGTTGGAATCTTATTGAAAAGTCTTGGCGAGTAAGCATTTGATGTTTTCTGGATTCACTTTTGAATACACGTAATCGATTAAGGACGGGGAAGTGATAAAGCATCATTGTTCTATGATATAATCTAAAAAATATAACAAACAAAAAGTATCATTATTTGACAACTGAAATATATTTTTCCCAAATAATAATTGGTGATATATATCATAATGTCTTACATTACATCATCTACGAAAATTAAAGTCATTTTAAAACTGGCATTTTCCCTTGGGGGATGTGGTCATGGAAAGGAGGGTTTTTTGACATAAATATACAAGAAAAAAAAAATCTAACTTTTAAAATATATTCTTTATATATATAATAGAATTTAAAAAAAATTAATATCGGATGCAAAGCTACTGGCTCCTGTCTCATATTAATTTTTTTTAAAAAAATTTTGTTATATATACAAAGAATATGTTTTAAAAGTTAGATTTTTTTTTATTTTTTTGTTTTTTTATATATTTACGTCAAAAAGCCGGGAAAATGATTGAAGTTGGATTTTCACTGAAAAAGAAAGTACCATGCATCTCCAAATATCCTTTTTTATTTTTTTTTAAAAGATGAAACATCCCTAAATATCACGTTAATTAGAAATATATAAATATCACATTGTCCCTACAAGGAAGAGCAAGACACACATTGTCCCTACAAGGAAGAGCAAGACACATTTCACCCATATCATCCTGTTATTTACATAAACTAAGCATTATTCTTCATAGCCATTTTTTTTCTTACTGGGAAGGCAACTTTTGCCCACCGCTGCTGCCTGCTGACTCCACCAGAGCCAGGTACTTCGTTATGGCCTCCCCTTCTATATTAACTTCGATATCATAGTCAGCCAAGGCATCAGCTTTTGCTATATCTGCAGAAAGCTCATCTTCCATTTCCACATCTCGCTCTTCTGCCTTGCTGAGATCTTCTGATAGACCCTCAACATCGTCAATTAGGCCTAGAACGTTGGAACCAATGTTGTCTGGCAAAGGAGCAGAAGAACTCGCACTGTTATTGGCGGCAGCAGTTGAATTTGCTTCAATTTGCATGTTGTTGGAAGCCAAGGCCGGGTTTTCCTCAAGTTGTCCGATCAGTCTTTGCATTACTTGATCCAAAGTGCCACCAGCCTCGAAAGCAGATACCACTGCAAGCAAGAAAGCAATATCGGAACCCAGTAGAACAGATGTATCGCTTGGTCATTCATAGAAGCTAAATGACTCAAGTACCTTTTGATCTTTCAAAACCCATGCGTACGAAATTTTCAATTTGAGACTCTGTTGCTTGCCTCAGTCTTTTCCTTTTCCTTGTCTCGATATGAACCTTCACGTTGGTGAGCGTAATTAGCACTATTGTTTGAAGTTATAACATGCAGACAAAAAGATACAAACCTGTAAAGCAGAATTAGTTTCTGGGTTTGTCAGATCATTCAATGCCTGATCAAAATCATTTTCATTTCTTCGAAGGGCTTCAGCTGCAAGGTCCTTCTCAAATCTGCCAGAACCAGAAGGATTGAGTTAGACTAGTTTAATAAGGAAGTTCTGTGGAGTAACCTTTTAGTCATAGATCATTAGCGGTGATTGGCAAGAAGAGATAATACAACGATAGATGTCACAACATGAATAAAGTAAATTACACTGACTTCGATTTGCCTAATTTTAATTCAACTCTCCTATTGTTAGAAATTACATACGTCCTTTGACTTCGATTTTTCACAATCACCTATATGGAAGAAGGGAGAATATGTGGCATTGTGTCTGGAAAAACTTTAAACAAGGGCCAATTTGTTGATGAATATTCAAAATAGAAGAGGTTAGTGTAATTTTTGAAAGAGATGAGTTTAAGATTAGCAAATATCAAGAGAAGTCAATGTAGTCTACTGTAAACTTATAATAAAAAGCAGAGTCACAAAAGAGCTACTGACAAGTTATTGATGTCATCACCAACCAAACACATAATTTTATTATGTCATAAAGAAGTTGCCCCCTTACATGTGTAATCTATCAAATGACCACTTCATCTCAAAAGCTAAAGTTGTCAAGTGGAGGCCCGTAATTGGTTTTATTAAGATATCTGCTACACTCAGCTTCACATGAAAGTACTTTGGGCTTTAAGTGGGGCTACCATACCTTATGATAAAACTGAACTTTAATTATGAGAATAGGGGGCAACAAGATCAAGCCTTTGACCTCTTGGTCACAAAGGCTTTAGTATCATGTCAAAAATCATTTCATCTCAAAAACTTAAGTTATTAAGTGAAAACTTACATGATTGGTTTTATTAATATCTTTAACATGATCAATGCAAGACTAAATTAGTACTCACCCCAAAGAGGCCAGATCCTTCAACTTCTGTAGGTCCACAGCTTTCTTTAAGGGTGTCAACCCATAACGCTTTTGCTCCCTGCATTTTTATTTTTCAGAGGTGCCGCGATGGGGAATCCTATTTAGCAACGATATACCATACAGAATACAAGTCAATAAACATCACGTTACTCACCTAATTTCTTTTCTTCTTCGATTATCTTCTTCCTGTTTTTGCATTTTCTTTGCCTTCTCCTCCTCAAGAAAATCGATGGCACCTCCCACATCTTGATTGTTCATCCGTAATGCTCTCTTTGCATCACGTTCTTTGAAGCCCATGCTCATAACAAATGATAAGGCTTCATCAGGCACTTGCAGCTGCAAAATGCACAAGGTTGTTTCTAGGGTGAGAGACAAAAGAAAGAAATGTACATTAAAAGATGAGCCAGCTATCATATTGGTACCTGAAGGATATCAATAACATTAATTTAGTCCTTGAAAGTTTATTACCATTAATTTAATCCTTGAAAGATTCTAATGACATCAATTTTGTCCTAAGTCAAGACTAAAATGATGTATTATTTTAAAACATTAGGACTAAATGATGTCAACAAACTTTGAAAGACTAAATTGATGGCAACAATATCTTTCAAGGACCAACATGATAGTTTATTCTTAAAAGACTTAGCTAGATCATGTGTCTTTTTTTACTTTCCCTTGAATAAAGAAAAGAAAGGGGGTCTAGACAAAGCAAAATATATGGAAATATTAATTTTAAAAATATCTGAAGGATAACTGTAACCAATTATAATGCTAATAAAACAAGGAGACTGCTAAAAAGAAATAGTTTTGTAAGATGTGAAGTCACTGACTTTGACTCGTAATTTCTCACAATACGCTATGATAGTTTAGCTAACCTGGATGAATTTTGCTTTTGCAGAAGTCAGCACATCTCTTGATTTATCCAACTTACCACTATGATAAGCCACCACCCCTTCAAGTAGCTCTAGTCTTAAACGCCTATATACACAGTGCTTGAAATTAATCTACTTCACATAGCAGCACAATAATATTTTGAGCATTTCTAAGGAATAAGAAACTGAACAGCATACACAAACCACTCACAGCGCAAGTTCAGGATAGCGACCTCCCTGTAGTAGTCTAAGGCGGTGGGAATCCTTCCCATGAGCACGTTCAATTCCAGCCCTAGCCATCTCAAGACGCTTTCCTGCCTCTGATAGCCATTTGATGTCTTGGATCATAAAGTAGCACCACACCATGTCTATTTGTAGTATTGGGACATTGTCAATAAGCTGAATGGACAAATATTTCAAATCTCAAGAAAAGAACATCTGTAGGAAATTATATTAGAAGAAACCAAGAGAAAATAATTATGTTTGCTGGCTCAAATGAATTTAATAACCTTGGAAGAGCAAAACAACAGTAATCAACATTGAAGTGAAACCTAAGGGACATGTTATCAGAACTTAGTGCAAAAATTTGCACTATACAGCATAAGCAAATTTTCCTTTTGAAAGAAGGAAGATTTTCAGATAAGTAAACTTTTTAATTTAGTTGTAAGTATGGTAAACTATTTCCTACATAGTGAAGCACCTTCATTACAAAATGCATGTCTGCAACAAGCACTTCAGTAAGGAAAAGCTCACTATTGACATCAGTCAAATATTAAAATGAGAGGCAACTTCTAAGCAGTTTCAGTGAGTTGACTATCTAACCCCACTATACCATGACTTGGCACAGATATAAATCATTTACAAATAAGTTCTGTCATATATGCCTTTGTGGATAAAAATTGCATTACTCACCTCAATGACCTTTGGATCACAAAGAGAGAATGCCTCCTGCAAAAGAAATTAAGTCTTCTTTGGATTATTACATAAAAAATAGAAAAGGAATTAAGCCATGTCATGTTAAAACTTCATGGATAAAAATGATTTTTTTCCAACAAAGACAATCTAAACTTAGTATGACAGAGCGAAGGTTTGATTACAGAGCCAGGGACTACAACTACGGTTCATGCAAGGTAAACTATGACAAACACAAAAAGAATTAATGAACCTAGTAAAATTGAATTAATGAACTTAGTAAAATCCTACTTAAGGTCTTACTAAGTTAAACTTAGCAATATAGAGAGAGGGCTTGAAGTGCTGAACCAGGAACTAACAGCACAGTGTGTGCAAGGTAAACACCAGTAAAAATCAATGGAGTTAATATAATCTTACTTAAGGGGTTTAAGCAGTAAATAGGATTTAGATGTACAGGATAATAAGGACATTATGTTTGGGAAGTCTTTGGCCTAATTCATGGAATCATGGGGCCATTGGATTATCTCAAGAGAGACATGTTGAGTCCATGTTAACCATATCAAAGTGAGTATAACTGTGATCAGGCAAGACTCATCATATTAATAATTTCCCTTCCAGGATTATACCAGTTCTATCAATTTAGAGAAATTCATCAGGAACTGACCTCTCCCATGGACAGCACTTCTAAAGCATCATTGTAGTTTTGCTGCCTAATAAGACTCTTTCCATTTGCATGAAGCATCAGTCCCATCATTACTGCCCTGCCATATGACAGCTTGAGCCTTAATTGGATAATTAAAACGGAATCTAAAGCCCTCAAACAGCTTGCTCAATCTAGATGAATTTCTTGAAATGTCACAAGTTATATACCTCTGATCCGTCTCAGAACCTAAATGCACTTTTTGTCCACTTTGATCTTCGACTTCTATGTTGAAGTCTTCCACAGGTAATGAACCATCAGCATGCCTTTTGGCAAGTGTAGTGGCAGCTGCCCTGTTTACAGCAGATGCAAGTAAGCCACAGAAAATTAAAGGACAAAATCAAATCTTCTTGCCTATCAAAACCATTACCCTAGGAAAAAGGGGGGTAAAGGGTTAAGGGTGACCGGTGCAGTAGTTAGAGCACAGATAAAACTTGATTGAGATAAACATAAAGAGTAATTTGAAAATATTACCTCCCCCTTGTTTATGAATCATAAAATATCATGGAGTAGCTCGAAGAACTCTAGCGTGTAAATTAATCAGACCAGAATTCTACAACATTTAGAGAAAATTGTCACTTAATCTTGCATAACTCTCAGGTACTCATAAGGCAGGGTACTAGTTCACATTTCAGTTGTCCATAAACTGCATTTGGACAGAAGGCAGCGGGATAAATTTGTGAATTACAAACCTAAAAGTACCTATATAGGCCTTAAAAGCTTCTTGTTTTTTTTTTTGGGTGGGGGGGTGTATTGCAGGATTTGAACGTAGACACTACCCGTATCGCACTCCAACCTTACACCTGGGCTACCCCTGACTAAACATATTCGATACAAATGTAAAAGAATTTCCTGAAAATACCGTTATAGGAAACTTCAAAGACCCAAGCAACAGGAAACAATTGTTTTATATAACTTCTAAGCAACACTAGGCAATTATCTCAATTAATACTTTCGTGTGAAGACACGATCACAATCGAATTGACAAGAATTGCACAGCTAAACAAAATGAGATACACTAAACCACTTAATCAGTGCAATCTTCGAAGCACATTGGCTTTCAACGAGCTAAAAATCAGCAAACAGATGGGAAGTCAACAAAATTGAAGTGATGAAAGTTCGAATTTTTATTCTAACCAATTGAACAAGTAAAACATGATTGCTTTTTAAAAAAAAGCAAAAAATGAATAAAAACAAAATTAGTCACGTACTTGACTCGGGCAAGTCTGCGAGAGCGTTCCTCCTCGGCTATCAGAACCTTCCCTTCGTCAGCATGGACACGACTCGCAAGAATTTTGGCGTTATTTTTTATACCCAGTTGGCTTAATTTCTCCTGCCCATCACCGTCTTTCAAAATTTTCCCAGCACATATCAAATTGATCGAATCGACGCCACAGTTGGATCGCTTGGCGACTTCTTCCCTCAACATGGGTAGCGTCCAAGTCTCGAGCTCTACTTCTAACACTCCCGCCCATGTGCCGGCAATCTTCAATTTCGCCATGACAAAGCAGAAAGAATTTGGATAGTGAAACTACAGAGAGTGGAATTGGGACTTCGGAGATTGTGACGAAGACCGATGATTCCAGCAATGCGCTGATGTCCCATACCCTTATATAAGCTGCGTAAAGGCACAGTGGAAAATATATAATATTGTAAAGGCTTTTCTTGGCAACGAAGTTTGAACACTTGCATTTGTATGATGTTTTCATTGTGCCCAAAAATATTTTTGTAATTATTGTCATTCTTTTTTAATATATAAATAATTTTATTTAACTTAAATTTTAATTTAATTATAATTTTTAAATTTAATTACATAATATTTATAAATATCGAAAATAAATTTCAGAAATTTTGATAATTGATTATTCATGTCTTTAAAAAAAGTAATCATATAAGGCTGAATTACATAAAATTTTTTATTTAATATAATTTTATTTTAGATCTCATGACAAACATATATTACCTCAATTTTTTTCTGAAGAATATTTTTTTATTTGTATTGGTAAATATAGTTCCAATTTTCCTTTTTGGTATGAAAGGATGGATTGTCTTGATATTTAACCTTTGGATAAGTCTCTAAATAATAATAATAATATAATATTTAAATAGTTAAATTATATGAATATTCAAAATACAAATCATAATTAAATTTTACTTTCTTATTGTTCAATTTTCACAAACCTCATAAAAGGTTTTTTTTTTTTTTTTAAAGAAAATCTAATGTTATTTGCCTGAAAAACTTGCCCATGCAGGTAGAAGTGTGATTACGCTTTGGGACTTATAATTTATAAATGTGTATTCTATCTAACATAAAATTTTTTTTAAATGTTTCCACGTAATACATGCTAGCGCGTGGGTATCCAATGTGTATGTTAATTTATTTTTATTTAAAAAATTAAAATGATTATTTCTTGCTAGAAAAATAATAAATCAATTTTTAATCACTCATATTTTATGTGAATAAAAGAAATATTTTTCATTTTAAAAGTAAAGAAAAGAAATAGTGAAAAGTTATAAATTATTAAGTAACTATCCGTCACTATTTTTTATGATTAAAATTACATATTATAATTATTAGATAATTACGAACATTTTTTTAGAAATATTATTTCACTTTTGGTGCTTATTTTAGACTAAGACCTCAATAAAATACCAAATATATATATATATATATATATATATAGAAATAAGACTAAGACCTCAATAAAATACCAAATATATATATATATATATATAGATATCAAGAAGATAACTATACCTCACCTATAATTTGGCAAACGGCATAACATTAAAGGAAAAAAAAAAAGGGGGTTGGATGAGAGCATTAAAAAAAATTATTGTCTTAAAAAGAAAGGAATTGTGAAAAATGAAAAGAAGATCATGATATTTGGGCCATGACTTTCCCTGTTCAATACCCAATCAACTTTTTTTTTGGGGCATATATTCGGAGTACGATTTGATATTGGACTTACCCATTCCTGAAACCCAGAAGACCAGATAGGTATCTAAGCCAAACTTAAAAATTCTTAGACTATGCAACGCTCTCTAAATTTATCATAATCCAAGCAAATGCTTATATATAATTTTTCTTTTTCAATAGAGGAGTTTACAGTTTGGTTTACTGAATTTGACATATTTATATATGGTATTCATAATTAAATTTATTTCACCATCTCTACTCTTGGTGCCTATTTCAATCTAATTACCTCAGCCTCAACTCTTGTCTGTAAACTTTTCAAGCGCCAAGCATTACACAGGTCGTTGAATTTCAGTCAATTATTGCATACTACGAAGTCTACTTTACCTTAAATGGTGTGAAGGTGAGCACTTGAAAGCAAAGTGTGGTAATGAATCAAAAGATGCATGTTTACATTAAAGTTCTTCCAAATTAGATTACAGTTGAGAAAATCCATTAATTGTTCATTAGAAAGATCAATTATGGTAGTGTAAGCAAAATAGACAATGCCAAGGGCTTATTGTAATTCTGTGAAGTTTTCAATCTGCTAAATGAAAGTATCAATTGTTACCATTAGAATTAAGAGCAAAACTCAACTCAAAATTTTTTTTAACTTGTTAATTATCTCAATTGCAGTTTAAGGCATGTTTAGTATACATAATGAAAATGAATGGAATGAAAAAGTAATTTTAAAAATAGAAAATAGCCCACATACTTCCATTTAAAAAATACAATAAAATTATATATAAACTATTGAATAATGAGTATAAGGACATAATAAATATAATTAAGGAAAATGATACCAAATAAGGTGTTGAATATCAATTTATATCTTCATAATTAGTGTAAATATTAAAAAATATATACAAATACTTTTGAAATTAAAATATGACTAAAATATTTTTTAAAAAATAATAATTTTATTAATATATATAATTAAAATTTTTATTTTAACGTTATTTATTATGTGTTAAAAATATAAATTTATTTTATTTTAAATTTAAAAATTTGATTACTTTTTATATTATTCAAATATATACACAATAGTTGTTATATGAGGAAATGGATATGAGGAAAATGGATCCCCTCAATTTAAAGAATAAATTGAAAGAGTAAATTTATGAGAAAGAAAGAGAAAGGAAGAAAGATAGTGAAGGGATTTATTTTCATATATTAGATATATAATAAATATAATAATAGTTGGATTAAAATAAATCCAATTATAACTTATCTTTTATTATAGAAAATGTTAGTATAGTGTCTCTTATAATTTTAGGAGAGAAAGGTGAAATTTTTCAAATTAAAAGAAATATTGTATAATTTAAATATTTATAATATATATATATATATATATATATATATATAATTTACTTTAGACATAATATGTAATTAAAATTTTTGAGTTCGGGGGTTGTGCTATCGAATTTAGACAAAATATAATATATGGGAGGATAACTCTTTATATTGTAATATTTGATTTATTAATTTTTGATAAAGTAGCATATAGGTAATGGAAGCCAAATCGATTTGACTCAGATAGAGGAAACGCAAGAAGAAAAAGACGTAGCAAATTTGCGGGCGCCATAAAAAGCTCACCCGCTGGTAGCCATAAGCACATATAAAGCAAGTGCTTGTAATTGCTCCATTATTGAATAAAAGGTGGTGGCAATCAAATCAATTGGTCTAATGTCGCAATAACTCGTACACGGTATTATACCGCTTCAATCTTTGTGTAATAAAACTTGGTATGTTTTTAGTTTTTCTTTATCTTTTAAGAATTAGGATTTAATATAATAGATACAAATTATAGTCATAAGAATACAAATTTTAACTATGAGAAAAAATTACATTTTAAGAATTTTATTATACTATATAATTAAAATTTTTTAAAGTATAATTTTTTTAGTAGTTAAAATTTGTATCTTATAATTGTAATTTTTATCTTCTATATTAAATCCTAATCCTCAAAAAGCAAAAAATAAATAAATAGATAGATAAATAATACAACAAATTTTGTTACTACATGCGGTGCAGTAAGATCTCTATGCAGAGGATCTATTGTGTAACTTTATCAATTTTTTAGAATCAGGATGGCAATGAATATTTTTGTAAAAGTTTTAATCTCGATATAAATTATTTGCCTTGATTTACGCTGAAAAAGTCAATAAAGTAAAACGTGCTAAGTTGGGTCGAACACCATATGAAAGCAGTACCAAAAATAAAGCCCATATTAACCGTTAAGTCATTACTTATGAAGCACATTGAAGTTTTTTTTTTTTTAATGCGAGAGTCGTAGCAAAAAAACCAGTTGAACATGAATGTTTTCACATGGTAAGACTTAAATTTCTACCACGATGGTTCCTAGTTTTCTATGGACTTCAGCTGATGAGGCATAAATATTTTAGTTGCAGCAGAAATCAAGGCCAACCATGGCTAGGGGTTGAGCTGCATAATGGTACCACCACAACTGCCATTCGTAAATTACATATATAAAGTATTTTATTCAACCTTTTAACTAAATTTTTCAATGATTAAGATTATCTTTGAAACATATCAGAAGACTTCATCTTATATGGGTAACTGAGTAATCTCTTTAGCTTCTAAAATGAATTTGATGCCACATGGTTGCATTTTTACTCTTTTTTTTTTATAGATGTATTTAGATTTAATCCACTGCGTGGTCTGATGATTTTTTTTTTTGTTATTATGGTGAGATTCCCAAACTTTGTTTAAGTTATTTCCTTTCCAGACAATTTTAAAAATACTTTCTCATATATGCTTGAAATATTTAATATTTTAATTTTCAAATATTTGTGTTATTGAATAATTTATTTTAGGAGTGCATACAAGTTAAATTATATTGAAAATCAACTAAACACTTATCGTGGTTGAATTATTCTGAAATCATACTATTTTTAAATTTTGATGGAGTGAATTGAACTTATAAAATTTTTATGTTTATAAGAATTGATAATTTTTTTTTAATCAACATTGAATCATATAAAAGTATGAATTAAGAATGCGGATCATCTAAAATGTCAAAATGATACAATGTCTTTGAAATGTTGTGAAGTGGTGCAGTTTGATTTAATTAATAGAGATGTGGCAAAGCATTTGCCATTAATTTAATCAATGATTGAGATAAAAACAAAATGAAGCCACTAAAACATATTGTTTAAAGCTAAATTTTTGATATGTTCTTCATTGAAGCAAACCATTAGGGCTCTTTCCCTTATTATGTGCCTTGCCTTCTATCTCATTTATTTTTCTCATCTTGGCACCCATTTTGGAGCAAGCAAATTCTAATTAGAAATCATGCATCCCTACAATCCAAAATGAAATCACATCAGCAATCCAAGTCCTATGCCTTAAACTCAAATTTATATGAGTAAAGTGGGATGGCACAAAAGTTTCTAGAATGAGTCAAATAATATAACCTCAAAGTACTTGATAAGTAAAACTTAACACTCAATTCATTTTTACAATTTCGAACAATTCATTTCTACAATATCAAACTCCAACCAACTTGCCCTGTGATAGAAAAAAAGATATTTGGCAATCTCTTACTTCATTCATATGTATATTAAAGAACTTGTTGAGGCTGCAAATAGACTAGAACACACAATGTTCAGCTACTTTGCATTTTCATTTTGTATCGTAGTTATTGGTTGAATCATGTTAGCTAATCGGAAAATCTAGAGGCAAAACAAACAATTAAGTTTAGAGGAACTCAAAATCCAAGCAAAAATAAAAATAAAAAATTGAGTTTTACCACAAACAACCAATGCAAAATAAGTGACTTTCCTGAATATCTACCATCTAGCAATAAATTTTGATTACTTCAATAGATATGTTTCTCTCCAAAAAACACTTTAATTTATATTCATGCCAGTGCAACTTAATAATTAATCAATCAATTAAACTCTGAGTGGGATACATAATAGCAAATACTATATAGTCTACGCCAAGTATTGTCAAATGCGATTTTATCAAATGATAGAAATTCTTAAGAGCTTCTTTTTGCTCCTCCAGTTAATTTAAAACGTAAAACAAAAAAAATTAAATTTTGCAACTTGAGATATAGGATACTTTCTTAGAAGATGATTTCAGAGGTGCTACATAAATTAGTCATCGTCCTATAGTCTTAAGAAATTTTGTACATGATAAAATAATACTACTTCTAACCTCATATATATAAAACTTTTCTCAAACTTAATTTAGTCTAAAATATAAAAAATAAATAATTAATATTTAGTATATTAATTATAAAATTTCAATTATATTCTTCATTAAATGATTTTTTTAAAATTATAAATAGTAGTTGTCATTAATTTAAAAAAAATACACACATTAAATAGGAATATTTTTAAAAAATAATTTTTATTTAAGATAAAATTAAAAAAATTAATTATTTTTAATTAATTTTTTTAATTCTTGTAAATTAATTATTTGTTCCAAGATTGGATACAATCTAGAAATCATAAAAAAAAATTGAAAACTTAAGAAAACCCTATGAATTAAAGGAGGCAGGTAAGCAGTAATTAATGGGGAGCATGCATGAACATTAAAAGGTGGGGGTGGTTTTGGACTTATGGCGGATTGTGATCTGCAAAATGGGGAAGTAGGTTACCAAATTGACTTGCGCTTAACCACTTTCTTTTTTCTCGGTGAGGCCCTACTACTTTTAACCCATTTTTCCCCTCTTTCGTTGCGCACTGTTTTTAAGAAAAATCTTCTATATATTATATAAAAATATAAAAAATTATTATTTTAAATAAAGTCATATTATGAAAAAGATATGAAATTAATTACACTTAATATCTTAAATTAAAAAATGGATGTTGTAATTAATTTTAAAATTTAAAATTATTTTAAAAATTCAAAAATACAGAAATTTTAACTATAACATTTTATTTTTTAAATACTAATAAAAAAAGAAAAATAAAATTAGATAAAAAATAAAAATAACTTATAAATTTTATAATATAAAGTGTAATTTTTTATACTTAAAAATTTTAGATATTTAAACTTTGAAAATAACTTTAAAATTAATAGAAAAAAGATTGCCAAGTGTAGTAGAAATATATTTTAAATCTCGTTTTGAGAAAAAAAGTTATGAATTATATTTTGTTGAACAATCTTAGATTAAGGGAAAAAAGGAAAAACTTTTGCGAGGGATTCGCGGTCATTTAAACTCTTAAAACCAGACATTCCGAGAGCTGTTGAGTTTTTTCTTTAATGTATAATTTTTTTAATCATATTAATTTTGAAAGCTTTCTTCTATATAGTTCTGAAAACGAAAAAATGCACAAATATTTTCTATATTTTGATTCATTTGCAAAAAGTCATTATATAATTTGAAACTAGCATAATAAATCTATGTATTTTAGCATACGTGAAAGAAAACCCCTCCATTCACATTTTGTTAAATATTTAACATAAAGATTATCTGTCGTGACAAAAATAAATAAATACATAAATGTTATATATACGCGTGTGAAAAAGACATATGGTATAATTTGATTGGTCAATGCTTTTAACATTTTTTGGTCCATTTTTAATTTTTTAATTTATTATTTATTTACAAATGATAAATTATAAATGGCATTGGCCAATCAGAATATGTCACATGTTTTTAAAATATATATGATATTTTTGTTAAATATTTAATTAAAAAATAGATGGAAAGAGTCTATTTTCTTACTCGGGTTTATTATGCGCTCAAAATACATAATAACCGTTTACAAATAGATCAACGTACAAGGGATGTTGATATATCATGAGTTTTAAATGGCTTCAAAAGCCCATAAAAAATCATTAAATAAATTTATTATTTGTATTCTATACAAGATTAAAAGAAAAAAAAATACTAAACGAAATCTTAATCTGTCAAATTGAGGGGGCTAAGTCAGAAAAACATATAAGGGAGACAGTGAAAGTCATTGTATTTGAAAGAAATAAAGTTTGTCCTTATATTTTTGTTTCTACTTGAATATAATTAGTTCTAGATTAAATTGTGCCTAAATTATCAGTCTTTTTTAGTCTTCATCCCACAAAACTAATAATTATACAATTACATTTTAAAAATAAGAAACTTATTTCTATTGTTAAATGATTTAGAAATATTAATTCGTATATTTATTTAATTTTTAAAAATAAAAAGTAAACAATATAATAATACATTTAGGGATTAAATTTTCTTTATGTACTATATAAATTCTTTTATTAAAATCAAAGTTTTTTTTTTTTTCTTTTTGAGCAAGGGTTACATCCCCAGTGGATTCTTTGTTGTTTTAAGATTTGAACTATTTAGATTTCAATTTTTTTATAATATTTTTAGACTATATTCTATATATATATATATATATATATATATATTTTTTTTTAATTTTTAGTTATACATAGATAATTATTTTTATCTTTAAAATTAAAGAATAAATCTTATACATTTTTTAATTTATGTAAATAACCTTTTATGTTATTTCATTAATAAAACTTGATACATCACTAATAATAATTTTTTTAATTTTAATTTTTTAATTTTAAATTCTGTTGATGAAATAATGAACTAATTAATAATAAAATATTATCTATATAAATTTAAAAATTTAATAAAATTTATTATCGAGTGTTAAAAATCAAGAAATTATTTACAAATAATAAAGTTCAAAGAAATTATATATAATTTTTTTTTTTCAATTCCAACTCTCTATTCACCTTATAAATGTAACTCTCTGCGGTTGAGTTAACTTTTAATCTCATGCCTTCCCCATATGCCATTTTGTGTGAACTTTATATAGCCGACCTACTGGTGGTTACCTCCACATGCAGCCACTTAAGTAGCATCTAACTCTGGCACCACATTCATGTACTTCCTCTTCACTTCTCACCCCGCCTTATAAATCCCAACACAAATCTCACCACACCCAACCATTTTTGCACAACTATGGACTGGTTCTCCTGGCTCTCCCGAACCAACCTCGACCCCTCTCTCGCCTACGAGTACGGCGTCACCTTCGCCCGCAACGAGCTCGAACCCCGAGACGCCGCCTTCTTCGACCATGAGTTCCTCCAGAGCATGGGCATCTCCATCGCCAAGCACAGGCTCGAAATCCTCAAACTCGCCAAGAAGGAGAATGGAGCCAACAACAAGCTCTCTGGGATCTTCAAGAAGTGTTTGAGGAAGTGCGTGAGCAAGTTTGTTAGTTCTCGTGATGAGGCTGTGAGAGAGTTGCCACCTGAGCCCAATTGGCATAACGAGAGGAGGAGAGGGCCCAAGCCCATGGGCATGGCCAATAGAACAAGAAGCTTAGCACTTTCTGGGCCTTTGGATGGGCGGGTGAATGAGAAGGTGATTACCAACAACAAAGTGATGAAGTTATCTGGGCCCCTTGATGGAAGGATGTTGTACACAAATCGAAGCCCGATGATAGCCAGGCCCGTGGATCATGGATTGTTGATGGGCTCAGCAAAGAGCCCAAGGTTATCGGGGCCTCTGGATTCTAGGGTCATGCCTGGTTGTAGGAGTCCAAGGGCAACTCGGGCTTCCGATGCGGGGGCTGATAGCCCAATGGGCTTCAGTCCCTATTATAATAGAAAGGCAAAATGTGACTACGATTATGATGACGAGAGCACACAGTGGCCCGTAATGTTTCAAGATCTGAAACCAACTTGAATTATTTTTGGGTGTTTTGGTTTTGGGTCTTCTTGTCCTGGCTTGTTCTTTGAATGGTGAGTGATGGCAACATTTTTTAATTAGTACATCCAGTAGGTGATATGAAGGGTTTAACACAATTTCCTCTTCTCTTCTCTCTCTGGTTCTTTGTCAAACTTGTATAATATTTATGATGCAGAAACATCTTTTCACTTGACTTGGGACATTATCTGAAGGATGATGGTCTGTTTGATTTTTAGTAACCAGTTTTAACATAAATTTGAGGTCATCACAGTGTAAAGTAACATAGTTTCCCTTCTCTGACGGCAACAATCAAGGCTACTCACATTTCATTATATATATATTAGATTGACAGATAGAACTATTCTGGAACTTTGTCTGCACTAAGTTCTTTTATCTCGGCAATCTATAAGTCTAATGCTCAATTATGCTTTTCTTAAGGTTTTCATATTCATTAAAAAGATGATACTTTATTCAAATAGTAGTTAAGTTCGATCATGGGTCGAGCTTTTAATCTTATTTTAGAAACAATTTTGTTGAGTTTCAAATTTAAATTCTTTCTAATAATTTGTTTTTTTCACAAATTGACAAAATTCAATCTTGGCCACTCATGATCAACTCTAGTAATAATTTTAGGCCACCATGCTGAATAGCAGCTTAACAGTAGTACAGTCCATCAGACTAAATAATAAGGCGCGTAATGCATCTACCCACAATTTCTTTCTACTTCAGCCAACTGAGTTACTAAATAATAAACTAATGTATATTAAATAGGGCCCAGAAATTGTAATATTAGATCATCATGTGATGTAACTATTCCGAGTATTTCACAGATAAATTCTCTTCCATGTTTCATCCATATACATATTTTACAGATCACACATCAGAAAATTTCTCTCCCTCAATACAACCTTTCAGCGTAACATGCATACCAAAACAAGCATTCTTCAAATATTAAATACCAAAATATTGAACTTCATTATACTGAAAGGTACAACTACAGCAAAAATTTGTGATCGCCTGAAGATGATGTTCAGCTATATATAATATATGCATCTCAGTAATATAAATATCAGGCAATTATAGAACGCAGGCTCTAAAGTATTAGTAGTCTCTCTATAGGCTCTAGCTCATTTTAGTGATCAGCTGAAGAAGATTGAGGAAGCCTGAAAGAACCACCAGAATAAAGCATTTGATAAACAGGCTTTACCCTCAAAGTCAAAATAACGCTCAAGAGGGCTCCCACAGCAGAGACACCAGCAAGAACCAAAAAGGTTAGCCTAAAGCAGGTGGGACCCACGCAGGAGAAACTCGCGGAGCCATAGAACATGTGGCTCAGACCATGCTGCTTGGCAGCTTCGGTGTCGTAGACATGGCCAGCTAAGAGAGCAGAGAAAAGGAACGCACCAAGAGGGTTTCCCAAGCACATGAAGTTGTAAAGAATGCCAAAGTGTTTCAAGCCAAATAGCTCAGAAACAGTAGGAATCATTATAGAAAACTGCACGCCATAGCAGATTCCCAGAAATGCTATTGCAGGATAAAGGGTTCCACTTACAGCATATGCGAACAGCAGGTATGAGATGATCATTGTCATCTGTGTGCATGTCATCCACACTGTTCGTGGGATTGTTTTTGTTCTGCACATAATGTCAAAAAAATAGTATCTAAATCTGATGGAACAGTTAAATGCATAGAAATTAAAGCTGGTAGTTCTTTGGTGAGCTAAGTCATTCAATTCCACAACAGACCACAGTGTAGAGTACATGCGCATTTACAACCAGTTTTTGCTTTCAAAGATACTATCAAGGTTTAGTTCTATATGACAAGTTTATTGTTTCATTGATTATTTGAAGTAATATTGCAGTTGTGATTCCAATTTTTGAAATTTACCCAGATATAATATGTCACTAACCTGACAAAATGTTCTGAAACAACTCCTCCACCAAGCCGACCCACAAAATTGCAGAAGCTGAAAGTGGACAATAAGATTGTGGTATCTTCCACACCCTGTGCAATCCCAACCTGTGCTAGATTATTAAGCACAGTAACCCCAGTTCCTACACCAACAAAGAAAACCGAAAACAGCAACCAAAAATCAGCTTTAATCACCGCCTCACCAAACTTAAAATCTTCCCCTCTTTTAGGCCTCCTCTTCTTCTTATTCACTGCCCCTTCACCCACAGCAAGAAGCATAGCCACCTCAGATGAATCATCATTATCATAAAAACTCCCAAGTGTCATTGATGACGACGACGATGGCAGCAACAAAGGTTCTGACTTTTCACAACACTCTGAAGATCCTACTTGAAGTTCAGGTGCCTCTGGTTTGACGGCTTTTCTAGGACATAATGTCATCTTTATAGGGACAACAAGAGGAGCCATAAGGAGGAGGATCATCACAAAGACCAAAACATAGGACACTGCACCACTTAAGGATTCAACATTGCTAAGTATTGTGGTTGAAAGAAGGTATAAACCTAGGACAACACTAGAGGCTTGGATGAATAGAAAATGGCAATTTTCTGAAGAGTCTTCGCCTGAAGCTGGAGTGCAAGGCCTGACAAGAAACATCATGGTGAAACATAAAATAGGAATGCCAAGGGCAAGGAACAAGAGGAAGTTGGAGGAAGAATTGTGAAGGACTAGGCTGTAAATTTCAGTGAAAACTGCAGCACTTAGGCCTCCGTAGCCTTTAAGGATTCCTGCGACTGTGCCTCTGCTCACAGGGAAGTTTCTCATGTTGGTTACAAGAACAGCAGTGCTTAACCATGCACTACTGTTGGTGGCAACAGCTGAAGCAATCCATAGCTGCAAATCAAACATCAATGGAAGAAGATATGAAATTAGGACTATGCACCAGGTGGCTTAATCTATTTTGAAGCTGGACAAAACTTAGTGCAGGTTTTCTAGATATTTGCAAGAAAAATATAACACCTGGATATTATTTATGGTTTAGTATGGTATCACATTATTCCTTTTTTCAAATATTCCCTCACATGTTATGTTATTATCAAAGAACCCAATATTAACCTTTACCAGAAGCTTAATCAACTAAGTAAAAGCTCATGAAAGTTTTTATTATAATCCATCACACCCTCACAAAAACTTTTTTGAGTTTGAAGTGAGAGCAAAGGACAAACTCACGAAACCTTGTGTTGAAACTTATTAAAAATGAAAGTGACAAGAATTGACTCCTAACCTCGTCATCATAGAAATTTTAATATGTCAATGATCATTTCAATTTGAAAGCTTAATTTATTAAATGAAGTAAAGGAGATACATTGTTTTTATGGTAATCAATAACAAGATTAAAAGATGATACTTGGGTTTAAACCAATACAATAACAAAATGAACGAATGTACATATTGGTCCCGAAAATACACCCTTTTGTCCTTGAAATTAAGTGTCAAACAAATTAATCTCTCAAAATCTATAACTCATTACGTGCCCTTATTGAATTATTCTCTCAAAGAAGAGTAAATATACCAATCAGTCAAATGTAAAAACTAATGTGTACAAAGTTTGTCGCTGGTAAGAATTGATTATTTCAATGCCTAATGTCAGGACCAAACAATAAGAAAGTGTACGCGACCAATTTGTACATTCTCTCTTAAAAAATAAAAAATAAAAATAGCTCAAAGAAAAATAGGCATAAGAAATTCACATCAAGAATCCATAGACGTTTATGCAATTCATTATCTTCACAATCAGATTCAGACGAAAAACAGATGAAATTTATGAAGGGCAGATGCAAAGCTTCAATTCAAGACAAATAAAGCTAGAAGGTATGAATTAATTCTCAGTAATAAGAAAAAAGATGAAACAGAGGAGGCAAAAATTGAGAGAGAGAAGAGCAGAAGAAATGGATGAACTCACCAACCAGTAAGGAAGAGAAAGAACAGTCTTACTAACAGCAAGCCATAAAACACCATAGCCAAGAAAAGAGGCAAGAGCACCGAGGGAAAGAATCACCCAAGGTGGGAACTTGTTGCAGGCGACACCAGGAAGAAGGCCAACGTTCTCGCCAATATCATTGGCAACACCAAGCAAGGTAATCTGGCGCTGGTTAAAACCTAGAACGGATTTGAGAGAGTGAGAGTAGAGAGGGAAGGTGTAGGCATTTCCTGAAGCTATTTGAACCCACACGGCAGCTCCAAGCCCCACCCATGGCGGTCGAGTACCTCCTTTTAGAGTCGCCATTAAGAGTGACGCTTTGTTTATTAGTTTCTTGTTGAAGGTGTAGATATAGAGAGAGGTAGGAGGAGGATGGAGGGTGATTTAGCTGAGACAGTTTTCACGGGGGAAGGACGTTGCCGTCGGAGCTGGGGCATCCAACATCAAACTATTTGATTCCTTCATAGGGGGGGAAGACAAGAAAGAGAGTGACTGAATGAGACCTTTTTAATTTCGAGACGGAAAATGACCATGGATCAATGAATATGACTTGGCAGCGATGGACACGCGCCGAGTTAAAATTACGGCATGTTTGGTAGAGGGACGGTGAAATGAAAAAAGAAAATTTGTTGAAATGTTAAATTTATTTTTAATTATTATTTAAAAATAAAATATTATAAATATTTTTTATCTATAAATTATTTTTTTTTTCTTTTCATACTTAAGTACCAAACACGTCGTTAAAAAGCTATCGAACCTCTGTTTTCCTATACTGTTTATCCAATAATTACTCCTTTTTTTGTTTTGTTTTGGGGACTTACAATCGACGAAGAAACAGTTAACTACTCCCGCATGTACTTGATCACATTTTAAATAAATAAATAAAACAATTGATCAAATTTTTAAAAAATAAATAAATAAAACAAAACTGTCGAATTTAAACAAGTAAATTTGTAGAACAATGTCAAGCAAAAATTGAACTAATCCAATTTAGTGAGATTTAGAGTTTTAAAATGCATTTAATGATAAATATGTTAAAATAAATATACTTTCCGTTCCAATCCCGCCAACTCCGTCGAACTTAATTCATTTACATTTGATACTTTGGGGTTAACGAGTTTCAAACGACATTTTTGTTCCCATATACAGAGTCAATCAAGTTGACAATTATAGAAGTTGACTAACTTCATGGACGGCAACAAAAAAATGCCAAAACAAAGTAAACGTGGTTGTTTGTGGCAAAACACGGACAAGAATAATGACTTATTAAATAATTCTTTTATCAATTCATTTTCAACAATTCAATATATAGGGTATTTATTTGGAAGTTAACAAATTTTAGTTAATTTTAATAAATAAGAAAATAAATTTAAAATAAATCTTGAATAAAAAAGGAAATAAAGTAATATTATAAAATAAGAAATAAAGGTCTTAAAATAAAAAAAAAATTATTAAAATAACCCCACAACGTGCAAAAATGGAAAATTTTAGAAGTTCAAGATGACTTTAATCAAGTTCTCGACGATGAACTTGAAATGAATTTTTTGAAATGTTATAATATTTGTTAAAACTTTAATCGAATTAAAAGTTATAGCCTCTTGAAAAATTTACTATCCACTCCTGTTTTATAGTATATACACCAAAGCATTCCCTTCTAATATTGATCCCATATATGTTTGAATAGTAAAGCTTGATTGAACCATGTAGTACACTTTGTATTTATGTTTAACTTTATATTTATATGTAATTAGTAATAAAATATGTAAATTTTATTAGTATTTGTTTGTTACAATTTTATATTATATTTTTAATACATAAGATTAGAAAGGTAATTACACGTGTGTACATCTTATTCATGGTATCTTCTACCATCCTGCAGAAAATGGTAGAACATATTGGTTTTGTTTTTGAAGGAGATTTTTTTTTTCTTTTTTCTCCGGTTGACATCTATCTCATAAATGTTAAACATAAGTACTGTAAGAATGTCAAATATAAACGTGGAATTAAAAAAATTGAACATGTTACTGGCACCCCAATTAATAGTATCTATATTAACTTATCTCCACTCTCATTTTAATCACTTTAAAAAAGAAAAAAAAAAAAGCAACAAAAGAGCATGCGTAATCTATACGCTGAGTACAATGGAGCACCTTTGTTGGGTAAAGCTTAGTATTAATCTCTTTATCTCTTTATCAGATGTCCCTGAAGGGACAGTGAATGATATTATCTAGATTAGAACGAAAATTTTCAATATATATATTAAATATTAGAGAAATAAGATATAATTTTTTTAAAAAAAATCAATATAATTTAGTTAAATTTAAAATAAAATAATATCTTATTATTCTACGTGAAATGGAGAAAACAAAAATATAGGAAATATAGGCCTTGTTTGATTTGATTCTGTAAAATAATTTTTTTGTTTTCAAGAACAAAAAAAATAAAAAAAAAACCTGTTTGATAATATGTTTTTAGTGAAGTGTTTTGTAAAACAAAAAAATAAAATTTTGTTTTCAAAAACAAAAAACTCAGAACACTTTTTAAGTGTTATATAATTTTTGTTCTATAAAATCAGATAAAAAACAAAAAATAATTACTTTTCAAAATGATGATTTAAACAGATTTTTTAATTTTTTTTTTCAAAAACTTGTTCTTAAAAACATATATTTTGAAAATATTAAAACAAAAATAATTTTAAACAGGCCCATATACGCTTGTTACAATGTAGCCCTTTTTAAAGGAGTGAGGAAATAAATGGTCTTTTTTATTCTATTTTGATTTTAATATTTTAAAATAGATATTTTTAGAACAAATTTTTAAAATAAAAAATTAAAAAATTTGTTTGAATTATTATTCTAAAAAATTACAATTTTTTATTTTTATTTTTTTGATTATGTGAAATAAAAATTATAAAATATCTAAAAAATATTTTGATTTTTTTGTTTCTGAAAATATTATTTTATTTTATTTTTTACAAAATATTTTATTAAAAATATATTATCAAATAATTTTTTTATTTTTAAAAATAGAAAAATCAAACAAGGCTAAGCTTTTCATAAGCTGCAACATGTCGGTAACACATTGACTCAGTATTTCAGAAGTTTTCAATTTGGAAAGCCGCAGACGCACTCTCATTTGTCCTTTACTGTTATTTTCAACATAGGAGGAGGCAGGTAAGGCAAAAGGGCGAAGAGTAAAACAAAGAAAGCAAAGTTCAAAATTCACACGATTTTCAGTTTCTAGAACATTCCCATGTTCTAGGACCAGCATTTTCGATGTAGTCTCAATACAGACACGTAATCTGATTCTGGTTTAGTTTCACGTCACTCAGACTCAATTTTCAAGTAAAAGAAAAGGAGATATGTTGTATGGTAAGGTGACGTGTAAGGATGTTAGACGTCAGAATGCTTAGGAGAATCAGATATCATTTGAGCGTGTCTAGAAGTTTCTGGTATTTTTCATCTTAGAAACCCCTTTATTGAATTGCTGCCTGAGTGTATGTTTAGCACTTTACTAGGTTGCCGCTCAATCCACTTGGGACACTGTTTCTATATTTATTTTTTTGAATTATTGACTCTGATATTACATAGATTTGGTATTATATTTTGATTTAAAATATGAAGATATTACTTTTATAGGTTTTTTTTTTAAATTTATATACTCTTTTTAAAGTTCAATTTTTTTGATATAAGGCTTCTGACTCATATTAGTAACTCAACAAATAAATATTTTCACTACATGTTTATTCATAATTTAATACCAAGTTTAATCATCCAATGAGACAGATATCAAATTTGAGTATTAAGTTAACAAACAATGTTTAAGTCTATAAAATGTGAATTTTGACATTAAATTTGAGATGAATAATGTGATAGAAAGCAAAATTGGAATATTGAAAAAAATAAGAAGGTAATATTAATTATTTTTAAATTAAAAAAAACAAATTACTACTTTTATGAAAAACTAAAGAGACTAAAAATATATTTAAGTGAAAAATAAACTTCTAAAACAAAAAAGAACAAAATATATATTTGGAACACCATTATAAGCTTAAAAACTTCATTTTTACTGAAAAGAATAAACACTGAACTAGGCTCATCTTTAATGTACACACACATGATATATCTAAAAATTTTAGGTAATTTGCTTCCCAAATAATTGTGTATAAATCTTCTAACATTCTTAACTGCAAATTTATCTGTAAAATTAAAAAGAGATAGCCACAAAGTATTGGGCCAAACATTAAAAGTAAATGATCCCCACACTATTTTCTTCAATCTTACCCAAAAACAAAAAGGTTAAAAACTTTACAGAAAATTGACAGGCCAGCTATTGTGTTCACGGGCCAAGTAAAGCGAGGCCCAATCAGTTTGTATGTTGGGGGAGGAGAAGCTCTGATTTTTTTCTTTTTCTCTTGAAACTGGGAGGAGCTCTAGGGTCCATTTGGTAGATGAAAAGTTAAGATAAAAATGAAAATAAAAAGTAAAATGATAATTTTGTAGATAAAAAATACTTATAATATCCTTAGTTTTAATGATTGAATAATTATTATTAGAGAGTATTAAATAATGATTGAATAATGACTATAAGGGTAAATTTATAATTTTCCCCCCTTTCCTCCACTTTTTCCTTTTCCTCCCTTTTTTTTCCATCTAAACCGAAGGGGCTCTAGTTGTAATACTAAAAATGATTAATTATTATGAGTGTCAATTTAGAGTCTCATACACTTTTTTATTTCTTTAAATTTTGGGCCATGACAATAAGATTGGATAACGTTTTTCTTTTATAATTGGGCTGCAATGTTGATTTTGGACTACCATGGTTGAAGCCCAATTAATGCGGACTCAAAACTATACTTTTAAGCTTTTGAAACTATGCGTATGCCAATTGTTTTGAAGATTAATCCTAAAGTAGAAACACATGCTCCTTTTGTTAGGATGTTTTTACTAAACGTATTCTGCCTAACAGCTTCTGCAGTAAACATGGTGGCTGCTCTTACAATCATTTTGTTAATCAACAAGGCTTTTAATTTATATCTACTCGTGAATTGAATTATAAAATTCAAACTTATCTATGATCAACTCCATTTTAACTCAACATCATCAATGATATATTTGGTACACTATTATCTCACATCCCATCATATATTAAATATCATAGTATAAGATACTATAATATCAAGGCTAAAATACAAAAAATCCTACTTAACTTAAGGATTGTATAATTTGTCCTCCTCAACTTTAAAAGTTGATTATTAACTTTCTAAACTTTTCAGTGTTGTATAACATAACATCTCTTTTAATTTTTTTTCGTCTACAATCCTAATATCATTTGTTCATATAGCCAAAAAATATTGAGGGAAATGATTTTAGCCTACGTGGACAGATGGTTTTAGGGTTTTGGACCAAAAAAATTAAGAGGGATTGCACAAAATTAAAAGTCTGAAGAATTCATAATTAACTTAAAGGGGGTAAATTGTACAATCTTTTAAATTAGGAGGAGTTCTTTACATTTTAGCCTAATATTTAACATGCTTTTGTCTTGGCATGACAATTGAAAATTATCATATAATAATGCAAATAATATTTTATTAAAGTTAAGAAAACTAAAAAGGGTGTAATATGAGATTCCTATAATTTTTTAAGAGTGTGAGATACCACTAGAAAAAATAAGGCATTTTGTTTGTTATCTCAAATATCATGGTATATTGCATATTATGGTGTAATTATGCCATGATATATATGCTTAATACTTATGTTTGGTGCATGGTATCTCACATCTTTAGGATGTAAAATATTTATATTTGATTGCACATGTTAATCATTGTTATTTACTTATTGAATTTCTAAATATTCCTCTCAAATATAAATAAATTACATTTTAAAAGATTTAGACTATTTATTTATTTGTGAATATAAATATAATTCACAAAAAATTAAACGTGTAATTTATTTCCTCTTCATCAATATAAAATATAAGATAAATGTATAATTTTTGAAAGTTTGTGTATTATATTTTACATACTTCTTATAATTGCAAATAAAATTTACTGTAGAGCTAATTATTATAAAAAAGACATAGGTAAATTGGTAACATCTAAAAAATTTAACGGACTTTACCATATGATAGAAAATGATATAATATTTTTGTTATCATTAAATAATACTTTTTTGTTAGAATGAGATATCATGGCGTTATTTTAAGTGCCAGCTTATTAGTCATCATCACATAAGAGCATACTAATTAAACATAGACAATATTCAGTCTTGAAGTTCAAAATACCATGACATATAAAATATTAAAATTAAGATTACATGATACCAATTATCCTCTAAAATGTCATTCTATGAAATTACGATAACATTATAAAGTATTAATAATGTTAGAGTCAAAATGATTATATGGTCACGAATTCAAGTCTAGCCACTAGAAGGATTTCACCTTTCACACAGAAATATAATATCGACATCATGTGTGCATAGGTCAAAGACAAATTAAAATTAGATACAAACCTAATTAACGTCAGATTATAAAACTGATAAGAAAGAAAGATACATAATTATATGAGATTACTGAATTCAGTCAAAGAAAACGGAGATAAGGATGGATTGCTAGTCGATAATTCCCAGGACCGCAAGAAAGCAAACGTATTTGAAAGGATTTCAACATAATTAATTGGTTTTCTGAATTTCAAATTAAGTCTGTATTAATCAGGTACATCAAACATTAGATAAGTGATTAATATGCACGCATTAGTCAATCATATAATCCCTAATTCAACGTCATAGAATCCAGGATTTGCTTCATTTGGATTTTCTAGAAAAATTTCAGTTTCATTTTCAAAAATAGAAAGGGACAACGCGTTTGAAACTTGATCAGAAATATGCCATGTGTTTACTAATTAAATGCTAAGTAAGACTTACATATTGTAATTTTTTTCTCTCCAGAATTAACACTTATGTAATTTTATAAAACTTTATGTATATATTATTAAATTTTACTATTATATCATAATATGTCTTGAAATTTTGAATATATTGAACTGGCAAAACTCATTAAAGCTACACTTTTTTTTCTTTTATTTCATTTCATTTATTTATTTTTTCTCTTACCTTTCCTTTTATTTTTTCTCTCTTTTTTTCAAAAAAATTATCTTTAACTTGTTAGACTTTATATACTAATTATTATCTCTCCCTATATTGCCTTCTTTTATTTTTTTAATTTATATTTAATCAATGTATGTTTTTGATACATTTTTATAATTAATAGTTTTACAATAATTGAATAGATCTAAAACATAATCAAATTCAAACGAAAAAAATCAACTATTATTTCTGAAAATAATACAAAACCTTTTGAAATATTATTGAATAAAATAATTTTTGTTCTATTTGTAACTTTTTATATTTTATAAGTAAAATTTTTTTTTTGAAAATGTTATTTTAAGTAGTTCATGGGATTATTATGATATTTTATTAATAATGTATTTTTTTTAGTGTATCTTTATCATGCAACTAAGTAGATAAAGAATGGCTTCGTTGACTCAAAGCATGGGAAAATATTACTCACACAAATATATGTGTGTGTCTATATATATATATATATATATATAAAATATTTTTTATAATTTTCACACGTAATTTTAAAATTAAATTCTTGTTTCATGAGAGGAAAAAAATGCTTCTTATATAAATTATTTTAACAACATAACAATTTTAGAAATGATGAAAATCAAAATAACTAGAAGTGTGAAAGTGAAAGCAACATTATTGGAAGACACAAAGCTCTTCTTATCCTTATCTATGTCATTCAGATTCTGAGTAAGCATGGGTCCAGACAGCATGAATGAACATGTGAACTCCCAAACTATAATTAAAAATCTCAAATTAAACATATATATATTAAAAATTTTAAATTATTTTAAAAGATTCAAATATTTAAAAATTAAAATATACAAAAAAATTATAGTTTATGATCTAAAATTGAAATTTTTAAAATTAAATTTTTTAAAATAATTTAAAATTTTAAGACCTTTCAATATAAATATATTCAATTTAGAATTCTTAACTGAAATTTTTCTTAAATATTTTTTGGGGAGTAAAAGCTGAACTCTCGCTAAAGGAGAACGTAAAAATATGTCAAATGAGCAAGGAGATTTTCCATTTTCGAAGAGAGCTTCCTCTTCAAATTTAGCATTTTATAGTTATCTTTGGATTTAGCTTCCTCTTTTACTATTTTTTTCTTTTTAACATCTCGCGTCTGCTTTTATGGTTCTCATGTAAATAAGGTTGTAGTTTGGAGTTATAATTACCCTCTTCTAATTTTTTTTTTTTTTTTGTGGGAGTCTCTTTTTCCCATTTAGTAAATTAATACATATTATTTTTTTTAATTTTTAATTTTTCTAAAAAACCTCCCAAAGTATGCAACAAATTAATTTAGACCTATCTAGCTATCCACAAGCTAGAGACCCAAGTCGCTTGTATGAATTATATATAGATAAAAATATACTTTTTGTCCTCTAATTTTATTTAAGATTTTATTTTAATTTTTTAATTTCATTTGGCCTTAGTTTACTCTCTTAATTTTATTTCAAATTTTATTTTCATCTCTTAACTTCATTTATTTTTAATTTATTCTTTTAATTTTACTTTAAATCTTATTTTTATCCTTCAATTTCGTTTTATTTTAATTTAATCCCTTACTTTAATATTTCTTTCCCTATGACACTGTCAAATTACAATGTTTAAAAAAATTGTTGCCAACTTGGATTTGGTAATGTTAGGTAAAAAAAAAAAACACATTTAAGTGATTTTTATAAATTAAAATGATCGAATTGGAGCAAAATAAAATTAATGAATGAAATTGCAACTTAAGGTATAGTTAAGGAACTATATTGGAACAAAATAATAAAGGGATAGAAGTAAAACTTGAAGTAAAATTAAATAATTAAATTGAAATAAAATAAAGTTAAGGGATGAAAATAAATATTGAAATAAAGTCAATAGATTAAAATTATATTTTAACTTAACATATAAATTTTATATTTTACATTTATTTAAATATTTTATAAATATATTTTTAAACCTATAATAACCTAAGTTTATATATATATATATATATATATATAGATGAAAGTTTACATGGTAGGAGCATTGAACATTGAGGCATAGGTCTAGTAGCAGCCAAGGACCCTTCTCATCTCAACGTCGCAGGTTCAAGTCATTGATGGCCAATTATTGTTTTTTCTTTTAGGTCACTTTTTTGCTATACTAGAAACGCCCCCATTTGTCCAATTAAAGGTATAGGTTTTTGGTCATTTCCTACTCCCATTTTTTGTTGCACATTTCCCTTACCTGCACCTATCTTTTTGGTCAAAATATAGAGGAAAGAGCAGCCTGAACCATCAGCTTTCATCTCCATTTTTCTTGGCTACACTTTAGTTATGTTTTTGTTGGTGTTTTTGGGCATTCTCCTCCTATTATGGCCGTGATTGGTTGCTGAATCTTGGCAGCCATTTTCTTTTGCGCAAAGCTATTTCTTTCAGGTCTAAATCTCATTTTTTTTTAGTTCCTGGAAATGCCATAAATTTCTTTAGTTTCCTTTGCTATTATTGGTGCATTGCGTCATCTTCCAAGTGGCTTTGAGTTTCTGTTCTGTAAGCTCCCCAACATCTCTCATGGTTTTCGATTAAAATAGTGTAGAACAAGTGATTGTGTGAATTGCCTCATGGGTGCTATTTTGTTGGTTGGAGAGCTAGGGAAGTGAGCAACGTTTTGTATCTGAATTCCAACTTTGTTCATGTAAGCATCCTCCTTTGTAGCGGTGCTTTTTTGTCTTTATACCTCTAACCTGTGGATGCCTCTGCTACTATGCGTTTCATGTGTGTGTGTGTGTGTGTGTGTGTGTGTTGCAGTAGCATGATTATTGGGGGTCCAGAGGACCAACCATTTAATTATATATTTTAAAAAGAAGATAGATTAAAGAGAAGCATATATGCTGAAGGATTATTTTTTATTTAAATTTTTTTAAAGCTTCCGTCAATCTAAATATTTAATGATCTATGATGTCTATATGCTTTAATGGAAAGTGAGACTAATTAAGAATTCTGATTGATTTTAAGCATTTTTGTTGGGCGCTATCTATTTCGTAACCTTGCAACTAATTGTAATAAAGGCTAGTCACAGTTCACTGTGATTTGTATCCTATTTAACAGGAGTGTTATTAGTCTTATGTGGTTGGTCACCATATGTAAATTTGTTTTGATTTTTGTGAGCGGATTGCTCAGCATTTGTGTTACTCACTTTCACAATTTGTGTGCTTTGCATCTGATCCAATTAGTACCAACTAGATATTTTTATTGTATTTGATGAATGATTTTATCAAAAGGAGTCATTAATCATTGTATTTAAATTTTCAATTATTGGATTACTATTTTGACTAGAACTTTGATGTAAAATTATTCTTATGCGTTATAGTTAGCCTTATTTACTCACTGAACATTTGATTTACTCCTTTTATTTCAATATCCTTTTCAAATAGTAGAACCAAACTTGACCCTTCTTCAGTAGCTTAAAAGTAATAACACTTCTTTGTTTTAGTGAGTCTTTCGTAAATTGTGTGAGGGCATATTTTGATTGTTAATATATAATTAGTTTCACTTTGTAGTATATGTGTAGCTCTGTTGAATTATAGATAGGATTTTCCACCTTGGAAATTGATGTATAGTGGGTTGTGTTAGAGAGTAGAAAACTCTTTTGATTGAACTGTGTTGTTGGACTAATTGTAGAAATTTTGAAATGTCCAAATTTTAGAAAAATTTATACAAAAATCATACATAATTAATTATGTTTAATGCATGTATGATTTATAGTTGTTCAGATTAGTTTTATCATCTAGTATTGAAATATTAAGGATTTCCAATAAAATTTGATTAGGATTCTAGTTTTAATTAGGCTTACGAAAAAGAGATTATTTACCTTTTGTGCCAATGACACTCTTGGTTTCATAGTATGACAAAACTCCTAAAATATTAAAATTTTGAGTAAATTATATTAACTTTTCCTAAAATATGACTAGACTAAACTAAACTCTCGTTTCAAAAAATACATTTGACTCTCCTTCCTAATTTATTTTCTATCAATGAAATTAGCTTTTTAAAAATATATATTTCTTTTAAAGATAAAATTATTTAACTATCATATTAAGAAAATTTTATCTAAAAGCTTAATATCAACTTAACTTATTTTACAATTATATTAAAAATAAAATTACAATTTTACTTTGGTCAAAAAATTAGTTTTTTAACCAAAAAAATAAAAACGATTGTAATTTATGTCAAAAAATAAAAAATAAATAAATAAATATAATTTTGTTAACAAAAAATATTAAATCTATTACCTCTGTATTTAGATTTGTGACCTACAACCTTACAATGACCTGAATAAGCTGGGCCAATATTAAGGGCGGAATAAGAAGTTTACCCACTCTATTTCTATAAAAGCAAACTAAATGGGGTCCATGTTATACAGGGTAATACCACAAGGAGTTGAACCTATTGAGAGTTTGAATTTTTTTCTTTTATTGTTAATGTAACAATCTTTAAATCTTTTATTATCTACACGCAGCTCTAGAAGTAATTTTAAGAGTAAAGAAGTCAACTTATTAAATAATCAAAATCTCCATAACAAAATTATGTTATATATAATACTTGGGGAAAGCAAAGATGGTGAAACGAACTTCATTTCAATCAATCAGAGTGTCCTACTCCTACGTGATGTGCTTCTTTACGTTGGTCGCTTCCGTGCTTCTCAACATCTAGGATTTGCTTTGTTAAGTAGATTTCATGTGCATGAAATAAATTCTTATATATATACGTACACTCAACACATGCAACAATTGCTCAACCAACTTTGACCACAAACACTCAAAAACATGGTGGGTGATGCAGGCAAAAAAGGGTATGTTAGGGTTTCAACTCTTTTATAAGGGTGATCAACCAATTTTATAGTGTGGTTAGCTTAGCCAGCTTACTTACATCAAATTTGATTTGAGTCAAAATAAAATTTAGATATTTGGCTAGGCCAAATGTCATATTAACTAATTTGACCCAATTTGATTCTATTTTTTAATTAAAAAATAAATTATAGAGATTTATATAAAAAAAATTTTAAGAAAAAAATATAATTTTATAAAAATTTATATATAAGTTTTATTTTTTTAATAATTTTTTTATAATTTTTATCAGTTTTTTATTTTTTTTAAAGCTTAACTAACTTAGTTTGATTTAATGCTAGACTAAATCAGGCCTAATTTAGATATCAAACTTAAAAAATAAAGCTTGACACAAAATTAAATTAAATTTACTAGATTAATACATAACTCATCCAAGTGATAACCCTTACTATTATCCAATCAATAATGATAAATCTAAATTTAAGTAAACTCAGGTCCTTCGTCTAAAATTTAAATCCAAACCTGACAAACCAGACTCACCAAGAAATATAAAAGCTCATCTAATAAGTCAGACGGCAAGAAAACCTAGAATCTTCATGTTGAAAATTTATTTTGAATTTCAGAGGTGAAAGAACATGATTGGACATTGAAGTAGGGAGATGGTGAATGAGAATTGAGGTGGAAGGCACCCGACAAACATCGCTATCGTGAGCTCATCAACCTTATCTGCTTATCCTCTCCCAATGATTTTAGTATCCACGATGCATTTATATTCATTTCAAGGGGCCCTCTGGTAAGGTAAAAAAGAAAACTGAAATACGACCTCTTTGTGGACAAGAACCATTCCTCGCAAATGGATCTTTTGTAAATTCTGATTTGAATCGATTTTTTTATAAATTTTGATTTGAATTGCTTAGATTAAATTTAAATATATTAGATTTATTTATATTTTTAAAATTTCTTAATTTTTTTGTTTAAAAATAAAACATAAAATAAAAATAATTTTCTAATTATATATTTAAAAAATGATTTAATTTTTAAAATATAAAAAAATTAAATTTAAATCATCCGAACCTTAAGGAGACATCATTGAGATGTGTAAAAGATCCCAACACACCATTCTAAGCACCTTTATGATTTCAATTTGTAGATATGCTTGTGGGAAAGAATCTTGCATTCAAAGTTTGATAATAGATTTTGCACATAACAATTTTTATTAAAAAATTTACAATTAAAAATTTTATATTAAAAAATATTTTTTATATACAAAATACAGTGGAATATTTACTGTTCATTACTGTTTTTATCACTGTTCACAATATCAAATCTTTATTTGTACTAATGCTTCTTTAAAAAAAATTTCTTTTCTAAAACTTTTTTTTAATATGAATCCCACAAAAATTTTTTAAGTTGCCCGTGAATGCAGGGGTAATACTGCTAGTTTATACTAAAAGGTTTTAAATTTTAAAATTATTTTAAAATAAAATTTTAAATTACATAAAAAATTATAATTCAAGACTTTAAGTTAACTTTTTAAGTAATTTTTTGTTTTTAATTTTTTATAATAATTTTAAAATTTTGAGGTTTTGTAGTATATAATTTTAACTTAAAATCTTTAATTATAATTTTTATTTTTATTATTGGATCATTTTGATATTTGTGTATACAATAATAAAATATTATTTTATACAGGTTTTGAAAGTATGGAAGAGTTTGATCTTTCAAAAGCTAGTGCTCTCTATAGTATTGCTCGTTGTGAAAAATAATTAAGAAATGTCTGGAATTGATACAGCCTACCAAACTTCACACCTACGTACCTGTGCCATTCTTCAGACTCTTATCTTACCTGTTGTTTCAATTTTGTGATTTTTATAATTTTTAAAAATTAGATCAACCATTAAATTAAATTAAGATAAAGAGTAATTTATGTTCTATCACCCAACTGTGCACAAATTGTTTTTTAAAATATATATATATATAATATGTTATAATTAAATCAATGCATTAATAAATATATTATAAAATATTAATAAAAATATATAAATACTTAAAAATATATAAATTAGTTAAAATATTCTACTTATAACAACAAATTTATATAAAATTGGCACAATAAAAACATGCAAAAAGAAAAATTCACCAAAGAAATTGGGAGATGAACCAGGTAAAAATAATTAAAAATATATATAAAAAAATACTATAACAATTTTGAAACATACAAAAATGAGAGATTTTGGAGTCGAAAATAATCTCAATTGGGTAAACCCAATTAAGTATGGTGTCATATTCTAAAAGAGCTTTTCCATAGATATATAATAAAACGTAAAACTCTTCTTAGGTTGAAAGTTATAGTTGATTAAAGTTAGAATATCTATTTATAAGTGACGGGTTTTTCTTTTTAGACTTTTGACAATTATTTGAAGAAGTTAATAGTAAAAATATATATTTTTAATTAAAAAAATGATAATAAAGATATACAAAATTATTCATGAGTATAATTTATAATTGAAAGTCCGACTTAAATATCTCAAGTGGGTTAGCGAACTTTGTGAGCATAATTTGTAAATTTTAATAAAAACAATCTAAGAATTAACTATTTTCGAAAGATACTACTCGAGACTGTTAGCAAACAATTACACTTGTATAAATACAAGTAAAAGAACAGATAATTTTGAAACAATAATAGACTGTTTGAACAACCTTGCCATGCACAACGTAAAAAGGAGACCTTTTTTAAACATGTTGTATTTCATTTGGTGTCTCATTTAGCTAATTTTCTATAAAATATATGTATGATTTCAGATAAAATAAATAAATAAAATTTACAGATTAGTTGATAAAATGAGATAATTTATCAAAGGATTAATAATTTTTAGAGATAGGACATGTGAAAAAATTAAATTAATAAAATGATAAATAAAACTCCTTTTAAACTCCTCAATCATAAAACTCCTTATGAACTCATTTATCATAAGCCACCTCTTCTCAATTATCTCAAAGTCTTTGGATGTCTAGCATTTGCAACAATACCACATAACTGAAATAAGTTTTCTCTAAGAGCTCATCCTTGTGTTTTCCTCAAATATTCTACCACACAAAAGGGTTATATTTTGTACAATCTGCTTTCTCATGCTTTTATAGGTCACAGAGATGTTATTTTCATGAAACTACTTTTCCCTTAATTACACCCCTAAAACCTGAACAATCATCTTCTTTTCCCCTATCTCATGGTACACCGTATGATTTTTTCCATGATCCTTTTGAGTCATCTCAACCATCGCCTTCACCTGTGCTTAAGTCACCTCAAAAATCTCCTTCACTGATGATTGAATCTTTTCCAATGTCGAACACTAAATCTGCATCACCAATCCTTGAATATGAACATGTTAACTCTCAACTAGTGTCTAACAAATCTGTCCAATCCTTACCTGCCCTAATTTGAGGCATTCTACTAGAATTTCAAAACTACCTACATGGAGTAAAGATTATATATGTCCTACCATTCCTCCAAGGCCATTCACAACCACAAATTCTACATCTTTCTCAGGTATTCTATCATCATCTTTATGTTCTTATCCTATTCAACATCATCTATCTTATAACTATATTTTAGCTCCATATAAATGTTTTATATTCTCCATTGATTTTGTAACTGAACCTAAGACTTTCAAAGAAGTAGCACAACATCAATGTTGTTGAAGCCGTGAATGTAGAAATCAAAGCTTTAGAACTTAACTAAACTTGGCAAGTGATTGATTTTCCTCAATGTAAAATTCTTATTGGATGCAAATGGATGTACAAGATTAAGTACTATGCAGATGGCACAATTGAACGGTATAAAGCTCAATTAGTAGCCAAGGGTTATAACCAAAAAGAGGGTCTAAACTACCATGAAACATTTTCACCTTTAGTCAAAATTGTGACTGTTCAAATTGTTATTGCTTTTGGTGCCATTAATCAGTGGCCTTTATTTTAGATGGATGTGTTTGATGCTCTTCTTTAAGGAGATTTGTAGGAAGAGGTGTATATAAAACTTCCATTAAGATTTGGTAGTCAGGGGGAGTATAAGGTGTGTAGACTGCTTAAATCTCTTTATGGTTTGAAACAAATTTCAAGGCAATGGAACTCAAAATTAATTGAAGCTTAAATCATGGTTGATTTTCAACAAAGTAAACATGATTATTCTTTGTTTACCAAAACAAAGGATGGATCATTTACTATTTTGCTAGTATATGTGGATGATTTGCTAATTACAGGTGATAGTATGGTTGCAATCAAGGAGGTCAAAGATTTTTTACATAGCCATTTTAGAATCAAAGATCTTGGTGAGTTTAGATATTTTCTTGGAATTGAGTTAACAAGATTCAAGAAAGGAATTGTTTTGAATCAAAGAAAATATATACTGGATCTCATTACAAAACTTGGTTTGGCTGGTTTGAAGCCAGGGGGAGTGCCCTTGGATCAGAATATCAAATTAACTTCAGTTGAATTTGATCATTTGACAGATGTGGCAGATAACAAACCTTTATCTAATCTAGAAAAGTTTCAAAGATTGATTGGAAGGCTAATATATCTCACAATGACAAGACCTAATATTTCCTATACAATACAAGCCTTAAGTCAGTTCATGAATGCTCCAAAACAATCACATATGAATGTAGTAGTGAATATTGTAAAATACAAGAAGTAGAACATAGGATTGGGTTTCTTTTGTCATCTTCAAGCAAAATGGAACTAGAATGCTACTACGATTCAGATTGGACATCGTGTGTCTCTTTAAGAAAATTTGTGAGTGGATACTTGATAAAGCTAGGCGATTCACTAATTTCTTGGAAGTCAAAAAAACAAAATATAACATCAAGATCTTCAACAAAAGTTAAGTATAGAGCAATGGGAAGTGCAATATCTGAAGTTGTTTGGATTTTGGGATTGATCAAAGATTTGAAGGTTGAAAAGCTTGAACTAGTGGTATTAAAGGATGACAACAAGGTTGCTCTCCATATAGAAAGCAAATCCGATGTTTGATGAGCATACAAAACACATAGAAATTGATTGTCATTTTGTGAGAGAAAAGTTACAAAAGGGAATAATCAAAACAATGCATGTGAGCTCAAATGATCAGCTTGTTGATATTTTAACAAAGGCACTTAATAGGCAATAACATTTTTATATTGTGTCCGAGTTAGGTGTCAAAGATCTCTTTGATCCCAACTTGAGAATGGGTGTTAAGTGAAGTTATGTTAGTTAGCTAATGTTAAATAAGTTATGTTAGCTAATGTTGAATAAATTATGTTAGTTATCTAGTTGGAGATTTAGTTTATAAGAAGTTAGACCTTATTTTGAGACTATAAATATAGCTTTGTAATAGAGAAAATTAGTTCATTTGATTCTATTCTCAGTCTAACACTATCTCTTCTTTTTCTTTCTATTTCATACTTCTTCTACATCTCCTTTCTTCTTTTTATTTTTATACTTCTTCTACACAACACTCTTCCTTTTCAAAAGAGGTTCAGAGCTCCCCTACCACCATCTAGCCAATCACCAAAGCATATCTAGTTAGAATAAGAAATAAAAATTGAGAAGATTGGCACAGGAAAGAGAAGATGAGAATATTGGCCCAATAAAATCTACTTGTATAAGTTCCATTTCTTTTTTCTCTTCTTAAATTTCTTTCTTGGATGCCTCTACAATTAGTGCAAGAATCTAAGTCCCTTTAATCATATGTTAAATAGGATACATTTGGTTTAAAGGAGGAATAAGAGATAAAATATTTATTATATCACTATAATTATTATTTAATGATATTTATTATTTATTATTTTTAAATTTATTTTATCTATTTTTTTAATTTCTTTTCATTTAATTTCTTTCTATTTTCACTAACCAATCATAGTCATAATGCCCACACATGTGGGTGGGAAGACTTTTATTTGGTTTTCCTGGGTTTGTCAATGAACTAGTAAAGTGACATCAAATTAATTGGTTTCTCATTTAATTTAAGATATAGAGAAGATTATATTATCTTTTAGTTAAATTATATTTAATATATTTTAAAATTTTTATTGACTCTCATTCATATTTAATATATATTATAAAATAAAATTAATTTTTTAAATAATATACATTTCTTTCAAAAATTAATTACTTAAACATTTTTATTGTCATATTTAAAAAATTTGTCCTTACTAATATATTAAAAATAAAATTATTATTGTATAAAAATTAATTTGATAAATAAAAAATATATAATAACTTTTTATACTATGTATTAAATATTATGAGAGTCTAATATCAAAAAAATATAGATATAATTTAAATTAATGTAATATTCTACATAATAAAGCCTCAGACAAGACAGGCCCTTAGATTCTCAAGGACTACTTTTTCCCAACCTCTATATTCTGGATTGGGATCCTCTACATAATCCTATACATTTCCCTTACAGTGAGACATAATCAAAGTTTGTTTTTATTTGTTATTTTTACTTTTTTTTTTTAAATTTTGCAACCCTCACAGAATCTCACTGCATGGAAAATTTACAAGGTCCTCAATGTAACAGATCCAGTCCCCTATACTCCTCATCAAGTTATTAAGGGGCATGAAAGGAAGGTAAAAAATTTGAAGTAATATTTATTATGCTATTTAATAATTTTTTTAATGTATGAATATAAAGATTATTTTTTTATAAAACTATTTTTTATTTTTTTATTTCTAATTTTTTATTTGCCAACTTTTTTGTGGAACCATCAATTTTTATTCAAATGTATGAGTTTTGATAGGAATTATCAATTATGCTTAACAACCTGTCAATCTCAATTATTAGATTCCTCTAAAATGATGTTTGGTCAACCCATATTTTTTAATTACTTGGGTATAATCAGCATTATATTTTAAATATATCTTATATTTAAATATTTTATAAATATATTTCTAAATATAAAAGAAATAAAAATATTCACTTAACAAGCATTACTTTAGAAAAATGCAGATATATAAAATATTTAATATAACTTTATGACTCGAAGAAAAATTTTCGTCTATTTCGTTTTTAATTATGTTTCTCGAATTACTTTCTCAGTTTTTTTATTTAAATATAGGTCAATTTTAATTAACATTATTAATAGTAATCAAATAAATTTAAATATCTTTAAATCATTAGCATTACTATTAATTATGTACATTACCATACAAAATTTCATTTTAGTTATATTTGCCTTTTGAACCACCATCAGCTATGTCTGTGTAATAATGTCTGCGTCAGATTCCCTTAGAATTTTTTGCTGTTCATCACTATCCCAGGTCTTTCCTTTATGCATTGCAGCTAATCCACAATTGTCCTAGGTCAGACTTTTTATTATGTCCACATATGTCTCTTGGTCTCCCCCAAAATTTTCATTGCCAAAGAAATTTTCTTTCAGAAGAAAACCTGCAAAACAAACACGATTCACAAATATTAACAATACATAATATATAATGACAATAAAAATAGTATAATTAGTATATAAATAAGAAATAACTATCCTGTAAAAGGAAAGGGGGGGGGGGGGGGAAAGTAACCCCCCCGGTAAAGGACAGCTGTTAGGACGACGAGATACGTACTGACACCAAAAAATATGTGAAACAGAGAACTACGAAACAACATACGAATGGTACTCAACAGAACGGTGACGGAACAAAGTAGACACCGGACAAAGGGAATAACGGAATCAGGGAGAAAATGGACTGAAAAAGAAAATGATGATACGGAAAGAAAGTAAATAAGGTGTTAATTCCCGGCGGAAAATGACAACGAACACATAGATTTTGTAAATTTTGAGCAGAATTTAAGTTAGGATTAGATTTATCTTTTAATCAAATTTATGTTTTATGTATTGGTTGGAAATTGGATTTTGGTTGAAATTAAGTCCAAAAGCACCAAGAATCGCCAAAAGTGGCAGTCAGTGATCCATAGAAGTTTCATATATATAGTTATATACACGCTCGCACGCCAAGAACATCATTAGCCGTCGATCGGATTTCCGTCGCTGGAGTACAAGAAAGCCAAGTTCACTCCAAATTGCCATCGGCCGCAGTCAGATCCAACCATTTCACCGGGATCTGACGCCAAATCTGCTGCTTCCGTCGCTATCGCCGCCGCCGGCAACGGTGGTCGGAGTTGGGTACTTCCTCGCCAGGGAACTCAGAATAATCAAGAATTCAAATCACACACAAAAATCGCACCTCATGAACCTTCAGCTTTGGACATAACCGAAAGCCTACTCGGTCTCGGCTGGAAGTCGGCGCGCCTCCTTTGCTGATGCGACGACGGGCGGATCAACGCCGACAAGGCTCTCTTAACCAGATCTCCCTCAACGCCGCCGATTCGCACCAGCGAGTTCGTCATCGCTGATCTACGCGCGTTGAGCCCGTTCGGAGAGTACGGCGCCACCGAGCGAGAGCCAAAGCCCTTGTGAAGGCTGCATCGGAAGGAGCCAGGGTGCGTGGTCGGGGAGCACATGCAGGTTCGCTTCTGTTGGCTCGGTCTCTTGACCACTTGGCTAGTGTTGCTAGAGCCGGGGCGAGGAGTGACAGAGATAGACCGGTTCGGAGAGATGGGACGGTCCACAGAGAACCGAACGGAAGGAACGGAGGCAGCAGATGAACCGCAGAGGTTGACACGTGTGGGGGAAGTAGAACGGTGGAAGAAGGTAGTGGAGCGAGAAGAGAAGCTTGAGCTTGAGGAAGCGAAAGCAGTGGAGGAATAGGAGGGCGACGAGTAGCGAGAATTGCAGAATCTGCCGGAAGGTGAGAGGGATCTGAGCGATTTTCTAGTAGCTGCCGCCATTTTCTCAGATCTTTTGTTGCTCCAGAAGAAAGAGAAAATGATAAGACAGAACTTTTTACTTCTCTTCTCCCTAAGAAGCCGATATCGGCTGTCTGGTTTGGCAAACCTAGCTTTACTCAAGCTATGTATTTATAGGAATTTGAAGGAAAATGGGAATCAGAGAGAGGATGAAATAAATAAAAAAAAGTAAGAGAGAGAATGAAAGCGGGGTTAAGTTTGTGATATTTTGTGCTTGGGGCATTTACTTCTTAGTATAGCATTTATGTCCCCCTAGATTCTTCTTTTATTTAAATGTATCTCATTCTCACGCATCTATAAGTTAAGATTTTTTTAGAAATATGTTTATGAGTTTATTATTTAAAAAAATTTTAAAGATACAATTGGATGCTTAGTTTATATTTTTTGAAACATTATTTCAAATTCTAAATATCTATCAATAAAATTAAGAATATTTAAAGAAAAATTTATATGTAATTTTTTATATATTTATTATCAAAATTTTTAAATTAAAATATAACAAATATATAATTAGTTAATAATACTACGGTAAGTATATGATATTTGCATAAAATTATATAATTTTTTAATTAAATTATAGTATTATTAAAAAATTATATATTTATTATATTTTATTTAAAAAAATAAATAAAAAGATATAAAAAATTATACTTAAATTTAATCTGATTTTAATACATTGAATATTATTAATTAATTTCAAAATAAATGTTAGTATTAAATATGTTTAATGGCTATTTAAGTGTGGATCTTTTCACTACTTTTAAATTATTTTACTTTTACACAATAATATAATTAATTATCCAAATAAAAAACAATGCTATTTATAATAAGAATTACTGTGTCAATAATAATTTTATATTCTTTGATATCACAATCCAAGAATTTGTTTAGAAATATTTTTATATTATCTTATCATATAAATCCAATATATTATTTAGTCCGTGCTGGGAAAAATGCAACGAATAAACAACTAGCAACAGTAGATACCTTTAGTATTCATTGCAATTTAAAGCAGTCTAGTCCATTGAATTTATAAAACGAACGTATTCATTATAATTTATAAAATCTTTTAAAGTAAAAAGTTTATAAAAATGAGTACATAAAATCAATATAAATATGTTAAGTATATTATTAATAGTATTAATGTATGATATATTTATATTTTTATTTATGATTAATTTTATTTATTTATTTTTCATAAATTGAGATTTAAAAACTGAGCTTATCATTGAATTAGGATAAAACATAATTTAAAATTTAATGGTTCATACTTGATTGAATTATTTTTTAATAATTTATAAAAAAGTATAAATATATAATATATTTTAAATAACTAATACATATATTGTAAAATAATATTTAAAATAAATATAAATGTATTAAAATATAAAAATAATTAAAATATTTTACATATCATAATAAATTTATATAAAAATGAGTTGAATAAAGTCTGTTAAATATTATAAATATCTATTATAAAATATTTCAAATTTTAATTTAAAAAAATAAAAATTAATTATTAACACATTCATTGCTAAAACTATCAATTTTTAAGGTTTTTAACCATTTTAATTGACTTGTTTTTTTTGGGTTAACTAATTTTCAGAATCATATAAACTAAAACTGCAATTTATTTATTTTTTCGCTTCAAACAACTGATTTAGCCCAATTATTTAAACTATCAGAAGAGAGAAGATTTAAAGACAAAACCAGATATATGCAAAGCAGAGGGGCATGGATGCAAAAGGAAAAAAGTGTGGATGTTTAACCAAAGGACAGACAGGGGTTGGGTTAGTTAACCGGATAGGAAAGCGTAAAGATTCGGGCAGGTTTGTGACGGCAATGAGTATAAAGAAAGCAGTGGCTTTGGCCCCTATAATACAGAAAACGACAAAAGGAGTGAACCGTTTTAAGATTGAGTGACAGCTTTTGGGATTGCTCAAAGGGCTTCTCTCTCTCTGCCACGTTTGCTGTCGACCGCTATGACTCTCTCTCTAAATTCCACGTACAGTGTTCTGTCTATCACTTTATCCGCTCCCACTTTCATGTGACCAAATTACCCTTCCCATTTTGTCATATTTTCTTTCCCCCCCTTCTGGCGTTGCCGGGCCTCAGATATGGTGCCTCCTGTGTAAGAAGCCAAATTTTTAAGAATTAGAATCCAATGACATCATAATATTAATAATAATTGTTAGATCCAAGTGTCAAGAAATTAAATAATTCTAACTCAGGCTAATTGTTGTTTCTGGAAGTTTTGATGAAAACTTTTTGAGTTCATTTTTCTTGAATTTGAATTTATGGGAGGCTTCCTTCTTCGCTTCTTATCTCTTTATTTTAATGTTATAAATGACGCATGGAATGTCTTTTTTACGTTAATGCAAATAAATAAATATGAGATAATGGCTTTTTTTAAGTATAAAAATAATATTCAAATACATCAAACTCACTTTAAATTAAGAACGAAACTAATGTCAACAAATTAAAAAGTAAGATATGCTAACTTTCTCTTAAGTTTAGTTAAATTATGGTTTTTTTTTTTGTTTAAACAATTATACTTAGTTTTCTTTTAATTTATATTTTATTAATAAAGTTAACTTTTTTACACAAAATGTATTTCTTTCAAACAAAAAAAAATTAATTATTTTTACTTTCATATTGAGAAAATCAAAGTTATATTAATATCAATTTAGCTATCCTTAAGGTCATATTATGAATAAAATTACAATTTTAGGTTAAAGTCAGATATTAACTTAACTATTTTTACAATCATTTTAAGAATCAAAACATAGCCTTATATTTGTGTAGAAAATTAATCTCTTTATAAAAAAGAAATTGAAAATAAAGTTTCTGTAAGATATATTTAAACATTAAGGAAACCAAGTATATTTTTTTAAATAAGAGAAGTATTAGAGATAATTTAGCCAAACTTACAATAGCATAATTTACTCAAAATTAAATGTAAAAAGTCATTTGAAACCTCATAAAATGACAAAAGTTCCATTTTGATTCTTCACCGATGGAAGCTTTCTCAATTTATTCTTTTGTACATGTTTGTTTTTAAAATAATGTGTCATAGATATAATCATTATAAAATTGATCCTTTTGTGTGTTAGCTATTTAAAAACTTAACATAAAGTGTAATGTGAATTGTTAAATACTAATCCTAATACTAACATGGTGATATAAAATAAAATACCGTGTTAGATGTTTGTTTTCAAAATAGTATGTCATAGATGAAATCATTATGAAGTTGATCCCTTTGGTGTTAGCTTTTTAAAAACTTGACATAATGTGTGATGTAAATCATTGAATAGTAATACTAATACTAATAACGTGGTGATATAAAAATGCCATATTAACATACTAAAATCTCATTTTAGTTTTTTTTTAACAAATTAAATTATTATTAAGTTAGTCCTTCTTATACCAATTGTATAACAGCTTAAATAGAAATAATGATGTGGATTGTTAATTGCTAATGTCACAATAATAAATGTCATATTGACTTAATTTTTTTTTCTTTTCCTTTCATGAAATCCAAGTTGTGTGTTTAGGAGGCTTGTTCTTTTCTTTTTCTTTGGTGGGTTGGGTGGGGGCTTTATTGACCAAAATACCCATTTCCCTTCTCTTTACCTTTTGCCTCTAATCCAACAAAGCAACAACCTCTTTTGCCCCTGATCCACCAATGTCACTGCCTCCTCTCTTTTTTAATTCTCAATTTTTCAACTCACAGCAAGGATAGCAATGATTATACTTACAAAATTTGATACTGAGAAGTACTACAGCCTTTGATAGATAAATTTTTATTCAAAAAAATATCTTTATATAGAGTTAATTAATTTTGTCTTTTGTTTTTTTTTTTTTTTGGGTCTGTGGCAACTTATTCGTTTTCATCCTCCTTGAATCATTTGGCTAACCTCACAGAAAAGGAAAATCATTAAACCCTTTAATCGGAGGCCAAGAACACAAGGAAAAAAGAAAGAAAGAAAAAAAGCTCACCCAAAGCACACAATTTTGATTATGTAAAAGATGAATATGAATTCTTGTTCATGTTAATTGCAAAACTTTTTTTTTAATTTTTTGAAAATGGATCCCTTTATTGTTAAAGACAATATGAATAATATGAGGACATCCCAAGATAAGAGAATTTATTCTCATAAAAGAGAGAGAAAAAAAAGTCGGTCAACACAACATTTAATGTTGTCATATCAAGTTTAATAGTCCATATCACACTATCTAATAAGTTTTAAAATGGATGCCACATAAAAAAACCAATTTGTTGATAATTTCATTTGTGAGAAATCATAATAAAAGCAATACATTTATGATAAACCAAACTAAGAATACCCTTATGTGTACGAAAATTGGGTTTTATTCGGTTGGTATGGCATTTAATGTCACCTATATGAACATTTAATTGTCTATATTAAAATTTTTATTAAGTTTTTAAACCACTAACACAACCAAATTGATAAATTAAAATAGGATTTTAGGCCATATAAAATGGCCCCGTTTGATTATCTTTTATCTTTGAATCTGAATGAATGTTAGCCCTTGCAATTCTACAATCTTTTCTTTTAGAGTTCACTCAAGTTAATTTATGCATCAATAAAAAAAATTAAGTCCTTTTTCAAGTTATCTTAACGGTGTATCGTTCATATTAGTCAGATACATTTGGAAGAATAAATTATTTTAGATATTAGCCCCAAAGTTTTAACCCTAATACTGAAAGGGGGACGCACACCTGCCATTAAAACAACCTCTTGAGGATATACAATAAGGTTTTTGTCCTTATCTAATTTTGTGACTTTACAAGTTGACTTAACTAAATTCAAATTTTAACAAAAATATTTAATTACACTTCACTTGTTCACTTTCACAGCGTGTTTAGTTAGATGAGAAAAATGAAAAGAAAAGTAAAATTTGATAAAATTTCAGTATTATTTTATAATTATTATTTAATATTATCTATTATCAATAATTAAAAATGAAAATATTAAAGGTATTTTTTAATTTTAAATGATGCATAAAATAATTAAAAAAATATCATTACTTAAAATTAAAAGTAAAAAAAAAATGTTGGGTCAAAATAAGAAAGGAAAGAAAGGAAGGGCTGACGTGGAGGGGCTGCTTGTTCCAGACACACAGCCCACAAATTGAATTCGCTTGGGATGTTTCTGATTTTCTGAAACGGAACAAAATGACTAGAAAACAAGAACGACACGTAGTGCCTATGCTAGTGTGACTCCTCTCCACTGCGATTTGACAAAGTCGCACATAATGTACCAATCAAATTTCAATAATATCATTTTTTTTTTCAATTAATTTGTTTGGTGCATTACAACTTTGACCACACAAAACCTCATAAAATTCCAATATTCCCACCTTAAACGTGCTTTGCGTGCATTTGCTCTTCTTTATTCCAGAGATTATCTGTACATCTTGCATCAGTGCAACTTAGTGGCATCTCCTTATTTATACGTGTAAATTATATTAATTATTTTATTTGAAGATACTTATAAAGAAGTACACTGAACATAAAAGTATAATTAATGTATTAGATTTATGTGGTGGTTGAATCAATTTACATGTATTTTAGTTATTTATTTTTATTATTTAATGAAAGGCAAATTATTTATGTAAAATTATACAACCGTAAATTATGTTTAAATTTATGATAATACATTTTTAATCTCGCATTACTTGCTTATTTCCGTTAAGCCATCTACGTGGACGTATTTTTGTGATAAGTTGAAATCATATATACATAATAATTTAAAATATTTGCATGGGTTATGAGCATTTTTAATGGATGCATTTTGATTCAGTCACTAGGCAGATCATCTTTTTGAAATAATTATTGGAGTAATTAAGCTAGAATAGTAAACTCATTTATTATATATTATTCTTAATTAGGTCGATGGAACACCATGAGTCGCCCACTTCCAATATACCAAACCAAAAATTATATGAAAAGCATCCATACCAAACACGCTTGATTAGTATTCCCCCAACATATTATTTGATCCGTGCTATATCTATGATCCAATGCTAAAATCTCCATGTGCCTCATTCTTTGTTTTTGGTTTTTTTTTTTTAAATATAAAGCTTGATCCTCTTGTCCCTAAACTAGTAATTAAAGTTAAACAAATCAATTTTTATGTACTCAATTTAATTACATCTCGTGTAAACTTAAAGCTTATCATCACCTAATTTCTATAAGAAGAAAATTAAAATAAAAAAATTACTTATTTTTTGACGCGTCAGATACTATTATTTCTCAGTGGTGTAATTAACCCTTCAAATGAACTTCGACATTTACTGAGACTTTTTGATGCTGCTAGAATACAATTGAAAAAAAAAAAATTTTGCGGGGTAAAAGGTGGCAATAAAAATGGGTTATTTCAATATTATTGATATTTGATAAGAGCTCTTACGTTTGTCATTAACCTATACATGACATTTACATATGTCTTGCAATAACTTTTGATATTAAAGTCAGTGACTATACCGAAGGAGTAAGGAGAAATATCATAGAATGTAAATCCATAGCTAGTTGCCCCAAGTTGTATTTACAGTATAAGATTGGTACATGTCCTAACTCATAATCCACGTGATATAACCTATTTGGGTTTAACATTATGGGGGAGCAGATATGGAGTTAGGCTAATTAGAAATAAGACATAGTTATGATTGATTGGGCAATTATAACATGAGATACACATTAAGAGTCAATCTCATAATTAAGCATATCCTCTTGATTTGTTGTAGTGACACAATGAGATTGGACTAATAATATATAGTGGGTTATACCCAAAATATCTCTCGCAAGTTTTATTTGAGTGAATCACTTTTTCTATTTTTAAAAGTTTTAGATAGAAGCTTGAAAAGAAAAATTATAGTTGGGTGGTCAAAAATTGTAACTATAAAAAAAAAGTACACTTTAAAAATTTTTAAGTATGTTACATTGTTAAAATTTTTAAAGTATAATTTGTTTATAATTATAATTTTTGATCTTTCAATTTTAATTTTAATTTTTCAACTTATAATTTAGAACTCACAAAAAAAGAAAGAAAGAAAGTAATTTTAAGCTAACTCCATCCTTTACGATCGCTACCGCGCTTCGAGTAACGAATCTAATCTTGTTTCCGCATATATAGAGACTAGAACACGTTAACAACACGCAATGGGACACAATAGTCTCCAACTTGGTGAAGGGGTCCTTGCTTCACATAATTAAGTGATGTCCAATTTGATAGCTAACTGTTTGAAAAGTTACATCAATCTACTCTGGCGAGGCTGGACACATGCAAGATGTTCCAATCTAAACTTTAATTAGCATATTAGCAAGACGATGACTGCTGGCTATGGTATGCGTCTTTCCAACGTCAAATCTCAAGTTGTTCGGTTCATATCTCATTCTTTCTTTCTTTGCGTTTAAGCAGACCTCTTGGAGATAGGATTGCAGATGTAATTTTTGCCAATTTTGTGAAAAAAATTTAAAAATGAAGTTAAGAGAATTTGATGTCTCACTTTGTGTAAACATCAATTCTTGATTAAAATGATAATAATTAATTTTTGATGCTTTTAATTTAATAGATTATTTTTTAAGATGAATTATTTTCGTGACTTTAATCATATTAATTGGTATTCTCATTAAGAGAGAGCTAAAAGGAAAAAACGAAATTGGCTCAGCTCGAGTCATATCAAAATTTTTCATGAATAAAAATTATTGTGTTCAATATTTATAATATGACTCGACTATTTAATTAAATTTTAAGCTTTATTTGAATGGAATAATCATTATGTGATAATTTTGTCGTGCACGTTTGACTTAAGATTTCATTGCTAATCATCTGCGTCTCGTCACACTTAATAATTATTTAGCTAGTGTTCAAAGATAATTAAAAAAGATTATGGATTAATCTTTTTTTGAAAAAATAAAGAAGACCTTTCATGAGTCCTGCGAGGCCTCTTTAAACGAGAAGCTACCATAAAAGGGAGAAAATGAAGTGCATCCACGTTTCAAAGTGTGGTACATAAAAATACCCAATCCAATCACAGTGCCTATCAATAGAATATGCTATTCTAAAACATTTGGGAAGAAGTTACAATAAAGTATCATAATTAATTAATATGGTCACTTAATTAGGAAAAAGTTATAATCATAATAACCTATATTACAAATCCATATGTTCTTTCATCTTTCAATTATTCTACGCTAAAATTCTTGTTTAATTATGCCTAACCATGATCAATGAGATTAATAAGATTAGGGCAAGACCCAATACAAAGCATTCACAAAGCAAAGTTGTCATATTATATTCCAATATATATATATATATATATATATATATAATTGATTGTAACCTTGTCCTCGATCTTATTTACTTTTACATATAATATTGCTTCATCTCATGCTATTTGATGTTTATATTTCCATATTATCTTCATGTTATACATCCATGAGATGGAATAAGTGTGAAGGCTCTTCTACATTCATATAGTATAGTTGTATCTCTTATCACTACAAATGGATCGCCTTGATTAAAGTATCATAATTAATTATGGTTAATAAAGTATAATTTTATATATAATATATTGCTTCATCTCATTCTCTTTGATGAGTATATTTCTATATTATCTACATATTATATATAATGATAGAATAAGTGTGAAGGCGCTTCTGCATTCATATAATATAGTTATATCTCTTATCATTAGAAATGGACTTGATTAAATTCATTAGCTATCATCAGCTATGACTGACTTTTTGGTGGAATGGATTTATAAATAATAAATTTAATTATCAAGAGATAAATAGATATATTAGAGATAAATTTTATTAAAAATATGCTTTTCATACTCATAAGTATGTTTATGGTTTTTAAACTTAATATACCCGAAATTTTTTTGTTCAATTTAATCTTTTGTGTTATTATGCATACAAAAATTGATTATAATTTGAACTACGAGTTCGACTCGAAACTTTGGTATGCAACTGATGAACGGTCTCCGGATTATACAACAGTATAAAGTTGAACAATCTTGCAAACAATCATGGAGAGCAGTGCTTCGTCATGAAATCCAATGATCAAGTAGTAAAAGCAAAACAGCACAAAGTAATAAGGAGATTCAGAAAAGGAGAATACTAACAAACATACTCATGAGGTGATATGTAAGGCTAGCTCAGTGAACTCAATCCTACTCAATTGTTTTGGATCGAGTTGGGCTGGGTATTATATTAAGTTAGACATTGAGTCAATTATATTTGCTAGTTTGATTTTGTCTAATTTAGTCTTTATAAATATATTTTTACAAAATTTATACAAAAATTTTATTTTATTTAAGAGCAAAATACAATTTTATAGAAATTTATATAAAAATTTTATTTTTAAAGAGTTATTTTATAATTTTTAGTAAAAATTTTGAAAAAGAAATAAAATAACTCAATTAAACCAACTTAGTGCTAAATCAAATCAGGTCAGACCCTAGACACCAAATCAAAAAAACTTAAAATAATACTAAATCAGGTCAGACATCTAATTATAGCAAAACTTGGATTAGTTTAACTTGTGTACATCCCTAACTAGGCTAAGGAGCCCTCAAAGAGTATCAAACCATGTTGGTCTACTTTGAAAACATCTGGAGAAAGATATCCACGAGATGCAAAGGACATTTCACAAATGATTAATCATCCGGCGTGATGAGGTGTAAATACGTTTGAGTGGAGTTACTTCATAGAGGGTTAGAATACTCGTAGCCTGACAGAGTTTGGTAGCCTACTAGATTTGATTGGCCCAGAATATGTGTCTTCAGCCATCAAATTGATTAGGATGACATTTATTTTGTCTTATGGAAAGTAAATTAGGCAGAAGCTTAGCAAGTTGATGGGACGAATTAAATGCTAATGATCTTATCCCGCACGACACTACCTATATGAAGTAAACTATATATCATTTTCTGCCAACTGTTATCACTGTTCTTTTCTGCTTTGTCTTTATTGTTCTAAACTTGAGTTATTCTTTCGCTGATTCAACAGGCTTCCTTTTAATCTGGAATTTTCATATGGACTTTGCACAATTGTCAATCTCCTGTCAATTCTTGAAATACATTGCCAACAAAATTGAAAAAATTTCCTCTTAAGCAGACGAAAAAGATGCCACTTACAGTTACAAGGTTTGGGTGTGTAGAAATTTCGATTGAGGTTGAGAAAATTGTGGTATCTGAATGTATAAAAATAAATAAATAAAATCATATAACAAAGTGATCATTGATGCTTTTAAGATGGCTCAAAGAAGAGATTAAACGCAGGCAAAGTTTGATTATGATCGTTATTACGGAGTCATTTTAACTGAAACGTTTAGGTTATTAAATAAAAATTTATGATTGATAAATTTATAAAATCCTAATTTGTCTTAACTCAAAGGATCATCAAGATACTGAAATTTCTTGTGCTGAACCGGATCCAAAGGAGGGCTTGCAATTTGTAATTATAGCAGCAAGGCATAATTTTGTATATTATAACTCATCTATGTCTTTGAACAAAAATTAGAATGACATGGAAGGAAATTTCCAGTCCTTAGGACAATAATTGAGGAGCATTCAAATTAAGATCATGCATGGAAGGAACAAGGGAAAACTCAACTGTCATTATTGTAGCATGTACAACATCTACTTCTCTGCTTCTTTTTAAAAGAAACTCCAAATCAAAGCTGTGATTTACAAAACCTTTATGTGCAGATATTATCAGATACATTCTTACGCAATAAATAAAAAGTCCAAAAAAGAAGAAAAGAAAGAAGGAAGAAGAGATTCCCTTATACACCGATAAAACAGCAAAAGAAACAGAGTGATCAAGATTCAAGAAACAGCAACAGCATCTCTATTAGCGTTCATCAAGCAAAACCTGGTAGGTCTTGCCTGGAAATTCTTCCTCCTTTGAACATCATGGCTAGAGGGCTTGATAATTTGCAGGAGAATTGCCTTCATTACCCTCAATGAGTTGGCTTTGGCAGCCATGGATGCCTGCCAATGATAATGGTTGGACTTGGTGTTGAAGGGGGTCCGAGCCACAGGTCGAGCCATGGGCTTGTTGAGGTTCTTGTGGAAGCTGCACCGGAAGGAGCCAGGATGGGTGGTGGGAGAGCACAGGCAGGTTCGTGGCTTGGAAAGGGAAGGACCATCTCTTGAGGCCATTGAAGGGTTCAAGTTCAACCCTCTGGGCAATCGCTATGATGCATTTGTTAATCTTCTTTTTAACAAATGGATTGAGGCAATTAGGAAAACAAACAAATGGGGGGCTGAAGTTGAAGGTGGTATTATAGAAAATCCTTTTAGTTAGTAAATACCTTGATGGCCTTCTGTTTCAGTGATAATTGCTGCTATGCTATGGGGTTACTTAAGTAATTTAGTGGATAATATTGGGTTTGAGTGCATTTACCAATTTGCCCTTGTGTATGTGCTGCACTCTCCAAAATCCACAAGGGCAAAACTGTCTTTTTATTGAATCAAATTCTTTCCCCCCTTCTCAGCAGTGATGGTTGATGGTCGAATCACAAAGAAACTTCGTAATTAGCTATGGTGGAATGAAACAGGGCTTGTGGTAAAAAATTAAGTGGACTTCTAGCCTATTGCTTACTAAACGTTTGACTTTCTATTGCGAGAATAAGAGAGGTCCAACTGGTTTGCCCTGCGCTTTCACGGGGCATCATTGCTCTTCCATATAATATTTGTCATACCTTTCAGGTAATGAAGCATTAACACCAGTAACTATGGAGATAGGAGGCCTACTTGTTTTGAACAAGTCCCTGATATAATGTAAACTTGTATACATATGCATTTATTCCCAGGATACCGATGCTATCCAAAGATTCATGTATGTGAAACATTCTAAAAGACATTTTGAGGTTAACCCTAGAATTAAATAGCTGTTCTTCCTTGAATCAGTGTTCCATATGTTCACATCTTCAGAAAGTATAGGTGCTAAGGAAGATTTCCATATAGCTCTGCATAACAAATTATTAAAACCTGATGAGAAAGGCTACATTTTACAAAAAGATCAACTCAGATGGACATAAGAATCACATTATACCTAATGTGGCATGGCTCACAACATCTTTAGGTGCCTTTGTCTTAGAACTCTCTAGTCAATAACTGTTTGGTGTAAACACGATGCCGCCTCTCTCTTGCATAGATAACCCAAAAGATTAAAGACAGCATTACAGCTGTAGATACGATAACTAATCCAACATAAATCCAATGACTAAATTTCCGCAGACCAGGGCAATAATTGTTGCTGATGTCTGTGAATGTTTCCCGGACAAAAGTGCAGTCTGCTAGATTAACTAAGAATGGACTGTAATGGTACAAACCATAGCTCACATTCACAGCCGTTACCATTTGGGAGTATATGGCAGGGGTCACCCGACCGGGCGTAGTGCAAATGCCTGATGTTGAAACCTGGCAAGTATAATTCTTCCAAACCTGCTTGTAACAAAAGCTAGATGTCATGCACCATTTAATATGAATAGACAAAGACCTCATTCTGGTCCTTGGTCTCATTATCAATTTGGTATTCTAAACATTTTTTGCATCACTTTGGTATTCAAAATTTTAATTTTGTTTCAACACCATAGAATATTTTATTCTCGAAGCATTGTATAGTATCATTTTAGTAAACTGGAACAAAACTATTAATGATACCAAAATTTAAAACTTTCAAATTGATAAATATACCCCGAGGATTAAAATAGAATATTTGTCAAATGAATATCCAATGCCATCACACATGCTGATCATGTCAGAGATTGCCCAAAATAAAAGGTGTAAAGGCCATTATCTATGCCAAAAAAAACAAAGACCTAACAAGCAAATGTTTGGCCAGGCTTCCCTGGCCACAAAATTTCACATTTCACATGAATTTCTTTAAGCATTCTACTATTGTGGATAAAAATTTACATTTCAACCTCAAATAGTCTACCTCGGTAGCATTGTCGAAGGCCACTTCCCCAGCTACACACTGCCTGTTTGTGAGATCAGAATTAAATGGACTGCAAAGAAAAGGCATGGGGGGACCTGATTGATTGAAATACAAGGGTCCAGAAGAAGATGGGAAATTTCTGTTTGTGACATTGGTAATGATGGAGTCAACTATCATAACAAGTTGGTATGTCACTTCCTTGCTTCTTAACAAGGTTCCTGGGCTGTTGCATTGTCCACGCATGGAAGAATATCATCCAAGGCTGTATGAGCCGTAGGGTTCTGAACCCACTCGTCCATGGCAACACATGTATCTCCAACGACACTAGTGCAAATATGCAATAAAGTAATTTTTCCATAATATATATGCAGCATAAGTGAAAATAGCAGCCACGAACTTCATCAAGTGATATAGAATGAGTATCCCCGCTATTACTCCATAAATTAAAAGCTAAACAAAGTCCCAAGCAAAATTTAGCTAAAGCATTCAACAAATGATTTTTTCCCTCTTTTTTCTTGTGTTGAAATATATTTTTGATTGAAAATAAAGCATGACTTAACAAGTGTTGCATCATATACATAAATATGCCAAACTCCTATACAGCCATGTAATACCAAGAAGTGAATTGTTTCCTTCAGTTTAATGTAGCCCGGCACTAAATTTATTGAAACAACAGTATCTAATTTCTTCCTTGATATTCAATTTCATAACCCCTGATGCTGTCCTGTTATTCATTGTGTTGGCTATAGAGCAAGTTTGTATGTCGTGGTATTTTTCTTTACCATAGACAGCACAAAGAAATTATCATGTATTAAACCAATTTATCCTAGACAGGTTGATCACAATTTCTAAAAGTTTAAACTCCAAACCTTCTCCGCAATATAATCTGTAGCGGCTAGATACTCACAGGTGCACTCTTTTAATTCCACAGTGTTCATTTATCATAATTCAGGATGTCGATACAGAGAAATTTCAAAGTCAGTGAGCACAGATAAAACTTCAACAACTATGCAAATATGGGCCTAACTGTACTAAATACATGTTGATTTCTCAATGCAGGTGCAATCCAGTCATCTAATACCAGAATAGAATAGAATAGTTTACTTTGAATAGTTTCCTTTCAAACATTAGCCAATAGATCTATGTTAATTCCTTGTTGATAGGTTACAACTCAATGTAAAAGCTAAAATAGGCTACTGATATTGCACCATGAATTTGATCTCAGCAAGTCCAGAAGCATGGAAGCACACCCCTTGCCAGCCAGATTTGAAACTTCCAGATCCAACTGAAGGTAGGATCTGAAAGTTTTACTTCTATAATAAAAGCATGAACATCAAAACCGTAACTTATCTCTCTCCATAAGTAAAAGGAGTTAGTTTATAATATACTGATGAGTGATGATAAAACAACAGTTCAAGTAACGTATTTAACAATCTAACAATATTCTTAATACCTCACTTTATGCTTCAAACATTTCACCAATTTTTATCAAATAAGATCCTTTCCACTCTATTTCAGCCATCACAATTCATAAGCATTCCTCAAATCGTTAAATTTAAGTCTAGTAATATCTAATAGTTATATCACAAAGCTCTATGTTGATTCCACAAAGATTAAAATTAGACACCTTATCATTTGAATTTTGTTTAATATTGCTTCAAAAAGGTTGTCCTCAGGGTTCCCTATCAACGGAAAATTCTCAGACTATAGAACTAAGAGTCCCAGGGTTTGTCTCAACTCTCAACTCCCATGAAGGCACAGAACATAGCAATAGTTTAACAAAAAATGGTTCTATGCAAGGATACATCCATGACATTAAGGTAACAAGTACAGTAACTTAATTGAATATTCCAAGCAAACGAAAACTTACTTATGAAGAAAGAGAAATACACCACAGAAAACAAATGTGCCTGCAACAAGAATCCAGCCGACAATTACCAAGCTGCAGCAATCAGAAATTGCATCAGTTACTGACTGATAACTTAAATGGAATAAAGTGCCAATCGGAATTAAACAACCCAGGAGGAGAAAACATAAAAAATATCTTGGTGAGTATATCTTACAAGTATACAAGACACTGCATCCCAAATATGGAAAACACTGCAAAAGAAAAGTTTTCACAAACACAAGCAAATGAGATAAGAATTTTGTAAGCCTTGAGTATACAGGAAGAACGCCAAAAAAAATAAAAGGAAAAATTAAAATTAATAATAACAATAACAAACGTACAGAATCCGAGAAATGAAAGAAAAAGCATAGCAGCAGCAACAATGATCAGAGCCAATCTCCTACAGAGAACAACAGCAGATGAATATAGCTAAGAGATACTTCAAGCACCAGATTGAGATTATAAACTTCTACTTACATTCCATTTATACCATCTTGTATATCCTTTGAATTATGCTCAGTCTTACTGGAAAGAGTGGCAGCAGCAGTGTCTATTTTTGACTTAACATTATTGATGTTTTTCTGAACATCTGGTGGCAAAAAAACCGCATCAACTCCAATTCCCTTAGCTGTATCAAGATAACTTGACACATTCCTAAGGTTTTCAGCAGTCAAGTCAGCCTGACTCACAACATAATCTAGAGTGTTTGAGGTGCTGGTGTAAAACTTTCCCTGACCAGTGTACAGGATAATGCATCCAACTCTGAAATAATCAAAATTACATGCAAAAGGAGTCACTAAAGTGCCGACTAAAACAAGCACAGCACAAAACGTGATTTGTCTTGAAGAGAGAGAGAGAGACATTGCCACAAGGGTGAAGAGAATGAGGAAGATCAGGGACAAAGCGTAGGCTACTCCAGAATAGCCATAAGGCTCTCTAGGACAACAACAGTAACACAGACAGATGAGGGATAAACAAAGCCCAAAAATCACGAACCAGACTGCAGCAATGAGAAAGAAGGGAACTGCAGTAAAAATAACTGACTGCAAGAGGGTAAGAACAGTTTAAAGTTAGTGATGCATTAACATATCTGGCAGCCTTGAAAACAAGAGGATTAAAAAATAGTCTAGGCAACATTAAAAAAATAATCTAGGACAAAATTATAATCGTATGACTAAAAGTTGGTCTAAAATTCAAGGACCTCACCTCGCATATATGTGTGTGTGCACATTATTAAGAAGAAGAACCAACACCATACAGAATCAATAACTAAAGCCAGACCACATAACAACGTGTTATCAATTTCACAAAAACTGCTATAGTTCTTTTGTTAATATAAGAGAATAATATAACATGTTATCACCCATTTGCGAAACAGAAAGGTGCAAAAAATACATCAACAACATACAATTGGGGGGAATTCCAGTAATAAAGAAAGAAACTAACGGCATAATAATGCGGATTGCTGATATTCCAACCACCAGTGTAACGATTAAAATGGTCAAGCGGATCTCTCCGGCGAGTTCTTTCCTGAGCCAACATGAGAGACGCGTTCGCCGAGGTGTCTTTCGCTAGTGCTCTCCTTGTCTTCCATGGCAGCACCACATTATTCTGTCTTATACTTACCACTTCTACACCATCTGAAAAACACACTCATATATTAAAAATAAATTAAATAATAACAAATTTTAAAGAATAAAAAGAAAATGAAAAATTTTACCGGGAATAAGTGAATGGTGAGAAGGAGAGTTTTGGGAGGCAGAAATGGAAAATACAAAGAGAAAGAGCGTGAAAAAGAGAAGAAAGAAAGAAGGGTTTGATCTGACGCACAACATTGTGTTAATGCTTGTGTTTTCGTCCCAGCTCACATAGGCTATGGTTTTCGAGAGGAAAAAAAAGAGGCGAAGAAGAGAATGAGTGCGAGAAAAGGGAAGAAAGCGTGAAAAGGGTAGCTCCTTTATTTTCGGGTGAGATTTTCCGCGTTCATTCCATCTTTGTGTTGCTGAAAGCGATGGACCTTTATAGTTTGTACGTACCAAAATTGTGTGACCAAAATACCCTTCATTCTATTTTTTAAATATTAAATGAATATGCTCGCGCTTTTCACAGCCGCTACTCTGCTAGTAAACCGGGAGATGAGAAGGCCGCGCACAATATAGAAATGCCGTCGGTTAAAATGACAATTCTGTCCCCTCTTGCAAAACAATAAAATTAAGAGAAAATTAATAATTTAAAATATTTTAAAAATTATATTAATTATTAAATTAAAATAAAAAATAATTTTTGACATAGTTGAATCAAGATTGAATTATTTATATATATAAATAATATTTTACTATTAAATTAATACCTATATTATAATATAATATTTAAAATATCTAAATATCTAAAAAATATTAAAATTAATTAAAGTGTTTTGTATATAACAATAAATTGATGTGAAACAAAATTAAGTAAAATTTGTTAAACATTATAAATTCTTATTACAAAATACTGAATCTTTAATATGGACAAAAAATCAAAAATCAAATTTTGATCAAATCAATGCCGCTTTTGCCCGTTTTTATTGATTTTTATCAGTTTGATTAATTATTGACTACTTTTTCGGCTAATTTTAAAAGTCAAATGAATTAGAATGACTAATTCATCAACTTTTCAATCCAATTGATCAATTTAGTTCGATTTTCAAAACAAAATTTTTGTTAACGTATGAAAAACGGAATTAGACAAATTTAATGCTTTAAGAACTAAATTATTAAATTTAATTATTGAGCAGATATATAATTTGTAATTTTTTATGTTTTAATTTTTAGATTTTGTATACAAATTAATTTTTTAAAACTCGCAACTTAATATGTTAATCAATTTTGTAGATTATTTATATATATATATATATATATCACTTTAGGAAATTAATTCAATATACATATAAAGTGAACTATAAACTTTGAAAGATTTATAGATAAGTAAATCCAACGATTTAAGTATAAGAGAGTACTTCACACACCAATTTGTATATTTTCTCTTTACTATTCTTTATAGTTAAGGAAGAATTTATATCGGATAATTTACGAAAATGACCCAAGCTTGTTCTACTTTACGCTTGATTTATGTTCATCTTGACAAAGGGGTCATTTTTTTCAGGTAAGGTTTAGTTGGGAAATATTCCATTTTTCTACTAAAATTATAACGTATGTAATTTTTTTTAAAAATATAATAATGCGATATTAAGTTGTAAAAATTATACAATTATTTACAAAAGCTATACAATTGTTATATTATTATTAAAAAAATCATATACTGTTAATATTTTTATTAATGTGTATAATATTATTTATTAATTATTAGGTTAATTGCTATATTATATTTAAATAATATCAAATATATATTTTGTACTTAGCACTGTTTAAACACATTGAGTTCTTTTGTGCTATAAATAATTTATAATAAGCTAAACTATCTATAAGGCTATTTAGAAATAGGCCCTAATACATAGTTTGTTTAAACTAGTGATTTTATATAATATTAATTAGTGTTTATTGGTTAACTTGATTGGAATTCTAATAAATTTTTAAAATCTCTTGATATTATGAGTTATAATTCTGACTTCCACACTCATCTTTTGTGTTAGATATCTTTTAATAAGAATCACCATTAAGTTAATGAACTTTAATCTTGTTCTATGTTTAATTTGTACCTATTGCCCAATTTATTTTAGCAATTGATATTAAAGTCATAATAATCTTTGCCTTGTTTTTTTTTTTGGCCAATAATCTCTGCCTTGTTTTGATTATTTGGAATTTGCATATTCTTTGCCTGCAATTTTAAAATGTTCTTTCTGCCCTAATATTGTGTTGGCAAGAGGAATTATTAAAAAATCCCATTCAATACGAATTGATAATGCTGATGTTGCTATGCTTGTGTGTTGTTTCATAAGCTTAAAATTTTTGGTTTCTGTCTACATTACTAGGAAGTTAAAAAGAAAAAAAAAAAAGAAGGGAAAACCTTTTGATGCGATTTGGCGTTGGAAAAGAATTTTTCAGCGTTTTTTTATGCATTATTCGAATTACCTTTATTGTTTGGTGATATTTGCATCCTAAGGATTTATACTTATCTCCCTTTTCCAATTCATCAATTAACTTTCCAATTAAGTTTGCCTTGGACCTTTATATTCCCAATTTTCTGAACTACTTTAATTTGGCGTATATTTCATGGGATGGGCTTTTTTTTTCCCCGTTACCCTTTGCATTCAAAATTTCAGAGAACTATTGTATTACAATTCAAGTTTAATTAAACGTTGCCGTCTCGGTTTATGAGGAAAATGGTGACCTTGTCTTTTGTTCCACTTCACCAAGTCAATGCATTGCCATGACATGTGGATATAATTTCAATACGGGAAAAAGGACTTTAGGTTGCTAAATCATTTTTTTAAAGTATTGTATTGAAGGTTAAATTATTCCTTCGTCCGAGTGATTACTTCAATCACAATAATGGGTATTTGAATTTTATATTGGAAGTGATATCTTATTTTGGAGCTTCGACGAGAGAATGAAATTTTGAATAAAATAAGATTTGCCACTTTGAGATTGTTTGGCCACTTACAGAATCGAAGGGACCTTGTCTTCCCGTCTTTTTTCTTTTTTACATGTTTAATTAAATCAAGCCTTGGTCTAGTTATATATACCGTGAGGTAATTTGGTATGAGTGAGTGACTAGAGATATTGAAATTCAACTACTCTTTGCTCAATTCATTCATTGATTATTGGTAGCACAAGAATAAAAGCTGTGCTTGTCATCCATATGTGGTGCTTCAGGATAGGCAATCAGAACTTATTCCACTCTCTTGCACTATTATCTATCTGAGTCAAATTTGTTTTCTGTAGGCACACAAAATGCAAAGTTGGGATTAATGCCTAACAACAAAAGGCATAATCATACTTTTTACGCATATCTTTCAAAAAATTTGAATTTTGCAGGATTGTACCCATGTTCAATAATTTATTTTGTCGAGGGTTTTATGTTAGCTTGCATCTACATTTTACACATAGGAAAATTTCAGTTTTGGGTTACGTAACATGGGCCAATTTTTAGCATTTTAACCATTCCTTTTGGGGTGAAAAAGCATTCATGGGCTACTATGATAAACACAAGGGTATTTTGTTTTTCTAAGCCCATTTGGGTGAGGGTTTTGCACAATAAACATGGATTGTTTTTGTCAATTTTGGGGGGAACACTTTTTTGGCCCAAAAAAAACTCCTATTTTGGTCAGTTTTGGAAAGAAAATGAATTATGGGCCATTTTTAAAATTTTGGACAATTTATTTTTCTAGGCCTAAATAGAATTCAATTTTTTGGGTCCCTGCTAAATTTTAATAACCTAAATCAAATTTTTAGTCCAACTTTTTTGAAACATTATTTTGGTGTCATTTATTTTTTTTTAAATCATGAAAAACTATTTTTTTGGCAATATTTGATACTTTTTTTGCAATAAATCGAAAAGGGAAATATTTTAGTGGAGATAAAAACTTTATGAGTAATTATTTTAATCCTAAAAAGTTAGTAATAGAAATAAGTGTTGTGTTTGTTGTAGATCACTGCTATAATTGCCATATTTGTCATATGGGAGAAAGATATTATAAAATTAATATGTAGCACTAATACTCATTACATGCGGTAATGGTGGATGAATTCTCATTTTATCAAGTGACATCATTAAAAATTATTGATAAATGATTTTATATGTAAATTTGTTAATAATGGGCCACTCTCTTTAATTTTGTTGTTAGAGCAAGGTTTGATTTCACAAATTTGACAATAACATATGTGTATTTTATACAAAATGTCAACCAAATTCCATTTTCATACTCTCTTATACACTATTGTCATGAAATATTAAAGATATCATTTTGCTTAAAATAGCATGCCTTTTACTTGCCTATTAGATAATTTTGGCTATCGATATATTGTACTTGTGAGCTCACCTAGCATGAGTCTAGTCATATGAGTGTTTAGTTTTAATTGAACTATTTGATTTAGTTAATATCTCTATCAATTTTTACTACATATTTATTGTTGGGTAAATTACATTAACAATTAATATACCCTATCGGTATAACATTGTTATGTATTATGTTGTCATTGTGACTTAGTGTATTTTGTGAAATTAAGGGCATATTTATAAATTAATAATTGTGCAGCATTTACATTGTCATACTCGAAAATGCGACCGCGTGGCGCCTTAAAAAAAAATTCGATTTTCAAATGAAATTGAGAAACGAAATCAAAATTGAAATAAGTGTAATAGTAGGTTTAGGAGTCGCCACAGAAATTTTAAATTTTAAAAGGCAAAATTTTGGAAAAATCCTTTTTAAATAAGATGGTTTGCAAACCAGAAAAATGGATCCGGGAGTCGATTGTGAGTAGGGAAGGTGTTAGGCACCCCACTACACCCGTTACTAAGAACGGTTACTCTAAATTAGTTGTGCAAAAATAAAATGACCTTAATTCTATTTTAATTCTCCCTAACAAATCACACGTAAAATTAAATAAAGAAAGGAAATAAAGTTAAAAGTAAAAAAAAAAAAAATCAATAGTAAAATAAAATAGAAAGAAATTCAAGAATTAAAATAAGAAGGAAAAGAATGAAATTAAAAGAAAAATGTTTATTTACAAGGGCGGACTTGACCTAGGATAAGAGCCTAGGGCCTACGTACCTTATGAAAGAGATCAAAGTCCACGTAATTCGAACAGAGGTTAAATTTGGTTGATGTTTTGTTTTGTTTTGTTTTGTTTTTTTTTTGCTTTTGTTTTTGTTCGATTTTTAATTTTTGATTAATTTTGTTTTGTTTCTTTTTCTTTTTAGTTTTTACTCTTAGTTTTTATTCTTTGTCTTGTTTTTTTTTTGAAAAGATAAGAAAATAAAAATTATTTTTTCCTTTAGTAAATAAAACAAATTTAGAAATGGGTTGATGTGTTTGATTCACTAAAGATAGATGTAATTTTCCTTTTCTAGCATTTTTAGTTTTTTTTTTTTATTTTTGTTTTATCATTTTTTTCTACGCCTTTTGTTAATTTTTTATTCTTTTTTTTTAATTTTTGGTTTTTTATTTCTGTTTTGTTTTTTAGGTTTTTGTTAGTTTTTAATATGTGTTTTTTTTTGTTTATCTTATTTTTACTTTTTTTGTTTGGGTATTGTTTTTCTTTGATTTTTGTTTGATTCTTAATTTTTGATTTTTAACTTTTGATTTTTGATTCTCTAATTTTTTTTTGAAAGAGAAAGAGAATAAAAATTATTTGGGCTTTTGCAAATAAAACAAATTTGACATTGGTTGATATGTTTTATTTGCAAAAGACTAGATTAATCTTACTCTCTTTTCTTCTTTTCTCCCCCTCCTTTTTTTTTTTGGTTTTCTGTTTTTGTTTTGTATTGTTTGTTTCCCTTTTTTTTTGGGTTAATTTCCATTTTTTCTTTCTCTTGTCTTTTTCTTTTTATTTATCTTTGTTTTGTTTATTTGGTTTATTTTTATTTTTTTTATATATTTTTTAAAAGTTTTAATTTTTGATTGATTTTTTTGTTTAAAAACACCCTCTCTTTTTTTTTTAATTAATTTTTTATTTTTATAAATCATATATTAATTTCTAATTTTATTGAATGAAAGTTGATGGAAAGTTCTAAAGTTTACGAAAAAAAAATAGTTCTTGCTTATCATTTTTTGTTTTTGAAATGAGAAGTTATGAAAATTTAGCTTGTCAAAATTGGTTTTTTTAATTAAAAAGTTTATTTGTTTATTTCCTTTTTTTCTTTAATCCCCTTTTGTTTTCTTTTTTTTTTTTTTGAAAATCCCTTTTTCTTTGAAGAGAACCAATTTGACTTTGACAATTGAAATGCAAAATTTATAAAAATATAAATTTGAGACCCAAATAGGTATTAAGGAGGCCTTGTTGCCACACATGACCTATAAGTTTATTTCTATGTGCCTGAGGGGACAAAGGATCCCACATGGCTATCCTAAGAAATGAGACAAAACGAAATGAAAATAAAATCGAAATATTTACTAGCACATGATAACTTGTGATAGTGTGTCTTGTGTACAGCCAGCTAAACATCATGTTCAAATATATTTCAAGTAAAAAGAACAATTAAAAAACAATATAGCATGTATAAAATGAAACACAAAACCAATTTGTCTTCATTTATGTGTCTTTGGCTAAATCGATAAGTGACCCTCATATATTTTCTAACAAGTTCCACGTGTTACTTCTCTGAAGCATCTGGCCTCAACCAATGGGGTGTCTTCTAACTCCTCTACTGCTTCTCTTTCTCTTCACTCCACCACTTCCGGGGGCCTCACACGCAACAGAAATAGAAAAACATATTAATTGCCATGATGATAAATTTTCTGTAAACAATCAAACGTCAAATGCCTCAATACATGCCAAAATCAATATGAATGAGCTCCATCTATGCAGTAAGCTATCCAAAGGAATCATATTCAATTTTGAAATGTAGGCATGGTCATTAACATCCAATCTGGGGGGGCCTAAGGCTCTGTTAAACTCAAAAGGGGCTGTAACAAATTTTTAGTGTAAAATGGAACCATAAAGCCAGGCTGAGAACATATTAGAGCCCCCGAAAGGAGATAGCATCATCAAGCATTTCGCACAAAACCAAAAGCAGTGGGACAGTAGCAAATTTGGAACCCCTTTAAGATTCTATTAAAAAAAATGAGGCTAATCACATCAAAAAATTCCCATGAGACAACGACCAATGCAAGACAAATCCAAGACTTATACCAAGTTAGTAATCAAGGCTAAACAACAAAGAGATGACAACTGGGATTCTACGCAAAGATACATTATATGCCGAGGCTAAAAACGATGGAACAGTGGGCAATGCATCACTTCGGGCTTATTAATTCAAGACTCACATACTAAGTAGGAAACAGAGCCCCTAATCCATTGCTGAGTCAGGGCACATACCAAGTAAGGATTTAAACCTATAACCATAACAAATATCCAGTATCTTCCTATCAAACAGGAGTCTAGACCAACTATTGAACCAAGATTCATCTGGAGAGAATTTCATAGAAAACATATCTATAGCGTTACTAATAAGCAGAAAGTCATTCCCCATTCAAATTAACCATCTGAAACCAAAATCTCAATTGATACTTATGATCTATCAGAAGCCACAAAACTAAGAGGAACAGCTTTGCACACTGAGAACATAGTTTAGCAGCATCCAAAATGACCAAGCTATAAACCCCATTATTCTTCTTCTCAAGTCAACAATCAGCAATACATCCTCATACCCCTTTTAAGCAAGAACAAAATTGACAATAATTTAGAAAAACTAAGTACCCTATAATGAAAACAAACTAGTGGAGATAATATGGATCGCAAAAGTAAAAATCAAATATCACGCAGCAACCATCTAATCCCTTGGAGGAGAAGACTATGAGAACGAAGAGATAAGGATGAACATCCTGAGAAACATACCTCTCGCAGAAAATGGAGCCCAAAAACTCACAGGGAACAACCGTCTTTGATCTCGGGAAGACAGTGTGAAGGGGGCTTCCTCGATGTCCTAGGAGTCTCAATCTAAGAGAATACCAAATCTTTGATGGAGGATCCCCTGCAAAGGCACTTTCTCCTCCAAACTTCTTTCTCCTTGGCTCGAATGGGTACAGATTGTCGTCACTCCTCATTCTTTCTCTCCCTTTCTCGCAGACTCACTCTATTAACCTTCCTCCCAAATCAGAGCGTCCCCCTCTCCGTCCTGTTTGATTCAAAAATCCCTAAAGCAGAAGGCTCCCCCCTCCCCTATATACGCTGCCTCTTCCTCTCTCTCTCTCTCTCTCCTCGTCCTTTCTCTTTTGTGTGTGAACGAGCGTTCCTTTTCCCCTTTCTCGCTTCTGCATCTCTGCCCTCTTTCTTTGTGCGTCTGTGCGTGTTTTGTGTCTGCCAAAGGAAAGGACCGAATGGGGGGGGACCCAGGGGGCCACCGGGTAGGGTTTTCAGGAGATCTAGACGTGTGGGCTTGGTTAACTTGGGCTGAGGGTTATTGGACTGAGAAGGGAAATTGGCCTTTGACTAAAAAGGCTTACACTTTTTTTTTTTGTCCTTCTATATTTTTTTTAGGTTGGTTTTAGGTTGGACTTTTGTTATTATTATCATTTTTTATTCTCTTTTTCTTGTATAGGAAATTTTTTTTTGTTTTTCTTTCTTTTCATTTTATTATTATTATTTTTTCATATTTTTTCCTCTCTTTTTTTTCTAGTCCTTTTTTAATTTTTCCTTTTGTTTCTGTTTTTTTTTTGTTTTTGGATTTTTGTTACTTCCTCTTTTGTTGATTCTCTTGTTTTAATTTTAGATTAATGGGCTGTCACACTCGAAAATGCGACCGCGCGGCGCTAAATCAAAATTAAAATTAAAAAATAAGTGGAGTGGATTCAGGAGTCGCCACCAAATTTTTATTTTTGAAAAGGCAAAATTTTGGAAAAAATCTTTTTAGTTTGGAATATCGAAAAATGTGGTCCGTGAATCAGATTCGGATTCGAGAATCGATTGTGAGTGAGGAAGGTGTTAGGCACCCTAATACATCCGTTATTAAGAATGGTTACCCTAAGTCAGTCGTGCAAAATTAATATGGCCTCTATTCTATTCTAATTCTCTCTAATAAATCACATGCAAAGTGGAAGGAAAAACTCAAGGGAATAAAGTTAAAAGAAAGAAAATTAAGAATAAAGCAGAAAGAAATTTAAAGAGTAAAATAAGTAAGAAGGGAATAAAACTAAAAGTAAAATAAAATGAAAAGAAATTAAAGAAATAAAAATAGAAAAAAACAAAATAAAAGAAACAAAAAATTTTATTTACAAAGATGGACTTGACCTAAAATGAAAATCTAGAGCCTACGTACCCTTTGGGAAGGATCAAAGTCCACGTAGTTCGACGGGGATCGTGTTTGTTTGTTTTTCTTTTTATGTTTTTTTAGCTTTTTGTTTGTTTTTGTTTTGTTTTTACTTTTTTTTTGTTTTAAGTTTTTGGGTGTTTTTTTTTAGTTTGTTTGTTTTATTTTGTTTTTGCTTTGTTTTGTTTTCATTATTCTGTTTTTGGCGAGAAAAAAATGAAAAATAAAAATTACCTTTACTTTTAGCAAATCAAACGAACTTAGAATTGATTGATGTGTTTACATTTGCTAAAAATATAGTTAATTTCATTTTTTTTTACTCTTCTCTCATTTTCAACTCTTCCCCTCCTTTTTAATTTTTATTAATGATTCTTGCTTTTTGTTTATTTTCTCCTTAATTTTTGCCAATTTTGATTCTTTTAATTTCTTCGTTTTGACTTTCCTTTATTATTATTTTTTTATGCTCTTCAATTTTTAATAATTTTTTTGTTTGTTTTCTCTTCTTTCTTTTTCCTTATTTTGTCTTTTATATATATATATATATATATTGCTTTTCATTTTTTTTTTGTTTTTGGGTGAAAAGGCAAAGAAAACAAAATTTTCATTTTCTTTTAGTAAACAAAAATGAGTTTTAAAATTGATTGATGTATTTTGATTTGCTAAAAGTAAGATTAATTTTACTTCTTTCTTCTTTTTTTGCATTTTTAATTATATATATTTTTGTTATTTTTTTATTTGACTTTGATTAATTTTTTTTCGATTTTCTTGATTTTTTTGCATTTTTTTATGATTTGATTTTGGATTTTTGTTTTTATATTGCATTTTACTTTTTTTTTGTTTATTTAAGCAAAGTATGCTTCGTTAAAACAAAACTTTGGAAAAAGTCTATAAATCTTAGAAAAGTTAAGTTCTAGCTTACTTTTTCTATTCCCCCCCCCCTTTTTTTTAGTCTCTTTCTTTTTTGAATTTTGAAAACAAGACTGATGGGGCAGGGTCATTGGAACCCAAAATTAAAATACCAGAGCAGATCCAATAAGCGCCAAAGAGACTTATTATCTCATATGACCCCGGATAGCCTTACATGTCTGAAGGGACAAAATCCCACACGACCAAAAATAAAAAGCAACTGAATGAAAATAAATTGGAAAGTAAGGCAAAGCTAGGCACATATGAGATCCCGTGTGTGCTTAGTGTATTTATTGTCATATCATTGCACTATGTTTGAATACATGAGAGTGGGGAGAGTGTTGAGCCTAACAGGAATTTAATCTCATACAATAGTTCCCCAAGACTCTGCAACCTGAGTTTTCCATATACTTCTCCACATCAATGCTTGTGCCTATATCTCAAGTTGAATCAATGCCCAGTTTTCGTTTGTGGTAGCAAATCAGATTCCTGAGGTGTTACTTTCTTTGTAACGTCCGAGTAGCAACCCTTACACTTAATAACCACGACAAACTAGCAAAAACATGGCAAAGAGAAACAGCGCAGGAGGTCATTTCAAAATTAAGCCTACCCTCAGATATTACATCCCCATGATGTTCGAGAAATAAGCAAACAAATACCATCATATCACCGAGTAAAAATATCACAAAAAATGGAACCATAAACACAAAACCTCACAGAAAATAAAACTATAACTCCCCCGATTCAATGTGCCCAATTACCCGCATAGCAATCTCTGTTAATGAAATCCTAGTAACATCTAACACGCACATCGAGTTTCTCTTAGGCATTCTATCAAACATCTATAAGATGCTCTCCCAGAAACACATAGATAGGGGTAGAATTTCTCATCTCGCCATAACCTCCTAATACATGGTCACTAATAGGATATGATCCGGTATTCAACCTTGTATTTCCAACAAGGAGGCTTTAAACTAACTTTATTTTTATATCATTAATAAAATAGAATAATAAAAAAAACTTTCAGCACATTGCCAATAAAATGGAGATGAGACAAACTAGTCGCAGGGGCGAAGCTAGACAAGCCATTATTCAGCAATCCAGGATTAAGCAATCAATTTGGATCAAAATAGAACCCATACCTGGCGAACCACGTTGTTTAGCCTGGAATGCTTCGCTGTTGGTTCGTTCCTTTTTTTTTTTAAAAAATCATGTTGCTCTGCTCTCCTTTCCTGTCCCAGTCCCTTCTGATTTCTGCTTCAGCCTCAGGATCTTCTTCCTTCTTGAATTAAAAAACCCACCCTTACTTTCTGTTGCTTTCCCATTGTTCTTTCTCTCCCTCGAGTCCGAACCCTAATTTTTCCCCAGACCAAAAATTCCCCTTCCTAATTTTTTTCAATCTCTCTCCCTCAATTTGAAATCCCTTAATCGAAAGGCTTCCTTCCTTTCTCGCTCTCGAATCCCCGACCTCCCCTTCTGGTCTGCCTCCAATCCCTTTTTCAAAGCCCCTCTCTCTCTGATCCCCCTTCCTTTCTCATGCTTTCCCTCTTCGACTCGATTTCCGTCCCTGGCTTCTCCTTCTATGTCCGCGTATTTCTCTCCTCGACTTTTGACGATGATGGGGATAGGAGGAGGAAGTCAACTCTTCAGGCGCGCCCTTTTGACTCTCTGCCCTAGTTCCTCTGAAACGCTGCCTTACTTTTTCCTCTCCTGCGTTTCCCTGAGACATTGGGTTGATCACCCCCTATTGCCATTGCCGTTTTCATGTTTTTTAGCCCTCTGTGCCTCTGTGCATGCCTCGTTCCCAAAGTTGTGCATGTGAAGTTCTTTCGCCTTCGCTGATTGTGGATGAAGGGAGAAGCAGATGAGGGGAACGGGTAGGGTTGGATGGGCCAGATACTGGCTTATGGCCTGATGGCCTGGTGGCCCAACGCCAAAAGAGGGGATGGGTAACTTTGGGCCTCAGAATTTAGACTGGCCTTTTTCTTTAATAAAATTTTTTTGTCTTTCTCTTTTGTTTTTTTATCCTCTTGTGATTTTTTGTTTTCCTTTTTTTTACTATTATTATTTTCTTTGTATTTTTATTATCATATTTTTTTTACTTCATATTTCTTGATTTGATTTTCAATTTTCTCTTCTCCTGAAAAAGAGATATATTTTATTTATAATTTTTTTCTGTGTTATTTCTTGCCTTCTTTTTTTTGTGAATTTATTATTATTATTATTATTATTATTATTATTATTATTATTATTATTATTATTATTATTATGTTATTAGTTTTATTTTAAGTTTATCCGGAAAAAATACGATATTCACAGTTGCCTCTCTTTACTTATTTCATAGGCAATGAGATTGAAAATGTAATTTTTAATGTTTTTGCATAAAGAACAAGTAAAGATAAGAACACGTATTTTGTCTGAAATGATTTAATTTCCTTTTAGCAATAAGAGAAGAAAATGACCCAAACAAAATGCAATGTTTACATGGGCTTTTGCTTTATTTATTTATTTATTTTTATTTTTATTTTTAAGTTCTTTCTTCTTTGATTTTTGTAAGCTTATTAAACTAGAAGGACTGGTTTGATTTTTTTATTAGTTTAATTTTATTATTGTTTTTAGAATATATTCGGACAAAATACGGTGTTCATATACATATATGACATTCTATGACAAGTGTCTTAGTATTTTTTGGTTCACAATCAAATTGTGAAATTTTTATGAGAGACACGTTTGTCATCTATAGTGAAGATATATTTTTTTGATGAATCATATAAATCACAATTAACTTTTAATGGTGAATATTTATCTTTTAATATTGAAAGTTTTGCACTTTGAAATATGTAACTAAGGAAACAATTTCATTGTTATGGCAAAAGATTTTATTTCTGTTGAAAACTTGCCTATGGTGAACACTTTTATTATAACAATCAATTTTTTTTAAAGTATTCTTAAAAAGACATTCATGAAAGAATTCTCATATTGTCAAAGTGTTTATAAAATTCTTTGACACTTTTGTAATTGGTGACATCACACAGATAGATGCATACCTTTTTGGAATATTATGTGTCACTTGAATATGAGAGTGAACATTTCATTTTATAATAATCCAATTTCATATAACTTTATTTTAAATAAATTTGTCTTCATCTATCATGGAGTTAGTCATGAAAAGTTTTTATATGAAATATAATATTTTTGCTTTGGTTATTGGATCATATGGGATAAATTATATAAGTAATAGATATACCCTATCGGTATAACATTATTTGGTATAATTTTTTATAATATATAAATTATGATAAATGAAACATTTTATAAATATCAAAAGATTAATTGTATGAGGCTTTTGTATCAAGTTTTTTTCTTAAGTAACCTATGACATTGTCAATGTTATTTGTTGGTATTATGTTACATTTCGTTTGATGTTTTAATATTTCTTGTACTTTATCAGTATAGAAGTATTAGAGATATTGGTTTTATTATCCTTTATATGCCAGTTCTATTAGTTTATTGTGATCCAGAACCTTCAAATGAAATCATGATAAATGATAATTTTGTATTTGTAATTGCATTGGCCGAATTTTGAAGAAAACTCTTGTTTATGATTATGTTGTACACATAATTCATATTTTCATATGTTGTTGCAATTCCAACTATTGTGTCCATCCAATTATAATATGTGAGAATTCTAAATGAAACCACTAGTGAGGACTATATAAGTTGAGTTTCTAAACAAATATCATGTTTGATGTTTTGCTTGAGATAATTGATTGAAATATGTCAAAGGCAACTAAGAAAGCAAGATATTGTAATTTTGTATACTAGTAAACCTCATTTAAAAATCAATAAAGTATTTTAGCATGATACTTTTTTTTTAACTACATTGATAAATTCTTTTGGTTTAGTGGAATGTTATAAAATATTTCTTCCCAGAGGTTAAGTAGGAGTAAGTCTATTTTTGTATGAATATGAATCCTATAGTGTCCTTTCATTTTAGGCACATGAATCCATCGCAATAGAACATACTATGTTTTTAGCTTGTCTTATAAATCCTGTACTTGGTAGGATTTTCTATGAGTGAAATTTTTACTCTCACTTTTTATGCAGATATATCTTTTCCTAAAAAGAAAAGAAAGACCCAATAATGTTTAATGTCCTCAATAACAAATAAAAAAGATCATGGATTGGATCACTGAAGGGATGCTCAGAAAATTATGTGATACTTATAGGGTATTTAATATCACATATTAACTTAAAAGTAGATCTGATCAACTTGTAATTATTGGTCTTAGATTTAGATTATGCAATTTATATAGGTGTACTAAAATATACTTTTGTATACATCTTATAATGCTATGAATGAGCTATTTTGTGATAAAGTATTAAATGAATACTTATAGTTGTCTTAACTTATAGATAAATCTTACAATGTTTAGAGGAGTTGTTTTGTGGGAACGTGTCATATACACACCTATAGCTGTCTCAACTTTTATATACATCTCACTATATCTAGAGAATCTATTTCATTAAAAGGCATCAAATGGACACTTACAATTACCTTAAATTTAGTTGCGGAATATGTTATTTGTTATGAGGCCATTATTAGTATATATGGTAAAGGAAATTAATTTCTATAATACGTATTGTTAAATGCATATTATTGAATCTTAGACTATTTAATTGTGACAATAATTTTGCTATATGCTTCTCTCAAAATTATAGGAATTTTAGTTGCACTAAATTTTGATATTAAGTTTTTGTTTTGTTAAAAAGAAGATTCATAAATCTTAGACTCAAGATTATAGATGTTTTAGGAATAATAAGCCAGTGGATTTATTAACTATAGGCTTATTTGTTGGAGTCTTTTGAGAAACACATGACTCTTGGATGTTATAAGATTTTTGTTGATACCTTGGTTAGTAAGAGTTTAAGTTATGTTCTTCAAAAACATTTTGATGTATTTTGACATTTGAATAAACCAAGTATTTTGGGCATATTTCTTTTGTTATTCCATTTAGTTTAGTTATGGAACTTTAACATTGTTTTATCATTTTCTATATTGGGTTCAACGTTCTTGGTTCACTATTTCATTTATAAGTTTTGTTTACAATGCATGTTGATTATTTAATATTCTTGATATATCATATTGATCTATTATTATTTTGTCTAATAATTAATTAATGTTATTCAAGTAAGAGATTTGTTGAAATATTTATTAATTTATGGATTAACACTAATTAATTATTAAGCTAATTGACATATTATATTTAAATATTATCAAATATATATTTTGTATTTAGTATTGTCTAGATGAATTAAGTTCTTGTGTTATAAGTAACTTGTAATAGGTTAGACTGTCTATAAACTCATTTGGAAATAGGCTCCAACTCATAGTCTATTACTAGTGATCTTATTTAATACCAATTGTAATTTATTGATTAATCTAATTAGGATTTTAATAGACTCTCAAGACCTTTGGGTATTATGAATTATAACTTCATCTCATTCTTTAATTTTTTGTTATTGTAACTATCTTCCCATAAAGATCTCCAATTTGATAATAAATGATATGCCTTAACAAATTTTTCAATGAAAACATCAAAAGAAAATTTACCCAAAAAAGTTGGAAGTTATTTAATTTATTTAAAAAGTTAAACTTTGTATGAGTCCTATGCTGCTAGGCAAAACACCTTTAAGCTTCTGATAACTTTTTTTGTTACATCTTTTAATTCTTTTTTATGATTACTCAATTTGAAATATGACTTGGTTGGGTTGTCATCCCAAATGAGTTTTGAGCTAAATAGATTGTATTTTATATGGGTTTGAGATTGGGATTGATTTTTGAGATTTCAGTCTTTGAATTTTTTATTCTGAGATCGAGTATGTCACACCCGAAAATGCGACCGCGTGGCGCCTTTATCGAATAAAAAGAAAAATTTGATTTTCAAATAAATTGAAAACTGAATTGCAAAATTAAAATGAAATAATAATAGGTTCAGGAGTTGCCACCAAAATTTTATTTTTTGAAAAGGCAAAATTTTGGAAAAATCTTTTTAATTTGAAAAATGGTCTGTGAACCAAAAAAATAGATCCAAGAGTCGATTATGAGTGGGGAAGGTGTTAGGCACCCCACTACACCCGTTATTAAGAATGGTTACCCTAAATTAGTTATGCAAAATAATATGACCTCGATTCTATTTCAATTCTCCCTAACAAATCACATGCAAAATAAGAAATAAAGGAATTAAATGAATTAAAGTTAGAAGTAGAAAAAAGAAAGGAAACCAATAATAAAATAAAACAGAAAGGAATTCAAGAATTAAAATAAGAGGGAAAGGAATGAAATTGAAAAAAAAATATTTTATTTACAAAAGCGAACTTGACCTAGGGCCTATGTGAACACCGTATTTTGTCCGGGCATACTCCAAAAATAATAATAAAATTAAACTAATAAAAAAAATCAAACAAATCCTTTTAGTTTAATAAGCTTAAAAAAATCAAAGGAGAAAGAACTTAAAAAATAAAATTAAAAATAAATAAAAAGAAGCAAAAGCCCCTTAATCTAAAATTAAAACAAAAGAAAAATCAAAGAGAGAAGAACAAAAATTCAAAATAAATGAAATTAAAAAAAAATAAAAAAGAGACTAGAAAAAGAAAGGAAAAAATGAATTAAAAAATAAAAATAAAAAAGCTAAAAGTAGATAAAGTAAAAAAAAATACTTAAAAGAATAATAATTAAAAAAAATCATAAAAAAAGAGTACAAAAAATACCAAAATGATATATATTTAAAAAGAAGAAACCTAAATTGATTTTGATTGCAAATAGAGAAAACCAAAAAAAAAATTAGCCCAATCTAAAACCCAATTACTAGAACCAAAAAAAAAAAAAAACCAACTCAGATCTAAACAAAAACCTACCCCGTGCCCAACCCAGATCTGCTGAAAACCCTACTCGGTGGTCTCTTAGTCTCCCTCTATTCGATCCTTTCCTCTGGAGACAAAAAAAGGAGGTAGACGCAGACAAAGGAGAAAAAGGGGACCACACTCACGCAGGAGGGAAATCAGAAGTTGGGGCTACAAAAAGCGAAGAGGAAAAAACGAGAGGGTGGGATAAAAAGAGAGAGGAGAAAGCAGAGAGGCGACTAGAGAGTGGAGAGAGGGAGACTTGGTGCGAAGAGGGAAAACAAGAGGAGAGAACTAGGGAAGCAGGGGGGACGCGAGATTAGGGATTCGGAAGCAAGGGAGACGGACGCACAAAAGAAGGAAGACACACAGACGCAGAAAAAAAAAGGAACACACGCAGAGACGCAAAGACAGGGGGACAAAAAGAAGGAGGAAAGGGGAGAACATTTTGAGGGTTTGGGGTTCTAGAGGAAGAACCAGAAAAGAGAGAAGGAGAAAAATCGGAGAGGCGCTCATACAGGAGGGAGAGAGAGATTTTTCGAGGAAAGAGAGAGAGCACGAAAAGGGGAAACAGAGAAGAGCACTGGGGAAACAAAAGGAATAGAGATGAGGTTTCAAAAAGAAATCAAGTAGAGTCTGAAAGGGGATGCTACTGGAACCAAGAGAGAAGCTGGTTGGAGCTAGAAGGAGAATGAAGACCTCAGATTTCAGCCTCGAATTCAACCAGGTATTGACTTATTCTCAATTCACTTTCAAGATGTAACTTAGTTGATCTTGGGTTGTAGAATCATGTATCTGAGTAGCCATTTTAGTAGGTTGCTTCATGATGGTTTCATTTCTGTTGATGTAATTCGTTTATTGAGGCATGATTTGGTTATTATCTGGGTCCTGAATGTTACCCAATTTTCTTCTTTACTACTTATCAATCCCTTCAATGGGTTGTCTCATCCCTGCATTCTTTTCATCGGCAACGCATTAGGGACCTCTTTGGCAAATATTGATAATGTTCAGTGAAAATTAAATTAGTCTTAAAGCTCCCCTGTTGTTTGGAACATAATATTGAGTGCTAAATCATGTGTCACAATAATGTTGTCAACGACATATATTGGGTGGTCAGGGTGAGATGTAGGATCTTTCGCTGTATGGTTCTCAAAGAGTGCTCAGTAGGTAGATATAAAGTGCTCGAAAAAAAAGGGTCTAAAGTGTGGCTCAGATAGTGAACCGTTATGATTTCGTGAGAAATAAAGAACTGCTAGGTTAAAATTGTTATCATTCTCAACTAATTTGAGGTCTGATTCATTTTACGCGCACTCTCTCTTATTGTGTTTCCTCATCACTAGCTGGAATATCTGGATCTAACCACCCGCCTAGTAATTAAATGAATGGTGTTTGGGTCCGAGGTGTCTGGTACAGAATTAAGCTAAGGGTTGCTTTTTGAAAATTTGTTTACCCAAAGTTAGCCTTTTACTTGTCCTTGTTGTATCTTAATGTCAGTATGAAAATTTCAAGTCAGTTAACTTTTTGTGGCAGAATTTTATCAAATGCTGATTCTGTGGGATGTTATTTAGGAATCTGGTTTTGTTAATTCATTTGTGCCTTTTATCAGAAGTTTTTACTACCTAAAGCATTATATTCATACTATGTATGCATGGGTTTAAAATCTTGATGCAATTCCTGTTTATTTTCATTCGTTGGACAGTGCTTTAAATTGCCTGAGAATCTCAAACATGCTTGTAAAAACTTCTCTGTTACATGTCGGTGCATATTGATATGTTGATTTGATCATTGCTGAAAAATAAATAGTTGGCTTGAATTTAACCCCCTTCCTCTTATCTCTTTTGCATGAGCCTTGCTCAAGGATGTTATACCATAGAGGAGACTTACCAAGAATTGAGTAAAGATTAAAGAGATGGTTGCACTGCAGCAAATAAAACTAGATTGGATAGCATAGCAAAGTCAATTGGTTTGAGTTTGTTTTCTTATACCTGAAATGTATTAAGACATGTTGTTTAGCTGGATGTACACAAGCACACACAATCAAAACGAGTGTTGCAAGTTTGTGGATATTTTGTTTAATTTAATTTTTATTATCTCTTTTAGAATTGTCTCGTGGGATTTTTGTCCCCTCAGGCACATAAGAATAGACTACGAGGCCATGTGTGGCAATAACACTCCTTGGTACCTTTTGAGCCTGAAATTTACATTTAGCGTTGTGGGTTTCAATGGCCTTCCCAAATGATTCCTTGAAGAATTTTTTTTAATAAAAGGAACACAAAAAAAGAAAGTTAAAAAAGTTTTTTTTACAAAAAAAAAATTAGATTTCAAATATTTATCTTCTCCTTTCTTAAACGTTATGTTGCACATATTTGAAAAGTATTGCTCTAGAGATTCAAAGATTAGTTTTTAGAAGATTGTCCTTTTGAAAAAATAAAGTAAATAAATAAAAAGCGGAGAACAAAAGACAAGAAGAGAAAAGAGACAAAACACAACACAAACAAAACAAAACAAAATAAAGACAAAAGAAAAAACAAGAATAAAATAGAACAAAAAAAACATAAAGAAAGAGAAAGCAAGAATAAAACAAAAAAATGATAATAATAAAAAATAATAATAATAATAAAGGATGAAGCAATGTAAAACCAAAGATAAACAAAAAAAAACAAAGAAAAGAAAAAAAAGATTAAAAAAAAAGAGTCAAAAATAAATTAAAATCAAAAACAAAAATCAAAATACAAGAAAAAATAAGAAAGTCAAAAATTAAAATTAAATCAAATAAAAAGTTTTGAAATGCAGAAAGGAAAAAGAAAAACTTTTTTTTAATTTAAAAAAAATCATTGAATATAAAAAACAAAAAAACAAAAAATAAAACAATAAATTAAAACAAAAGGGGAAGGGAAAATTTTTCTACTTACACATAAACATCATTTTGAAAGTTAAAAATAGATGAATTAAAAAAGAAAATTTGACCCAAAAATTTATTAAAAAAATGAATTAAACAAAACAAGAAAAAAAAGACAAAAGGAAAAATGATGAAAGAAAAGAGTTTAGAAAAAGTGAAAATGCAAAAATATTAAAATTAAATTTAATTTTAACAAATTAGAGCACATCAACCAAGCTTCAAAATTGCTTTCTTTATTAAACAAAAAAATAATTTTTATCTTCTTTGTCTTTTCCCAAAAAAAAAAAAAGAATAAAAACCAAAAGTAAAAATTAAAAAGAAAAAAAAACAAAAGAAAATCAATAAAAATAAAAAATCAACCAAAAGCCAAACAAAAACAAAAATAAAACAAACTATTAACCAAATACAATTTTCATTCGAACTACGTGGACTTTGATCTCTTTCATAGGATACGTAGGCTCTAGACTCTCATCCTAGTTCAAGTCCGTTTTTGTAAATAAAATATTTTTCTTTCAATTTCATTCCTTTCCTTCTTATTTCAATTCTTGAATTTTTTTTATATTTTATTTTAGTATTGATTTCTTTTCTTCTTTCTACTTTGAACTTTATTTCCTTTATTTCTTTTATTTTTTATTTTTATATGTGATTTGTTATGGAGAATTAAAATAGAATTAAGGCCATTTTATTTTTGCACAACTGACTTAGGGTAACCGTTCTTAGTAACGGGTGTAGTGAGGTGCCTAATGCCTTCCCCACTCACAATCGACTCCCGGATCCATTTTCTGGTTTGTAGACTATTTTTTAAATAAAAAGGCTTTTCTAAAATTTTGCCTTTTAAAATTTAAAATTTTGGTGGCGACTCCTGAACCTATTATTTCATTTTAATTTTGAATTTCAGTTTTCGATCTCATTGAAAGCCGAATTTTTCTTTGTATTTGATAAAAGGGGTCACGCGGTCGTATTTTCGGGTGTGACAGAGTAAAAAAAAAAAAACTCAGTATTATGTTGTTGTAGTTATCATAAGCAATGTGGTGCTCATTAATTGAAATGTAGACCCTTGAAATGTAGTTAAGTTTTTGCTTTCTTTCTTTTTTGTTTTGGCGATTAAAAGTTTTTAATTATAAAAATAAAAATTTGGAGATAAAATTTTAACTATAAAGAGTGAACATTTTAATTATGAGAACATTTTAATTGTGAGAACATTTTTAGACCTTTAAATAATTTTAAAATTTAAACTTTCTTATAGTAAATATTTTTTAATTTATAGTCTCGAAGTATAATTTTTTTTAAATTTTAATTGTGAAGAGTCAATTTTTTTCAATAGTAACAAATAGGAATATGAGGAAAAACTAAGTAAATAATAAAAAAATGATGGGTTTTATAATTTAAAGTGTAAATTTTTTTACAACTAAAATCTTTATTCTCATAATTAAATTTTTTATTTTTCTAAAAAAAGGCCAATGTAATTGTCATAATTTCACAACAAATGTTAAGGGAAAACTTGACTTTATCCTGTGGAGTTACTAGTATAATTATAGAAGATTTGCATTACATTAATTAAGAGTATGTGGGGATAAATTTTTGGAAATTTATATAAATCCCCATGCTTAGACTTTTATGTGACTGTCTTACAAAAGATTTTAAAAAAACCAAAATTGATGGAAGAAAAGAAAAACAAATTTTAAATATCACTCTTTACTAATTTGTTATCATATATTTTTCTGACAATAATTATAACATGCAAATAAATTTATCAAAAAAATTTAATCACAATTGCCATCCCCATGTTGCATGAAAAGCAAATTGGAATTTTGACCATATTATAATACCATTAAATGTTAATAAAAGCTATCATTTTTTTTGCTTGATATACAATAATTGCCATGACCATGCACCATTATCTTTTTTAAAAATATACGGGTGATAGTTGGCTCCCAACTGTCACCCCCATTTCTTTTTTTAAAGTTTTTAATCTTAATTTTATTATTTTTTTAAATTGATACATGTAAAATTATTTAAAATAAGAAACTAAATATTAATTATAACATTTAAAACATTTTTTAAATTAAAACATGTAAAATTATATAAAATGAAAAATAAATGTTAATTATTTAAAAAAATAAAAGACTAAATGTTAATTAATTTCTTTTAAAGTTGATAAATTAGTAGGGCTTTTTAAAAATTTATTAAGCTATTAATTAAACTTACTAAATATTGTTAAACTTTACATTAAAATGATAACAATTTTATAATTGTTGAAGAGGAAAGTCATAATTTAAAACAATGAACTAAAATATAAATATATAGGTAAAAAAAAAGTTATATATAATGTTAAAAAAATGATTTCTTATACTACATCGAGTCTTTGTTTTTAACCATTGGCTCATCATTGCATGAGATTGTGTTCTTCTTTTTCTTCTTTTTCTTTTTTTCTTCTTCATCTTCCTTCTCTTCTTATTCTTCATCCTCTCTTGCTTTTGCTTTGTTTTTCATCTTTATCATTGCCATCTTATTCTTCATGTTTTGCCTATTGGTATAGGATGTGGTTATTTTGGATGGTTGTCAAAGGACAATTCAAATCCCATTGAGGGGATTGAATTATAGGAATTTATTGATATGGTGTGATATACCCCTACTACTATTATCTTACACATGCACAAGACCCAAAAACAAACCTAATGTGAGATATCACTTACTAAAAAAGAAAAGTTTGGGATGAAGCCATGTGGCACATGCAACTAAGGGGAGAAAAACGATGGTTCGAGAGCTGTATAGTGCAGCTTAAATGTAATATACCTTATTGTTGTAATCTTGCATAATGTAGCCCTGATGGCATGTAATATAAAGTACTGACACCTTTGAAATCAACAAAATGAGTGGATGGCATGGAAGAAGATAGACTAATGTGTCATGGTAGGCCCGCGTTTGTATTGATATGTAAGAAGATGGACTAGTTGTCCCAGATGTAATGCCAACACCAATGCTAGAACCATAATAACCTTAATTGTCCATCATGAGTACTCTAATAGACATAAAGTCATAAGCTCTTTTTCCCGTATGACTTACAAAAATTTAAGACCTAGGCAAATAAGGCGCAGGAAAGGCAAGTTAGGAGATCGTTATGCCTTGATCCTCGCCAAGTGTATAAAGAATGATAGTACAATCACTCACCACAACTAAACTAAGCGGTGAGGGGTCATCTATAGTAAGTAGATGTAAGTCGTCAAGCATATTGGCTTGTAAGAATTGTTAACCGATAATCATATATGTAATGTGTATGTGACAAATGAAGCAAAGTAATTGTAACAAGTCCCAAAAAATTACTACAAAACCTTGGCCACTACTCATAGGCTAAATCCATCAACAGGTGACCATCCAATACAATTTCATATACTCTAAGAAGCGATCTAGGGGTTCTAATAACATTAGCGTCAGCGACAATGTAACCTGCCAGTTCCACCATGTAAGTATGAAGTTCTCATGCTCTTTTTGTTAATCCAAGAGAGTTTTCCCTTTCAACATGATGGTATGAACCTTTTTTAAATCATATAGGACATGTGGTATTGGCTGTATCTTACTAAACTGTCGAAGCACATGATCAACACGATACCTCTCCATAACATAAAAGCAAATAAGAGGCATAGATGTTAGTCATATTTCTGAATATGCTAGGCAAAAATCAAGTATAAATTGGCGTATGTCATTTGAATCATATGAATGCCATATAAACTATGAACAACAAATTATTCGTGTAGAGATATGGTATTACACAAGTAACCATGCAACAATATGTGGAGTATATTAAACTTCATCAGGCCTCATATGATCTAATAGTATTTTATAATGTTGTATAACTAGTTTCCTCATACAAGGTTGTTAGTCTACATGTCTCCACCTGCAAGATGTATGGTAAAATGATAGTCAATTATGATTGATAAAATCTACAATAACCATATAGTAAGTATTCAAGTATATAATAGTTTTCACTCTTGTAAGCAAGTAGAGAGAGCATATCATATTCATCTAGGCGAAGGTCTAAAAGTAAGGGCCTTCGTGGCGCTAGCTTAGGGAATAGGTTCCATGCCTATAAGTATAGCAATGTCAAGTATCTATGAATGTTAACCTCATTGTAATCAGGGGCATTGCACAGTTCTCTATAGAGATATGTTAGTGCTACTGAGCCCTAACTAAACCTGCTAGCTACGTAAAGATCTTGGAGGAAGATAAGGTATATCAAGGGGACTCTATAACTAAACTTTTTTGGCATGAAGATCCCACCTATTAGACGCAGTATGTATGTAGGAGTAAAATTTTGTATTTTATCTTCGTCCACATTGTCCAAAAGTGTCTTAAAGTAGTTGGCAAGCCAAATAATGCTCAACCTCTGACCATCAAACACTTCCTCTAATAGTTTGACCTTGAGAAGAATGCCACGAATATTTTGCCAGTGGAAGTTAATTGAATCTATGACAAAGTGATGCGTTATAGGAAGACCTAACTGCATTGTCAAACTTGAAAATGCGACAACGTGGCACCTTTTTAAAAGATAACTTTTGAAAGGAATTTCAATTTTTAATTTTCGAAAATCGAAAACCAAAATCAAAATAGTAAAGTAGTTGGAAGAGTCGCCACCAAAATTTTAATTTTTAAAAGACAAAATTTTAGAAAAGCCTTTTCATTTGAAAAATGGTCTACGAACTAGAAAATGGATTCAGAAATCGATTATGAATGGGTAAGGTGTGAGTTATCCCACTACACCCGTTACTAAGAACGGTTACCTTAAATCAGTTGTGCAAAATTAAAATGACCTTAATTATATTTTAATTCTTCCTAACAAATCACATGCAAAATAAGAAATAAAGAAATTAAAGGAAATGACATTAAAAGTAAAAAAAGAAAGAAAATTAAGAGTAAAATAAACAACAAGAAATTTAAAAAATAAAATAAGAAGGAAATGAATACAACTAAAAGTAAAATAAGATGAAAAGAAATTAAAGGAATAAAACTAAAAGAAAATATTTATTTACAAGAGCGGATTTGACCTAAGATGAGAGCCTAGGGCTTACATACTCTCGAGAGGGATTAAAGTCCATGTAGTTCGAATGGAAATTATGTTTAGTTAGTGTTTTGTATTTTTTTTACTTTGTTTTATTTGTATATTCTTCTCTTTTTTTTAAATTGTAAAATTTTTTATATTTATTTATTTTTATATTTTTTTGTTTTTTTGTTTTTTTGCGAAAAGACAAAGAAAAAAATTTACTTTTTCTTTTAACAAATAAAATGAGTTTTGAAATTGATTGATATGTTTTGATTTGCTAAAGAAAAATTTAATTTTACTTTCGAAAGGAATTTTGATTTTTAATTTTCAAAAATCGAAAACCGAAATCAAAATAGTAAAGTAGTTAGAGGAGTCACCACCAAAATTTTAACTTTTGAAAGGCAAAATTTTGAAAAAATCTTTTTATTTGAAAAATGGTTTATGAACTAGAAAATGGATTTGGAAGTCAATTGTGAGTAGGTAAAGTGTGAGGCACCCCACTACACCCGTTACTAAGAACTGTTACTGTAAATCAGTTGTGCAAAATTAAAATGGCCTTGATTCTATTTTAATTCTTTCTAACAAATTACATACAAAATAAGAAGTAAATAAATTAAAGAAAATGAAATTAAAAGTAAAAAATGAAAGAAAATTAATAATAAAATAAACAAAAAGAAATTTAAAAAGTAAAATAAGAAGGAAATGAATACAATTAAAAGTAAAATAAGATGAAAAAAATTAAAGGAATAAAACTAAAAGAAAACATTTATTTACAAGGATTGATTTGACCTATGATGAGAGCCTAGAGCCTATGTACTATCAGAAGGGATTAAAATCCACGCAGTTCGAATAGAAATTGTGTTTAGTTGGTGTTTTGTTTTGTTTTTTTTTGTTTTTTTTTTTCTTCTTTTTTTTTTTAAATTGCAAAATATATTTTTTTGTGTTATTTTTTTTCTTTTTTCTTTTTACAAAAAAAACAAAGAAAATAAAATTTATTTTTTTCTTTAACAAACAAAACGATTTTTGAAATTGATTAATATGTTTTGATTTGCTAAAAGAAAATTTAATTTTACTTTCAAAAGGAATTTCGATTTTTAATTTTCAAAAATCGAAAATCGAAATCAAAATAGTAAAATAGTTGGAGGAGTCGCCATCAAAATTTTAATTTTTAAAAAGTAAAACTTTAGAAAATCATTTTTATTTGAAAAATAGTTTACGAATCAGAAAATGGATTCGGAAGTCGATTGTGAGTGGATAAGATATTAGGCACCCTATTACACTCGTTACTAAAAATAATTACTTTAAATCAGTTTTACAAAATTAAAAAGGCTTTGATTCTATTTTAATTCTTCTTAACAAATTATATGTAAAATAAGAAATAAAGAAATTAAAGGAAATGAAATTAAAAGAAAAAAAGGAAAGAAAATTTAGAGTAACATAAACAAAAAGAAAATCAAAAAGTAAAATGAAAAGGAAATGAAAACAATTAAAAAAAATAAAATGAAAAGAAATTAAAGGAATAAAACTAAAAGAAAATGTTTATTTACAAGGGCGAATTTGATCTACAATAAGAGCCTAGGGCCTACGTATCTTTGAGAGGGATCAAAGTCCACGTAATTCAAATGGAAATTATATTTAGTTGGTGTTTTGTTTTGTTTTGTTTTGTTTTGTTTTATTTTTTATTTTATTTTATTTTTGTTAAATTGTAAAAAAAAATTATACTTAATTTTTTTTGTTTTTTTATGTTATTTTTTTCATTTTCTTTTTTTGGAAAAAAGACAAAAAATTAATTTTTCTTTTATCAAATAAAACATGTTTTGAAATTGATTAATATGTTTTGCTTTGCTAAAGAAAAATTTTATTTTATTTTTCTTGCATTTGCAGTTTTTTTTCTTTTTTATCATTTTTATCATTTTTCTCTTTATATGTTTTTTGTTTTATTTGTTTTTTTTTTAATTTATTGTTTTTATTTATTAATTTTTTTAAAAAAATTATTGTTTTTTTCTTGTTTTTGTTTCTATTTGTTAATTTTTATTTTGTGTTCTATTTTTTTCTTTTTCTTTTTGTTTATTTCTATCTATCTTTGTTTTGTTTGTGTTTTTTTGTTTTTTGTTTATTTTTGTGTTTTTTGTTTATTTTTTACTTTTTGTATTGTTTAATTAATTTATTTTTATTTTTTTATGAAAAGACAAAAAATAAAAATTATTTTTTTCTTTAACAAATAAAACAATTTTTAAAATTGCTTGATATGTTTTAATTTGTTAAAAGTAAATTTAATTATACTTTTCTTGCATTTTCACTTTTTTTCTCCTCTTTTTCTTCATCATTTTTTTGTTTTTCATTTTTCTTTTTGTCTTTTATTTTGTTTTGAATTTATTGTTTTTATTATTTTTTGGGTTTTTGTTTTAATTTTTTTAATGATTTTTTTATGAAATTAAGAAAGTATTTTTTTTTCTTTTTTTTTCTTTTTGCATTTTTAATTTTTCTTGTATTTTGATTTTTTCTTTTGGTTTTAATTTATTTTGGACTTTCTCTTTATCTTTCTTTTTATTTTGACTCTTTCTTTTTCATTTTTAACTTAATTTTGTTGATTTTGATTTTTTAAAATTTTTTTCTTATATATTTTTTATTTTTTTATATTTTATTTCCTTTTCTTTTTATAATTCTATTTATTTAAAGAAAGCTTTTCATTTCTACAAAATATATTTTTATTAGGAGAAATTTTTGCTTACTTTTCTTATTTCTTTTTGTTGTTGTTTTAGTCTATCTTTTTTTTTGTCTTTTCTATTTTTATTTTTTTGTTTTTTGGCTTTTGTCTGTTTCTTCATTTTTTTAATACTTTTTATCCTTTTTTCTTTTCAAAAGATCTTGTCTAAAGAGGAATAATTAACTTTAAAATTTCTTTTAAAATACTAATTTTTATATTTTTAAGAAAAGAAAGGAAAAGGCTTTTTTTTGAATTAGTAATTTATTGTCGAAAAATTTTTTTGGTTTTCTTTTTTTTTTGGTTTTTTTTAAACATACTTTATTTTGTCTAAAACAAAACTATATATTTTTCAAAAAACTTCACTGGTTTTCTGAACCCTCTTTTTTTGTTTTGAATCATGTTTTAATAATTTAAAATCTTTGTTTTCAAGCACACTTTCTTTTTCTTAGAATTTTTTGAAAACAAAAGTAATTTTATAAGAAGATTGGAACCCAAAACTTGTAAGTATATAAAAAAATCAATAAGCGCCAAGGAGACTTTATTGTCACACATGGTACTCTGATTAATCCTATGTGCTTGAGGAGATATAAAATCTCATACGGCAACTCTAAAAAAAATAAAAGTAGAATACAAATTGAAATAAAATATGTACAAGTATAAGATAATTTGTGATAGTGTTTGCTCTGTGTACAGCCAAACAAACAGCACATTATTTCAAACCATAATTACAAAAATGAAAGGGATAGAAGTTTGAAAGACATAACTTGTTGGCATTTTTGTTTTTCTCCATTCCCATTCCCCTCTCCAGTCAGATTTGTGTTGTCTCATGTTCCTGTGCTTGCCATGCCATATCCTTCCATTAGTAATGAATTTAGAAGAGCCCATTTCGAATCCCTTGCTTGCTTTATGCTCCTCAATCATACTTGATGCAAAGTGATTTTATCTCATGCAAAAATATGGCAATGTCACGTAACAATTCCAGAAATATAAAATCAAGTGGGGTTAATGCTAATTAGACATGACAGTACAACACACAAACCAAATTTCTCATACATGAAACGCATAGCAAAGCAAACCAGTTGTATACATAGAGCAATAGAATTGGATGCCTACTATCAACAAAAAGGGACAAACGTATATGTGGATCCTTTTCTTATTAAAATTAAAATCACCTCAAGAATCAATATTCCCTCTAAGAACACGCTCAAATTAAGAATTTAATTCAAGGTAACAAAAGGCCTATTCTCAAGCAAACATTAGTTCAAGATATATTCATTTATTGCGGAATAGCGATAGTATGGGGATCAAAATTACAGTCACGGTACCATCGCACTCAATGGGTCAGACCCTTAACCAAACGATTTTCATCATTGAAAATGAAATAGTCAAACACCTAAGATTATTCTCAGGCATTACATCGAACACCTGCCTAGCATACTTTAAAACGCATATTGAACACAACATTTTATACCATATCCATGCCCATCAAATGTGAATATGCTATCAACCCCATCATAGTGCATAAATCAGTATTCAACCTCACATTCAAACCACTATGGATTGACACCGAATAGATAATCTTACTTAACTAAAGAACATTCCTAATTTCAATTATTGGATTACGCTATCTTCTATTCCCTCTAGCGTTAGCAGTAACCGTTAGAAAATTCTAAATGGATAGCAATGTTAACAAATATGAAAGGAGCGAGATTCATGGCTTACTCAAGTCCTTTTTCATCCAGCTTCAAGCATGACCAGGGAAATAAATTAAGGCTACCCAATACACATACAGAAAATCAGTGATGCCATACAAGACCAGTGTCACTAAGCACAACAACTTTGCAATAGGCTGCAAAAATGCTTCTAACAACCAGCAAGCCTAAACCAAAACAATTATAAACCTATCGGGCACCAACATTCCTAGATGTGGACATATTGCAAAACATGAGTCTCAGATATATGGACTATAACTAAGTAATCACAGAGGCAATGAGTTCGAGACTTTTACCTGATTAACGATCTTCATAATTGATTCTTTTGATTTCTGTTTCCCAAATAAATCCTCTTCCCCTTTCATTTGTAGCATGACCTTGAACCCTTCCGTCTCTCTTTCTCTTCCTCGTCTCTCAGTCTTTCGACCTCTCTTTCGGGCTTCGTAACCTGAAATCAATTCCAGAAAGAAACCCTTTGCCTCTATCGTTCTCTCTAACCCTTCATTTTTCTTTGCCCCCGTCTCTCTTTGTTCTCTGATTTCTCAATCCCCCACGTCAAACCAAATCCGAAAATCCCCTAATTTTCACTCTTTCTTTCGTTCCTAGTGCTTTCAGCCTCTTTACTCTCTTTAATTCAAAAACCTCCCCGGCTTCCTCTCCAAACAAAACACTCAAAAGCCCCCTCTCCTATTCTATTTCTCCTTGCTTTTATAGGCATCCCCGCGTGGTCCCCTTTTGCTCCTTACACTAAGAATCCTTCATGATTCCTTGCTCCACTAACCTCTCCGTCCCCTTCTATAAGATTAATTTTTTGGAGTCGTGCCTCCAATTCTCTTGTGGGTGAGTGCGAATGTGGTCCCCTCCTCTTTGTCCTATCCTTCTCGTGCGTCTGTGTGCCCTTCAGAATCGTGCCCAAGAGAAGGGGACCGGGTAGGGTTTAATGAAATGGATCCTGGGGTGGGTTGCTCCATTTTCGGTTAATGACTCTGATTCTTTTTTTTTTTTTTTGTAATTTTGTTGGGACTTTGATAATGGGCTCTGATGTTTAGTCTTTGGATTGGGCCTTTCTCATTTTTTTGGTTTTTATTTTATTTTATTTTATTTCTCTGTCTTCTTGTTTTGGTGTTGGGTAATTGGTTTTTTTTCATTGGGCTATTTTAAGCTGATGGGTTCTATAGGCTTAAGACAATGGACTTTGAAATTTGAGGAAAAAATAGATACCTTTTTTTTTTACTTTTTTTTCTTTCTCTCTCTCTTTTTTTTAATTTGGTTTCATTTTTCATGGCATTTTTTAATCTTTTTTTTGTTTTATTTTTTCTTCTTTTTTCCTTATGTATATTTTATCATTTGATGTTTTTTATCATCATTCTTTTCTTCTCTCTCTTCCTTTTTTTGTTTTGAAAAATTGAGTTTTAATTCTTTGATTTTCTTTTGGAAAAATATAACTTTTGATTTTTTCAATTTTTATTTGATTTGCTTATTTTTTTGAAAAATATAATTTTTTTTCATAATTTTTTTCTATTTTTGATTCTCTTATTTTTTTTACTTCTTTTTTTTTGGTTAGTTTAATTTTATTACTATTTTGAAATATGCCTGAACAAAATACGGTGTTCACATGCATCACTACATCTTAGAGTGTAATGGTACAATTGTCTTAGGTGATATGAAAAGCACTTATTTTTTGCCACCATTGCTCTACAAGCACTGAAACAAGCAAAGCATCAAAGTCGAGTGTTGCAAGTCAAAACATCACGTAATAGGTAACGGCTCTAAGATATGGTACTATGGCTGGTAAGAGAGGCTCTAATCATGAACTATGGGCAACTCAACGTAATCAAAGAATGTGATTCGCTTGTTGGAGAAAAAAGAAAAAACTATCATACTCTGTAAATGATATAATAATACAATTAGGTCTTCTTGTAGTGGGTTACTTGGTTTGAATGTCTTCTACTAGTGAAACATTTACGACATTCTTCTTAAGGTTGAAACACTAAATGAAAAGTTTGATGGCCAGAGGTTGAGCATTACATGGTTCGCTAACCACTTCAAGGCACTTCCGGGTAATGCAGATGAAGATGAAATACAATGTTTCGCTTGTGTATATATATTGCATATGTTAGGTGGGATCTTTATGCTAAACAAGTTTGGTCATAGAGTCTCTTTGACATACCTTACCTTTCTTTAAAACCTCCACATAGCAAGCATGTTTAGTTGGGGCTTGACAGTGCTAGCGCACCTTTACAGAGGTTGTACAATGTCACCGATTACAATGATGATAACATCAGTGGTTGCTTGACGTTGCTACACTTATAAGCCTGAGATCAATTTCTTAGGCTAGTGCCACAGAGATCCTACTTTTAGACCTTCGCCTAGATGAATATAATGTGCCCCCTCCACTAGTTCACAAGTATGAAAATTATTATCTACTTGAATGCTTACTATATGGTTCATGTAAATTTTATCAATCATAATTGACCATAATTTCACCATACATCTTGCAAGTGGAGGCGCATAGGCCAGTATCCTCATTCAAAGAAACTAGCTATACAATATTATAGAATACTATTAGATCAAATGAGGCTCTATGAGGTTTGATATACTCCACACACTGTTGTATGATTACATGTATGATATTATATCTTTAATTGTTGTTCACAATTTATATGACATCTATAAAATTTAGATGATATACGCCAATTGATACCTAATTACTACTTGAGATAGTCAGATATATGGCTAGCATCCGAGCCTTTTATTCACTTCCACATTGTGGAGGGATATCATGCCTATCACATGCTTCGACAATTTGGTATGATGCAACCAATGCTACGTGCTCCATATGATTTAGAAAAAGTCCATACCATCATGCTTAAAGGGAAAACCTATTTGGATTGGTAGAAAAAGCATCAGAACTTTCTGCTTATATGATGAAACTAGTAAGATACATTGTCATTAATGCCAATGTTATTAAAGCCCCTAAATAGCTCTTTATAATACATAAAATGGTACTAGAAGGTTACTCGTAGGTGGATCCAACCTATGAGTAGTGACTAGAGTTTCATAGTTTTTTTTTTTAGACTTATCATAGTTACTTTACTTCATTTCTCATATATATATATTATATATGATTATTGAGTTACAACTTTTACAAGCTGATCTAGCTGATAGCTTACATCTACTTACTATAAATAACCTTTCACCACTTAGTCTGGTTATGATGAGTGATTGTACTACATCCTTTATGCATTTGGTAAGCATCGGGACATAACGATCTCCCAACTTACTCCTCTTATACCTTATTTGCCTAGGCCCTAAATTCTTACAAGTTGCACAAGAAAAAAGCAAGGGAGGAAAAAGAAGAAGAAGAGAAAGCGGAGGAGGAGGCAAAGGAGGAAAAAAAAGAAGAATAACATAATCTCGGGCGATACCGAAACCAATAGTTAAAAACAAAGACTCGATGTACCAAAGAAAGTCAATTTTTTTAATGTTATGTATAACTTTTTTTTAACCTATATATTTATATTTTAGTTCATTGTTTTAGATTATGACTTTCATTTTTAATAATTATAAAATTTTTATCATTTTAGCATAGAGTTTAACAATACTTACCAAGTGTAATTAATTGCTCATCAAATTTTAAAAAACCCTCTTGGTTTATCAATTTTAAAAGAAAGTGAATTGACATTTAGTTTTTTTATTTTAAATAATCAAGATTTATTTTTTCATTTTAAATAGTTTTATAGGTTTTAATTTAAAAAATATTTTAAATGTTATGATTAACATTTAGTTTTTTATTTTAAATAATTTTACATATATTAATTTAAAAAATGCTAAAATTAAAATTAAAAAAAAAGAGTCATAGTTGGCCTTCAACTGTGATCTCATATATTTTTAAAAAATTCATGGGCGAGCCGTGACCCTCGATTTTCAAAAAGAATGAACATAAAAGAAAGCCATGATTGCAACACAACCGTGACCTTTTAGGAAAAAAAAAATTGTTGTCGAACAAAAAAAATAACAACTCTGCATCTCAATTATTAACACTTATTGGTATTGTAGTACAGTCAAAATCTTGACAAAGGCGGTGGGAGAACGGTCATTAAAGGGTAAAAAATTGTGTTTTATTTTTTTAGATAATATTATTTGTTATTTACCAATTAAAACAATCCACAGCATAATTTTGTGAGCCAATAATTTACCACCACGTGGATCTTCTTTACTTGCATGTTAAGGTCAGAGGCTGACCTTAACATGCATACGGAAAGGTCATGGTTGAGTAATTGTGACCCTTAATTAAAAAAAAAAAATAAGAGTGTCACTCCAACTGTTACCCTTTTAAAAAATTATTAACATATATTTTAAAAATAATTAATAGACTAACCGCAACCCCTAATTTTTAAAAAACAAAATTACAAAAATAAAGGCCTTAAAAACATAACTTATTATATATCAAGCAAAAAGAATGACAATTCTGCAATCAGTCCCACGTGCAATGCATCGAAGGGTATTCAAAGACTGACCATAAAAATTACTACTTTTGTCATTCAAGTCCTCAAGTTGTGCATTTAGTCCTGCAGACAAGGGTTGAGGTTCCAGAAATCATCAAAGACGAAAAGGTTAAAATTTAAAGTAAATTACACAGTCTTTATTTGAATTTTATTAAAGTTACATAAAAATTTTCTCTATTTTCAATACTTGAAACAAAAAAAAATTATCATATCCTTTAATTCAATTTAAAAATCTTTAATTAGAGCACTCTCCATTAAATCAAAATGCATATTTATTTAATTAAAAAAATTAATGAAGGATATTTTGATAAAATAATTTAAAATTAAATTAAATTATAAAGTAACTTTTTATTTTCAGATAAGTCTATCTATATTTTGAAAACAAAAAAAAAATTCTATGTAATTTTAACAAATTTAAAAAAAAATTTATATAATTTACTCTAAAACTTTAATCCATAAAGGGGTAATGGGTCCGCATGCAAGTTGCCCTTCAGAATTTGAGTATAATTATAAAATACCTTCTTTTTTTTTTTTACAAATTTTGAGATAATTACTCAATTTTTGAAACAAAAGTGTAAAAAAATTGAATTTTCTGCAAATCAACCCTACTTAATAATTGCTTAGATTATAGGTGGAGATCAAGCTTTGCAAAAAGTTTGATCTACTTATTATTTATACAGCAAATCAACTTAAAATTCTTTTCATTTTCATTTAAGTTCATTTCTATTTTATGTCTAGTCCAGAGGATCTCTTCATACATAACCATCATACTTGTTATGAGCTCTCAGTATATCCATTGGTAATTGGCATCAGTCATACTATCGAAATATCTAATTTTGACGTTTAGCTAATATAGATGATGTTCTTCTTCATAAAAATTGTCGACAATATGATATACAGTACTCCCCCCCCCCCCCCCCCCCAAAAAAAAGAAGAAAAAGAAAAAGAAAAAAGATATATAGACATCGATATATGAATATGAAGCTTTTTACTGACGGGGAAACTTTACATGTGATGTGGCCCGCGTTATCATCTTTGCGTTTCTGATTTATTCACTAAATTTCTTCATATAAAAAACACACAATACAACAAATATATAGGGATGATAATAAAAGAAAAGTGGGGGGAGTCATTGTTTCAAATGGATCAAACCTGGTTTTAAGGTTTCTGAGCAGAGAACATAATAAAAGACTGCTGAATTTTTCTCGAGTAATTGGTAAGGCCGCATGATGTGCAAAGGTCTTCAATCTCTTCCTCTGTCAAATAGCTGTAGCTCCGCAGAATTCTCTGCATCCCACAAGATCTTCAAATCAACTTCGGTGGGATTTAAAAAAGAAAAAAATTTAAATACAATTCTTTATATTTTTGCTAACAAGTTTTCATTTAAAATATAACAAATATATAATTTTCACAAATAATTACATACTTCTCCAGTTAAACTATATACTTGTCATGATATTATTAGAAAATCATACACTTGTCATGTTTAAATTAAAAAATTTCATAGCAAAAATATAAAAAACTGTATATAAATTTAATCTTTTATGAAAAATCAATTAAATTGTACGATAAACAGAAATCACTCATCAATAGAACATAAGAGTGTGTTTGGATAAAGAACAGGAAAGTGAATAGAAAAGAAACTTTTTATTCAGAGATGAGAGAAATGAAGACTTTCTAGCCAACTGTTAACCTCCATATTTCTAAGTTCTTGGAAGGTTTTGAAGGAGAAATTAAATAATTTACAATTGTCATTCATTATTTTTTTAAAATTTATAGTTATGAAATTAAACCACTATAATTAATTATTTTAAGGAAAGACAAATTCGTAGAAGTGTATTATAGTTAATCATATTTCTTTCATTTAACCAACCATTTTCTCTTTTCTCATTAATTTTAAACATTCAAACAAAAAGAAGGAAAAATCAAGATTTAACCCCATATTCTCTTCCCCTTCCTTTTTGGATGGCGTGACACAGATATTATGGCAAAACATGCTAATCACATATTAAACATACCAGTGTAACATAATTGAAATATGTGATCTAAACCCGTATTTCCTTCCTTTTCTTTTTTCTTTTATTCCTTGCCTTCCTTCTCCCTCCTAACTTCTAAACATCTAGAAAATCAAGTAGTCTCTCCAAGTGATAACATAACACACAAAAAATGGAGTCTAGGTTCATAAGCACATTCAATGTGCAAAATGGTAACATTGTATACTAATGTGACAAAGCCTTTAAAGATAACCATGATCAGAGTTTACCTCTCGGGTACGCCGTACAATCCAGGGAGTTGATGAAGTGTAACGCAGAAAAGTGGTTCCAACAAAGACTCCACCACTTCTTAGTATGCGAGTGATTTCAGCAATCTTTAACAAGTTTAAATTGGCAATTTCATAATGCGAATAACATATATTTGAATGGTGCAACACACAGATATTTAGAAAACGATGCAAATCACATTTATAAAGCGAAAGTAACCACGTTCACATTAAAAGAGGCAAAACTCATAAAGTGAGGAAAAGTGTACCCCGTGATTATATCTGTTTGAGACTTTAACTGGAAAGAAAGAGAGTGAGAATTAAGGGTTCAGGGTTGGAGGTTAGGAGCAGCGCACAAGATATTAGTTCCAAGATCATATGGAGTAGGCAGAAGCAAACATGCCAAGTTCATCATACACAGAAAAATGGCACTTACAGCATTGGATGGAGATGGCCAGCAATGCAAGGCTGCACCAGCATGAACAGCATCAACTGAACCTGATGAGAAGGGAAGCCTAGAAATATCTGCCCTTACAAGAGCAAGATTACTGCCAATAATCAAATGAAACAAGATTCAGGGCAGCCATATTTCCTTATACTAGTATATACAAAAAAAATTTAAAAAACATTGAATTTCTGATTTTTAGATGCATCAAGTTTGGATTCAAGCTGAGGACAAGGAAAACCATACTTGGTTGAAAGAGTGTCATCTTGCTTAATGAAATTGTAACACTGGCGAAGCATATTTTCCGAAAAATCTAGAGCAATGACGCCAGAATAGATTCCAGATTTAGCGAATTTTCGGGAAAATAAACCACTACCGCAGCTAACATCAACAAGAAGACCACCCTCAGCAGATTTGAAGTACTCTTGAGCCATTTTGAACTGCATTATAAAAGAATTGTAGTGAGCTTAATATGTATTGCATTACAATAAACCCAGCAAATAATAAAAGTCCGTACAGCCTCAGGCGAGTCCCAGTCTGACATAACCCAAGAAAACAGGTATTTATTTGCAGGGACAGGGACTTGAAAAATGATATTAAACAAGTATCTACAACTTCCAAAACACTCTTTTTGGACAAGTCTCATCAATTGTTTTTCAAGTATTGGCACATCACAAACATAGCATAGGCATTGACAGCATACCTCTTCGTCAGGACCAGGAAAGCCGCTTCGATTGAAATCTTGACGCCAGCCTCTTTCATACAAGAATGAAACAAGAGGATTCCTAATGGATTGTTAGATCAGAAGGAAAACTTAAGAACTTCCCCATATGATTGAACTATGCCAAAACTCGTATTAGATGACAACTTTTCATCATATATGTTAAAATCAGAATTCATCTGGAAACAAAAATATTTGTCCCCTAAAACAAAGATAAAGTTGGAAAAATGGATCTACAGGACCAATTTGAAAAAAAAAAAAAAAACCAGGGTGCACCTCCGGTGATCTTGTCTGCCCACAAAGTGAATATTTGACATGAATATGATATATATTTTATAAATGAGTCTTATGCCATGAAATTGGAATTAGAATACTAATATATTTATACCTGAAAAGCTCAGTCCTAGCTGGTTGAACTTCAGTGTAATCCCTCAACCCAGCAGTGACAGTCAGATCCAGATACATGTCTTTGCTGGAGTATGATTTATTGCACCTTTTACATTTAAAACCAGACCTGTAGATTGCTGATCTGAAGTTTCGCAGCCATTAAGTGAATCGCCATCAGACTGGATTTTCAGATACATCCAGAATAACTACACGCATGTTCGCATTAATTTCTGTTCAACTTACAGGTTAAGACCAGAAGGACCTTTTCTTATCAAAGGTTCATAACATACTGGGCATGCAAAGAAGTCAACTTCCTTTGATTGATCCTGCTGCGTACCTATATCCTGAAGGCAACAAATTGAAATCCTAATATAATTTGAAGAACAGATTTCGATGAGCATGAATTTACATCACTTACAAATGAAATAACTATGTCATTAAGTAGAAAAGACAATTTAAAAAAAAATCTGCCACACTTCTCAGCCCATATATACATCTTCTGCGAAAGAATTTTAAAAGGGAAAAAAATGGTCTTGTTTGAGAATGGCATACACTTTTGGTGCTGAACAGCTGAAAATAAGTCAACAAAAGGGAATTAACATTGTCTTTATGTCTATTTAACATCCATCCCTGTAGCCTATTTACTAAACAATGTCAAGTTGTAACCCAAAGACTATGGTGCACAATGGATGAAACAATGCCGAGTTGAGTAAAGGGTAGGAATTGTCTACAGCTAGATGCACTCGAATAATTTCAGATACACTTATACATTCTCCATTTCTCATGAAACCCATTGAAATCCCATTATCAACGTCTTCATGCTAGTAACCAGCTTAGGATACAGCTTTGTATACCTGAATAAACCTCAAAATGAGAAGGCGGGATTTTGTCAACCATGCCACACATGACTTTATAGTATCAAGCCAGGGGGGGAGACTGCTAGGCAGCAAGCTTATGCACTAATCCTCTATACATCAAACGTGACTCATTTATATCAGTAATCTTTATATGTGTTCCATTTCTTTACATTCCTTCACCATCATTAATAGGGACTAGAAAGTATGATTCCAAGGGCAATGTAGGCTTTAGATCTCAATAACATCAATTCACGAGAAGAGAAATCCACTGCATCATAGGCTTGACTGATGGCAGTAAAACATCACGAGTGCTACTGTCACACCATTTACTAAGCAGGCGTTTCAATTCCCAAATGGTAGACTTGGCAAGTCCCTACCCATCGTAAATACATCATATTTCGAATTCTAACATACTTGAAACTATTTCCAGCAAAATAAGTGCTGAAATTAGCTATAGCAGAGGGCTTCAAAAGTTAAGCAAAGTTTTTTGCTTTTAATTAAATTATTGGTATTAGCTCAAAAACAAGGGCAATTATCATTAAATATATAAACCTTCTTATTAAAATCAAGAACAAATCGAAAACATCCCAATTCCCTAATTCTGTCAGCATCCAAAGATAAATGTCGGTGTTTCATTTTTCGATCGTCCATGTTCTCAGAAACAACCCATATTCGATAAAATTAGCGTAGTATAACAGAAAAATGGGACAGAATAAAGAAATTTTGAAAAGGGGTACACACGATATACCGATTCCGTAAGAACAGCGGAGCTTGCACGGATGGCTGGGGAGGAGGGGAAGCGACGAGGGAGAAAATGAAGCCGAGGAGGAAACTGGGATTTCAAAGGAACGAAGGGCCATTTCGGGAATTCGAGTTTGTGGAGAGGCTGAAGGAAAGGAGAAGCAGCCATGGCCGTGGAAGTTCTTCTTGCTCAGCTTCAGGCTTAAGCTACACGTCTCCGACTCCCTCTCTCACTTTGGTTGATTAGATATTTGGCAGGTTGGACACGCGTCATAAAATTGACTGGATATTTGGCAGGCTGAATTTGCGGGTTGAATTTATAGTTTTATTTTACATAAAATTTATAAGTTTAAACCAAAATTTTAAAAGTTAACCCAAAAAAAGGATCCAAATTCTTTTCATAATCAACTTTAATCTAAATGCTTTATCCATTTACCATGAATCTAATCCTTTTTTCCTTTCTCCAAAATTTGTGGCCATTCAACATAGAAGTATGCTTATCTTTCATAAAACAGGGTAATTGATGGCAAGTAGGAAATTTTTTAAGAAGTCAAATATAAATGTGCATTTCCTTTTACAGAACACACAGGTTGATTTAATTTTAGCTTGAGTTGCAGAACTTGGCTGCAGCCTTATGAACAGTACCCCCTAAAATTTTTATTCTTTCACCAAGAAAACAGAATCTACAAAGAGCTCATTTACTGGAAAGACCCACAAAATCAGTGGGTCCATATGGATGAAAAAGTTCTGCAGATCTTGGCTACAGCCTTATGAACAGTACTCTCTATTATTGTCTTTCCATTACTAAAACTGCTATCAAGAAATAAGATATCTGCAGGAAGTTTTATTCTTTCATCAAGGAAACAAAATCTACAAATAGCTTATTTACTGGAAAGACCTACATAATCAGTGGGTCCATATGGTTGAAAAAGTTCTGCATAAAGTCCCTTTTTTCTTCTGGGGTTACATCCCATGTCCTTGCACAGTTGGTCATTATACCAGATATTACAACTACCAATGCATGACTTCCAATAATATCTCCCACCATATAGCTTCATATTGTCTTCCCACATTTTCACATCCTTTTCCATTTCTCTCACACTGGGCAGTTCAATGCCTCCATCCAGAAAGCTTGCTAGCCACTGGCACATCATTTCAGAAACAAACAGATTTGAGAGGCCCTCAGTAAATCCTATTATTGCTAGTTGTGGGATTCTAGCATGAAGTATCCCTCTGCAATGGTACAACACAGTGAAAATATTTGGTCAGTTTTAGATTTTATAGAAAATTTTAAGCAAACTCTGTTATAAAAGATAAGTAGATTGAATTAAAGCAAACCTATCTTTTACATTTTTTTTTTGGGGTACAAGAAGAGGATTGGACTTGCAACTTGTTACCAAACCTCCACTTGCCCAACCCCCTTAGATAGTCCCATGTGGCTGTTTACATTTCTTAATGATTGGCTTTAAAATATGGAGAGCTTTAGAATTTGTAGAAATTCTTGAAGAGACTCAATTTATAAAAGATGATTATATCAATCATAAAAAGACATATAAAGCATATTTTTTTAGTGAAACTCGTCTCTTACATGCTTACAATTTTTTTTTTTTTAAAGAAGGTTATTGAACTTGCAATTTTTTTCTTAAACTTTCACCTACTCAACCACCTTATTTAGTTTAAGATATTTGCTTCCTTGTTTCTTTATAATTGACATAATTTACTTATTTTTTATAGACCGGATTTACTTAAGAATCTATTCGTATAAATTGCAAAATATTTTTGTGAAAGATAAATGGCTCAAACCTGTATAGGAGAACTGTGGAGGTAGCTGACTCATTGATGTAGTTTTGGAAGATTGGAGATTTGAAGATGTTTCTGAGCTTTTGGTCACCTTTGAACCCTGTAGCAAGAATCACTAGATCTGTCTCTATGGGGTTTGGGTCTCCATCAATGATTAAACCATCTCTACAGAATCTAAAGCCTTGTGATTTCTTTATTAAGATGCTTCCTTCTTTCACTCTGTCATAAAAATGTTCAGGAAGCATTCCAATCTGGCATGAAGAGAGGTCTTGAAGAAAGCTGTGATTAGGTACCAATCCATACTTGTCCAGCGGCAGCTTCCATCTTAGGTTTAATTCAGCAAAATTTGAGATTGCCCATCTCTGAACAGAGGAATCATGAACATGAAAGTGATTTCTTTGTGGGTATATATAGGGATATGAGATGTGCAGGATTTACCAATGGTGAGAACAAAGTAGCCACAAGGCTAAGCAAGAAGGATTCACCAGGCTTGTGAACTAAAAGCTCTGAAAAGCGATTGGAGTACAAGAATCCAAGATTAATTCCCCAAACATTAATATCTGAGAGCAACCAGTGTGCTGCCCTTTGGATCATTGTGCAGGGCTGCTTGATTCCTGTATAGAAGGCATTGAAAAAGAGAGCGAGATCAAAGAGATATAATTAGTGGTAAATAAAAGAAAAAATCTAAAATCTGCAGTTCGTTTTTTTTTTCTTTTTAATATATTAGTCAAGTGGTATTTAAGCCAATTTGCTCCCACTTAACTAATTCAGCTTTCTAGTTTTGTTAAAGGCAGGTTATCCATACCGAGACAAGGGAATTCACAAAATGATTCCTTACAATCTGGCCCAAAAAAATTAGTCTCACTTGATTTTCAGTTATTTAGTAATATATTTAACTATACACATTACATGCTTCCCTCAACTAACAAGCTATTCAAGCCAAGACAATAAGAATGGCCCGAGAAATTACTCTATCAAGGATTTGAATCTTTGACAATGTAACTAACTACAAATCATATGCTTGCCTCCACCATGAACTAGGAATTGAACTTGTGAAAGCGGTAGTTTTTATTTAGATGATTTGTAGGAAAGCAAGAACAAAAGATCTTACCATTTGCAGTTGCACACTCAGCTGCTATATCAATAGCAGATTTCTGTGAGCCTACTACTGTAACTCTCTTTGTTTTGATCACTTGAGCAGCATCTTCATTGGCCATAGAAGAGTAGTCCACTGAGTGCATAACCTCGCCTTTGAACACTTCTGGGCCTTGTCCTGGAGGGAACTCAGGGATGTTTGGCACATCACTATATTTTCCAATGCAGAGAACCACGAACTCAACCTCACATACCTGGCCATATACAAAAATCCACCATTGCAGAAGGTGATAGTGGTAATCTCCCTCAACAATTACTGTTTCTCTATGCAATCTTTTAATCATTCTAAAAATTATATACACGTGTAAAATTAAGCAAGGCATCTTGAATGAGTGCCACACATGATTAATGATACTGTACTAGAATTTTTTATTGTTAACTCACAAATACTAATCGTATCGAGGAATGATATGGTACGTATTGTTTGCCCAAGAAAAATCAAATTAAGCTTGGTTGCTTTTTTTTTTTTTTTTGGTTGGGAGAGATAGAGGAGGAAAGGGGCTAGGATCAAACTCACCTCAATCATAAAAGATTGAGGCTAGTTAGTGCCATGTGAGCTATCATCAACATTAACCATTGATTGAGTAGGTACAGAAAACCTGCTAGGAGATAGCCAAGGGAATTAACTTGGTAAGAAAAAAATAATATCTCTCTTTAACAATTTGGCTCAATTTCTGCTCTAAAAGAAAGAATGCTAGATATAACAAGTCAACATGGAGTGGGCTCTCAAGGTAACTCAGAAGAAGAGATTTAGTTTTAAACAAAGTTTAAATGTCAATGATATCCCTGATTGTAGTAAACCAAAAAAAAAAAAAAAAAAGCTAAGAAATACTTGTTGAAAAGGAAAACCAAAAATCCCATAAATTTTTTGTGTGTAAGTGTATATATACCTCGGTGGAGGAGAAGTTCTTGGTGTCTTGCACTTGAATGTGCCATTTTCCCTTAGAGCCAAAGGGCTTGCCATTGCCACCCCACAAATCCCAAGACTTGATAATTTCTTCACTGTCCTCACCAACATAATCAATATCAATGACTTTGGAGTTGAATCTGATGTAAGGAAGAATTCCAAAATGTTGAGCATAGGAGTTAAGATACTCCATCACCTGCTGGTTACTTGGATACTCTTCCTTCACAGAAGAATCCCACGGAAAATCAGAAAACCTGTAAGATTCTTTGCTAGTTTGAAGCTTCGTAGACTCAATAGTGTGCCTCCAGACGCCTCCAATGCCATTTTCAGCTTCAAAGACGATTGGATGAAAGCCCTTCTCTAGAATGTATTTGCAGGCAAGAAGGCCACTGATTCCTCCACCTATAATTCCCACCCTTCTTTCCATTCTTAGCTATGGACACCACGGAATTATTTCCCTGTAATTACTTTGTTATTTGATAGGTGCATTAGATCTAATTTGATGATTAAAAAGGTTCAATACAAGTGGTTTTGGAATTGTATTTTTCAACTTGGAAATATGGGTTCTTGGGCTGCGTATTTCTTTATCATAACAGTGCTTTAGTTTGCTGGTCTTAGTTAAGTTTGATTTTTGGGAGTTTATCTTGACGATCTAATTCATGATTTTACATTGAACGCCGAAATAACATGAATTTTCGATTGCGTACATGACTCGAAATGATACAAAAGTTTCAACTAGATTTGTCAAGTCAGAGGTTATGTAAAAACGCCCACTTGAGAATAGGAAGTGTTTCTTTCATCAAAAGTGGACAAAAATAAAAAAAAAACAAAAAAGAATAGATTTAAGAATTCATATTTTATAAGATTTATAGTAAAAGATTTTTAAAGTCATAATTATTTTTAAAAATCATAATTACTATCATATTTTAAAAATTTACTACTAAATTTAAGAGATTTACTTTTATTTAATAATAAATTTCTTAAAATTTAATAATAATTATTATTATTAGAAATAGTTTTGATTTTTAAGATTCTTTATTGTAAGTTTTACAAAATTTAAGCTATTTAATGTAATTTTTTAAAATTAAATCTCTCCTGTGGCCTTCCTTCCATGATAATGACAAAAAAGTAAAATATGGAATGAAAATAATATTTTAACTATAAATTTTTTAAAAAATAATCATTAAAATTAAATAAAAATTAAGTCTAAATCATTTAAATTAATTTAAGCTATTCAAATTTTCTTTTAGATATGGTGTGCATGGAAGAAGATTCTAATTTCATTTTGAACTTTTCAGGGAATCTCTACAAATTTATTTTAGTTTTTTTAATTAAGATGTGAGTTTTGTTATTTCCTATTTTATTTTTATTGAAAATAGAATAATAGAACTAAAAATGTGTTTGGGACAGTTAAAAAAAAATAAAAAACATTTTTTTTATAAGTCAGGCTGAAAACAGAAAACGTCTAAAAGTCGAATTTAGCATTTTTCACATTACGAATGACATTTTTACAATTTCATAAGAGAGGTCAAATTAATCATTAAAGAAAACCAAAATTATCTCACAAGTATTGATCATAAAGATTTAAAAAAATCAAATAACATTTATGCTCAATTTGATTTGAATATAAAGATGAACAAAATTTTAACTTTACAAAATAATTTATTTTTTAATAATAAAAATTACTAAATGAAAATAAATTTAAGAAATAACAATAATATTAAAAATCTAAAATATTTTCGCAAACCAAATTCTCCTGTCTTGTTTTGCACAAACACTATTTTATACAATTTTATTACTAAATATTTCATAAAAATTATCGTAATGATTATTTGATCAATAACATTACAACTTTAAAATGCTATATAAGTGTGATTACTTAATAAAACATCTTAAATTTAAATTTCTACTCAATCATGTGCTAAAAAAATGCTATAACATTGTTTTAAAGGGACAAAATTATAAAATTCCGTATACTCCTATTATTATTTAATTTACATGGATGTATTGAATAATAACTCATCAATTTCAACTTATGCTATAAAAAATATTTCTTGAAATATGGAAAAAATAGTAATTCAATTTCCACAAAAACCTCTTTTGGCCCTTGCAAAGAGTGAAGTATCAGATTCATGCATTGGGATATCTTGGGTCTTGATGTTAATTTAGGGTTTATAAGTTATAACTCCACAAATTTTTTTTTCCATTTTTGAAAAAATGGAACCATAATGTAACCGATGCCCATTCTTTGCTCATCAAACTGAATAGATCTGCATGCTTTAATTTTTTTTTTTAAATTTCATTCATTTATTTGCAATTTTAATCTTTTATTTTAAAAAGGGGGAAATGTAAGATGAGAATAATTTTTCAATTTATATTAAATAAAATATTTGTCTAATAGATATTTAAAAAAAATTCTTTTATCTTAAACTTCTTTTATTTGTCTAATGTGTGCGCGCGCGCGCGTGTAAAGGTCCAGATTGATGCTGAAATGAACAGCAAAAAAATCTTGAGTCCCAAGAACCGAAAGTTACAAACTTACAGTCGGAAAAATACAAATATGATTTGAGAAACCGGATAAAATCATTTGGAAACACAAGGCCTGAGAAATTCGTAGATAAAGGAACTGTATTAACTGCTTCACTCACTTGAGAAGCTGCAATGGCGACTACCATCAAACCTTGCCTTCCACTTTCTCCTTTGCTGAAACACAGCATTTCCCCTCCTGCTTCCTGGGTTTCCTGCAAACCCATCTCCGATTCCCTTCCAATCTCTCGGTTTGGGCGTCAACGACCACAATTTACTGCCTCAGTTGCTTTCAACCCCCAAGGGAATTTTGACCTTTCTTTGTTTGAAGAAGATGGTAACTGCTTAAATTTTGCAGAAATTTTTATCAATCACTTTTTTCTTTTCCCATTTTTGTACCCTAATTGTTGTTCATATATGTAGCTTTCAAATTGGATTTTCTTGGTATTTATTTACTGCTCAGAGCTATTGCTGCAACTTGACAATCTGTGCACTGATGTGAAAATAACAAAAATTTTTTACTATTGGAGAAAACAAAGCTATTGTTTGAGAAGAGTCCTTTCATTAGAACTTGGCTTCTGACAATTGACATAGGTTTGATATGGCTTCTAGCTAGAATAAGGAGAATAGAGGAAACCTGATGAAATCGTTTATGACCTGAAAAGAAATTTCTGGGTTTAGAACTATATGTGAATTGTTGAATTTCCATGAGCTTGGGCAGGTCCCCCCCACCCTTTTCTTCTCTCTCCCCTTCCCCCCTAGTGATATGACTTGAGACGAGAGAAAGCTCAACCCAAAAGACTAAGACTAATCAATTTGGTGAAAAAAGGCTTGAAAACCATCTTATGTCTCCGAATCAATAGTTACCCAATGTGCGACATAATATCGCATTTTGCATATCTTTTTGGAAAGTCGCTGTCCTCACTCTGGTTGCCCGTTATGGATTGCTCTCGCTCCGGTGGTCTAGGTAGTCCTTTCATAAGTCACTACCTCCCATTATTTATCCCTTTGAGGAGAGGTTAATCCAAACCTCAAGTCTTAAGTAACATCTTACGTCTCAATAATTACCCAACGTGAAATAACAAGAATCCTATTGTCCACCACCTGCATGGTTGCGGCATGATCATATGAGTAGATATGGTTTTCCTTCTTACCATTGTTGGCTTGCCGTGAGATGATATACACCTTTGGGTGCTATAGAGAAGCATGAAATTGTCAGTAAAGCACCTGCGGGATTATGTCACGAATGTTCTTGCACTATAATATCATGTAGTTGTAGTGCTTGATATACTTAATGGAATCTGTTAAACTATACTTCAACAGATTTTGGTTGACAGATGCTCCTAAAGCTGCACCTCCTATGCCCCCAACTGAAGGCAGATTTGAAGTAGTTATGGACAATAATGTTATTAGTAGTCTTGACTTATCCCCGTTTCAAGCTGCTACCGGCATGAAGTCTCCTTTATCTGGTACGCTTCAGAAAACTTTGAAGAAATTGAATTGCTTTTCAGATAACCTGTACAAATTAATGCTTCATGATGGTAATCAATTTTACAGTTAATCCAAAAGAATATCTTGAACGAACAATTGGATTTACCATCAACTATACTAGAGAAGATCCGCGTGATCCTCGAGAACTATCAGAGTTCCCTGATGTTAGACTTTGGTTTGTGAGGCTGGATGCTACTTATCCATGGTTGCCTGTCTTGTTGGATTGGAGAGCCGGAGAGCTGGCCCGTTATGCTGCCATGTTGGTTCCTCATCAGGTGATTAAAAAGCATTGATGTCCGTGCTGTTATAGAATAACATAGATCATAATAGTACTTGTCACGGACCTTCACTTAAACTATTTAAAGTTGAAATGGTCATTTGACATTGTATCTGAACCTCAGTGGCCAAATGGTCAAGAGACTGTTCAGGTGATAAAAAGCATTCGTGTGTTGGAAAGAGAGAGAGAAAGAATGTTTTGATGCTCTCTTAGTGGTTTTTTTTTTCCTCTTAATTTCTGATATGTTGCAGATGAATATGAAAATGGGAGTTGTGTTCAACCCTGAGGCATTGGAACTGTTTGTCATGAAGAAACTTTTTATTGTGCACTCCTGGTTGAAGCATCACGGCATTCCAAAACCAGAATTGAAGACAAATGACATGGCCAGGATGCTTGGATTTGGAATTGGGAATGAACTGTATGACCTAATTGAGAACCACCCACTTGATCTCTCATAAGAAGACACATCACCTTAATATGAAAATCTTTATGCAGATATCGAAAACATAATGAAGAGTATCATCATCTATTTTTATCCCTTGGGAGTAATGCAGCTGATATTGTTTTAGCTAAATGGCAGCTAGGGACAATACCTCTCAGCCTTTTTTCCGTTACCCAGACTTTTTGTGTTTTGGTATACTATATATCTTTATAGAGAGAGAGAGAGAGAGAGAGAGAGAGAGAGAGAGAAATCAATTGACATTGGTGTATAATTACACTCCTCAATATCTCATCATAGGAGGTGATTTTTCATTGATCCAACCATTAAATTAGAGGAAATTATCATGCTGATGGTGTATATTAAATTTAAGAAAAAATTGACAACAATAAGTATGTGATCAAATATTTAATTGTATCTTTATATTTAAAAATTATATTGTACATTAGTTTATTGATATGTTGGTATACAAAATAATGTTAAATCGATGTAAAAATTTATGATTTTCATGATTAGAACTTTTGATCCAACTGTGGATGTGTAAGAAAATCATTCGACAAGAAATTATTAAGAAAGAAACAGATGGTGTGTCAAGTTAGACAGTAGGAGAATTGCAAGCCTTGTTATTACATGAAGCCATTAGTGCCAACTGCCGAGACATACTAGGTACAGGAGTTACTCTACTTCATTTTTATATAATAAAACCTTGAGAAACTCGTGAACTCCAGAAGAGCATGAGAATCGCCTTGTGCATGAAGAATATGTTGGAAAATATGTTAAATTCCTCTACCTATTACTGGTAAAATGGCTTCCATTTCCAGAGAGATGAAGCAGATCTTACTAGTATAGTTTATGGATCATATAAATTTGCTGTATTAGAAAGCTATTGTTCATAAAGCAGCAACATTTGTACATATGATTATGATATTCTTGCATCTTAACCTAAGATGGATATTCACTCTGGATTGAATAACCCGATCTGATTGTAATATGCATGCCTGTTAATCTGCTGATTGGGATTTGCCAAAACAGAGCGCTGTATATAATATGGAGCACAGTCTTTTTTTATTTTATTGGTAGGAATTTTACAGGACCCTTTTTTTTTTTCACAACGTATGCCCTTGGGCTTTTTTGTTTAACGAATGTCCATAACTTTTTCTTTAGAGAAAGAAGGGAAAATTGTTCATTTGATTTTTATAATTTACCTTAATTTTCAATTTGATCCCTATAGTTTTAATTTTTTCAAATCCATCCCTATACTTTCTAAAGTTGAAGAATCCGTCCCTGTCGTATGTCTTCATCCTAACGCCATTTGCTTCCATCGAACATGACTAATGGTGGAGCTGAGGCGGAGAGGAAGAAGCCACGTGGGCGCCACATAATCCTGCATGTCCATCTCACATGATCCACTTTGCCTCTGCCTACCTCGCGTAGCAGACAGCAAGCCATCTCTTCGGCAAACGCAGCAAACAGCAGAGCAAGGAATCGAGCTCCCTGAAGAAGGACAAAGCAAAGCAAACGTGATCGCGTTGCCTTGTATGCTTATCCCAAAATCTTTTCTTTTGAACAAGAAACACGAAGATGTAAGGTTCCCTTTATGCTTCCTCAAGTTATGGAACAACTTTCACGTTTATTTTGGTTCTAAAAACCTATTACTGCAGAGGCACCGGGGTGAATCCTTTGCACCACTTCATAGCATAGAAAAGAGATTGCTAGTAGAGTCAGATTATGATTCCCATGATCATGAGGAATTTGAGTTCAGTGAAATCTTTGTACATCGACTCATACGTACCGGTGAATTTGTGCTTGGAGCAGTCTTTAATACAGCTTCTTTCCTTCGTCTATCGGCCCTTATGTATGTCTTTATATGTTAGTTGTTGGTTTTGGACGTTGACCACGTTCGGATGTTTTGGCCGACAAAATAGGAACTCGGTGGATGTGGTCTAATATTTCAGGGATTTTTAAGATCATGGTCCAAGAATATTCCATCTGACCCTCTGTTTTCTCGACTCCTTTGATGGCAAGGAATCAACAAATTGCAGATAAAGACTCTCACACCTTGAAAATCTTAAAAGAGTATTCACACACCATCAAATAGTGAGACCTAAAATCTAGAAGCACTCACCGAGAGAGGTACAGAACCCAAATTCTACTTAGCTTCCCGTATCATTTATTTTCAGTTTCACAGCAATGGCAGATACGTTTCTTTCACATTATAAGTGTCTTCTAGATATCATTTAGCATTTCATATATCCATTTGGATCTTTAAGTTGGTATCAGAGTCCACTGGGGCCTCCGCCTTGCTATTTTCGTGAAACCTGAAATTTTTATGTTTACTGTGTTATTCCTGAATGCTGTCTCTGTGCTTCGTTGGAGTGTTTTGATTTGATAATTTTGATCCCCATGAAATTCTAAACATTTTTGGCTTTGGAAGCATTGAAAATGGATGCCTTAGAGTGAGAACCATTCGAGTTTTTATTTGGGTCCGCATTCGGTCAAGTCGGGACACAATAACTTATGTTGATTGGAGGATGTAATAGTTAAAAGAACGTACAATGTAAATAGATAAAAATAGATAAAATAAACAATTATTATTTTATTCTTATTTTTAAAAAAATAATTTAATAAATAAAATAATAAATATAAAAATATAATAGATGTCATATTAGCTACGTAAAAGGAATACCTTTGCTTTACATTCAACGAAACAGTACCTTAACTGAAAGTAGAGGATGAAACAAATTAAATGTTAGTTTAAAGCGCATTTTGGCCTTTAGTTGAACGACCTGTCGTTCATATAGTTGGAAGGTTTCATTTGCATTATTTCTGGGCCAATAAATTTTTGCACTTTTATGTTATGGACCTAATTACTTAGTGAAGATAGGTTCACTTTTGGAAAAATTAATCATTTAGTTCCTATACTTTGTCTCAATTTTTAATTTGGTCCCAATAATTTATTTTTTTTCAAATAATTCCCTAGTTTTAAACTGTTACAAGGTTAATCCTCACACTTTACCAAAATTAATAACATACTCCTTGTACATGCCAGCTGGCCTAACAATATAAGAAAACATGTGACGTGGCTGACGATGTGATGAGATGGTAGCACATGTAGACACATCAGGCAAAGGAGGCAAGATGTCTTGATTCAACTCAGCTCCATGTTGGCAGTCCAAAACAGGCTTAAATCCTCTGCAATAAATTTATGGTGCATTTAGGAGAGAGATAGCAAAGGAGAGGTGGGGCCACACCATTTAGTAGATGCAGAGAATTTGGGTCTGTCCAGGATGCACAGCATGGAGATAAACAAAACACACAGCTCCAAGTTGAAGATCCAAAACACATAGCATAGCTTGAAGCACCACATTGAGTTTTATCTTCTTCTCACTCGACAAAACATAGCCACCTTCTTTGGCACTCAGAGAAGGTGAAAGAGGAAGCCATGTCGTGCGAAGAGTGTCTTCCTAAACCACTTCTACAATTGACACGTGGCTATGTTGGCACCCACAGCTTCTAATTTCCATTTGCTATACTAAGTTGCCATGTTCTTGTTCTGTGTCCTAATGCCTCTTGCCTTTTACCTACCACCTCATCATCCCCTTACCAACACAATACAATAGCCACAACCATAGTATTACTATTTTCCTCTCTTTTTATCAATTGAACTTAATTTTTGATTTTGTTTCAATTTACTATCTATAATTAAAGATTCTCACAATGAACTATTATGGAAAATAAACCTCATATTTGTTAAGGCTTTTAGTATTAAAAATTTGAAATCTACTTGTTAAACTATTGGAACTATTGCAAAGGCTTGATAATATCAAATTTGGATGTCTTCTGCTGGAGTTCTCGTGATGTTTCTTGACAAACATATCTGACGTGAAACTTAAATACCAATTCCTCGAAACCAAAAAGAGATTCTACAATCATTACAATCAAGTCTAGACTGTTTATTGCATATGATATTTTCTATGAGCACCACAGTTCCATTCTTGAACAAAGAATCAAATCCGGTATTTTTATTCAAAGATATCTCAAATATTAAAAATAATTTTTCTAATAACCCACTAAAAAAAAGTAATACAATGCTAAATATTATATCCATGATTAATTGGAGAAATGTGAAAGTTTATTTTGAAAGTATAAATAATCACAAACTAAAGTCTAAGACTCTATTTGTAGATAGTAAAATAGAGGAAAGCAAAGATTGATTGCTATAAAGAAGAGAGATAAAAGAACTGATCTCCATCCATGTTCTTCTACTTTCTTAGTATACTAAGTTTAGAGCAAAATTTTCTCTATATGGGATGTTCGCTAATTATCACTTACTTTGAACTGTATCATTTTTTATAGCTCTAAACTTCTATTTTGAACTTCCAAAAAAAATTGACTAAACTTAAAACAAAGCAAGTGCCTATATTTATTTCATCTCATAATGATGTTGATAAAATATACAAATTGTTCAACTATAAATAGCCATAGAAAATTGTAATATTAATTCCTGTGTGACCCATGCACCCAATGAATGGTATTACTATACTATGGCAACAGAGTATAGCAAAAGCAAGCTAGAAGCTATGGGTGCCAACACCACCATGTGTCGGTCATAGAAGCTATTCAGGAGGACACTCGTTGGGCGACATGGCTTTCTCTTTTGCCTTTTTTAAATGCTGAAGAAGGTGGTTGTGTTTTGTCAAGCAAGAAGATAAAACTCAACATAGTGCTTCAAGCTGTGCTATGCATTTTGGATCTTCAACGTGGAGTTGTGTGTTTTGTTTATCTCCATGCTATGTGGTTTGGACTACCAACATGGAGCTGAGTTGGATCAAGACATCTCGCCTTCTTTGCTTGATGTGTCCACATGTGTTGCCATCTTATCACGCTGTTAGTCACATCACATGTTTTTTGACACGGTTAGGCAAGTTAGCATGTGCAAAGAGTATGTTATTAATTTTGATAAATTGTGAGGATTAACCTGGTTTAAGGGTTATAGGGAGTTATTTGAAAAAAAATAAATTATAAAGGCCAAATTGAAAGTTAAGACAAATTATGGGGATTAAATGATTAATTTTTTATTCAATTTTTTAATGAGTAATGTTGGGCTTCGACGTTAGTTTTAGTTTAAGCTTAATGGATTTGTTTGTTTTAAATTTTTTTAACACATCATTGAAGAAAAAAATATGGAACCTTTTTTATTATGTTTGGGCTAACTCATTTCTTGTCTTTAAGTGATCAAAATTCCATGCTTAGTGTAGAACAAAAAGTTTTATAGATCATTTAGTTTAGGCTTTTCTTATCAAATGTGTTTTAAATATTTAAAACAAAACTATAATTGGGCCATTTCTTTTGGACTAAATTAATTAAACTAGCCTTTGGGCAAGTTTTTGAATAGAATTTTTGATATGCTGAAAATATTTATTTTGGATTATATCATGTAAAATATTTTGGGATTAATTTTATTCAAAATTTTAGTAGTAACTATTTCCTTAGCCATTTATTTTGTTCAAAAATTATTTAGTACCTTTAATTTGTCCAAGTTTCTGTAAAATTATTTTAGGAAACTTAAATTAATTTTTGACAATATTTAGTTGTCATTTTATCAACAATTGTTGTGAAATTAATTTTTGGTGCCTCTAAATTATGCTTAAATTTTAAAAAATTATTTGTCTTGGGCAAATTTGGCACATTTTGAATGAAAATTAATTTATGGTGTTATTTAATTTATACCTAATTCTAGTTAATTAATAGGCAATAATTATGGCATATGTGCTTAAATTAAAGGGAGAATATTAATCAATTAATTAGTGACATTTTTTTAGTTAATTATTTAATTAATTTTTTAAATCTCATTATGTAATATTTGTTTATATATTTATGTTTAGTCATATTCAAGTATTTAATTTTAATAATAATATCATGTGATTTGTATACTTTTAGTTTAATTAAAATTTAGTCACAAAACTTTTACTTATTCTAAAATTGTATATTGGGTATTTAATTATGAAATTAAATTAATTTTTTTGATCACATAAAGTATAATGATGTCAATTTAATATTTTTTTTAAAGATGTTATGTGATTTATATAATTTTAGTTTAAGATTTAACCACAACACCCTTAATTATTATTTTAAATCTGTACATTAGTATTTAATTATTAAAATTAAATTCTAGATCACAAAAATGACATCAGTTGTAATTAATATATTTAATATAATAGTCATTATCCAATAAAAATATTATCATATTTTATATGATCAATTAGGGTGAGATAGTGAATTTTCTTTTGTTTTAATTTGTCCATAGAGATTGAAATAAGAAATATAATTTGCTAGTTTTTATCATTTTTTGTACGAAAACCTAATTACATAAAATTTAATTTATAGATAGTTTTATTTGGTACTAGGCTTATGGTTTGAAATATGTGCTTTGCATTGGCATAACATATCAAATAGAATATTTAATTATTTAAATTATTGATGTAACATGTAAATTTTATGTAACTTCTTTACTTGACAACATATTTCCTAAATTTTACAAGATTTGGAAGAAAAATATTTTCTCTCAATTAAGAAGCATGGACATTGATCATGCTGTTAGACATGAAAAACCTCTTGTGTTCACATATACTAGAGTAGTTCTAAAGTTAGTCTTGTTAATTCTGGGTGCAATCTAATTACCTTACCATGATATATATATATATATATATATACATATATAAATGAAATTACATTTTAGTGCACGTGAATTAATAAGAGGTTATGGAAACGTTAAGAACTACTAAAGGTTATTGATAAAAAGTTCAAATCTTTATATAAGGGTTTAGTAGGTGATCTAATTGTAAAGTTAATGTTTATAAAGCTCACTAGCATAATGGGTATGTAAAAACATATTATGCAGATAAGGAATATAATGGCTCAATTTAAACAACTCAAGGTTTAGATATTCGAGTCCTTCCTTATGCACTTTATCTTGAACCTTCTGACGCCTTAATACACAACTTTCAAGGACACATATCACATACATAAGAAGATATGGTCAATCAATAAACTGCAAGCCACAAGTGTTTTGGAAGAAAGAAGACTAAATGGAAATAGGAGAAGGTGCATACGAGGAGATGTAAGGTAACTCAATATCATATTTTTATTATGAATTTAATGCGGTAGATGTTAGTAATAATACATGGTGGATTGATTCTAATTCTACAATTTATATCTTTAATAACTTAAGAGGCTTTCTAGATCAAAGAAAGCCAATAGATAGTGAGCAACACATCTATTCAAGAAATAAAATGATTGTAGAAGCCATAGGAAAAGCATATTAGTGCTTGACTCTAGTTTTGTTTTAACTTTGGATTGGACCTTTATGTACCAAGTTTTTTTAAAAACTTAATTTCAGTTTCCAAACATATATCATTAGGATGTTCTTTTGAATTTTCTAATAATATATTTAAGTTATTTTATAAATCTAATATTATCAAAAATAGTACAATTTGTGATAGTTTCTTTCAAATTCAATTATAAGATAGTATCTCTTACGATTCAATATATGTTTTTAATATTATAGATATTAAGAGGTGATGAAAGTTTCTTTGTGTTGTGACCCTGTAGGCTAGGTCATACCTCAATAAAAAGAGTGAAAAGATTGGTAAATGATGGGATATTTAGTATTCTTAACTTTATTAATTTTAACACTTGCATAGATTGCATTAAGGGAAAGCAAACTAATAAGATCAAGAAAAGTACTAAAAGGAGTTTTAACATATTAGAAATCATAAATATGGATATATATAGTCTAGATTTATATTTAAGAAGTTAAAAATACTTCGTCGCCTTTATTAAAATTACTCATAATACGTGTATCTTTATTTGCTTAATGATAAGAATGAGACATTAGATGCTTTTAAGATATTTAAAGCAAAAGTAGAGAAATAATGTAGTAAACAAATTAAGATAGTAAGATTGGATAGAAGTGGTAAGTACTATAGTATAAGTATTATAATAGATACACTAAAAATAAACAAACATTAGGCCCATTTGTTTGGTTTCTTCAAGAGTATAGGATTATTACTTAATACACTGTGTCTTGGATCTCTAAACCAAAATGGTGCAACTGAAGGGAGAAATCAAATATTGTTGAGCATGATGAGGAGCATGTTGACCAACTCCAAACTTCCTAAGTCTTTGTGAACTAAAGACCTTAAGAAGATTATGCATATTCTTATCAAAGTTCCAACCAAGGCTATTGAAAAAATGTCATTTTAAGTTATGGAAATGTTGGAAATTCAATTTAAAACATATGCAAGTTTGGTGATGTTTGTTTGAGGTTAAGGTTTACAATCCATATAAGAAGAAGTTAGACCTAAGGACTATTAGTGTCTACTTTATTAAGTATGTTAAAAGGTCTAAGAGATACATATTTTATTATCCATCATATAGCACTAGAATTGTAGGCTCAAGAAATGCAAGGTTTTTTTTTTAAATGATTTAATTAGTAAGAGTAATTAAAGTCAGAACTTGGATTCTAAGAATGATTAATCTGATGCCTAAACTATCACATTAAATTACAGATTGGTTGTGATCAATGCCTATCAAATGCAAATAGGTATTAAACTACCAATAATTAAGGATTCATAAACTGTTGACTATAATCCAGTTGATCCCATTGTTGAACAACTACTAGAAATTGTTGTGCAACTGGTTAAGTAACATGCTTTCTAAGAGAATATTACCTCAATATTAAGAAGATTAACTATGATGAGAAGGTTAACAATTTCTGGTAATTATGTTATATACCTATAAGAATCTAATTATAATATATAAACTAAAAATAACTCTAAAATGTTTTTACAAGCTATCAATTGTAAAGAATTTGAACTATGGCATAATGTCATGAAGGAAGAGATGGATTCTATTGTGTTTAAAAAAATTTGGAATCTTGCCGAGTTACCTAGTAGTTTTAGAGCCAGTGGATGTAAATAGATTTATAAAATGAAAAAGCACTCATTAGTGACATTGAAAAATATAAGGCAAGATTTATGGGTAATGAATTGACTCAAAAGGAAGGAATAGATGACATAAAGACTTTTTCTCTTACATTAATAAAAGATTCCTTTCATATGGGAATGGCATTAGTTACCTATTTTGATTTAAAACTGCATAAGATGGATGTGAAAACAACATTCCTAAATGAGAACTAGAGAATGAGGTATATATAAAACAATTTAAAGAATTATTTTTTAATGTCGATGAACACTTAGTGGGCAAGCTTAAGAAATTTATATATGAATTGAAATAGGTCTTTTGCCAATGGTATCTTAAGTTTCATGATATCATCTCCTCATTTGGTTTCAAGAAGAACGTCGTGTACTAATGTATATACTAGAAGGTCAATGGGAGTAAGATCTGTTTTCTTGTGCTATATACAGATGATATATTACTTGCAACTAATAATAAAGATTTGCTATAAAAGGTGAAATAATTTTTCTTTAAGAATTTTGATATAAAAAATATGAGTGGAGCATCTTATGTCATTGGTATTAAAATCCATAGAGACAGAACTCAACATATTTTGGGTTTATTACAAAAAACCTATATCAATAAGGTCTTGAAGAGATTTTAAATGAAAGATAGCTCATTAAGTATAACATCCATTGTAAAATGGTGAAAGGTTTAATTTGAACAAATTCCTAAAGAACAATTTAGAAAATGATTAGATGTATAACATTTTATATGCTTTGGCTATTAGAAACCTCATGTATGCTCAAGTTTGCATAAGACCTGACATTGCATTTGTGGTTAAAATGTTAGATAAATATCAGGGTAATCCAGGTATAGATTACTAGAAAGTTGCAAAGAATATCATAAGGTACTAAGAACTCTATGTTAATATATAAACAAACTAAGAACCTTGAGATAGTTAACTACTTAAATTTAGATTTTGCTAAATGTATTGATTCATGGAAATCAACATCAAGCTGCATTTTCATGTTTGTTGGCGAAGTTGTATGTTGAAGGAATACGAAGCGGACTTTCATCACTAATTCTAACATGGAGTTGAGTTTGTATTTTGTTTTGAAACAACGTCGTATAATGTACAGTTAAAGGATTTTATTTTTGAGCTTAGAATTGTCAACATTATCTTTAGGCTATTACTATTGTAACAACTTAATTACTATTTTCCAGATTAAGAACAATAAGATGAAAGTTGAAGTAAGCATATCAACATTGCGTATTTAGCCATTCAAGAATATGTTAAGGCAAATAAAGTCATAATAAACACATTAACATTGAGTTAAAAATAGTTTATCTTTAACTAAAAGCATGCCACTAACAAAGTTTAAGGATTATGTAGTTAAAATGAGACTTAGTACCATATTAAGTTTTTTACGTATATATTATATATCATTTGTAATAAAACCCTTATTCAATTTAAGTTTATTTTCTCATTTTGTGTATATATTTATGTTTTGAGAATAATAACATTAAGTTATAGTGGATTGAGGAAATGAAGTGTATTGTGATACATGTAAAATAATATTCATTTATAGATAACCTATTATTATAATTCGTGCATTTAGTTTTCTTTTTTTTGAAACATAAATTTCATGAATCTTAAAATTTTATGTATTAAAATATTTAGACCAAGTGGGAGAAATGTTAGTTGTTAGTTTTGGACATTAACCTCATTCAAATGTTTTGGTTGACAAAATAAGGACTTGTTGGATGTGGTCTGATATTTCAAGAACGTTCCATCTAACCACCTATTTTCTTAGCTCATTTAATGGGAAGGAACTAACAAATTATAGATAAAGACTCTGGGGTCCTTACGTTTAGTCTCACACCTTATAAGACTTAAAAGATTATTTGCACACCATCAAATAGTGAGACCTAAAATTTGGAAGCACTCACATATAGAGGTAGAAAACTTGAATTATACTTAGCATCTTGTATCATGTATTTTCAATTTCACTACAATGGTAGGTATATTTTCTTTTGTATTATAATGTCTTCTAGATATCATTTAATATTTCACATATCCATTTAGATCTTTCACTATAAACTTGGATATTTCTTAAAAGTCTGCTCATTTTGATAAGGTTAAGTGTGTCTTATGATAAGGTATTTCTTACATATGGGTATGCTAAATTTCTGAATTTCTTTATTACACTTTTTTTATTTACTACTCTTGAGTTGAGGGATGTAAACGGTGAGCATTACATGCATGACAAACCAAGGTTTATTAGTTCTTTATGTTAGAATTGTTATTATTTATGGGCTCATATTAATTGTATAATTTTTCTTTTCTACATATGGGTTAGCTAATGATCCAATGAGATATTATAAGTCAAAATTTTATTATGTGATCATTCGTTTATGAGCCTGACATATAGGTTGGCTAATGATCCAATGAGATATTTTCAATTAAATCTGCTTAGTAGTTAACAGTGTAGGCTTTGCATGCATGCCTTATTGAAAGCCACTGTTAAGTAGAAGATCATAAAGAGGAAGACCCAGTTAGATCACACTAGTTAGATTTGTTGGATGACATTAGTGATGAATAAATTACTTATGGTGGCTAAATTTATTGGCTACTATTTGTTTCATTTATCCAATGTATAAGTTTCTCATATCATAATGATGATCTATATATTATATAGTGTAGTTGCTATGTCACTTGTGCATATGCTCTTTATTTCAATATAATCTTTCAAAATTTTATTATTTAGTATTGTTTGTTTTAAGTTGCCTTTAAAGCTTCCACTACCATTAAAGTTTCCAAAAACATGAAAAGGAAGTCAGATGCTTCCTCATCTTATATAGGATAGGGTTAGTTTTCCATTTAGGCTGACAATACTATAATAAACATTCATTAAAATTTGATTTTTGACATCAAAGAGCAAAAGGAAAGAAAAACCACAAAGTCATATACACATCCAATGAACAAAATAATAAAGAATGGCCCTTTAAGTTGTGTGATCTACACTAACAAACAAATAATAAAATATTTACGTTCTAAATTCATACATGATATGTTGTAACACCACATGTACAATTTAGATTACATGTATAATACTTAGAATATCAAATAAATTAAGTGAGATAAATAAAAAAAAAACTTGTTTGGCTATTGTAATGAAGTGTACCTGATCCCACAAAGTAGTGTGATCTGAATGGGTCTTTCTCTCTATGACTTTCTGCTAAGTAGCAACTTTCATGTGGTATCAAGTCCTATTCATGTGGTCTCATCTTTAACCCTAATCTACATACATACCCTATTGAAAGTCTCTATTCATAGAAAGGAAGATCCAGTCAGATCACATTACTTTATGTCATCAAGTATACTCCATTATGATGGCCGAATCAAGTATTTTTCTATTTATCTCACTTAATTTATTTAGTTTTCCAAGTATCATACATGTGATCAAAATTGAACTTTTTATTGCTCATTGCTCATTTTCTACAAGCAATATATTTTAACCCCAATAAAAAAAAAAAAACTAGATAGTTTGACCCTATAAGTGATGTGAGGAATGACTGCTAATTTTTCTATTTGGTGTCACAAGTTCAATAATCTTTACATTGGGTATCATCATCTTTGTCTTTGCAAGTATGGGGGTGTTACTTGTGTTGAAAAATCCTAGAACCTTCCTCCATGCTCTGCTTCTTCACTAGGCAGAGTTCCAAAATAAATTTTATGAAGGAGATGGCTACCTGTTCCATGTTTACTCATTTGTGTTGCTAAATGATGAAGAAGATGATGATTAAATCATTCATTACCTATTTAACTTAATTGTGTTTGCTTTGCTTCATTCTTCTTTAAGGAACTCACCTTTTACTTTGTTATTTGTTGTGTTTGTTACATATGAAAGGCAAAGGCAGAGGCAAAGTGGATCACGCGATGCACATGCAAGACCATATGTCACCCATGTGGCTTCTTCCTTTCCACACCCTAGCTCCATTGTTAGTCACATGAAATAGAACCAAATGGTGTTAAGACAAAAACAAATGTTGGGGATGGATTCTTCAACTTTACAAAGTATAAAGGTATATTTAAAAAAAAAATTGAGATTATAAGGATCAAATTAAAAATTGAGATAAACTATAAGGACTAAATAATTATTTTTTCAAAAAAGAAAAACATGTAAAGTATGTCATATTTTCCTAAAAAAATACCTTTTTTTAATCATTGATATTACAAAGGGCTGAATAAATTAAAAGTTTTCATAGGATAAAGTGTTATATGGTTTGTAATATAAAGTGGGATTTAAAATCCCACATTGGATAGGAAAGATATTATTTAGAGGTATATAAGGATAAACTCATTTAGTGTGTCCAAAATAATTAATATATATTAACAATATATAGGTTAAATTAGTATTTTGGTCTTTTATTTTTTTTTAATATTTCAAATTGGTTCCTTAGTTGTGAAGTATTTTAAAATGACCTCCTAATTTTATTTAACATTTTAAATTAGTCCTTTAACTTTAAAATGTTTCAAAAAAATCATTTAAAAAAGTTCACTTATTATAAAAAAAAAAATCCTTAGTTTAATCACTTGAATAAAAAGAAACACTTATTACAAAATTCTAAAAAATAGAAAATACTTAAAAAGTTTACTAAAATAAAATACTTTAAAAAATAATATTTATTTTAATATGAAAATACATCACTAATACTATTTTTATAAATATTTCATATTAAAATAAATCTTATTTTCTAAAATATTTTATTTTAGTGAATTTTTTTAAGCATTTTCTAATTTTTTAATTTTTATAATTTTTTTTGTTCAAGTGATTAAACTAAGAAAGTGCTTTTGCACAAACTTTTTAATAATGTTACCTGTAAAAAGAATTTTTATATATTTTTAAATTACTTATTTTAAATATTTCATATTAAAATAAATATTTTAAATTAAAATATTCTTTGAAATGTTTTAAATTAGTCTCTTAATTTTTAAAATTAAAGGACCAAAGGAAATAAAATTTTAAAAGTTAAGGGACTAATTTAAAATATTAAATAAAGTTATAAGATTATTTTAAAATATTTCAAAGTTAAGGGACCAATTTAAAATGTTAAATAAAATTAATGGACCATTTTAAAATATTTCAAAATCAAGGGATTAATTTGAAATATTAAATAAAATTAAGGAATTAAAATATCAATTTAACCTAATATATATATTAATTAAAAGACTTAAACTTTGATTTATGTCTTATGACTCTCAAGGAAATAAAGTTTGATAGTCTTAATTTAAAATTTAAAATTTAAAATTAAATAAACATGTATGTCTATCAAACTAGACAACTGTTAATAGAAAATTTGTTAAAAAATAATAGATATATTTGTTAATAGAAAATAAATATATCTATTAATAAAATGAACAAATATGACTATTGAAAGATGAATATTCTAAATCTATAAATAACTTTTTTCAAATTAAAAGTACTAAGTTTTTTTAAGTATTTCTCTAAAAACTTTGTTGTATCCTATAAAAGTATTATCTGTAAATTCCTAGTGTACAGGCAATCATTTTTTAAAGATGGAGATTTTTCACATCTTCAAACCTATTTTTGATTTTCTATTCATTTTTTTCTAACAATTTTAAAGAGTGATCGCTATGAAAAATTTGAATAAGTTCATTAAACTTGACCAATTTAATGACATTAATTTCACTCACTTGAAAAATAAGATAGTGTTTCTTCTAACTACCTTGAAGATTTATTACATTCTACATAATAACCTTTCTAAAAGTTATTTAGATGTAAGTTGGATAACAAGTGTAAATAATAATAAATTCACAACAAGGTAGATATTCATCTTGGTAGGGGTGCCATTAGTTGGGCTTCTAAAAACAAACTTGTATTTCCCATGCTACTATGGAATTTAAACTTATAGCATTAACAGTATTGGAAAAGAAGCATAATAGCTAAGAAATCTATTATTAAATATAAAGTTATGGCCATAACCTATACTAGCCATTTTCATATCTTATGATAATAAGATTACAATGTGTGTAGCCCACAATAAGGTGCGTAATGGAAAATCAAGACATATAAGATTAAGACATACTTATATAAAAGAGTTAATAACAAATGAGATTATGATAGTAGTCTATGTATAATCAAGTAAGAATTTGGCTGATCCTTTTACCAAAGTATTATCAAAAGATATAATATACCAAACTCGTGAGAAAATAGGACTTAAACCCTTATGACAAAGCACTAGTAACAAGAATTCAATTTTGAGTTAGTATAGACTCAAATAATATAAGTTCAATAAGTAACAACAAGTTGCTATATGTTGATTAAGCACTAAACTCCCTAGTAAAGATTTATAATAGAGTATGTTGTGCAAATTGTTATAAGAAGAGTTCATAGAATAAAAAAGTATCTAGGGTAATAAGGATATAAAACAAACTCTATAGTACATACTATTATGAGAGGATATTGATAGAGGTCTTAATGGAGTTGTTCAATGCCTAAAGTAATAGAGACATAATGACAAGCTCCACTTCTATGAATATTGAAATGTTACCATTTCAAACGAGATTTAAATGGTTAATTTTATAAATATTCATGAAACCAGAATTAGCACATGGCTATAATGGTACTAAAAAAGTGCTGAAAGTTCTTAACATTTAATAATACCTTGTGTGTGATTCTTTTGGTTTTGACACAAGGTGTTGTGATTCAAATTTTAGAATACTAATAACTTCGTCAAAACTTTAAGAAATTTATATAAACAAAAAGTTCAAATTATTACAAGATACTTTTTAATATGCATGATATTATGAAGTAATATTACAAACTAGTGAGAGATTGTAATATAGAGTAGGACTTAAGTAGGAAGGATGTTATTTAAAGGTATATAAGAGTAAACTCATTTAGTATTTTCTAAATATATATATTAATAATTAATATATGTGTGTATATATATATATTAAAAGACTTAGACATAGACTTAGAGCTTGGGCTTTAGGTCTTTAAAAGAAATAAAGTTTGACAATTTTAATTTAATTATTTAAATTTAAAATTTAAAATTAAATAAATAGGTATATTAGGTATATCTGTTAATAAAAATATATATATGTACATACTTATTAAAAGACAACCATTAAAAAAGAACATGTATATCTATTAATAGAGAATATATATGTTTACTAACGAAATAAATATACATGACTAATAAAAAATGACTATTTAAAGCCTACAAATAATTTTTTTTTAAAACTAGAAGTGCTAAATTCTTTTGAGTATTTCTCTGAAAGCTTTATTATATCTTGAAAAAGTATTGTCTATAAATCTCCAATATACAAGCAATCAATTTTTAAAAATATTAAAAAAATTAAAAAATTAAAAATAGGCTTTGAGGCATGAAAAATCACTATCTTTAAATAGTGATTGCCTATACACTGAGGATTTACAAACAATATTTTTTTAGGATACAACAAAGTTTTTAGAGAAACACTCAAAAAAACTTAACACTTTTGATCAATGTTTTTTCAAAATACAACAAAGCTTTTAGAGAAATATTCAAAAAAATTTAGTACTTTTGGTTAACAAAAATTTATTTGTAAATTTTAAATAATCATCTTTTAATAGTTATGTCTATTTATTTCGTTAATAAATATATTTATTCTCTTTTAACAAATTAGTTTATCCTTATATACTTTTAAATAATATTTTTTTAATCCAATGTGAAACTTTAAATTTCACTCTATATTATATAACATAAAAATTACCAATATTGATAGCAATAGATACTTTTGAGGATAACAATTAACATATCCGAATTGACAAAAGAGGGGAGGCAACATATGTCGTAAGAACAAATCTTAAACAACATTACTAGAAAAACACCAGATTTTACTAGTTTTACAAATGAAAAAAGAGCACACAAAAAATCTTTAAAATCTTTGAAGAGAGACAATGTACCTTTCAATCCTCTTCAAAAAGGCATATATAATTTCACCCTTATAATTGAGGTAAATATGAAAAAGATGAGTTTTTCTTCTTATGTGTCCGTGCAGTAGCATTGAGCAACAACTATGGCTCCTCAAAAGGCTTACCAATAAAGTCACTACGGTGTCAAGTTATTTTTTATTAAGGTTGCGTTTGTTTCATTGAAAATTTTTCTTGCAAAAAAAAAGGTTTGTTTAGTCATAAAAAAAATTGCAAGGAAACAATTTTCACCAATCTAAATTTGTCTTCAGCTTTTTTGAAGAAGATTTAAATTAAAAAAGTAAAAAAACCATTTCTATTTTTACTTTAACCCATTAATATAAATTTACTACTGTCACTGTCATTTATCATAAGCCAATATCATCATTAAAATCTACCATGAACAATGTTTAGGCCCAAATAAAATTACTTAAAGAAATAAACAATAAAAAGACTTCTACAATTTTCATTTCAACAAAACAACCAAAGTCTAAGTATAAAATCGTTTTATCTCATATTCCTGTTTTATATATTAACTATAGAAGGGGTGACTAAAAATTTATTAAAATAAATATTTAAGGTAATAAGATCTATAAATTTTATTGACTATTAATTGTACAATCAACTATACAAAAAGTGTACCTAAAACTTTTTTCACTATCACAACCACATGATGATGAACCAAATTCTTAGAAAACTAATATCTACGGTCATCATTCATCGCAAACAACAGAATAATAATAATAATAAAGCTATAAGAAGAAAGCTTGTTGAAGCATGCACGTATAGGTTACCTTTTCTGACGATTGAGAAATGCATTGATTCAAAGAGACATTTTGTCACTAGTTAGCTACCGTCATGTGCTGTATATATAGAAAGCGAAGACTTTGTGGAAAAGACCCTTAACCTTAAGCCAAAGTCTTGTCTTTCACATGATCAACCGCAAGCTATTTTTGACCTTCTAGCTTGCTTGCATGTATATTATTTAGGTCTATATATTCAAGCTAACTCACTTTCATTTCGTCCTCACACATAGACTAAACCCTAATAAGCACCAACATTACAATCTGAATCGTATATTTTGTGGGGCTTGTGCCAAATGGGAGGGTAGGGGCCTGGTTCACTTCCCATGTGCTGTTCTTAGAGACAAGTCCATGTGACCTTGGAAAAGGTCACTATACTTAGGTATGGGGAGTGCTAAGGAAGAAGGATATCTATATATGGAAGCAACAAATTCAAATCTCTGTGTTAATTAATTATTTATATATAAATGAGAAACACATGATCACCTTTTTGGAATGAGTGATAATACTATATGAGAATACTATAACATGATAATTATTAAATATCACTAAATATAAAACAATATTTTGTTTATTTTAATAAATTTATTATTATAATAACAATCATTAATTACATAAGAATTAAATTAATTAATTTTTTTAAAGATATTAATTATTAAATAAGTAAATATTTTAACTAATTATTTAATAAACATTATTTTATATTTAATAATTATTGTGTTAACACCAAAAAAAAAACATGGTAATTCTGAACATAATATCATTTTGGAATTGAGCTAAAAATGAAAGGTTGAATAGAAGACAAGCTTATTTTGTCTGAGACTTATTTGTATCGGTCCAATTAACATAGATTCGTTAATTAATATTTCTTACACATGATAATTAAGGGGTTTTACCATATTAAAGTTATAATTTTTTATTATTAACTCCCAATTAACATAATTGTTTGCTTTCGTACGTATAGATGAAGATTGGTTCCTGTTGTTGGTTGACAAATTAACACTTGCAGCTTTTGGGTGTAGGGTCTGATCTTGGAAAAATGTTTCTTACTCGTATATTTTTCAAATTTGTTTCCATTTCTTGTTAGTTTTCCAAGTTTGTTGAGACTAATATAGGCGTCTCTACCCCACCATGTCATATAATTGCGTCATTGATGATATGTTAACACGGTGTGATTCATGTATTTGTGGATGAAAGGTTTCTTTTTTTTTTTTTCTGTCCTTTCTTTTTTAGTCCCTTTTTCTTTCTTGTTATATCATAGTTCAAGAGATTTGAATTCGAGATTACAGGAAGGAAATGAAAGATAGTGGAGTTTTTTTAAGGAGTTGATCGTAAAAAGGAGAATGAAGAATTTTTAATTAATATTTTTAAATCTGTCGAAATTCTTCCTCTTCTATGATTTTAAATTATTCTAATTTAAAAAAGTTTGAAAGAAAAACCAATTATTAAGTCATTAATTATCTCTTAAAATAGCACGTCAATACATCAAACTATTACCATTTAATTATCTTAATATAAAAAAAATTACCTTTTGCTCTTTGGAATTAAAATATAATTACAAAATTAATACATAAACTTCAAAATATAACAAATTCTAAACTTTAGATTAAAATAAAAATAATATATCCATATTACTTTTTGGAGCTAGGAATGAACTTTTTATAGGTTCCATATTAAGTCTAATCAAGCATAATCATTATGGTCAAATTAAATTAAGTGGTTTCTTATTATTAATTCTAACTGAAATTTAAAGTTTAAAAAGTATTTTGTTACATTTTAAAATTTATGTATTAATCTTATAATTAAACTAAATAAATTTTTATTCGTTTAGTGTATTATCTAGTTATTTTAAAATATCAAAATAACAAAAAATTATTATTTAATTTAATCATTTTTATTTATTTATTTTTGGGGACCTTTTTCCTTCTCTTCATTAGTCCTAAACATATCCTAAATTCCTCCCAACTACTAGACAAAGTACATATACTTTGAAGATCATTTATTCTTGTTTTCCCTAACTCCTACTCATGATGAGTTAATTAATTAAGGATCATTTTATTTGAGAGGTCATATAAGTTACAAAAGAATTATTAGATATATGATAACTTGAGTAAGTTAATTACTGAAGGTTATATATATATATATATTCAACTTCAATGAGAAAAAAGAACAAAATGTATCAAAAATAGAAGAACAAGAAAACTAAAAGGGAGTAATAAGCAAGGCTATTTTGCCCTTGACCTCTTGCATCAACATGTCTTGACCCCTTTATGATTAATTACCATAAACACCAAATGAAAAGTAAATATGAAATAACAGAACTAACTCCATCCTGTAATTAAGAAAACAATATTAATTATATCGTACATTACATAGGATAATTAATAGGATGTTGTTGCGTACTTTGTCTTTAAAACTCCGAATCCAAACAAAAGAATTAACACCACCCCACGCTGGACTGTTAGGTTCTAAACTGACAGATAATCGCAAAACAAGAACCCTATTTTTCTTTTCAAGAAAGAAGGTACACCTTTCAAGTGTTTTAGGAAGTCCAAATTCTCAGTCTCAAAAAGATGTGTCTCCATGTCGGACTAATGTTTCTAAAAGCAAATCTAATTTGTCATTACAAAAATAGAAAATACCCTTTTATAAATCCCATGATTTTAAATTGAGCTCATTAATTAGTGGATTACAATTAAGAGTTCAAAATGATTGAGGGGCTTTGGCACACGAATGCGCGCATGCATTAAAATAGGCGTAAATTAAAATGTATTATTGATCGATTAATCTTGAGTTGACTCAGTACTAGACTAAAGATGAATAAATGATTTATAATTACATGTATTATGATCACGTGTTCAAATTTAATTTCTATAACTAGCTAGCCATGAAACTTTTGTTATGAATATATTTTTTTAGGTAAATTCTTTGACAAATATCTTTAATCTTGATCTTTATTTTTTACTAGATAAAAAATTGGTTTTTTTAAATTTTAATTTGGATGATCTCCTTTGAACAAAAGTTAAAATTATAATTTACTTAAATAAAAATAAATTATATAAATTTTTCTTAAATTTTTGTTGAAATTATATAAACATTTCCTTTATTTTCAAAATATACAAATATCATCTGAAACAGAAAATTATCTATATTTATTTTAATTTTAAAATTTTTAACTAAAATATCAGCCATTTAAATTTTTTTAGTTTAAAAATATATATTTAAGTTGATAGAAGATATTTTAGTTAAAAATTTAAAATCAGATTAAAATATTAAGTAATTTTTTATTTTATAAAAAATTTATATATATTTAAAAAAATTATATAATTTTTAAAAATTTTCAAAAATTCTATATAATTCACTCTTTAAATAATTACACTCAGTTAACATTAGCATATATGTGTGTATACATAAATGATAAATAAATAAATTGTACTATTAAATTATCCCTTTGAGCTGTACAACAACCTTAATCTCTATAGTATCATCAAAAACAACAAAATCTTAGTTGTACAAAGGCCGTGGTGTTGGTCATAAATTATTTTAATGTGTGCTTAATTAAGCGAAGCATTGATTAAGTGTGTTTAGTGTTCACGAGTTACCAAAACGACAGTGTCCCTAGAAACATATCCATAAATTGACATCCGTTTTGATGCTCCAGCATGTCGCTACGTGATTATAGCGACATGTCGTCTGGACCTCCATCTTTCATAAGAATACCATTATATATTCTATTCTAATTAGTTTGAAATATAGAGAAAAATATAAATATTTTCTTCAACTTTAAAATATTTATAGTTTTTTATTTTCAAAATCAAAAAATACTTTTTAAATTATCATGTTTTAAGATTTAAATTTCTTTTGTCCAATTCAAGTTAATGTTATTAATTAATTTTTTTGTTCATTTGTCATGTAACATGTTATTATTTTGCAACAAATTTGTTGCTTAGAACCACTTTAATTGCATCGAAAAACCTTTTAATCTAGCATTCTCAAATGATTTAGAAGTTAAAAGAAACCTTTAGGTTGTGAAATTCAAGTCATAAACACAATGGGAACAATTTTCAAGACAATTATGGAAAGAGTTTAAGAGAGTATCTCTATCAACAATGTAAATGAAAAATTAGATAAAATGATCCAAATCTTAAAAATAATAGTTTAGGGATTTTTTTTTTTAAGTTGTGAGGATATTTTGCAAATTAAATGGCCCAAAATTTAATGGAACATTTGTGCTTTTTCTTAAAAGCTAATAGTTCTATTTTTTTAATACTAAAATCACAATTGTAAGTAGTTCGTACACAAATTAATTATTTAATTTGTGATAATTTTGAGTGACTTCATATTGTTAAACTTTACATGTCATTATAATTAAAAGCAAGAAATCATAATTCCATGATCATTTTTTTTAGCGTTCTCATTAACACTTTCAAGTTAGTTTTTGGTAAACTCTAATTACTTTTAATATTTATTTATCAAATTATTAAATAACTATAAGTTTCATTGTTCTTTTTCTGAACTTAAAACTCTGACTATTATTATTTTTTTAAATAATTAGCAATTTTGATTCGTTTAGGTTATATTTAGTAGAGGAAAAATATTTTTTAATGGAATAAAAAGAAAAACAAAAAGAAGAATATAACAAAATTTTTTGATTTAAAATTATATTTAGTATAATATGAAAAAATACTTTTTTTTTTATTTTTGATGTTTAGTAAAATAGAAGTAATATAAGAATTTAAATGAAATATTAACAAATGATTAAAATGTTTTTAATGCTTAAAAATATTGAAAAATTAATTTTTTTAATTGACATAAAATAAAAATTATAATTGAGAATTTTAAATTAAAAATATTTAAATTTTAATTTTAAAAATAAGAAATATGTATTTATATTAGAAAATTAATTGAACCTTAATGTTTTTTAAATTTTATTTAAAATCATTTTGTTAATATTTATATATGTAAGATAGAAGTCATCGCACACTACCACATGACAGTTTCTGACAAGGTCGCTACCGTATGTCTCCTTGCTGCCCAGCGCACTAACATCCCTTGTGGAAATGGCGGTGCCAACGTGGCTATATATCTATGGGCAAGGCATCCCACTTTCATTAAAAAAACAAAAAAGACTTACTGTTTAGTGTAAAAATAAGATTGACATCAAATAAATGAAATATATATGTATACATATTGGGAATCAATAATATATTTTTTTAAAATAAATTTAATTAATTATAAAAAATACATAAATACATCACATATATATAATATCTATACAGGGAGTCTCTTTATGGTTAATCTACATGTTTATAACAAATTATATTTCTTTTAGCTTTCAGATAAATTATTGTTTGACACTCTTGGCCCAATTTTATTTTAGTGTTTTAGTTTAAAAATTTACAATCAATGATCTAAAATTAAAATTGTTACTACATTAGTACCTTATAATATGACTTGGTTAACTCTTTTTATAGAATTTGTTAAAAAAATTAAATTTCAAAATTCTTTCATTGACCAATTAGAATATGAAATTCAACATAATATTCTCTAAATTTTGTTCCTATATAAGAATCTTAATTTTGTCCTAAATTTTATTTTTTTTTACAAAACTCATACTTTTCTAAGTATTAAAAACTAAAATTTCTTCTTTAGTCAATTGAAATTTTAAATTTAATACAAACAACGCAATATTCCCAAATTTTACCCATAAAATCAAATCCCTAATTGTATCCTCAACTTTGCTCTAAATTTTAAATTTTCTTACAAAATTTTTAATTTTTTTTATGTAACGAAGACTAAATTCTCCCCTTGACTAATAAAAATTCTAAATATGACACACACAACACAATATTTAATGTAGATTTTTCTTTAAGATAAAGTTCCTAAATTTGTCCAAACGCCCAATTGCTCTATGAAATTTCTCATTTAGCGCAAAAGAGTTTATGGATTAAATTTTTAAAAAATCAAATTTGGTTAAATTATAACATTTTAAGGATGAAATGTGGGTAAAGTGGGAGAATTTTTAGTCATGTTATTTTCTGTCAACAAATCAACGGCATGATACCACAAGATAATAATATGTACACAATTTAAACCTTAAATCACCTAATTGCAAACTTTAAAACTGCAAAGTATCAAAATAGAAACAAGCCAAACCATTGGATACCAAATTATTTTTTTTTTGTGAGAGAAAATAATCTTTATTTTTCTTCTCAAATAAGGCTTCTTATGGATGTCAAAAAACAATTTTGTTTTTTCAAATTTACTAACCATTGTAATTTATTATGCCCCTCCAACTTGATATAATTTGTATTATAGGTTTCAAATCTTTGATATATTAGGATACAACCTGGATTAGGTCAAGGATGGGTAAAATATTCAAAATTTATGGTGACCTGTAAAATCGATATACTTAGGTTTGGGTATAAAAATTTTTATAAATTTTTTAAGAGTCAAAGTCTAAATTCGAATATTGGTAGTATGATTCCTATTTCACTATAGATCCATAGTGTGTGTATTGATCAATATAATATTATAAAAGATTGGAAAAAAAACCATCTAAATAATATTTTCTGTGTTTTAAATTATATTAATAGTTGTTAACACCTTATTTTTTATTGTTATTTTATATGAATAATTTTAATGTAAATGAGTAAGGAAATTTTGTTCTATCTAAGATTTTTTTAAGATAAATAAGTCCAAATTTAAAATTTTAATAATTCAATAAAAATAAACATTATTTTATTTGCTAAATATAAATCTAAAAATAAAACCTATAATACTCCAAACACACCGTAGTAATACGCTTCAAGATTGGCGTCCTGGAGATTTTGACATCCACGTGGATTTTAGACTTCCCCCTCACAAGCAACTAAAGGACAGAATGCCGCGGAGGACAACCCGGGAATGCATCGCCCAAAACGGCGTGTTTCAAAATCAAAACGTTGCCTATCACCTTCCCATTAACTCCACTTCTGTTCATTTCCATTTCAAACATGCCATGGAAGCCATCTTTCATTTCCTCTCACTCTCTCTCCATAATTCATTTTGTCTTTTAGGTTTGTTTTATACTAAATTAAACATTTAGTTTAATTTGTAATTTATATCATATGTTCAAGTTAAATTTCATTTTTGGAGTATTTTAAGAGTATATTTGTCCATATCAATCTAATATAATTAAGATTTTATTTTTAAAGTACTTTAATTAGTCCTTAGAAGAGACATTGTCTAAAACGAGGAAAGGAACATAGGGAAAAGACCTGTTCTCGTTGCACAAAAGTGCATGGGACAGAACAAAAGGCTGGCATTATGGAAGCTTGCAAACACACGAAAGCATGAGTTTGTGAAGAACAAGGCAAAGCTAACAGTCAATGAGGCACACTTACGCCTAGGGTTCACAAAATTCTTACTACAGCTCATAAACAGTGTAAGCTTCCATTCACAAAACTCGATGTACCATTTTAGATTTCACATTTTATTCTTCTGCGTCTCCTCTTGTACTTCCATTTTTCCTCTTGGGTGTGTATCTTCACTTTCCAATAAAGGGAACATTCATTTTAGTTTCTTCACAAGAAATTTTAATGCACACTCTCCTTATTTTCATAATAAGAGCAAAACATTCAAATAAATTACATAGATCTCACTTATATTTTTAAATTATTATATAAATTTTTTAAAATAAAAAATTATCTTATATTTTAGTTTAATTTTAAGTTTTTTGATCAAAATATTTTCTACTTAAATTTAAGTTAATAAAAGATATTTTAGTTAAAAATTTATAAATTAAACTAAAATATAAGATAATTTCTTATTTCAGAAAAAAAATCGATTTATATTTTGAAAATAAATATGTTTGTGTAATTTCACTAAAATTTAATAGAAATTTATGTAGTTTTATTCATAAAATTTAGTAAAATAGATATATTAGTAGATTTAATTATTATCTAAAACACTCACTTTAATAATTTTTTATTAACTTCTTGTGTTTATATATATTAAATACAAAGAGTAAGAGTGTATTGTTCCAATAATAGCCCCAAGGACTCTTAATATTTTCAATGATCTAATTTCAAACCCCATTTTAACAGCTAAACATGCACTTAAATGATCGGGAGTCCAAATATTTAGTAATTTCTGTAGATATATAGTGGCACTTTTAGGAAAGCCAAAAGACAACAAATAAAAAAAAGAACAGGGAGAAAAATCCCACTCCCAGTTTCAGTTGAAGAATTTAAATGTGGACCCCTTTGTCATGTATATATATAAGTAGCCATCTATCCCCCACCCCATCAAACCACTTATCAGTTCCAATTACATATATATAATCAAGCTCTTCTTTGCCAAGACATACTCAAGCTTTTCAACAGAGAGAACCACCATAAGAAAATCCCACCCATTTTCTTCCAGAGATTCAAACTGCTAACTTCAAATGAGGCCTTCTTTAGTTTTTTCTCTTCTGCTTTTGTCCCTCCTCCTTTCAAAGGCTCAAGGTAATTAAGTGCAAGATTCAGCAGCTAGCACATCAGTTAAGCTTTATTTTCTATTATTCAGCAAATGGAAATTTCTAATTTTGCTTTGTTTTTCTATAGGGATTCGCTTGGAGAGAGGATCTTTAGCAGTTCAGCAACAAAAACAACAGGTGGGTGTTCATTACTTTGTTGAAGCTTTATGTGTTTGTTTCTACTAAATTTCAACCTTTTTCATTCATGCCTTAATCTAAAAGTTCACTTCTCTGAATGCAGGATGAGGAAAGTACTTCGATGGAAAGAAGTAATGGCGAAGCTGAGGAAGTTATTCTCTGCAAAGACGAACGATGCACAGGTACCCTGAAGAGAGGAGTCTCTAGAGCATCCAGAAAATCACATAACTGGTTACCTCGAATTCATGAAGATTACTATGGACCCAGACACCATAGACCTAGACACCATTAGTTTTCTTTGCTTCTTATTAATATGAGCATTCTTCAGAACCTTACAAACGAGGCCCTGTAATTCTCACAGTCCCAAAAACTCCCGATGACTTCTATATTTCTGGTTATACAGAAACATGCATTGCATTCTCATTCTCTTCCCTTTTCTTTGACACTAGAAATGTGTTTTTGAGCATCATTCGAGAAACTAATTAGTACTAACCTGTACTATATCTCATAATATTAAGCATCTTCGATATGTTCTTGTTGCTGCAGGAAGGATGAATAGGAAACTTGTTACCACATCCATTTCCTCTTCCCACAAACTTTCAAAGGTTGGTTTAGAGATAACAAAAGCTATATTAATTGTTTTAGGCCTTAACTCATAGAATAAAAAACTTTGGCTTTTCTTCTTTTTCCTCTTTATGATATTATTATATGCTCTATGACCAGAATAATGTGAAGAAGGAAGGGAATGAAGCTCACTCTTCTGTAAATGGCAATACTAGAAAGGTGAAACTTGATGGGGAAGAAGAGGGAATAAAAGTTCAAACTCTGGCTACTTCAGAGCACCGGCAGCTCCATCATGAGCAATATCCGGACCTTGTAGACCTAGCTGAGATGGACTATTCTCCAGCAAGGAGAAAGCCTCCAATACACAACTGAGTCTAGGAAAAGGGAACAACTAGAGAAAGAGACAAAAGTTTAAGCTTAGGATATAAATAAAATATAGGCAGAGGAGGGTTGGACAGCATTACAGAAATGCTGCCGTTTTTATAGGAATGATGATTTGTACATGATATATAATATTCTATTTTTATTATTGATTAATAATATTGTTAGTATTCTTCATAGTTTATCTTTTTGATGATTGAGTGATCATGAGTATAATTAGGGTAGCTTCTCTTCTCTAGGATCTTCAACTGGGAGAAAGAAAGTGACATCAGTTTTCTTTATGCATCATTAAAGTGTGCCTTTTTCAGAACTTACAAAGAACAAAATCAGAGACCAATTATTCGAAAATCCGAAAGTAACCATCTTTTGGTTTTGGTCCTTAGTATAAAAAGCTGAAAAGGCACATACCCCTCTTTTGCTCACTTGAAAAAAAAAAAAAAAAGCTTTCCAAAACACAGTTCATAAACTATATATGAACCATATGGAATATTTCAAATGCACATTTAAATTAAGAATGATCAATTTTTCTTCACTAGTTCATCCATTTTCATTTTTATTTTCTCTCTCATCTCAAACCAATCAGCCAGCACGATAGACACCTAATAAGATGGAGAGGAGTAGATGCTAGTAGAAAGAGAGACATATACAATACGAATGTGTTCAACTTAGTTAGATTTAACTTCGTTTAAACAAAAGGGATTACTGCATGCGGGCTAATAGATTAGTGGATCAGTTGCCATTTTTTAGAGATATGGTGAGACATTACAATTGCAAACAAAGATCAAATAAATAAATTTCACCTAAATACAAATCTTTCCATAAGACAACATTCATACTATGAATGACTCATGAAATTTGAAATGCACAATTAAACCCATTGAGGCATTTTGTCAACCATGTGGAAGCCAAGAGTTATTCTTACATATTCTCATTCCCTTTAAGCTTTACAGAGGCAGGATTGGTTGCGATTGCATAATCTCAGCATTAATTGTAGGAGCACCATGTGGGAAGAATTGGAGGTGACCAGTGTGAAGTCACCAAGTCTCCTACAACTCCTCTGTGGGGGACCCTATAGTCCCTGAAAGAGATGAAGGAATGGGATGGAGGGACTGGCTTTGGGGATGAAGAAAGTAGGTATGCTATATTAATTAAGGCACTAATGTCCTCATCCACAGAAACCAAATGGACCCAGCATGTTTCGCCTATTGATTGCAATGACATGAAGGGTCATCCTTTTGTGAAGGCTCAAGTCAAGTGTTGCATGATGGGTCGTTTATACTGTTGTTGTGGTCCATTTTGGAGGCCGGGATTGCGTTGGACCACGAATATATGGAAATTGCATTTAGGTTGCTGCTGGTGACTGTTGCCTGTTGACGAGAGAATCGTCCCTCTTCCCTCTAAGAATTGAATGTGCTGGAGAGTAAAGTCTATCCAAAAGACTTGCTTTTTAGGCTAAAGAGATTCAATCTTATCATATTTAAGTTTTTTTTTTTTTTTGATGACGCATATTTAAGTATTATTGATTGTCTAGGACTGAAACTGTTGGTGGACTGGGGCCTGTATGCCAGATGGGCTAGTTGGTAGTTTTTTAAAATATATATATATATATATTAGAATTAGATTCAGGTATAATTATTTTAATATTTTATTAGTAGTTTTTTAATAAAATTATAACATATGAAATATTTTTTTTTAAATCTAATCTTATGATGTTAAGTCATAAAAATTATATATTTATTATATTATTATTAAAAATATATATATCTATAATGTTTTAATTGAAAAAGCAAAGACATAAAAAATTTTATATAATTTTTTATATTTTACATTTATAAATTAAAATTTCATTACAAAATTAATACACAAATTTAAGATGTAACTACACATTCCTTGAACGTTGCACTAAAAATAAATTTTTTGTAAGTACAAATATTGAATTAAACCAAATATTATCTTGCAGTCAAAATCATATCCCCTCTTATGTTAACTTTAAACTGAATTTTAATATTATTATTTTAGTTCAAAGATGTTTTATTATATTATAATTATATATATATATATATATATATATATATATGCTCCATTCTTACGATCCAGCCTAGCCCATTGCTTCACAGGACCTACAGCCCAACTCATTCCCAATCCATGAGGGCCCTGACTGGCTGGGAGGTATAGTTAGTTGCGTTCTTTTTCAAAAGTTGGTTTGGGCATGTCTACTTACACAAGATGATAGTAAAAGAAAAATAAAATGATGTATAAGTAAGATTTGTTTGGTATATAAAAGTTACAAATTAAAAAAAAAAAAGTGATATCGTGCTATAAAAAAAATTGATATCGTATATAAAAATTAACTTTCATGTCTCTATTTTAAATACTATGAAATAATAATTATAAAAGTATAATAGATATTATATAATATTTTTATTTCATTTCCCATTTAAATACTAAATTAGGAGTTTCTACTCGTATTCCTTTCCTTGTCTCTCACTTTTTGTTTGTTTTTATATATTCAATGACTAATTTTCTTATGCACCTTGATATCTCATTTCATGTTTACATGAGTGTTTTTTAAATTTTGTTGAAATTATATAGATATTTCTTTCATTTTTAAAATATATATGAATTTCTTTTAAAATAAAAAGGTATGCCATATTTTAATCTAATTTGAATTTTCTTATTAAAATATCCTTCATTAACCTTCTTACATTTTCTTTTTTATGAAAAATGTTTTAGTTAAAAAAAATTAAAGTGTATATTTTAAAAATAAAAGAAATATTTTTATAATTTTTAGCAAAAATTATATGAAGTTTGTGTGATTTACTTAATTCTTTATAAATAGAATTTGTTTACTTTTTTTTTTTTTTTTGCTAAAGAAAAATGGATATGAAACCCAAACAAACAAACAAAAACTATATAAAATCATAAGGGAACAAGAATCCTACCTTGTCAATAAGAAGACTCTAGCTAAGGAAATAAAGAATAGCAAGTGCAAGCCTAGCTTAAGATCAATGCTATAGTTGGCAAGGAAGTGTGAATACTTGTTAGCCTTTCAAAAAACATGAAAATTTTTTATAATTTTAAACCTTGTTGAACAACCCTTGGATTTGTGATGCTTGGATAAATAAAGTTCAAAGAAATTATTTTCAAAATCATAACTGGGCTATGAGAATAAAGTTTAAAATGAACATTTTGAAATCCAAGTTAGCAAACTAGCTTGAAACCAATAAAAGCACCTTAACCTTCCATTTGCAAGGAGGAGCATTAACAAATGTTTCTAATAAGTCCCTTAAGCCATCGCCCACACAAATTTTTAAAAATACTATTACACCCAACTAATTTTTAATTATCTTTATTCAAATTGAATTGATGTCTTCCTCTGCAATATATGCAATGATACCTCTAATTTTTATGTCTAATTTTTTTTCTCAATTGTTGTTGTTGTTTTATTGTTTTTATTGTAAATTAAATGAAAAGTTAAAAAAATCAAATGCTTACTATTTAAAAGACTTCTTTTTTCTAGTGAAGGAAATTAAAACTATTAGTTAAAATTGGATACTTACCTAGATGTAGTGGAATATAATTTTGTTGGATTTCTTGCCCCACATGGTCCAGAACAAAGTCACCAATAAATCTCTGATTTCTTTTTCATGCTAGATGCACCATACTAAAAGAGAAAATTTTGTTATCTATCTATGTTTTATGTTCTTCTCTCACATAAAGATGATGAGGGGTAGATAGAGAAAGAGAAAAGAGAGAGTTTTTCATGATGCACACACTTTTGCATGATCCATTTTAATAAAATTGATATGTCAGCTTTTATCTTTAAAAAAATTAATTTAAATTTTGAATTTAAACTTTGAAATTTTAATATTAATCTCTTAATTTAATTCTTTCTTTCTATACTTTAATTATGAAGTTGGTCAGCCTATCATGGCTAGCTTAATAGTTTAATGTTTCTCACTTACATATAATGGGATAAACAACATATAACTCTCACTTCTTACTCTTTGCTCTTTTCAGACTTTTATATCAGGTGCCTTACCATGATTGCTCGAGCACAATTTTCAAGAGCTCTCACATTAGAATTTCAATTATAGGATCAACATAAGAGATGCATTCCTTTGATATACTTCGGACACTCATTCATATGCCTTAGATGCCTTAGATTCACCCGTATATACCATATTTTACACTCATAATAAATCTAATCCTTATTGAGTTTAATATCACTCAAATTACCTTTTCATATGCATAGTATCCACACTCATGATATTACTAAGAACAATGCATGTTAGGCACACCTTAAATACCAACATAACTATGTATATCTCAGGAAATTTTCCTTTCACTCATATATCGTTTGGATTAAAATTAACTACTTTTCTAGCATTAATCTTTTTAAGCCAAATTTATCATGACCATAGGATGTATACTACAATAACAAGTATTAACTCATCTCTTTTTAATGTTGTCAAAGTTATAAGGATATATATGAAAAGATTTGATCCTTTTTTGGACTCACATAACAATGAAGTAAGAATTTATTCACTTGTTTATCAATTACGATTCTTAAGCATATAAAGTATGGATTATATGCTATAGTGCTTCAATTATTTCATAAAAGTATATATCAATTTGATTTATTTATCAATGATATATAAATCTTGGTTTATACACACATAATATCTAACTTAACTTTTGCCATTTTGCTCGCCTCCCATGGCACTTTAGAAAAGAATTCGGATTTAGTTATAAGTTTTATGGATGGTAGGAATTCATAATTCAATCCACATTTATATCTATGTTTGGATCTCATTTCAATCTTCATTTTCTCCCTTTTGTCAAGGTGACACAATTATGTTGTGTTTCTTTCTATTTTATATTGACACTTATATTACCTTTTATGGTGAACAAAAAAAAAGTCTCATCTTTGCTCACTCCTTATGAGCGACAAAGGAAGTTGCTTGTGTGAGAAAGTCAATCCTATCAATAGGTATAACATATTATCATTATGTACATGCTACTTACAATTATGGCATAACTTATTTATTTAGTCAATATTTAAATTACACTTATAGTATGATACTTTATGTTCCATGCTTTACCAAAAGGCTTCACATCATCCTCATGCATATCTCTAAGTATAGGCTTTCTTAAGGGATCAATTAACATCTTATGTATAGATATATTATAAAGTAACACCTTTTCTGTGTTATTGATTTTTCTCATTTTTTGTGTTTATGTTTTTACTTTTGTTATGATGCATAGGGACTTTAATTGGCAATGACATCTCATTTAACATGATTGGTTAATATTGGATTCAACATCCCACCAATGATCTCCAAGAGCTTATAACTCTTTTTAGATATATAACCTCTTACATTGTTACAGAACATGCAATGATCTTTGCTTCTTTGGTAAATAACTTTATATATGTTTGCTTTTTGCTATTCAAAGACATCACATCTCCATTTAGCATGAAAGTATATTTAGAGGTTAATTTTATGCATCTAAATATCTTCTTTGATATAGTGTTACCTTACAAACATATCAAATATTTTCTTAATAGCGCTATTATACTATTAACTGGAATTTTACTATTACTAGTACATAAGGTCAATCATTCATAAACATTAACCTTGTACACAACATTGCATATAATATCCAATAATGTTGAAGCAAGGGACTTTTTATATAATCTTCAACGTAGAATTAATTTGATGACATATCCTATAACTTAGACTATCACCTTTTACTACAAGATTATTGATGAGTTTATATTCTTTCATATCAAATCATTAAAAAAATTTCTAATTGTGATTCTCTTACAAAGTGCAATCAATTTTTTTGAGCAACTCCTTTCAATTTTAATTCTAAGAATACACTCTATTCTACCCATATCTTTTATATAAAAATTTAAGAATAATCATTATTTCACGACTATTAAAAAATTGTCTATTCATAACTAATGTCATATTATTCACATGAAAGATAATATAACTAACTTCTTTTAAATTGCTTAATGCAAATACAATAGTCTTTATTGATTATTTTGAATTCATATAAGGTTTGAATTAGATGAAATTTTGAATAACTAGTGTAGATGATTATTTTGGTTCCTAGTTGGATTTTTGGAGCCTTTAAAACTTAATGGTTTTCTTCATCTAGTTCTCAATTTAAAAATATGATTTTTTATATCCATTTGATGTGATTAAGACTAATCTAATCATACAATATAGGGAAAAGTATTTTCACATAAGTTATACATTTCTATTGTATGTACTCTTTAGTAACTAAGTATATCTTCTATCTCTTAGTTAATTCATTTGTTTTTCTCTTTATCTTAATAACCATTATTTTTAAGTGATCTTCAATCACATGGATGGTCAATCAATGTCTTATATATAATTTGTCCTCATTAGGTTTATCTCTTAATCTAGTATTCTCATCCAATTTCCTTTAATAGAGAACACTTGCGCCTCTTAAATTATATTAGGCTCTTCAATGTCTACTAGAGTATCCATAAGTGTTTCCCCTTCGATCTCAAAAAAAAAAATGTTTGGGTACATTCTCATGATTACTCCAAAATAGTAGAGTTGTTTGTGCAACCTTCTCGCCTTGCACCAAACTCACACTTGAATCAATAGATCAAAATACAACTATTTGTCCTCCTTAACTTAAACTTGTGTCTCATATGGAGATGTATACTTATTAATCTCTTCCTTGCTTAGTAATTCATTCTTTAAATATGATGATACTCAACTCAATTTTATTTATACTTCTATTTTTATTTTTACCAATGAAGATATACCCATTTGATTTGTTATAAGTATCTTGTAACGATACATATCTTACTCTTTATGTCTAATTTTAATGTTTACGAGAATTATCTTGGACATAAGTAGCCAACTTAATGGTCTTGGTACACTTAAAACAAATTATTATTATGTCTATAAATTATATGTCATGAAAGTAATTTATTTATAGGGAATTTGATTAAATTTAAAGATATCAATTTTTGACTTATTATCCTAAAAGGGTAAGATTGCTTGTGCCATTAGTCTTAACCATTTCGAGTGAGATTTTCATTTTCTCTCTCATCATCTCTATTTCTTAAAAAGTGTTAAGGAATCATCAATTAATTCATGATTCTTTTTTTTTTCATAGTTATCTTAGAACCAATCTGACAAATATTCATATTCTTGATCATAGCTCAGAGTTTCAATTTTATTATCCATTTGATTCTTAACCATATTCTTATAATGTTTAAAGCATTTAAGCACTGATAACTTATAGGAGATTAAAGAGATTAAATTATGTTGCAAATCATTATCTCGTCTGTGCTTTCTTTGGACCACATATGTTAAAATGAATTAATTATAATAAATTTTTAGGTTTAGTTCCTTTTCAAGATGACTTCTTAATTTGGTTTACCTGCTAAGCGACTTTCTTATAATAGCATTTCTTAAATAGAAATGAACTCTAACATTTATTGTTTTGCTAGCCTACTTGTTCTCTTTTCATCTATAAAACCTTAGCTTAACCTATCATTTATTAATGTCAAAAACTAGATTGAGGGTAAGGCATTTATGCTTTATAAATATGCCTAATACAATAGCACAATTTTAGTGGAACATAGATTCTTATTCTTTATCCATTGTTCTTATGTCGATGGGGTTTTTATAAAAAACCAGTATTCAAATCTCAAATTAATAAAAGAAATAATAAATATTGAATTTTGTTGGATTTTTTAACATTATGTAGGATGTGGTTTATCCTTTTAGGCAAAACTAATTTTGTATACTTTAATCTTTTTTTTTTTTACTTTAACTTTTATAGTCATATCTACATAAACTTATTTATTTTCAAAAGACAATCAATGATTTTTTTATAAAGGATTTTCAATCTTTAGTTATGTAGTTTGTGACTTTTTACTCATTTTTCCTTAATACACTGATGAGCAAAGTGACCTACTTTTAAACAAATATGATGCTTGAACTTTGCTACGTCAAGCTTCCGTTTACAATGTTTGTTTTTCTTCTTAATTCTTTATTAGCTTTCTTAAAATATTAGCCAAATCTTCTCTTGATATAAAAATATTATTCTTTTGTATACTTGAACTTTGAAGTCATAATAATGTCTTAGTTATATAAGCATTTCTAATGGTCTACAAGCTTTTAAGCACTCATTCCCAAGCTCTAAATGATTAGTAATTATCATCAAAATGATGATCCTCTTGTAGGTTATTTTCACTTTCATAAGCTATTAATGTAAAGGTACAGACTTTATGATAGCTTGTCATTACTGCTTTATCAATGAATATATGATTGACTAATTTTCTCAATTAAGTCATACTTCGATAACTAAATTTATCTTTAAAGGCTATCTTTATGGTTTGAATGGTTTGTTATGACTCATACTTACATATGAGGTTGTTAGTCATGTTACTTACACCGTTCTGCGAATAATATCACTCCTCTTTTCTCAAGAAAATTCTACATCTCTACCTTTACTAAGTTATACTTTCATGTTTGACTCTTATATGACATTGTTTAGTAGTTTCTTAATATCCTATTCTTCTCTAAGATTTAAGAACCCTATGTTGTCAAATTTTCTAATTAATGCCATCTAACTTATTTCTCTTATCAAGTTAGGTAATGATGTTTCTAATAGCTATAATCATAATCTAACTCCTACATAGACATAACATAAAAAACCTATATATGCATGATGTGATGTTTATATTCGCAATGAAATTTAACTAGACCAATAGTGACATTATCATGTTCATAATCGAAAGTCCACACTTAGTATACTTCCATTACATGTTTCCTAAACATGCCTTTACTTTTCTATCGAATTTATATGTAAATATTTTTTATACTGTAATTCTTCATATGAGCATTTGGATTACTAATATGAGAATTTCCATTTACCAGAGCATTTCTTACATTCTCCTATCTTAACTTATTCAGTTCTCAAGTAAGCCCAAGTCTACCAAGCCAAGAACTCTTACTTAATAAGGTATTTTTCTCTCATTTTTATTTATTCAATATAATGCACTTGTAAGTTACATTTGTATTAACAATACACTAGAGATTTCATTCTAAAGATATTTATTAATTATTAAATTATTTTTTCTTTGGCCATTACAAGTATATCTTCAATTGCTTTTGCCCATCATAGGCCTACTTTCTATTATCAAGGTTATTATGGCATATTTTAGAAAATATATCTCATATGTTTGATCGATCTTTCACAATGAATTCTTTATTTGTGTGCTTTATGCATAAAACATTTTGGTATTTCTCATATTTTAAAAAAAGAAATTCAAGCAGTTTCTTAACATCTGTGACAAATATAATGTTTTGCATAGAATTCAATCTTTGATACATATTGATTAAATGACCAATTTCTTCTTTTAATTTAGTTCTTTAAATTTTTCCCTAAGGTATTTAAACAATAATATTCACTAAATGTCATGTTGGAGTATATTGATCAAACTCAAAACCCTTGATTATTGAAGAAGTTCAATCTCTCATATCTTTAGATTAATCCAAACTCTTGTTATCTTTGGATGTGTGTGTGTGTTTTTACATTCATATGTGTCTATATAATAAATATGGAATGCCCATCGGTTCATAGTTACTCATTTAGGAAAAATATGATTTTAAAATTTATAATTAAAATTTTTATGAGTTTTTGACACAATATTACCATTTTATAGCTTAAAAAATTGTTAGAACATGACCAATAGAGGTTCAAATATAGCCAAATGATATATCATTTTAAAACTTTTAATATTAAGAATTTTTAGAGTCTAGAACTAACTTTATATGAAGGGGTATGTGCTCCCATGCTCCCTTTCTTCCTCTTTATTTCAAAAAATAGTAAAAAATGAAAAAAAGTTATGAAATCCATGCACCTAGGGTGGTGCATGGGACCACCTTTTGGGTGGTTTTCGATCACAATCTTAAATTGCTAGACTTGTCTTGATTTTTTCTTTCCTTTAATACAAGTTTTAGGGTATTTTAAACTTTTTTTAAACCTTTATTTTTATAATTTTTCTCAATAATTACCATAATACCATTTTTATAAGGCAAACTTTGAATCATCATATCTATGTTATTTTCACTTTGATTCAAGCAAATTTAATGTTATTGGAAAGATTGCAATATGAGCTTTCCAATGACATATGAATTATCCATAGCCCGGTGAGAGAGAAAAAAAAAAGCTCTTGCAAATTGGTTGTTTTGCCACATTTTCCAAAATTTTAAATTCAGACACTTGACTTCAAGTTGCCATATCTCTTTTGATACACATTCATTTGAAGCAAACTCAATAATATTGGAACACTTATTTAACAAGCATTCAAACTATGTATGACTTACATCAAATTATTGATTATAATGAGAATATCAAGCCTCAAAAGTTAGTAGTTTGACCACCATGATTTTTATTTTGATTTTAGCTCAGTTAAGATTACATTGATGTCGATAAATTATTAGGTCAAAATTAAATTGATGATAATAACTTCAAAGGATTAAGTTGATGTCATTAAAATCTTTTAAATATTAATATGCTTGACAATTCATCAAAATTTGTTTGTACATATAGTTAAGACGAAGGAGTTAAAAAGTCAAGAAAAAAAAAGATATTTTTCTATTTCTATAAGATATGACATATTATTGATCTAAACAATAAAATATTATTTTCATATTTCTATCAACACAAATATGCCAAAAACACACAAACGCGCACATCTTAAATTTTTAATTATTTTTTAAAATATTATTAGATTAATAATATTTTTACTTATATATTTGAAAACTATCAATATCTTTATTGATAATTATAAATTTTAAATTAAAAAAATTAAAATTTGTATAACTTTTTTAATTATATTGAATAATTACAATCACATTTAATATAATATCAACGTTAAAATTTCTTTTTTTGTACTATACTAATGGGATTTTAAAATTAATTTCTAAGAAAATGTGACTCTGAACTAAGCACAGTTTTTTTAAAAAATATTTTTTATTTACCTCAACCCAAACAAATATATCAAGGGAACAAATAAAAAAAATTTCACCTAAAAATTATAATTTATTAAACTTTCATCTAATAATTTTAAAAAATAAAATTTATTTAAAAATTATTATTATTGCTTTTAAAAATTATTATTTAAGGTTATAATTTGATCTTTTTGATGTGATGACTTTTGGTTCTTAGAAAAAAAGATTAATTTTTAAAATCATATGAAATTTTTACAAAGCAAGATTTGTAGGTGGAAATTTCTCACCTGAAAAAAAAAAAAAAGGCGGCGACTTGGGCACGCGTATAATAACAGTAAATGGTACCAAGTCGTGGGTGAGCCATAATCCAGGGCCCTCCGAAGGTGTATATTACCGTGTGCTCTCACTGTCGCTTGAGGTGCCCATTTGGCCCCTGAGGTGAAAATCTCTTCCAAGCCCTGAAAAGCGCCAAGGTAAAGCTTCTGCCTTGGCTCCATTTTTGCCCTCTCTTCAATCCCCAATTCATCACCCACTCTTACCGAACCTCGCTGCGGTACCAGCACTGTATCCGTTTACAGACGGGGAGCCTAACTTCTGCTCCTAGGCAGCTATTTCCCTAGTTTCTCGATACTCGTGGTCTCAGGTAACTAGACTATTTGCGGTTGAGTTTCGCTTATAACTCGTGATGCCCCATGTGGGCTATCACTGTTTTCGAATTTTGGTGGTGTTTGGTTTCCTTGATGTTTCTTGTTCTGATCAAGGGTTTAGGTATTATAATTGGGTTTTCTATTTTTCACTTCTAATTTGCTGAATAATAAAGCTCAGATTGTTGGGTATTGGTTTAATAAGCATCGTTGTTCTTCTCAAGTAGGTTTTTGATATATAGACCAATGCATGCTTAAAGAATGTCTTTACTATCCTAAATGTGTCGACCAAAACAAGAATTTTTTTTTTTTTTTAACTATTGTAAGTTTCCTATAACGAAAAAAGGTGCAATTTTATTTATTTGTTTATTTATTTTTCCTGTGGATTTTGTCACTTCAATAGCAATTGATGTTCATAAAGATGGGAGTATTCCAAATAATGTTGAAAAGGATATTCAGAATTTAATTAAAAAACTATAAATCACATTTGCTGATAGATACAGAGTACAGACTTAAAATTTTTCTATAGGATGTTTAGAAACATGTTATCATTACAAATAGAATATAAAGAGGAATCAAATTGTTCAGTTTGTATTATAGGTATTTGTTTTTCTTTGGGTATGAAAGTCTTCAAGTGTTTAATTGTGGTCTGTCATTAATGTACTATAGACTTGAACACTAGTGCAACGAACAATAAGTGTTGAAACAATCGAACATGTGCGCACAAGTTTTGTTGTATTATGGTCTCTTTGCGTTGCTGGTGTCAGTTCTATTATTAAGCTTTATTGTGAGTAATTGTTAATTACAAGGGCAGGAAGAGACGCATGCGGCGCTTTTCTTAATGTTATTAATATAGGATATTTCAAGGGTGTAAATGAGCCAAACTTGTTACTTTGTTGCATGTGCCAAATCATGTATAGTTCTCATAATAGGAGATCTTTTCTGAGGTTTGGGAGTACAACATCATTTTTACATTGTTTATTCAAGGCTAAGTATACACCTGGTTTGGTTCCTGACATTATGTTTATATTGCGTTCTGCTGCCTGCATTTTCAGCTGAAGCAATTAAGATTTAGTTCCTTGGAATTTTCTTTTCATAATTGTATCATTAAAATCACCAATTACACATGTGATGGAAAGCTTTAATTTGCCAATATCTCATCTGTTGCTGAGATAAACATATTCTATTAGTCTGGAAGACAGTTCTACAGTCTTGCAACATGGTCAATCTTGATTACAAGTCGTTTCTTACAAGGGCTGCTTGCTCTGCTGTTCATCCAGTTGCTGCAATCCACTATCATGCTTCCTAACATATTTGGAGTTGGCTTTTGAAGACTCCCTTAAAACAGACCATAATGACACAAGTGGATCTTCACCATAACTGCTAGTGATACAGGATAAACAGTGAATCTTTTTTTTTTTTTTTTTCTGGGTAAAAGGGTGTCTTAAATTACTGGAATTAAATGCACAGAGCTAGGTAGGCCAACTTTTGAAGGGCTGCTTATGGTTTTAACTAATCTTCAATGACAAAAGAGTCATTGCATATTTTCTCAAAATTTGGTAGTTTGTCTAAGCAATTCATTTTTCTATATTGTGGCTTTATTTTCCTAAATTGATGTATGTTCCTGTGTTTACCTTTTTTTTTTTTTTGGTTTTTGGGGGGGGGGTTATCCAAACGAGGCTCCAAAGGGAGCCTATACAAGGAGGAGAAGGGGTGACTGGGGAATCAAACCACCATACATCAAGACCCTCCACCTGAGCCAAGGCTCTTGGGCTCCTTGCCAAAATTCTTTTTAAATGGAGGTGGCGTTAAATTTGTATTTGGGGTACTCTGCCTATGAGCTAGGTTGAAAGTAAACACATTGAACTCTTGTTCAGTTTGAGATGCTAGGCGTGCTTTCAAGTTAGCTTATTGTGATATTTTTGGGCATTTTATAAACTATCATATCTGTTGGTGATAACTGTTTTTCTGTGGAGTTCTACCTATTTAGTATGCTGTTATGTAAATATAAATATAGATTGATAGGGACCATTATGACCGTTATTACTGTTGGGGAGCTGCGCTTATAAATAGGAATTGAGAATGATTGGGAGACTGTTATGCTATTATGTTAGTCAGCAACGTAATTTGATTCTCTCTACTACCTCTCTGTGTCTCTACTCTTCTCTTTTTCTCCCTACCTTCTTCCTACATCAATGGTATTAGAGCCTCCTTTCCTTTGCCTTTGTATGCTTGAAACCTGCTCCCCAGCTGCGCAACAATAGATGGCTGAACAGAACGATGATTGTATCCGAACGCTTGAAACTCAGTTTCAAGCATTGACTGCTCAACTTGCTCAATTGGTTCGACGTTTTGATGAGTAAGCCATTGGGGGTAGTACGAATACAAATGGCCGTCCAAGAAATGAGCATCCTTGCACGGGGCAACGTGATTACCAGCCTCCAACATGCTTTACCAAGACAGAGTTCCTAAGATTTCAACGGGAAGAAGTTCTTGGGTGACTTTTGAAATGTGAAAGATACTTTACATTGGATGAGAGCCCAGAAGATTGGAAAGTCACCATGTCCAGCATTCACCTGGACGAAAAAGCCTTTCAATGACACTAAGCGTTTGAACAAACAAGAGAGGGTGCTTTACTGTCATGGTCCGAATACACCGAAGCTATCAAGAGCTGTTTCGGGCCTTCATACGAAGCTCTGATGGAAGACCTCATTCAACTTAGGCAATCGAGTTCTTTGTCAGAATATAATGATGCGTTTGACACTAGTAAGTGTAAACTTTGGCTGCCTAAAGAATATCTAGTGCAATCTTACATTGCAGGACTTTATGAAGATTTTGCTGGGCTCGTTCGATTTTTACAGCCCACTACCCTTCAAGACGCATGGAGTCTGGCTTGACTCCAAGAAATCAATGTCTAGAAAGCTTCAGAAGCAAAGAGGTGGAAGAAACAGGGGAGATCGGTCTCTCTCAGTGGCACATTTTCATAGTCACACGTTGAAGACAGATGGTCAACACCTAAGAAGATATCTTTGATTAATGGGTCCTAGTTAGAGAGGTCAATATTGACAAAAATACCCCAGAATGTATTCGCAACTTCAAGTTTAGGCTCTGTGTCATGGGCTCCCGCTGAAAATGTGTCAAGAAAAGCTTCAAGAGTCTCCAAAATGATGAGCCCAGAAGAGGAAGCTGAACACCATGCCTAGAATCTTTGTTTCTACTGTCACCAGAAGTTTTCGAAGGGCTATAGTTGTCCTCAGAGAAAAAAAAATGCAACTCCAGTTCATTGAAATAGATGCTAGCTCAGAAGATGGGCTTCAAGGAGAGACCGTAACCACCGAAGAAGAGGAAGATTCCCTTGAGAGTTTCCAAATTTCTCTCCATGTAATGGAAGGAGAAGTGGGAGCATCTTCAATGAGGGTTCAAAGGCATGTTGGCCAAAGGACAGTACAGATTTTAGTAAACAATGGAAGCAGCCACAATTTTTGGATTATGATTTTGCTAAGAAGCTTGGTTGGAAGGGTGAAGAGAATGGTTTTGAGGATGTTGTGGTAGCTAGTGGGAAAAGGCTGAAGGTATATGGTGTCTGGAAGGGGTTCAGGTGGAAGATGTAGGGTGAGGAGTTCACAAGGGACCTAAAGGTCATGAGTATAAGGACATATGACATTGTTTTGAGATGGGAATGCCTTAAAAGCCTTCATTATGCCTTCAAGGACTATGACACGGCCACTGTGTTCTCTTGGTATAATGGCAAAATGTGCACTTTTCAAGCGGTACCTTCAAATACATGGCAATTATCGGCTCCCAAAAGGGTTGAAACCAAAGATGAAGATTCTAGTTGCAATGCCTTGCTGTTAGGGGTGTCGAAACTACCCCATTTGAGGTTGAAAAACTCTTTAAGAGAGTTTGGAGATGTTTTTGTAGAACCTCAAGGCTTGCTTCTGAGTAGGGAGGGCCATAATCACCCAATTATACTACGAGAAAAGGGACTAATCCCATCAACCTTAAGCCCTACAAGTATTCTTCTACATAGAAAGATGTAATAGAAAAGATGGTTGGTGAATTACTAGAATCTGGAGTCATTCAAGAAAGTTCTTCTCCGTTTGCTGCACCTATAGTCTTGATAAAAAAGAAGGATGGCTCGTGGAGGATGTGCATCGATTATAGAGAATAAAAAGACAATAAAGAATAGGTATCTCATTCCTCTGGTGGAAGAGCTTTTGGATGAGTTGAGGGATGCAAGATGGTTTACGAAGCTTGATTTATGAGCTAGTTACCATCAGATCAGAATGGAACCAAGAGATACCTATAAGACTGCTTTTAGAACCTAGTCGGGTCATTATGAGTGGCTAGTTATACCTTTTGGCTTAACCAATGCACCGGCCACCTTTCAAGAAGCTATGAATAGCATATTTAGACCATTTTAAAGAAGTTTTGTACTAGTATTCTTTGACGATATACTAGTCTACAGTTGGATTTGAAAAGGCATGTGGAACACTTGTGCACAGTGTTGAAGGTCTTGAGAGCCAATTATTATTTTGTGAAGGAGAGCAAGTGTACGTTTGCTGCAGTACAAGTGGAGTATTTAGGCCATATAATTAGTAATGGCACTGTGGCTATAGACCCTCAGAAGATCAAAGCAATGATGGAATGGCTAGAACCCTCCACTATTAAACAATTGAGATCATTTTTAGGGCTCGCGAGCTATTATAAAAGGTTTATCAGGGGTTATGGTGGATTGACAAGACCTCTAACAGATCTTTTGAAAAAGAATGGCTTTAAGTGGTCTAGTGAAGCAACTGCATCCTTCAAGAAATTTAAGGAAACTTTGGTTTCAGCACCTGTACTGCTACTCCCAAATTTTAATAAGATGTTTGTTGTGGAAACCAATGCATGTGGGACAGGTATTGGGGTTGTCTTAATGCAAGAGAATCAGCCCATTGCGTTTTTTAGCAAAGCTTTGGGTAAACGACACCTGTAATTGTTAGTGTACGAGAAGGAACTACGGGCTGTGGTGCTTGCAATAGAATATTAGCACTAGTATTTAGAAAGGAAGAAATTTATCATTAGAATAGACCAACAAAGCTTGCGGTTTCTATTGTGATAGAAATTGAAAATGTCTTTCCAAATGTACTGGGTTGCTAAATTAATGGGATATGCATATGAGATCCAATATAAGAAAGGGAATGATAATACAGTTGCTGATGCCCTCTCAAGGCTCTCGGGTTTGCAAATACTTCAGATGACAGTTGATACAACTTCATCAGAATTGTTGTAGAAAATTCGGCAAAGTTGGGAAGATTTGGATTTGAAGGCATTGGTTTTGCAATTACAGCAGCAGGGAGGGAGTATCAAACATTACACATGGGATGGAAGGTTTTTGAGGAAGAAAGGAAAGTTAGTAGCTGGGAATGTCCCTGTACTAGGACAATAGATTCTAGAATGGTTACATGCAAGTCCACAAGGCGGTCATTCTGGAATGTAGCCAACTTATCAAAGAATAAAAAGTCTATTTTGGTGGAAGAAGATGATGAAAGATGTGCAAGATTTTATAAGCCATTGTGATACTTATGCACGGTGTAAGTATGAGGCGGTGGCTACTCCAGGATTGTTACAACCCTCACTTATTCCTAGTAGGATTTGGGAAAGCATTACAATGGATTTCATTAAGAGCCTCCCTAAATCCAATGGGAAAGACACTATTTGGGTAATCATTGATAGAATGAACAAATATGCCCATTTCTTAGCTCTCTCTCGCCCCTTTATAGCAGCTACACTTGCTCAACAATTCGTGGATCATGTTTATAAATTGCATGGTGCTCAAGTAGAAATTATAAGTGATAAAGATCCTATTTTTATGAGCAATTTCTGAAAAGAATTTCTAAGAATTCTATGAGTTGACCAGAAGTTATCTTTTGCATATCACCCTCAAACAGATGGCCAATTAGAAGTTTTGAATAGATGCCTAGAAACTTACTTGAGATGTATGTGTTGGGAAACACCTAAAGAGTGGAGTAAGTGGTTGCCGCAAGCTGAGTGGTGGTCCAATACAACATTTCATATGACAACAAAAGCTACACCTTATGAATTGCTATATGGGCAGGAACCTCCACTCCATGTTCCTTATTTGCCTAAAAATTCTGTTATTGAGGCTGTGGATCAAACTTTTGCAGCTAGAGAAGAGATGTTGGCTGTTTTGAAGCATCATCTACATAGGGCAGTGAATAGAATGAAACAGAAAGTTGATGCACGGAGGACAGATAGGGAGTTTTAGGTGGGACAGTGGGTATTCCTTAAGCTGCAACCATATAGGCAAATTTCTACTGCTACTAGAAGCTCTCAGAAGTTAGCACCTAGATACTTTGGTCCCTACCAAGTAATAGAAAGGGTTGGTTCAGTGGCCTACAGGTTGGAACTACTAGAAGAATCCAGAATCCACCCTATCTTCCATATATCACTACTGAAATTGTGTCCAGATCCTACAGTTAAGCAACGACATCCACTAGTTGAGTGACTTGCAGTCCCCACTCGCTCAGAACCAGAAGCAATCTTGAATAGAGGAGTTGGAAGACACAGAGGAAGAATAATAGCAGAAATCTTAGTCCAATGGAAGGGTCTACCTGATGAAGAAGCCTCGTGGGTTCCTCTCTTAGTTTCAGAAACAATTTCCCAATTTTGTTCTGCCTAATCCTTGAGGGTAAGGATCCTTTTTTGGGGGGGGGGGTTTGTTATGTAAATATAAATATAGATTGATAAGGACGGTTATGACCATTATTACTGTTGGGGAGCTGTGCTTATAAATAGGAATTGAGAATGATTAGGAGACTGTTATGGTATTATGTTAGTCAGCAACGTAATTCGATTCTCTCTACTACCTCTCTGTGTCTTTACTCTTCTCTCTTTCTCCCTACCTTCTTCCTACATCATATGCACCATGCACTTAGACTGCATATTTTTATTGCTGTTATTTTGTATCTACTCTTCGTAAGAGGTTGATGATCCTGGATTTGTGCTTGATTCAGAAAATTTTCATAGGTTTGATTCATGGGAGGGGCCTGTTATACCTTTTTTAAAACGTTGGCATCTACAGAGCATACTGAATTATTATTTGTATATCTGTGTACCTTTTCAAATGGGAGCATGTATTTCTTTCTTTTTGTTTGCAGGCTTAGCAAGATTTGTTCAATACCCTTCTGTGATGGAAGAACAAGTAATAGTAACAGACCACTAACAATTTCTAATAATTTTTTTTCCTTTTTCAGGTATCAGTGCGGTCAGTGAAGAATGGCAAGTAATGTTACTGAAAAGATCCCTAGCAATAATGGTACTGAATGTTCAGAAACCGCCATTGAGATAAAGATTAAAACATTGGATTCACAAACTTATACTCTCAAAGTGGATAAACAGGTCATTTCTATACTGGCTATGATTCTTCTTCACCTATTTTGAGTTTCTTTAGCATGCTCGTTCTAGAGTCTTGCTCTTTGCTTACCCCTCTCTTCAAGTAGAAATGTGTTAAGTGGTCAGAAAAATGAATTTATTGAGAGATTCAAATTTATGAACTTTTGGTGAAGGAATTTCCATTTTCAGAACATTAACCATTCAGGTGTTTAATTTATTCAATTGTGGTTTATACTTCAACCGCTCAAGTTGTTAATTTTCCTCCATTTGGATAGTTTTTCATTTGAAGTTGCTAAATCCTAATTCTTCTAATTTGTTTTATGGTTATGAAAGTCTTCCAGCAATCCTATAAGGTACCTTAATTATCATTAAGCTGGCATCTTGCAATTACTTAAAAATATGGTTGATATCTAACCAATTGCTCCCACCTTCAATGTTTTCCCTGTTCTACAGATGCCAGTTCCTGCACTGAAGGAACAGATTGCTTCTGTAACTGGAGTCTTGTCTGAGCGGCAGCGCTTAATTTGTCGAGGAAAAGTTCTAAAGGATGATCAACTCCTTTCTGCCTACCGTATCCCTTCTCTTTCCCTATCTCCTTTGTGTAGAAGGAATTTTAAAAAGAAAGACAGTGTGGCATTATGTTGACAATGGACTTGTAAAGATGTGGAGTTTTTCTTTTATAAACCTTGTATTGCTATATCCCTAGTATGTCTATCATGCATAAGGTTAGCTCGAATATAGTAGCCTATATATTGTACCGTTGTTGCACCACTACTTATGTAATAATCTGCTTGGTATTCTTGCTGAATACCAAGTGTGTCCTTCTACTTTGGTGCACTTTCTCATGATATGTTTTAAAGGATTTGGAAGGAACAAAGGGGCCAACATATTGTGCCAGTGTGCAGTTTATGATGTTCTCTCTTGTATGTGGCTGGGGCTGAATGCTCGTATGTTCAAGGGCATTTTCTTGTGCTTAGATGGGGAATTAACCATAGAGTTGTATGGGGTTCTGATAAAATTTGCAGATTGAAAGCTTTTCGGAGGGCATCTTTCTTAGTAGATATGAGATTCACACATGCTCTATTTGTATATTCTTATTTACCTACTCTTTTATGGTTCTTTATCGGTGTTAATCTAAAGAATGATGAGACCAGCTCTGTTAGTATCTATGTTTTAGAACATAAGAAACATGTACAAATTGGTTCTGCCACTGAAATTCTATGGCATAGTAGATAATTTCTCCTTCCTCTCATTTAATGCTAATATATCATAATGAAGTAACTGAATTAGTGGGTATTCAGTTTGCTAATATGATCCTTGTTTGGAGTTTTTTTCTTGCTAGTTTGTGGCAATTATTAATTAATGGCTCAATAACTCTTTGGGGCTAGACAGCTCGTAAGGAGGGAAGGGTTTCACAGTTTTGTGCATTGTTTGCGGCTGTGAATATAATGCTAGAATTTTGATGATCAAGTTAAATGTTTTAATTAGCAATATATTATAATTTTAGTAACACCCCTTGGGTGGGTCGGGCATAGAACATGTCTATTGCCAGCAGAACACTTTTTCAATTATGCTTCAGCTACAGTGAGAAGCATTCAGCTTTCCTTTTCTTGCAGGATGCAGATCCTTAGAGAAGATTTTAAGTATCTGAATATTCAACTGATGAACTAACAATGAAACTTTCTCTTGTGACTCAAGTTTTGCAAATGATGATCTTCCTATTAACACTTTGGTGTTAATTAAATTCACTAATCATTACTTGTGATGGCAGACGATTTTTTTTTTCATGCCATTCTTGAGCCTTCTCACTGTACTTGTTTCTTGTAACTGTGTCCATATCCTTCCTCCAACATTGGTTTCTTCCCTAACATGAGTATAGATGTTGAAGATGGTCATACCTTGCATCTGGTTGTCAGGCAACCTGATCTGCCTGGGAGTTTGCCTAATCATTCAGGTATGATGTAATTATGTACATTATCTTTTTCTGTTATAATTAAAGTGTCAGTTACATGTTTTTTGTTTAATAGGATATAATATAATGTGTGGCTCTATTTTCTTTTAGTAACATTTCTTCTTTATTTTTTTTTCTTGTTGGGTTTATATTAATTGCCCATTAGCAGTGATCTTTTACATCTTGCTTTTGACACTGTACTGTACTTGTAAGTAAGATTCATGTCATAAAAAACATATAATTGAAGTTGATGGCAGTTGAATATAGAAAAGTAGAGTTAAGAGAGAGAGAGAGAGATTTCTTATATGTGTGTGCATGTCTAGACATTGAGGCATAGCTTAATTGATAGCCTCATATTGTCTATCTTCTAATATTCTTAGTTGTAATCCTCTTTGTTGTGTGTACATTATTTGTTCTTTTTTCTTTTTTAAAAAGAGTCTTTTTGGAATTCCTGAAAAATGAAGATTAGTTACGATCCAGTACTTTTTTAACACTTGTGTGATGTGTGTCTCTTTTGAGGCACAAAAGTGATTTGAGGTTTAATTTGCCAAGCAACACAACATAATGACAGAGAGAGTTTCTTTTTGGCTTGCAGAAGTAACTCTAGCTGCAATCCAAAACAAGCACTTATATAGCATTACAGCATGCTGACTTATAAATATTCAAATCAACGTCATCCAACATTGTCTAACAGAACTGCATGACAAATTGGTACTAAGAGAATTAGGTAATAATCAAAGCACTCATTGTTGGTAGGTAGCACACTGGCACTGTATCCTGCGCAACAAGTAGAATTGGATGAGACAATTAGTTTAATTCTGCAAACTTGATGCCAGAATTTTACTCGGTATCTTATGATTACATCTAACTAATAAAAGAATAGAACTATCATTAAATTTATATTCTCATAATCTGTGTGGGTATATTTAAAGTTATTTTCCGGTGCTGAAAATTCTCTAGTTGGTCATGTATTGTTCTGTGGCTATTTGGAATTTTCCTTTCTACAGGAAAGATATGTGATGTAAAACAAGGAAGAAAAGGGCGAGAAGATAGAAGAAATAGAGAAAATTCTGAAAGACTTTTATTATTCAATACTAGATTTTGAACCAGTACAAATGTAAAGGCTTATATTTATAGAAGTCTAATCTTAATTCTAATGAAAGATAACTTCTAATAATAAAAAATAAATATATCAAATCCTAATCCTATTGAAAGTCAAATGTTTAATCTTAAAAATAATTAAAAACTAACGAAAAGATATAAAGAGAATTTTTAGCTGCTTTCTAGGACTAATAAGTTAAAATATATCTAAACTAGGATTTTAGGATTGTTTATGCCTAGAGTAGGCTTTCCATGATTTTACATCATTTCTCCCTTGCTTGAAAAGAATCTCCTTAGGAGAGGAAGAAAGCTGATACAAGTTAAGCAAGGTGGGATCAATGCAGCAAAACTCGTCCTCAGTAATCCAAGTAGCATCCAAATCAAAACAACCTTGTCAACGAACAAAGTAGTGACGGATCGGACCTTTGGGTGAAAAGACAACTTGATCGTCCATGATGGCGTCAATGACTTTAGTAGCTGGAGCAGTAGGCGGCAATGGTAGAATAAGAGCACGAGGAGGTTGGTAGTTGCAGAATCAGCAGAGAATAATGGGGGAAGATCAAAAGTGCCTTAGTAAGGAACAAGATCCTCAATACTAAAGATTGGATTAATAGTTATTTTCGGAGGTAATTCAAGCAAATAAGCATTAGGGCCAAGTTTTTAAACAATGCGGAAAAGGCCAAAAGCACGGGCATGTAGCTTTCTAAAAGAATTTTTTAGATAATGCTCTAGGCGAATCCTAGCCATAACATAATCACCTTCCTGAAAATTTTGAAAGCGACAGGGAGTATTAGCAAATAACTTATATTGATTATCGCCGTTAATTGATGTCTAATATAGCATGTAGCTCATGAAGGCGATGGGCAAGGCTTTTGCTGACTCAGAGTAACAAGAGGTCAAGGGTAGTGGTATGAGGTCAATAGGCTATTTGGGGTTATAACCTTAAACAATTTGAAAAGGACTTTTGCTAGTGTACCGATTAACTGAGTTATTATACGCAAATTCAGCTACAGGCAACACCAAATCCCAATATTGAAGCTTATCCCCCACTAAACTTCGAAGTAGATTCCCTAAATTATGATTGATAACTTCAGTTTGTCCATCAGCTTGGGGATGGAAAGCAGATGAAAACTTTAGTTGGGTACCAAACAATTTCCACAATATCTTCCAATAGTAACTCACAAACTTTACATCAAAATTAGACACTATGCTGACTAGTAACCTATGCAATCGCACAATCTCCCTGAAGAATAACTTGGCGAGGTGGGAAGTATCAATAGTTTTACTGTAAGGAATGGAGTGAGACATTTTGGAAAACTTGTCCATAACCACTAAGATAGAATCATGGTCTCATGCTGTGCGTAGCAACCCCAAAACAAAATCCATGCTAAGGTCCTTTCATGGAGATTCAGGAACGGTCAAAGGAGTGTACAAGTCTGTATTTCGCTTCTGGGCCTTTGATCTCTGTCAAGTACGACATTGGGCCAAAATCTTAACCATGTCATGTTTAAGGGATGGCCAATAAAACCTATCTTCCACCAAAGCAATGGTTTTATTAACACCAAAATGTCCTGCTAGCCCTTCAACATGCAATTCCCAAAGGAGAAAATCCCTCAAAGATGTTTGTGGAACGCTTAACTTGGTCCCGTGAAAGAGATAATCATCGCTAATGAGGAAGTTGACATATTCATGATGGTTCCCATTGCTAACCTTTTGAAAAATGATCCCAAAATCAACACATGAAGTGTACTCATCCTTTAATCTCTCAAATCCTTCAATGCTAACACTCATAGTGTGCAACAGAATAATTCTGCGACTTAAAGCATCTATCACTCTATTCTCTACTCGAGCGGTGCTTGACAACAATAGTGAATTGTTGAATAAATTCTACCCATTGGGTGTGTGTTGCGTTCAAGTGGCGTTAGAGAGTTGAGAAACTTAAGAGTCTGATGGTCCGAATACAGCACAAACTGTTGAGGAAGAAGATAATACTTCTAATGCTTAAGAGATCTAATAATGGCATAGAACTTTTTATTATATATGGAGTACTTCTGTTTAGCATCATTGAGCTTCTCACTAAAGAATGTTATTGGATGACCTTTTTGATTGAGAATACCTCCAATCCCAATTCCAGAAGCATCATAAGCAACCTTACAGCACTTAGTAAAATCTGGCAATGATAAGATAGGGGCCTCGATGAGCTTCTTTTTGATGGCTTGAAAGGTTGAGAAGTTGTAGGAGTCCAACTAAACTTATTTTTTTTTTAGACAATCTATGATGTGAGACATGATGGGAGCTGAAATCCTGGAATCCATGAAAATTACACACTTCCTGAAATATCTTAGGTTTAGGCCATTCTTGAATGGTGTGGACTTTCTCAGGATCAGCAGCTAAACCTTGTTCAGAAATTATAAATCCAAGAAAAACAACCTCCTTTTGAAGGAAGGAACACTTGGGGAGTTGATATAGAATTTCTCTTGCGTCAAGATAAGGAAAACTTTTTGCAAGTTGTCTAAGTGCTTATCTATGGATTTGTTGAAGATCAAGATGTCATCAAAACATGCCACTCGAAACTTACTCAAGTAGGGTCGAAGTATGTGGGTCATGATCCTTATAAAGGTATTTGGAGCATTTGACAAACCAAAGAGCATGACGAACCACCTGGACAACCCATCCTGCATCTTAAACACAGTTTTCCATTCGTCTCCGAGTTTAATTCTTATTTGGTGGTAACCACTATGAAGGTCAATATTTGAAAACCAACGAGACCTGGAAACAAGATCAAGCATATACTCAAGCCAAGGGATTGGAAATTTGTATTTGGTAGTGATCTTATTAATGGCTCAACTATCCACACATATCCTCCAGGAGTCGTCTTTCTTCGGAGTTAACAATGTTGGCACTGCACAAAGATTAAGGATGTGTTGAATGTAACTTTTCTTCAATAGATCATTAACCTGCCTATTGAGCTCCTTTCTATCCTTTGGGTTCATCCTATAATGCAATGAATTGGGAAATTGCGAACCTAAGATGAAGGCAATTACATGCTGAATATCTCTCATAAGTGGTAGCTCATATGGAAACTTATCTGGAGTGATATCCTAAAATTTCTCCAAAAGTTTAAACACTTCTTTTGGCATTTCAGATGCTATAATGAAACAGAAGTAATCCACTGTGCGATCTTGGCTATCACAACGAGCACAACTGTAGCTTTCTTACTTTCCTGCACAAGTTTTTTTATGTCATAAGTTGCAAATTTTGACTTTTTCATCTTACATCCTTCAGCTTACTTGAATTTTTATTCTCAATCTTAGGTTTAGCAGGGCATAACAAAATCGTTTTACCCTTGTATTTAAACACAAATGTGTTCTCCCGACCATGATTAGTGACATTGTGGTCATATAGTCATGGACATCCTAATAAGATATGGGTGACATCTATAGGGAGAACATCACAGAAGACTTCTTCTTTGTAATTTCCCAGCTAAAGAGAAATTCGACATTGTTGAGTAACAAATAGTGACATTTTATCGACCTATGCAACTTGGAAAGACCTAGGATGGGGCTTTAATTTGAGGTCGAGTCTAGTTATTCCATGACTGGGTATGACATTCCTCGAGTTACCTTCATCAATGACTAGCTTGCATGACTTGTCTCCAAATTGCACAAAAGTATGAAAGATGCTAGTCCTTTTCCATGAGTCCTTCGAGGAAGGGATAGTCAAGATACACCTAAGGCATCTGAAATCTTATCCATAGTCATCTACAATGAAATCTTCTTTCACATCCGAGGGACACTCAATAGGATCTACCATAACATCAGCGTCATCTACTTCATTAACATTATCTGATTGGTGGTCAAGGATTAAAGCACAGTGTCGGCACTTTGATGCAATATGCCCCTTAGAGTGACATTGGAAGCATTCAATAGTGGAACCACTAGGCTGAGAACTAGAACCTGTAGATTCAATATGCTTAGAAGTGTTGCCCTTAAAACTAGGAGTCTGATTGGGAGCTTGAGTGCTTATTTTTAGGGATGATCCTGCTGAGCGCTTAGAAAGGGAAAAGCTCCAGGTTTGTCGAAACTTCATACTTTGAGCAGCAACACGTCTAGGAGGTTGATACTAGGATAAAGATTTTGTGTCTAAAGCTTTATGGTGAGCTTCTTTCAAGGAGTTAAGGACATTCAACTTAAGCTTTTCTTGTTGTTCAATCGTAAATCATTAATGAACCTTATGACTATTACCCACTATTCTTCTTGTATGCCACACCTAATCAAGAGGTTATCAAATTGGCCTCTATAATTAGATATAGTGGAAGTTTGCCTCAAGTTGAGCAATTCATTGAATATTTGGTGCTTGTAGTGTGTTGGGACATATTTTTCTTTCAACTTTAACTTTATTTCAGGCCAAATCTGTATCGGAGGTTGACTGAGACACTCTAAATTTAATTGAACATTCTGTCAATACTTCCTAGCAACCTTACAAGCTTCATCTCTGTAAATCGAATACGCTGAATATCAGCCATATTGTATCACTCAAAATAATCTTCCATGTTAGCCCACCAATCTAGAAATGTAGTTGGGTCTAACCCTTTATCAAACTCCGGGGCTTCGACCTTAACTTTTTTTGTGATATCATCATGGTATTCTCTCCTTAAGTCTTCACAAACTTGCCCATGAGGTGACTCATACTATCTACGATAGTGTCCAACCGTGTCTTGATCATCCCATTGGTTATCAACATACTCGGGTTGGAAATTAGACATTCTGTGAGGGTGTGGTCTACTATTCCTTGCACTTTGGTTACCATTGAATGGAATCCTGTGTTCATCTCTTGCGTTTGATTTCCCAATGTCTATGGGATTCCCAAGTATACTTTCTGCATTCTTACCAAAGTTATATCTATTCAATGTTCGAATTGCATCCATGACCTCTTCAAACCTATCGTTATTTTCCTCATGACTACGGTCTATCTGGTCCATGAGTTTCTTTTGAGTCTGGTCCAACTGTTCAGGGCGAGCTTTAAGATTGTTGTGGCTCTCAATCATGGTGGTTTGTAGGTTGGTAAGTTCATGATCAAAATGGTCTTGCTTATTGAGTAAGTCATGAATGGTCATACAAACGATACGACTTAAAAGCCCAAAAAAGATATTTTATCCCAAATTATACTCTTCGGTAGTGCTTCTTAGATGTAGGAAGGGTTGGAACGGAAGATACTGCGAAATAGGGTTGAAAACGCGAAACAGACAGTTGCAGGACATCTGGCTGGTGTGAGTTGGCAGCTGGCAACGAGTCTTGGTGGAGGGGCTGCATTTGGTATGGCGGACTTGGTGGTGGTGGCGCAGCGATCCGATGTGGGAAAGGGTGATTTATGGTACAGGTAGCGTTTGTTTTGTTTTTTAGGTGAACGTCTGGACGTTTTCTGGCAACACGAGGAATTTTGGACACTCACCAAACTAGGGACCTGGTGATACCAAATTGATGTAAAATAAGAAAGAAAAGGGGGAGAAGATAGAAGAAAAGGGGAGAGATATTAGAAGAAATAGAAAAAATTCTGCAAGACTTTTATTATTCAATATTAGATTCTGAACCAATACAAATGCTAAGGCTTATATTTATAGAAGTTTAATCCTAATCCTAATAAAAGAACTTCTAATAATAAAAGATAAATATATAAAATCCTAATCCTATTGAAAGTCAAATGCCTAATTTTAAAAATAATTAAAAACTAACAAAAAGATAAAAAAGAGATATTTTCGTCGCTTTCTAGAACTAATAAGTTAAAATATATCTAAACTAGGATTTTAGAATTGTCTACACCTAGAGTAGACTTTCTGTGATTTTACATCAATATGGTATTTACCGCTAAACATCTTGTGTTGCAGCAACTGACCCACATTCAAACACAAGCAATAGTTACAGTAATCAAGTAGCTCCCGGTGTTTTTATTGAAACTTTTAATGTGCCTGTTCAGGGAGATGGAGTTCCTCCAGAAGTTAATAGGGTAAGCTTATATTAGAAGAGGCAAGCAACACATTTGAGTTAAGGGGTTATTATTAATGTTGATTCATTATTTTGTGTATTGATGGTTTATCTTCTATTTTGTTCCTGCACAGATAGTTTCTGCTATTCTAGGATCTATTGGAATTTCAAATTTTCCAAGTGGCAGTGAAGGGATTGATGTCAGGGTAAATGCAACCTTCATTGTCTTGTCCATTTTCTTGGTATTTTGGCACTAGGACATATACTCGAGTGATACATGATAAATAGTAAAACCTCACTCCCCCTGCAGCAGCAGATGGAAAATGTACACCTGGGTTTACTTGACCCTCAATAAGGTGAAACTGAGAGACACAAAGAATATGTTGAGTGATTCTTAGTCTCTGACCAAAAAGAGTTACCTAGAGACAAGAGAGGAGTGGAGGGGAAGGAAGACGGGCAGAGATAGAAGAGAGAGAAGAATATTTTGCATTTTCACACAATTATGTGACTTTAGGAGATTTAATAACTTTATAATGGTTGAAAAGTATTCAGTACTTATAAGATCCTCACTTCAGTTATGCAGATGTTTGGAGAGCTCTATCACTTATATGTTTTTCCCCCCTTCTCTTCTTTTCCACCTTGTCTTTTTTCTTAATTTTGTTTCCCATCAAAGCAAAATTATACCCAGTAGTGTTTCTATAGCAGAATATATACTTGTCTCATGATGTCTCTACTCAATTCCAATATTCAAAACTTATATGTATGTGTTCTTGGGGTGCTGAATTGGTCGAAGGGGCATGATTCCCAAGGGTTTGGAAGAACATCAGGTTCTAGTGGCATATCAGATTCATTTCATTCTCAACCTGAACAAGCTGGTTTGCGGATTTCATCTGATAGATCGCGTAACACATTTGGACTTCCAACAGCAGTTTCTTCTTTGGGGTCTTTACAGCCTCCTGTATGTTTTAAGTGCTTGGTTTACTTAACTCTGATGATATTTCTAGATATGAGATTCTCCTTCCCTTACACCTCCTAGCCTAGAATGTTTAGGCGCATTTTTATTTAATGAAAGGAAAATAAGCATTTACTAATTTATTTATTTATCTATCTGGTTTTGAAGGTCATTCCTGATTCTTTGACAACTTTATCCCAGTACCTGAGTCATCTAAGGCATGAATTTGAAGCCATTGGTAGGTCAGCCGTGTTAAATTTTATAGCCCATGTTTGGTTCCTGCTATGTGCTAGTTCTTTGAAAATAATGGCACACATTTTTTTGGCAGTGAGAGAAGGGGAAAATAATATCGAAGCAGCTGAGGTTCATAGGAACGAAGAAGGATCCATTTCTTCTTCCCCTTCAGGTTCTACACCAGAAGGGCTTTTGTCACCAGCATACTTGGCTGAAGTCTTGCATTCTACAAGACGGATGTTCATTGAACAAGCTGGCGAGTGTTTATTTGTGCGTTCTAAGCATCTCTTTAGGTTTTTCCTTTGCATTGGACATTCTGATCACTAACGATACAAAAATAGAAAAAAAATGTTTATTCTAGTTGTATTATGATTTCCTTTCCCAAGTATCTGTTTGTGAGCTATAATTGCTGTTTGACTATAGTGTGCTAAATATAGAAATTAACTGTGAGTCATTGTGTATTTTCACAGCAACTTGCAACCCAACTGGAGAATCAGGCAAATGTGACTGATCCCTTGTTGCGGTCAAGCACTCAGTCTAGGGCTTGGAGGACTGGAGTTCTGTTTTACAATCTTGGTGCATTTTTACTTGAGCTTGGTCGTACGACCATGGCATTACGTTTGGGTCAAACACCGGTAGGCTTGGTTTCCAGTCCTTGTTTGTTAGTTAATTAGGCTGTTTGTGCCACTAATTAACTTCCTGTGCAGTCTGAAGCTGTAGCCAATGGTGGACCAGCGGTTTTTATATCCTCATCTGGTCCTAACCATATCATGGTTCAGGTTGTTCTTATCCTGTTGTTTCAGACTTTTGCTTGCTGTGAAAACTATCCTTTTGCTTATTGAAATGTTTGTATGCAGCCTTTTCCTTTTCAACCTGGGGCAAGCTTTGGTGCTGCCCCTGTTGGAGCTGTGCAGTCCCCCTCTGGTTTAGGTAGTGCACTTGGCTCGAGTTTTTACCCAAGGCGTATAGATATACAGATACGGCGAGGTAATTTGTCCATGGTCTAGGTCCATTTATTGTGCATTATGTTCTTAAGTAACTACTTGCTAATTTTCCTTTGTTATTAGGTACATCAACATCCTCAGTTAATGTCAACCGAGAAGAACATGGTGATACACAATCTGCCTCAGTACAAAGAAATCCAGTTGAAATTTCTGTTAATCAAACAAGCTCAAGACTTCCAGAGGACTTATCCTTTGCTGGGGAGTCAGGAGTACGGATAGTGCCAATTAGAACCATGGTTGCAGCAGTACCTAGCCCCTTAGGTCGCACACCTTCAGATTCTTCTGGTAATTCTATAGGACTTTACTATCCAGTTATTGGGAGATTTCAACATGTACCTTCTGGACATGGGAATGGTGAATCAGGATCTCAACCATCTAGTCAGCATCATGCTTCTGGTCTTCATGCAGTGCAACAGTCAACTCCTGATTCTGCTGGGCAAAGGCAGGATGATCCTGTAAGAAATGGTAATATAGCAGAATGAGCATTTCAACATTTCAGCAATGATTTGTTTCCTTGCATCTGCAGTTTGTAGTTTGATCTAGCATTAGTTGCCTGTCCTCTGTTATATGCGTAGTATGTAACCCAAAAAGATCTTTATTATTTGCTGTTATTGTATCTTTACTTATGGTGCTCGTGATTACTATTTTAATATTCAGTTATACTAAATTTAGGTACTCCTTTTATCTTATTTTATGGCTCCTGCTTGACTCAAAGCAAATTTCAGTGTCCACAACTATGTTGTGCAATTGCATCAATCTTTATTTTACTTTTGAAGTCATACATCGATTATGGTTTCTCAAAGAATCCTACCCATCCATTTTCAATAGATAGCAAATGCAAGTCCCAAAACTCTTGATAGCAAGTACAATTTTAGTTCCCTAAGATACAAGAGACCCTTTGTGGTTCATTGAGTGAATCCAAGCCATCAACTGTCTTCGAATTTTTTTTATTCCAGATGGTAAATGTGGCCATGCTTTTGAAGTATTGTTGCTATGACTGTGTAAAGGGGCTGAGGTCAATATATGTTGGCACATTCTGTAGCCTATTAAAATCAGTTACTTTAATGACTTTTTATGGATTTCAACAACGTATAAAGACTAAGTAACAAAATCTTTAGGACATCATTTGAATTTATGTAATTTTTCATTGGACGATCTTGCAGGATCCTCATCAATTCCTAGCTTAAGACAAGAGCCATCTAATACCCGCAGGGTGAACATCAACATTCTGACGGCTGGTGGACTCCAAAACAACCAAGAATCTGAGAGGCAGATACCCAATAATGTGCTTCAGTTTGTTAGGGCACTTTTTCCAGGTGGTGAAATTCATGTTGAGGATTCCAGTTCACAGGGAACTACTGCTGGTCCTACCTCTGATCATCCTGGAACATCAATAGGTGCTGCTCATGCCACTGAGTCAGAGCCCAGAGCTAGTGATGAAGGAATATTCTTGTCTAATTTACTCCGCGAGGTCATGCCCCTTGTATCACAACAAGCAGGGTCTGGGATACATGTAACCCCTCAAGGTGAAAATGCTTCAGACGATCAAACAGCTTCTGATTCTTCCACCCAGGTCAGCATGCTTCATTGGTTGCCTTATTTTAATACTGTCAAATACATATGTGATTAGTTTGCTCTTATGCTTGATTAACTGCTGAAGCCCTTCTTGTTGGGAACAAAGTGGAGCTTCTGGACTTTTACGCTCAGTTTGAATATCTCTAGTTGGAATCTAATTTGTGCTTTGCAAGTCTGACCCCACCTTTTCCCCCCACCCCCAAAGAGTGAAAAAAGGAAAAAAAGAAAAGTTGCCGTACAGGATACCTTTATTGTAGCAGAAAGAATGTCACGCGAGATTATGATGCCTCAACTAGAAATATATATTGTAATGAACCTGAAAAGAACAAAAAAGAAGCTGACTGGTGGATGTGTTTGCAGGGTGGGACCTCGCGCAGACACAGTGATTCTGAGCCAATCCCTCCTAATCCCAAACGTCAAAAGGTTTTCCTTCTATTTCTGAGATGATTTTTTTTTAAATAAATTCTTTGAACCGAGCCTAGGGAGGGCTGAGGGTTCTCTAGCTCTTGGTTAAATTACATTAGCATGCCATGATAACTATTAAAAAAATCTAATACTTTTTAAGATATATTTATCTTGCATTTATAGCATAAAATGTGGTTTATGCCTATCAGTATCGTAAGAGAATCTTCTCAGCCAATATTAGTATTAGAGTTCCAAAGTATTATAAAACTCTTTGATTACATCCCTAGATGGATGGCTGCTCATCATTCTTTATGCCTGAAAGTATAAATTGCGGTGACTGTTACCTACTTCTAAGTCAGGGGTCTCCGTTAAATTCTGGGATAATATTTTGAAGTAGATAATCTATCAACAACTCTATCTGGTTTCTAAAGTTATTATCAACCATGAAGGTCGATGCTTTTATTTGCTTACAGTTGCAAATTGTGTTTATTTTTAATATCTCGTTCGTTTCCCTTGCATGTGTCAATATTGGATATTGGAGAAACTTGTATAAGAGTATGGTGGTTAGTTCTGTAGGCATTCCATGACAAAACTATTCTGTTTCTCTTTTAAAGGCATTCTTAGGTAAACCTGGTCTGTACAAAATTTGTAAATCATGTCAATTATGAATAGACATATAAATATATCATGAAGTGACCCATAATGAAGAGTGTGACAAGCAAGATTACATGTGAAAGTTGCAATTTGGTTCTCCTAGTTTGAATTGGGTTAACGTTATCCTTCAACATTGAGAATAATGCAATAAAGTCCTTTCATTTTAGTTTTGTTCCTTGGAATACCAAAAAGATGTTTCAGTTAACTTTCTCAAGTATATGCGCTTTGGGCCACATGTAGATTCACTGGATGATTGGAAATCAAGTGAGGTCATACTTTAGTAATGTGATCTCCCTTCCCTGATCCATTTTCCTTCCCAAATTTGAATAAAATTAGAGTGATTTCAGCTGATTATTTATCTAGCGAGTCCATCTGACTCAAGTGACATCTATACATGTGACTCTTGACTCAAATGACATCCATATATGCAAGTTGACTGCAATTTCATCATTTTTTATTGTGACACGAACAAAACTAAGGCGAAAGGATTTAACTGCATTATTTCTAAATATTGAAAACAAATTGAAACGTTTCCACTACTAAAGGGACCTCGTGTTTTTGAGCATTTTGAATTTACAGATACTCTACTCCAGAATAGTGTCTTGACATGCATGCATCTGCTGGATTCGTTTTTTCAGTGACAATTTTGTATAATGGAATTGCTTTTTGATGCAGATGGAGTGATATATCATTAGAGGATAAGGTGCAATCTGGTTGTGGAAGATTTGGATCAAAACAAGCAGAATTCATGGCTGATCGCTTAGTTTGTCAAGTTGATATTATGTGCCTATCTAGTTATCTCATCAAGAATGATACGACTCTCTCGAGATGTAGGCAATCTTTAGGAAGTTTGAGTTCCTTGATTGTGACGTCATTTTGTACAACATTGGGCATTGGAATTGAGCTTCTCTTAATTTTCTTTAATAGCAATGTATGTATCATTATGCTTTATCATCTGAGTTTTCTGGGTCTGGCCTCTTTTGCATTTAATAATTTGCACATGATGAGCGTGCATTTGATTTGAGTAAACTTTGAAGCATATCCTTCAATAATATTGGAAAAAATTTTAGATCAATTTTGCCTACAAAGGATAAGTTAAATTAATTAATTATTTATTTATAAAGAGGTATTTAAGCATATCAAATATAAATTCTACCAAAAATTGTATCTAATATGTGTGATTATATGTTTTTTAATGATTGACTTGTTTTACTTGAAAATATTTTAATAAAAGATATAAATGACTAAATGCATTCATTTCCCTTTCTGAGAGAGCATAATCATTTTGCAGGGCCAAAAGGTTCTCCTGAGCTCATTTATTGATTGGTTTTTCTCTCCATATTCCCATTTGCGGATTCCCTTTGATATATAACTCCCATGATTATTATCTAAAAAAAATTGTCGAGAACAATTTACGTTATAAATATTATTTTTATTATCCATAAGTCTTTGAATTTGAACTTGAGATATTTTTTCAGTATTAATTATTTAACAATGAGAATGTATTATTAAAATTGCTTTAAATTTAAATTTAGACAAAGTTTAATGATATTTCAGTATGAAAAAGAAAAAGCTATCCAAATTACTGCCCAAATCATCGTTAGATGTTGTTGGACAACTTCAACGAAACTACATTGTCAACATATACAACCTTTCTTTTGAAAAGAATCAATTTTTTTATGGTTAATTCAATTTCCTTTTCATTAAAAATCTATATTAATATGTTTGGTGTCTTGATTCTTTACTTTAAACAGAAAAAAAATCTATATTAATATGTTTGGTGTCTTGGTTCTTTCTAACACGACAAACTAAAACATTATTTAAAAAATAAAAATAGATTGTGATGTAAGAGGGTGATGCCTTTAGACGCATAGTTTTATCATATTTATCTAATCCTACGTTTAGAAAAGTTGCGTGATGCTTTAATGTATGCAGTTAAGAAAAAAAATATTATTAAAAATTTCGTCACATAATTTTTTTTTTGGGGGTAAGAAACTAGTATTCCACTAGTATTGTGATTTTATATATTACTTTTATTTTTTTATTTGGTTTTTTTCAGTAATATTACGGCTGTCCGACAGTGAATTCTTTTTTATTTTTTTTGGGGAGAAGATTATTTTTATTTACCAGACACAAATAACAATACCATTTAATATGGATGGCATGCATATTTGTAAAATGTTTATTTATATATTTCACACACACACAAAATCTCTTTTTTTTTTAAGATTATTTGGGCTATTGCCCACGCCGCTTAATACCCAAAATTATGGGCCTTAGAATGAGGCCTCAAGCCTTTTTGAATTTTAGGCTTTTGAGCTTAGCCCAAAGCCCAGAATGAAAGAAGGTAACACGCATATGAGCGATTAGGGTTTTCCGGCGCGGCCGGGCCATAGACCCTCTCCTCTTCAACTGTAATATATAACTCCCTTCGAGAGAGAGAGCCCCGGTAACCATGGCTGAACAAGTACGTCCATCTGGTCTTTTCTCCATTTCTTTTCCCAACAGTTCGTAGGTTTTAGTTTGGATCCTTCATTTATCCTCGTTTTTTCTCTCTTAATTTTGCAGACTGAGAAGGCTTTTCTGAAGCAACAAAAAGTGTTTCTATGGTATACAGATTCACGAGAACTTTTTTTTTTTTTTTCTGAGGTTGATGTTGATGCTGAATGTTGTGGCTGATTTTGTTGCTGACTTGATTTTGAAGCTCCAAGAAATCTGGGAAGGGAAAGAGGCCTGGAAAAGGTGGGAACCGCTTCTGGAAATCCATTGGGCTTGGATTCAAGACTCCCAGGGAGGCCATTGAAGGTATTCATTTTGATTTCTCCCCGATGATATTTATATATCGTGGTATCTTCAGATTATTGTCATGAATATGGGTGTGGTCATATAATGAATCTTCAAATTTGCGAGTGTGGGTGTCGATTAATTTAGTTCAAGAGTCAACATCTGATTCTAAATTTGTATTGTAGCTGAGGTTTTCCTCTCAGTTATGGTTGTTTGCGACTGCATTGCAACGCTATTTGTAAACCTCAGTTATGTTGGTGTAATGTTGTCCTCGTATGCCGGGTCTCAATTACTGCAGTCCTTTCTTTTTTTGATAAAAGAGTCAGTAGTACATGTTATACTTCCGTATGGTAGGCTGCTGAACGAATTCATGAACTTGAGGACCCAAGTTGGATGGCCATACACCATAGTGATATGATTGTGGAGACGAATCTATTGTCTAGTTGCACTTTGCCTGTGGAAAATAGTTTCCTTGGAAAATGCTAGGAAAAGTATATGTCCATCAAATTATGATTTAAACAGTGAGGTTGAGCTTTGGTTGGGGGGCGGGATTAGTTAGTGGCTGTTATCTGATAAATTAAGGTAATTATATATATTGAACTGGTGTATATAGGTATTTCAAATCAGAGAAGCGAGACAGATGGGAAGAGTGAGAATTACCATGCAATTAATGCTGTGTTATATGTTATATCCAATAAAAGTTTGATATACAGATCTTGGGATTTAATTCGTCTGTTGATGCAAATACTCTGGTATTATATCATACACGATTTTTTTTTTGGGAAAGTAGTTTTAATCAAGGAAACAGAATATTGTACAGGAATCCAAGTGCTTCATTCCATAATGACTATAAATTGTGTTGTGGGAGGAGCTGACTTTTTTTCCTCGTTTTTCTATCATATTTTCACAAGTTAAAACGCATCTCTGCATTGTTCACATCATAATTCTATGTTTTTGTATTATTCCATATGAAATTTCTTGGTTATTTTTCTATCCATTTCTATATGTTCAATTAAATTGATGCTGGGCCTTGACTTCTTTCTTTTTATATTTCATCCAGGAACCTATATTGATAAGAAGTGCCCCTTCACTGGTAATGTTTCTATCCGAGGTCGTATCTTAGCTGGCACTTGTCACAGTGCTAAGATGACAAGGACTATTATTGTTAGACGGAATTATCTTCATTTTGTCAAGAAGTATCAGAGGTATACCATTTTTCCCCCTCTCTTTGTAGTTATGACGCTTCCTTTTCTTTTTTCTTATTCTTCATGGGGAGTATTATCACTCTGTGAACAAACATAGCTTATAATTCTTATCTGCTTTTTGTTTTTTGTCTTTTCTTTTTTTTAAATGTAGATATGAGAAGAGGCATTCAAACATTCCTGCTCATATATCACCTTGCTTCCGTGTGAAAGAAGGAGATCATGTTATTATTGGCCAATGCAGGTGAGGTTTTATAAGTGTCACCATTTTGGTAAATTCTTCGATGCAACCCCAAAAAAGGATTGCAAGGGAAGAACCCCCATGTGCACCAATTAGGAACTGTCACCTTAGTGCCACGTGGCACATTATGTTGATTAGATAACAAATTATCAATGTTGAAAAGTGGCCCAACAAACTTAGAAATAAAAAATAAGATTTATATTTTAGCCTCTAATATTTTTTTGTTTTTATTTATTAATCCAAATCCCTTAATTTGTAAAATGCACAACTTACTTCCTTAGCTTTATTTGTTTTTCCAATAACCCCCAAATCCCTCCCTGAAACCTTAGCCCCACATTGTTCTTTGCAACAGAAACATACTATTCGACCCCATGGATTCATTGTCTCTGCTACCCCTCTCCACTGTGCTGAGACTAAGAGAAGCCCCCTCTCAAATCTCCGTCCTGTAAATGCTGCTTCTCTGTGCTGCAATCCATCCCTGCTGGAGCCCTTCTAATGTACCATTTCCGTCTCTGATGGCATCCTGCATAGAAGAACTTGTTGCATTGTTTTGCGAGTTGCCATAGGAATCTGATGCTCGGGCATTAGGCCTCAAATTAATAGAAATGTCTTCATAGCAATGTGATGCAGGAAGCAAGTCACTGCATTGTTGAGCTCATTTTGATTAGGCAAGCTGTCAGTAGGTCCCAGATGTAGATTAAGGTCATCTTTTGTAATTAAATATTTAGAGACTTGTGGAAGAAACAGGGCAAGGCTGTGACAACCCCAAACTTGTGGTTCTGCTTAGTCTGAAGCTTATGTTGCCAGCTTGTGATGCAAGACCCACTAGGAACATACCCTAGAGAACCTTCAACAATTCGAAACTATGCGCGGGACTGGCTAAAAACAAGATTGTTGGTCAAAGGAAAGACCCTAAGAGAACTTGTCTCTTAGAACCCTAGCCTCAAGACGCCACAAAGGAAGACCAATCCTTTGATAAGTCATGTGAACTTTCAGAGAACACAAAGAAGCAAAAGCCTCTCAAAGTATTGAGTAATACTCAAGTTCATTCATGATTCAAAATAGAGTACAATAGGGAGCCTTTTATAGGCAAAGTTTCTAAAAGATTTAAAATCCTACTAAAACTAAAACTCTTAAAATCTAATTAGAAATATTTTAAACAATGCCTAAAATCAAGGAATAAGATTAAAATATTAATTTTAACTTAATCTCCTAGATAAGCTCCTTGACCAAGTCCAAAAATAATATAATAATAAAAAACGAAATTCAAAAAGAGTTCTAGTCAAAACTAGAGTCCTAGTCAAAACTAATTAATATTAATGGGCTGGACATCTTGTATTTGAAACACTATTCACGTCCTCTAGCTTCAATGGGCTCTTTAAGCATCAACTTGGGCTTGAATAAGCATGATTAAGGCTCTATTTGCTTCCTCAATGCATGCACTAACATTATGGGCTTCTAATTCAGTAAATTGAAGCCCAATTGCTCTTTGTAGACGCTTAACTCTTCCTCTTGTCATTGGGCCATCTATCATCAAGTCTTTTTCCACACGAGCATCCTTCCTCACATGAGTCTGGTTCATATTACTTGGTGTTATTGCATCATTCCCCCCCTCTTGAAAAGGATTCGTCCTCGAATCTGCAATATCAAAGGAAGAGAGATCAGTTATATTAAAAGTAGCACTAATATTTCCATAAGAACTAGGCAAGTCAATTTTATAAGCATTATCATTAATCCTTTCAAGAACTTGAAAGGGACCATCTCCTCTAGGTTGGAGTTTTGACTTCCTTTTCTCCGGGAAACGTTCTTTTCGCAATTGAACCCACACCCAATTGCCGGGTTCAAATACCACACGCCTTCTACCCTTGTTAACTTGGTTGGCAATTTGCTCATTCTTTCTTTCAATATTGGCTTTCACCTTCTCATGCAAATCCTGTACAAACTTTGCCTTCTTAGCACCATCAAGGTTAGTAAACTCATGTGAAGGTAAAGGAAGCAAATCTAACGGGGTTAGAGGATTAAAGCCATAAACAATTTCAAAAGGAGAGAATTTTGTTGCAGAATGAACAGCACGATTATAAGCAAATTCGACATGGGGTAAACACTTCTCCCAAGTCTTAAGTTTCTTAAGTCTCAGGGTAAATTGAACAAAAGGCATGCAAGTTGGCTTGAATTTATTGAAACCTTTCCTTATGTGATTAAGCATAAGAAGGGAAAGGACTCTAGTTTTGAGTAGAACTCTTTTTGAATTTCGTTTTTTTATTATTATATTTTTTGGACTTGGTCAAGGAGCTTATCTAGGAGATTAAGTTAAAATTAATATCTTAATCTTATTCCTTGATTTTAGGCATTGTTTAAAATATTTCTAATTAGATTTTAAGAGTTTCAGTTTTAGTAGGATTTTAAGTCTTTTAGAAACTTTGCTTATAAAAGGCTCCCTATTGTATTCTATTTTGAATCATGAATGAACTTGAGTATTACTCAATACTTTGAGAGGCTTTTGCTTCTTTGTATTCTCTGAAAGTTCACGTGACTTATCAAAGGATTGGTCTTCCTTTGTGGCGTCTTGAGGCTAAGGTTCTAAGAGACAAGTTCTCTTAGGGTCTTTCCTTTGACCAACAATCTTGTTTCTAGCCGGTCCCGGGCATAGTTTCGAATTGTTGAAGGTTCTCTAGGGCATGTTCCTAGTGGGTCTTGCATCAGCTTGTCTGTGCCGCAACACATCACCCGGCAAGCCTAATAAGAAAACCACAATCATCTGCATTTGAGGTATGGAGATTGGTGAGGGGGCTTCTCTGTTGTAAAGAACAATTTGGGGGCCAGGGTTTGGAGAAGAGATTTGGGGGTTTTTAGGAAAATAAATAAAGTTAAGGGATTAAGTTGTGAATTTTACAAATAAAGGGATTGTGATTAATAAATAAGAATTAAATAATATTAGGGGCTAAAATCCATGTTTTGAAAACCGGATCGGACTGGCCGATTCGACCGGTTGGACTGGGAACCAGTCCCTAGTTCGGTCCGATTGACCTTCAGAACCGGAGAGTTTGAGAACCAGTTAAGAACTGGTAGGAACCGGGAAAACCGATCGGGTTACTGGTTGAACCGGTTTTGTATATTTAGCAAAATTTGCAAAGTTTCAGTTTGAACTCTGGTTCTCTTGGAGAGCAAATGCACCACTACCATTGAGTCGAGATACATCTCTAGTTATAATATGCAATATTTAATATATAACCTTTATTATAATTCTATTTTGTAATAGTAAAATGAATAATAATTGATTCAAATTCTGAACAATATATTTTTTATTAAATTATTATTATTGTCTTGTTTATAATCCAAAATTTTAATATAAAAAATAAAAAATAAAAATAAAATTCATATAATTTTTATTAAAATTATGTAAATATATTTAAACAAATTAAAAATTAAAAATTATGTTATGTATAGTTTATTTTTATGTACAATTAGTCATAATATTTTAAAATTTATTAAAATTTATTTGTTATTATGTATTATTTTACATTTTTAATATAAATAGATATTTATTTAATTATTACCGGTTCGACCACGGTTCGACCACGGTTGAACCAATGAACCGTAAACCAGTGACTTCACCGGTTTAATGACCGGTCCGGTTTTTAAAACATTGGTTAAAATATAAATCATATTTTTTATTTTTAAGCTTGTTAGGCCACTTTTCAATTTTGACAACTTGTTACCCAGTCAACATAATGTGCTATGTCGCACTTGTGTGGTGATTCCTCATTGGTCCACATGGGATTAATTCACCCACCTCGTTTGGATGTATAAAGTTGGATATTCTACTCTTCTATATTTTATGGACTATGAATATATCTGTACGGTGACGACTGACTGCCCTTTCTATTGTACTTCTATTACTATAGGCCGATCTCAAAGACAGTGAGGTTCAATGTGTTGAAAGTGATCCCTGCGGGATCTTCTACTGGTGTGAAGAAGGCATTCACTGGAATGTGAAAGTTGACTGTCAGTTTTCATTGTAGGTTACTTTATGCGATAGTACAATCCTTCGTGTAAGAGATTTATTTTTTGGAAGACGACAATATAAAGATTTGATCAATTCTGTAGGTTTTTCTTTTTTTGGTGGGTGAGGTTCAGAACTGGTTAGTTAAATGTTGAGGATTTAGATATGCAATGTTGTTTTATATTTTGACATTCTGGTAACGCTTATTTAGTATTTGCTTTTGATGTTTGATTACTATTTTTTGTCTCTTGTCCCCCGGCAGGATCACATATTTGATTTAGGTATAAGACATGTGAAATAAGTGTATAATAGCTGCTCTATGTCGACTACGTGACCATTGTTATCGATCTTAGAGTATAATAGCTACTCTGGGTGTCTGGTAAGATACGGGGTCTGAGATTCATTGGAATTTTAATTGGATATAAATAATAATGAACATGGGCTTGTTTCCATTTTCAGTTTGTAGGAGCATATACATATATTTTATTGGAGTTGAAAGTAGATGTGGGGCAACATTTTGAAATATGCGAGAGCCTCGTCTTCATCTTCGGTGACTGAGGGGGTATACAGGCATAAAGCCTTGGTGGAAGTGGTGTGGGAATCATGTATGAGGAAAGATTTTTGGCAAATTAGTAAAACTGATCTCAAAATTTTTGTCCCTGAAAGGAAATGATGTGCAATTGGGTTGATGCTTGAATTCCGATTAGTAATTGTTTGAGGAAATATATCTTGCGTTGGCGGACCATTTTAGATTTAGTTGTAAGCACCTTGCTCGTTAATATTTCCCATGTCTATAAATGAAACCTAGATGTTGGCCTTGGGTTGGGTGCATAGGTTCTGGCTGGTCCAATAATGAACTGTTAGCTAATGATTAGCTTCTTGCAAGTGTTAGTTTACTGTTGTCTGCACATCATCGTGTAATGTATTATAATCAAAAGATGCCAGATGGAACAAGAAAACGGTGGTACAGAGTAATATGCCTTAACTATTACTTGCAGATGCCGTAAAATTCGAAAGTGAAGTACGTCGAAAAGGAAAAGAAAACAGAGTAGCAGGAAGGAGATACTGGGACTAGAAAGGAAGACAAATCACATCATCGACACCCTTCAGCTCACGTTCCTTTCATAAATTCCCTGAGCTTCCACGTTGTTTTGCCTAATTCTTTTACTCTTCCTCACATCTGTGATTGCTACGTGTCTATCCCTCTTAGGATCAATCAGACTGGTTTGGTCCTGGTAACTCATTTTGCCCATTACGTATTGCACATTGTCTATGCCAGTTGCTCCAATTTAAATCCAAACATAATTATCATTGCCGTGTACGACAAACTCTGGCAAATGTCAATGCTGGGAAAGTCGTTTAGTGCTTGACTCAAATGTGGAAGCTGAGCTCTCTTTGTTTTGTTTTGTATCCAATAGAAAGGGAAATGGATGGAGCATCTAGTTTTGCACACGTCCTTGTCGAATCATGTGGTGGTGCCTATTTTTCCAAACCTTACCTTTGTTTTGGTACAATTTGTGGTCTTTCGGTGGGATTTTTCCTTTGTCTTGTGGGTACTGATTCATTCTCAACTCTTCGTCTTAGCCATTCCTCTCGAAAAGTTTATATTCGGTCTCCAGTTTGTCTCACCTCTCTTGTGGATCAACTTAAAAGCTTAGATGCATGATTGTGCTGCTATTATAAGGACAAGCTTCAATACAATTCCCCTAACTCTTTTTTCTCCTTTTAGGCAGATGCAATTCCCTTCACATGGTGACATTACTTCTGCATTAAAGAAATGAACGGACAGCTAGATTTCATTTTTAATATCATTTTTTAGTTATATTTGGTTTAATAGCCCTTATGGTTTTTTTGGCACCCAAAAAAAAAAGTTCTTAGGTATTTACATTTCTAAAGATATTGACAGTATCAATTTTCAAAAAAATAAAAACCTGCGTATGAAAAAGTTTTTATTCTAATTTTAACTTGCTGGGTAGGTCTCAATTTACTCCTCGTTAGACTTCACTTTATGCTGATCTTCATATCAAAGTGTTAGAATATAAGTGTTGTGGATTTGACAGATGTAGTTGGGTTGAAAATGGATTTTGCACATGCTAGTTGCCCCATGATCAGCAATATTGGAATAATTTATTCTCATTACCAGTTTATAAACTAAAAAAAAAAAAAGAAATTTATTTTGGTTGGGATAGGGGGGGGGGGAATCCTTGTTGCCCAATGTTCGATCTTTGGTGATTGAAGGGGCAAGCCACCTTGGTAGAGATATGAAGACAATGGCAAATTAGGGAAACTGATATTAAAATCTGTGCCATTTGAAGTAATTGAGTTGTTATTTAAACCTTGGAATTACAGATTTATAGCTGGAACCACCTGTGCTATTTGATATTTCCCGCTGTCCACGAGCTGAGACGAAGATGTTGTCTGTTGTCTTCACGTCATTGTCAATGCTTTAAATCCACAAACCCTGCCAGATGGCAATGTTTTGAAAGCTGTTTAGTGCTTCTGGACTCAAGTATGAAAGCTGAGTTCTCATTTCTTTTGTGTCCAATTGAAAGGTTAGCACATGCCTTAGTCAGACCATCTGGTTGAGTGGTGGTGCCTATTTTTCCAAACCTTTTAGTACAATTGTCCTGGGGTACTGAACTAATTTATTCTAAGGCTTTTGGTTTAGCCATTCCTCTCCAAAAAATTTAGAGTAAATTATAAAGATTTTTTTTATGAATTTTATTAAACCTATATATATTGCAATTGAAGAGAAAAAAATTAAAAGGTGTGAGCTCTACACAAGTAGAGGCTAACTGTTTTTTTTTTTCTTCTATTTTATTGTATACAATATTGTTGAGGAGCTGAGGTAATTTTAAACTAGATGAACTGAATTAAAAATTTTATAAAATTAGAAGGATTAAAAGTATATTTAAATTAAAAAGAAAACTAATTTTAGCTTTTCTTATCAAAATCATTTTGTTGTTATTTTCGGGTTATAGTTTTCAACATGTTACTATTTTTATACAAATTGACCGAATCAATTTCCATGGAAACAAAAAACAATATGCATGGAGTTATATTTAATTAATAAATAAAGTCTTCTAATCAAGTGATAAGTTTGATGTGTACTTCTTTCTCTAAAATTGATTTTAAGAAAGACAAAGAATTATAATGTGTTGTTTTTTTATCAAAAAAGATTAATAATAAATATCTAATTTGTACTGAAAATATCTTCCAGCATATGATGAGGAAAAGAAGACACTGATTTATGGAGTCCTTCCACCGATGCTAAATGCGAAGGGCACAAACTTATTGAACATCATTGTGCCACGTCAAAGTCCAACAACTAATATTTGCTATTATTTGAGTAATATTACGAAAATTTAACTTTTTGTCAATTTGAATGTTCTCCTACTTAGTACAGAAAGAATATTATTTTATTAGAAAAACAAATAAAATTTTATATATACTTTCATTTATTCACATTACTTTTTCCTTCTTTTTTTTCTTCTTGTATAGTAGAATTCAAACTTACTTTTTATGAAGTCAAATTTTTTAAATTTTTATAACATATTTAAAATTTATTATTAAATATATAATATATTAAAGTAAATAAACAATAAAATTTTAAACTTTTAAAAATTAAACTCTTTGTAATAAGGAGTTTGAATTCTTTTTAATTTCTTTCTTAAATTTACGTTGTTAATTTTAAAAAGAAAAAAAATATGTTAGATTTATTTAAATAATAAAATTTATTTAAATATTTGAAATCCATTTAAATAATAAGCTTAATATATTTTATATTTATTTCTCCTTTAAACTAAAGCACTCCAAACATTAATGTTCACCAAATGAGGCATCGACAAGATTCTTATGCGATGCCCAGGTTTGATCGATAAGGCCAATAAAGCCCCTTTTTCTTTTTCTTGGTGGCTTGACCATATGACCACCCAAAAATAAATTATGGTCCTCGTTGGAAGCCTCGTAGAATACGCCACTGAATTTATCAAGTTTGTAAGAAAAAATATATAAATTATTTATAAAATTTATAATAAAGTTATGCATAAACATTCATTTAATAATTTGAATGTTTAAGTTAAAATAATTTTTAATATAATATGACAACTTTATATATCTACATGGGTGGTGAACATGAAGTAAAAGCGTTAGACAATAGAGATTATAAACTATTTTTGAACTTGTATTGCGACTGTTTAAAGCTAAAATTGTATTCAGTGGTGGAGTTACATGTAATTGAGAGTGGGCAAATGTCTCTCTTTATTTATTTTTAAAATTTTATGTATATAATATAGGATTTTAATATTATATCTCTATATCACTTGAAATTTTAAACTCATTGAATCCAAACATATATATATTCATATAATTAAAATTTTGCATTTTTTTATTTTATAGTTGAGATTAAAATTATTATTGATCTCACTCATTTAGAATCTTAATTCCATAATTGATTGTATTATCAAATCATTTGTCCGACAAAATGTAGAAAACTAAAAAAGGGTGTGAGAGAGAGAGAGAGAGAGATTAATCAAAGTTAGTCTTTGTGTTGGGTAAATAATCAAAAGTTAATTGGATGTCAAATATATGAAGGAGAAGAAATCTAACGTCATTTTCCATTGAAATAAGTCTTTCTTTTTGCAACAATTAATCAAATTCCTAAAACTTGTCTTTCTATTCTCGGTGCATCATGATTACCAATAAAATAAAACAAGATCCGTGACCAACTTGCCCTTTTAACTAATTACATCATTTTCCAACTACTATTTATTTATTTTTTAATTTTTTAATTTTTAACCCTTCTACTTGTGTGGAAAAAGGAAGAGGAGGGTCACAATCGAAACAATAAATATTTGAAGCAACTTGTATTTGAAATAAGTGATTACATGAAAAACCTCTTGGTCCAAAAAGGTGTGTGAATCCTCCCTTTTGTTTTCTACTGTGAGAACAAGATCAAACCGTGAAGGGCAAATATCTCTATGATATTAAATTCTATGCACAAAAATCTCTTAACTTAAGGAACGCATGCTCACTACATCTCACGCCCTATCGTCATTCTTTTAGAATATAGTTAGGCACCACCACTTTTTCTAACCCCTCTCTCTCCTAAATTATTGATGCAAATTACCTTTTTTTTTTTGGGTGGGTAGTATCTATGCAAATTTCCATTAACTTCAATTAATCTTTTTTTTTAATTTGGTTGAAGACATTATTTTGTCAGAACTATAAACTTATGAGAAAAAAATTATGCTGGGGCCTAATCTTTTCTCGTTGTTATAGTGACTTTTATACCAAAGTGCTAAATATAAATATTATAAGTTTGACAAATATGTATGTGGGATTGAAAAGAATTTCACACATACTATTGACTTTATGATTGTTAGTGTTAAAATGACTTATTTTCGTTATCACTTTATGTACCCAAACAAAAAAATCTTTATGACATGATCTTGAGTATTTATCAGAACTAATGTCTCATTTAGTTGGTGGAGGTAGAAGGAAAAGAAGAAAAACTCTATTGAATAATCTTATTTGATATGCATTTTGTAAAATTAGAGAAAGTATCAATTTTTATTCCATAGCATGCAAATTGAGAGCAATTATTATTATTAATTTATGCAAAGCTTATTATATTTTTATTTTTATTATTTTCATTTCATCATTATTTTTAAATAAGGATATAACAATCATTTTTTTATTTTTTTATTTTTATGTTATTTTTTATCTAATTAAATGTACAAATGAAATGACACCTTATTCTTTCCTATTATACTAAACATAATTATTTTATTTTATTCATATATTTATTCTCTCTCTATTTTCATACTAACCATTCAACATATTAATTTGAACTGGATATTATGAGAGCTTGGCTTCATAAATAAGCCAATTCTTTAAGGATATTAGTGGAAATGACCGGTTGTCCTTTAGGAGGAGGAGCATAACAGAACAGTATCTATATCCCACGCTGTATAATGCTGACCATAAGTTTCAATTGTAAGATTCCCCCTCCGCCATCTAAAAGTATAACTGAAAAGGTTTAAAATAATAAAACAAAAAAAAATAGGGAAGATGATGCCGAAATAATAATAAATGAGTTTGAAAACCATGTGTGAAACTTGGAAATGGCCAAGGGGAGCAAAGATTAATGTTATTTTCGCTTGCTAAGATAGAACTCTTAAATGCCTTCACCTACCTCTCTATAAATTATCTACCTATGGATGCCGTCCCAAGTGGACTAATCTTAAAGCAATTTCCTTCAAATCATGAGTTTCAAATCCAACGTATCCTCAATAATTATTTATTGCTACCATAATTAATTTAGTAAGTTAATTTTTCATTAACATATATCTCGTTTGGACCATGGGAGGAAATTCTTCTGCCATTCAAATCCTCTCTGAAAAAGAACCACAAACAGAAAATGAAAAGAACCTTTTCATTTTTTTTTTCCCTTCTTTTTCCTCGTCAAGTGACCCATATTTTGATAACAAAATACTTTCTTAAAAATTTTTTGGTTATATCTAAGAGATATTGATGGTTGTAAATGTTGTTAATTTAAAATTTATAAAGAATAAAGAAGTAAAAATTTGTGTCTAAAAATGTGTGTAAACTACATTCTTCTTTGTTCCCTAAGTATATAACAAATTATCTTTAAAATTTATTCTAAGCATCCCAAGATTGACAAATTGGAATCTCTCATATAAAATTTTATGAGGTTTCAAATTAAGACTAAAGAAAGAAAAAAATACATTATTTTCTGTATTTTTTAATATTTTTTAATATGTCACACTCATTTATACACACATCCCCACATATACATATATATATATATATATATATATATATAACAGACACAATACAACTCTTTTGAAGAGTTGTAACTTTTCTAAAAAAAAATTGTAACTTTTTTAAGAGTTATATTTTTTCTGTTTATAATTTAAATTTGAAATCAAATTTAAATTAAAAAAATCAGATTAACAACTAATCCATTGAATTTATTTCAACCCTTGACGCATGCACACATACATAATTTAGTTTTCCTAACTATTTATCTCCAACAATATTTTGAATAGGACCCATTGCAAGAGCCTGTACATGTATCTTTAGTTATAAGTAGAACTGCAAGATTCTAATCATCCTTTAAAACTGTGAATTATTCTCTAGCAACCATGGAAGCATCAAGCAATCATAATTTAACTATGATGAAATAAATTTGGCAGGAGACATGAACAGATGAAAATGAAAGGAAAAAACCAAAATTTTTCGTGGATGGCGCAAGCTGTGAATTAGAGTTCCATCAGTGAATTATTATATCTAAAATTTGGTCACGATCAAGTCTACAAGTTCCCCTCATGAAATTTCTACATGACGAGTTGAGCAAAGAAGAATGAAGAAAAGGCCGATAATTTCAGGATAAATATCGCCGAAGATTTTTTTCACAATAGAGAGTAAAAGGAAGAACTGAGGAAGAAAATATCTAGAGGGGCATGGAAGCGGACATTTCCGAGCCTCTGACCAACATGTAAAATCATCAACATCCCCTAAGAATAATCTATGGAGAAAATATTATAATCTCAAAAGATATATCTTTTAAGATTTTAGTCTTTGAATTTATTTTACACATTAATTTTTTAAAATTTATAATTCATTATATGTATAGGGAGCTTAAACAAACTCCAAAAAAACATAAATGGAAAGTAGAAGGCGTAGATCAAATTGGGTATTTTTTTGTCCTAATAGTACTGCGACCCAACCAACTGATTTTTAGCCACGCATTCCAAGAAAAATCTGGAACTTAACGGCACCCGTTCTCTTTTCACTCTCTCCACTGACGCCAATGCTATATACTTACAATCAAACACGCATTCCATCCTTGTTTCCAACATATTCTCAGAATCTTCTTTCTCTATAGGCCACAAAATTCCATCAAGTTTTTTTACTTTTCGTGCCTACAAGTAGCTGCTGAGCCGAACCACCACCACCACCACCGACCATTGTTGTGTGACCATGTGCGTACAGGACACCGAGCAAGTTGGCCCAGATATGGAAAACCCAGATAATAGAAGGAGGTCTTGGCCTTTGCATTGTAACCTCTTGCATACCCCCATGGAAAAGGAAACTCCTTTTAGAACTTCCAGCGATTGGAATATCAGTGTTGAGAATTCATTTCCTGTAAGTTATATTGCGTTTTCTTTTTTATCCTCTACGTTGAAATGGTTTCTTCTCAAGCTTTCCTTTTTGTTTTCCTTTTAAGTTGCCAATTTCTTCTCCCTTCTCCCTCCTTTCTATTGGGTTCATTTTCTGTAAAAATTGGGTTATTTTTTTCCAAAAAAAACAAAAAACAAAACTTCTATGTTGAAATGGTTCATTTCCTAGGATGCCATTTTCTTCTCCCTTTGTAGGGGTTTTGGGTGTTTTTCTTTTTCGTTTTGATACTGATAATAACTCTTTATGGATCTACTGCCTGTTACTGGTGTCTTCTTTGCCGTTAGCCTTCTATTCTGGTGGCTATTTTCTCTCTTCATTTTTTGTTTTTCTTTCTGTATTATAAACGAGCTTTTGTCTATACTCTTTGAAATTCGAAATTTTTGTGAATTCGCGCTTATTATGACCCTGCAATCTTGGAACTTGCTTAATTTTCTTTTCGGGTTGTTCTCGAAATCATCTGATGCTGCATCCCTTATGTGAAATTGTTCAGCTTCAATTAAACTTTACTGTTAGTTTGAATTGGATAGCTAGAGAGTGTTTTCCTCGGCTTCTACTATTTCGTTTTCCTTCACTTTTTTTTTTTTTCTTTGTCAAGTTATAGATTATTTTCTAGCTACTTTTCGAGTTTTACATTGGTTTTTTATTTCGTTATTTGTTTCCGTCCATATATAGGACTGCTCATCCTTTTGGTTAACGCTTCTTATGCCTCTTCCTTAGAAAGCCTTCCATGTAAATGAAATACGAATAAGATATATGATTTCTATCTTTTGCTATTAGTTTAAATGCTACAAAACTTTGGCTGCCTCTTACCTAATAAATTTTAAATTCTCCTTGAGATAATATTATTTTCGTGATAGAGTCATGTAGTAATCATCTGATCTGAGGTTTATAGTGATCAGAAAATTTCTCCGATTTGATTATCAAAGATTGGCTGATGCTATTGATTGCTAATGATTAAATTTAACAACTTTGGGACAAATATTGGTTGTTGAATGTGTTTCTGAAATGTTAGCATAATTTGTTGGTGTTCTTTATAATTATACCTTTCCAGAAATGATTAATAAAAACTGCTTTTCAGCTGGAAAGCATAAGTGAGGACACAGTGACTGCTGACAAAATACAGAACCAGATAAACTTTGTCCCTGCTCTGCGATCTGGAGAGTGGTCAGATATCGGAGGTCGCTCTTATATGGAAGATACCCACCTCTGCATTGGAGACTTGGGAAAGAAGTTTGGTTATGATCTACCCGGTGGGGAAGCTGTTTCCTTTTATGGGGTAAGCCATCCAACCCATTAGGCTTATTTGTTGTTATGGTCATGAATTTCGATTTTAACTCTTCTGCTGATGTCTGGATTTTGTAATAGTATAAGAAAAAATTTCAAGAATCCTTGATCTATGAGTAAATAGGGAACTGGCAAGCAAAAAAGGATTTCTTGCTTCGATTATGACATGGGAAGGATTTTTTTTTTTTTTAAAGGAATCAATAATGGAGCATTGAGTTGTAAAAAGGTATCTGCATGTTAAATTTTTGTCGGGAAGTCGCCTTCCTGGGAAGACATGTTTAATAAGTAGTCAGTGACCTTATATTGTCGTTGTCAGTGTAGCTTCTCTTACATGTTTAGTAGCCAATATGGGAAAACTATAGGTCTTTGATTAAGAATGAGATACCAATGCTTTTGAAGGGGGGAAAAATTATAATAATAACCCCACTTCTGGGTGATAACTTAGATTTATGCTGTGGTTTTATTTTAGTCCCACGGGAGCTGTGGTTGCATAGCCATTCTTAAGTATAGCGTGACAAAATATGGGAAAAATCAGCTGGATTTGTACTTGTTTCATAAAATCAGTATATATAAGGAAACTTTATAGAGTAAATTACTATTATTGTCCGTGAAAGATAACTAACTTCTCAATTTAGTCTTCCAAAGTGTAACCCTCTCAATTTAGTCCTTTAATAATTTTTTCTCAATCATTTTCCTCCTTTTAGAAGACAAAATTGAGAAGTTAGACCTGTGACTTTGACAGATAGAGGGATGAAAATGATTGGGAAAATATTATTGAGGGACTAAGCTGAGAGGGTTACACTTTAGAGGACCAATTTGAGAAATTAGTTATCTTTCAAGGATGGAAACATTAATTTACTTAACTTTATATATAAACATGGCTGCATTTTTTTATTAGCAGCTTTAGTTGTACAGCCATTGTGAGGTCTGAGTTGACAAATGAAGATGTAAATGAACAATTTTCGCCTTGAATGAAGAAGATACGCACCCCTCTAATGAGATTTCAATATGTAAATTGCAAATGTTTTGATGTGCAGGTATTTGATGGACATGGAGGGAAGAATGCTGCACTATTTGTCCGTGACCATCTTCCAAGAGTGATTATTGAGGATGCCGACTTTCCTCTGGAGCTAGAGAAGGTGGTCACAAGGTCATTTTTAAAGACAGATGCTGCATTTGCTAAGACATGCTCTCTTGAGTCTTCCTTGTCTTCTGGTACGACTGCATTAACTGCAATTATATTTGGGAGGTAAGCACCTATCTCCATTCTTCTTGGCCTTTATAACCGTGGCATAAATTTCCATCCCATATTTGTGGATTGACCCTTTCATATGACGTGTGCTTATATAATATAAAAGCAAATAACAGATGTCAAAATGACATACTGACATTCAAGTTAGATGTGGTGCCAAAAGTTGAGTTTTATTTCTTCCCTCTTTTCAGTCATATATAGGCTTCCATTAAGGATTTGTTCTTGTATCTGGCTCACTCTGAATCCCTTTTTTTTTCCCCAAATAAATGTTTTGCATAGCAAAAGTCATTTAGTATACTAATATCTTAAATATCATGGAACAGGATGCCAAAGTATAAGATATCAGAGTAATTAAGAGTCGCCTCTTTGATATGACAATTGAAAGTTGTCATAAAAAAGATACAATTGATTTTTTTAAAAGAACAAGATTAAAACTTCTAAGATGTGGCATTCCTATAATTTTTTGGTTGTATGAGATACCGCCAAAGTAGTGTCATCTTATCTTTTCTAGGATCTTACATCTTTAATATCAATATACTAATCACAGGATAAAGATGACGGTGCACCATACACTTCTTTAGTACTTTGTCTACTGTCGTAAATAGATTTTTAAAGCACCCCTTCAGTATGATCTGGGTTTTGAATACATCGATCATTGTTTTGTACAGGTCTTTGCTTGTGGCCAATGCTGGAGACTGCAGGGCTGTTTTGTCCAGACGTGGAAAGGCAATAGAAATGTCCAAAGATCATAGGCCCTTCTGCATGAAAGAGAGGAAGCGAATTGAGTCTCTGGGTGGATTCATCGATGATGGTTATCTGAATGGCCTGTTAGGTGTTACACGGGCACTAGGCGACTGGCATCTTGAGGGCATGAAGGAAATAAGTGAAAGAGGAGGACCATTAAGTGCTGAGCCAGAACTCAAATTGATTACACTGACCAAAGAAGATGAGTTTTTGATAATTGGAAGTGATGGAATCTGGGATGTTTTCACCAGCAAAAATGCTGTAGATTTTGCCAGAAGGAGGCTTCAAGAGCATAATGACGCGAAACTCTGCTGTAAGGAGATAGTGGAGGAGGCCATAAAGAGAGAATCAACAGATAACTTGACAGTTGTCATGGTGTGTTTTCACTCAGAACCACCGCCACCGACTATGGTGGTAGAGAGGGCAAGAGTCAGGAGAAGCATATCTGATGAGGGACTTCAGAATCTCAAGTGCTGGCTGGAAGGATAGAACATTTTTGTAGTCTGCAAGATAGCTGATTTTTTCGAGACGTGATTGGGTAAATATATTCATCTATCACACACAAAATATGCCTTCCTGCTTCTTCAAATCAATGATGCTCAGCCTAGTTGCTGGAGGATGGAGAAAGAACTGGGAAAGGTATTGTAATAAAATTTATACCGTCTTATGATTATTTTTTCCTATTGTTAATGGGAAAGCCAGAGCGCAACATATGAGAGAAGGATGATAATCTGTATCTGAGACGTTGTGTACAGAGATAAGTGCTGTAGTCATATTTTTCGTGGGTTCAAAATTAAACCATTGTAAAATAATTGTTTGTCCATCAAGCCTTCCTAGGATAGATGGCCTTTCATGAAGAATTGTATGATTTGTCTGACAAATTCTAAGATAGATCAGATCTAGCTTAAATATAGTATGTGAGGCACACAATGAACTCGGACTGGGATTCTTTGAATTGAGGAGCTTAGACAATTCCTCTGGAATGGGGAGGGAAGGGATGAGGTTTCATAATTTAATAAAGAAATGTTCAAAAAAAAATATGAGAGACATTTTAGATAAATTTCAGAGACTTTAAAGAATCCATTCTGATGAAACTTACTTATGACAAATTTATAAGTCAATTTGGATTCTTTATTCCGTCTATCTCTGCTCATTTTAATATTGCTCCTAATCTACATTGTTCGTGTTAAATTTGGATAGTTTAAATTTGATTTTTTTTAATTTAAAGATATAAAATACGAAATAAAAATAATTTTTTAATTGTCAACTTAAAACAAATGATAGATTGAAATTAAAAAATAAAAATATTAAATTTAAACTATTCAAACTAAATTTGGCAAAATATCTACTATTTATAATTAATTCAGTCTACTTAAAGTTATTAACATTAATAGACCAAGTCTATTGATGAATTCTTTGATTCTTTTTTCAAAACTAGAACCAAATTGAGTTTAGATTTTTAAAAATTTTTTGTTGAAAAATTTTTGTAAGGTTAGAAAAATAAATAAATACAAGGTGTGAGGCTAACATTTTAAAAAAGCAACTTCTAATATCAGAAACTTTTGAACTTTTTCTTTAACAGTATAGAAAATTTACAGCAAAGAATTTTAAAGGATCTTTGTTATCCTGTCTAGGTATTGATCCAATTCAATACAAATTGGCATGGTTAAAACCAGCCAAGAATCAGCTGAACTGGGAAAGTTTTAATAAACCAGTCAAACTATACCGGTTAAGCAGTTCAGCCGGTTTGTAACATTATAATATTGTAGTATCACAAACTGTCATGTTATGTTATCCAATGCAAAGAAAGAAAAAAGATTTCACTTGGAAATGATAAGTATTGGGGAGCAAGGAGTACTATCATTCTTAAAGTCAGCTCATTTGCAACGAATCAAATCAATAATCAATCAATCTTATATATTTCTTTACTATCAGTGAACAAAGAATGAGAAAAAGATACAAAGTTGAATGATGATGATGATCTCAGCAACTTCAACAATATGTCATATCCTGGGTCTTCTCTACCATCTAAAAAACAAAGGGCCTAGCCTAAATTATCATATGTGTATTTCTGCTGTTCTATTTCCAAAATCACTTTCCTGTATTCATCTTCTCTCTTATCTCAGTGCTTGCAACACGAACTAGGAACAAACCAGCAAAGAAAATAGACAGAATTAGCATAAAGAAGACACTGTTCCATCCCCTAGTAGAAATATACCCGGCCAAAAGTGGCCCAACAGCAGCTCCAACAGAACCAGTACCATCTATGATTGCAGTCACAGTAGCCAGGGCTCTTGAATTCCCGCTATTCAAGCTCTGTGTACCAAGATCAGCAGCCACAGCAGTTGTGATAAGTGAGTATGGACCATTCACCAAAAGGCCCGAAAGAAACATCAACGCAATGTTGATCAACATTGAGAGGCTCCCATAAACCCGATAGAGAACCAGAGCTGGAATTGATAGAAACAAGAACAGAATTGAAGTAACAGCCCGAGCTTCAATCATGTCAGAAATGAAACCAGCCATAACTCCACCGAGAACACCTCCAATGTCAAATATTGTTGAAAGTATTCCAGCAGATTTTTGAGATAAATGCACACCCGCGACAGCTAAAATGAAAACCAGATTAGCTAAGAAGCAAATAACATATTAACATCACAGAAAAATTAATCAGAAACGGAGACTTGTGGTAACATAAACACGGTCTCTGTTACTTAGCATTTTAATCTCCTAGTGGCAAATATTGAAAACAACATTGGGATGAAGGGGCCACTAATAGAAAAATTTTTAGGTCTCTCAGTCCACAAAAGATAGATCGGTTAAGCAACCAAGCCAATTATAATTATTAAAAAATACCATGTCAACATGGTAGGCACACATTTCAGTAAAACATTATTAGGTGTGTTTTTATAATTAGTTTGGTCTCCATAATGATACTTATCTTTTGTAAACCCAGATTATCCAATAATCTCTCACACTAATAATATGTAGATACTAATAATGAGCCAAGCGAAAGACAAATCAAATCTATGTGAAAACGTATATGTCAGCCCATAAGAACAGTTACCTGTGTGCCTTATGTAGAAGGGCAACCAATAAAGAAAAGTGTAAGCCACCAGCTTAGAGAAAAAAAGACAAAAAGCAAATGGAGCCACTCCAGGTAACTTCCATGCCTCTAAAAACCCAATTGCAGATGAAGAATCTGAATCATCAGAATCAAGGAGTTTTGCTTCCTCTGATTCCATTTTCTGCACATTCTCTACTCCATCTGTTTCCACATTCATTTCGATCTCACTTCCAGAATGCACAAATCCCATATCCTCTGGATTCACAACAAGAAACAAATACACCAAAACCCCCACACAAATGATAAGAAGTCCAGGCACCACAAACGACCAACCCCATCCGAATTCTAACACTCCAGAGGCTACAATCGAACCAATGACGTTTCCCACCGACGTATGTGAACTCCATATCCCCATTATCAAGCCCCTCTTTGATTTTCCAAACCAATTTCCCACAACTGCAACCACACAAGGCCACCCTATTGACTGAAACAATCCACAAACAATTTGAACCCCAATAAAAAACCCCAATACATGAACATCCAACCAGTAACCTAAGCCAAAGAGTATGGTAAAAATGCCACTACCCATCATCCCAAATACAAGGAACAACCTCAAATCAATCCGATCACCAACATGACCTGCCGCGTACATACCAACAGCGTAGGAAGAAAGAAAAGCGAGATCAAGCTCGCCAAGACGGTGAGTTCCCCTGGCTCCATTAAATGGGGACCAACCTGTATCGCCGGGGCTCATGCTAGAACCTTGAGTCCAATTGGAATGAATCGTGGGTCCCAGAACACTCTTCACAATGCTGGGAGGCTTTCGAGAGGCGTGGAAAGAAACATACGCAAGGAATGTGATAACAAGGACTAAGATTTGGTGAAAAAGTAGGGTTTTGTGAGGGGCTTTCAGGCTTGGGAAGAGCTTCAAAGCCGGAGCTAGGCTTGAAATCTTGGATTGCATCGACATTCATCGGGGTTCCACTATACAAAATCTAGCATAAAGACGAAACTTTTTTTTCTTTCTCACAATTATCCGAATCGGAAAACCTACGATCTCCGAGATGCAAAGGATGCTTCTAAGACTAGGACAGGAATTGCATACCGATCAACTGTAACATAATACTTGGTATGAAATCCTAAACTTGCTGCAATTTTCTATTTCCCTTTTGTTCCCCCCCTCCTCTCTCTCTCTCTCTCCAAAGAAGACAAGAACTTATATCAGCGCTCCAAACAGAGAGAAAGATGAGCGAACAAGCGATCTGGGATTGTGATTCCCGTCCCGAACGCTTTATGAATAAAGCGTGAAGGGAAGGGAAGGAATTGAGCACGGAAATTTTAGGTGAAAAGTCAAAACCTTTTGTCTGCAACGACGTGAAGGTGACTCGCGTCGACAATACCCGCGGGCTACGAAAAGCTCCGTGGTTTGACATTGCTTTTAATATATATATATATATATATATATATATTATTTTTTTTTCAATTCAGTTTTCGTATTCTATCTCATTAAAAATCCGAAAACTCCATCGTTCGACGCCGCTACCTATGACTCAATTGATGACTTTCAATCAGAAAAAGAAAAAAAAGAAACTTTAAAGATTCCTTTTAAATTCACTTTCAGGATTGTATATTGTTAAAAAAAAAATATGCAATCACAACATTTGATTTTACAAGTATTTACAAAAAACTAGTTTACTTCTCTAAATAATTGTACAATAGAAAATGTACAAGAATTTTTGTCATTTTAAATTTTAAAATGAACGGTTTTCCTCTTATCTAATTTGGAGTTCAAAATTTAAAGTCTAAATTTTTTTCTACTTAGTGAAATAAAATATTATCTTTGTAAAAAAAAATAAAAAATTAATTAATTAATTAAATCTCATATACATTCTTATTTCTTTTTATCAATTTTTTTTTATCTTTCTCCAATAAGATAATTAGTGCATCGGGTTAAAAAAATCCAAAATTCAAATTTAATGCTAATTCTATTTGGGCCTCCGAACAAGCACGGTACAGAACAATTTGAAATGTAAAAGTCAAGGAGAATGAATTAGGTATTCGACAAAAAAAAAAAAGAGAATGAATCGGGTATATCAAACAACCTTTTTGAAGAAAAAAATCTTGCTAAATTATTGGTGCAATTATGTATAAAAAAATAAAATTACCAAAATATTACATGTATTTAAACTTGAAAAATACAATAATTCACAACTTTTTGAGCTAAATGTTATTATTTAAAAAAATTGCAAAATCCTTAGTAGTACCAAATATTATAATGGGATCCCACAAATACAGTGGAAGTTGGAACCATCTATTCTGACTTTTAAAAAAACTTTTTAAAAAGCAAATTAAAAAATATGGATGTTAAACATCCATTTGTTAAATTTTTTTTTAAATAGTTACCATCCAAATTTTTAATTTTTTTTATTAATAAAGTGCAATTGAGTTGTTGAAAACATAAGTTTTAACATTCAAATTTACAATTTTTTTTATTAGTTATTGCTCAATTACACTTTGTTAAAAGTGCAATGCATGCAGCTAAGCTGCATGCATTGCTAGTGCCTATATATGTTCAGTGTGTTCAACACTAGCCTGCAATGTTGTCAAGTTAAAGAGACCTTAACTTGACTATTTAATTTAATTTAAAATTTGATTTGTTTTTCCCACATGAATGTCCCTGTCTTCTCTTCTCTTATGTATGAATCCTTTTTCTTCATAACATTACCATGCACATATTTTCTCTTCCAATCTAAATTATACATTCATCTCTTTCCTCTTCTCCAACATTTCTTTTTTTTTTTTCCTCAGTATTATACACGTCTTTTCTTCTATATTTTTCTTTTCTTCACTTTATTATTTACAACTTTAACTTTTAATTTTTTTTAATTTTAATAATTAAAGATACCCAAAGCCTTTCAACTTTTCTTTTTTGATATCAGAAAGTTAGTAAATTTGTTTGAATTGGTTATAAATATTTATTAGTTATGTTATATATTTATATTTAATTTTTTTATATTTGTTTTAGTTGCATTTATCTTTTAACTATATTTATTTTATTGTTATATTTTTTTAATTTACATATATATTTTTGTATATTTATCTTAGTTTTATATATATTTTTGTTATATTTATTTAGTGGTATTTAATTTTTGCTTATATATTTTTTTTATATTTAATTTTTTGTTATATTTAGTATGTTTGTATTAATTGTCTTTTTGTTCAATTTATTACCTTTGCATTTTTTATTTAATTAGTTTGATTTTAGTTTACATTTATTTTGTATGTTATATTTATTTTCTTTGCTATGATTTTTTTGTTTGCTATATTTAATATCTTTGCATTTTTTTGTGTCTTATATTTATAATATTTGTATTTATTTTGTTGTTGTGTCTAACTATTTTTTTAATATTTATTTTTTGAGTATTAAATTTTTGTTGTTATACTTATTTAGTTTACTTACATGAATTGTTTCACTATTTATTTTGGTGACATTTGCCATATTTATTATGTTATTATTTAATTTTTTATACTTCATTTGGTTAGATTTAAATTTTTTCCTATCTTTATTGTGTTTGCATTTATTTTTTGTGTTATATTCAGTTTCTTTATGTTAATTTTTTTATAATAATTATGACTGTTATAAATTTTGTTGTTATATCTATTTTGTTTACATTGTATTTATATTTTTAGTTATATATTTTCTTATTATATTTATTTAGTGGCATTTAATTTTTGGTTATTTATATTTTGTTTACATTTAATGTTTTGTTATATCTAGCATGTTTGTGTTAATTATATTTCTATTCAATTTATTACTTTTGCATTTATTATATTATTGCATGTAACTTTTTTGTGGTCATATCTATGTTGTTTATGTTGTGTTTATATTTATTTTGGTAACATTTATTTCTTTGCTATATAGTTATCATGTTTGTTTATTTTTTATGTTATATTCATTTTCTTTGCTGTTTATTTTTGTTATCTTTATGTCATTGGTTTTTAGTGTCTATAATAAATTTATTTTGTTTGCACATATTATGTGGTAATATTTATTTTGTTAAAGTTTATTTGTTTCTTATATATGTTTTGTTTGCAAATGTTACTATAGAAAAGAATAATGACCAATGAAAGTGAGATTATATGTATATTTGTAAATAGACAAATTTTTTATGATTCAAATGGTGTGACATTTGAATACGCCAGAATGAAGATAACGAGAATTAATTCTAATATCACTCTAAAAAGGTTGAAGCAGATGATTGGGCAAAAGTCGCGATTTTTTCCAAACCAATTTATATTGGAATTAGCATACAGGTATCTGACATCACTAAATCCAATACGATATCAAGCATGTAATTTAAAATATAATTCTGACATGCAAGAGATGTGGCAAGTGAACTCACGATTTCCATTCCAATTGACTAAAGTAAAGTTGTATGTATGTATTTCAACTAATCAAGTTGATTTAAACATTAAATTATAATCAGAAGATCATGTTACATATACACTTTCATCTACTAGTAATATGCATGATCCAATAGAACAAGCATATCTATTTAATGAATATCTTGGAGACAATTCACCCATTTGAACCACAGGCCAGTTATGGGCAACAATATAACATTTCTTTGACGGATTACACATTTTAGTCGAGTTCATCCTATCAAACAATTAGTAATATTCTATCTCAATCTCCCATGATTGCGACAAAAGACTTAATGGATGAATTTGAGAATAAGGATGCGTATGACTTTACGATTCTTGATGAGTATGATAATGATGACAACGAAGATAATAATGAGTCTAATGAGAAAACCAACAATGGTGGGAATGATTCGGCAGAACTTGTGGTGAATGAAAATGGGAGCAAATATAATGAGTAGCAATTGCATTCTTTTCATGGGTTAATATAGAGGCAGTAAGTGGTCTTAAGTTATCTGAAAGAAAAGTTTTTATGAATTTTAGCAACAACCAAGAGTTGTATATCAACATGCAGTATACAAATATAAAGGCACTACGTCGTGCGATTAAGCTATACTCCATTCGAGTACACGACACATTTCATGTTCACCATTCTTCTATATAAAATGAAGAATATCAGTGTATTAACTATGATTGTAGTTGCAGTTGAGGGGTTAAAGCATGTAAAAAAGCAAAAAAAAAACACATTAGGAGATTACACAGTATGATGGACTACACACATATCTTTTTACGATATTATCCCAATATTACTCTAAGTTAGATTATGATGTTATATCATCTTGTATTGTGGCAATGGTAACTGATTAGCTAGAGAAAAAAGTTTTTCAGATCATTAAGAGAATGCAAAGTTTGTTTGGCTACATTGTTTCTTATAGAAAGGTGTGGAAGGCAAAACACCGAACTATTGTCTTTGCTTTTGATAATCGGGAGAGCTCCTATACTTTTATTGTCGAGGTGGCTAGCTACTATTTAGCATTTCATGCTTAGCTTAGTGGTATATTTCTCAAACAATTGATGTCAACAAAATAATTCTAATGGGCAGCCTGTAGAGATATTTAATCAAGTATTCTGAGCATTCAAGTCATACATTGATGCATTTGAATATCTTAAATAAATTGTCCAGATCGATAGGACATTCTTATATGAAAAATACAAAAGCATATTACTTATGTTTGTATCACAAGATGGTGACAAGAAAGTTATGTCCTTTGTATTTGTTATAGCGGAGGGAGAGACACAAGGAGCTTGAACTTGGTTTCTTTTCAATCTCTAGATGATTGTCGTCAAGAAAAGAAAGGGAATTTGTTTGATATCAGATAGACATCCTTCCATTGTATCTGTCGTCTCTGATTCAAAAGGTGGATTGTAACCACTATATGGGCATTATGTTTTCTGTATCTGGCATGTGGATTGTAACCTGCATAAAGTACATTAGAGGAATTGGTTAAAGGAAAAATTCATTAATATTGGATATACATATGAACATCATATTGTTGATGAAAAATTGACCGAGTTAGTACTTTTACATGGTCCGGCAGCCATTTGGATAGCCAACATTCCCAAGGAGTAATGATCACGAGCCTATGACACAAAGAATCGATGTTATGATCATATGACAACAAATTTAGATGAAATAATGAATGGTGTCCTTAAAAGTGTCCGGAGTTTACCTATAACTGGCTTTACAAAGGCAATTATGTGGAAGTTAAATAGATACTTTGTCGAACAAGTTCAACAGATACATACACAACTAGCAATCCGCCAAGTATTTTGTTAGACTTTAAACAAAAAGTTGGCTCCAATTATACAAGCTGCCTCTGCGCATGTAGTTCGAGCATTTGACAAAAGAACGACATCCTTCGAGGTTGATGAGTTATATGATGTCCAAAATCAGCAATTTGATTGGTATTACAAGGTCAACTTAGTTGAATATAAATGTGATTATTATGAGTTTCAGGTTAAAAAATACTCTCATCAATATGTTGTTGCAGCCTATGTTAATGTTAGTCTTGATTATCTTCAATTTGTTGGCCACATTTTTTGCTTAGAAACAATACGTAGTGCATACAACAATAAATTCCAACCTATTGGGGGCAAGATTCATTGGCCACAAATAGATTCTCTAAAATTAATTCTTGATCCATCGATGATTGAATTAAAGGGCACCCATGTTCAACGTACATACACAATGAGATGGATTGGATACAACTGGGTTAGCCAAGCAAGTGTGGGTTATATAGAAAAATTTGTCATAATTATTTCACTTGTCCACTGTCACCTCACTAAACAATAGTAACACCAAGCTTTTATATGTATATGTATAAAATATTATGAGTTAGGACCTTGCTTTTAAATATATCTTACCTTTATGTATACAAATCAAGTATTATTACACGTGAACATGTATATGTATGGAATCTTGACTTGAATGTTTATGGGTTTAGACCTTACTTCTGAATGTACTTTATCTTTGTGCACAATAACCAATTATTATTGTCTTTGATGATTAAAACTTATCTTATTTTGTATTGTTTACAACATAATGAGATATATAGGAAGGTTAGAGTAATTACGCATTCGCAGCAGGTCATTCAGCCAAGGTCAGAGGATGATTCCCTTTTGTATTTTTAGACATGACACGTCTCTAGATACGACACGTGTCATAGGCTGTGTGATTTGACCATGTAAGATAATCTCGCACTTATATTATTTTATTTTGTCATTATGTTTCACCTTTACTTTATTTGATTCAATTGTAATAATGTGCGTATAATGTTTTATACGTTTTTTTAGAATGATTGAGTGCTCTGGCCATGATGTATCATGTATATTAATCATCTACTTTCGTCTCCTTTAGCTATTTTTAACTATCTTTGACAGGCCAGATTTTATGGCGCTACATGACTAGGTCAATTTGAATATGATCCATCACTTAAGTTAGTGTTTATGGAGAGATGACGACATGAGACCTATATTTTTTATACTACATACAAAGAACACACAATCACTTTATAGGATATTGCTATACAGTTGGGCTTCCTATGCATAGGGAGGTTTGTCATTGGTCGCACAAATTTTATATGGCCGTAAATATGTAAGTGGCTACTTGAAATTACACCACCAGATAATAAAATAATTAGACAAATGGTCCTCATTAGTTGGTTAGCTGAGTACTTCAATGAACTGCTAGATGTTGTAAATGACAAAAATGTGCAACGATTTGCACGTACATATATATTGAGGTTGATCAGTGGTTTTGTTATATCGAATAAATCTAGTCATAAGGTGGATTTGATGTAACTTCCATTGTTGTAGGATTTCGAACAATCAGGCGAATATAGTTAGGGATTTGCACTATTAGCTTACTTGTACAAAGAGTTTTGCAATGCAACTAACCTTAAGGAATAAAATATGAGTAGTTGTCTGACCCTACTTCATCTCGGGGTATGGGATAGATTTTCAATGTTAGGGTCACAAAGACTTCCACAACCAGATTCCCAAACAAATATCTATCCATTACTACTTCTTTTAGAGTTTAGGTAAGACATGACAAATAATGTATAAATATTACATCATTTCAAAACAATTTATTTCTCTATCAACATGTTGTGATATGTTTTCTTGGAACTACAGATAAAAAAATGTGGGACGACTTCCTCATCCTAGGGTCATAGCTTTATGGGAATATCAGATTTTGTTGGATACAATGCGAGACAATGAGGTTTATTCACTTTATATGAATTGATCTTTATTAAATTAACTATTGTATATGATGTATTTATTATGACATTTTTATATTTTGTGCATAGATCATTTGGCAACGATATAAATCAGACAGTGTGCAAGATCTTATCCCACAATATTATTTGGCGTCTCAAGACATTTGACTAGCTTTAATGTCCTTATTTGCTTTCATATCATCGAGTGGTACCACGTAGATCATGTGCTCCGCTAGTTTGGAAGGTAGTAGCCAATCTCTATTTTTCCAGTCAATTTAGGGGCTTGCTATATATTGCAACTGTGAGAAAAAATATCAACGAATTAGTAAGAAAAGCATATAGGCTTTATTAAGGCATATAATGCATGGCTACAACTCACGTGCCTATAGCTACAACTCCTATGGATTACACTTCCAAATACATGTGATGGTACTGAACTCGTATTCGTCAGTAGATCCACCCTTCTAGTAGTATTGCTAGTTTTACGATGCATTTTTTACTTGTCACCTTTATTATTATTTTTTCTTAATACATCTTATATCTTAGTTTCATCAACGTAACTTTTTTTTTCAAGTTGATATTGCTGATGACCTGTATAGGTTAAGCACTCAAGAGCCTTCACAAATGGACTATCGTGACTATCGAGAAAGGGAAAGTCATAACCAAATAAATATCATATTAACTCTCGAGGAACAACGCTTCATGATGGTCTCCCAACCTGCTCTATTTGCTCTTGATTTACCATAATCAAAAATTTCGAAAGACAAGCTAAGCAAGAAATGTGAAGGTTACATGTCAACCCGATTGCCCCTTTATTAACCCTGATGAACAAAATTGTTATGGCATCGGTACTTCAGTATCATTTGTGCTAGATGGAGATGTTGTAACACAACAACACTTTGGTACAGTTGATCCACTTCTCCTATACTGACTAACCAATATTTAGACTTTAGAGATGCTAGTCCCTCCAATCATGTACATCATTCATCATTGTTGCAATTTGAATTTTTTGATCCTTCTCAATTTACGTCATTTATATCATTATTTGATAACACAACAATTTTTAATACTGAATATGGTGATCAATTGTTTAAAATGGGGGATCATCATATCATGCGTTCGTGGCCCCTCAACATCCAATTCCTCTAATGTATTTTCCTATGTTTAATTTAAATTCTTCATTGCCTACTCTTATTAATAATCCATCAGATCAACATGAAAAACCTATAAGTCAAGGGCGACCACAATGTAAAAGATGAAGAAATTATTGTAGTATCGACAGTCACTATTCTTGATATACATATATGATTAAATAAATTATTTTTTTATATATTGTTAAAAATAATATTAGTAGTATTAATTCAGTTTATCCCTATTTAAAAGCATATTATATTTATATTATTATTAATTTTTGACGCAATAAGTTATAATTTTATTTATATCTCCATATAATTTTTTATTTTTCTCTATTTTAATTTATTTTATTTATTTATTACCTCAATAATTATTTTTTATTAGTATTTACTATCTAATTTAATTAATTAATTAATTATTACATAACCAATATTAATTAATTAATCATACAACTTAATTATTAATTTTATCCAATTAATTATACAATTATTATTAATTTTTGAACAATATCACCAGCTCATAAAATAAATTAATACAAACTAATTTTAACTAATTAATCATTCAATAATCATTACTAATTTTAACTAATTAATTATTACCTAATTATATACTAATTATTAGTTAATTATGTACTAATCATTATCTCTTCATTATATCCCATAAATCAAGTTTTTTGTCTTAAAAATCGTGCCACACCAAAGTTGAAATGGATGAATCCGACTTTAACCAATTTGTGAAATTTGGGGTAATTATTTTTGTCCAACGTGGATTTGACTCAATATTTAATAAAAAAGAAGGATTCTAATAAAAAAAAAACCATCATTCACACTATTTCACATTTAGGAATAAAATGATAATATATTACAATATCCATGATACCATCAACACAGATACAAAAGATGTGTCTCTGTCCTCGCCAGTCGCACACCTCTTTTCTTCAAAGTCCGAACTCCGAAACGCTTTTACTTCCTTTTCCTGGTGGGAAGATAAATGTAGACTGCTACTTCAGGGGCATAGGAGGAGCTCACTACGGGTCGTTAAATAGCTATGCCAAATTCAGAACGAAAACATCAGATGCTACAGAGAACTTCGAATTCTGCTAGCGTCACATCATTTGTTGATGAAGATCCGCCGCCTGCTGTGCCAGTTCCACCATCATAGCCTCATCAAAGAATTTGCTGATGCTAACATCCTCACTCATTCCCTGACAGATTGAATGCAACAGCAACCCATATTAATAGATGTTCCTTCTCCAATATATCACACATGAATAATTTATAACATTCCTTCAACTTTTGTCTATAATACTACATCGCTTTACTTTCTATTTGAAAATTTTCCCCTTTTGACTCAAAGGGATACAGCAAATTATCGGTAGACATGGCTTAGATAAGTATGAGTTACTTATTAGTTATTGCCATATTGTCATCAGATCCTGAGCATCCATGATCATGGTCTTTAGCAGGAAAAGTACTATATAGTAAACAGCTTTTCCATACTCCGTGAAAGAACAAAATGGCAGATATCAGTTTAATTGCCTTGCCTAACAATTGCGTTAGCTGAAAAGTAAATCACATTCCTCAAGACAGAAATTACAAGGAAACTAAAAATAAAACAGAACATATAATATAAGAAGCAGAATCCTGCGACTAATAATATATATTTTTTCAGCAAAAAGGGTAATTCATAAAAAAGCAAGGCGACAGTACATGCCACTAACGATATTCAGAAATTAAAGACCCACTATTAATAGGAAACTTATACTAGGCAGTGATGCAAATGCAAAGAAAGAGAAAAGCACTATACCTTTCTACGCCTTGTTTTTACCATAAACTCGCGGGCAAGATGCTGGATTGGCGCTGGTTCAAGTGGACGTAAAACAATGCTCTTGTCCAGAGGGTCTCCAGGAACAATAGCCCAATGATCAAAAACTGAGGCGCAAAATGCTTGACCTTGTGTATGGTATCTCAAATCTGTCTCAAATCCAAAAGACTCTATCACGGGCAAAAATGCCTGAGGTAAAAGGTTGGGAAAAAGTCAGTAATCCAGGTTTCAGATGCACACGACAAAATTCAGTATATTCTCAATCCCATGGTAAATATGAAGAAGCAATTTCTACACGAACAGATTCTACATAAAAACTAGCCACAACCTTGACAATATAAGCCGGGGTGCCTGGTTGAGGAACATCGGCTGTGACATGTCCACGTCTGCGAGATAGCACAGTGTAGATTGCAGAAACACAGTCGATTGGTGTTTGAATCTGAAGAAACAGCCAAAAGAATAACTTTAACGTGCCATCAAAACAAGTTTCAATTTCCTATATTAGGAGTCATATCTCATCGCACAAATTGTTCTCCAACACTATTACTAATCAGTGACAAGCACACAAATTGTTGTATTACCTTCTATAAAATAATATTATTCCTGCCATATTTAATTTCATGTGTCTTATAAAATTGCCATCATACTTTAGAGGAAAACAAAGTTCAATTAGACCACCATGTAAACCATAGAGATGAGCACCAACAGAGCAGTAGTACAATGGCACACACCTACACTGGTCTTTGGACCAAGCCCCTAATGGAATGAGGGTTATCACCTGATCTTGAGTCCTAACCCTGACCCTCAACTGTAGGAATTATAGTAGGCTACAATCAATTGTTTTTGTTTTAAATAAAAACGGATTGATTTATGATCCATGAAAGATACATTTGGACCCTCTTATTATTAGTGATCCTATTATTTTGGGCTGAATATTTAATTGATTAGTATAGATGAAAGTGCGGACCCATAGCTCATAGGCCCATAATGGGTGGGTACTAGAGTTTTATTTAAATTTGGCTAGGTCCCTTCTGTGTTCACGTCAAATACAAACTCCACAACTTACCCCATTATAAGTTGTGATAGGGAGTGTGAATCACAGAAGAAGCCCTAATCTCTTCAAACTTTCAGACATTCAGAATCAACAGGGTATCCTAAATCTGTGGCCATGTTTTCTGCAGGTAATTAATCTAGTATTTTAATTTCATATAATTATCTTCAATTTATTCTTAAATTTGGTATTAGAGCCTCAATTATATGAATTAGAATCTAATAATTGGTTTGAAGACATGAATACAAGCTTCAAAACTTTAATCTTTTGTAATTTACACCCATGCAAATTTTGAAACCTTAATTGGATGATTTTCATGTAATTGAAACTTGAAACCTTAGGGCTTTTATAGAATTTGAAATTTTGAATTAATTGGTACCTGAAATTCAAATTATCGTGAATCATAGATGGGGAATTTTGAATTTGAAATTCTTGATTAGAGTTTCAAGCTTGAATTTCAATTGTCACAAATTGTTTTAAATTGTTGTATAATTTTCGAATATAGTGTTTCTTGTAATAATAAGAGACAGAATCACATACCAATTGCATCAAAATTTTCAAATCCCACAAGAATTTCAATTCGAAATTCATAGTTAGGATTCATAAAATTGAATTCGAATTCTCACAAAATACCTCAAATTGATGAATGATTTTCAAGTATTTTGTTCCTTGTAATCATATAAAAGAAACCCACATATCAATTACATAAAAAATCAACAATTTCCATGAAAAATTCATTCGAAAAATCAGCCCGTTTTTAGCGTCGGTCTTAGGAAGGAATTCATGTGAAAACGTCTCAAATCCTTAATTAAAATTGGGGCTTTTGAAGTATATGTGTTTAGGATGATAGTATAAACAAAAAACACACAAAAATTGCAAGAAAAACGAGTCAGAACTCGTTCTCCATGCCGCCGGTAACGAAACAAATTTCTTGCATAAGAAAGCCTTCAAATCCATGATAATAATTGGGGATTTTGGTTCCAATAGATTTAGAATGAGATTATGAGTGAAAACCACATAAAAAACGCAAGAGGGCTCCAAAAAACAAAACCCGACTTAGAAACCCATGGGTTTGCATGACCCGTTTCTTCTTGCAGGCTGACCCGCTAGAAGAGGAAGACAACCTCCACAAGTTTGCCCACTGACGCTTCTGGAGAGTGAGGGAGAGTGTGACTTTTACAAATAGAATTTTTCAGTATCGTTTTTTGCGTTACAATCCATATTTTAAATGTGATTTTTTGGAATATGTTTTATAATTTTGTAATTGTTATAAATATTTTTTATATAAATATTAATATATAAAATATTTTTTAATATTTATTTGGATGATTTTTTGAAAAGTGATACATTGAAAAATTAATTCATTATATTTTGAACCTTATGATGATGTTCACTCTCCATATATAATAATATATATTTGTCTACTTTCAGCCTAATATATATGTCTTAATATGTTTGTTTTAAGAAATATATATTTCTATTTTAATTGTATTTGCATGAAACCTCTTTGGGAATGCTATAGAATTTGTTTATGGACAGTAGGGGTGTAGTTTTTCATCCCCTTAAAGACTGTACCATAATTTTGGACAAGATGTAAGTAATTCCTGTGCAATGAGTTTTATAAATTATTATGGATAATTAACACCAAAGTGGAATTATTTATATTAATGCATAAAATTTCCTTTGTAATTTGAGGAAGGTTTCTAATTATCTTATACTATAATCGACCCAAAGGGGGTTATTGTATGTTATAATTAGGAGTTAATTTGGGATGAAGTTAATGGGGAATATATTGGTCTAAGATATTTATCTGCCTAAAGGGGATAGATATTTGAACCCAATGTATTCTCACTGATTAACTCATCTGAAGTTCTGATTTAGGTTGTGACCTTGATTTGTACATTTTGCCCAAAGGGGAATGTACTTTTTTGTTGGCCTCATTGTGATAGCTTGTTTTAATTAAAGCTATATATAAATTGCCCTTATTGTTTGTCCTAATGCATTCCAATTTTGCAATTATCTTTTCTATGAATAATTGTTCTGCTTCAATTGAAATTTTAACTGGATCAAATTATAACAAGTGGAACCAAGACCTAGAATTCTCCTTAGGAATTGTTGACTTTGATCTGGCACTACGCGAGAGTAAGCGTGAAATGGATGAGAAGAGTACAACTGAACAGAAAGAATTCTTAGCCATATAGGAGAGATCCAACAGACTTAATTTGATTGCCATTAAGAGGACTATTTCTGAGCACCTACTTAGTGGCTTACCAGAAATCACAAATGCTAAAGAATTTCTTACTATTTTGGGAGAAAGATACCAAATATCTAATAACGCTGAGTCTAGATATCTTATGAAAAAGTTGACTGATATGAGGTATGACAACAATGAGGGAGTAAGGGAGTTCATTTTAAAGATAGCTCACATCCAAACCAAGCTGAAACCCTATAACATTGACTTAAATGAGAATTTCATTGTCTCGCATGCCTTAAACTGCTTACCTGCTGAATTTACACAAATCAAAACCGCCTATAATACTTTTGGTGAGAAGTGGACCATTAATGACCTTATTACCAAGTGTGTGGCTGAAGAAGAAAAATTAAAGAAAAAAAAAAGAATGACCTATCCTGTGAGCTAGCCTTTTTTACTTCCCATGATAAACCCCATTCTAGTAATGGTAATTGGAAACATAAGAGAAATCAATTCAATATTCCTCATAAGAATCAAAGTTCAAGAAAACCAGGCAATGGTCAACAACATGATATAAGAGGTCATAAATCAACTCTCATTAAGAAAAACATATGGTGTTTCTGGTGTAAGGAAAAGGGGCATAAAAAGAATGATTGCACAAAATTCAAGGCTTGGCTAGAGAATAAGCAGAAATTTGGAGGAATTCAAGAACCTGAAGAGACCAAATTTGAGAGAAAGCAAGATTAGGGTAGCAAAGAATCTTAAAGTAGTGTTGGAGTCATGGGAGATGTCATTTTAGTGTTATCAACCGAATATGAAACTGTTTTGAAAGACTTTTTTTTTATGTACCTTCTTTTAGGAAGAATTTGATTTATGTTTCTTGTTTAGATAAATTTAATTTTTATTTTAATTTAATATTAAACTCCCAAATTATTGGTTATAGACATTTAGTGGATGATTTATATAAATTATCCTTGGTTTTTGACAATATTTTATCATCTTTAAATATTTAGGTCTAAAATTAAAGAAAAATTTCTTTTATCATTGCACAAGTATTTAGGACATACTTTTAAGGAAATAGTTAAAAGGTTAATTAAAATTGATATTTTACCTTTCTTAGAGTTTGACAATTTAGAGACCTGTGTAGATTGTATTAGAGGAAAGTTTACTCAAAGTAAAAAGAAAGGTGCGACTAGAAATTCAAGTCTTTTAGAAATCATTAACACAAATATTAGTGGATTCTTTTCTCATATTATTTGTAATAATAGGTTCTTTATCACTTCATTGATGATTTCTATTGATTTGGCTATCTTTATTTGATTAAAGAAAAAATATGATACTTTTGAAAAATTTTAAATTTTTAAAATTAAGGTAAAAAAATAATTAGAAAACAAACTCTAATTACCTCCTCCACTATGCAAGTGAAGTTTATTGGTTGTTACGCTGCTGCTACTCATGTAATTTGGTTGAGAAATTTAATGACAGGGCTTTATATTGTAAATTCTGTTGTTCAGCCACTAAGAATTTACTGTGACAATAGCACTATAGCATTTTACATTAAAAATAATAAAACTCCTAGTGTTTTTAAATATCTAGAGTTAAAATATTTAAACTATCTGATATTTAGAAAAGAATAACGAAATGGTTATTGAATATATAGACACAGATTCTATATTGACTGGCCCCTTAACCAAAGGACTTTGGGCCCATTGTATTTAAAAGACATGTTGAAAATATGGGCATTGTAAGTTCTCTTGATGTGTTTGGTTAGTGGGAGTTTGAGTTTTATATTATTTTCTTATTATGTTAAACATTTTTTTGGGATACTTTTGACATTCATATAATTTGTATTCCGGCTAATTGATAATGCATTGAATTTTTGGTATTATATATTTTTGAATATATGCATCAATTGCAAAATTTTGAACTCGGTATCATTAGGACTACTATGCATGTGGTCGATGACATATTGGAGTTGAGGCATGATGGTTTCTTAACAAACCATACAGTTTATCTGACTTTAAAGCACTTGAGAGAAATTGTGAGGACTGACAAAGAAAATAATAGTTAGGCTGTTGGATCATATTGGCATACTATTTTCTTGCTGTACTCCACACTAATGACTAGTCGACGGAGTCAGTGACATTTGTAACCATGGAAAGTTTAATATCAGTAATAGATATGATAACTGACATGATTTAGTGTTACTTGGCTTTAGTAGGATGGAGTCATATTAGATATCGTATCTTGAATCATATGTTTTAAAATGTGGCCACATTACAACATTAGTCATTAGCCCGAGAGTCATTTTCAAAATAAAAATTTTTAAAATGAAGAATTGATTTTGCCCAAGTGAGAGAATGTAAGAATTATAATAGGCTACAATCAATTGTTTTTGTTTTAAATAAAAACGAGCTGATTTATGATCCATGAAAGATACATTTGGACCCACTTATTATTAGTGATCCTATTGTTTTGGGCTGGATATCTAATTGATTAGTATGGATGAAAGTGCAGGCCTATAACTCATAGGCCCATAACATAATGGGTGAGTATTAGAGTTCTATCTAAACTTAGTTAAGTTCTTTCTGTGTTCACATCAAATACAAACTCCACAACGTACCCCATTATAAGTTGTGATAGGGAGTGTGAATCATAGAAGAAGCCCTAGTCTCTTCAAACTTTCAGGCATTCAGAATCAATAAGGTATCATAAATCTGTGGCCATGTCTTCTACAAGTAATCAATCTAGTATTTTAATTTCATATAATTGTCTTCAATTTACTACCCAGGTTTCAAGACAACCATTTATACACAAAAAAAAGTATAGGAAGATGAGCATCCTCTGCTTAGATTCTGGGTAGAGCCTTGACAATCACATTTCATGCAAGCTTCATAATAGTTCAATCAAAATAGCAAGCATTTACCTCCACATAATATACTGGTTCCATAAGCCGAGGTGTAGCCATAAGGAAAGATGAATAGGCCACTCGTCTTGCTGTTGGAATGATCTGGCCAGATCCACGATGAAGTGGTTCAGGGGCAATCCTTGCATCAACTATCTTAAATTTGACATTTCTAATGGGCTCATCACACAGAGGTCCCTCTCGTGCACCCCACTGAAATCTTTTAAATAAATAAATAAATAAATAAAACTTCATAATCAATGCGCACTCAACTAATCAATGAATAGTAAAATATCACACCATTTTGCTTACCCCTGAACAATGGAATCCTTCACAGCATTTAGCAGGTTCTTGTCAACTTCAGTAGGAAGGGTGTCATCTAAGAGAATATTGGGACCCTGGGTGATATTCACACGTTACCCCAGAAGTTCAGGGACATCCCAAAAAAAAAAAGAAAAAAATCACATCTATTAATACAGCAACGAATATAACCAATAAACCAAGAAAGTAAACAGGGATCAACCACAAAAGAGACTTATGAAACGCAGTCCCACATTATCCAAACAAAGCAACTACCTACATACCTGTTTATCTCCATATGCATGTGCACCCCAAATACACAAGCATGCCAGCGTGCAAGCAGGCATGCACAAAGAAAGATAGACAGACAGAAATTTTACCTGCTTATCAGGGCCGAATGCCCAGATTGACCGCGCAGCAAGGAGATCCCAGTCATACTTTGTCTGGAAAAATTCACCTAGTTTCTTCCTATTCCAGTCAGTACTAACAATGCCGTTCTCTATGTCCTCTGCAAGACCTCTTTCCAGTGGCTCTGCAATCTAAAGAATGATTAAAGTTAGCTTGAGTGAAGTGAGCAATATATTATTCCTGATGAAAACCTACATCAAAATCAGGTAGCTACCTACCATAGTTATTTTATTCTTCTTGTTTGGAGTTTCAGCAAAACATTTCATTGATGAAGATTCAACAACAGTTTCACAAAATGAGACAACAGGATCAGCCACCTAAAATGTGACGCAAAGAACAAACTTCAACAAAATGAGCAGATTTAAACATCAATTCTTGAGCCAATATAGAGAATAATAATAGGGTAAACAGATGACCTTCACTTCTACTTCAGAATAGAGCTCTCTCAGGTCCTTCATAATTGAATCCAAGTAGAGTTCACCAGTCCCTAATACAGTGTGTTCCCCAGACTCCTCAACTTTAGTAACTGCTAAGGGATAACTCTTGCTGATTTTTCTCAGGCCCTCCACCATTTTTGGCAATTCACTCGGATTTAATGGCTCAGTGGCTGTTTTCACCACTGACAGAGTATTGAACTGAAGTGGCCGGAATATATACACATCCTCGTCATAATCCACATTACAAAGAGTGGCAGTTTTCATGATCGAAGCATCCACACCTTCAATAAGGACCCAGGAACCAGGAGGAGCCTCAGCTATGGGCATCCTATCTCGAGCTTGATACACCCATAATTTTGTTACTTCTTTTACTGTCATGTCCTCCTCATCATCTGGTGAGTAGCCCTCTCCCAGAACACGTACACTCTGCCCTGTCTGTATCTTGCCACTATAAACTCTACCAAAAGCATCAAACACGCTACAATCAGACTTTGGATACAGTTTGGTCACATTAACCATTAGTGGCCCAGAAGGATCACACTGTGCCATGGCTCTATAAATGGTAGAGTCTTTTGGCCCAGTATATATATGATCAACCTTCCTAATTGCAGCATCTTTTGGTGAAGGGATATGCTGAACAAGCATATCAGTAAAACCAGAGGCTGCACCAAAGACAGAACTACAGGCCAACCTTAGCAAAGGTCTAACATTTAATCTATAGGCCGCATTACTTAGAGTGACTCCAAGTTCTGCAAGAGTTGTCTCCACACTCTTTTTATGTTCTCCAATCACTTGGCTATATATCTTATATAGTGGTTCCAGCACAAACTCTACAAAAGATCGTTCCCCTCCACTAGCAGGGGGTTTCTTTTTGAAAGTCCTTGTATCTGGATGATAATAAACATCTCCCCAAAGACGAGAAGAAAATTTATTAGCATCCAAAGGAATTCCATGTAGCTTCCCGTATAGTTTAGCAAATGATTGCAGAGTAAAAGACCATCCAGCAGTAGCACTTGCAAAACAAACATTTCCAGCAGCTGGATCTATTACTTGTACATTGCCAGCAGTTGAAGAAGCAGCAGATATGTGGTTATTGATCACTTCCAAAGTATGCCTTAGTTTATGGTAAGCATCTTTTGGGGGTAATTTAAGTTCAGTTATTATCCTGTCAACCTAAAAGGACATATAACAAATAAGAAAAATAAGAAATCCTCGAATAAGACTTAAAATCTGCAATTGATATTTAATAAAGAATTACTTACCTTATTGATGACAACAACAATAGGCAGGCGTTCTTGGATAGCATGACGTATGGCCCTCTCTGTGTTTACCTACATTTACAATAGAAATCAATATTCTGAAGTTCTATCGTGCTAACTGCCATAAAACCACAGAGGAGATAGTACTAGTCTAATAGACAATTTTAACAAGCACAGAGGAGAGAGAAAAAAGTCTAATAGGCAGCAATCATATTGTCTAAAACTTCCATGTGAAAAGAAAACTGATAAAGCAATTAATTCAGGAAAGTTAGGGTGTGTTTGGTTGGGGGTCTTTGAAAGGGAGGGGAAAGGGATAAGATGTTTGGTTGAACAAAATTGGGAGAAGGGGTCCCTCCCTTCTAAATCCCTCCTCTCTACATTGGAGGGTTTTAGAGGAGAGGGGGGGAGAATTTTTTAATTTATAATTTATTTTATTGTTCTTTAATTTTTTTAATATTTAAAATTTTTAATATATTAACATTTAATAAAAATTAAGATATATTTTTTTTTCATCAGGAATTAAGAATAAAAAAAGATTAAAATTTATAATTTTTTTTTAAATATTGATATAAATAACTTTTTTATAAAAAAGATTAAAATAATATAAAGATAAATTTATACAAATATAATTATCTCCCCTCCCTCTGAACCAAACAATCGTCTCTCTTTCCCTCCTCTCCCCTCCCCTATGAATCAAACAGAGCCTTGGTGCAGATTCAACTTAATTAGAATTCTCTCTGCATCTGGATTTGCTTGCTCAAGTGTTTATACCTATATATCTAGTTCAATACAGCCTACGGGCCTAAAACAGTTATCTGTAAAAGGTTAACAAAGTTCCAATAACCAATTCGATCAATCGAATAAAAAAATTTACCATTACACCTTCAGCAGCATCCACAATCAACACAGCACCATCTGCAAGCCTTAGGGCGGCAGTCATTTCATCAGAGAAATTGACATGACCAGGGGTGTCCATAATATTACACAAATATGACTTTGCATTGCTATCCTCTAGTACAAGCGACATAGGAACAGCTTTGATTGATATCTTCCTTTCTTGTTCATCAATCCTAGTATCCGTATACCTCATGTGTTTCTCTCTATGTGGATCAAAGGTAGACATATGATGGGTCTGCTCCACCAACATATCCATAAACACAGTCTTCCCATGCTGCAAGTGTCCCACAAGTGCAACATTCCTAACAAGGGTAGGATTTGACATGAGCCCAAGAAGGAACTGAGACGAAACATAGGTGGACGAATCCTTCACTCCAACCTCAAACTTAATATTCCGAACAGGCTTAATGATTGGTTGCTCAAGAGGTTGCTCGTCCTCATCCATAACCAGAGTCTCAACATCTTCTCCATAAACCTCTTCTGCGGTGGGATAGTACTTCTTGTCCTCAGCAAGAACAACCTGATTATCCATATCAATATCATTGGAGGTGGTAATCCAGCCATTGGTGGCACCGGGTGCATCCTCACCGTCAGATGCTGCCTCATCCTCAGTGGGCCTGTCTGGAAGCTCTTCATCTTCGTCCTCTCTGTCACTTTCTTGGTCGGACTCAATTTCTGGTCCAATATAGTTCCCAAACTCATCATACAAGCTGTCATCCATCTTCTGCTTTCAAAAAGACGAAACAGCGCCAACCAATCAATGCACTAACAAATCTACAGAATTGAGTTATGCAATAAGAATTGGAAGAAGAGAGAGAATGAGCTTAGTGAGCGCAGAAGTTACCGGAGCTTCAACGTCGTCGAAGCTGTGAGGGTTTTAGGGTAAGAAATTGGAACCAAAGAAGAGGGAAGAAGTTCGAATGGTCCTCATCGGGAACCGCCACGTCAAACTTAAGCCCAATTGATGAAAGCCCAATTTATGGGCTAAGCCCATTATGGAACACTTTCGGACCACTCCGGCCTGGTTGCACAAGTTCTTTTCCAACTTTATCCGGCCCAACAAAGAGCACAAAACCTAATCTTCTGTTAAAGATGAATTCGAGCACAAGAAAAATGTTTTAGATAAAATGATTACGTCCCAAAAAAAAAAAGATAAAATTATGTCATTTAAGTGTTTATTTTGAATTTTTCATACATTGTAAGAATGTCAATGAACTCATTTGAGTAAGAAACTTTTATTTTCCCTTATGTTCGGGTTATGGAATTGGTGTAATAACACCCACAAGGTCAAGGACTTTACAAGTGTAATACTTGATAATTAATATATTAGGAAGACTGAAAACAAAAGAAACGAAAAAGGTAGGGAATTTTTTATTTTAATTTTAATTTAAATAAATATTTTTCTCACCTATCATTCATTCTTTTCCATCAAACTTTTAATTTCATGTCTTTTTCCTTCCTCTCCAATTTTTTTCAATCCAAACATAACAGAAATTAATTTTAGGCTTTAGTTTTGAGATGGACAAAGACTATAGTTAGTTTTTTTTGTCTAATTTAAATGTGGATAATATGTTTTGAAGTTTTAACTATATGGAGAGCATTTTGACTCATATGTACTGATAATAAAAAACTCAAATGTATAATCACCAAAACTATTTATATATATGTATATATATAGAACTATTTTTTTTTTTTTTGGAAGAACATAAAAGAATTGCTTTTGCGTTCTACGAAAATTTATTTTTTAAAAAAATTATTAAATGCAGAGGATATACCTCTGCATTCAAAAAACCAATAATAATAAGGGGAACGGCCCATAATCTATTAATTGGGGGAGGGGTGGCGATTGCGGTTTGAAGTAAGGGAGGAGCAATGGAGGGACTGGTGGGCTGGGGTTTTGGTATATGTTTTATATATGTATAATATAAAATAGATATGAAATGTTATATTTTTTTACATGTAATAAATATAATATTAGTTAAATTTTATTGCCGAATATTAAAACATAATTAATACTAATTTTATAAATTATGATTTTATAGATAAAGTTATATTTTAATTATAATTTAATAAGTATAATATATTAATAATATGCTTAATGAAATTTTAATAATAATGAATAAATTAAAATTTTTGTTGTTAGATATTTATTATTAAATTATTAAGCATGTTATTAGTATATTATATTTATATCTAAAAAAATCCTTTAAAACAAATAATATGATGTTAGTTTTTAAAATTTTAAATTTGTATATTTTAAATTTTTTAGAACACATCTTTTTCTTTGAGTTGAATATTCAATACGACATAAATATTCCATACAAAAACTAATTTTGGGTTGACGTGAGATGGTCTTTTCCTTGAGATTAAGAAGTTTTATCCTCATTGTTGAGCCAAGTTTCACTAAAGATTTTAAAATTGAAATATTGTCTGATTATAATTAATCACAATAGATTATTTAGAGACCATGGTAATGATAATAAATTATTTTTAGAACATTTTAAATATAAAAACTAAAAATCTAAAATTTTGTTTTTTATTTTAAAGAATTTTTTTAGATATAAATATAATATAATAACATACTTAATTCAGTAATAAATATTTCATAACATTTAAAAAATTATTATATATTTTAAAAAATTTCAATATATATATACACACAAACACACCAAACCCTCTCCCAAAAAAAAAAAACAATAAGAACAAGAAAACCACCACCACCCCCGACGATTCCCCTCGTCCCCCATCCCCTCGCCAATAAAGTGTAAAATCCCTAATGGGGGGCCAAAAAAATTAATAAATTATAGGAAACATGAAATAAGCCATTCCGCGTTTCTTTGATTATTTAAAAAAAAATTATTTTGAATGTGGACATATATCTTTTGCATTTAATAATTTTAATAAAGATAATAAATTTTTGTGGAATGCAGAGACAACCCTTTTGCGTTCTCTTAAAAAAAATTAAATTATATATATGAGAAAATAGTTTTGGCAATTATATATATGAGTTTTTTTTTAGGTATATATATATATATATATGAGCCAATTTGCCATACGGCGAGAGTAAAATAACCAATATGCACTTTGAAATGGTTTAGATACTTTGTGTTTCTATTGTCGCGATATTAACAAAAACTAAAATTATGAATTATTCTATATTATTCATAATTTTTATATCCTTGTGAACATACCCATATTAGTAAAATAGTTAAAATATTTTAATTCAAAATACAAATATAAAAATTATTAACATTACAATACGATTGAAAAATAATAGCAATTCAAATTCTTTAAATATTTGTTATCAATTTTTTTTATTACTTATAACATGTAAAGATATATATTCACTTAGAAACTATAACTAAACATCCATAAACTTGGCTCTCCGTTCCATTTTGTGGGTTTGCCTTTGCCAGTCTATACAACAGTTACGAAAATCCCAAAAAATGATCGAAAACTGCTTGGATAGAAAAAAAAAAAAAACAGAAGAAGATCAGATTAATATATGTAAACATAATCAAAGTAACCACGTGCGTGTTTGGAATCCCATTTTAAAATCATGTTTATATAAAAATAATAAATTATTACTTTCTCAAAAACGTAATTTTGAGTTTGAGAAACACATAACCAAACATTCCACACATATATTGAAACAGGGCACTGATATCTTTTTATTTACTTTAGCATACACACGACAATTATTATTTAAGAGGCACACGTTGGTACTTGGCACACATAACAGACAGACGCCGGAAAACACACCCAAAAAAAAAAAATTCACTGCCCACAAAAACATAGAGCTAGGATTTTGCTACAGTGAATGGTTCCATAATTATTACATTATAAGTAATATGCCATACTGCGGATATGCATATATAATCATCAGGGGGGTGGTCCATGGTGGTGGTGGTGTGGACCGGGACCGTGGTGGTGTGGGCCGGGACCAGGTGCTCCGGGTCCCGGGGGAGGAGCGCCGGGACCCGGCGGAGGTGGTTGGGGGTCGGGTGGAGGAGGAGGGCCGGGATTGGGAGGTCCCGGTGGCCCTGGTGGGTGGTGGTGAGGGTCTGGACCGCCTGGTGGTGGAGGATTGTGCATATCTTGCTAGCTGCTGCTAATTTTCTTCTTCTCCTTGCTCAGATTGAAGCTATAGATGGTGAAGCACTGTGTGTTATGGCTTGTGCATCGATCTATCTATCTATCTATCTATATATAAACATCAACCGCTGTTTTCTGGAAGGAAAAAGGGAACATTACCCTCAACCATCTACTAGTCAATGCCCATGTTTGTTTCTGGTAGTTGGGTAACTAAAATTCTTGGATCTGTCTAGATGAGAGAAAACCAAAAATGAAAAAAGTTCAACTTCACTTAATGACAAAGAGTAATTAATTAAGTCAATTACCCTGGAGGAAGTATGTGACGTCTGAAGCAATACAATTAACCAAGTGTATGGTTCAAATTTCCCCATAGTTGAATATCAAATACATAATTTCTCTTGGAAGTATAATTAAGTTTAAATTTTATCAAGAATCAGCTAGTGGTGTAGTCCAAATTCTTCAAATTACCCATTTGATAAATAAGTCATCATGGTGTAGATTAATAGCGAACATTTAAAAAATAAATAGAATAATTGTCGTGCTTTATTATTAAACTTTTGCTTGCATGCTTATTATAATAGTAAAAATAATTGAAACCTCAGACTTCTGCATTGGTTTTATTTTTCTTGAGAACGCGAGCTAACAATATCCACGTCCATTTTTCATATAAATAAAAGAAACAAGGAGGGCACACAGTACCCGTAGTGGGTCAAACTGAAGCGGGGCATTAATTCCCTGCCTACATCCAAAAGCTTACTCATATATATATATATATATATATATATATTCACTTAAAAACTATAATTAATGAAAAATTACAATAAAAAACCTATATAGTATAAAATTTATAATAAATAATCTTAAAAATTAAAATTATTATTACAGTTTATCATTACCATTAAATTTTAAAGAATTTATTATCAATTTTAAAAAATTTACTATTGAGTGTGAGAAAATACTAAATTTTTTTACATCCATTAATAAATGTTTTAAAATTAATAATAATTTCTCAAAATTTAATAATAATTATGATAGTTAAAAATAATTTTAATTTTTAAGATCATTTATTATAAATTTTATATACAGAGATTGTTCGTTCTAATTTTCCCTATAATTAAACATACACAAACCACGCTCTCCGTTCCATTTTTTATGGGTTTGCTTTTGCCAGACTTTACAATAGTAACAAAGATCCCATAAAAAAATGATCGACAACTGTTTGGATAGAAAACACAGAAGAAGATCAGATTAATATATGTAAACATGATCAAAGCAACCACATATATGGAAAACATGGCACTGATGATCTTTTTATTTGCATTAATACTCACGGACGCCACAATAACTAGTTAAGAGCCCGCCACAATAACTAGTTAAGAGGCACAAGTGGATAGTTGGTACACATAACAGACAGACGCTGGAAAACACACCCAAAAAGAAAAAAAGAAAACTTCACTGCCCTCAAAAATTAACATAGAGCTAGGATTTTGTTACAGTGAATGGCTCCATAATTATTACATTATATCATACTGCGGATATGCCTATATAATCAACCGCGGTGGTGTCCATGGTGGTGGTGTGGGCCGGGACAAGGTGCTCCAAGTCATGGGGGAGGCGCCCAGGGACCTGGCGGAGGCGGGTGGGGGCCGGGAGGAGGAGGAGGGCCGGGATGGGGAGGTCCTGGTCGGTGGAGGTGAGGGCCAGGAGGGGGAGGTTCCGGTGGCCCTGGTGGGTGGAGGTGAGGGCCGGGAGGGGGAGGTTCCGGCGGCCCTGGTGGGTGGAGGTGAGGGCCGGGAGGGGGAGGTCCCGGTGGCCCTGGTGGGTGCAGGTGAGGGCCAGGAGGGGGAGGTCCAGGTGGCCCTGGTGGGTGGGGGTGAGGGCCTGGACCGCCTGGTGGTGGAGGATTGTGCATCTTCCCAGCAGCTGCTGCTAATTTTCTTCTTCTCCTTGCTCCAATATGGCTTGTGCATCTGTCGATCTATGTATCCTTGTACTTATATCTACAAGCATGATCCGTCGTTTTCGGGACGGAGAAAAGTAACATCAACTTAAGAATCACGAATACGGCAACGCGTATTGGCTACGATATCATACAATATACGGAATATTATGATAATTTTTAAAATTTTAAGATATAATTACGTGGGATAATATATATTTATATATATTCACATAATCAATTAACAAATAATAATAAATAATATAAAATAAAATATTTATAACAAATTACAAGTAAAAGTATAAAATAAGTTAAAATTAAAGTTCCTGATCCCAATTAAATATTAATCTTTATATTTATTCACATCACTAAAATTTCTTATAAACTGTTAGATCATTTTGGGGCCATTTTGTCACATTTTAAAATGTATTGGGGTATTTTAAAATATTTTGAAATGTATCCAAAAAAAAAAGAAAAAGTAAGATACAAACGTCGGAATCTACACATGGATTTAATATCAGATATATATCCAATACGCGTACGTCTGTTTTTTTTATCCTTTTGTGTCTTAGTGCGTTCTAGACTTCAACCATCTACTGGTCAATGTCTATGTTTCTTCTTGGTAGTTGGGTACCTAAAATTCTTGGATGTAGACACGGGAGAAAACAAATAATGATAATAATATATGAAAAAGGTTCAACTTTACTTAATGACTAAGATTAATTAATTAAGTTAATTACCAGAAGAAGTGTGTAAGATTCACATATGAAGCAATACAATTACAATCAATTAGTTCAAATTTCCCCATAGTTGAATATCAAATCATAATTTTGCTTGGAAGTTTTAAGTTTCAATTTTATCAAGAATGAGATAGTGGTGTAGTCCAAATTCTTCAAATTAACCATATGAAAAATAAGTTTTCAAGTGTAGATTAATAGCGAAACATTTCTTTAAGGGAAAAAATTACACAGGTTTATATTTAAGCTTTTGCTTGTACGCATATATACCAGAACTACTATTTTTTTTTTAATTTGCTATAAAAAGAATAAATCAGATACTACTGCACTAAAAGTATTAACATTATATAGTATATCTTTTTTAAAAAAGTCCCAAAAATGTATCAAAATTGACACACTTCTTGCTAAACTCAAGTACCATCACCACGTATGGAATTAATTGGAGGCACTATACCTATGCCTCGGGTTAATTAAAAAAGGGAGTATAGTGTGGGTATTTTTTGGGGTGGGGGGTGATTACTCTAAGGTTCCATTTGGTTTAACGGAGGGGAAGGAAGGGGGAGTTTAGTGAGTTCTATTTGGTTGGAAAGAAGAGAATGAGAGATTATTGTTTGGTTTAGGAGGAAAAGAGAAGATAATTATATTTGAATAAATTTATTCTTATATTAAATATATCAATATTTTAAAAAAATTATGAATTCTAATATTTTTTTTATTTTTGATGAAAAAAATTATCTTAATTTTATTAAATATTAATATATTAAAGAATTAAAGGATAATAAAATAAATTACAACTTAAAAAATTTGGAGAGGTGAAAAATTTGCTTCCACTTCCCTCCCCCTCCTCCCCTCTAATTTTATTTAACTAAACATTTTATCCTCCTTCTCTTCTATTTGGAGGGGAGGGAAATTTGCCTATACTTCCCTCCCTTCTCATATAATTTTGTTCAACTAAACATCTTATTTTCTTTCTCTCTCTTTTTTTCTAAAAACTCCCCACTAAAAACCCCGGAACCGTTTCCCTGCACTTCTCATCTGGACCGTCCAGATCTGATCTGGACGGTCCAGATCTATTTTTAATTTTTTTAAAAATTTAAAAATTTTTATTATTTTAAAAAATATAAAATATTAGATAAAATTAATTTTTTAATTGTATAATTTTAAGAAAAATAATATTTTAAATAAAAAAATTAAAATAAAAAAATAAAATCTGAACCGTCCATATCAAATCTGGACGGTCCAGATCACTTCTCAAAGAAGTGCAGGCTGTGCACTTCTTTGAGAAGTGCAGAGAAATCGGACCCCTAAACACCCTAAGAATTATACCTATGCCTCAAATTAATTAAAAAAGAGAGGTGCAATGTGAGATTTTTATTTTTTGGGAGAGGGGAGCCTAGCGACCGCAGAACAGGGGCAGCCATCCTAAGAACTATGTCTATGCCTCAAATTAATTAAAAAGGTGGGTACAAAGTGAGATTTTTATTTTTGAGGGAGTGGAGCCTGACGACCATATAATAGAAGCGGCCACCCTAAAAATTATGCCTATGCCTCAAATTAATTAAAAAAGGTGGGGGTAAAGTGGGTTTTTGATTTTTAGGGGAGGGGAGAGGGGTTTTGGTAACCTCAAAATAGGGGTAGCTACCTTAAGAACTCTGCCTATGCCTTGAATTAATTAAAAAGGGAGGGGTGTAAAGTGGATTTTTAATTATTGAGAAAGAGGGAGGAAGGGCTTGCGACCTTAGAATAGGGGTAGGCCCCCTATCATAGGGTGGTAACTCTTATATAGTAGGCTCCTCCCTTTTTTTTGGAGGGGATTCCCTTTGTCTTAGATAAGAGTACTTTTTTAATTTTTTTAATTTTAATTTATTTTAATTTTCCTTTTATTATTTATTGAATTTGAAAAAAATTATTTTGACATATTTTTAAAAAATTTGATGATACTATCACTGAATTTTAATATATATATATATATATATATAATATGGGGTTAATAATTTTAGCACTATAACATTTGAATCATTGGTAATTTTAGTTGTAGCATCTCTGTATGAGAACTTTACAGCTACTAATAATAATAAAACAATAATTGAAATTTCAGATTTACAGCTCATTTACTGTACAAAAATTAAAAAAAAATAAATAAAAACTATTAAACATAATAAAAAGGAATGAAATATGTTTAATATGACATAAAAAAAATACTAAATACTTTTGTATTTGTATATTTAATAAAAAAATAAGAAGAATTATAATAAAAGATCAAAAAATAAAAAATTTTATTTTTAAGGACTTGTTATTATTTATTTTAAAATGATTATTATTAAAATTAACAACAAATAGTTGAACCTAATGATAAAAATTTTTTAAAATAAAATTTTTTACTTCTTGATCTTTAAACATAATTTTTTTAAAAAAATAATATAGGAATGCAAAGTAAGATATAAAAATATCCTTTAAAAATTGAAAATCCCACAAAGTGCCCATATTAAATTTTTTCCCATATTATATTATATATATTTGCTATCAAACAGCGAACCTCGCCTTGCCTCTTCCTCTTCCTCTTCGTCTGCATTCTCGAAAGGGAGCTGTTATCGGTCGGAGTTTCGGCGATTTTCTACTGCATTTTAATGAGTTTTCATTCATTTCTTTTGCGTTCATATGATTTTCATTTAGGAACTATATTTCATGACATGAAATTCTCAGAGTTGTTGAACTTTAAAATCAACCACTCTCCAATACAAGTAAGTCAAATATCTAATGCATAGGTATTCATTAATTAAAATATTTGGCAAAATTTAATGATCACCCATAAGAATATTTTAATTTAAAAACAAACATGTTATGAGATGTCGTTCATTATCTTTATTTCAAAATATCCTATTTTTTAAATATAGAATATCTTAAATATTCCTTTAATTTAAAAGATATCTCAACAATTAAATTTAAATTAAATATTCCAAAATCTCTTCCGCAAGCCCCAGGAACACGAGTTATATGCGATTATTTTTGACCGGTGCAATGATAGTATACCCATGGTCAAATAAAACCCAGAATGGTGATATATGGCCAAATCCCATCAACACCAAATTAAGCCTTCTTGTATTTCAATATTTGGATTATAACTTAGCGCCAATAAAATTACTAAAGCATGTAGATCCGAAAATAGATATATACTCAGACCATATCTTCAAAGCTCAAATTCCCAATTTCCAACATTATGAAAGCAAGAACGAAAAGGAAGTGCACAGAATATCAAATATCTTAGTTTGAACTATATATTGGTATATTTACTTCACAAATTTAGAAAGCAAGGAATCTATTCTATGCCATTGTCGGTTACAGAAAATCCTTTGGCATTCTCATCTCATATATATATATATATGTATATAACCGACAAATTAAACTATTATTATTGTAGATAGATATATAGTAGATTTATCAGCATTACTTTCATGTCCCTTAAATTCTTTACGTTTCTCTTTTACATTTGGATTAGTATTTAAAATATTTTGTGGATATCTGAATTAATCACTTTTTTAATTCAGTCAAGCATGGAATTTGTTTCGGTATAATAGAAGATTCACAAGAATTGTTTTTTACGATCTAAGTTGAAAGAATGAGTTAAAATATAACTAAAACAAAACATGTGATAGTATAATTAATTAAATATCATATATTAGAGAAAAGATTAGTTGACATTATCAATCAAAATTAATTTTACATTATTCAATAATATTTTTGTATATATATTTTTTATAAAATCTAACATTGGATTAATAGTTTTTGTTAGTACTAAAGATCATAAGACAATAATTAACAGTCAGTGGTTAAAGTTTGTCAAGTATAATTCAGTTAAAAATTCTAAAAGAACAACTAAAACAACGTACAATCAAAGAACAAAATATTAACAGAACCTCTAAAGAGTTGAATTTTCAATAGACTTACTTTATAACTTCTTTTAAATTCCATTCAGTTACCAACTATATTTTTTTTTTACTTTTTATTTATTACTGCCAATCTAATTCCTATTGAAGTCACATTCAATTCTTTTTGAAGTTGTTTGTTGTTAATTTTAAAGTTTGTTTATTTCATTTTAATACAATTTAATACTCATTTCATTTATAAGCTCTTCTTAATTTCACACTCCTATACATTTATTGATTCAAGTTTAGGTTTAATTATGTTTAAGACTTTGAGAGATTCCTATATCTCTTTTTTTGTCTCTGAAAATATTGACCAAAAAATTGATTTTTGAATCTAATTTTAAAGCAAAATCACATTAACTCTTCAGTCCATTCTCAATTGAAAAAACATACCTATAGTTTCTACCATAAAGACTATCATTATAAACTTTGATATTAATCAAAAATTATAGTGCGATTAATACAAAATTATATCTTATAATAAAATATTGAAAATATATAAAAATACCCAATCTTACACCGGTGTCACTTCCCCTTTTATATGTACTATATTCTCGTATTAAATCACACCATATTTGTTCTGCACAACAGAACAACTCGGATATGGGAATATCAAGCTGCCACATAATGTGTACAACAAACTGCATCAATCTTTTTATGGTATAAATATAAGGTTAATTCACAATAAAAAATGTGTTAGAAGAAACTGAGGCTTGAAAAATCCATATGATTTTTACTTTAAAAAAATGAAAAATCAAAGAAAAACAAAAAATTATAGCAAAGCCTTATCAATCATACCCACCTAGGAAATAATGACTGAAAACCCAGCCATGTATGAGCTGTTATGGATTTTGTAATTTTGTTTCTTTGATTCACCAAACTGTCTCTTGCTGTTATTGTTCGGCTTCACTTCTTTTTGTTTTGTTTTTTTTTTTGTTCATAAGACTATAAAAGAGTGAGTCAGACCAAATTTTAATATGGTTAAGTTTGTTGATTTAGAATAGAACGATCTTGAACATGAAGTAAAGTTTTAATCAAATAAAAAATTGTGATAAAATTTGGCTTATTTATTAAACAAGTCAAGCTCAAACAATTCATAAATAGTATTATAAATATAATATACGCTTTTATGTACACATAAGATTACACATCCATATTATATATGTGTGTGAGTGTGTAATGTTTTAACGATATATAAATTTTTGTGTTTATTAATAATCTTTAATAAAATCATGTATAAACTTAATATTGATTGGTGATAGTGGTAATAGTTGTCTGAATTCTAAAATGATCGAATGTTCAAGTCTTAGATATGCTAATTTGGGGAGGATATTTCATATCCTTAGAAAAATTTAAAAATAAAAATATATGAATATAATATATCTATATATAAAATAATATCTTATTACTAAATGAATTTTTCACAAACTTAGCAAGTTGAGCATCAAATTTTTAAGTTTAACTTATGTAATTAAATAAATTTATTAAGCTGATCAAACTTGTTCATTTAATAAATAAAGTTCAATTCAAACTCTTAACTAATCAAATCTATATCATTTGCTAAACTTTTGGTTCATATACATCTTTATTCTCACTTTAGTCCAAACAAAATGTCAATTTTTTTCTATTCCTCTTAGTTTGACCCAAGCAAATTTTGTTGCGTTTTAGCTTGTCTTTTTACATCCTAAGAATGTTTTAAATTATTACAAAGAAGCGTCTAAAAAATGTCAACAATAAAAAACAAATTAGATGAAGTCTCCAATGTCACAAGTGATATTATATCTTATTTTGTTGAAAATTTATTTTTTAATAAATTATTATTATAATTATTGAAAAATAAGTGTATTATTTCTCTTGAAAATTTTATTGTCAGATGTGTATTGCTTACCAACCAATTATGCCAGAAAAATTTCATTGCGGAAAAGATTGATTAACGTGAACAATTATGTTAATATGAGATTAACAAAATTCATAGCAAACCAAGTTGATATGTTTTTCAAAATATTTGAGTTGATTTCTTAGTAATTATTTTTTAAGGACTAAATTAACATAATAAATATTTTTAAAATAAAAAAGTGGTATTTCAATTGAAGAGATCCTTTGCATTTTCATTTACAAGAGACTTTAACAGCTTATTTGGTGCGCTGTTAAGGGATGTAAGGAAAGGGAGGGGAAGATGGAAAGAGCCAAAAATGTTGTTTGGCATGTTTGATTAGTTTTCATTTATGAATTTCGTCTCATATGCATTCTTGCATCGTGCATTTCATCATATTATTTAAAAAAAAAAATGTTGTAAGAACAAAAAGAATATTTTTTTATTTTTATTTTAAAAAATAACAGTTGATAATATCAGGTTAAAAATATTTATATTAAAAGATTTTAAATTTTAAAATTATTTAAAAAGATTCAAAAATAAAAAAATTTAATTTAACGTTTTGAATTATAATTTTTTTACATAATTTAAATTTTTAATTTTTGAATCATTTAAAATAATTTTAAATTTTAATATTTTTAGTATAAATATTTTTAATTTAAAGTTCTCAACTATAATTTTTATTTTATAATAATTAATAAACATTAATTTTTTAAATATTTTTCACCTAAGGAGTATTTTAATCATATGTTCATATTTTATTTTTATTTTTATATTATTTTTATTTTATCAAATATGTAAATAAGAATATATTTTTATTCTTTTTTATGTTATATCAAATATAATTTTAGGTTATATAATTTTATTATATTTTCATTTTTATTCTTCTTTCTATTCTATTTTTATTTTTATTTTTCTTTCTATTTATTTAAAAATATTTTTATTCTACTAAACCTAACTTTAGAAATAAGTTGAGTAGTCTCTTGTGGAAGACAAAAAAAATCAATAACTTATTTTTTTATAACTCTTTGTTTTTTTTTTTAAATAATGATACTTTACTTTTTTTGTGTGTGTAAAATTTTTAAAATTTTTTTATAATTTAAAAAAAAGAAAAGAAAAGAAAAACGCTTCCATTTTCTACATTTCTTAGACATTTATTTTTGTTGTGAAAAAATAGCCAATTTCATTTAGAAGATATAAAATGGTTCACTCCCATGTTTCTTGCCCCAAATGTAAGAAAGTAGGAAAATAATTGAAAGTGAAGGAAAGCTCATTGTTGGTCAGCTTCCATTATCATCATCGTCATCATCACGAGAATCGACATCTCTGGGCCTCTCCTCTGCACCTTCTTTGTCTCTTCGCTTCCCCTTCCCTTTTCTTTCTCTCTCTTTTTTTCTTTCTTTCTCATTCTTCACAGGATGGGTTCGACCAGTAGTAGACTGGGGTCTCGCCCTACGACCCCCCGAGTCAACGGCACTAACCGCTTCAGATTATCCTCCCTTATCTGTGGTGGCTCCGCCTCCCGTTCAACTTACGAGGTACCCTTCATCGTTTTTCCAATCCTTACAATAGCTATTCCACGATACCCATTTCGTTTCTGCCCTTTACACACTAATTTTCAATTGCAATTGGATATACACGAACTTGGGCAGATTTGGGATTGATCAGTCCGATCCATTCTTCAATCATCTGAACGGGGGAGCATATTTAGCTTTTAAATCTAGTGGATTTTTTTAGGTGTATGAAAGAAATTTGATATGCAAGTTTTGTTATTTAAATGGCGAATTAATTATCGATGACGCAACTTTGTGATTGCCTTGGCTTTTCTCCGATATACTTATTGATAAGAGATTTCCCTTTTTTTATTTTTTGAAAAAAGAATGATTGTGTATTATTTTCCCTGGATGAATTTGTTCATAGCTTCTTCGTTGTATTCCATATCATGGTTGTTTGATACGATGATGGAGTATTAAGAATCTGTTAGTTTGCCAGTTGGTTGGCTTAACGCGTATAATTGTTCTGCTGATGATATAATCATCCTTTGTCCAGATAAAGGGGAAAAAGGTTAAGAGAACAGGTAGAGTTTCTCAATGATATTCTGTTATATTATGATTGAGTATATTTCAATTTGTACTCTCCTATTTCTGGTGGAAACGGGGTCTCATCGGATACAGCATATAGTATTGTAAAGAATTAAAATTTCGAATATTGCTTGCAAGTTATTGAATCCAACTTTTGCTCCACATATATCCAGGTGATCTTCCCTTAACTTTTCCATAGATTTAAAGAACTGTCCTAGGGGCAGGTTGGTTGCAACCTAATTATGCATTAATGTTGGGACGTGTGTAGGATGATAGTTCTTTTCCAGTCATTCTTTCCACCAAAACAAAAAATTAGAGTATGGCTTAAAATTTAGTGCATGAACCTTAAAATTTAGTGCATGAACCTTATTATTTGGTCTTATACATGCAAAAATTGGACAATGGCCTTTAGAGATGCTTAAAGAGAGTGACTGACAAAGTGACATGCTTATATTGTGTTTTTAGATGGAAGATCAACCAACTGAACTTCAGGGAGATTCTGCAACAGAATTTAATGAGGAAAATCAGAAAGCTGTTGAGGCGTCATCTTTATCATGTACAGAAGCTAGAATTGGCTGCAGCCCCCATGCTGAAACCGTGAGCTCATCTGATACCAGAATTGAGTTGAGTGAGATTGCTGCTTTTGAAGGTTCTTCCAGAAGTGTTTCAACTAGCAATCAGAGGAAGTGCTTGTCTGAAAGTAAGGAGCTAGTTCCTCCTCATCAGGTAAGTGCTGATTATAGTCATGATGAATCTTATAGGGATAGAAGCAACACAGCTAGTACTTCATTTGTAGAACAGCAGTCTTCAGATCCAGTCTCTGTAAATGTTTCTGCTAACAAAGATGCAGTCAATAATATTGATAGTTCATTGGATAGTGGTGTTTCTCAAATATCACGTGAGACAATGCATCCAAGGAGCTCAACCTCTCAAGAGCATGGAGATTCCGGTTCTGATGATATTTCTATTGAGAATCACACTGGTGCAGTTATAGCTCTCCAGAATTCTGAATTGGATCATGCTGCTCAAGTTTCCAATTTACCAGTAACTTCTGAGTTGTCTGAAAATGAAACCCGTCAGGAGACAATACCTTCAGGTTTAGGTTTTCTTGTGTCCAATAGGGAAAGAGGACAGGGAAATGACAGTATGTTTCATGTTGATGTTGTCGCAATATCTTCCAACATCTTTTCTGGTGGCAGTACGGATGTAAGTGATCATGATGCCAGAAGGGATAGTAGAAGACTATTTTGGGATGCTTTTTCAAGACGTAGTTCCAGAAGATTTGGTGATTCTCCAACCATTGTCTTCTCAGCTGGTGATGCTGATGATTCTCAAGATCGATGGCTTCTTGATTTGAGTAGTAATTCCTCAAATGATGGGGTTGGAGGTGATTCTAGATACCTGGGCAGTAGAATTCACAGATTGAATGAACGGATGCGGCACTCAAGATCTGAGGTGATTATCAATATTTTGAGTATAGAATTGCTTGTCTCCCACTTGCATTTGATAGCTGTATTTGTGTCATTAAACTCCTTGATAGATTTGGGAAAGACTTCGAGGTGGCCTTGATGAGATTGGTCCGTTGAATCCTTGTCCATTAGGACTCCACCCTGATGGCATGTGCTCTTGCGAGTCTTTCCCGATGGCTGAGGAATCTAGCACCCGAGCAAGTATATCAAGAATAGCCATGCTTGCTGAAGCTCTATTTGAGGTCTATCCTTCTCTCAACTACAATGCTTTTTGTTTGCTTCTAATTTTCCTTCATTTTATCTTTCCACCTTTTTTCCATGCTTTTCTTGCAAAAGTTGAGCTCTATACATTTTGATTTTGTGCTTTGTATTTTCTGCATTTAAGTTTTAATTTAATTCTTAAAATCAATTCTTTATGCTGATTGAGATACAATTGACAGGGTAGAGTGTGATTACTAGATAAGCACCTCAAATATTGTCTCTGTTCTGTTTTCTTGGGGCAGATTTTCTTTATTAACTTTCAATTGCATCTTTAAAGGGTCATGTCTCCTGATAATTTAGGTTATCTAATTGTTGTATTTCATCTTTAAGTTAGACCTTTATTTATGTTTTGTTGGGCTGCTTTAAACATCGATTTTTAAAATGTTTTTTAATATAATAGGGAAGTAGGAATATTTTTTTTTCTGAAACTGGGAATATCAGCTTCACGGTTTATTAAATTTTGCTAATATATTTGTTAATGTTTTTCTATGCTAGGTCTGCAATTGGTTAGTAGTGCTAGGACTTCATGTCATGTAAATACCTTATATGTTGGAAACAAGTCTTTTTGTACTCCATGTAATGTCATGCTTTCATATGAGAATTTTTATTGTGGTTCATAGAGCCATTGATTTAGTAGTATTATTTTACTATGTTCAAGTGTGGAGGTCTGGATGGGGTATACACTTGTCTCTAAGATGTAAATTAAGAATGAATACAGGGAAAGCTCCAATAAAATAAGCCTCAAGTTGTATGCAGGAATGTTATTCGTTTCTATATTTCGAAATCATATATTCTTGAGTCCATTTTATCATGAACACCTGAGGTTAATTGGGTATGTCAAGGGATTTGCCTTTGTAAAACAGTCTTCATAGTCTAATATTTTCCTTCCCTTTTGTTTGTGTGCAGCATTTCAAACTTGCCTAATCCCATCTTTACATTTTATCTGATGTGAAATCTAGCTGTGGTTCTTTGACTTCTTCAAGTGATCTTTGATACAAAAAAGTACCTTGAATTATTAAATGGAAGTCTTTGATACCGCATTACTGCAGCCTGCTCAGATCATGGTTGGGATGTGTTATTGTGCTAGGTGCAGCTGTATCGTGCATATAATACTATGATTTTGTTAATTGGTCTTATCTGATTTGTCTCATTTATTTGACTTAAAATGAATGACATTTCTATACTTTGCTAATGGACTGTGAAAGTCTTACATGCGGACCAAAACCAATTATCCTCTGTAGGTTTTGGATGAAATCCATCGCCAACCTGTATCACTTTCCCTATCGATGGTCTCTCTCCCTGCACCAGAATCAATCGTAGACTCTTTCCCTCTTAAGTGTCACAAAAAGATTGACACAGCTGGTAGTGGCAAGGATGCTGAACAGTAAGCCTCTTTGTTCCATTAATCTTAAGCAAAAATATGTGAACATGAATGAGGTCAAGCAGTACCACAGGGGAGAAGTGTTTGTGTGTGTTTCTGGTTGTGGTTAAATAGTTTGTCATGGCTTTTGAGTTCTTATGCTTAATATGATATGATCATTCTTCTTTTCTCTTTTGTTTATTCAGATTATGTTTAGTGGTTAATTTTTTTCCCCCAAATAACCTATTTGCTAGATGTTACATATGCCTGGCTGAGTATGAGGAAGGAGACAAAATACGCATTCTTCCTTGCAACCATGAGTACCACATGTCATGTGTTGATAAGTGGCTTAAAGAAATACATGGGTATTCTCATTTCAAGCTTTCTTTTCCAGGAAAATTCTTAGATAGATTTGGTTTGCAAGAGAGGATAATGCTATAAAGGTTGAGCTTTTTCACCATTGGATTCTTGAAATTCTCATTCTAATTCTTTATTGTTAAGATGATATTTCAAAGTCCATCTAATGGTGTTATTGTAAGAAAGCTCTACCTCTTAAAGAGGTAAAGCTGACCATAGCATTACTTTACAATTCTAAAACTAATTATTAAAAGACATGTAAACATATTAATGATTGGTTTGGTCTACTAATATTTTTATAGACCAACTCTTATCTAAGAATTTCTCTTTCCCCCTTCATTCTTTTCCATTCTCCCCCTATTCCCGATATATAAATAATCATTTATTTTTTTTCTGCTTTCCCTTATTTTACAGTGTATGTCCTCTTTGTCGTGGGAATGTTTGTGGAGCGTCCAACGAGTCTTCTGCCTCTAACGCAGAAGTACCATCTCATTGATATTGTACATATATGAATGTAAATATAAGCATCTCTTTGCGCTCGTCAGTGGCATGTATTAAACAGCTGATTTGTAAGAGTAAGTTTACATTACAAAGTGAGATTTTATAGCTTAATCCTACTTCAATGGCTATTTGCTGTCATTAGTGGACCAGCTTTTGTGTTTTTATCTTTGGCTGAATTGTGCACTCAATGGTCTTGATTTCAGGGTGCTAACCAGTGCTGGAGGCTTTGGTTAAATGGAATGGTTGTACGTCATATCATCTTAGCGAGGAATAATAGTGTAATTTAGCCAAATATTAATAGGTTACAATAAAAAGGAAAAAGGTTTTCTTTTTTTCCTAAAGAAAAGGGAATGTACATTTCTAGATAATTGGTACAAACCCAATTCAAATTAGTTTTGTCCGATATTGTATGACATTGCATCTCCTATCAATAAGTTCGATGATTTTTAGGAGTATTTTGGGAATAAAATTCTTAATGTACTAAAAGAATGATGTGGTTTTATCCTTAATACATTATCAAACTCATACATATAATGCAGATATTTCAAATTTCAAAGGGTAAAAGAATGATGTGGTTTTATCCTTAATACATTATCAAATTCATACATATAATGCAGATAATTCAAATTTCAAGGGGTAATTGCGGAGCCTGAATACATTTATCAAATACATACATATAATGCAGATAATTCAAATTTCAAAGGGTAATTACAGAGCCTGAATACATTCATTTATCAAATACATATGATCAGGTCATTGATAGAGTAATTGCAAACCTTTTTCCCTGAACTTTCCTCACAGCCTTCCCAAAGGAGTTGAACCAGCCTTTAGCTTAGTTCTACTTATTACTCTCCCTGAGAAAATGGGTTGATGTTCCTGCTGTGAAATGAACTATCTTGATGAACAAAAAGATTTGGGTGGAGGTTTTCGTCATCTTCAAACGTTGTCCACTCCGATGAATGGCTGTATTTTTCTATAGCATTGTTGCACATATTTTCCATTTCTCCTACGTTGTTTTTGGATTGTGTCTTCACATCCGACACAGCATATCCATACCTGTCACACCTTGATCTGAACAAGAAACACACAGAAAAAGCACTGTAAGTAACATAATGTAATTTTGAAATTGACGAATATCATGTTCAAGAGTTAAGCAATATAATATAAGAAATGGCATATTAGAGAAAATACATACGAAAATATATGATTGGGGTTTGTGTCGCTCTGTTTTGTCTGGATTCTCGACAACTCCTTTTCAATATTCTCCTCAGAAACCTATTTATCAGATACATGAATTGGTTTCAATGTCCAAAACAAGCTGAATTTTGCTAAATTATAATGTTATATAATAATACTTATTCTAAATATACATGATTTATAGTAATAAAATAGTTAAAACTTAAAAATAGATCATGGAATAAAATTTGCTCATGTGTGTGACATGTGATGTTACTTAAATTAAATAGTTTCGGTTTGTATTATTTGTATTCAAGGTACTAAAATATCACCCCATTGGCTCCATAGTAAAAGTTGCCAAGAGCTGCCAAGAGGGACCAAATTAGAATCTTTTAAATAGAAATCTAGTTTCAAACTTTTTAAACTATAGGAATAAACTAAAAATTGAATAAAATTTTAAAGATCAAATCATTTAGCCTTCAATTTTTCGTTTATAGATTGAAATTGAATCAGATGAGAACTCAAACCTTATATATGAAAAAATCAGAGGGAGAACCATCAAAATGTAGCTTCTTCTCCATTAACTTGGTGGTGTCAGGTTCTTCCCCCGGCAACCTTGTTACAAGGTGTGAGGAAGCCAAATAGGTTTCACTGTCAGATCTCTCATTCAGAGGCAAAGGAGCAGTCTCATCATCCGAATCATTGTTCTTCCATTTCTTAAACCCATCAAAACCCCATTGCTTTTTTGCTGATCTTTCGGCTCTTTCCTCTGTTTCAGGAGCACTACGTCCCTCTCTCTGCTCCCTACGAAACAGAGTCCTAAATGGTTTCCTCTTCAACTTGTCTCCACATTTTTGGTTCTTTGACTCACCATTCCAGAAAGGGTTCTCCTTGGAATACCCAAATTCATTTTTGTTAGAGACAGAGGAAAAGAATTTTGATGGGGTTGAGTTCAAATGCAAGGATGATGAATCGAATATGCTCTTCTCTATCCTGTTCTTTCTGGGTTTGTGAGAAGAGCCAAAGCTAAAAACAGAGGCAGCACCTTTAATCTTTGATCGGCTTTTAGAATAAGAATTTTCCTTGTTTATCAAGCATTGTTCATGCTTTAAGTCAATGACCGACCATTCTTGTTCTGAAGAATTCTCTTTTGGGTCTTTTGACCCCGCAACGATCACATCTGTGGCTTCTATTTCAGCTCCCTGAACTGCTAGTCTCAGTATCAATGGCCTCTTTGAATTATGGTATTCTTCTTCCGATATGCATTTGGCATAAAGCAGTTCCTGCATCCGAAGACCAGTCAAGAGAAAAATTACTTCAAAATGCAATCTCTCTACCTTAGATTCAAGGTTATCTTCCCCTAGTATACAAATGGCACTGCAGCTATGAAACACCAATACTTTTAAATGAATTGATAAAATGAAAAAGAAATAATTCATAATGAATATGTCAATGCTTTCTGTCAAAATACAAGATATCAAATATTTCGATAAAAAGCATTGATTTTTCAGTTAATTTTTGACACGCAACAGTTAAAATTGCACCAAAACACTGCATATTTTATCATGTGGCAATGCTCATTTCATGTCTTATTTCATATCCGTATCAGTATATGTGCTTCTTAGTGCTAGAGTAATCTGCAAAAGTTAAACTGAGCTGAGATTAGTAGGGTTTCAACTTATAACACAAACATTAACCTGTAAGAAAAGCAGCTTATCTCTGAGTATAAGGGGATGGTCTTGTTCAGGAGGAGAAGCAATGAGGGTGTCAAGCAAGTGAGTTGAAAATGTTGACACTTCACTTTGGGCGAGAATGCCTTCTTTGTGAAGACCCATCAAGTTCAACATCTGATGGAAAGAGTTTTGCTGCCATCTGAGATTATCCGATTGCAGCCTCGACAGCCGGTGGTCGGAGGCCGGCAAACGCCGCCTCTTGAAGCCGAAAGGAAGGAGGGTCTTACACAACGAGGTGATTGAATCGTGGAGGGTCGAGTAGTATGTAGGGGTGTAGGAGTAAACCATCTTTCAAAATCCAAACTTTCGGAAAATGATAAAGTAATAAAAATAATAATGATGAAAATAATTTGAGAAATTTTGATGGATGCAAAATGGTGACGAGAATTATGAGTGTCCGAATGTCTTTATTTGAATGGTAGGTCGTTCTCTAGACCAATGCTGGGGTTGTTTTCCAGATCTTGAATTTGGGGTAGTGCTCCAAACGGTCACTTGAAGCTGAAACTAGCCGTTGCGGCCTGCGGAGGCGAAGAAATGCCCATCCACGTGGTCAACCCCAACGGCGTCGTTTGCATTTTATTTTCATCTCTCTCTCTCTCTCCTTTGTTAAACTTGTCCAAGAAAATATAGCAAAAATATCAAATTTAGATAAAATTTTTTAGTAATTTGTTATTATATTTTTTAATAAAAATATAATATGTGAGAATATTCTTATACTGTAAGGTAAGAATATTTTTTTAGTTAATTTGTACTTTAAGTGAGATTGAATTTTTTTTTTTTTTGGGATACAACTTTAAGAGTGCATCTCCACATTGGCTTAACATATTTAAAAAAATAAACTCTTCAAGGTACTAGCCTCAAAGTTTAAATCCGAATAATTAAAATAAGAAACACACTTCATTAACTACTAAGTCAATTTCCTTAAGATTAAGAAAAAAAGAGTTGAATTATGCAATGGTGACTTATAAAAGAATATTAAGCTATCATATTTTTATAAAAGAAAGGTCAAGTTACTCTCCTCTTATGAAAGAAGTTTAAATTAAATAATTTTTTATTATAAAAATATATGCAAACACCTATTGAAGTCAAAATATAACCAAAATACATTTAGAGATAATTTTTTTATTAAAAATATAATTTATTAAAAATATATTTCTTAAAATTTTATTTCAATATTATTTATTTTATATTAAAAATCATATATTTAATTGATTTTAAACTTAAAAAGTGGTTATTTTATATTAGTTAAATATATATTTAATAATTATTATATCATATAAGTAATAAATATAAGGGAACTTTAATCAAAATAAGTATAATTATAACTTATCTTTTGTGACAAGAAATGTTAGTGTAATTTTTTAAAATGGAAAAAAATATCATATAATTTATGTATCTATTAAGAAAGAATAATGTAATTTATCCTTAAAAAATTATAACAAATACGTTAGAATTGTATTCAAATTTTGTCTATAAGAATAATAGACTCAATAAAAAGTGGGACAAATTAAGAAAATAGTTTATTTTCACTTTATCCCACTCAAGGTTAGAGAAATTCTTGTATACATTGAATGTATTTACATGTAATAATTTAGATTTAATTTATACATAAAATTCACGCGATAGAGTATACTAAATTATAATCTTTCTTCTTTTAATAAATTGAATTATTATTTATGGAAATTGGCGAACTTATATGTACTAGTGTCTATATCCTCTAAAATTATTTGTTCTAAAGTTTTTATAGAGTTAAAAAAAAAGAGAGAAAGTGGAAGAAAAAAAAAGATTCTATATACTTTTTAATTTTCGTGCCACTTTCTCTTTAACCTTTATGAAAACTTTATAATCAAAAAATTTTAGAAAATTCTTACTCTCCAATTAATTATGCTTCCTTTTTAGAAAGGTATTCATACAAAAATCACCGTCCATTAATATAATATTTAATATCTTAATAAAAAATGTAGACATTATTGTTGAAAATATGGTCCTTTGGTCCCTCCAGTGGGGTATTAAATCTTAGAAGACAAAATCTTCTAAAGACTAATTTAACATAAAAAGAAAAATACCATTTTTTTGGTTTAGGAAGATCAAAGTCCACATGTGCATGAGTCCATGCAAATGCAATAATAAATGATAATACCATGACCCACGGTTCAGAAAATGCTATGGCTAAGAGGTAAAGATATGATGTGTGATCTGAGACACAAGTAAGAGGCTGAGAGGGCCGACAATGATGGATGGTGCAATAAGCTTCACTTGCGTTGCTCTACTACTGAGAAAATGTTTTCAACTATTCAAAGACACCACATCATCATCACCATTATAATAAGGATAGAGACAGCACACGTCTATCTCTCTCGTGTGAGGTTCATCATTCATCAAGCTCCTAGTGTGAGATCATCCACCCGTTATGGACCCTACCCATTATTCTTGTGCGTCGAATGTTCACACTACTATACTATGCGTAATTAAAGAAAGAAAGAAAGAAAGAAAATGAAAATTGTTAATGTTATAAGTTGTTTTTTAACGTTGAAAGTTGCTTTTATCTCTTTTTAACTATATTATATAAATTTAACCCTATACTGCAAAAGATCCCAACGAGAAAATAAATAAATAAAACCTGCTTTAAGGTGCGAAAGGTTGGTGCCAAGCAACACTGTCGTTGTTTCTTTTTTTTTTTGGGACTAACAAGCATTATTGTCGTTCTGAACATGCATTACTTTTATCCCTATAAATTAAAGAAACTTTAACAAAAGAAAGAAAGAGGGCGTGTGAACATCAAAAGTTTTGTTTTTGTTTTTAGGTGGGGGGGGGGTTGGAATTTGTGTAGAAAATTACTGGCTAGATGGGAAATAACAAAAAGAAATATTGTTTGAGAGTTATTAATTATACGGGGAGGATAATGAAAAAAATTTTAATTAATTTTTTAAAATTATTGTTTCTGTATAATTTTGTGTTAGGATATTTTTACAAAAAAAATTATTTAATCATCTATTTTTCCTGGTTATCTTTCCCTCCACTTAACCCTCACCCATTTGGTAGTTAAATGAAAACAGAAAAGGAATTAGAAAATTTTGTATAATGTTCCTTATATTTTTATTATTATTACTTAAAATTATTTATTATTTATTATTTTTTAAAATAAAGACACAATGGTTATTTTTCATCCATTATATTTATTTTTTTCATTTATATTTTGTTTATACCTAACATTTTATGTATCAAATAACCTCTCAAATATATCCTTAATTTTTTTTAGGATTAGTTTCATAACCCTATTATAATTAATTACGCCAATATATATAATTCTGTTAATAGTCAAATGTCAGCTTCGGTCTTTAAAATTAGTATAAAATTAGTGACCTATTTTAAAATTCCATGGGACCCACAAAAAAAGGAAAAAAAAAGAACATAGACCAAAAAAAAAAGGAAGGAAAGGTTGGCGTAGAACTTGAGAGCCAATTAGGCTTTGAATCAATGACAGCTTCTTACAGGTTTTATATAGATTATAAATTGATTATGGACCTTCTCTGTAAACCCCCAAAAAAAAAAATCCATATGCTTTCATGACCTCTCAATGTTGCCTTGCAAAATGCTAGGTAATGTGCAAGGCTCACACTCGATTACAAACACAATCTGGTAGATGTCTCAGGAAACAAAACCCAGAATTCCACGATCACACCATCCAAAGAAAGTCTAGAATTTCCAGAGGGGTTGTATACAAAGTGATGAAAAGAGGAAAATCTAGTGAGAAATGATGGTCATTCTGCAACATGGGCAGTGAGCATTACTTTCTAGCCATGGCTCCAAGCACCCTGTATGGAACCTATGGGCACAAGGGAGGTGTATCAATGTGTCTCCATTCTTGAATGACTCCAAGCACACTGCGCAATCCTCTTCTTCTGATGCCTTCCAGCTCAACTTGCTCCAACTGAACCTCCTACTTCGACTTTTCTTCTTTGTCCCATATACCTCTATCTGCAACTCCGCTTCACTTTTCAACTTCTCTTTCCTGTTTTGCTTACTAGTTAACAGTAAGTTTCAAATTCGACAAAAGACAAGAAGATTACTTCACTTCATTAAGATTTGAGTTGCAAGACAATAAAGAAGAATGAATATTGATATCAGATATGATATGATACGAACTAATATAGGATACAATATATAATACTTATGTACGAGTTTGTCATGTTATATTTTAAATTAATTTTTAATAGGGATCGAACATGATATGACTTTATTTTTGAAGTTGAGTGCTTCATAGCAGGCCAAAACCCACGAGATAAAAATAATAATAATAATAAGAAAAGAAAAAAGAATGAACTCTGTTTTTGGTTTTGAAAAGATTATGTCATTAGTAATTTATTATTCCATAAAATTTTCTGGGTATAACTGATAATTGAGAAACATAAAATACGTTATTCTGAAGAGATTTATAATACCTAGAGGTGCTATAGAATAATTGTTAAAGTATCAGAAAACAGAGTTTCTGTTTAAAAAAAAAAAAAATCCTCTTTTCTTGTGATACCTTTTGATTTCTGCTTTCCTTTGTGTTCCTAATCTCTCATCCAATCTCTGCTTGGCTTCTCTAGCTGCACCTCCCAGCATCTCATGTGGGTATGCCTGGCATAACAAGCTTCTTTGCTGTTTACATTCAAATCCAGAAAGAAAAATTAATTCATCTCCATCAACAGTAACAATAACGTCTACAAGCACCCAGAGAGAGAGAGAGAGGAACCAGTAAAGAGGAAGAAGAAAGAGATTCATGGTTGCTAGTGTACAAACAGAAAGAAGAGCGCCTAGTGGAAGTATGAGGAGCCACGGAGGTTGGTGAATCAGACCATGCTCCACTCTGATGGAACCTTCTCCTTCGAGCACACTCTACTCCCGGAAGCATTCCAGCCATTACAGAGATTTCTGGGAAAACAGTAAGAGGGAAAACCTATGAACTTTGTTCTATAGATAGCACAATTTACAGAGAAAAAGATGGAAAGTTGATTACTTTCGTTTAAAAAAACAATGATTAGAGACAAAAAGAGACAAAATATAGGAGGTGGGGCACAAAGATGGGTCCTTTGGTGGTGACAGAATTTTCCTGCACCATGCTTAGCTTCGTATATCTGTGCTTCTTTCTTTCTCAGTGTCTGTGTTTTTTCAGATACGTATGATTTTACAGAGATGGGGTGAGTAGAAGAAAGGAAATTCAGAGTTGAAATTGAAAGAGGAATTGTAAAGGAGAGGAAGGTTTGGTGCAAGTCACGAGCAGAGCACCCACCTAAGCTAAAACCTTCGAATTCATTTCCGATGGGGACCATCCTTCCTTAACCTCAATCTGTTTTATTTTTATATATATATATTTTTAAGAAAAGATATGACAGATTTGTTTAACTTCAAAATGAAGAAACAAGGAATGCTCCTATTACAATCTTGGACATCCAAGAGCACAAATAGTAAAGGGTCAACACTATGAACAAATGATAAGAGCTGAAGAGCCACAAACAAGATAAAAAAAAATTTATATGTAATCTTTTATATTTTTATGAAAAATTCTTAGATATTATTATAGTAGTATATCATTTATATTTTTTTTAATAAAAAAAACCTAAATCAAATAAAATGAGACTGAGCTACTAATAAAATAATATCAAGTATCACATAAATGAAGGGTCATATAAGATTTATACTTTATTACTCATTATGAGAAAATAGTACGTAGGTTTTATCTTGTTTGATTTAAATTTTTTTATTAAAAAAATAAATAATATAACACTTTAAGAGTATTTAAAAATTTTTCTTATTTTTATTATTAAATTTTTTCAATCAAAATATAACAAGTATGTAATTCTAACATAATTATATAATGGGTGTATAATTTTGACAAATAATTATATAATTTTTTAATCAAATTATTTAGTTATTATTTTTTAATTGTAAAACTTAGTAACAAAGATATAAAAAAATCAAAACAAAATCCGTTAAGTTCAAGGTCTTAGACCTATCTTTATATACATTTTGTGGTGACAGGATGAAAAAATTAATCTTTGGCAATTTTATGACATAGATTGCATTAAGTATTAGCAAAGATGAATCCACTAAAGGAAAAAGGAAAAAAAAAACCATATATAGCAATTTGAAGTGATGGGGCAATTGAAAGTCACTAGGAAGACTCCTAATTCGAGACAACACGGACAAATACAAATTATACGGTACATTCAACAACTTCACTCAACCGTAAGCTCTATAATAATTTTCTTTAGACAAAAATCTAACGCCTATTGCTAAGGATAAAGAAAGAAATATAAAAAAATAAATAGGTTGTAACAATGTACTAAACTTTTCAACTGCTTCCGCCGTTAGATTCTGGGGAGAAAAAGGGGTGCAACTAGAAAGAAAATACTGCAATGTGTAGATTTTTCTCTCAGTGGATTTGTTTAGAATATATATTAGTGGATAAAAATTTAGATATTAAAATATTATGATAAGGGTGAAAGGAAAATGAAGAAAATGCTTACCTTAGCTGCAATAGGTAACTGAAAAAACCATGGATAAGGATGGTTGCAAATTAAGTGTGATCATGGCAGGAGGTAAAGGTATTCGTGAAGAACGTGTCACCCCACATTTGTCCGAAGCATTTGGTTTACTCTTTTGTTATTTTGCATATCATAATATAAGATGATATAATTTAAGATTTTATATTCATAATATTTATATTTAATGTCACAATTTGGGGTATTTTACATCTCATAAATTTGATATATATATACACACACACACACACACCCCTTTTGTTATACATATATTAACATCCCAAAATTAGGTCTTTAATAAATTTAATACTACGAAAATTAAATAAAAAATTATTTAGGTAATAATTACATAGAACAATACGGAGTTTTTCTAAGTTTTAGGTGCAAGGAAAAAATTGATAAATTTATTAGTAATATAATATAATCTTGTGGGGTCAATTAGGGATTTTAAAATGAATTATTAAAAAATTTTAGAAATTATTTATAAATTATTAAATAATATGTAATAAAATAATAAATAATTAAAAATTTTAGTGAATTCTTTGGACCTTTAAGATCTTAAAAATATAAGAAAATTTTTTTGAAATAAAATATTTAAGTAAAAATTATATATTAAAGATAATTATTAAAATTTTATGATAAAAATACATAATTTTTACTAGGGGCCAAAACATAATTTTTCCTAAAAAATTAAAAGCTAAAGCTTTGACTCTTTCTTGCTAAGGAGTCGTAGAATTTCGAGAGGAAGGAATGTTATTTCAACCTTACGCTTACTTGCATATTAAGCAAAATAATAATAATAATAATAATAATAATAATAATAATAATATTTTCTTAAAGATTAATGAACGAAAAGAATGGACTAAATAATGAAAAAATCAAATACTAAATTTAGAGAAATTAAAATTTATTTAATATCCTATTAAACAATGGATAGATTTCAATGAAATACTTTATTTAAAAAGATTAAAAATACAATATATAAATTAAATTTATGAATAGAAAATCTTATAATTTATATACAAAAACTGACAAATATAAAACAAAAGTATAAAAAATTATATTATATATATATATATATATATACATATCAACGTACGTACAAAGTATTAATATTCACAAAGCTATATAAAAATAATATATGCAATACGTAACCTGTAGAAAAGCTTCATATGTCAAAGAATACTAGTCTTGTGTCTTATTAGACAAGTTTATATAGTAAGACATTCAAAATAGCAATTTTTTTATATTTTCATATAACATATAGATTATATTAAGACATGTGGTGAAATATGTGTCATCAAAAGAATGGTCTTTCCATAAAAGTCCTCCATATTAATTTAGACAATTAATGAAGGGATTGGAAAATAAGCAAAAGCAACGATCGAGCAGGAAGCTAATCTCTTATCCTGCACGTTCGAAATTCAGGAGGCTTGTGTAGTGTAATGGGGTTTAGCTCATCTTGTATTAATTAGGCAAAATCCCAACCTTACACCTACATTCATACATGGCGAAATCCAATGGGGCATCAATGAATATATATATATATATATATATAAAGCAAGTTTCTTCTCTTTTCCCCGGGAAGCAAGCGTCAGTAATAGTGAGAAGAAAGACGCAGTGTGAATAGTGTGAGGGGAAGAGAGAGAGAGAGAGAGAGAGAGAGAGAGAGAGAGAGAGAGAGGAGGGGACCGATTCGGACAAATAGTGAGAGGCAGGAGAGAGAAGAAAGGCGTGAGTAAATTGTGAGAAACTGAGAGAGTAGCGGCAGCAGAATGTAAAGAAGGAAGGAGAAAAACTTGGGAATTTTTACAATTGGAAGAGGAAGGTTATTTGGTTTATTTAATATATACGGGCTTATATGCTTCTAAAATATATATTTTTTAAGAATAATTTAAGAGGAGTTTAATTTGAGAATTTTATCATTAAATGTTGGTATATTTAATTTAGGAAATGTTTGGTGTGTTTACTTTAGGAATTTTATTATTAAATGTTTAGTGTATTTAAATGAGAAATTTTATTATTAAATGTTAGTATATTTAATTTAGGAATTTGTTATTAAATGTTTGGTATGTTTAATTTATGAATTATTATAATTTTTTGTATATTCAATTTATGAATTATTAGTTACTTTTATAAATTCTTTTGAAACCCTACAAATTTAATTCATATAATATATATTTAATCTCTAAACAAATAGATATTATAGATCCCCTGTATAAATGATAAAAAAAATAAACTATTTTTATACATGAATGACCATAACAAATGAACTATTTTTGCTATAAATTCTATGCATGAATAATTGAATTTTGATTTTTGAATAATTCTCATGCATAGATGACTTTTGCAATTAGAGTACTTTGATGTAGATTAGATGTGGACTTAATTAAGATATAAAAAATATTAAAAGGCACAATAAAAAAGAAATGGGTTCTATTAAGATTTATTTAAATAACTAATGATTTCTTAAAATAACTTTGACTTATGCTTTTGTTGATTACTATTCTTGATATAATTAGTCCTTATTATGATACATGACTAACTTAAAAGGTAAAAGTTAAGTAATATACCTATGTATCTGAATGTTGAGTATTTGTTTAAATGTTATACTTGAAACATGTTTTTTTTCTTTGATAGATAAAGATGAATTTTAGACAAAGACAAAGTCCTCAAAGAATAGATTCTTGTTAACAAACAATATTCAGAGATGAGATTTTATGAAGTTTTAATTTTATACTAAGTCTCTAGACTATAAATTTCTTAAGTAAGAAAATTCTAACAATAGATGATTTTTATCAACAAAGATAGAATTTCTATTTATAAAAGAATCCTTTAAAAATTAAAGTTCCATTCTCCCAAAAACAAAATTATGATAAGGGGTCATAAGAGGTTTGGAAGGTCCTCCTGTGACTTCAGTCTTAAGTTAAAATTTATGGATCTACTTTAATGGACATCATAATTATGTTTACTATTATCTATTAAGGTGGTGATTATGTTAATCATATTAGTCCTCCAAGGCAAGATTATCTATGTTTTATTAGAAAGATATATACAAAAGATACTCATTGGGATACTGTTCAAGTGCTATGAATGAAGCGATGATAATAGTATGTCATATTGTATTAAATTTATGTAATACATGAATAAAGACATGAGAAGTTGAGTTTTTTATGGTTATGCTAAAATTGTACTTATAAAAAATCTTATCATAACCATGTTATTATATATGATTGCAATTCTATATGATATATTGATTGTCATTCAATATATGATGTTTAACTTTAATTGAATATGGTTAATTTAGCATCTTGCTATTATAATATAGTTGAACATATTTTATTTATGGTTACATATTATGTATAGTTATGTCATCATACATGAATGTTTTGTATTTGCATTTGTCTTTTATATTGCATATGCTATTCTTGTATGCCATAAACAAGGGGAATAAAAAGAAAAAATTTTTGTACATATGTAGCAACTAAATCATTATTAGTTTTCAAAATTAAATTGTATTCTTATTGAAAATGTAAATTCTCCCTACACTTGGCCATATATTTAGATGGAGATTTCAGTTCAGAGTATACCGATAGATTAATGTGATTAAATACGTTAAAGTCAAGTCAATATAGATATTAATGTCAATTATAACAAGTCAAGATAATTAGATGGTAGTTATTTTAAAATATTTAAAGTAACAATAATGAGAATTAATTGTACTCTTATATTTTAATAACGAAATGCTATGATGGTCTTATTTGCAATTATGCAATTTATGAATATTAGATGTATAAAATTAGTTACCTAATATACAATAAAAAATTTTAATGCTCAAAATTTAACTAATCTAATAAATAATTAGTATGCACAGTACTCCATAAAGTAAAGGTGTTATATATTAATCATCATCATCATCATTATTAATATTATTTAATTTTTTAAATTTAAATAGATTATATTTTATAAATGTATATCATTTGTACTATTTATAAATAAATATTTGATTAAAAAATATTAAAAAGTTTATGGGTAAAATATTTTCTCTTCATCAATAAGCATTTTTGTGTTCAAAATTTGTATTATATTTTACATTTTTTATAAATATAATTTTGTTTTTGCAAAGTTAATTAGCATAGAAAGCTTTGAATAAAACAGTTAACCAAAAAAAAAAAACACTCTGCCCTTATATGAGATGTCAGAATATTTAAATTGTCATCCAATAACACTCTTTCTACTAGGATACCATATCAATGCGTCACATAATAGCATATAAGACATTATTATCCAATCTTATTATCTACAAAAATGTGAGATGACATGATATACCAGTGGCCTCATAATTCATTTCAAATGCATGTTGGTGCGATAGGGCAAAACTACACTTTTTGGCCATTTATTTTTTATTTAGGTTTTATTTATATATCTTTATTTTATTTTTTATTGTATTCTAATTTAATCTTTTATCATTATCTCAAATTTCACTTTTATTTTTTAATTTCATTTGTACTAATTTGATTCTTTAATTTCTTCAAATTTCAATTTCATTCTTAAATTTTATTTTATTTTAATTTGATATCATAACTTACAAAAATTACTCAAAAGTTGTCTTCCCTCTAAATAAAAAAGTTTTGTGCGGCTCCATAGGTGGTTTAACTCAGATAACTTCGTGCTACCTTGGATCCTATTTGTTGTAATATCCTTCCCTATAGATCACCAGTTCACCACCCAATCATTTCGTTTTAGCTTTCTTGTTGAAAGAGCACCATTAAGATCTAACCTCAATGTCCTTACATCTCAATTTCTTCACTGGAAATTAAATTAATTGATAACCTTTTGTCAATTCGACTTAGGCCACTAATACTGGCTAGAAGCATTGCCAAGGCTTGGGATAGGATTCAGTCAAAAATATATGCACGTGATCTCAAATTTACAAAACACATTGTTTAGGTTTTAGGTACGTAATAATAAGAAATGATATTATAACATATATATTCAAAGTTGGTAAAAAATTATTAAAAGTAAGCTACCAAGAAGCCAGAACTTTTATACTAATCATTTTGATAATGCTAGAAGAAAGGAACCAATTACATAGTTTTTAGAAATTTAAGGATTAAAATAAACTAAAATATGAAAGTAAAACTTGAGATAAAATTAAGATATTAAATTAGAACAACAAAAAAAGGCACAAGAATGAAATCTAAAATAAAGTTAAAAAAATATAAATTAGAAAAAAATAAAATAATTAAAAGTACATCCTTCCTATTACTATAGTGTCGATGCTCGAACTAAGAAAATTAATACACTGAATCAATTACAATGAATGAATACATAAATATGTTGTGAATCTCATTGAAAATTATTTTATTTCATTTGATTTCCTATTAATTATTATTTTATCTCTCAATTTTCTTTCTAAACAAGGTTTAGCTAAGATTTTTTTTTCAGAATTTTTTATTTAGTTAGGGTTTATAGTCAAAAAATTTTAAATTTAGTTTATATAAAAATTTATCCAAATTTAAATTTAAAATTTTAAAATATCAGCAAAAAACAAATCCGCAGCTAGAATGCAAGGTAAATTCTTGACCATGAAAGTTTTGCTTTCAGATAGTGGAAATGGTAATTAGAAGAGTAGTGTTAATAGCACTCTTTTTCAATATTGTGCCAGCTACTCTCTCTCTCTCTCTCGTGGCTGATGTATCACTATTAGATAACTATTTACATTAACACAGTAAAAAAAAAGAAACGTAAAATTTTATATTTTTTAAATTAGTAGATTGACAACACAAAGATTCAAATAAAAAACTTCATTTATGTGTTATTCTACATCCATACTTAGTAATATCCAAGTTTAAATGGAGTATATGCTTAATTATAATCACACACAAATCATGAAGTTAAAACTGGAGGAAGGCTTAAGTTTAAAATGCTCCTTGTTTGTGCGTGTATGTGAATGGAGAATGAAACACAAATACTCTTCATTATTTGAATTTCTTCTAGAGATCGAGCTTTTTTTGTTGTGTGTGTGTGTGTGTGTGTGTGTGTGTATTTTGTCAGCAGGGAAATGGACAATTATCCCAATCATCATCACAAGGTGGAGTAATTAGGTAGTACAGAAAAATATGGATAGATGGTGAATCAATGACACGACGTTCATAATGTTGATAACAATTCATTTAATTGACAATGTGACCAATTTTCGAAATAGTATTTTGTTATTAATTTAGGTTTGATATTTTTAGAAATTATTTTAAAAATAAAATTATATATAATCGTACTGAATCAACGCAGGAAGATGTATCTTTAATAGTTAACTATTATTAGGAATAAACCTTAATTACCACAAAAATTAAAGTGATCTAAAAAATTATTAATATTATGTTTACTTGATATTATTAATAATTAAATGAATTTGTATAATTACCGTCAATATCAATATAGTGTAAATACTATAAAATGTTATATTTTTAATGGTTTCTATCATCTCATGCTTTAATCAATTGTGGTTATTTTGTCCCTTTCTTGCAAACTATGGATGAATCATCACATCACGTGTTTTTCTTTTCTTTTTTTGGAAATTCTAAACTTTGCTAACAAGTTAAAGATTAATGATTGAAAAATAAAAAATTAAATACAATTTTTATATTTTTATTATTAAATTTTTTTAATAAAAATATAATAAGTTCATAGTTTTTACATATGAATATATATTACTGAACATCATTTGATTAAGTCATTTAAAGAATTTTTTGCACATATTATATATTTATTTAAAAATATATAACAAAAATATAATAAATTATATTTAATTCTAATCGTTAATAAATTGCTATCCAGGGATGTATCTTTATCGTAAGCAGATTGCAAATTTGAAACTTTCATCCTTTTCGCCATTTCTAATTTTAAATGATTTTTTGAAATAAATTATTGCCAACGCAATAATCATGCAAGCTGGTTTAAAGTCTTTATCAAAAGCGAGATTAAGATTTTGAAGCTTTCATCTCTTTGCCATTTATAATTTTAATTTGATTTTTCTAAATAAATTATTGTCGACCCACCTCAATCTTGTTAATTGAGTCCATCCTTGTCAGCATCAAGGATCTAGTTTTTGACTAACTATTTTGGGAGGACATAAAGTATATGCGTGTTTATTAAGAAAAAATATTGAAATAAAAATTACAGATAGAATGAAAAAAAGTGAGATGATGAAAATAAGAAAATGAAAGAGCAAATATGAGATATAATTATCCAGAAAATATTTCAATATTTATATTAGTTGTAAATCTTATAGAATAAGTTTTTTTTTCAAGCATTTGGAACAAAAAAAATAATAGAAATTGAAGAGAATTATAATCAATTCATTATACTTGGGAGGCTCAAATTCTAGTTTAGGGCCTTATTGATGCAAGACCCAGATTGTTCATCCATGATCCAACGACCAGTTAAGCGGGCCAAAACTGATCGTTAGATTGGGTCGAATAAAGTCATAAGCCCAACTACTTGTTGAACCCAAAAAAAAGAAGGACTAAAACTCTATTTTAATTTGTTATAGATTAGATACTTTTCACTTTAGTCCTTTGTAAATTGATTTGATACTCTTCTCAATTTAGTCTTTACAAATGAGATATTTCTTAATTTGATACCTCATAGAGTTATTTTCTCAACTTGGTCATTTACATATAAAGTGTTTTTTAATTTAGTCTCTCATAAAATTATCTTCTCAATTTAATTTCTCCCAAATGAGTATTTCTTAATTTAATCTCTCTAAAATAAAATTATTATCAATGATGTCTTTTTGCCAATCAATTATAAATAAAATTAACATATGTGATGACATGTTACATGCAAAAATTTTTTTTGTAAGTTATTTGCTTTATAACCATTGTATAATATGTAGATTAATGAGAGATTTATAGTTAGTTTCATTAATAATAAATAGATAGAATAATTACATTGATAATAATGTTATTTGTGAGGAACTAAATTTTAAAAAATTTATATGTGAAGAACCAAATCAAAAAATTAATTTTATAAGAAATCAAATTTAAAAAAAAAAACTACTTTATTGGTAAAGGACCAAAATAAGATTTTAATGGAAAAAAAAGGAAGAAATTTTTTTTATTTAAGCCTATGTCTTTTAATTAATATTTGTTTGATATTCACATTCTATTCAACAACTTTTTGTAGACAAAAGGGCCCAAAGCCCAAAAGGATCTCAATCTCAAACAAAGTTTTTATTAGCTGGATAACGAAGTCATTGTTTTATAAGTTACTAAGTATTGCCATCGTTGCGTGTAGTGAATATTTAATAAATTTTTATTTGAGATTAATTTTGAAAGATGTTAGTTGATCTGTTGTGTATTTTCTTGTTTTCTGTTTCTTGACTTTATTTTCTACGACTAAATAAGAATTCTTAATTTCTGTAAATTATTTCGCTTAGCATTTATTGCAATATAGCCAAAAGAATTTTTTTAATCACATATAATTTTCTAAATTTAATAAAAATATTTATAGAAATTTTATTGATTAATTTTAAGGCAGGGAATATTTTTATAATTTAAGTAAATAAAACTAAATTATTGATTTAAATTGAACTTAATACAAAAATAAAAATATATATATTGATTAAAATTAGCATATGATGAATAATAATTAAAAAAAAAAAGAAAAATCCGAACGTTTTAGACACCGGAAGCGGTAAACATAGGCAATCACCCAAATAGCATCTTACCAATGATACGATATTTGTCCATGAAATGACGATACTACCCCTCCGCAGAAACCGCTCATCGCATGGAAATCAGCCCTTCATTTCTTCTCTGCGTCCTTTTCTGTCATTTCATCATCATCTCCCTCTTTATATCTGTCTCTTTGTAAAGCTTCCAAGATTCTTCCCATGGCGGATCACGATCTCTCGCCTCTCTCTCGCAAGGACAGAGTCAGGTCCTCATTATGCTGCTTTCATCACCACACGAAGGCGAAGCCCAGGATGTTTCGGAGCTCCTCGCACTTGAAGGAGAAGTGCAGCGACTTCGTGTCGCGAATCGGCCGCCACGGTCGCCGCCACTCAGCTGATTTCCATTACGACGCCCTCAGCTACGCCATGAATTTTGAAGACGATGCCGCCGGAACTGACGAGAGGTACGTCGATGATTCTAGGAGTAACTTCCCGGCGAGGTTGCCGCCGTCGTCGTCTCGCGAGATTTCGTCGGATTCTTCGACGTCCAGGGAACTCGCCGCACTTGGTTGATCTAAAATGTGCAAGTGACGCATAGGAAAAAATTTAGCAGCGGAGCTAAGCAAACGTGAAATTCTGCTTACCACGGGTGTTGAAACCATTTTTGTTTTCTTTCGTCTTTTTCCTCCGGAATGATTTTCTGCCGAAATAGCATCACACAGGTGCAATATTAGTTATGCTCAGTAATTTGATGTTATTAAATTGAATATGTACTAACGAAGGATGAATTTGATTCTCTTTTAATGTAATTAAAAACTGTTAATGCCAAAATTAAAAAAAGAAAAGGCAATCATTACACATTTATAATGATTTCTGCATTAACCTCTACTATTGATCTGCCATAAGAGTGATTATTATTTTTCTTTTTTCACTTCTCATATAAAAATCAATCTTGTTGCTTAAGACATTCCATATATATATATATATATATATATAAGGAATTTTCGGTTTCTAGATTATATATATTTTTTATTTTTACTAAATCCTATTAACTTTTAAATTCTTAACATCAGGCTCAGATGCAATTATATAATGATATTTAAATTTAAAGCTGTCAAGATTAGTGATTAAAATATTAGATTCATGTTTAAACTTAATTTAAGAGTCAGGTGTGAGAGTGTTAGCAGGTTCAAATTTCTAATGTACTAAAATTACAAAACTAGTTAAATATTTTGATTAATCATCTAATGCAGAAATTATTATACTCTATGTCTTTCAGTATTTTTAATTTTTATGCATAGAGTAAACTTTAAGTGCTCTTTTCACCAATAATGTACAAATCCAGGTTGGTGAATGAAAGTATAATCTTGTTATGTTAAGGTTATTCTCAAATTTTGTTCAGATTATTATTATTATTATTATTATTCAATTGATCCATTATGTCGGTGTACTCTTTACACTCTTATATATATATATATCACTCAACTGCATTAAAATTTTATTTTTGTACAGTTTTTTAAAGTGAGTGATAGCTTCTTCTTCTTCTTTTTTTTAATTTTTTCCTTCTCTTTCATTATACTAAACAATATATAAGAGACTAATTTGAACAACCACTTTCAGGGATAAGAAGTCCTATCGTTGCTACATTTTTTTTTTCCCCAAAGAGAAGGTTGTGATTGTACCATATGTTGTTGGAAAAAACATAAGATAATTTTTTAGGTGTTTAGAATAAAATTTTTTAATAAAAATATGACAAGTAAAATAACTTACCATTTTACAACTGAATCTTTTTAAAAAAGAATTCTCTATATATTATATTTTAATTAAAAAAATTAATAACGAATACTTAAATTTTGAACTAATTCTGATCTTATGTTATACACCCATTTATTTGCCTATTGAATAGCATTAGCATTTAAAATGGTAGATCTAATGGGGATATTTTTTTGTTTTTTTTGGGGTGAAAAAATTGACGCTGCTCTGTTTTGAATGAAGACCAGGCTCAATTTCAGACCTTAACCGTTTAGTGTTTTTTTTTTTTTTGGGGCTATAACCTTTTGCAGTTATTTAGGTTTATATTGTAACCAAAGAAGAAAATGGGCTTTGGTTTTCTTTAGGAAAGTGAGCCCATAAAGGCTTGTTTCGGGATCAAAAGCATGATGATGTTGGACAAACTTGTATCTTCCTCTCATTTATTGTTGTAAAATTCCAGATTCGGGGATAGTATTAGGGGTGTTCATAATCAAACTAAACTGATGGAACCAGATTGAATTGAATTAAATTAAATTGACTAAAATCAAACAAAACCCCAAAAAAGAGAGGGTTTAAATCAATTTTCTATATATAAAAATTGATTAAATTGCTTTGGTTTTAAATTTTTAGTAGTTTGGTTGGGTCAATATATTACTTTTTTTTAAAGTCAACAAATTTGGTCACTGTGCATATTTAATAGGATTATATAATAAATAACAAATCAAAATTAGTTGTTCAACTTTTTGAATAAGATTTAATTTATTATTTTCAAATAGTTGATTAATTGTGTAGATAATAGATGACTAAAGAAGAAATAATTTATAAATTGTAAAGGGATATTGTTTGAAGGAGAAGAGAAGCAAATTGATGTTGATAAAGATTTGAGTTATTTCATATCTAAATTTTTATTATCACACATATACTTAATAAAAAAAAAGTTAAATTACTTTAAAAAAAGAGTGAGTATGAATCAAAATGGCTATGACCCAAAATTGAATAGATATTATATTCTACAAAATTAATTAATTCAATTTAATTTAAAACTAAATCAACCCGAACCGGCCTAAGCTTTTATACACCCCTAGCTAGGATTCTGTCTTTCTTCCTTGGATCGGTATATCTTTTCTATTATTTCTGCCATGTTATATATATATTTTGTTGGTTACATTATTTTCCAGGAGGAACTTAGATGATTTAATCAAATCAAAGGAAAATTGAAGATCACAGGTTTTGTGCAGAAGTAATCACGTGGTGGCGACATCATTATAAGAGGACTTGATTGCAAATATTTTTATATTTAAATTTTGTCCCACTCTAAATTTGATAATGTGGGTTCCAGTTATGGATCGAGCTACTGCAGCAATTAAGCATAATCATATATTAAATGATATATGACACCATCCTCCTCGAGTGAGAAAAGAAAGGAGAAGATTTTTTTGGGTTCATATTGCTGGATAATACTTAAAAAAGAAAAAGAGAGAGAGAGAGAGAGATATTTGTAATGAATTTAATCTCTCTCTCTCTCTTATTTTTGGTTTGAATGCATGGAATATTAATGAGGGATGGTCATGCGTTATCGGTCTGACCGAAGACTTTCATACCTAATGGGTTGGAAGTGGGGCCGCCTCTGCGTTAGTGCAAGTGGACCCCAACATTAAGTCACCGCGTGCCACTTGAGGAGCCGCCCTATTCCGGCTCAACATTTATTTTAATTGGATTTTTTAACAATAAATATGGGTTTTCATTTACTCAGATTTTTTAATTATATTCTATTCATGATTTTCATAAAACTCCAATTATTTCAACCACTTTAAAATTTATGTGTGTATAATAACAAAAAATTTTAAAATAAATTTTTAAAAAATTAATAGTAAAAAATTTGACCTCATACTCATAAAACATCAAGCTCTCTTCATTTAAAAAAAAACATAATAACTATTAGTAAGATATAAATTCAATCATGAATTCTTTTTTATAAAAGAACGATATTTTAAAATCAGTTTTCCATAAATTGAAATTGAATTTCTCTCCAAACCATGTCAAAAACATAATCTCATGTTATTTTTTTATATTTAATAAAATAAAAATTTTTGCCACCCAAAAAATGAAAATAAAAGGTCCTGTAGTTTATACTTCAATCAATTATCGATGATTATAAATCAAGAATTATACGCGGAAAAGCATAATACAATGAGTACTTTCATGTATGAGATATATATATATATATATATATATGACATTAATATGTGAAGAAATCACCAGATAAATCGCGTAGGCAGATAAGGTTGAATATGGAACTTTCTTCCACAAGAAGTAGTGCCGTGGCATAAACAAAAGCAACGGCTTTATTTTCAGACTGGAAAGCAAAGATATTTCTTGAATTCAAAGTCCAAACCACTCTCCTTCCTAATTATATATATTTTCTGGCACGCCAATAATTAAGCAGAAACGTGTTCTCTTTCTCTCTGTCTCTGATAATATATATATATATATATATATATTTAAAGCCGTCAAAAACCACCTCCAACAAATTCATTCTTCTCCATGGCTGCTCTTGAAGGAAAGCCACTGATGCAACACGAGGAAGATCTCAACGACCTCGAGCAGGTAACCTGGTGCGGGTGCGGATGCTTCCGAGTTTTTGGGTTGAAAGGCTGGCGGCGAAGCCCCGACGGCGACGGTGGACGTCTGCTGGGAGAAGGCGGCAGCGGCGGAGAGCGTGAGTCTTGGGTGGTGGAGAAGTTGAGGAAGGTGAAGGAGTTTTCAGAAGTGGTAGCAGGTCCGAAGTGGAAGACGTTCATTAGGAAGATAGGTGGCTATTATGGAGGCAAGAAACAAAACAACAGGTTTCATTATGACCAACATAGCTATGATCTCAACTTCAACAGTGGGGCTAATAGCGATGATGATGCAAACATGCCTCCCAGTTTCTCCGCCAGGTTCACTGCTCCTCGTCGCCAAACTGATCAACACTTCAATGTTGCTTCTTTGTGATTTTGATTCTCTCCAACTTGTTGTCTTATTGTTTTTCTTAACATTCATTATTTTAATTTATAAAGTTTTCAAATTCGATCATGCTTCGGATTCAGACAGACATTAGCTTCACCAAGAGGGATTTTTAGGTACGCAGAGGTTACAAAAATTATATTGATAAAGTCAATCCTTAGGAAACACGTAAACCTATTAAAATATATGCTTGTCTGAAGGATTCACCTCCTGGTTGGAATATTTATTTATTGGAAATTATTAAATTAATTAGTAAATTACATTTAATAATATTAAATAATTTAATTTAAATTTAACTCTACTTAATGAATTACGTATTGGATAGTTTATAATAAATGTGGTTGTCCATAAATCTAATAAAAGATGCTCTAATTCTCAATTTATTATGAGTTAATTAATTATCTTATATATATTTTGCTTAGTACTAATTCTTTTTGTGATTCTTCAATTTCGAGACCTGTAAGCTTTCATACTCTCTCTCTCTCTCTCTATATTCTTCTCTTTCACTCTGGGATTGCTAAGAACAATAATGGATTCGTGCATATGTATATTTTAATCTTATTATCTCTTATTTTTTTTTCCATCGCTCCTTTCCCCAAACAAAGAAAAGGAATAAAGGAAGGAGGAAAAATCATGAAGTATTTGGTAGGTTTTTGTGCATTCGAGAAGAAAACGTGTTCAAAAAGAGATTTTCAGTCAGAATTGGCTTCATTTGGAGAAAGGGACTTGGAAGTTGCCTACAAATTGCATGACTTTATTCTTGTACTCCCAAACAAAAACAAAGGAAACTCCTAAACAACTTGCTCTTCTTGATTTCCTTCTCCTTCGAAACTTCCAAACATGACTTACAAGTTAGTCTTTAAGCTATTAAACCTATAACTTAGACGAATTAAGATTCTATGGTCTAAGAGAGAATCTTATGAGAGAGTAAAAGACATTACAGTAAAATTCATATAAGTAAATTTAGAATTTAGTGTTTCGCCAACCCTTTTTAATGTCTTTTTCTCTTTTCAACAGATTCTCTTTTGATAAGAAGAGAATTCATTGGCAACTTAGATACTATAATATGTTTACTGCTTGAGGCTAGAATTGAAGATATATCATTAAACTTGACAATGAAGAACTAATTCAACAATTTGAAGTACCCCCGTGTAATATCATTAACCTTTAGTGATTCTACAAAACATATAAAGCCATTAACTTCTAATGTTGTTGTCATAATATTTTTTATAGCTCTATATCTAAAATAAAATAACAAGATTATGAATTTTTGTGACAGATTTATTCAAGTAATATTGAGAAAAAGGTGGAAATCATATTCGCTGTTTACAATTTTGAATACCTTCACACCTTCGAACGCTCAACAATTGTACGCTGACATAGTGGTTTTATTTGAGTCATGAATTCACATAAAGATAGAACCGTTGTACACATGTAAGCCAGAGTTATGTATTTAACTTAGAATGAATTGACTTTTCTATTTTATGAAAGATTGAACGTCTCATTTTATTTCTCTAAAACTTATTTCTGTTTTCAAATGGTTCTCATTTTAAGCATGATAACAAATAATTAACAGGATGGCTTAACAGGACAAGAGATATGAGTGTTAGTTACTTATGTGACTATTAAAATGAGTTTAAATTCTTTTTTGTTCCAGATAAGATTTTGTAAAAGGAAGAAAGAGACATAGGAGGTGGGTCTCCTAGATCTCTTTTCAATAAATCCTCTCTTAAGCAAGAGAAGATTTGATGATCATGAAAATACTATATAAGCACTCTTTTTACACAACCAAAATAGTTCATTTAAATTTTGGAGAACAAATTGACATTAGATATATTTTTTCAAGGTCCAAAGTAAATTCACTCTTTAACTAGTTATAGAACGAGGAGGAAACGGGTGAGCAAGATGTCCGATTTCATTCACATTCACATTCACATTCACAAGAGTAATAAGCAATAAATCTGACGTAAATTGCAGAAAAATAGTTAATTTTTTTTTTCATTTTCACTTGTAATACAGTAAAAATATATAGGTATCAGCATGCTTTCATAGATACCCATTCAATGGAATAGAATGTGCAAGCATCAACCATATATATCAGGAATCAAGCAGCAGCCTCATATACAACAATACTAAGGTTTTCTGTAAATACTATTTTTGAGTTATATATTTATCATTAAATTCCCCTTCATATCCAGAATCCATCGTTTCAGGTTCTTGCTGATTGGTAAAGCTCCGATCCTATGAATCCCATGCACAAGCATTGTATGGAATGAAGAATATCAATAGTTTTTCTGTTCAAAATATAGATCCATTCACATAAAGCTCTGGTTACTGGTTTCACCTGCACTGCTATCATCCAAATAACACAGTCAACATAAACTTCCACAACTGGAGATAATAACACATCATATGAAATAAGAAACCGGTACAATTGTGTTAAATATTTGTTAGTATGTTACCAGCTTCTCTAATGTGAACTTAACACAACAGTAATTTTTATAGTTTAACAATACATGATTGACTCTTTTAAAAAAATTTCTCTATATATGTTATGTTTTCATTAAAAAATCTGACAGGAAACATCTAAAATTAATACTTCACTCAAGTTTTGTCCTAAGAAAACAGTTATAATAATAGTGATTGTAAGTTTACCTCTTGCGCTTGCTTTTAGAGGAACTAGAAGATGAAGGATTAGTATGCCAATTTCTTTTCCTTTGATTGATGAACCAGTTATTTATTTGCTTTAATTGCAAGCCTGTTTCTACCACCAACTTTGCCTTGTCTTCCTCCTATATATATAGAGAAGGAGCAAGCGATGAAGAGAAGCACATTACTGCCAAGCAATATATATATATATATATATATATATATTCATGGAGGAGATGATCATGTCAAAATTGAGAGCTTACAGTAGGATAAGGCCATTTAGAATGTGATTGCCACCAAGCTTTCAAAAGGGAGGTGGTGTCCCCTGGGAGCTTCCCAGCACGCCTTTTTCGCAGAATCTCCTCTCGTATGTCCACAATCTTCTCCTTGTAGTCCTAAGGAAAAGAAAGCATGTTAAGAAAAATTCTAAGATAGATCCGTTTGATATAAAGATAAGGTAGACCAAACCAAATTTTAATGAACATACAAACATATATATATCTAGCAACTGATTCTTGGATCAATTTGGTGTATAAAAGTTAAGATTGATTTTACTATTGGATTTATTTTGAAACTCTTGGTTAAATCTTTATTTTAATAGGTTAGAATCTCAAAATAAATTTAACGTTAAAATAGCCAACCTCCCGAAAGGTCTAACTCTCTCCATAGAATTATTTAAATAGATCAAACCAAGCATAGAAAAACATATAAATATATTAAAAGTGGGTTTCACTAAAAAATGTACCAGCTTGGCTTATTGTTTCTCTATCTTGTATAGATTGAATCAATCTGAGATTTTTCCTTTTTTTTTATTTTCAATATAATCTATTTTGACGTCCTTATAGGTACCTATTTTTAATGGATAACATCTGTTTAGGAATCTCAAATGATGTAATTAGACATTCTTATATTACCTGTTTTAATTCATGCTTCAACTCTTGCCTCACACGCTCCATCAAAGATCTTTCGCTTTCAGTCGGAACGAGAGGACCAAAGCCAAGACTGTCAGCACCATCAAGGCCACCTTCATATAGGTTGACATTGCTCTCTACCTGCTCATCTTCATCATCCGACATTGTTGCTCCTGTCCCTTCTCCCGGAGATACACCTGTTTCATGCGTCATATAATGCATGTACATGTAACAGGATTTAATCTTCACAATCTAACCCGTGGATCTCACATGTAGAACCGTCCAAGTTCACTTAGACTTAAAATCTTAAAAATCCTTAACTACCATATAATGCATGTATACGTAATAGTTAAGATTTATTCTTCACACTTGACACGCGGGTCTCGCAAGCAAAGATTGAATCTTGACCATAACATGTAATGCAAGACCACGTAACTGAATCCAGTCAAACAAACCAAAGCAATTTTTTTTTTTGGGGGGGGGGGGGGTGCGGGCTATCTTATCATATTTATTACAAAGATGTTTAGGTTGAGGTGGGTGATTAGGACTTAAAAAGAGAGTAAGTAGTTTATAGGGAGAGTGAGGGTTATTAATTATCATAAGCTAACCCATTTTTCAGTTATAAAAGTTGGCATCCTGACTTATCTATACGAGTATACGTTGCAACTTTCATGTAAGGCCTAGTCTAGAAAGATTAAGGAAAAATTTTGAGAAATAAACGATATTTAGATATACGTAGAAGTTATATCAACTTGTTTTAAATTAAAAACTAACAATGATATGAGGGGAAAGACATGGACTAGAATAATTTTTATCTTCAATGGAATAAAGTAATTGTCTTCAAGAAGTAGAGATTAATAAAACATTGTATGATAATATTTTTAATTAAATTACTCAAATATCCTTAAGACAATGTCATCTCATAAAGGATTAAGGTTATATTTTATTTTTTGGTTTCATTTCTGTCATATATTGATGTTTGGAGATTTGGGAATTATAATCTTTTCATTTCCATATTTCCCATTGAAGACATCTAAATTTTTGGGCGTGATGGTTAGAAATTACCAGTCAAGCTCTGTAGAGCCTGCTCAAGCTCCCAGCAAGCCATCACTGCTTCCATGGCATGAACTCGGACATGTTGTTGCAGTTGTTCTTTGAAAGCACAGAGCAATAGAACATAATGCGTCTATACAGTAAAGACAAAGGCTAAAACTTAGCTGCATGTTAAAAAATAATAATAATAAAAATAAAAAGAACAGGTTTCATCTTGAAAAGAAATTAAGACAACTGGGAAACCCGAGGATTTCTGATCTCAATGTGTCAAACTTCAATAAATGCTTTACAATAAACCAGTTCATGCATATCACAGTCAAAGCTAGTAAGCAGCCAATCACTTTTTCCCCAGACTTAATAATAAGAAATGAATCAACTTTGTTCTAAATGGTTTGAAATATTAACCGTTTGGTCCTTATAATTTATTTTAGATTTTAATTTAGTTTTTATAGTTTTTTTTTAATTTATTCATACACTTTCCTAATTTTAAAAGTTGGTCTCCAAAATTTGATTTTGTAATGACTCTGTTTGGTCCTTGTTGAGGTGATTGACGGAAAGTTAACATGGAAAATGAGGTGGATATCATTTGTCAAGTTGGATGGAAAAATAGGAGGAAATCCTTGAATGAACATTCAACAGAAGGACCGATGAAGGTTAAAGAGATTGATATGATGATCAATGATATTTTTGAAACAAAACAGTCCATGATTACAGAGAGAATAGAAATCATTAATAGGTATATTGAGGCAAGAGCAATTTGGAGAGGAAAATCACTTTTTCACCAAAGGAGGCTCAGAATCGCTTTTCTCCGTCATTTCAATACACCCATTGATGATTTCTATACTCCCTATAATCACATGCTATTTTGCTTCAGAAATATCATCAGTCACCATATCAATCTTTCCAACTTCCATCTGTCCTTCTATTGAATATTGATTCAAGCATTCCCGTTTGTTTTATCATCCAACTTAGCAAATGATATTTTTCTACATCTCTCACGTCAACTTTCTATCAACCAACCATATTACTAAAGACCAAACGAAGTCATTTGAAAATCAACTCTTTAAGATTTGAAGAGTGTAAGGATGAATTTAAAAAAGTATAAAGATTAAATTGAAAATTAAAAATAAATTCTAACACTAAATAATTAATTTTTTTATAAATATTTTATTTAAAGTTTTGCTTGATATTTTCTCATTCTCTGACCACTCTCACAATTGGTTTCTAAAGTTTAAATTTTGTAAAGTAAATTAATTATAAATATTATTTGTGTATTTGTTTACGAGCCTACCTAAGGATAGGTCATTTAGGCTCATACGTAGATTCCCTATTTGCCATGACTGCAGGAGCAGGACAGATACTGTGAGCAGTTGGTACAGAATCACTAAGGTCCCATAACCTTATTATTGTACGTTGGGTATGGCAGAAAGAAAACGTACATATGAGAAGGAAAGAGTCAAGAAAACTTCGGTGAGAGAGAAAGAGAGAGAGAGCTTCAACAACTTAATTAATGGCATGTGATTCTTCATTCCAGTACATATTCTTCAAGAATCCAACTATTGAACCATCAAAGTTTCAGCAAAAAGAAGAACAAGAAAAGAACTGAACCATCGAACAAGTGGGAAGATTATGACAACAATAACAGAAAGATTCTACAAACCACTCCAAAGTTGTAATTTTATTGTTGGTTATCAGATTTACCTGCTCACTGCTACGAACCAAAACATTAAAAAAAAAAAACTCCTCCTTATCATCATATCATCTTCTTTGTTTCATTTCGCGAATTTTTTACCCAGTACAGTCATCTAAAGCACATAGCCCCTAAAAAAATTTAGGACGAAGGTCTAAGATTAGCTGAATAAGGAAAAAAAGAAAAAGAAACTTGGAAAGAATTGTCATTTATGATTTAACAGAATAAACGACATTTCACAATGCATCATCGATTAACACAACCATGGATATGCCCAAAACCCGTAAAAAAAAACCGTATGGATTAAAAAATAGTAAGATATCACACAAACACACACAAACATCCGTAATTTCTTCAACGCCTAGGTTGTGGATTAAGTAAAAGAGGTCAGCGAATAGAGAGAGAGAGAGAGAGAGAGACGAACCATGAACTGGTCAAGCTCCTTCTCATCCACAACCCCATTTCCAAGACCGGAGTATTTTTCCAGCACGCGCTGTGACTGTTGAAGCTGAGCGTCGATCCTAGGCAGCTGGTCCACCGGAGTGGCAATCCTTAAACACGATACATGAGCCGACAAGAGCTGGTCGTAAAGGGGGTGTCCCAAAATGTCAGCTTTGTACTCCGCCAAATCCTCAGATTCACAATTGCCACCTGCCCGGTTCCGATCGCCACCGCCACCGTCACGATCGTTGCTCCTGTCGGACGGCATCATATTTCCCCGGCCATCATCGGCCGAGTCGGGTTGCAGGTGAAGGAAATTCTGCTGCCGGAGAGTACCAGCGCTATTGCCTAGCCAGGTCGTCGCCGGGCCTCCTCCGGCTGCGGCGGAGAACGGCAGCATCCTCTGCATGTCCCTGTTTTGACTTAACTGTTGCTCATCCATGAAGGGCTGAAAAGCCAGTTCTTGAGGTAGATGGTCGTGAAAAGCCATTTTGCATAAGCGCTTTTCTCTGCTTTTGACTTCCCGCTTACATTTTATTGGGTTTTTTTGTATACGATCGAAACGCAGAGAAAAATAGAAAGTTAAGGGCTTTTGGTGACAAGAAATAAAGGGCAGTGAAAGAAGATGGAAGAAGAGTGGTTGTTGAGTGGTGGAAGCGGTGGAGAGAGAAAGACGAGAGAGTGGAGAAGGAGATGGAGGAGGAGGAAGCGGAGGAAGAAGAGGTTTGGAAAATCACTTTTTAAAGGAGGGAAGACTTTTGACACAAAGATCGAGGGGGTGGGAGAAGGATCCAACGGTGGGATTGGCGATAACGTGGAGAGATTTGTGGTGCGAGCTTATTGGAGATTTTCTGCAAAATAAGACAAAGATTGATGAATGATGTGGGAAGCAGCTACGTGACATTAATCATTATAATAATGTTTTCCTTTTTTATTAATATTTCTATCAATTTTTATCAATAAATATCATATTATACCCAAAGAGCACACACCACGTTGACGCGATCGTGTTATTCTTCTACGTATAGTAAAAAGTTTTGACAATCATTTATTTACTGAATTTCCATAAAGAATAAATTACTCTATTTTTTGAATAAAACGTAATTTTGGTTGCATTAGAGAAAGAGAAAGGTAGAGATAATTTTTTATAATATTATTATTTAATAATCTTAATCTTTTTTATTATTTTTTATATAGAAGTATAATGTACATTTGTTATTTATTTCATTCATATTTTTATTTTTAAATTTTTTACTTAACAATTCTACATACTAAATATTTTTTATTTGGTCAACGTAAATAATCAACAAGAATTAAGCTGGATTTGTTTATGTTGATTCAGTTTAGTCTTTTTTAATTATTATTGAAGAAAGATTTTTATTTTAAATAAAAGAAAAGGAGGGGGAAACTATAAGTTATCTAATCTAATTGGAACACAATTGGGAAATTATAGGTATAGCTAGGTGCATCACAGAGGTTGGCAGGAGTATAAAAATATAGCTAAACTTTCTAGAAAGGTACCTTTCTATGCTTGGAAGTGACAAGTTACTTTTTCAATTGTTCTTTTCGTCCTCTTTAAATCCCAATATATATATAAATATATAAAAGGTTTTAGATATATTTAGTTTATAAAAGATAAATAGATTAAATTAATTATAATAATCATATAGATATATTAAATATATTTTTTAATAAAATGTTGTTTTAAAATTATTTTTTTTTCTAAACACATTTTACACCAACGATTTGAAACGTTTCTCTTTTAAACTGAATTAACTAGCTCATCCTTAAAAAAATATTTTTTGCAATGTTGATCCTTAAATCAATTTTTATTAATATGAAGTAGAAAGATAAAGGGAGTTCAAGCTTTTTATAAAAATAAAATTTTATTTACTACATATCTTGAAATGTAAAACCAAAAATTTGAGTTTTAAAAAAACACACACTCTTAATAGACTTGTAATTTGCATATAGAAATTGTTATTTGAACCATAAAGTTGACAATTTGTGATTTTATCCAGATGAATTTAATATATATTTTTTTACAGAATTTAATATTTTATTTCATGTGTACTCATTTGTTGTCTTTGAATAAAAAATATAACATTGTGTGTAATCATAAATAAAGAATCACAAATGGGTACAAATATGATACACGTGAAATCTGAATCAACATAATAATGAAATGATTGATTAGCTACCAATATATATATATATATATATAATCTATGCGTTGTGTAAAAAATAATTAGGGCAGTAATCATTTAAAGACAAACTAAAATTCACTTATTTAAAATTGATAAATATAAATTTGTTTTACCTCTTTGATCCAACTGATATAAATCAGAAATGATTAATCCATCAATGAAAGGCTTTTATATAATCTCTTACTTGTAATTATTTCTTTTGATAATTTTTTTTTTTACAATCGGCATTATCTATAATTCCCTTTTTCATATTATATTGACTTTGGTGTTAAAGTCTATGATAGAACTTTGGACTCTCTCATACATGACCTTTTAATATTTTATAAAATTTAAGATTTCATATTAACAGAAATTGACTCCACACAATCAAAAACCAGTGGGCTAAAAGATAAATTTTCATAAATTATAAATTATTTTTTATAAATAATCAAAATTGTAAGAATCACATTATAAATCAAGTCTACAAAAAAATGAAATTAAAAATAATAATAATAAGCAGGGGCATATTTGTTGTTTTACTGTATATAGTATATAAACTATTTTTAATGACAAATTAATTAAGTCACTCGTTTTTACTTCATAAATTCGTACTTATTTATAAACCAATTTAAGAATCATAACAAAATTAAGTATGTCAAAAAATAAAAAATTAAAATGCAAAGAGGCGTGATTATTGTATAAGTATATAACATTATTGGAAAGTTATAAGATTTTAAGTTAAAAATAATTATATTCAAATATTTTAAGTTTAATAAAAAAAGATTTAAGATTAAAATTTTAAATTATATAAAAAAATTATAATTTAAAATTTTAAGTTAAAATTTTTATCTAAAGAATTTTTAGAATAATTTTAAATTTTTTAATATAAATAACTTAAAATTTTAAAATATAATTTTTTTTTCTTTTATATATATATATATATATATAGTGATTGAGGGGAGGGAAGAGGCAGATGGGAAAGAGCCCCAAAACGACGCATGAGAATGGGCAGACATAGAGCGGGGAGCCCCACAGGAAAGGGACACGAGAACCCAGAGTCGACACGTGTCGGGCGGAGGTTTCATGGACCACAAACGTAGTACCTATCACCATGAGGCTGGATCTAGGAGTGCGAGCCAAACGGGAGAGTGAATCAGGTTCGTACACCTGTAAAGACTGCCAAGCACTGGTAACGCCTGGGCCCCACTTCCTCATGACAACGATTACTGTTTAGCGAACTTTTTTCTCTTATCATTATTATTATTATTATCGTCATCATTATCATCGTCAAATTCTTTAATTATATATAAAAATTTTTTTAAAAAATATTATACATTTATTATAATATTATTAAAAAATTTTATAAGTAAAAAATTACACGTTATTGCTTCAATCCAACACCTAATCTAGAAGCAGTGGTAGCAGAATAAGGTGCCGGCAGTGTAGGTGGACTCAGCAAACTCTTCACGCGCAACTCTTTCGTGGTCCCCTCCCCCTTTATCTTAAAACCAAACAAACAATAAATAAAAATGCTTTTGTCATGCACAGTACACACACTCATTCGTTTCACAAATCATTCAACAAATTTATTATATTAAAATCATCGATATATTTAAATATAATTTCTTATTTTTATTACCAAAATTTTTAATTAAAACATAACAAATATAAAAATTATATACTTGATATATTTTAATTAAAGAATTTAAAAATATAAGAAATTTTATATAATTTTTTTTAAAGTTATATTATACATTTTAACATTTTTTATATTTAAATTTATTCTTTTGTCTATAAATAATATTTTCAAAATTTGTTAACCGATATATATAAATATTGAGTTAGTCACTTACACCAGAGTACATACACAATTTGATCTAACGAAATGATTAATATATAATGAATTAAAAAAATTTTAAAAATTAGTTTGTATAATACAATAAATATATATTAAATAGTTAAAAAACATATCTTTCAAAAATCAAATTATGTATTTATTTTACTTTTTCTTGTTGAATTATATATTTTATTATTTACTCCCATATATTTACAAGTATAATTCATAAATTTAATCGTTAGTAGTCACGGTCTAACTTTAAAAAAAATAATTTATTTTCACAACAATTTAATCTTAAAAAGGATATTTATAAAAATAAATAAAGTGTAATTTTTTACATATTCATTGCCACTAATTTCAATATTTAAAATTCTTTATCATTCAATATTGTATCTTAGATCACCTGAAAAGTTTCTTCATGTATTATAGTTTTATTAAAAATATTTTATTTAAAATTTGTCATATTAATTGATATTCTTTTATTTTAAATAAATTTGTTAAGGAAAAAAAAAAAGATCGTGTTTGGTAAATGATTCATTGCCTATGGTTGTGGGATCCACTGAGTCCACCTATTGTGTGAGGAGTTGGGACTGAACCTTCACCTTTTTGCTTCCCTCGTTGGTCCCCTTTGGAAGCAAAGATTGTTGAGAATGAATTCTCTGCCAGTAGATTTTTAATTTTTTTTAAATATAGTCAGATTTTTATATTAATAAAATTGGTAATGCTTTATGTGTACATTGCATAGTTTAATAAAATATTAAAAAATAAATTAAAATAAAACTATTATGTATTGTTTTTTTGTTTTTACTAAAACAAACAAAATATACATAAAATATTGCAATTTTTATTAATTTAAGAATCTAACTACCTTTAAACAAAAAATTAAAATATGTTGTGCACTGTGTGCACAATAGCAGATCTATTTTCAAAGACTGCACCCAGTCAATTCAACCTTAGTTGAATATTAACAAATAATTTATCGAAATTTCCTTTTTAAATGAGTACAAAAATATCATCGAACAATTTTGTTCAATTAAAATAATATAACATATATCAAGATATTATTATTACAATACCATAACTGTAATGCGTAAAATTTTTCATCCACAATAAATGGCTCACTGTCAAACAACTTTTGCAAAGTAAAGACATCAAATTGTTAAGAGAATCAACTTAAAAAATTGGTTTCTCAGTTGTTTGAATTTAAACCCTAAAGTCAATATTCAAAAAAAGCTTATTCTTCTAATTATATTAAATTAATGTAAGAGTGCCAACAAAGTCAATTTTATAAATAACCCATACAATTTAGAGGGACACAAAAAGCTTGGCATTTTTACATGGTGACTAATTAAATTTGACCGAAGCGCATGTAAGCTCTGTTTTCTTTTCTTTTCTTTTTTTGAAAGGGCAGAAATGATTAAGAATTGAACGTTTGGTAGAAAACACACATTGATCTTTATTTCATGTCATGTGAATTATTAATTTATTAGCAAAGGAGAGATGATATGTGGGAATTAATGCACAACACAAGTGATTTCAAGGGTGATATAGAACCTGTTTGGTAAACTGTTTCAAAACAGTTTTTTATTTTTAAGAACAAAAAAATAAAAAAATTTGTTTGATAATGTGTTTTTAATGAAGTGTTTTGTAAAATAAAAAAATAAAATTTTATTTTTAAAAATAGAAAAATCAAAACATATTTTAGATGTTTTACAACCTTTGTTCTATAGAATCAAAAATAAAAATAAAAAATAACTACTTTTTAGAATAATGATTCAAACAAATTTTTTTAATTTTTTTTTCTCAAAATTTGTTCTAAAAAATATATATTTTAAAAATAATAAAATAAAAATAGAATCAAACAAGCTCATAAATTTCCTTCTGTTAACTCAATCAGTTTGTGTTGGTGTTAATGTGTTAAAAATTGGACCAAATATTAAATCGAAATTTCAAATGTGATTTCAATTAATGCACAGCATAAGTGATTTAATTTTAAAGGTCATATAAATTTGTGTTAGCGTCAATTAACGTACAACATAAATAGTTCCATGATTAATTTTTCAAATTCATCAGCTTATTCCATCCAGTTTTCATAACGCTAGTTAATGTGTGTTATAGTGCTAATTTTAAAATTTAGATTTTAAAAATCTAATCAGATAAATAATGTTTTTAATGTGAAAAGTTTCTTATTTGGCTGGTGTAGCTCTTGGTTGGATTCAAACACAATCCCACAAAATCTTGGCCAAATGACACAAATCGTGATTTATTAGGCCAAAAGCCATAATCTATTAGTATATATTAAACAAAATCCAACCCATTTTCTTTCTTTTTGACCTTTCTTTTATGCTTTTGTTCCTCCAGTAATGTTAGCTTACCTTTCGAGAACACCAAATATTATTCAATCAAGAGCATATATATATATATACATAGAGCTCAATGCTCACAGATTATGACAACAATTATACATGCTTCGTTGATTTTAAATCTTTTATAGAAACCCAAATAAACCTGTGCAGAATCTTATTCATAAGAATGACATTATTGAAGTAGACTGTATCAACCAATTGTTTGGCTGATTTTATTAGAAAGAAGACATTTTGATTTGACCCTCCTTTTGTGTTCGTTGTTTGCTTCTGTTTGCCTTTATCCAAAAGTGGTCCTATTATTTCAACTGATTGAAAATATCAAACAAAAGAAAATGAGTCACCTTGGATCCTGACACTATAATAAAATTTTAGAACAAGAAAAAAATATGAAAGAAAAATTAATTATTTGATCGCTACAATTTATTTCAATTTTTAATTTAAACCTATAGTTTATTTTTTTCACAAGTTATATATATGTATATAATCTTTATATGGAATGAACAATGCTTTTGAACAGTGCATTATTTATATAAGTTTTTTTCTTCTTTTGATTTCTTTTTAATTTAACTCATTGACACGAATTTCTATACATCTATACAGGATTCCACTCTAATTTTTCTAAATATGAAATGAGTTAGTCTAATAGTAAAAACAAACATGAATAGTGATTGGTGAAGTTACATATCCTATTTGAAATTTCATTCTGCTAAACTTTAGGAGCCAAGCAACAATTTGATTTAAAATCTTGAGCACAATGATTAAGTTAATGCGCTAAATATTTTTCTACTCTAATGTATTAAGTTGTAAGTTTGGGCCTTATTTAAGATCATATATGATGGAAATACAAACAGAAAATGAAAGTTATAAGTAGCCTAATTTCTATCAGTTTGAAAATTTGATATCTTGTTTATTTTGAAATGATTGTTTTACATCGAGATTAAATTATATAAATCCCATTTTGGTTATCATTATTTGTGGGAATTTAAGAAGTACGGAGAGATACGGGGACGTGAATACTAGAGGAAATTTTTAAAAAATAATATTATCTTTAATGTATATTAAATTGATTATAAAAGATAAATAAGTATGTGAAAAGGAAATCTTATAAAAAGAAAAAGATACATTTAGTGATCGGCCAATCCAATGACTTGGGCTGATTTTTGTTGAGATTAAGGGGCCCGAGATGCTAATGCCATATGGAGCAGACTGAGGAGGGGATGAATAATAATAGTATGGGTGTAGGGCCCGCAAGGGATCTTGAATATGCTACTATTTTTATGTTTATATATATATATATATATATATATATAATACAGGCATTGCAGGTTATGCATAAGCGTGTGCATGCTCTTTAAATAATTAAACAAAATTTTAAGAAGACAAATTCTATTATGCTGGGGAATTATGAATCACGATGTAGATTTAAGGTTATATGATACAAAGATGATGATCAATGGTACAAAAGCTCTGGGGTTTTCAAAAGAAAAATGTTATTTCACAACACAAAACTCTTATGTAATAATGTGATTTTAACCCATATTTTAAAAACTAAGCCAATTATTAAATTGGGATAAGATTCAGTTCATAATATAATAATTTAACCACAATTGAACCGTTTATATATATATATATATATATATACAAAATGTCAAAACTTTAATTTAAATAAAAAAGAAATCAAAAACTGATTTTTAACTACTTCACTGCTAAACCCGGTTGATTTTTACCCCCTTCATTAGTTTTTGATTAATTTGATCCATTATTGATCGATTTGCTAAAAGTTGATTTTCAAGGCCAAATAAATTAAAATTATATCTGGTTCAAATTTGTGATTGAATCAACCAACTCAGACTAATTTTTTTCATCATTGATTTTAGTGATATTATTGTTTGGTCTTTGAGTTATTTAAATAGATAAAAACGGTGGACTAAAATCTTATTTTGATCCTTAATAGGTAAATTAATTCTCAAATTAGTTTGTAAGAGATTTTCATTCTCATATTAGTAGCTTATGATTCAAAATCCATCCAATTTAATTAGTCATTTTGTTAGCGAATGGTTGATCATCAAATTCACACGAGATCTGCTTTTTGCCATGCCATCAAACTGATGCACTTGATTCCATCCACTACAAGGCTGGTTTGGTTGACGCTTATCAATGTCGGCTGCTAAAAATGTGCCATGTCACCAAATCTATGAGTATAGTTAGTAATAGATTAGGAAAAAGAGTTTCACGTAATATATAGAATGTTAGGTATTGAAAAGGAAAATACATAAAAAATAAATGATAAATGATAGGTATGTCTTTGCGTATAATAATAATAATAATAACAATAAGCAATAATACAAAAATATAATAAACAAACTCATTTTTTATATATTGAAAAAAGAATTAGTTTACCTCAATATACGAAACAAGGCATTAGATGAATCTACGATAAACTAAAATGATAATAAAAACATGTTAAAATCTACTTGAAAATTAATCCATAAGATTTTAATAAAAAATTGTGCAAGGCTAAAGACCCCATCGTGGAAACCCAGAGAGAGAGAGAGAGAGATTTGCTCTAGAGAACGTAGAGAAGGAACTGAGGAAAACGTGTGGCTGTGGTAGGTTTGTAGGAGGAAATAAAGAGGAGAATAATATTTACAATCTTCTCACTCTTTTGGTTGGCTTCTTCCTTCTATTTTCATTTTAACGTTTCGATTTAGACATGTTTTTAACGTAGGCTGCTCCAAACGATGATGTTACCTAAATTTCTTCACTTATTTTCTAGAAGGGCTTGTGATTATGGTAGCTTATTTTCTAGCTCCATCAGCTAATGAGGTTGGAATTTCTACTTAGTCTTTGACTTGTAAAGAGCGAAAATGAAACAAGAAGAAAACATATACTTGGGGTCTTATTAGACATGCATTTTTGTCACTTTTGGTATCTGTCTTGTAAAGAAGGAGTATAATTGTTTCTTCTTCTATTGAAGTAGGTAATAACTAATAACAAGGTGCTATTTGAATCTGTCAAAATTGAACCTAAGTTCCTAAACAAGAGGAATTCCTTAAAAGAATTGAACCTAGAACATTTTGATCGATCCAACTCAATTTTATCAATTGAGTCAACCCATATGTTTGATGTTAGACTAATAGTATGTTTGGTTCAGTTTTTTTTTCACCCAAACTATGATTTTGACTAAAAGCTATAACTTGTTGCTTTGGCCAAAATTATGATTTGGGTGAAAAAAAAGCTGAACCAAACATACTATAAAATGGCTCGCGAATCCAATTTTCTGTGTATTGGGATTTGGGATGGGCACGCCTGTGACTCTGGTATCTGGCACTTACTCTGCTTGTTCAAGTGATTCTGTCAATATCCAATATGGTCACAATAGTTTCGCAAACGTTTTATTAAGAAAAAAGACAACTTGTTCAAGAAGGAATGAAGGATTCAAGAAAGAAAATTTGAGATTGTGATACAGATAATGGTAATAATGACAGATTGCAGAATGAAAATTGTGTTTGTATACTATTTTCTAGTTTCTGTATAATGCAATCCAAATGGAGTTACCAAAATATACAGTAATTTTCTGCGCAATTTTCAGGAGGCAAAGAAAACAAGGTACAATTACGATCATGTCATGAAACCAAACACAACTTAAAGACTCTGTAGCTATAAAAAATTTATACTCTTTCTGTTGTTTTTATTATCACAAGGCTCACTAGTAAATAGTGGTGACTATGAATAGAGAAAAGTAACAATTAGCAAATCCTAGCTGTGCCAATTTCTTTGGGTCAGGCCACAAGGGATTTACTTGTGAATCCCTCAGTCTTAGCGTGAATGATCTCCCTTGAGCTGGTTCGACTTTGTTTTTAAGAAGAGAAGATTAGAAAGGGGACTTGGAAGCTAAGGTAGAAATGGAACGCTTAAAGGGCTCATTCTATATTCAAAAAGTTAAGTATGAAAATTAAAAAAAAAAGAAGATAATTTTAAAAATAAAAAATAAACTTATTATCTTTATTTGTTATGATTGAGTAATAATTAATAAATAGTATTAAATAATAATTGATTAATAATTATAAAAACAAAATAAATATTACATAAAAATTTTCTCTCCCCTTCCATTTTTCTTTGCAAATCCTTGCATTCCAAACGGGCCCTTAGATATTGAAGTTAGAAGGCAGGCATTTGGGCAAATGCCCTTCGAGTTGTGCAATGCAAAGCCGCAGTTTTTTATGGTATGGCCTTCTCTCAACCATCATGTCATGGATTGAAATGCTTTCATTGAAGACACACTGAAGCACCATTTGACCTGCTTCAGTGGCCTTCCCTCCTTTTCTCTTCTCTTCTTTGGCTTTCCTCTTTGGCAGTTTCTCTTAAATTTTTTGGAAGATGTTACCTCTATATATATTGTTGGAGTAGTTTGAAAAGAAAAAATTAAAAGGACAAAATCCTACATTGAATAAAGACAACAATCCATAAGTCTATATAAGAAGAGAGATATAACACATGTCAAATAGTACTTTGAAGGATAAGGTGGATTTAAATATTAATTATATAATTAATATTTAAATACTTAGCACTTATCAAAATAGATCCAATGATGTGTATCTAGTCAAATTTTTTTTAATAATAATAATTAAAAAAATCAATTTCAATTTAATGTATATTTAATGTATATACGTTTTTATCTTCAAATTAGAAATTGATTTCGGTTTAATTGCCAACGTTTAGAAATTGATTTTCTTTAATCACAATTAAAAATTCAGTTTCGTACTCCTTAAAAACAAAGGAGGCAGGCCAGAAAAATACACAGAACATTACATCTCTCTTCTCAAAAAATACTCTGGTTTGGTTCTGCATGAAAGAAGATATCTGTAGTTGCTGATAGAAATTTCTGGTGCTTAGGATAAATCCTAGGGGTGGTTCGCTGAAACCCAACAACAAACTAGTGGGAGCGAATAACACCTTAAGGACAGTGTGTTGTCACACGTTTCTGAGCGCTAACTAATCCATCTTCTACTTACGAATTTCAACATATATAGATATATATTTGTAGAGTATGAACTATGAATGGAGAAATCAAGAGGAGAGAAGGTTTGGCTTACTGCTTCCCCGTAGATTTCGAGAAAAATTTAGTCTAAAGGGTTCTTATAAAAGAAGGCAATTCAGTAAAACATATTTATCTAAAAACCTCTTTGTTTTTTGATCTGGTATTGCGGTCAGATAATGTCAAAATCACGCTAGGACTTAAAAACTCATAAGAAGGTTTCTTATGGCCCAATTTCAAGAAATTAGCATGGTTAAAATTTGAGTAGGCAACAATATTATGCATTTAGTCACATATCATATGTTCTCCTCTACCCCAAAATTCACTTTTTGGCGTTTAGAGAAAGTCTCTTTGTGATTAAGGAGAAAAGGAGACTCGTGAGCAAGGACAAGACAGTGGATTTTTTTTTGGGGGGCTTTTTTTGTGTTTCTGGTTGTTTCTAGTAAATGAAGCTTTGCTAATTCATTGTAACAAGTAATGCGTTTGGCACAGAATTCTCCGGAGACAAGTCTTGGCTAACTCGTCAAAGTTAATGGGATTTTATGGGAATTGTTTAAAGTTGTTGTCTTTTGTCTATGTTAGTGGGGGGGGGGTGATTTTTTAAGCGGGAAGAGATCTATCTTTAACGTATCTTTTGATTACAAAGTCAAAAGATAACACTTACATGATTCTGCTTTTCAGATACTATTACTCAGGTCCAAGATGATTATGGTAGTGGTCAATACTTGTTCCAAATATTTCTGATAGTTGATTCTCTCTTCTATCAGTCCAGATGAATGGTAAACGGCAAATGATGATGAAATATCTTTTTCAACGGGTGACAGTAAAAAATCTGTTATCTTTCAGGGTTAAGCTATAATAAGATTTGAAACATCAGATTCTATTGCATTTAACATATAGCAACTTATTCATGGAGAAGCACGGCGTTTATTTCTTTTATTGCTCATCCCTTTTACCATCTTAAAATTGGAGTCATATCCTCTGCTGCGCCGGTGGGATGGCAAATCCAACCATTTATTTTTTTTCATGCCAGTGGATCCTTTTTTTTTTTAATTTTGAAAAAAAATAATAATTAAGACGAAAGTAATTTTTTAACTTCTATCAAATAAAGACAAATAAACATCTTTATCAAATAAAAATTAAAAAATTGTCTTTGTCTTATCTTTTGTTTCTTAATCAGAATAATAAAAATTAAAATTAAAAAAAATCAAATCTACTAGTACCCCAAAAAGAAAAAAACTAAATAACTAGATCTATTATCGTAACGGCACAGCAGAATCCTTAAATTTGTTGAATGTCTCTGAAAGTAACACTTTCTTTGAATGCTCTCAGCACTAATTGATCAATGTTACTCGATTTTACTAATTTGAATCAACCCTTGTTTTACTTTGTTCTCTCTTCTTTTAATCTTCTCCTTTTCCAACTTAAATTGCTTTGCTACAAGAGAAAGGAGATCTCAAACCAGCTTGATCTCACACGAGGTAGATATTTACAGATATTTAGATGCATTTTGTTGTTTGTATTCATGCTACAATGCTTTGATCCTGGTCATTTGGGAAGCAAAAATGGGCATATAGTGCAAAGAATCTTTTTTAATTATTATGCAATTTATCCTCTTAATTTTAAAAGTTAAGACCTCTATGTAAATAATTTTCTATTAAATAGTATCACACACTAATATAATTGTACATGAATCAATTATCTTGTTAAAGAAATCTAATTATGCATTCTAATAAAAATATCATTTTTTAAGTATAGTCATTTAACTTAAGTTATGATTGATGGACTTATAATTAAAAATATTTAACCTAATACTATATTAAGGCTATAGTCCCTAAATCAAATATAACAACTGTCATAATTTCTTTATCCCATATATCAAGACTTAGAAATTTATAACCTCAAATTTTTCTTTTATTATGGATCACGATAAGTGTTTTTTATTATGTTTATTCAATATTACAATCTAATACATTTACATGAATTGTTTGATGGTAGAAATCACAAGTTAAAATTTCTTGATTATAAGTGTTTATGGATTAAGAAAACTTTTTTTCTTTTAAAGTTTTATCTTACAAGAAGTGAAGTTCTAACTTTATAAGTTTTATTGTTACAAGCGTTATTACTACTAAGGTTCTAATGCATTTTTCATCAAATATATCGAGTGGGTTTTTTTAACAAAATAGCTAACTTGTGTAATTATATTAATATGTAAGAACATTTAATAAAAAATTACTTACACTCTAACTTTTAATTTTATGTAGCAAAACCCCTTTGTTAATTATTAAGTGGTAAACAATGTTTAATTTTTGTCACTTATACTGATTTCTTTTTGCTAGCTTTAGATAAGTGATATTATATATAGAATTTATGATCAACTTTTAAACAAAAAAAAATTGCAATTAATCTCTCTAGCAATGAAGAATTCAGAGTTTGGCAAGTACCCGTTGTCGCCTGCTCTCACTTTCTGTAATATATTCATAATTAGGTTCGGTGCTTTTAACAAAGCTGCTGCTGGCCACATGATCCCATGACCTAACTTCTTGCAGGGACAAAAATGCTTGATATAACCAAGAACCCAAAAAATATTCCAAGACCCCTTTTGAAATCAAGTTTCAGATTGCAGTTTTAAGTCCATTAGATTCAATCCCAATCCTAAATTTGGCAAAGTTTGCAGCTTCAAAACTTTGCCAGTATCTTCTCTCAAATGTCCAGGAAGCGACGTGTGTGTTCAATGTGTTCAGTATCAAACATGAAGCTATACTTCAAGTTGTTTGAGGAGTCGATGTCAAGAGACTTGGAAGATACCATTTGATCATCAAAGAAGATTTATAAAACCACTTACCCAACTTCTTAATTGGATTGTTCATCGCAATTAACCAAGAAAAGTGGCATGAAAAAACCCAATTGAATACTGTACACAAAATGAAAGAAATTCAATTAGCGTCTCTACAAAGAAATGGAGTAGTCAGACCCCCAAATTGGCTTAGATTCATACAAGAACCCTTTGACAACCTCACAAATTGATTAACTTCACTTGCCTATTACAAAGATTCAAACAAATCAAGACCTAAACTAGACCGAAATTATAAAGAAAATCATACTAAACAGAAAGATTACTCTTGAACCTTAATTAACAAAACCCTTATGATTTTCCTCCTTCTCTCGCAGATCTACGTAACCGAGCTGAGGCCTTCCCGCAGCAGCAGCGGTAGAAGAAGAAGGCGAGGAATGAGCAGAAAAAGCGGCCATGACCAAGCTACCTTCACTCCACGACCTCCGTATTGGATACGAAACATTGCCACAGATCGGCAACTTGTTCGTAGAGGATTTGCGCGACTGGTTGTGGAGGGCGCAGCCGCAATTCCGGTGGTAAGGCCGCCGCTCGATGCCGTTGTCGTAGCCGGAGATGCACCCTTCGAACACGCACCGGAAAACACCGTCCGCGGCGGCGGCCATGTCCCCTCCGCGGCAAGTAGGTGGCTTTGGATCTGTCTCTAACCTTTCTCCTTCTCCTCCTTCTCCTTCTTCTCCTTCTCACTTCTAGTATTTTCTTTTGCCTTGGAAGACAATGTGTGGGGTGGGGCTATGGTATTTATACAGTACAGGTATTGAGAGAATTATATAATGCAGGCCAGGGAGGAAAAAGTGTTTTTTAATTTTGTTTAAGGCAACGGAAAAAGTTTTGTCGTCGGAAAGCGGCATGTGCGATGTTGAGGCCGCGTCTTGTGCGTCATTCCACGGACTTTGTGCGCATGATTTTGGAGGCCAATTGGAATCTAAATTTGACAGAACTTTTATTTTAATTCTTGCAAAATGAATATTTTATTTTAATACGCTAAAATTGTTTTGGTTCTTGGAATTGACTTCTTTTTTATTATTTTAGTATAAAATTTTTAATTTTGTTTTAATATCATAAAATACTTAATCATAAAAAAGGTAGTATAGTTTTACTCTAGACTTTCATAAGAGAGAAATTTTATATATTCTAAGAAGTTCACGTTATTTATATTTTTTCTTAATAAAAAGATATCAATCCACACCAAATGAGGCTTACGTTTCTTTCTATTTTTTAAAAAATGGTTATGCAATATATAAATATGAGATCTATTAGTAATTAATGAAATGTTTTTATGAAGAGAAATATAGATAATTAGTTGATAAAAGAAGAATTTTGATAAAATAAAGAGAAATGCGAATTACTTGATTTTTTATCAAAAAAATATGAATGACGTGATATTCTTGAAGTATATAAGAATTTTTCTTATAAAGATTAAATTAGGAGTAATGATATTATGAGCTTGGATCTATCATGATTTTTAGCTATAATGCAGTTAATTATTATATATAAAATAATATTTTGGCCTATTTTATTAAATTTAATACTGTAATCATATTTATTAATTACATAAAAATCAAATCCATTCTTTAATAAATAAGTAGTTATAATTAAATTTAATGAAATTTGATTAGATATTGTATCTGTATTTAATAGTTTATTACATCATAATTAAGATTCATAGTAAATTTGAGTTCAAAAGCATCATCAATCTTCAAATAAAATTATACTTACAAATATTAAAATGATATAAAAGAATTTTTATTGAGAAAACTAAGTCAGAATCTTTAATTGAATAACCAAAGTCTTGTTCTTTAAAGTACGTTTTGTTATAACTCCCCGCTAATTTTTCGGTTCTTGAAATCAATATTTTTTTTTAAATTAATGATAATAATACAATTTTTCAAATGGCTAAAATAAAACATTTGTCTAAGAACTAGTAAGAACCGGATACAAATATCAAGATATAAATTTTTTTCCTAGTGTTATAAATAATTTTAAAACAACGGCTCAAAAAATATTAGAGATGACTTGTCTCGGAAGGAAAATAATAAAAATAAAAAAGGGCGGTGTTGCCCACAAGACACTTTATGTTTTAGGTTACCTTTCATAATAAGAACAAAATATAATTTTGGAATAGTATGTATTTGGTTAACCATAATATCAATTTCATATTGTCTTTCTTGCTTAAAACTATGTATTCAAAATTTAGAAGCTTCCGACTCTAGTCTTTGTGTTGTTTTCTTCTGAGAAGTTGTGTTTGTGTTGGGTACGAAAATAGTGCTTCGTGATTAGAGGACAAATATACTCTTGAAATTATCGGATGATTTTCTAGTAAAGTTCATGGCACTAGAATATGATAAGGGCTATGTATCTGAGATTTGCTTGACTCGCGGAGCATTTTTTTTTTTTATGCCTTTAGCATATTCACTCGGATCTTATTTGATTTATGAAATGATTTTTATGGGAATGATAATGAAAATAAAATTAAATTTTGATGAAATAGAATAATTATATTTGATATTTTATAATAAAAAAATTTTTATTTTATTTTTATTCTTGATTGTATAAAATAAATATAAAAATAAAAAATAAAAGATGAACAAATGATTATAATATTTTTAGCATAAAAATATATTAAAATATTTTATGTTTTATTTTATTTAAATTTTTTTAAATATTTTAACATTCTTAAAATATTAATTTTTTTGTTTTAAATTTTGAAAAAATAAGTCAAATATAATATATAAAACATTGAAAATAAAAAGGTGGTAATGTAAATTATCATTCTATTCCTTCAATTACTTTACCATTCCATCAAAATTTTGAAGGAATCCAAATTCTTGTATAAAATGAAATGAAGGTTAAAAACTGGCCAACCAAATATACACTTTGATAGAATTATATTTCTATTTGGCAATGAACAATAAAAATATTTGCATATGAAACAAGACGTTACTATTTAAAAATTTTCCTTATAAACATATGAATTCAAGGAATTGGAAAAAAAAATATTCATATTCCTTTCTTTAATATATATCTTACAAGTAACTTTGGGAGCAAAAAGTTGACAAAAATAAATTTAAATTTATACTAATCCATCTAATTATTACACATCATATGTTTGCCACAATAACTAAATCAACCCTTTAAAATTACCTTGTGCCTTTTCTAAATATTATTTTGAAAACATAACACATATAGTTATTCACTCTAGTGTTTTTCTTTCAATTACAACCATTTTTGCAGTCAATTAATTTTTGTAATCGACATCTTAATTTACTTTTTTTTTGTAAAATTTTTATGCCATTTAAACCGAACGTCATCTGTAATTAAATAACAAGACAAAAAATTGCATTTATTACATTAATCTTTCTTTTAATAACAATTTTCTTCTTAGTTGATTAATTTTTACAATAATCAACTTATTTATCTATATTATCTCAATTGATCAATTAGCAAAAAAAATTATATGTAAGGACAAATATTAAGATGAGTAAGTATGATTTTTCTCATTATTGATGTTAAGTTAGTAAAAAATAACATTCAGTGCATAAAAATAAACCTATTAAAAAAGAGTTGCAATTCAATGCACAAAAAAGATTGCAATTTTTTCTTTTTTTTTCGCTAAGGAAGATTTAAAGGTAACGCCTTTAAGCTTCAACAATTAATTTATAAGTAAATTAATGATATGGTCATTCAAATTTCTTTAATTTGATTTTTAAAAAAATAAAAAATTTTAATTTAATTTCTTAAAAATGAGTCTCCTCTTAAAGACTCATTGAAAGTGATTAATCAAGCATTCAATTAAAATGCTTTATTTTTTTTCAATGATTGGATTAAAATGAAAATGATTTTTCAAAAGTTAAATCATTAATTCAATCTTTATGGAATCATCAAGGAAGTTGGAATCAAATACATAGTATATTAAAATGGAAAAAAAAAAAAGGCCCCGAGACAATAAACTAATAAAAGTCGTTATTGGCAGCATCAAATCGTGAAAATCATGACATTGATTAATGGGTACGTATACGTAATTTTCACAATAAACTAACAAAAATTGTTATTGGTAGCATCAAATTGTGAAAATCAAATAATTGAATAATGGGTAGAAGTAATTTTATAATGTTATGGGGGTGTGTGTGATGAAAGAAAATAGGTTGAGAATTATGCATGTGTATGTATACATATATGTGAATAAAATATTAAAAGGAAAAAGAACAAAATTAGAGAGAATCTTGCATGTGTAGAGTGAGAAATCATGGCTAATAAATTAAGCTTTAATCACGAATCACCATAGTATTTGAACGAAGAGTGCTGCATGAACCAGACAATTAGATTCCTGCATACCAGTAGCTGTGTGTATTGTTTATGATAAAACTTAAGTATTGTTTTTAAATATTTATTGCTTCATTTTTCTAATAAAAATATGATAATTAGGCACTCTTGTTATTTAATATTATATAATTAAATATTTTTAAAAACATTATATATTATATGTTTATTAAAAAAACTGATAACAGAATTCCATAAACCTTTGTTTGAGTCCTATCGTAGTCCTGATCCCCAAAGCTTGTTATTAACTTGCAAATTGTTTCATTCTCATTTAATATAGGCACGTCCTCTCCTACCGTTCCATTAATAAATCACACCTATATTAGGCACATTTTAAATAAAAGGAAATTAAAGTATTTAAATATTCCAATTTTTTAATATCATATCATACAATATGAAAAAAAAATATTAAAAAATCCCTTAACTTTACACAATATTTCAATTTTGTCCCTTCTTTGTTATTCCATTTTTATCCCTTTATCAAACCTCTAACTAATGCAATGTCTTCCTCTCCGATTGCACCGCTAACAGCAGATATATGTGTTGCCTACGTGGACATAACCATGCTGATGCTGGCCACACCACTGCTGACATGGATTAACAATTTAGAAACGTTTTTACATGCACCTGGTACATTAGCAGTTAATTTTTTTTTTTTCATGCACCTAGTTCATGGTGTATCAGTGTAATTAATAATTAATATTTAATTTGTATAGATAAAGTCTATATATAATATAAATAAAGTCTACATGCAAAAAAAAAAATCTTATAAATAACGTGACATTCTCAATGTACATAAAAATTGTTCAACGATTTAGGGCAAGAATATCCTCTTATATCCAGAAGCCTTTCATGTGAAAGTAAAAAAAAAAAAATCTCATTCATTGTATTACTATCTTTCTTACATAAGAGATTACTGAATATAAAAAATTTAGACTCCAATTTAGCAGCACTCAAACGGTGTGTTTTGGTCTGCACTGTCTATTTGGTGTAGATTCTGCCGTTAGGGGTGCAAACAGGTTCCGTCGGGACGAAGATATTGCATCAAACAAGGGACAAAATTGAAATGAAAAATAGGTAAGAGATAGAATTGAAACTTCTTGCAAAATTAATGGATAAAAAATGTTGATTTTAATCTATTTTTGGTTATCAAGCTGTGTACACACTTCTGCGTAATCTCATTGTTCTAATAATATCACCTATATTATCCCTACAATACTTGTTTTTGAAGATGCTAAGTTTAGCAAAAAAAGAAAAGTTATATTTGAAGATCTCAAATTAAAAATACCTATATTTCAAAATATTAAATTGTAAAAGTATTTTGAATGACTTAAAAATAAAAAATTTAAATTACATAAGAATGTTATAATTTAAAATCTCAAGTTAAAATTTTTTATTCTTAAATCTTTTTAAATAATTTTAAAATTTAAAATATTTCAATATAAATATTTTTAAGTTAAACTCTTCAACTATAATTTTTTTAAATTAAAATCTAATAACCTATTCTAATCGTTTTCTTAATAAGCTATCATACCCCCAAAAAAAAAATTGTTTAATAAGCTTTCAGTTAGGCCATAAATACAGTCACGAAATTTAAACCTAACCTACCTTCAATTTCATACAAATATATATAACAAAAAAGATAAAAAAAACGAGGGGGGTGGAGTTGGAAGGGATGGACCCCTAAGCCTCTAACAGTCTACGCCCAACCACCCCCAACATGACAGAAAAAGAAAATCCTCATTAACTTGGTGTAGCTCGATATCAAGCGAAGGGTCCATCTCTATTCTTTCCATACTCCATTGCAATTTTTAGGTAAATTATTAGGTGCATTGATTTAGTAAAAATAAAATTATAAATTAAATCAATTATCAATAATAATGACTTTGGTATACATTAACATGCATGCCAATTTATTTTTATTTTACTTTAATTTAATAGTGGGAGGATTTTGCCAATCTCTAGTTTAAAGTATTTAGATATTAACAGAATAATGTTTTTATTCTTTAGATTACTATAAAAAACACCCCATGTTTTTCTCTTTAAATTGAATAATTGTGTGATATGAACTAAAGAATGTTGATGACTTCCTATTACACCGAGGTTGAAATGTGGCAAATAAGAGTATAGGTGACTCAAGTTAGATTTTGACCTAGTATGATATTCAGTTTAATTTAATATTAAGCTAAATTTGTAGGCCCGATGTTAGAATCAACTCAATTTAATACTAGGTCAAGCCAAGCTAATTTGGTTGGGCTATTTTTATTTTTTAAAAAAGATAAAAATTATAAAATGACCTATTAAAAGTTTTTGTAAAATTATGTTTTACTTCTAAATTTTTTTAATATAATTTTTTATAAAATAACTATTTAAAGAAATATATGGGATTGAGTTTTAGTGAGGCCAAACAAAACAACATGATTGACTTGGTGCCTCACTCAATTTGCCTAACTTTTGTTTTCCGCCTAGCATAAAATGACTGAGCGTAACTAAGCTGGTTGAGCCGCAAGGCTACTTGGGCAACCCTAGTGGCAGATTTAATAAAAGAAAACAAAAAAGATGACAACCATGTTAAAGAACAAGTGAATATTACTGGTCATTGTTAGAACCATTTTTTTTTTTATTCTGTTAAAAAGTAATTGAAGAAACTTAGTGGACCTCATTCCAAAAAATGGAAAGTTTATATTTTTATTTTCATGTGGTAGACATTACATGGGAAGATAAGAAAAAATTAAAAATGGGTAAAAGAATAATATAAGTCATAGAAGAAATGAGAAGGCGGAGAATAATGGTAAAGTTATTGTTGAAAAAAAAAACTTCTGCTTTAGGCCTGCTTTTGTTATTTCTTATCTATGTTTCTTTATGTTGTTTTAATGGATTTCTCTTTTATACTTAAGAAAAAAAAAAAGAAAAGAAAAAAAGAAAGAAACAAGCAGGGAAAGGAGGGTTCACGGAGTGGAGCAACCGTATCAATAGAAGAATATGTTTGCATAGCTGCAAAACGCAGACGAGAAATATTGGATAATTAATTTATTTATAAGTAATTCGAAATAATACCATAGGATACTTAAAGGAAACTCTAATTAACTTCAATAAATAAATAAAATGACATTTACTTAAAAGAGAATAACATCATACAATTAAAAAAGTCTTTAAAAACAAGAAAACATGTAATAATAAAAAAGTAATTAGAAAATAATAAACTATTTAAAAGAGAAAAGTTTTAGAAGTTAAAAAACTTTAGAAGTTAGGTTGTAATATCTTAAAATTAGATCCTCAATTAAATTAATATTAGATGAATTAAATAATAAAAAAATATTTAATTGATGACTACATGAAAAAATATGGGTTTTATATGAGTTTAGGTATAAGAAAAATTGAGAAAATTATTAAGGAAATAACAAAACTTTATGGAACCAATTAGGGATTTAATGGAATTATTAAGAATTATTTATAAATTATAGAATAATAGCTAATTAAATAATAAGCTTTTAGGAAAAAAATTTGAATGAATTCCTTGAATTCTTAAAGTCTTAAAAATATAAAAAAATTATTTGACAAATACAAATATTTAAGAAAAAATTAAGAGTTAAAAATATAATTATTTACATTTTAAGATAAAAAATTAATAATTTTTATTAGAGATCAAATTATAATTTTGGCCAAATTTTAAAAGTGGGAAGACCCTACTTATAGGTGAAGTCATACTTTTTCACCACAAGAGGAATTCCAAGCTTTATGATCATGTAAGCATGGAATAATACTTTTATATATTAAGGTAACCATATACAAATTATTTAATAAAATTAAAGTTAATTTAATACCTTGTTAAGCATTAAATAAGTTTTAATGAAATTTATTTGAGAAAAATATTTTACTTTGAAATCTTAAAAATATATTATGTAAGTTAGATTTATTAATAGAAAACTGTACATGAGAATTAATATAGCATTATCATCTAATTAGAATAGAATTAAGGAAAATTAATTAAAGAGTTATTACTCTTATAAGATAAAGTAATATATCCTAAATTTAACTATTATCCTAATTTGATATATACATATAAACTAAATAAGAATATAAATATTTCATATATCTTCTAAATACAATGTGTACAGAGCCACCCAAATACAAACAGCCAAGTTCTATTACGACGATACATGGACCTGGATCCTCTGCAGTGAGAATTTGGTAAAGTGCCTGTGCAGTGAAATTTTGTGAGGTGGAATAAAATTAAAAAGATAAAAAATAAAAAAATAAAAAAATAAAAAAAAAACATTTAAGAAACACTGCAGACGCACTTTACAACCCACTCACTGCAGGTGATCCAAATTCCGATATATGATGACATCATCCGATATGAGAACAGCTCCACGAAGCTACTAGGAAGCAAATTATGTACGAAGTTAAATCTATCAGAATTCTATTGGATGCCGTATAACGCGGAGTGAAGCCATTAATTGTACAGAAACTGAGACATTAAGAAAAATATGATCAGACACCCACTTGGCAGAGCGATCAAACGCTTCTAATTGTAGTATATTAGGAACAGTTTCGGCGAGTCAATTAGGAGATAGGGGGAAGCAAGAGTGAGCGACAGTGAGACGCGGGAGAAAATTTGATCACGCAGAGAAATATATGCATATATATATATATATATATATACACACACATATATTGAAGGTGGGAGGAAAGAAAAAGGAAAGGAACAAGAACGAGAAGAGATGTGACCAAGGGGAAGAAATTTCAACAAAAGAAGGAAGTAAATTCGAGAGAAGAATACACTCCTAATTTAACATATAAAAAAAGTTTATAAGTTCCCAAAATATAAAAAAAAAAGAGTGTTTTTAAAATATTTAAAAATAATGTATGAGATGTTTAATATAAAAATTTTATTATTAAATATTTGGTATATTTAAGTTAAAAATGTTTTAATTGAATGTTTGGTATATTTAATTCAATAATTTGTTATTAAATGTTTAATACGTATAATTTATGAATTATTATAATTTTTTGTGTATTTAATTTATGAGTTATTAGTTATTTTTATAAATTGTTTGAAACTCTACAAATTTTATCAATGTAATATGTCATTTAATTTTTGAGTAAAGAAGTATTCAACGAAAAAAATAAATTATTTCTATGCATGAAAAATTAAAACAAATGAAATATTTTTGCCAAAATTCCTACGACGACTGAATTCTAAACTAATATTATGAATGAAATACTTAAATAATAGGAATGCCCTATATGAACTTGATATAGACTTAATTAAGAAACAAAAGATATTAAAAGACACAATAAAAAGAAAAAAAAAGTTCTATTAAATTACATAATTAGCATAATAATATTTTATAAATTATTATTTGTGATTTATGCTCTTGTTAATTGTTAATACCTAATACAATTAGTACTTATTATGATACATAATCTAAATAACTTAGAATGTGAAAATTAAGTAATATAATAACACATGCGGTGATGTCTTATTTATTTAAATGTTGAATACTTGTTTACATGTTATATTTGAAATAAATTTTTTGCAAGTTAAAAGGAATTTTAGGTTGAAGATAAGGTTCTTCAAAAATGGACTTCTATAAGGAAATGGTCTTTAGAGAAAGATTATATAAATTTTTATTTTATAATAAATCTTTGGATAACAGAGTTCTTACAGGAGGAAATTTTGATAGGAGATTATCTTTATCAATAAAGATAGATTTTTTGTCTATTAAAAACATATGATCATCTGAAATCAACTTGAGGGTTTGAGTCCTTCAAGAATCAAAGTCTTGTTCTCCTAAGGATAAAGTTATAATTAGGGGTCATAGGAGGGTTGGAAGGCTTTAATGTAGCTTTAAGTTTCAGGTTGAAGTTTGTAAATCCACTTTAGAGTATGCTCTAGTTATATTTATTTTGATATATTAAAGTGATGATTCCAGTGATTATAATTGCTAATGAGAATAGTTTTTTTCTTTGACAACATTGAAACCTTAAGTTGCAAGTAGTATGAGATGCTGAGTGGGTTATTTATAATTGCAAAAATCTAAGCTTGTGTAAGTGGTATGGGACACTTAATATGTGACTTGTGAAAGTGTTTTTCTTATATCAGCATTTTCAAGATAAGATCATCTATGTCTCTTTACAAGGATGTTCAAGAAATGTATTCATTGGAATACTAAGTAGGCTCTATGAATGAAATAATGAGACATGCCAATATGAATCAAGTTTTAATGATACACAAATATGAAGACTTGAGTCCATTATGATCAAGCTAATTTAATACTGCTTAATGATACTTTTAACATATCTAGTTGGATATAAATATTATTATATCGCATATTTATCTTAGAACAATTAAATATGATGCATTACTCATGCCAATATCTATGATGTTTAGATATGATAAAATTAGCATGATTTATCTAAATATGATTTGAAATAAATATGCATATATGGGAATATGTTATTTATGCCTATATGTCTATATCCCCTTATATAAATGTTATTTTATTTGTATTTGGTTTGTTATACTGTGTTTGCCACTCTTATATGTCGCACATAAGGAATATAAAAGAAAATATTTTTTGAACACATGACAATTAGACCATCACTAATTTTCAGAATTTATTGCATTATTATTGATAATATAAATTTCAATATTTTTAAAATAGGAACAATCATTGAACCGGTGGAAGCACTGATCCACAATTCAATAGTTAAATCGATAATAATTAATTATATATTTTTACAATTTTATATATTAAACTTTTAATATAACAAATAAATTTTAAATATTTGATTATTAACTCAATATTTCTTAAAATGTTTGAAAAATATTTTTTAATTGAAAAACAAAAAACTACCTATAATTAAAAGTTAAGAGTATTTAATATTACTTTTTAGAGTTCTTAAATTGTATTAAAATTCTATTTATCATTAAAAGAATAACAATTTTAGCCAAACATTTTTATATTTAAGAGAAATGCTATCAGAATATAAGATATAATGAAGAGAAAATATTGAAAATAATTAGGTGTATGCTTTTTATTTCTTTTTATATTATATATTTTTTAATTTTTCTATATTTTAACTCCATATTTCTTTTAATATTTTTTATTTTTAATTTATCAAATTTATTCAAGATAAACTATCATATTATATAGAAAAAATTTTAAAAAAATTATATTGATTAGTTCAAATCGATTTTTCACCTATTCGGTTTTGACTGGTTCAGTCGATTTTTTATTGATTTTTTGATTAACCGATTTTTTGAGTCAACCAAATTGGACTAAGGATCAATTTTTTGGTCCAATTGGTCAACCTGACTAGTCTAATTCGATGTTTTTAACAATGATAAATTTTCATTGCATTTAGTAATGTATTCAAATGAAGATTGTAAATGAAGTCACCGATAAATTAAAGCATTTAACAAAAACAAGTTGTTGATAGTTAGGGTAAAAAGCAATGAAGACAACAGAGTCTTGCCCCTCCTGCTATATGATAAGCAATAATAATTAAAGATATTCACTTATAATCAAGAATTCATTCTATTCTATGACTTTGTTATAATTATACAAACTTATTATTTAGTGTACTATTAATTAGTCATTTATAAGACTTTTTTATATTTATATAGCACAATCAAAAAAAGTAAGAATTTTTAACAATTAAAAAAATTAACCTAATTTCACAACTTTGATAAAATAACAAGACATGTAGCACTCCTAAAGTAAGAATGTTACACAAGTCACTCATTTAAACTTCTACTTAGGTTTTTGATGATCAACTTAATTCTTATATTTAACTTTTATGTGTCTTGCATTAGTCTCTTTATTTGTGAAAAACTCAACCTTGAGTTTATGCGCATGTCTAGACACAATGACTTTACTACAATGTATTTATACTTAGCATTAACTTGTTATAAATGTTGCTTCACCTCTATCAGAATTGTTTACCATTAGTTCACCATACTCTCTACTATTGTACTAACTCTAGTTGTCTTATACAACTTTATCAAATTTAGACTAGCACCAAGAATCAAATCAATATGGGGTTGGATGTCTCTCAAGGGAGGTAAACCATCTAAAAAGTCCTTCAAGCATCATTTCACTAAATTTCTCCAATATTGATTTAACTACATTTGGGTATTCAATTGTTACTAATTCTTCTTCAACCAACAATACTTACTTCTTTATCAAGGTGTACATTTCTTTTCACTCTTTGTACATATCTTCCATTTCTTATCTTGACCATATGAGTGTAAAGAAAGTGTGCCTTTGTATTTTAGAAGCTTTGATTCTAGAGCCTCCCTTTAATAGCATAAAATTTATTGTTTGCCATCTTTTTTTTAGGTTTTACATATTTTCTCCCCTATCATATTGGGCTGACACATTATATTGCCATAGCCTATTGAAATCCATCTACTACTTCAACCATCACTCATCACTCAATGGCTTCAAGTGCCACCTTAAAATCCATCTCAAATCATGAGGTCTTAGTCCTCCAATCACTATCATGAAAATTTCCCTTGCTATCATTGAATCATTGGCCATCAGAATGTATAAAAGAGAAGCTCTAATATTAATTGATGCAACGAAGCATGTGTATCAATTGAAGAACACATTTGCTCAATTGCAAAATGAACACAAAAATAAATAGGATATTGAATAATAGCTTTATTGATAAGTAATTCGAAATAATACTATAGGGCATTTATAAGAAGCTCTAATCAACTCAAATAAATAAGGATATAATTTCTAATTAAAAGAGAATAAAAATAATGTTATAAGATAAGCAAGTATTTAAAAATTTAAAAAAAGTAATAATAGAAAAGCATTTAAAAAATAAGAAACCCCTTACAATAGGAAAATCTTATAAGTTACGAAACTTTAAAAGTCAAACCACTCATTTATGATTTAATTTAGACTTTCAACAATCAACTTTATTCATATATTTATCTCATATGTGTCCTGCATCACATCAGGAGTGGAAAGAATAGAAAAGTAAAATGATATATCTTGAAAATAAGAATTTGTTGTCTATATTACTTATTTTAATTAAATAAAATATTTGGCTTAGCTTTTAATAAAAGGGGGCTTAGGATAAAAGGTGCCATAGAGATAAGGTTAAAATACAAGGAGAGAAATTCTATTTCATGAATTATATAATTTGTTAATATGTAAAACATAATAATGTTTTTTTAAAAGATACACAAATAAAAAAAATGGTATTCTCTTGCAAGTTGCAACATCCCTTCTAAGATATAATATAAATGCGAAGAAAAAAAGCACGAGCACCTACTAGTAAGCAAGCTACATAAATACCAAACAAGGGTGGTGTATTGAGTAAAACTTCATTTTGTTCCCTCACAAATGGAGTATTTTCCAATTTAATGTTTCGTAAAATTATCTTTTTAATTTATCTCTCACAAAATCATTTATAAAATTATTTTCTCAATTTATTCATTTATATATTAGCATTTATCAATTTAGTCTTTTACAGATAAAAATGTTATCAATAATGTCTTTAAAAGGACATTATTGATAATTATTTTATTTGTAACAAACTAAATTAAAAAATATCTATTTGAAAATGAATACATTAGAAAGACAATTTTACGAGAAACCAAATTGAAAAATATATTATATATGAATGACTAAATTGACAAGACAATTTTACCATCACAGGAAACCAAAAGAAGATTTTAGTCTTAGTGTATTTTCACTTATATTTTGTATTTGTGAACACTGTATTTTGCCCAGGCATACTTCAAAAATAATAATAAAATTAAACTAATAACAAAATAAAAAAATCAAACAAGTCCTTTTAGTTTAATAAGCTTAAAAACAATCAAAGAAGAAAAAAAATTAAAAAAAAAAGCAAAAGCCCATTAATCTAAAATTAAAACAAGAGACTAAAGAGGAAGTAACAAAAATTCAAAAACAAAAAAAAATGAAAGGAAAAATTAAAAAAGAACTAGAAAAAAAAAGAGAGGAAAGAAAATATGAAAAAATAATAATAATAAAATGAAAAGAAAGAAAAACAAAAAGAAATTCCTATACAAGAAAAAGAGAATAACAAATAATAATAATAACAAAAGTCCAACTCTAAACCAGCCTAAAAAATATATAGGAGGACTAAAAAAGGAGTGTAAGCCTTTTTAGTCAAAGGCTTATTTCCTTCTCAGTCCAACAAACCTCAGCCCTTCTAATCCAAGTCCCAAGCCCACATTCAAGCCCGACTCTCTTCCAAAAACCCTACCTATTTCTTTTCTCCCGGGCACACTTCTGAAAGACTCACTGACGCACATAGAGGGGGACAAAAAAGGGAGAAGGATGTTGCTGGGGGGACCACTCACAGAGGGACGCAGAAAAGAAACAAAATGCCACAGACGCACAAAGGAGAAGGGGGAGCAGGGGTCTAATAGATAGAAAAGGAACATATGCAGAGAGGCGAAAAATCGGAGGAGAGCGAAAGAGAGGTGGGGAATTTCTGATTCAGAGCAAGAGAGGGTGATAGAGGCAGAGAAGGCGAGACCCGAGGGAGTTTTCCCGAGTCGGAAAAAGAGGGAGGAGAGACTGTGAGGTCACCTAAGAGAGGAGGCCCTCTGGTTTGGGGGGAGATCGAAGTTGGGGGAAGGTGACTGAGAGACTGAAAAATTGAGGGAGAGAGGAAGCGAGGGATTGACGGAGAGAAGAGGCTGAGAGCTCGAGGGAGAAAGGAAGCGACAGGGAGAAACGAGGAGATTTTCGGATTCGAGAAAGGGAAAGCGCGAGGGTACGACGCCATGCACGCAGGAGTAGAGGAGTGACAAGGGATATTTACAAACACACGCCTGGGAGTGATGTGAGACCACGCTCCGAGTTACAAGAACAACGAAGAAAGCCGGGGTATGTGTTTTGTATTCTTCTTCCACTTTCAATTCTGAAACGATAGAACCATATATGTGTGTTGCTTATGGGTGTTGAGGTTCTGGAAAAATCTGGTTCCATTGTTTTTTTGTTTCGGGTGCTGAAATCTGAGTCTCCTTTGTTTTAGACATGGTCTGATTCATTTGCTTTGGCTACTGAAATGTGAGTTCCTTTAGGTCGTGGGATTTAGAATGGATCTGATCTTGAGGCGTGGTTAAGGCAAAGACTCACGTTACTATCCTTGGTTTGTTATACGTTTACCCTAGTCTAATGCATCTGCCCTGATAAATTTTGTAGACTAGTTTTAGATTTTATATTCATTGGCCTATTTTATGTTTACGTTTTGATGTTTATTGCCATAATACTCTGATTCTTGAAACTAGAACTGGCACTTTGTTTAGTTTGGCGTCTTTTTGATTGGGCTGATGATTTTTGTTGCACTGGTCTATTGCTGGCATGAGAATTGAGTTTGGATTAAGCTAATTCTCACTCACCACAAGCTACCATTGTAATATAAAGTTTAAGTTGGAGTTTTGCTTGCTGTGGCACTCTGATTTTTGTGTGGAAATTGAAAAAGTATGCGGTTTCAAATATGATATGACTAGGTTAAAAGTTTTATTATCTGTAGCTAATTTGAGGTTTGAGCACTAATTTCTATATACACTCTCTTTTGCCATGTTCGCCCACCATTAACATGAATACCTGGATCTAACTATCTTACCAGCGTGGGTAGGACGGGATTACTTGATAGGAATGAATGAATAATGTTGGGTTAGGAATCCCTTCTGTGCTGCATCGTTACGTATTTCATGAGAAGTCTTTACTGCCTGAAACGTTGCATTGATGTTATGGATACATTGGTTAAATCTTAGTGCGTTTCCTGATTGATTCTGTTCCTTGGACAGTGTTTTGGATTGTCTATGAATCTCAAACATGCTTATAAAAACTTCTCTGTCACACGTGGGTGTATGTTTATACATTAATGCACTGATTTGATCATTTCCTAAAAGCAAGTGGTTGTTTAGAATTTAAACCCCCCTCTTTTGTTTGTCTCTTTTGCATGAAACCCGCTTCAGGATGGTGGAGAATTGTGGAGATTTCATGAATTGATGGAAGGATGCTCAAAGAACTTTGGGAAGGAGGCCAAAGAGGCACGAGCATAACCAAGTTCGTGGGTTCTATATTTTAGTCTATTTATAAGTAAAATGTTTAAGACTGTACACGGAAGGCACATTGTCAAAGAAATAATTGTGTGATTGCAAATATATTGTTTACATTTTACTTTAATTACTAGAATTGCTGTGTGGGATTTTCATATCTCCTCGAGCACATAGTTAAACCCAAAGATCATGTGAGTCAATAAGTCTCCTTATCATCCATTGGACGTTAAATTTTTGCTTCAATACATATGAGTTTCAAAGGCCCCCATCAAATGTTTCTTTACAGAAAAAAAAAGGAATTTAAAAAATATATATGTAATAATGAAAAAAAACAAAAGGAATTTAGAAGTTAAATCCTAAATAAACAAATTTTGAGTTCTATTTCTTAAAAGAAAAAAATAAACAATAAAACAAAAATATAAAAAAAAAGAAAGAAAGAAAAAGTTGCAAATTGATCCTTAAAAAAGGATGGACAACGAAAGATTGAAATCAACAAAACCAACCTAAAATAATAATAATAACAAAATTAAAAGTCAAATCAAAAATTAAAAAGAAAACTAAAGAAAGAAAGAAATTATCAAGAAATGATTAAGTCAATAGCTAAAAGATTACTCATTAACAAGAAAGGGCCAATATAAGAAAAAAAAAGAGAAAAAGAAAGAAAGAAAGAAAGAGTGAAAGAGGAAAATTCTTGCACTAAAATACAAATGTCAAAATTTGATATTTTTACTTAAAATAAACAAATCAAGAACATTCAAAAAAAAAAAAGAAGAATTAAAAAAAATTGAAAATAATAAAAAGATCATTTAAAAGATGAATCAATAAAAATTGATCAAAATGAAACCAAAAAAAAAACGCAAAGCAAAAAAAAAGGGTAAAATACAAATGATAATAATAAAAAAAAGTATGCACAAAAAAAAGAACTAAAGGAAAAACAACAATAACAAGGAAAAAAAAAACAAACAAACAAACAAAAAAATCAAAAAGTCAATAAGTTAAATAAAAGAGTAAAAAGAAAAATGAAAAAATGAAAATCCTTTTAATTTCATAAATGAATAAAACAAAAACAAAACAAATAAAAAATGAAATCAAACAAAGAAGACATAGAAAGAGAAAATGAAAAAACAAAGGATGATTACAAGAAAAGAGGAAAAAGATTGAAAGTATAAAAAGAAAGTAAAATTACATTTACTTTTAGCAAATCAAAACATAGCAATCAATTTCAAAATTATTTTATTTGTTAAAGGAAAATGTAATTTTTATTTTCTTTGTCTTTTCAAAAAAAAAAAGAATAAACAAAGAATAAAAACCAAAAGAAAAAACAAAATCAATCAAATTTAAAAATCAAACAAAAACAAAACAAAACAAAATCAAAACAAGACATCAACCAAATATAATCTCCAGTCGAACTACGTGAACTTTGATCATTTTCAGATGATACGTAAGCCCTAGACTTTTATCTTAAGTCAAGTCCGCTTTTGTAAAATATTTTCTTTCAATTTCATTCATTCCCTTCTTATTTTTATTCTTGAATTTCTTTTTGTTTTATTATTGATTTCCTTTCTTTTTTTACTTTTAACTTTATTTCCTTTACTTCCTTTCCTTTATTTCTTATTTTACGTGTGATTTGTTAGGGATAATTAAAATAGAATTTAGGCCATTTTATCTCTACACAACTAAATTAGGGTAACCGTTCTTAGCAATGGGTGTAGTGGGGTGCTTAACACCTTCCCCACTCACAACCGACTCCCGGATCATTTTTCCTGGTTCGTAGACCATTTTTCAAACTAAAAAAGTTTTTTCAAAGTTTTATCTTTTAAAATTTAAAATTTTGGTAGCGACTCCTGAACCCTTACACTTATTTTAATTTTGATTTCGTTTCTTGATTTCATTTGAAAATCAAATTTTTATTTTTATTCGATAAATGTGCCACGCGGTCACATTTTCGGGTGTGACAGTATTATTGTTTAAACGTAGTAAATGACCATCAAGTACCATTTTCCTCATTTTTCTTCCTTTATTTTCTTCTAATAAAAATTGAAAATGCCAACCCATATCTAATTCCTTAATTTTTGTTAATAACTTTGCAGTTTGTTAAAAGGAAAAGATGACAGAGTCCATTAAATGATGCATCTTGAAGATGATTAAGTGCTAAAGATGAACATGAAATACATAGCTAGCAAAGTACACAATGGAAATTAGAACTTTGAATTAATGACTATTATATATGGTGAGGATAATAAGTTCCTCTTTTATACTTTTTATTTTAAGAATAGAGGCATCTTCTCTATTTTAGCTTAGAGTTGAACTCATTACCTCCTTATCGTGAAAGGTAGCCTTATTAATTGAATAAATATATTAAAAAATTTTAAAAACATAATTTTTAATATGTTATAGTTTTAATTAAAAAAATTATTATTATTATATTTTAGTCATGTTTAAATTTTAGAAAGTAAATATATATTTTTGAAATAAATAAGAGATCATGCAACTTAAGCATATGTTACAAAATGTAAAAGGAATTTATCTTTTTCACTCCTTAATGTTGATGTGGTTTCTCAGCTAGACATTTAGTCATCACATTTTTGTTCTCTCTTATTTTAATCTAAGTTCCTTTCTCTCTCCTCTATCACCTTAATGGTCCATAAATGGCCATTATTGGTTTAGACCTAACTATCTAACATGACAGAAAAAGAAAATTTATTAACTTGGTGGAGCTTAATATTAGGCAAGGAATTTACCTTTATCCTTTTTAAACTCCATTGAAATAGTTAGATAACTTTATGAATGCATTAATCTTTTTAAAAGTAAATTTATAACTCAATAAATTATATGTACTAACAGGCTTTTTTGCTAGTAATACTAAGTTGGCAAAAATATTTAATGAGAATATGTAGTCACCAAAATATTGTTTTAAAATGCATTTTTTTAAATATTATACGGAATGTAGACAAAGCTGTATCATGTTCCCTTTTTATTTTTTAATTAAAAAATTGAACACAAAGCTGCTCATTCCATGTTTAGCTTTGATTATTTATTTTTTCAAATTAAGGAAATGTGAATGGAGTAGCTTTGTATTCCTTTTACATATAATTTTTATTAACAAGGGCTTTAGCTGGTTAATATATATATATATATATATAAATTATCCCCCTTCATTGTCATGTACCCTATACTCATTGGCATTAAATGGGGTATCATATTCATCATCTTCTTTAAAAGTCATTTATTATATCCTTTACCTTATTTGAAAATTATTTAAAGACAAAAGAGGACTAGTATTGTTAATTGATAATTGGGACGAACTTGGTTGAGACATGTTGTTAATAATAGGTATAAGATATTGTTGGGGGTAGACAAATTATGAATCAAAAAAATGTCTATGTCCTATGTATGATCCAAATAGTGAGACTAATCATTGGTTTCATGATATTGGCAGGTTGGTAGGAATGTCAATTATTCAAAAACTTAGTCTTGTGCCATACTGAAATCTTCTTCCATGGTTAAGATATATGCATACAGATGTGGTGCATCAAATTGGTTTAGGAATTGCTTGTTTGCTGATCGTATCAATTATACATTAGAATTGTCCTTTAGAGTGCACATTGAGTACCACGTGAGTTATGTGAATGACAGTACTTATATACTAATTTAGACACAAACTAATTTGACTTAAGCTATAACTTTTCCTTGATTGTCTCCTTTAACATTTCCAAAGTAATGTAGGGGTTTACTATTAATATTTCTTGTTTGGCACATACAAATGTTATGCCTTCATTGATATTATAAATACTTCAATTTGCATATATACATATAATTTTCTTTCTTTTGTTTATTATAATTCTTATAATAAAATTTCAGTATAGACACATAATATATATATCTCTCTCCTTTTATGTCCAAGCATTAATTATTTTATACACTTTATTTATAATTTCATCTATAAAAAGTAAAAATACACAATATTAGCAAATTTGAAACTAATATGGTATTATAAAATATTAATATATTACAATTTTCTAAATAAATTAACATTATATAGGAAAGCATCTTTGAAAGACTATATTATAAATATAAGTATATATTTTTATGTAATTATTATCTTAAATATAAGTAAATATTTTTATGTAATTACTATCTTATAACTTTTTTTTAAATGGCCCACATAATCTGTACGAACAAGATAAAGTTGAAATAGCAATAATAAATTGACCAAGTGAAGAAGTAAAATGACCTACACAATCTATATAAATATTATTTAGGCGAGGTAGCAAAACATTCAAATGAAGGGTTTGCCAAAATTTCTTCTATGTTAAGACTAGGAACATAATTCATTAGGACCACAGTCGTCAAATCTTAACAAACAAAGGAACAAATTAAATTTTGATAATGATAAATAAACAAATAAAAGGAAAGAATTAAGAGATATTGGGACCATTGCCAAAATGTTTAAAAAATAAATAAACTTACAGATATATAAATTTTGCAAGAGAATGGAAGATAATGCTGAGCATCGATAAACTTGTAAGTTGAGATGAAAATAAAATTTGAGATGAGAAGTATGGAGTGAGCTCGAATTTAAATTTAGGGAGATGGACTGTAATTAAAATTAATGGCCGATCAAATTTTTCCATATGGAAATGTAATCCAAGCTTCACCTTTCTTCAATTGCCACGTGGAGATATCCTTATCCACGTTGACTGATCACACTTGGAATGCAAAGCTGACAGCTTTATGTTCACATTAGCTACTTCACGTTTATACTGATAGCTTTATTTATTTATAATAAATTAAGGCTAACTTTTTTTAAGTAAAAAGATTAAATAAGGGCATCCAGACTTGCTCGCTCTATGTTCCCTATATATATATATATATATATATATATATATATAATTTTAGGAAAACATTATTGCCATTACATAATCTTGTTAAATGATTTTTACAAGTTAGTATTACTATAAAAAAGCCTACACTAATCATTTGACATGCATATCAATCTATTTATATATTTTTGTCAAATAAGCCTGTGAGGGTTAGAAAGAAAAAAAGAGGCCTTATAAAAATTGAATCCACATGCATTAAGACTTTTTTGTGTATGGTCAGTTTGGCAGATAGAATTGTTAAGAAGTAAATTTGATCACGAGTATGGCTCATTAAAAAATTTGTACATTTTTTGGGCCAAATAAGGCTTTGAGGGTTAGAAAGATAAAAGGTGGCATTATAAAAATTGAATCCACATGCATCAAGACTTTTTTGTGTATAGTTAGTTTGGTAGATAGAATTATTAAGAAGTAGACTTGATCATAGGCTGTGCTCATAACAAAATTTGTAATTTTTTTGACAAATAAGGCTTTGGGGGTTAGAAAGATAAAAATAGGCATTATAAAAATTAAATCCACATATATCAAGATTTTTTTGTATATAGTCAGTTTGGTACATGAAATTGTTAAGAAGTAAACTTGATTATGGGTCGAACTCATAAAAAAATTGATAAATTTTTCTGGACTCAAACCCAAGTTGTCCTAGTAAAAAATAGGGCTAGCTTAACTTAACCTAACTCATTTTTAAAAAATTATTTTTTAAAAAATTTTCTTATCTTTTTTTTAAATTTTAAATATTAAATATATCTATTTTATTGCTAATATGCTTAATTTCTTTTTGTTTTAAATACTAAATAGCCAAAATAAAAAATATTATAGAAAATTTAAACCACTTAGAATATATATGAAATAATAAAACTTCTCAAGACAATAACTTTTCAAATAATATTATTTATTAATAATATATAAAAAATAATTATAATATGAGTCAAACTCGGGTCAAGTTTTAAAAAAATTCAAACTTGACTTGTTTTTTTTTGTCATTTTATATTTGAATTTTTAAAAAATGGATTCATTTTTTATCAAGTTTTTTTTTTGCTTATATTCATTTTTTCTCCACTAAGCTTATTGGGTCAAACAAATTTTTTGCCTCATGATCAGGTCTATTAAAAAGGGAAATAGAAATAGATATAAAAAAGTGAATTTATAGATGAAAAATAATTTTTATATTCATACTTTAAAAATAATAATAAAAGATGTTGTTAAGAAATCACTATAAAAGTATAATAAATATTGCACAAAATTACAAAAAAGAACCCTTTTCCTCTTATATAAATTGGGCTCATTATGTTTATAGATATTATTTGAGTGTATCTTTTTCAATTAAAAATTTAATCTCATCCTAAAATGTCATTTATTAACTTTAGAAGGGTGGGCTATAGGCAAAATGGGTCATGGATGGTAAAAGATGTGTGTATTTATCGTGCAGTTAGTAAATAAAATGAATTTTAAAATTTTTAAAATTAAGTCCAGAAGGAAGATTTTTAAAGGCCTATTAATGTTTGTATTTTGATTTTTTTAAGACCAAAAGATATCCAACAACTCCAAACCTAATGCAGGGTTTTCAATTCTTTCCTATGCCGTGGAGAAGATATAATGAAGCTTGCTATTCCATCTAAATACAAGTCATTCTGCCAGAGATTGTGCAAAGAAGTTCTCCAATCTCCATACATGCAATGCCTTAACTTACAGAGCTTTACAAGTCCCTAACACATGCCCGTTATGGAACCTTAACGATAAAATAGCGTGTCAAGCTATTCTGAAATATTCCTCGTTAGGATCTTTTTTAAGGTAGCTCAAACTTGTCTTTGTGGGTACATGAGAAATATTTATTATATTTTTGTAATATTAAAAAATTTAAAATTAATATCATTTACTTTTTTATATATAAATAAAAAAATTTTAAATAATAAGTAATATATGAATATTATAAATGAATTAGTCACTTCAACATTTCTATCATGAGTCAGGATTTTTTTAACTTGGTGCATAAGATATTATTTTGTTAAAGAGTGGTGAGTGGGTAGAAAAAAAGAAAATAGACTTTATATATAATCTTATTTTTTTATATTACTTTTTTCTTTATTTTTCTCTAACCAAACAAAATGGTACATTGAACAAAAAAAGAATTATATTATTCTCTCACATGTCAAGCCTTTGAATTGTCATTGATTATTAGGCAATATGGACAACCATAAAATTCTTAAACCTAAATATCTCCTAAATTCCAATACGAATGAAACGCAACTCAACGAATTCCATAAACGGGGAAATCCCTAACCAGGATTGAAAACCAAGCAAATTAAATAAGAAAGGAATATTCTGCTGCCAAATGCCAATCGGGCCGGGTTATTCTTGGGGTCGTCCCGGGGCGAAATGGGTAGTTGGTTGCTGCATCCCTCTCCCGATACTAGTTCCGCAACATCTGGAGCCGTACACGTCTACCTCTGAAACTCGGCTTCTTCTCGTACCGTTAGTGAACCTTGAATCAACGGTTCAGATGCAACCTCACGCCTAGTGTGTCTGTGCCCTATGCCTTGTTCCCCACGGCCAGACCCAGAAATATACCCCAGTATTCGTTACCAGTCGAAGCAAAGTTCGAAGTCACAAGCAACCATGGGTGGTGGAAGCAGAAGAAGAAGATCCAATAGTAACAGCGTCGGCAACAACAAGCCCAGAAACCACAGAATAGGATCGACCTCGTCCGCTGGTAAAGCTGCGCTCTTCGTCGATGGTGGGTTTTTATCTGATTGGCAGCTTCATTCTCCGTCGTCGCCCTTCAACCGTAATTCAGGTCCTCTTTATCTTTCTATCTGGCCATTCATTTTGCTATTAGAATGAAAATTTGGATGGTAAATTGCAATGAATTTGGCAAAGAATTTTGCTTTGTTGGATTGTACATTATTGGGGGGGTGGGGTTCGGTTCATTCATTTTCTAGCGATCAAGACGGGGCAAATGGACCTAAGGCTGTTTTTTGTTTTCGTATTCGTTTTTTTTTAATGCTTTGTTTTGGTTTTTCTGTTGCACTCGGATTGCAGGTAAAAATGCTAGCCCGAATAACAAATCTAGTTCAAAATCTGGAAATGTCCATAGACCAGACGGCTCTGCGTCTAGAAATAGATGTGGAATATCGTCGAGATCTGCTATTGGATACAATTATCCTTCGGTTGATTTACAGGTATGTTACGCCGGATAAAAGCTTTTATCTTCATGCGTATTTCATTGTTTATTTAAATGAAAAAGAAAAGAACACATTTTGCTTGAGTTACACTTGAAAGATTTTAAAAGGCAAACGAAATTTAGTGGGCTTCCATCTAATCAAAATCGTAACACAATTCATATGTTCCAAGTTTAACAGGAATTTTAATTAATGAATTATTATTTACAATGTTGTTTTTATTTTATTTGGAAGATAGATGGCTTTTCTCTTTAAGGCATTTGCGTCCTTACTTTGTCAATTATGTTTTTAGCTGTTCTGACTTCTCTCTTGTTATAGTTTATAATACTGATAAGGTTTACAGTTGAGGTATTGAAATACCTGAAAGGGTCCGTTTTTGCCCTGAAAGATTACTTAAAAAACTCCTGCTCACCAGGCTACAGTATGCACTGTTTTTGGCGTTGCATTGAAACGAGGAGAATAGAGATTTTTTTCTTGGTTTTCATAAGCAAGAATTAGTGAAATGATTTACTCTGTTCAATGAGCTATAGGAAGTACAGTTGAACTCTTATGATATGTGTATATCAGTGTGATTATTTGTTTACATATGCACATAACCATCCTGGAGGTAGATGTTTGTTGGATTCTACACTGGATGAGGAGTTATAAGTTATGTATGTCCTTTATCTTTGAACATATGGGCCCAGTTTTATCTTATGCCTCTGGTTAAATATCGAAGTAATTTTCCTAAAGTTTGGATGGGCTATGTCCTTGGTAGCTTCACAATAACTTGCATGGCATTTGATCATATATTGATAGGAGGTATCATGCGCTGGGAACAACAGTGAAGATAGTGGTCTAAAGCAGTTGCAGCCTTTGGTTTTGGTCGATTCCAAGGATAATAAAGTTATTGCTCATGCAGACCAAGCGCATCCTTCAAAACCCAACAATGTGCAATATACTTATAGTTATGGTGCAGAATTCATTTTGGGTGACTGCTCTCACAGAGGATTGGGGTTCTCTGAAGAACAAGATGAAACCCCAAGTGATATTGGGCCATCCACTGAACATATTGAACCCCAATCAACTGCAGTTTTGGACTCATTATCCCTTGAGAAGGATATTGACTCTAATGGGGATATCAACTGCGAGCTAAGCGATCACATGACAGAAGACTTGCCATCTAAGGTGCCTTCTGTGAGAAATTCAGGCTTTCTGTCCGTTGGAGGTCTTAAATTGTTCACTCAGGACATCTCAGATTATGAAAGTGATGAAGATGATAATGTTGAGTCACAGGATGAAGAAAGCTCACAATATTATGACTCAGAAGAACTAGTTAAATCAACTGAAAGCAACAATTCTGAAGACACATCTGACAGTGATTCAGACATTGATGAAGAGGTTGCTGAAGATTATTTAGAAGGAATCGGTGGTAGTGACCAAATCATAGATGCAAAATGGTTGCTAGAACCAACTTTGGATGTGTCAAATGATAACAGTTCTTCTAGCAGTGGCTATGATGAGGCTTTGGAGAAGTTGGGTGGAATGGCCCTTCAACAAGCTTCCACGGAATATGGTATGCAGAAAGTTCAACCATGGAAGAAACGTTCTGTGGGTTATAAATCTCAAGGTTTCAATGATTCGATGCTGGTTAAGGATCCCAGCAATATTTCTGCTGGAAAGAAGCATGTTGCACGGTTTCCTCACTCTTGGCCTTCACAGGCTCAAAAGAGTAAAGCTTCCAAAAAAATTCATGGTAATGTTAACAGCTTCCATCTATGTCAAGCATCCAATGTGTTTCTCACTTAATCTAACTTCTAGATTTGTAATTCAAGTGAATCGTCGAGGTTCATAGAATTTGCATTATTACCTCTTAAATATCTTAAGTTTTCCAGTTAAAGTGATGATTTAATTACCAACCTTACTGTGTAAAAATAAAATAACCTGTATAATTTTGAATTCCTGATTTTGTGATGGCTGGGTGGTTGGAACATATAGTGGGGATTGGGAATAACTAGGCAGTTAACATGTGCGCATTGTCATCATCTTTGAGCTTCCTGTCTGAGCTAGAGAGTTTCATGAATACTATGTCAGGTTGCATATTTTTTATTTTTGAAAATATCTTAGTTGATGGAAGCATGGTACAAGCTTCTGGTGGTTCTGAATCCATGAATTTTGATGCTGGAATGTATGGTTCTCCAGTGGGAAAGTTTTTTAAATATTGAAGAAAAAGATGCAAGCAGTCATATATATGCATTAATCTTCAGTAAACTTATGGTATGGAAAAGCTTAAAAAGAAAGTAAATATACTTCTCTGTTTTTAGACTCAGTTTGATGACATTAAGGGTTTTTGTTCACTATATATTGCTAAGGCATATTCTATGCAGGTGAAAAAAAGAAACTTCGGAGAGAAAGAATTGCTGTCAAACGGAAAGCAAGAATGCTACGTCGTGGGGTTGATCTTGAGCAAATCAACTCAGTAAGGGAAAATAAGAATTTAATTGTTTTTAATATCTCATCTGATCCCTTGGTTATGTTTGCCAGAGTATGTCCAATATAGTTTTCTGTTGGTTACATGCTCTCTTTATTCTAGACTGAGATGATTTACCTGTAATTGCTTGTATCTATATTTGGTCCCTTTTCTAATATTGTATTCACTCACTCCTTCATAGTCTATGTTTGGCTCTATAAGTTTGTCTCTTAGATCTAGTGACCCTCCACCTAAGCTTGTTTCCAGCACTTCGGCTATGTAATTATGTTAAACTCTGGTACATGTAAGGTGTTGTGACTAGGAAGGCTCCTAACTGATTGAAATGTCAAGAAAAGTCCTGATAAGTTGAAGTTTGACTAACTTTTTGGTATGTAGGCATGATCTTTTATCACCGGCAACCTTAGCCTGTGCAAAAATGTATTTCTGCCACTTAGACGTTTTGTGTACAATATGCATATTTTGCACAGTTGCTGTATGCATATATGCTTATATGAAATACAATCAGAAGTAAACATTGCAAGAGAGAAATGATATGAGTATCTAAGATATATTTTTTATTTTATTTAGTAAGTGTAAGCACAGAATCCAGCATTCAGGTTCTAGTTAGTTAGAGTTGCAAGAGAGAGATTATATGAACATCTAAATTTTTTTTTTCAATTTTATTTAATAAGTATAAGCACAGAGTACTAGCATGCAGGTTTTAGTTAGTTAGGTTTTGCATATGAGATGAAAAGAAATAATGAATTATGTGCAATCACTGAGGACCTCATGTTTCCCCCTTTCTTATCCGTTATGTTTAGAATGGCCCAAAAAAGTCCATTGCATTTAGAAATATTTTCCATACGGGATTGAAAGTATTAAATTTTACATCTCAAAGTATTCAAACCCTGTTAGTCAAGGGGTTGCTTTCATACATGTTAATCTGAGTCCTGTGATCTATTAGCATATGTGAAATCATGGCGAAGGTGGTATTATTGTGTTATATTCAGATTGTTCCCAGAATTTGATTGTCAGTATAACCATTTTTTTCCTTTGTAGAAACTAGAGCAGATTGTTTTGGAGGAAGTAGATATGTTTTCCTTTCAACCTATGCATTCTCGCGATTGTTCACAGGTATCCTTTCTTTTAATCTGTTTGCTTATTTATGCTAGATTCTCTATTAGGTGTCTATTACGTTCTGTAATTGTCAGTTTAAGTTTACCCTTTGAATGGCATAACTCATTTTCTATGCAAGTTAATGGCATGGATCTATTTTCCAAACTAAGTTTCTTTACTTGAATTTTTTTTTTCTCAACAGATTCTTCATTTCAAACAGCTGATAGACACTTAATAGGATCATGATTAAAGTATAAGAGTTAAGGTTCATATAGCAGAACTCTTTTTCTTGCTCTTTACACAATCTAGGATAATTATGATTGTGAGATGCATTTGTCTATCTGTGTAAAGATGGTCACTCATTCCAACATTTTGTGGATTTAGTGCAAAACTTGCTAGTTTTCATTTATCTTCCTAAGTGGGAATAAAGTTAACAATTTGAATTAAAAATTTTGAGCTTAGAAGAAAAATCAAATTATAAAGGAATTTTGTGCTTGAATAGCATCGGTTTAAGCCAAGTGATCTAGGGAAATCTTGTTAATGGCATAACAAGTTTAAATATAAATGTAGATGTTATAACCTTGGAGGAGGTCCTCTCCCAAAAAACTGGCCTGTTAGGAAGGTAAAGCTTTAGGCTTATAAACCTGCCTAGGCATCTATACTATCCCATGTGGGGCTTAATAAGATCTTGACAGAGTCCTGCTTTTCATAGCTAATGCCCACAACGGCTCCACTCTAGACAACTCACTTGGCTATCTTGCTTGACACAACCTCCCTAGGTAGCTCTTTCCGTATGGCGGATCTATTCTTGGCAGCTCACCTGGCTATCTCATCAGTTGCAACCTTTCAAGGTAGCCTTTTTCATTTGTGGTGTGTGAAAAAATAAGGTCTAGCTCGGATATCATTGTTACTACTCTGGGGGAGATCCTCTCTCAAAAGAATGGCCCTTAGGAAGGTAAAGCCTCCAAGCTTATAAGCCCATCTTGGCATCCCATATTGCCTAATATGTGAAAGTCAAAATTCAAACTAATGGGGAGCAAGAGGTATTGATCAAATGGGCGGATTTACCTAGGTTTGAGAACACCTGGAAAAATTCAGGGACAGTCAAGCAGCAATTTTCTCATTTCTTCCTTGAGGACAAGGTGAATCTTATTGGGCGGGTATTAATGGGCCTGCTATTGTTAGTGCCTATAACCGAAGGGATAAGGGGAAGAAAGATGGGCCTGTGGGTACTGATCCAATTAAGGCTAAGGATACCATTGTCTATTCTAGAAAAGCAAAGAGAGGTAAGACTGATGGAGAAGCAGAAAGGGAATTTGAGGTTGGTATAAATAACTCTGATGCCTAATGATCGTCTGATGGTGTTTTCTGGCAGAGGGTGTGGCTGGCAATGAGAGAGAAAGTGGTGGGAGGGTATATTAGGGACCATGAGCTAAGGAAGGAGGTATGATCATTCTGATAGGGAAATCGGGAGAGATTCTAGCCTCTCAAAAGCTGAAAACCCTATCTTTACTATTTATGCATTTTATCATTCTGCGCTCTGTTGTGCTGTTGTTTATCTTGTTTTTCCTTTACCGTATCCCCAGTTCTGTCTACCCTTGTATATCAGTAGAGGTGCTTTCTTTTTATTCTGGCCTAAGTAATATACAGGTAGTAGAGTTCCATCAGTAGATAATTTCACTTAGTTTGATTTGCAAAATTGATGGGAACTTAAATGAGAACAAATATTATCATGAATTACTGATGCTTCAAGGGAACTTGTTCCAAGATTGATTTTAAACTCTTCTATTTTTTTTTTAAATTGTGGTTGAATTGTTATATTGACTCATGGCCCTACTAACTTGCAGAGAAAGAGTTTAGATACTGGGTCTATAAGTTTACTAACATTCCAAGTGTCCTACTCTGATGTCAGTTACAAGCAAGGCAAAGTTCCAATAATAATGTGTATTTGCCACAACCATTGGTTTTGTGATTTGTCTTGAAGTACAGGTGTATCATTTATAGGATTTTTTTTTTTGGGGGGGGGGTGTTTGGGTTAGGAAAAATGGGATTGCGTTCTTTAGCCATAACAGAGGTGAATAATTGGATGCACCGACAAGGGAACCACAAAAAATTGATTTGGTGGAAAAAGGGTCAACTTAGCTACTACGGATTTTTATCAGAGAGGAGGGAGACCATGAATATGCTAAGGCTCTGTTATGTTTATTTTGTTAGGTTCTATTTGATCTTTCTGCTCCGTGCCTGAAGGGCTAGTTAAATACCCAGTGACCACAGGCAGTTACCAATGATCATAGGACGGGGGAGTTTCAGGGCTTATGCACTTCCTATTTTGACCTCAACGGGACATGATTGCTCAACTGACGGAACATGCTCACTCAACCATCCACCTAACTAGTTATAGGAAACTCCCTTAATAGATGTTACCCTCAACAATTCTTTACCCAAGCCTGCCCTGTCACATTTCCGGCATAATTTTTGGCTGATGTTAACCAACTTTGTCTTGGGCTCTTGGCTGGTAACAAGTAAAGCTAAAATTGGCTAAGTTTGAGAATGACCCCATATGTAAGACCTACTAAAGGATATATGCTAACGGGCACAAGAGAGGCAGACAAGCCATCCCCGTATGAGGGGAGGGTGGCTTGATTGACTCCTATAACTGCTTCCTCTACTTTATTTTGCTCATTTTGGCTCATTGTTGCCATGCTTAGTGCATTTGGATTTTCATTTTTATAACACTTATACTAATACAGTCTTGAGACCTTATGGTGTCTTTGGTCCCAAAACCTGTATATTAATACAGTAAAATGAAAAAAAAAAAGGGTACCAAACCAACCAATAAAGAGATCAGTTACTGATATAAGGGGAGAGTGGGAAGTTATTTAACTTCCTACTACTTTTTATTTCTTTTTAAACATTAAAAAATTAATTGTAATTTAAATTTTTTAATTTAAATAAATTATTTAAAAATATATTAAAAGATGTTAACATGCCCTTAAGTGCATGTCAAGCCCCCTACCAAGGGTGGGGTTTAGTCCCCACATTGATAGCAGTGAGTGTGTCTGTTGGGTGTATAAGTAGACATTCTGCAAATATGGTTAACACCCAGGTGTTTTAGTCTGCTTGTGCCTGGTTAAAAAAAGAAAAAAAAAATGCTTGATGCATATGTGTGCGAAACAGATGTGTGGTGGCCTTTGCCGTGGCTAGGCCCCACCTTACCAAGGATGCGGTTTAGTCCCTCAATTGATAATGTGTGTGTGTTGGGTATATGAGTAGACATTCTGCAAGTATGATCAACACCTGCATTAGATGTTTTGGTCTGCTTGCACCTGATTTGAAAAAAAAAAAGAAACTGCATGTCAAGGCATTAGTAAATATATATGGCTTTGGAGGTTTTGATTTCTTGGTCAAACATATAACCTTAACCTAAGAATAATAATAATGAGTAGTGGGTAGTTATCTAAGGTCTATAACTACCCATTGTCTCCTCTCATTATTTTTGAAATATTCAATATTATCTCATGACTTAAAAAGTAAAAATAATAATAATAATTACTGGGTAGCTATATAAAGATCTAAAACTTTCTATTATGTCATTATCTTTAAAATAAATATAAATTAAGATACAATAAGTCATGTCACTTCAGAGTGTATGTAATTTGTCTAGGCTTAAGTGAAAGCACTTGACTTTGGGTTTACTATGTTTAAATCCTACTTCTTAGGTAATGCTAATATGGATACTGGACCTACAGTGAGGCTTCTATACTTGTTTTGTGATTTTTGTTTTCCTATTTCGCTTGAGGTATGTTGGTCTAAGAGTATGTCTTTGTTCTAATGATTGATTTTAGGTGCAACGCTTAGCAGCAATTTATAATTTGCGGAGTAGCTGCCAAGGTTCCGGGAAAAAGAGGTGATAATCGTCCTATTCTTATAAGGTTAATTTTAGTGTTTGTAAATTGTAATAAAGCAAATTTGGAATCTGTGGTTTCAGATTTGTGACACTAATGCGAACGCAGTCCACATCCATGCCATCTTCAAGTGGTAGACAACGCTTGGAAAAGGTTCTGTAGCATCACCAATTGCATCTTGATATTCATTCAATGCATATGCTAGATTTGCATGTGTGCTTCTTCCTTCTGTTTTCATCCGTCTTTCAGATACAGAACTATACAAAATGCAAGGGAAATGACCCATCTACTCCTTTTTATTTTCTCCCACTCTTCCAACCCAATCAGATTAAATTAAGCTTTGGAACCCCCCTTGAAGTTCTGATGCCCAATCATTGGACACCTCTTTGAGAACTTGAGCTTTTTGGTTACTTATATATTTATATATGTATCTGCAAGTTGTTATAGTTGATACTGATTGTTATATAAACTTCAGCTGATAGGAGCTGACAATGAGGATGCTGACTTCTCTGTGATTGACTCTATGAATGAGAAATCAGTGAGTGGACATAGAAAACTGGGAAAGAAAAATTCCAAGAGAAATGGCTTGAGCCCGCTGGAACATCAATCTGCCCAGAACAAGACTCTAAAGCACCCAGCCACCCAAGGCAGGAGCAAAATCAAGGACAAGAAAGGGAGTGGACAAAAAGTTTCATATGCAAGTCAACCTGTGTCATTTGTATCAAGTGGCGTTATAAGTTCAGACGCTGTACAGATTACATCTGCAGATTCTGAAGAGACTGATGGCACTAAGAAGGGCATTACCAGCTCTGCTAATATAGGTTCTTTTGAGGTACACACCACTGGTTTTGGATCAAGAATGATGGCTAAAATGGGATACATGGAGGGAGGAGGACTGGGGAAAAATGGTCAAGGTGTGGCAGAACCCATTGAGGTTATCCAACGACCCAAATCACTTGGTTTGGGAGTGGAATTCTCCAGCAACCTTGCTGAGCCAGCAAGGAACAAGTCTTCAAGCATTGGCACTTTCGAAAAGCATACCAGAGGCTTTGGATCAAAGATGATGGCAAAGATGGGTTTTGTTGAAGGCATGGGATTGGGCAAAGATTCACAAGGCATTACTGCTCCATTAGCTGCTGTCAGGCTTCCTAGGTCACGAGGACTAGGTGCCAAAGGCTAGTAGTTTAGATGACATTTGTTTGTTGCAGCCCTATGTTGGTTAAGATGCCTACCAATAGAGGATCACTTGCAGAAATTAAACCACAAACTTTAATCGACATTTGATTTTACCAATTGAGTCAACTCTTGTTGGCCTATGTTAGCTCTATTCGTAATTGTATAGTGGATCTATTTTTTTTTTTTTTTTACCTTTTACTTTAGCTTATTTTGGCATGACTGCCTGCTCCTGCGTTTTTTTTTTCCTTTCAGAAATGTGAAATCGTAGTCCTGGTCCGGACATTTAATTGTGTTCAAGAGACCTATGTTGATTGTTGCTGATCCCAAGATAAGAATGTGAAATTTCCCCTTTCCTCGGTAGCCTGTGATATTGCAACTGGTAGCTTTGCCATTTGCATTTAGTTCTTACAACCAAACGTATGGAACAAGGGTAGGCTCTTGGCTGTTTTGTTATGCTTTTCAGTGGTATTTGAACAAGATGGCAAATGGAATGAGGGATGTTGTGTGCCTCATCCAATTCAGCAAACTCAAAAAATTAGAGGATTCCTTATATGTGGTTATTGAAATAGCAGGCATGTTTTGTTTTTATTACACTAATAAAACAATGTAATCACTTTTTCATAGGTCTAAACTATAACTCCTATATTCGCGTGGAAGCAATATACCACTTTGTCAATAGAGTTAGATCTAAGCTATAGCTCCTTTATCATAATAGAAGCAATATATCCTTGGTCAAATCGAATGGTAGCTTGCCTCATAAGCTAGCTGACGTAACACGAGCTGATCAAAGTGAGTTTCATTTTTACTATCTACTCTTCTCCTACTCTCTTTCCAAATGATCACCTTGCACATTTTGTAAGTTTTAAATTGTATCACCTATATAATTTATTTTTTATTTTTTAATCATTTCGGTCATAGGAGGAAAGTTTTCTTCATTTTGTAGTTTTTTATTTGTAATGTAACTACTTAATCACACTGTTATTGCCTTAATCTTCTCTGGTACTTAAGGATTTTCTCAATGGCGACTTCTAATGACAAATTAATATCTTCGGAGTTCTAACTAATCACAAAAAATTCCCGTCCAAGTTTTTGATTTTTTCCATCGTGTGGGGGCACTGAGTTCATTTCTCACCAAAAAATAGATTATTACCATGATCCTCAGACAAGGAGATACTAATTTGTTTCGTTTCGTGCGCCTAATAACAGGGTTTTCCAAACATGGCACTTTCTGGAGGTGTATAATGGTCAATTCAGCTATAGCTCCCAGACTTTTCTTTCCTTTTCCCCCATCACCGCCGGGACCAGCTGCCCCAAGAATATATAAATCTGCATTCTCCTCCTCCAAATCCTTCGTTTCTCCGTTTCATTCACGTTTCATTTCCTTCATCTATTAGATTCGCATAGCTCGAATCTAATTTTCAGAGATCTTCTACTCTGAGATTCCTGGCTATTGTGTTGTTCGCCTAAGGTCAGTAAAATTTATATACCCTGGAAAAAACACTTTCGTTTTGCATGTGTTTTGGCTATGCTTTGGTTTTATGTTTGAGTTCTGTGATAGTTATTACTAGTTAGAGCTTGCGCTTCTTTTTTCTTTTTCGCTCACTTCCCTATCTGGGTCTTTCAGATCTGGTACAAGTTCTCCCGTGAATCGTCCGAAAATGGACTTTTGTGATCATTTTAGGTTGTGGATCTTGACTTTCTGCTTGATATTTCAATCCGGATATGGGTTCTACCTCCCAGGTAGTTATCCCCACAAGTATGTTGTTGGGGACGAGTTGTCGGTGAAAGTGAATTCCCTGACTTCAATTGAAACGGAAATGCCCTTTAGCTATTACAGTTTACCCTTTTGCAAGCCTGAGGGTGGTGTTAAGGATAGTGCTGAGAATCTTGGAGAGCTCCTCATGGGGGATCGGATCGAGAACTCTCCTTACAAATTTAAGATGTACACGAATGAGTCCGAGATTTACTTGTGTCGGTTGGATTCATTGTCGGCGGATCAGTTCAAGATCTTGAAGAAGAGGATTGATGAGATGTATCAGGTTAATCTGATTCTTGATAATTTACCCGCCATTCGGTTTACAAAGAAAGAGGGATTCTTTTTGCGATGGACCGGTTACCCTGTTGGTATCAAGATTCAAGATGTATATTATCTATTTAACCATCTGAAGTTCAATGTTCTTGTCCATAAATATGAGGAGACCAATGTGGCTCGTGTAATGGGAACTGGTGATGCAGCTGAAGTGATCCCAACAATCGGTAAGGGCGGATCAGACGTGCCTGGATACATGGTTGTTGGTTTTGAGGTGATACCTTGCAGTATTATGCATAATGCTGGTTCAGTTAAGAATTTGAAAATGTATAACAAATACCCGTCGCCTATCAAATGCGACCCATCCACTGTGGCAATGCCTATCAAAGAAGGCCAGCCAATTGTGTTCACCTATGAGGTCACCTTTGAAGAGAGTGATATCAAGTGGCCATCTAGATGGGATGCCTACTTGAAGATGGAGGGAGCGAAAGTCCATTGGTTCTCAATCCTCAATTCACTTATGGTGGTCACTTTCCTTGCTGGTATTGTTCTTCTGATCTTCCTGAGGACTGTTAGGCGGGACCTGACCCGATATGAGGAACTCGATAAGGAGGCTCAAGCACAGATGAATGAAGAGTTATCTGGTTGGAAGCTTGTTGTGGGAGATGTTTTCCGTGCTCCATCTAATCCTTCCTTGTTGTGTATATTGGTTGGGGATGGGGTTCAAATTCTTGGGATGGCTGTGGTGACAATATTGTTTGCTGCTCTCGGATTCATGTCACCGGCGTCTCGTGGAACACTTATCACAGGTATGCTATTTTTCTATTTGATACTTGGTGTTGCTGCTGGCTATGTTGCAGTTCGTCTTTGGAGGACAATTGGCTTCGGTGATCCCAAGGGCTGGATCTCAGTTGCATGGAGGGCTGCTTGTTTCTTCCCAGGCATTGCCTTTCTGATACTTACAACGTTGAACTTCCTATTGTGGAGAAGCCACAGCACAGGAGCCATTCCATTTTCACTCTTTGTTATACTAATTTTGCTTTGGTTTTGCATTTCTGTTCCCCTTACCCTTATCGGTGGGTACTTTGGAGCTAGGGCACGTCATCTTGATTATCCAGTTCGGACCAATCAGATTCCTAGGGAAATACCCCCACAAAAGTATCCCTCATGGCTGCTAGTTCTTGGTGCCGGCACCCTCCCATTCGGCACCCTCTTTATTGAGCTCTTCTTCATCATGTCCAGTATATGGATGGGTCGTGTTTACTATGTCTTCGGGTTTCTTTTCATTGTTTTGATCCTTCTTGTGGTGGTTTGTGCTGAGGTTTCTCTAGTTCTAACCTACATGCATCTCTGTGTGGAGGACTGGAAATGGTGGTGGAAATCATTTTTCGCCTCTGGTTCTGTTGCCATATACATCTTTTTATACTCCATTAATTATCTTGTATTCGATCTCAAGAGTTTGAGTGGACCTGTGTCTGCAACTCTCTACTTGGGATACTCTCTCTTCATGGTTCTAGCGATTATGCTGGCTACAGGCACAGTTGGGTTCCTCTCGTCATTCTGGTTCGTGTATTACTTGTTCTCTTCTGTCAAGTTTGATTGAAAACTTCGAACTCCGCCAAAATTAGCTCTTCAGAGAGAAGTTTTAATCATGAGGAAACCCTTGGAAATGTTCAATTATATGTTACTTTACTTCGGTACATTTTGCTAGGGAGCCTAGTGAATTTTATAACAGTTTATTCCATTTTTGCTGAGTTCTTTGTTAGACACATTATATATCATTCCAGGATACATTGATACTAAGTTTATATCATGCTGAATGATACACTGTTCTTGGTAGAATGTAACGTAGATATTTACAAACTTTGTATGCAGAAAAACTAAAATGTCATGTTATTCGTCTGGTTTACTCTTTGATGGTCTTTTAACTTGCTTTACCAGTTGCACAGCAACCCTTTTGGATTTGGATCTTCTCACCGTAGACAGTTTTTTTTCCTTTTGTAATCTATTGTCTTCTCAGCATGGCGATCATATGACATGAGAGGATCAAAATTCCTTGCATTCACACAACTATAAAGCAACACTTAACAAAAGCTGGTGTGTTTGTGTTTTGTTAGAATAGAACACTTGTCTCGGATTAAGATAGACTTGATATTTTAAGCTGTGGTTGGATATTTTGCGTCCTTTCCTATCGAGATGTCCATATTTGTATTGTGTTTTTTATCTGCTTCATGAACTTCTCACACACAAATAATATGCACTTTTCGTACCCTAGTCATTCGCCAGCTCTTATACTGTACAATTTATACGTTACTTAGAAAGTATGATATTACTCTTACCCCCCTTAAAGAGTATAAATCACAAGCAACGATCCCTATGTAGCACCTTATGTAATCAATTTGACATACTTCTACGAAGTTTTATCCAATCCATATTGTAGGACCTCATGATGATAGAATTTGTGGCTCTGGTTGGATTAATTATTCTGCAAATGGGACGCAATCTCCATTGATTTGTACGGTTTTAGATGAAGATGAGCATGTTTGTGTCTAGGATAAGGCTAACAAAAGGATAGGTAAAAATATTGACTTTAAAATTCTTGCTTTTTCAGATATGGTATTAAAGTTCATGAGTGAAACTCACTCATTTACTTATAATTTTTTTTAAATAGCTGAGTTTCAGTGTTAGCATTAATCAATATAATATTAAAAAGAACAAAGAAAGGTCTTATAATCAACAAAACTAAAACTAATAATAGTAGAGTTCAATAATCAGTTTTTTTTGGGGGGGGGGGGTAAGAATTTACCGGTTTTTTAACAAGTTTGTCTTATAATAATTAAATAATACCAACCGTTATTTATTACCCTAAAGAGTCAGGTGACTTCAGCTTTAATTTTTTTATTATTTTAAGATTATTGTTAGTTTAGTATTATAAAAAGAATTATGAATACTAAACATTTCCGGAAATGGTAGCTTAAACGACAACCTATCAGTGCATATCTTGATAAGGAGTGTTCGATTTTTCCATACCCCCCCCCCTCTCTCTCTCTCTCTCTCTCTCATTTAGGCTATTCGCGCTTGTGTTGCGAGAAACAAAAAATCGCTTCTGGAAGATAAGTTATTTAGCAATATAAATTTATTTCAAAATTTAATGATTTTTTTTTTGGAAATTTTGTTTATTTTTATTTTTAAAATTTTTGCTTTCACTCACTAATAGTAATATCAGTTTATTATCATCACAGTCATTCATTGTGGGTATTGAAGTGTTGTGCTTGGACTCCAATAAAAACCTCAATTAAGTGGGGCTTAGGCTGAAAGCTGAAACTTGAACTTAAACGTACTATTTATGTTCAAACAGAAATTTAAAAATAGGATAAAATGAAGTTTGATACATGATGTTTTGCCTGATTTTTACTTTAGTGCCTTATCATTTAAAAATTGGCAATTAAATGGTTTGAGATTTAAACTATTAACACATTAATAGTTTGTAGTATTATTTAGTTAACTCTTGATGCAAAATAAAATGTGCACTATATATGATCCAAAAATTTTCTTAATTTACTCAAATTTTATCTCCAAAATGTTCCTATGTTACTCTCATTTCTCACGTGGTGGGGTTTTGTCTTTTAAAAGCGCGCCATCGGGAGGGAGGGATTCTCTCCCACTTATAAGGCCTTAGCCCATTCCACCTCCTTGGGGCCAACCCGTCCTCGGATTGCATATTCAAACGGCCAGCTCTGATACCAATTTCCCACAGAGCCCTCGACGGTATTGTCCCCATTGCGACACCCCATGGTACTCTCATTTCCCACGTGGTGGGGTTTTATCTCCTAAAAGCACGCCGTCGGGAGGAAGGGATACTCCCCCACTTATAAGGCTTTAGCTTAGGGTCTTCCTACCCGATGTGGGACATTACATTCCATCCCCCTTGGGGCCAACCCGTCCTCAGGTTGAACATGCGGCTAGGCTGGCTCTAATATCAATTTCCCACAGAGCTCTCGACGGTATTGTCCCTGTTGCGACACCCCATGGTACTCTCATTTCCCACGTGATGGGGTTTTGTCTCCTAAAAGTGCGCCGTTGGGAGGGAGGGAGGGAGGGAGGGAGGGATTCTCCCCCACTTATAAGGCCTTAGCCCTGGGTCTTCCTACCATCCGATGTGAGACTTTATATTCCATCCCCCTTGGGGCCAACCCGTCATCGAGTTGCACATTCGAATAGCCAACTTTGATACCAACCACACATAGAGCCTCCAGACGTATTGTCCTCTATATCCTTCTTTAGGTACTCTTATTTCCCCGGTAAGGGAGGGGTTTTGTCGCCTCGGGATTTTATCCTAAAACGCGCGTCTGGTGGGGAAAGCTTTGCACCCACTTATATGGGTCGTTCCCAGGACCGCATCATCCGATATGGGACTTTACAAAAACTAAAGCCTTTATCCTACTATAGGGGTTTGTCAAGGAGATCTTTAGTCTTCTTTTGTTTTCATTTTATGCATGGAATACTTAATGCACATCATTGATGAGAATGTCATGGCTAAGCATTGAAAACCTATTAAGGTAGGAAAAGATAACCCCTAGGTGACTCATTTTATATTTTTTTATTATCTTATTTTATTTGGTGAAGCTTTTGTGAATCAAATCCATTGTCAAATAAAGTGTTATAATTTCTTTCATAATTTGTTTTGGCAAAGGGTAAATGCTTTTAAATCAAATACCTATTATTTTTAAGAATGTGTATTCATGGGCAAGTTAAAAATATTTTATGGGACCCATATTAAAAAAAAGTTTCAAAAGAATTTTTTTAAGAAAAGAAGTAGCAATACAAATAAAGATTAGACATTGTGAACAATACTAAACAGTAATATCCCACGGGTTTTATATATAAAAAATATGTAAATCCTTTTTTAAAGAACCAAATTGTAGAAATATTTGGTTTCAATGTCCATGATGATTTGAGAATGCACTTAGGTGTGCCCTTGTTCTATAATAGGGTTTCAATCAAGGATTTTAAGTGTGGATAAGGTCAAACAAAGACTCGCATATCGGAAAGCTAATTGCCTTATTATGGACGAGAGATTAACTTTAGCCAATTATGAGTTCTATTCTTATTTATCTTATGATAATTGCAAAGCTTCTTAAGGCATTTTGTAAGTTGGGTTTATTCCCATTCTTATTTGGGGACTTGACTTGGATTCAGAAAATGTGTTTGGTAAGGTGGGCTCAGCTTTATGAGCCAAAATTCAATAGTAGTCTAGGCATTACAAGTTTGGAAGCTGTAACACCTACTCTAATAATCATTGGGCTAGGGAGTCCGTCCCCTAAATATATGCCAAGTACCTATACAGTTATAAATCTTTGAGGTTTCGCCTCACACTAGTTAATACTCACTTAAAAGGGTTCAGCCTTATTAAGCAACAATACTTGCTCAAGTTATTATATAACAACAAAGACTCTGCCTATTTTATTCAATTCAAAACATAGGGACTCACAGTGCACATCTCAAGCATACATTAGAATATTTTAGAAAATTAAATTCAAAGGTCCATAAGTATCAAACTGCTAGCTAAACAATGTTTTAAGGTCTAAAAATAGTAAAACTAAATAACAATGTCTTATGGTCATGACAAAAGATAAATATTAACTCAACATGAGCTCGAGGAGTACAAGAGCCAATAGCTCACTCCTCCGATAACTTCCATTGCCTCTTATTCAGTCCTTCACTTGAAAATGTTAAGAGAATGGGGTGAGTACTAACGTCTCAGTAACCCAGAGTTTTACCATGTACATACAAACCAACAACTATACCCAATTAACATACAATAAGCCTTTATGCAAATCCAACATCACTATTATTAATTATTAACATAAAAGATCATAAGGTATAATTCGAAACAGTTATATGCACAACATGATAAAATGCAATATGTGCAACCTCTCTTATTGCTCCGTCCAGCCTTGTATCGATGACTGAAGCCACAGGCTTATCCATAATCTGGCCCATACATTGGATCGACCAAAGCTACTCCGGTGCTTAAGATGTCCCCGGCCAAAGGTATAGAGCCCTAGCCCAAACTATAGCTCCCCTTCTTAAAAGACTAAACCAGGAAGTGTCACTGTCCCACGTTCCCCTTTTACAAACCCAGCCAGGTAAGTATCGAGGAATGAGGCCCTACAAAAAGCCAACCACTGTGCGTGAGGTGGAGGCAAACCACGTCGTCATCATATCATATATATCTCACCAACATCTCCTTAACCTATCATTTATGTATGTCATATTTATTCAAAATTCATACGAGCATGCTTGAAAAATAAAGAATCCCATATAGTATATCAAATAAGACTGACAAGCATGCTTGAAAGAAATATAATACTCTAAAATTTCACATCAATAATTTGAGCTCACAAGCATGCTTGAAATGAAACACTACGTCAGAATTTTATTATATCTGCAAGTATGCTTAACTGGATTCTAGCAATTCTATTAATTTCACAATCATTTACTTTTACCATTTTATAATCCCATACAGCTTATTTACATGTATCACGCTCAACAAGATAAACTTATTTATTTAATTAAAATTACAACAATAAACTAATTTGCACACATATGAAAAAATCCTGAATTACCTATTCTCTTTTGGTTAAATAGTCACACGACAAGAAAATCTAAACAGTAAGAGCTCTTAATGAAAATTTACAAAAGTCATACATATACAAAAAACATCAATATATAATTCAAAACTACTTATCTATTATCCTAAACTACTTTAAGGTTACTCTAAAACTACTTTATAAACTTAAAAACTATCATAGAGAACCTAAAATTTTATTTTAAATCCATATTTTTTTAATATTTTAATTAATTCATTAGAGTAATCAATTTTATGTTAACTTAAATTTTTAAAAGTTCTCAAATTCCTAAATCTTATTTTCTCATCTAAAATTTATAATTTACGTATATATATATACAAATTAAATTTATATTCCTAAATTCACACACACACATATATCTATGTATAAAAATTTATATTCATAAATTCATATTATATACATACCTACAAATATATATATATATATAATTAAATATATGTATATGTATATTCATTTTAGAAAAATAAACGGATGAAAGGATGCGTTTCTGCATAGGAATATATAATTATGTATATATTATAATTACATATATATATATATATATATATATTTAATCCACAAAAGGGCGAAAATATGTATATTGCATCTCACTTTAATTGAATGGTGCGTGGGGTGTATTTATACACACACACACACACACACACACATATATATATATATATATAGTCATATGAGACCAAGAACAAAAGCTACTGTCGTACTTGGTGTGGAGATATAGGTTTGAAGAGGGATTGAAAGAACAAGTTGGAATTACTTAAAGAAAGACTTCTGGCAGCGTAAAAGAGAGCAGATGAATGGAGAAGTGAAAAATAAGAAATAGGTATAGATTTTTCATAATTAGATTATTAAAGATATATATCTTATTAATTATTATTATTATTATTATTATTATTATTATATTTTAAAATTCTTTTGGCTATTAAAATTAACTTTAAATTATCTCTTGGATAATTTGAAATATTTTAAAATTAATTAAAGATATATATCTTATTTGTTATTATTATTATTATTATTATATTTTAAAATTCTATTGGCTATTAAAACTAATTTTAAGTTATCTCTCGGATAATTTGAAATATTTTAAAATTAACTAAAGATATATATCTTATTAGTTTTTATTATTATTATATTTTAAAATTATATTGGCTATTAAAACTAACTTTAAGTTAACTCTCAGATAATTTGAAATATTTTAAAATTAATTAAAGATATATATCTTATTAGTTTTTTTTTACTTTTAAATCTTTGACTCTTTAAATTATATATATATATTAATAAATTTTTAAATAGTTAAAAATTTGACTTTTCTCTTATCCTATCCTATACCCTACTCTTTAGGTCTAATATTTAATTTTATGTCCTTTTTAAAGTCACTGATACCGTAAATCCCAAAAATTTTTGGGATGTTAAAGAAGCATGACTAAAACTTATTTGCTTATTGGATGGGATTGACACTATAATAATAAAGGTATCTAAATATTATCAACATGTATAATTTTAAGATTAACTGTGATGATGATGCAAGTAACAGAAATTTGGGTTTAGCTGGATATGGTGATATTTTTCAGGATTCACATGGTTGTTGGTTGAAAGGTTTTACTCAGAATATAGGATGGTGCCCATCTTTGCAAGTTGAGGCATAAGGTGCTTTCACTGGCATTGAGTTAGCTTGGTAACTAGGGTTTTCAAGGATACATCTTGAACTTGATCCCAACATTCTAGGGGTAGCTTTAAACAATAATTTAGCTGACCATGCTGCTTCAAATCAAATGATTTCGTTGTTCAAGGCTATAATGGTAAGGAACTGGACTATTAAGATTACTCATATTCTTCACCAAACAAATAGGTGTACTAATATTTTAGCCCACCATAATTTGAACTTTGCTTTAAGGCTTCATTTTGGAACTCTATTCATACTTTCTCAAATTGACATATATTTCTAATTGCATAAAGACTATCATTTCTTACATTTTTAGTTAGTCTCTTTTCGTTTTTTGTCAGATTTTAAAATCTTGTTATATTATCCAAAAAAAAATTTTGTAAAAAAATAAAATAAAATAATAGAAAAAAGAATTGATCTAAATCTTTTGTACTTAGTAACTAAATATATGATATATACCCGGAAAAAGAGATAAAAAATAATTAAAAAAAGAGAAAATAAATTTCACATTTAGTATTACCTCCCTTAAATATGCAGTACACGGTGCTACGGATGATCCCAATCGGAGGAGGAACAGTATTATAATTGAATCGTACGAGGGAAATTGAGAAACGATTGCGTGGACAGAATGAGATCGAGTGGCTTTTGTTACCCGTTAGTGGGATTGTGAGCCACCCCCCAAAGGCCAAATCCCCGTCTCTTGGCTTCCTTCTACCTTTGCTTCGAGTCTCTCCCGCGCTCTCTCTCTCCGAGCAACAATGTCGCCCGCCTCTCTCTCTTCATTACACTCCTCCACTGTCAGTCCCTCTCCCTCCTTTTCTCTACTCTTTCCCACCTCTTCTGCCCCTTCTTCCTCCCAGCATCCATGTCTTCCTTTCCGACGGCTCTCCTCCCAGACGCAACCTCTCCGCTCACACAACCTATTCCGCGATACCCATTTGAGAATAAACCCAAAATCCAAGGTTCGGTTTTTTTGAGCCATACTGGTTTTGCTTTATGGTTTCTTATAGTTACATGCAGTCATGGTCATAGTGTGCTCATTGCTTATGCTCTGTTTTCTTTCTGAGAAGGGTCTGAGAGCGAGTTGTTCGATAAACGAGCCATTGAAAGTCATGATATCAGGTGCGCCTGCATCGGGCAAGGGAACTCAATGTGAATTGATTGTCCAGAAGGTAATCGCTACACGTAATTTTTTGAAAGATTTTGGAGAATGATATAACGATGTTCGTTTGTAAGTTAGATACCTGAATTTGTGCAATAGTTATGAAAATTTATGCAATTGATTGTTTTTATTGGTTCTTTAGTTTGGATTGGTGCACATATCAACTGGGGATCTGCTAAGAGCTGAAGTAGCTGCTGGGACAGAAATTGGAAACAAAGCGAAGGAGTATATGAATGCTGGTCGCTTGGTTCCAGATGAAATCGTGACTCCTGTAATATGAAAATTGCCTACTTAGAAGTTCCTTCCTACTTGATTTTCATATAGTGAATTGCGTGCTTTGGCTTTTGTAGATGGTGACGGCACGATTATCGCTTGAAGATGCAAAACAAAAAGGGTGGCTTCTTGATGGGTACCCTCGGAGTTTTGCCCAAGCAGAGGCTCTGGAAAAAAGGCAGATTCGACCAGATGTCTATATTCTGCTAGATGTATGTGAACAATCTAGTGCTGCTGCTGTTACTTCCGATTAATTGTTTTCTAATGTTGGTTTCCTTCCTCTTCATCCTTGCAAAAATTCTTCTTCAAAATGTGCAACTTTTTATATATTTTCCGCAGTGCCGTAAACTCTTTTGTTTCCGCTTCATTCAGGCCTTGCCTGCTAATATGAACTACCAATGCATCCTCGAGATCTATGAAGTATTGCATTAACTGTCACTCCGAAAGAAATTTATAGCTTTACAAAACAAAACATTATATGGCTGTATCTTTCATATTACATGTAAAAAGTCGGTGGTATTGCAGTGTTGAGTCTGTCGACATATCACCAGTGTTTTGATTTCGCTGAGTTACATTTTTCATATAGATATTTACAGAAGTAGGTTCATCTTCCTTGCTGAGTCAATAGGTTTTCTAATACTCAGGTTCCTGATGAAATTCTGATCGACAGATGTGTTGGGAGAAGGCTAGACCCAGTGACAGGGAAGATATATCATATAAAAAATTTTCCAGCAGAGACTGAAGAAATCAAATCAAGGCTGGTCACTCGTCCTGATGACACTGAAGAGAAAGTATGATTCAAGCATATTAATTCTTGTAACTCTCTTTGTGAGCAACTGAGCATATGAGCAGGGTTATCATCTTCTTTTGGTTTTTGTTTTGTGTATTCATTGCAATGCAACCAGAGGTGTATGATGGACTCTGCTAGAAATGGCCTAAATACTTGTTACCATGAATCACCCTCAGATGCTGCCTTTGCATTATGTTTGCTCATAATAATTTTTGATATATTGATAATATTGTAAGATTTTAATTCTAATATTTTGAGAAAATGTCTTCACTTTTCAACCAGACTATGAAAAATTTGTTGATAAAGGTCTTCATCGTTACATTTTAAGGATGCTGCCACACATAGCTGCTTGAACTGTTTGATGCATGCTGCCCTTGTATATAACTCTTTGAGATTTTTCTATCCTTCCCTTGATATAGCTGTAAATTTGGGAGGGTAAACCATTACCAAAATGCCTCCTTTAGTGGTAGCATTAAGGATTTCAGTTTCTTGCTTTCAAGCAACCCTGAACAAGGAAATTCCTTTTTGACATGTGCTTGGTCTGCAAATGCAAAATTACTTTACACAGATCTGCCCGTTAATACCCCCCAAAGCCAAGGAAAAAATAGATGAAAATTTAATTAATGAATGTTATCTTCAATTTAGAGTATAGTTATTATATTTGTCAGTGTATTAGTGATTGGTGGTTTGCTTTTCGATATTTTCACATGATAATACTTTGTCTTGTCACTTTGCATTTTTTTTATATATAAATCTTTGCAGGATGAATAAATAAAATTTGGGATTGGCATATTCTTGTATCTAATTGGTGCACACTAGACACATCTCGGATAGCTTCCTAGACATAGTGTGAGGATTGCAGATTCAGAAAAAGTATATATGTGTGTGTGTGTGTTATTTCTAAAAGATATCAAGTGACACAAGATGCAATAGAGGCAAATTTTAGAAAAGTGAGGAGTTCTCAAGGATGAATTCATGTAGGAGTACTTTTTTAATTACATTCACATGTCTTTATTACCCTGCAATGCCATTCTCTAAACATCTAGCATCTATTTGGATCACTTTGTCCATACTTAATTCTTTTTTTTGGGATGTGTGCAATTTGCATGCATGTCTATGCTTCATTATAGTACTTGACGCAAGATTTATGTTGATGATTTTTTCTTTTCAATTTACAAGCATAAAATATACTAATTTCATCTTAGAGAAAGAGCATGGTCTCTTGCGCTTTCTGTTAACTGTAGAGTGAATCTGTCTGAAGTGCCTTGTATAAATATATTTGACTCTTTTCAGGTCAAGTCCCGGCTAGAAATATATAGGCAAAATGCAGAAGCAGTTTCTTCCACTTACTCAAGCATAACAAAAAAGGTGCTTGGAGATTGTTAACATTTATCTTTGTCTATCTTAATAATGTGAACCAGTGGGACTTTTGTTTACTTATTTATTTTTGGCTAATACGCAGATTGATGGAAATCGTCCAAAAGAAGTAGTTTTTAAAGAAATTGACTCTTTGCTATCCCAAGTGCAAAATGACAAAGTGAAAATAATAAAACCAGGTATGAATTTTGGACATTTTTTGGTTGCATATGTCAAACTTAACATAAGATATGTTTGTAGGGAATTTTTATTTATATTTTGAAGGCTTGTTATTCATCAACTTATCTATAAGTAGGCAGTCTATAGATTGGCAATCTTGACATGCTATTTAGTATATGGAAACCTCCACTTTCCTTAATTATTTGCTTCAGTTCAGTTTACTAAGTGTACCTAACTATCAACTGAACTTCTTAATGAAATGCTGAATGCTGATTACATTTGGGGGCTTCAAACGTGGGGTTGATGTGCTATAGACAAATACATTTCATGCTTTTTAAGATTATTTACTAATTGATTTCTGTGTATCAGAAAAGTTAATACTTGATATAAAGAAGGGGCAGGAATCTTTAAGCCAGGTAGATGTTATACGTTGTAATTGGCCCTTTTTTCTTTCTTTATTTTGCATATTTTCCTCCAATAATTCCATAATACCCTCTCTTTGTCTATGATTTCTTATTTGCTTTAGCTTGTTACAGGATAAGTGGAGAGGAATTCCTACTAGACTGAATAACATTCCTCATTCCAGAGAGATCAGGAAATATTTCTATGATGATGTACTGCAAGCCACAGAGAGGGCTATAAAAGATGGAAAATCCCGGTTGAAGGTTTGATGTCATCCTCAGCTTTATGTGTAATTTATAACCATGTTAATGCCTCATATCATTTGCATTAGTCTAAATCTATGCAATGCCTTTGACCATTACATTCTTAGTCCCTCTGTCCTACGGATAATGTCAGACATATAGAGCAATTAAAATTTAATTATGAAGATTCATTTTGCACACAGCATTCTTTTCTTCTGACTGAGAGTATTACCATAGCTGACTACTAGGTTGAGTGAAGTATAGGAAGGTGACAAGAAAAGGGACTGGGAAGAAGATTATGTTGCTATATTGTTTAGCCCAACTGATATTATTCTTAAAGCTCTTTGAGGACTAAGCTAACACCCACCTAATTTGTCATGCCAAACCAACCAGGTGGACATCAACATTCCTGAGCTGAACCCGGAAATGGTATGGAATTATTTTTCCTTTTCATTTTCTCTAAATATTTCTTGACTTGACAATATGTTATAATGCACAGGATGTTTATCGAATTGGTACTTTGATGGAACTTGTTCGAGCTCTTGCCCTGTCATTTGCTGATGATGGGAAACGTGTTAAGGTACCTAAATTCTTGTTCTAATATAAACTATTTTTTATGTTTGGAGAATAATATGGCTATTTATTAATATTAGAAAGAGTTCTTATTGTTTAAACTCTAAACTATCTCTGACATTTTCTTGCAGGTTTGTGTACAAGGGTCAATGGGAGAAGGGGCTCTTGCTGGAATGCCACTGCAGCTTGCTGGAACCCGAAAGATCTTAGAGTTTATGGATTGGGGTGATTATGGTGCGAAAGGGACCTTTATCAAAATTGGTTCCATAGGTAAAAGAATGAGCAGAAACTTGTATGAATTTTGGTAATCTAGATTCCATCTTAGCATCTAGCATAACTTTGCTTCCCTCCATTTATTTGCATGGTTATTCATGTGCCTGTGTTTAACTCAAGACATAGTAACATATCACTACTATGTGTGGTAACGATGAGAGAATAACGTTTTGACAACATTCTGTACAGCTATATCAAAAACACTCAATGTTTTTCTCAGGCACAATCACAAATGAACTGCAGACATAACATATATGCATGTATTATAGATGAAAAATGATACATTTACCTACAAGTATGAACTACCCAATTAGAAGTGGTGTTTTCAGGTCGTGTTGGGATAATGGGATTATCTATATGGACTTTGCCTTCTGTTATGCATGATCTAGTTTTCCCACAAGGTTGTACTGTATAACATTAACTTCTGAGTTTCCTATCTCAGGTGCTGCAGAGGTTGATGAGCTAGATGACATGTATATCTTAGTGGCTCCTCAAAATGCTGTGGGGAATTGTATTATTGATGTAAGGACCTATAGAATGTTTACAAACATGTGCTGGACACAGCATTTACTGTTCCCAAAAACTTATTTATTTCTGCTTCATTTCAACTTTTTTGCCCTTTTTAATATTTTGGAGGTTGAATATACAGGATCTAAGAGCTATGACCAATGCTGCTGAACATAGGCCAGTTGTCCTAATCAATGCTAGGCTTAAGGTTCAGTTCCTATTTTCCTGTTAAAATTTCTTTCATGAGATAGTTGTATGACTTGAAAATTCCTTTTAAGATAGTCTTGATTTGTTACTTGTATTGATATAGTTAATCTGATTTTGAGGAACCCAGTGCTAAGACTTCAATTCTTAAAATGCACAGTTGACCTAACCACACATATAGAAGCCATCTGACCTGTTTTTATGTAGAAACCCGAAGATTTTTGGAACTCAGAATAATTTTGATTCATTTTGTTTTGAATAATGAGCAATACATAAATAAGGGAGATAGTTGACCACAAACCAGCCAATCAATCTCAACTAAAAAAGGAAACAAACAAAGAAATAAATACAGAATTAAAGCACAATAAAACAAGGAAATAAAACAAAGGGAAAAAACTGTTTGAATATTCAGCCTTAAAGCCCACATAATTAGTCATTAACCAAATCTGATAGTCAAGAGAAGCACTAATAATCTGGTAGGAAATCACTGAGAATACCAACAGTCTCCTTCAAGCTAGACAGAGCTTGGAGTTGGCATTGCCAATCAACTTCACAAATTCCAAGTCCAGTTTGAGCATGGCAACTAGACTCAACAATCTTCTCAGAATACCATCTTTTGATCCTTATTTCTGAATAATTTTAATTGTACGCTGCAAGAAGACTTTTTTTATGAAAATCCCACTATTTTGATTTCTTGACTGAATGTATAAAGTTATCAGGAGAAAGTTGTGGATTGGAATTATCATGATCAGAGGAAATCTTAGAGTTGCTGATTGTGTGGCCACTTTTAGGTTATACTGAGTTTCAGTTTTTTAAATTGTGAGGATTATCTATGTGATCTTCATTCTAGACAGAATACTGCTACCTAGAGTTTATGGAGCCCCATTTTGGTGCATGCTTGGTTTCTCTTTGTTAAATTACAAGAGCTATTTTAAGCAAAGCTAGTTGAGTAAATTTCGTCTTTCTGCTTTCCTGCTACTCTGTTTTGTGCTCGCACACTCTTTTAGAGAGGGGGTTACACAGAACTTAGAGTAACCTGAATTTGGTTAGAAGATATTAGAAGCATGGAATATCTCTGGTGCATAGACTCTTACATGGGATCATCTGTTTATGCTGCAAGCTGCAAACCGCAACCCCTTTTTAATAATCTTTCTGCAATTATGCAAAACTGAAACATTTCTGGATTTCTTTGCAATCAGGATTTACCTGGTTCCAGTGGTATAATGCAAGTAAGTACTGAACCAGCAAGTTGAAAGCAACAGTTTTTTTCTTAGAAACATGACATTCTAACTCTGCCTTCTCACATAGACAATGGGACGGGAGCAGAGACTTGAGTATGCCGCATCATTTGAAAGTTGCTACTTCTTTCGGCTTCTCTATTATGCAGGAACTCAGTATCCCATAATGGGAGCTCTCAGGTTAGACGAGAACATTTATCTAAATCTTTGAGATTTTATCTTTTAAGGGTTTAAGAAAAGAAGAAATCATTGAACCAACCATCATCCATATCTTGACTTGCTTCATAGCATGGTATCTCAGAAGAAGAAGAAGAAGGAAAAAAAAAAAAGGAAACTCTTTTTGTGTTGTCATTGTATAATTAGAAAACTGTAGAAGAAATTAAAGAAAATACTTCTTAGCTCTTTATATAAACAAACTAAAACATTGAAATTTCAGCATACCAGTTATTGTGGCAAAAATTAATGTATTACATTTCGTCTCTGGAAGAGGAAACTTGCACTCCGGAGTAATCTTATGCAGAAAGTAGGACAGTGTTATAATGATGAAAAGGTTTACCGTGAGCTCCTTCCATATTCTATATCTAATTGTGAAATCTAATTCATTTAATTGTTGGACATGCACACAACGAAAAGACTTCTCTTGTGCCAAAGCTCAAAGTCACCAATTATGGCCTTGTAAATGCACTTCTTATTTTTCAGGATGTCTTATCCATACTCTTATGAGCTGTACAAGAGGGTGGATGAATCATTTGGAAAGGAGAAGTATGTTCTCTTGTCAACATTTCCACAAAGGCCTACTACTGATGAAATTAATGATGCCTTCCAAGGAAAGCCAAGGTAACACGTGCATTGTCATTTGCTGATGGTTCTGAGATCAGTTTGCATTAGCATGACTTTCTTAAAATTTTAGCTATAAAAAGCATCCCATTGTACTAGTTGTTTGAACCTCTTGCAGGACTGAAACTAGGAAAGCCTCGGGGATTTGGTTAGTAACTCTTATCCTCAGTCTCAGTTTATAAGGAAATTCTTTTTCTTTTATCTGGTATTTTATGTAAAGCCATTCTTTTCCTATATTGACATAGCCTATCTCTTTCGCAGGGGTTTCTTGAGTGGCATTCTTTGAGCAGACTGAAGCATTTGGGTAAATTTATGGTAGAAAGTAGAAAGTAGAAGACACCACAGCTCTCTACCTTAACATAAGTGCACCTGATTTGTCAGGATGAATGATGATAATTGGCCGATTAGTTTTAGGAAAGTGTCATTATCAGAGCTTGTGGTACAACTTGCTGGTGATGCAATCTACTGTTTACAATTGAGTGCAAAGAGACAGAGAACACAAGAATTGAAAAGGGAAAAAAAAATCTCCTTTTTCAAATTATAAATGCTCACGTTATTTTCTGCTTATTTAGGACTTGACAATTGAGAAAGGCAGGGTGGAGAAAATTTGTACCAACTTGTATATAGAGAGCTACATTTAGGCATATTCTACGCTTGTAACAATTGTGTTGCTTTCAAAATATCGCTTTGTAAGCTGTAACTACGAAATAGAATTAATATATTAGTTGGGATTACGTAAGAGATGAGGTATATTCATGACCTCTGTAACATTTGGAATATGCATCGTGTATTGCCCCAATTTGTGGAAGTTCCTTTGTAGCTCCTTTCTCTTGATGGCTTAGGCAACTTTCTTGGGATTTTATTCAATGGTTGAAATTCCACCACCATTATCCTTACAAAATCAAACTCTCTCCATTTTCAAACTTTACGTGTTCTTCTCTTTTCTGCTTTTCTTTCTTCGGTTTATAATATTGCATTCCCTTATCTCATGCCTAACTTATCTTCCTAGTTTGGTCCCACAAGAACCAAAAGTTTCAAACCCCTTCAATCATATCTTTATTAATATTAGCAATAAATTGCAAGTTACAACAACCTCTTAATTCACACCTCTTTCTTCCCACATTACGGCACCACCTTGATGTGAAACCTAATAAATAATTAGGTTAATTATTCTTTTGTTTTTATAAATTTGTTTATTTTTTAATTTGGTTTTTAGAATTTAAAAATTTATAATTCAATCTTTATAGTTTTAAAAATTTTAAATTTAATTTTTGCTGTTAAAGTTTTATCAGTATATTCATAAATTTTGTTGACATGGTCAATGATATACTATTTTGACACTTAAATATGAATAAGTTATATTAATAAAATAAGTATATACATAATTTATACTAACAAAATAAGAAAAAGTTGATAATAAAGGAAAACTAATTCACGTATGTGTCATTCATCAAGGGACTTAGATAAGTTAACTTGAATGATGTATCTTCAAGTAATTAAGATGATACATGGTTAGTCATATTTTAAGAATTTAATAGAATACTAATGAAAATTTAATTACATAAACTAAATTGAAATAATTAAAAAATTATAAGGACTCAAATAAAAAAATTTTAAATTATAAAAACTAAATTAAAAATTAAATAAAGCTACAAAAACTTAAAAAAATAATTTAATCTAATAATTATTTATTATTTGGGCATGGATCAGGCATTACTTACAGGGATGATAACTTCATAAGACAAGGGCAAAAGGTGCCCTCTCGCTCATCGTCCCTGTCATTTTTTTTTTTTTTCCAATTCCCATCCCCGGTTCCTATCAGAGGGGAAATTTCTCCTTGTTCCCATTCCCCAAGTCCTTGAGATTTCTGGAGAGGGAGTGAGGGACTAAGACTTAATTATTGAGTTAGATTAATTTTTTTATTTTAAATTAATATAAACATAAATAAAGAGTGAAATGAGTAAAAAGAATAAAAATTGTAATATATAAATAAAAATATTCATATAAAATTGATAGGGACGAAAACCCAGAAGGGATTATGATTTTCGTCCTTTCTCCAAATTAATTTTGGAGAAATTTTTTCTCTTGTTCTTATCTTTACGAGAAAAAAAATTTTAAATACAACTTTTTGAATGATATAATTCTCATCTAGGTTCCTGAATTTAAGAAATTTTGTTATCACTAATTACCCATTTTCGTCGTGGAGATTTCGTCATAAATCTATCAAATAATATGATTGACTTGTTAAACAGTGCTTAATCCTCTCACCAATTGTCTACTAAAAACACATCAACTCAGGTTCTATCATTCACGTATGGACAAAATAGACGAGACTCGAAATTCTGCATCAAGATATGAAAACAAGGACACTGCATCCAGCAAGTACGGGTGCCGAATAAATATCAACATAAACATGCGTGATATAACAAAATTTTGAAATACCATATACTTCTCAAATACAGACACAATTCTTTTTCGAAAACCACTACAAACACAATTCTTAGTATTTGTTTATATTCCTCACGGCAGATCAGATTCCTTAGTCCAAAGTTGAAAGATATATCGAATGGCAAATTTGAATTAAATAATTAGTGATAAATAACGTTTAAATTAATAAATTTTAGAACTAGTATTAAATTTTCAATAAAAATAAAATACAAAATTAATATTATAAATATTTTGATAATTGAAATATCAAATTAATACACACACAGACACACTCTTACATATTTTAAATAATCAAAAATTTATTATTTAAGAGGGCTGTAACCTCTCCCAGTGTGAGTATTAGTATAAGTTGCAAGCAAGTCATAGATTGACTTTTTCTCCACCTTATGGTAAAAACCTACACAGAGTCATGAATGATACATAAGCAGCCAAACACAGGATACTGAGGGATTTTGCTGTCTTTATTAGAAACGCATGTGAGCCGCTTGTCTCATTCTCCTTCTGACTTGAATGAACTTTTTAGCAGCTTGTGAATAATTGATTTTTCAACTATCCATTTCTGAATACAGAAAAGTTTTCTCCTTGAGAGCTGCCTCTGGTGTTTAAGTTGTTTGCTCTGAGAAGAGAAGAGAATTTGTGGATATGGCAGGAGGGTCTTTTGCAGGAGGTGGTGGTGTGGCCAAGGAGAGGGCAAATCAGTACAAGGGTAGAGTCACAGCTTATGTGGTCATTGCCTGTATTGTTGCTGCCACTGGCGGCTCTCTCTTCGGTTACGATATTGGGATTTCAGGTTTCTCCTTCTTCCCTCTGAATAAGAATTTTCATTATGATTACTTTTTGCCTTCTAGCTTTTACCTTCGGATTCTATCAAAGCTGAAATGGAAAAATGAGTTAAATATCTCACAGAAGAAAGGGGAAAAGAAAATAAAACAACCTGATTCTGAGATGGTGTTTCTTTGAATCAGAAGTTTTTGAAGTGAAATAGGATGCTGGTTCATAATATACCTAACTTCTTTCTCTGTTCCCTATGCACTCTTGGTTGATTTTTAAACTGTATGAGTGTTGAAAGCCGATGCAATTCTCAGCTAATATCTCCACTATCCTAATTTGAAAAGTGTCCAGGAGTTATCTTCCCAAAATCTCATTTATCAACCTACGCTGGTAAAATTTTACAGCCACATAGGAATTTCATTACCATTCTCATATCTCACTTCGTCTTTGAGAGTTCAAAATTGATGGACACTGTAACCTTGTCGGACTTCCTGGAACAAACGCACGTCGTGCCCATATTTGTTTCATGTCTATGTTTTTTGTTCATGCTTGGGTAGACATTTAAAATCAGTTTTTTTCTTTTGGACCAGAAGACATTTAAAAACAGCTTTAAGTAAGCAGGATATGTAAATTAGAATAAAGCATAAACTTTAGTCATCTATATACACTATTAGTAGTCAAAGCGAAAAGAGTTAACTTAGTGGAAGATAATATCTTTTCTCATCAACTTGAGTTAGATTCCTCCAAGAGGAATTATAGGAGCAATATCCTAAATGCACTAAAACTCTCAATAGAAGGGATTTAACCCTTGACTATAATACTAAAACCTATGCTTGTTCAATGGTTGACAGGTGGGGTTACTTCCATGGATGACTTTCTTAAGGATTTCTTCCCTACAGTATACAGACACAAAAGGCACGCACATGAAAACAACTACTGCAAATACAACAATCAAGGCCTTGCAGCATTTACCTCTTCTCTGTACCTTGCCGGTTTAGTTGCATCTTTGATGGTATCTCCGGTCACAAGGAAGTATGGACGGCGGGCAAGTATAATCGGCGGTGGTATCAGCTTTCTTATTGGATCAGCTCTGAATGCCTCAGCTGTTAATCTTGCAATGCTTCTCTTGGGTCGGATCATGCTTGGTGTTGGCATTGGATTTGGAAATCAGGTATCATCTTCACCTTTCTCTACCTTATCATGAATTCTTGTACCATCAGCAGGCTTCTCTTTTTTCGTAGTAGCATATTCGAAAAACGAAAATGTAGCTGCTTCCCTTGTCAATTGAAGCCGTATTCTAGAAGTCCCAATTATTGAATGGCTTTGAAGAGTGGGAGTGTGAATGTGAGAAGAATTCTTACATAGAACCAATCCACAGAAAATAGATAGATCAAACTAATTATGAATAGACACGTAAATATATCAAGTAAATATACAAAAGTCAATTACAGTAGGATCTATGTGTGATATGAATAAAGTGTTTATTCATAATTGACTTCATTATCTTTAAGAAGCTGAGCCCACTTAGTAATGCGATGGTACATTCGGTGGTTCATAAAGTGAGTTTGAATCAGAAGATAATCCAGTATACCTTGAAGGTTTAAAATTACTTGAGCTTGTCCTCCTCATGGTTTTTTTGAAGGCTGTTCCGCTGTATTTGTCAGAGATGGCACCAACCCACCATCGTGGAGGCCTGAACATGATGTTTCAGGTAGCAACCACTTTTGGCATTTTTACAGCGAATATGGTAAATTATGGAACACAGAAGCTTAGACCATGGGGGTGGAGGCTCTCCCTGGGCCTGGCTGCAGTACCAGCTCTTCTGATGACAGTAGGAGGGATATTTCTTCCCGATACTCCAAATAGCTTAATAGAACGAAGATCAAAGGAGAAAGGAAGAAAGCTCCTGGAAAAAATCAGAGGAACAAAGGATGTTGACGCAGAGTTCCAAGATATGATCGATGCATGCGAGTTTGCAGACTCAGTGAAGCACCCTTATCGTAACATCCTCCAAAGAAAGTACAGGCCGGAGTTGGTCATGGCGATCTTCATGCCAGCATTCCAAATCCTCACCAGCATAAATACGATTCTCTTCTATGCTCCAGTGCTGTTTCAGAGTATGGGGTTTGGTGGAGATGCATCTCTATACTCCTCAGCTACGACGGGAGGAGTTCTTGCGCTCTCAACGTTCATTTCTATTGCAACGGTAGATAGATTGGGCCGTAAACCCTTACTTATCAGCGGCGGAGTACAAATGATTACATGTCAGGTATAAATATTCACGTTATATTTATTAAAGAATTTGATAACAACCATCTAAAAAACTGCATATATAAGTTTTACTCTTCTAGTTTTGCTTAGAGGAACCTGAACTAGGGAAAGAATGCTGTAGTCCTTAGTATTGCCTATGACAGAAAAAAGGCTGAACAAAAACACATTTCAATTTGTATCATGCATTACTTCAGAACCAATAGCTTTTTCTTAATATATCCTAGAGGATAGGATCCAAACTTTCCCAAAAATGGTACAATTTGCAGAGGCCAAGACTCTTGGAACAACTTGACAAGCTGTACGAGAAGTATCTCGTAAACCTGCTGTTAATTCTGAATGTAAATTTGCAATGCAATTGACTTTCATATTTCACATGAGCAGATAATTGTGGCCATAATCTTAGGGATCAAGTTTGGAGATAACCAGAAGCTGTCGAAAAGCTATTCCATATCGGTTGTAGTTGTAATCTGTCTATTTGTGGTAGCTTTTGGATGGTCATGGGGCCCACTTGGCTGGACGGTCCCAAGTGAGATATTTCCATTAGAAATCCGATCAGCAGGGCAGAGCATCACAGTTGCTGTAAATCTTCTGTTCACATTCATAATTGCCCAAGCCTTCCTTTCTCTCCTTTGTCGCATGAGATTTGGAATCTTCCTCTTCTTTGCTGGGTGGATTACCATTATGACCATCTTTGTTTTTCTGTTCCTACCTGAAACAAAGGGAATTCCCATTGAAGAGATGACGTTTATGTGGAGGAGGCACTGGTTCTGGAAAAAGATTCTGCCCGGCGACCCAGAAGTTGATTTCAAAGATGGCAAAATAAAAACTTCCATGGAGTCAGGTGACGCAGCTTGACTCTCTAGAGGGAATGCTCTTTTGTTCTTGACTATGCTACAAAGGTTATTTGAATTATAGATTTGAATTATAAATTTCTATATTGTCATATATAGAAAAGAAAACTGGGTTTTCGAACTGTAACTAATATTTTTTTTTTAACTTTTTGAGTTTTCACAGTTAATCTTCTTAAAACAAAACCCTGAAACTCAGATTAACCATTACAGCATCCCCCAACTACCAATGCACTGATCATAGATGAATTATACAAAGTAACAGACCAAGGAATGAAGTAGGTTTTTAGATTAGGCAGCAAACACAGAGGAGTCCATTAGCCAATTACAAATTTGTTTCTACTCCTGAAGATGATGCAATTTAAAATGCCTTCTGAGAAATAACATCAACTTACGATTCACACACTGAACATGATTGAAGTCCCTCGTTAATGAAGGCACAAGGCAACACTCAAATCAACATCTGCATGCGTAGAGTTTCATACTTCTCCTTCAAGCGAGAGGAGCCTTCCTAAGCACTGGACTTTGTAGAAAAAGAGAGTATTCTATTAGTTCAGCATCACTGCTTTGAAAAGTATACGGAGTTTAGGAAAAAAATGATAACATAGCCAATATCCCTTAATTTTAGTATTTGGGGGCTGATCGATTTAATCAAACTCTCAGATAGAAATCATTATCATTTCTTACCAAACATTATATCGATTAGGCTTGTAGCTGCACCTACTGTTTCTCGCCAAAAATTTCCAACTTCAAAATCAGATGATTCATATCATAAAAAATTACAGAGTTTCAGCCCAACTCACGCAGATGATTCTCAAGTAAAACACAAAACGAATGATAAGATACTACATAAAAATAAAACTAGAATAGCAAACTAATTCTTTTATTGCATCAAGCTCCACAACTACATTGGCATGGTATTAATAGTACAGTAGACACACCGAAGAGAACAAGACACAACAAATGAACACTTAAAAGAAATCGAAACACCACAAATCAAACTTCCTTCTTTCATATGAATCTAAAAGCCTGCAAGCTACCACACACGCACACATTCTACCGTCAAACTAAGGGAATTTACAGCGAGATTAAGACTCCCAACCTCCTGCAATTTAATAAATGAGTTGCCCCTACCTAACTGACTAAGCCCCTTTTTAGGGGCGAAAGATCAATCTTCATCCTACAAGCTTACTCATCTACACTTTGCTTTCCAAAAATTTTATCGCTTGCTCGCACCCAACAGCCATCCTCTCTGAAAAAAATTAAGGAAGCGCGTTGCGACCATGCGAACAAACAACCATCTGAGTGGAAAGAAAGAAAGAAATCTAAGTACTTCCCAGATCACCGCCTTGCCAACCTAATCATACGAAATCAAGCAGTAGCAACCACTTCAAATCACCACTGGCCGCACCTTCTTCCCCAGAAACCCCGGGACCGGAACCGAACTTGGAGGCGGCGAAGCAACAAAAGCAGATCCCGCATAGATTCCATTCTTCGAATCCCAAACCCGAATCTGCTTTTGTACCGTTTCCGGGTTCGGACCTAATCGATCCGTCGATCCAAACACCAAATCGAGATCTCCCTCGCTCTTGGCCCTCGCATTATGGTTCTCCCCGGAAGTAACGATCGCTAGGCGGCTGCTCTCCGAACTCAACTTCTCACCTCGCTTGAGGATTTTGACCTGACCCATGACAAGGTTCATGGTGGGGGCCTTCTCCACCATGGATCGATCGCAGTGGCGGCTCCTATCTCGATCAGGCTGATTGGCCTGAACGGCGACCGGACTTCGCTTTCGACGGCGACTCTGGCAGGCGTTGTTAGGATGAGGGTTAGAGTTTTTCGGTGATCTAACGGATAATGTGGTTAGGGTTAGGGATTCATGGCAAAAGCGATGTTGAAGGCAATCTTGTGATCGAAGAACTTGAGTTCCCATCCGCGCCGAAAGAAGAAAAGCAACTGGATTTCTTCGGAGTATGTACGAGTTTTAAGTTGGAGTTTCTTATATAATAGTGGGTAACGGGTTTTGCAAGACGAATTAATTTGAGGATGATAGGAAGGATAAAAATAAAGATAATTAGAAAAAAAGACTTAAATGAGTAGATACAATTAAAATTACAATAAATAATTTTTTACACTAAAATTTTTTTTGGGTGTTTTATATATGAAATTTTTTTAATTTAATTTTTTGTAAAATTATCTTTTTAACTTAAATTTTATAAATAAGATATTTTTAATTTAATTTTTTATAAAATTATCTATATTAATATTTTTTACTTTAATTTTTCATAAATAAAAATATTAATAATAATATCATTTTATCATTATATTATAAATAAAATTAACAAGCAATTGATACAAAGATATTATTTATTACTTATCAAAAATATGTTATCACATATATTTATTTTATTTATTTTATATTATTAGAAAGATATTTTTTATAATGGATTTACTAGTAAAATATTAAATTGAAAAGATAATTTTATAAGAGACTAAATTAAAAAATATTTTATTTATAAAGAATTAAATTAAAAAATATATCATTTGTGAAGGATTTAAATAAGGTTTTATTCTTTTTGATGTAGAGAAAACAAAAGAACTTTTTGATAGTTCAGCATGTGAAAGGTTTTTAATAAAAATTTTCTTTAAAAATTTCATTAGTAACAATTCAAATAATTTTATTTAATTTAATTCAAAAATAAATTAAAATAAGAGAGCCTTGATGGGTTTTGCGTATATTTTGGTACATGAATGAGTAACAGGACGCGCTGGGAATTTTAAGGGAAGTTTCTTATATATTAGAGTGGGTTGGGCTTTGTAAGACAAATTAATCTGAGAGGATAGTGGAGTTGGATACAGTTTATTAAATTTTTTAATAAATAAGCTTTTTATAATGATAAAGAAAAAAAGAAAAAAGAACTTTCCAGTATCATAGGGTTTCTCAATAATTTTTTTTATAATATATTTTTAATAAATAATTTAATAATAAAAAAAAACAATATTTAAATTTAATCTAAAAGTAATATATATTATATATTTTTTAAAATTTTAAATATTTTAAAAGAAATAATATCAAATATATAATTTTGATCAAGAGCCGAGTACGGTTTCAATTTATCTTTCTTTTAATTTTTTAAAATTTTATCTTTTGAATAATCACGTTTTGTCAGAAAATTACAGCTAAAATATTATTATATCATACTGAAAGTTATTTAATTATTATAATTTTTAACAATAATTTTAGTTCTGTAAATTAATAACTCTCTCCTAATGAGTGGCTTATTCAATTTTTGTCTTCAAAAATTAGTGGTGGAACAAGATATTAGTGTTTTCAACCTTCTTATGTTATTTGATAAAATAGTTAAGGTAAATTAATTTTCCATTTTTTGAAAGAAATTTAAATTATACAATTTTTTATTTTAAAATTATACATTTATTATGTTTGATAAACTTTTTATTTCAATGTAATATATTTTTGCGAAGAATATTATAAATTTAATTTATTCTAAAAATATATTAAATTTAAGGCAATCCTATATTTATTCATATGTTTAATACAAATATTATTCTTGAAATTAAATTATTATCTATAAATATTTAAATTTAAAGAATTATGTGAATATATTTTTTGTTTTCAATAATTTTTTCCATCAAATGATTTTACAATTTGTTAAATTTAAAAAATTAATTATTTTATATCAATCAAATATATATTTAATACTTTTTTATATTATATAAGCATAGATATAATGATATTTTGATCAAAGCATGTGTAATTATTTTTTTTTTGGTTAAAAGAAAAGTAAGTATCAAGTTAAAAAAATGCATGTATATTTTTAAAACAAAGAGGAAGATTATATAATTTAAATATCTCTTAAAAAAATAAAAAATTAATTTACTCAAATAATTAATATGCAACAAATTTATTATTTTTATAAATTAATGTATGCACTCATTAAGTATTAAAATTAAAATTACCTAATTATTTAAATATGAAATTATTGATTTATTAATTTTAAGACTCTTAAAGGAATATTTTTGTGAAGAACAAAATTTACGTATACATCTTTTTAAATGTTTTACACCAATAAAAATTTGTTACTACATAATTGATTATACATTTTTTTTTTCAAACTATAAGGGATCTTATTCTACGTGATAAAGAGATGTAGAAATTTTCAAACCCTTCATTCCTCATATTTGTCATAAGTGGTTCACCAACTTTCTCAACTAACATTTTCAATCATTGACCAATCAAATAGATTTATTTGGATTGGTAAAAGATAAAGGCGATATATAATAACACAGGATTATCATGTGTTAGTAAGTGATTCGATCATTCCAATTGATATACAATCTTAGGCATAAAAACAGGTTTAAAAGATTCGAAAAATACATAAGAGTTCTTTTATTTGGCTGGAAATTATCAACTAATTTTCTTCCAGTCGTTGTTATTCTATAACTGCATCATATGTCCAATAACAATCTGTGTCTTTTTTCGCACAGTAGTGAAGAAACAATTATCCATGTTTTTTGCAATGCCATTATGCAAAGGCTGTGTGGTTTGCCTTTCTGCAATGCAATCTCTTAGAGTGGAGAAACTTCAATCTTTGGATATTCAACAACAGATGCAAATTAGGTTTTCTCAAATGGTGGATGTCATGAAGTAAGTGGAGGAATATATTGTTGTTTTGTTGCCAGTTTTACATGCGATTTGGTACTGAAAGAACTAGCTTATTTTTGAAATTGCAAATATTAGTCTATTGGAAGCCGTTAATTAAGTTACTTCAGAAATTATTATCTCAATATGAATTTCCTTAGATGAAACTGCAGGATGATATGATTGCATGGGCGAGTGGTCATTGCTCAAATAATATTCATCCACAACAAGGTCTTCCACATGGGAATGAGTGGACATTTATGCTTTTGATATCTCTAAAAAGTAAGCAAAGAAGGAAGCATGAAGTCTTGATTTATAGTTGGTTCCAATATGTGCTTGTTCAACATTGGCCATGGGAGAAGAGGTGGCTTATTTGTCGGTCACAAGATTTTTTGGAAGCTACTCGACGATTTATTCCTTTCATTTTGCGTCAAGATGTGATATTGACTAACTCCTTTTAATTTTCCATTGTCTTTTATGGTACTCTATGATTCCCATTACAGGTTGCTTACTGCAACATCGATCTGTGCTACAATCTTCTTTTAATTAGATGCTCCAATGAAATTTTTGGCAGTAATTTAATCAATTTCTCTCTCTGAAGATTATGATGATTGTAGCTACAACCACGACGAGAGAAATGCATCCAGCGATATCACAATAATGCGCATTTTTTTTTATTTGGACAATTATAATATTGTTTTATAATTTGTTTGATTTTAAAAAGTGTTAAAGATTTCAAGAGGACATGGCTCACTGCTTGTAGCTTATAGGCAACTACAAATTTTGTAAGGCTCTTTAAGGGATTTTTCTGTTTTACAAACACTGTCATATTCTGAATTCCTCGCTTCAAGTTTTCTTCGTTTTTTTTTATATACTTAAATTGCAAGAGTTATTCAAAGGGTTGGCTCAATTAGTTAAAATTAAATAGAGTATACTTTTTATTAATTTAAATTTTATTTTTTTGGTCTACGAAGAAATTTTATTTAGTAAAATGGATCTCAAAATGTATTCATAATTGTTAATCTTAATCTTCGAAAATAGAGTTCTTTATAAAATTACCTGAGCTATAAGAGGTTCTGTTAGATCCACTAGTCATTGGCAAAATTTTGCATACAATGGAGATGTAATTTTAGGATTTTTTTAAAAAAAATTTGTCATTTCTTATATCATTATTATTAGGTTTTTTAATCAAAACATGATAAGTATATAATTTTTCAAAAAAATATGACAAATATATAATTTAATTAAAGAATCATATAATTGTCTACAAAATTATTTGTTTATAATATTTTGATTAAAGAACTATATACTTGTTATATTTTGATAAGATAATTTGACAATAAAAATATAAATAATTTTATATAAGATTTTTTATTTTATTTTTAAATGGGAGATAACAAAGGAAAAGAGGAGAAAATAAAAGATTTCCTTTTTTTAGGAGTTATTAATACAGAATGAGAATAATGATATATCTTCAATTACCAACTCAAAATCCCCCAAGATCCCAAATCTTTTATATTTTATGTGATTTTAATTTAAAGAATTTTGAAAAGAAAATTTCTCAAATAAAGGAAGAGAAATTATCAAGATGGCAATTTGGGCGGGCATCTTGGATATCTAATGATGCTGAACCCAATTAAATATTTGATACCCGATTAATAATTGACAACGGATAGGGTTTAAATATTGAAATAAGATATCCGAAATAATTATAGATAGATTCATATTTAACCTTTAGATATTTAGTTTCCGTCTAATGATAATATATTAGCTGTCAAATATTTAATATATATATATATAGACTAAATGTGTATATATATATAATTAGGCATAGAAAATAGAAAGATTATTGATAAGGATTGAAGAACTAAGTTAATTATTTTATATTTTTAATTTATTATAAATGATTGAAAGATCAATAAAAAATGTAACTTACTCTTGTCAAAATACCCTTAATGAAAGGAACTGCTAAGAATGAAAAACTTATGAACTTATATTTTTCATATTACATATTAGATTAGATATATTATTGCCTAATTTTAACGATTTTAATTTTGTTGCAATAAATTTGTAACTTTTTTCAATAGCTATAATCAGCATATATACTTTGCAGTGTTATCTAGACTTTTAATAGTTACAACTTACTTTTACATATTGAATAAGAAATTTACTAATTTGTCTTCTTAATATTCTAATGAGTTTGGCTATGTTACAGTTTGTAAGTATTAATATAACTATCGCAATTTTAATAATATTTTATTATAGTTATTAATAGAAAAAGTTACAAAATTGTTGTAACGAAGTTAAAATTATTAAAATGAGATAATAATTTACTTAAACTCAACAAATAATGCTTGGAATATGGGTTAATAAATTTCTTATTCACAATAATTCTTCTCATTAAGGGTATTTAATACAAATAAATTACACTTTTAATAATTTTATTCTTCATAATAAATTAGAAATATAAATTTTAAGTTAGTTTATTGGTCGCTATCAATTAATTCTTCTAAAAAATTATATTTTATACTATGAACTTTATATATTATTATTGTTAGATTAAGTTTTTTATACATTGTTTAAAGTAATTAATAATACCATACCCAATAATCATTTAACATTAATTCTTTTTTTTTTTTGTTTAATTATTCATTCTCTTTACTTCTCCTCTCAACTTGCATGCTCCTAAAATAATCTTTTTATCTGATTTTTAGCTTCCTAATTATTGATCCAGTCTCAAGAACTTAGCCAGGAAATCTCCCTTTAGGGACATGCATAGCAATCCTTAATAGAATTTGACGATCACAAGTGCAAAACTTGTTTCACGTAAGAACATATATGGCAACAAATGGCAGAGTCCGATTCAAACCCAGAAAATTCTGAATTTCCAAAATTCTGGGGAACTATTGGAGATTCCATGAACAATTATTTGGGTAAGCAATCAACATTAATCTTTCCTTTTATAAAAAGTAGTGTAAAGTGGTCCAAATTTATGCTCACAACACTGAATCTGACAACTGACCAGACTCTGTTTGGCTTTTTCGATAAGCTGGGTAATTGCAGTTACACTTTGTCTCACACACACTTCAGGAAATACTCACTTATCCTTTCATATAACTTTTTAGCAATTTTTCTTTTTTTCGGTGTATGATTCATCTGCATTATTTTGAGTGTGATGCTTTCCTTGAATGTTTGCATTCCATTCCAAGTAAAATATTCTCCCCAATTATTTGGCCAAATATCTCTGTATTCCTAATTAGGGTCGTTTATGATTGCGGTTAATTTCTGTTTATTTTAATTTTGTTATATAATTTTTTTAAAGTAGAGTATCAAAAAAAGTTACATGAAAAATAATAGTCCTACGAAAAAGTAATAGTTTGTATTTTGTAAAATCATCTGATAAGCACTTTTTTTAATATTATTATATTTGATAAAACTTTCAAAAAATATTCTTTTTATTATCAAACTACTATAATGAATATGTATTTAAGATGGTGAGTTAAAAAAAAAAAAGATGTAAGTAGTTAATAATTTTAAGTGGGATACAATTGCTTTCAAAAAATAATTCTCTATTTCTATTTATACTTCAAGTGGAAAAAAGCTTCAATTTTTTTAACTCTCTTCTTATAGCTAAAAAATTGCTTTTGCTATTGCTCATAAGCAACTTATTTTCTTAGAAGCTAGGTCAAACACATCATGTAACCAAAATAAGTTTTCTTTAAAAAAAATATGCATATTTTTTTCTAAAAGCTTGGCAAAAAAGAAAAAAAAAAGAAAATTTAAGAATATAAACTATACTTCATTTCTATTTTGAAATTATTTAGAGTAAATTACTCTTTCATTCCATAAGAAATGATTAAATTATACAGTCATCTTTTTTATTTTAGAAATATATACAAATTTGTTGAAATAAAAAATTGACCAAAACTTCTTCCAAGATAATATTGATTTCTTTTACTAAAAATATAACTTATTAAAAATATGTTTCTTAATTTTTTTATTTCAATGTTATTTATTTGGCATTAAAAAATGTAAATTTAATTTATTTTAAAAGTTTGTTAAAGTTATGGTAATTATGTTGATTAATAAACAATTAAAGCAAATGTGACTATTGAAGTTAGATTACTATCTTTAATTAAACTGGTTTATCCTAAAAAATTATTTTGTAAATATATCGTTTGCTTTTAATAATTTTTTATCAAATGATTTTATAATTTGCTAAATTTTGAAAAATGACCATTTTATATTTGTGAAATATAACATTATATTATATAGATATTAAATGATATTTTGATAAAAATATTTACAATTGTAACTTAAGTTTTTTTACTGTAGGGAATATAAGAGTATTGCATTTTTTTAATTTCATATGAGAGGAATGTAATATTTTAAAATAAAATAAAGGATCATATAATTTGAGCATTTATCAATGAAAAAGAAAATAATTTGCCCAATTTATTACTATCGATATGAGAAAAATATGTTCATAATATCAAAAATCTTTATTAATTTAACATATTTTATTTATATTAAGATTAATATTATAGATACCACATAGTAATTGAATAATGATAAAACAATTAACAAAAATTGAATGATACATTTTAATTTCAATTAAATTATTTATTGGTCCTTATGGTTTTTTTCAATTTTTAATTTGATTCTTATAGTTTAGAAGTCTTTAGTTATAATTTTTTTAAAAAATTATTTTAATCCCTATCATTAAACTCTAACTATGCGTAATCCATGCCGACAAAATATATATATATATATATATATACACGATAAAGTAAAATTTACTCAAATATGTGACAAGTGATATCACACATGTTATATGACTTGGGTGAATTGGTTTCAGTTATATATATTTAATGTGTCAAAATAATAGTAATAGAATTTAATAGTAGTGATTAAAATTAAAAACTTTAAAATTATAGAAATAACAAATTTTGAAAAAAAAAATCATAGGAAACAATTGAATAATTTAACCTTTTAAATTATTTAAAGGACAAAGTGATTTTACATCCAATCACTGCAACTTAAAAACATAAAATAAAATAAATGAGGCACTGTTAATAGTGATCCAGTTAATAATTCCATCGGCCATGATTTGCTTTTGTGATGATTTGAGATTTGATAAATTGAAGACACTAAAGCAAATGCTTGCTCTTTTTGACCCAAGTGGGAACCCAGTCCTGCTTTTCTTTTTGTATCTTAAAAAGATGTGATGTTGAGCAGCCCTAGGCCACACGGTCACTAATCACTATGCCCACCTTTTTCAAACGTTTGTATTGGGAAATTTCCCTACTTTGCTCTAAAACTTGTTTGGCCTCATCATTATGCTGCAAACACTTTGTGGGGATTTTGCTTTGAGGGGCTTTCTTTTGTTTGGTTCAAATGATCAAGTTCAAACACTATTTAGTATTTACTTTTAATTTTTGATAAAAGCCATGGGAAAATTGAGGGAAAGTTGTAGCCTTTATGTGAAATGTGTTTTGACATCTCAGCTTGCCATGGACTCTTAAGCTTTAGATGATGATGATGATGATTTCATTGTAGAAGTAGAATCAATTCAAAAATAGATTTTCCCAGCCCTCCTCAATGTTTAATCACATGAATCAAATTACATTTTTTTTAAAATTATTTAGATTTAATTGTAAACTTTCAAATTATAAGAACTAAGCTAAAAATTAAGTAAGATTCTAGAAACAAACAAAATAAGTAAACCTCCAAGATGTTATATGACATATTATAGTATTTAAAATTATCATATTTAATAAAATAATTGTGAGTTGTATTAAAAAGAAAGCATTTAGTGCCTTATAAAAGTTAATAAAACTACCAATTTAATTTCCAATGATGTCCTTCAAGTTAGGCAACAAGAAAATTTTTTGTGAATCTTCTAATTTTCATGTGCCTTTAGCCGTATTAAAATGGTGAATTAATTAATGTTTGTGAAAGTTAGTCCAAACAATACTTGAATTAATTGGTTTAAGTTATATATATTTAGTGGGTTAAAATGATAGATAATCAGTTATATTTTTGTAATTTTAGTATTTTTTGTTTTTTTGTTTTATTTTGAAAAAATAACATATATAATAAACACAGTTTTTTTAAGTGTTTGATAAAAATTGAAAGATTATTTTTATTTTATTCAAACTAAAATAATATCAAAATAAATAAGATTGTAAAAAAAAATGTCAAACCATCTAAATCTATTCAAAGTTCTGGTCGTTTTCGGTGAGTGGCGACGTTTCTCTGCTGAAGCAAACAAAGACAGGGTTTTTGGTGCATTCTATCCGTCGCTTTGTTTTGTATCCCTGCATAAAAGACCAGTTATCTTATCTGTCATTCAGAAGATCGCAGAGTCTGAAATTGTCATTGAATTGTTATTTACAATTACAAGCATGCCTATTTTAACTTTGTATGCCACATCAACTACTATGCAAATTTTTTATTTTTATCGTTAGAATTAAGGGTGTAATTAAAAAAATAATTTTAAGAATACATTTTTTTATATTAATTTAGTGCATTTTAAATTTTGAAAAAAAAAATAAAATTTCTTTTAATTTTTTTTAATTTATAAATAGTTTTTGAACTTTTTAAATCAAACAAGAAAATTCATCAATTTTTACACTTCAAAAAGTAAATTTTTTATATCTATTTCACCCTAATCAATACTTCATATCTCATTTTAGACTCTTTTATAATTAGTGTGGCGAATTTTTATTTGTCTCTAATGCCAACACGTCCCATTTAAGACATGATAGAGAAGTTCAAGATGAGATAATAACGTTAAAGTGAAATAAATAAAATAATTTATCTTTTAGAATGTAAAAATTGGGAGACTTATTTTTTTATTTAAAAATTTAGAAACTATATTCAAGTGACCAAAGTTTAACGGGAGGTTATACAACTTTTTCCTTTCATATTTTATACTCAAAATGCTCTAAAAGATTAGCAATTTGATCCAATAGTTTTAACAATAAAAAGATTAAATTAATTAAATTGCACACAAACTCACCCGACCAAACACAATAAAAGAATTTTGGATGAAAAAACCGGCATTGGAAAATCCTGTGCAAATGTTTTCCTGTATGCCATATTCAAAATGGATAACTAAGAAATTATGTTTAAAATTTTAATTTGTATTTTTTTTTATTAATATGCAAATAAGACATCAATTTATTAAAGAGAGATCATTTTGTTAAGGAAAGATAATTTGAGGACTATGAGTTTCATACACTGTCATTTTTATTAATATTAATTCTTGTATTATGTACTTATTCTTTTTTAACAAAATAATATTATGTACGGACGAGGATTTGTTTTGTTAAAATTTATGTGATAGGATTAGTATGCCAATTTAGCCGAAAGCATTAAAGCATCAAAGTTAATATTTTCATACATATAAAGCAAGACAAAGGTAGTTGCCATCATAATTTAAAGAGATAAAAGGAGAAAAGGAAACTCCTTTATATCACAATTCACAAGCATTGTCTTTATATGTTCTCTTTCAAGCACTTTGTTACGCCCCACATCTAATGGACGAAGGGAGGGTTTTGGACATATAAACGGGTGCGCTGCATACCTCAACAGCTAATTTTTGGGGAGAGAGTAATAGCTTTGTGACAAGTATTATTAGAGTCGGACCCGCGTTCCACGTGGCCCAGAGGTGGGCCCTCCGATGGGCCACCCGTGATGAGCCCATCACGGATTAGTTAGGGGAACTGTTACGTCACACATCGGATAGACAAGGAGAGGATCTGGTCATATAAGCGGGTACACTGTACATCTCAACAGCTAATTTTTGGGAGGAGAGTAATGACCCCGTGACAAATGGTATCAAAGTCGTACCCACATTCCATGTAGCCCAGAGGTGGGCTCTCCGGTGGGCCACTCATGACGAGGGTATCATGGATTGGTCAGGGAAGCTGTTATGACCCATATCGGATGGACAAGAAGATGGTCTTGGACATATAAACGAGTGCGCTGCACACCTCAACAGCTAACTTTTGGGGAGAGAGTAATGGCCCCGTGACAACTTGCTTCTGTCATTTCAATTGCAAAAGCTTGCATGGCTTGCGTTCACCAAGTATGTTGATGCGTTTGTCTAAGTGTACTTGGTTTTATTCTTTTGGGTGATCTCCCTCATTAAGTCACAACAAAGCCACAAAACCTCCTTCTTCTTTTTTTAATTCTCTTTATTATAGCTATCATTGTAAATCAATTTATATGGCACTTCTATTTAACTTAATTAGCAAAGCCATAATCTTGCTATAATATTCCCCTTTCACATCCTTTTTGTCCCCATTAATAGTGCGCCATAATTATTGAGCTGCAAAATGAAGCGTGGCATTCAAAATAATAGTTTGAAGAAGAATGAACACAATATCATATGATAAAGACAGGGAAATTGTGATGTAAGAAAATTTAAAATATTTATAGATAATGTAAAAAATAAAATACAAGACTATTGAAATATGTTTGGAAATTCAGAGGAAATAAAAAGAAAAAGAAAAAAAAAGAAGGGGAGAGAAAGAAAGAATAGTAATGGTTAAATAATATTTTTTTAATCACTTTCTCTCAGATTATTTATTTATTTTTGGCAAATTTTCTAAAATTGGAGGAACACAAAACTATTAAAAAAAATAAGAGTACTTTTTATATATTTTAAAATGTTAGTTAAAAATACTTTATTATCCCGATACCTTTATTAATAATGAAACCTTCCCTGCATTACTATTATTAAAAATATAACATGCATATGTTTTTCACAATTTAACATTATATTACTAAATTATTTAAAAAATTAGTATATTATAATTATAATTTTATTAAAAGATGTAATAATTAACACTTAAGAATTACACTTGAATTTTTCACTAATTTAAACGTCGGACTATATCTTATAACAATACTTGACACAATTCAATTTTTTTGGAAGTCTCAATGATTCAGAGTGATTTCAAACTTCGAAGCAGCTGAAATTTCAAGCGTCAAATAAAATTGCAATTTTATTACGCCCCCCGTCTTTATCATGCAAGATTTACTACCCATTTACCTCAAACTTTGTGAAATTTGATTTAGTTGATGATGCTTTCCGTCCAACGGGAAGAGAACAAGCAACAGACCTATAAATGATCTTCATATAAGGGCATGGATATGGACGAATTTTGAGGCATGTCCCACGGGGGGTTTCAATAAACCTTATTTAGTCATGAATTCCCACTTATTGGATTCTTTCAGGCAAAAAAGTTAGAAAAAGATGATTTCAGATTTGAAGGCTTTATTCCCTAATGGCAAACACCATCCAAATAAACAAACCCAGCGGGGTCCCCCCCAATAATATTCTTGTGCCAACTAATAAGTAATAGTCATTCTTCCCTTTTAACTCCACAGTGCCATTCGTTCATTCTGCTTTTTCTCTGTTCCCCATGCATTTCCTCATCCAGCAATAACACAACCAAATATACATACTTTTTTACACTGACACGCCATTGCCCTTTGCTAGTGTCCTTGCAGTTGTCCCTCCCGCTTTCTCTTTCTCTTTCTCTTGTGCTCTTCAAGTTCCAATGGAGATTTTTAAATGCTTTTACTTCAACCTTCTTCTTGCCACTTCTTCCATTTTCTTATTGGCAGTTTCAGCAATGGACCCTTATTCAGAGGCGCTCCTGAGCCTGAAATCTGAACTTGTGGATGATGATGACAGTTTACATGACTGGGTGGTGTTGCCTTCTGGAGGAAACACAACTGGGAAATCCTATGCTTGTTGTTCTTGGTCTGGAATCAAGTGTGATAAGGACCCAAAAATTGTAACCTCCATAGACTTGTCCATGAAGAAACTGGGGGGTATAATGTCAGGGAAGCAATTGAGTGTCTTCACAAAGCTTGAATATCTCAACCTGAGCCACAATTTCTTCTCTGGGCAGCTTCCTGTGGAAATTTTTAACCTCACCAGCCTAAGAAGCTTGGATATAAGCAGAAACAATTTCTCTGGTCACTTCCCAGGCGGGATTTCCAGCCTTCAAAACTTGCTTGTGCTTGATGCCTTTAGCAACAGCTTTTCTGGGCCATTGCCTGCTGAACTTTCCCAGCTTGAAAATCTCAAGGTTCTTAATCTAGCTGGGAGTTACTTCAAAGGACCAATCCCATCTGAATATGGTTCTTTTAGAAGCCTTGAGTTTCTTCATCTTGCAGGAAATCTTCTCTCTGGGAATCTACCTCCAGAACTGGGTAATCTCAAAACAGTAACCCACATGGAAATTGGCTACAATTCCTACCAGGGTTTTATTCCATTTGAATTAGGTAACATGAGTGAACTTAGGTATCTTGATATTGCTGGCGCAAATCTATCTGGCCCAATACCAAAGCAACTCTCCAATCTCACCAATTTGCAGTCACTTTATCTGTTCAGAAACCAGCTCACCGGTTCAATACCAAGTGAGTTTAGCCAGATCAAGTCACTCACAAATTTAGATCTTTCTGACAATCTCATTTCTGGGTCCATTCCTGAAAGCTTCTCAGAGTTGGAGAACCTGAGGCTGCTCGGTCTCATGTGCAATGACATGAATGGCACTGTTCCTGAAGGCATTGCACAACTTCCGAACTTAGAAACTCTTCTCATTTGGAACAATCACTTCTCTGGGTCACTTCCACAGAGCTTGGGCAAGAACTCAAATCTCATGTGGGTGGATGTTTCCACAAACAATTTCACTGGCAGCATACCACCAGAGATTTGTATGAGAGGAGTAATATACAAGCTGATTCTGTTTTCAAACAGATTCACGGGTAGCCTCTCACCATCTCTTTCCAACTGTTCTTCACTTGTTCGTCTTCGCCTGGAAGATAACTTGTTCACAGGGAACATCCCTTTGAAATTCAGACATCTTCCTGATATCTCATATGTTGACCTGTCCAGGAACAAGTTTGTTGGTGGAATTCCCTCAGATATTTCCCAAGCTATCAAGCTTACCTATTTCAATGTCTCTGATAATCTACTATTAGGAGGCACCATCCCTGCACAAACATGGTCTTTGCCACTTCTGCAAAATTTTTCAGCCTCTTCTTGTGGTATTTCAGGCAATCTTCCCCCATTTGAGTCCTGCAAATCAATCTCTTTTATCGAGCTTGATAGGAACAACTTGTCTGGAATTATCCCAACTACTGTTTCAAATTGCCAAGTTCTCGAGAATATAAAATTATCCAACAATAATCTATCAGGTCCTATACCTGAGGAGCTTGCAAGCATCCCTCTTCTTGGTGTTGTAGACCTATCAAACAATAACCTCAATGGCCCTATACCTGCAAAGTTTAGTACTTCTTCAAGTTTACAACTTCTTAATGTGTCTTTCAACTACATCTCTGGTTCAATTCCCACAGGAAAGTTATTCAGGTTTATGGATAGCAGTGCATTTGTTGGGAATCCAGAACTATGTGGAGCACCTCTACGACCATGTTCTAATTCAGTTGGAATATTGGGAAGTAAAGGCACATGGAAGCTTACAAGTATAGTACTACTGTGTGTAGGATTGCTTATATTCCTCCTTGCAGCATTAGCTTTTGGAATAATTTATTTCAGGCGAGGAGTTAAAAGCCAATGGAAGATGGTCTCATTTGTTGGGCTCCCTCAGTTCACAGCAAATGATGTTTTGACCAGCTTCAATACCACAAAATCAAGAGAAGAAGTGGCAGCAGCACCATCACCATCGGTTTCAAAAGCAGTTCTGCCTACTGGAATAACAGTTTTGGTGAAGAAGATTGAGTGGGACAAGAGGAGCATTAAGGTGGTGTCAGAGTTTATAATGCGACTAGGAAATGCAAGGCACAAGAATTTGATCAGATTACTAGGGTTTTGCAACAACCAGAATCTAGCTTATCTTTTATATGATTACTTACCCAATGGGAACTTGGCAGAGAAATTTGGGATGAAAAGGGACTGGGCAGCTAAATTCAGAATTGTGGTTGGCATTGCCAGGGGACTTTGCTTCCTTCACCATGACTGTTACCCAGCCATACCCCATGGAGACTTGAAATCTAGCAATGTAGTATTTGATGAAAATATGGAACCCCACTTAGCAGAATTTGGGCTCAAGCATGTGTTGACGTTGAGCAGAGGTTCATCGCCTGCCACAACCTTTAGCGGGGAAACAGGTATAACAAGTAAGGTTTTTTTTTCTTTTTTTTCCCCTGGGGGGGGGGGGGGGGGGGGGGTGTGGTATTGCAGGCAGTTTCCGCTTAGATTAAAGATAGGTGATTCACGCCAAGATTAGGGGATTCATAAGAAAATTTCTTACAAACTGAGCCCCAAAAACTGACATAGTTAAAACTCAAATGTTGTCATATTCAAAAGCAGTAAATGATATATTTTTTGTCCTACCTTCTGTAAAACAGTCAAAATACCCTTTCATCAAGAGGTCATTTTTAAATTTTCAACCGTCTGAAAGTGAATCAAATTAGGAAGAGAGGAAAAGCTTCAATAAACAAGTCACTAGCAAGTCATGGCAGAGAATAAAAAACTATTGTTCCTGAAGAGCGCTTCATACAGTCGTAAAAGACATGAATGTCTGTTACTTTAATCACTGCACCAATATAAGTCTATTAGACAATTAATCGAACACTTGCCAATCATTATGTCAATATACCATGTAGAAAACAGACATAACTAGTGATTTTTGTCTATTCTTTTGACAGCAGAATTCATTGAAGCCATGAAAGAAGAATTCTACGCCGATGTCTACAGATTTGGAGAGATGATTCTGGAGATTTTAACTAACGGAAGGTTAACAAATGCAGCAGCTAGCATACACAGCAAACCAAGGGAGGTTCTTCTGAGAGAAATTTACAATGAGAATGAAGTGAGTTCTCCCAGTTCATTGCAAGAGATAAAACGGGTTCTTGAAGTTGCTTTGCTTTGCACCAGAAGCAAGGCATCTGATCGTCCCTCCATGGAAGATGCCTCAAAGCTTTTGTCAGGGTTAAAGCCTCCAGAAGATCACAAATATTAATATACATATATTAGATTCGGTTAATACATGGAGCCAATGAGAAATGGACATTTAGTAGAATTCACCACTTACATGCCTACATGTCCATTTCTCATTAGCTCGGTGTAAGTAGACCGAGACCACCTTAGAATTTCTCATTAATATATATTCATTTTGAAACATATCAAATGCTTAGTAAAAAGTTTGAATGTGTGTAATTAAATGAGTTTGTAACTTGTATAATAGGTATCATAAGTGCCATTTGTTGCTTGTGTCTTTGATGTAAATCTTCTTGCTATTACTAAGCTCAAAGTTGATTGTTTTCAGAATTTTGTTGGGCATCCAAATGAAGCAATTCAAAATTGAAAAAAACTACAGAAATGGGGTTGCAAGCAAGACCTCGTTACCTTGCTGCTGTTAGCTTGTCATTTGTATTGAAATCAAATATCGAACTAAACATATTATATATGCTAAATTAAGTTCAAGTTCTGTAGAAGAGATATCCAAGTGAAAAGAAAAGGTTCAATGTCAGAGAAAAAAGAAACACAGTTCATGAAAAAGATATTTAAGAATAAAGGATAAGATGTACAAAAAGATTTTGTTTGAAATATTATTAACTACAGATTTATAAAGGAACATTTAAGATAAATACGTAAAATTGGGCCTTTTATAGTGATTTTATATATTATTTTTTTAGTATAAAATCAAATTTAAGTACAATTTATTATATATTTATTATCATATTTTTGTATACAATTATATGTTATCCATAGGTTACGAACTTATTATCAAATCTCTCAATCTATGATTATTCTGGATTTGAATTGAGTAGAACCACAAAAGGTGAAAAAGTCTTTTCAACTGAATTTTAACACAACTGCATTCTCAATGACTCAAACTCAAGACACTTAATTAAGTTATTTTATCATATTTTAATTTTGAATGAAAACATAAATATACATACAATTTTTTTTACAGTTTATTATTGATATTTTTAAGTACTATGCTTTTAAAAAGCTTAATAACAAAAAAAAGTAAATTACACATATTTTTTTTAAGTTTTACTAAAAATAGAAAGACATATTTTCTATTTTTAGTCTAATTTTAAAAAATATTTTTGACCTCCTTTAGTCTAAATAAAAGACCTCCTTTCTATTTTTTAAAATATATATAAATATCTCTTGAAACAAAAAGCTATTAATACTTTAATCTAATTTAAAATTTTTTATCAAAATACCCTCCATTTAAATTCATTTATTTTTTTCTAAAAAAAAGTATTTGGATTGATAGAGAGTATTTTAATTAAAAGAATTAAAATTACATTTAAATATAAGGTAATTTTTCATTTTATGGGAGATTTGCATATATTTTGAAAATAGAAGAGGTGTATATATGATTTCAACGAAACTCATAAGAAATTTATCTAATTTATTTTATTTTTTTACCAAGCATTGATGAAAAAAATAACCTAATTCAGGTGATACTCAAATACTTCAAATATTTATTTAAATATTCATATAAATATATTTTATTCTGTATGAAACTTGAAATTTGGCTCTCGAAAAATGAATCCTCAAATACGATAAGAGATTACCACAAAATTAAATTTAAACACACATACAATATTATAAGGAGAAGTTAAGAGTCAAAACACGTCACTTAATTCTCATGGTTTATAATGGTTAGTCTGAATCTGATCTTCCATTCTGTTTGTAGTATGTCCCCATCAAACAAGCGGTTCCTTATCGTTGCACTTTTACTTATGGAGGATGGCTCTTCTTAGCTGGTAGAAAGAAAAATTCTAGATAAAAACCAGAAGCTTTTTAATTAAGCTAGTAGGAGCGAGAGTCAAGACACAAATTTCTGTCAAATTTATAGGAAAAATAGCATGATAGTGTCATTGATCAACCATATCATTTTACCATCACTACTCCGATGCATATCCAGAGCCCAAGATAATTAAATCAAGAAAGTCATTGGCAGGCAATATCAAGAGCTTCAGGTCCTCATGGAAGATTCACTTCTGGGTATGAGATTAAGTAACTTTGCTGCATAGGTGAAAAAGCTCTTCAGAGTTCAGACAGAAAATCGTATCCTTCAAATCCTCTCCCTTACCATGAATTTGGATATGATATTGCTGGTCAATTAATGACAAAATAGTTCGTACGTCCACATCCTGATGTGTAGTATAACAATAATGCAGGCTTGCCAAGAGCTATACGCATTGCTCCTGACAAGCCTGCACCGTTCTCGTAACTTTCGGTCTTGAAGAATACTTTTGCTTTTCCATATATATAGATATATATATTGGCTTATATTCTTTCATATATAAACTACATTTAGAGAACACGTGGGCAAGAGTTTCTGGAAATTAAATATCAAATAAGATAAAAACTCATAGAAATGGTAGAAGAATTAGAGTTAGAAAATCAAAACTTGTAGGCTTTGAAATGTGTAATAAATATATTGTCATTTTGTTGTTGCAAAATTCATGCATATTTATTTATAGAAGTTATCTAAAACACTGAGAAATTTGTATTCAATAATCAATGGAATTTTTTATTTCAAAAGTGCTTGTAAAGCTTTTGGAAAATTTGGAATGAAGAGAGTATGTGTTAATTTTTCTTTTGTGTTCATAATTAAACACTTTTAGAATTTATTTTGAAACATAATGTCTTTTCACCAATAATTAAATTTGAAATTCAATTTTTAATCATGACATGTGAGTATATTTTTTAATTTCCCACACAATCCAACGATTATTTGACTTTTTTTAATATAAAAGAATATGATATATTGCTCAATTCACTAAACTGACAAAACTTTCAAGTCTTTTTTATAGTCATTAGTTAACTAATTAATTGTCATCTTATAAAATATTTTAGAATTGCTTTTTAGATTGACGCTAGTTTATTGAATTAATTATTAGTCGACTGGTCTTTTTTTTCAGTTGACTAATGTCTTTTAAAAATGATTTTTTTAATTTTTATATTGGATTAGTTAATTAATCTTGTCAACCAAATGACTAGTATTTGTCAATAATTTTATCTTTTGACTTTAAATTGTCCTAATCAATTGGTATTTGTCAAAAATAGTTTTTCATAATTTTTTTTTACTATTGTCAACAATATCTAGTTGAAGGTTGCAAGAGGAGTATTTGGAAGAAGATGATTTTGAAGATGAAAGAAGCCATGCATGAGGCAGCGCAGTTGAACCTAGTTTTTCGGCAACAAAGTTCTCACATGCCAAACGCAATACGTGGTTCACACTAACTCTCTGGACTAAACTAGAAATCTTTATATGAAATACCACTTGACTCAATTGCCACATATATTTTTTTCATAATAGACATTTTGATATTGAGGACAAATGAAATCTTACTGCATAAAGTTTAACGCTATGTTTGAGTTATGTAAAAATTAAAAAACTTAATTTTATTTTGGAAAATTAAAAATTTATTTACAACTGGACCAAATTTGATAATTTTGCATCTTTTAATATATAATACTCTTGGTTCATTGTGCCAAGTCCCTAGCTTCTCAGGTAGGAGTGGAGAGTAGAAACACACGGGCAAGTGTGTGCGTGTATGGGATTTATAAGGAAAAATGAAGACCAATATTTTGTTATTCAGAGCTTGGAACCGTTTGTTCTCGAAGAAGGGAGTTTTCAATTGTACCCTAAGTTAAACGAAAAATTACTATGAGCAACGTGTTTGCATTGTAAGAATTATTGTGAGTTACAATCAATTAATTTTGTTTTAAATAAAAATGGATGAATTTATTATCAATGTGTGATGTATTTTGATCTACTTATTAAGATTAGTGATCCTATTATTTTGGACTATATATCTAATTGATTAATATGGATAAAACTGTAAACTCATAATTCATAGGTCTATAATGGATGGATACTAGAGTTTATTTATAATTTGGTTAGGTCCCTTATGTATTTATGTTAAATTCTAACTCTACAATTTACTCCATTATAAGTTGTGATAAGAAGTGTGAATTATAGAAGAAGCTCTAGTCTCTTTAAGCCTTCAGGGATTCAGAATCAATAGGGTAGCAATCTGTCATCATGTCTTTTGCTAGTAATCAATTTAGTATTCTAATTTTATGTAATTGTCATAAATTTATTCTTACATTTGGTATCAAAGTCTCAATTATATGATTTAGAATCTAGTAATTGATTTGAAGACATGAATATGTGCTAAAAAATTTTAACATTTTGTAATTTTCATTTATATAAGTTTTGAAATCTTAATTGGATGATTTTCAAAAAATTGAAACTTAAGACCCTAAGACTTTTGTAGATATTAAAATTGTGAATCAATTGACACTTGAATTGTGAATTCTCATACACCACAGAGAGAGAATTTGAATTTTGAAATTTTATGTTAGAGTTTTAAAATTGAATTTTCAATCTCATAAAATATGTCAAATTGATGAATGTTTTTTAAAGATTATGTTCTTCCTAAACATATAAGTAAAACTCATTCTTCAATTGCATAAAAAATTAATTAATTCTATTGCAATTTCATGCAAAAACTTTCGGCCATGGTAGACATATTTTAAAAGCTTGTTATGCATTGAAATCTTGCAATTTACAGATTAATAGAAATTGTTTTGATTTAAACTATATTGCTAAAAAAAAGAGAGAAGAATCAGTTAAAGAGACACATGCACGAATTTTTTGGCTTTTGACAATATATATATGTATGTATATAGTAAATTATTATTTACGCTTATTATTACCTTTGAAGAATATCATATATGTGGAATTTGATACATATGTCTTATGAACAAAATACACTTACAGGGCTTACATGTGTATATATATATATATACATATATAAAATGCACACATTGCTTGCTCCTGGGGCGGTATATGAAGAAAAAATATATATATTAGTTGATTCATGATATATTTAACGTAGGTTTATTAAACTCTTTGTAACATTGCATATAAATATAAATTATATATATATATATATATATATTATTTTTTAATTTATAATATAAATTCAAATAATAGTATTATTTTATTTAGATGTCTGATATTCTAACATAAGTTAATTAAAATAATATGCTACCAAAGTAATCTTTATCGTGTAAATTAATTTATTTGAAATATTAAGATGATTGTGTGTTGTAATTCATATGGATGGTGATCCATATTTTAAATATAATTTTTTTGAACATAGTTCATCATTTTTTGACCACTATAAATATTTTTTCATATAAATATTAATATATACAATATATTTTAATATTTATTTGGATGATATTATGAAAGATGATACATTGAAAAATTAATTTATTATATTTTAGATCTTGTGATAATGTTCACTCTCCCTATATGGTAATATATATTTATATACTCTCAGCCTAAAGTATATGTCTTAAATATATTTATTTAGAAAAAATATGATTTTATTCCAATTATATGTGCATAGAGCCTCTTTGGGAATGCTATAAAATTTGTTCATAGTCAGTAGAGATATTATATTTGGTTACATCTCTTTAAGGAATGCATTATGATCTTGAGCAAAATAAAAGTAATTCCTGTGCAAGGAACTTGATGAATTATTATGGATAGTTGCCACCAAAGTGGAATTATTCATATGGATTCATAAATTTTTTTTGTAATTTGAGGAAAGACTTCTAATTATCTCATACTATAACTTACCCAAAGGGGGTTATTGTATGTTATAATTAAAAGTTAATTTGGGATGAAGTTATTGAGGGATGTATTAGTCTAAGATATTTATTTGCTCAAAGGGAATAAGTATTTGAATCTAGTGTATTCTTACTTATTAACTCATATGAGGTTCTGATATGGGATTGTGACCTTGATTTGTATATTCTGGCCAAAGAGGAATGTGCTACTATGTTGACCTCATTATAATAACTTGTTTTAATTAAAGTTATGTATAAATTGCCCTTACTATTCATTCAAATGCATTCTTATTTTGTAATTATTTTCTCTATGAATAACTGTTATATTTCAATTAAAATTTTGACTATATCAAATTAAAACAAATGGAAGCAAGACCTAAAATTCTCTTTAGAAATTGCTGATCTTGATCTAACACTATGTGAGAATAAGCTAGAAATAAATAAGAAGAGTACAACTAAACAAAAAAAATTATTAGCCAAATGGGATAAATTTAACAGACTTAGCTTGATTGCCATTAAAAGGACTATCTCTGAACATCTTCTTAATGGCTTACCTAAAATTGCAAGTGCTAAAGAATTCCTTATAATTTCAAGAGAAAGATGCAAAGTATCTAATAATGCTGAATTTAGATATCTAATAAAACAATTGACTGACATAAGGTATAATAATAATTAAGAAGTAAGAGAATTTATTTTGAAGATGGTTGACATCCAATCTAAATTGAAAGCCCATAGTATTAACCTATACGAAAATTTTATTGTTTCATATGCCTTGAATTGCCTGTCTGTTAAGTTCACACAAATAAAAATTGCTTACAATACCTTTGGTGAGAAGTAGACTATTAATGACCTTATTGCCAAATGTGTGGGTGAATAAGAAAAATTAAAGAAAGAAAAGAGTGACCTATCATGTGATATGACCCTTATGACCTATCCTATGATCTGATCCTTCTTACTTCTCATGGTGAACCCCATTCTAACAAGGATAATTGGAAATATAAAAAAAAAATTAATTTAATATTCTTCGTAAGAATCAAAGTTTAAGGAAACCAAGTAGGGACTAACACCATAATGTAAGGGGTCATAAACCAACTCTCTTCAAGAAAAATATTTAGTGTTTCTAGTGTAAGTGAAAGGGATATAAGAAGAATGATTGTATGAAATTCAAGACTTGGCTAGAGAATAAGCAAACATTTAAAAAAAAAATCAAAAACTTAAGGAAACCAAACCTAAGAGTAGGAAATGACCTTGAAATAGTGGTAAAATTAGTGGGAGACATTAGTATAGTTTTGTTAATTAGATTTGAATTTATTTTAAAAGACATTTTTTATGTACTTTCTTTTAGGATAAATTTGATTTCTATTTTTTGTTTAGATGAATTTGGTTTTTATTTACTTTCGGCAATGGAAAAATAAATTTAATGTTAAACTCCCATATTGTTGGTTATGGATATTTAGTGGATGGTTTATATAGATTATCTTTGGTTTCTGACAATATTTTTTTATCTTTAAATACAGAAAATGTAGTTGTTAAAAAGTTTAAAATTAAAGAAAAATATTTTTATTATGGCACAAGCGCTTAGGTCATATCTCTAGAAAAATAGTTGAAAGATGAATTCAAAGTGATATTTTACCTTCTTTAAAGTTTGATAATTTAGGAATTTGTGTGGATTGTATTAGAAAAAAGTTTATTGCGAGTAAAAAACAAATACAATTAAAAGTTCAAATCTTTTAAAAATTATTCATACAGATATTAGTAAACCCCTTTATCTTAATATTTGTGATAATAGGTTTTTTTATCAATTTCATTGATGATTTTTTTTTTTTGATTTGGCTATCTTTATTTGATTAAAGAAAAATTGATGCTCTTGAAAATTTTTAAATTTTAAAATTGAGGTAGAAAAAGCCATTAGAAATTTGATGACAGGATTTCGTATTATGGGTTCTGTTGCGCAACCACTAAAAATTTCTAATGACAATAGCGCTGCAGTGTTTTATACTAAAAATAATAAAATTACTAGTAGTTCTAAATATTTTGAATTAAAGTATTTGATTGTCAGAGATATAGTAAAGAATAACAAAATAGTTATTAAATATATAGATACAGACTCTATGTTAGCTAATCCTTTAACCAAAGAAGCTTGTTGTATTTAAAAATACGTTGAGAATATGGGCATTGTAAGTTCTTTTGATATGTTTGGTTAGTGGGAGTTTGAGATTTATATTATTTTATTGTTATGTTAAATATTTTCTTTAGATACTTTTGATGTTTATATGATTTGTATTCTAACCAATTAATAATGTATTGAATTTTTGGTATTATGCATTTTTGAACATATGCATCAATTGCAAAATTTTGAACTCGATGCCATTATGATCACTATGCCCGTAGTCAATGACATATTGGAGTTGAGGTATGATGGTCTCTTGACAGACCATACAATTTCTTTGGCTTTAAGGCATCTGAGAGAAATTGTGAGGATTGACAAAGAAAATAGTAATTTAGCTGTTAGATCACACTGTCATACTATTTTCTTGCAGCACTCTACACTAATGACTAGTCAATAGAGTTAGTTATATTTGTAATTATGAAAGGTTTAATATCACTAAGAAATATGATAATTGTCATGATTCAATGTTTGTTGGCTTTAGTTGGATGGAATCATATTAGATATCACATCTTGGATTATATGTTTTTAAAATATGACCACATTGTAAAATTAGTCATTAGCTAGAGAGTCATTTTTAAAATAAAAATTTTTAAAAATTGAGAATTGATTTTTCTCAAATGGGATAATGCAGGAATTATTAGGGGCTACAATCAATTAATTTTATTTTAAATAAAAATGGGCTAATTTATGATTAATGTGTGATGCATTTGGGTTCAATTATTAAGATTAATGGTCATATTATTTTGGGCTAAATATCTAATTGATTAGTATGAATAAAAATGTAGGCTCATAACTTATAGAACCATAATGAATGGGTATTAAAATTTATTTATAAATTGGTTAGATCTCTTTTGTATTCATGTCAAATTATAACTCTACAACTTATCCCATTATAAGTTGTGATAAGGAGTGTAAATCACAGATGAAGTCCTAATCTCTTTAAGTCTTCAAGGATTCAGAATTAACGGGGTATCCTAAATCTATCATTATATTTTATACAGGTAATCAATTTAGTATTATAATTTCATATAATTATCATAGATTTATTCTTACATGCATTGCTATCTTGTTTCTTGAAGGATGGTTAGGGAGAAAATGGTGTTTATGGCTTTGATTTAACTAACAACTTTTCAAGGGCATGACATTCACAAAATCATAATTAATTATAGCTGCAACCAAGTTTTGAGGAATATAGATGGCTAGGATGCTAGAAAATTTTAGCAACATGAAAGGAAATTAAGCAAGCAATCCATTAAGATGTTAATGTAAGTGAAGAATTTCAATTTCAAGTACTTCCCCCTCCCCAAACTATTTTAGACTCTTTTTCACTTGCATTAATTTACTGTTAATAAGTTCAGATTCTTCCATATTTAACAACTCTTATTCATAAAAATGAGTGACATAGTAAACGTAGAGTTTATATAGATAAATTTCATTAGACTCTATCTACTATGTTATTATTTTCTTATAAAAAAAACCTTTTGAATATGGGAGAATTTAGACTATATGAAACATCAATTCCATGTTTTCCATGAATGTTCCACTACTCAAATTGACTTTGTTTGTGTGCTTCTAGTCAGATATTTCACTTCTATCTTGTTTTTCTTGTAGTGCTTCACTTTCTAATTTTGTAAGTCTAAGATCTTTACTTTGGATGGACACAATAGTCTATCACTACCAAATTTACAATCCTTTCTTAATTATCCTATTAGTTAAATGCACAAGATTAAGAATGAAATAGAGATAAAGGGTCTATTTGGTAAACTATTTTTAAAATAATTTTTTGTTTTTAAGAACAAAAAAACTTGTTTGATAATGTGTTTTTAATAAAGCGTTTTGTAAAACAAAAAAAAAAATAGAATTTTGTTTTCGGAAACAGAAAAATCAAAACATATTTTAAATGTTTCGTAACATTTGTTCTGTATAATAAAAAACAAATAAAAAACAACTACTTTTCATAATAATGATTCCAATAGATTTTTTAATTTTGTTTGTTCTCAAAACTTGTTTTAAAAAACATCTATTTTGAAAACAATAAAACAAAAATAGAATCAAACAGGTACAAACATAGTGGGAGATCCTTGAAATAGATCAATTGAAGAGGGGATAGAAAAAATGTCTTGTGAAATGCCCAACTTTCATATTTCTACCCCTTTTTTTAATTAAAAAAATTTAGATAGTGCCTAATAATGCTAGAGTGAATTTAATGAGATATAAAAATGACTTAAATATCAAATTTTAATAAAATATTTTAAGAATAGAAATAACAAAATTTAAATTATATATTTTTTATTTTTGTTGTTAGATTTTTCAATTAAAATAGGATAAATGCATAATATTCTAATGATAACATATCAAAGATATATTATTATTGCAAATTATATATTTATTATGTTTTAAATAAAAAGTTTAATAAACAATATAAAAAATTACATATAAGTTTTTTCATATGAAAAAGGCATTTAAATTTTTTACCTTGTACCATCTATGCTTAACTGATATTTTTATAAAGATTAGACTTAAATACAATACTCTCTTCGGTTTCAAATATAAGTCACCAATATCTACTTCACAGATATTAAGAAAATTAGTTAAAAGTAGTTTAACTAATTAAATTTGTCTCAAAACAATTTTTTTTTTCATATTTGTCCCTAATTAAAGAGTCTACCTTTATTCTTAATAAATTACATTAGTCTTAATGACTCTCTATTTAATTGGGAATACTTAAGGAAAAAGTCATTTAATGATCAAGACAATTTTAAGAAATGACTTATATTTTGGACCAAAACAATTCTCCAAAAGTGACTTATATTTAAGACCAGAGAGAGTATTTTATAAAAAATCTTTGCATACACTCAATGTATCATATCATTATATGCAAACTAATAAAATAAAATCAAATTATAATAAATTCTATAGAATAGTAGTATTATAAGATAGTGTGTTTGAGACTCACACTCTATTACCTAGTATTATACTATAATTGTATGAGATCTATTATATAATTTGATTTTGTTTTATTAGTTAGAATATAAATTAATATTGGATTGAGTGTATAAGAATTTTTTGATATTGTATATAAATTTTTGTTTTTCCATAAATACGTAATTTTTTTCTGGGAGAAAAGCATCGGATATACCCAAATCTATTGTTATTTCTGCCTCCGTCCTCAAAATGATTTTTCAAAAATTAGGCAAAAAACGCAACTGGTCACACGTCAGCATTACAACAGAAGAGGCACGCGCTATGGTCACGTGATCTGCCATCTCATCCGCAATTTCCCGCCAGAACCTTCCCGCCAAAAAGTACCCCCATTCATCCCTTACCCTCCAAATTCCCAATCTCAAACAGCCGAACCCTTGCTTCGGTGACTCAGAGAGACACAGAGAAGATGTCAGGCTGGGACGAAGGAGCCGTTTACTACAGCGACCAAGCTCACTCCTGGGACGACCGCGGTGGAGACGCTTCCACCGCAGCCGCCGACAACCACACGATCCTCCAGAAATTCAAGGAGTTCATCCGAAACTTTGAGACCGAGAAGAATGTGTTCCCTTACAGAGAAAGCCTTGTCCATAATCCCAAGTTTCTTCTCGTCGACATGGAAGATCTTGACGCCTTCGATTCTGACCTGCCTGCCAAACTCCGCTCCAACCCGGCTGATTGCCTTCCACTGGTAGTTTATACGAAACGCTATTTGGTTTTGGAAGAAGCAGGATCATTAACTATTCATTAAATTTTCGTTATTTTGATTTTTTTTTGTGGTCGTATGGCGTAGTTTGAGATGGCGGCTGCGCAAGTTTTGGTGAGTTTAAAGACGAAAGTGGCTGGGGATACTGGGGTTATGGAGGAACCAGTGACTGGGGATGTTCAAATTTTGCTCACTTCCAAGGAGGATCCAGTGTCGATAAGATCCCTCGGGGTTAGTGGCTCTAATCTTATTTTGTGCTTGGTTAATCGGATTCCAAATATGGAAAATGACGCGTTAGATCTATGCTTCTGATTCTTTCGGTTTGAAATGTGTTATTTTTCTTTTGCCCTAGAACTTCTTGTAGATGATGGGATGTTTACTTAACTGGGTCATTGGGTTCTGTTGGGCTAATCTGACTTCTAAAGTACATCCACCTTCGTTCTCCTTAGGCTCAATATATATCGAAGCTGGTTAAGATAGCTGGGATTACGATTGCTGCATCGAGGACTAAGGCAAAGGCAACTTATGTCACCTTAATATGTAGGAATTGCAAAAAGGGGAAGCAAGTTCCATGTCGGCCAGGACTTGGCGGGGCAATTGTCCCTCGTTCATGTGATCATATTCCTCAGGTTTATTTCATAGACACTGTTGGGTTTCCTTCGTTCTTCTTCCTTTTTTCCTTTTTTTTTTTAATCCTTTACCTTTTCTCTTGATATCTGTTATAAGATACTTAACGTTGTGTAGCCAGGAGAAGAACCATGCCCAATTGATCCGTGGCTTGTGGTTCCTGATAGGAGCAAGTATGTTGATCAACAAACCTTAAAACTACAAGAAAACCCAGAGGTAAATAATATGAATTTGATCATTAAGAGTTTTGTTCTTACATGCAACGGTAATCATATTGATGGATTTTATCATGGTTATTGAAGGATGTTCCAACTGGGGAGCTTCCCAGAAACATGCTTCTCTCTGTTGATCGTCATCTTGTTCAAACAATAGTACCTGGCTCAAGATTGACAATAATAGGAATCTATAGTATCTATCAAGCTTCCAATTCTTCTACATCGTGAGGCTCATTTGACTACAGTTTATGATCCTAGAATATCTTCCTTTTTCCATAATTAAAGTCTGATAAGTGTTCAAATGGCCTGTATGCAGCCACAAAGGCGCCGTTGCAGTTAGACAGCCTTACATTAGGGTTGTTGGAATGGAGCAAGCAAATGAGGCCAACTCTCGAGGTCCAGCTGCATTTACACCAGAGGAGGTCAGCTTTGAAACAATTAAGAATTAGATGCATCTTCATTGCTTTATGCCTTGTTGATTGCCTCCGTGAATTTTTGCATTTTAAATGATGCTGGTACTATTAACGGAAATTTCTTGCAGATAGAAGAATTCAAAAAATTTGCTGCTGAACCTGATGCATACAAAAATATATGCTCCAAGATCGCCCCCTCTATATTTGGTCATGACGATGTCAAAAAGGCTGTGGCTTGTCTTCTGTTTGGAGGGTCAAGAAAGGTATAATCATTTCTTGTTTTACCTTTGAATATCCATCTATGTTCGATCCATGATTCCATGTTAGCTGATATAATGATATATTTCTTTTCAAACAGAACTTGCCAGATGGAGTGAAGTTAAGAGGTGATATCAACGTGTTGCTTCTTGGGGATCCATCAACTGCAAAGTCACAGGCTAGTGTTTTGTGTTATTGCATGATGTTTGGCTTGTCAAAAACCTGAGGGCTTGAGTTGATTGGGAGTTTTGAAGAGAGTGAGGTGTGGTGGGAAAGACAACCCACTCCATTGATTGGATGTTCCAATGTCATTAATGGAATGAGATGTCTTTGAAGGGTGAAAATTTCACTATTATCTTTGTGATGTTAACTGTTTTAAAAAATCAAACAGGGTAAAAGGGTTATAAAAGAAAGTGAAAAGTATAAAGAATCCAAATCTTCCCACGCCACCCAATTCGAAGTAGTTTGAAAATTGGGGTATGGAATGGGTTAGGACGGCTTGGAAACCATCCTAACCCACTCCACTTCATTAGCTTTTAAACATCCAATCAATAGTTATGATACTCAAATTACCCCACCCCAACCCCCCCCCAAACCACCTCCCAATCAAGCCCTGAGTGTGCCTCTTGCATTCTAGCCACTTTTGTATCTTACTGTTTAAGGTTTCACTGTTGCATGGTTTAGGTTTAACTATTTTGACTTGGAATGCTAATTTGTTTACCTGTTTTTGCAATTTTAGCTTAGCAACTAGAATACTTATTCATTTGATTGTTGACATTATAACGTGTATTGCTCCACAAGAGGTCCTGACATAAGACAATTACCTTCTACAGTTTCTCAAGTTTGTTGAAAAGACTGCTCCTGTTGCTGTTTATACTTCAGGAAAAGGATCATCAGCCGCCGGTCTCACAGCTTCTGTAGTTCGAGATAGCAGCTCTGTAAGTCCTTCACTTTCTTCATTTTTCATTTGGATAGTTTTTTTTTTTAAATCATTTGCTTCAGGTTACTGTTTGATATTTTCTTGGTTAATTTTTGCAAGCTTTCTTGGTTTGAGAAGTCTCTGATCCTTGTTCTGTGCAATTTAGCGTGAGTTCTATCTTGAAGGAGGGGCCATGGTCTTGGCAGATGGAGGTGTTGTCTGCATTGATGAGTTTGACAAGATGAGACCAGAGGATAGGTATTGTTTGCAAGGTTACATTTGGTGGCTCTTCCTGTAATTTGTCTTGTTGGTGAATGCTATTTATATACAATTTATGTGATGTAGGGTTGCCATTCATGAAGCTATGGAACAGCAAACTATATCCATAGCAAAAGCAGGAATAACGACTGTTCTTAATTCAAGAACTTCTGTGCTTGCTGCTGCCAACCCTCCATCAGGACGATATGATGATCTGAAGGTCTACCACCATATATGTGTCAGTTTTTCAAAGGCATAACTTTAGGGACTAACAGTATTCTTAAATGTTCTTGCAGACTGCACAGGATAACATTGATTTGCAAACAACCATTCTTTCTAGGTTTGATTTAATCTTCATTGTGAAAGACATCAGAATGTATAGTCAAGACAAGGTAACTTTGACTACTCTGGTTTGAATTTTTTTTTTCTTTTGCTATCATTGAATGCACCTTGTCCTATGAAGAAATTTGATGTCAAATTTGTTTGCGTTTTGTTTTTAATCCTGCGCTGTAATATGATAACTAATTCATCTTTTGAGCTGTGATGGATTTTTCCGCATGTTACGTCAGAGGATTAATTTTCATTACCATTCAAAAGCTTGGATTACTTGTTTCATGACTTGATATTCGTTTATCCTTGAGTCAATGGTTGACTGATATATCATTTTCACAGATCATAGCTAGTCATATCATTAAGGTTCATGCATCAGCTAATGCAACTCTTGGTGAGAGTAGGGCTTCTAAAGAAGAGAACTGGCTCAAGAGGCATGCTGTGTTTATAAACTTATTAAAATATTCTTCATGAGGTTCTTTGTTAAATATTTGTGAGGGATGAACTTTTTGGGCTGTTATCCTTATAGGTATTTACAATATTGCCGAACCGAATGTCACCCTCGCCTGTCAGAATCTGCAGCAACATTACTACAGAATAATTATGTCAAAATCAGACAGGTATTCATGAATATCTGATCTGCTACGCATAGGAATTTTGAGTTGTCTTTTGTTTTCATTTGGTTATTGAAGATGAAGATGAAGATGTTGGAACCTACTTGGATCCTTTTTCTTTTGGGTATAACCATCAGAAGCTGCTTAAATTACTGTAGCTCCTGTTATCACTGACTTGCTAGGATAGCTCTCCGCATTTAAAAAGAGAATTACTTTTTTTAAACAGGATATGAGGCAGCAGGCAAATGAAACTGGGGAAACTGCTGCAATACCAATTACTGTAAGGCAGCTGGAAGCTATTGTTAGACTGAGTGAGGCACTTGCAAAGATGAAGCTGTAAGTACTACTGTTATTCCAAATTAGACTTGATACCTGGGCTATGAATTCTGTCTGGTGATACTTCATAGAATGGTTGTTGTCTATTAGAATATATGATGGTTACATACTCTGCAAGAAGTTAGATTACTAAAATAAGGTTTATGATGCATGATCTCATCCAAATTTGATCATTAATAGTTCAGCTCGCTCAAATTTCATCAGTGGCTCTGTTGAACTTTTTTAGATAATGGTATCAGATGGTTAGATAATTTAGTGAAGCTATGGGTCAGTAGAATGTTTAGCTTTGAAGATCTACTCTAGAATTTTTGGGTTGGAAGATAAATTCATGTGATATCTCCTCAATGTGCTTTGCTTTGTTATTGTTGCTAAATGTTTCTTAATTGATCATCCTTTGTTCTTTCTTCTTTCTGAGTAGCTTTTGTTTATCCTTTTGTAGTCTATGCATCTTTTTTAGACAACATGTAATTTGATCTTGAACTTCAATACCAGATCTCATCTTGCCACCGAGGAGAATGTGCAGGAGGCAATAAGGCTTTTCACTGTTTCTACAATGGATGCAGCTAGGTCTGGAATAAACCAACAAGTAAATCTTACACCCGATATGGCAAATGAAATAAAGGTTTGTCTTGTGATGCGACCATCTTCTCATTATTTATCTAGCTTCATTTGTTGATGGTTAATTGTTTGCTTCATGAGCAGCAAGCTGAAACCCAGATAAAGAGAAGAATTGGGATTGGAAACCATATATCAGAAAGAAGGTTGATTGATGATCTCTGCAGGATGGGATTGAATGAATCTATTGTAAGTATCCTCTTCAGCTGAAAAGGAAATATCATGACATTCTTTAGCATGCAGATATTGGTAGTTTTATGTCACCATTTAGGTTAAAGCATCCAAAAATGCAACATGCTTGAACAAAATGATGCTAGAATAACTTAGTTGTCTAAGTTTGCTGGTGCCTTCATCGTTAGCAATATTCACTATAAGCGCTCACCATACAAGTATCTAATACAATACGTTTTCATTTTCAAAAAGTGACGATGCTTTGTCGGTGGACCATAACACTACTCAATTCAAGTTACAGCTTCAGGCAATCATCTCTATTGTAGTTTTGCATTTCTTGGGTCAAATGTGTATACTTCACTTTAGTTGATTCCCCCATTTCTTGAAAGCAAGTTTCCTACGTATTTTTAACGGGGGCGGTCATTGATAGAATGAATTTGCATTTGGCAGGTGAGAAGAGCTCTTATAATCATGCACCAGAGAGACGAAGTGGAATACAAGCGAGAAAGGCGCGTTATATTCAGGAAAGCATAGTTTGTCAATTTCCCCTTCCCTTGTGGGGAATGCTACTGGCAATTGCTTTTACATTCATATAACAGTTTGTGGTTATTGATATATCATTAATTTTTCCAAATGAGGGTGGATGCCAGTTTGGATCCCCAGTAATCAATCCTATGCATTGTACCGATTACATTCATGTTCTGATTGTGCACAACTATGTTAATACACCTAATCTAATCCAACAGGTAGATTTTGAACTTGTGGGTTTTGCAGCTAATCCATTCTCTAAGATAATTATTTTTTCTCGAGCCTACATGTGTTGATGCACGATTTATTAGGAACAAGACAAGCTTTATCGGGCTTGAAGCGAAAATGAACATGCACTTTTTTCGTGTAACGAAATAAAATCGTAAATTATTTCTCCAAATATTGCCATTTTAACCTTGAGACATTTCTCTTGGCTCTTGTATCACGATATTGTAGTATTAATGGTTCAAATGCTATAGATTTCAACTGAAAAAAACAGTGCTAGAAAAGTTGAACTTTTTTCTTCAAACTTATTGGAAGAGTTTCAAGACTCATTTTATTTATTTTGGTTTATAAGATTATTTTATTAAAATTATTTATATCATTCAGACAAAAAATATAAAGTATTAATAAACAAAAAATAAATTTCTTATATTATCTTGTATGCAGAAGGCATAATATAAACTTATCTATGACCAAAAATAATAATATGAAAAGAAAAAAATTCAAACTCAGTCTTGAAATATTCAAATTGAATCTTTAAATATTAAAAAGATTAAGTTATAATTTTAAAAGAATAAATAAAAACTTTAAGAAATATTATAATTTTAAATATTATAAATTTAAAAAGTATGAATGATAATTTGATAAATATTAGTAGTAATTTATTTTTAATTTTTTAAAAAGATTAATTTTTTAAAATTTTTAATATTATTTTTATCAAAAGCTATGATGCATGAAAATTTCCTTCCAATGGTCCCGTCCTGCCAACTCCTAGGTAATTGTATTTAATTATAGTCTTTTGAAAATTGGGCCGACTATATTTTGCTCTTTTTTTTTTTTTGGCTAAATAATCATTTATCCTTCTCACTGTCCCGTATACAGAGATCGGGCGCTCTGTTATCCCAAAGAGCAGCTGAGAGGAGCGAACCAACATCGAATCTGTGGCCGAACCCCACTCCGGCGATGTCACTGTCCCATTCAGTTGTTCCGACAATTAATATTCGCTATGGTTTTCCTTCTTGTAAAACAATTACTTCTCCAGTTCGCTCTCTCTGTTCTCAAACTCAACAATCTCTCAGGTCTTCACTACGTGGTGTGCTTTTTCAGCTTTCCTTCATTTCTCTTTCAATGGCTTGCCATTCAACATAAGTCGTGTTCTAATTGTTTCAGGTGCGCTGTACTTGGAGCTGGATTTGCAGGGCTCTCGGTAATTTGGCATTTGTTGAAGGTACTCTTCTTCTTCTGTCTGAATTTATTATCCTAACCGAAAATCTTGCTAGCTTCCCAGCTTGTGACCTTCAACGCGAAATAGTTTATGTTACATATCTTTCTGCCCATAAAAATCGCAACTTTATCTTTGATGTATCCTATTTTCACATCTATAACTGCCTGGCGACCAATTTGTTCATGCCTTCGCTTAAAGTGAGTTTGTGGACGCCAGCACTAGTATATAAGGGTGCAAAAGAACGAAGGCGTTTGTGAACTATTTGGATTTGGCTTGTTAAAGGCTTTAATTTATTAAACGAACAAGTTCAACATTTAATGCAGCAAGCCAAGCTTGAAAATATAAATTATTACAATTTTTTATGTAAATCAACGGGCTTGAGCATATCAAAGCTCAGTTCTGCTCGGCTTGACTAGAATGATACCCTTCTAAGTTCTAATACATTACTGATAAAATATTTTTGTTGGCAATTAATTTAATATCATAAACCTTTTAAAATTCATTATTTGCTTCTTGTGAAATTAATTTTGCAGCATAGTCCTAAGAGACTGCATCTGAAAATTGACTTATACGATGAAGTGGGCATTGGGGGTGGTGCTTCTGGGATTGCTGGAGGTCTCCTTCACCCTTATTCCCCAAAAGGTTCCTGTTATATTCTTGAAACATATCCTATTCTGGGCAGAATGGATTATTTTCCTTTCATGTGTCTTGCATGTTGCTTATATTTCCCTTTGGAATTTATTAATGGGTTAATGCAGTCAAGCTTCTCTGGGAGGGTGCTCAGTGTTGGAATGAGAGTATAAAGCTTTTGAGAATTGCTGAAGAAGTTGCTAATTCCAGAAACTGCATAGTTGGAGAATCTGCTGAAAATATGGAAGCTTTTGTTGCTTACAAAAGGTTTTTTCCCCTGCCTTCCAAAAATTGAAGGACTGAGTCAACTGAACCCCTCCATGCCACTTTTTCCCCCAAACTTGAGCATCTCTCTATGCTATTTGCCTGTTAAAGACTCGTATTTTTGTTTTTTAATTGGGAAAACAATTGAAGGTTCTATGATCTATACTACCTATCAAAAAAGAAAAAAGAATGAAACTGCCTCTTTTTTTTTTGCGGGGGGGGGGGGGGGGTGTCATTATCACTAATAAATAAAACATACATTCAATATTATAAATTTACATCACATTTTGTAATATCAAATCCTTCATTTTTGTGAATTTTCTTACTATGTACAATGGTAGATAGCTCTGCACATGTTGAACTGTGAAAATTTGTGATATTTGCAAAAGTTTATGGAAGAATTCAGTGTGCTTTGAATTTTTAATTCTTAATTGTTGATTGGAGGCTTAGAGTTGCTTTCGTTTTTCTGATGAAATCAGCTGACTTCAGGGGCATCTTAAGACCAGCAATGAACATGAAGAATTTGAACAAATTGAATGATGTAATTTCTCTGATCTAATAGATTCCATAATCTTGGTTATTGGACGTTGATTTCTTTGTGATAGTCTGCTTCTTTATTTGATTAGAATGTCCAGACTTGCCTTCATAGCTGCAGAATAGAGACTCTTAACATGGAAGAGGTGCAAAATCTTGTACCTGGTCTATGCCTACCCTTTGGCACAGCTTTCTATATGCCTGAAGCTTTTAATATCCATTCCCAACATTATCTTCAGGTTTGGATAAGTAATTCAGCAAATATTTCTATTTGTTAAATGTCTTTGTTTTCTCATTCGAAGAAAGTCTTTTTATTTTTTTGTGACTTGCATTTATTTTAAATATTTCTATCAGGCACTCTTCTGGGCGTGTGAAAATTTAGTGAAAGAATCGTCTGCTTTTGATTCTGGACATAGACAGCTCAGTTTGCACAAAAGATCTGTCTACAGACTACTTGAGTTCGAAGGTAATAACCCATTGGTACTGTTTCAGTCTTCTGTAGTTATTCAGTGTGTTGCTCTTGTTAAATGTAAAACTGCCAAAGTTCAGTCATGTCTGGCTCAGTGGCTCCTTCTGCTTTATCCTTTAAATTAAGTAAATGTGATAATTTTAGTGTAGCTTAATATGCAATAAATAATGATTAATCATTAAATATAGGAAGCTTGGATTTGAAATTTCTTAAAGTATACTTTTGGAAAGCTTTCCATTTGTTAAGACTACAACCTAATACCTTTTTATGCTTCAGGGGAGTATGATGCAGTCATCATATGTCTAGGCGCCAAAGTTAATATGCTTCCTGAGATCTCTGGGAGGCTTCCTTTGAGAACATGTAGGGGCGTTATTTTGCACCTGGTGCTGCCTAATGATATAGGGTAAAAGTTTATGTACCTTTTGTTTTTAACTTGATCTAAATGAATTTCATATTCGGCTTTGTGCATATCATAATTCTTGATTCTCAATTTTTAAATCAAGATTTCAAATTCCATTTATGGTATAGGTATACCACTTGTCTAGGAAGCTCGAACACTTTATAAAAGGAACTGTGAACTGTGTGTGTCTAGCATGTCAAATATGGAACACAATGTGACATTTCAGATTTTGTTGTATCTAGATATCTTTGTTGTGTGGCTTCATGTTCGTGTCAATGACCATACTTCATAGCTACTTGTAGATGCTCTTAAAATCCTTTCAAAGTTGTCTCCTATATATGACTATTATCCCGGCTTTGCCTTCCAGAGAAGGCTATCCAAACCTTGGCCCCTCGATATTATCAGATGCATGGATTTCTGTTCAAGGTCCTCGCAGGCTACATGTGGGATCGACGTGGGAGTGGAAATCCCAAAATTCATCACCAAATGTGGCAGCTGATGAGGCTTCAAAAGCTCTTCAAGAGCTTCTGCCTAAGGCATCGGCTATTTATCCTGGAATAAAGGATTGGGTTTTCACTGGAGCAAGAGCTGGTCTGCGAGCAATGCCTCCACTAACTTCGCTTGGATCACTCCCACTTTTGGGTTGTATTAATGATTTGATAGGCAAAAATCAAACTTGTAAGTATTGGTTATTTGGAGGGTTAGGCTCAAGGGGATTGCTATACCATGGCTGGCTAGGGAATTTAATGGCACAGGCTGTGCTTTCCTGTAATGAAGAAGTAATTCCATCTGAATTGATTTCTTGGAAGAACATTAAGCAATAATCCATTCTTTCTTCCACAAAAAAAAAAAAATAATGCCTTGTGAATTTCAATTTCAGATTTCAACAATCAACGGTCAATACGGTAAAGAGTTTAGCAAATGCATTTTAGTGCTTGCGGTCTTTAGTACTTTTACCGTGTGATGCACAGGGAAAGTTTATTTAAATATTAAAAAAAAAGCTCATTCCAAAGAGGCTAGAGCAACCCGTTGGGTTCTGGATTCTGACCGAATGAAACCCTGAAAATATGCTGGAAAAAATCCTCGAAGGGAAATCAAAGCATAAAACATAAAGCCACCATTGAATTTTCCAATCGTTCAACTGGACCACTGACCTGGTTTGAGCATCTTGTTTCATGGACATTCATCCATATATCTAGACCTTGTTTAGTGAGCCTAAAGCCTATTAGTGTAAGAAGATTAGATAATATTGTATAAAATATCGTTATTATGCGTTTGTATAATGTATAACATATCAAATAATTTTGCCATTAATGAAATATTCTCTATATATAATGAATTCATTTTATAACTAAATTTCGTTGATGTTAATATTTGCAACTCTAACAATAGAGGCAATAGCAATAATAACATCAATGGTTATCATAATGACAATAATAGTGATGATTGTAACTATAAGAATAGGATAATAGAAATGATAATCGTCATTATTATTATTATTATTATTGTTGTTGTTATCGTCGTCATCATTGACATCTCTGTAACAATTACTATTATTACTACTATTATATTATCACGAGTGTGATATATATATATATATATATATATGATGCTATTTTTATCATATAGTAAGCATATAATAACATTATATATCATCCTATATAAGTTGGGTGCAACACATGATACTATAATACTATCTAGTGCTTCTTATAAAACCAAGTCTTATATAAGGAACAAGAGTCTAAAGACCCTAAACATGCATTACGTTTACTTGTATACAAAACTAGTGCATAATTAAATGATTATCTTAGCATAATGTCCACACATAAACCTGGCCCCCACTTGTAGCTCCTGCAAGAGTCCCAACCTCGTACGGGTGAGCATCAAATCTGCATGGAATGGCAGACATATGTGGGCTCCATAGAGTCATAATTGTTTTCTTGTGAACAGGGGAGACAACGTCAACTCCTCTTTTCATATTGCCAACGAAGATATAGGAATCATCCCAACCCCATATTGCTCTGCTACCACAAAAGAAAAGCTCATAAATATCAATTGCCTTTTCCACGATATATATAAAGGATCTGGTATCAAGAAGTTCGTGATGCATATAGAGAGGTTCCGGCTGATGCCGATCAAATAGGTCCCTTTTAACATTTGGAGAATCAGCTCATTTCGATTGGAAATTAGGAAGAGAATTAAATAAAAGCATAACAGATCAGTATTTGAAACTGCCCCAAAACCCATACCTGAAAGAAGAAATCCATCTGCCAGTTTGATTGTAGTGGTATATAGTTGATGCATTCTCGAAGTTAACACCGCCGTATATACCAATTGTGTTGTCCAGGCTGTATTGAGAGAAAACAGTATTAAAACCCACCCAACCAAAATCATAATTAGATAAATCCAGGTCAAATACATGTATACAACTACTACTGCATTGCCGACCTGTATGCTTGAATATTGTAACGAAGATTGTAGAAGGAAAAAAGGAGGTCTAATTTGCCAAACTGACTGAAGGAGATTCTACTTATATGCTTATTTTGAAAAGTTTATTGAAAATAAAATATATCAATTACTACGATGGTAGAATCAGATGAATATGCAAAACTTAAGAAAATGAATGACGATATGTTACAGAGCACACGGGTAAGCATAAACAGCAGCACAGACTTACGCTATATCTTACAAACTTCCAAAATTGAAAATACTAATATTCAAAGTGAAACAAGGTACCTTGTAGTTGCCAGGGAACACCCAGAAGGGGAGAAGTAAGCAGAATGCACAGCCCTTTGGTGGGTAAATGTCCTCAGGGCTCTCGGCTTATACTTGTCATTATATCTCAAATCCCAGGTGCAGGCGGTTCCATCAGAAGAACTAGTTGCCATAAGGCGAGGGTTTTCTAAGTTGAAATCTATTGTATTAATCCTATCTTCATGCAAAACCCATTGGGATGAACATTTCCCCATCCTGTTGTCCCAAATGGTAAAACCTCCTCGACCCTCGCCAAAATATAGGCAGTTTGCATCATTGTTTGGCTGTGAGAGAGTGTATATAGTTTCATCACTAGTAAATACCAGGTAAAAAGTCTCCTTTTCAGCATCCATCAGGCGAACAAACCCATTATAGCAACTTGTGTAAATCTGCATTGACCGTAATATCAAAACAATTTTAAAATTGAGCAAATGGAGCTGGAATCAAGACCGGGTAAAATGTTGGCTGATTGCACTTCTACTTCAATTCCAAGCAAATAAACAAATTAAACGTGGGAGGGGTAAAAGTAGGAAATGGCTTGAACCAAATTCAATTTCAAGCTGAGAAAACAGCTACTTCGTGTCAGAAGATGTATAAAGTATAAAGCAAGTAACCTTTTTAATTGATTTGGATGGCTGGGAGAATCTGCGTCTTTCAGACAAAATTCTAGTTGCCTCATCGGCTTCACAGTTGACACCCGTCTCCCGAAAAAGGGAGAAGGGAAAAAAAAAAACACTCATCTAACTACGAGCATAAAAAAGAAACACTGCTAATTTCCAAGAATCTTGACTATAAGACCAAAGAGCATATTTCTGTACTGAGAATGAGCAGTTTTTACTATTATCAGAAAAGAATTACTAATTCTGCTCTTCGAAACCTATATAAGTTAACAGGAACTTAACAAATCATGATCAATCGTTCCAATACCATATACCTTCGACAAGCAATGTCTTTGAACCAAGATTCCAGAAATGGGAGCTCTATGGGGACGGTATAAATGAACTTCACTCCCTTCATTATTGACAGAATCAAAATCCCAGAATCCAAGATCTCCAAACTTATTACCTGCCACGATCATCTTTGCACTACTCGAAGGAAAAAATCGTGCAACAGTTATCCTTCCTGGAACAATCCTTGCTATGTTCTCGGAATCCAAAGTCAATGATTCCAACTTCAACGAACCCCAAACCTTGTATTCCTCTTTTCTCCTTTCTCCATCACAAGAAACCCCAACGCTTTCTTCCTTTACGTCATTCAAAGCATCACCATTTCTGCAACTACCAAATTCTTCTCCAATCAAAGCACGAGAATGGGCTTCCTTCTTAGCCAAACCCACAATTGCTTCAACGAACGAGCGGTCAGATTCATCCCCACTGTAAACATCTCTCATGGCAAGAGGACCCAAAACTTTGGTAGGTGATTTCTCAGTCACATTGACAGATTCCGAAGCGACGTCCTTTCGACCTTCAGTATCGGGTGGCATACCTCGGGTTCGTAAGGACCGCCGGATCACCACTGGGGTTTCCATTTTGGGCTTCTTTTCTGATTTCATAGTGTAAGATTTGGTTTCAACCCTACTTTCAAGAAATGATGAAAAAATTTAAAAAATTAGTTGAAAATAAAAAAAGGAAGAATCATAAATAAAAACAGTGAGACAGAGAGAGAAAACCTAGAGCGTTTGGCAGCGGCGGAGACCTCGGAGGCTTTGGAATGGATCTTAAGGGCAGCCATCATTTCATCGTTCCGGCGAATATTCTCGAGTCTCATGCGTTCGTACTCAGTGAGCTTCTGAGACGCCATGAGAATCGGCGAAGTTTGGAGAGAAAGGGCGCGACAAGGAGACGAGTCAATTTAGGGATTGCAATTATTTTACTGTTACTTGGTTTTTGGGTTTATATAATGTGAGCTACGCGGGAACTGAGATTGGCGGGAATGGAAGATTTTAAAGAGGCTACGTGGCCTCATCTTAACCCAATAAACCTTATTTTTTTAATGTATTACAAAAAATTGGAACGGGAAAATAGTAAAAACCATAGGTTTTTTTTTTTTTTGCCAACAGCACACCATAATATTGGGCACTATAAGATTAAAAAAAATAGATTTTCACATATAAATAAATTTTAAATTTGATAATTTTTTTAATTTGGCTCCTTAATTATTAAAAGATTTATAATATTACCATTCTATTTTATCTTTATTCAAAATTTATTGACAAATTTAATAATATGTTGATTTAGATGTTATTTGTCATTTATCATTCAGTATAGACATTTGTCATTTAATGATGTAAATTATTTAATTTAACATTAAATTTAAGATAAAAATGAGAGATATGGATAATATTGTAAGTATTTTAGGTTAAATTAAAAAGTAGTTTGGGACGAATAGATTAAAAGCTTGCATACTTTTCAGAGAACAAAACAATTTTCTCTATCACATTTGTAGCCAAATCTGTTAAAAAATTGAATTGCAAATTATTTCCTCGTTTGGTTTTGGCAAGAGGGAGGAGAAATTGATTACAAATTTATTATGAGTGTTGCCAATGGGGATTTTGACTCTAAAACAATAACATAAATTATAAATTCCTCATATATATATATATATATATATAGCCATCATTTTTATTTTTTAGGATATATATATTTTGTTTTTAATAAAAAGAGGGTCACGGTTGAGCATCAACCATGACTCATATAAAATTTAAAAAAATATATAATGTTATTGGTCATAGTTGAACAGTAACTATGACCCATTTAAACAAAATGTTAAAAATTATAGTTATTGACTATGATTATTTGATTTTTTTATATATTAAATATAAATGTAAAAATTTAAAATTGTAATATTAGTAAAAATTTATAGTTGTAATAATGTAATTATTTAATAAGGGAAAACATTAAAAATTTAATTTAAAAATCAAGTATAATAATTTTAAAATATTGAAAATGGAATTTATTTTAAAAAACAATGAATAAGTAGTTTAAATTTTAAATTTTTTAAAACTTGATAATTAGTAATAATGTTAAAAAATTTAAGAAACAGCTAAATAAACGTGGTAAATAATATTGAACATATTAAAATAATAAAAATTATAACTAATATATGAAATACATATATATATATATATATATAATCTAAAATTTTTAATTTATCACAGTCATAATTTATTTTCTCATTGATAATATAATTTTTTTCTATTATTGAGTTGAAGTTATGACTAACTATGATTTCAAAATTAAATTTTGTTTTTTATGTAAGTGTGCAATTTTTTTTCCAAAAATTATTAGGAGTAGTAAGTCACATAACAAAAATATTGATAAGATATGAAAAATTATTTACCATCAAAATTATAAAATTAATTTAAGAAAATGAAGGTTAATTGTTTAATTAAAATTTTTTAAAATTATATAAATAAGTAAAAGTATAAAAATTTTGAATGAAAAATTAATTAGAATTGTAAAATATTGTTCAACTCAATATTGAAATAAAGTAGTTATAATATATTACAATGATCTGAAAAATAAAAATACGAGTACAAAAAAAATAGAACGTTAAAAAAAAAACTTCTTGTGCCATATCGAATCCGTGATCTTAATCGTTGGCCACGTCATCAAGTAGAATGTTGTTCTTCTCCTGCCTCTTATACCTTGGGCTCCTGCTTGGCTTCTTTTTCATTATCTCCCTCATTTTCATCTGGTTCGTTATTATTGTTTCATTCTTCTTCCACATGTTGGTAGGACACAGGATTAACATTCAATTTGGGGGGCTGAATTGAAGAAATAGACTGATGTGGTGTGATATATTCTGTCTGTTGTGATTCAACGTATGCAAAAGATCTATAAGCAAATCCAAAAGCAGACATTGTTTGCTCTGAGAATAACGGTGTAAAAGGGACGAAACCACATGGTATATAAATTGAAGAGCTTACGCCCCTAACATTAGAAAAATGCATGGGTGGCGTGGAAGAAGATAGATCTGCTGTGTCATGATGGGTCTGTGTTGCTGTAAAAGAAGATGTACCCACAATGTCATGGTGTACCTATGACTGTATTGTTGAAAAAGAAGATGGTTCAGCAACACTATGAAGGTCTTGTATCTTTGTCGAGATATAAAAAGAAAGACTAGGTATCATAGAATTGTAAAGTATTGTTCAACTTAATATTGAAATAAAGTAGTTATAATATATTACAATGATCTGAAAAATAAAAACACAAGTACAAAAAAAAATAGAACGTTAAAAAAAAACTTCTTGTGCCACATCGAGTCCATGATCTTAATTGTTGGCCGCGTCGTCGAGTAGAATGTTGTTATTCTCCTACCTCTTGTACCTCGAGCTCCTGCTTGGCTTCTTCTTCATTATCACCTTTATTTTCATCTGGTTCGTTATTATTGTTTCATTCTTCTTCCACATGTTAGTAGGGCACAAGATTAACATTCAATTGGGGGGGCTGAATTGAAGGAATAAACTGATATGGTGTGATATATCATGTCTACTGTGATTCAACGTATGCAAAAGATCTATAAGCAAATCCAAAAACAGACATTGTTTGCTCTGAGAATAGTGGTGTAAAAGGGACGAAATTGTATGACATATAAATTGAAGAGCTTACACCCCTAAAATAAAAAAAATGCACAGGTGGCGTGGAAGAAGATGGACCTACTGTGTCATGATGGATCCATGTTGCTGTAGAAGAAGATGTACCCACAATGTCATGGTGTACCTGTGACTGTGTTGTTGGAAAAGAATATGGTTCAGCAATACTATGAGGGTCCTGTATCTTTGTCAAGGTATAAAAAGAAGGATTAGGTATCGCAGATGTAATGCCAACACTAGGGATGATATCACAATAAGGTTGATCATCCATTATGAGTACTCTAGTAGATATAAATCCACGAGCTCTCTTTGCCGTGCGAGTAGGAGGAAGCTGTGGTCTAGGCAACTGAGGTGCAGGAGGAGCAATCTGAGAAATTGTTATATCTCGATGCTCGCCAAGTACATCGAGGATACTAATACAATCAATAACCACTGTGCAATCTAATAGTGAATAGTCATCCATATCAAGTACTCATAAACGATCAGCTACATCGCCCTAAAAATAAAAATTGAGAGTCATATTGATCAAAAGTTTGAAAAAAATTTTATAAGATAATTGTGTTAGACTTTAAAAGTTATTAGAAACCTTAGGCACCACTGATAGGATAGATCCACCGACAAATAACCCTCTAATACCATTTCATATATTCTAAAGAGCAATCTAGGAGCTCTAATGATATCGATGTAAGTGACAAAGTATTTTTTCAACTCCACTAAGCATGCACGAAGTTCTCATATTCCTTTTGCCAATCCAAATAGGTTTTACTTTTGAACGTTAGTGAATAAACCTCTTCTAAATTATAAAAAGCATAAGGTATGGGCTGCATCCGACTAAACTATTCGAGAACATGATCTATATGATGCCACTCCACAATGTGAAAGCAAATAAGCGACAGAGATGCTAGCCAAATATTCGAAGAGAGCAGACAATAGTTAGGTATCAACTGGTGTATATCATTTATATCGTATGGACGCCATATAATCTACAAATAACAAAATAAAATATGTAAGAGTATATTAGCACTAATGTAACTATGCAATAAACTTATTAGAAATGTCTTAGATCTTGTCAGCTCTCATTTGGTCTAGTAATATTCTGTAATATTGTATTGCTAATTTTCTTGGATGAAGATATTGATCTACACGCCTCCACTTGTGAGATGTAAAAGGAAATCATTATTAATTTTAAATTATATAAGTAACATAAATCATACAGTAAACATTCAACTCGAACTATGTTTCATACCTGTAAGCAAGTGAAGGGAGCACATCATATACATGAAGTTGAAGGTCTGAAGGTAGGGGCCTCTCAGGGGCTAGCCTAAGGAACTGATCCCAGTCCCATAAGTGAAGCAATGTCAAACAACCACTGATATTAACCTCCTTGTAATCGATGACATAACACAACTCTCTATAGAAGTATGTTAACACTACGAATCCCCAACTGAACTAACATGTTACATGGAAGTCCTGGAGAAATATCAGGTACATAAAGGGAACTCTATGTCTTGACCTGTCTAGCATAAAAACACTACCTATCAGACGTAAAATCTAAGTATGAGCAAAGTGCGGTATGTCATTCTCATTTGCATTCTCCGGAAGTGCCTCAAATTGGTTGGCGAGCCAAATAATGCTAAGTCTCTGGCTATCAAACTCCTATTCCGGTAGCATTATCCTAAGGAGGATTTCATAAATGTTTCGCCAGTCGAAGTTCAGTGAATCAGTGATTGGAAGACCAGCCAGAAAGACCTAATTGCACTGCTACATCCTAGAGTGTAATGATACACTCACCTTGGGTAATATGGAAAGTATATGTCTCCGGCCACCATCGCTTGACAAGCGCTGAAATAAGAGAAGCGTCAAAGTCAAGTGCTGCGAGACCCTGTAAAAAGTCAGGAGCTCTAAGACATGGCACTATAACTGTCACACTTAAAAATGCGACTGCGTGACGCCTTTATCAATTTAAAAAGGAACATTTGATTTTCATAATGAAATTGAAAACCGAGATTCGAAATTAAAATGAAAAGATAGAAGCAAGGGTTTAAGAGTTACCACCAAAATTTTAAATTTTTTTTTAAGGCAAAACTTTGGAAAAACTTTATTTTTTTAATTTGAAAAATTGTATACGAACCAGAAAATGGATCCGGGAGTCGATTGTGAGTGGGGAAGGTATTAGGCACCCCACTACACCTGTTACTAAGAACAGTTACCCTAAGTTAGTCGTACAAAAATAAAATGGCCTTAATTCTGTTTTTATTCTCCCTAACAAATCACATGTAAAATAAAAAATAAAGAAATTAAAGGAAAGAAAGTTATAAGTAGGAAAAAAAGAAAGGAAATCAATAATAAAATAAAACATAAAAGAATTCGAGAATTAAAATAAAAGGGAAATGAATGAAGTTGAAAGAAAATATTTTATTTATAAAAGTGGATTTGACTTATGCTGAAAGCCTAAGGCTTACGTACCCTTTAGGAGGGATCAAAGTCCACGTAGTTCGATCGGAGATTTGGTTGATGTTTTGTTTTGTTTTTGTTTTTTGTGTGGTTGTTTGTTTTTGCTTTTATTTGATTTTTAATTTTTGATTAATTTTATTTTGTTTTTTTCTTTTTAGTTTTCAGTTTTGGTTTTTTATTCTTTATTTTTTTTAAAGACAAAAAAATAAAAATTACTTTTTCCTTTAACAAATAAAACGATTTTAAAATTGATTGATGTGTTTTGATTTGCTAAAAGAATATTTAATTTTACTTTTCTTGCATTTTCAATTTTTTCTCTATTTTTCTTATCATTTATTTTGTTTTTGTTTTGATCACTTACTTTTTTTTTTCTTTGTTTTTTGCTTTGTTTTGTTGTTGTTTGTCTGTTTTTTCTTGTTTCATTATTATTTTTTTTGTTTTCTATTTTTTTGTTATTATTATTTTTCTATTTGTTTCTTTTACTTTTTTTTAATTGATCTTGTTTTGTTCTTTTTTCTTGTTGTTCTCCTTTTTTTTAGTTTTTTTTTGTTTTCTTTTATTTGTTTTGTTTTTGTTTTTACCTCTTTTCTTTGTTTTTTTCTTTATTTATTAATTGTTCTTGTTTTGTTTTATTATTATTATTTTCTTTTTTTCTCTTTTAAGTGATGAGTGCAAAAAAAGAAAAAAAATCATTAAGTTTTTTTCATCTTTTTTTTTGGCAAATAATCTTGAAAGTGATTTATAAATTTTTAACTTGCAAAGACTAAATTGATCCTACTTCTTGGTTATTTTTTTCCTTCTTTTTAATGGTTCTTTCTTAATCTTGGATCTCTTAGTTTTTTTTTTTAAATTTAGTAATTGATTTGCATGTTCTTGGATTTTTTGTTTTGTTTTTCTACTTTACTTATTTTATACTTAATTTAGGAATGATGTTTTCACTTTTGTTTTATGTTTTTTTTATTCCTTTTTCTTTTCCGTGAAGCATATTTTAATCTCTCATTTTTGTCCAAAAGAAAATTTAAGAAAAATTTATATATTTAAGAAGGAAATTATCATTTTGATTTGTTTTTATTATTATTATTTTTCCTTGAAAAGAGAAAATTTATTTGATTTTCTGACAATTATATATTTTTAATTAGCATTTAAACTCTTTTTTATTTAAAAAGAAGCATACTTTGCTTTTTTCTAAAAAAAAACTATTTATTTTGTTTTTGAAACTGTTTTTTTTTTTTTTTTTGAAAATTTACCCTTTTTCTTAATATTTCTTTTTTTGTGTTAATTGTTGAACTCCAAAATTTGTGCAAAAATACTTGATGACCCAATTAGATAACTAAGGAAACTTATTGTCACATGCAGCCTTGGATAACCTCTATACACCTGAGGAGATACAAGACCTCACATGGCTACTCTAAAAAATATGAGGAAAATAACATAAGAAAATAACATATTTATAACAATGCAGTAACTGTGATAATATGTGTTTGTGTGATCAATTAAATATCATTCATATACATTTCAAGTACAAAGAAAAAGAAAAAGAAAATAAAATAAAGTAAAACACAGAATCACTTTGTTTTCATGAATGTGCCTTCATCCTTCAGCTTTTTCATGCTTCCCCAAGTCTTTAGTAATTGGAATCCCCATCATACTGTCCTCTTTCCTCTGAATCCAGCCTTCACTCAGTCTCGATCCTCTACCTCTCCCTCAATTTGCAAGCCCCACACGCCAAACACAACAAAAGTAATGGTCAGTGACAACTATAAAAATCCAGAAATTGAATAAGGAAATGATCCTTAATATGCAAGAGATCAATATTGAAATAATTTTTCATGTTCAAAGGAGGATTTAGATTATGAGAATCATATTATGAAGGCATCAGCAACATTTAAGTTCAAGTATAGATTTGACCTCTTATCATCATTTAATAAATTTTCAACTCCACCAATCACACTTCAATCTCCTTTTCAAATTTCAAATTTCCAAAGGAGGGATTAAAACACTTTATTATCGAAACTAGATGAACCTAAGCAGGAAAATTGGACGTCCATAAAACTAAGGTGCAAACCATGCAGAAGAACCCATCAGAATAACATGTAGAAATAAATGAACGCAGCAAGAGTGCGACATCATCAATACATTAACGCCCTAAAACAGAATAGGCATCTAGTTCAGTCAAATCTGGACAGGGAACAAGTACTAATGGATGCCAATGTTGTCCTTCCAGCCAATACATGTCTTCTAAAAACCAAGGCAGAACAAAAAACAAAAGAAAAGGGAAAACTCAAAACAACAATAAGATAAGAGACTGATTTCGTCTTTTAACCTTTGGCACCACCAATTCCAAACAGAACAGAGACAAAAGGGTTCATGTGGTGCATAATCCCAAAACAGAAAAAGATATGAGGTGTTAACAACTCAGAAGCATTCCAAACTCTAACATATAACAATTCAGAATTTACCATTCCTATTTTTGGTCTTTGGTCACACACATAATAAACATTTCCTTTCATTAACTCAGGACTTACCAAAATTCACACAAGAATGGGGTATCATACAAGTCTCACACTACTCAATTCAAAATCTCACATTCATCCCTAAGTGCTAACCCAAGACGCATATAGCAATTCTACTAAAAAAAACTGTTCATAAATTCAAGCCATGAATAGCAGTATAGCAGCATTAGAGACCACCAGGGATACTCATTGACCAAAAACAATGATCTATTTTCCAACATTCAAAATGAATAATCATCATAATCAGAATAGTTACTAGTGTATCATTTTACCTAGCCAGCAGAATTATTCTCTTGTGAAATGGGTTGCAACGACTTCTTCTCCCTCAGCTGCAGCTAAAAGAAAACTCCTAAGAAGACTCTCCTTCACCGTTCTGCTACTATGCTCAGATTACTCTGCGACATCGTCATCCTTCCTTCGAAAACAGAACCCCAGGATCCCTCGTTCATGGCTCGAAAACCTAAAACCTCCAACTAGATCCCAAAAATCCTCTCCCAAGCTTTGAGTTCCCTTACTAGATCTACTCCTTTATTTTCTTTCATAGAAAGATCTCCAGCCTCCCTTTTCAAACTCTCTTTTCCCGTTCAATCTTTTATCTGACCCCCTGATTCTCATTCGCTTTCCATCTCCTTCGATTCTCAGCCCTTCTGAATCCGAAAAATCCCCCTCGCCTTCTCTCCTCTTCTCTAATCCAAGAACCTTCTCGGTTTCCTTTCTCGCTCTCCCCTTATGTCTCCAACCCCAATCTCCATCTTCCCCCCTTCTTTTCTCTGACGCCTCCTCTTTTTCATGCGTGAGTCCCGTCCTTCAAAAGCCTGCCCAGGGAGAAAAAGAAACGGGTAGGGTTTTCAATGGATCTGGGCATGGGCTCGAGTGGTTGGGCTTTTGGGTTGAGTGAAGGTTTTTTTTTCTTCTTGGGCCCCCTTTTATTTATTTATTGTTTTAGTTTGGGCTCTCTTGAATTAAGTCTCAAGATTTTAATTAATTTTTTTTAGGTTTCCCCCTTTTTAAATATATATTAATTTGATATTTTTTGTAGTCTTTTTTTTGATGAATTTTTTTATTATTTTTTTAATTATTATTCTTTTAATTATTTTTGGTGGTTTTTATTTGCTTTTAGCCTCTTTTTTTTCTTTTTCTTTTGTGGAATTTTACTCTCTCTTTTTCTTTTTAATTCATTTTTTCTTTTCTTTTTCTTGTCTCTTTTTTTGTTTTTTCTCCTTATTATTATTTTTTTTAATTTCATTCTTTTTTTTTGAATTTTTGTTACTCCCTCTTTGATTTTTCTTTTTATTTTAATTTTGGATTAATGGACTTTTATTTTTTATTTTTATTTTTAATTCTATTTTTGAGTTCTTTCTCCTTTGATTTTTTCTTTGAACTTATTAAACTTAAAAGACTTGTTTGATTTTTTTTTATTTTTTTTATTTTTATTAGTTTAATTTTATTATTATTTTTGGAGTATGCCCGGACAAAATACGATGTTCACAATAACTACTAGAGGAGACTCTAATAGTGGACCATTTGCAACCTGGCGTAATCAAAAAATGTGATCTGCCTATTAAAGGGAACAAATGTAAACCATTATGAATGATATGATAGTCATAAGTTAAAATTTTGATTTCTACAAATGTGCAATAACGTACTTTGTTCAGCTACACTGCCTGAGAGACGTGTCTAGTCTATAAATACAATAATGACTTATCATCTGGACCTGGATGGACAATATGTCTTGGTCTTGACATAATACTATTTTACAAAATTGTATAATATAATATTTAGTTAGAATACATAGCAGATATAAACAAAACAATGTAATTTCCTATAATATGAAATAAGTGTGATAAAACAATGAACCAAATAGCATATAGAAACAAAACAATGTTGATTGAATAGTGGAAAACAAAATAGTTGATAACAACACAAAAATATTATAATACATTCTAGGTTGTTCGTAGTAAGATAAGTAGTACACGAATACACTCTAACACAACAATGAAAAAAAAATGACCAACAAACTAAAGGGAAATTATGGCTTTAGGGGACAACGTGATAGACAAGTCACGCGGTTATGACCCGTCTGTTTGCACAACACACATCACAGCAAATCTCTTAGAACTTCTCGCCAATCTATTTTATTTCGTATTTGACTTGACTTTGGATGATCTTTTACCGCGTTTCATTGCAGGAACTGGAATAAGCGTTGGGCCTTGAACTTAGAGCCAGTACACTTTACCATCAATGGGGCGAAATTTAGTCTCATAAACCTTTAAAATAGTATCCAATCAAAACACTTGATCAATATACTGTACATAATCTACTCGAATATGGGCACAGGCTATTAATACATGCTGGTAAGGATATTTTAAGACCTGAAATTTACTATAATTGCATATATGATCTATTAAGTAAGCTTTACAGGATTGACCAAATTATTGATTAGTTGGATCATATAGCTCCTCCACTTCAAATGTCGACCCTCCTCTATCAAATCCACGAACTATACATGTTGATACTCTTCGAGTTCTGATTGCTAACTTTAATATGATATTCTCAGATATGATTTTTCCTGCTTGAAGCTGTGCAGTTGCCTTCTCGACTCACTGGGTCCAATACCTGGTTAACCTATAGAATGTTGTTCAAACCAATCCAAGCACTAGTAAGAACCCAACCCTTTTGAAAACTATATTTATACTATCTACTACATTTGTTATCATGTGGCCCCAGTGCCTGCCATCAACATCATACGCTCGACACCATTGACCTTTGGGTATCTCGTCAATCCAATTAGTAGCATGCGAGTCAAATCGATGTATGTGAGTTAGTTTTTCATCAACTTTGTGTTGCTCATACAAATAACTTATAGATTGATAGGTTGTAAAATTAATAACTCATATAAAATTAAATTATGGAATTAAACAAATTCTTATAAGGTTAAGTGATAGAGGATTATACCAATTTTAGTGAATAGCTTTTTCAGCCATTGCATTTTAAATTTTTTGCTGATATTACTAGCCAAATGTCGAAGGTAAAACACATAATAAGCTTGCGGAGGTTGCCACCCAATACTCTGATTGGCCACGACTGCCAAAATACTAGTATGACTGTTAGAAATAAAGTAAAGCCCATTTTTATCCTTTACCACATATGCTCGGAAGTTAAATAAGAATCATGCCCATGCATCGTATGTTTCTCCCTCTACTACTGCAAATACAAGTAGGATAATATTCCTCTCGCCATCTTGTGCACTTACAATTAAAATAGTCCCCTTATATTTCCCATAAAGAAAGGTCTTGTCTATTTGGACCATCAATTTCAAGTAGCTGAATGTCTCAATGCACGACCTAAAAGTCTAAAATACCTGATGAAACATAATTGACTCACCATTAGCTATACTAGTTGGTACATGTTCCTTATGCATAAAGTTATAGTACGAGCTGATGATGAAATATTGAATAGCAACTAACTACTTAGGTAACAAAGCATATAACTTCTTCCAATTCTCAAATGCATGTGAGATGGCTCGATGTTTTTCCCTCTAAGCCTTCTTGTATATGACATTACAACCAAATATAGAATGCACCCGCTCAATGACCTCTCGAATGGACACACCGAGATTTTCAGTCACCATCGATACAATATATACTAAAATGATACCAAGTCTAATTTTAAGTGATTTTATGACAATAATGTTGAAACATATGTATGGGGCCCATTATATTTTGTTATCTCTCAATGAATTTTCTTCTTTCGATAACATGATTTGACCCTCTATTTGCATTATCTCTTTTTATATTGAACACACTGGTATTCTTCGTACTTCTTTGAAGAATAATACACTTTAAAAGTGTGATGTGTATATACTGAGTATATCTTTGTTGTCCGACGAAAATATTGTTGATCATTATATAGCATGCCTATATGTAACTCTTGGCTATCATTCATGTTTATCGCTGCCTCTTCCATTTTAGCATAATCAGGAACCCGCGTACCATCTGCACCTGTCTGTTCAAGAAACACAACTATTGAGTCAGCATAAATGTTAATGGGGGCTGCTGGATTAACAGTGGCATCCATGCAATCGGTATCTTCATCATCATCTGTATTACCACCATCATTGCAATCATAAGGAGTAACATCATATTCAGCCTCTTCCTCGAAATTATCCATTATATCTTTTGTCTCTTCTGGATAAGAAATGAGGCCACCAATTGGTGTATGTGATAAACTTGGTTGTGCAATATCATCAACATGCAGATGAGATGAACTTGGTTTAGCAATATAGTCAACTAAACCAATAAGAGAATATTGGTCAACGCCAGTAAAGTATGTCATAAGTACGGCAGGCTGATCATTTGTGATGTTAGCGTGGCTAGAGGATGGGAGTAGGTCTACCACATATTCAACTGTAACTTGAGTTGCCACATTTAAGTCTATTTTCTTTGACGCTATTTCTGCATACAATTCGACTGAACCGAGTTGTGATGGAAACTTTGCATTTGCTACCCACATTGCTTGGATATTGACATTCCTCTTTAACTTACATGCTCAATACTTTGTAAGCCTTAATGACACTGAATGCCTTTATACTAATTCAGATACATATTAATTTGAATCTAACTGTAATTGGTTTGCAACATTTTGTTTTAACCTTTCTAATGAAATGTCATAGTCGACACTAATTACATCAATTGTATTTGCAATAAACATTGCACCTTCTTCGATTTCTCATATTTTTCCATTTGAATATAAACATATAATCTCTTTCCCCTTGTTCATTTCGCCCAACGGAACAATACTGCCACTAACACCTAAAATATTGTACAAAATTTATAAACAACTAAAATCCTTTATTAAATTGATATATTTTTCCCATTACCAATTAATATAATTATAACAAATGTTTTCATAAATATTCTTTTATAATACTTGTTCACAACATTTTTTGTACTGAAAAAGTTAAATATTTTTATGTCTTTGTCATATTATATTTTAATAATTTTGTTCATAAAATTTTATCTAATTTTATCATATTTTACTATAATATTGTCAAATATTAAAAATTTATTTAACGATACTATTTTTATGCTATTATTTTTTTTATTTTGCCTACATTACAATTTTATCATATTTTACTATTATATTTATGCTATAATTTTTTATTTATGCCACTATATTTTTTATTCTGCCTACATTAAAAAATTTATTCATTATTCTATTTTTATAATATTATACTTTTTGTTATTTTCTACATATTATAATTTCCAACATTTTTTTCGATTGTTTAATTCTTTTCTAATATTTTGTTCACAATATTTTTTCTTACTATTTTGTCTAAACAACCTTAAATAATATTTTCATAATTTTTTTAAAACTTTTGTCTAATTTTTAAATATTTTCCACTATCATTATATTATTTAATCATTCTATTTTTATAATGCTATTATTTTCTTTATTTTTCACATATTATACTATTTACAATATTCTTTTCCATGACTTTAATTGTTTTGTACTTTTTTTATCCAATATTTATATAGCATTTTTATAAAATAATTTGTTTAATATATTATATACTATTTACAATATTTATTTAGCATTTTTTTCCTTTCTTAATCTTATATTTTCATACTAATATTTATTATCATATCATACAATAAACAATCTTTTCAATTTTTTTTCACATGCATCCTTCTCCCTAAACGTTTTATTTTTTTCCCTTATTTGTACACAAATATTAACTAATTCTTTTTTTTTTTTGCACCTTCACAAAAATTCTGATTTTACCTACAATGTAACTTCATTTTAACAAGAAAAATTATTTCTTTTACAGTTATACTCAAACCACTAACAATATATATATATATATATTTGAAATTTAAAATTCTATTACAATATTAAATAATTTCATATTTTAACTATAATGTAATTATATTTTAACAAATAAAATTATTTCATTCACAGTTATATTTAAATAACTAATAAAATATATATTTCAAATTTAACATTTAATTACATAGAATCATATTTTTCATATAAAATTAAAATATATTACATACCACAAAATTGTGAATGGGTGACTAATTTCTTCTCCTTCAGATCTTTTTTCTCACTTTCTTTGCTGTAAAAAATGGCTTTTGTGATAGAATGATCCACTGGAACTCTTACTCTTTCTTTTAACCGCAAGAAAAGGAAGATGTAAATGGGGAATATAAAAGACAAGATGATATAGATGAAGAATATAAAGATGTTGAAGAACAAGAAGTAGAAAATGGAGGATGAGAATGAGAAGCAGGGACAAAAGAAGAAGATGAATGACCTTTTAAGAAGAAGAAGCTACAATGGTTATAATAGGATAACGTTTTTTTTTCCAATAAAATTCGTCCATGTGGCAGCGTAATCCTTAAACCACCTTTCATTTGCTGCCACGTGTCCTCATCATCCTTGTGTTAAGGTCAAAATTTGACCCTGACACTATGTAAGAGGAGACATTGTTGAGCAATAACTGTGACTCAATTTTTTATATATATATAATATGGGTGACGGTTCAACAACCATGACCCATCAAAAGTTTTATATGGGTCAAATGTGACCCTTTTTTTTAATTATTTAATGTATCTTGAAAAATAAAACTTACGGCCATGTATACGAAGCATTTATAATCTTTGCCATTGTTTCAGAGTCAAAATCCCATTAACAATGTATCTTGAAAAAAGTGAGAGAAGGAAAAAATAATTTTAAGCAATATTTTAAAAAGTAAACTAGCCATTAAATTCATTCACGACTTAAATTAATTTATTTAAAATATATATGTAAAATATATTAAATAAAATTTTCACAAAAACTAAATTACTAAATGTTAGTATATTCCTATGCTGTATAATATATTATATAAAAGTATTGTTTTAATTAATAGGTTTTTATAAATAATAATTTGCACTATTATAAGAAGGATGCAATCATACAATCTTGGTAAGTAGTGCATAACTTCCAACATAGCCAAAGTTTGAATCCCACCTAAATATTGCAGGCCAATATGGGGTTATTCCTTTAAAATTCTCTCCAAAAAACAAAATAATTTCAGTTAACATGTACATTAACTTTAGGTTAAATTAATATTTTAGTCTTTTAACTTTATTTAATATTTTAACTTAGTCCTGTAACTTTAAAATATTTTAAAATGATCCTCTAATTTTATTTAATATTTTAAATTAATCCTTTAAATGTGAAGTGTTTCAAAATAATTCTTTAACTTTATTTAATATTTCAAATTAGTCTTTTAATTTGTATAACTTCATTTTATTTAATGTTTCAAATTGGTTCTTTAATTTTAAAAATTAAAGGATCAATTTGAAATATTTATTTTAATATGAAATATTTAAAATAAGTAATTTAAAAATATATAAAAGTTCTTTTTATAGATAAAATTATTAAAAAAGTCATGCAAAAGCACTTTTTTAATTTAATTACTCGAATAAAAAAACTTATTATAAAATTTTAAAAATAAAAAAAATACTTAAAAAATTCACTAAAGTAGAATACTTTAAAAATATTATTTATTTTTATATGAAATATTTATAAAAATGGTATTAGCAATGGATTTTCATATTAAAATAAATATGATTTTTAAGGTATTTTATTTTAGTAAACTTTTTAAGCATTTTTTAATTTCTGAAATTTTATAAAAAAAATTTTATTCAAGTAATTAAACTAATTTTTTTTTATAATAAGTTAACTTTTTAAAAGATCATTTTAAAATACTTCAAAATTAAAAGACTAATTTAAAATATTAAATAAAATTAGATAACCATTTTAAAATACTTCACAGTTAAATAACCAATTTAAAATATTAAATAAAGTTAAAGGATCAAAATATTAATTTAACCTTAACTTTAAAATACATACATTGTATAAGTGAAAAAACCATTAACTTTTACCCAAAAAAAAAGGACTGTTAGTGGTGTTTGTGAAAATTATTTATTAATATTGGTTTATCTTACAAGTATTCACTCTGACGTTTGTTTTCTAGACCATGTAAAAAGTGGGGTTTCCCTTCCCCAAAAACTAAACTTGTTGGAAAGCTCCAACACAACAGTTTTCATCGTCATCTACTTCAACCGTAGTTTTGCTTGAAGCCATTGGAATGCTGCATACCAAAAGCTCCATAAATTTACGAACACATAGCAACAAATTTAATACCATAGAGCACATAAAAGCAAAATTAGAGATTTGAAAGCATAACATTTTGAAGTGCGAACCTAAATCACAGAGAGCCCATTAAAAGAATTCAAGTGGCCGGTTTATTGTTGCTAATAACTTTGACTTGGTCAGGACTTGGATGACTTCTTAACCTCAAAAAACTTGGCATTTCACAAACTTGGGCGTTTAGATTGTGTAATGGAGTATTATTGAACCTTTTTTACATATAAATTTATGTACATGGACTTGGCAAAACCGAGGATTCTACAAGAGAAGTTGGCCATTAAAAACAATGAGACTTCAATGTCAAGCATGTAAACTATTTGGTTCTTTAGGAATAATTTGCATAATGGATGCATTTGAGATGTTACTAGGAAAGGAAAATCAATGGTTAACATCATAATTAATGTTTTAAAAATTGAACTTGATCATTAAATCAATAAAAATACTAATTCATGATTTATTAATTTTTAAATTTGTGGTAATCAAATATATATTTTTTAATTTTATAAATTAAAATTTTGATATAATAAATAACAAGAAGCAAATACTAATAAAATTTACAAGATAAAAAATATATTATATTCACATTAATTTATTACATATACACTTTGTATACTTAATATCTACTTCCCATAAATTTGTTATTCTCTCTTTTAAAATTTTTAATAAGATTTTCTTTCTTTATCTTTTAATTCAAATTCTTATTAATAGTATATTTAACAAATTTATATAATATATATTATTCAATAATATAAGAATATCTATATATAATAATATATGTTTAATTATATAATTTAATTATGTAAATAATATAATATTAAATTATTAATTATATAAGAATATCATATATATATATATATATATAAAATATAAAATTATAAAATGAATATCATTAAAAAATTGAATATATTTAATATTATTTTAATATTATAATTATAATATATATTAAACAACTAATAGTCATTCCCTTTTCCCTCTATGCTTCCTGGCCTTCCACTTTCCAAAGCAAATTTTTCGATACCACTTCCCTTGAAGCCATGAAGTAAATTTTGAAACTTGAAAGGCTCTCTCAGGTCTCAAACAACTCTGCGTCATTTGACGACTCAGTGCATGGATGTCACGAGCCCATTGGCATAGGCTTAGCACTTCACTCTTTTTCATCTCTCTCTCTCATTTCTTTTCTTAGAAGAAAAAATCAGAATCATCCAAACTGTTAACCCGTCAAAGTTTTATAGGTTTTTGATTGATCCTTTAACTGAACAATTTTGTGAGTTCACTGAATCAAATCATGAATTAATTTATTAATTTTTCAATCAAATTGACTGATACAGTTTAATTTTGATGACCATGCACAGGACTTTTCCACAGGTCGTGAGAAGAATAGTAAACAGACATTTTGCATGGTGTGAAAAATAAAGAGGCATGTGCATTATACATTCTTATTTTTGTTAAAGATAGTGATTGAGTTAGACGGTTGGGGTCATTGTAATGAAACTTATATATCAAAGGTCAAATTATAATTTTTAATTAATCAGAGAAAACATTGCGATTAGAAGTAAACATTAATTACAAATCAGACTCGTTTAGCTTAATTAGAAAAATCGATGAAATGTCCTACTATAGACAAATCTATCAATCCGTGTAAGAGAACTAGTCAAAATTGATTAAAAAAATATATAAATATAACTTTGCAAAATTCATGTATTAAAATAATAAATTTTAAATTTTAATATATTAACTTTATACTAAATATTCTTAAATAAATTAATTTAATTGTTTTAACTATGATTCAATTACTAAATTATAAATCATCCTCGTTTTAGGTTTAATAATCAGTTTGATTTTTAAAATAGTAAAAAATAAAAATTAGGACAGATAAATAGAATTATTTAAAAAAAAGAAGTAAGCTAGATGTTGACAATGTAAAACTATATATATATATATATATATATATAATGAAAGTCAAAGCTTTTATAAAAAAGTCTTAAGTACATATAATGTATTGAAATATAAGTAAATTAGATTAACGAAAAACATCAAACATGCATGTCATAAATATTATTAATTTGCTCTATTTATCTTTGTTATTTCAATGTATTTCAGAATTTTTTATAACAACGTCAGGAGATTGAGAGTTCATCAGTAATGTATTGATGTTCATGTAATAATAAAATACCCCAAAAAAATGAATTTTAATTTTAACCAATCATGCGCTACAACTGAATATCACAAATACGGCGTGTCACCTCCATGCTATAAAATAAAAAGATAACCAGTCATTAGCTTTATTACAAATATGATATGCTCCATCTTCTTTCCCTGGAAGTTTGCTTAAAATATTATCCAAAAGAAAAAAGAAGTTTGCTTAGACTGTGTAGTGCTGCTGGATGGTGTCAATGTCAAGACCCTTCAACTTAACCACAGATTCGACATGTCCCTTGAGAGTGTGCAGCTCCCTTAACCTGCAAAATTTGACACCAATTTGTCAAAGTGTTAGATTCAAGATGGGTTTATATCAAAACTGTGATTTCTGTTTTCTTTCTATCATGGACCTGGCAATTTCAGCACGTTTCTTGGCCTGCTCAGCAATCTCAGATTGCTCGTGGTGGTTGCTCTTGTATGCGTGTTGAGTCTCAAGACCATGCAGTGAACGTTGAGCCATTGCCCATTGGGCCTCCCTCTCTCCCTTTCCGTAGTCCTTCTTTGTTGTGAAAGCAGTCTGCATTTACCATCACACACACACAGATTATGTAGCACTCGTCGTCAAGGTAAAGAGGACAGTGTCCTACTAAACACCTCTTATATATAACAATGTTATGGAATGGATTTAGACCTTGTTTTGGAGCATGTTGTCCCAGGCTTTGTTAGTCAATGCAAAACGGATTATGAACTTGAGAAAATCAAGAGGGATGTAGGTGATAACGCTGTAGAGCCAGATTACTCCTGCCCATCTCCAACCAATACCTTGGATTTTGGCAAATTCCCAGTTGGCATACACGGCAATGACAGTTGCCACCTACATTCAACATATGGCAAGTTAAAACAGGAAGATGTAAAGAAAAGTAAAACATATTTCCATTAGTATTGTATGTAGAAGTGAAAATTATACCAGCTGTGCAGCAAAGAAGGCTCCAACAAGCATTAGACCAGGGCGTTCCATGATTGACCAGCTCCTTGACCTTGTGACAAAGATGAGCGCTTGACTGATAATGCTCACTTGAAGGTAAACAGCTGAGTTAAGCTGTTCGTGATTGTCTGTAATTTGCTTGACACCAAAAGAGTCCTAAAAAGGGGTGAAACAAACAAAGAATTAGAACTTCATGTCAAATTCTGTGAGGAATGCATTTTTCCGTCGAGAATTTACTTACAGTGAAGAATGAGGTGTCATGAATGAGGTAGAAGAAGACGACAGTCATGATGGCCATGTAAGCTCCAAGAACAACACCAGTAACAAAGATTTCTTTGAGCTTCCATGAGTCAGGTAGAGGGGATGGCTTCACTCTATCCTTGGAGATGGTCATGATGGTTCCGTCATTCAAGATGGCAATTATCAAGACCATGAAAGGTGAGAAGTCAAACTTCCAAATCAAAGCAACAAGCATGAATCCTAGAACGATACGGATTGTGATAGAAACAGCATAGATTGTGTAGTTCTTCATCCTCTGGAAGATGGCCCTGCTTGTCAAAACAGCACTCACAATCACACTAAGTCCTGGCTCTGTCAAAACAATGTCTGAGGCACTCCTGGCAGCATCTGTGGCATCAGCCACTGCAATGCCAATGTCTGCCTTCTTAAGTGCAGGCGCATCATTGACACCATCACCAGTCATTCCACAAATGTGTTTTTTATCTTGCAACCTCTTGACAATCTCATACTTGTGCTCTGCAAACAACCCCACCATAATCAAATTTTGTTTGATGTAATGCTTTTTTTTTTTTTCATTTTTCTTTTTAGGCATACCAGTACGTGGGCCGGGTTAGGCTAAAAATGGCTCAAATAAAGTTAAATGACCTTAAATATTCACAAGCCTGATACTTGGACTTAAATTCAAGTGCATTCGGCCTAAATAAATATTGGACCTGGGATTAAGTTAGGCCGAGCATAACCACGGCCGGCTTAGCCCACAAAGACTTATATTTCTACGCATTTAGCATGAGTTAGTATCATGTCATTACCGGGGAAAACTCCAGCGAATCCATCAGCCTTCTCAATGAGTTCATCCACTGGGATGGATGCAATGGCTGGGTCCTTGCTCTCACCAAGGAGTGAGGATGATGGATACATGTTGGTGCCCATTCCAAGCCTGCGACCAGTTTCTTTTCCAATGGCAAGTTGGTCACCAGTGATCATTTTAACATTAACGCCAAGCTCAAGAGCACGACGAATAGTCTCTGCACTATCATGCCTTGGAGGATCAAAGAGAGGCAATAGGCCCAAGAACTCCCATGAATCTCCTGCACTTTCCTTGGTCTTCTCTGAAACAGTCTGTCAACGAAGAAAATTGCAAGGAAACACAATGCGTATTTGTTAGAGAAATTTCAAAATCTGCGTTGTAGAAATAAATTCATCACATATGCCATTACACCCTTTATTAACCTGGCGAGCAACAGCCAAGGAACGCAGGCCACGATCAGCATATTGGTCAATCACAGCGTGGGCCTTTTTCCAAGTCTCTCCCTTAAGGTCACAGAGTTCAATAATCTGATATATATGAAAAAGTAGTCAGATAGCAGTAAGTGATAATTATTTATTGTAGCTCTAATGCTACATCAACACACAGCGGAAAATCCCATACTTGCTCAGGAGCGCCCTTGCTGCTTCTATGCCAATTACCATTGCCATCAATGTAGGTAATGGCAGTGCGCTTATCCACAGGATTGAAAGGCAAGAAATGCACCTCAGTGATTCCTGCTCTTGCCTGAGATGTCACAACATAGCCCCATTAACAAGGTTAAGCCATTTTGCATGCTTAATGTAAACAAACACAATAGTAAATGGTTTACAATATAATGTCTTAGTTTGAATCATTATATATACCTCCTTGGGATCGCCCAGCATCCCTACAATTGATGCATCAATAGCATCCTGATTTTCAACCCTAGAAGCCCTAGCAGCATGCAAGACAAGAGTATCCTTATCCATGCCAGTGGGGAACACCTGCATTGACAAACAACCATGATTAAAATTGAGAACAGTAAAAAAGAGAGATCTATTGACAATGAATTGATTCATTATCACATTTTGGGTTAAATCTTCTAAGTACTGTCAAAATAGACCTGAGTCCATAAGTTAGCTCGTTTAAGTCATAGGCCGACCTATATGACTATGCTAAATCTTTTACATTAAACACTGACCTCAATCAAGGCCTTGTCTACAGTCAGCTTGTTGAGAGTGAGAGTTCCAGTCTTGTCACTGCAGAGAACATCCATGCCAGCCATTTCTTCAATTGCTGTCATTCTCTTGGTGATGGCACCTTGCTGGGAAAGGCGGTGTGACCCGATAGCCATGGTCACAGATAAGACTGTAGGCATGGCAATTGGGATACCTCCAATAAGAAGCACCAATAGATTGTCAATACCATCTCTGTATGACCTATGTTGGATGGGGTACATCACAACTATCTCAATCAACATTCCCACAGCAATTGAGCAGATACAGAAGTTACCAATGGCTGTCAACACCTAATAATAAAAGCCAGTCAAATACCGAAAAAGTCAGTATAAAATTCTCATTCTATGAGCTCAATGCCCTTCTTGGGCAAAATTAAGGGAGCAACAAAGATGAAGATATACCTTTTGGAAGTGACCGACATTGTTGGTGTTGTCCACAAGGTGTGCAGCCTTACCAAAGAAGGTATGGACGCCAGTGGCAATCACAATGGCCTCAATTTCACCCTGCTTGCAAGTAGAACCAGAAAAGACTTCATCCCCAGGGTTCTTGGTTACAGGCAAGGACTCGCCGGTGAGGGCAGACTGGTCAATCTTAAGGGCATCACCTTCCAAGAGACGGGCATCAGCTGGTACAATATCTCCTAATTTGATGCTAATCAAATCTCCTGGTACCAAAATTTCTGCTTGTTGCTCACCCCATTTTCCATCCCTCAACACCTAAAATAAAAAATCAGAACCTTCTTTTTAGCTGGGGAACATGAAAATGAATATTGAGCCTAAAATGTTAATTACCTTGGTTTTGGGAGCAAGGCCAGCCATCAAAGCTGCTGCTGCATTTCCTGCATTGTTCTCTTCAATGAAACTGATGGTGGAGTTGATTATAAGCAGCACTACAATACCAGTGAAGTCTTGCCAATCTGGGGGCTTGCCCTGCATTGTTTGAAAGATTTTGGTTACACTGACAAAAATTAAGAGGAACACAAAACACTTACAGAGATGATGATGAAAGATTTGTAATATATATATATATATATACCCCTCCATTGGCCAATACAATAGCCATGATAGCAGCACACTCCATAACCCATGAAAGGGGGTTCCACATAAATCCCAAGAATTTAAGGAGCTTGCTGTCTTTTTTCTCTTCGAGCTTGTTAGGGCCAAATATTTGGAGCCTTTTCTCTCCTTCTGCTGATGACAAACCTTCCTTTGTACATTTTAGCTGCTGAAATACTTCCTCAATTGGTATTCTTTCCTGCACAATTTAACACAACATTATTAGTAGAAGTGGAGGAAAAATTTTAAGTATTTGATTTTTTTTTGGGGGGGGGGGGGGGGGCGCTTACAAGATCCACATTCTCGTTCTTGAGGTCTTCAAAAGAAAAGTTATCAGCCATGACGAGGCACAAGTTATCTCTTTTTTCCCCCACAAAGATAAGATCACTCTCCCCTTCTTTCCACAAGCTCCTTGAGGGCATATACTCCCATAGGCCCTGGAGGAGCTAGAAAGAAAGAGAGAAGAACAGGACGGAAAGCCAATGAAGGTGACAGCAAATTAGTCTCTGTATTCCTCTGGTTTTATATGTAATGCTAGGTAGAGACATTATAGGCAATGACTGATTCTCCGTAGATTGCTGTACCTTTTTATTCGGTTAATCTTGCATAACTATATAAATTCAGCTTCTTCTCTGCCACTCAGTTTTTTCTGGCTGGTTTTACATGGCATGCCAATAAAAGGAAGCAAATTTTTAAGCCAGTAATTTTCATGTGTAAGTTACCATCATAATATCTACTCATTTGAAACAAACCAAAAAAACAAAAAAGGGGGAATACGAGCTTATAACAACTCATTTAAAAAGAATAAAAAAAGTCATAAATGTTAGTTACAATTTCTTATAATGATGTAGAAGATAGCTATTTTAAAATTAATCGATAGTAATTATGAATTTTTTTTTGGTGATATTAATGTTCTTACTTTGTTACTGATTAGATTAATTACATAAAGATTTGAATTTTTGCCAAAATTGGTGATAGTTATTTTTTATTTATTCAGGGGATAATATTTTAAAATGCGTCTGTCAATAATATAAGATTGATTGGTAACTCAAGAAAAAAACAAAAGGTTTTAAAATATGATAGTACAATCATCCAACACAAAAGGTTTTATATACATGTGAATAATGATAAAAAAGAAAGTCAAATTACAATTTCAAAGAAAACAAAAATACTTATCATGACAATTTTTCTTGATTTAACGGAATAACTGAATTGCTCAAATGGTTCATAGTTTTAGGACCAACGCACGCTTGTTGCAAGAACTGTTTTTCAAATCAATTTTGTAAAAAGTATGATAGAACTACATAAATAAAATTAAAATATCAAATGCCGAAGATAATAATGATTTGCATTGGATAGTCAACAATTGTTCTATTCCTCTGGGAAAGGTCTCTTTCATGATCTATTTGGTATTTGCTCCATTCCCATTTCTGGAATGGCTTCGGTTCATCAGTTTTAAAAAATTATTCATCATCAACTTGTTGCTTCAGTTTCTATGTATAAATGATTCTCCAAATATGACTTGGCTAACGGCTATTCTGCCATGATCCTCACTTCAATTACTATTATCAATTTAAATATAATTTTTCTTTCCAAATAAAATCCAGATATAATTTTGTAGGTATTTATTACTTTTTTAATTAAATTATATAAAATTCTGTTTTTTTTTTCTTATTATACCAATGTTAAAAACTGAGTTGGTCATTAAGTTGAAATAAAAAATAGTTCATCTTCAATTGTGTATGTATATATATAAGTATAAATATATATAATGTTTTATAATTAAATTAATATATATATATATATTGTAGAATAATATTTTAAATGGATATAAATATTTAAAAATATGAAAATAAATTAAAATATTTTGCTTATGATAACAAATAATATGTTAGATATAATATATTAAATATTGTAAATTTTTATTGTAAAATGTTAAAATTTTAATTTAAATAAAAATCAATTTTTAATTAGTTCAATGCCAAACTCAGCCAATTTTACTAATTTCTGACCAATTCAACTAATTATTAATCAATTTTTTAAACTAATTTTAAAGATCGAACAAATTAGAACTATAGTTAATTTATTAATTTATCAGTTTTTCTAGCAAATTGATCAATTTGATCCAATTTTTTAACTCATGATTATTACAAACATTATTAAATTTTGTCCAAGATTTTTTTTCTTTTAAGTGGTCTTAAATTGATGCTGCTCCTCAGGGTTTTGGGGTTTATACTCATTCCGTCATACTGCTTTTATAAGGAATTCGTCATTAGCGTAATAGAATGATTTTGATAAACAACATGCCTCTTTATTGAATGTTATCAACTGGGCTGATGGATGCATGAGACAAGTCGGGTTGGCCTGGTCCAATAATAGGTGGTTTATGCTGATCTGGATTCAACTTTAGGGAAAACTCGTGATCAACATAGCATTATATATCTCCATGGTAACCTGAAACGTTTATACTCAGGGAATGCAGCAAGTCCTAGGAATATAGCATGTCTGGTTAGATACGAAAATGGGGCTAGGAAGATGGGCATCTGGGTAATCTTAGCCAGGTATTTTTGGATGTAGCAAAAGCCTCCATGATGTCATTCCACATCCTGCAAATAATACCTTACGCACCAAGCTCTTAGGGTCCGTTTGGTACGCAGAATAAATTTTGATAGGAAAAGGAATGGGAAAGGGAATAAGAATGGAAAGGAATTTTAAGACCTAAATTTTGTTTGGTATGATCCAAAAGCATATAGGAATAAGATGTTTATTTTATGTTTGGTTAAATAAAAAAAGAGAAATAGGGAAAGGAAAGAGGGTCAAAAGACTATAATATCCCTGAATTAAAAAGTAATTAAAAAATGATTTTTTAATAGTTGAAAAAGAAACAAAAATTATAAAACACAATACCCCCAATTTAGAGCCCTAATCTGCCGACTGAACGAAGACGTTGCCTCCATCGAAGCAGGGCTGCGTCTCCTGTCGCGGAATTCCAACATTGACCAGCAGCTTCTCCAACTCGCATTAAAGCAACCATCTTCTCCATCTGTTTTAAAGTCCCTTCTCTAATGCACGAGTTATACCCAGGTGAATGAAGAAGTTGCCTCCATTGAAGAGCTCCTTCTGTTGTCGCGGAATTACGGCACTGATCTGCTTTTCCAACTCGCGTTGCAGCAACCATCCTCTCCATCTATTGTTGAAGTCCCTTCCTAATGCAACTTCACTCTTAATCGATCTTTCTTCAGTTAAGTTTGCAGCTGCCTGGGAATTTATTGTTTGAATTTTCTTGCTGGTATTTAACGTAATATCATGTAGTTGTTTTGCAAGATTATAGTTTGTGAATTTTTTACTAAGTAAAACTTATATTCTCCTCAGAATCTTCCTTTTTAACAGTTAAGTATGTATAGTAATGCAAATCCCATAGAAATCAAAGATTTTCCATGGTAAATAACATCCCTTTTAGAAACAAATAAGATAGAAAGGAGGAATGTATCTGTATAGTGCTATATTTAGGGAATATAACACAAATTGAACTAAAATTCGAATAAATATGATAGCAATCGACAATGATAAATTACTTAATGAGTTATACCTTGTGATTTCCTATCTAAGGATAGGACTATGTGTTCATCTTGTACATGCTTTTGACATGTAGTTCGTATAAGGGAAATTTTGATTGCTATTCATTCATTTGCCTTATTTAATCCAAAATAACCGATGGTCTATGCCTCTGGTGTAAGTTAAATTCATTGGGAAATGCCTGCTGATTTTGTGGTACTTCCATCAACTGAAAAGGGAACACCCTGAGTTCAAATTGGTCCATCTCTAAAACTATCTCTGATATAACGAAATGACAAATGCCAAGGAGTTGCTTTTATCAATTACTAAAGTCATATTATGTTAAACTGAAGATCAATTATGTTTAACTTTGTTATATTTATTATTATATGTTTTCCAGTCCAGCATGGCTTTCTATTAAATTTGGTGTTCCCTTAATCAAGTTTAAATTTCTTATGACTATGGAACTTATTCTCATTACTGGTGTTAGTCTTTCTCTCACTTTGAAGAGGACCTTGTTTCTTCATGTTTTTTTATCAATTATATGAGTCCCCCTTCCCCCCCTTTTTTCATGTTTGCATGAGAAAAATTATAGTAATTTTTTTGGCTAGTGTTCATTTGATAATTGCTTATTAATCTGATGAAGGATATTAGCATTTGTAATTGGTCTAGTTGTCACTAATATTTCTCATTTTTTAATCTTTCATTCTTTTCTTATTTTGTGGTTGAGTAGGACTGTTTTGATTCCTAGGTAGAACTAGATATTTTGCTTAGAAATTGGCAATTGTAGCTTTTATTTCTTAATGTTCCTTGTACAAAATAAGATTTCTAAGTGCTACTACTTTTCGTAATAATTTTGTGCATATCATAACTAAGAGTAGTCTCAAGGGTTGTTCATTGAAAATTGTCCAGCATCCATGATAATTTTTAGCTTCAAAGTGTTATATGGACTCAAGTGTCTTTTTGTCCCTTCTTGCTTTTCTTTTCTTTTTTTTAATACTCATCAAATTTAATTGATCTGTCACTAAAAGTCAACATCTTTGGTTAGTATTGAATCTTGGATTTAGTATATGATTGCTAGTATTTAGATTAGATTGTTTATCTTCCCTATTCATTAGGGTCCCATTCAATAAGGTCTTAGGTGTTAAAAGAAGTTCTGTCTTTTTCTCCTTTGTTCTAAATTTAATTTTGTAGGCTCAACCATATGTTGTTCTCCACTTAGCTCACATGCATCAGAATCTACAATCAAGACCTCAATTGGTTTATTCTTTTTTTAGGAAATTCTATGCTTTACTATGAACATGAAAATAAAGGACCTTCTTCACAGACTTGCGCTTCCTTGCATGTTATCCCTGGTAGTTTCTGGCAATTGGATCCTCTAGATGGAAGTAATGGAATTTCCTATATAGAGAGGGAAGGAATTTCAAGATATAAGATGTTTGCTCATATTATTGAATTTGGTTTCCTTGAGACTTATTTTAACAATAAATTAGTTTATGGAGATAATTTGAATTTCAATCCTCTCTGTAAGGAAGGAAATAATAAGTGGTTCAAGCATGTAGGAGAGGATGTTAAATTTAAATGCATGTGTAATCTTCACTTTGGCCTAGGGTTATTATTAGGCCAAAATATAAATTTCTATTATTGCAAAATTTAAATTTTAATTATTTTCATAGTTAAATTTGAGTTAAGTTTGAGTAAAGTCTGATTTTATTTTCTACTTGCAGATGCATTATATAGCCCTATCATTGAGAATGGTGATGTAAATTTTGCACATTATGGAGCATTTGATGAAGATATGTATGAAGGAGTTTCTGGGCAATAGGAAATTGACTCATGTACATCTTTTGAATATACAAGCCTTGGACAAATCTTTCCTCCAGGCCTAGGCATCAATTGTTAGTGCGAAGCAATTTTGTTATGTTGAGAGTGAAGGTGAAGGAAAAATGATTCAATGTAGAAATCTTGATTCTCATATATCAAAAGCAAGGACTGAATTGGTTTAGAGAGTTTTTTTAGAGCTGACTTTGATGTCTGCATTATTAAAAGTATCAATTATCCTACACCAACAAATCAATCAGCAAGTCTTGGGAATTCTTGTAATATATCACCCTATTTTGCATAGGGTGATCTTCTTATTTGTGGATGTTGTAAAGATCTGCACTTGAAGTACAAATGTTAATATTAGTTATATAAGACTGTGATGTTGATTTTTTTTTTTTGGTGTAATCTTGGTTATGTAATTTTTTTCTAGTGTAAATTTGGATATGTCACCCCTGTAAAGTTGACTTTAGAATTAAGTGAGTGGTAAAGTTTAGATTTTGGAACAATCAATTTAGATTGAATTGTTAATTTGTTTGCTGTTATATATGGATCATAGGTCAATGTGCAAGCTATATTTTATTGACAAAGTATTGATGTAACTTTTCGATGCTACAAAGCACATTAATATATATATATATATATATATCAAAGTTGTCTGATCTTATCTCCCTTCATCTGTTTTCTCAGTAACTCAACATATACATGATGTGCTCATTATAATTTGATGATATAAACAAGGCTCCATAAGCTTTTTTCCCTTTTTTTTTTTTTTGCCAAGCATTTACATAATTTTGGTTCATATCTATAAAGTTTTTCCTGATACAAACAAGACATCACAAACACAAAATAGATAACTGTCATATGTATTATAGACATCTAAATATAAAAACTATCATCTACTTTATATACATCAAAATATGAGGATTGTCATTGTCAAATATATACAGAAGTGTACCATATGCTACTTATAGGCATAACTAGTCATTTTTTTTACATCAAGAAACAAGGCCTTTCATGGGCACACATGCTGGTCAACCTATTAACATCAAAAATTCAGGCCCTTACAAGCAAAAAAGTCCCTTGCAATCACCTATTTATACCAAAAACGTATTGCCTCTTGAACACACATGCATTGCATCATTGACATATCTCAACTTCACCAAAAGACAACCTCTCAAAGGTCATAAGACTAATCCTATCCACCCATTTACATCACAAAACAGTGCCTCTACTAGACACTTACCTCCTATCCAATATATACATCAAAAAAATAAACTATCATAGTCACACACTTCCTAGTCAATATATACACCAAAAAATAATTCCTTTCTTTGGCACACACCTACTAGCCAATGAACACTTCCAAAAAAGCACACCTAGACAAAAAGTCATCACTGCTAATCAACACCACCAATCATCATTGTGTATCAAAAACCTTAGCCCTTCATAAGATCACATATATAGACTACACAAAAAATGTGACACCAAAAAGAGGCTAAACAACCTATGTCACAACAAAGAAGGAAACACTATCCAAGCACATGCCGAATCCAATCGGCCTTTGTCTCATCTGGAATGGTGGGGAATAATACAAGCAACTTATCATCTGAGGCAATCTTACCCAATGCCTCATAAAGCTCATATTGCAACAAGCCATCAACCTTAAGTAATGCTGCATACAGCTTCTCAACTCGCTCATCCATGGCAGCCTTGTGTGCCAACTTGTCAACACGGGTGCAAACTTTGTCCATTGCCAGTTGAATGCTATTATCGATAGTTACACCAACTGCCTTGATCACCTCGGCCATGTGCTCACTCTGATCGCGGCTAGTCTTACGCCTTTTCCTTGGTCGAGAAGATGCCTCACCTCTATTATGTTGGGGTAAGTCAAACAATGGAGTGTCTTGGTCAATCTCATGTGTCATCTTAGTGTCCACCACATCATCCAGTCCTGGACCTTCTTCCCCAGCATCTAAGTCTTCAACAATGTCAGAAGCGGATGCAACGTCCCTCCCAGTAGCACGATCTTTTCCAAAGGCAAGGCACAACTCCTCAAAATATGGAAATGGCCTACACCTGAATGGTGCAGCCTTTTTGTGTGTCTGCACAAAAAATTACAGCACTTTTAAATTAAAATACAACAACTTTAACACTTAACTATAACAAAAATAAGGAATGAAATTCACAACATCTTTATAGAAAATTACTTTAAGTTAACTTTTCAAGGGAAGCAATGTCATTATTTCATTATTGTTATTTTTTCATGCCATTGAAATATTATTGATGAAAACTATCATAATTTGATAGACAAAACTAAGCATACATGGTACATCTTATAAATTTTTTAAAGGTTAAAAAACAGAACCATAATGTGGCCTTAGTTTGTAAATACAAGCATCTATGATACCTAATTACTTGGATGAAGCAAGTGATCAATGAGAAAGGACAATAGATAAGAACATGTTGTGGCAATATGATATTGTTCAACATTTCATTATATAAACATATAGGAAACCATATGCAGAAACCTATAAGAGTGAGTCTTTTTATATTTCATTTTTATTTATTTGTACAGAGATCAGAATTTGGACAGCATAAGATATGGCATAGCCCATCCTCTCCCTAAGTTGAAATTAATAAATATAATAAGTTTTTACACCAACTTTAAATAATATGAAATTAAAACAACTTTAAATAAAACTATAACAGGAACTCCTAATAAAATTCACATCAGTTAATTAGTGTTACCTTTACGTACTCATCCCAAACTTCTTTTTCAGCTGTCACACACTTTCTAATTGGGTCCCAACCAAACCCACTTGTATTAGGTCCATACACCATATCATACACCGTGCTCCAACTTGTTCTAAATGTTTTGAGCCGAGATTGTATGTGAGGAATACCTTTGAGGCCGCACCCTGGAGATTTGGCTTCCATCTTGCTCTCTAATGCCCCCAAATGCCCAGGTCTAAACCCATTTTCACCCAAGAACTTTCCTTCAATTCGCAAGTCAACAAGGCACTGCACTAGCAACTCATCCTCATCCACTGTCCACACATGCTTAGAAACTTGGGTGCTAGACTCAGGTTGTTGCTCCATTAGTGCAATCTAATTAGCAAATACAATTAATAGTCATTATTATACAATAAGCAAACATATCTATTTGTCAGGATTATGAAGTCAGCAAATACAAATGATAGTCAAAATATGAACCATGACTATTAACATCAAAGTGGGAAACATCTTAAAAATAATAGATTACATGTCTAGAATTGGCGTACGTAAATTACAAACTTCAAGATACATAGTGATCAAACCATTAACACCAAAAGAACACTAATCAAATACAAACAAAAATAGTCATCATCAGATTAACACAAGTTTTATTCAATTTGTCCCCATGCGACCACTAAACTCATCGAACATCTCAGTTGCCAATCTCTCTCGCCAGTTGCTCCAAGCATCAGTAGGTTCTATTATTGATAAAGGGATGCTCTCATTTGTTGGAGGAACAGAACCTGTGTCATCAAGCTCAGCTTCTAAGGGATCATTAGCATTGTCTTGCCTAATAAGATTATGCAGTAATGCACATGCAATTATGACACGATTATGGGCTTTGACAGCATAGAATGATGGACTTCTAAGTATTGCCCAGCGTAACTTCAACAACCCAAAACATCTTTCGATCACATTTCGTGCCCTTGAGTGTTTCATGTTGAAGCATTCATGTGGCGTCGTCGGTTGTCTACCTTCCTTCCATTCATTTAAGTGATATCTTTGTCCTCTATATGGTGCAAGGAAGCCTTCACAATTTGTGTAGCCCGCATCAACTAAATAATAACATCCTAGGATTAAAAATTAGCATTCAGTTAATAAGGATACTTTTCTCATATAAACCCATGTTACAAAAAGAGTTTTGGATTCTCACCTTGTGGCACTCTCAAACCATGCCTCCTACTAACAGCATCACGTAACACTCGTCCATCAGCTGCAGACCCTTCCCACCCAGGTAAAACATATATGAACTGCCCATCTTGGGAGCATACACCTAAGACATTAGTTGTGATTTCTCCTTTCCTATTACGATATCGGGGTTTGTCTTCCATTCGCACTTTTATCCGAATATGTGTTCCATCGAGTGCACCAAGACAATTCTAACAAAAAGACAAAAGTCACAAAGGATGTCATAAGTAAAGAATGGTATGACATAAGAGCATTAATAACTATATACCTTAAACCATTTCCATCTCTCATCTATTGAATCTTCTGGAATAGGCTCTGGTGTTTTGAACAACTCTTGGTGCAATCGCATCATGGCATTCAACACTAGATGAAAATGCCTGCTTATGGTTTCCCCCGATCTTCCAAAGTTTAATTGAATAACTCTATTCTTTACATGGTGAGCTAGAATATTTAAAAAAATCGCTACTTGCTCATCCACTAGCATATTTTTTGTCGGCCTAAGTCCTCCTATATTATCTAGCATTAAACATAGTAGATCGAATGTTGATCTATACATCCTCAGATTGTTATAACAAGTAATGTCACTAGCATATACCAAATTCCTTAGGTATTGCCTCTTGGCCTCAAAGTTTAGAGTGTATGGGTGATAACTAAGACGACGCCTACGAATAGCAACACTACACACACTAAGATACCATTTCACCATAGCAGTTACAACACTTAACCACCACCCCAAGAGTGTAATGAACACTTCTGTTTTCAGGTCTCCCATCGCTGTATGAAAAAATGGGTAAAAGATAAGTAATGTCCATGTCACAAGCATAATTTAGGACATCATAAGTAATTCATTGCGAGGCCATGTTTGAACAATTCAATGCCAATATTCACATTGCTAGATGCTAAAAAAACAAACATTCAAACATACTCATGCTTCCAAACAAGTAGATGGCATCAGTAGAATTGCACAAATATGAACACACTCAAAATATATCCTATTATACAATAAAACCAACTTTTATGCACATAGTTTTCATATAAAGGTATTGCAATAACAAGGCTTAATAATTACAATGGTCAATGTCAAATTTGCCCTACCAAAATAGTGAACATAAATTCACTTTTATTGGGTACCACACCTTCCTTAAGTTTAAGACTTCTATTTCTTTCTCTAGACCAAATGGTAGAACTTGACCATTTTTGAAAAAACTAAAACTAACTTATCTTTAAGGGGCACACAAAATTCTACCCAAGTGGGGCAGCGAGTGTGAACTTCCTAGCAATTAAAAATTACAAATAAAAATAAAAATAAAATATATTTTATAAATAAAAAATAATTTTTTATATTTTATTTTAAAAATAATAAATATTATTAAATAATAATTATAATACTATAATAAACATTATTTATATTATTTTTTCTTTTCTTGTTATGAAATACCAAACAAGCCCTCAAATTTAACCAACACCCAGCTAATCCAATTTTGTCTTTATTGATTGACTTAGATTAGCGTATCTAGAACTCCCTTCTTGCTCTTTTGTCTGCTGCGTCTTCGAAGAAACTGAAGTTTCACCAGCTTTAATTAGTGCCACTGTCAACAAATTTAAACATATTAAACCTTAAACTTTCTCTTCTTGTTTGCTGCATCTTTCGAGAAACACGGAAGTGTCACTAGCTTTAATAAGTGCCATTGTCAACAAATTTATACATATTAAAATTCAAATAATTTTTACCGTCAACAAAATAAGGTCAGAATTTCAAAGAAAATAAAATGAAAATTCTAAGATCAGGAAATAGCATAGGTTTTTTTAATCCTCAATTTGGTTTTTCAGCTTGTCCTATATTAAACCAAAAAAAATCATTGCTTATTTATTTATCATGATTGCCAAGAGCTTATGGTTGTCATATAATTGCTATTTCTCAAATAGTTAAAACATGATATATTAACTTATCTTCTTTTCTTATTTTTGATTAGGCTTTTTAAATGATATTTTTGTTGTAAAAAAAAGGTATTTCTTCCTTCTTCAAAATGAAATATGCATAATAGTGAATCTCAATTTGTTACATCTTCGCTTTATTGTCCTGAATATCCATGCATGCCTAAGAAGAAGTTCCAACCTATATACTAGAATCTCATGTCACTACTCTCTGTCCATGCATATCCTCTCGCCAATTCACGTTGCCAATTCATCATGTGAACTAAAGAACAAAACAGATTCCTAATCCCCTCAAAGATTAAATAAAGCAGCTGGCTTGAGTAACGAAGAAACAAGAAACCGAACTTAATGCCCTGTAGACCAACAAAGTCAAGACCTGTCGCCACCAGGGACCACATGCAACACCAAGGAATAACAATTAAAAATAGAGAATGGCCAGCAACAGAGTTTCATAGAGCCACTAGAATATGGTAACGTTACATAAAAGTAGCCGGGGAGAAAAAATCAGTACTTAAAACCGACATGCAGAGCACCCAAAACCATCTAAGACCCCACAGGAAAGGTAAAGCTGGAGAGCTAAAAGACCCACCTGCTCTCTTGTCTAGAGAGAGAAACTAAACTCCTTACCGAGCTCTGTTGGCACTTATATTAAGCAATTTTTTCCAATAGATCTTCACTTTATAATAACTTAAGCTTTTGGCAGTTAAAATGATAACCCTTCGATCTTTTCAAAGATCAAGAAACTTGACACCTTTTTTCTATTTTTTGTTTTCCTTTTTTCTCCCCAGGGGATACGTAGATATTCCAGTAGGCAATGGATCAACACAGCTAACGTTTAGTACAAAGGAAAAGAATCTCTAGCAATCAATATCCATCCTCTCCAGTTGGGACTTAAAGGTATAGTATGTACTAAAAAGAAAAAATTAGTTTTCATTTAGAGATATTGCAGTAACAAAGCACTTATACCTTAGGTTTAAGGCTATACATTCTAGATGAATGATTATCCTGATGAAGGTTAGTTTTTCCAAACAAATTATTCAAAGCTTATTATTAGGCAGAACACAAGAACTAAAGAGCATTATTTTATTAGAAAAGAAAAGTTGTATTTGTTTCACTCTTTATTGACATAAAACCAAGAATCTTTATATAAATTGAATGAGATATCAATTAAACATTTGTCTCATTTTACCACACAATGTCTTTTTTTTTTTCCTGTTTGTAGTAACAAGGTAAATGGAGGTCAGAGTCATTCAGTTTGTACATAATAAACAAAAGAGCATATATTTAGATGGGATATGCCTTTCTCCTTATCCTTAGATCATAGAAAATTGTCACTAACCATTTTTAATTCCTTGGTTAGATTTCAAATGATATCATGAATTCATTTTGCTAAAGCTAACAGCAAATGGAATTAATGACACAAAAACTAACAGCAGCTAACCTTCAAAGTTCACCCATGATAAGTTCGATTCATACAAAATGCAATAAATCCAAGTTTATATTAAAAAAAAGTAGCAAGTTCAAAATTTATAATATTTTGCTAAAGAAATTTGTTAACCTATAGAAGTTGTGATGAGAATGACTGAAGTGGCTATACATATAACTACATTTACGGGTATTTATGGGTATATATGCTTCAACTGGATCTAAGAAGTTTCAAAACAAGCACCTAATATACCACCAGATAGTTTCTTGGTTAGCAAGCCCAATTTAGTTTTTGGCTATCTGGTTAATTATCTTTTGCATAAGTTTAATTATCTATCAATCGCTAGAATGAATAATGCAAATCAAATCAAATGGGTTATGAAATGAACTTAAATCTTGTGAGCACCTAAAAATTGAAAACCCCCCATCAATAATCAAAGAAACCCGTTAAAAATTGTCAACATTTCACACAATACAGTAGCCCAAAAATGAAAGGAGAAATGGTGCATCTAACCTTGTTCAACCTCAAAGAAGAAGCTACAGGGGAGTAATCGCTGCAATCTGTGTCCGTCGACGGCGTGCAGAAGCTCTGATGACACGATTGAGGAAGAGGAGAGGCGGGAAAAGCCAGAGTTTTCGCGCGCGATTATTCGGTATCTTTTCTCCAGCCGAGCTTATGTATAAGCATGGTCAGTGATAGATAAATGAAGGGCAAAATGGTCATCTCAAGTTTCTCTCCCTCCCATCTGTGCACTTTCCGTCGCTACAGCTAAGGAGAGTCGTTTCCTTTGTTTGCGGGAATAAATAAAACCATGGGAAGAGATTCATTGCTACCAAACAAACAAAGTTCAGGATGCCGTACTCCCTTCCTTTCTTTTCCGTCGGACCAGCCTCGTACCAAACGCGTCTGATTGTTGATTATTATTGTTTGCATGCCAATTTCATCGATTCCCAAATTTTTTGGTTCGGACTTTCCAAATCTAGAACTAATGATCCCGCATTGTCTTGATTTATTTATTTATTTTTTGCATATGATACTTTCACCGGTTAATTACACCAATAACTCGTGAAAAACATGCTTTAAAAGAGTTTAAAATGTCGTACTTTGTTATATATTGAAACATTTTTTTGATTAAACAAATTCATAGTAAATACTTAAAAGGACAAGCTTCATCCTCGAGTGACTGAGACCAAGCGAAATTATAATTTATACTAGACACTTTGCTCACTGAAAAAATAAATAAATCATACTTAATTTTGGATACGTACTTTTATCTTTTTTCAGTTAAATTATAAGAAACTCCTTTTTTTCACCTTTTGTTACTACAATCAAAATATTTAAAAATTTTGTCTAAATTATTTTTCTCAGAATAGTCTCAAGTCCATTGTTTCTCTAGTACTTGATACTAGAAAAACTGCTTTACAAGAGATAGTAACGTCTTTCTCAGCTTATATTTTAAAATGTAAATTTTTCTTTTTGTTAAAGAAATTGATACTGAACATTTCAAATGGAAAAGCTCCGTATCCTCGAGCCACCGAGCGAGATTATACTATAGTCCAAAGTCATACAAAGCGTATTGAAGCGTCGACCATTTAAGACACCCATATCCTCGTCGTAATTATCCTATTTAAAGCAACAATACCTAATGGACTATGGCTACGAGGGATACTGTATTATGGCAACCATTTGCGAATTTCGCTTTGATAGGAGACAAACTCCTCAAAACTGAAATGTGACTTTTCCCAATTTGAAGGTAGCATAATAAAGAGAATCATACATCATCCAACCCCATTTACGTTAGCAAGGAAGGTAACACATGAATGGATCAAAGGAATTTCACATTTTCGTTTGATTGCTTCCCATTATGTAGGAAAATGAACAATTCACCATTCATATTGACGATCCAAAGACAATTAAGAAAGTTCTTAACCCCTTCTCACATCTTCTCCTAGTGCTGTATTATGGAACAACAGGGAGAGCGAGTAATAACCTTAGGCATCAAAGAATCAATCTATCAGAGAGGATGCAACAGACGTAGCAGCTTCATAGGATTCTGGCTAATAATTATTCATAACGTGATATAAGGGTAAGGAGCTGAAATATCAAATAAAGCCAGCGCCTTCAAAGTCCATTTAGGACAAATTAAAGAAACTAACATCTTGCACCATCCCAATATAATATGGACTATCCGTCCCTAGCACTCGAATGTCTCGCAATGAGTTTGCTTCAATCAAAGGCATAATCTCCAACAGATATGAAATTTAATCCCTGGTTTTTGTAACAAAAACAGAATCATGCTTCTAACCCTGAAACCTGATGAAGACATCACATAAGACACTTAACCAATATCCATATATTCCCTCCAAACACTCTTACCTAACATTCAGTCAAAGTTACCCAGTATTTGATTCTATGATCATCCAGCTTTCTTCTTCTACCATCAACTTGAAACTTTTGTCCGCTTAAAATCAGCTGAATTCTAGCTTCTGTCTATATAATAATGAAATCTTACATCCGGGAAGGACTAATCCTAAGACTTAAAATAAGAATCTTAACAATTAGCTTTAGTTGTGGAAATACCATAAAGCAAGGCTACTGGCAGTTAAGTCCAAGTAGCAGGTTGCAAAGGAAGCAATTATCCGGAAAAAAAGTTATGTGGGGATTAATTATCAAGCATCTGCTTAGTTGTGCAATTGTATTGATGAAATCTTACAATGTATTGAACATCTACTGTATGCATAATTAAATTTTATTGCATCAGCCAAATCAAACACAACTCAAAACACTCACCATTCAGGCATCAAGGTTTTCATGATATCAGCTTTCCTCTCTTATAAGCAATAAAGGTAGGCCAAAGCTAGTTTCATGAACCCTACAACTAAAAGATGTTAATCCATCATGTGAAGCAGCATTACTGTATCCAGCCAACTCATTCACAACACATGACAAAACTTCCATAAATCATAGAAAGTGCAGATTAAACCAGCAATTTCACATTAGTAGCCATAAAGTTATTCTGAAATGAGAAATAAATTACGGAAAAGCACTCACACTTATCAAAATCCCTACTAATTATCCCCGTTGTGTCAACACATCGTTAAAGCTACAATCTTTCAATCTCATATAAATACTAAAAGCTGCTTTAACCAATAATCACAGGTCCATCCACCTTAAAACCCGAGCTTGGTGCGGCGCCAGTGCCTGCGCTTAGCATTATACCTGAACAAACACCAATTGCATTCTAAGAAATTTTCAAAAACCCAACAATAATCTGAGATTCACAAGGGAAATCGAAGGTCTTCGAACCTGATGGTGTTATCGGTCCTCATCCGAATCCAGTAAGGAATGGGCCTGTTCTGCCTCATCTTCTTCGCGAGCTTCTTCTTGATCCTGAAGGTCTTGTGTGAAGGCTACACATCAAAGAGTTCAAGTCTAAGGGCACAGCCTGAGCAGAAAAGATTGCCAAAAGAAAAAAACCTAATAACACAGAAACAGCGATAGATTACCATCTTCGGCCGCGGAATATCAGAGACGATAAACAAGAAGCCGCAGAAGTTGAGCGCTGTAACCCTAGTTTAGCATTATGATTTATGAAGGCGCTAGCAGGCGACTTTTTGTTTTTCTTTTGGTCAGGCGTAGTCTGGTGGGTTGGGCCGCACGGGCGTAGGGTGTCCTTGTATTCAAGGTAAACTATATTTCTAAATAAATTACATTAATTTTTGTTTTAGATTTAATTAAATTACATCTAATATTTTTTATTTTAAAACTTACACTCAACTATTTTTTTATATATTTTGTGCTAATGAATTTAATTTTTATGCAATATAAAAATGTAATTTTATAATGTGCAATATATGTTTCTTTCAAGAATAAATTATTTAATTATTTTTACTCTCATATTAAGAATAAAATTATAATTTTATATTATTTTTAAAATAATTTTTTTAATAAAAAATAAATTGGATGAAAAGATTCTATAATATATATCAAAGTGTTAAGAAATTAAGTATACTTTTAAAAATAGGAAGAAATTGTTAAAATTTACTCCATATTTTACTACCTAAATAAGTTTTTGACTCTCACAACAAATTTTTTTTGACAGTTGATAAAAAAATAGTTTTGACCCAAAAAAAGGTTAAATTAAGTCAAATTTATTAGTATTTTTTTAAATGGGGCCATGTCCACCCAATGATTGGTGCATGTATTATATAAGTTTTTTCTTTTCCTTTTAGACAATTATCATAATATGTAATGACCAAAATTTTCGACTACAACTTCCGTTAACAATTTTTAAAATGAAAATAATATTTTATTACATATTTAATAATTTTCTTATTAGGATAATCCAATTAAACTAATTTATTTGAATCTGATAATCTTTTTAAGCTCTAGGTAAGTTTGGAAAATATTTTTTTTATTTTATTTACAACCTCAATAATATGTACCATGGCTAAGTATGAAAGGATTTAAATATATTAAGCTTCTCTTAATTTTAAGAGTAAATTTTAGAATGAATTAAAATTTTGGTTATCTAAAGATATGTCTTATTTTAATTTGATCTTTTAAAAGTTTAGACATCTTATTTGTATTGTCATGTCTAAATTATTTCATTTGTCAAATCAAATTCAATGTCATCTTTAGATTAACAAGTCTCAAAACTCATTAACTCATAACTTATACATAAAGCATGACATCAATATTTACTAAGATGGATCAAATGAACTAATTTTTGCAGTTAAATACAAAGCATACTTCAACTTTTGTGAGATAACTATGATTTAACCTAAAAAGATTTAGGTTTCCAAGAAGGGATGAATGCTTACAAAGAACACATAGTAAAAAAAGAAATATTATTGAGAGTTGAACTTACTTACTTAAAACTAAGGAAGGGCTCTCTTTATAAAGAGGGAGCACACACAAACAAACATATTAGCATACAAATCATTACTTAGATCACTTACAACCTATAATGATTACATGGCTAAAACTAAAGTTACTTTATAAAAGCCTAACAAGTTAATATAGACTTTAATAAGGTTGGGTAAATTATAAACAAAACTATCCAATATGAAATGTAAGAAATAAAAATGAATTTTTTTACATGGACTTCTAATCTAAAAAAATATTGAAATTCTTGTAATTCAAGTCATTTGAGTTTATATCTCCATACATGTTGAATCACTAGAGTTGAGATGCTGATTTTTATAAGTTAGATTCTCATCTGGGTAACTTAAGATATAACATTATAATTGATTAGTTAGATTTTTTTGAAAAAGTCAGTTATTGATTAGTTAGATCTCCTACGGTGGTTAAGAGAGGGCAATGCCAACAGTTAAAAATTAAAACAACATTTTAAAGGCTGTTATTTTGGGTTCGACTTCAAGATTGGCAATTAAAAATGCAGAACAAAATGTGCATGATTCATAAATAAAAATAATTTACTATTAGATGAACAAAATTAGAGAAAATTAATGCGAAACATAATATCAATTTAAAATATAATGTGTTTTATGCAGTCAAACCACAAATAACTTTTGCAAATGATCTGGCATAAACAATTTTTATCTATTTTAAAGCGTGGTTTTTAAGTTTTGGAGTGATGCTATTTAAAAAATCTATATACTCCTTACATCTCGACTCGAACGAATTTCTCACATACGTTTTTATAGGGTAAATTTTTACCTATGTTATTATTTGAAGGAAAAAGTCGTGCTTAGGTGTAATTTTGCATAACATCTGTAACAAATAAAAAAATTAAAATCCACACAGTAAAAAATATAACATGATTAATTACTAATTTGATTTTTGAAATACTATTTTTTATGAAAAAAATATTATAAACAATTTCTTAAAATGTAATTGGTTGCATTAAATACATCCGTTATGGCCAATCATCGCTACACAAAGAAAAAAATATCCATTTTACAATATGTTTTTTTTTCTTTTTGTTTGCTTTTCCAAAAGCATATAACTTTAAATTTTTATTTGAGAGGACAAAGAAAGAAGAAAAATGAAAAATGCTCGCGCCGCTTTCATCCTAGCAGGTGCATTTCCAAAGCTATAAAACCTCACTTAAACCTTCCATCTCTCGATCCTCCCTCGTCTTCTTCTCTCTTCGAATAGGGTTTTTTTCTGCACAATTGGGAGGGATTCTGATTCAGTCACTGATTTGAGTGGATACACGCACTGTCTTTTCCCAGTTTTATAGCACATTACGAAGATGCCTCGACCATCAAAAAGAAAAGCCGCCCCATCAGTTGGATCTTCTGACGTCGATCCTTCTGTTTGTCCTGGTACTTCAATTCTTTTGTTTTTCTGGTGAATGGGTTTTCCCTTGAAGATACCTTAAGTTTGCAAGTTTTGCATATCCGTTGCTCTTCTTTGTCTTGATCAAGATATCAAATCCTTTATTTTTTGTTGTCTTATATCTCCACTTGGATTTTATTTTCCTTCGTTTTCTTGCAACCATACCATTCTTCCGGGATTCTTGATATTATTGGTTGAGTTTATCTGAATCGGATTGTTATTTTCCGTTTAGAATCGTCATGGGAGGATAATGCTACGTTCTTTTGGGAGAGCTATACCCAGAAGCTGGCTTCTGAGTTTGGGGAGCTAAAGTCCATAGAAATCTCACATCAGACTCCCATACTTCAGATGTGACACTCGAGTTCCATACGTTGCAATTGGGATCTTAACAAAGCCTCACGAGAACAAAAGCCCGAGTTATTATTCATATATTTGCATTAAATAAGTGAAGCTCAAAGGGTGAAAAGATATGAGTTTTACTATGAAAGGAGTGTTTCTTTACAACAGAGAACTGGGTACCTTACTTTGAGAGTGATTGGGAAATAAGTGTTCACGGGCATATAATGAAATTTCTGACCTCTGATTTCTGGAGCAGTGGTCTGAAGTTTGAATTATTTACAATTATGATAAAGAAAGGCCGGGGGTCTTGGTGTCACGATATAATTTGAAAATAACTTCATACGGTATCCTATTAAATCACTTAGACACTGTAGCAAGAATTACCTCCCATTGTTTGGCTAGGGGAAAAAGGATGTGTTTATCTTTAATTGCAATTTGACCTGGTCCTTCGATATCGTTCCTCCTGAGGGTCAGATGGGTGGAAGCTAATATCCCCAAGTGTCTTAAATAAGATTATCATTTAAGATTTTATCATTTAACGTTTTCCTTCTGAATTTGTCTGCGAAACAATATCCCATATGTGTTACATTACATTTGCTACACGTAGACTGCTTGTCCTCAGTTCTTGCTCTTAACAGTTTAATCAAGTACAAATCGCCAATCCCTCTGTTTGATTTTTTTTCCTTCTTTTAATTTCCCATGTGAACCCCCAATAAATGAGTTCTCAGATTTTGTTTGAACTAGATAATTTTGTTGGACGGAATTTGTCTTGAGAACTAATATAGCTTCTTCTATGAAATTGAAATTAGTTCGCCATGAATTAATCATTTACTTGTGAGTCTAAAAGAAACTTGTGAACTCATGTTTTTAGCATGTGCATGCTGTTTTTGCATAACAGATCTTTACAAACACATAATTTTGGTGGTGTTCTTAATTTGTTTCTTATAGTCTCATACAAAATCTGAAATTGTGACACACCAACACTGACATTAATTTGAGTAGTTTAAGCTATAAAATGCCAGTCATAGATATTTTTTGTTAGATTGGCTTGTCAGTTACCCGGCACTATTTATAGCAACTTACAACAAAAAGGTGGTGTCAGTTGTCAGGAGTTACTCAATATGTGTAGTTAGCTGGTGATCTGAGAGGAATTTCTAGCCTAGTGCTTCTACTTGAGTGTCTTCTGGTAGGGATTATGGACTTACGTTTCTTTGATATTTGTTTGGTCTATACGAGGAGGCTTATAATTAAAATAATGCATTACAATTTTGATGTATTTTCACACTCTTTCTACCTCCATATATAATTGATAAAATTTATTTATTCTATCAATAAGTATGATTTAATATTTCATTGTGCTGAACCATTAAGTCTTGATTAAACAAAGATTATCTATCTGTGTAAATTGAAACTGTTTAATTTCTGCATGACTGTTCTAGCTGTTTGATGTCATTGCAGAAATGTTTCTTTGTATCTTTCTTTCTTTTTTCTTGTAATGATTGCCACCAAGTTGCTGACTTCTTTGCAGTAATGGTTTCATTTCTGTTGTTATTCAGCACCAAAGAAATCAAGAACGAAGCAAATAGACAAAATAGGTCACCTATTTGATACATACTCAAATAAGTCAACAGATTTGATTGAGTAAGTATGTACTAGTTGGAATTATGCCCTCATTTTCAGGTTATTACATATTTTTGTTGTTGTTCGATTTTTAGAATTGAGAAATTAGCATATTGTCTTAATGTATATTCATTTGATTACTTGGAACCATGCTTTATTTCCATGCTTATTTTATGGGATTGTAGTGGATTCTGACTGAAAAATATGTGGTTGGTAGGAACTAGCACTAAGAGCTAATGCCAAGCAATTCTATTAGGCATTTATGTCTGGTAGCTCACAGAAATTGGATTTCTATTTCTGCATACTTGGATATTTGAATTGGGTGATGTGACAATGTGAAATGTCTGGCTTATATTTGGATCTCTATTGGTTTTGCTTTACTTTTTGCACATGGCATGGTGTGGCGTAAAGAAAAGAAGCTCCTGTATACTTATTTATTTACTCTATATTCTCTTTTCCCTTTCTGGCAAGATTATAAATTTTTTCTGTTATCAAATTGGTAATGTTGTTAAAAATTGAGATAATAATAACTGACATCAACAGCACTTAATTTTCTAGTTGGTGGAGAGTATCTTCTTCTTGCTTTCAAGAAATGCTACTAAAAGAAACACATTTATTCAGAGTTTTAACCCCAGTCCTGTCATGGATCCATAGTTTGTAGTGTAGTAACAAGGGTAGAAATATTCGTCGTGCCTAATTTATTTGAAAAGATAATTCTTTAGTAGTGGGCATTGATATCCCTGTTCTGCTTGTCTGTTCATGGGTGAATATCTGCATTCCTTTTGGCTAGGAACTGTCCGGACCTCTGAAAAAACCTATGATAGTTAAAATAATCTAAGATTTGGGCACATCATCTATGTTGTCTCTACTCTCTAAAGTGAATTGATCTCTGATCTTTCTCTATAGAAGAAAATTTAGAAAGTTAAGCATACATTTTCAGCTACAGATTTTTATTTTTTTAAAAAAATTTGGAGCTTGTATCTTGTTTCCTATATTCTAGCCAAAATAACAAAAATAATGGAGGGTGTCATTTATTTAGTTTAATAATGAAATCTGTCTTTTGATGTATGATGTTTTGAGTACTTAATAATATAGACCAATTTGTCAATTATTATTCATATAATTGCTTGGTTGGATGGGTATGCATCTATTAAGTTGACTCCAATTGATGTAACTTTTCAAATTTTGGTTTGTTAGCCCAGCAGGCATTGAATTTCTTTGTTCAGATTTAGGTGTGGACCATACAGACATTAGAATACTGATACTTGCTTGGTATGTTACTTACTGAGTTTTTTTTTTTTGGGTTCTTTTCCTTTATCAAACTGATCTTTTAACTTTTATTAATAAATAAACTTATCAGGAAAATGAAAGCTGAAAAGCAGGGTTATTTTTCTAAGGTAAACATTGTTTCACAATCATTTAGTTGTACTTACTCTACTGAATGTTGTGATACACAAGCATGAATGTCTTATTAATTCCTCATTATCAATTCCATGGACTCACTCATAGTCAGAGGCTCGTGAAACCCTTGCCTAAGTACTTATGTATTAATATTTTGAGGTACCGCACTTTCAAGTATATGTGTACATTTGTTCTATCTCAAGTATTTGGATTTTTTGTACATATGAGAGTGCACATTAAAAGTTTGGGTCTGATGGGGGAACTCTAATACTAGTGAAAGAGATTCAATGGGAGATACATTCTAGACTGGCCTTTCCAACAATGTTGGCAAAGATGGTTATCATTTGCATCTTTTGAGGAAAAGTTAGGTTGAAGTATATAATCAACTTGACCTAGTAAGGGGTGCCTCATAGAACATCATTTGTCTTAATTTGATGATAGGTTTTCATTGCAAAATTTACAAGAAGACAATAATAAAGTGAAACCTGAAGCATTTAAAAGAGGTAAACTCTAAGAGGTTCACATCTGTGTTTTGATTTTCATAATGTTTGTGCTTTGCTACTTTAGAGGTTCATGTTTGCCTTGCCTAGTGTTGTGGCTCTATTTCCATTTGTATCAGATGTGGGCTTGCCTGCAAATCTGCATGAGTTGTTAACTTACTTTTGGATTCTGAAAGAAAAGAAGGAATACAAAATCTTTTTCAAAGTTTGTCAAGTTTGCAGTATCAATGTTTGATTGAGTGCTAAGCAAGAATATGCCATCGCCCTCTAAGATAAGGTCCAACTTCATTATATTGTTGTGCCATTGGTGTTTGTGGAGGAATTTTTTTGGGGGATAATAAGTGTGATTGTCAACTTATGTTGATGTTTCTTTTACCTTTTAGGATGTCTAGTCTGTCATCTTCGTCTATATTGTATTCATTGCATTCTATTTGGTAAATAGTTTCTTTTATAGCAGTTTTGAGATTTGAGACACCCTTCATGTAGTCATTAGTTAAGATGGCTTGAATTTCCGTATCATAATATTATTAAAATAGAATTTGGATATGTCATGATTTCCTTTTTAATTATTTTAATAGGATGAGTGGCAAAGAGGCCTCAAATGTTTAGGGGTTGACACTCTCCCTAAATTAAGAAAAGCAGTCCTTGGGCTGGAGAAAGAGGTATTTTTTGTTATACTTATAAATTAGTTTAAGTTGTCTCACATTCTGATTGAGATTAACAATTAAAAGTTGTTATTTATTTCCTTTATGTGTCCTGACTAGGTGATGAAATCAGGCTACTTTGAGGAGTTTTATATCTATGCATTTCAATACTGCCTAACAGGTAAGCTTGGCATTGGTGGGGAACTGGGGATGTATCTCTTGAAATTTAGACTTATTGTGTTGTGCTCCTGTGTTTCTGTTTTTGTTCATCTCTCTCTAAAATGCTGGAACGTTAAATGACTGTTTCAGAGGAAATGCAAAGGAGTGTAGATATCGAGACCATCTGTGAGCTGTTGAACGTTGTTCTGGGATCCCAATTTCCTACTCAGGTCAATTTACTAATTGAGTATCTAAAGGTAGGTAACATTTTTTATCATGCTTCTTTTTTCTCAGAAGAGATTGACCTGTTTATTGTAAATCCTTATAATCTTCATGGTTATTCTTTTATGCAGTTATTTTATTTGCGTGCTTCATGATTTAAAAATTATGTGCATGATCTAAGGACATTTTTATCTGAAGATCTGTAACATGACAAGTTTTGTGACGGAAGAGTGTTTCCCCCATTACACCTTTTATTATGCACATCATGTTTTCAGTCTGAAGATGTTGATCAAAAGAGATTTAATATCAAGATATTTTTACATGAATTATTTTCTTATGGTTGAAATAATTTTATGGCAGATACAAAATGACTACAGGGCTCTAAACTTGGATCATTGGAGAAATTTTTACCGTTTCTTTAAGGAGGTAATGCTGTTGCAACATTTCCTCAGATTTTAGTACTATGCATGCTTTTTACTCCTCAGAGTTTATTATCGGGGGTTAATTAGGGGTCCCTGCAAACTATAAGTTATTGGCCAAGCATGAAAAATGGTAGTTTAATTTTGGAGGAAACATGCAGGATTACTTGTTCAAAATTGTGCTCTCTTCAATATTTACCATTAGTCCCCCTTTGCCATAGTCGTGAATTGAGGGTGCTGGTGCTTTTCACCTCCATTCATATTTCGGCCAGTTAATTACGAACAAGAAGATCATGTTAGCTCTCTGCAGATGTGGTCTCTGCTACAATGTAAATTGTTTATTAAAATACACTATATTGTTTGTGATAAATGGGTACTTGTAGAATTGACTGATAACAGTAGGCAAGCCTTGTTTCATAAAGTAGCATGCAGAAAAATGTTATGACTTTTTGTTGCTGCCAGGTAAGCTTTCTAGATCTTCAAAGGTATGACCCCACTCAAGCCTGGCCAGTGATCCTCGACAGTTTTGTTGAATGGTTGAAAGAGAGAGAAAATAAAAATTAGTTTCTTGCTCCCTGAAATTTTGGTTCATCTTGCACCACTGACTTACGAGCCAGAATACTGTTTGAAGTAAGATTTACAATTGTATATGACTGTTCTGATTGATATTTTTTATGGGTTTTTCTGCGAAAAGTTGTTATACACAATCCTATGTAACATCAACTTCATATAGTGCCAAAGCTATCTCAAATTTTCCTGCTGACAATGAGATACTGTTGTTAAGCAATTTTGTTACGTACTCTTTGTAACATTTCTCCATATGATATTTATTCCATTTATTAGGCTTCTTCCTGTTTGTCTGTTCATTCCATTGATATGCTTAGGGCTTTATATTGGCTGCAAGTAATTGAAGAAAGATTTAGATATACTTGTTTTAAGTTGTGTCTTAACGTGTGCAATCATTTCTGGAAGATGAAGAGTTTAATGGTTGTTCACTCTTAATTACCATTACTTTTTCATACCTTTCGTGTGTATAATTATCCAGAAATATAATGAATGCATTTACTGTGTAACCCCCCTTTTTTTCTCCCCCCTTTCCCCATTGAGCAGTTCCTTTTCCTTTCAAATGGGAATGGTGTGAGAGCAAGCCGTTTCTTGACTTAAGTCTACTTGTTCAGGAGCCAAAAATGAGAGTTTTTTTCCCCCCCTTGGGCACTAGCTGCATATCTGAAGTTCTGCTTTGTAGATTTCTTCATTCAGCACATTAGGAGAGGGGTCATGGGTTTCCGAAACATGAACCCCAAATAATTAGATTCATTCCATTCTCAGCTGTCCAAGATTTTGTTTATACCAAGCAAGCGAGTGAGCTGATTTTCACTCATTTGTCATTTTCTCTCTTTATTTTGACCACCATAAGCCATAGGATGTGTTTAAAGGAGAATCGAGGAGAGGAAAGGAAAGATTTGATTTGGACATTTTTCTTGTTTTAGATTTAAATAATAAAACAAATTTCCTTCCCTTCTACTCTATTCTCCTCAATTCAAAATGTAGTCGTAGGGATGGTGATGGTGCGTGTTTGTTGAGGAATGGAGGAGAACTGAGTGCATGTTTTTATAGTTTCATGTAATAGAAATTTAACTTTCAGGATATGCTGGGAAAAACTTGAGCGTGTGAGCACTTAGGCATCCTAGCCTTGCATTGCCTTCATGAGCCCTTGGATATGCTCATGCATCTAATCCAAGAGCTCATTTGAGCAATTTAACGACTATACGTTCAAGTTTTCTATAACATAGTCCTTAACTTTTACCTTTGATAAGGTCTTCTCTTGGCATCACCTTTCGCGAAGTCTCTTCTTGTCCTTTTCTTTTTGTGGGAGTTATGTTTTTATTTTTTATAAATATTTTTGATATTTTTAGTGAGTTTTAGTTTGAGAATTTTTTGTTTTGAAGATCTTCCGCTTAAATCTTCACATTGCAGCAATATGCTTCATAGTTATGTAAACGAATACATGTTTTTATATAAAGGACTGAGAGGTGTGTTACTTTTTTAGTGTATCTTGTGTCTTGTATTTTTTATAAGTATTTTTTGGATGTGTTGGAGGATTCTTGTTTGATCTCTAAAGATACGTTTCTTCTTGTTTGTAAGTTCTTTCTTAAAAGTATATATAGTCATATTTAAGTCATAGACGTAATATTATGTTAAAGCTTAATTTCCAAACTTTAGATCTTTTTGTATAATCAAATCTTGCTAACAAAAGAAAGTCCATCCCATTTATAAGAATTCATTAATACTCATTTTTTTGAGCTATAAATGAATCAAGACTTTTGAAAGTAAAAAGTGAGAAAAGGGGCAAGTTCTCATATTTTGAAATGTAATTTTAGATTGCCTGAACATTTCAAACTCCTTGGACGTTAAGATGGAAGGCTTGGGAAATAATTTAGAAATAGAGGTTGAAGAATTTAAGATTCTAGGTTTCGAATTTGTAGGGGAACTAGAGGATACAGTGAAGATGAGGACCTCATCTCAGGAAGCTCTACAAAAACCCTAATGTAATTGGGATGCCTATGGTTAAATAGGCCACACAACTTCGAAGGGGAGTGTTGTGCATAAATAAGTAGTAGCATCTACTTAATTAATTAATTAGAGATATTACTACTTAACCTCATGTATAAATAAAATACTCAATTAACTGATAAGTCCATTAAGAGATGGTTTAGCTAATTAAAAGCTCTCAAATGTTGTCCATTGTAAAACATGAGATTCTAACAATTCTAATTACACTTTAAAATATTCCTTAGAAAGATCAAAAGCAGTGATGAAGGACTAATTAATTAGGTTGATCTAATAATTAAGATGAGATATAATTGGATGAAAAGTCACACTACAACAATGTTAGCAAATATTGACTGAATTGTCTAATAGATTTCTAACTAGTTGTATTTTTTTCTAATTTATAATTTAATTTTCAACTAACTTTCAGAAGCAAAAATTATAACAGTAAATAAAAGCTGTAACTCATTAAAAAAAATACAATTCATACGATTTTGTAGGTGACTTAAATTGACCAACAGGATTTTTACAGGTGGTGCAAATGGTAGCCATGTGGGCTGACTAATGTTCAATTGGCCAAAGTCAACTAAACTTGTCTTAAAATTAGCACGAATTTGAAGTAAAGCAAAATTTGAGAATTTCAATTGTGCCAATATAAAGCCCACTAGATTTTATTCTTGCCTTTCTGCATATAGATAAATTTTCTTTTTTTTTTTCTTCTTCATTTGACATTTTGTTTTCATTTTCTGAAATCTTTGTCTCGTCATGACATCATTTTTATGTCTAAAGTTGTCTTTATTCTAATGTTTTTGGAGTTGAAAATGAAGCTCGAGTATGTTAATTTTCTTTTCATCCTTTCTTTTCTTTTTGTTTTTTATGTTAATTTTTTTAATCAATTTCTCATATTTTCTTCACTCTGACTTTGAATGAACCTAAAATTCTCTCTTCATTCTTCATTTTGATTAATTTGAGTTTTTGATTTTCTTTGTATGTTAATTTTCTTTTTTTCTAATGTATTTTGCAAATTTATAGAAAGAAGATGAAGAATGAAGTGCAGAGACAGAATTTAAAAATAGAAAATGAATATATAATTATTAATAAGAAATAGTTAGTAAAAATTATCTAATTTTAAAATATAAATATACTTATGAGTCAAAGAAATAAAAGGAAAATTTTGACCCCCAAAAAAATGAGAGTAAAGGGAAAAAATGAAGCAATATAATTTTAAAAAAGGGGTTTATGAAGTCAGACCAATTTTTAGTTGATTTAAAAAGCTGCAATCACTTTTAGAAAGTCAAACATATTGTAGATTTATCGAAACTCACTATTCTACTTCTATAAATCAGCTGCTAACCAATTAATGACTAGCAAAAATGCGACTGATACTCCAACTATTTTTTTTTTGTTGGAAATAATTTTTTTGACTAATTTTACAATTTTTCTAACTAATACTTCAAATTGTTATTTAAACTTTTTGTTATAGTGCCAACATAGTCATAAATCAAGTAAAATCAAGAAGGAGAAAGATGCATGAATGTGATCTCCAAAGGAAGGGAATTTAATAATATCATGCTCAAATGCCACCACATGCAGACTCACTTTAGGGAGAGCTAAGCGTTTAGATCCTCTGCTCATCTTTAGGATGAGTTGGATCAGCTAAATTTTATTTTTTTTAATTTTCATATAATTTTTTTAAAAGCAAAATCTAAAATGAAGATAATTTTTTAATTGTCAACTTAAAAAAATGATGAACGAGGTTCAAAAATAAAATTTAAACTATATAAATCAAATTTGAATAATCTAGAAAAGGGATAAGTAAAGGATCCAAATTTAAAGAGAGGTTTATATATTCCAAAGAATGAGTTTCTTTTCAAAAAGATAAGCTAATGGCAGACCAAAAAGACATAGAAAATGAGGAGTGAAAAGATGTCACAATCTTTAAAAATATTTAATAAAATAGAGCCCACAAATTTGCCAAATTAACAATAATTAAGTGGAAACATAATCAGCCCCACTTACACAAATGTATTAACCACAAGGGTCTACATAGACAATTTTCTTTAGAGGAGAGAACGAAAACCTAAACCTAACACTTTTTTTGTTATTTATTATTTACATCCTTTAAGTGCAGAAAATTTTAGGCTAAATAGGCATGCTTATTCGTACTACATATGCTTTTAATTGGTACCAGACATACTACACAAATATATACTACGTTTGGCATTTAGCTTACCAAGACCTCATATGAGCAAATCTTGAAGCTTGTGACAAAAATTATCAATATAACTGGACTCAAGATGGTTTGGCTAATTAAAATCTCTCAAAGGTTGTCCATTGTAAAACATGAGATTCTAGTAGTTCTAATTACACTTTAGGATATTCCATAGAAAGATCAAAAGCAGTGATGGGAGGTAATTAATTAGGTTGATCTAGTAATTTAGGTGAGATACAACTAGAAGAAAACCAGCATAAAACATAAGGACAGGTGGAAAAGTAAAATTATTAAAGAGACAGACACATGAATGTGGTCTCCAAAGAAGAAGAAGAATAGAATTTAATAGTAAAAAAAATTATAATCAAGGATCCTAGTCTTTTTTATACATACATACATATAACAAAATATTAATATATATAATTGTCAAAACATACTTTTCATATATATAACTAATTTTTTTTAAATGCAAACCATGTTGCTCCGTATTACATAATTTTTTTTTATGTAATTGAGGGATAGAGTCAATGGTTTTGTGTCTCTTTATATATATATTTTATTTTTTTATCAGTGTTTCTTTATAATACATTTTTTATTTTGTATTTTAATTTGAGGGACATGAAACTGTGGCTCCACATCCCTCTATACTAATTTTTTATTTTTATAATATTTAAGGGAAGCAGAGCCTCTTTAATGTTTTCTTGTTTTTTATTTTATTTTATATGATTTCTTTTATATTTTTAAAAATACATCATTAACCCTAGGGTTAGTGATTAGGTTAGTGAAATATCACTAATTGAATCAATGAAATATTATTGATCCATTCAGTGATATTTTGAAGTTTTCAAACGTGGAGTGTAATATTCCACGTCTAATAATTTCAATATATATAACTTGGGTGGATTTCACAATTTTACTATTGTGCCATTTCTTCTTTGACTCTTATATTTTGGTTGATCGCACTTTGTATATTTTCTTCACTTGTTCTATTATGTTTCTTTCATCTTCTTCAATAAAAAATACACATAACAAGTATAACTATTAAAATACTTTTATAAATATTATATACTATAAAAATATTAAATTATATTTTATCAATATTAAATATTAAAATTTTTAAATTTAATAGATTGTAAAAACATTTAATAAAAATTATTAAAAATAAAGAACCTATTCATAAAATAACATCTTAAATTCAAATAACTTAATAATAATAAATTAACTTCAAGAATAAAATTTATATTAAATATTTATTATAACCAATGCCATAAATTAAATAAAATGTTAAAACAAATTAAACTTATAATTTGTAACATCAAATAAATAATATTTACATAAAAGTTTATAAAATATATTTTCAAAATGAATAAAAAATTAATATTATTGTTTTGGCTATTTCAACCATCTTTTAATTTTAAAATGTATGTGCATATTTTTAAAATAAAATAGTAAATTATATAGTTCAAACTTCTTTTAAAGAGGGGAGAATATTTTACCTTAAGTTATATTATTTGTTTCTAAAAACATCGAATTTATTTCAAGTCTAACATTGTGACTTTGAAAATAAAAAATCATAAGATTACCATCTTTACCCTCTAGCTTTTTCCTTTCATCATAATCTACAACTTCACAGCAATATAAAATCAAAATTCACAAAAGAATCACTTGCATGGCCTGGCTAGCTTGATCCTACCTAGTTGATGTCGGGTTGGGATAGGTTCAAAAAAAATTTTAAAAAATTGAACAAGACTTGGCCAAGATGGGCTTCAGCCCAACCTTTTGACCTTATCGAGCTTAACTTAATCCAACATGTATATATTTATTTATATATAAAAAGATAGAGGTTAAATTGAAACAATTTTTTAAGGATTTTTTTATAATTTTGGTTATATATTTTATAAATTATAAATAATTAGAGGGTTTAAAGCCCCTTATTAAGACTCTCTTGAGTATAATTATCACATTTAGATAAGAGAAAATGAGATTAAAAAAATACATATTTTTTAAAATTTTAGCTACTATATTTGTACTTTTTTAAATTTCTCCTTTAAACTCATATTTTTTCACGTGTATTACATAAATTTTGAAAAAAAAAAACATATAAAAAAGTGATCATATATCTAAAATAGTTAAGCAAACATAAAAATATGTACTTTCAAAGTTTTAAAGTTTTTCAAAAAAAAAAAACATGTTTGGCCTAATTTGGCCTGATGAATCTGTCTTTAGCCAATAATGAACAGGTCAAATTTGAGTTGGGCCGAGTATTAGGATAAAAATTTTATTCTGAATTCAATTCTGGTCGGGACTCAAGAGGGAATGATTTCCATCCCATCCTGATTCATGCACACTTCTAAAATCACCCAATTACAAAAAGTCAAAGATTATTATTTAAGTAATATTTATTATTTTTTAAAAAATATATAAGTAAGGATTAGACTTTTGACTTAAAATATACATATATTATTATAAATAAATGATTGTACAGGAGAAATTATTTATATTATTAACTAAGTAAGATGAAATATTTGAGTTATTGTTTGTTTTTTAATGATAAAAGAGTTAAAAATTAATTGAATTACTTGACAATTGAAGCTGTATACATAAATCAAACCACTAATAAAGCGCTTAATTTCAAAAAAAGTATTAATATATATTTTAAATTTTATTACAATTTTGACACAATAATTCATATTTCCTGGACGCTTGTGACTTGTGCAAACGGCGAGATTGTGTAGGGTCCACATTTCGCTATTGTACCATCATGCTTTTCGATAGATGCAATAAGAGCAACAATGCCCCTCGCATTGCCAATAGTGCCCTTTCTTAAATCCTAATACTACAATTTAGTGTCAATCCTTATCGTCGTGGCCCTTTGTTACCCTGTCAACGAAGTACCTCATACTGCAAATTTTAGTTGGCCCATAAAGTGGACAAATTATGTGACATATTCAGTGACGATCGCAAACTCCATAATGGATGAACGTGAAAACAGAAGCAATTGTCGATGTGCTCTATATAAACACACACACACACACACACACACACACACACACATATATATATTTACATCCCATTTGCATCGATGCCGTGATATTCAAATCCACTCTCCAATAGTTACAATGGCCGCCTCGCACATGCCTCGCGTTATACTTGGAACCCTAGGCCTTGAGGTATCCACTTTAATTACTTCTCCTTCTTAACTTTTTTTTCTCTTTTCGTTATTTGCTCTTCGATTTGCAGAATTACAGCTAATTAAATTAAATTTGAGTATTTATAATGATATTATATACAATTTCTTTAGTTATTTTCTTTTCCTCTCTTCGTATCAAATGTAATTTTCTAATTGCATAAGCTTTGTCATAAGTATTTTGATCATTCAATTGATAGGTTTCAAAGTTGGGATTTGGCTGTATGGGACTTACTGGTGTCTACAATGAACCTCTTCCTAATGAGGTTGGCATATCTATTATCAAGCATGCATTCAGTAAAGGAATCACATTCTTTGATACCTCAGACTTTTATGGAGCCAATGCTAATGAAATTTTGGTTGGCAAGGTGAGCAAGGATGTCCTTACACATTCACACTTTGGTCACAAAAGTGAAAGGATTTCTTTACACATATTCACATAATTAGAAACTTTATTTTTAACTCATACTTTTATTTCCTTATATTCAATAGAACAGTGCACTGCTCTGTTTAGTCTATGAAGTCAAACAATATCACTTATCTTAGTGGTGTCCCAAAAAAAGAGAGTATTTCAACATTGCTTGCTTCCTAACTGTTTTAGATAAGTGTATTATGTAATTTCAAGAAATAAAGCATGATATGGTAGAATTTTGGCCCTGGTTCATGAAATAGGCTATGCACTTGAAAAAGATATATGACTAGCTCTCTATGAAGGAAATACTTTGTGCAATGAGGGGACAAAAAAGATTTGGAAAGCTAGAGCAATCTCTCAATGTTATTGCAGTTGAAATTTCTCTTTAAAATTTTCACGCATGTTAAAGTGACTAAACAAATAAAAGTACTTTTTATTTGAATGTGTCATTTTAAATTGTTTACATCGTGTAATGGCTCAGTGCCATGATTTTCTTTTAAATATGTCTTCTTCTTTTTTTAATTTGGTTGAGCAGGCCTTAAAGGAGCTACCTAGAGAAAAAATTCAGCTGGCAACAAAGTTTGGCATTGCAAATGCTACAAATTTCTCTAATATACAGATCAAGGGTACACCTGAATACGTGCGTTCATGCTGTGAAGCCAGCTTGAAACGCCTTGATGTGGAATACATTGATCTCTATTATCAGCATAGGGTGGATACATCAGTACCAATAGAAGATACGGTTAGTGATTTCTTCCTCTAATGCACCCTGTGAATTTTTAGTACTATTATGGCATCTTACAGTGGTATACTTTACTAATGAGTTTGTTGCGTTGTAGGTAGGTGAACTTAAGAAACTAGTGGAAGAGGGAAAAGTCAAATATATTGGATTATCAGAAGCCAGTCCAGATACAATTAGAAGAGCACATGCGGTTCATCCCATCACAGCCGTGCAAATAGAGTGGTCCCTCTGGACTCGTGACATTGAAGAGGAGATAGTTCCGCTCTGTAGGTTAGTTCTACTTCCTGTCTAGGTTGTTAAAATTACAACTCTCTCATAATCCTTTGTTCATAGAATTTCATTACAACAGCTTGAAGAGAGGGTTAAAAAAATAACCAAGACTTGGTCACTGCTGTTTGCATGTTTGTCGTTTGAACCAGTGCCTCTGATAATGTGAGTTCACTTTCTTGGTGGATTTTTGCTGCAGAGAGCTTGGTATTGGAATAGTGCCATATAGCCCTCTAGGTCGTGGCTTTTTTGGTGGCCGAGGAGTTGTGGAAACTGTGCCTGCAAGTAGCTCTCTGGTACCGAATATAACTATCTCTTACGTTTGTTTTTTAATCCTTAGTTGAACATTAGTTTAGTTTGTTTCTTTTTCCTTTAATTTTTTATTTTTATAAATTACTGTCCTTATTATTAAACAATGTGCATTTGTTCATTAAAATGGCCAATACTTGTCTCTAAAGAACATTGCTGCAGGGTAATACCATGCATTGTTTTCACATTATTGCTAAATTAAAAAACTTAAAGAGCAAAACAATTTTCTGTTTTTATGATAGAAGAACCGTGGTTGTTTGATGGTTGTTTCATATATCAGAACTCGTATCCTCGCTTTCAAGCAGAGAACTTGGAGAAGAACAAGAAAATATATGATCGAATAGAAGGCATTGCTAAGAAGCATCAGTGCACTCCTGCTCAGTTAGCATTAGCATGGATACTCCAACAAGGCAATGACGTTGTGCCTATCCCTGGTGAGTGGTTCCCAATATTCCTCTTAAAACTCACGACTCTGAATCCGAGGATTAAGGCTTCTTGTTATTGTTTTTACTATCTAAATAAATCATATGCACTGTATATGTTTGTGGGTGTACTAGTGCCCTAGTCAAATAAGACAATGTACTTTATTAATAAAGGTTTCTTCCCAAGGTCATTGCTGAGAAATGAACCGCAAGTCATGCCAAACAATGAAGGATGAACGCAAGACTTAATGGTGGATAGAAGTATAGAACTAGAATGTAATTCTCTTTGAATAAGCCGTGACTCGTAATTGTACTTAGATCTCTCTGCCCACTTGAAGTATGAAAAAGTATATATATGTAGTTTTATATTTCGTTGTGTTAAAATAGTATGTCAGATATTCAAATTCATTACTGCAACATAAGGTTTGCGCCATTTTCTGTTTATATCATTTGTTTCCAGTGTAGTTATTGTCTTAATATTTGTCCATCTAATCTGTTGCAGTCGTATATGCTTTTTGTTAGCTAACATAAATTTTCTGGACCTTTTCAGGAACAACTAAGATTAAAAACCTAGATCAAAATTTTGGTGCCTTAGCAGTTCAACTTTCAGATGATGACCTCAAAGAAATTTCTGAGATAGTTCCCATTGATGAAGTGGCAGGTGTTCGACACTTCAAGAACATTGACCACTTCAGCTGGAGGTTTGCTAACACACCACTAAAAGATTTTGGGGTCTCAACTTGAAGCACTTGAGAGTCCTTTTTACTTGGAAAATGTTGTAATTTGTGTCTTAAAGGCAACTATGTCGGCAAATATCAGTAAGTTATTAACGGACGCTCCAGAATCCAGATGTAGATCTGAATATAAGTAAAACTTGAATTTGCGGAAATGAATATGATAAATAGTATCCTAGGTTGGATGCTTTGAGATTTGGGTATTTCTAAGTTCTAAATTATTATACAACTATGTACTTTGTAATATATCCAAAATTATGAATTATAATATGAAAGAATACGGGATTTGGCTTTGCATGTTCACATGAATATATGTTATGACTTGTAAAACATTTGACCAATAAAAACTAGTTAGCAACGACATGGGATGACGGATTCGGTGGTGGAACTTCATCGGCAGATAAAATTAGTTGAAGATTTGATGTAGTTAATGATTCTGTAACTGTAAAATTTTTTAAAATAAATTACACTAACCTTTATTAAATTTTGATTAAATTATATTTAATATTTTTTATATTAAAAATTATACTTGATTTTTATAATATTAAACTGTTAGGAGATTGAGTATAATTTTTAAGATAAAAAAATATTACATATAATTTAATCAAATTTTGAGAAAAATTAATACAAGTTATTATTTTATTATTAAATAAATAAATGAGAACAAAATCCGATGTAGAACTAATGAGAAAGAGAAAAGATGGTGGTAGCACATTAGTATCATGCCTTAAAAGTTAGATCGTGTTTGACCGGATGAAAGAGGAAGGTATAGAAAAAGAAAGGGGAATGAATTATATATATATATATATATATATGTGTGTGTGTGTGTGTGTGTGTGTGTATGTATGTATGTATGTATTAAAAGTGTGTTTGATAGGTTAAAAGAGGAATGTTTGATTTTGTCCCATGTTTTTGTGATGCTTTTCATTGCATCCAAATTGGTAATGAAAGTCACTATTGAAAAAAGAAAAAAAAAGAAAAAAATACTATTTGCCCTTAATGATAGTAATCTTTTAATCTAAAGACGTTAAATATTAAAGTTATTTTAAAAAATCTAAAGACAAAAAATTTTAACTTAAAGTTCTTAATTATAATTTTATGGTGCAATTAAAACTTTTTGTTATTAGGCCTTTCAGAATAATTTTAAAATTTAAGGACCTTAGGTATAAAATTATAGATACCTTTAACTATAATTTTTCTTTTTTGTTTTATGGTAATTAATAAAAATTACTTTTTTTTAATATTTTTGGCTTCAAAAGTATCTTGGTTATTTGTTCACCTTTCATTTTTTATTCTTGTACTATTTTTACTCTACTGAATATTAAAATAGAAAGATATTCTTATTCTTCTCATGTCATACCAAATATGACTTTAGGTTACAGGATTCCATTTTGTTATTTTTATTCTCCTTTCCATTCATTTAAATTTTTTCTATACACTAACTAGACAAAAGACAATGTAGAAGGTAAAGTGGTATAACATTGCATTCTCTTGATGTAATGGTTGAACCAAGGAACAATCATGTTATTGTTACAACACATACAATGATAAGATAAAATCCTTCACGAAGAGAAAGAAGAAGTAGAAGACAAGAAATAGCAATCAATGTTAGAGGCTTAGGGAGGTTGTTTTGGAAGTCAAGTTTGACATTTATTTCTTGTTAAATAAGATAGTAGAGGAAGATGAAGAAACTTTAATTTTTTTTAACAATAGCTTCTCTTGTAAATACACATTGTTAACTATCAATTTTATATGATATTTTACATATTTTCTAAGGTTAATTTTAGTAAAGTTTTGATTCTCAAGAAGTTATTAGTTTTGTGTTAGTTTCTAATTAGGTGTGTTTAACCTAGTTTAATTTTAGTTTTAGTAGTTTAGTTGGTAGATTTTATTCCATTTGATATTGAATAATAATCAAGGGAATTTTTGGTGTCTTTCTATAAGGTCTAAATGATATTAAAAGTTAAGTTTTGGGGTTGTTAAGTATCTAAGCCATGAAAATGGGAGTCTTAACTTCAAAAAGTGCATAAAATAAAAAGGTTAAAATCCAAGCTACAACCCTAAAAATATGGCTTTGCCATCCTAAAAGGCAAAAATAGAATAATGAAAATCCAAGTCGTAACCTCTAATTTTTGAGTTGCAATGCATCTAATTAATACACATGTAGTAGATTTTAACCTAATTTTGGAAGGAATATAAAAGGGACAACAAAGGGAGATGGTTAGGAGACACTCTATGCAATTTTCAAAAGCAAAAGAGGATTCTAAGGCTACAAATAGTAAGAGGAAGTTTAAAGATTGTGGAAGCTATAAGATCACTCCTTGTTGCTTTTATTCTTTTCGTTTCCTTTGCATTTTACCATTGGGATTGTTGTTTGCTTTGATTTTTGTGATGATTTCCTTTGTTATGAGCAACTAAGCTTTTTGGCTCTAAAATTATTATGAACTTTTATATGGATTAGAGACTTATTACCCTTTTTACATGTTATTAATGGTTCATATATGTTTATTCAATTCTTCTCTTCATGCTTTCTGATTGATCGGCCACCAATTGGATTGTTACAATGTTCTAATTGAACTTATAAGAGGGATATTATAATTGGACCTTGAATTGAATTGTGTAAGTAGTTGATGCTTGTTAAATTGAGTTGAAAGCTTTACTTAGGAGATAGGAATATACTTGTAACTCCACATAGCCTAAATAGGGAATTGTGTAATTGATAAAGTTAGTTTTAATTCATAAGAAATTGTAGATTTGACTAAGGATCATGTTTATAGGTAACCTGGAAAAGTGTTTATAGGTAACTTAGAACCCTATGCTAGCACATGCACCGTTAAAAGCAAGACTTAGAGGGATAGTTTAGGCCTCCATGAAGTATAAAAAGGATTAATAATCTTAGACTCCTTTACCTATTGAGTTTTACCTAAACCACTTTACTTTATTTCTTTCTTTGATTTTGCAAAATTTATTTGGCTTTTTCACATCATCTATCAATTTTAGGGTGCCAATTTTACTATTGATAGGAATTTCAATTAAGAAGTCCTCGAGAAAATGATATCTTACTTACTTTTATATTACTTGAAATAATATACATACTTATGTGCGAGTTGTTGCATTTGTTGGAAACACATGTGTAGATGTAGTAGAAACTAGATAGATAGGTGAAATGTGGAATAGACAAATGTAACACATTTATTTAAGGAGTGCTATGCTTTCTAATTGTTTATCAAAGTAGCAAAATTTTGAGCATTAAAATTTTTTGACTATCTATCAAATAACTAATTTCATATATTTAATATTCATAAATTATAGAATTACAAATGAAATCATCATAACATTCAGTTACTAAAATATAAAAGTACAATTAGTTCATAAACTACACCACTAAAGACATATTGGTACCTCATTATTTTTGCTTTAAATATTAGAAAATAACAACTATTTAGTCATTTTGGCTTGCTAGAATTAACATTAATGCCCATATTGACTTGATTCTAGTATATCTTAATCATGTTAATCTATCATCAATATAGTATCTTTTAAATTGAAGTCCTTATCTAAATACATCAACAAGTGTAGTAAGAATTTATCTTAATAAGGACACAATTTAATTTTGAAAACTAGTGATAATCCAGCTACCACGTGAGTAGAAAGCATTCTTTTCTTAATTCTTTTGTCTATGACATATAAGAATAACAAATACAATACAATGGATAGATATAGATACAAAAACATTTATGTATAAGGACATAACGATACAAAATATATAACTATATATATAACATGTTCAACTATATTATAATAGCAATATACTAAATTAACCATATTCAAGTATAGTCAAATATTATATGTTGTATGGCAACTAATATATCATATAGAATTACAACTAGAAATAATAACATAATTATGGCTAAGTCTTTCATAAGTACAATTTTAGTATAATCGTAATAGACTCAATTTCTCATATTTGTTATCCATGTATTTGTATAAACTTAATATAATTTAGTATGTCGTTATCATCATTTCATTCATAGAACCTAAATAGTACTCTAATAAGTATCCTCTATACATATTCTTTTAAATAGATGTAAATAATCCTATCTGCTTAGTGTGAGACATAAGTTTTTAATATTATCAAAGAAAAAGAGTATTCTCCTTAATTATTATGATCAACATAATTACTATTGACAAGAGTAAATATAATTGGGGTATCTTTTAGAATAGATCCACAAACTTTAACATGGAACTTAAAGCTTGTAGTTATAAGAGCGCTTCTCAACTCTCTTGTGACTCCATGTCACAATATTGTCCTTGGGAGAATAAGACTTTAATTCATGAAGGACTCTAACCCTCAAGTTGATTCCAAATAATCGTATCCTTCCTTTTATATAGATAGTAACTTTATCTTTGTAAATAAAGACCACCTTCTATTAGAATTTCCTTCCTTGAGAATCATATCTTTTGAAAACTTATTATAAATTTAGGAATTCATAAAATCTCATATGCAATATAAAGTATTAGTAGTCAATGAGAGCATAAATCACATTCAAAAAATAAAAGTATAGATGACAAATAGATCATTCACAAAATATTATTATACATGCTTCTAAAGCTAGTTTAAGAAATTATTAATTATTTGTACAAATTCTAATGGAACCCTTTGTCCTATTTATCATGTCTTTTGATGTTTTTTATGTTTTAATTAAGTCTATGTCAAGTCCATGTCAAGTATTTTTAATGTTAAAGTTATCTGTACATAAGAATTATTTTAAATTTAGGCATCTATGCATAAGAATCAAAGTATTTCAATATCATAGTTGTTTATGCATAAGAATAATTTTGTGTTCAATCTTTTATGTATATGTTTTTAAATATTCTTCTTTACACAAATAATTAAATGACATATTATTTGAATTTAATTTGCAAGGTCCCAAGAGAATTTACCAAAACAAATAATAACTTATAAATGAAACATACTAAGAATTAGAATAATTCTTAAATTAAACATACTAAACTTATAATAATAAATTTTTAAATTGTTCAAACCAAGCATTTAATAAATTCTTAGATTATTCCTATTTAATGATAAAATCATACATTAATTTTAACATAGTTATAATTATAAAAAAAAAACTCAACTCAAACCTAAATCCATAATTTCTCCTAAATTTTACTATTGTAAAGAAGAGAAAGATGAAGAGAATTAAAAAAATAATGAAAAAATAATGTTCAAAGAAATATAAATTAGTCTTATATACTTAAAAAATAATTGTGTTCTTGTCTTATTTTTTCTAAAATTAGCTTTGTCACATTCTTTTTCTTCTTCTTCTCCCTCTTCTTTTTTCTCTTCCTCTCTCTCTCTCTCTCTCTCTCTCGTCCCAGCCTCCCTCTCGTCTCGCCTCACACTCTCTTCTCTCTACTCGTTATTTTTTGTCCTGTCAGTATGGAGAATGGAGGCGATATAATACACTCGATGGCGATTTCCAGATCACGCCAGGTGGAAATATATGTTTACGGTGGGATCTTCTTGCTTAGTCGCCAAGTTCAATTACATTTAATGCATGGATATCATTCTGAAGCTAACGTGAGGTGCTGATGAAAAGGCCCCCTCATCTAATATCTTCTATATAATAGATATAATATTATATGTTCCTTTATGAAGTTTTTATCCTTGATGGCGTCATTTCTTATATTAATGTATATAAACGTTATTATTATATTATATATGATATTATATTATATTAATCGTGTATTAACATGCATCATTGCTTTTGTAATTCATATTATATTAACTTATATTATTATATTATTTTTCTATTTGTTTATAGGTATTATAACTTTCCTATACTTTGGTTTAGATATATATTTTAAATATTATTTATTTATTATAATATTTTTTTTTTATAATGACACTAATGTAATTTTCATATAAAATTGTTTTATCAATCATGACTTGACTTTAATTTCCTGATAACATACTAAGCTTCGAGGGCAAGGCACGAGGGATCAAATGTAGATTCTCTCCTTTGCTTTTCTCTCTGGTATTATTTTTTCTATAGAATCATTTAAATTAAAATTTAGATGATTTACATTTTTTATTTTTAAATTAAAATATTTTTTTTAAGCTCACAGCTAAAAAATTATGTTTGTTTTACATCTTGTATCTTCTAACAAAATCTTATTTTTAAAATTAAAAAAATAAATAAATCTATTCAGATTTTTTACTATAAAAGCCATCACTGAAGACACTGCTGAAGATCCGATTCAGTCAGGGAAAAGTAAGAGTTGGTGACTATTGGCAGTGCCATGTGACTTACGAAATTCCTATGTGGTGCTGCCACTTATATATTCACGTGTCCGGCTTGTTTTATTATGACGCGCGAAATTGACATTTTGTTGAACAAATTGTGATCTTTTATTTCATCTGGTGGCTCCCATTCTTTTGTTTCATTAGATGCAAAAAATATGGATCAATTTCACAACTCAACAAGATCCAGATTTTATATTATAAGTAGAGTTTTACCTTTTTATTTTTAAAATTAATTTAAAATAAATAGCTAATATTTTATATCATTTTAATATAAGTAAGTTCTATGATAGTAAAGTTTAGCTTTAATTGCTATTTGAAAGGGCTAAAAACAATATTTCGTAATAATTTTATAAAAATTATTTTCAAATATATAATTAATTGATAAAAAAACTTTGAGTATAAGTTAAAATTTGTTACAATATTAAAAATTCATAATATTTTATATCAAATTATTAAAATAAATAAACTAAATTTAAATTAAAATAAATAATATATAAATAAAAATTAAAGACTCATTAAGCTAAAAATGATATAAAATTAGATTGAAATAATATATTAATATATTTTTATGACATTTTGTCAATTAATTCTATATTTGAAAATAATTATTTGTGAGATCTTACAATATAAAAAATATGTTAAATTTTTAATATTGTAAAAAAATTTAACTTATAATCAAAGACTTTTATCAATTAATTCTATATTCGAAAATAATTATTTGTGAGATCTTACAATATAAAAAATAGGTTAGATTTTGAATAGTGTCAGATAATTTTATGAAAATTATTTTCAAATATAGAATTAATTGATCAAAACTCACATATTTTTTTCTAGTAATAAAAATATATTATTTCAATCCAATTTTATATAATTTTTAACTTACTGAGTCTTTCATTTTATTTATATATTATTTATTTTAATTTAACTTTAGTCTATTTATTTTTATAATTTGATATAAAATATTTTAAATATTGTAAGAAAATTTTAACTTATACTCAAAGACTTTTTATCAATTAATTTTACATTTGAAAATAATTTTTATAAAATTATTACGAAATATTATTTTTAGCTCTTTCAAGTAACAATTAAATCTAAACTTTATTATAATAAATTTAATTATATTAAAATGATATAAAATATTAGTTATTTATTTTAAATTAATTTTAAAAACAAAAGTGTGAGACTTTACATAATGATATCAAATCTGCAGAAGGATCTTGTTGGGTAGTAAAATTGATCCAATATTTATTGCATCTGATGAAACGAAGGAATAGGAGTCGTCAGATGAAATGAAGGGTCGCGACTCGTTTAATATGATGTCAATTTCGCGCGTCAACATGAGACAAATCGGACGCTATATTCACATACGCTGCATAGATTTCCATTAGGTCCCATCATCATCATCATCATTCTACTATTTCAGCACCTTCCTAACGGAAGCGAATTGATACAATACTATATCTTATATTATATTTATTAAGTTTTCTTATATTTCTTTATTTATTTTCTTTTAATTAAATCTTTTATGGTTCTTACAATTTTTTTGTCAATAAATTTAACTTAGTGTATTTCCAACATCTCTAAGAAAATATCTTTTTTAGACAACATTTATCAAACCATATTTATTATTTAACAAATTCTAATTTTGTTAAATGATTTAATATAAATTTCTTTGTACCTAAATGTTAGAAAAAATCCCATACTATTCTATATAATCATTAACTAAATAATTTTTTATCATTTAATTCATCTAATATTAATTTAATTAGAAGTTCAATTTTGAAGATGTTACAACAAACACAACAATAATTGTAGTATAGACCGTAAAGATTCCTCAAGTCAAACTTGGAAGCAGGGGCCTTAAGGTGTAATCCCTAGTTTCCCTCTTGGTTCTTCATCCATGATTCATTTCCTTGTGAATCACTCTTCAATTTTTCTATGTTGTTATCCCTTCATCTTTTGTACTTCAGCTTAGACAACAGAACTTCAACTTTCTAGATATTAAAAAAAAAACAGCATTGCTGTATATTGATTCTTTCCCATAGTTTATTCTTGTTCATTTCTAAATATTACTACTTTGTGTATATGTTGGATGAGTATGACCCTTGTCTTTACAGATTTCCAAGTCAGGATTGGTTGTATAGGGTTTGTTGGAGTCTATAACACTCTGTCCTTGAAGAGGTTGGAGTCTCAATTATCAAGGACACATTCAATAAAGGGATTATATTCTTTGATACATCAAATACTTATGAAGCCAACACTAATGAAGTTTTGGTAAGAAAGGTAATAAAGATATATCTTTATGACTTTACCTAATTTACATTGGATGTGTCCAACTGCATTACCTATCTATCAATTTGAATCATTGTATTATTATTAAGTCCTCCCATATTTCCCTATATCCAATAAGTGATTAGCTTAAAAAGATATAACTTTAACAATATCTTTTTATTTGCTTTTGCATAAATATATGTGCAATCAGTCACCATAAACAAGAAAATAGAGCCTTAAGCACAATATACTAGAATTTATTGTCTTTGTTTAATATATTACTATCTTGGTAATGAAACATATTTAGTTCCTTATGAGAGAAATACAATGTGCAATGACTATAAAACAAGGTTATCAACATTTCAATTAAATTACACTATTTCCTTCTTCTTTTTCTTCTTCCTAAAGTTTCTTCAATTAAAGCATTAAATATGTGAAGTTAACTCAAAAAAATAACTTGCACTTGGGAAGGAAACTGTATGGTGCATATTACACCAAGAGAGAGAGAGAGAGAGTAACGAGAGTCAATTCATTCAATAACCCTAAAATACAAGTTGTACTACTATTTATAACTTATAAGAGTAATATGAATCATATCAAGTAGTTATATTTTAATTATTAGAATTAAAAACTAACTAGTTATTTCTTTTTTTATTAACTAACAACTAATTCTCAAGTAACAATTATCTCTCCCCTCAAAGATAATCCCTGACCTCAAGGATGGTTAGTAGGAGTTGTACTTGGGAAGTCTAGAAGCTAACTTTGAATGGCTAGCAAATCTTCCTATGAAACATTTTTATTGATGTTGTACTTCCAACAAATTAAGACTAGTGTCATTGGTAAATTCCCCCTCTTAACCATCTTTCAAGCTAGGATCTTCTCTGGTTTCATGACAAAATGCCCTTGAGTATCAACTTGAGGAAAATTGGAACTAATTGTCTTGGGTATCATGGCATGCCTCTTTAACAAAGAGAGATGAAACTCCAAATGTAATATAAAATTATTAGGTAATTTCAATAGATATGCTACTTTTCCAATCGTCTTCACCACTTTATAAGGTCCAAAAAACCATGTAAGTGGTTTGTGTAATGGTGAATTGTTAAATAGGTTCATTTAAAAGGCTTGTTGTTTCAAATAAACCTATTCACCTACTACAAATTCTCTATTGAACTATTCTATTTTGAGTTCGATGAAGATGTTGTTTCAACAATTGAATAATGGCCTTTCTTTTTTGATAACTTTTTTGTCTATTACATTATTAAAAGAATCATCAGTTAGGCAAGGCATATGCACTAGTGGAGCTACCTTAAAGACAAGTTGGAAAGAGGTCATACCTATAGCTAAGTGAAAAATGGTGTTATACCATAATTCAACTAACCATTTTAACTATTATTTTAAATGGTCACCAATCATACAGTATAGATAACACTCTAAACACATGTATAACACATCTATTTGGCCATCCGTTTAAGGATGGTAGGTTAAAAAATAAACAAGCTTGACCTTGTAAAGCCTAAATAATTCCTTCCAAAATTTTTCATAGAAGATTAGATCTACCCATAACAATTGGCGTAGGAAATCTATGTATTTTTACCACGTTATCCATGAATAACTAAGCAATGTCCACTGCAAAATAATGGTGTTGGAGGGCCATAAAGTTTGTAGATTTACTGAACCTATCCACCATTACTAAAATCATAGATTTATTATAAGATTTTGGTGGGTCTCCAATGAAGTCCATGGACAAATTAGTCTAAATGGTTTCAGGAATTGGAAATGGTTGAACGAGACTTGGAGTAGCTAAGTTTTCATGTTTAAATCAATGACAATTCTCACAAAATTTTTAATATCCTTCTCTAATCCTTTCAGATAGAAAATAGAAGAAATTCTCTTATTCTAAAATGGCCTCCAAGAGCATCCCTATGGAAATATTACAACAAATGACTTCTTAAATCTATGTTAACACTTACTACTAACTTTCCTTTCCTCTTTAATGTCTAATTAGCTCATGAATAGTGAGGATGAATATCAAAATCATTCTCTAGTTTCTTTATCAAGGCTTTAATCTTATCATCATCCCTTCAATACTTTCATTCTTTAGAAGTCAGATTAAATGTCATTGATGTGATGGCTAAATGGCATCCTTGTTCCTCTATGTGTTTCCTTCCAAAAAATGTATATGCTACTACATTTTCTTTATCCTTTTGATATACTATTTCATTACTCAATCCCTATAATTTGTGTAGCCATTTATACTAATGTTTATTCTAGTAGACACTTCAATGCTAAATGATCAGTCTTTATGACAAAAGCTAAAAAATTGTTTTTTTATGAACAAAGAAATTTGCTTGCAAAGGCTATAGTGTGTCTATTTTGAGAAAGGATAGCTCCCATGCCTATGTTAAATGCATCAGTCTCAATGAGAAATTTTTCAAAGAAATTTGTAAGGGCAAGCACTGGTGTTGTCATAACATATTTGAGCAACTTAATGGCCTTATTTGCTTTTTTATTCCACTTGAAAACTTCATGTTTCTTTAATAATTCTATTAAGGGCTTACATATTGATCCATAGTTCCTTGTAAACCTCTTGTAGTTATCTAGTTAAGTCTAAGAAACTTCTTAAGGCCTTGGTAGATATTTGTATAGGACATGAAATCATAGTTTTAATTTTCTTAGGGTAAGCTTCTATCCCTTTTTCTAAAATAATATGCCCAAGGTAATTCACATGTGTTACTCTAAAAGTATGCATACTTCTTTTTGCCAATAGTGTATTCCCTCTCAAGGTTTGAAAAGTGAGTTGTCAGTGCTTCAAATGAGCCTTTCATTTCTTGCTATATACTAGTATGTCACCAAAACATACTATTACAACCTTTCTCAAAAAGGCTTTAAAATGCATTTCTTACATCTTTGAAACATTGTTGAAGCATTTGTTAGCCCAAATGACATCACTAAAAATTCATAAAGGCCCTCATATGTGGAAAGCAGTTTTATGAATATCCTGAGGTCTCATTCAAATATAGTGGTAACTTGCTCTTAAATTCAACTTGAAAAAAACTTGGCTCTATGTAACTCATCTAGTAATTCTTGGATGATAAGTATAGGAAACTTATTCTTAATTGTTTAATCATTCAATTTCCTATAGTTAACAGACAAGTAATCAAGCTAGTATAGATTTCCCCTAGAACCTATAGTCTTTTACAACCTAAAAAGCCCATTCTATAATTCTAAGGATCAACACACAACATCTACACAATAAGAGGAGGCACACCAAACACCATAAACAATCTGGGCCTCACAAATCAAGTTGCACACACCTAAAATATGGAACCTAAGGAATATGCAGGGTTATGCCTAATCTATGTTAAATTACTCCATCAACTAGCAAACCAAATCATCATCCTTCAGTTTCTCGTTAACTTTCCAGTGCATAAACAACAAGGCTTGCATAGCTTTTTCTTCGAATATCACATATGGATTTGCCCTTGAATCCACAACACAAAAACATTACCTAGCCTGATTAAATTCAAATGTATTAGTTTAATTAGGTCTTATAATGCTTCCATGTATTACCATGTAATTAAGCATGTATTATCAAAAACCGACTAGATTGTATCTTATTCACATGAAAGACACTACATCAATTTTAACATCTTGACAATCTTTGTACCCTTAATTACATCTCAAAGCTAAAAAAGAAAAAAAAGAGATTAGTGTGCACCAAGTGCATGCATAAAACATTTAATATGTCTTGTCTACAGTTACATAATTCAATGGGTCCTACATGGTCTCAAAAGTTCCTCCATTGCATTAACTAAGTGGGTGCCTCCACCTCACTAGATATCTCAATTATGATTTACTTTATCAACCTATAACATTGCTAAATCCCCAAACGAACTTTAAAAGCCTTCAACCACTCTATCTCCCATGATAACTTTGTTCCAACACATTAAGTGCCTTCCTCCAACACTTTGCTCCAATGACTCTCTCAAGCCTAGAAAAATACAATCCACTTTGGCCAACAACTCACTCACCCATAATAAAATTGCCTGCCTGATCCAACACATATCTTTATAAATTGACCCAAAAGCATATGATCTAGCACCTCTGACCCATTTATCCTGATATTAAAATCTATAAAAAAAACACACTTGATTGATGTATAAATTGGATCATGTGTTAGTTAGGTATTGCAGTAATCTTAGAGGGAAAGTTTGACGTAGTTTTACTATAGATTTTGGAGGAAATTTTTCTCTTTTTTTTTCATTGGAGGGATTTTTTTTGTACAAGGTTGTATAAATTGGGTTGTGCTTTCTGGCCAGGTTACAAAGATATGTGTTGGGTCAAGCCTAGATGCAATTTTACAATGGGTGAGTGAGTTTTAGGCCGAAGTAGATTATATTTTTCTGGTCCTAAGAGAGTCACTAGAGTAGAGTGTTGGAGGAAGGTACTTGTCTCTTGTTTCCTTTATTATAGGCAAAATAACAAATATGGCAGAGGCTATCATTTATTTAATTTAATAATGAAATCTATCTTTTGATGTATGATGTTTTGGGGAGTAAATAATATAGACCGATTTGGCAATTATTATACATATAATTGCTTAGTTGGATAGGATTGCATCTATTAAGTTGACTTGACTCCAATTGATGTAACTTCTCACATTTTGGTTTGTCAACCCAGCAGGAATTGAATGCCTTTATTCAGATTTAGGTGTGAATCATACAAACGTGAGGTACTGATACTTGCTTGGTATGTTACTTACTGAGTCTTTTTTTTGGGGTGCTTTTTCTTTATCTAACTGATCTTTTTACCTTTGTTAATAAATAAATTTATCAGGAAAATGAAGGCTTAAAAGCAAGGTTATTTTTCTAAGGTAAGCATTGTTTCACATTCATTTAGTTGTATTTACTCTACTAATGTTGTGATACACAAGCATGTATGTCTTATTCATTTGTCATTATCAATTCCATGGGCTCACTCATAGTCACAAGCTCGTGAAACCCTTGACTAAGTGCTAATGCATTGATATTTTATTCAAGGTACCGTGCTTTCAAGTGTATGTTTACATTTGTGCTTTATCAAATCTTCGTATTTTTTGTACATATGAGAATGCACATCGAAAGTTTGTGTCTGATGAGAAAAACTCTAATCTAGAGAAGGAGATTCAATGGGAGACATATTCTAAACTAGCCTTTACAGCAATGTTGGCAAAGATGGTTATCATTAGCGTCTTTTGAGGAAAAGTCAGGTTGAAGTATATAAGCAGCTTGATCTAGTGAGGGGTGCCTTATAGAACATCATTTATCTTAATTTGATGATAGTTTTTTTGTTGCAAAATTTACAAGAAGACAATAATAAAATGAAACCTGAAGCATTGAAAATAATGAAACTCTAAGAGGTCCACGTCTGTGTTCTGATGTTCATAATGTTTGTGTTTTATTGGTTTAGAGGTTCATGCTTGCCTTGCCCGGTGTTGTGGCTCTATTTGCATTTGTATCAAATGTGGGCTTGCCTGCAAATCTGCTTAAGTTGTTAACTCACTTTTGGAGTTCTGAAAGAAAAGAGGGAATACAACATATTTTTTTAAAGTTTGTAAAGTTTGCAGTATCAATGTTTAATTGAGTGTTATGCAAGAATATTTGGAACAAATATATGCCATCTCCCTTTAGGATAAGATTCGACCTCATTATATTATTGTGCTATTGGTGTTTGTGGAGTAATTTTTTTTAGGGGATATTGAGTGTGATTGGAAGGAACTCTTATGTTGACGTTTCTTTTACCTTTTAGGATGTCTAGTCTGTCATCTATGTTGTATTCATTGCATTCTATTTGGTATTGAGATTCGACACACCATTCATGTAGTCATTAGTTAAGATGGCTTGAATTTCCGCATCATAATATTATTAAAATAGTATTTGGATATGTCATGATTACCTTTTTCATTTTTTTTAATAGGATGAGTGGCAAAGAGGCCTCAAATGTGTAGAGGTTGACACTCTCCCTAAATTAAGAAAAGCAATCCTTGGGCTGGAGAAAGAGGTATTTTTTATTATACTTAAAAATATTTTAAGTTGTCTCACATTTTGATTGAGATTAACAACTAAAGGTTGTTATTTATTTCCTATACATGTCCTAATTAAGTGATGAAATCAAGCTACTTAGAGGAGTTTTATATCTATGCATTATAATCATGCCTAACAGGTAAGCCTCGTATTGGTGGGGAACTGGGGATGTATCTCACTTAAATGTAGACTTATTGTTTTGTGTTGCTGTGTTTCTGTTTTCGTTTATCTCTCTCTAGAATGTTGGAACGTTAAATAATTGTTTCAGGGGAAATGCAAAGGAGTGTAGATATTGAGACCATCAATGAGCTGTTGAATGTTGTACTGGAATCCCAATTTCCTACTCTGGTCAATTTATTAATTATCTGAAGGTAGGTAACATTTTTTATCATGCTTCTTTTTTCTCATAAGAGATTGACCTGTTTATTCTATATGCTTATAATTTTCATGGTTATACTTGTATGCAGTTATTTTATCTGTGTGCTTGATGATTTAAAAATGTTATGAGTTTGGTATACTTTCTATAATGTCAGTCTCTTCATATTAATATCTAGAAAAATCTTCAGTTCATTCTTACATATTGGAAAAAACAAGTATCTCTGGACTTGAATTAATACACTGCTTAAGCACCACAGAAAAGAGGTTCCCTTAAACTAGTAAGCAGAAGAATTTCTTAGTAAGCGTTCCTTCATAAGTATCATATTACATGATTATTTGATCTTTTTAAACTATCAGCATAAACAAACTTTTTATAATTCTCGTTATATATAATTATGACATGTTATTACTCTTACTTTTTAAGTTCATCTCAGACCAAGATCTATTTTGTTCCAAGTAGCGACAGATTAATTTGCTTGCATTTTAACTCGTTTAAAAAGGGTTTTTACATGGTGGGTTGTTAATTGAGCCGTGGATATGTGCTTTAAGAGCATCTAATGATGGATTAAGACATTCACGAAAGAAAAAGGAAATTTTAGCCCCCAAAAATTACCCTGAAAAATTGGGAATAATAAAATTTGAGTCCTAATGCATTACAAAACTCTTCAATCCAACGTTCTCTTGGAATTCAAAAGGCAGAATGAACTGTCATCCTTCTAACTCAACTTCTAGGTTAATAAAAGTATGTTATGTGACAATTAAAGAAATTTGAAGCAACATCTCAATTAATAATATTAACAGAAAACTAAACAAAAAAATTTAAATCTCAAAAATTGATAGTCCAATGGGTTTTTTTTATTTTTATTTTTAAAGTTGAGAATAATGTTTGCAAATGATTTAAAATTAAAGAGGATGTATTTGCATTCTTTTTATTAAAGTATTTTGATTTTAGAGATTATGCCCTTTTGGTATTATAATTGGGGTATTTTCAGATTTTGCTCAAGCTAAGTTCTTTCTTCGTAAGACTTTACGTGCAAAGAAATTGAACCCAAGTTAATAAAAAAGATATTTTATCATTTTACAAATTGTATAGCCCTTTTAGGTTACTTAGGAGTTTAAATTTTTTGAGTCAAAGTATTTTTTTTTTGGGCATAATATAAAAACTTTTACGATCAAGTAATTGAAAGTAATCTTTATAATTAAATAAAATATTAATATAAGATATAATAAACGTATATTTTATTTATTCTTCGAATTCAAAGAGATTTCAGATAAACGGGTATGGTTATATATCTTCACTTAATGACTTAAATTTTTGAATAAATTTTCATTAACATAATTAATCCCAATAAAATAAATATTGTTTAACCGAAACAATATCATGCCATTAGTTTTACAAGTTTTGGCAATAGCAGAGTCTTAAGGGGGCAATTGAGAATAGTTCAAGTGGCAATAAATGGATAACATAAAAGCATTGGTGCATTGTGATTTTGATGAAAAAGGATATGGTTAATTGGTTATATTATGGCAGTGAAATTTTTAAAAGAGATTAAGGACACAAGCATAGAGATAATGCAATGCTCCATAATTATTAAATCGTGATTCAAATCGTGAATTGAATGGTTAATTTTTAAATTGTGAATCATAAATCATATAAAACAGTACGATTCAAAGATATAGTTCAAAATATATAAGAGAAAAAATGTATACTACATGCTCAAAAAATAAATTTAAAATGAAAATTGACAAACTTATTACCAGCTAATTTCCAAATTTTATATTATAAAGCCTACAAAAAATATATATACCACTAAAAAAATGTATTATAATGCCTTATATTGGTTGGTTTTTTATTGCTAGATAATTTTTAAATTTTATTTAAAGTGAAATTGTGTTTTCTCCCCAAAAAGAGAAAAAAAGAAAAAAGTGTTTTTGTGGGTCTTTGCAATTGCAAATCCTAATCCTAGTGAAAACAAAAACTTAAAAGTGGAAGACATGTTAGATCAAACGTCTACACCTATATATATATATATAAAGTGATGGCTAAGTGGAATGACGATGTTCCACTTAATTGAAATCCTAATAAGAAAAGTCGAGACATTCGTAGTTAAAGGTCACAACTTCAAGCCTAACAATTCTGAAATCACTTATACCCTAATAAGTGAAATGACTTATTTCACTTCAAAGGAAAAAAAAAAGTATCACCTTCTTCAACTATAGGTTGCTCTAGGTCACAAATGACCTGACTCGTGACTTGTTAGATTTGTTTCTTGACCCATTAGATATGTGCCATTCTAAATCATTGGATAGCTAGGACTCCATTATTCTAGCTTGAATGGCATGATTTTGGCATTTTACATGGACAATTCCAATGCAAGAACTATTCTTCCATCAATCTGTATCATTGCATATCTAAGTCGTGACAAACCATATGATCTGACACACGAATAAGATGATTTTGACTACTATACTATGGTCCTTTAGAAAATGCTTAGTAGTCCATATTGTAAATTACTAAATGATTATATCGATTCTCAACTCTGCATTGAAATATTCATTATTTTGTTTTGAACTTTTCAAGAAATATTGTCATGAAATATATTTGAAGTTGTCCAAGTTTTTTTTTTTTTTGCGCTATTATGATTCTAAGCCAAAAAATGCATTTACTAAAATGGTTAGAGGTTTGTCTTCCTACCTTTATAAGGTCTTGGATTTAAGCAAACTTAGTTCTTTAATAGGACTTGATTAGCAAAACATGTATGGTGATTAGTTTTGAATGTTTCAGGGTCTCTTTTTAAGCATGGTTTGAGTGGCTTATTATGATGTCATTTAAATAGTCATTTAGCAACAATCTAGATTTGGAAAAGGATTAGGATATCTTGTTTCATAATTTGTGATAATCTTTAATAGCAAGTTAAAGGTGGGAGTAATTTTTTTTTATTTAACCACTATTTTAGCCTATGTAGTTAGATATTCTAGTCTTATATCATACTTTTAGAGACCTTATTCTACACGAGCAAGGAGGGTGGAATATATAGGTATTATCATAACTATATTCTTTGAAGCAAGTTCAATAGATGGTCCTAACATCTTTTTCCATTATAAGCCAACGAATTGTTTTATTTAGACAAATAACTGTTCTAGTGAGTATAATGTCTCAATAGGTATCTATTATTACTTCAAGGCTTACAATCTTGTAATATATTGAGATTTATAGTCTAAAATAACTTATGAAAACTTTGACTTCCATTTCAAGTTGTTTTTCTTTAGTGATTATTACATAATATTCTTCCTTTAACATCTATTATTCATATGCATCACCTGCTTATTGAGGAATATTATCTTTTTTATCATGGGTCAGATGAATCAATCAATCATATTTTCTCTTATACTCTTTTACTCAAATAGTTTGGTTTGGTTTTCGTTTGGATTTACAAGTTGAGCAATTTTCTTTATAAAAAATCATAGTTTGGTTGCAAGAGTAGTTTAAGCAAGTATAGTTAGTCAAATCAAAAGGTGATGAGTATACTATTATTTTCATTCTTATACTTTATGTGATTTGGTATTTGTCATAATATGAAAATTTTTTAGGATCCTTCTCATGAGCCTAAATTTTCATTTTAGATGATTGAACAATTTAGTTAATAACATTGACCTCTAACTCTTTAACAGGTCAATCAATGTCAGCATGATTCTTTTGACATTATTAGTATATGGGATTGTCATTTTATTTCAGACCATTAGCAAATAATGTCTTGGGTGGCTAAATGGAAGACTTAACAAGCAAAGCACTAAATTATGATTTCTACATGGTTTGATCACACTATTTTTAGGCAATAGGTATGGATTGACAAGTATCATTAACCTTGAGTGAAAGTTTTATTTGACACCATCAAGCATGCCTTATGTTTTATTACTCAACAAGAACTACTTGTAAACCTTTAGGATTATCTGATGCATGATTTTTTTTTTCTTTTGTTCTCAAGGTCCCATGTTAGTTTCTGCAAACTCAACATCAAGTTTTGCCAAATTTACAAGTTCTTCAATAGGATATTAAGAATTTACTTTTTCACTTTCCATCTTTTCATATTTTATTGATTTCAAATAGACTTTGTCCTAGGCTACAGTGACAATTTCAAGAGGAAATTTCTTTTTGTTCTTTCGTGTTTTAAGATATATGTTTGTACATGCTCCTTTATTATAAAAAAATTGATTATAATGGTGCAAGCTAGCATATTATGTCCATAAATGGTAAGATTTGAAAAACAAAAAAGGACTAATCTTAGGTATAGATTTTTAAATTTTTATTACTAAATTTATAAATCAAAATATGACAAGTATATAATTTTTTTTAATAATAATATGACTGACATATAGTTTAATTGAAAAATCATACAATTATTTATAAAATATATATTTATCATGTTATTATTAGAAATTCATATATTTGTCATATGTTGATTGAGAAACCTAATAATAAAAATATAAGGGATTATATATAAATTTCTTTCTCTTAGAAAATGACTTTTTTTAATCATAATTATCACTATTGTTTTTGTTGTGGTCATTGGTTACAAGTCCTACTTCTAATTGACTATGACATGATAATTAATAAAAAGGAAAAAAGTTAGATATACTTTTTATATTTGTATTTAAGCTATTTAATAAAAAAATGATAAGCATATGACGTTTAAAGTCCAAGATCTAAATTTTACAATTCACAGTTATATGATTAGGATTTTCAAAAAACAAAAAAAATTCATATATTATATTTTTATAAAAAAAAATATAATAGTAAAAAATATAAGAAATTGTGCCTAAATCTGGTATTTAATAAAAGCACATTGTATCTTATCTAATCTATACTATAGTAAATATTAAACAAATTTAAACACAATTTTATTCAATAATTAACGTAGTATTAGCCAAGGCATTTTGTGTACTACAAAAACTTAGAGTGAACTCATTATTTAGTAATAGACCTATTGATCTTTAGTTTATCACTACTGGTCGGATAAATGTTAGTTACAGTTTTCACGTATTATTTTAATAATATTAAAATATAATAAAGGAATATCTTTTATAGTTCAGCACTATATAATTGAATCTTTAAAAAAAATTTACATATTATATTTTTATTGAAAAAATAATATAATAAATATCTTATGAACTTTATCTATATCCAATTTAAATTAGTAAACATGAATTAATCTTAAAAATAATAGATTCATACGTTTTGACATTTTCAGGTCACTTAACAAAAAAAATAAATGTTCAACAAACGTTATGTCATTAACTAATTCGTACAGTTATTAATTTTCAAAAATTAAAATTAAATAAATTTTTTTACTCTAAAATTTTCTCCCTCTCTTTTTTTTTTCTTCTTGGACATAGAAGTTGAAGTGAAGGTGATTTTATTTTTTCAATTGGTCGAATTGAACGAGTTCTGTCGTAAACCTGTAGTTACAATTTTTTTAATTTAGGGCCAATGATTGGTGATTGACAGCTTCTACCCAAAGTTAGAATTATAAAGGTCTAAGCTTAAGCCCAATACACACATCAGGATACACTGGGCCAGGCCCATAGCCTACCTTCGTCGCTGAGTCGTTTCTCCCCTGCTTCTTTCCATCCGAAGAGCAGCGTTTGGTCGAGAGAGATAAAACGGCGGCGAAAGCCTCAACCGTCGATGTACGGTACCTCGAGCTCCATTTTCTATTGTGGGGAGGGGGGATGGGGGAATTGATGATGTGTTATTGGCTTCAATTACCTACACTGATTACTGTTTGTGATGAAAATACTATAATTTTAGGGACCGTCCAAGTCCAAACAAATTCGACTGAAATTAATTTAGCCACATGATAAGGATTGTTTTCTTGCATCAAACCATTCAACACATTATCTTTGATCCTCTTCTTATTTTTTCTGCTTTATATTTTTATTTTCTTTGATCACGTTGTTTGATATTTTATTGTCATCAAATTACTGTGGTGTTAATTATGTCTTCATTTTTTAATTTATATTCACATTTAGGCTTTAAATGGATCCATGGAGTATTTTATTTGTCTATGAGCCCATGGAGCAGTTAGCATTTCTTACCATTCTTCGTAGGTTGGACTTGTGAAGGGGGAAAATAATTTTGTGGACAGTGGGATTTCTTGAAAGCTGACTTGCTAGCTAAGAAGAAAGTTACTTCGCTCATTTGAACCCCCTTACCTACTAAGAAGTGACCTTACCACTCATTGTGCGCCTTAAAACCCCAGTATCATGAGTTTTCTAGTTGCAATTTGAGAAATCTTATGCTTATTGCTCTCACTGACTAAATTTTTTGCATCCGCCACTCCCAATAATAGCTTAAACTTTACGTCTTGACTTGTACTGCCTAAGGTGGAGTTCAGTTCACCTCCTTGCTCCAGTTACGACATCACTTCAAAAGATTGTTTTATTATTATGCCAACACGAATGTTGTGTCTTTTTGTGCCTAATGCTTTTTTCTCATTCATATCTGCCAGTCCTCTTGCATCAGGTCACTAAATTATCCAGTCTTTTCATAAGGCATAAGCTAGAGTAAAGTTAGAGTGCAATGGCTTTTTGTGCAGTTCCTTTCTGTAGTCTTTGCACATTCTAAATTTTCCCATCGTAACTCTAGTTTGCCAAATTTGAGCATGAGGTTAAATATAAGAGCATTCAAAGACATTAACGGGAGCGCTAGGAGAATCCATAAAACTGCTGTTGGCACACCAGAGAATCATTTCCTTATATCTGAAGATTGGTTATTTGGGGCTGATGATCGGTGTTCACGGTGACCCAAGTAATCTTCAGAGTTTGGCTCATTATTGAAGATATGCCTGTTTGTTGTTTTTGGCAGTCATAAATCATGTTGAAGCTCGATTTTCTTCATTGTTAAGGCTAGATAATTGCTTATTTGATTGCAAAGGCTCGGGTACAATATTTATGTCCACATATCAAATTATAGTCCTGAATTACTGATGCTATTGGTCCCATACAATTTTGGTGGAATTGTAGCTTAGGACACTGTATGAAGGAGAGAAAGCAGATGTAGGAGGTGGGATATTGTTGTTAACTCTTGTTATTACCTTTGTTATAATAAATCTAGGATACGCAATATCCTTGTTAACAGAGAACTAATTCCATTGTTTATGTTCGGTCACCTGCACGACGATCTGACACACATGGCTATGGCTGAGGAAAATAACTCACAAAATTATATACATATCTGGGGCCATTTTTCCAAGGATCAAAAGATTGGTTGGTGAACATGATAAAATTTTATATCCTGGTATCTTATGTACTATGATATCAAAATTACCGAGAAATGTAAAATAATGTACTAAAAAGCTCCTAATTTGTTTCATGCAAAAAGAATACCGATTCCTTTTGCTTGTCCTTGCGCATTGTATTCATGTTCAATGATATGGATCTACTGAATAATCCAGGATGTATTATTTGCCAACATGGTACATGTTCCTTAGACCTGCGCTGTCTCATGTCATGCCATTTAATGATCTAAACTCTACTTCTTCTTTTTTTTCTTCCCCAAGTACAGTGCATAATGGCTGCAGTGCAGGGGCCTCTACTACATCATTTTCACATTTTGCTTTTTCCGGGATCTAACTGTTGCAGTGCTTTGGAAATAGTTGGGATCCAGTTTGATCATGAAATGCTTCTCATGACTTAAATCTCCAACGTAAAGGACTAAAGGCAAAGCTATGATACTGAAGCTCGACCAACCTTTTAATGATTTGATGCTCCCAGTTTCATCTTTTTGTTTCAGTATATTACGTAAAGGTTTTACTCACATGAAAGAAATGACTATTTTTTAGACTTCCTCGACAAGGCATACAATTAGTAAATATTATATTACCTCTTTAGTTTTTGGGATAGACTTGACCTATCAAAAATTGGTAAATTAAGCTAAATCTTTGATAGGCATTTAAGTATGTCTATAGCAGGTCTTATTACAAAGTGTGTTGGGCATGGCATGCTTATATATTTATTCAATATTAATTTAAAAAGTGCCTGGTAAATTGTTTCATGTTTCACGGTATCTTAAATATGATAGTATAAAATATTAACATATAAGATATAATGGTGTATAAAATGCTCATATCTAATGTGACAATTTAAAATCGATATAGAAAATGTACAGGTAATTTTAAAAAAAATTAACAAAATAAAAAAAAGGTGTGATATGAGATTTTTTATGATTTTTGAGTTATATGACATCACTCAAAATGAATTTTTTTTCTTGACATTATTGATTTCTTAAATAATATTTATTATTTTGCATATCAATATGTTAAAGACAAATACCTTAAATATTAACATCTAGAATATTAGAATCAAGACAAGAGAGTACAGCAGAGACATTCTTAATACATGACTCTGTATTTTTATTATACTGAATCTTACTAAAAATGTGTCAAACCAATACATGTTATATAGATTCCCTTCTGTTGTCACTAGTCATAGCATCTTTCCTCCCACCACATATTCTATTTTAAAGCTTGTCTTTCTGTGAAAGTGTCTAGTAATATTATTTCTCACTCTCTTTCCCTCTTGCTTTCTTCAGGTTTGGTGCACCGAATTCCAAGCAGTCCAAGGGCTTTTTTGACTCAGTCTGTTCCTTTACAGCCATTGGATAACAGAAAAGAAAGTTAAGCGGAAAACTTTTAAGCAACCCTAAGCTCTTTTCTAGGTAACCATTGACATTGATTTTGACCATGACAGAAGAGAATGGCTTGATTGTAAAATTTTGGGGTGCCATTTATAAATGCGAACAGGCCCACTCACTTGGCCTTATCCAAACATTTTTGGTAGAGCATCCTATAATTCATTGATCGATGTCTTTATCCTTAGCAAACGGAGAGAAACAAGAACTTTATTCCTTCATTTATTAGGATTCCTACTTTTCAGGCCTATAGGCCCCTCCTCGTCCTTAAGATTGGTCCATTTTTTATTACCTTGTCACCTGTTCATCTAGCTTTTCTATCCTGAACCCAACATTTTTCATCTTATGTTAATTTTCCATGTTTCTACCAGTCTTATTTGGTTCATTTTTCCCTCATGAAACCTAAATTATTAGTTTTACCCACCATTCTATTAGAGGAAAACTGAAGGCCACACATCATACCGACCAAAGTACTTTCATGATTCATTATTCTACTTCGGTTAGGTACACTTGGTTTTGATTCATCCCAATTGTCATTTGTCAAGAACTTCTAACCACAAGAAATGCATCAAGTGTTTATATAAGTACTCAATAAAATTTTATTTAATGAGATGTTTCGGTAGTAAAGTTCTTTTGACATTTATTTAAATGAATTTTTATTAATAAACAATTATATATATATATACCTAAACATTTCCCCTTATTTGTGTTGAGTCCTTTTCCTTGCCATTATATTAGTATCATTCCTACCACCCAATGACTTTTCATGATAGAGCTAATCATAGATTAATTTACAATTTAAGTTTTAAATAAGTCAAATATATTATAAAATAAAGTCCAAAATTTGCTATAAGTTATCATATATCATAATTGTATTCCTTTAAAATAAGATTATGATTCAATCCTATCTCAAGCTCCAAAAAAAAAAAAGGAATCAAGATATACATAACTGTTTAAAGCCTACCAATTAACATATAAAATCAGGCTTCTAATTATGTATTTAGGCTCTTTACAATAAAACTCACACTTTACAAAGTGGAATGTACATGAATAACCATTAATCAGAATATTAATAATTTAAATCATCTTACTTCATTTAGTTTGTCTTTAAATATGCAGTCAAACAAAAGGATTTTATCCTTTATTTTTTTTCTTTCAAAATGGAAAGTATAGTTCATCATAACCTAACTCTTGGAATAACTTGCTATTTTGCTTTGCTAGAGGCAGGGTTATCAGATTATGGTTATGTATATATTATACATTTAGAGGGGAGAATGATATAAAAGAATAAAATAGCATATGGAGTCACTTTTTTTATTTTATCTGCTTTTTATTTTTTATTTATTTTTTTAAATACACATCATGTATTTATTTACTAAATATTGAATATCTAACTCTAGTTATCAGCACTAAGCAGCAATGTAGCAAATTACCAAAACAGGGTTAAGATGGTAATTACGTGAGTAAGACCGTTATAGGACTTTAGTCTATTATCGAACCCCACATGAGGCAAATCAGGAGTCATCGTTTGGTAAAACATGAGCTGACAAAAAAAAAAAAAGAATGAGGAATGTCTGACTCTGGCATCTTTGAATCCCCCCTCTTACAAGATGCAGCAGCCTTTGACCGAATCTGAGCCGTCCAATTTCGACTTGATCTTTCGCCCTTTTTGTTCGTCTTATCCACTTTAGTTTTGATTGACAAGTATCTTTATTCAGCACTTATTTCTAGGATTAGGATTATAATTAAACCAATTCTGTTGTACTTGCTTTTAGGCAATTGTCAAAATTACCCCCCACTCAGCTTAATAATTCTTCAATATTAGTCTTCATTGAAACTGGTTATAATGATATTTTAAAATATGATATGTTGGGTAATTTACAGATTTTCCAATATAAAACGTTCTTATTTTTAAAATTCTTCAAATCGTATTTATCTGTAATTTTAGTTATATACGCTAGTAAATAAGCTGACCTTAATCCCACCTTATTTTTAAATGATTAAGAGTTGAGGACCACATCCAATGATGAGCAACTCTGATATTTTACAAAAAAAAAACTAGGGGATCGTGCAATGCAAATTTTGAATAATATTTATTATATTTTTTTATTATATAATAATATTTATTTTTTATAATCTGTTAATATAAAAATACAAAAGTCATTTTTATCCACAAAATTATATTTTATCTTTTTATTTTTATTTTTATTCTTAAACTTTTGTATACTAAATAGTCTTTAAATGGTTAATTTTGTAAATTTTCAAACTTAATAAGAACATTTTGCTTTTAATTAAAAGAAATACACGGCTGAACAAATTTAAATTGATCTCATTTTAATAAATAAGCGACTTTTCAATTGAATAAAAATTGTGTATAACTGATTAAATCAATTATAGGATGTCTATGTTACAATTAAAATTACACAATATTTCAATTTTATATTTTATAATTAATTATATTATATCTAATATTTAATTATGTAACTCTAATGTTCCAGATTCTCCAAACTTTCTTTCGTTTAAATATGAATTTTGATTTGTTTGTGGTTCATTTAAATTTAAAATTGTTTTCCAAAAGAAAAGTTGAAGTTGTTTTAGAATGCTTTGGATGTGAATTGTAGTTGAAAGTATAATCTTGAGCTTTTGAAATTTATTAGGATTTGAATCAAAGTTAGATTGGATTGATTTAGTCATAATTAATTAGATTGGATTGATTTAGCCATAATTAATTTAACTGTATTGATTTAATGGGATTTTCAGTCATCAGTCAGATTGGTTTACTTGTTAAACTGATCAAATAAAATCAATTATTAAAGACTCTTACTTTAAGTGACATCTCTAAAAAATGTTAAAGAAATTTAATATTCTTAAATTTGATCTTTATATTATTCTTTTTCTTTTTTCCAACTTTCAAGACCTTATATTTCACTACGTAACCCCAAAAAAATAAAAAAGGAAACAAATTTATTCAAGTTCAAATTTCAATTATAATCAAATCTTAAAAAAAAAAAGCTAAACTTAAACACATTTTTTAATTTTTATTATTAGATTTTCTTATAAATATACCATATATAAATTTTGAAAAAAAAACTTGCAATGATGAATTTACTTTCATGAAAAAATAGACAAACAGGAAAAATTTATTTTTCTCAAGGAGGGTGAAAGGAAGGTGACTGGTCGTCCAAGCAGGAGCTCCAGCTCACCCGCTTAGGTCGGATCTATTTTCTTCCACTCATCACTTTCCACCTTCGTTTTCATCGCACGCCAGTTGGAGTGCCCTATCATCCCCACTAAACATTTCGGAAAATCCCAAACAACAACATCCTCTTTCTCTCTTCCGAAATCTAAAAGATCACAATTTACAGCCCATTGAAAAGAAGAAAAAAAGTAGAGAAGAAAAATATAAAAATAAAAACAAGATTTTCCGGATAGAATAGAATACCCAGAATATTTCATGCCGAAATTACCACAAGAGCTGTGTATTATTTCAATTTCTGAACTGGGGTTGCGTTAATGGGCAATGTTACGGGAAGCGTGGCTGCAAAATTCGCATTCTTCCCACCGGACCCACCAACGTACGACGTTTGTAGAGAGCAAGATGGAAGGCTTGTCTTCTCTGGGGTCACCGCCGATAAGAACATGGACGTTCATCTGCTCGAGACCAAGGCCGGGAATAAGATCGTCGCCACCTTCTGGAGACACCCTTTTGCGAGGTTCACGCTTTTGTACTCTCATGGTAATGCTGCTGACTTGGGTCAGATGCACGAGCTCTTCATTGAGCTCAGAGCTCACCTTCGTGTCAATGTCATGAGGTACTCTTTCTGTTTCGTTTTTCTTCTTCTCGGATTTCAAATTCATGTGTTTATTGTGAAATAGGCAAATGGATGTTTGCAGTTTACCTTCTTATTCGTGTTTGATGGGTGGCTTTTAGGGTATTAATACAACACTAATGCTATTTCCCCCATAAATTCATGTTTTGATATGTTTCCGTTTCTGCTTTTGTTCTGCGTTATAAACCACCGTGCATGTTGTTGTGCAATTTATTTGCTTCAAAACCCATTTTTCTAATGAATTTTGTTTGCTTCTCGTGTTTTTGTTTACCTTTTCTCCTTATTGTTGCTTGCCGTTAGATTTTTGAAATGACCAACCAAGCAGCTTCGCTGCTGCTTCTCCTCCTCCACCCCCTCCAAAAAAAGAAAAAAAAGAAGGTGGAGGTCCTAAGTTATAGTTCAAATCTGATAAAAAAGGTACTGGTTTCAGATAATGAAGTTAGCAGGCCTGGTCTCTCGGAAAACTTGTAGCCTCGTTGGTCTTGTTCTACTAGTATTTTACTTTGTGTGTAGCGTCCGGGATAATTTAATTGCTTAACTTCCATCTAGTTTTCTTCTGTTCATAATCGTATTTTGCTCAACCTGACAGCTTATAGGATGTTAATTTACTTATCGATATTAAGTAAAAACAAAAGCCCTTTCTGAATATTTTCTTGAGACCTTTTGTTATGTTGCAGCTATGACTACTCAGGATATGGAGCATCTACAGGTAAGGTAAGTAAACCATGTGATTCTTTTTCTCTTTACTTTCTTTTTTCTGTTATTTTCTAGAGTTGATTTCAAATGAACTCTCATTGAGCCACAAACAAACCTAAGTCCAGGGTGATATAAAAGAAGCAATATTAGAAATTTCATCTAAATTTTTTTGTTTTTTATGAATCAATCTGTCCACTGATCTAACTTGGTATCTTATGTTTGATTTATAATCTCTCCAACTATGATTATGATAGCCATCTGAGTTCAACACGTATCACGACATAGAGGCTGTGTATAACTGTTTGAAGAGAGAATATGGAATTAAGCAAGAAGAATTAATCTTGTACGGTCAATCAGTTGGAAGTGGGCCCACAGTACACTTGGCTTCTAAATTACAGAAGTTGAGAGGTGTTGTTCTTCACAGTGCCATCCTTTCAGGGATAAGGGTCTTGTACCCTGTCAAGATGACATTTTGGTTTGACATATTCAAAGTAAGTTTTGCCAGTGTGTTCTTCCGAATTCTTAATCTGTTGTGATCTTTTAGCTCTAATTTTTGTATTGACAAAGGTCTTTTCAATCATTTCAGAATATAGACAAAATACGGAATGTCAACTGTCCAGTGTTAGTTATACATGTACGTATATCTTTCCTACCATGATTCCGATCAGTTCCTGTAGTTATGATTCGTTCATTTTCTTTCTTGAGCCTTCTGTTTTCAAGAGATTGTTCTAATTCCATATTTTGCTAGTTCTAAAAAAGAGCGATTGATGTGAAAGCTTGGCTGAGCCTTGAAGAGGTTAGAATAGAATAGAAAATTAAGTCTGAAGGGTCATTTATATTGATTTATCATTTACTTAAAACTATATTTATTATTTAAAAAATTGCAAAAGTTCATCTAATCTGAATATTTGATTGCAAATATCACACAATGCGAACAGTGTTAGAACTTAGTTTTATTACTTTATACATTTTTTCCTGTTTACAAATAGTCTTCAGATCTTTTCCACTAGGAAAAATTTTGAGAGTTCATTGGTTGCTATTCTTAAGAAACGATAGAGCACTTGAATTTCCTCTTCAAAGTGCCAACCATAGTTGTCATATCATAATATGTATTGTGAATCAAAAAGTATATTATTGACTCATGAATTGCAAAATGTATAAAATCGCATGATTTAATAATAAGTAAATACAACATGAAATATAAAATATGACATGTATAAATACGCATAAAATACTCAAAATAGTAAATCTACCCAAGTGTTAAGAAATTACTTGAGCATAAGTCATAAATAAACTTTATTAGGCGTATAATTTGTAAGTAATTAATTCTTGAAATAATATCAGGTAATATCCTTCTTTGCTTCTTTGTAAGAGGCATGAACGACATTTAACAACAATACAACATGGCCATGCCAATTCATTGTTTTCATATATTTTTGAATTGCTAAGTTGTGCTATTCTACTATATTGGCCTGAATCACATGATTCGTGGCTGATTCAGCTATCGGTTTGTATTGTTAGCTTTGTGACTTGTTATGAATTGTGAGATTCAAATTGTGAAATATACAATTCAGGACTACTTCCAATTTAATCATAGATTCATATCTTTAGCTTTGTTCATAGGATTCAAATGGTGAATTGTGCTATTTTGATTACTATGGTGCCAACCACTGATTTTAGATTCTGGCATAATTAACAAAATGGCAAACTTTAGAGTCCGCAGTGAACGAAGTCTATAGCATTGTAAATAAGTTCTATTTCCTAGACATTACTAATTTTCCTTTTGTTGAAGCAAACTTATATGAGCAGTCTATGTTTCACTTAGAAACCTAAAGCATTTGAAGAGTAGTCAATAGGCATTAAATGTGCTTTGTCCAAATGCTTCTCCCAAGATACTTTTTACTTGCTTTTTTCTTTAGGCAGCCTTTGTTATGGCTGAGTCTGGGAACAGCTTGCAGTAGATGCTTTTGGACAAAGTAGCATAAGATGTGGTGACTGAGTCTGGGAACAGCTTCCAACGTAGCATAAGATGTGGTGACTGTCTAATAGTCAGACTGTAGTAGATGCTTTTTATATCCTTTATTTGTCTTGCAAAAGATATTATGCTACTGTAAATAGAGCTTTAACCATAAAAGGCGTTATGGTTGGTCATGCTTGTGTCGATCTTGAAGCCAAACAACATAATCAATGCCTAGTTTTCAGAATATTAATAGATTGAGCTTTGCCTTTCTTTTTGGATGATGGAATCTGTGGTTAGACATAGATGAATTTCCATTGGACAGAGAGCTACTGTTTGATTGAAGGGCAAGAAGTGCGTAATATGTTAGCAATCTGTGTAATGGATCCCATTGAGTTGAAAAATTAGATGCTACTTTCTTCATTGCGGATGCTACGAACTCATGTTGATTTTCTTCCACTTTTATGTTGTGCAATGTTATTGGTGTCATGATTCATAAATTCAAGAGACATTTGGTACAAGGGTATCGAAGATGTCTAATGTCATCCAAGATACAAAGACTGAGAGGATGACACCATTTAGGTTGGTATTTTGTATCACCCTAAAAACCATGGGGATCTCACATCCTTGCACTTTTGGTTTTGTTTACTTTTATAAAATATCAATTATATCCTTTCTATGACAAATATAAGAATCTTAAATACCATAATATCTTATATCTTGTCATTCTATACCATGGGCCCTAAAATTTTAAGGAATGTGAAATAACAATGTACTAAACAACTCTTCAGTTTTTCATAGCGAACAGTAAATACAATTCCCAGTGCTAATAGTAGCTATGTCTGTCTGCTAATGCGTTCTAAGCAGGGAACAAATGATGATATTGTTGATTGGTCTCATGGAAAGCGATTGTGGGAACTTTCCAAGGAAAAATATGACCCTTTGTGGGTTAAGGGTGGGGGCCATTGCAACCTTGAGACATATCCAGAGTACATCAAACACTTGCGTAAGTTCATAAATGCCATGGAGAAACTCGCACTCACAAATCAGACAAAGCAACAGCACACTCCAGATCCTAGTATTACTGAATCTAAACATAACAAATGCCTAATATTTGGTAAAAGATAGCTGCATCATTTTTTTTTTCTTGGGAGCTTTTGGGAAGTGTAGGGAAAACAGAAGAACCACGTTTTGGATTGAAGATTGAGCTCAAGACTGCAGGTTTGCCCAGAATGCCACTTTGATTTATGTACTCAGAATTTGGCAGACATGGTATGAATTGGAAGAATTGAAATATGTTGATCCAAATCCTGTTATGATAACCATTTTTTAGGTAGAAAACTCCTGAGTGGTCATTGTCTTGCCTAGGTTGATTATCAATGTTAGAAAATTTAAAAGAAGGTACTTGATTTCGATATCTGGCAATGTTGGCATAGTTGAGTTTGTGTATAGTCCATCATTATTCTGAGAAAAGATTGTTCTTTTCCTAGTTCTCATTCTCTTTGATCTTCTTAGTGCAAATTCTTAAGAGATTATTGACCTTCCCTTCATAACTTGAGTTAAATTAATTGTTGACATCATATGATAACTTATTTGATGAGTGGTTGAGTTTGACCCATCACCCATGTCGTTTTGGTTCTCAATAATTGAATAAAATTTTGACGCAAGGATGTTGGGTGCTCAATGAATTTTGGTGTGAGAATTAAGAGTAAAAATTATAATAAAACTATTCATAAAGTTTCATTTAATAACTTGAAAGTTTTTTAGTGAAAAGTAGTTGCTGACACAAATGATATAAGAAAAAGGTATCTGGGTCAGTTGTCTTGCATCCATAAGAGAATTACCATAGTGTTATAATCACCAAGCATCCTAATATTACTAATCAAGCTGTAGGAGTTACTAAGAGGGATGGCAAAAATTTCCTATCATACTTCCTACGTCGTGAAGTCCTTGCCTTCATCAGTTTTACATAAATATCTTTAAAATTTTTATTTACATGTATTATTAACTTTTATCTTTTTCAATCATTTCACTTTTTATTTGTATTTATATTAATTTAAAAAAAATCAATCAAACTTATGAATTAACCTTCAGTCCCTCAATCTCTCTCTATGGCATTAGCAGGGATCTCCGCAGAGACTTGAGAAATGGGGAAAGAACAAAAGCCCTGTTTGATTTAATTCTGTAAAACAATTTTTTTGTTTTCAAGAACAAAAAAATAAAAAAACTTGTTTGATAATATATTTTTAATGAAGTGTTTTGTAAAACAAAAAAATAAAATTTTGTTTTTAAAAACAAAAAATTCAGAACACTTTTTTTTAAGTGTTCTGTAATTTTTGTTTTACAAAATTAGGTAAAAAATAAAAAATAATTATTTTTCAAAATAATGATTCAAACAGATTTTTTAATTTTTTTGTTCTCAAAAATTTGTTTTTAAAAACATATGTTTTCAAAATATTAAAACAAAAACAATTTTAAAGAGGCTGAAAATTTTCTTTGTAATGAAGACCGAGAATTAGGGGGAAAAAATTAAATGGCGGGAATGGAAAGCCTTTCCACTACCACCACGTACGCGTAGGATTGAAATCCTTAGTCACCAACTTACCATTAATAATCTTACAATATGCTTCTTCACATAAAGCTCTTGCTGAAAGCACATGATGCTGAAAGCCGAGGTGCACATACTCTCTTGTGGGCCAAGCTTTTGTAACATCTCAGATCTTCATGACTCAGAGAAACTTGGAAGCTAGTCAAAAGTTCCAGCTTTTGATGGAAGCAATATGAAAAACGTATAATCTCTTTTCTTTTCTTTTTTTCTGTCCTGAAATAAAGAAAAATATATAAAAATAATCTTTTGAACCTTCACTGCAATGGTAATTCGAAAACAAAAATCTTATTTTGATTTCTACAAAAAGGTGGTATTATCAATTTAATACTTAAGACTTCTGGCGTTGCTATCATTTTAGTACTCCAAAAAAAAAGAAAAATTCAAACAAAATCATAGTAAAGATGAAAAGAAAAATTAATGAAGTACTATACTGATAATGATAACATCTCTTAAGATTAAAATAAGATTTTCTTCTAGGCTAAAAATCATTAAATATCTGGATTAACAATGTGATTGCTGGGAGCAAAACATGGAAGAGTTGTACCATGCATTCTTAAATTGGGTTATATTACAGAGAGTATGAGCTCTTAATCATTAATAGGTTTAAGATTCATGATAAATAATACTTTATTATCATACATAAATTTGATTAACATATTGGTTAGGATCTACTTTAAACTTGCTGCTTCAAAAGTTAAGGCGAGGCTACAGGGAATTAACTATGCTTATTATGAAGTTACTAGTAGGCTCATTTCAGCCCAAAATAAGTCTCACCTTAATATTCCATGTTCGATTGAAAAAATGGGCTTTTTGGATTGCAAAATTAAACGGACTTGGAGGAGCCTTAAACGGCCTAAGATCTTTTCCTATAATTCAGCGATGAACAGGCCTGCTAACAGGAAAATAAGTAAATCTTTTGAATCTTACTTCAATTGTATGTACGTAAATTTTTTTTTTTTAGTATTTGTTATTAGATTCCTCAATAAATGTAGGAGATGAGGAGTAAATATTTTTTAAATCCGAATAATGTGATGTTAAGAGTAAAAATTAATTCACTTGTTGCATTTTAATTAAAAAACTTAATAGTATAAACTTAAAAATTGCATCCAAATATTGTCTTAATTTTTTTACTGAAAAATCATACAATTTATTTTATCATTGAACTGTGGCTTAAAAAAAGTAATGTGTTTGTAAATTTATAAAATAATAATAATTTCAAAAAATTACATGCAATTTTTTTATTTATTATTATTTGAAAGGATATGCTAGATAAATAATAACCAAAATATGATTACTAGTAATGACATGATATTCTCAACATACTGGTATTTTATTTATTGGTCAATAATTAAAAGTAATAATAAAATATTAGAAAAATAACATTCAAAAACTCAGATTTTGAAAAAAAAAATTACAATGAAAAATTTTAAAACTGAAATTATTTCAAAAGATCAAAGTTACTAAAACTTCTTAATAGCGTTTATAAAACTTTCTAGACTTTTTCTTAAGATTTATGAAGTTACAATTCAAGTAATTTTGATAATAAATTTGTTAAATCTTAATAATAGGTCATTTAAAAATTGATAATAACTTTTATTTTTAAAAATAATTTTAATTTTTGAGATTTTTTTTTGTTAATTATATAAAATCATATTAAAAAATTCTCCAGCGGCTGAACATTGTTCAAATTCCCGGCTGATTGAGGGAGGCAATGCGATGACAAATGTTATCACATTAGGGGTATGGCCAGAAGCGTAGGACTAGACTACGAGGCTAAGGTTTTAGATTAGAGTTGAGCAGCGAGGGGTGACTGAGGAATGTGGATGGGCTATCGGGTACGACGTCGTAACATCGGGCTTCAGAGTTTAGAGATCTGACGGTGGCCCAGAAGATTTCGTGTCCGAGAAATGGAAGCGTGTGAAGTCGAATGATGGGTCCTACAGCCGTCTTCGGCCAATGAGAAATCGAAACGTGGTAGAATCTGAGCAGCGAGTAGGAGAAGGGTCAGAAGAGATGGGACCAGCAAAATCATACGTACTAGGAAGTGGGTACCTTTGAGTTAGTGAAAGCAGCCTCGTTTCCCCTATTTTGGCATCCACGTTTTTCGGAGTGTCACTACCACATTAACCCCACCTCCTTAATTGTCAAACAGACAAACACATAAACGAACAAACGGATAAAAAAATTGTTAATATTTTTTTTTATTTTGGATTGTTTATATTATTTTTTTATTTTAAGATTTATAAAAACATGTTTTTTTTTAGCTATCATGTTGTAAAATTTAAATATATTATAGTCGACTTAGAGGCATAAAATTCTCGTCCAAAACAAGTTAAATTTCACACCAACGTCCAAAAAAAGAATCAACAATTCTAAACTTGTGAGTCTCGTACAATGTAATAACACAATATATTATTTTATATAAAACAACTTAAAACAACTCTACGTAGTAAATTACTTTGATCAGTAACTTTTATAATCCTATTAAGTCACTTGATCTAAACTAGATTATTAGTTTATTTTTAAAAATAATATACACAAAAATTTTGTGGGGAAAGAAGGATTTAGAACTTCTTCTTGCCTTAATTTCTCTCTACCATTCTCTTACCTTTCATAAGGTCCCTTTCACCCAAACCATACTTGAAGGCAATTATGATGATTGAGTTGTGTCGGATTCATTGCCAAGCCTAACACACAGTTTCTTCATCACATACGGATTATGTTTGAGACTCTATGAAATATCAAAATATAGAGCATATCTAGCATAACTAATAGTTCTCTTTCAAAATTGTATTGTGTCATAAACAATGTTTCTTGTTTGCATTCCTATTTAACATTTAGTTAGATACTTTTATACTAGTGATTGTGCTAATATTATACATTTAATTATTTATCATAGTATATTTTTTTATTTAAATTGTATTTTTTATATTCAGACCATGCACTTCATTTGAAAATATAAAATGGCATGCATATTTTTATTTTTTATTTTAATGCTAGAACCAAAAGTTAAAAAAAAATATTGTTACAACATTCATATCATTTATTAAATTTTATTTAAAAAGTAATGAAATGAAATAACAAGGGTAAACAAGATAAATGAACATAAAATCCATACCCTTTCTTTCAAATATACATCCAAAAGTGATTTTAATAAACAATATCAATTCTCTAAAAAATCACTTTTCAGGTAAAAGTCACTGCACATAAATGTTGGTTACATATACAAATTCACTTTTGACCAAAATCAAATTCACACTACTCTAATCCAAACACATATTTATTCTTAATTTCAAAAAGTGATTAATTTATATTGGTCAAGTACATATTTAATTACTGTTATTATATTATATAAGTAATAAATATAAGAATATATTGATCAAAATAGATTAATTATAGCTTATGTTATTGTAGCACATATTTTAATTTTAGAGAAGAGAAGTGTAATTTTTCAAAGTAGATGAGAGAGTCAAGTAATTTAGATATCTCTCAAAAAATAAGAGCGTAATTTACCCAAAATTAAAATATTTAAAATAAGGAGGAAACCAAGGTAAAATTCTTATATATTTGTTATCATATTTTTCAATATTACAAAAGTATAATTTTTACAAATAAGTATATGACTTTTACAATTCAATATTATATGATTAAGTAATTAAAATAACTTTTTGTACATCTTATTTTTCTTATTAAAAACTTGATAATAAAAATAATAATAATAATAATAATACTTGAATCTAATTTTTAAAATAAAATGAAAAATAAATCAAGTAAAATTGAAACATAACTAAATAATAATACCTTAGTCACGAATGAGTGATAAAAAAGTTTGTTTGGTATATAAAATAATAAAAAAATAAGATTATAACAAAATTAAAAAATATAATTTTGAGAATAAAAATAATTATTGCACTTTTAGTTCAAACAAATAATAAAAAAATTATGTAAAAATATTATTTTATACAGCTAATACCAAGCGACATGGAGATTGGGAATGGAGTGGTCCTTTGACGTTAGCCTTCAATCGTTCGGAAGTACTCATACTATCTACCGACTGCGGCCCACTATGATCCTCCAAACGGTGTCGCTGCCATCATCCCCAAAAGGCCCAAAACGTCGCCGTCTCTTGTTTCCTTATACTATCTGTCTCTCTTGTGATCCTCTCAATTTTTTTAAAAAATTTTTTGTCAATTTTTTTAAAGAGAGAGAGAGAGAGAATGGGTGGAGCCTGTTTAACTCTCTCCTCTAAAAAAAATTGAAAGCATCTAATTTCTAACCAATCTTGTTACTAATTTCTAAATTAGAGATATATTTTGGAGTTTGAATCATTTAAAGGCAAAATTGCATATAATCTCCATAAACTTTGGATCATATGTAAATAATCTCTTAAATTTTAAAAATTAAAAAATATTTTTTTTTAATTTTAAATAATATATAGATAAACCTCATGAATTAAAAAAATATACAAATAACCCTTTTAAAAAGTGTGACATATAAAAAAGTTATTTATAAATAATTCAAAGTTCAAGAGATTATTTATAAATAATTCAAAAAGTTTAAAAGATTTTTTTACATATATTCAAAGTTCAGGAATGTTATCTATATATTATTCAAAATTTAAAAAAATTTATTACAAAATTTGAAAGTTTAGAGAGGTATTTTGCACATAACTCAATTTTAAAAAATTATATGTAATTTAACCTTGTTTAAAATATAAAAGTTATAAAGTATCTTTAAAATAAAAAAATCACACAATAATTGAAAATATATATAAAATCTACTTCATCTCTTCTCACTTACTATCAAGTATTTTCCTATCTCTCTTTAGTTTAGAATTTAACCCTACCCTCCGTCGGGATTAATGGTGAAGTAAAATTACATCTCTGCCCATCACCCTAGCTCTTTCGTCAAACTCGAACCCATGACAAGGATTATTCAAATAGAGAGAAAGCGAAACCAACTGTAAAAGATGAAGGCCGAACTCCAAATCTTTCGGGGAGGATGATTTTTTTTAATTTTATTATCATTATAAGAAGATAAAAGAGGGCAAATAAAATAATTTAATTTTGAAGATAATAAAATGTGCAATTATGCACTAATGATGGTGGAGTCAAGTGCAGACGAGAATAAAAAAAAAATTATATTAGATAAAATTGAACTAGAATAAAGGTATAGAAGCAAAAATGATTTTATAAACTTAATATCTTAATGTTTTAGATTAAAAGGTAATATCAAGTTAATTTATATAGTTCATTTCAAAATTCAATGAATGTTTACAACTTTAGACCCAAAAAATCTGTTCAATATTTGAAACTTCTACGAGCGTCAGCAAGGGAAGAATTTTTGCATGCACTGGATGGGAACGGCATTCTAACATGAATAGGTTCATATAATTTGAAGAATATGGGGTCATAATTTTTCAAATCTCAAGATAAATAACAGTAATTTTACCTTCTAGGACAAACGTGAACCTTGAGAGGAGACAAAAATTAATTACTCATATATATATATATATATATATATCATTTAAATATAATTGTTTTCATTAAAATTTTTTAATAAATTAAAAAAAAAAAAAGCACGAGAAGCAAATGAGCTTCACCATCATTCTCCGCTTTCGCATTTCTTGTATGAATTACCTTTTAGTTTTGTCCATTTTAGAATTTTTCTAATTTCCCATCCATCTAATGTCCACCAAATAGAAATTAAATCTGAAAGGAAGAGGGAACAGCCATCAATAGGTTCTCCTTACAAATCCCTTCCTTGATACTTATATTTATGGTCTATATTTTTCTTGCATGACCTTTTTTCGTTAAATTATATCTAATATATATTTTTGTTTTAAAAATTATATTTGATATATATTATAACAAATTTCCTTTTAACTTTATTTTCCTTAATAAAGTTAATTTTTTGCACAATACAGAACTATAATTTTATTTTTAATATAACAATAAAAACAGTTAAATGAATGTTAAATTTTAACATGAGATTATAATTTTATTATTAATTTGATAGTATAAATAATTAAATAAGTTTATTTTGTAAAAAATAATGTAAAAAACTAATTTTATTGACAAAAAATAAAAAAATTGTAATATATATCAAATATTAAAAGAATAAGTATAATTTAATAGATCAATGTAATTTTTAATCATAATATATTTACATTTATGTAATTATTAGCAACACTGTTAACTAGATAACATAGGATTAAATTTAGATATAATTTTGTATATTTTTGTTATCAGGTTGTTTCATTAAAAGATAATAAATATATGACTTTTTAATAGTATTATGATAAATATGTAATTTAATTAAAATTTATATACTTTTTTTCAGAAAATATATATTTATAATAGTGTTATTAAAAAATTACATATTTATTATATTTTAATTAAATAATTAAATAATAAAAATATAAGTAATTATATATAATATTTTTAACAAAATATTAAAGAATTCTGCAACAGAACCAATTCAGGATTGCTCAATTTGATGGTCTGTTGGGATGTGAAAGAAAATTATGGTACCAATCTGAGGCAGCCTCTAAGGACAAATCTAATCGTCGCAGAAGGCTAGGACTAGACCACGAGGCTTCGCTTTTAGGCTTTAATAATATACGACGCCGTTGCATCAGGCAACAGACGGTGGCCCCCAATGAACCATTTCCGTTGCGATTTCGTATCCTACAAGAGTTGAATGGTGGGTCCTACATGACTCTTCAGCCAATAAGAAATTGAAACGTGGTGAATCTGGGCAGAGAGAGACGGGTCGAGGTGGGATACTGGGATGTGACAACGAAAATTGTACGTACTACATAATCAGTACCTTTGACTTGGGTAAATATATAAAAGAAAAAATTATATTTAAGCAGACATATTTTAAAAAATTTATAATATAAGATTTTAAAAATTAAAATTATCTTTAAAAATCATAATTATTATTAAGTTTTAAAAAAATTATTATGAAATTTAAAAGATTTACTATTAGATATAATAATTTTTTTAAAAATTGATAATAATTATGATCCTTAAACATAATTTTAATTTTTAAGATATTTTATTATAAATTTTTTAAAATATGGGTCCTTAGTTATAATTTTTTTTATATAAAATGATAATATGTTTTTAGAAAATTATATATAATTATAAAATTATAAATTTTAAAATAATTATTAAAATCTTAAAATAATTAGATGAAAAGTAAAATTATACATATTACCTTTGAATTAGTGAAGAGCTTTTGCTTGTCTTATATTAAGGATTTGGATCCTCTAAAGTGATTTTTTTTACATTCATTTTAAAACATCTCACAAAATTTAATTTATTTTTTAAAATATACATATTTTTTATAAATTCCACCGTCCTTCTTTTATATATGTCATTGCAAAAGCCCTACACTGGAATCCTCACTACAGAGGATCCCAATTCCTTCTATTGGCTACCACATTTTGAGAGGAAATTAAATTTTTTATATTTAAGAACTATATATAAAAAACAAATTTAATAAGAGAGAAATACAAGTGTAAGTAATGTACATAAACTCCGCAAAAAGGTGTGTCTCTCTTTTTTTTCACTAAATTTATTATATAAATAGATAAATATAAAATTCTAAATTCATTTTGCAAGCATCATAATCACACCTTTGTTTTAGCTCCTTTATTGCAAACAAACAAACGACACAAACATAAGAAAAACAAAAACTAATAATTATAATTAATTGGCAAACAATATATGAGCATATATTGATTTTTTATTTAATTTGTATTCTTATATTCTATTAAATAATTTAAATATTTTTATTTAATAATTGATATTATTGAAACAAAAAAATTATATACAATTTTTTGTATCTTTTCTATAAAATTCTTTAATTAAATCATACTAAGTATATGATTTTTTAATAATAATATGATAAGTTTATAGTTTTTACAGACAAGTATATGGTTTTTCAATCAAACTATATATTTGTCATGTCTTAATTGAAAAATTATATACATGTAATATTTTGATGGAAGAATTTGATAACAAAAATATAAATAATTACATCAAAATTTAATCCTTATTAAAAAAATATTTGCATATTGTAATTATCTTAATTATTTATCCATATATATATATCCATACAATTTGTCAAAACATTTTTTCAAACAAATTTAAGGACATACTATTTTTTAAAAAATTGAATAAATGATTAAAAAATTAGATTTTTTAAAATAATGTGTAATGAAATTGAAATAATAAAATTCTTGTGACAAAATAAAATTCCACTAAACAATGATACCTTAACCATTACTTGAATTTTTAGAAAACTAAAATTCTCATGGCCTTTATTATTAGAGCTTTTTAATAACATGATTGCTTAAGACTAGTTCACAACTTAGAACAATAAAGAACTCTTAGAGAGAGAAAGAGGCTTTATGAAGGATATGAGTGTTAGAGAGAGAGAGATGACTTAAAACAAGTTAGTTCTAACCTACCTCTTTGTTTTTGGAAAAGCTTCTATTTATATTATTTTCAAAGATAAGCTAATAATGAAACTTACCAAGTGGGCTAGCGGAGCTGTATAAATTGCACCATTTGAGATAAGTTGTTGTGTCAATACATTATGTGGAGCTTGTGAATTTGAAGCTGATGGTTGTATTTGGGTTTTAGTATAGTGGATTAGACCATTCTAGGCACATGAGAAACTTATGCTTGTAAAACTCCAATAATAATATCATATAAAAGATACTTTTAAAACTTTTTAATTATATACTATTAAATTGAAAAAAAAAAGTAACGTATTATATTTTTAATAAAAAAAATATAATAGTAAATATTTAAAAAGTTGAACAAGAGTTTTGTTGTAAGAGCGAGAGAATTCTTTTCTAAATTTTGTATAATATTTATTATATCTTTGTAATCATTATTTAACAGTACTTATTCTTTTTTTATTATATTTTTAAAAGTAGGAGCACAATAAAAAATTTTTATTATATTTATCCACTTACATCATTTAACCAAATGGGATTGCATTGATTGCATGATGTTTAGGGTTAACTATGATATGAAGATTAGGGATGAGACTGGTGCTTTGACTTTGCTATTCAATTATTATGCCAAAAAGTCACCATCTATTTCATGGTCAGCAAACTTTGTTCCCAATTTCCAAACCAACCATACATAGATTTTTGTTTGTTCACTTCATAGGTCTAGGTTTATTTTAGTAGAGTGGATTAAAACATTTTAGGCATGTGAGAATCTTATGCATGCAAAACAAACTCACATAATAATATTATATAAAAGTAACTTTTTTAAAAAATTTAATTATATACTATTAAATTGTGTAAAAAAAAGTAATGCATTATATCATTAAAAAAATATAATAAAAATACTTAAAAAAGTTGAACGAGAGTTTTATTATACGAGTAAGAGAATCCATTTCCAAATTGTGTACAATATCTATTATATTATTATAATTATAATTCAATAATATCTTTCCTTTTCTATTATATTTTTAAAAATATAAGTACAAAAATTATTTTCTATCCCACCTAACTATTTTTTATGTATATTTTTTTCCTTTACATCATTCGATCAAATAAGATTACATTGATTACGTGATGTTTAGGATTTGAGTTTGATATGGGGATTGGGAACGGAAGTAGTGCTTTGACTTTGCTATTCAATTATTGCGCCAAAACATCATCGTCACCAATTTCATGGTTGATACACCTTGTTCCCAATCTACAAATCAAACATACACAAATTTTTGTTTGTTCACATCATGGGTCAAGGTTTATTTTGCATAACATTACTTTTATAATTTTATATTTAAACCTCAAATATTTAACTATATTCTTTGGTAAAATAAAATTGATATTGTCAAAAGTAATGCAAGGTTGTTCACTTGGCCTAGTGGTCTAGCCAACTTGATTATGCTCAATTATTTTGGGCTAGGTTAGAATAGTGGGATTTAAAATTTTGATCATCAAAACCTTTTTCCAAGATTATGAGTAGAAACATAAATTAAGATAAGACAAAAAAAAAAACCTTTTATTTTAAGCTGCAATCTGAATCACACATGTAGATCTAGCGATCTATGCCTCTGCGGTATTCATATCAAGTGGATAAATCTTTTTCTCACTCTGCATTTTTATTAGAGGACGCTTCTCACTATCTAGGATTAGGGTTTTTGATATTCTAAGCGTTTGGGACTTAAGAGGCACTTTATTGCATCTTCATATGTCCCCCCCTATGGTCTTATATTTATAGGTTTAAGGTTTAACGTTCTCCTAATCCTACTTAAACTCTTAAACTTAACTCAAGCCCAATAAAAGAGTAAAAAAAGATAGGCCCAACATAATGTAGCATTATTTGATATTATTTTGATATCAAATAACTTTACATTATATTATTATCTAATATTACCTTAATATTAAATATTATCACGTAATCATATTATGTAATTATATTATATTACTCTAATATTAACTAATATATTATACTATAATCTAATCTAATTATATTATATAATATCTTATTATTGGAATTTATAGTCTAATTAAAATCCCAATAATATTATGATATTTTAGTTTTATCTTTACTCTTTGTGCGTGACCCTGTAAGTTTCTACTATGTTAGTAATGACCCATTTCTAGATCATATACAAAGAGCAGTATCTAATAATACATTACTACCACTTAAGTAACAAGAATTTTTGCGATTCAACTCATACATTATTCGTAACTAATACCATGCAATTTAGTCTCTTTTGTATCAATATCTAAATTGAACTTGACACATAAAATATGCCATCATCGTCAATGTTCAACTTATATTTCTTGACATCAAGTAAATTAATCAAAACAAATAATCAATATCATATATTGATTCATTTAAGTATGATCATGTATTTCTTAGTCTCACTCAATCAAATGGTCTGTAAATATCACTCTTCTTATGTAGGAGGGACAAAATCCTATCTACATCACTCATATCTCTTTACATGATGCTTGATATACAATCATCGGTCCATTGGCTATCTCGATCAAAGGCGATGTAAGATGTTATCAAAGTATTCAATTCCTCAAACATACAGAGAACCGTAATGACTTCAAGTCAAAAGACTTCCTTCACAATGGTCACATGAAAATTGCTAATGATACTATAATTTATGTAATATTCTCATAGTGGGTTAGTCTAATATATTTGTTCACTAACAATATATCTAGGTATTGATTTAATATGATATATCCATTACTTAAAGTCATAAGTCATTATACATATTAGTCTTGATATATTATTACTATCCTATATCTCAATAATACTTGAATAAGGATAATTTAAGAATAACAATTATTTTAAGGGTAATTACCATATTAAGTTATATTGCGCAAATATAAAAACAAAATATACTAATTATAGTGCTTCAAAAATATGATATATGTTATTACAATCATCTTATGATTACTGCTTAAGGTATATACTAACAAGTTGGGCAAAAAAAAAAAATAATAGAACCTATATATTAAAAAAATATTATTTTATAAATACTTATATGAAATTTTATTCAAGAGTAAAATATTATTTCATAAGGGCTTATATGAAAATTTTTTCTTTTAAGGGTCTATGTTATAATTTTCACTCGATCAGACTTGATCAATTAGTGACAGGGCTAAAAAAATTTTCTTAGTACAAAATTAAGTTATGCATTACATTAGGCTAAAACTTGGCTGATGAATATCACTAAAGTAATGGTTTATTACAAAAACAAGTTTATATATATTGGCATTACCACAATAAATATTTTTTTTAATTTTTATTTAAGATAACATTGTTTTTTATATAATTTTAAAGACATATTTGTTTTTTATATTCGAGTGGTGTATTTGGACAAAAATAGATAACACTTTTTTCTTTCAAGAAAAACAATGCATTTGACACAAACACCTATTAGAATACTCTTTCAAAGAATAAGAGATACTATTATTTTTAACAATTGAACTAATTTTTTTGAAATTCATGTAAATATCTTTTTTAGTCAATAAATAAGCTTTTAATCAGGATATTAATATATGATATTTTCATCATATTGTTTTAAGACTCTCACATTAAAAAGTATAAGTTTTAAAAAATTTCAATATTGATCTTAAGATGTATAAGCAAAAAAAAAAAAACGAAATTTGAATTTTTAATAAAATTAATACATAGAAGGATGCATAATTATTTAATTTCTATCTTTTTCTTCCCAATTTATTCTTTTAAAGATAAACATCTCAATTTAGTCCCTAAATGACTATTCTCCTTTTAATTTAGTCGTTCAAAGATAAAGTTTATAATTTTAGTCTTTCAAACAATTTTCTCTAATTATAATGATTTCTCTATTAGGTAAAAATAGTATCCCACATGACTATTAACTGATGATATGGACTTGCCTAGATGTTTCCATCACAAAAAACTAGATTTTAGAGAGCCACAAATGCTTTCCAAATGATTCATTTTGATTAGACGAAAAGGTTTGGGATGTTAAATTAAAAGGCTTTAGCTTGGGAGGACCAATATGAATAAAAGGCTAATCTTTTAAAGACTAAATTAAAAAGCTTTATCTTTTGATAAATGATTACTTTGGAGGATAGTTACGCCCAATGATAATGCTTAACCTTTAATGTGGTAGACCTATAAGCAGTGTAAAAAGAAAGGGAGACCTCGACTTTCTGATGGCTAATTCAAAAAGGCTTGGAAGTGGCAAGTGTAGCAAGGCTAGAGATAATGAATATACTTGGTTCGTTGGAGGAGGCTTTTTATTTATATGCTTGATCAATCTATTTAAGCATGCCAATTTTAGCTTGACTTGTTTTAATCTGACTTGCTCTAACCCGTTTAGGGTAGTAATTCAACAATTGACTATGCATGGGAAAACTTGAATAAAAATATTTAGGTTAGGGGCGAGGTCAAGGCATACATATCCTGATATATCATTTACTTTGAACTTGACTCATTTAATATATATATATATATATATATATATATAATATTACATAGTTGTTCACTCAAAAATAAAATTATCCACTCCACCATTCCATTAATCTTTTTTGACACTAAATCTTGCAGGTATTTTTTGTTCTTTTATAAGATTTATTATAAATAAGTGTTTTGCCTTGCCCCGCCCCTTCTCGCTCTAATCTCCGCGGGGTTCAAGTATTGGGGGAAAAAAAACTCATGAGTATGAGGTGAGAATGAGACAAATTTTAAGTAAATGAGGCAGGGACATATGATTTAAAAAACTCACCCTAATTTACCCCAATTGCCATCCGTAGGTCTGTTATATAGCCATTAGGTGATTGTAAGACATTTATAATATTTATTATTATTATGGATGGAGAGGATTTCCATAAATTTATCATCAACATAACTTCCTAGATCTTTAAGGGGTACTTTGATAAGCTTTTGGCTATACATACCTTAGATATGAATCAGTTATTTAGATTAAATTCGAATTATGATTTATCATCTTTAAAAAATTAAATTAAAAATAATAATATTTTATAGGTTAATTCATTAATTTACTATAAAACATAGACAATAGCTGTAAATCTTATGAGTGAGAATGTGGCGCACAAGGCTAGGTAAATCGAGATTGAAAGAAAGAGGGGAGTCTCGTGGTGGTCATTGCATGAGAGATGTATACTTTCTGGATACATTGTCTCATGTAAAGTAGTTTTAACTAATGTTTTAAGTATTTTAAAAAAATAATTTTATAATACTAAATAATTTTTTTAAAAAACCATATTATCTACGAACATTAATTATTTTGATATAATCTTTAATTAAATTAAATAAGTAATTTAAAAAATAATGAAATTGTATATTTTTATATAATATCTATTACAAATCACAAAATAGACCATATATTTTATATGGAAAATATTTTTATAATATATAATATTTAAATTTAGAAAAAATGTGCAAAAACAAGCATGCAAGACTAGTGAAAGGTATTAATTTATTAACCAAAAACATATTTTCCTAACAGAAAAAAAAGGAGAGTTTTGACTTCATAGCCTTCATACATTTAGCAAATGAAGGAATAAATTAATTTAAACGAGAGAGAGAAATAATTTAGAGATGATTGGCACACATTCACTTGGATAGAGTCTAGAGTAAATAAGTCTTCATGAACCACCTAACCTCTTGGTTTTGTTTATATAATAATGCCTCATTTAAGTGGCTTTTGGTTGGCAAATGTCTTGCAATTGTAGGCCTTTCCCTATCCTTAATAAAACACCATATTCTATTGCTCACTACTCATCTATCTAACGCAAATTATTGCTTATCTTGTCATTGCCAAAGAGGAAACAAGAACAATTCAGTATGAACACCATAAGCAAAAGCGTCCAAAGCTCATCATTATTAGCATAAGAGGAAATGCACTTTTAATTTTAAACATAAGTGATTCAACTTTTAAAATTTGACACAACACTTATTAGTCTTTTGCGAGTGAAAAATAAAACAAAAACAAAATACTTTACCACCCCATTTGATAACATGAGGTAGGAAGAAATAAATAAGAAATCATTTTTTATGTTTTGTTTGATAACCAAATTTTGTCTAAATATTAAAAAAAAAGGAGAAGAAATTCATTTTTTCATGTAAATTGAGAATAATTATTATATTTAATTTATACAAAATCTATTACACTTTTATTATTATTATTTTAAAATAAAGATACAATAATTATTTCTCTATTATTTTTTTATTCCACTGCTTTTTCTTTTATCTAATCAAACATATAAATAAAATAATATTCTCATTCCTCTGTACATTATTCCAAATATAATTATTCTATTCCATTCAATTCTATTTACATCTTCATTTTATTACTATTTATATACATAACAATTTTATGTATCAAACATAGTATAAGAATTAACAAATAGTGAATAAAAAATTTTCTAGAACTAAATGATACCTTTTTTAAATCCAGGAATCAACTAGGTCAAAAAGTATATTTTACCATATTATAATTTTAAAAAATCTAAGCTTGTGAAATAAAGAGTAAGGAAATAAGGCAAAAATAGGAATGCAACTTTCAACACCAAATTTACCTTAAAAGAATGAGGCTGTCAAAGTTTGTTTATTTTTTTGGGTATTATATTAGGTCATATTTGTGCACACTTTGATTTGTCATGATCATTATAATTTTTAAAAAAATATCTTACAATTTGACATAAAAAATGATAAAATTAGTATTTAAATTTGTGAGAATTCATTTGCCTAATTTTCATATATATTCTCTTTTCAATTATGAGGTCAATCTCTTGTATTCCAAATTTGCTTGTATATAATTAAAAAATTGGTGTATAAGCATGTGATAAGATGCATATTCATTAGAGTTAAAAAGAAAATCAATTAAAACATGCATAATTTATTTATTGTTTATTAGGAAATTTGGTTTCATTTACTTTAAAATTTCAGTTTCATCCCATGCGTTTTGGATCAAATAGTATTTTTCTGGAATATAATTGTTAAAAAAGCTTGATATTTTTTAGTTCAATTTCTTTTCTATTTTTTTTAAAGTAAATAAGACAAGCCTTTGTTAAGTTTTATTAAAATTATATAAACTTTTTTTAGAACAAAAGCTATTTTACATTTTAGTCAAATTTTAAAATTTTTAACCAAAATACCATCTATTTAATTTTTTTAATTTTAAAGAGAGAGTATTTTGATTAATAAATTTAGAATTAGATTAAAATATAAAATAATTATTACTTAAATAAAAAAAGATATCAGTAATTTTAACAAAACTTATATGAGACTTGGATAGTTTACTCTCTTTTTTTTCTTTTAAGTTTCCTAGGTCTTTGTTTATTATCCTTTACTTTTTATTAAAAAATATAAAAAGATAATGGGAGAGGGGGAAGAAAGAGGGCAGTTAGACTGAATGGTGGCAATTTTGGTTGTTCCATCAATTCATGAGACACACTTGAAAATTATTGTCGAAACAACCGACAAAGGTTGAAGTTTTAGGCATGTATTAGGTAATTGAAAAATTCCCAATTGTTCTTATTTCAAATCAATTTAATAAATTAGGTATAATTCATAATCATTTTATTGTTAATATTCATAACTTTTAAAAGGAAATTAAAAGGCATACTCATAAATTTGTAATTGAGCACTTTGCAAATTTAGCTCTTTGAGGAGGCAATTCCACACCCATCTAGTTGACAAAACAGCATTTAGTAATTGAAGGCCGAAAATTTGCCTTTCCATATTAGAGAAGGAAACGGGTACACTTAAATGCCTAAAATCATGAGCTTTTCAAAAAAAAAAAAACTTGGACAAATTATATAGTTTCCTGGAAAGTTTTGATATTTTCCATGCAAGAGGAAACTTGTATATGGAATGCAATTAATGTTAAAATCATACCCAGATTCTGAAAGATTCTGTATGGGATTTTCAAAGAAATTTAACTGACTTGTTTCCAGAGTTGACCATAATACTTTGATGGAAAGCTTTTGGTACTTACTTACAATTCAAGTAAGTTTTAAGAGCCATCAAACACCTCAATAATTCAAAAGTTAGCACTGTAACATACAAAACACATTTATCATAGGCATGATTTAGGTCATTTTTTAAAATTATGTCATTAATGGAGGCGCAAATGAACTGTGGGTTAGACTTTCACACAAGCTAATATTGACATTTGATTAAAAGTCATATACAACTTATGTCCTACCCTTAGTTAAGTTAGCAAGAAACTATAATATCATATTTTATTAACAATTTTTGTAAGAAGCACTAAAAATAATGAAAGAGTACACATTTAAACTTCATATAGTCATATTTTTAACATTATAGTGTTAAGATATAAAGAGAGGGGGTGTATGGATTATTTGTACACATGACTGGTACCTGATCATTGCCCAAAAGGTCTTGTGGAGACCGAGAGAGGAGAGAGAAGGAGAAGAATATAAAAAAAGGGACGCATAGGCAAGCTGCATTATTGTAATTTCATGAGCAATTAACAAATAATTAAAGACAAAGGCTTTTCTGTTCTGTTGGGAGAAAAAGTTAACGACAAATACCAGAGAAAGGCCCATCGCAGCAGAGAGAGAAAGAGACTTTCACTAAAATACTGAAAAGATTTCTGTTTTGTTGGGTTCAACCCCTTCGCTCTTTTCTGGCCGTCGCCATCAGTATCCATTTCTACAGCTCTGCCTTTCGCTTCCTTTCGCACACTCTCTCTCTCTCTCTCTCTCTCTCTCTCTCTCTCTCTTTCTTCCTCTCCAAACCCTTTCCTGGGTTTCTATTTCTCCTTTTGCTTCTTCTCATGCTCTGTTGTAGTTGTTACCTTTGTTGGTGAAAACAGAGATTTGCATAATCAAGATTGAAACTTTTTTCACTGGGAATTGTGATCTCTGTTTTAGTGTTTGATTTTTCATCTGGGTTTCTCAAGATGATTCCAGAGGACCAAAGGGGTGATTTGATTGATGACAATGGGGCCACAGACAGGTTTCCGGTGGGTATGAGTGTTCTGGCGGTAGACGACGACCCAATTTGTCTCAAAGTGTTGGAGAACCTGCTTCGTAAATGCCAGTATCAGGGTTTGTATTTGAAACTTGTCTCTTTTTAGTTCAGTCAATTCCAGTTTTCATTGGTTGTTCTGAACATATACTAATAGCCTTGAATTATAGGTGTTTTTTCTCCTAATATTCTCCATCTAGTTATGCTATGTATGAAAATATAATTCCCTACTCACTTTGAAGTTTTGGTCACTCTATGCACAGGTACTGTCTTGGTTTCCAGTTCAGACACTGTCCCATATTTTCTGAATAATCATTCTGATGGGCACGTTTTGATTTCTCCTAAAGTTACAATTTTTTGTTTAAATTTGAATTCTTCTCGCTGATGTACTTTTGCGCTGTTACATCACTATCACAATTATTGGCACTGTTCTGATTAGGCTTTGATTATGAGGTGGACCTGAGTAGATCTCTTTCACAGCTTTAAAGTCTTTGACTTATCTCATATTTGGTTTATGGTTGTTGTTGCAGTTACTACAACTAATCAGGCAATTAAGGCCCTGAAAATGTTGAGGGAGAACCGAAACAAGTTTGACCTTGTCATCAGTGATGTAAATATGCCAGATATGGATGGATTTAAGCTCCTTGAGCTAGTGGGACTTGAAATGGACCTGCCTGTCATTAGTAAGCTCAATCTCTTTTTGCTCTTGACATGTACTCAAACTTAGATTTGCTTCTTATTGCTTATGTTGTTGGTTGATAACTGATTAAAGTTTTAAAATTTGCATTTGGTTATTATTATATACTCTAGCTGAAATAAGAGAGCTATTTTCTCACAATTAAGGGGCAAATTGGTTAATTGACTTGAACCCCACTGTTTTGATGTTGATCTAGTGTTGTCAGCACACAGTGATACAAGGCTTGTGATGAAGGGTGTTACACATGGTGCATGTGACTATTTGCTGAAACCTGTTAGAATCGAAGAGCTTAAGAACATATGGCAACATGTGGTCCGAAGAAAGAAGTTTGATGGCAAGGATCAGAATAAGGCTGCCAAGGTGGAGAAGGTGAACAATATGGCCGGGGAAGGGAATCAAGGCATCACTTCAGAAAATAATTTGGATCAAAATAAAAAGCTGTGTAAAAGAAGGAAGGACCAAGGTGAGGATGAGGAAGAAGATGGTGAAGATGATGGACAGAACGAGGAGGACCCATCAACGCAGAAGAAGCCTCGTGTAGTTTGGTCAGTGGAGCTGCACAGGAAATTTGTTGCTGCAGTTGATCAACTGGGCCTAGAAAGTGAGTTTATGTGACAAGGAATATACAGCTTTCCCATTTAGTGACTTGGCACTTAGAAATAAAAATTAACAGTTTGATATCTTTAATAATTTATTTTATTTACTAGCTTAAGGCGTATTCACCTTTTATTGCAGAGGCTGTTCCCAAGAAAATTCTTGACCTGATGAATGTTGATGGGCTTACAAGGGAAAATGTGGCAAGCCATCTGCAGGTATAAATTCTATATTCTTTCATTATGATGATCGTCCAACTTTTTTGACATTATGTAATGATATATCCTTTAAATCTGTTGCTTTTACAACACCCCGTGTCAACTTTTATGGGATAAAAGTTTGTACAAATGAATTAAAAGCTCCATTAAAAGTTAAAACATATAATAAGAACTTCACATCCGATTAAATCAGTCTAGTATATGATTATAGATCTTTTTTCGAATTATTTAGACATTTAATATAGGATGGTTCAAATCTCAAGTACTTCTCCTTATTTATCAGGCATCTTTGACTTGAATGCATATTATAATTTGGTTTCGGGATCAACCTGGACTATCACTTTGTTATTCAAGTCTTGTCCTTCATCAAGGACAAGGTTGAGCAACTCCATAATAGACTCTTGTGTCATCATCCCTTGGATCTTGGGGGTAGCTCATGGCTTAAATGAAAACAAGCTTTGAAGTAAATTCTATACCTGATATTTAGATGATTGTACTTCAGCTCACTCTCATTTTGTATTGCAGAAATATAGACTCTATCTTAAAAAGGCAACTCAACAAGCTAAAATTGTTGCTGCATTGGGTAGTAGTGATTCATCATACTTGCAGATGGATTCATTAGAGGGATATGGAGAGTTTCGCACCTTGTCTGGATCAGGAAGGCTCACCTCATCATTTGCATCTACTGGAATTTTTGGTAGACTGAACTCCCCGGCTGGCTTGAGCTTGAGGGGAATTGGTTCTTCTGGACTCATCAGGCCTGGTCTGTCTCAAAACACAGCCATGGCCACAAACACACTTGGAAACCTTCAGCCATCATCTATCTTGCCTGCAAATCAAAACTTGAGGTTATTTCAAGGCATTCCAACATCAATAGAACTTAACCAATCTCAACCAAGCAACTGTACCACCAGTATTAGGCAATTAAGTTCAATTGATGATTCGCGTGGTTTTGCAGTTCCCAGTGGCTTCCTAGACAGTAGAGCTACTGTTGGTGGCACAAACAATTCTGTGCCGTGTGTCTCAAGTAATCATCCGATGTTACAAGGAAGCTCACAACAATCTCAAAATGTGGGAGAGTCTGGAAATCAATCTTCTTTTAGAGCTGCTCCTTTGAACTCGGAAACTTTAGATGTTGGCATTTGTGGTTCTAATTTGTTGGACTACTCAAGGTGCAATGAAAGCTGGCAGGGTACGGTTCAGTTATCTAAATTTCCCTCTAGTTCCTTGCCATTAAATGAGACTTTCAATAATGATCAACTGCCTCCTAGTACCTTAAATGTTTCTTCCTCCAATACTTACATTGGTAACAACACCGTTGATTTTTCTTCTGCAAGTGCAATTGCTGATCCATTGGAGGATCTTAGAGGTGAACTACAATGTCAAGAAGGCTTAATTGGGAATGTGGTTCAGTCTTCAAGTTACACTCCAAGGCAGAACTGGGAACTACATAAGCAGGATTACAACCAAAACTTGAATTGTAATTTCAATGCTGTAAATTCACTGGTTTCTTCTAATGGAGTCACAAGTACCTTGGGGCAGAGTTTAAATCAAAATGATGCAATATGCAGCAAGAGGGTGGATGCATCTTTCATTGACCAGTTCAATGGGGCTACCCCATCAATCACTCAGCATAATGAGGTTGAGAAATTCTCTTCAGATATGAGAATGAAGTTGAATGATTCTTACATGTTGGAGCAGATGAAGTTCCAAGATGGTTTCATTCGGAATATTGGATCTTTGGATGACATAATGAGTGCAATGCTTAAACGGGTATGATTAAATATCCTGCTTGCTTTTTTTTGAGCTCTTCTTGATCAAATCAAACTTTATCTAGTGATTTTATTGTATGACTTGCTGCAATTCTTAACTAAAATGTATGTTCATATCAACCTATGAAGCATTGGCACATCATATTTTTAGGCAAACTTCTGTACTAAGATTTTATCCACATCTGGTATATATTGCATTATATTATGCTAAATTTAAGGTGTGAAAAGATTATGCTCTGTTAATTGTTACTTTTGGTACAAATATGCATTATGCAGTATTTTGTAAAACTTAACTCTAGTACTATTAATCAATTATATGTTCGTCATTTGTGTGTCTGTGTGTTTATAAACATAATATTATGCTATGTTTGGCAATTCTATTTCAGTTTTTGTCTTCTATGAAAGAGAATATCTTTGTTTTCCTTTATTAGTTTCATGAGGACTATATAATGCAGGAGCAAAATGAGATGATAATGATGGATGGAGAAACCCGATTTGATGCTTATCCTATTGGATCTTGTATCTGATTCCATCTGATTCGCCAAGAATCTAGGAGCATCGGCATCATAAAACTCACTCCTCTCCCTGGAGTCTGTATCAATATTTAATTTCTGTCTAATGTCTTTCTTTCTACTTTCTGCTACTAGAATTTAATTTCTTGTTGCAACTTTGGACACAGTAAATGTTACCTATCTGATTCTTTCCTTCTCTATTCCGTGCTTGTAGAGTATAATTGCATCAGAATTTTCAGTTGGAATTTTTCTTTTGCTTTTTAAATAATAAATTTAACATGCAGTTGGAAAATTATGAATCCTCCCTTGTGGACTCAAAAACTTGTGAAAAAATTCTTCTTGCCTTCAACAATATCTGAATTTAATATTTGAAGTGCATGTTAGAGGAGTAGGGTCCATTGGAGCTCCTTTATTGACTTTTTATTATTTTAAATGTTTGTCCAAAGATAACGTGTTCATTCCCCTTTGCATGATAGATATCAAACAGATTTCAGACAGTAGAACAAGTTTTATTTCTATTAATGTCATTATTTCAGATTCGTAGTGTACAAGTAGGTTGTGTTCACAAACATTTTATGGTAGAGAAATCAGAAGATAATGAAAAAACTAGAAACAGTAGATACAAATTTCTGATCAGTAAAAGGTGTAGAAAAAGTCAAATTAGAATTAGAGAGAGGGAGAGCTTGTGACAAGGAAGCGCATTGATTACAGAGTTTAGAAAAAAAAAACTGCTTTTCAAGTTAAAGCTTCCAATTTTGACAAGTCTAATTCCCAATGATGGTTGGCCTGTGGAAAATTCAAGTATCTAGCTGTTGGATCGTTTCTAAAGATTCGTACATAGTAATAAAAATATTATTTATTATGAATTTTGAGATAAGGCAATGACAAAGAACTTGAGCTTATCAGAGCACGGCTTTTACTTGGTATTGTCTTGGTAATATATTAGGAATTTGAATATTTTACATTTAACAAATAAATGTCTTGTGGGTATTTAAAAAGAGATAAAAAGAAAATAAGAAATAAACGAAAGAAGAAGAAATAAGTTATATATACATTTTTATTCTTTTATGTTATTTTTTCTTTTAAAAACATAATACATTATTATAGAACATCATAATCTATATATTAAGAGCTTCCCAGAAACCAAAACACAGAGTCTAGATGGGATCCTTGTTCCTAGAACAATTGTAGTAGGTCGGAGAGCATAAGAAAAATATGGTTACTGTAGTACAGGTCAATAGATCTAAAATTTGGTAGGAAAAAACTAGGGAAGAGGACGTTTGAATATATAATTCATATTATTGAAGTCCACGTCTGGTTTGGCTGAGTGCATGATCGTTGAAAACTGAAAGCGAGTCATATCTCTTTGACTTTGTTTAGTACAATTGCACTAAGCAAAGTCAAAACCAACCCCACTTACCTACCCTGATTGTCCATTAGCGCCGGCTTGCATGTTTTAAGAAAATTAACAATTAAAATTAAAAAGACACCCAATGAAAAACTTTGAGAAAGATATATTTAATTCATTAAAGGCCTAATTATAAATCTAGTATATCAATTTTAAAATAAAACCAAACACGTCCTGTTTTTTGAGACTGAGGGGAGAAGTTTTGTAATTTTTTTAAAGAATAAAATTTTATTATATTTTAAAATTGAGGTACTGAAGAGATAATTGAGTTCAGCAAGTAAAATGCATTTTCTCCATAGATTAGTAAACCTACTTATTTCTTTAAAGTGAATGCACGCACATTATATAGTTTGCTTTCTTAATTAACAAGTCTTTAAAATTGAGGCTGTCAATTTCTTTATAAAATGCATAAATAGCCAAATCAGTTAGAGGTTAATACGTTTGTAGCATGGTCTTATATTTATAAATATGGAGATTATATTGTACATTATTAATTGTCAGTGCTTGTTTATACCTCCATAGACGTTAGTGGAAAGTGTCTTACTTGTGCCAGATTTCTGATTTCCCTATTATCTTTCTTGAGTGTGTCTATTCAGATGAAAAAAGAAAAAAACACTATCTGTTTACATAGACTGAATATTCACGAGGAGAGAAATTCTTACATATAATACACCATATGACTGCACAAGAGTCAATAAACTAATAAAAATGAGTGTTTTAGATGGTGGTATTTTCTGAAACACTGATTTTATGAATTTTAATTGGCTTCTTACACATTTAGCTCTTGTAAGTAATATATGCAAAAATTTATCTGAGAACAGCTTGCAAATGTACTGAACTGCGCTAAAAGAGATTATATATGAAAAATTGCTTTTATCTTCCAAACTTCAGTACCTGGCAGCAGAGGCAAGCCTATAATAAAATCAAGTCCAAGACCAGATTAGTTGCACTCACCACATCACAGTCGGAGATTGTATTAAGGTAAATAGTGCAGTTTATGCATTGCTACAAGTGTCGTGAAAATTGGTTGGTACAAGCTAATACAAGGCAATAAAGTTACAAACACACACAGAATAAGAGAACAATCTAAATCTGTTGACGACTCCAGCTATTTGCTTGCATGCTTGTATAAAAATCATAAGAATAATTAATATAATTGCATCTGAAAATTATATAGTTATTCTCCTTCCCAGCCCACTTGACGTGCTCGTCGTTCCCACAACAAAGTCATCTTTCTCTCCCTGGTGAGTATGGCCTCGGCCCGCTCTCTTGCTTGTTCACATGTTTCAGTCGCAGCAACACATTTGTCTGCTTCCCTCTGGTACTGGGATGCCACTCTTTTTGCTTCAGCCAAAGTTATGTTCATATGCCGAGTATGCTCTCCAGCAACGGCCTCTTGCAACTTCAGCTCCTCTGTGAGAAGGTCCACAAACTGCTTCTCCATCTCCTGCTTGAGATCTGGATCATTGCTTCCACAATCTGTTGAGCAGCACAGTTGAAGTCATTCATATGTGTTTTTGAGCAGCGAAATTAACTAGAAGCTTGTGCATAACAAGCTTTAGACTACTCATTCTTAAAATGAATGGGTGGCATGACCTTATATGAACCGCGACACTGACTTAAAAATCATAAATTTGACACAAACTGATATGGAGTAAAATTGCCTCATGGACAAAGCAACGACACGGCACATCTATATTTCTACAAAATCTCTGTATGTGCACATCTAAATTCCACACTCATGTCTCTTTCTGTCATAACAATTAGTAAACATTTCAAGAGAACCTGAATTTCAAATCATATAGACTGATGGAACTAATTAACAAGCCATAATATGTGATAGTATAAAACTTTTGCCAATAAATAAGAAAATGATGATAAAGAACTAGATAACGCAGGTTGACTGGCTAGAATAGCCCTCATTAATGATGAGAAATTCGATGGAGTGATGGACAGAGTTCATATGGTTGAATAACTTAGTAATATGAAAATTACATCAAAAAACATATAATTAAGAAAAGGACAAGTTCTTGGGCCATCAGAATGAACTCCCACCTGAGACCGTGAGATTGGCCAGCCCTGTGTAGGAACAAAAACGAAAGAAATTAATCAGTATAGATTAGCAGTTAAGCTTTGATAACACATAAAAATAAATTACAAACATACATTTAAAAAATTGATACGTACTAGACAAAATAACAGCTGAAGGTAAAGTTCGCATCAATCTCTATATTCATAGTCATAAAACATAAAACTAAATGCATATCAATAACTTGAGTTGAGGACCAAACTCCAAAGAAAAGTAGTAGTTAATGAAAAGGAGAAACTAGCTGTCACTTTAAGAAATGAACCCTTCATTCTGTAAGACAAGCATGGGGAAATTTCCACACCACTTATAGTCAAAAAAACATATTTCATACTTTACAATTTTAACATCAGAGACACAAATAATAAGAACTCATCATAACACTAGAGGGATTTTGGCCCACTGGATTAGGTGAATTCATCCGGTGGACCAACATGATGGAGAGAGCTTGTATTTCATAGGAAAGTCACAGTTCAATGTCTACCCGAAGTTAGAAGACAGTCCTTATCACTAGAATCCAGGAAGTAACTACCAGCCGATCCAAAAGAAACTAAATAAGTAGTCTTCACTGGTACATCTATATGAAATTTCTGTTAATCCTATTGGAATGCCTAGAGACAACAAAGGTGAAAGGGGTTCTCTTAAGGCTCAGAATAACAAATTATTAGCAATATAGTCCATGAATATTCTTCAATCACAGAAAGAAGAGCAAATTTGTTTCCTTCTAATTCTTCATCCCCCCCCCCCTTTTTTTTTTTCTTGTCCAAGGACGTTATTTTATCTGACTAGTTACATACTTATAACCATGGAGTTTTTACCCCTAGCTCGAGTAAACCTAACCCCAAAAACGTGCCAGCCAGTCCTGGAGATATTATATAGCATTAACAAATGTAGCTGCATGTTTTTCATAATTGATGTCAGGTAACTTGAACTGAAAAAGATAAGAAAACGCCATAATTTGGACAGCACACTTAAAGCATGTGAGGTCCAAGTGCAGCCTGAGAGTGAGTTGGGAGGAGGGAGAGAGAAACACAAACAAGATGCGCTAGCTTAAGTTTCAGTGACCCAACCACAGATGTGTATATCCTGTGTCATCATTAATCAAATCAGAAACTTAGATCATGATCTCAAAATAGGCAATCTGCTCCACTGTTACTCAGACACAGACTAATCACATTAAAATGGATAACTGAATCTCATTTTTGTTCCTTGTAACAATCCCAATGCTCAAGCAAGGAGAAAGCTGTGACCCCAATAACAGCAATAACAATAGTATAAAAGCTAAACTCCAAAAACATTGATTTCCTTGTCTGTTTTTAACAAATCCAAGAACGAGACCAACCGATGAACCTCGCCAAAACTAGGTTTTACTCCCGAACAACTAATAAATAACAAAGGATCAAACAGCGGAGCTTGATTTCACCAAATCAACAGAAAGCCAGATGGAAAAAAAAATGGAGAAATGGAAAGCGAAAACCCTTACCGGGAGCAATCTGCAGGAGGGACAAGGGAGGAGGGCAGTCACAAACGCAAGGAGGGCAAGAGATTTTGGAATTGCGAAGGTTGATAGTTTTCTTGAATCTCCAGTACAAAGCAGGGCCACACACAGCCAAAGCGGAAGCAACCGCGAAAACCACCAGGCAACACCGCAAGCAAGCTCCGGATCGGCGTGACATTTTCTGGGGAAGTGAGATCTATCAAACCCACCGAGACTACTGCGAGTTTCACTTGTCCTTGTTACGACATTTGATTTTGAAGGAGTCATTAATGAGCTGTGATGGAAAATGCTGACTGTGACATCCACTCCGATCTCCTCTCATTGTTTTCGTTCAAGTCTAATCAGTTTAATTAAATACAACAAAAATTAAAACTAAAACACATTTCATTACAGCTGTCAAAACCAGCTTAATTTATTAATTTGATAAATTAAGCTTATTTATTTTTTCTGAAAATATAGCGATTTTGTATTTAATCTATTTAATCCACTTATTATGTATGCTAACTTGAATAATTTGTAGTTGGTCAATTTATTAATTTTTCTACCAAGCTACGGAACATTTGTTATAGTAAATCCAATCCCTTCTTAACTTCTTCAATTCTTATTCCAATCTTCATCTTCAATTATCGACAATGCGAGAATATAAGAGAGGGAGAGACTAGGACGAATATGAAGCCAAAGAAGCCAAATTCACAATGTCCTTCGAGGTTCGACCCCATCTACTAGCAATACAAATGGTCATTCGGTCAGTGACTCAAGCAATGACTCGTCCTCCTTTAACTGATGACAACGAAGAAGCAATGCCTCACTCTTTGTCTGCACTTTCCGATCAAAGTAAGAATGTGTTTGTTTTATCTTAAAAAGATTATTTGGGGTTACTACATATAAGTGATTTAATGTTTAGTACTTTTGCTTTGGAGATTCTTGTATTTTTACAGAATAAGTATTGTCCATTAGATCTTGTGAAACCTTTGATTGATTTTCCTTTTTAATTTTGTTTAAATTTATTAATGAAGCGGGTTAATCTCTAATAATTGATTTTGCTTTAATTTTCATAATCTCTTAAAGATATTATGGTTTTCTTTATCATCATCATCTTATAGTGTTTCTAGTGTGGAATTGCAAGGTTTATAGATCTAATTCAAAGTAAAATACTTTTTAATTTGAGTAGAGAGAGAAAAAATAAAGAAAACTATGTGATATACTCCATAGTTTAGAAATTGCTTACAGAGAATGATAATAGTTTTTGCCTAAAATTCTATAATTTGTTTCTTTTTTAAAGCGAGTTAAACGGTCATTTTAGTGGGCTATATTAAGAATTCTTGTTGATTTAATTAGATGATAAATTTATATGTAATTTTTTATATTATTAGTATTATATATTTATCTATAAAAATTATAAAATTATATATTTATAATATTTTAATTAAAAATATTGTAGTAAAAATATAAGAAAATATATTTTTTTTATGTGAGTATTTTCATGTGAAAAAAAAGAGAGATGTTTTTTTTTAAACAAGAAAATAGTGAGTTTAGACAAGAAAGGATGAGCCGTGGTTCTGAGGCCCACTGTTTTGACAGGATGGAATGGGCTATTAAGGGCTGCAGTCCAAGATTGCAAGGGTGCTGGGCCCTGCTCAAACCCAACAGATCCAATTCTATTGCTGGGTATTGGACCAAGATGGGTTTGTGGGCTAGAAGTCATTTTCTTTGTCATGTCATGTTTGGAAGTTTCTTTTCATTAAGTAGACCCCTTTGGTCATTGGCCTCGTAAGTCATATACCTACAAAAGTAAAATAGAAGAGATGTTAGATGTTTGGTTTAACATTTGAAATTCTTCCTTATTTCATTGATAAACCACACGCAAAAAATAGAAAAAGAAAAGTCCTTTAACTGAAAAACTGCTATGTTATGTATAATATAAGAAAATTAAAAAAAAGAAGTTTAGAATGAAACTAATTGTCCATTAAAATAAAGGATTATACTTAGACTTAAAATATGACAAATATATAATTTTTTAATAATGTCATGATAAACATATAATATAATTGAATAACTATATAATTGTTTGTAAAAAAGTATATATTTATCATATTATTATAAAATTATACATTTATCATATTTTAATTGAGAAATGTGATTAAAAAATATATAAATTATATATAAATTTTTTAAAAATACAAAATCAAATAGAAACTAATCATCTCATGTATAGATCAATTTTTATTTTCAAATTTTTTTAAATTTAAAAAATTAATTTATAGATACGGACAACTCCCACCTCTCGAAAAATATGGAAATGGTAATTATATAAAGTAATTTTTTTAAAATAAGAAGAGTTAAATTTTTTTAATAAAAATAAAAATAAAGAGAGAATTGCCACTGGTGTAAATTCTAATCATCCATATATTGTGGGCATATATAACAAAATTTAGCATTAAATTCTACCATTATATCTACTTAACGACATATTAACTTTACACAGGCGGGCCAACATTTTCAACTAGCACAATGTAATAGCCCTTTTCTTTTCAAAAATATTAAGAAAAAAAATTATATTTAGATATATTTTTTATGTACTTATTATTAATTGTTTATTTAAAATATAATAAGTATATAATTTAATTGATAGTAAAAATTATATTTTTATCATATTATTATTAAAAAATCATACACATTATTTTTAGTGACATTTTCGGGCAATTTCTTCGAAGTTACATTCACAGGTGTCTTGAGCTGCAAGAACTCCCTTGTTTGTCCATAAGCAGTTGTTCACTCATTGGGATCGTCTATTGAGTGGCTTTTAAGAAAGTTGTTTTACATTATCTAGATTAGACTTGTCTAAATTTTATTTTATTTTTATTTTGAAAAAAATAAAAATGTAATATAAACTCATAAAATAAATTGTCTTCAAAATAAGAAAAATATCAATATATATATATAAATAAAAGGTTTTGAGTTATTATTTTTAAATTGTAACAATTGTGACTATTATTATTTTTTTAAAAATTTTGGTAGGATTTATCACTAGTTAAAAAATTAATTTTAAAAAAATTAAAATCTAAATCATCCTAAATAAATTTAAATAGTCCAGTCCAAATCCATTTCCTTACAAGCAGCACCGGCAGAAGATCGCAATTCGTTGCTTAGCCACAAAGCATTGTATCTTGAGCTTGAAGACTTGCCCTCCAAAAACACGTCATTTTGGCATTTCCCTGTCAAACCATACACCAATTACCAATAACACAAATATGCCATTTTCTTCGTAGGCAAATGGGAGAAACACCGAGTTTACGAAAAACAAAGAAAAAAGTGAGAAACACAGCAAATTTGCAAGCATTTTCCCTTTCTGGGTTGGTCCAGAAATTGACAAGTAAGACTAATCAGTACCAGAAACTGCCATCTCTTACGTGTATGGTACAGAATCCTCCACGCCACACACTCCAGAACATCCTCTGCATCAAACCCAAAACCCCAAAACCGTATTAAAACCAGCAGCACAACGTAAGAATCTAAGAACTTCAAATACATCAGCCCACAGGAAAGCTGAAAAACACCAACCATGGCGAAGAAAGAGATGCAGGTTGTGAAGGGTCTGGACATTAAGCGTTACATGGGTCGGTGGTACGAGATTGCTTCGTTCCCGTCCTGGTTTCAGCCCAAGGATGGGGTGGACACCAGAGCTACCTACACCCTGAACGAGGATGGTACTGTGCACGTGCTGAACGAGACATGGAGTGGTGGGAAGAGAAGTTATATAGAAGGAACTGCTTATAAGGCTGATCCTAAGAGCGATGAAGCTAAGCTTAAGGTCAAATTTTATGTTCCTCCGTTTTTGCCCATTATTCCAGTGGTTGGGGATTACTGGGTTCTGTATATTGACGACGATTATCACTATGCTGTGGTCGGCCAGCCCAGCAGGAACTACCTCTGGGTAAGATAATTAATTAGCTTTTGATCTTTCCATTTTCTACTAATGGGTATGTGATCATAAGGTTGGAAGAGGAAAGGAGAAGGAAGCCATGAAATTCTTTAAATTTGTGAGATTTAACTATCTGTATGCGATGTTCTGCTTCATTTCTCATACGCTTTGTATTAGTAACATTGGTATTAGGTATCCTTTTACAAGCTTGGTATTATTCTTATCTAACTCCTTGGGAGTCGCATGCTTCGGCATAAACACGAATCTTCAAATTATTAAAATTTTTGAACTGTTATAGTTTCACCAAGTCTGTGTTCAACTCTTCGTGGTTGTGTTTTTCCTTATGAGGCAATGAAATATAGAAACCAGGAAGTGCTGATGAGCAGGACATGGTTGTTGTTGAAGTAAAAGCCCAATAAGATAAAACTAAATTGCAGCCCAAATACAATCAGATAAAACCAAGTTGCGGCCCAACATAATTCAAGCCCAAGAATGTTGATTTGTTATTTTTCATTTTTTGTTTCTTCCATTTATTCTAGAATTTTTCATTCCTCTAGGCTACGTGTCTCTCTTCTACTTTTTTGTAATGTATGAATGAAGGTTAATTTTAATATAAAATGAGTACCTTTACATTCTTTATTCATTTATATCCTATTATAGTATTAGAGCTATAAAAATCATTATATCTACCTCATCAAATTCTTCTACTAATACATTTCTGCCCTCTTCTCTTCTTCCACTGTCTTTCTCTTTTTCTTCTCCATCTCATTTTATTTCAATTAAACTTACTCATAATAATTATGCTGTATGGAAGGCTCAAATGGTGCCTTATCTATATGGCCAACAATTATTTTTATTACTTGATGACTCTTACCCTTCTCCTCTTATAATTACCAAAAATGGAGAACCAAATCCTGAATACATGAAATGGTTTCAGCTTGATCAGTTTGCTCTCTCTGTTATCATTTCTTCCCTCTCTGAATCTCTCATTGGTGAGGTGATTAAACACAAGACAGCACGTTCAATGTGGCTTGCTCCTGAAAAATTGTTCACCCAAAAAAATCAAGCACGATTCATGCATCTTCATAACCAACTTACTAGTTTAAAGAAAGGAGGAGAATCTGTCAATGATTACTTTAAGCATGCAATGCTCATTTCTGAAGCTTTAAGCACTGCTGGGAAATCTATTGATGATTCTGATTTTATCACTTATCTTTTGAATGGTCTTGGTTTTGATTATGAATCCATTGTAACTTTCTTAACCAAAAAAGCTATGGATTTAACTCCAGAAGATGTGCTCAGTTACTTACTAATGCATGAAGCCTGGTTGTCTCATTACAACTCAATATCTGAAGTACCTGAAATCTCTGTTAACTTTGCTGCTCATCCATCTTATACTACTCAAGCACGTCACTACACTCCTTTCCCAAATCATGCTGTATTTCGTGGTCGTGGATGAAGTGGACGACCTTCATTTTATCGGGGTGGTAGAGGCAGATTTGGTCCCAGACAAAATGGTGGACGGTCATCTTCTCCTTTCATTGCATCTTCAAATTCAAATGTATCATGCCAATTATGCAGAAAATATGGCCACACCATACATATTTGCTTTCACAGATTTGACCATTCATATCAAGCACCACTTCCACCAGCCTTAGCTTAAGCACATCATAATTTTACTACCATAGCCCCTGATGATGCTTGGTACTTTGATACAGGAGCTACAAATCATATGACTTTTGACCTTGCCAATCTCAATCTTCATGCTGAACCTTACAAAGGCACTGACCATGTTCATACCACGGGTGGATCCTCTCTTCCTATTGTTCATCATGGTTCTAGGAATTTATTTTCACCTACTGGCAATTATCTTCTCTTTAATCTTCTTCATGTTCCTTCTACTTCTAAAAATTTAGTCTCTGTTTGCCGTTTCTGTTTAGATAATAATGTGTATTTTAAATTTTATGCCTCTCATTTTTTTGTGAAGGATCTGCACACAAAGAAATTGTTGTTCCAAGGACCAATAACTAACTATTTATATTCGTCTTCCGTTTTTCCTCCTGCGTCCAAGCCCAACTCCCCTTCTTCCTATACCCCTCTCCCGAACCTTTTACCTCGGCTCAGCCCATCTCTCTCACCTGAGCCAGTTCCACTTCTCCCTTCGGATCCCCTACCCACTTCTCCTCACTCGTCTCCCTCGCATTTCGAAGAGTCATCTTCCCCTTCCCCTCCTGTCACATCCTCTGACGCCTTCTCTTCCCCTACTCGTCTCTCGGCTCCTCTCTCTCCTCCGCCTCGAATGGTCATCAGAGCTCAGACCCATTCTCTCAGACCTAAACAATTCACCGATGGAACCCTTCGCTGGCCTCCCCTGAGCCTACGCCACTTCAGTTAACACTTTTCTCGAGGTTCCCTCTTATGCTGTCATTGCGCTGAAACTCCCTGAATGGCGATTTGCTATGGCTGAGGAGATTCAGGCCCTCTATGTGAATAACGCTTGGGTTCTCGTTCCACCTCCTTTGAATCGTCCGATTATCGGATGCAAATGGGTCCTCCGAAATAAGTTCAAGCCCAATGGTTCCTTAGACAAATACAAGGCGTGTCTAGTCGCGAAGGGTTTTCATCAAACTCCGGGCCTTGATTTCCATGACACCTTCTCTCCAGTGGTCAAGCCTTCTACTATTCAGCTTATTCTTTCACTCGCTGTGACCGATGGTTGGTCCATCACTCAAATCAATATTCAAAATACTTTTCTCCATGGCTTTCTTGATGAGGAGATCTACATACAGCAACCACCGGGTTTCAAACACCCTCACCATCCTCATTATGCCTGCAAATTGCAACGTTCTCTCTATGGCCTCAAACAGGCTCCGCGGGCTTGGTTCTCTCGGCTCAGTACCTGTCTTCATCAGTTTTGCTTCGTTGCCTCTCAGTCAGATACGTCTCTCTTTGTTAAAATCTCTGCTTCCAGTGTTCTTTATGTTTTAGTTTATGTTGATGACATCTTACTTATTGGTTCTGATTCTGCTGCTATTACATCTCTTATTAAATTACTGGGCCTTACTTTTCCTGTTAAAGATCTTGGTACTCTGCATTATTTTATGGGTATTGAAGCCACATTTTGTTCTGATGGTCTATTTTTATCTTAACAAAAGTATATCCTTGATCTGCTTCAAAAAACTCACATGTTATATTGCAAACCTCTATCCACTCTAATGGCTTCTGGTACCAAATTGTCTATATTAGATGGTCAACCTTTTACTGATATTTCTCTATATCGGAGTGTTGTTGGCAGTTTGCAATATTTATCTTTTACTCGACCCGATAGTTCTTTTACTGTCAATAAGGTTTGTCAATTTCTTCATTCTCCCAAAAACACTCACTAGATTGCTGTGAACCGTATTTTACGTTATCTGAAACACATCTTTCATCATGGCCTTCTTATTCGTCCTTCTCCATCTCCTTCTCTTGGAGTTTTCTCTGATGCTGATTGGGCTGGGTGCCCTGATGATCGTCGATCTACTGGTGGCTTTTGCATTTTCTTTGGTTTTAACCTTATTTCCTGGTTTGCAAAGAAGCAACAAACTGTTGCCTGCTCCTCCACTGAAGCTGAGTACAGATCCTTAGCTCTGGCCACTTGTGATCTTATTTGGTTACAATCCTTGTTGCGTGATTTGGGTGTTTTTCTTCCTTTTGCTCCCACACTTTATTGTAATAACATTGGTGTCACTTTTTTATCTGCCAATCCTGTAATGCATGCTCGAACCAAACACATTGAGCTGGATTTTTATTTTATCAGGGAGCAAGTTGCTGCTAAAACACTATATATTGCTTATCTCTCATCTCGCGACCAGTTAGGTGATGTTATGACCAAACCATTGCCCTCTTCACGATTCCAATTTCTCAGATCAAGCCTCACTGTGTTACCCCTGTCGTTCAGCTTGAGGGGGGTTATTGGAGTAAAAGCCCAATAAGATAAAACAACCAAACTGCAGCCCAAAGCACAATCAAATAAAACCAAGCTGCAGCCCAACATAATTCAAGCCTAAGAATGTTGATTTGTTATTTTTCATTTTTTGTTTCTTCCATTTATTCTAGAATTTTCTATTCCTCTAGGGCTACGTGTCTCTCTTCTGCTTCTCTGCTGGTCTATATATTTGCACTGTTGTTCTCTGTAATGTATGAGTGGAGGTTAATTTTAATACAAGATGAATACCTTTACATTCTTCATTCCTTTATATCCTATTAGTTGTGTTACACGGTTTTTGCTAGGAAATAGAAGGAATAGGATGAAACAGTTAAGAAATGTGTATTTGTGGTTGGTGGATATTTTAGTTATGACTAATTCACAGTTTTTGCTAGGAAATAGATGGAATACGATGAAACAGTTAAGAGATGTGTATTTGTGGTTGGTGAATATTTTATTTATGACTAGTTCATGTGCTGCCATAGCTTAAGAGATTAAAATAATGTTTGGGCATGTAGATATTATCCAGGACTAACCATTTGGATGATGAGACGTACGACCAGCTAGTTCAGATAGCAAGGGATGAGGGATATGATGTGAGTAAACTGCGCAAGACACCACAGAATGATCCTCCTCCAGAGGAAGTAGGTCCTCAAGACACGAAAGGCATTTGGTGGTTCAAATCCCTTCTGGGAAAATAGATTCTAAACCATTTCATGTTCAAATGAAACCTTGATTGGAGCAACTATGTTTGGATCTCTGTAATGTTTGTTTGGCTTTGTGTAAATAGGAAGGCGTAAATAGCTGGTATAAATATGTGAACCTTCCTATGTTTGATGCCTCTGATGATTATTGTTTAGGGGAGAATCCAGGTCTTGTAATTTGTCAGAAGTTTGATTTTTTGTGTTTTTTAAGCCGTGGGGATCGAGGCGATGACCCTATCCTCATCTAAATCTACATGGCAATGTAAGATTGGTGATGTGACAAGAATATGATAATAATAATTATCGTTACTGATGAGGGAATGGGTATTTTGGGGACCCAGTTACTGCGCCTCCAAAGGGTGTGGCAGATTTCATTTTTTTTTGGGTTCTTTTAATTTTAATTATTATTGTTTTGAAGCAAGCAAATGCAAAATTGTTATTATTTCGTGGTTTAATAAAAATTATATAAGATATTAAAATTTAAAAGAAATTGAAATTGAAATGATTTTAATCTGTTCTAAAAGGAGGATCAGAAAATTTGTGTGGGGATTTTAGAAATTAAGAGATTGTTTTTTGGCATATTTTAGGTTTTACACGTGTATTTTATATAATTATCTGCGTTGTTTTTCAATCAAAATTCATATGATTAAAAGGGCTTGCTAGTAAAATAAGTTAATAAATAAATTTTGTCATTTTTTATTATATATTATATTAATGTTTGATGGCTTTTGATAAATATATTTTGCTCCTGCATTCGTAGGTTATAGTGAAAAGTACTAAAGAGTTAGATTATTCAGTATTAAAAATATTGATATTAAATATTATACTTTTTTAAAATTCGATGATATTATCATCAAATATCAACTACACATTTTTATAAAAAATATAATGTTTGGTATCAATATTTTTGCTATTGGAACATTTGAATCTTTATTTTTTTTTTCTAGTAAAAGAAAAAAAATTCATATATATCCTCTATGCATGGAAAGTTTTTCTGAGCATTAAACTTTAAGCCTTTATTCCCGGGTCCAAGTTTGTACTTCGACAAAATCTGTTGCTGCGAATCTCTTCATTAAACTGAAACATAGTAGGCAACCTTCGCGAGTAAAACATAGTTAATAACAATATGCGGGAAAAAAAATAAGGAGGGAGACTCGGAAATAAAGTTGGTTCCTCTTCTGAGTTAGACGCCTTACTTTCGTACCATTAAATTAACATTATTTTCATATTGTTTTAAATTAATTACTAAATTCATTATTTTATTAATTACTAAATTCATTATTTCACTTTCAAAATTTAATATGGACCTTTACGGTGCTTCATACTCTGCGGTAGCGATTTTATTCTTTACTTTTTCCTACTTAGTATTAAAACTATCTGCACAGTTTTCCTCATGATTTCCTATTTTACTTGCCATATCCAATTAATGCGGGCAATTGAGAACCCCAAGGACCTAGCTATTTCGATAAAATTTAGAAGGAAAGAAGTCTGCGTCAATTATCTGCAGCTACCACACTTTAGAAGTACCTACAGGGGATGCTCACTCCATTCATATGGACTTTCCATCCTGGACACAGATGAACTAGCACCTGCCACTTTTATTAACTTGCTACGTTACCTGTTTATAGTGGACGAGAGACCAATTATTAAGGAAACTTTTTTGTATTTTGTACAGTGTTATATGGCGGGCAATCATACTTTGTCAATTTGCATGGTCATCGGGCTTATGGCAATACTTTATTGGCTTTGAACATTTGTGCTCATTCTTCAAGTGCATGTCCTGCTGATTTATCGTCCTCAACTCCTGCTAATCTAAGTAAAACTTTTTCTATATATAATTATCTTAATACCCCATGTCATGCACGGGTCTAAATGCTAGTTTCTGAAAAAAAAGACACACACAAAAAAGCAGGATATTTTGTACTCTTTTATTCCATTACAGTATTACAGATACCACACCTTCAAAGTAAGTCAAGAGTACTATATAACCTTCAAATTCAGGGTATGCCTCAGCTTTCAATCGCTTCCAATGTCGAAATATTCTTTTATTATTGGTGCAACACACTCTCAAGAAAAACTGTTCCAACAAATTCTTCTCTCCATTTTTCTTGTTTATTAGCGAGAAAATCTTACCAGTCTTTAATCTTTATCAACATCATTTTTCTTTTGAAGCATCCTTCCATTTGCATTATATTGTGCATTCATTAAAGCTACTTCCTGTTTAAGCCTAACAAGTCAAATCATCGGCCTTTCTCCAGTACTCCCCAGGTTAACAGGCCAGCAATTTGAAGGGATGCTACCGACAGCTACCAACCAATGGAAATTTTTTTCATAGATCAAACTAATGATTAGGAGACATGTAAATTTGGCAAGCACACAATTCAATTTAGTAAAACTTACTTCTTACATGTTAAGACATCTCTTCATAGTTAATTTAATTTACTTAAATTTTATATATAGAATCTATCTAAATATCTGAGAACCCAGGGGCATATATACTGGAAAGAAGCATTAAAAATAAGTTATTATAGATGAGAGCAGGTGAAGACTTCCCGCTATAGAGTAACATGGAATGTATTCCGAAATATATATATATATATATATATATATAAACTTTTTAAATGATCATAGGAAGAATTACAAACAACGTAAATGCTAATGATAATTTGTCAACCAGATGGTAAAAGCATATTTCAACTATGGTAAGACCTCTTATCCACTAATCAGTTCCCTTCCGCAATGCAGAATATGCAGAGAGAATCCATACAATTTCCCTAAGCAAGCAATGGAGAGCAATATAGACATATCAAGCAATTTTCTCCTTGTACATCAGCCTCAACATCAGATCAGGATGTGACTGCCATTACAGGATAACGATAACCTTGAAAGCTTACAACATGGTACAACACTGGTTGGTTTTTTTGGCCTGCTTGTAGAACATCTGTTTCAAACGCCACGATCAAGTTCTTGTGTCAGCAAACTAACCAGTTGGCAATAACACCCGGTTCATGGTTGAGCACATTGAATGAGATATGGTATTGACCTCAAAACAAGTTACCACTTAGCAGTAGCAAATAGAATTATCCATGTGGTAACCCAAATATCAAAATAGAAATTGGAAAAGAAAAAGGTTTAAATTGATAGCAGTCTTGCAAAAGAAATGGTCTTTTGTATGCTTATACAGTCATCTATAAAAATGGAACGAAATCCATTTCCCTAACGATAATCCAATGTGCAAAGACTAACCAAATGCAACAAAAGTAAGGACCCGGTAAAGCACCTATAAAACCCCAAATTTCTTTAGTATTTTCATGGTGGAAAAAGATGATAATGGAATTGATTGTACTCTAGTCAAACTCAAGCACATGCTAGGAAGCAAAATGTTATCCAAAGATACACCTTCACTTGGATACATGAAGGATAAGCGTCAAACAATGAATGTCTGCACTCAGTATGCAAGTATGTGTGCATTCATGTGCTAGTCGCAAATGAATAATTGTAAAACAGAAGCTGTCTTAACATACCTGGGATGCTGCACTCAGATCAGAACTCTTATCCACTAAACTGTCCAACCTCTCCCCTCTTGCAAGGACACTATCGATAGTCTTATGCTGTATATAAACAAAAAATGAACAAATCATAGAGTGAGCCCAAAATAAAGTCAGAGAGATACTCCATCATGTCTCTGTCCCATGGTTCTTAGAAATCTATGCATCAGAAAGTTATACAGACAACCAAGTGAATGCAAATTAATAAGATACCAATATAAGATAGGATAGCAACTGAGTGATTAATGATCCAAATATGGAAGCACTATAGAATTTTCACATAAGGACTAAGATATCACCATCTCACTGAGGAAGGAAATAGTTTAGAATTATAGATTTTTATATTTGGCTCTAACGATATGACCCCCTGCAGCCATTATCATCTATAACAGTAGAAGTAAAACTATATGTACTTAGAAATCAATACCAAATTCTCAAGCACAGAAAGATTTCTCATAGAAAATTGCCAACAATGTAACAGCAAAGTTCAAAATTGAATGAAGGAAAAAGATGTCAAACAGAAGGGAAGTATATTTAGCAGACAAGAGATGAGAGGAATCAATCTATTGTTTTGGAAATATAAAGTCATGTATAACTCAATACTTACAAGAATGATTTTTGTTTCATCCAGTTCCCTCTGGATTTTTAACAACTTATCAGCCTCTGCAGGGTCCTGAGATTTAACAGGAACAGGAATAAGGGGGTTTTAGTCAATACTCAAGAGTGTCATGTAGAGAAGTAAGCAAAAAGAAAAATTAAAACAATCCAACAAGCCCTCCTCTAGGTGAAGCTGGTACAATGAAGTACATAGATACCTGGAATTTTGTCAGGGCTTCGTTCAAATAGGGCCATGGTTGAGTACTGTCTGCCTGAGCACTTCTCCATGACTCACCAAAACTTTTACTATATTCATCCAGCACCTGCAAGAGCAGCAAGACATCATAATTTTTTATCATCTATAAAAACAGGAAAGTTTTATGCATTATATACTACATAACAGATATATCAATTTAACATGTATTTACTATAGTTCACATAGATTCCCTCAAGTTATCATTTGATATCAAAGGACAAATTATTTAACTAAGTCACTAGTCTTACCAGAATGTTCATCCTTCTTTATAAACCAAATATAAGCGAACTTACTTGAATAGAGCCAGTTAATACTCAATAGGCACACATTACTAAATCCACTGATTTGGGCTTATGGGGGACAAAGGGCTTTAAGAAACCAATAATTCATCATGGTGCAGATCACCTTGTCCAATAGAGCAATACTTATTATCTTGACCAGAGCACAGAAAGCAGACACACATAGAAGGAAAGATATGCGCGTGCATGTGAGAGAGAGAGAGAGAGAGAGTATATATTGTGGTTAGAAGAAGAGGGGAAGAGGTTCAGCCAAGACTTGCATGTTCAACCAAAACTGAATAATAAAATGACCAATACATTTGAAGAGGAAGGAGTAATTAGGAAGGATATCAGGAAGAGTTGTAGCTGAAACGGGCCCAATTACGCTACGCTGAAAGGGTGATGACAATAATAATACACTGAATAAGTCTAGTTGAAACAACCAAAATATGTTGTTTTTATCAGATTTGGAATTATTAGAAAAAAATTCATCTTTAGTGGAGACAGAATTAGAATCTGAGGACTGATATCCCACCCAACCATTAATTAAAAAGTAAAAACTGAAAAGCAGTCAGACTTGATTCTAGATAGTCAATTCGGATGGAAGGTCACCCATTAACCACGATGTATTGATATATAATCAGAAGCATTATAACACTGCCCAGAAATGAACAAGATTGAATTGAATGATAATGTGTCCAATAATGCATATGTAACTGGCACAGACGCCATTCAACAGTGTTTATCGTCTAAACTTCCGAATGGAATATTTCAATAGAATCTCAATCAACTAAAAATCCATTATATGAGACTAAGACCCCTTACATCATTATGAATTCCTCATAGGTGGAAAAGATTGTAGAATCGCGATTTAGATGTTTTGAATATGTGTGGAGGAGATTTATAGAAACTCCAGATAAGAGAGATAAATAGTAGTCCAATAGTCAAAGGTAAAGGGAAACCAAGAAAAATTATAAGAGAAACCATAAAAAAGATTTAAACTTAAATGATTTGTCTAAAAATATAATTTACAATCGGATTTTATGGTATTGATTGGTCAATGTAGCTGACATTTCTGAGTGGAAAAAGGTTTTGTTGATGATGATGATGATTGAGGTTTAGCAATACCAATATATATATATATATATATAATCATGTGCCCCAGGAAGCAATACGACTAGCATTTTTACTGCAAGGAAAAATGGGCCAGGTATTCATGGTCCAGAAAGACCCAACTAAATATGAAACAGGTTCTAATGTCAAGGTCCATCAACGTAAAAGCCAGTTATTTAAAGTACTCAAAAGTAACGTTTGTCAAATGTCAATGCCGAGATCATCTGTGCAATAAGGAAATATCTTAATGTAATAGCTGTCACTGAGGCAACAGAATTACAGATAGAAGCTGGTCTAGTGACTAAAGTGATTTTCCGGGATTTATAAAACCGTAATATATAAAAATAAGATCAAATTATACATTCCAATCAAATTATAAAGAAAGCAGCAAAACAAGTTACAGGCTGCTTTGAGATTACTCCTCAATGTGGTGTGAATAAAATACATTGAAAAACACATATTGAATCACCTGATTAAGAAGAGAAAATGCACTTCGAACTGGGTAGTGATCATCCATAAATCCCAATGCACAAAGGCCATTTCTGTTGTAAGAATGCACCTTATACTCTACAAAAGGAAAACATAAATTAGATAAGAACCAAGTCATAGTTTTAATGAAGAGAATAAGTACATACTCAAGAAATTGATGTTCGTGTCGAGCCATCAAAAGTAAAGATTGCCCAACGCCGAAGATGAATAGCCATAAGAAAATGATTTCTAATTATTTTGTTGTCCCCCAACCCCGCCAAACATCATATAAGCTTTCTCTCAAATGGCAGAGCTGGAATTGAAGCCACAAGTTCGATCTTGGGATACAAAATTCTCTTGGTAACAGCAATGATTTCATGGTGGATATAAAAATAACAAACCCAAAATTCGCAAACAACCCCATCATTGATGAAAAATCCAGGAAACCCGATCAGCATGGGGATATTGTCACCAATCGAAATAAATCAAATAAGCAATCAATAATTCAAAAACCTAAGCGGGACAATTCTTTTCCCGGAAGCAATCCAAAATCCATAATTCAAGCTCCACAGAAAATGAAAAAAAAAATGTAGAGATTGGAGGCCCTAAAACCCTAAAAGGAAATCTGAATGAATGGGTAAGACGAACCCTCGTGCTGGACGGATTGGCGTTGGCCCTGAGGGGTGCGTTTGGCAACCGTCCGACCCACAAAGACGATGAACTCCTTGACGCTGGAGCGTTGGAAGTAGCCGAAGTGGCTTACATCGGTAGCATTTGCCAGTATAACCGGATCGGATCCATCCGGGCTGCATTTAAGAACCATCAGAGCTGTGATCTTCATCTCTCTCTCTCTCTATGCAAAGCTTCGTTCTTTTTGTTTCGAGTCTGTAACGGAATCGTTGAAACGGAGAGCTGGCGTTGGAAATGCATGTGACAAGAGCAATTGAATAAAGCTATTCATATTCCATTCCCATGTAATCTGCTGCAGCCGAGAGTATTTGGGATTTCTGTAACTGCTGAACTGGCACCAATAAAAAGGCGGAGCCGACATCGCTCTAATGGGTGTTTTTGCACTTGTAGGAAACCTGTGGCGTGTTCGAAGTCCCCCAACTCGTGGTAGCACCCGAGCTTCTGGTGAAGAAGAGAGTACTGCTGTTTTTCCCGTTTTCTTTTTGGTCTTATTCTTTCTTTAATTAGCAAACTAACAAGTCTTCTCATTTTCATCAAGAGGTAAAATATGGTCATTTCCTCACAATATGTATTTAGTGGGCATGCAGAAATGATTTAATTATATTTTGTCTTTTAATAAAAAATTAGAATACTTTGTTGATAGCACAAATACAATGATATTTATTGGTAAAAACAAAATAATAGAAATTGCGTACTTGACGAGGAGTCTATTGATGTACTCGTTAGTCTATAAACAAAAAGAGAAAATTGCATGACCTACTTTGCCCTTTAGGATTTTAGAATGAAGAAAAAAAGAGAATTGGTGCAGTTTCTCATATGATGCTTGTATTTATAATTAACTGCTTTTTTATCTTCTCTATATGGATCAGTCTTGTGGTAGAAAATTATTGACCACCAAATGAATGTAGGTTAGGATCTTATCCAATGGATAAGTATGTAATTTGACCTATCATAGATTATTAAACAAAATCCAATTTGTTTAGGACTCAATTATCAAATACAAAATTAATTGTTTAAAAGATAATATCTATCATTATCTTATAATTAATTAATACTAATCCATGTTAAATATTAATTTATAAAGAAATTAATCTAACGATCTCCCACTTGGATAGCATCAATTAATTAAGCACAAAATAACAATAAACAATCAGTGCATATTGAATCATAAACAAATAAAAAAGAATTAACTCAAAATCACTAAATCCGATAGGGAATCAAATGATTTATGGTGCATTAACACACAATCATTGAATCCGATAGAAAAACAAATAATATTAAACGCATTGATAATATCTCAGTTTCCTATTGAGCAAAAACAAAGTTGCATAAATGGTCTTAAAGTAGAACAAATAAGACAATCATATCTCAATCTCCTATTGAGTTAAGGCTTCATGAAAGATTTAACAAGATCCACCAAAGAGATGTAGGTTGGGGTCTTATCTCAATGGATAAGTATGTAATATGACTTATCATAGATTACTAAACAAAATCCAATTTGTTTAGGACTCAATTATCAAATACAAAACTAATTTTTTAAAAGATAATATATATCATTATCTTATAATTAATTAATGCTAATACATACTAAATATTAATTTATAAAAAAATTAATCTAACAATCTCCCACTTGGATAGCATCAATTAATTAAGCACAAAATAACAATAAACAATTAGTGCATATTGAATCATAAACAAATCTAAAAGAATTAACTCAAAATCACTGAATCCGATAAGGAATCAAATGATTTATGGCGCATTAACATACAATTATTGAATCAGATAGGGAAACAAATAATATTAAACGCATTGATAATATCTCAGTTTCTTATTGAGCAAAAACAAAGTTGCATAAGTGGTCTTAAAGTAGAACAAATAAGATAATCATATCTCATTCTCCCATTGAGCTAAGGTTTCATGAAAGATTTAACAAGATCCATATGAGTTACATAATCTCAAAATACTATGGGTAAGCCTTTAGTCAATAGATCCATAAAGCATATCCACACTCGGGATGTATATAATTTGAGTTTTTGATTTGACAATCTTTTCTCTAATAAACAAAAGTTTGACATCAAAATGCTTGCTACGACTAGAATTCTTATGATTATGAGAGAAGTACACAGCAGATGAATTATCGCAAAAGATGATTTAAGGCCATGAAATAAAATCAATCAAACGCATGCCAGAAATCAATTCCATTAATCATATTGCCTGACAAGTGGCTTTATAACATGCAACATACTCTGCTTCTATAGTGAAAATAATTGTGAGTGTCTATTTGACTTTTTTTTTTCATGAAACAACTCCTCCAGACATCATAAAGATACATCCAAAAGTTGACTTGCGATCATTTCTATAAGAGGCAAAATCTGAATATGAATAGCCAATAATTTCAAGTGTATTAAATTTTCTGCAAGTTAACATATAGTCTTTGGTACTTTATAGATACCTCATGACCTTCGTAGTAGCTTCCAATAATTCATTCCAGAATTATTCAAGTATCTACCCAGCACACTAATAGCAAAACCTATATCTGGATGAGTGCATACTTGCACATATATAAAATTATTCACAGCAAAAGCATAAAGAATCATATTCCTTTCAATACTCTCAGCATTATTTTTAGGATACTGTGATTGAAATAATGATTCATCTTTCTAAATAGGTGTTGGACTAGATGCATAATTTTTCATTTTATACTTTTTAAGCACATGTCCAATATAAGTTCCACAAGATCTATCACAATGGATCTAAATCCCAAGGGCAAAAGATATCACACCAAGATCTTTCATATCAAATTGGCATGAAAACATATGTTTTGTCTCATTTAAAAAACTTATGAAATTGCAGGCTAGTAGAATGCCATCAACATGGAGTACCAAAAAGACAAAATTGCTGCCATCAAATTATTAATAAATACATTGATCCAAATTGTTCTGAATGAATCCAAGAGAGGTGATGACCTCATCAAATTTTAAGTACCACTGTCTAGAGGTTTGTTTCAATCCATAAACGAATCTTCGAAATCTGTATATTAAATGTTTCATTCTAAGTTCAACAAAACTATCTGGTTAGTCATGTACACTTCTTTATACAAGTCTCCATTAAGAAAAGTGATCTTGACATCCATCTGGTAAAATTCAAATTAAACTATACAACGAGAGTTATAACCACCCTGAAAGTATCATTTGTAGATACTGGAGATAAGGTTTTTAGGTAATCAATGCCTTCTTTCTGATTGTAACCTTTAGTTATAAGTCTGGTTTTATATCTTTTAATTTTACTAGAACTATCTCGTTTAGCTTTATAAACCCATTTGCAACTAATTAGTTTGTACTTATCTGGTAATTCCACAAGCTCCCATACATAATTTTGATACATGAAGGCAATCTCATCAGTCATACCTCCATCTATTTAGAAGAATTAGGACTAGACATTATTTATTGAAAGGATTTAGGATTTGTTCCATCAATAGTATCATATTCAAATTCTTACAAATAAATCATGTAATCATTTGGTATTGCAGGCTTTCAGACTTTTTGAGAACATCTTAATTCAATTACTAGCTCACCTGCTTCTTTCGCAGGGAGTTCTGCATATACTCTAATTGGATTTTCTATAACTTCATCTCCATTAAACACAGGGGGTGTCAAGATAGTGCTCTCATCTCGCAAATTGATGATTATAGGTACAGAATTCCCACTATTCAAGTCATCCTTAAAATAAAATGCCCGATCAGATTCGATGATCTTGGTAGTGTACGTAGGGCAATAAAATCTGCATCCCCTTGAGCCTACACAATACCTGATGAAGAATCCATTAATTGTTCTTAAATCTAATTTCTTCAATTGAGGATTATATGGCTTCACTTCTGCTTTATAACCCTATGCTCGAAAGTGCTTTAAACTAGACTTCTTTTCAGTAAAGAGTTCATATGGAGTTTTTGGTATTGTTTTACTAGATACTTGATTCAAAATATAAACAGAAGTCTCCAAACCATCACCCTACAAGAATTCTAGCAAGGAGGAATGGCTAATCATACTTCTAACCATGTCCATTAGGGTATGATTATGCCTGGATTTCTTCCTGCCTCAGTATACATCCCATAATATTCTCCTCCTCTATCTGATCTTACACATTTTATGGTCATACTAGTCTTTAATTCAACTACTGCCTTAAAATTCTTAAAGGCATCTAGTGATTTTGACTTCTCACATAGAAGATCAATCCAACAATGCCTAGAATGATCATTTATAAAAGTAATGTAGTATTTGAATTCGCTTATAGCCGTAGGTATAATAGGCCCATATATGTTAGTATGAATTAGGTCCAAAATATTTTCAGACCTATTTACCTATTTGTTTTTAGCACTAACAAGAAGTTTTCCTTTAACACAATCAACACAAGTTTCAAAATCTAAAAAAAAAAAAATCTAAATCTTGCAATACACTTCTTTTTTTTTTAATAGTATATTTAATCACCGCTAGACAAATTTGATTTGACTTATACATTACTTATGATGGGTTGTAGCAATAAAACTAGATTCAAGTGTGAGATTTCTAAACTTAGATTCCTGAGTGCCAAATCTTTTTTTTTTTTTATAGAAATTGTCAAGTATATATTCAAGAACTCTTTTCATCATAATTTGTTCCATCAAGAGCCTTAACCATAAATAGTTGCTAGAAAACAGAAACTGATATGACCACAAATCGGGAAATAATTAATTATGTGTGCACAACATAATTATAATACAAGATTCTTAATCAAAATTCAGTTAGATAACTATATAACAAAGTGGTATCAAGTAGAATTCATATATACCATAAAGATTTGGTCTTTACGTCTATACAAGATGCATTTAATATATCCATATCGAAAGGGTATAAGAAATATTGAAGACATTAAAAGAAAACTATTTGTCTATCCAAAAGAGTCAAATCCAAAAGATTACAAAAATAATATCACACCGATAGGGTGTATCCATCATCAATGTAATGCATACACATGCCTTTACTATTTACTTATCCAAAAGAGTCAAATCCAAAAGATTACATGAATAATGTCATACCGGTAGGGTGTATCCATCATCAATATAATGCATCCTTAGGCCTTTACTAATCAGAATACTTCAACAATTGGACCCACAGTAGATGATGCAACCATTAAGTGAAAAAAAAATAATCTATTATATTTTAAAACATCTACATTTAAAATTTAAAAATTTATCTAACATGGCTATACTTATAATTGAGAGAGTGGCCCATTATCAAAATGTAGAATATTACAAAGTATGTTCATAAATTTTCTCAATCTAAAATTCAATAAATAAAGTATATTTATTTATTGTATAACTTTTCTAAAATTCAAAATAAATATTTTTAGACTCCATAAAATTATAAAAAAATATTTAAATAAAATTTAAAAAATTGATGGGCCTGGGCCTACTAGGCCAAAAGGCCTAGTGTGTGCGTCACATGCGCGTGGGAGCACAAGTAGGTGTGTGTGGCTAGAGTTGGTCATCTTCTTCACGCAACAATGGAAGTTTCATCGCCATTGTTGAGTTCTTCATCTCTTAAATGACCCTCTTTCGTAGATTAAATATTATAAAACTCTTCTTGGCAATGATGCAACAAACAATTGAAGAAAATAAGCACTGAAATTCTTTGAACAAAGAATTCAAAATTTTTGAACAAGGCTCTTTTCGATCTGCATCTTTATAAGCTCTGTTCTTCCAATTAAATTATGTTTCTAGTTCGTATGAGTGTATGGAAGATTTATATAATATTTAATTTGATTTTCATGTGAAGGAAAAAAAATAAATTCAAAAATAAAAGTATTAAGCACAAACTTGAATGCTTAATCTGAAATTACTGATGAAGAAACTTGAATTAAATGAAATTAAACATGCCAATTATATTATTGATCTCATATACAATGCATGATTTGTTTAATTTCATGAAATTAGTTTGTAATTGAAAATTCCCAATTCTTAAGGTTCTTAGATTTGAAAAATTGGGATTCTAGAATTACTAATAAAGAAGTTTGAATTAAATGAATTTAAACATGCCAATTATATCATTAAACTCATATATAATATAGATTTTGTTCAATTTCATGAAATTAGTCCGCAATTGAAATAATATAATATATTATTGGGATTTTTGTTTTGTTTTAATAGCTAGGTTAATCAACATGATCAGATAGAAAATCATACTATCAACTTTGCTCTGATACTATATGTTGATAGCACGAATCCAACAATATTTATTGGTTAGAACAAAATAGTAAAAATTGCGTACTTGACGAAGAGTCCATTGATGTACTCGTTAGTCTATAAACAAAAGGGTAAGATCACACAACCTACTTTGCCCTTTAGGATTTCAGAATGAAAAAGAAGAGAAAACTTGTGTAGTTTCTAATATGATGCTTGTATTTATAATTAACTGCCTTTTTATCTTCTCCATATGGATCAGTCCTGTGATAGAAAACTACTTATCACTAAAGGGATGTAGGTTGTGGTCTTATCCCAATGGATAAGTATGTAATCCAACCTATTATAGATTACATACTTTTAAACAAAATTCAATTTGTTTAGGACTCAATTATTAAATACAAAACTAATTATTTAAAAGATAATATAGATCATTATCATATAATTAATTAATGCTAATCCATATTAAATATTAATTTATAAAAAAATTAATCTAACATATTTTAGTTCAAAATATCTACAATGCGAAGGTTAGCAATTCCTAATTAAAAAATTTCTATTTATTATACTTTTGATATGGTAAGAAAGTTATGCTTTGCATATAATTAATAGATATAAAAATAAGAAGTTAAAAATATGAATGAAAAATTAATTATATTTAGTATAATATAAAAAGGAATAATAATATCATTTCAATTGTATATTTGATTGGATAAAACTAGTATAAGAATGAAGAAATGATGGAAAAATAACTATGGTATCCATATTTAAATAGATGTTGGGATAAAAAAAGGAAGAATTATAATAAAAGACCAAAATATAAAAAAATTTATTCTCAAAGACCTATTACCACTTGTTTTAGAATAATTACTACTTTGTTTAATAATAAACAGTTGAATTTAGTAGTAACAAGTCTTTAAAAATAAATTTTTTCATTTCTTATTCTTTAAACATAATTTTTTCTAAAAAAAATGATGATAATAAAGACGTAATGAACTATATATAAATTAGGTATATAATTAATTTCAATTTGTGTACTGATGCAATGAAAATGAATTCTTTTTTCTAATATTGCAAAATGTGTATCAAACAAAATTATTTAATGAATTATTTTTCTTTTTCTTTTTATTTCTTTCTACTAAATGAGACATTAGAGTTTTAACATTATCCAAAGAATTATTTTAGTTTTAGACAAACTAAGCTAAAGTCTTTTAAGTAATAGTTATTATGTTCTTTGTATGTTGTCAACATCTAAAAATTATATTTAAATTTTGTTTATTATTGTATTCATTTAAACATTTGTCTTTTGTTGGGAATGTATTAGGAGTGATTTTGAAATAAAAAGGTTAGAGGAGTAATTAATCATTGTCAAATCACATATTAATAATTAGGAAAATTTCATCATTTAGTCCACCTTCTCTACTTTGTTCCCAAATTATTATTATTTAAATCCCTATTCAAATTCATTATAGATTGTTCTACTTTTTTTCCCCTAATTCAAAAATGAAAACTAGTGGAAGTGCAGCTGATTTTTCTTTCAATGGCAAATGGTTTAGTGTACAGACTTGTTTAAAATTCTTTTTAGAGTCACCAAAAAGTTTGATAAGGAAAAATTGGGAATGTTTTCACAACTAATCATGATTTTGTATAATTAAATTTTAATAACACTTGCTTAGTTTTAAAATTTATTTTTAAACTTATCCAATGCATCTTTTGAGATATATTCTACATAGACTTGCAGTCATATCTCTAAGATCTTAGCTTTTCCTTGCAAATGATTAGTATGATCAATGTTGGCTCATTCAAGCTTTGAATCATTAACATGCTCAATTTTGTGATGATTGGAGCTTCTATTGTAGCCTCCATTTTATACATTGGTGATGTTGCTAGCGTTAACTCAACAAGAGATAGAAATTATCAAGTTAGAGTATGGTAGGGGTAGAGAGAATTCTGGGTAAAGTGGTAAAATGCATAGAGATTAAAAAGAATACTAATGACAAAAGCACTTTGTTGAGTTGACACTAACATTGAGAAATAAAAGTAAAGGGAGTGAATAAAATTAAATATCTTAATAGTCTTAACTATAAATAATGATTATTAGACGCTATGGATATCGACTCTTGTAATATTATAACTAACAAATTAAGAGTTCTTACAATATTAGATTTATCAAGTAGAAATCTCACCTTTTTAGTTTATAAATATTACTTTGTTTATTACTTTCAATGCGACAGAAGAATTTGCCAATCAAGTCTCATACCACAAGCCCCCAAGCCCTCCTCCAACCAAATTAAATAACAAGATATTGTGAAGTTTAGACATGGTAAAGTTTCATACTTCATTTTTTCCACTTGTATCTTAGTTCCTACATAATATTATATTGTTCTAAATCCACTGGGAATTAGGAAACTATGATAGGATAAACCACAATTGAACCTATGGGATTAGTGTTGGTAAATCCCTAAATTGAATTCACCATAAGCTGATAAATTAAACTACTTTTGATTCAGGGTAAATCTGCAATTGAATTCTTATTGGTAGGTTTGCTAAGTTCAAGTTCGTCTTGGTTGAGTATTACACTGTAATTAATAAATCTGAAAAATTACATCAAACAAATTATAACAACGCATATAAAACTATATTAATGGAACCACACTTCTAAGTTATAACTAATTTAAAATTTACAATGTCATAAACAATATCTTTATAATATAAAGTCTACCCACAAAGTACACTTTACAAAAAGTAGTATGTGGTTGATATATGGCTTAACTTCAAAAGTCAGACAAAACATATGGGGATGTCAGAATACAAAATGAAGTGGCTGTCACAGAGCACACTTTAACAAAAAATTGCAAGTTCTCTTGTTATGACTGTAAGAGCCATAAGAAGTACATTTGAGGCTGGCATTGGTTTCTATTCTTGTTTAGCTTGGTAGGCTAATCAGCTTTTCTTTTTTTGAACTTCTTTGATCTTTCTGGTCTATTATGGTATTTCAGAGGTTCCACTAGCTCCATACTTGCTTTTACCCACATGTTTTCTCCATTCATTAGTTGTATGATGAGAATAGCATGCTGTATAAGATTGGAGCTTCTAGTATTCATGCACAAAATCATGTGTATCCTTCCTCTTGGCATATATGCAGCTAATTGCATGCCTGCAAGATAATAGTTTAGTAATAGTTTACCAACATCCAAGATGAAAACCTATCTTTTCCCCGCTGTGCTTCCAATGTCACCAAGTGAAAAACTACGTCCACGAGTTCTTATTTTTCGCCTCTGTATCTATCTCTCTAGGAGTAGGCATCTGTTTATTAATTACATTGAAAATATCAGATAAGATGCTGCAAATAAGTATACTTTTGATTAGTCAAAAGAAAGATGGAGAGGTAAACCAAAAATAAAAACTTACATGAATACATATCTTGCATACAACACTTTCGTTTCTCATTCAAAAGTAAATTAAACAAAAATATCATACAGTAATCAAAATACATTCTTAATTATTGAGACATAAAAATCATGGGGATTCAAATAAACACAGTGAACCTTAACTCTATATCAGAAATCAGAATTGTTGAACTTAAATTGCCACCTTGTCCATCCTTAAAAGGAAAAGGCAAAGCTGAATTAGGGGGTCGAACAAAAGTGATGTTATGCATGAAATTTATAAAACAGCAAATGTTAGAAAAGGTGGAGAATCTCTGCACTTACCAACAGTAGAATCTGTCTTCATGCTTAAAAAATGAAAGCTTTTGCTTGTTGAAGGTTTCTTCGTTTCTGCTTAGGCTGCTCCAAAGTTTCTTAGTCCATGTATATAGGCAAAAGGGAAAGCAAATTGATAGATAATTAGCAACATATTGCAAGAGAGCATGAATCAACTGCACTTCCATCAGTTTTCTTTTCTGATTTGGAAAAAAAAAAAATTCAACAATATGACAAGAAAGTTGACAACCTGAAATGAATTTGACCAGGGATTTGAAAAAAAAAAAAACTTGGGAACAAAGTTGAGAAGGTCACCCTTATTCCTTCTTGACAAACCAGAAACCTCCCTCACTCCATTGTCAACTTGCTAATCATTGTTCAATTGGACTTAGAAAAATCTTGTTTAAGGGAGAATGACATCTAGATAAGTTCAAATCATCACTTAATGGCCACATAAATTTTTGTTTATATTATGTCAACTAATCCATTAAATAATTGTGATTTTGCTTAACATGAAATATCATTTTGATTGCAAAAAAAGATTGAAAATTAAATTAAAAGATTTTATCTTTAAATAATCAAATTAAAATAACAAAATGATATTTCAAAAACGAATTTATTAACCCAATAAAAAACTCTTCTTTTAACATAATATGAAAAAGAAGTTTTTAACAGATGTTGTTTATTAAAAAAAACTGATAAATCAAATTAATTGTCAATAAATAAATATATTAAATACACTTTTTAATAAATTTTAATTTTGATATTGTTATATGTTTATGTATAATTAATTTTGTCTAAAATTTTTTTAAAACTAAATCTATTGAAGAATACAAAAAGAAAAATGACAAACTTTTGGACATTTCGTTCCGTGGATTGAATAACTATTGGTTGGAATTAGTCAATCGGATGAATAAAATGAACAGTTTCAGAAGGAACCGTACAAGAAATATGAAGTCAATGCTCCTAAGAAGAAACCATGGTCAAGAGTTTAGAGCTGACTATTACAGTGAAATTTATTTATAAAATATTACATATCTATATAATTAATTTGATTTATATATTTATCTACTAAACAATATTTTCACATTCAGCAACACAAGTTTCATATAGTAAATAATTAAACTGACGCCCCAAAAGACATTGAAAATTAACTGACAGGAAATCCTGAGCAGCTAATTTAAGCTTCAAATGCGTGGAAGCAAATTTTTTTGAAGAGAAAAAAAAATCCTTTTTGGGAATCAATCTTTACTCGTCCATTAGATTTCTTTCCTCACTTTCTTCTTCATCTCTTTTGCTAGATATTCCCTGAGGGTTTTCGCAGAAATTTGACCGAATGTCTATTTCATCCATCAGATGGAGCAGGATTAGTATGGATTCCTAGGTATGTTTGATAACCCTTTTCTTTTTCTTTTCATTTATGATATTGATAACATGTAATCAAATGCATGACGGTTTCCTGTTAGATAATGTAAAAGTGAATTGTCATTAACTTCTTCAATAATGGATTTTAATCTTCTGATAAAAAAATGAAGGAGAGTAAAATCTTTAAATGCAATTTGTTTTTAATCTTGCCATTTAATTGAAAAAAAAAAAAATCTTTGAAAACCTATGTAACAGCAACTGAAAACGGCACAGAAATTTAACGCAACATGAACGTTAAAAGCATTGATACATTCATGAACCAAGTTGCATTTCTAAAGATTTAGAGATTTCCTTGTAACTCTCATTGCTTATATGATTGAATTGGATTTTGAACTGTGACAGGAGAAGAAGAATATGATCTTAAGCTTGGTATTTGTTTCCTTTTTCATCCATACAACAGTAGCCCATAGAGCTATAAATCCAAGTTATCCTGCAGACCCACAAACTCCTGCTGCTCCTGCCCAGAAATGGTCAACATTAAATGGTAATCATGGAATTTTGTTTCTGTCACACCTTTCCCTTAGGCGCCGTTTGGTGTGGGGATTTCTTTGAATTTTCCAGGAAATTTTTCCCATGTTTGGTACAAGCGTCTAAAAGATGTTTCTTTGAAATCTTAACTTCCCATGGTATTCATTCAACCAAAATCACATGGGTAACTTAATCCTACCTATAACAATGGACTTCAGAATTCCCGAGGAATTGTTACTTGACTCTTGAGCATTACCCTTTGAACATTTTCTCTCTCTCTCTCTCTCGCTCTCTCTCTCTGTGCCATGGCCAGATATGGTTTTTGGGTAATTGGATTTCCAGTGAGACACCATACACATTAATTGTCAATTGCCTGGTCTCTAATTCATGGGTTTAGATTTCCTAGCCAATTAATTCTATACAATAAATTAAGAATCTGGATACCAAATACAACCTAAAACCTACATATATCTTCACGATGGTAATTGATGTTTTTTGTGATTGATTTTTACATCACTTGCAGGGAATCAACCGCTTGTAATAGCTCGGGGTGGGTTGTCAGGGGTTTTCCCAGAAGCCACAGAAGGTGCAATTGAAATGGCAATGGGCACAAGTTTGCCAGATTTGGTAATCTTGTGCAATCTTCAGATGACAAAAGATGGGGTTGGTTTGTGTCTGACAGATATTAGGCTTGACAATGCAACCAACATAGCACTATTTGATCCTAAAGGTCAGAAAACCTACAACGTTAACGGCAAGAATTTAACTGCATGGTTTTCAGTGGATTACACGGATGAACAGCTAACACAAAACGTGCAATGTGAGTCAGCAATACAGCTTCATTTTCATATTGCTAGAGGAAACAGAGGATTTAAGATCAAATTCTCAATATCAAAATCAAATTTGTATGTCAAAAATTCAGAAGTTCATAGCAAATATAGAAAGTTAGAATCTGATATTGGGTTAAAAAGAAAGAGATCAGCGTTAGGATTTTTTTTTTTTGGGTGCAGGTAAAACGACTCTTTTGCACATGTTCATGCTTTGCAGATAACACTCTTTCGGCCGATGAAACCCATAATCTAGAACTAGGTAGGCTTACAAATAACATACATGACTCAGGCAATAGAATATGGACACAAAGCTTTTAGCGTATACATATCAATTTATGGTTTGAAAGTGACAATTTGGTTGTTGGTATCCTCGACAGTGAATCAGGCAATATATTCCCGACCCGCTGTGTATGATGGCCTGTACCCAATTGCTGTTCTTGATGAAATAATAAAAAGTAAACCCCCAAAGATCTGGTTGAATGTCCAGGTTCTCTCTCTACTTCCCTCTCCCCCGTTTCCTGATCCACTTTGCTGTGAAACTATGAAATCTTCATGCACGGCGGGTCACTCTCTTAATGTTTTTTTTTTTTTAAACGTAATTGACCGTTCTGGTGCAGCATGAAGCATTCTACACCCAGCGTGGAATAAAGATAGTAGATTTTGTTCTGAATACATTGAGAGTTTCTCGCATAGGCTTCGTTTCATCTCCAGAGATTGGTTTCTTGAAGAGCATCAATGGGAGAGTGAACAAGGCAACTACAAAGGTCATCTTCCAGCTTCTTGACGCTAAAGAAGTTGAATCTACGACCAACCAGCCATTCGGCTCCATAGCGAAGGATCTTGCAACAGTCAAGTTATTTGCATCAGGGATTATGGTTCCAAAAGAATACATATGGCCAGTTGAACCAGACAAATATTTGGGGTCCCCCACAACACTCGTAGCTGATGCACAAAAACTAGGACTAGAAGTATATGCTTCTGGTTTTGCTAACGATCTCGTTGCAAGTTACAACTATAGCTATGATCCTGCTGCTGAGTATCTACAATTTTTAGATAATGGCCATTCTATTGATGGTTTTGTTACCGATTTCCCTTCTACAGCATCAGAAGCCATCGGTAAGATGACTTCAATCCTTCATTTCATTAGCTCTTTTCAACAGCATAACCAAAAGAGGCCCAACTAATGGTGAATTGAGATCAGATTTAATTCTCACATTATTTTTGCAGCATGCTTGGCACAAAACACCACCAACCCACTAAAAGGTATCATACTAATCTTGAAATGATCTTAAGTCCTCAGGTAAGACTTGAAAGACAGATCAATGACAAGCTAAATCTCATGATAACCATCTGCTTTTGCAGGAAAAGCTTTGATCATAAGCAGCAATGGAGCGAGTGGTGTTTATCCGGGCTGCACTGATCTTGCATATCAGCAAGCAGTAAATGATGGGGCCGACATTATAGATTGCTCTGTTCAAATGACAAAAGATGGAGTTGCCTTCTGCTCTGATACCGCTGACCTAATGGAATCTACCACAGCATTGAGTCAATTCATGTCCCAGTCTTACCATCTACCTGAAATTCAACCACAAGACGGTATTTTCTCCTTCGACCTCACATGGAGTGAGATTCAGACCTTAAAACGTAATGCTTCGTAGAACTTACAGAAATTCACATGCAAACCTAATCTCGGGGTCAGAAGATTTAAACAACTTACACTATAAATTTTTTGTTTCAGCTCTAATTGTTAGTCCTTACGTCAGCAATGGCTTCCAAAGAAACCCAGGAAAAAGAAACAGTGGTAAATTTGTTACCCTCTCTGAATTTCTGGAGTTGGCCAAGGCAAAGGCAGTCACTGGCATTTTGATCAACATACGGGTAAGCAACTACCCAACTCCCTATAATGCTTTTCCTTACAAAATACCTACTTTTGCTAAATATCTTTTTGTTTCACAGAATGCTGCCTACCTCGCATCAAAGAAGGGTCTTGACATTGTTGGCACTGTCAGAACTGCCTTGAGCAATGCAACCTTTGACGAGCAATCCACACAAGAAGTTATGATCCAATCTGATGACACTTCAGTGCTATCCAAGTTTAAGGATATCCAATCTTACAAGAGGGTTTTTCTAATCAAAGAGAAAATAAGCGATGCACCAAGGCAAACAGTCGAGGAAATCAGGAAGAATGCAAATGCAGTGAATCTTCCAAAAGGCTCCATTATTAAAACATCCAATTCCTTCATTACAGGAATAACAAATGTTGTTAAAGAAATGAAAGATGCAAACCTCTCAGTATTTGTCCATCTTCTGAAAAATGAGTTCATCTCCCTGGCATTTGATTATTTCGCAGATCCCTACGTGGAGATTGCTACTTTAGTCCAAATTGCCAGGGTTGATGGAATCGTAACTGGGTTTCCAGCCACAGCCAGCAGATATATGAGTAAGTATTTCCAATCTCTTTGGCTCTCTTGGTTGGCCCCAGCAAATACAGTTTTTCACAATAGCCAAAAAGAAAAAGAAAAAAACAAAACCTACGAATTTTCACAATCGTTAAAACAAACAATAATACATGATATATTGCCCTTGTCTAAAATGCAGGAAGCCCATGTAGCGATCCTAACCCTCCAGAAAACAGTTTTTCCATCATTCCAGCGAAGCCTGGTGAGCTAGCGAATTCCCTTGTTCCTGAAGCAAGGCCACCAGCAGAAGCATCACTTCCACCTCTTCAGGTTGAAAACGTTGTTGACCCACCAATTCCCGCAGTCGCCAGTGCGGGAAAAGCTGAGCCTGGGCCTGCTGCTTCAACTTCACCAGCAAGTACACCTTCACCATCCTCTTCGGCTGCCTGGACAAATACTGCCAATCTTGATCTGTCTCTATTGGCAATTCTGGTTTTTAGCGTGCTTAATGCTGCACTGTGATGTTATTTAGATAATGGTATAGAGTATAGACCTTTCGCTCAAATTTCATCCCACACCATCAGTCCAGCTATGTTCTTATGTGATATCTCTACAACAGACAATAGAATCCATTAGGAATTAGTTCACGTAAAAAATCTATTGCAACTAACCTGTTCACGAGTTTCATTTTTTTCCCAAATTTTTTTCTTTTTTCCAAAATTTGAACTAATTAACTAAATATAAAACCCATGTAAACATAAGTCTCATGTCCCATGCAATTACATAGAACTTATATAATTCATTAAATATTAATATAACACAAAAATTAACAAAATTGTAATCTAATCCAAAATACTTCAAGGACATTATCCTTTCAAGAATCTTTGATAAAAATATGAATTTATTAAATTCTATACTATATTAATATTTTATAATCTAACATCTACTAGATATGAGCCCCATGACCCATCACATCTAATCAAATTTAATTAAAAAAATTAAAAAAAATGGAACGAAAAACCAGAAGGGAAAAAAAAGACTCATAAGCAGTTAGCTACAATCTTCTAAAATAACAATAAACTTTCCTTTTATATATATACACACACATATATGATGAGTGGGATCCTCCTCTTTCCCTCTACTCCCAGTCCCCAACACCAAGTGTTATGAGATCGGTACAAAAACTGGGTATCAATGATGATTGCATTTTTCAACCAACTGGAGTAACCGAGTTAAACCTTTTCGGCCCGACGATGATTCCAAATAGAATCGTTACCATGGACGATGAACTTCCCAAAGCAATATTCCTCAAGGAATTGAATAAAGCAACGTTTGCTTAGATGATATTTGGAACGAACGAGAGAAAGTGTCCTGTAATCGGACTAAATCATTCATTCCCTCGTTCCAAACATCCCTAACCAAACATGACCTTACGGCGGAATGGCACCTCTTTTCTATGGGTTTTCTCAAGATCCAAGCATAGAGTGAAATTAGAGTGACAGTATCCCTCAAGCAATAAAGCTGTGTTTGCTAGATGATGTTTGGAACGAACGAAGGAAAGTGCCCCAGTGTAATCAGACTAGTCCATTCATTCCCTCGTTCCAAACATCCCCAACCAAACATTACCTTAAAATCGACAGCAGCGGTATGGAACCGTCCGGCAGCCGTATGGAACAGTCCTCTTTGGGTTTTCTCAACATACAAACAGAGGACAGTCATTGTGAACAACAAAAACAAATCTAAAAAGAAAAGCAACTTTGTAAGAACCAAGACAGAGAATGAGAAATTCTTTTATTTTTTTGAAGGAGGCTCAGATCTATTCATCTAGGGATGCGTCGGCGAAAAGCAAGAGCTCCTTGGCTGCAACAAGATCAATAGCCTAGTGAAGAAAATGACAAGAGCCATTTTAACCATGAGGCCCTCCGATCGGGTCGCCCCGCCAACGGCAAGCGTTGTTTTCACCTCTGCTGATCCCTCCACACTCCGAAACCATCGTCACAGCCAGAGAGAGAGAGAGACTCAGAAAGAACAGAAAGAAAAGATGAAGAAAGTAAAGATACATAAATAAATAGATATAGAAAGAGAGAGAATGAGAGATGATGATGATAAAGATGCATGAAACGCTGCAGGGTTTCGGAGAAATCATAGGCTGGTCGTCTTCGAGATTTCAGAGCGAGACACACTGAAGTCCGAAGAGAGCGGCCTCATTCGGTGATGGAGTGTGGATGGAGAAAACCCTAATTTCTCTAGCAGAAGCTCTTTGGGTTTAAATAGTGGATTTTTTTCTTCTTTACCAATTCTACCCTTCCTCCTTTCTTGCAAAGAAAGTTAAGAATTAATATATATCAATAAAATATCCTTTGGCATTGTTGATATTTCCTTTTTTTTCCAAAAGACGTTTTCACTTTTTATTGGGGGACCATCTTGTTTTTGACTGCCTGTGCATTCGACATGCGAGAAACTTTAGGTAAAACAAAAGTTAAAAAAATTATGAATAAAAAATTATTCTTATATCTTTATTTTAAAAATAATAAAAATAAATAAATATTAATAAATATTAATTATAATAACATAATCAACGTTGTTACTTTCCTCTCCTTTTGCCTTTAATAACCAATCGGGCGCTGTTCCCTGGCGGTAGAAAGGAAACAATGGCAGTTTCGTCATTCTGTCCTTGGCTTATACGCATGCCCCTCTCTTTTTATCAATTTTGGGATAAATCGTTCTGAGAAATTTCAGAAAAAAAAGGATAATATCAATATTTAAAAATTTTATATGTAACTTTTTTTTATATTTTTATTATCAATTTTTAATTAAAATATAATAAGTATATAATTTTTATAAATAAGTATATAATTATTTAATTAAACTATATAAATATTATGTCTTAATTGAATAAATAATTATAAGAAGATAATGAATTATATCTAAGTGCAATCTTTAGTGTTTTAATTTTACCAAATCTGCCATAGTAACCACTCAAAGTATTAAAATAAATATATAGTTAATTAGATAATTTTTCCCTTTAAAAAGTATTAATCTTTCGACTCTATTTTTCTTTGTGATGATCTCAATCTGTTTTTATTTAAAAAATATATAGCTTTTTTGTCGGAGCAATAAAAAATATAGCTTAATGTCGAAGGATGTGTTTAATAATGGGATGACTTTTTAAAAGTTGTACTGTAAAAGAGTTGCCATTTAGATTTAAGAGTACAATTATTGATAGAGTGTTTCTTCAAAAATTATTATGAATGTATTGAATGGTCATAATAGGTATATGTTAATACGTTTTTTTAGCAATACTAAAATTCCAAAAAAAATTTATATCAAGGTTAATTTGAAATAAAAAATATAAGAATGAAAGACAAAAACTTATCATGCTAGCACTTATAGAATTACAAACAAAAATTATATTTGAAAAATATATTTCTATGATAAGAATAAAAGGAATATATGAAATTTGTGCATTTTCTATTTATGAAAAAATAGCAAAAGATTATGTTATCGATGAGAAACTAATAAAATATAAGGTATATCTATAAAATAACAATATCAACCTAATAGTAATATGTTTAAAATAAAAATATATTTATAATTTAGTTTAAATAGTGAAATCTTTCTAGATATTTTAAATTGACAATAGTTGTCCTTGCTTTCAATAACATTTGAAGAAGCATCATAAGCTAAATAAATAAATAACCAAATATAAATGTGTAGCTAGAAATAAACAAAATACCCATTTCTTATGAATACCTATGAAATTTATTCGTTTGAGTCCGTATATGAGAGTTTTGATAGGCATTTTAAGGGTTTAGGTATGAATAATATGGTAATTATCTTACGCCACACATACATATTTATATTTTAATCAATATAATATTATAAAAAATTAAAAATGCCATCCAAATAATATTATACGTGTTTTGAATTATAATAATAATTGTTTAAAATATTTTATTCTTTTCTCTGATTTTATAGGAACAAATTTTATGTGAATGAGTTTTAACTTGAGAGAAAAATGTATCATTTTTAGAAAATTTTCTAACTAAATGGGCCTTAGTCCATAGATTCAAATATTTAATGAGAATGGAAATATTTTTAGGAAAAAATTTATATACAACTCTGTATATCTTTGTTATTAGTAGGTATCTTGGTTAAAATATAAAGTGTATACTTTTTTCAATAAAAACATAATAAATATATAATTTGTACAGTTTAACATGAATGGGTTTTTCTAAAAAAAAAAAATTGCATGTTATAATGTTATTAAAAAAACATGATAGTAAAAATGTAAATACTTGTACTTAAGTTTAGTCCAAATTTTTACTGGGTAAATATGAATCTAAAGATGGAGACTATGATATCCTATTTATATGTTAGGGCTCAGGGAGTCTAGAACTTAGCTTTGCATATATTTGGATTCAAAACTTTAACATATTAGATCCATTCACTTAGTCTTTTTTCTTCTAACATAAAATTTTTCACTCACATTTAAACCCAGCACCATGATCATCCCTATTTGTAGCTTTTACCGTTAAAAAGCACTATAAGCAAAAGTCACGTAATCCCCATACGGACTCCAAGTCTTCTAAAAATTTATAAACATAAAAACACTTGTGCTTAAAAAATAAAATTCTACAATTAGTTGAAAACAAAACAGAGTTTACATTCTAAATCCAATTGCTACTATTTTCCCTGTGTCTTGAGCCAATTCCATGTAAGATGAGCTATCAAAACACGATAGGGTTGAACTTAGGTTGGCAATAAATTAAGCTCCCCTCATTGACTTCATGGTATAAGCAAGCTGATCGTAAATTGATAATCTTATGCTGGCATGTCCAAATAGTTGAGGAACTGTTTGTATAAAATTTGGACAGGTCCTGTGTGCATATATATATATATATATATATATATATATATATGTAGAAACACCCACCTCCAAAAAAAAATACATGAGGAAGTAAGGAGTTTTTGTTAATATTCATAAATAATTTTTTCTATAAAACGTAGTGTGTAAGCACCATAAGCAACACACGATTGAGAGTTTTTTCATTTGTCGTGATTATGTGGAAGAAGTTGATGGCATACATTTAAAGAGTTGCATATAAATTTGTTTTACTAAAAAAAATATGACTTAAAGTTTTTATTTCAGTATTTTTTATTAGATTTTCCGACAAAAATATAACATTTCAACATATTTACAACTTTAACACCATAGTATCGACTCTTTAAAAAGAGTTGCACAATAATCAAATAGATGTCCATTGGTTAAGCACCAAACAATTATTAGTTTACTCAAAATGGAGACCATAAGATCATAAATAATACCAAAACTTGAGAGCAACAAATTGAGAGTGCAGCAAATGAATCTCAAGCACTTTTTTCCCTTTCCTGGACATGAATCTTAAACTAAACACTTTTAGGTTCTGCAACATTACAGAGCTTTTCAAAAGAACGTCAAGTTGAATAATCAACCACCTAATTGTTACCCACCGCATAAAAAGAATGAATTTCTTCACTTAAAGTGGAGAGCCTTGATACAGTTTGAGAAGCTAACTGGGAAATATGATAAATAAAATAGGATAGAAAATTATGGCTTTAAAGCAACAAAGGCTTGAAAGAATAAGTAACGCGGTGGATCACCAAATAGGTGTATTTACATGACCTCTCTACCCTTCTGTTGGAGGACAGTTTTGTATGCAACTTCACCAGCTGAAGTGATATAGTATGTTACCTGCCAAGGTGCACTTAGTTATGCTTTGACAAATAACAGTTCTTTTATACATTTCAACAAATTACCAAAATAATAGTGATCAAACAGTTGCATAAGAAGAATTCTTAAATAGACCCAGTCTGCAAAGATAGATAAACCAAACTAATTATAGAGAAATATATAGTGTAAATATGTAAAGTACACTTTTCAATAGGACTTACTTTTGACATACATAATTTTGACATACCAATGTTTGATATACCAGATCTACCTAGAAATTTCTCTATGCCCAATGTTTCATATACCAGATCTACCTAGGAATTTCTCTATGCACAATTTGACTCATAATTTGTGCAACATGACAACATCCACTTTAAGGAACAGACCACTAGTCCAAAGCTATATCAAAACATAATGGAATAATTCAGATTTCAGAATATCCAAATCCCTAGGTTTCTTCAGAAAGAGCTCATGAATGAAAGTTACTAGTAGTTTGATACTTACAATTTGCAGTGAGCTGACTCTGTGAAGAAGGAACCCATTAGCCAATTCCCTAAAAGAACCAAAAACAAAATGGAAAATTTCATGAGGTAGGTACTAGGTAGCAGATGTCAAGTTAGGGTAAGGTTCTTTAGATGTTTGATATTGGGTTCTCTAGTAAAAACATAATCTGTAAAAGAAATTTTTTGAAAGACCCAATCATAAAGTGTTGAGTAGCAAAAAAATATCCACTTATTGTTTTCTTATCAGAAAACTTGGTAGCAAATAGCTAAGAAGTTATACCCAAGTCTTGTCCATAACCAAAAACAGAGGTTGAAGGCGGTACTCACTGACTGATGAAAGAACTTCCATTGAGAAAAAATGAATAGGCTTCTTTCTGATTTAGGCCAGGGTTCCCAATGTAAGCTACGCTACTTTCTTGGATGTGGCTAGTGCAATCCTGGCCACTCAGGTACACATTCTGAAGAGTAAATATATGGCTGCGTCAGATCAGAGTCAGTTAAGCCCTCATATAGATAATAACTGCATAAAGACTTACAACTGCAAATTTCAGAAATATACGATGCAGATACTCAAAAACTTCTTGTTTCTCCATTTGCTCCTTATTCTCTCCACAAACAACCAGTGGTTGGTATCCAACAACTATGCGCCTAAAATCATAATTCATCAACTACTGGAATGACATTTATTATTGTATATCTTTTTTCTTTTGTTTTTTTTTTTGGGGGGGGGGGGGGGAGAGAGACCAGAGTTCATGGGCAAGATTTCTTTGTTTGGAATTAAAGTGATAATAATATCAATTTGAAGCCTATCTGTAACTTAATACATATAAAATCTCAAGTTTTCTAAGGTTTGGATTGATACAAATTACAAAAAGTTGTTGCTTCATATGCCTAAAATACACAAACTAAGTGCTAACAATACACAGAGCTAAAGTATAAAGACTGACCATACCAGTTACTAATGTTTGTTTCCAGTGTTCTAATCAGCCAATGCAATTGATTCTTCCTGTTACCACTTAGTGATCCCCTCAACGCAAATTCCTTCTGTATAAGAAAACAAAACCATGGGAGAGGAAGATACTAAAGCTTAATAATACAAAGAGAAGGTAAGATTTCTTTCAGACTGCAAAACCAATAGGGGGAAGAAAGGAAGTTTTTGTGATTCTACACACACAACTTAGATTGAACCAAAATGAAATTAGAAATTAAGCAAATGACCTCAACATTTAAAAGGAAAAGTAACTTCTTTATCATAAAGTGCAAATATTTAGCTTTGCCTTAGCATCTTGATGACCACGGTAGTGGTGGTTAAGTCCAACAAATAATAATGTAGAAGCCAACAAAAGTAACAAAAGGTAGCATTTAAGGAGGTTTATTGCTGTTGATATTCAATTAGCATTAATACTCACAATGGAGTGTCAAGGCACAATAACATGCACCTGATAGAACCTGGGCTATGTTATTTCTTCTCCCAGTGAAACAGTAGTCTCAGTAATATAACTTGCAGCATCTCTTACTAATTTGACCAAGGATAAAAAATTATTAAATTCATCACAAATCCATATGATTTGGTAGACTTTCTGTCATTTGAATAAATCTAAAAAGGTAAGGAACTTGCTGATTTATATCAAATGAAGTGTCAGCTAGATAATATTTAAAAATCAATTTGGACGTTTTTCAGCCAGTCAAGTCCAGTGTCATCTTGGGTATATAAAAAAATTAAGAAGGATAAGCAGGAGAGCAAGTGAACCTAATGAAAGGACAATATAAGTATCCAAAGATACTAAAAGCTAAAAGGCTCGTTCAAATTAGATTACAGCTTCTTTTCAATATGCATTCTGCCTTTTTTTTAAAAAAAAATATTTGGCTATGACATATATGCACTCCTACTTTATACAACATTGTTTCTAACTAAAATGTCAAAAAGTTCAATTTTCAACTTCCAAAAATTTGATATCTCAACCAAATTAAGCAATGGGTGTAGGATTGGCTAGCTTATAGCCTTACTATCTCACATGCAAGATCATGAATGAGGATAAATATAATTTAAAATCAGCAGGTTTATAAAAGAGATATATCAAATACTAGCATGAATGATACAGGATAACCTTCTGGTAGAGAATTATCATCGCAAGACAGATGAATGGGGATGATGATCAATTCAGTGACAATAAAAAACACAGTATGACAAGTGTTCAAGAAAAACACATCAGAATATAACTTGAACTCTCTACCATAGAAACTCTTCAGTAAAATGCCTGATTGGAACCCATTGATAAGATTACCAAATGCAGATACAAATTTCAACAAACAAGTACATACTTGCAGCAATTCAGCATCCACACCGATAATATCTAGTGTCTTCCCATTAGATATGTTGAACTTCTCTTCAAAGCAACCCACTTCTTGTCTTTTTGAAGCTCTGCTAGAGCATGAGGTGTACCTACAGATTAATTCCCTTCATAACTATCCTACTACAGTGATTTGACCAAGAAAAGTAATTTACCAAACAATACAATAGAATTCAAGACTTTGTGGTGACATCATTTCCATATCATGCAAATATACCAACATAGAGAACCGATTGCTTAGAGGATGACATACCAGGGAAGTCTCAGTGATGGAAATTGCTGAATAGCCTGTAAAAGAATATACCATTGCTTTTAGAAACATGAAACAAAATATCATTGTGACAAAAGTAATATCAACCATAACCACTTGTTCAAATAAAGATCAAAATAATGATAATTCATCAATTTTGTACCCATAAAAGGACGGAAACACTATGTTTGACATCACAATTTTATTCAATTAGAATTAATATTTTAGTCAAACTATCAGAGAACCACTACAAAGGTTAGATAAACTAGTTAAAACAAGGGCAAGACTTAGATGCAATTCCTCAGGTTTTTACAATTCAGCCGCTCATTATTGATTGCTTCAAAAGCTCTTCCCAGTGTCATAATTTTATTAAAGAACTTAATATCAAACACTTGAAGTACAAAAACAAACCAAAAGAAGAGGGCTCTCATCCTGGAAAAAATAATGATCTTACATTCTGCAAGAGTGGATCATCTTCCCCTAGCTCACTGCTGCTCACAACAAAACTTGCTCCGTAAGTCTTTGCCACCTTCTCCATCTTCATGAACGACAAAATTATTAAATTGGAGAGAGAGAGAGAGAGGCAGGCTAGACCAGAAGTAGTTGAAGCAACTATATAAGACTGTAGACTCCAATGTGTTAAATTAAGGAAAGGATAAGGAGATGATTTTGACTATATGGTTCATGCATTTCAACAAAGTAGGTGAGAGACATCTTTAAAAGTGACACTTTAACTGCAGATTCATATATAAGACTCTTTCTGCATCCAGATCAATTACAGAATTTACAGCGTATTGCCAGGAAAATGTGGGAAATGAAAAGCAAACGCACTTTGGAATAGCATATATTATATAATTAAAATATCTGCTGCAATTGAAGAAAGAAAGACTGACCCATTTCCTAAATCAAAAGAAAAATGAAAAAAATAACACCTGTTTCAGAAGGTCGAATTGCTGCTGAAGCGGTCTGAAGCCCCCTTTCACACTGATAAAGTACAAATCAAGAGGCGCGCTTCCGTATCTCTTAATGAAATTCTGAGGATGACCCAAGTTTAGAGCTATGTAGAGAGCAAAGCAAAGAGAAACCTGGGTAATAACAGTACAAACCCAAGATGTCTTCCCCATTTCGACATAGAATTTTTCGGAGCTTCCGTCTCTCTCTTACTCTTCTTTTCCTCCTCTTCGTGGAATGATGACACTGTTCGATTTGAAATGTCAGCACTCAAGCCTTCGGCTTCTCTCCACTTAGCAACCCCTCCACTGCGCCTCCACTGAGCACAAAACGGCACCGCTTCAGTTAAGTAATGAGAGAGGCAACTCAGTTAAGTGACGTCGTTCCACAAATTGAATCACAGCCCTCCATTACCTGAAAATATCACAGTCATCCAATCAATTTCATAAGCTCGTTCTTCTTCCTCCAGACGCGCGGGAAAGCTGAAGATGGTAGGTGGATGGAAGCAGGTTCGAATAAGCTTTGAGGAGACTGAGCATTGGTAACCATTGGTAAGCATCCTTTCCATATAAACGGACTTCCTATCCCATCTTACTCAAACGCTACTCTCAGGCTCAAATAAAGCTGCTATATTGTATAAGTTGATTTTCAGCGTATAAGGTCATGCGTATAATAATAATATATATGTAATACTTATATTTTCATTTTACTCTCTTGCTGTCTTTAGTACTCTTCCCTCCTGCAACTGGTGCATGTTCTGTTTCATTGAACCAGTTTCTTCTTTTTATCTCAATGAGTTCATTTGAAAAAATTTTCCATTGACATAATTGTGTATGTGTGCACCTTTTAATTCAAATATAGCTGTTATATTTAGCAAAGCGTTCATTGCTTTTCATTTTGCTTTCTTACTCTCCCCTCCTCCAATTGGTGCATCAATGCATGTTCTGTTTGATTGAACCAATTTCTGTTGTTTATCTCTATGACTTCATTTGAAAATTTACTGGCAGTAAGACGCACTGTGGTTATTGCAAGAGGGTCAAAGATCTTCTCCATCAGCTAGGAGCAGCGTATAAGGTCATTGAATTAAATGAGGAGAGTAAGTTTCTCTGGATGCTTTCAATAAATCATCAAGCTTGAGACCTTGGAGCACGAGAGTAGCGTCTGAGTAAGATGGGATAGGAAGTCCGTTTATCTGGAGAGCAGCAGAATCAATATTTTTTCATTTTGGCTCCAAACAATCTTATCATTGAGTATTGATATCATCATTGGTTTGTATTTATATTTTTTTGCTGCCTTCTTCTACTAATATTTGTTGGTTTATATTTATGTTTTTATATTTTTGGTTCATATGTATGCTTTTATATTTTTGGTTTTATATTTCTGTTTTTTTTATATTAATTTATATATATATTATTTAATTTATATTGAATATGTACTTGTCAATTTTGCAGGCATAAATGGTGGATATAAATTTCACTCCTAAACTTAATCTTGAATTTGACAATATAGAAGAGTCATGGGAATTTTGGCGTGAATATGGTAGAAGAGCCGGGTTTGGTGTTCGAAAGCAAAAGTTTAACAAGAGTAGGAAGGATGGGTCATATTCATCATATCTATATGTTTGTTGCAAATAGGGAGTACGAAAACCAGACAAACGAGATGAAAAAACCAAGAAGCCTAGACAAGAGACAAGAACAGGTTGCAAAGCTAGAATGAAAGTTGTACAAGTAAATGGAAAATACAAAGTGAATGAAGTTTTTCTAGATCATAATCATCCCCTTCATCCTCCTGAAGTTGTTCACATGTTAGCATCATATCGAAGTTTAACATCAGCACAAGCATTTGAATTAGAAGTTGCTGAAGAAGCTGGGATTAGTCAAAAATCAGCATATAATTTGATGAGCAAATATACAGGTGGTCAAGCTAATTTGGGATATACAAGAATTGATGCAAAGAATTATCTTAATTCAAGACGACAAAGAGCCATGGCATATGGTGAAGCTGGATGTATCTTTCGTTATTTTGAAGACCAATTAGCAGAAAATCCATCATTTTTTCATGCTCATCAAATGGACTCAGAAGAGCAAGTTACAAATGTATTCTGGGCTGATGCACGCATGTTGATTGATTTTGCATGCTTTGGAGAAGTCATTTCACTTGATACAACTTACTGCACTAATCGCAACCATAGGCCTCTTGCTATTTTCTCCGGTTTTAACCATTACAAAGGAGGGGTGATATTTGGAGTTGCATTGTTATATGATGAAACCATTGAGACTTTCAAATGGCTCTTTGAGACTTTTTTGCATGCAAACAAGAATGTAATGCCACTAATTATTTTTACTGACCAAGATGCTGCGATGGCACGAGCAATACAAGAAGTGATGCCAAATGTAAAACATGCCTTATGCACATGGCATATTTCAAGGAATGTAATGAAGCACCTTGGGAATGCAACGAGAGAGGAGTCTCATATCATGAGTGACTTTAATTATTGCATGTATCATTGTTGGGATGAAACACAATTTGAGGAAGCTTGGCAAGTGTTATTATCAAAATACAATATGGAAGAAAATACATGGTTGATGTCTATGTATGCAATAAAAGAGAAGTGGGTGGCATGTTATTTGAAGAGCTCAAGGACACTGGGTATGAGAAGCACACAAATTAGTGAAAGTATTAATGCAAGTGTAAAAAGTTACACAAATCCTAAATTGGATATTAATCAATTCTTGCAACAATTAGGAGATGTTGTAGAGTCTAAGCGATACAATGAATTGAAGCAAGATTTTGCCACACGTGAGAAGTTACCAAGGTTGATATTGCAAAGTTCATCCATGCTTCATCGACTTTCTCAAGTCTACACTCCACCCATTTTTGAATTGTTCCAACGTGAATGTGATTTACGTGATGCTACATGTATAAAAAAGAGAAAAGAAATAAAGAAAAATGAGGATGCAGAAGATAGTGATACTTTTTTTGATTATGTGATCACCATGGATGGTAAGAAAGGGGAGTATAAGTTGACATTTGATCCCCTAACAGAGACAATAACTTGTAGTTGCAAAAAGTTTGAACGAGTAGGCATTTTGTGTTGTCATGCATTACGGGTATTGTATGAATGTGATATTAAGTTACTTCCACAAAAATATATTATAAAGAGATGGACAAGAGAAGCACGATGTGGTGTAGTATATGATATAAAGGGAAAGGAGATTGTGGTTGATCCTAAACTAGAAAGGTCAAATCGATATAGGCAATTGTGCCCCATGCTTGTTAAATTAGCCAGTGATGCATCAGAAAGTTCGGAGGCGTTCTCTCTAGTTCATGAAACCATTTTAGAACTTAGTAAGAAAGTGGCTCAGTTGCATGTAAAACAACCATTAGAAGATGCTGAGGGTGATGAGGGGAATTATCAGAGTGATGGTGGTAATGGCTGTGATGGAGGAAATGATGGTGGTGATGGAAGTGGTAAAGTTGTTGGCTTTAAGAAGAGAGAGGGCAGAAAGATTAAAAAACGGATAAAGAGTTGGGTGGATGAATTAAATCAAAAAAGACAAAGAGTTAAACCCTCAAATAAATCATCACAACAAGATAAAACTTCTAAAGAACCATCACAATTAATGAAAGCCTCTAAGAAAGCTTCACAGAAAGTTAAAACCTCTAAGAAGTCTTCACAGTTAGTGACAACCCTTGAAAAAATTTACAGGTATTCTTTTGATATTTCAATAAATTTTTTAAGTTATTATTAGGTATTAATTGCATTTTTTTCTATTTTAGGCAACTTTGGTGACACCGGACAAAGCTACCTCATCAATTCAAGTACAGCATGATTATATGATGATAGATACACCTATACCAAATCAAATGACTTATACCAATTTGTTGATGGTGAGCACATAACATATTTTGTATATATTCTCACATAACTAGTAGTATATTCATCTAAAACATATGTATTCTTATTGCAGGCACCACTTGATTGTGATATGGTATCATTAGAAGCTTTATAGTTCAGCCAAGCATTTACAGATGGTAAATCATAATAGACATAATAATGAAAGTAAAAATAAGTTGAATCACTTTTATTCAAATCAATATAATCTTTATTTCTCAACTTGAGACACTTTGAAGACAATACAATATTCATTTACACTATTGAAGTATAATTGTTGCAAATACAAATTTATATATCAACTACTCATCCATTTCATCTTCTTTTGTTCCAGATCCTAAATGAAGGCAGCATTTCAACTTTTTTTGCTCTACTGCTTCATATCAACCTTTTGTTCCAGATCCTAAACGAAGTCATCATTCAGCTCTATCTGCTTTTGCTACTTTATTTCAGCCCTTTTTGCTTCTGATACTTTATTTCAGCTCCTTTGGTCAAAGCTAACTCATTTAGTGCTTTTGGGTTCCTCTGTTTTTTGTCATGACAGCCCAATGCAGCATACAGCAGGGTTCTCTCTTGAGCTGGCTCTCTCTTTTTTTTGATCAAGCTAGCTCATTGTTGTCATTATTTGCATATCCATATCTGATTATGTAATCTACACAACAATCATAAAAAATATATCAATGCCCAAAAAGATTCACAATTTGTGTAGCACAGTATTTGACTAATTCTAGTTCCAGCAAATTTGTCCCAATTGGCTCAATTATTTATAGACTCAATTTATTATTCAGTGAAAGAAAGCTAATGTCCAACTTTATTTAACAATTTTGTTTAACAAATCAATCAATTAGTTCAGCAATATAGTTCAATTTGGTTCAACAGATAAGTCAAATTGGTTGGACAGATTCAGCAATGAGGTTCAACAGATAAGGCAAATTGGTTCAACAAATCAGACAAATTGGTTCGACAGATAAGGCAAATTGGTTCAACAGATAAGGCAAATTGGTTCGACAGATTCAGCAATGAGGTTCAACAGATCAAGCAATTTGAAATGCAACAATACCAAAGAATTTCAACAATATTCGAAATGCTCCCCAATTGAACCAACCATTCACTTTATCCTAATTGAAACAACTATTCAGTGAAATCACAGGGGAATCGAGCAAAACACAGCTTAGATCCTTCTTTTGTTAAAGAAGAAGAGGGAAGAAGAAGAAGAAAGTGCAGGATACCTCCACCCAACCGAACGCTCAACAGTGATGAAGCCGAAGAGAAATTGCTCAACGAGATGGGGTATTGGAGAGAGTCGGATGAAGCCGACAATGAAGGTTGAAGGTGGATGAAGGATCAAGCTTTCGCCGAAAAGAAATGCCGGAGGAGAATGGAAAAAAGACGATGAAGGCGAGCAACCATCCACGGCGACGCTGGATTGGTTTCTAAAGGCAAACGCGAACGCGAACGCAGCTTCTATTGCATATGGGTTCAGCAAATCTGGATGGAGGCTTGTTGAATCAGCATGGATGGCTCAGATTGCATAAGAAAAAGGAACGGTTTAGATTAACATTACTTAACTGAAGCGATGCCGTTTTGTGCTCAGTGGAGGCGCAGTGGAGGGGTTGCTCAGTGGAGAGAAGCCGAACGCCAGCACTCAATTATAACTCGAAGGCCCACATCAAACCTGATGATGGGATGGGTCCTCTCATTCACCAGAAACCCATCGGGCAAAATTCCATTGGAAGCTTTTTAAGTAAAGATTTTTATATAATTTAAATCTTTTGAGATAAAATTTATAGAACTTTTAAAATAAAAAAATGACATAAAGGATAGAAATATATTTATTTATTTTTTAATTACTTTTATTTTAGAAGTATTTTATAATGATATAAACTTAATTTTTATATTAAAATTTTAAAAATTTTTAAGAACAAAAGTTTTAATTGAAAATATACAAATGTTAACTATAAAAATAAAAATTTTTGTTATGAAAAATTAGATTTTATATTATAAAACTCAAAATAAAATTTACTGTTCACTCATCATTTTTATTTTTATTGATTATTGTCTATAAAGTAATTTTTTACTCTTAAATTTTTTTATTTTAAAATCTTTTAAAATAATTCAAGATCTAAAATTTTTAATATAAATATTTTTTAACTTAAAAAGTTAAACTTCCCAAATGATAGTATCATGTGCGTGTAAAGGTAAAATCCATAGATAATTTTTAAAAAAAATTAATAGATAGAATTAAATTTATATTAATAAGGTTTATGTATAATACAAATAAATTTTAATTATTAAATATATAAATAACATGATATACGTATCTAAAAATTTGCCCATATCCTAAAATGCACAGGCTATGTAAGGGCACAACATCTTCTGCAAAGTGGTCTCACAGCAGTGTTACAGTACTTCCAAAAAAAAAAGATGGATAAGTATTCTGTCTATTTATTAATAATACTAATATCATTGGGATATTTAATATTTTTATTTTTCAAATTTTCATTCATTATCTCTTTTTCCCTTCTCTCTTAAACTACTTCTAATTCCCCTTAAACATCACCATAATGTTATTACCAAAACACCAGAGAATCCTTGCTTAAAAAGGACTGTCCCTTTTCTTATTTTTTTCACACTTCCAGCAAAGGATGTTTTGGCGTATGTGAGGTGAGCTCCGTATTTATCTAATCTCACATAATACAGTCATGTTAACTTTTAATACAATTCGTTGGGGGAAAAAATTACTTTTAATTAATGCTCCAAGGCAAATAAGCATTTTAACAGATTAATTGATTAATTAATGCTCCAACACAATTGATTCTACCGTTTGATTTATCTTAAGATAAACATATTCTTATCGTATAAATTGTGTAATATTTATTATTTATTATTATTTTATTTAATTTATTAAATTATCATTTTAATCATAAAATTATATTTTTTAAAATAAAAATATAAAAATTATTTTTATCTCACCTATCTAAGATAAACATATTCTTATCGTATAAATTGTGTAATATTTATTATATTTTTATATTTTTATTTAATTTATCAAATTATCATTTTAATCATAAAATTATATTTTTTAAAATAAAAATATAAAAATTATTTGTATTTCACCTATCTATATTCTATATTATCTTATCATTTACATCACTTAACTAAACACACTTATGTTTGTTTGCGGTTCCGATGAAAGGCACACCAGCATGCTGCTATACCACACACAATCGTGGTTCCGGAGAAGATAAAGTTTTTTTTAATGCTTTAAAAATAGTTTATAATCTTTTAATGATTAGGATTGAAACAAAATTACAATTTTTATCATTAAAATAATATAAAAAATTTCTAAGATATCAAGTCAAAAATTATTTTTGAATGACTAAAATATGATTTTTATTTTTTTTAAGAATAAGTAGTTATTTCCTTTATTTTTCTTTAAATTTTAGTAAATAAACTGCACATTTTTAGTAAATCCCATTTTAGAAAGGAAAGAAAGAAGAGGGGCGTTCCATTTTATTCTTCTTTCCTTTCAATCAAACAAAAATTAAAATATTTTATGAATACACTAAAGAAGAGGAAAACAAAAATAAACACAAGTAATTTTTTCCTAGTTTCATTTTCCTTCTGTAGATTTCTTTGATTCTATCTCTTCCAAACATACAATTGAATGAAATATTTTAAGGATTTTATAACTTTTACAGAATAATTTCTTTGACTTGAAGTTATAACTTGAACTCTTCCTTACCCCTAACTATTTAGCTAATATTTCATGATAAAAGATTTAGCTTATGCTTTTCATCAGGAAAAAAAAATTAGGTCATCAAATACAAAAACCATTGGTGGTTAAAATTTTCCTTGAATTTTCTTTTGGCCACAAATTTTCCTTAAAATTACATGCAACTATTTGTGAAACAAGTTTTCCTTGCATAGGATGAAATTCAATTAACTATAACAATCGTGGGAAAAGATTCAGATGAGGTAAAAACATTCTTCAGAATATGGACCCTACCACAATTTAGGATTTGAGTCATTTCATTTCTCTTAAAAATTAACAAAGATAATTTTGAAGGAAAATAAAAATAGATAATATGAGACTTATTTAAATAGCAGATCATATTCTACAATGATTGATCTCACCATGTATATAGAACTCACATATTTTGCATTTATATTTCTTGAAAAATTAATACTATTGACAAGTTGTGAAAATCCAAATCATGCAATTTAAGATTTCTAAACGATAAACCATAGACCAAATCATGTCATAACTGGACCTTATTGCCAGCTTAATTGGAGGATGGCTTGAGAGTGAGGATGGAATGAGATGGTTTGAGTATCATAACTATTGATTATATGTTTAAAAACTAACGAAGTAGGATGAGTTATGATGGTTTATAAACGATCTTGACCCATTTTATACTCCAATTCTTAAACCACTTTAAATTAAATTTGCATTTTTCTATTGTGATTATGTCACAACAAAAGGTGTTGTGGCTCTCAAGCAGGGAATCGCCCCCTTTTTTGTGTGTTTTTTATTTTAAATTAAAATATCTTTATTGAAACAACAGGTGCTATTTAGCATAGAAGTATTTAAATATTGGTTGTTCTAATATTCTATCAAAGATATATCATAATCAAACTTAACACCATTTTTTGGTGTTTTTTATTTTTCTTCTAATACACAAGTTTTATTACCATAATATAACATAGCACCTATTAAAAACATTGTAAAAGAGTTAACATCACAAGAGTTAATTGATGGTAATGATGTTGAAACTTTTTACAATCAAAATGAAGGATTATTTGAAAGTCATAATTATCATTGTTTTTTTAATATGATACGATTGATATATCTAGTGATAAAAATAATAAAAGAGTAAAGATTATAGAAGAAGAGAAAAACTCTGAGTCTAAAGAAACTAAAACTATCTACGCTGAGTTTGAAAAACATAATAAAAAAATAATTATAGAAAAAATACTTTTATAGTATATGATAAAAAATTAAAAAATACAAAAGAAAAATCTTTTGTAAGAGATAGAGGTAAAACCAAAAAAAAAAAAAGGAGAATAAGATGAGCTATAAACAAATCTTAAAACCAAACCTTATACTCAAAATAAAATAAGAGAAAATCTTTATTAATACTAAAAATAGTAGTTCTTCTAGACAAATTAGACAAAATGACGATGAAATTTCAACTACAAATAGTAAAAAAGATGATTTAAATAAACAAAATGTATCAATAAATGGTATATGTTGAGATTTGAAAAATGTTTCTTGTGATGCATATGAACAAGTTATTAGAAGTTGTTACTAAGGAATAGGAACATAGACTTATAAAAATGATTACATCATGATCAAATCTATACTTAAAAGATAAAAGAACCATGGTAAACAATTGTTTACCTAGGTTTACACTAATAAATACTTTTAATCAAAAAGAAAGTGACAATGAATCTTAAACTCTTAAATATCTATATTTCTTGGTAGAAAATTTATTAGTAGAAATTCTACAAGTATAATATCAACTCAATCTAAGAGAACTGACAATATCAACATGTTAGCAATACCAAAATTAAAATTGAGAAATGAAAAAAAAATACATTTTTTTCATCATTGAAATAAAAGATATTATACTTATGTGTTAGTTCAATTTAAATTTAAAAAATATAAACAATATCAATTAGATTTGTTAGTCGATATAAGTGCTACAAGTGTCTGTAAAGGTAATGTTTTACCAGTCGAAAAAAAAAAGTAAAAAGACCTATTATGGCAAGTGCAATAGATAGTAGAGAAACTCTTATAGAATACAAAATTAATAATATTTCAATTTGGTTAGGAAATAATAAATGTCTTATACTAAAAATACTATGTTTTCTTTTCATGAATAGAGATTTTTTATTAGGAACAAACTTATTGAAGAAATATTATATATATATATATATATATATATCATAATCAAGTAAGTCTTACAAATAAAGGATTAAAAATCCCAATACTTTTAATAAATATTCATAAACATAAACATGATAAGAAATTTTACCATATTCTTGAAAATCCTAACAAAGGAGCAAGATTATATGAATTGCATACCAAACACTGATTTTATCCATTACTACAAAAAAATTTTAGTGACAACCTACTAAAACTATTTTATAGGAATCTTAGATTTTGTGAGTTAAAATTAAAAGACCTAATTAAAATCAAACCAATGGTCTATACTAAACAAGATATAGATGAATTCAAAATTCATATCCAATAATTACTAGAAAAAAGATTAATTGAACCCACAACTTTTCCATATTCTAGTCTAGCATTCATGGTAAGAAACCAAGCAGAAATAAAAGGAGGAAAAGGTAAAATGATGATTAATTATAACAAGTTAAACTATAGTTTAGAATTTGATGGATATTTTATTCAAAGGAAAATATATAGATACTAAAATAGTGAAAAAGATAAAAAGTGAAATTAATAATTTACCAATAGCTTATTTTCCTAAAACAGGAGATAAATTAATTTTGGAAACAAATGTTAGTAACAAATACTAGGGTGCAGTATTGAAAGCTAATGTTAATAATGAAGAATTAATTTGTAGATATAATTTAGGAATTTTTAAACAAAAAGAAATGAATTATATAATTTATGAAAAAGAATTATTAATCATACAAATAAAATAAAATGTTTCTATATTTATTTAGCTGGTGAGGAATTTATTATTAAAATTGATAATCAATTAGTTAGAGATTTTCTTAAAAATAAGAGAAATGAGGAAAGTCTAAGAAGGATTAGATTGTATAATTTTATTTCTCAGTATATGTTTAATATTAAATATATTAAAGATACTAATAACTTTTTTTTGCACATTATCTTAGCTGGATCCAAACAATGGATAAAGGGGGAAAAAACCTAAAATAGAGGATGGATTGCAATTAAGAAAAATTTTAGAAAGGAAGAATCTTCATAACTTTCTCATAAAAACTTTCAAACACCAAGTCTAAATCCTACATTGGTACCCCAATAGTTTTTCGCTCCATTAACTTACTAATATTTATCAAGTTCTATTTAAGAACTTTGGAATCTATATACTCATTTTTGAAAAATCCAAAATTCTCAAAGTTTGAAAGAAGCTCTACAATGAATAGGAAAGCTCAAAATACCCTCTCAAATATCTGATGATAAATAAATCACAAATTTCTATAATCTTGATTTATCATATCAACTTTATGATCATATCAATTTTATGACCACATCAATGGAATATTGAAAGCCTATATTAAAAGAAAGAAAACATAGTTCAAAAAAAAAAACTTAACAAATTTTACCTCAAAACTTTTTTAAAAGTATCAAAAAGAGAAACAATTGAAAGAATTGATTTTGAAAAATATTTTAAAAAATGATTACGATTACACAATTTTGATTATATTGAATCCACCATGGATTTAATTAATTTATTGGATGAACAAGAATACCCTATTTCAAAAAAAAATCAAAAGGATTTGTCTTTTTGAAAAAAGCAAAAAAGATTTCACCTATTGAAGCACATGCTCTAATAATGAGATATATCAAATTTGATCAATTTGAAAGTTTAAGTTAAAAATTCAAAAAAAATATTTCACAAATTATTCTTACAAATTATGATTTGCCTAAAATGCATATTTTAATTAATCATGATAGTTGAGACATTTCAAATATCGAATGGAATATAGTTATCAAAATTACATTTTAAAATCTAGCGCGGGAACAACTCAAGAATTTTCTATGTTTTATAAAAACAATGATTTACTCTTTTATAAAAAATGATAGATTTATGAAACATTATATTTTTCATATTAGTAGTAATATTGGTGCAAGGGTTAGGGAAAATTTTTATTAATCCTACCAAGTTTGGAAATTAGATGAAGTCAAAGAAATGGATTTTTAATTTCATGAATAGTGTGAAATTGTCAATTTTATGTTATTTGATAAATTTGCAAGCCAAAATCTTCTATAGTTAAGTAGAAAAGCCAAGTTAATATAACAAAGTACAAATTTCAAATTGATTGATAGACAAAGAGTATTTTTTACGTATTTTTCATATGATTATTAGATTACACGAGAACAACAAGATAAGGTTAATGCATTTTATTCATAATTTGGTATATCTCCAAATTTGGAATTATTAGCAGAAAGAATTATTGAAGCAAAAAGTATAAATATGAATAAAGAACTTACAATTGTCATGGTAAAAGAATGTTAACTTAAAGCCTAATTAATTTAAATTTCTTAACATAAAGAAATCTTAAAGCAATGCTAAAAGATTGACACTTATACAAAAAATGTACTATCAAAAGTTTGCAGCAAAAGATAAAATATATACATAATGGATAATTATCACAAGAGAATAAATACCTAACATAAATCAATGCAACACATGTTTCTCATTCTTATAAAACATATAGAAAGAGATAAGATGCCGTACAAAATGTAGATAAAATTTTGACATATGAAATTTCTTTTTGAAAAACATGTCAAAAAGTATTAGAAAATGATACATAAAAGAGCTAAAATTGTATAAATTTCAAAAAGCTTTTAGTAGAAGCTACTTAGGCAGACCTTTATTGTATTTTTTTTTTGTAAATAGTGCATGAATAGTGAATAATATGTGAAGAGTATCAAATAATGCATAATAGTACTAGGTTTGTCTTTTTAACAATAAGATTTCTATAAATACTCATGTTTCATTTAAGATTTGTATTTAAAAAACATCCGAACAAAATTATGAATAATAAAAAATATTACTTTTCAATATCCTTGAACTTTCATCTCTATCTCAATAAGTTATTCTGCTGTACATAAAAATTATTTCATCTTTATCAAATAATTTATTTTTTAAAAGTGTTGACGTTATAAAGATAATATTAAAAATTTCATAGTTATTAACAACATTGTAACATCTAATTTGTAGGGATGAAATAACATTCTTTTTATCTTGTTTCTAATTAATCTTTCATTCAGTAGAATGAATTGTGTGTCTCACCCAATTTCTTACCACCCACTCCTGTCCCTTCAAAACTCTCAATCAGGTTTAGAGTTCAAGTGGCGAAACCACCATAAATACATCAGCAATTATTGTCTTCCACCAAGTCGGAATACATCGTGTCAAATTTGAAAAGGATTTGTATTATAATTATATATATTATCTCCTTTATCTTCAGTTTTAATATCCTAGAGGTTGTACAAGAGAGTTGTCGGTAGCCTTTTCAGATGGTTCAATAAGAACAATTTACCCCAGACAAAAATATTTTTTTAAAAAAGTCCTTATCAACTTCATATTAAAAAACGACAAATTTTCCTTTCAGCAAACGTGGCCATGACTTCGCCAACTATTATAAGTAAGAATTTTGTAATTATTAAAGAATAATTACCATGACTGGCCAAAAATAAAAAAAGGATAATTACCATGACATGAAGTGAGAACGTGAATCTTCTCCCCCTCCCCCCAACTATTTAATTAGTATACTGCATAAAAAATTATTCCCTAACCAACCCCAATAAATTCGAAAAATAAATAAAAAACTGAAGTTAGAGGCGATTATGTGTATCTGCAATTTTTTATAATATAAAATAGTAATTTTATCCTTGAGAGATATTTGAAATGGCAATAATTTTCTGTTTCTTTCTTTCATTACTTGTCTTATATTCCATAACCGTTCCATCTCATTTCATTTCTTCCCTAATTACAATGAATGCTCAAGGAAAAAAAGAGTGAGAGTCATCAGAATTGCTTATAATCTATTAAAAAGAGATATAATCACTGACATCTACAATTCAACCTCAAGGTTGGGAAGCGGCACCTCTTTGGACGTTCCTCCACCGTCAAGTTTCTTGGTTTTCTATGAAGCCTCTTGGACCTGCCAAGTCACAAGAAGTGGCCACCATAATAGGGCTCATGCCTCTCCAGCCATGTTAATGGTTTCTGAATGTCTATTGTATCCAGCCCTACAAATGTTCACAACATAATCCTCAACCTCTATTAACCAGATTCAATTTTTGTGTTCTACCTGTATATACGGTGTATAACGAATACGCTAGTAACAGGTTACAAAAATGACATAACTACTAAAGAAGCATAAATTATCTCAAAACCCTAATAGATGCCATCTTCAACATAAATATCTTTGCATGGCTGGCTGGCCAGGGTTCTAGATTTAAAAGAATCAGGCCAAACAGATATCTCCCAAGGCCATGCTAGATTTTCAGCAAAAGAATGGTGGGATCCCAGATTTTTTGTTCACTTAGTTATTGATCCACCTTCTTTTTCGTGCCGGTCTCTCTTGTTTGACCTCTGAATCTACAGGATTTTCACTTTTGGCAGAAGGCAATGGTTCACTCTCCAACTTTTTAATAGTCAGAGCCTCTTTCTCACTTCGCATCGGAAGCTTGAACCGCTCACTGCGCTTCTTCAACTTCTCAACTGTGTCAAGGTGCCGATCTTCCAGTCCATTTGTATCAGCATCCTTACTCTCCATATCCATGGAATCCTTTCCTTCAGCTGACAAGGGGTGTTGGTTATCAATAGCGTCACCTGTTTTGGCAGATTCATCCACAGGTTTCTCAGCTTCAGAAGATCCATCTTTGTTATCCTTGTCAATGTCTTTGAACTTCAAGGAAGACGATGGCTTGCCACTCATACTAAAATCCCTTTCCGTATGACTTGTCCAGCGTTCCAATTTGGAACGTCCTCTATGAGAATCTTGCTGTTCATCATCTGAGGATATGTCTTCCTGACGTTTTCTGGACAGAAGATACCCTGGAATTTCTTGCTCAGCATGTCCTTCATCACTGAAGCCTTTTAAGCCCTTCAAAAACAGGAGAGTCAAAATAATAATAATAATAATAATAATAATAATAAGAAGAAGAAGAAGAAGAAGAAGCAAATGATCGGTGGGTAAAATTCCAACATCAACAGGAACTTCTGAATAGAGACAGGAATGAAATAGAGGAGCACTTGGCAATCACTGAGGGGGAGGGAGTAGCAAGGCTAAATGCTGTCAAAGAATTCTGAGGGCTCCAATACAAAATAACTAATAATCACAATCCTGTCAGATCAAAAACAGTAACTCGTTCATCCAGGTGTCTAATAAAGTGTACACCGACACTATGCTTATTTGAAATAATTATTTCATAATTCATATAACTAAATTATAGTAAGTTCAAAGTTTGATACCTGCTTTGCCATACAAATAGTTGGCCTTGAACTGAAACTTCAGATAAAAATGTGGAAAAAGCCGAGCCCCACCATTTATAATTTTATGGCCAGGCATTGAATTTTGAACTTACTATAATTTTAGACCAACATGATCTTCTACATAGCACATAGAGACAGATCAAATTCAATTAGAAGGAAGTTCTATTTTCCAGGTAGAGTTTTACATCTTTTCAATTGAGCAACGTACCTTCTTGTTGGTCTGAGTCTGACCACTTTGATTTTCCTGATTTCTCTTGGACAAGCCTAAACTATTATGATCACTGACATCAGTTTCTTTGCTTCTCCTTGTGCCCTCTTTATTCTTTTTCACATTAACTCTTTGGTTATCTGAAGCATAACCAACACAATCACCACGACTACTTGACCTTTCCGGCCTAGATCGCTTTTCCTCGCTACTATATTGATTTCCATGGGTATAATCATCCTCACGCCCCTTATGATGTGGACTTTCATCCTGGATTCGATCCCTCCTCTTCAATTGTTCACTGTGTCGCATTGTGTCTCTAGATTGGTACTCCTTGACAGAAATCTTAAGCTCATCTTGACCCCTAACACGGCCAACCCAGATTTTTTCTTCAGCTCCTCGTCTACTTCTTGCAACACTTGGTCCTCCTTTTTTGTGCTTGGATGGATGTTCTTCGCGGGACTGTTTCACCCGATGCCACTCCTCCTTATCTCTCTGCCTATCAGCCCTCTCCTTCAGTAGCCGTCCCTCATCCTTCTGCTTGGCAACGTAATGATCATCAAAGTTATCTTGACTTCTTTGTCGTTCATTTCTCTTCCATGGATCCAACACTACATTTCTTTCTCTCCTGCGCTGGCTGGCACTCTCTCGGTAGCCATGCAAAATATCTTCTTTATCAACATGCTCCCTCCTAAGATATTCCTCATCCTTCCTCCTCTTGCTATGGTAATCCTCCACAGCTTCATACCTACTCTTCATGCCATCATCCCTTTTCCCGTGCCTTGAGTCTCTTAGCCCTACATCCTTATCATAAGGAACCCTATAGCTACCGTTATCCAACTGTTTCCTTGAATGAAGGCTATTATCTCTGTCACTTCTCTCATTCTCTTGAACCTTACCCTTATCCCTCTTCCTTGATTCATCATTTCTAACTCTTCTGCCAAAGGAACCATCATCTCTTCGTGCTTGAGCCATGTCAGAATTGCCCCTATCTTTTTGCCTATCAAATCCACCAGTCTTCATCTGCAAATGATGGGCTGAGCTAAGATGCTGGTCCTTGTAAAGGTATGATTCCTCTTGACCTTTAAGTAATAGTCGATTTCTATCAGATTCTTGCCTTCCATCATGCCCATTTTCATTGGGGAACCTTCTATTGCTACCCAGACGTGCTGACTGTGCATCCTGAACTACTTCCTCCTCATCCTGTTGCCTTTGATAACCCTTGCTCCTTACAGAACTTGCTTTGCTGTTATCACTACTTCTTGGAGCTTTTGAGTTCTCCCAATCATCAACTTCATGAAGGAGAGGTTCCTCAACTCGAGATGTTGATTTCTGTCTCTTTCCTTCCCTATCCTTAGGGGTATCGCTTTTGTCTATTGTATTTAGATCCATTTCCTCCTTTTCCATTCTCGAACTTTCATTAGCCGTCCCAGTCTCATCAACATCAGCATCTTTATCCTCCACACTGGATTCTCTAGCATCCTTAATGATAGGAGATGATAAAAGTGCACCATCTCTCCCTTCCATCCTTTCAACTGAATCTTCTTTTTCATTGTCATTAATTGCCATTTCTTGACTAGGAGTCATACAAGAACTTGCTCTTCCTTGTATCTGCCTGCTAATAGAAAAACTCAGATGGTGATCATTAAGTACAAATGAAAATTACCAAACCTATTAGTTTCAGACACCAAGATCACCAAGAGATAGTTATACCAGATTATGCAAAGAAAATTACAGATATGTCTTTAATAAATGAAATTTTTTATAAATACACCTAGCACTGTTACTATTGAAAGGGGGGAAAAAAAAACTCCCACATCTAAAAGTGGGGCAATTTTTTTTTTTAAAAGCTTCACTTTTGACACGAGAAAATTAAATTTTTAACCTAACCAGCTTCAATGTATTTGAGGGGTTGCATGTTTAACTTAAATTCAGCTTTTTTTTTTTCCTTCCATGAAAAGAGGCGTTCCATATATGTTTCATTATGCTCTTGATCATGTTCATAACATCATTCTCCACTACAGAAACAACTCAAATTAATTGTTTAATGAAACAGAAAACTAAAACAAAGCAAAATCTATGTAAATAACCTATTGTTCGTCAGGATTAACTGAACTATGGATGCCCATCCAACCAAAAGGATGAGGATAGAACAAAGTTCAACATGGTGACAGGTTGACATTATACAATTTTATAGGCATATCCACGACTCTTTCATACCTTTCCTCATAAGAGGAGCCAAAATTGCCACCAGAGGGTCTGGGAATTTGGCCTCCAGAACCAGGGTAGTTGACTGGCTCTTCCCGAGGGAAGGGCAAAGTTTCAACTCCTCCAGGTACGTTAGCAGGAGTGGAATTCATGAATGGTATTCTTCCAGCCAGGTCTCTCTTTCTACCATTATAATCTTGTGAAAACTCATCAAAATACTCATGGTTCACCTGTGGAATCTCATCTCCAACTACATCATCTCCATGAAAATCCTCTCTCTTGAGTTCTCCTCCCTCAGATTGATCTTGGACACCAACCCCTGCAAATGACTCATCATCTGCAGAATCCTGCAAAACAATCTATTCACACAAATACCTTTAGCAATGTGTGCACTGCAGATCCAAGATTCAGCACAAAGATGGTCATCCAATGACAGCATATGCTTAACCACAAGAGGATCAAATACCTCAATGACTGCATCTGAATCACGGATTCGAGGAGGTCGGGTATCAATGGAAGGAAGACGTTCACCATAACCACCTTCCACCTGTATTGCTCTCCCTGTTGGCTGGTAGAAAATAAATTTTCATATTAGACCCAGAGACTAAATTAGAAATGATGGGCAAAAAATCTACCACAAATATCTAATATTAAATTAACCAGCTAGGTGCATGCTATGAAGCAAACTGAAGACCAATAAAGGCATAAATCCGGCCTTAACATGAAAAAGAAAAAAATAAAGAAGGCAACACAAATTTTTTTTTTGGAAAAAAAAAAGTAAAATAAATGTTTGACAAAACACATACTAGTGGAGGTCTCACACGCCCAGGACCTTTCACAACATCACTTTGTCCAATATCTGACTTTACGGAATTAGTATTTTCAACATGAACATCACGTATACCAGTAGCTGCTGCTAATTCAGGGGGCAAATCTGGGTCATACGCCTGGAATGATATCAACTCCATAGATTGGTTTTAAAAAAATAATAATAAACAGATATTACACGCCTGACACCACAACAAATGGGATGTCAAACTGTCTCTTCTTAAGATACAGTATCACATCTTACCTGCTCTGTTCGACCACTCTCATAAACACGGATTTTGCTTTGCATTGTAGACTCCAGGCGAAGTTGTTCCTAGAAAGTCAGGCAAAAATTTTCTCAGTCTTCATTAAATATTTGAAGAATATGAACATAAAAATTTTACCAGCTGTCTGCAATAATCTTTCCAGGTCTCCTCATTCAAACCAAAGTTGAAAAAGTCTGATGCATCAACACCAGGATATTTCCATGGTTTCTCCTCAAAACTCTCAATATCAACATCAAATATAGTCCTGAAAGTTATTGAAAGGGTTCAATAAGCACTCATCTGGTGTTAAACAATTGAAATTTAGTTTTACTGAAACAGAGAGAAGATTGCCAAAAGCATCAAATGCAGAAATAAAAGAAGCCTGCATCGGATATTTAGCCTCTGTTTAAAATTCCAATATGAGAATAGAATGATGCATGTAATGCTGAACTCCATAAAAAATGAGAATTACTAATAATTAGCAAGATACTTGTCAGAAAAAATGTTCATTTAAAAGCAAGCACGCTGATAATTAATGAACCATAAAAATGAGCTGTACTATTAATAGATCATTGAAATATGGAACCCACCAAAATAAAATTTAAACAATAACATTCAAAAAATCAGTAAATAGTGACCATGCACGCAGTGGCCTCAGTTTTTTCTTATGCAATACATTAGGCAATCATAGAGCTCATTGACTCACCACATCAGCAATTTATGCTAAACATCAAAATCACTTAAAAGTCAAACATGTTCATAAAAAATCAAAAGGTAAGAAAAACAGACATACTAGTGTTACCCCCTTCCTTAATTGCAGTGCTACTCAACCATTGGAAAAATTCTTTAAAATTCCAACACTAGAATAGAATGCTGCATGTAATGCTGAACTCCATAAAAAATGAGAATTACTAATCATTAGCAAGATACTTGTCAGGAAAAATGTTCATTTAAAAGCAAGCGCACTGATAATTAATGAACCATAAAAATAAGCTGTACTATTAATAAGTCATTAGAGCATTGAAAAATGGAAACTATCAAAATAAAATTTAAACAATAACATTCAAAAAATCAGTAAATAGTGGCCATGCACGCAGTGGCCTCAGTTTTTTCTTACACAATACATTAGGCAATCATAGAGCCCATTGACTCACCACATCAGCATCCTATGCTAAACATAAAAATCATTTAAAAGTCAAACATGTTCATAAAAAACCAAAAGACATTTTATAAAAATTACATAATATGTGGTCTCCTCTTGCATGTAAAGACAGAACAATACTCAGTTCATTAAAAATTACTTGTGAGATGGAAGTGTAAATTCCAGTCCACCACCAAAACCCCGCCCTGCTGCACTGTTGCCCCAAACAGGTAATCCAGGACCTGCATGAAAACTCTTTTGCAAAGCTGCAGCATCTTTTATAACAGGTGGTCTCCAGTCCCCTCTTCCACGACCAGCCATAGGAACCATGTTAGCAAGTGGTCGAATCTGACCAGTAGATACTCCTGGAGTAGAAGTAGTTGCTCCAGGCATTGGCGCTGCACCTGGCCTGACATACTGCATCACAATAGAAAACAAATTAATAGATATTTTATATACTGTTATTAAATATCAGGAATTATATACAAAGCCAGGAAACAACTCTCAAAAGGTAAGCAGAAAAAGAATGATTGAACGGCATGAAGAGAGAAACATGGCAAGATTCTTCTCTTCAGTTAAAAATAATTGTTAAAATTAAATGATTTCATCAAAGCAACAGAGAAGTGTAAAAAGAAGTACAACCAAAATTAGATCATCCGATTACTGATTGTAAAATATATATATATATATATATATATGAACATGAAAGCCATATATGGTTCAAGGTTCACAGAAATACATACAAAATATAATCATTTACAAGGCCCCACCACTATGGGTATATGGCCAAGCCAAACAAAGAACCCAGTACAAGAAGGAATAAATCTGTTTGTGGATTTTTTTAATCTCAATTATATTATAAGGTTGCCAAAGGGGCACAAACCCTGCAGAGTAGGGAACAGTAATTTAATGGCGTAGAATAATGTTCTCTTCAAGATATCAAACATGTCAAGGGAAAAGAATACTGTAGGAGTCCAATGAAAATATCAGAGATATTATCCATTGATATGGCCAGTTGTCTATGACCAAACCATAGAAAACGAAAATGAATTCAAAATCATCTTATTATCTGTGTCGTCAGTAGTACAGAATAGAGTGAAAATATCCCAAAAATGATTTGCATTGCAGTGATTTTCAATATAACAACAAAGTTGTAACCAATTGCTTCACCATAAATTACTTCACGAGATATATACATATAAAAAGTAGCAGCCACTGTTCAAACAGCATAGACAGGAGCTCTAGAAGGGAATATTTGGTTGAGCACAAGAGGTGAGGAATATTTGCAAAAAGTTCTTGTGTTCAAAGATCCAATTTTTTTAGGCATTATAGATAATTAAAGGTGGCCTTTTTATTTAGTTCTTTTTCTTGTCATTTTCACTGCTTGGGTAATAATTGGATGTGAAATTTACAACTAGCTCTAAGCCTCAAACTACAGGTTCCCAACTCAGCAAGATTGAAGCTAGTCACAATTTATTATCACAATGCTACAATTTTAAGGAGCACCTGTTTAATTTATATAGCTTTACACAAGTGAGAACAGATACAAGGAATCAGATAGATTTTATTCTTGATTTACACAAAGTAAAAGATACAATGTCAGTACTACCAAATAATTTTTTTTAGACAAATAACAAAACGAAGGTTTGAATTAAAGACCTCCGACAAACTATCCAAATCCCTCCCACACCTAGTGATTTTATTATCACTAAAGAATATTAATCCGGCAACACTGCTTTATAGTTTACACCACTACAACAATGACTAAACATGTTATATGTTACCCAAATATAAAGAATGTCAGTTTGGTTGAATGTGTAGTAGAGTAACCTGCATCAACAAACCTTCAGTATAGTTGCAGCTCCATGTACCCATCCAACAACGGTGAAATGGAAAGCTAATGGATTGATGTGTATGCATTTCACAGGGGGAGGTGTGTTTCCATTGTATTTACACATCCACGATGCAATGGAAGAATCTTCCAGGAAGGGGAACGACTATGATATCTTGACTAAGTAGCTAAATTCCTTTTTTTTTTTTTTTAAACTTTGGGAGCAACATTAACGGATACGCTACGTCCTTTAGTTGTCTTTCAGAACAAAAAGGATAATTTTAGTACCAGACGGAGATACCACATGAAATATCATCCACTTCCACACCACTTTATTACAGTACAGCACAATATATATTTAATATTTTGTATGATAACAAACATTTTTGGCTATGATTATCTGGTCCTTGGACTCAAGCCTAAATTCTTTCCGCGTGCGTAACGACAAGGACATTAACCTTTCCATGTGTGTAAGCCTTAATATTTAATATTAGTGACATGACATCCGAACGTCTTTTGCCTATGTAAAAAATGACCATTTAAACTAGCCGGAAGCATTCTCATTTTATTGCACAGCCATATGTATCACATTGCCTCCCGAATTGTATTACTTCATCTTGATCGATGTTATATTAACTGCTATTTGTCAACGCCCTTCAGCTTTTCTTGAGTTTTCCTCAACAAACGCGTTTGAAAGAAATATAACGTTGGCTACATTGAAATCATCAATTTTCATTTCAACAACAAATGAAGCAACATATCACATTGTAATTGTACAATTACAAGCCTAAACAGATACATTCTAATTCTTTATGCTGAAGTATATAAGGGGGAAATGTGGAACCCCGAATACAAGTAATTGCCTTTCAAGCAACATAAGACTCTGTACACTGACCTTAAACTGCGAATGAAATGGATGATACCCATGACTGCTATAACCAATTTTGGGCGGCACCGTCACGCCCCCACTGGCTTTGGCTGAGTCGCTCATATCCTTCTTCTCACAATCCGCAGGTTGGACTGCGTTCTCACCCCACTCTTGCTCCTCCACCGCCTGATTTAGGTCCCCGTCTGCGATGATAACCAGTTCGCTATCTTTGTCTTCGTCCTCGTCATCACCCACCATGCCACCTCTTCCCATGTTTCTATGGTTATTGTCATTTAACACGATCTGCAAATCGTCCTCACTGTCACTATCCCAATCATCGCCTTCACCTCTGTCCCCATTCTCATGGATCCTTCGGGAAGCGTCAGCGCCTGCTGCACTAACCAATACGCCACCATCACTCGATAACCCAGGAATAACTGGCTCCGAACCCACATCTTCAATTCCGTCGCCGTCCTCCTCGATATCAAATTTCACATCCTTCTCCATCATATCGTCACCTTTCACAGCAACTTCGCTGTGCCCATCATCAATGCCAGATTCCTTACCATGGTTCATATCCGGAAAAGCCCTATCTACAGATTGCGCATCCCCACGTTCAAAAATCATAGCCCCTTCTCCTGATTTCGCATCCCCGCGTTCAAGAATCATAGCTCCTTCAGCTGATTCCTCCTGCTTAAAATTGGAAACGGCGGCGCGGATAGATTCTTCGATGAAATTGCCATGGTTCGGGGTTGCGGTTTGATCGGAGGACTGGTGGGGAACAGCCGAATTAGGGTATGAAGCTCCGCGGAGGATCTTTTCTTGCTGGGTCCGAAGATTGAGATCGATCGAACGGCTGGAAGATGGTGGCGTAGTGGAGGACTGAGGGATCGGAGGCGCCGCGGAAGATGTGGAAGCGAATGGTATGAGGACATCACTGTACAAACCTCCGAACTCATCGTCATCTTCCATGGAAGAAGAGTTTCGAACACAGGTTTGACGAGTGAAACACAAAGCCGAAGGTGTGCTTTTGCGGAGGGTTTTGAGAAATGAGAAAGCCAAAGAATTCGTTAATTTCAAGATTTACCATAACAAATTACAAACGGAAAACAAGTTAAACATCCAAAAGGCCCAAACTCAAGACAAAATTCACCGATGGATAGAACATAGAAGTTTTGTTTCCTTTTAAAGAAAAATGGCGTCTTAGTATTATAAAAGGAGAATGTCCCCAAAAAATATATTAAAAGGAGAATAATAATACAACCAACAATGAAAGCAATAGTATAACTACAAAGTGATTTTTGCCTTTGAGAAATAGGCATTCATAAATTTTTATGTAAATTACTTTCTCTTTTTTAAGAAATATTTAAATTATATAATTTTTTTTTATTTTGTAAAAATATACCCTCTTCTCCTCTAAAGCCCAAAAAATTTATTATACCAACTCTTCATGTAACAAAAGATAAAAAATCAATTTTCAAAATTTAACAAATTATAAAATCAATTTATAAAAAAAATTATCAAAAACAAAGAATATATTTACAAAATAATTTTTTTTAAATTGAACTGATTTATAGATAATAATTTAATTTCAAGAACAGTATTTGTATTGAATATATATGTTATTAAATATAAGTATTGTTGTAAATTTAATAACATTTTAAAATAAAATAAAATTATATTTTTCAAAACAGGAGGCCCAAGCAAGTAATGAATCAGGCATCGGTCGTTCCAGCGGTAAGAGTCCTTTGGATGTTGAATGGTCTAGTTCACTTGTTCCATTCCTGTGTAGAAAGGAAGCAACACTTTAGAGTAAATAAAATTGAATAAAATTTTAAAAATTATATATTTCAGTAAAATTTATTTTTAATTAAAAAAATTAATATTATTTTTGAAGGTATTTTTGTTATATTTTGGTTTTAAGAAGATTAAGTATATATTTTTGAAATAAAAGAGAAAAGTCGTGTAATTTGAATATTCCCAAATGAAAAGAAAATAATTTATCTTAATTTTTTATATAAATTCATCTGTGTATTCATCATACTAAAATCATAATTTTGAATTATTATTATTTTATCAACATATAAGTAAAATTCATGAATAATGAAATAGACTTCTCTTTAATGGGTAATTGTATTTCAAATTAGGGTTTAGGCATAACATGATTCAAGAGACTGCACTCCCACAATTTCTCACAATTTTATGACTAGGGACCATTGCATTTTATATTAGGATTTTCAAATTTATGGCAAATTATTCAGATAAGGCTAAAAATTGAAATTAAGAAAAAGAAAAGATTTTCTGAACGACAACACATGCGCATCCAATTTTTTTTTTAAAGCAAATATATATATATATATATATATATATATATATATACTGAGGTTGGAAGGGATTATTCGTATATGTAGTTCTTTATATATAAATGGTACTGTGAGAAATTAGAAGTGGCGATAATTTTGCTGTCACTTTCTTTCACTACTCGTTCATATTCCAGAACAGCTGACATTTCCTTAGTTCCCTGTATAGGCTCTATCCTACAGTGTCATGATCCGAAAAAAGAATAAAAAGAAAATAGTAAAAGTCATCAGAATTTGCTTATAATCTACAACAAGAGAGAGATCATCCCTGACATCTTAGGACGATCCTCCACCTACCAGGATGCTTCCTGTTTTTCTTTTGAATCCTCGGACCTGCCAGGCCACAAGAGGCGGGCAGTATTAGGCTCATGCCTCACCAGCCATGTCAGTGGTCTCTGAATGTATTGCATCCAGCCCTGGTCACAAATTCCCAACATAATCCTGAGCCCAGACCAGAAAAATGTGCCACCTATAGTGACCAGTTTCAATTTTACGTTTTTACCTGTATATACATAAGTGTATAATGTATATGTTGGAAACATGGTTACAAAAATGACATAACTGTTGAAGAAGTACAAATCATCTCAAAACCTATAGATGCCATCTTCAACATAGACATCGCATGGCTGGCTTGCTGAGGTTCTAGATTTGGATGAATCAGGCCAAGCAGAAAATCTCTCAGAGCCCCAGTAGATTTTCAGCAAAACAATGGTGGGATCCCAGATTTTTTTTTTTTTCATCTAGTTACTGATCCATCTTCTTTTTCGTGCCGGCCGCTCTTGTTTAACCTCTGAATCCACAGGATTCTCGCTTTTGGCAGAAGGCAGTGGTTCACTCTCCAACTTTTTGATAGTCAGAGCCTCTTTCTCACTTGGCATTGGAAGCTTGAACCGCTCACTGCGTTTCTTCAACTTCTCAACTGTGTCAACGTGTCGATCTCCCAGTCCCTTTGTATCAGCATCCTTACTTTCCATATCTACGGAATCCTTTCCTTCAGCCGACAGGTGGTGTTGGTCATGAACAGTGTCGACTGTTTTGGCAGATTCATTCATAGGTTTCCCAGCTCCGGAAGATCCATCATTGTTGTCTTTATCAACGTCTTTGAACTTCATGGAAGATGATGGCTTGCTGCTCATACTGAAATCCCTTTCCTTATGACTCGTCCAGCGTTCCAATTTAGATCGTCCTCTACGAGAATCTTGCTGTTCATCATCTGAGGAAATGTTTTCCCGATGTTTTCTGGACAATCGATGCCCTGAAATTTCTTGCTCAGTACGTCCTTCATCAGTGGTGCCTCTCAAGCTCTTTGCAAATAGGAATAAATAAATAAATATATCATCATCATCATCATAATAATAATAACAATAATAATTAACAAATTATCAGTAAAATCCCAATATCAAGAAGAGATTGCAAACAAAAGACAAGAACTAAAGAAAGGGGCACTTGGCAATCACTTTCAAGGGAATGGAATAACAAGCTAAATGCAGTTAAAAAGAATTCCATAGGTCCAATATAAAGAATAATAAATCAAAATCCTGTTAAATAAGAAACAGTAACTCATTCATCCAAGTGTCCCACAAAGTCTACACCAAAACTCTGCTTATTTGATATCATTACTCCATAATTTCAAATATAAACCCATCAGTATAATACAAGTTCCATCAAGCAAATTTGAAAGTCAGGCTCAGGTCCAGTTGCAGACCACTAAAGGAAGAAGAAATGCGAAAAGAGACTAAGTTTATAACCAGATTGTTCTGGGAAACTCAAGAAAATCAAAAGAACATTTCTTCCAATCACTTTCCAGTGTAATCAAGCTTATCACTAAATTAAAATAATAATAAACACAAAAACAAAAATCCTAAACATTTGGCATAATTAACACTTTCTGGGATTCACTAAACCCAAACACATTTTGACTTTTATGTAAATTACCAACCAGCTTTTGGAAGTTCAGTTTTCAAAGTTAACAATCCCAACAAACAAGGGCATAACTTATACTTTTCTACTTTCTTCCTCATAGCATGAAGTTGGGCCAAGATAATTCATGCAAATGCAAAAACTCGCTTTTCCTCATCATGCCTGCCTTGCCATACAAATATTTGGAAATGAACTGAAAACTCAATTTGGAAAAAGCATGCCATATCATTTAAAATTTTATAGCCAGGTATCGAATTTTGAACTTCCAATAATTTTAGACCATCATGATATTCTACGTGAGAGGGCGAGCCTTGACGCAACGGTAAGGTTGCCGCTGAGTGACCTAGAAGTTACGGATTCGAATTGGAAACAGCCTCTCTGTAAAAAAAAATAGGGGTAAGGCAACGTACAACTATCCTCCTCAAACCCCACCTAGTGGGAGCCTCGTGCACTATGCCATCCTTTTTTATGATATTCTACGTGGCACATAAAGACAGATCAAAGTCATGTAAAAGAAAACTTGACTTTCCAGGTAGAGTATCAAATTTTTTCAGACAGGCAATATACCTTCTTGTTGGTCTGACCACTTTGATCTTCCTGATTTCTCTTGGACAGGCCTAAACTATTATGATCACTGACATCAGATTCTTTGCTTCTCCTTGTGCCCTCTTTATGCTTTTTCTCATTAACTCTTTGGTTATCTGAAGCATCAGCAGCACGATCACCACGACTACTTGACCTTTCCTGCCTAGATCGCTTTTCCTCACTACTATATTGATTTCCACGGGTATAAGCATCCTCATGCCCCTTACGATGAGGACTTTCATCCTGAATTCGATCCCTTCTCTTCAATTGTTCACCAGGTCGCATTGTGTCTCTAGATTGGTACTCTTTAACAGAAACTCTGTGCTCATCTTGGGCCCTAACATGGCCAACCCATGATTTTTCTTCAGCTCCTCGTCCACTTCTTACAGCACTCCTTCCCTCTTCTCTTTCACGCTTCGATGGATGTTCTTCATGGAACTGTTTCACCCGATGCCACTCATCCTTATCCCTCTGCCTATCAGCCCTCTCCTTCAGTAGCAATCCGTCATCCTTCTGCCTGGTAGCATAATGATCATCTAAGTTATCTCTACTTCTTTGTGGATCATTTCTCTTCCGTGGATCCAACACGACATCTCGTTCTCTCCTACGCCGACTGGCACTCTCCCTGTAGCCGTGCAAAATATCTTCTTTATCAATATGCTCCCTCCTAAAATATTCCTCACCCTTCCTCCTCTTGCTATGGTAATCTTCCATAGCTTCATACCTACTCTTCAAGCCATCATCTTTTTCCCAGTGTCCTGAGTCTCTTAACCCTATATCCTTATCGTATGGAACCCTGTAGCTACCATTATCCAAGTGTTTTCTTGAATGAAGGCTATCATCTCTGTCACCTCTCTCATTCTCTCGAACCTTAACCCTGTCCCTCTTCCTTGGTTCATTTCTAACTCTTCTGCCATAGAGATCATCATCTCTTTGCGCCCAAGCAATATCAGAATTGTCCCTATCATTTTGCCTACCAAATCCATCAGTCTTCATGTGCACTTGATGGGCTGAGTTAGGATGCCGCTCCTTGTAAGGGTATGATTCCTCTCTACCTTTAGGTAATAGATGATCTTTCTCAGGTTCTTGCCTTCCATTATGCTCTCTTCTGTGGAGATCATGCTCATTTTCATCTAGGTGCCTTCTATTTGCACCCAGACGTGCTGACTGTGCATCCTGAACTACTTCCTCCTCATAACCATCCTGCTGCTTCTGATAGCCCCTGCTCCTTACTGAACTTGCTTTGCTGTTATCACTACTTGCTGCTTTTGAGTTCTCCCAATCATCAACCTCATCAAATAGAGGTTCCTCATCTTGAGATGTTAATTTCTGTCTCTTCCCGTCCCCGTTCTTAAGGGTATCTCTTTTGTCTACTGTATTAAGATCCATTTCCTCTTTTTCCATTTTGGAACTTTCACCAGCTGTCCCAGGCTCATCAAGATCAGCATCTTTATCCTCCACACTAGATTCTCTTGCTTCCTTAATGATAGGAGATGACAAGAGTGCATTATGTCTCCTTTCCATGCTTCCATCTGAATCTTCCTTTTTATTGTCATCATTAATTTCTCGACTAGGAGTAATACGAGAACATGCTCTTCCTTGCATCTGCCTGCAAATAGAAAAAATCAGTGTTCAATAAGTGCAGATGAAAAGTACCAAACCTATTAGTTTTGAACATCAACTTCACCAAGAGATAGCAGAATATGCAAAGAAAATAACAAATATGTCCTTAATAAATGAAAATTTTAAAGAAAACACCAGATGATCTTACAATTGAAAAGGCATTGCTTTTATGAAAATAAAAATAAAAATAAAAATCATCTACATCTAAAAGTGGGGCTATCCCCTTTTTGATGTAGATCATTATGCTCTAGATCATGTTTATAAAATCATTCTTCAATGCACAAATCGCAACTCAAGTTGATTGTTCAATGAAACAAAAAATTCATACAAAGCAACGTCCAACTAGATAACCTTTGTCAATAAGCATGTTGTCCCCGCTATCAAGAAAATCCCTTCTTAACACAACAAACTTTTAACATAAATTAACAAGTTAATCACGATGTTTTTATCTCTTCTGTAGTACATGTAGCATTTACTAACAATTTGAAGTTTAATCAGAATCAACTGAATTATGGATGCCCCTCCACCTAAAGGGAAGAGGATAAAACAAAGTGAAACATGGTGAAAGATACAATCATACCTGTTGTCATTACACAATTCTATAGGCAAATATCAAGGACTCCTTCATACCTTTCCTCACAAGGAGTTTGGCCCCTAGAACTGGGGCAGTTGACCGGTTCTTCCTGAGGGGAAGGCAAAGTTCCACTTCCTCCAGGCACATCAGCAGGAGCAGAATTCATGACTGGCATTTTTCTTCCAGCCAGATCTCTCTTTTTACCATTATAGTCTTGTGGAAATCCATCAAAATACTCATGCTCCACATTTGGAATCTCATCAACAACGCCATCTTCTTGAAAATCCTCTCTCTGGGGTTCTCCTCCCTCATATTGATCTTGAATAGCAATCCCTGCAGAGGAATCATCATCGGCAGAATCCTGCAAAACAATCTATTCGCACAAATACTTTTAGCAATGTGTACACAACAGATGCAGGATGCAGCATAAAGATAATTATCCAATTGTAACATATGTTTAACCACAAGAGGATCACATCAAATACCTCAATGATCGCATCTGAATCACGGATTCGTGGAGGTCGAGTGTCAATGGAAGGAAGTCGTTCCCCATAACCACCTTCCACCTGTATTGCTCTCCCAGTTGGCTGTGGGAAATAAATTAACATATTGGATCCAGAGACTAAATAAGAAATGAAAGAGCAATAAATCTACCACAAATATTTAATACTATATTGAACAGCTACATGCAGGCTAAGAGGACAACAGAAGGCCCAAAAAAATTGCATCTGTCTGGCCTTAACATGAGAGGGAAATTCAACAACGATTTTTTTAAAATAAAAAAAAAATTTTGCAAATGCAAAATAAATGTTAGACAAAACACATACAAATGGTGGCCTCACACGCCCGGAACCTTTCCCAAGATCATTTTGTCCAATATCTGACTTGACAGAATTTGTATTTTCCACATGAACATCATGTATACCAGTAGCTGCTGCTAATTCAGGGGGCAAATCTGGGTCATACTCCTGCAATGATATCAACTCAATGAATTAGATGTTTCTGAAAAAATAAAATACAAAAAGACAGCACACACCATGACAAATAGGATAACAAATAGTCTCATCTTCTTAAGATACGGTATCACCACTTACCTGCTCCGTTCGGCCACTTTCGTATACCCGGATTTTGCTTTGCATTGTGGACTCCAGGCGAAGTTGTTCCTAGAAAGTCAAATATAAAAAATTATTTAAAAAGAAAAAAAAAAATTCTCAGACTGCTCTTCGCTAAATTTTTGGAGAATATGAACATAAAAATTTCACCAGCTGCCTGCAGTAATCTTTCCAGGTCTCCTCATTCAAACCAAAGTTGAAAAAGTCTGATGCATCAACACCAGGATATTTCCAAGGTTTCTCCTCAAAACTATCAATGTCAACATCAAATATAGTCCTGAAAGTTATAGGCAGTGTTAGATAAGCACTCATCAGGTGTTAACAACTGAAATTTAGTTTTCTTGAAACAGAAAGAAGATTACAAAAACATCAAATACAGAGATAAAAGCATCATGCATGAGAAATTTAGCCTGTGTTTTAAAATCCCAACACAAGAAGAATGGAAAGATGCATGGAATACTGAACTCCAAAAAATATAAATTTCTAATCTCCAGCAAGACATTTGTCAGAAAATTTGTTCATCCAAATGCAAGCACACTGATAATTAATGAACCATAAAAATGAGCAGCAACATTTAAAAAAAATTAAAGAAACTATTAATAGATTTAAAAAACATAAAACGTGACATTAAAAAAAATTAGAAAAAAGTGACCTTGATGCACACAGGCTCAACTTTTTCATGCAATATAATAGGCAAACATAAAGCTCACTGACTCACCGTATCAGCATTTTATGCTTAAAGTAACAATGATTTAATAGTCAAGCATAGACATTTCATAAAAACCAAAAGGCAAGAAAAACAGACATGCTGTGGTTAGCCTACTTACTTGCAGTGCTACACAACCCAAAAAATGCCTTTATGTAAGAAAAACATTTGGTAAAAATTACATAATAGGTGGTCTCTTCATGCACATACAGAGAAAATAATATTCAGTCAATTAAAATTTACTTGTGAGAGGGAAGTGTAAATTCCAGTCCACCACCAAAACCCCGCCCTGCTGCACTGTTGCTCCAAACAGATAATCCAGAACCTGCATGAAAACCTTTTTGTGAAGCAGCGGCACCTTTTATTACAGTGGATTTCCAGTCCCCTCTACCACGACCAGGCACTGGACCCGCAATAGCAAGCGGACGAATCTGACCAGTAGATACTCCAGGAGTAGAAGCAGTTGCTCCAGGCATTGGTGCTGCACCAGGCCTGACATACTGCATCACAATAATAAACAAATTATTAGATGTTTTCAATATTGTTATGAGGTAGTTCATCAGATACAAAGCCAGGAAACAACTCTCAAAAGGTCCTTGATGACAGAATGATTAAAATGCCCGAAGAGAGAAACATAGCTAGATTCTTCTCTTCTGAAAGAACAGTGTTGAGATTAAATTAAGGAAAAATTACATCCAAGGACCTAGACATAGTAAAATTTATAATAAAAGACCTTAAAAATTAAAATTATTTTCAAGGACCACAATTACCATCAGGTTTTAAAAGATTTACTATTGGTTTTAAGGGATTTACTATTGGATGCAAAAAAGTTTAGCACTTCTCTATACCCCATAGTAAATCTCTTAAATCCAGTGATAAATCCCCTAAAACCTTATGGTAATTGTTGTCCTTAGGGGTAATTTCAATTTTTAAGGCCATTTACTGCAAATTTTATAACATCTAGGTCGTTAATTGTAATTTTCCCTTAAATTGATTTCAGCAAAGCAACAGAAAAGGAAACAAAGAATAACAAACAAAATTAGATGATGGGATTACTGATTATAGAGAAACTATGGACACGAAAGCCATATGAAGTTCGATGTTCACAGAAATACATACAAAACACTACTATTTACAAGACCCCACCACTAGATGGCCAAATCAAACAAACAACCAAGTTAGAAAGGGAATAAATCTTTTTGTGCAAATCAACTTTTTCATTTCACTCAAGTATATTAAGAGGTCACCAAGGAGGCACAAACCCTGTAGAATAGGGAACAAAGGTAACTTAGTAACCAAGAATGATATTATCTTGAAGATATCAAAGTCATCATGGGAGAGGAACACTTTCGGGGTCAAATGAAAACATCCAATTGATGATCCTTTGATATAACCATTCGTCTATGACCAAACCAGTTGAGGTTTAGAAAACAAATGAATCCAGAATTGACTCCTTATCGAGTTCTTCAGTCGTACAACAGAGTGACATATCACAAAAATGATTTCTAACACAGTGATCATCAATATAATGATAAAGTTGTAATTAACTGCTTCACTATAAATTACCATATAAGATACATGCTTATAGAAAAGTAGCAATTCCTGCTCAAACATCATAGACAAGAGCTCTAAGGAATATTTACTCAAGCGCAAGATATGAGGAATATTTGCACATCAGTTCATGTGTTCAAAGATCCATATTTTCCAAGCATTACAAATTATTAAAGTAACATCAATAATTAAAAATGGTATTTTAATTTCTTCTTCTTCTCATCCTCTTTTCACCGTGTAGGACAAAAACTAGATTTGAAATTTACAAGTAGCTCTAACTACAGCTTCCATCAGCAACCCTACAGCTTGTCACAACTTATTAATTATACACAATCCCACATTTTAAGGAGTCCCATGCTCAATTTATATAGCTTTTCACAACAAGTGAGAACAGATATAAAACATCAGATAGATTTGATTCTTGATTCCCATAAAGTAAAAAATTACAACAGTATCATGAAAAAAGGTTAAGCCAGTAAAATTGGTTCATGCCACAATAGGAAAGAGCAAACATGTCATAAATTGATTATAATACCCAAAAAAAAGGATGTCATTTGGTTAAATATTTAGTATGGTAACCTGCAAACAACAAACCTTGAGTATAGTTGCAGCTTCATGCATCCATCCATCAACAGTTAATGGAAAGGTAATGGTTTCAAGTGTCAAGACTCACTGTATGCTTATGCCGCATAGGCATATGATCAACAAATGTGGGGCCGATATTCAACTTATGATAGCATTTACACATCCAAAATGCAACTGAAGAATCACCCAGGAAACAACCATATATTATCATGGCTAAGTAGTTAAATCCTTTACTTTATTTTATTTTATATTTTTTCTCTGGAAACAACAATGATAGATATGCTACATACCCTAGTGGTCTTTCACAACCAAAAAGATAGTTGAAGTAGCAGGAGTAGATACCAATGAAATATCACTCACTCGCACATGACTAGTTACAGCACAATATAACATTTCTGGCTATGTCTCTCTAGTCCTTAAACCCAAGTCTCAGCTAGGCTACTGATATACACATTTAATTTCTTTCCATGTGCATAAAGAGAATGATATTAACCTTTCCATGTCTGTAAGCCTCAGTGGTTAATATCGGTGACAGAAGAAACATCAGAAAATATTTTACCTGACGTAAAAGATGGCCATTTAAGCTTGCAGTAGGCATTCTCATTTTATTTCGCAGCTTTATAAGATTTGAACCTATTACCTTCCAGAATTTTATTACTTCATCCTGATCGATGTTATATTAGCTGCTTTTTGTCACTGACATTCAGCTTTTTTCAAGTTTTTCTCAACAAACGTGTATGAAAGAAATATAATGTTGGCTATATTAAAATCATCAAATTTCATTTCAGCAACAGATGAAGCAACATATCACATTGTACAATACAAGTCTAAATAGTTGCAATCTAATTCTTTATACTATAGTACAGGAGGGGGCAACGAGAAACCCCAAATACAGCAGTTGCCTTTCAAGCAACACAAGACACTGACCTTAAACTGCGAATGAAATGGATGATACCCGTGATTGCTATAACCAACTTTTGGCACCACTGTCACGCCCCCACTGGCTTTGGCTGAGTCACCCACATCCTTCCTCTCACCATCAGCAGGTTGGGCTGTGTTCTCGCCCCACTCTTGCACCTCCGCAGCTTGATTTGGGTCGCCACCAGCCACGATAACCAGTTCGCTATCCTCATCTTCGTCGTCTTCCTCGCCCACCATTCCACCTCTTTCCATGTCCATATGATTGTTGTTATTTAACACTATCTGCAAATCATCCTCACTATCACTATCCCAATCATCGCCCCCGCCTCTGTCACCACTCTCATCAAACCTTCCGGAAGCTTCAGCCCCTGCCGCAGCAACCAATACGCCACCACCAACGTAGCCGCCAGCATCCCTTGATAACCCAGGAATAATTGGCTCGGAACCCACCTCTTCAATTCCGTCGCCATCCTCCTCGATATCAAATTTTACATCCTTCTCCGTCAACTCATCACCCTTCACAGCAACTTCACCGCGCACATCATCAATGCCACATTCCTTACCACGGTTCATATCCTGTAAAGCCCTATCTGCTGATTCCGCATCTCCCTGTTCGATAACCATAGCCCCTTCAGCTGATTCCTCTTGCTTCCCAGCTCGACACTCATCTATCTCATCGCCGCCGATCATATCCCGCGCAGAATTGGAAGCAGCGGCGAGGACAGATTCTTCGACGAACTCGACATGGTTTGGGGTTCTGGTTTGATCGGACGACGGGTAGGGAATAGCCGAATCAGGGTATGAAGCTCCGTGGAGGATCTCTTCATGATCGGTCTGGAGATTGAGATCGACTGAACGGCTGGAGGATGGTGGCGTAGGGGAAGACTTAGGGGGCTGAGGGGCGGTGGAAGATGCGGAAGCAAAAGGTAGGAGGACGTCAGTGTATAAATCTCCGAATTCGTCGTCTTCTTCCATGGAAAGAGTTTTGGACACAGAGAGGTGGAAAGAGTAAAACACAACGATGAAGATGCGCTTTGAGGAGGGTTTTGAGGTTTGGCAAGTGCCCAAGAGCTTGTTAGTTGCTAATCTTCAGATTTTTCATAGCGAAGTACAAACGGAAACCAACAGAGGCCCAAACTCGAGATTAAAAATTCTCAAACGAATACCAAGTTTTTTTATGACTAAATTTTATATGAATTCTAAATTTTAGGTTATGTTTAGATTATTTTTTAATTTTTAAAATTTAACAACAAATTTTTTTTTTAATTTTTAAATGTATAAAATAATCCTTTATGTTAAATAATTTATTATTTCATTAATAAAATATAATTCAGGTAAGGAATTTTTTAATTAATTTTTTTAAACTTTAAATTATATTAAAATAATCTTCTTAAATTTTAAGTTATATACTTGAAACTCCTTAATATGTCATATTTTATGAGTGAAATAATAGATTAACTAATAACAAAAAATTATTTACACAAATTTTAAAAGTTTGTGAAAAATTATTTTCAAGTCTTAAAAGTTAAGAAAATTATTTATACATAATTTAAAATTTAAAAAAATTCTATGTAATTTAACTTTTTTTTTATGATAAATGACTTTTTGAAAAAAGGAGAATAATAACAAACAATAAATAATAATGAGGCAAAGTAATAATGTGAAATAAGAATTATAATTATAAGTTCTAGTAAATCTTTTTTTTAGTTATTTTGATATTTTTGGTTATTAGTCCTAGACAAATTTAAAGAATATATTCTTTAATGTGAAGACACTTGACTCAATAAAGGTGATGTTGTACTCTTATCTTCTAATGACGAAGTTGGCCACACATCTTCAAAGGAGGAAGGGGATATGAAGGAGAGAGGCCTGAAGAAATTAAGGCAAGATGATAAAGAGAACAATGCGTTGAACAATAGTATGCAGGAAGATTCATTTATCAATAATCGATCTAATTCGAATGCTGTTGCGGTTTCTTCACTTTCAAAGTTGAGTACAAAGGCTATGGGAGGGAAGAATTTGTAAATGGGGTTAAGAATGATCTATAAATGGAACTTAATGAGGATGAAGATAGCATCTGTGAGGAAGATAGGGAATTAGAGATCTTAGAGCAAATCTAGGAATTAATGAAAATTCACCCAATGATTCCACTCTCAGATGAAGAGTGGAGGAACTACTACAAGTCATGGGGGCAAGCTCTGGTCATAACTCTTGAGAAAACAATATAAGCTGTCATTATCTTAAGGCAAGATTGGTGAACCTTTGGAACATCATAGAATTTAAACTTATTAACCTTGAAAACAATTACTTTCTAGTGAGGATTGCTAATGATAGGGACTATCATTTTGTGTTAAATGAAGGGATTTGTGTCATCAGGGACCATTACTTGGTTATGCAACAGTGGATACCCAAATTTGATCTTAATGATAGTAACATTATGGAAATTGTTATTTGGGTTGGAATCCCAAATCCTCCCATTCAATATTATAACAATCGCTTCCTTTGGCATTTGGGTCACCATATTGGGAGGATTCTGAAGGTTGACTCTAACACACTTAACACAAGATAGGGAGAAGAGATGAAAATTGAAAAGGGATGATTTGCTCACATCACTGTTGAAATTGACCTAAGGAAAATTTAATTGCTAAATTTATTGTTAGGAATTCTTTGTTTATTATTGAATATGAAGGATTTAACTTAATTTGTTTAAGCTATGAAAAATATAGGCATAAGAAGGATGAGTGTTCTATTGCACACATGGCTTCCATGGAGATGGAGGATTACCTGAAAGAACGTCAACAACCTTACTAACAAATGCTAGCAAGCCCTTAGGCTAATAGGATCGACAGAGGAATATGGCTAATAGATGCTAATAAAAAAACCATCAAGATATTGAAATCCATGAGAGAAGATGATGCAATCTTCAATGTGGAATTAGGATAGGATCATGATGCAAGGATTTTAAATTTCTAATTCAGCCAAACAAATCAAGATTTAATCTTATAGATATTGATCCTAATCAAACCCTTTTTACAAAACAAAATCTGTAAGTTGAATATTACAGACTTGCCTGAGACTATCCTTTTTAAGAGCTTGTTTGTTAATTTGAATAAGAAAATGAGGTTTAAATATCTCACTAGGCCCTAATTCAATAAATGCTATTGTGGCAAACAAAGAAAATATTAATCTAGTTAAGGGATCAATTGATGAGGATAAAACTAATAACAACCAAAATATGTAGGATCTAAATGTGGATAGCTTGCTGTCCCAAGGGGTGGATCAGCTTAAGACCAAGATTGATATTCTGCAACCTAGAAAGCCCAATATTTATTTTCACCATATAGTGCAAGGAAGCATTGCTAAATCTTTTCACAAGAATAAGTCGAATACTAAACAACTAGGCCTTTTTAAAAAGCTCTATCCTTCTTCTTTGGACTATAGTATAGCAGGGCTTAAAAAAACTTAAAAGATCTAAGTTGCTCACAATAACTAAATATGTTGGATAAGCCTAGTAAGTTACTAGACACTAGTGACATAACAAAAATGCTTAAGTATGCATGGCAAAACATATTAAGTAATGATCCAATGAAATTAATAGAGGCATAGGGTGTGACTACTACATATTATAATAATCTATAAGGCTCTATTAGCCTTTCTTTTCTCTCTTTTTTCTTGTTATGAATATTGTTTGCTAGAATTGTTGAAGAGCTGGATCGAAAACATTCTTATTCTGCATTAATGGTATTGTCAAAATAAATAGTGTTTCTTTCATGATTTTATTAGAACCTTTGTATTAGTGGTTATAAGGCTACCTAGGTGATTTGTAGGCTTGGTTTCATGACTAGAATAGAGTTGAGGTCATTAGGTTTGCAAGTGATATCTAACTTTTATGGAAAGAGGATTTACTTAACGTCTATTATTTGCACTCTCATGAGCAATTCCTACCATATTACCATTAAATCTTTTAAGAAGTCATTTTTATTTTTTGGCATTTATGGGGATCCTAATCCATGTTGTCATTTTGATATGAGGTAGTTGATCTCTTCTCTTGCCTTTAATATCTTTAAAACTTAGCTTTTGTAGGATATTTTAATACATATTTCTCTTCAAGTGATAAAAGTGGGGGCTCAAGGCCTGACTAGAGTTTTATGAATGATTTTGCTGAGTGTATTTTTACTTCTAATCTCATGGACCTTGGTTTTGTTAGACTGAAATTCATTTGGAAAAAAAGTCAGCCAAAGCACTAGATTGATTAGGCCTTCTCTAATACTTGTTGGAGAATTAAATTTCCTTTTTCTCAAAGGTAAATCATTTATTCAAAAATGGGTTAGATCACTATCCTCTTAAAATTGATTTGGGTATTAATCATCCTAGGAATCATTGTTTCAATATTTTTTGGTGTGATGTGGCTTGGTTTCTTAAAGGCTTTTTTAGTAATTTGGTTAAAGCTTCATGGCAAGGCCTTAATTAACCAAATGAGACTCATCTTTTTACTTCTAAAGGAACATAATGGAGTAAGGATACAGTGGGTAACATTTTTTACAAAAAGAAAAAAAAAAATCCTTAATTTCCTTCAAGGTGTTAAAAGAAAGTATAGTCAGAAGGATAATCCCCACCTATGTTAGCTTGAACATCACCTTTGGGATGAATATAATAAAATTCTTGCACAAGAAAAGCTAATATAATACCAAAAATCTAGATATAATTGGCTAAATTGGGGCAACTAGAATACAATGTTTTTTTTTATGCCCAAACCATTATTAAAAGGAAAAAGAACAATATTGATGCTATTCATGATAATTCTAGAACTTGAATTTTTTTATCAAAATACTATGAGAGACATGGCAACAAATTTCTTTCATACTAATGAACATATTACCAAGCCTCATTTACCTTTGACTTCCGGGTTTTTCCCCTTAACTTTAGGTGACCTTACTTTTATTCAAAGAAAAGTTATGGATATTGAAATTAAAAATATTGCTCTTAGCATTGGTGCATTCAAAGTCTTTGATCTGGATGAGTTCCAGGTGGTCTTTTAATAATAAGTGGAGTGTGGTTGGTATCTCTATTTGCTTTTTTGTTAAAGATGTCTTTATTGACGTCGATGCTATTTGGAAAGTTAATCAAATTCATGTTGTTCTTATCCTAAAGGTGGAGAATCCTAAATGCCTTAAAAAATTTTGTCCCATCTCTTTGTGTAATATCAACTTTAAAATTATTACAAAGACTATATCAAATAATTTGAAGAATTTTATGGGGATCTAGTAGTCCCTAATCAATATAGTTTCATACTTGGCCGCATAGAAGTGATAACTTTATTATTGTCTAGGAGATGATTCATTTTATGAGAACCATGAAGGACCAGAAAAGCTTAGTAATGGTCAAATTTGATCTTGAAAAGGCCTACGATTGTCTTGATTGAGGGTTCATAAAAGATATACTTGAATTGATTGGTCTGCCAATTTTACTAACATCATTATGTTTTATATTACCACTTGTGAAATGCAAATCCTTTGGAATGGTTGCCCTTCTTCCCTTTTTTCTATAACCAAGGAGACAAGATAATGTGATCCTTTATCTCCATATTTTATTGTGTTGTGCATGGAGAGGCTTGGCCATTATTTCTTGGGCTTTGAAGAAAACCTATGGAAGACTATTCTCTGTGGATGATTTAGTTCTCTTTGCGGAGGGAGTGTTGATCAGATTAACGTGATGAATGAGTGCATGAAAGTCGTTTATAGATCTTTAGAGTAGAAGATAAATTTGGCTAGGACCAAAGTGTATTGTTCTATAAATGTGAACTTAAACAGAGCCTATGAATTGAGTAAAATTCTGAGTGTTAATCTTTACAGAAGACATGGGTAAATATTTGGGGGTTCCACTCCTCCATCAACGGGCTTCTAGGAGTAGTTTTTCCGAGATATTGGGCAAAGTTCATTAAAAATTATCATCTTGAAAAGGCAAACTTTGTTTTGTAGGGCCCGCCACTTTAATTCAATCTATCATTTCGACTCTCCTTAGTAACCATATGCAAACTATATCCCCCCTAATTATGTGTAAGAGAAGATTGAAAAAATTAACCGGAATTTCTTATGGGGATTCTTGGGTCATAATTGGAAAATTCATCTTTTGTCCTGGGATAATGTGAGAAAACCAAGAAAGCATGGGGGACTTGGTTTAAAGAGACTTCGTGCCCAGAATAACGCTTTTTCTGATGAAACTCTGCTGGGGCTGAATTTATCATACGAAGGCCATTTGGGTTCGCATTCTTAAACATGGGTGTGGTAAGGGATTTATTCCCAAGGTCAATAGAAAACAAAATTCTTCTAACACGTGGCAGGGAATTGTTAAGAGGTGGGAGAAATTTATTGAAGGCCTTACATGGAATTTGGGGGATGGCAAAAGTGGCTAGTTTCCGGTTTGACTTTTGGGCCCCACTCCCAGAGCCAGTTATCAGAACTGTCCCTGATGACATTCTCTTGGCTAAAACTTATGACATGGTTACAGCCTCAGGAAATTGGGACTGGCAAAAGTTTCAATACTTGCTTCCAACGAACGTCTCTCAGATCATAGTCAACATTGCTCCTCCATCTCCTCAACACTTCCTAGAAATGGTCCCATGATGGCCTTTTTTCTGTTAAATCAGCCTCCTGCAAGCTCATTAATACGGGTTCTTATGCAAGAAACAGTATTTGGGATTTCATATGGAAATGGCCTATTCTCGACAAGAACCGTAGCATTCTCTGTCTGTTGTCGTGGGACTGATTGTATACTACTAAGCTTAGAGCTAGTTACGATATTCTGGATCTGGATCGTGCCCCCTGAACTGGGCGACGGAGGAATAAGCTATTCACGTTATTTCTGACTGATACAGTTTGCATGTGGAAGTGCCTTATTAACCCAAGGTATTGGGATATCTTTCTTTCTCTTCCTTTGCTGGATTGGCTTAAGTGGAACTGCAGAATGGAAGCTGGGTCGAATGAGGTGATGGCGGTCCCTTGGAAGAAGTTGTTCGGCCATACTTGTTGGGTGGCTTGGACGAACAGATGCTCCAAGATTTTCGGTAATGATGATAACTCGTCTAGTGAGCTTGATTTTAAACCTTTTTATAGAGCCTCTGAAGATTTTAAATTGTAGATTCATCTGAAAGGAGTTATTCATCAAAAAGTCGAAGAGCTGGTCTTGGAGATCTGTCCTAAGAAAGATTGGATCAAACTTAATGTTGATGGGTTTGTCAAAAGCACAGGTCAAGCGTCTTGTGGTGGTCTCTTAAAGGATGATACCAGAAGATAGCTTGGAGGATTTGACAGCAACTTGGGGTACTCTACGATCGCCATGTCAGAGTTATGAAGCATCTTGTTAGGCCTGTAACTAGCTTGGGAGCAAGGGTATCGGAGATTAAGTGTGGATGCAGACTTGTTCGCAGCAATCAACTTGGTCATGAATGGTTGTGCCAAACAACACCCATGTTTCAGTGTGGTTTATGATATCAAGCATTATTTGTCTCTACAGTGGGAAGCTACATTCCTTTAGAGAAGCTAATGCCAATTCTTTTCCTCTTGGTTTTCATGTTTTGTCTTCTCCTCTTTCTGGTTGTATTCCTTTTATAAAGGCTGACATGCAGGGAGTGGCTTATCCCATAGTAATGAAATCGGTTTTTCTTAGGCGTGAGGCCCATCATTAATTTAAACCAAGAATACCGACTGTCTTGCGTTTTACATTATACTTAGAAATTCTTTGAGGTAATATTTTTTAAAAGAATTGAACCTAAATGAATCAATGAACAGAGGATTATAAAACTTTTAAAATAACTATAATGTAAAGTTTTATTATTGTTGAGCTTGATTTATGATAGTTTAAATAAAAGAAAGAAAAGAGCTTGTGCGGCCTAAGGAAAAGTTATTTATTTTTCAAAAATATTATATTTTGAGAAAATGAAGTTTTGGCCAAATTTTTAGGAAAAAAAATTATATTTAGGTGATAACAGAAATGTTTTTTTTTTACTATAAAAAAGAAATAAAAATTTGAAGTTTCTCCTTGAAAGTAAAAGTTAAAATAAAAAATTATGTTCTTGAAGGCAAAAGCATCTTAACTCAAAATCATTAATTACTACCAAACTTTTTATCATTTAACCTCGACTCTAACTCAAAATCTATACATGCCTTTTTTTAGTGACTTGGGACAAGAAACCACATTTTTTCATAGAGATGTGCCAGACACAATAATATTTATAATTGCCAAATACAAATTACATATTTCTTATTAAGCTTTTTATGAAACTTCATTTAGAAAAAAAAAGTAGTTTCAAAAAATGCACAAATTCACATCAATTCTAAATGCCCTAGGTTAAATTAATAGATCTAGTTTGTTTGGTCTAACTTTTGAAGAAGAAGCTACTTATTTTTTAAAGTACATGTGTTTGACAAAATGGAGTGTTTGACTAAGTTTACGTAAAAATAAAGAAATAAATAAGTTATTTTTTAGTTGTAGCACAAGCAATTTTGCCACTCAGAAAAATGAAGCAAAAAATTGGAGTTTCTCTTTAAAAGTAGAAATAGAAGAAAATTATTTTGTTGAGACAAAAATACCCTAACTAAAAATTATTCAATACCACCCAACATCCTTTTCATCTGGTCTCCACTCTCGTTTAATTCTATACATGCCCTTTTTAGTAATTTGACACAAAAAACAAACACATTAATATTGATAAAAGTATTTATCAAATGATCTTGTTAAACAGAAACTACTTATTTCTGAAGGTAAATTATACTTTCTTATTTTCAGAAAAATGTTCAGATTACATGATCTATGTTAAAAAATTATACTCCTATCCTCTGAAATTAAAACATATGTTACATTGATTTTTTCTTGTTGTAAAAATAAGTTATAATTATATATGTTTTGACCATAATACTTTTGTAGTTATTTTTATAAAATATAACAAGCATTATAATTATTTATTTGACTAATAAAACACTTACCTTTTAAAATTTAAATTACATATAGTTTAGGCTTTTCAATACAAAATAAATAATATTAAAATACAAATGTTAAAAAGTATATTTTCAATAAATTATATTTAATAAATAAATAAATACTATCCTTAAGATTATTTTGATCATTTTTTTACTTTAAATGAGATATGTGTATATTTTTACAATAGATAGACAAGTTGTGTAATTTAAACATTTCTCATTATTGAAAAAAATGATTTATCTTATTTCTTATAGAAAAACACTTATTTACAGTTTTTTCTTACATATTTATTATTAAGTTTTTCAATTAAAAAATAATAAGTCTATAGTTTTTATAAACAATTGTAAAATTTTTATAACTCAATATCATATGATTGAATTTTTAAAAAATTTTTATTTACATTTTTTATAATTAATAAAATAAGTAAAAATTCATAATAACTCCAATCGAGTTCTTAGAATGGTTAGTGGATTCTTAAACTCACGTTAATTTGACATATGAAGAAAATTTAGACATAAGTTGCAAGTATTTATTATTAAACTATTCAATAAAAATATGATAAATATATAACTTTTTTTTAACAACTCAATGCTATGTAATTGGATGATATTAAAAAAGTTCCTTCAACTGTTGTTATGGGTTTTTTAACAAACTATTTAACAAGCACAGAAATAACTTTACTACTACTGCTGCTATTATTTGGTCTAGTTACATATTTATCTAATATTGATATGCTAATAATATGTTTGGATTAAAAAAATAAAAAAAAAATCATTTGATTTAAATTTAAATAAAAGGAAAATGTTAAAATCAAATATTTTCTTTCCTTTTACTTTTATAATTCAAACTTATCACTCAATAAAAAAGTAAAAAGAAAATGCATTGAGAGGAAAAACAAATTAAACTTACAAAAATTTTATGATGGGGGTCAATTTTCATCCACGAAATCTCTTCGCATCTTACTTATTTTGGCGGACTTTAAGTTGATCTTTGACAAATATGAATTTACAGCAGAAGGACGTTCACATGCATGTCACTGCTCAGTGCTGATCTATTGGAATACCAATTTTTTTTTATTTTCAAATATATTTTGTCTCTTCAAATTAATATTTAATTACAAAATTAACATATAGATTTCAAATCTAACAAAATACATGTTTAAGTAATAAAAACATTAAATTTGACTGTAAGAGACTACTTCCCCACTTCAACGATATTTACACTAAACTAAACTTAAGTTGAAATAAAATATAAATATAAGAGACAATTCGTTAAGATTAATTGCTGAAGACTGAAAAGTGCTTTCTTGTTTCTACAATCTTCACAGCAGTATCAGATAAGGATGAGAATGCTATTATTTTAGTTTATTTCAACTACAATTTAACATCTTTATTTTAATTTAAAATTAAAATATTTAAAAATTTATGTAACCAAGTTTACCTCTATTTTTATTTTTGACTAAATTACATGGGTTTTCTTTGAATTTTATTGAAATTATATATATTTTTCTCTATGTTTAAAATATTCACAAACCTTCCCTAAACAATAAATAAATTACACGAACCTCCTCTAAAATAAAAAATTATACTATAAAGGCCTCCCTTGTATTTATATAATGTAAGAAAAATTTGAGTAATTTTTTCTTAACAAATATAAGTTCAAATATTTTCTAAACAAAATTTAGAAAAAATTACTCAAAATTTCTTTGTATTATATAAATTGAGAGAAAGTCTCGTATAATTTTAATAAAAGTTTAAAAAAAATTTCTGTAATTTACATATTATTTAGGAAGGTCTGTATAGGTTTAAAAAATAAAAATAATATTTGTATAGTTTTAATAAAATTTAAAAGAGATTTGTGTAGGTTTTGAAAATAGAGGGAATAAATATAAAATTTTAAAAAAATTTAAAAGAAATCCATGTAATTTATTATTTATTATTTTATCTAAAAAGAGACTAGTATAAATTATTTGTTCTTCCCTAAAAGATATTTAAATCATATAACTTTCTTTTTCTATTGTGAAAATATAAACAAACCACTGAGTTTAAATATGACTAGTGTACCATCAAGAATAATATTAATTTCATTTACTAAAAATATAATTTATTAAAAAAGTATATATTTAAAATTTTATTTAATATTATTTATTTTGTGGTAAAAAATATAAATTTTATTTATTTAAAATATAAACATTTGATTTTTTTTAATTTTATCTATTATATTATATAAATAATATATCTAAAGGTATTTCAATTAAAATAAATAGAATTATAATTCATTTTTCACTAAAAAAATGTTTAAAGTAGTTAAAAAAGACTGTGTAATTCGTACAAAGCGAGGGAAACCTGCCGAAAACGTTACGTATTTGAACGTGGAACGAACAATAGTTACTAGATTGGAATTGGTAAGTGGGAAGAAAGTTGATGCGGCTTTCTCCAGCGTCTAGTGAGTTCTTCAAGGAGCTCATCGAGTACGCCCAGCTGAAAAATCTCCCCAAAGGTCGAGCATTGCACGCTCGGATCATTAAAAGTGCTTCGGCTTCTTGTATTTTCCTCGACAATAGCCTCGTCAATTTCTATGCCAAGTGCGGTCACTTGCCCAAGGCCAAGGTTGTTTTCGACAACATCCGTAACAAGGACGTGGTCTCATGGAACTGCCTCATCAATGGATACTCCCAACAGGGACACTCAGGCTCTTCCTTCGTCATGGAACTCTTTCGGCGCATGATCGCAGAGAACACCTCTCCCAATGCCCATACTTTCTCCGGCGTCTTCACTGCCGCTTCCAATTTGTTGGACATTTGCGGCGGCCGGCAAGCGCACACGATTGCTATCAAAACCGCGAGTTTTTACGATGTTTTTGTTGGGAGTTCGCTTCTCAATATGTATTGCAAAACGGGGTTTGTTGGTGAGGCCCGTAAGCTGTTTGATAGAATGCCTGAAAGGAATCCAGTTTCCTGGGCTACGCTGATTTCTGGGTATGCTACCCAAGAGATGGCTGAAGAGGCTCTGAAGCTTTTTGAATCCATGCGTCGTGAAACTGAGGGCGAGAATGAGTTCGTGTTTACTAGTGTTCTAAGTGCTCTGACAATTCCTGAACTTGTAGACACTGGTAAGCAAATTCATTCTCTCGCTACTAAAAACGGGTTGTTGTCAATTACCTCCATGGGGAATGCTCTTGTAACGATGTATGCAAAATGTGGGAGCTTGGATGATGCACTTAAGACATTTTACTTGTCTGGGAATAAAAATTCAATCACATGGTCGGCGATGATTACTGGTTATGCACAAAGTGGGGATTCAGATAAGGCGTTGAAGTTGTTTCACAATATGTATCTCTCTGGAATCGTGCCAAGTGAATTTACTCTTGTCGGGGTTATCAATGCTTGCAGTGACCTTGGTACTGTTATAGAAGGAAAACAGATGCATAGTTATTCATTGAAGTTAGGCTATGAATCGCACATGTACATTTTGACAGCTTTAGTGGACATGTATGCGAAATGTGGTAGCATAGCTGATGCTCGTAAGGGCTTTGATTATCTACGGCAACCTGATATCGTTCTCTGGACTTCTATCATAACGGGGTATGCCCAGAATGGGGATAATGAAGGTGCTTTAAATCTGTACTGCAAAATGCAGATGGAGGGAATTATTCCCAATGAGCTTACTATGGCAAGTGTCCTAAAAGCCTGTTCTAGCCTAGCTGCTTTAGATCAGGGAATGCAAATCCATGCGCGGATTATAAAGTATGGTTTCAGCTTGGAAATCCCAATTGGAAGTGCTCTTTCTGCCATGTATGCAAAGTGTGGAAGTATGGATGAAGGATACCTTGTTTTTCGTAGGATGCCTACCAGAGATGTAATTTCATGGAATGCAATGATATCTGGACTTTCTCAAAACGGTTATGGTAATGAAGCCTTTGAGTTGTTTGAGGAGATGTGCTTGGAGGGCACAAAACCAGACCATGTCACATTTGTGAATCTTCTCTCTGCTTGTAGTCATATGGGACTAGTGGAGCGAGGTTGGAATTATTTTAAGATGATGTTTGATGAGTTCAGCATTGTTCCTACAGTAGAGCATTATGCTTGCATGGTTGATATCTTGAGCCGTGCTGGTAAACTGAATGAAGCGAAAGAGTTCATTGAATCAGCAAAAATTGATCATGGTTTGTGTTTGTGGCGCATTTTATTAGGGGCCTGTAGGAACTATCGTAACTATGATCTCGGTGCCTATGCTGGAGAGAAACTAATGGAGTTAGGCTCACCAGAATCATCAACTTATGTTTTGTTATCAAGTATATATACAGCGTTGGGCAAGTGGGAAGATGTAGAGCGTGTAAGGATGATGATGAAAGTCCGAGGGGTGACTAAAGAACCTGGTTGTAGCTGGGTTGAGTTAAAGAGTTTAGTTCATGTGTTTGTTGTTGGAGACCAGATGCACCCACAAATAGATGAAATACGGTCAGAGTTATGGTTATTGACCAAATTGATGAAAGATGAAGGATATCGACCTTGTTTGGATTCATTGCCTATAGCTACCAGAGATCATTTGAGAGGTATTATTGATGAGTGTTCACATTCTTTGGCTCTCAACTTTTCTTAATAATCAATCAATTAATTTTTATTATGTTGTATGAACCATAGAAGTACAATCTTTTGATAAATGAGATGATTTTATTTATGATTTAGAATGAAATCTTGTTCTTGAAAATATATCTGAAGTTGTCCTGTTAAGTGAGGTGAATCCTCTTTCTTCTTTGCTCAGGTGATTATTTCTTCTCCTTGTTCTTCTTCTTCTTCTTTGTGTGTGCATCAAACTTTGGGGTTCATTTTGCAGAAAATTAAACTTTACTGCGTGGGTTATTTTTGGGATAGAACAATAAAAAGATTTGCTAAACTTTCTTTTCTATCCCTGGTTTTAATTTATTAGAAACAAGGAAAGATCTCATTTTGATTTGTTTATATGGTGTGGAAAAGGATTTGAAATTCTTAATATTTGATTGTGGTAATTGATGTAATGAATAGTGATTAATGCCTTCTAAATGCAATATCAATGTTCAGAAACACTTCCTTCTGTGAATCATAATTTTTTACTCGTTTACTTGTGTACTAATTACTCTGGCTGTTTTGCTTTTTTAATTTGAATCGATATGGTCTTGCCATGATTAAGGACATGAGGCGCTGACTACGATCTGATATATGCCACTAATTTTGGGCATTTGCAATAGATAGGTGTATAATTTATTCCTACAGGTAAAAATGCTTCTCAGTAACTGTATTGAGACAAATACGGTGTACATCTCGACCTGCATCTTCTTGTCTTTAAACCTGTCTGCACCATCTGCTTGCCGTCTTCTTTTTTTTTATTGTTGGGGGGGGGGGGGGGGATATACTATTTAATTGAAATGTTCTAACCTTATATCCGAATCCTTATATCCCCGCCCCTTTCTGTTCATTTTCATTTTTTATTTTTATACTATTTAATTGAAATGTTCTAACCTTATATCCGAATCCTTATATCCCCGCCCCTTTCTGTTCATTTTCATTTTTTATTTTTGGGGTTCATGAAGATCAAGAAGGAAGTGAAAACACACAGATTTCAGTTTGTTGCGGCTAGTAGCAAGATGGGGAAGACGATCTGCTCATGCGAAATGTAAGACTATTTTATTTTTGATATACAGCAAACTCTGAGAACTTACTATGACCCTTTATATCAAGTCTTCAATGTACATTTTTGTCAGCAGATTGTTGTTCAAGTTCTTTTTGGGAAGTTTATTTTTTTCCCATGGGATTTTCTTTTATCATCTTCTTCTATACTACAATTGATTACTGTTCTTCTTAGATATATAAATAAATTTCTTTATGTTAAAGAATGGATGTTACCATTGCTTCTTCCAATTGAAAAATCCGGAAGCCTTTCTTTCTATATCATTTTTTATCATTTGGTAACTTATGTTCTCTTCTATTCTCTTCTCTTTTTGTGAATTACTCAACTTAGTAATTTTTTACACTTTTTCTTTCTCTTTCTTCAGGATCTTAACTCTTCCGGTTAGTGCATTGGACTTGGCAATCTTAAAGTTTTGCTGGTTGATTCACCCGAGAGGAATGTGACCCATCAACCAGGATGGCGGCCTATAAATTCCAAATGCTAACCAAATGAAGAAATTCTTCAATAGACTTGGTCAATAAAAAATTTGCAAACCAAAGCAATTATGACTTGACATGTTAGACACACATTTTAGTCAGGTCATTTCTAGCAAGCTTATATATCTATTCATAATTATCTTGTTTATTGACTTTTTATACATCAGATTTACTTAAGAATTTTTAAGATGTGCTGACAACCAGTTTAATTGTCAGGTTGTTTACTTGGGAGACAGTGGCACAATTAAGAATCAGAGAGAGGTCTTTCCATTCGGATCAACAAGAGGTAGACTTTTAAAATGAGTAAAGTGGACAACCAGCTACCATGTTATACTCACCAGAATCCTGACATTATTCTGTATCGGGTCATTTGCATTTTATGCACCATGTCTTCCCAAGATCTGAGAGTCACAGTGATTTTTGAGTTGTTTCCGCTTAACTAGGTGGGGTTTTGTGCTAGCAGCACAAGATTCATGCCTTACGATTCAAATTTAAAAGAGTGTCAAAATAGGGGGAAAAATGTTGGTACACAGTTCAATGTATGAGTCACATTATTAATTGTTTATGAATAGTGAAGCTTCTTCTTATTTTTGTTTATATAATATGATAATATGATGGGACTTCGAATATGCACTAGTAGTCCTTATTCTTTTAGTACACGAGCAGCTGAATTTGGATCCCACTACTTAATAAGTGATGATACCATGAATTCAGAGACATTATATATATTTTTAGTTATGATACAATAATTATTAAATATAAAAATTATTTATTATTATATTTATATTCATTAATTATACAAAGATTAAATTAATCCTGCTAAAAATATTTTATTAAATAAGTTAATATTTTAAATAATTATTTAATAAGATATCATTTTATATTTAATAATTATTACATTATAACTCGGTATATGGTATTTTTGAATTCATTACATCATCACTTTTACTTAATATGATGGTCATATAAAGAAAGATACAAATATATTCACAAAAGAATGGCTCAAAGTGATAAGGTACATTTGAATCCAACAATTAAAAAACCTCTAATGTCAAAGTTCGAGCCCGCTGAAAAGCACTTGCGACGAGGGATAGATATGAACTTCAAATAAGATTACTTTTACACTTAAAAAGGAAGTGGGGATATTCATGAAATACAAATGCATTTTTTGTTAAAACTTTGTAATCAATTGTCCGGTATCAATATATTTTTTCACGTAAGTCATTAGTTCAGATTTTCATCCTGCTTACTAATATTTGAGGCTTTACCTCTTCCAAATTATTTTTTCACAAGCTAACCAATAGAACTACTGTTTGGTTCAGTCTAAAGAAAATTTTCTATTTTTAGTTTGATTTTTCAATCTCCCTAACTCTAACAAATTGGATTTTCTCCTGTGCCCCCTCTCTTTAGTGGCACGAGAGAGAATCTAGATTGTTTGGATTAAAATTTTGACATTTAGATTTATTTTATTTATTTTTTAATTTAAAATTTTAAAAAATAGAATGTAGAATAAAAAAGATCTTTTAATTGTGAGTTTTAAAAAAATGTTTAATATTAAAAAAATAAAAAAATTAAATTTGAATTGTCCAAATTGATTTGAATGATCAAGATCCTCAAATATGCATGGTGGGCACAAAAAAGAATCTCAATTTAGTCTTTAACCATTAATCTAGCACTTAGAATTATTTTTATTAAATTTAGTGGGCATTATGTTAAAAAAAATGCATGGTTTTTTAATTTCATATAAACTTTAGTTTAGGGAACAAAAAAAGTAATTTATTCAAATTATTTTACTAGTGGTGATGTTTAAACAATATCTTTTTCATGAATCGGTTGATATATTTATATTGAATTTGATGAAAGAAAGTTTAAGTAGAATCAATTACTCTATGACTTTACATTAACCATTTGTTCATAATTATTTGACTCTAATAACAATGGGAGAATTTCACTCCAAGGTAACTATTATGAACTGCACCTCATGTATGCATAACACCATTTTGTTATTGGAGGGGAAAGTAAAGGCTTGTCAACTGGTCAAAAGCATCTAAGATCATTACAGTTCTTATTTTGGACAAGAAATTAACAAACTAAGTCTGAGTTAATTTTTAGTCCTTTATGTTCCTCATATATTCAAAAAATATTTATCTAAAATACCTAGAGTTAAATATAAATCTAGACTAAGAAAATACTTAAATAACTGGGTGGATGTGGATAGAAACAAAAATCAAGTATATATGGAAGTGATAGACAAAAGTGATAGAAAGTTACAAACTTGAAAATCTAACCTTTTTTAAGCAATTAGGATGAGAATAATCAAACATGTGCTTAATTCATGTACTATCTATCCTTTTTCTTGTGTAAATCTCCCATTGAAATATTGCCAACTTATTAATGCTAGAATGCCCAACTTTTTTGGGGTTTTAATCAAGATAGACCTAGGATACATTTGCCTAATTGGACAAATTATGCAACAAATTGGGAAACGGAACCTTGGTTTCAGGCCAATTCACACTTTTTACAGGTATGGAGAATGGTTGGAGATAAAGCAAACACACTAGGTCTCAAGGGACAAATATTGCATATTAATGAAGGACAGATCTCATGTCATTCAAATATGTCTTGGATTTGGAGAGGGATTAAGGAGAACAACATCATTATCTCCTCTAACTTGCAGTAACAGGTTGGATTAGATTTTCAAACTAGGATAGATCATCACTTATATAATGGCCCATGTAGTCAAATCATAACTGTCACAATTTAACAGTTTCTAATTTTATCCTGCATGCTAAGAAAGAGTCAGAAATTTCAAAAACTCCATAATAAAAGTCCAAAGAGAAAGAATTTAATTAATTAATTAATCAATATTTAAATTTTGAATTCTAAAATTGAAAAATTAAATTAATTATATATTTCTTTTAAAAGATAAAAATTGATAAGTCAATTTTATTAGAACTGATCATACAAAAATGTGTACATTGTAAAAAACTCTTTCTCTCTCTCATCCACTTCTCTACGAGAAAAGAGCTAAAAACATAGACAAAACGTTAGAAAACTTTTCCTCCTCTATTGACTATGGTAGGCTTGCAGTGAAAAAGAGATTCGAGGTCTATTGGTGTCTCTGGTCCTAACTATATGGGGTAGAAGATCTGAGAAAGATTAAGATTCCACTACATCCGGGTAAGTATCCAGATCTGACCCAGGATATAATTTAATTTCCTTCAAATCCTCTCCTCAAATTCAACACCAATTTGTGTAGCAGGCCTTCTCCTTCACACGTCAGTAGGATTGTTTAATCTGGAATGGATATAGAGGTTCAGCCAATTAACACTGTTTTTCAGCTTGGAGGCAGTTATGGAAGCTTAAACTACTTAGGAGAATTCTCTTATTCATATGGAAGGCTGTCCCTCATAGTTTACCTGTTGCTGATCAACTTAAGAAGCATCACTTCCAAGTGGAGGATATATGCCATTTGTGTTTATCAGATCGACAATCTTTGAATCATCTGTTCTCACAACACCCTTTTGCTAGAGTCTTAGGGTTTGCTTCCCCTTTCACATTGAAGGTTGATCTCATTTAGGTACAAGATGTTGTTACCTGGCTGCAAATTTGGTTTTAACAAAAGGATAACCATTTACGGTAACCTGAGGAATACTTTAACCTGATAGTAATGATCCTTTATAATATGGATGCACAGAAAGAGTCATCCATGAAGATCACAGGGGCAGCCCGGTTGAAGCTCTCAATGAGGTTCAAAGATTGTTGCATCATTATCAGTTGGCTTGAAGGAAGAAACAGGTGGATGTTCGAGAGCATATCACACAGAGGGAGGTAAGAAGGAGATCAAGCAGGAGATTATTCTTAGGCACCACCTTAAAATGTTGTTTCTCAGTTCACTTAGGACTGTAAGCTTCAAATGATTGGCAGAGATACATGGTACATGGCCTGGAATTTTCAGAGTAATCAGATTGGTCTACTGTCCTCTCCAGCTAGGGATCAATTGTTTAGACAGTATAGGCAAGAACTCATACTTTATTATGCACGTGGTTATAATGTTTGTTTTGTAATGTTTCTTGTTGTTGGTTATTATTTTTTTAAAAAAAGAAGATTGGTACATTCACATCTTGTTTTACATCTCTATATTTAGTAGCTAATAGCAACAAAGAAGTAATAAGGTGCATATGTTCACTCTCCTCGTTTTTGGATAGGTTTTTTTTTTGGGGGGGGAGGGGTATTTCTATTATTTATTTATTATGTTTCAATAAAATTTGATTTTTTGTCAAATACTTTTATATTGAAGAAAGGCATTGAGGCTTATTTCAGACACCCGAAGCACTTTTAATTTTTAGGATAATATCTGTTATTTATTTGTTTATGTTTCTGATCAAATTTTATTTTTTTAATCTTTGTTCCAAAAGCATTTACACAATAGTACTCCTTACTAACAAATCCGCACCCTTTGGCAAACATGATACCAAGCATGGCTTTGGCAATACACTTGATGAGAACGAAGGCTCATAAGAAGGCAACACACCTAAGAACCATAAACTAAATTTCCCAAGAAGGGCACTACATTTCTTTAAAAAAAAAACAACTCACTCAATTAGTAATATAACTTTAAAAAATATAGAAAAACTTGCAAATCTTAACTAATAGGCAACACACCTTGTTGCCCTATTCGAAAGTTCTTTTTTTTTCAAGATTCATGATCATTGTTGTAAATCTAAAGAGAGAGTTGTCTATCTTTGGGGGAAAAAGACCACTGTAGTCAAAAAATCTTTTATGGAAGAGGAAGAACTTTTATTTAAAAAAGAAGGTTAAACAACTTCAATGAAAGTTTTAAAAAAATCCATTCAAAAAAAGGAAAGAAGGAGCACAAGGAGAAAGCTTAAAAAAAAAAAAGAAAGTAGAGAAAAAGATCCCAAACAAAACTAGCTCTCTATTTAAAAAAAAAACTTTAGAATAAATTACACACATTTTTCTAAATTTTATTAAAATTACAAAAAAAATGATACATATTTTTTAACTAAAAAAATTTAAATAAAAGATATTTTGATAAAAATAATTTAAAATTAAATTAAAGAATCTATTAATACTTTGTCTTTAAAAAAATGTCTGTTTATATTTTAAAAATAAAAAAAATATAATTTTAATAAAACTAAAAAAAAAAGGTATAATTTACTCAAAACTTTAACAAAATTCTTTCTTTCACTTCCCCATATATCACAATACTAATGGATGAAAGCAAGCCCTCAAAGCATATGTTTTCGAAAAAATCTTTACCATTCTATTAAGATTCTGGAAATCCCATTCCTCCTGGGCTGAAGCCCAAAAAGGGAAGGCACAAACAGCCTATTTGCATCCTTTTATCTGTTCAATACTAGGCCCAAATTTCAACCAAAGAAAAAAGATCAGGCCCAAATCACAAAGAGAGAGGGAATGCATAGGGGTTGTGCGGGACGTGAGAGGCTGCGCACTGAAAAATGGAGTGTAGCTCGAAAGTCTTAACCAGTTCCTGCTGGAATCGGAGAAGAGAGGGTTTAAGCTTTTGAGCTTCTCCGCATCCTTCTCTCCCCCTTTCTCATCTTTCGCTCACACATAGCAGTAGCAGTAGTAGTAGCCATTCCACGCAGAATTGAGCAGACACCATTCCCTCTCGCTTTGTGCTTCCTCTTCAAAGCATCTCTTGTTCCTCTTTTGGTAATACTTCTCGGTATCTTCCCTCCAATTTGTTCTAATATGAGCTTTTAAGTTGTCATGGATTCCAGACTCTCCTAAGTTTCATATACTTTGGAGTTTTGGGAATTGCATTTTCTGTCTTAAATTTTTTTTTTGGGTGGTTAGCGGCCCGTTGTTCTTCATATGGATGTGGCAAATAATTGATGGATGTTACCCAGCCATATCTCAATTGAAAAGTTTCAGTCTTTTGTGTTGTTTTGATTTTAAATCGATTGCTGAAGTCTTTCCTTCTTTCTCAACTGTTTTAAGAAATTATATAACCGCTGTGGAAAACTATTCTAATCTTTTTAGATCAATTCTTTCTACCAGTGGGAATTTTTTTGTTTTTCATTATTGCTTGTTTGTCCTCTGCTGATGTGCTTCTTGGGTGGTTGCTTCTATTTCTTGGGGTAGCATTGTCATATTATCCGTCCAATCATTAGTTGGCTATGGCCTAAATTATAGTTGGCAAATGACCTTGCTGGATAACCTTTTGTGCCTCTTTGTTTTTGTGACTTCAGCTCCACTTCTTGGGTCCTGATTCATCTGTTATATAGCTTTGATTAGAAGTAACATGCTTTTTCATTTTGAAAACAGGTTATGTTCTTCTGAATTCTAAAAGATTTGTATGTTAAAAGCTAGCAGAAATTGTATTTGAAGAAATCTTTGCTTTTTGTGAATGAATTTTCGATTTAGTAGATTATTTTTTAAAATAATAATTCAAACAGTGTTTCGTTGTGGCATCACGCCTATGTCATTGGTTTGGCCATAGTTTGATCCAGTGGCCTGGCCAGTGATCCTTAACCCGATCCCATTTCCAGGTTGTTGAACAGTCCGGATTTTAAAACATTATCTTGTACAAGCCATATTCTTATCACTTCTAAAAAATGGAAAACTCAGATGAAAGACTGACAAGTTCATCACCACCAGCACCACCGCCACCAGTAGTCACACAAGAGCCAGAGCCCAAAAAGCTTAAAATGTCTACCACCACTTCTGATGATGAAGAATGCACAACTGTGACAGGGACCAAGAGACGATACAAGCGCCGCAAGATTGCCATTTTCTTTGCTTACTGTGGTGTTGGCTATCAAGGCATGCAAAAAAATCCTGGTGCCAAGACCATTGAAGGTGATCTAGAAGAAGCCTTATTTGTGTCTGGAGCTGTCCCTGAACAGGATCGTGGAATTCCTAAAAGGTATGACTGGGCTCGCTCTGCTCGAACTGATAAGGGTGTTAGTGCTGTCGGTCAGGTTGTCTCAGGCCGGTTTTATATTGATCCACCTGGTCTTGTTGACCGCCTTAATTCAAACCTTTCCCCTCAGATACGAATCTTTGGTTACAAGCGTGTGACAGGATCTTTTAATGCCAAGAAGTTCTGTGATCGAAGGAGGTATGTCTATCTCATCCCTTTGTTTGCTCTTGATCCATGTTCTCATCGTGATAGAGAGAGTGTTTTGGCTAGTTTGGGGTCTGAAAATGAGCTTGTTAAATGTTTGGACTGTTCTGAGAGAGGTCGTAAGGTGCCTGGCTTAGTTGGTAAGTGCTATACAGGATTAGAAGCCGGCGATGCTTGCATTTCATCCAAAGGAGATCCTGCTCTTAACTCTGGAGTTACAGAGGATGTTGGGGTTTCTTTGAACAAAATTGATGGTAATCATTCAAATAAGGAACCCAGTAACGAGGGTGAGATTCCAGTGGACCATGTGAATTCTGAACTTGGCCTTGAGGCTGTGGTTCCTGCTCATGATGAGGGTACTCATATGAATGGTGGATCAGTGAATGATTCAAGCATTCTTGGGGAAGAAAAAGTTAATGAAGCGGAGAAGACTATAAAGGGAAGTGGGTTCTGTTATGGTGAGAAGGAGAGGGAGAGATTTAATAGGATTTTGAAGTATTACGTGGGGACTCATAATTTCCACAACTTCACCACGAGAACAAAAGCTGAGGACCCTGCTGCTAGGCGTTTCATAATTTCATTTGACGCAAACACCACCATCACAATTGAGGGCATGGTATTTGTAAAGTGTGAGGTTGTGGGACAGAGCTTCATGCTTCATCAGATACGGAAGATGATTGGTGTTGCAGCGGCAATTATGAGAAATTGTGCGCCAGAGTCACTTATCAATAAAGCTTTGCAGAAGTAAGTGCAGCTTCTGTAGTTTCTGTTATCTTCAATTTTCAAATTGAAAGACAGTGTTGATTCACATCCGATTTCATATTTGTAAAATGCAGGGATGTGAACATTAATGTGCCTACCGCCCCTGAGCTTGGTTTGTACTTGGATGAGTGCTTCTTTGCATCTTATAACCAGAAATGGAAAGATAGTCATGAAGAGTTGTCAATGAAAGCATATGAGAAAGAAGCCGAAGATTTCAAGATGAAGTATATATATTCTCATATCGCATCCACAGAGCAGAAGGATGGAGTTGTGGCTCTCTGGTTGCATTCTCTGAACCATAGAAATTATCCAGATCTGCGCTTTGTCAATGAGGAAGGCATTGCTGATAACAAGAGAGATGAAGTGGAAGTTGTGAGCTAGTGAACTGCTTTTCAACAGTGCAATTTAGAACTCTTGCTTCATTATTGATTTATGCCTTTTTTTTTTTCTTTTTTTGGGGGGGGGGGTGGAGGATAATATATGCTTATCTTTAACTGTTTTAAATAGTTCAGACTGACTTTTTATTGGCCGAACAAAACTGTTTTGTTTAGCGGGTGTTTGGCTGTGCGTTGAAGAAAGGCAAAACCACGTTTGCAAATCCTTTTTATGGAGAAACAACAATTTAGTTCTTCTGTTGAAACCGCGTTTTCATCCTTTGCCATGTGCAAACAAACACACACTTAGTGCTTTACGTCAGATACTACAGTGTATCCCCAGAAGTGGTATGTTTCTTATGGTAGAAAAACAGAGAACCAGAAATGTAGGAGTATGTTTCTTTTCATTTCGTTTGTTGTATTCTTAAATTTTTCTTCATTGGTCAACAGGATTTTGCTTGATTCGCAAGTGACTTAGTTATACTCATTTATATGGTGCTGTAAACAGAGGTTTATTCTCAAAGGAATGCGTGATGTATGCCTATGTCTCTTTAAATATTACTTAGCTGATATTTTTTGTGAATCTTACATGTCTCAACTTCCATTTAGATGTCTTACATGTACAATCTACCATTTATATATATTTTAAGTAGATGCATGTAAAGTTGAAGGATGATGATTACCAAAGAGAAATGTTAAAGTCACTATCTTCGATTGCTACATAGAACAGAAAAGAATGAAATAAAAAATAGAATAAAAAAGTGACTTTGAAAATGAAAAATAATTCTCATGCCTTTATTTATAAAAATAAATAAAAATTATTAAATAAAAGATATAATAAATAATGTATAAAATAAAAGAAAATACCAAATGATGGGAATGGTCACTATAGTGTTTAGATATAGTTGTATCCTTTGATTGTGACCATAATATCACTCATTTCAATGATTTAATCATCAATGCATGATCTTTGGCAAAGTAATGTTAATCTTGTTACAAAGAAAAAATAAATAAAACTTGTAATTCTTTATTTGAAGTCATATTCACTTCACCACTGGAACTAGTTTTAGGTAGTTTATATTCTTATGATTTTTTTTTGTAAAAATGATTTATCAATAAATTAATGATAAAGAAGATGTAAATCAATGGTATGAAAATGTCGTCTTCTAATTGCCGGGCCTGTACTGATATGATGTGCCATTGAAACTGTTGATGCTGATATTGAGCTCTATCTTCTATAAGAATTTGATGATTTTTAAGTACGAATTATTCATATTTTGACAAAATTTACTTTTTAATGGTCCGATTTTTGCATATTGACAAATTCTATATGTCATGCAAAGTGCACAATATTCGCAAATATTCTAATTCGGTGTGCTACACCTCCATTTAGCAAAGGGAAGAAAAAGAAAAGTAAGACTCTAAAATCACAATCTTATTCAAGTTTCATTCCACTATTTCTTTGAAGTTTAAAAATTCTTGTTCAATTATCATTAACTAGGAAATATTTCTGACTTCTGGATTTAACCTCAATTTTGATGAGACCAGCCACCAACAACTCAAAACTATTAGGAAATTGAAGATATGAACAAATACAATAAAATAAATGTCAAATTTTACAGTTTAATCAATTTTTAATTTGATTTCTACATTATAAAATTTATGATTGAAAAATTTTTAATTTAGTCAATACCATTAAATTATATATATATATATATATATATGAAGGAAAATAAATTACTCTGTAAAATATTGTTTTTAAAATGTTTACGAGTCTCTTTTCTTTTTCAAATTTTATCTATTTTATTTATTTTTAAAATTTTTCTACTTCCTTTTGTTTTTAAATTTGAACTAGATCATGTAATTACATGAGACTTACATCTAATTTTTATTAATGTGTCATTAAATTTTATTAATATGAGTGATGATTATGTATCATCTTAAGGCGTTGACTATGTATGATTGGGATTATGCTCCCAAAATAAAATTCAAATTCAAATTCAAATTAAAAAGGAGGCAACCAAAAAAAAAAAAAAAAAGGAAGGAAGCACTTAGCCCAATATGAGTCGTATTGTTCATGGCTTGTGAATAGTACATATGTGGAAGTAAGTCATATGTGTGTATGACTTATGAAAAATGTGATTTCTAACAAAGTTAATGCATGTAATAAATGATACAATTTATGTTAAATGATTTAAATACTTTAGTTTGAATTATGTATATTTTGATTATCAACATGACACATGGTTAGATTAGTAAAATTTAACAATACACTGAGACAAATTTAATGACAAGACTTGAATTAAAAAATTAAAATTCAAGAATCCAATAATAAATTTTAAATTAGAAAAATCAAATTAAAAATTAAATGAAAAAATAATTTAAATAAATTATACAAATTCATCCTAAATTTTATTAAAATTATACAAACTTCTATTCCACTTTTAAAATGTACATAAATCTTTATAGACACAAGAAATTATCTTATATTTCAGTTCAATATTAATTTTTTTATTAAAATATCTTTTATTAACTTAAATATATATTTTTTAAAACTAAAAAATTAAATGAAAGATATTTTAATTAAAAATTTTAAAGTTAAATTAAAATATAAGACAATATTTTATTTTAGAAGAGATTTATATGTATTTTAAAAAAAAATTATATAATTTGAATATATAATTTACTCGATAATTAAGAATCGGGTCAAGTATTGTGTTCGGGTACGGGGCCTTAACCGCCACCATCGAAGCCGATTCGCAATTCCTAATTTCGCAAGAGAATCACTGGTGGACCACCTGGATCCGCTCCAGATTTTCAGTTGCTGCTATTCTGAGTGAGTTGGGATTTACCACCATTCAACTCACCGCAGTGGGAAGAGAGATCGCAGACGATGATCGGAGCTGGAAAGATCAAGCAGTATAGTAACGTCCTCGACAGGCCTCTCAACAAGGGCAAGCAAGAGGTTCTTCTGTCTTCTTCAACCTTCTTGCTTTTTTTTTGTTTCTCCTCTCCCTGCCCGTTAATTTGTCTGGGCTGTTGTTCTGATTTCCCAGAACACGAGAGGAGAATGATCGAAATCGACGCGCAACTAGCTGTGTATAGGCATATATAATAACACCCATATCCCCCCCTTGCTCGCTTTTTTGAGATCTCATTTCGGGGCATTCTGTTACTGTCCAACCTGTCTGGTCTCTTGGAAAGCTAGGGAATTTAAACCTTGGTTGATCATGCTGAACTCGAAATATGAATAGTTGCCTGTATAATTTTATTATTATATTTGAAGTCTGTTGTGTATATTTCTGTGGTAATCATATGTAGATTTGATGTTGGTGCAGGTTAGTTTGAGTGCATTTGCATTCTTGTTCTCAGAGCTTGTGCAGTACAATCAAACGCAGGTTGACAATATTGCTGAGTTAGAACGAAGGTGATTGTTCTGTTTTAGCACATTCTTTATTTGTTCAGTTGGACGGGGTCAATGAAGATAAAGAAATATGAACTTTTCTATTTTGTTTATTTACCCCATATATTTCTAAATGGGAAACTCTAAGTATACTTGATCATATGGTTATGAAAAGTAGGTCACTCCATTGATAAGGATGATTTCTCTCCCAGGTTTCAGGCCTAATAAATGATTAATGCAAATTTTTACTTTGTGTGGCATTATTATTATCGGAGTCCTGTACTTTATTTGCAAATAATTGAGCATGAAGAGATAAAAATTGTGGACTAGATGAACCGTAAGATTGAATTAGTCTTTTAACCATACAGTTGATGTGCTACCACAGTTGACTCTGAATTGATGCCATTTATTTTAATAATTACAATTAAATGCGCCAGACTGGAAGATGCTGGATATGCTGTTGGGGCTCGTGTTTTGGAACTACTTTGCCATAGAGAAAAGGTATGATGGCTCTCAGAAATTCTTGAAAGAAGCTTCATTTTTTTTTATCTGAATGTAATACAGTAAAGATTCTAGTGTCTGGCAAATTGGAATAGGCAACCCAAGAGGCTGACAGTAGGATAAACAAGGAAGTGGATAAGTTTAGGGGATTGTCAGCTGTTCCCTTTTTCTGATTGATTTAATATGCATAATGGTCTATTTGGTTTTATTGTCTTATATCTGCTATATACAACTGTTCATTTGAAACCCTATCACATTTAAATGCAAGAATTTGCGGTTAGACCCTTGGACATGTAAGGGATCCAGTTTGATCATGATTTCTGATAATTCTGGTGACCATTAGTTATGTGATAGATTCTTCCTGATGAGTATCACTTTGCAGCAGCTAATCAAATACCAAATGGCATAAAACATGGGTTAAACTCAATAAATAACTTGTGTTGGGGAGTTTCCGAATTATAACAACACCTTATGTTTGATTGTGATTAACTCCTATGAACCTAATTTAACTGACAAATCCAGTGATAAAGTATCTATCAATATTTTGGCATTGGGATCTCCATCATGGTAATCCTTATGTTCAATCCCTAGTCTGTTTGAGGTACCTTCCCTAATGATATATTCTTCTCCATTATGAAACTCCTTTACCCCTTAGGCTTATTAACTTTGTCCTCCTAAAACGAGAGAATCTGTGCAGAGTCATAATCTTGTGAATACTGCATTGTTCCTAATATAAACTGCGATTTAACAATGTGGTTGCAAAACTATCGGATCTGTAGGTTAACTGTTTATATGCTAAAAAATTGACACCGTATGTTGGTTTTGGTTTGGGCATGGAGCACAGGCTGGAATGTCTCTATATTTTTGCATAGCATGACTGACTGATGTGATGATACTTTCCTGACACCTTAGGGAAACAGAAGGGAGACAAGATTATTAGGTATTCTATCTTTTGTACACAGCACGGTGTGGAAGGTATTATTTGGAAAGGTGAGTTTCTCTATCCTTTTTTACCTTTTCTTCCCCTTTCTCCACCCTAAGAGCAAGTGCTTCATTCCCGTAGACACAAAATGCCAATTGCTGCTCCTATGCTATGGCTCTGGCGGTGGAGAGGGCATGTGGTTGAGTTTTGTATGAGATATAATTGTCAGTCGTCAACTTGTTGTGTTTATACAGGAATCACTAACACATTGACACAATTTCACTTCTTGTTCAACCTATAAATTGTTGTCTTTAAGAAATATAGCAAAATCAAAGGAGTCCTTGTAGAAGTGTTTTGTCTTTGATACAAGCATCTAACACATATCATCCATGACGTGACTTTTTTAAAAGTGTCCATGCTTCATAGGTTGTCATCATCTATATGGTCTTATTCTTTCCTTTGGTTATCTGTTTAACGATCTGGTATAAGAGACCAGAAAGACAAATACTGAATGCATTGAAAAAGAGTTCATGGCAAGTATAATGTTTCAAGCAATTTGTTTTTGTATGTGATATATTTAAGGGTTCAAAATATTTGAAGCAAATGAAGCATTATACTGTTGTAGATTTATATGTGATAATCATGCCCTTTATATGTGTTTGTGGAAAAAATTCAAGGCAGAAACTTTTGGCTCATTTACATTTCTGTTATGTTTGCACTATATACTCATTTTTCCATGGATTAGATAAAGTCATCATATATTACCTCAACCATTTAGCAGCTCCCTTAGTTGCTGCATTTGCCATTGTATCAGGTAGCTGACTCACTGGAGAAAGGCACTGAACATGAAGATGAATACATGATCAGTGAAAAGGAGCTCCTTGTAAACAGGTGAAAGATTCTCCAGTCTCAGCATCTTAATCGACAACTAGACACCATATTTTGTGTACATAATAGCAAGCTCAAGTACTGTCTCTGTTTTGTAGATTCATTTCTATTCCAAAGGACATGGGAACTTTCAATTGTGGAGCATTTGTGGCTGGAATAGTACGGGTAAATGCTTTCATTCATCAATTGACTAATTGATTACTAGAGCCTAAAGGAGGGTCCAAATCCAGTCAGTGACTTGATTTTGTTTTGTTCTTTTCAATAAAGGGTGTTTTGGATGGTTCTGGATTTCCAGCTGTTGTAACTGCTCATTTTGTGCCCATGGAAGGTCAACAACGACCTCGAACTACTATCTTGATAAAATTTGCTGAAGAGGTACAATCCTACTGATTTTGCTTTCGCCTCTCATTTTGTGCCTCAATCTAAAGAAATTCTAAGTATTACATGCAATACGCTTAACGGTTAGAAATGAATTTGCTCACATGGGATCCGCACGTTAGATTGTTGAAATTAAATCCTGATTATTGCATGTAAATACGCCAAATTATACTTAAGAATTTCCCGACTCATGTACACACTATATTCAATGTAATCTAATATTGTTTCCCTTTTGGGTTTCTACTCATCCAGGTGCTACGCAGAGAAGCCAGACTAGGCTGATAATTCACAACTGAGATGGTTGTCGTGCTCTACACCAAAATACAAAAGATCTGAACTTTTCATCTCCGCTTGTTTAAGTAAATGAGAATTTTCTCACAATCCTATCTTTCTATCTATTCTCTAAACTCCAGTTTTTTTGTCAATTTCATGTATGTGCAATGAATGTGCTGCTTTGAAGTCGGAATCACTTTGTGAATTAGGATAATTAGTGTAACTTATTTGATATTGCGATACTTAATCCTACTTATGAACAAGTCAACCTGACTGATTCAAAAAAGGGGGTGAGATTTAGGTGTGTTCATTGTTTTGGATGGGTCGCTTCAACCAACTAAATTTTATCTAATCAAATCAATGTAGTAAATTTGATTATAACGAATCTGATTCAGTCTTGATTGGTTTAAATTGTATTGAATGAGCAGTTTAAAAAAAAAAAATCCTGTAAAATATTAGAAACTTAAATATTTCTTCAATCTAAGGTATGAAAATAAGTATTTCCAACAAGAAAAAAATTTACATTAAGAGCATATCAAAGCAATTTTAAATTTAATTCAATCACAAATAAAGTAACACTTACATTAAAAACAAAATTTGTCAAATAATTATAAATAAAACATAAAATTTAAATATGTAATCTATTATGGGCCAGTCAGTTTGGATTGGATGTTTGACGTAATCATCTAATAATTGATTTAACCATTTTTCTTTAATTTTTATTTGATTAATCAATTGACAAATCGCTTTGACCGATTTCGGGTGAATCAGATTAGATCGTTTTGCTTAAAAATGGATCAATTTGGATATGTTCTCCTAGTCAGTTTGTCTCAGTTTTAATCGACTCAGTCAAAAGCTGAGTTATACAAGGCGGTGGCTTATATAGCCTACAAGAAAATAAGTATATTATTATTGAGTACTATAGTGCAATAAAGATTCCTTTTTCAACTCAAAATTTGTAAGCCATGACAAATAACCAACCTGCAACGAATTGGGAGGGTATGGTAATGGTAATGCTATGAATAACATTGCTGAATACTCATAATAATTATCAACAAAAAAAAATCATATATATATATATATATATTAGCATGTTATTTATGACATTATGAGTTTGTTTTATTTTTCCAAACTCATACCCATAGCATGCTTAGAAAATAGTGCATCCCAAATAGCTCTTTATCCTTAGATGGACTTTATAGGTGGAGGTGCGACTTGGGCATTTCGTTTCAACGAAGGTGAAACCTCAAGGGTCTCTCTCCCTTCAGTTCACTGGAAAAGAAAGCCAACTATAATAACAAAAGTTGAACATGACCCCAAGAACAATGAAGATGCATTTGCATTGATTTAGAACCTCTGTATCTCATCCTGCCATTGTTATGAGAATGCACCACTACATCCAAAGGTCATTTAGATACTGAAGATAAGATATACACAATGATCAAAACTTAAGTATTTACTATATAGAGGAGTCTTTTATTTTTTTTCTTAAATTAATGTGGTACTCATTTGTCCCAAAAAAACAAGGATGTTAGCCAAGACAATGCAGAAAAGGAAGAACTCCGGAAATTTTAGCAGAGGTAAGATTATTTGCCACAAAACAGATGAAGGGAGAAGTGAAGCAGATTTAACTAATTACCTATAAGAAACAGCTTTGAGAAAATGATTAATCTAACGTATGAAAGGGAAGAACAATATTACCTGCCTAGAAACATCACATGAATGAGAAAAAGATAAGAATGAATGAGCCAATCCATGGACGCTTAAGGAAGAAATGTTCTGACAAACAAGAAGAATTATAAGTTACGAACCAAATGTGGAATCTTTGACACGTTTCAGAATTACGGCCGTCCTTTGATATTGTTATTTTCCATTTTGAATGTACAGGGCTTGTAGATAGATAGAACTGTTCAATCTCTGTATATAAACTAAAAGAGTTGCCTGAGGAAGCCCTTTCCAAAAAGAGAAGGCGAACGAAAACACATGAACCTTTACTCATCAATCAATGAAAAGAATTTTATGTTCTATATTGCATAAAACACACTTCAGAATCACTGCATCACTGAGCAAAAGAAAGGTTCATGAACCATACTGCAAATACAATCTCAGCATAAGGTACATGAATAAAAAAATGGAAGTCTCCTTATAGCTATGCTGCAATTTTCATCCTGAAATTCAGATGTAATTTCTAAAAATTCCAACTACCTACAAGTCGAAGTCATTAGGAAGCTGAACCTTCCACTACTTCCCTAGCATAGTCAATCCCAATCAACAAATGACTACTAACTTTCTTTATAATTTTAGCACAACACCAAATTTCTTGGTAAAGGTAATGGATTATAACTAGTTCCTGGGATGCATGAGGGAAGCAAGAGATTCATTTATTAGAACTTAAAATTTCCTTTACTTTCGCTCCCCACAAGCACTTTGAAATCATAGCTATATAATAGTGAGTGCCGATGTCTCTACCTCCTAGCCTGCAGAAGGTGAAAACTTTCTATGCCCCGACCCAATGAAGAGGAGGAGGGGTTCACAAGTTCAGATTAGGAACAGACTGAGCAATGTTTCCACTTAGTGCTTGCTAAGAAGATGCAGCAAAAAGAGAAAGAAATACATTTCACTACAGTTAAAAGCTTGTAAGGGAGAATCAGTGAGGGTAAGATTCAAGAGATGAACAAATAAATGGGAATCATCAAAGAACTGCAATCTAGCAAATATATATATTTTTTATATTATTTCATAGCTTTTTTTTAACGAGTATATTGACCAGCACCGAGACCAAACAAAACACCTGCATAATTCTCAGGTGAGCCGTTGAACTTAACCTCTATCAGTTTTATGAAGGTACAACATGTTAGTAAACTATCAGAGCCAGCTTGATGAGAGATACCAATTCTCTCCACTCCCAAAAGTTCTGCAAGTTTGTTCAAACCACCATGAAGATTGTCGCAGAATTTCATCAGGTATTTGATATCATAAAGATTTGGGAAAAAAATCTTGATCAACTCGAAAAATTCAGGCTCTGTATCTGGAAGATTCTTGCCCTTAAGCAACTTGATTAAGTAACCAAAATCATAAGCACTGTGGAATGTAACCCAAAGCACGTTCTCATTTGCCACAACACCAGATGACATTAATAGCTCTCCAAATCTGATTACACTAACACCTTTTTCATTGTTCCTCCTGAAATCAATGCCACTCTGGGACAAGAGCTCAATCGAGTCTTGGGCATATACGTCTTCATTGGGATTAAATTCACAAAAATTGAATTGCCACACACAGTACTTTTCAGTTCCACAAGTGGGAAGATTTCCTTTCTCATCAGAAAATGTCAGACCCAGCTGAATCAACTTCAGAAGATCAACATTCGCCTTCAAAGTTTGATAATTATAGTCCCTGATATTTCCCACAGGTCGAAGAACAACACCCGGAAATTCAGTATCCATAGCTACATATGGGTACTTGTCTACGATATCACGAATCAACGCAAACTCATTATCAAGATTATCGTTCCAAACTTCCCTGATATGGAGATTGCTTTTGTCCAAAATCGACATTTTCTTCGCAAATGCCCGGAGATTTTCTAAAAAGTGATACAATACAAAAACCCCTCAGAACCAAAACTCTAAAACCTGCAAACAATGAAGAGCCAGAAACAGGAGACTCACAATAAACCTAAGGGTTACCAATATCTGGAAGAGTTGTCTGACGCCAAAACGCAAGCAATCAATCGATTCCAGAAATCACAGAAAATGATGAAGAATAAACCGAACAAGCAAGAAAGTGTATCTTTACCTCAAGATTATAGAGACTTTAACTTTACGTTCGGGGCCTGAAAGCTGATGCATGAAAAACCGATGGGGCGAACTAAGACGGTAGATTATCTATGTTTTTGTCGGAAAACTCGAGAGGCTTCTAGGGTTATCTGGGAATCTGGGGGAAATCAGGGTGCTAAAAGAACAATACAAAATGAAATTGATAGAGAGGACAGATTGATGCAGAGGAAAAGCTATAAACAAGGAATTTAAAGCCTTCCTCCTCGGCCCTCGTTGTTAGAAAAACTCACTCAGATGACCGCAGAGGCGAGGCTATCACAAGGAAGAGTTTTTTTTTTTTCCCCGGTAATAAATATGTCAGGCAACCATTATATATATATATATATATATATATATTGATTTGATCAATTTTAAAATTTATTTTCAGTTTATACGATAAAAGTAAATTGTTATATTACTTTTTATGCATAATTTTCTACCAACTGTTTTGCGAGATTTTTTTACGTTAAACGTTGTGACAGATTATTGAATTAAAATTACATTAGACACATTCAAATAATTAATTTTAAGTTTTGAGCATTTTTAAATTTTGTTGATGAACTATTTCATGTTCGAATAATCTTGTAAATATACTTGCCTTCCTGTAAATTAAACATTCAAGTTGTGAACGCTCTTTGTACAAGAATATTGTCAATTTCTTTATTTAATATGATTAGTAAAGATAGGGGAAAAAAATATAAAAACACGAAAATACTCATATTCTATTTATTTGCACTTAATAGAGAATGTAAAAACTACATTTTTTTTGTTTGGTTTTAACCCTTGACGGTTGATTCTAATTCCATTTTCATTACAATATGAGATAATGTTTCTTTCAGAAAGAAATGATGGATTGTTGACACTATATTTGTCTTCTAAGACAAGAAAAGAAAATAACAGTACTCATTTTTCCTACTCTATAAATTTCGTATTATTTTTACATTTCATTTTTTTTCCCCAACTAACCCTTTGTCACAAGAAAATGTAAAGACACTGCTTATGCAGAATTAAGAAAACAATATATGTCAAATACAACTCATTTTATGCGCATGAGTTAGCACAGGTAAATAATCCAAGTGCTTGATAATTATTAGGTACCATGCATGGAATGAATTTCAAGCAAGTAGTACAAATAAAAAAGGTAGATACTTCTATACTGGACAATGGACACAACAATCAGTTTCCACCAAGAGGGAGGGATCTAAAATAAATGTTATTGTCTATCAAACTAGTAGGAACCACAATCTCTGCGGTATAAATGCTAAGGATAAAGCATTGCTTTACACTTTAACAGATTTCAGATCAGTGGGATATTTTCTAGAAAACAAGGTTAAACTTTGATGAATTTGCATATTTCCAATCTCCCAAGCAGAGTACAAGAGAAAATCCTGCTAAAAGATGTATCCTTCATGAGGCTCAAGTACCAATCTGCAGAAATAGAATACATGATCACCCTGCAAAATTGCATCATTGGGTCATCTAACACAAATTTTTTAAACAGCTAATCCACGAGATTGGTTGCCTTGCCTTCAACTGAGAATGGTTTTCCGAGATATACATATTCCAAGTATAAACAAGACATGTCATTCACCATTCATCAACAGGATGATAAAGAAACCAAGCCATGTGAACATAAGTTTGGGTTTTGATGATAGGGTCTAGAAGATACAATAGATTTCTTATCACATTATTCATCTTCGAAAAAAGGTTTTCCGAGATATGCAATGTACAGGCATCATAACAAGACTTGTCATTCACCATTCATCAACAGAATAGAAACCAATCCATGTAAACATAAGATAAGTTTGGGTTTAATGATAGGTTCTAGAAGATACAATAGATTTCTTATCACATTATTCATCTTCGAAGAAAAGGCTGGTCCATACTGTAAGGATGTCATTATGTCACCAACCTATACATAACGATGAGAAGCGAAAGTAATAAACTCAAAGGCTCAAAGTAGATTCTCCCGGTGTGCAATCATAACTACACATATCTGTAATATCATTTCAAAACACTGGCAGTTCCATATTGCACGTAACTACTAAGATCTCAGGTGAATTGGTAGGTAGTAGACACTTCTATGCTGGATACAACCATCAGTTTCTACCAAGAGGGAGGGATCTACAAGTAAATGTTTCTTTAAAATCCGACTTCTTCGAAGAAGTGAATATTGATGCAAACACTTCCTTGGTTGCATTAGGCGGGGCCATATCAGCAGCCTTGAAACGCTTGGTTGCACGATCAGTCACACCGTTTACAACCTTCCCGTTTCCTTCCACTTTAGTTGAAACGTTATCCACAACCTTAACATCTATACCATGTTTGGCACCACTCAACCTTGATTGTTCCAAACTCACACTATCCTCCTTCCCATTCGCCCTCCCTCCAGTCTTGATCTTCTTTGTTTTCTTCTCCTTCCCTTTAGCCTTCTCCTCCTCCATTCTCTCCCTCAACATTGCCACCTCTTCCTCACTCCCATTAATTACTATCTTATCTGTTTCTGAAAATTCTTCATGACACACCAGACAAGATGAGGACTTAACTTCCTTCAAAGCCTTAGCACTCAAAACATGGCCACAGTTCTTCAACGCAAAGAACTTGTACTTCCCATTAAACTCAAGCCCCGCAATAGGACACTGAAACCGCATCCCACCATTCACATCCTCCAATCCAGGAATTAAAGATAACTGAACTCTTATCATATCTTTCAAACCCTTAATGTGCCCAAACTCCTTAGGCAGCTTCTTGCTCAGCAATGCCTCCACCAGAGTTTCCTTATTGAACATATTCCCGAGTTTATCCACCACACAAGGTTCCCTCAACGGCTCATTCGATAAAGCACAGTTCAACCATTTCGATAGCCTTTGCTCATTCGGATCGACTTTATCAGGCTTCTTCTCAGCGTACATATTGAGATAACAATCACGGGACTCCGCACCAGTTGCACCACCATCGCCGCCACCGCCAAAGAACCTGGATCGCAAAATCAGGGTGGAAAAGGGAGGAATTTGGGAAGTCAAGATAGGGGTATGGTCGGCAAGAGGTTTGCCATTAAGGGTGAAATAAAACGATGATAGGTATTGGGAAGGCAGCGATTTTGGGAGAAGAGAGCCTTTGAGTTGGGAAAGGGTTTGATTGGTGGTCGGGGAAAAGGTTACAGATCGGGAAGGAATCCGCAGTTCCGGCGATTGAACCAGGATTTGAAGGTTCCAGCAAGATTTGGGATGCATTGGATTTTCTAGGGTTTGTGAATTTAGGAGGGACAGTTGAAGATCGTAGGAGTTTGATCACTTAACACTCCCGGATTGGGAACTCAGGATTAATGATCGCCGAGCACGATTTAGAAATACAAACCCTCAGAACCAAAACAGCAAAATCTGCAAACAAAGAAGAGCCAGAAACAGGAAACCCACAATCAATCTTAAGAATCACCAATATCCTGAGGCCACAGAAAATGACGAAGAATGAACCAAACAAGATCTTCACCTCAATATCACATAGCTTTCAACCCTACGTTCAGAGCCTGAAAGCTGATGCAAGAAGAAGCGATGGGTCTTTCTCGTGAAACCTTGAGAAGCGGGAGCTGAAGATAGCAGGAGTTTGATACAACTATCGCCGACTCATGGGTTTTTCTTGTTAAAAATTACGCACGATTCTTATTTTAAATTTTTATTCATAAAAAATTTAACCTTAACCATTTTCATAATTTTGTTTTAAGTAATGATACACAATACAAATAGTTTACTTCAATTCTCATTAATTCATTACAATTTTTATTTTATAAATTAATTTACTCAAGCTTTTAGTATGTACCAAAGTTCATTTTGACTAAGCATGTTAATATAAAATATAATGATGCAAATAAAAATATTTCTTTTTTGTGGACAAATAACAGAATTATAAGATAGTTTCGTACAATGATGGAAATTTTACTCAGTTTACCTATTTTTATTTTTTTTAAATATACAAATATCATCGTGTATTAAAAATTAAAAAAATAATCATCAACATTAAAATCATAAGAATTACATATATTAGAAGAGTGTAATTTTATTTTTATTATTACTATGAATGATGACTAATGAAATAGTTGTCCACGGCTTGCACCATCTATTATAAAATTATTATTTTATTCTTATTATAATTAAAGTTAATTATCTAGTTTTATTTTAAGAGGACTTGGGCTGAAAATTAGTTTTATTCAGAGAGAGTAAATATTATTTAGATAAGACTCTGCAATATTAAAATATATAAGATATTAGAAATGTTAAATAATATTTTTAAAACAAAGGAATATCATATATAATTTAGTTGAATTTTAGATAATATTAGTATAATTTGTTTATTATGAATAAATTACACTATTATTTTTTAAAATTTAATTAAATTATACTTGATACCTTCTTTGTATAGATATTTGGCTTCCTTTTAAATTATTTTGTCAATAAATTAATTTTTTGTACAATATGTGTTTCTTTAAAAAATAAAATTATTTGACTGTTTTTATTGTTATATTAAAAATAAAATTACAATCTTATATGAAAACTTAACATAAACTTAATTATATTAAGAGTAAAATCATAATCTTGTATAGTACAAAAAGTTAACTTTTTAACCAGAAATAAATTAGTGAAGAAATTTTTGCAATATATACATATATCAAAATATTAGAAGAATAAATATAATTTTTAAAATTAAAAAACATCAAATATAGTTTAATCAAATCTTAATAAAAGTTTGTATAAGTTTTATTATTATTATTATTAGTAGTAGTAGAGTGAATTAAGCTCCCCACATTAAGAGATGTTTAAATTATATGTCTTGCTTTATATTTTGAAAATCTGCACTCTTTTTTTTTAAATTAAAAGATATATTATATTAACCTCGATGGCAATAAAAAATAAGCCATAATTATATTTATTTTAATTAAAATACTCTTATCTATATATTATATAGTATAACAAGTATTAGTTTAACCAATATAAAAATATTTAATTTTTAAAAATTTAAAATAAATTAATTTTATAATTTTTAATACAAAAGAAATAATATTAAAATAAAACTTAAATAAGATATTTTTTTACCAAAATAGATAAATTTTATTTTTAAAATATTTTAGTCATGTTTTAACTTAAAAAAACTTATATATTTTTATAATAAAAGCTGTATAATTTTTTTTGAAAACTTTTTTAAAGAGGGAAGTAATTCACCATCTTCTTCTTATTGTAGTCCATGCAGCAGAGTGTAGGACGTGGACTGAGTTGGAGAATTTCTGATAAAGAGGCCCAATGAATGCAAGAGGCCCTTCTACGTAGTATCCCAGTAGGTATCTCTATTTCAGGTTTCCTTCGTCCAACCCAGTCGACCGCCCGCTGCTTCCGAGAGATCTGTCGCCTCCTTCCCATCCCCTTTCACCCGGTAAACCCACCTCTCTCTTCCGTTCTCCCTACTGCAACTGCTTCTTCTCTTCTACTCTTATTTGCTTTCTACCATTTGAAATCCTGGTTGGACTTTCAGTTAAATTTTAGTTCCATCTTCCTTTGGTTTTGCCCATTAATTAAATTCGTTGTTTTTATTTGTCTTTTATAGTTTCCTTTTATGATCGAAGCATCGGCTTGTGAAGTTTTTTGTTTGTTTGCAATTGTTCGCTCTTTGCTTTTGGTTTTGGGTATCAATGATACTCTGGTCTTTTTATGGACAGATGTTAAACTGACGATCTTTGAGGGTGGCTGATGTTTTCTCAATTAGCAGCGGTGAAACTTTTCTGCGTCCTGAATGTATAATGGACTGGTGGAAATAGTAATAAAATCTAAGGAATTAGATATTGCCACAGAGATTTGAAGTTGTAACACTGGCTGTTTTTAATTTTAGAGTTTGGGAGCTTACCTAATATTTGGAATTGACAATGTGTTTAGATACTGACCAAAAAATGGGGGGAAAAAAAGAAAAGATAATGCGTTTGAATTTTATGCACTTTAGTCCAACAACATAGTTAATAGGAGAATAATGGTCCTTTATTTACCATTCCTGACCTCATTTCCGTTCTTAAAGGTTATGAAGATACATTTGGCTATTTCTAAATTCTAAATGGGTATTTGTGGATTGATATGTCTTTTTCCATCTGATTATGCACTTTTCTTTCATAAACTAGTTCAAAGTTTAATGTGATTCATCATCATTCTGACAGAAAGGAGCAAACCTTTCATCTCAGAGGCACTAGAAAATGTCCGGGTATGGCTACATTAATTATCCTGTTACCTTATTTTTTCCAAACTATTTTTAGCGTTCGTCTGCAAGTTTGTTTGTGTTTGTGATGATGTTTTTCGCAATGGACCTTTGTGTAGACTCAGCATCCTATGCCCTTGGTTATCAAAACAGCAAATGAGATATCTATTTTTTAATCTTTTGCTGGGCATATGCTTTTTTGTGAGTTTTCTGATTTACAAATTTGTTTAAATAGACAGTAGTTTTGGTCTTTCTTATGGAGACATAAGTAAAAGCAGATACCTCTTTTTTCCCCTTCTATTTTGGTTTATCTCATATACTATTTTCTTGAACAAAATTTTTTATAAAAATATACAGAGAAGAAGTAGCTGTAGCACCTGCTGAGGCTTCAGCACCCCTAGGTGAGACTTTGGACATCATGACAGCCTTACAACTTGTGCTGAGGAAGTCATATGCTCATGGTGGGCTAGCCCGAGGACTACACGAAGGTGCTAAGATGATTGAAAAGCATGCTGCACATCTCTGCGTGTTAGCTGAGGACTGTGACCAGCCAGATTATGTTAAATTGGTCAAGGCACTTTGTGCTGACCACAATATCAAGTTGATGACAGTTCCTAGTGCTAAAACTCTTGGTGAATGGGCTGGTGTAAGTAAACCTCCTGCTGACTGGCATGTTTGATTTTAAATTATGTTGTTGCAATTTGAAACCTGTCCCATTTTTGTTATTTGGTTAACAACATAGGTATGTTGGCTCATTGACTATATATACACATACGTATAATCTTTTATTGTCTACATGATATGATCATTTGATTAATATGTATTCAAACATTGAGAGTTTTGAAGAGTCAGCATAATCCTCTCCATGCTTCTGAGCAGAAGTGAGAGGGTGTGCTAGCTATTCCTGCATCATTTATCTAATTTTTGTTGCTATTGTTTTGTTTTGTTTGGATAAATGTATTGTATTGTTGAATGCTGATAACGTACATCAGACAGTTTAGTTTGCATTTTTTGGTCACATCTTCGTGTGCAGTTGTGCAAGCTTGATTCTGAGGGCAAAGCAAGGAAAGTAGTTGGTTGCGCATGTGTTGTTGTGAAGGTATATGCTGTTTAAGTGAATGAATATTGTCTATCACTATCTTGCGTAGCCTTTTATGTGAAAAGACAAAACTTTGGTAAAGTTCTTTTGGGGCTTGCTATCAAGTTCTTCAATACAAGTATGACATAAGGAAGAAATTTTTTTGAAAAACCCAATCATGTGATGCTGAGTTGAAAAAAATTATTCATTTGTTACATTTTTATTAAAGAACATGATAGCAAACATCTAATATCTGTACTTAAGTTTCATCCTATATAAAATTTTCTAGAGATGCTATTACCAGTAAATGTCTTTACTGATTGGACCAATCACATATTTGGTTTTTGCATATAGTAGTACGATTGGTTTCAAGCTTTTAGTTAATTGAACTGGACTGATTTCTGCAGGACTTTGGAGAGGAATCGCCAGCATTGGATGTTGTTCAGCAATATATCAAGTCTCAGTAATCTGGCAAAAGGGAAAACATAGGACACAAGGTCTTTTTGCATGGAATTGCGTCCTTATAGGTGCTTTCTTTATTTTGTTTTGTGGTGTTCATTAGATCTCCTTTTTGTTTCCTGAGGGTTAATGGTTTGTATGTCATCTTAAGCGAATCACTGAGTATCATTTTGTAATAGAACTTGCAGAAGTCCATGTTTGATTATGATGTGGTTGTTGAATTTTCTGTCATTTTTTATACTTGAGTACAGGATGAAGCTTTCAGAAGTCCTTAATATTTTGTGGCTGGGGCCTAATATTCTAGGCATTTCAAGTTATTGAAATTCGGATTTTGTGACTTTTTTAAAATTCCATTGTGGACCAGATGGAGGAAAGCTGCTCAGTGCTATTAATTTATATAGGGTTCTGTTCCTCATAGTCATAGATCATATTATCAAAAGATTGCTGAAGTGCTACAATACTTCATGCTTTATTTTTAAGAGAGAATTTGCCTCTTGGGACTGGCTGGTCCAGTAACGGTTACTTATATGATCAGGTGAGAAATCTCAGATATAAAGTTGTTTAAGGATATGATAGCATCTTCATAAACTATTAATATTCTGGGTATGCGTCATGCAACATCATTCATTCTTATGAAGTTTTACTGTTTTGGCTCATGAGATATTGATGATTTTTAAGTACTTTCTATTTATTAAAAAGATTAAAGAATAATTGTATTACTGATGAAGTTAGAGTACAAATCAGCCTTCATTTTACACTTTTCAGTAAATCCTATTGTCCATACCCCAGACAAACTCTTTACATCAGCTAGCCACGAAACAGACCTGGTACCCCTACATGATATACTGCAGAGATACCCGATAATGCTCTAATGTCAAGCCTGACAGTAATGATGTCTTAAATTCCTTAATACTAAACATTTATCCTTCAATATACTAGCCCTGTGCCCGTTTGGTACCAAAATCGGATCGGGTAAATTAAAATTTTTGTATTTTAAAGATATATTCTTCAACTCAGTCTCTTAACTTTAGCTATCTCATTTAGCTACTCAAGTAGTACTGTTCTCAATATCTCTCACATTATACCTATTGATAAATATGGACGATGCGGCTTAATATATAGTTGGCATGGTGTTTAATTATTGAGACCTATCAGAATAAAGCAGGCTATACGTTGATATATTAGGTCATATCATCTGTCTTTACTTAATATTTGTTGACAGGCTTGATACGAAGGAGAGTAAAATAAAGCAATTAGACTGAGATACCAAACTGAAATAGAATATATCTCAGATCAAAATTTCAGTTTAATCAAAACTATCTGTGTAGCGTGATTGATATGGTCGACACAGAAAAACCAAATCAAATCAGCTATACTGCATGAATTGCAGCCCATGGAATTCTGTCTGACGATCTTTTGAGAAGAGATGCTACAAGCATAGGCCCGTTTGAGAGCAGGGAAAGGGAGACAGTCAGGAAAATTATGGTAAAATATTAATTTTATTTCTATAATTATTATTTAATTATTAAAAATAAGAATATTAAATTCATTTTTATCTTTAAAGTTTTTTTAATTTTAATATTTAATTTTCTGCGTACGAAACGAATGCACAAAGTGAAAGTTCAAGAGTCTGAATCAATGTGATGGTAGGCCATTTATGTTTCTGAAAAACCAAGTTATATTTATTGTGGACCATAAACATTTTTGGAAAAATTGGTGGATCATCTTTCTGCAATTACGTCAAAAGTGGTCCATAAAAGAAATGAACTTTGCTGTTGCTATTCACCCACCGGTCCAGAAAAACTTGTGGCTCTTTGCTGCAACTTTAAGAGCATCGCTTTACTTGTCCCATCGCCACCTACAACCCTTCTTTCCTAACCACCTCATTGATTTTTCAAACCCTCCCTCTTTTTTCTTGTCCAAAATAAGGGAATTTCTCTAATTTATTTTTTGGTATTCAGATAATTCGATTGAATTGATAAAGAATATTGATATGTCAAATAGCCAATCACATGGTAACGGATCTAACACTAATTAAAAATTGACGCATATTTTATGTCAGATGTTCAATTGTTAACATAAGAGGTTGGTATAGTGATTAAGAACGCGGTATACTCCATACCTGGATTATTTAGGTTCAAACCTTAAAAGTTAATATCTAAAAAAATTTATTCTCCTAAATGTATTAAATAAAAATGAAGAGTGTGACTTTAAAATCACTCAAAAAGAAACCTAATCTTAATTAAAGTGTAAACTGACTCAAAAATACTCTTACACCCAAAAAAAAATATTCAGTCACTGTTACTTCACTTAATTAGAGAGTTGGAGTTGCATATGATGATTCCCCTATATGTTGGCCACTGTTTATTAACAATGGTGGTTTCCTTTTAGGCTCCAAAAATTGGAAAAAGAAAATTTAAAATAACTTTATTTATTTATTAAAGCTAAATAATTTTATAATGTAGTTATTTGTTCAAAATTGATTTTTTTGGCCTGATGTTCAAAGTTGAATTAAAAGTATGAATTGGATAATCAATTTGTGTGATTATTTAAACATTAGTAAAAGGAGATTTTTTTTAAATGAATTTTCCAAAATAATAATTCCTTTACACTTTAATGCTAAATCAGACCTTGTGACTCGATTTATCTTTTAAAGCATCACTTCCAAGTCTAAGAGTAACTCTCTTTGAAAGCATATACAAGGTAGACAATTTTTAGAAGTGAAATAACTATAATTACAAATTCTAAGATTTAAGTAAAGAAGCTGAATTTTTTAGGAGACATGGCTTATGACATCGTTTTAGACACCAATAAATAATGGATGAGTAAAACTTAACAATATATAGTTACAACTCTTATAAAATCAAGTTCTGCGGAAACATGTGTAGCACTTATATATTGATTGGTGCATTTATCCTATAGATATCCAAAAATATCAAAGAAGTTCTAGTATGACTATTAATTTACTAATATTATTTGTTTTTAAAAAAAAAAATTGAAGAAGCACAAGAGGTTTTGTACGCTTATGAATCTTTAAGGGAAGTATAAAATATAAAGTATTGACCGTTAAATGCTAAAGAAAATATTGAGATTTATTGTTGGTACTCATATAATATTAAGAGCTCATTACTCTTGTTATTTATATTTTGTTATGTAATTTAATTTTTGTATAAAAACCATGTGATATAAATTTAAATCATGGTTGAATTAGATTTTAAAATTTAAACAAAAATCATTTATTTGTTAAAATAATATTAAATCTTATAATATTACTAGAATATAATAAATATTACCTATAAATGGGGAGATCAAAGTCTCCTTGAACTACCAGCAATGCATATTTGACATTAAATTTTCTGTTGCAAAATGTGCCCATTGAGTTTAGATCTTGGTATTATTAACACCTTGTTTGGCATGTAAAATTATTAAGTATAAAAATACAAAAAGAATAAAGATGTGAATATAATGGAATAATTATATTTGGCATTATATAAAAAGAAATATGAATGTTATTTTATTTGTATGTTTAGTTAAATAATAAAAATGTTAGAATAAAAAATAATAATAATAAAATGACTTTCATATCCCTATTTAAAAAAGGTAAAGATGATAAAAGTATAATAAATTTTGTATAAATAAAGCACAATAATTATTTTTAACTTGTGCACTTATCTAAAAAAAATAAACTTTTTTCCCTTTTCCACGTTTAGACTAAATTTGACTATTCCTTTATTCTGTGCCACCAAAGTAAAATTTCATGACCGCCAATTCTTCTAGATTTTTTTTTTCCTCAGACTTTCGGAGAAAATTTTAAGACAAACTAGTTCATATAGAATAGGTAGACATAAAATATATTCATGCATACGTATCAAAAGTGTAACTTATTAAAAAAAGAATCTTGAAGTAAATTCATTATGCATACACGAAATCGATAACAAACTGTTAGTACTCATGTTGAAGGTAAATCTCGCTAAATGTCTACCTCATTAGTTTGGTGTGAATATATCAAAATCTCTCAATAAAATATAATCTGAAATCCGTAAGGGTGACATATTTTTGTCCAAAACATGGGAAAAACACTCAAAAAGTTGGTTTAGTCTTGAAGTGTTTAATATAAATATAATGATTTTCTCAGTAATTAGACATTCTTAGTACTAACATGTTCTGGTCGATTAGACCCACTAATTTCGGTGATCGGTGATGTCTTGAAATCTCGAACATCCTAGACCTTAGATCGTAAACCTTAAATCTCAAACTTCCACAGCATCCTCTTTTTGAAGCAAGAAGCAGTAAGATTAGAAACCAGTTGAACCGAGAATGGCTCATCAACTTCGTTTCAATTCTCAGGATATATCAGTGGCCATTGCTTCTTAGTTTCGTCTAAGAAAATTTTCAGCACAAGTTACAGTTAGTAGCGCTCCATATATAGTCTTAATGTTTCCCATTTTGTTAATTAATTAATTTCATATCCTTACTTAACTTTAATCTTCAAATGTATTTAGGTTGTGTATATGATTTTTCCGCCTTGGCAACTTCCAAACGCATTGTGATCCCTCGTTCCGTGAAAGCAAATATAAATTCAGGTTCGCCTTCTAACTTTCTTCCTTCCCTTCTCCAATAAAATGTGTTTCCTTGAAAAAATTTAGTTTTGATAAGTTTATATATCCTTTTTATAATTAGTTTAGTTTAATTATCTCTTGTAAAGTGAATTATAAAAAGAATTTCACGTAAGGTAAACATATTCCAGAATGACGTTTACCTTACGATTCATGATACAACTCTATTTCACATCAGTGATTCTACTTCTACAAACAATATGTTATGAAAATCTAGTTCCATACATGATTTTCTATTGTTATGTAAAACCCTAACATAGAGTTAAGCAGCGAATTTTACATAAATAACAACATACCTCTAGTCATAGCTTAATTCAAGATGAATTGGAAACAAATGAAGTGTGATCCAAATTCAAAATAGATAACAACCAATACGAACCATGAATTCAAAAGCAGTTTTGTGACTTGTAATAACAACAGGCGTGATGATCACAGTAAACAAAGAAGTAATTATTTTGTTAGTCAAAACCCTCTCCAACCTGTCAAATAGATCACTCTCTACCATCAATAGAATAGAATCCTCTAGAAAAACATAAAAATTAACAAAAAGATATCAACCTAATTCTACAGAAATTGTCAAAATCACAGAGTTGTAATTAGTAGGAAAAAATGAAGACCTTTTATAATCTTAAATTTGAGTTTTAAAATTAATCCAACATTAATTTCAACCACCATGCATATTGTTTAGTGAAGAAGGGTAAGTGAAGTGCGCTGAGTAGTGTATTGAGTAGGGTTTAAGGGCTTGCTTAGCCTATCAAAGGTCCAAATTTGTATCTTTCATGTCCTTCACGTCCTCATTTTCTTCCTTCCCTTGATATTCCCACTTCACTTACCATCTGTATGATGATGACCTATTTTTAATTTCATTAACAGATAAATTTTATGTCATTTTGACGGGTAAGTGGAGATCTCATTGTGGACAAAACATATCAAATTTTATCAGCCACATAATCTAGTTTGATCGTATAAATATCAAAATAATTTGTGTCTAGGACACCGTATCTTCATAAACTATTCACCTCGCATCGCACACATGGAATTAAATATATGGCGACGTACAAATTGTCACGTGAATATTAAAATTGTATTTCCATGAAATTCTAAATGGGGGTGTTCTTTTAACCGTTTTGCGAATGAAAGACACTGGCATCACGCCGTTAGCTCAATAACAGAAATATAGACAAAGGCAAGGGTATAAAACTATAAATTGAAGATAATCAAAGGCTCAAGTGGCAATCTTTGAACCACCTAACCAGTTCTCGCTTTGTCCAGAGTCGCTGCACAAAGCAAAACCAAACCAACGCGTGGCTCACCTTGTCCTTATATAACCGAACGCCCCTTCCCTCACTCACTCACCAAACCACCACCCACAAAACCCCAAACCGTATTACACCAGACAATCCTCCTAACGTTCATCCTTTTTTTCTGTTTCTCTCTCTGCATTTATATATAAATATATATAACTCGTTGGTGGGAAGGGGAAAAAAGAGAAAAGGAAAAAAAGTCTCTGCCTTTTTCTGGGGATTGCATTTGCGTAATTGGGTATCTCTAAAATGGCTGGAACTGGAGTTTTTGCAGAGATTTTGGATGGAGAAGGGTACAAGTACTACTCTGATGGAGAATGGAAGAAATCTTCTTCTGGGAAAAGTGTTCCTATTATCAATCCTACTACCAGAAAGACTCAATACAAAGTTCAGGGTAATTGATTTTATGATCAAGGATTTTATCTTCTCCTCTCTTGCTCCGTTTTATCTTGCATTTGAAGCCCTTCGTTAGTTAATTTGATGTTTTGCCTGTGGATGTTGCTGTAACTAAATTTATTACGTGAATAGTAAATTAGTAATGTTACTGTGCTTGAAAATGTAAATGGTTGAAGGTTCTTACGTTTTTGCCTTCAAATTTTTGGATGAAATGGCACTTACAACCTTAAAGATTTGGGTTTCTTGGAACTGAAAATTGCAGCAAGAATTAACGTATTATTATTTTTAAAGATGCGATTCATGGTATTCTATGGCCAAGCTAGGAAATGAAAGGAAGCTCGTAACGTTGTTATGAGTAACAACAGCGAATAGCTGTGGCTTATAGCGTCTTTTTATGATATTGCTGCAGCTTGTACACAAGAAGAGGTTAATAAGGTCGTGGATTCAGCAAAATCTGCACAGAAGTCATGGGCAAAGACCCCACTCTGGAAGCGAGCTGAACTTCTTCACAAGGCAGCTGCCATTCTTAAAGAACACAGAGCTTCAATTGCAGAGTGTCTTGTGAAAGAAATAGCAAAACCATCTAAAGATGCAGTTACAGAGGTGTATATTTTGTTATGATTTCTGGGTTGTAAACCAAATATAATTGTTTAAGACTGGAAACTGAATCGCGAAGATTATTGGCTACTATTTATTTATTTTTTATGAAGGTTGTGAGATCTGGGGATCTGGTTTCTTATTGTGCTGAAGAAGGAGTGAGGATTCTAGGAGAGGGAAAGTTCTTGGTATCAGATAGTTTTCCTGGAAATGAAAGGACGAAGTATTGCCTCACTTCCAAGGTATATTTTTAACATTCTTTTTACTGCATATGTTACTTCAACATTCATATATGAACGACTTGTTGTCTGAGAAATGCATTGCTATGAATTCTCTATGCAGAACAAACAAAGCCAAGGAGCGTTGCTTCTACTTCGTGTTTTTTTTTTTTTGGATTAATTTTGTTTTTTACATGATGTGATCTAAGAAAACTGCAACTTATTTTCAGATTCCATTAGGAGTGGTTTTAGCCATTCCACCATTTAACTATCCCGTAAATCTCGCTGTCTCAAAAATTGCTCCTGCACTGATCGCTGGAAACTCCCTTGTGCTTAAGCCTCCTACTCAGGTAATTCCCTCATTATTAATAATTCAAATCCCTTATCTTCAAAATACATAGACACATTCTCTTCAAAGCCACTATAGATACATAGACACATTCTCACAAGTCACAGTAACTAGCTTAGGTCAAAAAGTACTTCCATGAGTTTCCATGAGAGCACCAATAAGTGTTTACATTTATACTGTAGCCGTGCCTGTGATAGAACCCTGCCATAAATCTCAAATAATATATGTAATATAATGTGATAATTGAGAAAATAGCAACAAAGGAGCAACTCTAATGGAGTAGCCCTTACCAAAAAAAAAATTAATAACACAGAAGCAACCCCAGAAATAGCAACCCAGAAACAGTAAAATATGCAGAAAATAAATGATAGTGCTAAGCCTTCGAGATGCTAGCTATGTCCAAAATCCACTCCATAATTTTCCCATGATCCTTTCGTCTGATTCCTCCCTCTTTTTAAACATCTCGTTGTAACTAAATTTCCAAAACCAACCCAAATGTCTGCTGCCCTCCCGCCCATATCCCAAAACTATTACATAAGAGCCTAACCAAGTGGTGGAGCAAGTCCTTGAGAAAAATTTTCTCCTCAAAAGTTTTTTATATCTTACTTTAAAAAATATATAATTTGATAGCATATTGTTGAAATAAAAGCTTCATGATAAACTTTTTAATTAAGTCAAATGAGATTAATTTACTAACAATATCCTAATTTTGTTTAAAATCTGAAAATAAGTTTGAATTTAATTGAACAATATACCCATAATTACTCTTTATATTAATATTAACAATTTCACTACCTAAATATTTATGAGGATACAATTCTATATTTACTCAATATTCATGTTATGCATAAAAAAGATGCATTAAAAAAAGTTATCATTACTCAATAATATTACAATAGTTTATTGAACAACTTATAAGAGCGTTATAAAAATATCAAATAATAAATAATTTATATACGTGTAGTTTTAATAAATTCAATAAGTCTAATAAATTTAAAATTTTAAAAGATGTGAAGATATAATATCAAAATTTAATCCCATATACATATAAATTTTAAAAACATTGACGGGATATGTGCCCATCCTCAAAACACATTTAGTTCTGCCCCTGGCCTAGCCTACCCACAGCCTTCCTACCCTCCTCCTTCGTTCCACGACCCTCTAAAATAAGTCTTGAATATTGAAGCCCACCATTACTCAGCCATCAAAGCTTTACGTTGCCCTCAAGGTGAGAATTTGTTGTGACCGGTGGTTGCTTTCCAGTAAGTCCTTGTACTTGCTTCCCCAAAGAGCCCAACCGGGCATCTCCCAGACCCACATCTGCTGGTAGCCAATCTGCATGCTTAGCAGCCTTAAAAAACATATTGAAGTGCTGCTGTTGTCCAACATCTTTAACATATATAATCCACTCAACTTTCTCTTCATTTAGTTTTTTATGCCAAACTGCTGCTAGATGAGTTGAAGCATAATTGTAGTCTCCATCACTCTTCACAACAATAAGCGGCACATTTACCCCTTCGACAAATATCACAAAAGCAGCATCACTTTCTTCAACGAGTTCTTTTCTATTTCATTCCTCTAAAACCCCGTGGATATATGGATTATAAAAGCTCTCTCCCTTTTCTTCCAAATAAATTCCAAGACACACCTTGTCCTCAAGTTGGGAACATGACCCATCACTATTCCCCATTGCTTTGCTAATGCCCTAACTATCAGCTCTCAAAGATCCATAAGGGTCAAGCCTCAAAAGTGGCCAACAAATGGAACTTATTACCATTCTCACTCTCCCATTGAAATGTCTAGCACCAGCACCGGCTCCATTTAAGAAAATTTTCCTTTCAATTTCATCAGTGCAACCTAAATCAGATTCTCTAATCATGCCGTTAGTATCAATACCGACAGTTCTTGCCCTGTGAAAGTGAATTATACACCTCTTCCCAATGCCATTTACATGGGGATCCTCAACACAACATATTTGAAGTGAGAAAGAGTGTGTATAATTGACGTAGCAATTGCCAGGTTGATTCATCAAAATAAAGCCAACTTTTCTTATTCTCCCATGTTCTGCTTCTCAGGGAGCTGTTTCTGCTCTGCATATGGTGCATTGCTTTCACTTGGCTGGTTTTCCCAAAGGCTTAATCAGCTGTGTAACTGGCAAAGGCTCTGAGATTGGTGACTTCCTCACAATGCATCCGGGAGTGAACTGTATAAGGTAACAGCTTTGTCCTTTATATATGGTGCTTTGATGGTAAATCATGTTCCCTATTTCTTATGTGTGCTGTACATACTTTTGCTAATGCTGGCTTTTGATTCTTCTATGTTTCAGCTTCACTGGTGGAGATACCGGCATTGCAATTTCAAAGAAGGCAGGCATGATCCCTCTGCAAATGGAGCTGGGAGGAAAAGATGCCTGCATTGTACTCGAGGACGCTGACCTTGATTTGGTAGCTGCAAATATTATAAAAGGAGGCTTCTCATACAGGTGAATGGCTTTTCGCACTGATGCCTTTTCCAAGGCACTAGATGCTTCTAAATACATAGAATGTAGTGTACGTTTCCATCTTCATATGCAAAGCTATAAAATGATTTTCTCTAAGCTATCAAATGCACATGGCTACGATTTCTATAATATATCTAGGAACTAAATACATCTTTCTGCCATTTCAGATGCACGTGTTTCTTGTGATGACTGATTGTAATCCGGATATAATTTCTGAGAAAATAACATTCTAAAGTTATTTCCTGTTCTGCAATAACAGTGGTCAGAGGTGCACTGCTGTCAAGGTTGTCCTGGTGATGGACTCTGTTGCTGATGCTTTGGTGGAGAAAGTCAATGCTAAGGTGGCAAAACTGACTGTTGGCCCACCTGAGAAAGACTGTGATATCACTCCAGTTGTGACAGAGTCATCGGCTAACTTCATTGAGGGCCTGATTGTGGATGCTAAACAGAAAGGAGCAACATTCTGCCAGGAGTACAGAAGAGAAGGAAATCTTATTTGGCCCTTGCTTCTAGATAATGTCAGGCCTGATATGAGAATTGCATGGGAGGAGCCATTTGGACCAGTTTTGCCAGTTATTAGGATCAATTCTGTTGAAGAAGGAATCCACCACTGCAATGCTAGCAATTTTGGACTTCAGGTATACTTAGATATTCTGATAAAACAGATCACTAAACAACTCAAGTTTTTTAGTTGAAATGATCAAGAGTAGCATGAGGTATGGTGTGATTGTGTTTTGTTCACACTTCAAATTCAAAGTACTTTCATGCGGAAACATATTATTACTTAATAGTTTTTGAGTTAAAATGGTCTATAATGCCTCCTTAAAGTGGACTTCCGTAATCTGTGGGCATGTAAGTAACTTGCATCCACACATTTGAACTTATGCAGGGTTGTGTCTTCACAAAGGATGTCAACAAAGCAATTTTAATCAGTGATGCAATGGAGACAGGAACAGTTCAGATAAACTCAGCCCCGGCCCGAGGACCTGATCATTTCCCCTTCCAGGTGAATCCACCATTGAAACCAATCAAATTTTCTGTTACTTCTCCACATTCTGCTATTTCCAAAATCAAAAGCTTTACTGTTTCGCCAATGAATAGATAGCATAGCTGATATGGCACTAGTCTAGGTGAGCTTGATGTACTTGGTTTAATCCCTACTTCCTAAGTTGTGGACCACTTATGTAACCAGAAAAGCATTATTGTTTTCCAAGGAAATCAATTGCATCCAATACTGAGAAATGCCTTACTTGCAGGGTATCAAGGACAGTGGAATTGGATCACAAGGGATTACGAACAGCATAAACATGATGACCAAAGTCAAGACAACTGTGATCAACTTGCCCACCCCTTCTTATACCATGGGCTAATATATTAGTATTGAAATAAAAAAGTTTAAGGAGAAAAAAAAAATTATTTAGAGATAGTTTGATAAGTCTTAGTTGGCACAAACTGCAGATGAGTTTAGTACTGAGTCTTCTTTGGCAGCTGAAATTCAAACAATATGAATTATGGCTCTGATAGTGTGTCTACTTGTTGTATTGAGATTTAACAAAATATGAATCTCAATATCTTGTGCCCTGTCAATATTTCAGGGAATATGAAGCTTGTTTCGGTTTAAATTATGCCAAACCTATGAAATTATGAAACATGTTCTCTTCTCAATGTTAAAGACTTTTAAGAACCTGTTAATTTAGTTTCTAAATTATATTGAGACTATTTAGTTTTAATCTTCAAAAATTAATGAGAGCACAAGTTAATTCTCAAAAATAACAAAACTGTTGCATGTAAACATCTTTAAATTACTTCACCAAGGAAAAAAAATTAATGAGTTTATTATTTTCAAAAACCAACTTATGTGTTCGCTGATTTTTAAAAAATGAAGTTAAATAGATTTAATAATGTAATGACTAATTTATTAATTTAGTCTAAAATATTCAAATTTCTATGTTTCCATTTTGTCCCCTCAAATTTTATCGACTTTCCCATCCTCTCTTGTCTCCATTAGTTAGCGCTCTGTGTTAGAAACGAGAAATTTTTTTTTTATCATATTCACATAACTACCCAACGTTGTTTAATATACTTTTTTTTTCAGATAAACATGAAAGTTTCTCCTTTGATTGACAATAGTACAAGATTTTTGCAAGCGAGAAAATAATGATAATATAAACAAAAAGATAGCATTGACAGGTATGGGTAGGGAATTGTCAATTTTAGCTAACTGCTTTTACGTTCCAACCTCTCTTTCCTCTTAGATTCAATTACTTCTACTCTTCTTATTTGCTTTAGAAATTTACAGTTTATTATCATTATTTGTTGTTGTTGAGAATTACTCCTACTCTATTAACATGTTCTTTATATCAATAATTCCCCATTAATATTTATACGCGATTCTACTAAAATTTTTCTTTAGTTCAGATTTAATGAGGAACAGATAGAATCAACAACGTAGCCTTCTGGAATTGGTGACTAGCCAAAAAAATGCAAAGAATATGTTGTATTATAGTGATGGGTAGACAAAATAATTGTTTTTTTTTTCAAGCAAGTAATTTTATTAATCATTTGTTTTATTTCAAGAATTATATTCAAAATTTTTAATTAATTTATAGTTTAATTAATAAATTATTAATGTAAAAATTTTAGGACTCATCTAATTATAGAAAGTTCAATCACTTCAAAAATTTAATATGCCATAAACTAATTTCAACTCAAAGGTGATAAAGATAGTATTTCTTATCAACTTGATTTAATTTTAAAAAAAAAACATTGAGAGTACCTAAGTTCCTAAATATATTTGGTTGATAATAATAATAATAATAATAATGACGACGACCACGACAACATCAATGATTACATGCAAAATAAATCCAAGTCTAATTTGCACTACAACAATACTTCATTAATTAGATATCAAGTGGCAGTTGAATTGCTGATTAAATTTGGTCAAATAATCAAAGTCCAAAACTTTATTACCCTTTCATTTGCAAATTAAGCAAAACTTGAGGAATTGGTATAACTAAATTTTGATAAATTCTTACCTGCACACCTGATGTTCTACTTTATTTATATATTATTTAATATAATAAAGTCAAATCATATAATTAAACTCTATATAATATTTTATTTATATAATAATATTGTAATGAATAATGAAATATGAGATTCATATAACACTATAATGTGTCATAATATTATAGTAGGTAATGAAATATAAAATTTAATTATATACGACTTAGAATTGTTTTATTAAATAGTATATAAATGACATGTATTATGTACATTTAAGATTTTTTTATTCTAAGAAAACATTTTGGATAATTAAAAAACAAAACACAATAGTATACAAATTGATTTTGGTTTCTTGTTTTTTTATTATGGTTAATAAGTGGGGGGTGAGGTGTAAAGAGTCCCATGCCACCCTGATAGCTAAAGACAAGGACAAATTCCTAAATATAGCTTGCCATTGCAATCCAAGCTTTATTCACGCCTAGTCTGAGCCAGAACTTTTCCTATTTTCTTTACTTGATAAAAATAAGCCAAGCTTTATTCGTGCTTAGTCTAAGCCAGAACTTTTTCCTATTTTCTTTACTTGATAAAACTAAAGAGAAATTTTTAGAGAATCTGACTTTTCAAGATTTAGATTTTTTTTTGGGGGTTAAATTATTCTTTAGGTTTCTATAGTTTGAAAAATTGTAATTAAATCCTTATAGTTTAAAAATTTTTAATTTAGTATCTATTATTAAACTTTTGCAAGTATTTTCTTAAACTTTGTTGATGTAATTATTTATATGCTATTTTCATAACTTTCGATATATATGATTTATGCCTAAAAAAGAGGTAAAAAGTAAATAATGAGATAAAATTAACTCACGTATATGGTAGGTAATGCAACTATATATGTTAATTGATTTAAGGTAATTAATTTGAATCTTATATATTCAAAATAATAAGATGGTACATAGTTAATGACATTAACAAAATATTAAAAAAATGCATAAAAGTATAGTGACAAGGGCTAAATTAAAAATTATTTAGACTATAAGGATCCAAATATAAATTTTTAAATTATAAGGGCCAAATAAAAAATTGAGTGAAATTATAGGGACTACAACTATAATTTTTTCCTTTAAGAAAAAACAAAAGGAGCACAATGCCTAGAGAGATGAAAGTGATAAAGAATCAAATGTAGGTACATCAAGACCTCCTAACATTTATATTAAAAAAAATACTACTTAAGCAAAGATTTTTTTAGCATAATATAATAATTTTATTGTTAAGTTTTTCTCAAAATTATTATTTATTTTTTAACTAATGATTTCAATTAATAAATTACTAAGATAACAATTTTGGAAACAAATAAGCTTTTTTTAAAAATTGAGTTTTCCAATCAATTTGCCATACTCCAATTGGATTTCATTTCTTTCCATGGGCTCAAATCGTTGTCTCTTTGTCAAATACATATATAAATTATATTTTATTTGGTCTTTAGATATACAAAGTGCTATATTTGATGATAGATTTTCGCAAACTCTTGATGCTTTAATAAAGGGCAAGATTCAAACACATATATTTGCACTCACGGCAAAAATTAATTTATCAATTGAACTAATTGACGATGAATTATATCATTATGACTTTTAATTAACCTTTCCAACAATGTCAGCTATTTGCGTGACATTTTAAAAGATAGTAGGACAAACATGCTCGACACTTAGATGGTTAACCTCAAGAGATTGTCTTAATATATAATGTTAATCTTGCACACTGTTATAAATGTTAATTTTAATTTTATTAATTTTTTTAGACTACATAGCAAGAAAGTACGTGGATGCCTTCCCTTTGACGTCCTTACAAATGAAACTAAACTAATTATGCCCTAGTTAATCCAAATACTATTAACCCATGATAAAAGTTTAATTAGAAAAAAAGACATCTTGATAACAATATATAATATTAAACTAGTGAGAGGGTGTATATATGTAAATACATCTTCTACAACACTACATAGAATATAGTTAGGGAGAGAAAATTCACGTTAGAAGCTTATTTCTTTAACTTACAATGTTGAAAAATGATTAATCTTACACTCCTAGTTTTTTTTTTCAACTACGTTTTATGCTGCACATTTATAGTCTAAAATGCAGAAGATTTGGATTGGCGTATATATATATATATATATATATATGTATGTATGTATGTATTGCGTCCTGAGAGTATGCAGAGTTAGCGTGCATGCTTGGCTAACAAGAAGATTGGGTTAGTGATGGTCTTTTCTGAGTAAGAAATCATATTCTGAAATTCATAATAATGGGAAACCTATCCTACACAAATTTGGTGTGTTGGAAGAAATTATGGTAAATTCACTATTCACACTGACATATTTAAAATTAATTCAAACTTTTGGTTTTGCCAATATTATCAAATAAAGATTGCGTCTTGGTAACATTTGTTGCTAATCATTGTACCTTAGATAGTCATCCACCTGTCCAATAATGGAGGAAAGAAGCTATGAAACTCCAAACTAACAGGGCTTTAAATGTTTGGGAAAAAAAAAGAGCTTTAAATTAATTTTAATTTGTGTATAGATTAATTTATTAATTTCAGGTTAAGAATGAAATTTACTGAGATAAAAATTAAGTATACACACGCGAGACTATTATTAACTTACGAAAAAATTGATTAAATTCAAACAAAAACGTTTCGATTAACTCTAACTATTCCATTTATTCTCTAATTCTTGTTAATAGTAAAATGTAAGAAAGGGAAAGTATAATATATATATATATATATATATATATATACTTACTCAATACATATAGTAAATTAATGATGTTTTATTTCACAAGTAATTAAATCTTAACTAGATTTTTATTTCTCTTTTTTTTTCCTTGTTTTTAGATAATTGTTATCTTCTTTCCAAGCATATCAAAATTGCACTACTTTCAAGTATATAACGACGACTTCGATTAAGATTCGAACTCAGCTTTCAGTATAAAAGATAACCCTAATTCTACTAAATTAAAACTTATTAATACCTAGAATTGATAAAATACGTTAATGAGTTTGCTTCAAAACAACATAACAGTAGAGTAATTAATAATATATATTTGACACCATACAAACTAATAATGAGTAATTGCATAATGAGACATAAGTATTCGTCTTCTTCAAAAGAGATATATGACCTCATGCCCTTCACATTATTCCAAGAAACTTTACCAATTAAAACAGTTGACTTTCATTATACAATAAAAATAAATAAATAAATAAATGTAAAAATGAGTGTGGTCCTTAATTAATGTCCCCTTGTGCACATAAGTCATCGTTATGCAAATTTTGCATGCATATATCTTGTAATTAAGATTGAATCGAATACTACACGTAGGAGAAACCTAAGTGGGGTCCATGTTTCCTCGATATGGTATGACTTTCTAAATTTGATTTGGAGAGAGAGAGAGAGAGAGAGAGAGAGAATATGTAGAAAATTGATCAAATGATATGCTGGATGTTATATGTAATCTTTCAGAGCTGTACGCTTTTACTTTGGGTTTCATTTAATAAGCTTTCTTGGTCCCTTCCCATGGACAAGAAAACTGCAGCTGAATGAGATGGATGGGCTGCACTTAATTTGATGCCAATGAAAATTCTAAACTTGGCGTTTGGAGCGTTTGGTGCGAAGTAAGAGGGATTGGATGAGAGGGAAGCGAGCAAAAGATAGAGTGCATGTTTAAAAAAATGTTTTGATTTTTAAAATTATGATTTGAAAAAAGTAATAGAATGTTGTTTCAGATAAAAGTAAATAGTTAAAAGTGTTTTTAAAATTTTTTATCATTTTTTTAAACACACCAGAAATTGTGTAGAAAGATGTTTGGTACCAATGAGAAAGAATTATGAATGAATTCTTTTTCTTGTTTTAAGAGGCACTGTTTATTTAATTATTTTTGGAAAGAAATAATACTGCTAAGAAGAAAAAAAAATATTATTTTGTCTCAAATGAAGCAATGTTTTATTTTTATTTAAAAATATTTATATTGAAAGATTATAAATTTTAAAATTATTTTAAAAAAATTTAAAATAAAAATTTTTTACTTAAAATTTTAAATTATAATTTTTTATAATTAAAATTTTTAATCTTTAATTTCTTTAGAGTAATTTCAAATTTTAAGGTTCTTTAATATAAATGTTTTTAACTTGAAGTTTTCAACTATAGTTTTTCTTTTTATTTTATATTAATTAACAAAAATCAATTTTTTAATATTTTTTTCACACAAGGGACATTTTAGTTATTTATTCACATTTTCTTTTTATTCATATATTGTTTTTATTCTACTAAACATCCAAATATAAAAGTATTTTTATTTTTTTTATATCATATCAAATTTAATTTTAAGTCACAATATTCAATTCTATTTTTTATTCTCCATTCTTTTTATTTAAAAATATTTTTATTCTATCAAATGTAACCTAAAATCTATAACATGATAAACACATTAAAAGACATGACTTTCAGTTCGGGCTAGAAGTTCTTCCTTATGACTCAAGATTACGTCTATTTTTAAGTAAGCTCGATTGAAGATGAATAGGATCATTTGAAATAACTATGAAGCTGTGCATGTAGAGATATACAGACAATTAAAAATGCTTTGTGCCACAGAAAAAAGGGAAAAAAAAATCTATAGTAATAAACAGTAAAAATAATGATTATCGTCTAACATATATATATATATATATATATATAATTAAAGCATGAGAGAATTTGCAAAGGTCAATGGGCGCAGAGGCTGAAGCTTTATTTTGAAGGTGATTATCAGAAGTGTTGCATGTTTTTAAAGTTCAAACGACACTCGGATTCAGAGGTACAATAAGATCGGGATCACAGGGGAGTTTTCTCTAGTTTTGCTTTTATTCCTACTTCTATTTAGTCCTTGTTTTCATTTCTTAATAAAATAAAATAAAATAAAAATTTGATCTAATCTTTTTTGTTTGCGATCATGATCTAATTTGATACTCCTTTTGGTCTCCAATATAAGTCACTAATATTTACTTCACAGATATTAAAAAAATTAGTTAAATGTAGTTTAACTAATTGAATTTGTATTAAAGCACATTTTTTTCCTATATTTATCCCTAATTAAAGAGCTTACCTCCATTCTTAGTAAATTACATTAGTTTTAATGACTATCTATTTAATTAAGGGTATTTTAGAAAAAGTCATTTAATGATTAAAACAATTTTGAGAAGTGACTTATATTTTGAATCAAGACAATCCTCTAATAAGTGACTTATATTGAAGACCAGAGTATTTAGCAAACAAATCTTATCAATACTAATTTTGTGGGATTCCATGCATACTTTGGAATATTGCGAGATCTTGAATATTTTGATACAAAGAACTTGGCATGGTGATCAACAACCAAGATCTCATATGCAAGTGGGATACGTTTCTGATGACAACAATTCCTAAACCAATTCTATAAAAAAGAAAAAAAAAAGTTTGACTATGTTGAGATGGTATTAAATTAAGGAAAATTTATATTTTTCTTCACTTTCATATTTTTTTAATTTATTTATTTTTATAATTAACTTTTTGATTTATTTGCTTTATTGCAAACACTTTCCCTTGCCATTTAAATTGAATGTTATATTTAATTGACTTAACACTATATCACATGAAAATTTTGTACTTACTCAAGGATATTTTACTAGTCCAATAGTAATTTTTTCCCCAAGCAATTAATTGTAATGAGTAAATAAATTGATTAATAAGAAAATTTTGTAATTGGAACAAAGATTAGTAGTTATGTCCGTGTGTTTTTTTTTCTTTCCCCTTAATGTTAAGTTGGTTCATTAAAAATAACGTTTAATTTAGATAGTGATAAATTGCACTTGCATTTAGACGTATAAATTAGGTGACCAGTATCGTAAAAATTAATTGATTGAAAAAGAAATAAAGACTAGCCAAAATATATGTATAATTAAAGAAAAAAAATGAAAGATTAAGATGATTATTTTATATTCATTTTAATTAATTTATTTTTAATTTTGATCAAATGTTGAAACTTTTAAGAAGATTTGTTAAAAAGATAAGAAATTTTAAAAATATTTACCAATATATGTAATTAATCATACATTAAATGTTGTTTTATAATTAAATCAACGAAAAAAAATTAATTTCAACAAACCAAGTCTTAAATCTCATGGTGATCCAGCTGTTTTGATTTTTGAAAGTACATATATATTCTCACACGCATGTTAATCTGGTCTCCTATTCATAGAACAAATATCAAGCATGAACAAAAATCATTCCATTAGTTTGGAACTTGAAATATTAAAGAACCATGGTATATATAAAATTAAAACCTAATTCTAATCTTGAATATTATATTAATATTTTTCTCTGTGTTATTTTCTTTTTTTTTTAAATATGGTAATCTGTTTTTGACTAACGTTGTGTGGCTGAAAAAGAATAATACACAGAAAGAGAGAGAGAGAGAGAGAGAGAGAGAGAGAGAGAAAAGGGGAATGGTAGAGATGATTACTAAGATTGACACGAATTTTAAAATGAAATAATTCATTGGACAAGCAATTTCATAAAATAAACTTTAATATCTTGAATGAATTAACCTATTTGGTTAAATGATATATAAAAAAAAATATATAAAAAATGGGTAAGTAGGATAAGAAATTATTTTTATGCTCTTACTTTAAAAAAATAATTTAATAATTAAAATAATAATTTAATTAATAAAAAAATAATTAAACAAATATAATAGATATTATACAAATTATATAAATGTATTAGATCTGCTTCATGTGTAACTAAAAAGACATGGTTATTGAAACTCCTATTACCCATTGTATATAAAAATTAAATGTTATATAAAAAATGAAAATAAAAATTTAGATCATGTTTAATTCACAATTTTATTTATTATTGAATTGAAATAAGTATAAATAAATAAATTTAAAAATAAAATATCAATGTTCTTAAGTTTTTATAAATTTCTCTCTCTCACACACACACATATATCTATGAATTTATATTTTCAAATTAAAAATTACAAACAATTATTTGGTCTTTCTATTTTCTAAAAAAAATAAATATAACATAAAAGAATTTATAATTTGCATTTATATAAAAGCTTAGCAATAATGAATATAAAAAGAATTTATAATTCACATTTTTATGAAGGAAAAAAAACTAAATATAGTTTTTAATAAAAGCATGACAAGAATATAATTTTTAAGAAAATATATATTTTTTAATTCATTATCCTACGATTTGTTTTTTAAATAATTTTTATATGTCATATTTTATTAAACAATTTAATAATAAAAAATAAAAGAACTGTAGTTTAAATTAAATTATTTTATGAAAGCTTAACAATAATGAAGTGGTTCAGTTACTTGCGGACATGGTGGTTATCCACTTTTGATTTTCATATTCAAAATCGTGGGCATCAACTGATTATGAAAACTAGCCCATTAAATTCGCCGAAATTAGGGTAGGGAATTAAATTAAAATTAGACTTTTCTTAAAAAAAAAGAGAGAAAGAAATCACTAATGGCGACTTGACGAGAAAATATAGAGCGGAGTGGCTGAGAATAAGCGACGCGCTGCAGCAATGACTGTGAAGTGTACTCGCTTATTTGGTCGTTGGGACGAGGGACGACATGAACGCTAGCTAATTGCGGGTAGTTTTTCTGTTACAACGGAGTAATTAACACCATGTGCTTGTGAGTATTATTTTAAATTTGTAAAATAACAAAAAAATAGTAAGATGTCAAACTTTTACGTACATTTTAATTTTTTAAACGATTAGACATAAATGTAATTAGGGGTGCAAATAAGTCTAATCAAATTAAATTTTTATCTAGTTTAAAACTTAGCCTGATTTAGTGACTGCTTATTTTTTTGGGCTTTAAGTCTGACATAACTTAATCAGGTTAATTATTGGATCAAATTGTACTAGGTTTCTTTTGATAAGAACTGAAAAATAATTTTTTAAAAATAAAAATTTTTATAAATTTTTATAAAATTCTATATTTTTATATAAATTATTAAAAAAAAAATTAATTACATGTGGCTGAACATCATGCCTGGCTTGATAAGTTCTTTTACCATTCATTTTTCGCCTAATTTGGCTAGCTCATGTCAAGTTTATTGGGTCAATTGAGATAATGTACACTTTCAAACGTAATTATTTATATTTTTATTATTATATTCTCTAATTACAATACAATATGTGTATATTTTTTAATTAAAACATAAATATAATTTAATTCAAAATGTATATACTTATTATATTTTAATTAAAATACTTAATAAAAAATATATAAGGGATGATATATAAGTATTTTTGTTATAATTTTTATTTTTACTTTTTACATTAATTTAGGAGTCTAAGAAAATTAAAGATTCCAAACGCCTATAATGTAAATATGCTAGAGTCTGGTCCATAATTTTCCAAAATTCCAATATTTATGGCTGTTTGCGTTCTAATTTATTATTCTTAATTTTAAAAATAAAAAACAAATAGTGACTATTTATTTGAAAGTTATATTTTTCTTAAGAATATATTATGTAGTGAAATAAGAAAATTTTGTCACTCTTTTAATTCGAAATAATAATGAAAAATGATTTGTTACCAATACCAACTTACATGCATACAGCAGGTAAGTTGCTTGACATGCACTAAATTGTATGTCAATATTCTATTAATTAATTTTTGAATATTTTTAAATAAAATGTAAATGTATGTTATTTTTTAAATTTTCACTATCTCTCACATACAATTTTATTTTTTTCTTGGATTTAATTTATGTTTACATTGTTATTTAAAAAATATTATATTTATTTTTTATATTAATTTAAGAGAATAAAGATCTCAAACGCATATTCAATAATATAGATATTAATACTGATCTGGTCAAATAATATTTCATGATCGTTTAATTATTATTTATTGTATTCTTTCATTTTGGTCTACATATTTTAAAAATTATGGTTGAGGTATATATAATGAAATACTTAAAGTAATTGTTTTCAAAATTTTTTATGCAAACAAACAGTTTGATTGTTTAGAGTAAGAAATTGCTCTCTAAACTTATAAAACGACGAAAGAAAGCAATGGCTACCAATGGGCATAATCATCATTATAAGTGAAAGTTTATGGTGTTCATAATTATCTAATTGACAATGATATTGATCGGGAATTTTAATTAAATTCATCCAATAATTAATAATAATACCAACTGAATACAATATAAACCTATTTTAAACTCCAAAAAAATGTATTCTTACAATAGTGAAATTTTGTTGGCCATCAAACAAGAAAGTTTTAGTAAAAAATGTATAAAAATGCCCCGAAATCTTAAATCACAATTATTAATCATTGATGGATCCTGTTTTTTTTTTTTTTTTTGGCCAGAGATTCTATTTTGTATGTTGATAAATCTTGTTTTGGATATTGCATAAACTCAACGTAGAAAAAACTTTTTTTTCCAAAAAGAAAAGCCTTCTGAGGTCCCAGTCTGCCAAAAAAAAGCAATGTATACCATCGTATCAAAGGAGCTTTTATCCTTTCAATTTTCTTTTCTTCATCTTTTGTCAATTTTTTTAAAAAATAAATATAAAGTGCGTGAGGTATTTTATTGAAATAAATTTTACACACTTAAATAGGATTATTACTTAAATAGATCTCATATATTCTGTATTTATTTTTCTCTCAAATTGATTGAAGAAAAAAAAAGGATTCAAATTCCAATCAATGTGAGGAACTAGTTAATAAAAAAAGTCAACTATTTAGATAGAAGCCGGCCAACTCCACAATATTAGGAGATATACATTATTATTCAATCTTTAAAACCACCAACCCTAGTGTTGTCTCTCTCCCAGAGCAAGTCTTTTGCTCAGTTCGCTGGGTTTGGAGTTGGCAACCTTCCCTTTCTTTAATCTCAGTTTCTTTTCGTTTTCTTTTTTATTCTGATTCCCCCCTCCCCCTTTTTTTTTGGAGTCAAAGGACCTTGTTATATCATATAGGTGAAGTGTCTTGTTCCTTCTCTGTAAAGATTTCGATGTGTCATTTTATGTTTCAATTCTAGTGTTTCTTCGTTCTTCTAATTTAATTTCTGCTGGTCTCGTTAGATTTCTCGGGGAAGGGGAATGGCAATAGCACAAAAAAGATAGTCCAGAACAAAGAAATAGGTGTATTTCTTCAAGACACAGATATTATGATAGTAAGAGTTAGAGTGTTATAAGAATTGTAAGAATAGTACAAGATAAAGTGAAATGAAAGATACGAAGTTGTTAATGATATGGGACTCTAATTGTACTCTTCCGAATGGTAAGGTCCAAATTAGGACCTCCTGAAACTCAAAATATGAGGAGCACTTGCAGTGTTGAAGGTTTTTCTCTCTGTTTCTAGATAGTTTTCGTTTCAACCAATCAACTTATGTTTGTTTTTCTATTCGTTGACTCTGTTGTTAATGTCCCTCTACTTATGTTGTAGGGACGAGTATTATTCCTCTTTCACTTTTGAATAAAAATTTTCTATCTCTTGATAGAAAAAATCCAAGATATCAGAATTGGAAACTCCAAAGCACAAAATGATGTTTATATATCTAATATCTGATATATTATATATGTTTATGTCTCTTTATATATGTAGCTATTTGTATAAAAAAAAAATTGAAATCATAATTACCCATTTATTAATGTAAAAATTAAAATATTAATATAAGTAATAATAATTCATTATTTCACAGCAAGTTGTTTCCGAAAATTAATACGACACGTCCAAATTATTTCACAACAAATTATCCAGCTGCAAGTGAATAAGAGAAAGCATAAGAAAAAAAAAAAAAAAGAACTCATCTTGTGCTTTGCTTTTCTATTTAATGTTCAAACCAAAACCAGAGAAAGAGGATACACGCTTGACACAGTTTCTGACTTCTGTTCCTAAAGCCTTGAACTTTCAGAGTTTCTTCAGAACTCACGCAGACTCTAGCCCTTGTCCTTATCTCTCTGCTTCTTCCTCTTCTTCTTTTCTTCCTCTCTTCTTCTTCTTCTTCTTCTTCTTCTTCTTCCCAGAATTCCTGGATGATTATGCAGCCTGGTAGCAGAGAAATGCAACAAGAAATTAACTCCCTCTTGAACTCTTCTCAAATCCCTCTTCAGGACCAGATCCAAGCCTCTCAGTCTCAGATGCATCCCCAGCAACCAGAGCTTCACGACGATTTTCTCGACCAAATGCTCTCCAACCTTCCTTCCTGCTCCTGGCCCGACCCTAAGCCCTTCTGGGACCTCAATCCCTCCCCCTCCGACGACTCCGACAATGCCGCTTTCCACTACGATGACCAACCCAACTTGGCCTCTAAGTTCCGCAACCACCAGATCAGTGGCAGCTCTCCCGTTGCCAAGTCCGCCTCGGCGGACGCGGTGGCTTTGATGCTTCAGCGGCAGCTTCTCATGTCTAGAGGTGTTGCCGGAGCCAGCGAGTCTGGCCTGCTTCAGATGCCGTTATCTCTGGGCGCAGGAGGAAACTTCGAGCCTTGCCGAAACGACGTCGTTGACAGGTCGTCGTTCAAATCTCACATTCCGGTGAGTCTCATGGTTCATAGATATATATCAAGTTTGAAAATCAAGTATTTCGGTTTCGGATGGTATGGAGTGTAATTTTCTCGGAAATTTTTGGGTAATTTTCACAGGCCGGTGAGGGTACTGTCCAAGCTCTGTACAACGGGTTCGCCGGATCTATGCCTGGCGCCCATCAAGCTTCGAACCAGACTCAACATTTCCATCATCCTCAGGTTTTTTCTTTCAAAGTTAATTTATTTATTTCAAACATAATCTTGTGTTGGCTTTTATATTGGACTTTCGGAATTTTTTTCTTTGGTTTTCGTTCTTGATTTTCTTAAAAAAATTTTAATTTGAATCACGGGCAGAATTATGAGGCTTCAGGGGCTGCAACGAACCAAGCTCCGGCGAACGGAGCTCCGGCACAGCCAAAGCAGAGGGTTAGGGCCAGGAGGGGTCAAGCCACGGACCCACACAGCATCGCTGAGAGGGTACTGTAACTTTCTCTGACTTCAGGGCTGGCTTCATTAATTAAACTGTTTGGCTGCCGAGGAAATCCAGCCAAGAATTTCACGTGCCTTTTTGGGGGTGAAATTTAAAACGTTGAATTTCAAGACATTTATCATTTATCATCCCAAAATAGGACAGTGGCTTTGCTAGTTGCTATTTATTCTGAGCGGGCAAACAGGAAATTGCGTTAGGTTTGTTAATATTCTGAATCTGGATATTGTATATGGCAGTTACGAAGGGAGAGAATCGCAGAGAGAATGAAGGCCCTGCAGGAACTGGTTCCCAACGCCAACAAGGTAGCCTAATTGGATGAGGCTTTTTGGTAACATCTCCTATCTTTCTCATCCTATCATTCTGTGCCTTACTTCTGTATGTATGTATGGGGAATGACAGACAGACAAGGCTTCGATGCTGGATGAGATAATAGATTATGTGAAGTTTTTACAGCTCCAAGTGAAGGTGTGAGACTTCTCTCTGTTCTGGTAAATGCAATCATAAAATTTCCCATGATCATTTATTATCTTGTGGGGTAAAATGAACAGGTTCTGAGCATGAGCAGATTGGGCGGTGCAGCTGCTGTTGCTCCCCTTGTTGCTGATATCTCCTCTGAGGTACCCCACATGCCGCTGTCCTCCATTTTTATTAACTTCAACTGTGCTGTTATACCTTAGAAAGCTTGCCTGTTAGGTCTATGATAATTGATTTCAGTATTGTGTGTTGGTGTAAATAAATAAAATAGAGAATCAAGAAGATGTGCAACATCATTTTGTCAACATTGTCGGACTCAGTTTTCTCTTATCCCAACCACCTTCTATCTCTTCCGCTCACTTGGCTTATCGCTCTTCAATTCTCATATTCCTAATCACCAGAAAACGACAATTTAAAAAGGAGCACGCGTGCCCACTTTCTGAGATTCCTCTCTCTCTCTCTCTCTCTCTCTCTCTCTCGACCTCTTTCACACCCTAACAAAACCTTTTTCTTTTCTTTTCTTTTCTTTTTTCTCTCTGACTTTCCCTTCTCTTTCCGTCTTCTCCGTGTGATGATGATAATAATAATTATCATCATGGGGTGATTTGACTTTGTCTATTTCAGGGAGGAGGTGATTGCATCCAAGCCACCGCAAACGGCGGAGCCGGAGCCCCGCGAAATTACAACGGCAACCAAACGGCGTCGTCCTCTAATGACACACTCACCATGACGGAGCACCAGGTTGCCAAGCTCATGGAGGAAGACATGGGCTCCGCCATGCAGTACCTTCAGGGAAAAGGTCTCTGCCTCATGCCAATCTCCCTCGCCACCGCCATCTCCGCCGCCACGTGTCACTCCCGGAACCCCTTGGTCACCACCGCTACCAACCACCACCCGGCCAATGGCAACGGAGGAGAAGGACCCTCCTCTCCCAGCATGTCCGTCTTGACCGTCCAATCCGCCACGGCGGTTAACGACGGCGCCGTTAAAGACGCTGCCTCCGTTTCCAAGCCGTGAATGATGCCTCCGTTTACAGATACAAAAGGACTGAAAGTGCCAAAAGACAAGAAAATGACGTGGATCTCTTTTTAAAAATGTGGGCCCCATCTAAAGTCTACGGAAATAAAGCGTCACTCACCGTGTGGGGACCTTTGACGACGCCGTATTTACGTAGACTTTGGCATATGCTAACTTTCGACCACCCAATCACAACTCTCCACCACCACTTCCTCCGTCTTTGTATTTTTTTCCTTCTGGCTATGGCTTTTGGTTCATTATTTTTATTTTCTAGTACCTTTTCCTCCTTCCTTTTAAATTTGTAAGTGGGCCTGTACTTGCTTTTGTTATTTCGATGATTGTGAAGCCATTATTATTGTATTTAATTAAAGCTAAAGTTAATGCAAATTAATAATGAGGAAATAATTACGGGTTAGATAGCCTTTTATCCAAAAGGGTTGGCAGCTTCAACTAGTAATGTTTTATCCTTATTTTTGCTTTTAGATATTTAAAAAAGAAAAAGTTGTAAAAGCCAATCACTTCGGGATGAGGACAACCGCACTTTGGAGTTATGGGAGTTGGAAAGTTAAATGCAAAAATGGCTTAGGTATAGGTCAACGGGCAATGCCGATCGTTTCATTCATTGAATCAAATACTATTTCACTTTTGCTGAGAAGGTGTGAAATTGATAATTTGGATCTTTTTTAAATGAGTATATGATAAAATATTTTTTAAATATAGAGGTATAATGACGTAGAAAGTGTGAATATGCATACAATTTATTTTTATTCTTTTTACTTACTCTTTTTTCTTATCTTAATCTATTTATGAAGTATCTTACTATTTACTTAGACTCGGATTCTCCTTGTTGAACAATTGGTCAATTGTTTCATTGTTTTAAATTTAAATGGTTTAGATCTCATAATGTTTTATTTATTTGGAAAATATTAAGAAATACATTATAAAATTATTTTTTAATTATGAATTTTAAAAAAATAATTAAGTTTAAAAAATTAAAATCTAAAAAATCCAAATTAAAGCAACGGATCTGTTTTGTCTCTACTAGGATCGCCGTCTGTAAAAATTGGAATGACTTTTTAGTTCGAACTGCTCCTTAAAATTCAAGTTAACAACTCTGCTTTAAACTTGGAAGGGCTAATCGAATAAGTGAAGGCATTCAATTAAAATGTTAGGAATCTGTTCGGAATATATATATATATATATTTTTTTTTTTTGCATTGAGCTTTGTCTTCAATTATAATGGCTTTTTTAATTTTTTAAAAAATAACAATAGATCCCCTAATTTATTAGCTCTATTATTAAAAGTCTCTTATTGTTTAGTTTTAAATATTTTAATAATATAAAATTACTAAAATTCTTTTTTATTTTATTTTTTTTACACTTTTCTTAAATCTTTTTCAACCAATTTATTCATCCATGGAATCTGCAGTTCCGCCTTGCATCTTTAGTTCATCATTGAGAGTTTATTTGATTCATTCGTCAATATAATCTGTGATGTAATTTGTATCAATATCTATCATATTTGTATAATTATTATTTAATAATATATATCTTTTTATTTTTTAAAATAAAGATACTAGTACTATTTTTTATACGTTTTTTTTTCTTTTTACACATTTAATATAGGTCCAATTAAGCGGTCCTAAATGGTCCTGTGAACATGGATTTGAGGAGGATGATTGTTAACGATTTTGGGGATCCACGTGGCGGTGGCATTGAGAGCGTTTAAAGGTTGTAAAATTCGAACACCATAAATGAATAGATCGTTTGAGAAAGATAAAGGAGAATAAGAAAAGAAATATTAAATAGTAAGCAAAATATTCTAATAATTTTATATGTTAAAATTAGATAATAGGATTCTTATTGTAATAAACCTAATAGATCAGTGGATTATTACAATCTTTTAATTTATATTAGAGGGAGCATTATAATTAAAGACAAAGATTAACATAAATAACCGCGTTTTAAAAAAAAGTTAAAAAAAATACCACATGCTACTATTGACCTTATTTGAATAAATTAGATAACTAAACAAACAGATCTTACAAATTTTGCCGGAAAATTATTAATTCACTAAGCCCCAACTTCAGTATTTAATACCATAAATGAAATTAATCAATATACTGAGAGTTTGATCACTGGCGTAACTCTTAAAAATGTTAGATTCCTTTAAGAAATAACAGTCCTTAGACAATCTCAAGTGGATTATGTCACATTAATTAATGTCTATCATCAAGACATAGGAAGAAATTAGATTAGTGATCTTATAATCACTTTGTGACGTATGATAGGTAAGTTATATTGATTAGATGGTGCTTGGTAGTTGACCCTAAACAAGTAAGATTAGAAACTTGATTGGTGATCAAGCTAGATGGACTGATCGTTTGGCACGTTGATATGGAGTATTGGTGATTGTAAAGTATGTTTAGTTGCATGATGATATATATCTCAAGTCTAGTGCCTCATCTAATCGCCCTTTCTAATCACAACTTAAGAGGTCCTAGAAATGGAGGTCTAACTTAGTCCTACTTTATATTTCAGTACCTCGTTGACCTCATTTTATGTGTGATTATGCAAAATTCAACAATCTCGAATTAAAATTAGTTTGGCTTTAGTTTCAAGACTTTTACTCCATGTAAAATAATGACGAGTTCCCTCAAGCGTTCATAATGTCTGCCATGTTATCTTGATGTTCCAAACAGGGGATTGTACCATTTAGGTTTTTTTCTTAAATTTTTTCTTAAGAGGAAAGTTGTTTGCTTCCCTAGGTCAGTATTAAAAAAAAAGGGTGAATAAGTGCATATTGTACTTTAGAGTATATAATGCGTAAATAACAATTATTTGTAAAATATATGGCTATAATACTTTATTTAAAATATTAAAAATCTCCTTCTTTCCTCCCACTCCACAATTGATATTATAGAAACATTTTGATTGATATTATAAATTTTGAATGGGATAATGATTCCAATTTGTTTTTGACAATCAAATAAGCAAAAAATCATATTTTAACTTATGTTTACACTGGGAAAAAAGAAGGTTTAAAAAAAATCAAAATTTAATGTCAAAATATGTAGTAAAAAATGATATTTGAGAGTATTAAGAGCTACAAGTAAGAAAAGAGAGAGAAAAAATCAAGCTTTTATTGAGTGAAAATTTTACAGGAAATGAGAGAGAAATTAATATTATATATATATATATATATATATATAAGAATTGTAGTAGATATAATGGGCTAAAAAAGCTTGTCCAACGAAAAAGATATAAATGCAAAAAATAAAAAATAAAAAATATATATGTTTTTAAAAAGTTCAAATATAAAACATATTAAACTTGAGTCTTTTTTAAAGCTGGACCAAGCTTGAGCCTTGCACATATTGTAATAAACTTTTTTTTAGGAATAAATATGTAGTTAAATTTTGTATTAAACTTTATTTGCTTCTTATTATTGATAGGGAAAGATGTTAAAATTTTTTAAATAAAAAAGTAGCCAGTGATGAAATTCTAAATATCAAAGGAGATATTACTACTTTGCTAATTTATCCAAATAAGGATTATTGATACAGGAAAATACTGAACTTTCAAATAAGGAAGTATGTTACTAATTATACAACATAAACTCTATTTGCTGCATGTATAAATGACCAAGATACATCCACTTACAATCCGTGGTGCGCAGGCTATAAGTGTCATCTCATTGCCTAAAAAAAGTATCATATATTCATCAAAGTGAAATGCCATTTGACTTGGACAACACAAGTCCTTGACCTTAATAATACATAATACTTGTGTGACAACCAATCACCCAAAAACAGAAAAAAAAAAAAAATGAATTTTTTTCAATAAAATGAGTGGGGCCCAAGCTTACTTTTTATTGAATTTTTTATGAACTGAACCTATTTTTAAATGAGTGGTGGTTAGTGATTAGATATAGTTACAAGACAAAATAAGAGAAGAAATAAGTGAAGGAAAAAAAATATTAAAAAATTTAAGTACTGTTTTTATACTTTTGCAATCAAGTTCTATAATAAAAACATAATATGTGTATAATTTTTATAACTCAATATCATATGATTTGATCTTTTAAAGAATTTATGACATATCTTATATTTTTATTATAAAACTTATAAATAAAAATATAAAGAAGTATACTTAGGTATAGTCAAAAGAAAAAAAAAAGGGTTTCTGTCTTGTATTTTTAAAAAATTAAAATTTTTAAATAAAATAATTAAGATAGTTTCAACTATTTATTATAAATCGTTAGAATTTATATATTTTACCACAAACAAGCTACACTTTGGACAATCATGATCCAAAAAAATATAAAAATGCATTAGTTTTGAAGCTTATAAATCCTTATTATTCTAACCGTCAAACAACATTTTTTATATTACATAGATTTTTTTTATTGGGGCTGAATTCCATAGATGCTCATGTGAAGATATAACTGATTGGCAATTTTTGAATTTTATTTTATTTAGTTGCATATTGTTAGTGGGATCCAATTAGGAGGGAAGAGAAAGTTTTAAAGAAAAAAATATACTTTTAGTTCCTTAATTTTACTTTCACTTTCACTTTTTTTTTAATATTATTTAGTTTAAAATTAATTTTAAAATTTACTTTCTTTTTTATTTTACTTAATTCTAATTTAATCCTTTAACTTTAACTTAGATTTTACTTTTGTTCTTAAATTTAATTTAGTTCTAAATTAGTCTCCTAATTTTAATTTATATTTTACTTTTATCCTTTAGTTTTATTTTATTATAGTTTGACTTTTGATTTTCAAATATTACTCATATATTTTTTCCCTTTCATTTTTTTATTTGTTTATTCATATGAGTAAATCCTATGAAACGCAATAATTTTTATTTGGATATTTAATTCTATGTCTTATGCTTTTACAAACTAAATTGATTAATAATAAAATTAAGAAATAAAAATAAAATATAAGATAAAGTTAAAAGATCAAATTAAAATTAAATAAAATTAAAAGATAAAATTGATTTAAAGAAGGTGTATGATTGGCTTAGATGGAAATTTATCGTTAGATGCTTGGAAGACATATAGCTTCTTAGTTGGATGATTGAGGTTATTAAAGCTTGTATTACTACCCCGAGAATGCATTTGTTGTGGAATGAAGAAAAAACGGATTGTTTCATACCCTTTCGGGGAGTCCGTCAAGGGGACCCTTTATCACCTTACTTGTTTGTTTTGGCCATGGAAAGGTTGGATCATATGGTTCAATGGGGGTTTTGAACGAAGCATGATTACCATTCAGATTACGGAAGGACGGGGTGGACATATCACATCTATTTTTTGCTGATGACTTATTTCTATTTGCTGAGGCGAGTATGGACCAGGCGAGTATTGTGAAAGCTTGTTTATATGACTTTTGTTGAATTTCTGGGCAGAAAGTTAATGAAACTAAGTCTCGTATTTTTTTTCTGGGAACGTCAATCATACCAGAAAACATAAAATCAGTCATCTTTTGAGTTTTACTCTAACAAGTGATCTGGAAAAGTATTTAGGGGTACCTATTCATCATAAAAAAGTTACAAAGAGTACGTTTCAACATATCCTTAATAGGATGGATAGTAAGCTTGCTAGTTGGAAAGCGAATTCTCTCTCCTTGGCGACAAGACACACGTTGGTTGCTTTAGTGGTTTTTGCAGTCCCAGCTTATGGCATGCAAACGGCCCCTTTACCATCTAATGTTTGCATGGACATAGATAAGAAATGCAAAGCATTCCTTTGGGGAAGTAGCAATCAGAAGAGAAGATGTCATTTGGTGGCTTGGGAGGATATATGTCGAAAGAAGGAAGAGGGAGGTTTGGGTCTTCGGGAATCTAAGAAGCAAAATGAAGCTTTCATGATGAAGCTAGGGTGGAGTATGATGAAACGTAGAGATGCTCTCTGGGTACGTTTCCTAAAAGAAAAGTATAAATGTGAGGGCGACGTGGTCCCTAAGGTTGAACGGAGGAGTTCGAAGTCTCAAGGTTGGAAATGAATTAGAAATGCATGGAATGATACATGTAAAGGGGTGAGTTGGAAGTTAGGTAAAGGGAACCAAGTGCGCTTCTAGAAAGACAAATGGTTAAACCAGCACGAGTTCCTACAAATGCATGCGTTAAGGGATTTAATAGAGTAGGAAGTAGAGTTAAAAGTAGCTGACTATAGCACGGTCGGGAGGTTAGAGGTTGAGTGAATTAGAAGGTACTCTTCCTAGTCAGATACTGAAGGAAATCGAGAAGGTGCATGTCAACCTGGCAAGTAGAGCTTCTATGAGATCTACTGGAATGGGACGTCTCGTGGTAACTTTACGCTCAAGTCTGCGTATGAGATTATTGTTCAACATGATCGAAGTACTTCATCGAGCTTATGAAGAAAGGTGTGGAAATTAAAAGTACTACAAAGGTGTAAAACCTTCTATTGGCTAGGTATTCGTGGACGGCTACTAACTAACATGGGTAAGAAATCAAGGGGACTGTCAGCAAGAGATCTTTGCCAAATATGTGAAGAGGAGAGCAAGACGTGTTTGCATGCGCTATGCTTATGTCATCATGCAAAAAAACAATAAGAAGAACTGATCCTAGCCCCGCTTGCTGACCGTTTCTTTTCTTTTGATGATTCTGCTAAATGGGTAATGTGGAATCTGCAACAAAACTTAGACGTGGATGGAGTAAGTAAGGGTGTTTATTTCGTTGTCGCATACCGAAATATTTGAATGTCCAAGAACTTGTGGGTGTTCGATGGAAGGAGAGAACGTCCATCGAAATGGAAAGTGAAAATGATTGTTATAGTTGCTTGGAGTGGGAAGGAGCTACAGGCAACCCAGTCTAATCAGAGACTGAGCTCACGGTGGGTTCAACCTGAGAGGGGTCAGCTGAAACTCAACGTAGATGGAGCCTGGAGTAGGCGAATGCAGAGTGGGTCGTGTGGGGATGAAATTTGTGATCATAACGGTCAGTTTATCAAAGGTTTTTGTGTGAATTTGGGATGTAGCAGTAGCGCGACAGTGGAACTCTGGGCAATCATATGAGGCCTAAAGGTCGCGTGGGATGCAGGCATATAACAGCTAGTAATGCATAGTGATTGCAGTGAGATAATTAGTTAGATAAAAAACTCGGTACCTATTAATGACCCTGCTGCTGATCTGATGAAAAAAAGTGAGAAACATGCTGGGGAGAGACTGGGAGGTAACTATAGGTTGGTATGAGTATGGAGCTAACAAAGTGACAGACCACCTCGCTAAAGAAGCTTTGTAGGCGCCAAGTGGCTTTGTGGGGTTTGATTCACCACCATCTTTCACCACGTAACTTTTTGATAAGGAGGGAAGGCTTAGTGGACCTGCGAGTGTTTAGCTTGTATTGTCTTCCTTGTTCGTTGATTTGCTTATTTTTTATATAAAAAAAATCAAATTAAATTAAAGAACAAAAGTAAAAAACAAAGTTAAAATATCAAATTGGAATTAAATGAAGTCAGAGGATAAAGAAAAAATTTTAAGTAAAATTCCAAAACTAAAAATATATTTTTGTGAAACTTTGAATTAAATTATTAATTTATTTTTATAACTATTATTTTTTAAACCTAATTATTAAATATAAGAGTTAGGTGGAGAAACCCCAGTGAGCAGACTCGTCAAATTAGTGAGAATGAAGAAGATTAATTGAATTTTTCTATTAAAAAATTAATTGAATTTATTTTTTAATCAAATTGGAATCTACTTTTACATATTTAATTGGCAAATTAGTATTAATAACACAATAAAGTGCTTGATCGAACCTTCTGCCAAGCTTTATCTACAAGTCGCACTATGACATCATCCACGTCTGTCTTGTCAATCAATTTGACGAGTTATATTTTGTGCATGGTTTATTTATTTTGTATATTAAATTTGGTATTTCAAATAATCTTATGGCAAAATTCCAATAAAAGATTTTAAGTTGGCAAAATTGATTATCAAAAATCTTTTTATAATTTAATTTTTTTAAAGTTATAATTAAATCTTTCTAATGTCACAACTAGTTCCTTCAAAAAAATAACTTTTTCAAATTTAAAGTTTTTAACTGAAATTTTTTTTAATCTTATTTGATTATGATATAATATCTAGATATCAACTATCTCAAATTTTAAATATATTATTCATATTATATCAAAGTGGGAATATGGCATGGGGACTTGGCTTGAGGAAGGTTGAGTGAAATAGTTGACCACTTGATGCTCCCAATTGGATTGATTGGTATAAAGAATTAAAAAAAATGATAAATGACACTCATATTTTTGGATTAAAAAAAAAACCTATTAAGTAACGAACATAATAGACATTATATATTTAATTGTTTGTGCATTAGAGATGAAATTTGTTTCTCTTTATATACTAAACAAGTCATAATCTTATCTTGTTTAATTTTTGAGCAAATATATGATTTAGTTTTTAAGAAATAATTTTTTCATATTTTAATTTTTGAACTTATTTTTATGGGAATTAATTTTTCAAAATTTAGAGCTAATTATTAAAGAAATCCTTCAAAGTATAATAAATATACAATTTGATTCAAAAATTAAACCATTAAAATATGTATTTTTGAAAGGTCAATTTACATATTTATTCTTAATTTTTCGTAAACATAAAATTAAAATGACTGGATATCAAACACTTGTTAGGTTAGCTTAAATATATTGCCTTCAATTCAGTATTTAGCATCTTATACCAAAAAATCAAAAATAACTTCTATAAATTTTCTTTGACTTTAGACAGATCTCTTCTCTATTTCTAAAATATATACAAATTTTTTTTTAAAACAAAAAGTTATTTTATACCTTAGTGTAATTTTAATTTTTTTTATTATTTAGTTAACTTAAATACATATTTTTAAAAAAAATAAACAAAATTAAATAAAGAATATTTCGGTCAAAAAATCTAAAATTCGATTAAAATGTATAATAACTCTTTGTTCTATGAACAGTTTATATATTTTTTAAAAATAAAAGAAAAGCTTTTATAATTTCATCAAAACTTAAAAAAAAATCTCTTTAATTTACTCAAAAATTAACGTGATACCAGTTCAAAAAATGCTACACCAACACAGGGAGGTATTGCCATTACTATTTTTATTTTTTGGTAAACATTACTATTGCTATTAGCAAACAATTGCATGGACTACTCATAACTTTTAGCCTAATAGCCAATGGGCTTATATGGCAGATGGTCTAGGTTCAAATAACCAACTGTTTCAAGATACCAGAACTTGCAAAACCCGTCACATTTTGGGCCGCAAATCATATGAATGGGGTTATAAAAAAGATAAAGCTTGAGTTTAATTCTTAAGTCCTTTATTATTATTATTATTACGGTAAGTAAAAAAAAATTTTACTGAGTTGAGAAAAAAAACATTTTCTCAATTTGGATATTATTTTTTTAAGTGTATTGACTAAGTTAAAAAATAAACGTACCCGTAATAGTTAAAAAAATAGAATGTTAAATTATAAAAAAAAAATAGAATAAATTGTATTCACCTTTTTGAGTTTTGTTGAAATTATATTTTTATTTTTATTTTTTTTCTAAAACATATATTATGAAAATAAAGAAAAAAAAAACTCTGTAATTTTTATAAAACTTAAAAAAGATATATGTAATTTACTTTAAAAAAATATCTATTATAATAAAATATGTACCTAAATTTTATCTTAAATAGAAGAGTAAATTAATGATTTCTCAAAGTCCATTTGGTATGACAAAATAATAATTCAAGAAAAATGACATTAGGAAAAAAAAAGGCATTTAAACAAGTCTAGATCATCAATTAATGACCATGTTTATGTCATGTCTCATAGTCTATTAAGGGACTATAACTTTGTTTAACAAAATAGATATTTTAATTGAGTAAATAAATTGAAAATCTTATTCCTAAAAAATAAATTAAAATGAAAATAATCTTTAAGAAACAAATGATTAATTTACTCTAAGAAAAAGTCACCTTTGTTAATCAAAAAGAAAAAAGAAAAAGTCACCTTTAAACCAATTTGAGGTTTTAAAGTGCAAATTCACATTTTGGGAGACTACGCGCTTGGGACCATTTTACTATTAGTATAAGAGATTATCCTCTTGGGCTCAATTGTCATAGTTCGGACCCTATCACTTTCTCATCTCCCAATCTCCCCCCCCCCCCCCCCCCCCCAAAAAAAGAGGAAAAAAATTGTAACACCATCGTATCTTGGTGTGATAATGCTAGGTATAGAAAGAAAAAAAATAAATAAATGAATGTAACAGATGGGAAATGACTATAAACCCTTGTATTCTTATTAAAAAAAGGGATAAAAACTTTTTCGAATTTGATTGAAATTATACAAACTTTTTCATTATTTTTAAAGTATATATTAACCTCTTATAAAACCCAAAAAAAAATCTTACACTTTAATTTAATTTTAAATTTTTTTAATCAAAATATCTTCCATTTGATTTTTTTATTAAAAAATTATATATTTATGATAATAGTAGATATTTTAGTCAAAAAAATAAAAATTGAACTAAAGTATAAAGTAACTTTTTATTTAAAAGAATGTTTATATATTTTTTAAAAATAGATGAAAGGTCTATATAATTTCAATATAACTAAAAGGAGATATGTAAATTTTAAAGAAAATATACAATTTGATCCAATTAGGGACTAACATTTGGTGAACTATAAATTTTAAAAAATCACTCATGTGAAGAAATCAATTCAAGGATTGAAGTTTTATGCAATATATTTTTTAAGAATCAAATTATGTATATATTTATTTATTTTTAAATAAAATAATTAAAATGTGCACGATCTTTAGTTTGAATCATATAGGTGATTCTTTGTTTGGTAACCTTCATTGATTAAGGTGCATTTTATCTCAATGTTTGGACAATTTATTTGGTTTTTAATTTTTTTCAATAAAAGACTCTAATCTTTAGAATTGGTTACTAAATTTAATATCTAATCAAAGTGTCAAGTAAATAAATAATGTTCAAGTTCGTAGGTTGGTAATTTTGATATTAAAAGTTGAATAGAATGGGATGAAAAGCAAACATTGCAAGAGCTTTAATGATATAAAGACTTTAAAGAAATGATCTATGAAAGACCATATTAAAAATATGCCTATCTATTAAGGACCAACATAGGGCTTTTTTCCCTAGTTATTAAAAAAGCATTTAATACATTGTCATTTTTTTTTTTACCCTAATAACTTATATATGAGTCAACATCTTGTCTTTGTTTGCTATATCAATATCAAAGATGAGTAAGATATGTTATAGAGACCTATGAAGATGTCACATTACTTACCATTTGACTTTATTAGCTTTTATAAAATATGGATAGTTTTAGATAGATTATAGCTTATTTGGTACAAGCTCTGTGAATATAATCTCAATATATAAGTTTTGTATAATATTTATTTTACTTTTATTATTATTATTCAACACTTTTTTATTAATTTTTTAAAATAAGGATATAAGAATTATTTCCCTCCTCAAAATAACTTTTTTTTTAATTTTTTCTACAAACGTATTCTTTTTATATTCTTTGTACCAAATGAGTTTTAAAAAAAATTGCTTTTACCCTAACTTCTTTATATTAGATTGAAAATTAATTTGCACCCCATTCCATTTTATCTTTTAATATATATTCTAACTCATACTTGTTCTAGAGCTCTCTCTTTCTTTAATTCTCCTATAATAAATGCTGATAAAATAGGCAAACATATAAAAATTTCTCAGAGTTTGTGATAGAAAGATAATCAAGTGGCACATCACTTTAAGCCTTTTTACTCATTAATCTTTATTAATCCAAAAGTCTTTAAAGTCTTCCAATTCACTTTAATATCTATATAAATAATAACACAAGCAGATATCATTTAACATTAGAACACATCACAAGAAAGTCATCAAGATCATAGGATTAGATGCCACCACAAATTCTCATAAATAATAAGTTGTAAACCTGCAAACTATTACTCTAAACCAACAAGGAAAACATAGAATCATCAATGATAAATATCATTATGCAATCCAGTCTGCCACAATAGTACTCTACTAGAAAACACAAGTATAATAGTAAACCAAGGTTAACAGTCAACTTAGCAAAAGTTCAAATATGAGATAAATTTTCTCAAGGCAATTTGTATACAAGTCTAAAAGTTACTAATAAAAAAAATACATAAAATATTATAAGAAAAATAAAATTTAGCAAAGGACAATTCCCTCACTATATAACTTCAGTGAGAGAGTAACTAGTCCTTCACCATATACTAGTCATTAAGTAGCGAAGGAATTTCTTCCTCCTTAGTCTCTCACCAATATTCCTTCCTGGTTAAATAGTGAGGGGATATCCTTCACCAATTTTATTACTAATTTTTAATCAATTCCCTCACTATTATGTGAAGGTATTGTGATGGAATATCCTTTGCTATATAGCGACAAAGTTGTGAGAGAGTATGCCATGTTATTTAGCGAGGTAATTATAAGAGAATTCCCTTGCTATGTAATGAGGAAATTCCCTAATTATGCCCTTATTAAACCTTGGTACAACTGAAAAAATTTGCTTAGAAAGAGGTTTAAACTCCTCTACTTCTTCAATGACACTAAACGACTTACTAAATGTTTCCAATCTTGATTTATCTTTTCAAGTTTTGAGCTAAAATAAAAGTATGTTCAATAGGTCACACATCACGATCTTGAATGGCATTTTCATCAGTATGAGTGTCCATACTATTCATGATTGTGAATTGCATCCCATTGAATGCAATTTTATTTTAGTTCAAAACTCAGGAAGGATAAATCAAAGTTAGGAATATTTAGTAATCTACTTTGCATTGATAAAGAAGAGAGGAATTTGAGCCTCTCTTTGAGCAATGTGATGTGTGCATATTCTGAGGATGTACTTAGGGAAACTCTAGGCTTGACTTTGATTTTATAGGGACTTAGGTTTTCTCCAAAAGTGATCATCTTGTGTTTGGGATAGTTCCTTATATCAGCATTGGAATTTTATTATATATCGGTAGTACTTCGAGGATGTTCTTAGAAAGCAATGTCATTTTTACTTCCTAAAGCTCATCCTTGAACTAAAATCATTCCAATAAATTAAAGTTAGGAGATTAAAATCATATCCACTTCCTAAATCATATATTTAAAAAAGGAAGGAACAAAATCCAATATCTTTTATTTTATTTTTGTTGTTTTTGCTAGATATATAGCTTAGTTATAAGAAAGAAATTACAACAACACATAACCCTAATCCCTTAAAACATATAAGATAATATAAGTAATGAAGAGACATTGCATGATGGTAATAAAACCGACAATAAGAAGTTGTCTCTTGTGACAACTTACAAAAGGGTACACTATTTAGCATATTGTCGCGCTCCTACATAATTACATCAAATGTAGTTATCTTGGCTATAAAAACCTATTTTAAGATAATGAAATCAACACTACACACAAAATATAATTCTTGTTCATTTTACCCCCAAAACTTAGTAAAAGCCATTATAAGCCACAATCCTAGATGATGGGAACCAAATGAAGATCAGAGGAAATGACTGACAACGATAAAAATGGCTAAAGAAGATGTAAGGATTTGGGATAGAGGTAATGACCGCAAATGTGATTTAAGGAAGAAAGGAGATAAAGGAATGAAATTGATTTAAAGGTTTAATGTTTGAGTTTTATTTAAATTTAGTAAGGCATCGATGAGGGAAATTCCCTCATTAATTCAAAAAATATGTAATTAGTGAGGAAATACTCATCGATATTCCATCTTTAATGACAAAATGATGGGTTAATGAGGGAACTTTAGTGCCAATAATCCCTCGCTAGTTAGTGATTAATTAGCAAGGGATATAATTCCTTGCCAAAAAGCAATGAGTTATACCTTCACTAAGCCCTTGCTCATTGAGTAGCATATGTTTCTCACTAGTTTGTCTTTTTCTATTGTGAAAGTATGTAGTTGCATTTTGAATAACCAAATAATAAACAATAATTTCATTAGGTTAAATAACATAAGTGGCTCAAACTTGGCAGAAGGTAAGGTATATAATTGATACACACTTTTACAATTTTGTTTTTCTCATAATTAGTTTATTTAGTATAATTTATGTCTTATTATAATTATTAATATTGATATTGTGTTTAAGACTTAAATTAAGAATTATGAGTAATTAAGTTAAAATTAGAAAATTTCAACATTTTATATTTCTAACCATTATTGCTTATTTTAGGTTTTATTAAGTTAGAAGTCTAAAATATGAATGAAACCTTTAAAGAAGATATGGAGGACATTTAAACTCTCCAAAATGGTATCATGGGCAAAAACTCATATTCATTTATGCCTTTAAATGTGGTCTTAAATTTTGATCTGAAAGGCTATCTTAATCCTGGTAAGAGTGGGATTTCTAATCAACTTCTTATTCTTTAAAAAATATGTATTTAGGGTTTCCAATATTGGAATAAAATGATTCAAAAGCCCAAAATCATCTATACATCTAAAGCTACAACTTTCATGAAGGACCCAAATTAAAATACGGCTATTTTGGAAAAGTAAATAAATTGAGAATTTAGGACTTTGTGTTTAAGTGGATTGATCAAGTCAATGTTGGTTTTTAGCCTATAAATTAAGTTGTAGGCCTTTGTTTTATATAAGATATGATGCACTAGAAAGCTAACATCTAGGGTTACATCTTTTGTGAAAGGAGAAACTAATATCTAGTTCAAAATTAGGGGCTAAATCAAACAACAAAATTAAAAAAGTGGATCCTAATTGAATTAAGATAACTCTTTATTCTTAGGAGATAATTAATGATATCTTTGAAAAATAACTTGAAACCCTAGGTAACCCTATATCAAAGGTGTTTAAATAGACAACCAAGGCCAGAAGAACACTCACACTACAGTTAGGAAAAAGCTTTGGAAATCAAGAGAGATAGTCGTGTGATATGAAGTTCTTCTTGCTAGTATTACACCAAGTTTGAATATTTTCTTCCTTGTTTTATTTTCTTCTCTTCTTTTACCTTTCTTAGTTCATGAATTTAATATCTTTTATTATTAGGATGTTAGTTTTAATTATGAATAGTTAAACTTCTTATTCTAAAATTTAGATGAATCTATGAACTAAATAGCCTTAATTAAGGATTTTTTTGGTAATGTTTTATTCAGGTTAATTTATTTGTTTGCATTTATTTTTTTATGAATGAGTGATCAACATTTATTATCTAATTTATTGTGAGAGGTCTAAGAGGCTAATTGCAATAATAGGTCTATAGACTTAAGAGATCAATTTTATAAAAATATAAAATTGAGTTTGAGCAATTTAGAAACTATGTGCATGCCAAGTAGCTATACATAAGTTAACCCCTTTGCAAAAAAAAAAAAAAAGACAAACAAACAAGTAAACAAAAGTAGATGGCTCTAGTTTTAAAAATTTATTTAAATGTATGCTATAAGATAATACATGCAAATATAAGTTTGAAAATATGATATTCTTCTAGGCCTTGGAGAAAAAACTATCCACTATAGTTTAAAAATGTAACTACTACAATTTATAAATGTCAAAATAAATAATGTTTCAGCATCTTATATTTTTGGAATATGTTCACACACTATACTATTGTCATGCTAATATTAAATAAAACATAAGTGCATGAATATACCTAAATAAATATCATAATAATTAATAAAAGGTGGAAAAGCAAAGCTAAAGTATGCACAAGGAAAGTAATATAATCTTTAAAGTGTATTAAACTCAAACCTTGAGTCATCGTTAGTTGGTGAGAGAGGCCATAAGTAAGCCTGGGATTAATGGCCAAGAAGTGGTAAGTTTTCTTTCTTGAAACTCAATGATAAGCTCTTTCTCTTGACATCATCTTGGGTATAGAACACAAGAGTAATGGCTTTATCTTGATTAGTGTTCAAGTGAATAGTTAAGTATACCCTACTTGACACAATAATTCTTGCTTGATCCAAACCTAAACATATTTCAACCTTAATATGGGATGGTTCTTCATTAAATGAAATCGTTTATAGGCATACATTACTTTTAATATCCATGATTGCCACACTAATTTGTGAGCAATCTTCACGATTTCATTATTACCAAGTGGTGCATTATAATCTATGTCAACCTGATTCAACATGCATGTAATTACCAATATTTTTAACAAAACAAACACGTCTCCAAATCGAAGTTAAGTAAAATGCACCAGAACACTCAACGCAGTTTTTGACTTTGGACAAAGACTGTTTATTATACTATGTCTAGTGTACTGGGAGGATCATTTTGGGACAATATTGACAATTTAAAGGATCATTTTAGGAATTGTAGGAAATCCAAAAGGACCATTTTAAAACAAATAATGAAAAATGAAACATTGAAACATTTGGAAACAAAAATTGGACAATATATGTCAGTGTTATTGTTATATTTCTTGTATGGCAACTGACTTGTTCAGCCTAAAAATATAATATCCATGTAAGCTATAAATTCTCATGGTAGGTTTTTCTTTTCTTAACTATGTGGTAGTCGGTGTAGTTGTAAGGAATTGATTCATCTTCGACACTTAATAGGATGATTAGTTAGAGAAAGTGAATGGGTAGTTGGATCAGGTCATAGGTGTAAAAATATTGACTTCACACCCATTACATCATCGAGAAGTATTGAATCATAGAAGGATAGGATGTTTGTAGCAATAAAAGGAAAAGGATTCTCTCCACTTTATCTTTCTTTCTCCAACTCCAAGTATTGGGTGCAGACTTGGGTAATGTGGCTTTTCATTTTTTAGTTTAAATTGTGTGGTGGTTTAGTTAAGTATAAGAAACTTTATTCATCCCAAATAGTTACATTATAACACTTCCTTAGTTACATATTAACCTACATGCAAGTAAGTTTATTTTATTGCATATTTCATCATTTATATACCCACACCCATGGCATCACTAAGAAGAACAAGTTCACAGAAGGAGGAGGTGTTTGTAGGTTATAGCATCTCGAGGTTTTAGCTCCTCTGCACTTCATCTTTCTCTCTCCAACTATAAGTATTGCCTAACAATTCACTTTCTCTTTCTCGTGTATAAGCTTGAATCCTTTTCTCTCTCCTTTTCGCTATGGTGGTTGGCTTAACCTTTTATATTTTTTTTAGAAGTCCAAGACTCTCGAAGTCTAAAAGCTATTTGAGCCCCGATTAATCTGTCTTGAGTTGGATGGAGCCACTAAGAAGGACACAATTCTCCTAATGCCTATTTTCTCTGTTCACAAAGCTCGAGCCCAAGATCTTGCATTGGTGGTGGTTCGCTTAACTTTATTCATATGGGGCATGCATGAAAATAAGCAAACAGGGTTTCTTTGAAGTTTGCCAAGATATGTGTCAAATTTTTAATTCAAGGTAACTTATTATAGCTTATTTCCATATAATGTGGACCCCACACACTTGTTAAGCATGAATGCTACTCTACTTGTGGCGTCTGATGCAACAACCAAGATTGTGGCACTATAAAAGGGTCTATAAAATATTATTTATATAGTTTCTATGACAAATTTGCATATCAAATATTAAGATCTTAAATACAATAATATTTTATACATTAATATTCATAGCACAATATCCATGATACCATGTATTATGAAACTATAGTATACCACACTCTTCCTAAAAATAATTTGGGTTTAAATGAATGAAATATTTTTAATAAAGTCTAATTTCAGATGATATGTGAGTCAAACAAATCAGCCTACAACTTTTGGCCCATTTTACCATTGGTAAAACAGAATGCACTCGTTGGACTCAATAGAATTTTTTTTTTTTTATATTTTTGAAATAGGAGTAAATTTTGACTTATGAACATAATATAAACATTTACTTTAGTGTATGACATGTGGGGCACTGGTTCACTTGATGGTCCAGTGGAATTGCATGAACGATGAATGGAATAATATATAATTAGTATTTGTCAAGGTGTGGAAATAGGTACGATCATGAGCTTTTCATCATGTTGCAGCCGAATAGATGCCCACATTAACCCTAGATGGATCCGCAAGTTTTACCTATTGGAATCAGGGCCTAAATACTTCTTTTTTTTTAATTTTAAATGTTTAAATTACAATGATATAATACTCTGACCCATTTGGTTCACTGCAAGATAAATATAATATATTTATATAATTTTTATTATATTTATATATTTATTATTTTATTTATCAAATTACTATTTGAACTATCAAATCATTTTTTTCAAAATGAAGGATACAAAAATTAGTTCTTATCCTACCTATGCACTTTTTATATTTTTTCTCTTTTATATTATCCAATAAAAAAGGCCCTAAGGAAGGTTTATAAGTTGTAATTGATCTTCATATGAAAGTTGTTGTATTTGGATCCTATTTAAAGATACTATTGTTAAAATTTGATAATTTTAAATTATACATATTAATTGTTTTAAATTATATTAATTATTATTTAATATATTTTATTTTTATTTTTATTTGAAATTAGCAAAATTTATACAAAATGCATCTTGTCTTGAAAAAAAATTGAAGATTTTAAAATTTAATGAGACGAAATTAAATTCAAATTTTCTTTTATTCAAGAAAAAATAATAATAAAAGAAAAATAATGAAATATGAAAGATAGAGATCACATGAGTGACTCTCGTTGAGTCGCATTCAATGCCTCCTTCCTTTTTTAACAAATGTTATCTGACAACGAAATTAGAGTTTGAATTTATTACCCATTTGAAGTGTTGACTTTATCTGACACATACTTGTGATATACTCCTATGTGGGTAGAATGAGTGCATCTATTTGCCATGTAACTGTAGTCGTCCACCATTAATGACGCACTTGATGACTGCCTCAAAGCCCTGAAGAAAGAAGCGTGCCTGCCACTGCGGTGATGGTGCCGTGCCATATTATAATGAAGAGGTCAATACGATAGCTAATTAGTGGTGCACCATATCCTTACGCATGAAGCAGAAGGACAGTGCTGCCTCAATAACTTGACTTTGATGATTTGTTTTTTCAACGTTTGACTTCTGTAGATTCCTCAACTTGACCTTTTTTTTAGTGCGTCGGACTAGGACCAATAGGAGCACCTAAGCAATCACTTGTATGTGACCTTCTCTTAGACTTTCCAAACTCTGAGACTTTCACAACAACTTTTGTAGGCAATGTTTAATAATCAATGAAAAAAAAACACATAAATATGAATTAGAATGAATAAATTACGTTAAATTTTTTAGTTTGGTTAAAATATACTTGATACCTTTTATATAAAAAATATCATTCAATTTTTTAATATTTGATATATTGTAAAAAATATTTTTTTATTATTTATTATCTTTTAATGAAATTGACATTTTATACAAAGATTTATTATTTTCAAAATTAAAATTATTTGGGTATTGTTACTGTTATATTAAAAATAAAAAATATTATCTAATATTGGAGTTCAACATTATAGTTATGTATCACTTTGACTAAACAGTGTAGCAAAAAAAAAAAACTTCAATTATACAAACGTCAACCAAGCAAACAATAAAAAAGAGAAAAAATAATAACAATGTTTTAGGAAAGAAGAAGGAAGAGTAGTGCTTTCACCTTAAGAAATATATTTTCCCCCAAAAATTAATTTAATTGAAGAAAAGTAAATGGTTGAAAGATTTTTATAGCATAATTTAAATATTAAAGAAACCAAGTAATTTTTTTTTTAAGAAAATAGATGTGTTAGCATGGAGGAGTTTTTTTTTTTTTGTTGATAAGTTGACATTAAGGGGATGACAAAACAAAAGGAAGATAACTTAGTTAAGTATCAAGGGAGACCATATATGAGCCAAGTTGGGATTGTGCTTGGCGTAATCATGCATTAGACTTGGGTTAACCAAGTTTGTTCTTTTTTTTTTTTTTACTTTAAAGGAATTAAAAAACTTCAAAAACTCATATCTTTATAAATACTTAATTATTTTAGGTATATGACTACTTGGTTTGATACATCTTTATAAGATTTACGAAATTTAAAAAAATGAGTTTAGAAAAGGAAATAGAAAGAAAATGCAAGCATAGAAGGTACAATTTTAAAAAGTTATAACTTGAAATTTAGTAGTTTGTTTGTGACAATTTTTTTTTTAAATATTTTGGGTCATTTTTTGATATGAAAGTGATACAAATGCTAAAGGCAGTTTGTCCTCTTATTTTTTCCAAAAAACACACAATACATTATTCTTATCTTGTTTTCTTTCAATTAAATATGATAATCATATTCAAGAGGGGCCTAACAGAGGCTCTAATCTTTCAACTATTTATAATTTGTAAAATATATTTAATAATTTTTTGCTAAAACTACAAAATGGACTCTAATTTTTGTCCCATTGAAGTCCCTTTTATTATTATTATATACCATTAGGCTAAATTAGCTCCCCTAGCCCAATTTTTCTTTTTTTTTTTTTAGACCAACCTAGCTTCCACCTCGATTTGGTTGCGTAGCACCAGGTATTTTAGGTCAATGTGCACTCATGTTGAGTGTAAAGATGATTTATTGCTTAAAGTATTAGGAGCTACAAAATTTTTCCACTATGAACTAAGGGAAAATTGGATGACTTGTAACCACCAATGGACAATGATACTTTTGATAAGGTCATACATGCTTAAGAATTTCTCAATTTAGCTTTCTTTTTTTATAGCTAGGAATTCTATGCCAAGCGTCATCTTGTCAATTGTTGTTAGTCTCCTTTATGGTTATGTGAAATTGTCCTAATAATATGAATTTTGGTAATATAAATTGGATAATTTTGAATATATGAGGATATTAAATCTATAATACACCCATAACAAGATATGATTTAAATAAAATAATATCGCATTGTTCAATAAATAATGTAATAGATAATATCTACCTAAACAACATTTTTTTTCTAGTTTCATTGACAAAATAAAAAGGAAAAAAACCCATATATTCTAGCATAAATGCAATTCATTACAAACAATTCTCATTGAAAATAGGTAATTTTTAGAAATTTTCATATCTATTTTAGAATTTGTCAAGTTTTGCATAACCTAATACAGGTTATATATACAATCAACATGATCATAAATTAAGATAAGACTTTTTTAACATATTTTTACCAAATAAAAAAATGATCAATAATAGATAGTTGCATTTGAGTAGATTGTGTCTAATTAATTTAGGCAATAAAAAAAGACAATATTTGTTGGTGTTAAGTGTAAGGCAAAAAAAGATTGAGTTTCGCCTAATTTTAGAATATTGTATTACTTAGTTTTTGAATGAGATATAATAGATTTTTTTTTTTTTTTAGTTAAGAGAGGAATCAAAGGCTATTTGTAATTACTAGTATATGTTGTATTTGCTCAAAATGAAATGATCATCTTTTAAGGATGGCGATTGATTGTATTGATCTTATTCTGTAATTTAAAATTTGTATCCTTATACACCTAAAAATATATGCTAGTTATTGCTTGATTCATTGGATTTTGTGATATCTCCTTATTTGAATGACCCTTGGCCTTATGAACTAAATTCCTATAAAAATATTGGGTCTAAAAAACTCCCATAACATTATTGCTTTCTATATATAGCCATTGTTCACACTCCCATCATGTATATTGTATAGGCAGATAGTAGTTCTTACCAACCCTAGAGGGCCTGCCTTACTACACCTCAACAATTTCTCATGCATTGATTTTTTTTGTTCACCAAACGATAGGAAGATTTAAAATTCTCAAAAGAAAAAAAAATTGAATGCCATCTCCTTTAAATATATTTGAATTTGATTGATACCTATCTCTTTTTTCCTTTTATAACTAAACAACAAAAGTAAAAATTTTTAATAATATATTTACATGAAGAATTAAACTTGATAACGATTTATCACATTTTAAATTTTCTATTTACTGTTGCTTCTAAATCATATTTTAAAAAATGATTTTTGACTAAGAATTATCTTCGTAATTATTTTAAACATATGAAAGGTAAATATTTAATTAATTTAATGAGTTTTTACAAGTGCATTTATTAATAATTTTGCATAATAATTATTTGATTAGTAAAAAATTTAAATAATATAAATACAAATACATCTTACTAATGTAGTTCAATTAACTTGAGATAAAATACTATTAATAATTTAATGTAATTTTTTTATCAATACATATAAATAGTAGAAATATAGATATATTTTATAATGTAATGTAATTTAATTTATACAATTTATTAAGATGCTATAAATAATTTAATAAAAATTAAATAATATAACTTTTATACTTATGATTCTACAAGATAAAATAATCTCAGCAACTTTTGAGTATAAAAAATTAACCAAAATTCATATCTAATTCATTATATCTTTATTATAAATTTTTTAATCAAAACATAATAAATATATAATTTTTAAAAAATAATATAATTGATTTATGCTTTTTACGTATATAATTTTTTAATTAAAATATATATTTATCATAATTTAATTAAAAATTATATATTTATTATATTTTAATAAAAATTTAATAATAAAAATATGAATAATTATAATTAAATATAATTTAAAAAAAAAAGAAAGTAAAGCGACAAAAATAGGTAAGAAAAACTGATGCTTTGTTGCCATGCCTAATGTTCACTAAAGTTGGGATAATTTGTGTTATCAAATTATTGTTTAAGCAGAAGTTGGAACTAGGGCCAGATTGACGAGCTTGCAGTTATCCTCCTCGACCGCAGTGAAGAGCTGTTTCTTGGAACACTACAATCGTACAAACTTCTTGTCCTCTGACTCTTCTCACCAAATTTAATGGATGCATGCTGCCTCATATTATTGGCTCTTTCTCATCTTACCAAGGGAACAAGATCTAAAATTATGAGCTCTGCTACACAGTACACACTCTATCTTAGTATTTTAAGGAAAAATACCTCCAAGATTTTAAAAATAGAACAAATTATATGTATCTTTTAAATTTTATTTAAATCATTTAAATATTCTCTTTATTTTTAAAATATATATTTTAGTCAACTTTTAAAATTTTTCTATTAAAATATCTTTTATAAAAGTAATTAATAAAAAATATTTTAATCAAAACATTTAAAATTAGACAAAAGCATATATTTTGTTTCAAAATAATTTGTGTGTATTTTGAAAATAAAATAAAATTTTGTGTAATTTTAACAAAATTAAAAAAAAAATATTTAATTTATTCTTAAAAATAAAAATATCAACTATAATTTAATTGAAATAGTTAAATGACAATCGTATTTAAAATATATGTGTTTAATATATTAATATTTATAAAATATCTCCTACTATCTAAAATATCAAAAGACATGAAGTAATATTATTTTAAATAATATCTTATGTGCTTAGGAATCTTGCTTCTACGAATGCATGCTGGCTAGTATTTTTACATGGTACTCTCTTTGGTTTTATATATAAAAATTTTTTTGAGATTTGATTTGGTTTTATATATAAAAAATAAACTACCATATTAATTACAATATTCTAATTATGCTCTTCATTAAATAAGTCATTCAAATTATGAGTAGTGGTGGTCATTAATTTCAAGGAGAAAGTGCACATATTAAATAGGAGTATTTTTTAAAAATAATTTTTATTTGAAACAAAATTAAAAAGATTAATTATTTTTAACTAATTTTTTTAATAATCGTGAATTAATTATTTATTTCTTATATATGAGACTGGATGGAATATATTATACCAAGATTTTGGATGTGTATATGTTTATGCTTAGTGTATTGATATTTATAATATTTGATATTAGGGTTGTACATTGGCATGCCCCGTTTGGCCTGGTGTTGTTCAATTAAATTGGGTTAAAATAGGCTTGTACAGACAGAAATTTGGGGAGGGCGAAGCTGGTCTGAAAAAAAAAAAGGTAGAATAAGTCAGACATATATATAATATTTTAAAAAAATTGAGATCTAAATGAAAAAAAAATATTTTTCTAAGGGCTATTTGGTATTTTTAGTCAAAATTTTTGAATACATTTTATAAATTTTAAATAGCCAGAGAATTAAAAATCCTTACTAAGTCTTTCTTAAAATTGATTATTACATTCAAATAAAAAGAGATAATATAAAAAAAAATATTTTTAGAATTTAAAAAAATTAAAATTAATATAATAAACATATATTTTTGAAATAAATAAGTGGGGTTGGCATCACATTGGGACCAAAAATTATACAAAATAAAAAAATATATATATAACTTTTTAAAGTTTCACTTTTTCTACCTATAATTTTTTTTTTTTGGTTTCCTCTTCTAGATGCATGTGTTTTTATGTGTAGATTTTATAAGTTATATCAAAACAAGTAATTATATGTTTAAAATAATTAAATAATTACAAAAAATATAAAACTTTAAATTTTCAAAATCCTTCAAAAAAAAAACAAAAAACAAGAACCTAGTTAGATTCAATTGGCCAACCCAACAAACTCAATTTGATTGAAACCGAGTCAAACATGAGCCAAGTCGTGCGCCTTATTTCTTTTTTTTAAGCTCGGTTTAAATTAAACTAGCCACGAGCTTGTGTGTTCCCTTATTCAATATCATATAAAATAATATCATTTTAAGTAATATATTACAGATTCTATCTTTTTTATTGCATTGTTAAAATAACAATATACTAATTAACTACACCATAATTAATTTACATAACACTTTCAAGTTAAGCTTCTTTTTTTTTCTTTACCATTAAGCAATATATACCATCTTTCCATGGGGGAAAATTGTATTTCAAACCAATCATTTTTTTTCAAAGAAAGACTTAACAATTTTTGGTCATAGATGTCTCTTACTTAAATTGTGAATGATATGATTTAATTAAATTTTATTAAGTGTTTATTATTAAATTTGTTAATTAAACATTAATATGCAAAAAAATTTTATAAAAATTATAATTACATGGTGTGAAATTGTAAAAAATTATTTACTTATTATATTTTTATTAAAACATTTAAAGTAAATTATACAGACTTTCTATAAATTTTGTTAAAATTTTACAAATTTTTCTTCTATTTTCAAATTATACGTAAACTTTTTTTGAAACAAAAAATTTTACTATATTTTTGTCTAATTTTAAATTTTTTAACTAAAATACCCTTTACCAACCTAAATGTATACTTTTTCAAACTAAAAAAATTTAAATAAAAAGTATAAATTGAGATTAACGTGTCTGATAATTTTTTATTTTATAAAAAATTGTATATATTTTAAAAACAGATGAAAAACTTATATAATTTTAACAAAATTTAATATAAATGTATGTAATTTACTCAAAATTTTAATGATAAATATCTACAATTTTGTCATGTAAACAATTTGTGGGCTGGGCATTTAGGCGTACCATGGAGTCCACGTAAAGCAACGCTTGCTTTGTTTGGAAAAGATAGCAGCACCAGATATTGTACCTTTTCTTATGTGGACTTTGTCATATATGTCTACCAAGAGATGAATTTATGGTTAGAGAGAGCACTTCTTTTCTTTCCAAATTCAACTCTGTCTTTTTTTTTTTTTTTTAAATAATTGTTGGAGACAAGGTCCTAATCATGCATCTAGTGACGAAAGAAAAGTTTGACGCAGCATTCTAATTAGGAAAAGTTAAGTGCATGCACTGAAGCACATAGTGGCTGTTGAATATCAAAACAACAATAATCACCCCACTAAATTATTATTATACTTTATAGTTTGACCATTATCTCTAATTCTTTTAGTTAGAATCTCTTTAAAAAATATTACTTTCGATGTTATATATAAATTTTTTTAGAGTTTAATTCGATTTAAAATATAAGAAACAAACCACTGATATTTAATATATTAATTATAATATTTTAATTATATTTTTCATTAAATGAATTTCTCAAATTATACATAATAACTCTTATTAATTTTAAGAAAAAGGAATACTTTTAAAAAATAATTCTTATTTTGAATAAAATAAAAATAAAAATTATTTTTAATTAATTTTTTTAATACTCATAATTTATTTATTTTTTTATATATACAGAGATTGTGGTAATTTTGAAACAGAAATTATTCCTTTGAGTACGTTATCTTATAATAAAAAGTAAAATATACTAAGCAGAAACAACTCCCAAAAAAATCATTTGAACAAAAATTAAAAATACCATCATTGCGATAACCCCCCAACAAAAAAAAGGAATTGTTGAAATGGTAGGGTTCTATCGTGTCTAGCATTACTCGAGGCATTTTGATTTGGTCCTCAAAACGACAGAGGGGGTCCCCCACGACGATAATGGGCATAGCTATGAACAATGACCAGGGCCCTCTCTTGCTCACTGTTTCACACTACCCAACAAAACTCGAATTGGACACGGGCCATATTACGAAGATTTTGATTTTCAGATCACCATTTTTTAAAAATGTATAAAAAATATATTTTTAATGTAAATTAGATGTTTCTCTTTGTTATTTAACAAATATATATTAAAAAATTAAAATATAATCAAAATATCCTTAAAAATAATATTAAGTGATTTCTTTTATTAAGAATATAACTTAATAAAAACATATTTTAACTTTTTTTTAATATTATTTATTTTTGGTTGAAAAAATATGTTTAATTTATTCTAAAATTTTAATAAATTTATGATAATACTTATATTTATTAATATATATTTAATATATCTATTCTAAAATTAGATTATTATCTATAAATTAATTAAGTTTAAAAATTTATTTTGTGAATAAAATCTTTTGTTTTTAATAATTTATTTTTATTAAATAATTTTATAATTTTTTAAATTTATAAAATTGATTATTTTATTTAATACTTGTCATATTATAAAAATAATAAATTTAAGAATATTTTGATTAAAATAAATGAAAGTGCAACATGTTTTTTGATTTTTAAAAAGGGAAATGTATATTTTTAAAATATAAAAAATGTATAATAAAAGCATTTTTCAACGAAAAATTAAATTACCATAAAAAATCAGTGGAACATAATTCTTCCTTCAAAACTATCTATGACCGACTAATTCAGATATTTTGAAGTATAAATTAAATGAAATATTTTTAAAATAAAAAAGAGAGACAAAAAATAAAAATATATATGAAATTTATTTTTTCATTTTTATCTACTTCATCTTTTTTTTAATCTTTTTTTTTATTTTAAAAAATCTTTGTAATCTCCACACTCACCGATCTCCCACTGCCAGAACCAATTCAACCCTTCTATTTCATCTCCACCAATGCCCATTTGACACTCACATTCACCAATCACTACTCACTATTTCTCAATTATTTTTAATTTCATTTTTCATTTTTCATTTTTCCTCCACCCGCACAGTATCTGACTATCTGCTTGTGTACTATTTTGTCCCCTTTGCCGTCCTTGTCCTCTTCGCGAACCTTACAAAGTCTCTGTTTAAAGTAGCCCCATTTTCACACAACGGACCTAATCATCCCCTGCTTCTTCCTCTATGTTAGTAGCTACCACTGTATAGAGTGCCTGCAAACGGAAAAGTCCCTCTTGCAGTTGCAGAGGGAATTAGTAGCTATATCTGTAGAGGGGGTGAAGGGGATACTAGATGGAAGGAGAAACAAAGGGAAGATGGAAAGGTGTTTGTGGTTATGCCTCAGAGAAATTAGAAAAAAAAAAAAACCCTTAGTGGGTGTCTGATGAGAGTACTGTGTAGTGTATATATAGCTGAGCGCAGAAGAAAGCTGTGGTGAGATTGAGGTTTTGGATCTGACTTGATCAGAGCGAGAGAGCATATACTACCCTTTTGGTTGATAAGAAGAGGCACGCACACACACAAGAGATCAATGACAGAAGAGAGTGAGCACTCTGCTGGCAATTGTATGAGTTCATACATTTGCAGGTGTGTGCTCACTTTTCTTTCTGTCATATTCTTATTTCCCTTTGTGTGTTCTTCCCTCTTTACACGGAAACCTTCTTTCATGTCTTTCTCTTTTCTGGGCTCTAGAGGAGAGAGAGTTTTACTTACTTCTCTTACAAGTTTGTCTTTTTTCACTCTCTCAACTAGATCGTTACGTTTTTGTGTTCATATTCATGTCCTTGTCTGAGCCTCTCCTAGTCAATACTGAAGGGTTACAAAAAGCATAGTGCATTGATGATGATATAGCCCTTGAAATGACATATCCAAGAGGCCTAGGTAGGCGCATCGCAAATCTATTCTTATCTACTTAATTTCCTTCCACCCCATCTCTTATAATCTAATAATTTATCTATAATCTAATAATCTTAGTCTCTAGTCTAATTACTATACAAAAAAAGGAGCGACAACTAGAAATGTATATACAAGCTGATTTTAAGTCCAAGTTTTTGGGGTAAGAGCGCGCACAAACTTCTCTATATCTGTTTACAATCAGAATCTTATCTTTTTGTGTATTTAATCTTTTTTTTTCCCTCTATAAATTAATTATACCCAAGGATATTAATTTTTTTTTTAATATTATTGCGTGACTTTTGATGGTACTCTCTCCATCCGGAGAGTAGAAACAGAAGACCCAAAAGGAATTCTTGAAGGTACGCTCTGTTACTGTTCAATTATAACGGAAAACTGTATGCAGCTTCAGTTTTATCAAACCCTTATTTTCTCTTCTTATTCACCATGCAAAAAGCTGAAGACCCAAGTTTTGCCCATCTAAACTTGACTCTTCCTGGGTTTGTTATTTCCTTTTCTCCTTATATTTTCTCCTCTAATGGCATTTGCGCAGAGTTGGAGGAAAAAGGAAACTCTTCGGAAAGTGTATCAAGCGGCTAAATATGGGAAGATTGTGGTCTTTCCCTTTCTGGGGTGGTATGCATTTATTTCGTACCGTAATTGAAGGATTTAAAGATGCAAGCTTCCTTTTACAGGTTAGATAATTTTCTAATAAACAGATTCCCTGAAATTTTTTTTCCTTTTAATTTTTACTTGAGAGCAAATATTCCTCTTTTTGACTTAATGTGCTTGGATTTGGTTATTTATACAAGTAAATTAACCTCTCAATATTGTTATCACAGAACTTGTTTGGCGTTAGGGGGCAGAAACCTGCTTCACCTATTTCCAGCAGTATAATAGCTCAGGTAACATTTCCCGTATATAGTATTATTTTTGTTTAATCTGCTGTTTGATAAATTAATTTAGCCTATGAAATTAGTCCACTTTAATATGGATTTTGTTGTTTGGATCTGTCTTATTAATTTAGCTTTTTAATCAGTGGTGTGAGTACCTGTGATTCTGTGGATGTGCTTTTTATGTAGTTCTAGATACAATTGGGATTTCAATGGAGGCTCTAGAGGTCCCGTGGTTTATTTTAAAACAAAGCATGTAACGTTGAGCTTTTTAATGATACGGTCCAATGAGGATAAATTCTTAAACCATGTCAAGAGAGTTGTCCCTTCTGCCTTCAGATGTATTTTGTTTTGTTTTGTTTTGTTTTTGATTTTTCTTTTGGGGGCGTTTCATTAATACTGAATTTAAAAACTTATCTGATTAAATATGCTGCTTTCTGAAAATCTCGGTCTTATGACCCAAAAGAAGGTCATCTAAATTTCTTAGGTGTTTTTTATATGGGTAAGAATGAAAGTCTAACACTCATAAGTAATTGTATGATGTTTTGTGTAACACATCTTAAAGTCGTGGAATTTGTTCTTCGATTTGGGATGTGTAAGAATCAAATCTAGGAGCCGTTAGCTACATCGTTGTCTTATCTTGGCATATTGGATATTAAGAGAAATTCAAGATGCTTGTATTTGGTAAGCCAATATCATGTTAACATGCGGCCCACAAGAAACTTGGAGACATAGAATGCCACCATTTTGGGTGGTATGAGATATCATAAAATATATTATGGAACTTATATCCTTGAATTTTTACCTTTACTAATTTTTATAAAATACCAATTGTAAAATTGTTGTTATATTTTTCAAATGTCAAAACAAACACAAAAATCTAATATACCTATACATTATTATCTTATAAAAATATAAGATACCCATGTACTGTATAGCTCCCTTCGGTGTGTGTTCAGAAAGGTAAAGGGTTTGAACATTACTGTCCTATTTGGTACAATTTATATTGATTATTTACAACATTGTTCCTAAAATTTTGGGTGGCATGAGATATCACCCAAAAATTATTGGGGATCTTATATAGCTTACCTTCACTAACTTTTATAATATACTAGTTATAAAATTTCTATGATGACTTTCAAATGTCATAACAAACATGAAAAATTTAATTAAATACCTATACCTTAGTAGCTTGTACAAATGTATGATGCCCATGAATCAATAGCTCCCACTGGTGTGTGTTAAAAAATGTAAAGCACTTGACTGTTACAGTTTTTATTTGGAACAATTTATATTGATTGTTTACAACAGTGTTCCTAAAATAATCTCATTGAATTGCCACATATGTAGTAAAAACCCCCAACTCGACCTATGCCATGTTAAAATTGCGTAAGCATTAAGTTACCCCAACAATATCTTGTCATAGGCAACCCTTAAAAGGAATCTAAGACTTGAAGAATTCATTGGGACATAAGCGTGGTAGAGAAATTCGCTCATAGATACCACAAGTTATATATCCTAGAAATCACTATATAAAATTGAAATAGGAAAACATGGAAATAGTTTATATATCTAATGTAGATTTGTAGCACAGGATAAGGAGAAAGAACACAATGTCGTTATAGCCTGAGGAACCTTGGAAGTTGTTTAGTTGTAACACTAATGTGTGTTGCAATTAAGTTAAGTGGTAACATGGAAGACTGTATAATTGCAAACTGAAGTGGTGTCTTAAATCACGTCAACTGGAACTCAGGAAGTTCTATTATATCTTGTTTGTCTGAAATAGTATATAGGTCACTTTAATTTGATCTATCTCGCAACAGGAGACTGTTGGTTTAAAATGAATATAGTGATTTATTGGTTATCCATCATTAATTAACTTGGAAGCTCAGGAAGAATATCGATGTTTGCTTAGGGTTTAGTAGATGAGGCGTTCCAAGTATCTTTCATCACTAAAGTGTTATATATTAGTAAACTTCATTGTCTAGGCAAGTCCCTTGCCTTTTAAGAAATCGGAAATATGGTGAGGAATTCTGCCTCTATTTCATTGTGTTACTAATTATAGGCAGTGAGATCAAAGTGGGCAGCTTTCTCTCATGACAGTAAGTAGTAATGTCATTAAGCAGTTTGTGATGGTGTTGGTGGATGGATTGTGCCTGCACAGACTACCTAGGACTGTGTATGTCTGGAGATATGTTACTGATGGTTATGGCCTTTTGTCAAGACAATTTTACAGTTAATTTGTTGTGACTTGATTTATAATTACATGTAATTTCTTCTAATATTTGTTTGAGAATCTTTATTCATTAGTATCCAACATAAGATATCTTTCTAACAAGTAGAATAGCTGCCAAATTACATTTCTCTAACATATATAGAACAGCATCTCAAATATGGAGAATGTGAAAATTTGGTTCCGCCCTCCCAACGGCATGGCCACTGTGACAACTTGATTAATGGATTTTTTTTCTTCCATTTATTCCTAAAAAAATTTTGAAACCTTTTGTGATTCCTATTATCTCTTCGTAATTTATTCATGGGATTCACTTACTTAATGCTCCTCCCGTTTTTATGATACAGTAAATATGTTGACCGTGTACTTATCCATCTGACATCTCTAGTTTTTACTTTTTTTTTTTTGGTCAATTCTTATTTTTAGTAACTCTTCACTTTCTTATGGTGTTGCTGTCTCTTTTCTTCTCTTCTCTGCCACTTTCTCCTCTTCTGTTCCTTTGGTCTCTCTTTTTTTTCCCCCATTAGAAATGGTTGACTTCAACCTTTCTTTTTTTTTTTTAAAATAAACTTTTTGGTCTCTTTTTTTAATTCATATGATAACTTAAAAACTATCTTCAGTCATCAAAGAAGAGGATAGAAAAGATAAAATTAGAAAGAGTATCTGATTTCTATTTCACAAAGAAGGGAAGAACACTAAGCAGGTGGGTCCCATGAAATAAGTTACGATGAGATAATTAGTGAGTTATAAGGTAAATGTGGACAGTTTTGCAATAAAAATTTGCGCTGCGGCAATACCGTGCTGTTTGCAAACTTTATATTAGATATTACCAGTAGCATTTATTCACTACAAAGTCAATAAAAACATGAGGATCCATCTAGAATCTACTTCAGTTATTATAGAAAAAGAATTGTTAATGAGGGCCATGCGGCATTGTTTTTAGCGTCTGTTTTACTCTTGAAACTGCTGAACTTGGATTGCGCCGTTTTAATTACTAGGTAGAAATATCAAAACTTGATTTCGATCTTCTGGGCATCAAGCAAGTTCCTTATGCAGGGAATTTGAGTTTTTGGCTTAGAGGAAGCTTAGCCTTCAGCTGGGTGATTGTATTCTGTGGATAAACAAGTGATAGAGGTAACTCCTACCAGCTTGAGTCTAGTTGATTTAGCCTTGCGTAGGATATTTGGCTAACAATCTTGTTGCCCTTATCGTACTGATGAGTATAGCAAGTAAGATATCATGGCTGGCCACTGACTTTTGGGTCTACCTGCACTTCTGCACTCCCTAAGACTTGACTGAATGAGGAAATAAAGCATTCAAGTCCATGGAATTTGTTGTTGCTCACTGTAAGGTTAAAATTACAAAAGGAAATGTAGTCCATGTTAAGGAACCTTTCATTTTGAATTTTAAGTTGTTAGGTGAAGACTTAGAAGCATTTTTTATCTTTAAATTTCCCTCCTCTCAAATTCCATTTGGGCTTGGGTTGTGGACAAAATCCATACCTACTACTGTTGTGTTTTGAAATTTAATCTAGTCATGCAAATCCGGGTAAGATGGGTTGAACTCTACCAGTTAGCTGCAAGTTCTGATCTGATGTTATATGAAAGAACCATTCATCCTGAAAAGTTCGATTGCTAGGAGAAGACTCCCATCTCAAACGATTAAGAATAAATGGTTTCAAAGCTAAACTAGTTGACATAAGCCCTTAATTAAGACATCGTTCTAAGCACTGCAATTTTTGTTAAAGCATTGTGCAATCTTATCAAAGGGATATAAACTAAACCAAGATGCTACCATATTAAAACATGTTAGAAATATCAAGTGCACCTGATTAGGAATATACAAGCTATTGTCACATTGTTAGACAAACTGACTTTTCCTCTATGTGGCAGTTTGAACAATTATCATTGCAAAGTCATAACTATATGGCGGTTTGGTGTGTGCTTGAATCTAATTATTGTTTACATCATTCACTCGTTTGTGGTAATTTAGAAGAGTATAAGCAACTTTATCAGGTTATGATTTCATATTTTCTTCAATATAATGTGAAGAATGATAAACCGTGTAAGCTTGAAAATTTTTCAGGAAGTATGATTAAATGTCACTATGTTGATTTGATTATACCATTGAATGCAACATTTAGTTTAAAATTTAGGTCATAGTAAAATTCTGCATTAGCTTTTGCAGGATTTCAATCTCAATCTAATATGCATGGTATTTGCTGGGTATACTTATTGGCTGAACTATGTCACAGATATGACAGCCTCTTTAACTTCTTTGTCTGATAATTCTTTTTTTTTTTTTTTTTGACATTTTTAATAAATAATTTAGTAAAGAGCCACTGGCATTGGTACCTTTGTTTAGTTTTCCCTTTAGTTGCACTCTTAATTATATGATTACTCAGACTTAGTATGTTGGAATACATGTCTTTTAAGATTCAGTTACTTCTTTCATTTTTCTTACCTTTTTTATGCATTCTGTCTTTGGAAAAGAGTTTTGAAGTCAAGTTGGATGTTAAATATGCTTTGCAGTTATGCATTTTCACTCATGGTTTCTTACTGCTGTGTCGTTTTCTTGAATGCTTGCTATTCTAAATTGTCAGAATACTCAAGAGTGTAACATTGTTTTCCCTCCCCTTATATGGGCTGTATATATTTGTAGTGGATTTTTTTTTCTTTTTTGTTGCATTATTTCGATGATTATTTCATGCTTGGAAAATATTCTGTTATTTTTGCCATTTTAATTTGTTTGCTGTATGACTTTTTGTTATCAAACATCTTTTAATAACATGGATCTTCTGGATTTCTCTACTTGTGCACATCTACTTTTATATCAATATATCAGAATTATAGTTTTGCAATTGAGAAATTTTTCAGATAGTCAGCCAGAAACTGCTTTTATGGTTTGTCATTAGTATGTTTTGATGACAAGCATTAGTTTACTGATAGGACTATATTTGACAGATTATCGGGTATGCACTCCCTGCCCCTTTTTCCAGTCTGCTAGGTGCAGCTAGTTTTTCCTTATTAATTCCAATTCAGTTATTTACATATTACATTCACCTTTCAGTTCAAAACTACATAGTCTGAAGCCTCCCACATAGCAGTTCATTCGATTAAGAATCTAAGCTGTCTTTTCTAGGTATTAAAGTCTCTTATCGTTACCCTGTGACTTCAAATAGATTGAGGATGCTGATAAATTGTAGACATGACATGAGGAATTCCAATATGAATGTATTGCAGAAAAATTCAGGATGCACACACTCACATACATACACATTCACATTTTGCAAAATGAAGAAATGTTACTTAAATGGTTTTGCAGCAGATTTTTGATGGAAGAGAACATGTCAAGCATAATATATAGTGGTGGGGATAATGTGAGCACCGAAGGTTCAGATTCAAATAGTGACAGTTATCCCACCTCTGCAAGCAAAAATGTAGGACATGGCGGCAATGAATCCCTTAATAAATTCAAGGGTATTGTGCCACTGCAAAATGGGAACTGGGGTGCACAGATATATGCTAACAGCCATCGGATTTGGCTTGGGACCTTCAAGACTGAAAAGGAAGCAGCTATGGCTTATGACAGCGCAGCTATCCAGCTTCGCAGTGGGGATTCTCACCGGAATTTTCCTTGGACTAGAATTACTGTCGAGGAGCCAAACTTCCAGAGTCAATATAGCAAAGAAGATGTGCTCGAGATGATAAAAGATGGTTCATACCAACCAAAATTCGCAGAGTTTCTAAGGGCCCATTACCGAATTACTGAATCAGGTATCGGCGGTCTCAACTTTTCTACGATGCAGAAAAGAGGAGGCCTCTCATGTAAGCTACTTTTCCGAAAGCTACTGACACCGAGCGATGTGGGGAGGTTGAACCGAATTGTCATCCCCAAGAAAGATGCCGCTACGTACTTCCCTGAAATTTCTGAAAGAGTGGAAGAAGATGCAAAAGCCGGTGTGATTGCTGATGTCCAGCTAGATTTCTTCGACAGGATGATGAGGTCTTGGAAGTTCCGGTACTGCTATTGGAAGAGCAGCCAGAGTTTTGTGTTCACAAGGGGTTGGAGTAGGTTTGTGAAAGACAAGCAGTTGAAGGCTAATGATGTTATTGCCTTTTACTTGTGTGAATTTAAAAGAGGACAGAAGATGGTGGAGAAATTCTTCTTGATTGACCCTTTTAGGGGTGAAGACAGTGGTAGTAGCTCAATAATTGAAGGGGCTGATCACAATGTTGGGTTGAAACCTGAACTGTGCTCTGATGTTGAGAAAAAGCTTGAAGGGGAAATGATGGAAATTGACCCACCAAGTAATGTTGTGAGGAAAGGGTTTAGACTCTTTGGGGTTCAAATCAATTGAAGGAGGCCCTCTTTATATTATGACATATTGACTATAATTATTATATGATAATAGAGTTAGGGTGAATAGTCTTTCTCCATAATCTGACGCTAGAATTGCCTCATCCTTGAGCTTGCTTTTGTGCCATGGGGTTAAGGATTTTTAGGATTTTATAATTGGAGCGTTGACAAACTCTGTCAAGAATACTTGATATTTGAGCAACCTTTAGAATAATGTAATGAAGGGTTTATATATAATATTTTCCTGTTGATATTTCAATTATCGTGAGATCTCTACGTGCCATCTTTCTTGTTAAATCAATACTCATGTTCATATTTATTTTTTTTGGGGGGGATATTGGAAGAACATCTTTATTATCGGCTCTAACATCAAACTCATGTTCATTTTTTGTTTGGATGAACCACAATGTGGACTGATTAGCCCACTTGCCAAGTTCATCACTCATCTATACTAATTGTTTCATGGTTTCCTTTACACTAGATTCAAATTACCAAACTATCAAATTAGATCCACCCACTTGGAAAGGTTATTGCTCGACAATTGGTAATAGTATGTCGCTAGCTTAATCTGTGCAAAGGTTATTATACTCTCGAGGACTTCGCCTTCCAATTGATTATAAAAATTACAGGAAACTACATTTTTCTTTTCATTCAAAATTTAAATACCAAATCAATATATTAACTTTAAAATATAACAAAAAGGACTACATAATTTTATTTGTGATAATATGGCTTGACCTACTGCACCATTGGGCTTACGGTTTTTTAATTCTAAAAATTATGAATTTAACGTTTTCTTTTGCATAAATTGATGGTAATGATATTTTTATTTTAATATAAATTTTTAAAAATATTTTATGGCATTTTAAAGTTTGTATATTAAATTGATAATTAAATTTTAGTTTGTAAGCTAAATTGTAATTTCCCGCAAATAATTGTAGTTTAAATTATGATTAATAATAATATTTAACTAGTATTATCATAAGCCACTATGAAAGCATTTAAACTTATATAAAATGTTAACAATAATAAAACAAATTTCAAAATATAGTTAAAATTTTAAAGAAATTAATGTTACTGAATTCAATGGCATGGCGACCAAATTCAGCAACATCATGTGGCATCATAATATATATGTACACACATACACATATAAGTTTGACAGTACAATACTAAATTGGATGACAAAAGTGACACTGCCATCGAATTTCTTGTTGTTTGGCAAAAAATATAGAAAATTCAGTGGTAATATCATCAAATTATTTAAAAGTCAAAACTATAGCATTTAGATGCAATATTTTTCATATCCAATTATTTGACAATTTAATAATTTGCACAATAACTTTTGTCTCAAAAAAGTCCAAATAGGCCCTCATAAATATTGTTACTTTAAAACCATTTTAATTTGAGCATTGAAGATCTTGCTCCACTGTTCAACATCTTAAGCAATCGTTTAACCAGAAGACCGTTCACCCATTTCTTGACAACTTACTAATTTATTGAATTATTAAAAGTCACATTTCAATTTATTGGACAGAATTTTTTTTATTTCAAATTAAACAAGATTCATACGTTGAACTATGAAAATTTCCCCCGATTTTCAGAGCTTTACTATCAACCAACGCCTCCCACAAAAGCTATACAATTTGTTTTCCCTTTGAATTGTAAAAACGCACCAAATTATGAAATGTAACTATTAAACTTTGTTTGGTTCAACAAAGGGGAGAGGGTTTAATGAATTCTTGTTTGGTTGGAAGGGAAAAGAGGAGAGGGAAGGAGAGGGAAAATTATTGTTTAGTTCAGGAGGGGAGAATAAGAGAAATAATTATATTTAAACAAATTTATTTTTATATTATTTTAAATTTTTTTATAAAAAAAGATATTTATATCAATATTTTTTTTAAAAAAATTATGAACCCTAATCTTTTTTATTTTTAATTTCTGATGAAAAAAAAAATTATCTTAATTTTTATTAAATATTAACATATTAAAATATTAAAAATATTGAAAAGTAATAAAATAAATTATAAATTAAAAAATTCCGCTCCCTTCCAAAACTTTTCAATTTGGAGGAGAGGGAAGAGACCCACTAATTTTTTCTATCAAATATCTTATTTCCCTTTCCTTCCCTCCAAAAATTCTCATCCAAACACTCCCTTAGTTTCACCAACTGAAATCTTTGCCGCCGGGGGGGGGGGGGGGGGGGAATAGAAATTTAAGTTCGAATTCCATTCTTTTTTCTTTGTAACCCGAATTCCGCCTTTATTTAAATGGAAAAAAATTAAAAAGATGAATAATACTGCATCCTACTATATAACATATTAATTAAAAAATATTTAAAAGGTTTTTCTTTTATTAAAAAAAATTATCACAATATATCGTTAACCAATACTCTATGGGAGTCATCGATCAAACGGTGAAAGTATCCAATCAATTAATCATACGACTTTACCATCCGGTGAGGGAAGTTGTCCTCTGAGAACTATTACAACATCTGACAATTGGGTAGCATACCTTAATCAAAACCACCTAATAAAATATAGAATAAGGGAAATTTTTGCTGACGTTAAGTTTATAAAAATAACAGTAAATAATTTTAAAAATTAAACTTTTTTAAAAGATCAAAGACAAAAGTTATAAAATAATCTTTTTGATGTTAGAACAATATTCTAAATTTTTTATTATTTTTAGATAAATACACTCTTATAATATCGAAAAGATTATATCATAATTTTAAAAAATATAAGTATTAACTTTTGTTTTTTGTAAGCAATAGTAATCATTTTTTGTCTCTAATCATTTAAAGAAATTTTGATTTATAAAAGCTTTTAATATCAATGTTATAAAATTAAGGTATTTAAATAAAATTTTCTTATAAAATAACTACATAAAGTTTCCAACGAGTTAAACCTCTTATAATTAATTTTAATTTCTGAGTATCCTTTGCCTACAAAAAGGATAAAGAACTAATTTCTCAATTTTATCATAAATTATATGCTCACTTCATGTATGGTATTCATGGAGCCTCGTCTCTTCTCTACAAGATTTTTCTTATAGTTGAGCAAAAAATGTTTTGAACTTTGTTTAAATTAAGTTTTTTTTAAAGCACACTCTTGTATAACATCTAGTGCTCTCTAGGATTTAATATTCTTAAAGTGCTCTCCAAAGAATATAGCCTGTTAAGGCCAACAACAAAAAAGAAAGCCTAAGGAGAGAAAGAGTTGCATTGCTTGAGAGATAAGAGTATTACAACTAGTGTTATCAAAATTGGACCGAAACTAACTAAATTGGTCAAAAACTAATAAATGAATTATTGAATTGGTTCGATTGATTCATAAAACTAGTTTGTTAAAATATCATACAAGAATTGTATGAATTTATAAAAATTAAACCAGTTCAAGATTTAACTTATTTTGATTTTTTAATTATTTCTTATTTTATTTTAAATAGATATAAAAAATAAAAAACAAAAAACAATAGAACGAAAAAAGAAACTAAAACAGAGAGAAATTTAAAAAAGATAATATAAGAGGAAAAAAAAAGCTTGTATTTGGCTATTTCAAATACTTATTCTTTGTCATGCTTTATTTCTTAACAAATCTATCTCATATATTAATGTCTTTAACCAAAATTACTTCTTTTTTTTAATCAATATTTAAAATTAACAATTAGTAATATTTAAATTTTATTAGTATTTATTTGTTATATTATAATTTTAATACATAAAATTTTAAAAAGTATATATTTAATTGTCACAAATTTGACTATAATTCAACTACAATTAGATCAATAAACCGTAAACTAATGATTTCACTAGTTCAGTAACCAATTTAGTCTTAAAAACATTGATTACAACAATAAAAAGGTTAAAACAAAAATACAAATATAGTAGGTTACAAGAGATGTAAGCTATAGTAGCCATGTCCTCCACATTGTTACAATGGCCTTATTTGTACTCCAGGAAAAAATGTTAGCTAATATTGACTTTGATCAAGTTGACAAGTTAACATGTTCTTTTCTATTAAACTGTGCTACTAGAGTAACTTACTATTAACAAAGTCATATTATTTAGAGCAACTTGCTACTTTAGTGCATTATTTATGGTTTAATGGGACTCAGAGCCATATTACCATAGGTTTTTGAGTCTTAGTAATGTGGATTGAGCTATTTTGAACTTGTGATAATTTAAGACTTGTAAAGCACTTATAACAAAACCCACATTGATAAGTAAAAATATTAACCTATCTTATTAACTATGTAAAGACTAAGGTTAGGTAACTAGGATTCTAGGTGGCTTGAACTTGTTTTAGTTAATTATAAGTTCTATATAGTTCTTTTGTTTCTTTTTTTCTCTTTTAAATATACGTATAAGATCATAAATTTTTTCTTAAATCAACCATAACACTTATTAAAAACAAACAAACAAATATATGAAAGCTCAACTACATAACTACTAATGAAAACTACAACCAAAATCAAAGAAACAATAAGCAACCTTAGCACTGTAGCTCTAACTTTCTAGTCGTAGTGTTGGAGGCTATTACTTGGTCCAAAAGTAGCTGGGGTTGTGGCCTCAACTTTCCAGTCATGGGCCTAGTAGCTTTTGTCCCCTAAAACTCATTTTCTTGCCTTATTTTACATCTTTTCAAATTTTAATAAGTTTCAATACTTATTTTGGTTAGCAATTCACTTTAAAATATCAATAAACTTCTCCAAAACTTATCTTAGGGATCTCAACCCCAAAATCTTTCAAGTTTTAAATGAGAAAGAACTCATCATGCCTCCATCTAATTAATCACAATTTCTTAATTTCTCAACCTTTTATCATGGAACTTGATACATGCATTTTCATAAATTTCAATACTAAAGCCTAAAGATTTAAGAAATCAAAATTAGTATACATGCATCATAACCATAATAATTATGAACTTATACAAATTTCAACATTTGTTTGCATTCCATCTTGCTATCTATTTTCTATACATATCAAAGGGATTCTTTTTTATACTTTTACATGCTTGGGCTACCATATATATACATTACTCCAAAATATTCAAGACAATAGAGTTGTACAACATTATTTACACCCAAAAAGGCTAATCCACAACTTGTCTCCTCATTGAGCCTCATTCTTATTACTTGAAAAGTTAGTTTATCGGAAAAATATAGGCCCTGTTTGGTAAACTGTTTTCAAAATAATTTTCTGTTTTTAAGAACAAAAAAACTTACTTGATAATGTATTTTTAATGAAGTATTTTGTAAAACAAAAAAACAGAATTTTGTTTTCAAAAACAAAAAAATAAAAACATATTTTAGGTGTTTTGTAATTTTTGTTCTATAGAATCAGAAAAAAATAGAAAACAACTACTTTTTAGAATAATAATTCAAACGAATTTTTTAATTTTTTTGTTCTCAAAATTTGTTTTAAAAACATATGTTTTGAAAACAATAAAACAAAAATAAAATCAAACAGACCCATAATAATGAGACATATAATCCCAACAATTAGTATTTCTTTTTTGTGTGAGAATTATAGCAATAACAACAGTATAATATGGACTTATACTTTCATGGAAACATGCTATGTATAAAAATCTCTACTTGGATAATTGAATTGAATCCTTTCCCCTTTGTAATCACGTACTTGCAAGCGAATTTATACTCATTTGATAGCCAGCAACTTCGGGGGAGCTCTACTTGCATCAACTCCCATAATAATGAGCTCCATTTAGCTCTTTTTATATTAAGAGAGAGTTCAACTTGACTTCTATCCTTTCTCACAACAATATACAAATAACCAATCCAACCATACATAGCAACACACACACACACACACACATCTTTGTAAAACTCATGATTAAAAAAAAAAACTAGCTACCTTAATTGTCAACTTCTTCTTCTCAAACACTTCACTTCCTTATTCCAAACAGTTATCTAGAGAAAAGGTGACAATGTACCTAATCCACAATAAAACTAACAATCTAAATTCTAGGAAATTTATTTTAAAGAAAATTATCAATTTCCTAGCTAAAATCAAGTTGTAAATCAATTCCCTTTCTCTTCCATTCACAATCTCTTTTTTTGCTATTTGTAGGGATTCAAAAGAAAATAATGAGGTATGTGGAATGGGTTATTCTACCAAAATAAGAGATAAAGTAGAAGAAGTATGTTACCTAATCTTCCTTCTCCTTCTTCTTCATGGTCTCCACTTTCTCTATCTAGATTTTCTCTTTTTCTACCATCATCCACAAAACCCAACCACAATTAGCTCATAAGAAAGCTTGGGAGGTATAGAACAATTCTTTCTTTACTCACTTAAGCAATGGAGAATGGGAGGGTGGAGATGTAAAGCTCCCTTTCTTCTTTCACAGTGATTCATCCCTTTCTCTCTCCCACTCTCTTCTTTCTCTATTTTGGGCAACAATGAAGACAACAAAAGAGAAAGAATGAGACTAGTAGAGTATATAAGGAGTGGCACCACTTTTTTGGGGCAATTAGTGGCTAGGATATCTAAATGGAAAAGTATAGTTAAAGATATTAATACTAAAAACTGTAAATTTTGAAATACTCTAAAAGACCCTAAAATAAAAAATTTTAATTTAAGAAATTTTCTTATCCAATTTATTTTTTTGTCCTATAGTCTTTTAAAATAATTTTAAAATTTAATATTCTTCAGTTTAAATATCTTCAACTTGAGATCTTGAACTCTATATATATATATATATATTTCATATCCAACAACTCGTTTGATTTTATGCAAGGTAGAAGGATTCCCTTTCAAATTCAAAATAAAGTATGGGTATAAAAATTTTGTCCTATCAATAAAATAACTTTTTTCCTTTCCATTTCCTTTTTTATCCATGTACCAAATGAGCCACAAATGTGAGATGGTGGGGGGTAATAGGGATTATTTTAATACAAATTAGGTAATAAGATTTTAATAAGGATTTATGACACATGTAATATGGATATGAATTAAAAATGGGTTTTTTTAGCTAAATCCTGTTATTTAAAAAAGAAAATCGCAAAATCCTTGTTTGTACAAAAGATTACATTGGGATCCTATAGATTTAATAGACGTCAGAACCATTCATTTTGACTTCTAGAATTTTTTTTTACATAAGTTTGCATGAAATTTAGAATCATTAATTTCGAATTTCACCAAAGCAATCTTTTAATTAATTATTGGATAGATTTTTTTATTAATTACTATTTTTAAATTTTTTTTAATTAAAAAGTGCAATTGAGCACAATTCAACTACACTTTATTAAAAGTAAGTGCAACACATGCAGGCTAGTCTGCAGGCTTGTTAAGTAAGGATTTATTCATTTATTTTTCCCACATTAAAATGTCCCTGTCTCCTCTTCTCCTATATATAAATCATTCTTCAAAACATTACCAACGCACACATTTTCTCTTCCTCAACCATCTAAGTTATACATTCATTTCTTTTCTCTTTTCTAGCATTATATACGCCTCTTTTTTTTTTCACTTTATGATTTACAACTTTAACTTTCAATTTTTTTTATTTTAATAACTAGAAATACTTAAAGCTTTTCAACTTTTCTTATTTGATATCCAAATATTAGAAAATTTGTTTAAAATGGTTATAAATATTTATTAGTTAAGTTATATATTTATATTTAATTTTTTTAATATTTGTTTTAGTTGCATTTATTTTTTAGCTATATTTATTTAATTTGCATATATTTTTTATATTTATTTTGGTTATATATATTTCGTTGTTATATTTATTGCATTTAATTTTTGTTTATATCTATTTTGTTTACATTTAATTTTTTTTATATTTAGTATATTCATATTAATTATCGTTCTATTTAATTTATTACCTTTTCATTTTTTATTTAATTAGTTCCAATTCAGTTTATATTCATTTTCTTTGTAATATGTTTGCATATTTAATATTTTTTGCTATATTTAATATATTTGCATTTAATTTTTTGCTGTATTTAATATCTTTGCATTTTTTTGTGTCTTATATTTATACTATTTGTATTTATTTTGTTGTTGTATATAACTAGTTTTTTATATTTATTTTTTGGGTATTAAATTTTTGTTGCTATACTTATTTAGTTTGCTTGCATTAATTGTTTTAATATTCATTTTGGCAACATTTAATATTTTTGCTATATTTATTATGTTATTATTTAATTTTTTATACTTCTTTTGGTTAGGTTTAATTTTTTTTCTATCTTTATTATATTTGCATTTATTTTTTCTGTTATATTTATATTATTTACATTAATTTTTTCTATAATAATTATGACTGTTGTAAATTTTGTTGTTATATCTATTTTGTTTACATTATTTTTATATTTATTTTGGTTATATATTTTCTTGTTATATTTATTTAGTGGCATTTAATTTTTGCTTATATATATTTTGTTTACATTTAATGTTTTGTTATGTTTGGTTTGTCTGTATTAATTATCTTTCTATTCAATTTATTACTTTTGCATTTATTATGATGTTGTATGTAACTTTGTTATGGTTTTATCTATGTTGTTTACATTGTGTTTATATTTATTTTGATAACATTTATTTCTTTGCTATATAGTTATCATGTTTGTCTATTTTTTATATTATATTCATTTTCTTTGTAGTTATTTTTGTTATCTTTATGTCATTTGCTTTTAGTGTCTATGATAAATTTATTTTGTTTATACATATTATGTTGTAATGTTTATTTGTTTCTTATATATGTTTTGTTTGCAAATGTTACTATAGAGAAAAATAATTACCAATAAAAGTGAGATTGTATGTATATTTGTACATGGATGAATTTTTTATAAACCAAATGGTATGACATTTGAGTGCGCTAGAGTGAAGATAATGAGAGTTAATTTAGATATCATTCTAAAAAAGTTGAAACATATGATTGGCAAAAGTTGTGACTTTCCCAAAACTAATTTGTATTGTAACTAGTATATAGGTATATGGCGTCACTAAATCCAACAAATATCAAGCATGTAATTTAGAAGATGATTTTGATGTGCAAAAGATGTGACAAGTGAACTCGCAATTCTCATCCAGTTGATTGAGGCAGAGTTGTATACATGTATTTCAACTAATCAAGTTGATTTGAACGTTAAAATCATAATCAGAGGAGGATCATATTGCATACATACTTCATCTACCAGTAATATGCATGACCCACTAGAACATGCCTCTCTATTTAGTGTATATCTTGGAGGCGTTCACTCGTTTAAACCGTAGGCCAATTATGGGCAACAATATAACATTCTTTCGATGGATTACACATTTCAACAGAGTTCATCCCATTAAGGAATTGGTAATATTCTATCTCAATCTTCCATAGTTACGATAAAAGACTTAATGGATAAATTTGAGAATGAGGATGAGTATGACTCTACCATCCTTGATGAGTATAACGATGATGAAGAAGATGATAATGAGTTCAATGAGGGAACCAACGATGGTGGGATGGTCCTACGGAACCTGCGATGAATGAAACTGTGAACAAACATAATGAGTTAGTAATTGTGTTCTTTTCATCGGTTAATACAGAGACAGCAAGTGGTATTAAATTCCTTAAAAGTAGAGTTTCTATGAATCTTAGTAATAAACAAGAGTTTCACGTCAACATACAGTACGCAAATATAAAAGCACTACATCATGCGATTAAGCTATACTCCATTCGAGTACACTATACATTTCATGTTCACCATTCTTTTGCAGAAAACGAAAAATATTAGTGCATTAACTATAACTGTAGTTGCAGTTGGAGGGTTAAAGTATGCAAAAAGGTAAAAAAAGCATATTGAAAAATTGCAAAGTATGATGGATCATACACATGTCTTTCTGCGATATTATCCCAAGATCACTCTACGTTAGATTTTGATATTATATCATTGTGTATTGTGATAATGATAAATAACCAGCCAAAAGTGAAAGTTTCTCAGATCATTGAGAGGATGTAAAGTTTATTTGGCTATATTGTTTCTGTAAAAGGCGTGGAAGGCAAAACACCCAGCCCTTGCTCTTACTTTTGGAAACTGGAAGAGCTTCTATATTTTATTACCTAAGTGATTAACTGTAATTCAGCATTTCATGCCTGGCTCAGTGGTACATTTCTCAAATAATCGATGTCAACAAAACAATTCTGATGGGTAGCTTAGAAAGATGCTCTTTTAAGTATTTTGGGCATTCAAACCATGCATTAATATATTTAAACATCTTAAACCGATTGTCTAGGTTGATGAAACATTCTTGTATGGAAAACACAAATGCACATTACTTATAATTGTATCACAAGATGATGATAGGAAGGTCATATGTTTTGTATTTGCTATAATGGAGGGAGAGACACGAGGGATTTAGGCTTGGTTCTTTTTCAATCTCCGAGTGAGTGTTGTCAAGAAAAAAAAGGGGATTTACTTAATATCAAATAAATATCCTTCCATTTTATTTACGGTCTCTAATTCAAGGGTTAGATAGCAGCCACCATATAGGCACCATGTTTTTTGTTTTCGACATGTGACTTGCAACTTGCATAAAGTATATGGAATGAATTGGCTAAAGAAAAAATTCATTAATATTAGATATGCATATGAATGTCATATTGTTGATGAGAAATTAGCTGAGTTAGCAATTTTATATGATCTGGTGGTCGCTTGAATAGCTGACATTCCTAATGACCAATGGTCACAAGCCTACGACATAGAAGACCGATGTTATAGTCACATGATAACAAACTTAGCCAAAACAATGAATGGTGTTTTCAAAGATGTTTGGACTTTGCCTATAATTGGCCTTGGAAAAACAACCATGTAGAGGTTAAATAGATACGTTATGCTCAACAAGTGCATGAACAACTAGCAGTCAACTAAGTATTTTATGAGACTTTGAACAAGAGGTTGGCTCCAATTACGCGAGTTGCCTCTGCATGTGTAATATAAGTGTTTGACAGAAGAGTGGCGTCCTTCGAGGTTGATGAGCCATACGATGTCCAAAATCGTCAATTTGGTTAGTGTAATAAGGTCAACTTAGTTGAATATAAATGTAATTGTAACGAGTTTCACATCAAAAAATACCTATGTCAACATATTGTTGCAGCCTACGCTAATGTCAGCTTTAACCATCTTTAGTTTGTTGACCATATTTTTTATTTGGAAAAAATGTGTAGTGCATACAATAATGAATTACAACCTATTGGGGGTAAGATTCATTGGCCACGAATAAATTCTCCAAAGTTAATTCCTGATCATCGATAATTCGAGCTAAAGAATACTTATGTTTGATGTGTATATGCAACGACATAGATTGGATACTACTATGTTAGTCCAATAAGTGTGGGTTATATAGGAAAATTGGTCATAATCATTCCACTTGTCTACACCATCACCCCATTAGACAATAGTTGGATCAAGCTTTTATATGAATATATATATAATATTAGCTTTAATGTATATGAATTAGGACCTTATTTTTGAATATATTTTACCTTTTTGTATACAAATTAAGTATTATTATTATTTGTAAACATATATATATGTATAGAAAGTAGGTTTAAATGTATATGGGTTTAGACCTTACTTCTAAATGTACTTTATCTTTGTGCACAATAACTAATTATTATTGTCTTTGATGATTAAGACTTATCTTATTTTGTATAATTTATAGCATAATGAGATATATAGGAAAGTTAGAGTAATGATGTGTCTGCAGTAGGTGATCTAACTAGGGCTAAAGGATAACTTCCTTATGTACCTCAAAACACGACACGTGTCATTAGCTGTGTGGTTTGGCCACGTAAAATAATCTCATACTCATATTATTTTATATTCATTATGTTCTACCTTTACTTTATTTGATTTTATTGTAATAGTGTGCATATAATGTTTCATACATTTTTTAGGATGATCAAGTGTTTCGGCTATGACGTGTCATGCACGTTGATTGTTTACCTTCGTCTTCTTCTGCTATTTTTTATTATCTTTGATAGGCTGAATTTTATGATGCTACCTGACTATGTCAGTTTGAATACGATCCATCACTTGTGTTGACGCTTGTAGAGAAATGATGACCTAAGACTTATACTATTCAAACTACCTGCAGAGACTTTGGAGGATGTTACTATGCAGTTGGGCCTCCCATGCATGAGGAAGCCTATCATTGGTTGCACGAATTTCATATGATCGTAAATAAGTGAGTGGCTACCTAGAATTATGTGACAACCCTGTCTTCTAATCATTGTAATTATAGCTAAATACAAGGTTTATTAATTAATGATCAAGGTCTTAGGTCATTATATTTTACCGCATTACGAAAATGTGAGGGAATTTGAACCTTGATGTTAGGGTCGTCACCATGCCACCTCAACAAAATAAAATGTGCATAAAAGAAATCTTACTACCATAAGAGACTCATGATTCAACCATCCGTTAGTTTCAACACTCAATAACCTCCCGGCTTGTAATCTTGTATCATTCTCCTAATTCCACAAATCTCGCCGCGGCCAACCTATGTGGCGCCGCGGCGGAAATGCTTCCTGGAACTTCTACTCGACTCCCAGAATTCTCGCCTCAGCGCAATATATTCGCGCCGCGGCGAGTTTTGCCTCTGTCCAACACAAATTTTAATTTTTCGACTCGCGCCGCGGCGGGTTTTGGTTCTGTTACCCCCCTGGGTGAATTTTTCGCTTCGCGCCGCGGCGCCTTTCAGCTCTGTCTCCCCTTTGGTCGCGGCGAAACCTTTTTGGCCGCGGCGCGATTCCCTTCTATGACCATATTACCCGAATTTCGCCCTCTACACTCCAATTCTCACCTTATCAACACTCTAGGTCCACCTACCCTTGTTTTAAGTGATCCTAATGGTGTTTATCTACCCTATTTACCCATCAATCCATCCATTACCATTATGTAACTCAAATGTCACTTCTTACTTGTTCCACTAACTCATACCAACAAATTCATAATTAAATGGCAGCAAGAACACATGCATTAGCAACAATTTACATCCCATGCACATTCCATAAATATTCTATTCAACAATAGCTTACCTCTAAGACATCATATGTCTACAATTCCCATAAGGTGATCCATATCACAATTTCAGCAGAACTACATACATATATATAATGCTATAAGTTCATATATTGATATTCCACTATGATGTGCTCTAATCCTTAACGGTTACATTTCAATCAAGCAAAATATAAACGCCTACGCTTGGCAACATGATTACATGATGATGCTGTGTAAACTAATAACAAAAATTTGCATCTATCCTACTGTACTCGAACCAAGTGTAGCTCCACACACCCGGCCTCAGCTCATGGATGTTCATCCACTTGCTTACCCTTATCCTTACCCGAGGAACTTTCACCTGAAATGTTAATCCCATGAAACGGGGTGAGATATAAATCTCAGTAACCAAGGCAATTCCATCATATACTCCATATTAATTCACATACATGCATAATTTCACATAAACACTAGCAGTAGACCATTCACATCAGTAAATGAGATAATTAGGCTATCATGATTACTATCCCATACTAGCAATCACATTATCGCATGTTAAAGGCCATTAACACCGGAGAGGCCCGTCCACGGCACCTACTCCTCATTGAGCATAACCGGGGCTCAGTGCATCTGGGGTTTGATCATAACCCGGTGCTCGATCGAAGTACATGCACGGGTGGCAGCCGCACCACAGCTCCACCATGGACTCACAAGGTCCAAACACAATTCAACAAATAGCTAACCAATTCATTCAATATTTCAAATCATTCATGTATAGCAAAATATGAAATTAACACAGATATATGCATGGAATTAATGTAAACCCAGTTACCTCACTTGTAGACACTTGCAATAATCACCAATGGTGCAGAAATCCCCCTATAACCATAACATCATATAATTACTACTCTAATTCATCATTAATAATCATAATCAGTGCCCAAGGAATTTAAAATGCCAATGACTACCCAAGAATCATTTACCCAGCCACAACAAGTCCCAATTTCGGATTTAAGTTTCCTCTACCAAAAAACTCAATATTCCACCCAAAATCCTAAGCAAATTCGTGCATAATTAATACCCATTTTATAAATTAGCTATGGGGGTCTCAAATTAACAATTAAAGCATCAAAATAGAGGGTTTAAACTCACCCAAGGTCAGCCCTAATCCCAACCTACGAATTTCATCAAGAAAACCCCCAAACACTTACATTTCAGATTTTGGGTAGGATGAAAATGCTCCAAATGAAAAACTAATCTGGCCAAATTAAAGAGAAAGATGAGGGGATTAAGTTGTATAACTATTACCTTGGCTGAATTTTGCTCTAAGTATGAGAAAATGCAGAATTTTGGTCCCAAACCCTAGCCTCCTTCTCCACCTCCGATTTTGCCTCTTGAATCTTATGTTTCAGCAAGTGAGAAAGTGGCTGGGGTATTAGGGTTTGAGTTGGGTTTGAGTTGGGTCAAGTATGGGTCATGGGTTGCTCCAAGATCCATCTCCACTTGGGCTTCAGATTTTAGCTTATTGGGCCAATTTTTAGAGTGTTGGGCTGCAGAATTTTATTGGGCCAGTTTTATGCATTTGGGTTGCTGAAGTTTAATTGAGTTTGGGCCAAGTTTGAGAAGCTCAAGAATGTGGGTCTGCACAAGGATTATTGGGCAACTTAGAAGAGTCTATACAAGATAAATCTTGGGCCTCCATCCCACTAAATTATGTTAGGTCTATACATAATCTATTGGGCCCCCATTAACCTCTTCTCATGATCTATTAATTTAGGCCTAGATAGAATTTCTATCCCAATTAAATCTCAAACCCATATTAATAATTTATCTCTCTAAAGTCTCCATTCACTTAACTTGCCCAATGAGCCCATATTAATTACTCTTAATTAATTCTAATCCATGATTAACACCTTAATTAATTATGGGGTGTTACAAATTACACCACCAAATAATCAAATAATTGGATAAAGGGTCATCATTAATTGGTTGGCTGAGTACTTCAATGAACTATCAGATGATGCAAATGATAAAGATATGCAACGATTTGAACGTGCACATATATTGAGGATGATCAGTGATTTTCTTATGTCAGATAGATCTAGTCATAAAGTGTACTTGATACACCTTACATTATTGTGGGATTTCAAACAAACAGGTAAATATAGTTGGGAATCTGTACTATTAGCTCACTTGTATAAAAAGCTTTGCAATACAATTAACACTGAGGAAAAGAGTATAGATAGTTGTTTGACCATGCTTTATTTCTGGGCATGAGATAGATTCCTAATATTAGCACCACAGAGACTTCCATAGCCAGATCCCCAGACAGATATGTATCCACTATTACCTTTTTTAAAGTTCAAGTAAGACATAACAAATAATGTATACATATTGCATTGTTTTAAAATATTATTTATTTCTCTATCAACATATTGTAATCTGTTTTCTTATAACTACTGATAAAAAAACATGGGATGACCTTCTTATCCTGAGGTTATGGCCTTACGACAATATCGCATTTTGTTGGGTGCAATGCAAGACAATGAAGTTTATTCACTTTACTTGAATTGATCTTTATTAAATCAACTATTGTATATAATATATTTGTTAAGACATTCTCATGTTTTGTGTATATGAATCAAACAATGTGCGAGACCTTATCCCATAATATTGCTTGGCGTCTTGAAACCTTTGGCTAGCTTTAGTGCCATTTATTTACTTTCATATTATCGAATGGTGGCACCTAGATTGTGTGCTCTACCAATTTGGGAGGTAGTAGCCAATCCCCATTTCTCCAGTCAATTTAGGGGCTTGCCATACATTGCAATTACGAGAGAAAATATCAATGAATTAGTAAGAAGAGCATATATGCTTTAATGAGGCATGGAATGCATGGCAAAATGCTTTATCTTACGTGCCCATAGCTACAACACTTATAGATCACACTTCCGAATACATGCCATAGTACTAGACTCGTACTTGTCAGTGGATTTACCCTACTAGTGGTACTGTTGGTTTTACAGTATATTTTTTTACTTGTTGCCTTTATTATTTTTTTTTCTTAATACATTTTATATATTTGTTTTACTAGTGTATCTTTTTTTCTAAACCAATATTGCTGATGAACTGTACATGTTAAGCATTTAGGACCTTCTGCAGATAGACTATCGTGACTATCGAGAAAGGATAAGTCATGACCAAATGAATATCTTATTAGCTCTCGAGAAACAGTGCTTCACGATGGTCTCTCTGTAACAACCAGGAAAAAAAAGGGGCAAAATAAAAGAAAAGCTGAAAATTTTTGAAATCTTAAAATTTTTCTAAGTCTGCTAACTATAGCGAGAAATGGTTTAGTTATAGCAAATGTACATGTTCGCTATAGCGAGAAAGGGTCTAATTATAGTGAGAGTGCCTTTTCGCTATAGCGAAAATGCTTCTAGCTATAACAATTTTCGCTATAGCGAGTGCAAGCATTCTATACAAAAACCAAGGAGCTGCTCGCCGTAGCGAAAACAATGGTCTAGGACTGATACGTGTTCACCATAGCGAGAGTTATTCTTCATTATAGCGAGGGTTAGTCTGAAAAAAATGTGAAAAAAGGAGAATTTGACTTCTTAAAGTGTCCAAATTTATTCTTTCTTTTTTAACTGACTTAGGCTTCATCTAAGACAGAGAAAAAGGCTTGAGAGAGAGAAGGAAACTAAGAGAAGCTAAGAGAGAAGGAAGAAAGCCAAGGAAGAAAGGTAAGAACCTTTCAAGATTTTCATGCTTCTTATTCTTCTTGATTTTATTCTTCTCCTTCTAAGCTTCCTTTCTATGGGTTGTTGAGTAAGAAAGTTTTGTTCTTACCTAGAATGAGCAAGAAACCCTTGAAAGAGAGTGTGATAAGTTAAAAAATAGAAAGAAAAGAGAAAAAGAGTTGGTGAAATTCTAGAGAGAGAGAGAACCCCTAGTTTCTTACATGTTTTGTAGGGTTTGCTATGAAGAACCTCTTAACTTTGTGAATAATTTTTGAGTTATGAGAAAGTAATTACATGCTCTTTGTTGTGTCTAGGCTCAAAAGAGGCAACTCCATCTAGTTGTGATTGTGAAACCAAGAAGGGAAAAGAGAAATTGAAAGGAAAGGCTTGTGGTTGCCGATAAGGTAGCTCTCCAATCTTTCTTGTTGCATTTTTGGATGTATATAGTCATTATATGCTTGTGTAAGTGCTTGTTGTGTGAGACATGTCATATGTTATTGCCTTGATGCATTGGTACCAATATGCTTGTGTTTAGAGTTGTGAAAATTGCTCGGGTGAGGTAGTGCCAAAAGTCCCTTGAGATGGGTGAGGTGGAGTCAAAAGTCCCTAAACGAAGAGTGAGGCCAATCCAAAAGTCCCAAAAACTCGGGTGAGGCTAGACCAAAATTTCCTAGAGCTTATTCTTGGTATTGATATGAAATTCATGGCATGAAAATCATGTGTTGTGTAATTATGGATGGTTTGCATGCTTTGACTTATTTATATACCTTGATTACTTCCTTGAATGAGTGTATGAGCTATTGAGATTCCATGAATCTCACCCCCTTCCCTCTCTTATCTCATATGGTCCAGGTGGAGTTCAAGAGCCTTAGAGTAGAGGTTATGAGGCATAGAAGGCCTTTGTTTTGTCACTTTTGCACACTCACACATAGTTTGATGTATAGGAAAGCTAAAGTGCTTATGTATACATATTCTTTTGAGATATAAATGCTTAAACAAGTGTAAAGTATGTATGAATGATGCATGAACCTTGTATAGAGCCAAAACAATGAAATTATGAGATTTGGCTCCTTTGTGGCTTATATACAGTAGTATATTTTTGCCCGTAGCATAGTAAATTTGATATGTGTGTTGGTTTGGATCACTTGGGCAATTCATATATATTATATTTATGCTTTAAAATTTGCTCAAGAGGTGTTAGAATGTGACAACCCTGCCTTCTAAGTATGGTAATTATAGTTAAATATGTAATTGATAATTAATGATCAAGGTTTGGAGTCGTTACAGTCTATTATGTAATAAAAATATAGGAAAATTTAAACCTTGATGTTAGGGTCATCACTACACAACCACAAACAAAACAAAAATGTATAAGAGAAATCATACTACCATGAGGGGTTGACGATTCATCCATTCATTAGTCTCAACACACAAAAATCTCCTACAAGTATTCCTATATCATTTTCTAGCATCATCATTGAAGAAATTAGGGTTTCTAGGCTAAATGAAGGGGTTTGGGGTTTTATGCCATGGCCCAAACCATTCGCGCTGCGGCTAAGCTGCTCTCTGAAATTATTGGGCAAATTTCTCGCCGCGGCGAAAATACCTCATGGAGCTACTATTCTAAGTCTCTGGTCTCTCACCTCGGCATAATACACTCGCGCCGCAGCGAGATTTACTACTGGACACCCCTCAGTTTGTTCCCTCGACTAGCGCCGCGGCAAGGTTTTATTCTGTTACCCTCCTGGGCAATTTTTTCCATTCTGCGCCACGGCGAGATTCCTCAAGCAGCGACCTTCCTCGCCACTGTTACTCTCTAGGAGAATTTTTATTTGCTTGCACCGCAGTGGGATTACTCATGCCGCGGCGCCCCTCGCTTCTGTCACTCATTTGGCCTCGGCGAAGCCTTCTTAGCCGCGACGTGACTCCCTCTTGTAACTACATCTCCCAAATTTCATCCCTTACACTCCAATTCTCATCTTAGGATTACCCTAAGACCACTCCCACTTATTTTATATGTCTCTAATGGTATTTATCTGTCCTATACACTCAACTATTCTACCATTACCAATTCAAAATACTGGCAAGTCCATAGCATAATAGTAACAAGAACTCATACACTATTGGAAATTAAAATTCGATATACATTCCGTCAAAGGTTTCATACATCAATGGTTCATATTACATCTAATACATTACATAATTATATTTCTAATAGTATACCATACCATAAATTCAGCAAAATACATACGTCAAGTGTTATGGCTTCATACATCCGATATCAAGCTAAAATAAGGTCTAACTCCTCAATAAATACATCCAAGGTAATCAAATTATAAGAGCCTACACTTGGCAACATAAATACATGATGATGCTATACAATAAAGGATATAAAATTTAGCATCTATACTAAATAAGTCAGCCTATGCGCAGCCTTCTCCCCACACAATGAAGCTCATGGATTTTCATCCACTTGCTTCCCTTTATCCTTACCCAAAGAACCTTCACCTGAAATATTAATCTTATAAAACAGGGTGAGATGCAAATCTTAGTAACCAAGGCAATTCTATTATATAATACAATTTAATTAGCATACATGCATAATTTCACATAAGCATCAGAAGAACAACAGTCATATCAGTAAATGAAACAATTAAGCAATCATGATCACTATCCCATACTAGCAATCATATTTTTATATGTTAAAGGCTATTAACACAAGAAGAGGCCCGTCCACGACACCTACTCTCCTTTGAGTACAACCAGGGTTCAGTGCATCTGGGGTTTGATCATAACCCGGTACTTGATCGAAACACATGCACAGGTGGCAACCGCACCATAGCTCCACCATGGACTCACAAGGTCCAATCACAATATAATGATAGCCAACCAATTCATTCAATATTTCAAATCATTCATGTATAACAAAATATGAAATTAAAACAGATATATACATGGAATTAATATAAACCCAGTTACCTTACTTGTAGACAATTGCAATAGCCACCAATTGTACAAAAACCTCCCTAAAACCATAGCATCAGAAAATTACCACTTTAATTTATCATTAACAGTTGCAACAAATGTCCAAAGAATTTAAAATGCTAATGACTACCTAATAAACACTTACATAGCCGCCACAAATCCCAAATTTGGATTGAAGTGTCATCTATCAGAAACCTCAATATTTCACCTAAAATCCTAAGCAAATTCGTACAAAATTAATACCCATATGATAAATCAGCTATAGGGGTCTCAAACTAGCAAAGAAAAGCATCAAAATGAAGAATTTATACTCACATAATGTCAGCCTTAGCCTCATCCTATGAATTTTACTAAGAAAATCCTAATCAACCACATTTCAGATTTTGGGTATGATAAAAATACTCCAAATGAAAAACTAATTAGACCAAAATGAAGAGAAAGATGAGAGGATTAAGTCACATAACTATTACCTTGGCTAAATCTTACTCTAGAAGTGAGAAAATGTGAAAAATATGCCAAGAACCCTAGAGCCTCCTTTAAACCTCCGAATTTTGAGATGGGTGTTTGTGTTTCAACAAATGGGGAAGAGGCTGAAGCATTAAGGTTTTAGTTGGGTCAAATATGGGTCATAGGTTGCTCCAAGGTCCAACTCCATTTGGGCTTCAGATTTTAGCTTTATTGGGCCAACTCTTATGCATTGAGCTGCTGAAATTCCATTGGGCCAGAACAAATTTTAAGAGTTCAAAGGTTTTGGGTCTGCACAAGGGTTATTGGGCCAATTATAAGAGCTTATATGAGGTGGATCTTGGGCCTCCATCACATTGAATCATATTGGGCCTGCACCTAACTTATTGGGCCCCCATTAGCCTCTTATCATGATCTCATACATTAATTTGGATATAGATGAAATTTCTCTACCAATTAAATCTCAAACCCATATTAATAATTTGTCTTTCCAAAATTTTCATTTACTTAACTTACTCGATTATTCCATATTAATTATTCTTAATTAATCTAAAATTATAATTAACACCTTAATTAATTTTGGGATATTACATAGAATATGTAGGAGGGCATTTGGACCCACTTTAAACCATTTTAGATGCCAAAATTGTCAAATTTGTGAGTTACATCATAACCAAATGAGTTCTTCTTGATATGAAATTTGGCATGCCTCTAGAACTTGTTGAGAGCTTCTTGAGAAGCTAAAGTGAGTAATATTTAGAGGTTTAAGGAATATTTGGCGAATTGTTGAAGTTGAAAAAATTTTCTGGTTTTGGTTATTGTACTGTGCAACTAGGTCCAAAAATAATTCTATGTCATTTATGGACCAAACGGTGTTCAATTGTAATGAAATTTTATGAGCATAAACTAGACATCTATAGTGACTTGTACCAATTAGAAGCACTTCAATCGGAGGTTTGTAGAGGAGAAAGAACTTTTTGAAATTCTGTGTTAGCATCAGGAAAGCCATCCGACCTTCGTTACTGTTCCATCAATTTTTAAGGTCCAAGGGCTGCTGAACTGATCTGAACTTATTTTTTTCCTCTAGTTAACATCTGTATCTTTGTAAATTGGCATAGTTTTCCTAGATTGGATATTTTTGGAATTAATTATGAATTTTTGAATTTCATGACAGTAAGCTGCATCAGTACGAGGGACAGCCAGACCTCTGTCTCTTTTTCGATGTTAAACATGGTCTAAATGTTGAGATTGTGGTTGGGAAGTATTTTTATGTAAATTTAACACTTATAGCTTCCCAGAAAGCTATGGTTTGCTTGATTCCCATTTTTTTAGAATTAGTTATGATTTTCCAAAGTTAGAACAAAAAATTTGACTTTTGGGCCCATTTGAGAAATTGTATTTTCTTAGTTTTTGGCTTCATATCCGTTGCTTATGGGTTGTTTAAGGCTATGTATGAGTTGTATAAATAGTGTTTGAGTAGAGAATGTGAGTCATGGGTTCATGGGACCCACGAGGTAAAATATGATTGATTAAACCCTAGTTTAAAGTGTTAGAATGCCACAATTTTGGTCCTTTTCATTGAAAATCATATGGAATCAAGCCAAGAGGGAGATTAATTGAGGATAAGACATTATGGTGTTACACTCTCTGCCTGCTCTACTTGCTCCTAATTTATCACGACTAAAAACTCCGAAAAACAGGTCAGGCAAGAGACGTGAAGGTTACATGTCTACCTAGTTGCCCCTTGCTGATCCCGATGAACAAAATTGTCATGGCATCAATGCTTTAGTATCATCTGCGCTACATAGAAGTGTTGTAACATAACAACACCTTGGTACAGTTAATCCATCTTTTTTTATACCAACTAGTCAATATGTAGACTTTGGAGATGCTGGTCCCTCCTATCATGTGCCTCTTTTACCATTATTGCAATTTGAATCTCCTGATCCCTCTCAATTTAGGTCATTTATGTCATTATTTAATGACCCAACAATCTTTAAGGCTAAATATGGTGGTCAATTGTTTGAAATTGGGGGACCATCACATTATGGGTTTGTGACCCTTAAGCATCCAATTCCTCCAATGCATTTTCTCATGTTTAATCTAAATTTTCCATCGCTTGCTCTTACTAATAATCCATCAGATCAACAACATGAAGAACTTGTAAGTCAAGGGCAACCAAAACGTGAAAGATGAAAAGCTGATTGTAGCACCGACATCTACTACTTTTGATATATATATATATATATATATAATCAAACAAATTATTATTTTTGTATATTGTTAAAAATAAAATTAGTGGTATTAATTCAATTTATTCCATATTTAAAAGCATATTATATTGTTATTAATTTTTGACATTATTTTATAATTTTATTTATATCTCTATTCAATGTTTTCATTTTTCTCTAATTTAATTTAATTAATGAATTTATAATTATTTTTTATGATTACATTTTTATGATTATTAGTATTTACTATTTAAGTATATTAATTAATTAATTATTACGTAACCAATATTAATTAATTAATCATACAACTTAATTATTAATTTTATCCAATTAATTATACAATTATTATTAATTTTTCAATTATATCACCCACTCATAAAATAAATTAACACCAACTAATTTTAACTAATTAATCATTCAATACTCATTACTAACTACTAATTTTAATTAATTAATTAATCATACAAATTAATTATATAATAATTATTATCTAATTATATACTAATTATTAGTTAATTATATACTAATCCTTACCTCTTCATTATATCACATAAATCAAATTTTTTATCTTAAAAATCGTGCCATACCAAAGTTGGAATGGATGAATGGACTTTGACCAATTTGTAGGATTTTGGGGTATTATTTGTGTCTAACATGGATTTGACTCAATATTTAAAAAAAAAGATTCTAATAAAAAAAACCATTAAAAATATAATATGCCTAATTTTCTAAGTGGTGACCGACAAGGAGTAATACTACTAATTATAAGACCCATTTTTAAAATATTGGTAATAAAAATCTTTCAAGTAATTCCCATATATCATATAAATTAATTTCTTATTTCAATAATAAAATATGTTATATTAGGGCTAAATTATCTAAGAAATAATATGATACCTCCACCTTTCTAAATATAATTTCCATGCTCTCTCTTTTTAAGCTTAATTAAATATAATCCCCAATAAACTTTACTTTCATCTATAGTCTAAGTAAGATAATTATTGGATGTTAAAAACTGAATTATGAATATAAAAAATGTAAATTCTACATGAGTGATGATATTATGTTCTCAAGAATACCACATTATAGTAATTAATTACATAAAAATTAAATTAATTTTTTAAGAATTATTATGTATTAAATAAGTTAATATTTTAAGTAATGATGTATAACTTAATCAAGCCTTAGTGGGTGAGGTTAAACCTGATTAAGTTGTGTGGTGTAAGGTTTTATCAATACTTTCTCATCCACATTTCACCTATAAGTGTATTTATGGGTCAAGTTAAGTTTTCGCCTATCCTAGTGCTTGAGTCCAACTTATCCCCATTTCGTTTAACACTAAGCAAAGCTAGTTTGGCTTCTCAAGCTAGTCATTTTTTTTAGTTCAAAATTTTTGGTAAAAATAATAGACTAATTCTAAAAAAGAAATCTATATAAGTCTTTATAAAAGATTAAAAAAATTCATAAGACTAGGCCAAACTAAATTGATTTGCCTAATTTTTTTTAACTTGACCTTATATGAGCAACAAGGGTATTAATGGTCCAAGTATTGGTATAACTTAGTGCTCATCTCAATTCAATTTAGTACCAAACTGGGTAGGGCCACCTTTTTTTCATTTTTGGTAAAATTTAGAAAATGACCCTTAAAAATATAAAATTTTCATATAAGTCCCTATAAAATTAAATTTTTATATAGGTGCTTATAATTTTTTTAAAAAAATTAAAAAGATTAGATTGGATCAAACTAGCCAATATAGATGACTTGATGTTTGATAATTCCTTTTTTTTTTTTTGGTTGGGATCCAACCAAATTTGACTTGATATAATCAAACTAGTCGAATGGTCAAACACCATATGTAGCTCTCATAATATTGTTATGTAAATAGTATTTTTGTCAAAGAATTAATTTTTATTTTATCCTATTTATGTAATATATTATCAAATATAGAATAGTATTATTTTATACCATATATTATTTTATACAGTGTTATATTAAACATTATAAAATTATAAAATTTTATTAAATATTATCTTATATAACATACTAATTAAGATTTAAAAATCATGATGTTTCCACAAATTTAGTATCATTACTATTTTATATTGCCATAAAAATGTTATAATTGAGTAATGAGTAGCAATTATCATTTACAAGAAGTCTTTTATGTTCAGATTTGCCATGCACTCAAAAGAAAAATTACAACCCTAAAAACGGAGTAGAGAAGGATAATGATGAGACAGAATTATTAAAAGCCTTCGCAATTATGAGGAGAATTGTTTCCATTTCCAGATGGCCCATAGTAATTGATAATCATTGGATGCTAATTATCCCATTACTTTAAAGTTGCATGTCCCTTGCATTTCTTTCTATAACAAAGTGTAACACTTTACCTTCTCCCTCTGGTCCCAATTTGCATTTCTATTTGACTCTAACCCAATTTGGTAAAATATGATAAAAGCTGGATTTCTTAGAACTAAATTAGTGCTACCCTTCATGTAAATAAAATTTTTAAACCAATAAACCCACTTTTTCCCCCCGCATATATATATATATATATATAGAGAGAGAGAGAGAGAGAGAGAGAGAGAGAGAGAGAGAGAGAGAGAGAGAAGGGTAGGAAAGAGGCAAAGATAACACCATGTGCCCTCCAATGGATCAGATTAGGGGACATATCCCAAACGCAAAGGTCACAACTGCTTTTCTTCATGTGGACCAAAGGATTGGGTGCTTTATATACTACTAGTTGACAATTCACTTATTTTATTTAAAATTCTTTTTTTTTTATATTTTTGTTTCAAAATATGTATAATCACGTAAAATGTTGGATCTAAAGTTATCTACAAACTACTCAAACATCTCAAAATTAATATCTTTTAGTATTTTATTTTACATTTTCGATGAAGCTTTAAATTTTATTTATGGAAAATATTTTCAAATTTTAAAAATAAACAAAAGTTATATTCAGAATAGGATAAACTCTAACACACCTTATATCCATACATATCATGGCCAGGATTTCTTGTGTTTGGATGCTTTATTTCTTATATAAAATGGCAGCCAGTTTTCAAGCCTATCCAGAAGTTGGCCGTATAGTGCTTACCCGATAGATTTAAGAGGTCACAGTACGATTTGAAGAAGAAGAAAATCTTGGATTTCTTATGTGAATTTATCCGGAAAAAATTCTATTTTTTATCGTTATTACAGTTATATATATATATATATATATGTATATATATATATATATATATTCTATTTGAATTTGATTAAAAATATTAAATTAATACTATTTGAACTCAAATAATGTTAATTAGGTCTGAAGATGCAAATCAACGGCTGTGAATGTGAAAAAAAAATACTAAATAATATATGTCACTAGCTCTTTGTGGAAAATAAGAACAAAAGATGGAAATTATTCTGTGATGTTCGATAACCCCTAAAATTTATCTATTTTAGAGTGTATGAAAATTTTCATAAATATTTTAAGGATCTGAACCTGGGTTTCGCTAGCATGATGCCCACCCCACTTCAGACTTCTTGCGTGTACATATATATATATATATATATACACATACACATATGTATTTATACATATTAATCAATATATTAAATAAGACATAAAATCATTCAACTAAAATTATATGAATCTTGAATTATATTAATAGTCATTTAAAATATTTTGTTTTTTTATTGTGAATTTACATAAAGAGATTCTACGTAAATAATCTCAACTTTGAGAAAAATTTGCTAATTCTTAAATTTTTCAGGATAAATGAATTCAAATTTAGAGATTCAAAGAAAAATTGGGAAAAAAATTTTACTTGCTAAATATAAATTCCGGAATTAAGAGTATTTCTGTTAATTAACATGTTTGGTGGTGTGGATCAGTTAACTAGCAAAAGGAAGCAACAGTTTATGATATAATACAAATTAAAAGTCAAAAAATTAATTTTAGCACAGAACAAGGATCCAAATCAAAACCATAGATAAATTTAGAGAGCAAAACATGGATTTAACCATATCATTTTTATCTCAAACATTACATCTTAGATTCGTGTAGAGATAAAAATAAAAATTCTTTATCACAGTCGCTAACTCGATTTTTCTCATCATAACTCAAAAAAAAATAAACTTTGTATACAAAAACAGTGTAACTTATTATTTGACAGAAACTTATATACAATTTCTTGTCATTTGAATCTTCAATAACATAACAGTAATATAAATTTTTAATAATAAGATAATAAATATATAATTTTTATAAAATATTGTATAATTTTCTAATTGTCATATTATTATTAAAAAATTATATATTTACCACATTTTAATTAACAAACTCAATTAAAAATTGCATTTAAATTTCCTTCTTATTATTCTTGCTTCTCCTTTGGACTGGGTTAACATAGTTATGGTATGGAAGATTTGGAGGGCATATAGAGAAGCACTAATTACCGAACTAAACTCTCAACAAAGCCAAATAGCACATATTCACACAAACATGAAAACCCCATACTTGAATCATCAACACAACACAAAGTCGTTGACTCATTTTGTTTCTTTCCTTTCATTTTCCAAAGGGTTAGGGCTTCCACCAATCCCCTTTTGGGGTGAAACCACACAAGGCCATAAAGAAAAGAAATTGCCCAAAACACAGAGTTTAAGCAATAACCCCCACTAAATAACTAGTGGGTTCTTCAGTTCTTGCTTTCTAAACCAAGGAAAAAAGAACAAAAAGGTAACAACCTTAACTAAACGACGATCAATGCCCCCTAAAATGACAATACTAATACTATGAATTGATTCGCGTGGGTCAAGCGGGTGTCGGGTTCTCGGCGGGTGATGTCCACACAATGTCTTTGAGTGCGGGTCGGAGCTCATTGCTGCAGAACTGGTTGTACTCCAAGGTATCGCCGTTATCCTTCTTCACTTCCACCACCACCAGCGACGGCATTACGGCGTATATCTCCGCCGCGATTGCCAGCCTCCCCTTCCGTCCACACTCCTGTCTCTGCAGCCTCACCTTCGTATCGCTCTTCCTTACGTTGAATCTCTCCGCCCTCGCCACTTCCTCTAGCCTCGATATCACGCTGCTCGCCGGCCTGGCCGTCACGAACCTCATCTCCTCCTTCTCCTCCCTCTTCTTCTCCGAAAACAGCGGCGACAAATCAAATCCCTCCGATAGGGATATCAAATGGAACGCGTTCATTGTCGCAGGCTGATTCTGCTTCGATTTCTCGAAATTATCATCGCATCCGAATTCGAATTCCTGGTCTGTTTTCGTCCTCACGCTCTTCGGAATCGATTTCTTGAACCACGACGAGTCCATAACTTTTGAAATCGTAATTCGGGTATCGGGGTTCGGGTCCAGGAGCTTCGTGATTAGTCGTCGAGCTTCGGATGAAAACCACGGCGGGCATTTGAAGTCGCCTCTGTAAATCTTTTTGTACATTGAAACCAAATTGTCGTCCTGAAAGGGTAAGAATCCGGCTAGAAGGACGTATAAGATGACGCCACAAGACCAGAGGTCGGCCTTCGCTCCGTCGTAGCCTTTTTTTCCAATTACCTCCGGCGAGACATACGCTGGAGTACCACAAGTAGTATGCAACAAACCATCTTGCCGTAAGTGCTCGGAGAAAGTGCTGAGGCCGAAATCAGTGACTTTAAGGTTTCCATTCCCGTCGAGGAGCAGATTCTCCGGCTTGAGGTCGCGGTGATAGACGCCGCGGCTGTGGCAGAAATCGACGGCGGAGATCAATTGCTGGAAATAGACTCTGGCCACGTCTTCTCTCAATCGACCTCGAGCGATTTTATTGAAGAGCTCGCCGCCTCGAACGAGCTCCATGGCGATGTAAATCTTGGATTTGCTGGCCATGACTTCATAAAGCTCGACAATGTTCGGGTGCTTCACCATGTTCATCACTGAGATTTCCCTCTTGGTCTGCTCCATCATTCCCACTTGTATCACCTTCTCTTTCCCCACGACCTTCATCGCCGCGCTCTTCCCTGTCTGCAAGTTCCGCGCGTGGTACACCTTCGCGAACGTTCCGTGACCCAGAAGCCGACCCAGCTCGTACTTTCCATGGAGCAAAGTCGAGTGACCATCTTTACCTTTTTCAGCCATGTTTTCAAACAGAAAATGAAAATTCCACTACGAAGGGAAAAAAAAAGAGTAAAACCTGAAGTGGGTAGTTACAAGATGCTAAAGGAAATGCAGAAAACGGAGGTGGGCATCGGGTTCACCCGTCTTCGACGTGTTTGCGGTGACAATTCCGGCCGCCGATACGGCGCTTGGTGGCGGCGGCGCCTATCTCAGTTTTCGTCAGCACAGACCCTCTCATCTTTCTGCATTCCCTAAGCGAAACGAGAAAGATGAAAAATTTTTCTAGGGTTTATAATTGCAAGTACTACGATTCTTGAGCAGCCGTCATGCTAATCTTTTTGGGCCTTAGAGTTCTTGGTTTAGCGCCTTAAGCTTCCATTTTTATACTGGTGTTTCTGGGTTGAATTATTATTCTTCCCCTCCAATGCGGTGAGAAGCTTACCCAGTTGATGTTGGACATGTGGCGAAGGGCAATTTGTTAACGAATAGGGGGTCCTGACACGTGTCCGTATCCCTGTCAGGTCAATAATGCTGTGTATGCAGGAGCGTAAGTCGGGGAGGGGTACCGAATACAGTCTGTCCAACTATTATTTATCTCGAAAATATTTTCGGTGTTCTTATTATCTTTTTAGGAAAAACAAAAAAAAATTCCCTTAAATTTTTTTATCACTTAATAATAGTTTTTAAATTTTCAAAATTCAAAATTAAGTTATGAAACTTTCACATTTTTAAAAAATAAATTATTCTATTTGATTTTCATTTAACAATATTAATTTGTTTCTCACTTTAGACTCCTTATATGTTAATTGGATATCATTACATTAAAAAAATACAATTTATAAATGTATTATATTTAAATATAATTTTTTATATCTTTACTATTATATTTTCTAATTAAAATTTGACAAGTATATGATTTTTTAATAATAACGAAATAATTTTATAGTTTAATAGATTTGCAAAAATTATATATTTGTTATATTATTATTGAAAAACTATATAATTGTCATATTTCAATTGAATAACTTAACAATAAAAATATAAGAAATTGTATATGCATTTTTTCCTTTTAAAAACACCATTGTGATATTTGTAGAGTCTAAAGTGAAAAATGAATTAGTTACAATAAAAAAAATCTATTTTTTGGGGTATAAAAAATTAGAACCTGATTTTTTGCTTTAAAAGTTGAGGAAACTATTAGGCTTTTTGCATTTTTCTCTTTTTTTTTATATTTCTATTTTTCATAAAAAAAGTTATATAATTTGAATTTAAATAAAAAAAATATAAAAGGGAAATAATTAACTCTCGAGAGTGCTTCATGAATGAAATTTATATACACAAAGTTAAGGTAAAAAAAGGCAGTTTTTATAATTGTTTGAAGAGCATATTATGTCTAAACAAATCTAAATATATCATATGTGATAAGGGTAAGGTGAAAATATAGATAATATTAAGAATTCAAACTTTCTATTACATACATAAAAAAAAAAAAGTAATGAGTAGCTTTTCAAATATACTTTTAGTCCCTCTGGGTTTATAAAAATTTTAATTTGGTCAATGGTGATAAGTAAATAGACAACATCCAAGTGATCAAATTATTAAGTTTGTTGTTAAATTTTAAATGAGTAATGATAGAGGGAGAAAATTGAATTGTTTAAAAAAATAAAAAGATAACATTATCAATTTTTAAATTAGAGTGATCAAATAAAAAATATTATAAAATTAAAAGGATCAAAAGCGTTTATAGAACTAATAAATAATTACAAAAGTGAATTGAAGACAAAAAGGTAATAGATGGGAAGTCACAATTTCAACAAAAATTAAAAGACACGTTAATTATCCATCATACAAATCCCATGACCTATTTAGCATTTAATGATATGTAATTTTAATTTTGTGAATTATTTTGAATTTATAAAAATTTGTTTTTATAGATTTCTGAAATTATATAAAAAGTAAATAAATAAGTTAATATATGTATATAAAAATATTTATCCTCAAAAAATTCTATTAATATTAAAATATATCTAAATTCTTAGGATGAGCAAAAGTGCTAATCTTGTAGACAATAAACTAATGACTCAAATTTGATTTAAATGATTCAATATATATATATATATATATATGTGTGTGTGTGTGTATATGTATTTAATTTTATTTTTTTTAGAAGGAAGTAAAGTGTAAAATAAATACAATTTTTTACTACTAATTTAAAAAATCATAATTAAAGTTAAAAAATAATAAAATAAAATTTAATTCATCCAAGTTAAATATGATATCCTTTTAAAATAAGCATAGCATCATGTTTCAAAATAAATGAAAGTTGCATGAACGAGCAAATCAAGCATTGTAATAGGAGACAAATGGATTCAGATCATTTCTTTTGCCTTTCTCTCCAATCCTTTTTTTTATAAAATTTGAATAATCTAAATTAAAATTTAAATAATTTAAATTTTTTTATTTTTATAAGTTAAAACATTATTCCTTTTACAATTTACAATTGAAAAATTATTTTTATTTTTTTTCCTTTAAAAAATGTTACTTTTAAATTTTAAAAAGATTAAATAAATTTAAATAATCTAAATTAATTTAAATAGTATAAAATTCTCACTACAAAAGTCACTGTTTCCATAGACAAACGTGTCAATGTCAGCGAGCAATAAAACCGCCGTTCTAAAGGTAGTGACCGATAAGGCAGCTTTCAAAATCCAAGAGCTCTCATGCCCCGCGACAAAAACAAATAACGATGGTCCCAATGCATTATTACGGAATTTTTTTGATGAAATACTAATTTAGGGTGAATTGCATTGAAGCATTGGTAAAATTATGCATGATACTTTTTTTTTCCCAAGAACATTATTTGATACCCTTGAGGTTTAATTTATATTAAAAAAACGTTCTGTTATTTAATTTTTATTAGTAAGTAATTTTTTTCCGTTGCATAAAATGTGTTAATTACTTCTAAACATATTGTAGGATATAATACATAATATTTTAAAAAAATTATAATTATTTACAGTACATACTTTATATATGAAAGAAATTAAATTATAATTTGTATGATATAAAAAAATATATTACATTAAAATAATTTATAAAATAACAGCTCGTAGTATATAAGGTTGCATGTAAACTAGATTAAGCCAAGTATTTACTTAATTCAAAGCTTGTCTCATTTTTGGTACTTGACAAATTTTATAAACCTAGTATCTCGCCCAATTTGATAAGACTCAATTTGTGACCAGGTGGAATTAGTTGGCTAGGCCAACTTAAATATTATCTTAATAAAAATTAAAAAGAGACATAAAAAATAAAGTTTTCATATAAAATCACATATTGTCCTTATAAAAAAAATTTATATAAATTTTTTGTAAAATTATATGTTGTTCCTATACAAAAATTCATATAAATTTTTATAATATATATATATATATATATGGGGCCAAGCAAAACTAGCTAAGATGCTTAGTTCACCTAATTTTTGTTTCTTATTTTTGCTCTTTTTTTTTTTTTTACCTAACCCTACCAAATTTAGCCAGGCTAATGGCATGCACCTTTCAATAGTTTGAATAACGATGTTATACATGATATGAGAATAGGCATATTTCTTAAATATGTCACATTTAATCAACGCTACCCAATTTAGTCGGGCTAATTGCATGCAATTTTCAATAGTTTAAATAATGATGTTATACATGATATAAGAATAGGCATATTTTTTAAATATGTCTCATTTAATCTAGTTTATCTCATTGGTTAAATTTTTATGAAATATATGAATAACTTCAAATAAAAAAGATAAACTTTTTATTGATAATTTGATAAAAATAGTAAAGTAAAGTAATTTATCAAAGTCGAGTGTTAGAAGAGACTGTAGGACAAATGCTTACTTTAAGTGAAAAACATAAAATAATAAAAGAGGAAAAAAATATCTTAATAAAAAGAAAGAATAAATATCATATAAAGTGGAAAAATGAGAGGAGAAAAAGAAAATAAGTGAAAAGATTAAGGAGTCATTCGTAATTCTATGAGAAGTTATATGCCAATTTTAATTTTTTTTTTAGGGAGCTGTACTTAATTTTTACCAAATTTTCATATGCATATTAAGCATTATCAAAAAGGCAAGGGAGCCGAGGCCCTCTCTGGTCTTTCCCGCCTCTGCCGCTACTTCTAAAGCGTTAAAAATGCTTTAATCTTTTATATCTTTTCAAAGTATTACTATATTTTACATATATTGTTTATTTTAATTATCTCAATATGATATTTATTTATTAAACATCGCTATGTCAAACTCCTAAATAAAGCTATGATTTTATTCTTGACCTGAGAGTAAAAGTAGCAAAAAAAAAAATTCACTTTTAGAAATAATAACGGAAAATAACATTTTTAATAATTTGTATTAACGGAAAATAAATAATAAAAAATTGCAATATACATTGAGAATCGAATAAAATTTTTAATACAAAAAGAGAATGTATGTAGTTTAGTCAAAATGTATGAGATATTGGTATAATTTATCTTTTTTATGTAAAATATATCAATACAAAAAATTAATGTTAATAATTTGCAATATCTTTTAAACAAATTGTTTTTGTAACAAGTCAAAAGTATTCAAGAAGTTAGAGAAAATTAGTTACAAATGAGGCACCATAACGTAAATATGAGTTTTATTTTTTAAACTTTATATTTTATTATAAATAATTGTGGTTAAAATTGTTATTTATTTTTTATAAAGATTAAAAAAGAAATATATGGTAATATATTAAATTAAAATGAAATTTTTATCAGAATATAAATTTTAATATTTACTAGTTTTATTAATGGTATAATTGTAATAACAAAATTGTTCTTCTACATATTATAATCAAATTCTTTTGGATTATCGTTTTAAAACGAAACGTAATAAAAAAGATATTTAAAATAGCTAACTGAATAGTAAGTATCCCAGAGCTCATTTGTTAAATAAAATATTCCGTTGAAAATTTAAAACTATTTTTCTTATTTTTTTAATAATTTCTCCACAACTTAAAATCTTCTTCGAACACAACACCTTCCAAGGCACAGCCATTTCTGCAGCATAACCGATCATTGAAAACTTTTTGTTATATCGGGAATTTCAAAATTAATTTTTAATTAAGATATTATGATGAAGTGATTTTTCTTTTATATCAAAAGGTGACACTTTTTTTTTTCCTTTTACAATATTTAATTTTTCAAGGAAAGGAAAACAACAAAATGAAGGTTTGAAGGGAGAACGCGTAGCCGCATTGCCGTTATAGATGCAACGAGAGTCACAAAATCGAATGGCATTTAATTATGTTATATAGAGCATTATCTATCACCATTGTTTTAGTTCTTGATTCAACCAACTTTTTTGTATATTTTGACTAAGGTATATTTTTAGCTGGAAAAATTAAAATTATTTATCATATTTTATTTTTTTATTATTTTAATTTTATTAATTTAGTTTTAAAAAATCTATTGTCATTAATTTAATTTTAGATTATAAACAATACATTATTTTAGTATTAATTTTAATTTAATTTGGACTAATTGATAACGATTAAATTTTAATGATTAAGTTAATGACATGACTAATATGTTTTTTTAATAATAAAGCATTTTATTAGCTCAGTTAACCAATAAATTTGTTTATTTATTAATTCACTTTACTACATAGAATTTATATAAAATATTAATTTGTTTAGATATTTCATGTTTATATAGTTTATAAATAAGAAAATAATATTAGTTAAACATAGGGGGCGGCTTTGTCTTCACGAGACCACCAACACTGAAATTTAGGAATCTGAAACAGTTAATAATTGCAATCACTAAGAATATTAAAAGTTTGGCAGTGTTGAGAGGTCTCAAAATAAATGTTTAAAAAAAAAAGTTAAATTGTATAAAATTTTTTAAATTTTAAATTATGTATAAATAAAAATATTTAAACTACTAATTACTTAAAATAAAAAAGTTTAGCTTTGTTAAGACTTCTTTGTATGATAAATGTTTCAACAGAAAAAAGAAAGTTAAATTGTATAAAATTTTTATCAATTTCGAATAATGTGCAAATCACATTTAATTTTTAAAACTTGATAATAAACTCTTTTGCATTTTTAAATTTGTGCAGATAACTTCAATGTCATTACTTAATCTATTGTTTCACTAGTTGAGTATAATGTATCAGTAATAATAAACTTTTTAAATTTTATTTTTTTAATAAATAATTTTTTAATCTTTAAGTTATATATAAATAATTCTTTAATGTATAATATTTTAACTAATAATATAAAATTATCTACATACATTTAAAAGTTTATAAACATTTATTATTAAATTTTAAAAATAAAAAAATCATTTACATATTATTTAAAATTTTTAAAAAAATGTGTAATAAAAAAAAGGACTTATACATCACATCATCTATTAGTCGATTCTCTAGCATTATTGCCAAATTTAATATATTTTGGCCTTATCACCTCACCCTCTCTCGAAGACATTTTGTGTGCATCAGGGCACGCATGTTTGAGAGTTGTAATTTGATTTGTACACGTAACATTTGTCGCATGGATTAATAAATCTTGATTTTTAAACTGAAAAGATTTAAGAAAAAGAGAATGGAGAAAATGACGTAGATGATTCACTTTAACTGAGAGCGTTTGAGGCAAACAACAATTACAGCACTAATTAACATTTAGTTGCTAACTGACTTATTGTAAACTTAATAACCTCTGATTCGTATCCGTAAGAATTTTTTCACCTTTCTTCCCTTTAACCACTTTTTATGTTGTGTATTTTTATTTTTATTTGTTTAGTAGAAACATTCTAATTAACATTCCTATATATACAGCTATACCCTATTGTTATTTGAAATTATCAACAATAAAAGTTCAGTTTTCATATAATAGCACACTAATTAATGAATTTATATAAAATATGCCTATATAAAATTAGCTATTATTATACAATTTTTGTAGTGTTACAGTTCACATTTTGCCAAAAAAATTTAGTGGAAACACCCAAAAAAACAATGTTGGGAAAACACTTGCAACTTAAAATAAGAATATTAGCCAATGAAGTTACCTGTAACCCATTTGTAATTTTTGTGTTTTCTGCTTGTTTTGAACTATTTCTTAAATAAAAATTTATGAAAAAATTATTAAAAATTTTTGTGTTTGATAAAATTATTTAATAAGCACTTTTATCAATATTATTGTGCTTGACAATATTATAAAGAAGTACTTAGTAAGTTTCTTTTTTTTTTAAAAAGGCATATTTGGATTTAAGGGAATGTAAATGTTAGGTAATAATTAATTAATGATTTTGAGTGTAGGTGTTTTTGTTTTTAAAAAATGATTTTCTACTTTTGCTCCTAATTTCAAGACAAAGTTTAATTTTTTTTTTTAGCTTTGTTCTCATAACAATAAAATTACTTATATATATATATATATATTACTACTTAGAAATAGCTTATTTTCTTACAATAGCCTGATTAAACACTTTATTTTCTCAAAATAAGTATTTCTAAGAAATAAACAACTTTTCTTCCCTTCAAAAGGTAGGCCAAACAGGTTTAAATGTAATTTAGTAAAATTCAAGTTGTTTAGCAAAACTATATACACTTATCAATAAAAAATTATACACTTACCATATTATTATTAGAAATGATTAGATTTAGATACAATTCTTTGTGTCTTTGATATTAGGTCCTTTAGTTAAAATACAATAAATATATAATTTTTTAATTAAAATATGATAAGTATATAATTTAATTAAAGAGCCATGCACTGTTTTTTTTAAACAAAAATCATATATTTATTATATTATTATTAAAAAATTATATACTTGTCATATTTTTATTTTAAAACCTAACTACATATAAGTTTTTTTATTAAAAACTTGTATATTTGTTTTGTTTTAATTTAAAAAATTAATAACAAAAATATAAATTTTTTCTAAATATAATTAATTTAATGATAAAAAATTTAAGATGTTTATCAGAACTCCATATAATTAAATTCAAATTCATGAAGTTTCAGAAAAAAATTGAAATAACAGAAAGAAAGAGACGTTTGGTGAGAGGTGTCTTCTGGTTCAGGTTTTAACTTTAAAACTCCGATCTGGCTTCGTGCCCTTAGTATATAGGGCCCAACCATGCATGTTCATACTTCATCACCATTCTCTTCTACGCATCGCTGTTCTTGTTTTATTTATTTATTTCTTCTTATCTAATTTTCATTCTCTTAATTTCTTATTTTAATTTTTCTATTTTCGTCTGTCTCTTCTTTCCTCCCTGTCTGCTGTTTCCGTACGTGACCTCACCATGCACGCCTCTGCAACTGAGTCGTATAGGAGGACGACAATCACCAACCTATGAACAATAATTATTAAATTTCAATCACCATAAGTACTATACCATTTTCTAGATTCAATCACAAATTTTTTTTTGGGAATACTTTTTGTTTTCACATGGATATTTTGTCTTTAACTGGACTAAAAGGATAAGATTAATTGACAAGTGTTTTACTTACACATAGGCACCGCTTGACAGCAATAAAAATAAGAGCAGGAGAGATTATGATTGCTTAGTTATTAGCATCACAACCTATTAATTAATTTCAATTATTGTCAAAATAATATGTATATTATATATATAAATAAAGCTTTACCTCAAGTTTTTTTTTTTGGAATCACATTGTTTTATATTTGTGTATTTTTTGGACGTTATTATTTTGTTCAGCGGAAAGCGAAAAGGATATATATTAGGTAAGAAAATAAGGCATCTAGGCATTTTACAATTGCCATTATTATGTGGGTTCATTGTCAGTGGGAGTGATAGTTTTTTGCACGACACATCTAACATATAAACACAATTTGCACACCAAGATGTGTCAATTGAAAGATCGAGTTACCTAATCCATGTTCCCACCTCAAAAATCATGACTTCGGTAAGTCTTCTCCTACTGCATCCATATATTAGTTCTTAAGCCATAAATGCTGTAACCTAACTCATATGGTGGAGCTTTCTGGCTTTTATATTGACATGAAGAGAGAAAATTTAGGTTTAGTTTTTGTATTTTTGTTGTTAATAATTTTAGTTGAAAATGATGGTGGTGTGTAATTTTTGTAGTTAGTATTACATGTTAGATCTTTTAAAAGAATATATATATATATATATATATATATATATCATATTTTTATTAAAAAATTATTTAATAATAAAAATATAAAAAATTACATATCTAAGTCTAATCCTCTCTTAAGAGCTTCCACCTCTTTTTTATTTTTGGGAAGTGTTTGTCCAATTTTATGTTTTATTGGTTTTCTTCTTTCTTAGTCAATGCAAGATAGAATAGATATCATTGGCACAAAAGAGTAAAAAAGAAATAAGATTGTTATATTTGGTCTGCTGCAATAATGTAAATATATTTTTTTAATATAATTTGTGCAATATCTATAAGTATTACTTTATCTATTAAATTATTATTTTAATTATTAAATTACTTTTTTACAAGTACAAATAAAAAATTATTTTCTATTTCATTTACTCAACTTTTACATTTTGTTTTTTTACATCATCCAATCAAATATAATTTAAATAACTTCTCATATGTATTCTATCATAATTTATTTTTAAAATTTCATAAAATTTTATTCGTAGTTATATATGATGCAATAGCAACTTTTTTTTTTTTTTAAGTTAGTTGAATGTATTTTTGAACTATCTTTATTACTGGGTCAAGTCCAACCCAACCAACTGAAATAATCAATTTGTTGTTAAAAGGAATTTTCACTTTAAATATACTACTATACCTCTACGATAAGGACCTTAACCTCTCAGTCTGCATCTTCTATTATCGACGTGACAATAAGTTAATTAATACTTTTAATTAAAAATTATTCAAATATATAGTTCACTATAGTTTATCATATTTTATAATTTGTTATACTATTATTAGTGTGATGATCTAACTAAAAAAAAAAAGAAAAAAGAAACTTACCTAATTCATATTGTTACTGGATTACTTCATAAGTCGAGCATTAAATATTATGCTTTACGAACAATTTTATTAAATTTTAAAATTAAATTTCGCTAGAATGGACAAAATTATGAGGACGTGAAACTTGATCTATGATTGATTTTGTATGATTGCTATACATGTGATGATAAGATGAATGTGAACATATTATAAACTTTAGTTATAATGTAAAAATTATTAAATATAAAATAATATTTTAATAAATAGTTTATATCTAATTGTTTAAAATATTAACTTATTTAATAAATAATATAACTCTTAGTAGAATAAATTAAATTTTATGAAATTAATAAACATAATTATAATAATAAATCTATTAAAATTGATAAACTATTATTTTATATTTAATAACGAATATTATATCATAGTTAAAATTCATGATATTCTCGAATTTATAGTATTATCACTCAAATTTTAAACTCCTACACAAATCTAAAGTGGTTAATCTTGTCAAAGGTAGGATTTAAGTTCACAATTAGACTCACAAAATATCAAAATTGGTTGCTTAATGACAAATTATATATCCTTAAATGGCATGTCTAGTTGTGTAAGTAGTATATGCTTTTTGTTTTTCATTTTTAATGTTGACTGTCAATTTGGATATGGATAAGAGCCCCATTGATGCATATAGCAGCCAGCTAAGGATAATGTTATTTTTTTTAATTAAAAAAATCACATGGTGAGTTCTTTAGTATATGAATGTAAAATGGCATTGGCTATTGCATTCAATAATATACATCTCAACTCACCTAGCTAGCTAATCTCCACTGAATGAGCTGATAAAAAAATTGCGTTGTTTTATATCACTAAACTTGTATGATTTCTATATTATATTATCGTTAAAAAAGGTAATATATAATGTAAGCCAATAACAAACGAGTGTAAAGATATTATTTTCAAGCTAAAATATATGTATATATAGACTTTCAAGTTAAGGCATATCTCACATTTTTCAAGTATATATGCTAAATATCCTTGCTTCCTTTTTTTGAAGTGTACTTTGGATATTACAGTAATATTATCAACGATATGCATGGTTGACACGGAAGCCCCATATCTCCCAATTATTTGTCCCACAATGGCTAACTCATTAATCTGCAAATTTTTTAATACACGTTTGGTAGACAGATATTATAATTTTTTTTAAAGCATTTCAAAATTTATTAATAAAATATTTAAAATTGACAATATAATAAAAATTATCTTCCTTATCTTATGTAAGACATACACAGCTCATGAATCTTAAAATTTTTATATTTGTTGCCTCTATAATATCTATAAATAGGTTTTTAAACACAAGAAAAGTTAAATTTTTTATATACTAAACAAAATCTTCGTATATAGACTTATGTTAATCAAAGGAGGAAAAAAAATCACAATACAGTTTTAATTTGAGATGTGATTTTTAAAGATAATAAAGCTATGAAACATTTAAGTAATATAAATTTACTAGTGATATATACATACATACATACATATATATATATATATATATATATATGAGTAAATTACACATACTTTTTTTATTTTTAAAATATATACCTTAGTTAAAATATGTATAAAATGGTTAATGAAGAATATTTTAATTAAAATATTATAAATTAGGCTAAAATATAGTATAACCTTTTGTTTTAAGAAAAATCTATATAAGTTAATATATATATATGTGTGTGTGTGTGTGTGTGTGTGTGTGTGTGTGTGTGTGTGCTGGGTTTTTTTTTTTCATTTTAATAATAATTCATATGAACACATTTAATGACATCGTAATTGTCTTTTTGTTGGATGGTTTAGATACAAGACGTGACAGCCATGCTTAAAAGACATATAAAAATTGTTTTCATATAGATAAAAAATTTAATTTTTATACAATTGATTAATATATAATTGATTTTATTTTAATTTCAGAGCAAAACGCAAGGTCACTGGTACTAAAATACCAATCTTCAATGGCTCTATGATTGAAGGTTCCCTCCAAGAAATTTACAGCCACCGCACTCAAAACCCAATGATGAAATTTTTCTTTCTTTTTGACAAAATGATAGAAAGAAATAAATCATTTAAATTAAAATTTTGAGGATTTTTATTCTTTGCTACATTATTTAACTAAGTATGACCAAAATCAATATTCTAATCATTGCCCTTCTTATAATTTATTTGATCGGGTTTTGATTTTTGGGTGCAAATTGCTGAGAGTCCAAAATTTTATGTATGTGGAGGGACCTCCCAGTCTCACAGATAATTTATTCCAGAACAGAGTTGATTAATTAATAAGTTAGATCATAGCCTCATTTTTGTCTAATTTTAAAAAGTTTCAATTTAAAATTTGACAAATTTTTGTATAAATAAAATCTAAAATAAAATTTTTTTGGGGGGTTTGATCCATATTCATTGGCGTTTTTACATAATTTTTTTTTATTATTTTTAAAAATCTAGTCCACAATCAGTTCATACATGCGAGGCTCTTCAAGAGGATTAAAAAGAAAATAATATTCTTTCTTATCAATCAATTTGTTTAACTGAAAATAAAATTTTATATAGACCAATCCGTGAAGAAATGCACTAGTTTTAAAATCAGCCGAAAAAAGAATTAACTCAGACAAAACTCAAAAACATCCCACATAATACCCCCCCCCAAAAAAAAAAAAACACACAGCTCACAGATTGCCGGTGAATGGTGATAATATTGGGTCTATATATATATATATATATCATCAAATGTTTTCTTCTGCATATATATGATGATGGGATCTGAAAGATGCAAATTGCGTTTGGAGACTGATATGCCACTTCTATATATATACATATATATATGCATGCCAGTGCCTGCGCCATGTGAAATTATACACCTAGCTAGTGACATGTTTGGTTGTCGTCTTGGCTCATCCATCATCCATCTTTCTGTTTTTATTATTTATTTTTTGTTTTCTTAACTCGATCTAGCTTGTTAATTGGTTTCTGATGTCTTTTTCTTGGTGGTTTCATAACATGCATTGCCTGGTGCAGTCACCATCTTGAGCAGTGCAGTTTAGGTGAACATGGTGCCCCTTCATAATTTGGAAGGTCCCCTCCATCATTTACTGTATCTGTGTTCTATTTCACCACCATCAAAAGGTTAGTGAATAATAATGTGCGGGCCAATATTTATAAAGTTTGTGTTTATCTATTCATCAGCAATTTGGATTTTGGGACCACTATATGATTTATGATACATTACTATCCTTAAATTTTCCAGTATCTTAAACATTTGAGTTAAAAAATTTTAGGATGTATGGTATGATAATTGGAAATTTACTAACGGATATAATTGGTATTTAATGAATGATGCCGATGTTAAAAAAATTATGAATGTGAGATTTTTTATATTTTTTGGATAAATTATAGTTTAGTCCATGTGGTTTAAAGGTTATAATTTAATTTAAAAATATTTTTTTTGTAATCACTTAATCACCCAAAATGTTTTTGTCTAAAATTTAATGAGATTAAATATGTGTGCATGTTAGAAAAGAATGATTTAGAAATTATTGCTAGGATTAACAACATACCAAGCTAATTTTTTTTAATTTTTTCATATTAATTTCAATAGTGGTATAATTGTTTAAAGCATAAATAACTACACATTATTTCAACAATAAAATTATTTACTGTTTTAATATAATGTGATAATTTTTATTAGCATTTAGATTAAAAATAACACAAGATAGAGAGGGATACAAGTCACAAACAGGTTGAATGGCATGCAGATAAAATAATTTTAAACTAGACTACACACGAGAGTAAATATCATTTTTTTGTCTTTCTTTAATTGTATAGAGAGAAATTTGTAAAATTAAGGTGTATCTTAAATTTTTAAAGACATCACATCAACATAAATATTTGAGTAAATTAAAATTTTGATTTTTTAATTACTGCGTTTATTTAATTTTAATTTTAAAAATAATGAATGCATAAATTAATCTTTAAAAAAATAAATTGATAATATAGTAGATCCTTTATCAAGTAAGTTAAAGACGTTAGAAGGATTAACATGCACTAAATTTACTATATTCAGATCCTAATTTATACACTTATTAATTTTTAAAAATTAAAATTAGATAAATCTAACCATTTAAGTGTTTGGTTTAGTCTATACATTTTAAAGATAATTTAAGTAAAGATGATAGTATATATACCACAGGCTATAAATAGAAGAAACAAAATCTCTCAATAATCATGATTATTGAGTACGGTTTATGTTGAAGTTGATACTGTATTTCGAAGAAACAAAATCTCTCAATTTATTTATTATCTAAGTTTTGTTATATGTGATTATTCTTTTAGCATTTCATTAAAATATTATCAAATTATATAAAGTTTGGCTGGATATAAAAGTAAATCTTGTCCGTATACACAAATCTGGAGGGATGTGCGTTGTACACAATTAGATTATTATGTAAATTATTGAGTTAGTCCCATATCATGTTTCTATCTTCGTTTCTTAAAATAATGCTAATTATCATGTTCCAGAATTCTTGTTAAACTTTTGACTTTTCAATTTTAGTAAATTTAAATTTTTATTTAAAAAAATCGTATCAATTCATTTATAAACTTGAACTCAATATAAATTCAATTTAATTTATCTTTGACTCAAATATATTCGATTAACTTAGTATTTCTTAAATTGAGTTTGAGGAGTTAATATATAATTAAATCAAAATTTTTAAATAGAATACAATCTAATAAAAAAAGATACAAAAATAATATTTATATATGAATTTGATTAAAATTTTTATATTGAGATATATGAATTATGGAATATAAATAATTTTTTAATAAAATTAGTTTAATTTAAATTGTATTTAGATGAATTTTTTTATATATTGTATTTTATATATAATTATTAATAAATATAAATTTTTACAAATTTATGATACAAATCTATGTCATAAATTTAATTTTTTTCTTATAAATTTACTTAAACTTTTGAATTTTACAACTTTGCATCCCAATAAACGTCATAAGATCAATTAATTTTTTAAAATGATAGTGCACTGGGATATTTTGTTTATAAAACTACGAAATTGTCATCAGTGCGTTGTATTATTCCACACTATTCGTTGAAATGAGTTTAATATTATTACATATGTTGGAACTGATCAATATTATGTATTTGTCTGACTAGACCTAGTAACCTAGGTTTGTAAATGCTGAGACTGCAGATTTGACAACACCAAACTCCTGAACTATTCAACCTTTCTTTTTTTGGGTTGAATTTAATATTGTAATTGATATTTAAAAATTTGAGTCTCATATAATTTTAGGCACATAAAAATTTAATTTCTTTCTAAAAGAATGTCAAGTTCATTAATAGCTTTTATATATTTCTAAGTTGAAGGTATTAACTAGCTTACATAGTAAAGATTTCATTTCGAATCTCTCCTTCACCATAGTAGATTTTTTTCTTTTTTTGGTTATTATTACTTGAAGCTTAGGGAGGGGAATTATAAGAACAAGCGATAAAAATTAAATCCAAAATATTAAGCTCACCTTGATTGTAAAACCGATTTTTGTTTTTAAAGAAAAACACGAGAATCGACTATCTACCATTATATTATTATACTAATAGTCTTGATAATATGTTCTAAAATTCAAAATGACTAGGTCACATTATATCAATATTTCTATCGCACAGGCATTTAAAAATGTAATGATCAATGAACGTTGTTTAATGAAAAAAATGAATAAATAAAACACGAGAAGCGATCATCTCCCATTAATATTCATATACTAATAATCTTAATAATATGTTCTACATATTCAAAATGACTATATCATATTATATTAATAATACTAACGTACATGCATTTGGAAATGTAATTTTATGGATGGTTAACATCGGGGAATTTATAATAATATGTTAACTATATTAATATAATGATGAACGGGCAAGTTGGAGTAGAATAATAAGAAGGAGGCGAATGAGAACCACATATTACAGATTCAAATAATCAGAATCTTAATTAGACATTATTGTAACCAATAAAAAAGATTTCATGGCATCAACCGCTTGGCCTTACGCACTTGTCACATGGATGCCTCAAACTATGCATTTTCAATCTATCTTTGCAATATATTTCCTAAGTCCTCAAGTGGAATTATAGAATTATATTTTTTTAGTCCCTTATGAATATTTCTATATCCTTAATTAGGTGTGTGACTAATCTTATTTGAGATATTAAGATTGTTTCTTTTCACAGAAGTTTTTTTTTTGTGAGCTTAAATATCTAATATTGTAGAGATCTCTTAACTGTTGAGTTTGAAGTTATTTACTACTTGAGTCATTTTACTTTTTGAACTTAGTCTTTGATTTTATCTAGTTTTTGAGAGCTTTCAAGAGTGTGCTTATGATAATCTTTTCTTGATAAAAATTTTTAAATTCATTCTAATCTCTTGTAAATCTTTTCTAATGTGAGAAAAATTAGTTATTAGATAAGTTAAGTGAAACTTATTATGTGAAAAGTCTTATGTGAGTTTAAACTTAGGTGTTAGTGGTGAACATATGAATAACCATCTGTGTAACTATGATTTTTAATTTAAAAAAATCTCTATTTTTTAAACTGATTCCAGTTTCAGTTAATTCACACTTGCTCACTGCACTAAAATTTTGTTTTCAAGTTTTTGTCTATATTTAATTAGGGATGGATCTAAGATTAAATTAGTAGGGGTGAAAATTAAAAAGGAAAAAAAGAGTTAACATGCTTATGTATATTATAGTTTATATGTATAACGTATCTTTTTATAATTTACATAAGCTAAGCATAATATTCTTTTATGTTATAAAATCCATCAATAATTGAGTATACGTCAAACCGTTTTACAATATCTTTTAAGTAACTATGCAATTTGCAAGAAAATCATCTTCTATTTTATTCCTAAGTTTGTTTTTCATGATATTCATAGTTCAAAATAACATTTTACTTGTTGCTCTTAAAATGGAAGAATCAATAATAAGTGAAACAAATAATCAATTAAATAATAAATATAAGATTTTCTTGTTTTTTTTCAATTCTTAGCATGAGTAGGAGATTATCAATACATGTTTTTGAAATTAAGATGTTGAAAAATATCAAGCTCATAATGTTGTGTTTATATTTTAAGATGAACTTCTCTTGTTCAATGAAATCACTAAAATAAAAATCTTGTTATTAAGTTATAAATATGATCAATGTTAAATAGCCTATAACCTATAATCATTGTATTTAAAACAAATTAGATTTTTTGTATTTAAGATTTATGCAATAAATTAGTAAAAATTTATTACAATGAATATCTTAATAAATTCAAATATATAAATTAATTATTTTAATGATTTTCTTTACATCCCTTCCCTTCACAAAATTTTTTATTTCATGACAATTTGTAATATCTAGTACAAGTTTCAATAGGGGGTGTTAGAGAAGTTAGTAGTTAGTTGTAATAGATTATGGTTAGCTTAGTTGTACAATATACTTTATGTTATATAAAGTCCCTTTGTATCACATGAAAGGCAACGAAATGATTAAGAGCTTATTCATATGCTTTCTCTTCTCTTGTATCATGGTATCAAGGTAATCTTTTTCTTAAAGATGTAGAACTCCTAGCTCTCAACTTCAGATCAATCACATAAGAAGGGTGTCATCTCCTTCACTCACACCATCTCAATCAAGTTAGATGACAACAATTTTTTACTCTTGAGACAACATATTTGCTTGGTGATAAGAGGTTATGAATTATAGAAATTCATATATCTAGGCACAATAACTCCTAAGAAGTTTACATCAAAAGAAAATCAAGTAAATGAAAAACTTAATCCTAAGTTTCTAGCTTAGGATCATCAAGACTAACTCTTGATGTTGTGGATGCTCAACTTGATGACTGAAAGTGTAGTCACTTGAATAGTTAGGTACGATTCTTGTACTCAAGTATGGGAAAGAATCCAGACCTTTTTTGCTTCACAAATGAGAGCCAAGAGCAAACAACTTAAGACATAATTAAAGGACACCAAGAAAGGTGCAACTCTGATCAATGGTTACATGCTAAAAATCAAAATTGTAATAAATGCCTCTTGTTTCAAGCAATAATCACATAGAATATATCTTTGAAGGTCTTTTAGAGGAGTATAATTCATTTATAACCTCTATTTCAACTCGATTTGATCCATACACTATAGCTTATATTAAATCTCTATTTCTTGCTCAAGAAGCAAGAATTGAAAAGAATTTCAAGATCCTTGCCAATGTCTTTGTCAACATAATTCAAACATCTTATGATGGTTGAATGCATGCTAATCATAGAGGAAGAGCAAGGGCTTTCAATGGTAGATGTGGGAGAGCTTCAAGGTTTATTGGTTGAAGGTCCTTTGTTATATGCCAATTGTGTGGTAGCCAATTTGTTTGACTAGTCCTTCCTTATCCCTTAATAAGCATACCAATCAAAGTTCTAATCCTAAGTTATAAAATAAAGATCAAATGACAGTGCTATTAGGTATATATGAGATATTTGTAAACCCTTTGTGGTACATGATAGTTGTGTTGAGCAATTTCAAATAAACTAGGTTGAATAAAATTTGTAGTTAGTGATGTAATCTAGATCATTTTCCTTAGAGTTGGATTCTAATTGTTTGTAAAATAGTTCTTTATGTGTGAAAGCTAAGTAAAAACACAAGAATAGGAGATAATTGGAGGGGTTAAATTTCTATAATTTAATTTAATTAAAATAAATAACAAGAATTGAAAACTATAACTAAAGTGATGAAATCAATTAACAATGTAAAGTAGCTAATCTTGAACTTACTTTCTTAACTTCAATTATCATTGTTCTAATTAGATAGACCTAAGACTTAGACTTAATTTCCTTGTTGGTGCATTTATTAAAGAAATTCTCAATTGGCCAATTGAGATACAAGTGTTTAACTAATTGGAAGCTTGCAACTATGATACTATCAAATGATTCGTACTTGCATGTAAGAGTTAGAATACATCTATATATGAGTTTAAATGTTCTTTTAGGTTTTAGACCTTCCATTTAAGAGTCTAAATCACTACTTAAACTCTTAAAAGTCTCAATTATACTCATCAAGAATAAACTCCAGCATCAATTACATAAAATCATTGCATAATTAAACTAAAAATTACAAATAAAGTAAGTGAAAATGCATAACAATTCAAGAGCAATTCATCAAATACTTAAGGTGCAACAATACATTTCTAATTCATGAATAAAATTAAGAGGATTTACCAATCCAAAACAGCTATTACAAATAAGTTTCAATCAACTAAACCTAATCAATAAAACATTGAATAAAGTAACATAAAAAATAAAAAAGGAGATGAGAGAATTAACTTAGTATTGATTGATGTTGAGAGCTTAAATTTTCATCAAGGAGTTATCATCCAAGATTAGCTAGTAAGATGAACTAAGCTTCCATTGCTTGCAAATGATGGAAGGAATTCATGTGATGATCCACGGCCATAGAGCTTCCAAAAGATGGGAGGAGAATATGTGAAATTGACATGATGGTGTGCATAAAAAATGGAATGTGAATCACATTCTATTTTGTTCATAAAACCTGTCTCCTTTCCACGTTATTGTGCCATGCATGTGATTGTCATTATGTGTGTGTTAATGTGCCTTTAATGTATAAATAAGTGAGACCTGTGTAGCATTCATTAATCCAATTGTGCATTAACATGTGTGTTAAAGTGTTACGTGTACGAATGAATGTATGATCTATATGTGTGTGAAAGCCGTGCATAAGAGCAAATAAATTTGCATTTTTGTATGAAATGTCCACGCATCCAAGATAACTGTCTAGCGTTGCATTCATGCGTGTATAAATTAGTGGGCCAACGTGTGATTTTGTGCTTGTGACGTGGAGAATGGAGCAAGTGAATTGTGAATGGAATGTAGCATGATTGTGATTTTGTGTAAGTCGTGTATAAACAAAACTTAGTGCTATACGTGTCTTCTTGTATGAGATCCGTGTGTAAGCATCAGGTGAGGAAGAGAGTTGGATGTGTGTGTATATGTGTCATGTGAAAAAGTGATTAGTGTGCCCTAGAGTGTGTCCTGGTCTCCTCTCCTTATGTTAAAACCCGAGAGTGTATCTGCCTTCACTTCTTATGTGTGAATGAATGTTCACCTCATAGATGTGCCATCTACGTGCATGAGGAATGAGAACTCGAGAGAGTGAGTGATAACCATGAATAGAGTTGTGTAGCTACTATGTGAGTGTGAAACCTGAAATTAAAATAAAGAAAATAAGGTAAAATACAAGCAGGAAAAAAATATGAAAAGAATACAAAAATCTAAAAATTTTCTCTCCCCCTATACACTTATCATCAATTGAATGGATAATTAAATTTTAAGCTTCAAAATTCCATCCAATGGCTAAGAAAAAAAATCCAACAACACTTTGCCCATATTAAAAATATTAATTCCCACCTAAAACTTAAACAAAATCAAGAAAAACAAATTGGAAAAAATTGCACAATAAAATATTATGAATTTAAGAAGTTAAAACCCAAGCTTTGTGCAAGAATTTTCACTAGAGTGCAAAATTGTCCTATAATCCAAATATAATCTAATAAGGCCCAATTAATAAGGATTTAACATTTAAAAGCTCAATTTAAGATGAATAAAAGGATGTAAAATCACCAATTATCAGTACATGGACTTAGAAGCAATAAATCATATTACCTATGATACTAATAATATGATGAGTAAGGTGAATTACGCTGGACGCAAGTATGTACACATGGGAAATAGGACATTAACAATCTTCAATCTACCTATCTAATACCAAAGTCATCTTTCAAGCCAAAGCTAGAATGTGTTTTTACTTCTTGTTAAAATTTAGTTTTTACCATTTGCAATCTTGCAAATTCCTCTAATGTAATTAGCAACCTTACCTTGTTCAACTTGTGGCATAATAGACTAGGCCACTCTTCATCATCTATTGTAACCAATATCATGAAAAGTTGTAATGTCTCCAATTGTAATAAAATTGTTTATGGTTTCTGCAAGTCTTATTGCTTAGGCAAAACACACAAACAATTATTTTCTTTCTCTACTACTTAATACACAAAGCCTTTACAACTTATTCATTCAGATATTTGGGGTCCTTTACTTACAAAATCGATTGAAAACTATTCATATTATATACACTTTATTGATGCCTTCTTGTGATTTACATGGCTATACTTATTGCATACAAAATCTGAGGCATATACTATATTTATTAAATTCAAAACCATGGTTGAATTGTAATATGACCTAAAGATAAAAGCCTTTTCAATTAGATCGGAAAAATGAATATTGAAAACTCACCCAATGCCTCATATCTAATGGTATCCTACATAGAAAGAGCTACCCTTATGTACATGAACAAAATGGGCTAATAGAACGTAAATATAGACATATTACTGAAGTTGGCCTCACTTTGCTAGCAAATTCTTCCCTACATCTCTCTTTTTCACTAAAACTTTTCAAATGGCAACTACCTTGTCAATAGGTTCCCATCTTCAACTCTAAGTGGTCTTATATCTTTTGATAAATTATACAAACATAAATCCTAGTATTTGTACCTAAGAACATTCGTTTATGCTTACTATCCATCGACTAAACTATCTAATAAAAATAAAATAGACTATAAGTCAACAAAATGCATACTTTTGGGACATATCTTATCACATAAATGCTACAAATGTTAAGTCTCTAATGGCAAGATGTTCATTACATGAGATATCATATTTAATAAAATTTGCTTTCCTTATGCCTCAATGACTTAAAAACATGTTGCACTTTTGTTTTCTTCTCCTTCTCTTGTATCTACTAAACCATATATAGATTTCATGAATGTCCAAGGTACTATCCTAGTTGCTCATACTAATGTAGCTCAATTATCTCATCCTGGCAGCTCTAACATACACTTCTCAACTGCACCTTTAAGTAACTTGAGAGCAATAATAATAGATAATCCCTATGTGATCTCACAATTGATCCACCAACTTCTTCCAATATATCTTAGTCTTCAACTCCCACTCCTAAAATGGGCAGAAGGTCAAAAAATGACATTTTCAAACTAAAAGCACTATTGGCCAAGGATGAATGAAGAATATGCAACATTAATTATGAATTAGACCTAAAAATCAGTTGAATTACCACCAAATAAATAAGCCATTGGCTATAAATGATGTATAAAGTGAAGCAAAACCTGCATAGAGCTTTGTTAAGACATAAGACTAAGCTTGTGGCAAAAGGCTTCCATTAAAGAGAAGGTTTTAATTTTAATAAAACCTTTAGTCTAATAATAAAACCAGTCACAATCAAATTTATTCTCACCTTGGCCATATCTTAACAATGGAACATTCATCAAGTTAATGCCAATAATGCCTTTTATAATGATATTTTTCATGAAAAGGTGTATATGCAATAGCTAGAAAGTTTTGAGTATCCTAACATCGAGCTAGTTTGTAAGTTCAGCAGACACTTTATTGTCTTAAGCAAGCTCCAAGGGCTTGATTTGATAGACTTGCTTCAACCTTGATAAAGTTTGGCTTTATTTCAAGCAAATATGATTAGTCACTATTCATTAGAATCACAAAGCAAAATACACCTATGTACTTATGTATGTTGATGACATTCTCATAATAGGGACTTCAAGTAAAGAGATTCAGTAAACTAATCTCAACAAGAAATTCTCCTTCAAAGACTTAGGTATGCTAAGCTACTTTCTTAGAATTGAGGCTAAGAAATTGCTAGATTGTTCAATTCATTTGTCACAAGCGAAATATGTGAGAGATATCCTTCATAGAGCTAAGATGTATAATGCAAAAAGTGAACACACTCCTATGACAACTAGTTTGAGGTTGTAAAAGTAAGGTGCAACTAAAATGGAAAATCCTTACTTATATAGGTCAGTTGTAGGTGCATTATAGTATACAACAATCACAGAATCATATATTAACTTTGCTATGAATAAAGTGTGCCAATTCATGCAAACTCCTCTAAAAGCCCATTGAAAGGCTGTAAAAAGTATCCTTTAGTATTTAGTAGGTTTCATTGCTCATGGGCTCAAGTTACAACCCAACAAAAGTAAAACTATTACAACCTATTGTGATGCGGATGGGGCCTTAGGTTGCAATGATAAGAAGAGTGTTTTTGGCTTATATATATATTTTTTGGTGGAAGTCTTGTGTTGTGGTCTTCAAAGAAGTAAACAACAAGTGGCAAGATTAAGCATAAGAGTAGAATATAAGAGCATGGTTGCTATAGTGGTTGAAGTGTTATGGATAAAGTTGTTTTTGCAAGAATTCAACTTTTTTTTTAAACTACACCTCTTTTGGTTTTACATGATAACTTGAGTATATTGATGATGACACTATTCCAATCTTGTATGTTAGAACAAAATACATAGAACTTGATTTGCACTTTGTAAAAGAATAGGCCATAAAGAAAGAAATAGTTGTATACATCACATTCTTTCTTCATGTCAAGTTGCTTATTAATTAAAGTTGTGTTGAGTTTAATGTTTACTAAATTTGAACATCACCATGGAGTAGAAGAACCTTTGAAATTATAAGAGAATATCACGAGACAAGGTAAGCACCCATCCTTATTTTTAAACTAATTGAGCATTTACTTCTTCATTTAAAATTATTAAATTAAATATCTTAATTAATTGAGTTTTAAAATTAAAAGTGTATTAAATTAATTTTTAGCATAAAACACTTCTTCACCCACTCTAAATGTATATCATCACTATGCATAATTAACTATTCAAAAAAATATTATCTTTATGCTTAATTTGCTTTATATATATATATATATATATATATATATAAAGTTATAAATACCAATTTAATTTTTTTTCATTTTATTCGCAATCACATTTTTTGTTGGTTTCTTATAATTATATTTAGATATAAACTATTAGTTGATGATAAATTTATTATAGTTATGATGATAGTGAAAAAATGCAAATTATAAACAAATACAATTTCCATACTTATTATAATAGTACTATGAAACCTGTTATAACAATAATATCACGGCTATAGTAGCAATGAACCAAGATTTGGAAGTTTCATAAATATGAAATTTAGGACCAACCTCCTTTGCGATGATATATAAACTTCATGCAGTGAAGTCCTTATTTCTTATATTTTTATAAAAAGAAGAAATGAAAAAGCAACCAATATTTGGAAGAAAATGCCACAACTATTTATTATTATTATTATTATTATTATTATTATTATTCACAATCACAACATCCTTCTCGCTTCATATATAGATTTGTTGGTCATTTCAAATTGTGACCCGTCTGAAACCCTCAACAAAGAACGAGTCTCATCTGCCAGATGTCGCAACTCTAGCTTCAACACTTGCAAAACAGTCCATTAGCCACATACGCCTCTTCTCATTTATGTGATCCTATATTTACGTGTTAAAAAAAAATTCTCACGCTATATATCTAACCGCTTATGATTATTTTTTAAAAAATAAAATATCTACAATCTTTTCATTAATTGTTTTCTTTCATTTTTAAAATTTATTAAATGTAATAAATAATTTTAAAATTTATTAACATAATAAATTCGTGGATAAATATTTTAAAAAAATTACAAGGAAAGAATAAAGAGAAAAAGAAATTAACGCGCTGAGCGGTATGGACGGTATCCTTATATAATTATATGGCCAAATCTCATATAAAGGGTGGGTTTTGATTGTTCGATTGAGTGCAAAATATATTTTTAAAAAAATTTTCAAATTTATATTTAATTGTTTGATTGAATGCAAGCATTCACATTTGAACAACTAATACTAGAGATATATATATTTCATTATTATAGTAAAATATTTCAAAATTTCGAATTAAATTCTTATGATTTTAACGATACAATCCTCTCATCGTATGATATAATTGGGATGATTTAAGTCCCAACAATACTTATATTATGCACGTGGCTTAACCATAATATTTTTGAGCCTAGGGATTATAAAAACAAATAGAAAAATAAATGTAGTCCAAATGTTTTACCATGCATGAGAGAACATTAATTATTAGATACCTGATGAAGGGTGCAATTTATGCAGTGAAAATAACTTGAGGAAAGATTTCTGCGCCACAAGTAGTGAAGAAAAAAATGTGTGTTTATATATATATATATATTATTGATATTGCGAATATATATGATATCTGAGCTAACACATGCTCACATATAGTAAATAATCTATCTTTTCAGCTAAGATAAAAATAAGTCATTTATGTTGAATTAAAGGATCTGATATTTTACTCAAAAGTTGATTTTTTTTAATTAAATTTCTTTCCAAATAATTTTATTTACACATTAATCAGCTACCTATCGACCTTGCTGATACACTTACATGTTATTTAATATATACAGAGAAGAAGTAAAATTCACACAATACCTTGTCTTATTATATGTTATTTAATATATACAGAGAAGAAGTAAAATTCACACAGTGCCTTGTCTTATTATTTTAGATAAGCCATCAAATTTTGGCCACTCAATGTCAAATTTCTTCTAAATATTTATTAGACGTTGCCGACGACAACAACCATCATGGCTGACAAACACATTTACTTCCCAGGCAAACTCAATATCGTACACCACGTGTCTCATTGTCATGCGTTTAGTTGCATAGATAACAGTCTAGAAGATTCTAAAACGTCATCGTCTTTCCCATTGACCTCCAGAGAGTAGTGACTAATTAGGTTTTTGAGATTATTCAGAAAAAATCTAACTCCAGGACATCATTACCTTTCGACATGGATGTTGACACGTAAAGCCTTGTAGTGTAAAATGGTGCCACTTGTGTGATATTCTAAGCCTCTTTTGTTTTGGGTTTTGTAGTCTTCATTGTCATCAGATAGGTATATATTATTAACTATTAAGCAATCATCAAGTTTCGGGTTGATCCAGAATAAGGTTTAATGATTACATTTCGTACCAGTATACAAAAATAGTTTGCTTTTAGATATGGCAAGATATCATAATTGACGTAGGTACAAATTTTCCAAAAGTCAAAAAATAATTTGATACTAATGAGTTATTTCTCGATTATTGTACAAATTTGGACGATCAAGAGACAATTAAAACAGGGAAAAGAAAATTTGAGAATAGAATAGCTAGAAATTATGTTGGCAAAATCATTCCTGGGATATTATGGGCTTCTCAGAAACGATTATCTTATATGACATGGTCAGACATATTCTCATATAGTGAGATGTAAAGTAATATTTTGTGTAATCTATTCATAAACGCTAGTAGATTTTTGTGCGATGAGCTAGTTCATTGAGTTCAGTGAGTCCATATTATATATCATAAACTCCATGAGTTTAGTCTTTATTCTTTAAGATTGAGATAAGTTATGCGTTGATTAGTTATTATTAGAGAGATCCATTTTAGAAAAATAAGGTGTTGAGAAGAAATTAAATATAAGGAAAATCTTAAAGTTCTGTGAGAGATCTTCGAGAAAAGTCTACCATGATGAAGTGGTCTCGGGTGAGAGTTGCGAAATTATGGATGTGGACTTGGCTATTAGGACAAATACCCTATAGGACTGGCATCATAACTTGCTGGACCATGTGGATATTCTTGCACCACATGGCACATTTTTAGCTGAACCAAATGAAATTCTAAACTGTGTTGCTTGATTTCTTGAATTTATTTTAGGTGATTTTGGGTAAACCTGGAATATCATTGATAAATAGTTCGGATTGAGAATACTCTACCCGTGATAGCAAATTGAAAAAAAAAAAAAAATATATATATATATATATATATATATATATATATCAAACCCCACATTATTGATCCTAAAATAGCAACGAAATTACTAACCTTGAGCACTATATATTTTTTTGGGTGAGACTGGTGCACCGTATTTTTAGTCCTATATATTTTTTCATTGAGTTTATTATTTTCTGGTAGTGAACAGTGTTTTATAGGATCCCCCCCCCCCCCCGGGATGCTATTCTGAAGCGTTGTTTAAGAATTATTTAGAACACGAAAAAAAAAAATCTCACGAGATGTTATTTGAAAATATAATATATAAAAACACAAATGAAACCATGGCGTTTTTTAATTCTTGGTATGGCTCAAACTGGACCATTTGTACAATGGAAAGGGATGTATAACAGTAAAAAGGACATGATTTGCAAGAGTCTGTATCCTCAATACAAAAATCTCGACAGATAACTTCCATACAGAAACTCTTACTTGACCTCACCTCACGCAACAAATTGGCCAAGAGATATATACTTGTGGTTGTGGATAACACTTTTGTCGTCTCGAGTCATGTTCTTCCTCACTAACATACATGGCTGACTTAGGCATTAGGGCCATGTAAACTCAAACTCTCTTACAGTTTAAATTCTTAAAATAACTTTTAAAAAAATTATTATACAAACAGAGCTCAAAATAATGGAGCGGTAAAGAGATCATTGTGATATACGTAATACATTTTGATAATAGAAGTCTAGTAACAATTAGTACTAACTGTAATTTTAACATTTTGTATGTAAAAAATAATTAGTTCTTGACAATTTTAATTTTAATTTTAATTATCTCTTTAACCTATTTATTAAAACAATTTAATTCATTAGATTCCAGTTAGGTCGATTTTGCTTATTGGTTATTTAAAAATAATAAATTGAACTAATATATATAACATTGCTTTAATTAATTAATACTAAAAGACTAAATCATTTTAATGAGTATATAGATACAAAATAACTCATTGAAGCTAAATATACTAAATTGTTTTCTAAATATATTAGAGGTACTAAAAATGCAATTATATCTAATAATTACGGTGGCAAATGGCATTGATATAGAAATGCCTTGTTTTTAGCAACTTGATCATCTACGCATCCTCCTCGATCCTCATTGAACTCAACTAAGCATGATTATAATTTATAAGCATACCAAGAAAAAAATATTCTAATCATTCAGAAAATTAAAAGTCAGCATTATCTATGTATTCAAATGGACAAATGAACGTTAACAATTTGCGGTAAGCCATGAAATATCAGATCAAAACCTTGGGGCCACTACAACATCTAAGCAAATTACAACAGAAATAAACTGTTTAATACAAGGGAAAAGAAAGCTACTACTGCTTTTTTCTGAGAGAGAAGTTCTCCTCGGGCTGCTTCTGCCAAAAATAATTTGCAGCCTCTATCCATTTGGGATGAACCAGAAACTTTTTCTCTTTCACTGCCCAACGGGCCTTCTCTGTTCCCACATCAGTTGCAACCACGTGTGTCACTGAGGGGTCAAGTTCTGTCAAACATGTGGCTCCCATCTGCTCTGCCATCTTCCGCAGAGCCGGTAATGCCGTATGAACAATACGGCTGAAAACAAGCACATATCCCTTGAGAACTTCACTTTTAAGAGTTTTCAACACCTGGACAAAAATGAGTTGAATGTAACAATCAAATCTCGCTTCAGAAATCATAGATAAAACTAGTTTCCAACAACAAAATCTAATAGCCAGAACAAATTTAAATATGAACAACATAAACTACCTGCCTCACATCTCGGTCAGCAAGATCACTTTTAAGTTCCTACAAAAGGTTCCCAGCTATACGAGTTAAGCGTAGATCAGAAATTATCAAAGATTCACAGAATGAAAGTGACATACATTAAAGAATGTATGATGGACTTGCTTGAGAACGTTGAGAATTCTTGCAAGCGCTCCATCAGATTCACATTCATCACTCTTTGACTCAGCAAGAGATTGGCAATCAAAACCATATTGCCGACAACTAGAAGCGAAAAAATGATATCTTTCCATCAGTATCAGATTATCTTTATGCTTCATCCATGCCTACAACAATTAGTAGACAATTTTCATAGAGATTATAAGGAAGAAAAATGATTTTAGTTGATAAAAACCACAATGACAAATAACAGTTTCTGAAATGGTCATCATAACTTAGCATACTTCAATATGCTATACAAAGAATGAACTTTAATTCATCATCAAGTAGTGAAAGAAAGAGAGGTCGAAATGTCAAACTAATAATCAGCAGACCACTAACACACTCGCAAGAGAAAGATAAAAAGCCATGACAGAGCAGTAGTTTAAGCATTACGGATAAGATTAATCAAAACTTTACTCTTACCAAGAAAGTTGGTATAAGAAGTTCAATCAGTGTGGAAAAGAAAAGTTGTCAGGATAATTTAATCTGTACAATATGTATGCATCCATCTCTGAAAGGGAACAAGATTATTTTCTAGATTAATGTAACATCTAATGAGACAAGTATCAGTAATTTAAATGAGTCGAGGGTCATATTTCCTAGTCTCTAGTGATATTTACAGACCGCAAACATGACAAAGCACAAGCGAAAAAAACAACTTTAACACACTTGAGCTTCAAAGGTATTAAACATTTTCTCTTTGATTTTAAAAATATAAGAACTTAATTGTCATGCATATGACAATTTGATTTAGACCATTTTTAATGTGGTTTCCAAGAGTGGAATATTTTTGTATAACAAACTAATCCATGTACCTGTAAACACCAAGTGCAAAGTATAACTGCCAGTAATCACGAATATCTAATTTCTTACTTGCTATGCCCCAGTTCATAAACTATAACAGTATAACTTTGTTATTCATATAATGCCATTATATTTTTACACATGTTTTGCCCGAATTAAAGAATTTTTAATTAGGTCTAGAGTGATCAAAGTTATGGCTTCCATCGCCTCTTAGCAACAGAAGGGCAAATTTTTTTCTTCTGTCATTAACTAAATTAATTATAAAACAAAGAGAAATAGACTTGATGTCATACCAGCAAAAACATCTTATGTAAATAAAAAAAAAAATTCTGGAACTGACTTTCACATAGGACAACTATCAATTCATACAAACATGCCAATTAAGCAATTCAACATTATAAGTCAGTAAATTGGAATGCCCTTACATTTTCTGTATCATCAAGAATCAGAACAGCACTTTCTTGCCCCAGGATAATATCAAGACCCTTCTGATGCTTTTGAGTGCCATCATCCCGAGAAATCACCTTAGAATTGAAGTATTCTCCCTCAGGATCAAGCAGCTTAGCCATCTCTAATGCATAGGACCGATCACCCATGGTATATATGTACATTTCAAACATTTCACTTGCTTCTTTTAGAAATGTGCGGACAAAGGGCCTCAACTTGGTCATCATATGCATGTAATCCAATTTGAAGAGGTTGCCTTTAGACACATCTATTCATTTCATCATGCATAGATTTAGAAAGGCAACATATATAAAAAGCTATGGAAAAACCCAGATAATTAAAGGTGAAATGAAATCATGCAAAGGGTGTCAAAAAAAATTCACACAACAATTAAGATGAACACAAGTTTGACATGTCATACTTTATCAAAATATAGATTCAATATAACATGCTATGCTAATATATTCAAAAGTTGTGTTCTTCTATGTGAGGGATGCCAATTGCTGTATGCATGACATAAATTCTCTGAGGTCCTTGCAAAATAAAACAATGATGTCTTCATTTTCTAGCAGTTCACCAACCTTACTAGCTCATCAAGCCTTATTCAACAAAATTTTTCAAAGCAGTATTAACTATAAAAATTGGATGAAGACTGCATAAGCAGCTTAATTCCGTTGGAAATCTTCAAAATGCACTCAACACACAACAAGAAGGTTAAAATAAAGACACATTTGTTCCTCTTCCACTGCTTTCCTGAAATATCAAGGTCACCAAAAATGATAAAAAGAACACATCTGACAAATAACAAGGTCTCTTCTACACTATAATGAAAAATGCAGCCAACAAGATAGATGAACTGATATTTGATAAAAACAACAAAGGTAGGAGGAAAAAAGAAAAATTATTCATGATGGCTAAATAAAATCACTATATATAATACAAACAACAATTATCAGAAGCAAAAGCCCACAATTAACATAATAACCTGCCAGAGAATCTGTCTGGGTCAGTAAATACACCTCTTCAGAGTTCAAATCAACAAGCTGAGTGGAATTCAGCAATGTGTGATCCAGATCCAGAACCAAGTACAGTTTTTTATGATGTAATAAATTCTTCATGTCTGTATTGCGCAATCTAGATATTTCCTCATTGTGAAGTCTCAGTCCCTGCAAATTCAAGGATTTTCCATCATATACAACGATTAATGAACAATACTTCAGCTAAACCAGTTAGATTGACTAGCCATGGACAGTAGTCACAAGCCACAACCATCACGCTAATCAAATCATGAGATTGAATAAAGGATTTCTGCATTAAAGATTAAAGAAATATAGTATAATGTATCTAAAATGAAAGAATCTTCATATTTCAAACTACCATAGGGCATATAAACCATTCAGCTGCTAGCTATGACACAGACTGAGGCTAGTTCGTATAGCCCAACAATCCAACAATCAAGTCAATGCAGTTTATTTTCAGTTACTTACCTATGCCCGATAAAAAATGAGATTGAATGAACAAACAACCTTGGAACTTTAACAATCTGGTATGGAACAAGTTTACTGCTTGTATACATGTAAATGAATGAATGAATGGATGGCCCAGAACATTTTGCTCACATCACAATTTGTTCATGATCGATAATAACCATTTGTCCAGGACAGCAATAGTTGATCCCAAAAATAAATTTTAGGCTATGTGTACCTTATGTATGTAACCAAATGTCACACCAGATTCCCCATCCAACTTTTGCCCACAACATATACACATATCTCCAAATGAGCCAGGATGTGTACATACATCTGCCTTCACAGTTACCTCTGCAACAAAATTCAACAAAGAGAAAGAAAAAAAAGAAAAAACCTCGAGTTATAAGACTTTCACGCCAAAGTGAGAGAGTTGTACATGTAAAACAGAGTGTTGATTAACACACAAGAATATACACCCTTTTATTGTAATAAAACAAATGAATTTACATGTTATTCTTGGCATATCATTTTATTTTCTCAATAAAGTAGAAAAAACAATGATTTAACTGTTTGAGTAAAATGAAAGTTACATACAGTGACACAAGACAAATGCCCTCAGGCCAAACTAGTAAAATAGTTTGAGGATGCTTTAGAAGCACATAAAACTATGAAAAGTTACTACATCCTCTCTTAAAAGTTAATTTTCTTCCCGTAAAAAGAGAGGTAGTGCATTAAAAAACTCTTGGAAGTTACACTTAATCAGGCACACAGTGGGAAGTATCCTGGGCCCAGCAAAGTAAAAGAACAATACAACTATGACAATCAAACTAACCTAAACTCTCTTCCACGCATCCTTGTGAAGTAGACCCCAGAGTCTCCTCTATGCTTTCAACTTTACGCCTTTTAATTCTGCATCCATTTATAAATTGAAATAGAAATCAATGTAATTTGACCAAAAATATTAAACAATAGATAAAAATCATATAATCATGTAATTGATATGAGGACAAAACTTAGGTACAATTTTTTTAGATATTTGCTATTAGGTTCTCTAATAAAAACATAACATGTGAATATTTTTAAAAACTCAACATCACATGATTGGCTCTCTATTCCTCCACATGCTATGTTTTATTGGACAACCTGGTAACAAACACTTAGGGAGCTTTATCTAACTTCTGTCTTTTTCAACATGGATTCTTTGGTTGAATATATTCTGAAAACACGAACCCTCAAACCTATGTTTCTCTCAGATTTATCCAACACTGATATGTTATGAAGTAAAATTAGCTACCCCAAGCCAGTAAAAAATAAGTTCACTCACAAAAGTGAAGAATCATAAAGCAACAAATAGATAAAGTAGCAACTATTGAAAGAAATGCATAATTGGTAGTAATGTTTTCTATAGTTTAGTTAATGCCTATAGGGAAAGTATCTTATACCCACAACATCATCAGCATGCCTCCAACGATACAAATACATGTTCAATAGTAATTAAACTCTTGCTGTCTAATTTCATGAATTTAAATATGTAAAAAACCATCAATACTATTTCAAGAATAGCTAATTATGTGTTATTTCTTCATAACCATTTATGTGAAAAGCATATTAACTTAAACCAGATAGAAATAAAGCTACAAAGCAAATTCAACAACTGGAAATAAGATCCAAATCACCAAAGTACTCCAAGTAAAATTGGAATAAGATAACACAAAATTACAATACATTGAATCTTCCAAGAAGATTTTTGATAATTCAACAGTTTAACTCATTCAAGGATAATATATAATAAAATTAAACTGCTTGTAAACAGCACCTGACACTCTCAGACTCATCTTGATTCTCAACTTCTTCACTTGATGGTGAAGCATCCGGCGAACTTCCATCTAGTGCAGAATCAAGATATGCAATAAAGTCATCACTGCTAGATGAATGCAGGGGAGAATCTGTCACAAGACTCATCTGAGTCATTGCCATCCAACAAACCAAATTAGCAAGTGAAATTCAGAATTCCAGGCAACAACAAAACATATATTATCTTCCACATAAAAGGTATATTGCTGAATGTTGATTATCCACCTAACTCTGCCAGTTATAAGCTAAAGAAGAACCTCAAATAAAAGGGTACCTATAAAAATAAAGATAAACACACAAAAGGAGAAAATTGGAAAAAGGCACATCGTGCACAAACTTAGAGATCACATTATTGCAATACTTGCTCTCCTATTAACCTATGATTCATAGGTCATAAATGGAACACTACACTATATCCAAAACCCACATGTAAATCAATCCATTAGGTCACCACATTTGTGAAATTTTAAGAGCATGCTTTGCAAGACAACCCGAGTTCAACAATTATACTCTCTCTCTCTCTCTAGTTTTATATTATATAAAGACATCCATTGTAGTTGATATTTCAGGAAGTGCATGTGTATGAAAAGAATTCACACATGGTATATATGTATTACAAAAAATTTAAACGAGAATACTTTAATGATGAAAATTTAAAATAAGTGAGGTTAGTGTAATTTCGAAAATTAGAGTGGGTGTTTTCAATAGGTCTTCTAAAAAAGTAAACCTAAGAGGAGGTGCATGTAAATAACTCTAACATAAAATCTAGGATTGTATTTCAGTGATTAAAATCATTCAAATATTGCATACACATTAAAATCTAGGATTGGACCACCACCATAGTTAAGCTAAAGAAAATAAATAAAAGCGTGATAATCAAGGAAGTAGTTTTACCTTAATTCACAAATATTCTTCGTTATGTGAGGTCTTGAAAAACTTTCACACAGGTATCTATGAAATTCATAACATAAGATCTGTTACAATTGATTGGGTAAGAGAGGTAAAGGAGTAATGTGAGTACTTGAAAAAACAAGGCAGAGAAAGGATGACAGTGAGTAAGAAAAGAAGCGCACCTAACAACACATCTAAAGCTAACCAAGACTTCTTCAGTCACAAGTGCAGATCGGTAAATTCATTGAACTGCCATCAAGGCAAAGGACCCCCATAAGCCCTAGCAAAAGCAACAAAACTCATTGACAGGCTTGACCAGACACCGGTCAAAGAAAATTACACATGGCATAAAGAAAAGGAAAGGGAGCTAAAATCCTAAAGCTCAGGCTCAACCCAACACAGCTCAACAACAATAATAGTAACAATCAAACTTGTAAATAAGGAAAACATATTCAATTTCTAGAACTAACACCCAATATGGAAATCAAACTATCATACTAGAAGTTAAAAAAAAAAAGGGACCAGGCAGATTGAAACTTACATTATTGCTTTATCGGCTATTTCTTGAAGTGAAATAGAAATTTCGAGTAGATCAGGTGAGGAAGAAGAATCACAATCTAGAAAAGCTCAAAGGAAGCATGCAGGTTGTAGATGGTGGAAGGGGAAGATTGAGGCAAACCAGAGCTTCTTCTTTTCCTTCTGAATAGTCTTCTTTGGTGCCAGAGCTTCTGTCAAAGCAGGTTTCAACTAATGGAAATGGAAAAGGACAAATAGTTAGGGCTCGTTTGGCACATCGTATAAGATAAAACCTGATAACATAAGACTCAATAAGATTTTAATGCTATATGTATAGTGTTTGGTGTGACACCATATATATACTATATCAAGATAACACTATCCTGTGTTTAGTAATGTATAATACTAGATAGGATAAAAATTAACTCTTTTTGACAAAAATACCATTTACTTAAAACTATATTGTATTCATATGAATTTGTTACGCTATATTAATTTTTGAAGGAATAAAATTCCTCAAGGCTAGAGAAATTAATATTTTCATTTTTTTATTTGTAAATAAATGTTCTTTTAGATACCCTTAATTGTTTTTTTTAAATAAAAATTTTTATTTTTTAAATACCCTTAATTTCATTTAAATACCCTTTTTTTTTAAGTTGTTCTTTCAAAATAAATAAAAATGCATGAATTTTTATATTTCAAATACATATGCCACAGTAGAGTAGATCACAACTTCAAGCAACCAAACATAAAAAAGCATTATAACTTCAAGGTACAACAATTAAAACTCGAAAGACACAAACACTTAAGATCATTGGAATAGTTTGTTTAGTCTAAAGAACAAAAATTTAAGAGTAAAAGGGGCATGGATACGGCTATAACTATGGTCTAGTTTAGCATGATGTGCTAGTCCACCTAGGCAACCAGGTTTGAATCTTGCATCCCTTTATGACATATATAATTAAGTTGTAGATGTGGCAGCTTTAAATTCCACCACTTCATTACAGCATGAACCACTCAATTCTGTCAAACCAGGACTCATTTGCCCAATTTGCAAAAACCAATGGGTTGTTGAAGTCAGTTTACAAATTATAATAGTAAAGATAGAGATAACAAAATATCATGAGGGGAGGAAAGAAAAAAAAAACTACAAGTATGGTATAAAACCATAATTCTGGGTTAAATACTACATATCAACATTAATAGCATAGACAACCTTTTCTTACAGTAAATACCAAACACAGACTTTACTTCTCATTAACAGATAAAAAGCACATATAATTAAGAACATGCATTAACAGTTATCTTCTATGAGATTTATTTTGTGCTGCATTATCCTACTTCAAAATGCTCTTAAGAAGAGGAATATATAGAAAATAAATGAAATAGAAAAAGCCCAATCACTGGGAGCAATATTGTGCAGAACATACCCTGTGATTGAAACAGACCTATTGCTGCAAAACAGAGAATCATGGCAAAGCTGAAAGCAACTGACAAATATCAGCATAGTGGTCACAACTCACAACTCATCCAACCACTACACTTAGCGCTACTATGAGACTGTAACGCATGATGCCAGAGAGTGAAAGTTTGGAAACACATGAGAAGTTATGAGCAAATTCTCACATGCAACTAAGCTTAAGGTATTAATAAAAAATGATAATTACAGCATTCTATGAAAATTCAGCATGTGATCACTCAAAGCATGAAGGAAACAAACTTTAAACTGAAAACCTAGGGGTGATTATTTACAGCTACAACAGCAAGAAACAACAAGCTTAATGCCATCACAAATGCAGGTGTAGAAACAAAAACAGGAACAAAAGAAGTCCAGTATCCCATCATACTAACTTTTGAGTCATTGTTCATCAGAAATGTCTGTTCCATCCGCAATCCCCTCATCCCTTTTAATTCACATTATCTTGCCGTTGTGGTAAGTATTACTTCAAATTAGTTAATTGAATTAGATGGTGTAACAGTATTCATACCTTACTTTTTTCTTGATGTCCTTTTACTTTCTCCTGTAAAGTCTTCAACCTCCTATTCACCCTTAGTTGCTTTTCCTGTTAAGAGATAAGTTCCTTCAAAGAGGGAAGAAAATATTGATGTCAACAAGAAAGAACAATTCAATTAATTAAAACAAGCAATTGGTGACAATTTATTATCTTCCTTGTATTACTTATATTAGGTTGAGAAAACCAAAATTACCAAAGACCCAACACAGAACCTCCTTCCTTCTATCTCATATTCACCAGGTAGCCACATTTAAGATGTAAGTTCTACATAAATAAGAGAGTAAGAAAGACACGAAGAAAAGAAGAGCAAGATTGTGTAAATTTACACAAAGATGCTATAACAAACCCAGTGAAAGCCATAAGATTAATCCAACACCTGCATAAGCAGTGCCTATGAGACAGAATCCGAAAGAGGGAGAGAGAGAGAGAGATTTTGCAAGAATGATTACGACAACACAATTCTGAACATAATCCCCAAAAATCCAAGAGAACCCAAGGCACGGAATTAAAGCACGAAAAAAACATGTATGAATTACAAACTCTACTATCAGGGTCAGGGAGAAAGGAGAGTAGGGTTTCAACCAAGGGGAGGGGTATCGAGCTCTTACCTCTCTCGTTCAAAACCAAAAGGTTCTGCCTTAGTAAAATCAACAGGGACCGATACGCGACGGTGTGTGGATGAGCGAAAGACGCAACAGAGGGTGGATGACAGACGGATGAGCTACGGCGGATGGAGGGATGGAGCAGCTGTTCTTCGAGGGATGCAGCTCCCGTTCTCCGGGAGGGATGGTTCGAGGGTTTTTTATTTTTTTTTTATTTGAAAAATTTGAGACACGGCTTATATATCAAAATTTAATTACGTCTAATCTCACCTCAAATTTGATTTGATTATATATTGTATATTGATGTTTAAGGGGACATTTGGTTAAAAATGTAAATTTATGTTATTAATTAAGTGTAACATTTATTCTATTTTTATAATTATTATTTAAAAATTATTATTTTTATTTTTTTTATATAGACACTAGAGATATTTTTATCATTAAAATTATTTTTATTTTAGTTTTATTATATTTCTTCTTATTCCATATATTAAACGAGTGATAAAAAAATTATGATATATAAAATTATATATATATATTAAATAAATGATAATTTTTATTAGTTTCTACAATTAAACCTTATCCCACATTTCAAACGGGCCATGAGCTTTGAGTCATTTGGCTGGCGGGCTGGGCTTATTTCTTTCTTGGGCCAACATCCATTGCATTAAAGCCAGCCCACATTGAGCTTTGTACATTCGACCGATTGGTCCCCATGGAAAACCTGAGTTTCATTTTGTATTTGCAATAATAAGGTATTAAAAATATATGAGGATTTACATCATATAATTGAGATAAAAAAATTATAATATAAGCTACTAATAAATTATTCTTATTTAATTTTCTTTGTTGGCCAGATTTTTTTAAAAAATAAAATAATGTTTATTTTAAAAATTTTTATTATAGAAAATAAAATAAATTTTATTTTCTTTGCTTCAAGGTTACAATACCATTTTGAATCAGATATAACAAATTTTTTAAAAAAAAATGTAACTATTCTTCAACGAATACTATTAAGCTAAAATGTTTTGTGACCTTGGTAATTTAATTGCATACTACGACTTGAAAATGAATATTATTTGTAAAAAATTGAATATTTTTTATTTTAAGATAACTTTGTTCTATTTATTTTTTTAAAATAATTTATGTGTAATTCTTTATACTTTTATTGATATATTCTTACTTCGTTTGGTTCACTGTGTTGTGAAGTATTTCTTTTGCATAATTGATATAATATTTATTATATTCTTATATTTATAATTCTATTTATCAAATTATTTTTAAAAAAATTAAAATAAAATAATTATTTTTTATTTTACTTATCTTACCTATTCACATTCTACGTTCCCTTCTATGTTACATTTTTCAACCCGAGCCTCTTCCATACACCCTGTGATTATGAGGCTGAGGTACACCTTCCACATGAGTTTTTCCAATGAGTGAACGGGAAGTGGCGGTTTTTCCAATGAGGTTCTGGTATGGGTTAAACACACTGATAAATAGAGTAGAGGAAGACACATTCATGGATGAGGAAGAAGAATAATTTAAAAATAAAATTTGAGGGAATTTTTTTTTACAATTTATATAAATAAGAAGGGCATAATTGACCTTTTCTTACTTTAGCTCCAAACCTTCCAAACTCTCACGCTCTTCAGTTAGAATTGCATTTTTAGCCAAGTTTTTCTTTTCTCAATTCTTTCTCAATATCAAACATGTTTAGCTACAAAAATGCCTTTTATTTTTCGTTTTAGCAATGGTTCCAAATAGGCAGTGGAAGAATTGAATGAGATGAGATACTAAGTGGAAACCACCTTGGATCGTCTACAGTAGACGATTTTATTGCATGTCATTCAATAATCTTTTTTGAAATTTTTTTCAAGGTATAAAATATAATGTAAGATATTTAAAAATTGTAATTTGAAAGACACAAATTTTAATTGTAGAAGAAAAATTATACTTTACAAATTTTAATTATGTAATATAATTAAAATTTTTAAAGTACAGTGTTTTTTTAACAATTAAAGTTTTTATCCTTCTTGTTATAATTTTAGATACCTTATATTATATTTTATTGCTTAAAAAAACCCCTTAAAAAAGACTATTGCATAGCATACAATAAAATCATCTTCTTACCAAGTTGAGACTCCTAAAGGTAAGTATTTTTTTAAAACTTTTGTTCTATATTATTTATATTATATATGATATAAAACATTATATAGTATAGGGTATTAGATAGCTGATGCCTTATTTTTCCATTAATATTGGACCAACATAGGGTATTCAAGGCCAATATGTACAGCTAGTCAGAATCCAATAGACATTCAATTTTTACTACTTGATATTCAATATTCGATGAGTATCTAATATTTTTCAGAAGTGGATATTACTGAGTATCCAAAATCTTTATACCCATAATCATCTCTAAGCATGATCTAAGATTTTAATAAGACAAATAGTTTTTTTTTCTTTTAACAGAAGAGATAAAAACAGTTATTAGTTCACTCATTTATTTGGAGAGTTCTTATTAGGATGCACAATTAGTTTGGTAGCCTGGCCAATTAAGTTCTGTCCAATCATATCAAAAAATTGACCGGATTAAAATGGATATTAGGCTAACAATATTAGTTAGTTTTGCCTGACCCAACTTAATGATATGTTTTTTAAAAAATAAAAAAAATTTATAGCGACTTATATGATTTTTGTTCAATAACAAAATATAATTTTTAAAAGACTTATATACAAATTTTTTATTTTATTTTTATGGACTATTTTTGAATTTTTACCAAAACATTTGCCCAAACTCAAAAACATTAACCCAACCCACAGACTTACCGAGTCAACTTAGGTCGTGCCATGCACCCAAGGGAATGCTTTATTATAATAATTTTTTAAGTATGTAATGCTAAAATGATTTTGAAATTAATATTTTTTTTTTCTTATTGATACGCACGGTTCTTATGTCAACAAATCAAATTTGAAAATAACTCAACACCTGAGTGAGAATAAATTATTGTAATTGAATGATAATTACACAACATATAAGAGTGATAATACTCTTGGGAATATTATATTCTTTAATTATGACATAATAATTATTGAATAATGTTAAATATAAAATAATATTTTACTTATTTTAATATATTTATTATTATAATTACACTCATTAATAAAAGTTATTAATTACTAAATAAGTTAATATTTTTTAATAAAATATTTAATAAAATATTATTTTATATTTAATAATTATTGTATCATAATTAAAAAATATAGTGTTGCTCAAAACATAACATCATAAACGTCTCAAGTGATTATTTCCTTATCTCTTGAACCCTGATGGATTAGTTACCTAAAATAATCCTCTATAACTGAACAAAAATTTACAGGGGGAAAATACTATGAGAAGAAGTTATCAAAAGCTGTAAAGGATTCCGCTTTCATCGTTGGATCGCTTTAAATTGGCACACCACATTCAAAATGTGGTGCTAATGCCACCATCAGTTCTCCTTAAAATCCTTTCTTTACTTTGTTTGAAGAAAACTGGGTCCACACCCCTGCCCTTAACTTCAACTGGTCCATGCCATGTTTCTTCACGTCCTGCTTCATCTTCCACCCATTCATCTCTCCCCAAATGATTTTGCTGATAATATCTTAAGGCCGCAAATAGCACAAACACTGCAAATTAATAAGATCCATTAATATGGTAGTATCCAAACTAGCAGGACTCAGCTTTTGATTTTAAAACTTCAAATGAAGTTGCAGAGGGTGGTCTTACCTGCCCAGATGCGAACAACAACTGACGCCAGATTCCAGACAAGGCCAAAGATGCCAAGAGCCACGGCTTTCTTGTGAGAACATGAATTCCAAGCATCCCTGAAACGCTCAACCCAAAAATTTGCTGCACCAATAGGGTTTTCCAATGATCATCAAAACTACCTTTATAAATCTCCAATGATCATTATTAATGGATGATTAATTTTTTGGGCTCGGTAGTTCAAAGCTTCCTAAACCTTGTGAGGCCTATCTAAAAAGGCTTGGGCTTTGGGGTCAGTAGAGACACTCAAAAGTGGGAAATGGATAGATAGATATGGACAAAACGGTTATAGGCAGTCCAGATGGGAGCTACTCAAAGTGGGCCTCACCCACTTTTTTCTGTCTCTTGCTATGCAGGAATGATTCTTGAGCTTAAAGGGTAAAAAAAAAAAACTCATTCAGACAGACGTTTCAAGTAATAGGATTTCCTGATACATCCATTACTCCTTATAAAGATAAATGCGACCACGTCTATGGATGTAGAGGACCATTATGATCCCATGATTGCGTTCCCTACTCAAACATTAACGGGTCAAAAACTTTGACGATTAGATACACAGTACTTATCCAGGGGATGCATTAAATTATTTCATCATTCACAATTATCAATAATCAAATGTGCATACCGCCAAATGAAGATGTAATAGTATTTTGCATGTTGTTATATTTTATAAGACCACCAAATCTACATCGAGAAAACACCATCAAAGGTACAAAACAGGGTGGATTTTTGGGTAGAATGATCATATTGATAGGTAAACCAACTCAATTATAGTTAGACATGTAAGCATGTCACGTATGGATTCCAATAAAAAAATGTGATAGTCATATTTACAAGTGGCTTCAAAGTTTAGCTTGGGTCAGTACAAGAATTTTCCCAAATCCAATTTCACCGAATGCGTGGTCAGCTGCTGTGGGCCTAAGAACTACACTAAAGAGTCAGACATTACCTACTGAGCAGTCGCGACTCCCTGCAATGTCTTGTGTATTTTCACATTTTAACTTTAGTGTCATAAATCATGCATTAACTAATTTCATATCAGAGCTACATTAAATTCAGGGAATTACCGTATGCAGTTAACCTTGCAGAATACAAAGAGTATATCTTTGGCACGGTGAAAACTCCAAAGAAGCCTGAGGCAGTAAGCATAAGATTATGTCAATGTCAGCAATAAAGGGAAAGAACATTTCAGTAGTTATGCCCTTTCTGGCTGATGGGTTGGTGAGAAGTGAAAGAAAAGAGATGAAAATAGTGGGAAAAAGACGCAATTTTGACTCGCCTTGCAAGTAATGGAAAAAGCAAGAAACGTTGCAATTACGTGTAAACTTGTGAGATCATTTTCTTTTGCTTCTAATGAACTGAAACAAGGCAGCGTACTATATAGGAATAGGCTTAGGCATCCCCCGCTATTAAGTACAAACAACGGCATGAAACTATGAATCCTCTTCAGTTAAATTTGTAAGTTTATAGGAACTTACCAAATTTGGCCATCTTCCAAATGGTTATGGAGCTGCCCCATCTGGCTAAAACAAAGAGAAAAACTGCCAACTGCAACTCATAGTAAAAAATTTGGTTTATTTGGAGACCAGTAAAGTTCTTAATGTTCAGAAGGGCAGTGGCAAGAAAAGGAAACAATAAGGTCAGTGAGCAAAGAAAATTACCTTCATGGTGGTACCAGGATCTCCAGAAAAGAGGGCTTTGAGTTTTAACAGGAACTCGTTCAAGTAAGGGAGAATTATTTTTAATACCCAAATTGCTTCTTCTTCTCCCAGTACATAATTTGTGCTATCTAAATCTATAACTCCCCTGGTTAAGTTAGACCCAAACAAAGAGAGTCAGATAGTACTTTGCTCATAAATTTCTGTCATCTATTTTTCTTTGGATTATTACCTGCAAATGAAGGATCTATAAAGAAAGATAACAGCGAGATAAACAAGGCCCAGATAGGACATCACGGAAATAGAGCTGTAGAGTCAAACGATTAAAAAGTGTCAGTTCTGGGCTCTGTTCTGAGACAACAGGAATATATATAATCACAGTAAGCTTAAAAGAAATTTTGTTTACTCTGAATTTCCAACCTCACATTGATATCCTTTGCATAAGAAGATGAGATTATAATGAATATTCCAATCCCGAAGACAAATGCTGATCTTGAGACATCTCTCCACATGGTTAAATCCACTGAGGAGTGGCAAATATGTAGAATAAATGTTAGAAATTGAATGAAATTTTGGCAGCAAATTTCACTTCTGCATGGTTGTGAAATGTCGATAGATCACCTAGACTCCTTAATTTGTTCTGGGTTTGCGGAAAGTTATGGTACACTTCAGCCTTTGGAACTAAAGGGTGAAGATTAGTCAGCCTTGATAGAAACAAGTACAGAACCACCAAACAGATTGAAAGAACAAAATGTAAGTAAACCTGAAAGAACATACCTGAATTAGATTTTCTGAAATTTTGATAACTTGTGGAATGCCTTTTAACTGGGGAAGATTGTTTCACGGTAAGAGGGATTGACACGGGCCTTTCATCCTGTTGGAATCGCCTTTGGATGCTCAGAACCTTCTTGTGTTGTACTTCATTCACGACCTTCTTATTTTCCGGTTCCTTCACAGCCTTGTTATTTTCTGGTTCCATCGCAGCCTTAAATTCTGGAACATTGATTTCCTTCCCATCGAAATTCTCCTTCTCAATCTTAATCTCCTCATCTACCGCCTCCTCCTCTTCAACTCTTCCATCTGCTTCATCATCAATAACAGCGTCTGAATCGCCACCAACGTACACCGATAATTCTGGAGAACTTTTGACCACGCCTACATTTTCTGAATTGCTTGAAATGACCTTCTCTGGGCACGAAACAAAATCCTTGCAAAGCCCATCAGGACCTTTCTTCCCATTCTCAACTAGAATTTTTTCAGTTTCGCCATCAGTCTTATCCTTCAATTCATCCAGAACTTCATCCGACACTAATTTCGCCTTCCTCAGTTGGATTGCATTCTCCACATTTCCATTACCAGACCCACCGACATCCTCAACATTTTGATTTTCAGTCTTAATAGAATCTGATTTCGACTTCCTCAGCTGCTCAGAATTCGTTTCCGGTCCCTCAGCGAATTCAGATCTTCGCTTTCTTGTGAGAAGCGGGCTTCTCGCAAATTTTTCTGCGGAAGCACAAATCCTCCGGGTATGAATTGGGCTCTTCTTGATTCCATCCAAAGAAATGCTAAGCCCCTTACTCAGTTCATCACAATTCTTGAGTGGCTCTGATTTTCCTCGGGCTATATGAATTTGGTTCCTATCGAACCCCTCGGAGCTCTCCGATTTCCAGGTCTTCCTCTTCCCAATTGGGATTCTTCTCAACCTGGTCCCACCATTCCCTCCTTCTTCAGAACTTTCTTCTCTGTTAAAGACCTTAATCCCACCTCTTACTTCGTCACTCTTCATCCTGCTCTCCCACACCGACCCCGGAACCACACTTCTTCTAGCCCCACCTCTCCTACTAACATCCATCGCTCATATACCCTTTTCCTTCCCCTCTCTCTCTCTTTTAAGGAATGGGGCCTAGGTGGTTAATGGATAAGAGGCTTCCAGCTGAAGAAATGGCCGTATGTGGGGTGAGCATTGCGACCTCTATAGAGAGAGAATCAGAAGATTGGTAGGAAAAGACAGTAATTGTTCTTGTTCGCTTTCCTTCTTCTTTTAGTCCTCTTTCTTGAAGGTCACTGGTATTACGGAGAAGAGGAAAGCGAAGGAAAATTTGGCGGAGTTGAAGGTAAATGACTATGATGTTTAGGTATGAACCATTCTGAGCATTTTATAATTTGATTCCCTGATTCATCACTCGCACGAAGCATCTAAAAGTCATTTCTCTCAGATGCGCTTCTCAGCAGCTAAACAACATGATGAATAAAATATATAATATTTAAACATAATTTAAAACATCACATTCTATCCATCTCCCATGAATATTAAAAGTAAAATTAAATTAAAATATTTATTATAAAATATTTTAAATTTAAAATTATTTTAAAAATAATAAATTTATCGGTCATGATGAAATATCTTTTTATTCATTATATCACAAGTAAATATTCAGAGTAATTATATAAATATATAAACATAAAATTAAGTTTTTAATTTTTTAAAATAATTTTAAAAGTTAAAATATTTGGTAATAAATATTTTTATCATATAATCCGAAATGAAAATCGTAGCCCAAGACCCTTGGCCCCACAAAAATGCTCCTTTTAACGGTTAGGGGATATTGAGGCCAAATCATGGAAGAGTTAATTCGCTTGGGATCCACGTTTACGTCGAGACAGCGACAGATGAAAGTTGCGTGCGCCCAATCCTCACCGACACAGGTAGCTGAGCTTTTGGTTATCATAATGCCATTCTTTTTCGCTTTCTTATCTTTGGCTGCATAATTCCAATGTGTTACCATTTGATTATTTGGGGGCATCTCACCAAAACAAAAGGCATTAAATAACTTTTCTTTCCTTTCTTTTCCTTTTTCATATCAATCTATTACCAATGTGATTAAATTTGGATGATACCAAGAGGGTTATTAATATTTTGGCCAAGAGGATTATGCACTTGTTGTGTAAGAGGAGTTTGCATTTGCAGTGAACATTTGCTGCCTCCAAGGAAAAAAAAGAAAAAATTCTATTCAAAGACCATAATTTCACAAAAATAACATTAAAGAATTTAAAAAATTAAAATTAAAATTTATCCAAAAGACAAACCAATCAAAGTTACTATCAATATTTTTTAAATTTATTGTTCATATTTTTTAAAGTTATAACTTGATTTTTTTTAATGTTATAAGGATGTTACCATGGAGAAGTAATAATAAATTCAAAATATCTTTGTAATATTAATAAAATCATATTGTAATTTTGGAGAGTATGAGTAATAATTTTGAAAGGTACCAATAATAACTTGAATTCCTTGCTCTATACAAAAAAAAAAAATTGCTTTTTTAAAGATTTTTAGTATCATTTATGAGTTGAGATACTTAAGTAAAATTTCTTTTTAAAAAAATATTTCTTTCTCTACACTTTGAATTGAGTCAAGTTGAATAGTGAATCAATCTTTTTCTTTTCTTTTCTTTTGGAGAGCTTCTAAAATCCTTAACTCCAATCCCGGTCTTCTTAACACACGTGTTGCTTACAAAACAATGGGCTAATATGGTGAGTGGCAAATGTATTTATAGATTTGGTTGGGTCAATTTTTGAACGTTAATCGGTCTATCAAAATATTAAACTTATTTGATTTTACAGAAATGACTCAACTGAATCAAACTAAGCCATTAGCAATCAAAATTATATCTTGCTTGTTATCACCGCTGGTTAATGCTGATGCTGCCAGAAAATTGACAGACAAGGCATTATTACAGAATCCTGCACTTGCTTCTCATGTACGCAAACTCATGTACAAATTTCTGTCTTTTATCTTTTAACACTTCTTTTTGCATTCCTGGCTTATCAACCTTGGATTTTCTTTTTTCAAATTTTGCAAAATATTGTCGCCAGATCTGAATTCTCTTGATGCATTCGATTCTCTGACCATGTATCTGAGTTTATAGTAATAATGAAGATTCCTTCATATAAAAATTACTGTTTTAATCCCAATTATGGATAAGTACTTCTATCATAGTCCATGTTCACCATGTAACTGTTCCTTTATGAGAACTGATTCTTCAACGGCTAGAAATTGCTGCCTTATGTGGTCCAAAATAATGAGGCTGTGGAAGAATGTATCTTCGCACCATTAAACTAGGCTTATGTGATGGCTATATAAATGAGGTTCTCAAGCTTAGTTTCACACATTAAAACTTTTAGTCCTAATATACACCATTTGAATGTGAAACCTATTAAAGATAATTTCAAAAAATTACACAAGTTAATTAACTAATCCAACATAAAAGCAAAGAGTTTTGCTTTTGGTAATTATTAGTTGACCAATATATGTTACCAGTCAACTACTTCAATTTTGACAGTCAACCGATGACTAATTTGGTTGGCTGATAATAATTCATAAAATAGTTATAGAGTATTTTATAAAACGACAATTGATTAATCTAAAAAGATAGTTGATTTGTCAATAAACAAATATCAAGAAATTCAAAACTTTTGATAGGAATTAAACAATCATGTAACTTCATTAAATAATAGTCAAATAATTATTGGATTGTATACAAAATTTGTAAGATATTCAAATAATATGATTGGAAATTGAATATTTGAAATTCAATTTTGTTTTAGTAGAAAGACATGCACAAGATAATATGAGAGTTCTTTAAATATCCCACATTCTCTAAAACCTTTACAATCACTCTTTAAAAAAAAAAAATTCATCATTGCTATATAAATTCTCTAATGTATTTTAGATCATTCCTAGAAGGAGATTTGCTTAAACCCTTCAGCAATTTAGTAGAAGCACATACTACTCTAAAAACAGTGTGCCTAATATACATTTCAAAGATTACTAATTTCTACTTTTGACTCCATTACTACACCATTTCTTGACAAAACCTAGAGTTTGGAAACACCCTATAAACAGAGAACGTTGAAACTGCAAGCAATGGCTGGAGCTCGGTCTTCTGCATTTTTCTCTATATTTAGATATTGCATTCGCGTTTGGCATATTCTATAGTTGTTGCTAACACATCATACTGCACCGCACATACCTCTCAAATATTCTGACCGAGTGGATTGCAGCGTAAGCACAGCTTAATGGAGCCGTTCAATGTGACTATCCTTAATGGTAATGGATTCTGCCAGCTCCTTTCTTCCTAAAGTGTGTGATGAATTGACACATTGGAGATGGGATATGTTGCAAAACTTTTCCAACTAATGCTGAATACTTTTTCTTATATTACCTTTTCTGAAATGACTACTCTCTGATTCTATGAATATTCGCATAATTTGTCTCCTGCTTCTCCTAGGACTAGTATGAGTACAATTGCATACAAATGAAAGAAAAGAAGTTCAAGGCCAAAAATTTGAACATGTAGAATATATTCAGAAGAAGAACCAGGTCTAGTGGTAATCCAACTGTGTTTTTTCACGATAAATTTATCTTAAAATACCGCGAACTGTCCTTATTTGAGACGAGAGATATATACAGATCTTGAATTGATATGGGATGTAACCATATGGCACTGTTATCACTTTCCATTTAAAATCACTGAAATTTGGAAAACATTTCTCACTTACTGCTTTCAATTTATTGATATTAATTTGAATTTCTGCCCACATATATTAAATTTATGATAAAATCACCTGATTTTCCATACGCATTGGCGCCCAAATTGCCTCACATGGATGCAGCCATTCAATAGAAATGTTTTTTTTTTTTCCCTTTTCATCTTGTCTGCCATTGGAGGCTTGCAAATCAAAATTGATATTTATAGGATTAACTAGACCGCTATATTTTGATTATGCTTGATTAGGTCTATGTTGGTTCTTATCTAAATTTTTTGTGTCAAAATAGAAATGCTTGCAAATGAAAATTGATATTTTAGTACAGATGTTTTAGTCATAAATTGATTGCATAGAATGCTCTCGGCAAAAGATCAAAAAAAAAAAAAAGAATAGGTGTAAAGATAAGAAATAAACATCAAATATATTTCTACTATTTTATATCAATCTCTTTCCAACTCTATGACTACAGATGATCTAATTTCTTCATTTTCTTCTCACATGTTATCTCTGTCTCTTGATGGTTCTTTTTTCTCACATCAATTTTAACAAGCAGAGAAAACTGATTGATAGAAGATTGTTCATTCAATTCAATTATGTTTTAAACTCGGAAAAATAAGATTCTTGTTAGATGTTTACAATGCATATAAAAATAGTCTAACATATCCAAATAACATGTGGTCAAACCTTGTTAGTATTATCTTATACTAACAATGTTTTCTTACTGCAAAGTATATTCTTTTTGCTAGCCTTCCAATAGCAGAATCATACCATTTTGTTTTGTTTTTATTTTTTTGTTTTTCTTAAACTTATTTTATTACGTAGCAGAAAATCTATCTTCCTTCTTTTTTTTGCGTGTTGCTGATCTATTTTCCTTCCTTTTTTGTGTGTTGCTGACATTATAAAGTGCTTATTTCATTTCTGAGCAGTCCAATCTTAACTGTTTGCAAACTTCAAAGTCGAAAAATATTCTAAGCATAAAAACAAGCTCTCCTTCATTAAGTAAATATATAGGGTTTTAACATAAATATGTCTCTAGTCCTTAGGTTATGTCTGTTTTTGAGAGATTTTCTGCACAAAAAATTTAACCTGACCCACTTTACTAAATATAGATAAATGAGCGAGTCAATCATCAATAACTATAGGAACATTCAAGTATACAGTTTCAGTTGACAAGTTTACATATTATTAGCTCGATTTATTTATCTCTAATATATCAAATTTATCAAAGAATATCTCAGCATGTAGTAAGCTCGAAAAATAAAGTTCAGTTAGCGCATATCTCTTCACATTAGAAGAAGAAAGAGATTTAACGTATAATGCAAAAGTAAAAGAAATAAGCAATCCATATAATAATCATTCCTCTAGCTATTCAAATAATGCAACCCTAAAACTCATATTGTAACAACTCAATCTCTCGTATATACAAGTAAAAGCCTTGGCACTATCTCAAAAGAGGCAGAAAAAAGAGTCTAACGAACAAAAAGAAAACAACAATAGCAAGAACAAGCAAGCTCTTGTTTTGAACTGTGTTATACAATTGGAGGCGTTGGAGTCTCCCATATATCAAACACATTCTCCTCACTGTGAAGAGCAAAAAGCCTATCCCCTCCAATAGAAAAGTCACATATAGAACCTCCATAGGTACGTCTAAGCCTAGAGGTCAAAACCCAATCAGATCCACAGAAAACTGAAATACAATCATTCATGGAAGAGAAAAGCTGACCATTATGCAAAGCCAGTTTGGGATAACAAGGCTCTTCTGGCATCTTCCCCTTCATCAACCTACTTCTAGAACTCCACCTTATGCCAGTAGCTCCAGAATTTCTCAAATCCATAAACCCCAAATCTTCAAACTCGTTCACCACACAAATGGAGCAATTGTCCTCCATTGCTATGGCATCTCGAACCCTTTTCTCATCTGCAGCTAGTAATGGACCTCCCATATCAGACCAACACCAAATCATCTTCTTCTCTCTGAAATCCAAAACGCTAATGTAACAGTTATCTTTTCTGGGAAACAGAGTAGAAACCAGCAAGCAGTTTCTCCTTTCTAGCCATTGAAGCTTGTCTGCTTCACCAAGTGACCATCCCACAGGCTCGTAGAAGAAATCAATTTGCTTCCCAGTGATCTGATCCCAAACACCAATTCCATATTCGTTGCTTCTTCCTTTGCAGCTAGAGAATATCTTGTAATCTGAACTGAAGCTTAAAGCTCCTGCTGTGAAACTCTTCACTTGATTCTCATGGCTGACTTGGAACTTATGCCTGATGATGTAGAATCAATAGCTCTAATATCAATTTGGTGTAGAATAAGAAGGGAAATAACAAAAGAGAAACCACAATTTCTCAAAATATTACCTATATCAATATTAATTAATCATAAATTAAGCTATTGATTCTAATTTAACTAAAACTCCTAATAAAATATATAATTATCCAAGATATAGAAAACTGTTATTCAAACAATACAATTCCAGTTTCTAAATTAGAATTAGTACCCTAATCAAATCAAACTCAATTGAAAAATTAAAAATATAGCATCTGCATCACCTGAGCTGCCCCGTTGACGAGCTGAAGAGACCCATTCCGCCGTTGCCACGGCCACGCCGCTCACTGACCCCGATGACGATATGATCGGCGTCGGCCCACCCCACATCGTTGACCCTTTGGTAATCGAGGTTTAACGGGGGGTGTTCGTCGAGCATCCAATCGTAGACATGAACCATGCTTCCGTGAGCGACGCAGCAACCGCCGTCGGGACCCGCGCGAATGGCGGTTCCGTCGCCGGGAGATTGACCCGTTATGGACCCAGAAAGGGCCAATCTATTGCCGTCGAATTGACCCCATTTTGCGGTACGGACGTGGTCGAGGAGGCCGTAGTACATAGCCTCCCTGTACAGAAGCTTCTCGGGCATGTTCGCCGGAATGTAGAGTTCGCCGGATCGGAGGAGGTCGAGGAGAATGGCGAAGCAATCGGGGTTGCGATCGATGAAGCGCTCGGTGGAATTATCGGAGATTAGGTTCCAGCTCTCGTCGAACATTGCTCCGAACATTGAATTACGGCCGGCATTGGCGAGTGTTGTGCCTGTCGTTTCGAAGATTCTTCCTCCGACATTGAATTTCACCCTGTCTTTCTGAATTCCCATGATTGGATTTCTTTTAAAGGAAGAAGAAAAAATTTGGGAACCTCAGATGAGGCTCAGTAGCTGGAAGCTCAATGGGATAAGATGGCCGGGTGGGTTTGTATAAACAAGCACAAAGCAAGGAATTTTGAAGGCGATAATTGCCGGAAAGAAGAAGAAACTTATGGGTTTGTTCGAATAAATTAAAAGTTTAACTGAAAAAAACAAAAACTCGCAAATCATAAGATGGAAAGTTAAAGCAAAATGATTCCAGAAACATAATCAAATTCAGGGAGAACGGGATCTGGGGATTGAAGGAGAGGTAGGATTTTTAAATTTGTGATTTGGTGAAGAGGAATCAAAGGAATTGGAGACGCTGGGATTCAAAGCATAATAATTGAGTTTCTTCTCTCTAATTGCAGTGAATATTTTTGTTTCTCTACTCTTTCTTCCCCGTCGTTCTGCGTCTTGCTTTGGTCGAGACACAGACAGTTGACCTTGGGAAGTGTTTGGTTCAACCGGGGGGGGGGAAAATGAGTTTTAATGATACGTTGATTTGGATGGAAGTTGATTTGGAAGGAAGGGGAGAAGATGAGTTTTAATAATATGTTATTTGGTTGAGGATGGAAGAGGAGAAAAGAGATTAATGAATAATAATATTTTTAATTAGTTTTTTTTATTTTTATGATATTTTTATTAAAAAAAATTATTTTTTATTTTTTATTATAAAAAATAATTTTTTATTTTTATTCAATTTTTTTTATTTTTATAAAAAAATATTTTAAATTTTATTAAAAAAATAAAATTTATATTATATTTAAAATAAAAATAAAATAAAGATAATTTGGTTAAATATATTTTTTAAAAAAAAAAATTTTTAATTTTTTTATACTAAACAAGGAGAAGGACTCTCCTCCCCCAAACTCCACTAACCAAACATTAGGTTAGTGTCGCATCACATCAGCTGAGTCATCACTCAATTCCATTTTGAATCAATTATACTAACCTTTCATTTCTTATATTCTATCTTGCACATCTTTATATATATATATATATATATATATATATATAAAAGGTGATTCTTTTGATATATTTAATATTTATTATAATATTCTTAATTTATTTGTTGTTAATAAAATTAATTTTTTATATAATATGATATTAGAATTTTATTTTTATATGATTATAAATATAATTAAATTAATGTTAAACTCTAATATAAAATTTTAATTTTATTATTAATATGACAGTAAAAATAATTAAATAATTTTAATAAAATTTTTATTATTTTCCATTGCTTTTAAAATAAAAGAATTAATCACATTTTGATTTCTTTCATTTAAAAATTTATTTAAAAATAAAATTTTAAAAATTTGATACCCACTTAAGTACATGTCAAATCACTAATATCTAATATGCTGGTGTAACAATTGTTATAGGATAATAAAGTTTTATAAAATGATATCAAATATTTTCTCTCATATTTCATTTTTCATATTGACTAAGAACAAACTCTCTCTTATCCAAAAATGTAAGTCACTTAAAAAAAAAATTGTATTCAAAATATAAGTCACTTGACAATAATTATTACTTTTTTTTTATAATATCTTTCATTTAATAACAACAGCTATGTTAAAAATCTTTTATTTAATGGCAACAATTGTATTAATTACAGGAGTAAGATTGAAAAAATATGATAATATTTAAAAAGTTTAAAAACATAACTCATTTTTTTAAGAAGTGTGAATCTATTAAAAATGATTTATATTTTGGATCGGAGGAAATATTTGGTAACATAAAAAAGATAAAAATAAAAATTTGTATATAATATTTGTTTTATTTTTGTAATTATTATTTATTAATTATTAAAAATAAAATTATTAAAATTATTTTTTATCTCTAAATTTTTTTTATTTTTATATTTAACTTTTTTGTATGTCCAATGAAAAAAAAAATGAAGTGGCGCACTTTGCCATCATAAGAAGAAGTCAAGTCAGTTTTGTGAGTTATCAAAATTTAAAAAGAAAAACTGAATGAAAAAAAAAATCCTTCAACGAAAAGAGAAACTTGAGGAACACAGAACACCATCTTTATTATACTCTACCCTTTATATTGGGGTAATTTTTGTTGTGAAAAAAGATTAAAATTCTTTTAGTAACTTCTATCAAAATTACGTGGAACATAAATTTAACTAGATTATTTGATTGTACAAGTAAGTATTTAAAACCCATAAGCCCCAATGAAATGTTAACATAAAACATACTATTGATAGAAAATTTTAATTCAAACCATCCAATAATACTATTTTACACAAAAAAGATAAAATAATATATGAAAATTTGATGATCGTTTAACCCTACCATACTGCTGTTAACGAGAGTCAAAAGAATATGGGGAATCAATTGTAAACTTCTTTAATTAAAGAGTACATTGTAATTAGAAATAAATTTAGGGAGGATGAATATAATTTTTTTAATTAAAATTTCTTATATGATTTAATTTATATACAAATGAAAAACATAACAAAAAGAGAAAAAAAAAACACTTCAACCTTAAGATGCATTTGGTTGTGAGAATATTACTTTAAGGAATGGAAAATCAACTTACATTCCATCAGTGCTGTGTGTTTGGTTGTAGGAAAGGCAATAAAATCTTTTCATAAAAAGCTTACTTTCCTTTATATAAAGGAAATCTCAATCATCCCATTTTGAGAATGAAAGTGTCACTGTACATTGAAATAAATTTTATAGTTGTAGGAGTAATATTAAAAATTATATATTTATTATTTATCTATTAAAGGTATTTTGATCTTTTTAATAATTATTATTTTTATTTATATATTTTATTATTATTATTTATCTATTAAAAATATTTTGATCTTTTTAATAATAATAATTATTTATTTATATCTAACCAAATGAAAAATATAACAATATTTTTATTCCTTTCATTGATCTACCAAACAAATTTTATACATGATAATATTTTTTTATTTTTTTCTATTCTTTTTTATTCCATCCAATTCTCTCCCAACCAAACGTACCTTTTACTGTTTTATCTTTTCAGATGTATTCTTTTTCACCGCTCTCATTTCATTATGTTTCTCTCGAATGGACCCTGCATCTCTTTGGTACTTTGGCAAGTTAGACTAAATGATGACGCAAGCAAATGATTTGTTTTTAAATAAGTGAAATATTGATATGGCATTAGCGAATTTGTTCAATTAAAATAAGCAAAATATGAAGAGTATTTTAAAAGTAAAATTATAAATAAATGAAATGCACTTTTAAAATTGTTCTCTTTTATTAACTGTTTAGATCAGTCAATGTTAAGTCACATTTTTTTCCTTTATTAATATCTTTTGATTTATTTATTTTAGTACCAAATGGTATTTAATGACTTGTGATGATGTGCATATATTTTTAAATTATATTGAAAGATTTGAATTTTTATTATTGCCCATATCCCCACTTCACCCATCTGCATATTTGATAAATATTTCAAAATTATCATTATCAATATGTTGACCGAATTGGAATTGTTGAAGGGGCCAGAGAAGAAGATCAAAATTGGAAGAAAATGATGTGGCCCACTGAAGTGACGGTCTGTCGGTGGCAACACTGTGCCTTGCGTAAATTACATGATTTTCTTATTTTATTAAAATTAAATAATTTTTTACCATATATACTTTTGTATAATTTTAAATTTTTAATTAAAATATCTTCTATTAATTTAAATATATAAATATATATTATATTTAAATATATATATATATAAGGAAAGAATAAAGTTTATTTTTAAATATGCAGAAAGAAGTAGTATTCAATTTAACTAAAAACTGTATTTAAGTTAATTGAAAATATTTTAATAAAAATTAAAAATGAAATTAAAGTATAATATAATCTTTAATTTTTTATTTTAAAGAGAAATCAACATATATATTATAAAAATAAAAAAATTGTATAATTTAGAGAAAAAAACTCTATAATTTACCCTCTTATCAAATACATGCGGGTCTTCAACCCTTATAATAGTAACAGCGACTCGAATATATATATATATATATATATATATATATATATATGTACACCCAAAAATCTTGTTAGGCAATTATGACAATCTTTAATAAAATTATAACAATACAAGTAGATTTTTTAAACAATTAATAATATATACTAATATATATGACTTTAAAATTTGTTGGTCATTCATCTAAAACTATATATATTAGGATAATGTAAAAAAAGTAAAAACATATGTATGAGGATAGAAAGTTAAATAACTTTATACTATTATTATTTTTAAAAATAAATCATTATTATAATTTAATTTTATATTAAAAATTATCTAAGAATAAATTAAAAGTAATTTTAAATTATGACTTGATTATACAAATGAGACCCTAAGCTTTACGGCCCTGCATGAGTTGATTTGCGGGTTGCCCAGAAAAACATGAAAGTATGTGACTTTACTTAGCTATGATGTGTCTTGATTTTGAAATTTGTTAGCCTAAAGATAGTGTTCTTTGTCTCGATCGATGAAATACGTGAAGCTTAGTCTATTTAATCACACTTTAATTCGAAGTTTAAGGATCAAATAGTTATAATAATACTATTAATATTTACATATTTACGAAAGAATAAAGATAATACTAGTTTTAAGAAATATATGCACTAATTTATACACGTTATTTTTATCTCAATGAATTCAATTCTCATTTATTTATCTTGTAAATTATGCATTAATTCATTGATATTCATTTTTTTTATCATTAGTGAAATATAATAACAGTATAACAAAAATTTGTCTACCAATTAACTCATTGGGCTCGCAGGTCAATACGAGTGGACAGGGACATCTAAACCTGAGCCCGTTTAATAAGTGGGTTGATCTATTTGGTAATACTACTTATATGGTATTTAAAAAAAAAATTGTAGAATTTAATCATTTCTTGAAAAAAAAAACGAAAGTAATTTAAGTTCTCATATTTTTAGCTCATAATATAAGTTTATATGGTATCCTAATGTAACATTCTTTGAAGTCCCTCCCAAAGGGGTTGATCTAAAGGCGCAAAAGTACCCCATATATAATGAGATTTTTTATCACATATTCAAAATTTTATTTTATCAACTAATATGAATATGCTGTAAGAAATTTCCTTTATAAATTTGGTATTTTTTTTATTACTTTTATATGCTGCTATAAAAAAAATTTAAACCCATAACCCTATTCCAACTACTTAAACTCTTCATTATAGACCATACACACTAACTTAAATAAGAGTGATGACTTTATATCATTGAGAGCATATATGTCATAGTTATAATATAATTAATTATTAAATACTATTAAATATAAAATAATATTTTATCTAATTTAATAGATTTGTTATTATAATCATATTTACTATTAATACAAAAATCAAATTAATTCGTTTAAGAACTATTAATTATTAAATTCGTTAACATTTTAAGTAATTGTTTAATAAAATATTGTTTCATATATTTAATAATTAATTATATTATAATCAAGGAATATGTATATACGAAAATATAAGATCGTTACTCTTTAATTAAAGAATTATCCAAGTAACAAATAAATTTGAGGAACAAACAATAACTTAATGACAGATTAAAAATAAAAAAGTATCTTTAAAATATAAGTTCAATCCTGTACATTACTTTATAATTTTAGCTGATATCCTTCCTTTTCACAAAATTGGTATCAAAATAGAATTTACATTTTTTTTTTAATTTACATTCATTCATTAAGATAAAGAGATTGAATACATCAGAGAGATAATCCAAGAGCATCCAAAGACAAGGCGAGAAAATTCGCCACGCAAGGAAAACGATACATGGAAATAAAAAAAAAAAAGGTAAGATAAGATATCTCATAGACTACTGACATAAATCAAAGAAAATTTACATTTCAAAGTTCAAACTCAACAAAAACAAAATATAGAAATTATAATAAGAACTAATCATTGACATACACGAACAGACAAAACACATCTCAATTCTCTTTTAAGGTGAAGTCTAATAAAAACCTTATCCATTTAAAATCTGATAAATGTTATTGTAAATTTGATAAAATAAATTATAAAAATTTTAAAATGTAAGTCATCATTTTGAACAAAAATAGCCTTTTATCTTGAATTAAAATAATTAGCCTATCGTCAATCCTTAATTTTTGTTGTAGCATTACATGTATCATTATGAGTTAAAAGTAATATTTCTCAAAAGAAAAATACTCCTATTTACTATAGTAGTAAATTTTATAAATTTTTGTTGAGTTTTGTTAAAATACAAATTTCATTTAAAATAAAAATTTAGTTTATATTTTCATGTAATTTAAAAATTTTTCGGCCAAGCATTCATTTAAAATTTGTTCAGTTAAAAAATTGTATTTAAATAAATAAAAGATATTTTAGTTAAAAAATTAAAATTAAACTAAAATACTAGATATTTTTTATTTTAAAATTTTTTTATATATATTTTAAAAAAATTACATATGATCTTTTATACCTTTATTATTAAATTCTTTCAATTAAAATATGACAAATATATATAATAAAGATATATTATTTATAGATGATTATATAATTTTTTAATTAAATTATATACTTGTTATAGTATTATTAAAAAATTATATATTTATTATATTTTAATTAAAAAATATGATAACAAAAATATAAAAAAATTATACTTAAATTTAATTTATTTTTAAGATTAAAAATTTATATAATTTTAATAAAATTTAAAAAATTTATATAATTTACCCTTAATTATTTTTGCTACTTCACCCAAATTCAATTATCCCTGCACCGACTTAGGTCTGGCTGGGTATCTTCACCACCCCCCAAAAAACAAAAAAACTGCAATCCTGCTAAGAGTACACGAGCCCACCGTTAACCTCTTGTTTGGTTTGAGAGAGAGGGAATCCCCTTGTTTGGTTTGCATTTTTAGAGGGGAGGGGATGAAAAATTTCACTAAATTTATCCTCCCCTCCCCTTCTCCCCCTCCCCTCCAATTTGGGGGGATTGAGAGGGAAAGTTATATTTTAGACTAAAATATCCTTATATTTATTTATTTAATTTTATTTATTTATAATTTTTTTTAAATAATTATAATTATAAATAATTTTTAATATTTATTTAATTTAATAATAAAAATATTAAATTTTTAAAAATAAAAAATAATTAATTATATTATTATTACTTTTAAAACGTACAAAAATAAAATAATCTACATATTATTATTTTTCCTCCCTTCATTGAACCAAATGATGTATCGTTTAAATTCCTCCCGTCTCTCCCTCCCCTCTCCTCCCCTCAGTTGAACTTGAACTAAACATAACCTAAGAGTTATGAAAGAAAGAAGGGGAAGGAAGTTTGAAAGAAGGAGGCAGTTTTGTTGTAGGGTTGAACAGGGGCCAATCTTCAAGCTGATTTTCCTCTTTCACGCTGCTACGGTTGTAGCAGGCGCTAAAACCCACGCCATACCACATCTTACGAACAAGACCACACTCCCACGAGTCTCTATGCATATGTATGTGTTTATATTGTGAAATATATGGTTCTGTAAAATCCTAAGGTGAAACGCGTAACAACGGTGGAAAGTTTGCTGATTGAAACGGATATTATAAATACATTATATTCTCTTTCAGATCCTTTTTCCGGAGAAGAATCGAGTTTCATCCTGCAAGAAAATAAACACATACATATGCGGCGGCGACAGTGATTTTAAGCTAGAGACCCTTAACCTCTGCAACTCCTCTGACCCTCGACTTACTGGTTCATGTACCTCTTCGGCGCCAGGTGGTAATAAGAACAATGGTTCCGATTTTTCCGACTATGGGTTGGATCCGGAGCTCTGTTTTGGCATGACATTTCGACGGATAGTGAGTGATCGCTGAATTTTGACTGCTTTTTGTTTATTTTGGCTACTTTTGATTTTTTATATTTGTCCATGAGAGCCTACGCGCGGTGTAGCGGAAGGTGGGATGTTGGAGAATGGATTAAGTGGAAATTTGGGATGCCAGCTATTTTATGCTTCTTGGAACTCTCAACCTACCACCAAGGAGTGAAAATAAAAACAAAAAAATAAAAAAAATTAAAAATCAAAGGACCTGTTCAAAATTATTTTTATTTTAATATTTTTAAAACATATGTTTTTAAAAATAAATTTTTGAGAACAAAAAAATTAAAAAATTTGTTTGAATTATTATTTTAAAAAGTAATTATTTTTTATTTTTTACTTGATTTTGTATAATAAAAATTACAAAATACTTAAAAAGTGTTTTGAGTTTTTTGTTTTTGAAAATAAAATTTTATTTTTTTGTTTTACAAAACACTTCATTAAAAATATATTATCAAACAGGTTTTTTTATTTTTTTATTTTTAAAAACAAAAAAATTATTTTACAGAATCAAATCAATCAGGCCTACCTCTTTCATTTACTCTCTATTTCGCATCTTCCTTACCAAGCTCACCCCGAAATTTGGTTGTATCATGTGCTTCCATGGCTGGATTGGTTCATCGCTTTCCATCTGATTGATGGAATACTGCATGTTTGATATTTCAATGACTATTTTTGAGGTTTCGTCCATGTGGGTGCTGAATTACCATAGGAGTTGGTACCTAACCTTTGGATTCAACGAAACTTAATTTCTTTGTGTATGGTGGCAAATGCTGGCTTCTTTCAATAAGATGCCAAATAACTACTGGATTATTCAATCTACTCTGTTATAATGGCCACTTTCTTGTTGCCCTAAATGCTCAGCTCAAGGATATGATTGGTACCAAGGTTGTGAAGATTGAGATCTTAAGATTGATCAAGGAGCTAAAAAGATCGGGTCATATACTTGGATAGAGGATCAAAAGATCTTCGCTCTGTAGAAATATATCAACTAAAATGCACATGTACTCGAGTAAAAGTCACAAATAAGCATAATACCATCAAATTTATGTATAAAATACTCAAACAACGTACAGCTTAAATAGTAAGACCTAGAATATGATAATAGACAAGGCACTTTGTTGGAAAAACAAGAAGAAATTGCTACACTAAGTTTGAAAAAATGCAAGGAGTGAAGTAAAAAATAAAGTGCCAAAGACCCACTTGTTAGTTTTAAAAGCCTTTCCTTTAGGTAGTGTTTGGTTCAAAGGAGGGGAGGGGAGGGGAGGAATTTTAATGATTTATTGTTTGGTTGATTTGGAGGGGAGGGGAGGGAAGGAGAAGGATTAATGGATAATTATACCCTTATGATATTAGAATTATTTTTTTTAAAGATATTTTTATATAAAAAAAACTTTTTTATTTTTTATTATAAAAAATAATTTTATTTTTATTTAAAAATATTTTTTATTTTCATAAAAAAATATCTTAAACCCTATTAAAAAAATAAGATCTATATTATATTTTAAGTGAGGGATAATTTAGTCAAAGTTTTAAAAAAAATTTCTCTCTCCTCCAAAAATTCCTACTTTTACTTTTGGAGGGGAAGGTTTGGAGGGGAGGGGAGGGTCATACCAAACAAGAAAAGATCCTCCCCTCCCTTCTCCTCCAAATCCTTCAAACCAAATAATGCCTTACCGCTCAAATGCCCCCTACTGCAACCAAAATCCTTCTCCTTTGTGACAGAGCCTTGGTGTTACGATTTGTCATCATTAGCCTTCAAATAAAATTAAAGGTTGGACAAATTAAGGGTTGGGAAGCTGTAAATGCGTAGTATCAGCGAGGGTTTGGGTTGGTTAATTGATTTTCTTTCTTTTCCCCTCAACCGAAGAGGCTAGAAAACTAGCAACAAGGAAAGAAATGCTGCAAAATCCAAAATGTCACAGGATCATTAAGATTGTAAGAGTTAAATTGAGATCCTATTAAGATCTTGGAAGATTTGGATCTTACATAGGATTGGAATCGCTAGGGTTTTATGGGACCGTAAGATCTTAAGATTTAAATCAAGATCTTGACAACCTTGATTGGTACAGAATGTGGAAATAAGAGAGCATAGTAAAAATGGGGCTGGACGGAAAGGTTTTAATTTTTTACTTGGTGCCTAGAAAGAGTGAAAAATAGAAAGTACTAGAATTATATATAATTCACACAGAAAATTAGGGATGAAAAAAAAAGATAATTTTATAAATAAAAAATATTTATAATAATGATTGATAGATAATGTTGAATAATCATTAAGTAATGATTATTAAGATAAAAATGATGTTTTACCAAATTTTCACTTTCCTTCTCTTTTTTCCTTGGCTAGCCATTACGTTTGTCTTCTCTAGTAGATAGGATTCATAGACAAAAGATATGACACGCTAACATGTTAATCTTCAAAAAAGAAGGGGACACAGGATGTTCAATCGAAAATTGGGTGATAGTTTTTGAGATTAAATGAAGAACCTACCAGAGAATCTTAAAATAAATTTCTACTGTTGAAATTACTGAACAAGGAGATTTATAACATTATATGTCCTAACATTGTATATTTACAATATCTTAATATGTTGTACCTAAAACTTTTAAGCTTCCCATTCAATGAATTTGGCATGTTATTTGCTTCCTCTTTAAATTATCTATAGGTAGTTTTGAGGTTGTTTTCCATAATTTTGAGGGAGCTGGCCTGCGAAATCTTGGAAATACACGTTTTCTCAATTCAATATTGCAGTGTTTGACATATACATAGCCTTTAGCAGTATACCTGCAGAGTGGCAAGCATAAAATTCTTGTGAGCAAATCTCACCTCCATGTTTCATCCTCTTCTGTGACACTTGCTTAATGAAAATAAAATTTGTAGAGATATATGACTCTTTAGTTAACACCTAACATTGTTAGTTACGAGAACTTAGTTATCTTTTGAAAATTGTTTACTTTTACTTGGCTGTGACACAAACGAAGTCTGCATGTGTATGAACTGTATGAAGGAAGCCCTTTCGCATTTCCATTTGTTTAAAATTTAAATGCAGGTCAGATTGGTGGATTTTGTGCTCTGTGTACAATACAGAATCATGTCAGTCGTCCACTGCAATCAAGTGGGAGAATATTATCTCCGGAGGGTCTGGTTGTGAATCTGCGGTGTATCCTCATTACATTTTTGCTTTATGAATGAGCGATAATAGTTGGGAGCACCTTTTCGGAGAATGTTCTGTTTCTTTCTCATAGTATTTTTAAAATCTTTGTGCGTTAGACCCTTGAGCTACGTAGAGGGTAGGCACAAATGGATTGTTTTTGTTGGGAACTATTGATTACTCTTGGCATTCCATAAGGCATTGGGCATGAATAAAAGCATGTTTTCAGCCTTAAGAGTTGCATGATGGGCTTTAGATCATGACTGATATTCTCATTCAGTCTGATTTACATATAACCTATTGCCAAGCTGCTGAGAGGATAACCAACACAAGTCTGGTGTGTTGAAATCAGTCTACCAGGTCGCAAATCACACCATGAAACGTCTTGTAGGCCTTCAGGCAAGATGAAAATGGAAGATCCAACAACACGAGCAACTCAACGTGATGTCTGGCTTCTTTTCACCAATACACAGGCTAAGATTTAGAAGTTATGCAGCTATAAACTGACAAAATTGATGAGTTACTAACTCAAAAAATGTCAATGTCTCACATAAAAACACCTCGGGGTTGGATGATACGTTTTTTTAATCATTCAGTTGAACATGGCTAGGAACAACTTGTTGACATTCACATACCAAACCATTACCATTGGCAGATTGACCTTTGTTTTTTTTTTTGGTGACTCAATTGGCTGTTTTTTTTTTTTGAATTCCCTATTGTTGACTTTTTTTTTTTCCCCAAACTTTAATCAAGTGGGGAAAGGAATCAGACAATAAAAGAAACAAGATGAGGAATGGTTCACAATCAAGTGCCATGATGTCATGTTACTAGTATCAATTCCCCAAAAATTTGTTGGGAATGCATTCAATTATGTATGTTGCTTTCAACCATGTTACATAATTGACATGTTATTGATATAGTATCAGATAATTGGCTTGTTTATAGCCTTTTGCATTTAGGTTATGAGGCTAAACAAATTTTTATTTACTTTGTCTTAAGGTTGGGATGATCTTATTGCGCATGTGCTAGATTGTGTTAGCTGAGGCGTAATTCTGCTTTCTTATGTTAGGGATTTTTTCTTGATTTTACCCATAAGCATTGTCCCCTTCTATTGGCTTGAAAGTTGCTCTTCTTGACAATGAAATCGGGCATATCACGGAACTTCCGAAATGCGAGACAGGAGGATGCACATGAGTATATGGTAAACTTACTTGCATCAATGCATAAATGCTGTTTGCCTTCTGGAGTACCAAGCGAATCACCTAGTGCTTATGAGAAGAGTTTAGTTCATAAGATCTTTGGTGGTTGCCTTCAGAGTCAGGTATCTGTTTCTTGCTTCCTGGAGGAATGTTTGAGAAAAATGTCATAACTAACAGAGATTTGGAAATAGTTATCAGTTGAGATATAACATATAAACTGGGAATTTATTGAAAACAGAAGTACATTTGTTTTCTGCATCTGACTATTCTGGGTCTTCAATTTTTCTATTACCATAACTAAAATGGCTTTTTGGTTGATTTCCAGGTGAAATGCCAGCAGTGTTCCAATTGCTCTAACGAGTTTGGTCCATTCATAGATTTAAGTCTTGAAATATTCAAGGCAGATTCATTGCATAAAGCTCTTGCAAATCTCACAACTCCTGAATGGTTAGATGGAGGGGAAAAACAGTACCAGTATCAGCGATGTAAGCAGAAAGTTAGGGCTCTCAAATAGCTTACAATTCATAAGGCACCTTATGTGCTGGCCATTCATCTAAAGCGCTTTCATGCCTATGATCCTGGACAAAAGATTAAAAAGAAAGTTCAGTTCGGATGTGCAATGGACTTAAAACCTGTTGTCAGTGGCTTATATGTAAGCTTTTTTTTTTTTTTCTTTTAATTCTTTGAAATGTCACACTTTTAATAAAACTTCCTGTGCTTCAAATGGTATGCTACTTTGTTTGATTACCTTCTATCTGTGTCTGAACTCAATATCATGGCTATGTCACACTTTTTACTTTCAACTTTGTTCTATTTAGCAGGAAAGAGATTTAAAGTACTCTCTTTACGGGGTTCTGGTTCATTCTGGTCATAGCATGCATTCTGGCCATTATTGCTGCTATGTTCACACCTCAAATAACGTGTGGTGCACCCTAAATGACAATTGGGTACTGAAATAAACCTCTGTAGCTAATTTTCTGTTTCTAGTGCTATACTTTTAGGATTTTGAGCCATAGCTTTGGCAAATATTAATCCGGGCCACAACAAAAGCTAGCATCTCTCCGGATAGGGGAGACTAATTTGAATAGAAAACAGTATGATGCCAAATATTATGGTTTCTTTCAAATATATTGAGTCTATTAATTACAATTATTAAGTATGACATTCGTGGTTACCTCAATGTTTATTCAATTGAAGAAAAGATTTGTACATAAGATTTAGTGGTTTCTTTCCTCACTAGAAGTTCTAGAGATACCTACAATTTTGTGCATAACTTAGGTTGCTTTTCTCAGAACTGTACAAGTACTTTTGCATTTATAGGCAAAAGTAAGATTATATGCTACGGAAATGGTCTGCATATTAAATGTGGTTTTGATGACCGCACTTGAGAGGGGTACTCGCATATAGCAGATACTAGGGTGCCCAATTTTTGTCACCATAAACAAGTTTCTTATCATTTTAGCCCATGTTGATTCAGCAGGTAAGCCATGTCAGCGAGCGGGAAATTTTAAATCAGCATGCTTACATGCTCTTCTTTGTTCGTGATGTTAGAAGTCTTGTTTCAAGGAAATCTGTTGACATTGCTAGGAAGGAGAATGATGGGTCCACTGTTATGGAGCCAGCAACCAAAATTTACAAAAGGAGGCAGAAAGGGAAAGAGACGGTAGGGAAACAAGGTACTGCTGGTCCTATAAAGGAGATAATGGTTTATAACCGAAGGAATCAGAAAAATAGGGGAGCAAAAGGAGACAGCAATGATGAGAAGGTAGATGGGAGTAGTTAGAAAGTGAGGGGGCTGATGCATATAGGGAGAAGAAGGGGGAAAGGGGATGGGAGCTTGGGAAGTAATCAGGATTTTGGGAGAGAGCCAGCCTCTCGAAAGTTGGCAAGGGTATTCGGTTCTTAGGTACTTTATTTTTGTGTATTTGCATGAAATGAAGAGAGGTACTTGAGTGAAACTTTCTTTGTGACCTGAGAGGGGGATTCACTTATCTTGAGTACCGTAAGTTCTGTTACCAGGACATATTCTACTTTAATATCAGCACCTCAGTTTCCTTTGTTATTCCTTGTTGTGCGGGTGTGTTTGGTAAAAGGTTCTATCAGAGAATATGAAAATGAATGTGAGTGCAAATGGAGTCAGAGCTTCTTCAACAGTGAACCAAGTTTTGAAGGAGCTGGTTCAAAATGGTCCAGCATAAACTAGATCTAGGGGTGCATTTTCTTCCACTGCGGAAGGTCCGAAAAATACATCAAATGTTGATTCATTGAAGGTTTCCCTTTTGAAGGATGTGTGAATTCTGCAAAGAAATAGCCTCATATTAAAACAAAGCTTGATGCAAGGTATAGAACCTCTATCTGAACTTTCTTCCCTGACACCGTCACAGAAGGACTCACCAGAAAGGGTCTCTGCTGCCAACTCAAAACGTGAATGCTTGTTATCTTTAGATCATTCGGGGAAAGAACATTTTCATCCTCATAATCTGAAAATTTTGGTTACACCAGCTGGAGAAGATATTAGCAGATGCAATGAGAATGGAACTTCAAAAGAGGACAGGGACTCTCTCTCCACGGCATCAATAGTCCAAGATCCCCAAAACTCTGCTGCTAAACATGTTACCAGTGAAACCTCTCAGAAGATTAATATTTTTTGTGTACTCTAGCATCTTTCATTCTTTTGAATTGGTGCTCTTTAAATTTCTTCTTTACTGATCTCTGAATTTTTCTCTCCTCTTAGAATCATTTTGTTGCAGTCAATGTAGTGATGCCTGAAGACTCCGGGATGAACACATCAAATAGAACTGCCCCAAAAACTTCACTAGTGCAACAAAGCAACCAAAACAGTCAGGTTTCTACATTTTCCCCTTTGGTTGCCTGTTAATTAGAGTCTATTTGTTTTGATTTCTAAAATGCGGTTCTTTATCCTTAGGTTGGAGGTTCTGCAGCTGGTTCAGTGTGTGAGAAAGCTGATGGTATATTGGATGAAATGGCTGTTGGTGATCAAGGACTGGTTCTTGAGGAGTCTGTAAATAGATCGTTAGATATGGATAGTTCTAGCAGCAAGCTCTTAAACAAATCGAAAAAGAAGCTTCTAAAGTATCAGGTTTGGAGCATGCATCTTGGCTCAAACTTCTTTTTCATGGCATCCTTAGGCCTGCAGAAGAAGAAACACGAGAAGTAAATGTCGCACTAAATATCTGAAGAATCTAAATTAAGAGAAGTTGGATAAACAAACCTCATCAGATGTGAGGCCATCTACAGCCTCTTCAAGTCCATTTGAATGTGGGGCAACCGAGTTGGTTTATAGAAAGGATGCAAATCACATGACACCTTTGAACTCAAATGGTGAATCCCTGATGGAAAGTGTTGCTGATGGAGAATTTAGAAAGAGAATTAATCAAAAGTATTCTGTGCTTGCAACTGCTGATCAAGTAGAAAAGATCTATGGGTGTGGCTCACTAGTAAGCCAATGTGAAGCTAGACATAACGGTAGTCTGCAAGATGGTAAAAGAGATCAAATACATAATGGTTAGACGAGCACGCTCACTAGAGATCTAGAGGAGACTGTTGGTAAGTTTGTAATTGATATTCCCCTCCCAGTTCTTGTCTGGCATTATAGATAAAATTTGTGGCCTGTTCCTTTATTCCTGCACTGGTCTTGTGCATAATGGATTTGTATGTTTGTTGCTCTGCAATTCTTATATTTGCATCTGGTCAGATAAATGCCTCTGCTGGCACAATTGCAAAAGAAGGAATCTTTTATTTTGGGTCTAAGTATTCAATTCTCTTCATACATTTATTCTCCTAAGATAATTGAGCATTTTAGATATTAGAATTGATGTTGAACTAGTATTGACTCTTGGTTAAATTACTCTTATTCTTTTTATGTTCCAAGAGTGGCTTTTTATTTATTTTACTGGATACCCTTTGTAACCTCTAAATAGTGTTTGGATTAATTCCAGTGTCTAAAAAAATTAAACTGGTCATTAAATTAAAAAGAGCTATAGTTCACTATTTATTAATTTGACGCAGTTGAGCCTAATTGGATTGTAAGGAACATATATTTTCATAAATATATGACTAAATATAAGAAATCAAAATTATTTGTTGAATAAAATAATGGATACTAATTATAAATATGTAATAAATATATTAGTTTGTATAATTTATCATTAAATTTAAAAGTGCATTGGAATATTGGTAGCAATCATTACCCACTTTTCTGAAGGTTGGAGGTTGAAAGTTCAAACTCACATATAGCACTTTGAGTTATGAAAATTCTCTTTCTTCCGTGTATGGCATGTCAGCCTTGAGGTACCTTGTCACCCAATTTGCATATTGGCTGAACTGGTTGAACTGTTCGGGCATAAGTACGCCAATTACAGGGGTTGAACCAGATCCGCTCCTGGACCTGCTTTTGGTTCAACTAGCGGAGCTGACGAGTCTGGTCTGGTTTTTAAGAGTCATGATTAATTCTGTTCCAGATCATTCCATTTTTCACTTGTAGCTCCAGATCATTGAACCTAGAACTTGTTTAATTGTTTTAGCTCTACATTTTTACAACAGCAGCAACAGTGATGCTGCTGTTTGCTGTTTTGTGAAGCTCAATTTTTATTCTAATGGTTGAATTTTGGCGCCTTTATTTGACGTGGCTGATGGTTGTTTTGGGTACAGTTGCACATTGGAATGATATAGAATTGCCTCCATCTCAATCCGTGGAGTCAAAGAATGACAAGATTGTCAGTACTGGGTATACTGGGGACGAATGGTGAGCTATGCCGCACATGTTCTTCCTTCCCTTGTTTATTGTTTTTAATTTCAAATGCGTGTGTTAGTTTGGGCTGTGTCCTGTGTCCTTGAGTGCCTGAGCAACATTACATTATTTCTTAACTGCATGATTCTAAAGTCAATAATTTATTTAAGGGGTGTTTTTTTTTTATTTTTTTATTTTGGGACATCTTCAAGGAGAGTTGATATGGCAAATAGTATGGTTCCTTTTATTTTGTGAAAACACATCACTTTCAGGGATATTTCTGCTTTAAAACGATTTTCTTCGTTTGCATGGTATGTTGCATTTGCGTGTTTATAATTTCATATCTCGCCACTTTAAATTTTACAGGGATGAAAAATATGATAGGGGTAAGAGGAAGAAGTTGAAGCGTTTTAAGCATAGCTTTGGTGGGCCAAATAATTTCCAAGAAATTGCTACAAAGAAATCTCAATTTAGAAGGTCAAAAGTTGATCATTCTAGCTCAAGGAGTCCGCTATTTAGGATATGATGTCCTTACCAAATGCTTTTTATTTCCGTGAGGGCTTCTTGTAGAAATTATTAATTTGTCAAGCTGAAATTGTATCGAGAGGACTTTTTCCATAGTTCAAAATTTGTTTTCATGATCACAAGTGGAGTTGTGCTAGTGCAGGACATTTCTCATTTCAGAGAACTGTTAGCTGCATGTTGGAGATGAGAAATGAAACCTTGTATGACTGTCGTAGCTACATTTAGTAGCTCAGAAATTTTGTTCCCTGGCTTTATACCTTAGCTCACTCGAGTGTTGAGCCACAACTGCATTTTGTAGCCATGTATCTCAGACTTTTTGTGTGTGTATGTTGTACGTTGTCTATGTTATATGGGCTATGCAACTGGAGATATCATTTACAGTTTATTTCATGAGAAAATTATACTTTGTCTCTTTAGTTTTACTTAATTTGTAATTTAGTCTTTATAATTTAAATAATTTTTTAGTTTAATTCCTATTATTTCATAATTTATTTTTCCTTCTTTTGTTAGTATAAAGTATACATATTTAGAGTATTAAAACAATAAATAGCTAGTTATATTAACAAATTTTAATAGAATATTAGTATAATTTTAATAGTAAAAATTAAATTAAAAAATTAGTTAGCATCAAAAACCAAATTATAAATTTTTTAATTATAAAGACGAGATTAAAAATTAAATAAAATTATAGAGGCCAAAAATATAATTTTTCCTTATTTTATTGAACGTTTTTCGGTAGTGATTTTCGTTTGGCGCCTCAAAGGGTCACTCTTCACCTCCAGATCTTTAATGCATTAATCAGGTAGATTTTAGCTATTTTATTTATGACTAAAATTTTATTTTAATTCTTTATAGATAGATTTTTTTTAAAAAAAATTTAGTTCTTCATATAATTACCTTCTTAAATTGGTTTCTGATAGATGAAATGTTTTTTTTTTAATTTTATCATTTATAAAATTATTTTTTCAATTTAGCTTCTCATAAATGAGAATTTATCAATTTGATTTCTTATAAATAAAATGATTATCAATAATGTCTTTTTATAAATTTATTATAAATAAAATTAATAAATATAATAACATGAAATATGTCTTTTGATAGTTTATTGCTGAGTTACCACTATATATTATGTAAATTCAAATAATATTAAGAACTTATTAGCTATTAGTTTCATTAATTCGAAATTGACTGAAAGATGTTGTCCAATACCAAATTAAAAAAATATATATAAGTAAGAAACCAAATTAAAAAAGTAATTTTACAAGAAACTAAATTGAAAAGTGCCCCATATAGAAGGGATAAAATTAAAAAAATAATTTTATAAGATATCAAATTAAAAAATACTTCATCTATAAAAAATTAAAATTAGAATTTAGTATTTTATTTTTACTTATTACGAGAAACGTGTGTTTCCAGTGTATGCTTGGAATTATAGAGTAATAAGAGAATGTGAGGGAAAAGTATGATATATAATTGTTTTTTTTTAAATATTATTAGAATCGAATTGAACCAATTAACTTAATCAAAAAATTAATGAATTGACTATTTGTCTGATTCAAAAGTGTCTCAAAATTAGTATAATTTAGAATTGGGTTAAACTAGTTAATTTTTGGTAAAAATTAGTTTAGCAAAATCAACCTATGGAGATTCAAACCTTCATCCCTCCAACATATGATTAGGCATGTTTTTCCTTGAGCCAATAAACCCCTTCAATTATAGTATATAATATTTAATATATGCTTCTATTTTAACAAAGCAAATCAGCCAACATATGCCTTATCCATTGAGCCAATAAACTTATTCAATTATAATATGCGATATTCAATAATACAAAATTTTTATTATGTTTCTATTTTAACTAAGTAAATCAACCAACATGTCACTCAAAATACGACTTGAGTCATTGATCTTTGAAATAATAAGTCACAACTTTTTCATTGAGCCACTATTATTATTTTACTTGTGATTGCAAAGTTTTAATGTAATAGATGAGAAACAAAAATAAGATTCATATAATTTTTATTAAAATTATATAAATATATGTTAAATAAATTAAATATTAAATATTATGTCATATTTAATTGATTTTTATATATAATTAATTATAATATGTTTCAAAATTTATTAATATATATTTATGATTATTTATTATATTAAAATTTTAATATATAAAATAAAACATATTTATTTAATTATTAATAATTCTATTACGATTTAATAATAATTAAATTAATAAATTGTGAAGTAATACTTTTATTAATTCAATGATTAATATAGTTTTAAAATATTAACTTTTTATTCATAATATTTAAGAATTACGATGTAGTCTCGTTTTGTAATATTTTTTATTTTAAATTTTAAATATTTTTAACATAAAATTTGACTTTATGACCCAAAATTGTACCATTCAACGGCTGTAGAGCTAACAAAATATTAACCTAACCCCGTTAGGACCTAAACTGATCAGGATGGTAGGTCATGAATCATGGCGTGATTTAATAGTATACCTATTAAAAGTGTACTCATATAGCATATGATTCAAAAAATGTTAGCTGATGTTTTATCTAAAAGCATGTCATTAATAGAATTTAAAGATCATGTATATAAAATGAGGCTTAATTTTATATTAAATTATATATATTATATCATTTATAATAAAATTTTTATTTAGTTTGAGTTGCTTTTTCACACACACACATATATATATATCAAGTGAAAAAAATGATAGCGGTTGCTTCACAAGCTGAACATTAGCAACATTTAGTTTGTTGCAAATAAAAAAAAAATAGCAACTCGAAGGCAATTTTCAATAATTATCCGATAATTGTGGGATTTCAGAGTCAATACTGAAAAATGAAGCTAAGAAGTGTGTATGTATGTGTGTGTGTGTGTGTATTAAGGTCAATATATTATTTCATTAAAAGTTCGCAAATCTCCAGAGTATGCTCATACAACCTAGGATTTTTGAGTTTACACATGCTGCTACAGATACGTTTATTTATTTAACGTGGTTTGAAGTTTAAGTATGTTGCCATTATATAAAGAAGAGCCATAGTACACAAAAATAATGTTGGCATTAAAAACAAATATTAGTGGGGATGTCATGATTATCAGTCCTAATTATGTCCATGTCACTCATTAACCCTCGTCCTTTTAATCAATGCAAATCATTAGACACTGACACTGCTTCATCCTCTCCACTTCTTCTTTTTCTTCTTTTCCCCTGTAGATTCTCTCTCTCTCTCTCTCTCTCTCTATGTGTTTAACGAAGATGGCAAGTTGCCATGTGCAAACACCAAATACTATAAAGATTTGTCTTCTAGAATGGGGAAGCGAGCCTAGTGTCTGGAGGTCTCGTGCCTAGATTTGTTTAATGAATTTCAGATTAGTATATTTTACATGAATACATGCGTAAACAACATTTATGGATAATGCTCCTTCCTTTTATCATCATTATGTATCGAAAAACACTCAACATATCAAAGATTCAAGGAATTAATGAAGAAACAAGGTACTGTGGGTGGGCAGGTATATATAAATATTGTTTTCAAAAAATTATTACATTGTAAGACAAAATCAATTTAATCATCATTCAAAAATTTTGATTTTATTTTTTCATTTAAAATCAGAGAATTTTCTAGTTTGCCCGTATTTATTTCAAGATAATTTTTACAAATAGGTTAAGAACCCATATGATAAAATGATTAAAACAAAATGATGATTGGTTTTATAAAATTTTTGCAATGAAAAAAAAATTGTAAATTTAGCTGTCCATATATGACTTGATTGATAACTATTACTTATATTTATAAACAAGCATAAAATCACCCAAAATATAAATATAATAGTTTATATATTTATAGCATCAGTATACAATTATGCATATCCAAATTTAATGATGTGTAGATATGATAGCTTCGCACATAATCAAAATCATTAAAAGAAAAAAGAAAATGCCTATTTAACAAATAAAATTAAAAATAGAAGGAAGAAGAAAAGCATCAGAGAAGGCGGCTTAGAAGATATTGTTGACATGAACTGCATCTTATATGGGCAAACATTAGTCCTTTTTTTTTCTTTCAATGTTTGACATTATAAGACAAACAGGACGACCCCACATGGTAGATTCTTGGTGACCGTCATTGTCCCACAAGCCTTGGTCTGAGAATGGCCAGTTATCAAGTGACAAAATTTGGTTTTTAAATTATATATAAAAATTGCAAATTAAAACTATTTATATTAAAGGTTTTTAAATTTTAAAATTATTTTTAAAAATTTAAAGGTCTTTTATAATAATTTTAAATTTTAACATTTTTATATAAATATTTTTTACTTAAAAATTTTAATTATAATTTTTTCCAAATCAAACCAGCAAAAGCATAAAAAGTGACAAAATTTGGAAGTCAACAATGTAGAGTTTTCTACCAAACTCCCAGCTAACCCATAGAAATTACCATGATTATTATTAGGACTATTATAATGAGTATTCACGCAGGAAAGTATAAAATTTAGGTATAACTTTTAAATATTTGTTATTAAATTTTTTAAAAGAATATGAGAAGTAGATATATTTTCACACATTGCGACCTTTAACTTATATGTCTAAAGAAGGTGATTTAAAGAAATTTAAATACATGCAAGACAAATAGTTAATTTAGCATAAAATAAACTTAAAGAAATAAAATCAAAACATGAAATAAGTTTATTTTTACCCCTAGCGGAGAGCGAACATATTATAATCGTAGTGGTACTTTCCGTTTTCTTTTACTTTTTCGTCAATTAATACATGAATTTAGAAGATGAAGTAACAAAAGAAAACAACTTCCATTGACTAAAAAAGAGTGGAGAAAAAAAGCGTGATAAGCACTGCAGTACAGGGAAGAATCATTGAATTCCCCAACAAAGCTTTTGATAAATTCACTAAGCTCATTCTCAGTGAAACATCAATTCAGTTCCTTTTGATTTATGAAGCTCCCACCCCATTACTCCAAATTGTTAACCCACTTTTCCTCGGGAAAACCATTCCTTCGTTTCGTTTCTTGAAAAGCTTACTCTAAAAAGGTTCCATAACTTTTCACTACCTACTATCTAGGCAAAACCAGACAAGGCTTGTTTCTCCCGTTAAAAGCCCACAACGTTTATTGTTCTCCAGAGTCAATTTCTTTTCCAGAAAAAAAGTATCAACTATCTTGTCTCATTCTTCATCTCTCTCTTCATTTTCATTTAGCCCAATGAGAGATTTCAGACCTGTTGAGGCTTTTCTGTTTTCTGGGTTCATGAAGATTCATAATTCATGCAGTAAAACTTTAGCCTTTGTGTAGTTGAAACAATCCGTTCTCCATAATATGCTCATACTTTTGAACTTCTGAAAGGGGTGTTTGTGTTATTGGAGGTTTTGGGATCACTTTTCTGCATATTTCTCAGTTTCAGAGATTACCCCCAAATGGGTTTGGGAGCATTTGGTTCTATCGTAATTCTGACGTTTTTCTTTGAGCATTTGGCGTGCCAGCAACCAAATACTGATAATTTCTTTGTGTCTGAGTTCATGAAGAAGATGGATTTAGCGTCTTCCTCCCAAGCCTTCAACTTCTCTGGTTCTGTTTGTTCATGGCAAGGAGTTTTCTGTGATGCCAATAAAGAACATGTCGTTGAGTTGATAGCTTCTGGTATGGGCCTCTCTGGACCCATTCCTGATACCACCATTGGCAAGCTCAGCAAGCTTCAAACTTTGGATCTTAGCAAGAACAAAATCACTGCCTTGCCTTCTGATTTCTGGAGTTTAAGCTCTCTGAAGATTCTTAACCTCTCCTCCAATCAGATATCAGGTTCAGTGACCAGCAACTTCGGCAACTTTGGTCTCCTTGAAATCTTTGACTTGTCCAGTAACAATTTTTCTGGGAAAATTCCTGAAGATATTAGCTCCCTTGTGAGTTTAAGGATCCTCAAACTTGACAAAAACAGGTTTGAGCAGAACATACCCTCTGGGATTCTCGACTGTCCGTCTCTAGTTTCAATTGATCTTTCATCAAATCAGTTTAATGGCACTCTTCCTGAAGGTTTTGGAGCTGCTTTTCCTAAGCTCAAAAGCTTGAACCTTGCCGGGAATAATATTCATGGTCATGTTTCAGATTTTTCAGGGTTGAAATCCATTACTAGTGTTAACATATCTGGAAATTCCTTTCAGGGTTCTGTTCTGGGTATGTTTCAGGAACAGTTGGAGGTCATTGACCTCAGCAGGAACCAGTTTCAGGGTCACATTTCTCAGGTAAAGTTCAACTCCGAGTACAACTGGTCTCATTTGGTTTATCTGGATTTGTCTGAGAATAAACTTAGTGGGGAAATTTTCCAAAATCTGAATGAAGCCCAGAATCTTAGACACCTTAATCTTGCACACAATAGATTTGCAAGACAGAAATTTCCACAAATTGAAAAGCTCTCAAGATTGGAATATCTGAACTTGTCCAAAACTAGTCTGGCTGGTCACATTCCTGCTGAAATATCACAGCTGAGTAATTTGAACGCACTCGATATTTCTTTGAATCATCTTATAGGGAAAATTCCATTTCCGAGAAGTAAAAACCTCCAAATTCTTGACCTTTCAATCAACAATTTGAGTGGAGAAATCCCTCCATCTCTGTTGGAGAAACTCCCATTGATGGAGAAATATAACTTCTCTTACAACAACTTAACCTTCTGTTCCTTGGGAATCAACCCCAATATCCTGCAAACAGCATTCTTTGGATCATTGAACAGTTGCCCAATTGCTGCAAATCCCATTCTTTTCAAAAGAACGGCTGAACACAAGGGAATGAAGCTAGCTCTGGCATTGACCCTCTCAATGATCTGCTTACTTTCTGGGCTTTTACTTCTAGCATTTGGTTGCAGAAGGAAAACAAAACTGTGGGCAGTTAAGCAAACTTCGTACAAAGAAGAGCAGAACATTTCGGGTCCCTTCTCGTTTCAGACTGATTCAACTACCTGGGTGGCTGATGTTAAGCAGGCAAACTCAGTCCCAATAGTAATCTTTGAGAAGCCATTAATGAACATTACATTTGCAGATCTCTTGTTCTCAACTTCAAATTTCGATCGGGGTACCCTTTTGGCTGAAGGGAAATTTGGGCCTGTTTATCGAGGCTTTCTACCCGGTGGCATTCATGTAGCGGTTAAAGTTTTGGTTGTTGGGTCTACATTGACAGATCAAGAAGTTGCAAAGGAGCTTGAGTATCTTGGTCGAATCAAGCACCCGAATCTTGTTCCCTTAACCGGATATTGCTTTGCCGGGGATCAAAGGATTGCCATATATGATTACATGGAGAATGGGAACTTGCAAAACTTGCTTCATGACTTGCCACTTGGGGTACAGAGGACAGATGATTGGAGCACAGACACATGGGAAGAAGAAGGGGATGATGAGAATGGGATTCACAATGCTGGCTCTGAGGGATTATCGCTCACATCTTGGCGATTTCGCCATAAAATTGCCCTTGGCACTGCCCGAGCATTGGCATTTCTACACCATGGATGCTCACCTTCAATCATTCACAGAGATGTTAAAGCTAGCAGTGTCTATTTGGACTATAACTTGGAGCCAAGGTTGTCTGACTTTGGGCTGGCTAAGATTTTTGGAAGTGGCTTGGATGAGGAGATTGCACGTGGTTCTCCCGGCTATGTTCCACCAGAGTTTTCTCAACCTGAATATGACCCCCCAACACCGAAATCTGATGTTTACTCTTTTGGGGTTGTTCTCTTTGAGCTGATAACAGGAAAAAAACCAGTTGGGGATGATTATCCTGAAGAGAAAGAAGGGATTTTGGTAAGTTGGGTCAGGGGACTGGTAAGAAGGAACCAAGCTTCTAGAGCTATTGATCCAAAAATTAGTGATAGAGGACTTGATGATCAAATCCAGGAAGCCCTTAAGATTGGTTATTTGTGCACTGCTGATCTCCCCTCTAAGCGACCTAGCATGCAGCAGATAGTGGGACTTCTGAAAGATATTGAGCCTACTGCTAATTAGTGAAGGTGGAAAAAATGAAAAAGAATTGAGGCTGTTTCTTTTGATTTTCACCCCCTTTGATTTTGCTAGTTGCTACCATGAGGTTGTTCTTAATGTTGATCTCTTTTTTTTTTTTTTAAGCATCCATGCTTGGTAGAGGAAGAAAGCTTTGAGGCATATACACACCAGAGCTTGATCTTTGAATTTGTTACTGCTTGTTTTCTTCATCTGCTATATATATGTATATACATATATATTCCAATAAACTATCTTTGGTGTTCTTGAAGGATGTATGTTCCATCAACTTAATCCTTAGAATGTAATTATCATCATCTGACCCCAAAATTTTTTAGAACCCATCAATATAGTTCTGACAGGAACTAAATTAATGGTTAACGCTTGACAGTATTTTGATCGGTTTTAATAAATTTTTGAAGCCAAATGATGGCAATTATCTTGTAAGGATTAAATTAATGGAACTTGCATCTTTTAGAAACCTAAATGGCAGTTTCCTCATTTCTTTTTTTTTCTTTTTCTCCTTATGTCTTCATACAAAACAAATGGCACTAAATCTAATTGTGCAGAACTTGAAACTCATTGTGAGGAACAAGTCAGTTGAATTTCGCCTTACGTATTTCCATGAAGACAAGATTTCTGTGATGTTCTTTAGATGCCAGTAATCAGGTTCTCTAAGAGAAACATAACATGTGATCATTTTTACAATTCCACATTAATACTATTGACTCTGAAAAAAGATTTCTTCCATGTGTAAAGAGTTATATCGAGGAATCTGATAACAAAGTCTCAAATTATTCCTAAATTTTTTCTTTTTTCAGAATAGGAACAAAGTCACTTGAGCAATTTGACTGTTACTGCATTATTTCTATTCAATTTTTCTTAAGTCTTATAGGAAAAGAAAACAGTACTCACACAAGAAGATCAGTGATTGGGGTAGTGGGGTAAGGTGGTAGCTGTGAGAAGCACTATAGTTTTAAGTTAGCACTTGCAGAGTCTTGAAAGGGCAACATGGACCACTACTACCTCCGGACCATTTACCTGTGATAAAGGGTTATCCTTGTGATGCTGTGTATGAGACATAAATGTACCAAAAGTGACATTAGGATGGATATGGTGATGAATGGTCAAGTTTTACTGCAACCTCTTCTTTCTTCTCTCTTGTCAAAATCTAACCTCTTGCACACCAACTTCTAGTCCATGGCCCAGATAAAGAGATATCAAAGGTTGGAATGAATTGGTCACAAGTAATTGATAGATTCTAGATAAACTTATATTCATCTCCCTTTTATTTTTTAAACTAGGAAAAATATATTTTGTTTGTTTGAATCAAAGTTTAATTACAAAATTAATGTATAAACTTTAAAATGTAACAAAATACTTTTTTTAAACTTTTGGACTAATATGAAATGTTAAATTTAAGTTAATGTTCAAACAATGAGCTAAGCAAAGCATTGTCATTGCAGTCAAAATTATATCATCTTTTTTTTATTAATTTTAATTAACATTTAATATTTTCATTTTACTCTAACATTTTAATGAATGTTCTATTACGTTTTAAAGCTTATACACTAATTTTATAATTAGATCTTAGTTTAAAGAAGTAAAATGTAATTTCCCTTTTATAAAAGTCTACATTGACATGCTTTCTAAGTTCAATTTATACTAAAATTTCTCGTAAAATTTAAAAAAATATAAACTTTAGATTCATGCCTATTTGAATTTAAATTATTAAACTAACCTCCAATATAAGTTTTCATTATACACTAATTCTCTTTCATTATCAGTCCCCAATTTTGAAATCTTAATTTGACTTATGTTGAATTGAATTAGGTTATTGAGAATTTTTTAAAGCAGAAATGCAAATGATAATAATAATAATAATAATAATAATAATAATAATAATAATAAGTTTCCAAAATCTCCCGTAAACTGAATGTAACTTTACTCCACATTCGAAGTCTAATGACCTAACCCACCCAAAATCATAAATAGGTTTAAGGACATGAGAGAGAGAGAGAGAGGGTTTAAATACTTCTAGTTGCATTTTTTCTTTTTTACAGTTTTTATAATTATAACATGATTGTATTTATGAAAAAACACTTGTGAAAAAACAGTAATTTTAGTATTTGAGCAAGATTAGTCTTACCTTCAGGAAATATGAAAATACCCGTGAAAAAAGAAAATTGTGACTGCATTTAAATTAAACAAATCTTGTTTGAAGTAGGTTTGAGTAAAACTATATAAATTTAAAATTAAAAAATTGTATAAATATAAAAACCAATTTGTGAGAATTTTTTTGTTGCAATAGTGGCAATTTTTCTGCTCAAAATACATCTACCTGAACAATAAGAGAAGAGGCATGATTATGAATCATAATGATGCTGGAACGGAGTGGGATCAGCGAAAAGCAACCTAAGAATCACACATCATACCATTTGAACATGTGGAACATGATGATTGCCATTTTCAATTTGGAATGATGAGGGGTTTGGTTGGCTAGTTTCACCATGGACTGAAAATTCATGAACGATAAAAGGACTAAATAAATTAAGGACAATTTACGAGCTCGCATAATTCTTCTTTCTAAGCCATTAAAAATAAAATATAATTTATACAATCTTTTCTTAAAATTTTACTGAAATTATATAGATATTTTTTCTATTTTAAAATATATACAAATTTCTATTAAAACAACATGTAAATTATATATACTTTTCTTGAATTTTGTTAAAATTATATGTACTTCTCTTTTATTTTTAAAATATATGCAAGCCTCCCTTAAAACAAAAAATAAATTATATAAATTTTTCTTAAATTTTTTGAGATTACACAAATCTCTCTTTTATTTTTCAGGGAAAATTTTTGTATATTTTTAAAATAAAAAATATTTTATATAATTTTAGAAAAATTTAAAAGACATCTGTATAATTTATTCTTTATTTTAGAGGAAATTTGTATATATTTTAAAAATAAAAAATTATATAATTTTAATAAAATTTAAGAGAGGTTTTTATATGTTTTGAAAATAAATGAAAAGTTTGTATAATCTTAACAAAATTCAAGAAAAATATGTGTGATTTACTCAAAAATAAAATGTGTGATGGAAGATCGTTTTTTAATCTTGTGGTTGAAGGCTGGTGTGGAAATTTCTAATCCACTTTTGAATCCCATTATGAAGCATTGGATTTCAAATCCAAGAGATTGGAAAATCTTGACTAATTTGCCGTGAAGAGGACTGCGTTATATAATACACACAACAATTCATAATTGATGTGCAAGGAAATCCTAAAGTTGCATTCTTTTGAAATTCTATTTAAAATAATTATATTTTAACAGTGAGAATTTTTTTCATTAAACATAATTAGATATTCTTATTTTCTTAAATTATTGGTTCAATATAAACTAACATATTAAAGCGAAATTCTCAAATTTTAATTCTCAAAGTGCATTTAAAAGTAAAAAGTTATCTAAAATTTTGCTGGGATAACATTTTTATTCGGAGAGGGGCTACTTTGATCAACATTTATGGAAAAAATTGTTAGACAAACTAGACTGATTATGAGGAAATATACAATATATTATATAATTTTTTTAATGTGACTCATCTACAGTTTTCTAACATGTTTTTCATGATTAATTTTACATATTTATTTTTTATAGCCTAAATTCACCTTAAAAAAATCTCTCCATCTATGATATGGTCCTACCATTAGTCATTGTGGGCCAGAATAGCTGCATAGGGTAGCTATGAGGATATCAGCCCAATCACATCATCATGAGCAAATCTTGGAAGCCCAGCAAAGCTGCACAGATTCTCATGTCCAGGAAGCTCTCACACAGGAGAGACCTCACACCCAACTCTCTTTTCTCCTACATGAGGAGTTCCGCATTACAGAATCCGGACTCCATCTTCTATCAGCATGCAAAGAACCTATCATGATGTCACTATACTCTGTGAGCAGGGTTGCAACTGATTTCAGTTAAACATCACAGCGAGAAATTCTCGCGAGCACCATATTGTATGTACACGCAACAATTGGGATTGCTGGAATTGCGCCTGTGTAGGTAGGACTCATGAAAATCGCATGAAGGTATAATCCCATTTAATGAGTATACATGCAATATAGTGTACACAAGAAATTCTTTCATTGCATGTATTTTTTACAAAATTTTATAATAGATTACACTGATCCCTTTAATTTTTTTTTATATTAAAATTATTATTTGAGTAACAATCTGATATATTTTGCAAAAACACCTTAGAGTGGCATAAGAATCTGGAAGATCTTGTGACAATTTTAGAATTATTAGACATCTCAACTAATAAATATATAGAATAATCTCACCTGCAATCAGTGTAGAATCACAAGTAATATTATCCGCAAGGCAACGTCAAAATCATGTCAGGAATTTGTGTGAAGATCTTGAATTTTATAAAAATGGCCCATTTTTTATTAGATTCATACAGAGAGTTCAACTTGGATTAAAAAATGGACCACTTTCAGTCCTTGGAAAACTCTGTTCTTCATTCTTCTGCACATGTCGGATTAAAAAGAACAATATATTCAATGGAGACATACAAGACCATACAAATTTGGGTATAAGTTTTATCTTGGGTTATCCCAATGTGTGTGTGTGTGTGTGAGAGAGAGAGAGAGAGAGAGCTCCACATCAGTATCAATACAAAGAGACATGAAGAAAAAATTTTAAACAGACTCAATTTATATCTAACATACTTATGTGTTTTTTCATGATTAGTTTGATCTATCAATTTTTCATAAACAGAATTTACTTTAAAATGTCTTGGGTTGAAGAGAATAAAATCTAGGACATGTCATGATTTTTCACCCAAAGAACTGCCATATATATATGAGCCGAATCCCCAAAAGGTGATAACCAAAGAGAGGATCTTGAAACCACTCATTGGATCATGTAACAGTATAACAGCAGCAATGCTTGTGATGGGTGTTCTTACTGCATTAAGCACACCAGCTAGCACAGTAGAAGCTAGGAAAAGCACAGCAGTAGCACCCAAAACCCCCAATTGAAAAGTGATTGCACTCCAAATGAGAACGAGATAATAAGCAGCTTTACCGCCTTTGAAAGATCTTGCCTCAGATGCCATCCCTTGAAAATCACCATTCACTATGAGCCCTATAGTAGTAAACACAAAGGCAAACAGAGAAACCATGACTTGCTGCTCTAGTACAACATGGAAGGATCTTCTTTCTAGTAACTTCACAAAAACCAGCTCTGAGAGTGCAAAAATAAGCCCATGAAGAGCAGATCCCAGAATGTCCCATATGAATCCCATGATGTATTGGCTATCACTGATGTTATCATATCTGTCTGAATTTGAATCCAAGGCTATGATGGTCATTCCAGCAGTTATGACTACAATGGCATTTATGATTGAAGCATTGAGCTTGTTCTTCACAAGAGCATATCCAAAAAGTGCAGAAAACACAAGGGATGATGATGCCAGAAGCGATGCGGTAGATGCAGGGAGGTAAGCATAGGCATAAGCATACATGAGGTTATCAGCAGCGCTTAATAATCCCAGGAAAATGTAAGAGAGAGTGAGTTTTAAGTTTAGAGGAGTAGGGAAGGTTTTACAAGCAAAGTATGTAGGGAATAATATTAAAGCAGTTAAGGGCCATCCAGCAACAGCAACCCAAGAAATGATCCACTTACTCTTGCCCCCATTGGAGTAATAAACACGAGACAGAAGGCTGGAAGCAGGAAATGCTACAAGCATTGCTATGATGCTGAGAACAAGAAGAATCCAATAGGGGATTGGCTTTTTTTTGTATGCTTCTGTAGCCATGGTTTTAAATATGGAAACCTGGCTCCACAGAGAAGTTGAAGGAATGGTTGGTTCTGCTTCCATAGATTCTGCTGATAGGATCGATGATTATCAGGAACAACACAGTAAACAACTGCTCAGGATACTATTATAAAGAAATGAACACGGTTGTTATACTTCGAACATAAGCAATTTTTTCATGAAAAAGATAGTCTACAAAGACTGCTAGAGACATTCGGCAACGAAAACAAAGAGCTTAAAATATATAAATACATTAGGTTTAGGTTCAGTTGAAACACGTCCAATGTCCATACACTAAGGCGTATAGGGAGGGCTATTTGCATTAAGCTGTTGAGTATGAATCTAGTTTTGCTAATGTAGCAACCAAATTGGACTAAGTAAATCTTCTTTAAAACAAAATTTCCAGTCTACCTTGTTGGACTGTTGTGTACTTATGAATTCAAGGATATCTCAATTCTCAAACCAAATTGATAAAGAAAATAGCAGGTGAGAAAATTCAATATCACTTATTTATGTCAGAAGAAAAGCAAAATTTGAGCTCCACATGAGAAGTATGTATTACCACTGTCGTGGTTCTCTATTTTCATCCTTGCCTTTTATTCGAAATACCCATATAATTGTACAACATGAATTCGCACATATATCCAGAGAAAGACCAATCATCCACAAAGTTGTTTGGAAAGTTTTGGAAAACCCGATAAATACTGCACCCGTATATTATTTCCACAGGCCCCTCGTCAACGCGATGAAATAACAGATAAGAATTAGTATTAACTCTTAACCCATAATTCTAGCTTCCCATTATTTGCAATCCAATGGATGATTAATTTCGAGGACCTGGTTCTGCAGTAAATTATCACTATTTTCTCTGGTTACTTAAAAAACCAGGAATACTAAAGTGTAGATAGAAACCTTTCCAAACAATTCAACAATATCCAGAGTCTGCAATACACTTCATACAGCTTCATAAATCATGAACTTTTGTTCCACCCTTCAAGGAAACACAATCAAAATGTCCAAGCAAAGAAAAAATGAAAAATAAGAAAAAAGGAGGAAAGTTTAAGACTAAATGATTATAAGTGGTGAAAACAGAACTAGAAAAAATAATACCAAAAAAGAAAAAAGAGAAAAGCAAACCTGATTCAAGCAAGGGCTGCCGCATGACGCTCGCCGTCAGGAAAATAGGGGATTCAAATCGTCGTACAGGAAACGTTACCCTTTCGTCAAGCTGAAGTATCTGGGTATCATTTTTTTCAAATTACATATGATATAATATGGTCAATTGACTGTTAAAGCATTTCTGGGTTTATGGTTGAGAATGGTTGGGTGAAGCAAATGGTTGGGTGGAGGGGAGCACCATGGTATAGGTGTGGGAGCGAATGTGATTGGGGGAACGTTTAAGCTAAGATTAATGTAATCCCCAACAATTTTTCCCTGTTCTTTAGCTGATTTGTCAGTCCTTCGCTGATCAATAATTCACCCGAGACAGCAACTTTTCCGAAAAACGCCACTACTGATGACGGTTATTTGTCCTTTATTATTTTCATTTGGATTTTGACATGGAAATGGAAGTGCGTGGTAGGCTGGAAGAGAAAGGTCACAAAAAGGGAAGAGAAACGAATGTGAGAAACGTTTTTTGAGGCAAAATTTAGAGATGAAATTATTTATGGATTTCAAGGATATTGTGTTTTTTGTACGGTTTATTTTGTTAAAATTAGAGAGAAAAATTATAGTTGAAAAAAAAAATATTATTTTACTTTAAATAATAATATTTTATATTAAGAGATTTCAAATTTTAAAATTATTTTAAAAATTATAAATTTTAACTTAGAATATTATAATTTTATTGCATAGTTGAAATTTTTATTCTTCAATCTTGAAAATAATTTCAATATTTAAAGTTTTTCAGTATAAAATTATAAATATTTTTAATTTAAAAATTTTTATTATAATTTTTAAATTGTTTCATGTTAAATAATAAAAATTAGTTTTTTATTTTTTATTTTTAACACTAAAAGTGTTTTAGTTATTTATTCACTTCTTATTTATATTCTTATATTATTTTTACTCTAACAAATATCAAAATAGACAAGTATTTTCAATCTTTTTTTCTTATTATATCAAACTTAATTTTAAGTTACAGGATTTCATTCTATTATATATATTTTTTTATTCTCTTAAAAATCTATCTTTTCTATTAAACATTTTATTGTTGAATATTTTGATATTTATGTAATAAGAAAAATTATTTTATATAATTTTTTTAAAATATACTAATAAAAGATTTAATTTTTTAATGTAAAGATGTCCATAGAGTATTTCTTTTCATTTTTTGAGTTTAGTTCTCCCTTCAAGACATATTTACTTTTTGGTCTTCTTTAGTTACTGCTTGCTTGCTTTTGGTTTGAAACTTTCACTGGACTCATTTAATTTTTATGTAATTTATTTTATTATCATTTAATCATATTATAATATCTTTAAATTTAATTTTAATAAAATAATTACATTAATATGAAAAAAGGCCATCCTTAAATATGTTACTCGTACTAATATAAAAATTCAAAACAATTAATTTATTACCGAACTAATGTGCCAAAACAAACCAACTTTTCCAACTAGCGTCTGTACTCATATTCAATTTTATTAACTATAAATAATTTGTAAATTTTTTCTTTTATAATGTTATTATTTATACAACTTTTACTCATATAATTGCTTAAATAATTATTTATTTTTATCAAATGACAGTAATTTGTATATAAAAATAAAAATAAAAATATTCTTCCACTTGTGTGAACTGGGCAAGTTTAATTTTGTGGAAATTTATATTCAGGAACTTTAAATTTATAAAAATTATTTTTTAATTTTATTTGGTTATAAGTTTAGAAAATTTGACTATAATTTTGTGAAGATTTAATTATAACAAAATCGTTTTCTGAAAATTTTACAAATTTGAAGTTTTTTATTCTGATTTTCCCAAAATTTTAGAGCCCCCATCCTGGAGGATCACATTCAGATCTTTTATCATTGCTGGAATGGTACAGCCGACGTGAAAACAGATGTCCATGTGTCCCATTCATCTTCCACAAAAAGGTAAGAGCAAATTATATTAATTTTTTAAATTTTAATTAAATTATAGAGGATTTCTTTTAAGAAAAAATTTACAGTAAGCTCTGTTTTTAAATTTTATTTTTGTCAATAAAATTTTATTTTTATGTATATATTTCTTCTATAAATGAAATTATTTGACTCTTTATATTAAAGATAAAACTATAGTTTTATATTAAAATTTAACATCAATTTAATTATTTTTATTATTATATCAAAAATAAAATATAATCTTATGTTGTATAACAAGTTAATTTTTTTAATAAAAATAAATTAAAAATTTTTGTAATATATACAAACATATTAAGAGAGATGAATATAATATTCTTTTAAAAAAAATCTATTGTAATTTTGTCAAATTTAACAATATTATTATATTTCATGGGTGATGATTTGACGTCTTTTTTGAATTAATCAAAGACGCTTCCCATGTGGTTGGAAAAGTGACTTTGACGGATTTGCTTGTTATAGTACGTTAATTAATAGAAATTAATTAGTTAAGTGTGTGTGTATGTATGTATATATATATATATATATATAGATATGCTACCGGAAAAGAAAATTAAGTTCTCAATTTCCAAATCCTTGGGGATAGTGTAAAGCTTAAACAATTTTACTCTTATCTAATTAACCTAATTTAGTTAGGCTAAGTTAAGTTTTTTAGATAAAATTTTTTTAAAAAATTTATATAAATTTTTAAAAAATTATATATTATCTTTTAAAAAAATCATATGTGAGCTAATAATCAATTAGATTTTGTATTAATTTATGGTAAGAGATGAGATAGAAAGACAAAATAACGAATTTTTCAAAAGAATGATGACTTAAATTGAAAATATATTTATTTATCAATGATGAAATTAAAAACTTTAAATATATTTTTTAGGCTAAAGTACATTTTGCTACTTGTATGATCTGAATAAATTTCACTTTGGTAGCTTGTGATTAAAAAATTAATAATTGGAAGGTTTAATTATTAGTATATTGATATTGCGTAGTATTATTCTATCAGTTTTTTTTTTTTAACACAAGATCCGTTGAAATTTGTTCTAATTAAATTTTTAATTTTTTTTTATGAAATTTCTTATTTTGAAATTCTGTTCTTGACTAATTAAAATCCCAAATTCAACACAAATGACATAATATCTCATAAATTTTTTTCTAAATGAAATTTCTAATTATATTCTCAATTTTGTCGCAAATTCATAATTTCTTTACAAAATCACTAATTTCTTATGCATTGAATACTAGAATTCCGTTACTAGCTAATTGGAATTCCAAATACGACAAAACATAACATAATATTTTTTAAATTTTGCCCCTAGAATGAAATATCTATTTGTGTCATCAATTTTGTCATAAATTTTTTATTTAATTTCCTATGCAATGAAGATCTAAATTCCTCCTTTAGCAAATCATAAAATCAACCAAAAGAAAAAAAGTATAGCATAGTCAAAATTTTTAAAATGTAATTTTTTTTTATAGTTTACATTTTTATCCTCCTAATTTTAATTTTTAATGCTCAGTTAAATCGTAAATTTTTTTAAAAATGGCCTTAACAAGCGTTACTACACCCTCTGTAATAAAATCTCCTATTGCAAGGCTCTAAGTGCATGAAATAATACTATAAGGTACTAATACGTGATGGTTTAAACTTAGATCTCTCGATTATAAATTTTTAAATCACATGATACCAAAGTAGGATTACGCCAAATCTTAAAGTACTAAATTGTATTTTACTCAATTTTCTATAATTAATTTAATTTGCATATTTTTAGTAAACCAAAAAGTATTCAAATTTAGAAGAATGTCTCTTTAGAGAACCTGCATCAGTTGCATGAAAGACTCAAACCCTTTAAGCAGGTTTTATTCTTCTAGGTACGTGGGTCTTAAAATATGTCGTCCCTCTTCAAAATAGCTTCAGTTAATCCTCTCAAGCCTATCGATATGCTTTATTTCTCCCAATGCAAATTGCACATTTTGACACAGTTGCTATAAAAGAGAATTGGCTTAACAATAGACATAAACATTTATTAGAAATCCTTATATTATAGTTCCACAAACAGGGACGTTTGCAAAATAATAGAAAAAAAATTATTCTCTTTCTCTTTATGATACAAGTATCATAAATAAGCTTGTGAATCAATTTTTTTTTTCAGACAATTTTAAGAGCCTCACTCATTGACCCGGTACATTTAGAATAATTAATTTAAGCATTAGTATAAAGTTTTGTATCCTAATTATTAAGATAAACAGTGTACCTCTTGAATCATTCGACTAATTTTTCACCATTTAACTTTTGATTAAAAAAACCCCTGTGGATTTTATTCTCTCTGAAGAAGCAAATCTTGCAAGTTTTTCTAATCGTACATGACTTGGATCAGAATCACCAGTAGAACTCTAGCCACGTAGTCACAGTAGATTAATGATAGTCAAGAGGGATGGAGATGAAGAGAAAAATATTTCAAAAACTGTTTTGTGTTTTTCTTATGTCTCTTTTCTTTTCCAAAGAAAAAACGTTACCGGACTTTTTTTTTAAATCATGTTATTTTATTTGTCACTTTTTTGTCTTAAAAGATAACTCCCATCATTAAAGTTGACAATCACCCTTTTTCAAATTAGAAAATAATAATAATAAATATTAATTAATTAACTTGAATTGGATTAGTAGATTATAAGTCATTTCATCATGGGCTGTCTAATACTCCCTCTGATTCTGTTTATTAGAAACAAAAAACTGTTTCACTAATATTAAGAAAAATAATTAATTTTAGTTTAACTCATTAATTAGGTTTAAATTTGATAATTTTTTCTTATTTTACCCATCTTTATTTTGCATGAGAAAACGTTATGCATTGTTAAATGTATTAGATGTAACAATAAATGAAGGGTAAAAAAGAAATTTATTATTTAGTGAAATAAAAAAAAATATACAATGCTTCTTATATTTTGGGACCAAAAATATTTCTTTAAATTTTCTTATAAATAGGACCGGAGGGAGTATATTCTAACAGTTTTTATTTTCATATAATATGATGAATAATATATAACTTTTTATATTTCCTTTGAATTTTCATATTAAGTGTTTTGGCATGACCGCTTGGATATAATATTTGGGAGCTCTTATATTAGAACTCGTATTATAAGACTAGTGTTAGAGATATATATATATATATATATATATAATATTAATTACACATTTATCTATATGCTTTAAATACTCTAAATTCATTCATATACATTATAGTTTATATCCACCATAACTTTAATCCCCCTTGAATTTAATCTTATTTAGATTTTCCTTTCATATGTATAATATTCACATTTTTATTTTATTATAATAATTTCATAATAGGTTAACCTTTAACATTAGCATAATTATATATATATATATAGAGAGAGAGAGAGAGAGAGAGTAATTTTCCTTTCTCCTATTTATCATTTAAATCATAATCAACTACTTTCCTAAAAATACTCCTTTAAGTTGAATTATTTTAACTATAAGTTGTATGCTAAAATAATAAACACTGAGTCATTGTTTCATAATATTGTCAAACTCATAAAGTTACCAATTGAAGGGTTTTTTTTTTCTTTGGGACTTATATAGCAATGAAATCAAAATTTATTCACTTGCTTTCTAATTGTGATTATTAAATGTAACAACCTTAACTACTAATCAAATTAATTAATCATAATTGAGTTCCTTATCACTGGTATTAAAGGTCAATTGTCATTAATAATTTGCTTAAGGATGAAAATATAGAGGAATTGAATCTATTTAATCAATACTAATTATCATTTAAAGGAACAAGAGAAATTCATGTGTGTGGTTAGATAAATCCTCATATTAGACTTCCATTTCGTTCCTAGTCACTTAGATAAGCATACAACTCATTTACATTTGTTTTCGAGACCATATATATGTCATTATTATAGAGAAAACCAAGATTCACAAGTTGAAAGTTGCGGCAAAATTGGCTTTTACAACTTAAAAACTAAAATTTTAGACTTACACTGTGACTTGGAATAGCCACATTGCAACTTAACTCACTATTGGGACTAAAAGGTGCAAAACTCTCTTTCTTGTCGCGACTCAAGCTCCTCGTGTTGTAGCAAGGTTGCCTATTGTAATTCTACTAAGCAAAATTCATGATCTTTGCTGCAACTCAAAAATTTTGCGCTGCAGTAAGATGCATTGTTAGAGTACTATTCTTTTTTTTTTTTTCGATTCTTGCTGTGGTGAGATTGCTCTTTGGAATTCTCTCCCTTTATTTTTCTCAAGTTGCACCGCAGCTAAGGGACCTGCACGGCGCTCTCAGTCTCTCTTACTTCAAACTCACCTTTTGGCCACGACTTAGACTCCTATTGCTCCTAAACTCTTTCATATTCACCCCAACTTACTTGTAACCCTTTTAACTTAAGTTCTAGAGACCTTTTAAGACAAAACACATGATTTTATTGATATAGTCCCTTTTATACATCTCACTTACTAACCTTCGTAGCTTAAAGACTTAGGATTGAATTAGAGCAACTAAAATTTAATTTATATCAATATATTCCCCTCTATGGTAGCAAAAGGATTGTGAAGTCTCAAGTGACTACCTCATATGGTGTTATTCCCTACTAGCTCAACTCAAACTATTTTGTACAAGTTTTAATAGATCAAGTAGGCTTACTCCTAATCTCAAATGGCTATACTAACATACTCATTTCACACCTAAGACATAGCTATCGGTGAAAACCTTTATGAAACAAAAATTTAGACCATGTCTTCATATGATAGTAACATTCTTAATCATAAAATACCATTTAAACTTCATACATACATGTCAGTCCATAATTGGTCAATAATAACATTACATTAGAATTTATGTAAATTAAAGCCTAACCTTAGGAAATGCATCCCAAGTTACAAAATGTTGTAATATCTACACTTAACAAAAATGGATGCATCATGATGTTATACAATAAAAGTTAAACAAAATGAGCATCTATACAATTCAAAAGCCTCCCAAGTGTAGGAGTCCCACAGTGGGCATAAACCTAGAGACGTTCATCTACTTGCTTTCCATTTTTCTTACTCGAAAAACCTTCACTTGAAATTATTACCCATGAAAAGGGTAATATGTGAATCTCAATAACCAAAGGAAAAATTATATATATATATATATATATATATGAATACATTAATAAAAATATATGCATTTTCTGACAGCAAATACCAAAATTATTAATTCAATTAATAAATAAACTAGTTCACCTACCAGTGACTATTTTCTCATACTAACAATCATATACAATATGTTAATAACCAAAAACAAAAAGAAATTCCTATCCACGACGCTAACTCCCTATCAAGCATACTCATGGTTCGGTGCATTTATGAATCTGATCACATTGGATGTTTGATCGAAGCATAATACATGAATGGCAGCCGCACCACAACTCCATCAAGGACTCACTCATGATCTCACAGCAACAATTCAAGTAGTCAATCGATCATTTAGTATTTAAAAATTATACATATGTAGCAAATATAAAATTAAAGTGGACATATATAAAGAATTAAAAATTAACCCTGGTTATCTCACTTAATTGCGTCAAATCTAAAGTCAAGATAAGTTTCCAACTCTCTAATTATTCTAATTTACCAAAACAAATTTCTTAGTCAGCACCCAATATAAAAATCAATTAGCCATCATTCTAGTATCATAAACTATTTAAGAGGCACTTACCTAGATTCCAATAAACCTAAATTTCGACTTGGGTCTTCCTACACTAGAAATCTCAATGTCTTTCTTCTAATCCTTAGCATTTTCATGCATCAACAAAACCTAGTATATAAGTCATTTCCTGGGGTTAATTTCTAGTATGAAATACATCAAAATGAGGAGACTATGCTTATTTAATAATTCCTCAAACCTTAACATTCAAAAATCAACAAAGGAACTGTCAAAAGAACAAATTCTAGATTTTGGAATGAGGTGAAAATTCACTAAACTACAAATTATTTGGACCAAATTGTAGAGAAAAATGATAAGAACATATTTTATATAATTCACATTGGTTGATTCTTCCTCTAGGAGTGCAAAAATGGAGCCAAACTATGATAAAACCCTAGCCTCTACCCAAAAATGCGAAAATACTCTCCTCCATATGTAGAACCCCTTAAATTTTTTGCATAAAGGTAAATGGCAAATAGGTTTTCTTAAGGTTTTAAGTGGATTTGGGCTGACCTTAAAGCCTATGATTCACTTGGGTCCATTTTCCAAGTTTTGGGCTTCCAAGAAATGAAGTTGGGCCTTCATGCAACTAAGATTGGATTTCTATAATTGGCTCTTAATATAAACAAATTGGTCATATGACCTAAATTAAGTATCCAATTACCCTTAATTAATTTCTTAATCAACTCAAACCTATAATTAATCTATTTTCACCTTATAATGGTCAAATAATTATTATTGTCTCATAATATCTAAAATAAATCTATTTTTTTAAAAATCCTTATTTTCTTTAATCTTCATAAATTCTCCATAATAATTCCTTAATTCTTTATAATTATTCCTAATTAAATTTTGAAATGTTACATTAAGCATGTGCAATATCAATTGTATGTTACAGTATTTCTCTTATCTTATAAAAGCACATGTTAATTTGATTTATCAATCTTATATAAATTTTAATCCAGACATACACAATATCTAACCTAAAATTTACCATTTTGCTTGCCTCCCATGACACATATAAGAGAATTTGCATCTTTTTATAAGTATTATGGACGGTGGAAATCCATAATTTGATATATTTATTTATTTATATGTTTAAATTTTCTATTAATTTATTCTCTTCTTGTTAAGATGACATATTTTTATTTTGTATTTTTTCTTTGCCACATTGGCGCTTCTGCTATCTCACATAGCGAACATAAATGTCTCATTTTTTCTTATTCCTTATAAATGTCAAAGGTAGTTGCTTGTATGAAAGAACCAATATCATTAACCTTTACAATATACTATTATTATATATATGTTATTGATAATTATGACATAAGATATTCATTTAACCAATAATTAAATTGTACATGATATGTGGTACTTTGTGTTTTACACATATCAAGTGACTTTACATCTTCCTTGTACACATATCTAAATATAAATTTTGTTAAGGAATCGAGTAATATCTTATGTGTAAAGACATTGTGAAGTAACACTCTTTTGTACTATTACATCTATCTCATTCTTGTATCTATATGTTTATTCTTGTTATATTACTAAAGGTCTTTATTGCAAGACATGACTTTTCGTATGTTATTATTAATTAATATTAGACTTAGCATCCCACCAATAATTTTCAAGTGTTTCATAATTCTTTCTAGCCATATAACCTCTTGCATTGCTATAGAACATGTAATAAATTTTGCTTCCATAGTAAATAACTATGCATTTTTGTTTCTTATTGTTCCAATATATGATATCATTATTTAGCAAAAATGTTTATATAGAAGCTTATTTTTATGCATCTAGATCTTTGGCCCAATTCACATTGGATGATCTTGTAAAAAGCAATACTTTCTTAATAACACATTGCATAATCTACATTGCCTTAAAAGTATTTTAGCATTTTCTTAACAACATTCTTATACTTTTGAATAGGATTTGACTGGTACTAGTTTATAAGGCCAATTATTAATAAATGTTCAACTTTGTACATATAATTGCATACATTATGTCAACAACTTGGAGTAAGGGACTATTTCTTCAATGTAGCTTTAATTTGAAGATATATTTCATGATTTTAACTATCATTATTCATTACATAGATATCAATAAGTTTGCATTCTTACACATTGAATCACTTTAAGAATTTTTCAAATATAATTCTTTTGTGAACAAGTAATTAATTTCTTTGAGTAATTCTTTTGGATATTAATTTTAAAGATATACTCTACTTTACCATATCCTTTATCTCAAAAATCAATGATAACTACTTTTTAATATCTATTAAATTTTTTGACTATTCTCAACTATTGGTATATTATTCACATGAATGATAATATCATGACATTTCTTTAGACTGCTTAATGTAAATAGAAAAGTCTTCATCAATCATTTAAGATTTATACAAAAATATTGCTTGATAAAATTTCAAATACCACTATCTAAATAATTGATTTCGTCTATAAATGAGTTTTTGAAACGTACAAACTTTATGATTTATTCCTTTCTCTATGGAATCTAATTATTGTTGTATAAAGATGTCTTCATCTAGTTCTTCATTTAAAAATGTAGTTTTTACATTTGTTTGATACAACTCTAAATCTAAACTTGCAACTAGAACTAAAATTAGCCTAATTGAATTAAACTATATAACATGTGAGAACATTTTTTCATAATCTATACTTTGCTATTGTATATATCTAAATAAACTTGTTTTATATCTCTTAATAGATCTATATTGTTTTCTATTTATTTTGAAAGTCCATTTATTTCCAATTGTTGTTTGCCTAAATGGATGATCAACCAAGTTTTGCAATTTATTCCTTCAATCTTAAAAGTTAACTATAAACCCTACAAACTTTTATTTTTGTACAAAATAACCATTCTATTAACTTTTTTATCCAAAATCGTAATACTACTTATTTATGCAAGTTGAAAGAGGCAAAGTAAAAAGGAAATAAAATATTCAACCTGTCATCTTAAGTGGCAAATAAGAACATTTTTATTACAAAAAATGTGAAAAGAAAGGACAAAAGATGAATACCCTTGTTTGTCACTTAAAATGATAAATTAAACATATTTTTTGTTTATTTGATTTCTTTCAATTTACACAAATAACTTATTTTATGGTTTTGGGTGAAAAAATTATTAGAAAAATTATATTTAGAGTGTCAATAGTTAAAATTTAAAGATAAGTGAATAAATTGCATAAATCCTAAATTTAAAAAAAAATCCTTAAATTTTAGCATTAAATTATTAATTAATTTGATAAAAAAGAAAATCATATTTCAACCTTTTTCCTAAAATTACCTTGACCACTACCAATGTGTCGAATTAGTCATGAGAACTAGCGGCTTATCTTTCTTATTATTAGATTTCTTAATATTAGTCTAAAGTAATTTATTATTATAATGCACACAAATTTATAAACAACCAAATAATAATTTTGAACACAAGATGAATGGAACTCTTCTTACCAAAATCCTTAACGGTCCCTTTGGGAGTGGGAAAAAAAGGATTCTCATTCCTTTATGTTTCTTACACTATTTATTATACTTTTATTATTATTATTACTTAGAAGTTTGTGTTCATTTTTATTACATTTTTTTAAATAGGAGTAGAATGATCATTCTTCATCCATTTCATTCATTTTTTCTTTCTATTTTTATTTTTATACTTAACATTTGTGTAGCATACATGTACATTTCATTGTAGCACTTTTAATGGTCTAAAAAAATGGAGAAATTCTTAAGTACTTTTAAAGTATCATATCATTTATATTATCTTCAATGAAAAAGGTCTAAATTAAATAAAATGGACTCACTTACTAATAAATTAAAATTTCTCATAATAGATAACAAACCTAATTATGAGTCAAAAAGTTTGCTTGGCTCGATAAGTCTCACTTGAAAAAAATAAATATAAGCTAAAAGAAAAAATAAACCCATTTAAAAAAAGCCCATATTTAATATAGCTCAAGTTTGGACTTTTTTAAGTTTAGCCTTAATTTAAACCTGACTTATATTAAATTATTTTTTATAATATTTATAAATAATATTATTTTAATTTTTCCATACCCTAAAAATCCTAAATACCCTTTATGACGAATGCCTATTATGAAAGCTCTAAGTTTACAAGCATCCACGCAAGGTGTTTGTTATTTGGTAATGGCTTCATTAATTATGTCCAAGGGGAAAGCTTTCTTGATGAATGATGTGATGGTGATGGCTTCATATATCCAAAGGTTTGCAAGCATCGCTTAGGCCCTATTTGGTATTGTGGAGAAAAGTGAAAAAAATTCTTTGGTGAAATGCATTTGGTTGCAATAATTGGAAAAGGAAATAGAAAGTAGCAATACTATGAAGAAATTATGCATTTTCTTTTATATTTGGTGTGCTTTTTGAGTGATGTTTTTCAAATGGATAAGTAAGGACTTTTTTATCCTTCTATTCATACTAACCAAGCTATTTATTTGTCCCATCTTTCTCATTCACAACACAGCCTTTAGTTAGCATTATTCTTCTTTAACATTGTCGTAAAAATTGTCTGATATCTTATTATAGCTCTCTACTCTTAACCAATGATTGTTGGATGAAAAAATCTACCATTGTCTGCCTAAATAAATATGTTTTCAATCATAAATTTTATGGATTGGTTAACCGATTCTTATTGAGTAAATGCCTTTACACTATTTACCAAGAAATGCATTAATTTTTTTTCCTGTGCTCATATTATAATTGGAACTATATGTGAACCTTTGTAACATCCGATAGTTTTATATGGGTTGAGACCCTAAGTTGGGGTCAAATTAAGGGATCACATGTTTAGAAGCTCAATAAGATAAGGAATTACAGCCAAGAATCAATCAAAGGCTAAGTATAGACAACTACAAAAGATTTCATAGAATATAAAAGAAAGTGATAATAGAGAGGAAATACTACCCTAACTGATTCATTAGTTTTATGAAAGAAAAGAAAAGTTTTCAAGTAACTTTTATTATTCAGTTCCTTTAATCAATGATTTATTATAATGTTGAGCTTAAATGTAGAAGATGAGAGTTAGTAAAGCTACTTTTGATAACCTTGATATGTGTTACTCTTCATGGCTTGCGAATATGCTATGTTATTGATCTTGTAATGGTGCTTCTTTTGATTGTTGGGTTAGCAAAGTAGTTTTACACATCATATTAATCGAGGACTTTTTTTTATACTAAAATTATAACTTTTACATATCATTATTCTAAATTTTTATTACACTTTATAATTATTGGTAGATTAGTTTATGGTAAAAAATGTAAACTATTTCTTTATGCTTGATTAAACTTGCAATTTTAACTATAAATAACTGCTATTCAGTACAACTATTTAATAAAATTTCATATTAATTTGATTTGCTTAGCTATGTCTATCTTTTATTTTGTTACAATTATACAAAAGCATCAACTTTATATTATTCCAACAATACAGATAGTATCATGAACAATTATTGTGTACCATTTGGTTATGGATGACATTAGTCGTGATGTCATTCTTCGTATACTAGTTTGATTTTTACTTGTCGTGCAATATAGACATTAGTGGTTGATAAACATATGGGTGACTGCAGTTTTGAATTATCGTCATTTGATGCATAAGTCATACACTATTGACTTCTAAGTAAAGTAAGACTATCTTAAAAGGTTAGTGTATAGTAGTGGCTTTATATGTTGTGACTAACTTAGAATGTACAAGGCAACATTTGATCAGTTTTGTGCCATACTTGATCAAATTAGGAGACTTAAACTTACAAAAAATATACTAGTTAATGTGCAATAGTAATATTTTTATCTATTCTAACGCATCACATTTAGAATATATCAATGAAGGTGTACTTCGAAAGATCAAGGGAAATTATTAGCTAATCTTCAATACGACATTCCTAAGCCTATGGCTAAAAACTAAATTGATGAAAAATGAAAATAGTTTAAGGTAAATTGTATGGCAAATAACCTTAATTTTGCCATGATTTTTTGTCACACTTCGAATTAACTCCTTTATTTTTAGAGTTGTCTTGTACACTTGACGAAACATATATTTTAATTCAAGTACCCACTCTAGATAAGCCTCGATATTGTAACCATAAAAGGTTAATCATTACTAATGTTCTTCATTTATGTTCACATGATACACAATTCATTTATGTATTGTTTGGCTGGGAAGAATTTACAATCGATGGTTAGGTTTTGAGGGATGCACTTAGTAAGAGACATTGGTTGAAGGTCTCCCATAACAAGTATATTGATCATTGTTTTCTTTGACATCATATATTTATAATTGCATTTTTTTTTTACTTTTGTTTACCTACTACTGATGTCTAGACTTATGTTTAAATATTTGTGATAGTATAAGCAAATATTATTTTGTTAATGTGGGTTATACTAATTGTAATAGATTTCTTACACCATATAAAGGACAAAGGTATCACTTAAATGAATGGCAACACGGTCGCTACCTATCAACCCCACATGAGTGTTTTAACATGTAACATATATCAGCTCGTAATATGATTGACAAGACATTTGAAATCATGAAATAAAAATGGGCAATATTTAGGAGTCCCTCTAACTATTTAGTGAGAACACAAAATAAAGTAATAATAACTTGTTGTTTGTTGCATAAAATCATAACTCTAAAAGATAATGATAACGTACCCATGGATGGAGTAAGTGGACTAGCATGTAGGAAACAAATTGATGGTGTAGGTGGGCTGGATCACATGGTGACAATTGAGACATTTGAGACATGGAATAGATTTTAAGAGCAATTAGCAAATAACATGTTTACAGAGTTCATTGCACATCGAGCATGGGGATGACGTACTTGCATTGATGTAAAAATTAATTAGTTGTTGACATTATTATTAATATGTATAATAATATGACCGTTATAATTATTAAGTGCTTAACATTGTCGACAAATGTTCACTTGGATGACATTATTGTATTGTATTAGATTTTAGCTAACATTATGCATTTTAGAATATTTTATGTAATTGGTAGTTATAGTTTGTGATTATTTAAGTCGAGATAATATCCATTAAAATTTTCTCAATATATTTAATCTTCGTTTGTGTTGTAGTTTGCTTGCATAGATCATTCTACAAGTTTTAACTCTCAACCTAAAAACTATCAGTAGACTCTATATGAGGATGTATTGCTTGTTAAATGCCTTGTGGAGATATGGATGGACCAAAAATATATGGTGGATAGTATAAACACTGTATTTTGTCCGGGCATACTCCAAAAATAATGATAAAATTAAACTAATAAAAAGTAAAAAAAATCAATAGGTTCTTTTAGCTTAATAAGCTCAAAAAAAAAATCAAAGGAAAAAGAACTCAAAATTAAAATTAAAAAAAGTAAAAGTCCATTAATCCAAAGTTAAAACAAAAAGAAAAATCAAAGAGGGAGTAACAAAAATTCAAAACAAATAGAATTAAAAAAATCAAAATAAAAAAGGACTAAAAAAAAGAAAAGAGAAAATGAATGAAAAAGTAAAAAACTCACAAAGAAAGAGAGAGAGAAAAGGCTAAAAATAAGTTAATAAAAAAATAATAACTAAAGAATAATAATTAAAAAACAAAAAATAAGAAAAAAAGGGGGACAAAAAAAGAAATAAAGAAAAAAAGTAAAATAATAAAAAAGAGAGTCAAACAAATAATATATATAAAAAAAAGAGAGAAAAGGAAATCCCAAAACAAATAAAAAAAATTAAGATTCTGGGACCTAATCCAGGAGAGCCCAAATCAAAGCAAAAAAAAAAAGGGGTTCAAGAAAAAATAAAACAAAAAAACTTTCAGAAGCTCAACCCAAAACCAACCTTAAAAACAAAAGAGGGACCAAGAACAAAAAATGGGTGAAGGCCTCTAATTTTAGCCCAACAAGTCTGAAACTCATATACCCAAGGCAAAAAAAAAAGAATAAATTAAAAAAAAATAAAAAGAGACCGAGGAAACCTTAGATGCGTGGTCCCCACTTTGGCTGGCGTTCTCATTCTCGCATCCTGGAGTAGCAAGCTTCTACCTAAGAGTCGTACAACTCTCAGCGATCAAAAAGAAGAGGAAGGACAACAGAAAAGGGGCCTCGAAGGGGAGATTAGCATCGCAAGTTGCTGGAGCAAAGAGGCACGTCTGGAGAAGTGTGAGGGAGACACACAGACGCAGAAAGAAAAAACGCGACATACGCAGAGAGGCAGAAAAGAGGAGAAGGTAGAGCAGGGGGTCTGATAGACAGGAGAGGAGAGCGAGAGAGGAAGCAGGAGATCGAGGGAGAAAAGGAGATTCGAGAAAGGGGATGCACACACACGAGGAAGGGAGAGATTTTCGAGCGCACAGAAAGGGGAGAAAACACGAAGGGGTTTTTTTTTTCTTCGAAGGGGGGTCTGATACAGAAGGGGAGAGAGAGAGGAAAGGGAGATCAACAGGGACAAAAGAGGGTTCAGCGAGTGGAGAGAGGGGAGAATGCGAGACCGATTATAAAAACCAGAGGGCAGAGGCATCGACGGAGAGAGTGAGGGTTCAGAGGAGGATAGAGTTTAGGGATTAGAAGGGAAAAGAAGCAGAGAGTAAAGGGAGAGAACGAGTTCTGGGAAAAGAGGACAAGCGATGGAGGGGTGAAGGGAGATCATCCAAAAGTAGTGATGAGAAGGAAAGATCGAGAGAGATGGTTCAACGAGAAGATAAAACGGAAGGGAACGAAGAAGAGATTGAGAGGGACTGAACGAAGGAGAGGCCAAATTGAAAGAGGTGAGCCCTTTTAAACCTCCCCTGTTTTTATTCTCAAACACTTATGTAGATGGAGTATAGTGTTTAGTCTTTTTCTTTTCACCGTGGATCCTAGCTCAGGTTTTATATTACCTATGCTTGTTTGATTGAATATTACTTCAGTAAGATGTGTTGAATTGCCTAAATGCATAATCATTGGCTGTTAGTTATATTTTGCAACTAATTTTGAAGGTTTTGGATCCATTTTAATGTGTATGGTATCAATTGCGTCCCATGATACTGAATTCATTTTGAATGATTAATGGATTATGTATGTGAATCCTTAATGCTTGCTGGATATGCATCGTGGTTATCATATTATTGATGTGTTCCTGAATTCAAGATAATTGTTGTGATCTGATCCTTCTCGGGCTCCTAGTTGTGCAGGTTTTCCTTAATCTTATTAATATTTCTTTCCTTTCTCAGACGCAGCTTATGCCACTTATTTTGTGCCTAATTGAGCTCATGAAATAGATACAACCTGAGATGCCTTAATGAAAATTTGTCACCAAATTAATCATAGCTGTGATTAGTCTGGATCTGTATTTATATTCAAATAGAATTTTAAATGAGTGGTATATTTCAATTGGCAATCCCATCTACATCTAGGCGCTATGTATTTCTGAATTGGTATGTAGTCTTAGTGCATTACATATGATGGTTTTTGAAGCATCCTAGCCGAAGATGAAGCAATCTTTTAGTGGAAGTGTTGTGCCATATCGATTCACCCCTCACTCTTTCCTGTTTGTGTGGCTAGAATACAAGAAGGCATTCAGATTTATTCCCAGTTTGGTGATGTCAGTCTTGGATTTACTTTAGAATGATTTGTTGATCACAAAGTTAGCTGAATGTAGTTGGTGTATGGGTCTAGTCATTTTGTTTACAGCAAATGTGAATTGAGCTTCTATTTTTATTTGATTGTAGTATTATAGGGATGAGCATATGATCTTACGTATTGAACTCTTGCTAGACTTGCGTATACATATTTGGAAGCAAGCTTTTGGTCCCGATTGAGATGCTTATCCCTTAATCATTGCTGTATTCATGATGTGTTTGTAGATGGATTGACATTTTTGTGCATATTTGAGCAGAGGTGTTAATGAATTTTTGTCTGATAAATTAGTTACATTTTTCTTCCCTAACTCTTTCACCCATTTATCCCATTCTTACATGGTGTTTTGGTTTCTAAAATGGGTTGTTGTTGAGGTTCCTACCAAGGCATTGATTTCAGGGGTCTCAAGTAAATCAATTTTAAGGATGTATGTCATGTTTGGAAGTTATAGAATTAACTTAAGTGTTATTGTTTGGCTACAAACTAATGCATATTTCTTTTCCTAGCTTATTGACATGGCGGGGAGTACCTTGAGACCACACTAGAATTGTGCTGGGGATTTGCTCAAAAGAGGATAGCATGGCAGGGATTCCAAATACGAAAGACTTGGAGAAGCATAAGGAAGTTGAAATACGAAGGCACAACCATGAAGACAAATTGGTTTTGTGTTGCATTTTACACTTTTTATTTCTATTTTCACTTTTCCTCTTCCATACTTGAAATATATTTGAACATGATGTTTAGCTGGCTGAACACAAGCACACGCAATCAAAACGAGTGTTGCAAGTTTGTGGATATTTTGTTTTAATTTAATTTTTATTATCTATTTTAGAATTGCTGTGTGGGATTTTTGTCCCCTCAGGCACATAGGAATAGACAACGGGGCAATGTGTGGCAATAAGTCTCCTTGGTGCCTTTTGAGCCTGAAATTTACATTTAGCGTCGTGGGTTTCAATGGCCCCCCCAAATGATTCCTTAAAGATTTTTTTTAATAAAAAGAACACAAAAAAAGGTTAAAAAAACTTTTTTTAAAAAAATTAGATTTCAAATATTTATCTTCTCCTTTCTTAAAAGTTATTTTGTACATGTTTGAAAAGCATTGTTCTAGAGATTCAAAAATTAGTATTTAGAAGATTGTCTTTTTGAAAAAAATAAAGTAAATAAATAAAAAAGGAGAACAAAAGACAAGAATAGAAATGAGACAAAACACAACATAAACAAAACAAAACAAAAAAAATAAAAACAAAGACGAAAGAAAAAACAAGAATAAAATAGAACAAAAAAAAAACCAAAAAAATTGAAAAGATTTAAACCAAAAAAATGTGTCATTTTATTTTTACAATTTTAACTTAGGTATTTTACCTTTACTTTTAAAAATAAATTTTTGCACCCTAATTAATCAAAGATAAAAATAAGAAAAAAAAGAAGTAAAAGAAAAATCGTAAAAAATGAGAAGAGCAAAAAAGTAAAATTAACTTTGATCTTAGCAAATTAAAATACATTAATCAATTCTAAATTCGTTTTATTTGCTAAGGGTGAAAGTAATTGTTACTTTCTTTCTCTTTCTTTCAAAAAAAGAAAAAGAAAAATGAAGCAAAGTGAAAAAAAAACAAAAATAAAAACAAAAGAAGACAAAAACAAAAACAAGAATAAAACCAAAAAATAATGAAAACAAAAACAAAAAATTAACAGACAAAGCAAAACAAAAACAGAGAGAAAAACAAAAAAAATAACAAAGAAAATAGATTAAAAAAAAGAAAAAGAAAAAAATATAATATTAAAAAAAATAACACAAACAAAACAAAGATAAACAAAGAAAACAAAGAAAAAGAGAGGGGAGAGTAAAATTAATCCTGCCTTTTACAAATTAAAATGCTCTAACCAATCTCAAATTCGTTTTATTTACAGAAGTCTAAATGATTTTTACTCTCTTTCTTTTTTTAAAATAAATAAAAAATAAGATCAATCAAAAATTAAAAATCAAACAAAAGCCAAACAAAAAAAAATAAAAAAAATAAAAAAACAAAACAAAACATCAATCAAATGCAACTTTCATTCGAACTATGTGAATTTTGATCCCTCCTAAAGAGTACATAGGCCCTAGGCTCTCATGCTAAATCAAGTTCATCCTTGTAAATAAATATTTTTTAGTTTTATTTCTTTAATTTCTTTTCATCTTATTTTACCTTTAATTTTATTCCTTTCTTATTTATTTTACCTTTTGAATTTCTTTCTGTTTTTTTCTTAACTTTCTTTCTTTTAATTTTACTAAGATATTCCTTCCGCTTTGCATATGATTTATTAGGGAGAATTAAAATAAAATAGAGACCATTTTCTTTTTACACAACTAACTTAGGGTAACCGTTCTTAGTAACGGGTATAGTGGGGTGCCTAACACCTTCCCCACTCACAATCGACTCCTGGATCCATTTTCTGATTCGTAGACTATTTTTCAAACTAAAAAGGTTTTTTCAAAGTTTTACCTTTTAAAAAATTTAAAATTTTGGTGGTGACTCCTGAACCTACCTAATCTTATTTTAATTTCAATTTCGGTTTTCGATTTCATGCTGAACATCGAATTTTTCTCTATATTTGATAAAGGCGTCACGCGGTCGTATTTTCGAGTATGACAGATAGTAACTTTAGGCCAGGCCATTTGAAGCAGTTGGAAAAGGATGATGGATGAAAGAAGCCTAGGTTGTGGCCTCCAGTGAGTTCCTTATATTCAATCTCGATTGAAGACATTAAAGCAATTATGATCCAAACTATATGACATGGTATATGGTTCCAACACTTACAGATTTGGAAAGAATCTTATATCAAAATACATCATAGTTGATAAGGATGCTAGGGATGACTATATTAAGGTAGATTGTGTGCTTTTTTTCTTACGTCAATGAATAGGTACTACCCAATCCATAAATATGCACAATTATAATATGTCATATGTTTTATAGGTCCATAAGAATGTGACAACATTTAGATACAAGCTATTTTTGCACTTTGAATATTTGTGCATTGTGCTAGAGGACAAGACACATAGGATAGTGAGAATATCATAAACGCATCCTTAAGAGAAAATCATCATCCTATAATCAAAGACTTTATTAACAACATGTTAGATATGGATGTTAATTTAAAGTTAACAGATTCTGATGTTGCTTCAACACCTACCAGTAAAGCTACCTCATTTGTAATATCCTAATTTTTGTTTAGGACTTAGAGTGTTAGAAGTGTTTTTAAAAAAGACATTAGATTAAGCAGTAGGCCCAAAAGAGTAGGACATGGGGTAGAATATGGGGCAATTAAATTATAAACTATTTCAAATTTCCTATAAAATAAAAGATAAAAAAAACCTAAGAAATTAAAAAAAGAATAAGTAATTATTAATGAATAATTATGAATATCTACATATATGTATAGCTATGATGGACGATAAAACTAAAAATATATTTTAGAGATAAAGTAGGATAATAAACTATAGAGATAGTAATTTGAAAACCTTGTTAAGTTCTAAATAATTCAAAATTTTAAAGTCATCTTGAATACAGTTTTATATCTAGTAAGAATTTTAAAATAAATAAATAAATATATATATATATTAAGATAAGAAAAGTGTTTAAATTTTATATTTTCTACTAACTTAAATTAATCTAATTGAGAGAAAAGCCCTAACCTTTCTTTTTTCATTTTTCTTTACCGCACCGCATCACTACTCTCTGCTAGGTACCTTGCCATATTTTTCTCTCATCGCCCTCGTCTATTTCTATTTCTCTCGCCTTGTTTTTTTGTCTTCTAGACGGATACCTTCCTCTTATCAGTTGGTAAGTATTCTACAATCATACACACACACATATATTTGAAGCATGAAATTGTTGACTCCTAATTTGTTCTCTTCTTATCTCCAATTGATCACTCACAGATTTTTTTTTTTAGAAATAGGGAACAAAAGGTTCAAAATTTATCTTTTTCCATTGTTGCTTTTGGTCCACGGTGATTGCTTCTTTAATTCAACTTTTGTCTTGTTCCTATAATCCATTGTTCCATTCTCCATTCTATATTACACTTTGGTCCCATTAAAATATAATTTTTTTATTCAAATTGTCCTTTTTGTTTTTTTCGGTCACTCACAGAATGCTTGAAATATGAAGGCTTGAATCAAATTCATCCTTTTCTTATAATTTTTGTCCCACACTAATTACTCCTCAATTCAAATTGTTTTTCCCCTTGTTCCATTATTTCGTATGTATATTATATTATATATATATATTCCATGGATCCAGTAGCTATTTTGTATCTCACGTTAGTCTCTTTAAATTACAAGAATATTCAAATGTTGTCTTTTTTATTCTAGTTCTAGTGACTTAATAAATGAAGACATAAATATAGATACATATATGTATGTGCGTATAATGAATTTAGCTTAAATATAGGTTATAAGGATGATAATAATAATGATTTTAGGAAATTAAGAAATTAGGAACTTTCGTAAATTAAAGATGAAAAATGAAATTTGATCATCCTAATTAACTGATTAAATTATAAAGGGGTATGAAATTAAGAGAATTTTTGAGAGTTTTTCTGAGATAACTTTAAGGCTCTAGAATGGCTTTAAAGTAGCCCTAGAGTAGTTTTAGAATGATTTTATAATACTTTCGAATTTCATATTAATGCTTTTATATATGTGTGCGATCTTTGTAGACTCTCGCTGAGAACATTTATTGCTTGGATTGTCATTTGTTGTCTTGTGAGCTAAGGAGAATAGGTAACTTAGGATTTTCCATATGTGTGCAAGCTGTATTTATTGTGTTTTAATTAAATAAATAAAATTTATGTTGTTGAGCATGATACAGGTAGATAAATTAAGTATGATATAGTAAATTGTGAGATTTGTGAAAACGGTAAAAACGAATATTATTGTCGAATTTGTTAGTTTACTGGAAACCTGTCAAGCATGCTTATAGCTATAATGAAATTTTGATGTAGTGTTTTCCTTTTTAAGCATGATTGTATGCTTTTTGAATAAATATGAAATGCATTGTTGGAGGTTGAAGAGATGATGTTGATATACATATGATACAGTAACCACGTGGTTTGTCTCCATTTTGCATTCAGTGGTTGGCCTTTTGTAGGGCCCGGTTCCTTAATACTTACCTGGCCAGGTTTGTAAAAAGAAAACATGGGATAGTGACACCTCTTGATTTATTTCTTTAAGGAGGGGAGCCATAGTCTGGGTTTGGGCTCTGTACCTTTAGCCGGGTATATCTCAAGCACTGAAAAAGCTTTGGTTGGTCCAGTGTGTAGGCTAGACCGTGGATAAACCTATGGTTCTAATCAGCAGTATATGGCTGGACGGAGCAATAAAGGAGGGTGCATTGCATAATATCATGTTTTCTCATAATTGTTATGAGTTATATCTGTGATCTTTTATGCTAGTAATTAAGAATGACACTGATAGAATTATATATCTGCCTATGATATGTCTTTATGTGTATTTGTTAGTTTGTATGTGCATGGTAAAATTTTGGATTATTGAGATGTTAGTACTCACCCCATTCTCTTAACATTTTCAAGTGAAGGATCGAATATGAGACAAAGGAAGGCACCGGTGGAGTGAGCCACTAGATTTTGTGCTCTTCGAGCACATGTTAGGTCATTATTTACTTTCCACCATGACTTTAGGATGCCATTTATTTATTTCCATTGTTTTAGACCTTAGGACTCTGTTTGTTTGATTCGTTCTGGGACAATATGTCTTTGTTTTAATTATTTGTTTGCATTAAAACTTTTGAAACTTACTTGCCGATTGGATATTAAAAGTTGGAATATTTATGTTGAGCTGTGAACTCGGGACATTTATGATTTAAATTGAATAAGATGGGTGGAACCCTTAGATTTTCTTAAACTATTGATTTGATGATTTTAGTCCTGATAGGGCTGAGCCCTCTATATAAATCTTAAATTGAAATCAAGAGGCAAAGTCTCCTTCGCTATAACTATACAGGTACTTGAGCCTATGTTTGCAGGACAGTCCTTAGTCCATTGTATGTGTTTTAGGTCTCTTATCATTAAATGCTTTAGATGGTTGGCTAAATGTGCAAGTAGTAGGATAGGTGTTACATCATTCCCTTGGAAACAGAAAAGGCAAATGAACAATTATGCACAACTATTATTGGAAGGGCTCAAGGATATAATTGAAAAAATATATCAATATTTAGCACAAGTTGCAGAGAACATGTGTTAGGGTATCTATCGTTTAGCATATGATACAAACTTTGATGAGAAATAGTTAATGTATTAGTTGATTTGCTTATGGTTAATGGGCTAACTACATATGAAGTTTGCTTGGCTTATATATAGATATCTTGTGATAACAGGCTACCACTATGCTTTCTTATTATTCTAAATGTTTTGAAGGCGAAATGGGTTAGAAAGTTAATAGGATAAGGTGATGTATTAGTTTTAGTTGACGTGAATTGTTTTTTATGTGTATTTTGATGAAGTACATATGAAATTGGTGAGTAGGTGATGAATTTTTTTGAGTGATGTCTGCTACTATTTTATAGATCGTATATAAGATTAGGACTCATTGAGATGATGTTATATAACTAAACACAAGGTTAGAACTTATTGGGATGATGTTATATAACTAATGTAGATTATAGTTCTATTTCACTAAACAATGTGGATGCTTTTTATTGGATGACTATTAATGACCTATTGGTTAATATAGGTTACTAATTGAATTTTAATCCATCCTATTATGTATTATGGCTTGTTTGTTTGCAATATATATAAATTATTTCACTTCGTATATGTGTATTTCCCTAGTTGAAATATATGTTGGCACATGGGAAGTATGGATGAAGAAGTGCTAATATTCAACAAGATTGCCCATTGGTAATGAAGAGCCTAGGAAAATATGTTATAGAAAACAATATGTTCAAATAAAGTATTTACTAATTCTTACCTATTAATGTTATCATCATACAAAATTTATTTATTATTATCATATAAAGTATAATTATACATAGTTAATAAGGGAAAAATAATGAGTCTTATATGAAAAAAAGTAAAAGACTAAAACATGTGATATTCATTAAAAAAAACCAAAGTTGAATTTATTTTTTTTAAATTACTTAACAAATAAAAAAATGAATTTCCAAAAAGAAGAACAAATTTATAAAAAACACATTTCAATTGCTTTTAAAAAAAGTTAATCCAAACAATGAAATAAAAAAAAGTAGAAAAAGATTCTGAAAAAAAGTTCAAATAATAAAAAAAATAATCCAATTCATTCAAAGAATAAGGTTAAAAAAAATTTCTACTAAAAAAAATCACACAACTATACTAATAAAAAAGTTAATTTAAATAATTCAAAAAAAAAAACGTTGGACAGTTTTGACTAAAACTTAGTTAGAATGTCTGATCATTGCTTGATCGGATGTATTTTGACTATTCGCCCAAATAGCAGTTGGATGACATTTCAAACTTTATTTAGTCAAAACTCGTTTGACTAAATTATAGTTAGACGTACATTTTACAGAGCCTGTCCATGTTGTAGTGTTCAAGGACATTTTTTTATTTGTTTGTCTCTCTCTATTTTTTCTCTTTGTTAGTTTTTCAATTTTTTCCCAAGGCATATAATATAATTATATTTAAATTTAATTGACTTTAATAATAATTTAAAATATTTAAAATAGATAAATAAAAATTAATAAAATAAAATATTATTAATTATATCACTTACAAAATTAATTACAAAAATATAAAACAACTCAATATCGTTAGATTTATCATTTAAAATCCAAATTAAATGATAGATGTGGCTATTATATATGTTTGCATTTGGATTTTTTTTAAGAGCCTATGTCGGCAACAAATTTTTTGTGTTTCACTTAAATATTAGAGTTTTGAGCATGTAGATTTATATTATTTTATATTTTTGTACAAATGATAATTTTTTGTACTTTATTCTTTCTTTACATATTTGTTTGCCATTCTGTTGAATGTTTTCATTACATTATATGATACTTTAATATAAGAGATAGATATATCTAGATCTATTTGTATATAGTGTATAAAATGTATGTGTATATGTGTGTGTGTATATATATATATGCAATGCTTGTATTTATATAAATGTGTACATATATATATGGAAAATTGCTACTAGGATTATATATATCAACCTTTACATATAATAAAAAAGATTAAAATATTAACATATGGCCATTACAAAAAATGTTAAATGAGTAATTAGGTCCTTAACCCTACTCATTTGCATGATCATCATTATCTTTAATTTCATCTCTAATATGAGACATGTCTAGTTTATATAGGGATGAATTTTGTTGGGATGAACTTGGTTTAGCTTGAGATTGTGGCTAAAAGCGAAAAAGTAATTCATTTATTTGTGATCGGAGCTATTTCATTTGTCTTTGTTGCTCTTAAAATTAAGTATGGTAAGATTGTGTTGAAACATTAATAAATTCATTTCTTATTATATCTTGTATATAGGCATAATGAGGATATGATGGCACTTAACTAAATGATCCTCCGTCTATGTATGTGTATCTTGTATTAGAACTTCTTAATATTTTGCATGATTTATTACCCAATCTATAAATTGAGCCTTTCTTTTTCCCACAAACATCTTGTACAAATAAATTTAAGTTTGTTGTATCATCACTTGTACTTTGTGCGTTATTTTTTCTTCACACAAAGTTATCTTAACAATGTAAATGTTAAAATGCAAAAAATAAAATAAAATAAAATAAAATGGTTAAAATGATACATATGTATATGTGTGTGTGTGTGTATATATATATATATATATATAGATATTACACACATACCTAAATAACTTTTGCTTTTTTATCCACACAAGTGTTAGTAGATTTATGTTGATGTATTTTAAAATAAATTTTAGAATATGAAGGATCTCTCCCCAATTTTTGTACTTACAAAATGAAAAAATAAGGTAATAATTATTTGGGATTATCTTGATAAAGTATGAAATAATTGTGTCAAATAAATGTATATAGCTACCAATTTCTAACATGTTCTTTTATAGAAATAAAGCCTTTTGCATGCAAAGAATATCTAAACTAGGAAGTTGAGACTCAATTCTTTTTGTTTTAGTTCACTTTTTGATTGAAATTCTTTAAAAGCCCAATAAACACAAAGTTCCTCCAAGATAAATTCTTTAATCCATAATGATTTTTTTCTTGCTCTCTCGAACAACACTAATAATATCTTTTAAGTAATTAGTTAATTGATTCTTTCAATTCAATGAAATTTGATTGTGATGCTCAAGTTTTCAATAATAATATTTCCTAAAAAAATAACAAATAATCATAGTTAGTATATGAGGAATTTCTAATTATGTATAATAATTGGACTTATCTTTGAATTAAAAAGCCAGAAAACATTATTAGAGTAAAATAAAACTACCTACAATTCATGAAACTATAAGACATTATATTCTTACAGAACTTGGTTCCAATTGTTTTATGATCCATTATATTTACTTTTAAAAATTGTGACAATACATACACAAATATCTTTATTGTTTGGTGTAAATTTAGTTAAATAAGTAACTGAATAGGTAATTAGGATCAAAGTTAAACATAATGATAATAATATATGATAATATACAATTGAAATATAAATATAAATAGAAACCCCATGCCGTTGGGCTGAGTCAATTCTTTGATGATCATTTTAAGATGTTTTGACTTATCTTAAATATTAGGTACACTATATGACTCTTCCTGAAGTAGTTTGTTCTTAATGAGGGATATTTTACTGTGTTATTGACCTTCTTTTAGATGACATACTGCGATAAAACATAAAATAGGAAAAATGATTAATATAAGTAATTTAATAGAATTAAAGGTAGATAGTAAACAATATAGGACAAAACAATTATAAACTATATGTGTGATAATAAACTTGTATTTATAGGCTTTAGTTTTTACCTTGCAAAACCATTTAGACCATAGATGAATAGTCATAGAATGAAGAAGGCTTAGTCATGAATAATGAAAAAGATAGTAAGCTAACAAGGCTTGAGAAGAAAAACCTTTAAGGGAGAGAGTGGTATAGGAGTCCACGTTGAATGAAGAATATACATGAACATATATATATATATATATATATAAGGACAAGAGATAAGGTTAAAAAAAGATTGCATGATTTGTCATTTAATTTACTATACATTTGTCATGGTTAAAGTAAAAGCAAGATGCTTAAAAACGCATATAAGAGGTCACTCAAGACTTTACAATTTTAATTTAAATAAGCGTACGGGAGCGGTTAAAAAAAAAAAGAAATGCATAAAAAATAAAGATGCAATTTATCTTATATCAATTTGAATACAATTATAAAAAAAATTTAAACCAGATTACAATTTTTTTATATGTTTTTCTCAACTATTTGTGCCAATATTTTTTTTAATACTTGAGCCACTATGCTTCTGATGATATTCATAAATTTGATGTTGCATATCTATTAAATTTTTATTTGCCTACATTTGCATTTGACAAGGCTTTGAACTTTGATCACCATATTCATGTGGTTTACCTTATGGTTATATAACGTTCATGAACACTAATCAATTTTGTGACCATAGTTATATTTGAAAATTGGATATTCTTCCATTTAGTGTGAGACACTTCTCCTTCCATATACTAAGCCCCCATTTTTTCCCCTTTAGCAACCATTGTTCATTCTATTCATATTTCATTCCACCAAACAAACAAATATAAATATATTTCCTTTCACTTTCCACTCATACCAAATATAATTTATTTCATTACATTTTATTCAGCATTCATTTTTATTTCTATCATTAAAAATTTTGTATACTAAAAGGGCCTTAGTGAAAAGTTTTAAGTTGTTCTATGAAAAAGAGTTTTATAACTTGTATCTTTATTTTAGCAATTGAGTATACTTTTTTTCATCATTATTTTTGTCTTCAATAAATTAGGTGGAATCAGGTTTGGTTTATTTTTTATTGAGATAAGTTTGAGGTTATTTTTATATGAATAATATCAGATCTAGTCTAGCCCTATTTTTATTTCATTTTTATGGACTCAAGTTGTTTTTAAGCAAATTTAACCTATAATCAGTTTAATAAATAGTAGATTTTGAATTTTATATAAAACTCTATTTATGTGATAATAGAATAGTAGATAATTAAATATATAACTTGATATTATTTTATTAGTAGGTAAAATTTATTTTATTTTATTTAAATTTTTATTAAAAAATATAAATAATATGATACCTTAAAAATATTTAAAATTTTTTCAAGAAAACATTGGAAAAAGCAAAGCTAAAACGGCTCGCTCTACGAGTCAAAGATCCGCCAATTCACAGCAGAAGCAACCAAAGCGTGGCGCCGTTAACTTAACGGGAAAATGGACGGCGACCGTTACGTTGTGGTTGAAGCAAAAGTGCAAAAGCAAAGGAACCACCTGAGTCAATGGCAGTCAAAGACACACAGACAGACATTACATACATACCAACCTTCAAGCTTTCGTTGCTTTGAAGCAAACCATGCCGCTTCAGAGTCAGACATCGGACACCATAAAACGGCTCTCCTTACTTTTCCGAACCATACCCTATGCGGCCATGCCCGAGCACCGCAGCTTTCAGGCTCTTCCAGTTGGAAGCTCTGATCGTCGAGTACAACAAGAAGATGAACCAGAAGGTGATGATAAAAATGAAGGACACGATCATGATGATGATGATGAAGAAGAAGAAGATGAGGAGGAGGAGGAGGAGGAGGCGAAGCAACGGAAACGGGTCTGTGAAGAACCGTCAAGCGAGTTACGGAATTTTAAACCTCCGGATGAGGCAGAGCCGCGAGAATCTAATTCAGAAAACCTAGTTATGCCCTCTTCAATTGAATCGGTGGTGGCCGATCAGAATGCTGGTAAGCTTCAGTTTCAATGAGCGTCTTAAAGTTTTTCCTTTTTCGCGCTTCTCTTTGTAATGTCCTTTTGTGAAGGTAGTAACTGTGGGATTGGTGCCACAGCTTTGCAGGCGAGCTCTACTGCGCGGATGGATGGCAAAACTGAAAGTAAGGTTAGAGCATTTTATTTGGAAAACCTTCGGGTCATGAATTGTAATACATTGTTTGGTGATCGTCTAATTTTTTGTGGGCTTTGTTGTTATGTTCTGTTGACAATGTCAGTTTATGTTTATCTGCTTGAATTTGTGAAATATGCCAATTTACAAGTTAGTATCTGGTTTAGGAGGGCACAGTTAGAATTGGGAAACACAAGCTTACACATTGGGTGGCAAAATCTCTTTATGAGCGCAGATGCTAGAAACAACCATTATCATATGATAGTTACTTTTTTTGTTTTGTTCATCTGCAATTTATCTTGAACTAGAATTCGTTCTAATTAGGGATTTAGTACAGGGCTTATGCTCGTTCTTATGAGTTTCTGCATGTAAGTTCGCTGAATCTTGTATCTTTGTTTTAGTCATTGGAAATTCTGTGGTATGCACAATTTGAAACTCATAAATTTGTAAAAGTTGTATGCTATTAGGATGTGGCATGGTTATTATTATTTATCTTTGTTCTTGTCTTTTATATTCATCTTTTCAAGGTCTATGAGATTACACTTTTGAATGCTCACTCTGAGATCAACACAATTAAACTCTTTGAGTTTCTGCTTTAGAGACAGAAATCATTGCAACTGAGTTGGTACCACTGAGTTAGGACTTGGCAAACTCATTCTAGACAAAACCATCTTGGACCTTTTAGTCCTAAACCTGTTTCTAGCTTGTTCTTCATTTTAAGACGTTATTGGATGCTTAGGTACTTAGTAATATGCTTAAAAAAGAGTTCATACCTTTGCTGCTAGACATACTTATGGACTGATCCCCTAAAAAGGTGAGGAAAGGGATTGCATAACACTTAAATGAATATGAGAAGCAAAATATAAACTTTAAAAATAGGGTAATTCTAAGATAGACCCAGCACCAAATTAGAGGTACTTGGTGCATCTAATATGAAAGCAAGCCCCTTATGCTTCTTATCATAGTACAGGTCCTTTTTTTTTTTTTTCGTGCTCACTTGGGACATTAGCTGTCATTTTAATGGTGAAGACTTACATTATTTGCTTGTGTTGAAGAAATTGATACTTGAAGGTTTATGTGACTCCTCTATGGTGTTTGTGATCACTTCTCCTAGCTGTGGCTTACAGGTTATGCTATCTGAACTTCGAAATTGGTATCTGATATACTGGTCACTTATCTCTGGATGGTTATGGGTGTGTTAACAGTTTACATATCCAATGACGAATCAAAATTGTTGTCCATAAAAGTAACTTTCTTATACACATGGTAACTTCTCCCAGTTGGGAAGTCAAGGTGTATAACCAATTAGTCATTTTGTTACTTTCTTGATGAACCGTGTCTAACATAGAAGGCAGTATTTTTAATCAGTTAGCATCACTATGTAGCATGTCCATATGACCCACTTATATTTGGTTTCTTGAGCTCTAAAATAGGCTGTTTCATGAATTAACAACCTCCCTCAGGAGCCAAATGGACCTTCAGACAAGGAAATTATTGCAAGAGAAACAGTCCAGGCAGCTCAGAATCAGACCGAAAATCAACTTCAGGTGTCTCTATGTTCAACTCCATTGTCTGCACTGTCACCATCTTCTGTTACGCAATCTTTATCATCTGTTCCTAGTTCAACTGTACCAGAACAAAGACTGTCTCCTCAGAAGGTTGATAATGTGCATGTGCTGGGAGCAGGCAGGAAAGATTCTTCTGGTGGTAAAACCTTCTCTGCTGTTTCTGTTGCAAGGACATTTGCATCTGATGGATACAACTGGCGGAAGTATGGTCAGAAGCAAGTGAAGAGTCCTACTGGTTCTCGAAGCTATTACAGGTGTACTCATTCAGACTGTGGTGCAAAGAAGATTGAATGTTGCAATCATTCAGGCCATGTGATAGAGATTATTTATCGAAGTCAACACAACCATGAACCACCATGCAAGACTAACTCCACTGGGGAAATTAAGTTAATGCAATCCAATGAACCTACTGTAGAAACTAGTGATCCAGAACAACCCATCGGAGTGCTGAATGATGCAGATCTATTGTCTTCTACAAAAGAACCTCTACAAGATGTACCGTGCAGTGCTGATAAGAAACGACAAAATTCATCTGGTCTTAGTGAGAATGGTAAAGTTATTTTGAAGGAGGAGCATGTTGATGAACCAGAGCTGAAAAGAAGGCAAGTTTGCACATCAAATAATTTTCGTTAAAAGTAAAAAGTTAGACAATGAGCTCTTTTCCCATCTCATTGTTAAAGTTTTATTAGCATATAATTTAATGTTCTCCTTTAATTTGATGACCAGAGTGAAGAAAGGTGACTTAACATACTTGGATTCACATGTGAAACCTGGAAAGAAATCTAGGTTTGTTGTACATGCAGCAGGGGATGTGGGGATATCAGGTGATGGATACCGATGGCGCAAGTATGGACAGAAAATGGTCAAGGGGAATCCCCATCCCAGGTGCATGCCTACATTTTTATGTTTTTTTAATTGTTTTTATATTCTTTTCATCTTATTTTCTTCTTTCATATGTTTTGCAGATTTCATACTTTTGACTTCACTAATTAGTATATCTAAACAAAGATGGTGAAAATTTAATTGTACTTAATTTAATCGTGCTTAAAATAACAATTTATATGAAATATAAAGTTAGATAAACAGTTGCAAGATGCATTTATATGCTTTTAAATGGTTTGAAGAAAGACAGAGATACTTGCAAGTATCTTTGTGAATGTCAAGCCATTGTTTCTCTTTGCCAGAATTTTAATATAGTCCCCTATTCTTGAGCCTTTTTGTAATTTTTTTTTTGGGGGGGGGGGGGGGGGGGAGGGGTGAACCTTAAGCCAGTACTTTAAAGCTAAAAGCACCAGTAAATTTTTTTTTTTCCTCCCCTTCTTGTAGCAGCCTTTTGACAACTGAGTTAGATCCTAAGTTCCTAACTGCTGAGCCTCATAAATAAATATCCTATGGGTTTAGTTTTACGTAAACGACATCTCTCATAGTTTTATTCAGTAAAATGACATCTCTCATAGTTTTATTCATCAATTTAGCATAAAGATGCAAATATTTTGAGTGTCAAATTTAGTATGAAAATGCAAATATTTTCATGAATGCTGAGGTCTTTCTTATGCTTAATGCAGAAGCTCCAAATCATAGTTTTACTGAATAGCCAAAAAACCACTTATGCTGGGATATGTTTTTAAACAATTCTTTCAATAAAATACCCTTTCAATATTCACATGTCTGTCCAATGACCCTACATTACTCACAAATAAACGGCCAAACATTCTTGGAAAAACCAAGGCCAAACTTTTTGTGGAAGCTGGGAAGCTCTTCTTGCAAAATCTGTTATTTCACAAGGAGGCCAAACAGGCCCTAATTACATTGTAAAATCAATTTAATTAAAAAAAAGGCCCGAATTACATTGTAAAATCAATTTAATAAAAAAACAGCTGAACCCAAATGCCCTGCCTGCCCATTCTATGGCTTCCTGTTGATGATTGACTGCAACTACATTATGAGCAGCCGAAATATCTAAGGAGCATTAATGTTTAGGTGGAATGTATATTTTTTCCATCCAAATATGGCACAAGAATGCTTCTTGTTTTGTTCTGTTGTTCTGCCTTAAAATTGTAGATAAACCTTCAATCACTCAAAATTAGCCTAGAAATAAGCCAAAATATCAACTAGAGACTTATTTTTCTCCTCAATAAGAATTTATTCAACCTACATATTACTAAGTCAGGTAACTCTATTTCTTTATATGTTCTAAATCATAAATATTCCTCTTCTTGAAAACAGGGTATTTGTTCAAGTTTTGATCACCCCTTTAATCTAATTAGCATTGTGTTTTGCATTAATTTTTATTTTGCTTCCCAATTTATATTTAGTTTCATTATGCGTGATCAAGTGCTAGAATGCACCATAATTTGATATATGTCACAAAATCTTTCTAGTCTTGATTATTTCGACCGATGTTTTGAAGAAGATTTTGTGCATATGAGATCTCATGTTCATGTCCTACCCTTGGCATTGTCATAAGATTGATACCTAATGATTGTATTATACTGAGTATGTTCAGGTAGGTTGGAGATGTTAGTAGTTTCTGACTATTTTCTAATGCTTGTATGAGACTATTTTCTGATGCTTGTATGAGTTTAAAGGAATATAGTCAAAAACAGAACTTTAGTCTTACCTTGGCCATTTAGTAAGTTCGATTATTATTTTTTGGGCTAGTTAGTTTTATGTTGTCATTTGCAGCCAGTGTTGTCAATGACGTATGGTGACAAATAGTGGCAAGCCCAAAAATACCATGCTGCCATGGCGAATTGCGTGGCAGCCACCATGTGCATGCACAACAGCCTTTAAGAAAAAAAATACTTCAAAAGATTACATAAACACAATTAATGGAAATTATAAAAAAAGAGAACTAATAAATTAGTCACACTAGGAAATTTTCCAAGCAGATAATGTCATCACTTAACTAGAAACATCCATACAAAAAAAAAAAAATTCCAAGCAAATGCCAAATACCCTCAGCCTTGAGAAGCTCAATGGTTATTTGATAGAAAAAATTTCTGTCCTACATTTAATTTCTATATTCCTCCGTGAATAACATTGGCATTTCATTGAATAAATATTTTCTGTTCTGTACAAAGAAAAACCGAGTAAGCTTATATAAGGTGTGGTTCTGCTAAATACAATGCTAAACCAAGCCAGAAAAGGAAAACAAAAATACACTAAATGACCAAAAATTAAGCAGGGAAAGGATTGAACAATAAAGACAGCAAATCAACTCCAACATTAAACTCCCAGAAAGGAAAAACAATGTTGAGGAAAAGACAATGAGGAATGCTGTGATAATCCTCACTAGGATGACGTCGGATGGGGGAGAACATGTGCTTAGCCCAAGTGACTCAACTTAGACCACAAAATACCAACACTTCCCTTTTAAGATGGGGAATAGATGTTAATCATTCCCAGCTTGTACTCAAGTTCTTCAACCCTTATTCTAGATAGAGCCTTTGTTAGCACGTTAGCAACTTGAGCTTTGGTTAAGGTATATGATAATTCAAGGATACCAAAATCCACTTTTTCTCTGATGAAATGGTAGTCAATCTCCACATGTTTAGCCTAATTGTGTTGGACTGGATTTTTTGCCATACTAATAGCTGCCATATTGTCACTTGAGACTTTCATAAAGCCTTGACACGCAATTTTTAATTCATTAAGGAGGCACTTAAGCCATAATCCTTTACAAATGCCTTGTGTCAAGGCATGACATTCAGCTTTGGCACTACTATAAGCAACCCCAGATTGCCTTTTACTCCTTCAAGTTATCAAATTGCCTTAGACATAGGTGCAATACCCATTTGTTGATATTCAGTCCCTGATAAAGCCAATCCAGTCAACATCACAATACACTTCCATGGTACAAGAAGAGTTCTTTTGGAAGAGAATGCCCTTTCTTGGGGCTAGTTTAAGGTGTCTCAGAAGTCTATAAGTAGCCTCAAGATGAGCCTCACATGGCTTATTCATAAATTGACTAATGACATTGAGTAGAAAGCATATGTCAAGTCTTATTCGAGATAAGTAAATGACTTTGCCCACTAATCTTTGAAAGCTCTTAGTGTCCACTAAGGGGCACTTTCTTAAGCAAACTTTAGTTTGTAATTTGCCTTCATCGGAGTGTCGATGTGTTTGTCCCCTAGCATCTGCCAGTTTTAATGAGTAAGCCAATAGTGTACATTCGTTGAGATATAAGGATGTCTTTGTTTGACCTTCCCACTTTTATGCCCAAGAAGCATCTTAGGATCCAAAGGTCTTGGGTCTCAAAGTCCTTGGCTAATGCCTTCTCAAGACTGATAATTTCTTTTGTGTAACTCCTATTAATAATGATGTCATTAACGTACATAATGAGAATTGCAATTTCTCTCTTAGGGGATACCTTTGTGGAAATTATGTGATCAATTTGACCTCAAAGGTACCTTGCATCTTAGTAGCCTTAGTGGACCGCTCAAGCCATGTCTTAGGGGATTGTTTGGGCCCATATAGGGATTTATGTAGTTTGCACGCCTTTCCATTGCTTTAGCCATGTAGACCTCTTCTTCTAACTCTTTGTTAAGGAAGGCATTTTTTATTTGTAATTGGTGAAGCAGCCAATGGAGGTTGGTAGCAAGAGAAAAAAGGACCTTGATGGAGTTTAGGTTGGCCACTGAGGCAAAGGTCTCTTGAGAATCTATCTCTTGAGTTTGGGTGAAACCTTTAGCAACAAATCTTGCCTTGTGTCTATTAGTGCTCCCATCAGAATTGTACTTAATAATGAATATCCACTTGCATCCAACTGGACATTTGCCATTAGAAGGTTGATCAGCTCTCATGTGTTGTTTTCCTTGAGAGCATTCATTTCTTCTTCTACCATTGCCTCCACTCCTTGTGCCTTAAAGCTTTATAAAGGTCTTGGAGAATGTTCTCGTTGGAAATATTAGTAGTAGAAGCTTTATAGGTAGTAGATAATTTTCACCTGAGACAAATTTTCTAATTGGGTGTTAAGCACAAGATCTCTTACCTTTTCTTGAGGCAATGGGCCAAATTAAATCCAAGTTTTTAGTATTTCTTGGCCTTGGGCAAAAGATTTCTTGGTACTACTTGAGAGAAGGTGTAGTGGCAATAACCTCATGAGTTTTTTTCCTTGAGTACACTTGGGGATAGGAGTAGTTTTCTGGTATAATTTGTTGTATCTGGTCATTCCTAGGTTGTTGATCAAGAGAAGGATCATTACTAGTTTTAGGTTCAAGGTTAGTGTTGCTTTTAGGTTCAGGTTTAAGCATGTTGTTCTTATGTTTAGGAATAGCGATGGGAGGAGAAGGCAAAAAGGTGCATTCATCATGGATAGCCTCCCCCTAAATGGAGGTTTTTGGATAATAGTGTTGTTTCTCAAAGAAGGTGACATCCATGGAGACAAAGGTTTCTTTGTGAGTAGCAAGTATAACCCTTTTGAGATGAGGAGTACCTCACAATATGCATTTATTAGCTTTTGGGTCAAGTTTATTATCATGATGAAGGTGGACAAAAGCAATACACCCAAAGACTTTCATGGGTAGGTTGGAGATGAAATGAATGGTGGGATAATTTTTAAGAAGAGTATCATAGGGAGTTTGAAAACTAAGGGTCTTAGAGGGTATCTTATTTATGAGATAAGCAATGGTGGTGACAGCCTCTCCCCAAAAATGACGAGGAGCATTCATAGTGAACATAAACGCTTTAGCTATTTCAAGATATATATTTATATATATATAATTTTTTTTTTTAGGGCTTAGTTATACCATTTTGTTGAGAGGTGTGAATGCAAGAGGTTTGATGGTGAATACCTTGAGTAGTGAGGTAGGTTCCTAAGGATGTGTTAACATACTCTCTTCCATTATCACTCCTTAAGACTTTTATATTAGTTTGGAATTGAGTTTTGATGAGTTGATGGAAATTTTGAAATATGATACGAACTTTAGACTTTTCTCTCATCTAAAACACCCAAGTGATCTTAGTATGATCATCAACAAAAGTCACAAACCATCTACAACCCATTATACCTTTAACTTTAGAAGGGCCCCACGTGTCACTATAAATAAGATGGAAGGAATATGAAGGTTTGCAACTGTGTATGTGATTGTTAGCATTGGTGTGTTTAGCAAGTTGACATGTCTCACAAGTAATAATATGAGTATCATTACTAAAAAGACTAGGATGCATTTTTTTCATGTATTGAAAATTAAATAACCTAGTCTATTGTGCCAAAGTGTCACATCAGGATAAGAATTTGTGTTAAGACTCTATTTATTCAAACTCTTAACACTCATGAGATAAAGACCTTCCACCTCTTTAGCATTGTCATTCATTTTCTTGGATTCCAAGTCTTGAAATTCAACCACTGTCAAAGAAGTTAATTTTGCAGTTGTTATCTTTCACAAATTTACTAATAGAAAGAAGATTGCAAGCAAGTTTGGGAACAAGACATCTTTGAGAAGTAAATTTTCAGGCATAGTGATGTTCCCAATTCCAATAACTTTTTTTAGAGTTCCATTAGCAATTTTAACTTTTATGGGTGAAATATGTGAGTTTATACCATCAAAGAGAGTGGCATTTTGAGTCATATGGTCAGAAGTGCCCGAGTCCACCACGCACTGATTTTCAAAAGCACGAGTATTAAGAGCAACTAAAAATTTACCTGATTGGGCTTTGTTCCCAACCCTAACATTACCTTTAGTGTCATTGGAAGTCAGATTTTGTTGTTCAAGCAACTTTTGGAGTAGTTCTAGTTGTTCACGTGAAAATAATGTAGGATTAGCAGGTGCTGTTTCCTCAGTTTTTGCAGTATAGCTTCTTCCTTCTGGTTTCGGCTTGGGCTGCCAATTTGGAGGCCCTTCCATGGATTTTCCAGCATATATCCTTGGTGTGACACTCTTATGGCAGTGGTCACACCAAGTTTTGCCCGGTTTCTTGCCATTGTTCCCACTGTTTTGGCTATATGTGGAGTTGTTGTTGCTGCTACCTTGGTTAGGGACACTATGGGTGGTAAGGCGAGCAGCTTCATTGTGAATTTGGGAGCTTCCTTGCATTTCTTTTCTTCTACTTTCTTGAGGGCTAACTTTAGAAAAAACTTCCTTTAGTGTATGTAAAAGTTTAATGGCTAGAATTCTTACCCTTACATCATCAAGATTTTGGTTGAGCCCCATAAGGAATTTGTATACGTGCCTCTTTTCCATGATTTTTTTGAAATTTGCTGCATCATCTATGCACTTCCGGGTGTAGTTCTCAAGTTGTTGCCAATATTTGGAGAGAGTGTTGAAGTATTGGTTGACAAGCATATCATCTTGCTTCAACTCATGAATTGTGCACTCTATTTCAAACACTTCAGCTGTATTTTCTTGGGTAGAAAATGCTTCACAAGCTGATTCCCATATATCCCGGGCACTTTGATGGAACATGTAATTTTAACCAATGTTGGTCTCCATGGAATTGATTAGCCACACCATGACTTGATGGTTTTCAACCTTCCATGTTTTGAATTTAGGATCATCTTTCTCCAATCAAGCATCCCTCTTTTCCCTTGCCACAAATGTAGATCATTACTGATCTACTCCATAATGGGTAACTATACGCATTTAATTTGTGTCTAGTAATGCATATGGGAGCTGTTTCATTTATCCCTTGATTCAGATGGATTGCCATTTCAGTTGTTGCTTCAAGAGGTTTAGAGGAGGATTGTAGATCGTATTGGGCATGGAAAAGGTCAGGCCAAGATAGCTCTGATACCATGTGAATAATACTGGTATTTCATTGAATGAATATTTTCCATTCTGTACAAAGAAAAACAGAGCACACTTATATAAGGTGTGGCACTGCTAAATACAACAGTAACCCAGGCCAGAAAAGGAAAACAAAAATACACTAAATGACCGAAAACTAAGCAGGGAAAGGATCGAACAATAAAGACAGCAAATCAACTCCAATGTTTGATTCCCAGAGAGGAAAAATGATGTTGAGGAATGCTGCGATAATCCTCACTGGGACAACACTGGACTGGGGAGAAGATGGGCTTGGGCCAAGCAACTTGACTTGGGCTGCAGAATATCAACATCCACCATGGTGGCTGCTACACTAAAGCGGACATCTTCTGCCATGCCATGACAGCTGCCATTTACAGCACTGATTACAACAGTCTTGAAGTCAGTTCTAACTAGATTTGGAATTTCAGACAATATGTGTTGTGTCTAGATGCATATTCTTGTGTCTGTTCTGGGTGCAACAGGTGATGATAGCATCATATCTGTGGCCTGTGGATGCATTTCCAATAGGCAGCCGTGTTAGGTATCAGCAAGTTTAAGCAATTGGGAGTGTGGGATATATATGGCCTTTTATTAACCAAAGCTGCCTGGCTGCAAAGTATCAATTGTTATTTTTTTCCTTGGTCCATGCTTAGGTTATATTTTTCTATCTTTTCAATGGTTATTTGGGTCCTATAAGAGGAATAATGAAAGGTTGATCCCTTTTAACATAGGGAGATACAAGCCTGTTTGATTTCCTATTTCTAGAACAGATGTTTGTTTTTAAGAACAAAAAAATAAAAAAAATTGTTTGATAATGTGTTTCTAATAAAGTGTTTTGTAAAACATAAAAATATAATTGTGTTTTCGGAAATAAAAAAATCAAAACATCTTTTAGATGTTTTATTAACTTTTATTCTGCAAAATCAGGGAAAAGACAGAAAACAATGATTTTTTAGAATAATGATTCAAACAGATTTTTTAATTTTTTTGTTTTCAAAATTTGTTCTAAAAAATATTTGTTTTAAAAATATTAAAACGAGAACAGAATCAAACAGGCCCGCTCTTATCTTCTGGAGTCAAAGTTGTGTTGTTGGTGATGCAGTTCTTTTCTTTCTGCTTTGCTGAGTGGAGCTGCATCCTAGTTCCCATGAGAGAAGGGATAGACTAAGTGATGAAGCAACAATGATCTAAACTGATGTTTTCTTCAAGCAATAAATGCTCTTATTTCTTTATTTGGGTTGTTGCCTTCAAACTCTCCTTCCCTTTCTCTTAAATTAGCCATCTAATTTTCTTTCTATTATTAATTAAGTTCTTAAATTTTCAGAAATTACTACAGATGCACTTCTGCTGGATGTCCTGTCCGGAAGCAAATTGAGACTGCAGTAGATAACTCAAATACTGTCATCATTACATATAAGGGAGTACATGACCATGACATGCCAATGCCTAAGAAACGACATGGCCCACCAAGTGCTCCTCTTACGGCTGCTGCAGCCCCTGCCTCATCGAACAATTTGCACCTCAAGAATACTGATTCGTGGCAAAACCAAAAGGGTTCTACTCAGTGGTTGGTGGACTCTGAAGGAGAATTAACTGGAGAAGCCTTGGAACTTGGGGGTGAGAAAGCAATTGAGTCAGCTCGAACTCTTTTGAGCATTGGTTTTGAAGTTAAGCCTTGCTGAATACATCATTCAGGTATCAGGTAGTTGTATCTATATAAATTAATTGGTAGATTTCATAGATTTCTCCACCTCCCATGTTTTTCTTTTCCTTTTTCCCCCAGCCCCCATGTAGCCTCTTAGTGAAACAGTTTGTGCATATTTGGTTTTACCCCTTTTAACCTGTCAGACGGATCATTTGTAGTGGAACAAATATAGAATTGATCGATACCCTTTTATTTCAATGGAGGGAGAGAAATAGCATTATCATTTTCACTCCAAGGCTTGTGTATTCATAATTATTTTGGCATGATCTCTTTTTGTTGTGTGTGTGTGTGCGTGTTTTTTTTTTTTTTTTCCTTTTGGGTTTCTTTTTGTGAAGGGCGGCTCTTCTTTGGGTGCAGAGCTGAACAAAGATATATCTAAATGGGGATGGATTTACTGAGTAAATATGTTTTTATTTCAAAAAATTAGTTGTACAACTGGTTTGGTATTTAATGAGAAATATTTATTTAGAAACCACAAAATGGATATTTTGGAGGCCAAGAAAACAGCTTACTTTTCTTTATTGTTTTGGTCCATAGCTTGGATGGTTGTCCTTCTAGCTAATTCTTGGTCGTTGAGCGCTTAGAAAGTTAGTTCATGATCCATATGCCTATAGGCTACAGGGTACCTGTATCTTTATTGAGAAGAAAATTTGCGATTGTACAATGCTCAGATTTTAAGTAAAAATGTTCATTTTCTAGTCCTCAAAAACTTGAGGAACTTTGTTATTTAATGTATGAAAATTTGTTTAGGTAGTTAGATAAAGCAGAACTGTTGAAATGTTACTATCAAAATTAGTAGTCATTTAATAGATAAAAGTTGATGTCTATTGCTTTTAGTTCCATTTAGAAATAAAATTAAGCTTATCAATGCTTCTTGACATGTTATGGTGTTTGTAGTTCTTTCAAAAATTAAACAAGACTTTATATGTTAGTATCTGTTCATTTTTTTTTTCTAAAAACATTCATGATAGTGATGTTTACAAAGAGGGCAGAAAATCATGTTAAAAAAGGAAAGAAAAAGGAAGAGGCACAAGAACTTTTGGGAGTAAAATTCAAAAGCAATGGATTCTTCACATCCCATCTACCACTTAGATATGGGGGCCAATTTGCTGCCCATGAGTCATGAAATTGCTGAACAAAGTTTCCATTGGAGGAACACTTGAAAAGGATCTCTATTGCTTTGAGAAAAAGTATGCTTCAATTCTCGCTATAACCACTAAGGGCTAGAGACCAGTCGTTTCGTGCACCCCATGTTCGTTAAAGAATGAAATTTCACTTTGACCTTTCTTTTCTGCTTTTACTCCTTCTTCCTTGCTGCCTTTCTTTTCCTCACTTTTATGTTGTACCAAAATGGAGGATTAGTGAATCAATATCAGAGTTCAGTGCTAATAGACTGAGAGAGCATTGACAAGTTTCAGAAAGATTTTTTTTTTTATATAGGCACGTGTTTGTAAAAATTTTTAAATAATTAATCTTGTAACCCATGTTATTGCATGCTATTTAATGCACATTTATTTTTTTAAAAAATAAAACTCAGATTTAAAATAATAATTTTTATACTTCTATGTAATATATAAATAATAAATAAAGTAAAAATTTAATTATTAAGTATTAGTTTATAATTTTTTTTAAATGACCAATCATCAATAGAAGTAATGGGATTCAAGACATTTGATTTGACACTGCTTGCGTGTCAACAAGAGCCACCTCGAATTGAAGTGGCATCGCATTAAAAATCATTCCAAACCTCTTAACCCGAAAATATTAATTTTAAAAATATTAATATTAGTGTTGACTATCCAAAAGCACTAAAAAGCAGTGAGATTAGCTCTGGTTGTCGGCGCCAGAGAGAGAGAGGGTTTGATTAGAAGATTGTTATTTTTTACTACATATTACACTAAGGAAAAACTTTTAAATATAGTTTTTATTTTTATTTTTAAAATATTTAATAATAATATATAATAAGTATATAACTCTTGCAACGCATGATTGAATCATCAAAAAAAAATTTATGTACATATATGTTATTAAAAAATTTGATAATAAAAATATAAAAAATTATACTTAAGTTTAGTTTACTATATAATTCTGTTTCTTTTTTTTATTAGGTCAAATTATAGTTATTCATTTAAATTTGAATTATTTGCTATATTTAAACTTGGAATAAATTGTTTTTAAGTTAAATTTAAATATTTGTTTTAGAATCAAAATTCAAGCTTTTTTAACATTTTGATATAGTTATATTAGTGCTAGGTAACGGGAATAGCTTTATTTGAAAAATGATACAAGTAAATTAAAAACTTAAAAGGAATCTTCTATAACTATCAATGAAAACATAGTTAAGATTTCTATATACATAACATGACAAAGAAGTAATATCTAATTATTAAGTCAATTCTGATAAAATTATTGATGGAGTTAATATTTTGAGATAAATTTATAATGATTTTAAAATTTAAGTTAAGTTAAAAAATATAAAGGATAATAACAAGGAAAATTTATCCAAAAAATTATCTAATTGCTAAAAGAAAATAATTTTTTTTAACAGTGAGTTCAATCGTGTTGAAAAGCGGACTTATATATATATATATATATATATATATATATAATCTAAACAAAGTCTAATAATTAAAATTGATTTAACAAAATAAATTAGGGGGGAGAGAAATAGCAAGCCAAAGCCAATTTACCGGGCACAGCCGGTAAATTACAACAGCAAAAACCGGATTTCCTGGTTAAACCCAATCTTTTCACTCTCCTATCTTTACACTCATTCGCTTGCTTAGCTTATTTGCTCTTTGATTCTCTCACTTCATCTCCCTCAAATATTTTTGGTTTTCAACCTCGTTGTTAGATCATCAAACCCCACTCTCTCTTCAACGCTTCTGTTACTTCTCTCTGGCAAATGAACACCCTTTTCCTACCATTTTCCTGAAAGCTTTCTCTGCTTTTTTCTGGGAAATTAGCATGGGAACAGCAAGGAAAGGAATATGTCAGCCTTTTTTCCATGTGGGGCGACTGAAAAATTAAGCACCACAGTTTGAACACCTGCATTTCCCTTTTGAGGTTGCAGAGCTCTCTCGTTTTCCGCAATGCAGAATGGTCTCGGAGTTTCGAGGCTCTCTGGGGTTCATTTTGAAATTTACATGAATATAGAATGTAGCCCTTTATTTGATCCATTTAAACCCTAGCTTTGGTCAAAAGGTGAACCCATCTTACTGACTTTGATAATGTTGTGTAGGTTAATCCTATTGGCTTCAAGTTTTCTGAGTTGTGTTGTGATATTAAATAGGGGTATGGGAGGAATGGGGTCGAGTGTTTTGGTTGTTCCTAAATTTCTAGTTTTAGATGGCTTTCACCATGTATTTGGGCGATTTGAGGATTTTGAGTGATGCCCCAAAGCAGCTGTGACTACGATTAACGCATTTTGGAGGTAGAAATCTGAGATCTGTTTTCAGAGAGGTGGGTGCCAAGTCACTGCACACTTTGTGTTTGGCTAAAATTTGATATTGACTCTGGTTTCTATCATTTCTGCTCTCTGTTAAGCGTTTAACTAAAAGAAGAATGAAGGTTTCATTGAATTTCATTGTCACCTGATGGGGTATTAGAATTTCAAGAACTCACTGGTGAGATTGGAATATTTTAGGTGATTGTCAAATTTGAGAGTTCTGAAACTATATCTTTTTACAAATGTCTGGAGCTCCCAGATTGAGGTCTACGAATTTTGCTGATTCAGAGGCAAGGCCTGTGCTTGGACCAGCTGGAAACAAGACAGGCTCATTGAGTTCAAGAAAACCCACTTCAAAGCCACAGAGGAAGGCAGAGAAATTGAGGGATGAAGTTGCATCAGTGAAAGAGAAGAACTCCCATCAATTGTCTTCAAACGTTTCTTCCTCGCCTCAGTCACATTCTGTCAGCGTTCCTTCAGTACTCCGCAGGCATGAGCAGCTATTGCATTCTAATTTGTCTCTGAATGCATCATGTTCATCTGATGCCTCTACAGATTCATTCCATAGTAGAGCATCTACAGGCAGATTGACTCAGTCTAATAGCCTAGTTAGTAGAAGGAAGCCATTTGTGTCAAAGCCAAGAAGTGTTGCTTCTGATGGTGCTTTGGAATCTCCACATGATGGTTCACAATCAAAGAAGAGGTGTACCTGGGTCACTCCTAATACTGGTTAGTTATCTTGTCTGACTTTTACCTTGAGGAGGCATTTCTTACTGATCTTGGAATAAACCTGGGCCATAATTGAATATGTCAATCGGTTGTTACTTTTTTCATAATTTATAAGTTTTTTTGGTGGATATTTCAGTCTGTGGTTCTGTTGAATATTAAATTACTCTCAGGATTGAACACACATTTGGCTTTATTCAAGAATTTTACATGTATTTGAGCTGATACTGCGTTTCTCAAATAACTTGAAGATAAATTTCAGTTCTTGAAGTTTGAGATTCTGCATTACATTAAGAAAATAACTCCATTTGGATTCATGTTTTTCAAAACAGTCGCTTTAAATATTCTTGTATTATACAGATTGGTAACCAAAATATGAAAATACATCTATTCAACGTGTGCCTTTTCCATAGATTTCAGTTTATGTTTTTACCCATTGAAGAGAAACTTGGGAACTCTAAGTAAATAAAAGGCACGAAGCTGATATGCTGATGGAAGCTCAGCTGAATGTATGTGAGCTGGCTGCATGCCATAGCAATTACCTTTACTAGAAAATCCTCCAATGCACTTACTTTGACTCGTAATTCTTGAACTTGACTAGCTTTCTAAAGTTGTTCACTGACTAAGTTCACTTATTGAAAATTGAAATCAGAACCGTGTTACACTGCTTTCCACGATGAAGAATGGGGAGTTCCAGTACATGATGACAAGTATGTTGAACACAATTTTAATTATTTTATGTTAATTAAAAGAGGAATATACCTTCTCTTGTTAGATGTTTTGCTTGACACTCTTTATCTCATGTAGGAGACTATTTGAACTTCTTGTACTTTCGAGTGCTCTGTCTGAACTCACTTGGCCAGCTATTCTAAGCAAAAGGCAAATTTTTAGGTATTGTATTGCCTTGTTAGAAGTCATATATTGCTTCCACTTCTAGCCTCAAATATGAAGCGGCTGCCATAAAAACTTTTTGACCTCAGCTGTAGTTTTTCCTCTTCACTTTGTTCTTTTTATTTTTGCTAACAAGGGATTTTGCAGGGAAGTTTTTGCGGACTTTGATCCAGTAGCTGTCTCAAAATTGAATGAAAAGAAGATGATGGCCCCAGGAACCACTGCAAGTTCCCTACTTTCAGAATTTAAATTGCGTGCTATAATTGAGAATGCACGTCAAATATCAAAGGTAGATCATTATTTTCTCTTGACTTGTAAAACCCTTGTGTCAGAATAACTCTTGGGTTGGTTGGCAATTATTTCTTGATTGCTGGACCATTGGAAACCATGAGATGTAGGCTTGCTAGTACTCCAATGCCCTAAGCTGATATCTGGATTCAATCCCATGTAACATGTTGAATTTAACAGCTGAATTAGGTGGCAAGTCATACTTCCTTATTCATAAAGAATGAATATAAATTATAATCCTAGGGTCCTATATTAATGGCTTGTAAGTTTGGTGGCCTTATTTTCTGCATTGATCTTCAGTATAAAAGTGCTGTTGTCACTTGTACTAGTATAACTGCGACCGCTTGGGATGTCTTTAAATTCTCGACATGATAAAGTGAATGAAACTTTTTTGGCTAATGATAAAATGAATGACTTAAAATTAGTGTTTAGTTATCATTTAATCAGGTAGGTTAGGTAATAAAGGTAATTGAAATGGTGGACCTGATCCTTTTTTAAATTTGCATGACCCATATGGGACAAACTCTGTTATAATCTTCCGTACAACCTGAGCCTGTAGTAATCTAGTTTACAAAGAGTGATATGCAACCTAATTATTTGGATTCTTTATCCTGACAGCTTGCTTTGCTGGTGTGTCCCAAGTCCTCTATCAGTCATGATACTTTTTTAACCATCAATCCCTACAATGCTTTCTTTCTTTCTTTTTTTCACTTTAATTGAATTGCCATTATTGCATTGTGGCTATGATTGTCTCTACGTCTAACTTTTTGCAGGTTTTACTCATGGCAGGTTATAGATGAGTTTGGGTCATTTGACAAGTATATATGGAGTTTTGTGAACCACAAGCCTATAGCTAGCAGATTCCGTTATCCTCGACAGGTTCCTGTAAAAACTCCAAAAGCAGATGTTATTAGTAAAGACCTGGTGAGAAGAGGATTCCGTGGTGTGGGCCCCACTGTTGTATACTCCTTCATGCAGGTAGCTGGGTTAACAAATGACCATCTTATTAGCTGCTTCAGATTCCAGGAGTGTATAGCTGCAGCAGAGGGGAAGGAAGAGAATGGCATCATGGACAATGCTCATGAACAAAAGGAGAGTGATAATGTGATGGAATCAGATCTGTCCATTGCCATTGATGATTTGAGTTTCTCCTCAGAATGATGGTTCCACTATCTTAGCTGATAGAGCCTCAAGGTTCCATCAGCGGTTTCATCTTGTCCACTGATTTAATACTAATCTTTAGATTGAGTCATGATGGAGGAGAATTTGTGTATAAATTTCATGGTCTCCCTGAACATGATGATGATGGATTCTTGGATTGTAGATTTTTACTAAAGCACAAAGTGAATGAAATCGACCTGTACCCGTGCTGTTGTGAAGCTTCTTCAGGGAGCCTTTTAAATTGGTGTACAATTTTTTGTACAGTTAAAATCAGTGATTAGAATTTTCCCGTGGCAACAGGGATTGGATAAAATTTTTAGTTACACATTCTTTATGTTTCAAGATAAGTGCAAAAAAATTCTTAATTGCATGTAAAGAACTAATGAAAATTCACTAAAGGATGACTTTTGGGAGTCCATCATCACCTCAATGAACTTTCCTTGGTTTACACCATGCGAGTTGGTACATAACATGTACTTTTTTTTTGGGGCCAAAACATAACATGTACTTTATTGACTCTTTGGTAAGTGTTTTAAGTATTATGTTGTAGAATCTTTCGACTCACTGGTTCTTTTTTATTGACTGTGTGTATATCGAGAGTACATAAAAATTCCTCTAACATAAGAAAATGAGTTTATTATGCGATTAACAAACCCATTTTAATAAATTTTGATTAGATTCCTGCACTTAAAATAAGTGTAAAAATATAGTTCTAAGAATTTCTCCAATAACATTTGACATTCATTGTCATCGTCTCAATTATGACCACACAATGGTACAACGTCAATGTGATTTAACGTGGGAAACTTGATTCCCCATTAACCACTTTACGTTGTGTCGGACAGCTAGAGTAAGAGCTGATAGATGATGGATGACTGATAAAACAGTGGCTGTGTTTTCTTGTCTCTGTAGAGGATGGAGTACTCCTTGTTGATAGACAAGCATGCAGCATTTGGTTCCAAGATCGCCAACAATTGTGGTATTGCTTGGGGATTATTAAATGGTGACCGTGACACGTGGCCTCTCCTCACTTGCAATGTTTGGGAATCTTTTTTTTTTGTTCTAAAATTTTTAATCTCAAGCAACATACAGGGTCACATCATCATGGACGTGTACATTCTATCTTCCGGAAAGCTTCAAGAACTTGCCCGTAAAAGGGTTGACACAGATGGGAATGTTTTCCTGGATCATTAACCCTGTGTAATTCATATTTACATTGATAATTATTACCACCATGTATACTCATTTTTCAACGTAATTATCGGAGATAACAATGGAAATATTTACAGTCCTTTATTTAATAATTTTAAATTTTAAATTATTAAAAAAATTATAATTTTCAGGTCAAAGTGAATTTAGAATTTGATTTTCGTGGCTTTTTAATTTTATTAATTAAAAATTAAATTTCAGCACAAATTTTTGTTTTATCCACACCTCAAACCTAAATATTTGTATGAAGAAACATATCAAAAGTTATAATAAGATTATCTATAAACTTCATAACTTAACTTTAAAATTTAGATGATAAAGAATGTAACTATGCATGATCCCCACATATGATGACATTATCTTGTTTATCACTATTTGGGATGTTATCACTATTGTGATGTGCGTACAATGGCTCTTTTTCCGTGCCCGTGAAGACAGCTAAAGGAGCATATGAACCACGGAGGCATGGGTAAATAATTTTAGGAAAATAAGAACCTTAATTTATATTTCCACAATGACAGATCAAAATGTGTTTTCATTAAACTGAAATAGGATTGGAAAATCTGGAATCCCTAAAACGACAACCACAAAATCAAAGGTCAGACATTGCTTATACAAACATTCGAATATGAAATAAAGGACTAAAAACTTCGACCAAGACACATGGCAAAAGAATACCATACGGGAAAATTCTTCCAACAATCGGCACCCCCATGACAAACAAATCATTGCAGCTACAAGATCCGAAAATGACATCTGCACGCATTTAACATAGAGGAAACCTCGCAATAAATATAAGCATATTATTAGCCGTATTAGTAACTCAACTAATCTTCATTGGCGGTGAAGAATATTTTCTTCATGCCCTCTGTTGGCTATGACCAAAGGCTATTAGGAACATTTGACAGTATTGTCAAAGATTTTCTTTAGCCATTAATTATAATAATAGCCATCCCAGACAACCAATAACTTCAACTAAGATGATTTTTCATATATGAACATTTTGATGCCGAAAATAGAGTTCAGCTTATTATAAAAATTTAGAGCACCAATAGTATAATGGCCTAGACAAGGTAATTCCTAATTGGACCATGCTCACCGGTGCAGCAGTCTAAGAGCAAAACACACCGCCCCCCCCCCCCCAAAAAAAAGGAACTGTAGGCTAACTATCAGCTCAGGTACAGTATATTAGATTCAGTTAAATAAAATGGTGAATTCTAATGAGTTTCTAGCAATATTGTTTCCAGGAAGACATTTACAATGCAAAAACACTTGGCTGCTTTAGATATAATAGGAGCTTACAAAAACCAAATGGACCTCCCAATAAAGCGGCTCAGAACAGGATGGACTTCTTTATGGGAAAACAAGTCATTTGAGGTGAAAGAAGAAAAGTAGAAATGAAAAAATAAGACATCCTCTAGAAGCACCCAAAAAAAAAAACTAAACTAAACTAAAAGACAAAAATTTAACACGTCGAAGTTCTCCAATCACTCTTATCACTCCCTATATCAATTTTTAATTATGCTTTGACAGTTACCAATATTTTCGAAATTTTAGACAAGACCTCAATGTAAAACAATGGATCCATTAGGGTATTATTTGAACTAGGGAAAGAGCAAAAGTATTGACATTAGTTGTTTAACCCTAATCTTTTTAAATGACAACGTGGATGATGCTAAAATCATACTTGTGATAAAGAGCAAAATTATAGGTATTGAAGGCATACCCCAGTAGACCTCTGCCTTGCCAGGCTCTCGGTGTGACAGTTAAGTTGATCATAGCACCTTGCCTCATGATAACAACAGGTATTGCACAACCCAGGTTTGACTGAGCCTCAGAAGCAAGCCTTTGGAGCAAATTATGACCTGCTTCCACGCTGCCAAATTTCAAAATTTGATCTCCAAGTTGTAATCCATCCTCTGCTGCTGGTGATGAATCAGCTATCTCATCAACCATTGCAAATGGTATACTGACAACCACATTCACATCCATCGAATTGGAGGAATGTCTTAGAAGAACATTTGGCAATGATGCTGATGCACCAGCATCATCAGCTGTTGAGGTCTGAGTATTAGGGCCATCATCATTACCTTGCAGAAAGGCAAACATATAACAGGATTTAATATATGTCATTAATTATTTTTATGTAGAGGGTAATCTTAGGTCAAACTTAGGATAGAAAAAAGGAAGAAAGATAGCGTAGAGAGCTTCACAGTTCAAAACAGAATAATTTTTTAACTCTAAATGCAATGAGAAACAGTCATCTTTGCTGAGGTTGAGAGACTGCTTGGGAACTTTGAAATTGACATTTGGATATCTTTGAGGCAGCAAAATTGGCCAGCCTCTTTGGAAGTGTTTGTCAATGCATTTTAAAGGCTTTGGTCAAGGGAGGTTTTTAAGACCCTTTGAAAATGTTATGGTTTTGTAGGGTTGTGGTGCTTATAATTGGATCATAATGTTAACCTTTTCACCAAAGATTTCTTCCTCGTACCTCTTATGGAATAAGGACACTGCTAGTTGTACATCAAACTACAGACATAGAAACAGAAAGGCCCTAACCTGATATTGGTGATAAAAGAGCAGCTACACAGGCATTACACAACTTACTATAAAAATAATGCATCGTAATTTCTTACAGCAATCAAAACTCCACAAGATTATAGGCAGGCCATGAATTCTTTGAGCATAATCTAAGGAAATATCCCCACAAAGAAACTACGCTTAACAAGTTAAATCAAACGACAGAATTATTTTTCAGTCACTGCAGAAATGAAAGCTCTATATAACATATTCTTTTATCAGTGAAAACAAGCCATCTTATTTATCTTTTACCATACAGCTTGCCATTTTTAAATCATCCCAATCTAAATCTTCCCTCACGAAAGTGAAATGCATCATATGGCTACTGTTAAAAAAGAATCCACCTTATGAATATTAATTGTACATAGGTGGGATACAAAATATATTACCTTCAGGAACAAACAAAGTTCCAGCAGGTGACATCAGTAAGAAGCCAAAGTTACCTCTAAACAAATGATATAACAGCATTCATTACTTAGTGGTACGGTACCTGAAACTTTGAGGGGTGAAGTTTTATTTCCAAGTCTTGCGGCATGCAATATTTGTATATTTTGATTTATTTTCTCACTGATCTCCTTGTGATCATTACGCAGCTCTGCAGGGAGATGGAGGGGAAAAAATGAGGGAGAAAAATGGCAGGACAATGGAGCAACATCAAAACTACTCTAGCCGCTGCCTTAGCTGTTGGCAATTGCGTAATAATTGAGTAACTCTAAACTGAGATCCGACAACATGTATACAAAAATACAAACAACCATAAAGGTAAAAACAATAGACCTAGCAACCACGAAGGAGTAACCGAGCTAGTGAATATTAAGAAGTCGCTTCTTGCAACCTCATGAAAAATTAAGCCCCTAAAAGCGCCAATACTTACATCATAATATCAACGAATTTTTCTAGCAAATTTATGCAAATCAATGTTATGACCCAAAATTAGGAGCAAACGTCATACGAGGTAGCCCTTCCATTTGTTAAAATCCCACATGTTTATACAATTGTTCATCAAAACAAATGGCTGAGAACGGGATTCATACCAGCAAGACGACGTCGCTCGGCTCGAACAACCGGAATGTCAATATCAGTACGAGGAAATCCCTAGAAAATTAACCATTTCAAACTCTTGTATGCTAAAGATATTTCAAAGCAAAACAATTCAGAAACAGTATTATTAATACCCAGAATTGAAATCATCATTCGTCGGAAACCAAACGAAATTAAATAACCGGAACGAAAAAAAAACCTCAGAATCAACGAGATTGCCGGAAAGGCCGGGACCGCCAGGTTGACTAAGGCGCTCGATGATTGCGTTCATCTCGGCCTCCATCGCACCCCGCTTGTCCATCAGAGACATCGTCTCCTCCTTCACGTTCGTCGCCACCATTTTCTTGCAGAGTGCGTTTCGCCAATCAACTTCTTCTGCTCTCTTCGCCGTCGCAGAGCGGGGAAGTCGAAAGCTTGCTAAATAGGAATATTCTACAGCCTCACTGCGTGCTGCACCAGATTACGGCCGGAGCCTACTTCAATTTTTGTCCATTTTTTAACCCAAAAAAATTAAAATTAAGATGTCAAATTAAAAATATTTATATTAAAAATTTTAAATTTTTAAAATTATTTTAAATAATTTTAGAATTAAAAATTTTAAATTTAAAATCTAGATATGTTGTTAAATTTTTTTATTTTAAAATTTTAATATTTTTAATACAAATTTTTTTACTTAAAGTCTTGGATTATAATTTTTTAAAGTATTTAATTTGAAATTTTATATATTTTATTTTATTTATTGAGAAATTCTATCAAATTTTATATAAAGAGAGAATTAATATTTTGACATAGGAAAGAGACATTTTTTTAAAAAAACACTTCTTTAAATTCTAACCTTCTCAATTTTTTTATTTTTTCATTTTTAATACAATTTTTATGTGAAATTTTTAATAAAAAAATTATTTCATTTTTATATTAAGCTTGTTAAAAACATAATTATCTCACCTATTTAATAAATATAATTGTTAAATGCTTTTTTCTAGCTAAAATGTAGAAAGATAAACGTACGGAATTATAATGACATGTTCAAGAAAATCATAATGTTGGTACTAGAAAGAATTAGCGTTGTCTTTCTGTTAATATGAGTAAGGGTCAAACTTTTATAATGAAAAATACATTAATTTATTATTTGATGTCATATGAAGTCTATCTCATTATGGTATTTTACTTTTTGATACACGATAGGACAAAAATTTGCACATACAACTTTGTGTTAATTATTTAAACCCCTCTTTGCCCCCCAAAAAAAATATTTAAACCCCTTACTACTAAATTATACTTAAGTTAATATTTAAAAAATATTAGTGACTTTTATTGTAGGTTATTATTGTGATTATTATTGTTGTTGTTATTTTTTATCATTATTATTATTGACTTCGTGCAAAAACAAATTAAGTTAATTGGGCTTTTTTAATTTTGTAAACCTTTTATTTTTAACATTAATAATGAATTGTAAGCTAAATTGAACAAATTAATAAACAAAAGTACTCATAAGTTAATTTTTTAAAAAATTGAGCATTATACATATATTAGGAAATTGTGTTACGATAAAAATTTCACATAAACATGAACGGGTAACATAGGCAACAGTATTTTTGCCATCTAATAAGTTTGGATTACTTTTAATTTCATCCCAAATATTTCTTTTGTATAAATTTTATCTTATATATTTATAAAAAAATTCAAATACCTTCCTAATTGGTAGTGCCATTTAGATTATTTATAAGATGATTAAATATAGGTGTAGTTTTTTATATTTTTATTATCAAATTTATCAATCAAAATATAACAAATGTATAATTTTTTAATAAAAATATGATAAGTGTATAGTTTAATTAAAAAAGTATACAATTATTTGCAAAATCATACACTTATTATGTTTTAATTAGATAATGATATACTTGTTAAATTTTAATTAAAGAATCTAATAATAATAATATAAGCAACTATATATAATTTTTTCTTTAATAAAATTAGTTGAGCCATGTAACAAGTGAGTTATAATTAGAGAATACAAATATAAATATATGGTCTAATATCTCATATAATAAATTCATTAGCAGCATTTTATATTTTATAACCCTAACATTCCCCTTTCTCTTCAAATACACTATGTAAGTTATAAGCCAAATATCCATGTTAGCAACATATTCAATGTGCGTGAAAAAAATAAAAAGACATTAAACAACACATTCAAAAAATTTTGAAGAAGCTCTAAATTAAATATACTTATTAAAATTTACTTAATTTAATGTTTTAATACTTCTAAAAAAATAAATTTAATCATTTTTATTGCCTAGTACTTTTTTGTTTTTTGGAGAAGATTGCACAAACGCCTTTTATAATTTGACTTGTTTGCAAATAGTTATCATGTATTTTGAAATTCGAATGATAGACTCCTATACCATAATATACCTGAGAGTATTCCTATCCCCTTTCTTCTACAAACTTCGTTTGTGAATTTATGAATCCAAGTCCATGATTTTGACTCAAATAGCCATAATTCGGTTTCACTTTTAAACCCTAGCTATTCCGTTTGCAATTTCAAACCCAGGCACCATTTCCTCTAAATTTTTCTTCATATTTTTGAAGCCAAACACTAACGATTTTGACCTAAATTTTGCGATTTTAAATATGATTCCTCATATTTTCATTACATATCTAATGGATGGTGGACGAAAGGATTTGCTCCCAAGTTAGTGTTAGACAAGGCAACTAATACTCAAGATGGAGTAAATTGGGTGTTTACGAAAATTTGAACAATTTTTTTAATTTTTATTTAAAAAACTTGTTACTAAGATTACTTTGAATATTATTAAGTAAACCAATTATATCAAAAAAAATTGTATATTGATATTTGGAGTATGAAAAGTATAATTTTTTATTTCAAAAAACAAGGCACTTAACAATATATTGATAAATTTGATACAAAAACTTGTTTCTAAGTAAACTTTGAACAATCTTACAATCTCTTTGTTTACTTAAAATGAATATAAGAAAATGTATTTGGTCAGAGATAATCAAATTTTCAAGCAAAGTATCAAAATAAAAATAGACCATTAATCATACAACTTGAAATGTATGAAAAGAAAAAAATGCAAACTTAAAATTTATCTTGGTTCGACTCTAACCTGCATCTAGTTCCCAAACTTCAACTTAAAGTTTCTCCACTAACCTCACAAATTTAGTAAGATATTTATAAGTCTTTATAATATCCAACTCACCTTTAAATTATTTTTTACTAAATAGAGTACTCTTCACTTCTAAAGGATGATCATTTTAAGAGCTTCTTGACTTTTATTTTTTCTCATAAGGTATATACCACCTTTTTCTTACAATAATTTTAGAAGAATAATATTGTTAAGAAAAAAAACTCTTTCAAACAATAGATGTATAAGATGAAGCATAAGAATTCAAATGATAGAAATTTTGTAAGATTGGGCTTAAGGATAATGTTTTCTTTTTATAAGAGTCAAAAAATAGTTAAAGATCACATTATACCTTATTCTTTTCATTAAAAACATGTTTTAAAGATCATATTTATATCTTATAATAAAATATAGCTATTTGGAGTAAAAAATAGTCATTACATACTTTTAAAAAAAGTTCTTGATAATGTTGATAGTTGATTGTTAAAGCTATACTAGTTGACGCAAAATGAAGCATTGAGAATTCAAATAACAAATTTTGTAAGAATTGACTTAAGAATAATATTTTTTTTATAAGGATCAAAAAATAATTTAAAATCACATTACAACTTATTGTTTTTCTCAAAAACATGTTTTAAAAGTCATATTTATAACATAATAAAATATAGCTATTTGGAGTAAAAAATAATCATTACATATTTTTTTTTAAGTTCTTAATAATGTTGATAGTCGATTATTAAAGTCATAACAATTGACTACCATACAAATTATGATTATTAACTTAAATTTTTAGAGACCAGTTAATTGATCAACTGTGAACAATTGAATGATCATGTTCAGAGACCATTAAGTGCCATTTTGGACAAATCCGATCGAATGGTTTTAAGGTTAATCAATTTGTTAGCACAGATTTAATTTTAAATGGTAGTATCTCTCTCATTTTAACTCCATTTTAAGTAAGTAACTTATCATTGAAAATCTCTTTATATTTATTTTCTAATGCAATAAGTTTCATTTCAAAATTTTATATATTTTGTGAGATATGTTCAAAAGAGTGACCAAAAATCAAAATAGAGTTTTATATAAAATATGGATCTTATTACTCAACTTTAAATAACCATAACCTTTTTATTTAAACCTTTTTTAGTGAATAACACATTTTTGAAAAACTATTTAAGTTTCTTTTCAAATGAAATAAATTTCATATAAAAAATTCATATAATTTATGAGATATAATAAAAAAAGTGGCTAGAGATCAAACTAAGATTTTTTAAAAATACTATATCTCACAACATTTTGGGCCCAAATACATATTTTAAAAATCAAATTGTCTTGGCCAATAAATGCAAATCTAACTAATTGAATTTATTTGAATTTATTGGCTATTTTGATGTAACTAAGTTTCTAAATATTTAAATATTTAAATATTTAAAATCTTCAATTCTTAAAATATCTTTTTTTTTATATTTATTATTTCTTTGAGTAAAGTATAATATTGATATTCCATTCTCTTCACTTCAATACTTACTCTTTTTCTTTTGGATCATCCTATAAAAAAATATTTAACTCATAAACCAAATAATTCGTGTAATTCACATTTATAAATATAAATAACATAATGGTATTTAGTGTGATATAAATATTTTTATCATGCATATAAGATTCTTATAATTCATATATCTAATTTAAATTACGTATATAACCTTAAAACTTATTAAATATATTACAAGTAAATATATCTTATACATAAAAAGCAAAATATAATTCAAGAATAAAATTTTACGAGTTAATGATTAAACAAGTAAATACATATTAATATTATATTTGTTAACATTTTTTATTATTAAAACTTATAACATAATTAAGGCAATAATTTTTTTTTATAATCATTCATGGCTTATAGTAATCAAGTATGCACATATTAATGGTATATTTATAACTTATTTGTCGTAGATTTGTCATTATTAAAACTTATAACATTAAACCTTATGACTAATATAAGGGTCTATTATCTAAATTTAAAAATATACAGTAACTATTTGCAAATGAGTAAAAGTAAGAAAAATATCTTTGCTTTCCCCACCTTTTTTTTTTGGTAGTTACATATCTTTGTTCTTTGGTGGTGTTGGAGGTGGATAAACATCTCTACTTTTGGTAATGGTTACTTGAATCTCATGGGTGCTGTTTGAATGTCTCTTGTCTAGGGATACTTGTGGAAAAGTTTTTATTGAGAAGTGAATCGCTATTTACCTTTGGCAAGGTATGCGCATTGCCACCCTAATCCTTTGGTTGCACGTCTTTTATTTTGATGGTTTAGATTTTTTTTTTAGTTTTTGATCTTTTTTTAAAAATTAGTTTAAAGCAAGCAAAATATAGAATAGAAACAATCTTTTAATTGTAAACTAAAAAAATAATGATTTAAATTTAAAAAATAAAAAATTGAAATATGGACTCTCCAAATTCTTTTAGAAGGTCCATATTTCATTTCTAAGATATGCAAAGAAAACAAAGGCACTTGCAATGGTCAAGACTTTACTTTGGTGTTTATCAACACTAATAGAAACTACTTGGTAGGATTAGTTCGAGATATTTTGTAGCCTAAAGCAAAACTTAAATATAAAATTTTTTATTTATTTAATAAAATTAATAAGATTTGTTGGTTAATTTTTTTTTAACTTTTTGAGATGCAAAGTTATTAATTAAATTTTATAGTTAATATCTTCTTCAATTGATAATATAACTAATTGTTTCTTAACAAAAAGGAGAATAACTTTCTTTTGGTTTTGCCTCAAATGGGAGAGACAAGTAATAAAAAAGAGTTTGGATGTTATTCGTAATGAGAGTTAAGAATATAAAGAATGGGTTCATAGTAAAATATTTGAACATTGACACGGTGGATTGAGTGAAAAGGTAACAATTGTGAAAAGTAATTGATTGTTGAAAGTTAATGTACCTCGTTCATGAAAAGTTAAAAAAAAAAACACTTGTTTGTGGTTAAGAATAAGACATATTGATAAAAAAAATAAATTAAGAAAAAAAAATAAAGGTTGTGGGATGGTGATTAAATTGACTAATTAATATGAATGAGAATAATATTTATTAAACAATTAAAAATTGTTAAGGCCTTGAGTTATAAATTTTTTTTAAAATGAATATAATTTTTTTGTTATTAAAAATAATATAAATGAAAATGTTCATAATTATATAAATTATAAAAATTATAGAATCTAACATTTTGAAAAGCCAAAATCAAGAAATCTGCTTACTGGATGCCCGAGCCACCTTGTGAATCGGAAATCCCTGGAAAGCCAGCATCGGAGGACTAGTTTGTAACGACGAGGGCCACTGGGTTACGAGTTTGTTGGGCTTCATCAAGCATGCTTCCATTATGCTGGCGGAGTTAGATATGCCATTAGGCACGGTGTCTCTATTACTAGTAATCTTGGTGCTATTAAGGTTGTTTTTCTTCTCCTCATTAAGCTTGTTGATGTTACAACCCATTGTTTGGGTACTCTTATCAATTACATAACAAAGACTTTGGAGACGAACTAGAGTTTTTGCATTTCTCACATCTTGAAATAAGTTGGATGCTCATAATTAGGATTATCTTAAAGTCTTACATGGTTAGCAAAAAGAGATATAATCTCTCTTTTCACAATTTGGATTTTATAAGGTAAGGAAATGCGCTCTTATATTCTCACCGTAATTGAAGGAAATAATTATGGTTTTGGTTAAAAAAATCACAATTTTACAAGGAAGAGTCGAATTTTTACGAAGGCTAGTTATAAATAGAAAAAAGCTCACCCATCGAGAAATGGCTGCCACTTTAGCGCCCTTGGCCGCTACGTTTTTTGTTTCTTCCTCCAAGTCTTCGTCTTCTTTGCTTGTCACCACACTAGGGTCTGCTTCTGCCTCGCGTCTTTCATTTTCTGCAGTCCCTCTGAGCTACGCAACGCGGAAGTTCATGGCTCACACTCTCGCTCGGGCCACTCTTGGCCTTACTCAGCCGGCTAACATCGAAATCCCCAAGGTCCCATTGAATCTCTCCCGTAATCCACTTATTTCCCCCCTTTTATTTGTTTGTCTGTAACAATCTTTCGTTCTTTGTTTTGAATCAATCATGAGTTGATGTATTTGCCTAGAATTCATGGTCAATTCGATTTTACTGTCTGCATGTGTATTAAATCACTTTGATCGAGACATGTGTTATTGGAAAACCCATTGTTTCCCTCACTCTACCCAGATTTTGTTTCGCGTTGTCTATGCGTTAAGGAGATCAAGTGTTACTAGCTTCGGGATGTTTTCGTTGCGGGTTTATATTCACATTTGATTTTTATGTTTAAAGGTTACATCACATCTTTATGTATAGCTGGATTTGAAATGTGCTCACGTGCCTGTTTCTGCTGCGTTTATTGCTATAATGTTGACTTGTCTATTTTACCTTTGTGAAAATTCCTGGAAGATCTCTTTTGCTGCAAAGGAGGTTGATGTGACGGAATGGAAAGGAGACATAGTTGCAGTGGGTGTTACGGAGAAAGACATAGAGAAAGATGAGAACTCGAAATATAAGAATCCGATTTTAAAGAAGCTTGACTCAAAGTTGGGTGGTCTATTAGCCGAGGCCTCTTCCGAAGAGGATTTTACGGCGAAAGTTGGCCAATCGACAATACTTAGAATTCCAGGACTTGGATCCAAGAGGGTTGGTTTGATTGGGCTTGGAAAGTCTGCTTTGGCTACATCATCTTTTAAGGGTTTTGGTGAGGCTGTTGCAGCGGCTGCAAAGTCTGCTCAGGCAAGCAATGTTGCCATTGTTCTTGCCTCTTCTGAAGGGCTTTCTGCAGAATCAAAGCTTAACACAGCTTCTGCAATAGCATCTGGTATGTGCTTTACATATGTATTGTGGAGTTGTAGAGTTGTCTAGTTATCTATACTCGTGTGAGCTGTGATTTTTAGTGTTAAACATGACATGCGGGTTGAACTGTTTTAGGGACTATACTGGGAATATTTGAGGATAACAGGTACAAGTCAGAGTCAAAGAAACCACCCCTTAGATCTGTGGACATTGTTGGTTTCGGAACAGGACCTGAATTGGAGAAGAAACTAAAGTATGCAGAAGATGTTTCTTCTGGAATTATTTTTGGAAGGGAGCTTGTAAACTCTCCTGCTAATGTGCTCACACCAGGTTCATATGACAATTTTTTGTTTGTAAAAAATATTGTACCCATACCTTAGCACTACTGGTCAGGCGGGTGCCCAATTTAATAGTTCCATTGCCTTGATACATCAATCAGAGACTTGTGCTTCATTATACTCATGCTTATTTAATTTTCAGTCTTAACAAATGAATTATTCCAAGAGTTGACCTATCCTTGATGATTTGTCTACCTCAGGGGTATTGGCAGAAGAGGCATCTAAGATTGCTATTATGTATGGTGATGTTTTTACTGCTAAAATATTGAATGAAGAGCAATGTAAGGAATTGAAAATGGGGTCATATCTGGGTGTTGCTGCGGCCTCAGCAAATCCTCCTCATTTCATCCATCTTTGTTATAAACCTCCTAGCGGACCTATCAAAATCAAGTTGGCTTTAGTTGGAAAAGGTTTGACTTTTGACAGGTAATTAAATGTTTTTAAACTATGCCTCTTTCTATTTTAGCTACAACTTAGAAAATAAGTGATGGTTCAGAAATGAAATATGCCCTTGTTTGTTATTCATGGTTTTAAAGCTCAGGTTATAACCTTTTTTTTGGGGGGGGGGGTTATATAGTTAAAATTACTGATTTGGTAATATATTTTTGTTATTGGCTACTAATTGGAATTCTTACTTGTCTTCTCTCTATATGCATTGTTGTTGTGGTATAACTTTTTGGGGTTTTATGTATCATAACTATTGTATGGGATTTTGCGTAGATTTTTTCTTTTGTTGTTTTAATGTAACTACTTACAATTTCTCTTTTTTCTTGTCATTTTTAATTAATTTATCTGTATGTTACTAGTGGTGGCTACAACATCAAGACAGGACCAGGCTGTTCAATTGAAACCATGAAATTTGATATGGGTGGTTCAGCTGCAGTTTTTGGTGCAGCAAAAGCTCTGGGTCAAATCAAACCTCTTGGAGTGGAGGTCAGTTGTTTTTGTTATTATTCTTGACTTTTCTTATTGCAAAGAATATCTTGTAGATTGATTGATTAATGTGTAGTTTCCTCCCTTCTATCTTTTTGTTACGCTAAGCCTTGGGGGCAAATTGTGGTGGGTGGGACAAGGTAAATAATGGGTTCAAATAATGAGGGTGGCAGAAAAGTTCTGTCTTATTTTTGAATTTTTCATAATTGATCTCTTAATGTATACATATTATACTAGAATTTGAAAGTGTTTGCGCTTGCATGTGCAGGTTCACTTTGTAGTTGCTGCTTGTGAGAATATGATAAGTGGAACAGGTATGAGGCCTGGAGATATTGTCACAGCTTCCAATGGAAAAACTATAGAGGTGAGGATTTATTTGGTTCATGATTTCATCTCAACTTATTGCATGCGGTTTTGAATCAGAAATGTGTGAATTTTGATTAAAATCTTACCATTCCTTCACAATCTTATCATCTCAACCTAACCTTGTGTCATGCTTAAATCTATTTCATTTTGTTGGTAGATAGAATTAGCGTTGTTGCATATTTTTGGTATTGCAGTACCATTTAAAGCCATGAAAACATAACTAGTGTTTCTTTGAATGTTTTATTTGGATCAAATGTATCATTTATTTGCATTTAAAAAAGTTTACACGGGATTATTTGAGGTGAAAACTCTTTGATGAAGAGTGGTGATTTCATCTAATGTTTTTTGACATTTACTAATCAATGGATTTGTTGATAAATAGGTTCAGTTCAGCTTATGGATTTTACAAACACTCCTTAAATAAATTGTTTCAGACTGAGATGTGTTTGATGTTCGTGGAATACAAATTCTATTGTGTGTCCACGTATCTTATTGAGCAGTTCAAATTGCTTTCTCCGTGTGCTGGACTATTAGCTTGAACTGGCACAGAGATGTTTCAACTTTTCTTTTTTTTTTTCCTCCCAAATTATGACCCAAGATATTGTATACATTTTTCTGGAAACTTTTGAAAATGTTTTCAGTGTATCAGTGCTGCAAACCCGTGCTAGCAATATCTGGTACTAATACTTAAATGCATGTGGTGTACTACTGAAAATCATGGAACGTAGTTTTGGGCTTTCAGAAGCTTAACAATAGCACATTGAATTTGTTTACTTGTTAAGTATTAGTATCTGAAATCATGTACCAAGAATGTGGCATTGGCTTAACCTCTCGTATAGGTTAACAACACAGATGCAGAGGGTAGGCTTACCCTGGCGGATGCTCTGGTTTATGCTTGTAACCAAGGCGTTGAAAAGGTACCTCTATACAACTATGCATCTGCATCTCACGTATTCACATAAATCATAATAGATCTGATTTCCCCCCGGCCCCAACTAAACTTTGACAATTAATATTTCTTTGCATGTTTGATACATTTCATCATCCATTTCTTAAAATAGTAAGAGAAAATATTGGAACCATTCTGGTTTGTCTTATTGAATTGAACTTTATTTATGCAATTTTCATTCTTAATATGTATGAAGTTCAATTTCAGTTCTTATAACAAGATCTAAACTAGTTAGATGTATGTTTTGGTTTTAGAACTGTGCTAACAGGTTGATAAACTGTTTCTAGATAGTTGACCTGGCAACCTTAACTGGAGCCTGCGTTGTTGCACTTGGACCCTCAATTGCAGGTAATTATGAACTCAACTGGTCATATTATAAATTATATTATGTTTCGATTTCAGTTTTAATAACCATATACCAACACGTGCTTGTGATAATCAGAAAAAAGCTCGCTATTTAGGTGGCACTGAGACTTTTTTTGTTTCATGTATTGGGTGAGAGAAAAGCTTTGGGAGAGTCAGAACCTGAAAGCGATATAGCTATTAAAGTGGTCACACTGTGGTGGCTTTTCCACCAGTGACACTCAACATTTTTATTGTTCGCTGAACTTTTATAATAATTCATTTATATTATATAAATATCATGTGTTACTGATTGTCAACTCTACTGATTTTATAGGTGTGTTCACACCCAGTGATGAACTGGCTAAAGAAATATTTGAAGCTTCAGAAGTGAGTGGAGAAAAATTATGGAGGATGCCGTTGGAGGAAAGTTACTGGGAGTTAATGAAATCAGGAGTAGCTGATATGGTGAATACTGGTGGTCGACAAGGTGGTGCTATAAATGCGGCTCTCTTCTTGAAACAGGTATGTGCTATAATCATTTAAATTCTGCTAGTTCAATTATTTTCGTTGAAGTTTTTGAAGAAAAATCTGTCCAAATGTCGCCCCTTTCCGCACCCCATGATTGTCTGAGTGACAATCCAGGATTTTGGGCAGTTAGAATCAAATTGTAGTTTCTTACTGCTACTTGCTGGTAGTGGGGTGTTGCACATGACGGTTGAATGATAATGATGGGTTGGCATTCCATGGACTCCCCTAATTTGGAATGAAATTTTCGTGTAGAAACTATTTGTTTAGTGAAATTATTATGGGAAAAAAAATTTGTGCTTTGTAAATATGGACAATCTGTCCTTCTTTGTTGCCTTGACTCGCCCTTCTATTTGTTCTTCTCTTGCACACGTGTGCTTGGGGTTTCTGAAATAATTCTGTGCTTTTGCAGTTTGTTGATGAAAAGGTTCAATGGCTGCATATTGACATGGCTGGTCCAGTGGCGAGTGAGAAGAAGCTAACTGCGACAGGATTTGGCATCGCTACTCTGGTGGAATGGGTTTTGAAAAATGCTTCTTAAATGATAAAAGAATATCATCGTCTGTTAGAACTTGAGTGAAGCAGAGAGGATGAAATTATTGCAGGTTTTTTCTGGGTTTCTGGTTCAACGAGGATGAGTAAATAGCCTCTCGTAGTTTCTGTTGCTCGCAACCTTGACTTCTTGCGTCAGCTTCCATGGTTCTGGTGTGTCCCTTATAAAAGTTGTAGCCTTTTTCTCGTGCGTTTCCAGTATGTTCAGAAATTAGTGGCATAGCAAACAAAAATCAGCTAAATTAATAGGATTTAGCTTAATCAACGAGTCTTTGGATCGATTATTGGCCATCGAATAAAAATGGTGCAGGCCGGTCAAATCGAATCTATCTAAGTCAGAAGGGACAAAATTTACATTTGGATTGGCTGATTATCGTTAATTAAATTAGATAAAATTGTTATTTTTTTTTTCAAAAATTGGCGGTAGTAACTTTACAAAAATTTATTAGAAAGAAATTTAGAAGATTAAATCTCCCGGGCAAGGGTGGCTCTAAAGTTAAGATTCTCTTTGTAGTCTGAGCGATTTTAATATTATTTTGTTAAAAAAAAAAAGAGAGAAGAAATGTAAAGACATCACGTGAGCTTATATAATATATCTATTTTTGTTTTTTTAATCATTCTCTCTTTATTTTTTTCAATAAAATGCTATACTGAATAAGAAAAGATTCAAAATTAGTGGCTCTAACTTGTCACGAGCTGAGTTGTGTTGTGGATGTGTCTCGTTATAATGGCTAAAACAGTACACTGACATTAGTCAGGAAAACAGTCATTCTGGATAGAGAATAATTTTCAAACTCTAACCAACCAATTTATGTAGAACATTGATTAAAAAAGAAAGTAATAATTATTTTTATTTTAACAATATAATATTTTCAAAAACATGTTTTAAATTGAAAAATCAATATACCAGTCATTGATATTCAAGAAAAAAGGTATTGTTCTGTAATTTGATTAAAGGATAAGAATTATGGGAATTTTTTAAGTGGTTGTTCTTAATTTTTTAATAAAGAATAATATGTGGATATTTTATAATTTTAAAGATTACATTATTATTTTAATTTTTTTTGTTCATATCAGTTTAAATTTTTTCAATAAAGAATTAATAGTAAGTGTTTAAAAATTATAATTTAATTTTATTCTCTAGAAAATCAATGCATTAATTACAAAATCAAGTATTAATTATTTCTTAACCAAAAGCAAAACTTTGGCTTTTTGACTGCATTACTATTAAAAAAAGTCATTGCACAAAATGATGAGTTCTCGTTAAAAAATTTTAAAATTATTTTAAAGAATTTAAAAATAAAAAATTTAATTTAAAGTTTTTTATTATAATTCTTTTATGTAGTTTAAATTTTGATTTTTTCATCTTTTACAATGAATTTAAAATTTAAAATTTTTTGATATAAATATTTTTAATCTGAAGCCTTAAATTATAAATTTTTAAAATATTTTTTAATTTACAAAATTATCTACAAATTACTAAAAATTAAAGCGGAGGATTTACAATTTTTTTTCCCCACCAAAAGGTCATCTTTCACAGTCGCAAACACATCACACCACATGCCGCAGATGGCGCAAACTCGGGGGTGCGTTTTGGTACTATTGCACCCTCGACGTCCAAGGCTTATCTATATACGTGCCCGCGGCAACTCCGACACCGTTTTGTCAAAACGCACCGAAACAAGGGAAAAAAGAAAAAAAAAAAGAATGATTAGCTCATGTATTAATATATTATTCGGTTTCAGACATGAAGCCTCATTTTTCTCCCTTTAAGAGTCCTTTCTTTCCTGGCACAAGAAAAAAAGGAAAAATCAAAAGTAAAGAAAAACCGCTTCTGTTCGCCCTCTGGCATTTTGCTCAAAGCGTCCACACTGTGACTCTAGGTACTCAATTGGAAGAGCTGACAAGAGTAATATATAATTGCACAACCTGTTCAACTTTTGTTCTCTTCTATAGCATTTGATTCAATCCAAGCACATGAAGTGGAAAGAAGGGTAGAGAGAGAGAAAGATAAATTAAGATGAGTGTTTCTTTGACTGTGATGACCTTCAATCTCCACGACGATCAGCCTCAGGACAGTCCTAATTCATGGGAGAAGAGGAGGGACTTGTGTATAAGCGTTATTACTAGTTACTCCCCGATGATCCTTTGCACCCAACAAGGTTGCTTCTCTTCTGGGTTACATTTTTAAAAAATTTTTATGCGTATGCGGATCTTGATTTTGATTTGGGTTGGCTGGAAGTGGTTGTTTTTTTGGATTTCTTTGATTTGGGTCTTGGTTCCTTTTGGATGAAGCTGGGTTTCAATATTCCATTGCTTGTCCAGTGAAAAAGTGTTAGGGGAAAGTGATGTTTTGGTTTGAATGGTCTTACTGTGCTCGTTGAACTATTGCTCTTCGCTTACTTGTTTTCCCCCATAGATATTTGATCTGGGTGAATCGTTTTTCGTTTATTAGTTTGTGCATTTATTATTCCGATTTAGTTTATTCCTTCCTGTGTTTTAATTTGATTCCCTGATACAGGAGTGAAATCGCAGTTGGATTTTCTTGGGCAGGGTTTGCCAGGTAACGTCTTTTCGAATAAGTTATTCTCCAAGCCCAACTATGAAATAATTAGTTTATGGTTCCTTAATTTATTGCATGCATGGTTGTTCACAAGCATTGTGCATCTCTTGACCTAATGTATGAGTCTATGTGCCACAGCCACAGCCTTCAATGAGGAATATATAGTACTTGTTATTATGGTCATGTTTTGATAAGTGCTGTTATCTATTGTATTACAAAAATGCCGCTCAAGTTTTTCAAGATATTTTTGTGTTGGAATGGGTGCATACATCATTAAAAAATGTCAATGTGGGTTAGACAACACACCTTAAAACTGCGGCGAGAAACTATATATGCAAATTGGTGATTCTCTGAAGCTGTCAAATTGATATAAAGAGAGAAAACGAGAGAGGGATGTTGTGGGTTTTTTTCGGATTTCTCTTGATATAAGATGCTGAAATGATTTAAACATCTGAAAATGCCAGCTTCTTTGGCTAAGAATATTGCGCAATGGTATGAGTAATATGGTTGTGTATTGCCTTTTTAGGAAATAATATAATGTATTTCTAGTGACATCTCTTCTTTTTGTATCCATTTCTTCTCAATTGGGAATGTTTTAGTTGAATTTACTGGCTTTCCTTCACTTCTAATGATAATGTCCAAGAGTAACTTTTAAACAACTTTAATAAATTATGTAAAAGACGCCCATGATGCTTTGATAAGAGTCCAAAAGAAGAAACAAAATATAACATGAAATAATGATCTTGATTTTACTGTATTTGAAATGATAACACTTTACTTACAACAAAGTGAAATCAGGCAACAGCGGGAAATGGGCTATATTAGGAAAAATGAATGCTATATTAGGAAAAATGAATGCTCTTCACGAGAATAAGATTTCAGGATCTTGTTTTTCTGCTACTTGTGAAACCCTTGTTTGGTGTGTTTACAAGATCAAGTACAACACAGACTGTTTTCTACATAGAAGTACAAATTGCTTGAAGCAAGGGGCCTTTTTGAATAAGAAAGCTTGCATGGCTGCTCAAGGCTACCAAAAAGGGGATGGTCTATTTTATGTGGAGACTACGTTTCAACCTAATGCTAAAAGGGTTATTATATTCTCCTACTTACACGCAACACTGGCATGAGTCCAAGTTAGATGTCAAACCCTCCACTTCATGGCTACATTTATCTTTGTAGGGAAAAAATAAGGGATTTGGCATAGAAATGTTTTGCACCATTATGGAATGAGAAGTTCCCAGTTAAACCCCTTTAGTGTCTAAGCTAAGTCAGCTTCTTAACGGAGTACTTCATTTCCTCTTTTTTTTTTATAAAAAAAACAGGTTATGATCAGTTTGGCATATCACGAAAGGGACCTCAAGACACTACCGATGAGCAGTGCACCATCTTCTATGATAAGGAGAAGGTATCAGATTAGTTCAGTATTATTTATTTGGCATAATTTTTAATTTATCTGGCACAGAAGTTAATTACTTGATCTCAGTTATTCCTTTCATAAATGAAGGTAGAGCTTTTGGAAGGTGGAACCTTTTGGCTGTCTGAGTCTCCCTCTGTCCCAGGAAGCATGTCATGGGGTTCTGAAGTTCCTTGCATAGCAACATGGGCTATATCCTTATGTTTCTTTGTTTTTTTTTTTTTTTCTTTAAAAAAGAAATTCCAACTTCATTTGTTCTCCAATTTACTTATGTTGGAAGAACTTTGGAATTTTGGGTTCTTTGACATGATGTCCACACATTCCAACTAAAAGGGGTTGAGCCGCCAGGATTTTCATTTCAGATAGTAAATACAAACATGGATCAATTCAGTCCTCGTGCCCGTAGACGGAGTGCTTTACTTACATGGCAGCACATTGCATCCTTGCCTCCTAGCCTGCCGGTCGTATACTGTGGAGGATTCAATGCACAAAAGGAATCAACTACTGGAAGGTTTCTTCTTGGGAGATCAAGGTAGTTTCTTTGATTAATATATGTTGAGTACTTAGTTATTTATTTATTTTCCAAGTTCATTTCATGTTACCCTGTTTGGAGCTCAAATTCATATTTCCAGGAGATATTATTCTGTGCTTTTAGATGATACTATTAGCAAGAAGTAGAACACAGAAAGCACATATTCTTATCCCCCGCCTTTGTTTTTTGGTTTTTTTTGGGGGAGGGGGGGGGGGGTTCTTCCAAACCAACCAAAAGAAATTTGCGAAACATGTCCTATTTTATCATTATTCTTTTAAATTCATTCTACGATAAATAAGTTGTGCTTTGTCCAACTATCTCTAATTGAAGTACAGTTGAGTAGTTTGTATGTAGCTTGTGTTTGAACTTGCTTGTTTGCAGAGAGCACGGTGTAGTTGGGGATATGCGGGATGCATGGCCTAGTGCCCGTGTGAGGAAAAATGTTTCCCTAATCCGCACTTATCATGGATTCAAGGGTACTGTTTTTTTTCTTATACACTTCTTTTGTGCTTCACGAGCATGACACGGCTATGCCATTAATGAGTCTTATCTGGTGCTTCTAGGTGACAGGCAGGGAGCCCTAGAATTTCTCAAATTAATATTTAGAGCACTATGCCTCTGCTGGGATCGCCAAACACAGGATCTTCACATTGATTGGATCCTTTTCCGAGGTAGATCTCTGATTCCTGTTTCGTGTGAAGTGGTTAATGATAACATTGATGGGTACTATCCATCCTCTCATTATCCTATATTTGCTGAATTTATGCTTCCTCGCACCGTGAGAATGTTGGAACCACCACCACCTGTACAAGAGGATAACTAAAATTGTATTTCTTTTGAGTTATGAATGTCTTCTGTAGTTATAGTTGGTATTGAAGTTTCATATTGTGCTTCTCAAGGGGGTGAACACAATTTTGAATTCGAGCATATTTATTAGTTATAAACTGCCTCCGTACCGAGGATCTTGTGTTGAACAGAGTTCAATTTGATTGTGAATGAAGTTGTTTCTGCTGTTTCTTGTCCAATGCAGTTATAATTTTTAACTCGAGAATGTGCCAATAATTTTAACATCTGAGCAGTGACCAGAAGGTGGTTAGACGAACTAGAAGTTGTTGTTTAGATACCTAGCATTTTTATATTTTTCTTTATTAATAGCTATAATTCTTGATAGAAGAAATTTATACAAACATGTCCTGAATGGGTGGGCGGTGCTTAGATCTCTGACCTCAAAAAGAAAGACACAGAATGTGGGGCTTAGCACTTCATTAATGGACTTCACTTGTCTTATTAAATATAAGTCACATAGATTGCCTCTCCCTTCGAAATGTACACTTGGAATGCCTGGCTAATTAAACATGCGGTCACAGATATCATATCAGGTAGCTGATCTTGGTAGGAAATAAAGTGTGTTGTCTTGCATATTTATAACCATATATTTCCGTAATTAGTTTAATCTATTTATTTTAGATTGACCTTATTTAAAATTTTTTTACAAGATAATTGTAGAAAAGCTGAAAGCAAACATGCAGAGGATTGGCTTTGCGGGTGGACAAAGAGAAATTTAAAATTTCTCATCAACCAAGTCTTACGCAAGGATCGGGTTTTGCTTATAGCTTAAAATTGACCTAAATTTTCGCCAACCATGTTGGTCATTTCTCTTTTGTTTAGTATCACTGTATATCAACTTAATGGCCACCAAGAAATGGCAAGATAAATTTTTAAGTAGCGCCATTATTTCCAAAAATAATCGAAAATAAGGATAGTGACATGCCTTTTTTTTTTTTTTTTCCATTAGACAAGCTGATATCATAGTTTTAAGGAATAACTTCTGTTCAGTTTTTTGTATATTTGTTATTTATAAATAAGTGTATAATTTTTACAACTTAATATTATTTGATTGGATTTTTTTTCAAAACTTGTTTACACTTACTATGGTTTTATTAGAGAATTTGCTAGTAAAAGTATAAGATATTGTACTTAAATTTTATCTTAGTTTTGATATGATTTGTATGGTTAATAAAATATTTTATTTCCTTAGAAAAAAGATTCTCATGCTAAAAATTGCAATATCAAGAAACACGTTTTGTTTCCCCTTATGATATGGATTTTTTTTTTTAAGTCAATTGGGACAAACGAGTTTTTATAATACAATTGAGTGTGCTAGAGACATGGCAAGTAGATAAAAGGTTTTACTTTTAGATCAAAGTTACGATTTTCCAAAATATGAAAGAATTTATTTCTTTTCTATATAAAAAATAAATAAGTTTTCCCTTTGAGAATTTTTTTATGGTACAGACATTAGATTTTTATCTGATAACTTAACTAATTTTTAAAATTTTTAATAATAATAATAATATAAAAATTATGTGTTTCACTATGCTATCAAAGATAATGTTATTAAAAATATCAGAGATAATTTTATTTTGCTTTAATAATTATCCTTAAACCGACAAAGACAAAAAAGGCATGATCTTATTACTAAATATTAATGCAATTGGCAATAATTAATGCAAGTAACCTTGATAGAGAGAGAGCGGCTTGGGTTTCTAGGCAAGTAGGTAATTCAGTTATATGTAATCCACATCATCACCCAAATCGTTGATCGTACGGCTATAATTGCATCAAAATCATCATCCAAGTGTCGAGCAAATCCCAACATTTTTGTGTTGAGAACCCGAGTCTCCTTGTGTCCGAAGTTCCAAATTTTATGAACGAGAGAGAATGAGATGCGAAGACCTCACACCCAGTGGGAGGAGGGAGACCCAGTCATTCATAGAACTCGCACAGAACGAGAGAGAGAGAGAGAGAGTTTCTGGATCTACGTTTGTCGGAAAACATGGCGAGAGGGCCTCTCGCTTGTCACCTATGGATCTGTGTGTGTATTCTGCTCGTTGTCCATAGTAACTGTTTTTACCTTCCCGGTGTGGCACCCCAGGATTTCCAGAAGGTAATTCCATTTTTTTCTGCCACGTGTATCCATGTCAATTGCCTTTGTCATTGTGATTGAATATCGGGTCAGATCAGTGCCAGATCGTCTTGGTTTTATGATTTTTTCTCCCTTTCTTTACTTTTTTGGTTTGGAATCCTAGTTAATTTCTCATCTGGGTCATAGTAATTTTGATTTTCTGATAACATACGATGAGCTTGTCATCTTTCCTTATGTATATTGGCGAGATCCGAGCTTTTTTTCGTTGTTATATTTTGCATTTCAGGATTGTGGGTATGAAATCCTTGCTAACTAGCAGTTTATGTGTTCCAAGTGGCAGTTTTCCATTTGTTTTTCTTATACTAATTTGTATTCTTTATATAGTTCGGCCTAAAAATGATGTCCTTATCATGATAGGATTTGACTAGTGATGGTGATGTAATTATCAATATGGTGAGAGAACCCCATATCGTTCTTGGCTATTTTACAGTAATTCTGCCTCTATCATGTAATGGGAGGAAGTTATAGGAATTAGAAACGCGTTCTCTCACATAAACTGTTTATATATTGTCATTCTATATTTTCTGTACTGTAATTATATATTAATATATTATCACCTGAATTTGGCATTTCCTATACAGTTTCCAAGGTCTTATGCTGACATAATTCCCAGCTCCTTCACCTGATTCAATTATTGCACGGGAGATTTTCCTAATCATATTGTTATTATAATTATTTCTTAATCTTATGCTTATTGGTGGCAGGGGGATCCGTTGAAGGTGAAAGTGAACAAACTGAGTTCTACAAAAACACAGCTTCCTTACTCCTACTATACACTGGCTTATTGTCGTCCAGATAGTATTATTGACAGTGCAGAGAACCTTGGGGAAGTTCTTCGGGGTGATCGTATTGAAAACTCTCCCTATGTGGTGGGTTGAATTTTGTGGACAAATTATGACTTTCTTCCTTTTGTTTATTATGTTTAATTACTTAAAAGTTAAAATAATTTTATTCTTCCAGTTTAAAATGAGAGAACCTCAAATGTGCAATGTTGTCTGTCGTCTAACTCTTAATGCAAGTACAGCCAAAGAGTTCAAGGAGAAGATAGATGATGAGTATCGGGTGAACATGTGAGTCAGTAATGACCTTAAATTTTACTTTCACAGCTTTGTGCCTTTCGAGGCTTTCTGACATAAATTTTGGTATTCTATCCTTGAACCTTTGCAGGATTTTAGACAATCTTCCTTTGGTTGTTCCTCTACGAAGGCCTGATCAGGAATCTTCTATAGTGTATCTGCATGGCTTTCTTGTCGGTCTTAAAGGACAATATGCTGGAGTAAGTAACAGTACAATGACCTTAATTTTTAATCATTGATTTGAACCTAATTTGACCTTCTGCTCTCAATTATAAACAGAAAAAGGATGAAAAGTACTTTATCAACAACCACTTAACATTTGTGGTCAAGTATCATCCTGATCCAGTGACAGAGTTGTCAAGGATTGTAGGCTTTGAGGTTAAACCTTTCAGGTTGTATCATGATTTTTTCCTTTCTGAAGTTTATTAGTTTTTTGAGTAGTTGGTTTTGCTTGTAATTGACATTATTTCCATGAATATAGTGTAAATCATAAATACGAAGGTGAATGGAATGAGAAAACCCGCTTAACTACATGTGATCCTCATGCAAGAAAGATAGTCACCAGCTCTGAATCTCCTCAAGAGGTTGAAGACAAGAAGGAAATTATCTTTACATATGATGTTGAGTTCGAGGTTAGTTACTATAATTCATGGTAACTGAATTATTGCACATTGACGCTGAGGATTGGATTTTGGTCTTTTTTCCTTAACATCTGGAATTTAACCTTGTAGGAGAGTGATGTGAAGTGGGCATCTCGCTGGGATACCTATCTTCTAATGGGTGACGATCAAATTCACTGGTTTTCAATTGTTAACTCTTTAATGATTGTACTTTTCCTTTCGGGCATGGTGGCTATGATAATGTTGCGGACACTTTACCGTGACATCTCTAAGTATAACCAATTAGAGACCCAAGAAGAAGCCCAAGAAGAGACAGGATGGAAACTTGTCCATGGGGATGTTTTCAGGGCTCCATTAAACTCAGACTTACTCTGTGTATATGTTGGAACAGGTGTTCAGTTTTTTGGAATGATTCTTGTCACCATTATTTTTGCTGCCCTTGGATTTCTTTCCCCATCGAATAGAGGGGGCTTGATGACAGTCATGTTCTTGCTCTGGGTTTTTATGGGATTGTTCGCTGGATACTCTTCAGCACGTCTTTATAAGATATTTAAGGGAACAGAATGGAAAAAGCTCACTCTCAAGACAGCCTTTATGTTCCCTGCCACTGTCTTTGCAGTATTCTTTGTGCTAAATGCTCTAATTTGGGGCCAGAAGTCTTCTGGGGCTGTACCATTTGGAACAATGTTTACTCTGGTTTTCTTATGGTTTGGAATCTCAGTACCACTTGTCTTTCTTGGTGGCTATGTGAGTTTTAGAAAGCCAGCACCTGAGGATCCTGTCAAGACGAACAAAATCGCTAGGCAGATTCCAGAGCAAGCATGGTATATGAACCCAGTCTTCTCTGTTCTAATAGGAGGCATACTCCCATTTGGTGCTGTCTTCATCGAGCTTTTCTTCATTCTTACATCAATCTGGTTACATCAATTTTATTACATATTCGGTTTCTTGTTTATCGTGTTCATCATCCTTATTGTCACATGTGCTGAGATCTCAATTGTTCTCTGCTACTTCCAGCTATGTAGTGAAGACTATCTTTGGTGGTGGAGGTCCTATCTGACTGCAGGTTCCTCAGCACTCTACCTTTTCCTCTATACTGCTTTTTACTTCTTCACAAAGCTTGAGATCACAAAACCAGTATCTGGGGTTTTGTATTTTGGTTACATGCTGATTCTTTCATATGCTTTTTTTATGTTGACTGGCACAATTGGGTTCTATGCCTGCTTTTGGTTTACCAGGCTCATCTACTCCTCAGTGAAAATTGACTGATCCTACAATTTGAAAGAAATTGCTGGATTGTTGAATCTTTTTGGCGAGCTCTTCTTTTTATTTGGAACAGGGATTTGTGGGCATCTGTAGGCTAGAACATTGGTTCAAGTTTATAAAGGCCGTTAGTCACTTCAGTATAGGTTTTTTTCCAGTTCTAATTTGTTTAAACATTTTTTTCCAAGTATCCTTCTTCCCCAACCCTTCCTCTCTTGGGTTGAATATCCTCATTATTTTGTACGAGACATTCATGAAGGTGGTTGAGTAATCTTCCAGTCGTCGATACGTATGTCGAGGAGAAAAAGAAATTCTTGTAAGTGTTAAATGTACACCTTGATTTAGATCCTGTCTTGGGAAACCAAATCAATTTTTTTTGACTTTGTCAATGTCAAACTCGACATAAATCTTGTTCTAAATCACATGAATATCGCCGGCAGCTGTTCGTTTAAGCACTAACTTACGTATGCAGTGTAATGTGTAAGAGTAGTGTTATTTGCACAGCATTTCCTAGATCTGCACATATGACAGCATTTACATTAAATTCAGCTAAATTGGAATTGACCCACGTTAGATTTACTTAAATTTTAACTAGATTTTAAACTTCAGAATTTTTACACTTTTGGACACCAAATATCATTTCCTTAGTATAATAGGCTGCTAACTGGTTAATTGTCATGCTTCTTAATTACCTTTTGCTCTATTTACAATCTCCCAAGCGAAGACTAAGGCCTAGTAAAAGATATATCAGTGCACCAACCTTGGGACTAATTTGATACCTTAGAAAGGTTGCAGGAAAAATTAAAAGTTCTTAAGTAAATTTAGTATACAAAAGATAACTAGATTAAGTCAATCATAAAAAAATTTGTAAGTATTTCAAAAATTGAATTATACTTTGCACCAGCATAATAAACCTTGGTTAATTTCTTCGCATGGCCATGCCCTGACCTACAAGTGCGCAAGTCTGCATGCCTTGAGTTAAATATTTAAAGCAACGAAAAAGGATTCTAGGACTTGAAGAAAGGAAAAGAACAAAAATGTTGTACCTTAAAAAAAGGAAAAATTATAAGGATCCAAGTCTTGTAAAATTTGTAATAAGAAATCTTAAAAATTAAAATTATTTTTAAGAATTATAATTACCAAAAAGTTTTAAAAGATTTATTATTGGATTTAAGGGATTTATTATTGGAGGTAAAAAAGTTTTGTATTTTTCTACACCTAGTAATAAATCCCTAAATTCAATAATAAGTCTCAAAAAATATTATAGTAATTATGGTCTTTAAGGATAATTTTGATTTTAAATATTTTTTATTATAAATTTTATAAGATATGAGTTTTTAGATATAATTTATAAAAAAAACTTACAGAATTGAGGAGATGTGAGGGATATAATTTATAGCCTTTTTGGTTGTTTACCTCGGGATGATAATCACCGTGGATGTAGTTTGTCAACAGTCAATATGGAAATGAAACATGTTTGAACCTTGGCTCAGGACAAAAAATCTTCGAAGAGGAAAATCTATTTTGAGGGCAGGGCCTCTGCCCTGTTTGCCTAGTTATAACGTCTTCAAATAAATCTTCTTTGACACTGCATACCATAGAGGTGGAACCCATATGAAACTTATTAAATAGGGCCCACTTGTACTTTTTTCGTAATGCAGAGACTAGGGGTTTAAAATGCCTAAATGAGTAGATTAAGAGAAAGTTGTGGACTAAATTTTTTTAAAATTTGTCTAACTTGATCAGATAGAACTTTCCATCAACCATTAAGTATAGTAAGAAATATTAAGGGAGAATCAGAAAGAAATTGTATAAGAGTTCTATTAGGATTTAATTAATTGATTCATAATTTCAATTTTGTTCATTTTTAGTTTTTAATAAATTAATTTTAGGTTTCAATTGACTAACGAGAGTTTTCAGTTGATTGATAAGAGTTTTTTTTTTTAAATTTTTAGTTAACTTCTTTCCTACAACCTATCTAAAATAACAGGTTTTAAAATTATAATAAGTTGTATTTGTACTATAGAGGTCAACAAGGTAATCCTTCTACTAACACAACTTCTAATTCAATACTAAGTTTATTGAAATCTATTTGACAACTTTATTAGTGTAACTTTTAGTATTATCTTATATTCACTAAAACTTAAAAGCACTTTGCAAAATTTAAAAACCTATCTACACTCAACATTTTGTCATGAAATTAGGTACACATTCTCTTATACATCCTAAGATTATGCTATAAAATTTTCAGCCACCAATTCATGCCATAAATACATTATTCACCAATTTAAAACCTATGTGATCCTAAAATATTGTCCATCATTCTAACTAGTGCATTCAAATATGCATACCAAGATTTGTTTGCTCTAAACATGTACATCCCAGGAATTTTCTAGATTACATTTGATCTAATAAAAATATATACATAGCTAAAAGAGAAACTTGTAACTATTTCACATTAATGCACTGCATTATATCTCAAGTAATAAGCTATACAAAGCTTTGGTTTCCATCACTTGCTACTCTATTCTTTCACTTGGAAGGTTTTAAAAAAAACAATGGCAAATTATGGTAAGATTATAAAATCCTAATAGTTAGCATAGTTTATAAAAGGATAAAAGCACAAATATGAGTATTTTTAGGATTTTCAACACAAATATGAGTATTTTCAGGATTTTCAATGAACTAAAATTAAAACCAATTTCAAACATGTGTCTTAAAAGCTTAAAACCATAATACAATTCAAAAAATTTCTAACTAACAATGAATTTGATAATTCATGCTATGTATCAATTTTTACTTGGATTTTAATTTGATTTCCTTCCCAATGCAATCCTATACTTGCAATGAAGTATCTCTAGTTAATGGCTAACAACTTGAGATAAACTTTATTTGACTTCTAATCCCATTACATAGGCTCTTATCTGTAGCAAATGTGAGTCCTACTTGGCTCTTATCCATAGCAGGGGTGAACTTTACTTGCTCTTAACCACTTGCAGCATATCAAACATGAGTAACCAAATCATACATAACAATTCAACACAATTTATATCATCAACTCATTCGAAAAGTAATCACAATCAAATTCAAATTAGCAACAAATAAATACAAATTGAATATATCATAAAACACTTTGGATTTGCCATTAAGAACAACTAAAACATTCAACTCTTGCTAATTACTAATTATCTCAATGATTTGCCAATTGTTTTCTTCTTCTTTAAGGAGTCCCTTTTTACTTACCTAAGAGAATTCTTGCCTATACATCAAATTTGTAGCATAATTACTCAATAATTAATGAAATGAAAAAACTCTTAAGCTATCTAACACAAGAAATTACCTATGCACCAATTTTCTCTCACTCTGTACCTCACTCCTTCAATTCAGCCATGCTTACTAAAAAAAAAAAGAAAGAGAAATTTTATGGATTAGCCAAAGGTGTGATTAACAAGAGAGGAAAAATCTTTACTTCAATTCCTCTTCTTCTTTTTCCACTCCAAAGATGGCTTCCTTCACTTACTAAGGATCCAAAATCAAAATCTAATTAAACAATTCAAAATCAAAAGGTAGCTAAAAGAATTTTCTACATTTCATTCTTTTATCATTAAGGGAAAAGGAGAATTGGAAATACCTCATGCACAAGCTTTTTTTTTTCTTCTCTCCTCCTTTCAACAATGGCTAAATTCCTCCTTCTTTCTCTCTCACTCTCTTTTCAGCCAACACAATCGAAGAAGTTGTTGGTGGATGTTGGATGACTATATGGCTAATTGACTTAGTGTGGGTTTGTGTGAGTGGAGGCAAGTGGGAATATAATAGTATATCCTATTACTTTCACACTTTACTTCCCACACTTCCTTACTTTAGCCCTAAGATGAAACAAAAGGGATTATGATAGAAGTGAGGCAAAGGTTTGGTATGGCTACATCTTGGGAAATATGTAAGCCACATTTAATTGTAATGGGATAGTAGAGGCATATGAGTGTAGTCAGAGAGAGTATTGCCTTGCTCAATGTCATTAGATTAGGATGGGTTGAATCTTTTCAAATAACACTACCCTAAGGTCAAAGATCCTCCTTACTCTCTTTTGGTCAGAAACTAATAAGAATGAAAAGGTTAAGATACCTGAGACTTATTCCTACGGAGTCCTAGAAACCTTCAACAAGATGACACTTTGCCTGGGATTGGCTAAGAACAAGAAATGTTGGGCAAGTGGATAAGACCCTAAGAGAACTCGTCCCTTAGAACCCTAGCCTTGAGATGCCATAAAGGAAGATCACTCTTTTGATAAGTCACTTATATTCTAAAAAAGAACACACAGAAGTAAGAATTTTCACAATGAGAAATATAATTTTGAATTCATTTAAGTCTCTCCTGCAAATACAATAGGTGGCCTATTAAATAGGCATAAAAGAAAACCCTAAATCTAACTTAATCTATAAGAATATTCCCTAAAGTGGTCATGCATTTAGAAGGAATTATTATAAAAAATCCTAAGGAAAAGGAAATAAAGTAGTCTACAAGTTTTCAGCAACTAAGAAAATGAAAACAACTAAAAGCTGAAGCTTAATTCCTAAACCTTGACCAAATAGCCTTATTCAAACTAATGGGAGTGGAAAGTAATTAAAAGACATCTTAATCAGATTTGGAGCTCATATTCACCTCACTTTCTTTGGCCATGTGATTTGCACATGCCTTTTAATTGATTTCTTTAAGTTGGACTCTATTTGGACCTTGCAGCATGTCTTGTTGGGTTTGGACAATGAGGATCACGTCCCATTAAGCCGTGTAACTCTTCAGATTGATTAAAAAATATGAGCTCAAGCTCTTGAACTTCTTGGACAATGCAACTTAAAGCTTGCTTCATGTCTTAAACTCTTTCTTTAGTCATTGGGCCTCCTATGCCTTGTAATGAGTCTATTTGCTTGTTGGGCTCTCTTGCACGTCTTCCATGCTCTTTTAGGTCATCACACCATGCTCCCTTGTCTCCAAACTCACGAGCCCCTTCATCATTCCCTCCCTTTTCAAAAGAATTTGTCCTTGAATTTGCATAATCAAAGGGAGATAAATCAATTATATTGAATGTAGTACTAATATTTTCATAAGAGCTAGGCAAATAAATTTTATATGCATTGTCATTAATTTTTTCTAAAACTTGGAAAGGTCCATCCCTTCTAGGTTGCAATTTTGACTTTCGTTTCTTGGGGTTTAAATACCACACACCTTTGACCCTTATTAGCATGCTTGGCATATTGTTCATTCTTCCTCTCACTATTAGCCTTGACTTTGGCATGTAATTCCTGCACAAACTTAACTTTCTTCAAACCATCAAAATTAGCAAACTCATTAGAAGGTAAAGGAAGAATATCAAGAGGGGTTAAAGGATTAAAACCATAGACAACCTCAAATGGAGAAAATGAAGTAGAAGAGTGTACTGTTATATTATACACAAATTCAATGTGAGACAAGTGTTTTTCCCAATTCTTCAAGTTTTTTTTGAATGATAGAACGAAGCAAAATAGTAAGACTAGGATTCATAACTTCAGTTTACCTATCTATTTGAGGATGTGCCACAGTAGAAAATAACAACAACAATTTAGTTCCTAACTTATTTCACAAAGTTCTCCAAAAATGGCTAAGGAATTTTACATCTCTATCATTCAAAATAGATTTAGGTAAACCATGCAACCTCACAATTTCTTTAGAGAACAAGTCAGCAATGTGTATGGCATCATTAGTTTTTGAACATGCAATAAAGTGTGCCATTTTGCTAAACCTATCAACCACAACAAAAATACTATTTTTCCCACTTTGAGATCTAGGTAAGCCTAACACAAAATCCATAGAAATATCAGTTCAAGGTTAGGAAGGCATGGGGAGGGGAGAATACAAACCATGGATTGAACTTTAGATTTTGCATGCTTACATGTCACACATCTATCACAAACAGTAATTACATCTTTTCTCATGCTTGGCTAATAAAAATGTTCATGTAAAAGAGCTAAAGTTTTCTCCACACCAAAGTGTCCCATCAAAACACCACCGTGAGTCTCTTTAACAAACAATTCACGTATAGAACAAGATGGAATACATAATTTATCTATCTTAAACAAAAATTCATCAAATATGTAAAAGTCATTAAAACCATGTTTCTCACACAATTTTTAGATTTCACCAAAGTCACAATCAGATTTATACATGCTTTTAACATCTCAAAACTAAGTAATCTAGTATGCAATGAGGTAAGAAGACTATATCTCCTAGATAATGCATCGGCCATAACATTCTCTTTACCCTTTTTATGCTTAATGACATAAGAAAAAGTTTCAATGAATTTAAACCATCTAGCATGTCTCTTGTTCAATTTACCTTGAGACTTAAAAATTTTCAAGCTTTCATGATTAGAATGTATAATAAATTCTTTTGGTCACAAATAATGTTACCAAATCTCTAAGGTTCTTTTTAAAGCATACAACTCTTTATTATAAGTGGAATAATTTAAAGTATCTCCACTTAATTTTTCACTAAAGAAAGCAATGGGTTTAGAATCTTGCATTAAAACAGCCCTAATTCCAATTCCATATGCATTACATTCAATTTCAAAAACTTTAAAAAAATTAGGTAAAATAAGTAAAAGAGCATTAGTTAATTTTTCTTTCAAAGTGCTGAAGGCAACCTTTTGTGTTTCACCCTACTTGAAAATCACATTTTTCTTTACCAAATCATTTAAAGGTGCAGCAATAGAGGAGAAGTCCCCCACAAAACGTCTATAGAAGCTAGCCAAGCCATGGAAACTCCTCACTTCATTTGCATTCTTTGGTGCAGGCCATTCACGGATAGCTTTCATCTTGTCTTCATCCACACAAATCCCTTGAGCACCTATAACAAATCCAAGAAACACAACAGAATCCAAGTAAAAAGAATACTTTTCTAAATTTGCATAAAGTTTATTCTCCCTAAGAATGCAAAAGACCTTATGCAAATGACAAAGGTGATCATCTAAACTCTTGTTGTCAATTAAAATATCATCAAAATAAATAACAACAAACTTTTCAATGAGAGAATGAAAAACATGATTCATTAAACTCATAATTGTACTAGGTCCATTAGTTAATCCAAATGATATAACTAACCATTAATATAATCTAAACTTAGTTTTAAATGCAGTTTTCCATTCATCACCTTCTTTCATTCTAATTTGATGATATCTACTCCTAAGATCAATTTTAGAAAATAAAGATGCGTCATGCAACTCATCAAGTATATCATCTAATTTAGGAAGGGGATAATGATACTTAACCATGATTTTATTAATGGCTCTACAATCTATACATATTCTCCACTTGCCATCCTTCTTGGGCACTAAGATCACTGAAACCGCATAAGGACTTAAGCACTCTCTCTAATAAAGCCTTTCTTCATGAGCTCTTCAACTTGGCATTGGATCTCCTTAGTTTCTTTCGGATTGGCTCTATATGCTAGTCTATCAGGAATGGATGCTCCGAGGATGAAATCTATACGATACTCAATGCCTTTCAAAGGGGACAAACCATCAAGAATTTCTTTCGAAAACAAATTACCAAAATCTTGCAAAAGAGACACAACATTAAAGGGCAAAGAGGAATCAAGTTCATTAGTAGAAAAATAAAATTCCTTGTACAAGAGTATAAGTACTTGTTCATTAGCCAACATAGCTCTCTTAATCTCTCTTTTTCTAGAAAATAAACTTACTTTCTTTTCATCAATTTTCTTACTTCATGCTTTTTCTTTTCACTTACTTTCTTTTCTTTTTCTCTCTTTTTTCTTTCTTTCCTCTCTTTCTCTCTCAATTTGCACTCTTTTTCAATTCTAAGTTGATCCTCATAAGCTTGCATGGGTCTAAGAGGAGTAAACACAATAGTTTTACCATTGAAAGAAAAAGAGTAGCAATTTTATATTTATCATGCTTAACACGTCTATCAAATTGCCATGGCCTACCAAGCAAAATATGTCTAGCATACATAGGAGTTACATCACACAAGACTTCATCATGATAATTACTAATAGAAAAAGAAATTAACACTTGCTTAATAACTTTAATTTCACCACAATCATTAAGCCATTGCAACTTATAAGGATTAGGATGCTTTAAAGTAGGAAAATTCAATTTTTCAACAAGCAAGATATTAACAACATTTGTACAACTACCACCATCAATAATCATGCTACATACAAAACATCTAATATGAAAAATGTGCTCACGTTGCTCTTTCTCATTATCTTCCTTGGGTTGAATATTTAAAGCATGCATAAACATCAAAGCCTCTCTATGCACGGGCTCACTAAGCTCTAACTCAGAATCCTCCACCAATGATGGCATACTTTCATCGGAATCTTCATCACTAGTCTCTTCACTAACTACATCACCATTCTCAAGCAAAATCATAGTTTCCTTGTTTGGACATTGCGAAGAGATGTGACCAAAACCTTGACATTTAAAATACTTAATTTTTGAAGTAAAAGTAGAAAAAGAAGAGTTAAAGTCATACTTACCTTTAGGAGGTGGATTTGAACTTTTAGGCTTTGCTTCGTCCTTTGGCTTGCTTTCTTTAGATTTGAAGGAGGATTTAGAATCCTTCAAACCTTGATTCCAAGAACTAGAACCAGCAGTAAGTCTAAATTTTTGTTGAGATTTAAGTTATTTCTCCATTTTAATAGCTTTGTGTAAAAGCTCTTCCATGTTAACATAATGTTGGAGATCAACAATTGTAGCAATTTTAGGGTGCAAACCATCTATGAATCTTGCCATGGTTGCCTCTTTGTCTTCCTTAAGATTGACTCTAATCATAGTCATTTCCATTTCTTGATAATACTCCTCAACACTCATGGAGCCTTGTCTCAATTTCTATAATTTCTTGTGCAAATCCCGATAGTAATAACTAGGGACAAATTTCTTTCTCATAGTGATTTTCATCTCTTGCCAAGTCTGAATTGGAGGCTCTCCATTTTACCTTTTATTGATGAGAAGTTAATTCCACCAAATGCTAGCATAATTAGAAAATTCAACAACTACCAATTTCACTTTTTGCTCTTTAGAATAACGATGGCACTAAAAAACGTGCTCAACCTTTTTTTCCCATTCCAAATAAAGCTCTAGATCATTCTTCCCTTGAAAGGAGGGAATTTTCATTTTGATGTTGCCTAGACCATGCTCCTCACGTGGGGGAGCTTGCTTGTGCCTCCTTGGAATGAAATCATTAAAAATTCTCCTTCATACTTCTCTTTAAGATCATGCCTTTTTGGAGTTTTAGAGTTAGGTGGAGATTCAAAATCATCCAATCTTACATTGAGCCTTTTGAATTGCTTATAGACACTCTTCATGAAAACTTTAAGATCAACATCATTAGGCTCATTTTCAACCATTTTACAACTTGAAATATTAGTGGATAGAATAGAAAAAATTAATATGAAGTAGGACCTCACACACTCTTCTCACATGTATCACTAAAAATATTACAGATCCACTCGTGTTTCATTCAAAATTTGGCTTTTATCTTTAATATGACATTCTTGCCTTTTACCACTCACTTGCTTCTTTTTAGTGCTTTTAGTTAGAAATAAAACAAATTAGTAGGAGCAAAGAGTAAAGTAGCAATCCTAAAACTAAAAAATTCTAAGTTAAAATCCTCAAAAAGTTAAAAGAAAAAGAGGCAAGGTGTAGTAATAATAATGCAAAAGAAAAAAAAGAAAAAACGTGCAACAAATTGAAGAAAAGAAAGAAATTAAAACAAAAAGGAAAAAGGAGGAAGGAAAATGCAACAACAGTAGAGGAAAGAAAGTAGGTTCAGCAAAATGAAATTTAGAAAGTGGATATGAGAGGGAGAGGTAAAATCATGTTTTAAACTTGATCAAGGAAGGAGAGAGGCACAACTTGAAGGATTTGGAAAGAAAACAATGAGATCTAAAGCAAAAAGGAAAGAAAGAAAGTCATTAAATTTGAAAATATGAAGGAATAAGAATTAGGAAAGAAACAGATTATAAAGCAAATAAGAATTAAGAAGGGTACGGATCAGCAAACAAGAAATTTGGAAAGAAAAAAAAGGAAAGAATAAAAAAAGAAAGTAGAATTCAATTTAGGAAATTTGAAAGCATACCACTCAAGTTTACAGAATTAAGAAAGTGATTGCTGCTTGTAATGTAAGTTTTTCACAAATTAACAACTTTCTACAACTTGCAACTCAAGTTAGTCAAAATAAAAACTTTTTAAATAGGAGACTAATTGGATGCCAAGCAATTGCAACCAATCACAATGAAATAGGAAATTTCTTACTTAAATGCAAAAGAAAAGAACTTGATAGCTACTCAACATAAAATTGGAAACTCTTTTTTTTTGTTCCTTTCATTCTTCTTTTTTTTTTTTGAATTTTTTTTTTTAGTATCACACACACTTTTTTTTAAAATGAAACAAAAATGAAAATCTGGTAAAAAGGGACAAAACTCATACACAAATTAGCAAATCACCAGAAAACAGACTATGGATGGTAAGAAAAGGAGGATGGAGGCATACAACAACGAAAGAAGGAAGAAGATGGAAGATAAGTCAAGAAATCATAGCATAGGAAACAAGCAAAACAAGAAGAAAAAGAAGAAGAAGAAGAAGAAGAAGAAGAAGAATGGAATAGAAGATACTAAAAATGATGCCTTGAGTTATAGCAACCTAAGCTCTGATACCAAATGATGATTGACCATGTAGGAATAAGTCCTAGGAATTTTCAACAAGATAACACTTTGCCCAGGACAGGTTAGGAACAAGAAATGTTGGTTAAGTGGATAAGACTCTAAGAGAACTCGTCTCTTAGAACCTTAGCCTTGAGATGCCACAAAGGAAGACCACTCCTTTGATATGTCACTTGTATTCTAAAGAAGAACACATAGAAATAAGAATTCTCACAATGAAAAGTAAAATTATGAATTCATTCAAGTCTCTTTAGCAAGTATAATAGGTAGCTTATTAAATAGGAATAAAAGAAAATCCTAAACCTAACTTAATCTCTAACAATACTTCCTAAAGTAGCGTTCATACATCATGCATTTAGAAGGAATTATTATAAGAAATCCTAAGGAAAAGGAAATAAAGTAGTTTACAAGTTTTCAGCAATAAAGAAAATGGAAACAAATAAAATCTGAAGCTTAATTCTTAAGTCTTGACCAAATAGCCTTATTCAAACTAATAGAAATGGAAACTAATTAAAAATAATTAAAAGACATCCTAATTAGATTTGGAGCTCATATTCGCATCACTTTTTATGGCCATGTGATTTGCACAAGCTTTTTAATTGATTTCTTTAAGTTGGACTCCATTTGGACATTGCAGCATGTCTTGTTGGGCTTGGACAATGAGGATCACATCCCTTGGGCCTTGTAACTCTTCAAGTTGATACAAAAACATGGGTTCAAGCTCTTGAACTTCTTGGACAAGGCGACTCAAAGCTTGCTTCATGTCTTTAGCTCTTCCTCTAGTCATTAGGCCTCTTATGCCTTGTAATGGGTCCATTTGCTTGTTGGGCTCTCTTACACGTCCTCCATGCTCTTTTAGGCCATCACACCATGCTCCCCTGTCTCCAAACTCATGGGCCCCTTCATCACCTCGTGGCACAATTATGGTGGTAGGTAGGGAATTTACATTTCAATAATAACAGTAATAAATAAGGTGTTAGTAATAAGATGATAATAGTGTTAGTTCATCTAGTAGCCATCCAATAAGATTCATTTTGCAAGAATAAAAGGTGAGCATTACTACAGAGAGCAATATTTAAAAAAAGGTTTCTAATTAAACATTATTATTTACAATATTGAATTATGCTTTACATTAATGGGAGACAAGTCATTTATACAAAAGTAACTCCTAATAAGACAAAAATAACACTATTATTGAATTTCTATCTTCAAGCAACATAGCATGATTTCATGACTCTTTTTACTAGACTAAGAACATGCATGATCTATTTTCACAAATAACAAAGGACATGATTCGCCAAAATAAGTGCATGACTCATGACTTTAATAAATATAACAAATTAATACACATATTGAAAGTTATCCTTCTAGCCATATTTTGATAAGAAGAAGGAAAATTTGCTTAATTTCTTATAAACATATATTTTTTTTTGTCACATATATGATGAGTATAGATTTATCTTTTATTGTGAATATTTTGATAATACTTTTTGTACAAGTATCAGAATTTCATCATATTTTTAATATTGTGTAGAGTGATTGAATTTAAGCTTTTAGACTATAAGGCTTTTGATTGCTTGCAATGGCATCAACAATTTACTCTTCCTCATCGAACTTTTATATCTTAATGATTCTTCTACTTGGCAAATCCAGATTTTGAAATTTTCTTAAATCATAGAGTATCTTGTTGACAGCTTCATGTTGATCAGGAATAGCTTTATAGTCACATGGCAAGGATGTACAAAAAATTCTTCTGCCATCTATTTCTCTGAATTCTATACTATCATATAGCAATTTAGCTTCATCTTTTAAACTTATAAAACTTTTTATTGCAAAATTGTCAAAAGAAAATTGATCTATAACAAAGTGACTATGGTCATGGTGTTCATGATTAATATAACCATTTTGCTATGTGTTCACTAAACTCAAAATTTAATAAAGTTGAAAGAATCTTCTTTTAATTCTTTCACTGATAACACTAAAAATGTAAATAGTATAGTATTTTAAAAAAAATTATCATTCTTTATAACAAAATAAATCATAATATTGATAAAACATCAAAAAATTATAGAGTTGCTCCCATATTTGATTTTGAAAAGTAATCTCATCAACAATACCCTACTCAATATCTAAAATATTCTTGGTATCATAGTTAAGAAAAATATGTAATTTAAAAGTGAAATGTTCTATTCAAAATTTTTACTTAAACCTTTAAATTGGTTAAATTCAATGTGTCCTATGATTAAAGTATATACATGTGATGGTAAAATCTTTTTAACTTTTTCAAAACGATAAATTCTTTTAATTTTTTCAAAGACAAGATTTTCTTGTTCATTCAATAGATTTATCAAATTCATGATGGATTTAATATGAACAAAATTAGTAATTTAGTATAATCATAACCATTTTTGTAATATTTTTCAAAATAAGTTCTTTTAACTATTTTTGATATTTTTCAAAAAGCTTTTTGGTGAGATTTGTCAAATTTTTCTTGAATTGCCTTTCTTTCCCTCTATATGCCTTTCCCATATAGCATAATATACTCATAAAATTGAGAAGATAAAATCAAGTTGTAGAAATATAAAATTTGTTTATCTTCGTAATCTTGAGAAGATATAAGTAATTTTGTTGCTTTTTGCAATACATCTTTGAAACTTTGTGATTTCCAAGGATTTTGAGAATATTAAGGTTATTGAGAATTTTGAGAAAATAGACTCTAATTCTTGGGCAGAACTAGGCATATATTGAAATGATAATGGGACATAAAACTATTATGAGACTAGTGTAAGATTTATACTTGGCATTTAAAGTGTTTTTTGAGATTCATCTCGTTATTTTTTGGAATTCTTTTTATCGAAATCTATCTTTTAATTGAAGATTTTTTTCCTTTATTTATGGTTAGAACTTTTGCTTAAATAATCTACAAGAAAAACATCAAATTTATATTGACAAATAAAATTGTACCAAATCTAATCTTTTTTGGATTTTCATCATTTCTCTTATTTTTAAAAAAGTTTTTAACTAATTGATTAATAGATATAATAATAAAATTTTCATAAGCTAAATAAATATAAAAATGTTTAATTTCATTTTTTGTGACTAATAACTTTTTTCCATAAGTTGTATTTTTTATTTCATTTGGTTTAAATTTATTAGAATTATATCCATATACTAATTCTTCAATACTTGCTTTGAAATTAATAAGTGCACCTTGATATTTGTCACTAGCATTTGTTTATAAAATTAATTTATTTTCTATTTTAAGAAAGTAAATAGTAGGTAAATGATTAATTTCCTCTTTTATCTTCTTAATTATCTCTATATTTTCTTTTTTCCATTCAAATATTCTATTCTTTTTTAATTTGTCTAACAAATATTTTTCTATATTAGAAAGATTTTTAATAAAATTTCGACCATAATTAAGAATTCTAAAATACGTTGTAATTTTTTTTAATTTATTAATTCATCAAGAAAATTTTTTATTTTTGAAATAATATGATCTTGAAATTTTATTCCAAACTTTGTTAATCTTAATCTTAAATATTCAATATCATTTTTGTCTACTTTGATCTTTTTTGGATTGAGAATTATTCCTACTTTTTAAATTTATTAAATACTTGTTTTAGGTGTCTTTTATAATATTTTTCTATATTAAAGAAAATCAAAATGTCATATAAATAGACTACACAAAAATTTTTAAGATCTATAAAGATTCTATCTATCCATCTTTAAAAAATTTATGGAGCTACACAAATGTTTTAATTACACAAATTAAACAAGCTAAAATATTTGGTAAGTTTGATTGTAAATTTGGTTATTATCAAATTAAGTTAATTAAAAATTTAAAACCTATAGATTATTGTCAAATTCTAGATTCTAGCTTAATTTTTATAGTTAATTACCATTCTAGCTTAGCCTCTTCTTAGTTTTGCATGGTTTCTTATCATAAAAGCAAGACTTATGTGTGGACTATTTGTTGGTTCACTTAATCCTTTTTTTAAACAATTCTTGAATTTGAATTTTAAATTCACCTATATCTTGTTTAGTATAGACCATAGGTTTGACTGTAATTATTTTATTAGAATCTTTTAATTTTAATTCACAATATCTAGAATTTCTAGAAATCAACTTTAATGGGTTGTCACTTAAATTTTCTTTTAACATTGGATAAATCCAATGTTTAATATCCAATTCATACATCTTTTCTTCCTTTGTTTGAATATAGAAGTATTTATCACATATGTATATGTGTGTATATATTTATATATTTTACTAGAGGTATTAGCATTTTCAATCCCCTCTTTTCAAGATATACTTTATTATGATATATTTCTATTGGATAATATTTTTTTTAAAGAAGTTTGTTTGTGAAAGAAAATCTTCATTTATAAAAGAAAAACATAATGCTTTTGGTATAAGAAATTTATTATTTCTTAATCATATTGAAATATTATTAACCTTATTTTCTATTAAAGTTTTTCTTCCATTTATTGCTTTGGCCATTATAGGTCTTTTAAACTTTTTTTTTTAATTTTCTATTGGTAAAGAATTTGTAATAACCGAAAAAAAAAGAAAAGGAGGGGGGGTTAATAATAATAATAAATATAATATATATGAAAAATAAAATGAAAAAGAAGCATTTTTCTTTACCCGTTGCTTTCCTTCTCGTCGCTTTTCACTGGTCATTTGGTTTTGTTTTGGTTTCATTTTTCTGCTGCTCTGGTTCCTTCGTCCTTCCCTTGCAAGCTGAATCCTCAGCTCCTCCTTCTATGTTTAAGCACCAGAAATCACCTCCCTAGCTTCGTTCAGACGATTGAAGCAAATCCCCCTGCTATTCCGTCGCTGGTGTCCCGTTGCCTCTCCTTTCCATCGCGTCAGTTCTGCTCCTTCAAGCTCCCTTGTTCCTTCATCGTTCGAGCTACCATTTCCTCCTTCCCCTTCGGAGAAGCCCCTCCGGTGTCGTGGTGGTCTTCCCGTGCCTTCTTGCTACCGGTTCGAGCGTTGGAAATCGCGAATTGGTCCGAAGCTTTGCAACCCAAGGTGAGCTCCGATTTTTCGTTCAAGCTTCATTCCTATGGCTTGGTTCGACTATTACAGTTTTTCCCTTCTATTTTCCAGCGTGTCCTAGCGTGGTAGAGGGAAAAGAGGGGTTGGAGCTCTTGCCTTGCTAGGTTGGCCGAAAAATAGAAGGAAAAATTTGGGGATTTTGGAATAAGGCTTCCTAAGTGTGTTATTCTGGTATAAATCTTCAATTTTCCTTCCCTAGAAATGAATTTGAAACTTAAGGGATGAAAGAGTTATAGTATGGAAGAACAAATTGGTTGAAAAATTTTATTGAATTAGACAAATGCTTAAAGTTATGGTTGTTCTGTGTTGTGTACTGATTTGGCAAGTTTGGTGCTAATAGGAAGCTCTGTGGACATCGATAGTTGCAAGGAGCTAAATCTTGAGGAGGAATGAGTACCCGTTAGTTTTCGACATCATTGTGAGTAGAAAATGATTGCAATAGTTTTTGTGCTTTTCTACTACTATATGTACCCATTTGCAAGGGGTAATCTAAAGTCCTTATGGTGTTGCAATAGAGGGTAACTTAGAATTTGTGGTGGTATATGTGCCGTCCTTGTCTGACCTCGTCCTATACTCTCCCTTACATGGAGGAAATTCCATGTGGAAATTTGCTTAGTCTTGACTCATTAATTAGGAAGCGAGGTGTTATGAAAAATTACTAAGCATGCTTCTTGATGGACCGTTGGTGAGGTCTGGATTGTGTTATGAGTTGGATGGCTTGAGTTCTTTACGCTCTTTTAAACTATATATATACATATGTTCACACCACATTTCCTAAAGAAAATTATATACACACCCCCAAATATATATATATATATATATATGCATTTGATTCTTGATCAGTTCTTAAAGACGCTCACTTTCTTTTCTTTACATCACCTTAGCTTGTGTGGATAGAATAGTGGCATTTAATTAGTTACACTCATGATGATCTGTGTAGGTATTTAACTGTCCAATCAGTCCCTCCCTTTCTATTTCTCTCTTTCTTTCTTTCTCTCTTTTCTTTCCCTTTTTTTTTTTTTTCTTTCTTTCTATTTCTCTCAAACTATGATGCTTTATTTCATTATTGAGTAGTATCCCTTACTTGTCCTAAGTGTTACGTCATATGCATTAATGATCCATTATTCAATTGAAGTGACAAACGAGTATTGCTTATTTTATTTTGTCTTACTATGCATGGGTTACCAGTTCTTAGTATACCACCTGGTACTTAAGGTGAGATCTGGGTAGATAAGGAGCTACCCGTTAGGTGTAGCCACCCCTCGGGGGTAAGGAGCTGCCAACGAGGTGAAGCCACCCCAGAAACCTGGCTATAGCATGTACTAGTAGTGGTAAAGGAGCGGCCCGTTAGGTGTAGCCACCCCTGAGAGGAGTAAGGAGCTGCCAACGAAGCGAAGCCGCCACTAACATTGGCCAAACTAACTGTTTTTAATTATTGTAATTATTTATCTACTCACTGAGTTGGCTCACTCCTTTAATCGTAATTTTTTTTTTCAGATAGCGTTACAGGATCTGATCCGCCTCCCTCATCGTAGGTTCTGAGGCGTAGTGGCGATGAGCCCTTTTTTTAGAGCTGGGGCTTGGTTATTATTTTGTGGTGCTATTGTCTATTGTAATTGATAGAAAAATGCATTGTAAATATTTTCAAAAATAGGACAAATGGTTGTAGGTTTCGTTTTCCCCTTCCCAATTTTGGTTCCTTGATGTTTTGAATGACTGGTTGAGGAGAGCGAAGCTCTCCGTTGCTGTATAAGTTGAAATTTGGCTGTTTGTAGAAATTTGGAATGTCCTATTTATAGGGGGTATTCTGCCGAAATTTCTATAAAAAGTTAGTGTATAAAGAAAAGATATATATGTCTATATCTAATGAGACAGGGTTAAAGTAATCAAGTATGCTGTAGCTAAGAATCTTGTATGGGTTCCCCGTGTTGGTTACCCCTTCTCTCAGGGAGTGGGGTGTGACAGAATTGCTTTTAAAAATACTTGTTGTAGTACTTGTATTTATTAAAATATTTAAATGATATTGTTTATATTCTTTAAATTTAAAATATCTTGATACGTAAGTATAGTATTTTTTTATTTTGATTATAAAAGAGTATTTCTTCATCTTTTAATTTGACTAGTGATACCACTTTCGTATTTTCTCTTCTAATAGAGTTTTTATTAGAAAAAAATACATATCTACGAATTGTTTGAATTTTTAGATTTATAGTCATTTTCATCTTAATTAGAAGAATTTATCAGCATAAACCTAGTTATTTTATTTCCTACAAAGGTTCTTTTTGTCTTTTAAGTATAGATGTAATCTTAAAGCGATCTATAAGTTGATGTTCTTGTTTGTCGGTAACTTCATCTAGTAACCATCCAAGTATTTCTAAATATCTAATATTTATTAATTTGAGTAGGATATCAATAACAAATTTTCATGGTTTGAAAATTTCAATTGTTTGATTATTTATCTTTTTAATAGATATTTTGGTTATATTAATTAACTTATGGATTGCTTTCCATTTGACAATCAAACTATAACTATATTTTTCATAGTAATATATTTTGTTTAAATCTTTAATGTTACAGTGTTTTGTATATTGAAATATATAATTGAAATAAAATAATTTGATTTTACTTTAAACCAAATTAGGAACTCATGACACTCAAATAAGCTAAACACTACATAGAATGATCAAATTTATATTTTTTATCGTAGGATTCAAGAGTCAAAAGCAAAAGAAGCTTTAAAGAGGATGGATAATAGTAAAGCAGTAAGATCAGATAATATACCTATTGAAGTGTGAAAGGGTTTAAGAGTGAAAGGTATAAGTTGGCTCATAAAGTTATTTAATAAGATAATGAGATTCAAGAGAATGTCAGACGAGTAGAGAAGAAGTACTTTAATTTCTATTTATAAAAATAAGGAGGACATACAAAACTGTGCAAATTATAGAGAAATTAAACTTATGAGCCATATTATAAAGCTATGGGAGAAGGTTATTAAGTGGAAATTAATGCAAGATACTCAAATTACAGAGAATCAATTTAGTTTCATGCTTAATAGGTAAACCATGGAAGTGATATACTTGTTACTAAAATTGATGGAGAAATATCAAACAAATAAAAAAGACTTGTATATGGTGTTTATTGATTTAGAGAAGACATATGATAAGGTGTCAAGAGATTTTTTGTGGAAGGCTTTGGAGAAAAAAGAAGTTCGCATTATTTATATTCGAACAATTTAGAATATGTATGATTAGGCTACAACTAGTGTGAGAACACAAAGTGGACTTATCAAAAAATTTTCGATAACTATTGGCCTACATTATGGGGTCAACTTTGACTCCTATCTTTTTACTTTAGTTTTATATGCGTTTACTAAATATATCCAACAGCTAGTGCCACAGTGCATGCTCTTTGCAGATAATATAGTTCTAATTAGGGAATTGAGAGAAGAAATAAATGAGAAGTTAGAGATGTGAAGATTAGTTTTGGAAACACATGAATTTTGTTTAAATAGAAGTAAAACGGAACATATATAATGTAAATTTAGCAAGAAATGCATTAATTCTAGCATAGAAGTAAAAATCGGAGAACACACCATACCCCAAGTCATTCGATTTAAATATCTTGAGTCTATCATACAATAAGATGGGAAAATAGAGGAAGATGTAAATCATAGGATTCAAGCAGGATAGATGAAATGAAGGAATGTTTCGGGTGTCATTACAGATAGAAGAGTGCCGTTCAAACTTAAGGATAAATTTTATCGTAGAGTTATAAGACCGACAATATTGTATGGGATTGAGTGTTAGACAATAAAAAGTCAACAAAAAAATAAGTTCAATGTTGCAGATGTGAGAATGTTACGTTGGATAAATATACATACCAAACAAGATAGAATTAAAAATAAATACATTAGAGAGAAAGTTGGGGTTGCATCTATTGTAAAAAATATAATAGAATTGCGTCTTAAATAGTTTGGATATATGTGGAGGAAACTTATAGAAACCCCAGTAAGAAGGGTAGATCAGATGAAGAGTAGCCCAATAATTAAAGATAGAGGGAGATTACAAAAAATTATAGGCAAAATTATTAAAAAAGATTTAAACTTAAATAATTTATTTAAATACATGATTTTTTATAGAATTTTATAGCATCATTTGATCCATGTGGCCAATCCTACCTAATAGAAAAAGACCTATTGTTGTTGTTGTTGTTGTTGTTACCTTAAACCAAATTACTCCATTTATTAGGTTGTATTGGATTTCACCTATGACAAATTATATTAAATTGTTTATCCATCTTTTATCTAACATGAAAGCTAATATAGTAGTATTTATTCCTTGTTAGAATAATGTTACTATTTTAACTTAAATAACTCTTCCATGTATATATTTAAAGTAAGGATTTTTCTTTTTAGGCCTTTTTATTTTATTTTTGTCAAAGATCAGAATTTTAACAATTTTATCTTCATAATTTTTTACAATAATCTTTTCAATAAATTGCTCAAAGTGTCTAAAACTCTAGAATTTCATTTTTGTAATTTTAGACTTTTTTATGAAGTTGTTTTAATCTGTGTAATTGGTTATTTTCTATAGTCATATCCTCTTTTCATTATTTCTTCTAATTTTGTCAGTACTAAAACTTCTTTTTCAAATACTGGTATAAATTGATGGGTATTTATTATGAAAATAAAAACAAATTCGTCATCCAATTTACTTTCACTTACACTAAAGACTTTATATAAATCTGATTCATTATCAAAAATATCTTCACTACCACATATTTCTAATTTGAAAATGGCTTCCATAATGGGATGGTATATGATGTAATAGGAGAGAGCTAATGTATCTAGAAGAATAGCGCAACACTTTCTTCTCTCCGATGTAAGTCCTCATATTATAAATCTAGATTTTATTCATAAGATTATAAAAGGCAAATATCTAGATGTTACCCAGCACATGTAAAATTTTGTTCAAAAAGGTTTTCATTCATAAAATCACAAAAACTTCTGCTCTTCTTGTTTCCATTACATATCAATAATAAAGGAGGCATCCCTTCAACTCGTTTCCGCCAAATGACCTCAATGATAAAATTTATAACAGAGCATCATTTTATATGCTCAGTGGGGCAGGCCTAACAGGACAGCCAGTTGGCTTACTGTTGAATTTACAAGGAAACAGATGCAGAGTCCTTATAACTCTTGCAAGATTCAGAACTGCAACTGGATTGAGTGTAAAAATCATTACAATTAGCCTTTGTTGATAAGTTGAATAAAAATAAGGTTAGCAAATGAAACCAATCTCACACATGAAATCTTAATTTGCATCATCTGCAGTAAAGTCAGGCTCTGGCGGTTTTTGTAGTTTCACTAACTCCATAGCAGTCTTGGCATTCCTATTGCGATGTACACCACGAAGAGCATTGGCTGCAAATCTTGAGGCTAAGAAGGTGGCACCAAGGCTGCATGAACCACCACTAACACTGTTGCGAGTTCCTTCTGACTCTTCAGATTCTTCTTTTTGACGAAGCTCCGTAGTCTTCCTCTTAGAATACCGACGCCAGGCTGCTTGAATAAAGCAAGCAGCCCAAGTTCTCCATTGTTGTGAGTAAAAGCGGAAGGTGTGTTGAACCTGTCTACTGTGGAGGCGCCTAAATTGACTTGCAACAAATTTTAACTCTTCAGCAATCAAGGCAAAAGCCTCAACCTCAGTCAATGCCTTAACTGTTCTAGTAGAAGATGGAAGGTTGGAGCCAGATTTGGGATCCAGTGCCCAGGTTAAAAGCTCCTCCCCACAGAAGTCCGCCTCTTTTAGGAAACTGCGATTAAAAAATCCACTTCTCCCACCATCCGTGGTAACACTCTCAAGGCGACCACGTATGATGAAAAGCATCTCATCAACTGGATCTCCTTCCCGAACAATGTAAGTATTCTCTGTAAATAAACATGGTTTCAGTCTCTCACAAATTGCATCAAGTAATCTCTCATCCATACTCTCAAATAGTGGAACCTACAAATGCAAGAGAAGCAGTTAATAAATAAACAAATTCAGATGGCCAGGTACCAATTTGGTATGTTGATCTAAGAGTAAGAACAAGTCTGAGAGACCCTATAAAGATTCATTGCACAATTGTATCTACCGAGCCAGTGAATCCTCTTATCTGATGAAAAGTCAATAACCATAAAGAATGCTAGGAGCAGAACAAAAACATCCAAACACCACTAATTTGATGCTTTTCAGAATATCTTTGGAGTACTTGTACTAGTCAAGAAACTTGACAAAGCATTGGGGAGTGACTAAGAAAAGATGGTATAAGAGTTAGAGATGGCCTTTTTGGTGTTTTGTTCAAATTGAAGTGTTTCGCAGCATACCCTTCTCACTAAAGCCAGACAAAGATGACGCTTAATATCTCTTCTAAGATCCTTTGGTAGACTCTGAACCAAACTTTCTTCATCTACACCACGTGTTGCCAGCCACTTATATTGATCATAGCGTCTAACACGCTCTCTAAGTTCATGGGGGAGCAAACGATGATGCATCCACTGTTCTGAATCACGCCTTTTGACTCTCATTTCCTCAAGCCTAATGGTAAGAGATTGAAGGTACGTCTGTATTCAAAGCAAAAGTCAAAAGCCTCAGTACCTCTTACTATCAATCTGCTCCTCACACCTTCATGCATAAAACTTTTGAAAGCTATTTACAAAGATATTTTATTTTACTAAAAAGAAATGAGTCAAATGATATTGGACCAGCTGCAGAAACCTTTACTGCAACAGCACAGAGAGAGAGAGAGAGAGAGAGAGAGAGAGAGAGAGAGAGATGAATTTATAACAATAAACTTCAAAACATTCGAGTACTCTATCCTCATTATTTGTGCACACATGTGAATGTCTGCTTTAAATCCTTAATGCATAACCACCTTGGATCTTTCTTTGCATGAACACAATTAGTTCTCAACAGGAATACGCAAATATGTAGAGTTCATCCATACTGAAAAAGGACACTAGGCAAATCTAGCAATAGTATCATTTCATCCTCATCTATGCATGCTTTCACTAATAAAAAGGATTAGTGGCAAAAGATCTCTTCAATGTAACATTATATCAGATGGCATCTCCAACTGCCCTTACACTTGGATGGTAAATGATGAATATTTGGAGGCTAGCTAGACCAATCTAATAACAGCACTCAATGTCATCTGATCTCACTCAACTACCTTCCATATGAAATGGATTGCAAGTTGGAACATTGGATGCCATTTAATTACTTCTGTATTGTTAAGATGCAAGTAATCAGATGTTGCATAATTCATGTATCCAGAGTTTATCGGTAATCCAGTATTTTCCCAACAAACCAATAATTCAATCTGAAATGTACATATGCTAATCTACATTATTTTTAAGTATACCTGCATGTTACCAATCAGGAGTGCAAAGAGGATAAGCCCAAAAATGGCCAGTGCTATTGAAAATATAACCTCCCCAACATAGGTGCTGGTTTGAAGCCCTTGGCCAAGTGTACTGTAGTTCAATGAGAAACATTAAGTATTGGTGTAAGAATAATTCATCAAGTGGGAAAAGAACACCAAACAAGGGTACAGGTAGACAAAATCATTGAAAATACAAAGCAAACGCTATAGCTGAAATCTATAGTTTAAAAGCAACCTCTTTCAAAAATAAAAACAAAAAAGTTTAAACAAGCATTTCCCTGAAAATTTTAGGTCAGAGAATATTTGCACTTTCAACTGAAAACCATTTTGTAAATATGTGAAAATCATAAAACGATAAATGTCCAGGCATATTGTATTCATGATTTGCTTGCAAAACTAGTTCAGAAACAAATCTCTGAAGTAGGAGATAGAGTTTGGCAACTTGCAACTGAGTTATGAGATAATATAACAAAGTTGACAAGGTTTGTAAGAGATAATATAACAAAGTTGACATGGTTTGTAACTACATGTACTCTTAATTTTGAAGTTATTTAGTTTATAGCTTTGAAGGAAGAACCAAGTACCCTAGATGTCAAACTCCTTAGAAACTGATAGGCATTCTTCAAAATCCAGAAATTGGAGTCAACTAGTGAAACAGTAAACTACATTTAACATCAAGAAATTTTCTTGCAGAAAAAGCTGAGTAATTATGCACCAAATAAAGTAGTCTAGAATCCATGATAATAAGAAAAAGGAATTAGAAAATTAGATTTCAAGAGATTTTGGAATCCTGATCTGATAAAGTGTTAGACCACAGAAAAGGGTAGAATGAGTGATAGGGAAAATGTTATAACTGAAAAGATTATGGAGAGAAAACTGTCCTAAGGGAGTGGGGCAGTTACAGAACAGTTAGTGGGAACAAACAGGAGTGGTTTACATGCTAGAGAGGCAGATAAGGTTTTAGAGGAATGTTGAAAGACTCAAATTGCCAGGTCTTGGTTTTCTTATCCTTGTTTCCTATTTTTCTAGTCTGAGTGTGTGTATTTCTGGTTCTGTGTTGCCTATTTCTGGCTGGTTTGCTACTGTATTACAGAGTGTATAGCTGATGTATTTCTGGTTCCTGTCATAAACATACATTAAGAAACAGTTAAAACAAGAATTCACTAGTAACGCAATTCATTTGTCACATACATATTCTGGACCCATAGTCTCCTTTAATGTAGGATAGCCCATAACTTTATCCGAAGAAATTGATACTCTCTAGTGGCCTACTGCTACTACAACATGTGAGAGATTTGGTAAAACTATTCATAGGCCTTCTATTAATAGCTAAAGCTTTTGAGTTGAAATGGTTCTAATGAAGAAGGGGAAAGGAATATTAGGAGTGACATTGGTAATTATATGTAAATTAGGGACTAAGCCATTTATTAATTTTAATTGCTTTTATCCTATTTTAATTATATTAGGGTTAACTTTAATTATCCTTTTGTTTTGTTTTATTTTATTATCTTATTTCTTTTTGTCTCTTGGGCAATATATAAAGGCCTCAATAATTGTACTAAGGTTAGCCTAGCTTTTGGATTGATCATTGAACAAAGTTTCTGATTCTCCTTTAATCTTTGCCTCCTCCCCCTCCTTCTTCCTCCTTCCCCCCTCTATTTCTTCTCTGTTTATCTCCCTCCTTCCTCTATTATTTGATCTATGGAGAGAGGAAGAGAGAGAACCCTTTGTATGAAATGTAGTCAGTGAGTCTGAGTTACATGAAATCCTATATTTATAGGTCAAAATACAAGACAAGGCATTAAAGGCTTATTATGACTAATTAAGGGCCTACTATTTACAGCCTGCACACAGTCACTCTTGACTCAGTATTTCATCTAGCATTTACATTGTACAATAATTCCAATACTCCCCTTCAAGCTAAATCATATAAATTATATGTGCCAAGCTTGTTACAAATGTAAGAAATACATAGTCCTCTTAAGGATTTGGTGATAATATCAACTAACAGATCATTGGAATTTGCATGGCTAGAAGTGAGGGTCCTTGATAGTATCTTTTCTCTGATAAAATAACAATAAACTTCAATGTTAAGTTTTTTGATGAAAAATTGAATTGGAGGCAATATGTAAGGAAGTTGATTGTCACAAATCAATGTGATTTTGCTCAAATCTCCAAATTGAAGTTCTTGAAGCAACTATTTCATTCCTACTAGTTTACATGTTGCCAATGCCATGGCATGCTATTCAGCTTCAGCATTAGATCTAACCACAACATCTTGTTTCTTGCTTTTCTAAGACACTAGATTTTCTCCAATGAAGTTGCAATATCATGTAGTGGATCGTCAATTTATAAGAGATCCTATCTAATCTACATCAATATACCCAACCACCCGAGTATGCTTGTGATCATATAACAAACTGTTCCAGAGGGCTTCTTTGATATACTTAAGAATACTTGTCACTATATCCCAATGACTAGTTTGCATAGTGATGTAGAACAAGAGGAGAAAGGGGAGAAGATAGAAGAAAAATAGGAGGGGGGAGATATTAGAAGAAATAAAGATAAAATTCTAAAAGGACTTCTTATTATTCAATGCTAGGTTCTCCTCAAATACAATTGCAAAGGTTTATATTTATAGAACTATCATCTTGATCCTAATAAAAGATAACTTCTAATAATAAAATCCTAATCCTAATGAAAGACAAATACCTAATCTTAATAGATAATTAAAAACTAACAAAAAGATAATTATTAAAGCCTAACAAAAAAATAACTAATCCTAATTCTAATCTTAATAAAATATTATTTCTTATATTTATTTTTAATTCATAATTTACAAATAACTAATAATAACTTTCTCATTCTTTTCTCATTCTCCATTATTCTCTCCTGGTCAGAGAAAATTGAACCTCAAGTTTTGAAATGCAAAAGTATCAAAATAATCTATCTTGGAGTTTCAAGTAGGATTGACACTACTACTTCAAGATATGGTAGCAAAGACAGCTTTCGATTCATTAATACATCTAGAATGACAAACTCAAAGGTGAAGTAGTTGAATTGGTTGAATATGAATATAACATTCTACAACTTGTAGTTGAATTTTAAATTGTTGGTCAGAATTAATTTCTTTACATTCCAAATTTACTTTCAATTATTCTTCAAACCCTATGAGGGAAACATTATCATCAATGTCTGATGGGCAATCTTAAAGGTTCCACAATAATAACATTGGACTCGCTTAATATATCTTCCACCAATACTTTGGCCTCTTGATGACATTCTTTTTCTGCCTTTAGTTCTTCTAAGTTTTTGCTAGTAATTTGTATACAAAGTTAATATGGCACTCTTAAGTTTATCAAAACAGTGGTCCACAATTTTTTTTAAGTTGTCCAAACTATTTTGGATAGTTTGGGTATTTTGTTCTATCATAGATTTGAAAAATAAGGCTTTCAAAAGACTTCATTAGTGCGTGGTGATGCAAGTGATGGCTGCTGGTGAAGAGCTTAGATGATCTGGTTGGATTCCTCCTTCTGTTTCTGATGGTGTAGTCTATTACTTGTTCCAGTGGCCAAGGATGCGAGATCTAGTGTAGGACAATGGTAGGTTTAGATTTTTAGGTAAAGTTTTGGATGTATGAAATGCGGTGGAAGGCGTGGTTGGAGTTGTAACTAAGTTCTGATACCAAATTGATGTAAAACAAGAGAAGAAAAGGGAGAAGATAGAAGAAAAGGAGGGGAGATATTGGAAGAAATAGAAAGAAAATTCTAAAAAAATTTCTTATTATTCAATGCTAGGTTCTCCTCAAATAAAATTGCAAAGGTTTATATTTATAGAACCATAATCCTAATTCTAACAAAAGATAATTTCTAATAATAAAATCCTAATCTTAATGAAAGACAAATACTTAATTTTAATAGATAATTAAAAACTAACAAAAAGATAATTATTAAAACCTAACCAAAAGATAACTAATTTTAATTCTAATCTTAATAAAATATTATTTCTTATATTTATTTTTAATCTATAATTTACAAATAATTAATAATAGTTTTCTTATTCTTTTTCCATTCTTCATTATTAAATGAGGCAAAATCATGGAAAGTCTACTCTAGGCATAGAAAATCCTAAAAATCTTAATTTAGATATATTAGAGTTTGAAAGGGATAAAAAAAATGGTTAGAAAATGAAGAAAAATTAAAAAATGAGGTTGAAAGGCAACAAGAGAAGTGATTTGGAATTGCAACCTTGCTTTGATACCAAATTGATGTAGAACAAGAGGAGAAAGGGGAGAAGATAGAAAAAAAGGGGAGGAGATATTAGAAGAAATAAAGAAAAAATTCTAAAAGGACTTCTTATTATTCAATGCTAGGTTCTCTCCAAATACAATTACAAATGTTTATATTTATAGAACTATAATTCTAATCCTAATAAAAGATAATTTCTAATAATAAAATCATAATCCTAATAAAAGACAAATACCTAATCTTAATAGATAATTAAAAACTAACAAAAAGATAATTATTAAAGCTTAACAAAAAGATAACTAATATTAATTCTAATCTTAATAAAATATTATTTCTTATATTTATTTTTAATCCATAATTTATAAATAATTAATAATACCTTTCTTATTCTTTTGCTATTTTCCATTACATAGTGACTATAAGAATTGATTTACTATACTCACAACAAAAGAAGTATCAAGTTGAGTGATTGTAAGATAATTTAACTTTTCAACAAGTCTCCTGTATCTACTAGGATCTATCAAAGGCTCTCTTTGACTTGATAGAAGTTTAACACTAGGATCCATGGAAATATCAACTACTTGACATACTTGTTTCTTCAAGAATATCCAATGCATACTTACTTTGAGAGATTACCACCCCAGTGTAGGATTAGGCCACCTCAATGCCTAAAAAATGTTTTAGCTTAATCCTTGGTCTGGAAGCGATCAAGCAGGTGTTATTTACTAACAAATCTCATCTTAGTCATTTTCGATGACAACAATCTTCTCTATATAGACAACCAAATAAATGCAAAGATTAGAAGATTGATGCATGTAGAATAAAGAGTGATTTGTCTTATTGCAAATCAGTCTAAATTGTTGGACAATGCTGTTAAATCAACCAACCTAGGCTTGTGCTGCCACAAATAGAGTAGCATACATTAATCCAGACTTCCCTTGAGCAACAAACCAAGGTGGTTGCTCAATGTAGACTTCCTTTCCAAGAGCGCCATGAAGAAGGCATTCTTAATGTCAAGTGGATAAAGAGGTTAGTGTCACATAGCAGCAATAGACAACATCTCACGAATAGAGGCAATCTTGGCCACCAATAAAAAAGTATCACCGTAATCCAAACCAAATATTTGAGTGTAGCCTTTAACTACTAGTTGAGCCTTAAGTCAAACAATGGTACCATCAACGCCAACTTTAATTATGTAAACCCAACAACATCCAATAATAGACTTATGAGGAAGCAAATGTACAAGTTCCAAGTGCCACTCGACTATAAAGCCTCTATTTCCTTAATCGTAGCTTGTCTCCACCTAGATTAAGAGAAAGCTTTTTAAGTTGTCTATGGAAGTAGAAGATAAAAAAGAGATAAAAACATAGTAGGGTGATAACAGATGATGGTAACTCAGAAACTTATAAATAGAATGGAGATTATGAATATATTTTCAAATAGCAATAGGAAAACCATCATAAGGAAATAGGTTCATAGTAAGTTCAAATGCTGGAACCATGTGTGCATTAACAGGTACATCTATAGAATCTGCAAAATTGATAATTGGAGATGGTTTAGATGAGATACTAAAATCAATTGGTGGCTTGACCAAAGAATTAGGACAAGGACGAAGACATGGAACAAAAAGCACTTCATTGATAATGTGATGAACATGGGGCATGACCAAAGTATAAAATGGTGTTGGCTTAAAGAAAGTAACATCTAGAGTAATGAAGTAGCAGTTAGTATCTAGAGAATAACACCAGTACCCTTTTAGAGATGGGAGTAACCTAAGAAAATACACTCGAAGGATTCAATGGATAGCTTATTCCTTCTTGAAGTCAAATTGTGGACAAAGCATCAACACCCAAAGACAAGTGGAAGAAGATGATATAGGGGTTATTTGGGGAACAGGATATAATGAGGGACCTAGTTTTCTAGCATTGATGATGGCATCCGATTGACCAAGTAGCATGCAATGAAGATAACATTGCCCTAAAAATGAAAGGGAACATTATGGTGTATCAATAAAGTGAGTCGTTTCAATAAGATGACAATTTTTGCATTCTGCTACCCCATTTTCTTCTCAAGTGTATGAGTACATGATGATTGATGAAGTATCCCCTATGTAATCATGAAATTTTGGAAAGGAGTACAAAAATATTCAAAGGCATTGTCATTGCATAAAACTTTTATAGAAGTGCAAAATTGAGTACGGACCTTATTGCAAAATTGTTTAAAAAAATAAAGAATAGTTTAAAACAACTTTTATTTAAAAATAATGAAGTATGAGAGTGATCACCAACAAAAGTGACAAAATACCAAAAACTCAAAGTTGAGTATATACAACTTAGTCCCCAAACATCAAAGTAAACAAGAGAAAAAAGGATAGACAACTCTAGTGTTATTTCTTTTAAGAAAAGAGACACAAGAATGTTTATTCAACTAACATGACTTTCAATTTAAAAATGACAAAGACAAGAGACTAGGCATCATTTTCTTAAGTTTAATAAGACTAGGATGATCTAAATGATAATGTAATAGCTCCATAGAGTTTGAAGAGGTACAAATAACGAGGGGTGTAGGAAAACAAAGTCCATGAGATTCATGCCCATTTGATCAATATTTCAAACTTATATAAACATAAACTTCTCAATAAAAGGTAAGAGAACAATTAAGTGTTTGGCTGAGTTTGTTGATTGAAATGAGATTAAAAGGACAACAAGGAATGTAAAGAATAGAATTTAAGGGTATAGAAGAGGTCGTGCTTGACTAATTCCTTTGACAACTGTTTTTGAATCATTAGCAAGAGTAATAGTAAGAAATGAAGGAGAAATATCAATGTGTAAAAAGAGATATGGGTTACCAAAAATATGGTAAGAAGCTCCAGAATCAAGAATCTAAAGTTTAAGAAAGAAAGTCTAAGAGAGACAAACTACAAAATTACTAATCTATGCAACAGATATATAGTTAAAGTGGCGATATGCTTAATGTCCTAATATTGAAGGAAAGCATTGTACTCTACCCCAAATAAAGTAATTGAAGAAGGACTATCAATCTAAGGATTATCAGCAGTCTCCATTAAAAGAGGCATTAGTTGTCCTTGACAGACAACCATGCAAGGAATAATATTATTCACGGACATGACTAAATTTATCACAATAGATATATTAAGGTCATTGCCTGCAGATGCGTCCCCCATTATTATTTTCACTCGTTCATGATTTTGATTGTGATCAATGTTTTGAGAAGCAAAAATAAAAGCATTTGGGGTCATAATTTTATCCTGCAAAATGGTCAACTGTTGCAACCAAGTAATCACATTATCGAGGGATGGAATGTCAGAGCTAAAGAGAATTTGATCATGAACAGAAGCTGGGTCCAACCTTAAGCAAACAAGAATAAGAACTAAGAACAGTTTGTTTTGTTGACATTAGTGGATATTGGCAACAACTCATTCAACTCTAGCTTCACAGACTTGATATTTCCAATATAAGTATTCATATATGTATCCAACTGCTTTAAACTTATCACTTTAGTAATAAGAGCATCAACATGTTGAATGTCATTAACTTACATAGATTTTATCTTTTGCTAAAAAGTAAAACTTGTCTTATAGTTACGGAGAATGTGCCACAACTTACACTTAACAGAATACCATAATAGGCCACATAGTTGATGGTCTATTTTCTTTTTAGTAGGCCTATTAGCGGCAAGAATTTCATCTACCTATTTCATTAGATGCTTTTCATGCTTTGGCCTAGAAATCCAAGTTCAACGAATGCAACCCTAGCAAGATAATTAGAGCCATCTAATTTTTCAAGGGTAATAATAGAATTTCCAAAATAGATAGTAATAAAAGTATTAGACTTTTGGACTTAAGAAGCTTGAGCAATGTTAGCTATAGTGATTTAGATTAAAAGAAACCCTTGATGGGATCAAAAGGAAAAGTGATGGATAAAGGAGAAATACCATGAACTGGGTCCAATTAGGGAAGGAGAAAGGTTGATTTAGATTGTATGGTGGCCGACGATTAGTTTCAAGCAAACGCAACCAGAATGACTTCATCATTTGCTGGCGCATGGGCAACTAGGTAAAATGTTAATCTGGTGCATGTGGGCACATGTAGTGGTGAGTAAAGCTCTAATGAGTGGGAAATGGCTGGCCAACGACATCTAAAGTGATTGAAGGCAGAGTTGGGTCAAATATGGACCAAGCGCAATGATTGAAATTAATGCACAGCCACTGAAAGAGACTGAGAGCGGAAATAATAAGGTTTTGTCATTTAGGCTCTGATACCATATAAGATACTAAGAGATGAAGTGAGAAAACCCTATATATGAAATGTAGTAAGTGAGTTGGAGCTACATGAAATCCTATATTTTATAGGTCAAGATATAAGATGAGTCATTAAAAACTTATTATGACTAATTAAGAATAGCCTAATTACAGCCTATATATAATCTCTCTCTAGTAAATATTTCATCTAGTATTTACGCTATACAATAATTCCAACACTTATCTATTTATCTCCCTCCTTTTCCTTTCTCCCTCCTTCCTTTCTATTATTTGCTATTAGTCCTACTGTAGGTTCTTAACATGGTATCATCAAAGCCTAACTAATCAAGTGGTCAAGAGTTCAATCCTTAGAACACCTCATTCTTTTAATTAAATGAAAACTAAATTTCAGCATAAGATATAATGGATCTTTGCGTTGTCCACACTCCAAGCCCTAATAAGCTTTCGTGCAAGGGGATAACATTGGATATTATAGTAAAACTATTCATGGGCCTCCACATAATAGCTTAAGTTTTTGGGTTAAAATGATTCTTGACACGAGATATAATTTCTTTATTTAGATGGGCTCAAATTTTCTTTCCCCTAAACTTTTAGACCTACGACCGCTAGCAACAACTATAGGAAATTTTGTCAAGTCACAAAACATTTTTAACTAATTATCTGTTCTACAAGAGACATGGTACATCTACATAAGCAATATCCAAATAGACATCAACCTCAATAGAGATTGATCTACCTACCACATCAGTAATGCAAATATTAAAGAAAAGTTTTCAAACTGATTTAATTCATTTGACTCCAACATATTCTCTTTTTATACACAAATATGTAGGAAAAAAAATAATATCAATCCAAAATTGCACACACTTTGAAACACTTGCTATATAAGTAAGGAAAAAAGATCATTTGACATTTTTTGTTTTGTTTTAATATTTTTTCTATCAAGCTCTTTAATAAAATTATAGAAAAGCTTGGTTAAAAGAGTCCATAGAAGAATATTGAGTAGTTAAAAAAAATCCATGTGTTTTATTTTTATTAGAGAAAGTGAAAAACTGATGGCACACACTTAAAGACCTTCACCCAAGTCTTGTCCTATAAGTAGTTTAGACTTTAGATATATCAGAAACCATTTTAACTGAAAACTCAAAAATGTTAATGATACTTTATGAATAGTTTTATTAGAATCTTTAACATGTCCCCTTATATGAAAGTCCTTTAGGGAGAAGTGTGAGCAAAGTACAATCCTACCATTCTATGTTTGAAAATTAACTTCAATTAAAAGAATAGGAGTTGGCAAAGATCAAACTTCAAACCACTAGGTCACAGATGTTCTGATACCATGCCAAAAACCATTTCAACTCAAAAGTTGAAGTTATTCAATAAAAGCTTATTAAAGACTTTTGGGTAAAAATCGATAATATTATTCTGGTGAGACACAAAAATATATATAGGGAAAAACTAGGTTTGACCACATACTAGCCACTCCCTAGTTAATCGCCCAAGAATAAAGAATAAGATATTTCTTAACAAAATAGTATAAAAACTAAATAATTACTCCTAAGCACAGAAAATAAAAGAAAGGAAACTAATTGGGTTTAGACTTGGCCCATTCGGTCTTTTCCAACACTCTCTTTTAAGCTGAAGAATAGATATTGATCATTCCCAATTTGCTACTTAACTCATCAAACTTGACTCTAGACAATCTGTTGGTCGTAATATCTGCTACTTGAGAGCTAGTGGAGATATATGATTGATCAATTAGCTTATAATCAATCTTCTCCTTGATGAAGTTGATCATTCCCATCTTGCTACTTAACTCATCAAACTTGACTCTAGACAATCCCTTGGTCATAATATCTACTACTTGAGAGCCAGTGGAGATATATGATAGATCAATCAGCTTGCAATCAATTTTTTCCTTGATGAAATTTCTATCCATCTCAACATGCTTGATTCTATCATGATGTATAGGATTCTGTGCAATCCCTATAATGGCCATGTTATCACACCATACTTTGATAGGTATTACAAACTTTATTCTTAGTTCATCCAACAGCCTTTTAAGCCACATTTCTCCGCAAATGCCATGAGCTAATGCTCTATATTCAGCTTTAGTTGAGCTTCTTGCAACTACAGATTATTTCTTGCTTCTCCAAGTCATAAGGTTACCCCAAACAAATGTCCAATATCCTGAAGTAGATCTTCTATCAGTGACACACCCTGCCCAATTTGCATCAGTGTACACTTCAAGTCTTTGAAAGTTTGTTTTAGTAAATAGCAGTCCTTTTCTAGGAATCATTTTCTGGTGTCTCAAAATTTTGTATACTGCTTCCATGTGCTCTTCTTTAGGATCACTCATGAATTGGCTAGCAACACTCACAACAAAACTAATATTAGGCCTATTATGGGATAAGTATACGAGCTTCCCCAACAATTTTTGATATCTTTCTTTGCCTATTGGAGTTCCCTTTCTTTGGAGATTTTTTTTATAGTTTGCTTCCATGAGAGTTTCAACAGGTTTAGCTCCCAACATCCCTGTATTCTTGAGGAGATTCAGAGTGTATTTTCGCTGTGAGATATTGATGCTCTTGCTTGACCTTGCAATTTCCATTGCAAGAAAATATCTTAGTTTTCCAAGGTTTTTAACTTCAAACTTTGCAGCTATCCCTCTTCAATGTGTCAATTCCTTCTGCATCATCACCTGTCACAATTATATCATCCACATAGACTATGAGTATTGATACCTTTCCTGTTTTGTGTCTAACAAATAAAAGTGTGATCTGCCTGACACTAAACATAATTAAATTGTCTTATTGCTCGTGTGAACCTTTCAAATTAGGCTCTAGGTGATTGTTTCAACCCATACAAGCTCTTGTGTAACTTGCATACTTTAGTGCTATTTTCTTGGGTTCTCATACCTAGAGGCACTTCTAGGTAAACCTCCTCCTTTAGATCATCATTCAAGAAAGCATTTTTCACATCTAGTTGATGTAGAGGCCAATTCATGTTAGTTGCAAGTGATAATATAACTTTGATGGCGTTGAATTTAGCTATCGGGGCAAAGGTCTCTTGGTAGCCTATGCCATGAGTTTGTGTAAACCCTTTGGCAACCAACCTTACCTTGTACCTGCTTATTGTTCCATCAGGATTACATTTAATACTGAATACCTACTTGCAGCCAACAGGAGACTTACCTTTTGGCAACTCTGTCATTACCCAAGCTTTATTCTTTTCAAGAGCCTTCAACTCCTCTTGTATTGCTTCTTTCCACTTTGGATCTTTTATAGCTTCATGAAAGTTATCTAGTATATTATCCTCTAACACAGGTTTGCAGGTTAGGAGATAGTTTGTCATAGGAGATATACCTGTTGATACGGTGTTGCGTGCAAGGTCTATTCCCTTTCCTCAAGGCAATAGGTTGACTTAGATCATCAAAATCTGGCATCTGGTTGAACTCTTCGTTTTGCATAGGAATGAGGTCTTTAACTCTCTCTCTGTCTCTCTTGATTTGTGCCCTTATATCGCCTGGGTTCTGCCATTTTCTTCTTCTCTTGATTTGTACCCTTGTTTCGCCTGGTATAAGTGAAAAACTTTGGCTTTCTAGGTTGTTCTACCCTTGTCTCAGTTTCATTTGTATTTTTAAGATTATCACTTTGCTGTTCTGGTTGAATTTTTTAACTGTTTAGGTCAAAATTAGCTGCTAGTGGTAAATTTTCTGGTGTTGCAAGTTTATTTCCAAGCTTATTGGGAGTTATTTCAGTGTCTAGGGGCCCTGGTTCTATATAGGAATTGAAGGTGACAACTGATTTTGGACAGTACTTGGTTTAGGTGATATTTGAGGTCTAACCCCATCAAAATTCATATCAAATGCAGAATCATTGCGAATTAGCCATTTATTCTCTTCCATCTCCCGTTGAATGGGTAATTTGGAGTAGTATGAAAGGTTTTCATAAAAATTGACATCCATTGTTACAAAATACTTGCAAAGACTAGGTGAGTAACATCTATACCCCTTTTGTGTAGGTGAGTGCCCTAAAAATATACATTTAATTGCCTGTGGTTCAAGTTTACTCCCATTACGATTATAAACATAAATTGTGCATCTAAAAACTTTTTGTGGTATAGTAGAAATAAGATGTGAGTTTGGATGAAAATCCTGAAGTTTTTGCATAGGTGTCTAAAAATTCAAAATTTTGGATGACATTCTATTGATCAAATATGCAGAAGTGAGTACAACATCCCCCTAGAAAACATTAGGAATATTATTGGTTAACATAATTTCCCTTGCTATTTCCAATAGGTGCCTATTCTTACGTTTAGAAATCTCATTTTGTTGAGGGGTATCTACACGTGATGTTTGATGTATGCCATGTTCATTGAGATAATTTTTGAAATTGGTGCTCAAATATTCTCTATCATTGTCACTACGCAGTTCTTTTATGGATGCATTAAATTGGTTTTTTATAAACACGTAAAATCTTTGGAAAATTTGCAATGCTTATGATTTCTCTTTCATAAGAAACACCTATGTAATACGAGTATGATTGTTAATAAAAGTTATGAACCACCTAGATTTAGATGGAGTAGAAATTTTTTATGAACCCCAAATATCACTATGAACCATAGAAAATGGCTGAGAGGGTGTATAAGGATGAGCAGGGTAGGAATTTTTTACTTGTTTGACCAATTGACAATACTCACAATGAAATAAAGACAAATGAACTTTATTGATCAAATTTGAAAATAAATGTTTTATATAACTGAAACTTGGGTGGCCTAATTTATAATGCCACAACATGAGTTCTTTATTCAGACCAGCAGAAAAAACACTCACTCTCTCACATTTATTCACTTGAATTTTTGCCTCAAGATAGTGCCTTCCCATTCCTTAGCATTGCCAATCATCTTCCCCGAAATCAAATCTTAAAACACACAGTCAACATTAGAAAAGGTCACATGACACTTTAGTTGCCTTGTTATTTTCCGAACAAAAATTAAACTAAATTTAATTTCAGGGACATATAGGACATCGGTTAACATAATAGTTTCTGAAATAACTATGGTTCCAATACCTAGAACCTTAGCATATATGCCATTTGCAACCTTTACCCTGGTATACACAAAACAATATTCAAGACTATTAAAGGCTTCTTTAAAACCAGTAATATGATCAATCACACCTGAATCAACTACCCACAAATTTTTGGGCTGGATTATAGTTTTGAGAGTAGTAGTAAGATATATACCTGCTTGTGCTAAGATAACTGAAGGATTAGAGTTTTTTTCACTTGGTGACACCTGTAAATTGTGTTTTTCAAAGAGTTTTTTCAGAATCTGTACCTCTTCTCTGTTCAGTATCTCATCATATTTGTCAGCTTCTGTTATCATACCTTTAGCTTCATTTCTGCCTCACTACCTATTGTTCGAAGGCTTCTCGTGAAGCTTCCAGCAAACATCCTTGGTGTGTCCACTTTTATTGCAATGTTCACACCATTTGGATGACTTTCTCTATCTCGGATCATTAGTTTGATCTCCCCTAGCTACCATAGCCGAGGACACAGTTTGAGATGATCCCTAAATTAATTATTTCCAGCTCTTTTCACACTTGACCATGTTCATGGCTTCTTTAAGGGAAGGTAGTGGCTTAAGACTCATAATTCTGCCTCTAACATCTTCAAATATTTTGTTAAGGTCCAATAAGAATTCATAGTATCTCTCTTTCTCAACTACTTGCTTGAAATAAACTGCATCAGTATGATAGGTCCATTTATGTACCTCATATAAATCAATTTGTTGCCATAATCTTATCAGAGAGCTGTAGTACTGTGTGATTATCTTTTCTCCTTGTTTGAGATCCTTGAGAGCCTATTTAATATGGAATACAACAGCAGTGTTCTCCTTTACAGCATACGTCCACTTCACAGATTCCCAAATTTCTTTTGCATTGAATGCTAACATGTAATTGCTGCTGATCTCTAAGTTCATTGAGTTGACTAACCATGTCATAACCCGGTTACTTTTTGAAATCCAGGTCTCATGTTTAGGGTCCCAGCAGCTGGTTCCACAGCCTCACCATTTATATATTTCTCTTTGCCTTTACCCTATATAAACATCAGCATGTTTCTTAACCATAGGAGGTAATTGTTTTCGGTCAGTTTGTGAGAAATGATCATGGAAGAGAGGGTGTCTAAGGGTGTTGACAGCAGCAGATTGTGTGGTGAACCCGAGAGAGAGTGGGTCCGTTCGCTTCTGCCTCTGTCATTCCCTATATCATCGCCGACTTCCACATTGGTCAAGCCTGTACCAGACGACGTGATTGAGAGATCCTCACCACCGATGGTATAGGCTTTCAGGGAGCCGAACGAAACTTGCCGAGAATGCATCGATTCTGTTACTCTGATACCATAAAGACTTTTGGGCAAAGATTGATAATATTATTCTGGTGAGGCACGAAAATATATACAGGGAATAACTAGGTTTGACCACACACCAACCACTCCTCAGTAAATCGCCCAAAAATAAGGAATAAGACAATTCTTAACAAAACAAGATAAAAACTAAATAATTACTCCTAAGTACAGAAAATAAAAGAAAGGAAACTAATTGGGTTTGGGCTTGGCCCATTCGGTCCTTTCCAACACTTATGAATAGTTTTATTATAATATCAAACTAAGACAAAAAGAATATAACATAAATGTCACAAATCACAATGTATTTCTCATAAATGCTGAGACAATATACATTAAGAAAACCTCCAAAGGAAATAGATTTAATTACCTCAAGTTCTGGAGCCCCCACCATAAACAGTAACAGTATTTAGAGATGAACTTTTTAGATGAAACAATGCCAGATGAAAATGCTTGGGTGAAAATTCCATAATCAAAAGGTGGATTTTCGACATCCACAGAGCACTGGGAATTGAGAACATCTTTGCTTCTATTCTGCCAGGTACTATAACCTTCTATGTGCTGGTTGCCACAATACAAGAAATTTTTATTGCACCCAATTTCACTGCAAGCCTTCTGCCAGCATGAGTCACTGCGTTCAATAGCTAACAAGTACCAAAAAGCCCCAACTATCTGTAAAGAATCATTGATAGAAAAGAACCAAAAATCAATTCCTAGAAAAGTTGAAAAGCATAATAATCAAAATCATACGATTCATGATTTGAATCTTATAATTCATAATGAATCGCAAAGCCCACAATATGAATTGGTGGTCGAATCAGAAGTTTTCTTAAATCATACGATTCATAATTTGAATCTTATGAACAAGTGACAAAACTAATGATGCAAATTGATAACTAGATAGGCCATGACTTGTGCGATTCAAGCCAATATAATAGAATAGCACGACTTTGCTATTTAGAAATATGTGAAAACAATAAGTTGGCATAGCAATGTTGTATTGTTAAATATTGTCTATGTCTTTTATAAAGAATGCAAAGAAGAATATTAATTGATATTATTTTAAGAAATAATTACCTACAAATTATATGACTATTGAGCTTATCTATGACTTATGTTTAAGTATTTTTCTTAATTTTTAGGTTAAATTTACTATTTTGAGTATTTTATGTACATTACAATAATATATATGTCATATTTTATATTTTATGTTACTTTTTAACTTGTTACTGAATCTTACAATTTCATACATTTTACGATTTATAATTCAAAAATATGCTTTCTGATTCATGATACGTATCACGATTTAACAATTATGTTGATAAGTCATAAAGTTAGATAGCAAGAATAATAATGTAACTGGAGAGTGTATAATAGCTCAATTAGATCAAGGCGGGGAGACTAACAGAAGCAAACATAATGAAAAGAAAACAGACACTTACATGACTAGCAAGCATGTATAATAGCAGATAATATGCAGCACCAGCCCATGCAGTTTCCGCAAAGACACCAGCTGTTCTCTTCAGTTCTGAAGTCAATGGTACCATCCTGAGAAATCTAGGAACATACTGAAGAAAGATAATGAACAGCAAGGCCTCCTTTGTTGCCAATACATCTGAACCTTTTGACCTCTGAAGAAACCTCCAAACTACAATCTGAATAAATGGACAAGGAGGAGAGAAAAAAAAAAGGAAACTAAAGTATGAGTTGAATTTTCTTGTACTCCTTAAAATTGCTGCTGCAGTATGGGAACACCATCTTGCTGGTGATACAAACATTTTGTTACATATTGTCAATAGTTTCCAAAGCAATGATAGCTATAAGAGAACATACATACTGCATAAGGCCAGAAAACAGTTGCTAGGTCATTCAAATCCTATGCAGTATCCTATAGTATACTTCTCAACATACTCAAGCATAACAAAAACGATGATAACAAATCGATCATAAATACCAACTTCCTAGGATGTTTTTGATGGAGGACAAGGGGGTCAATTATTAATTATTTTCATTATTTAAATGTAATTTTTGTAGTGATTATTCTTACAGATTTAATTGGGCTATTTTAAGTCATTTTTAGTTATGGTAGAATAAGAGTAGTATTAATAAAAAATTACGATATGAGTTGAGATTTAGAAAAGTTTGAGAAGATTAATGACCTGTTAGTCAAGTTCATTATACCTATAAAAGTACCTCCTATGTGAAAAATGAGGGACAACTTATATTTTCAGGTATGATTATTATCCAAGGATTTTCCTTGTATCCAGATTTTCTACCTAGTGGATTCCAGGTGGTCTGCTTGAACAACATTTAGCTGCTTCTGGCCTGCTTCAATTTTAGATTATTAATCTCTCTCACAAGTTTCAACTTTCCAGTCTGGCATGTAGTAGAATAGTAAAAAGAAAAGTTGAAAACTGTGAAGCATGGAAAGTGACACAAAACAGAAGCAACATAATCTGAAGTGTATGAGTACTACTTTGTGTAGTTTTGTGTCTCATATCACTATTGAACATGTGTAGAACACATATGTGGCTCATTTTTTTTGACATGTCTGTCCCTCATAGGTTGAGTACATTAATAGATGTCCAGAATCAAGTTACAGGTTTCAGCATAGTATCAAAAAGTAAACAGAATAATACTCTAAAGTCAACAGAATTAACAACAGAAGAACACCCAAGCCTGGAGTCTGCCAAATTAAGAGTTCAGTTTATTGACAGCCAAAAAAGAAAATCATCTATCATGAAAAAACATGATTCTTGTAGCACGTGATCTATGTAACGAATGAGGAGAATTGAAAAAAGAAAGGAAGGCACAGACTGGATACAAAACAATCATTGAAAAAAAAATCCAAAGAAAATAATCTTGCGGCATAAACAAAAAGAGATTGACTCAAGTGAACAGAATCTTCTCAACCTGTGGCAAGGGCAACACTGATAGAAAATCAATGATGAAATATCGTCGCATGTATCGCTTGGCTATTTGTGATGGATCTATCACAAGTTCACCACGTCCAAAGACACGAGATGATGGAGCTATATAAGCAGTACGAAATTGGAGAGCCATGTGTATAAGATAGAAAGCATCAATAACTGTCCTCAGGGTGGTGACTATGATTGCCAACTTTCGATCTAGACCAAGACAGTTTAATGAATCATTGATGACAGGGAGATAAAAAAACAATGGATCAACAGAGACAGCCAAAATGCATGAGATAACAAAAAGCTTATTCCATGAGAGCAGAAATTTGTCTTGAGGATCAAATATCTTCTTCTCTGACACTTTAAGGTCTTCTGGGAAGACAGCCCTAGAAACCCCAAATCTAAGTGATCGGCCAATTGACTTCAGTCCTTCAGATCCCTTTCTCATTCCTCTTTTAAAAGATCCAGTGGTTCCACTGCTTGCATGACCACCATGGCTAAATTTAACAGTACTAAATCCACATTTATTAACTCCAGCATCAGAAGATGAAGATAGTCTAGAGTCCAAGTCATCCAACCTAAAATTAAATGAACAGAGTCCACAGAAAGAGAACAATTCCCCTCATATTGTGGCAAAGTAATTACAGGTTCATATATATAAACATAAAGATCCAATCTATATCAGTTGACAGTAAAGGGGGTAAATGGGTGAATGCCTTATCAAATATCACATGCACATATTAGGACCAAGGCCCCAATAAGCTGAATACTAATATAGTAATTCGTTCTCATTTTAAGAAAAAGGGCCCTATTAACTATTTCTATGTAAAGCATCTTAAAGTTAAAAGTCTATGTTGCCAATTAGGAACTTGCATCACTAAGTTTTGCTGGATATCCATCCTACAAGTTTCCCACATAGCAAATTTTCTACTTCCAATATTGTTACAAATGAATGACTTAGCAAATGGTCACTTAGTTTAGTCATGTATCCCAGCCAGTGGCAAATTTTTAATTCTTCATTGCTGAAAACAAATTAAAAATACTCATGCTGCTAGTGTAGTACCATATTACTATATGTAATTGTTGCCACGGCAAAAAATAATAAATAATATGAATGAACATCAAGGTCTTAGAAAGTAATTCAAACTTCAATGTAAAGAAGAACCGTAAGAAGAGACCAACTAAAGTACCTTTATTTACTTCTTTTCTGACAAACCACAAGATTATGGAATCAAAAATTCACTCTGAAATTCAAGGTCAAATTTGGAAATTATTATATCTTTTTTTTTAATGACTATTTAGATTATTCCATTGCAATAATCATATTAAATGTGATCTAACTTGATTGTTAAACTTAAACAAGAAATATTAATTCTAAATTTTTCAAAAACAAGGTTGTGGCAGAAAATTATTTTATACAAGTACCAAATTATGCATGTTTAAAGCAATACCCATGTTCAGTTACAGTAAAGAATGCTCAAGTTTGATCAATTTTAAACTGATGAAATGTAAGTGGCGGAACATACATATAAATATAACGAACTATCTTCTGCTTCATATCTCTACAAATGTAACCTTGCAGAAGTATATTTGATACCTCACAAATTTTTCCCGCTGGCCACCCATGTATTGCGACTTGTAACCACAGTCAAACATCTTTGAAAAGTTGATCACATATATCACGTATATACAACCTGCAGCCAAACAAAACAAAACTCAATGATGACTGATAATACCAATATTGCTCTCTACAGGCTCAGATTCCAAAGATTCACTAAAAACCTCCTGAAAGAGCCTGATGCTATTGCCAATTCAAATTCTGGAAAATAATGTTATACTTATAAGAATGACATCATACACATCAAGAAACTTAAGCTCTTGTTTATTCTCTTCAAGTGTTACAACTCCAACATAGATCTACCCTATAATGTAGATTGATAGCACCAACATATACTAATTGACATTCAACAGAAACTAGTGATTTGTGGCACTTAAATTTAGTAATTCTTCCACTTGAATTTACTAGTCTTACTTGGGTGACTTTGATATATGTTCCAAATCCATTTAGCACATTGAAATAAATGGTCTAAAATTGAGAACCTGCTAAAATCCCAAATACAGTTGAAGATTACTGCCTAATGTAAAAATTCTGCAAAAACAACTCAATTACACAAGTTTTCATTTTGCTTCCTTCAGGTTATTAATCAAGTTACTCAATTGCTTGATATTTGATATGCAATTCTCAAGAATGGGGATGCGTATGAGATTTTATCAAAAAATCACTTATGAGGAGATGGATGAAAATAAAATGAAAATCATAAAGTAATAGTGTGACAGTATTACCAGCGAAGGAAAAAACTAAAAAAACTCGTAAAACTCCCTACTGAATGCATGATATCTGACGACTGACTACTACAAGACAAGAAACAACTTTAAGCCATTAATATATATTACAAACCTTCCATCTCCTACCAGAAACCGGAGGTGTATAAACTTAAGAAATAAAGCCCTTTTAATTAGGCTCAGTTGCAACTAAAGCAACTAAGCAACATCACCATAAAGAAGAAGATCTTAACCACATTTTAACTGGCCTTAAACCTCAGATATCCAGAATGCTCTCGCCAAAATCAACCTCAACTTAATCACCTTACCACTTGGTGGTTCATTGTAAGAATGACCCAGATTATTCAAGAAGATTTTTTCTTTTAATTTTACAGATAAACTATTATACGATTATTCTATGTCGTTTCAACAAAGATAATATCTAAAGCCCACATTCTTAGTCAGATATCTTGGTTATCTAAAGAAATGCCCATTTAAACTCAAACCCATTTTTATGTGTTGCTCTTTCTGGGCACTAATCCCCACATCACACCCTGAGCCCCCTCTACCCGAACCGAACAAAGGGGGAAAAGAGGAGCCTCTATTTTCTTGGTTCATAAGCTCATCTAAGTCAAATCAATTCATCTAAAGAACAATGTCCTATTATTCAGGAAAAAAAAAAAAAAGCTGATTACGAATAAAATGCCTCAACTCCCTATAGCAGCACCAATATCTAAGTTTCAGCCTCAGCCACATGCAATAAACCAAAGTAAATCTGAACTCTAACACTGATTTCCATCAAAATTCAAGTAAAAAGAAAAGAAAAACGGACCTTGAAGACAAATACGCGATCTTCCGATAAGTGTGATAGAATGGAATAGCAAGAGAGAGAGAAGCAGAAAGATCTTCCGGGAGGCTCACGTCTTCCTTGTGGGAGAAGAGAGAGAGAGGGAGAGCACAGAATTGCAGAAGAGAAGAAGAAAACGGAGAAAATAAACATTGGGAAAAAAAATCCGAAAAAGAAAAACCAGACAAGAATGTCAATGAATGGTCGAAACGGTGATGCCTGCACGAACTGCTAGCTGCAAGCACGCACGCACATGCAGTAGCTGCATACGATGTTTACCAAGTACGAAATGGAGTCGAATTTACGCTGGTAAAAAGAATTTGCCCAAAAACATCCACTACATTTAAAAATAAAAATAAAATTATATATATTTTATCAAAATATATTTATATTTATTATTTAGATAATATAATAAATGCTAAATATGTATATTTAACTTATTTTTAAAATAAATTAAATATTTTCAATACAAAAAAAATTGATATAAAAAGTTAAAATTTTTTTAATAAGTTATAAGATGATTAAAGTATCTTATAACTTATTAATATTATTTTTAAAGATACTTTGATCATCTTATAACTTAAAAAAAAAAGTTTCTACGTATTGAATGTATATATTTTTTGTAATAGAAAAAGATTATTTAATTTAGATATTTTTCAAGACAGAGAAGAGTATAAGATTTGCAATGTATTAAATTTGTAAGATTACATGATTTGAGTTTAAAACGTCCTATTATAAAAGAAAAAAAAAAGAGTTTAAAACTTTTTAAGTAACTGAATTATAATTAAAAGGATAAAACGGCTCGGACATGTTTTCTGTCGAATTTAAGAATGCTTAGATTCTACTCAATTACGGTTGTGCTTCCTACATTATCATCTTCACTCGTGTTAAGTAAAAATTACATATGGCTATTAGCAGGAGTTATTAATTGGGATTTTTAATTTTAAGTAATTTTGCATTAATAATAATAGACTACAAATAACGTATCCATCAACATGATTTTCAGTTATATCTGACGAATGACGGCAATCGGGGAAGAAAAAATAAAAAATAAATAAAAAGTGAACGACGGCAACTTTTCGTGGTTGAATGCGTTGGAAAAGAACTTTAAAAAATTGGAGCTTCTTTGTTTTTTTTTTTGTGATAAATGTAACTTTAACAAAAAATAAGTAAATGAAATTGATAAAAAAAATATGGATTACTATTTTCTTCCTACAATTGGTCTTCTAAAATAATTTTTTTAGTTTTTTAATAATTTTTGAATAATTTTTGTTTTTTTTAAAGACTAAATTAAAAAGTAAGACCATAATTTTAGTAACTAAAAGAATTTAAATTATTAAATTAAAAGATTTACACTTTTTAAAAAAATTGAGAGACAAAAATAACAATTTATACAAAAAATGTGAATATATATGTCAAGATAAATTCATTGCAAAATAATGCAATAATATTAAAGAAAAAATTAATTTAGTTACACTCTATTTTAAAAAACATTATCATTTTTCTAGCAGTGTCATTTATTTTTAGGGCTAAAATAAGAGGAAAATTGAAATATAATATTTTCGGTTCTGCAATAGTTGTTCAGTATTTCATTTGAGTGATCTTAAGTAAGGATTCTCTAAAATTTATTATTATAAATTATTTTGAAAATTTAAGAAAAAGAATAAAATAAATAAATCTTATATATACTTATATTTCTTTATTTTACTCTCTTTCTTAAATTTATAAAAATTTAAAAACAAAAAACCTTTAAAAAAATTTATACATCAATGATTCACTCTTGTGAAAAGAGGGAAATCTAAAAGGCTACTTAGCATCTAACACATTTTTTTATATATACATCAATAATTCATTAGGACCTACCCTTACAATATGTAGGGGATTCAGAAAAAAGTTATGGGCCCTACAAGGGAAAAAAAACAGCTCTCATCAGAAAATTTTTTTGGAAAAAAACAGTAAATAAACAAACAGTACCAGTGATTTAATGCTATTAGGAAACCATGCTAAAATCACAAGATGCTATATATATATATGTGTGTGTGTGTGTATAAGATTTATTATATTTTTATAATTATTATTTTTTATTAGTTAATAATATTTATATTTTTAGAATTCAAATTAAAAATAAATAAAAAGCTTTTTTTCTATAACATTACTTTTTTTAATTTCTTTTTTCATTACAAATCCAAGCGGGCCTTATTTTCACACCCTCAATGCTTTTGCACAATTTCTTATGCTGCGAAGTAATTTCAAAGGACGCAGTTAACGTTTCAAAAATTGTATCATAAGTGAACAGGAAAACAAAAATGCTGTAAGAATTCTCACAAGAATATATTTCACAAAACTGATTTTTAACTGTCAAGAAGGGTTCAAAGGTTGCATGGGCTTGGTCTACTATTTTGAAAGGAAGAAATTTTCTGTCAAAACAATTTTGCTGGATAATGGGTGATGGCTTAAGATTAATTACTGAGGGCAATGGTAGAGCCATGTTGATGGAGGAGAGCAAATGCCTCCCTCTTAATTTTGCAAAATATAAATATATAGTATTAAATTTTAATATTATATTTTTATATTTTTTAAAATTTTAAATCCACTAGATTCGTAGAATTTATTCAACATACACATATATTTCTTTTATTATTTGACATTTTAAGTTGAACATTGTAAATTTACATATGTATATATATATATATATTTCATTTCATTTTTTTTTCTTTTGGTTGAAGTGAGAGAACCCACGATTGGGGGAGGGGTAAGCAAGGGTTCGAATCCCTGAACTATTACGTACGCAAGAGGAAAGATGTCATTGTGGCATTCGGCTTAAGGTATTTCATTTCATTCTTTTTCGTTTCATATTTTCACCTTTTTTTTCTCCCATCACTTTTTTCTTTTTTAAATTGTCATTAGCTTGTTAAACTTTACATAGCAATTCTTCTCTTTCCTCTTATGCCCCAAGCCCAATATTCTTTTTATTTTTTAATTTATATTTAATCAATATATACCTTTGATACATGTTTGTAATTTGTAGTTTTATAATAATTAAGTAAAAAATAACTAAATTTAAATATCAATATATTATTTTAAGTTGAATTAACAATTGTCTATAAAAATAGGGCAAATCTTTTTGAAATATTATTATATACAATATTTTTTTATGCTTTGTGTGTGTATATATTTTACAAATTGAAAGTTATAAATTTTTATACTTTATTTGATTTTTTTTTTCCTTTCAACATACTATGATGAGTTGTTTATGTAACTATTATAATGTTATTAGTGATAATATATTTTTAATATATCTTTAATATATATTATATGAGTATTGAGTAGATATAAAATTATATTTTTATGTATAAATAGTGAAATTGTAATTCTTGATACATTACTTATTTAAATTTAAATTTATTTCTAAATTAAGAGATAACAAATTAGAATATTGTCAATGAATTAATCTCATTTATCCTAATTTAAAAATTTACAAAAACATTTTATTTAAACAATATGCTGTAAAAGTATAAATTTTTTAATAAAATATAAAAAATTCTACTAAAAAAAATCCCTCCCCTCCCCATTCCACCCCATCGCACCCCACCCCGAGGCCTCACTCCGCCATTATCTGGGAGTGTGAACACCGTATTTTGTTCAGACAAATTACAAAAATAATAACAAAATCAAATTAGCACAAATACAAACAAACAAAAAAGAACGAAAGAAAGAAAATATAAAATTAGGAGAAAATGAAAAAAAATTAAATTAAAAGCTTTAAAAAATAAATAAAAAATAAAAAAACCAAAGCCGTAAAAAATCAAAAAAATCAAAAATAAAAAAAAAAGAGAAAAAAAAGCCCAAAGTCTAAAAAAGAAAAGAAAAGAAAAGAAAAAATGAAATTTTAAAGGATTAAAAAAAAGCTTTAGAAAAAAAAACCCAAGTCTTTTTCCTAACACAGGCTCATTTTTACTAAACCCTGGCCCAAATTCAAAAAAAAGAATTTGCAGCCCACTCTTCTTAAGTTTGACCCATTAACTCAGAAACCTAAAAAGAGGCTTTTATCAATAGCCTAAATTGAAAAAAACAACTGGCCCAATTCCCTTTAACCCGTCAAATCCCCTAAGCCCATTCACTCTCCCATCCACCCTATCTGTCGCGAGGCAAGTTGAAATAGAGACACACACAGACCTAGTGTAGCAGAGCAGCACGAAAACAAAAATAATGGGGCAGCATTCCAGAGAGCTAATCAGAGGAGGAGCAGAGGGCCAACGGCAGGTTCGAGGATTTGACCTCCTCCTCACATCCCTTTCATCACCAGAAGCTGAGGGAAGGGAAGACAAAAATGGAAGGAGAAGCCAGAAAACACGGATCGAGGAAGAGGGAAGGAGCGAAAAAGAGCTCCTGATTTAGACCGGGATAGGGGAGATTAAAAGGAGGAGGAGATTCAAGAGAAGAGGAGGAGAGCCTTTTGATTTAGGGGTTTCGGATCGAGGGGACTCAAGAGGGATTCGGGGAGAAGAGAAACAGAAAGGGTGAGACTTGAGAGGGGCCAATTGGGTGAATAGAAGGAGGAGGCCAAAAATAGATGACAAAAGGGATTAAACTAGAGAATGTGAAAGGAATAAGCGAGGGGGTCTGAGACAAAACGGAGGAAGGACAGAGAGCTAGAGATATCAAGGAGCAACAGGGGACCGAAGAATCCATCATTCTGCCACCATCCTTAGAGGTAAGCTTCAAACCTAGCTTGTTTTTTTTTTTCTGGCTTGTTAATAAAATTCCTTGTGACCGTTGCTGATGCGAAATGAGAACGACAAAATGGGTAATGTTCTCACATTGAGTGGGCATGGATGAAGTTTGAAAGGCCATACTCTGTACTCGTCATTAGGTGTGCATAGTTGGTGCTCGACAGAATGCTTGAGAGAAACTTGGGTTAAGCTTTGGTAGTTGGTTATCATAAATTGTTGTTGTATCTATTAAGCCATAGGGCATTAATCTGGATTTTTTTTTCTTGCTATGGTTTGGTGATAAAAGGATGTTTGTTTCTGTGCTAATGCTCACATGAATGTTTCTGGTTCTTAAATTCATTTAATCTGTATTTCGATTTGATGAAAACAATGGTATCGCTTAGCAACCCGTCAAATTTGGATGGGCGTGGTTTGCTATTAATATGGCATAGGCAATTAGTTTTAGTTTGAAGCCAATTCCCTCTCATGTTTCTTCTATTGCTTGACATGGGTGCTACATGCATTGTTAAAAAGAAAAAGTTGTCAAAAATCAAAGTTGGCCCCCCAAAAAGAAAATAATAATCGAACAAAAAAAAATTAAAATGCAAAACAAGACATTAAAAAAGGGGTCATAAAACAAAAAAAAAATCATCATTTAAAAAAAATCAATTGAAGATAAAAATATAAAAAGAAATAAAAGGGTTGAAGAAGTGAAATTAAAACAAATTAAGGCATACAAATCAATTTTAAAATTATTTTGTTTAAAGGCCAAATGATTTCCACTTCTTTTCCTTTTTTTTATAACCAAAAACAAAACAAATACAAAAACAAAAACAAAAAAAAGGGGGCAAAAAAAAAGAAAAAAATGATGCAAAACAAAAAAAGGATAAGAAACTTAAAATGCAAGACAAATAAATTTGTCTTTAACAAATCGAAACACATCAATCAATTTCAAAACTCATTTTTGTTTGTTAAAAGAAAATGTAATTTTTGTTTTCTTTGCCTTTTCACCCAAAAACAAAAAAACGAAAAGCAAAAAAAAGACAAAATAAGAAAAAAGAAAGAATGAATGAAAACAAAAATGAAGAAAAAAAGAATACATAAAACAAAAAAATAACAAAACAAAAACAAAACAAAACAAACATAACACAAACAAACAAACAAAAAAGAGAAGAGGAGAGAGTAAAGTTAGCTCTGCCTTTTGCAAAATAAAAACACTTAAACCAACTTTAAATTTGTTTTGTTCGCAAAAGTCTAAATAATTTTTACTCTTTTCTCTCTCACAAAAGTAATGATAATAAAAAAATCAAACAAAAGCCTTATAAAATAAAAAGAAAAAATAACAAAAACAATAAAAACAAAAACAAACACTAAGTATTGTATCTAGTCGAATTACATAGACTTTGATCTCTCTGAAAGGTACGTAAGCCCTCGGCTCTCATCTTAGGTCAAGTCCGCCTTTGTAAATATTTTTTTTTTCAATTTTCATTTTCTTAATTTTCTTTCTTTTATTTTTTTTTTCTAATTTTGTTTCTTTAATTTCTTTCTTCCTTTTTTATTTTCAATTTCATTTCTTTTATTTCTATTTCTTATTTTGTATGTGATTTATTAGGGATAATCAAAATAAATCAAAGGCCATATTGACTTTGCACAATTAACGTAGGGTAACCGTTCTTAGTAACGGGTGTAGCGGGATGTCTAATACCTTCCCTACTCACAATCGACTCCCGAATCTGAATTTGTTTCGTAAACTATCTTATTTAAATAAAAAAATTTTTCTAAAGTTTTACCTTTTCAAAAAATAAAATTTTGATAACGACTCTACTTATTTTTAATTTTGATCTCGGTTTGGCGCCGCATAGTTGCATTTTCCGATGTGACAAGGAAGATCCGTGAATCCTTCTGTAAGCTTAATGTCTTCACTCCGCCAGTGACTGGGAGGATAGGTGAATCCCAAATTTGCAAGGCTTTAAACTACCACCAAGCGCTCCTTGTGAAGCTCTAAAAGACTGTGTGGTGGCTCAAGTTATATGTAATAGGCATTGGGATTTAACAAACGTTGAGCAGTGGTTAACTGTGGAGGAAACCCAAGCTATTAAAAAAAAAAATCCCCATTCCAGGATTTTCCAGAGAAGATAAAATGGTATGGGCAGAAGCGAGATATGATTGCTATCCTGTTAAGAGAGGTTATCATTCACTTTGTCCAGATTGGAAAAGCTGTCACACGTTGAAGATGTGATTAAATTCAATCAAAGTTTCTCCTGTTGCTCTTTCTCTTGGATTTTTAGATCTGCTAATTAAGCCCTTGATTGGCTTGTGAAATTTTCTGATAGGGGAATGTGCCTATTAACATAGGATTCTTGTCCTCCATATCATTCACTTTAATCTATGGATTCCAAAACATTTATACAAAGAGTTGGCTAAGTTGATCTGCTGTAAATCTGCCTCCCTGAACTCAGTGTACTTTGTTGTGTTTGTGTTTGAATGAATTTCCATTGGCCAAAAACAAAAAACAAAAAACAAAAATGCTCAAATTAAGATCATGATTTAAGACCATTCCAAAATAAGGACGCATGTTACACCATCTATGTTCACCCTAGCAAATAGGGAAACAAAATATTTGATAAATTGCTAATCATGCATATATGAATTTTGAAGATATTTAAAATGTTTATAATTGATATATTTATAATATTTAAAAATTATAATATATATATCAATATCTTATATTCTTAAAACTATAAAATTTTACATTTTTAGTTGTTTTATTTTTTTATTTTTTATAATTTATTTATTTTTAATTTCTAATCATTTTTAATTGTTTTAGTAAATTTAGAAATTTACAATATCCTAATTTCTTATATAGTTATTGTTGGCGAAATTTCTCAAAAAAGGATCGGCTTATTAGTTAAGAGGACTTGGCTATGGTGCTATCCTTAAAAATCAACTTTCAATTCATGTTTTGAGTTAAAAGAAAAGATAATACACAACTTTTTTTAGAAAAAAGGCTCCTCTAAATCCTAATAGTAACTATACTTTAGATAGAAGCTTCAAATGTGCGTAATTGGTGAAGAATAAAGAATTTGTAAATGAAGAATACTTGCTCAAATTCAATAACGAAGGATTGTACAAACTTTGAAATGAAATGAGTTGACAACAAAAAAAATATTAAAATAATTGACAACAATTTTACAAGAAATTGGTTGAAAGTAATAAATAAAGAAATAAAGAAAATAATATATAAGCAAATAAATGAAAGATATAATAGTTGCAACGCAAGTCTCTCAAAAGATTTTTGTGTGTGTTGCATAATAATCCTTACTTTCATTTATAACTCTCTCAGCAGTTATACACCTTCTCCACTTGGCCATGTTTCTTTTTTTCATGTTCTTGCTCATGTGGTGGCCTAATTTTGAAGATCGCAGTGCCTATTGTCCCTCAAAATTGCATATTTGATTGATCCATGTTCTCGTATTTTATCAATATTTTATTAGATAAAATATAAATCTTTGACTAGTGATTGGATCTCTTCTAGCATCTACATTCGTTGTTTCCCCTCAACTAATATTTTCGACCAGTTTCTTTTGATTAACCTAATTTCTTAACTGATATTGATAATTAGCAACTTTTTTATACTAATAATTATACAACTATGTTGATAAGAAACTATAGTGTTTCTCTTTCTTAGAGAAAAAAAATAATTTGTGTTAAAGTTCATAGAGAGTCTTGTTACTTGAAAAACGAGATAATTAAAGACCAATTAGATAGATTTATATGTGTTGACATATAAAAGGGGATACATGCTCAGAGTTGGGGTATGGGTATCTTCTTTACTTTAGAGCGATTCATGTGTCCCCCAAGTGAATTTAGAGATCGCTTTAAGTGCTATAAATTCAAGGGGAATCGCCTTCACGATATAACAAGCTACTATGGTCGTGCAATATAATCTTTTATAGGTAAAAACAATAACAAAATATATATGCAGAAAAAATTAAATTAAACACAAATGAAAAGAAAACAAATTAGACATAGGAAGAAATATGAACAAGAACAATAAAAGAAAAACATATAATTATACAATAATCAAAATCTAGAAGCTAAGGCTTCAAGTCAGCGATGGATGTTGATCTATTTTTGTCAAAATGCATGTATAATGTCCATGTAATGGTGGTAAAGATTTAATATTCATAATCTGACATGCGAGCCTCACATATACAGATTGAATCATGATCATTACATGTATAATGGTACATAAGAATTTTTCCTATTTGCGAGGATGGGTGTTGTCGGGATGGGAGACCCCAGTGGCAACCTTAGCGACATCCATGGCAGAAGCTTCGGGCTTCTTCTTGGAGTACAACACCAGATAACCCAACACAAAAGTTGCCGCAAACCCACCGATGGCCATTCTCATGGGACACACTGGCAGCTTCTTACGTTGGTGAAGTACCTCTGTCGAATGTTGTCCTGGGGAAGCCCCCTTCACTGCCTCTGTTCCTGCCATCTTCACTCTCCCTCCCCCAACCATATTATATTATTGCTTTGAATATATAATACGATCTCAAACTGCTTCTAAAACACTTGTTTTGATTAATTGCTTTATCCATTTCTGATCGATTTGTGTACTTTTTATATGTGTTGGTGTTTATGAGAGTCTTCAGGGAATTAGACAGGAGTGGTGAGAAGGAATACAAGGCGAGAAATAATCGGATTGTGTACAAATGGAGCGTGGAGGATTGGAGCCTTTTGTGGATTTGACACGTGGCAGTTGTTGACCTTGGAAATAGTTTGAAATTAAGGGTTAGTGAAGGAGACTCCACATTCCAATGAATAATTGTTTGACCTTTTCTATGTCGCTATGAAATGACTTTGATTTTCCTTGACCGATGGAAGACAAAATCATGATGTCTAGAGGAAAATTATATAGAAGAGAGAAAGAGATACAGGTGGAGTGGGCTTCACTAGGCTTTACTTATATTTCTTTTTATTTTTAATAAATTCTCTGCTGAATTGAGTAGAATCTCCCTAAACTACCGTTTTAGACTATTGCTTTTATAATAAACAACTAGCATTTATCGCTGACTTTAAATGGATTGCAGATCGAATGAAAATATGTTTAGCTTCATTTTGACCCCAATATTGAATCTTCCAGGTTCAAATATGGACGTACCTTTTGATAAAGGAATCTTTCTTTTCAAATCATAATGCAATCTGGGGTTCACCTTCCAATACGAACAAAATTTGAAAAAAAAATTATGAGTTTACTAAAAAATTCTTTAATAAAATTTTGATATGACATCGTTTAAAATAATAATAATAATATAATGTTAAATTATAGAAAAAATTTATACCATTTTTTTAAAAATGCTCTTAGCAAGCACCGAAAATATTGTATATAAGTTTTTTCTTTCATAATGCTATCCTGCATAAGAATATCTAGCAATATTTTGATCTCATGAAATAGAACATAGAAAGGAAAAAAAAAAAATGCCATTTTCATTGACAATCATAGCATCACTATTTCCTGTAGTTTTCTGAGGTTGAGTGACTCTTTAGTCAATAATAATTTCTCCCTGGCCTGCCAATGATCCAAAAAGTAATTTTCATCTCATGGTCAAAGAGAACGAAGGGGTTGCAGAAAAGTTTAAATCAGATTCTTTTTGCTCCATTAACCCCACACAATTTTTTTTTAAAAAAATCTTCTGCCATTGTATTCAGAGGCTAGCATATCACACCACATGTTGGTTCAACCACTAAAAGATCCCCAGCCAGTACTAACCAAGAGGAGCATGCTCCATTTCTGCAGCAATTCTCGTTGCATTCCATTAACATCCCATATAGCACATACACTTCACTTCACACTCCATACTTCTTGGGATTTACTAGAGTAATTCATCTCAAACTACCATTTCAGCTTCTTTAACATTTGATGGGATCCCCATATCCAGCCTCATGGTTGGTTTGTACCGTTCAGGTAAAGCAGCTCCAGCCTGAATGCATATTTCCACAACAGCAGGGGCTAGCCCATAGAACTCCCGAAGCTCTCGTTGCAGTGTTGGTCCTTTCACATCATGGACATGCCACACAAATCTTGAAGGCACCAAGTCATCAAGCACCGCAGCCTGCCAACCATGCTGACAATTGCGTTGTTGGTGTTTGTGAGATCCACAGTTTTATGCCTTGTGCCCTTGTGGACCGACATGGATTTCTGGGCAATATCCGCATTAGTATCTTGGCTCCTTTCTTCATCTGTTCCCGTGCTTCGAGTGTTTCCTCAGCGAGGAGGACTGTCTCTTCTTTGTTAATTAGATTCAGGTACTATTTCTGAATCAGGAATTTCAGTTAATAATGGTTTCACGGGATCCTCGGGATCATATCTGGCAGTTCTCTTTCATCAGCATCGATGAATTCCTTCCCTCCATGCGGATTATAAGCTTTCTTCTTCTTTTATCGGGAAATTCTGGAATTTCAACACCAGCTTGAATGCAAAGCTCAGCCACTGCTGGAATTCGGGGGGTAGAAATCCCTCTTCATGAGAAATACGCTTTCCAAGACGATCAAACATGTGATAGGCTTCAACTGTTACTGATGTCTTCAATAAATGAATTTGTCCATTCATGAAGGCTCTTGCGGAGATTAGCATGCGAGCATTTACATGACTTGAAAGGATGTCCAATACGTCCTACATGGATTTCAGTACTCCACCTGAGCTAGTACATCAATTTCAGTAGTGTCAATTATATACATACATCATGGACATCAATTGATATTCATATGAAAAATAAAATAAAATAAAGCTCTGGGATCCATGTTTATGAAATTAAGAAACTTAAGAGGTGCATCTAAAAATTATTCTTAAGTTCATTAAAACAACATGAAAAACCAAATTCACGTAGGATAATCAGATTCATTAAGGACTGTCCAGTGAATACAAATTATTGAAATAATGGTACCTAGACATTAAATTCACGTAGGGTAAACAGATTCATTAACTTCTAATTGTCAATGAAACCATTTGAGCTGCTAAGATCTTATATGGCCAGAAAGGCAGAAACAACAATGACTTTTAATACTACACGTGCTGAATCACAGTAAAAGCACAAACAAATGAAGGTATGTGGTTTCCCAGATTTCATGTAAGCCCAATTCCGCATTAGACAGAAGTATGTTAAAAGATATTGAGGAATATAATTACCCACAAGCATGCACAGGCACCACTTTAAGCAGCTTCTTCAGATTGTCAATCGAACTGATCTTTGCATTATATAAATTATGAGCACTTGTTATCAGGCTCTTCACCAGCAACCCCTTCTTTGGATGGGGCAATGATCTTCTTTTTGGTTCATCTTTCCTCTTCTTTAGCCTCTCCCAAGCTGCTCGCCGCAGTTCAACAATGGGTGCTGGAAAAGATTTTTTTTCTCCTTTTTTGAGTAGTACCGAGGAAAATCAGCATTTTGAGGAATTTCATTTCTGATGGTTAATGGATATTGACAAAACTTATGCGGTGGGCATCTAATGTTCATAGGAACACTAATCTTACTGCTACTATACTGCACAAGAGGAAAAAAAATAAAAATAAAAACAGCAAGTCATCCCCACACATAAAATTTTATAAATTGAAATATTAGGGATCAAACATAGGTGTATTTGAGTTATTGACAAGATGAAACAAAGCATTTAATTTCAGCCTCCCACTACCTCAATCAAGCGTAAACATGCAAACAAGAAAATGAAGTAGAGTGACTAATTTTAATTTACAGAATGAAGTAGAGTGACTAATTTTAGTTTGTGATTGTTAAAGCTTGCCAATAACAGAAGAGGGATAAGCTTCTTCCCTTAAGAAAGTTGTTTCATTTGTTATTGATTCTTTTCGTTAGTTTTGCTGAGCTGGCTTATCACATTTATTTTTATTCATGCACATTTCCTTTTCAGTTTTTATTAGCTTATTCATGCATTGTATTCGATATTATAAATGCATCGTTTGCATAGTGCTCAATTTTAAACTTTTCCTCTCAGTTGTTCTTCCTCTTCTCTTCTCGTTCTTACTTAGTATCAGAGCCTCTAAAGACTAACATCATGGATCCTCAACTTACTCCCGCTTCCTTTATCGCCTACACTACTCAGAACAAAACCACTAGTCAGACTCTCGTTGCGATTCTTCCTAAAACTAGCTTAACTTTTACTGCTCTTAATTTACCATGTCCAATCAAGTTGGATAGGACAAATTATCTCTTGTGTTATCGATTATCTAAGGCAACAAACTAGATGGGTTCATTACTAGATCCAAGCCTTGTCCAACAGAACTCATCATTGAAGGATCAGACGTCAAGATCAATCTAGATTATGAAGACTAGATTTCGACAGATCAGCTTCTTCTTGAATGGCTTTTCAATACTATCACTATTGATGTTATATCTAGCTCATTGCTCAACATCAAAAGATCTTTGGAATGTTGCCAAAGATCTATTAGGTGCTTATACCAAATCCAGAATAATGATGTTCAAAACTGAGTTCCACATAACTAAGAAAGGTACCTTGAAGATGGAAGAATACTTAAACAAAATGAAAAGCATAGCTGACAATTTAGCTCTTGCTGAAAGTCTAATCTTACAAAATGATCTTATTTCTTAAACCTTGGCTAGTTTAGATATGGACTATAATCCCATTGTATTTCAGTTAGCTAACAAAACTAATTTGTCATGGATAGATTTGTAGGCCACTCTTTTGACTTATGAAAATCAATTGGAACAACTGAGTAACTTCTCAAACTTACATATCAGTAACTCATTCGCCAATATGGCATACACTGAAGGTTGCATCTCCTCTACTGATTCTAGCAAAGGAGAAACTTGGCTTGACTCTGGACTGAGAGGAGGGCCTCGAGTATCTAGAGGCTGTGGAAGATTTCCAAGAAACAACAAACCTGTTTGTTAAGTCCATAATAAGCCAGGACACATTATTGCTCATTGCTTCTTTCGGTTTGATAAATACTTCACAAGACTTCATGGTTAGAATAATCATATTAGTAGTAGGAAAAATGATTCTCTCCATACTCATAGTAACTCCCAAGCCTTTGTTGCTTCTCCTTAAGCTATCTGTGACAATGATTGGTACCTGGACAGTGGAACAAGTAGTCACATAACCAGTGATGTTGCTTACATTAGCAATCCTATTGTTAGTAATGGTAAGATTAATGTTCTAGTTGGTAATGGTGATAAGTTGTAAGTTCTTAACATTAGTTCATCCAACTTAACATGTGAAGAATAGTCTCTAGTCATGAAAGATGTTCTTCATGCACCCAATATCACTAAAAGCTTACTGAGCATTTGCAGACTAACTAATGACAACTCCGTAATTATTGAATTTAATGATGATGCCTACTATGTGAAGGACAAGGAAACAGGTTTGGTGCTTCTTCAAAGGATAATGCATGAAGGTCTTTACAAATTTACTGACCGAAGTAAGGAATTATAAAGGAAGTCAAACAAAAGCTACACCTTCTTAACACCAGCAAAAAGGTCATCAAGTCAAGACAAATCTAGGGCTTTTCTTTCAATTAAACAAGGATGGCATTGGAGACTTGGTCATCCCTCTAGTCGTATTCTTAATCAAGTTCTATCTTAGTGTAATGAAAATGTCTCTAATGAAATTATTGAATTATGTGAAGTATGCTAATATGGCAAATCACATGCTTTGCCCTTTAAAGTCTCTCACTCTTATGCTTCCAAACTCCTAGAATTAGTGCATACTAATTTGTGGGGACCATCTCCCATCCATTCAACCAATGGCTTCAAATTATATATTTTCTTTGTAGATGATTATAGCATATTCACCTGGATTTACCCTCTTAAAACCAAAGATGAAGCTCTAAGTGTGTTCATTCAATTTAAACAATTAATAGAAAATCAGTTTGATAGCAAGATTAAAACATTGAGAAGTGATGGGGGTGAAGAGTTTCGAAGCTTCACTGGTATAGTTCAGAATTTAGGTATCACATTCCAACATTCATGTCCATATACATCCTCTCAAAATGGTAGGACAGAGAAAAAACATAGGCATGTTGTTGAAGTAGGCCTTACACTATTGGCACAAGCTAAAATGCCCTTGAGCTATAGGTGGGAAGCATTCCAAACAGCCACATATCTAATAAATTGACTTCCTATTGCAATCCTTAGAGGAGCTTTACCGTTCTTCAAGGTTTTTAGGTCACATCCTAACTACAAGAGCTAAAAACCTTTGAAGCTACTTGTTACCCTTACTTGCGACTTTATAACAAACACAAGTTGCAATTGCATACTAATAAGTGTGTGTTTATTATATAGTAACACTCATAAAGGTTACAAGTACCTTAGTTCTACTAGCAGAATCTTCTTATAAAGACATGTTGTATTTAATGAAGATAACTTTCCTTTTGATTCAAGGTTCTTAACCATTGGCAGATCAGTACAAGATGAAATACAACCTAATGCATTTTTCAAATCTTTTATTGAATCAAAAAATGTGAAGCATAAAGACTATAAGTCTAAACTAGAAATTTGCTCTTTTCAAATTCCTACACATTCTCCTCCATAATTGCAAATTGATGCTCAAACCACTTTTGCTTTTAACGATAATATAACAGGAGCTGCACAAGAAAATTTAAGAGCCTGTCAACATTCAGAGTCTAGGTCTATCTTGGATCAACATTAAGAACATATAGAAGAGCATCTTGATAATACCTCAGTTCAGGAAGAAGAAGCAATCACAGGTCATAAAATGCTAACCAGAAGCAAATGTAGAATCTTCAAACCAAAGATTCCCTTCACTGGTCTCACTACAAAAACATAACACAATAATTCCATAAGAGACCCAGAAGCTGAACCTTCAGGTGTATTAGAAGCTCTTTATTCACCATAATGGAAGCAAGCAATTATTGAGGAATTCAATGCCTTAACTCAGAATTAGATGTGTTCCTTTTACTAGACAAGAAAAGTTAGTTGATTGCAAATAGGTCTTCAAACTCAAATTTAATTAAAATGGCTCAATTTCCAAGCATAAAGGAAGACTCGTTGCTAAAGGTTTTCAACATGATTTAAGTGTGGATTTCAAGAATACATTCAGTCCAATATCAAAGCTGCCACAATCAGAATTATTCTTACTCTTGCTGTTATTTTTTATTGGGATATACATAAACTAGACATTAATAATGCTTTTCTAAATGGCATTCTTGAAGAACAGGTCTTTATGAGACAACCCGAAGGTTTTATGGATTCTAAGAAGTCCAATCACATATGCATTTTAACAAAGGCATTATACAGTCTAAACAAGCAGCTAGGGCCTGGTTTGAGTGCTTGAAAAATAATCTTCAAAATTGGGGTTTTCAAAATTCCAGAAGTGATAATTCTCTATTCTTTCTCAAAGATGGATCAATGATAACTATTATTCTCATATACGTGGATGACATTCTCTTAACAAGAAATAACTCTAGCAATATAAAAGACTTCATACAAAGGTTAAACAATCTCTTTCCACTCAAAGATCTTGGCCCTCTCCATTACTTTCTTGGCATAGAGGTATTCAAAGACAACATTGGATTATATCTCAGTCAAGTAAAGTACATCTATGATCTTTTAAAGAAATTTAAGATGATGAATGCTTCTTCTTGTCCTACCCCTATTGCTATAAGGAAGTTATTTTCCAGTAGAGACGAAAATCCTATAAGTAATCCCACTTTATATCGACAAGCAGTTAGAGCACTACAATATCTAGTGAACACACATCTTAATATTTGTTTTACTGTCAACAAGCTCAGCCAGTTCTTGAGTTCACCAACAAATATCCACTGGCAGGCTGTCAAAAGGGTCTTTCGATATAAGGGTACCATGCACTATGGCTTGCACATAAAACCATCTGATCATCTTCTTCTTACAAGATTCTCTAATGCAGACTGGGCTGCATGTCCAGATGATAGGAAGTCTGTGGTTGGATATTGTATTTTTCTTGGAGAAGCTCTTATAGCATGGTCATCAAGAAAACAAAAAGTGGACTCACAATCAAGCACAGAATCTGAGTATCGGTCTCTTGCATCTCTTGCTACTAAACTAGCCTGGGTTCAGTCTCTGTTATCTAAACTTAAATTCCCACTAAAGCAAACTCCCATTGTATGGTGTGACAACATGAGTGTAATTGCTCTAGCCTCTAATCCTATTTTCCATGCTCGAATGAAGCACATCAAACTGGATATTCATTATATACGAGAACAAGTTTTGGCCAAGCAGCTTGGCATTTGATATGTACCTTTTTTAGAACAGTTGGCTGATTGTTTAACCAAATCTCTTTCACATTCTTGGTTCTGGTATTTAAGAGACAAACTTAGAGTCTGTGCTACATCTTCAAGTTTGCGGGGGGTGTTAAAGCTTGCTGATAACAAAACAGGGATAAGCTTATTCTCTCAAGAAAGTTGTTTCGTTTATTATTGATTCTTTTTATTAGTTTTGCTGAGCTGGCTTATCATGTGTATTTTTATTCATGCACATTTCCTTTAGTTATTATCAGCTTATTCATGCATTGTATTCGATATTATAAATACATTGTTTGTACAGTGCTCAATTGTGAGCTTTTCCTCTCAGTTGTTCTTCCTCTTCTTTTCCTGTTCTTGCTATGATTAACTCTAAATTGAGCCCCCCAAAAAAATCAAACTTCAATTAACAGCCTCGTGAATATCCCTACTCAAGTCCATGATCAACAAAAGATGTGACATACTTGCAAAGAGTCAACAGAACTAAGACTTGACACTAGGTTGGGATTCAGCTTCAAGGAAACTCTAAATGATTCTTTTTTTTGTTATAGTCATCCCTTTAATAAGCAGTGCAATCCCACAAGACATTAATCGAAACACAATCCATTCTTGAAACCACAGAAATTTATTAATAAGAAATTTTAAGATCTAGAGGGAGAGGCACTGGCACAAGGAAATAGGAGAAAGTAATTTAACCTGGATAGCTCAGAAGCATCACCTACAAAGGCATACAAGAAGAGCATATTTCGAAAAGAAAAATTTAAAATCATTTGATATATAAAAGCTATGGGATTTTATTATTTATTTATATTATTTACACACTGTTTACAACATATCGTCAATATAATATTTATTTATATTATTTTTTGTTTTTTTTTTCTTTTTGTGGAACTCATATTTTGTTTTGTTTTTTGTTTTTTTTGTTTTTTGTTTTTGTCTGTGGAGCCTACAGCACAAAATTTAAACCCCTAAATTTATAGGAGGCCATACTAGTTACACTAAAAGGTCTCAACCTTCTAATATTATAACATTTAAAGGATAATAAGGAGATGAACAAACACAAAATAATTTGACTGTTTCCCCAACATTTCGGAAGGTTGGGCAATTGGAAACATGGTGAACGTGAGACATTCACCCCCACCCTCACAAGAGTGAGGGGAAAAAAAAGTTGTAAATGTTAAGATTCTGGAGCTTATAAGGTCTGAACTATAATTATTGATGAACATTTAAGCATAGGAACACATGCAATTTCTCTGAAACAAAAGATCAAACGGATAATATGCAAAAGATGAAAGTTTGAAGAAATGCAGAACGAAGATAGAGATAAGGGAAGTGCTAAACATAGAACAAGGGGAGGAGAGAGACACTGACCAATATTGATCACTTGCTGGAGTAACTGCAAGTAACGGGTATTCAATTTTTATTTTTATTGTTTTGGCAAATTTATCTATAAAATATATTATTTAATAATATTTTGGTTTATAGGACACAACTTAGGTAAACATACAATCAATTAACGTGAGCAACAAAAAATCAAGTAACGAGTATCACTCGTGATTTAAGAAAATTTTAGTAAAATAAGAATTCTAACTCTGTAGTTTGAACTCTCATTGAATGCGATATTCTATGAATGAGTGAATTTAAAAATAGCGTGGGATGCGTGTATAAAAGAATCAATTTATAATCTGCCAGGAGAGATTTTTGTAGTTAATTATATGTAGTAGTTATGAACAACTCAAATTTGATTTTTACACACTCACATATATCAGAGTTTTTAAAACCTGAACAAAATATTAAATTATGTAGCGGAAGTGTTTTCCTTTAATCTTTTCAAAACCATAAACTATATCGTTCAAGGCAGTACCAGTTTTGCCTATGCTTTTATTTTTTTTATTTTTAAACAAAAGAAAAAGAAAATTGATATTTTAGTCTGTCAAGAATATAATTGGCAAAAAAAAATCAAAGATATAATTTGTTTTAATTTAATCCCTCAAGTTTTAACATTTCATTGATCAGTCCTTCAAAAAAAATATTTTTAATTTTTCAAATTCATTTAAATGTTAAGGCCCTTTAACATAAAATTAATGTGATTGTTAAGTGTTTACTTAACTTTCAAATATGGCTTCAAATGGTTGAATAACTATAAATCACTCTTGACGTAGATTGTTTATGCTACTTCCAAAGCCAATTGTTTTACGCATACATTCCGAAGACATTTTTATAATTAAAGTGACAAGCCAGTTAGCTTGTTTTATGCTTTATGTCAAGATGACAATGTCTGAAATGATAAATAAATTAAAAATGGATTAAAAAAACTTTTTTTATAGGGTTAAGGTTGAGAGATTTAATTTTTTTTAAATAAAAAACTATTTGTAAGTAGTCTTAAGTCTAAGAATTTTTCTTTCTTAATGATGCTGAATAAACCGGCTCAGGATTCTCTCCTGTCTTCTATTTCTTGCAGTTAGTGTAATGAATTTTTTTTATTATTTTGTTTTTGATTTAAAAAAAAAAACTCAATCTTTGAAAATGCACTGACCAGAGAAAAATTAAACCGGAGAGAATCCTAAACTGAACAAACCCCTTGCCACTCTAGCTAGTCCAACTGTTCACACATACAAACATCCCTTTCTTCAGTACTAGAAGAAAACAAGAACACTTCTGACCCCGCAGAAACAACAAAAGATATAGAAAAATATAGAATGACGAGAGGCATGCATAAATATTCTCTCAAATCGAGACTATCATCATCATCACAAACGAAACACCCAAACCCATTACAAGCCCCACTAGCATTCCACCGCCAAAACCGGCAGCACCACCTTTTTCTGGTGGAGGTGCAGACACTGCCGGAGAAGGCGCCGGAGCCGGAGAATAATGGGTTCCGCCGTGCTGGTGGGACATGACCACCACGGCCAGCTTTAAGCCCTTCTGGCAATGACCGTCTGCGCCGCTAATGAAGTGGAATGAACCTGAGCGATCCAACTCAACCTTGGTATTCCCATTGTTGTATTCTATTATCGGCTTCGATATATTGCAGCTTCTGTAGTCTTCCTCTTTCACTTGCAGTACAGACTCTGATCTGTGGTCGTATTTCCATACTGCAAATAATTAACAGCATATATTGTCAGCACAAAAGTATAATTTAATATGATCGAGTTTTTTTAAAAAAATAAGTTATTTCATATATTATTTTTCTATCAAAAAATCTAACAACTACTAAAAATTTTAAAAAAAATTTTATGTAAAATTTTTCCATAGAATGAGACAACGAAGTCGATAAAAAGCACATATTAGAGACATACCAGCCATTGAGACTTACATGTATAATTAATACAATATCTACAGGGTTGTCTGGTGTATACAGTCATTTTAATCTTAGTATTTAAAATATATCAAGAGGTATTTAAAACGTTAAGAATCATCTAAATTAACACAAGGCGCGAGATGATATCATTTTAGATACAACGTAATATCATTAAAAAAAACTCAAGAATCTCACATTACATAACTTTCTGTTGTTATAAAAAGTATGAAAATCATAGATATATATATATATATATATATATCATAGTTTCTTCTATCTTGGGATTTTATCTTATATTTTGATATTTAAAATGCTTAAAAAATATGAAATAATAATATACCAATTACTACTGCTCCTAAATATTATTTTTTGATACAATAAAAAGATCAAAATTAGTACTCTTAATCTAAAGTCCCATCACAATATCAGGTGACAGAACAATTTTTAAGATTTAAAATGTTGCTATAAATATATTTTAGTATACATGTTATGGAGCAGATCCAAAAAGTTGTTGCTATAAACTCACTCTTACCACTAAATCACGTTTAGCGGCTTGGTTCTGCACCCTTAAGTATAGCTAGTGTTTTCATAGCAGAAAATAAATGCAATGAATATAACGCAAAATTTCAGTTCTTTTTTCTTGTTCAAAATAAAGATGCGATTTGAAGAGTGATCAAACCGTTTTTCCACCGAAAGCTGAAGAAAAACGAACGGCGAAACAGCAAATACTGAACGAGATATATGAAAACCCCAAATGGAAAACCGAATAAAACCAGATAAAGATCTGAAGAAAACAGAAGAACAATATTGAATATTTACAGAGAGAATCGCCGATCCTGAAGCGTTGGTTCTGAGCCCAGTGGTTGAGCGAATCTGGCGATGGAAGCGGAAGCGTCCAGGAATCTTGCCTGCCACCTACCAAGAAATCTCGGCCTTCAGATGATGAAATCACCAGAAAAGCGAGCATGATCCAGAATATTGTAGACGCACTTGGGATTGAGAAGGAAGCCATTATTGACAGTTTCAAAGGGCAGCCAAGACAAAACAACACAGAGAGTACTGAGTGTGAGAGGGAGGGTGAAGATGAAAAGGCTGGATTTCAGGTTCGGAATTAGCAGCAACGAAGCTGTGAATGAATTCCACTTGGCACAACATTTATGCCAAAAACGAATAAGCTTCGATTACGTTGCATGCCTTTTCAAGAAACCGCCTTTTCGTTCTCTCTTAGACCAAAATCTAGAATTTAGAGGCCTGAGGGGTATGGATTTTTCATCCCATAAATTGTAGGTAAAAGTTTTTTGAAGATTAACTGATTTTATAAATAAAATATAATATGATATGTGAAGAATTATCTTTTTTTTTTTTAATTAGAAAACTCCTAATGACAAACATCTAAAATAGATTATACTTAATTTTTGTCCTTTTTCAATTCTAATTGGAGGTAGCCGTTTACATTCATTTTGATGTCTTATTCTTTTAAATTTTTTACAATTAATTTATACGATATTTAAGCCTTAAAATTATCCTATTTAATTTGTCATAAGCTATGATTAATATACAAATTTTAAAATTTTCATATATCGTATGCTTAAATATTTAGTAATTTTATGTGCTGTAATATCACGAATCATCTTAATGATAACCAAATGGAAACGGATGGCTAAAAATTGATCGTATATGACTCGGGCAAGATTGATAGGGACAAGGGTTTGTTTTGTTCTTCTAGAGCTCCGGTGGAGCAGACAACTATAAATGTTCCTACATAGTAGATTCGAGGTTACTGAGATGGATTCCGTTGAATGAAATTGAGCTTGATGTTACGTGAGCCCTTTAGGTATCATTTCCGTGTTGTTCGCCTTTTGTCGTGCAAAATGAGAATCGAAAATTAGAAGTGTGTTGTTCTGCTATTCGTATTTAATCTCGCATGAATTTTCAAGCTGCAATGTACCAAGTCTCTGACAAAATCATACATCTTCTATAATTAGCTTAGTTACCAATTCCTGTTAGATTAAGTTTACACAAGAATTTCTCTATCAATTTCTATCTCACACCAAAAAATTAAATAATCGAGAGAGAGAGAGAGAGGGAGCCTTTCAATCTAAACAAACCATATAGCCTCCAAATAACCAGTTTTGTCCATAAGGTGGAACCAAAAGGGGACAACATGAGTACAGCAACAAATACAAAACATTCATGACGGATGAACAGCATTGCAAACAAAACCCAAACCAGTATATCATCATGTGCTATCATTTGAGGAGAGTCTTCACTATTGATTTGACATTGAGTTTCTTGAGGTCAGTATAGGACTGTCCGCAGCCAACAAACATCACTGGAGCTCCTGATATGTAAACCATTGAAAGTGCAGCTCCCACCTGCCAAATGGAAGCCATCAGTAAACCAACAACATTCATCATCGAGATCAAAATTCCCAGAAAAAGCTTTCATACTTGTAGTTTCGGAACTCATACCTTATCATCAATGGTATCAAACTTAGTGAGCAGGATACCATCTATTAATCTGGGATTAGCAGATGCCGAGAGGTCAGCTAATTTCTGCAGCAAAATAGATAGAGTCAATAACTGCGATGTAGGAAACAGAAACACAAAATGGGATTACAGTTGGACAATATGAAAGTATACTATATAGAACTGAACCTGATTGAACTTTGAAAGCTGATCAACTGCATCGTTTCCAACCAGTGCTTCCCCGACAAATAAGACCAGGTCTGGATTGTTAAGGTATATAAGCTTTGACAATGCTCTCATCAATGGTTCATTATCCTGAAAATCAGTAGGGACATATCAGATAAACATAGCAGCATTAAAATAAACATATTCCAAACGAAAAGCCAGAATTCTTCAAACAATCCCAGATGGGAAAGATCCTCTTCACAATAGGAAGTAGTATAACTGTGAAGTAGATAAATTGAGTCTGAGACCATGAATAGTAGTAACAGAAGTCACCTAGTATTTTGTACACACTCATGACTTAATATGAGATATAAATCAGTGAACTCTTGACTAGAATAGTACCTGCATACGACCAGCAGTATCAACAAGAACCACATCTGAACCATTGCGTGAAGCTTCCTGAATTGCTTCTTTTGCCACAATGGCAGGATCTTTCTCATAGCCCCTCTCAAATATAGGGATCTGTAAAAGGGACACTATTAGGCTATACTTTCTGTAACTTATATTGACATGATCTATGAATATTTGTGCATCAGAATTCTACTAATCTTTAAGTAGTAAAATCAATATAAACCTGAAGTCTACGCGCATGAGTCCGCAGCTGCTCAACAGCACCAGATCGAAATGTGTCACAAGCAGCCATCATGACACTAACGTTATGCTGCAGAAGCCAGTAAGCAACCTAAACAATGACATAGAAGAAAATAGACCATTTCCATCTGGTTAGAAAGCATGTCCTACATATGAAATCTCAATTAGAAAAGAGAAATATATATATATATATATATAGTTTCTTCACCTTAGCTAGATTAGTAGATTTTCCAACTCCATTAACACCAACAAATACAACAACATATGGTTTCCTGTGCTCCTTGGCAGCATGCACATCCCTCAGTATGTCAATAGAGCGCTTAGGAGTTAAAATTCGAATAAGTGCTTCTTCCATTGCCGCCTGCATTCATTTTTTGAAACATGCTATCACTATGCTGGTTATAAAAGCATGTTTATAAACAAAGGGCAGCATCAAATGTAAGATAGGAAAAAGGATAGAAACAAACATGCACTGTTGAAGATATCCTTGTAAAAGAAGCTAGCTTTTTGCCCTCAAGACTTACTGCCACTGATTCACAGAGTTTCTCAGCTATCTCCTCAGCCTGCAAGTGCCACAGAATGTAATCGATATTAGCTGACTAGTAAAATTCAATAGAACCTGATAAATAACCATTTAGGTAAACAAGAAAAAGAATTAAAACTGTTTATACAAGCACATACCACATTCTTGGTCATGAGCCTATCCTTCAGAGCTTTCAAAGCTGGTTCCAGGTCTGACTTCTCCAAGTTTGCCTTTCCTGCAATACTGGGCGCAAAGATGTGCGTGAATATTGATATTTATCATGTCAGTGAAGTCTGAAAACAGAAATAAAGAAACATCTAAAGTCAAAGTAAAAATTTCAAATTGGTCACTCAATGATAGCATCTGCAAAGTTATTTGCATCTAAACAACCAGAAAACTTTTGTCCAAGTAAGTACCAGAAGAGAAAAAGGAAATAACATCCCTTAATTATACAAAATAAGACACAACTGATCATTCCAGAGTGAGCACATGAAGTCCAAGGATAACTATCTCTCTAACTCATTCCTTATTCCTTTCTCCATTAAATCTCTGCCCCACCCCGACTCATTGTGTAAATTTCATGTGAAGTCCAAGAACACCCAATAACATTACAATTTGTACAAGTATGAGAAAATTTACAACATAATTGTTGGTAATAAACTCTCAGTGTAGGAAAACATCATCAAATTTAAAACAATCATCGCATCAAGGTACCTCAAGGAATCAATGAGACAAATGACAAAATTTGCACATGACAATGTAGAACATCCAATGTACAGTAATATATCAAATATGGGGATTTCAAGCATAAGAGCATCAATTCCATACTATAAGCTGAACTACACCTCATTTCTGACATACTTGATGATAAGGGGTTGAAGTAATATAAATTAAAACAGCAAGATTCAAACAACTTAACAAAAATCTAAGAATCTGTGAGGTCGGCAATTTTACCTCTGGAACATTGATGAAAACCAACCCTTCTTTTTAGCACCAGGCTTGCTGTTCATCTCCACATCATCATCTTCTTCCTCACTTTCACTACTAAGAATCTCTTCTTTATCCATCATACTTTCACCTTGATCAGCAGCCACAACATCTATGTTACTTTCCCCATTCTCACCCACAGGATCTGTAAAGTCCAGTTTTGTTTCAGGAGGTGATTCATCCCAAACTCTATTTTTCTTCGTCATCTTTTTCTTTGGCTCTGCTTTGGAGGCTTTGGTAACAGTATCTGTCTTCTTTCCACCTTTCACTCTAAGCTTCTGAAGCCTATTTACATCAAAAGCCCCAAGATTGGAACTTGCATTCTCTTTACCGTTAATATTACTATCCAAGTTAGAATCTTTCCTAGCAACAACATGGTCATTGGAATGCCCATTCTCCATCTTACGGCCTTTGATATTATCACCATCACCGCCATCACTTTTCAAAGCACCTTCACTCTTTTTCTTACTTCCTCCTTCAGAGCCAGTCTTCTGTCCCTGACCTTGCTTCTTGCTGTTACCTAAAGCCCTGCCAACGGGATTTGATTTCTTCAAATCCTCAGCCCGAGCCTCAGCCTCCATCTTTAGCTGTCTGAAAGTTTCATCAAAATCATGATACACTGTCCTTTTCGGATCATAAATCGCCGAAAACTCACGCTTCACCATAGCAAGCAGATCTTCCACATACAACAGATGAAGGATCCGTTGATACACAGCCACAAACACAAGGCCAATCTCATTATGGAAGGTCCATTTGAGGGTGTAAGCAGCGCCTGGGGCATCATAATTATATGATGCAGCACCAGATCGTTCCTCCAAAAGACAAGATCGGATCAAGGTATCAATCGGTGATCCTTTAAGAGCATTCTCAATCTCTTTACAAGTCCAGAGGATCAATCCTCCTCTTGTAAATATGAGTAACTGCTCTAACATCTTCAATCACCTTCAAACACCCTGCAAAAAAATCCAGAAATTCACAGATTACAAAACCCTAGAATCTAAAAAACACCATAATAAGATTGAAATTCATTCAAATTAAAGAAAAATACCCGAACCAAATTAAACACTTTAAAACCAAGCCCAAAAAACAAAATTTCCCCACTCTAATTCTTTGATCAGGCCAAATCGCAAAAACATAATTAGATTCAGAAAGTTCAAAAAATTTACAAGGATGGGTTAGTTAGGAAGGGAATGAAAAGAGAAGAATTTAATTTTGAGATGAGTTGCTTCATACGGTGAACAGGGAAAATCTTATTGATCGAGGAGAGGAAGGTACCTGTGATTTCTTGGAGCTCAGAGAGAAACCCGAGAAGAAAAATAAAATTGGAAAATAAACAATCTAAATGTTTGTTGAACCCAACAGAGGAAGGAGAAGAATAAATATCTAAATAAAAAAAAAAAAAAAACATATGGAGATGAAGGTATGTGAACGCGAGGGACTTTATAGGGCATGATTTTAAGCATGGTTTGAAACTGCGCACGCCATTTTGACCAGGTAATTTTTCCGACAGTATATGTTAGGATTAAGAAAAATTACCCCCAAAAAAAAAGTCTTTTACAATTTTTAAACATGTTTCCCTGGACCAAAAAAAATAAAAAAATTATAAAAGATTGGGGATCATAAAAAAAATCAGATTTCAATAATAATAATAATAATAACAATAACTGTATACTTATGCATTATAAAAATTTTAAAATACAAATAGATCTCTAAGAGGAAATGTAGCTTTATTTGAAACCACTTGTAACATAATATATATTAGCTTAAATTAATAATATAGAGTTAATATTATTTCATATTTATTTAATTTTCTCTTACATGATCCCTTTCCTAACGTGATAATTATTATTAACTCTTTACTGTATGAGATAATCTCTCTCTCTCTCTGTATATATATATACTATATTTTTTTGACCTTTACAAAAGGTGTTCAAAACTGAATAAAATTAACTAAACCAAATAAAATTGATAAAAAAATTATATAATTTTTATTTTAGTCAATTGTCATTTCTCAATTTTTTTATAGTTCAATTCAATTTTTGGTTTAATGTTACAATAAATTGAATTAATACACACACATGTACTAGTGATATACTAGATTATCACTTGCACTTGATTTGTTAAATAAAAAAAATTGTTGCAATGGGGTGTTAATCAGCTTTTTGTTCTCTTATATTATTGAGATTATTATTAGTGTATTTAGACCTAAATATTAAAAAAAATCTGAAAATAAACAAACAATGTCCAGATTAAAAAAAAATGGTTTCAAAATTAAGTCCAAACCGTCCAAGTTAAAGTGTTTAAAATTGAATTTTTTTTTCAGTTTAGTTTTATATTATTAAACCAAATTAATCGGTTTCTTTATAAACTAAACCAATTTCAGTGATTGGGTAGACAAAAAACTAATTAGGCAAACCTTTGAGTACCCTTTTATTTGCAACCCTATCTTTTTTCAAATTTTTTCTATTTCAAATTTCATCAATTTTGTCAATTTAGTATTAAATTATAAATTAAAAAAAAGTGATGATGAGAATAGTTAAAAAAAAGAATAAAAATAACAAAATTGATTAATAGAATAGAGACGTAATTGAGAAAAGTTAAACCCTTAGGCCTCATTTGGTTGAACTTTATAGGTGTGAAAGGCAATGTAATGCAATGGGATGCTTGAAGCACCGTAGTCAGAAATCCAAAATGGCGAAAGACTACTTTGTCCTTCGGAAAAAAGTTGGTGCAATCATCATCGATGGCATCGAAGGTGGAGGAGCGGCAAATAAGAAGAGCAAGTTGATGATCAAAGACAAAGGGATTTTTAGTGAGATGTGATGGTTAGAAGAGATCCTGCATATTCATTTAGCTTGCTCTAAAAAGAAAGAGATTTTTATTGATTTGAACTTTATCTATTCAACCAATCCTCGAAATCAACAAAATTCATTTCCCAATTTTCCACACTTCTTTTTTCACCCATTTTTATTTCCAATTGTGGCAGGTTGAATCTAGGTCAACGGTGGAAGACAACATCGAAGATCTACAATGATTGCTGCATTTTCAATTTTCATTTTGTTTCCATTTCTCAATAATTGTTGTGTTTTTAATGATTTATGTCTTCAATGATTGGATAAATTTAAAAAAAAAATAAGATTTGGTTTGCATTTATTTCTTGTGCGCTTGTTATTTCTTCCATAATTGTTACATTTTCAATAATCTACATCTTCAATGGTTGAAACCCTACATCTCTTTTACTTGCTACATCTTTGATAATTGCTATATTTGAATGACGATACTGAACTATTATTATTATTATTGTTATTATTATTAAAGCATTTATACCTTTTTCACAAATAATCATTTTCATTCTTTTTTATTGTTTTTAATCCCAACTAAACATACTCGCACGCGCATACACACACACACATATATATATATATATATATATAAACATTCATTTTCCTTTACTATATTAATAAACATAATCAAAGTAAATATAATCATAAATCCATTCCCTTTACAATTATATAGCGTGAGATTCATTGAACCAAATGAATCCTTAGATTTGCTTACATAAATCCATTCAATGACCAAATGTCACTCTTTTTCTCTCCTTTACTTTCATGTTTGCCCTTTTAAGATTGTTCACTATCCAAAAAAAAAATACAAATACCATAAATTATTCAAGAAAATTATATCATTAAAAAAAATACAAGAATGATCCTAAATACATCAATGTGAATGATAGAAGTTAAAACTTACCCAGAAATGTTTAGTATGATATTTACCAATCATTCATATTTTTTAAACACTAAACTGATAGAACAAGTATTGATGAGTTTTAATTCAATGGTGCTGAAATTGTTTCTAAGATTAAAGAATCCAAATTAAAATTTCAGTCAAAATTAAATTTAAAAAAAAAAAGAATTATCAGTGGGACATTAAGAAGATAGTTTAGTCTTATCACAAATAAAATTTGAAAATGAGCGATGAAACAGAAAACTAATTTTTAATTATATAATTTTTGTGAATTTTATTAAAATTATATATATATATATATATATTATTTTTAAAATACACACAAATTTATTATGAAATAACAAAAGTTTACACTGTAGTATAATTTTAAAATTTTTAACTAAAATACCTTTTTCTTTTTTAATTTTAAAAATATGTACTTATATTAATAGAGAATATTTTAAAAAATAAATTAAATTATAAAATAATTTTTTATTTCATGAGAAATCTATATATATATATATATATATTAGATAAAAATTTTTTATAATTTCACTTAAATTTAAAGATAAGTTATATAATTTTCTCTTATTATAATTTCTTATACCTAGACCTCGTTTGGTAGAAGGGATTAGGTTTTGATGGAATAGAAATGGGAAATTGAATGGGAATGAAAATGGATCTTGTATCTCATAGTTATGTTTGGTATGATGGAAAAAAAAATAAGAATGTTTTTATTTTTTTATATTTAGTTAGATAAAAATGACATAAAAATAGAATAAGAATATAATTCAAAAATTAAAATACTTTTAATAATTATAAAATATAATAAAATATTTTATTTTAATTACTAATAATAATAAATAATAAAATAATATTTTAATTTAAAAATTTATTTTTAATTTACCTTTAATAAAAAAAATTATTTGAAGAAGAATAAAATAATCTTAATTTTTATTCTCCTACTCAATAAAGTTATCTCTTATTTAGTAAAACTCTCTCCCACCACAAAGCAATGGAATGGACTCTCCATATAAGTGGAAGACAACTCTCTTGGAACAAGAAATTTTGTATTTACTAAACATGCATTTCTTTTAATCACACTCTCTTTCTCTTTTCATCACTCAATTTCTCCACTAACCAAACGAGGCGGTGAGATTCCCCACTGAGCTAAATGGATTCTTCTTAGATAAGCATCTTCCTCGCTTTGACATTTGTAAATGGAGGCCGCTAATCTTGATTAATGTGCCTTCCTAGTGGCATCATAGTGTCCTGATTTTTTGTGTATCAATTAATAAAAAATAAACTCATTAAAAAATTAATTAATATTTGTGCGTGGAATTATTATGACGTGATTCACAAAAAAATAAATACACTAATAGAGCATAAGAATTTTTCCAACAAAAAATTTTAAAAGTTCATGATCAGCTCAACCAATATCTCCGACTTCATTCCCCTTATGATTCCAAAGTCCTTTTTGATAAATAGGGCCCCAGGCCCAAACTCAGATTGGCCCGGATGTTAAATTGAAAACAAGATATTGTAGCCCAAAAGTGTTTTAGTACATGGGATAAGTGATAGTCTTTTTTTTTTCTTTCAACAAAATAAAAGCAAGGATTCAATTCAAAACAAAATTCTGGCCCAAACAAGGTTTGAAGTGGAAAAAAAGAAAAAACAATTAGAGCATATTATTCTTACCTCTTATGAGAAAAATGTTTAAATTATTCATCCCACTCCTTTATTATAAAAATATACATAAATTCTCTTAAAATTAAAATATGATCAAAATACTCCTCGTATAATATTTATTTTTTAATTAAAATATAACTTATTAAAAAATTTTAAAACTTTTATTTCATATTATTAATTTTGTGTTGAAAATCATAAATTTAATTTATTCTAAATTTAGAAAATTGACTATTTTTCTATTGCTTAAAAATATGTTTAATATTTGTTACATTATATAAATAATTGATATAACTATATTTTGGTTAAAATAGATATAATTATAGCTAATCTTTTGTTATAGAGAGGCTCAATATGGTACTTTTTTTTAATTTCAAGAAAAAATAGTGTAAATTTTTAAACTAGAAGGGACAGCTATATAATTTAGACATTTCTCTAAGGAAAAAAGTGTAATTTACTTTATATATTTTAAAAAAAAGTAAAATATCAAACTAAATCACTATATTAACTAGATTTGAAATGTGTGTGTAAGTATTTAGTAAATATTTACACTATTCAGATATCATTAGTACTGTTAGGTGATTCTTTTAATTAGTCCCAAGAAAAAAAATAAATTTGAAGCTATTTTGATAAAAAAAAATCATTTAGTAATATGCAATGTTTTAAAAATTAGATTAAACATTAAATTGGATAAAGAGCAATTCACAATTCCATAATTTAACTATGGTTAAGGATCAAATTATTTTTTAAAATAAATAAATATATATAAGTATAAATATGTATAATATTTTTATAATTAAATTAATACATATATTATAAAATAATATTTAAAATAGACATAAAAATTAAAAAATATAAAAACTATTAAAATATGTTTATATGATAACAAATTTATATAAAATAAATTGAATAAAACTTATAAAACATTATAAATCTTTATCATATAAAATGCTAAAATTTTATTTTAACTAAAAGAAAAAAATCGAAAGCTAATTTTTGACCAATTGAGTACTAAGTTGATTGATTGTTACTAGTTTTAATCAATTTAACTTGTCTTCACCAATTTTTTAATTAATTTTCATAATTAAATAAATCAATTTCATGGTTAAATTTATTAATTTTTTGATTGGACCGATTTTCTTAACACTAGTAATAAGTCACATAGGCATGTCTCATTAGGTTAGTGATATATGGATTATAGAGGCAAAGACATTTATCCTTTTTGTTGTTATTGATACTTCGCACCAAAGCATGTCACAATTTGTACCCAATTTCCTGGTCAAGAGGGCCCTATGACTAATTTTATGAATATCTGTTTAATCATTAAGCAGCACATACATTTAACCTTGCAGTAATCAGTCAAACCTAATAATTCAAAGGATAATGTGACACCTAGATATATTCATAAATGACTAGTTTTTGTTTTATGTGGGTAGAAAAAGTGTGTACTAGTTAAAACCCAATAGAAGCATTTAATTACTTTAAAGCCGTCTTGTACAACCAACCAAAGACATTTTAGCAGCAAGAGTCCCCACAATTTTGATTTCAGTTGCCAGAAAGCCCAAGATGCAATGTGGCATGGACTCAAAAAGAAGAAAGTGTTATGGGAAAATTATAATTAAAAATCTTAGGTTAAAGATAATTATATTAAAAGATTTAAATTTTAAAAAAAAAATTTGAAGGGTTGAAAGACAAAATTTTTAACTTGAGATTTTAAATTGTAATTTTCTTGTATAGTTTAAATTTTTGATTTTTGGATCTTATAAAATAATTTTAAAATTTAAAGTTATTCAATATAAATATAATCAACTTAAAATTCTTTGTAATTATCCCAACTATTATTAGAGGCATTTTCTTAATGCAGCAAGAGACCCCACAATTTAGATTTCATTAGGTTAAAAAGAGACTTAAGCACCGCTTATAATTAAAGTGCTTGTTTGGGTGTAGTGAAGAAGAGGAAAACAAAATTTCTATTTTTGAAAAACTTGAATTCAAAAGTTTAGGAAAAAACTTTGTCTTTTATTTGTATTCTGTCAATAGAATAAATTAATCAATGCAGAATAATTTATTATCCAGTGAAATGAAAAATCGAAACATTTATAGTAAAATAAGACAAGAAACAAAAATAATATTTTTAAATAAAAATTGTTAATTTTTTTTATCATATTACTTATTTTTAGATTAAAGTAGTATCTTAACCTTATTTATCATGGTAAATTGATCCCTAAGTTTAGAGTATTTTAAAATATCTTAAATTTTAATTTTATCCTTTTAAAACTCTCTTTTAAATGAAATTCATTGGGCTAATAACCACCATTTAATTATTTCTTCACTAACAAGAAAGCCATGCGTGTACTTTTTTCTACCGTATATGACAAAGTGGTGCCCAATATTCAACATTTGTTGAAAAAAAAAAACTAAATTGAAACACAAACCGAAGCTATTTGGTAATCTCTGTACAAATGAGATTACCATTATAAAATTCTTATTTAATATTTATTATATTATTTTAATTACTATTTAATAATATCTTATTATTTTTTATTATTTATTTAAAATAAAAATACAAAATTATTTTTTGAAAATCATTTTTTTTTTCTTTTCTTCCACACTTACATTCCTTCTATACTTTGTGCACCAAAAGAATCTAGAGAGGTTTTTCAGATGGCCACTTCTTTCTTCTGTATTTAGCTTTGGTTTGGATTAAAGGATTATTTTCAAACCCAAAATTAAAAAAATCATTTTGAAACGCTTTAAATTTAAGGATTACGTTGGAACAATATGGACCAAATCACTATTTTAACTTTTTTTTTTTAAGAATGTAATTTCTAATTAAACAATTTTGAAAACAATAATTTTACACTACGATCAAACAGGGCCTCAAACTTAAAAGCTTTCCTAATTATGATGCAATCAACCAAAGACAAAACTGACAAATCACAGTGTAAGACATTTAGCAGGAAAAAACACTGTCCCACAAATTTGATTTCAACGATTTAAAAGAATCCTAAAGAGAAATTTTCAACAGAAGCGTTTGCATAATTAATTATGATGCAATCATCAGTCAAAGACAAAAGCTGAATTAAAATCTTAGTGCAAGACATCTTGCAGCAAAACTCTGCCCCACAGTTTTGATTTCAACTGGTTATAGGACTCAAAAACAGAAAATTTCAATGTCAAAAAAATTAAAAATAAAAGAAGAAGAAGAAGAAGAAGAAGAGAAATTTTCAACAGAAACATTTATTTAAACTAAAGCCTGATTATGATGCAATCAGCCAATAAAACAAAACTGATAAATCTTAGTGCAAGACATGAAGCAGCCAAACCTTGCCCCACATTTTTATTTCAGCAGGTAGTAGCCAAAAAACCCAGGATACAATGAGACATGACCACAATTATGAGATTCAAAAGGGAACACTTTGAAATCCAAGAGCTTCTCGTGTAGATTTGATCAATTTTAAATAATTATATTAGAGTAAATGACATATTTTTTTTGAATTTTGTTAAAATTAAATAATTTTTTTATTTTTAAAATATACATAAATCTCTTTCAAAATACAAAATTACGCTATATTTTAATTTAATTTTAAAATATTGAACTAAAATGTCATCTATCAGCCTAAAAGTCACTCAATTTGTATTTAGATTAATAGAAGCTAAATTTGTAAGAAAATGTAAACTTACATTAAGATATATTTTTTAAAAATAAAATAAAATATTAACAAAATTCAAAGAAAATCTAGTAATTTATTCAATATATTAGTATGTGAACAATGAACCTCCCTAACAAATGCTTATATATATTCTTAATTAATTTAATTCATAGTTATTTTTTATATAAATTGTGTCTACTTAGTCAATATTTCTGAATTTTTTCACCTGCTTAAAAGCCCAACCACCGAACAACATAGGATCCCTTTCTGTGTTATTGCAAAATTTAATACAAGAATTAATGTGAATTAGGTTAAAGCCGGTGCCGTAGACGCTGGAACATAATATATCTTTCATGTTTGGGGTCGCTGAGGTAATAACTTTTACCTTTTTACTCATTCTATGGCTGACAATCAATGTATTCAAGTATAGCCATCTAATAAGATGTGATAGGGATAACCCAATTGGTCAATTAGCATATTGAAGCATGTCATTTTCAATCCGTGTGCTTTGTTATGTTTTCACTTAATAACTTTGTTATATTTTTATTTATTCATATTTTAGCAAGATCAATAACATTTTATTTTCTTTGATAAAAGAACCTTTACTTTAAATGTTAAAAAACTTCTTAGCATTATGAGACTATTGCTTAACTTAATTTTAAACAATATGTCATAAAGCTATAAATTAATTTATTCAAAGTATCAATAAGTGATAGATAGTTTTGACAATGAAATTATACTCATCGATTCAGCATTGGCAGGATTATATCTATTGATCAAAAGCACAAGAAGATTGTTAGGTGTCAATGGAACAAATCACACGGCGAAATAATATATTTTAAACCGTGAAAAAATAAACTATTTACAGTCAAATAACATATAAATAAATTGTAATTTACTCTGTAATTTGGTTAAAAATAATGCAACGTTGCGTTATTTTTTCTTCTTTTTCTAGGAAGACAAGGGAGAGATGATATGAAACTGACCCTTATCTTTTTTTTTTTTTTCTTTTTCACTATGAACGTGTGAAAATGACTGCACAATGATTCAATCCAAGCCCACTGTTGATGATAGAAAGTTAGATAACATCTTCATCTACTCTGGAATTTCTTCCTCACGAGGGTACGTAAAAGCTTCCCTTTGGAGAGAGTATTTTGAAGTTTTACGCTTGCATGGCACACATGGATATATATATATATATATAAAAAATATAAAAACAGAGCTGGAAGATATGTGAGCAAAGGAATCTCTCTGTATATATCAGTTTTACAGAACAAGTAAGCATAATAAGGTCAGACTCTGACTATGTATATCTCAGTGAGGTTTATTCTTTGAAAGCGTGTTATTGGATTTCCTCCAATTGTTCAGTGCACATGGAGCTGGATTCCTTTATTTGTTACCCATCATCACTTTTTATTACATTTAATATGATTATAAAAACGGGACAAATAAGAGAGAACAAGTTTTTGTGAGTTCTTCCCCCCCCCCTTCTAAACAAATTAGATTATAACACACTAGCTAGGTGAGTTATAGTAATGAGAGATTTAATTAATTTGGGTAAGGTCATAAATTAATTCTAACATCGTGTATTAAGAAAAATTACCGCATAAAATTAAGAACGTAAAAGGCTGAAACTTTTATTCAGATTTTCCCCAACCCTCATGATTTTAAGTTGCATTTGGTATGGAGATTTCTTCAAATTTCTTAGAAAACTAACATAGTGTTTGGTTCAATGGAGGGGAGGGGAGGGGAGGTTAGGGGAGAGGTTTTAATGATATGTTGTTTGGTTGATTTGGAGGGAAAAGAAGGGGAGGGATTTTAATAATATGTTGTTTGGTTGAGGAGAGGAGGGGAAGGATTAATGGACAATTATACCCTTTTAATATTAGAATTAATTTTTTTTGTTTTAAAGATATTTTTATATAAAAAAGTTTTTTTTTTTAATTTTTTATTATAAAAAATAATTTTTTATTTTTATTTAAAAATATTTTTTATTTTCATAAAAAATTATCTTAAACCTTATTAAAAAAAATAAGATCTATATTATGTTTTAAGTGAGAGCAAAGTAGGAGCAATTTAATCAAATGAAAATACAAATTTTTTCTCTCTTCCAAAAACTCCTACTTTTGGAGGGGAGAGGAGGGGATATTTTGCCTCCCCTCCCCTCCATTTTTTTCATACCAAACAAGGGAAGACCTTCTCTTTCCCTCCCTTCTCCTCCAAACCCCTCAAACCAAACAGATCTTAAGACTCCCATGTTTGGTATATCTAGTATAGTCTCCTATCAAATCCTAGTTTTCCTTAACGTTAAGTTTTTTATGAAAGTTGGATAACTTAATTCTAAATACATCATTGGGATTTCAATTTTTCCATCTTCTCTTTTTCTTCTAATATTTATTCCAAACATAACTTTGCTTAATTGCTAAGTATTTAATTTCTGAGATAAAATTGCCTGGACAAATAATTCATTGTAGTAAATTTAAAATGCTCCACCAAACATCCCCTTAATAGCTCATATAATTTATTTGGTTTATTTTGCTCAGTCACCTGATATAGACGGAGTTTGGTTGTGCGGAAAAGTTATTACAACCATTCTAAATTGCAACTAGATTTTTAATATAGTATATCCATGTGAAGGTGATTTGCCAAACAAATTAATTCTAACCACTTTTCTTAACATGTTTGAAAAAATGATGAGATCAGAGACGCGTTGGTCGACTAAGTCCGTGAATAATCCTTCAAATTGTATATATATATATATATATATATATATCATAGTACATCAAAATGACAGGAAAATTAGCGACTATTGTTGTCTTCATTTACTTGTAATTTTGTAAGGAAATTTCGCACATTTTTTTTATGGGGTAAGCATAACGTTGGGGATGGTATATATAATAATGACTTAGGGTTTGTCTTCCAAAAAAAGTCAGTGTGTCTTTGACTTTGCACCGTTTATAATTCATCAACCTATACGGTTTTAACTCTCAAATAAAAGAGGCGATAAGGACTAGACGTTTTCCTGTGAGCCTTCAATTGGTAGGGCTCCAAGGGATTCAAAGGCTCTTAATTCCCAATAAAGGTCACAAGAATTTTGCAACCCCACGTCTTGCTACCTTCTTATTGCGACCACAAGGAAGAAAGAGGAAAAAATTGAGTCAGCACAGCTATACACAGGCTAGCTGACCTAAGAAAGGTTAAAACTCATGTACCTATGTATGGTAAGTAACACTTAAAAAGATGGTTGCCTCAATTAATAAGATTGAGCTACGTGGATAACTCTGGCTGGATGTATCTCTAGGTCATTGCCAAAAAAGAAAAAAAAAATCCCTATACCTATATGTAACACATATATGGTCCCCATGTGTTTACGTACGTTATTAGTTATTGCAAATCCAAGTTTTATACTGTAATAAGATTAATCGGGATGCTTTGCGTGCATTTTCTTCCTAAATGCATTAAGTGAATTTTGATAAATTTACTTGATGTATTTAAAAAGAAAAAGCAAAGAACCTAGATTTATAATGAGATATTATATGTAAAATTAATCAAAATTTACTTAATGTATTTAAAAAGAAAAAGCAGAGAACCTAGATTTATAATAAGATATTGTATGTAAAATTAAGATTTGATTGAATGTAAGTCAACATGAAACTTTAATATCTGCGGCTGCATTTAACTGTAAGTTTGACAAAACATGTTTTGAAAATATAATTTACTTACTGCATTTTGAAAGAAAATGAAGAAAATCTATAGATTTACAATAATATATTATAAGTAAAATTAAGATTTGATTGAAAGTAAGTAAACATGAAACTTTAATATCTGCGGCATGCATCCAACCAGTAGTTTGACAAAACTGACGCTTTGAATATATATATATATATATATATATATATATAAAGCGAGAAGAGTGATTTTATCTAAGAAGGAGGAAGAGAAAATAATCATTTTTATATTATAAATTAAGTGTCGAGATTAATGAAAAAAATTGTATAATAAATATTTTCTTTGATTTTCATTTTAATGCTTTTATTAATCTTAATCGTTGTTTTGTGATTTATCGATAATGATTTTTTCATAGCTCCTTTCCTATAATAGTAATCCTCTCACTTAATACCAATCCTATAATAATATATATATATAATGGAATCTGGATACTCTGCAATTAGAAAATGCTGCTGTTGTGCTGTTGGTACAAAATTTGTTGTGTGAATAAGTTTAGTTTAAAATATAAAAAAATAAAACAAATACTCTTATTTTTTTATTAACAGCACAGTAGCAGCTACAATCCAACTGTAAAGGATCCAGATTCATATATAATGGGTTTGTCTGTTTCCATAATTTTTAGCGTGTTTTTATTATTTGAGCAGTCAACTAAGACAAGGGCTGAATGCTTCCAAATTAATGTCCCTGACAAGGGACTCAACACACAAACACACGCATGAGCGCGCGCGCGCACACCCCACACACCCCAAATTAATATCAACACACTATTTGTTGCACAATTTGACAGACTAATTGAGAAGCTAAGGAGTGTGTTATCCCCAAGAACAAGAAGCTATATAATCTAGGTATAGAATATAGATAGATACAGGAACAACTCATTTTCGGGTTGATTTATGAGCGACTACTGATTTAAGATATTTGATCAGAAAGATAGAGCTCCCTGGGGTGTATGCATTTAATTACGATGTTGCTTTCTGGGTTCTCCCCTAGCTATCTTGTAGGACCATCTTCTCTCTCTCTCTCTCTCTCTCTCTCTCTTCACGCTTACTGTGAAGGTCCACAGAGGGACGGGGGATGCACAAGTTGCATTGTGTAGTAATAATGCAGCAATATTAGCAAAGGGCAAGTCTCCACCCTATGGATATATATTAATGACTTCTATATATATACATCCTCAGCTCACCCATATATTACTAACAATAGCTCTTGTTTCTCTCTCCAAAGCACCAAAAAACAGTCATTGTAAAAATTAACAGAGAGAGAGAGAGAGGGAGAGAGAGTAAATATAATAGGGTGCAGTAATATAATGGGATTCCAAAGCAAAGGGTATATCTTGTTTCTTTGCTTATTGTTATCATCTTCTTCTTCATCTCTTGAAGAAGATCGAATAAGGGAGCTGCCGGGGCAGCCACCTGTGAGGTTCAGTCAATTCTCTGGTTACGTCACTGTCAACCACCGACATGGCCGAGCTCTATTCTACTGGCTCACTGAGACCACCTCTTCCCCTCACAATAAGCCTCTTGTTCTCTGGCTCAATGGAGGTTAGTTCACTTATTAACTTCATCTCTTTCTACATGTAGATATATAATTATATATACCTCTAACTTTCTCATCTTTCACCTTACACATGCTGTTTCATTTATATTACCTATATTTCTTTGTGCTTTTTTCTGTTTTTAAATCCCCCACTCTCTCTGGGAGCAATGAGCTGTAAAGTATTTGTGTTTGTCTTTGTTCTTTGACCATAGAAAAGGTGGAAACATAGTCTGCTGCATATTATAAAAATTCTAGTTTCTGTTAGTGTTCTTCAAATTGTAGAGAAGCTATATCTTTCTCTCAAACCACAAAGGGAGAGAAAGAGGTTAGCGGGTAGCCGGTAAGGGATTAATAACTGAGTTTGAATGATATAGCCATGACAACGTAACTATTAATTAATTCATCTGCAAATTTGAAATTAAAAAGAAAAAGAAATTCTGTATGGTATATTTAGATGAAATTATTTCTCTCAATTTTAAATAATATTTTTTTTGTATGTCTAGGAACACTTACACCTCAAACTCTGTGAGTCAATGGTGCATTAACTCAACCAAAAAGTTCCAGCTAGTATAGACGTAGCTGTGACTCAATTGGCACAATTGTCACCGTTAAAATAAAACGGCTAAAATAATACATGTAATTTTTAAAAAAATTTATACAATTTATTTCTTCAACTTTAAAAAATTTAACTATTGGCCATTTAACTAGATTTATATGTATATTCATACAACCTAGCCCTTTTGATGGTAGATTTGGCTAAAAATCCAATGAAGCCAAATTGAATGTTCAGATTCTTCCTGGATCCTCTGCGTGTTATATCTCCAAATAGGGGGCGTCTCATTTTTATTTTACTTTATTTCATTTTTAAACTTTTTTTTTTTAAACATCGCCTGCTACACAACATGTTATATTACATAACAGGTAATCCATTTTCTATAATTTTATACTTGAAAAAAGGAGATTAAGCACTTATTGATCTGCATTCTATATCTTCTTGCATGAGAGGAGAATTGGGGACTTTTTTGTCAAAAAAATGGATATTTTGGTCCACTGAGCAATTCACACATTGGTTACTCAAAGATAACTTGGCATGATATAATTAGCTCTTTTGAGTTTTTGGACGGATCTACTAGTGGAATGACCAAGTTACACAAATCTATTAGTTTATGAGGCGATAATCAGGTTTAAGTTGGAAAAATTACACAAACCTAAACAAATTATGTGTATTTTAGTCATTGAAAATGTTATCTCTAGACTATATAGTCTATGATGAAATTAATTAATGAAGATTAGAGAATGAGAAAAATATGTGATTACACATTAAGGAAGCCTTTAGAAAATACCATGGATAGAGCGAAAAGGTGACTATTAATATTAAAGGTAAAATATTTTTTTCTCATTGAGCAATGATTTAATAATTATAAGGTTCTTTTTCATATTATAAAAATAATAAAAATTCTTTTTGAAAATAAAAAATACATTATAATTAAATTTATTTTAATTGAAATAATATCATACTTATTATTCATATGATTGTGTTTTATTTTAGTAAACTAACACAGTAAAATTAATAAAGATTAACTCAATAAGATCAACTTACGTTCATGTCTGATTGGTGCATTTTGTTTTAACACTTAAACGACCTATGTTACTCAAACAAAAAAGTAAGAATATATATATATATATATATATATATATAGATGGGAGATGGGAGATCAATATAGATGGGAGATCAATATGAATTTATGATTTATGATTGGAGAGAAATAAATTGTAAAATATGATACTAAACAGTTTATAATGTAACATATAGTACAACTAACTTTTCTCAAGTAATTAGTAGCATGATTGAAAAATTGAATGATACAAGTAAGTGGGTGTGTTTGAATCATTAGGGTTTGTACCCTCATCTCTTTCGCACGTGTTGACCCCAACCCTTTTAAATGCCCTGCCCTCTCCAGATTGGCCTCTTAACTAACACTCCCCCATCCACCCCTCTGGGGCAACCAACTAAATAATATAAATTATATGCATTCTGTCTGACATGTAGTTAAAAGGGGACTGTATCACATGTGGTAGTGCAAATGATATATTTGCCCCAAGTAAATGTATATTGTTCCTTGCTAAGATGCACTAGGTCACCGTCTTTCATTCTGGGGAAGGAACGATGAACCAAAGTTCTTTGAGAGGTTTTTAAGGCGTGCTTAAATTATATATGATATTTTTTAAATGCATATAATATATATATTTTCGGTTTTAGAAACGTTATTTGGTTGTTTTCATATTTGGTATATATTATAAAAAATTATTTATTATTTAATGTTAATAAAATTAACTTTTTGCATAATATGATATTGTGATTAAACAATTAGGTTATTTTATTTGTTGAACAAACCCATATTATATAAAAAAATAACTTTATTAATAAAATATATTCTGAAAAGAAATTTTTTGCATTTTATATCAAATGTTAATTAGAAGAGTAAAGTGACTTTTTGGCCAATAAAGAGGTGTAATTTATTCAAAACTTAAAGAAAATTAGTGTAATTTGTTCAAAATCTTTTTTTTTTAAATGCAATCATGTAGTAATGAGTAATAGAAGAAATTTATTTTTCATATTTTTATTGAAAAATCTAATAATAAATATTTAAAAATTGTAAAAAGAAGGTAAGAAAATTATAAGAAAAAGAAAAGGAAAGAAAAAAAATGATAATTAAATTATTATTTTTTCTTACTCGGGAAAAAAATTTTCTTCAAATATTTTTCGAATTGTGAGTCTTTACCGTTATAAAGAAATGAGAATTTTAAAAGATGAAAAAATTAGTTGAAAATAATTCATTTTTCTCAATTCCTTAGTAATAATTCGCAAATGAAAGAAAGGTTTTAACTGAACCCTTTATTCTTTGTCTAAAAATATTGACTCAATTTGTATGTTTCTTGAATATAAAAGCTGGAAGATTCTCGTGATGCATGAGTATTAGGGTTCAAGTCCTCGCTTTCCATTCTTCTTCTTTGAGTGATTTTCATCGGAGTCTCCTAGTCTACCAAAAAAGTAAAAGAAATTTTGTTATGAAAAGTTGGATCTTTTGAGAATGAGTTTTTTCATGTTAAATCATTTCAAAATTTGTATGTATAGAAATGAGAAATTAGTTTATATAAATTTCAATGAAATCCTACAGGAAAAAAAAAAAGAACATTCCATAGAATAACCCAAAAAGAAAAAAAAAAGGGCTTTAATTCTCTTCTTTTCTCTTTTCAAATATATACTGTCCCAACATACCCGACGTAGTCTTGTGCAAGAAGGTATTGAGAACAAGTGGAAGTGGGTGTTAAAAAGTACCATGTGTCCTCTCGTGATTTCTCTCTATCTCTCTCTCTCTCTATCTTTTTTGAGCTTGATTCCTTCCGTTCCTGCCATTTATTCCCTGTTTGGAAGAAGCTCATTACCTCAAGAAAAAAGCACAAAAAGAATGCTTCCTTAACACCTTTCTCTTTTTCACTTTCTATTCTCTCTTTCTGTTTCTGTGCGAGAAAGAAACAAACAACAACGCAAAGTGAACCAGCTTTTCCATTTTGTCGCTACAACAAAAAAGATGCTCTCTCTCTCTCTCTCTCTGTGTCTGTGTGTGTTTTACTTCACTCTTCGAAGCACGCGCATTCAGAGCCCAGAAAGGGATGGTGGTGGTGGTCATGCTTCATCATGACACTGTGGGGCTACTGAAATTTAGTGGTCCAGATACTTTGAGGCCTCGTGAACCAGAGAATTTGTATTGGTCGTTGTCTTTGAGATGAAAATTATGAAGGGAAGGTGGAATTTGAGGTAAACAAGGCGTTTGATTTACTGTGTAAATGTTGATGGTTGATTATTGCTCATTATCACAGAAGCGCCTTTTATGTGTTTTTGAAAATTACACAATCAAATGAACGGATGGATGCCTTGCTAGTCAGTAATACATTATGGCCAATGAAGCACCCGTAATTTGGGGAAAAAATGGAGTTTACCGTTTTAGATAAGTGTCTGACACAATATAATGCAACACCCTTATCATACCATGTCTTATATATGTATTAGTACGTGTGTTTCTTAGATAATGGCTCATTGTGTGAGTTTTCACAGTTCAGAATTTACATTATTATCTACATCAATTCTATAATCCAAGAACTGATTAAAACATTATGCACCTTAAAAATTGAGTAAATCATAACCTTTGTGTGTGTGTGTTTTCTGGTTCAGGGCCGGGTTGCTCATCTGTGGCATATGGGGCATCAGAGGAAATAGGACCATTTCGGATAAATAAAACTGGTTCTCTATATCTAAATAGATATGCATGGAACAGAGGTAATGGCCATCATTCAAGTAACTGATTTTAACTTCTGTATTTTCACCATAAACCATCTTTCAGAATAATCATATCTAAAAGACACTGTTACTGGTCTTCAGAGGCAAATATCCTCTTTCTTGAATCTCCTGCTGGCGTTGGTTTCTCCTACACAAACACAAGCTCGGACCTCAAAACTTCTGGGGATAAAAGGACAGGCATGAATTTGATGCTCATTGCTGTCCATGTTCTTTTGTGATAAAAATTCTATTTTTGATCCTTGAAAGATGATATTATTTTCAATTTGATACTATATAGATTTTTTGTATCACTTCAATACCTGAGGGTATAATTTTATTCATTCGTATACTAAGATGATACCAATACAATCTTTCAAGAACCAAAAAAATATATGAAATTTGAATAATATCCTCAACTACTAAAGTGATACAAAAAATGCATGGAGTATTGAGTTGAAAATGACATTATTTTTAAAGGATCATAATAGAGATTTTTCTTCTTATAAGTAGTGGTGGCAAGTATGTTGATTAATTTGAGAATTCCAACTTCGAAATACAGCTCAGGATGCACTAATTTTTCTAATTGGATGGATGTCAAGGTTTCCACAATATAAATACAGAGAGTTTTACATCGCTGGAGAGAGCTATGCAGGTAGATGAGCAACAAGACTAGCAACTTATTGATTTTTGAAAAATCATACAACTAAAAGCTGACATTTTCATTCATCTTCCGTTCAGGGCATTACATTCCCCAGTTGGCTAAGCAAATATATGATTATAATAAAACAAATCCCCATATCATTAATCTAAAAGGGTTCATTGTAAGTCAATTCCCATGACTCCAATACCTTCTAGGTACCATTCACAATTATATCTTCTCTGTTAGTAATAATCTGCATGCAACTTTAATCATACAGGTGGGAAATGCTGTGACTGATAACTACTATGATGGAGTTGGAACTGTCACATATTGGTGGAGCCATGCTATAATATCTGATCTCTCATACAAATCAATCCTCAAATACTGCAATTTCACATCAGAAAAAACTTCTAAAAAATGTGATGATGCAGTGAGTTATGCGATTAACCATGAATTTGGAAAAATTGATCAGTACAATATTTATACGCCGCCATGCCCAACATCACATAACAGTACCTTACAGTATATACGGCTCAAGAGAACAATTTTACATAGGATTTCAGGGTATGATCCATGTACTGAAAATTATGCAGAGAAATATTATAATCGTCTTGAAGTGCAGAAAGCAATGCATGCAAATGTTACAAGCATTCCCTACAAATGGACTGCTTGCAGGTTTGCTTTCTGACTTAGCTAGGCAAAAATAAAAATTCTTTTATTCTAAATTTTCTGAAATGAAAAGTTTGACATGTACCTTTGTTGGCTGTACAGCGATGTGCTCATAAAAAACTGGAAAGATACTGCAGTTTCTGTATTGCCAATATACAAAGAGTTGATTGCGGCTGGTTTAAGAATATGGGTTTTCAGGTATAGTTTAAATTCTTGGATAAAGTAAAGTGTCTAATCCATAAATGTTAGTGTATGAAATAGCAGCAGGTAATTAGTCATAAGTTTCGACCATTTGTGGCCTATTATGACATTACTCTCTGACCCACCAGAGCGTTCAGGATTAGAGAGACATCCCACTTTTACCAACTTTCTTTCGGTGATTTCCATAATTCCATTACACTTACAACATGCATATTAGGATTCCTGACAGTCCCAAATCTTATTTGCATATAGTAGCATGACAATAAGCTCATTATAATTGATATTACTTGGATGATTATGGAGATTTTTAAATAAATTCAGTCTATTAAAGAAATGTAAACCAAACCAGTAATAAATATACATACAATACAAGTATATGTCGGAGGTGAACACATTTGAAAATAGACCACACGCTGCTAATCTATTCATAATTAATTTTGTCTACGTTTGGTGGACAAGTTTACTCTAGAGTTTCTCTAAATTAAAAGCAAAATATCAATATCATTGCCTTTGTTATAATGCAGCGGGGACACGGATTCTGTGGTTCCAGTGACAGCCACTAGGTTTTCCCTCAACCATCTCAATCTCACCGTTAAAACTCCTTGGTATCCATGGTACTCAGGTAGACAGGTATTTGCCTAGTCTCAGACCCATATTAAATCAATTCAAGGAGTAGATTACTATTTTTGATCTTTTGCATCAGTTTAGTCTTTTGAATAATATTTACATCAATTAATGCAACAATCTAAAAATTTGACTCAATTAAAAAGAAAATTCAGTCCTTCAAACATTAAATTTACATCATTTAGGACGTAATTGAATTGAATTTTAGAGATTGAAGTAATGAAATGATGAAAATAACATTTCAGAGGACTAATTTGATACAAAGCATGTTTTTCAAATACTAAAATGGTTGTGTATGCCTACCCCCTCTTTCCTTGTTTCCCTAAAATTAATGGTTCCTATTTTATTTCTTGTGGGGTTTTATAGGTAGGCGGATGGACAGAGGTGTATGAAGGGCTAACCTTTGCCACTGTGAGAGGAGCTGGACATGAAGTACCATTGTTTCAGCCTAGGCGAGCATTCATACTCTTCAAATCTTTCTTGGCAGGGGCGGAGCTACCAAAATCTTAAAATGTTACTAGTGAAAAAGTAACATTTCATCAATTATATTACAAGCAATTCCATTTATTTAGTGCCTGTAATCCCATGCAATCGGTGGTGGGGCAGCCTGGATAGAAATTGACAGCTATTCATTCAAACTATTGTGATTTGTAATCGACATTTTGTTCTGTTGCATTGCCCACAAAAGTAGATGGGCAAGCTTCATTTCCAGACAAGTCACTCATTGAATTTGTTGTTTGTCAAAAAATCTGTGAGATATAAAGTATAGAAAATGAATTTTAGAATTTTCATCCCTTTGTCTAAATCAGAATCACAAATGCAGAGGGTGCTGCTCCATCTGCTCCATGGAGCAGCATTTAAAAAAAAAATTGTATGGCCCCTCCTCTTTGGAGGGTCAAGATCACAGCTTCTCTTTGCTGCTCCTCTTGGAGAGGCAGAGAAACCAGATTGATCAGAATCTACCAATGGAACAGTAGAATGCCAAATGGAATCACTTCTCAAGGTCATGGAGACACCATATGAGCAAACAACTAACTAATAACAGCACCAAAGTTTTTTTTCCCTTTTCCAAAGAACACCTAATACATTACTGTCAATTTATACTAAGTTTTCCAGATTCTTTTTTCTCTCTTCTATCATATATTGGATTCCATGGGTGGGTCTATCTCACTTTCTTCACTTTCAGCTAGGCAAGGAACAATCTCAACGTTGGCCAGGTGCCCAAGTTTTCCATTTTTCTGACAAGACTGGAGAATAATGGGACTCAGGATTTCCATTCAACAAGAAATAGAACAGGGACAAAGGATTTGTTTTTCTTTTCCTTAACGAAAGAAAAAAAAGGGGGGGGGGGTTCTTACACCATTTGGTAGGATTTCAGGCCTACATTACTGAATAAACAAGATTGCAACTTCATGGTAATAGTAAATAAAGAAATAAGCATTTCTGGCGTGTGTTGTATGCAAAATTGAAACTCATCGCCTACTCCAAAATGAAAATATTTATCTCACTTCAATCCTTCACTAAGCCCCGGCGGCATTCCTAAGTTCTGTGCAAGATCGTTCATCCTTTCCTTCATGGCCTGGAAACACAAGCAAGACCTAGTTTTTTCAATTCATTAACCATAAATGCAACCAAATTTTCATTCTTTCTCTTAATATAAAGAGTCCTACCTGGACACTCTTCTGGTGGGCATCCTTGTATGCCTCAGTGATTAAAAGTGAAAGTTTCTGCAACCGGAGGATGGCTGATATTAATAGTAGTTTACCTTTGACGCTTAAAATCATATGATGGATAATAAAAGTATCTAAATTCTAAACACGTTAAACCATAATGATCTTACATAACCATTACTGCAAATTTCAAGACATTCAATTTAGCAAACCAGGCAAAAAAAGCTGCCATTTGAGACAGATAAGAAAGGCAAATTGTGCTTTTATAAATATGGAACTCCCTATCCAGATTCAAATTTTAAGCGTCTCAGACTAAGAATATCTTCCAAAAATTCTCAAGCTTCCACTAGATACTTTTGGAATTTTGTTCTTGACAAGGAGGAGGGATAAAGAACATAAAGGAGATCTTGAAATACACTCCCCACCCACCCCCCCCCCCCCAAAAAAAAAAAAAAATCTTGCGGTGCTAGTGCATAAAGCAATTCAAGAACTTAGAAATATCTGCCATTTTTAATATCTAATTATGCAGTTTCACTAAATAAGCATCCATGCTGTAAGATATAATATTACAAAAGGAAACGCAGATATGATTACAAGATCATGTATATCGTATACTCACTTCTGGTCCCAATTCCATGGCAGCCTCAGTAATTTCTGTTCGTACAGGTTGCTGATTCCCAGATAGTGTTACCTAAAAATTAAACTTCAATAAAGGTAAGTTAAAAAAATGAAATCGAAGTTACAGGCTGAAATATAACATATTAATAAAGTGATCTGAGACATCTTGATGATGAATAAAGTTAAAAAAATAAAGAGGCAGACAAATATTTTTTCTCATAGCCAAACTAAATCCTTATTTCAATCAACAACAAAATACATATGATGCATGAACTATGAAGTTTAAAATATTCTTATGATGATATATATAGATTCCCCCTTTTAAGTTAAAAAGGAAAAACTAGGGCAGAATGGGAAACAAAAATAACAGGTTAAGAACTGTTAAGTTTAAACTAGTTTCACAAAGGATTAAACTTAGGTATAATTCTTTATATCTTTGTTATTAAATTCCTCAATTAAAATATGACAAAAACTATGCACTTGTCATTGGAGAACCATACATTTGTCATTTTTTAATTAAAAAACCTGATAACAAAGATATAAAAAACAGCAAATAAGTTTTTTTCCTTCCATAAATCTATATAAATTTGAATTAATTTTAAATAATTCTTAGTTGGTCCAAAATTTAACTTTTAACTAGTTTAATATCAAATATTGTTAGGTAAATCTTCAAGAATCTTTTGTGAATTTTTAAATCAGGTAAGAAAAGAGAGGGGGGGGGGGGGGAAGAATATGGAAATTTTAATTCAAATAAATGTTCATTAGCAAAAAAAAACAAACTTCGCAGGTTGTCTTTAGTAAGTTTTAACTTAAATGGATATGGTAAGAAAGGCATTTTAAAGTTCGGTTGATTGCCAAACTTCATTCTAAAACCAACACCACTTTACCTAGTCATCTGGTTTTTGGAGTTTTGAAACACCCTTTAAAAGGCAAATTTAAGACTTTGGTTAAAACAAGTACACAGAAGTTGCTATCACAGAGCATCAGGTAGAGAGAAAGAGAGAGAGACAGCAAGCACATATCGTACCTTTATTAACTCACCCTCACAATAACCATCAAACTCTGCTCTGCATGACAAAATAAATGCATATAACCCTATTGTCAATGCATGTGTACCACAGACAAAAAAGAAAAGCTATAATGTTTTTAATAGAAAGCCATACGCAGCAAGTTCTTTCTGCACTCGCACAGCCTCAACTTGGACAACCATTTGTGCTTTCTTCACAGTTTCATAAAGATTTTGCATGTTTCCAAGAATTCCGGCCTAAAATTAATCAGGTGTGAAGTGAATTAGGCTCAATCACATCAGAATCAGATTGACAGATATACACAACATGCCCCCCAAAAAAAAAAAATACTGCCCTCCCAATTTAATGAAGAGAGGCCAATAGAAGTGTAGAATAATTAATCTTAATCCAAGAATATACACAAACAAAAGAACAGATCAGAAGGAAAATAGTATAACCAGAAAGCAAATTATTAATTCTTCAGAATTGCATTACAACAACAAACAACAACAACAATAGGCATTTTCCCACTAGGTGGGGTCAATTACATGAATCAAATGACGCCATAGAGTTTTATCATAAATCATGATTTTAGATAAATTATTTTAAATTTAAATCTTTCTTAATAATTTCACCTATAATTTTTTGTAGTTTCCCTCTACTTTTAATTATTGGACTTTTCTCCATTTGATCTACCTTTCTTACTGGGGCTTCTCTAGGTCTTCTCCACACATATCCAAATCATTTGAGATGCGATTCTAACATTTTTTTCACAATAGTGCAACTCCAACTTTCTCTCTAATGTATTCATTTCTAAGTCTATCTTGTTTGGTATGTCTACTCATTCAATGTAATATTCTCATCTCTGCAACATTGAATTTATTCTCCTGTTAGCTTTTTATTGCCCAACACTCAGTTCCATACAACATTGTTGTTCTTATAACTATGCGGTAAAATTTATCCTTAAGTTTGAACGGTATTCTTTTATTTGTAATAACACCTCAAGCATTCATCCATTCCATTCATCCCGCTTGAATCCTATGGTTTATATCTTCCTCTATTTTCTTGTTTTATCATATGATGGACCCAAGATACTTAAACCCACTAACTTGTAGTATAATGTGCTATTTGATTTTCACTTCTACACTAGAATTAGTGTGCATTTTGCTAATCTTACATTCCATATACTTTGTCTTACTTCTACTTAAACAAAATTTATGTGTTTCCAAAACTAATCTCCACATCTCTAACTTCTCATTTATTTCCTCTCTCGACTTCCCAACTAGGATTATATCATTTGCAAAGAGCATGCACTGTGGTACCAGCTCTTGGATATATTTAGTAAGCACATTTAAGACTAAAGTACAAAGACAGGGGCTCAAGGTTGACCCTTGATGTAGGCCAATAGTTATCGAGAAATCTTTAGTGGGCCTATTTTGTGTTTTCACACTAGTTGTAACCCCATCATACATATTTTGAATTGCTCAAATATAAGCAATACGGACTCCTTTTTTCTCTAAAGCCTTCTACTAAACATCTCTTGGCATCCTATCATATGTCTTTTCCAAATCGATAAACACCATATGTAAATCTTTTTTATTTATTCAATGTTTCTCTATCAATTTTCACAACAAGTATATCGTTTCCATGGTTGACCTATTAGACATAAAACCAAATTAATTCTTTGTAATTTAAGCCTCTTGCCTTAATTTTCGCTTAATAAGCCTCTCCCATAACTTCATAGTATGGCTCATGAGTTTAATTCTTCTATAATTTGCATAGGTAAATCAATGGAAATAATAGATACCATGATTAGGAGGAGAATTAATTTTACGTGCTTACAAAAAACTAAATAAGAAGGAAGAAAAGCGAAGGAATTAGACACCTCAGGTTTCACGATTTGATACATTGGTAAGACTAAATCTAAAAATGAGATAGGTATAATTCTGGATAAATATTGAAAAAATATTATGGTAGATGTAAAAAGATTAAAAGACAGAATTACAACATTAAAATTTGTAGTGAAAAAAAAAAACTTTTAATGTCATTAATACTTATGCACCATAGGAAGAGTTAGAAAAACATTATAAGATAAAATTTTAAGAGAATTTAGAAGGTCTAGTTCAATGAATACCTTTAGGGAAAAGATTCTTATAGAATGAGATCTTAATGGTCACGTGGGGAGTGCATCTACAGGTTACGAGGGTTCGCATGAGGAATATAGTTTACGAAAAGCAAATGCATAGGGTAAAGCTATTCTAAACTTTTCATTAGCGTTTGATTTTATTATAGCTAACTTGTTTTAAGAAGCATGAAAAGCATCATATCACGTACAAAAGCGGGAAAACATGCTCTCAAATTGATTTCTTTCTAATAAGAAAAGTAAATAGAAAGCTTCGCACAGATTGCAAAATTATGACTGAAGAAAACTTGACTACACAACGTAAGATTTTAGCGATGGATATTCAAATTAAAAAGAGAGTAAAGAGCAAAAGCCAAGAAAGGGAGTCAAAGATAAAATAGTGGCAATTAAAAGATGATAAAGAAAAGAGCTTATAGAAAAGGATTTTGGAGGAAGGATCATGGGAGTCACAAGAAAATGCTAATGATATGTGGGACAAGATGATTAAAGAGATTAGAAAGGTTGCAAAAAAGATACTCAGAGAATCAAAAAGTTTTGGACCTAGGGATCAAGAATCTTAGTGATGAGATGCAAGCATATAAGATAAAGTTAAAATTAAAAAGAAATGTTATAAAGAGTAGTCTTTGTGTAAAAGTGAAAAAAATTGAAAAAAAATATAAAGTAGCTAAAAAAGATATTAAGAAGGCGGTGAGCGAAACGAGAGTTAAGACATTTGATGAGTTATATCAATCCTTAGATGCTAAAAATGAGGAAAAAAGTATTTATAAGCTTGCTAAAAGTAAAAAAAGAAAGACAAGAGATGTGAACCAAATGAGATGTATTAAGGATGAAGAAAGGAGAGTCCTAATCACGGAGCAAGATATTAAGAAAAAGTTGAAGTGTTATTTTCATAGATTACTTAATGAAAGATGCGGGATCTCATAACACTTAGATAGGCTAGACATCACAGAGAAGGATCAAAATTATACCTTTTATCACAGAGGTAAAAAAAACTTTAAAGAGGATGGAGAATGGTAGAGCATTAAAACCAGACAATATACCTATTGAAGTGTGGAAGGACTTAGGAGTAAAAGGTATAAGTTGGCTCACAAAGTTATTTAATAGGATTATGAGATCCAAGAGAATGGAAACGAGTGGAGGAAAAGTACTTTAATTCTTATTTATAAAAATGAGGAGGACATACTAAACTATGCAAATTATAATTCTTCAAAATTGCATTGATCAAAGAAATTTTAACAGTGGCCATGACATTCCTTATGGAAAAAGCATTACACATCCTGACACTGCACCTACAAGTTGATAAACTAAGGTCTCTTCAATTTCTTCGAGAATCTCAGTAACAGTGATTTGTATATAGCTGAAGGCCATAAGTATGATATTTTTTGCATAAGTGGTCTTATTTCAAGGATTCCTGGACCTGGTAATTTTGCAATCTCAGATTCTCAGCTTCTATAGAAAAATTAATAAGATATCTGAATGAAACTAGAAAAGCACTTCCTTTAGAGTTCAGACTGCCATCTTGCTTTCCAGTCACCAACTCCAGAGTCCAGACAGGGGACTCACTAGGTTGAACCTACTTGTCCACTTGAGAACTTACTTAATATCAAAGCCATATCTATTATAGAGGGATAAAGTATCCTAAGTCTAAGACCAACAGGGAGGCCACCAAAAAAAAAAAAAGAGGAATCTAAAGGATCCTACGATATTACGACAAAACTCTGAGAAAGAAGCTTAAGCAAGATCCATATAAATATATGTCCAAGTGAGCGGGTGAACTGATGCCTGATCACATACTTGCCAATCTCCATACTATACAAAAGCTTAGTGCTTCGTCATAAGCTTGAACTTTCATAAATTAAGACACATAGAGGGCATAGAAATGAAGCACGTACCTAAACTTCTTACTGTAAAAATCTTATTTAATTTTTCTCCCTTGTCTACAAGTCGAGGGATGACACCTAAGTGAGAATATTAAACAGCTACTCAAGCATCTTGTTGGATATATAGGCATGAAGTTACTCACGGAACACCAAAGCTTCTAATTTTTCTCAAAAATTTCTCAAAGTGAAAGATAAAATGGCGTTTAATCCCTCAGACTTACAAACCTAGTATGCTGGTCTTATTCCACACAATTAGGTACAACCAGACAAGTCTCAAACTAAACATTTTCCCAACTATTAACATAATTTCTTCTTTCTTGCATTGGTCTTCTAATTATAGTTGCAGGCTTTTCATGCAAGATGATAAACCATAATTTCCATGTATTCACTCTTTTGGCTACATAAAGAGATACAATGAATTGGAATGTAGTTTCCTACACCACAATGTACATGTTCAAAACTTTATCAAAGTTATCAGTCCAAAGATCTGAAGATTAGAATACAATGGTTGCAATAAGTGCCTTTATTTGTGATGAATACTCTAGCTATGCAAATTGACTTTCACCCAAAATAAGACAAGACACACAAACACTGGGAAGCATAACCTAAACTTTAACCAACTCTAACCCAACCTTCATGGTGTAGTTCTGAAAAGGTAAAGTGAGGTATAATATGGTTGGATAGGAAGGTTCATGTCAGGTGCTTGGGAAAATCTCCAGCAAAACACGGTCTCTAGATAGGTCATAGGTTCTGTATATCCGTTTTCCAAAGGAACTTTTCCATACACCTTAGTTCTCACAGAGAATAAGAAATAATTTATCAATGAATCCTATGCTCTTTAGAAAGAACACTCTATTCTCAAATCATGAATATTCTGCAAATCTTGTTAATCAATCTTGGCTATTCATTTCTCTATCAGATAAGAAAATAAGAAACATCTAGTTTAAATCAAGGAGACAAAGATTAAACAAGTAAAAACAACAAATCCATTAAATAAGCTTTTAAAGAACAATTATGTTCATTAATATGACGTATGTAAGATATGTAAAATGCAAGTGGATAGGAACGGTGGATGCAAAAATATATTAAAGTTTATATTTACAAAAAACATTGATGGCAAGAGTAGGCTAACTTGGCTAACCTTGGACGGTGCATCATCACTTTTTTCATTATTGTCTTTTTTCCCTCCGAATAGTCCATATACCCGGAGAGATCTATGCTGCTCAGGTTGAACTTTTCGATGATCAAACCGAGACAATATCTTCATATCAACAAAATTTGCACTGGAATTCAAGTTACCTGTACAACAGCCAATGGTGAGTAAACTTGGGGGTAAAAATTTCAAATTGAAAATCAAAAGCATGCATGCATTCACCTTACATAACCTAGTTCTCAATAACCTCTCATGATGCTTATATTTTTAACTAAAGGGAATGCAGATTGTAATATTAACCATATATTCCGACATGCTTGTATCATAATTTAGAAAATAACTCTTTGAATTGACATAGTCGTCAACGTCAAGAATTTGATGGCTTGCATTAAGAATTAAAGAAATGACCAATAGGGTAAAGACGCTGCACTACCCCCATGGTACTTCATCGCACCCACATCAAGACTAACAAGATAAAAAGGCAAGAAACATAAGAAACTAAGAAACACCCCCTCCACTTATTTGGGAGACTGGTACTGCAAGCTATGAACCCAAAATCCAAGCATTTCTCATTTCACAGTTTTCACCAACCAAGGCTAATGTACCCATATAACATCTTAAAGGAAAAAGACTCCCATGTTTTTCAATTTTGGAAGCAACCAGATGAAAATATATGGAGAGGGAGACTTACAGAGAGAAGATAAAGGGCAAAGTTTTTTCCAGTCACTTTTGGCATGTGGGTTTGAGAGCTGACCAGCTAGAGAAACAGTGGACGCCATTGGCTTCCACAAGCAAGGGTAATTACCAGAGTTTGGGTTTGAAGACTGAAGAAATGGAAATGGATTTGGGGGATTTCAAAGTAGAATAGGATAGACAAGATTTTTTCCCTCATATGTATTGGGTATGGGTATTGGGAGGTGACTCCGGATTATCGATGCTACGGTTTCAGGTTACTTTGAGAAACTGACCAATTATAGAAGAACACGTCATCCTTTGGGACTAAGGTAGATATACTGGAACCGGGCTGGGCTCAGGTCAGGCCTTAATAAGTCTTATGGAGCATGTGCAAATTCGATTGTATTTTTATACCCTGTTTAGTAGAATGAGACAGAAAAAAAGAAAATAAGTCATTTTTTACATATTATTTGATAGTCAGAATTTGTCTAAATATTTGAAAAGGAGAAGAAATCTTTTTTCTTGCTTTCAGAGTAATTATTATATAAAAATTTTATTATGTTTCTATTATCATTATTTTTTTAAGTAGAGATATGAGGGTTTTTTATTATTTTTTATTTTCAATATTTTTTAATTTAACTAAATATATAAATAAAATAATTTATTTATTTATTTTTATATTATACCTAATGTAATTATTTTATTCTATTTATATCTTTATTCTTTATTCTTTTTTCATTTTTATATTTAATAATTTTATATGCGGAACATGACCTTAATCTTAAACTTTTGGCCTAGATTAGTACAGTCCTATCTATATAATTTAATAATAATTTTTTATATAATTTTAATATCTTAATATTTAAATATTTTAAATTAAATCTTACAATACGTAGTAAATCAAATTCAATAACATAAAAAGGTCAAAGATTAGAAATAATTTAATATAAAATTAAATTTTGAATTTTAAAAAAATATATTTTATTATTTTTATGCATATAATCAGACAGGCCTATTTATAAAATATAAATCCTCAGTCAGTCTTCTGCTAAGACCGAGCCTAGATTTTCATCTAATTCTCACTTTTGGGCTTAAATATACAGTCCAACTCTTAACTAGATGGAATTAGACAAACAACCAAGGTGTCAAGTGGGCTATGCAATGAGCTGACAGACTGGAGACTTAGCATGATTAAATTTATTTATTTAGAATAGGGCAAGCTTAAATAGTAATTTAAGCTTTTGAGATAATGTTTGCTTTTTCTTTGCTCCACAATATCTCTTGCTTTGAAATTATCAGAAACTTTAACCTAAAACAGGTTAGCAATTCATAAGCTTTGAGCTTGCATGCCCAGGTAATTTCCTTTTGCCGTATTTTCTAGGTAAAGTGGCTTTTAGTTCCTTAGTGCAACCATTGAGAGAAAGAACAGGATCAGAATCATCCACCTCTGCACATGGAATTATGTAAGAGTAAATTATATTTTTTATCGATTTAATGCTTTTTGGTCATAAAAATATTACTCGACTCTCTCATATATATTACAAATGTTTTTAATTTATTTTTATCAATAAAATTAATTTTTTTACATAATTTGAGATTTTAATAATTTTTTTAAAGTACATATTTTATTAAAAAATTAACTTAAAATAAATTTAAAAAATCATAATATAAATCAAATGTAATAAAAATCTAATAATGTTTTAAAATATATAAAATTTAATTTTAACCTATCTTAAAAGAGAAGAAATGATTAGTCATTATTTAATACTGATTGTAACGATAAGTACAATAAAAAGAGCAAATGGATTAGCCTCTCTGTCTCTCACGAAGAGAGAAAGTCACCGACATAAATAGTTACTACTGCAAAAGCCAAACTCCAAGAGGTTCCAGCAGTTTTCTTTTTTTTCATTCTCTTTTATTTTTTGTGTTTCTTTGTTTGCTTTTGTTGTTTTTCATCCTGTTCCTTGTTCACTCCTCTGCAAATGCTGTGTAATTTCAGGAGTGCTTTGAATTCTTACCACGGTGATTGGGTTCACATGACATGAAGTGGGAGACATAAACGGGCAAAGCTTCTCTCCAGTCTCAACTCTCTCCTATTTCTCCAACCGCAAGTACACAGCTTTTTTTTACGTTCTTTTTTTTTTAAGTAAAAACAAAACAATAAAATGGACAAATTATACCAACTAGACTGATTATAAAGAGAAAGAAAAAAGACAGCCGACATAAACCAAGGGGGCATGACCCCTACCTTGGTGTAAGAAAAAGTACAAGCTGGGAGTTTAATGGAAATCATCAATCTGGTAGACAATAATGGGAATAGCATAGCATCTCAAAATATGTGGTTCTAGCCAAGCTATACACCAATAAAAATAAAGAAAGTGCAATGGAGCTTTCAATCAACAGTAGTATGTGACTAGCTAGCAGGCAGGCTCAAGTAGGTGGTGATGGTGGGATCTTTCTAATTCCCATTCAAGAAGATGATGCAGGAAACATCATATTAAATATAAGATAGTGATTCAATAAATTGGGTGCACAGATCAAATTACCTTATCCACCCCTAAAATTCCTACCCGACTTTTCTGGGATCATTCCCAATAGAGATAATGGGAGTAGGCCAAACAGGGATCTTTCTTTCTTCCTAACCTTTTCATCATGAAACAGCTAATTGGATTATTGGATTAAGACCTTTTTGTTTTTTAAGGGGGGGGGGGGGTGAAAACTGAAAAGCAGACAGGAATTATCCTTCTTGGCATCAAAGAAACCTGAGAAAGGGGGGACGCAAGTAGCAGCACAAAATCCAACCCAGAGGCTTAAAATATGGTGAGACCATCATCGCATTTATACTCCGCCCTACCTTTTTTCCTGCCACTATCTTCCTCTGACCCAGTCTCTCTCTATCCAGAAACATGGAAACTCCAAGCATCGTCCTTCTACTACTATTCCAACCCCCCCTCCTTTCTCTTTGTCATCAATGGCCCAGCTGGACCAAAATTTATGTAGAAGAAAAACAAAAAAGAGAGAAAGAATAGGAAAGAAAAGAAAGAGAAGTTTGGGGGTGGCTTCAAAATTCAAATGTCCTCCAACCAAACCCACGTTACCTTACGATCTCTCTCTCTCATAGGGAATATGTTGTTGCCCGAAATACCCTTTCTGCAAGCCCCCAAAAAATCCTTTCTCCATCAGTGTCTTTCAAAAGAACAATATTTTCCACCGAGTTATGAGGGCTCTTCGTGTCTCTCTTTGTATCGGTCAGAGCTTCAGAGAAACCTGGAAAGCCAGAACCTTCTCTCCCCTTCCTCTCTTGTGCCTTTTCTTTACTTGCCTTATATCTTGTCGACCTTCTTTTCTTTCTATGCTTTTCCCCAATAGTTGTTAGTTCTAGGTTCTTGGCTTGTGGATTGCTCTGATATTCGCTGGTCTGATGAAGAAGATGAGAAAGATTGTTTCTTTGAGATCTCCTTATGCTGTTTGTGAGGATCAGAGGAGTAAGTATAGGCATCAAAGCCTCCTGCAGGACTATGAAGAGTTGCAGAAGGTAATGCTTCATTCAGTTTCTGAAGATTCTTAATTCGTGTTGTGGGTTTCATTCGATCTGCTATTTTCTTTGATTTCTTTGTCGATTTTGTCTCTACGCTCTTTGTTGTTGAGAAAACGATATAGCGATCTTACGTATTTGTTTGGGGAAAAAATATGTTAAATTTAGAAAACAAGAAACTATGTCTTGATCTGGTGGGATTTTTTTTCTTTTACCATAGGGATGATTTGGCTTGGTCTCCCTTGTTTTCAGAATTTCTTACTTATGTTTAACCCCCTCAAGAAAAGAGAATTTTTTATTCCTCACTTCTGACCTTGTTTGAGATTTCATGCTAATTAGGTTTATTTGGTTGTTTCCTATTAGGGCTTTTGAGCTTCATGAGTCTTGAATCTTACAAATTTAGCATACTTTCTCTAGTCTGCTTATGAACTACTTTTTTGGACTAGTTTTGCTAAGAAAACAAGTTTTGCCAAAATAATATCCTTAGTTGTGTTCGATATGTGGACCCTATATTCTCATGTATTTTGAAATCCATCTATTTTTATTAAAAAAGATTGAGTATGGAATATATTAAAAATATTAGTATTGCTATGTTCTTTAGAACACTCAAATTTTAAATCTATCATAAATAGGTTTCTAATTAGTAATGGGGAAATTGAATTCCCATATACCAAACATCATCTGTGTTTGTTTTCATGTATTTGTCTTGCTAGTTTATTTGTGAAATTTTTTGGGCAAAATCTGTATCAGGCTTACTATCCATGACCTGGAAAAACTGTACTTATGATATTAAATATGTTCAGGAGATGGAGGTCATGAGAAGGAAATTGCAGATTATGAAGCAGAGAAAGCTGATTCTGTCAACTGAAGTTCGGTATAGTCTCGTGGCTTCAGAATTACTGGTTTTTCATATCAATTTTCATTTTATTACCCATATAGTAAGTTCAGTTCATCCTCTTGACTATTTCTCTTGCAACTTGCAGATTTTTTAGGCAACGTTGCAGATACCTAATGAAAAACCCTTCTCTCCAGCCCCAACCAAAGCAAGATGTTTCACTGCTGCAAAACCCTAAAATCCAAGCTCCCATTATCTCTAAGAACAGAGAGCACAGTAGAAAGGAATCCAATTTGCGCCCAAAAGAAAGGATTTCTAGTGGGGTAGAGGTCAAATCGCAAAAATCAGCACACGTGTTTGATTTAAACCAGAATGCTAGTTTTACTGGAAAAGATGCTTCTTTTCTCAATTCTGCTGCTCAACTGTTTGACTTGAATCAAAGGGATAGGATTCACAGTGGGAAGGAAGCAACAAAGAAGAGTATAACCCCATTTTTTGACTTGAACCAGATTTTGGTAATAATTAATTGTACAATGCTGTATCTACATCATGAATCCTTGTTTATTTTTTAATTGTAGGCTTATTTCTCCATCTATTATGGTGCAATGCAGGTAGAAGAGGAGTTGATGGGAGACATTGAACCTATGAGAAGTGAGGAACCCACGAGAAGTACACAAAGAGGCGCCAGTGATGAGCAGCACAGTGATATCAAGTTATCGGTATGTAGAAGCATTGGAAATGGATCAAATAGGACTGGGAAGAGGAAGATTTCATGGCAAGATCAGGTGGCATTAAGGGTTTGATCTTAGTACAGTAGGCAAAAGCTCCTGCTCTTTTGGAATGTTATAGACTTACAGTTTGCTATAGTAGATTTTCTAAATTCACTAAACCATTATAGTTGTGTGTTTCTTTTGTAAAGTATATATAGTGTATTTTTATATATATAGATTAAATGGGGAAATTATGCTCAGGACGGGAATCGTTTCTCTTCACTGTTTGTTTAACTTTAATCTGTATTAATGCTTTGCCAAAAGTAGACTAAGATAGGATTTTGGTTATTCCGGGCTGATCTGGTGGTCCTAGAATCTGTCTTTTGTTGTTAGGCTTCAGACTCTTGAAGGCTTTGTTCCTCTATAGGCCAAATCTGAAGGTTGGGTCGTGTCTACGATGTCTTATCAATGAGTTATCTTAGCAACTCTGGCTACTTATGTATATTTCCTTACTGAATTACACAGCAAAAGCAGAAGGTAATTAAGTGAAGTTGTACTATGCTGCTAAAATTTTGATTTTCCAGTCCCTGGTGCTTGAAGAGAGAAAAATAAACATAATCATTCATCCTTGAAAGTCTGGTGGACCATACTCTTGTGGTTCTTTGAACATATGGTTCTTATGATTCGTAGATTGAAACCTGGAAAGCCTGACAATTTTTTCCATTTAGAAAAGTCTATGTAAAGATGCATTTGGAAAATGCCTAACAATAGGCTGTTAGGATGAGAATAAAAATAGGTTTTAATTACTGTAATCATGTTAGTATGATATGAAAAATAATAAGAATGTTACTTTATTTTTATATATGTTTGAATAAAAATAATGTAGAAATAGAAAGAAAAATTAAGTAAAGGACCATAATACTTATTTGTTGTTTGCTTTTCAAAATATTTTTAAATTACTAATAAAAAGTTTTGTATAGAAATATTTATATTTATTTTTTTAATTTACAAATGTTTTTGTCTTTGTGTTGTGACATTAACTCTTTTCATTACTCCTTATAATGTAACATACATATATCAAAAATTAAGTTACCATTAAATAGAAAAGAATAATATTTAATTTTTTTAAAGTTATTTAAAAAGTCATTTTTCCTACCATTAAATAATTAAAATTGTTAAAAACTTTAACACTAAAGATACATAGAAGTCAAGAGTACTTCAGTTATTTACCATATTATTCCCATAAAGCAATGAACATTCCATCAAAAATCTAGAGAAATCCATATTTGTATACAATAATTTTTAGCAATATGTTTTTCATTTCTAAGTGCATATCTGCCAAGCAATCAAGATATAACTCCAATTAATTTTTTTGTTGTTGGGTGAAAATAGGGGCTTAAGAGCCCAAGAAACATAAGAACGGTCTAGCAACCATAAGAAAAATGAGTTCCCAACCTCCCCGAAAAAAATTCGAAGATCCAAAAATTTTGGCATACATTGCGAGTAGTGGGTTCCAAGAGGAAGCTCAAGACTGTAGTCTGCTGAAAGGTCTGCTACCCCATTAGTTTTGTAAAGCAAATGCAACACCGAATTACCTAACTACCCAATTTCTTTGCATCAACCTTTTTGTCTTCGGGGCCATTTGGTAGTGTGAGAGAAAGTGAAAGGAAAATAAAAAAAAATTTGTATAATATTTATCTATTTTTTATAATTATTATATAATTATTATTTGATACTATCTATTAATCATTATTTAATTATTAAAAATAAAAGTATTATAATCATTTTTTTAAATCACCTTTTTTTTTCCTTTTCATTTCATTTCTATATTTAATTTTTTACCTATTAAGTGAGCCTTTTAAAATCAAAAGGTTCTGATTTTCTCCTTGATCAAGAGGTTGACTACAATGTATGCATCTCAACATTCAGAAAGGTAGAATTCTTGATGAAGGTGTAGGTGATATGTATGTAATTGAAGGCATTGTGATACCTCTGAATTTTGATTTTGTTGATTTTTTTTGTTGTTGTTGAGTGAATCTTTAATCCGAATATGGATAGTTGGTTTTTTATGGGACCTGAGAAATGAGTTAGTTGAGATGCGAGAAAATTAATTTAGATACCATCTAATTATAGTTAAAAAAACATGCTTAACAATGATTCTCTTTTTTTCAATTAAGTGGAGTAAGTAATCCACATCAAAACTCAAGCTAGAAGTCGCAGAAAAATCATTCACTAAAAAGTTGCTCTTTGTTATGAAAGTGTATTGCCAAATTAACCTTACTCAACCTCATTCAAGCTCATTTTGACTAAATATGAGAGCATCACTTCCATTACATTCTCAAATCTGAGTTAGCATCCATGTTGTAGCTCTCCCCAGTTTTAAGCTTTAAATCATTGCCTGCAACATATTTGGAGCTTCATTCTCAAGTTCCCTGGACTGTGCTTAGTGAGTTTTTGTTGGTTACTCCAAAATTTTCATTTGCCCACTTATTAGTGCTTTGATTATTTTTAGTTCGGTGTGCAATAGGCATTTTTCTGAGTTATGAAGGAGAAACAAGTATTGCCATAAAAAACAAATGTGCAGAGTTAGAATTTGATCAATTGACTTTTGTGATATGAATTGTTGGCTGGTCATCCTTATTATTGAAAATTTGACAAATCATGTGAAAAGTCAATTATTTAGTGACAGTTTAAAAAATCACCTCAATTTTCAATTGAGCAATTGACTTATGTATCAATCAATTCATCACACCCTAGTTTGTCTAAAAAGATGTTTCATCCCTGATTGTTTAGACAAATGCTACTTCCAACTCTAAACAATAGCAACTCCAATCTCATTGATGTGTTAGTGGGATGAGTAGCTTGCTTTATAAAGGAGATTTTGGCATATGTCAATATATTGTAAATGAGAAGGGATGTGGATTTGGCCAAATTAACCAAACTATAAAAGTTAAGATGTAATTCAAAAGAGCAAAGGGCATTGTATTATTATAATGTTCACGAGAGCTTCAAGTGTAAATAACTTCTTTCGTTTTTTTGGTCTTAAAACCTATTGTTGTTAAAATGCAAGTACCACTTTTTGTTTTTAAAAGTTGGTTTGATTCATAGAATTGTCAGATAAAGATTAACTAAAAATATGCTTAAATTTTTTATGTATTTGATATGATATTAAAAGAAAAAAAAAATTACATTTGCATGTTTGGTTGAAAAAAACAAGGGATGAATGGAAGCCAAGGCTTGTAAAATGACCATAATGCCCCTATACAAAAAAGGAAAATAATTAATTGTTCTTAAAGATTTTTAGTAGCTTCTGGTTATCCCCCAGGTCAAAGCCATCATCATCTCTCCCTCAACGTGCCATCAAATCTTCTTCTGGTTAGGGGTAAACAAAACCGAACAAAACCGAACCAAACCATTCAAACCGAACCAAACCAAACTAAACCAATAAAAACCGATTAACAAATGGTTTGGTTTGGTTTTTTTAAATCTAAAAGCGATTAATTCGGTTCGGTTGTCGGTTCATGGCATGTTTGGTTCGGTTAAACCGAACCAAACCGACAAGTTGCCTATACTATTTTATTATAAAATATTACTCTTATTTTATGTTATTTTTTGTACTTTTCAAAACTTTTTGTCAATTTATGGGTATTTTTTAGACTAAAAATAAAAATAAAAATAATAAATTATAAATACATTATTATTGGTTAAAATTTAATAAGATGCATAATATTAAAAATTAAATTCTATATATTGCAAAGAATAAAATCCTAAAAAAATATTTTTGGCCAAAAAAATATGAACCAAAACGGACCAAATGGACCAAACCGAACCAAACCGAACCAAATCGATTAGAATTCAAAACCGAAAAAGTCCAAAAAATTGTTGAACCGACAAGGTTGGTTCGGTTTGGTTTTAGTCTAAAATCGAACCAAACCGAACATATGAACACCCCTAGTATCCTTTCTCTTTTCTTTCATTTCAATTCTATCACAATGCTCACTTTGAAATGCAACCACAAATCTCTGAGCATTGGGGACCACACATTCCTTTCGCGTTCTGGGTCCAAACGTAGAACGCATTGAGAATAGCTTCTTTGAAATTGATGAGAACTACCCTTTTTTATTAAACCTAAGAACAACCAACCTTGTTTGGATTTGTGAACATTTGAACTCACCTTTGTAGCGACTAGTTTGAAGCGAATGACAACTAGATTTCGATGTAAATGTAATTGCAAGCTAGGGGCAAAATAGACCCTGTGCCATTTTTGGCTCCAAATCAAATCACTTTATGTGCACTACGGTGTTTGTTACCCAAAAGCAGAGACCAGATTCCAACTCACCAACATCCTTGCAACCAAACATGATCTTGCGAAGTAAAATGTTGCTCTTTACCTTTCAAGGTCCGAACCAAAGGAACCCTAAATATGTTGCACATATTTTTGGTATTGGAAAACAGTCACCCAACATAACTTACCATGTAGCGTTGACTGGGCAAACCTTCATTGGTCCATACTGCATCCATGTCTCCCGGGCATGGAAGAATTCAAAAATCTTGAAATTACATCCAACGGTTGAGAATTACATATTTATGGAAAGCTGAATTGGCAGAGATCAATTGGCGTGTTTACCAACTTTCATGCAACACTGAAATTGCATGGTCTGATCTCATAACTGTAATCGTTTGACCGTCTCAATCGAAAGTGGTGGAAAGAAGCGCGCGAAGGGGACTAGGGAGACGAACCAGATCTAAAAATCTAATCTTATTGTGTCCTTCATAAACACAAGAGTGAAGACGAATCACCAGCTTGCTGTCTGATTAGTGAAAATGGTGAATAACTGTGAAATTTGCTGTGAGATACTGATAGCGGTATTGCTTCCTCCAGTGGGAGTTTGCTTCAGGCATGGTTGCTGCAGTGTACGTCTCCTTCTCCTCTACTTTTGCATATTGCATTACATCATTCAATATCTCTCTCAATGCTTGTTTCTCTTTGGGACTTGGCCCCTTAATTTCAGATACAGAGAACCCACTACATCGTTTCTGCATGAACATGTTTACTTATCTATTTTTCCTATAATTTTTCCTTCTGCAATACCCTTTTTGCAAGACCCTTTTTGCTTTCAGCCGCGTGGGTCTCTCTCATTTTGTATTTGTGGTGTTAAACGATGGAGTTTATATCTTAGTTGATATGCAATTGTCATTTCTGCCAAGGATAATGAGTTAAGCATGTTAGAATAGTAAGTGTGACAGCTAGTTTAAATCAGGGTGTTTAAGAATCAATGGCCTTGACTTGTACTGTATGTACTACTTACAACTATAAGTCGGTAAATCCCCTTTAGTATTACTCTGTTTCTCTACAAAATTGAAAATGGGGAAATTGTTCGTTTCTCAAAATTGTATCATTCCACTTGTTTATGGCACATTCTTACAATTTGATTATGACAAAAAGAAGTGTGTTTACATTGTGGCAGATTGAATTGATCATCTGCTTGCTCTTGACTCTACTTGGGTACATTCCAGGAATAATTTATGCCCTCTATGCCATTGTTCTTGTTGATCGTGACCAGTACTTTGATGAAGTAAGGCGTCCTCTGTATGCCTAGCAGTGGCACCTCTACTGTTTACTTCCTTTTCATAGTCTACACACCTTAATGTCATTTTCAGATTCTTAATAATTGAATGGATGCCGCTTGACCTATATTATTGTTGATATTGCATTGATCTTGTCATCCTATGGTTTACTTTGAGTATGATTAACATTATTTATTTGGTATCGTCTCAAAGTATTCAAGCCCTATGGACTATCAAATATGAACCAGAAAATACTACTTCCACTGTCAACGATATGAACATCTTGCTCAGTTGATGACAGAGATATAAGTGATCTTGATAGTTTGAGAGTTGATCATATGCACAACTACTGAAATGAGTTTATATCCATGTTGAAGATGATAGTTCATAGGATTACTTGTTATGTCACGGAGTTTCAAAATATCTTTTGTGATCAAGATTCTGCTGTTATATTATGGGTCTATGTAACTCTTGGGTTTTGCATAGGGTTGGGGCTATATCTCAAGTAATGATCTGTCTAGAAATTTCAGTTTGGGGAAGGGGTTCTGAGGGGTCGGTAACCATATATTTTAGGGGCAGCTTGAAGGGAGCCAAATGGCTAAAATAATACTTTTTGTTTTGTTTGCAAACCAGAGAGTTTAAACATGCCATCACCTGATTATGTATTATCCTTTTGATATCAAATCTTTATATATGACCCTCTCTACACATGATTTTCCCTGGTTTGTCAAAGACCCCGAAATATGCAGTGAAGTACTCATGCTTGTTATAAGTTTCAGCATATTCCTTCATATTAAATATAATTGAGGCAAAGTGATGTAAATCGAAGTCTGGGACTTGAAAATTAACAAGCTGTGGCTTAGCTGGTTCTTAGCCAATTAGATAGCAAGCCTTTTACATCACGTCCATGCATGAGGATATGAAATTTTAATCTCCCAGAAAGTTTCTTCTTTTGGGGGTTACAAAAGGAGATCTTAAGGCTTTGGGTATAACTTTTTTTTTTAATATTATTTTTTACATGTTGGGGTTGGCCTATTCTTTTGAAAACAGTGTCAACCTGGGCTCAGACCTAATTATTGTGACTTTTTTTCATGGGTTCAATCTGTGATCAAGTCTACTTAGAAATAGAGTGGAAAATAGAGAGTGAGGAGGGATTAAATTCTTGACATTAAGGTCATTTCAATTTTAAAAACTAAAAATAGTGTTCTGTCAGCTATCAGTTCATTGGCTTCTGCCCCCAAATTTGTTGCTTGTATGGATGGGATTTTGTTAGTTTACAAGGGGAAGGAAAGGAAAAATTCGTATCAAAAGGATAGTTTACACCCACATTACTCAAATTTAGTTACATAGTACAAACTAAGAGCAAGAGTATGTATAAGGAAACAAATGAAAACTAGGCAGCTAGGACCGTATAATAGCTCCTCAGTTTAAAGCCCAGATTCTTTTATGATGAACATTCAGTAGGGACTTAATAGAAGCAAACAACAAGTAGCAGTCCAAAAATGAGATGCCTAAGCGCTGCCATGAACGAGGATGAATGTTTGATTGACAAGGAATTTGCACCACTCCTACCACGTGGATGCCTTAAGTCATTCGCACCACCATAGATTGCCCTGGCACTCTTTATAGTTGTTTTATGTTGGACAACATGCAACCTTGGATACGTTCTTTGATTGCCTACTTTGCTTGATCTCTTGATCAGACCATACATGACTGCATGTTTCAGAAGGTGTTAGAAATTATAGTAAAATTATTCACGAGTCTTCACATTAATACTTAAAGTATGTTTGGGAGTTGGAGGAATAGAAAAGGGAAGGAATCCAAAGAAAATAGAAGGGGAGAGAAGGAAGGAGAAGTGATAGTTAAATGGTAATTTTCCTTCCACTTATTTGAAGAAAATTTCTCTTTCAAAGTCTTCCAAATTTGGAGGAACTTATTAAAAATATAAAGAAGAAATAATTCTGGAGGATTTTGAAAAGTTAGTTAAAAATATTTTATTATCCTCCCCTTCTTCTTAATAACTCTCAAACGCAAAAAAAAAAAAAAGTTTTTATGAAATCCTTCTTTTCCTTCTCTTTTCTTCCATTATCCTCTATCCAAACATATCTTTAAACTTTTAAGTGAAGTAGTCCTTGACCAAAGGGATTTTGGTAATCAACGGAAATGTTTGGTCACTTGGAATTTGATTTGCACTCAAGAAATGAGAAGAAAAAGAAAAGGAAAATGCAGAAAGAAAAACTAAGAAACAAAAGTCCATAAACGCTTTACCCTTAGGCTGCTTTTGTGAATGTGCTTCTGCATCGAGTGTGCTTCCATAAGCTGAATACATGAGAATGATGAGCAACAAAAGAAAGAAACATAAAAATTTTGTCATTCTCATATTTGATCCTTGTTTGAATCAACTGCCTAGTGGTTGGTGGTTTGGTGATTGTGGAGAGGCACTTTGGTTAGTAGATATAAGTGCATTATTTATAGTGAATTTAATACTAAATTAAAGATGCTTCTGGTGAATTGCAAAGTTCCCCCATGGCGTGATTTTGTAATCCTTGAATAAGATTCCTTGCAGGAAAATGAGAGCCAGGGTTGTAATATGCTAATTCTTTAATTATCTGTTAATCTTGCTTTATTATCTTAATTAGTATCAACGCACAGTTTCTGTAAGGGAAAAAGGTGTATGAACTGAGTATAGTGCGTTGTGAATATAGGCCGATGAGCATGGACAATGGCAATAAAGTAAAGGAATAAAGAGACTCTTTGGTTCAGTGATGTTTTATTCTTTTCCAAAATTTTCACATAGATTAAACGGAATAGAAGCAAGATTTTGATTCTTTCTGTCGGTAAGATGTCTCTGACGGTTACGTCAGGCTTCCTTTGAGTTATGCTCTATTAGATGGTACGATTCAAAATATACCTCTGCGTTATAATTCTGTTTACAGATTCCAACATCGTTTAGCCCTTTGATTTTCACTTACTATCTTGCTATCCGTCGTATCTTTTTTTATTTTCATGTTCAATCTTTCCTTCATTAGTTGATGGTTCAAACCTTCAAATGTATAATATATATGTATAATTGCATTGAATTATTAATTTGGTCTTTATAATTTTAGTTTTGTAATTAAGTCATTATTATCTTTAAAAATTTTAATGTAGTTCTTTAGTTAAACTTTTGTCAATACATTGATAATTTTTGTTAATATAACCAACTACATGTCATCTTGATATTTTAAACAAATAGTAATAATGAAGCAAAATTAAATTATATGTATGTATGAAATGTGATACAACCTATGTTAAATGACTTAGGTACATTGGCTTATATTATACCTATTTTGAATGTTAAAATAATATATGAATAGTTATATTAATAAAATTTAATGGCAAGTAAACAAAAATTTAACAGTAGAGGCTAAAATAAAAAAAAAATTAATTATAAGAATTCAACTACAAATTTTTATATTATAAAAATTAATTAAATATTGACTAAAACATAAGATCAAAAAATACTTTAAAAATAAATTATACAAACCTCCCTAAATTCTACTAAAATTACTCGAATTTCTTTTATATTTTTAAAATATACATGAATCTCTCTAAAATTACTCGAAGTTCTTTTATATTTTTAAAATATACATGAATCTTTCTCAAATAAAAAGGTACAATGCACTTTAGTTTAATTTTAAATTTTTTAACTAAAATATTTTTTATTAATTTAAATATTTTTTAAGGAGAATATTTTAGTAAAAGAAATTTAAAATTAGACCAAAATATATATTTTAAAACTAAAAAAGAATTTTATATACTTTTAGCAAAATTTAAAAAAAAAATTGTACAATTTACTCATAAATTAACTTAAAAGTGTAAAATGTGATGCTGTTTTGATCTTATTTTCAATATGTCAAGAGAACGGTGTGTAAAATAGTTCCCAAGTGTACAATGATTTGCAACCCTGCCCCACTTTGAGCTGTCCCATGTTGACCCAATTGCAGCAACTGAGTCCTGACATTGCATTGGCAAGAGTAATTGGTTTTACGATTGCAAGATGATCGCACATTTGACTTCTGCCTTAGAGGATCATTTCTTGATACTTGGAACACCATGAACATTTTCTGTGCAAAACGATTATCGAAAAGGGAAAAGGCTGGGAAGAGAGAAAGAGAGAGAGAAGGGTTTAGAATAGGATGGGGTTGTCAATACCAGTAAGTTGATTAAAAAAAATTGAATTAAGTCTTTACATGTAATTTTGTTAGGTGATCAATCTTGTTTTATTTTTATTTTTATTTTATGCAAGGAGTAGATTAAATAGTCTTTGATAGAGAACTAATTTATCTATGAACTTCAAATATGTTTGATTGAAAATCTTGAAATATTTATGTTCTTCGACAAAAAGAATACGATGGGACTTAAAGAGATTTTGCAATTTTTTTTTCATGTTATCATTTGATTTGACAGTAGATGCATGAATTTGTGGTGTATTTACACCCACAGCTTACACCTCCCAAATTATCATAATAAAGTGATTTCTTATTTAACAAAAAAATAAAACAAAAAAAAGCTTAGAAGTGTAAGATTTATCATGCACTCAAATTATGAAAAGTATATTATTCCATCATTATCCTGTTCCTTTTCAATTTTCAAAGCTTCGTGTTTCTTTTGTAACGCAAAGAAATAAATAAACCATACACCTCAGATAAATCAGAATGTTTTACGTAATCATATCTGTAGATCTCTCAGTTTCAAAATTGCAGACTATCTTCATGGTCATAATTCATTTTCATTAAACTCAATATCCACACACACCGTAAAAATTGGCGGCTGTATGAAAGTAACATTAATATCTCAGACCATGGGTTGCGAAAGCGTAATTCGGTAAAGGTATTGGTTAGCTTTGCTTGATTCCCCATTCACAATCAACGTAAGATTCGACTATATATGCAGTTGCCGCGAAGTCGGTGGATCACGAAAAGGACTAGCATCTTTCTTTGTAGATGGATCAAGTAACGAGAAAATTCACAGTACATATAATATATTATTTGATATTTGATTCTGCAATAAGTAAATAAAAATTTATTAAAATAGGTGTTATAAGTTATGGAATCTACTATTTACACTGATCATACGATAGAGGACAATGCTATGAAAAACTTGAACATTTGCTCGTGTATATTATTGTAGGGTAAATTCGGAATAAGAAGGAGAAAAAAAAGGGAAAGAGATGCGAAGGGAAGGAAAAGTAAAAAGAGAAGTGAGACGCAGAAATTTCATTTAGGTAAAAAATTGACTCAACACAAATAAGATACCAACTATATAGCCTAATAGAAACAAGTTAAATGAAAAAGATATTTAAATCCCGACTTAATCACTTACATTGACCAAAATATCTTTATACTAATAACACAATCTAACAACCATTCCCTTTAAGAAACTTCATCCTTACTTGAAAAAAACACTTGAATCTCCACTTAATTACTTACATTGACCAAAATATCCTTATACTAATAAGGGAATCTAACAACCATCCCCTCCTCCAAGAAACCTCATCCTTGTCCCCAAGGATGGACAGCCTTAGCAAACTCAGAGAATTGCTGCTAAATCTTGAACCAAAGTTCCCAAGTTACTTTTTCCTTCATTTTTTCTTTTCATTTTATAAGAACTTTAGTGACAACTTTGTTGTGTTTTTGCACTATTCTTCGATCAAGAATATGTTCGAGCTCACGCTTGGTTGAAGTAGAACCCCACATATCTGGAAGCTATTGTGGTATAATAGAAGAGTTAGGACAACATTTCAATAAGGATATGTGGAAAGTAAGATGAATTTGGCATGAAGGAGGAAGTTTGAGTTTATAAGCAATATGTCTAATTTTATCAATAATTTGTATGGACCAAAAAAACAAGGGGATAGCTTTTTATGTTGTCTTCGCTCCTTTGAATGCTATCTAAATGGTTGTAATCTGAGGAAAACCCAATTGCTTACTTGAAACTCTCTCTTTGATATTCATTTGTCAACTTGCTACATCATACGCTACATTGCCAAATTAAGTTTTTGTTGCAATTTTTGTAGGATGGACTCTTTAGTGACAACTTTTTTTCACGACTTCCATTAATGAATCCTAAGGTATGTAAGGTATATGAATGGGAGGTGCTTATCCATACAAAACTTCTTGCCCAGGCAAAAATTCATAAGGAGTTGTACCAATAAAAGAGTGGAAAGTGGTGTTATAGCACCACTTAGCTAAGGGCAGCCAATGATTCCACTCTTAAGGGGCTTGCCAAGCTAAGCTTTTAAGGTAATTTTCAAGGCATCTATTTAGTACCTTACTTTAGCCATTAGACTAGGAGTGACAAGCCGAGGAAAGACACTAGGTATCTTTTAGCTTCCTAACAAATTCCTGCCAAAGTTTACTTGTGAGGATCATATCCCTATCATTAATGATATTGGCTGGAGATCCATGAAGCTTATATATGTTATCTAGGAATATTTGAGTAAGTTGTGATATTGTAAATGGATGAGACAATGAGACAAAATGTGCATACTTACTTAATTTGTCAATGATGACCTAAATAATGTCTTTGCCATCTGATTTAGGTAGTTTCTCAATAAAATCCATTAAAATACTCTACTACACCCCATTAGGTATAGGTAATGGATACAGCAACCTAAGAGAACCTAAAATTTCATATTTACACCTAAGGCAAGTTTCACATCTCTTGATGAATTCCTTAATATCAGACAACATTCCCTTTCAATAAAATATAACTTAAATTCTTTTCCAAGTGGCTTCAATTCCCGAATGACCACCTTGAGGAGAAGAATGTAGACATAACAATATATCATGCCTCAGTGTTCCTTGATTACCCACGACTACCTTATTCTTTCCTGTGAGCATTTCCCCATTCCACTTGAACTTAGGGAATGAATTTGGGTCATTTTGAAGCTATCGAATGAGATCTTACAGACCTAGATCTTTTTCCCATTGCTTCTATTCCCAAGATTAGTCGACCTAATGAAGAGGTAAGTTGCAATAACTCTCCATATTGCCCCTTTGATAACGCATTTGTAGCAACATTTTCTCTCCCATTTTTGTAAAAAATATTGTACTGTAATCCTATAAGTTTGTTACCTAACAATATTAGGCTATGGTAAACAAATGTTGTTCTAGTAAATACTTCAAGTTCTGTCAAATTGTCATAATGGCAAAAGGTTGAATTAACAAGTATTATTGCCACTTCTCTACAGTATAAACTACTACCAATAATTCCCTATCATACACAGAAAGCATACGATTTCTAGGGGAAAGGACTTTACTAATTTAAGCCAAGGGGTTTTTATTTTGCATCAATATTGCTCTAATCCCAACACTTGAAGCATCAGTTTTAATTTGAAAAGGTTAAGTTAAATTAGGTAATGATAAGATGTGTACGATGAACAATGCCTCCTTAAAATCCTTAAATGCCTTATCAACTTCATTGCCTACTCAAAAGCTTCTTTCTTAAGAATATTTGTTAAGGGTCTTGCTATAATACTGAAGTTGTGAATGAACATTCAGTAATATTTGGCCAAACCTAAAAAACTCCTTAGCTGTAACTGGTGTAGGCCAATCCATCATTGCTTTGACTTTTGATGGATCTGTAGTCACTTTCCCAACAAAGATAAAGTGCCCCAGGTATTCTATTTTATCTATAGCAAATGCACATTTACTATATTTCACATAGTTTAATGCTTTCTTATAATTGTTAACACTTTCCTTAAGTGAATGCAATGTTCTTTTTCAGTATTGTTATAAATTAATATGTCATTAAAAAACACAAGCACATACTTCCACAACTGATCTTCAAATATCGTATTCATAGCACCCTAAATGCAAATAAGACATTGGTTAGACCAAAAGGTATAACCAAAACTCAAATTGGCCTGAGTGCGTATGAAAAGCCATCTTGAAGACATCATCATCCTTCATTCTAATTTGATGGTACCCCAAATGTAAATCTAGTTTAGAGTAAATAGTAGCTTAATTAACTTGTCAAATAAATCTTCTATGAAGGAAATCGAAAAATAGCTTCTCATTATGAGTTTGTTAAGAGCTTGATAGTTTGCACACATTCTCTAACTATCATCTTTTTATTCTAGTACTATTAGTGAAGTAAAAAGGGAAGAACTTCTTTGTATGATCCTTTTTTCTAGCATTTCCTTTATTATATTCTCAATTATATCTTTCTATTGTGATGAATATCCATATGACTGGATGTTAATTGGGTTAGACTCCTCTTTAAGGACTATGGCATGGTCATGATTTGGTCGTTGTGGTGGCAAAGATCTAGGCTCTTTAATTAACTCACTAAATTCCTCAAGTAATTGCTCTATTGGTTTTGATAACTATCTCTTTTCTTTTGCCCCAGTAGCATAACAATTAGCTTTTGGGTTCCAAAGTAACATTTGTATCATTATAGCATTAGGATTAGCAGCCACTATCTTTTAGAATGTTGCTTCCTTCACAACTTTATTGTTGTGTTTCTTGGCTACAACTAGCCTAACCATTTGACCATTATTTTGAAACTGTATCCATAAGTTTAGACAATCCATGTGGATAACTCCTAATGTCCTCAAACATTGTATACCCAACATCATATCACATCATACTAAAGGAATAAATATTACATTGGCTTCAAATTCTTTTCCCTGGGTACATCATTTCACCCATTCACACATCTTACTCCCCTACAACATGATGCCATCTACTATAATGACATTAATTGATTCAATTTCCTTGATATTCCACCCTCCATTAGAGAATCTCTCGTCCATGAAGTATGAGTACTTATAGTATCCACCAAAATATGCAATTTCCTTTTTCCGACGTGGCCTTCCAAGCCATAGGTAGGATACCTTGAACTACCTTTAATCGCATATGTAGTGTGGCCATGTACAACATTGAGAGTTATAGTAGGTCTATCAGTTGGTTTTGTTAATTCTTTATTTTTAGACTTCACACAATTAGGAACAGTATTACCATAATTTATTCCCACCTTTTCATCGATTGTCATCAAATATAACTGCATCTTCTTCTTTTGGGGGCAATTATGGCCAGGTGTGTATTTCTCATGATAAAAATAGCAACGATTCTTATTCCTATGTTCTTTAACCTCTTCAGGTGTCAATCTCTATTGAAACCTTAACGTAGGCTTCCTCAGTAGTCCCTTCTACTCACTTCTTACTTACAGACTTATCACTTGCTCCATTCAAACTCTTGAACTCATTACCAGACTATTTACCCATGCTACTTCCACTAGATTCTCCCTTGAATGATCCACTGCCACTCTTACTTTCATTATATGAACTTGATTTCTTTCACATCATATCCACATTCAACTTTTGCAATTTCATCAAACGAGTAGTGTCTAGTAAAGTCTAAGGATGAAACAATTTAACCCTTATCGCTAATCCAGACTTCAATCTTGTAATATAGCAACTTAGCTTTTGCCTTTTAGTCAAATCCACTCAACACACAAGCTGATCAAATGCCTTTTGAAACTCAACTAAACTCCTCTTTTGTTTTAGTTGCATTAATACCTCCATTGAATCTTCATAAATAGATCTAAATCTGATTTTAATCACCTCAACGAAGCCTACCTAAGTCACTCTTCCACTTTTACTTTTCTCGAAATTTTGATACATTCTCATCAAGGGATAAGCTAGCTAACATCACATTATTATCCTATGGAGTTCTGTCTAGAATAAAGAACCATTCACATTTCAAGATCTATCCATCTGCATTTGCAATTGTAAATCGAAGGAAATCCACTTTGGTAAATTGGTTGGATAACTGATAATCGATATTTTTATTTGCTCTATTTTGATTCATCACCTTTGTAAATTGAAAAGAAAGCCAACACACTAATGCTTGTAGTCTCTAATCTATTGTTCCATCGCCGCCATCCTTTAGTTGACTTCTATTCGCATTCAATCCTCTATTTCTCTACCTGACTCCTTCGATCTCATTGCATCTACCATGATTGTATCAAACCTGCTCTGATATCAGTTGTTAAGCTTCAAATCTCAAAGTCGGGTAAATTGGGCATAAGAAAGAGAAAAAGATAAAAAAAAATAAGGGAAGGAAAGGAAGAGCAAGAAGAGAAGTAAGACACGAAAATTTCATTCAATTGAAAAACTGACTTAGTACATGTGAGATGCCAACTATAGAGCTTAACAAAAGCAGTTAAATGAAAAAGACACTTGAATCCCCACTTAATCACTTACATTGACTAAAATATCCTTATATTAATAACAGAATCTAACAATCACCATGCACTTATGCATGCCATCTATCTATAGCATAGCCTTATATTATATGAATAAGATAATACCTAGGAACTTCTCCAAAGAAATTATTAGGCAGTGAAAGCAGTGAAAAGAATATGACCAAACTAAAGTAGGTTTGGTATTTGTACCTGGGTCCCAAAAATAGGGATCTTTTTTGCATATGCTCCTAGATCCTAATAGCATGTTTGGTAACAATTAATATGTGAAAAAAAGGAGTGAAAGGGAGAAAGAAACACTATCCAAAGACATTCGGCAACAATAAAAGGAATGATGAATAAATTCATTCTCTATTCTTTTGACACCTATTCATTCTTTCAAATTTTTGGAAGAATAGTATTGTAATTCATGGAAAAAGAAAGGAAAATATCACTTTGCTCTAAATAATAATATTTTATATTAAAAAATTTTTAAATTTTAAAATTATTTTAAAGAATCTAAAAATCTAAAATTTTAATTTAATGTTTTGAACTTTAATTTTTTTTCGCACAGATAAAATTTTTTATTTTCAAACTCTTTAGAATAATTTCAAAATATAAAATCCTCCAATAAAATATTATAAATATTTTCAACTTGAAATTTCCAATTGTAATTTTTTCATTTATTTTATGGTAATTAACAAAAATTATTTTTTTTGGCTCCAAGAGTGTTTGGGTTATTTGCTAATCTTTCATTCATATTTCTATATTATTTTTACCTTATCATATATCAAAATAAAATAAATTTTTATTCATTTCCATGTCATACTAAATCTGATTTTGTTTTTCACAAGATTCTATTCTATTCTCCTTTCCATTTCTTTAAAAATTTTTCTACTCTCCCAAACATAACCTAACTTGACCTATTATGTTAGAATAAACTATATCATTATCATTAAGTTCATTTTTTGTTTTGAAAAAAAAAAAAAGTTTACCTACAATAGCAATTCCATCCCCCGTAACGCATATCTATTACCTCAATCGAGGTGCAATATCAAGCATAACACAATTTACTTCAATGGTCAATGATGAGTACGAAAAATTAAACAGACGTGTAAGGCAGCAGCACACCCTTTTACAATTTTCCTCTGCACAATATTTTTTCCTACGCCACACGGACAGAAGGGGAATCAGCAGATTACTCGCTTTTGCAAATGAATCATATTTAACGGAGCAGGTCATTAAAGATATCCGGTTTAAGGTTCTGCAGAGATGGGACCTGACCCACTTGTTTTGCCAATTCACCCGTGACTCGGTCCATATAAAGAACATACAGTCCGTTTCTGCTTTCCAAGAGTTCTAATGCTTTTCTTGCATGGAGAATTGACGTCACCCAATCTTCAAAGAGAACTGTTATGTCACGGTCTTTATCAATTACAATTGTTCTCAGTTATCAACGATTTTTATTTTTAAACAAATAGAAATTGACGGAGAATTATAATAAAAGAATATAACAGTTGAGGAATAAAAAATGTGCTAGTCTGCGTGGATGTATGTGTGAAAGTTATTGAAGATTAAGATATAGAGTAAGAATATACGCGAGATTGATAACAAACATGGGCAGAATTTATTATGCATACCGTTGTCAAAATCTTCAGCTTTTGACCACTCTAAGAAGTAATCCGACACCAAAAACTCAATAAGCTGGATCCTGTCCTCCAAAAATAAAGTAAATGCATTTATGGTGAAAAAACAGTATTCCCTCAGATTAAAAACTGTGACGAGTAGATAAATCACAGTTGGCCTTGTACAAGATTGTAGTAGACTAGTTACCTACAGGCTCTCTAGAGTCAACTAGAATGTTGACATTGGATTAATTTGCAAATCAAGCTGACCATGAGCCAAAGAATTCTTCCCAAACTCGACATATGAATATAGAAATTATATTGAGAAAATAGTTTCACGTTCATCGAAGCTGTTGGCACAACATATGAATCCCATTCATGATTTAATGATGAAAGTGAGGTACGGAACAAGCCCGTGGTATCCAGCAGAATCACAGAAAATTGACTTTGAACTATTCATTATGAATATAGAGATAATGCACGCTAATGTGCATTTGCAAAGAACTTACATTATGAACATACATTCGTGCATATTAGGAAAGGCGTCATCAAATGGATCAGAGAAAAGCAAGCGTTCTGCTAGCACGGAGATTCTTTGAGAAACCAAAAATATTGCCCGCTGACCAATGTACGGCTCAATTCCTAGTTTTCGAATCAAATGCTGAATATAAATCTGTGCATCAGTATCGGCGTGTTGAGACCCTGAAAGAAAATAGTTTTGAATAACAAAACAGCAACAGAAAGAACAACGGTCAATTAATAGAATGAAACAAACAAATGATAATAAAATTTTGATAGCGAAACTATGGAGAAGAAAGGTCACAAATGCAACAATTTCACGCTCATCTGCGGATGTATGTATTGCGATTATATGTAAATAACATTCATCATCATAGTCAATCCTCAGAGGCTCAAACTAATGATACCATCGGATTGCAAGGGAGAACACATCTGCCTCATTAAACGCGTAACTAGGTAGTTGACAATTCCTTCAACAAGCTCCAGATTCCTTCTCATTGACAAAAGATTCTTCAATGAAACTTCAAAAAAGACATTCAATAATTTCAGTATGGAAAAGAAAGAAATAAAGTTGTGGGTTACTTGTGAAAATCTTATGATGGCAATCCATACTAAAACTATCTAAGTAAAATATAGCAGGAGTTCAAATGGTGAAAAAATCTGATGCTAGTTACTAAGAATGCGACCTGATATCAGGAAGTGGCACCAGTGAACCTGTGATGGTTTAACTCACTGCCCGCCAGAAGTTTGAAACGGGAAAATTAACATGTGCTTTGCAGGTTTATAACCGGTAAACAAATCATTATGCATTGCAGAGACAGCATGAACTTAACTGGCTTGTAAGCCTACGTCCACAATTTAATATGTTAAAGTTACTCATCCAGTTCAACAACTTGAAGATGCTGCCCACAGGGTAGACACATTTTTTTTTCTAGTCAGATTCTTAGAGTCTTGAAGACTATATATAGTCAGCAACAGTCTAATGCCGTTCTCACATTATTCCACCAAGCTTCAACGCCATTATTAAAAAACTCGGTCTACGCCTATCAATCTAAAGTGTAGTAACTGCCCAGGCTACTTGTACTACCCCAAATCTCCCTTGGAGCAATTACATAACGAGTCACCAGATTACTATCACTCACAGGTTTTTGGGTGCCTTTAATACCAGTCTCGGTCCCTACAACGCAAGATGGAAGTCAAATCTAAACCCTTTTTTGGGGCTGCTCCGGACATAAGATCAGAGTGCATATTTATTTTTTAACTTCTATAAATCCAGGTACCTAGTGTTAAAGCAGCGTCCTTTCCCTTCAAGTCTTCTCATTCATTACTATCCAACAACATCACAAAAACTGACTCCACGTTCTATGGTATATACTCTAATACAGAAGCCAATAGACATAACACTAACAGATATATGACTAGGATTTCAATTTATCAATAAAGGGAAAAAGTAGGTTAAGTAATTGAAGCAGTGAAAATCACAGATTACCCAAGATGAAGTCTATAGCTTGATGCGCCAGGTTCGCAAACTTTGACTCTACCTGCAAAATAGAAAATTTTTATATCTTTGCTATCAATTATTTTTTTTTACATACAAATATATAATTTTTATTGTTCAACATATAATGATTAAGTCTTCTGAAAAATTTTTTACACGTTATATTTTCAGTAAAAAATTTGATAATAAAAATATAAGAAATTTTCCAGAAGTTTAGTGCAATAGAAAATACAATGAAAATTCCACATAGTGGGACCAAATTGTGACTCGGTTATTTGACATCTAAATTTTTCTGGGCCAAAAAAGGAAAAAGCGAAAAATAGATAGATAGCAATTAGTAAAGCACACTGACAGGTGAAACGGTGTCGCAGAGTTCCACAAGAAAATCAACGGATGACCTGAGCTGCTCTGTTTCATCCTCTACTGTTGAACCTGCATTTTTTGTTTCAAAATTAGATTAAAAGCAAATTCTCACAAAAAGAAGTCTAGCATGCCAAAGCGTCTGTGTTCTTGTTGCCAAAATCACGATTCTAATTACAAACCATAAATTTCACCCAAGAAAAGTTCAAATTAGAGCACCATCAAGTGTAAGCGCTATGAATCAAATTCAGATGAGCAGACCAAACAATGTGAGCCCCCACGAAAATTTATAGTCATTTATGTACCAAAATTAGGTCGTCGCTGACTTGGACAACCTACTCTTCTACTTCTTTCCTTAAAGCGCACTACACAAAACAAATTTTCAAACATCAATTGAGCACTCGAGAGCATGATCCTTTAATATTGATGACAACAGTGACCACGCCGACGGAACCTTGTCTGAGAAATCTACGGCGAAGGACGTCGTTGAATCTGCTAACAGAGCTATTCTCAATTTTCTTAGCGCTTGATTCCCCCAAATTGTCAAAGAAATAACACTTGCAAGACGCACTTTCTGGGAACAGATCACACTGCGAAGCTTCTACATCCAAAACTCAGAACCAGTTATTTATAACACCGTGTTTGTGTATGTATATGTGCATGTGAGAATGATGGAAATAGAACCTTGCGCTTCCCTTAGATCTTCTCTGAGCCTCAAAAGCTCTTGTTTTCTTTCCTTTGACTAAGAATTCCAACACCGAAGTTCTATCAAAATCTGTTTGGTTCTCAGGAAACCACATTGGTAAAAAAAAAAAATCGAAGAATTCCGAACCTTCTGCTTCCAGCGGAGAGCATCAGACTGCGAAGGAGCGAGCGTATTTGGCTCCTTCTTATTTTGTTGAGCCTTTGATCGGAGAAGAGAGATGGCTATGGCCAGCTTCAGCGATTCATCGTCCCTCACACTCGTGCTCTCTGGCATTTTCGGTTTTCAGGAGTGGCATTGGAAAAGGCGGGAATTATGGCATCTCTGAAGTTGCTTTTTTTATATCAAATAATTTTTTTTACATAAAAAAAAATTTTCCCAACCAAAGATATATATATATATATATATATATATAATGTCACTTAAAAGTATAACAGCCAATCATTGGACAAGTAGACAGAAAAAGAAAAAGAAATAGAACTAAAAAGATTATTTGTGGAATTGTTGTGCAAGTGTGTGCTTAATATATAATTTCTTTGTAGAGTTTGATCAAGAAATGAAATTTTGAAAATTGAAGTTCACAAATTTTCTGTAAAATAAAAGTTAAGATTAATTGGAGAATTAAGTTTATTTTTAAATATTAATAATCATTAAATGATATTAATTAATAAAAAGATAAACTACACTAACTTCTTTCATATTCCCAAAAATAATAATAATAATAAAACTATTTACCTTCTTGAATTTGGAACATTTTTCATAGTTTCAATTTGTTCACAATTCATCAACAAATCTATAACATTTTTCAGCAGTAAAAGTTGAAATCTAAATCCTTATCTTAATCTACCAAAGGGGTTCTAAAACTATTTTAAATCACTATATTTTTACATACATGTTTGTACCTTAAAAAAAAAAAGATTATTTGCTTTACTTTTACCTTAATTTTTTTAAACTGAAGAATGTTTATGCAACCTAGTGCACAACTCTCTAATGACAAATTTGGGGAAAGAGCTGTCCATCTAAATAAACTTGATTGCATTGCTTTACTGGAGACAAGATGCAAAATTGAAGCAGCTCGCCCTCTTTTTTCGAGAGTTGGGTTTAGTAATTATGTTTGTAGTGAAGAGCATGATTTTGGTGGAACTATTTGACTTGCCTGGAAAGAGGATTTTGGTGGGGTGCAAGAAGTTGATAAGCGTCCTCAATTCTTGCATGCTTATGTTAAGGAAGCTTTTAAAGGTTCGAGTATGCTAGTCCTCAGACTGAGTTTAGATTATAGCTGTAGAATGAGTTACATCGTATAAAAGACATTTCTTCCAGTTCTTGGGCTTTCATAGGTACTTTTAATGAAATATTAGATTCTTCTAAGAAAAAAAGGGGAGCTCCCTTTAATCCAAACAGGGGGTTAGCTTCTACGAATTGGGTTCAAGATTGGCATCTTAGGGATGTTCCAACTCAGAGATGTAGATTCACCAGGGAGGGTCCGAAGCTTGATGAGTATGATAGTATCTTTAAAAGACTGAATAGGCTGCTTTGCAATTCCCTCAGAAAGATTGAATTCAATGAAGCTTGGGTGAAAGTTCTTCCTCCAATTTATTCTTACCATCATCCTCTCCTTCTTATGCTCGACCCTCCTATTCAAAAGAATGATGACAAATCTTTGACACCCTCTGATTTCAGTATCTTTACTCAACAAGCTTGGGGTCATAATGGTAACGAAAAAGCATGATGTTGGCATTTTCACTTATAAACTTAAGTGGTGAAACATAAATGCCTTTGGGCATATTGGCAAGAAAAAGAGAAGACTTATGTCTCAGGTTTGGGGGGGGGGGTGTTTAATGTGCCATGCAGGTCCAAAGCAATCTATTTCTTGCGCAACTAGAGAAGAACCTTTTCAAAGAGTTAGCCGATATACATTATCAAGAAGAGATTCTTAGGCTTCAAAAGTCCATGGGTCAGTGGCTTTCTTAAGGAGACAAAAACACTCACCATTACCATACCAAAGCCATTGCAAGACATAGAAGGAATAAAGCGTGCATGCTTCGAGACCATGATGGCAATTGGATTGAAGATGAAAATAGAATCAAAGATATGACACTACTATATTTTCAAGAGCTCTCTAGAGAAGATAACCACTCTTGAGAAGCATCCAGTCCTCTATTAATTTCAAAGGGAATCATTCCTCTTCCTTTTTATGCTTTGGGTGCTTAAATAAATGAAGATGAAGTCGACAAGTTTTCTTTCTTTCTTTTTTTTTTTTTCTATGGAAGGGCCTAAAGCTTCGGGCATTGATGGTCTCCCAGCTATCTTCTTTCAAAGAAATTAGAACGTGGTTAAGAATAATGTTATGGATGTCATCAAGAAGTCCTCTTCCAATGATTTTGCCTTAAAGGTAATTAATAAGACCCTCATTGTCCTCATCCCTAAAACTGCAAAGCATGAGTTCATAAATCACTTTTAGCCAATTTCTCTTTGCAATGTCATATATAAATTCATTTCCAAAGTGATTGTCAACATACTAAAGAGGTTCATGAATGAGCAGCTTTCTTCTTTTCAAACAAGCTTTGTGCCTAGAAGGTCCATTCAGGATAATATCATCATTGCTTAAGAAATGCTTCATTTAATGAAGATAATGAGAGATGGAAAGGGTTTTATGGCTATCAAAATCGACATGGAACAAACCTATCATAAACTTAGCTAGGGTTTCATCACAAAGGTCCTTGGTGAACTCAAGCTTCTAGACTCCCTCATGAAGCTGATCGGACATTGTTTTTATTCTACCAGTTTCAATAATCTCGAATGGTAGCAAGACTGTTTCCTTCAATCCATCTAGAGTCATAAGATAAAGAAATCCTCTTTCTCCTACATTTTTGTGTTATTCGATGCTACTATACTTGACTAGGCCGATTGCGTTATGAGTTGTCTTATAGCTTTCTGCAAGGCTTCAAGCCAAAGAATTAATAAATCAAAGACCAAAATCTTCTTCTCCAAGAATGCTAGAGAGTATACTAGAAATGATATTTTGAAAATCCCTAGATTCTTTAATACCAACAACCTTGGCAATTACCTTGGAATGCCTCTCATGCATGGTAGACACAATAAGGAAACTTTTTCCTTTTTGATTAACAAGGTCGAAAATCAGTTAGCTAGATGGAAAATTGACTGTCTTTCTATGGTAGGGCGGTTAACCTTAGTTAAGTCTATTATTTTTTCTATGCCCACTTATGCAATGCATTCTACCAGAGTCCTCAAAAGCACTTGTCGTGATATTGAAAGAATCTAACGTCATTTCATTTTGGGACATCAGGAGAATACTCGGAAGCCTCATTTAATCAACTGGACCACTTTTTCCAAGCTAAAGCTTCAAGAGGTATGGGTATAAGGAAACTTTCCATTTTGGGCGGAAGCTGCTAATAAAGCCTCCAGATCTTGGCTTGAGAGTTCTCAAAGGCAAGTATAGCATAGATTGTAAGTAGAGTAAAAGCATGATTTCCAAAAGCCAAGACAATATCCTTTGGAAAGAAGTTTCAAGAATATCAAGTGGGCTATTGGCAATGGTTGAGGATGCTTATTTTTAAAAAGATATTAGGGGTTCACAAGATAGGCCTCTCCTTTTGGACATCTGTAGATCTATTCTTTGTGATAGTCTCAGCAAACAAGTCAACTTCTATACTGGGGAGGAGGGCCAATGGAACTCTACGTTGTTATCTCCATAGACAAGGAATGAAAATCTTGCTTGGCTCCATGCTGAAGTTGTTCCACGCTATTCTAAAGGACCTAATCGAATTAGGGAAAGGAAAGTAATGGGGAATTCTTTGTCCAGGGCACTTACTAGACTCTTTTTGAGTATAAAGTACAAGATGATTTGCTATGACTCCAAAGTTTGGAATTTGAGTCTCAAAAAGAATGAAAGCTTCTGTCTGGCAAATTCTTCATGGGAAAATGCTCCCTAGTGCTTATTCCAATAATGGTCAAGAGACAACCTGTCCTGTCACGCATGCCCTCATTTGATCAAGGGCATCATCCATGTGCTTCATGATTGCCTTTTTCCAGCAGACTTATAGACTAAGTTGGTTAGTTCGTCGAGAATAAGGGACTTTTTCAATTCTGATAATCTTAGGAAGGATTCCTATAGTCATTGGGGGTGGTTTGGTTTGTTAAAGTCTGAAAACTTTGGGAATGAAGAAATGAGTTTTTGTTTAAAGAGGGGCACTCCAAACTTATATCCTGAATGTCACATATCATTAATTTTCTTGAAAAGCTTTCCTAGCCTTTAGTGGATGCTTAGCATTTGCCAGCTCTCACGTCTAGATTGGAGGCTTTTATTAAATGGGAAAAACCTGATAATGGTTGGGTCAAGGTTAATGTGGACGGAGCAGTTAGAAGCACTATGGTAAACGCCACTTGCAGAGGTCTTATTAGAGATGACGAAGGCAAATGGCTTCTTGGCTGCTCCAAAATTTGAGGGAAGTGCTCAATGTTGAAAGTGGAATGCTAAAAAGTTTTTGAGGGCTCTAAGCTTGTACAAACTTATGGATTCAACAAAATCATCCTTCAAAGTAACTCGAAGCTACTGGTGGAAGGAATGAAGCACCATGAAAATCACAATGCGGATGTCCACTGCATTGTTGCCACTTTAAGGAATATAGTAAATAGCAACAAGAGGTAAAAGTTCAACATTGTTGAAGAGAAGCAAATGTGTGTGTTCGAACATCTTTCCTATTGGGCTTCACTCATGACTTAGGTTTAGTTACTTATGATAAGGACCCAGTAGTATCATCTTACGAAGACTTATTTATCCCCTGTAATCTCTTCTTAGCACCCCCCGCCCCCCCCCCCCCCCCCCCCCCAAAAAAGAAAAAAAACCTCTAGCCTCCTTATTTCACCCAAAAGGAAATTGGAAAAAGAACAATAGATAATTGATAACCGAGTACCACGCAGCAAACCAATAAGCAAAGTGATGTATGGCCACCTTAGAGACGTAGCCATTGATTTTTAGGTCGTCTCTCTCCCATCTGTTAGAATTAAACAAGAGTAATGAACTGACCAGTTTAACAATTACTATGGCAGAGAATTTTTTTTTTAAATATCGAAAAACTAAGGAAATAGAAAACTTTCGGATGATATGTATCCGAATACACCCAGATAACAAGAACTAGGGAAAATAACAGATAATAATATTTATGAACCGACCAGTTTAACAATCACTATCTCCAGAAAATTTGAAAAAAAAATATATCGAGACTAATGAAATACAAAAACATTCGGACCCATAATGGGCCACTCTTGACAGAAACATGGCACATGACTAGCCAACAGGTAAAACAAAATCCGTAGCTTTCCTTAATAAACACCTCTACGACCTCAAAAACACAATAATAATAATAATAATAATAAACAAAGCAAAACAAAAAAATATACAACCTTCATAAAAGTACCTGATCCTGACTGAGACGTCCACTGTTATAAAATACTGTAATACAAAAAGCTCTAACTCAAGATGTGGGGATAAAGGGGAATTTTTGGAAGAGATGTTACCCCAGCTACAGTAATGGGAATTCTCATGCAAAATCGTCAGATCACTTAAGCACACTGCGGCAAGCCGCAATATCAGATGCTTGTAAGTCCAACAAAGCTTGCCCAGATGCAGAACTAATAACCCTTACCGCAGCATCAAATATTGCTTTCTGGAGCCAGCCATCTTCCACCTTCTTAAGGATCTCTCTCACCACCTTAAAATCCGATCCCCCAGCCAAAATTAGCTTCCCCATTATCTCCCCAAAATTATTTGGTGCTTTAGGTAAATCTATGCTGATGTCATCAAGCAGAGAACCAAACAACAAACAACCAGTCCCTATGTCTCTAGCTGTAAGAATCTTCTTAATGAAAAGATACTCAAGAAGATTGGCAACAGGTTCAACACAGGGTGGACTTTTATCTAGTGCGAGGGAAATAGACTCTTTGACAAACTCAGGGTGGTAAGCTGGAAATTTAAGTTCTTCCACGCACTGCAATGCCTCGTCCAAAAGACGAACACTGAAATATTCTTCCAGAAGGGCAACAGTTTTGCAGTGAAGATCATCGAAATTTAATCTTGGAGCTGGAGCCTGTGGCTTCTCAGAGGACACAGCAGGAACAGCTATAACAGATGTAGGGATTTGAGATGCAGGCTCGGCACCTGAACCAAAGTTTGATGGACGAGCAGGAGGAGCACCACCACCATGCACTAGGGCACTGCTTCTTCCACTTATGAGACCACCACTACCTTGAGGTAATAACTTTGAGTTCAGGGCTGATGACTTGGAAAGTAAAGGAGACTGGCCACGTCCTGCAGCTTGCATAACTGGCATGTCTCCTCTTGGCATTGATCGAGTCTTAGGTATCTCCCAGTTGTCATTATCAATTCCTGGCATCCCAGGCATCTTCCTGGTCCCTGGCATTCCAGGCATCATACCTCCTGTACCAGGTCGTGCAATGGGGAATCCACTAGGGCTGGTATTTCCTTGAACACCAGAAGCTGCACCACGGTTATTTCTGATGCTTGCAGTGGCACCTGGCCGTAATCCAAGATTTTTTTCAGCTTCTGAATGAATTTCAGTGATAGTTTTCGCTTTCACCTACACAAGTAATTAGCATTATTCAATACTTGATCAAAATGAGAGCACTTTTACATTGGTTGGCACAACACAATGAAAATTAAAATTTATTAGTCTACCTCTTCACGTCTTGGAACCCAGTTATTAGCACGTAAATCTAGAACATCACGAATCATGAACCTCAACCGTGATACAAGTTGGGGGTTTGAGCTCAGTTCTCTCAATCGGATAAAGTACATATCATTGATACGCCGTGATTTTTGGCTTTCATCAAGTTGCTTACCAATAGTATTGAAAAACTGACATATGGCTTCAACGTTTTCCTCAACTGGACAGGACTTGCTATCAGGAGGTCCCAAAAGTTCCTGTTCCAAGCACCATTTAACCACACTATATATTCCATACCAACAGGAAATTATACTATAGAACAGTCAAGGATTAAATCCTGTGAGAACCTGAACAATGTGATGGACAATCTTTTCAGGAACCATCTTCTGCTTCAACAGCTCTCCAATTAGACGGATGTTTCCAAGAGTACGAAGCTTGACCAATCTTTCCTTATCCCTACGCTCCATCTCCTGCTCAGGTGCAGTCATCTGCCTCACTTCCTCCCTCAGTTTATCAGCACCTTCAAAAGCCTCCTGGCAGATATTCAAGAGTAGTCGCTTAAAAGTGATTTCTTTCCCACCAGGCTCATCAGATGGGAATGGAGGCAGCTTTTCATTAAGATCTGAACAAAGAAGAGCATACATGGGGCAAAACGTCGGTTCTAGTACAGCCTTATCAAATATAAGTGAAATGACTCCCTGCATTCCCAAAGCAAAGCAAAGCAAATCAATTAAGGACTAGGAGATGCAGAGAATATTCACTGCAGCCATTAGAGAAAACCTTCAAGATGTCGGCAGATGTAATTCCAGAATCAATTAATTGACCCTTCAGGAGATCAAATTTCTCAGGAGTCAGCTTGTTTAGAATTCTGCATTGAATCAGATGACATTTAGCATACGAGGAGGCTTTTAACAAACTTAAACAAATGCAATAGCAAGCAACTGTAGTTTTATATGATCCCTCAAACTGATCATGGTTGCCGCTATTATACCTACTTGTAGAAATTACTTTCCAAGGTTAGTCATTTAGCCGATTGAGATTTCCACACGAAAGTTAACACCATGGCATACATTGAACTCTAGAAAGGCATACCACAGATCAGAGTCAAAAGGACATCCACATTGAATAATTATTCATGAATATTACGTATTACCCTTTCACAGTTTTCAATACACGATCCTTTTCAGATAGATTCTCCCTTCTAGCTGACCATGGAATCCCAGCCTTGGCTAGAGTTGGAACAGGTCCTCCCTGAATTAATACAGAGACATCAAACAACTGATCATGCCAGCTTTAATAGTTATGCAATGAAGGAATGATATACAAACCAACATGCAATCTAATGAATTTCCCATGTGATTATATAACAGCATTACTTTAAAACAAGTCATCAAGTAATTTTAAGCCAAACACTTGTCATCATCAGTTACGAGCCTAAAATGGAATAGGTTAGGCTTCAAAAGAACATTGCACTGCAGTAATGCATAAGCATTGTGCTAACCCATCACCAGCAGTATGATGCTGATGTGACAAATGAATACACAAATTCCATAACATCCCCCCCCCCCAATTTAAAAAAAAAACCAACGCATGATCACAACCAAATTTCCCCATCCTCCACTGTAGTCAAATAGAAAATCAGAGACTTTGACAATAACAATTCCTAAAACTACACAAGTGAAGCAAAACATAGTTATTTGCACCAAATTCTACATAGAAACTCCATAAGTAAAGTAGGGGTAGAATAAATGAATCACTAGTGAATCTAAGAATCTAAAAATTAATAAGGGGTCACTGACACTGAAATACAAGCATAATAAGACTACAGCAATATTAATTAATAAGATAAAATCATCAAGCAATTCATCAGGATTTCAAGACAGATATACCCAGTGCATTGTTTGTATTTGGAAAAAAAATATTAAAGAAAAATGAGATTAATGCATCCAACCCTTGCCAATATGCCAACTATATAAACGAATGAATTATATACAGACCTAAGAAGCAACAAGAGCACACCCTAAATATTATATTGCCCTGCCATAAAAATGCATGTACAGAGTAACTGCTCAGTAATCTGCATTTCTTCAATATGGATACAAAGACATTAACATGAAAAACAAACTAGTCACTATTGTAGAGTACAAATTGATAAGTGTATCAGATGAAGTGTCACTTTCATGCCAATGCACAGGCTTTAATCGAAAACCAAAAAATATGCTTATGTAAATATTAACACAATTGTAACAGAAAAGAAGTCACAATTTAACTAATATCTACCACTCATCAAGTGAGTTGACAAAACACATCAAACACCCCCCCCCCAAAAAAAGTACACACTTTATGCTTGCAAATCTTAGTCATGATACATCTGGGTATATGTAACAATCAGTTTTGTCCCCAAAGAAAAATCTTGATATATCTAGGTACAATTACCCCCCCCCCAAAAAAAAAAGCCCTCCCGTTAAAAAACAAGTGCAAAACTTAATCCTGTAGCCAAATTCACATCAAACAGTTCTCCAGCAGACACAAAAAGTATGTTCAGAAATTAAAAGAAACCATAAAATGCCAAAGCTCATTACCACTTCATTAGAAGAGATCTGCACCCTTGCAAACTGGGAATTCAGTTGGTCCTGTCGATTAAACTGACTAATATCCTGCTGTCTTGAGTCAAACCGATTCCCAAACTCTGTATTTTCTCTTAGATTTTCCCATGACCTCTCTTCTGCAGAAGCAGGAAGTTGTCCAGACCGGCCACGCCAATCACGGTTGTCTGGCTCAGAGTATCGATTTTGAAATTGTTGTGCAGACTGCAGAAGATAATGCAAACATAACATCATTTTACAAAATTTATGCTCATTAATGTGAAGTTGATCTTAGATAATGTCATAAAACTAATAATATTTAACTGCACCAGTTTAAACCTAATATCAATATACAAGGATGGCACAAAAACATGAGCATTTTCCCAACTATTGAGGACCTCACATGATACAAGCATGTTCACCTCCTACAGCAACTATCAACCCTAAGTCAACTTCAATGATCAACTTACCAAACAGGAGGAAAAAGGCTGAGGGTATTTAGAAAAGCTAACAATATAAACAGAAGGCAGAAAAGAACTCACATTTTCCGCACGGCCCCAGCTTTGATCTTCACCAAAAAGTTCAGCGTCTATATCTTGTTTAATTTTTAGAATATCTTCATGGATCTCAACAACCTATGAGTAAAATTTCAACAGTTAGATAGCTGCTACAACTTAAATATCAGCTTTGATGCCAAAACTTACATATTCAGCACATAAGTACACTGAAATATGTCATTTTGAAAGCAATTTACTAAAAAGAGGAATAAAATAGGGAAAAATAAACAAATGAAAATTCCGAATGTTTATCCAGAGGCTTAGAGAAGAATGTAGATGGGCCAGTGGCCTTCTAGTGAACCAAAACTTCCAAAATAAAACTCTTGACAACCTCCATTTAAATCTGAGATATAAGGAAATTCAAAGGTGTAATTATATATATATATATAGAGAGAGAGAGAGAGAGCATTTATCAGAGAATGTTGGCTAGACATAATTTGTGGATGAATAGGAAAAGGACAGCCAAGCCGATAGATGCATATTTGTCAAAAGCACATAAGCGTCGAAGAAAAGGAAGCAGAAAAATGTATCATAATACAGCAAGAGTTTATAACTTTCATAATGACACTTGAGCAGCAAAAGCCTGTAACAATTACCTCCCTCAGTTGTAAAAGCTGATCTCTAGTGTATCGCACATGCTCACGATGCTCAAACCGTGAATCTCCAGCCTACAAAACCAGAAGAAATATAATAAGAATCTCTTAAGATAATACAAGGTTAAACAGTTACCATACAACCACATAGAAGAAAATGAGAATTGTCACAGTCGTTAATGGGATCAAATGCATTGCACTTCTATAAGACAAGTCAACTCCAATGATACTAAGTTCTATGCATAAAACATCACAGCTAAAACTACTTTCAACTATTTTTCACCCAAGTCCTTCATGGGGACAACATTACAAAGCAGGAACTGAAGTGCAACCCAAAATTGGTAATATCCGTATGGATAAACTTTTTACCTATAATCAAATGCATTTTATCTGTAATAGACACATTGATGATGTCAATAAAATTATTCAATATGTCAGGTTGCTGAAGGCAACTTTTCAACTTTGTTGTTTTTTCAAGCATTACCTTCACAACAAGAAAGTAGAAGATTTATCGGCAACCCCTTAAACAATAACTCCGGAGGCAGTGCAGTGCCAATCAAGACTGTGAAACACGAATAAATGACCCATTAAGCAGGCCACCACAGTAAGACCTATGATTTATCAGATTCTATGCCACAAAGAAGTTGTTGCCTCCACCAAAATTTCCAAATATATTCCAATGTATGTGGGACCTTTATGGGCAATCTGAAATTTAATCAAGCCCACCTAAAGCTCACATGTTGCTTTTTGTCCATATTTACAGCAGGTACACATACTGAGTGCCCCACCAAGAATTAGGACAATCATAATACAACTGGAGTTTTCTTTACCCATTATTTTACGGGCCCTAGCAGAAATTTCTACTCCTATGACTCGACATTAGATGATGAATGTCAATGGACACAGTAACTATGCAAGATATAAATCTCTCCAAACTTTGTGTACTAGAAGGTTGCCAAACTATCATGTTAAATTTCATAATGGAACACTGTAAAACCAGTCACATTCTCTCTGTATAGGGCCCAAAAAAAAACATAAATCTTGAGTGGTAGTGAATAGAAACAACTGCAAATAGATTGTTCCCAGAATCCAAACTTCAACATAAGACCCTGCCACTCAAAAAACACAAAAAAAAAAAAATTAAACCAAAAATTGCCTGGAATCAGAAAATACCACCTTGAACCCTGATACGAGATCCAAATCAAACATACTCATACCACCTATAATAAGACAATCAAGGATCCTATCTATATTTTACAGAATCGTTCTACGTCCATGGCAGCACATATAATGACACTCTTGAATCTTTCAATGATAATTCTGACAACTAATAAACAAGCAATCAATCCAAAATTTGGAAATATAATCATGAGCGCAGAATTTTAAGACCACCAACAGATGAAAATCCAGATCCAGACAAAGGGGGAAGAGTCGAAGTATACCTTAATAGAAAAGGAAGAAGGAGCACCGCCATGGGGACGCAAGAGTGGAGGATCAGAGGAAAATGAACCAAAAGCAGAGAAAGCAGAGGAAGCCGATGAGGACGAGTCGAATCGAGGAGCAAAGAGCCTGCTGCCGCTGCCGCCGCCGCCGCTACGACCACCACCAGGCCTCAAGCTAATCACCCCTTGATCACCTTGCTGCATACCTCAGGATCTTTCACTTCGATATAGAATCTTCGCCGTGTCTGGCTAGATAGAAAGCGATAAGATTCAGCGGCGCCAAAAGCTGAACCAGAATGGATTCGGGTTTTTAGGTTATAGAGAGAAAAAAAGATAAACTTTAAGGCGAGACAAGGAGACAGAGATAGATAGATATAGATATAGAGCTAGAGAGAGATTGGGTTATTGGATATTTCTCTCTCTTCTGCGAGAAGGCGCAGAGAAGAGAAGAGCGTGAGGCCGGTGAGGGGAGGGTGAAAAGAAACCCTTCTTGGACGAGTGTAGGAGCAATACGAATTTTCACCCAAAAAAAATATTAAAAAGAATTAGAAAAATCTGAAAGTGCGTATACGAAATTTAGACCCCCGGAAGATTAGGGCAAAGTAATTATCAACTATGGCCTTTTTACTTGGAAAAAAGTTACAATTCAATATCACGTTATTAAATTTTTCTAAAAATATTTTTTATACATGATATAATTTTATTCAAAAGTTTCATAATAAATATATATATTATATTACCTCATTTGATACGCAAAATAAAAATAAAAAATTTTTATAAATAAAAATTAACTTTCATATTTTTATTTTAATTATGTAATAAAAATTAAATATTATTAAATAATAATTATAAGACTATTTTAAACATTGCGCACAATTTTAAGAAGAGAATCCATCCATTTTGTGAGAAACCAAACGTGCGATGATACAAAGGCAGATAAGGGAGAAATTTTTACTATCCGTTTTCACCAAAGTAGGTAAACAAAACAATGGAGTAAATGGTTATATTTCTACGTGAACGACCATGCAACATCAAAATTGCCATGCAACATCAAAATTGCCATCTCTACATACAAGTCTGACTGATCAAATGGACTTGCGCAGACCGACGTTGGGTGAAGGCGAACGTCGACAGCTCTGGTCAGCTTCACAGGTATGCAGCTTGCGAGGGGCTGATAGGAGGCGATACGGGTCGATGGTGTAGAGGCTGTGGATGCAATCTCAGATTCTGTTCAATCATGGTGGGGCATCTTCTTGGGTCTTCGTCTAGCTTTGGAGCAAGGTTGGAGTAAGGTCCTACTCCATGGAGAGTCACTAGCAGCTATCAAAATCATCTCCAGAGATTGCTTCGTGCAGCAACCCTCATGGTCACAGACATTAGAGGTCTCTTGAACCATCGATGCGAGATTATTATTGCTCATACTTACAGAGAAGCCAATGGTTGTGCAACACTAAAGTTACTTGATTATCCTTCATTGTTTGAAATAATTGTGTTTGAGTAAATCTTTTGATTTTGAAGAGAATAATTTACTTGATTAAATTGAAAGTGTGAATTATTAACTGGTACAAAATTTGATCTAAACATTATTTAATGTTAATCATGATAAAAAAAAATAACCATGTGCGATTCTGTAATTAAAATTGTAACTTGTGGGCTAGCTGCTATGCTATGTAAATGTTTCTTTTTTTTAGATAGTATTACTTTGTTGTTATAAACAACCATTGGAATTTGCCTGAAAGACAGGCATTATAATATTTAAAAACTTGTTACTTAGAAGTTGATCTCAAGTTTAAGATTGAGGTTAGTACTTCAACAATTATCATAAATAAAAACGAACGAATTTTACATGCAATCAAAATTATTTACAGAATAAAAAAATACAGCGTTTTATATATTGGAAACGACAAATAAATATACAGATAAATTGAGACATGAAATATCTACTATAGCATGGTATTACAAGAAGCATAAATCGTAGACAACTGGATTGAATTTTAACTTTTGCCTATAATTGTAATTTTGATGAAATTATGACCTTATTCATTCAAAGTGATAACGAATTGCAAACAATTAATTTTATTAAAATAACTAAAAAATTTTAAGTATTAGCAAAAAGTATAATTACACAAAATTTTCATAAATTTTATTAAAATTATATGGATCTTTTCTTTATTTTTAAAAATTATTTTGATATAAAAAGTAAATTAGATATACCTCCATTGAGTTTTAAACATTTTATCTATTTTTAAGAGATATTTGTATATATTTTTTAAAATAGAGTGTAGTTTGTGTAATTTTAATAAAATTTGTATTCATTTTAAAAATAAATGAGAAATCTATATAAAATTAAAAAAAAGTTTATATATATTCTAAAAGTTAAAAAAATATTTATATAATTTTAACAAAATTCATAATAAGCCCAAGTATTTTACTCGTAAATATTTCATATATGAATAGGGTGTATTATTTATATCATTATTAAAAATTTAGACAAATTAATAGCAGCACAAAAAATACAATATTCTTTATCAAGTAATAAAATTAAAAAAAAATAGTTTCACATGACACTAGTAACATTAACACAAAGACAAGGTTGGGAAGTCGAAAATTTCCACGTAATTCGGTTTCTAATAAAAGCTGTTATCTCGTGAAACAAACAACGACGTCTCACAACACAAACAAAGCACGATGAGGAGTTTACTTTCCACCTTCCACTTATGTTGCCTTAAGTACAACCGGTTACCGGATGCGAGTTGATAAGTACGTTTTGACTTTTCGAGTTTCAGTGAGATGGTAGGCAATCCTATGGGCGAATCAAATGACGACAGCGTCTTCCTTCCATGCACACGTGGCGGTCGATTACTAAACTGACACCCAGGGAGATCATATACTATTGTCAGCTCAGCCTCAGCGCCACGAGGCTGTTGAGTTGACATATAACAAGTTCATGCCACGTAGCCCTTACGTCACTTTTTCCGTCATGGGCTCGACCATGGGCTTTCAGATTCATGTGAGATCAGCCTTATTGGACTTTCTATATATGGGTTAGAAAAAGGCCCTTATTGGACTTTCAAAGCCCTTGTCAGCCCTATCATTTCTTTGGCAAATACTAGCCTAGCGGCCTCTCAAGTTAGTTTATTTGACTTCCTCCCCCCAAAAAAAAAGGTACAATCAATTAAATTTTTTAATGAAAACATGATAAGTGAACCAATGGTTGGCACTAAGGAAAAGTATCTTGATGGCTTTTGACCTGACATTGGAAAATGTTGTTTCTGAATCTGATAATAGCTGTATAGTGTCTTCTATGTTGAATTTATAAAGCTGTCTTGATTGGAAGAGCATGGCCATATTCAAGGATATTATTCATTTAAGCAAATAGTTTCCCTCTTTTTCTTTTGGTAAGTGGCCTTACAATTTTTTTTAAGTATAATTCTTGAGAATTTATTATTCAATTTTTGTAATAAAAATATGATAAGTGAACCAATGTAGGTTAGCTCAATTGGTTGAGATGGGAGCTAAGTCTTTTGTATTTCCACGTGTAAGGATTTAAACCCCTTTTGACTGAAAGTTTTATTTGGTAGTCAACCCTGCAACACCCAAAGAATAAAGCTAAATAAATCTTTAAAGGTAATTTTTTTGGGTCGAACATTTTTCTGGCCTTTTAAAGTTTAGTACGTATTATAGATGTTATGATTAATAGTTTTAGAGTAACGTATCATTACTATTATTCCTCGTTTGAAAAATAAGTGTAACCCAATATCATATTTAGGTGTTTTCTTTTTTTAAAATAACTTCTCGTCGTATTATTTGTTTATCAAGGATAATGGTGGTTCTATCATTGAGTTGTGCAACATGTCTTGGAAAGCCAATTCTACTTTCATGGTTGAATCTTTCGCACTAGGGAAAAGTATCATATTCGCTCTTGATTTGATATTGAAAAGCTCTCTAGTGTCTTACTAGCTCTTGATTTGATAATAGCTATCTAGTGTCTTCTATGCTAAATTTGCAAAACTATCTTGATTGTAAGAACATGGTCATAATTCAGGATATCATTCAGTTAAGCAAAAAAATTACCCCCTTTGATTTTTTTTTTTTTTCAAATATTGGATTTCTAGGTCTGTGAACAAAAATTACCGATCATCTTGTCAAATCTTCTAATAAGAAAATATGCCTTTTTAAATTGGGAGTTTAATCTCCTATCCCCACTTTTATTTATCATTAGTTGTGACTCTGTTCTTGTAGAAGAGGGTTGGCTAGTTTTCTACTTTTGCCCTTTGTATTTATGCTAATTTTTTTTTATTTCAGTGGTAAAAAAGAATTTAATAATAAATATCTATAATATTGGCTTTTTTCTAAAAGCGGTAATGTAAATATATGACTTATTATCAACTATACACCCTCCTCACTAAATCGCATCGAGTGATTTAAAAATTGTTAGTTAAATCTCGTAATTTTAGTATGATATGCTTTTATTGTTACTTAAAAAAATGCTTCTCATTAACCAAAATATACATATATCTATACACACACACACACACACTCTCTCTTTCAAGCAACCGTTTTACCTTTATAGGAATGAAACAAAGAGCTGTTTATTTTTTATTTTTGCCAATGAAAGATATTTATTTATATATATAATATTTAGTTTTGAGATTTTTCTTTTGATGAAGCTTTATTTGAGATTAAATAGACTATAATTATCCATGCAGAGAAATTATTATTTTTAATATATATATATGGGTATTTTTTTATAAGTCCACCTAAAAATTTTTAAAAGAATTATAAATAAAGGTTTAAAGTTAAAAAAATTATTCTATAAGACTTATTATCACTAAATATTTTTAATTTTAGTTAAAACTAATGGTAATCTATTTTAAAATAATAATAACAAATTATATAGATTTTTTTTTTATTTTGAGTTTTTATTAATGATGTTTTAAAAAAAAATATTTCTCTAAGGAAGACTAGCAACATGTGTTTGGTACATTTACAGAGGGCAAGAGGAAGGAGAGAGGAAGATGAAAGAATATAAAAAGATGTTTGGCATATTAGAATAAAGAATCATAGCTGTACACTGTCTCTTAGCCATGGTAACATTGTGCATCCTATTTTTTATGCGAAGAAATGTCATTATTAAAGGTTGGAAAAAATGAGTTTATTTCCAAAAAATAATATTGATTTATTTGTTATTTGAGAAAATTATAATATAAGATTTGAAGTTAAAAAAATCTTTAATTTAGTAATTATTCTAAATAACTAAAAAAAAAAATTTAACTTAATATCTTAAATTGTAATTTTTTATATAATTAAATTTTTTTTATTTTTAATTCATTCAAAATAATTTTAAAATTAAATTTTTTTAATATAAATATTTTTAAGGTTAGATTCTCAACTATAATTTTTTTATTTCATGTTAATTAACAAAAAATAATTTTTAGCTTTAAAAGTGTTCTAATTATTTGATTAATTTTAATTTTATTTTTTATGTTATTTTTGTTTCATCAAACATTTAAAAAATATATAATTTTAAATTATAAAATTTTATTTTATTTTTATTCTATTTCTTTCTGTTCTTGCTTTGCTTTCAAAATGCTTTATTGAGACTAAACTAGTTGTTAGGATATGTGTAATTGCGTCATACCATTGAAATTATGTGCTTCACTACAACACGTGTTACAGAAAACAATCTGCCACTACCATATCAACCCCATAGCGCGCCACGTAGATTGCCAAATTCCACTTCCTTCCAACCTAAACTACCCGAAAGGAACAGCCGCCGTTTGATCTCAGAGAAAAAGTACCTCCTATGTTGCTATTCCCAAACTATCCTTGCCTCCACAACCTCAAACTCCTCGCGCCACGACAGTGGCATTCTCGTAAATATTCGCCAATATCAATCCCACTTTCCAACCCAACCTCCTTTCCTTCCAGATGGAACCTTAACAATCTTGTATGTTCCCGAACTTTCCAAAACATTCTCTAGATTTCTCTAGCTTCCTCTGATATTTCTCTTTTCCAATCTTGTATGTTCCCGAACTTTTCCTCGTATAGTACTATAAATTGTGGTTTCAGTTCTTTTTCTTCTTACATCAGATTGAGATTTTAAAGTACGCTGATAGTTCTGCAATTTTGAACCCCAAGTTCGGATTTTTGTTCTGTCTGTCTGTGAATTTGAAGCCTGAGGCTTTGTAATTTTTCCTTCTTTAACCTCACAAGTCTTCTCGCTCGGTTATTTCAATTTAAGGTTATAAATTTTGTTTTCTTAATTGTCGTTCTCTGTGTGTGTGAATTTGAAGCTTGAAGCTCTGCCATGGCGACAAAAGAAGGGAAGGCGATAGGCATAGACCTAGGAACCACATACAGCTGCGTGGGCGTGTGGCAAAACGACCGTGTTGAGATCATCCCGAACGATCAAGGCAATCGCACCACCCCATCCTACGTGGCATTCACGGACACCGAGAGGCTCATCGGAGATGCGGCGAAGAATCAGGTGGCCATGAACCCACAGAACACCGTCTTCGACGCCAAGCGTCTGATCGGTAGGCGATACTCCGATCCATCAGTGCAAAACGACATGAAGCTCTGGCCTTTCAAGCTGGTTGCGGGCCCAGGCGACAAGCCCATGATTGTAGTCACTTACAAAGGCGAAGAGAAGGAGTTCTCAGCCGAAGAGATCTCGTCTATGGTCCTGTCGAAAATGCGTGAAGTCGCCGAGGCGTTCCTGGGTCATCCAATTAAAAACGCTGTCGTAACGGTCCCTGCTTATTTCAACGATTCTCAAAGGCAAGCTACTAAGGATGCAGGGGCGATCTCTGGTTTGAACGTGCTTCGAATCATCAACGAGCCTACAGCTGCTGCTATAGCCTATGGATTAGACAAGAAGGCTTCCAGAAAAGGTGAACAAAACGTGCTTATATTCGACCTTGGTGGTGGAACTTTTGATGTTTCGTTATTAACAATTGAAGAAGGGATTTTCGAAGTTAAAGCTACAGCCGGTGATACCCATTTGGGAGGTGAAGATTTTGACAACAGAATGGTGAATCATTTTGCGGCCGAGTTCAGAAGGAAGAACAAGAAAGACATAAGTGGAAACGCCAGAGCTTTGAGGAGATTAAGGACAGCCTGTGAAAGAGCCAAGAGGACTCTGTCTTCCACGGCACAAACAACCATCGAAATCGATTCTCTATACGAAGGAATTGACTTCTATGCGACGATTACGAGAGCGAGGTTCGAGGAACTGAACATGGACTTGTTCAGAAAGTGCATGGAACCCGTAGAGAAGTGTCTGAGGGACGCAAAAATCGACAAGGGACAAGTCCACGAGGTTGTTCTGGTAGGCGGGTCGACCCGAATCCCAAAGGTCCAACAACTCCTGCAAGACTTCTTCAACGGAAAAGAGCTCTGTAAAAGCATTAACCCCGACGAAGCCGTCGCGTATGGTGCGGCAGTGCAAGCAGCGATCTTGAGCGGCGAAGGGGACGAGAAAGTTCAAGACTTGTTGTTACTCGATGTCACCCCCTTAAGCCTTGGGCTCGAAACAGCTGGTGGGGTCATGACGGTGTTAATCCCAAGAAACACCACAATCCCCACAAAAAAGGAACAGATTTTTTCTACCTATTCTGATAACCAACCTGGGGTTTTGATCCAAGTTTATGAAGGAGAACGAGCGAGAACGAAAGATAACAACTTACTCGGAAAATTCGAGCTCACCGGAATCCCTCCGGCCCCGAGGGGGGTACCCCAGATTAACGTGTGCTTCGATATAGACGCCAACGGGATTTTGAATGTATCTGCGGAGGATAAAACTGCAGGTGTGAAGAACAAAATAACGATCACTAACGATAAAGGGAGGTTGAGCAAGGAAGAGATTGAAAAAATGGTGAAGGATGCAGAGAGGTACAAGGCGGAGGATGAGGAAGTGAAGAAGAAGGTAGAGGCGAAGAATTCCCTTGAGAACTATGCTTATAATATGAGGAACACGATTAGAGATGAGAAGATTGGAGGGAAGTTAGGAACAGAGGACAAGCAGAGGATTGAGAAGGCTGTGGAGGAGACTATAGAGTGGGTGGAGGGGAATCAGCTGGCTGAAGCGGAGGAGTTTGAGGATAAGCAGAAGGAGTTGGAAGGGATATGCAACCCTATCATAGCTAAGATGTACCAGCAGGGTGGTGCTGGTGGAGATGTCCCTGTGGGTGAGGACATGCCGGGCTCTGGATCTTCCGGGTCGGGTTCTGGAGCTGGACCTAAGATTGAGGAAGTTGACTGAAGCAGCAGCAGAATCACTACCACTGTGTATGGTTAAGTTGGTATGCAGCATGTAATGGATTTAGTTGTAAGGGGGGTTTTTGAATAAAGTGTGAAACTTATGCTTTTTTTTTTTTTTAATTATAAGCTAGTTTGATTATGTAAATGGAACTGAATAAAAGTGTGGAGCTTCCTATTCAAATGGATTTAGCTGTCTCTGGAGAACTAGTTTTTGTTAATTAGGCCATGAAGTGTTAAACTTTGTGTCCGTAATCATAGTTTAATTTTGTAGATGGGAATAGAATTAGTTTTGAACTGTTTACTTAGAAATATCGGGAGCACGTGATTGAGAATATGGGTTGAACGAAGTTACCGAGTGTGATAGAATACTTACTACTGTAAAGTTAAAGAGCTTTCTAGTTTGGTTAGCATGCAGCTTGTGACGAAGTTTAGTGATGGGGGTTTCTGAGTAAAGTTATAAACCTTTCTACTCCGTCCATGACTATAGTTTAAAGTATGTAGATCGATGATTAAGAGTTTCAACCTTTCTACTCAGATGGATTTCTCTCTCTCTCTCTCTCTCTCTCTCTCTCTCTGTTGAGCATATTTTATGTTGACGGTTGCGTTATAATTGATTTATTTTGTTTATATTTATTCACAAGATTAGACTAGAAAAGAGAAAAACAATACACACAATGTATGGTATTAAAATAGTTTTGTTTAATGATCCAGAAGGGTACGAATATGTGATTTTTTTTATATCATCTATTATTATGAAACAACGATTTCAAACTTAATATTTTTAAGAGATATTTATGTTTTTATTGGTAGTTTGCAATTGTGTATAAATATTAATGATTAACTTTTTCGAATCTTGGTTAGTGCATGTAATTCTTGTACTAATAGCCAAAACCCACACATTGGTTTATTGATATTCGTGACGTGAAGCCATGAAGCATGAAGGAAAAAAAAAAAACTAACCAAACGCTATAAATCTGCCCTTCATTCAAACCAGTGTTACAGCAACGAGCAAGGTACAAAATTTATGGATAACTAGATCATCTTGGATAATTTATTTCTTTTTTAAAGCAGATTTGAATGAAATAATTTTTTTGGGGGGGTTATTTCCTCTTTACATATTATGGAGTACCAGATAGAAAATTAATCATATTCATATTCCCATTTGCCATCAAATTGAATCATGTACATCCTTCTTTATTTTTGTTTTCATTTATATTTTAATTTGATTCATCAATTGCTCGGTTTATTTAATTCTTGAAATATACAAATTAACTTTGATAACTAACTATTTTATTACACATTAATCTTTTATCAAATAATTTAGGTATATGAAAAGAACTAATATGTTATGAAGGTACTATTTTTAAAAATTAATTCTGACTTTCTTTTTTAATTTTTAGGCAGAAGCACTTTTTTTGTTCCATAAGTCAGGACTTAATTTTAATTTCATCATTATGTTATAAAATTTTTTAATATTTTTTAAATTGTTAATGAAATTAATTGACATGTCAAACAAGTGGTTATTGGAAGACATAAACATAAATATTTGGTATGATATTTAACCTAATAACTCCTAAGTAGAAAGAGAAAGATTAAGGTTAGAAAATACAAAATAATAGTCATTTGGGATTAACTTAAGTGGTAAGAGTGGGGGTGGGGGTATGGGTAGTATCAGGAGTTTGATCCCTTTGATATATTATGAAAAAAATACAAAACAACACTATTTTGAATTATCAAGTGACATGTATCTATGACATAATGATATATATATATATGTTTATCTTATGATAATTACATGTTTGATGTGTTAAATTAATTTTTTTAACAATTGAGATGATACTAACAAATTTTTATAAACATTTAAAATAAAATTGACACAAGAAAAAAAAAACACATCAAAGGGTCAAAGAGATGCTTTTGCCTAGTTTTAACGCCCAAGTTGCACCATTGATTAGGTTGAAATGGATTATATATAATTTTATTATTATTAGATTTTTAATTAAAATATAATAAATATATAATTTTTTAAAAATAATATCATATATATATATAGTTTAATTAAAAATTATATAATTATTTATAAAAATTATACACTTGTTATATTATTATTAAAAAAATTATATTATTATTATATTTAATTAAACAATTTACTATAAAATTATAAGTATATACATATAAGCTTTTTCCGTTTAAATCTACCCGAGAACCCGATGGGCCCTCCAATGTCGCAACTTCTCATTTGATTCCAAAGTCAAAAATTATGGATAAGAGCATCCAAAATCATTCGCCGAGCCCAAAGAGTGAGAACTTGGTACTCACTGTCACTCTCCTCCTCCTCCGCCTTCGCCTTCTGGGTCCTGACCCTCTCTCAGAGCCATGGCTGGGATCACCAGCAGCTTCCCCTTCAAACTCATCCATACGCAAACCTCCAGAACGTCACCCTATTTTCTCCCTCCTCTCTCTTCCACTGATTCCAAAGTTTTCGGCTTTCGTCTTTATAAGCCCAATTGCTTCAAACCCGATTCTTCTGTTTCTATATCCTTCCCTTCCGTAACCGCCCGTTATGGCGGCGGTGGCTCACGCTCTTCCCACTACGGCGATTCGAGAAGGTCGCGGACCGACTCTGACGATGAACAAGTCCTCGACATGTCCACTCTCCGGTACCAAATTGCGAATTCTTGTGTATCTGTTCGTTTCTCTTTGCAAATATTCGTGGAATTTGATAGCTGAAGAGTTTCATTGCTTGATGGTTTGTAATAGGTCAGACATTGTGAGACTTATTGATGAGAATCAGAATATGGTCAGTAACATTTCCTTTTTTATATATACTTTTAAATTTGGTATTAATTTGTTTCGTTTGTTTGGCCACTGGAGAAGCAAGTGGAAAGAGAAAATGGGGGTTAGCAATTTAATTGAAAAGAAAATTAGTATTGTTTGGCCTATTTATACATTTTGAAATTTCCACAATTGGGTCAGCAACTAGCCATGAGTCTGGGTTCATCGTCTTTGTATTGCATCATACTCCAATTTGAAAATGTTTTGTCATCGGTCTTTGCAGGTTGGTGTAGTATCCACGAGTCAGGCCCTTCAAATGGCTGAAGATGCCGAACTTGACTTGGTATGCTGGTTTTTTCCTTGTCTTGAAGACGATTGCAACTGTATCCTAAAAGGGTTGGTCGGGGTCTGTGTTTCTATATTGCTTATAGTGGATACCATATACTTGTCCATGTACATTGAAACTCAAGTATGATGATCATCTGTCTTTCCCCTTATACCCCTTCTTTTAAGAATTTTCTGAGAGGGTGGGGAAGAGTATGATAGCATTTGTTCAACATTTCCACAAACATTGTGTGGGATTAAGTCCTAATATGTTATCTTTACTCTTTAGCTATCTATGTCCTATGACTGCTGCCATTGAATGTCCTTTCAAATAATTTAAGCTAATTCCCAGATAGGACTTATTGTTTTGACTTCTTAAGGCAGATAATGAGATATTAGCCTGTCATATATGATACAAAATTAATATATAGGAAAATGAAGACCTTTCAAGCAATTTACTTAGACAAGTATTACAAAAAAGAGAATAGAAGTGATAGTGAACCGATTTAGTTCAATGTTGAGACTCTTTCAAGTCAGTTCCATCAGTGTGCACCTTGCAATGGATTAAGTGAGTGTAAATTTTCTTATGATACAGTTTTGAAAACTTTATCATTGAAATAAGTGCTGCTTTTGACATGAGTTCAGAGACTTATTTTTCCCTTCTTTGCAGGTAATAGTATCCCCAGATGCAGATCCCCCGGTTGTTAGAATAATAGATTACAAGTATGACCTTTGTATATCCTGAGAGAAACTGTGCACTTTTAACTTACCTGGAAAAGGTTTTATTTATGTTTTCATTAAATTTATTATGAAAAGACCTCCGGTTGATGTTTCTAAACGAGCATCTAAGAGTGTTTACTGCATCTGTGTCAAATTGGCATGTTCAGACATGTGACAAAACTTAGTACTTCATGAATCGCCTGTCTACAACTATACCTTCTCAACAATTGTAGTAATAGTTGTTAGGTGTTATTTTGGTGGCAATTATAAATGGACGCCATGATTTTATCTGCATGTATATTAATTTGGATGGCTGGTTATTAAGATTTTCTCTTTAGTGGCTTGAATTTGTATGGGAGGGGGTGAAGACAAGATAGAGCAATTAATGATGAATTATTAACTCAGATAAACTCACAAATGAACATGTTAGAAGAAGCTAAAATCAGTTTGTAATAGGATAAACATCTAGTTTTTGGATGAACAACTATATTTGCTGTTAGTTTTTACTTGAAAATGAGAAGATTCTCTGTTTAGACGAACATGCCCTGGGAATCCTTTTTGCCTGCCCGCAGCAGTTATATATCAGTAAATGTTCAACCTTGAAATTTAGTGAATCTTATTTTTTCTTCTTTTACAGGAAATATAGATATGAGCAACAGAAGAAAAAAAGAGACCAGCAGAAGAAAAGTGCTGGTGAGCATTGTTTTTTGGACATCTCTGTTTTTCATTTACTCCCATTTACTCATATAAAACTTGGACTCTTGGAGTGAACCATAAAATACTGACAAAATAGTCTTTTATATGTAGCTAATCGGATGGATTTGAAGGAGCTCAAAATGGGGTAATGTACTAGCCTCTGCCCTCTTTTCTTGCTTTTGTTTCGAAGACAATAGAGAGGGAAAAGGGAAACAGAAGTTTTATTTGATACATCAGATGCTTTCTATATATTCACACATCTAATACTGTGATGACATTTAAAGTCATAAAATTTATGCTGTGATTTATTTATTCTTCTAAATGATAACAAACTCTATTATAGCAGTGGTAAAGATGGCTTTTTATTTGTTTTAGTTCATAGTTTTGGCTATGCACTAATTTTTTTGCTATTGTATGTGATTGTGCATTGTTTTTAATAATTTGAGCATTTATTTTGACAGATACAACATAGATCAACATGATTATTCTGTGCGTTTGAAAGCTGCACAGAAGTTTTTGAAAGATGGTGACAAGGTTACATGAATTTCTCAGCAATCCTATGTTATATGTAAAACAAAGATAAATCATCCTTGTGTTATTAATGTGTAGGGATCTTTTGATCAATTCCTGCAGGTTAAGGTCATAGTAAACCTCAAAGGCCGTGAAAACGAATTTAGGAATATAGCTATTGAGCTTATTAGACGCTTTCAGAATGATGTTGGGGAGGTATGTGATGCCACTTTGTTATATCATGATCGAATTATATTTAATTATTTGAGAAAATGACTACAAAACTAATAGGTCTTAGAATGTTATATTAGTTTCTTTTTTTTTTTTTTGGGTGGGTTATACTATTTTACTTATCACACCTTACTACTCTTCAATCTTTGCTTAACTGTATCTATTTTGACTTCATCAGTGTATTCATTCACAGTATTATTATATTAATTTCTGTTTCTACCTGTTAGTGGAGGCTATTGGTTCTGTTGCTTAATTGAATTTTAAATCCAAACCACTCTTGGGGTGATACGCAGCTTGCAACAGAGGAGTCTAAAAACTTCCGTGACAGAAACATCTTCATAGTTTTGGTCCCAAATAAAGCTGTTCTGCAGAAAGCACAAGAACCACCCAAGAAAAGAGACAAATCAGCCGCAGATGAAGTCTCTGCTAGTGTCCAAGCCTAGCTGAAAACTTGCTGAAGCGAATTTCTTATGGTAGGACAGGTTGTGGGTAACATATATTCTTCTTCTAGGTTGGGATCTCTCATCTCTGAGTGCTGTATAGATACTTAAATTTCTGTGCAATAGTATCTTTATAGAATTTTAAAATGATAAAAGTAGCCTTATCCAATTTGAAATATAAGTTGCTGAAAGGATCGCACTAGCCATGCTTGCCAAAACAATCACATGGCTAATAACCAATCTGCTGTATCTCCAGAAACGCCATAACTACAGCTCACCCATTAGCTTTTCTATAGAAGCTTGCTTGCAAAGGTTAGAATTATATATTTTTTTAAAAATTTTAAGTGCAATTTTTGAGTATTTGTTATCAGATTTTTAGATATGATGATGGCAAGTGGAAAAACTTTTCTTAGAGAGTCAATGGTGCTGAGTTGTATAAATTATCCATGTGCTATATGTTAATTCCGATAGCAAACATCTAGGGAGGGAGGATTACTTAAATCTTGTCCGTAATTACTATTATTTCATAATGATGATTGAATGCTCGTAGTTGATAGTTATGTTATTTTTACCATTATTTTAATCTAATGCACATTATATCAAATTGGAGACTAGTAGGATGTATCATACCTTCATCGGGAAGTATGCTGACCTGTTGAGACGAGCATTAGCAGGAAAACCATGGGCTTATATGGTTTGCCAACATTCTGCACCTGTTCTTGTATCTGATGGGGCTTTGCTTTTATAATATATTGGGCACAAAATCGGAGTGACTATTTAATCTTAAGATAGAGAGGCTGCAACTTACATGCCTAACGTTTGATGTTAGCTTAGTTTTTAAGTTCGTGCGTTAGAAGATCGCTGTGCTGGCATGTTTTTCTCTTGCATAGAAGTAGACAAAAAGTAGTCCTGAAAGCTACACGTTATGTGTACGATGCTATTTTTTTTTAATTCTTTCTTTTTTAATGTCAAGAGTGAATTATTGAGGAGAAATACTCTCTCTCTCTCTCTCTCTCTCTCTCTCTCTCTCTATATATATTTAAGCGACTACCTCTAGTATAGATTCAAATAGCTTCCAAATAAAATTAGTAAGATAACTCCAAAATGGTGGGACATTTTAAGTTCAATTATTAAACTCTTTTTATTGAAAAGAACGTATCGTGTCACTGGAAGAAGATACAAGTACCATTAGGTGATTTTTGTACTAAATGCCTATGTAAATCAATTTCTAATCTCTACCATCCCACTCATGACACATAAAAAGGGTAAGTCTAACATCTTCATTCTGGGTTAAGACAGTGTTTGGCAACAAAGGTATTTTAATGATTTATACGCTTCGAAAACCAGGTTTCATTTAGTATGAGTGCTTTCTTTTTCACTTCTGTATTACTTTGTTGACCTATTCAATTTCTGTTCTTCTTTTTTTCTTAATCCCCAATGCCGACTTACCCACCATAATGAACCAACTATTATCATAGAAACACTAACGGTTCTGTTCATTTGTCAATATTAATGAACCATCCTTTCACATCGGTTAAGCCCTCCTCATTTTGCAAATTGGCTCCAAGCCAGTTCTTTGTCATCTTATTAAGCTTGTACCGTGATTAACGAAGAACCAAAAGTACCAAGAAATAATCAATTTAAATAAGACACCAATAATTTTAAATAAGATACCAATAGTTTAGCTTAGTGATGGAGGTGATATATCATATGCTGTCAGGCGCATTATGAGACATTTAGTATGGTGATAGGAAATGGGTTCTGATTTTATAATTATATGTATTGTTTGTTATACTTTTATAGTCACTGTTTAGTAGTTTATATATATTTTTAATTATTTTTTAAAAATAAAAATACGAGTTATTTTTTATTTATAAAATTATTTTTTTTCATTTTTTTGTTGAAATAACAGCTTTGTCAAATTTTTTTAGAGCCAAAAGTGGAAAATTAAAATGAATACAGATTGGTACGAACAATTTCTTTTTGAAAAAAATGGCTGAAATAAGGAAAACATGACAATAGAAGGCTAACGTATAGCTGAGGTCGTGGTTGGAGAAAGCTTAGCGTCAAGGCAATGGAGACCCTGCAACCAACAACAGCTGCAGGCAGACCCCTATCGTTTATTTTTAATAAAACCATTTGTTTAAAATGTTTGTAACCCAAAAAAAAAAATTAAATGGATGTGATTCAAAAGCAATTTAAAAAGACTAAGATCTTATTTTGATCCCTTTGAGGGAATTTTTTCTTTCAATTTGGTTCCTTATAAATATCTGCTCTTTACAAATAAAACCATTACTAAGTTAATTCTTTAGCATATTAAAAATTTAACAAAATGCGTGATGTAAGCTGTAAAATAATGATGTGATGACATTAAATGTTATACCAACTTACAAAAATTTCATTTTCATCACTTGTAGAAGAGATTTATTTTAGTTTGGTCTCAAAAATATTTTTGTTCTCAAAATGGTTTAAAAAAAAATATTTCAATTGCATCTTACCAATTTAGGAAATTGTACTTCTAAGGCCACTTAGTAAGGGTTAGCCCCTAATTGTAATATTAAAAAATATATAAATATTATTTAGCAATTTTTATTTGAGTATAATAATATTTTTATCTAAAAAATATTAATTTACATTTCTAATTTTGTTTTGCAAAAGAAATCTTTGGCACAGATAAAAAAGTTGGTTATCTATTCATTTTTTTGAAAAAATAACTGGCTTTTTCTCTTCTGCACCACTTGGTACAGACACTTTTATGCTATAACAACTTGGTGGAATTCAAATGGCAAAACAAGGAGGGAATTGGTATTTTCTGTTAATGATTTTTATGTTGAATTTTTGATAAGGGAGCCCGAGGGTGGAGGGAGATGAAGAGGAGGAGGACGTAGATGATATCGAGCATGAATTTAATATGGAAGATGAAAACGACAAACACAACCATGTTGCAGAAGCCATGCTTCATGGCAAGATGAGCTATGGAAGAGGCCCTCAAGATGATGACAATGTCCAATTCCCGCCTGTTATTGCTGGGTCTCGCTCCCTACCAGTAAGAAAATTATTAATTCTCTCCTCTTACTCCTGCTTCTATTTAGAGATGATTACTGCGTGACTTTGATTTTGTATTAATGGTTTTTTGATATACAGAAAGTTAGATGAGATAGAAATAAAAAAAAAATTTATAAATAAAAAATACATATAATATTTCTATTTTTAATGATTAAATAATAATTTATGTATAGTATTAAATAATAATTATAGGAATAAAAATAAAATTTTACCAAACTTTTTATTTCATTTGTTGTTTATTGACAGTTAATTATATCTAAGTTCAATTTGTTTTGTTCTAGTCTTTTTTTTTATAAAAATTATAAAATAACTCTTAAATTTTTTTATATGTTTTTATTAAATTAAATTTTGTCTCAAAAAATAAATTTTATATAAATTTTTATAAAATATTTTTTTTTTAAAGAAATTGAGATTATAAAGTTCGGCTAACCCAAATTGGTCAAGACCAACTTGGTTAGTCCATTTCTTTTTCGGACCTAACTTGATGTAGATGGGCATGATGGCCAGTCCACTTGCATCATGATAATCCCTATTTTTATTTGTGTAATTCTTTTAGATATATCTGCTGGTAAGAATATGTCTATTTACTATTAAATTTTTTAATAAAAATATAAGGCTTAATTTTGATTCTTTAACATATTTAGTTATCTCAATTTGGCGTTTTTTTTTTTGGTTTTACTTTAAACACTATCAATTTGTTGCATATTATCCTTTTTCAATGCATCCATTAAGAATACTTAAGAAAAAAAGGGTTAAAGGAAAATTTTCAAATAATAACTAAAATTAAAAAATACAAATTAAAAGTTTAAAGGCAACAATAAAACTTGAGATAAAATTAAAAAATAAAATAAAATAAGAAACGAAAGTAAAATTTAAAATAACATTAAATAATAAAAAATATATTTTTCACAGAATATAATATTTAATTTTTTTAAATAATTAGGCCTGTGTGATTTACTTTTTAAAAAATTTTTATAAATATTTTTGTAAAATAATTTGATAATAAACATATATATATATATATATATATAACTTTTTTTTTTCCCTTAAAATCTTTGCTTGCATGCGTGCAGGTGAGTGCATCCATATCCCAAATAAGTTGCCAATAGCATCTCACAATTACGTAGAGCCAATGTTACATAAACGAGTGCATCCATATCCCGTCTCCGAACATGGTAAGGTCTAGTCTATCCTACGTTCTTGCAATTCAATAATGATTGTTAGAGATAATAATAAAAATTATTCTAAATTTTTTGTTTGAATTTTTTTATTTAGATATTATAATAAAATTGTTTAAAAATTTAAAATTTTGAATTAAAATAATATTTCAGATCAAACGCTTGTCTCTTTCATTTACTTAATTAAAAATGATATTTAAGTGTAGTTGATTAGGATGATCTTTACGTACAATGTGTGTCATGGTATGATGAAAAGCAGGAAGTGAAAGATGGGATGAAAAGGAAGAGGATGGTTGGAAAGAGGGAATGGATGACTGGAAATTGCAGCAAGGCAATTTGGGGCCTGAACCTGATGAAGACCCAGATGCCGCCATGTGTATCTGCAGATGTTTCCATTGCTTTTAGCTATAAAATTGAAAAGATTCTTGGATAGATGGATTCGATTTATAAAAAAATTAATAAACTAAAATAATCATAAATAAATATGTAAAAAATGTTTTCTTAGTAAACATATCTTCACACAGTTTTAATTTTAACCATTTTTAATAAAATTATGACCATATTAGGGTCTAATTACAATTTTTGTTGTCATAATTAGACTATAATCTAATCCTGATTTTTTTGCAATCATGATTAAACTATGATTTAATCTTAATTTTTTGTAATTTAAATTAGATTATAATTTATCTACGGCTTTACTAAAAGTTGAAATAAATCATGGTTAAACTTTTTGCAACAAATAGTTTGATGAGAAATTTTATAATTGTCAACCTTAGCAACGGTTATTCTTGTAGTGACACTTAAAACCTTAGCAACAATTAAAACCGTTGCTAGAGCCACTTAAAAACTGCCACTTTAAACCATGTTTCTTTATTCATGCTAAAATTTTTTCTGCAAAAGTGTCGTATGCAGTTGTTGATGTAAGTAACTTTGGTCATGATGTAAATTGGGGCATGCAGTTTCGATGAAGCCAGGCAGCCACTATCAAGGAAAGTACCAATAGCATCGAGCAAAATCAATCCCTATAGGATGGTGATTGTGGCACGACTTGTTATTCTTGCCTTCTTCTTACGATATAGAATTAAGAACCCAGTACATGATGCAATGGGGTTGTGGCTTACTTCTATCATTTACAAAATCTGGTTTGCTTTTTCATGGATCCTTGATCAATTTCCCAAATGGTTTCCTATTGATCGAGAGACCTACCTTGATCGTCTTTCAATTAGGTACATCTTTCACTCGCTAAACCTCCTACGCTAGCAAATGTTTTTGTTATTTTAATAATTTGGAGAGACTAAATACCAGGTTAACTCAATCAGCAATTTTCTTTTTATCTAGTCAACATGACGAAATGTAGAAAAAATATAACGACAACATTCTTAAATTTTCAAAATCTTTTCCCCTTAAGATAAAACTGCTCTAACAAGTCATACGAAACCTTATGAAGGTGTAGTATGTCATGTGTGATTAAGCATATTGTTACATGTTCAAATCCTAACTAAGGCTACTTTCTTGAGACCAGATTGCAAGGCATTTTTTTTGCGAATCTCCTAATTTTGAATTACTAGTCTGTCTTTGATTAGATTGAAAAAGAAAATTAGCTGAGATTCACATAAGTTAACCTACATACTACCTGACGGTATCTAGAAAACAAAAAGAAGAAGGCCAAAATCCTTAAATTCTACAAAGGCTAGCCTAAAGCAAATAACACCTTTAACTGCTTCCATTAGTTGCAGTGCCATGGTGCAGATAATGGAGAACTCCCAAAATTAAAGCTTTTTTACGGCTGACTCTGAAATTATGATGCAGGTACGAGCAGGAAGGAGAACCCAACATGCTGGCTCCTGTAGATTTTTTTTTTAGTACTGTGGATCCCGTGAAAGAACCTCCTCTGGTTACAGCCAACACTGTACTTTCAATCTTGGCCGTGGGTTACCCTGTTGATAAAATCTCATGCTATATCTCTGATGATGGAGCCTCCATGTGGACATTTGAAGCTTTGTCAGAAACCGCAGAGTTTGCCAGGAAATGGGTCCCATTTTGCAAGAAATTTTCTATTGAGCCTCGGGCACCAGAGATGTACTTCTGTGAGAAGATTGATTGCCTCAAGGACAAAGTCCAACCCACCTTTGTTAAGGAGCGTCGTGCTATGAAGGTTTGAATTAATTCAATCATCATGATAGTTAGAAAACTGGATTCTTGAGGGAGAAATTCTTAGATAGATTGAGTTTACCCACCAAAAAAAAAAATTGGGACACTAAACTAATCACAGATAGATGTGTAATAATATTTGTGTTATATCAAATTAGTTTTTTGACTTCTAATCTTATCATATGTATCCTAAACCATCAGCTACGTGTAAACAATGTTAATCTAGCATTCTACATGTTTGTTAGCTTGGTAGACGAAGCTAATGATTTAGAATAGATATGATATGAATCAGTGGAATCTACTCATTTCTTGTAAATCCCTAAAAATTTCTGTTTGAAACCAGTTTAAAGCAAGAACTCACTGTTGTTGATTGGGTGCTTGACAGAGAGAATATGAAGAATTTAAGGTTAGGATCAATGCACTTGTGGCTAAAGCCCAAAAGGTTCCTCCAGGAGGGTGGATTATGCAGGATGGAACACCATGGCCAGGAAACAATACCAAGGATCATCCTGGTATGATTCAAGTGTTCCTTGGTCACTGTGGAGGTTTTGATGCTGAAGGAAACCAGCTTCCTCGTCTTGTCTATGTCTCACGAGAGAAAAGGCCTGGTTTTCAGCACCATAAAAAAGCTGGTGCCATGAATGCTCTGGTAAAATTTTCGAACATCCCTCTATTATATTTATGGAAATAATTTAGATAAATTTTGAGGTGTTTATTATTAGGTTTTTCGACAAAAGCATGACACAAATATTTGCCATACTCATAAATGTTTTTATTGGAGTACCTGATTGTAATCTACCTAGGTTTTGTCCGATATTTATCATGACCAATCATCTCTGTGGATCTATATTTGACTATGCTAGTAATTGCTCTAATTTCCAGATTCGTGTCTCTGCTGTGCTCACAAATGCTCCATTCATTCTGAACTTGGACTGTGATCATTATGTCAATAACAGCAAGGCTGTCCGAGAGGCCATGTGCTTCTTGATGGATCCTCAAACTGGAAAGAAGGTCTGCTACGTGCAATTTCCTCAAAGATTCGACGGCATTGACAGGAATGATCGTTATGCCAATAGGAACACGGTTTTCTTTGATGTAAGTCACTGCAGGAAACCTGGAAAACTGATATGATATCTTTAAAACAAAAATTCTATTTTGGTTATTGAAAGATGGTGTCATTATTAGTTTAATACCCCATAAATTTTTTTTGGTCCTTAAAAGATAATGTCTGCATTATATTAGTTATGATACCACTTTTGGAGGACCAAAATAGTTTTTGTCTATTTTTTTACGCATATGATTTTCTCTTAACAGTGTAAGCAGAACATTTCATTACTTTTCTCCTTCTTTTTGTCTTTCTGCAGATTAACATGAAGGGTCTAGATGGTATTCAGGGTCCTGTATATGTGGGCACAGGGTGTGTCTTTAGGAGGCAAGCTTTATATGGCTACAATCCTCCCAAGGGTCCTAAACGCCCAAAAATGGTAAGCTGTGACTGCTGTCCATGTTTTGGACGCCTCAAGAGGCTTAAGCATGCAAAGGATGATGCGAATGGAGAGGCTGCAAGGTTAGAACGTTCCAAAAATTCTCATCACTAACTGTCCTCTAGACACCACCTTCTCTCCAAATTGATTTCCCTTTACCTATTTTAACCTCTTTTTCACTTGTCTTACTAGGAATGGATGATGACAAAGAGTTGCTAATGTCCCAAATGAATTTTGAGAAGAAATTTGGACAGTCATCTATATTTGTGACTTCAATTCTAATGGAAGAGGGTGGTGTGCCTCCTTCCTCAAGTCCTGCAGCTCTACTTAAAGAAGCCATTCATGTCATCAGTTGTGGCTATGAAGACAAAACTAACTGGGGAACTGAGGTAATATCAACAATACTTTCTTTAGAATCCTAGATTTTACCTAAACTTCTACAAATCAAGAGGGTTAACTTACCAACAAGAGTTGGCTCAATTGGTAAGATCAAGCTAGATAAACGATTCGATTCTTGTTGTTTATTATTTATTAAACAACTCTCAATACAAGTTTACACGGGATTCAAGGGAAAATGGGTAGCTATCCATGCACACATTTCTAAAAATATATTTGGAACTAAATTTAAAAAATCAAACAATAAAAAGCCACCAGTACATAGAGTCTAAAGTAAGCCAATGGCGTATGAATAATGGTGAAAAATGGCTTACGAATAGTAATTTGAAGAATATTCTATACCAAAGTTTATATATATATATATATGTATGTATGTATGAGCTTGACCAACCTATCTAACTATTAAATATTTTGTATACCAAAAACAAAAGAGGGTTGATTCATTCATGCTCTTGCTTTTCAAATATGCAGCTAGGTTGGATCTATGGCTCTATTACAGAGGATATTCTAACAGGTTTCAAGATGCATTGCCGTGGTTGGAGGTCTATTTACTGTATGCCAAAGAGAGCGGCCTTCAAGGGTACTGCCCCTATCAACTTGTCTGATCGGCTGAACCAGGTGCTTCGTTGGGCACTTGGCTCCATTGAGATCTTCTTCAGTCACCATTGCCCTGCATGGTATGGGTACAAGGGAGGGAAAAAGCTCAAGTGGCTCGAGCGATTTGCCTATGTGAACACAACAGTCTACCCTTTCACTTCTATACCTCTGCTTGCTTACTGCGTTCTTCCAGCCATTTGCTTACTGACTGACAAATTCATCATGCCACCGGTAAACCAATTCCATTCCCTATTTAAGCGATTATTCATGCTGCATATTCCATAATCTTTAAAAGCACAATATCTTATCTGCATGATTATCATCTTCTTATGAAGACAAATTGATAGGTCCTCCTTTAATCCTGATACAACGCATACCAGTCAGTTACCACCTGCTCTGCTCATAAAACTGATATTCTGAATGTTGATGAGCCAGATAAGCACTTTTGCTGGTTTATACTTCATTGCTCTTTTCTCTTCAATCATTGCAACGGGCATCCTTGAGCTGAAATGGAGTGGAGTTAGCATTGAGGAATGGTGGAGAAATGAAAAATTCTGGGTCATTGGTGGTGTATCAGCACATCTCTTTGCTGTAATACAAGGTCTTCTTAAGGTTTTGGCTGGAATTGACACCAACTTCACAGTTACATCCAAAGCAGCAGATGATGAGGACTTTGGGGAACTATACGCCTTTAAATGGACCACTCTCCTAATTCCTCCAACCACTATTCTAATCATCAATATTGTTGGGGTTGTTGCTGGAATCTCAGATGCCATAAACAATGGGTACCAGACCTGGGGGCCCCTATTTGGAAAGCTCTTCTTTTCCTTCTGGGTGATTGTTCATCTCTATCCACTCCTTAAAGGTCTGATGGGTCGGCAAAACCGAACACCCACCATTGTTGTGATATGGTCAGTGTTATTGGCTTCCATTTTCTCATTGCGTTGGGTAAGAATTGACCCATTTGTCATGAAAACCAAGGGACCTGATACCAAGCTATGTGGAATCAACTGCTGAAAGACTTGGGTTTCCTACAATGTTATGAAGCACAATGCTTAAAAAATAGAGCTAAATTGAAACACAGTGCCACACTTTAAATTGTATTTAGACACTACATATTTTACCGTATAATAGTGTTTATATTATGTCATATCTTGAATTTGTATCAGTATCTATAATTTTTTAAATATTTGGTGACACGTTAACTATTTTATGTTATGGCTCAAATGGCTTAAGGATTGGAAAGTAAATTAAACTTATAATTTCATTTCATCTATTAAACGTTGCAAAATTGTATATAAATGAAGTTGCATTGCTGGCATCTGCCTCAAGATATCTAATGTAATCCAATCCAAAAGCATATATACAAGACAAGAATATAATGTATAAACAAGAAAGAAAGCAATAGTATTGAGACAGAAACTTTGTCACTAATGGCAGAAATTCCAGGAACTATGATTGCAATATGAAGCATAAATTTGATCTAACTCTGCTTAAAGTAGAGTACAAAGATCAAACCAAGATGTGATTGAGGGAAGGATCAAGTGACATGTATCTGCCCAGCTTTATTGCAATCTTAGTCCTCTTGAGAAGTCTGAGTTCATAAAATATCATTCTTAATTTTTTACTTTCGTATTTGCAGTGACAATGGACTTAATTAAAATTTAAAAAAAGGCTACAAAGGCTCATTTTTCTGAGTATGAAAATAAAATGAATTATCTCCCTGACCTGGTTAGTTAAATGAAATATAAATAAATATATATTCACAATTTAAACTTCTCGTGCTACGTGAGATTAATGTAAATTTAATGGTCTAATGAAGTTAGCAGAGGTGTCAAAAGGCTGGGGAATTGGCAAGGCAAGGGGAAAAGAGAGGAGCCAGTAGAATTCAATGAGTTCAAAGAAAAACACCGTCTACATAATACTCACGACTTCAACAAGGGGAAAAAAAAATCTGAAATTGCAATTACAATGTATGTAACATCTACAATCGAATAAAAGATTTTCAATTTTCTTTTTGATAAAGAAATATTGATTTATTTAACATTTGAATAACAATTTCTTCCTCTAGCGTCCTCAAACTTCAGCACATTTATTACAGTATCACAGTTTAAGCCCTTATCTTGACCCTTTCTCCTCCCTTACGACTATAGAAGGTTGAAAAAGAATAGACGAAAAAAAGGGGAATAAAAATGCTCACTTGGATGATCGTACGTAAGGTTAACAGAACTGCAAAGAATGCTTATGCATGAGAAGTCGGCTGCTATAGAATTTTCTGTCCCATTCTGGCGCTAAAACTTCTCTTCTACACTAAATTTCAATATTTTGCGCCTTTGCTTTGCATTTTCTTTTGATTTGCCTGATACAAAAATTACAACTTACAAGTGGAAGGATAGGACCACTAGTGTGGAGGGGGGAAAAAATCAAACAATGTAAAATCCAACATACATAAGGAAGATAAACCTAATAACAAATTTACAATGGTGAAGAACCTGATAAATACTATATATCATTAATCATGACTGATACGGCAAGAGATAAGAAGTTAGCTTAGCAACAGGTCAGGTTCATGCTCGTTTAAATTTTCAACATTGGCTACTTATTTGTCCCCAAAGTTTGCTTCATTTGCATGAGATGTGTCCGAAGGCTATTTTCCTCCGCCTGTTTTTGCCAAAGAAAAATATACATTAGAATGTAACACAAAGGAGTACAGGAAGAGAGAAAGAAGAGATGATGAAGCAATGCATGCTATTCTATTCAGAATCAGTAAATGGGAACAATGTTACAAAGACATGCACTTCCGTTCAAACTGTCCAGCTGTAAGGGACCAACCCAAGTGTTGATAGGATGCACTCCCTTATATACATAAAGAAAGATCTCAATTCTCAATATACGTCACCTAAAATGACAATATCGAGCAGTGCCCCAAACTATTACTTTGCTCTCCTTTCAGGAGCATATCGTATATCAAATTGGAATCACATACTTCCCATTGGACATTCCTTTACTGAAAAAGGTCCTAAAAATCATCAGACAACCAGATGAGATAAACTCAATGGTATGCCATTATGTCAACTTTTCAAAGCCTGACCTAAGTAGGTTAAATTAGTAATTGATAGAAAAATATGGGCTGTATTTGTACTAGGTATAGAACTGACCATAAATAAACAGGCGTGATGAATGGAACAAAGGGGCAAACAATAAAAAAAATATCAAGGTAATGATCTAAGGAAGTCCGGAGTATCAAATTTGTAGGATTCTCCAATCCAACATTACTCTTAAATGTTGAATCCATATAATGTGTGATATTTTATGCACACCGTAATGAGTCAAAGTGTATTTCCTACTAATTTTTGCAACATATATTTGAGGAATTTGATAGCCCAAAAATTTTCTGAGTTCTGATGTGATATTACTTGTTCTTGAACTATATATTATTACTCCCACCTGCATGGCTGCTGCCGAAGTCAGAAGCCCTTCACTTTCATCAAGCATGGCTTTTTCTTGTGCTGCTGCAATGGCAAGTTCAGAAACCAAATTGTTCACGCCCTCCACCTATCATACACAAAATAATGTGATGTCAGCTCCTAAAATGTAGCATTCGATATGATAATGATAAAAAGAATGCTAGTAAGACTTTTTACCTATTAATTCAAAGTTGTAATTTTACTAGTTTGGAAATCAAGATGAAGAAAATTGATTAGAAAGCACTTGGCCAAAAAACAAAGTTTTGACACTAATTGCATTATCCTACAAAATAGCAGTATAGACAAGTGTAGATTGATTATGCAAAATTATAGGAAAGCTTAACTCATAGTATTTACCATCATTGATGTATATGATACGCATTATACAAAACAAGCATAACTGTAGACCATTTAACTCACCCTTGACAGCAAAGAGCAGATTGCGGATCCCATTGCTTGCATGACATCAACAGCTGAGCAGATTGCGACCTTCAAATGCTCAATATCTGCCTGTAAAACAACATAGTAATTGTGCCAATGCCTCTTCCAAGTTTCCAGACATCAAACCAAAAGACATCCACAACCATACATACCATTGCCCCTCCAGTTACTGGAAGACGAAGAATGCCCGCCTTTAAGTCTTCTATAGCCCCTGCTAAACCATCAACATGATCGCTTTCAAGTAAAGCCCAGTCATTGAGGTAGGCCATCTGCTTCAGTCATTGTAGAAGGCGACATTTAAGAAAAGCATTGCTAGGCATTGAAACAGTTGATGAAGGAAAGAAATAGCATCAGACACTCATGGGAAGTCAAATTGGAACCTCAAATTTCAAGAAGATTTCAAACAACAATACCAGTATGTTGATCAAAATATTAGCCCCTCCAAACCTCATCAATAAATAACTTTATTAAAGAAAAGGGGAAAAAAAAGTAAAAAAAAAAAAGTAACTACACTGTACAATCAGCAATAAAACCAAGCACATGGAACGAAAGATTTCAGCAAGAAGCATTACTTGATCGTTCAAAACAGAGTTCAACTTAAGCCCAAGCTTCAGCCGCTGGAGATTGATCCTCTTCCTCATAACTGAATCCCACACAGATAAAGTAGTGTTCCATACATTATACAGAGTTCTCTGCACCATTGAACAAGTTCTTGTAAAATATCGGGGCTAATTATTTGATCTATGCAGTAATATGTGTAGCAGAAGGACAGACACATAAAGAGTTTGCGAGTTTATCAAAGAAAGTCATACCTCCACAGTTGCATTTTGGATATAAAGTACAGCCTCAGCTCTCGCATTGGCAAATCTCCATTGCAGACATCTGTTGTAAAGAAGTCGTAATTGGTGAGCATCTCCTATGTGGGCTGCACCCTTTTTACCTCTTTTAAAATCAGCAATAAAACTGAGCACTGAAATTGAACTGTTGGATTGACTGGATAAATTGGTAGGCCTTATGCGGGATGGACTAACCCCTCTAGAAGGGGGTGTTACTGGCCTTGACCGAGATGGACTGAGACCTCTTGAACTAGAAGAGGATAGCACTAAGGTCTTACTTGGTGAAGGTGTACGTGATCCTGGAGTTGGCAAAGATTGAGATCTAACTGCAGGAGTTGCTAACCCTATTTTACCAGATGAACTTGCAGAAACAAATTTGTGAGGTCTTACCACCTGTAGCGAACTATCATCAACAGATTTCACCTCGCTCCGTATTTTACCACTTTCAGGAAGCACTAATAGCGTTGCAGTATCTCTAGAAGACTTTTGCCAGGGTTTGCTCACTTCATTTGATAAAGACAATCTTCTCGGTGAAGAGCCAGTACCAGGAACTGAAGAGTGCAATGTTCCGGTTGCCTTATCAGCAAACTCATCACTACTATGCAACGCATTAGAAGATACCTTTCCACCTACTCTACTCGGCCACCGATGCTGATCTATCAACCGAGAATGCAAACTGTCAACTGGTTTGGAATTTTCTGACTGATCAGAAGCATTCTTCCCTTTGAGAGGACTCCTCTTTCTCTCTGGAGTAGGCTTCCGAATGGTTGGAGTTTCAAACTGCTTGTGTGCCACATTTGAAGTTGGTCGCAGAGTACGATCAGAAACACTAGTAATTGGCTTTTCTTTCTTGCTAACAGGTATGGAAATGGTATCTGACTGGAAAGAAACGCTCAAGCTGCGCATTGTGGAAGGCCATAAACTCTCCTGCAAACGACTACCCGTTGTCCTTCTTGATGACAATTGCACATCAACAGATGACTCATGGACGGGTGTAGATGGACTTGGTGGGGAAGGAGTTAAGGGTCGCCTCCTTTCCGCTGATTGAGCTCTCTTAGGTAACAATTGGGAGGACGCAGGTGTTGTTCTTGTGAGGTTTGGAGATAAGCATCGCCGGGAACTAGATGGTATTGCCGACGAAGGTGACCTATACCTTGTCCTATCTTCCCTCGTCCGGGGGGTGACTGCATTGCTCTTTTTGGCCGAAACCAAGGGTGGTCTTCGGGTCTCCACAGCTCGGTGTTTCCGTAATGCTTGCTGTGATTCACATACATCCATCCACTCTATCCAAATCAGACCACATTGATAAAAATTTTCATAAAACCAAACCACATTTGGCAGCCTTGGCAATCATGAGTCCCGCATTCAACGGAATAAAAGAACAGCACCAATTATTCAGAAAGAAGATCCTTTTCTCTACAATAAATCTGCCACAAAAGAACAACTAAAAGTAAGATACTACAGACTGAGAAATAAAAGAAAAGCAAAGAACAACCAATTGAAAAGGAAAAGGTAAATAAAAATTAAAAAAAAAAAGAAAAAGCTCACATCTTTACAGAGACCCAGAGCTGTTGGAGAACAAATTTCAGAATCATAAGTGATAAATGCATATGGGTATGCTTTTCTCATCAAATAAAGCCCAATTCCAAGCAGATCAGGCCACTGCAAGAAGAATTTAGAGAGGGAAAACAACATCTGATGTAATGTATCAGAGAAACTTGCGGAAACTGTCTCGACGTGCATTGACGTTGGTTAAGGTTAATCGAAGGTTCATTCGCAGGGGAAGGGGTCCCCCTTGAAAATTGGGCATACTGGGGGTAGTAGACCGGAGAACGAGAGGTGTAGGATAAGAAGGAGGAATTGCGTAGGGTAAGGTAAGAAGACAGACTATAATTTTTCCCCTTTTGTCTCTCCCACGGGAGTGCCACGATCGCGTGGGCTGGCGGGCAATGTGTTCACTCCACATAAGCCCAATCTGTCCTTTTTCTTCTCCTACTCCTTCTCAAGAAAAGGAAATTCAACGAAAGTGATACCAAAACTTACAGGGGGCAAAAAAGAAAAAAAGAAAAAAGTGTGTATCACAGAAAACTATTGACAAGGTTTTTCTAACATGAACCACACTTTTACCATAATAACTGTTTTATGAGTTTCCGCCGCACAGAATTTTCAATAGAATATGTGAATTATGTCCTTTGTTTTTATGCATAATATTTTATTTCTTAATTTATTCGAGAGTTGAACTCGCAGGTGCTAATGTTCACGGGGAGATGGGTAAGGACATGGAGGACCACGTGCAAGGGCGATCATTGTCCATCCCCATCAACCTATTGTGCAAACCTAATATGCTTCGCAGATGTAATTAGCAAGATAAAAAGAAGAAGCAAACGATTCAGTGTCATTGCTTCCTCCAAAATTAGATAAAATAGTAATTTCCTTTTGACAACCATTAATTATTTTGCAGATGAATATGAACGAATATCGATGAACCCAATAAACCTTTTTTTCCCTGAAAATTCCGAAAGAAACAAGGGTTTTGAACAGGACTCGATGACGTTTGTCTGGGTTGACAGGTTCGTGTCTTTGGCACTGAAGACACGTTCAGCGTTTCACTACTCATGTAATCTCTCTGCGAGAAAACTCCACTGCAGAAGGAAAAAAACAAACAAACAAACTGCATCTACATTGGATTCTATTCTGAAATTCATGTTCAATCAAGTACCTAAATAGAGTTGAAATTTAAAAATCTCGGAATGAAAATTAATAGCATAATCAATCGCAATATAAGTTAAAAAAAAAAAAAACTCACCTTTTCTTATAAATAACTATCTCCGATCAGCTGAAAGCTTCTTGAAACTTAATCGGTGATCATTCCATCGTCTTCCAGAAAAGAAGAGAGAATCCCTCGGATTCTTCTAGAATCAAATAAAGACCATGACGTCGACTCTACAAAAAGGCCATCGTAGATGGGCGGAGGTAGAATGGCCGGTCGTCGAAGGCCATTTTCCGGTGAGAGCTATTTACTTACTTGAAGCATAGCTGGGTATGGAGGGAAAGGAACGGGAAGCTAGACAGTTGTTGAAGGAAGGAAATGGATTTTGCCAAAATTTAAAAAACAATAAAAATGATTTCGTGGTATCAAAAGAGTTTTTCTTTCTTTCTTTTTTTAATATAAAATAACCTAAATAGTTTTTAATAATAAATAAACATTTTTAAATGAAATATGGGAAAACGGTTTCAGTTAAAAAAACTAGGACGGAGTAGTGACAGTTATTTCCGCGCCACCTGCTTCTTTTTTTTTTTTGGGGGCCAAAACGCCAACTGCTATTTAGTATTTGTGGATGAAGAATTTGGGAGGATTCAACCTATCTGAGTTTTATGTATTTTCCTTCAAATTCATAGAAAATTGTAAGATAAAAAAAAAAATGAAAGGACTTGCTCCTCTTTTAAGTAAGTTTAGATTATCTAAAATGTAAAGTTTATCAAATGCTTTAAAGTGAGAGAAAATAACACGAAAAGTAAAAATGTTTATGAAGAAACCAACTTCTTCTCTTTTTATTTATTTACTCTTTTTTTAATTTTTTTTTTATTTTAAAGACACTTTATAGGCTTTTTACTTTAGAAGATTTAAATTCTCTTGTAATATTATACTGTTTGTAATAAAAGAAAAAATCATACATATATATATATATAAAAGACTTATTTTTTACTCTTTTTTTTTTTCTCTTTTCAATTATATCCCAAATTCGTCAATTCGTTATTACTACTATTTTATATTATTTAATTTACCTAAAACTTTAATGTTATGTTACCTGAAGTACAACTTTTGAATTGTGACAATTAAAACACCGTGTGGCTAATCATTCATTTCATGGATATTCACATGAAAAGAAAGAAAGAATTGACTGTTATCGTGAAATTGATCTTATAAAACCTAAAAAGCCTTATTTTTTGAAACGTTTAATCATCATATGATTCTTTTTAGATGCTCCTTAGTTTCAATTCTAAAAAAAAAAAAAACTCTTTTTCCCCTCTTGACATGGCGCAATTACTAAGTATACATATTTTGTCACATTATTTAATATTTTTCACACTTGGAGCTCTTTAACTTGCTTGGTAAAACAACAACAATATAATTTGTCATCTTAAATTTTATATTACTTCTGGTCTCATATATAAGAGATTTTTTTTAGATTTGATTTAGTCTTATATATAAGAAATAAATTATTATATTAATTATAATATTTCAATTATGCCTTTCATTAAATAAGTCATTCAAATTATAAGTAATAGTGGTCATTAATTTTAAAGAGAAAGTGCACGTATTAAATAAGGATATTTTTAAAAAATAATTTTTATTTGAGACAAAATTAAAAAGATTAATTACTTTTAACTAACTTTCTTAATACTCGTGAATTAGTTATTTATTTTTTATATATGAAACTAGAAGTAGTATTTTTTTATCTAAATGCATTAACTTTATATGTAAAAAACAAGTTATTCATCTATCATTTTTTTTATGGTGATTAAATATTAGACTAGTTTTTCTTTTGACATCCAGCCAAGAGGGCTTCATCTTGAACTACTTGAAGCCATGTTTGGTTAAAATATAAGTCTTATTTTTAAAATAAAACTATTATTTTATCTTATTCTAAGAATTAAGTAATACAAAACTCTTGACTTACGTTTTTTTTGTTCGTCATACTCCCGATGCAAACATTTATAATATATTATATAATAGATAATATATGTATTTATATAAAAATAAAACAACTTTGATTGACTTAAGGTGTTATTATTTAATTTAGTTTAACTCGTAAACATAAATTAACTATTTTAAAATAAAATTATTTAAAATTTATTACAGATTTTATTTAATTATATAAACACAACTAGTTTGAATTGGATTGCCGCTTTCAAACTAAAAACAAAATCAAACTTGGTACAACACTTAAAAACTCAAATAGAGCCAATGCTAAATTTAATACTGCACAGTAGTATTATTGCGTCTGAATCTTCTATAGTAGGAAATCTTTAGGACATCGTGCAATAAAGGCATTTTTCCCTCTTTTTGTTATTATTTTTATTTTAATTTTTTAAATTTAAAGTTTAATAAAAAAGATAAAAATTACAATTATAAAAATAAAAATTCTTCATCGCAAACTATTATTATAAAAGGATGTTGTATGTAATCTTGACTAGTTCCTCTCTTTCTATTGCTTTGACCGTGCATAACCTTGGTAATTAAACTATGAATAAAATAATAATAATAATAACAATAGCCCCACGTGAAATTCAATGTTATCCTCTTAAACTAATTTGAGATTTTTTTTTGTGAAATTATCCAAAACTAAATGTTTTCCCTGCAAGATGTAGGGATTCAAAAAATATTTTTATGAATCTTACAAAAAAAATAATAAAAAAATGAGTGGACAATATTTATATAAATATATATAGATATAAACAATATATAAACAATATCAACACATAATTTAATAAAAAATTGTACAGCAATCAATTTAATTACCATGCGTCTCCACCATAATATATATATATATATATATAAATTTCTAATTTAATAATGTTAAAATCACTAAAAATAAAATCTTTAAAAATATGATAATATTGTTCAAAACTTGTAGCTTTGAAGTTGGAATGACAAGTTGACAACCTGTGAGATTACATCATGGAGGTCAGCATCAGGGATCACCAATAGTGAAAATTCCATTGAAAGACACCTCAGGTTTCTAGAATGAACGCCTTTCTCTGTGATTGGAAATTATGAGTTTTGACCCTTTTAAGGTCGTTGGGTGGGTTACTTAACCGCATCTACCGCGCAACGCGTCAACCATCTTTAATATGATCCAAATTTAAGTTATTTAAGTATAATTTTTTATATTTTTATTATTAAGTATTATGATTTAAATATGATAAATATATATATTAATAATATATGATTTATAACTATACATTTTTTAATTTTTTTGTAAATTTTAAAAATAAAATAAAATAAAAAAACAATAAATGAAAAAATAAGAAATAAACTTTATGTATAAATCTTCACTCTTCTATATCACATTCTTTTTAATATTTGTAAGAAATTTATAAAAAAAGAATAGAGAATCCTTGCACATGATTTAATTGAGGAAAAATACACTTATATGAAAACTTATTCATTTAAAAATTTAATAATAAAAATATAAAAAAATTATATATATATATATATATGTGTGTGTGTGTGTGTGTGTGTGTGTGTGTATTTGACTGTAAACTGCTGAATATGGAAAGCACGGTTGTTCCCACTTTCTGCAAGAATATGGAAAGCACGGTTGTTCCCACTTTCTGCAAGCCAATTGTCCATTGCCATGTCTTCTCATCGAGGCTTACGATTTTCCTATAAATCCTGCGAGGATTGCTCCAAAAAAGGTAGGGATGATTTATTTAAGAAAAATTTATAAATTAAAATCTTAAATTAAAGATATTTATATTAAAAAAATTTAAATTTTAAAAATTATTTTGAAAAACTCTAAGACCAAAAAATTTGACATAAAATTTTGAACTATAATTTTTCTTTTATTTATTTATTGGGTAAAAAATACAAAAAAAATTAATTGAAAGTCCCAAATTATAATTTTATTTATTTATTTATTAGGTAAAAAGCACAAGGCTTTTGATTCAAGTCACATGGGTAAGTGGGTGTGTGTGGGATCATATGGGTAATTCAAGTCCTATCTGTGTGTGCGTGTTTTGATTTTTATTTATTTATTTTTAATTTTTATTTATAAAAGGCTTGCATCTTTATCATAATTAAAAAATTAGATGGTTTAATTATTATTTTTAAATAAAAATATATGTAATTTTTAAAAAAATAAAAAACCTACAGTTAAACTCAAAATTTGAAGTTAAGTTTTTTTTTTGGTTTGAGGAAGAAATGACATCCTAGAACCTAAACAAATAAAAAGAAAAAACTAAACTAAACAACAAAAATTTTTAAAATTATTAAGAATTTGTTTATGAAGTCAACATATTAGAGAGAGGGATCCAGATGCATAACACATACATTTGGAAGATATTCAAATTATCAAGGTTATCACTACAAGCATTTTCTTCTCCATAAATGTGTTTGAAGCTCATTCTCCACTATCAATTTAACAAAGTCAAGATAATAGCAACCAACTAATTCGAATGAAAAGAACACTTTAAAGAATTATTTAAAATTTTTTTATGAAGATATAAGAGCATGTGTGAATCCTTACTAGAAAGATTATATGTTTTGAAGATATATAGGAAAGGGTAAGACTTCTTCATGTTATCACCATTTACAAAACTTTTGTTTGCTTGCAAATGAAATAAAAAGGACGAAAAATATAGAGAGGCTAGCCCCAAAAAAAAAAAGTGGCATTATGTCTTTGACTACAAATAAACGAAGCTAATTTGATTTTTTAGTGTCATGTGTAACTAAAATAGGCTTTAGTTATAGGTTACTTTTATTCTAAAGAAAGTCTGAATTTATTTTTATAATGAAAAAAAAGGACGTATGATTAAGTCATCTTTCAAAGAAGATAAAGTATTTTTTCCCTTATTTATTTTGACACGACAGGTATGAACCTGTAAAATGAAGGCTTACTGTAAATTACTGAAAGAAAAAATTTATGTGTAATGATTTGCATATTTACTTTCATGTTTAAGAAACAAAAAAACAAAAATGACACATGAATATTATTTATAACTTAATACAAGATTAATTTGTTAAAAAAATTATTTACATGTTAATTAGAGAATTTGATAGTAAACATTTTACAAAATATTACTTAAATTTGTTTTATTATTTAAGTGTCTAATTTCTAAGGAGATCAAATGATGCTTAGTGAAAACTGTTCTTGATGGATAGAGATTTTAATATAAAAATTTCTTGCAAACTATTTAAATATTTCACAACTATTATATCTAGTGACGCTTCTGAACATTAATTGTCAGGAGTTTCTAATAAACAAGGGTTTACTTTTTTGCTTCCCATTTTCCTTCCTTATATAGGCTATTCACTGGAATCTCTATGTCTATCCAAATATATATATATATATATATATATAACTTTCTATTTAATTAAACATGTAGGATTTTGTCCAAGCAAGGACATAAGGCAGGAGAAACGGAGATTTAGGTTGCAGAAAGATTTGGTGTTGTTCATATCTTACAAGAGATGTTTCCGTATAAATCGGATCATATTAGAGCATGCCAAGAAGCATTCGGGGCTGTGATCATTATTGATTTTTTTTTTGGAAGTAAGATAAAAGGGCAAGAAGCTCGAAGGAAAAACAAAAAAAGCAAAGACTACACAATACCACAGGGGATCTAAGTCCCCACTTGATCAACAAAGAACATTAGAAAAAAGGGATAAAGTCTCAAAAATGCAAACCTATATTGAGCTCTAAGCTGAAGTTGGTTAGATAGTTTGCATATCTATTGGCTTCATGAAATACAGGAATATCTTGAGAGACCAAGGCCTCTTCATCAAAGCATGAATTCGCTTATTAGAAGGTTAAACGAGGCAGAACCACAATTAGTACTATTCAAAACTGCAACAAGATTGTCAGAGTCAAACTCTAAGTAAACCTTACGAAATCAAAATTCATAAGGTAAATCAAGACCAGTAAGAGCACTCTTAAGTTTTAATTTATATGGAAGAGTATCATTCAATGATTTTAGACAAACCCCCACGCCAACGGCCTTGTAAATCCCAAAGAATGTCTTCGCAACTAGCTAACCTCAAATTCTTCTTGCTTGCACCATCACAATTTATTTTTATCCACTCGTTATCTGGTGGCCACCATTGAATGTTATTAGAAGAAGGCATGTTTAGTCTATTGCGAGAAGGACCTATACGAGTAGCTGCAATTTGGTGGGCCAAGTTTAAAATAGCTTAGTGGGATACTAGGATGTGATTGAATCCTTGGAAAAGACACACACATCCCTTCATTTCCACATAAACTAACACCCTACTCTGAAGAGAAGACACCATGGCAAATATTCCCACACGATCAAGACGTCCCAAAGATTAGAAGCAAGCCAAAAGGTAAGGGAATAAGTAAAAAAGAAAGCTCTATGCTCTAGAGAAACTAACCTGTTCCACACCCTAACCATGGCCGAGCAGTCACATAACGCATGTATAGTATTTTCGCGATTGCTGCAAGCATGATAGTGTGAATCACTATTGCTCCAACGCTTATGAAACTCCTTGGTATGTAACCTATTATGAGTCACAAGCCAAAGAATGCTTCTGATCCTCTCAAGTCCTAGCTAGCTCTAAATAAAATGCCAAAACAAAGATTTATTTTCCAGTCTATCTCCCATAATGAGCTTGTAACACTTTTCACATTACATTCATCATATGCTTCTCTACTCCATTTTTATGTGTTTGCACCAATAATTAAGTCAAGAGGAGACAAAGCGTTTAATAATATTTTAGTAATATACATTTCAACCTCAAATATATAAATTTTAATTGATTAATTTTTTAAAAAAATCAATTTTGAATTTTTATATATAAAACAAAAATAACAAAAATATATAAATATGCATGCCAAAATGTTAAATTATAACATTAAAGCCCTAACTCTCCATTCTTTTACTTCAAAAAATTAATTAGTTGAGATAATCCTAAATGGCTCAATTGTTCATGTAAAGCTACGGATGCTTCTTAGTTGCTATCTCATATAAAGGCACAATTTTAATGCCACAGCAATCATATTTAACTCATAGCAATCCAGCAGTTTGATAGATGATAGATGTGATCAAAAGTTTTGGTAAATATTTCTTTGATTCAAAAGTATGGGTCACATTTTTTATGCAGGAGGCCGTGCTAATTACGTTTCTCTTTCAGAGTGTTTCATGGTCAAAAGTTAGCTAAACTGAAAAGAAACGAAGTAATTAACATGCACTATTGTTTTTAACTCATCAATGTCTTTGGTTAAGGATTATTAATCTACAATTATTGACCTAGATTAATTCCAGATTAGCAAGTTACTAGCTAGAGATAATTACTTTCTAAGATGACAAAAGAAAGATGTTGAGTTTGTGCAATCAGGAATTATTACCATTTATTGCTTCAGTCTTTAGCTCGTATGTTTATGGAGGGAAGGAATGGGTTCATTATGTTTTTTGGTACATTGTAAACAATTAGATATTAGAGATTTAGATATAGAAGAGAGAGTTAATGTTACAAAAATGAAGTTCGAATGTTCTAGAGAATTTTTTTTTTAACCACCATTGATCTTTATTTTTATACTGTTTCATAAAAGCCAAATTATTTCTGGATGTTTGAAAATGACAAAATAGGAGAATGCTGTGTCACATGAGTCATGGTTTAAAAATATGATGCATCCGAAGGTATCATAAAGAAATTTTGTCTTGAGATTATGAGGTTTGCGGCTTGGAAAAAGAACTTCGAGATTTAAGTTAGCATCAACAAAGATCTCCTGATTTTTCACAGGCGGGATTGGGTGCAAATCGAATTCAAGACATCAAGTTTATCTTAATATTAAAAGATTAAAATTAGTGTGATGTGAATTATCAAACTGATTGGTAATGAATATCTGTGATACATGCCATGACCATTTGAGTATTTATGTTAGGCATTCTTGGTAAAAAAAAATCTTTTAAAATTATTTATCATAGATTTTTTGTAAAGTTAAAGAGAGATAAAAAGGAGACCGTTATTTAGTAAATCTCACCTACTCTTTCTCTTCTTTTTTTTTCGTCTCTCTTCAACTTTATAAAAACTTATAATAAAGAATTTTAAAAAATTTGAACTCCATATTCAACGTGGTGTAACTATGGGTTTAGATTCTTTTAAGTTGAGAGTGAAACAAAAAAAACATCTTTGTCTGGTTTTTTATTTTTTTATATGCTTATCATATCACTTGAGAGTTTTAAACTGTTATCACCAACCACACTTTGATTTTTTCCCTTAAATTAATATTTACAAAATTGCACCTGCTTTTTTTCAAAATGAAAAATACATTTTATTTTTTGAACTAAAACTTGATTACAAAATTGGTATGTTAAGTTAAACAAGTAACAAAACACTCCTTGAATTTTAAAACGTAACAAAGTATTCCATAAACTTTTAATCCCAGTTATAATTACCAACAGAAGATAATTTGACTTTGATTATAATAACAATGCTTGGTTTATGCTCAATGCTAGACCTACAAAATATTAATTTATAGTTTTAAATATTGATTGAGATTGCTATTTTTATTTTAGTCCAAAATTTAAAGGATGTTTTATTATGTTTTAAAATTTATATACCAGTATTACTACTTTCATCTCAAGTTTGGATCTAGGATCAAAACTAATTTCATATCTCAAAAGTGTGATTGTACTCCTTTCTATGTCCCTTGTTAGTAAGTACACTTTAGACTTTGGTCTTGTAATCTAGAGACATGGTGACGGCAGTTGGGGGTACTTATGTGAAGGAATAGGCAACATAATCATGATGCTCAAAGCCCATGCATATGCCATGCCTCTCCAGTGTCCCATTGCTTCTCCAACACCTCAGTTACTTTTAAGGTTCCAACTTTCTTTCCTTTCTTTTCTCTTGTTTCCAAATTAAAGATTTGTTCATGTTTAATTAAACTTGTCGATCCTGTGTGTTATAGTTTTGAGACACATATCATGGTGTGCCACGTAGCAACCCCATGTGGTTATGAACTTACCATAAAATGTATAATAATTAGAATCATGACTTTTTCTTGTCCTTGCCAAAATAGAAAAATGCAGGTTCTCACCCATTTTGTCTGTTTCTCTTTTTAAAAAGAAAATATTGCCGTTGCATTGGATACCATGTCGGTCCCAATTAACAAATCAAAATATGCTATTATAATATAACCTTTTTTGAGAAATTTGTTAATTCAGTAATAATATGAGTATTAAATGAGCCCCTTATTATTATATACTCATAAAGTTATCATGTGGATTTGAACTTTGCCTTTACATGATACCTTCCATTTTATATTCTATATAGGTAAATAAATAAAACTTACTTGAAACAGCTTAATGATGATTTTAAATCATCTTTAAACAATTTGAATCTGAATTTTCACATCATTATGCTCAATACATACATACATATATATATATATATATATATATATATATATATATATATATATATATATGTAAGCATATTAATAGTATAATTACTAAGGTTGTTTCACTTGCAAGATGGGGAGGATTTAGAAGGTACATGAACGAACCTTGATATTCCTCACCGTCACGAAAGTCCAAGAATAGAAAAGCAAAAGGCTTATCCAGTGAGCTTAAGAATCCATTTCGTTAGCACATGCCATCATAAAGATTAAATAATAGCCAGGATCATTATGCCATGCCATTATATATTTATATATGCCATAAGTAATCAATTATTCTTCATGATTTGGGGAATATATAGCTTTTGACGACAGACTTCTGTTTTCATGGTGACTACGTTCATTGACTCCAAGATATCAAGACGTCTAGTATTCCCTTAATTCAGCTCGACATTATAGGTGTCTCATGCATTATTAGTTCTCTCATTGATGAAGGAATCACAAACTTCAACTAGGAAATGGAATTTTTAAATAGCTTCTTGTATCGAGAGACTCTTTAATAGATTAAGTTAAAAATGAATAAATATGTTAGTATATTAGAGATGATTGATTTGATTAAAATATATATTTAACATACTTATATATCGATTTGTAATTAGTTTAGTCTATTTAAAAATTGCAATCATGGACAAATAAAAAACTATTTTACGTACTATGTCCTATGTTTCAAGATATTGAGGGCTACCTATACGAATGTCTCACCAAATTTATGGTCACCTGAGGTTATAGCTACCAAGTCAAATGTTCAGAGGTCCTTGTAATAGGTTCCAACTTTCAAGCAGCAAGCAAGCCTCTTGTATGCTTCTCAATTTATGCCAGGATCATTGGGAAAAGAAAGCAGCCTCTCATCAAAATCGTTCCTATAGGCTAGGATTACCTCAGTGCATCATGTCTTGATCAAAATAGTTCAAAAACTAATGACAAAACTTTTATAGCTGCACAAATACAAGAGAAAAAGGGACTTTAAAATACGATCCATGATTTTCTCTATGACAAGTTCACAACTATTTGAAGGAAGAGAAAAGAAGGAAAAAAAATAGCAATGGACAAAACTTAGGTAAAAACAAAACATCAATCAGGTAAGGCTGAGCTAGTACAAAAAAAAAATCCACATAATAATCTATTGAAGAATTGATAACGATCACTTAAAAAACTACACATAAGTTTTGTCCAAGAAGGATTATTGCACTACCTCAAATACACTGTAATGAGACTGGGACAATGGATCCCATTCCACTATCTACAGCAACTTGTAGCAGATAACTTGTAATTTTGTGCACTTCGCACCACTAACAGGTGAAAAGGAGAAAGAATCAGATGGTGCCTAGTACTTGACAAATCCAACATTCTGAGCCTTGCCCAGAACAGACTCAATGTCACCATGAAATAAGCTGAAGTTTTTTGCCAGAGTGAATCCAGCATACATTCCATCCACTGCTGAACTAATGATCCCACCAGCATAACCCGCTCCTTCGCCAACCGGGTACAGTCCTTTTAAAGAAGTGCTTTCATAAGTGTCAGCACTGCGAGGAATTTGGATAGGAGAACTGGTCCTGGTCTGGAGCAAAAACATTTAGTTCAAAAGAATGATGGCTCAGAAGCAAAGCCATGATAATAACACTCTTAATACAGAGATTTTCATCCCTAACTGCATGCAGAACCAGGAGGTGGTGAACATGATAAGGAATTTTACTCCAAATATATATATATATAATGGGAGAATTTGCAACTTAATTTTTCCCCATTCCGATAAGCAATTAATATTATGAACAAAGAAGCACCATGTACAAAATAGATTGAATTAAAAAAAAGAGAAAAAGCATATTATTACCTCTACACCATGAAGGAGTGCCTCTTTAGAGATAAATCCCGGTAACTGAAACATTTGGAAGTTCAGAAAAAAATTTTGCCTTGTAATTGGAATAGATAATTTTCTAAAGGACATTCAAATACTAGAGTAAAAGAATATAGAAGCTGCCAACCTCCTTGTCAAATGCTACAATTGAATGCTGCAAAGCCTCTGTTAAATGAACGGGAAATAACTGATGGAGATTTGCTGCCTTCACTCCCAAACGATAACTTGATGGTGGCAAAGATGTCACTGGCACAAACAAGTTGACCAAGTTAAACTAACCAAGATCTGTATGTAACAAATAAAGGATAAAATTTGAAAAATTTACCTGATAGCCTCTTTTCCAAAAAGTCAGTAACTGTTTGGACAGGCACCATAAAGTTTCCCCCTCCCATCATAGCAGCCCTTTGCTCAAACTCCCTCTGGACAATAGAAGTATCAAAGCAACAGTGATTCTGTACGGTTTAAACTAAGGTCTCTGCTAAATATCAGGCAAATATGGACAATTCATTTTGTATGTCACCAGAGCTCAAAAGAAACAGGTCAAGGTTTCATTTATTCTGTAACTTGATGATCAGGGAATTAAAACATGGCTTTTTGTTTTCAGCATTAGGTTTATTAGGGCAACATGAACAAGTAAGTCCCCACATTTTAACTTCACAGTTGCTCTTGATAAATATAAAGATGAAAGAGAAAATCAAAGAAAGGATATTTCCTTTTAAAATATTTTAAGAACACAAGAATAAAAAACTTGAATTTTGTGAAACCTACCTGAAATTCAACCCCTGCAAGAGGTCCATAATAATTTAAAGCTTTGAAATCCTTCATTGTGACTGTCACCACAAGTGCAGCATTTGCCCACCTAGATGCTCGCCGAGAGAATGACATGCCATTGATGCACAGTTCCGATGGATTTGTACTGGTGAGAACAACCTACAAATTCCAATAATCCACAGTAAACTTCCAGTGGACTACATCCAACACAGTATGTCTGATGTTCAATAGCATCAATAAAGGTTTGAGCTCCTAATCCTCCGACAACAATCAAATGCATACCCAACTCTCAAATGAATCAGGAATTTTCCATATCACACCACTGTTATATGAGTACAAAAATGTTATATAAGGACAAAAATATGCTTTGTCATGCGCCTTTATGTACAAGGAAGCAGAACCACAAAGAGCTTATGTTCCAATCAATCATATGATATGGAAGTTAAATGAGAAAACATACCTGCCCCCCTGGACACATGCAGAAAGAGTAGCAACTATGATTTGCTACCCCTGAATCAGATAAATCACGGCCATCCTCTTCATCAACATAGGTGGCAACTTTGTAATCTGCTACTGGTACTCTACCACGCCCGCTTCGGACCTCAGAGGCCAATTCAGAGTACTACACATTTAGATGAACAAATTTATGTCGCAGTCATAACAGAAAAAGAAAATATATATCATGACCATAAACAGATTTTATGATAAACAATGACCTATCCACCAATACATAACAAGGCTGATAATCCATCATGTCTTGGAGAATGCAAGTTATAATGTTTTTCTTTTTTGCCCTCATTAATGTCGTAAATATATACAGCTGGCAGGACTAGAATTGATAAAATCACTTAGGACCTTGTTCTTTTCAGAAGGGAGAGATAAAGGAAAAATTATTAAAATATTCATGTTAACAGTCACGTTATCTCAATAGGTTACTTAAATAGGATGATTCTCTCATTTCAACAACTAGCTTTTGGGAGAAAGTTTCCCACTCTACTTTGATGCCTATCAATTGGTATCAAAATTGGTAGTCGGCAACTCTAAAAAGGGCTACCTATGGAGGATTCTAACTAGCAGAAGGCTAAATGAAATGTTGCAAGGTGTAGCTGCTAGGATGTCGCCTTTCCTTCCAACGTTGGCGAATTGATGGAAACCAATGTAGTATGGGATGCCAAAGTCCCACATTGAGTCATATGAACTGCTCAATGAGATACTTAAGTAGGATGATTTTCCCATCTCAACAGCCAACTTTTAAAGGAGGGTTCCCAACCTCGCTTAGGTACCTATTAAGGGTATTTCAATTGTGTATATTTTCATAGTAGAAAGGTGCGTTATATAATTTAAGCATCTCTCAAGGAAAAGGAGAGTATTTTACTCTTGATATTTCAAATGCATCACTTTTCCTCACTATCTTCTCTGACTTCCTGGAGAGTTATTATTGTTCTACTTTGAAGACTTTCAGAAAACGATAACTCTGAAAATTATTGTTTATTTTGAAACAATAGTTGCTACATATGAGAGGAGGTAGGCCACAACAGAACTGACCAATCAACCTCAATTAAAAAAGGAAAAGACAGGAAAATAAGTGCAAAATAAAGACTCATAATATTGGAAGCAAATAACATAATAAAACCATTTGACTTCAGCTTATTAACACCAATAATCCCACGTGATTCTTATAAAGAATCTGCCCACACTAAATGCCCAATAATCATGGAATATAAACCAGCAATAGATATCTAAAATAAATTACAAGCATAAACTAAAATTAAAAAGATCAAAAATTGATCACAAAACATAATAAAAACCAACCAATAATCATGTGATCAATTAGCCATAAATGCTATTAATCACATGATTTTCATCATATTCATTAATCACCACACTTGAAATCTCAAACATCTGTGTCTTAATTTGCCATACCTTGTCACCACATGTTCAGTAGACCAAACCAATTTAAAATATATTGCAAGTTCAACCAATGCATAAAGGTGTTGAACCAAATTTGACTGCATACAAACCTGTATGGTGTTTATTAGCTCTTGAGGATGCTCAATTCGTAGCCCTACCTGTTAATCAAATGTACGAAGCAATAAATAAGAAATTAATGAGAAGCACTATTTTCACGACAAACAACACAACATGTTATTATTTTGTTCCAATAGATAGAACAAATTCAGATGGGCCACAACAATTTCCAACAATAACAAATAGGAAACGCTAATAAATATTAGAAAGGCCCATTTGACTAGTTTAAGCATGGTAAACTAGCCAAATAAAAGTCCTTTGTAATAAGAGCTGTCACAGCAAGTGATAGCATATATTGTTCCATTTCCTCCAACATAAAAAAGCACCAGTGTCAATCCATCAAAGTTCTTAAAAAAAGCCTTAAAAAAAAAGTGGAGCTCCCAACCTACCACAGTGACGTGATACATTAAAGCATCCAATTGAAAAAGGACATCACTTGAGCAGACATTAAGCTATTTTCCTAGTAACCCATGGCTTCGTCAAGTGGTACTTGGGTATTGTCAAGAATGCTTACTATTGACCTCTATATTACATGATTAGTCAACATCACCATTACTCCTATACCAAAATATGCCCCAATTCTACATTGTCAGCTGAAAAGTTCAATCCTTGAGTTTCAAACTAGCTCTTCTCAAATGTAAGAGGCAAACAAAGCACTGACAAGACAACACAAGATAATTCTTAATGATATCTCTTATATGTGATAGGAGAAATAAGCCTGTTTCTTAAACCAAAAACACACCCACACATGATACATTAAACATAAGATTTAAATGTTTATCTAATTAAGAAACAGTGCTATCATTTTGGAATGGGCAGAGGGACCAAACAAGGTGAACTCACCTATATGCAAACAGATAAGCATCACAGTGTTAATAAATTGAAATGAAGCTTGAAAGAGGACTTCTATAGAAACTCACAGCAAAATCTTTTGGTACCAAAACCACATTATGAGAAAGAAGCATTTGATATACATCACGAGCAGAATGGCCAACAGCCAAAATAACTGCATCATATTCCATCTTCTGGCTGTTTACTCGTAATCTATCAGCTGAGTCAGATACCATAACCCCCAGAACATGTCCATCTTCTATAATCAGATCATCTACTCTTGCTCCAAACTTGATGGAGACCTAAGCACAGAAACAATGTTACTTGAATCACTGCAGACAAGTGCAAGAAGAAAGATTGCCATTGCATATGCATATATTTTCAATATAAAGAAGTTAGGAATGAAACTAACGCCCAACTCTTGTAGATGTTGCCGAAAGTTGCGAAGCAATGGAACCAATCTATCTGTTCCTAAGTGAGGCTTTCCATCAATTAATATGTTTTGTGGAGCTCCAAACTGCACTAGAGTTCTCATAACCTAAAATGAAGACCTTATGTCAGCCTTTCACATAAGTCATATAAGTTGGGGAAAAATGAAAACAATAGAGGTAAAACTATACAAAACAAGGTTAGTGTTATTTGCTTTCTTCTAATAGGCATTAAAACCTTCTCAATTAGAAAATTCATTATCATGATTGAAAAAGAAACTTTACATTTTAAGGTGGTAGAGTTCACAGTGATATCGGAGTTTGTCAATTATTATATTTTCAGCCATAAATGCAATTATAAATTTTCAACATTCTGGGGTGTTTTGAGAGTTGAGACTAAAAGTAAAATAGAGGTTTTACATGTAAAGTTGTAAACACAGCATTGAGAAAGAAATTAATGAAGCAAAGCAAACCAATTTTGGATCATATCAAAGTAAATTACAAAAGTGGTGAAAAAAATATTATTACACTAAGAACGTAACAGGTAATAAAGGGGAAAAAAACAAAATTTGATGAAAGAAATTTTCTTTAATTTCTCTTTGCATCATAGTTGCCAGTTGAATTGGTAACTTTGTGAACCAGCCTCTTATCCATACCTAACAACCAGTCAGACCAGATTGGCAGTCAACCTGGTCAAACTCATGAGTTTCTTGAAAACCCACTTAACCCAGTAATTAAACAAGTTAATTGAACCAGTGCCCAGTAGAATACTTTTTGCACTGAACAAGCTGAGATATCTAGAAGCCCATTTTTAACTTGAACACAACAAAAAGCTCTAAATAAATAGCCAAGCAAGAATAACTCTTCCTTCCATCTACCACAACGAGGGACTAGTAAATTATAGAATATACTCTCTCAGCTCAATTTGTCTGCTGGCTTGTTCCACAATGCACTCTATGTAAGCTTAGTTAACTCTTATTTGCCTGCAGCACCATGACCAATGCTACTCTTCCGAGACTCCAAAGGGCAAAAGGTAGTTTAGGAAAGGAGAAGAACCAGAGAAAGGAAGAGAACCCCTTGGAATGTTCATAGTGGTGCAAAGGAAAAGTTACTTCTGCTGCAACTTCTACTTCTGCCTTTTCTCTTCTTTAAAAGAGTTTAATGCTTCCATTAGAATTTAGAAATGCCCTTTACTCGTTAATCCCACATTATCTATATTTGAAATCTGGTATACTCTTCAATCAACTATTGTAATCTTTTAAAAGAATGTATAAGTTTAAAAACTTATTAAAGTACGTTTAAAAAAGTATTTTGAGGTAATTATGATTCTTATAATCATTTTTATCAAAATATAATGAGTATGAGTATCATTTTTTGTGAGTATATCATACTAGATTTAACTTAAAGTGTATATATATTAATTTTTAATTAAAAACATCAAGTCAAACCCATTCAACTAAACCCTGCATTGGTTCAATATCTAGTCCAGTTCTAATAACTATGCTTTGCATCACAGATCTCTAGTTTAGCCTAAAGCTAACAATTATACCTTAGGCAAAGTTGCGAAATATTGGATTAGATTTAAGAGCAATTCTTTATATCTTTATTATCAGGTTTTCCAATTATCATGACAAGTGTATAGTTTAATTGGAAAACCATATTATTTTCCGCAAAAACTATAAACTTGCTATGATATTATTAAATAACAATATACTTTTCATATTTTAATTGGAAAAACTGATAACAAAAATATAAGAAATTACATATAAGTTTTTTTCAATGTTATATCAAGGGTGATGTAGGACATGTCTAGTGATGTAGAACTAGTAGGAAAGAATAAAGAGGTGGATAGAGAAGAAAGAGGGCAAGATGTAGAGAGAAATAGAGGAAGAAGGAGAAGAAGGGAGGGGAAGAGACAGTAAATAAGCCAAGAGAATTTTATTAATAATCAATCAAATGCTACCCTAACCATAATTATTAAAGGCCTTATATAGAAAGATAACTCCTAATAAGATAAATTATTTCAAAAGTAAAAAATAATTATCAAAAGGATAATATAAGCCTAACAAAAGGATAGTTATTAAAGCCTAACAAAAAGATAATTAAATTCAAAATAAAACCAATTAAATAATTTTTAATTCCTATATTTATCTTTAATCCCTCATTTACAAATAATTAATAATATCTCTCCTAATATTCTCTTCCCATTCTTCATTATCTAGATTATTCAACTGTTATGTACAATCTGCTGATAATTTCCCTATATCTTGCCTTTGTATTAAATTAGGTGAATAAAACCCTTCTTTTCCTTTTCCCTCTTACTATTTGCGTGGCACAAGTAGCAGGAGATTCAACAAAGGCAGTAAACAAACAACCATCCAAAGGTTATTTAAAACCATGTAACCAGAAATTTGTTCATATTATGGCTAGATGATGCAGAACCAGAAGAGAGGAGGGGGAAGAGGAAGGAGAAAGAAGGAGATAATCAGAGAAAGAGAGGGAAAATTCAGAGAAAATTGATAATATTTTCAAAATGATCAGATTGATCCGTACAACTAGTGAGAGAAGTATTTATAGGGAGCCCGTAACATAAATAAAAATCAGAAGATAAAACAAAACATTTAAGTCTCTAAAAGTTCCAAGATGCATTAAATAAACTACAACTTCAAAAGTTCCAAGGTGCATTAGATAAACTACAACTTCCTAGGCATTGGTTTTCCTCTCCTAGAGTAAGTCTTCCACAATTTCCCATTTCCCCTAATATTTTCTTCCTATTCTCCATTACTAGGTCTTCCATATGTTTGTCAAATCCTAGCACTGGATTTTACTTAGATGGAATTAGCAACTCATGATACTCATAGTTTCTGCCAGAGAAAAGTTTTACTTCTTTATTCAGAGAGAATAAAAAGAAAAATTTATGTGATCAAACTTTGTTTATATAATAATGGGAACAGCAGCTCAGACAGAAGACAAAAACCTAAAAGCTATGTGGTGTTTCTGGAGGGGGAAGAAAAAGACTCAATTTCAGTTACATCTTTTTTCCTACCAAGTGTTGACATTCTTTTCAAAAGGTAACATGCCACACTTTTCACACCCATGAAAAGAGCCAAGCTCATATATTGGTCTATGACCATAGACAAAGGCAACAGCATTTTTTATTACTTAAATTCACAGTTCACACCAGTACTTAATATCAATATTTGGGTATCAGAAAACCATTCAGCATTGTTTTCCAAAGTTCTGCAAATAAATGGATCAGATAGACACATACATAAAATGCACATATCTACATCATAAATGCAAGGTATACACTAACCGCAAGAACACTGCCACTATTTCTTCCAATTCTAGTTACCAGCTTTCCATCACTCCAGGTACCTGCACCACCCTGCCACAAATAAGTCCTTGATAAAGTGAATAAATAATGAAACTTGCATGGGAGAAAGACTAGTTAAATAACAAAAAGCATCGCATCTTTAAATGAGCCCAACAACTTACTCATCATGTGGTCCACATGATGAATTTCATATGTATTTTAGAAGTTCTTAGGAATATATACATACATATATATATATATATATGTATGTCCTCACTGCTGCTTAGATGAGCATTATACATGAGGATCACTGGAATTATCTCTAGGAACATGACATGATATACTCTTTCCCTGTTATGGAGAAAATTCAAACTGAATCAACAAAGCTGCACAAATGGGACAACATGATACTCCCATATATTTGCTTTTTGATTAATTTGCATATTTGACAATAATATGGCAATCTCTCAACAACTGAAGGTAAAAGGAAGAAACTGGATGATTTTGTAAGTAGTGTTGAAAAATTCTGTTATCCAGAACTCAGAAGTGGAGTGATTTTGACTGAAACATCTATTATACAGTGACAACATAACATCTTTAAAGAAGCAAAGCAAGATGCAAGGTACAACCTCCCCAAAGCAGAAGTTGCTTTCTTTTTCTAAAATTCGACGAACAACCAGAGCACCAATATCACGACCCCTTTTTTCAACTGCTTGGCCTCTTTCTATCAAGGTTACATCTGCACCAAGCTCTGCAAGAACAAGAGCAGCAAACAGGCCTGAAGGTCCACTACCCACTACTGCAAATTTTGGTTTCCTAGTAGCTCGAATCTGATACAAGTCTCCTAAGAAAATGCTATTTCCTTCTTCACCGGTCACTACACCTTTATTATTCTCTTTGCAATCATGTATTATACTCATCAAATCACCAAAAACTCTTCCATCGTGCACGTGTTCTACAAGGCCAACTTTAGGCTCTAGCCGAGAGATGAAGTCCCAAGTTCGAGGCTCCAGACTGAGGAGTTTTTTTACATCCATGTCCACAGTATGCACAAATTTGGGCTCCTTTAATTTCTAAAAGGAATCAGTGAAACAAAATAAGTGGACTTCACTATCAATAACCTTTTATTACAACCTGAAAACAGATGAGACAATGATTTCACAATAAGGAAAGTCAAGTAACTGATTCAAAAATTTTGTACATCTGTCTAAGTATATATGCAGGCTTTCACTAAGTCCGTTTGGCATCCATGTTTTTGCATTTTTCATTTTGTGTGTAATTGTATAGATGCATGCCGGTATGCCACTGGAGTAAAAGTATTAAAGGTAAACAAAGAACTAAGAAATCTGAAAAGGCTTCGAAATGTATAAAAATCCATACCTAATTACTGGTGAAGAAGTAATAATCAAAACACAAAATGGATGAACTCATTAGTTTAAATCAGGACATAAAAGTTCAAAATTCTTCTCACAAGTAAATACAATTTAAATAACACATAATTTCATTAAACAATTAACTTCATAAAAAATTTATAAGCCTAAAGAACTTGGCAATTACTTAAGCACCCTCGCCAGATATTAGTATCTTGCATATCTCAAGATTCTTTTTTGAAGAGTAATTTAGCAAGAAAATAATTCAATAAACACATGTATGCGACAGTGCTGCATTGAACAAAACCTTCCTAGCATCAAATGATTTCCGAACAACCGAGAAAGCTTCACGCGGTAACAGTGAAGCAACCTGGCACAAGGATTGAAAATTGAACGTTAGCACACTTTACTAGCTTGTATGCTTCCATTTCACTAACGTTTAAAGCAAAAACTATGACAAAGGCAAAGCGAATACTGCATAAAACGAGAGAGTGCTTTGAACGAGAAGATACCGGAAATTGAGACAACACAGAAGAAGAACTTTACACAATCAATGGTGTTTAAAAACAAACAAATAAACAGAGCTCTCAAGGGCTTCACATTTTTCATTGACCCAAACTTTAGAAAAAAGATATTCCCAAAAAAGAAAAACTCAGAATTTACCGGGAACTCAAGAACTTTGGCAATTTCTTCAAGAAGCCCATCTGAAACATCGAGAAAATCCTTGCCAGGGTCCTTATCAACAGGAACCCCGAGCTTGTAGAGCCTCCATGTACCCTCAAACTTGTCCTTGTCCTTCAAGTCATGTAGAATTTCTTTATGCTTTGATTTTAGCTTCTTCTTCTCTGATGGGTACCTCTGCTTGCCGGTTCTCTTTGCACAGAGGATACGGAGTGTTTGGCAATGAGTATAAGGAAACCTTGTCGCAGGACTACGAGGAGGTTTAAAGTAGAAAGCACTAAGCTTGGAGGAGAGAGAAGAGGGAAGAATGTGCATGGCCGGTGAGACTAGCGAGAGCTGCACAGAGCGAGTCTGCAAAATTGCAAATTCGGATAGGAGGCCTTCCCAGTTACGAGATGAAATGAATAACGAGTCCATGAATCTGACTCGGAATCGGACTCAGTGTGATGATGTCCGTCGTTTATTTTAAACGCGAGATAGGGAAGCTTATCGTTTGCGCAAAAGTGCAAAACTCCTCTTACGATTGTCGTTTTACGTTTAACAGCTACTTCAATGGTTATTTATTTTTCAAAAAAAATTCAGACCTTAAATTTTAAAAAATTATTTTAAAAAAGACTTGATTGTAATTTTAAAAAAAATTAGTTGTAATTTTTAAAGAAATAAAATTAAAAAAATTTCAAAAATATCTTTAATTATTAATTTTTTCAACTTAAGGTCTTTAACTGAAAATTTTTCTGTTATTTAAGTTGACAAAACTTTTTAATTCAGTTGAGCTGACTCTCTGAAAAACAGCAAAGGAACTCTTCAGCTTTTTTACTCTTCAGCTTTTTTTTTTTTGGGAATCTATTGGGAGATATTAAATTTTAAAATAGACTTTTTTATGACAAAATTTAAAAGAGTTTTTTTTATAAGAAATTTTAAAAATAGAGTAGAATATAAGTTAAAGTATGAATTTTTTTTCCAAAAAAAATCAACTTGAAAATCTAATTTTTTTCATGTAAATTAAATTTGAAATATACCTTGGGAGTTAGGATTAGGATTATACCTATTTAAGATCAAATAACAAATTAATGAAAATAAATCAATGTATCACCGGAAATATTTTGCATTTTTTTAATTGAATTTATGGAATAATGTTTTTGAAGTTGCTTTAAACACACCCAAATTAAGTTGTTATACCAATATTTAAATTTAGAACTAAGACTAGTAATACCTGTTTCTATTTCTTCATCATAGAACATGTGCCTGTTCGTCTTCCAAAGATAGAGTGATTTCAATATCCTCTAACCAGAGGCCTGATGGAGGAAATGGAGAGGAAAACATGCCAATTAAAAAAGGTTTACCCTTCGTTCCTCCACCAACTCCGATGACACTTAATTGTTAAGATTGATAATAAGTAAAATTTATTTAGATGCTAGCATCTTTCACTCAAAATATGGTGTATCGATTTTTTTTTATAATAAATTTTTCATATAGTTAGAAAGGGATAAACATAAAGTATGAGGTTAAACATTAGAGAAAAAATATATGTATATGAGAATGTATAGGTCTCATACCCCACTCTATCCTCTCTCTCATTTTTGTCAGGCCATTTTGGCCTTTTTTTTTTTTAATTAGAAAAATTAAAGAAATCAACTTCTCTCCCTGACTAGATGCCATGTTTCTACCAAGGATAAGAGAGAAGTTGAACCACTCGCCCTATATTATCTCTCTTTAATTTTATAAAAAAATTTACAATTAGAATTTTTGAAGGATCTAAACTTAACTTAATAGAAATTTTTTTAAATAACCTAATTATTTAATGGTGAAATGTAAAAAATATATATTTATTATTATTATTTTATTAAAAAAACCTAATAATAAAGGCTTAAAAATGACACTTAAATTTGTATCATAAACTTTATATTGAAGATACATCTAGAGTGAGTCAATAGTTGTTTTGTACTAAAAATGAATTTAATGCAATTTTAATTTTAAAACTTGACTAAATTATTTACTTTAATAATTTCAAATGAAGAAGTAGATACTTACTTAGTTTAAGTACAAATAAAAACTTGAAAATGAAGTTTGAATGCAATAAACAAGTTTTAGTTAACTGAAATTGGAATTAATCAACTGAAACCTAATATAATAATTAGTGTTTGCCAATTTATGGAACCAGTAGGTCAAATGAAGAGAGCAAGGATAAAAGAAGGGACCAAAAGTTATAATGATTCGAATCTTTGTCCTACTTTTATTCCCCTTGAATTTTAGAAGATTTTTTTGAGCTCAAATTAACAATAATAGGAAGCTTCGTTTTCAATCCTTGCCATAGATACACACTATGTTTAAGCTCATCTAAAATTATATAATACTTTGATTTTATATAAGTTTATCCAAAATTTTTCTTATAAAAAAATTTTTTACTTAGCTCATTATAAACATACTTTCCTCACATTAGAAAAAAATTTTAAGAAATTGGAATGGATTTAAGAACTTGTATCAAGAAGGGATTATGATAAACACGCTTCAAAAATTCTCAAGAGCTTGATTCAACTAGAGGTTAAGCTCAAAAAACAAAAAACAAAACAAAAAAGATGAAGAAGACAAAGAAGACTACAAAGTAAATTGAATTTACTCTCGTAGCTTCTATCTCTTCCTTCTCTTTATACTTTCCTTTTTATAGTTTCTTTGAAGCTAGCCTTCGAAACTTCTTACCCTTGCACTCTTGGAGAGTAGCCTTTCCTTGCTAGGTAGCTCTTGATACTTTGAAGAAAATGGAGGCAAGGGTATAGTGCTTTTCACTTTATATGGAATACTGGGGAAAGTTTTTAAAATTTCATTTCCTTACTTCTTTTCTTTGATAGAGGGTGAGAAAATGTCTAAAATTCTTATTGTTTGAAGAATAAGATAATATGTCTACTTATAGAGTTAGAGAAAAACTGCTCTAATAATGTCACTTGCCATCTACCAACATTAATTACAATGATTTCTAATATCGTAATAGAGAGGTTAAAGAATATGAGCATAAAGAATAAAAGCATAAAGACTACCTTTTTCCATATTAATCTCATAAAATGTGCAACAAATGCTTCATTAACTGTTTCAAGGAAACATAGAAAGAACAAGGCAAGAAGAAATATAATAATATTTTTTCTTTTATGAAGACGTGACAAAAGTTTTAATTTGATTACCCATTCTACTTGATGTAAATATTTTCTTTTATGTCTTAAATGTAGTTGCTTTATAATTATATTTTAACTCATTTTGCTTCATCCAAATTTATAGACACATTTATTGTCAAAGAGAAACAATAAGGAATTATATGCATATTTTAACTTCTTTTTAAATAAATAAACATACTTAATGCTATTTATGAAAACTTTAATATATTTTGTTATCATCAAAATATTTAAAGAACAATTATGAAACTTTTAGAGCCAACTTATATCAAAGGTTTAATTCCTACCCTTGTCACTTTTATGTTCTATCACTTGATACTTTCAAGGCTTCAAGGCTTGCATGGTGACCGAAACCAAATATTAAAAAAAAATTATTGAAGTGAGAACCCTATAGTCTTTACAATGTTAGCTTCATATAAAGAGATCAATATAAAAGGTGAAAAATGATATCTTGAGAACAAAAGACACCTTGATTAGATTAATGGAATAGTATGTCAGGCTCATGACAAAGTTTTAACCTAAAACAGTAACAACAAATCTACTTTAATGGTTGGGTTAACACAAAGCTACTATATGGTGCGAGGTGGCAGAGTGAGCCTTTTGCTACAACAGTATGCCTCTATCAATTCTCGCCATTTGCATCCTGTGACTAGTAGAAATCATTGATCTTTTTAGACATACAGTAAAGTCAAAATGAAACTTTCTGGACAATAAGAAGAAATTTAGCCATTTAAGGTTTGTTAAGAGAATCAAGATTTTAATTTCGACATTTTTCTTTAATGTAGATTTAAATAAACTGAGTATGTAAAGGTAATAAACTATATGATATCAATGTTGGCTTACTTTAATCGCCAGTACAAGGGCACATATAGGAGCCCACTAGGTAATATTTAGTTACATGAATCACTAAACAGCACTTCATACATGAGTGACACTTATCTAGATAGATAAACTTCAACATTCTAAGCACATATACTAATATTGATCTTGAAAACCTAAAAGCCCAATAAGTTATGAATGTAGACACTTAGAAAAATTGAAATTACTTTTCCAACAATTAATGCCTTTAGCTTGCTTGTATTAAGCCCAGGATAGGAAAATAGACTCATACATCTCTGTGGTGCATGCATGCATGTGTGTGCAGGCGAATTCAACCAATACAAGAGAGAGAAAAAGTGTTATTTAAACAAAAACCCTAAACAAAAATTAAAAAAAAAAAAGACTGTCACTAGAAGACCATCATGTTATCTTAAAAATTTTATCAATTCATTATATTTCTGTCAATGATCACTTGACCTATAAAAAGATTATTCCTCAATATGTGAATTGCACTTTGCAAGACTAGAAAGTGTAGTTCCATGAAGAAATCTTTAGGTTTGACTAGTGCAGCTCAGTAGGACATTCGATACATGTGGTGAAAACAAATTTTGAACAAAGACAATAATTCCTCACTAGAGATTAGGCATATATTTTATACAAATAACAAGTGCAAGCATAAGCAACCATATGGTGCTAATAAGTTATGTCAATTGCTATATTAATTCCCGCCCCTTTTTTTTTTTAAGGGGGAAGGAAACCCTAGGAGTATGTTTATAAGTAAAACTAAAAATTTGGTTCTATTGCAAAAGTTGACAAGAGCATATTTATGACTCACCATGTTAGAAGTAAAAGTGGGCAAGGCAAGTGACCTCTAAATTGTAGTAGTTGTTCATGCATAACAAATAACGTAATATCAGACAAGGATAACTTTATAAAATAGAAATCTATAACTAACTAGAACTAGAAGGAGATTTTCTAAACAACTAGGATTAGTATGGGCTCCAAAGAAACAAAAAATAAAAAATTTGAAAAATCATCAACACTTTAAAAATAGTAAATTTACAATAATTTTAGAGTAAAAAACAAACTCTCCATTTATATATATATAATAGATTTCCTAATTTGGAAGTCAAAAATAGAACTTGATGTGATAATTAAAAGGACAAGACATAAATAAAGTTTCCTCTAGCATATTGTTCTAAACATTCTCCTAAATGACTTATATCTCATCTCCTCCATCAATTTAAAAAATGAAGCATAACCACAAAAGAAAGTTACTCTTTCTCCACATAGACTTCTCGTACTAAAACGGAGTCTAACACAGCTAATTTTTTAAAGTTTGTCAAATGGGTTAATTATCAAAAATTTAAAATAAAATGACAATAGGTATATAACTAGGAAGGATGGGAGAGGTAAGCATAAGATAGGCACATTTTCTCAAGGTTAGTGCCACAACAGCATCATTTTTAACTTGAACAATAGAAAAAGTTGATGGAATTTGTCAACATTTATGATATATAAGTCACACAATAAACACAAACTTTTAAGGGTAAAAGAGATTAAAAATGAGTGAAAGAAAGAGACCAAAAAGAGTCAGATATCTTGTAAATGCTGGTATTTTCAAGAAATATACAAAGAAAAAAAATCACATAAGTCATGTTGTAATAGTATTTTTTGATCGACTAGTGTTCTTTCAACTTCTGCTTTATGTCAAGAATTTTATCAGATGGCTGGCACTAGATAAAGTACATTGTCTCATTACGCTTAGCACGAATGTACATATCCTATCGTGTAATCACAGTCATATTAGTCAAAATTTTTGATAATGGATGAAAGATACTTGTATATAATTATAGCTTCTAGGTAGAATTTTAATGTAATACATAGAAACAAAGTCTTATATATAAGGGAGATTAGCATTAAAATGGCATCCAACACTTAACCTATCTTAAAATATTATAGCGGCTTTATGGTTTAATACTATTATGTTAATGAATATCAAGATGATGCCTCTAAAAATTTTTAATGAAATCATATAATTAGTTAGCTTAGAAAGATAGGCAACAGTTATTTTCATATGCAAACCAAAAGACTATTATATAGCAAAATTTCAATTGAAGTACCAAATCAATTTAATTCCTTTGATATTTTTAAGATTTAATCAAAATTTACACAAGCTATAAGTATTAACACGTTAAAATATGAAAGAATTTTATATCATGCTCTACTATTAAATCCAACACAAGTTTCAAGGATCTAGAACCAACACGAGTTGTTTGGGTTTGAAATTATAATTTATCACCTTTTTTTTAATTTCTCAAGCAAGAATGAGAAACACACTTTTTCTGCTTATTTCATTTCCTTTTACTCTTTCTAACCAATTAATATATAATACAAACAATGTACATTTTCATCTTTTACAATCATTCTTACAACTTTCCCTCATTTTGCTCCAAACAAGTTCTCAAAGTACTATAAACCGATTCTTATATGGATTTTGAAGCAATACTCTACTCAAACTTCCATCGACCCACTATAAAAACAAAGCCTCCACTTTCTAGATATTAAAACCCTTAGGCTATGTTTAGGAGTTTATGAAGGGATGAAATGTAAAGGAAAATAATGGAATGGAATGGGATAAAGTGAAGTAGAATAGTAAATTATGTGTCACTCTATTGTTTGAAAGTTTATTGAAGAAAATGTCAATTCAAATTCTCTATCCCTAACAAAGATCGGCATGCCATGCCCATCTCATTTGGATTTTTCAAATTTGATCTTAACAACTTAGATTTTAAATTTTCTTTTCATATTTTGACCTTTTTTAATTTTGAAAAATGTGAAAAATTTTGAATCATTCAAATTAAATTTGAACAACTCAAATGAGTCTTTGCTATGGGTAGAAAATCCAAGTTGGAAGGAATAATTAATAAAATGGAATGGCTTATAAATCATTTTTCTAATATTACCCTTATGAAATAAACCCATACACAATAGTATATTAAAGTATGATATATATTTATATTTTTAATATAAGTGCAAATCATTGACCCCCTAATTTGAAAGGATACAAAAATTAAATTTTTGGTTAAAAGTTGTCATTTGCTATTCCATTCCACTGTTAAAAAAGTCTCAAAGAGTGGCCCAACCCACTTTAAACACTCCACTCTATTCTAGTCCATTTCATCCATTGTCATCCATTTAAGCACCATCTTAATATATTAGAGAGTTTTCAACATGTTCAATATGTTTAATATAATATAATATGTCATCCATTTCAATATGTTCAATATAATTAACTGCATTGATGCTACAAATAAACCCATTACTTAAATAAAATTCTCTAAGCCAAATGCAAAATGAAAAATGTAATTTCTACCAAATGTTTCCACTAATTGCCATAGTAGCTTTCTCCAAGACCATAAATAAGTTAAGAATTAAACTTGTTCACACCCAAGACCTTAAAATGTTGATTAATAAACATAAATAACTTTGGTTTGAAGGAAAGCAATTGAGAGAAGTGATGAACATAGCTACATACCATTTAGTTCGCTTCCATTGCTCCTTCTTGGCAAGGAAAATTTATAGGCATTGCAGTTCAAAAAATTGAACAATGAAATTGAAATAGTGAAAAGTTTTTTACCCAAAGAATAAAAAGAACTCTTTGACCATTCTTGTTTGAAGCTAACATTTCAGAATGAAGGGAAGTTGGTGGGGATGATTAACTTCAATTTTTGAAAAAAAAAAACTTTAAAGAAATAAATGAAATGAGCAAGTTTGGCGCAGGGAGAAAACAAATGAAATGGAAATTAGAAACGAGGTCGAAGAATACAATTTTAACCTTTGTCTTCCCGAGAAGAGTTTGCATTGTCAAATTCTGAATAGGTACTGGTTTTTCACAGCTCACTTACAGAGGATTAGTGCTCGAATAGGTACTGTTTTTTCTCGAGCTTAGCCAGAGGACTTTGTCAACTTATTTTGTGTTAGAGCGTAAATCATTGATTAAAAGAATTTAGGTTAAATTAGTATTTTAACCCTTTCATTTTATATTAAAAATTTAAATTATTTTTTAAATTTAATAATTGCGTACAATAATTTTTAATCTTTTTCTCGTTTTACTAGCTAAAACTTTTCTTATCCATTGTATGGCCACTATCAACTAATGCTTTTCTTAGAAATGGCGCGTGTGTTTGATATAAGAAAAGAAATAGATATTTATTTTATTTTTATTAATTTTTTAAATAAGAGTATGACGATTATTTTATTTTTAAAATTATTTTTAATCTATTTTTTATTTCATTCATTCCTATTATGTATATCAAACGGATCGCTTTTTTTTGGTACCAAATATATATATAATATTTTTTATTAAAAAATAAAGAAGATTTATGTAATTTCGCATAGAAGATAAATAGATATAATTTTTCTAAAACGTAATCTTACGACCTTATTTTAAAAAGTATTAGAGTTAAAATATTTTCTTTTTTGCAAAGGTTTAACTTATTAGGCTATTCATGATTTCCATTCCCAAACGAGACTTGAATACTCCTTATTTAGCTTCTAAGCAATGAGAATTAAGTTATGAGAGAGAAATGCACTGTTTGATTCACCTCTGCAAAGAGCAACAATGCCACATTACATCACATTCGGGTGTTTGGTTCAAAGAGAGCCAATGCGACTCAATCGTAGCTGCAATTTACTGGCTTGATTGTAGCACAGGAATGTAATCCTCATTTGGAGCCAAAAATTGATCATTGCCCCTGGTCTGTGGTTCTTGTCATTCCTCATGTTCTTTAATCACTGCACCAGCTCTTGTCACCCCTCGTGTGAAATACCGTCCCTCGTCGACGACGGATCTGCACAGAGTGATAATCTCGTAGACCATAAGAACCATAAAGTGGAGAATAAATACGCGATACTTATGCCCAAGATGTTAGTTTTGTTCAATGGGTGCTGTGTCTCTGGCAAGGTTGTGCCCAAGCTCGCTGCTTTTGTAGGGTTAACGCATCTACGACGTATCTGAAGCCCAAGGTAAAGTAGACACTGAAAACAACTTAACGGCGTCGGATCTCGCACATAGTTGGGGTGGTTCACAGTGGTTAGGATGCCTCCACCGATGATCTTTGACGAAGATCACTGACATGGCCACAGGAACCCTCGAGGAACACCTCCGCCCTTGCCCGTCGAGGATAATTGTTTGAAACTGGAGAAAAATTTTTTTTTTTAGCGTAAGTTAATTTTATTTTTTTAAATTTAAAGTATTTTTGTTATTTATTTAGTCTTGTATCCTATTCCTTAACTAATTTTATCCAACTAAATAGCAAATGCAAAGGTATTCTTTTTCTTTTAATGTCAAAGGATCAAAGTAAATGTAGTTACAAAACCATTCTATTTATGATTATATAACAAAAGATTCACTAAGCCAAACAGACTCAAAGAAAGAAAAAAAAAAATCAAAGTAAGTAGGATGTATTGGTGTGTCACATACAATTTTTTTTTAACCTTCTAAAGTATAAAATTAGTAAAATGTATTTAATGTAAGAGAAAAAAAAAGGAGTAAGTTGAAAGATAGAAAGTAAGTTATATATATATATAGTCTTACTCTTTGTGTTACACATTTTCTTTCTTTCAAAGTACTTTTTAGATTTTATACTTTACAAAATTCAAATTTTATTTTTTCTTCCTCTTACTACATCCGGTGTAGTTACTGTACTTGGTCGAAATCCAAATAAATGAGCAAGAGTGTTGCTTTAATTATGTGTAATAAATATTTATTAGTGAGTTTATGTATATGGACCATATATAACATCTTAGACTCTCTTAAAGAATTTTTATTAAATTTTTGCGCTATTCGTCTACAATAAAATATATTGTGAGTATTAAAAAAAATTAAATGTATTGATACAATTATTAATGTATTCTCGTTGGAGTAATAATAGCTTGGCAATGTGCTATAACATTCACTAACAATTATGCAATATATTGTGACATTTCACTAACATATTGGTAAGCAATTACTAATGGTTACAATGCGTAATTACTAACGCCTTAAGTAACGTTATTAGCACAATACAAAGTGTTATTAATTACACTTATGCATTAAGCACAGTCTAGAATTTGCCTCTAAATAAATTATGATTCTTGAGATTTTTTTTTTTTTTAGTAGTAATAGCATGGGTGATGTGTTGCGGCACAATGATAGTAAAAAAGTGAAAAGCATTGACTAGGACAAAAAACGTAAACAAATTTACAATCACTTTCTATGATGTTTTGTTAAATTATATTCAATGCCTCTTTTGTTACAAAACTATCATTTCATCTCCTAACATTATATATATATATATATATATATATATATATTTACACATATGTAGCCAAAAAAAAAAAAGTTTCCATTTTTTTGGTCAACAAAGTTAATCTTTTACTATTTACATGTTTTCTCTGAAGCATGAAAACATTGTTCTCTCATTTTCCAATATATTGTTAATTTTTTTCCTCTATTATATTGCGTTTTGGCAATGTATGCTACTTGTTTGTTTGTTAAAATGTAACCAAAGTTATGCATAATTGCAATGTTGAACTCTATCATATTTGGAGGGAACATATTTTATGCAAAAAATTAATTTTATAGCAAAAAAGTAAATAATATGAGAGATTTTTGCAACATATATAAAATATAAAGACAAACTGATATATCTGGAACAAAAAGAATATCAGGTATAACATGGAAGACATAGTTTTCAATCAAAATGGAACTGTTGAAAACACGAAGGAGGGAGGGGCTTTGGAGAGGTAGACGGTGCAGCCTACCTTAAAGAAGAAAGTTACATGGGAGAGACAATACCTTAGAAGAAAGTTCCGCGGAAGAGATAAGAAGCAAAGAATGTTTTCATTTCGTCAATTGCGAAGTCAAAGACAACATTTTCAACCCAAATAGAGACTGGTTGAATACATGAAGGAGGGAGGGGCATTGTCAGAGCAGACAATGCAACCTCGCTTACATGCATTAAACGGGGCAGGCAAAAGTTCATACCAACGTTATTCGATGACATATCGACAGTATTCAACTTTGAAGTTATGGCATCGTGGCAGATTTTAATGTTGGGACCAAATCTTTTTTTGGCCTAACAATTTTGAGACCAAATCAAAATAATAGTAAAGTGTACGGATTAATTGTTTTTAAAAAAATCAATTACAGGAATAATTTTGAACAAAACTACCAAATGCATAACTTTCCAATGTTATTAATTAGGCAGTTACATAGTTGAAGGGCTTTATTCATTTTCTTGATTTGCTCGTACGAAGTGGTTGAAGGCTCATAACTACTCTTTCCACGTCCTCTTCGTCTTCTCCAGACCTCGCAGAGCCACCATGGGCACCACGTCCTCCATGCTCACGCAGTATGACATTGAAGAGGTCCAGGAACACTGTAATCACACATGTAATTCACCATTTCGCGAGTTTCAGACACTTCCTTCTTCTTTTTTTTTTTTATTCCCCCTTGATTTTTATTCCTTGGGCTATTAATTGATTTCGATTTCTATGTAGTCACGCAGCAGGAGATAGTTTCTTTATACCAGAGGTTCTGTCAGCTTGATCGCAATAGCTGCGGTTTTATTTCTGCTGATGAGTTTTTGTCTGTGCCAGAATTCGCTGTAAATCCTCTCTCTCAGGTTTTCCTCTCTCAATCCCTTTTTACATTCATTTGAATTTAAGGGTTCATTTGCTTTGTATTCTCTCGGTGCATTGTGGCAATTAAAGGGTATGATAAATTTGGCAGAGACTGTTAAAGATGCTGTATGGATTGAACTTCAAGGAATTTGTGGCTTTCTTGTCTGCATTCAGTCCTCGCGCGACCTTAGAAAACAAAATTGAATGTAATGAACATGTCTGAGACCCATAAAAAGGCATTCGAATCCTTATATAAGTGATTATTACACTTTCTACTGTTGAATTATCATATGGGTGCTTTTTTTTTTTTCCAGTTATTTTCAAGGTATACGATACAGACTGCAATGGAAAAGTATCATTCAATGACATGTTGGACGTTTTACGGGATTTGACTGGACAATTTATATCTGAACAACAGAGAGAGGTGAAAAATTACTGGAACTTTATACTGCTATGTAATTTTTCTCTGTTCTGCGCACTGTATACTTCTTGAATGTAAGAAATGAATTAATCCTTTAATAACACATCTATAATTCTTTACAAAGGAGAACTCGTGTGTTTATTTATTGCAGTATTTTGATCAATCAGTTTATCATTGAGCCTATATGACATCAAGAATAAAACCTGAACTTTTGTCTGCCACTTTTCTGCCTTTGGAAGAGTTTTTAAAATTGATTATTTTAAGGGATAAAATAATACCAATAATAGATATAAAAAGACTAAAGAGTAGGGACTAGGGACCACAATATGGAGTGGTACACTGCTAAGCTGAAACAAAGAGCAAGAGACAACATGTAACTTGAAGATATGTGGTAAGTCTTTCTCTGGAAGCTTGGTCACGGTCACCTTTCTAAGATTCTGAATTTTTAGGTCTAACTGTAGTTCTCGTTACTAATAAAGAGCAAAGAATCTTCTATTATATTGCATGTCTTTTTTTATTAAACAGAAGTAAATACATTTTTAACAAAGAAAAATACATATTTGAAGTGCATCAGCTCAGTTGAAAATGTGTACATGAGGTTGGGAATTGAAATTTCCAGGAGGATATCAGTTTACATTTCAATTTCCAAAGTTAAATCAGGATAATGGTGATCTGCTGCTAATTGCCTCTTTTGCATTTGGTTCCTTTGTAACTGATACAGCAAGTTCTAACACACGTCCTTGAGGAAGCAGGCTATAAAAAGGATTCTTTGTTCGTCTTGTCTGACTTCATGAAGGTACTAAAACAACTAACATCTAGCATGACTTGCATCACTGACATTTTCACAAGTTAAAGTAGATCAACATTTTGATGGGCAAGTGAGGATGGTTTCTCTGCTTTATTTTATATCTTTTTCCAACCTAGATATTAATGTGTTATACGTTAACCTTAGTCTATTATTATCTGACTTCTTACTACTGCTGTGATCATGTTTGTTTATATCAAAGACATGAAAAAACTTTGCTGAATATTTGCCCAATGCAAGCTATGGCGTAGACACAGTTTTTAGGACTAAGATTATGAAATAATATTTTGAGGATCTTGAATGGGAGTTCCATTTGTTGATCTCTCATGATAATTGGCATGTACAGTTGTCTAGATTATTGCACATACACTAGCTCGCAGTTGGAGAGGCAATAATCACCTACCTCCACTGCCAATTCCATGGTTTGATAGCAAGTTGAAGTGTTAAACCAACTTCAATTTTTTCTTCTGGTGCCCATAACAAGCATAATAAGTGATGCTTATCTTTGTTAAAGGGCATGATATTATCATTCATGACGGTCTGAGGTTAACCGTAGTGAATATATGAATTCTGGCTTGTAATTTGTGTACTATACAAGGTTAAGAAGCATAAGAGGGTAATAATGGCGAATTTATGGCCGTTTGGTTCTATGCATGCTGAACTCACCCTACTGCTTCCTGCTTGGTATTTGTAAGTGTACTATCTTTCGCATGAACAATGCATGATTGATATTGATACATTGTTTTCTGCTAACAGATTCTTGGCAACTCGGGTTTGAAGATGGAAGTCGAGGTTCATGTGGATTAGAATGAGGGTAACAATTGTCACAGAATTTCTCTAAGTATACCGCAACCAAACTCACAGTCCTGCTTCCCTGAGTTTGATGTAGGTGTTTCTTGATCCTGGTATTTATTTAGTTCTTCCTCTTAGTGGTTGATATATTTGGTGATAATCTAATTACTCCACAATAGCATAGATGGTATGATCCTCAAGAACTCATTCAGCGTTTTATCGTTCTATCTGTGAAAACGATGTTTAAAATTAAAAAGAACCTTTTTGAAGTCTGTGACAAACCTTGAATTATTCACTGTGAAGTTTGACTGTTGATAATATTTCCTATTATGTTGAACTGGACTAGAAGTTTTGTCTCATGAACTGACACAGGTTCTTGAAGTAAATCTATTCTGTCTATATGTACTTTTTTATTCAGATTTAAAATATTAAAAACAACTACACCTGAAGATTTAAAGGATACCATTTTAGTTTGCCCTTATAAGAAGAAAAAACATCTTAAGTAGAAAGCTCTTATATTAAACACTTATAAGCCTGTGCAACAAAAGAGTAGATGAAAAAACAATTCGGGTGACAAGAAAGAAAAAAAAAACCAAAAAAAGGCTTAAATATATTTTTGATCCTTCTAGTTTCATAAAAGTTATAATTCCCTTTTAGTTCAAAAGCAAGCAATATTACCCTCTCGTTTTCTAAAATAATCCAACTCCGCCATGTTACATATCCATTCAAAAATGACATCAAGTTTAACAATTTATTGATTAAGACACCAAATGTGAGTATGGGTAAATGGTACTCGGTTAATAAATGACATCTAAATTAGTATTTTGTTAAATAGGGCATTAAATTTTGGATAAATGATGTGATAGAATGGTAAAATTCTATTATTTTAAAAATACAAGGGTAACATTATTTATTTCAATTTTAAGAATAAAAAAACTTTTATGAAATTAGATAAATAAAATATGTATATAAGCCAAAAAAGAATACTCAACTTGTACACGATAACTTGAAAAAAAAGAATAGATCAAATTTAAGATTCTGAAACTTCCCTCCGATAGATCATACCTAATGGTTTTTTTTTAATTGAAATTCATTTGAATTTGTTGTAAGGTTAAAATGGTAGCTGCTTAGGTCTAGAATCCTTTGCAGTACAGAAGAGTAGGATGTTCTAGTTGATGAGGTAGTAAGTCCCATTTGAGCCTCATCTATTCTCTATTAGACACGTCTAGTCTAACAGTGGAAGGGATCCATTTTGGATTTTTTAGGGCACAAGAAAAATAAAAGAGAAATGGAAAATGTTATATAATATTTATTTTGTTCTTATAATTATTATTTAATATTATTTATTAATTATTATTCAATCATTAAAATTATTTTTTATTTATAAAATTTATTTTTATTTTTATTTTTATTTTTATACTTAATTTTTTAGTACTAAATAAGTTATAATAATTTTTTGAAGAGAAAAAATAACAAGGATGTTAGGAGTAAAAGCATTAGAAAGGAGAGTAAATTAGAGAAGAAAAAAAAATTAAAATCCTATTTGATAAGTTTGAAGTTGATTCCATTACCCATGCACCAACTTGCCTTGTTTTCCACCGCGTTATTAATAATAAATTACTGTTCACTGGGAAAGAGGAGGTAAAATACCATTTGCCTCACCTAACATAAATTTTTGAATTAAAATTAAAAATAAATATCTTAATATATTTTTTTATTATTTATAATTTTAAAAATATTTTAAATTAAAAATATTTTTTCACACAAGTAGTATTATAATTATTTATGCAATTTTTGTATTATTTTTATTTTACTAAATATATAAATAAAAATATTTTTATTTTTTTATGTCATACTAAATATAATATAGAACTCTAAATTTCATTCCATTTTTATTTTTATTTCATTATAAAATCTTTCATTTTGACGTAGCTACCTTGGTTCGCGTCTAATAATGGTCAGAGGATGAAGTCATTTGCTGAACTCCCAAGCCAAATTTTGTTGGTATTTAACCTTCAGGATTTACTTGGATATTTGGAGTAAAAAGAAAGAAAGGCTAAAAAAAAATTGATGATAAAATTTTACATTGAAAAGGGGGAAAAAACTACTTAAAAGGAATTTAAGGATTACTTTTTATTTATTGGAAAATAGAAATCAAATAAGGAAAGTCAATAACTTCTCGTTTCCTTCCAACTCACCTTGCTTCCGCACGAGAGAGAGAATAAATTAGTACGGCGAGGACTTTGTATGTACGTTAAATGGGAGTTTAACATGACATATAAACATTTTCTCCCTACTTGAATTGTGGTATATGGGAAATATGAATGAGATAAATTCTTAGCTATACTGGATTGGAAAAAAATTTATAAATATTTTTTTTGTAATTTTATTATTATTTAATTAAAATAATAAATATATGATTTTTTAATAATAAAAAAATATATTCTTTACAAATAAATGTATGATATAAGTTGGTAAGATTCTTTCTCATAGTCTTGAACATCATCCATGTTAATATTAATATAAATATTAACAATATTTACTTAAATTAACAAATTATAAGGAAAGAAACGAAATTATATTTAAGTATTCTAGTTGTATTATGATTTCTATTTTAATATCATAATACTAGATAGGGCTAAGATTAAAAATATATATTTAAAATCTAATAGAAACGTGAATGCCCTTTTAAACATTTTAAAATTATAAAAAAATAATTGCTTTTCAAGCATTCTATAAAATACTTCTTAAAAGTTACTGTGACTTTAAAAAAATCATCATAAAAGAATTTAATCAGATATAAATTAATTTTTTTTTTTGGTTAAAAAACATCATTTACAAAAATTGAGTTTTCAATAACTCATCAACTTATACATTACATCTACTTAAAATTCTAAGGATAGAGATAGAGGTAAACAACTATGAGAGATGTCATATATATTTTTAATATTTTCATCCTAATTTTATAATCCAAAGATTACTCTATTGAGGGAGTCAAGCTAATAATAATTGAAAAAACAATTGACTGAATTGTTAAGATTGGATTAAAACGACCAAAGAGTTGGTTTAAAAAAGAAAAAAAAATTGCGTATAATCCTCCCAAATTATAATATAGTTACAATTTTAGCACGCAAATTATAATATATGTCACGATTAGATTATTGTAAAGCAAGCGTTTGCGTTGAATGAATTTTCAAATATTTAATAATATTCTATTAAAAATGCATGTATTAAATTTGTAACTTCCTTAGAATATTTATATTAATATATAATATTTTTTTGTCTCTTAAACCATATATTAATATAAATAACTTCTTGTTATTTTCAAAATTTTCAGTGGTAGATAATAGATAACTGGCAGTTAAAAAAATATAAAATTTTTCTATTTTTATTTTAAAATAAAAATAATTTACAATTTCAAACAAAAATAAATAATAAATTGAGAGATGTCAACCCCCTAACAAATATAAAGAAAAAATTTATATGTAATTTTTAAAAATTTTTAATAAAAAATAACAATTATATAATATTTTTATAATAATATAATAATTATATACAAATCAATCTAATATAACTAAATTTTTTATAGGACTAGGATTGGTGGCCACGTGCACCGAGTTCGAAGAAACCAAAAAAATTAAAATTTTGAAAAACAATTATTTTATCATAAATATCTTAAGAATAGTAATTTTGCAATAAAAATAAAATTTTTAATATATATATATATATATATTTAATGATTTTTTAAACGTAAAAATTGCATCTAAGCCTAACGGTAAAAATACTGCGTAACTACTGCATTAATTTGGGAGCTGCAGGAGAAGACCCAACATATCTCTTACGAGGTTTTTGTTTGACTGTCAGCGTCTCCATCACTACCATTTCTCCTCTAGTTTTTCTGCGAACATTTAGCCTCATTCCGTCGCGAAACTGGGATCAAACACATGGGCTCGAGGAATACTACCATCGCAACATCAGCAGGAAGGTTCATCCTCCATCTGTGGAAGCTTGACTTGACCCATTTGACTATTTTAAACTAGGTGGTCGGCAGAACATGGTTGCTTCTGGACCGTACACACTAGCTGTTTGAAACAATGCCTCAATGATCGATCCCATGCCCTAAGGATTAAGGCGAAGGCAGATATCTTCTGGATTTTTCAGACAAAAAGTGTGTTTGTTTGTTTGTTTGTTTTTTTTTTGGTTTCTGGGTTCTTTCGTAGCCTTTGTCTTAATTTCTGGGTCCCCTTTTGGTGTAAATGACAGAGCAATTTGAGCGAATTTCCAGAAGGTTGGTGACATGAAACGGAAATGGACAAAATCGAAAAATATTTAGCGTCCGTGTGCTTCGTTATACGCCAAATTGGAAGGTAGATTCGGGTTTCCAATCTTTTTCCTTGTTCTTAAAATGTGGGCAGCTTTTATATGATTCTTTCTCCGTACACATACCATACCCTCATTTTCTTCTCCTCTTTTCTATCTTTTCTTTCGGACCAAACAGATTCGTTGGCGTTTCTAAAAGAGTAAACTCCTTTCTGCAAAACCCAAGTTTTAATTTTTGATTCTGATCTTTGTAGTGGCTGATTTTTGTCACTGGTTTTATCTGCGTTAAGGTTCATATCTCTTTCCGATCACCAGATACTTCACTTTCTTCCCCTTTCCTCTCGGGGCGATCAGTGTGAAAGTTATTCCTCTTCACTCAATATTGTCTGAAATTTTTGAATCTGATCATGCAATTTTTTTTAATTCTCCGCAAGTTTTCCTAAAGGTACGATCAATTATCTGTTTCTGAGACACAGCACATGGAGTAGACTCGCAAATCTTGCTTTCCTCTCCTCTAAAGCACCTTGTCATCTTTAAGATTTATGTGTATTTGTGCCACCATGTTCGTTTGGTATTTTTTGTAGCGAAATATTAATACTGTCAATCACACACTGTCACGTGTCAAATATTCATGCTACACTTCAAATAAGACAGACAGTTTAAATTAGATTGTATGGGTTTGTGACTTTGTGCCAGTTCCCTGTTAAGTGTCCATACTTTTTAGGAGGCCTTTGGTAACATTGCGACTTCATAGAATTTAGTGGACATTGTTGTTGGTATATTGTTATCTTAAATGACGGTTATCATACGACCACATCATTTTGGGTGGTATCTTGAAAATTCATGAGAATCCTACGTCACATCTTTACAAAATATCACACTTTTTATTTTTTGTTTAAAGACACTTTTCAATTCTCGTACCAAATATAAATATCTTAAATACCTCATTATCTTATATTTTATATGTCTTTATTTTTTACTGTGTAACACGCTATACTTGGCATATTATATAGATCTTAACCTGGGGTTACAATTTTTTTTACTTTTTATTTTAATTTTTTTAAATTTAATAAATTTTATACTGCACAATATCGCTGTGCAAAATCTGTTTCATATTTTCTCTTATATTATAATATCTCATACTCTTTCTATTATTTTTATATAAAATTCTCTCTCTATATCTCTCTCTCTCTCTTGCCATTTAAGAATGCAATTTGAGGTGGGTAGTGAAAATCTCAAGCCTGAAACAAAATTACTATTCTATTTCCAGGATTAAGTGATTGCTTCTGGATTTAATCTGAAGTAGCATGGCAGAAACTGGCACGTCTTCTGGGATGGCTGAAATTGATACTGAAGTTATGAAGGAGACACTTTGTGCCCAACAACAACTTCTGCAAAATCTATACGCAGAATTGGATCAGGAAAGAGAAGCCTCAGCCACTGCAGCCAGTGAAGCTCTGGATATGATCCTGCGTTTGCAAGGAGAAAAAGCTGCAGTAAAGATGGAAGCAAATCACTATAAAATAATGGCGGAGGAGAAGATAAGCCATGCCGAGGCCACTCTTGAAATCTTTGAAGAGCTCATGAATCAGAAGGAAATGGAAATGGCGTCTCTGGAGTTTCAAATTCAGGCTTACAAACGCAAGCTCGTGAGCTTGGGATGTGATCTCAATGCTATTGAACTTGAGTTGCCAGAACAGAATGGAGAAAATAGTCAAAGTAGTAACGTGAGAAGGCTAAGTTCATTGCCCCTTATCCCTTTTAAGAACTCTTTGAGAGCCACTCTTAAGATGGAAAGATCACCTGGTCTCATTTTAGACAGAAAAATGGAGCAGATCACCAAGCCGGAAGTTACAGCACAAAGCGTTGATTTGGGAAGCAAATCAGGAGACTTCGCATATGGAACCCTTAATTCTTACTGGAATCAGATCAAAAGGTTAGATGAAAAAGTGAAAGTGATATCAGATTTTAAAGAATGTGAAGGAGAAGAAAGTGCAAATTTGGACGACAGAAGATGGAAATCATCTTCAATATTTTTACAAGCAAGTAAGATATTATGTGATCAAACAGACACAGTACCTTCTACTAGCTTGTTTAGTAATGTCTATGATGTTTTTGACGTCCCACAACCTCGCGAGTCTCACAAAGTTAGAGAATGTTGGAAAAGGGTGCTTGAGAAATTGAATGCAGAAGCAGAGGACAGATTAACAAAACCAGACTCAATATCTGAGGGAACGGTTGAATCACTTGTTAAACATAAACCAGACAACCTTAAGAGCGTGCTTAGCACAAACAATGACATCCAAATAACCAGTCCAAGAGATGTTACGAATGTGATTGGCCAGAAGAAAGAAGTAGTGAGTGTAGATTGCAATACTCCAGCTGAGTTCCAGAAGCTGCATCAGAGAATTGAGAGGTTGGAGAGGGAGAGAATTAGTATAAGGGAAGAGATTGAACCTGAAGGGAAAGGGGAAGAGCAATTGAGGTTGTTGAAGGAAATACAGAGTCAACTAAAATTAATACAGTCAGAGATTAGAAGTTGGAAAACCAAAAAAGCCACACCTAAGGATGATGTCTGCTTGGGTCCTCTCCAAGAGGTAAGATGTCTCTGGTGTTTTTGCCTTTTACATTTGATTTGAGAAGAGAAATTTCTTTTTTCTGCATGAATCTGTCCTTTATTTGTCTCTCCGCTACTGAGGCAGTTTGATAATAGTTTGTGGGCCTGTTTGGTTCAACCATAGGAAAAGTAATCTCTTTCCATTGCGTACAATGTCTATTATGTCTTTATAATTATTACTCAACAATATTTGTTATTTTTCATTCCACTTACTCATTTTTTACATTTCCTTTTCCTTTCTATACCCAACATTTTGCTAACCAAATAGGCTTGTATGTAATGAATTATACAGAGGAGTATACTTGTTTGTGGGCCGAGCCAGGTTGGGCTTGGGTCAAAACTCAACAGAGTGTTGAACTTCAGTCCAAACCAAGTCTACTAGGCTTTAAAGGTTCATATGCTTAATACTTTGGCTTAAATTTAAACTCATTTAGCTCAAATATTAGGCATAGGCTCCCCATTAAACTAGGCCAGGCCATGTAACCCATGAGCCGGACTAACCCACAAACACCTCTAATTATTGGATGGGTTAATTTGGGACTGTTTGCTTTACATGAAATCTTGGATTATTCATGTTTTGTTTAAGAGTTGGATGATAGAAAATTTCTATGAACACTTGAACAGGCAATGCTGCACTTTTGGCTTTGACTATGTACAGGAAGATCATCTCAGAAACCCAATAAGCTGAATTCATTATTTGGTGTACATGCGCTTTGTCTACAGAGAGGATTGTTCAATTTTTTTAAAAAAAATAATTTTAGGGAAAAAATGGTATGAGCAGGAAGCATAGATCTTTTAATTTGAATTTAATGACTGAAAAATGTATACCTTGCTGGAACTCCATATTGTACATTAGGCACTCTTATGGGGTTAAATGTGTTTTACTGTGGTCTCTTCTGAGATTGACTTAGTGGATTAAAGAGCTTCTTCATACTCTATTTCCATACCATGAGAGAAAATGAAATTTGTATGGTGTATTTTTCCCCATATATTATAATTTATAATGAGGTTAGAGCAGATATGTATATATATTCTTGATTGATAAGCAAATATATCTGTCTTGGGCCTCCTTGACAGCAGAATTATTAGATGGTGGCCTCATGTTGCTGCAAAGTCTATGTAATTAAACACATGAAGCACTGTTCTCCCCTCTGATGCCATTAATGATTCTAGGACTATACCTCGAAGTAAAATGGCACAAGAGTATAATACAGTGCCTCATGAAGCATCATTTTGAATTACATTTCCTTAAGAACCGTCAGAGGAGAATTTTTCCAATATTAAGACTCAAATGCTCTTCTTCAATGTAATTTTAGGCATCTGCTAACAAATTGTCTGTTGCTGGATTGTGATGGTCCGTAGAGGAGCTGTATGAGAATGGCTTTAAGTTGGAACAAGGTTAACAAGTGCACATGTCCTATATTGTGTTTTGGACGTTTTAACAAAAATGCTCGCTATGTTCCCCCCCCCCCCCCAAAAAAAATGCTCACTACATTAGAAGAGGTTAATTAAATACCTAGACGAATATCATGTCTATATCAAGATTCTTGCAAGTTTGCCTGCAGCTTTTAAGTTATATATACACTATCAAATTCTTAATTTGACATGTGAATACTTTACAACTCTACACTACGTAATTAACTGGTTCAAAAAAAGTATCTCTACATATTATATTGTGAATTTGTACTGTGGTGGTGCTTGCCATGTAATCTGCGACAAAGAAGAGAGAAATTGGGAGGAATCAGATTCTTTCTCCATTTGTTGCTTTGGTTTGTGTTTGTTTTTGGCCTGGCAGGGATGGAGGAAGGTCGAAAAATGGGTGAGGTGTAGAAATGAGAAAAGGAATTGTTGGTGAAATTATCTTTGCCTTGAAGCGGGTAAAAAAATACTTTGGTCAATCGGGAGTTTGCAGGATGTAACGTGGTTTGAGAGAGAACAGCCAAACCAAACAAGTCATGTATCTTGCAAAAGAAAATGGATCCTCTACTACTCTTAAAGAGCAATAGAACAGATTGCTTTTCAACAATAGCATCCAAGAAAAGGAAAAAAATAAAAAATAAAAAGGGATAAATCCCTGTTTGAGACGGTCCAAATCAAGAGTAGCATGCTCTACTAGAGTATTAGAGAATGCAGATACCATTTTCTATGGATTTCCAAGTCTCTTCAACACTAAACCAAACAAACTTTTAATCAATTATGGATCACTATGTTGATGGATTTATAACCAATCTTCCTCATCGAGACTTTGTGCTAGTGCATGTATTGTTGCCATTCTCAGATAATTAGATTGGTGTTTGGTTATTAATAAGCTGATAATTTACATGATATCATCTTCTATTTTTTAATTTTTTTTTTCACTCTCTAAGTGTTAAATCACTTCTTTCTAACAAAAAAAGAAGGGTCAAAAGCAACCCAAAAAAATGAAGATGATGGTTGGTTAACAACGAGAAAACAAATGAATGAATGGGGCTCATTAGCAAACAGACTCTGTAATGGGTCCAATTATTCTGATTCAATCAAGCTGGTTTATTTGGAGCATTCTTTGTATTCCGTTTTCAGTTAAAAGCCTTAGGAATGTCTCTAATGGAGCCCAAATCCATGTTTGTCAAATTGTTATCAATCCATTTTATCAGCAACGAGGTGCTTTGTAATAAAGAGGATTTACTACACGTCATACAGTAATGTCATTTTGGTACTTTTTAAAAAAATTTGGTTTAAGATTTAATAGAGAAGATAGAAGTTATAATTGCAAAGATAAAAATTTTAATTGTAAAAAAAATTATATTTTAAAAATTTTAACTACACCCACTAAACCTTAAACCTAAACCCAAAAAAAAAAAAAAAGATTATTACATCTCCGTGCAATAAGATTCTCTATTGCAAGGAATCCGGATTCATCTTATCAACAATTGCACTCTAGTTATATCTTAGATTTCAAGCTAATTAAGAAAAATTCACTCTCCTCATTTAACGTTTAGTTAAATTATGCTTATTTTTTTATATTTAAAAATGTTATTCATTTTTATTAATTTTTTATATATACTGCAAAAACCATTTTTATTATTTACTTTTTGTCAACAAATTAATTTTTCATACAAAATACGTTTCTTTCAAAGCATAAAATTACTGTCCTCTTCTCTCATTTTTCATAGCATGGTTACTTATTTCTTTCATTGTTTGTGCGTTGAAGTCTATATATTGTATGTTATTTATTAAAGCGTTTAATCAAAATGATGCTTAGTTGTATAATCAAGTTTTAATATGAGATAAATTCTATTCTTAACATAATCATAAAGATAGCTAAATAATTTTATTTTTAAACAAATATACCCTGTGTAAAAAATTAACTTTATTGACAAAAAAATAAAAAGTAGAAATTTCTTAACAATCAAATAATATTTTTCGGACAAGAAGATATCAAAAATATTTTAGTCAAATTTTAAGAAAGATTAGAAAAATTCTAACAAATTAAGCACTTATTACTAATTTAAAAGTTATTAACATTAGTAGAAATGTAACTTTTAATTCTTTAATTCAACATAAAACATTCCCTAAATATCATGGTTCGAACACGAGAAATTAGTGAATTATATGATCAACCATCAATTTGTCTAAGTATCACTAAGAAAAGTTGTATTATATTTTACAAATTTTACCATTAAACTAACCTTGGTAGCATAATATATATATATATATATATATATATATCAAAGCTCACGAACCTATATGTCATTCACAAAAGCACTCAATTGAATATGAATCTAGTTTGTGTCATTTGTCTGTAATTTGCTTCTTTGAGAGAGAGAACTAAAGCATGATAATGATGGCATATATATATATATATATATGTATATATATATATATATATGTATGTATGTATATATATATGTGTATGTATGTATAACCCTTGATCAATGACAATGTGCTTAGATACCTACCTTTCTCAAAGATATTTAAGTGGTGCATGCATCTTGTTGATTATTAATTAATTTATTTGATTTTGCATTATGTGTAGACTCTTTGAAGTCATACCTTTATTTGATGTTTACTCCTAATTTTTTCATTTATAACAATTTTGAATATAAAATATATTAAAAAGTAATACTTTTATATTATTTAAAACAAATATCACATGAAATTTTGAATTTTCTATACCTAAATATTTTATAAACTACTTTTTAAGTATTTTAGAAAGTAATAGTTTACTTTTTTAATAAAATTAAAAGTTTACCTGCCAGACACAATCTTATCAAAAAATGTTCCATCATGTACCTAATACACGGTGCAATCTGACGTGGATGTGATTACTAAAATGGGGGCATTCCGGGAACATAACAACTTACACAATAACTGTTTTTTAGATAGAAAGAGGCGTGGTTTCCTGTCGATACGAAAATAAAAAAATAAATAACTTATAGATATATTTTTAATTTTATTAAAATTCATAACTTTTTCTTTTATTTTTAAAAAATATATAAACTTTTTTTAAAAAATAAAAAGTTACAATACACTTTAATCTAATTTTAAATTTTTGAATCAAAATGCTATTCATTTAAACTTGTTTAATTAGAAAAAATATGTGTTTAAATTAAGAGAAAGTATTTTAGTTAAAAAAATTTAAAATTAAACTAAAATATAAAATAATTTTTAATTTCAACATAGATATATGTAATTCATTTTTTAAAAAATTATAAATAGAAGAAAAAATGACACTGAATTCATAGCAACTCAAACATCTTAAAAATAATACTAGTATACTAAAATTTTCTTCTAAACTATATATATATATATATATATATTATAAATGGATAAGAGCGCGAATTTTACTTCTCTTTCATTTTATAAGAGTTCAAACTTAAAATTTGATAAATTTATTACTAAAATATATTTATTTATTTAATTTAAAAAGATCGGCTCTGGGTATATGATAAGGCCCGATGGTGATTTTAAAACCCAAATGAGAAATATGAAAAAGTTAGTACGGCTTTAACTTCGATTATTGTAATACTATCCCATAGAAGTATGCAGAAATATCTCAAATCTTATTCTTCACGTACTAAACATCTTCATTAACTACGTATATATTCATTGAATCCAGGTAATTAAATATCTTTGAGGCCGCATGGATTTTTTCTTAAAGTAAACTTGATAGGGTTTGATGAGTAGATTTTATCAAGTTTTTCTTGCGTTCGGTTTGTGAATGACCTAATCTTTTGTGTATTTTAAAATTTATTTATAAAATATTTGAGTTTAACAAATATAATATAATCAACCTCTAGAAACATACAATACATAATTTTTCAAATAGATTTCCTAAATAAAATAAAATAAAATTTTTATATACCGAAAGCACGTATCTTTAGATTTATACTTCCATGTTTCAAGGTACTTAGAGCATGAACTCCCTCAATGCAGGTTTTTTTTTTTTTCCCATCATATGGTATTTATTTTATTTTATTATAAAAGTGTCTTTGGGCCAACTTTTGTGTTAGGGGAGATTAAATTCAATGTCAATGATCTTGAGATTATATCTCCTACACAGCTTAATATATTCAAAAATAAAATAAAATTTTCAAGATGTTGACCCCAAAGTTTTCGAATAATCAAAGTAGAAGATATCTCTCTTTAATCACTAAGTCAACTTCTTAAAATTTTAAGTTCTTTTTAAACTACTTGGATAAATATATTTGCAGAAGGTCATTTCTTTTTTTACTCACTTTTACATTTCTCTATGCTTCAATGGGAAGGTGGCTTAACTTTCAAAACTGTTGTAACTTTTCCATAGGTTACCTACATAGAATAGCTTGTCTTACTAATTATCTTAAATAGAGAGGGGAAAAAAGTTTCAAATTAAAGATACAGATTATATTTTGCATTGCCTTAACCACAAGGTTAACAGCAGATTATAACAATTTGCTCAGTGAAAAAAATAATAGATTCAGTATGGGCCAAGACAAAGTTGAAAAATATTCTTAGACTGATCCCACTCACTATATGTCCCTTTATCTTCCACAAGATGAAGAACAGAATAAAAGGGGATTCAGGTTCAACTTGTCAAGTGTCATCATGCTATAATTGACATCTAAACTTATAATGTGCTCCACGAAATGGATTTAAGCTGGTCTTGAGGCACGTTTACAATAAAAAAATTCCTGTTGTCAACTTATGATTGTGTTTGGCATGTTCCTAAGTCCATTTAATCACATAGATTTTTTGGGTATTATTTTATATAAGATTTGTCAAAGTTTTTGAATTTTTAATTCTTTAAAAATGGATAAAAGTTAGAATAAATTACACTAATTTGTGCTGATATTGGCTTAAATTATATACCTTTCTTTTGTTATAAAAATATTAGTTGAATCTTGTGATATTTGATATATATTATAATATTCTTTTTTTTTATTTATGGTCATGGTTTCGTTGTTTTTTGATGCTCAAGTGATGCAATCGAAAAGAATTAAAGTAGATTCTGTGAATATAAGGTAAGAATAGTGTTATTACCAACTTCCACTATGTTAATTATATATACACACACACACACACACACACACATATATATATATATATATATGGAAAGGTAGGCAAAAAGGAGAGATAAGAGGGCCACTTCAATAGTGGAAGTCACTTTTGAGTTGCCACAACCACAAGGTTAAGAGTTATGAGAGATACAAGACGGAAAGGATTGGCTCAAGTACAACTCACGATATGGTGGATTTACTGAAGTAGAAAGTAGTGTCTTGAGATTTAGTAGTGAAATTAAAAGGCCTTAAACAATCAAACTGATAATCTAAACAACAGAGGTGGTTGAGCTGGTCAATTGAAATATTCAACTCGTGTTTCAGATAAAAACACAATCATTTCAATGCATGTTTTAAAAGAAAAAATAATCTTCCCCACAAACAAGGAAAATATAATAATAGAAGAAAGAAAGAGAAGTACTTCTTAGGATCCCACTTGCAATATAGCAAATAAGATCACTTATCCCACCAAAAGAATATAAAATAAGTTCACCCATGAGACAATGATTTTGACATTTAAGGTGAGTTAGGTTAAAAAGAAAAATGCGAAAACAAAGAAATAATGCATTTTTTATTTTCATCACAGTCCCTCTATTCCACTCATTTTCACTTTTATCTTCACAATTACCTTAATACAAAAAAGAAAAAGAAGATAAAAGCAGAATGAATTCAATGATCCAAATTCACTATGCTTTCAGTGCTAATTCTGTTATTTACTTTCCAACTATGTTATCTCCACAGTGGAAAGAATCATCCTTGGGATTTACTTCTTCAATCATATGAGGGGATGGATTAGACAGGTAGTCTTTCAACCTCCCAAGCTCTTGAGCTACATCCAGCATGCTTGGTCTCGTTGAAGGATTGTTCTGTGTGCAAATAAGGCCCAGCTCTATCAGTTCCATTATAACATCTTGCCAAATTTTGTTATATTGCACTGGCATGAGGCCTGAAGGAAAGCACCTTTCTAATGCTTGTTTAACAATATCTTCAAGCTTGTGTGGATATTGTCTCTTAACCCATTCATGTAAGCTAGAACCTTCATGGATAAGGACATCTGTAGGGGGCCTACCTGTCACAATTTCTAACAGAACTACACCAAAACTGTAGACGTCACCTTGAGTTGAGGCATGTTTTCCCATTCCATACTCTGTCTCATTCCAATGGAGGGAGAGCAAAATAGTGAGTTTCACAGCACAAGTTCATAAGTATCTCTTATAATATAAAAAAAATAACTCTCTACTTGCAGTAACAAACTGAAAAATTCCACTCATCCTACTTTTGACAATTTAGTACATCTCTCTTTTTATCTGTTAAAACCTCAGACTACTAATTAAATAATAGTTATAAAGCATGGACGCTTCAAAAGAGGATCTGTGTCTGTTTTGACATGTGCTGCATATTTGTACTAGATGCAAAATCAGACTCAAGGTTTATGTATCCATGCTTGCTAAGTTGCTATTATAATACTCTAAGTTAACGGAGAAAAGAGGGCCAATGGTGAGCAAGGGTATTGTGATGCATAGGAAATCTGTTGACTATTGCTCCATGAGTATTGTCTCATAAAGGTCACGTCTCAGTGAATCCTACAGACTAAATTCCTGGGAAGTACTGCTAACAATCATGACAATAACACATTAGAAAAAGAAAAAGCGTTAGAAAGTAAACTACATACCAGGGGCTATGTAGCCAATGGAGCCCCATAACAGGCCTTGTGTTGAACTGAAAGATACTGAGTTATTGGAGGACTTACTTTCCTCACCTTTTATGAGCCTTGCAATTCCAAAATCTGTTACTAAAGCTGTCATATCATCATCAAGAAGTATATTGCTTGGCTTAAGATCACAATGCACAACTCTAACTGGAGAGTAATGATGCAGATAGGCCATTCCCTCAGCTATATCACTGCAGATCCTCACTAACTGAACCAAATCCAACCTCTGGCTCAACCCACGGCTTAGATATAGGTGTCTCGCGAGGCTACCATTTGGCATCAGTGGAAGAACAAGAGCCTTAAACCCTGGTTTACTGCAGATTTTGATGATCCTTATTAAGTTTCTGTGCCTAATCCTCTTCAGGATCTGACATTCCCTTCTGAAGCTCCCTGAAATATCACCGGTAGTGGTAGCATTTAATACTTTTACTGCTATTCTTGTATTGTCTCCAAGGACTCCCTTGTAGACCTGTCCAAACCGACCCGATCCAATTAAGCTTGAAGCATTGAAACCCCCAGTGGCTTCAATAAGTTGTCTATGTGAAATTCTTGGGTAATTGAGCTCTTTTGTTTGCTCTTCATCTTCCAAGTCCCTCTTGCTAGCAATGGCTAGTCTCTTTCGGACTTCTGAATTGAGCCCAAACATGCAGAACAAGGAGATGCCAAAGAGTAACACCAGAATTAATAAGAGAACCAAATGATAGCTATGTTTCTCATGGCAGCTATGCAAGCCTTTTATTGAGCCACAAAGACCATCATTTCCTAGGAAAGAGTCGATGGTGAGAGATGAAAACGCTCCCTCATTTGATACGTTCCCTGAGAATTTGTTGAAAGAGAAATTAAGTTCCTTGAGAGTGGAAGATAACTGCAGGGACTGAGGTATTTCCCCGGTCAATCGATTCGAGGACACATCTAGTGCTTGAATATAAGGCAATCGGCCTAAAGAATATGGAAGAGGGCCTTCTAAGGAATTACCCGAAAGATTAAGGTACTCAAGTGCGGTGCAACTTTCAAGCTGTGGTGGAATTCTACCGGAGAGATTGTTCATGGATAGATCGATAGCTAGAACCATGTCCATTTTGCTGAGCTCTAATGGTAAAGGCCCGTCTATGTTATTGCTTGATAAATTCAAATATAATTTCAAGTTAGTTAAGGCTGCAACTTCTGCGGGAATCACCCCTGAAATCTTGTTGTGAGATAGGTCTAGAATCTCCAAATTGACACATTTTCCAAGGCTTGGTGGTATTGTTCCAGAAATCTGGTTGTCATAAAGTATAAGCCTTCTTAACTGGGAAAGATTGGCAAAATTATCTGGTATTGAACCAGAAAGCTTGTTTCTTGACAAATCTAGAAGACCCAGATGCTGAATATGACCAAGGGTTGAAGGAATCTCCCTAGATAGTGAATTATTAGACAAAAAAACTCTCTCAAGCCTACCCATCTGGGCTAGGTTGGCAGGGATTGATCCATTCAGTTGATTACTGGACAAGTTTAATAGAGTCAGATTAGCAAGGTTGGCAATGGGTGGGGGAATGGAGCCATATATGAGATTGTCCTCAAGGTGAAGCTGTACTAAATTGGGGGGAAGATCTCCAATTATATGAGGTAGCTTCCCTCCAAGATTGTTTCCTGCCAATTCGAGTCCTTGTAAGTTAGACAGATTCACAAGGGAAGCAAAGAAAGGTTCAAGGTTGGTGTTACCATCATGGCTAACAAAGCCATTGTAGGATAAGTAGAGGTATTGTAAATATGGCCAATTACTTACAATCGTAGATGGTAGCTCTCCCCTCAACATGTTCGATTCCAAATCGAGCCATCTAAGTTCTGTGGAGTTTGAAAGAGTTAGAGGAACTTGTCCCACAAGCTGGTTAGACCAAAGTAATAGAAACCTAAGCTCATAAAGCACACACTCATTGTTCAAGGGGATTTGTCCCACTAAGGAATTGTTAGAGAGGTCTATATACCTCAATGACGATGACAAATTGCAGAAAAGTGAAGGTGGAATCACACCCTCAAGTCTATTACTTCCCATGTCAAGGTAGTATAAGTTGTGAAGTGAACCCAGCTCTGAAGGAATCTTCCCTTCTAGAAGATTCCAATACAAACTGAGTTTTCCAAGCTGAACTAAGCATCCCAACTCTTTTGGGATATGACCCACAAAAAGGTTTTCAGAAAGATCAAGAACTTTCAAAGCAGAGAGGTTACCAAGAGCAGGGGAAATTGTACCTCCTAGTGACCTCCTACTAAGACGAATCTCTATGATTTTTCCACTCACATTGTTACATATAATTCCTGACCAATCACAAACATGAACAGCAGGAGACCTCCAACTCGCTAGAGAGTTTTCTGGGTCTGAAACGATCCCTGACATGAAATTTCTGAGAGAGCTTTGATCATTCACTCCGTGGGCATTTTCTTCCCCACCATAAACTCCACCAAAGTGAACAACGACAAGACAGATAAATAGAAACATTGAGAAATAATGAAAGAAACTAGGATTTCGAAATTCAATATGAGCTCAACGAAATGAGGAGCCATGAAAGAATTTGAAGGCTAAGTAAGGAGGAAGCAGAAGTGGTGGGAAAATATGAAGTTTCTGCCGAACTGCCGTTGAAGTAGACGGCGAACGTTTGGCGCCCATAACATTTGACTTTGGAGGTTGACGTGTCTGAACTGAACACGTGGACACTCTGATATGACGTCATACGCCACGTTACAGAACGTTTATCAATAGTGATGGACATGTCAGCATAATTCATGTTGGGTTTAATGTAATGATTTTTTTGCCAAGTTGCTATGGCTTTGGTATTGAATCCAATTGGGGATTAGTGTGCTTATCTATGCTTTATGCTACCTCCAATTTTATATATAATTTTTTTTTAAATTTTGATTTAATCAAAAATATAAAAAAATAAATTATTAATGTTTGATATATTAATTATAGTATTTCAATTATGTCATTCATTAAATGAGTTTTTTAAATTATGGCTAATAATTATCATTAATTTCAAATAGAAAATATACACATTAAATAAAAATATTTTTAAAAAATAATTTTTATTTGGAACGAAAATGAAAAAATTAATTATTTTTAACTAATTTTTATAATTTTCATAAATTAATTATTTGTTTCTTATATATGAGATCGAAAATAATATTTATGTGTATATTTAAATCTATATGACATAGAAAAAGAAAAATAAAAAAAATTAAAGTGTACTAGTTATATTAGTAAACTTCTTTTCCATTACAAGGATAACACAAAATATTAAAAGTAAGTAGTACAAAAAAGAGAGGAGCAAGTGTCAAATTAATGTGCATTACGATTTTTTTTTTAATGTCAGTATAAGATAATTATTAAACGTTTACCGTGTATGATGTAAAAAATTTTGGTTTCATAAAGTATTAATTGTTAGATGGAAAATAATCAAAACAAATGAAACTTCGTCCGTGGAGAATTATCTATGAAGACCTGAGAGAAATGAGAAATTTTCAATAAAAATTCTCCAAAATCTGTGTGAACAGTGTCTACTATCATGTATGTATACGGGCCCAAGCATACACACACACACACACAGATATATATATATATATATATATATATGTATATGGTGTTGTTGGATCATGTTCATGCAGTGCAAATGTAATTTCATTCATAAAGTCATTTTTTGTAATGCGTGTGTATATTATGTCATATATGTGTGTGTGTGTGGGTGTGTTTGCACATAGATTCAAACATGTGTATGTGTATATATGCGAATATTTGTGCATGCGATATCATATTGTGCTACATGTAAATGTAGGTACGATTGTGTGTGGTTGACGAGATTATAATTGGAGATTTAGGTTTTATATTTTAGAATTTGAATACAAGTCAGTACTTTCGATGAAAAATATTAGGAAAATAATATTACTAATTATTGTTCAGTTGTATATATAAAAAAATTTTAAATAGTTTGTATATTAATCATTAGTGACCCGTACTTTTATCTCAAGGCTGTCTATAATTTGTACTTAAAAACAAAAATTGCCACAACAAGTAGTATTGGTTTTGGTAAGCTTGTCGGATGAAGTGATGCGTTTGAGCACCATATATATTGAATATTGATGTCAATCGAAGAGTGATGATGGATAAATAGACAAAGATTTCAGTGTCACATCGGTCAAGATTACCATAAATGCTCATTGGTCTATAGCTAAGCATGCAAGTTAAGGTGACAAACACATCAGATATATATAACACGAAAGAAAGAAAAAAGGGTAGGATTAGGAAGCCCATACACTAATTTTTTATCAATTTATTAATTAATTGCATAGAGTAATTTATTTTTCATTAATTTACCTACCGCTGGCCCTTCTCCTTTTCGGGTCTAGATTTTAAGGTCAACGAAAAAGAAAGAAATAAATGAGTGTTCTTTTGAAAAAAAGTTGTATGATAACGCATTTATTGAGATGAAAACCTTATGTGAGTCTGGTAGGCAGTGGCAGAGTCAGAATCCGGGAGGGTGAAATTAACAAGGTCTATTTTATAAATATGTTATTTATATCTTGTCTTAATTAATAAAATAATAAATTAAAATTTTAATTTATTTTTATAAGTTTGATTGTAAATGTTCTAAAATTATTAATTAAAGTTAGATTCATAAAATTTACTTAAAGATTGTTATTTTGATGTCAAATTTTTCTTTAAAAATTCTATATCTTATTAAAAAATAATTATACATTTATAATGTATTGTTTAAATAAAATGCTAGAAATTGAAATTATAAATTTATTTTTCTTACTTCTATATTAATAATGGATAATAAAATTGTAGCACAACTAATATTCTCTTGACATAGTAACTTAATATTTAAAACTAAAAGGATTCAATTAAGCTTTTAATTTTCAAATTAAGTTTTGAAATTACCTCAAGAAGCTAAGATTGAAGAGTATGGATATCATACTTTTGAAACTCGCACATAAAAAGAAAGAAAAGAAAGTAGGGAAAAAATAAGGAAAAAAATGGAAGATAAGAGAAAAAAAGAAGAAGGAAGAGTCATTTATTGAATAGTAATCAACAGAAATAAGAAAAAAAATTGTGTACATAGTAAAAAGGACTTATGAGATATATAATATGAAATATAATTTTTTTTTCTTTTAAGCCTTTAAAATAATTTCAAAATTTAAAATTTTTTACAATAAATATTTTTAACTAACGATGATGAAATATAATTTTTTCTAAAGTTAACCTGTGATGAATTTTGGGAGACAAAGTCAATACGCTTGATTGTTTGACCCATGCTTTGGTGCAGAAGATATAATAAATCTAATGGAAAATAATAAATTAAATTTATATAAGGATATTTCAGAATTAGTAATAGCAAGAAAAGAAAAACTAGAGAAAGGTTTGTGTTATCCTTTTACTTTTGGTGGGTCAACATTTTAGGAAAGTTTAGCATTTGGCGAAAGGGATTCAGTGAATATATGAGCATTTGGGATGGTAAGATGACATTATTTAATGATGAAGTACCTTTATGTAGCATGGGAAATTTTCTAATATAGTGGACTTGAGAACTAATTTTCTTGGTTACACATGGTGCTAATGAAGTGGGAAGGAGAAGGAAACAAAAAAAGATACAAAATTCATTTCAAGGCCTGATGTTAACATTATATTTTCATTGATAATTGAAAACTAATTAAAAATATTATAAAGTATGAATTTTATCATAAATAAAAGTAGAAAAAAATCAATGAACTAATCATTGACATTAATTTTAAGTAAGTTTGCTCATTTGATACACATAATTATTGGGAATGGAAATGGAAAAAAATAATGATGTGAATAGAATAGAATAATTATGTTTAGTATGACATAAAAATGAATGAGAATATTATTTCATTTGTATGTTCAGTTTGATAAAAATAGTATAGAAATGGAAAAAAATAATAGAAAAAAAAAACTATAATGTCCTTATTTAAAAATATAATGAAAAAATGATAATAAAATATAATAAATTTTATATAAATTAGGTATAATACTTACTTTCAATTTACATGTTTATAAAATTTTATATAAATTAGGTATATTAACTAACTCACTAACTAATCTAAGAATACCTTATTATATAACCCCAAAAAATAATTCTTTTCAAAACTAACACCTTCTTTGGTTGGACTGCAATAAAAATAGTTATTTTGTATTAATTTTGTGTAATATCTATTATATTATTATAATTATTATTCGACTATATTTCATTACTTTTTGATTATTTGTTTAAATATAAATACAAAAGTTATTTCCATTGTTAAAATTGTTTTTATCATTTCCTCTTTTGAGGTAATTCTTTTCCCTTTTGTACACTAAACAAGTTACTTAATCCAAAGAGGAAACAAATTACAAGAGTTAATATGTAAACTCTTCCATCATATTCCATACACCAATGCACTTGGGATCAATATTTAGTGAATGCAGATTAATCTCTAAAAATAATAATATTTGTTACAAATATTTTTTTAACATTTCTCTAAGACACTTAACAAAATTACTAATATGCAAAGAATTTGTTATTCTTAGAAACTAACATATGTATTTAGTAGTTTTTAATGATTAAAATTAAATGGACCAAATAATTTAGGAACAAAATTAATAATTTATTATATGATATATTACCCGCTATAAAAAAGGGAAAAGGGAAAATAGTAAGTCATCCATCATGGTTATCAACATATTTTTCTATGGATATCCTAATAATCTAAAAGCATTTCAGTGTTTTACTTGAGTCAGTTATTATTTTCTCAAAGCGGAGGAAGGGTTGGGTTTGAACTTTGAAGTTGGAACTCCATTCGGTCACTACAAGTAGTTATGGTTTGAAAAACAAATTTAACCTTTGTTAATTTCTTAAAAATCAAATATACCTTTTTTAACAAATCTTCATATAAGATAAAGTTCAAAATGAGCCGATGATCAAAATAAGTATGCATAATTTCAGCCCAAGGTCTTTTTTTTTCTGAAAAAATTGATATAGATAATCTATTTCGGCTTTTGGGCTCTGCTATTTTTGGGCCAAAACTTTTGAGTTCAAGTAGGGTAGGCTAAGTCTGACTTATGGGCTAGAGTTATGGATCAAACTGCTCTATTGGGTTCAAGCTTCGTATATAAAATGGCATGCTTAGTCCATGACGTTTGCTTTGACCCAAAAAAAAAAGTAAATTATATAATCGCTTCTTACATTTTATTGAAATTATCTAAATATTTTTATTTTTTAAATATACAAAAAATTATAATAAAATAAAAATTTATTTTACACTTTAGTCCAATTTAAAAGTTTTTCAACAAAATATCCTTTATTTAAATTTTTTAGTTAAAAAATATATTTAGGTTAATATAAATTATTTTGGTAAAAAAAATTAAAATTATACGACAGTGTAAAATAATTTTTTATTTTAAACAACGTTCATATAATTTTAGTAACATTTTAAAAAAATCTATATAATTTACTCAAATAAAAAGTGATGTCTATTATGTGACAAATTTTAAATGAATTTACAAAAAATAGAAATAAAGAATGCAATAAATAAAGGAAAAAAAAAAAGTTTCATTCTACTGGAGCTCTATTTGGTACACAAAATTATTTATAATAGAATTGGAAAGGAAATAAGAATATGAATGAAATAAAATAGTTAAGTTTGATATGATATAAAAAAGAATAGAAATGACATTGTATTTGTATGTTTAGTTAGATAAAAATAGTATATAAATAGAAAAAATGATAAAGAAATAACAAAAATATTCCTATTTAAAAAAAAATTTTTTTTAATGAGAACTTGGGCAAATCTATCTTTGTATAAATTTACAATCATTATTATAATTCCACACTTCTTTGAAGGAAAACATGATTGTAAAGTTATTTCTTTTCCTGTTGCAATACTGCTACTAAACATAATTTTTTGATAGATTTCAAAGCTATTTCATTTTCTTTACTGCTACCAAACAGGCAGCTAACTTTCTTCTAGTAAAAAGAAAAAAAAATATTTGATTTTTCCTTGTGTTACTGTGTACAATTTAAAAACGGGTACTATATTTGCTTTAATGATTATTTTAAGCTTATCATTTCAAAATGAACGCTTTGAGAAAAAAAAAAAAGAAACCTACGAATTTTTAATCCATTTTTTTTAAGGCTCGGTTAAATTTATTTTATCAATTTTTGGTCAACAAAATATTATTTTATTAAAGTCTTAACCAAGTACAAACACCAGTATAAAACAAAGACATAAACACATAATACACTTACAAACACAACAACTCATATCGTATCCGTCATAAATTGCAGAAAAAAAAAATCAGTTACAATAACTAGAATTAAAGTCAAGGAAGATATACTTTCTATGTTTTTTTTTATTACAAATGAGGCACAAAGCCTTTAAAGGTAATATAAAAATAAAACAGAATAAAAGTTGACCCAAATATATTATTTTTTTAAAAATTTATTTCTAAAAATAATGTCATTTGAACCAACAGTCTAAGTAATTAATACATTTTTAATAATAAAATAGATTAAATTATAATTTATTTTAAAAAATTAACTCATACATGTAAAACTTCTCAGGTATACTTCTTCAGAGAAAATTAACAATTTAATATATAAACATATCAAAAAATAAATATACAGATTAATCTTTAAAAATTATAATTTATTATACGTTACTTATTTCATCAAATAATTTTTAAATATTAAAAGAATGAATATATAAGGAATTTATTGTTTTTAATTAATTTATACTCATTAATATTATGAAAAATAAAACCGAATAAGCTTATTAATTCAATTCAAGTGCCAAAATGTCAGCTACTCGATTGTTTTTAACCATTACCAAAAAAAGCCCATTTTTAAAACAAAAAAACACCATTTCTCGAGGCTAACGGAGGTTGCATCCTCCTCGCCCTGCGCAGACATTTCTCAGTCTTCCAAGTTCCTCACCCTCTCCGCCAATCCACAATGGCGTTGGCAGCTTCCTTTCCTAGCCCTCAGGTTCATGCTTATAGAAGAAACGGTCTCCAGATTGGAAGAAAACCTCACAATAACCTTCACTTTCTCCTTATTCCCAATCCTAACACTCTCCTATCTTCACTCCCTTCTACCTCTTCTTTTCCATTGACCATCAGTTCCCCCTCAAACCCAATTCATTTCCATCCTTTATCCGACTCAATCCACGATAATTTCATCGATGACCTCGAGAATTCCCTCATTCCATATGCACCCGTCGTGAATGGAATTTATCAAACTCAGGCCGCGGAGTCGTCATGCCCGAGAATATTTATCCAAGACCCACCTTGGATTTCTTCACTCTTTTTGAAAGGCTTGTACAAGAAAACTAATCATGAGTTGAAATTGGAGTTTAAGGAAATTGAGAAGAGGAAGTATAATCTGCTGCGAAGGAGGCAGATTAAAGCGGAGACTGAAGCATGGGAGAAGATGGTGGAGGAGTATAGAGAACTAGAAAGACAAATGCGTGAGAAGAACTTGGCTCCCAATTTGCCTCACGTGAAGGCGCTGTTTTTAGGGTGGTTTGATCCCCTGAGGGAAGCTATAGAAAGGGAGCAGAAGTCACAGGTGTCGAAAAAGAAGAAGGCGGCGTTTGCATCCTATATTGATTTGTTGCCTGCAGCTAAAATGGCTGTTATTGTCATGCATAAGATGGTGGGTTTACTGATGCTGGAGCATCAGGCGGGGTGTGTTCAGCTTGTTCAGGCTGCAGTTCAGATTGGGATGGCCATAGAACATGAGGTAATTGATTTAAATATTGATTTTATTTTCATTTTCATTTTTATTTTTTTGGGGTGAGCAGTCTACTGATTTTATCAATTGCCCGGCGAGGGGGTTGCTTATGTTGAATGCGGCAGACCTATTAGATTTCACGAGTGATAATGAGTAGTTAGAAGAATCAGAATTAAGAGTTAGTTAGTGTTTATGAATAACTGATAAGTGCGTAACCCATTTATCCGTAGCAGAGAAGTATATAAAAGGGGTTAATTGGAAATATTATGATTGTTTGAAAGTGAAATATGAGAAGTCTATTCTGATAACTCAGGAGTTATTTTGTGCATTTTCTCTGTGTGTGAATTTTTCTGCGTATCACTGTGGCTCTGATGAATTTTGCTTAACCTTCTTTAAGTCGAATATGTTCAGATGGTGAAATACATTGTATTTTAGAATTGAAAAGTGAGAAACTGGGGGAGGGGTTTGCTATATTATGATTTATGAGTGCCAGTTATCTTTCATCGCGTTGGTACATCTTTTAGTAAAGAGATATGCATTAGCGGATTTCCAAATGGCCTTTATGCATTTTTGATACTACCTTTCCCCAAAGCTTAAGCATTTGCTTAAACGGTTATGCCCATGTATATATATGCAGCACATATTTTCACTGCTTGCCTAACACTTGATCTTTTCCACACATAGATTTAAAACGTTTTTCCCCTATATGTGTTCTGCTTCTCTCCACTGCATTCGATGCATATACTCTCCCTCTAACAAGAGTTTCATTCAAATTAAAGCGCCTCTTCAACCTCAAGAGATCTACTATGGAAGTTAAAACAGTGTACTCTAGCAACTCTACCTAGGAAAGGAGCATAGTCTTGTAGGAGTCATCACAATTGCTTAGATAGTTGTCTAAGCCAGAATGCAACCTGTTATGCATGGGCAGATTTATGCAGATTCAGCCATTAGGTTATGGACATTTTCCATATATATATATAGGGGAGGGGGGGGGGGGGGGGGGGGGGAGAGATGTCACCTGCATTACCGGTAATATGTGGAAGTATCAATATAATTTCATAGAATCATATGGTCTGAAACTCTGAATGCTACATGAAGAACCCAAGCTAGATGAAGGAATGGGAAGTTCCCAGATGTAGAAGATCATAACATGAGTGATTACCTACCTGCCACACACACACACACAGTCTTGTTAATTACCTGCCATATATGGGACTTTTGATCTTACATATGTCTCAACAGAAGGTTAAACCAATCTTCTAGTATTTTGAACATTGGCTTCCTTTTGCGCCACTGGACATGTGGCATTATCCATCTTCTTCATTGTCATGTATTTTTCTTCCCAATGCATTAAAAGCAAATATTGGTCTTTCTATGATGTTTTTAGCATCATCCAACTGATGCATTAACTAGAAATATATGACATAAAAATATTATAGCTGTCCATTGCTGCATAAACAGTTTGGTAAGAAATTTATTCTAGAATCTTTTGTTTCAGAGTATAAATAAGGCCATTAATCTCTTTAGGAGTGACACCTTGGATTGAAGTTTCTACTACACCCTTTGGTTTTGATCTGATGGTATATCCTGACCTTTCTGCCTTTGTTATCAGAAAAAGGTAGCATAAAGAGTAAAAGTCTACAATAGCTGTTGTACAGTTACCAATATAGATCCCTCGGTTGCTCCTTTTAATCTGCAACTGATACAACCTGCTTTTTGTCAAGGAATTTCTACTTGTCCCACTCTGCTGATGGGACAGGGACTGATTGAAACTTCTGAGTCATTGCCGCTTCCTTCTGTATCTTTACATCACTTTTTCTTGGCTGTCCCTGCTTTTGATAGAGATGTCAGAAAAGAAGTGCACCCTTTCTCTATTAGTTCCACTTCCACTTATTTTGTAAATTATATGTTGTAATTACCTTATTGTTTTACAGGTGAGAATTGATAGGTTCCTGGAAAAATCTAGAAGTCACCAGAATAAAAAGACAATGGCTAATACTGAGGACAGCCTGAATAATGATCGAGAAAAACTAAGGAAACGCATAAATGTTTTGATTAGGGTGAAAAGACTGAAAAAAGTGCAGATGCTACTGAAAAGGGAAGAATTTACTCCTTGGGCTCGTGATACTCAGGCTAAGGTTTGTGTGCACTGTATGCGTACTTTTCGTCCTCATCTTTCCCCCCCCTCTCTCTCTCCCTCTCTCCTTTTTTTGGGAGGGTTGGGGGGATTTTAAATTGGAACATAATGAGTGAAAACTTTGGAACTATGCAGCTGGGATGTCGATTAATAGAATTATTAATAGAAACAGCATATATACAGTCTCCAGTTACCCAGTCTGCTGATTCTCCACCTGATGTTCGACCGGCGTTCAGGCATAGGTTTCAAGCTGTATCAAAGAATCCAAGGTTAGGCCTTGCTTTGTATTTTCCTTATCTTTTCTAATGATTAATTAATACTTTAAGATGTCAACCCCTAGCTACTAAATGAAACTGTCAGATTAGAGAAATTGGACATTGGCTGTTTCTGGGGTAGGAGATTACCTGATTAGTTGCATCCTTATTGGTACTTATCTTTTTCATTCTCATTTTCCCTCTGTTTCTGTGATGCTTATATTCTTCCTTTTATTTTTCTCTATCTCTCTCACATGCACAAGTCCACAGGCACACACAGATAGCAAATGCAGTTGGCCTTTAACTTAAGAGGTATTGTGGTTGAGTTTGACTGGCATCATATTTGGCTAAGAAAATGAAGGAATAAAAGTTACTCCCAATTTAAGAGGAGTTTTAATTTCACATTTTTGTTTGGTAGCATTAATTTTTTTTTTCGGCTGCCCAGTGCACGAGGCTCCCACTAGGTGGGGTCTGGGGAGGGTAGATGTACGCAGCCTTACCCCTGTCTTTTACAAAGAGGCTGTTTCCAGTTCGAACCCGTAACCTCCAGGTCACTCAGCCTTACCCCTGTTTGGTAGCATTAATTGTGAGCAAGAAAAAGAATGTCCCCAAAGTCATTTTGCAAAGGATTAATGAAAGCTCGTTAATCATATAATTTTTTTTCTATTTCCATTTTAAATAACTATTTGTACTTGTAGGCAGAAGATTTTGAAGAATTATGGCGTTATAGAATGTGATCCCTTAGTCCTTGCTGGGCTTGATAAATCTGTAAGTTGAGACGTCTTGTTTTTACCCATTATATTATCTCTAACAACATCTACATGATCTTCCTGTGTTTAAACTTACAAATGCTTCCCGTCCCAATCTTCCTCCACCAAGAAAACAAAAACTTGCATTCAGATGGAGATAGAGGAGAACCTCAACACCTTGTTTTTTTACCAGTCTGCTAAACGTCTTGCTAAAGATGTTGTACTGAAAAAAAAAAAAGAAAAAACTTCATGATACATCTTATTTTGACTTCCTTGTGCTCTGGTTATTTCTAGTGCTAGCTGAAATAAAGAAGGTTCTTATTGAAATCATTCATCTTCCTGTTCCACATGACTACTAACTGACTGTTCGGCTGTTTTCAAATTTGTTTTGTTTGCTTTTAAGCATGTTATTAGTGTTTTTACACACAAGAAATTATAAACCCTTTCAAGATAATTACTATGCACTTCAAACATTGTAAATATTGTAACTTGCTTACTTACTATTTGTTGCCTTTATTTTTATGCAGGCTAAGCATATGTTAATACCTTACATGCCAATGTTGATACCTCCAAAAAGATGGAAAGGGTACGACAAATGACTTGGATCATGCTAGTGTTTTGAAAACTAAACTCTTCATTGAGCCCAAGAGGGGACTGGTTTTGCTGTTTCATGGTTTAATGATTTAACTATAGTTGAACTGTGTTGAATTAGGATTTTGAAAAAGTTTTTAAATAATTATATGAAGATATATAATATATATATTAAAATATAAAATTAAATAACTAAGTAATTTATTCTATGCTATATTAGCTGCTAAAAAAAAAGGGAAAAAGGCAAAATTGTAAATCATCCATCATGTTTATCAAAATATTTTTCTATTGATGGATAATCCTAATAATCTAAAAGCATTTCAGTCTTAGTTTATTCAGTTATATTTTTTTCTGGTTATTAGTATAACAAATTTTCAAAACTATTATCTTGTAAAAGGTTTTTCTAATAATTGCTTGAAAGTATATTTTATTAGCTAAATCATAAAAAATTATGATCAGTTTAATTTTTTAAACAATATGTTTTTGTTATCATTAAGTATATTATATAATAAATATATGATGCATAACTTATGACAAGAAGGATATTGGAATGGTGATGGTCCTCTTTACTTGCATACCTTAAGGTTGGGGTTTCAAACCAACTTTTAGCATTTTCAAATGAAGAAACTATTTTTTCACTAGAATACAAGGCACATTGTGAAGCGACTATGTCACCCTTTTACAAACCTGCCCAATCGGTTGGGTGTGGTCAGTTCTTCTGATTCTTGACTGGTTTTAACTATTACTGGCTATAGGTATTGAACTGAAATGGTACATGGAGCAGTTCCCAGTTCGACTGTTCTTACTGGTCGGCTGGTCTAATAATGAGAACAGTTGGCCATGCTGGTACTGCATGTTTGATTGAAAAGCCTGTGTTTGATTAGGTTTTATGTGACTATAACATTATTTTATGTTCTCTGTTCTGATCCTTTGCAAACCAAAGAGAGAAGAGGATAACTATCAGAAGAATGAAACGGTAATGTTGGAGGAATATTATATATTAATATTCTGATAATATTTCCTTTTCTGTTTATCAGTTTTTCTGACTTTGTTTGTTTCCTTATTTAGTTACAGATTTTTAGGGATTTTATTTTGTATTCTAATTTCCCTTTATTTTCCCTAATTCTCGGCAATATTATTGGGATTGAATGGCAGCTCATTGTTGCTCATCATCCCTATTTGTACCCTATGTTTATTCAGTGAATGATTATTGAAATTCATTCCCAAATTGTTCATGGTATTAGAGCGACTCAACAAGCTCAGGGGATGATTTATTTTGGGTCGATGAGGGCTATGCATACTGAATTAGAGGGCTCATTGAACTCTAGTTCATCTGGCATGGCCCACCAAGGATCGAACTCACCGCCGAACACACCAAGCGGCGCCTCCAACCCTAACCTTCCCCTGAACAGCATGGAAACCACTCCGTCTGTAATTATAAATCACAGGCTAAATGAAATAATTACTTGCAGTGGTCACACAACATGCTTATGTTCATAAAAGGGAAAGGAAAGGAGAAATATCTTCTTGGAAATGCTCAACAGCCAGACATGATAGAGCCAAAGTATGAGGCATGGGTAGTTGAGAATAATCAAGTCATGAGTTGGTTAGTTGGCTCAATGACTATCGAGATCAGTGAGCAATTCGTGTTAGCTACAACTGCCAAGGAGATCTGGGAGAATGCAAAGCAAGCCTATGCCACCATTGAGAACACTGCGACTTTGTTTCAGATAAAGGGTGTTCTTTGTAACACTAAACAAGGTGACAAAACCATGACCCAATATTACACAGCTCTTGTGAAATTGTGGCAACAATTGGATCTGTATGATCCTCACCAATGGATGTGCACTGAAGACCTGATGTGCTACAGAAAAATTGTTGAACGAGAGAGGGTCTATGACTTTCTTCTCGGCCTGAACCCAGCATATGAAGAAGTTCGTGGTAGAATAATGACTACTAAACCACTACCTACGATTCAAGAGGTGGTGAACCTTGTGAAGTGTAAAGAAAGCAGAAAACAACTTGTTCAAGGGACACCTAGCGGTCAAACCAATTCAGAATCATCTGCCATGGCTGTTAAAGGTGCAAACAGACAAGATTCAAGGAAGAAGCAGGGTAAGGGCTGGTATGAACACTGTTAAAAGAGTGGGCACACTAGAGACAACTGTTGGAAGATACATGGCAAGCCTCCAAATCAAAGACAGAAATTTAGGTCTGAAAACAAGAGTTATGTGGCTGTTGGAAGTGAGAAGACAGATGAAGAAAATTCACAAATGAGCAAGGAAGAGCTCGAGTTGCTGAGAAAAATTCTCAACAAATATGACCTAAAGATTGAAAAGGTTGTCTCCACTAATAATATGGCTTACACAGGTAATGATGGTACTGCTTTGGCTGTTAAGACCTCTAATGAAAAGGATTGGATTGTAGATTCTGGTTGTACAGACCATATGACAGGTGATGATACTTTAATTGATGATACAAGGCCTTGTCCAGGTAATAGAAGGGTGAAAGTTGTCAATGGTAAATTTGTTAAGGTCCAAGGAATTGGTACTGCTGTTATTGGTGATAAACTTGTTCTTAAAAATGTTCTTTATGTACCTGAATTGAACTGCAACTTATTATCTGTCAAAAAGCTGACCAAGGATCATAACTGTAATGCTAACTTTGATTCTGATGGTTGTTTATTCCAGGATTTGGAGTTGGGGAAGAAGATTGCCAATGCTAGATAGATTGACGATTTATATTACATTGGAAGTTCTCAGATGAATAAAGAAAATGCTATACTGCCTACAAATAATGAAATTGCTCTATGGAACTATAGGTTAGGCCACCTTAGTCTAGATTATATGAAAGTTTTATCTAACTTTCTTCAATAAAAATATCGATTTTCAGTGTGAATTCTGTCAGCTTTCTAAACATACCCGCACCTCTTACTTGCCTCGACCACATGTACTATCAAAACCTTTTTCCTTAATCTATAGTGATGTTTGGGGGCCATCAAAAGTGGAAACTCAAAACAGTACTTGATGGTTTGTAACTTTTATTGATAACCACACAAGACTCACTTGGGTATATCTCATGAAAGATAAATCTGAGGTTTTCCAGGTTTTCAAAAATTTTTGTTCTCATTAAAAATTAGTTTCATACAACTGTTCAAATTTTCAGGAGTGATAATGCAAAGGAATACCTCAGTCATGCTTTTGAGCAATTTTTAAATGACAACGGTATAATACACCAAACTTCATGTGTCAATACACCATAACAAAATGGTGTTTCTGAACACAAAAATAGACATCTACTTGAGGTTGCTAGATCCCTTTTGTTCACTTCTAATGTACCTTGTCGTTTTTGGGAAGAGGCCATTCTCACATCTGCCTATTTAATAAACCGTACGCCCTCCAAAGTTTTGGGATTCAATACACCTCTAAAAAAATTGTTAGAAACTTACTCTTACATTTCTTTCGCTCTTACTTTACCTCCAAAGGTGTTTGGGTGTGTTGCCTTTGTGCATAATTATGAAGGCAGCAAATTAGAGGTCAGGGCACATAAATGCATTTTCTTGGGCTACTCTTCTAACAGAAAAGGCTATAAGTGCTACTCTCCCATCCTCAATAAGTATTTTATCACTATGGATGTAACCTTTTTTGAAAATAAACCATACTACCTAAAACTATCCATTCAGGGGGAGAACAGTGGACACGAAGGGCTTATTTTGGGTGCCAATTCAAAACCTGTACCATCCCTTGATGCACCTGAATGTCCAAACTTGGATTTGAATCTTTTTCTGAAATATCCAGACCTGAACCCCAATTTGTACCTAGCCCAGAATCCCCTCATAATGAACTCCAATCTGTACCTAGCCCAGAATTCACTAATAATCCAGTTTTGAATCCAGAAACTGATTAGAATTTCACTGAACTTGTAATTGATGAGAATGAAGAGACTAGGGTGGATAAACCTATAAATAAAGCTCCAAGGGAGTACACGAGAAGAAGGAGAAATCAGCAGATAAGTGGTGAGATACAATCAGAACAGACCATCATGATCTTTGAGCAAAGCCATAAATCCAACCCAACTTCAAATCCTGAGGAGTTATGTTGGCCAATAGCACTAAGGAAGGGAGTCAAGTCATGTACTAAACATTCGATCAATAAGTTTGTTTCTTATGCAAATCTTTCTCCTCCATTTCAGACCTTTGTGTCTTAATTGAATGTTGAAAAATTACTTGAGAATTTCCAGGAAGTAGTGAAGGATCCGAGTTGGAGAGAGCCTATAAGTGAAGAGTTAAAGGCACTAGAGAAGAATCAAACCTGGGTAATAACTGATTTGCCACAAGGGAAGTCCATAGTTGGCTGTAGATGGGTCTTTACCATCAAGTACAATTCTGATGGTAGCATTAGTGGGTACAAAGCTAGACTTGTAGCTAGAGGATTTACACAAACGCAAAGAATTGATTACCAGGAAACCTTCGCACCAGTTGCAAAGTTCAACACCATCAAAATTTTGTTATCTTTAGCAGCAAATCTAGACTGGCCATTACATCAATTAGATGTAAAGAAAGCTTTTTATATGGGAACTTAGAAGAAGTTTATATGGAGATGTCACTAGGTTTGAGAAATGTTAATCATTCTTCTAAGGTATGAAAACTCAAGAAATCCCTATATGGCCTTAAACATTCACCTAGAGCTTGGTTTGATAGGTTTACAAAAGTGGTTAAGAAGCTTGGTTATTATCACTGTCAAACTGATCACACACTTTTTGTAAGACATTTAGACAATGGAAAACTTGCTATTCTTATAGTATATGTTGATGACATTGTCATTACCAGTGATGATCATAAGGGTATTTATGCACTAAAAAAGGCTCTAGTTGCTGAGTTTGAAGTGAAGGATGTAGGAAACTTGAGATATTTCCTAGGCATGGTGGTTGCAAGGTCCAATAAGGGAATATCAGTTTCTCAAAGGAAATATACACTTGATTTGCTCAAGGAAACAGGTATTATGGGAGCGAAACCAACTGAAACTCCTATGGAGTCCAATTACAAACTAAGTCTCAAAAAGGAGGGAACACCAATTGATAAGGGAAGATATCAAAGGGTGGTAGGTAAGCTGATTTATCTCTCACATACACGGCCTGACATCAGTTTTCCTGTTAGTGTAGTGAGCCAATTCATGAGCAATCCACAAGAAGAACATATGGATGCAGTTTTCAGAATTCTTAAATATTTAAAGATGACACCTGAGAAAGGTTTATTTTTCAAGAAAGGGGGACCTAAAAATATTGAAGTATTCACAAATGCAGATTGGGCTGTATCAGTTACTGATAGAAGGTCAACTACAGGCTACTGTACTTTTGTCTGGGGTAATTTGATTACTTGGAGAAACAAGAAACAACCTGTGGTGGCCAGTAGTAGTGCAGAAGCTGAGTATAAAGCCTTGGCACTTGGTATTTGTGAAGGAATATGGATAAAAAGGCTATTGGCAAAATTGAAAATACACTCTCAAGCTCAGATGAAGGTGTGGTGTGATAGCATGGCAACTATCGGGATTGCTAAGAATCCAATTCACCATGATCGTACTAAACATGTGGAGATGGATAGACATTTTATAAAGGAAAAGGTCGATTCTGGACTAATAAATCTTGCCTATGTATCTACTAGCAACCAAGTAGTATATTTATTCACAAAGGCCCTAGCGCATGTCAGATTTGAAGACTTGAGTTGCAAGTTAGGAATGATAAATATCTATTCACCAACTTGAGGGGAAGTGTTGGAAGAATATTATACATTAATATTATGATAATATTTCCTTTTTTGTTTATCAGTTTTTCTGACTTTGTTTGTTTCCTTATTTAGTTACATATTTTTAGGGATTTTATTTTGTATTCTGATTTCCCTTTATTTTCCCTGATTCTCGGCAATATTATTGGGATTGAATGGCACCTCATTGTTGCTCATCACCCCTATTTGTACCCTATGTTTATTCAGTGAATGACTATTGAAATTCATTCCCAAATTATTCACGTAACTAGTTCTTTCAGGCATGGTAACTAACTTGAATGATGAAAAAGTATGGAAGGTACTAACGGATGCAATTAGCTCCACGTGCTCTCTCCAATCTCTAGTGTCTTAGCTGCTTCTCTCCCCCTACCCAAAACAACCCCCCCCATAAAAACCCCCTTTCTAAAATATTCTAAAATTCTTTCCAGATATGACAAGGGTGGACATTTGTTCTTGCCTTCTTATATTATGCGTACTCATGGATCTAGAAAGCAACAAGATGTAATGAAGAATGTCAGAGGGGAGCAAATGCAAAAAGTTTTTGAGGTATTATATGTAAAGTTGCATTCACCTTTTTCATTGCCTAAGAAGGAATGAGGCAGTATTTTATTAAAGAGATCATCTAGGAAAAAGCCTATGCATTTTTTATTTGCATGATATTGGATTAGTGGTCAGGAACTTTTTGAGAGTCATTACAAAATAGTTAATTTATTTTTCATCTATAAAAGATTATTTTAAATTTCTTAATCGTTTTGAAATTTTAGTCCTTTACATTTGCAGGCACTTTGAATAGTATCTAAGATCTGATGTAAGATATAATTGTTTTGGGCATAATCTTCTGCTTCTTGGATATTAACTTCATTTTGATATATAAGTTTGACTTATTCTTTCTTCTTTGAAATGAAACATTTTCAGGCCTTGGATATGCTTGGCAACACCAAATGGAGAGTAAATAGAAGATTACTTGGTGTTGTTGAGACAATTTGGGACGAAGGAGGTAACATTGCAGGCCTGGTTGATCGTCAAGATGTAAGCACAAAATTCTAAGAAAATTTTTAAGGGTGACACATATAGAAGTATTCATATAAGAAGCTAGTGTTCATTTCCTCTTTTGTCAATATTTTTTGACCTATTTTACTCATTGCTTCTCAAAATTATATTAATAGAAATAAATTTAAAGTGTTCTACACAAACAAATATAATAAATTTAGATATTATTCACATTAGAGGGTAACTTTTTAGATCATTTGATAATCTTATATAACTACGTTTTGTCATTGTTCTTATAAACAAGAGAAGTTTTCCTTTTAATAGGGATTTGAATGTGCTAGGACTTATTATTGGTCAAAATTGTTTTGGTCTAATGCTGGCCACATGAACACCATATGCAACTTCTCTAATAAGCTTGAAATATGATGAATTCCTATTATTGTTTATTGCTTGGTGATTCATCTAACCTACATATATTCTCCTTTTGGATTTGTAGGTTCCCATACCAGAGAAGCCATCTATAGAGGAAATAAAACTAATTAAGGAGTGGAAATGGAGGGTGAGGAGGGCAAAGAAAATTAATCTAGAAAGGCATTCTCAAAGATGTGACATTGAGCTTAAGCTTTCTGTAAGTTCTCCCTTCTAATTGTCAGATTTCCTTTGACATTATTTTTGTTGAAAATTTTAGTTATTACATCAATGACCTATTGTCTAGCTAATGGGCCCAACAAAAGTGGGCCAAGTGTATACCAGAAAGAAAGATAAGCTCGTTATGGGCAATAGATGGGGAAGAGTTTTTGAGAGAAGAAATAGGAAGATCAATGGTGAGGTGGTAGGTGAGGGGTAGACTAGGGATTTTAGTGAGCATAACTAACTTTGTCTTCTTGTGCATTGTGCATGATTGCTATGCTGTTAGGGTGGTTATACAGGGATAGTTTGTGGGGATTAGGGAGGAGAATTTTCTAGATATTTCTAAGAGAGAACCTAGTCTCTTGAAAGCCAGGAGCTTCCTTTCTATCTTTTTTTTTTTTTCTCTTTTCTTTTGCTCTTTGATTGGTTTAAGCTTGTACTAGGAGAATTCTTCCTTTCTTTTAGCCATTGAAGAGGAAGATTACTATTTCGAAATATAAATAATTTAAAGCCTAGAGGTTCCCATCACTTTTGGTATCAAAGCAGTAACAGTTTCAGGGTGTGTTTGGTACTAAGATGGAGTCTCGCATGGACAGAGAGAAACAGGGGTGAATTGTAGAAGAACCAGGTCATTGTGGAAAAGCCGTTGTTGGCTATGCAGCTCATGTTAGTGAACATTAATGAGTAGATAGTAGAGCTTTGTGCCTCAAGTAGTATGGGCAGTATTGAGAGACCCAAAGCCACTAATAGGCAGAAGGCATTGATGGGATCAAGCAACGTTGAGATTGGGGGAGAAGAGGTCAAAATTGCTAGAGTAAAGGAGAACAACAATGTTTGGCATCCAAAAGTGGTAGAAAGAGTCGATCCAGTAGAGGATAGGGATGGAAGCAAGTTTCTGTGGCTTGAGCTTCCCCTCTTCTTTGGAGAGGACCCGATTGGATGGTTGTTTAAGGTGGAACGATATTTCTCTATTAATGGCATTTTGGATAGTGAGAAGTTGGAAGCGATAGTGGTTAGTCTGGAAGAGAAGACACTGAATTGGTTTCAGTGGCTGGAAATGGAGATGCTAGTGAGAAATTGGAGAGAGTTTAGAAGGAAGGTGATTGAATGGTTTCACTATAAGCAATCAGGGGACAATTATGAGAGGTTAATGACTTTGAAGTAGGAGGGAACAATAGAGGAGTTTAAGAAGACATTTGAGTTGCTCTGAGCTCCTTTGGGTGGTATTCTTGATAAGGTGCTTATGGGTGTGTTTAAGAATGGGCTAAAGGAGGAGATTAGAGCCGGGGTTAGGATGATGCAACCCAAAGCTTTAGTGCAACTTATGTATTATGTGTCACAAGTGGAGGGTAAGAATATGGTGTTGCAGAAAGTTTGTGAGGAGAGAAAGGCTAAAGGTGGGAAAAATATTTTGGGGTCAAAATGAATTGGGTTCAGACCCAGGATTCCAAAGTTTCCCATGACAACAGAAGTTCTTAGAAGTAGTAGTAATGTATTCGACAAAATTTCAGGGAGCAAGGGGGTGATGGCTTAAAGAATACTAGTAAAATTAATATTCCCATTACAACTATCTCCACAAGTAGTAGCAGCAATAACAATGGCAGGAAGAAGCTCAGTGAAATTGAGATAAATTGAAGAAGGAAGCTAGGGCTTTGCTTTAAATGTGATGAGAAATTCAGTCCTAATCATAAGTGCAAGTGTAAATAGCTGCAAATGATTATTCTCAATGAGAAAAAAGAGGATGAGGAAGCAAGAGAATTAGAAATCCTAGTAGATGAAGCAAGGGAGAAGGAGATGGCCTTCATGGTGTTATCATTATATTAACTACCATAGTAAGCATCATAGGAACTAAAACATTGAAGTTGATGGGGAGAACCCAGGGGGAGGAAGTGTTGGTTCTGATTGATAGAAGGGCTTCCCACAATTTTATTTCAACGAAGTTGGTTGAGAGGTTAGGCTTAATGGTGCATCATACGCCCTACTACTCTATACTTGTGGGGGATGGGAGGAAAATAATTTCTAAGAGAGCATGCAAGGATATTGAATTGGAGTTAGATGGTGTCACCATAATTCAAACTTTGTACCTTTTTAATATGGGGGATGTGGATTTGGTGTTGGGAATCGAATGGCTGGAATCTTTGGGGGAATTAAGAGTAAATTAGGGTCAATCATACATGAAGGTCAAGAAAAATAAAAAATGGGCTTGTTCTAGAGGGGATCTAACATTTACTCAAGCTAGAGCTTCCTTCAAATCCATAATGAAAGCTATGAAAGGAAAAGGAGAAGGTTTTTTATCGGAGTATGATGTTGTCTTTGTTGAAGAAGAAGAAAAATGGCCTATTGCTACTAAAGAAGTCCCAAAATTACTTGAAGAATTTGTAGAGATGTGTGAGCTAGCCAAAGGATTACCTCCTCATTGCTCCAAGGACCACTTCATCATGTCAAAACCTAGTGAATAGCCATCTAATGTTAGGCCTTATAGATATGCTCATGCATAGAAGGCTAAAATGAAGAAGTTAGTAAAGGAAATGATAGAAGTAGGGATAATTAGGCCAAGTATTGGTCCATACTCAAGCCCCCAGTCTTGTTAGTTGAGAAGAAAGAAGGAAGTTGAAGGTTTTGTGTAGACTATAGGGTTTTAAATAAGATCACCATCCTTGACAAGTACCCCATACCAGCTATAAATAAGCTCCTTGATGAGGTAGGAGGGGCCACATAGTTTTCCAAGCTTGACTTGAAATCAAGATATTATCAAATAAGGATTAAACTTGGAGATGAGCCTAGGACAACAATTAGAACCCATGATAAGCATTATGAGTTCTTGGTCATGCCTTTTGTAAGTGCACATTTTACATTTTAATTTCTCATGAATGATATTTTTAGGGAGCATTTGAGGAAGTTTATGCTAGTTTTTTTTTTATGACATTCTTGTCTATAGCACAGACATGGGCTCCCATGTGAAACATTTAAGAGTTGCTCTAAATGTGCAACAAATACATCACTTGATTGTCAATCTCTAAAAATGTGTATCTGGGCAAAGGAAGCTTGAATACATAGACATGTTATTTCCTTAAAGGGAGTGCAAGTTGACCCTTCTAAGATTAAAGCCATAGTGAAATGGCCTATTCCCAAGAACTTATGTGTCTTGAAAGGATATTTAGGTTTGATTGATTATTACAGAAAGTTTGTTAAAGATTATGGAAAGGTGACAGTCCCATTGACTAATTTTTGCTGAAGAAAGACTAATTTAAATGGGATGAAAAAGCTCAAAAAGCCTTTGTGAAACTAAAAGTAACCATGGTTACTGTACCAAATCTTGCAATGCCAAAATTTAGCTTACCTTTTAAGATAGAGGTTGATGCATCTGGGAGTTTTAAAGTGGGGGAGGGGCTGTTGTAATGCAAAAAGGAAAGCCTGTTGCTTATTTTAGCCAATAACTTTTAGAAAAAGCAAGACAAGGGTCAGTTTATGAGAGGGAACTCATGGCAATAGTGTTAGCCATGAAAAAGCCGCAACGCTACTTGTCTAGCTAGCCATTCATAATCTGTATTGACTAGGAGGCCCTGAAATTTCTATTAGAGCAATGATTACTAGACTCAAATTAGAAGAAATAGGTTTCTAAATTGATGGGATACAGGTTTCAAATTCACGACAAACCAAGCCGAGAAGATAAAGCTATTGATGCTTTATCTAGGAGGGAGAGGACCATTATAGAGATGAAAGCCTTGTCATTGTGGCAATATGAGAAATTGGAAGAGTTTGAAGTTGAAATGAATGAGGATGACAGATTAAAAACCATATACTAGCAGTTGATTATAGGCTCAAGAGCACATGTTGGATATACCCTTAAGAGTGGCTATCTCATGTACAAAAATAAGTTGGTGTTGCCATAGAATTCCCAAAAGACTAAGGGTGTGTTTGGTTATGAGAATTAGATGGAATGGAAAGGAATAGAAAAGAATGTTGTAATGTATAAGGCATGTTTGGTTGTTATAAACGAATTCAATGGAATAGAATAAAAATGAATAGAAAAGAATGAATTTTTTTTTTATAATTTATATAAATATGTTTAGTATATCATGTAAAGGAATGGAATATAGTTTTATTTTTTATTTAGTTAAATAAAAATAATGTATGAATAAAAAAATATTATGATTAAAATGACTAATATACCCTTATATGTAAAATATTTTTTTAACACCTCCATTCTAAACAAAAACAATTCACAAGGATCCTTCTTTTATCATCTTGCCCTTCCTGTTCATCATCATCAACAAAACAAGAATCCAATAATGTAATAATCCAATTAAAAAAACCAAATTCAACAAAACAATTTCATCTTAAGCAAAAAAAAATTTTATCATCAACAAATACAATTTCATCTTCAACTTTTCCATCCTCACATTCACCTTCTTTTGCCCCTCGCCCAAATTCCCTGACTCACAAAACCAATCTGTTTCCTTTTCGAGTGCTCCCTAAAGTATTCAAAACAAATTAGACGGCTCAAAGCCTTCCAATTTCATTACAACCAAGGAGATATACAGTAGCATGACTATGGCCTCTTTCAAATCTCAAAGCCAGAGTGCGTAAGCAAAGAAGCAATAGTTTGCTAAGTGAAATTCCGTCAAGTGCAAAGGAACTCTCGTTTCATTTTGTAGATATAGGGCCCTCCTTTCTTCATTCTTTCTTTTGCTAGAACCCTATCTTAATTCCAGCGCTCCTAAGCATCTGCACTTTGTCTCCGGTGATCGGCCCAAAGATCATCTGTCTAGGCTTCTGCTCTTGTCTTTCTCCGACCTAGCCTTCTATTTTCCAAAGCTCCATTCCATGTGATGGTGCGTTTTTTATCTGCTATGTCGATTTTAGCTAAAATGAAGAATATTTTTTGTCCAAGCAAGTGTCATTCCTTCACCTTCTGCCTCATTCCATTAATTTTGGGGTGGAATTCTCATTCTTGCATACGGTGGAATGGAGCTAAATCAATGGAATCCGTTGCCTTAGTCTTCTTGTAACCAAACGGAGATATTGCATGAATATCTTACAACATTCCATTCCTTTAACACTGTTTTCCAGCAACCAAACGCAACTTAAGGAACTTATCAAAGAATTCCTTGACTCTCCCACGAGAGGGCATTCGGAGTACCTTAGAACTTACAAAAGGCTAGCCGAGGTGGTTTTTAGGAAGGAATGAAGAGGAATGCTCAAGAATATATGGCAAGATGTGAAGTGTGTCAATGGAATAACTATGAAGCCTTGAGTCCAGTTGGCTTATGGCAACCCTTACCCATTTCCCAATGTATGTGGGAGGATATCAACATGGATTTTACAGTGGGACTTCCCAAGGCCAACAAATTTGATACTATTATGGTAATAATAGATAGATTCACAAAGTATAACCACTTTATTCCCTTATCCCACTCTTTTACTACCAAAAAACGTGGCTGAAATCTTTGCTAAAGAGGTGGTCAAGTTGCATGGTTTCCCAAAAACTACAATTTTTGATAGGGACATGATATTTATCAGTCAATTCTGGAAGATGTTCATCATGACTAGTGCTACTTTCAAATACAACTTAGGGTATCATCTTGAGACTGACACACAAACGGCAGTGGTTAATAGATGCCTTGAAACCTACTTGAAGTGTTTTAGGAAAGAAACCTAGACAATCGGTTAAGACATGGGCAGAATATTGGTACAACACAACTTTTAACTAGTCCATTGGCATGACTCCATTCAAGGCCTTATATGGGAGGGATCCTCAATCATATTCGAATGGCAAGGTGAATTATCCATGATGGAAGGAGTGAAGAAATATGGCAAGGTGGCTTATAAACTAGAACTGCCCAAAACAACTAGGATACACCTTATTTTTCACATCTCACAACTCAAAAAATCCTTACAACCAGCCACTCCAACTCAATCTATCCCTTTTTCCTTAACTGAAGAGCTTGAGCTACAACTACAACCTGAATAGGTGAAACAGGTTAGAACAACAATAAAGGGACAACAAGAAGTCCTTATCAAATGGGAGGGTTTACTTGAGTGTGAGAGTACTTAGAAAGATGCTGAAGTTATTCACAACCAATTTCCTAATTTTCACCCTAAGGATAAGGTGAAACTTGCTGGGGAGGGCAATGATGGGCTGGGGCAGAGCAAGGATTTCAATGAGCGTAACTAATTTTGTCTCCTTGTGCATTGTGCATGGTTGCTAGATTGTGAGGGTGGTTATATGGGGATAGCTCATGTAGGTCAAAGAAAAGAATTTTCTAAACATTCTTAAGAAAGAACCTGACCTCTTGAAAGCCAGGAGCTTCCTTTCTATCTTCCCCCCTCTCTTCTCTTGCTCTTTTATTGGTTTAAGCTTGTAGTACAAGAATTCTTCCTCTCCTTTAGTCATTAAAGAGGAAGATTACTATTTTGAAATATAAATAATACAAAGCCCAGGGTTCCCATCACTAGCCTACTTCCTGTATAAGCAAATGTTGGTCAGTATAACCATATAATTAGACTTGATTTCTGAAGTGTATATCAATTCAATTCAATCATGAATGGCATAATCTCAATTATGTTTTGTATAATATGTAAGATCTAATTCATATTCATGATTCCCCATATGAATAACTCACATGTAGCACATAGTTTCTCAACTTTAAAAAAATCTCATTCAAACATGTGAGTCAGTAATGAAATTCTTATAATTCAATACCAAGAATTTCTACTCACTAAATATATACATTTGAGAAAATTAGTGGAAGTAAATTAGACATAAATACTTTCAAGCATGTTTGAAGAATTCAAAGTAGAAACCCCAACTTAAATATACAATCTTAATACATGAAATGACAAACAGAAGTGGAGAAGAATATAATCATGCCAGAAGCTTCATTTAACAAGTGTGGCAGAGCTCAGTGATGGTAATTCTCTCGAGGAGGTCTCTCTTGTCAGGAAACCTCTCAGTATTCAAAAAATGGTCAGTTGTCATATGATGCATTCTCCCATCAAGAGATTTATTGTGATAATAACTGGCTACCCACTATCCTATCATAGTTGCCTACGTTGGCAATTTCAAAAAAAAATAAAGAGATTTAAGGATCATCTAGAATATATTTTAAAATTCAAATAAATGGAATATTATAAAATATTCAAATTAATGGAATAATAAAAAATATTCCTTTTTCCAAATTTAATTTTAAAATATATTCCAAAATACCTAGACTTGATTCCTAAAGTTCATATTAGTTCAATTCAATCGTGAATGGCATGATCTCAATTATGTTTTATATAATAATGCTGATATCTATCCCATTTAGACGAGAAATAATCATAATAAAATGCATTCTGAAACAGGTGGCTCAAAAAATGAAAGATGAGGAGGGATTTTACTATCCCCACAATCTTGACTTCCGTGGCAGAGCATATCCGATGCATCCTCATCTGAATCATTTAAGTTCTGATCTTTGTCGAGGACTGCTTGAGTTTGCTGAGGGGCGGCCATTGGGGAAGTCTGGACTACAGTGGCTGAAGATACATTTGGCGAATTTGTATGCAGGTGGCATTGAAAAGCTGTCTTATGATGGGCGTCTAGCATTTGTGGAGAACCATCTTTATGATGTGTTTGACTCTGCTGATAACCCAATTAATGGAAACCGTTGGTGGCTAACAGCAGAAGATCCATTCCAATGCCTGGCTGCTTGTTTCAATCTGTCAGAAGCCTTAAGAAGCTCATCACCGCATTCTATGGTCTCACATCTGCCAATTCATCAGGTAATTGGAAGCTTTAAAAGCTGTGAAAAATCATTATTAATTTTGCGGACTTATTTTGTAAGAAGTCAAATTGGCCACAAACTCTTCTGCCTTGATATGTGGCACAGAGAAACTTTGTAAGAGATCTTTAATAAGAATATACTACCTAAAAGCATGCAATCAAAGGTTAAGAAAAATGAAAAGTTGAAAATTTTGGTAGCAAAACACTAGAAGTGACAGCATGATAGGCTCTGTTTTTATTGCATATATCTGTATCTTATTTAGTCAGCTTTCTATTTAAAAATGTTTGCTTTATCTTGTGTCTTTTAAAAGAAAGTATTGGTAACACTGTTTTGTTTTATATGTTTAGGATGGTTCCTGTAATGGCTTACAGCACTATGCAGCCTTGGGAAGAGATAGTGTAGGTTTACTTAACTCTTCTTCATTTTTGGAATCACTTTAATATAATCTGTGTTTCCTTTTAGCTAAAGATTTATATACTCACTGGATTTAGTAATGATTTTAAGTATGAATGTTTGTTCCTTTTTAGTCACTATCACTGTGGCATTTTAGAAATGTCAGTATGGTGTGTTAAGATAACCAAATTTTTCATAACACCTGCAACATCATATCAAGACAGCTTGCTCAATACATAGTAAATGGTGTCCATATTTGGTAATCTTGACACACCGTACTGAATTGGATATGTTAACATGCCATCTTGGAACAACGTATGTTTACTTAATAAATTACTGTAAAATATTTACTACTGGTATTTTATTTTATTTTTACTTTTTGATAAAAATTTTGCTGCTGTTAATTAATTTCAGTTGCATCTATTATTGTCATTTGACTGGATTAAATCTGCTTTATCAGCTGGAGGCTGCTGCAGTTAACTTGGTTGCTGGAGAGAAACCGGCTGATGTTTACTCAGAGATTGCTGTTAGGTAGGTCAAGTCCGTTGACTGCAATTTTTTATGTTTGCCATTCTAACCTCTGTTCATTGCAATTACACCTGCATTGGAATTACTTTGCTTGAGAAGGTTCTCCCATATGCGAAGGAAGTTTCCAAATTACTATACATGATTAATATTGTATTGTTTCTTCAATTGTAAATGTGGCCAGGGTTCATGATATTATGATAAGGGACAGCAATGAAGACCCTACTATAAATCCAAATGCTTTATTAGCAAAGGTTTTAATTGACCAGGTCAGTATTCATTTTAAAGGGTGAGAGTTATGCATATGACACAATTTGTGCTCCAGTAATTGGCCATGATCTCTTTTTTCTCTTTCTCTGAAGTCTCAGAAACTTTCAGGTTGATAGGAAACTGGTCAAACAGACAGTTATGACTTCAGTTTATGGTGTTACTTTCGTTGGGGCAAGAGAGCAAATAAAAAGAAGATTACAGGAGAAAGGTCTCATAACTGATGACAGACTTATATTTAACGCAGCTTGCTATGCTGCTAAAGTAAGCATCCATCTATCAAATGCGAGGATTAAATTGCAGCTGTTAGAGACTTTAATAGCTGCCTTGTTATGTAATTCTTATTGTTTAATTATGAGATCAGTTCCCGTTGGACTGTTTAGTAGAATGACTGATTTTTTCTAGAAAAAGAGAGGAGTATAATTGTGTGAGTTTACTTTTAAAGACCTAATCTCTGGGAAGTCATGCTCGAGTAAAAGCTAAAATGGAGTCAATCATTTCATAATATTATATTTTTAGTTGAGTGTTCAGTTTAACTTGGGTTTAGTTAAGTTATGCTATATAAAATATGATGTAGACAGTGTTTTATATTTTTATGGCTATATAAAATATGATAGTTTAATCGGTTTGTGTCATACTTAGTCATGTGACCAACCTTACTTTGTTTAGGTGACATTGGATGCCCTTGGGGAAGTTTTTGAAGCTGCACGTGGCATTATGAGTTGGCTTGGTGATTGTGCAAAGGTATGCTCTCTCATCGCATGTTGGACTTGAAATGATGCTGACAATTCTTTTGGTTTTGAAACTTCTCTATGTGGTTTATGTATTTGCATCCTTTCTTTGTTATTATTATTATTATTATTATTATTTTTCTTTTTCCCCCCTTAAAGGCGGAGTTTGAAACACTTGTAGGTGATTGCTTCTGAAAACAAGCCTGTTGGATGGACCACTCCTCTTGGTCTCCCTGTTGTACAACCATACTGTAAAACTGAACGTCATCTGGTAAGCCATTGGCATAGATTCTATTCCCTTTCATGTTATATTATAGGTATTAATATACTTAACAGTGAGTCACTGACAACAGGGTAAATAATGCTGGCTAAAAGGATACAACAAGTTTGAAATATTCATAAAGTTCTGTGACAATCCAACTAAAGAAGCATGTGTGTAAATCCGTGAGCAGATGTAATAGATGGGTGCATTTACTGTTTAATGTGGTTCCTTCTGTAACATATTGTCATGATCATTTGACATGTGCGATTGTTGGTGTTTCACAACTTACTTCAGCAGGTGTAATCCTTTGTTGGATTCTTGGTTGTAAATCTCAATGAATGGCATTCTTTTAATATATACATACATATATATATATATTATATATCTATATCCTTTTTGGCAGCTCAATGGAGAAGTGTTAAGGCTCTTATGCTGTGTTTCGCCCATGGGCAATACAATGGGGGTAGATCAGTCAGTTACCTATATATGTAATACTAAATTATTCAAGGTGGCTATCGCACTCCGTCGCATTTGAATGAATGACTTAAATGCTGGACCACACAACTGTTCAGAAAAACAAAATTAAGATATTTTATAGTGGTGTACACTTTATTGCTGGTATTGACTGTAGAAACCCACTACGGGTGCCAATAAATATGCATTTGATTCAAATTATATAGCTATTAAACTGTTTTTTAGCCCTTTATATTGAAACACTAGACTAATGAATCTCACCATGCAATGCAGATCAGAACATCTCTTCAGGTTTTGGCATTGCGGCGGGAGGGTAATGCAGTAAGTATACATAATTTTTTTCCCCAGCTTTTCCAGTTAGCCTGTCTTTCTGAACTGTTTGCTCATTACTTAAATTATGGTATTCCAGGTCGATGTCAGAAAACAGAGAACTGCATTTCCTCCAAATTTTGTACATTCACTGGATGGTTCACACATGATGATGACTGCTCTTGCCTGCAGGGATGCTGGCTTGCGTTTTGCAGGTCTGAAAATCTAATTTTACCAATGAAATTATAAACATAGTCATATGTTAAACTTCCATTCAAAATCAATAATTTATTCTATATTAGTATCTTAGATTTTAAAGTGTAAAAAGTTTTGCATGTATAATGGTGCTTAAATTTTGTAAAATAATTTATGTTTGCAGGGGTTCATGACTCATTCTGGACACATGCATGTGATGTGGAGAAAATGAATCAGATTCTTAGAGAAGAATTTGTGGAGCTTTATAGCTTGCCAATCCTTGAAAATGTAAATTCTGGACCCCTTCCTCTATCATGAGAATTTGGGTTTATTTAGTATGAATACTTGGAGAGAAGAGTTATCCTGTTCTCGTATTATCAAATATGCAAGTTCCTGGAGGCCATCATTTACCTAAACTGTTGTAGAGGAACATAAAAGAATTGCTTATTATCAAGACCCAAAAGTTTTATAGAAGCAAAATAACAAAATAAAAGATTTTATCTCTACCAAGCTCTCAAATCTCAATGCAAGGACAAGCAGGTTTGAAAGCATGAACAAAGCATGGCCTTGTATTTATATTTGCTTGTGGGTGGAATGATCAGGATTTGAATTCTGAACCATTTGGCCAAAGAGACTTATACAGTAACTGATCCACTTAAGAGATTTAGCGTTATTGAGTGGAGGCGAAGAATTGGTTCTGTTGACACCTATATCATGAAGTTTGTGTAGACTGCCTCTGCCTTAGAACCAGGCTATTCTTTCTGTGTCCTTGAACTAGTAACTTTAGTAGAGAAACTGCTATATACACACACAGACTTCCTTTTGTCCTAAGGATGTTATTATACTATCATTGCATCTGAGCTCCGTATATACTAAAATTGTCCTTGATTAGTAGCTTAGTAGCTTTTACCTTATAGACCAACAGAATGAGGGAATCAAACCTCGTTATTTATTTCCTTTAACCTTGTTATAATTTGGTCCCCAGAAAAAGAAAAAGAAGAACATGTTATAATTGAACATCGATAATTTGGCAGTTGCTGGAAGACTTTCAGAAATCATACCCAGGATTGGCTTTCCCCGGACTGCCAGAGAGAGGTGATTTTGACCTACGGAAGGTTCTTGAGTCACCATACTTTTTCAACTGAGCATTTCTCCACTACAATCATGGATTTCCATAGAAACATTCTTACCTTTTGTCGCAACTTGTTTCGGAAGTTGTGGTGGGAACGGTGACCTATATTGGCTTTTGGAGAAGGCCAGGAAGGAAAGAAAACAGATTCCAATGATATTTTCGGGAACTCCTGCGTTGCCAGAGTGCTCAGAGCTGTGCTATGATCTTATTTACACAGGGCTGGTTCAAGTGGAGATAAGCTTTATTGCCCGTGTTACACCATGTAGGGAATGAATTCTTGGTAAGATTTTGATGTTGGCAATTTTATTCACCTCGCTCTGCTGCTTAATAGACGGTGGCATTTTCAATGCGAGATATTCTTAGAGGTAGACTTTGGGTATAAAAAAGAGGTGGAACAAGTCAATCATATATAGATATGTAAACATATTAGAAGTAGGTTTTACTAAAAAGTAAACTTGGTATGTTCACATGTCTATTTATAATTGGAAAGTTCTGCTTCTCTTTTTGTAAACTGGGTCTATCAAATAATTTTTCTATGTTAAATAATTGCAGCAGGTCTCCTCTACGGCATGGAGCTAACAGCCTGCCAATGCAAATCAAAGCGTTATTCTGTTTACATGTATTATAACGTATGAATAGATGTATTTTATTAGGTTGGAGAAAGGGGCAGAAAGATGCTGTGGTTTCTCATAATTATGCATTTTCATTGACTTGGTTTTTAAATAGTACAAAAAATGGAATAGGATAAGAATGCTCGTCCTATGAATTGGATATTTCTCTCAGCTTTATATTGGATATTATCTAGTGAATTGTAATGCAGTTAGTTAAATATACATGTCATCATTTTTTTTCAGAGACTGCAAATAAGAGTTTTTTGATCATCTTATTCAGCTTCATCTTGACAGAATATAATTTTACAGTAATAATCTATTATGTTTATGAGTGACATTAAACAAATATTATTGATTTATAAAGGAAAATGTTATGTATGCATGACTGAGCATCATCGATCATAAAGTTTTTGCTGTCAAAATTTTTTTAATACAAATATAATATGCGGAAAGTTTTTCTAAATCTATATTACCATCCCTTGGAAATATATAGTAGGAAAGAAATAGAAAATGATGCCAACAGGCATAAACTGCTAAAGAGTGGAAAAAGAGCGAAGATAGGAAAATGACTTTCAATAGAATTCTTATTCCCTAGGCCTCCAGTTACAATGCTATTTATAGACTTGGTAGTTACAACCAGTTAATCAACTGCCAATTAACAATGACTTTCTAATTAACTTCTTAATCAACTCCTTCACAAATTGAAACTCCTAACAATACTCCTCTCCTTGAAAAACCCTTGACCATAGAGCAATAAACCCCAAATGAAGCCTTTGGAAATCATACAAATGAACCTAACAAATGCTTTCATTTAACTAGAACTCCCGTGATAGGCCTTCCCCTTTTCTAAGTTAGTCTTTTATGTAATATCTTCTCAGGTGCCAAATCAATAGGTTGTGTTGGCCAATTATGAGAAGGGTGTCTTTGAGTAGTGAATGGCTCATGACAAGGCTTGAGCAGTGAAACATAAAAGGTATTATGAATTTTGGATGAAGTTAGCAAATCCAACTTGTAAGCTATTACATCCACCTCTTGATAATCTTATAAGGTTTGAAGTATTTAGGAGCTAATTTTTGAGAACTTCTAGAAGCTGTAGACACCTACCTATAAGGTTGGAGTTTAAGAAATATCCAATCACTTTCTTCCAACTCTCAATTTGTTCTTCTCTTATCAGCTTGTTGTTTCATTCTATTTGTTGCTATGTGCAAATGGTGTTTTATTACTACCAACATCTCTTCTTTTGTTGTGAATGAGTGATTAATAGCTTGTACCTCTAAGTCTCGTTCTATAAGGGATATGAATGGGAGGTTTTTTACCATGAAAGACTTCATAGGTTGTTGTTTGAATGGTTGTATGAAAAGTGATGTTATACCACCACTCAGCAAAGGATAACCATTTGTCTCACTCCTTTGGTTTCTCCTGTGTCATGCATCTTAAGTCTGTCTTAAGGCAATAGGTTAACACCTCAGATTGGCCTTCAAATTGTGAGTGATAAGCTATTGTAAGGTTTTACTGAATATCCAACCTTGCAAAGAACTCTTTCTAAAGATTACTTAAGAAATAGGGTCTTTATAACTAACAATGTCTATTGGAGCTCCATTAAGCTTATAGACATTGTCAATGAACTGTTAAACCACCTGAGCAACTATAAAAGGATGATTAAGTGCAATAAAATGAGCATATTTACTCATTCAATCAATTACCACTAAAATTGCATCCTTCCTCTCAAATTTCAACAATCCCTCTATAAAATCCATCACTACACTCATCCATACCTTAAAAGGAATTGGTAAGGGTTATAGGAGTCTTGCTTTGGCAATGGTTTCTCGGTTATAGGAGTCTTGCTTTGGCAATGGTTTCTCCTTTACACCTTGCATACACATCATATTGTTTAATAAAGGCCTTGACATCATCTTCCATTTTCTTCCACTAGAAGAGCCTTTTAATTCTATGATAAATAGCTTTAACACCCAAGTGACCCTTTTATGGTAACTCATGCATCCATGAAAGCAATGTCCTCCTCAGTTGGTCATTATCTCCAATAAATATTTTTCCTTTCCTTCTTAAGGTATGGCCATCTCATGAGTACTTCATTTGTTGGTCACTATGTTGAGTCAAATGAGAAATAAGTGCTCTTAATCGAGTGTCCTACTACCATGAGTCTTGTATCTTTTGCCATATGTCATTAGAAATGGTAGAAGTGCCTTGGAGATAGTACATCCATTTTCATTCCTCATCTTATACTAAATTTTATACTCATATCCCATGAGTTTAGCTAACCAAAAATTTTTGAAAAGAAGTCTTCACTTTATGATCTAACAGATACTTAAGGCTTTGCTGGTATGTTTTTATAATAAAATGTCTCTCATCTAGGTACCGGTGCCACTATTAAACTGCTTGCATAAGAGCTAAGAGCTCTTTCTCATATATAGAGAGAAAGAGATGCTTGGGAGATAAGGCCTTGCTATAGAAAGTGATAGCTTGTGTTCTTACATGAGTATAATGCCAATTCCTTAACTAGAATTTGTTTCTAGGGCAAAAAGTTTGGAAAACTCTAGTAATGTTGGTACCATAATATTTAATGCTTTTGGCAAATTTTGAAAAGCTTAGGAAGTTTGTTCTAGCCATTGGAATGTATTGCCTTTGAGCAGCTCAGTGAGAGGCTTAGCTATTCCTTTATAACCTTGAATAAACATTCTATATTACCTTGTGAGCCCAAGAAAGGATCTTAGCTATTTGAGTGTTGTAAGCACTAGTCATTGCCTCATAGTTTTAGTTTTCTAAGGATTTGTTGCTACCCCTTGAGAACTTATAATGTGACTCAAATATTCCACTTAGATTGCTATAAAAGAACATTTATTGACCTTTATGAAATATTGATGCTGTCTTAACTTCTTTAGCACTTTTCTTAAATGATCTATATGGCTTTTTACACTAAGGTTGTATACTAGGATATCATTAAAAAAAAAAAAAAGAGCATAAACTTCCTTAACAACTCTTTAAAGATTTTCATAGCTCCTTAAAAAGTAGCTAAAGCATTGGTTAACCTAAATAGCATTACCATAAACTCATAGTGGCCTGAATGAGTTTAAAAACTATTTTTGGTATATCATTTAGGTTCATTCACATTTGATGGTACCTAGATCTTAAATCCAACTTAGTGAAAAATTGAGTCTTATGTAACTAATCTAACAACTCTTCCACAATTGTAATCGAGCATTTGTCTTTTATTGTGCACTTATTCAGTTGTTTGTAATCTACACACATTTTCCATGAGCTATCATTTTTCTCAACAAGGATTATAGGTGATGCAAATGGTGAGGAGCTGTTTTGAATCACCCCTATTTGCAAAGCTCATCTACCATCTTCTCAATTACATCCTTTTAAGTTCCTAGGTACTTATAAGGCTTGATATTAGTGTGTTTGTGCCTTCTTGGAGGTCGATACGATGATTATGCCCTTTTCTAAAAGGTAATAGAGAAGCAAGTGTTTCGTAAACATATTTATACTTAGCTAAAAGTTGTTGAATGGATTCTAATACCTCCTTTTCCTCCTTTGTTTGAAAGGACATACACCTTAACATTTCTTTTGTGTTTTGCACAAGTTGTATGAAAACAAATTAGGTCTTTTCTTTAATAATTTCTTACATCTACTTATATGCCACTACTTTCCATCTATTAATCTCACTAGCTTCCTTTATACTAGATTAGCATTATAAGCTCAGCAAAGTCCCGTTGTGCACAACCAATTAATTTCAACCAAATGCATTCATCGAACCATATTACACCCAGTTAAAGGAATGACTAATGCATTTGCTTGAAACTCTTCTCCTTGCATTTTCCAATAGAAGTCCTTACATACTCCTTGTATTGACAATTTCCCACATCTAGCTATTGTGACTTGGGTGTTCTTTAATGCATCTATTAGCAAACCTAGTTTTTTAACTACTTGTAGATCCATAAAATTATAGGTGCTTCCACTGTCTATTAAAATCTGCAATTCTTTTTTTCCCCACATGTCCTTGTACCCTTATAATAGTGTTACCATTCGCACCTTCGATTACATTCAATGAAATCTTGGGAGTTACCTCAGGTTCTATCACAATTTCACATTCTTCTATGATTCCTTCTTCTTCTTGACTAGCTTTTCCTACTATCAATAAAGTGTAGCTGCATCTTCTTTCGTTAAGCATATTCATAACCTTAATGGCCCATTTGGTTTACTGAATTATCAATAATGGAATTATGAATGGAACGCTAAAGTGAATGGAAATGCATTGTTTATATTTGGTATGTTATATAAAGGAGAAGGAATACAATTCCATTTGTGTGTTTAGTTGCAAAAAAATAATATAAGAATAGAATGATAGAAGGAGAAAAAGACAAATATGCCCTTAATATCACTAAACAAATGTCTAATCCAATGCAAAGTAAAATTTCCCCCAAATTAACATAAACACTATTCTTTCTTCTCTTAAACGCTCTGCTCACTATCCTTCAATATTAGTAGCCACTGAAGATCCGTCGAACGTCGCTGAAGAACAACATTTCCGTCACCATTGCTGCAACTTCCTCCGGTCAAACTCTTTACAAATTCTTTCATTCTTACATCTTGGAGTTCGGTCTCTTACGTGGCCTGTGCGTCAATCCTCAGCACCAAAATCTCCTCGAATCGCTTATTGTCAGGTATGGTTTGGGGTGGGCTATTCATTGTAGTTGCTTAGGCTAGAATATTAACTTTGGGTGTGTGCTTGTCCTTAGAAATAATTGTTGGAATTGCAATTTTTTGTCTATTGCATTCTCATTCTATAAGACTTTGCTCCCTACCGGTTGTTTTCCTCTTCTTGCTAGTATAAAGGCAATACTAGAATGTCAATAATATACATGTGTTAAAGACTTGCTATTTAAACTAGGTTCAATTATTGTTTACATTGGTGACCTTACGTGGCCATACCGAGAAAGTAGTTGCCACATCTAAACTACTGAGATTTGATAGTCACTAACTGAATAAGTGTAAAAATGGCTTACCTGTGAAGGAGGAAACTGTTGGCATCACCTATTGGTTGTCATTACTTCAAGGCTATGTCTATAGTTGCAAAATTTTTATGTCCCGTTTTGTATTTTTTTTCCCATTACTTTGCATTGGTACTGTTGTGGCATATGTGTTTGTGCAAAGCTACATATTCACCTGTGCTCATCTTCCTATGGAAACTATTTTGCATTTACCTTGTGTGTATGATTTTTATTATTTTTTATTTTTTCTACTTGATATCAAGCGTCTTATTGATTATTTAGCCAAAACATATACACTCAAGAAAAACTCACTCTTAGCAAGGTATTGTGATGGTGTGTATATTTTAACACAATTATCACTAATTTTACATGATTTTTTAGGACCATGAACATTAATACCTTGTCTAAAGTGAAGGAGGAATTCAAAGTGCCATTGGTGACCAACAACCCCAAGAAACAAACACTCAACTGCCATCAAATATTCCTATATTAGATGATTCAATATAGACTAGACTTGCTACCCTATACTCTATGTATGTGCACAGAAATGCATCTGTTGAAATTTCAATAAGGCAGAGTCCAGAGCTTTGGGCCGAGGCATCACGATTAGAGGTTATAAAACTCAAAGAGAAGATTTGAGTGAATGTGTAAGAATTGATAATCTCCCTTACATAGAGGTATTTATATAGAAAATAAGTACAGGGAAGTACAATTAATACAATAAATAGTACAATGAACCTAGATACTAATATGTACATTATGAACTTGGACACAATTCTAATATTATAGACATTCTTATTCTAAGACTTCCCCTCAAGTTAGAGTATATCTATTATATGCACCAAGCTTGTCACATATGTAATTAATTCGAGGACTCCTAAGAGACTTAGTGAACATATATGTTATTTGGTCATTTGAATTGAAGAATTTGGCAACAAAATACACAAATTGAATATTTTTTCATATAAAGTGAGTGACAATCGATTTTAATATATTTGGTCCTCTCATGAAAGACTGGGTTGGAAGCAATATGTATCGCTGCTTGGTTGTCACAAATAAACTCTATTTGATTAATGTTTATGAACCTCAATTCTTGAAGAAGTTACTTTAGCCATATAATTTTACAAGTTGCTAAAGCCATGGCACGATATTTAGCTTTTGGACTAGACTTTGCAACCACATTTTGTTTCTTGCTTTTCCAGGAGACTAAATTACCACTAATGAGAACACAATATTTTGAAGTAGCTCATCTATCAACAAGAGAGTCAACCCAGTTTGCATCATCATAATCAACAATATGAGAGTTACCCTTATCTTCATATAATAATCCTTAGCTTAGAGCTCCTTTGATGTATCTAAGAATGTAAATCATAGCATCCCAATGACTATTGCATGGAGATTGTAAGAATTGACTAATTATACTTATAGCAAGTGAGATATTTAGACAAGTAATGGTGAGGTGGTTAAGTTTTTCAACCAATTTTTGATACTATTCCAAATCTGCAAGAGACTCCCCTGTCCTGGTAAGAGTTTGACATTTAGATCTATAGGAGTATCAATTGGTTTACAATCTAACATACTCCTTTCACTCAATATGTCTAAAGCATATTTCCTTTGTAACATAACAACCCTAATGCAAGATTGAACCACCTCAATCCCTAGAAAATATATAAGTTCTCCTAGATCTTTAGTTTGAAAAGAAAAGAGTAGATGTTGCTTTAGCTAAATGATACCATCTTGATCATTGCTTGTAATGACAATGTCATCCATATAAATAATTAGGTAAATGTATTGATCAAATGATGTGTGGTGATAGAACACAGAATGATCAGCTTAACTTTGAACCATCCTCAACTTCTAAATGATGGAGCTAAATCTGCCAAATCAAGCTCGAGGAGATTATTTCAACCCATAAAGAGATCGTCATAGACGGAAAACCTTTCCAGACTCCTCTTAAGTAACAAAGCTAGGTGGTTGCCCCATATGCACTGTAAAGAAAGGTATTTTTTATGTCAAGTTCATAAAGAGGCCAATGATGTATAGCAGTTATAAAGAGGATCAAGCGGATAGAAGCAATTTTTGCAAGAAGAAAAAAGGTATCGCCATAATTAAGGTCAAAAATTTGAGTATATCCCTTAGCAACTGGACGAACCTTTAAATGATCAACAGTCCCATCAAGGCCAACCTTAAGAGCATGTACCCATCGATAGCCAATTGTAATTTTTCTTAAAGGTAAAGAGACTAAATCCTAAGTCTTATTAAAGTGCAAGGCCACCATTTCATCAATCATTGCTTGCCACCACCCAAGATGAAAGATTACCTCACGAACATTCTCAGGAATAGACATTGAATCTAAGGAAGACACAAAAGTATAATAAGGGGTAGATAAATGATGATAACTCAAAAAATTATAAAAAGGATAAGGATTACAAGTTGAGCAAGTATATTTGCAAAGGGAAATAAGAGGACTTTTAGGGGAAAGGAAGGCTGAGGTAGGGGCTGGAATTGGAGTATGGGGTGAGTCAACAACCACATCAACAAAGTTTAGAAGGATGGATGGATGAGGAAATCAGTGATATGTCTAAAGAGGAGTGATTCCGAAGGAACAATGCATGGAAGAGAAAGAACTTCAGACATAAAGTGATGTTCTGCTATAGGAGAAGAAAAGAATGGAGATATTTTAAAGAAGATCACATCAGCATAGGTAAAGCACTTTTGGTGTCTGTAGAGTAACAACGATATCCCTTCTAAAGACATGAATACCTAAGGAATATACATTTGATAGATTTGGTTGTAAGTTTATCTTTCTCAGTAGTTAGATCCTACACAAAACAAGTGCAACAAAAAATATGAGGGAAAAGAGGATAAAGAGATGCTGTGGGAAACAAAATAGAGTAGGGAACTTGGTTTTGTAACACAAAGAAAAACATGCGATTAACTAGATAACAAGCAATAAAAGTCGCATCACCCCAAAAATGAAGAGGTGTATTAGAATGTATGAGTAAAGTACGAATAGTCGTAATGAGATGGAGATTTTTAAGCTTAGCCACTCAATTTTGTTGAAGCGTATGTGCACACAAAGATTGGCGAAGAATTCCTTGTGAAGATAAAAAAAGTGGGAACGAGGAAAAAAATATTTTCATATATTATCAGTTCGTAAAATAGATATAGGAATCTCAAATTGATTTTTAATCTCAGCATAAAATGATTGAAAAATTGAAAAAATTTCAAAACATTTTTTCATTAAATATAACCAATTGCAATGGGAATAATAATCAATAAAGATTACAAAATATTGAAAACTGAAAATACACAAAACACGACATAGACCTCAAACATCAAAATGAACTAATTTAAAAGGAAACGCAACCCGATTATTGATACATTTAGGACACGAAGTACAAGTTTGTTTACCAAGTTGACACGACTCACATTCAATTGACTTCTAAGTAGAAAAAGATAAAAACATCTTTTGAAGTTGGGATGGCCCAAGCGACTATGAACAAGACTTGGAGAAGGAATGGTGTAGGCTATTGGTGATGTTAAAGATGAAAAATGATAAAGTTTGTATGACTCACGCCTTATGCCAATTGTCCAACTCATACATCAGTCCTGCAAGGAAACATGTTTGTCAGTAAACAGAATGGAGCAATTGAGAGTGCGAGTTAGATGACTAATATAAATGAGATTAAAAGGACACTTAGGGATATAAAGAATAGAATGTAAAGTGATGGACAAGGAAATAATAGTCTTCCCAATGCCTTTAATAACCGTTTTAGAACCATTGGCTAAAATAAGAGGAGGAAGAAAGATAGAATTAGAAATATGGGAAAAGAAATCCTTGTTATCAGACATATGATCAGAAGCACCTGAGTGAAGGACCTATGGGCCAAGAGAAGAGTAAGCAAGGCAAGCAACATAATTACCAATCTGAGCAATGTAGGCAATAGTTGATGATTGTTTAGCAGTCTAGAGACGCAAGTATTCATCATAATCATGACCAATTAAAGTAATGGAAGTAGGGGTCTGGTCCTCAGTTGGCTCAACAGAAGTTTTTGTAACGTTCATGGTGTGGGGTGGACAACCATGAAGAGACTAACAACGATCTCGTGTATGACCTAACTTATTATAATAAGTGCACTGAGGACATTTCTGAACACCACTTCATCCTCCTCCACTTCTATTCCCTTTATCATTGTTTTGGGAAAGTAAGGCTTAAGCATCTAAACCACGAGCATTAGTTTTCTCTATAACAACTACATTACTAAAAGAGATGCACACCAAGTAAGTAAGAACATCATCGAGAGTAAGAACAATTGAACCCTTAAGAATTTGATCCCAAATGTGGTCATGATCAGGTTGAAGGTTAATTAAAGTCATTACCATAAAAACCTTGTCCCACTGCTTCTCTTGATTTTCAGTTGATGTTATAGTAAATGTGAACACCGTATTGTGTCCGAGCAAATTGCAAAAATAATAACAAAAATCAAATTAGCAGAAATACAAACAAAAAGAGAAGAAAAGAAAGAAAACAAAAATTAAGAGAAAATGAAGGGGAAAAAAAGGAAAAAAAAAAATAAAATAGCCCAAAGTTTTAGAAAACAAGAAAAAATTTAAAAAAAAAATCAAAAAGGAAAAGTCAAAAATCAAAAAGAAAAAAAATGAAAAGAAAAGAAATTTTTTTTCCTTAGCACAACCACGAGTGGCATAATGCAATGAAAATAAACAAAAAATATTAACAAAAAAAAATCTGCTCACATTTGGCCTGAATTTTGAATTTAGTTGCCCCAAACCCATCAACTAAAAAAATGAAATTAAAAAAAAAAGATAAACAAAAAATTAAAAAAAATCCTCATAATAAAGAAAAACATATATATATATATATATATATATAGGATAAAATCCAAGTTCAAAGTCCTAGCCCAAAACTTATCCCTTTGACCTAATACCTAAACAAATCAAAAGCCCAACACCTGACATCCAACAAATTGGTGGGTCAAAACGCAACAACCCTGCGTTTTGACCAGGAATCCTTTTGCCTCTTTACTCCTACCGTTAGCAGACACGGACGAGCACACCCCACGAGGGATACACAGAAAAAGAAACACATGTAGATGCATAGAGAAAGAGGCAGGTACCTCTCAGGCAAAAAAGGGGAAGTGGGAAGCAGAGGGACGTGAAGGAGAGCAGATGACAGAGGCTGAAAGGGATGCATCAGAGCGAGAGATTAGAGGAGAGCTGGGGGGTTCTATTGAAAATGGTTTTGGGATTGAGGGAGGAGACAGAAGCAAAAAATTTCGGATTTAAGGGAGCAGGAGATTCAAGAGATAGGGGGAGTTTGAAGGGGTTCAGGAGAAAATTGGTTTTCGGAGATAGGGGAGAACAAAATAGAAGGGGAGATTTTTTTGATTCGGGAAGCGGGGCAGAGAACGCGAGAGAGAGGATTTTTGATTGAGGGGAAGGAAGATTCGATGAAAGAGGCTGGAGGCTTTTGGATTGAGGGAGGAGGAGAAAGATTCGGTGAAGGAGAAGCCGAGGATACATCAGCGAATTGAGAGGAGGAGAATTCAATTGGAGGATGGGTAAGATTCTGGGAAGTGAGAAAGGGGAGACCGGGAAGGAAAAATGAGGGAGTATTTTCTTTTGGGGAACTCGGCTAGAAACGAAACAATGATGAAGTACAATGGCAAAATCGTGGAAGAGCAGAACTGAGTATGGAAATCATGATGATGAAGTTAAGATCGAGCATCATAAAATTGAAACCAGCCTTTTGATTCGAATACTGCATTGAGATTTACAAGGAGGTACATCATTCCTTCATTTCCAAAATATATGACTGTGCTGGAATATGAACTCTGGATATGATAATTCTGATGTTACTATAATGTTTTATTTGCCTACCTCGTATGCTTGGTCCCCTGTTCCTTGATTATTCTTTTGTTCCATTTGATATTGCTTAGGGTTCAGACATTGGCTAATGCTTTCAGATTGAGGTTTCGATGTCTTACTGTGAAATTTCATTCGTGCATTTGATTCCCTATCACTCATAAAGGTATTGTTATTGTTCTTTGTTTCACTTGTTATAAGATTGGGGTTTAGATTTTAGTTAACGATTTTTGGAATCAGTTTCTCTTCTCAGTATTGGATTTAAGTGTGGCTGTTCTGAGTTTGTATTTTAGAACGCGATCTGTTGGATTCAACTAAGAGCCTATTGTTGGAATATGGAATGCTGCTATTTGATTCAATATGATTGGTGTCTTCAGTTTTTCAATTATTGTTCTTAATCCCCAATATATGTTTGTGCAAAGATTTGGTATAAGATATTCCCGCCATCTCATGGTTTTTAGCCTCGACATGTAGTATGATTTTGTGAAGATCTTAGTTGTTGTCTTATTATCATTTGGCTTTGATTATTTGCCCAATATAAGTCTTAAATTTGATCTGCGTTTCCCTTTTTCCCGTTGGTGACTTCTGACATGATTTTTAAGTGAAATTTCTGAATGTAATCTGACCTATCTAAGACCTCAATTGTTTTCTGGTTTATGAAGAGTAAGTTGCGGTGACACTTATTTTTTCTGTTGTGTGCGAGGCCTGTGAATTGGTGAAGTGAAGAGAATGGGGAGCAATGTAAAGATTAGGTGGTGGCAAGATCAAATGCCTCGTGGGTTCTTTTTTCTTTTAATTCGTGTTCTTTGAATAAGATGTAACATGCATTTGGGTTATGATACGAGTCACACACAATTTACAAACAATGCATGCTTGTAATATTTTTTCTGCAATTTTATTTCATCTTTAGAATTGTTGTGTGAGGTTTCTTCTCTCCTCAGGCATATAGGGGCGGACCTAATGATCATGTGAGGCAATAAGCTTCCTTGGTATCCATTAGGTATTAAATTTGTGTTTTAATAAGTTTTGGGTTTCAATGGCCCACACGTAATTTTGTTTTCAAAAGAATTTCAAAAAAAAAAAAAAAAACAAATCAAATTTAGGCTTTGACGAAAAAAAAGGAATTAAATAATTTTTTTGATTTGCAAAAAAATGAGAAATGGTAAAAAAAAAATCAAAAAAAGAAAAAATTAAGAAAAAAAAAAAAGAATCATTGACAAAAAAGTTAAAAAAGGAGAAGAGTTAAAAATGAGAGAAGAGCAAAGAAATAAAATTAACTTTATTTTCAGCAAATTAAAACATATCAATTAATTCCAAATTCATTTTATTTGCTAAAGGTAAAAATAATTTTTATTTTCTTTCTCTTTTCACACAAAAAAGTAATAATAAATAAAAATTCAAAATATAAAAAAACAAAAAAAAACATAAGACAAAGAAGACAAAACCAAAAAATAAAAAAATAAATAATAATAATAATAATAATAATAAATAATAAATATAAAACAAAAAAAATTAAAAAATTAAAAAAAAAGTATAAAATATCCTTAACTGAAAAGCAATTTGAGTTAAATTACTTGGACTTTGATTTCTCTCGAAGGGTACGTAGGCTCTAGGCTCTCATTCTAGGTCAAGTCTGCCCTTGTAAATAAACATATTTTTAGTTTTATTTCTTTAATTTCTTTACTCTTAATTTTATTTCATTTAATTTCTTTACTTCTTATTTTGCATGTGATTTGTTAGGGAGAATTAAAATAGATTAAAGGCCATGATAATTTTGCACAACTAACTTAAGGCAACCGTTATTAAGAACGGGCGTAGTGGGGTGCCTAACACCTTCCCCACTCACAATCGACTCCTGTATCCATTTTCTGGTCCATAGACCATTTTCCAAACTAAAAAGGTTTTTTTCAAAATTTTACCTTTTCAAAAAATAAAAATTTGGTGGCAACTACTATTACTTTTAATTTTGATTTCGGTTTGGCGCCACGCAATCACATTCTCGAGTGTGACAGTAAACATTAAGGATCTGAATTCATGCTTAAAGGACTCAATCCTACTCACAGAGGTGGTAATATATAGGTTTTGATGTTTATGATTAACAAAATTAGACAAAATTTCATAATAACATCGAATGTTATTACTGTAGATTGAGGCCACCTTATTCCAAATCTTATAATAAGTTTCGTAAGATTGATACATAGGACGTAAGTGAGAATCAAGAGAATGCCACAACAAAGCACACAGTTGAGCATCAATCTTTATCCAATTTGATCTATTTGCCTCAGGAATATCAGTCTCTTTCTTATGTAAATGATCTAAATACCCTTGTCCCTTAAATCATAAGCAAACAGATGCTGTCCAAGATTTGCAATTTGACACACCATGTAATTTTTGTGAGATAATCAAGGGAGAGCCGCTAATAACAAAGGAGAAGATACTTGATTTGGAATTCTCAGATATAGACATGATGTTGGATTGGAAGTAGCTCTTGGAATACCTTTGGAAAAAGATTAATAACTCAAAAAGGTATGGAAATAACCAACTGAGCCAAAAAATAGTAAAGGAAGATACGTCGGCCGTTTCTAGGCAAATAGTGATGAATTCTGGTGGTGAATGCGCTTTTACGCGCCAGCGAGTGGCTATACAAGCAAAATTTTGCCGGTGGCATGTGGTACGTCATTTAGTGACCGAGCTTTTGAGTCCCGCCAATCAGAGCCTTCTGATCACGATGGTGGGGCCCGTGTCTCAAGAAAAAATTCAGATACTAAAGTTCTTGCTTGAATAACAGTAAAGAACTTGAGAAAATGAGTTGGAATAAGTCATAGCTAAAGCAGATACTGTTAGAAAAGGTCAGAATGCTTTGATACCATATAAAATTAGAAGAAAAGATTTGAATGAATGTGTAATAGATGATAATCTCCCTCGCATAGAAGTCTTATTTATATAGAAAATAGGTAAAAGAAAGTGCAATGTAATATAATGAATAGTACAATGAACCTAGATACTAATATGTACATTATGAATCTAGACACAATTCTAATACTATGTACATCCTTATTCTAACAAAGGCAAACATTAAATGTGTGAAAGACCAACTATTCATGTTTGAACAAACAAAAATTTTTCTACTAGCTTATGCGGGACAACTACAAACAAGTATGATTGAGGCCAAGCACAACTTGGCCATTGCCCACCATAATGTTGCTACTGCAAGGCAAATTGCAAAAGGCGTTAAGAACTCTAACAAGTTACGCATGAAGCAATGGAGATGGCAAAGCATGAACTAGCAAAATAAGCAGTAGTCGGAAGAGTAACTAAAATCTTATGTGCTAATCATTTATTAGACCTAAGCAATGCAGTGCTTAATTTTTGTTAGATTAAGATAGCCTATATGGTTCACATCTTGTAGGTTTTGTTCTATGTACATGCACGTTACTTGATGACAATGTAGGTTGATAAATTCATGAATGTAATATGTCAAAAATGTTTATGTTTTCCCTGTGCTTGGTTATGTAGCAATGTGACAATGGTACCTGTTGTTTAACTTGCTTTGATATGTAGCTTGCCTGTTGTTTAAAGTATAAATGATTCATAGTTCTTCAGTAATCATGGGCTTTGAGTGATAGGTCTTCAGTAATCATGAATACAATCTCAACCCCATTATCTCTCTTCTTCTTCTGTTAGAATATACATGTTCATCTGATGTTGCAAAGAGAGAAGCCTCTGAGTAAGAAAGATAGCAGACCTTTGTGCTTTGAGTGCAAAAGGATCCCATATTCAACATCTGGCAATGTCCCTCACAATTCCAATCGTGGTTCAAGTTATGGAATATTATTAGCAGGTCAAGATCCTATAAACTTTGGAGGACTATAACAGAAATTATATTTTTTTAAAAAAAAAAAAAGCCTAAATGCAGGGAAGAGAAAGGGGAAAAAGACCTCTATTTTCAATCAATCAGACTATTTGTACCGAGGCTAACCTCATCTGAGATGCCAAATTTTCAAGACTTCTGATACATTTTGGAACTTGCAGATAGAAATTAATATACTGCACACAGACAGGATAGGACCCAAGTATAATTGCCCAGTTTTTGAAGACATACCAAAAAAGAGAATGTTGGGAAGGAAATTTGATTATATCACATCATGATGCTATGAAAAAAAACATGAGGGACCTCTGTTATGTAATTTTTAACATTCTATTAATGCAATATGAAACAATCATGTCATTGGAAATACATAATAAATATTCCATACAAAATGAGAACAAGAACCAATCTTTTTGTCAGTTTTGTGTCATCATCAAGTCATTGGTCTATGTAGGACATACAAGAAATGCAAATCTTGTTCTCTTGCACATATTACAACCACAATCTTATGTTTTACATGAATCACATTACAATCCATGAGGGATCTACCAAAAACAATTTTCACTCATTGGTCCCTCCTATGAAGCATGTTACAGTTTCAGACCATCATTCGTTGCTCACCAAGGAAAGCATTGCGTCATTAGACAACCTCTCACATGTATATGGACTTACTAGCCTGTAAACAACATTTCCATCACACCTTGAGATTATAGCAATAATATATGCAAAGTCTAAACCATCAGTTGCAATGAAATTCATTGTATGCAAAACTTAACATAATCAAATTCCCTTAAATGACAGGAAGTAATATTTCTTTTGCTCATAACAGCATTATATATATATATATGTAGGTCTATAATTTCCATTTTATCACATTTAAGTACTGCATTATTACTTGCAAAGTTTCCTATAACTATATTTAATAAGAGGAATGGGGACAATTTTCAACCCTCACAAGCAGACTAAGTAGAAAAGGCTGCAAACAGGAATATAACAAGAGGAATATTTAACTTTGACTTTCTTATAACTATATTTGACTTTCAACCCTCACAAGCAACCTACTAGAGATGATCGTTGATAAATTAACTCCATCTGCAAGTGAAGCTCTCTGGGTTTGTAATCCTTTTCTGCAGTGATTTCTTATTAGCTGTATGGTGCATATGTTATTAGTTTCCTTTAATTAAGATTTCACGCACCGTAGGAACTCGAGCAGACAGAGTACAAAAGGCTGCAGTATATAAATAATATCAGCAAAGACCATTCTCCAATGTACACACTGCAGCGAAAGAGAGGGATGTATAAATCTAGGCAAAAAGCAAGCAATAATTCAATTGAAGCACATCATTGATGCTTAGTGTGCCACTCAAAATACTAAATGGGCAGAAGCAAAAAGAGAGGTGGACAAAAAGTCTTTCAATTACTTGTATATATTCACATTTACTTCTATCCATCTTCACCTTTAACAGAAAGCATATACCCTCAAAGTTGGCAGACCTTGTCATTACATGCAAGCGGTGCTCCAACAAGGTGGTTGAAACAAACACATGAACAATAGTTCAAAATCTTTCCACTTTAAATCCAACCTTTATAAACTAGTCAAAAAGCTGAGGTAGAGTAGGACCTATTAGACTATTTTTGGCTTTCATATTAACAACCATACTAGTTATGTAGTCACAAAACATATAACAAAGAATTGCTTATTAGAAGGATGGAAAACGAAAAAATATATAACGTAGGTTGAGCCCTTTCATACTAGTTACACCTTGCTTCAGTAAACACATCACTGCTTTATATTTCCTTTCCTAATCTAGTGATTTATATCTTCTACTGGTGCAGCATTTTTAAAAGCGCCACAACAAATGCATTAATGAATAGCATAAAACATGTTTTTGATGCATGTATATCATAGAAGCCAATCAAGTCAAAGGAATTGACAAAGTGTCAGTGTATAACATCCTTGTGGTCTATCCAATGCCACACGCAAACTTCAAATATGAAGTAAATTTAATTCACACTAAAGCAGAAAATGAATGATATAGTATGCACACGAAGGGGGTAGAATCACAAATAATGACTGCACTTAAATGCAACATGGAGCCTGATGGCAACAAACAAATGTATATTCCAAGCTTAGTGGACGTTAGTCTTAAATTGCTATTTAAGATATTTAAATTCAGTCACAAAAAGAACCTACTAGTTACCCAATGAAACAATGGTAGACCTAAAATTATGAGATGTATAGTTTCAAGCAGACTCCATAGCACAATTTCAATCAAGTCAAAAGATACTTTGATCCAAATGGTACTTGTAATGGACATAAACAGATAAATGGGGATGAAAGAAATATAGGACACCCATGGAAGATCTTGAAGAGCAGTGACGCAAAGCACCAACCCATGGCCAAAGGAATCGATATGGAATCACAAATTGTCAAACTCACCAAGCTCGGAGGACAAAGTCAGCAACCTTGGGAGATTGACGATGGCAAGGATGATAGATAGGATGTTAGGGTGGGTTAAAGCAACAACTTGGCTATTTGTCCACTGTGACTAGCTCTTCTGAATGTTATGAGTGCTTGACTATTTCTTTTTTTGCTTATTAGGGGCAAAATGGTATTGGCATTTTGGCTCCAAAATGTAAATATTGCTACGCATTTTCAATCTAGAATCCAATTGCGTCGATGGCAACCCACTATTGTGACATGGATGAAACTAAACACTCAAATGCAACGTAATTTATTGTCATTTTCATTCTGCTAAGAGAGTCAAACGGTTTGTAAATGTATTTTTCACTGTAGAAATAGCATAAATTGTTGGCCCTATGCTCTTCAACTTTTTCAGGTGAAAGGATCCTTTGTAACTTGAATTCACCCTTATTACCTTATTATTTAGTTCTCCATGTGATTATTGTTTATAGATCCCATAGTAGAGGTTTTACTAATAACTAATCTTTCTTGGTTACTATAAGCATGACCTCCTTATAAGCCTATCTTTGGTGCATTCTTGCTCCCCCCATTCTAATTTGTTGGCTAACAACTAAATTCTTTGCAATTCTCATAACATCTAGTAGGGTCTTGGGTTTAAACAACCTCACCCCCTTAGCAATCTCATACTTTAACTTTGTTATGAAACAACTAATTAGTTGACTTTTATATAGCTTCACCTTATGCGAAAAATCATCAAAGGCACCCTGATAGTCACTAAAGCTTCTAATTTGTTTGAGTTACGTCAACTCTTCCATTGGGTCTTTGTAAATAAGGCCAAATCTTATTTTAAGGGCAGCTACATACATTTCCCAAGAAATTTGCCTACCTTCTTGATTCTTCTCATAAGTCTTATGCCACCTGGAACTTCTCTTGTCAAAATGCAAGCTCGCATTCTTAACTTTTATCTCCTCTAGTGTTTCATCTAGCAAGAAGTAACACTTGGAAGGCCAATCCAAAATGTCTTCACAATAGAATCTTGGAAATTCCATCTTTGTAAAACATGTGGGTAGTTGATACTCTTTCATTGCATGTTGTTGTCAACCATTTTAGTTCCTTTTAGTGTTAGTTCTTTTCTTCACATTCACTGTCCTTATTATTAGGAGTGTTCATTGGCCAGTTAGACCTAAGAAACCTAGCTTAACAAAGCCTAATCGGGCCGAGTCAAGTCAAGCAAAAAATGTAAATGAATAGAATTTTAACAAAATTATATTAGGTCAGGTCAGACCACAAGTAAATATATGTTCTGCCCAATCCAACTCAGTAGCTACTATTTTTTTTTTAAATTATCAACATCTTACCATCTTATATATTCCTTTAGTTTTATTTCATTTAACTCTCTATACAAACTGTAACTTTTATTACCTACGCAAACCCTCCTTGCTTCTTAATTATTTTTGTCATTGATGTGCATATGTGCTAATATTTTTTTTATTGAATAATAAAAACACATAAGTTTACCTAAGGCTTATTATGTTAGTATAGCTTGTATTTTTCTTAATAATACTAGGTTATTTTTTATTAAAATTATTTTATCGATGAAAACATGAGAGCTTCAAAGTTCATTATCTTAAAATCTATTCTTATGAGTTTGTAAAAAGATATTTTTATATTATAAGTATCAGTTCATAAAGAAAAAAAAAACACTAGTCTGAGTGGCCCTAATCCATCTGAGTCCAATATAAAAGCTGGTTTGTTTGAGTGGGATCGAGCCATGGGTATAAAAACAAACCCGATATCTTAATAGGATTTGGCATCGAGCCTACTAAATGCCGATCCAGTCTTGCCTATGAATGATAGGAAAATGATTCTCAATAGAATTCTTATTTGCTAGGCTTCTAACTATAATGCTATTTATAGGCTTGGTGGTAAATAATAGCTAACAAACAACTAAGTGACTACCAATTAACAATGATTTCATAACTAACTTCCTACCCAACTCCTTCACAAAGTAATACTCCAAACATGTAACTAATTACACAAAACTTATGGGAAAAGAAAGCCATTACAAACAAGTGTACAATTATAAGAATTAATTCATGACTACAAGTATTAAACTTAAGACCTTGGTTAAGCAATGTAGCAAATTGGAATAACCTATAATGCAAACTATAATCATAGAGCAAATATAGTCACAATAGGATAATCATAATTCTAATTTCAACGATGGCGGGTTGGAGTTGGGAACTCCAACTCTCTTTTCTTCCTTGAAGTATAATTCTAACAACTGCCTCCTAATTGGAGCCCAAAGTGACATTCATCTTCCATCAATTGGTTGCAAATCCTGAAGATTTCCTTAGGACAAAACTTAGGTTTCTCAAGTGTTGGTTATCAAATCGTTCGATAAAAATATAACATGAAAAAACTTTTTTGACAAACTTAATTATGTCACATTAAATTGTAAAAAAATATTCATATGTTATATTTTTATTAAAAAAACTTGATAACAAACACTTAAAATTTGTACTTAAATGTTAACCATTTCATTGTGCCACCACATACTTTCTGTTCTATCTATCGCCTTATTGCATTTGCAGTCAACATCCTGGACTGCTATCTCCCTGAAAAGTCAAGATGTCTGGACTCAATATCAGAACTTAAATCATTGGCCAAAACTTTCACCTTGAGATTTCTTATCCGAAAATGAAAAAGTTAAAGGTGACAAGAATTTTATATGTATCTATGAGATCGAGTATGAAATTCTGTTTACTCACTTGAAATTGAGTATCCATTTCCCTCCTTTTTCTGCTAGGATTGGAAATCTTATATTTTACATATCCATACAATTGAGTCCTTGGGTTTTCAAAATAGTGTAAAAAGAAGTGCAGCAGAAGGCATTCTACCTAATAAGGCAGATACTTCGAATCCTGCTTGGACGAAGCGGAAGATATTGTCAATAAATAGAAGTACGTCTTGTTCATTGACATCTCAAAAATATTCTGCCATAGTTAGGGTAGTTAAACCAACTCTCATACGAGCTCCGAGCGGTTCATTCATCGACTAAATAATCAACATTACTGTAACTAGAATTGTCACTATCACTCTAACTCTAAATGTTTTTATCCATATCAGTTAGAATCGGGTCTTCACTTACACTGGTATTTTCAATAAGACCAAAACTATCCATTGATTTACTTAGTCCACATGATTCATTGAAAGATTGATTTTCAATCGATTTGGCAATAACGAACAGATTACTAGTAATCCATGTCGATCTCGCTAAAGTGCATATCCATATAGATATCAATATATTAGTCCCGCCTAAGTAGAAAGCAAATTAAAGAATGAAATTTCATTCTGCACAATGCTTATAACGTATATCATTAGAGGCAAAGAAGGACTCGTCCCGTAATATTTGATAGGAGCATGCTGCCAACGAAATATGGAAGCAAAAGCTTGAGAACTATTTATAATTCTCCGTTTTTTTATCCAACTAAACTAATGTCTGTATGAATTATCTCCCAAAAAAAGTAGACATTTTTTGTTAGGTAATTGTTAAGAATACAAGATCATAAAATCACTCGATCACGTGATAAAATCTCAGAAGGATGAGTGATTCGAATACAAAATAGCAGAATTTAAACAGACAAATATTTTAAATATATATAAATATATATATCTCACCAAGGAAGCTAAAGGTCAGACTGTATTCAAGGAGGACCTAAAGTTCATGCTATTGTTCAGAGAAGCACGGTTGAAAGGCCTAAGACCAGTTCGAGAGAATCGCAGTTTTATGAAATTCACAACTTCATCTGCTTCATCCACAGTGACCATTTAACAGCTTCTAAAATCTTATCATTTCTTCTCAGAGCAGTGATAAGATTATTGTAGGTAACGTTGTCAGGTTCAATTCCATTTTTTCTCATCTCCTTAACCAAATCTACAGCATCTTCAACCATTCCAGCAATCCCATATGCCTTGATCAATGTGTTATAGCTGTACAAATCAGGTCCAAGTCCACATTCTCTCAGTTCTCTAAGCACGCCAGCAACTTCATTAATCCATCCTTGTTCTCCATAAATATTGATCATGGTGTTGTATGTGTAGTGGTCAGAGGCACAACTTGATTCCTTCATTTTCTCCAATACGGTTCTAAAAGTCTCCATTTGGCCATCTTTTCCATAGGCATCTAGCATTGAATTGTAGGCTTCAAGGGAAACTTCAAAGCCATCAAATTGCATCTTCTGGACGGTTGATGACATATTTTTGAAGTCCTTGTTCTTCCCAAATGCAGCTATAATAGTATTGTAAGAGATCACATCAACCAAGCCCCGTCTTTTAGCGATGAAGAACAACCTCTTAGCCTTCTTGAATAGCTTGGCTTTTCCATAGATGTCAAGCATGACATTGAACGTAATTGTATTAGGCGAAAATCCATGCTGAAGCATCTCGTCAAAAAGCCTGGAAAGCTCATCGACGGGCAGAGCACGAGCACAGCAGTTCAGGACGCAGTTATACATTTCCTGGTCCCAATTCACTCGATCTTTTGAGATTTTGTAGTATAAATCAGATAATTTATCCAGCATACTACATCGTTGATAAATGCGGAGCATATCACGTAACAGAAAATTGTCGGGAACAATATCTGTTCGCTTGTTAATTGCATTCAAAACAGAGCAAGCATCTTTGAAAGATCCAGCTTTGGCATACATTCTTACAACAACGCTGAAAGCAATCATATCCAAGGAGATTTCTGAAGATTTCAACTTCAGATACAGTTTCTCTGCTTCCTTGAAGAGACCCATGACACTGTAAATGTCAATCATTGTGCACGTGATGTGCAGATTTGGCTTATCATCATGTTTGGGCATTTGACAGTATATTTTAACAGCATCTTCAAGCAAACCTAGCTCTTTGCATGAGCAAATAATCAGATGATACAAGTTATCCTCGTAATGCGGATCATTCCACTTTTTATCATTCAATACTTTCAGGGCCTCATCCACCAATTGGTGTTTTACATAAACCATGACCAGAGTGGAACAAGAATTCTGGTTCACTAAAATGTGTTGATAAAAGGAATCTTTCAGCAAAAGTGGCACTTTATCAACTCTTCCAGCTCCCTCATATGCTTGCAAAAGAATCCCAAGTATCGAAGAATATTGGCATCCAGTCTCCAGCATATCAGTGAGGGTTCTCATGGCACCCTCTTCATCTGCATGTTTGGCTTGCAATTTTATCAATGTGTACAAATTGGAGGAATTCGGCTTGTATCCCAACCGTTTGAGCTCACTGTAGTACCATCTAGCTTGCTTAAAATTATCAGCTCTACCCCAACCTTCAATCATAGAACGGTAAGTGGTTTCATCAGGATCCATCCCAATATTCTGCATATTCAGAAAAAGGAGTTGAGCAGCATCCATGTTAGATGCCTTCCCGTACCCAGTTATCATTGTATTATAAGCAATGATATTGGAGGATAGCCCAGCTTCTTGCATTGACATAAATGCCTCCTCAGCATCCTCCATTTTGCCTTGCTGGCTATAAGCATTTAGTACTGCTAACCAATTTTCCCGATTAGGAAGTACTTCATCTTCTCTCATCAACCCAATAATTCCTTCCGCTTTCTCATACAATCTTAAACGGGTATAAATAGTGATCATTGCTGAATATGCAGATTGACATACTATTCCAAAGCTCCTCATTTTTGAAAATGTAAACTCTGCCTCCTCAACATTCCAACCCTTCTGGTAAAGCCCCATGAGCATACCAAAGGTTGCAGCATTTGGACGAACACCGCAGTCTAACATCATTCGAAACCATTTTGCGCCTAGCCCCACAACACCCCGTTTGGAGCATGCGTAGATAAGTGTGTTAAAAACCTGAAAATTCAATTCAGAACCAAATTTGGTTCTCATTTCCCGGATCATTTTCTCTGCAGCATCCCAGTCTTCTCTACTACTTAACACCCGAATAACTACGTTATAAGCACCAATGTTCTGTTCTAACTTCCCATTACTCCTCATCCACTGAAAAAACACGAGAGTTTTGCTATCACTTCTTTTCTCAAGCTTTTTCAAGATCGCATTACAAAGTTCAGAGCTCAAGTCAGCCCCAATGGAAGAGTAATTTACATCAAAATCATCATCATATACAAAGAACTTGTCTATATGTAGCATACCCCCGTTCCTTCTGTATCTAAATTTCAAATCCACTTCAATTTCTCTTTTCACTACGTTCTTTGCTACGCGAACTTTCTTCCCAGGTTCAAATCTCGAATTCAGATTCTCCTCAGCCAAACCCTCATCAGAAACACCCGATACCTCATTTTCGAGCCTAGAGACTTGGACGTACTTGATCCTGCTCAAAGAAACGAAAGCGCAAGCTCGATGCGCATGAACGCAACTAGAAGGCGTAAAGCTCGAGCCACGATCAGCAGAATTTAAAGAGAAATGGGCCTTCTTTGAATCAAAGGTGTCTAAAGAAACTGAAAACCTAAGCAAGGCCATGAATTTACAGTGACCCACAAGTGAATTTATGTAGGCATCGAGTAGAATAGTTTGACACAGTAAAACCCAAAGAAGGGGAAGCGTTCAATTGAGCTTAGCAAGTGGCTAAGGAGAAAGAAGAGGCTGAAACAGTGGGTAAAGCTAACCTGTGGAGGCACTTCAAGTTCCTTTTATCCTTTCATCCCTTCTTTGCTCTGTGCTGAGACCACAAAACGCATGCACTGCCTCAAGCGCCTGCTGGCTCTACAAGCCAAGTTTAACTTCTCGTAGAATCTGGGTTTTTTATTAATAATAAATTAAAAGAAATAACAAAGACACAAATTTTACTAAAAAATTTTAATTATTGTCAAAAATAATTAAAACAAATAAATAAAAGATACTTAATTTAGTTGATAAAAGAGAATAATATCTTATCTTGTTAATTTTATTTGGATTTAACACCGGGATGACACAGAGGAATGAGCTCCTAACATGATTCGAAAAACTTGACTCGACAGAATTCGAAAATATCTCCAACTGTAAAAACAAAACAAAAAACATAACATTTATTATAGTGACAATTATTTAGTCTTTTAAATTAAGAAAAAAAAAATTATACACTGTTGTTTCTTTCCCCCACCCCCTTTGAAATGCCAACGATCTATTCATGATTTTTTTTAATTATTTGTCCAGCCACAACCCTTTCATAATAATTAATATAATTGCACAATAGAAAAAGTTTAAATGAAACTCTTCTTACAAATTTTTCTATTACAATAAAATGGTATTTCTATGTATTTGAATAATTTTTTGTAAGTTTAATTATTCTTACAATCACATCAACATCAAGAAAAAATTACAATTTAAAACTCCAAATTAAATATATTTAATATTAAAAATCTTAAATTTTGAAATTATTCTTAAGGATTTTAAAACAAAAAAAAAATTAATTTAGAATTCTAAATTGTAATTTCCCTATACAGTTTAAATTTTTAGTCTTAAAGTCATTCAGAATAATTTCAATATAAATATCTTCAATTTGAAATTCTAAACTATAATTTTTCCTAATGTTTATTAAATTAGTTATGTGTTGTTTTTAATTTGTTCTATTCTATTATGTAATTAGTGATTTGGTTTAAAGATTTAGTTTAGAAAAAAAAATTATCATCAGAAAATATCTTAGTCTATTTTTTTTTTCTTTCTTCCCGAGGTTTATGGTATTCTTTTGTTCTATAAAAGAAAATATCTCCAATCTCCATGGTTGAATTTTTTTTTTGGCAGCATTATTGTTTTTGTTTCGTTCAAATTTTATCAGCATTGGCGAGATAAAGATGTTTCTGGGCAACCAGCTTTATTATGGCCCAAAATTGTCACAATGGACATCATACAGCCCAAACCCTAGCAAATCTGATGCCCAAAGAACTTTTTGGAGCCCAAGATCAAAAGGCTTCTCTTTTTCTTTCCTTTGATTCATAATCTTTGTACTAACAACTGTAATAAGATAGAGGATGCAAGCGTTAATCGAAATAATTGGGTGTAAAGTGTCTGTAGGTGATTTTTTAAGTTCGCCATTAAATCCCAAGGCTTAACCCACAGGCAATAAAAACTATTAAGCTAGAGTATGGTAGGGATAGAGGAAATTTTCAGTGGAGCAGTGAAATGCATAGAGATCAAAAAGGACAACAATGGCTAAAGCAATCTGTTGAGCCAATACTGGGAGACGAAAGCTTGGGTAGCAAATGGGATCAAATACTTTAGTAGTCTTAGCTGGAAATGATCGATACTAAGCACTGGGCATACTGACTTGTGCAGTGCTATAACTAACCCGTTAAGTATCCCACTTGGAGAATACATTCACAATAATGAAACTCAAAGGAATTGATAGGAGCCGTTACAAGCAATGGAGCATGTGGTTTAATTCGATGCAAATCGAAGAATTTTACCGAGACCTGACAAGCCACAAATCCTCTTGAAAGGGAGGAAAACTGATTGACATGAACATTTACCATATTATTGTTCAACAATTAACATGTTTCTTTTCATATTTAGAATTACTTTATCAATCTGATGGGTAACTGTTGCTTATTTAAATGCTTTCTGGGTACAATCTGCTCCTTTGTGCCAGTGTTTAAGAATGAACAATTTTGTCATTATCAGTTGATTTGCTTTTAAATTTTTTATCACTCTCCAATCTGATGAGTATGGGATTTGACAATTGACATTATGTTTCTTTGTATTTATTGGAAGTCAATGACAAAAAGTGAGCAAACCCATGTGTCTCTCTAAGATATATTAACGTTTCTGCAGATTACTACTATCTTCCACATCCATTTTGCATGTCAAGCAATAGCACTCGTGAAGTATTTGATAAAGATATTGTCAAGAGAACAATCTTGAGTTAGACTCCTGACGTTATATTAGTTATACATAGCATATAATATTAGTACTTTTTTATCATTAGAAAAAAGGAATTAACTAATTCAAGCACTTCTGTGTTGCTGACCATTTCATGTGAATGTTACATGCCAAATATATATAATCTTTTGTGGTCAAAATTAAATCACATATAATAAATTCTTATTTCATATAGCATTAGTTAATATACATGAATCAAAATGAACACTCCTTAATAATTAAGAAAAAAGATCCTAAACAAGTAAACTAAATTAGCCATAAATAAATATATAAGCATGTATCAGCCTATTTGGTATAAAGAAAATTAAGTATGAAAATAAAAATAAATAAATAAAAGATAATTTTGTAAATAAAAAAATACCTATAATACTCTTACTTTTAATGATTGAGTAATGATTAAATAATAATTAATAAATAGTATTGAATAATAATTAAAAGAGTAAAATAGACATTTTAAAAAATTTTCTTTTTTCTTTTCATTTTCCTTACTTATACCAAACATGCTGTAAAAGATAATACCGTTAAAAATATATCCAACAAGACTTGGATTATTTATATTCAATACATTGAGTTTTCTCCAAAAAAAAAATTAGTAGTGACACGCTAGGAAAAATGAAATATATAATAACACATAGTAAATTGTGTTAGTTCATATAGCAAAAAGTAGACAGATGATTAACAATGAAATTATGAAACTAGAGTTCTGGATACTGAACTGCAAAAACTTATTAAAGAAGCGAGACACTGTCAGAAGTTAAAATGGAGTAAAGGAAAATTTTATTGAAGAAGAGTCTGTACTGAAACAAAATGTAAACGTAGATTTCAAGAGGCTGTGAATAGCTCAAGGTCAAGGGAGGGCATAGAAGTTCCAGCTAGGAAGGCTTTGATAAGAGCAAGAGCAAATTTTGGTCTATGCAGAGGAACCTCATGCCCTGCTCCCCTTACCGCTACAAAAGTGAGTCCATCATATTCCTGTGTCCATCCTCCCACCTGTTTTAACTTACGTATCACTTCACTGAAAAATAACAAAGTGAAAACAAGAAAGAAGCAAAACTAGGCGACATTTTGTGAGACATAATGCCCGACAATGGAAAGTTAAAATGTTTGTTCAAAAGTTTATAAGAAGATCAAAATTTAGGTACAGTTTTTAAGTGTTTGATATCAAATTCTTTAATAAAAATATGACAAGTGAATATTTTTTACAACTCAGCACCACCACCAACAACAACAACAATAAAATCTTTTTCCACTAAGTGGGGTCGGTTACATGGATCAATCGACACCATAAACACTTATCGTAAATCATATTTTTACAACTCAGTACCATATTAGATATTTCAAAAAATTTCTTCCATATATTAAGTTTTAATTAGAAAACCTGATAACAAACAACTTGGAAATTTTACTCAAGTCTTGTCTTTATAAGAAACAACCCATTTACCAAGTTAAGATTCTATATAATAATAAATATAATAATACAAGCCACTAGGTGTAATCTAGACTAGTAGTAAAGAGTGTTAGTAGTTAGCAAGAGGCCTTAAATTTAAATCTTTGTTCCATCATGTATCAAATATATATAGTAATAATACAATAATATACAATAACAAAGATTAAGCAGGCCATATCTCTTTTTTCTTTTTTGTACAAATCATAAAGAGAATGATTATAACGCCTCAAAACCTATCTATTTATATTATCTTTCTGACATATTTATCTGGGAAGAAAAGAGGTTGTACAATCACTTACCTGCCCATCATCATACCAAGGACGCCAAGGGCTCACAGTTGGAAGCTTCAGAGCTTCTATACTGTAGCGAGTGGATGTCACTGGGATTACAGCATCTGTATCACCACTGTCAGATGGGAAAAGAAAATCTAAGATTGGTGAAGGAAACAGTGAATGAAGAGGAAATGCAAGTATATAATTTTCAGGCAGATTTAGTTTCCATGGCATTCTGCATGAAAATATATGAATTCCAAGTTCCAAATCACATGCATGAGGAGTGAGGACAGTGACAGTCTCTTTCACCAAAACCTTTTTGCTTTTCCGACTATTTTAGAGGAGTTAAGAACTAAATATGTCATGCAGGGAATGAAATTTTGAAATGGAAATGGAGACAAGAAATGGAAGTTCTTATGTTTCAGAAAACAAAAACTATAGTTGTCAAACTACTTATTACAAGTGATCACACAATCTTTCCACACAACTTCCTAAACTAATAAATCAACAAGAAACGATGCATCAAATTATGTCAATTTGTCAACCTAACATGCAAACTCTGCACTTTACTATCCAGTATGGACATCACAAATGTGAACCAATCAAATGGTAGATGCTTGAGAAAACAGCAGTTCTGAGGAAAAAGTAACTAAATGCCTACTCCAGAGTTTTATTTGATGCAATGCAGTTCCATTATGATGGTTAAATATCAAAACCTCAATTTTGATGGTCAAATCTTGCATTAGCTTAAGATTCTGAGTCACACTTTCTTAGGCAACATAGCATCAGTGGTGAATGCATTTGGTAGGAGGTATATGTCCATGGATATACGTGTGTATGTATGACAGCAAGCATATATGTAATCATGCTTGTGTTTCTGTGCCTGTGTACTTGGTACTAATCATCCATATATATTAGACATTGAGAGAGTAACCTGAACATCCATATCCGCAGTCCTATTGGAATAAGTTCACGATAAATATCAAGCACTGTCAATGGAGAATCCTTCCAGTTTCTATTTACTACTTCACTGCAAAACATTGGGAGAGTAAGAGACTTTTCACATCTCTAAATTTCATAGCACATACCGAGGAAGAAGTATAATGGTGCATTATCTATGCTGTGGCTGCAGTTCCCTAAAGCCACTACCAATAATTATTAAAAAAAAAATTAAAATGGTTTAGTTACAAGGATTCTCAAATTTTCAACTTGAGCTTCAAAAGAACATAATAAAGAAAAGATGTCAGCTGACTGCTAAATGTTCATTTTATTCCCTAGTTAAACATATGAAAAGGGAAATTTTATGTCACTTGGTTTTTTAATCTTGTCCTGCAATAAATAAGATGGATTCCCATAAATCACATGGAATACCTGAGCACATTTGTTGTTGTATAGTATATGTTGCGTGGGAAGATATATAGATTTTTTTGAGTGTTTCCCTAATGATCATAAAAATACCTGCAGGTCTCCCATTTAGCAGGCTTATGAGCTGGATCAACATGAAGAGCCTTTTGGACCTCAGGCAGATTGAAGTATACAGTGGAGTGCTTCTCAGTGCAAGGATCATATACCATTCTGAGTCTGCCAGTTTTCTATGACATGACATAACATATCAGTACGAATATGTCCGATAATCATGTAATTATGTTCAAACATACCTTTGATTATTTGGTAGAATTCTCAATCACCTGTAATATATTTAACACTTTGATTTTGGGTTGAAATTTTCAACTTATGTGGCCATTAAAAATCCAAAACTAATTAATTCTTTTATATCAATTTTTGCCTAAAAAAACTCATAATAATATATAGAGGCTGATTGGAAACATTAGAATCGCTTCAGGAAGAAAAAACTACTCAGACTATAGATAGGCCATTTACAGCATTGATCCATGATAAAGTTGTATACCAAAAAACATATGGGACTATTGTTTAATAATTTAAATTGATTGAGTGCTGAAAACAAGAATTTGTGACGAAGTGCAGGCCTCGCTTCTTTTCTGACTTTTCTCTACAAGGAGCAACTATTATTGAGGCAACTTCATTTAGAGAGAATCAAAATGTTCCAGTAAAATTTCATCTTCAGGAAGATTTCCTAATCATAATTTTGTTGTGTTTAAAATGAAAAAAATAGTATTAAAAGTGTAGACTCACATGCTTTCTTTTCACCAGCTGGTTTGTCTGGCTAACGTTAGCAGGGCATGAAGGAGTGAAGATACGGTAATGATCAATGTTGCCAACTTCTTTATCAGCAATCTCTAAAATTTTTTCACATGAATCTGAGGGATTTAGGAAAGACTCAAGATCACATTGAAGGTTCATTTGCTGATATGTTTGATCAGAAATCAAACCAGATGACCACAAAAACTGGGAAACCCCCTTGTGATCATGGTAATCATCAGTTAGAGCATTTCCTACCTGCAATAGACATATATTATTTGCTGCATTATATGGTGACAAGAAGCAGAACAAGAAGGAAATATTCTTATGAAAAGACAAAATCTATACCATGTAGCCCTTTAGATTGATAGATTTTTCTTTGGCTTCCCTGTTGTACTTCACAATAACTTGGCTAAGTTGAGGAACATAATGCCCTGAAACACAGGTCCAGTGATTGATGCTTACAAGTGATTGATGCATGCTAAGATATCAGAACAAGATGAAATCTATGGAAAAAAAATTGAGTAAAGTGGAATCAAGGAGCTCAATCAGTTTACATGTGCTCTCATCTCACCAATTTTATTTTCTTATGGTTGTTAATATTCAAGCACAAAAATTAATCCATTTGAAGACATAATCACTACTATCAAACCATGATTCTCAAAGACATTTGTAGCCCTTTATCTATATCATAAAGGAATTCTGGAGTTTCATTTACCTGCGTAGCTCTCACCAGCAATAAAAAAGTCTCTTCCTTTATACTGGGGAAAACGCTCAAACCACTCCAATAGGAATTTCAAAGAGTCCTCAGCTGCCAATGAAGAAGCATTAAACTTTAGTGGCACAAAATATATATTTCAAAGCAGAAGTATGAGATACTAAATGGTCAGACTTGTACCAGTTCTCTTATCGCCATTGTTCAGTATGTCAGATGAAGTGTTTGAATACGAAAATCCAACTCCAACAGGAGAATCAAGAAAAAGAATGTTGGCAACTATAAAACAACACAAATAATTAGACTGACATGTCTGCATTTATGAAACATCCACTTCGCTAATAAAAACTGATCGTGATAAGCATGAGTAAGATTCCTCCTGCAGTGATCTGAATTGAAAGAGCAACTTCTTAGCAGTTTCTATTGGAACATGCCTTATCAAGTTAATATAGCCTATAGGCAAACTCGACACAATGAACTAGAGATGGGAGAATGAAAACTTCCCGGTCATGAGATTGCATGATTTATGAGGGGCAAGCCGACCAAAAAGGGAAGAATCTATGAGGGGATTCAAGAAGACATTAATAACCCCGTAGGTTGTTTGTTATTTACCTCGATTCCAAGAGTAAGTATTTAGATAAAGGGTCTTGCCATCTGGCTGAATGTGGAAGGGGCCAATCTCCTCTGCCTCCCCATAAGCAACGGATGAACATCCAGGTCCTGTAGAAGACAGATATTTCACAACCTTTACAAAACTACAAATCAAGGAAACAATCTAATGACACAAAGAAAAGGTTAATGAACATAAATAATGTTTTGACCTCCATTGAGCCATAGAACGAGAGGCCTCGTTTCAGGGTCTCGGGCAGCTTCAAAGAACCAGTAGAACAGTGCCCTCCCAGCTTTCTGGTTGACCGTGACATACCCAGCGTAGTGTGCGAAGTCGATGTTAAACGTTTGACCCGGCAGCCTACCAACTCTGTCCCGTTGTTGCTGGACAAAGGGGTCCGAGGAAGATGTCGCAAAAGCAAAACCAGTATTCCCCAGAAAACGAAGAATGGTAGCGGCTATGGCTAAAATTTGAGCCAAAAAAGCAAATGACCTAGGTTTTGCCATGTATTCCGTGGAGGGACTACTGAATCTGGGACAAAGCACGATTCTTTGGTACGTGATCCTTTGCTTTATATAAAGCAGGATCTGGTGGGGTCAATGAGTGTTCATCATGCTTTGCTTCGCCGTTTTAAAACAGAATTAGCAACAACTTCTAGTTTGCTGTACTACCAAGTTTTGTCTGCACTCTGATTTCTGAACTTGCCAGGCGAAGCCCACGTTTTTGGATTGAGGCTTTGCGCAAAAAGCTTTGCTTTGCGACAATAAATGAACCTGGACCGGAAGTTGAATCCCGTAATAATTTAATGTACTTGTTCCTTAATGTTGAGACTTGGACTTGTGCAAATAGTTACTTTGGGTTTTATTTCTGTTACAAATGTTTATGTTTTCAGAGAAAAAGTTTATGGGCAAATTACAGTCACCATCTTATTCAATTTTAAGGACACATTTTTAATAAATATAATCATATATTTTTTTGTTTAATTATGTAAAAATTAAAATAATAAACAATTTTAGGATTAAAATCATGTTTCATTTACATGTTGAATATTCCCATAATTTTCTAAAGTTATTATTCAAATTAAGTTAATATTTTGAAAATTAAGACTATCATTTAATCTCAATAATAGCTTCAAAAAAACAACATAAAAGCATTTTAAATATAAATATAATATTTACATATTTATTTTTATTAAATTTTAAATAGAAAATATCACATCAAGTGACAATTAGATAAATAAAAATATTAAATAATATGGTTTTAATTAAAAAAAATTAATTTTGAACCAATTCACGTGAAAATAACCCAAAGTATCCACCCTTTGTATTTTGTTTTTGTTAGGCGTTAGGATATGTTTGAAAGTATAAAAAGAAATGGATTAGAATAAAAAGACAAATAGTAAAATAGAAAGGTATATATCATTTTACTATTTAAAAATTTAATTAAAAAATCATTAATAAAATAAAATAATGTATATGTTATTTTTTAAATATTATTCTTAGTCACTCATTTGCTATTTTATACCATTATAAAAAAATTTAAATAAAAATTTATCTAAATTTAATCACCCCACTCTTTATTATTCTTTCTTTTTCATCTATCCAAACATACTCTCTCTTTTTTTTGTTTTTCTCATTTTATATAAATATTTTTAACTTTGTATTCTTAACTCTAATTCTTTTTAATAAAATCTACAATTTTGTCGTGGCCCATCACACGATTTTGACATCCGAAACTAATTTGTATTATCTTAATTAATTTTCATTTTTACCGATGTACATATTACATCATAATTTTATTTTCTTTAACCTTTAAATTATTAGTAATTAAAACTGAAATTCAAATCCTGACCATCACAATTTTCTTTTTATTTTATTTTGGTTCCAATCAAAATTTTATTTGTGTGCTTTTGCAAAATTTTATTTTAATTCGATAGAATAATTTTGACAGAAATGAAAAATGAGAATATATAGAATGAACCTTTATAATCCAAAATTATATTTGGTATAATATAAAAAATATATAAATACCTTCTCGTTCCGCTATTTGATTTTTGAAAACATCACACTTCACAAGGATGTAAAAGAAAGTTAAATTAATTATTATAATATTTCTAATGTGAAAAAAAATATTTATTTTTTTAATTTGAAAGAATATATATTTTTAACTACTCTTAATTTAAAAAGATGAAGAAATTTATTTTTAATTTTTAATTCAACAAATAATGAAAATTTTAAAAAAAATCTGTTGGATAAAGGCATTTTAGTTACTGCGAAAGGGATTCCATTCACATCAAAATTGGATTGGAATTCCTATCCCTACGAATAATAAAATAAGATCTCTCAAAAGAATGGAAAGAAACGCAAATTCTCTAACCAAATATAATTTTCAAGAATTCTTTTATTTTTCCATACTCTCATTTCTAGCAAACCAAACGAAGCATTAGATTATATCAATCTTAAATGCAATGGAAGACTAACATTTGTTTGTGAAAGTGATTTTTCTTTTTTTAAGATACGTTGATAGACGTGTGTGATCGATGATTGTAAATAATTATTCTAAAGTAGTTTGATATTATATGGAAATTATATACGTAGTTTGGATTTGAATCCTTATAAATGTTTTTTAAAGGAATTGATTGAGTTCATCTGAAAAAGAGGAAAGTATAATGCACATGAAATACACATTTAAGAAAATAAATAGAAATCATTAATTAAATAATATATTCTTTTATATATTGTGATTTTTCTTTCTAAAATTAATAATGTCAGTGTAAAAAAATACAAAAATTATGAATTGAGGTGATTTTAAATGGAATATAATCAATACATAGTTAACAGTGTCAGTTATTCCTTACTTTAATTCCCATATCATCTGAGCTTCATTCCCAGTCATCACGTGAGCTGTCTTTCGAATATGATCAGAATATGGTTGAATCTTTAACAACTACAACAGAATCACTGTCGGGATTATAAAATGGATACTTTAAAAAAATTATTATTGAAATTTAATTGTATTAACATTTATTAATATTTTTAACTTTTTATTATTAGAATTTTTTTAAAAAAAATTACATCAAAAAATTCAGATTTTGTAAAACTTACCATAAATGACTTTTAAAATTAAAATTACTATTAAATGTTAAAGAACTTATTATTAAGTTTAAGAAAATTATTATTACATTTTAAAAAAAATTATAATTTAAGTAATTTTATTAATAAATTTTTTAAAATTTAATAATATTTTTTTAAAACTTTAACAGTAAGTGATAATAATTTTAATGTTTGGAGAAAATTTTAATTTTTAAAATCTTTTATTATAAAATTTAAATTCTTAAATGTAATTTTTTTTTATGAACTGGGATCTGGGCCAAGCCCAAAAAAGACATGGCTGACCTTCAAAGTTTTCCTGACTAAGGAACACCTCGGTGATCTACTCGTGGTTAACTATGAAACATCCTATAAATTTGTCTGAGATGTTCTCGATCTCACTTGTTTTAGGAGATTGTTCCCAAAATAATTATCATGATCACTTAATTATAAGACTATCACTAATCTTGGCTATAAAAATACTAAGAAATTTCTATCCCTCAAGTACGACTCTTTTCTCTAATCTCACCCACATGCATTCGCCTTAAATTTTATTCTTATTAGGTTGGCTATCAAAGTCCATTTCGAGACACCCATGTCTTTTTATACTCTTGCATATTTGACCATTGTTGTTCTTCGAGTATAACCACAAACATCATCTAAGACAAGAAGAACATTATTTCTAACATACAAAAATGGGAAAGTATAGTGTGCGTGTACTGCGTATTTAAGAAAATAAATAGAAATTATTAAATAAATAACATATTCTATTATATATTGTGATTTTTTTTTAAATTAATAATGTCAGTTTAAAAAATACCAAAAATATAAGTTGATGTGATTTTAAATAAAAATAATCAATATATAGTATTTGCTGATAGTGTCAATTATTCCTGCTTATAATTCACATAGCACCTCACGGCCTGAGCTTTATTCCCTTGCGTCTTGTGAACTGTTTTACAAGTGTATTAAAATTGGCCGGCAGCAAGATGCAACGTGTCATTCTTTGTCTTTCGAATATGATCAAAATATGGTTGAATCTTCAGCACTAAAGCATGGAGAGAAATGGAAGGAAAGGAAAAGAAATTATAAATAAAGAATTTTTTTCTTACTTCATTTATTAAAATAAAAAGAAAAGAAAATAATTAAAAAAAAGAAATATATGGAATCCATATCATTCATACATTGTTTATTATTCATTCATTAGGCACTCTATTGGTTGGAGTTTTTTTTTCTGATAATATCATTATATCTTTGTAATTATTATTAAATAGTTTATATATTTTTTATTAATTTTTTAAAATAAAAGTACATAAGTCATTTTTCATTTTCAAAATCGCTTTTTCCACTCTATTTTCCATTTCATTCATTTCTATTCAATATCCCAAATGAGCCTCATAATCTTTTCATTGACTTGTTATGAAATGTTTTGCAATTTGTTTAAGATCTCCTCAACCCCACTTGCTTTAAGAGCACTCAAAAGTAAATTGAATGCTCGTCTACTTTCTTAGCTTAATCATCCACTTGAGACAGTTATAATGATCCTTTAATTGTAGAAATATCACCAACGTTGTATACCTAAAGGATCCCTACCCGTTAAGTATAATTCTTCTCTCTAATCTTACCTACATTCATGTAGATCTCTTCATTGAATTAGTCATCAAAGTCTATATTATGGCACTTAGACTTTTTTGCAATCTTATAAGGCCAATTGTCGCTATTAGTCATGCATTACAATGGAGATCATTTAAAACAAGAAGAATATTATCTTTTATATACATTTTAAAACCAAATTATGTAATGGTAGTTATATAACATCTTAAAGTCATGATATTACATTGTAAAATGTGAAAGATTGTCTTTGAAAAAAAAAGATGAAAGATTATAATTCTTGTGCAAAGCCTAATACAAATCAATTAGTAAAAGGAGATCTCTTTTTATCAGCTTTAATTTAACTCTTGAATTTTAAATACATTAAGTTGATATGAGAAGTTGTTTTTTAATAAATACATGTTTTTATTAGGAGCCAACCAACACGAAAGGGATGATCTAAGAAGGAGTAATTTGGAAAAAGGCTTCCTAGTGTTTTAAGGGAGTTCAAAGGTCCACTGGAGTGAAAGCCAACCTAAGTAACTCATTATGGACAACAAAAATAAAGATATAGTATTTAAGTCATAAAGCACTCATACTTAATAGGCTAGTCTCTTGGGATAAAGTCTTTTAATGACTTATGTTTTATTAACTAGACTCCAAACATCCTACTATTGTCCTAATTGCAATCATGTAGCATCGTTTACAAAGTCATTCCTTCCTTACTTATCTACCTTATGGCTCTTGTCCCTCCTAGAGTAAACTAAACAATGACTTGTGTTTCTAGCCTTGACAAACTAGAATGCTATATTGAATGGACGAAATCTCTTTTATCTTCAATTCAAAGATATATAATACCTTATCCTTAGTAATGGTAACCATCCTTGGAGGATGGAGATGACAACATCATGTTAGATGAATTGAAGTTTAAAAAGGGAATAATTTTTTGTTGCAAAAGTCTCAAATTAAAAGACAAGAAAGGTTTAAGGTACAACCAATCTTTTAAGGAGATTTTTCTCTTCTTAACACACAAAGAATTTGGCCTCTACTAAAGTAGGACTCAAAAAGGTAGATGGAAGTCTTCCTTTCCTAAAGATGAAAATGGAACAAGCATAGAATCTTGTGTATTTAACTATTGGCCAAGGTGTGATAATAATTGTCCCATGACAAAGGTTTAGTCATAAGACCAAGTCCTAGTCAAAACATGACGCTTGAGTTAAGTGTGATTAAGTAAAAAGAATTATATAATAATTAACAACTTAAAATTTGACCTAGTAGTAAGCATTTCATCTAATAATTGGTATCAAAATTGAGATTATGTGTTTGATTCTATAGCTTTTGGCCGAGTAAAAAGCGTTTGATCCAACAATAAAATGAAGATCCTTTTCCTGAAAGAAGCCATGTACTTCCTCCCACAATGAGTAAATCTGCGCATATAGGGCACTTTTAGTTAGTTTTTTAAGTTGACCTTTCTTTTGATTTGATTTTAAACCCTATTTTTTTACCTCTGTACCTTGGGTATGAGCTTCATTACACGCAACAAAGTAATTTGGGTTAATTTTGCCCTTTGTGCAGTTTGTGATGAGGAGTTTTGTCTTCTCTTTTTCATTTGAATTAAATGAATCTCCTTCTTTTTAGCCCAAAAAAAAAAAGTTGATATAAGAAAGATTTTTTTTTAATAGAAGAAGAGGAATACTCTTTAAAATTAAGAGATTATTTAATTCTAGATAAAATCTAATAATAGTCTTTTCATTAAATAAAATGCACAAATTTAGTCTACAAAAGAAAACTAGCTAGCCATACTTACAACAATGGGAAAATTCTGATATATCTAATACTAGAAAAGCAAAACGCATATAATTTTCTTGTTAAACTATAGAGGATCCACTATCTAGAATTAAAATTTGTCACCTTGCTCGTGTTGCAACATGCGTCAAATTTCCCAACGACATAAATGTTTTTAGTTCCAAAGAAAGAACAAATCACATATCCCACCTTGGAGACAAAAGCTCCGGGATGGAGATATACAATCTTAGCTTTGATATTGAGATATACTGAAAATTTTAAAAACTTTTGGATTTTTCAAAAATAGCAAATTGAAATATTAGATAACATTTTAAAAAAATGATCTGCAAAGAAAATGAACAGATAGATAAATATTTGTCTCTCTCTCACACACACACATATCTTAGAAAGTTATATCCAATAATTTTAAAACCAAGAAAATAAAAAAGGAAGAGAAGAAAAATGAGGAAGAAGCGAAGATAGAGAGAAGAAAACACCACAGAGGGATGGGAAGGTCATAATGGGATAGAAACACCATAATATAAGTGTTGAAGGGTTGAAAACACTAACGTCCAACGCTAAAAACAACATCAATAATATATATTTATTGCTTTTCTTGGCCTTATAAGTCTTTAAGAGGATACGTTGTAGTGTTTATAACGTGGTTACCAAATCCAATAACACAAATGATAATAATAATATACTTATATGAAAAATTATTATTAAGTATACATCCCAATTTAAAAATTTTGGGAGTTAACCCTAAAAAATATTCCAGTTAAGAGAAAAAGCTTCAAGGCTTATGTGTAATCTTAAGTTTTGTTACCTTTTGAAAGATGTTTAAAAAAAACAAATCATTATATACTCTTTCAAAAATTAATGATAGCACGGATTAATATAAATGAGGTTACGAAGAAAGCATATTCTAAAATACTAGTTTGCAAGAAAGAAAAAGCTTTAAAGCTTAATCAACATCTCAATTATTGGGGACCAAACTAGAAAAAATAGCAAGAGGTAAAAATATATATACTTAATATAAGCATTAAAAATTACTAGAAAAATATAATTTTAAGTATCTAGTAAATTAATATAATAATAAAATTTATTAAAATAAAAAACTAATGACTCATGATAATAAAAAAAGATTAAATTACACATATTTTCTTTAAAATAAAAAGATACATTAATAGTATTTTAAAATTAGACTAAAGTGTATATTTTAAAAATGAAGAAAATATTTTTATAAATTACTTTAAAAAATTAAAAAAATAAAATAACATCAAAATAAATATAATTATTTTAATACAAATAAAGCATATAGTAGAAATGACACAACATGTATTCACTATTAAGATCATGCTCCCTTATTCTTAACTGAACATAATTCATTTATAATCTATTTTGTAGTAAAATTATTTGCAATCTCTTTATTAATATAAATAGAAAAATTATTTACAAAAAGAGTACTTCATTTTGTCATGAAGTTATGTTTTTACAGTAAGTGTAGAGTATGATTAAAGAAGCAAACAAAAAAAATTGTTAAAAAAAAGTAAGAATAAGAAAATAGAGATTGGAGAGTATATCATTAATCTTTCTTGAAAAATGAGGATAATAAAAAAAATAGAGAATTGTTAATATATTTTATTATTTTTATTTATTTTATAAAATTTACTTTTATGACTAATGTAAAAAATAATTATTTCCTTAAAATTATGTGTTTGAGACTTTAAAAAATTAAAAGTCCCAAATGAAAATTTTAAGAAAAAAAAAAAAATATATATATATATATATATATATATAGACACACATTACAGATAATTTCTCTCTTTTTACGGATCCCTAAAATCAATTATCTAGTTCCGTCAGCGTCAACTACTATTGTTGTGTTTGGAAAATCGTCACCCTATCTTCAAACCACGTTTAAGAGGAAGAAAAAAATTAAAACTTCTAGTCAACCGTAATTTTTCAAGGTGCTACCAAACGGGCTATAATACTTGTCCAATATAAGGTGCGCAAAAAAGAACGTGGAGCAGTAAACAAGAAGAAAGCTCAAGGCAACAAAGAAAGAGACAGCATGTGAAGTGGTATTTTGCATCTAAAGTCCAATGCAAGTGGGTATTCAATCATTATTCTTGCCAATCTAGTTTGGGTTAATTGAAATAATCATATTATTAAGGAAGGTAAGATAGGATTCCCCTTCTGATCTAATCATTTTATTAATCATTCTTAGATAATGATCTAATCTTCAAGCCCGCTTTTAACTAGTTACTTATTGGGACTCCCCTTCTCCTGGACCTCGCTCATTTGGGCTCTAAGCCCATCCATTGGCCCACAAGTTCTGTTTTTGTACTTTCTCAGTCTATTAATAAGTGGAAGTAAACTTAATATCGAATTCGTCGTGGATATAATGAATATGAAACTTATAAAAAAATTAACATAGTATTTTTATTGATTTTTACAGGATTCATTGAAATAATGCATGGTTGGAAGATTTGATCAAATAATAGATTTAAATGTAATTCTTTACATTTTTGTTATTAATTTTTTAATTTAAATAGAATAAGTATATAATTTTTTTAATAATAATATGATAAATATATAATTTAATTAAAAAATTATACACATTCACTTATTATATTTTAATTGAAGAATTTGGTAATAAATATATAAATAATTGTATATAATTTTTTTCCCTTTGATCAAATGGGGACTAAAGAAAAGGAGAAAAATTTTATTTTGATCCCTTAAAATAAGCAAATTTTTAATTTGATCCTTTACACATTATTATTTTTTAATTTAATCCCTTAATAGTTAAAAATATTTGTCATACTCAAAGTTAATCCCAAACTTAAGGATTTATTGACTTAGAAATTATTGGATAACAAGTTTAGCACAGATGCACTCTAAGGTTTGGTATTAAACTTTATATAAAATTGAAAAAAAAATATTATATTAGTATTTTAACTATTAAGGAAATAATTTAAAATTTATCTCTCTCATAAAATCGAACAATTATAAGACCATGAAAGGATTTTTTTTAATCACAATTAAAAAATGTTTTAGATCTTTACCTAAATAAATACTAGTGATTAGCAGATATTTAATAAGAAGCTTTAAATTAAAATTTTTACTCCTTTATATAATAATAATAATAACAAGAAGAAGTCTGATCACTGCTTTATGCTTTGCCCACTGATTGTCACAATGCAGCGGTCCTTCTTCTTCCAAGTCCTAAGGTGGTTAAAACATCACTCTCCCATATAACAAGTCTCCATGTGACTGCTCGCAAAAGGATTTGGCGGCACCATGGAGCGAGCACCCTGTTGTATATTATTTGGATCTTTCAAATTAAATTAGATGGTTTAAAATTTTTTCAATTTTTTTGGTGTTAGAAGATATAAAATGTAGAATAAAAATAATTGTTTAATTTTCAACTTTAAACAAATGATAATTTAAATTTAAAATATTAAAAATTTTAAAATCTAAACTATTTAAATTATCTACTTTAAATGAGTCAAATGATGCAATAATGCTCATGAGATTATGCTATCCGCCAAATCCGACCACGTGATTGCTCGTGGCCCTTGATGTCTACCCCAGTCAACTATTCCCCCCAATGAAACGCACACGTTTTGACGTGTTCTGCTACAATGTGCTTTCCCTTTTATTTAGTATAAAACAAAAGTTTTTTTTTTTTTTCCTTTTTGTTTTGTATATCAGAAAAGTGAGAATAGAACAATCTGGAGCCACCCGTTTGGGGATCAGTTTCAACTGAGATTTGTTGTGATAAGGTTAACATCCCCACAAGGTGTTGTTATGAAGAATAAAATGGTATATGCCCTATGTAACCAAGAGGGTTCAGCTTCGATTACATAATCACTACAAGTATCTTCTTTTGTATAGGGATTCCGAATCTAATTATTAATGCAAAAGTTTAGAAAAAAAAATCTACTGACTTATATTAAAAAGTTATTAAAATTTGTGACAGTTTATTTAATCATATGCTTGTCTTTATTCATATACTAAGCCATTGATGTTAGTAATTATATAACATGATTGTCAGTATTTTATGTATGTATGGTAAGACCATCATAGAATTTAATAAAGGACATTGAGGTGTATTTTTTTATAACAAAATATTTGATTTGGTAAGTTGATGGAGATGGTTTTATAATCGTAGCCTTTTTTTTTTCTTTTCATAATTTTGATCGTCAAGAATTTTTTTTTCCCATTACTTTCGATTTATTTGAGAATATTGAGACTTTTCAAAATTGTTGAGCTGATGTACTGTGAGCACTGTGAAAAACTGGGTGTTTACAAAAAGGTAAAAAAATGTTTGGTAAAAATCTTATAAAAACGATTTTTATAGGCAAGATTAATTGATAAAGTGTTTACTAATAGTTTTTAGAAGTTACTGTGATTGTGTAAAATAACCACAAGGGGATATGCCAGAACATTTTATTTTTTTCAATACTAAAAAATTCAAATAATTTATATCAAGTTATTAAAATAGCATTATTAGTTGAATTAGGTTAAATTGAAATAATTTTAAAATGAATATTAAGGACTCATTAAGCTAGTAACTATAAAGTTGCAAACAAAAATTAAATTTGAAGAATATATTTTTATGATAAGACTTGAAAAAATATATGAGATTTGCGTATTTGATATATGTAGAAAGGTAATAGCAATTTGCATTTTGACAGGAAACTAATAAAAATGTTATAAAAAAAAAAAAGAAGAAATAACAAAAACAAGAACACGCCTGCGTGTGTGTGAATATATATAAGTTTGTCCTTCGTGCATGCGTGTGTGCATGTACAAGGGGATTTAGTTAAAATAGGAACATAATTGCTTTTTAAAATACCTTTAACGTCCTTCTTAAAAGTTGTTTTAGAACATTTTAGCCATAAACACCGAATTGGCTCAATCTAATCAATTCCAATTTATTGAACCTTATTTAATGATTTAATGACTATCATTCATTGAGTTATATCAAAAGAATTGATATAAGTTGCTCGTAACAAAACAACTCTAACTAACGCAAGCAATCCACTTGATCAAATAATTTTTATAATTTTATTAAATAGTTTGCTCTAATTGTCATTATCAATAAATTATATCTAAAATTTATAAATAAATATTTCTCCAACAAAACCAACACTACAATTAAATCATTGACAACACATAAGCAATTAACCAATACTTCATTAAATTTAAGAGATATAATTATTACTTTGCCTTATCATGGTATCTCTCTTCTTAAACTCTTTAATAAAAGTCAATATAAAAATCAGAATGAGTACCACATACATTAGATAATTTTTCCATCAATGTCCAGGGAAAAAAAAGTTCAATAAGGTATTAGTTATAATAATTAGTAGTTAAGAGTTCATACAGTCTACCAAAAAAAAAAAGATTTGATCTTCTGTAATGTCATTAAAAAATTAATTTTACCATAAAAACACATAGTTTAAAACACTTTTATATGGAAGTGATCAGATGTAGTTGATAATTTTAAACGATTGGCCAATAATCAATTTCATGGTTAAAACATATATTTTAAAAGACAGTTATATGTGAGTTATTAGATATAGTTTATAATCTTAAGGATGGCATAATAATTATGAAGGTATTTTTTTATTATTTAAGTTTAAACTTTGAGATTACCAAACTAATATGTTAGGTATAATTTAAAATTGTTTGAAAAAGAACAAAGTTTCGATTAACAAAAATTTATATGGAATAAATTGTCGCAAATTCAAGTTTTGAAAAGACTCATTGTAACCAATACCATATGGCCTTGCATTGCAATTGAGAATTAGTCTTTGTTTAGACCGTATAGAACCGGATACGTGGATGACACTTCGCAATTTGTACCAAAAATTAATATTGGACAAAATTATTTAATTTCATGAGAAACGAGATTAATGTCATATGAGATATAATATAATTAATAATTTGATAACTGAGAAGTATGAATAAATAATTAAACATTTTAAAATTGGTCCTCCAAACATATGTTATATATGATATATATATATATATATATATATATCCCAATTTTATAGGAATGACGAGTTGTATTCTGTTGACAACTTCTCATCAATTGGCAGAGAATTTTTGGTCCACAACTTTGATAAATAATATTTTGAATTTATTTTATTTACGGTACATGACACGTGTGGGGTATACCTGCCCTACCAAAATAAGACTTGTAATTAATTAATATACACTAAACATCACATCATAAAAACAAACATGAGTTTTAAATTTTATAATGATATGATATTTTTATATATAAAAATAGTTGTATTGACATGCATTTTAATTGTGCTATTGACTTTTATTTTGGATCGGTATAAGTTTGAATTCTTAGAATCCTAAATTAAAAAACTCAGGCTTCTTGGATGCTTCTTTGTCACATCCAAAAAAAATGAAATTACTTCACTGTAGATTTTGACATTCCTAATTAATTCCGCCAAATTCATTCCCCACATGCATGAACTGAAGCCCCCAAAGTTCAAAGTGTTATTCCATTTTCAATTGTCTTCTCAAGTTAAATATTATAAACTAAAATTTTATCGAGATCTCTAAAGAACAAGAGGAATTAATTTAATTAGTGAAATAATTATCTTTATTATGCAACTTAATAAATATAAATTTAGTCTATCTTTATTATTGGTCTGAGGTTGACTTTGTCCGCTAAAATCACTTAGCTTGTAGTTACGCCTAAAATCACATCTAAGAAGTTCTTCTATACACACCAAACATACTCTCAAGTTCTTTTCCATTTTTTCTTGGGCTAGAACTTAAGGTAATTCTGAAAATATTTAATTTTTGAAACTTTTTCAAACTCCATAACAAAACATCGGCAAAAAAATTAAAAAAATATATACGCAACAAAACAGAAAATTGGCATGTTGATTATTTACATACTTGATCATTATACCAAACCAATAGTTTAAAGCCATAATCACTTTTTTTTTTGGGGCCATGAAACCATAACTAATTCAAGAATGAGTAAAAAAGGAGACTTTTTGATCAATTACCAGAAAAATAAAAAAAAGGAGACATTCTGTTGGATTGCGTTTACGCGTTTAATTCTTCACTATTGATCCAATTGTTTCTACTACTGCACTCAATAATGTTATTGACTTTCGTTTAGGACTTGTTCTACGAAAATGCTTTAGCATGACAAAGCTTTCACTTCTGGGATGTTTCTTCCTTCACGAGTTCATTAAAAAATGAGGACTCTGCCAAATTCATTCCCACATGCATAGCTTGAAAATCATTTATTATGCTTTTAGGGATTTTATCCAACACGTTACTTCTCTTAATTATATTTTATTTATTTCCATCGAAATGCATGTGACTTTTATATATTACTGAATTACCTTTTAATTTAACCGACAAAAAAAAGAAATTTAAAAATATGAATATAATTATTCATAATCATGAAATGATTTGATAGTTTTACTAGCTGAATCAAGTTCTACTAAAACTCCTAATTTAATCATCTGACTATCTGTATATTTCTTCACATCTTAATAATCAAATAAGCTAATTAACTATATGTTAAAAAATTAGGAACCTTAATTATCGAAATGAAAATAACAAGTTGTTATTTGTGAAAAAGCAAAGTTTGAAGGAGATTATACGAGACTTTAGAGACATGAATTGCCATGTCGAAAGTTCCTGGAAATTGCTGCCCTCCTTCGTAGTTGATGTATACTTAGTCAATTAAGATTCAGATTCTTATGCACAGAATTGAATCTCGATGCAGGGAAGTTTCCAGGAACTTGCACTCCAATTTCCTGATCAACTACTACCATGCTACTGCCACGTGGTGTTTATTAGAGAAAGGTTATAGGCTACAGTAACAACCCAACAAAATTAGAAGTAGCTTTCATTCATCTTCCTCCAATCAAGCTTGTGTTCTTCAATCATCTTTCTAGCATCCTCTAAACTATGGAAAGAGTATTTTCATTCGTTCCATCTTGGTCAAAATTTTATGACATGATTTTAATCAAGGTTGTGGTCGATAAATGATTAAGATATATGATTGTGGTAATATGGCTCGGCTTAATAGATTGAAGAGATTTGAGTTTGGATTTTACATCTTTTGTATGCAAAGTTTGAATTTTTTTTATTTATTTTACTAGTGATATAGGATATTTTGGACTTGAGTCCAACTTTACATTCTATATTGAACACACAAAAATCTAATACTTTATATCTACAACGTAACATAAATCGATTTTATTAGATTAGTTCTCATTTCATAAAGCCATATTTGCTTGGATATGTTATTATTAATTATCCCAATATATTTCAACTATAAATTGAGATTCTTTGCATTGAAGATCCTAATCATTTATCTCTATACTAAAGTTTTGTAAAGAGCAGAGTTTGAAAAAAGAAAAATAAGTTACAAATATTATAGAGATAATGTCTAGGATTCTTATTTCAAAGAATCCTAGTCCTTCACCTACATGATCACGTTCTCACTTTTGCAGAGTTTAGATCTAAAAACGACTTTAATACATATAAAGTATTGCCTATAAATAGCTTCTAGGGCTTCAATGTATAGTCTACGCTTTCATATATTTTTATATTCCTTATCACTAACTTAAGCACAAGAGTGTATACATAATTCATCATATGGTAGTTAATATGCTTTTGTCAACAATTCTCCTCCTTAGAAACATTCCTAATGCCATGGGTCTAATTGAGTAGCTTCATTTTTAAGAGAGAATTATTGTAGCTAATATTTTAATTTGGGACTTTGTATTTTCCTCTCGATCTGATGTAGCTCGGTAAATTTTAAATAAGTTACATTTTCCATCATAAAATTAAAATTCATATATGGATGCAGTTGTGAAATAAAATTGAGGAAACAAGGAGTAATAAAATAAGATTAATGATATTACAAACCTGAAAATACTATAAAACTTAGTAATGACACAATAATTATTAAATATAAAATATTTAATGAAATATTAATTTACATTTAATAATTATTATATCATAACTAAAATTTAAAGTATACTCAAATTCAAAGAACCATCACTCATAAGATAACGGTAATCTTAAATGTTTTGTTTGCACCATTATCGCGAGTGTTTATGTTCATTTTTCATCCTTCCGAGACCGAGGTATGTTCGGAAAAGACCGGAAATAGGGCAAAAAAAAAAAAAAAACAAAAATGAAAGAAAGAAAATATAAGAATGTATCTAGACATCATTTATGATTCGATACAGTGCTATATTTTTCATTCATTAATCGTTCGTTGCTTAATAATTTTAGGTTAGGCACACCAAATCCATATGAATCTAGAAATTATCCACGTCTTGATACACTAATATTTTTCTTTTACTTTCTGTTGCTGATGTTTAAGCTAATTGAAATATGAGTTCATGTACTTAGATATTAATTGCTCTTAACAAAATATTAATAACAATTAATATCTACATTTTTTTAATTAGATTGTCATGTATAAAACTATTTGAGCGTAAGAAACACAATCTTAGGTAGGTGAGAGTTATGTAAAATGCTTTTGACAAAATATATTGTAGATTAATTGTGAGATATAAATTTTAGGGTGGTCACTATTTATTTATAATAAAAACGTCCATTTTTTAAAATTATGTGCCAAAATATTCTAATACATGTAAATTCAATTTCTCTCTCTCCTAAGTTCAAATTAGAGTTTTAAAAATCACCAGCTGAGTTTAGTTTTTGTTCAAACAGATTTCAATCAAATATATATATATATATATATATATAGATATTTTGAAAGTTTGGTACTTAATTTAGTTTGGTTTGGTTTGATTTAAGAATCATGTTTCATTGATTAGTTTGGTTGAATTTTTTTTAATTTTTAATAAAAATTATAAAATAAATTTTTAAAAGAAAAATTCTTATATAAATCTTTATAAATTGTAAAATAATATTTAGTTATTAAAAACTATTTTATATAAATTTCTATAAAATTATATCTTACCAATAAAAAACTTAGCTGAATACCCTAAGTATGACCCTAGTTCAAAATTTAAAATTAAACTCTTTTGCCCATTTTTTATCACTCTTTGTTATAAGTCATTAACTTTTTATACAATTAATTTTTTTTAAAAAAAGGGTTTGTCAAAAAATAATTTGATATTTTCATATAATAATTTCTACGTTAATATCTGATGTCCCAATTAAGTGACGGGTCTTCATGAAGTCGGCAGAAGACACGCATGCATGTTTTTTCCCCACTTTTTAAGCATAAAGAATATTAAATCTAAAAACTTCATTAAGTCATCCAAATTCAAATCACATGTAGTATTAATTCAACTTTAATAGTTTATAATCACGTGATTCCCCCCTTGTACATAATTAACACCAACGTATTTTATGGTTACTTCTCTTTTCTCATTGTTTGTTATTAAATAAAAATATAATTTCATTCAGCATCATGTTCTAAACGTCACCCTGCAGTAGACGGTATCAAATAAATATTCAATTTCATAATAAACTCATGAACGGTTATCTTGAATTTATTAGAGTGAATTAATAATTCAATTTTTGAAATATTTTTTAATTTAATTTTTTAGAAACAAAGCTTCTTAATTAATCCTTAAAAGATCACTCTTATTTCAATTTAGCCACTTGAAAGAAAAATTCAATTTAGCACCCAAACGTTTTTCTCTAATCAAAATATTCTCTTTAAAAAAGACTCACAAATGCTTGTTGATGAGACCGTTTTGATTGAAGAAACATGTTTAAAGATCAAATTGAGAGATTTTATCATTGATAGATTAAATTAAAAAAAAAAGTAATTTTTCGGAACCAAATTAAGAACTTTTATCTTTAGAAGATTAAATTAAGAATAAAATAATTTATTTAGAATTAAATCATTAATTTGATTACTCATATTATTATATCGATGATTTGCTAACATTTTTACAAATTGAACTGTGTGCCTCTAGTCAAGGCAACTCCAAAAAGAATTTTGCAATTATTATTATTATGATGTTAAAATTTACAATGAATAATTAGAGATTATTATAATGGATTTTTCATTTTATTTTTTTTATATGTAAACATCTATCATAATTCTTTTGAACATATATATTCGTTAGGTTAAAAATGAAACACAATTAAAGTTTATATATTTCTAATTTTTTTTATAAATGATAACAGAAAAATTAAAATTAAAAATTTTTAAAATACAATTCATTTAAATACTTAAAATTGACCATGTCAATACTTATTTCCTAGAACATAAAAGGGCAACCTAACTCTACCAAAAATAAGGGGCAACCTAAACTGATATATTAAATTGACAAGAAATAAATAAAAAATATTTGTTGTGAATAAAAAGGCAACCTTATATACATTCTTTAAAAAGTTGCACATGCTTGAGAAAACAAACCTAGAAGTTTAACAGCCTGCAACCACTAGCTAGCATTTTTTGTTTACGGCCATATCCTCTGGCTGTTATGAGATAACAATAAAATCTCAGAAAGTTGAGCGAACCAATATTAATAATCAAACAAGAAATCTAAGGAAAGAGTTTCAAAAAGAATATAAAAGGGTATAATATGATAAGTAGAGGATAAATATGACTATAATGATAAACATTAAACACTTTTAAAATTACCTAACTCTGTTGTTAATAGATTACAACACAAAATTCATTTGCATTGTATATTGCTCGCTATCAGGGTAAGGGAGAGAGTCACAGAGAGAGAGAGAGAGTCCTGCGTTCAGCGTGTTTAGTGTTACTTCCAGCAGAAGGTTCTGAGGATTTTTTCGAAAAAGATTTTGGAGGAGAAGAATATATAGAGTGAGAAAGAAAAAAAAAAAAAAAAATATATATATATATATATATATATAAAAGAAATATCACGGTGATTGCAGTGATATTAAGAAATCATCAAAGGGTTTCGTGATAACCTTGTGCTCAGTCGATATTCCGAAAATCAATATCTTCACGTAATCAATTCGAATTATCTTCTTCGTTCAGTTCAAGATTATTTCTTTAGCTTTCCATCGAAACCATTCTTATGCCTTAATTGGTGTATGCTTCTCTTGCTCTTTCCCTCCGTGGATTCTTGTTTCCTTTGAAGGAGTAGGGCGTGGTGGAGGCGTAATTTGGGATTGTTGCTGAGTACCTTTTTGGGGCTGTGACCTTTGGTCTGTTTTTGGCATTTTGATTGTTGCGTGGTGATAAAAGGAGTTTCACTCTCTTCGTCATTGCTGGTGGGCCTGATTTCGTTTTGGGGGTCGATTTTACCTAGGGTTTTGAGAAGATCGAAGGCCAAAGTTGGTGTTTTTCCATGAAAATCTCTGTTGGGTATATTGAAATATCGTTGCGGTATATCGCTCTGAGTTGATGATATAAATTTCATATATAGTGAAGTGCTTTCATTCTCTGCTGATTGTTGGTCTAGTTTGCGAATTCAATAATCTGGGAATTCACCAAGCTCTGAATCCGGAAAAAGGTTAGACTAGATTGCTTGGTGTTGTTTCAGTTATAATTGACAATCAGCCATGAGTTCTAGTGTTACTGGAAGCTTGGCCCATGAAGGCAAGCTTCTAGTTCATATTGCTGAGAATGGACGCTCGTATGAGTTGAGCTGTGAAGAAACCATGCTTGTTGAGGCAGTTATGCAGCATATTGCATCAGAAACCGGGATTAATCTCAGTGATCAACTTGTTCTCTGTTTGGATATGAAGCTTGAATCACAGCGGCCTCTATCTGCATATAAGCTTCCATCTGATGACAGAGAAGTGTTCATATTCAATAAAGCTAGACTTCAGAACAACTCACCACCTCCACCACCAGAGCAAGTTAATATCGGTGATAATTTGGAGCCCCCATCACCATCCTCCTCTCATGATCCCCACCCTCTAGATGATGCTTCAGACCCTGCATTGAAGGCTTTACCTTCGTATGAGAGGCAATTCAGGTACCATTACCATCGGGGGCATGCAATTTACAGTCGTACCATACTGAAATATGAGCACTGCGAGAGGCTTTTGAGGGAACAGATGGTTCAAGAGAGAGCAGTGGAGGTTGCAAGAGGTAATTTGGATCAGTTCTATCGAATGATTAACCAAAACTATGGGGAATTCATGAAACGTTACATGCTACAACACCGGATGCATTCTGATCTTTTGGTGAATTTTGGGAGGGATGCTGAGAAATTAAAATCCGTCAAACTTCATCCTGCCTTGCAAACTCCTACTCGCAAATGCTTACTGGATTTTGTGGAGGAGGAGAACTTGCGTAAGTCGATAGAGAATTGCAAAAGTTCTCACAAGCAGTTTGAGAATAAAGTTTCACAATTTAAGCAGACATTTGGAGAAGTGAAGCGGAGGGTTGAGGAATTGTTGTCTGGTAGAGATTTTATCCCCCTTAAGAATTTAGAGCAAACAGTAAAAGAACATCAGAGATATTTAACTGAACAAAAGAGTATCATGCAATCTCTAAGGTTAGTTTTCGTTTACTTTTTCAACAGCTTTGAATTTCATACATTCTTTAGTCAAAAAAGAAAGAAAAACATGTATCCCTGCTGCTTTTTTTATTGAAATCATAAATCCCTTTAACTGAGCGTGGATTATTTTGAATTTTAGAAGATGTATACAATGCATCGATAGGTTCCCCCCCCCCTCCCCCCCGGCTTCTCTTTTCAAGAGCCATCATTTGCCTTTTAACATGTATTTTATCTGAATTATATGGAATAGACAATGCACTATGAGTTTGGTGTTTTCATGAAGGGGATTATCTTTTGGGGTTTTAAAATTGGATCTATTTGCATGAAAGGTTTGCTTTAGTACCGTTACCTTGGAAACTAAGATGTGTTAAGAGAGTGGGCAAGGAATGCTGAAGGAGGAAGGATCCTTGAGTGGGACTTAACGAGGGAAAACATGTATATAGAATTACCAAGGTGCTTGCTGGTTGAAGAGGTTCAGGAAATTAAAAGAGATGTAAGTTAGCAGAGAAAAGGAAGAATTTATTCAGATGCCAGATTAGACATTTTGTGTAATAGACTAATAGTGCTAATTGATTATTGAAGCATGTGGATGATCTTCTTAAAAATGCTCTCTTAGCATCATATTGCTGGTGGGATACTATTAAGATGTAGTAGCTGCTAGATCAGCTGATTAAAATTTGCTCCACATACATCAAACATCATTAGATGTTGGTTACTTTACCTTCTTAGGTCTAGCTGTGATGTGAAAGCTCTGTTTGTAGTATTTAATTCTTATTCTATATGTTTATATTTCTTTTATCTTCGGACTTCTGGTACACTTACTAATAAATGGTATCAGCACAATTTATTAATCACATTTTTGTGGGAATTTCTGCAGCAAAGATGTGAACAGAGTAAAAAAACTGGTGGATGATTGTCTGTCTGGCCAATTATCTTCCTCGCTTCGACCTCATGATGCTGTTTCAGCTTTGGGTCCTATGTACGATGTTCATGACAAGAATCACTTGCCTAGGATGCAGGCTTGTGATCGTGCTATATCTAAGCTACTTGACTTTTGCAAGGACAAGAAGAATGAAATGAACATGTTTGTGCACAATTACATGCAAAACATAACTTATGTTTCTTATCTCATCAAAGACCAGAAGCTACAGTTTCCTGTCTTCAAAGAGGCCATGGCTCGTCAGGATGACTTATTTCTGTACTTAAAGTTGTTCCATGGTGTTGGCCCTGCATATAGGGCTTGCATTGCAGAAATAGTGAGACGAAAGGCCTCCATGAAGTTGTATATGGGCATGGCAGGGCAACTGGCTGAGAAGCTTGCTATGAAGCGGGAAGATGAGATCAGGAGAAGGGAGGAGTTTTTGAGAGCACATAGTTCATACATACCTAAAGATGTATTAGTGTCTATGGGCTTGTTTGACACCCCTAACCAATGCGATGTCAATATAGCTCCATTTGATGTTGGTTTGCTTCATATTGACATGTCAGATGTGGACCGATATGCTCCTGAGTATCTGACTGGAATTACTTCCAAGCTGGAGAAGTATGGAAGCTTTAAAGGTTCATCTGCTTTGTCAGGTGATAGCTCTCTATCAGCTGAGACTGTAGATATTGCTGCTGACTCCATTCAGAGAGATGATTTTGAGGGGCTCCTTGATGACAGTGAGTTGGTAGAAATTGCTGGAACTAGCAAGATGGAAGTTGAGAATGCAAAACTGAAAGCTGAGCTTGCTTCTAGCATAGCCTTAATTTGTTCTCTCTACCCTGAGATAGAGTACGGGTCACTGGATGATGACAGGTTGGACAATATACTGAAGAATGCCGCAGAGAAGACAGCTGAAGCCTTGCACTTAAAAGATGAATACACCAAAAATGTTCAATCCATGCTCAAGATGAAGCAGATGCAGTGTGTCTCATATGAGAAACGTATCCAAGAATTAGAGCAGAAATTGTCTGATAAGTATGTGCAGGGGCAGAATATTTCCAGTGTAAATGATGCAGCTGACTTTGCCCTTCTGGCTGAGAAGGCAAATAATGGCAAGTCAGAATATGTGAATGGTGAAGCCCACATGCCTTATGTATCTACTACTGAGCCCATGGATGAGGCTTCATGCATCTCAAGTTCCTTGGATGCAAAACTTGGCAGTCTCTTCACAGCACAAACAGGCAAAGCTCTAGATCATGGGGTGGATGAAAACATGTTGGATTCCTCTGGAGTACAGAACTCACAGTTGGATTCATCTATGGTGGAGCCTCCTCGTGAAGAAGTACAAGGTGGAAATAAAGATAGGAAAGATAAGGTAGTGGGGCAATTGGGCATGTCACTAACTAACAGTTCAACTGCTGAGAGCATGCCTTTGCCTCAGGATCTTGTACCTTGTTACTCAGTAGCTCCTTCAGACTTGGATTCCAAAGTAAAGGATGAGAAGTTGTTGGAACTACAAAGTGCAATTGCAGACAAGTCAAAGCAATTGAATGAAACTGAAACTGAGCTTAAAGCTGTTTTGGAGGAGGTTGCTGCCCTTCAAAGGGAGTTGGAAGCAAGTCGAAAGCTCCTTGATGAATCTCAGGTATGTGAACCGGATGTACATAATTTTGGGATGCCAATTTATTTTTCTGAAAAGCAGTTGCTTCATTCTCTTCGTCTTTTCAGTGTTTTTCTTTCTGTTTACTAACTTAATCTCCATCAATCTCTGTCTCTTTTCCTTCCTCTCTTACATTTAAATTTGCATTCTTACTTTGGCATTTCATCTAAGAAATTGTTTAAATTATTCTGTCAAAGACCAGAAATGAAATTAGTCATTTAGATCCTCTTTCTTTAGCCTCCGTCATCTGCTGATCGTCACCTTAACTTCATTGTTATGTTTCTGTTTTTGTAGGTCCAGTTAAATGATAATACAATTTAATAAATTAAGGAATTTCCTAGGTTTATATATTTTAATTCTGTGGCAAATAAAACCAAGCCAAGCAGATTTGCCAACCCATGGCAAGGTTACTAGGTGATAAGTCAAGCTCATAAGGGCTTAATCTTGGTTTGATTAGCCTTGAGTTGAGCTTGAGTCCAAGCTTGATTGTGTGTAACTCAAGTGCAAGTATGCTGGTGCATCTAGTGAATTCTGTCTTCACACTTCATTAAACTACATGTTTCAGTCCCAAATAAATAAATAAATAAACTACATGCTGAAAATTTTTTGGATTGAATAGGGCTAATTGGTAAAAGCCAACCAAATGAAGATTTTTAATTGTTTTAGTTTTCAGACATGGAAGCACAACAAAATGCGTATTCTAGTGAACATGAAGGTTACTTTATACTTTTGATTTATATATAGGCATTTAAAACTTGCATATCTTAGAAGCCATTTTGGATGAACTATACATAGTTGAATTTCTCGTCCATAAAAGGCATTTTTCACTAGTTTTCACTTTTCATAATTATTTTTAGGACATCATTGGTTTTATCATGTTACTTATCCCAACACTGGGTCCATGGTGCAAATGAATCCGGCCATCTTTCTTTTAATTTAATTTTCCTCTTTTACAACAGATGAATTGTGCTCATTTGGAGAATTGCTTGCATGAGGCAAGAGAAGAAGCTCAAACGCAAAAAAGTTCTGCTGATAGAAGGGCCTCAGAGTACACTTTACTGCGTGCATCTTTTCTTAGAATGCGCAGCCTTTTTGAAAGACTTAAAAGCTGTGTCTATTCTCCTGGTAGTGTGGCTGGTTTTGCTGATCTCTTGCGTACTTTAGCGCAATCTTTAGCCAAGTAAGTTACTTGCATTGATTACTTGACTCATTAATACCCTAGTGCAGAAATGCTTATAACCTCGCCCTCATTGTATAACCCTATTCCCTCTTTTTAAAAAATGAAAATTGCTTTGTGGTGGTAAAGCGCTAGTAATAAAAGTAACAAACTTCCTCACTTCTTTACAATGGTCATGCTTTCAGTGTTTGGTTATTCTATATAATTATTTAAGTAAATTGAAAACTTGAATATATCACATGAAGTTACATGTCTATGGTATAAGATGTCTTCTAGATAAGATAACTTCATTTCATAGTACTTCCCCCCCCCCCCCGGGGGGGGGGGGGTGGTGGCGGGGGAGTTGTATTCATCCTAAATAATTACTCTTGTAACTTGGATATATCAAGAATGATGATTGTGCTTTTTTTTTTCGCCTTTTCAGTTCCACTAATGACAGAGAAGATGATGATATAGCTGAGTTCCGAAAATGTATTCGCGTATTAGCTGATAAAGTTGGTTCCTTGTCGAGGCACCGCGAAGAGCTGCTTGACAAGTACTCAAGAATTGAAGCTACTAATGAACAGCTTCGGAAGGAACTGGAGGAGAAGACAGACCAGGTCAAAACTTATTACAATAAGCATCAACTGGAGAAGCAGGTAATTTATTTTCTAACCATGTCTGTGTTCTGTTGAACCATTGTTTTTCTGGGAGCCAGGAAGACTAAATGCGTGATTAATAGCATGAATGGCCTTTGGTGTGACTGCATATAGAACCCCACTTGTATTTATGGTTTTAGGTCCGAGGCATCTACCCTGTTGGACATTCCAAATTTTTTATTGTGGCTGAAAATCAACTAATGGAAACTTACATTCTGCCTATGATTTTGCTGCAGGCAAATAAAGTAAAGATTTCTTTCGGTCGCCTGGAAGTTCATGAGATTGCTGCATTTGTCCGCAATTCAGCTGGGCATTATGAGGCTATTAGTAGGAACTGCTCTAACTACTATTTATCTTCTGAATCTGTGGCCCTGTTTGCCGACCATCTTCCGAGCCGACCTAACTACATTGTTGGACAGATTGTGCATATTGAGCGCCAAATTGTGAAGGCTCTGCCTCCTGCTTCGGCTTGGGCCGAGCACAGTAGAGCTGATCAACTGACCTCCGACATGGGGACCGACCGGTTGACCTTGAATTCAGGATCAACTTCAAACCCATATGGTCTCCCTGTTGGCTGTGAATATTTTGTAGTGACCGTAGCAATGTTACCTGATACCACCATTCATTCAGCACCCCCTTCCTGATCCATCCTGCTTCATCCTGGCAGCAGATAAGACGTGATGGAAGAAGAAGAAGAAGAAGAATTCAATTGTAAATAAGCTTTGACATTTCAAATATGAAATGCTCATTATGGGAGTTGAACTTGATAACCATCTGTACAGGGTGATGGTCCTATTCTGTTTAAATTTCCGCCTTTGTACATATTTCTTCCTTACGATATCTATTAGTTGTGAATATTATATAGCGATTAGTTGATTATTTGGGGTTTATCTTTATAAATTCTCTTATTCGATTTAGTAAGTGATTTTTAGTCTATATTATATTACTCTCTTGATTCACCCTGTTGTAGTAGTTGCACCCTTTTATTTTCCCTTTTTGGGTTGGGTGTCAAATTAGAACATTATTAATCATCAGGCCAAGAGATACCCAAGATAACAGGACACAAATATATAGAAACTAACTAATTAGGCCCGTATTTTTTTAAAAATTAAATACGATAAAATAAGGCAACATGTCCCATTATAACTATGACTTAAAAGTTACATAACCAAGCGTTTAGGGGATGAAAAAACAGAACTATTGAGGTTCTATTTTGTTTTTGACGCGAATTTAGCGAAAAAAAGCCCTTCAAATTTCAGGTGTGCCTCTAAAGGGAAAATTTTAGACTTACATGTTGTCAACTTCATCTATTTAGTATATAATTTTTTAATTAAAATATTACAAGTATGTAATTTTGTATAATATGAAATATCTTATCATCTATATAAGATTCTTCCAATCATATATACTATTCAGATTATATATAATAGTAAAATTTATTGAAAATATGACAATCAAATATATCTCATAATTAAGAAAGCATAGTAATATCTCGGAAAGAGTGTCAATGCATTTCATGGCGCATGCCACCACACTTGGTCACATCTGGCCCAACGGTATAGAGATTTTTTAGAATCCAAATCACCTGAGGTAAGTTGCCTCTGAAATAGGCTGAAGTGATATAGGAGGGAGACAATACAAATGTACTTCAGAAAAGATACTTAAGAAGATTCAATCTGAATTTCCTAAAGCATTACTAACCGTAGTCACTATATTTATAAATCTATTTGTAGAGAATAACTATGTTCCTTGATTATGTGATGAAACATAATTTTCAGTAAAAATTTCAAGTTGCTGTGACACTTGAGATCCTATTCCTACGTTAAAATAATTGAGCAGAATTTATTAGGTGACACATAAGACAACTGAAATGTAAGCTCTTACATATGAAAACAAACTAACCAAAACTCATCGGCGACTGTTGCTACGTTTGTTTAATTGCCAAGGACTTTTAAATTAAATTCTTTATATTCATACATTTATGCATTCAAAGGAAGAGTGATATAAAATGGTAAAATTGTATATAGAATTTACTTTTTTTTTACACGTATTATTTTTTCCCTTTTTATCTCTCTCTCTGAATGTATAATATGCATTTAATTTGTGAATGTAAAAGATTCAAATTCAAGAACTTTGGGCTCTTCCTTAACCTTTTGAATTTCAAGGCTATAATGCCCTAAAAAAAGATTTAATATCTTGAGCCAGCATGAATGACACAAAGCACCTTCCAGCACATTTTTGTTTTTCCGTAAACATACCATGATTTTTATACCAACCCAGAAACTAAATGGCCTTTCAAAGTACTTAGATAAGTGCACTAGATAGACACTACAAATTACTATCTTTGAAATAAAACAAAAGCATTGGGAGAAATTGGTTAAACGATAAATCCAAAGAAAAAAATGTATCAAACAATGAATACATATTAGGTTGAACCATAGGGTAAGGGCAGAGAGTGTCACCTTGGAGAGAAAGTGTTTAGCTAAGATACACCTTCTGCCTAGTCCCTCGAAAGTGTTTAGCTAAGATACACCTTCTGCCTAGTCCCTCTTGATCAATCTAGAACAAAACTAAATGAGACCTTTGTGAGACTTAAAATAGTTGTAAAAACTCTGAAACAGGAAATTTAAAGTACCTATGTTCAGAAGGGAAATTCAAATAGGTATAAAAAAAGGTGATATAGCAAAAGGATAAAAATTTAGCGAAAACTGGGTCATACAATGGCTTTAAATCGTCCTAATAGGGAGATATATGCTGGGTTACATTGTCTCAACCCAATTAAGTGGTTCCAACATCTTAAATAATAAAAAAACAATAATGGCAAATCAACACATGAGACTTAATATGTGGTTAAAACTGGGGGGAAATACACGAATATACGTAACCTAAAAAAATGCATGGGTGGGATTTCAACGCAGCTGCTGATATTGGTATGTAGTAACATGAAGTGCCCAAAAACAGAAAAAAGAAAAGAGAGAAAGAGAGAGAGAGAGAGAGAGAGGGGGGGGGGGGGAGTACCCGGAGTTGTAAGTAGAATGATAATGAGAAAATATATTGTAAATAGATCCTTCATTAATCTCTACCTTATGCGTCGATGGAGAAAGTTCACAATTTGCCCCACCTTCAACTTCTTTTTTTCTCGAAGGCCTTTCCACTTTCAGCTTCAAGAATGAAGAGCTCCACAGAGAGAGAAAGTAAAAGAAGAAAAAAAATGTAGTCATAATCCCACAAATTAAAGATGAGCTTCTACTATTTCCATCCCAAGGCATTAATTTCCATAATTAGAGTCAATCACGATATACAGCATAAAAAAGGATACAATTTAAATGTAAGAATTAAAGCAATATACAGACAAAATAAAGTTAAAAAATGCAACAAAGTGATCTGTGCATACTGACGTAACAAGCTTATGCTAAGGGCTTTTTGAGCTGAATTGGTGTTTGGTATAAATTTAGTGTTCAAACTTCAAGTTCATAAGAGGCAAAAATATTATACTTATATCCATTACTTTGGGAAAGTGCTAATTTATTTTTTTTTCAAAAAAATCTCAAAAACTTGTTGGCACTACCACCAGTTTACGCCTGCTTAGCATCGATGAGCATATATCACCATGACAGACAACTATGGTAGACTATGCTACAGGCCAAGTCTGCCAAAGTCAGTAGGTGTCATGAGAGAAATAATGAAAAAGTCTAAGGAAACAACGGCAAGTTACATAATTATGGGCCAATATTACTGTAGATCTGAATATAAAATAGGGAGAATTACAATAAAAGATCAAAAAATAAAAAAAATTATTTTTAAAAACCTGTCATCACTTATTTTAGAATAATTACTATTGAATTTAGCAATAAATCATTAAATTTAACAGTAAAGGTACTTAAAAATAATTTTCTTCATCTTTTGATCCTTAAACATAATTTTCACTATAAAATAAATGTCCAACATTTATACATTAGTTAAAATGGATTCCTTATCTATCAAGGATAGAATTAATAATTTTTAGTCAAATCATAGTTTATAATTTGATAAAATTATATTTTATTTTCTTTAAATTTAAATTTAATTATAAGTTTATACAATTTAAAATATAATAAAAATAGTTTCTCAAATTTTAACCAAAAAATAAAAACATAAAATATTTTCTACTAGCTATACTATAACAACATTGATAAGCACGATGTAAGTTTGCTGGATAAAAAGTAAGTCTACCATATAAAGTAGGCAAGATACAGCTCAATATTATTCTAGTTAATTTTAATTAAAATTTAATATTTTTATTTTTAGTTCAAAAGTTTAGAAAATATTATTTATTATATTTTTGTTATAAAAAATATTTTAATTTAAAAAAGATAAAACATATTGAGTTAACTAAAAATAAAAATATTAAATTTTAAGTATATATAATTTCTAAAATTTTATATGCTTAAATTTTAGAAAATATACTTATATTTTATAAAAAATAAATATAATAAAAAATGTTTTCTAAAATTTTGAACTAAATATAAATATATGAAATTTTAATTAAAATTAACTATAATAATATTCAGCTATATCCTACCTACTTTATATAGTAAACTTCCACCATGCTCAAATGTTATTATAGTACAGCTAGTAGAAAATATTTTATATTTTAATTTTATTTAAAATGAAAAACTGATGTTTAATTAAAATTTTATATTTGTACTTTTAGTTCAAATTTTTAGAAAATATTTTTTATTATATTTTAAATTTCATATACTTATAATTAAAATTTAATTTGAAGAAAATAAAACATAATTTTCTTAAATTATAAAATATAGTTTGATTAAAAAAGATTAATGTTATCCCTAATAAAGATTCTATCTTAACCAACATATAAATCTTGGACACTTATTATATTCAAATCCACAATAATATTAATTTATAATTATGTATGTTGTAGTTGTTTTCTTAAACTTCTTCACTATCTCCTTCGTGAGAATTTAAGTTTGTATATAATGTTTTACACCTACTGACTTTGTTAGACTATGCTTCGCTTGCTATGTAGTTTGTTAAAATTACCTGTTACCATGATAGGCATATCTCGACGAAAGTGTCGTCGATTTTTTGAAAAGTCACTAGCATTCTTAAAATAATCTAAAAAAAGAAATAAAAAAATAGTAACACACACACATATATATATAAGTGTAATATTTTTGCCTAACACTTTGCCTAACACAAATTTAGACAATAAATTTATGCATGACATGGATTTGGCTAAAAAAAAATAGTCTAAGTGTAGGAAAACCATAGCTAATTTCAAAATATACTGTTTTATTAATGCAAATATCCTCTTATAAGAAAACCTTTAAGATGAGAATACAAGTGACAAAAATATAAGATAATATTAAACAAACCAACTACAATAGCAAAGGGTGGTGAAGGATTGCATGATGGATAGGTGTCACCACATCTGCATCAAGAGGTAACAATTTTGCATGGAAACACATGTGAGTTGCGAAGGAGTAACAGAATGTGCAAGACATCACTTAAAGTGAAGGAACATGAGGAGATATAAGAGAGGAAAGGATAATGGTAAGGGAGTGTGGAAGTATGTAACTTCTTTTTTGTTAAGTTTTCTTTTGCTTTGAGTGTTCCCTTCTTTCTTTCTATCTTAAATGACTCAAGTGTTACTCTCTTAAGTGTATTTCACTTGTAACTAGATTTAGTAATCTTTAAAGTTATGATCAAAAACTCAAGTTAATGTAATATATATCAATCCTTTCAATTCTTGCTTAATTTGTTTACAGGTTCATAACATAATTAGTGCTTTCATTGCCTTTCGATGGTCGAGAACACACACATGAAGGATTTTGAAGCTGAGCTTTGCTTCATTTATGATCTTATGGAACAATGTAATACAATTTATAATGTTTGTTTTTTGTTTTGAGCAATACAATGCCATTTCTTTGACTCAATTTGATAGTTCGAATCCACCATCAATACACTTTCTCGCTCCATTGATGCTTTGACTAGAGGATTTGTAGAGTTTTCTCACTCTTCGGCCATTGAAACATCTAGTGCTGAATCCCATCACTTGGTTGTTCTGCCTCACTCTTATACCATTTAGACTCGACAGATCAAACTTGATTTTTCCAGGTTCAAAGGTTCTAAACAGTTGAATTAGATTTTTCAAGCTAAGCAATTCTTCTCTTATTATGATACTTTATATGCTCAACGTTTAACCATTGCTACGGTACACATGGAGGGTACAATTTTTCCCTGGTTCCAAATGCTTTTGAAAGCTAATCAACTACCTAATTGGGATGCCTTGACTCACACCATTACAGAACAATTTGGCCATTCTTAATTCAACTCTCCTTGGGCTAAGCTCTTTAAACTTACTCAACAAAATTCAATTGCCCAATACTTTACCAAGTTCATGGTATTAGCGAATAGGGTGTATGGCTTACCAGACGATGCTCTCTTAAACTGTTCGTTAGTGGGCTCAAACCACAGATTCGCTGAGAAGTCATTGCTCAAAGCCCATCATCCTTGCTCCACACTGTCACCCTTACTAAGCTTTATGACAAGAAATATACATTTCTTAGCCCATTTGCTAAGCCCACTTCTATAGTTCCTTTGGCTTCGTCCACTTTTTTGAAACCCACTTCAACGATCTCAAATACAACTGTTAGTTCATCTTCAATTTTCGCCACTCTTTTAATGTCCTTTTTACCAGCTTTGTTGCCCACTCCTTTTTTTAAACCATTGTCTTCAATAAAAAAGCTCACACTTGCTAAAATGTAGTTCCTGAGAGAAAAGGGACTTTGCTTTACTTGTGATGAGAAGTATTTCTGGAATCATAGGTGCCCTAACTGCCATTTCATGATTCCGCAACTTGAGTAGGATGACGCCAATGCTTCTGAGGGTCCTACACATGAGCCACTAATTTTCGATACTCCTTTCGAGTGATCCTTCCTCTTTTGTTCATCTCTCTTTTTCAGCTTACCAAGGTTCCTTTGGTGTTTGCACTATTTGTTTCACCGATTTACTTCTTGGCACCCCTGTCACGGTGCTTCTTAAAGGCGATAGTTCCAACAACTTTATTCATCCTTGGCTTGTGCACCATCTTCCCTTACTAGTTGAACCGGCTTTAAGGTTGCAAGATGTTATTGGTAACAATCGCTTATTACACTATGAAGGCCTTATTTGTGCCCTTCCTTTATATATTCAGGGTCATTTAATTAGTCGCTAAGTTTATGTGATACCAATTAGTGGTATGGATGTTGTGTTGGGTGCAACTTGGTTGGCTACCTTAGGTGATCATATTGCTAACTACTCTAACTTTACTATTCGATTTCATCTTGATGGTCGATTTATTATGTTAATGGGTGATTCTTATACTGCACCTATTCAAGCGCACTATAACCATATGAAATGTTTCATCATTACTAATGCGATAGTTGAGTCATACATTTTGCACTGTTATTCTCTTCCTCCCGCAGATTCTTTACCATTACCCCTGATACTCCTTTGGAGTTGCAAGACTTGTTAGATCAATATGCCTCTGTCTTTAACGTTCCTTGCGGCCTTCCTCCTTCTAGGACTTATAATCATGCCATTCCATTATTAGAAGGTGTTGCACCAGTCAAAGTGAAGCCATATCATTATCTTTCTTTCAAAAATAAATCATAGAATGCATAGTTGCTAGTTTGTCAACAAACAGTATTATTCAATTGAGCACCAACCTATTCTCTACCCTCGTTTTGCTCGTTAAGAAAAAGGATAGCATTTAGAGGTTCTATACAAATTATCAACCCTTGAATATTGTTACTGTTAAGGATTCACTTCCTATTCCTATAGTTGATGAATTATTTGATGCATTACATGGTTCCAAATTTTTTTCTAAAATCAATCTTCATTATGGGTATCATTAAATTTTAGTTAACCTAAAAGATCGCTATAAAATAGCTTTCAGGACACACCATGGCCATTATGAATGGGTTGTAATGCCTTTTAGCCTTACTAATGCCCTTACTACCTTTTAAGCCTTGATGAACTCTAGCTTTCAACAATTTCTTTGCAAGTTTGTTTTATTCTTTTTTGACGACATTCTAATTTATAGTGCTAACTGGTCTCTGCATCTTTAACATCTTTATTAAATTTTGGCTCTTTTATGCTAGTATCACTTATATGCAAAATTGTCTAAGTATTCCTTTGGTCAAGCCAAAGTTGAGTACCTAGGCCACGTTGTTTCTTTAAATGGTGCTGAAATGGATCCCTCTAAGGTTTTAGCTATCATGGATTGGCCAATCCTTACCACCCTTACACAGTTACATGGTTTTTTAAGCCTTACTAGCTATTATCGTTGTTTTATTAAATAATATGCTTCTCTTGCTGCACCTCTCTCTTAATTATTACAGAAAGATCAATTTCAATGGAACCCTAATGCTACTAGTGCTTTTGAGGCTCTCAAGCATGCTATCACACATGTAATTATTGACACTAATACTTTAGGATTGGGTATTGGAACAGTTCTTAGTCAAGGAGGCCATCTCATTGCTTTCTTTTGTAAGAAATTATTCCCCCATATGTAGTCCAAATCAGTTTATGTCCATGAGCTATACTCAATAACAGAGGTTGTTTCTAAGTTTTGTCATTACTTGCTAGGGCACTTCTTCATTATTTACATGGATCAACACAGCTTAAAACACCTTATAGATCAAGTCATACAAACATGAGAAAGGAGGTATGGCTACCCAAACTCTTAGGCTTTCACTATACCATCGAGTATAAGCCTGGTAAATCCAATGTTGTCACTGATGCATTATCTTGGTCAACTTACAATGCTTTGACTGTCATGAATTCTCTTTTTCTTATGGACATTTTCCAACAATTACACACCTTTTCTTCTTTGCATGCTTTGATAGAATAGTTTCACAACAATTCTACAGCTATGTTTCATAATAGTGTTTATGATGGGTCACTTTTTCATAAGCATAAATTAGTCATTTCCACTTATGCTCGCTCCATTATTGACACTTTATTGTTTAAGTTTCATTCATCTCTAGTAGGTAGCAATGCCGATTTCCTCTATACTAACCATTGATTAGCTGCAAATTTTTATTGGCATGGCATGCGCAATAATATCAAGCACTTTATATGGCATTATCAAATTTGTCAATGAGCCAAAGCTTCTCAATTACATCCTGTTGGGTTACTTAGTCCACTTCCCATTCCTAATGCTAATTAGTAGGATATTGCAATTGACTCTATCACTACTTTACCTCCTTCTTGTGGCTTCATTGAGATCATGGTAGTAGTAGATTATCTCTCTAAATATGCTCATTTTACTCTTCTTAAAACAAATTTTACAAGTTTGATTGTTGCTAAAGCCTTCATTCAAACGGTGGTTAAACTACATGGCCTCCCCCATTCCATCGTGATTGATCAAGACAAGGTATTTACCAATTCTTTCTGGCAACATCTTTTTCGATTTCAAGCTACCTCACTTTAGATGACATCTTCTTACCATCCCCAAAGTAATGGCCAATATGAAACTCTAAATAAATTCCTCAAAATGTATTTATTATTTATGGTGTTTTATTCATGACAACCCTAAATTGTGGTTCTCTTTTCTTTCATGGGTTGAATTGTGGTACAACTCCTCTTATCATACAACCACTAGTATGTCACTTTTAAAGTTGTTTATGGATGTAACCCACCTACTTTCATTAAGCATACACACGCGACCTTGATGCCATGGGATGTACAATAGCAGCTTTAGCTTCATGATTTCATTCTAGAGCAACTCAACAACTACACATAAAATGATTTGCTAACTCTCATCGTACTGAGCTTGAGTTTGCAGCTGATGATTAGGTTTTTATTAAGCTATAACCGTATCGTCAACATTCGATTTATTTGAAGAAGCATGAAAAGTTCTGCTTACGATACTTTAGACCCTTTCGAGTCATTTAACGCATTGGTTCTGTGGCTTACAAGCTATTGCTTCCTCCAAAAGCTCATATTCATCTTATTTTTCATATTTCTTTACTCAAGAAATGTGTTAGGTCTCTTGCAGACTAATATATTCCATTACCTCTGACAAATGAGGATGAACACCCCATGATTCTTCCCTCTAAAATCATTGACGTGTGTCATATTCAAGATCATGATACTTGGGTCTCTTAAGTTCTCGTACGCTGGCATGGTTTTGACCAATGCACTTAAAAGCCCTTGGCTTACATTTGCTCGACCTACCCTATGTTTAACCTTAAGGACAAGGTCCCTCTTGATGGGGAAGGTAATGTAATAGCAAAGGATGGTGAAGGATTACGTGATGGATAGGTGTCACCACATATGCATCATGAGGCAATGGTTTTGTATGGAAACACATGTGAGTTGCAAAGGAGTAACAAAATGTGTAAGAAATCACTCAAAGTGAAAGAACATGAGGAGATATAAGAGAGGAGAGGATAGTGATGGGGGTGTGGAAGTATGTAACTTCTTTTCTGTTAAGTTTTCTTCTACTCTAAATGTTCCCTTCCTTCTTTCTGTCGTGAATGACTCAAGTGTTACTCTCTTGAGTATATTTCACTTGTATTTAGATTCAGTAATCTTCAAAGTTATAATCGAAAACTCAAGTTAGTGCAATATATATTATTCCTTACAATTCTTGTTTAATTTGTTTACAGGTTCATAACATCAACATCATATCTAGGAATAGTTTGACAAGACTCAAATCTAACCTCAAGGAAACGACAAGTGTTCATATCCACCTTTAGGCATGAAGATCCAACCTACACATCATTAAATTTCTATACTTTTCTTTGCGTGCGAGGTCAATCACAACTCCATAGATTCCCAATGCTATGCAAGGCAATTTTTAATTGAAATTAGGGGTTTCAAGAGAGGGAAGAATGAAAATTAGGAGAAGCAGAAGCTTGGAAAGAAGAAGAATGCTCGAACATTGTTTTTGAGGAATAAGAGCAAAAAAAGGAAGAAGAATAATAGACATGTTTTGCTGCAGTAGAAAATGGGTGCAAAGAGAAGTAAGAGAAAGGATGAATAATAATTTATGGATGTATAAGGAAACAGTAAAAGGGGTAAAAGATGGAACAATAATCGTTTGCTCATAGAATAGAGAAAAAATTATTTTAAATGAAATAAAAATAATTTTAAAAATGAAAATAATTATCATATTTTTAGTTAAAAAAATAAAATTGATGAGATATTGTTAAGTAATGATTATAATAATATAATAAATATTGCATAAAATTGATAAAAAAAACATTATTTTTCTTGCAACCTAACCAAATGGGTTATAAAAGATTAAAGTTATATACAATTCTTTATATATCCTTATTATCAAATTCCTTAATCAAAATATGATAAGTGTATAATTATTAAATAATAACATGATAGATGTATAGTTTAATTAAAAATTATATAGTTGTTTGTACAAACTATGCATATGTCATTTTATTATTTGAAGGTTGTACATTTTTCATATTTTGATTGGAAAACTTGATAATAAGGATACAAAAAATTGTGTATAACTTTTTTCTACTAATAAATTGATAAAGAAAGGATCTTATTATTTGATAGTTACACATTTGTCATATTTTGATTGGAGAACTTGATAATAAGGATACAAAATACTATGTATAAATCTTTTCTACCAATAAATTGATAAAGAAAGGGTAAAAAAGAGAGAATTTAAATATATATATATATATATATAACTATTAGAATAAAATATATTTTTATTTTTGAAAAATTATGAATATTTTTATTTTATTTTTAAAAATAATTCTCTCAATTTTGTTTCTCAATAAATTTTTTGCACTCAATTTACTTTCAAATATGTGTTAAACTAATTTAACTTAAAAAATACTTTAATGATCATTATAATGACAAAGTAATCATATTCGGTATTAAAAAAAATCCAAATATATGGCACTATGGTTGTTAAATTTATAAATCTTTTACACATTACACTTAGCTTAGGTAATTTATGTCAATTTAAAAAATAGAAAAAATAAATTCAGTAGAAAATTATTTAAGGAAGAAAATGAAAATTTTATATTTTAAATTATTAAATGAAAAAATTTATAATGATTTAAGTAAGAAAAATGTAATTTATATTGTATTAATTTATAATGATTATAACAAATTTATAATTTGTAATTAATATTTCTAATATAATTATTAGTAATTTAATAATTTTTGTAAAAAGTGCTTATTTTTAATAAAAAGAAAAGGAAAGTAAAATTTTTATATAATATTTATTTTGCCCTTATAAATATTATTTAATTATTATTTGATATTATCTACTAATCATTATTTAATTATTAAAAGTAAAGATATTAAAAGTATCTTTTATCTCCAAAATTATCTTTTTTATTTTTATTTTTTAATTTAATTGTTTACATATCAAAGGAGAATAATTGATCCAATAGTGATAGTGATGTTTTACTAGGATTCTCTACTCCTATTTCAATTAAATGAGAATTGTTAAATTCCAGTTCAATTACTAGCTATTTCGGTAGCCTATAATTATCCATGTAATCAGTTCTACGGAAACCTAAATTAGAGGGTCCCACAACACAACCTTTAAAAGCCTCCCAAACCCTCATCCCTCGACTCCCCAAGCAAGCAACAGCAGTGAGAGAGCCCTGCTCTTTGACGTCGTCGTTGTTCTTCTTCTCTAGAGGATAAACCTTAAATCTTTTGTCGTGATGACTACGTGAAAGCAGAAATCTTGTTTCAATTTTGATTTCCGACGTTTCTGTCGTCCGCAGAGAATTTAAGAGACTCGCTATTTTGGAATTTTTTTGGGGGGTTTTTTCTTATGCAGTTGTTGGTTAAAAACAGTATACACTGACGGAACAAGATTTTCTCGGACAATCTTGGATTTTCCTTGATTTGACTTCATATTTCTGGTAATTTTCCTTCCAACGTTAGTACTTTAATTTGATTGTGAAACTGAAAACATGATATTGATGTGTACCTACAGATTTCTACGAGGAGAAAATCTTTCTCAAGCCTATCAAACCAGCTTAAGTCCTCTCTCTCTCTCTCTCTCTCTATATATATAGAGTTCTCAGAACAATCGTATACTGTCTCTATACTTTTCCTGGGTTATGGTCTTTTGATTTAACAATGATATGTCTGAAGAATTTGTTTCTTGTGTTGAAGAAGGATTTTGGTCATACACATTCAATTTTATAGTTATTGCAAATACGTTATAAATGGCAGGGTAATATTAGCCAGACTTGACTATATATATGGTCACTACAACTCTTTTATGTTAAAAATACTTTGGTGATAAATATGGCATTCAGGAGTTTATGACAATAATCACATTATATGTGACATGGCTAACATTGTCCGCGACCATAGTACAAGTTTTCTGCTCTTATGCACATACATACACAGAAACCACCGTTACAAACTTTTGCTCTGCTCAGAACTATTGCTTATTGGTTATAAGAAGAAGAAAAGTTGCATTGTGACTTACAATTGAATTATATACTGCCCTTATTATTGTAATGATGCACCTACTGTCTATTAATTTATTGTCGTGTTAGAGTTTTAATCAGTCAATTACTTATTAACTATGTACAGATAAATTCTTCTGAACAAAAATGGGAGACCGAAAATGCTGCACAAAATTCGCTCCAATTGCTTGTAGAAAGGATGAGGATCAACGCTTGAATCCCAATATTGATGCACCAGCTTCCACTAGTCTGAGAAGCAAAGATAAAGATGTTCAGGCTTCCCGAAATGAACCCACGGGAGTAACTGGCTCCAAGAATCAAACAGGTAATTCAATGCTATAGCTGCAGAAGAAGGGAAATGTAGAAAATGGCGTACTTGGTAGTAAATTCCTTCAAATATCAACAAATACAATCGAAGATACCTCTAAAGCATAGAGCTGCCAAAACAACTCAGTCTCCAAAATGGAGGGTTGAGCTTACAAAATTAGAACTCTCGTAGGAGAATTTTCAATTCAGTTCAATCCATTAGAATAGCAGTCTAAACAAGACAGGATCAAGCTAGTCCTATGTACTGAAAATTATATTTATTTTTATTAAAAATTAGTTAAAAGTAATTAATAAATTGATTAAGATGAGTCAATCTGACTACTTTATTGATTAATAAAATATTTTTATTTCTAAATATAATTTATAATTTAATTATAATATTTGACATAATTAAAAATAATAAAAATACTTAAATTAATTTATATTTGTATAAATTCTTTATTTATTGATAGATTGGCTCGCTTAGCTCACAAATCTTTTTAAAATGAATTGAATAGACATTTTGCCAATTTTCTTACAAGAAGGGTTGAACTAGCATAGCCTGCCAACATGTAGTGTCAAATGCCCAATCATGTTTGGTCAGTCGGGTTGACACATGTTGATTCCACTAAGTAAAGCATTAACTTTTCAATTTGAAAAAGGTTGAAACACATTGAATGGTAATAGAATAGCTACCTCACTTCTTTCCTTCCTCTCTGCAGATAAACAAAGCCGATATTTAGCGCATCAGCCTGATAAGAGCAATCACTCTGAAGTAAATAAGAGTAAAGTCCATACTTCATCATCTGTTCGCAAAACTAGCAGGCTTTCAACGGATGCTAAGAAGATCAGTGATTCTAGCTTACCTCCCTGTAGATCAAGGCAATTTTCAAGGGGTCCTAACAACAGCAACGAAACAAAATCACCATCAAAGAATGAGTGCAAAAAGAAACAGCTTGCTAATAAAAGGGATGCTCAAGCTAAGAGTGAAACCAGTAATGTTTCATCTCCTTCTCAGGTTTGGCCGGAGAAAAAGAAAAGTGCTAGACCTTCGGAAGATCTCGCTAAACAATCTATAGAGAAAAGTACAAGATCTTTGGGAGAACCTGCTAAACAATCTGTAGAGGAAAGTACTAGAAGTCCATACTTCATTCTTTGCTCAAAAGTAAAGAAGAGTGAAGTCCATACTTCATCATCTGCTCGCAAAATTAGCCAGCCTTCAACAGATGCTAAGAACATCAATTATTCTACCTTGCAAACCTGTAGATCAAGGCAACTTTCAAAGGGTCCTAACAATAGCAAGGAAACAAAATCACCTTCAAAGAATGAGCGTAAAGAGAAACAGCTTGCTCAAAAAAGGGCTGCTCAAGCTAAGAGTGAAACCAGTAACGCTTCATCTCCTTCTCAGGTTGGGCGGGAGAAAAAGAAAAGTACTAGACCTTCAGAAGAACCCGATGAACAATCTACAATGGAAGCTCGCATATGCTATATTAGACTTGAAGGTACACACACGATTTGGTTCTTAGATTAACTCTCTATTTTTCTATGTGAAAAATTTACAATAAATTATCTGATTTGTGCTTGTTAATTATCTTTTGTGAATGTAGCTTATATATGGCATAACAAAAGGTATATATTTCAGTAGCATCTGACATTTATCTGGATATACATATGTATTAGTAAAAATCATAAATACAAGGCATTATGCATATTGGAAAAACAGCAAAATGTGATGATACTTGCACGTTAAACCATATTGCACGTTATCACTGCAAGTATGATTAATATATCTCTACAAGAAAATAAAGGCGCATGCCATGACCATTGGTTTATCACCTTTCATTAATAAAAACTTGATATGTAGATGTCTTTTTACAACTCAATATTATACCAGTTTTTTTTTTAAATAGTTCTTTTACGTGTTTTTTTAATTAAAAAAAACCTAATTGCAAACATTAAACTTCATCTAAGCTTTGTCTTTTGACAAATTTTTTAGTCTTATACTAATACCACCTTTAATGTAACATTGTCATTTTCGGGGTTTGGCGAAGCAACTGAACCCGTGGGCTGGACCTGTGGATTCTGTGAGAAAGACCTTGGAGTTTCACCATTTAAAGAGGAAGTGGAGCCTACTCTTCCATCATACGGGGATTACTTTTTCCATCGAGAGGAAGAGCAGCAAGAGAATCTTCTTCTCCTTCCAGAAGTGTCTGTTTTTCCATGTGGTCATGCCTTTCACAGCTTGTGCTTGCAACAAGTTCAATTTGAGGAGCAGCTCAATAATGCTCCCTGCCTCTTTTGTCTTAGCTTGTCTTGAAATTCTTCGTCCTCTGTAATTTCAATTTTTCCTTTAATTTTTGTTCACACAAATTGCTACTCTATAGTTGGCGTAAACGATAAAAGTATTTAGTCTAGAAGCAAGAACAATGATTATATTTGCCAAAAGGGGTTTTGGTATTTTATGCAAATGCATAGTGTTATTTGGTCTATCATCGTTGAATATTTTATCACTTTTTTTTTTCTTTTTAATATATCAATAGGTAAAAATAGGCATATAAACTCTTGACGTGAAATACACATCCTTACGGTTGAAAACGAAACAAACTGGGATTTATATACTTATTATTGATGAATTCTCTGTTTTACTTTGATGAAATTATATTGACTAAATTATGTCATTCAATAGTAGTGTATATCTGGACTGCTGAGGTTTTTTCTAAATTTTCTTGTCTGGACCATAAATTGCAACATCATAAGCATTGAAGTACGTACTCCGTTTTCCAAAAAAAAAAGACAGAGATCTAAGTTATGCAACCAATATCATAGTTCAGAACAATTAAATTATCGACTACTCGATACCAAAGTATAGAGCTGTGCACTTGATGGTTAGAGGTGATTGGAATTTTGATAATATGGGAGGATCAACAATACACGCATAATAAACTGTTTTTCCTTCTGCTTGTGCCAATTAAGTGTATAACAAGCATAATTGTAAAAGAAAAGGGTAATGTGGGACCCTATTCTGTAATTAACCTAGCAGATTAAGGAGTTTAAAACGGGCACGAGTCTGCGATCAGAAAGGTTGTCAGGCTCCCACGTGGTGCCCTTTCGCAGGGTACCAACATGTAAAGCAAAGAGTTGGACGCCGTAGATGAAACTCACGAAGCCACAAAAGAAAATAAATGCATAGCTGATATTTAATTAGATGGCACATAATTTACGTACAAGCCGACAAACTGTTCACAAGAAATAGAAGGAAAGAGAGACAAAAATAGAGCTAAAAGTCTAATACACCTACTTGATAAACTTTTACATGGGAACTCTACCAGGAATTTTCATCAAAACAAATTTTCAAAATCCTAGTGCTTTCCCATGGTGGAAATTAAACTTGTACATGTCTAAGGAAGCATAACATATTTTAACCGCGCAATTAGAGCCTGCTATACAGTTCCATTCTCGCCCATTTAGAGAAGTGATAAATTTCAAACGTGAGAATAACTATCTGGCTTGACTGTCACTATCCTCTTCTGATATGTTAAACAAGAACTTAGGAAGAGATGCGATTCGAGGGAGATGAAGAAGCAAATCTCCAAATGAATCTTTCCTGGACATGCTGGGTGCCTGCTTGTCATCAGAAACATCCCTTGTGTCCCCTTCAGAAACCTTGACATTTGTTGTACTTTTGCTGTCCTGTATTGATTCAAGAGTGTGGTTAAGTTGAATATCTGATCCATCATCAGGGCCCTGAACAGTAGTTGCCTCGGTTATATTTGAGTTCTGCACAGCTAAAGGGTCCTTCTGCAGAAGGCAGCAGAGAGAATTGACCCTTGACATAAGCGATTTCTCATCAGAAGCTGCTGTAACTTGATTGTCATTGAGCAGATGCTGCGCGATGTCCTCAAGAATATCCTTGTACTCTGATCTTCCAACAGAAAAGGTTGGATTTCCAGAGGTTATTTGTTCTGAAAGGCACTGTTCGATATGGTTCATAAAATCGCTCATTGACATAGAAGGGCGGAGTCCAGGCAATATTATCTGATCCAAATTTCTCGGGCCCTTATAATCAGTTTCAGAACTTCCACTCCCTTCAATTGCACAACAATCCATCACTTATATGTAAAAGACAGAAATAATTAATACAAAAAAGACCACATAAAACATGTATGAACAGACAAAAGTCAGCTTTAGAACATCGAAGGCCTCCAACTAACATGGATTAGTAAAAAGCTACGGAAATGAGTCAAGTGGCTAGTCAGCTTTAGTTCATTATGCAGCCATGCATGTACACAGAATGTCCATTAATGAAATCCACATCATATCCATTGGAATAAGGGACATAAAGATATGGAAAATCTAAAGGGAGATTGCCATGTCCTGCCATGTAGAGCTATCTACAACATCGGAAACTGCATTTGTAATAGAGGCCTCCTGGATCGAACATGGCATTTCCTATGCCCACACCGTGTTCTTAAAATGAAAAATTACAACCGAAGATCAATGCCAATTGATGTGATGTTACTGTATGACTGTTCTTTTTCTGTCTCTCACTTTCTTAGGTCATGTTTGGTAGGTAGTAGAGGACTTAAATAGGCTTCCCTAGAGAAAGACCATTCCATTGTCTGGCAGGAATCACACTTGCTTCACTAAGCTGATGGAAACCGCTAATTTTCAATGGAATAGTGTATAAAATGCACTTTGCCCTCAGCCAAATAAATCCATGACAGTGCAGTGCGTTTCATTGAATATTAACAAACCTTTTGGAAATTTATTTTACTAACAGTATATAGTTTAAACTAAATATTTAAATAATTTTTTATTTTAAGGGTATTCTGGTCATTTATCAAAATTTTCTTTCCATTCTTACATTATTTTCAACATAACAAACATATAATTAGAAAAGCATTCTTGTTTCTTTCCATGGCATACCAAACATAATTTAAGACTCCAGGATTTCATTCCATTCCTATTTTCATTCCCATGAAAATCATTCTATGTACCAAACACAATGTTAGTGCTTGTGCATGTTGGAGTTTCGAGAAAGGAAAAAAAAAAATTTAGGGGGGGGGGGGGGGGGGGGAGGAATTTGTGCCAAACTCTTTTAGTACCTGAACTGGGGGAAGGTGCTTCTTGTGACTGACGATCCAATGTCATGCCAGGACGATCATTGTGTTCAACCTTAAATGATGAATGGGATGCATGAGGTGATCCTATGTGCTGAAAACAAGATGTGGCAGATCCTTGACCATTGACTTGATCAAGATTTTTGGTATTGCTGGGGTCCTCTAAAGCAGAAGGCCGGGTATCAAAATGTGGTGAATCCAAAATTATCTCTGTCTGCTGGCTCAAGAAATTGAGACGCATATCACACTGAATAAGCTTTTCAAAATGTTTGTTCAACAGCCCCTGTGAGCATTGCAGAAAATGCTGCCTAAAAATACCACAAGATTGAGTTTGCAAACATTATGACCTTGAAAATGTAGGAAAACAAGGACCTAACAAAACAGTACAATCCTAGTGCAAGCTAAAACTACAGCATCTAATTAAAAAAAGCCTTTACAATAAAAGTCAATACTGAATAAAAATGCTCTAAAAAGTATATAGATAGTCATGATGACGCTTCAGATAACAGAAAGAGCCCTCTAGAGTTAAAAAAATACAATATCAAATAGCACCTGGAACTCTCTTTTTATATATCTGACAGGGCAACATTCTCAGAATTCCCAACCGCAAGCAGAAGCAGATTTTAATATTTTAGAATGGCTATATTCAATGTTGGTAAAATGCCATATTTCCTACCCAACTTAAACATCCTTCATGGTTGATCTAATTTTCTAATTAAAACCAATACATGAAAGCTGAGCCCCATATCCACGTACCACAGGATAACAGTGAAAGCATAATATACCTGTGCTTGCTAGCCTGTCCATCAGTAAAATCAGACGTTGCCTGCCACAGTGTATGCTTTCTAGGCTGAGGATTAGTCTCCCTGAAGAAAAGAGGTTGTCTAGCAAGCTGCAACACACATAAACTGATCAGTGACTCACTGAAATATTACCCTGCATAAGTCTTTGTATCTATATAACAAGAAGCACGCTATAAAAATACCGCAACAGTCAATGTGCTAGGTCCATTGTCAGGACAGTTTGCCTTAAGTGCCATGATATCTGACCACTGAATTTCTATTTTGCTCTTTAGCCCACCTTCAAGAACTTCCCAAACAAGCTTATGTTTAGCAAAGTAACACTTTGCCACTAAGTCACCCTCATATCTTGATTTATACTGCCATAGAGAGAATTTTTTCAGCCAGGCCCAATTAATTGGAAAGAAAGATTGTCCAAATACAAGACTGATATGTGGTGTCTTGAACATACCTCCCAAGAACCAATTCTTAAAAGTGAAGCTGGGAAATTCGAAGCCTTAAGCTTGTCAGCAGTACCTGATGCTGCAACACCTCCACTCTCCTTTTTCACTCCAGAGCTTATAGTTTCATTTTGTGTATTTGCTATAGATATACTGCCTTGAGAAAGCTTCATCTGGATCAAATCTAACAGCGAAGGGCTCTTCCTTAGCCGCAACCCTAAAGGGCTAGGCTCATCAAGGATATTAAATGGGGGAGGAGAATTGATAGATGTAGTAGTTGAAGCGCTCCATTGCTAACCAATTGGTGAGATCATGCACCAGTTGAAAAGAGTTAAAAAATGAGCATATTAAACTTACAGCATATAGATTGGAAACAGAAACAACCAGTTAGAAAGTATTACAAAAATTTCACATTGTGCTTGTAATCAAAATGCATGTTCTATTATCTTAGCCATATAAATCTGCAGTTGAGAACGACCTCTGTGTCTAATGGCAACATCTTTACCACCAAACCTCACATATTCAAACCATTAGATGTGCATATTGGTAAGTACGTGAATTTGTGGGACTAAAAGTTGTCCAGGAAACGGATGATATTATCAACATCTTTCATAAATAGTTTACACATAGTATATGAAGATTGCTAATCTTAACCATTTGATATCACTATATTGTATTATAAAACTTATACAGCCAAGACCAAATGACAACTAACCATTAAAAGGCATGCCATATGCTAATATATAGATATCTAAAACAAATATATAAATCTTCCTATCATAATTACTACTAATTTGGATTTTCCAATTCCCAACTAAAATGTGGAATGATATTCAATACAGAACTCGTGCTAATACCACATACGATGATTTTTGCGAGTTAGTCGACAATAGCATTGTAAATAAGATCAGGGTCACATGATTTAACTAGGTCTTGGTAAACTAACATGCCTATTAAGTAAAAACCGAAAAAATGAACAATTGGAAATTTTCTACCGTGATACAGGAATTTACAAAGCAGCAATAACTATCCAGGAAAAGAGTTAAGATAAAAAATGAACATAAGTCTTTCAACAGACTCTATAATATCATTTAGTTGCCAGTGAAAACCAAAAAAAAAAGTAGGAGAATATAATACGAACTACATAATTTCACGTTCTTCCACTCTCAAACACAAAAGAGCAATTTGACTATCCTATGCTGGACAGTAAATATAGGAAACCTGACACATGAACTTCCCGATGTTGATTACAATTTCAGATCATTTCCCGCAACCAAACAAACTCAAATTAAAAATGTCCCCCCAAAAAAAACCCTGAATTAAAAATAGATTCATTAAAAATGTGCCAGAACACAAAAAACCCTTGAAGGAAAATAAAATCAACTAATTCCATACCTCTAGTTGAGCAGAGGAAGATTTTAGGCGCTTGTTTAGCGGTCCAAGCTTTTCTTCCAGCGGGTCCTCGATCTCCAACTTCACCGGTAACTTGTCACGGCACGACGCCGTTTCAAGGTCTGAAAGCAGATTCCCGGATTTCATCAGCTGAACCATCAATATTTCCAGCAAGCAACCTAAGAGAAACAAAGAAATGCAAGGATTTCAATGAGCCCAAGATTCGGAGCATAAAATATAGGAGGAGCTGTGATCAAAAAGATCGGAGATTCCGAAAACCCTAAAAAGGAGAAGAAGGATGGTTTGGTAATATTTAACGAGTCTTCCTGAGAGAGGTAGACTATAACCGCGTGCACGTGATGAATGTGTGGCGCGTCCTTGTCAGACACTCGCCCTTCCTTTATTGCCGAAAATAGCCTTCCATTGTACGGCAACGGAATTGGATATGATGCTATGAACTTGGTTGGTTTTGTCATTTCGGCGCGCCTTGTCGGAACGTACGATTTGATGGATATATCTGGGCCCGTATTTCGCTTTAAATGACGGCGGTGTCGGTGTTTGGTTTTGCATATCCAGCATTTTTATTTTGATGGCCAATTGAAGATTAATAATAAAAATTATAATTTTTATATAGTAAAATTCTTGGATAAACAAATGTTAATTGATGATTTTATTATGTAAACTGAACCTGTATAAAAATATTTCACGTGTTCTACTATTCTCCGTCGATTTGAAATTTGTGTTAATTTTAAATATTTAAATTTAAATTAATAAATTTGTGTATAAAATAAAATGTACTTACTCAATGATGAATGCCAAAAAAAATTTGTATGATGAAAAAGTATAAAAATTAAGACTAAAATGAGAAGAAATCTTCTTAATTTATGAGGTTGTGCCTTTCTTAATTTTAGAAGTTAATCATAAATCTTATAATCCTTTTATTTTGTATAATATAATTTTTACATTATTTTTTTATCTAAAATCTAATTTTATTTGCTCATGTTGGTTTAAAAAGACTAGTTTAATAAAAAATATATATTCAATATGTCATTTTAAATGATAAACAACCACCCGTCTTTGACACAAAATGAGAAAGAAAATAACCCCCAGAAAAAATTTTCTTGTTTGCCATCTTTATGTTAAAATTTTAGACAAAAAAGTTGATGTAATGGTTATGGTATATGTCACACACCTATTTTAGGGATGGGATCAGCATAGAATATGAGAAAATCCCGCATCTATAGATCTGACCAACATATAAATTTTTGTTAAACATTAATGCATGCTTGTCACTAAGGTTTTCCAAATCGAAATATAATTTCACAAGTCTCCTTTACTTGTATTAAGTTCAAAACTTTGCAATTTATTATAATTTATATTAATATCATAATTGGCTTGTTATTGGAAATCTAATAAAGTTTTGGAATTAACTATAAACAATCCAACTTGACAAACACAACATAGAAAGCTTCACTCTCAACCTTTCAATTAATATCAAAATATAAATAATAAAGCAAAGATTCTGCTTATAGTATGTAAAGTTAACTCTATCATAGGAACATATATATATACATAAGAATAATAGACCATTAATATCGTTCATAACAATTACTGGCTCTCCTACTAATAACACTTCCAAGTTACCACAAAGGAGTATTTGAGTACAATTCTATTATATGTAAAAATAAATAAAAAATGTGTTAAAATATTTAGTAAGTAAAAGATAAAGCACAATAATTAAAAAGATGACCAAGCATAGAGTTTTTATAATAAAAGTAGTTTTGATTTAAATATAAATTAATAATAAGATAAGAAGGAATTATACAAAAGTAAAACGTGCATTTTATGAGTATAAATTTTAACAATTATTTAAAATAAGGAGTTAAGGAATTTAATAAGGTCAAAGAATTTAACACAATAATAGAAGGAAGTAAAAGTTTTTTTTTTGTTTTAAAAAAATGCATGACTAGTTATGTTTAGATAAGTTATGGTTTACAATTTAATAGAAACTTATTTATTTCATTACTACCTTGATAAAGTATACAAAACACATAACTTAATCAAGTAAAAAAAAATCAAGAAAGGTATAAATAATAAAAGATCAATAAATAAAAAAATTCATATACTTAAAATTTAAATATTAAAAATAAATGGATATTATTATAGAAAGTACTTTAAGATAGAACTCTAATTTATAACATATATTATATTCTAACATAGGTATACTATTCATGAAAATAAATAATCATATATTTAAATATGAGTACTCAGCACATGAACGATCAGAGAGCATTCAGCTTAGTACTTTTTCAGTACTTAATCATAAAAATCACATGATAATATCAAATGTGCACTAAGGATAAACAAGACTACTTTTAATAACCAATGTTCTATATAACCCTTATTATACAAGGGTTCATTAAAAAAAATAGCATGAAATAAAATAAAATAAAGTAAGGTAACTGAAAATAAAATAAAATGACATATTTCCCTTTCATAAGCCTTTGAATATCAATTTCACAATAGCATTATGTAATAGTCATTATTAATATTCACATATACCCTTCATTTGAATATTTAATACTTATCACGCTTTATAGTTTATTCAAATCTCATATTGTTCATAACATTCATTCGAATCTAATGTTAGACCAAAATTCAAACTAGTTCATATTTATATCAAACACATAATTATATTGCATATTCACTACTTGGAAGCTTATACATAATATATATAAGAGGTACTACTTAAGAGACTCGTCCCAATAGACACATATATTATAGGCGAAAAATAGAAAGGCATTTAAAAAAATGAAATAAAAATGTATCATACTTTATAATATACTCATCGTGCATAGTCAAATAATAGCAATTTTTCCAAGCATCAAACCACTGCTAACTTTTTATAGCAAGATAATTTAAAATTCCCTTTAGAATATAGTTGCAACAATTCATTTAGTCCTTAAGAACCAAACATAGATTTCCTTCTTATTCCACATTGTCATATCTAAAGAATTTTAAAATTATTATCATGCAAAATGTAGGTTTATAACTTCATTTTCTTTTATCTTAACAAATACCATTTCGTTGTCAAAGATTGGGCACTAACGAAGGCATAATTAACTTTGTTTTGAATCTTATTTTTGTGAAATTTCTTTACCTAATCAAATGTCATAAAAAAATCATGAAATTTGGTAGAATGCTATCTCATAATGTTAATTAAAAAGACACTAAAACAGTTTTTAAAAATTCCCATGGATGACCCCTTAATCAAACCCATTTAGGACCCTACCTGATTTGAACCCACCACACACTATCCTTTTTTAATTCAATTTGATTAGCCTAGTAAATGAACTCTAAAAATCCTCAAAATTTCCAGACCTGAGTTTATATGTCTCAGCTACTCTCCCATAAAAATTCATGCATTAATTCCTTCATTTACTTATTTAACTAAATTTATTATGAATTCCACTTGAAGTTGTCCAATACTTAAGTATGGTTCTATTAGTATATGGTTTCAAGGATCTAACATGCTTTAAAAATTCTATAATTTTTAAGATTTAAGTTCAAAGATTGAAGTAGTCACTATAAAAGTTTGGACTCAGAAATCCCTCTCTAAATCCCTCAACAAAACTCAAGTGACAAACAGTTCAGACTGCATGTTAATTCACTATCGTATATTAGTATACACTAGTTTTATGTAACCAAAACCCAGGTGATACCTATATAGAATTTCAAATTAGGTTCTTAGCCATTAGCTATGCATATGGCAACATTTTAGAGTTATTCCAAATTTATGATAATCAATTTTATGCAAAAATGTTAATTTAAATTACTTTTATTCACAACTTGGTATTTTTGTCAGATACGACTGTCAAACTAAATGGAAAGCTATTTTTGCATCATTGCAACACATATCTAAGACAAACACCTTCAAAAGTAAACCCACACTCCCTCAAAACTAGGTTAATTCTTTAACTTTTACATTTCACAAAGGATTTATGAAAGCTAGTTATATAAACGATATGTAGTCTAAAGTTTTGCTTGTCTATTTTTTGTTGATTTGGATCCTCAACTATAGAACTATTTCTTAGAAAGAAGAGTTAGCTTTGTAATAAGATAAGAATCCCAATAGTTAACATCATAATAGAGAGTATATAAATAACACTGAACAAGATTCAAATCACATTTGGTACACAATTTTAAAACAAAAATCATTCGATTTTTAGATAGCTGTTTATAATCCTCTCTTAGGCTATCATACTTAGGTCATTAGCCAACAACAGAAAGGATGGTACTATAACACCTGCCCTATTCAAGATAATAACACTAAACAAGATTCGGTACACTGAACATAATGAGATAAGAATCCCAACAGTTAACTTCATATTAGAGAGTATATAAATAACACTAAACAAGATTCAAGTCACATTCAATACACAATTTTAAAATAGAAATCATTTGGTTGCCAGATAGCCATTTATAATCCTTCATTAGGCTATCATGCTTAGGTCATTGACCAACAACAAAAGGGATGGTACCGTAGCACCTACCCTATTCAAGAGATGGACATAAAAGTAACCAAGCACAATACAGTATGATAATTTCATGCATTCCATTTAGTGTACAACAACAATATAAAAATGAAAATGGTGTTAACTACCTAATCAGCTAACCCAATTGTCTGTCAAGTTCCTAATTCTTGTTGTCCCAATTCCTTCCCTACAATTTCAATCATACAATACCCTAACTAAGGACAAGTCACGGTGAAGGTTTAAAACAAAATTAAGCTACAAATTTTAATACAATAAATCATGGTCCGCTTCCAACAGTTGAAAAATTGGAATATCTAATTTAGGATTAGCCATACTTTCATTTCATCTTCTCCATATTAATTTAATATCATTAAGATTAATTATACTAAACTCAAAACCATAAAGTCCAACCTTTAAGCATAATTTGAATGGAAATTAGCCTCACCAACAATATACTTTCCTAACCTTAGTGTTTTCTCCCAATTATGGCAACCAAAAGCATGCACGTTCCATTATGTATAACTATATGGTTTCATTTTATATCAAGACATTCCATATACGTTCTGCCCTTTCATTCTATTATTTTAAATTGAACTTAACGAAATCATATGATGCCATTTACCACGGCCAAATACAACTATAACATTTTGTCATTTTTTTCATTCTAACTCTTAACCTAATTACCCTTCAAGGGGAATATTCAATTTCTTGCCTTCAAGAAGCCTTGTTGCTTTCTCCTATACCTTCCTAATGGCCTACCCTTAATTTTCTATGGCTGTCCAACAATAACCATAATTTAGAACTTCAACCGGTTAAGATGAAGGCAAGCAAGAGGTAGAGTGATTTCTCCTATTCTTACATTATATGAAATTCCTTAAAATTTTCCCCTTGCATCCATGGCTCCTTCCTTATTCTCCAAACTCCATGGTTGACTTGAAGCTTTACATCCTTCACTTAATATTGCTCTCGGATTGGCTAAGACTAAAAGGAAGAAAACATGCAAAAGTGCCACCTCATGCTTTTAACCGAAAGTGGATACAATGAAAGTGAATAAAAAATCACTTCCTTCCATTTACCCTTTGGTGATATGCAAGGTGTCACTTTTTCCCCTTCCCATCCAAGCAATATATCTAAGTAATGTTCCAAGACTCCCCATTGGTGAAGAATATATTAACAAATGATCGAATGTAAACCCACATGCACATATACGATGAAGGCATTAAAAGAATAAGTGTTTATGATTTGTTTATCTTATTTTCCCTTACATGGCCCCACACTACCATTTACGCTAAGTGTCACACCCCCATATTATTAATTTAAATGAAGTTTATAGCAATCCACAAAGTCAAATGAATGGGCTGCATAATCGAACACACTCCTTTAACATTTAAATATTTCTATGGTTAAATGGTGGAATGGTCAAGCAACATGAAATTGTAATTTATTCCTCCTACCACCAACCATATCACATGTTCCATTATCTCTTTTATAATATATTCAATTGAAGCTTCATGTCCTTTGCACAATTGCAAGAAATCCTAAGGCTATAACCACACTTGAATATGTATATATACCTATATATGTGGAGATAATGAAATGTCAAGATGGGAATGGTCACTAGCTTATCTTTGAGTTATTTCTTAAAGCATGTAACCCACGGCTATTGTATCTATTTGTTTAGGTGTCATGCATTCCTATGTACATCAAGCATCCCAATTAATTAAAAACTTACAACTTGCATGGATAAAGAGTCCTAAGGCCACTAAAATCAAATATATTGTTATATGCGTGCATCGGTAGTGAATTTGGTCAAGATGGTATTACCTTGGAAGGTTTTTCTCTTATTCACTTTCCAACTCATTCAATCTTCAGCTATGCAAGGATACATGGAATATATATGTGCTTGTATATAGGTTTAGGTGGTGTGTAGCATACCAATTCCTCTTTAATCCTAATTAACCTTAACTAATTCCTTGGGACTTGCTTAAATGGTCCCTTGTGATTTTCCCCTAGTTTATTTAAGTTATTAATCTTAGTAACATCCTTTAGTACCCCCTTCCTTGGTTACATTACAACTTAAGGAAAATTTCTAAGATGTGACATACATAGCCATCTTAATCTAACCTATCTTAAGTTCTTTTCCTATAGAGTTAATTATTCCCTGCAAATTCCTAGTTTATTAACTACTTATAAGGACTTTTAACATAACTATTATTTTTGTTGAATTTTGGTTTATTCCCTACTTTAATTGGTTAGCTTCTTACTCAAGAAAGCCTCACTTAAATGATCAAATTTTACATGATCAAGTTATACAAATGATTTCCTATGCTATTATTGTCTTAACATAATATTTAATTTATTTTTAGTTAGATTACTTCCTTTAGTACATGCCCTTTTTTTTTGTTACACCATTATTTAGTTTAATTCATACTCAATTATTACCCCTAACTAGATTAGTTAATCATGTTAATTCTTCAGCAAAGTATCTAAATTAAAGTTCACTTCCACATCCCTTATTTTTAATACTAGCTTCAACTAGTAACATTTATTGGCTCAACTCAACCTTCAACATTATGTGAGTATAATTAATTTATTTCTCTTATCACTTGAATAATCCCTTACTTAAACATCAACCCTAGCTTAAATTATTAATCAATTTAGATTATGTAGAAATTTAGCATTTAATTTTCTTCTTAACTTATATTATTAGATAAAAGTAATTTACATTTATAGATAATAAGAAAGAGTAAACTTACTCTAACTAAAAAACCTAACTCTTAAAAAAGTAAAATTACTTTATCCTAATCAAACTATGATAACTCTATCTTAAATAAAATAGAAAACTTAAATTAATCTTATTCTAAACAAAACAAAACATTTAAACTAATTCTCAACACATAAAAAAGTTATCCAAAACTAATTAAAAATAATTAAGCCTTAATTAAAATAAAATAATAATTAAAATTAATATAATCTCCAACACTCCCCTTTAAGCTAGATATTCCAACTTGGAGCTAATCTTCTCACATTGCCAATTGTCTTCTTCAAGACCAATTCTTGCTTGAGCAAGAGTACTAGAACCCACAACTTTTTCTGTACTATTTTAGTCCTTGTTTCCAAGTAGTTTCTATAATAATTCCCATTAGTCTTTAGCTAAAGGATTGGTCTCAAAATGAGTTGATTCCTCACTAGTCACAACTAATTCATAAGTTTCATTTCTTGGTTTCCCATATAGTTTTTAGCCTTTATCTTTTCTTTAGTATGACCAGTTTTGTGACAATAGTCACACCAAAGCTTTCATAGCTTCTACTTGTATTTAGCAGTTGAAGTGCCTTTAGCAATTAAGGTAGATGTTTCTGGTATATGTTGTTCATTTTGTACTTGTAGAGTGGGTTGTTTTCTACTTTCTTCCTATTTAATTTTACCAAACACTTTTCTTAATGAAGGCAATGGTTGTATAGCTATAATCCTTTCCTTTACTTCTTCAAATATAGGATTTAAGTCCTAGGAGGAAATTGTAAATTCTCTCCTTATTTATAAGTTCCTTACGTCCACTGGTGAGTTTCAAGCAGATCTAGTTATTGCCAGTATCTCACAAAGGTATTATAGTATTAAGTTACAGTTAAATCATCTTATTTCAATTCACAAAGATACCTTTTGATCTGAAATAGTGTTGCTATGCATTTAACTATAGAACAAGATTCTTTTATAGCATCTCATATCTCTTTTACCGTTTTATAAATGATAATGTTTTCATCTATCTTAAATGTTATAAAATTCACTAGCCATGACATGATCATGTTGATCTTCACCTATAAATGTTTATACTTTGGGTTAAAGATGTTTAGCTAAATAACTTCCCTAATGAGATACTCTTCTTTACCTCAACCTTTAATGAATATGAGAGCGCTTTATGACCATTACAATTAATTATTGTCATTGAAACAATGTCTTATGATAATTATTGGTGCATTATCAAAATTCATTTATGCTATAGAAACATTGGATTAAGAGGTTGGTAGGGTTATTACGCTGGTTAACTCTTTCTTTTTTAGTGTTTAGTGTCATTACTTGCTTATATTTTGTTATTTAGGCTTTTTAGGCTTTGATATTATGTAGAAATTCAAGGTTTAATGTTCCTTTAAACCTATTTTATTATATAGAAATAACTTACTTTTTTAGATGATAAAAGAGAGTAAACTTCTCTTCCAACTAAATGACGTAACTTAAAAAAAGTAAGATAACTTTATTCTAATTAAAATAGGATAACTCTATCTTAACTAAAATAGAAAGTTTAAACTAATATTATCTTAATTAAAAAAACACTTAAACTAATCCTAAACACATAAAAATATGATTCAAAATTAGTTACAAATAAATAAGGCTTAATTAAAATAAAATAAAATAAAATTAATGTTAATTTTCAGCAACCTACAATACTCCAAATAAGTTTTAAATATCTACCTCAAGGCCTAAGTTGCAACTAGGTGATAAATGTGCTTCCACAATACCCACTCATTAGCTCACTAATAGTTAACTCCAACTCATTTCCCCCAAATTGAAGTCGCACAAGATCATGAACATCAAGGACGGAAAAAAGGTTCATGGTTGTTGCACCCAAGGCTGTTAGAGACCAAGAAGATGATACAAAAGTGTTACAACGTAAACATTAATAAGATTGAAATTTACATATAGGCTTCCATACATTGAGAAAAGAGATGAAAAATGGCAAAAAATTGTGAGATGTGGTGAAAAGGCTAAACAATCTAAAAGGTAAGGATTTTCTGATAATTTCATAAGAATGGGAGCAGTTGAACATGCCCAATTTAAATAGAAACATGGTAAATGATATTTTTTTCAGTTTCACTCATGTATAGGTTAAACAAAATTAAGTAACCCAAGTAGGCCTTATACACTTAAAAAAGCAAATTTTGAAGAGGATAAAGCAACTGGATGGCAAGAGAGAATGAAATGGAATTATCCACTTGCTAAACCATTAAGTAGAAAGAAATCAAAGAATAAGGGAAAGAAAAAAAAGGATTCAATCTTTGATCAAAATCTCAGCCATATAAGAAGAAAGAACTCCCAACCATATAATTAAGAAGCGATAAGAAACTAAACAACAAGGTAAACACTGCTACCAAATGAATATTTGAGAAAAGAGACATGAAAGATATTAGAAAAAAAGAAAAGAGAAAAATGTTTGATAAAGGAATTAGCCATTATATGAAAATAGTGATTGGCAGATAATGCTGTTAGGGTGATGAAATTATAACAATGATAGAAGAATGGAAGAGCTTGAGAGAGGCGAAAGAGAAGATAGAGAGAGCACAAGTTTGAAAGGCATATTGATCCTCTACAAATCTCTAATATGCACACGTGATGTACATCTTCAAAACAATGTCTTTTGTCTAGCTAATCTCAATCATCTATAGAATCATCTGCTTCTACATGCACCATGTCTTCTATGTTTTCAGGGTTTATTTTTTTGCCAAATTTAGCCAATCTTTAATGTCTATTGTGCATAATCATAGACCCATAAAAAATGCAACTAATGTTGCATTCAAATCTGGTCTTCTTCTTTTTTTGCACTGTCCTATGGTTGTTCAGATCCAAATGCTTGTTAGTGTCACCAACCCAAATCTTTGTTGTCCATTACGCCAGTCTCCATTGTCCATTACACACGACCCAAGCTATCCTTTTCAATCCACAAAAATGTAACTAACATGGTATTTGAATTTGGTTTTCTTCCTCTTTTGCAATTGTCCCATGATTGTTCATATTTAGATGCTCACCAGTGTCACCAACCTAGATATTCATGCTCTCCAACATTCTTTTAGGTGCTTTTATCATTTTGTTCTAATTTTAGTGTATAAAGCCCTCCCTCCAAAATTTTCTATTGGTAATGGTTTGATGTTCTAAAAAGCTTAATTTTATTTTGCTACATCTGTTTCATTTATGGTATTTGTCATGCCATTAATGTTCTTACTACTTTTATTTTTATTATTAAGTCTAATTTAGAAGAGTATACCACTAAAACAAAAGTTGAAGACAAATGGAAGAAACCTATAAGTCTCAATAAATTGTATTATTTTTTTAATTAAAAAATGCAATAAATGAATTGATATTCATTCTTGTATACTGCTAAAGGGGGAAGAGTTACTAGAGGATAGAAAAAGATAGTGCAATAGGAAAAATATTCCCAATATGATAAGCCAAACTGACTATAATAAGATAGATTTTGGTTTATAAGTGAGAAAAGCATCAAAACAATTCAAGTACAGAAATTAAAGAACCTTGTTCTTTTTTCTATTATTCTAGTATTCATCACTAATATCTAAAGATAAAGCAATTGATAAGTTAGAAAAATGACAACAATTTTATGATAGAAATATTATTGATATGATGTTCTTTGGGTTGTTTTAAGATTGGTTTGTTTTGAGTTGATTTGACAAAATACAACTGATTTGTTTTTGTTTGCTTTAAATCATATATATATTCTTGTTCTTTTACACATTTGAGTTATTATGACACATATTGATTAATAATTAAAGTTAGACCACATGTAAAGTTATTAAGGACAACAGAAAAAAAAAATGGCTAATAAGGTAAAAGGATACATAAAGTTTCCCTTAAGAAAAGGATTCGGCATTTCTATAATCAAATTAGTTTCAGTAGTAGATCGAATTTTGCAATCTTAAACCCAATATTCTAAACTGTCATGTAATTATTTAGTTCTCTTAATTTCATGTAACTGTATGTTACATATAGATAGAAGATTGTTATATAACTCATATGTATGGACAATGTTAGTAATAATAATATGTCTTGTGTGTATAAATAGGAACAAACAGATAAAATCATAAGAGAATATGCTATTGGAACAAAGATATATGCAACCTTTAAGATTTTACTCAAGTTTAATATGTTTTACACATTTAAGTCGAATGTGCTGTTAGTCAAAAAAAATAAAAAAAAGATACAAGTATATGTTGTATGCATGAAGTCAAAAAAAAAATGATTAAGCAAAAAGCAAGATACAAGCACCAAGAAAGCAGCAAGAGAGTATCAATACTTGTATTAGAACCAAGTCCAACCCCTTGTGCATCTAACTACCAACTCCTTCAACATTTTCAGTCTTTTTACATAAGCTTGTCTTGTGATTGGTTGTAGCCTAGAAAAGGAGACAAGAAATATAGTTTCAACATAATGAATAGGGACTTGTACTATGAACAGGCATTTGTTGTCAATTTTAGTTATAATCAAGAGTTTAATATATATGAATAGATTGATTTCAATAAAAATCTACATCTTTTATGTGTTTCTTTCAAACTTGTTTAGTGCATGATTTTTTTATACTATATGAAGTACAATGTTAATATAGTGTCAATATAATCAATAGAGATTTGTACTATGAACAAACATTTGTTATTAACTTAAATTGTAATAAAAAGTTCAATGTACATGATATAATTGATTTCTATAAAATTCTATATTTTATTGTCATTCTATTAAACTCATTATTGCATTATTATTGTGTATCATATGAAATATCTCAATTAAATTCTAATGCTTCAAGTGATAAAATTGGAAAACCAAATGGCACCTATATCATAAAACAACACTAATAACAATATAATCACAAAAAATGAAGCACTAAGTATTAAAAAGTTAATTACTCTTACCATCAACATTTAAATATAAGTAAAGCCACTTTCAATTATTTGAGAGCATGCATGTTGTTTAAGAACCTATAAAAATTATTAAAGTGTATTGGCCTATGTAAGAGGTGTTTAAGGTGCAATGTTTGAGGTGCTTGCTTCTATTTAATTGTCCTTAAAAGAGAAAGGCAAGGAACCACTAATTATAAATTACAAACATGTACATATGTCCATACCATAGAAGTTGTTCTTGTTCTTCTTATTTTCTATAGTTTCTTAACCTAATGCCTTAATCAATTCTTTTTCCTTACTCCATCCATCTTCTTGAATTCCCTTGCTTAAGCAACAAACTTCGTTAGTCATGTTGTGCTCACACCACTATTATTGGTTGGACTTTTTTAGCTTGAACGAAGCTTCATCACTTGCTTTTGGAGTGCTAACACACTTTTTTGCACCAATGAAAGTATTTTTGGGTAATTAAATGCCTCAGTCGTAGATCTTATCATCATAAGACAAAATTATTTATACTATTACATGCTTTTCAGCCTAGGATATGCTTGGACCTCATTTTCCTTATTATCATATATGACACCACTCCTTATTTGTTTTGTCCACCTTTTTATAATATATTACTCAAGGAGTTTTTTTACATCCCTAACATCATAAGCCTTTAAAGCATGGCAACAAAATATTCTGACTATTTTAAACTTCTGATAGTTGTATGAAATTAACCCTACAACCATATTAACAACATTGTCAAGCAAAAAATCTTTCTTATTTCTTTGTTTTATAATAGTAGCTGCAACTAAATCCCACTATTTTTAAGACTAGTCAAAGATAAAAGCTAAATTTGAGAAAATTGTTAAAGCAAAAGGGAACTTTAGACAATCAATCGTAGCATTTTTAATATGAGTTAAACTCATGTTTCGATTCGTTATACCTTGTGTTATTGTTTAAAATGCTTGAAAAATTAATTGAGGTTTAAGTTTGGTTTTGTGCAACTTGTTATACTAGCATTTATGCTTTTACTTAGTTGTGTGTTTCACATCTCAAGCACGAAAGCCTTTTTCATATAACATCATGACAATTTCTCCTTGATGTTGTAAACCAAGGTTATCTATATGTTTTTATGCACATTGTGAGATAATAGCAATGGCTCCATGCTTCTTTAAACTATGTTTCCTCTTTGTTCCAATACACGCATTTCTTAAAATTAGTTAAAAAATATGATCTACCCATCATCAAGTTTTCCAAATACTTGATGTCATTTTGTATTAAATGTCATGTGGATAAACTAGCTCTATCTTTAAAATCATCTCACACAACGCTTTAGCCATGGTTTAGTCTCGATTAGTGAAAATAATAATAATAATTTTTTTACTTGTGTGCCTCTAAGAAAGTTTATAATAGTTGTTTAAGTGACTTTGTAGTTTCACTATATAGCAGCATGAGCCTAAAAATGATCATTCATTTATATTGATTAAATCCTAAAAGCAATGTAAGTAGTCTATAATCACGGTTTGTGTTGTATATCATATCCAATGATACCATCTCCTTGAAATATACATAGTCAAGTAACATTCTAACATCAGCCTATAATACATTTGTAATCTATTTGCCAATTGTTCTTGGAAATACTGCAACAAGCATATAGATTCTCTATACACCATGCTTATATGTCTTTTGGTTCTTATATAGGCTTATACTTTGGCTATTTTATATTGTGATGCCAATAAGTGAATTATTTCTAAAAGATAAAATGGGCGATTATGCTACTCAACAGAGGCATTGAATTTATACTTGTCCTTCACATGTGCAATAGATATTTTTGCTTTACAATTAGTCTTTGTCTTATGTCAAAGATTAGTAGTTATATAGTCCTTTTTATCTCGTGTATGCAAACCCTTTTTGCATATACATATTTGGCTGAAACTATAAAGTCATCTTTTTTACTCTTTGTTTTGTTATATTTCATTGTATCAAATCTAATTCACCCAATATAAGTAACCCAAAATTTCTGTGATTTCTCTATGCTATCAAGTTCCATTCTTTGTCTAAGGCTAAAATCATCCTCCATATTTTGATTCCTGAAAATAAACACCCTTATTAATGTGAAAACATGTAAATAATGGCAAAATTTATTAAAATAAATTATAAGAACTGAAAAACTTTGCTTAAGACTTAAAATTACTTTTAACAATTAGCTAAATTCAATTAATTTCTTTGTTTGCCTTGTTAAAAAGCTTGCATATATTTCATATTCACCATTAGTTAGAAAGCTTGCATATATTTCATATTCACCATTAGTTAAAAAGCTAGCATATATTTCATATTCTTTAAATATAATTTATATTTCATATTCACCAATATAAGAAAATAATATATCTTGTTAAAAAGTGGTGCAACACAAGACATTCAAGATATAAGTTATATCACTCTAAAGCTTTGTTTTAGTTAACAATCAATTTGTTCTGCAATATATAATCACTTATCAACAAATCCAATTAACTTTATACTTGGATTTTCATGATTAGAAAGCAACCTTTTAATTCATCATTTTTAGAGAATTTCTTATCTTGCATTTTCATCATGTTTTTCTGAAATGATCCCATGGTAAGCAATGATGCTTGTCATTATGCTCTTTAAATGAAACAATTAGTTTCTAATATCAGAAACCATACTATTCCCTTTGATAATTTAATGCGTATCTTACATATTTAATGACAAACCCATTTTTCTCTAAGTTTAACATAATTTATAGTTTAATAAAAATATGATTACTTGAGACTTTGTCTTTAGCCCCTTTTTGGTTTTCATTTGCATATCATCACTTAAGTAAAAAATTTTGATAATAAACCTTCATTTTTTAGAAGAACAAGACATGTGAACATCATTAGTTTTTTTTTTTTTTAGATAAAGGAAACAAGAAGAAATAAAGAAAAACAAACTAAGAAACTAAAGCTAAAAAAGAAGGCTAGATGATAAAAAGGAAACTCCTTTGTGAACATTAATAGGTGGTGACTTTTATAGCACAAAGGCCAACAACACTAGAAAGAAAGCAAATAATGGATGCTCTAAAGAAAAGAGACAAACACGACTAATTTGGACTTGTGAGACAAGCAAGGATTATGAAACAACACATGCATTCCCTCAAAACGCTTTCAAATCATACATGAGGATTCATAACAACTCAAAAATAGAAGCAAAACAACAACAACTCTAAAATTAAAAAAAAAAGTTAGAAAAACAAAGCTTTTTCTTGCCTTCAATAAACAAAACTAGAGGATGAAAAAACAAACAATGGGACACTACATAATGAGGGTTTGATTGCTATATATGGTGCATTTGGTCGATATTCAAGGGACAATTGAGATCACACTTAATGGACAAACGAGATTGGTTAAAACTTTAGCAAATAAATCAACCAAAATGCATTATTTCACTAAAATTGAAACGATGTGTTTTGAGGGGTAACAAACGGATGGTATAGATCGCGTTGCATGAATAGTCACTATTGGCTGAAGGATGATGAAATAATGTCATTTCGTCGATGGGCATGGCATACAAATCTATCCATGTTGTAGAGGATGTAAACGTGTTTAAGAGATGAGATTAGATAGTTTCGATTAGGTCATTAGCTGAATATAAGTGTGTAGTGGAAGCTATAAGAATAAATATATGATAATTACATAAAATTAAAATACTAAATTGATTACCTATAAAAGATATGGTAACAGAATTAGAATACCTAGTTGATTTTGAATTTTTAGAGGTTTAAAGAAATTAAGGCTTCCCCTGTGATTCACACTTCCTATTATAACTTATAATAAGGTAAATTGTAAAGTTAGAATTTGATATGAATATAGAGGGGACCTAGCCAAGTTTAAATAAACTTTAGTACCTACCCATTATAGGCCTATAGGTTAGGGCCTATATTTTTATCCACACTAATCAATTATAGATATTCAGTCTAAAATAATAAGATCACCACTTTAGTAAGTGGGCTCAAATATATCTCACATGGATCATAAATTGGCCCATTTTTATTTAAAATAAAATTAACAATTGATTGTAGCCAACGATAATTCTAACATTCTCCCACTTGGGCAAAATCAATTCTCTATTTTAAAACTTTTATTTTGAAAATGACTCTTAAACTAATGATTAATTTTACAATGTGGCCACATTTTAAAAACATATGATCCAAGATGTGATATCTAAATATGACTTCATCTAACTAAAGTCATGTAGCATTGAATCATGACAGTTATCATATCTCTTATTGATATTAAATTTTCTAAGATTACAAATGTTATTGACTTCATCGACTAGTCATTAGTGTAGAGTGCAGCAAAAAAATAGTATGTTAGTGTAATCTAATAGCTAAACTACTATTTTCTTTATCAGTCATCGTAATTTCTCTCAAATGTCTTAAAACCAGAGAAATTGTATATTTTGTCAAAAAACCATCATGCCTCAACTCCAAAATAGCATCGACTATAGGCACAATGATCATAATATGGAGAGTTCAAAATTTTGAAATTAATGCATAAATGCCAAACACATAATATGAAAAATGTAATGTATTATCAATTGGCTGGAATACAAATCATGTAAACATCAAAAGTATCTAAAAAAATATTCAACATAACAAAAAAATAATATAAATCTTAAACTTTCATTAATCAAACATATCAAAAGAACTTACAATGACCACATTCTTAACGTGTCTTTTAAATACAAGGGGTCTAAGTCCTTTGGTTAAGGGATTAGCTAACATAGAATCTATATCAATATATTCAACAACTATTTTGATGTTTTTTACTAGATCTCGGATGGTTAAATACTTCAACTCTAAATGTTTAAAACCACTAGTAGTTTTATTGTCTTTAATGTAAAACACTACAGCACTATTGTCACAATAAATTAGTAGTGGTTGAGCAACAAAATCCATAATACGAAGTCCTATCATCAACTAAACAACATGAGTAATAGTAGCATAATAAGCAATAATCTCTGCTTGCACAATGAAGGAAGCAATTAGAGTTTGTTTCTTAGTCTTTTAGAATATCACACCCCTAGTTAACATGAAAATGCAATCAGAAGTCGACTTCCTATCATCAGGGTATCTAACAAGATCTGGATTAGTATATTCTATTACTTTTAAATTGTCAATCATTCTATAAACAAGTATAAGCTCTTTAATTTTCTATAAATATTTCATTACTTACTTTGTGACTGTCCAATGGTCATTCTCAAAATTAGACTGATATTTGTCCAAAATATTAACTATGAATGATTTCTAAAAGATTTGAACTTCTAGTCACACATTTCTTTCTACTCTTAGTGAACTTTCCTCTAATACAATCCACATAAGTTCCTAAATCATCAAAGTCTAAAAAAGGTAAAATATCACTTGTAATTAACTTTTCAACTTTTTTCCTAGAGATATGACCTAAGCGCTTGTGCCATAATAAAAAATATTTTTCTTTAATTTTAGATATTTTGGCAACCACATTTTCTATATTTAAAGATAAAGAAATATTGTCAGAAACCAAAGATAATTTATATAAATCATCCACTAAATATCCATAACTAATAATTTAATAATTTAATATTAAATTTATTTTTCCATTGCTAAAAGTAAAATAAAAACCAAACTTATCTAAACAAGAAATAAAAATCAAATTTTTCTTAAAAGAAAGTATATAAAAAATATCTTTCAAAATAAGTTCATATTCGGTTACCAAAACTAAACTGACATCTCCCATTGGCTTTACCATTACTTCAAGGTTATTTCCTACTCTTAACTTGCTTTCTCTCAAATTTGGTCTCCTCAAATTTCTGAGTCCCTGTAAAGACACAATAATATAAGTTGTAGAACCATTATCAAGCCACCAAGAATTAATAGGGACATCAACTAAATTAGACTTATAACAAATAAAAACTAAAGGATTACCTCCAGATTTTTACTTATTCACTAGCCAAACCTTGAATTTTATACAATCATTCTTCTTATGTCCTTTTCTCTTATACCAAAAATACCATTCATTTTTTTAATGGGAGTTAGTTTAAGACCCTTTATATTATGGTGCTGACCACTACCTGATTTCCTTGAATTTTAATTCTTATGAGGAGTATTAAATTAATTTTTCTTATGTTTCCAATTACCCTTGTTAAAATGGGGTTTACCATGGGAAGTAAAAAGGCCTAGATTATAGGATATATCACACTTTCCTTTCTTTAATTTCTTTTTTTCAACCACACATTTGGTAATAAGGTCATTAATGGTTCACTTTTCACCAAAGATATTATAAGCAATTTTGATTTGTGTAAATTCGGTAGGTAGGTAATTGAAGGCATGTGAAACAATAAAGTTTTCATTTAGGTCAATGTTATGGGCTTTCAGTTTAGTTTGGATATGAACTATTTTCAAAATAAACTCCCTTACTCCTTCATTATTGTCATACCTCATGTCAATTAACTTTTTCATTAAATATCCATATTCAGCACTATTAGATGCTTAGTATCTTTCTCCTAAAACTGTAAGAAATTCTTTAACATTTGTGGTTTCAGGTAAGTCACTAACTAGGTATTCAGAGATGGTCCTCTTAATGGCAATTAGACTAAATCTGTTGGATCTCTCTCATTTGACTAAGAATTCTTTTTATTCAATTGTACTATTTTCATTCACTTTAGGCTTACTTTCACATAGTATTAGATCAAGATCAGTAATTCCTAAAGAAAATTTTAAGTCTAGCTTCCATTTGTTATAATTTTGAAAATCATCTAATTAAGATTTCAAAACTTATATAGATAAAAATTGCAAAAGGTTAAAATTTTTAAGCATTTATTCATGTTTTCAAATCAATTATTAGATTTTAAATCATATAATTAAAGTTTTGATATCAAAGGTAAGAATAAATCTATAACAATTACATAAAATTAGAATACTAAATTGATTACTTATAGAAGATATGGTGACAGAATTAGAATATTCAATTGATTTTGAATTTTTGAAGGTTTGAAAAAATTAAGGCTTACTCTATGATTTACACTTCCTATCACAACTTATAATGGGATAAATTATGAAGTTAAAATTTGACATGAATACAAAAGAGACTTAGCTAAGTTTAAATAAATTTTAGTACCCACCTATTATTGGCCTATAGGTTAAGGCTAATCAATTATAGATATCCAACCTAAAATAATAGGATCACCAATTTAATAAGTGGACCCAAATGTATCTCATATGAATCATAAATTAGTCTTTTTTTATTTAAAACAAAATTAATAATTGATTGTAGCTTACAATAATTCTAATAGAAGCTTCATAATATGTGAACCAGCTGAAGACACATAAAACATCCTTCAAGTTATGATAAGAGATTTTTCTATTGAATTGGCAAGGGACCAGGTAGCAAAATATATAAGGTGAAGAGTACGTTGCAATTTTATAAAATTGTAGACTTCAAGTTCAAAGAAAAAAAGGGTAAAAATAAATATGACAAGGATAGTTTAGCCAGATTTTTTTATTTATATATTTTTTTCACATTTATTACTTTAATGTATTCTTTTGATTAAATTGTTAGCATTTTAAATTCTAGTTAATTAAACTATTTATATTTAATATTATTATTTGGCATCACAACTTAATTTCTAATTTTAATTAATTTTCTTATTATTTTACATTTCTCATTCATTATACGAAACTAAAAATTTAAGAAGTTTATGATTAACATTTAAAATTGAAGGGATAAATTACATCGCCCCCTAAATTAAAAGGGTTGCTTGCATTTTGAACAAAAAATAATAGAAAGTATTGACTCAATTATTGTTTAAAATATTATCAAAAAAATTTCAACATATTTATCTTATTTAATATATACTTACTCATGACATATTTTCTAATTTGCCATATTTATTATTATAATAAAATAAGCAAATAAAAAAATTGATATTTTATCACGGTACAATTCAAAAATATATTAAGGATAAGTCACTAGATAAGAGTCTAATGGTGAGAAATATAAATAATTTAACATGTGATTTTAAATTTAAATCTAAATTTTTGTTTTGTGGTGTACCAAAAGAAGTACCTGAAGGGTTAGTTTCATCCAAGTTCGGTGAATTTGAACATTCATTTTATGTAATATATGCGCCAACACTATCAAATATCTTCTTTTGTCACAAGCGCATGAAAAAGAAAAGGCCAAAAAATGATTAAAACATGAATAGCATAAAAACATATAATATAACTCATTAATATTAATAATAGTAAATAAATGTTCAAGTTGGGTCCACACTATTAAAAAATTTCTAGCACGTTTTTATGGGGGGTTTGTACCTCTTGGAGCGCAGGTTTAGCCGCCCTGGGGCCTAGATCGTTGTAGTATTACAAAAATTCACTTTAAAAAAATAATAAAAATAAATAAATAAGAGGCGGGTCTTTTCACCCTAATAAATTCTTTTCAGAGCTGTGGAAAATCCATTTTCCAACCCCACTTAACTGAAACCCAAATCATTATAGTACTTAATTTTATGGCATGAAACGAAAGAGTTAAAAGGATTTTTTAAAAAGTAAATTTAGTTTATAAAAAATAAGAATATTTATTTAAATATAATAGATATATAAATATATTCAGTGTAGTTAATATTTTATATGTTTATTTATAATTAATTAATTTATTTTTTATGTAACAAACTGATTTGAAATCTATTTCTATTAAATTGTGCTGAGTGGATAGTTGTTAAAAACTCCCCTCTAAAATCTCAGCTTTTTTCCCCCAGTTCGTTTAATGTCAGCCAAACAACAGTAATTTGGTACAATAATGGCAAGTAATGTTATTAGGGTTTTTGCAATAGACACTGGTATAAGCAGATAAGATTATCCATATAAATTACGATATCATTGACGTATTTAAAAGACATTGCAACTACAAATTTAACTCACGATTAATAATGGCTGATAAAATATCACTTGATTTATTGATGGAATGTCAACACTAATATAATTATTACATGTTTATAAAAATATATATAATTACTGCACTATTCAATATGGAACTTTATGTTATGTAAATTTTGCTCAGTTTCAAACTCATCTTTAAAATTAACCCATAATATAAAATTCAAAAGTTTGAATTTTTCTTTTAATTACAAAAGTAAGCTTTTTTTTTTAAATAGAAACAGAAGTTATTGATCACTTGAGAAAACAAAAATCAAGGACAATGAACGTCCTAAACAATCACCATTGAAAGCCTGTAACACCAATCCAATGTAAAAGTGAATCCATTATGTGCTGTATATAGGACCAGATTGAGCGATTACTTGCTATTGCTAACAATACATTTTGCAAAGCCAATTAATTAATCTCATTACACTTGCAAGATACTTGCCAAACGCATCCCGCCACTAAAATGGAAAATGCACATCGATCCTATCTCAAATTATCAACCTTTTTAACATTCATTTTCACCCAACTCTGGTTCCACCACAAATGAGTTCTCGTAGTCACAGTAACGGGCAAAACAATTGCAGATGCAATGCAACATAGTCCAATACAAAAGGACTAAACTCAACTTTTGGTCCTTTATAAATATTATTAATCTGAGTTTTGTTATTGAGAAAACATAATATACAATTCAATCCTCAATTTTCCTGATTTTGGGGTCAACTTAGTCCTTTTGTGAGCTAACAAAAGGTTCACAAAAGGACTAAAACCCAAATGAAAGATATTAAGGACTAAACTATGTCTATTTTTATTATCTATAGACAAAACTCAAATTTTTGATATTTTTCAATGATCAAAATATGAACTTAATCAGTACAGAATGGGGAGTCTGCAATAATATATATATAAATGAACACCAGTTGTTTTATGGGACAGAGAACGTTCTAATTTCATGACGTACTGATACTCCAATGAAGGAACAAAAAACTACATTTTTATTTGAAAATTAAAACACTCCAAGCAAGTGTTAGTTTTTTTTTTTTTTTTTCAAACCTCACGGAACGGATCATCAGACAAAGAGCAGTCTCAAACACGATTAAAGTTGCTGAAAGCGCTTGTTAAAAGATTTGTCTAAAGGCTGAATTACTTTTCATCACAGGCTTACAGCACTTTTTTAAAAAAAGTAGAAAGCAATTCGGAAAAAAGCAGAAATTTTACAACACAACAAACCAGGCGCTTAGGATTGCAAACATGACCTCTATGTAGCCTGTCTGTTTACTTTAAGATATGGCAAGGCTCCGATCACATTGTCATAGTCACTCCTGCTGACCGGATGCTGTGAATGACCAAAAACAGAGTTAGGCATGAGAAAGCGAGTCTGATGATTTCTTATGGTATTATATACGGTAAATCTGAGACAACCATTTATTCACTCATAGTGCTCAAGTCAGAAAAATTTAGAGAGGCAAAATTTCTAGTGTAAATAACTTCTTCAAGTCTTATGCAATCATTTGAATTGAAATTATCAAAAATTGCTTCAATTAATCTTTCAAGTAAAGGCTCACGAATAGTTTTACTAAATCTTTAATACACTCTCTCACACAAGAGCCCATTGGGCTTAAAGTGTGGACAAAGCACATCCTCACCATATCTTGTGCTGCAGCTTAAACTTGACTAGAAGAATGAGAGTGGCAAGGATCAAATTTTTGACCACTTAGTCAGGAAGCTTTGATGCCATGTTAAAAACCATTTTAGCTAAAAGCAATCAATTTGAGAGCCATAACGGTGAGGTGAGTTAATTCAATAATTGCAGTCGCCTACTAAGCTCCACATCATGTTATTAGTTGAATCTTTAATATTTACACAAGAAAGGCTAGACAGTACGGACAGTTGAAGGTTTCTTCTTCCAAAACCACTTAACTTATTTAAACTATAAATCGAAGTACAGAGCTATATCATCTATCCTTCATTCATTTCTCATGTAAAAGGTTAAAAAAGAAGAGAAGGAAGGACAGAAAGAAACTACACAGTATGTGCCCCGGCCACACCTTCGTAACTCCAAATACCTGGATTTGTTATAGTCCCTCCTGTGATACTCTAACCACCCCATGAATTGGTTATTCCTAAACGAGTCATGAAGGATATGACAAACATACCTTGTCTGCACCCCTCATATATTGCTTCTAAGCTCAAAAAGCCACCCACATTCCCTTAATCTCACAATGAGAGGAACTCTCAACAAGAAAACAACCCAAACCCAAAGGAAAAATGTTAACAAGACATCTAGTAACAAAGTACAAGATCATCAAATTCTTGGGATCCAAAGAGCACAAAAGAACTTCTTGAAACAGATTTTAGTCTTATACTACCAGCAAAATATCAACATGAATAACCAGGATGACAGCAACCTCACCCTATCCAACAGCTCAAGAAAACATTCTATCAGTCATCTTTCTATGGCCCATCAAAAAATTAATAAAAACTTTAAGAGTTATCTAGTTCATACCTTTTGGTAAGAAAGGGTATGGGACTAATGAATTATCAGGATCAAAGACCTTCAAATGCAAAATTACAAGTGTGTCTAGCAATTAGCTAGAAGAAAACCTGTCAAGTTTATACAGCTAGACCACAAACAGTCAAATACTAAATGACGTATGCTCGGCATACCAAGCTGAACTCTGCATCTTTAAAGCTCTTCAGCAGATAAAGCTAACAGCCTATGGTTGAAGAAGTCATCTTTATAATTCTATCTTTAAGTAATTGATTTCCTTATTTAAATAATGTCCAACATAACTCAACCGCACCCTGAAAACCTCATTAAACACAAGGAAAAAATAAGGCCATGAAGTTCAGATGAACTTATGATTAGTAAAAGAAGCATTCCACTTGGGTAAGACAATCAGATGAGAAAAACACATACTTGTCCATAGAAGCACCAAGAACATTCAAATAAATCAATGAATTAGGCGTATGTAGTATCTAAGAAGCCTGTCTAGGAGATACAGGGAAATATTTTATAATTCCACTCTTAAAACAGACCAAAATGAATAGATAATGTTAAAGTGATGTCACCATTTTTGAGAGTCGTAATTTCCTCTTTGTGTTCTTCTTGGCCAGCAGATGCTGCTTTCCAGCTCTCCTACGAACTATTTTTCCTCGACCTGTCACCCTGAATCGCTTTGCTGATGCCTACTAACGAAATTAAGAAAAATTCAAAATCTAAACGCATGCAATTGCCAATTATGCCAGAGGGGAAACAGAGGAAATATTAAGAAATGCCCCCAATAAAAAATGTCATTTCACCGCAATCCAATTTCCAAGCAATCCACAGAAAAATTGTAAATGATAGTAAGAGGAATCAACAAACTACATGAGATTTATCTAGTATAACCAGAGATAATGAAACTTCAATATTTTTTGCTTCTCTTTTCCCTTGCCTCTAACGAACTAAACAAATTGAAATTGACATCATGAAACCCCAAATTACAAATAGAAGCGAGAATGATGAGAAGGTGGAAGAGACCTTGTGAGTTTTCATTTTGTAGTTGTAGCCTCTAGCTGATACGACGGTGAGAGATCGAAGCCTTTGAGGTTGAGGCGTGAGTGTGCAGAGCTTTTGGGGAAGAATTGAGCCAACCCCAGAAATGCTACTCGACGAAGTGAGTCTCAGCGAATTCGTCTTGTTCAATAGAGCGAATTGTACTGAGCCGCAAGAAACATGAGTTGTAGAAGAGGTCAAATGAAGACAGCTGAAACCAAAGGATAGCGTCGTAGTCGCACACGCCATCGCTCAAGAGGAAATTTTTTCTTCCTGCGAGGTCTGTGGATGAAGCCTGGGCAAGAGGCCATGATAAGTGGAACCGGATCCACTGTAGTGGCCCATGCAGTGAAATATCTGGACAAATCTTCATATATTTATAATTTTTATTCTATAAATAAATTTTTATAAATATAAACTTTATATCTGAATATTTTCAGAACTATTCTCATTATTTATCATCTATTTATTAAATTAAATTATTCATTTGTGCTCTAAATTTTATTTAATTTTTAATTTGGTTAAACAATTTAAAAATTTTGTAATAACTTCTCACAATTTTAAAATTTTATAATTTAATTCCCATCAGCAAATTTTTTTCTATATTATTAAATTTTATTAATATAATCAATATCACATTTTTATATTCTAAATATATATTAATTAAGTTAACTCCCTCAAGTTAATATATAAATGACATTAAGTATGACAAGAACTAACTTAACAAAATTTAAAATTATAAAGAACTCGCTACAAATTTTTAAAGTATAAAAATTAAATAAAATTATAAAGATTAATTAAATTTAACCTAAAAAGTATACTAGATTATTATATCAAAATAATTTTGGGTTTTTCACATTTATCCTCAAACCGCAGCAAGCAATGGAAAGGCGAAGGGCACAGAGGAGAGGAAATGCTGATCACAGGAAGTTGCTCTATCCGTATCAGCTTCCCTCCTTCTTATCCACCTGTAAACAAAAATGACAGAAAATTTGGAAAAACATTTGCCGAAAAGAGGGATTCACAAGAGAAACCCACAACCCAACAAAAACCCATGTTACCACTGAGACTTTCAAAATCCATTATTTCTCGCACAGCTATTGCAGTATTCGGATTAGGATTTGTAGATGCCGGGTTGGCTTGCTTGCTTAGCTTCTTTTTCTCTTTGGTAATTTGAGCAGAAAGTTTCTTGATTGACTCATTCGAATGCTTTATATGTTGTTTCAGGTACAGTGGAGACTGGTCGAGAATTGGAGTGATTACCCCACAGACAGAAGAATTCCTAAAGATTGCGGCTTTTGCAGTGGTTCCCTTGTGTGTATTTCTCATTCTTTCTTTCTCCCAAGAACCAAATTCTTGAGATTTTCAGTTTGATGTGATTTATCTGTAAATCATCTACTGTTTTTCCTTTCAACTGCTGTTTGGTTTATTTTTAATTTATCCACTTGTATTTATGAAGGTGAAATTATCGTGAATCATCAACTGTAATATCTTTGGGACGAAAATAAGTTAAATAATATTCAAGCACAGTGATTGAATTTTACTTTACAAAACCTCGTAGACTTGTTAAAGCCCAACTGAGGAAAGGCAACAGTTGACCCTCTTGCCTGGCGGGCAAGCTTACTTCTTTGTAATTTCCAACATATGCATTTTGAATATATCAAGCTTAGGATTAAAAATAATCGTATAAGCCAGAGTTTCCCCATTTCACCCAATAATGGATATCCAGCATCACTAAATGAAATTTTGTTCACTCTCTTTTTTTTCATTTTCCTTAATCCGAACTTATTCTCATTAAAATCTAAACTAAAATTTCACTTCCATTATTTTCTCTTCCTTTTCATTCTTCTCAATCCAAACATATCCTAAGACATGTGAAAGTCTCGTAGAGCTTGGTTTTGGTTTAATGATTGAGTATCTAGACAATTGGCATTTGGCAACTTATTTCTTAAATAGTTTTAATTTTTTATGGCTATAATTCTTTGTTAGCTGCAAAGGAAAAATGCCTTGAAAGAGTTGTAGCTTTGAGGTCACCCTTGTAGCTTTGAGGTCACCCTCAGAGCTGATGCCTATGTTCCGTAACATTAGCAATTAGCCCATTTTTCAATGTAAAAAGAAAGGCTGCTACAGTCTTCCAAACAGCCTTTCTTTTTACATTAACGAATTTGTTCATATTTTGATATGTTTCCTTCCATTTAATAAATGACAATGTTCAGCAGTAAAAAGGTTGACCTTCGCTATTTTGAGAGACAGGGAGAGACATGCTACATACACCAGAAAACCAGAATGCCCTCATCCTTATTTCGTTTGCTTAATTTCATAATAAATGTGTTTTGTTTCCAGAATGCATCCAGCATCACTCTTGTCAAGCAAGTGCCAGGTATATTTCAGAAGGTAGGTCTTGGTTATTCTTTATCTAATGTCAAGGATTTTTTTCCAATTTCTATCATAAAAGAATAGTATTTAATAAACAAAAAAGTCGTCAAAATTATACTTGCATTGCTAGTTGGAGAGATAACAAGTGAAGAGATATTTAATGTGAAAAACGAGGAGTCATTAACCATTTTTAAATAAAACTTAACTGTCAAAATTAGACAAATCAAGAAGCGATCAAGATACACTCCTTATTAATAGTGTCTTGAATGCACGGATAACATGCCCTGTTGGCAATTTATTGGCCGTTGGCTTCTGCAACCTAATTCAATCCAGCAGTCAACAAAGTTGGCAACAGGTCATGACACCAGTGCATCCCTTGACCTTCGAATTGGAATTGTCCTAGAGCACAATATCACTAGCTACTCCTAATTAGGAGTTAAAAGAACACCAGAAACCAGTCTAGATATTGTGCAACAGAATAATCATATATGTATGCTTCTAAAAGTAGTCAGATATAACAAGAATTGGTAGCTGCATTTAATTAATTAACTACCCATTTCTTTCTAGAATTATAATGCAATTATACATCAGAATAGAGCACTAACCTATGAAGTATGGATAAAGGACATCATACCATACAGATATGCAACAATATACACACATATATATATATAGTATCTAAATATAAATTGAAGTGTCACACCTCGATTAATATGAATGTCCGACACGTATCAAATTGATGATGCCTCACAGGTGCTAACTGTTTTGCATCTGACAGTTTGATAGTCAGCTATGTATGGATTTAGCTAAAACCACAGGTTGGTGATACCCTTCGGAAATCCAATATCACCAGTGTGGCAACACTATGTGCGAGTGCTCCAAGAACAACAAACACATGAAAAATCTGATGGCTGTGCCCTGCAATATCAAATGCTCCAGGCTTCCAACGCTCTGGCATTCTACTGATGTAAAATGCAGCTCCTGTGACATATAGAGTGGCCATAGCAAGTTCATACCCAATTCCAACAAATATATATGGGTTACCCCAGTGAAGGGCAACGGCATGAGCCGCGGGAACAAAACCCAAAAAGCCCATGGTAAGGAATAAGGAGGCCCTTAAGGGTCGGAAGCGAGGCGTAGAAAAAGCTGGAGTGAGAAGGGTAATGATGGCGAGCACTCCAAGGACAGAGATTGAGGTTAGATAGAAGAAACTTGCGTTGGGGTTGCAGAAGAAGGCGTAGTAAATGGGAGCGAAGAAGGAGGAGACTATCATAAGGGAAATGCCAGCGTAATCCAGACGCCAGAAGAAGAGGTTAAAGCGTTTGGAGTGGCATGCGAAAAGATGTGAGAGAGAACTGCAGATTAAGCAGCCCATTGCTCCAGCTAAGAAAACAAACCATGGCCATCTGGGAATTTGTTCTGCACCATTTTCTCTGAGGTTATGAAGGATTGATGGCTCCGAAATGTGTCTAAAATGCGATTCCTAGAAAACAAACAATTTCAACCTCGTTTGGTTAATAATTCATCCAGACGCCAGAAGAACAACTCATGTCAGCTAAATCTGTTCATAAGTTAAAATTGTCCGCAATTTTATACAACGCATAAGAACTAATTAAGACGATATAGAAGGTGAATAAGCATAATATATATAAGCTAAATAAATATATCTTGTTTATGTTAAATGAATAAGACACCCTGCAGGTTTTTTAATTTAAAAAATATACAAGCAGAAGAAAACAACATTTACTAAAAACTTGCGCTGTTAAACATTGACAAAGCAAACATGTAAGAAGCAAATGACATAACGATACATGTCCCCAAAACTTCAACTAAAACCATGTGCTGACAAAGTCGACACATAAAGGAAGCAATTGCTGACAAGTACTAATGGCACCATGAAACATGTCTCTTTACCTCTTTGTTTTTTAACCGAAAAAAAAAGCTTTTGGCCCTATTGAGTACTATCTTAATGTCGCCATTAGGTATGTAAAGCTTACTAATCAATAGTTCCAATGAGAGAAACTGAGAGTTTCACTGTCTTGGATAGGGATTCATCAGAAATTTTCCGATCACAAGAGGGCCACGCATGCAGCACTTGTGAACTAATTAAATTCCGTTTTATACTTATTCATTTCACATCCTGGTATTAGTTTCTCTTGTCTTTACGTTTTTCATCTTGCAAAATATTATGTTGTTTCGTCTACGAATCATTTAGCAAAAGTTATTGGCTAAAGAATAAAGGCAAATAGTTGGACACCAAACACGACAATTATGCAATTCCGTGCTCTAACTATTATATGGCATAAAAAGAATTATTCGCTTTAAATAATTTTAGAATAATGATTCATAATGACACCGGTAAAAAAAAAAATTATATGTTGCCGTTTTATAGTACGGTACCATTGAAACCATTAGAAAAGTAAGTCGAATAAAAACGTTATGTCATTTATAGTTTCGAATAAAATGTCAATAGTAATAACGATTATATATATGACCAAATCTTCTCATTTTGTATGTCGTTATATTTGTTAGTTTTTATATAATCTAACCCACTAATATTAATCAGCACCGCCGATTCATTAACTAAGAATCTAATCCTATATATAGCAGTTAAATATTATATCAAATATGTACAAACCGACTATAAGATCACAAGAGATTGAGAAAGTAAGTCGAATAAAAACGTTACGTATTTTATAGTTTCGAATAAAAAGTCAATAGTAATAACAATTATATATATGACCAAATCATCTCATTTTGTACGTCGTTATATTTGTTATTTTTTATATAATCTAAGCCAGTAATATTAATCAGCGCCGCCGGTTCATTAATTAAGAATCCAATCCTATATATAGTAGTTAAATATTATATCAAATACGTACAAACCGACTATAAGATCAGAAGAGATGGAGAAAATTTCTTAGATGTTCTTATAGAGTCATTAATTAAAATGAGTTTTTGCCTGTATTTAAATCCTTTTACACTATAAAATAATTTAAATTCATTACATGGAGAAAATAAAATTTTCACATTTAATTTAGTGTTTCATGGGTTGTACTGGCCCATTTTAAACATTCTATTTAGATTATCTTATACGAGACACTTTCGTATAAATAAGAATTTGATATGTTATTTTGAGATGTATATTTATTAAATAAATTACAATTATTAATAATCCTATAAATTATTCATCTAAACTTTTGTTCGAATTCTGTGATAATTGATTAATTTCAGTGTAGTTTTTATTATTTAATATTATAAAAGTTACCCGCCCCTACCATATTGTAAATTTCATAATAATAAATAACAATTTTAACTAACCGGGAATAAGAAGCTGTCTGAGCAGTTATAAGTCTCCTTCGTGGGCGTCAACAAACCGACAGCCGGAGCTCTGTTCCACCACCACAAACCGCCAAAATCAGATATTAATTCTCTCAATAAATCAATACGCACCAAAAAAAAAAACCCCATAAACAAACAACAAAATGACGCACAGGTCCTACACAACAATACCTGGAGTAGAACTTCGAGACCCAACCTTGGAGCCCGATCTGCGTCGTCTCCGTCGAGCTCATCACCGTCAACGCCGCGAATATCTGAAAACCGATTAAATGCCTGCACAAACAACCATATCCAACTCCGTTCACATCAAACGGCGCCGTATTGCAGTGATACACAATTTAATTCGCACACCAAGTATTTGCAGAAAATGGCTAATGAGATAGAAGAAGAGGTGACATACGTCCAAATGTTGAGGGTCTCGTTGTGCCATGTAAAGACGCTCCAAAGAATGTGCTTCAGGGGCCATTCGGAGCGATAGTAATCCAAAATGAACTCGTTGTCTTGCAAGTACTCGGGCAATTCATGGAACTTAACCAATCGGCGTTCGAAGTTCTTCGCGTTCTTCGCTTTCGTTTCCATATATATATATAGATTAGTTCGCGTTGTTGTGTTTCACTTTCTTTGTGATCCACTAGGCTTATGACTTGTGAGCTTTGTTGCTCCCTGTCTGGCCTCATCATTTATAGTGGTGTACTCAACGAAACCAACAACGAGTATGTGATGCGAAAAACTTTGTTTTTTTTTTTGTTTAATTATTCTTTTTCTTAAAAAACATTGAGCGAAATCACTGTACGACTAGATATCATTCTCATTTTTTTATATTACATTTTTTAATAAAATAATAATATATAAAAAAAATTTAACAAAAAATAATCATGTGATTTTAATTATAATTCATATATTTATTTATACATTTATCATATTTTAATTAAAAAATATAGCATCAAAGGTATAAAAAGTTATAAATTTTGAAATTCTTTGTAAACTGGGTCTCCTGGTGGGGAATAGTTGAAATTTTTAGAAAAAAAGGTCTAAAATGAGAAGTGAGAACTAAGACTTGCCGCCCGATGCTTGTCACCATGTAAAGTTTTTATAAAATTGTTGGAACCTGAACCGAATCAAAATTTTTAAAAAGATGAATTTTGTGATAAAATCACATTCTTGAGTCGATATTATTTTAATTTTCATCATTAAATGTTTAAAATTTTAATATGCAAGAATTAATTCAATTTACTTTTCAGCTTTTTAAAAAATATCATACTTTTATATAATTAATTTTTAATTGTGTGAAGATAAAATTATGATAGTTTAATTAAAGAGGCTATGTTAATTTCAAATTATTATTACAATAAATTATTTATTAAAGTGTCAAAATTTTTTGAGTAAATTACACTAATTTTCATTAAGATTTCTTTTAAATTATATTTGATATCTTTCTTTTAATATTATTTAACATTTTGAAAGTCGGTATATATTGTGAAAATGTCTTATCCAATTTTTTATCAATAAAATTAATTTTTTACATAATAGGAGATTGTAATTTTATTTTTAATATGATTCAAAAAATAGTTAATTAATTTTTTTGGCAATAAAAATTAATTAATTTTATTTTTGAAAAGAACATATATTTGGTAAATAATTAATTTTATTTACACAAAATAAATTGGATGAGAAATTTTATAATATATGTTAAATATAAAAGAAATTAGATAATTTTTAAAAAATTATATATATATATATATCGTACGTAATTTTAGAAAACCTCAAACCAATAGAACACATTCCCTTTACATTAGGTTTCATTGATTGTTTTAACAATATGCAAAGTTTCAAAAATTATAGAAGGAGAATATTTGTACCTACTATATCTTTTGTGATTAATTTGACCCCTCTTCTTGCGCACACTTTCTGTTTTTTTGGGATACAATGGCAAAGTAGTGAAAACATTAACGTTAACTTAAATAATCATCATAACTTAGAGGAGAGGAGAATTTAGGAGTTTAGACCATCAGGCTCTTATATCTTAAAGCTGTGTAATATTGGCATAAAAATAATTAAATGGTTGAATTAGTAGTTGAAAATCTTACTTAAGGGTTTCCAAATCCACTCCTTCTCTCTTACCTAGGTTTAGCAACGAAGCCTACTTTCTACTAACGAAGAGGACTTGAGTATTAGAGTATTGGAAGGATAGGGTTTAAGATTTATAGTTTTGAGTCAAGAGTTTAGGGTTAAGCATTTGGGGATTAGAGTTCAAGATTTAAGGTTTAAGGTCTAGGGTATGTTTAGGGTTTAGGGGTTAAAATCTAAAGTCTAGAGTTTAAGTTTTAGGGTTTAGAATTTAGATTTTAGGGTCTAAGGATTAGGATTTTGTGGTTTATGGTTTATAATTTAGATATAGGATTTAGAGTATATGGTTTACGATTCAAAGTTTAAGATTTAAGGTCGAAGGTTTACAATTTAAGATTTAGGGTGTAGGGTCTAGGATATAGATTTAGGATTTAAGGTCCAAGGCTAGGATCTAAGGTTTTTGTTTAGGTTTACGATTTAGAGTTTAAACTTTAGAGTCTAGGATTTAGGAATTAGGATTTAAAATTTAGAGTTTAGCATTTAAGGTCTAGTATTTAGGATATAAGGTTCATGGTTTAAAGTTTAAGGCTTAAGGTCTAAAGTTAAAGGTTTAGGGTTTAGAATGTAGAGTTTGAGGTTTATGGTCTACTATTTAGGATTAAAGGTTTATGGTCTAAAGTTTAAGCCTTATGATTTAAGATTTAGGATTTAAAGTTTAAAATTTAGGGTAAAGCATTAGGACTAAGGGTTTAGGATTTAGAATATAAAGTTTAGGGTCTAGTATATAGAATTTAAGGTTTAGAGTTTAGTATTTAGGATTTAAGATTTTAGGGTTTTGGAGTTTAAGATTTTGAGTTTATGATTTAGAGTCAGCATTTAATCTTTGGAGTGTAGAATTTTAAGGTTTAGACTTTACGATTTAGGATCCAAAATTTAAGATTTAGGATCTAATGTTTAGAATTTAAGGTCTAAAATTTAGTATTTCGACTTTAAAATTTTGGATTAGATTTAGGTTAAGAGTTTAAGCTTTAAGTTTTAGGATCAAAGGTTTAAAACTTAAAGTTTAATGCCTATGGTTTAGGATCAAAAGTTTAGTATTTAAGTTTTATGCGTGTGTTTGGATGGGAGAAGGAAAAAGTGAAGGGTGAGAAAAGTGAGAAAAAAATATTTTCTCTTGCATGTGTTTGGATGGATGTAGAAAAAATAGAAAGAGAAAAAAACTTGGTAATTTAGAATAATAATAATACTCTTATTGTATAATATTAATAAGTTTTACATTTTTAAAAAATTATGTTTTAAATATAAATTAACTATTTTGAATTTATACATGTATATTTAAAAAAAATAAGAAGAATGAATTAAAAAAAATTTATGAAAACTATATTTTAATTTTTATAAAAAAAATTAGTTAAATAATGAAATAAAAAATAATAATTTTAAAAAATATTGAAACAAATATTTATGTATAAGGTTAAAATTTTTTTATTAAACGAAAACACACTTAAAATTAAATAATTAATTTAAAAAATATATTCATTAGATTAATTAAATTTTATTTCTTAAAAAATTATTTATAAATTATTTCATTTTAATACAATAAAAATTGATTATTTATTTTTAAATTTTATAAATATTAGTTTAACAAATATTAATTGATTTATATAATATATAATAAATCTTTTTTAATTATATTTATATATTATATAATAATATATTATTATATGTTATAATAGTATATAAATATTATATATTAAAAAATATAATAAATATATATGCATCCGACCAAAATTTGGTCAGAAGCCATCGATTGCATGTAGTTGATAGTTTTTTTTATATGTAAATTATTAATTTTAAAATTAAAAAATATTTAAAAAAATATTTTTTAAAAAATTAATTAAATTTTATTTTTTAAAAATTATTTATAAATTATTATTTTAATACAACAAATATGATTATTTATTTTAAAATTTTATAAATAGTATTTCAATATATATTAATTAATTTAAATATAATATATATAAATATAATAAATGTTTTTTAATTATATATTATAATAATGTATATATTAATATATAAAGATTATATATTAATATATATATTATCCTACCAAATTTTGGTACTTCTTTTTCTTCTTTTAATATGCAATTTATTAATTTTAAAATTAAAAAATATTTTGAAAAACATATTTTTTAAATTAATTAAATTTTAATTTTTGAAAAATTATTAATAAATTATTATTTTGATACAACAAATATGATAATTTATTTTAAAATTATATAAATATTATTTTAATATATATTAATTGATTTAAATGTAATATATATAAATATAATAAATATTTTTAATTATATTTATATATTATATATAACATATTATTATATATTATAATAGTATATATATTAATATATAAACATTATATATTAAAAAATACAATATAGATACATATATGCTTTGTCAAGGGAAATGCATATATACATACTATGGGGGACGAAAGCATGAAGAAGGAATTTGTATGAGGGGTAATTTAAAAAAAGAAAAGATAAATTACATTAGTCAGCTGTTATTTTTTAATGATCTTCTCATATTCAAGGGAAAAATTTTTAGGTAGGCCCTATTGTACTTTCCTTTTAAATTTTTCTCTTTTTTTTAATTTTCTTTTAAAGCCAAATGGGGGAGAATTCTATTTTTTTCCTCTTCTTTTCTTTTCTTTTCACTTTTCTTTCCAGACAAATACAGCATTAGAGTCTAAAGTTTAGGGTATAAAGTCTATGGCTTAGGGTTTTAGGATCTAAGTTTTCGGGTATAAGGTTTAGGACTTTTATGTGAAAGAATGTGTTTATAAATTTATTTTAAAAAATTAATTAAACAAAGTTCAAAAATACACATAATATCAATTTTTTTTTAAAAAAAGAGAAGTGCATATGCTCTAACTAACCTTCTGGCTAATGATTTTATATCAAGTTAAAGTTAATTTGAAGTAAAATCCTTGTTTGTAGGAATCTGAGAGTTGAGACAAAGCATGCAACATAGTGATGATGACAAAATTAGGAGAAAAAAGCAGCTTAAACTGTGGCTTGTACGTATGAGTTTTGGATTAATTGGCCAATTCATAAGCAAACCAATCTAGCACGTAAATTCCATGAGTTTGTTATAAGCGTCCCTAAGATACGTTTCTTAACTTTTATTCCCTTCCTCTATATAACCTTCCTTGCCAGGATCACTAAAATACACCACGAAGTATTATTTGGACATGGCACGACGTTTGCATTATATATATATATATATATATATATATAGACATTCAAAATATTTAAAGGAATAAAAATGATCATTTTGTTAATAAATGACATTGTAATTTTGTCGTGTGTACAAAGATTTTCTATGTTTAAAAATCAAAATGCCACTATCTAGCTATTCAATTTCCACATATAACAAGGTTCAACACAGAGCGTTCTCAATAAAATTATAATTAATATAGCAATATATATGTTTTACATTAAATCCAAAAATATAATATGTGTCTATGTTTCGCCTAATTTATATTATGGTTTTCACGCGCATTCCATGAACAAATGTTCAAATCAAGAGAAACAAAAGATGTTTCGTGGATAAAACTAATAGGATATAATTTATAAAAGTAAAAATATGAATAGTGGTTTAATGTACTTAGGAAAACATTAGTAGAATTGTTAAGAATAAAAATAAAAAGATAATTTTGTAAATGTAAAATTTTTTAAAAAATATAAAAAAATAATTACTATGTTAAATAATAATTATAAAATATAATAAATAGTACATAAAATTATAAAAAAGAAATCCTTTTTCTTTAGTGCAAACCAAATAGCGACTTCATTTTTAAGCTCCTTTTTATGATACAAACTTTCAGCCAATATACCTTTTTGGGCCAAACTACTTTTAGCTAATTTTTCTCTCATTCATATCCTTTTGGGCAGCTAATAGAATATTGCTATGGTCCTATGAATGACGTCCAAAAAACTAAAGTGTTGCTCTTTTGTTTTTGGACTGAAAGCTTGTCATATATGGGCCTATTTTGGGCCTTTTCTAGAAGGCGAGGTTGGAGTCACGGTGTAGGTGTCGGGCCATGGTTTTTTTTTGGGTGACATTTTACTTTTTTTCTTCATAAAAAAAGTTTTTTTCAAGTGATTCAACAGCTGTCTCAAATTTCAATATATATTTATAGCTAACAAAGAAATCGAGTTATGTGTTTATTTTAAAATGTCAGTTAATCATTCTATATAAACCTCCGCAATCCCAACATTTAATTTTAGAAAAAAAAACTTATATCTAATTTTTTTAAATATTTAGTCTATCAGGTTTTTTAATTAATTAAAATATAATAAATGTATAATTTTACATAATAATATAATAGGGGTATAATTTTTACAAACATGTATCACTTTTAGATTCATTTTTTTTTAATTTTGTACACATATTATAATTTTATTAAAAATATAATAATAAATATATAAAGAATTAAACTGAAATCTAGTTTTAATTTTATTAATGGGAATATTCAAAATAAAGTTGGCATAATATTATAATAAATAGGCTAGAATTACCCCTTCGAAATAAACATAAATTGGAATTGGTTAAGTTAATTACATGCATATACGACTTCTGAAGCACCCACGTCCAATTGCTTTGATTAGGACTTTACCGACCTATGGTTTAGAAGATTAACTTCACTAGCAAACACAGACGGTACAAGAATCTTTCCATTGGCAAATATTATCCAAACTTTTCTTCTAAAAAAGTGAATTTATCGACTCATAATTCCTAAGGTAATTAATTAAGGTTTTCTTTAAATGATATTAGAAATGAATTGATTTTTGTGACCCATATCTCCGAGCCTTGAACAGATATTCATAACATTCTCATGATTTTGAGCTGTTTTAATTCTGGTTGGAAGATGAGGATAAAAATTGTATTGTATATAATCAACTTAATAATAACGAGAGAAATTTAGACCATTTATAGAAATTAAATAAAAAACTAATATTAAATCATCTTAACATCATTAAGAAAAATAATAACAAATAAAATGGGCATAAGTTAGTTTATGTGATTTAGTGTTATTTCGACAGTATCAACACTGATTCTTTCATTAAAAAAAAGTTTTTTTTAAGGAAAAAAATCTTTAGAAAAATGGAACTTTTATTGTTTGATATAATCATGGGAATAGTTATTCTCGAAGGCTTCAAATTAAGCAAAACTTAGACGTAGGAAAAGTGACAAAAACAATTTTACATAAGATGTTGAATATTGCCTTCGAAGAATTTCAAATTTGAGGGGGGAAAAACAAATTATCCCTCATTTGAGGGAGAACTGACAAAGTAACCATTAACATGGTTAAATTAAGTCTTTATCGTCTACCCCATCCCCTCCCTCTGTGTCTCTACCTAATAAAAAAGAGTAAATTATTTTCTATTCCCATATCTAAATTACCAAGTGTACTTCTCTATTTTAATAAATTACTTTACTTTCCCTAAAATCAAATGCATTGAACTGATGTTATACTAATTTTAATCAAAATGTTTTCATATTTATTATTTATGAAATATATCAAGTGTTAAATATGTATTTTATTAACATAAATATAGTCAATTTTTTAAATTTAAATAAATTAAATATTTGGTTTTGAACGCCAAATAAATAATGTTGAAATAAACGACTAAAAAATATATTTTTTAATAAGTTATTTTTTAATAGAATAAATTAATATCATTTTTAAGAGTATTTTTGTTATATTTTAAATTTAGATCTTTTTTAAAATAATTTTTATGAAGGAAAAAATTGTGTAATTTAATTATTTTTAGAGAAGATAAGTGTAATTTTTCCTTAAAAAAATAGTAAAAAGTGACAAAAATGGGAACGGAGAATAATTGTTGATGAGGTAAAAAACAAACGAAAAATTTATTAAAGTAAAAGATAAGAGAGTAGCAGATACATCAAAGAGATACCAAAACCGATTGAAAGCCACATCACACAAAATTCTGATATGAGACAAAATAAGGAAGAAAGAATTTAACACGAAGATGAGATATATATATATATATATATATATTAATTAGCATACATCAAGGAGATACCAAAACTGATTGAAAGTCACATCACACAAAATTCTGATATGAGACAAAATAAGGAAGAAAGAATTTAACATGAAGATGAGATATATATATTAATTAGCCGCTTCATAGACGGCCAGAAAAAAACAAGCACATTTTCAGCCGGCTATATTATTGCCAGCTCAAACAAATCCAACCTCATTCTTCTTCCCATCCCTTTAAAATCCTCTTCATTGGGTTCTAAGTCATATCTCCTATAGCTAGAAAAGTAAAAAAGAAATATTTCTTCTTTCCTACCTTTTAATTTCTGTGCAACTTTCATGGCGAAAAACAACAGAAATGCAAACAAGAAAAATAACTTTAAGGCAACTAACACTAGTACTAGTGTGACCACCACCACCACCAAGGTGAAACGAACAAGGAGAAGTGTCCCTAGAGATTCCCCTCCTCAGCGTAGCTCCATATATAGAGGAGTCACTAGGTATTCTACTTGCCTTGATCAACAGTTTCCCTTACCCTTTACATGATGATATAAAGTGGGTGTTACAAATTTTCAGACACCGATGGACAGGACGTTATGAAGCTCATTTGTGGGACAAGAATTGCTGGAATGAGTCCCAGAACAAGAAAGGACGACAAGGTACGTACGTATGTAGCTTTTTGCTTGAATATATATATTTTCATGTTTATTTTGTATATTTAATTTGCATGCAGATGAACTTTTTTTTTTTAATTAAATTTTCCTCTCACATTCCAAAAGAATTGAACCCACATGTAACTAGCTGATATATGTTCTTTCCTTGTGTGCATGGCATTGCGGTGGGGGGCTTCAAATATAAACATCAGTCTATCTTGGTAGGTAGTGACTAATGATTCCCAGTTCGCCATTTGTCTTAAAAGCAAAACCAAAAGAATCTCTTAAAATAATTAACTCACCTAAGAATTGTTATGCGTTATGGTATATATATGTTTAGGTGCTTATGATGATGAAGAGGCTGCAGCACATGCTTATGATCTAGCAGCATTAAAATACTGGGGTCAAGATACCATACTTAACTTTCCGGTTTGTATTCCCATGCATTGTACAAGATCAATTAATTTACGAAAGGAAATTAATAAAGTTTAGCTTTATGATTTGTTTGTCTTTCAATTGCAGTTATCGACCTACCTCAACGAAATGAAAGAAATGGAGGGTCAATCAAGGGAAGAGTATATTGGATCATTAAGGAGGTAAAACTTTTGCCTTTTTTTTTTGTGGTTTCAATTTAGATAATATTATTGAAATAATTGTAGTTTAGTAATTGTATATTGAGGTAGTTTACCAAAACACTTGCAGGAAAAGCAGTGGTTTTTCTCGGGGAGTTTCTAAATACAGGGGTGTGGCAAGGTACATAATATATAGAGTGACAATCCTGGTGCACTACTGTACAAAACCCCATACATAATTTTAATTAAATTTAATTTCGTGGTTATGTTTTTAATGATCAGACATCATCATAATGGAAGATGGGAAGCTCGCATTGGCAGAGTTTTCGGCAACAAATATCTATATCTTGGGACTTATGGTAAGACCTAACGTATTTCTTATGCCCTTTGTTTATATTTAAAAATACACATTTGTACGAATATTATATACGTTCATTTAAGTTTATTTACTGTTGATATACAATAATATGCTAGCTGGTTTTTAACTATATAATTAATTAAATTATGCGAACAATATATCTAGTCCATAAATAACACACTTAGAATATAAGATAAATATGATTCTCGTAATGTATTATCGTCCTATAGTTATCTAAATTTATTTAATAATTAATAATATTAATTATAAATAAATATCTGATAGCTTTTAACGAAGGATGAATTAAAATGGATCAAAATTATGGGAAATTTAGATATATACATTCTTTACGAAAATAAACATGTACTTCTATATTACCTTCAATCTACTTAACTAATTAATTTATCCCTTTGGTGGCCAAAAATAAATAAATAAATTTGTCCCTTTCCCGTGTGCATGTATGTGGCAAAATGTGTAAACATTTATCAGTCGCAGTCAATAGGTTTGGAAGGGCCAGCTTCCCTAACCGATTTGTTAACTTAACCTCCTCGCATTATACGCATAATGATGATAATGATATGTCAATTATTTCATTATTAATTAACAATATTCCTTTAGTTCTTTTTTTTGGTTCTTTGCTAAATCCATCATCTTTCTAATTTTTGCAGCTACCCAAGAAGAAGCTGCGACAGCATATGATATGGCGGCGATTGAATACCGTGGGCTTAATGCTGTCACTAATTTTGACCTAAGCCGTTATATCAAGTGGCTTAAGCCCAATAATAACGATATCAACATGATTAAGACTCTCAGTGAGTCTAACCCTAACTGTAATACTAACTTCACCCCACCAAACCCTAATTATCAAGAACAAGGATTCAACTTCTTCAACAACCAGCAGGATTCATTCAGTAGTGGAGAAGAAACCACCACCTTAGCTCAGTCACGGCCGACGACAGCCACGTCAGCCCTAGGGCTTCTACTTCAGTCGTCCAAGTTTAAGGAGATGATGGAGATGACATCCGCCGCTGATTTGTCAATGCTGCCACCACCGCCAGAGGAGTCTGAGTTGCTGCCGTGCACGTTTCCCGAAGACATTCAGACCTACTTTGAGTGTGAAGACTCGAATGGATATGGAGAAGGGGATGGTTCCATGTTCAATGAACTCAATTCCTTTGTTCCGCCTATATTCCACTATGATGAATTTGAGACGAAGTAAGATGAAGTGCCTCTATGCACTGAAAAAAAAAATCGGGGAGGGGGAGGACACTAGTTTTTTGTTTATTTATTCTTTAAATTGATCACTAGTTTTTAATTTTTTTTTCTAACAGTGAATATGGAAGATTGATCTTTGTTGGTGGCAAGAACATTGATCAGAAGATGACGAAGGAAGAAGAACGTATTTTTTGGAAATTTAATTTTTCTTTGTGGTGATGACGATGAGGGAGAAAGGGGCAATTTTTTTTTCTTTTTTCTAATTTATTTGTTGTAGTTGTTAAGAAAATAAACATGTCAAGAAGAAGAAGGGGGGAAAAAGGGAGGGATTTGTTAGTAATCAAATTTCTAGTCATTAATAAATACTCCTGTATCATCTCCTCACTTACTCAATTAAATTTTCTTCCTTATATCCATCTGTATATCTGTATTATTTTTCATTCTTCTTTCTCCTCTTGGTGTATCACTACATGTTTCAGTTGTACATTTTGTTATAAATTAATAATTTAATCTTTAAAACATTACTCTTTTTTAATTTAGTCATTTGAAGATAAAATTTTTCAATTTATTCTTTGAAAAATCAATCTCTCTTTAATTTAGTCATCTAAAAATAAAATTTTTTAGTTTAGTCTTCCAAATATTTTTTTTCTAATCAAAATAAAATTCATCCGAGAAGCATCTGTGGTGCTCTGATATAAAACTAACGTGTTTTTTAAGGGTTGAAGACATAAAGTCATATCATTAATTGTAATGCATATGAAATCTCATTTTTTGTCTAATGGAAGGGCATTTTGATTGGAGATATTGTTTTGGGACTAAATTATATTGAGAGACTTTATCCTATAACTTGATAATCAAATTGAGAGATGAGTAATTATTTAGAACTTAAATTGAAATAATTTATCTTTGGAAGATTAAATTGAGATGAAAGTAATCTTTCAGGACTAAATTAAAATGCTTCATTTTTAGAAAACTAAATTGAGATAAAAATAATTTTTAAAGGTCTAAATCACTAATTTACTATTTTGCTAACAAATGCTATATATACGCAAGTAAGTAATTGATTGTTTGTTCTTAATAAACAAATCATAGTTTAAATTAATCATTAAGCTTGACAAATAACCATGAATTTATAAGAAAATAATTTTCTTTTAATATCTTAAACTAATAATATAACAAATTCATGTGGTATGTTAAATATCTAAAGTTAATTGTTAATAGAAATGTGTTGAAGAGGAGAAAGATTAGCCACTGTTATAGTTTTCCAAATATAATTATTTTCAAACTAGTATATTTGTTTTGACTATCTCTATTGTTAGGTTATTTCTATGCATGACAATAACAAATTATTTATAATTTTTTTTTAAATTATAATAATAAGAGTGGTCAATCTCAGAATGTCAAGTTTTTCGCAACATTATTCCTTTTATTATACACTCACCTTATATCTATCTATCTATATAAATACATACATACATACATACATACATATATATATATATATATATTATGACCTGACATCCACCTTATATTATATGTATTTTCGTTTCTTACCGAAGATTTAAGTTTTATTTTTATTGTATACCAATCTCTTAATTTAATTAATTAAACTTAGTTTTTGAGTTAACATTTTTTTAAAAAACTTAACTTTTGATCAATCAAGAATGGTACTGACGAATTCATGATATTAAAAACAATCAAGGTGAAAAAGGAAATTTATTTTGTCCATGAACGGAAAAAGAAAGTTTCAAAACCAATCTCTCTATTTTTTTCTTAAAAAACTAAAAATTTCACAAAATCAAATCTATTAATTAAATCAATTATTTAATATAACAACTTTATTATAAATTTAAATGATCAGGATATATTTGAATTAAGAAGAATGGAAAGAAAGTAAAATTTATTTTAAACAATTTTTTTATTTTAAATTTAAATTTAATATTTTTTCTTAAAAACATATTTGAATTGAAGAGCAATGTATAAGAAAAGAGAGAAAAAAAGTATTTATATAAATATAAATAAAATATTTAAATTGAAAAATTACCTTTTCTTAATGAATTTCTTCACCCAAGCAGTGCCGAACGGAGAGACTCATGGATCTCGCAGTCACGTTCTGGGGACAATGGTCACGTGACTACAGGGGTTGCCATGCTAGTAAAGGAGAACATAAATAAGAAAAGAAAAGTAGACATGCCCATTGCACACGGCAAACTGTTCTCCACCGTATGGTTTTCTTCCTAAACCTCTTTTGCAGTGCAAGCTATATGCTTGCAAAAATGTCAGAAACAGAGTACATATCCCATTACAAGACCTTCATTGTTCATCTTATTACATTAATCTAAAAGTACCCTAAAAGAAAAGGGAGGGATCAGTTTGGAGGCAATAAGCCTTCCCCAATCTCTCCATTTCTTCATTGTCTTTTTAATTTGTTTACTTTAATAGATGATGCCCTTGATATATGTGAACCATGATGTGAGAAACGATTTTATCAAGTCGCTCAAAGCATAGCCACGCAAGTTAAGGATCATCAAGGTGTATAACCTATGCAATTAGTGTCTGATCTAAGTCATTTAAGAAAACAAACATTACCTTCCAGATTAAGAAAAGGCTTCTGACAAACTAGCAGAGTATCAATGTTTGCTTCCTGTTTTCAGTTTTGTTCATATGTTGCCCTATAGGTATATTAAGATTTAAGACAATGGAGTGTTGAGTGAATATTTAACCCTAATAGCTAAATCCATTCTCCATTAAACCCCCCCCCCCCCCCAAAAAAATTGTTTTGTATGCTTTGTATTTGGCTAAGTTCAATTCATTCTCCCATTTCTATCATCTCCCCATGGTTGGCATAACAGCTAGCTGTTTCTCGACCCCAATGGATTCAATATAGACGAAACCTGTTCAGGTAGTGCATCTAACCCCTTCACTCTTAATTATTCACTTGCGTTTTTCCTTCATTCCCGTTTTGCTACATCCGCAATGAAAAACTCATTATTGGGTACCAAATGTATGTGAGAATGCTAAGTTTTGTGGCTTTACCTCCTTTCTGCAGCATTTGACCACTGGATATACAGAAATATGCACATATCTCTAATCCCAGGACAACTAAAAGATCAATGGGATCTCTGGGGCCTAGAAGCACTCGTACTTTCCAGCTTCACCTTGCAGCTTATTCTCACAGTCTATGGCAGCCGCAGAAAGGACATTCCAGGTATCTGGATTAGATTAATTGTTTGGTCCTCCTATTTACTTTCTGCTTCCCTTGCAAGAATCATCTTAGGCAAACTCACTGTAATACCCGGCAGTGATCCAAATGAAAGAAATATCAGAAGAGAACTCAAGGCATTATATGCACCATTACTTCTGGTGCAAATAGGAAACCCAGATGCCATAACTGCATATTCAATTGAAGATAATAGATTGGGAATAAGACAAGTTCTTAGCCTTGTTTTCCAAGTTGCTGTGGTAACGTGGATTATTATCAAAAGCTGGACACATTCTTGGCTCTCTTATCTTTACTTGCCATTGTTTGTGTCTGGACTAATTAAGTATGGGGAAGTTGTGTGGGCATTGAAGTCAGCTCTCAGTAAGAGATCTGGCATAATCACTGTTGAAGAAATTGACGAAGAAACAAACATGCCTGCTTTGTTTAGAATGCTTCCTCACGACGTCCCCAACATAGAACTGATCTTAAAGGCTTATTACCGCTTTTTCTCGTTGAAGCCTCACCGCGAGAACTGGCTCTACCAGCCTCTATATGAGTCTCTTCCCCAGATGTCCATTGAGGATTATGCGCCAGAGGAGATTTTCCAAATCACAGATGCTGAACTGGGCTTCATGTATGATGTGCTGTACACTAAAGCACCTATAATCTACACCAAAGAAGGTTGTATCCTTCGTGCTGTGAGTTTCTTCAACTTAGTTCTAACTTTGTGTGGATTCTCAATCATATTCAGACATGATTTTGCTCACCATTGGAAAGCCTGGTTTATAGTTGGGGTGCTAGCAGGAGCTGTGCTTCTTGAGGCTTACCAGATTGCACAATTTCCCTTCTCAGACTGGGCAATAATTCAAATGATAAAGCACCGGAACCTTCCGCTTGTAACACCATGCTTGAGGATTCTAGGCCATCGAGCAAGCAATTGGAAAAGATGGTCAAATACATTACCACAGTTCAACTTGCTGAGCTTTTACCTCCATGACAAGCCACTGAAATGCAGCAAGATTCTCAAGTTTCGTAGCTTTGACATGGCGTTTAAAAAGCACAGACACAGGACTCGTTTAAAATTGCCCCAAGAATTGAAAGTTCTGATGGTTGAAGAAATGAAAGTCATAGATGCAGAAAGAGGACTAAAGCCCTTCAACCAAAGAGGGGAATGGTCACTTGGGAGGTATGGTTGCCTCAATGACTTTAAATGGAGTGTTAAAAGAGACCTTGACAAGAGCATCACTATATGGCACATAGCAACAGATATCTGCTATTACTCAGATTATCAATGCAATATAGCCACAGATTCCAAAACCCAAATGGGAAAATTGTTGTCAAATTACATGATGTACCTTCTGGCCATGCGTCCTCATATGCTGTCCGTGGCAACAGCAACCATAATATTTCAACATGCCTATGACAAGCTCAAGGCCTTCATGCAGAAAAAACAGCTTATAAAAGATGAAGATGAAGTGTGTAGGATTCTGAGGATGGAAAGCCTTTATTCAAACTCTGAAAGAAGCTCAGAAACTGTGGTTACGTTGAAATGGCATATGTTAAGGGATGCTCAAAGACTGGCAAGGAATCTAATGGTGAGGGAAAATAGATGGCATATTATATGCAGCGTGTGGGTGGAGATGTTGTGTTATGCTGCGGCGAATTGCTCTGCAGATTATCATTCAGAACAAATAAGGAGAGGTGGGGGTCTGATTACTCATGTCTGGATTCTCTTATCTCACAAGACCGACAAATATCACATCAGTGACTAGCACCAACACATTTTGCTGGCTTGTGAAGTACTAGCAGCTATATATCCTGTATTCTATCAGCATGTATTCTAAAGAATTTTTGTGCTTTGTTACTCTGGTGCTATCTGGCCCTTTTCCTTCAACAGAGGGAAAAAAATAAGTAAAAAATAAAATTCAACCCTTCCTGTTTGCTATTTGCTCACTCATCAGTTTGTGCCCTTCTTTGTCACCATTTTAGTGATTTTTTTTTGGGGGTCTTTTATAATGTGATTTGTTTCCCTCTTATTTTTTCCGAGAAAACAAAATCCTTGGATACATGGCAGTTTTACTGTTTTCATAACACAATTGCAAGATAAACCCTTTTGTCAGTAATGACATTCAGAAAAAATATTTTAGATTACTGAGAAAGATAAATTAAAATAAATTGAATTGCATGTCTTAATAACTAATTATTCCATCCATATATTAATGATGCTGTGATTTCTGCTAAGAATGAACTATGTATTTTTTTTTTTTTCTTTTGTTGGGGGGGAAGGAAGAGAAGGGGTTTAAAGTATGACCTATTTTTTATATTACCAATCTATGGTGATATTTTTCTTTCTTCGCTCAAATCTAACAAGTTAAAATTACAAGAGTCTTCAAGCCAAAAAAAAAAAAAAGATTACAAGAGTCTTAGTCCCAAAAAGAAATGTCACAAGAGTCAACTTCAAAATCACATCCACATTAAAATAAAACGTGTTAATAATAGCTATATGCATTCTATCACTGTTTTTACAATTTTTATAGCAGTATTTAAATTCAGTTAAGTACAATTTAATTCCAATAAGATCAACTAAATTTAATTGGAGTTATGAGAGTAATTTTACGGAATTAAATCATACTTATACATGTGGTCCCCAAAATAATTCTTATAATGGTACTTGAACTTTGGCGGTGGCAGGCACCTTTGTAAAACCTTCGATGGTAAACACAGCATAGAGCACAAGTGAGTAAGGAGTAATTAGAGAACGTAAAACGTATGTAAAGAAATCCTGAGTCTTATATAATCGTGAATATAGGCGTATAACGATAATTTTGTTATGTTGAGTAGTGATAAATAATGAATCACATGATAGCTTCTAGTTGATTTTTTGCACAAATATAACGTATTGTGGTGTATTAGTGTGTGTTTGCATCAATACAACTCGTAAATGATTTCTTAAATAAAATATTCTTATGTGAACATACACCGGCTATAAAAGTTTAAAGATATAGAGATTTAATTTCTTTTTTGTTTGATACACAAAAAATGAGATATGAAAATAAAAAAAAAAAGATGATTTTATAGATAAAAAATATCTATAATACATTTATTTTTAATAATTAGATAATAATTAATAGATAATATTAAATAATAATTGAATAATAATTATAAAAATAAAATTTTTTTTTTTTTTACTTTCTTTTCCTGCTTCTGTTTTCGACAGCATACCAAACATAGCATAAATATTGGATTAGCTACTCAAATCTAATCAAATTAGTATATAATGTATCACTAGATTAGAGAATTGTAAAAGAAAAAATATTATTCAAATTTTAATAAATTAAAATTTAAAAAATAAATTAAAAATAGATTACATAATTTTGACCCCAAAAAAATTGCACAATAATATAAAAATAACAATTATACAATCACCCAAATTTTTAAAAATATCCAAAATGAATTCCTTGATGGCACGGTTTTATTTAATTGCTACTTTCTGCACCAAAATTCAAATTCCGCGCCCCCTATAATTTCAGCGCAAGTTAGCATCTTACACTGAGGGGTAATACCGTAAATAAAAACGAATTAAATGTATCCTTCAGTAATTTCACATGTGCACGGCTCTTCAATTCCAAAGTCATACTTTCCCGCTCATTTCTTCTTCTCTCATCCTCAATCTCTGCCTTCATGTCTGTATATCTCTGTACATGCAAAATTCTTGGGATTTTAGTCCTCTCATCATGCCAGATTTAGGAAATTTATCGCTCTCAGAAGCTCTGGAGCTGCCTCACTGCCCTAACCTTAATGCTCCTGCTGAGCCATCTGATCTCACCACCTCTCTGTACCCAGTCCCAGTCAAAACCCTAGGTAATGGTTACATTTCCAACCACACTCTTCTATTCCCGGTTCTTCACCAGGATGAGGCCCAGAGTGGAAATGAATTTAGGGTTTCGAAGCGGAGCCGTGGTTCTTTGGATCGAGTCAAGAAAGCAGCCAATGACAAGGGTTTAGAGGATCACGTGAAAGATTGGTCTGACAAGAAGATGAATTCAGGGTTTTGTAGACTCGGTTGCACTCTTCCATTCCTTGTTGGTGCTCCAAAGATGGTACTTTTCTTTTTTAAAGAATTTTTCTTTGGCCTCTTCTCTTGTTTGGGCAATGGGGAGAATATGGAATAGAGAAATATATTACATTGTGAAAATTCTTTCGCTTTTACACTCATTTTATTGCAATACGCTCACTTATTAATCACTGTTGATATAAATGGTAAAATGTATTATCTTGAAAAACTTAAGTTGATAGATACAGAGACTGATGAAAAGTCTATGCGTAGCATTAGGATATAGCTTATAGAAGTGCGGGTCTACTGCCTAATGTTTTATTTGATGATCAAGTTGGATAGCTTGGCTGGCTAATACTCTTAATGAGTCATGACCTATGAGTGGCATATTTAGCATGTTAGCATAATTGTATTTGTGTACTTCGAAATGAAACTTTGACTCAAGTCCCTTTATGATTCTAGTTGCTGTCTAATACTTATGTTATGTGCTATAAAATAACTACTTCACACTGACGGTTTCTATTTTTTGTTCTTTTCATGTGTCTGGATTCAGGCTGAATGTCTCTTTTGTCATCATTTTGTCTACCCTGGGAAGGAGGTTTTATGTTCTGTTCGTGGCTGTGAAAGAGTCTACCATGTGGAATGTGCAAAAGAAGCTGTTGGGGTCTCGAATCTAAAAAAATTCAAGTGCCCACATCATGTAAGTTTTTAGCTAATTTAACATTAATCTCTTTTGTTATAGACAGTGATATCCAGTTCCATGATACACTGCTCTAATGTGAGATGGTTATGTGCACATCGACTTCACTTCTTAGTACCTCTAAAATTGTCATAAATATGTAATAAATATCTTTCTTGATTTTTACATTAATGATTTTCAGCTGTTCACATTAATCTTGACCGTTAATTTGTGATCTAACGATGATTACCTACTTCTTTCACCTTTCACATAAAATCATAGTTATTAATAGTGCACTATAGCTTGTAGTTTAACGCAATAGCTCTTGGCACTATGCCATTTGTCTAGCCTTACAACTTTCATATAGCTTTGCCATAGCAGTGCTACCGCCAGCAAGAGCTATTTTTGTGTAGTTGTAGCTTGTGCTACAGGTGCTACACATAAATCGGGCATAATAGCCCTAATTTAAGTGATTTTGCAAAGGTTACTGCCAGAGATTCACTTGACCTATCCTTGGATTATCAATATTGAATGATTTAGTATTCATTAACCAAGTCAAGAGTGCAAAATGGGGGCAATGCATCCTTCTGTTCTTGTGCTCTTGATATTGTTTATGGACAATCTGAAACGTCAGAAGATGAAAAGGAAATTGAAGGATTGCTTAATGATGGATCATTATGATGATGTTGCATTTGACGAAGAGGATTGGTTTAGATATCTGAGGGTAAAGCTTAAACTCAAAAACTTTGTTAAACATTAACATGCTTAATGATCTAAGTACTTGATGTTGTGATTTATGGATGATTATTATGTCATTATGAGGTTTTTCTTTTAATGTGAATTAGGTTTTCTATGTAAGTTAGTCATTGTCAATGATATTTTGAATTTTTTAAAGTTGTGTGCTACATTTTCAAATAGCTCGCACAATGCCATGCGCTAAACGTTTAGCATTTTAGAGCCCTTGGTGCCACACATAATTGTATGGTCATATAATATCATTCAATGAACAGGTATGCTTTATTTGCAAACAAAAATTACACTGGCGGTGTGAGCGGTGCACTATGGCGTTTCATATTAAATGTGCACCGTGGCCAGATGCTGTGATGCCTTCAAAGGATCATCCTGGACGAGCTCTTTGTTGGAGGCATCCTACTGAGTGGCGGTTGGATAGAAAGGTCAATTTTTTCTTTTCACCAGAACCTTTTATTATCAGTTGTTAGTTATACTCCAATTTATGCTTCCATACATCCATTGTATTGTTTTCCTGGTAGCACTTTGGTTCTCTAAATAGCTTGTAAATTTTTCTATAGCTATGGAATATCAGATATTAATATATATATATATATATATATGTACAAACACACACACCACAACTTTCTCTAGATTTATATGGTGTTTAAACTCTCAGAGATTGTCACTTCTGGAATATACTTCATTACGTGGGGGATTGAGTGGAACGATTTTGGTTGACAGATTCTTGGCATATATCTCACTAGATTTTTTTTTCTAAGTTGTTTTTTTATTGGTATTTTCAATTTTTATTGATTAGGCTGGCTGACAGGACTGTTGTATTTGTTGGATGAGCAGCATGAAGCTTCAACAAGTGATATAGAGGTCAGGTTTATGTATAATATATTTGTCTACCGGTCTTACTTATGTATGAATCCTGTGCTATATTTCCATTTTCATCAATGTATTTATTCTCGCAGTAATGATGACATATTTGACATTTTGGGATGCCTGCTGTTAGATAATAACAAGTTATGTATTTGAGAAAAGAAGGGATTTATATTATTAACCTCCCTCAAATTCTAGAGGGCTTTGTTATATAATAAAATTTGGTGGCTCATGAATGTAAGCAGGCACCTTGCTTGCTTAGAAATCAATAGAATAAGAAACTAATCCGTTAGGCTTAATGTCTCTGTCTAACTTCTTACCGACTCGTTCTGCCTTTTTCCAGGAAGTGTTTTGCCGTCTGCCTCTTCCCTATGTCAATGAGGAGTTCAAGATTGATTTCACGTGGAAAGACATGGAGAGTAAAGTTGAACCACCTCCATATGTACACATAAGACGCAGTATCCTAAATCTCTCCTTTTATGTGTTTTGGTGAAGTAGTTAGTAACTTAGTATATTAATGAAGATTGAATAAGCGTGTCTCTACAGTCCACCAGAATGTTAGTAATTTGATTTTCATTCTTGGTGGGATTCTTCGGTGTCCCGATGACTTAGGTGTTTGCTTATTCAATGACATTTATGATCATCATGTTGTTTGCTAGCCTTAATTGATATCAGATGTATACCTAGTGAAGAAGAAGCGCAGTGATGCGGATGATGGTGCAGGCTGCACCAGTTGCACTTCTACTTCTACATGCTCTGATGATTGTGTGTGCAGGTACATGCAAATTATCTTCTAGTGTTGATTTTTTGTTTTTTTCAGAAGTTGCAGATATAGATAAACGAATGCCTGCTTTATAATTTTGCTTGACAATTGCAACAATGGTGATCCTGGAGCATGAAGAGTAGAGATAACGATGCTCTGTATTTGAATTGAGCTAACGACATTTTATTGAGAAATGTTGTTTGTCTGGACTAGGACTATAATAATATTTCTTACCTTATTCTCCATGGATTGAAGTTATAAAACGTAGAAATCTGCTATCTACCTTCTATTATACGCTCATGCCACTATTATAGGTCTTGGTATATGCTTGCCAAGTAACAGCTCCTAAGCAGTTTCAGCTACTTGTAGCTTTTCTGCTGACATTTATTGAGAATTTAATTTATCATTTATTAGAGTTCAATGCATAAGCTGCTCTAAGGCTTGTCGCTGCTCAGAAAATTGCAATAATCGGCCATTTCGCAAGGAGAAAAAGATCAAGATTATCAAGGTGAGAAATTTTCCGAATGGAGCATGTTGGAAATATATTACTCCCTCTTATCTAATATTTGTATACTCATGGTTTGCTTTTCATAGGGGTTAAATTTCTTAAAATTGCTATCAATATATGCTTCTTATTTTTTCTTTCCCAGACTGAACTTTGTGGCTGGGGAGTAGAAGCCGCCGAAACCATCAATAAAGGCGAATTTATAATTGAGTATATTGGAGAAGGTAGCTCATGCTTCTGAATAGCCTATATTGTGAAAAGCTGATTTTAACTCCTTTCTTTTCATTCCGTAATTTACTTTAACTTTCTTATGGAGGGGGTAAAAATGCCAGTTTTTTAAATGCTGCTGCAAAGTCATGTAATTTACAAGCTTATATTGTATTGTAGCTGGCTTGAATCTTTAAATATGCCTTTCCTTAATTTAACTCCTTACTTTTTCTGCTGCAGTAATAGACGATGCTTTGTGTGAAAAAAGGCTTTGGGACATGAAATACAAAGGTGAACAAAATTTTTATATGTGTGAGATTCGGAAAGACTTCACAATAGATGCAACTTTCAAAGGAAATACATCACGCTTTTTAAACCATAGCTGCGATCCCAACTGTGTTTTGGAAAAGTGGTAAATGTCGTAAACTTTACTCCCTCCCTCAACATTTTTCTTACTCTTCAGGGATTGTCTGAATTTTTGTCCGGATTTAATTACTGTTAGGAATTGGAATATAATATACCCTATATGTTCTCATGATGTTAGCTGTAACTTTCCCCTCCACTTAATCAAACAGGAACTATATCATATGCATGTTTGGCATCATCCCCTGCTACATCTTGGCAGCTTTGCTGTTCCTTCAAATATGTAACTATCTATTCAGTGCCAACTTCCATGCTCTGTTTCTCTCTAAATTCTTGAGGTTTCTTCCAGGCAAGTTGATGGTGAAACACGTGTGGGTCTTTTTGCTGCCCGCCCAATAGAAGTTGGAGAACCGTTAACATACGATTACAGGTCTTTTTTTTTTTTGGGGGCCGTTTTTGCCGCTTGGTACATAGCAATACTTGAATAGCTGTACGCACACGTTCTATATTGATAATCTGGTAACCAAAATCAGCAAGAATGAAAATTTGCAATCTGTTGTGCATTTAGTGTCCATTGTTTCATCCATAAAATATTTATTTCAAGTTTTAGAGTTCAAATTACCATGAAAAGTCCTACAGCTTATTCCAAATTCTTATGAACAGTCCTACATTTAACAGTAGGATGCATCCAATTGCATACTTGTGTCAAATGCCAACGGATCCTGTGGCTGAGTTTGACACGAGTACCTTTTGAAAATAATTACTGAATCTCAATGGAACATGTAAATTTTCAGAAATACGATTTGTTACTCTACAGCTGCATCCATTGCATGTGATGCCATGGTAATATATGATTTAGTGTTTTTCTGCTGTATAGATTTGTGCAATTTGGACCAGAGGTAAAATGCCACTGTGGTGCTCCAAATTGCCAAGGCTTTCTAGGGACCAAAAAGAAGATTGACAAGGTGAACCTTTGCTGGGGCTCAAAACGGAAAAGAACTTCGGCTGCGTGCATTGCAATATTAACAGCCGTATGATTTGCCTCTATCGTTTCGTTTGTTAGTTCATGAGTATTGCCATCACTCGTTGTATGTAGCCAAAGTGACAGTCACCTATTTCTTTTGTGGGGTTGAGGGGGTTTTGGATGGAATGGTGGGAGTGGAAAAATCAAACGTTACTTTTCTATTACTGCTGAGCCTTTCGAGCAAAAGATTACAGTTTCTTGATAAGGTTGTGAGAAAGCTGTTACCTAGCATAAACTAGAGAAGACATGTAAATTTCAGTTGTTTGAGATACGTGCCTTCGTTACTGCATTGGTTATTACAAATTAGAAGAAAAATTTGTTGATTGCACTCTATCAAGTATGTCATTCAAAGGAAAAAGGAAAGGAAAGTTGTTCAGGTGATTCTCATCAAATTTCCAATGAAATATAATATAAATGATTTTTACAGTTTAATCACATTTTTACTCTTAAAAATTGCTATACATCATATTTTATTAATGATTTTGATAGTTAACGCTGGAAATTTCCAGTTAAATATTTTAATTTTAGAGAGACTGAACAGTAAGTTGAATATTGATCAATATTCAGAATATTAAGTACATGTTAAGTAATCATGAGCACTTTCAGAGGTATGGTTTAACTTCTGTTTAAGAGTTAATAGTATAATGTTGGATATGTGAAAAGTGTTCATATATTTTATTTTTATAATAAAATTTAGTAATAAATATTTAAAAATTTTATTATGATTGAGTTGGGTATCTTTGAATTGACCATGAGCACTTGCAAAACTAAAGGCACCTGGGGAAAAAAAACATCAAAATGGAATGACAAGTGAGATGGTCAAGTGGATAGTATTTAAGCAAGGTGAAAAGAAAATAAACACATATAAAAGAAAAGAGAAAAGCAGGGAAAATTATATTTAAGTTTTATAAAATTTATAATAAAAATATTAAAAATTAAAATTATTTTTAATGACAAATTATTATCAAATGTTAAAAGATTTATTATTAGATTTTAAAAAAATTATTACTAGGTTTTAGGAATCTTAAAATTTAGTAATAATTTTTTAAAATTTAATAATAAATTTCTTAAAATCTAATAATAATTTGTCTTTAAAAATAATTTTAATTTTTAAAATTTTTTATTATAAATTTTATAAAATTTGAATCCCTAAAAGTATCACTGTCATCCATGAACTAAGGTCTGGTTATAACAAAATCGTCCTTTAATTTTTTTCTTTATGTTTATATATAAAAAAAGAAAAAGGTAAAAACAAGAAAAAATTGTATTTAAATACTCAAATTGTCTGAAATTTATAATAAAAAATTTTAAAAATTAAAATTATTTTTTAAAACTAAAATTATTACTACTTGATCTAAAAAAAGTACTATAAAATTTTATTATCATAATTATTTAAATTATAATTTTTTAAAAATTCAGTAATAATTTTTTTAAATTTAGTATTAAGTCTTTTTGTAATAATTTTAATCTTTAAAAATAATTTTAATTTTTAAAATTTTTTATTATAAATTTTACGAAATTTAAATCTTTAAAAATAATTTTTTTCCAAAAAAGTATGCCTTTTAAATGTTATTACTGTGTATCTGGCGATTTGCTTTTTCGCCGCATGCTCACTGCCCAAGGGATAAAGGAGCTCTCACTTCTCAGTTGTTGGAATTTGGTGTTGACTTTTGGGTCATTTTCACACAAACTGCTTAATTTAGTTACCTTCTTTTCTCTGGTATGGGAACAAAAAGGTATAGAGCCCTTTCAATTAATTATTTATTTATATAAAAAATTATGGTTAGTTTCTTTTTATTTTCGTGTGATATATAATATATAACTTACAATTTAAATATTGTATAAAAATATAAAAAATTTTATTATTCTAAATATTTTATTATATGAGCCCGTGCAATAATACAAGATACAAGACTAATTTATACTGACACTCCTTTAAAATTTGAAGAACTTTTGGTTTATTTTTTTAAACCTCTCACTCCAGTTTGCGTAGATTTTTTTTTTTCCCAATTGAAGATTGAGACTTTCAAATGCTTCAAATTTTAGAGGCACATCACCAGAAGTTTATGTTTCACTGTGGCCCAACACACACACACACGAAATGAATTTTGCCACAAAAAAAAATTCTGATATACTTGCATATTAGTATATTTTTTCATAATACAGCTTGAGCTATCCTTTTTTTTTTTTTAAAAGGCCGTCAGTGATTGAGATTGTCATCTTTTGATACTGTAATAGGCTATTATAAACCTAACCATCGTCGTCTTCTCCGTGATTTCACAATTGCTGTTTCTTACACAAGACATACAAACACAAGTTCACAAAATCCCACACACTGATATTTTCGAAACTTTACTGGCGAAGAATCATGAATATGGTTCATGTCAAGTTTTTTATTTGAGGGCATAGAATAGAAGGCTTTTGCTTATTTGTCCTTTTCCTCTATGAGGAAGTAAGAAACTGAGAAAGCTTTGTAATGATGTTCACAAATAGAGAAACTGGCAAAGAGAATGGCCACTTTTGCTTTTCATTCGCATTTTTATAATACAGAAGAATTGGTCTCTCGCGCATTCAAAGATACCTTGGAAAATGAACCTAGAATGACAAAAAAGTCCATTAACTTCTTCCCTCCTACTTTACAGCAAATTAAGACTAAAAACATAAAAATTTCATATGATTTGCACTTAAGAATCACAAGCATACATGATATATGAAAATAAGACATAAAATTTTTACATATTAAATGCATAGCGAACGCGAAAAGATTCTATTTTTGAAATACCCTTATAGCATGACACCAACGATAATGTCGTTTATTACCAATGCTGGGGTGCTGAAGGAGCAGAAACAGCTAAGTGGAAAGTGACTGATATCTGAGCACCTCTTTTTCTTCATATTTGAGCAGCTCCAAGTGAAACATTTCCTATAATGGCTTTCTAGTTGCAGAGCTTTTTGTTTTTGGAGCAGAAAAGCAGATACCCTCAATATCATTTTTGCGTGGAACATCTGTGTTCCCTACTTTCTTCGACCCTTCAATAAAAATCTTGTGATTGAAGTTCATTTGAGTTCTTTTCTTTTTCTTTTTTTTGAAAGATTCCATAAAAGCACATTCAATTTAATTGGTATCCTTGAAGTTACTAGTTCACTGTCTTCATGTGAGGTACTTGCAAATTTATTTTGTTGCACAGTTCTTTCTCTCTTTCCGTATAAAAATGTTTTTTCACTCTCTTATTTTTGGTTGATGTTTGACATCTCTCGAATTTATTTCATTTTAATTTAATTGTTTAATTTAATTTAATTTTTATTTTCACAATTTGACTTTATTTGATTTCAAATTAATTATTTAATTTTATTTTAAATTTTATTTTAATTTGATGATTTAACTTTCAAAACATGTTCAAATATTTTCTTCTTTCAAATACTGCCAAATTAAAATGTTTAAACAAAAAATTTTGTATCAATCTTCAATGATTTAAATCTAATAATCTTTCTATTAATTAACTTGATAATGTTAGAAAAAACAAAATATTTGAATAATTTTTATAAGTTGAAAGACAAAATTAAAATAAAATAAAATTTAGAGTAAAATTAAGAGATAATGTTGAAACAATATAAAACTATAAGATAAAAGTAAAATTTAAAGTAAAATGAAAAGATAAAATTGAAATAGAATGAGGTTAAAGAACAAAATTAAAGTTTAAGATATAGTTAAAAAATCAAAAGTGTATTTTAACTTTTTTTTCTTTATAAAGTCATATTTATATATAAGAAATAAAGATATAATCAAATTATAAAACATAGATAAATCAAATCAATTACAAAAATATATAAATGCACATAAAATTTAGATTACACCAAATATTTATTTAAGGTTTATTTAATAATCTCTCATAAAAATCATGAAACTTTTTAAAGTATTTGGATATATAAATGTCGAATAAACTAAATTAATAAAGATAAATTTTATTGAAAGTAATATACTAATAAACTTACTTCTCTACATGGAAATTTGCAAAATATACTTAACTTGCATTGTTTGATTAGAGATTCTTGTACCAAACCTAATATCTTGGTTTGTCAATAAGAGTTCACTCAATTTGTTGATTAAGTTGCATCAATGAATTTCTTTTTTAAAATTTTCATCTACAATGTCATCTACAAATTCATCACTAAAATTACGGTGAGTAGAATGAATAGAAATTGCCAAACTCCCTATTTCAAGTTAGTTTTGTTCTTAGAAAAAATATTTAGGATAATACTATTATCATAAAATAAATGATGTATTCAATGAATATTACAAAGAAGGAAAAAATGTTTTATGGCTATCAAGGTAGATATAGAGAAAGTTTATGACTGTTTGGAAAATGGTTTTATTCATAATATCCTCAATAAGTTTAATTGGGGACCTCACTTTACAAACCTTATTATGACATATATTCCTTCTACAACATTCAAACTCATGTGGAATGGAGAAAAATCTAATCAATTTACCCCTTTTTAAGGAATTAGAGAAGGAAGCCTTCTTTCTCCTTATATCTTTGTTATGTACATTGAGAAGCTATCTCATTTTATCCATAATGAGGTAGAGGTTGGCATATGGAAACCAATGAGAACTGGTAATATGGCCTTCTAATTTCTCACATAATGTTTGCTGATGATCTCATGCTTTTTGCAAAAGCTAATGTTGAGTAATTGAGTGTTATCATGAAGTGGTTGAATTTATTTAGTGATTTTTTGGGCCAAAAAATTAGTCATGCAAAGACTTTTCTTTTCTTTTCCAAAAATGTCAAGAAAGATGTCAAACAAGCTATCATGTCCAATAGTGGTTTTGAAAATGTGTTTAACATAGGCAAGTATTCGAGTATCAAGTTAGAACATGGTACAGCTAGAAAAGATCAATTCTTTAACATCTTAAAAAAAAAATAATTAGAGCATGAGTGGGTGGAAGAACTAATGCCTTTCATTTGTAAGATTTGTGACTCTGGCTAAATTTATCTAGGGTTTTATCCTAGCGTATAACATGCAAAATGTTAAACTTCCTATGAACATTGTTGAAAGTACAGGGAAATCCCAAAGATGCTTTATTTAGAAGAGTGATAGAGATACAAAGAAAACAAGTTTAATAGCCTAGAACATGGTTTTTCACCTACAAAGTATGGGGGTTTAGGTTTGAAAAAGCTTAATACCTTTAATAATACTCTCCTAATGGAATGGTAATGGGATTTAATTACACCAATAATGATCTCTTAACAAGTTTTTCCCTAAAGATGAGATAGACAAGATTTGGGCCACTTTTCATCAATGTACATTAATGGTAAAGATAAAGTTGCTTAAGATCTTTGAAGAACAAGATTTTTTTTGCCTGTCAGTAGCACCTATAACTGTAACTTCCTTTAATTATCTCCTTTATTTTACTTAGTTGTTATTATTGATTGATCAATATTATATATTGACCAAAAGCCAATTCTAACTAATCTGTATAATTAAGGAAAACTACATAATGATTTAGATCTATGTCAGACTATTTATGTGACAACTCTAACTTCTAATCATTCTAATTAAGGCTAAATATACGATTAATAATCATAAATCAGGATTAAAAGTCATTACGACTAATTACATTCAGAAAATACAGGAAAATTTGAACATTAATATTATTAGAGTCATCAACTATATAATTACAAGCACTCATGTACATAAAGGAAACAAATACTCATTTATAAGCCTTTGATTCTATTACCTATTAATTCTAACTCACAAGAATATTCTACCAATGTTTCTAAGTCATCCCTTGAGGTTACCATATGAAAAACTAAAATTTTTTCCGTTAGAATGAGAGTTTAGGACTATCAGCTGCGATTAAATGTCCTTGCGCCACGGCTAATTGCTCTCGAATTCACCCTTATATCTTCACAAATTTCGCCGCGGCGAGAAAACTTCTTTGAGTCTACCTCACTCGCCTTTTGCTATTGGCCGCGGCCAATTCCCTCTTTTGCCGCGGCTAATTCCTCTCTGGAACGCCTGACACATTGCCAATTCACATTTAGCCGTGGCGAATTACCCTCTGGATGTCTTCCAGTTTGGCCTCTCACTTTTCGCCGCAGCTAATTTCACTTCTCGCCGTGGCAAATTGCTCTCTGGACTTCCCCCTGAACAACTTCGCCTTTATCGGCTGCTGCTAATCCCATTGTAGCCGCGGCGAAATGCCTTCTGATCCTACAACTTTTAAAGTCTTGTCTCATACTCTCTACTCTCCCTCCAATAACACCCTAGGGTCACTCTACCTCAATTGTAGAGCTCCAATAACTTTCATTAGCCTAATTTACCCAGTTAATCTATCATTACTAGTTTAAGATTTAAGTGTTAATTTATACTCCTCCAATTACCCTATATTAGCAAATTCATAGATTAATAACAGCAGAATTTCATAAGCTTTCAACAATTATCATTCAAATATACATTTCATTAAAGATTTCATGCATCACTAATTCAGGTCTATATCTAAGGTATCACATAATTACAATTCCCAAATGGTAAACTATATCATAAATTCAACAAAGTTCATACATCAGATGTTATAAGTTCATACATCCAATACCAAGCTAAGATGAAACCTAACTCCTTAATAGGTACATCCTAAAAAATTAAAATATAAATGTCTACACTTGGCAATATGATTACATGATGATGTTATATAAAAGATTAACAAAATTGCATCTACTCTACTCAAATCAGCCAAAGTATAGCTTCCTCCACACATGGCTAAAGTTCATAGATTTTCATCAACTTGCTTCCCTTTATCCTTACCCGAAGGGCCTTCACCTAAAAGTATAATCCCATGAAATAGGGTGAGATGTAAATCTCAGTAATCAAGGCAAATTTCATTCATATATTCCGATTTAATTACATATATGCATGATTTCATATAAGCATCAGAAAATGTACCAACCATATCAGTAAATGAAATAATTAGGCTATTTATTATTACTATCCCATAGTAGTAATCATAATTCCACATGTTAAAAGGCTAATAACACCGGGAGAGACCCGTCCATGGCACCCACTCCGCAATGAGTACAACCAGGGCTCAGTGCATCTAAGGTTTGATCATAACTCGATGCTCGATTGAAGTACATGCACAGGTGGCAACCGCACTATAACTCCACCATGGACTCATAAGGCCCAATCACATATAACAGATAGCCAACCAATCATTTAGAATCAAAATCATAATCATGCAGCGAAAACAAAATTAAAAAAGACATATGCATGGAATTAGCATGAAACCCTGGTTATCTCACTTGTAGACAAGTTGGGAAGCTACAATAATACCAAAATCTTCCTACAAATCACAATATCAGAAAATGATCATTTATATTAGTCCATTATTATCTCATTCATCATTTATAGTGATAACCCAATGCTCGAAGAATTAAATTATCAATAGTTACCTAAGGGACATCTACCTAATCACCAAGAATCTCTAATTTCGAGTTTTGCCTTCCCTAGACCAGAAACATCAGAATATCACTCTAAACCATAAGAAAATTCGCACAAAATTAAGACTCATACTATAAGTCTACTATAGGGGTCTTAAACTAATAGAAAATGTATTAAAATGAAGAGTTTATACTTATCTAATAATACCTTTAGAGCCAACCTACGAAATTTCACCAAGAAAATCCCAAACAACCACATTTCAGGTTTTGGGTATGGTTGAAATACTTCAAATGAAAAACTAATCTAGCCAAAATGAAGAGAAAGAAAAGGGGATTAAGTTATATAACAAGTACCTTGGCTGATTTTGAGCTTAAAAGTGAGAAATAGTAGATTTCTTACTTAGAACCCTAACCTCCCTCCCAAGGTGCGAAAATCCTCTTGTGTTTGTGTTTTAGCAAAATGTGAATGGGCTTATGTATTTAGGGTTTAAGTTGGGTCTAATGTGGATCATGAGTTGACCCAAAGGTCCAATACCAAGTGGATTTCATATTTAAGCTTTGTTAGGCCAGTTTTAATGTGTTGGGTTACAGAAATTTAATTGAGTTAAACCAAGTTTAAAAAACTCAATTGATTTGGGTCTTCACAAAGGTTATTGGACTATTTATAAGAGTTTATGCAAATTGGGTTTTGGGTCTCTACTTCATTAAATTGAATTGGGTCATCACTAGATGCTCTCTCTTAGGCCAAATCTCATAATAAGAAGTTGGGTTTGTACCTAAAATCCTTGGGTCTCTAATAGTCTCTAATCATGACCTATTTAGCTTAATTTGGATTTAGATGAGGTTTCTAACTCAATTAAATTTTAAACTTATTTTAATAATTTATCTCGCTAAAATTGTTATTCACTTAACTTGCTTAATTATTCTATATTAATTATTTTTAGTTAACTCAAATCTATGATTAACACCTTAATTAATTTTGGGGTGTTACAATTTACACTTATTAGCTTACATGTCGAAAAGATGTCTAGTTACATATCTAGCTTACAAAACATTATTACATAAATTAGTTTCATGGAGCTAGCAAATATGTACAATATTACATAAATTAGTTTCATGGAGCTAGCAAATATGTACAACCTAAATGACTAAAACTCCATGATCATTTGGGAAGCAAATTAAGTAGTGGGACTTTAAGGAAGAGAGGGTGGTGGGGTAACAAACTTGGCTCTGAGATGTTCATGGTATGCATACAGACAATAACTTGTACTTATCCTATGTTTGGTATCTTAATAGTCACCCACTTCACCTTAACTGTATAGTGGGTTACAGGGATTTTGGACTATCTGAACACATTATCGCATGGGTAAGAATTATGCAAAATTCTCAGTAAGACAAGAGTAATTTAACGTTGATAATGGCTCAACTATCATGTGTACACAAAATATTTTTTTTTCCTTTATCTATATGAGAAAACTATTACATCATGTAATAGCTCATAATTTATCGAATGGTATCTATAACCAATAACAAAATTCTCACCACCATATATTCAAGATAAAATTCAACGTAATATATGGTATCATAAAGTAAGGACCACTCAGATAATTTGATGGCAATAACATATATTATTACATTCAAGGCTAGATATATAAACCATCACAATAGTCATCATACTGCTGATGGGTTTCACATAATATGACCTGAGTATAAACCTTAAATATCTAGCATCAATAGCTAAAATAAAAAGAATAATTAGAATCTTACAACTCATTATATATATATATACACTCTTAACTTGTCAGATATAAACTTTTACATAAGTTATGAGAATAATGATTGCATATTAGATCGTCTTGTAGCTGGACCCATAATATAAAGTAATCAAAAACTCTCTTCTACAAGGAATTCTATCCCAACAAAAAACCATGTCTAGGTTAAACCATTCCCTATAGAGGTTTCTTGTCTTAGCAGAGAATCATGTCTATATCAGATTATTCCCTATAAAGACCTTTTATCTCAACAAAGAATATTGTCTACATCAATGAACTAATAAGGCATATTTTATTTTCATGGTCTAATATAAATAAAAACCTGTTAAATTTCATACTCAAAAGATTTACATAAATCATCTGTCAATCATATGACTTAGGTATTTAAATAGTAATTTAATATTATACATGCACGGGAGACTTGTAAACAAAATAAAAAAGTAGTCTAATATATTCTAATGAAACATGTCTAATCATATTATTGTCACTTTTAATGTTTTTCATATCTTCTGTATTTTAGGGTCTTTGGTTCATAAAAGGTCTATTCATGGTCACAATTCCAAATTATCCAAGTCTGTCATATCAAGTCATTGGTATTAATATCAATGGTCACAAGTCATTCATGTCATGTTCAAGTCCTATAGGTACAAAGGTTGAGTCACACCTATCTAACTTCGAGCCTTTCATGTTTGGGCATGGTTTAAGGTTTAGTCTTCTACAAGCAAAGTCTCATGATACAGTTCAATTAATAAATTAAGTGGTAATTTAATTAACTTAATTTATAGGGTTTTAAGAAAACTCACAAGACAACTAAGAGCTCATAGATTAGAGCATCACAGAGGTTCCAAACTCCAACAGGTTAAACACTTAAGAATCACATATTAAACTATTATGCCATTTGATGCATAGTTATTCCATTTACTAAATCATGTTTTGGCTATAAAATCGTCATAAAAGACCATTATAACCTTGTGAAAGTCCATCATAACCTTAAGGAAAGTCATCCTAGCTTTCTATAGCAAAAAGTAGTCCAACATGGCTAGGCCATGTTGGCTAACATGGATCCATGCCATAAAGGTCTTAGTATGAAGGTTAACACGGCCCATGCTTTAATACATGATCTTTGATATAAGTATAGGAGTTTTGCTTCATTCTTCCTTTTAATTCATTCCAAGTACTTTCTTAGTATTAGGCTATGTTTTAGACACTTAAAGACTAGTTTTTCCTTAGCAAATCCTAGTATTTCTTCATCTAAAATTCCATCTTCTCATGTTCAAATCTCTTTCTCTCTCTCTCAGTCCCCCTTTCTTAACAAAATTTATGATGAATGTATATAAATGTTTTGAACTTTTTTTAGCTAGATTTTTTGTGTTATTTTAATGCATGAATACTTAATGATTTCTTACTATCTTATTTAAGTAACATCCACCAAATACAATTGCTTTGAAAAGGCATGTCTTACTAGTCCTTTTTTCATGGAGTTATCACCTAAAACAAAGGAGGCACAGATATGAAATGATTGGAGATTCCTAACTTTCTCAAGCTAATTTTGTTCATAAAACTTAAATTCACTTCTCTCCTCTTAACTCGTGAAAAAAATGAAGAAAGCATGGGAAGGAATGAACAAGCAAGGAGGATACAAGATTACAATTTCCTCGATAAGACAAAGTGATTGTGTTATCTTAAGTTTCAAATATGGATTCTCCTCCCTTCTTTAAGTTTTCACATCTCCTCTTACAACATTTCCTTCACTTTTTCTTGTGCTAACCTTCACGCCTTCTCATTTCTCTCCCTCTCTCCCCCTAAAGGATAAGTTGAAGCAAGAAAATGGAATGAATTGAAGACCTAAATAGAAGTAAAGAGGCTTATTTTTCCACACCAAATATGCTGCATACCCCTCCCTATTCTCTCTCATCATTTTGTAACTTGGTTAGGAAGTTAATGGGTTTTGGTCTAACATTTACCATTTTGAGGTTGAAACAACACCTATTTGTTTATATTACATATAAAAAATTATTTCCAATCATGGAAAGGTGTATGTTAAAATTTTCAGCTCCTTGTATTCATCTTTTTTGCAATGTTCATTTCTTGGGAAAAATTATTTTTTAGCTCAAGTTAAAATTATATTTTAGCCTTTAATTTTTAATAATTATATTTTGACTCTAAATTTCACTTAAAAGCTTTTTCCCCCATATATATTTTTCTTATATTTTTAGGCTATTTTTTACCTTTGTGTTTTCTCAAAATTGTATTACCAAGTATTTATTTTGAATTTTTGCCCAAATTCATAATTACTAAAAATTATAAATAATTCCTAGAATTTCATGAAAATTTCTATTAAACTCTGAAATTTTTTTTTATGCTTTTTAAATTTATATTTCACCAAATCTTCATTATTTGACTATACTTTATTTTCTAATTATTTCTTATTATTATTTAATTTATTTTAAATTGTATTAAATTTTATTTAATAATCCCTAATTATGAAAAAGATATTAAAATAACCTTATTGAAAAACTATTCATTACATATGAGAATATCTTTAGAAGAGTATCTGAAGTTGGAGAGATTCCCAGTGCATAAGGATCTTCTTATGGGTGATAGCTCACGATAGACTTTTCATTACAATTAGAATGACTAAGTGGTTTAAAGGGGATAGAAGTTGCCTAATATGCAATGATGAAAAGGAAACAATCTTTTATTGCCTTAGAGATTGTTGCAAGATCACTTCAATTTGGAATAAGTTATTGAAATATGTTAAATTAATGGAATTTTTCTCTACAAGTCTCCAAGATTGAGTTTAGATCCCCTATAGTAGGGGATCCTAATGCAAGGGGTATAATAACGCCATTTTGACATTTTTCTAGGGGTATGAAATGATGTAAGATATCTAAAAGTTATAATTGGGAGGATTAAAATTTTAATTGTGAAAGAAAATTACACTTTAAAAATTTTAATTGTATAGTATAATAAAATTTTTGAAGTATAATTTTTTCTTACAATAAAATTTTTTGACTTCCTAATTATAATTTGTAGACATTGGACATCATTTTTTAGACCCTAAAAAAAAAGTAAAATGGCGCTATTGCATTGCATCCTATAGAATTGCCTGTTGTAAGGGATTCAAACTTCTCCAAGGTTAGCAAATCACATTCATTGTAACAGGTTAGTTTTCATGGCACAGGAGGAATAAAATAGTGCATGTTGATAATTTCAATCACCCATTCTATCTTGATAAGTTAATCTTTAGTTATGTCTAGGATATCATTGCAATAAACATTTCCATGCTGGATAGGCACAGTGGTTGGATTCACTTATAAGAGCACATTACTTGGATGCCCTTCTTTTTAAATGGATCAAAATCAATTTAGATGGCACTTGTAAAGGTTTTAGTGGCTCAACTACTTATATAGGTATTTTTCAAGACTATATAGGAAGATGGATCAAGGCATATGGCTCTAATGTAGGCACCGTTAACTCTTTTAATGAAGAGCTCCAAAGTATTGCTTTGGGTTTGAAGATTGCTTGTAGAGAAGTTTATAGGAAGGTAATAATGAAGAATGATTGTAAAAGTATATTGGACATTATCTCTATTGAGAGATATAAACATCTTGCTTACAATCGTATTCTAAGAAGAATTAAAAAATGGTTGGACCTTCTATGGGAGACTATTTTCATTTATGTGCAACGAGAAAACAATCAATGAATAGATTAGATTGCTAACCACAACATGCCCCTTTCTTTGCTTACTTGAACTAGATACACTACCCAAAGGCTTAAAGCCTTTATAGAGAAGCAAATTTTTAATTTACTTGAACTTTATTGATGATTATAAGAGTTTCTTCACCCAATTTTGTCATTATGCAGTTTTTACCTTTTTTCTTCCCCTTCAAGACCCCTCTTGTTACTAAGTTTATTTTATTTTATTTTTGTCTTAGAATTAGAATAAATTTATCTAATTCTTAAATTTTTTATCTATTATAAAAAAGGGAAAAATATTTTAGTCCTTTATAGATTAGTGAATTTTCAATTTGATCATTCATAAATTAATTTTTTCAAATTAATCCCTTAGTCATTAAAATATTTACAATAGTACCCTTTTATCCCTTTTGCATTCAAAATTTAAAGCCAAATATAAAAGTATGCTAACATGAACATTATTAGGTTTTTTACTCACATATCATATTTGACATTTAAGTCAATAGTCGATTAAATTTCATGGTCAATTTTCAATATAAAGTAACCGGAAGGATAATCCTTGTAAATATAAAGAATCAAATTTTTTCCTTTAAAAAATTGAGCACTAAATTGAAATTCACTTATTTATGAAAGATAAAAATAGAATTTTCTTAAAAAATTAAAAATAAAGCTCATCTCAATTTTATGATGGCCAACAAAGAAAAACCTTGTGTTGGTTTAAGAGCTGCCCTACTTTCTCTGAGGTAACCCTCCCTCCCTCTCTCTCTCTCTCTCTCTCTCTCTCTCTCTCTCTCTCTCTCTCTATATATATATATATATATATATCTCTTTTTCCTTCTAGTTTGCTTCCGCCATAGAAAAAATTCATTGTCTTTCTTTGAAATCTGACTTCTCCCCAGACATTCTGTCCCTTGCTGTTCTTTATCATGTTAGCTCAAGCCAAAAAAACCTTTGAGCTTAGCAAAACTTATAGTACTCCTTTCATATTATTTATTTTGACATAACAAACAAAACAAAACAAAACATGCATGGCAATTGTTCAATCACCTTTCCAGCTAATCAGGACAAGCACCCATGTAAACTCATGAATCATGATGTTCGTAATAGAAACATACCCCTATGTTTTGGTATTTTATTCCTACCTTTTAACATTAGACCAATGACCACAATAATCTTGACTAAATTACACTAAACTTTTTTAATTTAACTAAATTATATTTGATATCATTTTTAATTTAAAAATATCATTTGACTTTTTTGACATTTGTTATCTGTTATAAAAATCTTTTGTTCAATTTACTTTCTATTAATAAAATTAATTTTTTGCACAATACATATTCTTTTAAAAAAGAAATTACTTACTTGCCTTTATTGTTATATTAAAAATAAATTAACAACTTCATGTTATAGTTTAATATCCACGTAGCTAGCTTCATTGTTGTATTAAGAATAAAATTACAATATCATATCATAAAAAAAATTAACTTCATTAATAATAGAAAATAAATAGCAATTAAAATTTTTTTTGGCAATATATATAAATGTTAGGGAAGTCGGGTGAGGATTTTAAAATAGAAGAAGTATCCAAATGTAATTTAATCAGACTTCAAAAGAAGTGAATATAATTTACTCAATCATCCATCTTGATATTTACTTTTAATTTTTTTTAAGAAGCCCATAAAGTCATTTAATTGGATAAATTTTTAGATAAATTCAACTTAATTTATCTAAGATAGTTAAATCAATAAGAATTTATATAAATATACAAGATATGAAATTTACTAAAAATTTATATGACATACAAACATAATTAATTCTTATTAGTTTGAAATTATATTTTTCTTGAAAAAAAATTGAATCTATCTTCATTATTACTTTTTTTCCTAAAAAAAAGTATTTCTTCAAGGTAATAGTGTTAATTTTTAAATTTTTTTATTGATTTAATTTAATTACTCTTATAAACTGAATCTACCCAACCATATCAATCCAATAGCGTAATGTTGTGTATTGTTCATTAGAATTTGTTATATAATATCTCAAGTAAGTCTCACTTCACCTATTTTCAATTGAAGAGTACAAGATTAATCATAAACAAAGTGCCAATTTGTTATAGAAACAAAAGGGAAAAAAAGGTAATACCAAGTAGATATAAAATATTGTAAAATGGCCCATGAGTATGGACTTTGATACATTGTTGATCCATGCAAGTAAACTAAAAAAGGGAAATTCCTCTCTCACATGTTGTTTGGTTTTGGTAACACCACACACACTTTTCCCTTTCTGTTATTCGCATGCAAACGGGAAATCCGGGGTGCCTTTACTCTTGCCCCACTTCTTCTAAATTACCAAATTACCCTTTCGGCTTTCAAAGTCCTCTCTAGTAGGGACTCCACTTTTCAAATGGGCCCCACTTTTGAAAAGTTTAAAAAAACCTAATTAATATTTATTTATTTTTGTTGGCACAACATTTTATAAACAAGAAATAAAGTAAGGTAGGCAAATATTGAACCTTACATTATTTTTACATCTATTTTAAAATTTTAATATATTAAATATTTATTTATAATGTTATTCACAAAATTATTGATAATTAATTTTTTTTTATTTTTTTAAAGATATATTTAAGTATAATTAGGTATTTATCGTCGCCATGTATAAAATTTAATAAAAATATGATGAGTAAATATTTTATTTTTATCATAATTTTATTGATGTAACACAAGGGAGAAGTAAATAGGGAGAGATATTAGAATAAAAAGAAGAGAGAGAAAATATATGTAAGACAATAGAGAAAAGAGGAAGAAAATAGAAGAAAGAGGGGAAATAATAAAAAAAATAAGGGGGGGAAAGAAGAAGAGAGAGGGAGATGTAAATATTTTGAAAATATTTTTTATTATTTAACTTTTTTAAAATATAATTGTAAAGATTTATATTTATAGAACCTTAATCCTAATTTTAATGAAATATAACTTCTAGTAATAAAAAATAAATATATAAAATTCTAATTATACTGAAAGTTAAATGTTTAATCTTAAAAATAATTAAAAATTAACAAAAAGATAACTAATCTTAATTCTAATCATAATAACATATTATTTTTTATATTTATTTTTAATCCATAATTTATAAATAATTAATAATAATTTTATTATTATTTTTCCATTCTCCATCATTTATGTTATATTTTTAATAAATAAGTTTGTGCTAAATATTCCATTAATCTAAAGTTTGTTTTTATTTTATTATGCATAACAATAGGAAAAAATGTCTTTTATTTCCAAAACTAAGGTTTAATTATAATTTTAATACACTAAATTTAAGATGTCATAAAACACTTCTCAGCACTAAGACTAAATTATAACAATACTATATCGCCTTAAGATAAAACAAAACACCTCTTTAAACTAAAACTTAGTTATAACTTTAATATATCATCTTCAAAAGAAAAGGTTATTGGGAGCTTGAATTCTCCACTAACTAATGTTCCTCAGGTTTCATATAATTATAAAATATTATTTATTATTAATTTTGAGACAATGGGATGATAAAGAGTTCAAATTCTTTATAAAAGAGCTAAACTTTGAAATGTAACAAAGTATCTTTATTGTTTAAAAAAAAATAAAAATGATAACTTCTAGTTTTATATAACATCAATATACTATGTAAGGAGTATATCCCACTAAATATATCCCCGCTCCCTTAACCTTGCTCCTAACACCATTCTAATCTAATTAGGGAGTAATTATAGAAATAACAACTCATGTGGTTTTCTCATGTTAAAAAACGTTTCAGATTGAGAATTAATATTTTTAATTTTTTTTTCAAATATAATATTCTCTGCTAACTTGTAATTAAACCTTAATTTAGAAAAATATTTTATTACATTTTAAAATTAATCTGTTAAAATTATAATTAAATTTTACAAGAGGATATTTTGTTATATGAAAATATTAATATTTTAAAGTTGTAATTAAATTTTAGTTTAAAGAATAAAAAATATACTTTTTTTTTCTTAAAAATAAAAGGGCTGTCCAGCGGCTCTAACTTCGCGCTTCATCATCCTAGAGGCTAGGATGAATCCCCAAATGAAGCACCTTTTTTCTTTTTATTTTTTCCGTAGGGTTTGGTGGTTGTCTCGATAAAATTTACCCTCGGCACTGGTGCCTATTTGGTCGGGTAGAAAATAGGCTCTTTAATTTTGAAAAGTTGGGCTCTTCTACAATTACGCGTTGACAGTATACAGTACAAGTAAACAAATAAGTATAAAAAGAAAAAATAAATAATATATATTTTTATTATTTTTATATTATTCACTTCTTAACAAAAATTAATTTCAACCCTATTTTTATTTATTTATTTATTTTTTTACAGACACAGTTCGAACATGGGAAAAAGAAAAGGAAAGAACCCTTGTGTACTAATGAGTATAAAAATCCAAACTTTTCTCAGGAGGGGTATGAGTGGGATTATGGCAATTGACGAAGGATAGGCAGAGGAAGCGAAAGAGGACAGACACAGAGGTTGCTTGCGCAAATCTAGCTAATCTGGTCCTCTGGGGTAACCAATATGGAGCAAAAGATTGGATTTTAATGGTGTTTAAGCCAAAATCAAAGCAACACCGAACCATCCCATATGCCTAAACCGTACACACACACACCACCAACCATTCATTCACTCCTTTCTTCCCCACATTATGCTTCCACACACATTCACAGAGCCACAGAAATACCCACAGACCAACTCCTTAAAGTAAACAACAACCTTTTCCAACATCCTCAATTCTCTTCGATTTCCTTATCATAGGACAAGGAAAATCATCGAAGAATGCAGAACATGTCCACCCCACTTACTGGTTTCCCCCAGGTTTGCTGTGAGATCTTGTGAGTGTCGCATTCTTCTGTGGGTAATTGTGATGATGCAATTCTGGGGTTGTGGTTGCAGCAGCTGAAGCAGAGGCAAAACAGAGGCAGTAGAAAATGTCGTGGCTAGTTATGGCTGCTAGAGCTTGTGGGATCGAAGAATGGTGCGTATTTGGCATCAGGATGTTTGTGAGGAAAATGGGTTTCTCTAGCTCATGTGAAGAATGGGCTTACTCTGTTCCTAGATTTCAATTCTTTCCGGTGACTCTGTTCATCTTCTTGATCTTCATCTGCTGCTTTGCCTGTTGATTATGGTGCTGGTGATGGCGGTGATATTGGCTAGACGGCTCAATCTGTTGTTAGCTTAGTGATAAGATTTCTATTTTTATATTTGAAGTTACTTTATTTGTGGACATTCAAAAGCAAAATGTTGCTCTATCACAGGTTTGATTTCTTCTGATATCAGTTTGGCTGATGATGATGATGATGGATTCTTGGATTAGGTAGATTTTGTGCCTTCCTGCATCTTGAATTCAAGGCTATTTTCCCTGAGAGAGCAAGTTCTTGGTTTCGGCTTTGGGTTTCTCCATTGATTGAAGTAAATCGGGATGCGCCTAACCTAATCTGCTAGGATTTTTGGGTCAGTGATGCTTTAAAGTTTGGGGGGTCCCTTGTACAGACCCTTCAACATCCTAACACTGTTTTATTACCGTTTGAAATTTAATGTCAGTCTCTGCTTCTGTCTCTTCTACAAATTTTTATTGATTTTTCTTGGGAAACGTGGGGCTTGATGATATTAACATTTGTTCAGAGCTAAAAATCCAGCGGACCCCACCATCTCCGTCTACTTCCATTGAAGAAATATGATCTGAATCTGTTATTTGAATATCCTTTCCATTGTTACACTGGACTTCTTATGATCATTCTGCCTACTATTGTGGTTTTATATTGACTAAATTTTAATTTAGTCTTGAATTATCATTCTTTTCTTAGTTTTATTCTTTAATGATGTAGATTCTCGATCTAATCTTTAAAATATTTTTTTTTCATTTAAGATGCTCCTTTCTTATTTTAAGTAAAAACAAATTTTCACACGGCTATTACCTATTGATGTAATCTAGTTTAGATGTTTCAACACAAAAAATGAGTTAAATTTAGTGAATCAAAGTCACAAATACTTTTTTATGGGATTCATTTTGAATGGAAAAAAAAATAGATAGAAATTAAAATTTATCTTTAGATTGAAAGCAGAATAATTTTTTAAAAATTAAAGTAAAACAATTTATTTTTAAAATATTAAATTAAGAAAGATTAAATCATTAATTTTCTAATAAAAATATGTTAGCACTGTCCGGGGCGGTGAGTGAGTGAGTGGATGAGGTGACAATGCAGCAGGCTAGCAGCACGAGTACGACCTTGTATTGAGCTAAATGATAAAGAACTTCATTCTTGTAAGGTGAAGTAACTCAGCAAGAAAAACACTCCAGAGGCACAAGAAAGTTGAGCTCTATGTGAAGAATGATTTCATTGTCTATGGAAGTGTCCTATAAATTGTGCTATGCAGCTCTTTTCTTGTTTGGGATTATAATAGTTAAAATTTTCTTACAATTAGATCTACAGTGAGATCCTCATTTCAATAATTTTATGATTGAATTGTAAATTAGAAAATAGCATGCAAGATTTCCGAATTATTACTAAGATAGTGTATGCATCATGTAGTGGTATTCCTACTGGGAAGTCTCCTGTCCATGTTGATGGTCATGTTTACCAAACTATAATGGTATTCACGCTTAATTGTTCACAGTTACTTTTCGTTGAAGGGAGACCACGTGTTAGTTGCCTCACAAGTGAAGTAGTTCTAGCAGCCATAAATGTGCACAAGAATCTTTTTTTTTAGTTTTTACCCTTCTGTGAGATCAGATAATAATGAATGAGGGTTACTTCCCATTGCAAGGAAAGGAAAGGGTAAGGTCCCATCAATTATAAATGTATATGTACTTTGTACCAATGAGCTCTTCCCCCTGCTTCTCCTTCTGTTTTCACTTATGTCCCATTTGATGGGCAAAAAATAAAAAAAATTAGTGTGCACATTGAAATGGAAAGTTCATTATTATGAGAATTTATTTGATTTGAGAGTTACACTGGGTAGAAAGTCGATTGCTAAAAATTATTGTGTATTTAAAGATGTGGATTGTTTCAAAATTTTGATGAAATGTTAATTACTTTATAAGAATAATAGAATAAATGATTGAATTAGTTTTAACTTTTATGTATTTTTAATTTTGAAATATTTAATAATTTTAATTTTTTAATGGTAGAAAAAAATATTATTAACAACTTTAAAAAATTAAATATTTTAATATTCTTTTCTATTTAATAACAACTTAAATTTTGATATAAATTACGAGATTTAAATAATTAATGAAGAGAATCAATGCCTAAAGCGCAAAAACAAAAATATTTTTGAATTAAAAAGTAAAAAGAAATATTTCTATACTTTCCAATTATTGGTAATTAAGCAAAGCATTTTGTTTGGGAATAAACAATAAAAAAAATATTATGGTCATTTGCTTAACTTTCTTCTTCATTCCTATAGGGTTTTCATCCAATTAAAAATAAAAATAGAATGTCATTTCTATTTTCTTCTCTACTATACCAAACATAGTTATAGCAATCAAAACATGCGCTCTATCAAAGCCTAGTTCCACAGACTGGGATCCTCTGCGACGAGGATCCCAGTGCAGTGTCTCTACAGTGATATTAATGAAGGAGGGGTGGGATTAATTGAAAAAATATATATATATATATATGTTAAAAAAAAAAAAACATACTCTGTGAGACACTTCAAAGAAAATGCATAGAGCTCCACCTTAGAGGATCCAAATCCCTAGTTCCACTCCTATTCCAATTCTCATAAAAAATATTCCAACATTGAAACAAGCCCTTGAACTTGCAACGAATGTCCTAAACTCACTCTAGCCAGTTTGGACTTTGGTTCACGCGAGGCCACTTGACTTGAAAGTAAACCAATTAAGCATTCATACATCCCGCCCTATGGGAAGTGGCAGATTATTGTGAATTTAGTAATTGGAGCTCCTTAAATGGCACATATATCTTTTACTATAAAATCGAACTCTAACTTGAAATTCTTATTACTATATATTTGGCTGCACTCCATGCTCAAGAGAAGAGGCCACCACCGAAGTGTTCTTTTTCTCAGGGATTGAATGTGATTATACCAACAAAACCATTCTGTTCTCCCGTTGCCATGCTTGCTAATGATTTGACACGATATAATTGTGAAGCTTGAAATCTTGAAATTCCCTTCATTGAAGCCTTAATTGTTACCAACCTAAAACCAGAAGGCCAATTTAATATGAAAGGCCCAATCATTGAACAAGACTAATAACACCAAAAGAGGTGTGATGTTACAACCAGAGTAACATTATTGAACGGCGAGGTAATATAATTTGAACATGCTGCAATGAAAAGCACAGCAATATAGCACTCTTTAACAATTTGCCGAACCCTGAAGAAATGAATAAGGAAAATGTCCTACCTTACGTAGCTACTTTTTATTTAAACTACCTCAAGATCAATGTTCTCCTTAAGTTTGGTAAGATATAATGTTAGATATATAAAAGAAAAAAAAAATAAAAAAGTGAATAAAATGGATAAGAAATGACCCTTCTACTTTTACTTAAAAAAAAAAAGACAAACATTATTAAGTAATAATTACAAAAAATATAATAAATATTACAATTAATGTAATATTGCATAACCGAACATACCCTGTAGTCATTGGCAAATACATTTTCATCCCCCTCAAGACAATCGGAGTACTTTCCTTCCAATACAACTGAATCGGTAAGCCAATTGAATCCCATAATACTAAGACTAAGGCAAATGAAATTTTCTCCCAGCTTAAGCAAGTTCACATGCCAATTGATTCAACCACCCTAGCCTAACCCTAAATTTCTTAATTCACCCAATTATACATGTCCAAGCTGACAAACATCCCATCAACTCAAATTGGGAAAATAAGAGCTAGCTGAGACGACCACATGAAATTATAATCCCAGATGGGTTGTTGTGAGATGGGAAAGAAGCAGGAAGATCACCCAATTAAATTATAAGTCCAATGTCCTGATGAAGTAGGGTGCAGAGAAGACACGAAGCCAAAAACGAAGGCAAAATGGAGAGTAAAGACAGTTAACAGACAGAATATATTTTATCCCATTATTGAATCACAGAAAACAGTTTGTAAGAAACCTTGACAGAATATATTTTATCCCATTATTGAATCACAGAAAACAGTTTGTAAGAAACCTTCAGGATCCAAAGTATTGAACCACACCAGTACATCCATTTCGTTCGAAATCATGATCCTAAAGAGGGATCCAAAATACCACATTACAGAAAAAGTGCTTCCAATAAAACCATTTCAAGCTATCAAGAGAGAAAGAAGCTACTCCATCCTGCACTATCTGAGGAATCTTTACAGTTCAAGCACGACATATTGGTATAACTAAGCCACCAGTATAGATACTTAGGCTTTGTGTAATCAAGTTGGCTGAAGCAACTCTATAAAATTTCATAGGCTTGCGCAGCGAAGTCTTGATCAAGCTATTCAAATTATTATATACAAATCTTTCAGAAAATAAAAGGGAGAAACTAACATCACTCTAAAAATGACTCAAACAAAGCAATTAACTGTGACTGCAAATATTCAACCTTTTACACTGTAAAATGATACGAATCCATACCAAGGGCCAGGACAAGCATGCTAGAAAAGAGAAAGAGGAATGAGCAGTAGTCAAGCTAGTTTTAGCAATGTGCACTGTGCAATACAAATTCAAGAAATACATTTAAAGGCATAATGATAAACTGTTGAACTTGTTCCCATGGACTTTTTACCATTGCCCTAAGAGCAAAGACAAAGATAGACGGGGAACCAAGCCAAGCAAGCCCTATTTCTTTCTTTCTTTAGCTCAGTTCGATTCGCTCTTCCCGTGGGACTTTCCCTCGTCAACTGGGGAAATGGGCTCTGATCCTCTTTCTATTCTATAGCTGTCTATTGAATAGAGGTCATTCCCACGGAATTCAAAAGTGGAAAAAAGATTCCAAAAACACTTTAATGTCTGCTATGATTGGATGAATATGCTGATTCACAAGAAGAGGACAGTGCACATTAGTGCTAAATTATCAACATGCACTAGTAATGAAGGATGATATATTTTCAGCAACACACGTTATGAATGAAAATAAAATAACAAACTTCGCAAGAAACTTGGATCGATGGAAGGACGAATCATCTTTCTTCTAACCGGAAATTTAAGCTTAAAACAAAGCAATTAATTGCTAACAGTGCACGAATAGTAAGATTCTATTCAGAGCTTTTAGCAATAGCTCAGTTGATTGTCATAAGATCACTAGCGACAAACAAGCTATCATTAAGATACTCATTCCAAATAAAATGGTACAGAATCATTGGTCATATTGTGCTCTGGATGAATAAAACTAAAATAAACTCATGGTAAAAACACAAGTACCTATAATTTATGTATGGCACAATCCGCTAAGTCAACTACATTATAGCTTGACATTCTCCAAGTACCATTTGTAGGTATCAACAAGCCCATCCTTGAGTGAAATTTTTGGCGTCCAACCCAGTCCTGCGAGTTTCGAGCTATCCATCAGCTTCCTAGGAGTCCCATCAGGCTTTGTAGTATCCCAAACAAGATCACCCTCAAATCCCACCACTTCCTTCATCAACTCAGCCAACTCCCTAATGGTCACCTCCTTCCCACTCCCTACGTTGACATGCTCCAGTCCACTATACTTCTCCATCAAAAACACAACGGCATCGGCCAGATCATCAACGTGCAAAAATTCCCTCAGTGGACTTCCTGTTCCCCATACCACCACCTCCTTGGCACCTCTCACCTTCGCTCCATGAAACCTTCGCATCAAAGCAGGTAAAACATGCGAATTCTCGGGATGGAAATTGTCATATGGACCGTACAAGTTCGTCGGCATGCCCGAAATCGCATCCCAGTTATACTGAATTCTGTAGGCCTGGCACATTTTGATTCCAGCAATCTTCGCGATCGCGTACCATTCGTTCGTGGGCTCTAAGGGACCAGTAAGCAAAGCATCTTCTGGGATCGGTTGGGGTGCGAATTTGGGGTAAATGCAAGAGGAGCCCAGAAACAAGAGTTTCTTTGCGCCACTGCGATAAGCAGAATCAATCACATTCGTCTGGATTTGGAGGTTGATGGCAATGAAATCAGCAGGGTAGGTGTTGTTGGCATGGATGCCACCGACTTTAGCCGCAGCAACAACAACAAATTGAGGCTTTTCGGAGGCAAAGAAGGCTTCGACGTCAGATTGGCGAGTGAGATCAAGCTCGCCATGGGAGCGTAGGACGAGATTAGTGAACCCAAGTTGGGTTAGCTTGCGGACGATGGCTGAGCCGACGAGACCCCGGTGACCGGCAACGAACACCTTGGCAGATTTGTCGGCAAGAAACGATGCCGGTGCTGATGACAGAAAAGAAAATTCGAGTTAGTATTAGGAGATTGCAATTCTAATTCGAAAGTTACAAGAAAAGAAAAAGGGCGTAGAATTTTCTCGGGAACCAAACAGAGAGAAGAGAGTGAACCGTTGTCGTGGCTTCCCATTAAGCTTTCAATTTCAGTTGCCCAACGCTGACTTGAAAATTGAAACCCATCTGAATCCTATTTTAAGGCTTCGGAATTGGGCCAGAAATGTTCGCCTACAGGCCCACTACTCATAAACATTATATATATATATATAAAGAAAATGGATTGTTTTTAAATTATTTGAGTTTCACTTTAAAAAAAATTTGTCTTTTTTTTTTTTCAAGTTTATTTTATTTTATTTTGTTAAATTTGGACTAGATCATGTAACTGAGATAGATCATATGTAATTGCATGAGGTCTCTATTTAGTTTAATAAAAACTCCATATCACTAAAAATATTATAACATATCTACAGTTCAAGTCATATTAATTATAAAAAAATTATTATATTTTTAATTAAAATATGATAAACATATAATTTTTTAATAATAACATAATAAGTATTATTTTTTACAAATAATTGTATAATTTCTAAATTAAATCATACACTTATTATATTATTATTAAAAAATTATATATTTGTTATATTTTAATTAGAGAACTTATAGTAAATATATATAAAATTACACATAAGTTTAATTTTTAATTATACTAGTTCTATAAAATAAATTCATTTTGTTGAATTATTACTGTACTAGTTATTTATTTTCTTACCCTATCCTCGCGTAACACTTGTCTTAGAAATTAAAACAAAAATATGAATATATAGGATGTTATTTAATATTTATTAAATTAAATTTATAAAAATTTTCTAATACTCAATAAAAACGTTAAACAAATACAGTAAAGACAACTTATGTACAATTTTTACTTTTTAAGTTTTTGTAATTAAATTTTTAATAAAAATATGATAAGTTAAATTTTTTTATTACAATTTAACATTATATAATTAAGTTTTTCTTAAATTATTTTCATATATATTATATTCATTAAAAAATTTAATAGCAATCACCTAAAAAAATGATATAAGTCTGATTTAATAATTCACGGAATGAATTTATATTTTATAATGAAGCGGGAAGCTTCCTCAGTGAATAACAAACCAAGGTATGTGGGCTTTACAGGGTGAAGGAAGCTTCAGTTTGTGGATTATCATAGCAAAAATGAAACTTCACATTGCAATGTCCATTTTATTTTTATATGTATATATAGACATATTTTTGTTATTGTGCAAGTGGGAAAGAGCATAATATCATTTTGAATGTTCATTGACAAATGAGGTAATAGAGAGGGGCACCCACACACATGTTGGTTATATCAAACTAAAATTAGTTGTAGGACATCTTTAACTTTAGAGGTTGGTGTATATATATTTTTATAACAAGGTAGATGATTGGCCAATCCCAATAAATTAAACATGTAAACGTATTAAAAAAATATTAATTTCATAAAAAAATGACATGTTCATGAAATACGCCATCATTTTAATTTTAGTATTTTAAATGTTAGCTAATATTCTTGACATAATAAACTAACATTTAAGGAGACGAATATCATCCAAAATAAACAAATGCATAAGATGACAACTTCTTTGTAGTACCTCATACCACTCAAATTTAATAATAAAAAAATCCATATCATATCTTTTTTAACTTTGTACAATATTAATATCTTAAATCATAATATCCAACAAAAGATGAGATAACAATATATTTGATAGTAGTAATCGTCTAACTTGATAGTTTAGCTATATTGGGTTCAACCAAAAAAATAAATAAATTATTGGTCGGGTTGACCTAATTTGGTTTGAACACTAAATTGATCATATCGGTTAGTTTGACTCAATTTAATCTAATTTAATTCTTTTTTATTAATTTTTTTAAAATAATTATTTTATTAGAACTTATATAAAAATTTTATTTTTTTAAAAATAAATTATAACTTTATAAAGATTTATATAAAAATTTCATTTTTATTAAGTAATTTTTTATTTTTTACCTTTTTTTTTTTTTGAAAAATGACCCAAATCTAGCCAGGTCCAATCCAATATTAAATTGGACTAAACAACAAGTCAAGACAATACCTATCCAGGCTACAATCACTCTTAGTATTTGATCTACTTTATTGCATCAGATATTCCAAATATTTGGCAGCCCTAAATTAGGGAGGTTTATTATACTATAATCTCCAAAAAAGAGAAAGCCCTAATAATGTAAATTTCAGGCCCTATGTCTAAGGTCTAGCAAACCCAGCCCGTGTGACAAAAATTAACAAGATAGCCACAGAATAAGAGAAAACAAAGCCTTAAAAGATGAGAAGGAAATGGGTTGCAGTAATTAATGAAGTTAAAAAAAGTTGAACCAAAGCTAGAGTTATTCATAATCTTTTAATTATGTTCATAGATTTGACTAATTCATGCATATCTCTAATATAGAGACAGCCATTAATTGGGATAAGACGCAGCACCACTTGGCCATATATGGTGGGTACATATATGAAAAGAATTGTGTGGGTAACCACACATTGGTTCTTTTATGCCTAATGATTGAAACTATAGATAAGAAGGTGAAGTTCTATCATATATGAAGAATCTAATTTGACAGCCATAAATTTGCATGCCACTGTGTTGTGGAAATTGGAATCATAAAAGAAGAGAAATCACGTCCAAACAAAATGTAAAAGAAAACTAAAAAAGGAGTTTTGGTGAGTAAGATATCATTATTTGGAGATCTTTATATGTTGCTTTTGCAGTTCTACCTACGAGTAAATTGGGGGGAGCAAATCCTGTGAAGTATGGCCTTCTGAAATATCCTGAAGTATCTCACATTCAAAACTTTTTATCTATTAAAAATAGAAGAAGAAAAATTAGATTGAAAATAAAAAATATAAATTTATATGATACTTCACAATACTTTAAAAAGCCATACTTTAGAGGATTTGCTCCCATAAATTGGGGGAGTAAAACTATAAACGAGTTGAGTTATGATGTTGATATCATCATGGGATCTTGGACCACACTTTATTTTTGCTTTACTAGATTTACCTGTTGGAAGTGAATTATTAGACTTGAGTTATCAATGTTGACAAAAAAGAAATAAGGGAAGGGGTGGGTTTTGATTAGTTGCCATGTTGAGAGATTTTTTTATTAAACCATGTATAATATTTATTATTTTTTATAATTATTATTTAATAATATTTATTTTTTATATTCAAATTAAAGAAATACATTAAAAAACAATTAGTATTGTGATTTATATATTATATTTTTATTAGGTAATTTTATTTTTGAAGTATAATTGAGTTATATTTCTAAATTGTAATTAATTATTTATTAAATTATTAACCGTGATACAAAATTTTTCAGTATTACAAAAGTAAATATTGTATTTATATAACTATCTAGGCAATTTAAAAATTTTAGGTTATGTTTGGTAGGGTAAAAATATTTTTAAGAAAATATAAAGGAGAAGAGAAATGAGAATAAAATGAAATTTTGTGATCTAAATTCATATTTGGTATGACATGGAAAGAAGTGAAATTGCTTTATTGTTTAATGTTTGATATAGTGAAAATAACATATGAATATAAATGAAAAGTGAATAAATCACCAAAATATTTTTAGAGTTAACAAATTAAAAAAATAATTTTTTATTACTATATAAAACAAAAAAATTACAATTAAAGACATCAAATTAAAGATATTTATAATTTTATGCTGAATAATCTTAAAATTTAAAATTATTCTTAAAGATCCAAAAACTAAGAATTTTAAGTGCGTAGTCAAATTACAATTTAAGATCTTAAATCAAAATTTTTATCTTTGGATTCTTCATAATAATTTCAAAATTTAAAGTCCTTCAATATAAAACATTAGTGTCATTTTGGACAAAAATAATATTTTTTCTTCTCTTTCCATATTAATATTGCCATTCCTTTGAAAATTTGAAGGAATGAATAATGTCCCATAACAATAGATAAGGAATTCATCCATAATTCCATTCATTGATACCAAATGTGTTTGAGTAATGTTTTCCCGTCTCTTTCACTTTTTTTTTTCTCACTCATTCATTGCTACCAAAAGAAGCCTTAGATATTCACAAATCTCACTTTGTATTGTATGAATGAATAACATTTATCTAGGCTCCTATATCAAGATGTTATATCACACACAAAAAAAAAAAAAAGGTTCAAGTGCTACAAGGTCAAAAGTATTGCATTGAAATGCTATCCATTACTTCAAATTTAGTGACACTGACTTTGAAGACATTGGACTCAAGTCCAAATAATGAGTCATTATTATGCTTTTAAACGTATATATTACAAGTCATTTGACGTAGATAAATATAATAATTTGATAAATTTATTATTTATTTATTTATATTATATATCTTTGATCCAAATGATATAATTATTTTTATTTATTACCACATGTTACCTTATTTATTTTAACTAATGTTAAATTTGAATTCCAATAAGATAATATTATAAATTAAAAAATTAATGTGAGAAAATCTTTAAACTTGTTGGCATTGTCAATTTGAAGCAAAATACTTTAAATTCAATGATAGTGCCACCAAGTTTAAAGTTTTTTTTGCACACTTTTCAATAATGGAATGAAATTGACATTAAGTTTTTGAAAAATATAGCATATGAATGTATTTATTTTTACATTATAGGATTTGATTTTTTTTAATAGCAAATTGCTCAAAATCTAATATATCTATTTTAAGTTGAACTAATAATTTTATAAAAAAAAATTATATACAGTTTTTATATCTTTATTATTAATTTTCTTAATCAAAATATAACAAGTATATAATTTGTTAATTAAAATATGATAAGTGTATAATTTTAGTATATAAGTATATAGTTTTTTAATTAAACTATATATTTATCATATTTTAATTAAAATTTTATATATTTATATATTTTAATTTAAAATTGTAATGATAAAAATATAAAGAATTGTGTCTAAATCTAATCCTATCAATTTATAACATAGACCTAATAATGTTATGAAAAATACTAGTGTGATAAATTATCAATTTAGTTATATCATTGAGATTTTGATAGGTGTGAGGTAGAGTTTTAGACGATAAAGTAAAATGGAAATTGTATATAACAGAATAAGAAGTCAAAAAAGAGGGTTTTAGATAAGAAAGTAAAGTCAACTTTGTCAATTTAATTATATCATTGAGATTCTGAAGCTTGATGCATTTTGTCTTTTCTGTTTTGCAAATTAGCCACTGAGATACAAGGGACGCTTAAGAAAATTCCCGCTGGAAGGTGATTGCTCCCAGAACGTGGGTGCTTAACTTATTTTAAGGATGAGTCCTGTACTTTTTTTTTTTAAAGATGATTCAGATTTTAATTTTTTTTTATTTTGAAGAATACATAATGCTAAATTAAAATAAATTTTTAATCCTTAACTTAAAAAATTAATAATTAACATTAAAAGTAAAAAATTAAATATTAACTATTCAAATTTAATTTGAATAACTCTTGCAAAGAACACCGCCATCTATTCATCTCAGCGATAAGTTAAAAATCTAAACACATTGCTCCCAGTTGACTTATTTTGATTTGATCTGACCATGATCGCTTATTCAGTTCTCTTTCTCTCTTTTGTTTGGTCTTCTTTTTTGAACGAAAGATAAAATTTCAATGTGTTAATTCCAATGGTTAAAATAACCAGTTAACTAATGTCTCTTGAATATTTATTTCAAGAACTTTGTTATCATCAAAATTTAATTGTGACATCTTGGGCCAACAGTAATTATTTTGAACTCATTATAATGCAAAAATCTGAAGGCTATAGATCAAACACGTAAAAAGATCAAACTGGATATATTAATACTATATACAAAAGTCTAAATTTGCGACATGAAAATGGTGGAAAGCTGAGGGAAGCACGGGTGGGTGAGCTTTTGGTGTTCCCAATTGTTTTGCTTTAAAGCTTCTGAACAAAAGAGAAACCAAACACTGCATTGTGGGAGGGGAAGATGCAAAGAATAAAACGCTGTCCAATGAAGATTTCGCTTCCCCATTCATACCTTATACCATTGCCACCTACCCCACCCACAACCCTACACGTTCCTCAACACTTTTTCTCTTTTAACACTAAAGTTATGGGGTTTTATATAGTATTAAGAATTAAGAAAATAATATTTACATACATTATGCCTAATAGTTATAATTTTGTGCCTATGGTGAGATTTGGTTAAATTTCACCTAACACTTATATTATTTTAGAAATATTATTCAACTCTTCCGACATTTGACATATGCGATAAATTTCTTTTATTTATTTTCTATTAGTAAAGTTTAAAATTTATATTATTTTAGAAATATTATTCAACTCTTCCCACACTTGACATATACAATAAAATTTTTATTTATTGATTTTCTATTAGTAAAATTAGTTAACTTTTAGTAAATATGAAATTGACATTTTATTTTTAATATGAAACAATTAAGTTTCAATATAACATTATGATTTTATTTTTGATATGATAAATAGTTAAATAACTTTATTTTTTTAAAAAATACATATAATATAAGAAATGAAATTAAAAGATAGAATTTTATTTAATATATCAAATATCATAAGAGACAAACAATGTTTTTAAAATAAAAAATATTAAATATAATTTAAACAAATTTTAAGACAAGTTAATATAATTTACACACACACATATAAAAAAAAAGAAATTAAAAGGATTCATGTAAGTATTGATTTATTAATATATTTTGTATTAACATTGTTTGGGCGTTGAACATGATAAACTTCTATGGACATAGTATGAAATTCAAAACCTTCAATTAATTTGAGGCATTGGTCTACACTTAATTTGGAAATGAATCAGAGGGGGAAATCACATTCTGCTTTTCTGGAAATGAATTCAAAGTTGGTTAGGTGATGATGCAAGCAAGTCAAATTTATAGGATACTAGAAGTAACCACCCCGAGTGAAACAGCTAGTTTATACCATATAAATTGCAGTGAAAGGAAATTTTGTAACGGCATTAATTAAAGTAGAGTCACGTCGGTTGTGTGTGGGAACATATTAGCAAGCAGTAGGGTGGCTGGCAAATTATTAATCGCGTGGTCACATCTCTAACTAATTCTTGCTTTATTACTCTTTTTCCCGACAAAGTAGTCAAGTTTCATCTGCTTTCAACTTGTCTTTTGCATTATGTGATCAACCCTCAACTTTCATACCATTCCTTCCTTACATTCTCAGACCTCATGGTTTTTCCATTCGCACCTAAAAAATTAGGTGTAAAAATAAAAATAAAAAATAATTTTAATATCTTTATTTTTAATAATTGAGTAATAATTAATCAATAATATTAAATAAAAATTAAGTAATAATTATAATAATAAAATAAACATTACATAATTTTTTTTTATTTTTTTAATCATACCACACATGATGTTATATTGTACACTATGCAATAAGAAAGAGAGAAAAACAGAAAATAAACTTCCCTTATATGAAATTTATATTTATATTTTTCTTTTTTTCTAACAACACTCCGTGCAATTATAAGAGAAAACCGAAATTCAATTTTTTATAATTACCTTCGGCTTACCTCCCATATTATTGGTCTGGTGTATTTGTATTTTCTGGGGTATTGATTTGTTGAGGAGGGGAGATTGGAGTATGAGTATAATTTTGAAAGATGAAGTTGTTTATTAAGCTAAAAGATTTCTTTTCTTCAACCAGATCTTCTTTTGTCCTTATTTTAAGATTAAGGTTACTCCTTAATTACTTTAATGTTCTCTTTATGCGTGATTTAAAATAGAGTATCATAATTTAAGAGAGATACCTACTTGATAAAGAAAGATGACAATTCCTTTCATCAACTTTAATCGGATTTATTGGAATGTTAAAGATAATATTTGTAATATTAGTTAGTTGGGTGTCTTTGCATTGGCATAGTTAGGGATGACAATCGATGAGAAGGTTAATATACAAATTTATTTTTGTATTTTTTTTGCTTGTATGAATCTTATTATATTTAATTATGTTATAATTAATCTAATTCATTTATTAATTATTGAGAAAAGAAAACGGATTAATTGATGTACAAATAAATTAAATTTGGACACCACTTAAGTATAATAAAAAAGGGGTAAATAATTTTTTTTACTAGATCCTTAAATTACACAAACATTTTTTATTATAAAAATATTCATAAATTTTTTTGAAATTAAAAAATAACAAAAATACCCACAAAGATAAGGTTGTTTTGTTCTATTAAAAATATGATTTATTACAAAATGCATTTCTTAAATTTTTATTTTAATATTACTTATTTTGTGTTGAAAATTATAAATTTAATTTATTTTAAATTTGTATTATTTTATAATATTCAAATGCATATTTACTAGTTATATAAATAATAAATATAAAGATATTTTAATCAATAAATATAATTATAATTGATCTTTTATTATAAAATTGATTGGTGTAATATATTTTTTAATTTTAAAAAAGAAAAGAATAATTTTTCCAAACCAAGTAAAAAGTTATAATTTAAACATATCTAAGAAAAAAGAATAATTGATTTAAAGAAAAAAATTCATATACAATTGTTTATATTTTTATTATTAGATTTTTTAATTAAAATATAACAAATGTAGAAATTTTAAATTAAAAAATGATAAATATATAATTTTTATAAATAATTACATAAATCTCTAATTATATTATATATTTATCATATTTTAATTGATAAATTAATTAAAAAATATTAATTAGGATACCAAAAAGAAAAATATTAATCATCTTATAAAGTCAGTAAACGTATACCCTTGCAGACTTTAATATTAACATCAAATATTTGATAGTGTGAGACTGAATTGTGTGAATTTATGGATTCAGACGCTGTAAGTGTCGTCTAGTCTATTAAAAAAAATCAGTAAGATTTTAAGCATAAATCTTTCACGTCTGACATTTCTTACCAGCCAAAGTAGCCTGACGATGCAAATTTTTTTTTAGATGTACCCAGTGCAATTAATAGATAAGATTTAATTTATACAAATGAGGTCAATTTATAATATAAATGAGATTTATGTATAAAATAAATTTTAATTATTAAATATATAAATAACGTAATATTCACATGTATATAAGAATTGTTCGGAGGACGGACGAATCGTTTGGGCGATGGAGTTCTTAGAAAATTCAGAAGACAAAATAAAAAGCTGACAAAAGAATAATAAAACTCATGAAAAATAAAGTGTACGATTTCAGTTTTTTGGCTCTTTAAACAAAAAGCGTAATATGGTAGCTTAATAGTAGTCTATCAAGGATCAAAAATGGCCTCGAAAAAGGACCCTAATGATGAGAATGCTGAATTGCTCTACCATTACAGGGACCCCTCCCCTATTGCTATTGTGCTATCAGATGTAACAGTTGGCAGCGCAGGGCTTCAATATCAAATAAAACGCCACTGTCTCAAACGATTTACAGAAAAAAGAAAAAAATTAAAAAACTACAATACAATACAATGCTAATGCAAGCCATACCCACTACACTACAATACAATACAATACAATAAAAGGGATACCCTCCATTCTTGAATGGATTGTGACGAAGTCACTTAACGAAAGATTTGATTTTTCTTGCGGTTGGAATAAGCTGAGAAAGAGAGAGATAGAGGGGTTATGTTATGTTAAATCCAGTTCGTGAGAAAGTCCAGGTAGTACAACCACAGTACCCACCATTTCTCTCTCAATTTCTGGGCACAACACATACACAGACACACTAACTCCTGACAACTCGTATCATACCTATCTGATTCCCCCTTGCCTTTTTCTTTCCCTAGTTTTCTTTTTTCCTTTTAATTTTAATACATTTCTTTTGTGGGATTTGTTGTAAAGCAAAGGTAGGGTGAATGAAGGAAAAAAGAGAGAAACACCGGACAGGACCCCCCCCCCCAAGAGTAGGGGACATAAATAATTTTTTTTTTTTAAAAAGAGAAAACTTGAGTTCGTAACTTTTGTTTGTGCATTATGATGATTGCTTTTAGATATTTGATGTTCTTTTGTGAAATATGATCATCAGCACCATTGCTCCATAATTATGGCTCTTCATTGGGTTTTTCTCCTCTACTTCTTTCTCTCTTGTTCTGGACTCTGTTTCTCTTACGAGCCTCGCAACCACGAAGGTATAGACGCCTTGCCATAACTAGTTCTCCCTAAATGACCAAGGTTAATTTTCTCAGTTTCTCTTGTTGTGTATATTATTTATACTGCAGTGGAGGCTTTGATGAGCATAAGAGCATCTCTGAATGATCCACATGGGGTATTAAGCAACTGGGATGAATACTCCGTAGACCCTTGCAGCTGGGCGATGATCACTTGTTCTTCTGATTCCCTTGTTATAGGCCTGTGAGTTCTTCATTTTTACTGCGTTTTGCTTTCTCAGAGACTCAGACGCTTGACGAGTCCATTGCTTTTCTTCTGGGTTTTGCAGGGGAGCGCCAAGCCAATCTCTTTCTGGTACTTTATCTGGAGCCATAAGAAATCTGACAAATCTTCGACAAGTGTGAGGGAACCTTGCCATTTTTTCTAGTTTCTGCTCTAGTTTTCTGTTCCTTATGCTTCTCTTTCTTTTTGGGTTTTGGGGCATAGAGTTTTGGTTTCGAAACATAGTTGTCGTCACGTCATTCAGAAACATATTTGACCTCAATATCTTTGATTTTTGTATTTTAGTCTCTTTTCCATGCCTGTGAATAATTTATGCAACCAAGGGGACATGGCACTCGTCGCTAACTCGCTATCAAACTCTGAGAAAGTTGACCATAATTCTAATTGCAAACTGATTGTTTGAAGGTTGAACCCATTTTGTGTAATGTGTTTTTTTTTTTGTCATTGAATTTTCTAATCTCAATTTGTTGGTTGATTAATGTAGGTTACTGCAGAATAACAATATATCTGGCGAAATCCCTTCGGAACTTGGTACCCTTCCTAAGCTACAGACTTTAGATCTTTCCAATAATCGATTCTCTGGTGTAATTCCAGGGTCTTTAAGTCACTTGGATAGTCTCCAGTACCTGTGAGTATACTTTTATCTCTTTTTCTTTTTTCTCCTTTGCCAAGAAAGTGCGGGAAAATGGTTTTGAAATAGTCTTTGTAAAATTCAGAAGACAATCAGGTAAGCAACAATTAGCCGCTGTTTGCGGTTTAGTTGTTGACTTAAGAGATCATTACTAGTATTGTTCATCATTCTATTTTTTTTTTTAAATTCTCCTGTGAAGAGTTTAATGATTTGTTCTTTGTCCATAACGAGAGTAGAAGGCTGAACAACAATAGTCTGTCGGGCCCCTTTCCTGTCTCACTAGCCAAAATCCCACAGCTTGCTTTCTTGTGAGTATGGGTTTTCTCTGCCCCAAAAAATTTGTTTGTTTGCTTTCTCACGTCTAAGTGTCTTGAAAAACAAAACAACCTGCCACCTGTTGCATCGTTCCTATTTCTGCTGATATTATAACTCTAAACATTCAGGGACTTGTCTTATAACAATCTCAGTGGAACATTGCCCAAGTTTCCGGCCAGATCTCTCAAGTATGGCCTCTCTTTCATACCCTCTCTCTCTCTCTAGCCATATACTTTCTGTTTAACACGATCTTTTGTCTTGATTCACTGTTACTTCTGTAGTGTTGTGGGAAACCCATTGATTTGTGGAAGCAGCTCTACCGAAGGTTGCTCTGGATCAACAACCCTCATGCCTGTTTCCTTCTCCCTGCCATCCTCACAAGGTAGCTTCCTTATACCACCACCCTCCTTGTTTTCTTTACCTTCTTGAGGAAGACTCGACTTTGGTCCAACAGATAGGTGAACTTTTAATTTGGTCCTCTACTGATCATTTTCAATTTTGTCCTTCAATGGTTAAAATGCGAGCAATATTACCTTTCTGTCCCGTTTTGGTCCAAAATTTAATACCAGACTTTAACCATCAGCAAACTATGACATTATTGGGTGTTAAATCTAACCGAAGTAATGGGTAACAAATAACGTGAAAGCAAGTAAAACTGTTAGGTTTGACATTAACTTTTGGATGAAAATGAGATCAAAGGGCAATATTGTAAATATCTTAATGATTGAATGATTAAATTAAAAAAAAAGTGATCTGTGGAGGATTAAATTGAAGGTCTACCTACCTATGACCAAGATAAGGATTTTCCTCTTCCTTATACAGCTATAAATTATGTTAAATTTGTAGAAAAGCACGAGTCCAAGAAAATAGCGACTGCACTTGGGGTCAGCTTTAGCTGTGCTTGTCTCATACTCCTGTCTTTAGGGCTCTTATGGTATAGAAAGAAAGGACAGCAACGAGCACTTTTGTATATCAGTGGTAGGTAACATTGAAACAAAAATTCTTTAATCACATGATAAAGAGCTAGTAATTGATTTATTTCTTTCTGGTTTTGTTGCAGATTATCAGGAAGACGGACTTCTTAGCTTGGGGAATCTCAATATCTTCACTTTCAGAGAGCTCCAACATGCAACAGATAATTTCAGCTCCAAGAACATACTTGGTGCTGGAGGTTTTGGCAATGTGTATAGGGGAAAGCTCGGAGATGGGACACTGGTGGCCGTGAAGAGGCTGAAGGATGTGACTGGAAGTGCTGGGGAATCGCAGTTCCAAACAGAATTGGAGATGATCAGCTTGGCAGTTCACCGCAATTTACTTCGCTTAATTGGATATTGTGCTACTCCTCATGAGAAGCTTCTGGTTTATCCTTACATGTCTAATGGAAGTGTGGCATCCAGACTTAGAGGTTGGTACTTCTCTTACCTTGTTATTGGACACTTAACCTGTTCTGATCTTGTTATGTGCGCTTTTGCTGTTTGGTCTTTCTATTTTCATGACTCAATCACCTTGATGTTAGTTCTAAATTCCAATCTAAAATCTCGCGATGCACTTGTCCTGTTTTGGCCTTTCTATGTTTCATGATTGAGGGGCCTAGATGCTAGTTGTAAATTCCATTTTGGGACATGGAACAAAGTCTGAAATACTTTACTTCTCTCTCTTACATGTGTATTAGAAGATTAGTTTTGGATTGAGTCACCGTAAATTTGTCAGGCTTACTTTGTAGTGTTAAACATTTAGAAATGGTCTGCTAAACTGAGGTACACTAATGATCAATAATTGGTATCCTGTGCTTATGTGATAGATTTTATATATTCTCTTAAGTGGCAACAGGCAATAGTTCAAAGGCAATGTGTCTTCTGATGTCTAAGGAGAAATTTTTAGGTAGACCAAACCAATCATTAATAGATATATACAAGTAAGAGAAATATGAATTCTACTATAAAGTGTGTCTGACATGCATATATGTCTATTTATGATTGTATTGATTTACAAATTTTTTTTAGACTGGGTTCACAAAAGAATTTCTCACATAAAGGGTAGAATGTGCAGAAATTTATTTCGTAATGAGCTACACCAACCAGATGCTTACTTTCAATGTTCTTGTTTGAAGACATACTTCAGCTATAGATTTCAAACACTCAACTTACATTGCGGTTTAATGAGATCTTAAAAAACATTTATTTATGATCTAGGCAAACCCGCTTTAGATTGGAACACAAGAAAGAGGATAGCAATCGGAGCTGCCAGAGGTCTTCTGTATCTGCATGAGCAGTGTGATCCAAAGATAATACATAGAGATGTCAAGGCTGCTAATGTGCTCCTGGATGAGTACTTTGAAGCTGTTGTTGGTGATTTTGGCCTTGCAAAGCTCCTTGATCATGCTGACTCTCATGTCACTACTGCTGTCCGTGGCACCGTAGGCCACATTGCGCCAGAGTACCTCTCCACTGGCCAATCATCTGAGAAAACTGATGTATTTGGATTCGGCATTCTCTTGTTGGAACTCATAACTGGAATGACAGCTCTTGAGTTTGGGAAAACAGTGAATCAAAAAGGCGCAATGCTAGAGTGGGTAAGTTTTCTATTCTATCATGTCTTTATTTATTTGATCCTCACTTTGGTCAATTATTGTTTTGGGGGTTCCTGGTGCGCTTATTAGAAATCTTTATGATCTGATCTATTTTCCAAATTATGCTGCCGGCAACGATTTTCCCCCTCTAAAGTTCATTAAGTACAAGCATCTAGTGGAGCCCTTCTGTGTGTTGAAACTACAGAACTGTGGCAAAGTTTGATAGTTGCCACAGTTCTTGTATATAGGTTATGGTAGCTTCATTATTCATTTCTATCTACACCTTTTAAGAATTGAGAGATTCTTTGATAGATTCAGTTTATACAAGATAGGTAAACTAAATCAATCCTGAAGATATACATATGTATGTAAGAGGTGGACTTTATAAAAAAAGTGTGCCTAATATCTTTGCATATCTTTTCATGATTGGCTTGATCTATCCATTTTTCTAGACTGGTTTACCTTAGAATTTTTCCCCAGAATCATAAAAGAATTTGCATTCTTCCATCTAGTCATGACTAATGATAGTAGAGCAAATATGTTTTGATCGGCTCGCTGGTATTTATTCCCTAAATGCGTATCAATCTTCTTGTTTGAGACTAGAGATCAATATTGTTTATATTGTTGAGACAGGTTAAGAAAATACAGCAAGAAAAGAAGGTGGAAGTGTTGGTAGACAAAGAGCTAGGGAGAAACTATGACAGGATAGAGGTGGGGGAGATGCTGCAAGTAGCTTTGCTCTGCACTCAATATCTACCAGCCCACCGCCCCAAAATGTCAGAAGTGGTCAGAATGCTCGAAGGCGATGGCCTTGCCGAGAAGTGGGCAGCTTCACACAATCATAATAATCTCAGCATGAACAGCACCTTTCACAGCAACAGTAGCAATAGTTCATCTTCTCGCCCAACCACCACCACTGCTTCAAAACATGATGATAATAATGCTCATGATCGTCCCAGCATGTTTGGCATGGGACTGGATGGTGATGATGATGATGAACACTCTTTGGATTCCTATGCCATGGAACTCTCTGGTCCTAGATAAACAGATAATGGAGAGAAAAAACAAAAAGAAAAAGAGAAAGAAAAGTAAGGAGGATGGATTTTTTGGCCATAATCATAATTCTTTTAAAGCAAGGGTATATCAGCTTCTTTTTCTAGGATATAATGATGTATATACTTATCATACAATTTTATGGTTTTGGGATTGTCTAAAAAGCATGGACAGTAATATACTGAACATGACATAGACACAAACCCAATGACAAGATAAAATTTAAAGTGTCCATGAGTAATTAAAGAGTCTTGTCATATCTTCTAGTGTTAGACGCAGGTATAACTTTTTCTTTAAGTGTCTCTGCTTGTTGTATAGTAAATAGCAGTATTACTTCTCTATAAAGCAGGAGGGTCAAGGGTGTGCAATGTATAGGGTGGACAGAAGAACATCATGAGATTCTTTGTTCTCAAGTGTGGAGTGAAGCAGAGACTGAGGGTCTATTCCAGTTCCAGGGTATGGTATTGACGGATTTAAGAAAGGAATGGATTTTGCTGTCTGTCCTGTGGGATATTGTTGTTGAAATTGAAAGCAAAGGGTGAAGGTGGTCACAGTCGGAGCTTTTTGCTGTTAAAGAGGTCATTTTCCATCTGATGCTTTTGCAGGTTCACGCGCACCGCTTTTTTCAGTTGGTTCTTTTTTTTTTCCCTTGGTTCTTTTAGTTTACTTTCTGTCCGCTCGTTTTTCACTTTCACCTTAGTTGTATGGGGATTTCTACCTAATGGATGATTTTCTTTTACCCATAAAAATGTCTTATACTGTTTTTAATACGCTGGTATTATTGTCTTCTATCATATGCATCGATATAATCCATAATGTAAACGTGAATTCTAGTATTTTAAAACATCAGGAAATGTTAGATATCAGAAGCACAATTCCAGTGTAGCAAGCTATTCTAACAATTAATATCAAAATGTTGATTTAGAGTGTGTTCGGGTAGATGACAGGAGATGAAATGGAATAGTTAAAGTAGATTGTATCATTGTTTAGGAGTATTTTTAAGAATGAAAATGAAATGGTAAGGAACGGCTCCCAGGATCATTCATTGTCATCTAAAATATAATTATAATTATATCTTTTTTAATTAAAAATTAGTTAAAATCACATTTTTATTTTAAATGTAAGATTGAAAAAATAATTTATAAATTATTTAATTCCTTTAATGATTTTCTCTTATCCCTCATTAAATTCTTAAATAATAAAATGATATATGACTTGTTATTCATTTTTTACCATTTTATTTCATTGCATTCCATTATTTGTCATTCTATTGTATTCCTTGGTAAACTCTCAAATATAGCTTTAGTGATTAAGGAGATATGCTCTTAATTTTACTATTCGTGTTTAAACCTTGCGCAAGCACTTAGCATAATTAATTCTTTTAAATACACGTGAAGGGTGCACTCTTTAAATTATTTAAGGAGAGATTTATTCTTGATGTGATGTATTTTTTTATATATTAATTGAACTTTAATCTTAGTTAGTAACCAAGTTATTGAAGTTTATTGTACTAATTTTTTTTGTATTTTTTAGTAGGAATTTGATAAGTATTGATGAGAAAAAGAAAATGCAAGAAAGATCGAGTCTATACACTTAATTATGGAAGCCCAATTTATTTTGTATATGGTGCCTAAATCTAACTTGAAGAGGAGGAAATCAAAGTAAAAAAGTTTTTGTAAAATATGGAGGGAAGTATCTTAAAATGAAAAGGAAAGTAGAATAAAAAAGTTTTTGTACATCAAGGACTATAGCATAAATAATGAACCCTAGCAAAAGGAAGTATAAATAAATAAAGAGACTCAAGGGGTTACACCTCTATCGGAGGAAAGGCTCTAAAAGTCACCAACACTAGGAGAGACTTGAAAGATTCTTGTTAAAGTTATTATCGTCAATTTATTTTGTTTTTCACTTTTACTTTTGAATAAATTCTTTTAGGATTATTTTTAGGATTTTATTTTTGATTATGAGTAGTTAAACCCTTTTCTTGAATTTAAATGGACTTGTTTATGGATTGTGTTTGATTTTAAAGTATTCATGCAATGTTTTTTCTTTAGATTAATTTATTATTCAGTTTATAATTATTTATAAATTTTTGACTACTCTTTGTGAATTTAGATCTATAATGAAAAGGAATTAGGTGAATAGCTATAAAAGATTACTTGAATAATAGACTTAGATTTAGAGTTTATAGTTTGTAAATCTTAGCTAGTGGGATTGTAACCTACATGCATGATAAGTTGCTATATGTAAAGGTACACTGAAATCCATATAACTTAATAGATTTGTGTAAGAGCTTATAATCATGAACATAGACGTAAGACTAACATAGATATATGTATTCTATCTTAAGAGAGAATTTTATATATGCATTAGGAATCAACCTTTAATTAGAATAGAAAATAATTGTTTGAGTCATTCTTTATTTATTTACAAACATTAAAATCCAAATTTGAGAGTTTTTAATAAATTATGAATCTAGTTATTTTTTTAGTTACATTAATTTCTTAGTTAATAATTATTTTAATTTAAGTTTTTTTGAATAATAGGATAATTAAGAAATTGGTACCTGATTAACCTTCCTTGTGACAATAATGTTCTATTTATTCTTATACTATTATGTGATTTATACACTTGCAGAAAATTACTTACAAGTTTTTGACATCGTTGTTAAAGAAGGAATAACCAATATCAATTTAAAAATTGTTCTTTTGACTTTTGAATTTTTTTCTTTTTTATTATCCTTGATTTTTAGTTAATTTTTTAAATTTTCCTCTTTTAGGTGACTTAGGCTTATAAGTTGTTCATCATGTGCTACCTTTCAAGAGCCTGATCTAGAGCCAAAACGCATGCTCCACCTTAGATGAAGGCAAGCAAATACAACTCAAACTAAAAAAAAAAAAAAAAACCAAAAAAGAAAAGAAAATGAATGGTGCTTTAATGACAACTGAAGGAAAGGGATATGAGCTTTGCACCATAAATGAGCATTTTCAACTTTTAAAGTTTTTATTTTCATTTTCAAAAATATAAAATGAAATAAAAAAATAAAAATTCAAAAATTTTAAAAATAAAAAAAGGGAAATTGAGAGATAGTGTACTATTGAATTATCGGTTGTTGAGAGATGCATTGAAGCACCACTCAAGTTGTGTATTGAGACACCACTAAAAGGATTGGTTACATGGTGTATTGAAGCACTATATTTGTTTGAAGTGATGTACTAAAGCATCCCTTCCTTTTTAAAAGACTATATCTAATTTTAAGAAGTCTTGTTCTTAAAACTTTGTATAGATATAGTTTAATTCTTACTAAGAAACCTTGTAAGTTATTACAATCATAGTACTTTAACAAAAAGTATAGTCTAGCATCTATATTCTAAAGAGAGCACTTTTTTATTGCTTTTCCAGAGCAACAATGTTTGGTTAGATTGGGTCTAGATTTTGCTATAAAGGTTGAGTTTTGTTTTGTTTTGTTTGATGTTGTTCTAAGCAATAAATGGAAGTAAAATAATTGTTGCCTCTAAGTTGTTTATACTCTCAACACTTGCAGTATTGTAGAGAGAATTTGTGTCATTTTTTGGTCAATTTTAAGATTAGTTTTCATCTAAACTAACTTTTATATGTTTTCTTGAGTTTACAAAATATATGCTATGACTTTAATTTTTGTTAATTACCACATAAATTTTAGAGGGGACCTTTTTACCCTTTTCTTAGATTCTATTTAGAACATTGGAGACAATGTTCAATTTTAAGTTTGGAGGTAAAGGATTACCTTTTAAATTTTTAAAAAATTTTAAAATTTTTGATAGATTTTATTGAAAAATTTTGTGATTTTGGTGAAATTTTTTTTAGACAAATATTTCCAAAAATCTCTTTTATTTTGATTTTATTAGATAATTACTTCATTGGGTAATACACTTTCCTTTATTTATATTAGACTAGTATAAGGATATTGGTTGTTGATTGATATAAGTGGATATTGAATATTTGAACATAACATTTGACTTTTAGTTGGATTATTAAGGAATGAAGTTTCTTGCTCATTGAATGAAATCAATGCATTTATGCTATACATACGATAAGTGTTTTCTTTAATTTAAAATATATTCACTAGTATATTTGGGATTCTTAAATTACACTTTAGAACTTACTTTAATTCTTTCTTGAGAAAAAATCTTAGGTCTAGTACTTCTCTTAGAAATGATCTTGGCTTTGTTTCTTAATTTGAACCACATATAATCCTTATTTTTGTTTTTATATAATTATTAGTACCCCACTGAGTTTTTATTGTTAGTTTGTGCATTTATTGCACTTTGATATATTCTCTTGTAATTACATACATTAATCATTTAGCCTACAAAACCAATTTTTATACTCTTTTCAATGAGTATTATAAGTACTCTAGTTTTATTTGCTTTAGAAAAGATGATTTTGAGGGTAAATAAGATGAAAGTGTTTTGAAGTGAATGTGGATAGGAGAGTCTTTGAGTAGACAAGAGAGAGTTTTTATTATTTTCTTGAGAGACATGCATATTAGATGAGGAGAAATAACAAAATGCTATATATTTTTGTATTGATTGTAACCTTAGCTTTCCCTAAAGAGAATTGTAACATTTGATAATGACAGAAGATGATTAAAAAAAATAATATGTACTGAAAAAAAATGTGTAAACCCCTGTGATAACTAGATTAAAGGTCTAAGTTGAAGAATAAATCAAAGAGAGAGAGAGAGAGAGAGAGAGAGAGAGAGAGAGAGAGAGAGAGAGAGAGAGAGCAAGAGTTGATTTGTTTTGAAAAATTGCAAAATGAAATTTATTATTATTTTTATTCTCTTATTTTTGTATGAGAGTTGAAAGAAAATAAAAGATAAAAATTTAAGGGGAATGTTTTAAAAGTAAAGGATTGAGGTAAAACTAAGAAAGAGCATTTTCTTTCTTGTACTTAATGATGTTTTGTTGAACTTTGAACACTATTTCCTCTTATCAATTTAATTGTGATTACCATAACTTATATGACCTTGTTACAAGTTTTAAAGATCATTTGATCTTTGAGTTATATTGAATCCACATTAGTGAAGAGAAGGATGATAAATAAGCATATGAAGCTTTAGGGAAAGATGATTAAATGGATTAGTTGATGTACCTTCTTTTAAAGTTTATATTTAGAATATTGCATAACAAGCACATGCACACATTTATGAGTTAGAAAATCATTCATTAATCTTTTGACTTTAAATTTGTGTTCATTCTTTATTTTTCTCTATCTTACATGTTAATTGATGCAATTGTGTTGAGTTATAGACCCAATATTTCCATAAGAATTTTGACTACTCATTAAGTAATTTTATGTTTTTGTTATGTTTTACTCGAGTAAGAGTAAATGTTTAACTTTGGAAGAATTTGATGTGATGCATTTTTTACATAATAATTGAACTTTATTCTTAGTTAATAAGCAAGTTATTGAAACTCATTGTGTTAATTTTATGCATTTTTTAGTAGGAATTTGATGGATACAAATGACAAAAGGAAATGCAAGAAAAACCAAGCCCATACACTTAAATGGAAGTCTAATTCATCTTGTATATGGTGCCTAAACCTAACTTGGAGAGGAGAAAATCAAAATATGAAATTTTTTTCAAAAAAAGAAAAGAAATTTCCTAAAGATAAAAAGAAAGCAAAATAGAAAAGTCCTTACACATCAATGACAATAACCGAAATAGGAAATCCTAGTAAGAAAATATAAATTGGGAAATAAAAGAATTCAAAGGATTATGCCTAAACTAAAAGAAAGGTTATAAAAGCCACTAACACTATAGGAGATTTGAAGGATCCTTCCTAAAGTTATTGTTGTCAATTTATTTTGTTTTTTACTTTCTTTTCTTTACAAATTCTTTTAGGATTAGTTTTAGAATTTTATTTTTGATTATGAGTAGCTAAACCCTTTTTTGGGATTTAGATGTACTTGTTTATGGATTGTGTTTCATTTGGAATATTTATGTAATGTTTTTTCTTTTGATTAATTTATTATTCAATTAATAATCATTTGTAAATTATTAGCCACTTTTTGTGAATTTAACTCTATAGTGAGAAAGATGAGGTGAATTGTTATAGGTAATAACCTGAATAATAGATTTAGATTTAGATTTTATGGTTTGTGGATCTTATCTAGACAGGATTATAACCTGTATATTTGTTAAGTCGCTACATGTAGAGGTGCACTGAGACTTATAGAACTTAATGGATTTATGTTAAAGCTTATAATCATAAAAGTAGATGTAAAACTAGTATAAATACACATGTTCTTTCTCGAAAGGGAATTACATATGTATTAGAGAATTAGCCATTAATTCAAATAGAAATCAATTGCAAGTTATTTTTTATCTATTCATAATAAGTAAACATTGAAATCCAAATTCAAGTCTTTTGTAAAATAAGGATCTAGTTATTTTTTTTAATTACATTAATTTCTTAGTTAATAATTATTTTAATTTTAGTTTTATTTTTATAGATGATAGAAATAATTAGAAAATTAATACTTGATTAACTTTTCTCGTAAAAATAATATTTTTATTTATTTTTATACTATTATGTGACCCATACACTAAAAAAAAAATCACCAACAAGTCTCAATTGATACTCAGGTTGGTTTGAAGATTCTTTTACATTACAATCCAAACAAAATGTTTCAAACAAATTTTTAGAATAGTACGTCTAGCATTTTTGAATTGTATAGGATTTTTGACTTTCATATATCATGTTCGTAAAAGGCAACTGAAACTTAAAATAATTCAAGAGGAGAGTTGAATTAGGTTTAATCAAAATCAAGCTCTATTTTAATTTTTGTAAGTTATGGTAAATTATTAAATAAATATAAAAATAAAATGCTAAAATATAAAAGAGTAAAAGAGAATAATTTAGCACAAATATTTATAATGGTTTGTCCTTCAAATAAGACCTATGTCCAATTTTTTTAAATACAAGATATTTCTTGCTATTATTTTTCTTAATTACAAGAAACGAATGATTTCACACATTTATCACTCCTTACCAAAAGTATATTTATGATTTTAACTCCCTCACAAAAAATGAATACCTTCTATGTTTGCAACAATGGAACCTCTTGCACACTTTCTTTGACCAAAAAGGTTGGGGTAGAATTTTACAAGAAAATAGTGGTGAAGCTTTCAAATTTACAAGGATTCCTCTCTAACTATGACTCTCTCAACCTAAAGCAAGTGTGGCAAATATAGTGATACAATAATTTCCTTCTCAAGTAGTAAGATTTTGCAGGTCAGTATATGTTTGGTCACTTGAAGATGATGCAGTTCCCATTTATATTGAACGTTACACACCAGGAGGAACTCTTGAATTAATTGCCTAATGTCTCATTGCTTCTTCTAAGCTTCAATTAAAGTGATTGGGATTTGGTCTTCAAACATGCATGGGAAAGTCTATGTTCCATGTATGTACACTACTATATACACCACTTCTAACTCTATCATTCTGATCATGGATGCTTATCAGTCACCTGTTGATATTGACAAGAGCCATGACTTATACCCCTTCAACATGAATCTACAACAATTGAGGATCATGAAAGTACTTGAAAATGAAGATGAATACTTTTGTTTCAAGTCAGGTTCCAATTACCCATGATTTACAAACTTTCAACGTTGTTAAGTCTATCTATTGGTTGTTTAACCAAATTATCTTTTATTATATTTTATACTCAGGATATATTGTCAAATATTCCATAATCTTAGTTATCTATATATTACTTTTTCCAATTACCATATGTAACTATCATTCTTCCATATGATTGCATTTTTTTATAGCTTCAAATTAAACATCAAGCTAATAATTAGAATATTTCAACCTCTCAAAAAAAAAAATTCATGGAGGTGATTTTTATGTATAATTCCAATTGATGCTTCCACAACCTCTTTGGATTCAAAATTTATCTTAAAATATTTATGAAATTATTTCTATTTACACAAGAAACAAAGCATATGTGGTTAATAAAGATTTAAATTCCATATCATAAATAGGCAATAGGTCAACCCATATTAATATTTGTTATCAATCAAATTAATAGACATGTCTCTAATTCAAATTTAAGTTAACACCACATATTTATAATTAAATATTAAATATAAACAACCTTAATATTTGACATAGGAACATTTGAATTTAAAATTGAATTATTAAAACAATTTTAATACTAATTTGTTGTCATCAAAATTATTAATTAACCCCATTGAAATCTAGGCTAACATGAATTTTGTCATGAAGCTAGGGATCATAAGTTTTGTTGTGATTGTATGAATTTGGCATTATGGGAGTGAGATTGAAAATGATTTTTCTTTTTTTTTTAAAGAGAGGTCTAAGCTTAAAAAGACAAAACAGACATTTACTTCTACACAACACCAATTCAGAAGTCTAAGCTCCTAAAGTATATGCAAGTTAAAAGGAAATTTTAGGTATGATAATAACATATTCATTGATAAGGGTGAAAAAAACAAACCAAACCAAACTCCTAAAAACTGAATAAAATCAATTAAAAATAGGGTTAGTTTGTTTTTTGTTATTTTAAAACCGATTAAGTTAGTTCAGTTGTTGATTTTTTTTAATGTTTGGTTTAGTTAAATCGAACAAAATCGAACTTTCAAACTTATAATTAATTAAAATTTAATAATTTTTCTTCCTTTTTAGATTAATGGGATCTTTTTAAATTAAACTTGCATCAAAATTACACTTTTTGTGTAGTTTAAGAAGACTAATATATATAAATTTTCTATATTATTTTATTATAAGATGTTGCTCTTGTTTTATTTTTTTTTATAAATGTATGAAATTTTTTTAGACAAAAACAAAAAAGATAAACATAATAAATTATTATGACATTATGACAGATTAAAATTTTAAAAGATATAAGATATTAAAAATTAAATTCTATATATTACAAAGAACAAAATCTTTAAAGAAAATCACATTTAGACAACAAAATATGAACTAAATCGAACCAAATTGATAAAAATTTAAAACCGATAAAGTCTAACAAATTAAACTAATAAGGTTAGTTCGGTTTGTTTTTTGTCTAAAACTGAACCTTTGAATACCCTTATTCGTTGGTTTTTTTTTTGCGAAAATAAACTTGTTATTCTTGTTCTCTAACATGTTTTACGGGAAATTTGTTGAATTTGAAGCTGTGAGAACTAATTATTTTATTTTGTTATGACCAAACTTGTGATATTTCTTGTATCAAATATTAAAAAAGTATGTACGATGTGAGGAAATGTTTGATAGATTGAAAGTTTTTTATAGGGTTTAAAGAATGTTAAGACTAGGTCAATTAATAAACAAGTAATATTTTTTTTATTAATTTAGATTTGATTCTTTTAGGGGTTTCTTAAAAATAAATCCTAAATACACTAGATTTTTAAGATCACTACAAAAAATAATTTCAACTGAGATTAAGCTTAAAGACATATTTAAGTGCAAATAGAACGAACTCTCATAGCGATGATATCTCAAACGTGTAGTGAGACCCCATGAAGCTCGAGTTGGGATCAAGTGACTCATGCTAAACCTCCTGACCAGACTGAAATGATTAGACTCATGAGAATCATGGAAAAGAATATGCTTAATGCTGGGAAAGATCCCTTTGAGAAGCTAGGTGCTATAAGGTTCTACCCTGGGCTTTCTTAAGCCTCCTTTTCTATCACTTTTTGTTTTTCTATGAATCTTTTAGCTTGGAATTCTAAAGGAGCCGGCAACAAAACCTTCCCACTCTTATTAAAAGATATTATTTTTCATAATAAGGTTGGCTTGGCTTTCCTTTCTAAACTATGCATATATGGTAGAAAAGCGGACTAAGTTATTTAGATGATTGGCCTTGATGGTGGCTATCAAGTGGAAGCAGCAGGTTTCTCTGGGGGTGTATCTGGGCCCTTTGGGACACAGCTTATTGGCAGATTGATATTATTTTAACTCACTCACAGGTGATTCATTTGATAGCTATAATGCAAGGTGGTTATTGTTTCTTTATTTTAACTATTTATGGCAATCCTAGCAATAACATTAGAAGAGAGCTTTGGCATCAGCTTTCTACTTTTGCAAGAGTGGTTAATAATAGCCTCGAGATTTGCCCAGGGGATTTCAACACTTTGATTTTTATTGATGAATAGCAAGGTTAGGTTGAGCCTTCCTTTGAGGCATAAAGGAGTTTCACGTTTGTATTCAAGAATGTGGGCTTATTGATATGGGTTTTAATGGGCCTAAGTTCACCTAGGAGAATGGTAGAGTTCAAGAGCAGTTAGATTGTTGCTTGGGGAATTTAGCTTGGTTGGAAGAAAATATGGAGGCTTCGGTGTTTCACTTAAGCTTCTTTAAATCTGACCACCGCCCTCTTAAAATTCAACTAAATTGAGGTTGGAAGACTTTTGGAAACTGAAGTCACTTTTTTAAATTTATGGCTGCTTGGTTAACACATGAAGGCTTTCTTAATATGGTTAAAAAAGCTTGGAAGGATAGTCTCTCGTGTGGGGATGCGATCAATTAACCAAAGATGTGAAGGAATGGAATAAAAATGCTTTTGGAAATATTCTCAAACATAAAAGAAGGTTCCTTAATCAGATAGAGGGTATTGATAGAAAGCTTGCTGTAAGGGATAATTGGCACTTGCACATTTCACAAAAAAAGCTATACCAGGAGTATGAGGACACTATCATTTAAAAGGAAATCACTAGGTTCCAATGTTTGAGATGTAATTGGCTCCATTTTGGTGATCATAATCTAAAGTTTCTTCATGCCTTCACTATGGTGAGAAGAAGAAGAAATTGCACCAATGGTCTCAGATGAAAATGACAATTTTATTGTTGATGACAATTGCCAAAAGGAGATGACCACTAATTTTTTTATATAGTTAATTTTTGTTAAAAGGGATTTTAGTTACTCTAAATTTCCATTGAAAGGTTATTTTCCAAAGCTAAGTAGGGAGGTGATATTTAAGATTAAAGCACTTTTCCTTGATGAGGAAATTAAACTTATGGCATTTTTTCTAGAGTAAATGGGATATTGTGAGCTATTCAGTTTGTGAATTTGTAAATAAGTGTTATAATAATCATTCTTTGATTAATAATGTGAATGAGACTTTACTAGTGCTTATTCCAAAGGTTAAGAACCCAGAGAGTTTAAGGTAGTTAAGACCTATTACTTTATGTAATGTTATTTATAAAATTATTATCAAGATGATAGCTAACAAATTGAATTAGTATTTAGATCATCTTATGGCCTTTAACCAATCTAGCTTTGTCCTTGGTTGCCATAGCTTTGATAATATGGTCTATTTCATAGGAGGTTATTCATACCATGCAGAGGAAAAAAAGAAAAAAAAAAAGATGATTGTAGTTAAACTAAACTTTGAAAAAGCATATGATAAAGTTAATTCTTTTTTTTTTTTTGCAATATGATTTTCTAGATATAGGCCTTTCCTCCTCATTCACTAACCTTATTATGGCTCGTTTCTCTTTTAATACCATAAATGTGGTTTGGAATGGGTGTGTGATGGTAGGTTTTAAAATGACACAGGGCATTAAGCAAGGTATCCCTTTTCTCTCTATCTTTTTGTTTTTTATATGGAAAGATTGGGCTACTTAATTGAAGAGGCTATAAAATAGAATATTTGGAAAAGTGTTTATTTGTCATGTGAAGGGCCACCTATTCCATATTTATTTTTTGCAAATGACCCCTTTTTTTCTGGTAAAGCCTATAACGTTCCTAATTATATTACTTCTTTTACTATTTAATTAATGAATTATTATGAAGGTGTAAGTGGAAGCTAATAATCTATCTAGTCAACGAAAATTAAGGAGAAATTATGTACTTATATCTAAACCATACCATAACATCATCGAAGGGTGGCATTTATTAGCTTGCCACTCACATCATGGTTAATTATACATCATAAGTTAGTTTAACCAATTATGTTGAGGACATTAATGAATAACCAAAATAAACTAGGTGAATGCCAATTATAATTTAGTAAAGAGTTGAGCTATATATAAATATATATAATCCCAAAAAAAATCCACATAGTTACATTATATTCAAATCGAGATTTAATGATTCAAGTCCAACATCATAGGAGCTGATTGCATCTCTTTGATCACCGTTGTTATCTTTATGTTGATAATCACTTTTATAGGGCATATGTTAGGCAAATCAACAATCACTCATTTAATCTCTATTGTATATGAGGTAGTGGGCATCTTAAGAATATGAACATATTACTAGCACATGAGAATCCCAAAATTCTCAATAAGACAATAAAATGAAAATAGATATTAGTCTAGCTGCCACATGTGTAAAAAATATTTTCTTTTCTTTTGTTTTCACTTGTTTATCTAGGAAATCATAACATTATATAAGTAGTCCTGCAATTGTGCATTAAATAGTAATCATAATTACAATACCAATATATCAGTCATTAATAAAATAATCATTTCACTCATAAGCTATATATAATATAGCCTAAGTATCAATATCATCATAAGTTTAATCACAATCATGAATATTAATAGTACAACCCATCATAAATACTCAACCTATCAAAATCAAATCTGTACATGGATCATGAATATAATGATTGCATATTAGGACATCCCCTAAAATGGATCTACAATATAAGCAATCAAAGATCATCCTATACAGGGTATTTAACATGGTAGAGAACATCTATTTGTCATACCATCTCCTATAGAACTTTTGTCTTAGTAGATACCATATGTCTGCGATTAATCAATAATTCAAATAATTCCAATTTCCATGGCCCAACATAAATGAGAATCTATTGATGCTCATGCCTAAATAGTTTACAATTCCTTTATATTAGCTAAATATATCCAGTAAATAATAATAATTCAATATCAAGCATGCATAAGAAGTTTGCAAACAATATGGCAAGGAGCAGTCTAACAAATTCCAAAGGAACCTTATTTAGCATATTAGCATCTCCTTTTCCATGTCTTTTACATTTTATACTCCTTGTCCCTATCATGCCTTTCATTCTTAATCATAATTCCAAGTTATCTAGGTCAATCTTGAGGTCAATGTTATTACAATTACCAGTCATCTATATGCAAGCATCATTCACAATTTAGTTTTTTGTATATAAGAAATCAAGAAACCAAGGAGAATTATGGTCATCCATGCTTAGATATAATATAAGGAAAGTCTTTCATACATAAGGTCTAGTATATAATTTGGATATAGATAATTAAAGTTGGAGACTTTAATTCTGATAATTAATTTGAGTTCCAAAAGAATCAATACTTTATGCCAAAACTACATCATATGGATATTTACATAAATATACATATATATATATCTCGTCCAACATACCCTTTTTCTATAAGCAAAACAAGTTATTAATACATGTTTAAAGCTCTAAAATACCCTATAATTCTTATCTTACATATAAGGGAAACATTAGCTTTAAAACATATTCAAAGGAGGCATAGAAACAGTTATTTCTCACAAAATAGTAGGGATGATGTCGTAGTGCACACTTATTGGGCCCACATCACTTTAGGCTGCACCAAAAGCCTAATTAGTTCAATTGGCACTGTAGTGCCAAGTCCTCTCCTACCTTGCTTTACACTGAAACTCCATTGTTTGTGCATGATTCTTTATGTTTTAATTGCCTAGACCTCTACCAATTATTTTAAACACTTCCTAGACATCATGCAATCATAGTACAATATTTAAATTAAATTACAAAGATCCAAAATAACAGTTGCCATTAAAACATACTTTTAGAGAGAGCAAGTATGAGAGGTGATGATGATGAGATCTTTAATAAGTTTTAACCTATTCACAATCTCCTAGTCCTTATAAGAACATTGTCTATGACTCTTTACCATCTAAAAATGATGCTTAAAGGGTCATTCAAGAGCCCCTATAGAGAGATAAAGTGAAAGGAATGATGACTGTAACACCCCATAATTAATTAAGGTATTAATCATAGATTAGATTAATTAGGAATAATTAATATGGGTTGAGATTTGATTGAGATAGAAATCCTATTTAGGCTTAAATTAATAGATCATGATAAGAGGCTAATAGAGGCCCAATGGATTAGGTGCAGACCCCACCCAATTTAGTGTGATGGAGGCCCAAAATCCACCTTGTATAGACTTTTCTAAGTGGCCCAATAACCCTTGTGCAGACTCACATTCTTGAGCTCTTTAAACTTGGCTCAAACTTAATTAAACTTGAGCAACCCAATGTATAAGAACTGGCCCAACAAAATTCTGCAGCCCAATACTTTAAAACTGGCCCAATAAGCTAAAATCTGAAGCCTCAAATGATGTTGGACCTTGGAGCAACCCATGACCCATTTTGACCCAACTTAAATCCTAATACATCAGCCTCTTCCTCACACTTGCTGAAATATAAAAACTCAAGAAGCAAAATTCGGAGGTTGAGAAGAAGGCTAGGGTTGGGGGCAAGAATTCTGTATTTTCTCACATTTAGAGCAAGATTTAGCCAAGGTAATAGTTATACAACTTAATCCCCTTATCTTTCTCTTTAATTTAGCCCGATTAGTTTTTCATTTGGAACATTTTCATCCTACCCAAAATTTGAAATGTGGGTGTTTGGGGATTTTCTTGGTGAAATTCGTAGGTTGAGGTTAGGGCTGACATTAAGTGAGTTTAAACCCTCTATTTTGATGCTTCATTTGTTAATTTGAGACCCCCATGGCTAATATATAAAATAGGTATTAATTTTGTATGAATTTGCTTAGGATTTTGGGTGGAATATTGAGTTTTCTGGTGAAGGACACTCTAATCTAAATTTGGGATTTGTGGTAGCTGTTATAATTTTTCTACAAGTGAGGTAATCGGGTTATATCAATTCCATATATATATTTAATTTAATTTCATATGTTGCTGTATATGAATGACTTGAAATGTTGAATGAATTGATTGGCTATCTGTTGAATTGTGATTGGATCTTGTGAGTCTATGGTGGAGCTGTGGTGCGGCTGCCACCCGTGCATGTGCTTCGATCGAGCACCGGGTTATGATCAAACCCAGATGCACTGAGCCCCGATTGTGCTCAATAGGGAGTAGGTGCCGTGGACGGGCCTCTCCCGGTGTTAATGACCTTTAACATGTGATAATATGATTACTAGTATGGGATAGTAATCATGATAGCTTAATTGATTCATTTGCTGATATGATGGATATGATTCTGATGTTGATTTTGATTCATGCTTATATACTAATTAAATTGGATATATGATAGAATTATCTTGGTTACTGAGATTTATATCTCACCCTGTTTTATGGGATTAATATTTCAGGTAAAGGTTCCTCGAGTAAGGATAAGGGTAAGCAAGTGGATGAACATCCATGAGCTGAGGCCGGGTGTGAGGAGCTACACTTGGTCTGAGTAGAATAGGGTAGATGCAATTTTGTTATTAGTTTACATAGCATCATCATGTATTCATGTTGCCAAGTGTAGGCATTCATATTTTGTTTGATTGAAATGTAACCGTTAAGGATTTAAGTTTTATTATAGTTGAATATTAATGTATGAACTTATAGTATCGTATATATAATTCTGTTGAAATTGTGATATAGATTACCATATGGAAATTGTAGTCATATGATGTCTTGGATGTGGACATAATCTATTGTTGAATGGAATCTCCATGGGTTGTGCATGAGATGTTAAATGCTGCTAATGCATGTGTTCTTGCTGTTATATATTCATGAATTTGCTGATATGAGCTAGTTGGATAAGTAGGAAGTAGTATTTAAGTTTTGCAATGGTAATGGACTGGTTAATGGGTAAATAGGGTAGATAAACACCATTAGAATCACATAAAATAAGGGAAGGTAGACCTGGAGTGTCTCTAAGATGAGATTTGGAGTGTCGGGGGCGAATTTTGAGTAATGTAGTCACAGGAGGGAGTTTCGTCGCAGCTAAAAAGGCTTCGCCGTGGCCAAATGAGAGACAGAGCCAAAGGGCGCCGCGGCATAACCAATCCCACCATGGCGCAAGGGTGGAAAACTAACATGGGGAGTGACAGTGGCAAAGAGTGCCGAGGCCTGATAAATCTCGCCGCAGTGCGAAGTGGGAAAAATCGCCCAGGAGGGTAACAAAACCAAAACTCGCCGCGGCGCATTATGTCCTACCGCGGTGCGAGTCGAAGAAATTAATTAAAAGTTACCCAGTAGAAAAACTCGCTGCGGCGCAAATATATTGCGCCGAGGCGAGAATCGTGAGGGTGGAGAATAGTAATTCCATGAAGCATTTCCGCCGCGGCGCCACATAGGTTGGCCGCGGCGAAGGTCCAACTTGCCGCGACTAGATTTGTGAAATTTGTCTAGTGATTCCAGAGAGCCACTTGGAGGTAGCGGGGAAGGTATAGGCCGTGGCACAAGTCCCCAAACCCCTACCTTTAGCCTAGGAAACCTTAATTTCTTCAACGGTAATGGTAGGAAATGATATAGAAACACTTGTGGGAGGTTATTGTGTATTAAAACTGATGAACGGTTGAATCATGAACCCCTTATGGTAGCAGGATTTCTTTTATGCAAATTTTTTTGTTGTTGTGGTGGTATGGTGATGACCCTAACATCAAGGTTCAAATTTTCTCATATTTTCATAATGTGGTAAAATATAATGGCCTCAAACCTTGATCATTAACTATTAAACGTATATTTAATCATAACTTCAATGGTAACAAGGTAGGGTTGTCACAATGACCATGGCACTTTTAGAGAGTTTAAGTATATGTCAAGCATGTAGTCATTAGAAGACTGCCATCTAACCTACAAGACAGCAATCATCAAGCACATTTAAACTTTTGTGATGGATAGATACAAGTTGTTAGAAAGAGAAATAATGGAAAAAGAATGAAGATGAAGAAGAGATATAGATATAAACATGATCCCATGTAAGACAAGAGGTTTTACCTTAAATGTAGCTGGAATTTGCTTTATAAAAACATGTTCTTTCTTTTGTTTTCCTTCCTCCTCTTCACTTCTCTTCATCTACACTTGTTGCTATGTCTTTCTCTCTTTCTCTCCTTGTTCTCAATTTTAGAAGATGAAAAGAATGAAAGGATATGATGTGAAACAAGTTTAAATAGATGTACTCTTTATGCTAAGCATATTTCTTCAAATCCCTTCCTATACATCCTTAAGTTACTAAAGTCGTGAGGAAGTTAATGACTTGTCCTTCTGGCAAATAAATTAGTATCTTTTTTTTAATACTAGGTATAAAAAAAAGATTTCTAATAATGGAAATGTATATATCAAAATTTCTTGTTTCGCATGCTCATGATTTTGGTGATGTGATCTTTTTGCCTAATTTGTTATTTTGGTCCAAGTCAAATTATACTTTAACCTTGCCAAAATTATAATTTAACCTTAGCTAAACTTACACTTTTAGGCCTTAAAATTTTTATAATTATAGTTTAATCCCAATTTTTTTAAAAAAATATTTTTCCTCAACCATTTTCCTTATATTTTTAAAGTGTTTTTGGTGTAGATAGATGAATTCTCTAAGTATTTGTTTCTTATTTATCATTAATTTAGTAATTAGGATAAATTTCAATTAATTACTAAACATTCCCAAAAATTCCTATTAAATACCAACAAATTCTAAAAAATTTCCTTTTTGCCTTATAAAATTATTGCCCAAATTATTTGGTAACAATTCATTGCCTAATTATTATTATTATTATTATTATTATTATTATTTGCCTCACTTTAATGCTTCCCTAACTAAATTTTGGGCAATAAGTATTCTTTTATTGATTAGTTTAAACTTTTCATCGACCTCTCAAAACAATTTATGGGCTAATAGGTTTCTCTTTCCTACCTTATACTAATAAAAATATTACCTACATCTCTTACCATAAAAGGCTTCATAGGGTCCCATTTTAATACTGAAATGAAAGCTATCGTTGTAAACCAACTTTGTGAATAGTAGATATTTATCCCAACTCTCCCCTTGATCTAAAATACATGCTCTAAACATATCTTTGAGGGTTTGAATTATTCATTTTGATTGACTATTCGTCTGTGGATGATAAGCCATATTAAGATGCAACTTGCTGCCAAAAGTTTCTTGCAATGCTTCCAAAAACCTAGAGGTAAATTTAAGATCTTGATCTAATACTATGCCAGTAGGTACTCCATACAGTTTTACAATTTCTTAAAGCTATGATTGGCAAGTTTATTTAAGAAGTACTTAGCCTTAATAGATAAGAAGTGTGTGGATTTAGTTAACCTACCTATAACTACCTATATAGTATCCTTACCAGTCTAAGTCTTAGGTAGCCCATTACAAAATTCATTGTAACATGGTTTTACTTCCATTTAAGAATCTCTAAAGGTTGCAACAAACTTAGAGGGTTTTTTGTGTTTTATTTTGACATTTTGACATACCAAACACTTCACCATATACTTAGTAATTTCTTTTTTCATTCTCAGCCACTAATACATTTTCTTCAAATCCTGATATATCTTGGTTGATCCAGGATGAATGATATACTTACTGTTATGAGTCTTTTCTAGGATTTTACTTCTAAGCTTAGAGATTTGGAGCACATATCCATCCTTGGAAGAGAATGGTTCCATCAAAGGCTTCCAAAAAAAAAAATCTAGCTCTCCTTATTGCTTTTGTAACATTGGGTCTTGCTTCTAGGCCTTTTGAATCTAGATTCTTAAATCACATTCAATTCTATGTTTACTTAAATATAAACTACTTAGTAGGACTGTCATAAAAAGTTTAATGTCTTTAAAGTATTCCAACATCTTATTTTCCTCAATCATATCATCCCAGCCACTAGTAGGATTTTTATAGAAAGCATTGCTATTACATTTGCCTTTCTTGGATTGTATCTAAATTTAAAGTCGTAATCTTTGATAAATTTCATTTCATCCATCTCTCTTGTCTCTTATTTAATTTTTTTTTTGGTCAAACAAATGCTTAAAACTTTTATAATGACTAAAAACCTCAAAGTCAGCTCCATATAGATAGTGTCACAAGATCTTTAAGGCAAACACTATTATGGCTAATTCTAAATCATAAGTAAGATAATTTTCTTTATAGGGCCAAAGTTGTCTGAAGGCATAAACTACAGCCCTCTTGTGTTTACATGAGTACACATCTTAATCCTTTTATAAAAGCATCACAAAAAACTTCAAAGTTCCTATGTGGGTTAAGAATTATAAAGACATGACTAGTGGTCAATTTCTCCTTCAATATTTACAAGCTATTTTCACATGCCAAGGTCTACTTAAAAAGTTATCCTTTTCTAGTTAATCTAGTCAGAAGCAAAGCTAACTAAGAAAATTATGGGATAAATCTCCTGTAATATCTAGCTAGCCCTAGAAAACTTTTGATTTTAATAATTGATTGCAATCTTTTCTATTTTACCATAGCTTTTATCTTTCTAAAGTCCATATACACTTCTTTTGTAAAATTACATGGCCTAAAAATGTTACTTCCATTAACCAAAACTCACATTTCTTAAGTTTAGCAAACAATTATTTGTCTTTCAATACCTTCAATACCATCCTAAGGTGCTTTCATGTTCCTTTTCTAACCTTGAGTAAATCAAGATGTCATCTATGAACACCACTACAAATTGGTCTAAGTGTAAAGATTTTGTTCATATAATCCATGCATGCTGTGGGGGCATTGGCTAGTCCAAAAGGCATTATTAGGAATTCATAGTATCCATATCTACTTTTGAATGTAGTCATGTGGATGTCTTTTGTTCTTACCCTAATTTGATGATATTCTGACCTAAGATCAATCTTAAAGAATGTAGAAGCTCCCTTTAGTTAATCTAAAGATAATCTATTTTAGGGAGTGAGTATTTGTTCTTAATGATTACCTCGTTCAATTGTTTATAATCTATACATAGCCTAAGATTTTTATCTTTTTTGTTTTAACAAACAATATAGGTACTGCCTAAGGTGAGACTGTCTAATGAACTTTTTGGCCAATAAGTCTTTTATTTAATCTTTAAGTTTCTTTAGATCTAAAGGAGACATCATATATGGTGTTATTAAAATTAATCCAGTTCCTAGTATTAAATCTATGATAAACTCAGCCTTTCTTTCAAGAGGAAGGGTAGAAATTTAAGGAGGAAAAACCTCTAGGTATTCTCTTACTATAGGAAAGTTACCTAATCTAGCTTCTTCTTCTTGCCCTATGGCTTCAAAGGTAGCACATTGTATATTTCCTTCATTAATGCTCATACTAATGGGGTCCGCAATAAGATTGGCAACTTCTGATTTAATGACAGAAGGAAATGTCATAATCTTCTGAAAATAATTTATAGTTATATTATCTTTAATCAACTAATCCATGCCAAAGATGTGCCAAAGATGACATTGATATTGGTCAAAGGTAAATAAATAAAATGGACAACAAATGATTTATTTTCAATTTGAATAGGATAGTTCAATTAAACAGATGTTGTATAAACTTTTTCTCTTGTAGGAGTGGAGACATCCAATTCAAAAGATAGATCAAAAGCATTCAACTTCAACTACTTTATATGATTATAAGATATGAAAGAGTGAATAGTTCCCAATCGTACATTGTAAGTAAAGGAATATTGTTAACAAAACATGTACCTTGTATAAGATTAAGGGATTTGTTTGCTTCCCTTCCACTCAAAGTAAAGACTTTTCCTTTTATTGGTGGCTTTTGGGTCTGTGTCTTCCCTCGAGTGCATTTAGCATGTTTTGTGGGCATTCCTTCATGAAATATTTAGGCTTCCTATAACTATAACATACATTTTGGCCTAAGTAACACAGTCTATTCTCATGTGGTTTCCTACATTTATTATAGGACTCAGCATATGATTATGTTTTCCTATGTTATAATTGATTTTTGGCTTAAAATTAGGGAGAATTATAATAAAGGACCAAAAAGTAAAGATATTTATTCTTAAGGACCTGTTACCACTTATTTTAGGATGATTACCACTGAGTTTAATAACAAACCGTTGAACCTAATGGTAATGGTCCTTAAAAATAATTTTTTTCTCTTCTTGGTCCTTAAACGTAATTTTCCCTTAAAATTATTTCTTCGTATATTTCCAACTTTACCTTTTTCCCATAATGGCTTTTTCTATCTTTTCTTTTATGCATCCTTCATATGTTTTTTAAATTGCCTACACTTATTTACTAGTGTAGCGAAATATCAAATCCCTAAGGAAATAACAAACTCTAAGATCTAGCCTTAAGCCTACCTTAAACTTTCTTACCTTCCAAGCTTTATCAAGATTTTGTTTTAGGTAGGTTGAAAATTTTTCTAGGGCCTCAAACTTGGCCAGATATTGATCAATTGTCATACTTCCTTGTTTCAATTGTAAAAACTCTAATCTTTGTCTTAATTTTTACTTCCCCAGAAAAGTATTTTTGAGGAAAATAATTTTAAATGTTTCCCCGGTTATTTCCATCCCCTAGGCCTCCATACCTCATTTGATATCCTTCTACTAATTATATGCATCACCAACTAGCATATACACAGCAAATATCACTTTCTATGCATTAGTACTTCCCAACACATCAAGTATCTTCTCTAGTTGCTTTGTCTATTCATATGTTATGGTGGGGTTGTACTCCCCATGAAAAGATGGGGGTTTGGCCTTCTGGAACTTTAATAAGCCATAATAGTTCAGATTTTGCATGGGGTTTAGTGCCGCACCCTTGTTTTCCTTTACCAAAATTTGATTATTTGGTGTTGTTTCTTGATTTCTGGCACTAAAGCATGGTTAATATTTTGATTCTCTTATATCTGTTGACACAATTGGTTAGTAGCAACAACTTGCTCTTTTAAAAGCAATAGTCATCTACTTAGGTTGTTCCTTTATAGCAGTGGCTATCCTCTCAATGGCACTTGTCATTCGAGCTATTAAAATTGCTTTCTTTCCCTGATGCCATCGCTTTATTGCATAAACAAAATAATAATAATTGAGATGATCAAGCTTAATTAATCTCACCTGATTTGCGAAAAATTTGTGCCATCAAATATTCATATATGGGTACATTAGTGTTGGTACTATTATCATTTATTTCTACCTGCATATTGAAGTAAAGTTAGATCACCTATGTCCTAGATTTTCTAAATTTAGACTCTTTTAGGTATTCATAGGACGAGTGCTCTGATATAATAATATAACATCCCTTAATTATATTACTTATTTTACCTATGTATTTGATTAATTAAGTATTATGAAGGCATAAGTAGAAGCTAATAGTTTATCTAATCAATAAAAATTAAGAGGAAATTACAACTTATACCTAGACCATAGCATAACATCACTAAGGTGTGAGACTTATTTACCTACTACTTACATGGTCATTAATTATATGTTATAAGTCAGTTTAACTAGTTATGCTAAGGACATAAATATATAACAAAGATAAACTAGGAAAGCACCAAGTATAATCTAGTCAAGAATAAAGCTATATTATAATCTAAAGAAAAACCCCATGTAACTCCATCCTACTTGAATTGGAACCTAACAATTCAGGTCTAACATCATAAGAACTAGAGGGACGGGCTGCATCTTCTTAGTCACTATTGTTGTCTTCATGTTGATAATCACTTTTGCATGGCCTATGTTAGGCAGATTAATAATCACTCATTCAATCTCTACTATATAACGCATAGTGGGTATCTTGAGAATATGAATGTGAGAATCACAAATTTTTTAATAAGATAGTAAAATTAAAATAGGTAATAGTACAACTTCTATGCATGTAAAAAGTATTTTCTTTTCTTTTGTTTTCACTTGTCTATCTAAGAAATAATAACATTATAATAGTAGTCTTGTAGCCATGCATTAAGAAGTAATCATAATTACAATACCAGTATATCAATCATCAATAAAATAATCATAATACTTATGAGCTACATATAATATGGCCTGAGTATTAATATCATTAGAAGCTAAATCACAATCATAGCTATTAATAGTACAACTTATTATAAATACTCAACCTATCAAATATCGAATCTATACATGAGTCATGAATATAATAATTGCATATTAAGATATCCCTTAAGGTGGATCCATAATATAAGCAATCAAAGACCATCGTTTATAGGGTATTTAACCCAATAAAGAACATATGTCTATCAAACCATCATTTTTAAGAACTTTTGTCTTAGTAGAGAACACCTATCTGCTCTTAATTAAGAATTATAACAATTCTAGTTTCCATGGCTTAACAAAAATGAGAATTTATTGATGATCATGCCTCAATAGTTCACAAATTCCTTTATATCGACAAGATATATCCAGCAAATAATAACAATTCAATATCATTCACACATAGGAAGCTTGCAAACAACATGGTAAGGAGCAATCTAACATATTCTAAAGAAACCCTATTTAGCATATTAATGTCTCTTTTAACATTTTTTGTGTCCAAGTTATCCAAGTCAATCATTTCAAGTTCAACGATATTACAATTATCAATCATCTATATAAAGGCATCATTCACATTTTAGTCTTCTACATATAGGAAATCAAGAAACCACAGAGAATTACGATAATCTATACATAGGTATAATCTAGTGAAAGTCTTTTATATATAGGGTCTAGTATATAATTTGGATCTAGATAATTAAAGTTAGAGACTTTAATTTTGATAATTAATTTGGGTTCCAAAAGAATCGATAGAACAACTTTTTTGCCAAAACTACATCATATGGATATGTACTAAGATAAACATACATACATATATATACACATATCTAACATACCTTTTTCGCTATAAGTAAAACAAGTTATTAGTACATGTTTGAAGCTCCAATATACCCTATAATCCTAATTTTACATATAAAGGAAACAATAACTTTAAAACCTATACAAAGGAGGCATATAAACAATTATTTCTCATAAAACAGCAAGGATGGCATGGTGGTGCACCCTCATTAGCCTAGTGGTGCCCTAGGCTATTCTCAGAGCCTTAACAGTTTAACTAGTGCTACAGCACCAGGTCATCTTCTACCTTGGTTCACACTGAAACTTCATTATTCATGCTTAGTTTTTCATGTTTTAATTGCCTAGACCTCTATAGATCATTTCAAACATTTCCTAGACATCATGTAATCATAGTACAACATTCAAACCAAATCACAAAGATCCAAAATGTGAGTTGTGAGTTGCCATTAAAACATACTTTTAAAAGGAGAAAGCATGGGAGGTGACGAGGATGAGGTTTTTAACAAGTTTTAACCTATCCATGATCTTCTAGTCATTATAATAACATCATCTGTGTTTTTCTACAACCTTAAAATGATGCTTAAGGGGTCATTCAAGAGCCCCTATAGAGAAAGAAAGTGATAAGAGTGATGACCATGGCACTTTTAGAGGGTTTGGGCATGCGTCAAGCATGTAGTCATCACAAGAACACCATTTAACCTAAAAACAATAATCATTGAGCAAGTATAAACTTTTGCCATGGATAGCTACAAGTTGTTAAAGAAAGAAACAATGGAAAAAATAAGGATGAAGAAGAGATATTGATGCAAACATGATCCTTAATAAGAAAAGAAGTCTTACCGTAGGTGCAACTAAAATTTGCTGCACAAAAATAGGTTCTTTTTATTTGTTCTCTTTCTTCCTCTTCACTTTTCTTCCTTTGCACTTGTTGCTATGTCTCTCTCTCCCCCTCTCCCTTTGTTCTTAATTTCAAAAGATGAAAAGAATGAAAGGATTGTGATGTGAAATAGGTTTAAATAGATGTACTTTTTGTCTACGAAGCATATCCATTCAAATCTCCTCCCATATGTCCCTAAGTTCAATGACTTGTCCTTTTAATAGATAAATTTTTATTTGCTTTTAGATAATATTGAGTATAAAAGAATATTTCTAATTATTAAAAGGTATATATCTAAATTTCTGATTCTTAATGCTCATAATTTTGGTGAATTGATCTTCGACTAAATTTGTAATTTTGACCCATATCAAATTACACTTTGACCCTGCCAAAATTATAATTTGGCCTCATCTAAAATTTAACTTTTAGGTCATAAACTTTCTATAATTATATTTTGACCTCAACATTTTTGTCTAAAGTATTTTATATTTTAAATATTTTTCTTATATTTCAAGATATTTTTGGTGTTGAGAATTTCTGAAAATGAATTCTTTAAGTATTTATTCCTTATTTATTCTTAATTTAGTAATTAGGACAAATTTCAACTAATTGCTAGAAATTTCCAAATATTCCTATTAAATACTAAAAAACTTCCTTTATGCCCTATAAATTCATTACCTAACAAATCTTCATTGTTTGGCCACAATTCGTTGCCTAATTATTTTCTCTGCATCATTTAATGTTTTTCGAATAATCTAAGCATTATTAAATAAATTTTAAGTAGGAAAAAGGTGTTATAAAGCCTCCATGGAGAAAATGTAGATTATTCTCAAATGCCTAGATATTTTTACTGCTAGCTTAGAGGAGAACGTGAGCAAGGATAAAACTTGTCTTTTCTATTAAAAAATTATTCACTACAATGTGGCCAAGTAATTTAGTGAAACTTCAAGCTTTTTTGTTACTAGTGATCTTAGTAAATACTTGGGTGTCCTTTTCCACCATGATCAAGTTTCAAAGCGAAGCTATCATTTCTTGATTAAGAAGATTTAGGTGAAACTATGTTCATGGAAGGCACAAACGTCTTTCCTTTGTAAGTTGGATAACTCTCACTCAATCAATATTGACCTCGATTCCAAATTACTATATGCAAAATACCTTTTTACGTACTAGCAATTGAAACAAGATGGAGAGGAAGTGTCGTGATTTTATGTGGGGATCCACCTCTGATAAGAAATGCACTTGCCTCGTTACTTAAAAAAAAGTTTTTTCTCTTAAGGCTTATTATAGTGGTTTTGGCTTAAGAAAATTTAAGTCTATGAACGTTGTTATGATGTTGAAACTTGGGTGGAAATATATGGAAAAAAGGATGACTTGTGGGTGCGAGTTGTTCGAACTAAATATAAATTTGGTTGAGATCTTATTCCTAATATGAAAAAGTGCCCAATAGCATCTAACACATGGAGAGGTATTTGTAAAGCTTGGCATTGTGTCAATGTAATGAACTACAATTGCAAAGGAATCGTCGACAAATATATATTACTGATAAATGATCAATACATTAGAATATTCAACCTTCAATCATTGCATCAACATCGAGTATTCGCATTCACCATTACAGACAAAAGGGTATAATGGAAAAGAAAAAGAAATAGAAAGGAGAGAGAACGTCAAAATAGGGAAGGAATTTGCTCAAAAAGGATATGCATACAACCATCACACATTATCCATAGGGCTAGCCATTATTATATATTCCCTCCCCTTATCTTTCACATGGGTTTTCTCATTCAGTTGCTATGACGTATTCCTCCCCTCTTACATAAAATGCACGTGCTCTTTTCAGCTGATACCTTTTCCACAATTCTTCTGATGTCACCTTCCATGATATCATCCACCTCAACATCCACTGTATCCTCTTGTATGACATGCCCACCCTCATAAAGATTGACCTTGTCTCCAAGGTTAAAAGTAGGGTAATGTTGAACCATGGTCTTTTAGGATTCCCATGAAGGATGAGCCAAGTCTCCCCAATTGATAAAAAGTTAAGTCTGTGAGGAGTTGCCCACTTATTGTTGACAAGTAGCAAGCACTGCCACTAGTTGTAGTAGAGGCCCCTTTAGTATAGTAACAAGTGGCAATGGTAGATAAGGCTCGAAACTATGTCCATGGTATTTCTTAAGCAATGAAACGTGAAATATAAGGTGTATTTGCGCTTCTGGAGGTAACTAGAGTTTATATGACACTGAGCCAATTCTTTCAATGACAAGGAAAGGGCCAAAATATCGAAAACCAAGCTTCTAATGCTTCTATAATCTAATGGAATATTGCTTGTAAGGTTGAAGTTTAACTAGCACAATATCACTAACCTAAAAAGAAATATTGGTGCAATGTCAATCAGCATAATTTTTTATAAGATTGAGTTTAAGCTGTTAAAGTAATTAATCACAGTCTTGAAGCTACAAATTAAGATCCGTTAGAGCTGAGTCATCCAATGCTACTTTAAGTAATAAAGGTGGATCATGACTGTAGATGTAACATCCCAAAAAGTGTTAGTGACTTTAAAAAAGACATAAGATTAAATATTAGGCTTAAAGAGTAGGGTACATGATAGGATAAAGGAAAAGTCAAATTTTCAACTATTTAAAAATTTATTAAAAAAATATAATTTAAAGAGCCAAAGATTTAAAAGTAAAAAAAAATTAATAAGATATATTTAGTTAATTTTAAAATATTTTAAATTATCCGAGAGTTAACTTAAAGTTAATTTTAATAGCCAATAGAATTTTAAAATATAATAATAATAACTAATAAGATATATATCCTTAATTAATTTTAAAATATTTCAAATTATACGAGAGATAATTTAAAGTTAGTTTTAATAGCCAATAGAATTTTAAAATATAATAATAATAAAAACTAATAAGATATATATATATATCTTTAATAATCTAATTATGAAAAACCTAAACCTATTCCTTATTTTTCACTCCTCCATCCGTCTGCTCTCTCTCACGCCGCCAGAAGCCTTTCTTCAAGTAATTTCAACTTGTTCTTTCAATCCTTCTTCGAACCTACATCTCCACACCAGGTACATGAGTAGCTTTTATTCTTTATCTCATATAACTATATATATATGTATATATATAAACATACCCCACACACTATTCAATTAAAGTGATATGCAATATGCACCTTTTCGTCCTTTTGTGGATTAAATATATATAAGTATATATACAACCTTCATCCCTTATATATATATATATGTAATTATAATATATATATAATTATATATCCCTATGCAGAAACACATCCTTTCATTCCTTTATTTTTTTGAAATAAATATACACACATATATATATATATAATTATTTATATATTTGTAGGTATGTATATAATATGAATTTATAAATATAAATTTAATTCGTATATATATATATATATACGTAAATTATAAATTTTAGATGAGAAAATCAAGATTTAAGAATTTGAGAACTTTTATAAATTTAAGTTAACATAAAATTGACTACTCTAATGAATTAATTAAAGTATAAAGAAATATGGATTTAAAAGAGAATTTTAAGTTCTCTATGATACCTTTTAAAGTAGTTTTAGAGTAACCTTAGAGTAATTTAGGATAATAGATAAATAGTTTTGAATTATATATTGATATTTTTGTATATGTGTAGTTTTTGTAGATTTTCATTAAGAGCTCTTACTGTTTTGATTTTCTTGTCGTGTGACTACTCAGCCAAAAGAGAACAGGTAATTCGGGATTTTTCTATGTGTGTGCAAACTGGTTTATTGTTGTAATTTTAATTAAATAAATAAGTTTATCTTGTTGAGCGTGGTACAGGTAAATAAGTTGTATGGGATTATGAAACAGTGAAAGTAAATGATTGTGAAATTAATGGAATTGCTAGAATTCTGTTGAGCATGTTTGCATATATAATAAAATTCTGACGTAGTATTTCATTCCTAAGCATGCTTGTGAGCTTAAATTATTGATGTGAAATTTTAGAGTATTATATTTCTTTCAAGCATGCTTGTCAGTCTTATTTGATATACTATATGGGGTTCTTTATTTTTCAAGCATACTCGTATGAATTTTGAATAAATATGACATGCATAAATGATGGGTTAAGGAGATGTTGGTAAGATATATATGATACGATAACCACGTGATTTGCCTCCGCCTCGCGCACAGTGGTTAGCTTTTTATAAGGCCCCGTTCCTCAATACTTACTTGGTCGGGTTTGTAAAGGGGGAACGTGGGACAGTGACACCTCCTGGTTTAATCTTTTAAGGAGGGGAGCCATAGTCTGGGCTTGGGCTCTATACCTTTGGCTGGGTACATCTCGAGCACCAGAGTAGATTTGGTCAGTCCAATGTGTGGGCCAGATCGTGGATAAGCCTATGGCTTTAGTCAGCGGTATAAGGTTGGACGGAGCAATAAGGGAGGTTACACATATTGTATTTTATCATGTTGTGCATATAACTATTTTGAATTATGACTTATGATCTTTTATGTTAATAATTAATAATAGTGATATTGGATTTGTATTGAGACCTATTGTATGCTAATTGGACATGGTTGTTAGTTTGTATGCACATGGTAAGACTCTGGGTTACTGAGACGTTAGTACTCATCCCATTCTCTTAACATTTTCAGGTGAAGGACTGAATAGGAGGCAAGGGAAGTTATCAGAGGAGTGAACTATTGGCTCTTATACTCCTCGAGCTCATGTTGGGTTAATATTTATTTTTGCCATGATCATAGGACATTGTTATTTAGTTTTATTATTTTTAGACCTTAAAACATTGTTTAGCTAACAGTTTGATACTTATAGACCTTTGAATTTAATTTCTTAAAATATTCTAATATATGCTCGAGATGTGGACTATGAGTCCCTATGTTTTGAATTGAATAAAATGGGTAAAACTTTTATTGTTATATAATAACTTGAGTAGGTATTGTTGCTTAATAGAGCTGAGCCTTTTTAAGTGAGTATTAACTAGCGTGAGGCGAAATCTCAAAGATTTATAATTGTATAAGTACTTGGCATATATTTAGAGGATGGAGTCCCTAGCCCAATCATTATTAGAGTAGGTGTTACAGTAGACAACCTTAAACGATGTCATTCTAATAACTATATGAAAAGATGTGTTATACTAGAGTTCCGCCCAAGGAAGATAGTCTACCCATTTTCATGGAGAGTTAAAAACAAAGCATTTAAGATACATTTCCAAACATTTATTGAGACATTCGATTTGACTATCTGTTTATGGATGATATGTTAAATTGAGATGAACATTGGTGCCTTGTAATCTAGAAAGGTGTCTCCAAAAAGAGCTTGTGAAAATAGGATCTTTGTCAATCATGATTATTCATGGTATTTGTCACACCCGAAAATGTGACCGCGGGGCGCCAAATCGAAATTAAAATAATATAGAAAATGTAGAGTCGCCACCAAATTTTTATTTTTTAAAAGGCAAAATTTTGGAAAAAAACTTTTTTAATTTGAAATGTCAAAAAAAATGTATGGTCTACGACTCTACATTTTCTATATTATTTTAATTTCAATTTGGCGCCGCGCGATCGCATTTTTTGGTGTGACAGTATGGTGACTCCACTAGGGATTTTTAAGAGTCAAGCTCGATTTAAGTTAGTTGTGCAATACACTATAGCCTCCCTTTTGTTTTGGGTTCTCCTTTTTGTTTATTGTTTACCTCACATGTTTAGAGTAGATGACGTGCCTTTCACATGCTTGCTTCATCTGTTCTATTTCATTAATTGTATATATATTATGTGTTAGGATACACAACATGTGGAATAAAACTTTAGGGTAGACGACCATATCTATGCATGTTTTATTTATACTTGTATATATGTTTCTCTACCTTTTATTTTGTCAATCTGCCTAGCAGATGAGGGTTGGGTATTCCATAGGATGAGAAGGTAAATGCTCTCCTCACACACCTCACCGAGACACAGTCACCTCACACACATTATGGGCCCTATACCCGGGTCTGAGTGCTCCCTAGGTTAGTGGAGGTTTATATTGATTTCCCTGTGAAGCCTTGTGCTTCTTGAGGCTATCATGAAGACCTCACCTAAGTTGTACCTTGTTATATGGGTTTGACCTGTGTAGGATCTCTTTCCTCACACACCTCACCGAGACACAGTCACCTCACACACATTATGGGCCCTATACCCGGGTTTGAGTGCTCCCTAGGTTAGTGGAGGTTTATACTGATTTCCCTATGAAGCCTTGTGCTTCCTGATGCTATCATGAAGACCTCACCTAAGTTGTACCTTGTTATATGGGTTTGACCTGTGTAGGATCTCTTTCCTCTCATGGTCAAATCTATATAATGAGATCCTCACCTTATGGTGGGGGCAATTTAGGAACCAATGCTTAGGAATCATAAATCTACCTAGTAAATTTGCACTGATAGTCGCACCATAGCTACCTCCCACATAGTTAAGAGTCAGATTCCAATGATCATAACTTAGGGTTGACCCACGTTGAGACAAAGGAGAGTACTATTTTTATCACCTGCTCCTCACATCCATGCATCTGATGATATCCATAGGCAAAGTGACCCATTATCACTGTCACTGGAGTAGATAACGGGGCACACCCAGACATGCATTAGCTAAGATGAAGGTCTGCATTAATTAAACCGACATTTGCCTAATGGGTTTCCAACCCTGGAGAGGTCATAATCATATTCCTTGCAGCCCCTTTAAAAGGGGAACCTTTTGGCGTGTATTCATTTGCTCTATACATTCATTTAAAAGAGGTGAAGTACAAAAGTAAAAAAATAAAAAAATAATAAAAAAGGAAGAATAATAAATAACGAGCAATTTATTTTTGGTGATTAGAAAATCTATAAATTTACACTGATGAATACGTGTGATGCCTCGGCTAGAGATTTGAATATATTTTAGGACATTAATCATGCAGAAAGGCATATTTCTCTCGATTTAATTGTCGACTCTTCTCTTCCATAGAGTAATAGGCTCCTCAAGAAAGAGTACAAAGTTTTCCTCATAATAATTTCTCGTGCCGAGACATTATGCCCAACGTCATAGTGTGAATGTTAGTGGATCGTTGTACTGGCCCGCTAAGCAATATCGGTGTCAATCATGTAGGGAGTCATTCCTTCTTAAATTGATCCTCACTCCTCATTCTCTGTGGAATAATAAATTTCTTGAGAATTTGGCAAAATGGTTGAGCTAGTAATGATGATACACTAACCAATAAACTTTGATATTTTGAAACAACAAACTGATATACGTACAAATTGGCATAATGGAGGTAATGAAACCTTTGGGCAATGAGCGATATCTGAGCTCAAGGCAAACCGGCTTAATTGCGACTGGAATGAAGCTTAAAATCAAGGCGGAAGCAGAATCAGTTGAGAGTCTAATTACATTGGGTGAGAAATTAAGTGGAAGGCATATTCAAGAGTTTCGAAGGGATTATGGGGACATTCTAGACTTGCTACGGATATCGGTACAGCCAGAAGCACTGTCAGCCTTGGCCTAATATTGGGATAGTTCATTGAGATGTTTTGCATTCTCTACGTTCCAGATCACACCCACATTGGAAGAATATGGGAGCTTTAAGAATATACCTTTGAGGAAAGATGCCTCAATTTATTACTATCCAGGGCATCTGCCATCAAAGCATACCGTGGCTCAGGTTTTAGGGGAAGACCCTAGTAGAATACGTTTACAGCAGAGGGGACAGACTGAAGGTCTTTCAAGGAAGTACATGGAGGAGCGTTTAAGGACCCTAGCCGAAAAGGAAGACTGGGCGAATTTTAAGAGAGTTCTTGCCTTAGCCGTCTACGGATTAATGTTATTTCCCTCGGCGGTGGGAATAATTGATTTGGCGGCCGTGAGTGTTTTATGGATGGTGGAAAATCATCGTGTCAATCCTGTGCTAGCAGTCTTAGCAGAAACATTCTTAACCTTAAGTTTCTGTCAACAAGAAAAAGAAGGAAAGTTAAAGTGTTGTCTACAACTCCTCACCGTTTGGATGTTCAATCATATTTATGAGAGGCAATATCAGTTGGGTCGCCGACATGACACCATACACCATCCAGTTAGGGACTTCCTTGATCGTGAAGGTGCTGTCCTATCATCCTCAAGAATGACCCGGGATGATTGGGCATGATCCCTGGGTCAACTGGATGACAATATAGTCTGGTGGAAGCTAGCTTGGTGAGAAAGTGAAGAAATTATATACTGTTGTGGAGAGTTCTTGAACGTACCCCTGATAAGCCCTCGGGATTGCATTAATTATAACCCGTCAGTCGTTCACCAATAGTTCGCATATAGGCAAGATATCCCATCCAAGGAGGCAATACGATTAATTCACTTTTACCATAATGATCCAGAAGCTAAGATGCTTTGCCAGAAGATGAGAGGTGCATGGAGCCGAGTAATATGCAAGGGAAGATGCAAACTGGGCAAACGAATCGTAGCCACGACCGAGGCATACTGAGAGTGGTTAAAGGGAAGGACAAAGGGGGCTAACCCTTCTTTCGGATCATCTAACCCCCTACTCGGCAACAACATGCAAGTAATTGATGAACAATTAGCCAGGCAAGTCGAAGAAAAGAAGGAAGGATTGAAAGTTTTAGAAGAGAAAAAATAAGAACGCTTAAGGAGTTTGAGCCAAATACGAAATGAATGTGCAGTCCTGCGAGCGGAAGCGAATAGGGCAAAGAGATACAAGGGAAATAAGGGAGGCGTCGAGATGGAAAAGTTGAAGGAAGAGAACGCAAAATTGAAGGATACCATAGAGGAAGCTCAACAGCGAGTAACCGAAAATGTTGGTCAGTAGAGCCCAACTGATGAAAGTCCTCAAGGAAAAAGATGTACTAGAGAGACAAATGCAGAAGCTTGAATCTAGTAGAGATCGGCATGAAATTGACATATTGGCAAGGGAATTGGAAAAGAAAACAAATGAACTATTCATCATCAAGAGTGATAATGCTGCTATAACACAAAACATGCTGGAACAACTTAATCGACAAGCTGAGACGATCGAGACATGGAAGACACTCCATACCGAGCAAGCCGCAGAAAAGGAAAAGTTTACATCCTGGTTCAAGAAGTTGATTTTCATGGCTAATGAGATCCTTCCTAGTTTCAAGAACTCGCTCAAAGCAGCCGAAGGTCTAGCCAATCTATTGGACACACCAAAAGAGATGATAGAATTTTTCATGATGTGTAATGATGTTGTAGACGAGTTAAAATACCTCAATAGTTATTAATGCTGATATGATATGTTATGAAAGAATTCCGTCCCCTTTGTGTTTGCCATCTAAAGGGAGAGCACCGACCTGATCATGTAGGGGCTTAATCCCTTCTTGCGCCAAGGGTCAACTTTGATGTTTGTTATGTGGATTAATAAAATCCTCTAAGAATCAGAGGGCCCGATGTTTCTCTGCCATTATGTCAACGCAATTAACCCAAGATAATATGTAAAAAGAAAACGATAATGATAATAATAATGATAATAACGATAATAATGACCATAAGAATAAAAATAATGGGAAGTTCTTTTAACATCATTAAAATTGCCTTATCTTTACAAAAGAAAGAACATAAAGAGCGAACTAAAAGGAAGACAATATTGTGCCCCCGAAACGCGTTCTATCTAGCCAGACCCGCCCTACTAAGGTATACAGCATGCGTTCAAGAACTAGCCTCATGGAAGAACATCAAGTAGAGGGTAGCCAAAGAGTTGAGGAAGATACGGTGGCAATGAATAGTCGAATGACGAATATGGAGAATCAGCTAGCTCAGATGAGTGAGACAATGAAAATCCTCATCGAGACACTTAAGGGGAAAGCTGTTGATTCCTCGCCTAGGGTATCCAGTCATCTACATGCCACCGCAAAAAAAAAAAAAAAGAAGAGAAGAAAAGAAAGGAAGACTTGCTTTTAGTTAAATTGAAAGAAGGGTGAAAATATATATGATAACTACATGATTCAAAAGCTAAAAGGAAAAATTAAAGCCCAAGAAATTTGAGGAAATAAAGAAAATTGATTAATTAATTAAAAATAAGAAGAAAATAAAAGCCTCCTAATAAAAAATTATTATATTCACAAATCAAATCAACAATCAAAATTAATCAAAAAATTTTAAAAAGATAAGATGAGATAACTCATTAAAAATTAGTCAAAAACCAAAAAGAGGAGGAGAGAGAAAAAAGGTAAGAATTGAAAAGCAAGCAAAGGAAAATCAAAACAAAGAAATTAAAAATCAAAATTGACAAAAATTAAGAAAAAAAATAATAAACAAAATCATTGATAAAATTCTCTAAAAAAAAGGGCAAAATTGAAAAGCATACAAAATCAAAACAAAGAAATTAAAAGAATCAAAATTGACAAAAATTAAGAAGAAAAATCGTAATAAACAAAAAAAAATCATTGACAAAATTCTTAAAAAAAAAAAGGGGAAAATTGAAAAGCAATCAAAACAAAGAAATTAAAAAAATCAAAATTGACAAAAACTAAGAAAAAAATAATAATAAACAAAAAAAAATCATTGATAAAATTCTCTAAAGAAAAAAAATAGGGGAAAAGCTGAAAATGAGGAAAGAGCAAAGAAATGAAGTTAATTTTATTTTAGCAAATTAAAACACCTTAACCAATCCTAAATTCGTTTTATTTGTCAAAGGTGAAGTTAATTCTTGTTTCCTTTTTTTCTTTCCTCTACAAAAATTTTTTAGTAGAAATACAAATCATAACAAAAAAAAAACAACAACAAAAAAACCAAAAAATGAAAACAAAAAAAATAATAACAAAAATATAGAAAAAAAAGAAACAAAAGACTATAAAGCCTAAAAACAAAAACGTAAACCAACACAAACAAACAAATCTATCCTTACTCGAACTACATGGACTTTGATCCCCTTTAAAAGGTACGTAGGCCCTAAGTTTTCATCATAAGTCAAGTCTATCCTTGTAAATAAAACTTTCTTTTCAACCTGTATTTTCTTAATTTCTTTTATTCTATTTCGTTTTCTAATTTCGTTTCTTTAATTTCATTCTTTCTTTTTAATTTCATTTCATTTATTTTTACGTCTTATTTTGCGTGTAATTTATTAAGGAGAATTAGAATAAATTAAAGGCCATGGTAATTCAGCACAACTAACTTAGGATAATCGTTCTTGGTAACGGGTGTTATGGGGTGTCTAACACCTTCCCCACTCACAACTGACTCTCGAACCTATTTTCTGGTTCGCAGACCACACTTTTTTTTTTTGACATTTCAAATTAAAAAAGTTTTTTTCAAAATTTTGCCTTTTAAAAAATAAAAATTTGGTGGCGACTCTACATTTTTATATTATTTTAATTTTGATTTGGCGCCGCGCGGTCGCATTTTCGGGTGTGACAGTATCCCATGTAATTTAACCACATTCTGAGGAAAAACTTCTGCCACTTGTCTACTGGTGAAGTCACCTTTTAGAGGCATAAAATGTCCATATTTTGATAGTTGATTGATGACCATAAGTATAACGGAATATCCACGAACCAGTGGGAAAGTAATGATGAAGTCCATAGCTATATCCTTCCAAATTCTATACGGTATTAGCAATAAACTAAGTAACCCAGCTGGATGAAGTTAAGATATTTTGGCTCTTTGACATACATCACATTTTTAACAAAATTGCAAACGTCTTTTCGTAAAGTATTCCAAAAGAAGACAATAGCAGCTCTATGAAAAGTTCTCAAGGACCCTGAATGTCCACTAATAATAGAGGAATGAAAGTCTTGAAGAATTTGATGAATAATTTTAGGGGCTTTAGACAGAACTACTAATTGATAACTTTAATAGACTAAACCTTCTTGAATGGAATAATGAGGTGTCGAATTCAATTCTACGGTAATCTTTTTAATAAGTTCTCTTATAACTAGATGAGCTCTGAGTTAGCTCTAGATTTCCTTCAAAAAAGTTTGGTTTTTATATGAGATAGCAATGAAACAACTTTTCAATAATGCATTGGTAGTAGCGTCGGACTTCCTTGGCTTGTACTCTATCCGAAACCGATACCCCATGAGTTTCAGGACACTTGCCTTCTGCTCTGGAGTTTATATAGTTTGTTCATTTAAGTGTCTCAAACTGGCATGATCCATTCGTATAATAAAGAAGTACTTGAATAAATAATAATAAAATTTAGCTACAGCCTCTGTAATGACATGTAGTTCCCATGCATACACTGAGTGTGCTTGCATCCTCAATGACAACTTCTTGGAGAAGAAAGCTATTGGATGACTTGATTGGCTTAGCATCGCTCCGATTCCTACACCTGACACATCCATCTCAAGGACGAATGTTTATGAGAAGTCTGGTAGGGCCAATACTGGAGCTTGGGTCATAGCTAACTCAAGTTTTTTGAAAGCTTCTTAGGCCTCTTCCATCTAATTAAATCTATCCCTTTTGAATAATTGGGTTAAAGGCCAAACTATCTGTGCATAGGATCTTATAAACTGGTGATAATACCCAATTAATCCCAAAAATGCATGAGTTAGCTAACATTGGTGGGCTTGGGCCAGCTTTGCATGACTTGTACCCTGTTAACATCCATTTTTACACTTTTAGCAAACATCACATAGCCCAAATGTTCTACTTTATGTTGATTGAATGAGCACTTGGTAATTTTAGCAAATAGTTTGTGTTAACCAAGCTTTTCCAACACAATAGTGAGATGCTCTAGGTGTAAAGGCCAAATAGCACTGTAAATAATGATATCATCGAAAAAATTAAGTCTGAATTTTCATAAATATGGCCAGAAAATGGAGTTCACTAGTACTTGGAACGTCGCTTGTGTATTTGTCTAGTCAAAAGGCATGGCCAACCATTCGTAGTGCCTTTAATGAGTACGGAATGCTGTCTTCTCTAAGTTGTTAGGCTCCGTACGAATTTAGTGATACCTAACTCTGAGATCCAATTTGCTATAGAACATAGAGCCACTCAACTAGTCTAAGAGTTCATCTACGGTGGGCATGAGAAATAAATCTTTCACAATGACCACATTCAAGGCTCTGTAGTCAACATAAAATCTCCACGATCTATCTTGCGAACCAATAATACTGGTGCAGAATAGGGACTTGTACTTGGCTAAATTAAGCCATCTCGAAACATCTTTGCGACCAATCTTTCTATCTCTATTTTTTGGCTAAACAGATAATAGTATGGTTTAACCTTTACAAGTCCAGCTCCAGGCTCCACAGTGATTCTATGGTTGAATTCTCGCTCTAGAGTTAACTCCTTTGGCACTGAAAACATAGCCTGGTATTATTGCAACAAGTCCCGCAACTCATCAAGAAGATCTTCGGGTAACACCACTTCTTCTTGTTCAACCGCATGTAGGAAAAATAACTCAGCTATGGCCTCAGTGGATTGCAATCGGGTCAACTCGTGGAATTGGGCCTGATTCGCTTGAGTTGACTTGTACACTTGTAACGTGATGAATTTATCACCATCATAAAGCCGTATCAGTGAATTATTATAATTAGCTATATGTAAGCCCAGAGTTTCCAACCATGGAGCTCCTAGAACCATATCTGATTTGGCTACAGGAAGAATATAAGCTGGGAACATCAATGAATGTGCCCCAATAGTGACCTTCAGCTCTCGCAGCATACCCTGGCACTGTATTCAATCCCCACTTCCCACTATAACCTTGAAAGTGGAAGTGCATTCGACAGGTAAATTCAAATGCTTAACCACACGGGGTTGCACGAAGCTGTCGGAGCTTCCTTCGTCCAAGAAAACTTGAATGAGATGCCCTGCAATCTGCCCATTGAAACATATAGTTGTTGGACCATTTGACCCCTGATAAGCATGAAGGGATAAATGATGGGAAGTTGGTGGTTCTCCTAACGAATCAAAGGGTTCATTATCATGTGCAAGTTCTTTCTGTTCCATCAATTCTTCTTCATCACATTGCAAAACCATGAAGTGTTTATGTGGGCAGTGATGGGAGGGCGTGAATTTCTCATCACATGTGTAACATGGCGCTTTTTCCCTTCTGAGCTGCATTTCAACTAGTGGTATCCGTTTGACTGGCGGACTCGATTTGATTCTGGGGGAAGGTAATAGCGTAGGCAGAGCTGCAGAGCTGGTTTTGAGAAATTCAATCCCGAAGATGATATTGGAGCTAGTAGCAGAGGTAACGAAGATACTGTCTTACTAGAAGACGCGATAATCGTGTACAACCTTGAACGTGAACTCATAGGCAATGTTTGCCTTTCATCATACAGTCTGGCTAATGACAAAGCCGACAGTAAAGTGGTTGGGCCCTGTGCTATCCCTTCGGATTTCTGGTTTAAGACCGCTCACAAAGCAATCCATGAGTACATCGTTTGTCATCCCTTCAACCCGATTTGACAATGTCATAAACTGTTGGTAGTAGTTAATAACAATGTCCGTTTGAACCAGTTTGAACAACTGAGCTGTAGGACTTTCGAACCTAGAGGGGCCAAGCTGCTCTTCAATCGCTTGGGTCGAGGCGTTCCAGGTAGGAATCTGTCGATTCTTCTGCATCATTTGAAACCAAAGTACTGCTGTGCCTTCCATGTGAACTGTCGCGATAGTCAGCCGTTGTGGATCTGGGGTCTCATAATAAGCAAAGAACTGCTTTGCTCTGAAAATCCAATTTAAAAGTTCAGTTCCATCAAATCTAGGGAAGTCAAGTTTTACCGTTAATAGAAGGGCTAATAGGTATGGTTGTTGTTGTTCGGGCTCTGCCTCATATTCACCGTGCTACCACTTGAAGAAGATGTTTGTTCTGAGTTGCGGTTGAGAGAATCCACGGCTCTAGTTAGAGATTCGATCATTGACTCAATTCTATCCATTCGGGTGTTAGGTGCTTGGGATCGAGACAAAATCAGTGCTTCGAGTCGCTCCGTTATCGTCGTTGCCGTAACTTCTAGCTGCTCTACATGATCGGAGATTTTCTTCATGTTGGTGGAAAGTTACGGAAACGAGTTCCATTCACCATTTCTCTCAATGAAAGCACTTGATTGTAATGAACTACAATTGCTAAGGAATCCTCAATGAATATATATTATTGATAAATGATCAATACATCAAAATATTCAGCCTTCAATCATTGCATCAACATCGAGAATTTGCAATCACCATTGCAGACAAGAGAGTATAACAGAAAAGAAAGAGAAATAGAAAAGAAAGAGAATGTCAAAATAGGCAAGGAATTTGCTCGGAGAGGAAATGCATACAACCATCACACACTATCTGTAGGGCTAGCCGTTATTATATATTCCCTTCTCTTATCTTCCACGTGGGTCCTCTCATTCGGTTGCTACGACGTATTCCTCCCCTCTCACGTGAAACGCTCATGCTCTCTTCAGCAGATGCCTCTCCCATGCTTCTTCTGATGTCACCCTCCACAGTATCATCCACCGTATCCTCTTATATGACAGACAGGGATGGTTTAGGTTAGATGGTTGGCCGAGGAAACAACACTTGATTCTGGCAAGACAAGTACATTCCAGGTGAGAGTGAACTGATACACCAACTTTTACAGCCTTTGCTCGAAGAAGAGTCCCACTTGAGAGTTTGCGCATGCACGAGTAATGGGAGTGAAGCAGAACTAGGGAGCTATTGTGGTTACGCATATGCTCTAAAATTGCAGCTATTCCAGCACCATCTGTCAATAGCAGTGATGACACGTTATGTTGGTTACCTTCCAAATATCACACCTTCTCTGTGAAGTCAACTAATGAATTCATTACTCCCTTACAAAACACGAACCCCACAATCGATTGGAAGATTGTATGGAAATGGCCAGGACCCTAGCGCATTAGATCCTTCATGTGGCCGGCTGTTCACAAGAAATTGATGACCAATAATTATTGACTGAAGTGCAGCTTTACCTCTACAGAAGTATGCCCTCGTCGCGATCAATATACTGAAACGGTGCTCCATGTTTTGCGAGATTGTCCGTGCATTAAAAATATTTGGCTTGCGTGTGTTGACCCAAGACGCTGGAATGAGTTCTTTGCAGCTGATCTTGAAGATTGGTTCACTCTGAATTTACGAACTCATATGGGGAAGGACAAGGTTCTCGACTGGAAGGTGTTTTCTGGCACTGGTGTTTGGAAGATTTGGCTTCACCGGAACCGTATTATGTTCAACCACGAGAATGTTAACTTGGGGCAAGTCCTGATTGAGATTCATATTGCAAAGACAGATACTATGAGGGCCTCCCTTCGACACCCTGACATCAGAACTGTTAGCAGAGAGATTTTTATTGGTTGGGTCTTCCCTTATGGTGGCTGGTTCAAGTGCAATACTAACGGTTCAGCTAAAAATTGGGGTTTAAAGAGTGCCTTTTTTTTGGGGGGGGGGTTTATAAGGGATGCTGCAGGGAGTTGGATTCAAGGTTTTTCTCGTAATATAGGTACTGGACGTGTCTTATGCTCAGAACTATGTGGTATTCTCACGGGGCTGGATTTAGCTTGGCAAATGGGAATTGAGACTTTTGTTAGAAGTGGAGTCCCAGGTGGCTGTGATGCTTGTTAGACAAGGGTGTGCTGCGTCCCATCCCATGGCTCAACTTACAGCATGTATTCAAGACTCGAGCTTATATGACGAGAGTGGTGTGTTGATATTGGCCATACATACCGTGAAGGAAACAAGGCTACTGATTGGCTCACGAATTTCACTCATAGTTTAGAGTTAGGTGTTCGGTACTTTGATTTTCCTCCTATTGGGTGTCATCGATCTTTCTGGATGACTTGTCGGGTGCCTTTGTAGTCTTTACTTCGTTTGGTTGGTAGTTACTGTTTTAGCCTTCTTTTTTTTTTAAAAAAAATTGAATTAAGAAAAAATTTTGAGTATTTAATTTAAATAGGTATGGTGCAGATTTTTTAAAAAATTTAGATACCCAATTTAAAGTAATAAAATTTTAAAGTGTATTTGTCATAAAACTAACTTTTAAATGATATTTTAAAAGCTATGAAAAAAAATCTTTCAAGTAATTGGAAAAACAAAAAAAGGAGAAAAAAAAATCCTCCAAGGTTAAATACAACAAGAATGGATGCCTTTATTTTCTGATATCAATATAATATTATTATATCAGAGAAAGATAAATATAAGATATGAGGTCCAACACCGGAAGAGAAAGAATGAGTGTTGGAGCATGCCTGAATTGTATGCTACGCTACATGGCATGCTGTGCAAATCTTGACCTCTAAACAGGGGTCATATCATTCCCCCTCCACCGAAACTTGCTCTATTGCATAGTATGGGTGCTGCACAAGTAGACAATCTATTTTGGTATGAAGCTCGCACCTTTCAGTCTATTTCTCTAAGATATGATAGTATCATGTAAGTGCCAGAAAATAAGGAGATATATATTTAGGAGAATAGGTTTTCTTATTCTTTGGCATCAATATATTACTATCGTATTGGAGAAGCATAGATACAGAATATAGAGCTTTATATTAATAGATAGAGTAAAAATTTCAAGATGAATCCTCTATTTCTTCCAGAAGAGCAATAGAGAATGCTACTCTTGATTTGAATTGACTAAATCTAATCTTAGTAATCTAAATTTTATTATTTTAGTTGTTATTATTTTTTTAATTTTAATTTTTTTTAAAAAAATAAAATTTAAAATAAAATTGACTAATTTAAAAAAATAATTAAAATTAAAAATTAAAAAAATTTAAATTTTAAATCATTCAAATTAAATTTAAACAATGAAAATCTAAAAAGCCAAATTCTTAAAAATATATGGGGCCTACACATGCTAATTTACCTCTCCTCGCCAACGTAATGAGATGTTGGCGCCGTGGGACCTACATCCAGATTCCTTAGGAAAGCGCAGGGTAGACCTGCCCCTACTTTATTCCGTTTTCGGTTTACATAGCTTCAAAGCTTTCACAGCGACCGCAATCTGCCGCCAGAAACTTTGAAGGCCGGAAATTCTGAGAAGCCAGACTTTGTGAATTCTAATGGCTACTCAGTCATCTTCCTGTCCCATCCTTTGTGCCTCTTTTAATCAGGATTATAGGTAAATTTCACAATCAACCAATTCCCTTCTATTCTATCAGTTTCCTGGAAAATCTGTCCTCGCAAATTCGGTTTCTCTGGGAACATTTCTATTGTTATTCCGTTTTGAAGCCCTTTTCAGGCTTAAAGATGGCGCTTATGTCGTTGAACTCTAAAAGTTTATTTTTTTAATCACTTTTCTGAAGTTATCGGGAGCGGAAACATTTGATTTTTCTTTCTTTGTTTTATTTTGTTCTGGTTTGAGTTTTCAGTTGCTTTGCCATTGGCACGAGGGATGGTTTCCGCATATTTGATACGAATACAGGAAGGCTCTGCTATGAAAGAGGTAAGTTCGATCATGTGTTACCTTGTAGTAATTTTATGACTTTTATATAAATGTTTTTTGAGAACTGACAAGCTTTGGTTTAGTAAATGACAATTAGTTTTTACTGATGGATAATGGATATTACAATTATTTGGATTGATAACAATCTATTTACCAGAACAAACAAGCTGTGTATTTCTCCAGAAATAAATGAAAAAGGTTGCTGAAGAGCAGTCTATATAAAGCAAACGAATTGCTAGAAGCTTACAGATTTAGACTAACACAAATGATCAGGAAGAGAATGCACAAGCCAATGCTTTTTTTTCTTTTTTTGCCCCCCCCCCCCCCGGGTATCAAATGGTTCAGATCTTTAGGCTATTTAATGAGCATTTTCATCAATAATGAGTATTCAATATCCTTTTTTCTTGTTTTCATGATTATATATCTAAATTTTATCTCTCTTGGCCTCTTTTTCCTTTATTATTTTTGCCCTAGTTCTTGGAGCTTTCATTATTGTTGAAATGTTATTTAGCTCAAGTCTTCTTGCCATCGTTGGTGCTGGTGAACAGGTAGTGAGCAATTTTTTACTTTTTACCCCTGGCATTGGACTTTCTCAAGGCTATCTCTTTTGGATATTCTCTGACTGTGTTTAGTTTTGACTGATACAGCCATCTTTGTCCCCACGCCGACTCTGTTTATTCAACACAATGACAGAAACTGCTCTTAGAGAATTGAACTTTCTGACTTCAATACTTGCTGTTCGCATGAACAGAAAAAGGTCAGTTAAATATGTATTATTATTATTATTATTATTATTTTGGAGAATTCATCATTACTTGGTTTACTACTGTTTTTCTTGCTTAAAGAACTGGTACATTGGGGATATTATAGGGCATAAATACTAATGGTTGTAAAAAATGCATGAAGCTAAGCAGCTTGATTAGGGTCTTCTGTTCAATGAAGTTGACAACTTCAGCTGTAGCTCAGGCTTTGATTTTTATGAGGCTTTCTTTAGGGGAGACATGATCATGAAACCAAGCCTTTTCCTACCATTCAATAATTGCCAGCCAAATGTGTGTGTGTGTGTGTTTTGTAAATTTTTTAAATAATTAAGCTGATGAAGTACTTGTACAAACTGATGGCTTGTACGAATTCAAGCTTGGTTAGGCTTGTATATTTTGTATATTTTATTACTATTTTCTGTCAACATGTTTTGAGTGGCTTGCACTATCTGATCGCTGTTTGCTTTGGAATATCTTCTGTAAGAAAAGATCCATGAAGTAGGAATGAGTTAGGATACCCTATGACACTTAAGTGTTTTCATCTGAAAGATGATTTTGTTGACTATTCAGGGAATTTAAAGAAGAATATTTCTGTTGGCCTATTTTCTTATTTGGTGATTTGTTGTTTCCTCTCTCTCTTCCTAAATAGCCAAATATACTACTGGAATTCAAAACCATAGTATTTGGCAACTGGACTAGTAATTTATATGCTGGGTAACATTCTTTTGATTCATGGAAGTTTCCTAGGATTTTGAAATTTCCTTATTGACGATATTTTTTAAAAAATATCCAGAATCTAGTTAGTTCAGTTGACATAATTATTTGACCATTAAGAATAACCTCTATCTCTCTCTCTCTCTCTCTTTCTCATGATCTTAATATGCAATGCAGACTCATTGTCATTTTACAAGACAAAGCATATGTATACGAGTTAAATAGCCTCATTCCCTTGGACGCTATTGTCACAGTGCCAAATACTAAAGGTGAGGTTGGAATTCATACCTACAAGAGTATTTCATTCAATCAGGAGAATTCGTGATAGCCATGAGATTTAAAATATGAGCAATTAAATGTCCACCCAAAATGACAGATGTCTGTCATTTTAATTATATATCTCTCTCTCTCTTTCTGTCTTTTGGAGATGAAAATCTAATATTCGTTCTGGTTCTCCTTGATTATATCATTTCAGCAGTATTTTCTCGGGTAAAATCTGAAAGTATAAAATTTTGTTGAGAAACCATGGTTGTGCTAGTAACATGTACATGGAAGATCAAGGAATGACTCCTCTAGACATTGTTTACAATGACAACAATAATACTGTGATATATCCTTTGAAACATATTTCATCTATCTTCTCCAAGTATGGGGATTAGAGGGGGCAAAAGAGAGAAAAAGGTCTCAGTAGGGTAAAGTTGATTGCTGAGGTTAATAACTTATCCTTAGGGTCTTGCTTGGATCTATATTTCTAGTGGGGTGGAGAATACTTTATTTATTGCAAATACAATATGAATGGACATTTCTTCTATTATCCACTTTATCTCCCCATGTTGGAAACTCAATGCTCATGAGATTTAATGACTGAAATGATCTTAGTCACATAATTCTTGGCTTTTTAGTGCTGCAACTACTTTGTTACAACTTATAGTCTACCAGTCTTGACATTATAATGATATTATTTTTGAGTGATTATTCATATTTTAATGATCAACGTGTACATTTAAATTTAGTAGGGCATGGTCTACTGGTTATTAAACTACAAAATGAAACAGCCTGTTTTATGACATTTGAAAAGGCTTTTATCCACCTTTTGATTCATTGATTTTTCCTTCTTACTTTTTTAATTGCTTTAACATATTAATCTCCTGCATGAGTTTTAGAGAGATCACCATATGACTTATTGTTACTCATCAGCGAATCTAATTTATTTAATTATGTGTTATTCTTTGACCAAATATTTTTAGACTTTACATTGTATTTATGGGGTTCTGCAAAACTTTACTGCATCTGCTATTCTGATATATTTTCCCCCACAGGACTATGCGCTTTTTCCCCTTGTTTAGAAGCTTGCTACTTGGCTCTTCCTGCTAGCACTACCAAGGGATCAGCATTGTTATATAATGTTATGGATCACCACTTACACTGTGAGGTTATGTCATAAATTTCTCTTTCTTAATTGTGTAGTACAATTAAATGAAATGACTTTATTACTAGAATATAAGTTAGTTTTCTTAGCCTTAGAGCTCTTGTGCCTTGTAGCCACAAACTAGTTATAATATGATGATATCTTAATTTATTGATCTTCTTGTTATTATATTTTTATTACTGTAATTGTACATTATCAAGTCTTCTTTATTCTATTTTGAAAAAAAAAAATTATCTGTTGCCTTCTTGAATTCAGTATCTCTGTTTTGTTTTATTAAAAAATATTTTTATTTCTATTAAAATTTCAAATATTTATATTTAATCAGTTAAATCGTTTGTGTGCCTTAAAAAGCCTGCTGAAGGCATGGGACTTCCTTGTTTGGGGAGGCCCAATAGAGGGGAAAAAAGGGTTTGATGTTCAGATCAATGATTGAAATTTTTCATTATTTTATCTCATGGTGGTAATGTCACAAGGATTTGGTTGCCTCCATTTGTCTTAGTATTACATATAGAGGAATGTGCCTATGTATATCCTTTACTTGCTTTCATATACATTATTATTGAACCTGTATTGCAGATTGAGGCTCATCGTGCACCACTGGCTGCTATGGTCCTTTCTTCTAATGGAATGTATATAGCTACAGCATCTGAGCAAGGAACCATGGTCAGAGTCCATTTGGTGTCAGATGCAACAAAGGTGAAGAATAAATCTCATTGTGTTAAAATAATAAATACTAATGGGAGGGTGTTTATTGTATTAGCTAGCATTTCTTGAATCTCAGTCTTCTCTATCAGTAAAGCTGCATACTCTATCATTTTGATGACAAAATTGCAGAGTCAGATAATAGTCCATACCAAATATGCTGGTTCAATTATGTGAATGCTCATCCATTTACTGGTTGGGATCCCCCTTGAGAATTCTTTATTTTCCCTGCAACTTGATCTAGAGGGATATATTCCATTACATTACATAAGTTGAAGTAACAGTCTTCCTTCTCATTTTTTGTCTTCTATTGGGCTCGAACAACTCTTCTTGCAAAACAAAGAGAACCTTAAAGAATTTATAATATATTTGCATTGGTTTTTGGTAAAAATTATGATATTCTTGCTGCTTTCTTGATCCATTGTGAATCTTCCTTTACAAAATGTTATTCCTGAATGAGAAGTTTCCAGAATTCTAAAGACAATGAACCAAGCAGGTGTAGAATCTAACAACTGTTTTCTCTACAGTCATATAGCTTTCGAAGGGGGACATATCCGTCTACAATATTTTCCTTGTCATTTGGGCCATCAAAGCAGCTTCCGGATATTCTTGCAGCCTCAAGTTCTTCTGGTTCTGTTCATCTTTTCACTCTTGGATTTGCTGCACATCAAAGGTGAGAATTGCAATTCAATATATATATATATATATATTTTCCCTTTCTTTTGTTTCTTTTTGGATATTAATGCATACAAGCCAATATGTGATCTTGGATCAAGGTCAAGTTTGGCTTGACTTGACTTAAAATTAAAACCAAACTTTTAAGGCATGTGTTTGGCTTGAGTACTGCTCTTTGGACTTGGAAACAGCTTGAGAGAAGCAAGCCAAATAATGAAACTTCACATTTAACTTTTCAAACATACCAAGTGACAATTAAGGTCCACATAGAAAAGGCCAAAATCTAGATATAATCTTTCAATTATATATCAAAATGAAAATGTGGAGAACATGTTGGCATTGCTTGATCAAATGTGTGTTATGTATATACAACATGAGCAAGGGGAATGGAGTGGTTTGCGGGGGAAGGATTCTTGTTTCCCTTGCAAAATAGATATGGGTCTATAATACTAATAAGTGGCCATCAGCTGACTGCTCAATTATGAAATGTTGCAAATTATGAAGTTCAGAGGATTATTAACCCTGAATTTCTTAATGGTATCAAAGCCCCTGGTTTGGCAAGGACAAGTATGGAGATGGTGGCCAAAGTGGATGGAGACCCAGTTTATGCACACACAAAGGCCCGTTTGGTACATAGAAAGTTAAGTATGGAAAGGGAAAGGGAAAGAAAAAAGGTGATTTTGTTGATAGAAAATACCTATAATACCCTTATTTTTAATGATTAAATAATAATTGATAGATAGTATTAAATAATGATTAAGTAATAATTATAAGGGTAAAATTGTAATTCTCCCCAACTTTCACTTTACATTTCCCTTTACATTGGCATACCAAACATGCCGTAAAGCAAAGGACTCAGTAGTAAGGCATGAGCTCAAGGGGTTCTTGTAAGTGGGCTGTCCTCTAAAAGGGAAATGGGGGAGAATATTCGTGTGAGTGTGATATGGATTCACATTTAAAGGGAAAATTGTGGGGTTCAAGTGGAAGTAGACAGAAGTCTCACATTCAATGAAATTGGATTTATGGAGGGGTATATAAATAGAAATGACTCAGATTTAATGCCTTAAGGTTTTAGGTTAATAGGTGGTTTCAATCTCACTTATATGGTACCTCTCAAAGTCCAATGAAGATATTTCCAATATCTAAGGCTCCCCTAAGGCCCAACATAGGTAATTTCCACTTATATACCTTTCCTTTAATTTAATTATATCCAATGTGAGACTTCTTCTTACTTCCATTCACACCTAAACCCAACAATCTCTCCCTCAAATGTGAGTCCATCACACATTTACACGGATATGCTCCCCCATTTCTCTTTTTCAAGGGCAGCCCACTTACAAGAGTCCATTGGGCTCATGCCTTACCATTGAGCCCTCTGCTTTAGGTGTGTATAAATTTGGTCTTCATCCACCTGGGTCACTATCTCCATACTTAACCTTGCCAAACCAAGGGCTTTAATACCATGAAAAAGTTCAAAGCATTATTAACCTTGAATTTCTTCAGTCTGTATAACTATAGTTATTGTTAATAAATTTTATTGAAATTAGCTGTCAAGTTTCCTATTGAGGCCATGTGTCAAGCTTATAATTGCTTGAGTTTGCATGTGTCTTATAATTGAACTTAGCTGACTCCATTTGCCTACAGAACCTAGGTCACTTGTGATTAGCTTGGCACCTTTTGTATTGCAGTCCAGTCAGCAGACTGCTAGAGAAAGTTGCTGTTGTCCAGATATTGCTAGAGCCTTCTTTCCTTCTGTATGAAATGGATGGTGTTATCCATAGTAAAGGGATACAAGTTTTGTTTTCTGTTGAATCATATATGCCAGTTTTAAATTCAAGACTAGGTGGTGGGGAAGTGATGGAGTTTGTTTATATGTACAAGCCCCTAGCAAAGTCATTTACCTCTGCTTATAACTTGAATAAACCCACTTTGCTCTCTTTCATAAAGTTCCTTTCACCAAATCCTTGATGCTTATAAGGAATCTAATTTTTTTTGAACTTTTTCTCTAAAATGGATTTGAAGTCATCTGATACATATTTGATGCCTTCAGCAGGATCAGGAGATCAAGTGGTTTCCTTGGATCAATAATACCCGGTGCAGTAACTGATGCTTTGGATCCTGCTGATCATCAAATAATTCATAATGCTGTTCCTGCAGGGGTTAAAAGGTGAACTATTTTGTGGCTAAGCTGTTAGATTTAATGACTTAAAGGAAATTTTAAAAATTGGTTTTGGAACTCTGCATGTTGAAGTACTGTATTACTATAATTGACGTTCAATGAAATATTTAAATATTGATGGATATTGTATAACAAAAGTGTGTGCTGTAAGATAGGTGTGGGATTAGAAGAAAGAAAGGGTCGTATAGAAAGAAATGGGGAAGGAGAAAGAACGTAATAGGACAAACTAATTTGTGTGATTCTTATTTTTATTATTTAGAAAGCTTACTTTATAGTTTTGGGGATGTTTATTTGTCCGCATCTAGATGAGGATTCTCAGATTATAGTTGTATGGATGAGAATTTGCATATTCTATAAAATCTGGGTTTTGCCTTGCAGCCATGCAATAATTCGCAAGGTTGAAAATGTCAGAGACACCTCCACATCTGAAGTTCTAGCTTGTAGGTAAGTGCTTACTTCTTGGCCTTGCAGTATCATTCTTTAACGGTCCACCTGGAAATATTTTTCTTTGGTTGTCTCTGTCTCCTCCTTTCTCCCATTTGTTTCGTTTTGGCTTTTGTCTTCTTTAATTGAGTTACTGTACTGAGATCCTGCATGTGTGATGGAACTTTAAACTGATTGCTGGTAATCTGTAGCCTAATAAGTCACATGGATTATTGAATAAGAAGTAAAATATATGAATTTATTTATTTTCGTGTTTGTGTGATAGCATTCCATTCTGAGGGTCTTTCCAATTGGCTGTTGCTAAAGTGATTCAATACACTCTTGAGCTGATACATGGCTTCAAAGTGTAGTGATAATTTGTACAGGCTCACTGCTGCTTGAATGCTACTGGCCATCAATGCGAGGTTAGGGTAAATATATGAATCGTTGCTTGTTTGGTGGTCTTGAATTTTCTGGTTTATGTTGTAATTTTGCTTTATAGAGAAAACGGGTTCATTTAGAAAGTCTGGAATGAGAGGTATGTGCTCACCGTAATTGATTTTGAAGGTGCAAATGCTGAGTATTTCTCTTTGGCTGTAAAGTTATGAAAATCATTTGGCTTTAAGTCGTTGGGCAAAAAATTTATAAAACATCTATGGCAAAAACTGATGCAATGAGAAGTATATGGTCCTTCTAAGAGGTATGGCCGTTGTAGGAACTTGGTATGCAGTTTTATAGGAAGATATTCTTCAGTTGCTGCTAATTCCCATGTGTGAGAACTAAAATATTAAGAATCTATCGAACATCACCCTTTCAGAAACGCACTTTTTAAATTTTGCCATCCCAAAATTTCACAAATTTTCTGATATCTGCTTGCTAAAGTTGTCTTTGTTTTGTAATTTTCCAGGGCCATCATGTCTATAATAACTTATAATGGCTACTTCCAGGAATACAACTTAAGCATTGACGCTCAGAATGAATTATCTTGGACTTTAGGACGTGAATTCAATCTCTTGACGGTGACCCTGAATAAGGCCCTCAGCTCATGAGTGGAAAAATAAATTTCTGCAACTGCAAAGCTTGTCAAATTGGATGCTACACTATTCAGAAACTTTAAGCTTCTTCGGCTCCAGATATGAATATGTTATATGGAGGAAAATCTTATCTAACCCTTCCGTGGAGAAGATAGTGAATTAGTGATCTGATGTAATTATTACTCGTGGAAATGGTAATATATATGTATATATGTATGCGGGCGTTTGTTTATCTACTATTTAGGATTTGCAACGTTGTTAGCATTCTGGGCATGGGTGTGACTGCGGTCTGATCAATTATTTGTATAATATGATTCCGAACAAAACTAGGCAGATTTAATGATGAACAATCATGTAAGCATGAGAGGTATATTGCACGGTGGACTTTATTATTAATATATTTATTTATCTATTTATAATTGATTAGGTTTATTCATTTATTATAGATTAGATTTATTAAAAAATATTTCAGAGGAAAATGCGGAAAGTTTCTTTGAACTTTGGGGTTGGATTATTTAGAAATAGCTTCTAAACTTTCAAAGTTTGAAATTAAGTTCTTCAATTTTTTATATTTTAGAAAATAGCTTGTCTTGTCTATTTTTCTCTTATGGATATTAAATTATTTGCCACCTCAAAACATTCTCATAATTGATATGGCAACTTTTCATTTTTCCCAATGCTACAATGGCAATTACAGGAATGTTTAAGATGACAAATAAATTAACATTGTTAAAAGGAAGATGAATGGAAAGAATTATTCCTTGGAGTGTGACTGAAAACAATTTTTAATTTTGGAAATTCAGGAAATTATTTGTAAGTGGCCTAAAGTTTAAGAAAATTTTTTACTCTCTTTTTTCCCAAATTTTTAATATTAAATGACTCTAGATTGTGTGTAATTATCCTTAGCTTTTTCCTTCACTTTCTAAGGCGTGTGATTGTTTATATGAGATTGTTTATAAGTAGACTCTATCTACAAAAATATATATAACAAATAAATTATTAAAGACATGTTAACATTTCAAGTTTGTTTTTTTCATAAAATTCAACTTCAAAATATTTACATATTTATTTATATTTGGTTTGATCTATTTATCTTTTATAAACCAAATTTTCTAATAATTTTCTTAATATAAATTAACTCTAAATGGTGTGAACTCCTCGTTTTTTTTTTCCCTTCCTTACCTTTACTTTCGAACTGGTTCCTTTTACTGTATGATATGTCAAGTAAAAGATGTCGAGCAGCAATTGAAGCCATAGATAAAGATTTGGACAACAACCTTTTCAAGTCATGGAAAAAGAACGCAGTAACAACCCTCTCAATCATGTAAAAAGGGTTCAGTAACCCTTTCATACGTTCAAAACCTGAATTGGCTTATAATCTCAACAAAAGGTCGTACTTAAGGAATTATAAGGTGATAGTCAAGACAGAACAATTTCTAGCAAAAAAGACTCTGGCGCTTACTCAAAACATTGCTCCCATGACTACTGCATCTGTTTATATACTTGCTTCATTGGCTCTTGTACTCCATTTTACCTTAACCACCACCTCATCTTAAAGCTTGGCCGTTAAACTCATACATTCTGATTCTGTATTATTTCCAAACAATTCTAATACCACCATTTCAGACCACTTTGCGAGCATCACAAAAATATAAATCTCAGGCCTTGATAAGATGAGGCAAACTTCTCGTGATAATAATGACTATGAATCCAACCTTGTTCCTCACCTCAGATATGGTGTGCTCTTGGTGAATTTCTCCATAGGTGATAGTCCTGTGCCGCAACTCGCTGTCATGGACACCGGCAGCACCCTGACATGGGTTCAGTGCCTCCCCTGCACACCTTGTTCTTCCCAGAAATCCATCCAAATCTTTGATCCTCCTAGATCTTCCACGTATGCTAGCTTGACTTGCAGTGATTGCAGCAGCAATTGCAATGAGAATAACCAATGCCCATATAAGATAGAGTAGTGGCAGTGGCTCATCAGAAGGGATCTATGCAAGTGAACAACTAACTTTTGAGACCTCAGATAAAGGCATTGTGAGAATGCCTAGTGTGAAAGTCGGCTGCTGTCATAAAACCGAGAATTTTTCTGATCACTACGAAGAGATTAATGGGGTTTTCGGACTTGGAAGTGGCAGAGATTCTTTAGTACCAAAATTTGGTAAGAAATTCTCTTATTGCATTGGCAATGTGAGAGATCCCAATTATAAGTTCAGCAAATTGATCTTGGGAGACAAAGCAAACCTGCAAGGTGACCCAACACCTATAAATATAATCAATGGCCATTACTATGTGAATCTAGAAGGGAAAAGCATAGGTGAGAGGAAGCTTAATATTGATCCAAGAATATTTGGAAGAACAAGAGAAATCAACAGTGGGGTAAACATTGATTGTGGATCAGACCACACATGGCTTGCAAAAAATGCATATGAAGTTCTTAGTATTGAAGTTGAGAATCTCCTCCAAGGGGTTGTGACCAAGGAATAAGGGCAACCGTGGGGAATTGTGCTACAATGGGGTGGCAAACCGAGATCTGAGTGGGTTTCCTGTGGTGACATTTCATTTTGAGAAGGGTGCTGCTTTGGACTTGGACATGGGAGCATGTTTATACAGAGCTCAGAGAATCAATTTTGCATGGCTTTGCTTCCAGGAAACTATTTCGGAGATGACTATGAAAGCTTTACTTCTATTGGAGTGATGGCACGCGTCCGGATCCCCTGCTCATCCCTTCCCTGCGGCGCGCCTGCTTCTCTACAAAACAACGTTGTTTCTCGTCCTCAATCCTGACCGTTTGCGGAAGCAACGCTCGAAGATGCGACACGCGGTCTCATTAATCCAAACGGTGCCGTCTTCATTCGGATCTTGCTCTCCCCATTGCGTTGTGTTCTCAGATCAATTTTCGAATTTTGATTGTTGGAGATCCACAATGGTGAAACCGAGTTACTCTCGCTTGCTTCCTCAGAAATCGTCTTCGTCCACGCTCATCCTCACTTTGCTCGTGATGTTCACCTTCCTCATTCTCATCCTTCTTGCTCTCGGCATCCTCTCCGTTCCCAGTAATTTCGGTAGTCGCGATTTACCCAAAGCCAACGATCTTAACTCCATCATTCTGATTTTCTATGTTTGATGGTTTGAATTTTCTATTCTTGCTGTTAAGCAGAAGCGAAGGTGAAGAGGGAAGGGGAGAGCAATGGGTTGAAATAATATCATAGGAGCCTCGAGCTTTTGTTCATCATAATTTCTGGTGAGTTTAGCAAAAATAATTTGCTGCTCTATCGATTTTTGTCGGCATTCTTAATTTGAATCTGTTTTTATTTTGAATTTGGTTGTTGTCATCCTGAAAGGATGGTCTGCAATTATTTTAGTTATCAGCATAAACTAATGACTGTAAGTTTTGAGAATTGAGATGTCTGAAGTGAATGTAGATTTATTCATTATGGGCAATACTGCATCTGGACCAAATACATACATGGTTGCAAGGTAAACAGTATTTGTAGACTGATAAGTATTAGAAATTGTATATTATTTCAGAACTCGAGGCATGGTTATTTACCAATATGAATATATTATGTTGCCCAAATCCTTACATATGTTACACAATGAAGTAATTAAAATGGGTCTCATAGTGTACATGTGGAACTATTGGCAAAATGGTCCTGTGTTTTCAACCCAACTATTGAAAATTTGAAATATTTAACAAAGACAGTCAATACTATCATAAGAATGATTTATACAGCTTTTGAATGCCTAAAGACTCAGTCTTTGTGATAATGCTCTTTATTACATCTTTCTCCTCCTTTGTGCGTTTTGTTTTCTTACCCTGCCTTAACTCCTATATCTGTTATATAATTATTTTTTATGATACCTGCTTCCCCTGCCTTAACTCCTATATCTCTTTCCGCATTATCTATTTAATCTACTGGTTAACATGGAAAATTTAAATCTTTATTTCCAATGCATCAGTATTTTAATTTTAATTTTCTGTAAATACCCTAGTTGGAGTTAGTGACAACCTGAGCTTCTAATTAGTTGCATTGACTGGCATCAAGAATAGATGTATTCAAAATGCCTAAGCTGTTAGAAGAAGGCTGAGGAATGATTTTTGATATATGTGTCTGACCAACTCCTCACATGAAAGCCCTTTGAATTTGAATTGTGGACCAATCACATGCTTATGACACCTTGTGTTGAAATATAATCTGATTAGGTTGATGAGACATCATGAATTGAACTCCTGAATCCTGATTGCTTGGTGTCACAAAGGCTTTGATAATTGATACCATGTTAAGAACCAATTTTTCCTAATGGGCATCCATTTCTTGTCCAACGTTTTGTTGATTTAAGCATGTTAATGACTTAATGGGCATACTTGAATATGATCATTTATTAATCCTGGCACCATGAACTAACTGATCACCATTATGCTGACGTCTTATTGATCTTTATTGTAGTCAAATGTTTGTTTTTATACATATATTTTTCCCCCTTCTTTTCAGGTTATCTCTAAAATTATAGAAACATGCCGTGCACATGACTTCACGGATGTTGTCTTGGTTCATGAACATCGTGGTGTTCCAGATGGTTTAATTATTAGCCACCTACCATTTAGTCCAACTGCATATTTCGGATTACTCAATGTGGCAAGTGTTTGGTCTTTTGATATTTGGTATTGATTTTAGGAAGAAATGTGCTAATTAGTTGTTTTCCTATAGGTTACAAGGCACGACATTAAAGATAAGAAAGCTGTTGGAACCATACCTGAGGCCTATCCACATTTGATTCTTGATAATTTCTCAACTAAGGTATTCATATTTTAGTATGACATTTAATACTATATTTCATTGGTAAATCTAATTGAAATACCAAGGCATCTGGGTTGCAGTTGGTGCATCTCTAGCACCTCCTAATACCAGCAGGCCCTGGAATACTGTTGCATCCTGATGCCTACGGGTCCTCCACCATCATTTTGTCATATCTTACTGAATAAGGAAAAGAATAGGACCAAAATCTTGAATTAAATATCATGTGGATGTTAAATTAACTGATAAATGATGATGATGTGATAAAATTGACTTGAACATTCAGAAAACTTACTTGAAGGATTATGCTACATGGATGATATAAACTGTGTCTTACAACATACAGAGCATGGTGAATACAAAGTTTGACTACCCTTTATCTGAAATTAGATCTCATTGAGCAATTTGTTTGAACAGATCAAGAGAAGCTGGAGTAATATGATTCAACTATATTACAAAAAGAGTATCATGCAAGCACCAAGATTATTTCTGTTGAAAACCAAGTCATACAGCAAGTGACAACAAAGCATGAACTAAATAGGACAAAGACTTGTGAACTCAACAAAGCCATGATAGTTGCCTTCTTGTTCAACACAGCATCAACCCTTCAGAAAGGCTTATCATGTAATTGATTGTATCCTAGAAAAATAGACAAGAAATACAATTTAGTACTAGTGAAAAGGGACTTGTACAATGAACAACTAGAGATTTGTATTATAGTTTTAATGCAAAGAATAAGCACTTTTAGTTAATGTATGCTGTATCAAAGAATCCAATGTACATGAACATATTGATTTTAATAAAATATCACATTTCATTGCTATTTTTTTCGAATTATTTATAGCAAATTTACTTGTGCTTACTCAGTTATGATCATGCAAAATATCTCGACTAAGCTCCAGGGAATCAAGTGATGGAATGGGAGTACTTAGTGGTGCCTACATTAAAAAACAACATCAATCATATTATAATCATATAGTAGCAAGAATTAAACTATAAGTATTAAAGAATCCACTTCTTTTACCAATAACATCTCAGTGAAAGTAAGATTACTCTCAGTTGATTGAGGTGCAAATGGAGGCTGGAATGCAGGTGCATATGATAATTGAGGTGCGGTACTGGAGGTGTTACCTTGCATCTGATTGTCCTAAAAGAGATAATATTTATTAAAACTGTGAACATTAATTATAAATTAGAGACATGCATACTTTCATACCAAAGATTGGTTGTTCTGTGAATCTCGATTCGGTGATGTAGTTTGTCTTCTCTTCTTACTTAAACGCTCTACCCAACTTTTGAGTCGCTTCTTCTTTCTTATACCATCCCTCTTTTTGAATCCTTTTGCCTTTGGTGGTTCTGTGTTTGCAACATTGTCAGTGATTGGACTCTTTTGAGTTAAACAAATTTCAATTGCTTGCTTGCTCAACTCTAAAATCCCTCTATGTACAAATGTGAATGCTTCTGAACAATCAGCTACTTCAGCTGCTAATCTTATCATTATCGGACAAAGTTACCTATATCGTTGTGTGCTTTCTCTTCTAGGATCTGCTTGAACCTCATTTCCTTTAATATCATGTATGACACCACTCCTTGCATTTTTTGTCCACCTCTTGATGATATATTGGTCTGAGAGTTTTTTCACATCTTTTACATCATATACTTTCAAAGCATGACAGCATAGTATTTCATGAGTTTCAAATTTTCGACAGCTGCATGAAATTGACATGTCATGTGCATCAAGCTGGACTCTCCATTCTCCCTCTTCATCAACCATAGTGATGATGTAGTCAGACAGTGGATCTCCCTCATTCCTATGTTTGATACAAGCAGCTGCACATAGATCCCATTGTTCTTGAAATAATTCAAAGATAGGGGTTGTATAAACTTGAGAAAGTTGTCGTAGCATAGGGAAACTCTGTACAATCAATCGAGGTATTTTTTCCCATGACTCAAACTCACGTTTCAACTCATTATATCTCCTACCCTCTACAACCCGTTCAAAGTGCTTGAAAAATTGATTAATATCTAAGTCTGGTCTCGTCATGCTCTTAATATCTGCATTCAAACTTTCACTTACTTGTGTGCTTCGCATACCAAGTGTGAAAGTATTTTTCATATAACACCGCGTCCATTTCTCTTTTATTCTATAAATTGAGGTTAGCCAAGAGTTTTCATGCACATCATAAGTAGAAAGCAACTGGATTCATGCTTCTTCAAATCGACTCTCCTCTTCATACTGAAACATGCACTTTTTAAAATCACTTAGAAAGTTTGTTTCTCCCTTCATCAAATTTCCCATATGTTTCATGCCATCTTGCATCAAATGTCACGTGCATAAACCATGTTTTGTCTCTGGAAGTACTTCATATAATGCTCGTGCCATTGCTTGATCTTGATCAGTAAAAACTGTAAAAGGCTTTTTTTGTTTGTGAGCCTCCAAGAAAGTCTCTAATAACCACTTGAATGACCCTGTTGTTTCGTCATATAGCAGTGCAGCTCCAAAAATGACCACTCCTTTATAGTGATTAAAACCTGAAAGTATAGCTAGTGGTCTATGATCACGATTAGTATTATATGTAGTGTCCATTGATACCACTTCACCAAAATAGGCATAATCAAGCAACATTCTAGCGTCAGCCCAGAAGACATTTGTAATCTGCTCCTCCATATCCATTTGATAGGCATAATAAAATGAGGGATTTTCTGTTAACTGGCCCTAAAAGTAGCCCAACAAACATCCAGTTTCTCCATATACCATGCTTCTTTGCCTCTTGGTCTTCAAGTAATTTTTGGCATCTAATTGGGTGTAGCCAAGATTAGCTCTGCCTCCGACGTGAATAGCCATAAGCTCAAAAGATGATTTCTGTTGAAGCCCAGAATCTTCCGCCAAATCAATCTCGTGAGCTTGAACTTCTGTTAATTTGCGTTGGGAAGCCAACATGTGGACCGTTTCTGGAAGATGGAGTGGATGATTATGCTCTTCAATAAAAGCATTAATTCTATATTTTTCATCAACTCGTGTGATGCACATCCTTGCTCTACAATTGGTTCTAGTTTCTGGACGGTGTGTCTTAAACTCCCTTTTATCTTGTTTTCGCACACCTTCTTTAGAACAAACATATCTGTATGTTATTATTTCCCCGTCTTTCTTACTTCTGGTAAAAGTATGTTTCCTTGCTCCAAATTCGGTTCGGCCCGCATAAGCAACCCAAAATTTTCATGCTTCCTCTAAATTATCAAATTCTAAACCGACTTTAGGGATCAAATTACTCTCCATATAATGATTCCTGAAAATAAAAAGATAATAAAGTTACTTAAAAAATATCAATATGCTAAAATAAATATTATTTCAATAAAAAAATAATTAAAGAAATATGCTTAAAGAAGTAAATGGATAGCTAAAGTAGAACAATATACATAAATTTTAAATAATATTAAACTTTAAATACATATATATATATATATACTTTAAATATATATAAACTTTAAATCTATTTACACAAATGAAATATATATTTACATTATATATATAAACTTTAAATAATGGCGTTATCTTTAAATATATCTACATATATACACTTTAAATATATATAAACTTTAAATATATTTACATATATATCTACTTTATATATATATATATATATATATATATTATCTTTAAATATATCTACATATATATATACTTTAAATATATATAACGTTTAAATATATTTACATATATATCTACTTTATATATATATATAAACTTTAAATATATTTTTATATATATCTACTTTATATATATATATATATATTATCTTTAAATATGTCTACATATATATATACTTTAAATATATATAACGTTTAAATATATTTACATATATATCTATTATATATATATATATATATATAAACTTTAAATAATATTAAACTTTAAATATATTTACATATATATATATATATACGTTAAATATATATAAACTTTGATTATATTTACACAAATGAAATATATGCTTTAATATATATATATATATATATATATATACACATCCAGACGCAAATGGGACGCAAATGGGTGGAGAAGAAAATGTACAGTTGGAGTTGCAATATAATGGAGAAAATGCTTCAGACAAGGGAAACAATCAATATAAAACACTGAAGAAGCAACGTTCAACTTGTTTGGAAGCCTCGAAAGAAAGCACCGGAGAAGCAAAGCATGGAAGCCTCCACTGGTCCAGCTTCCCACCTCTTTGGAATATCAGAAAATGCTGAAAGATGGTGATTTCCCGCGAGTGCACTGACGTTCAGAGCTTCCGGTGTAATTCAGCCTCGTTCTCAATGAATCAACAGTCAGGATTGCGAGAGATGGACGTCTGAGATCGCCCCTGACGCAAACTGATCGAGACGGCACCGTTTGGATTAATGAGACCACGTGTCGCATCTTCGAGCGTTGCTTCCGCAAACGGTTAGGATTGAGGACGAGAAACGGCGTCGTTTTGTAGAGAAGCAGGCGCGCCGCAGGGAAAGGATGAGCAGGGGATCCGGACGCGTGATGGCACAGCAGAACTATAACGTAGGTTATGATTTGAGTGGAATGCGGCTGTACTTTCAGAGAATTGACTGTGAACTTCTTTTGGGGTGAATTTTTTTTACAAAAAAATAGTTTCTCTTTTTCCGCTTTATATTTCCTCAATCCAACGTTAACAAACAGTTTGATCTTGTCTATTACAATTTCGAGAGTAGAGAAGAATTTTGCGTGCAGGTATCCTGAAAGCAGCAAATCGTGCCCCATCTATACGGAGAAAAAAAAAATCTCAAAATTACTAGCCTCAGAACTACTCTGTTTTTTGTGATGCAATCTTTACTAATGAATCATTTGATACACAAAATTATTAAGTATAAAAATGAAAAGAGAATAAAAATATAAATGTGAATAAAATGAATGACAAATGTGTCTTATACCCTACATTAATAAAATAATAATAATAAAGATAAATATTATTAAATAATAATAATAGGAATATAATAGATATTGCAAAAGAAAAAAAAATGGTCTCTACCTCTCCCTTCTCCAATCAGTTGGCACCTTAGACTTTGAAGAGCCATTTCTTATACTATAATAATGTCTTACATTTCTTAATATACTAAAGACAGCATCTTTTATATATATATATATATATATATATATATATATATATATATATCAATTTATCAAATACAAGTTTCTTGATTATCAAGAAACATCCAATATCAATGTCCCAAGGTTTCTACAATATATTTGATCATATGAATTTTCATGTTTTGGCGCTTCTAACATCCCTCAAATTTTCAGGTCCATGTCTTGTTTCCAAAAATAAGGTCAAACTCATTGTTTTCAGTCATTCTACAGCATTTAACCTCCAAAATGTTTCAAGTCATCTGACCATCTAGGTTGACAGTTCTTTCAGCAGCTCACACCTCTTGATCTCTTGCAGGTTAGGTTTTCCATGTATTTTCCAAAGCCATGCCAGCAGAATTCTCGTTTTCTATCTTTGGGTGGAGGGGCGTACCAGAAGTGAATTATTTTCTACTACATGGGAATAAAACTCAGACTAATTAGCAACTTGTAGTCGCAATAACTTGAAATCCAGTTAATCTTGATTTCTTGGGTAATCTTCTCTAATTAAGCGTACACTTCAAAGTTCAAACAAACTATCTAGTTCTTGTCTTGACAAACTTAGCTCTGGACGCCTTTTTCTCCATCTTTTCTCTCTTCTTGCGGGTCTTTTCATCTTCAAATGATTCCTAATTCACCAAAGGCACGAGATTGAAGTGAGTACAATTTTTTTTTCTCGGAGGGGGTCTTGAAAGAGGAACTTAATTAAGAAAGAGGACATACCCCTGAACCTTGTGGCAAAAATCCTTTAATGAAGCCAAAGGATTGGTATATTCCAAAGGCTGGTATCTGGCAAGAGTCAAGAAATGAGTAACGATGTTACTGACTACACCCATCAATTTGTATATGCTAATAACAGACAGAAGCCTCTCTGACATGCCCTTGCAGGAGATATTGTATAATTTAGTTACGTATATTCTTGTCTACAACTCAATTCAGATTGGGGTAGTTTTATCTACTGCTGTATAATTCCTTAAAAATTGGAGCGGATTGTGGGTTATGAAAATGTGAAGATAATTCAGCTATTGTCAGAATTTCCTTCCTTTAATTTATTCATTTATCGTGACCCCAAGAGAAATATTCACTAACATGGTAGTACGGACTAAAATGGTATTCCCACATCAAACATCAATTTATAATTCATCTATTAAATTAACACCCTTATTCTGAAGTTAATTTCACTAGTTTGATGTCAAATGTCTTCTTTTATTGAAACTGTGACCTCTAAAACCTATTAACATAGATTTGGACCCTTAGAAAAAAAAAATCAAAATTCAAGAAATTCCTAAGATATCTGATCTCTGGATACTACATGACACAGAATTTGCACAGAAGAACACCAGAATAATACAATATTCACATATTGCTTTGGCATACTCATCTTAGTTCAATGACTGGATTAATTAATAAATCACTAAATCGCACTATCTTTCAGTTGCCTCCTCCCTTTAGCGATCTAGTCCCACCGACTACAAGTTTGTTTCCCTCTGGCATACCAAATTTAGAATCGAGTTTAGAATGTGCTTATAAAGTATAAACCCTTATCTGACCACAAAGTGACCATCAATTCTAGAAGAAATAACTATCTTCTACTTAACAGAGCTAAGATTACAATGTTTGGTGAGGTTTCCCAGTCAGATTATAACAGTCATACATACAAAAAGTATTACGCCATCATGGTGCCTAAGTGCCAACATAGCCAATCAATGGCTTACTCATGAGCAAAGGATCTTACCACAAGATATGTGTACCAGAATTTTCCAGAGATGATGGACATGACTTGCACAAAGCATGTAATATAGATCACATCATGTAAATAGCTGCAAAAGATTTACCCAAAGTAAGTCACGAACATATATCCAACATGAAATTAAAAGAGCAAAATTATAAGGAATTTGTTTCCAACATAGCTAACACCAATATGAGGTAAAGAATTAATGTCGACTTAAGAAATCCCAGGAACGAGGATTCATAACTTCCCTAGACCTATGAGAACAACTGAATTTGTAAAGAAGATGGTAATTGACATATTCATCAGTAATTTGAGTAGGCAACCTGAAGCAGACACATTGCATGCAACAAAAGGACTAAATATTCCATTCGTTTAACAATCAAATCTGACAATCATTTACTTCAGAGATCTAGGAATTCAAATTTGTTTTCATCTCCCCCAAAAAAAAAATTTGTTATGCCCCAGATTAGAGTTCATAGCAGAAGGACTTCAACAGCTAAAACCAATTTTAGAGGAAAAAATATTAGCACTGTGAGTCAAGTTATGTACAACAACTCAACAAGGTACTGCAAAGGGACTTCATTTTAACCCCAACTTTATATTAAGTTATCTATGACTAATAATTTCACTGAGGTGAAAATAAAGAACTCAGTGGTGAGTGGAAATCAACATTAATGAGTGATGCTGATAACGTTATCCATCCAAGGAGCAGCACACAACTAATCCAATACATAAAAATCATAATAATATGAACAAGACAAAGACATACCCACAAACTCCACCCGTACTCATATCAAACCCACCATCTAAAAGCTCACCATCATCAGCATAAGAAGGCTTTGCCATTTTAGCAAGTTGTTGATAGGGAATAAAATACGCTAGAGATGTCACAACCAGGCCAATCCAATGCTTCCAGGTGAAAGACGAATGGAAGATCAACATCCTTATCAACACATAGATAACCTACTTAAAAGCAAAATAGAGCATGAAAGAAACAAATTAAGTCAACAAACAAAAAAACTAGATTGACAAAGGTTAATATACTAGTAACTAAATTTGAGGAGAAAGGAACTTGTTCATATTCATCTGGGATGCTCATAAATCATAATTCTATGCTGATCACTAATAGTCATGTCTAAGGCCCCTTGTCAAGATACTCTAAATTTTATCACTCAGCTTGTCAATATAGATTATTAAAACTCAATAGGAAGCATATATCTCAAAAAATATACATGTATTACACCGAAAAGGTCTTCAGTGGATAACAACCCAACGAAAGGTCTAAGAGGTTCACTGCTTGTCTTTGTAAACATAGAATATAGAGCTCAGAGTGGCAAAATAAACTTGCAGGGTTACTTTCGGACATAGTATGCATATTTTTCCTTAATAGAATCAAAAAATGATTTCAGTAAATTATTTAAAAAAAAAAAAAGGTTAGCTCGGTAAGTTGCAGAAATAAGTAGAGGGTGCTAACCAAAGCTTGCAGAATGTAAACTTGCAAAGTGTACATATTCGTCTCCCAATACAACAAAATAATATCAACCCTCAGTTATATAAGCAAATTATCAGAATGCTCTTCTGGGTTGCAAAAGTAGTAAGCAGAGGGGGAGGATAACCAACACAAAATAAGTTTTGATACAACAGAAATCTCACATCCGACAAGAACACTAGCAAACCCCAAAAAAAAAAAAAAAAAACTTAGAACTACTTAACAGCGCATGGGCTAGAAATAAATTCCAATTTTCCCCTTCCTTTGTTTTACCGGATGACTAAAGAAAGAGATTGATTGAGATAAAAGGAAATGAAGAAAGGGAAGTGAGTGATGGATCCTAAAGCATGTGAGACGAAACGGATGCGTACATTGCAGGCGATGATGATAAGGTGGAGCCTGGACATATGTCGAGCGTTCTCTTCCTTGCGTTTCTTGGCGCCCTGATTCGCCATATCTGCCTGTGTCAACGAAGCCCTGCTTGACCTTGCAGCAACCGTGAATCTCAGCTAACTCAACAGCGGGGGCTTCAAAGCCAGAGCGAAGAAGATGATGCCTCTGATCGGTTGGTTGAGAATTTTATTTTGGGCCGCTAAAACTTGGACTAAAGAATTGGGCTTTATAACTTACCCAATAATTACTACCCAGTAGACAATGGGCCTTTGGGCCATCAATTTTACTAAGAATCTCCAATTTCAGATAAGGGTGTATATATAGGTGGCTTAATTTTATTTAAGATGCTAATTTAATCTTTTAAGTCTAAAATTTTAAAAATGATCACTTATCTTCGATTTTATGCTATAAGTGCTTTAAATTATTAAGTCTATTAACTCAATTGTTATTGAGATAGTTCTATGTAATGATTTTTTCAATTGCCTTATAACTTTTTCTTTGTAACCTTTTTGTTAGGTTGATTTAGGTTCCAACCTATAGTTTTAAGAAACTGAATAACTAATAAAGCCAATAGCCACGTGAGACCTTATCTTAGCAATGACTAAGTTGAAAGACTTGATGATGTAAAGCAGACATAGATGAAATATAAGAGAAAAGATTATATTGACAAATTTCAAATATAAGAAACTAATTCAAAATTTTAAATAAAGTTATAGGATTAAAAGACTAATTTAACAAAAACAAAATAGGAGAAGATATATTATATCATTTATACTAAAGTCTAATAATAATTTTAATACATCAACTTTAAAATGTAATAAAATATCTTCTTGCTCTTAAAAAAAATAATATGCACTCTCTTTGCCTCATTTAATGTGAGAGAAGGAAATCTTTTTTTTGGGGGGGGGTCTATGAAAGACATATATATCTCAACTATCTAGTTATTAAATATTATTCTTACATGATTTGGTCAATAAAAATTTTTTGCTATTTATTAATCTCCTTATCAAATTAAAAAAAAAAAAGAGTAAATGCACATATTCTAAAGATTAACTAGTATCAAATTAATAATTTTTAAAATTAAATTTTATATAAATAAAATTTATAATTAAATAATTAAAACATTTTTTTAAGAAAATTACTTCGTTTTGTGTTGTTTAAAGTTGAGAGGCAAAAATGTATTTTTAAAAAATAAACTCAGAATCTTTGTAATTGTATTTTTTATAATTGCATGTCGGGGATGTTTTTGAAATGAAGACAAATTGCGTGTTGGGGCTTGAGCTGAAAAAGAAAAGAAAAGAAACCGCGCATGACAATGACATTGCGGCAGAATATACTTTGGGAATCTCCATTAGTGGTGTGCTTTTGTAATCGATCATATTATTGTGCACACGTCATTCAAAAAATCCTCACCCATTCGTTTAATTAAATTGTACTTTTTCCTGTTCGTACCATGTTTAATAAAGGTGTTCATCCTTGCTTTTTTTTTTTTATGCTGAAAGAAATCAATTAAAAAAGTGAATAGGAATATGCCATTTTTTATATAAGGAAAACGACTAAAATAATTATTAAAAAATGTATATATAAATTTTTTATATTTTTACTACTAAAATTTTTAATTAAAATATAACAATTAAACTATATATTTATTCTAATTTAATTAAAAATTATATATTTATTATTTAAGAATTTGATAATAAAAATATAAAAAATTATATTTAAAGACTAAATCTAAGTATAATTCTTTATACATCAGGTTTTTCAATAAAAGCATAACAAATATATAGCTCTTTAATAAAAATATAACAAGTATATAATTTAATTAGAGAATCATATAATTGTATAAAAAAACTACACACTCATCATGTTATAATTAGAGAATTATGTACTTATTATATTTTAATTGAAAATTTTGAAAATAAGAATATGCATATAAATTTTTTGCTAACTCTAATCCTTAAATATATTACATTTAACACATTTTAATCTTAAAAATAAAGTCAACTAATATTGAGAAAAATGAAAGTTGTAGAAAAATAACAAAAACTAATAATAAAAGAGAATTTTTAAAAAGAAAGGTAATAATTTCTTCAATCAATATATCAATAGAAATAAAGTTGAATTCTTATGAAAATCAAATAGAAAAATGGAAATTTTAATCCTATCATAATATTCCTGTGAGATTATATATTATCAAGCTCAAACATGGTTGATAATAATTTTAAATTACTATTGTAATTATATTTACATTTTAATTTAATATAATTAAAACTAAAATTCTTCCTTCCATTTTGTATAATCACTTTATTTATTTGTATTATTTTTCAAAAATAAATTATAATAATCTTTATTAAATTTATATTATTTTTTATTTTAAATAAAGGAAGCTTAAGATAGAGATTAATGAAAATTTTTCATTAAAGATCTGTGATATTAATGATATCATGTAAATCATTTACCAAAGTAAGACATTGTATTTGATTTTAATAAATTGAGTCAATTACATTAATACATTCTTAGATTTGATTAAATTATTTTTTATATCTTTTTGAACAAGCGTTATTTGAATTATTCGTGAAATTAAATTTTCATGTAATATAAATTTTTAAAAAATTGAAATTATATAATTATTTTTACTATCACATTAAAAAATAAAAGTATAATTTTATACTATTTAAAAGAGTAATTTATTGAGAAAAATAAATTAAAAAGCTTTATAATAGATGTCAAATATTAAGCAAACTAGGTGTAATATTTAAAAAAAATTATATATGATTTAACCAAATTACTATTGGCTTTATTAAGTTAGCAACTCTTTGGTGTGAGGAATAATTTTAGTGAGAGTGAAGATGAAAATTGAAATAAAAATAAGCTTTGATGAAATGAAATTCTATAAGCATTTTAACACACACACACACACACATATATATGGAAAAAGTAACAAAATATTAATATAACTAACAGACAAAATATATTCCTTATATATATATATATATATACACATACTAGATATGGAAGGGTATACTTTTTTTTTTCTAAATTTATTGGATGTAATGGGAGGTATAATTTTAAAAAAAAATTGTTGGACAGGGAGGGAGGACCTCTATGTCTTAATTTATTTTATATATATATATATATAATGAGATGCTATGTTAATGGCTTTGTGTCCTAATTTTTTTTAATATAATTTATATTAGTTAATGCCATTGAATGCAAAAATATAGTATTCCACATTCAATGGCTTCTCTATAAATTGAGTAAAATGCTTTGTAATTTTTGTTCAAATTTTCTATTTAGTTTGTTTCATCTTATTGACTGGTCTCTCTATTTCAATTTGTACATAGTTTTCTTCATTTTTTCTATTCAATTTCTTTCATCTTCTCTCATTTCTTATCTTTTATTTTCCTTAGCAAAACATTGCAATAATATATTGTGATAAGTATTAAATATATTTGTGGTCCTATATTATTTTTTCTATTTTTGATACAACAAATTGTATGTTGACAAATTACTTTAACATAATTATTACCAACAGAGATTGTGTGAACTTATCTTATTCACAATGTGATCTATGAAGGTTAAATTTATCATATTTTAGTATGTTATAGATGTGGTCCTATACCATATATTCTACTTGTAATCTAAAAAATTTTATTTTGAGTGATTACTCTTGCATAATTATTACTTAAAAATATTATCTGAACTTATCTTGTGTAATTTGTCTTATGCGAAGGTCACTTTTTTTACATTATGGATAAATATAAAGTGTTATTTTTTATATTATTAATTAGTTATATAAATTTATGTATATATAAAATTTTACTTTATTAAATATTAATATGTCTTGTATAATAAGAAATTTAATTATTACACATTGAGATGTTCAACATAAATGTGTTTTATATGTGTTTACACATAGATATTAAGATAAGAATTACAATAAGTAGAAGAAAGGGGATTATATACATTTATACAAAATGAAAAAAAATTATAATAATGAGAAGACAACTTTTATATATGATAAACCAAAACTATTAAGAGTAACCCTAACATCAATCTTAAATAATTGAAAGATGTAGTTGAGGAAAAGTTATGACTTGAGTCAAGACATTTTGTATTCGAGTTGGTATATCAATATCTACAATTGTTTAATCTAACTTGGTATTTGCATAACTTAAATGTCTAATCGATGTGGCAAGCAAATTAGCACTTTCCAACCCAGTTAAGGGTGCCAAAATTGTGTGCACACATCTTTACTAATAACACGGGCCTGAGTATGGCAGAGAATAATGTATATGGATTGTTAACAATTCCATCTATAGGTCAAATTGATAAACCTAACGAACAAGCCTCTTTTATTAGCTCCCACCTAAGAGATATCCACCTAATTGGAATATAACTTTTCAGTACCCCACAAATGTCATCAATTAACCACCTATCCCAACCAAATTCGTCTAGACTATTAATATGTAATACTAGCCCTTGGAATTTTCAAGATGCCAGAAGATATAATGGATGAGTATAAGGCTAAAGATAAATATGATATTCTATCAAATGCCAGTGAGTATGTAGATGATGATATCGATGGTGATGATATTGATAGGGATCCGTCCATTCCATTAAACTAGTATTATGATAAGACATTTACCTTCCTATCATAAATTAGCATGTATGCTACAAATGAATTTGAGATGCTCAAAATGGAAGGGCCTTTTGATCTAAATGATGACCAAAAGATGTATGTTGGCATGGGATTTCCTAATAAGCACTTAATGAGCTATGTGATGAAGCTTTACTCAATAAGCATAGACCACATATTTAGAATGCATCAATCATTAGTTAAATACATTAAGTACTGTAGTTTGGAATGCAGTGTTTGATGTAATTAATGAGTAAAAACATGCCAATTGGAGGGAAAAAATGACTGGTAGATCATGAAGTACACAAACTTACATACATATGTATCCTTTATGTTATCACAGAATCACCAGAAAATAGACTCCAATATAATATCATTGTATATTATATTGATGGTAATAGAAAATCTCTCTATTTCTAAGTGTGAAGTTATTAAGAGAATGCATAGTATCCTCGGATATATTATATCTAACAAAATAGCATGGTTTGATAACCAATAGGCAATTGTGATCACTTATAAGAATTAGGAGCGATCATATGTCATTCTATCGAAATGATTTTTTGCCTTGCAACACTTTAATTCAAGTTTATATTTTAAAAATGTTAATAATGACTACCCACAGACAGGATCAAATATAGAACCTATGGTTATATTCCATAAAGTGTTCTAGACATTTAAGCCTTACATTAATGTGTTTAATAACTTGAAACCAATTGTCTAAGTTGATGTCATATCTTTATATGGAAAGTACAAGGAGACATTGCTAATTACAAGCTAGCAAGACAAGATAAAAAAAGTTGTTTCCTTTGCATTTGCCATTACAAAAGGGAAAACACATAAGAAATAAGGGTGATTTTTCAATAACGTCAGGTGGCGAGTTATGCCAAATAAGCAGAACATTTGTTTAATATCTAATTAATATATAGAAATATTAACAGTCATTGCAAACCCATAATATAGTTAGCAACCACCCCACATATCATCACATATTTTATTTGCGGCATGTTGCAAGTGATACAACATCTAAGAATAAGTAGTTGAAAAAGTTCATCAGCATTGGGTATTTGAATGAGTGCCACTTGGTTGACAAATAATTGGCACAATTACAACAATTGCATATAGAGGCAATAAACTAGGTAGAAAACATATCAAAGAGCAAGTGTTCGCGTGCGTATAATGTGAATGGGCATCACTGGGGGCATATAACAATGAACTTGATTAGGTGTATAAATATCATCTTTAAAGATGTTAGGTTCTTGCCCATAATTGGTTTGGTCAAAGTAACCATGTATCAGTTGAATAAATATTACGTTGAGCAGGCATAAATTATATTTGCAAAAATGTAGTTGGACGACTTGTTTTTCAAGGATATCCAAAAAAAATTTCTCTGAGAGTTATAATAGCAACTGCCTTATCGATATACGATTTTGATATAAGGTCGTCAAAGTTTGAAATTGAGGATCCATAACCCTTGAACAAATAATATAAGCAAATTTGTAAGGTCAATCTTATGAATTAGATATGTAATTGTAGAGAGTTTTAACTACAAAAACATATTTGTCAACATGTCTTCACAACATATGCCAAGGTCTATATTGACCTGTTACAGTTTGTACACAATGCCTTTTAGTTAGAGACTATATTTAATGCACATATGATTAAGTTTCGCTAAATAGAAGGAAAAATTTATTAGCCCCACATAAATGGACTTTGATCCATCCTTGACTCTTCAATGATTTGTGAGAAAGGGCAACTTAAGTTATTGTGAATACAAAATAAGATGAATTGGCAAGATAGTTCCTGGGACCACCAAAGATATAGTTATGCAAACAGATTGAATAAAACCATACTACTTACCCCTCCCATCAGCCATGTAGATGGTTATAGTTATAAAATTAAATTATATATGACATACATTTATTTTGAATTACATATCACTTGTATTGGAATTGAATTGAATTGACTTATTAATGAGATATGTTTGAATTGACTTACTAATATTTTATAATTTAATTAAATGACTTATGTGACAAAAATTAAATAAATTGCTTGTGGTATGTATTTGTGTTGAATTATTTATGACAGATATTTTAGTTTCTGCAATCTATAATGAATATTCTCACAACATTATCAATCTAGGACCAAAAGATGATTCCCTCTTCTACTTACCATCTTGCCATATCTTTTCAGGCTATTTGGCAAGGACAGGCAAGTTAAAAATCTCATTATTTTTTGATGGTTTTATTAACATTATGATAGCACCTTCCCTATAATAACACAAGATGATAAAATTTTATGCATATGCTAAATCACATAGGAAAATCATATATTTCATCCCCTACTTGCAAGTGTTCCATACTTCGTATAGGCTAGTTTATGTGGTGTCTCGAACTTAGACATTTCGACATCCCTAATGTTAGTCTTGGTTGAGAGACGGTGACTAGAGACATACATTTTTCACCTTATCAGGGATAAGTGTACAATTATACTACAAGACATGCCCATACAGTTAGGTCTACCATGTATTGGGGATGCAATATCTAGACTAACAAACTTCAATTGTATACAATGAATTATTAGGTGTGACACCACTATAAGGGATACTAAAAGAATAGAGTTTAAGTGTTCTTTAGCTCACATAAACACTTATGAACCTGTCGAATGACATAAATGATAATATCGTTGACAATTCATACAAGCATACATCCTATGCTTAATTGGGGAGTACTTGATGCCAAACAAAATACATAAAATGATGTTGATGTGGCTTCCATTGCTCTCGACTTTGAGGGGGTTAGTTAGCATAGTTAAAGTTCAATAGTGTTGGCCCACTTATATTAATAAAATGTGTAACGTTTGACCCTGCTTCAACGATAAAGTTAACATAAGTGGTAGCTTAACCCTACTTCATCCATACATATGGGATCAATTCCCTCACCTTACTCCATGAAGACCCTCACAACTTAACCTGTAGATAGATATCTATCCCATTAGGCTATCGTTAGGTTTTAGATATGAACTAATATTTTTGTATAAATCTAAACTTGTTAATAATACATAGATTAGCATGTGTTCTTATGTCTCCCATAAGTGATGGCATGTCTCACAGCATTCTTAATTGACCACAGAGGCTTTACAAGAGTATAGGATATTGCTAGATCAAATGAAGGATAATAAGATTTTTAGCCTAAGATTTACCTGTTTGTTCATGGACACATTAACAATTTTCTATATAAGTAGTTTAGATCCCATACAACTCACTAGATGTCCTCCAATTAATTCTTGAGTATTGTTTGGCAATACTTGATGTTTAGTATGCATCTGTCTCTTTCTATGCCTCTAGATTGTTGAGTGGCATCACACTAACCATGTTCTTTACCAATTTAGTAAAATGTAGTATATCCTTAAGAAAGCCATTCAGCATAGGATCATTGCATACACTTCAATTAAAAAAAAAGGTTCACAAAGATTAGCAGCAAGAGCACATAGTGTTTATCATGACATGAAATTGATGGGCTCACATGGTGGTATAGAGTGACCTTGAGGATAGACTTATGGATCGCACTTCAAACTATATGGAATGGTATTAAAAACATACACAATGGTGGATCCATCTTACTTGTGGTTTCTAAGGTTTTATAGTATGATTTTACCTATTTTTATCTTTACATTTTCTCTTCTTTATATATTTATTTTCTCTAAACATTTAATGATTAGTTTTTCATTTCACAAGCTGATGTATTGGAGGATCTATACTAGTTTGTTATTACTGATCCTCCAACACTAAGTTATGGCGATTTAAGGCAAAGGGCAATGGTGATATTCAAACCATACTGTGTGCCCTAGACAACCATTGGGATATTCTTGTCTTCCAACTTGCTTTATCAATCTACCTAGATCTCCAAAGCCATAGGCTAGACTAGGAAAAAAAATGCTATAGGGTCATTTCATTTAGAGAACTGATGTTTAGTGGTGATATTAGTGAAGTAGATGCAAGTGCATCATCATATTATCTTACACAGCAACTCTAACGCAAGGAGATTTTGAATGTGTTAGTGTTTCTTCATTTTACCATTTATAGATGTTAGAGGTGGTGGTATGATTTCCTTTGCACCTTCTTATTAAGTCAATGGCTCTGTTTCTCTAAATGAAGTCATCCTTTTCTACGCCAATGACAAAATAAATTTAATATAGTGGGGTACCACTTATATCATTTTTTTACATAATTATTTATAGATCTATTTGCTTTTAATACTTAGTACGCCAATGTTTTTTTTGAATATTGGGAATCATCCTACCAATTTCAGTGGGGCATTTTCACCTTAAATAAATTAATTTCACCTATTTAATCCTTTTATGACACTTGAATTCTTGATCAATTCATAATTGGATAGAAAGTGAATCGTTCAAAGAAAAAGAAGATTATAATGATGACAAAAAAAGAAAATAAAAAAGAGAATGAAAAAGAAGATGCAAACAGCTAATACAGCGCCAACCACAATGAATCAGATGAAGGCTTCAATGTAAAATAGGGAGCTATTACAGATGATAGCTGGTATCACTTTTTTCTTTTTCCTTCTTGCATTTCAATTTTTATGTTTCTTTATTTTGACTTTCATATTATTAAATGATACTTTTAAGTCCATTTTGTAATGTACTTATTATTTTCTTATTCAGCCAACATAAATTTACATTATAATCAATTAAGAACTTAATCAAAAATAAATATGTTAAGTTATAATTTAACTTAAATAAGTAATATTTTTTTAAAAAATTAATTAAAAATTTAAAAATTAATTTAAATAAATAATATTTCCAAAGAATGATAATAAATTAAAATTTTTTATAAATAAAAAATTAACAATTTTTTTATAAAAATTAACATTTAAACAAAAATTTAAACAAAATGTTAAAAGTAGTTTAAAAAAATAAATTATATAAAAAATTGGTTTCACATCCCATTATATATAAAAAAGAAATTAAAATTGGAAACTTGGACATTCCAATAAAAAAATAAATTATATATATATAATATGTTTTAGCAATTTGTTATATTAGGGTTTTATTTTTGTGTGTGTTTGTACGCATTTGTGTATGTCAAAAATTCAAAATTTATCACTCATAATTATATTTGATATATGAAAATAAGTGAGAATGTTTTTTATTTTATTTTAATGTTTGGTTGAGTTAAAATAATATAAGAGTAGAAAGAAAAATTGTGAAAAAAACCATAATACATATTATATATATATATATATATGTATGTATGTGTGTGTGTGTGTGTGTGTGTGTGTGTGTGTGTGTGTGTGAAAGGGCAATTCAACAATTTACCACATCATTTCCACAGGAAGCAACATTCCATAATATATATATATAAAATACCAATTTCCAAATAATTAGAATGAAAGTATTGTTCGAACAACCAACCAAATGTGTATAAATAAGAATTTCCTTTTTATTTCCAACTCTACAGTAAAAGATGCTGGCTACCAAATGGAATATTAGGATTTTTGATAGGCCCTAATAAATATGTGGCATTATTGGCAATGGATGACCGTCCAAATTTCAGTGATTGTGTAAAAGATACAATTTACAGGGGATCGGAAAATGCTATAAAAGGAAACGATGGCGACCCAATCCTATTTATCGATGAACAAAAATTCTTAATCCTTATTCTCAATTAGACCAAAAACGTCAATCCCGTCTCTCAGTTTAACAAAAAGAAGTCAAAACTTCACAATAAATAAATAAATAAATAAAACGAAGTAAAAAGCCATTGACGTCGATATAATTGTGTCTTGGTTACATAATTGTGTCTTGTTTAACCTGATTCATTCAATTCAGGATCAGAGGTAGCTAGCTGATCGTGTCTTGTTTATATAATTGTGTTTTCCAATCTCGCGAGAGTTCCGAATTGTACACACACACACCCAAAAGTTAAGCCTAAAATACCAGGAAGTTACTCATAATCCCTCATAATCACTTCTATCCCAATCTCTCTCTCTTCTTCTTTCGAGGGGTCCCCTGAATCCTTGGTAAGTTTTGTTCTTGCAACGTCACAGAGATAGAGATATAATTGCACTTTTGTTATTATTATTTATGAATCCCCTTCTTGATTCTTTGCTTTTGTTTTGCCCAATGAATTACTGTTAAAAAATTCTTCCAGTTTTGTGGGAGGTGTTTTTCTTGATTCTGGTTCATTTGTTTTTTTTTTTTTGTTGACTTTGATGTCATTTTTCCCCCAGCTTTTTCTTGTTCTCTTCCATTCTTTGATTAAATAAAACTTCCCCCTTTTTTGATATTTTCCTAATATCCTGGATTAAATTCGAGTCCCCTGCATGTTGGAATTTGGAAGGAATTGACGTTGCGGTTTTCTATTTTCCTGGGTTCGATGAATTTGTGAATTAGTATTCTTTTTTGATTTCTTGTACATTGTATGCTTATAACTTATAATGAATGAATACGGAAACATGGGTTTCCTCGCGATCCATTCTGCAGTTTGTCTATTCATCTCAATAGTTGCACATTCTGATTCTGTACAATTTCAGTAACTGTGAAAAGCTTTTTCTAAATGGAGTCAATCAATTATCAAGTTATTCCTTCCATGGTTTTTTTTTGGGCCTCCAATTTCATGTAATTAAGAGTTTGGTATGATTCGGAATTTAGTTATTTATGTCTTCTATTGCAGTCATTCTGAATAGGTCAGGGCTGACCATTCCTGAAGCTCTTGCTTTTGGGAGCTCGGAGTGGTAGGCGTTAACCTCGTAGTAAATTGGTATTGAAGTTCGATTAAAGATGAGGACCATAGCTCGATCTCTCCGCCAATTACGACAAGCTTTTCACAGGCAAAAATGTGTTTTGCACAGTGGTAGAGCAGAAGCACGAAGTCATCTTAGAAAGGCCTATCATAGTTCAGCTTATAGAGTTGTTAATCATGCTGAAACCAAGTTATTGGGATACCATACATTTACAACCTCAAGAGGTCTTTCAGTTGATGCTGCAAAACTCACAGATGGAGGTTATTCTCTATTGTGACTGTTTTTCTCAATGTTTTTTGAAAACCTCTCGTATAGGTCAAGCCAATTATAAAGATACACAGAAATATGTTAGACATACTGTTTAGTGGGGTTCACTTTTGACATAGTAATCTGTATCTTTATGATGATTGGCTTGGTCTACAACGCTACGTACATTTTTGTAGACAGAGTTTAAGAATCTCTCATGGCTTTTTGTGCTATGTTGATGGATTTGAAACTTTTCTATCCTCATTTCATGAGTACTGGAATTGCTGTTTCAGTTACAGAAGTAAACAGAGGGGGACCTCTTGTTGAGTATGAACGAAGAATTGCAGCTGGTGAACTTGTAGAAGGTGACACTTGCCAGGTAACTTCATAAACATTTTACTGATGGAGAAAATGAGGGAATTGCCTCACTTTTATATGGGTTCTTTTCCTTTTTTTTCCTCCTCTCTGAGCACTAAATGAGAATTAAAGCAGGAAAGAAGCTCTCCTTTCAACTATATTGCTGATAATCTTTGCTTGGGGGGTTAATAACCCTATTTCTGTTTGCTTATTTATCTGAAAATGTAATTTTATTTTCTTAGTTTTGTTTATTGATAAGCTGCTGACCGGATGTTATATGGAATTGTCATGGCATTTACTTGGCCATGGCTCAACCTTGTCTTACATTTTCCTCGTTTAATCATGTTTCGTGAACATTTTCTATTGGCAGGTAGTCACTCTGAGAGAACTTCAGAGACTCTATGATGAGCTTGTTGAGTCTGTTGAAACCTGCCAATTGGATCACAATTCGGCTTCTGAAAGAGCTGTAAGGTATACTTTCATTTCTTCCAGTATTTATCTCATTTCCTGTTGATATATCTGTTCAAATCTTGCAGTTTATATCCTTTTCTGCTTTCACATCATGTTCGGACTTCTGAATTTAAATAACTTGCTTGTGTAGGAGTGGGTGGCTGTGGTCTCGTCTTTTGTTTCAGCCTTCATATGCGTCAGTTAAGGGTTTATATTTATATGGAGGAGTGGGGACTGGGAAAACTATGCTTATGGACCTATTTTTTTATCAATTGTGAGTTTGATGTGAAATTGTTCTCCTTTGGACTTATTTAACTTGTTGTAATGCATGTCATTTTAAATCCTCATATTTTTCATGTATAACTAAATGGGAATAATATCTGGCATTTCTATGAGATTTTATGGAAGTGAGTTCTCACGAGGATTAAACCCTGTCTTCTGACCATTTTCACTGCTCGTAACTTTTTCTTTGTCAGGCCTGCCAATTGGAGGAAAAAGAGGATTCATTTTCATGATTTTATGTTAAATGTACATAGCCGATTGCAGGTAAGTTTGAAAAACCTTTTCATTACCTAAAATATATTTGATACTATTGCACGTGCAACTGTTTTCTAAACACAATAATAATATACTATTCTTTGATTTAAATGAGCCATAACTGAATTGCATTTCATGTCTTTCTTACCTACCATGGGGGAAAATTTCAATAATTTTGCATGCATTTGTTGCCATTAGAAGTATTATAACCTACTTCTCGAAGGTTCCAACTTTCAAAAGTGGCATATATATCTGGTTTTGTTTGAGTAATTCTTCTTTCAACCACTTTGAAGCAAGACATTGTTTTAGAACATCTTTTCAACACAAAAAAATCTTCCATTTTGAGCATTATTTAATTGCCCTTAGTCATTTTCGGAATGATGTTAATTTCTGAATGTATGATTGCATCCTTACAGAAGCACAAGGGTGTTTCAGATCCACTTGATGTTGTTGCAGAAGAGATTTCTGAGGAGGCAATTTTATTATGTCTTGATGAATTTATGGTAACTTTTTTCCCCCCAGCTGATCCCACGTTGAGGTTTTTATTGTACTTTGATGCCATAACTTAAGCTTTGTATATGATATCTTGCACAGGTAACGGATGTTGCTGATGCACTGATACTAAATCGCCTGTTTAGACATTTGTTCAGCAAAGGCATTGTAAGTAATATAGCCACATAGTAGCCTCTCTGAAAAATAGGATTTCATCGAATTTCTGCAAAAATTAACTTCAAGATTTAATTTCTTTGCATGGACTTGGAGACAAGTTTAGATTCTAGTAGCCACTTCAAATCGTGCTCCAGATAACCTATATGAGGGTGGATTGCAAAGGGATCTCTTCCTACCATTCATTGCCACATTGAAGGTGTATATATATAAATGTCCACTTGATTGAGAGAGGTGTCAGATAGACTCTGTTCTTAACTTTCATTATATTGTGATTGAACTTGTAAAGAATTCAATGATTTCAGAATTTGGCCAAGCCAGCACGGACATGAACTGAAAATTTATCTGGGTTTTAGCCTCTTTTAATAATGCCTTATTCCTGCAGTTTTAAAGAAGGATATACCTGGGTCTACATTTGTGTTTCATAAGAGAAAGTATAGGCCACATGTACATATGCTCATATATTTCATTATTTGCAATTTGCTTCTCTAATGAAATTGCTTTATATATATTGGTGTAGGAAAGATGTATAACACATGAGATTGGTTCATCAACTGACTATCGCAAGATGACTTCAGTATGACATAAAATTTCATATTTGCAAATATATCATATAGCTCTTTCCAGTATTGATATCTAATTATTAGATTTTTTTTTTCTGCAATTTGGACTGCAGGGTGAGCAAGGTTTTTATTTGGTTGGCCGAGAATTATCAGGCTTTCTTAGGCAAAAGTTTCAACAGTTAATTGGAGAACAGAAAGCTACTCCCCAAGAGGTGGAAGTAGTAATGGGAAGGACACTGCATGTATGTGCAAATTTATACTGCAGAGCAAACTAGTACAACTGTCAAATTTTCTGAAACTATTTTCCCTTTAATCATTAGGTTCCACTGGCAGCCAATGGATGTGCCTATTTTACTTTTGAGGAACTTTGTGATAAACCTCTTGGAGCCGCGGACTATTTCGGATTATTCAGTAAGTCATCACTGGTTGAGTGGATCTTCACATGCATATATATATATATATATATTTCCCTTCCAAAATATATATGAAATTTGGTTTTCACATTTGTAGGGAATTGCAGATAAGAAATATAAAATTGACAAGTTTTAAATTTGATAAAAATTGAATAATAACTTCATTTTTGTAAAAACCCCATGTCTAGTTTCTCCATTGGCAAAGAAATCCAAAAATCTTATACTGGATATATATTTTTTTTAATAGAGAACTTTCATACTTTAGCATTGGAAGGCATTCCAATTTTTGGGCTTCAGAATAAATCAGCAGCATATAGGTTTGTCACTTTAATCGATGTAAGTTCCTTTCCCTGTAACTTTTTCCTTCTGTGAGTTATGTTAATGAAATAGGTCAAACATATTTTGCTTTGATTGTTTATTTTGCTCAGGATAAAACCTTGCTATAATATTGAGTTTTTGACTATATTAGTCTTGATTCTTTTTAACTAATCATCTAAAGATAGGATGTTAATTTGTGACTAGAAATACTGTAGAAATAGAACAAATGCTATATGTGCATGCAAAGTCCCGATTAGTCAAGGATTCTTATGAATTAAGGTAATGTACAAAGTTGAAAGCGCGGAGCTTAGGCCACCGACTAATAATCTTGGAATTCATCTGTTCTTTTTCTGTCAATAAGAAACTAGAGTAAGATCTTGCTTTGCAAATTGTGGTTACAGGTGACGTACGAGAACAGGGCCAGGCTATTGTGTACAGCTGACGGGAGCCCTCAAGACATTTTTGAAAGAATAGTAACGATATCTGAGGCTAAACAAATCGCTCCTAGGACCTCTTCAAGATCCAGGAAATATGATGAGTCTGACCTTTGTGTAGACAATGAATTGGGGTTTGCAAAAGACCGAACCATCAGTAGGTATGATATTTCTCTCAAAATTATATTTTGTGTTTTTTTGACTAGAGAACAAGATATGGTATTGCTTTATGAAAAATTAAAAGAGTAACTTGATGTTTTGGTCCCTAAAAGATGCAAACTTTCTCAATATAATTCTTCATTTTCAATCCCTCCTAGCTCAAATTATGTCTTTTAAAATAAATTGAGATAGATTATCAAAATTTACACGAGGTCATTAATTGATATGTTAAAAGGAAAAAAAAAGGGGGGGGGGGGGGGGAGGGGGGAAGAGACTATCGGTAATTTGACTTAAGAAAGTGTGATTTGAGTTGGCATAAGGATCAAATTAAAAAAGAATGAATAAGTTAAGCCACTAAATTATTAAGGATGGAAAATGAGGAAGCATGTTGAGAAAGTTGTATATTTCAAGGACCAAAACATTAATTTACTGAAAATTAAAACCAACTAATTCAAGTTGGAAAATCTCGTATAACATTATATAAATTGTCAACTATCAATATGGTATGTAAAGTAAAGAACAAAATGGTTTGGTTTTCCCAGTGCATTTGGATTAGTCACCTTGGTTTTTTATTTCTTGAAAAAGACAAGAATACCTTGATGTTTAGGTTTAGAGTTTTGGATAAGTGATAATTTGATATGATGTGAGTTCTATCTAATTTGTTCTGTAACAGTAACATCTCCACCCAGAACAAAGAAACAATATACAGGAGGAAAGAAAACAGAAAAAAAAAAAAAAAGGAAGAAAGATGAGAGAACCCACTTTTAAATTATCATTTTTAATTCTATTACTTGCTGGAAACTGTATCACCAAGAACGACTGCACAAACTCATAGTAGTAAGATTGAATTTAGATTTTCATATAATTATAGCAGGTGCTGATTTTGTGCTATAAACAGATTAACAGAGATCAACAGTAGAGAATACTTGGAGCAGCATGCTGCCATGTTAGCAGAAAAGCAGCTCACACAAGGAGGCGTTGTTCAGCATCAAGCCCTTGAAGCATGAAGAGAAAATATTCCAAACCTAGAGTCACTGTAAAACCTACTGTTGTAGTTTGTATTTAGCGAGAGAAGGGGTAAAATAATGTGTTATGGCATGATGCAGGATTCAAAACTTCAAATAATTTAGATGGGAAGCAGTTATTGCTTGTTCTATATATTTGATTAATCAAAATAAAACAGGCCGGGTCCTGCGTATTTTCTTGCCCTCTTGTTCTTGACTCTGTTAGATTTCACCTTTTTGTTTATTTTCTAACGAGTTTCTAAGTCACGAGCAAATTATGGCCATTGTATCTCAAGGTGGATTCTCTCACAAGTTAGCATGCTATTGCTTAAATATTTCACATTCGATTTAGGTAGGGTGTTGTTATGGGGCAGCAATTGATTATGTGAAGGTTTGCAGTAATGAAAGTGAAAGCAACAATTAAAAGTTTTATAACAGTGGAGTAAATACCCTGTGTTATGCTACTCACGATCAGGGAATATGAAGTTTTTTTTTTTAATTTTTTTTTACTGGCAACAGTTCAAAAAGAAAAAAAAAAACTAACCAAAAAAAGTCATAGAATAGTGGTTACTGACTGTCAATTGATTTGTAACTGATGATGAAACTTAAACGCAGCTTGCTGTAGTTCAGGATCCAAACAAGTGCTGCAATAGGCTGTTTTCAAATTTAAGGCCCTGTTTGGTTCTCCGAAAACAAAATGAAAATGAAAAAAAATTCGAGTACAAACACGTTTGGTTTCAAGATCTGGTGATGGAAACGGAAAGTAGTATTAGTGTGCGCTTTCTTTTGATTACCCATCATATTTGTCCAGCATTTTTCAAATAGATTTAAATAGATTCATATTAACATATTTGCCCTTCTCATTCACTCCACTGGTTTTATATTTATATTATATACATTTTATTTATTTATATTTTATATTAAAAATAAATATAAATAAATATATAAAATAAATATATGTTTATATGTTGATTTATATATATATGTTATATTTATTTATATTATATATATAAATACATATATATTAAAATATAAATAATATTGTAGTATATAAATTTATCATTTTTTAATTATTTATTGTATAGACTAAAAAATAAATAACATTACTTTTAAAAATAATACTAAATAAAAATATTAAAAATTTTATTATAAAAAAATTAACAATAAATATATTTTAAAAAATAATAACATATTTTTAATATTAAAATCAATAAATTATAAATATATATAAAGAAAACACCGATTAAAATTTAATCAGTAACATGCGACCAAATGACAATCAATATATTATATATAGCAGCTTTCAATTAGTAGCATTCACCCAGATGACAATCAAAATATGCCATTTAATCAAAATGTGACAAGACCTCTCATATATGTGTGTGTATATATATATATATATATATATGCATGAGGCAACGCTGCCCCCTCCCCCAAACACACACATATATTATATTATATTTTTTAATATATATTATTTATATATTAAAAAGTATAAAATATTTATTGTATTTATATATATTATATTTAAATCATTTAATATATATTAAAATAATATCTATAAAATTTTAAAATAAATAATCATATTTATTGTATTAAAATAACAATTTATAAATATTTTCTAAAAAATAAAATTTAATTAATGCAAAAAATATGTTTTAAAAAAACATTTTTTAAAAAGTAAATTTTAATTGAAGTATAAATTAAATTAAAATTATTTTATTATAAAAACATACTTATATATAAAAATATTTTGTTTAAATTTTATTAAAAAACTTCTTACAAAATTATATATATATGTGTGTGTGTGTGTAATGTTAAGGACATAAGGTGGAAGAAAATTATTTTGGTAAGGTATTTTGGTCTTTTTACTTTTCTTATTTTCTATTTCATTCCTATTTCATCTAATCAAACACTCAAATACAAGTATATTTCTTTTCTTTTCCACTCATATCAAATACAAAATTTTTCATTACATTTTATTCATCTTTCTTTTTTCTTTTTTCTATCACTAACTTTTCTGTGTATCAATCGGGCTTTAAGTACTAAAGTTCTTCTTTTGATGCTAAATTGCTAGTATGAATCATTAACAATTTATGCGTATTTCCTTTTCCACTAAAAATTTATGCAATACACCAGATGTTGATATGCCTGTGTGGGGTTAGAACAACAGAATAAACTGGAATGCACGTTACTGGTGCAACAACTGTGTCCAGCAGATTCACCAATTGGCTCCATTTTAACTCGAGAAGTGTGAACTTGGAACTGTCGCGCCATTTTAATTTCTCAGGACTAGTTCATTGGGTTCTGAACAAACTTGATGGAACCTAAAAAGATAACCAAAAGAACCGAGTTATAGAATAATAGCCAAAATTATAGAACAGCTACTGCTCAATGGCAGCCAGTATGCGTATGAATTCTTTAAGCAAAAGGCTAACTATCAACAGATTCATGATTAAGGAAATTGGGTTTCATAAATTATGAACTCAAACATGGAAGCATGGGATAGCAAAAAAGGAGCAGGCAGAAAACTGAAATAGAGAATCCTCAAATAAACAGGACAGATTTACCCTGAAGGGGACTGTATATTTTAGTATTCTAACTCTAAGATGAGCAACTGAAGTGTCAAAACAAAAAGTGACTCTACAATGAACATGGCTAGTGTGGATGACAACATACAAGAAACATGTAATCTAGTTGGCATATCAAAAGATAAACTCAAACAAAAAAATTTAAGGGGTATTAAATAGCCTTCTGAATTCTGAAGGATTGGTCGATTATAAACAAAATTAAGACTTCTGAACAATAATTGCCAATCCAGTAATAAGGATATTAGATCACCATTCCTTAAAAAGTTTTTCTTGATCTTACAGCGACAACCCCTATATATAAAAAACCTACAAAACCTTCCTTAAATAGGAGAATTAGGTGGAAAATTATGAAACTCCAAGGGACGTTTATGTACGGTATTTTTAAGTGTCAAGGGAAATTTGTGGAGCTTCTCAAAATAGCAGGAAAACTTATGAAAAATCAGGAAAATACAGGGGAGGTTGGAGTTTCTTATTCAAAAGAATATTGCCCCAACGCAATTGCAGGATTTTTTTTTATATAAAAAAAACATATTATTAGGAACAGCCAACAATGAGAAGCACAAAACTCAGTATATTACACTGGAAGGAGAGAGAAGAAGAAAAAAAAAAGGGGGGGGGGGGAAGCATGCAGGATCATTGTAATCCAATAAATTATAGCATAAATTGTATGAAATGAATCTCGTGCCCTAATGACTTCAACAGATATAAATAGAATAAAATATCCTTGCTGTTAGTTCATGCAAATTAATAATTTATTCTGTCTAATGAATTGTTGAAGTGCAGTTTCTTTTTGACTTTTTAAGAGAAAAGAAAAACAAGCTGTTTAGTAACACAGAAATTAAATTTTTTGAAGAATAAATGGTATACCTTTACATGATGAGGCATGATCTTGATATCATATGGAACATGAAGCCATGCTTCAGGTGAGTGAAATAGAAAATTCTCTGGCTTACTGGTATAAACGTCGGCATACTGATGAATGTGATAAGCAAAAGCAGATTCTTGACCTGTATCAGTGAGAAATGTCGCTCCAAAAGATCTGTTAAACATCATCTTCATCATGCTACGTGCTTTATGCCTCTCTTCATTAAGTTCTTTCAGAAGCAAATGGCAAGCCACAGTCCTGTGAGTATTAGCTGCAGTTGCATGCAACTTACCAAGGAGCTCCTGTATTATATGAAACTTTGCCTACACCCACCAACAGGAAACAACATAATGCATAATTTTGACATCTTTAAGATGCAGTTGAAGGAAGTAATTTTACTGTTCATCATTCCAAAGTAAAGAATTATTGACCTTTCCATAATAACAAAAATAGTTTACATATGCCTTTGTCTGAACAAATTCTAAATGCCCGATGCAGGTTCAATGAATCATTCAAACTTACTCCCATAATTACCATAGGTTTGTGATTTGGCAAGACAAAATGACAATTTGATTTTAAATGGAAAGATGGTAAGTTATCGTAATGTTGCAGGCAAGTCTACTTAAAAATACCAAAATCTAAAATCAGCAGCACTCTCGGTTAGTATTATGCATGTATGGGCTTGGGATCATGGAAATGGCTCAGCTTTTTATCACAAATCATTAACATACTACTCCCACTCAGCCCTCAACTTAGAAAGGTATGAGATAAACAATAACTTATGAGTCGATTCTCACTGAACAAAGCCAATGAATGACTAGATGGTTATTTGACTTTTGTGACAATAATAAACATGTTTTAGGCTTCCTTTACAAATGGATAAATCCATGTATATGCAAAAAGGACGGCCCAGTGCACGAGGTTTCCAGTAGGTGGAGTCTAGGGAGGGTAGATGTACGCAGTTTTACCCTTGTTTTTTCACAGAGAGGCTGTTTCCAGTTCGAACCCGTGACCTCCAGGTCACTCAAAGGCAACCTTACCGTTGCACCAAGGCTCACCTTCAAATCCATGTATATGCAATTTGGATAAAATAAATTTTTAACATTTACAACTCCCAATTTTACCCAGAATGATTAGCTCCTTGGGTTTAAGGAATTGAACCTAATAAAGCTTATTTATTTCTACTAAAATTCACATTCTTAAAGTCAAGCCTCACAACAAACTCAAGGCAATCCCACAATACATTTTAGAGGCTTTTGGTATCAGAAAAGATAATAACTTATGCACCTGTGGTTATACTGTTCATTACTTAACATAAGCAACTCTAATTGACAAGTTTTGATCACAGGACTTCAATTCAAAACAAAAGGCACCATAACATAGTTCATCCTTGACATGTGTTCGACATAACCACTTAGGTATAGTTACATGAAACCCTTCACAATATATTATGAAAGTATGAAACTGCAAATTAATAATGTCAAAGTGAACAAAACATGCAGAAGGGTACCTGCTCAGAACGGTAACTATCTTCATTTTGAATTTGTATTTCACTCTGCAGTATTAAACACACGTTACATATAATGTCCGATTCTGATGTTAGCTATAACAAAAATTCTACATATGAAAGTTTGTTTTTGATCTACGCAAGAAAGAATTAAACACCAGACACACCTCTAGTTCATGGATGATTGCAGCTGTGCGCCAACCAGCCTTTGAAGGCCCTCTCAAGTCACTAAATAAGTGATCTCCAAAATATATTACCTGATAACAATGAAGATTGTTAGCTTTAAAACAGCTCCATGCCAAAGAACATTTCTGCCAAATTATAGATCTACTTTACAATCAAAACTTCATCAGGTTTAAGCAGTCAAGAATTAGTATTCTGAATGGCTTATATATCATCCAAATAAAGCATACCTCGGGGCCATTCCACCCGGTTATTTGCAGAAAATATTTGAGGCATCCATGATAATAAATTTTATTTGGAAGAAATGCATCAACTTTGGTAAAAGTTAATGTATCCTTCTCTGTGTCATAACATCTGCATGGAAGAGCTTACTAAATTCAGGATCGTCCCAAAAGAATTCAGGAATATAAACTCAAATGTCAAAGAGATAAGCAAGAAATAATGAAAAAGGCTGGGAAAAAGAGCTAAGCAGAAATTATTTAACAATAAGAAATTTAAAACAACAAAAACACAGGAATAATTAAATCTGGTCAGGAAAAGAGAATTTTCAACCCAGCCACATGATAGCCAAGCACTTCTAGATTTGCTGTAATTATGATCAAACTCTATTTGTTTGCAAAATATATTGGCCTTGTCCCCTTTATTCGCTGTAATTATAAGAAAGAGAAATAGAGAGCATCAAAGTGACATGGCCTTCATATATCAGTTTTATTTTTTTTCATACTAATGGAAAATCAAAGGAAAATGGTATTTGATCCCTAATATCATTGTTAACCATATAAAAAAATAGACTTAAAAAGCATCAAGGTAGCAATCAGGGGGGAAAAATGGCACCATGCCACCATCTCACATAGTTTAGACTTGAGTGAAGTGCAAAAATGTAAATTACATTAAAAGAAACAATCACACAACAGGATACAAACCGGAATGGATGCTCAGATGTATAAAATTGTGGTTTATTGGCCTTGGCAATTACAACATCAAACAGATCCCTCCAGGAGTCTCTACAATCCATAGAATCCTAATCAAAATTCAAGAATCAATCAAGGAAATTATGCCTGGATATGGAAACAGTAAAAAGAATAATTGTAGAGCAAATGATTATATTTAAAAATAAGTAGGAACTTTCAGCCATGAAATTAACATAAAAGGAGAGAAAGCATTGAAACACAAGTATCAGTGCTAACTATCTAGTTGTTATATGCACTTCACATAACTCCATCACACAGCTGTTATAAGAACTTATGAATGAGATGAGATAACTCCTTCCTTCTAAACGTTCATTTCAAGCTAAGTTTCGTTGATATAGTGACGGATATAGAGCATTTAAAAGGACATTTTCCATGACACAATACACACTAGATGTATTATGTAATATCATCTCAAGCAATTACCTCTAGCATAAAGCGCATCCCTCCATCCACAAAGTTAAAAGGAGAATTAGTCAACAAGAAAAGCTTCTTCCCCCTCTCCCTTAGCATCTTAAGGAACTGAAGTATCTTCCCCTGAAACATTTACCCACAAAGGAATAACAACAATTCCGAACTCTTTACCAGAGAATATAATCATTAAATTAAATAATAGACCATATGAAGAAACAACAAAACAATGTTGATTTAACTTAATTAGAAGAGTCGATTCATAACTAAATTTTTCTCTTATATTGCAGAACACCAACATTGATATTTGTTGAACATATTCATAAAAAAAATAAATAAATAAATAAGTGAAACATTTTAACCTTACATTTTTCACCAAGTATCTATGTGGATCAAATAGAATGCCTTGATGAACCAAGCCACTACGATGGACATGCTGAATGGCACAATTTACATCTTCATAAATGTAGGAAGCATCAAATTCCAGCTTAGCATCAACAAAGTATTGCACTATATCTGCAATAAGGCATGCCTACAAAGTAATTATACAAATGGATCAGTCCTAAACCAAGAATTTTTATGGTAGAGAGAAACTTTGCTTCACCAAGTCAAAACACTGCCCAGAGTGGAGCAGAAGAATTTGGGAAGGGAATTTCAAAAGGAAACTTTGAAATTTTGTTATAAAAATTTGGCCATAAAACTACAAATAAAGTTTTGAAATTTCATAAGCTTTGGAACATATTCCATCTGTGATGGTAGAGGTATAGCTTAATCCTTAAAATGTCCTTAAAAGTCCGAGCTTGCTTAGCTATGCAAAGCAGGTCTTACACTTAGAAGTTAACCTGAAGAAAACCAGCATTTTTGTTATCTTCATATCAACTATAGAAATATGTAAAAGGAGCAAAAGCTTAGAGCTAACTGTTAGCAGCAAAACAAATGGCCTATCAAGAAAAAAGAGCAACTTGTGAATTTTATACAAGAAGTCGAGGAACAAAAATGATCAAATTATTTCTGGCTAGTTGTTTCTTTTGTTCTTTATTTCTGACATATAACTGAACCTACTGCTCTTTATAGGATACAATCCTCACTCCTGGAGCTATTCCTTCACAGAGAAGAAGGTATAGTAGAGGTCTAAACAAGGAAAGATACTGCCACAGGACCACTCTGGTCTGGATGAATGTAGAAGGCAGTAATGGCAGTCAGTTATTTGGCTTTATAACTTTCAGACATACATACTCAGTGCCAGAATGATAATCTTCTAATAAATAGGCATAAAATTACAAAATCTATTACAAAGGAAGTCCACTGATTCAAAGTCATAACACTCTTTGTACATTACCAAAGCCCCCCTAGCTATGATGGTTATCAATTATCATCGAGCAACAAAATAGCAGGGAAACTAACCTCACTAAAGCAGAAAAAATCCATTAAACCAACAAGCGAGCGGGCTTGATCACGACCTATATGTCGTGTGCCATACACATCACGAATTTCTCGTCGGTTTAGCTGTAAATTTATGGGGAAAAGATCATTTGTGTTATAACTGACAAACTATGATGAGAATAGCTTGTCAACTAGAAGTAGGCCAAGATTCCACAGTACAAGTATTTAATATCTCCAATATGCAGTTAAATCTAAAAGGCAATAGAATAAATCTAACTGTGCATAGCTTTCCAAAACCATGGACATGATACGTTAAAAACCAAATCAAAATAATAGCCCAAGGCTATAGGCTAATGTCAGGCATATCTGTGCCTAATAAAACAAAGAATGAGGGTGAGTACCCTGCGTCGACCGAAGTAGCATCCATCTGGCTCAATTGAACCAAAGAAATCCAGCTTCATTAGGCACCCCTTCGACTTGTCATAGTAGAGGCCTCTAATGGGGAAAGAGGGATCATATTTGAATTCCATACAAATGTCAGGGTACCTAAGCTGTAAGAAAGCAATGAGAGGAGTAAGGAAAGGCCCAAAAAACTGGAAATAAAGCAAGAATGGGTCTGCGCTAACCTCGTTAACCATGTGCTCCTTTGCAAGGTCATATATTAAATTCTGTAAATCGGAGGAGTAATGTGCCAACGTGTAGTCGTAGTCGAACCCATAAACTTGCAATTTGTCCAATCTTAAGTTTTTATTCGCGTATATGCCTAATCCAACAAAAGACAAAAACCGATCAATTTCTTGAACAATGCATTTCTTCCGGGGTCCAAGAAATCTTTGAGCAACCTTTAGGATTCATTTTTGGCGTTTCTTTCAGCGCATCAGGAATTTTGAGAAAACTCTGTTTCGCAGCTTCAAATTCACGCCGAAGCACAGCTATCTCCTCATCGAGATGCAGGTTGCCTGCTTCAGCTCCGACAACACCATCTTCGGGTTTTAGTAATACACTCTGTTCCAACGACGCAATCGCGCTATAATATCTTTTAAAGCTTCCCGAAAACCCTAGACGATGAAATGTTAAGTTCAGTGAATACTGAATACTCCTTTTTTTCCCCATAAAACAGGGAATAAGCATTACTATAAATATGATGCGAAGAGAAGGAACCCCAAAGGAAAGAAAGAAAAGAAAAGAAACCTTCTTGAAGAGCAGAAGGTGAAAGAGTAGTACTCTGCAGGCAGGAGATATAAGAATCAGTATTTCGTAAAAGGGCATTGGAGTTACGAACTGCGTTTGTAAAAGAGAGAAGAAGAGAGAGCGATACGTCTATGGAGAAACGGAGAGGACGAAGAAGCCTACTAAGAGAAGCCATTCGAAGAAAGATTGAGCTTTGAATTCCAAGAAGCGAGGGAGCATTCATATACGTTACGCCATTTCTTCGCGCTCGTTTATGACCATCTGCTATCTGCCATGTTCGCACACGAATTCAGATTTTTATTGGGGAACCAGAAAATTTGGGGGCCCTGGTAGAAGGGTGGAATTTATGGGAAAGGGAAAGATCGTAGCTACTTTCTCGCCCACAATTTCACTATTTTCACTCACTTTCTTCGCTAGATTCCTTGCAAACCTATCCCTCCTCTTCCGTAGTAAAGATTTTGATAAAGGGTGAAGACCGAATACTGTACCCACTAGCCGTGACAGACTTCCCGGATTTACTGCACGGCAAATGTAAGAAAATAAATATTTATACATATATTTGGCAAAACTTAAATATAAATTAATTATAATATAATGAAAGATTTTTTGAGCTAAATATTAAATTTAGAAAATATTAATTGTTAAATCCTAAGACATTAAAAGTATTATATTCAAATATTATATTTTTAATCGTTGATTATGACATTGAGTTTTTTCATTTTCTTTTTGTTTTTATTTTTAAATTGATAAGAAATTATCACTAAATTTCTATTGTTTTTGTCAAATTTTATGAAACGTACCACCGAGTTTCTCTTATTCGAGAGACTTGAATTAGTAAATTTTACTTCCCTATTTTCACCTACAGATACAGACAACTGCAAGTGGAGGTGCAAGGCTGAAATGGAAGTATGGTTCTCATTCAAGAAATTCATTTTTGGGAATAGGCCAAACAAGAAGATGCGTTAAACTCTAAAAGTAATTTTATAAAAAGACAACCGACAATATCTGCAACGGTGTGAGAAAAATTTTTTATTTTCATTTTTTTATCGATACTTTTTAAGTTGTTTAATTTTTAATGAATAATTTTAGAGTAAATTAACAATTTAATTTACAAAAAATTATTTTTTTAATATGATATTTTAAAAATAATTTTCTCATTTATTTTTTAAAAATTTATTTTAATCAAAATAGTTCATTGCCAAACAATTTTTTTTCAATTAATGAACAAAAATCAACTTATAATTTGAATTTGTATAGGTAATATTTTCTCTTAAAATGATATTGTTTAGTCAATTTTTTTAATTAATGACATTATTTAAAGAAATTTTTTTTTGAATGATATCATGTTGAAAGAAAATATTATCTAAATATATTCATATGATGAGTTAATAATCGCGTAGTCTTTCACTTAAAGGTAAGAATTATTTCGATTAAAAACTATTTAAGAAACTAATTTAAGATAATTTTACCTCAAAGAAATGACTGCGTTAACTTCATTTTACTTATTTTTTATTGCTTTTTCCAATGTGAATTATATTTTATTCTTCAAAACGGAACAAATGTTCAGAAAAAAGAAAGAAAAACTCAATATTGAAGATATTACTTGCTACTAAGGTTGAAAGGGAAATATTTGTTGTGGTCAAAAATTAAATATTATTTTTATTCATATTTTAATAAAAATAAATAAATATTGTCTTAAAAATAAATGATATATTCATTTTTATTTAACAATAAATTATATGATTTTGACAAAAAATAAAAATAAAAATATGTCATATATAATGAAAAGTAACTTCTCTTCTCTTAACACGGTCTAAAATTTAATTATTGTCCTTGCTTTTTTTTTAATTTTTGTCTTAAATTAGTCTCTTAAATATTTTTTTAATCAAAATAATTTTTATTTTAGGTAAATGTTTCTTAATTAATAAGCAAGAGACAGTGTGACTGTTAACTTATAATCTAAATATATTTAGATAATATTTTCTTTTAAAATGCCATTGTTTAAATGAAATTTTATAAAAATGATATTATTAATTGAGAAAATTTTTTTAACAACGGACTCTTTTGGTTAAAAATTAAATTAAAAATGTTATTTTTAAAATATAAAATTAAAAAAATTTGAATCAAATTGTTAATTTACTCTAAAATTATTCATTAAAAATTAAAAATTTTAGAATTCATCAAGAAAGAAAAAAATAAAAAATTCTCTCAATGCATTATAGATATTATTGTTTATATTTTTCATAAAATTACTTTTCAAATGTTAAAATAGGTCATTGCTTGAAAGTCTAGAGCTTCTTCTTGTTTGGCCCATTCCCCCAAAAATGAATTTCATAAATGAGTATCATGTTTCCACCTCAACCAAACATCTTCACTTTGCAATTGTTATTGTAAATCTAAATATATGTGAAAAGGGGAAGACGAGGCTTACTTATATAGGGGTCTAGCTTTTCTCCCGTATTGACGGGAATAGGACGTCCAATCTAAAAAAAGAAATTGGCCTTTTCAATTATTTTTAATTAATAAAAAAATTAAAATATTAAAAAAGTCCAAAATAATAGAACTAAACGTCCTGTTTAAGGAGAGAAATTGGTCCCTTCAATTTTTTTAATTAATAAAAAAATTAAAACAAAAAACAAAAAATGTCCAAAATAGTGGAACTAACCTTCTGGTTTTCGCCAAAGGCAGGGGAGAAGCTAGAAGCCTTATATAGACCCTTGGAATAAGAGGAACTTGGTGGCAATAAATATAAGTGGAAACGGAAAGGTAAAAGGGTGTTTGGTTAGGGGTTTTTGAAGGGAAGAGAAGAGAAGAGAGATAAGATGTTTGGTTGAACAAAATTAAAAGAGAGGAGAGGGAAAGAGAGGGAAGTAGAGGCAAATTTCTTTCTCCTTCAAATTGTGAGGCTTTGGAGGGGAGGGAGGAAGAGGAGTATTTTTAAGTTGTAATTTATTTTATTATTTTTTAATTTTTTTAATTTTTTAATATTTAATAAAAATTAAGATAATTTTTTTATCAGAAATTAAAAATAAAAAAGATTAAAATTTATAATTTTTTTAAAATATTGATATAAATAACTTTTTTATAAAAAATAAAATTAAAATAATATAAAATTAAACTTGTCCAAATATAATTATCTCTCCTTCTGAACCAAACAATAATCTTTCTTTCATTTTCCTCTCTTTCTTTCCAATCAAATAAAACTTATTAAACATCCTCCCCTTTCTTCTTTTCTTATCCGTTGAACCAAACAGAATCTAAAACTTTCTGACTAAAGTACTTCTAATAAGAGGACTGTGGTAGCCTTGCAACCAAGTTTTTTATAAATTTTAAAACAAAAAAAAAAAGAAGGTACTCAATGGTGGATCGCAAGATTTTTTAAGAATATAACATTTAAATGCAATACTTTTGGTATTGTAAGATTTGAACATTAATGATTTTTTAACTGTAGCATCTAGCGCAAAAAGTCTTTATTGAAGGGTTTTTTTATAAAGAATTTTATTTGAGAAAAAAAGTTTACATATTATATTTTACTTGAAGAATTAAATAATAAATATCTAAAAAAATCAAGCATTTGAGTTTGAAGAAAAAATTTAACCAAAACGTTAAATTTTTATCAAAATTTTTACATATATAAATTTAATTTATTTTTAACTTAAAGAATATGTAATTTCATAATTTATACAACATTTTTATTTTTATAAGTGTACATTACTATTACTATTATTATTATTATCATTATCATTTGGAATTAATGGGCCCTGGGAAACTTTAAAACCGGTTATGTATGAAGAAGTTGACCAGGTATTTGCCACTAAAAAGACAAGGGACCATATGGTTAGATGACATTCTAACGGAACAATCTACCACATATCGTTTTTAGTGTAAATATGAATATTATGCTTTACTTTATACGACAACTTACCAAATATTTGTCCCATCTTTTCTTATGAGAAAGAGAGCCCTGTAATCGAAAAGCTTTGGATCAAGTGATATTTTTTCCTTTTTAATTTAATTTTTAAAGGGACTTGATATATCTGAATTCAACCTCAATCTCACTTTTTTTTCTCTCTTCCAACTCTCCCTTCAGAACTTTATGCCTTCTTTATATTTAAAAAAAAAAAAAAAAGAGTCATACATTCCATAGAGAGAGAAATTAGAATGATTCAGGGTCTTAGCAAGCTTTGCCCGTTTCGGAAACTTGAATTTTGGAATATTGAATTCATTTAAACGGCATGAACATTATGAGATATAAACCTTGTTCTTTCTTCTTAGAGAAAATAATATAAATGCATACTAAATGACTTCCTTAATTTTTGAATGAATAATTTTTACATTAATATTGATTACTAATTTGTGATTTCTTTAAAAACAAAATCAATTATTCACTTAAAAAATTATATTTATATATATAATATTATAATTATCAATTGCACAGTCCCGGGACGTGAGACTCTCATCATTCATTCGCAGCTGAACATTACACAGACAAACAAAAGGTGAAGAAACTAATCACCGTCAGAGAAGCACTCGCTCCAAATTTGATGACTCTTAATCAAAGCTCTAGAAGCTTCAGGCTTAAGCTCAGGGATAGCGAGCACCGCCTTCACAATCGCATTGTGAAACTTTTTCCCCATATCCACCAATCGAGAGCACATTCTGGATTCATCTTCTTCGCGCATTCATCCAGAAACTTGTAGTACCCAGCCGAAGGCTCCGGCGGAAGATCCAGTTCGACGAGATCCGAATTCGAATCGGATGGACCCGGAGATAGAGCCGGTTCGTCTTCTGCTGCAAGTCCAGGTGAGAATAGTACAATTTCGTTAACTTTTGCCATTTTTGCAAAACGTAGGGCAACTATTACTGAGATTTCGTTAACTCTTGCCATTTTTGCTTTCTTGAGGTTGTGAATGTGATTGATCAAGCTAGCTAACACAGATCGTTTTACAGTAGTTTTTTAGTTCGTTGTTTGGAGCTTCAAAAGGTTTTGGCCATTTTGTTTGCATTTAATTTGAGGTTACGTGAAACAAATGATTGATTTCATAGTGTTTTATAAGGTTATCTGCCAATTTTGATAATGATACGGATGAGAGTAGGAATGAGAATAATAATAAAAATAGAGGGAGTGAGATCTTTAATATTGTAATTCATAATTATATTCAGTATTACATAAAAAGAATAAAAATATTATTTTATTTTTATATTTGATCATGTGAAAATATTCCAAAAAATAAAAAAAAAGTTGAATAAATGATTTAGTATTTTAATAAAAAAATTTAAAATATTCATTCTTTAATTTTAAAAAAAAATTAAACCACTTTTAGTAAAAAGTATGGAGAATTTTAATTTTAATTTTTCAATTCAAGAATTTTTTTTGAATTACGAATAATAAGAAATTTTTTTTAAAAAAATGTTATCGATAAGGGCATTTTGATCAGTTTGAAAGAAATTCCATGCATTCCTTTAAATTTGGGACGGCCTCCTCTTCCTACAAATAAAGAAATGGAATCTCTCCGGGAAATGTAAAGAAACCCAAATTCTCCAACCAAATAATTTCATATGAAGGAATTTCATTCTCCTTCCTTTTCCATCACCCTAATTCCTCCATACCAAATGGGCATAACTCTTATATAAATTTGATTCAATTTGGCAACTCCATTTAGAAATGAATATTTTATTTTCTTTCAAAGAAAATAATGTCTTTTTATAAACTAAAAACTAATATAAATTAATAATTTATAAACATTTTAAAATTTAGTTCTTCATAATGTGATATATGAAATAAAAAAATAACATTAAAGTTATGTTATGTAATAAATAACTTCAAAAAATAATATAGGAATTCAAAAATTATACCATATTGTATGAAACCTAACTTTTTTCCTTTACCCACAAAGAAGAAGAATAATAATAATGCCAAAATGTAAAGTACTCCCTCATTTTCAGGTGTTATATCATTTATTTCGTTCAATTGTAAAAGTTGAATATAAATCTTTTAGATTTTCAATTTTATACAACATAACTTTTTTATTAACTTTTTGTTCCAAAATCAAAATGTCATTTGTTCATGTAAACTGAAAGAAGCTAAATTAGCCCCCCCAAAAAAAAAACACTTATGACTTGTTATTTTAAATCGCAAATAATTATTTTTTTTTATCATCTCCTTTTACATCGTTTACAGCAAAAAGTTTATTGGAATGATAAGTGAAATGAATTCTTATAGCCAATTTAACCTTTTTAAATCTATATGGATAAAGAGTGTTAAAGTTTTGGATGAAACAATTGACCAAAAAAAAGTTGTATAAAACAAAAAATTTAAAAATTTATAATTAACTTTTAAAATTAAAAAATAAATTATACAACATCTTAATTTAAAGAGAACTCTTTCTTATATAAAGGTTATATTTAATTAATGGCGAAAAAAAAGTATATCTCATTTTAAGCTGTTTCTTTCCAGTCCACGCTTTTTTTTTAAATTAATAATCATCCAAATAATGCGAAAGTAACTTTTTACATTCTATTCCCTCCCTTTCTTAATCTATTCCATCTCCTCACTAAATATTTCCAAACATTGTTAGATAAAAGTATATCTTCTTCTACACTTCTCTCTCATTTCCTTCTTTTCGTTCTTGTCCCAATTTTATGTGTAATAGAAAATTCTAGAAGTTTAGAAGAAAAAAAAATTTTAATTTACAGATTTGTCGTGGACGTAGCCATAATAGGAAAGGTACCACTTCACAAACTTCTTCAACCCGATTTCCAAATCGGTTGTGGGCTTGTACCCAAGTTCTCTTTGGGCCAAGCTAATGTTCGCGTGGGTGAACGGAACGTCGCCGTTTCCAGGCATGTCCACGATGTTCCTCTTCGCCTTCACCTTCAAATGCCGCTCTAAAATACTCACAAGCCTCGGCACAGTCACAGGCGACGTATTTCCAAGATTGAAGATACGATACGGGGCGGGTCCACGCTTCTTTCCGCCCGACCCGGTGCTCTTCCCTGACGTGTCCAACGATCCTATACAACCCTTCACAATATCGTCAATAAAGGTAAAATCTCGGGCTAAATCGACCCGATTCTTTCCCCGATATATCGTGATCGGTTTGCCTTGGAGGATGCTTCGGGTGAAGGAGAAGTAAGCCATGTCGGGTCTGCCCCAAGGTCCATATACAGTGAAGAACCTCAACCCGGTAATGGATAACCCGTAAATGTGATTGTAAGAGTGGGTGATTTCCTCACCGGCCTTCTTCGTGGCGGCGTAGAGGCTAGCGGGTTGGTCGGTCCGGTGAGACTCCGAGAACGGAACCTTCTCGTTGAGACCGTACACCGAGCTCGAGGAAGCCCAGACGATCGCCGGCTGAGGGTTCGCCGATTTGCATGCTTCTAGAAGCGTGACGAGTCCGGCGATGTTGCTGTGAACATACGAGTGAGGATTCTCCATGGCGTAACGAACGCCGGCTTGAGCCGCTAAGTGCATTACGTGTGTGAAAACGGCGACGTCGAGGAGCTTAGCCACAAGCTTAGCGTCGTTCACATCCCCTTCGACGACGAATATGCCATTGGTGTTGAGAAGCGACTTGCGAGCTTTCTTTAAAGATGGATCGTAGTAGTCATTGAAGTTATCGAGGCCAACGACGCCGTCTCCTCGTCTCTTAAGAGCGAGGGAAACATGAGACCCGACGAAACCGCCGGCGCCGGTGACCAGCACCGCCATTCCGCCGTCCCTGTTGATCTGAGCAGAGTTCCGAACCTGCTTTTCCCATTGGATTCCTCCCCAAGAAGCAGACAAATAGCGACTACCTGTATCGACGAAACTCTGGAAACTCAAATAGGAGACAGTCAATGCAATTAGGAAGAGAGCCCATAGGAACATTGTGCTTGTGGAAGAGAAACACCGATAAACTTGACGATTCATGGGGTGAGCTCTCTCGATTTTGAATTTTCCGGGGGTAGAAGGAAAAGGCTCATTCTCCAATGATGGCATTTTCTTTTCCTGAGTAATTAGAGAGAAGATTTTGTTGTCTTACTGTTCTTAATTTGGCCGAGAAAGTTATTTTGCGCCAAGAGAAATCGAAGAATGATGATGAGAGATTAAGGGGGAGAGGGGATGATGATGATTGATTGGCGAGGGGGAAAGGCGCAGATGCAAAGAAAATATAAATTATTAGGTTAATAAAGTTATTTTCTCTGCATCTGTTAGACATAATATGAGGATGTGGTTATATATAGTGATCGCCTTCAAGGATCGCGGGGTTGGAGGCGAGAGACAAACAGGGATTTATCTCTGGGAAGACCTTCTTTTTACTTTTTTTAAGGAAGAAGAAACTGAATATAGCAGAAAAGAAATATATTTTACGTAGTATTTGTGAAGTGCAAACTTTTATTTTTTCAAAATAAATATTTTAAGAGATATTTATGAAAAATGAATTATAAAAATAAATTAAAGAAATATTTTCATATAGTTTATATAATATATAAATATCAAATCTTTTAACTAACTTATACTCTATTTTTTGAAATAAGTTTCTAATTTTTTATAAAAATTAAATTACCTACATACCATATGATATACCGGTGGCTTTTCTTCACTCCTCTCTCTCCTTCCAATTCATCTAATTCTGTATCTGCTTCTTCTTGCTGTTTTGTTTTTAATTTTTTAAAAAAGTAAAAAATAAAAAAAATTAAATATTTGAAACTAGATAACTAGAGAGAAACTGGATTAGAGAGAATCTAAACCCATATGATACATCGTAACATATTAAGTGTTCTTAGTTCTTACTAACACATGGTGCGTGGTTTGACTAATAAGAAAAAATAAATAAATTTTATAAGTTTCTGAGAATTGCATTCTAAGAATATACTTAATTATTTGTATTTTTAGTTTATGTTCATATTAATTTTTGTATTTTTTTTAATAAAATTATTGATTGTTTACATGTTAGAATTGGAACGCAACCGATTGAATTGAGGTTTTCTTTTTTTTTTTAAATGAAAAGTAAACCGCAACAAATGAAGTTGAAGTATGCTAAGTGGCAAGAGGCAATCAAGTATGCAACTCAATTCCTGTGTACCAATGTGTCAACTTCAATTGTTTGAATTGAGCTGAAACGCTAAAATTAAAAATTGAATTTTAAATTTTGTATGAAAATTCCATGCTTTAATTTTTAAATTTTATTCAAGCAGTGCTTAGAACGTAGGTTGGACTACTGCCACATTACGTACTACAGGGACAGAAAAGAAACAGAAAATATCAAAATAACAGTGAGTTGAATAGTTGATAACATGTTTGACCTCAACAAGAAAGCGTTGAGTTACTACCCGTAACCGGAAGAACCGGTCTTGACTGAAATAGAAGTGGGAGGCCTGGAGCTGTCCATAAAATTATAAGAAGACTAAAATAATAATAGGATAACAGGCTAGATCTCGCGTAGCCGGTGGACTCGGTGGTTGCCCATTCTGTACTGTTGCTGTTCTAAGCGATGCACCAATGCCCTTCTTCAACTAGTATGTGACTCGTATATTGCGGTGCTTAGATTTTTTTTTTTCCTTTAATTAGAATATTTATTCATATATATATATATCTTAAAAAAATAATATTTGGACAGAGCACACTAGAAAATCTATTATTAAAATAATGCATAGAATGCAAAATGAAAAAAAATTCTTGCACAATTATATAGGAGGTTGTATAGCGATTAAAATGACAACTTAATGATATTAGGCTAGTAGAACCTCAAACTAAAAAATTTGATCTTGATTATGAAAACGAGATAATGAAAACAAAACTAAAATTTCCAAGAGTCAACTTGATTCGCAGAGTATAAGAGAATGATGATTTAATTTGAACATCCAATTATCCATTTCAAATTCAATAACTTCAAGAGTTTATTTAATATCAACAGCCTATTGTGAAAACCTTAACAGAAGTACTTTTGCATGCAAATTCGAAACCAAAAAAAAAAAACACCAAATTGCATTATATCTCAAGAGACATGTTCTTCGCCCCTTTAAACTAAATCAGCAGCCCCACCGCCGAATGCGCCAAAAATTTGTAATCATAAGTCAGGAATGAATCATCGAGTGAGTCATGCACAAGCCCTGCAGCAACAATTGTGGAATTGGCACCAATCAAAGCAAGCAGAACTGCTATATTACAATACAATGCTGCAAATATGGATCATTAATGGTCTGCATCTATAGAAAAAGATTTAAATCCTTTCAACTCACAACAATAAAACCACAAATTATATGATCCATACATAAAAGTTCTATATTTATATTTATTTACCTGCCTTCTGGGCGTTTTCTCGGGTTTATAGAAAGCCTTATTCACAAATTTTTCACAAAAGATATTGTGCTTCAACTCGGTATCCACAAGCAATTCTCTAGCATATAGCTTGAAAGTTCCCTCCACAAAACCATTCTCCAAACTGATGGTCAATTCTTCACGTCCCATTGATTTTCATTTTTCAGTGACCAATACTTTCTTTTTTTTTTTTCAGAAAACGCCCATTAACTGTTCTACAATGACTCAGATCCAAGCCACCACCATTATCTTATGAAAGAGCTGAGAGCTACACAGAGCCGGAAAAGCGATTTGCACTGTTGATGACTTTCAAACAATACGGCTGTTTACAGAGTTTATATATGTATTGATTGATTAATATTTTTCAGTTAGTTGATAAATAATGTACACCTGCAGGGTTTCTAATGTTGCACTGCCAGAGAAAAACTGGTCAACTAATGCAACTTAGCCAAGAAAAAAAAAGATAGAAAACTATGTGCATACCCTTTTGGATATTGCTTTTACTCAGCTTCCCAAGGGGCATTTTAGACATATTTGTCTCAAATTACATCATGGCAGCTCTGTGAAACTCAACATTTAGTATTGTCTCATACATACACCAAACGTAGGAGATGCCATTTGTTTAATACCTGTATGTTTCCACATTAGAAAGGATCTTGATCAATTCTATTAATGGAGGGACCAGTTTACTGTCTACATCATTTCTATTTTAATCTAACAATTTATTCCCATTAATTATCTGATTATGGAAGCAAATAGCATTACCTGTTGGTTGCCTTTGACCTTTGCTCCCATAGATTTAATAAGTTTCATTGAACCATAATTGCTGCTAAATGTCCAAAAAAACTGTTGCAATATGAAGTAAAGATTCAGCAAAACAACTTTTATCGGCCAAGGTAATGCTAGAGAAGGGCAGAGAAGTAGAATTATAAGAAGTATCAAACAGATTTAAAAGTGCAATGAAACAGATTTAAAGGTGTAGTAACTCAAAAGAAGGCAAGATAGGATAGCCTAAAAGAGTAAATAAACGGTCCATATGGGTGCACAGTAGATGATTGTTGATGAGCTATATGTGATTTGAACTTGAGGAAGACATCCAAAATACAATCTTCTTCCATTTGAAAGAATAAGTATGCAACTCCCTTGCAAAACTTAGAAAAATCCAATTAATAGTCCTGGTGTATTTATATCAACTCCACCAAAAATAAAATGAAAAAAAAAACTCAACCTAAATTATATATACTCCCACAAAAGAGGAAATAAAATACCATCAAAATAGTTAACTATTTTAGAGGGTAAAGTGAAGTCACCAAAGAAAAGAGAGAGACAGAGTTGTGATGAACAATTTTATAGATAGCATTATATATCTTTTAAGAAATTAAATTTTTTTGGGGCATACTATTTCATGCATATTGAGATTTTTATTTGAACTTTTTATTACAATAAAAATTTTAAAATACGCTCAATGATAAATGAAAAAGGTTATGTAAAAAAGAATTTTTTCATAAAACTGAAAAAAACTGTTGTATGGGCTCAACATACTAGCTACGTCATTCACAAAAGGGATCCTCTACTCATCTTTTAGATTAGAATTGAATGGTTCAGGTTTTTTTTTTCTGTATTGAAAGATGTATAATACAAAATAGAAATAATATTTTAACTATTAATTTTAAAAAATAATGATTGAGATTAAAAATAAAATAAAATAAAAATTGGACCATCCAACTATGAGGGATATCTCTGTATTCATCTATTAGAATAAGTAAAGAATCCAAACTGCTGTTATTCATAAATTTCACTTACAATTTTTATACCATAATTTAAAGAGCACTATAAGAGTAAAATTTTAAATACATTATTTTGAAATAATTTTTTAAAAAATGATTTGTAAAGAAACAATGTAAACAAAATAAAGATAGGGCGAAAGAAAAAGAAATGCTGAAAAAAAAAAAGGCGAACTAAGTTTGAAAATACTCTCGTAATGATTTAGGATAACTTCAAAAGTTGAACACAGAGAAAGTGATGAGAGTTGATGGTTGATGATGGGTGTATAGTAAAATAGTGTTTAGAAAGTTGGCCAGCAAAGACACAGTCCACCCACAGTGCATGTTACCTTAATGCCCAGAAAAGAGAATCAAAAGAAATTGGTTCAGCTTTCTAGTACTCGCATGTGCGGCTGTGATCACTTTGTCCCTACCTTGCATGCGTGGGCAAGCTTTCCCCACCACCGTCCCATACTCCCATTATTCTCCCACAAAGCCCTTCCAAGTTCACACTCATATATATATATATATATATATATATATATATATCCTTCGACTTTGCGTGTTCTAGCAGTTTCCCATTTACATTACACCTATATATGAGCTACAGCTAGCCATGCATTATTCCAATATATTGCTCTTCTTGGTAACTTATCAACACTCGCTAACTCTGTGACTTGTTATTAAAATTGCTACCGATAAAGCCAGTGATTTTATGTCCATGAAGCAATTCACTCTCGAGTTAACGTTAACTTGGTAAAGATGCATGCATAAACTACTTAGCTACTTAAAAATTTAGTCACCAGTAGTGAAAATTTTAAGTTTAAAAGTGATTAATTTTTTGTCCATTAATTATTTTATTAAATGATTTGAAATATTGGAAGAACTAACTTGTAATACCCTAAAACTCACAGGTGGAGTCGAGAGAGAGGAGGCCTTACATGCAGCAGAAATGCTTAATTATTGGTTTCTGTACAATATCCGAGGCCACCATGTAATCGACACTCTTAAATTTAGCTTACTTAAACCTTTGCAGCTTTACGTAGGCAGCTAGAAATGCTACATTACGAATTTTTTAAGGAAATTTGATGTATTTAAAATTTACAAATTAATTCAATCATCAATATAATTATATATGTAAATATTATTTTACGGTAGGAAAATGTGGTTATATAAGTAGGTTATTCTAATATTATTGTTCACTGATAGAATGTTACAGTTGTCAACCCTATATCCTATATCTGTCAATTTCATATCACCTATATCTAATACTTTGGCGTACGTAAGAATCAATTTAAGCACACACCTGTCAAGAACAAGTAAAGGCTCATCTAATGTAAGTGCTAGTGGGTCTTCTTAAAGAATGATGATCACCGAGATGAACTCTTGACATTACAGGGATTTAAATTCACATAATATACATGACTATGAAGATTTTATCAATATTTTATACTGGTTAAGCCAACTCATGTCGGCTATATGTAAATATTTGAGATGCATAAGTTATATATTAAAAGACGTAAACTAGCACAATTACATTTATTTGACAGAATATATCTGCCTTAAAATCTTTGATATATATTATGCGTTTTATTTATGGGAGGAAATTAATTTTCTCTTTTCTTTTAACTTGTAGAATTGTCCATCTTGGCTTGGGGAAGAGTAATAATATGCACTCAAAGTACAGCACCACTCCTTTGGCATATGCACCACTAGTTTAAAGCCTTAAGTAATTTTATTAAACAACAATTGCTATGTAATAGCACAGTAGAGTACAGCATTCATGCAACAGCGGAAGAAAGGATCTTGCAGATTGACCACTAGTACTAATGGACTCATGACTCCAAGGAAAAAAGAAAAAACATAACCGACACAACTGCATGATGTTATAGAAATTCATATTCAACATCAATTATTCATACGCTATTTTTTTTTCTTTCTAGAGAACTGAAGACCACAAGCTTTCTTGTTAACTGTGTGTGTTATTACTTACTAAACTTGCATGAACAAACCCTTCACTTTCCATGACCACCTCCGTAGCCTCCTCCATATCCCCCTCCATATCCACCACCTTCACCTTTCCCCTGTCTTCCGTTTGATCCTGAACCAGCATGAGATCCGGCATATGACCCGGCATCAGAACCCGCTCCAGAAGACCCGGATCCGGCGTGAGACCCGGCATATGAGCCAGCTTCAGAGCCAGCCCCTGAGGACCCTGACCCTGAATTTGAAACTGAACCCGAACTTGAACTGGATCCTGACCCAGAACCTGAGCCGGACCCTGCACCCGCACCCGAGCCACCCCCACCAAGTCCTACACCTATGCCAGCACCGACACCAACCCCCACCCCACCAAGGTCCACCCCCAGGTCCTTTCTCTCCACTCTGCTTTCACACACAATGGCAATATTGAGTGCAACCAGCAAAGCTACAAGGGCTAAACTCCTCATAGCAGCCATTCAGGGGAACACAATATAGCTTCTGAAACCGAAGTACCTTTCTATGGTATCAGAGGTTATAAGAGGTTTTTGCAAAGAGGAACGTTCAGGTGCATGCCATTTATAGTTGAGAATAGCTAGTGCGGTTGGTAATTAAATAAAAGCAAAAAATGTGAATTAGCTCTTAACCGGAGAAATAACCTTTGAATTATTCTTTAGAGTTTATTTCCTTTTTCCAAATCCAGATGTCATTGCAAACCTTTTTTTTTTTTGTCATCTAGTATGGTCTCATTGGTTGGCGATTAAAATTGTAGTTTTTATTTGAAAATTTAGAGATTTAACGTCAAGTATCTCATAATTCTTCTGCAACTACTCTTTTATTTCAAAAAGAGTGTGCCAAGGGATACAAGAGTCTGAAATAATATTTTAGTTAATAATATTAATTAAAAAGTAATAAAAAGATATAAATCTTGAAAGGTGATAATTTAAAAAATATTTGTAAATTTTGAAAGTTGAAAAAATTCATACTTGTAAATGATTCAATATATGTTTACTCATTTTTTTCATTTTCAATTAAAAAATTCAGTTTCTAAACTTTTGAAATGAATAGAGGCTGAAAGTCGGCAGAATGTAAAAGCACGAAGTGTGGCACTAGCTAGTGGGGTGACATGTGGGTGGTTTTGTTCCAAGTAAAAAATCTGGATAAACCCCCGTTTTATAAACTTCGATTTTCAGCATTTATCTGAATAAATTTAGAAAGAGAGAAAAAAAAAAGAGTGAATGAGATTCGTTGAATAGGTTTTATATGTACTTCTTTTTCTCTAAATTTATCATCTATATGAATAGGTAAATAAAAAATATATAAATTTAAATTTTGTGGACCGAAAATGGTGACAGTATAGTAAGTGGAGAATTGTAGAAGTTGGATATAGTTTATAATTGTTATTAATGGAGTGGCGCCGCCTCAAAATACCTTATCCCCCCAGTCACTATGTGTTAGTGGACTATGATTGTCACTACCTCCAACAAGACAAACTACTAACCCCAATATTCTCAGCTTCTGATCAGAGTTGGCAGAACAGAAAGAATGTAAGATCGAACATACTAGAAAAAGCTACCTAGGCTTGTGTCTTGGCATACATACTAAGTATGAAATATTTGACACATCTCAGAGAATATCGAGCAAAAATTAGAAAATCACACCTCAAAATTTTTATTCTACTGATGTTGTCAAAATTAGACAGTATTTATTCATTGATAGTCAACCCCTAATCAATCAAGAAAGGTAACAATATTATGAAAGATGCAGATAAAATAGGTTTAGGCTTAGCCTTAGGACTCTTAATTTGACATATCACGCTAGTGTAAAAGAAAAAATTGAATAAACATTCTAAAAAAAATTGAATCTAAATTTGTATTCTATTGATCCCGTCAAATATTAAATAGTAACTATTTATTTGTAGTCAACTCTAATCAAGTAAGGAAAGGAATAACATTCTAAAGTTACAAATAAAATAAACAAATTAAAATAACCCCAAAATGCACTTAAAGATTTTGAACTCAAAACGAGTTTCAATTAGCTAAAATTGATTCATCATCACATGCTCTTCAAAACTCTCATAGAGCTATGATTATTTGAGGTTAAGATATTTATTTATTATTTTTAAACTTTTCATCTGAACTTCTCACACTCAATTTGTTCTATAAAATTATTTATTTCGCGTTATACGTTATGTAATGAATCTAGTTATACTTGGAGAACTTGAAGGAATTGTCACCACCCTTACCCCTTGCAAATGAAAGAAGAGTATGTGGGACTTGATTTTGCTGAGCTTATATGGTTCGAGAAAATTGAGATCCACGAACTAGTCATTTCTAACTTAAAATTTGTAATCCTAATTAACGGAGGGCTTCACACTATCACGCACCTCATGTGGAAAGCAAATCACACAAGGACATATATAGTAGTTGCCATATTGATTGAAACTTTAACCTTATAACAAATTAACATATGTTGTGTGTTTAAAATTGTTGCATTATATTCCATGCTATATACGCAACAACAAATATATAGTTTCTTCCTGTTACAGAAATTGGGTAAGAAAGAATCTCTTTCTAGGCAAGCACACATCAAAACTCAGTAGGGAAGATTCACCCCTTTTGAACATCACTTTTAGTTTTAGAAGAACAAAAAGTTTAAACAAACCATTTAGTGTAGTATACAATCTGAGAGAAGCAAGTTATTGTTTTTGAGTAGACCAGGTTCTTGATGAAGGTAGTGAATATGGATTGTCCAGAAAAATGTTAATGTAGATTAGATTTCATGTATAAAACCAGAGGTAGTAGTTACGTTGGCTTATCTGAATTTATACCACAATCCAGCAATTTCCATTATCTTTGGACTAGAGTAAATAAGCTCCGGCGTATTACTGATAGTTTTTATCTAATGAAAACACAGATGATGGCATTTATTATTATTATTATTATCTTCTTGGAACATACAATCTATTTATTTAAAACACGAAATTTATTTTTTATTTTTTTCAAAATTAACTGGTTTGGATTTTCTTAATTTTCTTTTCATCTGTTTTTTATTAATTTAGAAAGAGGAAAAGAAAGTGGGTAAGATGTTGCATTATCTTAGCCACGTGCTCCACCATAGCTTATGAACCTCCTTCGACCCGGGCCCAGAACTCAAAGATGAAGCGGCTGGCCTGGATGCGGAACTAGAACCCGACCCAGACCCTGTTCCAGATCCACTTTCACCTCCCTCCTAGTCCGTGGTGTAATAGGGTGTGGCAAACTATGTGAGGTAAAGGGAGTGTGCAGAAGAACTCATAGTGGTTGATGAGTAATTGCTGAGATATGGTGTGAAATATATCAGATTATATTTTGAGTACAGAAACTGTTATATTAATATTAATCAACGATTCTAATGTTGTGCACAAACATAATGCTTAACTGCTTCTTAAGCTTTTGTTTTGTTAATGGCGCCCCATGTTGGCCATGATACCAGGCTTCGTATTTAAACTTGAGATAAATACAATGTTAAGGATTCGATTCTCACTCCTTGCGACTTACTTTCGAAATCTTATTTTTCGTTTTGTAAGGAAATAAATTTCATCATGCTCGATGATAGTTTAGAATATCTTTGAAATGAAGAGAATGGAGAGGAAAAAAATAAAAGAGTAAATTGCATTAATCTCTCATAAAATTTAGTTAAATTATTTTTAATATTTTTCTGTTATAAAAATTATATTTTAATTCTCTTAATATTTTGATATGTATTGCAAAAATATCTTCAATCTAACTTATTTTTTGTCAAAAAATATGATGATAAATATAATTAAATTGGTGTTAAACTTTAATATAAAATTGAGATTTTATTTTTAATATACTAGTAAAAATAATTAAATAATTTTATTTTAAAAAAAAACACACATATTACATAAAACCATTAATTTTACTCCCATCACTATTCACCAGCGAGTATCTTTTATTTCCAATCTCTTTTTTTTTTTTTTTGTGGGTGACATATTTTATATAAGCTACGGGGAGATCCATGTTAATCGATTCAAATTTTAAAAGAAACAAAAAAGAAAGAACCAATATATATATATATATATATATATTCTAATATAGTACGCCACACTTAAATATTAAATATAGAAGATTATGGTGAGCCCTACACTAAAGTCTTTATTTTTGGGTTGGACAAGTCATTTTACACGAGGCTTCAAAATATTCTAAGCCCAATCCTATCAGCCTTGACTTCTTTGGATTGTTCTAAGGGTCAGTATTAAAAATATACATTTAAAATATTTATAAATATTTTTTTAAAATTATTAGGTTCTCAAGCCTAACCCAGCTTGTCTCAACTTAGTTATTAATTTTTTATATGGACAAAATTAAAGCTTTAAAGGCCAGTTTGACACAACTCAGTAAAGCTTTAAGACCAATAGAATTAAATTTAAAAAATTCTTCTTAAAATTAGGCTATCATTTTACTAACTAACCCTATAATTTGATTAGGACCAAACAAGCTTACTTCATGTTGAAACTTCTAATTCTCATAACTTATTTAATTTTAAAAAATTAATAAAATAAAAGGTCAAATATATTATAATACATTTAACCACATGTCACACTTTCACCTTAATCATCAAACTCATTCTTCCGAATTGAAACACTTTAAACCCAACTATAGCTCCTCCTTCTTTGTTTTGTTTGTTTTTCTATTTTTCCAAACATACGTTACATTTTAAAAAATGATATCTTGGTCAAAAATTCATCAATAAATCTGATTTTTTATAATTAAATAATTTTAATTTAGTTAATATTAGTAAAGTGTACTTCATATAACTTTTTAAACACCTACACATGCAAAAATATAAAGGATCTGTACTAAAAGCAATCAATTATATGTATATATATATATATATATATTAAAAGGAAAACCGAGGTGTTTGTCGCCCTTTAACCATGAAGAATTTGTATAGCAAAAAACTAAAACAAAGATTAAGCAAAATGGGTTTAAGTTTTAAATGGAAAATTATGCATTCAAGAAGCTACATATATACCCACGATGGATTCGGATGCTTTTTTATTCTACACCTTTTACAATTTTTAAAAAAAGGAACAAAAAGTGAACTTTTCTTATATGCAATCCATTAATTTGGATCTCATCTTGCTCAATATACGATTATAAAAAGATAGATATAAAGGAGTGAGAGTATCTATAAAACTTATTTATTTTCTTTCTAATCACTTTTTCTTTCCTCTGTGTCTCTTTTTAATAGAATGGTATCATATTTGTTGCGAGGAGGAGAGAATCTAGACTCATAATCCACACACTTTTTTTATTCTTTAACTATTAAGAGTGTAATTGTAAAAAAAAAAAAATAGATTTAAGTGTAATTGTTTATATATTTGTTATTAGATTTTTTATTTAAAATATAACAAGTATATGCTTTTCCAATAATACTATGACACACATATAATTAAATTAGAGAATTATACAATTCTCTATGAAAATCACATATTTATAATGATATTATTGAAAAATTTTATATTTGTCATGTTTAATTAAAAATTTTGATAACAAAAATATAAGAGTCCATTTGGTATATTATATATAGGGCTGATCACGAGCTGAGCTTATTTAAAAATGAGTAAAACTCATACAAAAATTTGCTCAAAAAAAAAAAAGATTCAAGCCAAGCTTAGTATTGTTAACTCTTTATCGAGCTCAACTTGTATTTTAAAAAAAATTAATTTTATTTTATCTTTTTTTTTTGTTTTAAATACTATATATATATATAGTTTATTATTTATTAAGCTTACTTTTCTTTGTTTTAAATACTAAATAGTTTAAAAGAAATATTCTAAAAAATTTAAACAACTTAAAATACACATAAAATAATAAAATCTCTTAAGATGATAGTTATTTAATAATATTATTGATTAATAATTTATTTTATTTAAATTATAATATATTATGCAACAAGTAAAAGTAAACAAATGACAATTATATTTGTTATATAATTTTTTTATTTATATTTGTAGTTATTAATAGTTTTTTTAATAATATTATTTATTAATAATATAAAAAAATTATAATATGGATTGAATTTGGGCTTGGGCCAAGGTTAAAAAAAGTATAAACATGACCTGTTTTATAATTGAACTTTTTTAAATAGGTCCACTTTTTATCAAGCTTTATTTTGACTCATATCCATATTTTTGGAGTTAGGCCTATCAGGTCAGGTGAGTTTTTTGGCCTATAATCAGATTTAGTTGTATAAGATAAAGTCTAATAGTGTAAGATTTTATAGGATAAGGGCTAATAAAATTTTAAAATTATGTAATATTCTGTATGATATTATACAATATAATATATTATATAAAAATGATATTATTATTTATTTGGTGATACATTATATAATATTGAATAGAATAAAAATTAATTATTTCAAATAAAAATAGTTTTTATTTAAAAAATATACTATATTTATTTAAATTTATTATGTTATATTAATTTTTAAAGAGAGAGAGTACAAATAAGTAAAGCTCCACATAAAACATGATACCCTAAGTGACTTGGTCTTATTTGATCACATTGGACTGAATAACCAAAAAACAATTTGGGTAGACTTAGTGAAATTGGTCATGCTAGCCAGTTCTGATTGTCCTAACATGATATTATGAAATTATTTTTAAAATATTTATTTTATAGCAATTTATATGAAAATTTTATTTTTGTTATGGGCAAAATATATGTTTATAAAAACTTATATAAAATTTTTATTTTTTATGAATCAATTTATAATTTTTACACTAAATATTAAGGAAAAAAAGTATTTAACCAACTAAAAAAACCAATATGGCTTGCCTTGATACTAAACCAATTAGGTTGAATCTAATACTATATCAATTTTGATGTGGTTCATTTCAATCCTATTATTTTTTAAAAAAATTATTTTATAAAAATTTATATGAAACTTTTTTAGTGATAAAATATAATTTTATAAGAATTTATATACAAATTTTACTTTTTTAGGCCATTTTATAATTTTTACCAAAAAATATAAAAATGGCCCAAGTAGCCTTGTCCCAAAATAAAAAAAAGAAAGAAAATGACAAGCCTAGACATTGTACTTAGAAAAAGAAATCTAAGTATAAAATTAAGCTGGATATTAGTTTATACTAATATTCATCCCAAAATCACTCATATCAATTTAAGGCAAAACTTGACCCAACATAACCATTGAACACTCTTATGGATGAGAGTTAGAATAAAAAAACTTGATAAAACCTTATATATTAAAATTTAATCAAGCATAGTTATATCTCTTAAGCCATGATTAAGTTATACTTTATTTTAAGGTATAAGAGGAATTTAATGTATAAATTTATACAATATATTATTTACATTAAACAAATAACAAATTCATAATATATTATATTAATTTATATTATCAAGTTTTATAAAATATATTAAACAAGTTTTAAGTAAATGCATATAAATTTTCTTTTTCTTTTTTTCCCAAAGAAAACCAAAATCCACCCACGTTGTGTTGTTGTCTCTAATGCCCACGCTATGGTCCTTGTTTGAGATGCCAAAATTAAAGCTTGGACAGAAGAAGAGCAACTTTATTCCATTCTTCCTTTTTTTTTTTTTAATCTTCAATGAGATAGTAATATATTTATCCAACAAAAAAGTATTATATCGATAAAAAAAATTCAAAAAAAGTATTTTGGAGTATCTAAATAAAGTCTTATATTTTATAATAGTGCCACGTATTTTTTATGTTATTAATGTTTTCATAATAATACTTTATATTATGGTACCGAAAAAAGAATAATAACTCATGAAACATTTTGGAGTTTTTTTAAAATATAAGTTATTTAAAATATTTTTTTAAAATTTTAATATAATTATAAATTTTTTTTTCATAATGTCAATATTTGATTTTGATCATATTTTATTAAGGTATTTTAAATACTCTTTGGAAGCAATTTTTCATCGAATTCGACTTTACGCACAGTGCTCTCTCTCGCACAGGGAACTGGGGTTACCTGCCCTGGTCGTCTTTCCTTCATCACCGTTGCTCCATCGACGATTAGCTATCTCGTTCAGTCCCAGTAAGTCCCTTTCTTTTGCGATTTCCTTGACTTTCTCTCATACCCAACATCATTTTTTGGTTGGAGTTGTTTTTGTTATAAACAATAATGTCTTTATATTTTAGGTGGCTTAGTTTTCTGTTTTCATCCTTACTTTATTCTGTAAGTTTTCATTTGTAAAGTCTCTTCTTTGCCGGGTACATACAATTCAGATATTTTGTTTCGCAGGTTGTTATTCTTTTACCAATCTAATTGGTATTATGCAAAATTGAGTTCCACGCTGTTGAATTTAGAAATGTTTCTTCTTTAAATTAAAGTCTGTCGATGGATGGACATATTTATATGATTGAAATTCTTGAAACCAGTTAATCATAACCAAAAAAAAAAAAAAGTGATACTGCAGTTTCAGGCTTTATTTCCCTGATGGCCCCTATTGCGAGGGTTTATCCTTTGAAGTCATTGTTACTGGTCAAGGGTGGGTGTGCATTTTCAAGATTTTAAGATGCTCAATGCTGGAATTTTAACACTTTATCTGGGGTGCTTGTAGCAGATGCCAAGATTTCAATATCCATATATTTGATAAGACAATTAAAACAATTGAAAATATACAAGCAATACCTATGAATTTAATATATTGAATTCCAAGGTATCATAGTATTCCCATAATGCCGGGATTCCAAATATATGCATTTAAGATACAACTTAAAATGCCTGAATGTCCAATGCTCCCCAATGTTTTCCTAATTGTGCCACTTGCTATGCTTGCAAGCTTGCTGTCAGAAATGGGGTTGTCGTTATTCTTGTATTCATTGGTTCTCGGTTTATCCTACTCAGCCAGTGAGCGTGGCTACAAACTCGGCGTTGAAGGTTCAAATCCCTCCTCACCCACAACTGGCTAAAAAGGGAACTTACCCTTTTTTTTCCTAGTATGTAAATAAATTGTGAATATTTATCATATTTACATAGTTAAAGGTATGGACTTTTTACAAGAATCAATTGTACATAAGTTTAAACTATGGTAGTGGAAGGTTCTTCTGAGTTCAAATGATCAATAGTTTCAGTAACGGAATCCAGTAATGTTAAATTCTATTAGAGATATTAATAAAACCAATTATGGCTATTCTCTTAACAGCTTAAACTTTTGAGTTAAAGTAGTACTTGACTAAATTTAATATCCATAATTCCATTTTATCTTTATTTGAAGTATGATAATTTGTGGATTGGAATTACCTAGTCATCCTTGATTTTTCCCTATATCAGAGCATCCAGTAGAAGCGTTAACTAAATTTTTAGCTTGAAAATATGAAGGTAATGACAATTCATATTATGCATTCGTAATATTTCTCCTAATCTATTGCTTTCCTGATAAAGTTTAATTCTTGAAATCTGTTTTCCATGTATGTCATTACTTATCACTTACCAACAGCTAATAGATAGAAAACAGTGACTGTATGCTTTCTACATTTGCTTTCTCTTTAAAAGTAGGCAAGAGTATTAGCTTTCTTATAGTTTATATTCAGGCTGGGATCTTGAGGTCAGATGCTAATGAAAACTTCAAATGTGAAACCTTGGTAAGTAATATGGGGCTTTTGTTTTTTATATTCGTCACAAAAGTCATAACTACGGCTCTGTATCCCCTGCCTTGATCAGAGCAGTGGGTATTTTCGTTGCAGGTACCTTAGGAGTGTAAGATATTGATGTCTGCTTGACTACGAGTTCACATTCTGACAAATGGCAGCCAGAGGCAAGATTCCAGCAGCATTTGAGGGGCGTTCTGTCCAAGCTCCTGGGATGATGAGGCATGGTCCATATCCTGGTTTAAGTTCTGCTGCTGACCATCATTCACTAGGCCTGCCTTCTCAACTGTTGGAGAATAAAATTGCATCTCAGGAAGCAGAAATTGAGCAACTTGTGGGGGACAACCGGAGGTTGGCAAGTACTCATATGGCCTTGAGAGAGGAGCTTGTCACTGCTCAGCAGGAAGCGCAAAAATTAAGGGCACACATTAGGAGCATTCAGACTGAAAGTGACATCCAGATTAGAGTTTTGCTGGATAAGATTGCAAAAATGGAGATAGACATTAGAGCTGGTGAGAGTGTAAAGAAGGAACTACAACGGGCCCATCTTGAGGCACAGAGCTTGGTAGCTGCCAGACAAGAACTGAAAGGCCAAATTGAACGAGCTACTCAGGAACTGAAGAAAGCCCGTGATGATGTCAAGGGTATGCCAGATCTGCAGGCTGAACTGGACAGTTTAGTGCAAGAACACCAGAGATTACGGTGAGTCATTTAGTCTGTTCTAGGTCACTTCCACTTGCTTGTAGATCAGAACTGATACTAGAATCATCAGGTTAATTTTTTTCCCCTTTAATTGTGTTCTGAGAATGTACATGTAAGGTCAGTTTGTTGAATAAAACTGTTAAAGGGGAAAAAATGCGTGCTGATTTTTTTTTTTCTCCACTTGAGTACACTAGTTGCAAAGAACCCAACTGCTGTGGATTAGGATTGTTTATTTCATTGGATTATCTGAACATGATGCGACCAGACTTCATTCAAGATATGACATGTTATCTTCAAAGTGGATATTATGAATAGCATAATGGCTGTGTCTCCTATTGTTATGATCTACTACGCCTCAGACTGCCATATTTTAACTTACTTGCACTTTATGTGAAGAACTCCTGCATCGTTGGTGTGTGATGAAGGGGTATTTATCTCTTTGTTAGACCATGTTTTAAGTCATATGGTGTTTATTATTGATGGGTGTCTTTATATGCACAAAATCTTCAATATTTGCCATCCCTTCACATCCTGTTTCATATTTTCTTTGTTGCAGTTTGTTGCTCTTAATTGTTTTTCTCTTTTTACCTTGTTTGATAACTCTTTAAATCTGGTTGGGCATAGTGCCACCTTTGAATATGAAAAGAACAAAAATATAGCGTTAGTGGAGCAAATGAAAGCAACAGAGAAGAATCTGATAGCAATGGCGAGAGAAGTTGAATTTTTACGAGCTGAGATTCAGAATGTGGAGAAAAGAATACATGGTAACTTTCTTGCTTCTGTATGCTGTAGTTTTACCATCTAATATTTGCATGCATTTCCATCTTTGATGCATTAATACTACATGGACACAGCACCGAATCGGTATGGTGCTGCTACCGCGATACCTGGCACCTTTGTTAATGCTTATGGAAGAGCTCATGATCAGATGGCTGTTGACCAAGTGGGAGAGACAACGATGGCATATGGTAGCAGTGGCGGCAATGGCGTAGCAGCTGTGAATAGTGCTGTCTGGGCTGGACCATATGATTCCTCAATTGCTAGGAAGTGATGTTTTATGAGGGCAATCAGATGTAATTCTTGGCTCTAACTCATGCTAGTATAAGTCATGGAAATTGATGGTTCTATTATTTATAAAACTCAAATTTGGTGGCTTTATGTAATTCCTTTCCATATAATATCATTGAATTTTGTAAATTGTTGAATCAAATTTGTATTAGTTACTTGCACACATTTGGAAGAAGTTGAAGATCTTCTAAATGAAATTGAAGGAAAGGGAAGGAAAAATTCCTTATGGACATTCTCTTTGAATTAAATTTAAGTATATTATTTCCTTCTTAGAATATATTTGAATTGAGAAGAATAGATGAGAAGAGAAAAAAAGATATATTTATTTAAATTTAAATAATAATATTTAGATAACAAATTATTATTTTTTATTTTTTCCAATTTTTTGTAATCCAAATATACACTAAAATTTATGGAAAGAGGAAATGGAAGCTTTGAAAAAGAAGCCGTAGTTATACCACAAATTTATAGACTTTGATACATTGATTCTGTCACGAGTTCTTGATTTAAGCAAATGAATATTAGGATCGTATACACAATTTGATGGCTTGACCAGCTTATTCTTGACTGGATATATACATATTTGTTTCAGCTTTTTCTCTTATCAAAATGTGATTTGGCTGAAACAACAAATTGTAATTTTTGTATTTTGTAAGTTACAAACGTGATTTTTTACCTTCTTCAACGCAAAACCAAATATGTTTTATGTCAAGTCAAGTTTGGTTAAGTTGACAAAGTTACAAAAAAAAAAAGATATTTCTCTGTCATATATATATATATATATATATAAAAGAATTATCTTATTGAGATTTATATGAATTTTTTTTTAAAAATATTTTATCCAAAAAAAGGGACAAAATGTAATTTTGTATGAATTCATATCAAAACTTTTTAAGGATTATTTTTGAATTTTTACCAAAAAAATAAAAACAAAAGACTTAACCAAACTAGCCTGGCCTAATGACATATCAAGGCAACTCAGAAGGGGCACCAAACCTTAAAAAAAAAAAAATCAGGCTAAGCAAAAATATCGCCTAATTCATATAACCCTTAATAAATACCAAAAGTTATATCATCACTTGTAAAGAGAAGTTACTAAATGGTACTATTATCAATTATTTATTAGGATTTTAAAAATAAAAAAATTAGGTGTTACCATTAGAAGTTAATAATGTAATAACGAGTTATAAAAGTGTTTAAAATAATTTTATAAATAATTTGATGATAAATATTTAACAGATTTTACCTAAATTTTGTATGTTATAAAAAATTTATTCATTGCTCTTGGGTATTTGTTATTAGGTCAATAGAATTATGATATAAATAACTTTTAGAATAAAAATAAAAATAATATAATAGTAATTTATAAAAAACTTCATATGTTAGGGTTTTTTTTAAATGATCCTTGTAATAAATACTTTAAAGAACTTTATCAAAGTTTTATCTTTGTATTATTTGCATGTTGAAATTTATTAAGGTAAGATTTATATATTCTCATTTTAATATGCACTAATTATTAATACATTAAAAATTATAGTAAATATTTGAATTAAACTTAGCGATGCAAAAACTAAATTTCTTAAAAATTCAAGCTTTTTGTAAAATTACCTACATTTTGCAACAAGTTGTGCTAGAACTAAGGGTAGGCATAGGTTGGGATGGGTCGGGATTGGCTTCAACTCAAGTACTCACAGGATTTTAACTTTGGGACAAAAAATTCATTTTAGGCTTAGCCTAAATGGGCTTTTTTTAAAAAAATTTGTTAAGGTTTTTTTTATTTTAAAAATTTATATTTTTATATTTGCTTAATTATTTTGTGCATATAATTATTTTTTTAATATTTTTTTTAAAATTTATGCAATGGACATAAAAAATATGAACTCAAGGGAAATAGAAAAAATATAAATATAGTAACTAAAATTTTAAAAAATATGTATTTTTTAATTTTATTTTATTTACATGAATGTGATAATTATATTTAAAAGAGTTCTAATATAAATTTTGACTTTTCTAGTTATTTATAATTTATAAAATATATTTAAAAATTTTTGGTTAAAATTATAAAAAGACTCTTAAAAAAATATGTAGTCTATATTTTTTTATAAATAAATAAATATATATATAGAGATCTTGGGCGGGGCAGGGCCTAATAGGGTCAAAAAGTTATTTCGAATCTCGTCTCCACCCGAAGTATTGTTACAACTTAACCTTATTTCAATTCCTTTTTTTAAATAAATTTCGACCCATCTCAACCCGATGCACAATTTTGCACATCCCTAGCTAGAACTAATAATTAACAGGGCCTCGTGCTATCTAATTAGATTGGATTTTTACAAAATTAAAAATGAGCCTGGCAATCTTGAATTGTGGTCGGGACAATTTTGCACACTCCTCGCAGGAACTAATAATTAACAGGGCCTCGCGCCCTCTGATTAGATTGGGTTTTTACAAAATTAAAAATGAGCCTGGCAATCTTGAATTGCCCAGAAATTTGTAGTGGGCCTCCGTCTGATGTTTGACCAAGTTACGAACCGCACGGAAGGCCCACTAATCGCCTCCCGTTATTAGTTGTTGTACGCATCTATTTTCATGCCCTGGCTTCTGAATTATTCAGCACTTTTCGAAAGACAGGACGACCTTTGTTTGCTCATTTCTTTGATCGGGTCTCACCCATGGCGGAGGTAAGCTTCCATTTTCTTTGATTCTGATTCTTATCGTTACACGAAATTCAGGTGACTTATGTGCAAAACTTGGAAATCTATGACCTTCATACTTTTTTTTTTGGTGTGGGTATTTTACCGTTCATGATCCTGGTTTGTTTCGTTCCCGGAATCTTCTGAATTTTGCGGATTTATCTGTTCTGATAGCATTTTTAATTTGAGTTTTCTACGAAATTTATGTCCTTTACCGATTTGTTGAGTCGTTTGGCCACTGGGTATTTCTCCTTTAAAAGGTTCTGGTGCAAACTATTGCAAGATTTTTCTTTTTGGGGTGTAAAAATGTACTTCATAATGTAGCTGTTTATTTCATATGTTCTTTTACGAGTACGGCGTATCTACTTAGACTTGTGAAATGCAATTCTTTATAAAAACAAACAAACAAACAAACAAACCCACCCACCCCTTCGATCTGGGGAAGTTTGTAAATACTCCCTCGACTACAATATCCAGAAAATAAAGCCTTGAACATTTCCATCTTCCTCCATTTAAGACCTTTCGTCCATATCCTGTAAACCTTGTTACTGGACATGTGATTTTCCCCCCATTGCTTAGCCACACGGCATCTCATGGAGCACTTGATTATGACCTCAAGATGCCATGGAGCGCATTAACTGCATCTTTCGAGATTCTGATCCAGACATTTTGGGATGTTGTCTGATATTGATCTCACTGCCTATGGCATTATTGATCCCATGTGACACAATTAACAGTCATACACATCATTGTCAACTGAGAAAAGAGTACAGTGAGCTTTTAGTTTTCATTCGTTTCTCGAGCTAAGAATGATATGGCTAATATATGTGAATTGTGAGGCATGCTTATCTGACATCATCTTCCTTATTTGTTTTAACTCATAAATTCTCTTTTACTTCCTGACAGATTGAGCTCAGAACAGCACCTGCTGATTTTCGTTTTCCTACCACTAATCAAAGCAAACACTGTTTCACTCGGTACATTGAGTTTCATAGGTAGATTTCCTGACACTGGCTATATGGTTTCTCTAGAATCTTTTCTAAAGCGTTAAATTTTACTTACAGGTGCGTGGCAGCAAAGGGTGACGAGTCAGGTGAATGTAAGAGATTTGCCAAATATTACCGTTCCCTTTGTCCTGGTGAATGGGTGAGTAGTCCCTAACTTGTTGTTTACTTAAATTTGCTGGAGACTTGGTTAAATGTAGACCTTGATAGTATGGCTAAAATTGATGCTATTTGGCTATTTGTGGTGTTTAAAAGTTGATGAAATAAAGTCCGTAAGAGTCACTGAAATTAATGAATGCTCAATAGATATGTGCAGTCTCTATTTGTCCCACTTATGAACTTCTCTATTCATTTCTACTGCATTGCTAGTCAATACTGTTGTTCATTGATGCTTTAAGAAGTTACTCTATGCTGAGGCCTTTATATTGAACATAAACTGTGTAGTCTGATAATCATTCTATATTTTGTCAGTTTTAAACTGCTACATTATTTTTAGTTCCTCTAAGTTGAAGTTATGTAAGATTCATTGTTTTTAACTGTTACAGTTTATAATAAAGCTATTCATGGCCTTTCACTCCACATCTTAAGTTTTTTTGTTAAAATGATCCTTAACATGATATTAGAGCTTCTAAGACCAAGTGGTTTAAAGTTCAATCCTTGCTACCTCCATTTCCTTAACTAAAATTGTTTCAACACATGGTATAGTGGGCTTGTGTTTTTTCCACATTTCAAGCCCAAACAATTTTTATGTGAGGGAGCGTGTTAAAGATTATAATAAAGCTATTTATGGACTTTCACTTAACAGTTTAAATTTTTGAGTTGAAATGGTCCTTGCTACATGCCAAGAGTATGATCCATAACATGATGGACCTATCAAAAGATGAAAAAATGATACATAATAGGGGTGAATACTAGGCAGAAGCCATTTACCCTGAAAGGAATGGATTGTTGCATTGTATGTGGGATGATGGAAAGCTTAAAGAACCAAGTGAAAATGCCGGAACTTTTGCCCAATAACAATATTTTTTATTGTGGTCTCCAATTGAAATTCATTTCTTCCTTTAGATCCTCTTCTTAACTACTACATCTTTGTCTCCAGATCACTAAGAGATTAGGATATGGGACTCTCCGCATCATGTTTTATTGATGAATCTAAGTTTTTAAATTGAGAGTCATAGTAAAGTTATAGGTCACTTAAACACTCTTTGTTGGTCATGTGCTGGGAGTATCTGACTCAATCTTTTCAACACGACTTCAGTGCATTCTGAATGAGGAAGTACATGTCTTAGATGATAGAATTTTACTGCTCATGCTTATCTGGTGATTTAGTTTACATGGTCATAAGCTAATCATCTAGAAATCTAGAGTAGTTAGATACACCTATAAGCATGAGAGCAAAGAAAAAGCATATTTTTCCTTGCATTCATACTCCACTGGCTCCTTATAGCTGTATAAAGTGTAGCCTTTGCATGAGCCATGCACCTGGGTCTATGCTTCAAAGGTGCAGAGCTTTAGAGGATTTATGCCTTTTTTATATATTATACTAAGTATTTACTGCCCCCTCCCTCTCTCCTTTTTAATTTTATTTATTTATTTATTTAAGCAAGGAGTTGCATAAGTACATAATGACATTTAGTGTAAATATTGAATCAATGATAAGTATCTCGTGATAGATATTTGTAGATATAAGAATTACTGCTGTGATCTTATATAGTCTTTGGGTTTTGGCATGTTATAACATGGGTTTATAAATTATACCAGTGTCCAGCAATTGTGGTGGTTCCCCGGAGCGTAGTCTTCGAGCGATTGGTTGACTTGTTTTAGGTTCATTGTGGTTTAAGTCTGATCTTAATTCCTAGCGCTGGAGGACAGCAGTGTGATATTGAATTAGTGACATTGGTTGATAATCTATTTGATACCTTGGCAAATATGCTCTTATATCAGTCCTTAAAGCTGAAGATGCTGGAACATTTGTTTGTGTGTGTTTCCTTGTCTGTTTGGTAAAGTGCAGTTGCTAGGACACATGTTGTGTATCCTTGGGCATGTCTGTATTTGCTATGTAATCACATGGGTTTATACATCTTCCCTAGATCTTCGTTCAAGCAAGTTCTATACAAAATTCCTATGTATTTAAAAATTTCGTATTTGGACTAAAATGTTGCAGGTTGAAAAGTGGAATGAACAGAGGGAAAATGGGACTTTTCCGGGACCTCTTTGAAGTCGTATCGGTGCCTTGAATACCATTCTAAGGGATGAACCTTGGCAAGTTGAACATTCTGTTGATTTCATTTTCTTCCACTGGTTGTCTTCAACCTTCATCAAGTCATGATAGATCAATAAGGGATTTTCTTTTTAAATTAATTTTTTGAGGTGTTTATTCTTGCAAGTTGACTAATTGCTGAAGTCACGTTGCCTTTGACATCTTGTACTGGTTCGGACTAATGGAAATATTAACTTTGTTCAGAATATTGACATTAATAGTTTCTAGATCACCTCCCTCCTCACAAACTAGTGAAGCAGATCTTCTTCCATCTAGGAGGGAATCTATTGGAGAGAAAAAGATACAATCTCTATCTCTCTCTCACATGCTCCTCTCCTTTCCCCTCCCCACCCCACCCGCAGCCCCTTCTCTGAAAAGGTGAAAGAAAATATATAAAAGTTAAAGACAAATTCAAAACTCAAGAGAAAAGTTTTAACAGGTTGTCCAGCATCCTTTGTGTTGAATATGATACGAGCGCGTGGATGGCTGTTAATAAGTTTCTAAAATGCAGCATCACTTCCAAACCTTCATCCTAAATAATGTCATCACAAAAAAATGTAAATTCGATTTCATTGTGTTGATTTGTCAAGTGCTGGTTAAGAAGCTAGGGAAATTATGCAAATGCGTCCCGTATTAAAAAAAAAAAAAGAAAACTAATCCTGAAACCTTATGAAATACTTAGGTAAATCTCAGGAAGGCAATTTCTTTATTTGGAACAATTAACAATTAAATATAATCCAACATTTTTTTTCTGGGTAATTGAAGATGTTTAACACTTTAGTCAGGATTTGTGATATCTTGTCTAAATTCTCATACCACTCGGAAAATTTAATATCCATATACTGAACACTACCTTATTTATTTGTAAGCACGCTTTTTTTCTTTTTTCTTTTTTTTTTCCTTTTCTTATAACTTTTGTCTGCTTGGGACCTTGTGTGGACCAAGTGTTTTCATTGTTGCAAAGCAAATATGCACATAATGCCTTCCAGCGCAGCTAAACTTCTTTCTTATTCTCCCTCCTCTCTCTCTCTCTCTCTCTCTCTCTCTCTCTCTCTCTCTGTAAAAGCGTATATTCCAAGGTCATGCATCAGTCACGATCAAATCAAGTTCTCTTGAAGCCGTTAGTTTATGAAATATTTATTACAGTCTTGAAGATTTTAGTAGTATAGCAAATAATTTTTGTTTAAAATTTAGAATTTAATTCAATGATTATTAAAAATTAGATTATATAACTTTAATAAACTATATCAAATTATATAACAAAATATAAATAACAATAGCAATGAATGTTGAGTACCAGATAAGTATCAAAAATAAATATGTTGAAATAAAATGTAATCAAAATTAAAATAGTTTACGGGTAATTAAATTGAATTAAATTTGATTTAAGTGTGACTAATTATAAGAAGAATTGACATGTTCAATGATGAACACTTGCAGCGCCAATTGTCACCTGCTGCTTTAACTTAGCAGCAACCAATAGTCATCAATCTATTTCACTAACCAAAAAATTAAAAAAAAAAAAACGTCGGAAATTACAGCCATATTTTCCTCTATTTCATTAAAAAAAAGTTTAAAAAAATTTTTCCCATAGAGAGACAAGATTTGTGTTATTTCATTACCAAAAGAATAAAAATAAATAAATAAATAAAAGATTTGTGAAAAATAATAACTGAGAAAATACCTTTTCTCCTTCTTCGCAAGGCTGAGTCTCCGATTCTGCAATCTGCATTCTCTTTCCACTTGGTTCTTCTCTATGCTGAGAAATTCGATTACGCAATTCTCTTCAACATGTTTCGGGTGAGTAACAATTTAATTCTGTTAATCAATTTCTCGACGCTTATTCTGTCTGTCCCTATAATCTTCGAAGCGAAATCCCTGAGCAAGAATAGCGACTGTGAGAAATGGTTGGAGACGCCGATCCTGATATTCGGCCTATGCATCCTGGTTTTGTCGCTAACGGGGCTGATCGGAGTTTGCTGCAGCGCCACCGCCTGCCTCTGGCTCTACCTGTTCCTGATGAATTTGCTGATTATTGCGCTGTTCGCCTTCAACATCTTCGTCTTCGTGATTACGAACAGAGGGGCTGGGGAAGCCGTATCTGGATTAGGGTACGAGGAGTATAGGCTTGGTGATTACTCCACTTGGTTGCAGAGGAGAGTGGAGAACGCCGATAATTGGAAGAACATCAAGAGTTGCCTCCAGCGGGTAGACGTGTGCGCCAAATTTGACTCCGATCATCAAAACGACACTGTCCAATCCTTCTATCAATCCCATTTATCCTCGGTTCAGGTACTCTTAGCTGTTCCATACTCTTTCTTCCTTTTGATCTGATTTCATATTCAATTTCGAGCTTGCATTTTTTCGTGTAGTAGGATTCCATTATGGTATATCATACTAAAATACAGCACATTTCAATCCAATTCAATTGCATGAAACATTGTTAGATATTGTGACACCAATTATTTTAAATATCCTATGTAGCTCTTAACATTTAAGATATCAAGATAAAAATGCCAATATATTAAGATGCTTGTATAGCATTGAAATTTGGCTTCGTTACAAAGGGGATTGTCTTGAATATGATAAAATGGACTTGTGTCACTTTTCCACGCTAAAAAGTTCACATTACTTTTGTGAATTTTCTCCTGCAATATATTTTTTTAATAAAAAGTTACCTATATCACTTATAATTCTATATTTAATTTAATGATAAAATAAATGTAAATAATAATAATTTATTAAAAAAACATCTTGATATTATTTTACTAAATATTTTTCATATATTTTCTCTCGAATTTCATGTTTGATGAACAATTATCTTGTCAAATAAAAACCTTGGCTTCTACCAACAAAGCCCGACATAGTTGACAAATAGTTGGGTCCCTTAAACATGTTATCCAGGGTTTGATTCCTAGTCGTGTGTATAAAGTCAACTTTGTTGGGAGAAGCCTATCCACTTCGGTGATCTCTGTTGCTTCAAAAGAGATTAGTCTCTGATTGCCAATTGGGGTATACCTTTAGTGCAATCCAAAAACAAAAAAAAAAACCTTAGCTTCTTATTGCTGCAAGATTTAATATAAAAAGTATATCCTATCATCTCAAGAGCAACATATTTATATTTTAGTGTTATATTCATAGTTTTGTACAAAGCTAAAGGGTAATAAAATGATCCAGTGGCTCAACCAACCTGATCATCTTAGGTTATGTCGAGCTAAGCCAAAAATTTGACCAAGTTAGTCATATTGACCAATGTTGCTTGACTTGGTTCAATCCTATCTATTTTAAAAAAATATTTTATAAGGTCTTATATGAAAGCTTTATTTTTTAGAGGAAAAATATAATTTTAAAGGGACTTATATGACATTTTCATTTTTAAGTGGGTTATTTTATAATTTTTACCAAAAAATTTAACAAAAGAAAAAAAGTGGCCTTGCTAAAACAACTAAGTCTCACCTGGTCTTATAATATACTAGGCCAAGCATCAAATTAGGCTAAAAACTCAGCGTATATACACTTCTACCTAAAACTTTGTATCTCTAGCCATAGAGAAAGCCCTATCAAGTTGAAAGCCCAAAATAATGAGCATGCAAGACAAGAGTAAGAGATTTTTCTAACTAATGAATAACTCTATGTGATGGACATAGTATAAGAATTGGGTGTAGCCAGTCTTGGCCAAAAACCCCTTTAAGACTAACTTACTAAACAAAGGGCTTAGTCCACCATCAATGGAAATGAATCATTTGTCTCTCATCATTTGGCAAATTGTAACTATCTATTAATGTGAAAAACTGACAATGGAATAATGTGAAATAATGGAAGATATTTTAAGGACAATATTAATATCCAACATTCTTCCACTTAGTTTGAATACATTTTTTTTATATAATATGAACAAGAAATACATTATAAGGACCATCACAATAAGTTCTTTAAATAATGAATATTACCTTTGAACTTAATGGTGATCTATACTTTATAAATAAACCTTAAATGTTAATTTAGGTTCAAACTCAAATGTTTGTTAACCTCACAACATGAATAAAATAGAGACAATAAACCAATAAATTAGATTACATCACTTAAACATAACTCAATTAGACAAATAGGGACAAAAGTAGTCTAAGTCCTATATAACATATATAATCCTTAAACTTTTTTAGACGCATCCCTTAAGTTAAAAGATCAACAAGCATTTTTTTTGTCTAAATATATTTTATGACCACTTGATTAGTTTTGACCTATTCCTTCAAGGCAAAGTGTTTTATGTTGATATATTTACTTTGACTATCACTCTTATTATTCTTAGCTAAGAAAATTGCAATTGAATTGTCACAAAACACTTTAATGGGCTTGTAGATTGAATTTACAGTTTGAAGCCTAATAATAAAATTCTTCAATCACATTTCTTGTGAACTCGCCTTAAAACAGGAGATAGATTTAGGTTATAGGGTGAAAATAATAGTGAAAGACTATTTTATACTTCTTCATAAAACTTCTCTTTCAGAAGAATATAAATATATCCAGATGTTGACTTTTTTGGTATCAATGCATCATGTCAAATTTGAATTCAAATAAACAACAACTTCTAAGCTATTGGTTCTTTTATATGTAAACATATAATTCTTCATACCTTGCAAATACCCTAAGACCTTTTTGGCATCTCTCTAATGATCCAAGTCTATATTTGTTTAGCATATTCCCAACATACTTACTACAAAAGCTATATCCAGTTTTGTGCAGACCTAGGGATTCATCAAGCTTTTAACCCCTAAGGCATATAAAATATTATCCATCTTTTTTTTTTCCAAATCATTCTTAGAACATTGGAACAAAATGAATTTATCCTTTTTCATAATAGGCACTATATTTGGTGAACAATCTTTCATTCAAAACCTTTAAGAACTTTATTAATATAAGTTTCATATGATAGTTTTAGGATACCTTAAAATTTGTCTCTAAGGATCCTCATGCCTAAAACATAGAATTATAGCCACACAAAATGCTTAGCAATTTAGCTAGCTCAGTGTCATATTAAGCTTGGAAAAAAAATAAAAGATTGGATCAGCCTAATCATGTTGGCCAATTTTGCATGAGATGCCTTGGTTAAATCATATGTAATTTCTTTTTCAAATATTTTATAAGGATTTATATAAAAATTTTATTTTTAGTAGATATTTTTAATTTTTTCTAAAAATCTTGTCCTAAAAAAAATTAGCTAGCTAAACTAGCTCAACTTGGTGACATATTGGGCCAACTTATATCCCAAAAAATAAGCCTAATGTAAAATTGGGTTGAATATAAACCTAACACATGATCACTTTTACATAAGATACCTCACTCATATTCTTCATTTTAAAGTTCTTAAATAAAAATCGTTTCATCTCATGCAACAACCCTAAATTACTAGATGCAAGTAAGATATTATCAACATACAAAACTAAAAAGATGATAAAACTAAAAGGCATTTATGTTTTTTAATACCTACAAGATATTTAAAAAACATAAAGTATTTGTATTTCATTATAATTAAGTATACCAATATAATTATCTCCCTACGAGCAAACACATATTATACTTACATGCCTAATAGCAATTTATATTTCTAATTCCTTATACAATTCCTACTAAATATGCATATTTACATGTTATAAAGATACTATGGCTACTCCTTAAATTAATATACTAATTACAAAACATATAATTTCAATATGTACATTTAAACAAATATAGCCTCTTAAATAATTATTACTTTATAAGAAGTAAATAATTAATTAATCAATTAAAATTAAATGTGGTTGATTAATTAAAAATTATTTCTCTTAAATTATTCTAAACGTGCCTAAAATTTGTCCAGAAATACTTTCACAAAAATTCAACATAATTAAATGGCACTAAAAAACAATTTTTTCAAAATTTGTTAGACCAAAAATCTCATTGGGACTACTCATATTAAGATAAAACATACCTATTGCTAACCTAAAATGACCAAAAATTAATTATATCCAAAAGTCCAGAATAATGTTTGCCAAAATACTCCAAATACATTGCCTAAATGTGCCTAACCAAAAATATTGAAAAATGCCCAAAAAGGCCCAAAATCTATTTTAGCCAAAAATAGCATGGCAAACCAATTTAGCATTAAGCCTTAAAAAAAACATTTGTCCAAAAATAATTTTTCCAAAAAATTGGGCCCAAAAAACCATTGGCCCATTCCATTTTTTTAGGATTTTTTTTACAAACAATCCAAAATAATAGGCCACTTAAAAAAAATAACAAAAGTTCAAAAAGATGCCCATAAAAGCGCATGTCAAACCAATGTCTCTTTAGTGAAACGTTTGTTTCACTTGTCGTCATTTTTTTTGGTTGACAAGACTCCAAGTTTCCATAATGGCTCAAATCACAACTTAAATAGATATCAAATCAACATGTTGTTTTGGCCAAGTTCCAAAATAATCTATCATTTTGGTTATCCTTAACTTTTAATTGGCTCAATCTAACTTGATTCTGAGTTGTTTCAAACCTATCAACATGACTTGATGATTTCTCAACCTACAAGACTTTGTTTTCAACATTTCAAAAGCAAAAATTCATTAAAAAATCATGAGGAAGTGATTTTTGGAGTCAAAATGAACAAAATTCGTTTAGAAAGTACCCAGCACGTAATTGCATAAATAAGTTTTATGGGCGAATTTTTTCATTCTTTTTTAGGCATTTTTTAAGACTTGTAAAGTAATATTCAAGCATTATATAACCTACATAATAATTTTATATCTATCTATCATGCCAAATCTACCCAATAAAACATGCTCCAAAAATTTGAACAATACATTATAATGGCAAATAAGTATAAAAACAACTATTAGATAGAGGCAAACTAGTACTCTGATACTACATGGAAGATTAATATAAAAATACATACAATCATCTCAAGAACAACATACTTTTCAGAGATTTGTACAAAGCAATAAATGGAACCATAGAACTGTCTGCCATGGTGAAAGCCTTATTATGTTGAAAGTTCAAAACTATATGAACCTGCAAAACAAGATCAAGAGGTTTTTCTAACTAATGAGTAGTTATGTGTGATGGGCACAGTATAGGAGTTGTGTGTAGTCACTTTTAGCCGAAACCCCCTTTAAGAATAACTTGCTAGACAAAAGACTTAATCCATCATCATTGGAAATGAATCTTTTGTCTCTTATCAATTGATAAATTGCAACCACCTATTAATGTGAAAAACTTACAATGAAATAATGTGAAATAATGGAGGATATTAGGAGGACTACATTAATATCCAGTAGAGGCATTCATAGGTTCGGTTTTTGACCAAAATCAAATCAAATCAAATCGAGATTGTCGATTTAGCATTTTCTCGAGTCTTGTTGGCTTTAACTTATAATCAGTTTGGTTCAGTTTTTGTTCCTTTTGATTCGATTTGGTTCTTTTTTTTTTTTTTTGCTTAAAAGTGATTTGATTTTTTTTTAAGATTTTGTTTCTTGTAATATGTAAAATTTGACTTTTAATATAATGCATCTCTTAACATTTTAATTAATAATAGTATTGAAATAATTAATTATTATATATTATTTTTTATAAAAAAAGATATCTTGCATAATTATGTTTAATTATTCTACAATTGTAATTAAATATTATATGTAAAGATAATAAAATAATAACATTTTAAAGATAACTTATTTGATAAGTTCATTTAAATGAAAGTAAAGTAGAAAAAAATCACTATTTTTGATTGATAAAATGTTTATGCATGATTTAGACTTAGTTAATAAAAACAAAAAAAAATTAGTTAAGTTTGGTTCGGTTTTAACCAAACGAAACCAATCTATTTTAGAATGTCCAAAATCAATTTTAATTTTTTATAATTGATTTAGTTCAATTTTTATCGATTTGGTTCAATTTAATTGATTTGAATCGATTTTAAACCTCCATAATATCTAGCATTATAAGGACCATCTAGTTGCATTATGACATGGTTACTTTCCCTTGAACTTTTGTTTCATTGGTTGAAATCTTTAAATCAATTTTGTTAAACAATCTGAATTAAATTATACAGGATATATTAATGTCTTTACTTTGCCAATCAAAATAAAAAATGTCTTATTTGAATAAAAATTGTCTCTAAACCGCACTCGTAGATTCTTTTTTGTTTTCCTTCTGAATTGCCCAAAGGATGGAGATGCGGAGTTTTGAGTTTTTATTTTTTAATTGTTTGATCAGTTCAATATATATATATATATATATATTTATTTATAAATAAAAGACTTAATACAGATTTAAAAATATTCAAATTGTCCGTAATATTACCCTTGCTAAAAAGAAACAAAAGGCTCTCCTTCTCACAACGCTCATTTGGCTTTCACATGCTTGGTCGAGTCAGAGCATGGATCATTATTCATTGCCAAAGATCAGGATTAAAAAGGCAATATTTCCATATGAAACTATCTCTTACCCACATGATGGGTTTTTCTCTTCCTTCGGAGGCCTACGCCCCTCTTCTTTCAGTTTGAATCTTTTGTATTAATTACATATGTCCAATTTTTAAGAGAAAGAAATAAAGACTTATATCTCATACAAGATGAGATCTATTACTTGTTTCTTTTTTTTTTTCTTTTTCTAATTATACGAAGCATAATACTACAAAGAATCTATTTGACCTTTCCTTTTAGTTACCCAAAATTAAAAAAAAAAAAAAGATTAATGGTTCATCAATTCAATTCAATTAAATCATTAGCCTTTTCTTTTCGGAGGTTACAAAGAAAGTACAATGCTTTCGAAAACAAATGGAAGAAAGAAATATGAATAGAGAATAAACTCTTAAACACAAATTTATCTCAATGTTAAAATTTGAAACTAGGGCCATGGGAAATAATGAGTTAGGTAGTACTATAGAGGTTAGTGATTTCCATATTTTCGTTTTAGATTAAAAAGTTTTCATATTAAAATTTTTTCATTTTTCTTACTTAAAAGACAAATATGTACAAAGATATTTGCGTAATTTCATTGTATTCATCTCAATCTTAAAATCTAAAACTAGTGCCATGGGAAATTATGAGTTTATCAGTGTTGTAGAGGTTAATCTCCACATTCATATTTTGAACTAAAATATCCTCACTTTTTTTATGGCAAAAAGATAAAATCCTTATCTTTTTACTAAAAGACAAAATACGTACATAGGTATTCAAGTCATTCATTGTATTCATCTCAATCTTCAAATCTGAAATTAGTGCCATGGGAAATTATAAGTTTACCAGAGTTGTTGAGGTTAAAAATCTTCTACATTTGCCATTTGCACTGAAAAGTTCTCAGTTTTTTTCAAACTAAAAGTGATGGTATGGATAAAAGTATTCAAGTAATTTCATTGTAAATACATAATTAATGTATGGGTATTTAGATAATTTTTCTATGCACAATAAATATAATATTATGAAAAATGACCAAAATACCCTTATAAATATAGAGATTTTCTAACCTTTGTAACACTAGCCAGATATTAGCAAATGTGTGTGTATATATAATACTTATCTATTATTATAAAACTAAATTTTATCTTGATAAGTTAATATATAATATTTTGAACTTTTAAAAATGTTATTATTTATTTTAATGTAATAATAATATAAAATTAATTATGTGTAAATAAAAAAAATTTAACCAAAATATCAATTCATCATTAAGTCAAACCATTTCAACAATAAAAATGATCTGCTCATGGTTTTGTGCTGGATTCGGTAATTAGATCATTAACTGAATTCATCAGCTCGTCCGATTCTAATCGTTTTGCTAATCATGAATTGTACTAGGATGTGCTTTTGCATGAGCTGTTTTGAAACTTCTTCAAATATATTATGAGTTTTGAGGACACTTTTTTTTTTTAATAGTGATTTCTTAACCTGATTTACTATGGTTGTGTTTTGTGCAGTCCGGGTGTTGTAAGCCATCAAGCGACTGTGAATTCCAATACGAATCCCCAACGGTGTGGAACAAGCCAGAACAAGGGGCATATTCGAACCCAGATTGTAATGCATGGGACAACAATCCAAATGTTCTGTGCTTCGATTGCAATGCATGCAAGGCTGGGGTACTCGATAACATTAAGAATAGCTGGTTTAAGGTGTCTATTGTTAACTTCATTGTCGTCTTCTTACTATGGATCATCTACTCCATTGGGTGCTGTGCCTACAGAAACGACAGAAGGGGTGAATTCGACCGACATTTTTATCATCATTATTAGCATTTGGTTTAGGGTAAAATAGCATTTGACATTGTGTAATTTAGCTTCACTTCACTTTGATGTCTTCAAATTCAAAAATTAATAACCAAGTGGTCTAAATTTTAATTTTTCAGAATATTTTTAGCTTATATTATTATTTTGTTAACTCTTTAATAAAAATTAGCTAGTCACAACAAATGATTCAGATATTCTCTCAATTTGTCCAAATGTCATCCCTAAAATGCCTCAATTTAACTGAATCTGATTTTTAGAAAGCCTAACCCTTAAACTTCTTAAATGAAATTGTTGGAATGGGCCGATACTTAAGCCCATTATTCTTTGGGTTTATTACTCCATTTAATATTCTATTCAGATTTTACACTACTGTCATTTATTTGCTTTTCTTTTGTTTATATTATAATCTCTTATTTTCCGTCACTTAATTAGGGATTAGATTTGTAGTCACTATCTCCTATATGTATCAGTATCTCTTGATGAATAAAATATGCGAGTATTCTCCTGAAAAGTTTCATGGTATCAGAGCCGTTGCTCTATGCAACCAGGAGACATCTCGTTCGGCACCATGGGGTCGCCTAATGCCATCGAAAATTTCTGCCCTTCTCCGTCGAGTGTGGGCTTCCCACAAATTATGGCTGCCGACAGTCTTGATGAAGGTAATGAGAACCAGACAAGGACGCTGTCGCTGACGCACACACACACACGTCTCCCACTGTACTAGTTTCGAATGATGATCCCTCATCTCTCCTAATCTTACATAGGCTCACAGAGAATAATTACCTACTATGGTCTCGGAATATGCTCATGTTTATCCGAGGACTTGGGAAAGAGAAATATATTACGGGAGAGGCAACTGAACCTGGCTCTCGTGATCCAAAGCATGAAACATGGGTATTTGAGAACAACACCGTTATGACATGGCTAGTAAGTTCTATGACTCTTAAGATTAGTAGCAATTATATGTTGGCCACTACTGCTAAGGAAATCTGGGATTCTGCCAAGAAAACTTATGCTGTTAAAGAGAATACAGCTGCTGTTTATCAGATAAAGAGGCAATTGAAGGCTTTGAAACAAGAAGACAAATCAGTAACACAATACTTTACCTCCCTGATGCGTTTGTGGCAACAAATTGACATGTATGAAGTGCATGACTGGACATGTCATGCAGATGAGGCTTATTTCCGTCAATTAGTTGAAAGGGAGAGGTGCTATGAGTTTTTGTTGGGTCTACATGACCAATTTGAAAAAACCAGAGGGAGAATTATGAGCATGAAGCCACTGCCCTTTCTTGAAGAAGTAGTGAATACTATGAAGTGTGAGGAGAGTCGAAAGGAATTAATCTATGGATTCTCTTCCACTCAGGGACCAAAATCATCTGCACTTGTGGGCAGAGGGAGTCATGGGCCAGACCTGAGGTGGAAAAAATCTGGCAAATGGTGCAAGCATTGTAATAGAAGTGGACACACCAAAGCCACTTGTTGGAAAATACATGGCAAGCCACCACATCATAAACAAGGGACCAGAAATGAAGGTAGAGGGCTAATGATTGGAACCAAAATTTGTGAGAATGCTCTTAACAGTGAAGAAATGGCTGTTTTGAAGAAGATACTGGAGAAACACAGCCTTCAATATTCACAAAGTGAGAAAAATTCTATCCCTTCTGTTACCTTGGTACAAGCAGGTATATATCTAACCACTGCTCTTCACATTTTTATTCAGCCTGAGGCTGTATGGATTGTCGATTTTGAGGCCACTGACCATATTATCGGATTCAAGGAAGTTTTTAGTAGTTTCAATTATTATTCTGACCATACTTGTGTCAAAGTGGCAAATGAAACTTATGCTAAGGTTCTAGGTGTTGGTAGTTCTAGGTGTTGGTACAGTGGTTATCTCCGAAACAATTGTATTGAAAGATGTTTTGTATGTCCCTGAGATTAGATGCAGCCTACTTTCTGTAAGGAAAATTACAAAACAGCTGACATGCACAGTAACATTTTCTGATGCAAATTGTATTTTTCAGGATTTGGCTTCGGGGAGGACGATTGGCAATGCTAAGGAATGGGGAGGACTCTACTACTTGGAGTCAGAGTGCAGAGTGAAAAAGAGTGAGAAAGTTGATGTCTTTTCTACTTGTTTAAATAATGACATAATGTTGTGGCATTATAGGTTAGGCCACCCCAGTCTTAGTTATATGAAGTACTTGTTTCCTGATTTGATCAATAAAGTTGACATTCCCTTGTTTCATTGTGAATATTGCCAATTAGCTAAACATGTCAAAAATCATTATTCTCCACATGCCTATAAACCCTCTCATCCTTTCTCTATGATTCATAGCGACATATGGGGGCCATCTAAAATCATAACCATTTCCAAGTTCAGGTGGTTCATAACATTTATAGATAATCACACACAAATAACTTGGGTTTTCCTGATGAAAGAAAAGGCTGAAGCATTACAAATTTTTCAGAAATTTCATGCATTTATAAAAAATCAATTTGACATATCTATTCAGATTTTATGAAGTGATAATGAGAGAGAGTACTTGAGCTCAATTTTTCAAAAATATCTTAGTGAAAATGAGATTCATCATCAAACCACTTGTGTGCATACCCCACAACAAAATGGGATAGCTGAACGTAAAAACAAACATCTTTTAGAAGTTTCAAAGGCTCTCATGTTAACTAATAATGTTCCTAATGATTTTTGGGGTGATGCTATACTTACTTCTGCATATCTCATTAACAGAATGTCATAAAAAACCTTACAATTTCAATCCCCTGTGCAAAAATTTCAGGAAAGTTTTCCTCACACACATTTTATTTCTTCCATTCCCCAAAAGGTTTTTGAATGCACTGTTTATGTTTACAACAATAATGGGGGAAAACTAGATCCTACAGGTATAAACTGTTTTTTTTAGGTTATTCACCTACCTAAAAGGGTTATAAGTGCTACTCTCCTATTCTTCACAAATATTTCATAACCATGGATGCCAAGTTTTGTGAACATCTCTCTTACTACCCCAGATTAACCATTCAGGGGGAGAACGGGTCAGAGGACAATGAATGGCTAATTTGTAGTGGCTCAGCTACTAATTCTATACAAAATTTGTCACCTGAACTTGGAAATCCCACAACACACCCTCAGATGTCACAAGTTTCAGATTCTGTCCAGCCACCCGAACCTGAATTTATTCTTCCAGATTCTGTCCAGTCATGTTATCCAATACCAGATATTGAAATTGCATTTTTTGAGTCAGAAAATGGACCAAACAGATTGGAAAACCCACCATCAACTATTATCGATGATGTTAACAATAATATAAATATTGATATACCTAAGACAGGGGCTGAGCAGCCTGTAATGCAGGAGATTTCAATATACACCAGGAGGAATAAGGGTACAAATCAACAAAAAAGTGAGAGAAGGGAAGTACCCATTCCCATGCAGACCCAAGAATCCAACTAGGAGGACAAATTCTGAGGATCTCAATTGGCCCATTGCTATCAGAAAAGGGAAGAGAACTTGCACTAAACATCCAATTGGCAAGTATGTATTCTATGAACATTTATCTAGTAATCTAAAGGCCTTTGTTGCTAATGTGTCAGAAGAAAAGATACCAGAAAATTTTCAGGAAGTTATAGCTGATCCAAAGTGGAAGGAAGCAATACAAGAAGAGCTGAAGGCTTTTGAAAAGAATAGAACTTGAGAGATAACAAACCTACCCAAGGGGAAGGCTGTTGTTGGTTGCAAATGGGTATTTACCATTAAATACAATCTTGATGGCACTGTAAGTAGGTACAAGGCTAAGTTAATTGCCAAAGGATTCACACAAACACATGGGATTGATTACCAAGAGACTTTTGCTCCAGTAGCTAAGTTCAACACCATTACAATTCTACTTTGATTGGCTGCCAATATGGATTGGCCTTTGCACCAACTGGATGTAAAAAATGCATTCCTGAATGGTGACCTGGAGGAAGAGGTGTATATGGATGTGCCACTTGGCTTGCAGAGTAAAAATAATACTACCAAGGTATGCAGACTACTTAAATCACTTTATGGCTTGAAGCAATCACCTAGGGCCTGGTTTGAGAGGTTTACAAGGGTTGTGAAACAGTTAAGGTATACATAATGCCAAACGGATCATACATTATTTATTCGACATTGTGAAAATAAATGTTCAATACTCATTGCTTATGTAGATGATATTGTAGTGACAGGAAATGATAATGGAGAAATTGAAAAGCTGAAGAAGAAATTGGCTGCAGAATTTGAAGTAAAGGACCTAGGAAGGCTGAGATATTTCTTGGGAATAGAAGTTGCCAGATCAAATAAAAGAATTAATGTCTCTCAATGTAAGTACACTCTTGATCTTTTGAGAGAAACAGGAATGATGGGAGTTAAGCCCGTAGAGACTCCTATGGAAGCTAACTACAAGTTAAGCTTGAAGCAAGAAGGTACTCCAGTTGACAAGGAGAGGTACCAGAAACTTGTTGGAAAACTAATATACTTGTCTCATACTAGGCCTAACATTAGCTTTGCAGTGAGTGTTGCAAGCCAATTTATGAGTGACCCTCGAGAAAAGCACATGGAAGGAGTTTATAGAATCTTGAAATATCTAAAGATAACACCTGGCAAGGGACTATTATTTACAAAAGAAGGGCACAAGAGTGTAGAAGTTTATACTGATGCTGACTAGGCAGGGTCAGTGACAGATAGGAGATCAACTACAGGCTATTGTACTTTTGTCTGGGGAAACTTAGTGACATGGAGGAGTAAAAAGCAACCAGTGGTAGCAAGAAGTTCTGCAGAGGCTGAATATAGAGCACTTGCTCTAGGAATATGTGAAAGAATGTGGATCTTGAGGTTGATGCATGAACTTAAGATGGAGGTAATTACTCCTATTAAAGTTTGGTGTGACAATATAGCTATTATTGGGATTGCTCAGAATCCGATACACCATAATCAAACAAAGCATGTGGAGATTGACCGCCATTTCATCAAGGAAAAGATTGACACGAAGATAATTAATCTATCATATATCCCTTCCAATTCACAAATTGCAGATGTGATGACCAAAGCACTACCACGAATCAAGTTTGATGAGCTAAGTAGTAAGTTGGGAATGATAAATATCTATTTTTCAGCTTGAGGGAGAGTATTAGAATGGGCTGATACTTAAGCCCATTATTCTTTGGGTTTATTACTCCATTTAATATTCTGTTCAGATTTTACACTACTGTCATTTATTTGCTTTTCTTTTATTTATATTATAATCTCTTATTTTCTGCCACTTAATTAGGGATTAGATTTGTAGTCACTATCTCCTATATGTATCAGTATCTCTTGATGAATAAAATATGCAAGTATTCTCCTGAAAAGTTTCAGAAATTAAAAATTTCATAGGAAAATTGGAACTTTTGAACAAAATTAATGAAAACATTGAAGATTTTGTTCAAGGGCAAAATTTGGGAAACATATTGTAATATTTTGCATGTCAAATTTAGGATTTTGATTGATCAATAGAAGAGTTTCGGTTTTCACTACATAGGAAGTGGGGATTTCATAAAAGGAAATTAGGAATTTTGGATGGAATTAAATATGCAATTAGGAATTTCATTTTAGGGGCCAATTTTGAAAAATATTGTGTTATGTTAGTCAAAGGAGAAATTTTGGTTTTCAATGTATAGGAAGTTAGAGATTTTGTAAGGAAATTAAAAATTTAAAACAAACTTGGAGACAAAATTAGAAATTTCAGTTAGGGATATTATGTTATATATGTTGAATTTGGGATTTCAATTAGTTAATTAGAGAGAAATTTTGATCTTCAATATGTCAAAAAATAAAAAATTAAAGATTTCATAAGTAAAAGAGACCTTTAAGGCAAATTTTAATGAATTTCATAAAAAAAAGGTTATCGACATATATCACATAGTATAATATATTAATGGTTTTTAAATCTCAACATCTTAATTGTTAGCTTTTGAACTACAAAGTATCGAAGTAAACTTGGGTTAAACCATAGCTGCAAATTATATTTTACCCCTTGGTTTATGCACAAGCGCCCTTTTTATACTTTTTCCCCCTTTTTTCAACATAGGCTTATATCTTATGTTCATTGTAATTATTCCCCCAATTAAAATGTTTATATTCCCACAATTTTTTATAGTTACAAAAAAAATTTACTCAGGGGCTCTAACTTCACAAAAATAATACTAAAGAACATTAACAACCAAACTTCTTTTGAAAAACCAAAGACCACAGCTATGATTTGTGCTTCATAAAGTTATCATTTATATTTTATAGGCTTTGTTTGTTTACATAAAAAATGTTTCAATAGAAATAAAACTAAATGCTGAATGAAATGAAAGAGTTTGACATGACATAAAAAGGAAATGAAATGCATTTGTATTTATATGTTTAGTAGAATAAAAATAGTATAAAAATAAAAAATAAGATGTAGTAAAAAAACTTAAATGCCTTTGGTGACAAAATTGTTAATATTTATATATTTAATTATTAGTTAAATATATATTTAATTAATAATATATATTAATATTATAAATAATATTTATAAATATTTATATTTATAATCTAATAATTATTTTATATTAATTAATATTTATTTATAATTTATAATAATGTTTAATATTCCATTTAGACATTATAATTGTATTTATTATTTCTATTTATTTATATGGTGTTTCTTCCTTTCTCACAACGCAACAGAGAATAGTAGGAGCAAACCACCATTTTTTGCCATCTTTGAAGCTATTTTTCTATCATATTGTAAAAATTTTGATTTTGCTAGCCCTAGATATTATGTTTAATTGCAGCAAGAAGGTTTATAGACGAAGGTGGAAGTAAATAAAGGCATGCAATCTCATAGAGGTATACAGAGGTTGGACAAATCGAGTTTTGAGTTAGCGTAATGTTTAGTTTGATTTTAAATAGATTTTAAAATTAAAATTCGTTGCCTCTGGCTAACATTGGGTGGTCCAATTATATTCTTTTAAATTTGTTATAAAAATTATAAAATAACTCCTAAAAAATAATATTTTTATATAAATTTTTATAAAATTATATTTTATTTTTAAAAAATTAAAATTCTTGTATAAATTCTTTTAATTTAAACTATTAAATTAAACCAATTTATTTGTATCAATCGGCTTGACCCTTTTTCTTTTGTTTTTTTTCAAACATTTGATCCAACTTGACCTAATTTGGTCAGACAAAACTAAGCCTATTGAACTATCGGATATGGTATACACTCCTATAATTTCATAAATTAAATTATAAATTTACATTATTGAAGGAACAAAACCGATAAAAAAGAAATATACTAATAGTGCTAGATTTCGTTATAGCCATGATGAAGTTTTAAAAGAATGATAGATTAAATAATTAATAAAGAGCTAAAGCTAGAGCTAATGCTAGCTCTAAAAGCAGGAACTTGTAATGGATGGCCATGAGATTCATCAAGCTCGTCATGTGCAGTGAAAAACAGTGTAGGGAGAAGCAAAACAACTCTTTCCTTTCATTGGACAGTGATGAGATTGTATGAGAGAGGTGGGACAGAGGGGAATCAATTATCTAAAAAGAAGCAGAATCAAGAATTTCCCAATATGGCCCCAAACATTCTTTCATTATACGCGTTACCCACCCGAAAATTATCTATCAAAGTTAAATTTTGATTTTTTTAATATTATATGAATGTTTTAAATTTATTATTATCTTTAAATAAAGATATGTACTTTTGTAATATTGAAAAGACCAATTTATAACAGAGTATGAATGATAACTTTGTTATGTAATAGTGATACCTTTAGTCTTAAATCTTTGTAAAAAATTTTAGTTTTTAAAGTCTCTTAATGCTATTTTCACAAAGCTAAGTTTTTAGATAAAATTTTTCATAGTTAATTGGGTATGTATGGTTTTGGTTATACTGTTACAGCATAATGAGAAGAAGATTAGTTGTTTAGTTTCATGACGTGTAATCATGATTTGATATATATAGAATTATTGTAGTGATTTGGGGTTCAACTAGGAATTAATAATTATCGCTAAAGGCGTTTATTAGAGCCTGAAGATATGGCTATCCTCATAGTTTTCAAGTAGGATTGGAATACTGATGCTTGTATTTGACCTGGTATCATTAAAATTCGTTATTTAGATTTTAAATTCTCTAATTATTCCTTTTATTTTTGAACAAATATTCCTTGATTTTTGTTAAATTGAATTAATATTGCGTTTCAAAATTTATTTTCTTTTCCTTTTTATTTCTCCATTTCCTAATTTACATCACATACCTTACATTTCTAACTCGGTCATCATATTGTGTTGTTGATGATCTGTGTGGGGTAGATATATATAAGTATCTGGATCATGATCTAATAATATTTAATGTATATTAAAGAGTAAATTATTTGGATTTCTTTTGAGTTTTATTAAAATTACATAATTTTTATTTTAAAAATATATACTTTAATTTCATTTTAAATTTTTTATTAAAATACTCTCCACTAATCTAAATATACAAATATATATTATATCTAAATATGCATAAATAAAGATTAAAAAAATAGTATATTTTGTTTTTAAATATGCACATATAAAAATAAAAAAAAGGAGATTTTGTTTTCATTAAATTTAACACAAAAATATATTTGGATTAATGGAGGGCATTTTAATTAAAAAATATAAAATTGAACTAAAATATAGTATAACTTTTTGTTTAGAGAATGTTTGTGTATATTTTTAAAATAAAAAAGAGATTCATATAATTTTTAAAAAAATTGTAGAATATATCTAAATATGCATAAATAAAGATTTAAAAAAATAGTAGATTTTGTTTTTAAATATGCACATATAAAAATGAAAAAAAGGAGATTTTGTTTTGGTTAAATTTGACAACAAATATATTTAGATTAATGGAAGATATTTTAGTTAAAAAATATATAATTGAACTAAAATATAGTATAACTTTTTGTTTAGAGAATGTTTGTGTATATTTTTTAAATAAAAAAGAGATTCATACAATTTTTAAAAAAAAATTGTAGAAGGTTCATGTAATTTACTCTATATTAAATTATTCTTTTGATTCTCAAATTTTTATCTTATTTTTAATTTAAACTTTATAATGCAAAGTTTTATAATTTAATCTCTATATTTTAATATTTAATTTAATCTCTGCCAATAAACCTCTATGAGCACTATAGTATTAAATTTTGTTGACATACCTAACTATGGGTTATCTTAATATTTTAAATATGTATGATTTATGTTAACAAAATATATAAAAGTATAATCTAGCAAAAAAAAAAGTATATGATGAAATTAAATTCCTCCTATACTAGGCATGTGATGCCATTTAGGTTAATTAAGTGGTTGAAGTGTAATGTAAGAAAATAAACATTGAGGTAGTTAAGTTGTCTATAGGATGAAAAATTTAACTTTAAATCTCACTCAAAATTAAATTAACCAAAAAGAAAATGTGAAAAATTATATACAATCATAAGGGATTAATTGATACTACAAATAAGACAACTCTTCACCTTTTAATATTAGAGCAGTCAAAATTAGTCAAACTTATTGAGTTGGCCTGTTTAACTCATTATTTTGATAAGTTGGATTTCTTTATCCTTTAAACATATTTTATAGTAGAATCATTTATGATTTGATCCATTTAACCTATTATATAGACTGATTTGTACAGCCCATATGTTTAGCAAATTTATTATTTTCTTAAATAAAAAGAAAATTTTTCTAACCTAATCTAATGTTAACCTATGGCTGTTCTAACCCAAGTAACCTAAAGTAGAGTGCTAACCAACTATTTTGAGTTTTTCACTTCAAACATCACAGTTGTAGCTTGCTTGCTTCATTTGTGTTTTTTTCTCAAGCAGTAGATTGTTTCTTCTTCTAGAACTTCACTTTAGCTTGGTTTTTGAGTTTTTCACTTTGTGCTTCGTAGCTTCAGCTTACCTGTTGCTTACTTCATTCGTGCCTTTTTCTTGAGTAACAGATCTTCATCTCGTGGCCAAACCCTTCATCTGCTAAGCAAGCTCTAAATCCCCAAACCCAAGATCGTTTGCCGGAAGAGAAAGCACAAGAGAGTGAGAGTTCACTTGAGATGGAGAAGAAAGAAGACAAATCAATGGAGGCTTCATTCAAATCACAACGGTTATGGGTCACAAAAGGCCACTGGTTTCCATTGCAAGTGGCCTAGGATTGGCAGCTTTTGTGAGGCTTGCGAAATGTTTCTTGTTTGCTTCTAAGTATTAAGTAAAAGCAAGCAACAATTTGGTTCTTTTTTTTTCTTAGTCTGTTTAATCCACTAGCTAAGTCAAATTCAAAATTCTAATTCATTTAATTAGATGAGTTTAAACAATCACCTATATAAATTATAACTTGTGGCAGGTCAACCCATATGAGTCGTGCTAACTTGTTGTCACTATTAATATAATGTCATTTTTTATTAATTTGATCATCGAATTAGAAATAATTACCATATTAATATTATATACCATATTTTATAAAAATCAAATAATTATAATATACAATCATATAATTAATAGTTCTTTACATTTGTTATATATATATATATATATATAGTAATACTATCAGTTTTCATTTATTAACTCGGTATAAAACAATTTTGAATTATTGTTAACTTGTAAAGATAATATTTATGATAAAATCTTTTAATTCAACAGTAATTTTTGTAAAAACTACAGGTACCCAAAATATTTTCATATTATATTTTTAATAAAAATCAATGATAAATTCCTAAAAATAGTTCATATAATTTGCTTACTTAATATAAATAAATTAAAAGAAAAATTTAAATCTTACACCATTATATAAAAAAATTAAGTTAAATTACATATAATTTTCAAATTTTGAATTTTGTGTAAATAATTTCTTTGTCTTTAAAATTTGACAATAGATACCCTTAATAAATTTATATAAATAACTTTTCTAACATCAATTTATTTGTTATTTTACTAACAAATTAGAGGTCTATATATTCATGACATAAAATTAAAAAAAATTAATTATTTGTATATAATTTAAAATTTTAAAAAATTATTTATACAAAATAAAGTTAAAAAAATTTTATTATGACTGATATATTAGATTTTGTTAATAAAATATGCAAATTTAAAAATTTTAAAAATTTACAATCCAATTTAAAAAATTAAAATGTTATTTTCACATGTCACAACATTTAAGAAAATACCGTGCAATGTAGCCAAAAAAATAACGCGTGATGATGCTGTGCACATATGATTTTTCAACGAAATGACGAAAGTGCAAATGAAAGGTGTAAAATGATAGTGGAATCGTGTGCGACGGGGCTTATGCAAATACAATCCACCAGTCAATCCACGTTTAATGACTCATCGGAATTTTCGTCACGTCTCCACTTATTGATTTGACCAGTTGCGCGATGTTTCCTACCTTCGAATATTTCATTCTTGAGAGAGAAAAAAAAAAAAAAACATCTCAAGCTTTGTATTACTAATGTTTTAAATTAAAAATTAAGTCTTTAAGTTTTTATTTTTTAAAATACATATTATTTTATCTATTTTTTTAATAATATTTACTCAGCTATTATATTAGATTTAATCTTGATAACATAAATATAAAAAACTATACTAAATTTAACTTTTTATGCGTTAGCCTCTCTCTCTCTCTCTCTCTCTGAGATTTATGTTCGCCATTAAGGCAGGTCTCACGCTCTCATCTTCTAAATGCTAAACAAAGATCTTACTTCATGTCTTGTCATTGTCATTCGATTATTTTTATTTTATAAAAAAATATTTTTTTCATCATTAGTATTTTAGTCCTTTAAAATACGTCTTGATAGAAAAGTTCTTATAAAGTATGGGGCCTTTTCAAAATTTCAGGACGGTTGCAGTAGTTGACCTATTCCTACTTTAATTTGGCTGATAACTTCAAAAAAGTGAAACTTTTTAATATCAACATTTTGTATTTCTTTTATATAAGCCCAATTTGCACAAAATCTCCCACAATTTTTTATATTATATGTAGATAATTTTTTTATTTTTAAAACCTGATAATAAATGACTTAAGCTTAAGATTATATACAAATAATGCATATCTTTAATGAGTTTATTATTTCATTAATAAAAGAATAGTATATCAAAAGATTATTTATACATAATTCAAAATTAAATAAAATTATTTATCCAAAACTTAAAAGTTAGAGCATCATTTTGGCAAAAAAGTTAACAAATATATTATCTTTTTATTATTAAATTAATAGATTTACCAATAATCTGTATATTGGAAGTTTAGAAAAATTTATTATCAAAGTTTTAAAGATAAAATAATTATTTACGCATTATTTAAAATTTAAAAAATTTTATAAATTTTAACCTGTTTATAAAAAGCCAACCTTTTACAAAAAGATTATGTGAAAGTTTTTCTTTAAAGTAAATTATAATAAATTAATAAGTCCTTAGTTGCTTCCTATTGTAGACTTTTATTTTTTATTTTTAATTTAGATTAGTTTTTATTTTTATTAAATATAATAAACATATAATCTGAAAATCTTAACTTAAATGTCACGAACATAAATGTTAAGGGGTTGATGTATCTAGTTTAATAAATAAAAAGAAATTAATCTGAAAAACTAATTTAAGAATTTAGATTTTGATAGAAAAGGTTAATCTCTCAACCATGAGATTATTTTCAAATCTTTGTATATCCTAAAATAAAAATGACTTTACATGTTGAGGAATTTTGGTTCCCCTGACACTTTCTTGGACATAAGTGATAAGAATTTTAATGCCGAAAGCTTTAATCTCTGTCTTGTCACTTTCCTCACTTGTTATTGTGAATTTCTAAAATTTTGTGCATCCTTTGCAATAACAAATTTTTGATTATACGGATTCCACACAAAAAAAAAAAAAAATCCAAGAATGAAGGGTTCAACCTTCTAAAAATAAGTAAGAATTAAGCCTTCTATAACTTTGCTTTTATAATTTATCATCATTAAAAAATATTTTTTTTATTAACATAAAATATAAATTATAATAACATCTCATTATATTTCGCAGAATTACATTCAGTATTCTTTTTTTAAAAAAAAAATTATGCCTAATTCCTCTAATGTTTGGATATATATTATAGAAATTTTTTTAATTTATTTTTATTGAAAAATTAATTTTTTATTTTTGAAAATAATATATATTATACAAAGAGAGTTAACTTCATTAAAAAAACTTAATGTAATTTTTAAATAAAAAATATCATATGTATAACTAAACCTCAAATATAATTTATTAAAATAAATAAATAAACACGTGTGACGTTCAGTTGAGTACGTCTAAACGCGTAAGGCGCGTGAAGATAAAATCTTCGACTGCTTTCTACGAAAGTTCGCTTCGCAACCACCTCACATTCTATAAAATAGGTAGCATCTAAACCTCAAAGACATACAGGAGTCCTCTTCTTTCTCTTCTCCATTCTGCACTCTCTTTCCCATTCTCTTTCTTCTCTGTGTAGGTAATCTAATTTGTGCCCAGATTTTCATTCTTCACAATGGTTCGTTTGAGTAACAATCTGATTGGGATCCTCAATTTCCTAACCTTCCTCCTATCTATCCCCATTCTCGTCGCCGGCATTTGGCTCAGCCGCCAAGCCGACACCGAATGCGAGCGATGGCTCGAGAAGCCCGTCATTGTGCTCGGTGTCTTTCTCCTTTTGGTCTCTCTCGCTGGGCTCATCGGCGCGTGCTGTCGCGTGTCTTGGCTCCTCTGGGTCTACCTATTGGTCATGTTCTTGCTCATCGTTCTTGTCTTCGCCTTCACCATCTTCGCCTTTGTAGTCACCAACAAAGGCGCAGGGGAAGCGTTGTCCAATAGAGGGTATAAGGAGTATAGGCTCGGTGATTACTCTAACTGGTTGCAGAAGCGAGTGAGCAGCCCCAAGACCTGGAACAAAATTCAGAGTTGTCTTCAATCTGGGAAGCTCTGCTCGAAATTTAAAGACCAATTTCTCCAGGACAATGTCGAGAAGTTCTATACTGAGAACTTATCTGCGCTTCAGGTATTGTGACACTGCAATTTCAATAATATTCTTGATTCTTGAATATACCAGCTGCTTTTTCTTTGTTTTGATTTGGGTTTTTGTCAAATTTAGAACATGCATGTGTTTGTTCTGAGATTTCGCTTCGCTGCAAAGGGGGTTTCACAAAGTAGTATAGTTGCGTGTGTTCATTATTAGATCTGGATTTGTAGTCTATTGCCGTATGAGCATTCTTTACCCTTTGATTTGAATTTGGATAATAAAGTATTTATTTGTTAGAGGCAATTTCCACTGATATATTTTTTTATTTCCCCTTAACAGTTTGCTTGTTTGAGTAAAATTTAAACTTCCCCTTCAACACGGCTTGTATTTATGTTTGTTGGGTTTGAGTTTGAGTTTGACTCGCAAGATAGCAATGGCTGAATTCTGTTTCTGAATATTTCACAATACTAATTATAAATTGAAAAATGAAAATGAAAATCTTTGATGGCTCGTTTAGCATATAATGTTAAAAAAAATGTAAAAAATAAGTATAAAAAATAAAAAATAATTGTTATACTCTTACTTTTAAAACAATACTTTGAGTTAAAATAATAATTTAAGTGATAAAATAACAAATATAAAGATACAGTACACGTTATGTAAATTATATAAGATCCTGCGATACATGTCAAAAGTCTCCACCGTTGAGAGGGGAAGTTCTCATGAAACTACCTTTGGAAAGAAGTGAACATTTATCAAATCACATCTGGGAAATTGTGTTGAGTTTAATTTTATATCTTTTTCTAGCAGTCAAAGGTTGCTTTTAGAAAGAAGATGGCCTTTTACATCGAGCTGTAGTCTGAAAAAGGCTGCATTATTTTATCAAGCTAATTTCCAATGCATTTTGTGGCCATTATTTTATAGTTCATTGATGCTAGTGTTGCTGGCCAAGAAATTTGATTCGTGTTCCTTGTTGCATCATTGTATGGTTACTTTTTCTTTGTATTTTTGTTTCATTGGTTGTTAATGATGTCAATTATGTCAACCCATCTGAATTGAAATGAAAGAGGGCTAATATCTGTCATATTTGAATAAGAATTCTCACTAAACTGCAGCTGTAGATGCTTTTCCTTTCCTTCCTAATGGCCAAAAAGAAAGCAAAAACCATATCCTTTTCCTCACAAAACTCAAAATCACAATTGGCTTTAAATTTTCTACACCGAGTCAGACCATGAATTATAGCTATATATATCACGACTATATCCGATATTTCAATTTCTTAGGTAAATTTTCACACATTAGTGACATGTTGAGTAAGGGATGACAAAATGAAAAGAGAAATAAAAAATTAGATAATATATCTATTTTACTTTTATAATTATTATTCAAAATTATTTATTAATTATTATTTAATCATTAAAAATAAAAGTATTAAAGTTATTTTTTATTTACAAAATTATTTTTTTTATTTTTATTTTCATTTCCATATTTAAATCTCTGAATATTAAACAAGCCAAGAGTTTGTTTGGAAGTTGAAAAGGAAAAGAAAAAAGAAGAAGAAATTTTACATAATCTCTATTATGTTTATGTAATTATTTCTTAATAACATCTATTATATTTTATAAATTTTTTAAAATAAAAGTAAAAAATTTTTATTTTTAAAATTATTTTTTTATTTTTCACTTTCTGTATATCAAGCAGGCGTAACGTGGTTGGAAGCCTTAATCATATAATGTGACACTGATTGGCACAAAAATACTACCTCATAATTCAATATGTGACTCATTCTTCTATGCGTGTTAGTTTTTTCTCTTCCTTTATCTGTCTACCTAACAATGATCATGACTTGTTATAGAATGTGCTTTGAAAAATTGATGCATAAGCTGTTTGAATCTCCCCAGGGCTTGAAATGAAGCTTTACATCAGTTTGGAATTGGGATCCTTTAACTTTTTTCAAAGAAATTAATAGTATCAACTTAAAAGAGAGAGAGGCACTTGATTAACAGACCCTACCTGTGTTTGAGAGTTTGAGTACCACGTTGTGTGACTTCTCAACTTTTTTTATATTGATTGTTTTGTACAGTCAGGATGCTGTAAGCCGTCAAACGACTGTAACTTCACCTACGTGACCCCAACTGACTGGACCAAGGCAACAAATTCAACATCTAACAATCCTGACTGTAATCTTTGGAGTAATGACCAAAACGTTCTGTGCTTCAATTGTCAATCTTGCAAGGCTGGGTTTCTTCAAAACATTAAGAGTGACTGGAAGAAGGTGGCTATTGTTAACATCGTCTTCCTCATCATCCTCATCATTGTGTACTCCATTGGATGCTGTGCTTTCAGGAATAGCAGGGAAGATAATTGGAAGAGATATTAGAGGCTCAGTAGAGTCGGTGTGTTGCTATTGGCATGTAGATGATATGCTAGCTATAGCTTATTTGGTTTATTTGCTGGATTTTTATACATTGCTTTATTCAGGACAAGATATCTTATGCTTATGCTTAGTGTAAATTTATCCATACTATTATTTTTAATATTCTATTGTTAATTAGGTGTGCTCTTGATCATGAACTCTATTCTTGTGTTGTCACCTCTTTTTTTTAATAAAAGGAGAATTTTTATTTAATTACTTGAATTAAACTCTAATTACAAAATTAGTACATAAGCATTAAAATGTAATAGAACCAAGGTAATTAAAATCGAACCGGATCGGTTGATTCAACCGGTTAAACCGTGAACCGGACTCTGGTCCGGTCTAGACATCACTCAGAATGGATCAACCCTGATCAAGAATTGGACTTGATCGGTCGGTTTTGAATCAGAACCGGTGCATATAGACCAGGTTAAACCGATCTAGTAAAAAATTTCTCCCAAATTCAGCAAATGGATTCAAAGCCTTTTTAACTTGTATTGGCAAACTTTATATATATATATATATATATATATATATATATATATAGAGATTATAATATGCATGGCTTTTTGGCTTTTCAAGAGTATTGTGGAATTCGAACCTGTGTCAGCAGCTTTCTTAAAAAGCTCATGTGCCATGTAGCCTGAATGCTCCTCAATTGTTATTTGTAAACTTTTATATATAGAGTATACAATTATTTCCAAAATTCCATCCCTTGCCTTTTGTCGGTGTAAATTTTATTATAATTAAATTATTCCCTAAATTGTTGGCATTTTTTTGAAAAATAATAATAATAATTAATATATTGTATAATTAATTCTTATAATATTTTGATTTTAGTATTTATTTCAACATATTAATATTTATTGATTATATTTATTAATAGATAAATTATTTTAAACTCAAATTTTAAGATTAAAAAATTAACTATATATAAATATTATATTATATTTAATTTATTTTTATACATAACTAATAATAAAATATTTTAAATTTTATTAATCTTTGTTTATTATTATTTATGATATTAAATTTTTAATATTAATATATTTATTTATCACCGGTTCGACTGCGGTCCAACCAACAAACCGTGAACTAGCAATTTTACCGATTCAATGACTGGTCAGATTTTTAAAACATTAAATAGACACTTTCATGAATTTTAGATTAAAATGAAAACGATAAATCCCAATTAAAATTAATGGCAAGAGCCTGCTTGATCTTCACATGGTTTCGTTTCTTATCTCCGTACTTTTCTATAAGGAGTGCTGAAGCATAGTAACAACTTTTGTACTAGTTTAATACTAGCTGTTGTGCTTTGTTATTGTCTGTCTTTAATAAAATGATAAACTTTGCCCCAAAAAATATGATTTTTTTGACTGTTAATTTTAATTAAAATAATATTTTTATTAAGCTGATATTTTTTATCAACTTTATAACAGTACCAGCTTATCTTTATATTGAGTTTCATGCCATTTTTTTATTTTTGTGTAATTTTTTTTTCTAAAAACTGTGCTGTTTTGTATCGTTGATCTCACTACCTGTGCATGGACAGGTTTAACTAGTTATAATATAAAATGTGTTTACTAATTTTATAATTCGACCTTAAGTCAAAGAAATAAAAAAATGTAATATATTTGAAAATTTTTTAATTTAATATCATATTATTGACTTATTCAAAAGAAAATTCACATATTACAATTTAATTAAAGAATTTTATAAGAAATATTTAAAATAACTGTATTCGAATTAATGTGTGAACATATGCTCCGTTGATATTGTCAACACTATTGTTCTGGTGGATGCTAAGGATATGCCTTGCCGGCTCTGCAACTGCACATTCACTCTTTGCTTTGTTTATTTTTTCAAAGTGTTGTATTGCCATTCATTGATTTAGCCATAAAAATTAAGTAATGGGCTTGATATTTGTCCATTGCAATCAAACATTTTGTTATGCATCGACAAATGGCTTTCCTTTTTCAAAGTACCCAAAAAATAATAATATTTATCATATTTTTTGTATCATTATTTAATAATATTTATTTTTTTATCATTATTTTTTTAATCTAAAGACTTGAGTATTATTTATTATTATTTTATACCTAATATTTTATATAATAAATGACCCTATAGTTTTGATAGGGACATTATAGTCTCCCTCGTTGGCTTGTCTTCTGGGCAAGGGAATAAATATAGAGTTTGTTCTACTAGTGGAGGTGATAGGTGGTTTAACCTAATTATAAATTAATATATTAAGTTAAATATGTTTTGTAATAGAACAACTTCTAACTTTTTATACATTTATTCATAATATATTTAGCTTTTTTAATAAACTGAATTATTTTAAATATTTTGGGGAATGATTGTATGCAAAAGTAGCCAAGCATTTTCATAGCCGAGTCCTTTGATCCAGTTACTTGTTTGTTTTCTGTGGAAGAAAGGAAGTCTTTCCACATGGCGAAGTCCTTATCTTACTGCTTCGCTTTCAAACAATTGAAATCTTCATTAATATTGATATCTTGGGGGCATATTTGTCACCTTTGAACTAGACTTATCGCTTGTTGAGTTCATATTTTATTTGGTAAAAGAATTTCATTCTTTTTTAAATTACAATGATTGAGGAATTGATAAAATCAAAACTCTTCGACTTTTGTTCTTTTTTAAATAAGTTCAAATCAACTTGTGTACATCTTAGTTAATATGTCTCTTTGATTTGGTAAAAAAAAAAAATCAATATTCCAGCCTCTAGTAATGCATTTTTTTAAAGTTAATTTAACTCTTTGATTAGGATTTAAATTTGAATCTTTCAGATCTGAATATAACTCTAGTGCTACTAAACTAAAACTCATTGATCTTTAAAAATACATCTAACTACAAATTAGCATAGTTAATGTTGAAACCTCTAACAATGCATCTAACGACAAATCATGTGTTTGGCTCTACCAGACCAACTCCATGTAATTTTCAACCTCATGGAAAACTGGAAGATATATGAGTAAAACTATACTTGATATAAATGCTTTTCTATGTGTGTACGTATGTATATATGTTATGATCTTTTACGATATGAAATTTCAAGTGTGAAAGCTGTCGAGGTGCTTGTTGTAGTCGTTGAAGCATAATTCTGGTTGAGACGTTGCATTAACCGTTTGGAATGGAAAGAACAAAAACATCCAAATAATCAAACAGCAATGAAAGGGTCAAGCTATTATGGCTGCAGGCCTTGGTTCAACATGGCATCTACAAGAAAAGGTCAAAGGCGCACACTCAAAAGTTAACATGGAATCCTTTGAGATTTGGACATTAATTAACCTACTAACTAGCTAGATATAAATTAAAAATTGGCACTTAATACGACCCCTTCACATCTATCTTTATTTATTTATTTATTTTTAAATCTCTCTCTCTCTCTCTCTCTCTCTCTCTCTCTCTTAATTTTTACTATTTGTCCATAAAGTAAAAAAGAAATAAATTAATATTTAGTCTTTATAATTTATCCAAATTTTTAATTTAATCCCTATAATCTTTTTTTTCAAAACAGTTGACAATGCTTCATTTAATGATGTTGCTATTGCATATTTGGAAAGAAGCAAATCTTGGAAGAGAGCGTGCTTCAGTGTGAGTTGTTATACATGAGATATTGTGCACACATCTTAAATTGGATTGCCATGGATTGTTTGAAGGATGTAAATGTGCAATAAGGGAAGTAAAAAAAAAAAAAGCATTGAGATATGTCAGCTATTCATCTGGTCGACTGCAAAAGTGTGTGACATGTGCAGAATATGAGAAAATTCAAAGTAAAAATACCCTGTTTCTTTATGTGTCAGCATAAGATGGAATTCCCCTTAGTTGATATTAGATTCTGCACTTACATTTCAATCAACATTTGAGAGACTTGAAGATACTTCTGGGGATTACTTATTAGAGTTTGAAGGAGTTAGTGAAAAGAGAGGTCATCTAAGTGTCGAAGATTGGGAAATTGCAAGTAAGTTTGTGAGGTTTTTGAAATTTTTTTACCAAGCCACACTTATTGTTTCAGCATCCACTCATGCCACTACTCATTTGTATTTTCATGATTTATGTACAATATTGAATGCATTAAATAAGTGGTGTGAAAGTGATGATCCCATTTTCAAATCAACGGTGGAAAAAATGAAGATAAAGTATGACAAGTATTGGAGAAGTGTAAAAACATATGAACATGTTGATTTTTATTGCACATGTTGGATCCTAGATATAAAATGAAATTTGTGGAGTTTGCAATTGTTAGATTGTATGATAAAACTATTTTTGACTTGTTGGTTGCTAATGTGAAAGGCACATTATGCATATGGGTGTACATTAGTCGACTTAAACTAAGTTTTTACCTAGTTTGGTATCTATCCAATTTAACACTAAGTCAATTTTTATTGGCCCGATATTGGGCCTAATTTAGGTTAGCCCAATATCTATCGATGTCTTTTTTTAAAAAAATATTTGGTGAAAATTTAAAAATAGTTTAAAAAAATAAAATTTTTATACTAATCTTTATAAAATTATATTTAAAAAATTTTATATAAATTCTTATAAAATATTTTTTTTTAAAAAAAGTATATAACTAAGTTGGACTAAGCAAAATCAAGTAACATAGTTGGCCCAGTGCTCAGCCTAACCCAATCTAATCAACATTTTTTTTTACCTAATTTAACTTGGCCGGATATGGCTAGTCTCGTCAAGCCACTGAAACATGTGAGCATCTCTAATTATGTAGATTATTTAGACATTATCAATTGTCTTGTGGTAGTTAAAGAAGAAAACAATTCTACTCAAATTTCTCATTCTAATGTTACCGATGCCAATGATAAGAGTTTTAATATACCTTGGTCTTTGTTGAGGAAATGAGTAAGGAAGATTAGTTAGAATTGGATAGTAAAACTAAAGTGAAAATCTATTTGGCTAAAGCTAAGGAGAAAATGTTAGACAACTTTGATACTTTGAGTTGGTGAGAGTTAACTTTTCCAAATATCCAGTTCTTGCCTCAATAGAAAGAGATGTGCTTGTCGTTCCAATATCTTCAATGGCCTCTAAGTTTGCTTTTAGCATAGGAGGACATGTGTTAGATCCATACAAAAGCTCCTTGAGTCCTAGAATGGTGGAGGCACTCATTTTTACTTAAAATTGGTATCAAAGCACACAATTGTCAAATGACATTGAGACACTAGATAAGGTGGAAGAAATTGATAAGGTATTAATATAAATTGCAAATATACGTTATGTTTGTTAATATTTATCTAATTTTGTTTTTTTCTACTTGTCATATTTTAGAGCTTTATAAAGTTATTGAAAGCCATAAGGATATGGACATTTGATGATTTCAAAACTTATATGCTACCTCTTGGATATATGGTAAGTTAGTAAGTTCTATTTCTTATTTAGCATTTACATTATCCTTACTTTTGTTTTGATTCAAATTGTCATTTAAATTTGTATATTGGTTCCTAATAATTGTAATTTTATTTGTTTTTTGTTAGGTTGAAGATGATTCTTGACTTGTTAGGATATTGCTAATGAGTGATGATGTTGTTGTTAGACCAATGGATTATAATGTACAATGGTTGAAAACTTGCAATTTGTCAATTTTATGTTGGATTAAACTTTACTTGAACTTTATTTTTATTTTGAATCTTCACTTGTTTATGGTTGAAATATATTTAAAATTGTGTTAAAATACACTTAATGTAAACTTTAAAGTTAAAAATGTCTTTTATTTTATAGTTGAAATTGAATAATATTTAATATTGAATTTTTAATAATTTTTTTTTAAAGTTGATCATCCAATTCAATCCAAATTGACTAAATTTGAAATTATCTAGTTTGATTTTGTTTAAAATAATTGAATTAATTGGATGAGGTTTTTTTCTATCCAATTAGATCAATTCAATGGGTCAAAGTGACCAAATTGAATCAATCCAATCCAATAAACACCTCTAGACAAAATTGTGTTTTTTATTAAATTTTAAACATTGATACATTCTCTTTCAAACACGTCATGATTCTCTATATATATATAAGTTAGGGTTTAATAATAAACATTAAAAAAATCATTAAACAAAATATAATTTTAAGATTGTTTGAAAAAAAATAGACTGAAACAAATTAAAATCCAAAAATATTCCATACCAAATGGTGAAAAAAAAAAGAGCTCTAAGCTTGTATGTGGGTTAATATGTCTTTTTCATTGTCATCATTCCATTTTTGAAGTTATCAGACCATCTTTTATCTAGTGAATGGAAAACTGGAGATTGTAGTGAAGCAAAAAAACAATTATCCATGATAGTTTGAATGATTAAATAAATGGTAATAATGAATAGGTGGCTTAAAAGAAGAGAGGAAGAGTAATATTGCCCAAAGAGTTAGGTATTATAATGAAAGTATTAAAATCAAAGTATTAAGTGATAATTAAGTGTTAATTATAATAAAATATTTTTACAACCAGACTGATTATTGAATCAGTAGAGGCATTGATTCACAATTCATTAATTTAATTATGGTCAAACAATGATCAAAATCAATCATAATTAAATGTATTTTTTTAAAATTTTATATATTAATATTCTAATGTAACAAATAAATACTAATAAACTTTAAATAGTTGGTTACTAATTCAATATTTTTTAAGATATTTAAAAAATTATTTTTTAATTAAAAAACAAAAATTACCTATAATTAAAAGTTAAAAGTATTTAATATTAAATTTTTGAAGTTTCCAAAGTATATTAAGATTCTACTTATCATTAAAAAATAAAAAAGCAAAAAGCAAATGATAATTTTGACTAAACACCTTGATGTTTAAAAGAAATATCACTAGGAAATGGGGCATAATGGGAAGTAAATATGAAAAATAGCCAAGTATGCACATTTTGTTTTTTTTATATTCTTTTTTTTCCGTCTCTATTCCAACCTCTTTTTTCTTCTAATGCCTTCTATTTTGAGTTTTTTTATATTTATTCAAGATAAACTATTATATTTTATAAGAAAAAATATTTTTTTAAAAAAAAGCTTCAATGACCAATTCAATTAGTTTTTTATCAATCTAGTTTTGACTAATTTAACTAGTTTTTAATCAATTCAACTGATTTTTAACCGATTTTTTACTAACCAATTTTTTGAACTAATCAAACTGGACTAAGATTTAGTTCCCAATCCAACAACCAATTCAGTTTGATTTGCAAAACATTGCTATAAAGGACCATGTCTCGTGAAATGCAAATATATAATTTTTTTATAATTATTGCATGGTGCAATAATTGAGAGAGAACAAAAAACAAGGGGTGGATCCACATTCAAGTAAATTCTATCCCTTCTTCTCTCTCACCTATTACATCATTGCAAAAATTGTAGAGAAGCTTCTTTTATGAAAAGTGATAGGGCTTGTAATAACCAAAAAAAAGTTAAATCAATATATAAACTAGTAAATAAATAAATTAAGCACCTTAGAAATTATTTTTAAGTGAAAAATATGAAAAATAAGGTTTAGCTTATTTTAGAATTTTCTTAAGCTTAAAAATTATCTTGAAAAGCCATTTTGACATCTGTACTTTGTTCAGTATAATATCTTTGATTTTTAAAACCTTTATGTAAGTACCCACTTTATTTTATTATTATTATTATTTTGCTTTCATATTTTTTCTTTTCCCCCCATTCTTTCTCTCTCTCTCTCTCTCTCTTCATTTTCTCCTTTCTTCTTCTCTATTTTGTTGAAGCACAAACTCCCCCTATCCTTTCATCTTAGTGCATCTTCCTCCCCATGCCATGGCCATTGGCGTTGATGTTCCACCATTGTGATGACACTGTCAGTGTCGACTTGTTCGCCTAATACTTCCTTTTATTCATCCGTTGTGCAAGGGTTTATAGAATTGGCCATAAGTGTGTCGTATCGAAAATGTAGTAAGCTTTTATGTCATCTGACTCCTATTTTCTTCTATTCGTGTTGCTAATTTCTTCTAATCTAGCCTTTCCCTTCTTATTTGTGTTTCATTCCGTCTTTAACGAGGTCTAAAAATGTTGCAGCTCATCATCCCTCCAATTTGGCCATAAAAAGCAAGCCTTAAGATTGGGATCTGTTGATGAGAGTCTTCCAATTGTATTACCCATATGTTAATCTTTAATTTTTGGCTCTTTGAAGTAATCTTTGAGCTCAATTTTTAGATTGGTATCTAGATAGGAAGACCAAAATACATAGTTAATTGTAAGAATGAAGAATGAAGTTGTAAAGTGAGGCTTTTAATTAATTATCTATTATTGAGCTAGATAGATGTTAAGAATTATTAGTTTGAGCCTAAGTAATTATTCGGTGAATTATTGATGTTGTTAGGAAGCTCTAGGAATACTGACATTGAAAAGAGTTAGTCTTGTGAAGAGGAAGTGCTACTATAATAAATTACAATATGTTTTATTAGTTTTTACATTACATGTAAGCTTATGATATTAGTGTTTTGAATTTTGGTTTAAATCAACTTGTGCGTAATCTTAATGGAATAAGCTTTTACCCATGTTCTTTATAAGCTTGACATGATAATATAATAAAATGGGTTAAAGCAATGATTTATTACTATGTGGTAATATAATTATGGTAAGTACTATTTGATGTTATATGATGTGTTATCCCCATAAATTGAAGTGATTCAGAGATTAATGACAATAGAGGGGACAATGATGAATATGTAGAAATTATCATGCAAACATATTAGAAATGATATTATGTCAATATATAGATTAAAAGTATGTTTTTATGATCTAAATTTTATACTTGTTGTACCTCCCTGTTAAAAGTTAACGCCAAAACATTTAAATTGATTTATCCATTTTAACATTTAGTATTCCTTATTATACATATTTAATGTGTTTAAATTGATCATTTAAATAATTAATTAATCATTTATGTATTTATTTATTTACTTATTTGTTTTCACTTAACGCTAAATCCCTCATTTAATTACTCGAATAAAAGTATATTAACTTAATTATTATCAGCATACCATATGTAATCCATTTTTGTTACATGCTACTTAAATCTTATAATAAGATAGGAATTTATTATGGAACCTATAGTTGCTAGTGGAGATAAAAGTTTAGGTGTTAAGTAGAAAAAGAAAATGATCGTTAAGTGTAGTTACCTGTAAAAGGGTAAGGAGTTGCCAACTAAGTGTGGCTGTTATAGACAAAAGTGGAGTCAGTTCTCTTATGCGATTATCATGTTAAAAGACTTAATATTTTAAATATTACTTTATGCATATGTTTAATGATGAGTAAATTTAGTTATTTATTTATTTTAATTGACTTCTACATTACTTTAATTTTTTTAGCTTGCTTATAATTAATTTCATCATTATTTCAAAATATTTGCTTAAAAAATTGGCTTAATAGAATTATCTATCTTTTCTAGTTAAAATTTATTCGATTTAATATTTATTTTAAAAATCTTAAAAAATTATTGTATTTTTTTTGTGCATTAATGATCACAACAATGACAACAACAACATTAAGAAGAAGATTACCTACACTAATAACAATAATAATAATAATAATAATAATAATAATAATAATAATAATAATAATAATGATACAAGTAAAATTCATTCCTACTTGTCCACCTTCAATTATTATAACTTGTTATTTGTTCATTAAATTTTTGATTCATTTTTTAATTTTTAATATCTTAGATAGTGGTATTGAATCTAACTTGTCTCTTTCATCCTAGGTCCAGAGGCATTGGAATGATGAGCCTTGCATCTGAGCCATGAGGGCATATATATTTTGTTGTTATATGAATTCAAATTGTTGTTCTAAAGTATTCTAATTATGACTTCACTCAATACAAACAAAATTTTTATTTCCCTTTTAAGTCATTTTATTAGTTAATAGTTGAGAACGGGACTCTCTCTTGATATTTTTGCTAAACTTTGATTGTTTGTAAAAGTTTTAGAATGTCAAAATTTGTTGGAGATATTTTTTTAAAATTTCTATAAAAAAAGCTAAGAATATATATATATATATATATTGCAATTAATTTTGATGTAATAATGCCATGTGTTGAGTTATTAAAAAACTCTCTTTAATTGGAATTGTGTTGGTTAGGCTTATTGAAACAAATTTTATTTTGTTCTCCGTGCCAATCACCTCCTCAATCTTGAGGTGTAACTTGGTTGAGACTTAAAGTTTTGCAAGCATAAATTTTTGGATTTTAATAAGGCAGTTTAGACTATTTTTAACTTAGGACCCGTAGAGCACCCATGACATTGGTGAGATACCTCAAACACTGTAGCAGAAAGGAAAGAATAACATGAAACTGCATTTTAAAACAACACCCATTTTTCCGAACGTCGAAGCTTAAAGTTGAGAACCATAACTTGGTTGCAGTCTCAATTTTAAAGTTCAAAGTTTAAATGTAACTAAAAATTTTTCACAGCAAACAATTTTAAAATATACTTCTTATGATAAATATAAATATAAAAATTCACAAAAATAAGAGTGCGCATCACTTAAAGCATTCATGGAGGTAGAGGCCCGTGGGCCAAAATTGTGAATAAAATATTTTCCATTATTTAGGGTTATTCTTTTTCCTACTTTGGTTTTGTGAAAGGACATATTTTGGGCTTCATTGCACTCAAGATCTCAATGGTTCAGAACCGAAAGAAACAAAAAGTAAATAAATAAGAATTGGAAAGCGACACTTATGCTATTGGACTTTGAAGGCCCAAAAAAAAAAAACTTCAATCACATCTTTTACAACTAGCTTTCTCTTTTTTAATGAAAAAAAATTAGGTGTTGAATAAGTTATCCTTGTTTGGTAAATTTTTTTTTAAAAAAAGTTCCAATTAATGAATGCTTATTAACGAAAATCACTAGCAGAAATTGAATGAAGACTTTTTCGATTGATGCAATAATCAACACTTATTTGCACAAATACCATTTTCAAGCAAAGGCTAAATATCGCGTAGCATGGGAGACACTGGCCTCCCCATGGAATGGACTTAAGAGAGAAGAAGTGGTAATAAATGAAAACATTAATTCTGAAAGTACAACCATGTTCTTTTGGAGTGGAAGCCACACTTTTAACCCATGTACTTTCTCACAAAAAAAGAGATTTTATATATTTCATTCTCAAATATAAGTCATTTATTAAAGAATTATTTTGATTCAAAATATAAATTATTTTTTAAAATTATCTTGATCACTAAATAATTTTTTTAAAATATCGCTAATTAAATAGAGAGTCATTAAAACTAATATAATTTATTAAAGATGGATGTAGGCTCTTCAATTAAGGATAAATATAAAAAAAAAAATTTATGTTTTGATACAAATTCAATTAATTAAATTACTTTTAATTAATTTTTTTAATATCTGTGAGATAGGTATTGATAACTTATATTTGAGATTGAAAGGAGGATATAATATTGTAGGCCTTGTTTATCTAAATAATTTTATGAAATGTTTATTAAAAAAATGTTTATAATCAAAATAGCTACGATTATTATTATTATTATTATTATTATTATTATTATTTCGATTGGTTTGAAATGGATATTTTTATAAAATAAAATGATTTTTTCAACAAAAAGTGTAATTCATAGATAAACTTCTTTTTTTTTTTTAAGTTAATAACGTGTTGTGTGTTTTTTTTTTTGAGACCACAATAGGAGTGAAGAGTTTAAAGTCCCTGATGATTTCAAAAGAATAAGGCCTCATTTTACAACGGAGAGAGAAAAAAAGGTACATATAATATTTATTATCATATTATTATTATTAATATATATATATATCATGAAAATAGAAATAAAAAATAATTTTACAAATTAAAAATAAATTTTATATTTTAAAAAATAATAATCAAAAGAGATAAATATTATTTAATAATAATTACAAAAATATAATAGATATTACATAAAATATTTCATTTCCTTTTCATTTTCCATAATAATACCAAAGAAGGCCTTGAGAGAAAAGCACTATGGAAACTTAAATTGCCATTGAAGCTGATTTTGTTTATCTAAAGCAATTAGTCACCGCAGCTTTATCTATTGCTGAACCACTAAGACAGCATCACTTCCAAGCGGAAAATACATGTCCTTTTTACTACACACATCCTGAATCACTAACCTCTTGTTTGGTTTGAGGTGGGGGGAGGGGAGGGATTCTCTTTCCTTTCTCTTATTTGGTATGCATTTTTAGAGGGGAGGAGAGAGAAAATTTCATTAAATTTTTTCTCTCTCCCCCTCTCCCCCTCCTCCAATTTGGAGGAATTGGAAGGGAAAGTTACTTTAATAAAATTTTTAGACTAAAATACCCTTATATTTATTTGTTTAATTATTTAGTTAGTTTTATTTATTTATAAATTTTTTTAAATAATTATAATTATAGAAAATTTCTAATATTTGTTTAATTTGATGATAAAAATATTAAATTTTTAAAAATAAAAATAATTAATTATATTATCATTACTTTTAAAACATACAAGGATAAAATAGTTTATCTATTATTTTTTTTTTTCCTTTCCCTCAACCAAACAATGTATCATTAAAATTCCTCCCCTCCCCTTCTCTCGGTTGAACCAAACATAACCTAAATCATTTTTTCCTTTCTGACAATGCTCTTTGACTTACCAAAAATAAAAAAGAATTATTCATGAACGTGAGTGCTATCCAATTCTTTTACATCAAACATTGTGATTGGGGGTGAATCATTTATTATTATTATTATTATTATTATTATTATTATTTAATAGCATTAAATCCCCCCAAGTAGATATTTAAACGATTTTGAGGGATATCCAGTTCTATTAAATCAAACATTGTTATTGTGGAAGAATCATTTATTATGAGCATTAAATCCCCCAAGTTGCCAACAAAGGTAGATATGATCAAGAACCAACCCATCAAATTTTGATCACCACATAAACAACCTAACATCCCTTCCTCATTGACCAGTGAGTGGGGGCGGATGACGCTGCGTAAGCATGACACGTGTCGCCGCCTCAAAATCCAACGCCAAACGCATGCACCTACCTCTGTGGGCCTCCTTTACTCCTCACCGCTTAACAACAATCTTGTTATTAGTTGGGCGTTACTTTTATATCCCATTTCTCAAATACCTCCCAACCGTAACTACTATTTTTCTGCTCCTAAAGTATTAAATAAATAAATAAATAAATTTCATACACATCCTCACGTTTTGTATCATATTTATAAATTTTAGGTTTTAAAAGATATGAACTTAATAATAAGAACCAGGGTTATTCACGACCATTCCTTTATTTTATGATGAAAAATTTAAACAATAATATGGTCTGGATATATGCGGTCACATTCTCTTTCACATGTGAATATTGATTGAGATTTGTTGTTAAATATTCGGAATTTTTTTAATTGCGTGATGGACATGTTCCCTTTCGTTTCGCTTCAAATTTGATGGTGCAATTTGGAAAGCACGAACGTCTTTTTCCTGAAATTATTAAGTAATTAGTAAGTAGGTGGGCGAATATTCTCTACGAAAAATGGCGCAAAACTCCCAAATTTGAGAAATTGTTCGATATAATTTTTGAGTAATTATTTTTAATAAAATATATTATCATAGAATTAATACCATATTATGATACAAAACTGTAAGTTATTAAATCTATGAATCAATTTATTTATATAGCCCTTTTAGTGTGTGTGTGTGTGTGTGTATATATATTATTTTTATGTGAAAATTTTCACATTTGTATTCAACATTCGATGACTTACTAGGAGTTTCTGCAAACATACGAGGATGCCAATTAAATCCCCACATTGCTCATAAATGAGTTTTAAACAATAACCAAGTATTTGAAACCTTATGATTTCGTTTCGTATTGCATATGTTCTAACTAACTGTGAGAATTGGAGGAGAAAAAATGTTGGAAGATCATTTGATAGACATCAAAATACTTATAATTTAGAACGATATTATTTTTACTTATATATTTAACAAAAAAAAATTCAAATTAAATATTTAGAATATAGAAACCGTAATGAGCCATGGTATATAAATTGAGCAATCATAAAACCAAACAAAAAAGCAAAGTGAGGTTGTGAATGTGAAAAAGCAAACAATAATGTAAACATCGCCCCCACCATATTTGTATGGATACCCACGATTACATAGAAGGGAAGGTTTATAGTTTTCACAGAAAGTAGAAGGAGTGGTTGTGAATTGTTGTGGTCAATAAATTATAATCATCACGTACTCGTTCTACGATATGTCATCCATCAAGGTCAATCTGATCTTGTGTATGTGTTTATATATATATATATATATATATATAAAATATGGACATAATTTAGAGAATGAAAATTTTAATTTTGTTCTCATGAAATTATACACACACACACACAACCATGATTTCAGGAGAAGAAAATCAAAATTTTTCATTGTTTAAATAATGTGTATATATAATTTTAGGCGTCACCTCACGCCTTAAAGTAAATTGAATATGAGAAAGCCAAATTGTTGGAATCTAACTCTAAATAATAAAGAAGTTAATTAAGTACCTTAACAATTTGGGTTTTTTTAAAAGAAATAATTTAATATTAAAATATTAAATGCACCAAGTTACAATGCTAGAAAATACGTTCTTAAAATTATTTTAAGAGATTTGGGTAAAATTTGAGAATATCTTGATTGTAATTTAAAAAAAAAAAGTCAAAGTGTTAGAAATACATTGAGATAGATTATGGTAATTTTTAATAAAAATTAATAATAAAATCTAACAATTTTTTTATGATGCGATAATAAACAGTAAACAAGTTGGTTAATTATAATGTTTAAAGTAAAGAAATATATAGTTATAATTTAATTATTCCAAGTAGTGATTGCAAGTTTTTCCTATTTATATGCTTCATAAAAGGAGTTGCTCGCCAGTTATATCATAATTGCCAATCCAAGCTCCCTTCATATCTATTTCTTCTTTTCCTTCAGATCTTTTTCCCTAGAAACAAACAGAAAGATGGCTAGTCAATGAGATGAGACCTCTTCTTCAGGGTATCCAATTATTTATTTGTTTATTTATTGTAGTTTTAAATAATGAACATGAGATGAGCAAAACAACTCAATCAGGGATCGCATGGCTGTGTGTGAAATAAAAATGAAATAGTTCCAAAATCTTAATGGAAAGTGGAGCCCTAAAGCTGGTTGAGGAAAAATAATTTTAATTTATTTTACGGCATATGTAGTTTGCTCTTATTCAATATTGGCCACAAAAATGAAAACGAAATTGAATATCCCTTTTTTTTCTTTCAAGGAAAATTTGGTTTCATTTATTGATGTTCTTAACAAACCGTTTAGTTAGCAGTTGGCACAATGATATACAAAACTTCTTTTTGAAATTCCAAAAACAAAAAAATTACAATAAACATTGCTCATGTATTTTTTTAAATGTACCTAAGATGTAAAGTGTTTACATAATTTTGTGATTTATTTTTGTTAGGCATCTTAATATTCTTAGAATTAATTACATAGTCACAAATTCGTGGTTTATTGCCATCCTTAAACCCGAAGTTAGAAGATTTTGCAATTATGGACCCCCAAAAAAAAAAAGAAAAATGATTTTGCAACTTGACATGTTAGGCTGACAATAATTGTAATAGCGACGGTTGACATTAAAATAATAAAATAAATCCATCAATAACTATTACATTCTATTCAATGAAAAGTATATGATTCACATTTGTCAAATCAAATATAAATTGCATAAACTTGTTTTCAGGCTACAGTTAAGCTGTAATGTTAAGGGACACATCTCATTTTATTTTCAAGTATGATATGTGAAGCAAATTTTTAATAATTATTACAGAAAACATATTTTGGAGGAGAACGGAAAAAAAAAGTAAAAGATGGAGATATCAAACTTGACATCAATTCTATCTCAATTTTGAAAAAAGAAAATGATGCTACGAAGAAAAAGACATTCATTCTATATTAAATTTTTTGTTAAATTACTTTTTAGTACTATAATTTTATTTAATTTTAAATTTGGCTCATATAATTTAAAAATTTATAATTAAATCATTTTAATTTTAAAATTTTTTATTTAGTCTGTGCCATTACTTTAATCAGTGTTTCATTATTATTATTATTATTATTATTATCTTTTGGGTCAGAAATAGGGGCAAGAAGCCCAAGGAAATAGAGATGAGATTACACAATATCCCAGGGAATAAGTATTCACCTGACCAGCGAAGTGCATCAAGTTAAGAAAGGAGGAATAGAGTCCTAAAAGTGTAATAAAGGTTGAAGCTGAAATTGACTAAGAAGTCAGGATATCTATTAGTTTCATGAAAAACATGAATTATCTTGAGGGACCAAGGTCGGGTCATCAAAAGATGTATGCGCTTTATCAGATGATTTGGAGAGGAAGACCTCATGTTAACACCAGTCAAGGCCACAACAAGATTACTAGGGTCAAGTTTTCGGTGCATCCTATGAAATCCAAGCCTCCAAACCAAATCAAGACCAGCGAGAGCAACGTAGGCTTCAGCTTGCATGGAGGAGCACCATATGATACTTTCAGAAAAATCACCAAGCCAATAACTTTGCCAATCTTGAAGAATATCTCTGCATCTAGTTAAATTACATCACATGCCATATATGAGTTAATTTCATCTTTATATATAATTTTATTTATTTTTTGTTGACATATACCATATATATTCAGAACATCAAGATGATATATGGTTAGTTGCATCAATAAAATTGAATAAACACTAACCAAAGCTAAATAGTAGGGATTAAATTAATTTTTTTTAATTTATAGAGACCCAATTACAAACTGTAAAAACCAATGTGAGACAAAATAAATTAACATTTCAAAAATTATTATCAAATCTTAGCCTTTTAAGCTTTATCATATGGGCCATAACCATAGTTTTGAGTCAACCTCCCTTGGTGAAGCTTGCTAATGTATTTTTCGTTTAAGTAAAATATTCCATTTTGTTTTGAAGATAGTTAAATTATACCATTTTTTATTTAAAAAAACACTCCCATACTATGAAATAAAAAAAGTCTTATATTTATTTTCCATACAACAAAAGATAAATTATAAGTTAAAATATTTTAACCAAAATATCTTTATATTTATTATTTATAAAATATAACAAGTATTAAATATGTAGTTAACTAATATAAAATAATTCCATTTATATATTTACCAATTATAAAGTTATTTGATCAAAAAATAAAATAATTATTAAAAACAAAGAAGATATTCACAAAATGATTTGTTAACATTAATAAAGTGAAAGATAATAATTAATAATATTTCATATAAAATTTCAAAATAATTCAAATTTATTATTTTCAACATATAATAATAATATTGAGATAAAAATTTAAGAAATGTATTTTTTAATAAGTTATATTTTATTTTAAAAGAATATAGAAATGGTCTTTCTATCATCTTTTAGTTTTAAAAGAGATTTGTATATGTTTTTATAAATGAAGAGAGGGTTATATAATTTAATCTTTAGTTAGAAGAAAAAAGAGTTATATATATATATATATAGAGAGAGAGAGAGAGAGAGAGAGAGAGAGAATCATTTATTTATTTATTTGTATATCTATAAATGGAGAATTAAGTTCTGGACATATAGATTAATTGAACTGCTCAAATATTCCCTCACTTAATAAGTGCTAAAATGGGTTAGAATATTTTGGAAGTACTTGTTATTGGCGACGGCGCCCCTATTTGTTCAAAAGAATAAGAATCAAGAATCTATAAACCTAAAATAATGTATATTATTATTGGCGACGGCGCCCCTTATTTTTATTTCATTAGAATTGATAAGGACAAAAAGAAAAAAAATGGAAACTTTAGTGAAAATGTCAAATATTTTAAATTTAACGCAAAATTAAGTCTTGAAACATGTAATTAAAGTTACGGATCTCTGTTTCTTTTTCTTTTTAACATTTATGAGTAATGTAAAAAACAAATGGCCAAAGTTGGAAACATTTGAAACGATGAAACAAGATATTCCGAGAAGGACGGGAGGGATGAATGAAAAGCTTTCGGTAGGGTTGTTGGGATCATTCATGAACGTATACCTCACAAGACGAGTTGATGAGTTATTGATCTGAAAAAGTAGTTTATTTTAATTAAAGATTTTTAGGTCTGATCTTATTTAGCTTTAAGGCCAAATTGAGCCAGACCCGACATTCAAGGCTGTTTGGTGTGAAGAGGGAAAGGAAAAGGGTGGAAGAAAATTTGACAAAATCTTTATCTTATCCTTATAATTATTATTTAATATGTTTATTAATAATTATTTAATCATTAAAAAATAAAGATATTATAAATATTTTTTATTTACAAAATCACATTTTTTTATTTTTTATTTTCATATTTAATTTTCTGTATATTAACCAAGTTTTTAAAGTTTAGACTAATTAACGGTTTAGTTCTATTTTATTTTATTTGTTAATCCTAAATCAGTAAATCACTGTTAATTGATAGTCATTTCTCTACCTTTATAGTCTGCCTATTTACCTAGGCCCCTTTAGGCCTCATATTTTGTTAATTGTTTTATTATTTCACAATTTCTTCTTCTATGTTTGAATGTTTCTATGATTTATCTTGATTGTTTCCTTGTAAGAGTTCAAAAACTTTTCATGTCAAACTGTTTACAATGCTGGAAAGTCTGTCCTTGACCAATATTTGAATTATTTTGTTTTAGAGAAATGTATGCTTACTTGTAATTTCATGTGGTGTTATTTAGATAAAAATACTGAAATAGTCATGATTTATTTATGATTGAATTGTATGTTTTTAATTAGTTAATTATTCAACTTATAAATATAACAAGTTATTAGGGCTAATCATAGCACCCACCTTTAAGGCTCACCATTTGATTGTCTTTAGGGTATGGTCCATACCTCTGGCCTTAAAATCTAAGTCAACTGCTTAGATTAAAAAATTTTAATCCATATTTAAACTCTAGCCTTAAACTTTTAGAATAGGTTCATTCTTTTGGATAGACCTCTACTAAGTTGGCACATATATATATATGGGTATAAAATTAAAAATAATATCAATGACTCCTAATTAATAATATCAGTGTAACATATCTTTGTCTATGTAATACAAACTAAAAAAAGTAGTTCTCCCTCCCTCTCTCTCTCTATCTGTCTGTTCACAAATGGAGGCTCCGTGTTCAACCTTGTTTTGAGTTTGAACTTTGAACTTTGACTCATCATCTTTTAATTAATTTATTTTCTTCTTTTCATTCAAGTTCCACCATATATATCATTGATTGCACAAAAAGCGAAAGCATAAATCTGCCCATTTAAAAAGAGATATATCAATATAATGTATACACTGTATATATACACCAAAACTGTAACTCAATTAGATCCTTGGACTTCCTTCCACATAAATTTGTGGATTGAATTGGACAATTTGAGTGTTTGTACCCTGAAAATTATATATTAAAACATTTTTTATCTCTATAATTGCATCACACGCCTTTTATATTGAAAAGTTTTACTTATTATTACGTTATCAATAATGTGAAGAATAAAGAGAAATATTATCGTCAACAATAAAAGGTAAAAGACAACTAATAAAAGAAAAGTAAATAAGAAAATCTAGTAATTGACATGTTTTCCACCCATTAATACTACTTAACACAACTCAGAGCCGTATAAATGGCTACGAAATTTTTAAAAAATTTTTGGATTATTTCCATTTGATATATTTAAAAATTTTGGAATATTGAAATGAAAAAGAAAAAAATTGCTAAAATTAAGTGGACCAAGAAAAGACCACACTAGTTCACCCATTCCACGTATAACAAGGAAGGATGCAATATTCTCAGTCTTTCTTATACGTAAATTATCTTGATGAGGAAGGCAAGTAACGTAGGTTATATAAAGCTAGGTAGGATTATAAGGTGAAGGGTTTTTCCATACAAGTTTAACATTGAAGCTCAGAAATCTCAATCTACTTACCTTCATTACCATCAATGGATGTGGTTATATACATCCAAACGCAACTCCCAGTCCCATTTGGGAACTTCAAATTACGATATATATATATATATATATCATTATCATCTTTTTCATTACTTCCTACCTATCATGCTTCCTTTTTTCTTAATATATTTTTCACCTCTTACTGAGCTCATTAATCTCAGGTCTCATATATAACATGAAAGTTGATTCAGTGTAAAGCCCAACGCTTAACAATTATTATGAAATTTTTTAATATAAAATAACAAATAAACATTTTAATTTTTCCTTGAATTAAAAGGCACATTAAAGCTTGAATTACATCTCTTTGATGAAAAATAATCTCTCCATGTGTTACAAGACAATCATATCTATTCATTTGATATCTAATTAACAACTTTCTAAACAACATAAAATATCCCCAGTTGCAAGTATTCCAACTAAACTACAACAAAAATGACAATAAAATACATTTATTTGTTACACACACACACACAGAGAGAAGGAAAGAAGGAGCTATACCAGATATAGTTACTTAGGCTAGTTTAAAAGATATACTAATTTTAAGAAAATTAAAAATAATACAATTATCAACTATGTATGAAAAAAATGAAGTAAACAGAGCACTAACTAGGGTTGTATATGAATAGACCTATTCATTAAATGTTTGGATTCAACTCCTGAATAGTTTGAAATAGGATCAACTTATTTTTAATTTAAATGAACAAGCTTGATCAACATATGAAATGGTTTGGTTAAATAAGCTGAGCTTAAAAAGTTGACACTTGTTAAACTTGTGAACAACTCAAATAGAAATAAAATATTATTATAAAATATATATCTATATTGTTGAAATTTCGTAAGTAGATGATGGATTGATTAGCGCTCAGAAACGTGTGACAACAAACTATCTTTAAAGTGTTATTCGCCTCCATTAGTTTGCTGCTGGGTTTCAGCGAACTACCTCTAGGATTTATCCTAAGCACTAGAGATCTCTATCAGCAACTACAGATATCTCCTTTCATGCAGAATCAAAACAGAGAGTATTTTTGAGAAGAGAGATATAATGTTCTGTATGTTTTCTTTTCTGGTCTGCCTCCTTTGTATCTAAAGAGTGTGAAATCGAATTTTTAATTATGATTAAAGAAAATCAGTTTCTAAACATTGACAATTAAACCAAAATCAATTTCTAATTTGAAGATAAAAACGTATATACTTTAAATTGAAATCATTTTTTTAATTATTATTATTAAAAAAATTTTGACCAGATACACACTATTGGATCTAAGTGTTTAAATATTAATTATATAATTAATATTTAAATCTACTTCATCCTTCAAAACATTATTTGACATGTGTTATCTTTCCTTTCTTATATAGGCTTATGGGTGTTGTCTCTATTCAATGTGGGACTTTATCTCTTTAGTTTTTCTTTTCAAACTACTCCAACATATATATGATAATTAAAAATTATAGATAAATACAAAAATTTATGTATGGTCAAAACATTGTAATATAAAGTTTTATAAAATTCTTCATATATATAGTATAAAAATTCATAATTTTCATTCAGTTTAATTTTATATGTATATATAATTATGTTATATTTGGAGTACTGTTCGAATTTACCTCGATTATTAAGGGAGCTAAATTTGATCATGATTTTTTATTTGTTTCAGGCACGAAGTCATACATACTCTATTCTAAATAAACAAGTTTAATTATATTAAGGATTCAACAAACTTGACTCACTTATAGTCTTAGCCATAGCCTTATATCATATGATAATTTTTAAATTCATGGTAGATATGATAGAATCTGGTTGATATGATAGATACATATAGCTGTTACCGACTAACTATATATATATGTATATGTATACATATAGCTGTTACCGACTAACTATATATATATATATATATATATGTATGTATGTATGTATATATTTATATGAGTTTTCCGTGACAAGTTGGTTGGAACGAGCCATGTGATTAATGCATGGCCGACGTCTCTACCTTCCCATTCGTTGAAGATCTCATCTCCATCTTCTATTGGAATTTTGGATATGACGTTGCGTTTGTTAATTGAACATCTTATTCATTTATTATCAATTCAAAAGAAAATCAGTTTATCAAATATGTAAACATCAAATGTGTGTGTGTGTGTGTGTGGCGTTACAGCCTTCAAGTGTTTTAGGTCTCAAAACCGATATATTAATAACATAAAATAAAAATAAATATAATATCAATTAATAAAGAGATAGTTATCAATAAAAGAGGAAAAAATTCTTACTTTCTTACTATTTTTAAATAATAAAAATCAATTGTTGTTTTAATATTTTATTAAAATAATATTTTTTAAAAAAATATTGACATGCATTTAGTCATGTCAAGACCATATATATATATTCATAAAAAAGTATATATATCTAAAAATTAATATTTTTATTTTTTAAAAAATAGGACCTGCGAAATAAAAAATAAAGAGAAAGAGACTTCTAGAAATCGAACTTTAATATTCTGTTCAACTCAATATTGATGAGTGGATAGTATCATCCGTACCATAAGCTGATTAATCAATTTTTTATATAATTTAGAATATACAACGCATAATATTTAATAATTTTATTAGTAATTTTTTAATTATTTAAAAATTAAAATATAAAGTTATTCACATATCTAACATTATCTAAATGTCATAAAAGAAGGCAAACTCATAATACTTGATTTTCCAACTTTTACATTAAAAATTGGTGCAATTCAAGATAATTGTTCATTTAAAAAAGTTTGTAGACCCCGCGATTAATTCACAAAATATTGTTAAAACACATATGTAGGTACATATATATATATATATATATATATAAACTTATAAAAAGCAATCAAATAAATCATATTTTTAAAAGATATTATAAATAAATGTGTATTAATGATCACTAGATCATACAATATTATATTTTAAAATTAAAAGGGAGATAAATAAAAAGTTAACAAACAACATAAACTGATAAATTAAAATAAATACTTAGAGGGCAAAGAGATAAATACAAAATAGAAAAAATTAAAATGAAATTTAATTAGATAAGTAAGAAAAAGAAAAAAAAACTAAATATAATTAGCAAAACTATAAACATATTTAAAATTTGTTACTGAAAAGTAATAATTATAAATTGAAAGACTACGAAGTGCTCCAAAAATATTGAAAGAGGTTGACAATTATTACTGTCCTTCTATCCGCTTATCCCCAATATTATTTCTCCTTCATTTCTCTGATTTACTTTTTATTCTTAAAGTTGCTTCACATGAATATAAAAGAATATTATTAAAATAATTTAAGAACATAAATAAATATAGCTAATAAAAATTAATTAAAATATTAAAATATTAAGCATCAGTGGTCATTAATTGGATAAGAAACAAAACATATGTATTCCTAAGAGTCATTTAGCTTAGGAATGGTCTATATTCACCAATTGATCAGTGCAAAGGAAAAAAAAAAAAAAAAGAAACAAACATATGCATTAAGGCATTAGTTATGTTTGCTGATGGAGAAATTAAAAAAAATCACATGCAACATTTCTCACACCAATAATATAGATATATGAAGTTATAGATTAAGATATCTATATTGTTATATAGAAGTAGATAAATAATATATAGAAAGAAATTGAAAAATATTTAGATAAATGAGAAATAAAAATAAACTAATTAATGATAAGATGTGTCAATCAAAATATAAATAAATAGATAATTCAAATAAATGAATATTAATTCTTATCATAAATAATCAGATCATTAATTTTATTCAAATATACGCGTCGCAATTTATAACGCACTATATGTCATCATTTTAGAGTGTATTGATATACATATCATTTCATAATATGAGAAAAAGAATGAAATATAGATGGATTCAAACTTATGTTTAAATTTGGATTTCTTTTAAAATATTCATTCATACGTGACCCATATCATGGAGTGCATTTTTTCTAACACAAACTCAGCTTATGTCTAGTCAAGAGTTAATTGTATATATGTACCAAACATGGTGAACCTTTAGGCATGGTAAAGCCTATATCCTATTTAGATTTAGATACACTTTAGGATAAATAATTCAAACTTCACTTCCTTTTTTATGATATTATTTTGAAGTGTCATTTTAAAATTATTTGATGTATATATATGAGAAAGAAAAATAAATGTCAGGAAACATTATTTTAAAATTTTATAATAGGAAGACGTAATAGATATATATAAATATGTTGAAATTAAGATAAGTAAAAAAATTTATATTATATAAAACTAAATTAGAAAAGGGATATATGTCAATAAAAATACCTATAAATTTAACATTTTAAAAATTTGAATCAAGAGATAATATTAATCCTATTCATATGACTCGTCTCAAAATTCAGTAAAAAAAAAGTTTGATAAATCTTTCGAATATTTAAAGCTGGAAAAAGACTCGAGCAAAATGTCCTTAAAATTGGAAGGACAAACAATTAATGTGTATGAAAAGAATACACAACCTAAACAAGAAAATGTGAAATAACCAAAAAATATATGGAGGAGATATCGTAAAAGGTTGAAAAGTTGAAGGCAGAGTGAGTCCCCCCATCACTTTCTTCTTTTATTTTCAACGTAGCAGTTTTAAATGTTACCATAGATCATCAAGACGACGTCACCCGAATTTCATTATTAGACGGCTCCAAAATCAAAATCACATATTCCAACCACTTTATTTATTATTATTTTCCTTTTCATTTTGAAAAAGAAACAGTCAAGAAAAGACACTATATTTGCTTACCCATGCCAATGCCACCGTCCATTCAGGCTTTGCTTCCTTCAACTTCTCTACTTAATTTAGATGTTCCTCACTTTATTTTCTTCCGTTTCAACTTCCATTAATTGTCCAAAAACATAATTAATATCCGATTTATAATATTATTTGATGCATTATTGCTTTGATACAGGACAAGAATCAAACTTGCGATGTCTTATTTTAATCTCACTTTTAAATTGCTCGAACTAATTTCAAATAGCATTTGATCCATTTACTCTTGTGGGAGACCAAGAAAAAAAGTTGAGTTATTTTTACTTAATATTAAATAAAATCAATTATTAGTTTATATTAAAATAATGATGAAAAATATGTGTAAAAGGATATAAAATAGGACAGAACTTATTTGCAATCTGTTCGCATTTTTTTGGGGCAAAAATAGGATAAAATTTATTTACTCAAAAGGAAAAGAAGAGTTATGCTCTAATCATTATCTTTAAATGGATTTTTAACCAACAGCACAAGTAGCCTTGGCATATAAAGCATCGATAAAATAATAGCAAAGGCAACGAAATAGACGGGGATTAGGACTGAGACTTAACAACACGACAGATAAAAATAAAGAACTTAAATCTTACAATGCAGTTTTTTTTTTTTTAAGTTCTAAGACAAAAATTTGGATTTAAACAGAATCGACTATAAATGCGTGATAGATGGACAAAACACCACGACAATAACGTTAATTTTTTTCAAATTAGATATTATAAAAGACTTCTGCTTTTTGCATCTGACTCAGAAAAAAAAGAATTCATGGGCACATGAATTAAAGAAAATTTATCTAAATTTTATTCATAAATAAAAATTGCTATATTTTCGGGAGAAAAAGAGAAATCATCCTTTCAATTTGGGCACTACAATTTTCTGTCAATTATAACTGAAAGAAAATTTCATAACTCACGTGATCGAAATGGAAAAGATCTTTTGATCTAAATTCTATGCATTTAAGAATAAATTACAAATTAAATCATTTATAATCATACAGTAATACAATTAAAAAAAAGACACAAATAGATAAATATATATAATATTTTCTCTCCTTATCTTTATTTTTTTAATCTCTTTTTGACTATATAATCAATTTGTGACTGTAAAAAATTCAAACTTATAAATTTAAAAAGAAAAAAAAAAAGATGAGACTCGCTCATTCTTTGTTAACCTTATGTCCTTCACTCTTTCCCTTAAATATAGGGAATTCTCAATCATTTTTCTATCAAAACTTTTAGTTTGACATCCTCAGTAATAATTTTGTTTATACTTTAAATTTTTAATCTTAAAACTTTTTTAAAATAATGTTAAAATTTAAATTCACTCTATATAAATATCTTTAAAAGAATACTCAACCTTAAATTTTCAGGGGCTAAAATATCCGGTGGTGAAAGAAGCAGAACACGTTAGAGCCTATAATAAACAGTTCGCTTGCTCACTGGTTCCCATTGACTGATCCTCCCTTCCGTACCTATTACATAGTAAAATAATGAACCACTCATGCACAGTTCCAACCATATTGCTTTAAATGCTTGATTCACTACCTCTATAAATACGTTATAGAAGGAGGTGGCCAGAATAAAGCCGAATACTCGTGCCTCAATCACACTCGCCTTCTTCCATTTAACTCTATTGCTTGATTTTCCTGCTATCTAGGAATATATATCTCTCTCTCTATTCTTTCTGGGTATTGGGATCTTTTCCCCTTCCTGTTTTTGGCTTTCATATTATTGTTTGTAATATTCTGGTTCTGATATTGAGAAGCAGTGGAGCTCAGAGCATATATAGTTCAAATGGGTGCTCCTTTAGCAGCTTGGCCATGGGAGAACTTGGGCATATTCAAGGTAATGAATCTGTGTGATATATATGTCTTCCATCCTCGTTTCTTTGTTTTAATCTTGGTGGTTCTGACATGGGGTTTTTATAATCTCAAATTTCTAGTATCTGTTATTCGGGCCGTTTGTGGCCAAAGTCCTGTATGAAAGGTTCTATGAGGAAAACTACAATTTCAGCTGGTGCTTTCACTTGCTCGTTCTATTTGGTCTCAGAGGTTTCACTCATGTGCTATGGAATTCTTATAGCAACATGCTTTTTCTGACTCGAAATCGTCGGATTCTTCAACAAGGGGTTGATTTCAAGCAGATTGACAAAGAATGGGACTGGTAAAGAATTGTTAGTTCGATTTTTTCTTTTTATGAAAATGGGTTCATTTGTATATATATTGGATTTATATGTGTTTCTGGTGTTTTCAAACAGGGATAATTTCTTGATCCTTCAAGCTCTGATTGCTTCCATGGCCTGGTATTATTTTCCCTTACTTCATGATCTCCCTCTTTGGAACGTGAAGGGTCTTATTGTTGCTCTGATTCTCCATGTGGGAATCTCAGAGCCACTTTATTACTGGGTTCACAGAATGTTCCATGGAGAGTATCTCTTCACTCATTACCATTCGCTTCACCATTCATCTCCTGTACCACAGTCTTCAACAGGTAAGAACCACAAATACCCACATTCATATCCATCCATCCCAATCATCCTTAGCTCCAGAATCTTCTGATTCTGGATATTTCAAAAATGGAAGAGTAAGCTCCACTTATTTATTTTTTGAAATATTACATAATTTTTAATTTTTTCCTAAAGTTTATGTCTCTCACTTTCATCCTCTATTGTTTTTCCTCCAATAATTTATTCCTCAGGTTTATTAAATGGATTTCAATTTAATTTAGTTATTCTCTTAACCTTAATGCTTATGCCCCTATCTATGCTTATTTTCTTAAAAATGCAAAAAATGAAGCAGGGAATTTTCTGAAACTTTTCTGGACATCATGCATGAGTTGGGAGTTGTGACTAACATAAATTTCGATACCCTGCATTTAGATAGATGAATGCATCAAGAGAGAGAAAGAAGAGAGAGAGAGAGAGACTGTCCTTTTTTTAACTTTCTTTTTTAATTTCACCTATTGCACTACACGTTTTACTGCATAGAAGGTGATCCGTTTTATTTTTTCTCTATTTTTGTAAAATTTACTTAGATAATAAATGCCTAAGATCTACATTATAGTTTAGTAAATAAAGAGTTGAATCCAATTAAAAAAATTTGTTGAAAAACAAAATTAAAAGACTTACTCCTTCAAATATCATTGTGTGGCAGTCCATGAAAGGAAGATATAGAGAGGAGCTTTTGGGCGAAAAAAAAATACAAAATAAAAGATAGTAGCTTAGAAATAATAATGGGCTTATGAAAAACTTGAGTTCTCTGTAATCCACTGTTATAAGGTTCGAAGAGTCATTTTAAAATTTATAAAAAAAAATTAATATATGTACGACGAAGGATGAGGGGACTAGAGAGATCCAACTCTCCACAGTCCCCAAACTCGGCCAGAGATAATTTAAAATTTTATGACACTTCGAGGCGGTGTTATTTGTCAATGTTTGATTGTACATGACTCTGAGTTTGATGGTACAGCTGGGAATGCGACACTTTTGGAGCATATTATTTTAACAGTAATCACGGGAATTCCGATTATTGGGGCTTCAGTGATGGGATTAGGATCAGGAGGATTGATATACGGCTACGTGTTGGGTTTTGATTTCCTGAGATGCATGGGCCATAGCAATGTTGAAATTGTTCCACACCAACTGTTCGACGCATTTCCTCTTCTCAGATTTGTGGTATACACACCAACGTAAGTTAATTCAGAGCCTATTTTTCCCTCTCTCTCACATCACATATTTAATTATCAAAAGTGACATGGAAAATCAAAAAAAGAGGCACGCATTGATTCCTACTTGTTCTTTTGGTGAATCAAGGGAAGAGCATTAAGTTCAAGACCAAAATGGAAAAGGGCCCGTACTTTGAGTAGGTGTCACCTTAATTCTTCAGGGAAAGAGAGGCAGATACAAGCCAAGAGTCAAATACCTCTCTTTTAGGGTGATTCATGCTTGGTTAAAATAAGTTTCTAGGACATGCATTTTCTATGAAGTGATCAATTCCAAGAGTTCAATTGTAATCCCAGAAATTTTTTATGTTCACCCTAATAATTAAACTCATTCATTTGCTTTCTGTGCTAAATATATGCAGATACCACAGCCTACACCACACTGACAAAGACACTAACTTCTGCCTCTTCATGCCTCTCTTTGACGCACTAGGCAACACCCTCAACAGCAAATCATGGCAATTACACAAAGAGATAAGTATAAATTCAGGTATGTGCAATTTCTGATTTCATTGATCTTGCACATTTTTCGCGTTGTGAACCACAAAACTAAATCTTGAAGTTTTTGTTATTAGGTTTTGTGATAAAATTATAACATATGAACTTTTTTAACAAATGGACATCACATGATTGACTATTTAAAAAATCCTTCCATATGTTATAATTCTATTGGTGATTAGAGTAAATATATAATTTGATCCTCGAAAAATAAACTTAGTTTTTAAATTTGTTCCTTTATATAAGTTAGTCTCTTAAAGCATATAATTTGCTACACATGCATATTTAGTCTTTTAAATTAGAGTAAATATACAATTTAGTCCCTTATTGAATAATGAAGTGACTAATGTGTAGGGTTATAAATGCAGGGAAAAATGGAAGGGTACCTGATTTTGTGTTCCTGGCCCATATAGTGGATGTCACATCCTGTATGCACGTTCAATTCTGTCTCCGATCCTTTGCTTCTACCCCATTCAAAACGAGGTTCTTCTTGATCCCATTTTGGCCAGTTGCCTTAACAGTTTTGCTAGTAATGTGGGTCTGGTCTAAGACCTTCTTACTCACTTTCTACAACCTACGAGGTCGTTTGCACCAAACATGGGTTGTCCCAAGGATTGGCTTTCAGGTTGGTCTAAGAAATTCCTCTCCATTTCCCATTTTCCCAGTATGAATGATGCTGCAAAAGATCAATCCTGAAACTATTTCTTTTTCTCCTTCTTTCTGTGTTATTTTTTATTGTTGCAGTATTTCTTGCCATTTGCTACTAATGGAATCAATAAGCAAATAGAGCATGCCATCCTCAGGGCTGATAGAATTGGGGTTAAAGTCATCAGCCTGGCTGCCTTGAATAAGGTTTGGTATTGCTAACATACCTTTCGTCCCTTGTCTTTCTATTTCATTAAACTTGGTTAACTGAGTTATGAAACTTCTGGTGTTGTCTGAGTGAGGTTGTTGAGAGTTTTAATGCATTGCTGTAAATGTAAGTAGATTTCTGGTACTTGACAATACCATTTCCACGTTTTTTACCTACATAAAAATTTCAATTAAAGAAACATGGATCTTTCGCTTCTAGAACCACCTTTATCGGTATTCAGTACATCATAATTGCTGTATAGGATAAAATTTTATCTGTCAAATACAAACAACGGTGGTCCCTTTCATGGCTTTGCATAACTGCCTATATAAAGAACCATTAATGTGACCCTCTAATCAGCTTTCAAGGGTCTGGCTTTTCCAAATCACCATTTTCCTCTGTAACTGATGAATATCAAAATCAGTTAGAGGTGGTGGCCTCAAAAGATCTTGGAAATGACAAAAAAGGGTATATTTAATTTTTGAAAAAATATCAATGCAATTTTCAATAAAAACATAACATGGAGATATTTTTTACAGAATGAAGCTCTAAATGGGGGAGGGAAGCTTTTTGTGGACAAGCATCCAAACCTTAGAGTTAGAGTCGTTCATGGAAACACCTTAACAGCTGCAGTGATACTAAATGAAATACCAAAAAATGTGGAAGAGGTGTTTCTAACAGGAGCTACTTCCAAACTTGGAAGAGCAATTGCTCTCTACCTTTGCAGAAGGAAAGTCAGAGTTCTGGTATGCCTCCTGCTTCTTCTGTCCACTTTTACCATTTTAATTAATTTGAATGTTGCGCCAATTACTTTTATCAAACCTTCTCCGAATGATTCTCATTAAGCTATATTGATAATTGAGGGAAGCCGAGATTGATCATAAACTAATTTAAAGGTGAAACTCTTATGAAGATGGTAATTCGTCATAAAAGGGGTATGTGACTAATTTTTGGTTGCTTTGTAAATAATTTCTTAAAATTTTATAATTTTACAAATAACTCGTATGATTTTAATTTTGAAAATTAACTCACTTGAATTTATATTTATGATTCATTTGGAATTGTGAATTTGATATACCTTGGTTTAATGTGCTATTAAATGAGATTTCTCTCAATTTTATAATTTCAAACAATAATATACATTTTAGTTAGTGTTCATACTTTAAAAAAAAATCAAATGAAATGAACTAATTACCATTTTAAAAAAAATTTATATACATCAATGACAGGAAAGGCAGCCATGAATACTGGTATGGGCTTGGGAGAATAATTTTGTGAAGGCCCTCTTCCAAGGCATGGGCTATGGCATCGAGCCAGGGTATTTAAACAAAAAGTAAAAAGAAGATCCAACAAAAGAAGTCATTGACAAATACTTTTATAGCTTGAGCCTCTCTTGCTTACTGCACCCGGTCCTACAAACTGGGCTGCAAATTGAATATAGTTACAGACATTTTTTGAAACATTCTTAATTAGATTTATTCCTCACAGAAATATGATTAATTCTCATGACGGGTTGTCTCCTTTTTTTATGTTTTTTGGGTTGGGTGTTAACATTACAATTACTAATGGGCGAGAGTTACATTGCAGATGTTAACTCTTTCAGCAGATAGATTTCAGAAGATTCAGAAGGAAGCTCCTCCAGAATACCAGAGCTACCTGGTCCAAGTCACAAAATACCAAGCAGCACAAAACTGCAAGGTACCTACTTAATCATACCCCATTTTCATTTACCACTTCTTTCATTAATTCATGCCCCGACATATCAACCCAGATCAGAAAATTAATAAATCTGCTTTGTGATTTTGTGATTAATTTCAGACGTGGATTGTTGGTAAGTGGATTACACTAAGAGAGCAAAACTGGGCACCAAAAGGAACACATTTTCATCAATTTGTTGTGCCTCCCATCTTACCTTTTAGAAGAGACTGCACTTATGGTGATTTAGCTGCCATGAGATTACCAGATGATGTGGAAGGCCTTGGCTGCTGTGAGGTCAGCATTCATTATCACTCTGTTTTATTTAGCTATGATTCAGAATCAAAATTTTTCATTTTTATATTTTAAATTTTGATATATGTTTGCCTATAACACAATTATTTTTAGATAAAATTTATAAAATTTATTTTTTTGCTATAAAAATAAAATAAAACTTTTCTTTTGAATTAAAAACTAATTTTTTTAAAACGAAAATACATCTATTCTAAATAAAAGATTAAAAAATGTTAGATTAAATTCACCTTTCTTCACAGTATGTTCTTTTCAATAATTTCAAAGTAAAAAATTTTTTTTCAAAGACTGACCAAACATATTTTTGACATTAATAAAATTCTTATTAAATAATTTGCTCAAGTGCTAATTTTTTTGTTACACTATTTTTGGAGAAATTGATTAAAAAATAATTTAAATGCCCTTTTAATTTTATAAAAGTTTTAATTTGGTTCCCCTAATTTAAAAACAAAAAATGTGGTCCTCATATTTTCTAAAACAATACAATTTTGTCCTTCTATCACATTTTCATCCAAAATGTAATACTAAATTTAATAATTTACTAACTTGAACATCGAATTTAAGTGTGAATTAACAGTATTAGGTAAATAAATTTCATCAAAATTAGCAAACTGTTAAGTTTGGTGTTGAATTTTACTGAATTATGTGATAAATTGGAAAAATAGGATTATGTAAAAGAAGAAAGATAATATTTTCTGTTTCTGAATTAAGAGGACCAAATCAAAACAATAATAAAATTAAAGGAACCAGAAGTGTATTTAAACCCAGAAAAAAAGTTAAAATATACAAGAATTAAAAAACCCATTCAAACAAGAATGAAGCTCAACCAATTTTATCAACTTAAGTGTAAATGCATTTATAAATAGATTGTGAGTGGTAAATTTTGTTTAGTTGTTGATGGGTTTGTTAATAATGAGGATGCAGTACACAATGGAGAGAGGGGTAGTACATGCATGCCATGCAGGAGGAGTAGTTCACAGTCTTGAAGGCTGGACCCATCATGAAGTTGGAGCCATAGATGTTGATAGGATCGATCTTGTGTGGAATGCAGCTCTCAAACATGGTCTAAGGCCAGTTTCATCACCAAATTAATGGTTGTTACTAGGGTTCTTTAATGGAAAACTCGATTTTTAAGTTGGGTTTTCTCTATTGTTGGATCTTTTCAAAATTTAAAACATTTTTTTACTATTATATATATATATATATATATATTATATAGATTTCAAAATGATCCAACAACAGAAACTCTTTGAATCAAAATCGTGGAAGATGATGAAGAAAAATTAATTTGCAGGCCTTTCTCATTTTACCTTTGTGTTATCTTGTATTCCACGAGAAAGTGGTTAAAATTTGTTTCAAGTCATTGTCTTATATATTAATGTTGTTACAATTTAGTTCGCATAATCACGTCCATATTGGTTATCACGTTGCTTTGTTAGAGACGTGCACGTAACTCTCTCTGCTAAAGTTTTTATTTTTATTTTTATTTTTGATAATTATCATAAGCACTTGTCAGAGTTACATGCTGTGTTATGAATACATTGGTGGCATGGAATTATATTAAATAAAAATATATATAAAAAAATAGCCAAATAGGGGGGAAAAAAGAACTATCGGTCCTTCCCAAAAGATTTAAACGTAAAAAATTTATTGAGGAAGAATAATGGTTAAGGTGTACAAACATTATATGGACAGAAAAAAAAATCATAATTGATTATATTTGTTTCAGGGAAAAAAATTCAATGATAAAAAATAGTTATAAAATTCTCATGCATTAATTCAGTGCAAATTTTTCTCTTTACTGCTAGGTTTGTGTGCACGTGTGTGTGTGTGTAGGTTATAACAGTTTAAGGCAAAATTAATGCTTTGCAATCAATAAATATTTATTAACAAAGAATCATTAATAAAAGTCAGAAAAATAATTCTTTCATCAATTTAATTCAATCTTAATTATCAGTCAATCAATATATGCATATTTAATCATATGTATTAAAAACACTTCAAATAAATATGGAAAATCAATGTGAAGAATAAACTTTTAAAATCACTTGATAAAAGATGGCAAAATTGTGTATAATCTCCTTGAATTTTGGTTCATGTGCAATAACCCTCTGAATTTAAAAAATTGACAAAGAATGCCTTTAAACTTCAGATAATATATAAATAACCTCTCAAACTTTGAATATGTGCAAATGACCTTCTTAAACTTTGGAAATGTACAAATAACTCCCCTAAAAAATATGATATATAAAAAGAATTATTTATAAATAATTCAAAAACTTTAAGAAGTTATCTATACATATCTTAAATTCAGAGGATTATTTATATATTATTCAAAATTTAAAAGAATTCATTACAAATTTTGAAAGTTCAAGAGAGTTTTTGCCACATTACCTAAAATTTAAGGAAGTTACGTATAATTTAGACATAAAAGATTAGTTATAATTAACACGTCAATAAGAAACTATTGATCACCTTCATTGTATTACGTCTTCCTTTGTCCACAATGAGTCTACATTCTTTACTTTTTTGTGTAGTTAAAGAAAGATAGGAAAATCCAAAAAGAAAAAAAAAAGATAGTAGATATAAAGAAAGAAAAAAAGCTATATGCACATTTTCATTCTATATTTGAATTCTTTATATTCAATAAAAAAAGGACCCAACGTACAATTAAAAAGAGATTTAACACACACAAAAAGTATGGATCCTCAAAAGTTCCTAACTATCAATTTTTGAGTGTAAATTCATCACAAATTAACTGATATAGTATAATTGCAGAAAAATAGATTTAAAGAAAAAGAAATAAATGTAAAAGGAGGAAATGTGTGCCATACACTGTTTTAGTCCTTTTGTATTACTTTCTCTTTAACTACATAACTCTATGATTACAAAATATCTAATTTTTAAATTTTTTTTATAAAGTTAGAGAGACATAAACATAAGATATAAGACCTATATACTTCCACTCTCTCTTTTTTAATATTTAGCCACACACTCTATAACGTTACAAAAAAGACTTTTAACAACAAATTTTAAAGAATCCTTATGCAAAGGAATAGATGAAAAAGAAAATTTATTGACACTTTTATTCCTTTATATTATTTTCTTTTCAATATTACACCATAGAAGATTGCAAAGGGTCCAAAAGCGTCCCACTCTTTTAAATCATTTTCTCACTTAATCTACACAGTGCAACCTCACAAAGAATCCAGGCGCGTCTACAATCTACGGGAAGACAACATACGATAGGACAATTAATAACTTAATTATTTTATTTATTTATGTTTTTGTAAATTTGTTCCGACCAAAGCAAGCGGGGAACAGCAACCAAAAGAAGAAGAATTAACGATGTTAATTAAGAAAGGCACTTGGCAGGTGGCAGCTGCGCGTATGAACACCAATCGCCGATGAAGCGGTAAGAAGTTACAAGTAATTATCATAATTTATAGTAGTTAGTAGCATTAATGCTAAACCTAATAATAATGATAATAATAATACTGCAAACTCCAACTACAAACCAGCTTGCATTGACGTTCCTGGGTGATGCTTAACTATAACCATGATCAAGTTACCAAGTTGGTCAAGAAAATCTGACAAATCCTTTTCTATGATTTCTTTTAATTTTTGAATAAAAATAATAAATTATCTCTTTTTAAGGTTATTAAATTAAATTAATATTTTTTAGTTTAAAAATTATTCTTAATTTTTTGACATATTAATATATGTTGTAAGAACTTTTATTAATTTATTTTCTATCAAAATAATTAATTTTATGTATAAAATGAAATTCTGACTTTATTCTTAATATGAAATTGTAATTTTATTTTAAATACGACGATTAAATAACTTTAATTTTAAAAGAAACGCATACTATGTAAAAGATTAATTGTATTGGCAAAAAATAAAGTAAACGAGAGCTAAGTCTAATTTTTAAACTAGGAGAAATATTGTATATAATTTAATCACACATAAAGAGAGATTACAATAATTTAGCCAAACTTTTATCCACACTCACCATTAAAAAAAAAAAAGTAAACAATAGAAACTCTGTCTTCGTTGATTGTCTTTTTGAGTGATAGATTTTATCAACTTGGAAATGTGATATATCTTAGTCGCATAATATTTATTAAATATAGAATAATATTTTATTAAATAATTACTTAAATATTAACTTTTTTAATAATTAACAGTTTTTAACTGATTTAATTTAATTTGTATATAATTAATAAGTATAATTATAGTCATAAATAAAATAAAACAAATGACATATTATTTATATGTAATAATCATTATAAGAAATATAATATTTTTAATTTTATATTATTGTTACTCTTTCTTTTTTCCCCTATTTGTTTCTGAATAAGTCACTAAAAGGAAAAACATAAAACGAATCATCTTTGATAATGAAAATAAGAACCGATATCCTGTAAGAATACTTATAAAAAAATTAAGAACTAATACCATTTTAGGGATTTATAATTTTTTTAAATAAAGGTGAAGCCGCTCACACGATATTTTCTAAATGCACTTTTCATTTTAGAAAAGCTAAATTTCTCGATAAATATATTTTAAACATTATAAAGATGCTATTCCAAGATGAATATGGACTTTTTGGGTAGATCCAAATATTGCCTCCAATGTCCCATGATGAATATGCAGTAACAACATTTGGGCTATGAACCAAACTTGTTCAGATAGTGGGCTGGGCCCCATTGTGTCGGTCCAAATGAACCCATCCCATGATTGATTCAAAGAGTAAACTGCTATATTCGCCTTTGAAAGATGCTGCTACTATCAATTTAATCTTTATTGTTGTGAATTTAGTCTTAATTGAGCTTCAGTCGGAACGAAAATAATGTGCGTTTTAAAATAGTAGGATTAAACTGATAATAATGAACCTTCAGAGACTAAACTAATACAATTGAAATTGTTCAAAAATTAATAAAATGGATGACTCAAAATTAAACTGACACATGACAACAATGATTACTCAAGTATTAAAAAAAAAAAACCCTTAAGCGAAGCTGTTTAAATCTCGGCTATCAATTTTTTTAATAAAAAGCGGAGTATTTTTTTAGATTTTAATATTACATTATTGAAAAAGTAAAATATATATATTAATTATTAATTAGAAAACTTCATAATAAATATAAGATGTAACAGCAAAAACCATCTAGTGCCTTCCAACGTCAAATGGCCTAACTAAGCATCATTTGTGGGCTTTGCTTTGATGTAGGCGTTCATGACTTGATGTTCATAGTGGTGGAAATTAGAAAAACCCACCAAAGAAAATAAGCAATGTATGCCAAACAATCTAGAACTTGGAGTGAGATTTCACAGGTTACACAGAGATCTTATTTTAGTATGGTAGGAGATTTTTATATTTAAATTTTTACTCCATTATTATTAGGGGGATTAAAGGCCAACTTTTTGTAACCAGTCGAGATTTGTAGGAGCTACCAGTTTTATATATATATATATATATATATATATTAAAAAAATCTTTTACACTAACACAAAATATAAATATTGACTTGAATACAATATAACATATGAATTTCATATATATATATATATATATATATGTTTACATTAACTAAGTGGAAGTTTAGAGATAATAGTTTTTGCGTGATTTGATCAAAATATCCCTATTGTTTTGCATAAAAGAAATACCAAATATTTATATCATTTTATATATTTGTGCATTTGTTGTGATATAAATAAATAACTTAAATTAATTATATCTTTATCAGAAAATAAAAAATGCTTTTATATTTATTTTTCTTATAACAAAAAAAAAATATCTAATTTTGATCAAATCACCTTGTGAAAAAATTACCAACTTCTATATTACTAATGTGAAGATTAACGTTGGTTTTATTTTATTTTTTTTGGGGTCCAAATTTGCCTCAATTGGTAGTGTACTGAGTGTCTGAATGAAATGTCACACTCAGTCAGTTGACCCATAATTGAAGTACAGCCTCCGAGAATCTCGCGGTGGCAACTGATCTCACAATATGATGTCCCTCATTCTGCGTCCGCATGCGCAGAGGGCGCGCTTGATTGTTTGGATTTTATTTATCATTTCTTTTAAACTCATCAATTAAAAAATTATTTTTATTCCATATTTTGAATTTTTTTAAAAAAAACAAAAGATTAAAAAAATTCTAAGATCCTAACCATTTGAATTTGATCTAGATAACCAAAGATGCACAGAGAATCTAGATGGCCCTCATTCATCATTCTGCTTTCCCACTTCTGCAATCCACAAGTTTTGTAATCACATTGTAAATATATCATTGAAGCATTTCAAATTTCAATCTTTTCTAAAATGTACTATCAAGAAAACACAATAATCTCAGTTTTTGCATCGGAGAAACCTATCAGTTCCAAACCGCAAAAATGAGATAAGTTCATATTACAACATGAAAGAAATTTGATTTTATTATACAATGGATTGAGGGGAGGTTTAGGGTCACTGATGATCCTTGAAGGAAGAAAATCAAAGGCCACACTCATCCAATGAAGAAGAAGACCATCGTTGTCAACTCTTTGTCGTTATTATAAATACAAGGCCTACCAGAGCTGTGCACGTGTGTAGCATTCAATGCACGACTCTCGAAAAATTCTCTAGGGTTATAGAATGTTTGTAATTCGAATTAAATTAAAACATGTGGAGTTCTTGATTATACAATCATTATATGAAACTTAAGAATTACTAAGACCCCTAGGAAATTCTTATACATTTTAAAGTACCATAGTCAGTATATCTAAGATAGCATTAGTCAAGTGGTTGTATAATCTTTTACAGCTAGCTAATATATTATTTGATGTTTTTATATGTCATAGAAAATATATAGGGCATACTATTTAATCTAGTGGCACATATTCAAATAAAATCTACCACTTAATTGGATCCACATATTATATCTTTTTCTTTCTTTTCTTTCCTCAATTTATCTCTAAATTAAGAAGATTTGAATTAGATTTTATTTAAGTGATCTTAAGGACTTTTTTGCATATTTAAATTGTATACTTCAAAAAAAAAATTTAGATAAATGAAATCCATATTGATAAAACAAAATAAAAGAAAATTGCCAAAAAAAAAAACTCTTTGAACAACTTCATTATTTTTCACTATAAGAAATTTGAGAAATAGCGATAAAAAATTCTGCCACTATTCCTTCACTAAACTGTTTTTTTAAGGGAGCAAGGGAATAGCCAAAAACAGCAATAAAAGTTTTCATCATAGTTGCTAATAAAAGAGAAAAAATTTTTTTTTACCAATTTCTCGCTAAAAAATTAATGAAGAAATTTTCATTGCTAAATTTATTTACGAAAATATTTTTATTTTGCACACACCTTACTAATTGTCAAAGAAATTCCCACGTAAAAACACTTAAAATTCTCCTGGTACGGGAGGTGCCAAAACAAATGTTATTGCGATGGTTTGAATTGCCACTAAATCACGCCGCTAAATTTTGATTACCATTATAAATTCCACACCTTCTTCAATGCGTCCAAATACAATCCCAGAATGTTGTGGTAAAAAAAGGGGGGAAAAAAACTTCTTTTTTTTTTTGGTTGGGGGGAGGGGGTATAAAACAACAATAAAGCATGTTGATCACACACTGTTGGCGGTAGATGGCTTTGGCAATTTCCTCTATACCTCGAAAGCATCAGCTTGCTCAAAATTAGCATGGCCTAATTTAGAATGAGGGAGATGCTAACCCAGTGAGACTGAAAAACCAATCTCATCAAAATTCCTCGTCTTGGCTTTTTCACCCCACTTGAGATTCTTTTGACAAAGCTTGAAAGATGTTTGCTTTGATTTTCAATAGATTGTCATTTTTCATATATAATTTACTCCAATATAGCTACAGTAAAAAACGAAATTCAATAAGTTACACTGATCACAAAGCATCCAAATCTTTAAATGTAATATTGATTTTTTATTGAAATATAATTCATTAAAAGTATATCTCTTAAAATTTTAAGGCGGCTCAGTGCATGAGACTCCCACTAAGTGGGGTCTAGGAAGGGTAGATGTACGCAGCCTTACCCCTGTTTTTTACGGAGAGACTGTTTTCAATTCGAACCCGTGACCTTCAAGTCACTCAGCGACAATCTTACCGTTGCGCCAAGGCTCGTCCTCTATCTATTAAAATTTTAATTTAATATTATTTATTTTGTATAAAAATCAATAAATTTATTTCATTCAAATTTTAAAAAATTATTATTATGCATTAATCAAATACATATTTAATATTTATTTTACTATATAAGTAATAAATGTAAAAAGATATAACTAAACATAACTCAAATTTTTGCGTTTCTCTTCAAGTTCTATTTCTACATTTCTTAACTTTTTATTGTTACATCTCAATTTCTATTTTTACTCTCCTCAATTCTTTCACATTTCTGCTGAACTCCTGTCTTTGTTTTTAACTCTTCTTTTGTCTCAAATTTTAATTTTCTCTAAATCTTATCTAAAACCATCTTGTTAATATATATATTTATATCATTCAAACCCAAAGATAAAAGCATCTTCCCAAATACACATGCAAAACACAGATCAAGTAACTAGTTCTAATAAAGTTTAGTTCTACCTCATTGCTACTGAAACCACTTTCACACTAAGTAATAAAACCAGATATGGTTAAAGTGCCTTTATTAGGGATAAGAGAGTATAGAATGAGATAAATCATTATCTCCAATGATGCAATTCACATGTTGGAAGACAAAATAATAAAAAGAAAGAAAATCATATTTAGACAGTAATCAAGTGACTCACCTTTGTTGTGCCACGGGCCATGTTATAGCGGTTGCCATCAGAAGATCTAAATGGCATTAATGGTGCCATTATGCCCACCCCATGACTTCTAGCATAATACACATTACTTAACTTCACACATTCTTTTACCTAGATCAAAGATAGAAAATAAAAATCCAGGAAAAAAAAAAGAAGAAAAATAATTATAAAGATCTAACTCTTTTCAGAACTTAAATAGGGTCAAATGGGGAGTACAAAGAAGACATCTAAACACTTAAATATTTCAGAACTCAAATCATCCTTATTAGAGAAAAAATCAAACGTTCCAACCCAAAAAAAAAATGCAAATATATTCTGAAAATGGTCCGACCCTCCCCGGACCCTTCGCATAGAGGGAGCTTCGTGCACCAAGCTGTCCCTCATATTCTGAAACTAGAGTGGAATGGTGAACACGAAGGAAGCATTTAAGGCACTTAGTGTTTTAGAACTCAAGTCATTATCATTGAGGAAAATCAAATATTCCAACAGGAAAAAAAAAAAAAAGGAAGTTATCACTGTGGACAAAGAGTTTGCTAACATGGACCATAGTAAAGAAACATCTGAATCCAAACAATATTCAATTATAAGCCACCAAAAAAAAATCAACAAAGAAATTAGAAGCCAAAAATAGGGGGAAATGAATTGCAGTTAACTATAATAGATTAAATTACAAGACAACATATATCTTAGAATCAGTGAAACGTTTGGAATAGACATGCCACCAATTACCATTGATTCATTCATGATGTGCTGATCCAGCCCAGGGTAGATCAACCAACTTAAGAAGTGGTGCCGATAACATAAGATGGTTAGAGAGAATGTCAGGAGATGTAACTAGGAAGAAACAAGTATAACATGCGAGACTGCAGTGGTCTAATAAACAAACTGACTCAGTTCGTACAAAGAAAGCAGATCATCCCCAGATGGAAATAAACAAGAGCCAACTTTCAGAAATTATCTGATATCAGAATATATGAGTTTGCATGTAGCACAAAGCAGCCTGAAAGCTATTCATAACAGAGAAACTTTCAAGAATAATTACTTCACACAAATTTTCCAGCACTATTGCATGGCTTTCCAGATGTTATCAACTAACATGAACTCAGATATCAATTTAGAGGAACAATAATGGAAGGGGAAAATGGGGGAGCATAGTTAGGCAACTCCCCTCCCCCCCCTCTCTCTTTTTTTTCTCAAAGTTGCTAACAAAGCAAGTTGTATACGTCTAACCTGAATGTATAAATTGAAGAAGGCAACTGCTATCAAACATTACTAATCAACAAACCTGTACTTGTGCGTAGCTTCAGAGATATTTCATCTCAAACCTTGCCTGAGGAACCCTTACTTAACCTATCTTGTAATGAATGTCATAAAGCACATGCAGCAATGAAACCAAGAACATCAATATGCTCAGCAGAAAAAGAGAATGCTTAGAGAAAAAAAAAATTATGCCAATATTGGATTCATAATGATATTGATGCAACAATAATCATCCACAACAGTAAATGCAAGAATTCTATTTTATCTTTTATGTCTAAAAAAAATTCCCAGATTTTTAATACCATGCCCTGCTACATGTCTACTGCATGCAAGCAATTATGACGTAACATCAAAAGATTGTCAACATAACACCAGACAGGTCCAGTTATAGTGTTACCCGATAACAAACATAAGTTGCGCTTCCAGAGGTCAAGAAAGGAAGTCAAACAAGAAAATAGAAACTAACTTGCAGAAACTTGCTGAGACTTATTGTCAATCAGCAAGATGATTGATTTGCCATCTCACTGTAGATCAATGCTTATAGGAGCGCGAGTAGCTCCATTTTCACCAGTTGGCAAGAGATGAAGGAGACTTTAAGAATAAAAATAGATTCTGCAGAGGTGGTACCATATGAGTTAACTGAAAATAGATGCAGCCTATAAAATCCAACTTACCAAAACAGGATGTCCAATCAAACTGTTCAAAACAACAGATTTACCTGCACCATAAAAAGTCGGGCAAAACATAGGAACAGAATAAAAATATATCAATTTATCAAAATAGATTAAAGAATTACCATGTAGCAAACATTTAGAATTCAATATAAAAATATAGCTTTAATATAAAAGCATGTTAACCGCCTAATTTTTACAGAAAAAATTGTCCTTACCTCCAATATATGATGCAAGTATGCAACTGCAATCTAACAAAACTAAATCTTTCTAACCTTCTGTAGAAATATTGTTATCACACAGTCTTACATGATAGAGTTGCATGCATTGATACTCATTTAAAAGAAAATGGGAAAAAGCTCAGAAGAAATTTGTTTAATTGTCACAAGCAAAAAATTTCCTGACTTCCAGGGATTCTGAAAATGTTGTTACTGGCATTCACATTTACTACGAAGACTAAACCATTAACTTATATAGTTGATACTCTTCCATAATCCATTTATCTATAGTTATTAGAAAAATCATCTCACATAAGCACCATTACAAATTAAGCAAGAAATTCATAAAAAAACTTAAGATTGCTTCAAGCTCTCACTCTATTTTTATGAATTTCAAAAATCTATTCAAACGATAGAAATTTAGAAAACTAATTTCTATGCCCAAATATGGGCACTTGGGAAACTAATTCAAAAGTTATCAACTAAAACTTAAAGTCAGAATTTTCCTTTCACAGAGAATATAACTTGTTTTTAAGTCCTGAAATAACATAATTTATCTAATTCAAGTAGCTTAATAATTTTGAGCCAAGGACTTCCACAGGTCTAGTGAGTAGCAACTTAAATTATCCAAGAATAGAAAATGTCCAAATTTGTTTCTGATTCAAGGTTATAGTGCCAGTAGTCTTCTTTTTTCTCTCTCAGAAACTAGTGAGCTATCCATCAAACTTTATTTCTTGAAACAATATCTAATTCCCATTTCTATATCCAAAAACCTAGCACATCTAACAATGAAACTATATGTGTACATATGTCAGAGAAACAAAGAAATCGACCCTGAAAGATTCATTATAACTCAAAAAAACTTATAACCCTTAAATTGGACCCGAAGCGTGAAGAAGACGGAATCAACAAAGAAATCAGCCGGCCCTAATCTAACCTAACCTAACAGATTATCAGATTTGGAGACGAAATCAGCAAGGACGAAACCATATCCAAAAACAATTAGAGGCTCGAGCAATCCCCTTACCTAATGGACTTCATCTTCGCCTGGAATCGCCTCCTTCAGACCTTCACCTCTTCGTCTGAGCCCTGAATCATTAATGATTCAGCCTGGAATCAGCAAGGAAGGAAGACGTAGAGCCGATGGGGTAACTTTTTTTTTTTTTTCATTCCCCCCCCCCCCCCCCGCCGCGGGTGTTGGGGGGGGACGGGGAATTGCACGCGCGCACGCGTATTCACCAATCCAGATTTTATATATATTTAATTTTTAATTTTAAAAATAGTGTTATACTCGATAATTAAAAAAATAATGTTTTATATAAAAAATTATAAAATTTGATCTGTCCAAAGTAAATTTAAATGATTCAAATTGGGATACACAAACTACACAGATCTGCGTTTTGGGGTGGCGGGACCGAGAAAATGGGGAGGCAGGAGGAAATTTTTAAGAGGAGAACAAATGAAATTTTTTATATATATACAAATATAAATATAAAATTTTAAATGTTAAATTAGATTATATTGTTATTATTTCTAAATTTTAATATAAAGATAACAAGTATAACAAAAGGAAAATTATGTTTAGGAAGTTTAAGTTTACAAAAATTATTTTTAGGGGGACTTGGCTATAATGTTGAAAAAATCTTATTATAACAAAGTTTTTTATTGTAAATTTTGTAAGCTTAAAGTTTTTAGTTGTAATTTTTCATATAACATATATATACACATTATAATTTTAATATTTGAATTTTAAAATATAAATTTTATTTTCTTAAATTATCACAATAAATTAAAATATTAATAACGTTTGAAATTGATTTTTAAAAGTCATTTAATTGTAACATGTTATCCTACCTTTTTATTATCTTCTTGAATTCTTTCATTATTTAAGGTATCACTTTATAATTGAATAATTTTCAAATTTTTAGAATTTTGAACATATCATTTAAATTTTTATTTACTAATATCAATTTAATTTTAGAAAGAAGTTACATATAAAATTTTGAAATTATACTCTAATTATAATTTAATGTATGAATCTTAAAATATAGATTTATATTTTTAAATTATCACAATAAATAAAAATATTAATAACAGTTTAAATTGATTTTTTAAAGTTATTTTATTGTCGTGTAATAATTTTATCTTTTTATTATCTTCTTGAATTTTTCCCATTACTTAAGGCATTATGTCATAATCAAGTAATTTTCACATTTGAAGAATTTTTAGCTTATCACTTAAATTTTTGTTAAGTATGATCAATTAAAATTTAGAAAGAAGTTACATATAATATTTTAAAATTATACTCTAATTATAATTTTAGCATGTGAATTTAAAAATATAAAATTTTATTTTCTTAAATTATCACAATAGTGAAAATAGTAATAACAATTTAAATTGATTTTTAAAAATTATTTAATTGTTATGTGATATCTTTTTTTTTTGGGACAATTTATTGATCAAAATAAAAGGGCCTTTGACAACTATGGCTTGCTTCTAGATTTCTTATTTGAGATAAAATAAAGTGGTCTCGAAGAATCTTATAAGCCACTTGTTTAGTGTAACTTATTATGCTTGGTTATCTTAAGTTATATTATTTAAAGCAATTTGTTGTATTAATTAATTATATATAACTTGTTGGATTATAGTTATATAATTCTTTGAGTCTTGGTAACGTGGGTTGGACCATTTTGAGCCCATGAAAATCTTTAAAATTATAAGGCATTTATAACAAATTTAAAGTGAGAAAAATATTTTTAATTTAACTGTATGAAGTATAAATTGTTGTACTTATATATATAATATATAAATGTTAGATATAATATGTATTAGATATGAATTTATGAGAATATTAAATGAATTTTGAATACAATTTATGAATTGCATAAGTGGTATTTTATAATTCTCATTATTAAAAATATGAATTTTGTTATTAAATATATTTAAACATGAATATGATTTCAATGAATAAAAATCAAAAGGGAAAAGTGTTACAAACATTGAGAACGGATAAGATTGGTTGAGGGAATTTACAGCACAGAATTTTAACAAAGGATTTATTTAGTGATGAAAATTCGTTAAATATCCTTTCTAGTGACAGAATACATTTTAGCAAGGGAAACTTTGCCACTAAATTTTAGTGAGGGATTTATTTAATGAGAAAATTTCACTCATTATATCTTTCTTAGTGATGAAAAATTTTGTTTCTAAATTTTAGAGAGAGAAGCTAATTGGCTGCAGAATTAAACGTGAGTATTCAAACTTTTTTCCTCTCCATAATGTTGACAATTAGCAAGGGAAAATATCCCTTGGTAAATTTATATGTTCTTGTAGTATTTTCTTAATGATGTTAACCTAGTCATTATATACTTTTCCTTTGGTGAAAATTAATTATGAGAAAGTATAATGTAGTGTGACTAAAAGAAAATAAAATTAAAAAACCTAGTTTTTAATTTTTAAAATTTAAAAGATTATTTATAACTTATAATTAAGTGACTCAAAATTTAAAAATTTCTTAAATTTTTTTAAAATACTATTCCCCTTTTAACAATTGAGCCAAACTCCAATCTTCATCTAAGCTAGGCTGGGAACTTGGCTAGATTCAGTGGATGTCCTTATGAAGAATCGAAGATAAGATGGGTACTTGTGGGGCGCTGACGCCATTAGAAGGGCAGAAAGTCAAGCACTTTATGGTCTCAATCCTCCTCTTTGCTTCTCCATTAATCAATAATTTGGCCTCCCTCTTCTTTTATCAAATTATTGATATTGAAAGCTGAAGTTTACTTTTCTTCAAATTTCATTGCTTTCTTTTTTTCTTTCTAGAAGCCTAGAGCTCTTACGCCACATCGCTCCATGCAGATAGATGTTGTTCTAGCAGAACGTCCACTTCGTGGATGATTATTAACAAAAAAAAATTATTAAAGAAAATTACTTTTTAGGTTGGTGTGTCTTGATCTTATCAATTAAGCGAATCATTCTTAACGAGGTGTGAGAAAGAGAATCTTTGGGATTTAACTTCTTCGTACTATCATCGTAAAATAGAAAGAAAATCGATCCTAGCCTCTCTCAACTTCTTCCTTCTTAGAGACAACATTTGATGATTATAAAACACTTGAATATATTATTTTTATTTCGTACACTACTTAGGAGATTGAATATAATATCTCTTTTAATTTTTCAATAGATTAACAATTTAATTTTTAAAAAATAACTTTCTTTTTAATTTATGCCTCCAAAAATAAAAACTTATCAATTCAGTCTATTAAAAATTTTCACTCATTAAAATGGTCTCTTTATTAATGTGGCAAAGTTATAGTTACTTAATATATTTACTAATATGACATAAGTGAAAGTCTATATATAACTGTTAATTCATTGTTTGACTTGTTTAAATATCAATTTTTCTTAAAATTATATTGTTTCGATAAATTTTACAAAGGCAAGTAAGCTAGCATAAAGAATCTTCCTTGCCTAATAAACGATGCCATTCTTGGGGGAAAAAAGGACAGATAAATGAATCCAAGTCATGAGTTAACAATTACGTAAGTTTTTCATTTGTCTCCCATTAACAAATTTATTAAATAATCATGATTTTGTTTATCAAAAAGACTATTTTCATTGAAAACAAAAAAATTAACTAGACTAAATTAAGCGACTAAAATAATCTTTTAGGACTCAAATCATTAGTATAACTTCAATTTTTTTTTTCATTGGATTTTTACCAAATGAAATCCTCTTCGATCCAATAAGGAATTACGTAAGAGAAAAAAAAGGAATAAGACCCATGTGAGTGAATCTTTTTAAACCCCACCCCATACCTCTTTTTCTTTTGAAAAAATTCTCTCACAAACGAAAAAGCATCCATTAAGGTCTATAGCCTTTTATGAGGAAGCGATAGGATTAAAAGTACAAGTCACAGCCTATACGTAAACATTTCCCTTGCTTATTGGCTTGGCTTTGGTGGGTCCTAGGGAATTTCAATGGCCTCATTTTTTCCCTAGGTAACTAGACATTAGTAACATATTCTGTTTAGTTCTTCAAACAAAAAGGGGGTAATTCCTATGCTTATTTTCCTTTTTTCCACCAATACATATATATATATACACTATCGCTGATCTCATATATAAAAAAAAATTTAAGATTTGATTTAATTTAAAATATAAAAAATAAATTACTAATATCTAATATATTAATTATAATATTCAAATAATATCTTTAATTAAATGAATCTTTTAAATTATGAATAATAACTTTCATTAATTTTTTTAAAAAATATGCATATTAAATATAAATATTTTTAAAAAGTAATTTTTATTTAAAATAAAATAAAAAAATAATTATTTTTAATTAATTTTTTAATTTTTATAAATTATTCATTTTTTATATATAAGATTATAAGTAATATATATGTGTGTGTGCGAGTGCGCGCATAAACGACAACGCACGAGGGTACCGTGAAACTGCATAATGGGAAACACTCTTTTTCACCTTCCAAACAAATAGCTAATCAAAATATCCAATTCCGATTTTTGTTCCCACGGATTTCACATTCGTTGGACGCTAATGACATACAAAATGTTACCTCAGAACCCAGTAATTTAGAACCTCTGAGAAATTCTTAGTGACATAACCAGTTTGATAGTTAGTTTTTTTTTTTTTGGAAGTGAATTTGACCCTCTCATTTCAGTTTTGTAAAGAGTATTTTATTTTCAAATATCATCTTCATATTAAATCTGTTAATGGAAATAAATGAAGTGGTCTAGCATGGAGATAATGTAATTGTCGTTAAGTAATGTAAATGTTATTAAGTGACCAATTATCACTGAAATATACTATAACAAAGCGCAAAATAAAAGTGGTATGTGATTATTTTGAATGATATAACACTTTGTTATGACATGTTTTAATGAGAAACAGACCGTTAACCACCACATCGTCATATTCATGTTAGACCACACAGTATTGTAGACCTAATAAAGAGAGCACACATTACAGAGAATTCTCTAAATTCAAAATTCAATATCGCTATTATCAATCAATTAGAAATTATTAGGTATAACAAATTAAAAGAATAGCTTGGCAAGCCTAATTATAGGCATATTGATTGTACAAATATCATAATGCAAATAAAACTTTGATTTAACTAAACTCCCGATAAATATACAATTATTCATAATATAGATACTTACCATCTAATGATTTTCAAAATAAAACAAACTTTTAATTCCTAAATCAAAATCCTAATCAAATGAAAACTCAATCAAATAAGTAGAATATAGCATCTGCATCATCAGCACATCATCTCTATAATTAACAAGAGAAGAATATTGAAAATAGAATATAATTTAAAAGATTGAAAGGTGATTATCCTTTGAAAGATTTTAGAGGATTAAATTGGAAAAAGTATATATCTTTAAAGAATTAAAATATTAATTATACTATGTTATTTTTTTTACTTCATTTGTGAACATGGGGACTAATTAAACTTCTTTCTTCTTTAACCCATGAGATTCCATTTCCAGTGAAAGTACTGTAAGTGGGAAGATTTCAAGTTAAACTTCATAATTTTGTCAAATCAGATCGGTTGGCTTCACGTTCTGGTCTTGTCTTGTAATTGAGAATGGATCCTCTGTGCTTCCAGTGTACAGATTTTTTTTTTTAATATAGCTAGGTATTTATATTAATAAAATTTATAATATTATCTACATATATATTGTTTATTTTAAGGAAAAAAAATTACAATACATGACAATTCTATCTTGAATCTCTTTTTTTTTAACAAATGTTATTCAATTAATCAAATATTATATGTATGTAAATCATTATAAATTTTACTAATATCGAGGTCTAATCACATTTTAAAAAATTAAAAAAAAATTAAAAATCATCAAGTCTTCTTGTAATTGTCTTCGTACCTATGATGAAACATGGCACATGATAGTGTTGGAAAGGGGAATTTTGTGTTGTTACGTGCCTGCGAAGAAGTTTATCATAGTTATGAGTTATGACTAGTAGCTATAGTACATCAATCATAACATTTTGTCAAACTAATTTCAGCATCCAAATCCAAAATATGTCGTAATTATGATGAACATATTTTGTCTTTTGCGTAGTCAATTAATTTAAAGACAAAAGCATGGTGATGACATAAGTTTTCTGCGATTAACTATGAAGTAAGGTCCTAAAAAGAAAGCATGTTTGCATTGATTACGAGTAGGATTTTTATATTAAGTCTGACTTGGCATTCCTTGGATTATGAAAAGAAGAATTTAAGTGGAGTTTTATATTTTTATTATTAATTTTTTTTAATAATGATATAATACATATATGAGTTTTATAGATAAACTATTTGATTTTTTTAGATTTTAGAATTATATGACTTGGTCTTTTAAAAAATATTATATATATATATATCATATTTTTATTGAAAAATATATAAAAAAGATATAAAAAAATACATAAGTTTAGTTTTTAAATTATACATAAATTTATAAATTTTATTATGCCATAATATTTGTCTTCATTTCATGTCTCCTTGATAACTAATAAAGATAAATTACTTTTCTCTTTCCTAAAATTAGACTTGTAAAAATGAATTGAACCAACTAAATTAGCTTGTTTAACATAAAAAATAGTGGATTGGATTTAGATTTCATTAACTCATATAATTATATAATCTTTTGGGCCTAGCCTACCACTGAACCTGCAAGTTATATAAGTCAACTCATAGGTTTCTACTTAAAAAAAAAAAAAAAGTTGTCACCATTGGATTCATTAAAAAGAAATTTAAAGAATTTTAAATTCTATTACTTGTTTTATTTTTTTAAAAATTATTTTTGTTTAACGAGACTTGAGTTAATTATTTTTTGTATGATGATGACATGATATTAATTGTTAAAAGGATTATTCGAGTGTCTAAAGTTTGGGTTTGAATATTTGAGCCAATTGTTTCAACTTTGGATGCTTGATTTTACTACCTGTTACAATGCTGAATGTTATTTGTTATCATATTTTTTTAAAAAAAAAAAAATCTAGTGGAACTTTACTGGTATGTTAGGTGAAGCAATATTTTTTTCTCATTTAATAAATAGATCAGTTTAATTTGACCCCCTTAACTCATGACTTGGTGCGAGCCAACCCATGTAGACCAATTAGTTTGTTTTGACAACTCTAGCGGCATGTTTGGTATCCTGTGGGAAACGGAAAAGGAAAAGGAAAATTAGGAAAAATTTTAATTTTATTCTTCTAATTGTTATTTAATCATTATTTAATATTATCTATCAATCATTATCTAATTATTATCCAATCATTAAAAGTAAGGATATTATAATAATTTTTTATCTATAAAATCACTTTTTTTTTTCATTTTCATTTTTATATCTAATTTTCTGTGTATCAAACAGGTCATGGGTTAAAACGTTGAAGGATCTTGAGCCTCTCACATGAAAATCTCAATTGAGGGGACCACAACTGTTGATTTTCATTAAAATCATATCTATGGTGGAGAGTGTGCCACATTAGCATCCATGTAAAACGACCTTACACATACCGTTTCACTAATCTTCCTTCTTTCTCTTATATATATCTTACCATCTTTTTAACGGTCGCTCACTATTGCTCACTAATCTTCCTCTTGGTTGTCATGGTCTCACCTCTTCTCCTAAAGGCTGTAGTAGTCGTTTTGCTGTTGATATGCACGGTGTTGCTTTTTCTCGTTTCATTAGCAGCTAGTTTTTTTTGTTCTTCTCTCTAAAAACCCGTTTGGTATGTAAAAAAATAAAAATAAAAAATAATAATTTTATAAATAAAAAATATCTATAATACTTTTATATTAATGATTGAATAATTATTACTAGAGAATATGAAATAATAATTAAAAGAATAAAATAAAAAAATTTATTAACTTTTATTTTTTCCTTCCTTTCTCCTTCCTCAATTCTTCCTACCAACAAGCTGCAAGGTGTGGCTCCTCCACTTATTTAAAAAATAAAAAATTCAAATTGCACATGAGATGAAGTTGACTCCATGAATGGTGATTCGTAAATTAATTTATCACTAAAAAAATAATTCTCGTTGTAAATTGATTTTCATTGACCCCAAAAAAAAAGGTATCTGACCTATTCCCCCATTTCGAAAAGTTGCCGGTATGTATTCAAGACATATCATGTGATTCCAATATGCAGCCACACGAAATGATATGATATGGATTCAACACGTTGCGCAATTGGTTTCAATTCAATGCATGGTTGATCCACTAGCCATTTTAAGAATACTGATATCTCAATAATTTCAAGTTTTTAATTTGCACGTGTATTACATGTCTTATGAACCAACTTACCAAATGCAGAAAGTAGGTCAATCTAATGTTGTCAAATTCATAAGTTTAAGTAAATTCACAAAAAATAAATAAATTTGTAACATAAACTCGTATTGTAAATTCATAAAAATTTATATTTATTAATAATTTATATATTTATAATCTTTGTAGGAAGTTGTCACTGTTCATCATTGGCTTCAGAACAGTAACAACTTTCTCTTCTCAGGCTCCGTGTATGTTTTCCTTTTTTTTTTAACTTATTTTAAAAATTTAAATTTCTTTTAATATTAAAATCTATGCTAAAAATTTAAATTTTTTCCTGCATGGGAGCTCATGCTATTAGCACGGGCCCTATCTAATTACATATAAAATACAATATATAAAAGAAATTTATTTAAATACAATTTAAATTATATTAATTTTTTTAAAAAATTATTTATATTTTATAATTCATATTTTTTAATATACAAATTTTAATCAAATTCATATATAAATAGTATTTTTGTATCATTTTTTATTGGATTATATTATATTTAAAAAAATTTATCTTTTTTAAACTCAATTTGACTCAACTAAATGGTAACTTATCAAACTCGATTAAAAAAATACTGAATTAATCGATTTTATCTGAGTCAAAGGCGAATTATACTAAGTTTATATTTAGTCTCGAGTTTACAAGTGAGTTGACACAATTTTTTTAAATGAAAACTTAAACTCGTTAAAATCAGAGAGTCAACTCATGATTTTAACAATAATTGGTGAATCAGTTTCAAATTAATACAGTTGACCGCTTGGTTTAATTTTAAAATTAACGAGTGAAATTTTAAATTAATGGAATTGAATTTTAATTTAAAATTTAGATAGATATAAGGAAGTCAAAAATTATGTTAGCTGATGTGATGTGGAAGGTGATGTAAAGCCTATTATCACAAGAATGATGATATTATAGACTCAGTAACACCATAATTCTTATTTATGATATAATAATTTTTAAATATAAAATATTTTTATTAAATAATTACCTAAAATGTTGATTTGTTTAATAATTAATGACTATTAAAAATTAATTTAATTTTTATGCAATTAATAAATATAATTATAATAATAAATTTATTAAAACAAATAAAATCTTATTTTATATCTAATAATTTGTGTTATAATAAATGATATAATATTCTTAAATTCATTATATAATTATTCCACGGCAAAACTTATTCTGTATTTGAATAAGGGAGGAGAAAAGTGATGGAAAAGAAAATTGGAGATAAAGAGAGAAAAAAATAAGAAAAAAAACATTTTCTCTTCATATATTTGGATGGAGAGAAAGAAAATATGAGAAAAAAATTGTTAATTTATAAGCACAATAATACCCTTTAATAACTTGAATTTTTAAATAGAATATTTGAAAAAGCTATATTTTAAATATAAATTAACTATTTTGAATTTATATATATATTTGAAAAAGAATTAAGAATAATGATTTTTTAAAAAGAAAACAAATTTATAAAAACCACATTTCAATTTTTTTAAAAAAATTTAGCCAAATAATAAAATAAAAATAGTGAAATTTTTTTTTTGAATAAGTTAAAAAAATTCTTATCAAAAGAAAACATATATTTAAAATTAAAAAAATTAATTCAAATAATTTTTTGAAAACAATTCCAGCTGCAGTTTGATTGAACAAGTTCTGACTACATTGTAGTCGAAAATAATTTTTTTAAGAGTTATTTGAATTTTTTTTTAATTTTAAGTCTGTATTTTCTTTTTATAGAAAAAAAATTTTATGACCTTATTTAAAAGTAATTTTTTTATTATTTACAAGTTTTTTTTAAATTGGTTTTCACTATTTTTTATTTTATTATTTGGCTAAACTTTTTTTAAACAAATTGAAATATGATTTTTATAAACGTTTATCAGAGATGAAGAAGTGAAAATGGAAAGGTGAGAGTGGGTAATTTAAAAAGATAAAAAGTATATCACATTAAACAGAATTTTCTCTTTAAAATCTCTTCATTTTGAAAGAGAACATTTTTTTTGTAGGACCAACCATTATTTTCTCTTCAATTTTTTTTTTCTTGATTTTCTCTCCAACTCAAATGAGAGAAAACTCATTTTTTTCTCTTTACTTTTTCCTTTTTATTTTTCTCTCCATCCAAACAAAGTATTAAATTTGTGCCACATTTAATGCTCCTCAATGTAATTGATTTAGCACACGATATATTGATTGATATATTAATGATGCTTTAGATACCTGTTTAAAGCATATATATTAATCATTTAATATTATACTATTTTTGTACTTTTTTAAATATATTAATTTATTTCTCCTTGGAAAATGCTTGTAAGACATGATAACGCGGATTTCTTCTTACTTTTTTTTTTCTAATTTTTTCAATTATCTTAGAAAGTCCATATTTTGAAAAATCTTTAGTAAAAACTGTCTACATTATTGTGTCGCCTTTGTATAGGAAACATTAAAAATGGATCATTTGGATTCTCTGTTATGCCTATTAAATAGGGGGTAAATTATTTTGTAAAATCCTCTAATTTTCTTTTTAAAAACATTTGGAATCTCCTTCACAGTACAGTTATTATACAGCAAGGGATCAAAGTGAAAAATGAAATAGCTTTGAACTCTACGCCCACCAGGACCAAAAACTTCTTACTTGATGAAAGCTCTCTCGCTTCCTCCTTCACCATAATCTTTTACAATCACAAATTGATCGTATATAAAATAGTTATATAAAAAATAAATAAAATAGATGTAGAGAAAAAAAATAAATTATGTATGTTTTTATTTTTTTATTACTCTCTTTTCAAATATATAACTGTATAACTATAGAAGATCCAAAGTAAAACAAAAACAAAAATTTTCTTTGCCACATCAAATCCTCTTTCTGCTTTAGTTGATGATCGACTCCCTTCTCTTATAGCAAAGATCTAATTTTACTTTGTCACTTCAATAGAACAATTAAAAACTATAATCATGGCGGAGCCAGAATTTGATTATGGGGGAGATCAAGATTAAAAAACATATATGATAATTGAAGGAAAGATTAAGCACTAAATTATGAAATAAATTATGATACATTACTAACATTATATAAATATTTTAACATGTCCATAGTCAATTTTCAAATAAATAATAAAAACATGAATCTAATGAGATCACAGCCTCCTTTCCCTCCGCCATTGATTATAATTGTTGGGTATTTTTTTATTGCATCCGATTTTTTTACTGCACAACACGCCGTACTTGATATGCTGTGTAGATCCTGACCCTTCATATAAGGAGGTCAAATCCTGACCCTCCATATAAGGAGGTTAAATTTTTTTATTTTATTATTATTATTTTTTTCGAATCTAATGCTATCCAAATCCATCTGCTTTTTTATCTCAATTCTTATTATACTCTACTTTATTTCATGAATCTTAGGAGAATAGGTCTTCTCATATTGGAATCCCCTCGTATTATTTATGTTATCTCTAACAATAACAATGAGGGGATTCATTCTCTTAAAAAAAAGAAAAACAAATTTTGTGAGTGATATGAGCAAACATGACTGAATCTATATTTGAATCCTTAGCTATTAAACTTTTAGTTGTTTCAGTATATGACTTTGTGATTATGTTTCATGTTTCTTTGAATAGACTCTCTCTAATAGAGAGTGACAACATCATGTATTCTTTCTTATGTTAATTAAAATTTTTTTATTTATTAAAAAAAATCTAAAATTCTAACTTCTAAATTATTAAACCACTACCCAGAATTAAAATGGCTAAATCAACAAAAGTCCATTCTTTAACTAGGCAGCACTTGCCTTTTAGCCATCTTTTTTCCATAGTTTGTTTTCTGCTTAGGCGTATAGGAATTCGGATCCCTTGCAGGGATACAGTAGCTGAAAATGAAGGTTTTTTAATTTGTTATTTTTTACCTTTTAGGGTTTAAAGTTTAATATAGGAGATAAAAATAATAACTGAGAAGATAAAAATTTGCCTGTGATAGTTAGAATTTTTAAAATATAATTTTTTTTCATAGACAAATTTTTACAAAAAAATTACAATCAATGACTCAAATCCTATAAAATTTATAATAAATAATTTTAAAAATTGAAATTATCCTTAAAACTCACAATTACTATAAATTTGTATGAGAGTTTATTATTAGTTTTAAGAGATTTATTATTAGATATAAAAAATTATTAAACTTGTTTGCATCTAATAGTAAATCTTTTAAAATCGGTTATAGAACTTTCGAAATTTGATGTTAATTATAGTCATTAAAAATGATTTTCATTTTTAAAGCTTTTTATTATAAATTTTATAGGATTTGGATTCTTAAGTATAATTTTTTTTAATTTTTTATCCTCTCAATTGTTATTTTTATCTTTTATATTAAATTTTAAACCCTAAAAAAAACCTTATTTTTGGCCTACTCCACCGCGCAGTTCCAACTGCTGCTTATAGCTACCATCAATAATAGCATTGCAAAAAGACAGCCAAGCCTGCGAAAACATGACCAATTCGAGACTTGTTTAGTATATTTCAATTTTAATTTTTTTATTTGTAAGAAAATTATATTCTGGGAGTCTGAAAAGCACACCAATTTAGTGTATTTCAACTCTCCAAAGATTGAATCTATGATTCTTATTTTTGGGTTCAAGATTTAGGATTCAAAATTTTAAATTTATGATATTAGGGTTTAATAACTTAATTAGGAGTTAGAGTTTTAGAGTATAGGGTTTACGTTTTTAAAACATTAAGAATTATTGTTTCATGGATAAGTTTGTTATATTAAAAAATGGCTGCAGCATTAATTTAAAAAGTTTACTAATCATAAAATATTGTGCTATTTATACATTTTTTAAAATAATATTTATTGTTCTTTAATCAGTATTTTAAGTGTATCGGTTGACAAATTCCTTTTATAATGAGCAATGATCTTATGTTTTGTGAAACACATGTTATCCGATTATGATATAACTAATTATTAAATATAGAATAATATTTTTTATTTTAATAAATTTATTAACATAATTATACTCATTAATTATATAAAAAATGAAATTAATTCTATTAAAAAATATTAATTATTAACTAGGTTAATATTTTAAGTAATTATTTAATAACATATTGTTCTATATATTTAATAATTAATTGTATAAATCCTAAGAATCATATATTGCCTTGGATCTTATATATAAAATATTTTTTAAAATTTGATTTGATCTAAAATGTAAAAAATAATAACTAATATCTAGTATATTAATTATAGTATTCTAATTATGCTTTTTATTAAATGAGTTTTTTAAATTATGAGTAGTAACTGTCATTAATTTAAAAAAAATACACACATTAAATATGAATATTTTTAAAAAATAATTTTTATTTGACATAAAATTAAAAAGATTAATTACTTTTAACTAATTTTTTTAATTTTCATAAATTAATTATTTATTTTTTACATATAGGATTGGAGGTAGTATATCTAAAAATATAAGATAATCAGATTTTTATAATTACCTAATCATTTATAATTACATTTCACGGTCGTAAGCAATTAATTAGTTGTGTTGAGATGGCGGCTTGAACCTTGAACAAGCAAAAGCCGGGCAGAAAGGTGCATTTAGGATCATTTAGTATTAGTTTTTTTTTTATGCAATATTTATTATATTTTTAATTATTTTTAATGATTTTATTTATTTTTTATTTTTTAGAGTAAAAATATATAATTATTTTTTATGTATTCTTTTACTTATATTTTTTATTTTTATACTTAACCACCGTTTAAAGCGTGTTAGAAGCGACCAAACCCTTAATTCAAGGCCACGATGGATTGGTCTGAAAAGGACGTGATGATGCTAATCAATCAATATGAAGCACTTAATTTATTTGACTTTTTGCCTGCAAAGTTCCTATTTTTAATTAAACAAGCCCACCTTTTGACCATGCTAATCTACCCAAATCAATCCCAATAATTCTCCCTTTTACCAATGAAAACAGAAGTCATTGTTCTCACTTTCAAGGTTTTACTCGGTATACGTGACTGTATCACTATTTTAAAAGTTTAATTTTTATAAAATAATTCAAATATCATAATTTTTTATTACATCTCCAAAGGTTTTTTTTTCTTTTTCAATACAAGATACGGAAAATGTTAATTAGACTCTACACACAAATTCTATGCTTTTAGCTAATCATATAATTTTAGGAACTTTTTTGTTTTAATCTTTTGAGAAAGCATGAAAAGATCTTAATTAATAAGATTATATACTGAAAAAATAATTCAACGAGTTTTTTTATATCTTTGTTATTAGCAAATAATTTTAAGTAAATTCTTTTTATGATTCCAAAAGTTATAAGATATTGTTTCTTCAATAATAAATTTTTCATACATTTGAGATTCTTGTAAAGTGATAACATTGACAAAAAGTATGATATTGTAGTCTTGCCATGTATACAATAGTAATTAGGGGTGTTTATTGATTCGATTGGTCTTAGGGGCTTGCCCTAACCCAGTTTAATCGGGCTGAACTAAAAATATAAATGGGCATAACTTTAAACAAAACTATTTCGGATTGGGCTGGGCAACGGGCGAAGGTACGTTCTGCCCAAATTAATATTTTGTCATCTTTTTTTTTAATTTTTATTTCATTTAATTATCTCTACATACTGTAATTTTTATTACCCATACAAATATTCTTTACTTCTTAATTATTTTTATCATTGATGTGAATGCTTACTGACATTTCTTTTGTAGAATAATGAAAATATATATATTTACCTAAGACTAATTGTGTTAGTATATCTTATATTTTACTTGATAATACTCGATTATTTTTTTATTACTGATACAAATATAAAAGTTCTAAAAGTCAATTGTTTTGAAATATATGCCTATAAGTTTGTCAAAAAATATTTTTATATTATAAGTATTAATTTATAAAAAAAATTAGTTTGGGCGGCCCTAACCCACCATATCCCAACATAAATCATACTTATTAGGGTTGGATAAGACTACGGGTATAAAAACAAGCCCGATATCTTAATCGGGTCAAGCATCGAACATATTAGATATTCGGTCTGGTCCTGTCCATGTACAACCCTACTTATTATGGCCGCTCTAATCCATCCTAAAATCGGGCTTCTTCGGGCAGGGTTGGGCCATGGACATAAAAATAAGCCTAAAACCTTAGTCAGATTGGGTTTTGGGCCAAGCATCGCCCTGACCCGACCCTGCCCATGTACACCCTTAATAGTAACAATAAAGTGAATAAATTTTCAAACTGAATTTAAGCATTAGAGAATAATTGTTGGATAATAATAACAATGACAAAAACATTGTTAACATTTTAATTGATCTTATTGTAAGATTTGACAATGATTCAATAGTTGTAATTGTTCAAAGTGCATTTCTTAATTTTTTTGACAATATTAATTACCAAGTTTGTTTTCAAGAAAGGGTGACACCAATTTTATACAATGTTAATGTTATGAATGATTACATAATATCCTTAATGCCAAGTGAAGAAAGGACATAGCTTAGTTGCAAGAGTGTTTGCAAGATAAATAAGAATACTAATTCAATAGATCATATTTATACTATAGAATTTTTACATGAAATTTGAATTTCAAGCATATTTAGTCATATCTTAAAACTAAAAGTCGGCACTCTAATAATGGTATTAAGAAATGTTGACAAGTCTAATGGCTTATGTAATGGAACTAGATTAATTGTTACTTAATTAGGAAATCATATAATTGAAGCATAAGTTATTTCAAGTAATAATATTGGCCTTAAGGCATTCATTCATAGTTTAATGTTAATATTTTTTAATTCTAAACTATCTTTCAAGATACAATGAAAACAATTTCCTTTGACACTTTATTGTGCCATTTACAAGAGGGATAAAAATCTTTTGCATTAACTTTACTGTGTATTTAGGAGAGAAATTGCAGAGGATTTAGGTCTTGAAAGTCAAAAGTAATCATCGTTAAATGTTAGATTATACCTCCCAAGTCTTATTTTCACTAATGAACAACTACATATAGCAATTTCACCAGTTTGCGGTAGAAGTGGATTAAAGATTCTAATACTTGAAAATAAGATAGAAGTTCAAACAATATTGCTGATGTTATGTACAAGGAAGTCTTTACCAATTTATAAGACAAGTTGAATTCATATTAAATCCTAATTTGTTGTAGCATCCTATGCGTCACACGAATTCAATAATTAGTTTTTAAATAATAATATAATAAATATATGATTTTTATAAGAACTAAATTTAGATACAATTTTTTATATTGTTACATAAAAAATTTTCAATCAAAATATAATAAATATATAGTGTCACACCCTACTCCCCAAGAGAAGGGGTGACTAACACAGGGAACCCATACGGAGTTCTTAGCTACAGCTTAATTGATTTCTCCACATTAGTGAATAATCTTTGGGAGGTTCTATACCAAATAACTGTACAGTAAGTGTAACCCTGCCTCATTTGATATATATATATATATATATATAACTTTTTTTCTTTTTGTGCACTAGCTTTTTATAGAAATTTTGGCAGAGTATCCTCTGTAAATAGGACATTCCAAATTTTTACAAATAGTCAGAATTCAACATAAACAACAACGGAGAGCTCCGCTCTCCTCAACTAGTTATCCAAACATCAAGGAACCAAAATAGGGAAGAGGGAAACAAAACCTATAACCATTGGTCTTACTTTTGAAATACTTTACAATGCACTTTTCTATCAATTACAACAAACAACAACACCACAAAAGAATAACCAACCCCCAGCTCAAAAAAGGAGGCTCACCGCCACTACGCCTCAGAACCTACGATGAGGGAGGCGGATCAGATCCTGTGACGCTATCTGAAAAAAAAATTAAAATTTAAGGAGTGAGACAACTCAGTGAGCAAATAACAGAATTTCTCATTTAAATCAAAGGTTGAAACTTAAAAAGTTAAAAATACATGCGTTGACTGTCAGATTTTACTAGTTAGTAGATCCTCAACCTATGGCATGCAAGACTACCTATCAAGGTCCTGAGTCTCGCGGTACGATGACTTAAGGAAGGTTTTTCACAAAATCAAGTAAAGTAGTAGCTACACCTCGTTGGCAGCTCCTTTCCCCTTATTTCACTTGGGAGGCTACGCCTAACGGGCAGCTCCTTCTCTACCCTTCGTACTTACACGTCATAACTTATATTTTTTGGGGGAGACTACACTTTGTTGGCAGCTCCTTACCCATTCCTTTTGAGTGACTACTCCTAACGGGTAGCTCCTTCTCCACTCAGAACCCTTCAAAACACATGGCCAAGTTCCCTCAAGGACTATGGCATGCACTTAAAGATAAGACACACACAAATCCATAATTCGCATTCATACACGCATATGTATATATCTATATATATATATATATATATATATATATATCATTAGCCAAACTTTATTATAGTTGTTGTTATTACTATTTTATGTAAGGAATTTAAATTATAAGGGACAAAATTAGCTCAAACAGTAATTAACTAAATCAAAAGAATATGAATGCATACTTTCATAATTATAAATAAGTAACCAAGTAAAACCCATTAACGAGAAAATAATTAAAAATTTCTTCTCCCAACAATTCCTCCCTCGAAACAATTCATTTACAAAAAACAACACATAAGTATATATATTACAACATATTATCCCACATAGAATGATTTGGAATATGGTACCGATGTCACAATTAATGGTAGTAATAAGCGCTTTGAAAATCTATTATTTACTCGCAGACAGTGCCCCAAACTAGCACGCTATTTGTTCTTCCTTGAAAGGTTAGCTTCCTCCACCGCCAATGCTCATAGAACTTCCTAATACATCCAAAACTTACCCAAATCACTACATAGATCACCATGGTCATTCATTTATTTTTTTGTTTAATCATATAATTCCATAATAGCTCTCAACACTCTTTATTCATTCTCTGAACCCTACTCACACGCCACAGCCACTCTTAGCTTAAATCCTTCCATAAAAATCCTATTCCTCCTTTAAGCTCATATATCATTTTAAGGGAGCAGAAAATTCAAGGATTATGCATACCCCATATGGTTAGATAACCCAAAAAGAATAAATTCCTCTTCCCTTGCTCTCCACCGGCCAGCCAAGCTAAGAGGGAGGATCTCACTGTCCTTCTCCTTCCTTAAAGCAGGGATAGGTCGATGATGGAGGGAATAGGCAAGAGTAATAGGTTAAAAAAGGTCACAGTGATCGGAAATGAAAGAGAGGCGTACAGAAAATGGGGGAGGGTAGCTCACCTAACCGACGGCACAGCTAGCTCCCTCCCTCGCGTCGTCGAGCTCGATTCGGCAACGGGGAAGACCTGGGAGCAGTTACACAACCCAATGGTGACACTCCGGTGGGCAAAGGACGACGCCAGCTCAAGGAAAGCTTCACACGCGCAGAGGAAGAAAGTGAACAATAGTAGAAGGGAAAGGCAACAGGAAAGAGGGGAAGCTTCAGGGAAAAAAAAGATATATTCTTATATAAATAAAAGCCCTTTCCTGCTGCCCCCCCTTTTTTTCAGTCCTCACATATAGTTTTTCAATAAAAAATATGATAAATATATCATTTAATTAAATAAGTATATAATTATTTACAAAAATTATACACTTATTATATTTTAATAAAAAATCATCTATTTATTATGCTTTGACTAAATATCTGACAATAAAAATATAAATAGTTATATAAATTTTTTTTTTCTTTTTATAACTTATTATCATATGATTAGATATTTTTAAAAAAATTTATATATATTATCATTTTATTAAAAGTTTAATAATAAAAATATAAAAAAATTATATTTAAGTCTAATCTGTATATAAATATTTATTATGACTAGGATAATTTGAAAGTTATACGAATTTTGATTTTGTAAATAATATCAATGAGCTAATAGGAGGGCAGGCTTTGTTTGACAACGAGAACGAGGTAGTTTCACTTCTAAGGGGACCGAATAACTGAATGGGGGGGAGGACCCACCATTTAAGCTTAGGAGGGAGTGAACCTTTCTTACAACGTGGTGGGTCGCATCCATGGCTGCACATGCCTCTACTACTATCTGTGCTTGCGTGGGTAAACTGACTGCAATCCTTTAATTTAAAATTTTTTTAAAAATAAATTATATAAATTTCTTTTAAATTTTATTAAATTTATATTATTTTTTTATTTTTTATAATATATACAAATATTTTATTGAAATAAATACTTATCTCATATTTTAGTTTAATTTTAAATTTTTTGACTTGAATATCTTCTATTAATCAAAATATATTTTTTTAAAATTAAAAAAATTTAAATAAAATATATTTTAGTAAATATTTAAAATTAAATTAACATGTAAAATAATTTTTTATTTCATAGAAATGTGTTTATATTTTGAAAATAGAAAGAAAGTCTATATAATTTACTCAAAAATTAAAAAAATAAATTACATTAATTTTTTAATTTTAATTAAATTATATTTTATTTTTGTTATTTTAAAAATATTATTTGATTTCCCAACGTTTGATATATATTGCAAAACTTTCTCTTCTATTTTTTTTATCAATAAAGTTAATTTTTTTTTGCAAATATACATTTCCTCTAAAAACAAAGTTGCTTAATTACTTTTATTATTATATTAAAAATAAAAATTATTATAAATCTCATGTTAATATTTAATATCAATAGTTAACTTTTATTGTTCACATATTAAGAATAAAGTCACTTTCTTATATTGTACAAAAAAGTTAATTTTATTAATTAAAAGTAAATAATAAAAAAATTTATAATTTATATCAAATGTCAATATATCCAAATAATACTTTTGAAATATGAAAGGTATTAAGTATTAATTAGTCAAAATCTAAAGAAATTATTGTAATTTACTAAGTAACCACACAATGTAATCAACCAGTTTTAAATTTAAATTTAAACAGTCATACTTTATGATTCTTTTAGCTATAAAAATACTATTATACCAAGATTTTATTTATAAATCCCTTTCATTTTTTGGTAGAAAAGTATTCTTTCTTGTGAAAAAACAAAACTACATATAATCATCTAAATTACAGCTTAATTACATGTATCTAAAAATATAAGACTTTACAACTTTAAACTATGGCAAAAAATGAAGAAAATTACCTACCAGTTAAAACTAACATCTAAAAACTATATATTTGCCAAATAATAAATTAAGCAAGGAAAAAGTTCGAGAAGATGATAAAGATATAAAGTATGACATGACACATAACTATTAAGCATCAGAATTAAAATGTACTTTTTCACTTGTTATAATAGTTTTAGGAGGATAATGTATTACATTTTAAAATTTATATATAATTAGGCTATAATTTAAGGAGATTATACATACTTTTTCTTTAATCTGAATGCTGTTGTTTTTAAATAAAAAAGTTTATATATAATTTATTATATCTTTATTTATAATTTCTCCAATCAAAATATAATAAAAGTATAATTTTTTAATAATAACACAACAGATGTATAATTTTTACAAATAAGTATATAATTTTTAATTAAATTATATACTTATATTTTAATTAAAAATTATATATTTATTATATTATAATTAAATAATTGATAGTAAAAATATAAGGAATTGTAGATAAGTCTATTTTTTTTTAAATTTTGTTAACATTTATAAACATCATTTTTAAAAAGTTATCACCAATTTTAAAGTTGAAATATATAAATTTTGGTACAATAAAATAGATTATTTTTTAAAGATGGTAAAAAAATATATTTTTTAATCAATTTAATTTTTATTATCTTTAAGAGTATTTTGATAGCAAAATCTTCAATGCGATAAACTATATATAGGTAACTCTATTTCATAAGTTATGCACTAAACTGAACTAAGGCTTAATAATAAAAATTAATATATAAATTTTAAAATATAAAATACCTTTTAGAATTTTAAAATGTGATAAAAATTTTCTTAAACCTTAGCCCTGAAATTAAAATTAACGACAAAAGGTTATGTCATTTTGACTCTAATGATGCTTGACTTAAGTTCAACATTGAATCTACAAAATTTTATTTTTATTTTTAAAATTTTGTCTAGTTAAAAAATTCAACTGAGAATATTTAATACTTTAATCCAAAATTCATGGAAATTATTGCATTTACATTTTAAAATTTATGTATATATTTTATAACTAGACCTTGATTTATGAAAATAAAATATAATTTTTTTAAAGCCATAACTGTTTATATATATATATATATATATAACATGGGTAAACCAAAAATAAGTCAAGGAACTTGTATCAAAATTAAAATTGACTGATTGCTTATATAAATTTCAACTGAAAACATATTGCAAGAAGAATTATAATTAATGTTTAGATTTTAATTGGTAAGTTATTACTTTAGATCCCCTATTGTGCCGTGACTATGCTATTTAGAGGATTTAAAATGTTTAAAAAATAAAATTAAAGTTAAAAAAAAAATCTCTCACTCTGTTTGGTGGTATAGCATTCTCTACTGTGAAACCGGATTAGTAGGTTATACCTATTCATATATTGCTCAAAACTTGTTCTTATCTTGTTTGGATGGACCGTGAGAAAAGCACTACATGGTGGTGTCACTAATTGACAACATTCATGCCGATGACTGGAATACACGTAGTCTCTTTGACCTTCATAACCAATAACGTTAGTGTCGCATTTCAACCCTTGAAAAAAGAGGTCCCTCACTGCCTTGTGTGTTTATGAGAAGCAAAAATTAATGGGATAAATCATAGCTAAAAGCTTTTACATATTTGTTTTTAAATTTTTTTTTATAAATGTATAATATATAAAAAAATTAAAAAGTCTAATCATGTGGATAAAGATTGTAAAAATATTTGGAAAAGTTTTATTTTAGTGCCTCACGCAGAGATAAATTTTTAATTTAGTACTTCACAAATTATTTCATTTTATTCTTTTAATAATTAAAATGTCTATAATGTTCTCTTTCTCCAGAATATGATACCAAAACTATCAACCTACTTACTTGAATGTTATTTATTTGTTTATCACGCATGCTTAATTAACTCACTTCAAATTAGTGGGAATGTTTGGATAGAGGAACGGCAGAATCACGTTACATATTAAATGATTGAGGGATTAAACAGAAAGTCGATCTACCAAATTAAAAATTTACCTATCTATTGAGAATCAAAATAAAGTTTTTCTCAAAAATATTAATTTATTATACTTTTATTAAAAAGCTTGAACAAGTACGGAAAAATTGTGCCTTTAAGTGTTTTTTTCAAATTAATGTCACCAATAGAACAGCTATGACTATAAGCTTAGCCACTCAAGCCCATTCAATGGTGTGCATAAAGCCTACAATGTCCTCAAAGAAGGTGAGATAGGTGGCCATTGAATTGAACATCTATAAGAAAACTAATTGTACTTTAAAAAAATATGATTTTTTTATGTGATAAGTGTATTTAAAGTTCATCTAAAAAAAAAAAAGCTCAATATCATAAAAAGTCTAGCGCAACTAAATTTAAAATGCATGCACTACGTGTGTACTGAAATCACGTCTGGTGGCAAACTATTGCTCAAATATGTTAAAAATAAATCACAGTTGATAACCAACTCTATTTCTTATTTCTATCCTGTAAACTCTTTCAAATTAACAATACCAAATGTCATGGTAATTAAGTCATTTTTTCAAAATAATATTAAATGTTTTTTTATATTCTCAAAGTAATGAAGCTCTTACCATGCTCTTCTAATTTGTGAATTTGTTAACGCATGGGTTATCATGTATCTTTGAATATAAATTTTTTTTAATATAAGTAAGAGCTAACAGTATAAATATGTTAATTGATATAGAAAAAATATTTTTATGCCATGAACTTAAAATCATTGGCCTCCCAATCTTTTCCAATTGACACACACACACGAAGACATGCTAATTACTTAGCAAGGATTAACAGAATGAGCAAAAGTAGAAGCACAAACACTGAAGAAGATAAGTATATCTATAGAAGATTAGAACAGTAAAGAATGGGTTATAACCTAATTAATAATGAGAAAAAGAAGGTGAAGGAAAAATATATAGCTATGGAGGGAAAGGAGGATATTTTCAAAGAAGATAATTAAAAACAAGAGGTGGTAGTGGTGGAGAATGAAAGAAGACGCTTTTCAAAGGGAGCATGTGGTGGGTCTTTTCTTATATTATTATCGTGGTTCGTATTTTTGAATCTTGCTTAAATTATATTTAAAGCGATTTTAACCGTCTATTTGCCTTCCTTAGTCCAATATATTTAAAATTTTATTTTAAAAATATTATTTAAAATATTAAATTTAAATTATTAAAAATAATCCAATTTTTTCTTATCAACTGATTTTTTTTTTTTAAGGAGCTCTTCTTATGTAACAAAACCAAATGAAAGTGCGAAAGATAATTGATTGGTAATAGCATGTGGGACCTCAGGGCCTCATACCAGCATGTTTTCCGGATCATGCCAATTTTCTTTTCCTGCTATATATCCCCATGCTCCTGATCCCTACTGTAGCTCCGTGCTCATACCCATCACAAACACAGCCTTAACCCTAGATACCTTCTTCTCACCTAATTATCTAAATTATTATACTCCTCCACATTATTAGAGTACCTAATGCTATTTATACACAACCTTTTAGTTACCATCTTATTTCATTTCATTTTGCGTGCACACACACACACACTTATCATTGAGATCAATTCTACGAATTCACTTTCTTTTATTCATTTTCTTACTCGAGAAGAAAATAATTTAATTGATGTAGACAACCTTTTAATAGAATAATTAATATGCCTGGCCTGCTAGCTTCCTTGACTTGATATGTCATTATATATAGAATGAAGCATATTTAGTTTTTTTTTTGGGGGGATAAATTAGAATGGAGCTTAGGTAATTACCATCCCAACATTCTTGAATAATAGCTTTTTTCTCCTGCAAGGATGCTTAATTACCCCTTTTTTTTTTTGTTTACACTCCTGGCAGTCATCTTTGTGATGACATGTAATAATAATGATAATTATAGTTGCACAAGATCTTATTTGTGAGAAATACATGACACATTCAGTAACTAAATTATAATAATCAAATAATCAAAATCCTATTTTCAGTATAAAAAAATTGTGTGTTCCATGCGTACATACGACTGTTGCTGTATGGTATTTTGTGGTGATATGTCAAATCAATTTAACAATTATCAATTAATATTTCCCCAATTTGACAGAATACAAATGAAACGAAAGTATCATATGCATTTGTTCCAGCTATTTCGGATACTGTATATAATTATATATATTTCGAGTAGGATGGAGAAATATATGATTCTATGTTACACATGTTATGTCATATGTTTACATACTTCTTAAACTAAGTATTTGCAAGAATATCCAATTTATTTAGGAGACGTCTAAAAGAAATTAACTGGTAACATTATTTGTCAAATGACAAACTAATAATCCATATCACAATTGTATTATACAAACAAAAAGTTGCAAGATTTTATAATATATACTATACAAATTTCTGGGTATGGCATCAACTTCCCATCCACGGCGGTGGGGCCATATAGAGTATAAGCATAATGTTTTGACGTGATTCGTATTTAGTGAGTTTTTGTTTGTATTCAAGACTAGGATACAAATGTTGGGTTTGCATTACTTTAAGGTTCACCTTTATGCTTTACTCTATACTAATCCCAATACCTTGTGTTTTTTTAACATTATTCTCTAGGGTTTTGGTAGTGGGCCCAGCGCTCCATGTGCCACCATGTGCGTTGTCTTTCTTGCATGGTCCCACCACTCTCCTTCTACAACATAAATTCCCTTCGTCCACTTTCTCTGTCTTCTCATTCTTCTCTTTCCCCTCTTCTCACACTACCTTGGATCTGCAACTTCTGTCACTCCCCATAAACCTCCCCACCTCATAAATTTTCCCTTTTTCAGTTTTTTCTTCTTCTCCATCTTCCGTTGTCTCTGATACAAGAATTTAAGCAAGGTATGCGTTATTTTTTTTTCTCCTTTTAGCGTTTTGAATCGCAAGTAGTGTTTCAAACATTACGATGTGAGTTATAACATGTTCGTGATGTTTTCTTTTTTTTTTTTTGCAAATTATATATGTTGTTCTGCAACGAGGTGACTATCATCATCCCGTGATTTCTGCAATTTGAAACACTGATATTGTTTGCATATATTTTCTTTAAATAAAAAGAAATTTAAATACAGTTTTTAAATATGTGCTAATAGGTAGATCAAATCATATTGAATTGTAAAAGTTATTTTACTTATCGTCCTTTTGTTACATAACCTAAAAGTAAAGACTAAGAGACCTTACAAAGTCTTCTTATCTAAAATGCCCTAGTCATAATCGCATAAGTTTAATTTTCTGACGCCAAATCTCCAATCTCTGAACAGAATGCGAAACCCCAGTTCTGTGAAGCAAGAATTCCTCTGGAAATGGATAAAGGGTCTTCGAAAATGTAGCTCTTTGAAAAACAACATGAGCTTCTTGGAGAGAAAAAAGGCCATAAAGCTTTCCGCAGATTTAGCCATGGCTTCCACCAGAAGCGGAGCCATCCGGTGGAGCCGAGCTCTTATCGCCAACGCTTCCTCGAGAGACGACGGTTACAACAAAATCCTCGCGGAGCACATAGTGGGCTCACTGGAGAGCCAGAGGCTGAATGGCAAGGTTTTCACTACGACGTCATCTGAACTTTGCAGCAGGAGGATCTTGAAACGAAGCCGTATGGTGCGTAGTGTGAAGAAGAAAAGGGTGGTGCCAAAGGTGATGGCGAGTTCTATTGCAAAGAGGTTGGTCCAGAAGAGGACGAGAATGCTCAAGAGTCTTATACCAGGAGGAGAATTCATGGATGATGACGTGGCTTTGATCGAAGAAACCCTAGATTATATACAATCTCTGAGAGCTCAAGTTGAGGTCATGCGATGTCTTGCCACTGCCTCTGAGCTCAACAGAAATTCGTAAATAATAAAATATATAAGTCACTCTATAGCCATTAGCTGCTTTATTAATACTATATATTTTCTTTTTCGTCTTTTCCCCCTATGCGAGGGGAGTAAGTGAAGGAGGAAAGAGGCTCCTATGGATTAAGGCAATTATGTACAGAGGAAAGGAAACATATGGAACTGTCAATCAAAGCTTTTTGGTTTCCCTCATGCTGTTGTGTTTTGACTGTTTGTGACTGTGTCTATATATATATTTTTTATTCTTCCAACTCTCTGCTTTCTTTTTACATCATCGAGTGAAGAAAGTCAAGAAAGCAATTCGATGACATCAAATTAATCAAATTGATGCCTTCAATTGGGTAGAAATTCAATCTATGCATTACAAATTTTGCATATGTGTGCCTGATAAAATTCGTTGTTGTTATACACGGTCATTAATTATTAGTAAATCGCATTTACGTGGTTTTTTTTCCTCTGCTATTATTATTACAGTTAAGATATGCTTGAACTCTATCCAAACTATTATTTATCTTAATTGGTTGTAAAGATACAGTACGTCACATCCACGCATTTAAGATTTTAATTCTAAGATACTTCTCACAAGGACTGAATGTGTACTATACTGAAATATGATACCACACTCGCGAAGATCAATACCTATCATATAAATGAATTTAGGAACAGTTGGTATGTAAAATATAAGAAAATCAAATTATCATAAAGAGAAATGTTGGCATATGTCAAACGCATTAGTAGTAAGATTTATTCTAACATGCTTACATGTTACGATTAATTTTGCCTACGTACCTTTTCTTTTCTTTCTTTAATAGATTAGTTTGCTTACATGTTCTATTTGGAGTATAATATATTGATTATTTACACAGGATAGTGATGTTCTCTCTAATTAACCTAGTTTTAGCTAACAAACTGCTGATGTGTTTGCACTATTGAGGAAATATATATGCTCAAAAAAAGATGGTGTTGCAATATATTTTTTGAATAAGGCAAGCCAAATTGCATACTTAAATTGTATATGTTCTTTATGCTATACCGATATCATGATAAGGATGAGCTAGCTAAAGCAATATACATGACCAATTATCGTTTAATATATATAAAAATGTATTTAGAGAGATAATAAACACACACAATGGTACGTAGTATTTCGCAACATTCTTATCAAACCCTGGAAAGCTCCGTCTTGCCAACGAGATACATCATTTTAACTACCTAATTAATGTGCATTAGGTTTTAACTTTGTATGGTCTTAAGAAGCTTTCAAATCTTAAAGTTAGATACATGATCAATCAATCGTATTAATATCATAAAATTCTTAAAATATTGGTAGTAAAATTCTTAATATAAAATTAATATTCTCAAAATTGTTTGAATCAATATACTAATTTGCCAAAGAGCTGACTTTGCTCATAATTATTTTCCAATTAAAAAGCTTGCGCGGAGAAACACTCCCCTAATTTGGAATCATATAGGTCATAAAATTACTGACGCCTGCAATGCTATCACTTTAATTAGTACCCATAAGCATGTTTAAATAATCAGCTTTTGCTTACATAACCATTAATACTACTCTACAATAATTTTATATAAAGTAAAATTCGAAGCACCATGACATATGGCAATCAAATTTTTATTTTGGATACAATAATGAAAAGTATAATCATGATCCTTATTAAGGTAAACTAAAAATATTTCTTTAGTCTATGGACTGCGGAGTTGTCACTTTCTTAGTCAAAGGTTAGGCGTACGCCCTATGTATATATGCTTTCATAATCAATTAATATTGCCTAACCTCTAAATTCGAATTGCAAATATTGTTATTCCATTCTCCTATAGAAAATAAGTTAGGGAGCAGCGGGTGGATATGTACTATATGTTTGTCACTCCATGATAATTTCTTTTGATAGCAAAAGAAATATTTCTAGTATTCTCGTGACAACTATGGATTAACAGCATATTCAGTACGTATAATTAATCGTAAAATTTTTCGTCCGCAAGATCACTATAGCTACAATCCCTTCAGTACATAGAACTACCTAGTTTCTTATCATTTTACACTTTCATTTTAGAAAATGTTGAATTGAAGTTTTATAATGGGTCCAATATTTGACTCATAAAAATAAACTATCATATATGACAATTTCATGAGCAATCTCAGCACAGTCTCCAACTTAACCAAACAGCTAAAATAGTAGAATTGATGATGCATGAGATAAATATGATCATACGTGTTTGTTTGTAAATGGGTGTGAATGGGCCCGGACTCTAGCCCTTATAGAATAGAATGCTTCTCTATTTTCATTTAATTTTTTTTTTCATAGGTAAGTTTTACTATTTTAAAATATTTTTCTTTTGTAAAGCTAAAATCTTATTCATCTCTATTTTCAAATCGAATTTATATAAATAGACATAAATGTTAATTGACATTTGAATTTGATTGTCAATAGCAGTAAAAAGGACACAGGTTGTATTCAATATTAAGTGTTTGTATGCTTGTTTCCTACATAACATCACATAATTGAATATTTTAATAAAATTTCACATAATTTTTATTTAAAAACCCAACAACAAATACTCATAGAATTTTGATCCAATTTAATCTCTATAAAAATGCCACCAAAATACTGCAATTGTCTTTTAAGGGTTCCCTGTTTCAGCACATTTTAGAAAATATTTTCTCCAAAATTGTATAAGGCCCCGTTTTAACTCATGTTTTCTATTTTCAATGAAAAGGAAAAACAATAGCCAAACAGACTCTGAAATCTAAACCCGGGTGCTTTCGCCAAAAAAAAAAAAAAGAATGACTAATGGTAAATTGATTAAATTCAAGGGAAATCACTAGGAGACGAGGATTTCAAAACGCTCGTGCATCAGTAATATTTCTTCAACTAAGATATTTCTGCAGCTGTTCATAAGAATTCCTTTGTCATCCAGAATTGCTAAGTTGACAAAATTTTACATTTGATTTTGAATGAAGTGGAAGAAAATATATCTAATCTAGGGGAAGACAGTAATGTTCTTGACAGAATCAGCGTCAAGGACAGACAGAAAAACAAATTGACAAAAGATGCAGGACAATAATACTGTAAAATTAGGCCCTTGAGAGACCTGTCCATAGGAGAAGTCTTCGGGGTCGATCTAGGAACCTGGCTTGCCATGCTGGCTCATCACTTTCATAGACAAACCCACTCTTCACATACAATTTCTTAGCTGGTTCGTTGTCCACAGCAACATGTACATACAGATCTGTCATGCCTGAGATAGAAAAAGAAAAGAACTTAAGAACTAGATGTAGTCTCTGTTTGACTAGGAAAAGGTCAATCTGATTCATCTATTTCAATTTAATATATTCAACTGATAAACATAGTGAAAAAATAGGGTAATTTATTTGAAACCAAGGCGACTAGAAAACCACAGACAGAGCGCTTTGTAACTCACAAGAATCTACTTGGGTCAACAGTAGAATAAGAAAAATGCAATTAACAGCATATCACAAATATTCCCGTGTCTGGTTCCTGGTATGTTTAAGAAAGTAATTGAATTAAATCAGCTAACAACAACAATAATGATAATAATATTATAATAATAATTTGAAGCAGATCAAATCACCCTATATCAACTAAGGTGGGAGCCCAAAGGTCGCAGCCACGTTTGGACAAAAGTACTTTACAACATTATATGCAGCTGAACCAAATAATTGATTGACTTAATGAATTATCTGGGTAACCTAGCATGTCACATTAGAACAAAGATGCGGAGATTAATTAAGAAGAGCCAGAACTGTTCTTGCATTTTCAGCAGACCAGGTCTCTGAAAAAGATTTGATCCAAACTAACAGCAGAAGTTGACCAAATACATCAATGAGACTAATTCGGCAGGCCTACAAGTAATAATATTCCAATGCAATAAGAAAGAAAATCTCCAAGCTTCACATACATGCCCAAGAGAACTACAATCATTCCCTAACCTCCCACGTGAACAAGTGAACATCCAGGACTTTGCTTGTTAGGAAAGAAAATTGGTAAACCGAAGAATTTCAAACAAAAGAAGAAAACTTTACAATCAACACATTGAGATATCTTGTTTACCTCACGGGATTAGAACAAAAGACTCCCTGATATCTAATCAAATCTGACTACAAAGTGCCATATCATAAGTGTTACAAAATAGCAAGCTCCAAAAATTTCATCAGCAATTTGATACTTTAAAAAGAGTGCATATAACTAGTTAGTAGTCTTTTATCAAAAGTGACAATGTTAACAGAAGTAATATCCATAAAGCATACAGTTTATTATATACGTTACCCCAATCATGAGCAACTATCTTTGCCTTTTCAACAAGAGCATAGCCCAACCCATTTCTCTGCAACTCTTTAGCAACACATACATTACTGAGGTATGCTCTTGTGACATCAGATCCCATCACCTGATCAATACATTACAAGATAACCTTACAATTTCACTGGATGCAGCATCATACAAATTAGCAACCACATAATAGTTATAATAAATTTCTTGCTGAAACCAAAAGCCAGCTAATTTACACACACACACACACAAACAAACATATATATATATATATATATATATGTATATATATAAGTGGATATTCCTATATCAAAATTCAGAAACATGAGACATGATAAATACCTCTGGCTTCATTCCTGCAATTTCATCAGGTAGGCTAAGGCACTGATTTAAATCGAGTGTACCAACTACAACTCTGTCTTCTCCATTGGCAGAAAACTACAAATTTAACTAAAATATAAATAATTTTGTTAAGACACAAGAAACAGAGGAGTGATATACATATCTAATCAGACAAAAAAAGAGGAAGCATATTAAAAGTAGTTATTATGTGATTGCTGGGTCTTCAAAGAAATATTCTATAATACTAAAATGATGTGATTGAGGTTGGAAGTACAACTCTAAGCAGACCAGAACTGCATCTATGACAGAATTCTTGTCCAATGAGTTTAAACAACCCGGAAACTGAAATTTTCTCAGCAGATTGGAAAACAGGCCAGTACACAAGAAACATCTTGGCTCGGTACATATTTTAAACTTTGAAGTCCATTGGATGGACATGGAATAGATAGTCAAGGCATTAGCTTCTTCAGTCATAACAATAAAAAGATGAGCATAGATATGTATATACACTTGCAATTGGAGCCACACAAGGCATGATCATTATATTGGCAAACTAGAGATCATTGAAAAGGTTGTGCAAACAAAGTTATAAATGGAAAAATTAGTCATCCAAGAAAATGCAATTCAACTTATTTGAACAGATGAACCAATGCTCTGACATGCTTCCTCCATACCAAGCCAAGATTGAGTAGTAAAAGAATGATGGGGTTAGCACCTCTTAAAATGAGGACTCTGGCCTCAGAAGAGTGAGACTAATCTATTGCTCAACTCATTTATTCAAGTATTACTAATTTTCCATTCTCTTGCTACCAATGATGTAACTTGTTTGCTTTCCCCATCAGTGTTCTATTGAATATATACATGAGAACAAAGACAATCACCGAGCAACATCGAAGTCTATATACATATGCATGTCAATAAATAACACACGCCACTGGGTAGCTCTGCCTCTTAACAAATTACTGAGCTGAGAAGCATATAGTAAGCTTAAGCTGTTTGCAGCCCATCTATCTGGACAACATCCATTGATGGATCAATTGAATCCATGAAAGAAACAAACCTTACATGCAGAGCATAATTCATTGGAAATGCTTGATATATGCGATTCCGGAAGGGAAGCATTTATGCAAGAGACTCTTCTAAAGCCGTCTCTTTTCCCTGAAACGCGTTCCTTGAGTGCTTCAAATTCGCGCTCAGCCAAGTACTTCATATGATCCTAATAAAACTTAATAAAGAAGAAATGAAATCAGGAAAGTAATTATAACCTTGGTAATAAAGAAAAAGAAATTGACAACAAAATCAATCACTAATATGCACCCCGTTTCTTAAAGATTTATGAGTTGCTACATCAATAGATCCCAAGAGCGCCCCCGCCCCCCCCCCCCTCCCCCGGCGGGGGGGGGGGGGGGGCGGCGGCGCCCCTGAATCAAGTATCGACAATTTGAGTTTAGCATATGGAAATTAAAGGGCATAGCTGATGAAAATGGGAGCGAGGAGTGGGAATCAGAAGGGAGTTGTGTGCTTGGCAATGCATTGGGTTTCTTGTTATTTTGTAAATTTTGAGTCTATTCTCCCCATTTCGCCCATTTCTTTCTTCTTCTTCTTCTCCTTCTTCTGTTATTGTTATTATTATTATTTGGTTATATGGCAAGGCTATCTCAAGACCGAGCTATTCCTACTCTGGGAGATTTTAAATATATAACACCAATATCAGCACGGCGAATATAGGATTTTAATTCGAATTTTTCACCATTTCTGAGTGACTCAGTAATGAAAAAATAAATAAATAATGCGTAGTACTAGATTTCGGACAGAGATTAATTTATTAAAAAAAAGAAATCGTAGTGGAAGACTCACTTGGACGCCGAAGGTGTCGGGGCGAAAGTCGTGGAAGGAACGGACGCGGAGGGAGGAAGCGGCCCAGAGCTCGTCATCGTAGAAAGACTCGGCGAGTGTTAGCAAAGACATATCGATTTTGGTAGATTCTTTGGTGCAGACATCGGGGGAAGAGGTAGGCATTGCAGACATGGGGGAAGCAGAGGATTGGGTCCTGGGATTGAAGAAAGTGAAGCAACAAGGCCTAGAATTGGAGGAACAAGAAGAAGCAGATGAGAGCAGATGATGGAATTGAAAAGCAGAGGAGGGACGAGGTGATGGGGAAAACGAAGAAAGGAGAGCCATCTTCCTTACTGAAGAGTCTATTATTCCTTTCTTGCAATTCTTCACTCCCCCTATCCAATCTTTCGTTCTTCTTGGTTTTGGCTTCTTGCCTTGTTGCTGTTATACAGATTAACATGTCCATCACATATTCTTTTAGAAAAAATTAGGCTCAAAAAATTAAAAGTTAAAAATATTTATATTGATTAATTTTAAATTTTAAAATTATATTAAAAATTTTAAAAATTAAAAATTAACTTAATATTCAAAATTAATTTTGTTTTACATAATTTAATTTTTATCTTTAAATCTTTTAAAATAATTTCTGAATTTAAAAAATTTTAATATAAATATGTTTAATTCAAGTAATCAACTATACTTTTTTTTGGGTCAAATTCTAAAAGGATAAAACCTATTAAACAAAGTTAAAAGGGCCTGGGCCCTTTCGCTGCTCAGATAATCAACAATCAAGCCGGACCCAATAAAAAAAACAACAACAACAATCTAAAATACTTTATTCTTTTAGACAAAAAGTTCTTATTTCTTATTTAGAAAACTATGAAGATGTTCTTGAAAAAAAAAATTAAACTATAGAAGTTCTCGAAAAAATATCATATAAATAGGTGCTTATTTTTTTGGTAAATCTAACTAGGTCCTTGGTATGGATGCAAAGTAACTTTTAGTTGTATGATTTTTTTCCCCATAATTCTCACAGCTAAAATGTGGGAAAAAAAAAATAAGTAGGTCTACATACATATACAGATACAGTTATTTATAATAATTATGAACATTTTGAGTCTTTTTAAACATATAAATTGTATTTTTCATTGTGCATCCATTTTCTAAAGAAAATGCCAATCTTATACCTTGCCTGCTTCTTTATGCTGCTAACAAAACCTAACTACATTGAACCCCCCCCCAAAAAAACAGTATATTTTGAATCTTTACTTTTTTATTTTAATTAATTTTTTTGTCAGCTTTTATCATTTAGAAGATATATTAATTTCGTAAAGTTTATCCCTTTTTTCAATTAAATTAATTGAAATGACCATATTTTTTATTGAATTTTTTAGTATGACCATAATAAATATTCACATGGTTCTAGTTAGAGACTAATAAGAGTGTACACTTTCACGCAAATTTACAAAAACATTATATATGATCTAGCAAAACTGTGAAAGTTTCTTTTAAATGTTATTTATTTTCAACGTATTTTAAAAAATATTGTTTCCAAAACAATGAGTCTTATTCTCACTTGCATTTTTTATTTTCAATAAAAATAAAAGACAAAGAGACTCTAGATTTCTTAGAAAGAGATAAATACAATATGTGAGATTATGTTATTAGATGTATTAAACTATAGAAATTTTTCTTGAGGTTTGACTAAATTCCATGTAATATTTTTCTTGTTTCAAAAATTACGTATGATTTTTCTTTAATTTACTTTTTGTTAGTGAAATTAACTTTTTACATAGTATGTATTTCTTCCAAAAATAAAAGAATAAAATACAATCTAATGCTTTGTGTTTTGGGCTGAATTCACTTTAATATCATATAGTTTAAAAGTTTATAGTGAAGTAGTCTAAGATTAAATTGTTAACACACTGATGCATTATAATATCATTTTTTTTAACTCTTTGATAAAAATTAGCAACACATGACCTAGAGATTCTTCCAAATTACTAAATCTCTTCCCTAAATGGTCTAATTTGGCTAAATTTGATATTTAAAACCTAATCCCCAAGTTCTTTTAACTAAACAAGAGCTTTCATGTAGAAATTAGATGTTTGGACAAAATTATGAATTATGTTTGAGAACAAAAATTAGAGAAGATATTATATTGTGTGCAGTGCATTAGGAATTTTAACAAGTCAACAGAAAGAAGTTTAGTTTTCATTGCATAGAAAATTAGAATTTTAAGACAAATTTGAGAATACAATTAAGAATTTAGTTTTAAGAGCAACATTTGTGTGATATTGTGTTATGTGTGTTGAATTTGGAATTACAATTGGGTAAAGGAGAAATTTTGGTCCTTAATGCATAGAAAATTAGTGATTTTATAAAGAAATTAGGAATTTAAAGAAAGATTGAGGTTAAAATTAGGAATTTTGTTTTAAGGGCAATATTTTGGAAATATTGTGGTGTGTGTATTGAATATATCATTACAATTGGCCAAAACAGAAATCTTGATATTCAATATATAGAAAATTAAAGATATCTTAAGAAAATTAAAAATTTAAGAGGAAATTAGGATTGGAGATTTTAATTATGAATAAAATTTAAGAGATATTGTGTTGTATGATACATTTGAGATTCTAATTGATTACAAAAGAAATTTTGGTCTTTAATGTATAAAAAATTAGAGATTTTATAAGAAAATTTAAAATATAAAATAAATTTTAACAGTTTTTGTCAAAAGGTTTACAAAATAATACAAGGTACTAATATGTTATCGATTTCAACAATTCTTGATTATAAATTTTTAAATCACAAGGTATCCAAGTGAAATTAAGCCAAACTATAATTTATCCAAAAGAAAATTACTTAGATGTTTTTATTATGATATTGAAATCAAAATTACAGTGATTATATTAAAATTTGATATCAATTTATTTATCTTTATTGTTATATCAAAAATAAAATTATAATTTTATAAAATTAAATTTTTGATAAAACATAAATTAAATAAAAAATTGATATAATATATATCCAAATGTTAAGAGAATCACTTGTAATTTGCAAAACAAAAATCATATCATATGTATGTAATTTAGTCAAAATCAAGAGAATGATAGCTTAATTTACTTTATTGAATACCAATTATTAATGTTAAACGTATTGTTTCCTTTTTTTTCTTTTTCAAAATTAAAACCTTCAATAATTTACAAAATCCAAATCTCCAGTAGTCAACACATCCAAAAGCCTCTACTGTTCCACCAATAACGCAGCAACCTTGATAGCAAAGTTCGTATCATGGATTTGGCATTGCCAGCTGGTGAAGATGAAACTCGATTTCTTCGCTCCTCAACCAATGATACAATAAATAGAAACATACAGTATTAAGTCCCACTCTTTTATAAATAAAGAATTTAGAAAAAATTACAGTTAATAATCTTAAATTAAAGATATTTATATTAAAAAATCTAAAGTTTTAAAATTATTCTAAAATATCTTAAAATTAAAAATTTAAATTATATAATAATTAAAGATTTTAAACTAAAGTTTTTAGTTTTAGGATCATTTACAACAGTATGAAAATTTCACGTAGTTTAATATAAATATTTTTCATTTAAAATTGTAATTTTTTCAAAAATTTAAAGTTGGTTCCTGCGTCAACCTGCTACCTTAACATGAAAAAAGATCCCACTCTTTCGATACCCTGAACCACAGTGATGTGGCTAATAGCAAACTCTGAAAAAATAAAAATGAGAGAAAGTAAAAATAGCATTTATATTTAGGGTGAAAATAGCAAAGCGCGTCTCAAGAAGTGGTGTTACGTGCAGTAGCAGCACAGTGAGTTTCAGAAATAGGAATTAGCAGCACAGCATCGTAGTGTTGGTGCTGTTGCATGATCTTATGTTTGTCTTACGTAGGCGGCTGCGACCATTGAGGCAAAAAGTTCAATGGTCGAAAGAGATATGACTCTGGGATTGACTTTAAGAGCCTGATGGATTCACAATGTCTTGTCCCATCACTCACTTGTAAAGATATGATTACGAATATATATATATATATATATAACAAAAATTCTTTGATTCATTCGCTTTATAATTAGACTAAATTAATATTAATAATAAATAAGTGGATAGGTTTATTTGGATATGTTCGTGTTTATTTATAATTAATTTAATTCATATATTTTTTATAGGATGAATCTATTTATATTTTTTCATAATATTTTCTTCACAACTCAACCCGTTACCCACACCCTTTCTATGGTATTGTATGATCCCATGGCCTGTTTATCAGGCTGCTAGCTACTGCTTTTGGTAGAAGGATAATAACAAGGCAGAGTATATACCCATATTGCATTTAATTCTGGTTTCTTGTTTTCCATGGAAACAGGTTTCAATCTTTCTTTTGCTTAGAACCTTTAAAGCTTAAGTCAGTAACCATGTGACTGAATCAGAAAAATAAGAATCCCACGAGGACCTGCAAAGGTTATGGTGAGAGACGAAGTAACTGCATATTTTCCCTTTCATTCATAAATCCCTTCATTTATTTTCTCTTCTCTTTATCAAATTTGGCAGTATATGTTTACCCTTTCCTTGTAAGAATTCATTGCAGCCATGCCCCATACTGTTTCAACTTTCATCCCTATTGGCTTTCTTGGAAATGTGAGTCCAAGTTTCCATGTACGCTTTGTTATTAGGAAAAATGTCATCCAAGAAACTCTAATATTGTACAATTGGCGTCAAAAGATTCTAAAAATTAATTTTTTTTAAAGTGCAAAAGATTTAAAATCTGTCTCGTAAGAAAGAAAGTATCTTTAATGGAATTAATATATTATATAAAAACTTGTACGAGTTACAATTTATAAATAGTGCATTTTTTCATAAACTGTGTGCAAGATACTATCGATATCCGCATCTATCTATGTAACTACTATTTATACTTTTTTTTTTAATTTTTTTGTGAGACCCATGAAACTTTTTTGAATTATTCTGCAAGATGCAGGAGGGGAGGACCTGGTTTCAAGAGATATGAATAATAATTGTTAGAAGAATAAACAGTAATTTTAAGACAAGCAAGTAATAACTAAATAGTAATAATTTTTATATTTTTATATAGCAGTTGTAATAAGCTCAAGATATCTTTATAATTTTAAAAAAACTATATTATAACTACAAACAAATGAGAATGATAAGAAAATTTAAGTTATAACTTTAAAAAATACAAATAATAATTAAGTGATAATAATTTTTGTATCTTTTTTCTAATTATTGTAACAAATCAAAAACACTATTCTATCTTTAAAAAGATCTCTATGTTGTAATTTTAAAAAATAAAAATAATAACTTTAAAAAGTATTAAAGATATTTTTATTTATAAAATGAATTTTAAATTTATTGAACTTTTAAGAAATTTTAATTTTTAAATAATTTATAATATTAATTTTACAAAGTTAAGATTCTTAAATGATATTTTCACTTTTTATTACACATGCCTCTCAATAATTTACGTGATTGAGGAGGTAAAATATGTGAAGACAGAAGAGAAGCAGAGAGAGATGGTCAAGTCACATTGCTTAATACTTATCTGTACTTTATCCTTTCTTCTCTCACATCACTTCCCATTTTCTTTCACGTAACCAAACAAGACCTCTCGCTGGAACAGAGAAAGAGACCGAGGACAGACACATCAACCCCAAAAGACTCATTAATTCAAAGGTTCTTATTGGGTCCGCAAAACTACAACATTTTTGGAATGTTTTAGCAGTCTCTTACATTTCTTATCTCCGCCCTTTTCTCATTTCACTATATTAACCCCATCCTTCTCCCCTGTAACCACCCCATCTTTCCCATTTATATCACTTCAAAACCTTGTCTTTAGAGTCCCTTCAAATGCTTTTGGCACTTTCAATCATTAAATATGTCTCCCATGGCAGCACCGGTGACCTTGGCCTTTTCTACTGCAAATGGAGAGTGAAGAAGAAGAAGAAGAAGAAGAACGCGGCGATGCTTTGATGGCGATATCCCAATTGAGCTTCACTATATATATTTCTTTCTGCTAAATCTTCCTTTTTCTTGACCTTGCAAGACTTTTAAATTCTCGTAAGTTTGTTATGGCAGCCTAATATTCCATCTTCCTTTTAATATTTTCTTTTTATCATGTCAGCCACTCCCATTTTCATATTTCTTAGCTATTCCTCCTGAGCTTTCAGCTTTAATACGCTGATATGATATTGTATCCATGTAAGCGTTGTTCTGATTATCATATGTCTAAGTGCAACAGTACAAGTACCACTCATGTTCTTCCTCGTTTGTGTTCACTGTTCACTATATTTCTCATCTGCTATTCAGTAACTTAGATAGGTTAAAGTTTTCTTTCGTAGGTTGAGAAGCACACAAAAAGAGAAAAAGCATTCAGTTCCCTTCTACGTATTTTAATCATTTATATATTTTTTTGAGCTTTATTATAATAGGGAAACAAAATCCAGTTTTCATAGTACATCAATCGGAATACAAACAGTCAAGCATAATACGAACAGTAGGGTACGTAGAAGGATTAAGGGTACGTGTAAAGTTAAAGGCAGCGAATGAGTGTTTTCTTCAAAGAAAAGATTTAATTTAATTTCAGATAAAGTCTGGAAACACTTTATGATTGTAACATAATAAAAATATACAAGTAGACTTCGAGATGCTGAGACAGAAAATACTCCGGAGTACGGCGAATGTACATCTTTTGGCCTTTGTGTTCTGGATCCTAGACAGCAAAAAGCTTAGTTGGGGTGGGTTAGAAACAAAGATGCTGTATCCCAGCATGGGTTGGACAAACTTTTTAAGTTAGGATTTAGAAGCAATTGTTGGTAACAAACTCAAGGTTTTGTCCCAAAAAAAAGAAAAGTTTTAAGACCAGTACAGGAATTTGCAGAAGATGGTTGTGAGAAAATTTATAAGATGCACCTAACCAGCAGCTTTCTCCCACCACCAAATGTAGCACATTTTGAACAATGTCTCTGCATTATGTATGGTTTATCCTTAACCGTTGAATTTCCCTACAGAATTTGTCGGGATATATTTGTTCTAGAAACTGTAATGTGAACTTTGTAGTAAAAAAGCACTTTTTCTCTGCTGAACAAATGGGTGGTATTGTATTTACAAGCCAATATGGATTATCAACAGAGGTTTGGAGTTTTGAATCACTGGATTCAAAAGGACTTGTAGGATGGGTACTGCTGAAATTTGTGGGATAAATGAAAAAAAATAATAATAAAAATAAAACTAAAAACCAGAAAAGAAATCAGCATCCATTTCCAGTGGCAACAGATTGATTCAGTGAACAAAACCATGAGAATGACTTCCTTCCCTCTTGGGCAGAAGATGATCTTCTAAAACCAGAACCAGAACACCTAGCCAAGTGGTTCCTCAGGTTCCGGCTAGGAACCACAGAAGAGCTAACATCGGCTCCCAAGCACAGGCTGGAGTTGAGTTTGAAAGAAGGGAACTTCTGGCAGCTCAGGGAGCGAAATGATACAGACGGGGAAGCACGGGATGCTGGTTTGCAAAATGGGGTTTTCACGTTGGTTGGCTCGTCCGGTTCCAGTATCTCACTGGAACAGGTGCAAAACGCCAGGGACAAGTTCGTGATCCTTGAGACATCCTTAACCAACGGTCTTGTGTCCGGAAGCTTGACATACGACACGATGCCGTGCCGGCAGAGAGGACATGCAATGGAGCCTGGTGGTCCTTGAGTAGTTGTTGAGGCTGAGTTTGTTGAACAAAGATACAAGGCACAATGTGTGCAGAACTCATGGTCACAACCTGCATGTCAAAATTGTAACAGTTTTACATGAGACCATTTAAAATTCATGACAATAGAAATGATTCTCAGCGTGAACATCTTTTACAGCTTATCATCTCGTTATTGAATTTTTAGTAAATGTTCTTTCACATATAACAAACACCTAAAAACTGCTTTTAAGTTTTATCCTCTATAGATGTTAATTTGTCAAATTTAAAAGACATGTACCTTCAACAGCTACCATACATTTCCTTTCCAAACAAACGGAACATGGATCTGAACATGCTGCTGCTGTTTCAAGCGTCCTCCATCCATATTCTCTGTTAAGGACAATCACAACATAAAGAAAAACCAACACCAAAAAAAAAAAAGGGGAGGAGAAAGGAATATTAGTAACAACCCTTCAAAATTTCCATGTTTGAGGTACAGTCAACTTGCTTGATCAAATCAAGTGAATATAATATGAAGCTAACCATACACCTTAATTTCACAAAGCATGTCAATTAGTCGATGCAAACAAATTTGGTGCAAATGAATTGGTGTACTTAAGATTAGTTCAACAAATGGTGTTACTAATAGTTCAGATAGAAGAAATTTTACATATCTAACCTATTAGCTAATCTTGGTGACGTCAATGGCGCTGGACGACGTAAAAATATTAGCACTAAAAAGGACTTATTTAGTTAGCAATGTAATTAGATAAGTCAAAGAAATGAGACAAAATTCTTCAGGTTTTACAGACAAGCAATGGATTTTGCCTCTAAGGGATCCCAAATTTCATCAAGAACAGTTGAAATGATCATGCTTGTCACCTCATTCTTACTCTAAATCCATGGAAAGAATCATGCATAACGAAATTGTTTGGTGATAATTTCTGGTTATTTAGAAATTGTCAGTGCGTTCTGCCAAGAAGAAGCAAAGCAGCATAGCATTAGGTACTACTGATACAAAGTTAAGGCTAATGAACAAATAGGAAAACATTGGTTGAAACGGTAAGAGGATAGCACCGACTAGGCTTACCTAGCAATTTTCACAATGCTCATTAGCGGAAGAGATAGATATGGCGAAGGAAGAACTTGCAAGTCGTCTTCTGGCCCATTGCTCAAGATGTTCTCGAGCCAATTTCTATGCCACGAACGAGCAACCATCAAGGGAGTCCATCTTCAAACCAAATAACATATAAGGAGTAAGCCAACAAATTTAATACTATCATAGATAAAAATAGTGCTTGAAACAATATAAATTTCAAGTTTCCTCATCAAGATGCAACAAAGCATTATAAGCACCAATGTAAAGGTTGAATTGACTTTTATTTTGATTTGACAACATAGATCCAAAAGAACACATTAAAGAAGCAATTAGTGTCATTTTAGATTTCAGCTGACAATAAATTAGCCAATTCCTATATGGTTAGACCCAAATCACATGGATAATGGCACTCATAATTCCTGTGCAATGATGATGATTGCCTTCTAACCTCTAAGACAATCGACTTCATATCAACCACTTGCAAGCTAAACATTACCAGCAGTCCTCAGATATTAGTAAACCACCATCACTATTGAAGTGGTAAGTAATGCACATTGCAATTACTATCATACAAGACAGAAAAGGCACATAATGTTTAATTATTAAAGTACAACATCCCATCCCATAGATCATCCAAACTCCGAAACTTCAAGAATAAATTCAACTTAAGCCTCTGCTGGAAAGCCCAGTGAATTGTTTAGCTCCTTTGGCAGACTATTCAGTTTTTTATTAATTATAGAGACTAAATTATTCATATCTTTACCATGCTAGGCAGTAAATATGATATAATCACCACATATAAAAAGTAGTAGAGACATTTGAATACTTACCCATTTGCATTTTCAGCAGATAGACTGGCACCTTTGAGAATCAAAAGCTGAACCAAACAAAAATTACAAAAGGGGCGGGGAGGAAGAAGAGAAATGAACTTTTAATATTAAAACCAGCAATATAGCCATTTTATGCAAATTCATTAGGAAGAATAATTAATAGAAACATACTTGACAGCATTGTGCATTTCCACCACATGCAGCATAATGGAGGGGAGTGCTCCCAGCACCTGCAAGAAAGAATAGACAGTTACTAGGTGCAAAGTGACAAAATCATCCCATACTTGTTATTATTTTTTATATTAATTTATACATCAATATAATGAGCCATATTTGCTCAGCACAAAGGGCCTAAATTCATGCGTGAAGACTAGGTTCACAATTGTCATCAGTAATTTTTTTTTTTAATATAAGAAGGAACATCTAACTTTAATCTCTCTCTATCTGATTAAATTAAGACATTTATTACTTGATACTGACGCAGGAGTACTATATCTTTGTTAGCTTCAAAAATATTTTTTTTCAATAAGCAAAAATAATATTCTGTTATGTTTACTATGACAGATGTTTGCTTCTATTATACTGGTTATTACATATTTATCACTCGTTTGGATTAGAAAAGAATTTGATTATATTAACAAACTTATTTCCCAAACAAGTATTTAAAGTAAACTGCTGCAGAATCAAAATCAATAGAGTAGGACTGTTATATCTGCTTCTCACTAGTGTTGCATGCAAGTCACGCAGTTCTGAGGTCGAAACAGAGGCGGAAAGAAGTAGAAACCAACTTAGACACAAATTCTTACTTCCAGACATGGCTAGTAGAAAAACGTGATGCAGTAGATTCTTTCTTTTTTTTAAATAAAAGATGTAGAAGTAGAATTGATAATCACATAAGAATTTAGAAAAAGAAATGATAGGTTCTTTTATATATAATGTAGACTTTCCAAAGCAAATTTTTTACATCAAAATATTACCAATTAAGTCAATTGTGGTTCCGTCCTCTACAGTAACCTCAGACACAGAAGCTCCCAAGTCTAAGAGTAATTGCACACTTTCAACATGGCCATTCAATGCTGCCATATGCAGAGCAGTGATGCCTCCATCAGAAGTTCTGTTAATTACCTCACGAAGACCACTTGTTTGCAACAAACGAAGACAAAATGAACTCAATCCAACGGCATAACATATAATGTATGATTCCAAGAGTATTTTAGGAAGAAACTTGAAAGTACCTTTGATCAAATTCTGGGATCGATTCATGATCACCTTTCTGTAGTTTATTCCAAAAGTCAGGGACGCTAGGTATGTAGTCCGCAAGGAGGAGACGAATACACCTGGAATGGCCGTTTAAAGCAGCTAAGTGCAGCGCAGTGCCTCCATTTAAATAATCTGCTTTATGAATCTGCAATCCCATTTCACAAACAGCTCTTCACAACTCATTTCTTCAGAAAACTTTAGGTGAAGGTAATAAAATACACAAATTGGCCGGGACAGTTGGTCTTACGTTCGCTTTAAAAAGAACCAGGATCTGTACCACCTCCCAGTGACCATGTTGACAAGCTTGCATCAATGCAGTCTGTTCATACGAACAATCATTCAATCAAAACATAATATCGTTCATGCCAAAACAACACAGCTTGCACATAAAACTGTAAATAATGGGAATCAGTGCTATAGAAAGCCGAAAATTTCAATATGAAAGAAGAAATCATTCAAGAAAAAGAACATGACTTTACCTGACCACGATAGTTCCTGAGATTTATATCAACTCCAGATTCAACCAAAAGATATACTATCTACGCAGCATGCAAAATACAATCAATAACAATAAAAATTTGCAACCTGTGATACAAGAAATAAGATCAAGTGCGTTGGAAAAATGCAAATACCTCATGGTGACCATGAGCTGCAGAGTAATGCAGAGGGGAATTGCGAACTCCGAAAGTCGAATACCTCGCGAGACGGGGATTATAATCCAATAAGGCTTTGGCCTCTTGAATGTCCCCATCTCTTGCTGCAGAAACCAATCTCTCCCCAGAGGCTGAACACCCAAAAGAATTCCCCACAAGGCTCAGAAACCTCATGGCTCCCTCTTAAGCTAATCAGCCCCAATTAACGATCAGCTTCATAAAGGGTCCTAAATTTCACGTTCGGACAATTCACCCGAAATGAGATCCACAAAAGATTGGTCAAACCTCAACCAATCCGAAATGACCATACAGATATCGACATGTCTGCGCAGAGTTTCTTCCTTTCTACCAAACTAACAGCTCCAGCATGGTTTCTGAGACACCCTAAAGAATTGCTTGTAACGATCAAAGCCAATTAGCCTCTGCAGTTTTGCCTACACAAACCTTGAAGCCTGAGCAAACAGTGAATAGCCAAAATGCTAAACTACTCGTTTAAATATTAAATCTTTTTTCTTTTGGGCACAGATTGGTTGAATCCCTCGTGAACTTCGAGAAAACCAACCAATACACAAAAAAATAAGATAAAATAAAATAAAATCAAAATAAAGTCGATGTACCTTTCGATGAATTTCTACCCTGTTCCCAGCCTGCCAAAATATCCCACTTCCAAATATTCCTTGGAGGAGGAATAAGAAAACCCAAATAGGTATATCCCACAAAGAATCAATACGCCCCCAACCCCACCTCGAAATTTTTTCCTTCAGGTAAGAATGTGCAATGTTGTTTATGAAGGATCAAAACCCAGCACTACCCGGGATTAAAACACTTGTTTCTGGGGGAATATTGATCATACCTCCATTAGCCCAAAGAGAAGGAAACTTATTTACAGCAATGACGAGAGAGAGAGAAGGAAACGAATGAAAGATTTTTTTTTTTTAATTTTGGTTAAAGTGGGATTTGCTAAAAATAAGAAGGGAAGATAGATAATTGATAAAACATGGAAAATCGGAGACAGATGAGAGGCGTAATTGGAGAAAGCAACTTTCGATAAATGCTGCGGCTTCGATCAGCCCAACAACAGTGTCGAAGGAATGCGTGGGAGCATGATTGGGTATTATTGGAGAGTCAACCAAGTGGTTGGTTAGTTCCTTTCTTTCTTTGCCCCACCCTTTCCGCAGCAAAACTTGCAGACCCCATTGTTGCCGTGACAGCTCACTCATCTTCTTTAACTAATCTTGATTTAGTTATTTATTAATATTCTGGGATTTGATATTTCAAGAAATTAGTACATTGAGCAAGAAAAAATAATTTCTTTGGAAGATAAAATCATAAATGCATCACAGCATATATTATTAAATTGTTTGGAGGAGAGATTTAAAAAAAATGAGTAGATTATATTAATTTTTTAAAAAAATTAATTAAATTACACTTAATACTTTTTATTTTAAAAATTATATTTGATTCTTTTTCAATTTATTTTTTTATTCATTAGTCAAAAAAATTTTTACATAATGTATAATTTTTTTAAAAAAATTATTTAATCATTTTTATTGTCATATTAAAAATCAAAATCAAAATCTTATAAATTTAATATCAACTCAACTTAGGTGCCTTTAGTATCATATTAAAAATAAAATTATAGTATCATATTGTATAAAAAATTAATTTTTTAGAAAAAATTAAAAGAGATATTTCTACAATAAATATCAAAATATTAAAAAAAAATAATAGAATTTTTGAAACAAGAAATATATTAGATATAATTTAGCCAAACTTAAAAAAAAACATAATTTACTCTAGAAAGAATATATATTTCATAGGTTTACATTAGCCTATATATTATCATTCGGTGATTGCCTCATTTTCTTGGAACAAAGATCTTTCATGTTAATTTTTCTCCTTCCTAAAGAAGTTATTACCATTTTGGTTATGCATATTCTTAAAAGCTAATACCATGAATATTTTACTTTTCATAAGGTTTAAATTCTTTTGTCACGAAATTTATTTTAAAATTCTAATATTATCAGTAGAAAAATTATAGCAAAAATCTTAAAATGAATCTAATAATAAAAAAACCTCAATATATAAATTTTCATAACATTGTCTTTAGTTAAATATTAAATTTCTTAATAAATTCATAACATTATCCTTAATTAAATATTAAATTAACAGTAGTGTTAATCTTCTTTTAAAAAAATAAAGATCCCAATTTCCCAACAATGGCCTTGGCTATTAAACCTAGAATATTAATGATTGCATATATGTGATAATGCCAACGATGAAAACTGCAAGAAACACAAAGCAAAAGGCTGTCCTCAACTATGTTTTAGGCCAACATGCTCATGAATAATGGGTAGCTTATGTTGTAATGAGTTGTCTAACCCAATGATACTTTTAATTAATAATTATCATGAGAACTAAGCATGAAATTGCTTTCCATATTGAATATACACCGACTATATTGTTTATTTTTTGTGAATCTTCCCTGTTTTATTCTGTTGTCCGTTTTATTTTATATTTTTAAAAAATAAATGATTTTTTATTTTCTCGAAATTTCTTTCTTTTTATATATCAAATAAAAGAATTTTTTTCATTGATCTACAAGTTTAAATATTTAAAATGATGCTCAAATATTATGGGTGGAATCAAATAATTAAAAAACCGTGGATGTGATGTGAGCACGTTTTCAATATTTATTATAATGGCGACTTGTATTTTTATGTGAATAATGGTCACTTATGAAAATCCCAACAAAGTATTAAAAAAATCCATTTTCCAAGATTTATAATACACTGAATTTATTAGTTTATGAAAATTTAAACGTTAGATGTAGAAAGATTATATTATCATCATGACACGGATAATTTTGATAATTTCTTCATGGCAATAAAATTCTTTTGTGTCGTTTTCACTGAAAAATAGTATTATTTATTTCAGTGTTGACCAAAATCAAGAATGCTTGATGATTTCCCTTGATGGCATAACACTGTATTCAGAACTTATCGTACTAACATCCAAAGAAAAATCGATTTTCAAATTTTGTGCAAGATTAAGATGTTTGTGTTAATAAAACTATGATTTTTTCAATACTTTTACATTTGTTTTTCTAATAATTACACAACAATTTTAATGTAAGTTTATATACTTATTTACATGATTGAATTCGAATTTAATAAAAAGAAAATTAAGTAGGATGCTTAAATAAATAAACGGCACTGCTCAATGCAAATATATGAAGCAAGTATGGATAACTTATGGTAAAGTTGTTATCTTAGTAACATTATTCAATAAATTAAGTCCATTTGGCATATTGGCCAAAAAATTTTTTAAAAAAATTGGTCAACAACATTCAATGATTGAACATTTACTTTTCACGGTCAAATGGGGCATGAAATATGGGTGCACAATGGAGAATAACTACAAGATTAAACCCAAAAAGAAATATACATGAGTACAACCTCCATTATATGGAAATGGATCTTTTGAAGTGCGGTTGCCCTCTGAAGTGTGCAATATCTCACATAAGTTTTTTTATTATTTTGTTTAATATATATTTTTTATTTTTATTTATTAAATCATGCTTTATTATTCTTTACTTCAAGAAACTTTACAATATGCTTATTTCAGAGGATCCCATCCCCCATTATATATCCTCCTACACAATCTGTCACCTACATGTCTCTAATTCCATGTCTTTGGTGATTTCAACATCATGCTATATTATAGAAAAACAAAAATAAAAAATAAAAACTAAAAGATGTTATTAATCCTCCACAGGCTGTATTGACACTTGTTAAATTATTATTAATAATTTGACTTTCAGTGAAATTTGAATTTAAATCCTCAATCCTAGAGTTGATTCTAAAATTAAAGAGATCTATTTGGCCTCTTTCAGGAGGATAAAAGTTGTTTATGTTAAAAAAAATTACTTATTTTGAGGAAATAAGATGTCCAGTTAAGCTTTTGTTAAAAATAAAAAAATTGTTGCTTTTTAATGGTATCAAGAATAATTTTTTTGCCATAGGAAGAAAGTAAGAAAGTGAAGTTTCTCCTTAAAAGCAAAAATGGAAATATATATATATACATATCTTTTTTAAGAATAAAATTATCCTCACTCAAAATTATTAATTCTCATAGCCACCTATTATTTTTTTATTTAGGAAAAAACTTATGTATGATTCTTTATATCTTTGTCATATTGTTATTTAGTCAACAGATGATGTGTGTAATTTTTTACTCCTCACCATCAAACTTACTTTTTCCCCTTAACTCTGTTAACCTACGTCTAAAACAAAGTGTTGTAATTTACTTACCTACTCCATCTCGTTAGTAAAAGTCTTTCGCCCAGCACTTCTCCAACAAGACAAAGCAAAGGAAGGTAGAAATTCCAGCAACTAAATTCCAACAGTCTCTATCTCAAGGTCGATTCTAGTATGCCCTTATCTCGTCGAACAGTTGAAGTTGTCAGAGGAAGTCATTGAAGCCATCCAAGTATTCCATTACTACTAGGCAGAAATCTTTAATGTCACACTTTGTGTTAAACTTCACTAGTCTCTTCTTTTTCTTGTTATAACTAATGCTTAAAGACTCCCAAATCTCAACAATAGTGAAGGTATCGTGCTTTGAACTGCACTATGCACAATGATGCTTAAATCCTGCATCTTTATGTTAGGGCCAAAGGGTAGTTTCAAATATTGCATTTTAATGTTCAAAGTTTGACACTTATCTGCCTGGACCTAAGCAAAGATCATATACTCAATTACTTAATAATATTATTTTGTTCAACCAAAGAGCTAATTCATCAACTCCTTCAATTGGTAGTACACTTGTGTTGTCTTTTGCTTCTTTGGCTCTTGTTAGACTATTTGCACTATAAATCATGTTGTCATAAACTCTTAATGAAGTCAATTAATTTTGTTAGCATAAGTTTCTTCTTGTTTGCTAATATTTTTTGCTTTCTTTTTCACTTCAATATTGAAACACAGGTTGACATGTCAAACTAGAATGAGAGATCATCACATATAGTTATAGGCTGCCAAGATCCACTTAGTGGCTAGTGTTTTATTATTATTGTTGAATCATGGGTGTTTTTCGTAATTTTATCGATTAGATATTGTAGACATAGTGTTTTTTTTTCTTTTGGGCAATTATGTAGATTATGCTTTTATAGGTCTCAAACTAAAATTCCACAAATTACATGTACTTTGTAATTTTGTGTAATTTTGCAAATTATATTTTGTATTGTGTTATCATATGTGTTTAAGTTTATTGCTTGAAAGAATAGAGAAAGAATGAGAAACAGAACTATTCTTTTGTTCATAACCAATAATTTCATAGTACATCAATTTTCAAAATGTATTATAGAAACAAAAATTATAATTTATAAAAATATTATAATTGAATTTAGGTAGAACATTAGACATTCCAAGCATATTCCTATTTCTGTGCTACTTGTATGTTGCTAGCTTTAGATATTTCACTTGTATCCTATATTTCTTGGGATGCAAGTCCAATTTATCTAAATTTGTATATTGTGGATTGTTTGTGGTAACATGAAATATTTATTCCCTTTCATACATTTCTTTATTTTATTACATATCTACCTTAATATTCTCATACAACCATTGTTAGATTCATTAGTATTCTTTTGCAAAAAGCTCTTCTTGCTTATCTATTGAAGTCATGATTTTAATAGAAGGGTTTAAAAAGCTAAAAGGTTTCTGCATGAAACAATTATAAAGTTCTTTTCACTTTTTTGAAAAAAATTAAAATATGACAAATCCATGACATAAGGAGTTACAATTTGTTAAGAATGGCTAGGCATTTAAGAGGGAAGTGAATCAAGTATTTCAAATGAAAATTAAAATTTTAAACTAAAAAACTTGATTTTCAAAGAATTTTTTAAATGTATGTGGTGTAGACAAATGAAGAGACTATAATGCAAGATAAACTTAAGGCAAACAAGAGATCAAGATGAATATATCAAAGAAACAGACATATATCAGCCCAATAAAATAGTAAAGCGCAATAAATAAAGAGTTGAGAGTTGAGAGAGACTAAATGCAAGAGATTTATCCTTATTCAACTTAAATCTTAAGCCTAGATTTAGTCTCCAAGTATGAACTTTAGATTTTCCACCATAAAGACAAGTTTACAATATGAAACTTGTTAGCCAATACACCAAACAACTCAAAAAAACTACTCAACTAAGAGTCTCTCCCCCTTACAATAGGTTTTCACATAAACCCAACTTAAAGAATCCCTATCCTTAAGATTTTAATCTTACCACATAAAAAGAATAAAAGTATATCAACAAAACTCTTACAAAAGAGTATATTTACAATTGAAATTGAATTTGAAGGAGATGCAAATGATTTAGAGCTAAAAAATGATCATGGTAGGCTAAAGTAAGATTTTTTTAATGTATATAAGTTCATATGGCCTTTTATTTATAGCATAAATTCCAATAGATCCATTAGAAATTATAAGGAGTTTAAATGGTACAAAAAGAGTTGTTTAAAAGCTGTATAATGCTCTTTTGTATTGTATTAGCTAATAAATGAAGCCCTTTAGAAATTTAAGTTTTTGAAAAAGAAAGGAAGTAATAGGACTAGTTGTTCAATTGTTGAAATGGCCTAGTTGGCTAGGCACACTCAATGTGCTCCAGATGCCACCTAAAGGCATGCTAGTTGACTACCAAAGCTTGGCCAGTCAATTGATGGCAATGCTGAGTTGATTAGAAGCCTAATGGATGTTCCTAACTAACTACAGGTAAGGTCTGATCAACTAGGGACTTTTTAACAATTCCTAAACAACTACTTTTAAACTTAGAATTTAGATAAACCATATTGATAAAGATAGAAAAATATTTAAAACAATAATTACATTACCCCAAAAATTTTAAGAACACTTTTTTAAAGCTCTAGATTTCTTAAATTTTAAGAACACCTATGCAAGGCTAATTTGATGTTCTTTGCAAAATTTGATAAGCCCGAACTTCATGAATTTCATACAAAATCATCTGAATTGTTTATTACAATCAATACTTTAAGTTTGGAGAGTAAGGGGGTCAACACAATTTATGAAAACTAAAGTTGGCATGAATTGTAGCAAGTAGAAGTTTTATCTTAAAATACTCAATAATCAAAGGTATTCAGAAATTACCCAATGGTGACAAGATACTTAAAAGGTTCTATGACTTCCACCGACAACTTCAACTATTTGATAATATAGGGGCTTGTTGGAATTAACTCTTAAATTGGAGATGGGTACTTGTTGGAATCAAGATAGTTGCTAGAATCTCTAGCTTACTTTGCCTCGTCTTACTAAAAAGGGACTTAATGGAGGACTTTTGCTTTGGAGATGGAGTAAGGCAAGTCAATCACAACAATTTGTTCTTTTTTTTTTTTTCCTTCTTTAGATGTAAGTCAATAGATTTAAGGTAAAAAAATGTTGGTAAGGTATAAAAGAATACATATATCATATGTTAATAGGGGAACATTATGGCAAAGATATAAGGAATAATATGTAAGTTTTGTCTTTTTACTTATCCTCTTAAATATTTGTCATTTGAGGTAATTTGACTATAAAAGACATCTATTTTGACAAATTTATCAAATACTATATTGATAGAACATATTTATCAAATAATTTTGCCAAATACAAACAATATATTTCTCATGATACTTTTTATGAAATTCTAATCGAAATGGAGCAATTTCAAAATAATAAAAAATATACCGCAATCCCAAATTAGTTATAATTTTAAAACTATAAAAATGCATTAATGTTATTTTTTTATTTTTTTAGTCCAAAATGTACAAAGTTCCTTTAAACTTTAGATCATATGCAGATAATTCTTAACTTTCAAAACTTGATAATGATCTATCCAAACTTCTAATTCTATGTAAGTAACTTTGCTATTAGTGAATCTATTAATTGACTTACGAAAAAGTAATACGTTACCTCTTAAACTCTATTTTTATTCAAATAACTCCTTTAAGTTTAAGATATACAAATAATCCTCTAATGTATTACACTTCTATTAGTGAAATAATACTTACTAACAAAAGAGGTTATTTATACATAATTTCACATTTAAAGAGATTTTATTGTTAAGTTTTGAAAGTTAAAAAATTATTACATATCAACTAAAGTTTAGTAAGATTTTATGCATGTTAATCCTTTTTTTTTTAATATATAAATTGTGCATGAAGATAAGTTCCTTTTTCACATTACTAGGTGGCATATTCAAATTCTTTTTTAGCCTGGGCACCTCTAGTGATAAATTCACGACATTTATATTTGATATTTTGGCTTATAAATTAGCATAAGGGCACGGCCCACCTAGAATATTGGGCTCTAATAGATCACTTAAAGAAAGACTAACCATGATCATGAGTCCTTATTTGATACAAGTAGATTTGAAGTTGCACAATATAAAAAATTACAACGCTCTCATAAATCTTATTATATTTCTTTTGTCAAAATTTTTAACATGTCCCCATCTCCCAAAAAAAAAAAATCATACTCATAACCATGAATTATATATATATATATATATATATATATATGCAATATTATGTAACACCCTGCATAATCTAATAATAAAGAATTTGATAATTTGTAAGAAATTTTGAATTTCATTTTGTAATGTATCAATAAACAGGTCACTTTATAAAAGGCGCCATGCCCATATGTTGGTTTTTTCTTTAAAATCAAGCAAGCTGATTAAGTTTATACGAAATCATACATACTGTCCTTATATTGTTAACATTTTAAGCGTTATAACCCCCAAAAAAAAAAAGAAATCACATATCTAATTTTCTAAGGAAAGCTCTTTTGTATTAGTCATTAAGTCTGTTACAATATGTCAAACCAATGATTTAATTTCTGAAATAAAATGTGTTTTTGTAAAAAGTTGAATATGTAAATAACATTACTGTTTTAAATCAATCATGCATGGCGCTCTTCTAAATTTTCTTAAGGTCAATTGTAGGATTCCTTTGTTTGCACGTCTGTGGGCTATTGAAGCCCACTATCACTAGAATGGGCTTTTTATCAACTTTGATCAGCCCTCGGCAGTTTTTTTTAAATGTGTGCGAGACTTTAGCTTGCTATGATACAACTCCAAATGCCCAATCTTACTTGTCAATTTTGAAAACCTAAGCATTGATTGTGATAATCAAAAGTAAAATCTAGGTCTTGCTTTGACTGCACCTCTTCAGTCAGCCATTCTAATTAGAGATGATCCATGCTAGATAAAAGTAAAGGATGATATCTCTGCTTAACTAGCACGATTATATGGAAGCTTATGCCTATATTCAATAGATTGATCTCTTCCTCGTGTATTGTTAGGAGTCTCTATTGATAAGTTTTCTTAATAGTATGCTAATAATAGCGATTAGGTTAAGTTAATTAGTAGAATTGTAAAAATCATTTGATAAAGATAATTTACTATGTTAGAGTCATTTAATTCAAAGCAACTTGTTGTGTCAATTTTTTGCATAAGGTTTAATGAATGATAATTATTGAATCTTTGAGCTTTCTAAAATAGGTTGAAATGAGTTAAATTGATCAAGATTCTTATGGTTAAGAGGCCCCATAACACCAATTTTTTGTTATCCCAAATATATTGATACCTTACTTAATAACTATTAGATAAAAAAATAATTATTTTAATTTGCGAAAATAGTTATTTGAAGATGGCAGTACACGGTGAAAAATGAGGCAAATTTTCTGCGATTATTCACGTAACAAGAACACGAAACATATATATATATATATATATATATATATAATTGGAGTTGCTAAGACTAGGGAGTGCGAAGAAGTTAGAATAATGATAAAGTGGAAAGAGTTCTCGTACTATATATATTTGAATTTGCTATTACATCTCCGCCAACAATGAAAGCTTAATTATCTTTAAAAAAAAACAAACGTTAACATCAACATTCAACTAGTTCAGACATTATAATTGTATTAAAAACTACAAATATCAATTTATCTTTTTGAAAATAATATATATGGTTAATTTAATTATTCCTTTATTTCCCATTAGACCTCATGCACGTTAATTTTAATTATCTTTGTTCTCCAAACCGCTATTTGGTGACTTTTTGGTTTGGTAAGTGTGGCAAGAGCTAACAACATTTGACACAGACGCAGATGGGACAAAGAAGTAGTTAAGTATTAGCAAAGGTTGATTGGATTAGTTGTGTTTGATTATCTTTCATCTCTGACTCTAAAAAGATTTTTAAAGTTTTTTTCTTTCAACGCTTTTGATTTTGCATGTGAACATTTTCATTTTCTATTCCACTATATCTCATTTCTATCCCAGATATGCCTATATAACTTGACTTAGATCTTTTCCCTCTACCGTACGCATCTCATGGATCAATACACACACACACACACACACACACACACACACACATGTATCAAATGAGGATAAAATAATATTATAAGTCGTTAAGTTTAATTAGTAATAAAAAATAGTAATTGACAGGAGAATTTAAATTCAAAACTATATTATTTTTTATTCCAAAAGACAAAAATTATGACACATTACAATTATTAACTCGTTTTAACTTTAATTATTTGTGAAATAATTTTAGTTTTTACAATTAACACTTGTGGATTTAAAATTTTTGAGGAAAGTAGTTTATTTAATCTACAAAATACACACATATTTTAGCGACTAAAACTATAACTGTATAAATTATAAAATCAAAAAATGTACTTAGTAGTACACTTGTTTAATCAAGTTCTATTAAAACTTTAATTCACTTGATCAATTTTTCATACTTGTTTTTCTGGGTTTTTTTTATTTTTTCTTAGTGAACAGAAAAGGTTATTTGACACTTATTACAAATGTAAGCAAATTAATTGAAAATTAAATTTACAAGAGATCATCGTGAAAAAAAAGGACAATTACTCGCAGTTTTAAATCTTGAAGTCAAAACCTGAATATAAATATACAGAAAGGCCACCTTGTCACGTGTCAACATTGCAACAGGACAAACCAGCGTTTCAGTGAGTTAAGGTTGTTCTGTTTTGTACGTATGTCATCAAGCAATTAATGAATATTTCCATAGTTATGAAAAGGAAAAAAATTATATGATATTTTTTATATTTTTATTATTAAATTTTTTATTAAAATATAATATATATAATTTTTTAATAATATCATGATAAATATATACTTTTATAAATAATTATTTAATTATTTAATTAAATTATATACTTGTCATATTTTAATTAAAAAATTAATAATAAAAATATAAATAATTATATTTAAATATAATATTTATGAAAATTGGCCTGAGTTGATGGATCCAATTAAAAAATTGGTAAACGAATCATAAAATTAATTCATTTGATGCTCAAAATCAATTAAAAAAATTGGTTAATAATTGACTAATCAAAAAACAAAAATATCAATAAAAATTGGCTAATTTAGTACTGAATTAGTAAAAAATTTATTTTTATATTTATTTTTGTTTAAAATAGAGTTTTGATATTTTGTGATAGAAATTTATAATATTTTATAAACTTTATTCAACTTATTTTACATATTACATGAACTTATTGCTACATGTAAAATGTTTTAATTATTATTTTATATTTTAAATAATATTTTATAATATATATTAATTTAATTATAATATATATAATTTTTATATATGTTTAAAAAAATAATTTGATCTTAATTTGACTACGATTAAACTATTAAATTATAAATTAGTCTTTATCTTAATTCAATATTCAATATAATTTTTAAAACATTAAATATCATGAAATACTTAAGAGGTAAAAGTTTTCATTGTGTTTTTTTGGTTTCATTCTTTCAATAAGTTTTTAACTCGTAATTATTTTATTTATTTTCATCCTAAAACATGCATGCCATACAATATTTTGAGTCAATAACCATATTTAGATGTGTGTTTTAGTAATTAATGTTTCATTACATAGGATTATCAAACAAATGAAAATTTTAATCCACTCTTTTACGTTTAAAATGAGTATGGAAAAATGAATTATGATTAAAATTTAGTTAAATTCTATTTGTGTTTGTTTTATGGGATGATTCCTTGTTTCAAAATAAAAAATGAAAAATTTAAAATTGATTTTTTTAAAAAAAGCATGACATTAAGTCTATCTTAAAAACGCCAGATTTGACTTCTGGTTCAGTGTGTAAAGCCTTGTGATTCTTCCACGAATAATACAAAAGCATATCTTATCACAGTACTCCCCGACCCCACAAAAATCTTAGAATAAATTATGATTAAAATTTAGTTAAATTATATTTAATATCCTTTTTTTAACTACACTTAAATCTCTTCAGATTTTAGTATATATTTAAAAAAATTTATCCTTTAATTTACCTTTTTATCAACATAGTTAATTTTTTATATAATATGAGATTATGATTTTATTTTTAATAAGATAAAATAATAGTTAAGTTGATGTTAAACTTTAACATGAAACTGTGCTTTTATTTTTAGTATGATAATAATTTTTTAAAAATAAATGCATATTATGTAAGAAATTTAACTTTAGGCAATAAATTAAAGAGAAATAAGTATAATGTTTAAATAAAAAATAGGTATAATTTAACTAAATTTTAAGAAAATTTAATATGATTTACTTAAATCAAAATCATAACGTTTTCAAACCAAAAGCCGGCAAATTCAACAAATCAGTCACAATCAGCCGTATCCCCCACAAAAATAACATAATTTTCCTTTTCAAATATTGAGTGATTCTAGATAATATCACACAACATATATGATGACAGAGAAACACCTTATATTAACTGTGAGATTTATCAATTATATAAGCAAAAAAACCATATACCGAAGTTTTCAAGGTTAGGTAACCCAAAAATTTTCAGGTTCTCTTTTTTTTTAATATATATATTTTTTGTCATTTATTTTCTACTCTGAAGACCCTATCATTGACCTCATCATTACTCGTGAGAGTATTACAGTCCAAACTTTAATCTCTTAGTTGCAAAAATTTTATATTTCAACTTGTTTGTTAAGCTTTGAATATCTCTACTTCCACAAATATCACCCAACCCCAGACAAAAAGGTGAAGTAAAGTAGAACCACCTTCATTTGTTTAATATATGAGTCAAAAGTTCAAATTTTAAAAGGAGTATACTATAGCAAGAAGAACTAACATAGTATGTGTGTGTGTGTATATATATATTTCAATTATAATTGTTGTTGACAATTATATATATATATATATATATATTAGACAGATTTTTCATGTGAAATTATACAATTTTTTTTAAAAATATTTTTAGTTTAAATTTAATTTTTTTACTAAAATACTTTTATAAAAAATGCATATAGGTTAATTGAGAGTCTTTATAACGAAATTTTTTATTTCAAAAAATATATATAATTTAAAAATTAAAAAATGGTAATTTCAACAAAATTAAAATAAAAATCTGTTTGATTCACTCTTATACATAAACACGATAAATGAGAACACTGACCTCTCATCACGTCAAACTCATCTCTAACACAAAACATCTCCATGTCTCTTATTTATATATTTTTTTTCGGAGATGTTAAGTGAAAGCCACACAAATCTGTGTTGATTATTAAGTAACTTGCAGATAATTAAATAAATATCTTATAATAATTTAATTTTTTAAAAATCACTTTCTTCTTAATTCAATCATTTAAAAATAAAGTCTTTTAATTCAGACCTACAAATATTTTTTCTAATCAAAATAGTTCCTCTCTTAGATGAAGTTAGAGTTACTAAATAAATTAATTTACACGACATAAATAAGGATCCATATAACCATTAACTAATGATTTATACACTTGTATTTGAGTGTTTCGAACAAAACAATTCTGTTTTGTCTCATTTCACAATGGCCAATTGATCCATTATGAAAATTTCACCTTGAAATTAGACAAAACAACTTTGTTTTGGGACTTCAAAACACCTAAATACATTTAGATCATGAGTTAATTGTAATCATTTGAATTTCTATTTACAGCATGTCAATTAATTTCTTAAGTGACTATACCTTTATTTAATAGTGGAACCAATTTGAATAAAAAAATTAGAGGAAATAAATTTAAATTTTTTTATTTTTGATAAACCAAATAAAGTGAATTTTTTTAAATAATTAAATAATTAATTTATTATTATAATAATTTTTTTAATAAACCTCATGCTACATTACAACAAAACTGGAGACTTGATTTTTTTTTTTCTACGTTTGGTTATTATTAGTATCATTAATTAATTAAAAGTGGTTTTGTCATTGGCAATAGGAATACGTATTTGGCAGTTTATATAGAAGATGACAAGTAAAGAAGCATTCGTTGACAATAGCCGTTCATGCAAAAATAAAATAGCAATGGCATGTAAGGTAGCTAGGGCATCTTCCCACTAGAGGTCGCCAGCAGCTGCGTCCAGTTATTATCTTGGAAAAATTTACAAGAATTTTAAATTAAAGGTATTTATATTAAATACTTTAAAAATAAAAAAATTAAATTATGTAAAAAAAATTATAATTTAGATTTTTAGTAAACCTTTTCTATTCCTAAATTTTCAAAATGATTTTAAAATTAAAAAATTTTAATATAAGATCCTCAAATATAAATTTAAAATTCATTCCCTATTATCTTTCCTTTCGAATTTTAACCTTTTCTGAAAATCACAGCCCTTTGGCTATTCCACTGATAAACTGATTCTTATGAAGGACTTCTGCCATGGTCAACAGAGCTCTCCATAGGGTTTCACGTTGCGGACACAAGGCTCCAATCATGCCTTTGTGGTTGACTTTCATTTTTTTCAAACTAGTCATTTCACTCGTCATTTGTGCGGGTACTTGAGAAAATATTTTTATTATTAGACTTGAATAGCATTATAGATATATATATATATATATATATATACTAATAAAGTGATCTTAAATAAGATTTAGAAAATATTAAAACTTAATTGAAATGAAAAAAGAGGTAAAGAAAGTAAAGATAGAAATTCATTTGAGATGTAAAAGAATTAATGAGAATAAAAATAAAAGTTATATTGAAACGTTGAAGAATTAAAGACAATAAAGATAAAAATTGAAGAAAAATAAAAAATTTGATGAAAAATGAAAACATTTGAGTTATTTTTAATTATATTTTTTATATTTATTATTGATATAATAAAATAAATATTAAATATGTATTTGATTAATATATAATAATATTTTTTGAATTTAAATAAAATATATTTATTAATTGTTAATATAAAATAAATAATATTAAAATAAAAATTTAAGAGATATATTTTTATAAATTAAATTTTTAATACAAAATAATATTATATTTAAATGCATTTTGATTTTTTTATTTTACTTTAAGAAATGTTTTTGTATATTTTTATCATAAAAAGAAGTGTTATATAATTTAAATATTTTTTAGAAATTAGAGAATAAATTTAATTTTTTAATAAGTTATCTTTCTTTAATTAAATTAAAAAAGTGCAATCAACTTAATAGAATATATATATACATATATTTGTTCTAGGTTTTTGGGGTGTTCTGCTAAGAGTATCATTAAATTAATAAAAGAAATGAATGAAATCAAAATTTTGATTTTAGTTTTTATTTAAATATAAATAAATATTTTTTCTCAACTAAAATTTTATTTTGAATATTTACAGATAGAGTTTTTTTTAATTCAATTCTTTATAAGATTATCTTATTAATTTAGTTCTTCATAGACGCAATATTTCTTAATTTAGTATCTATAGAATTATCTTTTTAATTTAATTATTTATATATAATTTTTTTGCAGTTAGATTGCTCACAAATAAAATCATTATTAATAATATTCTTATATCAATATATTGTATATGAAATTAACAAATGTGATGACATATATGTTAGTGCTTAGTTACCATTATATAATATACAGATTAATTGTTAATTTTATTAATAATAGATTAATTGAAGGATATTAATAATAATAATTTTATTTATAAGAGTTTCAATTGAGAAATATCTATATGTAAGAGATTAAATTGAGAAATGTTCTGTCCATGGGAGATCAAATTGATAAAGCAATTTAAAAAATAATCAAATTAAAAAATACTCTATTTTTGTGTATCAAAATAAGGTTTTAAGTCTTTTTTGTTTCCTTATCTATTCTTCTTAATTCATACATATTTTAAGGGAAAGGATATTATATTTAAATCTAAATAAAAAATAATGTCAAACTAATCCTTCACTTACCCTTTTGTTGAAAAATAAATTAAAAAAAAAAAACTTTTTTTCCCTTCTTTTCAAATTCCCTCAATCTAAACATACCTCAAATCTCCTTCTCTAGGATCAAGTATATTTAGGGTATGCTTAAAAGTTGAGATGAGTCTTGAGTTTAAATCTTAACTCTGTCGTGTGAAAAATTAAAAAGTTGAGGTGAAAAGAGAAATGGAGGAATAATAATAATAATAATAATAATAATAATAATAATAATGAAAAGAAAGATAAATAATAAATGGTGACATAGATAAATAGTATTTTTTTTCTTTTCTTATTAGTGGAAGATTTCTCTCTAAAATCATCGAAATTTGAGAGATTGAATGATATAAAGGAGAAAACATGTTAGAGAGTTTTAAAAGATTGGTTAAAAAATTTTCATACTGTTGCTTTCTTATAAACAGCTTAAAATAGGAGAAACGTTTTAGTGAAAAATTTTGTTGATCTCTCTCCTATTATCTTTCATCCAAACATATTTTTAGAATTTTACAATCAAAATACTCTATAAAGGAATTCAACCCTCACTGATAAGAAGCTCATGCTAACCTAGCTAAACTCTTTTAGGTTTACAGAATTTAAACTTAAAATTTTACATAAAATGAAGTCCGAAATATATTGGCTATCAAATCTAATTAGTAAGTAATTATTATTATTTTTGTAGTATGTGACGCATAAAATATAAATTTAATATTTTTTTACAACCTAATCTAGATTATTATTACTTAGATCACGTCTAGAAAAATAAAAGTTTTCCTTCTATGTGTTACGCTGCAGCCATTGTGGAGTGGTTCTTATTTTATTGTTCCCTTTCAAAAGATACTACAAATATATTTTATTATTTACTATTAAAAAACTCACAAATATTACATTTTAAAAAGGTTTGGTTGTGAAAAGTTTCAGAATGTGTTCGAATTAACTTAATTTGTAATTTTAACTATGATCAAAAGTAAATTTGCATGAATTATATTTAATTCTTTTTATCTAAAAAGTAACTTTTGTCGTCAATATAGTTCATTCAACACAAAAGTAATTTTTTTTTCACTTCAGTGTAAATAGAGAAATAGAAGACGAATGTAATATTGGAAGAAAATCCAATACCGAACCAAATGAATTAATTTGTATGGTGAACTCACATTTTGGTGTGTAAATAAAAATTTTCAATCCTTCAACTGCTAAACCAAATATACACGATACCAACTGATAATTTTTTTCAAAATTCATACATACAAGTAATAAATATTACTTATTAGTACATGCTAATATATGGTATGGACAATGATTAGTACATGACAGAACAATTATCTTGTGATCTTATTTTGTCATATAGTTTATATTTTGGGTTATCCTAGAACAAGGTGCGATTGAGTCAACTATTGGGAACATAATGAGGAAGACCAGTCTCCTAAATCTTGTCTCTGGTGTTTATTCGTATCACTGACGTGCTTTCCGTAGTAAGTAAAGACCGTACTAGAATCTCGACGCGGGAAAACTCCCAAACAGAACAACTAAAATAAGGTTGATTCGAATCTTTTATTCATATTTTATTTATTTTAATTTAAATTATTCAAATCAAATTTGTACAATTTAAATTTGATATTTTAAATTTTTATATTTTGATAATTTTTTTATTTGAAAGGATATAGGATATAGAATAAAAATATTTTTTAATTATTAATTTAAAAAATAATAATAATTTAAATCAACAAATTAAAAAAAATTTAAATCTAGATTACCCAAATCAAGTTTAGATAATCTAAATTTAAAAAAATATCTACTCATTCTTTGAGGATGAATAGAGAATCTAGATTTACCTCTCAATGAGTTAGTTTTTGTTTAATATTTATTTTTTTAAAAAATGTGTAAAATATTTTTTATTGTTATATATATATATATATATATATATTGAGGTGATTCAAAATTTGTAAATCAAATATTATATTAATAAAAAATTAAGCTGATAGTTACACCTTATAATATATGACGTATTCAATTTTATTTAAAATTTTTTACAGTATATAATTAAATTTATCTCATTTTAAAATATTATTTTATTTATTTATTGTTCTATGATACTTTTTTTTCTATTAAAAATTGTTAGACTAATTATTCAATTGTTCGTTTATGAGTAGAGTTCTATAATCCTAATAAGTAAATATGTAAATAAAATAAATAAGGGCTATTATTCAGTAGTGATGATTATGGATAAAATATGGGTATAATATTATAATCTTTATTTTTGAACCCAAAGAAAAGTATTTTTCCCATATCTAAATTCATACCGTTGCAAGTATCAAACTCAATTCTTATTTCCTTCTTCACTAGATCCCTAGACCTAGACCCACTAATATTATTTAAATACATAGTTAACATAATTTGAAATTGTCTAGTGTCAACAATTTTATCTTTAAATATGTATCAAACATAACAAATGGCACATAAATATTACAACCAACAAATTGTTATTCAAATGTTTATCAAATTTCAAGCTTGAAAAGTATATACACACTGTGGGTCTAAAATGGGGTGGAAACCACCCTTCTAATATCCAGACCCAAATTAAAAAACCTTTAGACCTACAAACTTGTATGAATTCCTTGTATTCAGAAAATTAAATATATGAGTAAAGTTAGGAAAAAAAAAAAAAGAGTAAAGGAGAGTAGATAGTAGAGAGTTTATGATTTTGAACGCAGGGAATCCAAATTCATAGAGCTTGTTGATGTCCCTTTTTCTTTTTTTAATTTATTTCTTACACTCAATCCCAAGTAAAGGTAATTATGGTATTTCATGGCTCGATTAACCTAGCCATATGAAATTAATATATGAAAATATATCGGGATAATTATATTAACTAATTTAGTTTGACTCATCTTAGATCTATTAATTTATTAAAAAAAATTAATTTATAAGGCTTTATATAAAATTTCTGTATTTTTACAATTCCAACTAACCCAAATTAAACTCTAACAGAGTAAAAAAAAAAAAACTTACAAAGCTAAATTAATCACTAAACTAGACCAATAACCAACCCCAATCAACCTATAATCACCCCTAATTCGAGTTGCCCTCTTGAATATTCTGTTATGTATTACTCCCTCCGGTCCTATTTATAAGAAACAAAAAATTGTTTCACTGGTATTAAGAAAAACAGTTAATATTAGTTTAACTCATTAATTAGGTTCAAATTTGATAATTGTTTCCTATTTTACCTATCTTTATTTTGCATGGGAAAACGTTATTTATTTTTAAGTGTATTAGATGTAATAATAAATGAAGGGTAAAAAATAAATTTATTATTTAATGAAATAAAAAAATATACCATATTTTTTATATTTTGAAATCAAAAAAATCTCTTTAAATTTTTTTATAAATAGGACCCGAGATAATATTTCCAAAGCGTAACTTTTGTGAATTCCACCTTTCTCTTTTGTCGTATTCAATTCAGCTCCGGGACCACAGCTTCCTTCGCATTGCCAGATGGATACGGAACAGAAGTAATACACGGGAGAATGTGACCGCTGATCACAGTGAAAAAAAAACTTAAATAATCGGAAAATTGGTAAACAAATCCTAGGCTTCACGTTTCCAATTGTTCTTAATTTTTTTTAAAGTATACTCAAATTTAGAAAAATAAATAAAATAAGTTAATCGGTAAATAAAATAAATCTTCTGACACTTATTAAAGTAATTTATTTTCTTAATTCTGAACGCATTCATTGGGCATTGGGGTTGATGCAAGTATTCCTTAAAAAAGTCAACCACCAAAGTCACCGTAATTTTTGAGAAAAATTAGAATTCAAACTTAAATTAAAAAATATTTATATTAATAAATTTGAAGACTAAAAGTTTAAATTATAATTTAAGATTCTAAATTAAAATTTTGATTCTAAAATATTTCAAAATAAATTTTTAATTTTTAATTTTTAATTATAATTTTTTTCTAATTTTTAAGCTAATTTAGTTATGTAATAAAAAAATAATATAAAAATAAAAATATATATGAATCGATTTTCTTTCCTTATATTTATTTTTTAATCTTTTTTAATATAATTATACTATATACAATAATTTATTTACTGTCCAAACTCGATTTCAACATATTAAGAAAGTTCTTTAAATACCCCACTCTCTCTCTCATCCTTGCAACCTTACCTTGGCTTGACTCGCAGGCTCAATTCACATAAAAAAAACAAGCGTCTGCTTTATATCGATGCTCTGCCTCCCTCGCTCTGTGGCTTGTCTGTCTGTCTCAAGACTATGATTCAACTCGAAAGTTTCAATCTTTGGTGATTCCTGCTCCGACATAGTAAAATGGGCAGAAGCAGAAGCTTTCTAGAAGTGAAAGGAGAATCCTTTTTGTCTCCCTCACAACACCCGCCGTACTTGCTTTCGCCGCCCAATGTTGGATCTGAAAATTTCAATCTAAACGACAAGGTCAGTCCAAGCGTACTCTTCATCATCATAATCCTCGCTGTTGTCTTCTTCGTCTCTGGGTTGCTCCACCTCCTCATTCGATACCTATGGAGGCCCCAAACCAGAGACCCAGAAGAATTAGACAATGTCACCGCTCTTCAGGGACAACTACAGCAACTCTTCCACCTCCACGATTCTGGGGTCGACCAATCCTTCATCGACACCCTCCCTGTCTTCCACTACAAAGCCATCATCGGACTCAAGAACCCCTTCGATTGCGCCGTTTGTTTGTGCGAATTCGAACCAGAGGACAAGCTTCGATTGTTACCCAAATGCAGCCACGCCTTTCACATGGAGTGTATCGACACGTGGCTCTTGTCCCACTCCACTTGCCCTCTCTGTCGAGCCAGCTTGCTCATTGATTTCTCCCCCAACAACAATCGTTCCCCTGTTGTTCTTGTCCTTGAATCTGGGAGTGAGAGCTCCAGAGAGATCCTTCCAGAAACAGAGGAAATCGGATCCAGGTCGACCCGGTTGGATTTGAACCACGAATCGGATGAAGTGGTCACTGTGAAGCTGGGAAAGTACAGAAATGTGGATAATAATGGTGAAGGTGGTTGTAGTAATAGTGGTGATACTAATAATAATATAGATGAAAGAAGGTGTTTTTCTATGGGGTCGTTTGCTTATGTGATGGACGAGAATTCTTCGCTTCAGGTACCCATTAGAGCACAAATCAAGAAGAAGCATGTTTTGCCTTTAACTCTAGGACACAGGCCTGCAATGTCAGAATGCGACTGTGAATCGAGAAGGGATTTCAGATTCTCTGGTTTTGATGGAAACAGAGTGGAAAATATTTCTGGGGTTGCGAATTCAAGTTCTGGGATTATTAGCAGAAAAGAGAGTTATTCGGTGTCGAAGATTTGGCTTCGGGAGAAGAAAGAGAAGCCGAATGGGCTTGCGGATTCGTCGAGGAGGGCTGTTTCGTTTCGGTTTCCATTGCAGAGAAATGAAAATTTGAAGGGGAAGAACGGGAAATCTGAGACAAGAAGTACGATTTCTGATATGGATATTGGGAAATGGGAAAATGGAAGAGGAAGTGAGTTTGGATATGATGATGAAAACCAGAGCTGTTATAGTGTAGATTCGCAGTCGATGAGAGCGCCTTCTTTTGCAAGAAGGACTCTGCTTTGGCTCACGGGAAGACAAAACAAGGTTGTTCACTCATCCTCTGTTTCCAGCAATTTCTAGTTTCTTTTATCATTTGAACCAATTTTTTGTCTTTGATTTTTTGATAATTGGATTCCAGATGTGTTATTATGTGTAGTAGATCATAAAAAAAGATATGAATTCTGGGATTTCAAATCCAATACCTTATATCTGCATTCTTGTTTCTGTTCCATTGAATATGAAGCTAGTTCGCTGGAAGAAAATGGTCATAGACATTCTTTTCTTTTCCTCTTCCATCATTTCCCTGTTCAGTTGTCACATAGTTATTGTTTTTTTTTTTGGGTAGATTCAGAATTGTTATCACAATCTAGATATATGACTTTACTTTAACCATGTAAGCCAGGCAGGTCAAACCCAAGCGGTTTTGACGTGTCGAGTTGAATTTGTTAATGAATAGTAGTCTGTAATTACCATACTCTTGAGCAGAAAAAGACGTGTTGAAAAAGTGAACTTTCAGAGAGCCATGAATGCACCTTTATGGGAAGAGGGAGGAGAAGAACTTTGGAAAGGTATGGATGCTGGAAGTTAATTAAAGCTGGGAGAGTACATGGATGGAGTCGACTTTTACCATAATTTTTTTTTGGCTTGAGATTCGGCTAATTGGGTCAGTTGGACCAAATCAGGTTAAATTATTTTTTTAAAAAAATCTTTTGAATGTTTATGTTTTTATAATTATTTAATTATCTTGAATACATGACTTTATAATATTTACTTAATAGAAACGAAAAAGATGCAAGTCCTGAAGGGGAAAAAAGGCATGTGTAAAAGATAAAAATCTAAAATGTAATAATTTGGAGTTTGGAGTATTTTTTTCATTTTAGGAAATTTTTAAAATTGATGTGCTCCAAATGGTTATAGGCCATTTGCTTTGCTTTTTTCTCCCTCTTTTTTAAAGAATATATGTCTGTTATTTCAATTTTTTATTTTTGGCCTTTGATATAAAAAATACACTATTTGTTATCTTATTCTATTATTTAAATGTGGCAATCATACTTTGAATAAGCTTGACACCTTTTAGCTAATTATAATTTGTGAAAAAGTGTTTATAAATTTTTGGTTAAAATTATAAAATAACTTATATATTTTTTTTTATTTTTTACTTTGATCCTTATATATATATATATATATATATTTAACCAAATTAGCTTATATGACACGGTTGAATTTCTTGTACTTTTATATTTTTTTAACTTAACCTGATTTAACTTGGCCAAATAACATTGAACCTCTCACCAGTCAGATTATGCGGACCGTAAATACTCCTAATTAAACAAACATCTAATAGGTGAAATGAGAATTCTAAGTAGAAGTGGTTTCTTTTTTTTTCTTCTGATAAATAATAATAATAACAACAATAATGATTGGATTGAAAAGCTTAGCGGAAATTGCGAAGCAAATGAAATAGCATTGCATTTAATGGAAACATCATTCAAAAGCTAGAAAGAGAAGCCGTGAGGGGCTACGACATAAATGAGGTCACGGGGATGGTTGGATGGTGCTGTCTGGTGTAATTTGGGGCACCTAACCCTTTTCCTTCATGTGCCCCACTCTTAAATGACCACACTTATATCAACCCGAAGAAAGCCCATCACAACTTCAAAAACACGGTCTTCTAATTTTTTCTTGGTAGACCAAAATGGGAACCAAGATGAATTACTTTTAACCCATGTTTAAAAAAATTATATGCGTCATTAAATCAGTACAAGGAGTAATTACAATTTAATGACTCACTTCTGAACTATTTTTTAAATAATATAAAAAATTAAATATCTATTATTTTGCAATTAAAATAATATTTAAAATAAATATAAATATTAAAAATATATAAAAATTAATTAAATTATTTTTTTCTTGTCACAATAAATCTAAATGAAATAGATTGAGTAAAATTCATTAAATATCATAAATTTTTACTATAAAATACAAAAAAACACTAATTTAGACAAAATTAATTTTTCATCGACACAGTACCAAACTTGTTTGATTCTTAACTACTTATTTTTTCTGGTTAAGGGTAAATGGATCAAAATCATGGCCAATTTATCAGTTTTTTTTAGTTAAACTAGCTAATTTGATTCAATTTTTAAACCTATGCCTATGTGTGGGGTTTTTTAAAACCTCATATTCATATTTGTCAAAATCAACAACGTGTATGTCAAATACTTTGATGGAAAAATTAAGGTAAAGAGAAGGTTTGCTTAAAAAAGATTGGGTGTCAGAATTTTCTGAAGGTGGGTTGATCAGTAACATAAGATCATAATGCTTGGGGGATTTGAGCTTGTGTACATGAACAATAGCCTAGCACTTACCAAATTTCTTTTGTCAAATAAGCTAAATTATGTTAGTCAGTCTTCGGATATTTGTAACCTTTTCTCTGTCACTTTCTTCCACGTGTTTTTTCTCATATAAAAGAGCCCGTGAAAGAGACTGTTTTATTGCTACATAATTGAGTTTGTTCCTATCTTAAATAAACTGTGTTAAAGTGAAATTTTCTGGTGAAGTATGGTGCAAATCGAAGGAGCACAGATGGATCGTGATAAAATTGATTTGTGGACTAGCAATTGCCAAATTACAAACGGTTGTGACAAAAAATTAATGATTATTTGTGGTTATTACATGTGTTTGCTGTTTAAGTTAAGAGGATACATACAATACAGCTGAACTATTGGTGGCCAAGAAAATATGATATTTTTTTGATCGAGATTAAAGTGACATGAGAGAAAATTTAAAAGTGAATATTTTTCTGATCATGAAGAATATTCACGTATTATATTTATCAAAAACAAAAATAAGAATTAATACTTTAAAAACTTTATTGAAGTCTTTTTTTTTTTTTTTTTTGCCCTAGTCCCAATCAAGCATTGGAATTTTCAGCACACAACATGTCAATGTCTAATGGGGCATACCATACTTTTTCTTTTTCTTTTTAATTGTTGTGGCTTCATATGGGCGTAACAATCTTTTCTTTCTGTTGTTGTTTATTTGTTCTTCATAAATCTAGCACCTGGGCCATTTTTTATTTAGATGATAATTTTTGGATCTGAAATGCACGAAGAAGTGCAAAGCCCAAACAGGGGCAAAATAGAGAGAAGAGGGACCAGATAAATCAATGAAGATTTTGGACCAAAAAAAAAATAAAAAGAAAGATTAAAAAAAGAGATTATGTGAAAGCCCAGTTCTGTATATTGCCACAGGAGCAAGGTTGTGACGTATCACTGTCCAAGCCATATATTTCCCAGCCCGTGGAGATATTCATATCCTATATAAACGGTGTTCATTAATTTTTTATTACATTATATATATATATATATATATATAACTCTTTTTGATTGGTCTTAACTTTGAACTCTCACATGGCTTGATATATATATATATATATATATATTACAAACAAGGAACATTACAACATTACTACAGTACAAAAGCTATCTTAACTATAACGGAACGAGTATAATGATCAGCAATGACATGTGCTTCTCTAGATACTGATACTATTTTTCCAAAAATACTCCAACATTGATAAGGTATAAGTAAGGATGCAAAATTTGTTGCTGATTGAGTAGAAACCTCAACCCATCTTGCATTGCTAAGAAAAATATTATGAGTTTGCCTTTAAGAAATCTACTATGCGAGACCAATGTCCAAAATTTGGAATTAGCTAGCCAAATCGAAATGCAAACATGACATTTCTTCTCCCTCTTAAGCCACCAAGATTGGATAACAAAAAAAAATATTATTGATTAAGCAGGAATCTGTCATTCCAGAGAGAATGTGATCGTTGGTTGACATTTGAAGTTTGATTAAAATCTGTTCCCTCTATAATCAGATATGTGCCACTAAATTGCCGAGCCATGATAATTATATGAAGTGGCAAGAATAGGGAATTCTCAAATAATCTCTAATTACAACAAGATCAAATGGTGTATAGAATTATACAAATGTTATTGATAATACTTTGTTACTCTTAAGAGAATCACTATTGCAAACAAGTAAAGATATCAGGTGTTGTCAGTTAGTCCACAATTACTCCAATTTAAGAACCAAACCAAATTACTCATACAAATAGACACAATAAAAATATATGATTATATAATTCTTCCTGGTGATCACAAAATTGACATCCATTTTTAATAAAAAAAATGATATCTGTGAAACGTTGTTGCTAAGTGTAAAGCTTTATGTATCAAATGCTATATAAAAACGATAATGCAAAATGGAAGACAAAGCTTCCAAAGTTTATCCCAATTTATACTAGATTGTGAATATGTTGCTTCTACTCAACAATATAATATTTTATATCCATTTTGTTGTAGTATATGAACTTGTAGTTGAACTTGACTATACTACCTAATCACTTTGTCCTTTAATAGAAAAGGTAGATAAAAGATTTTGTTTAGCTACATTCTTTAAGTATAAAAAAACAATTTTTTTTTTAAATATTAAATTTAAAATTTGGAAAAATTATATTTAAGGACTCAAAGTTAAAAAAAAATATTCTCAATGACCTGTTACTATTCTTTTAAGGTTAATTACCATTGATTTTAACAAAAAATAGTTAAATCCAGTGATAACAAGTCTTTCAAAATAAATTTTTTTAACTTTGAGTCCTCCTTTATAATTCTCCCTTAAAATTTTAATATGAGTAATTATACTAATTTCTTTAAATCTAATATATATTGCAAAAGTGAAAGACCAAAGGAAGATGAATAAAAATAAAGAATCAATTAAATAAATGATCAACTAGTATAAGAAAAATGATATCATTTTAATAAATAAAAGAGTAACATAGTTTTTTAATTTGATAATGAATTTTTTGAAGAAGTCTATCATAATTAAAGTAATCTTGGTTATGTCAACCTTTAACTGAGTGAAAACAGAATAAGTATCTTGAGAGTAGTTAATGGCTCCAGGCCATCAACGACAATAATTGACAATTCTTATTATTATAGTGTTTGATTTTCAAATTGAACATAAAAAAAGTGGCCGAATAAAAAATAAATAATTGGTATCGTATTTACTTTAGTTTGTTGAAAAAATATTCACTATAATTTCAAATACAAAATTAGTCTCATATGAGGTATATATAAACTCAATCGCTTCTTATATTAGTTTTATGGTAAAAAAGTGTAAGTTTGGGTTTCATTAAAAATGATTAGTTGTCATTTTCTATTGCAAAGAAGGATGTCTAGAACTTTATGAGACAATGCCAAGTTTGCCAAAGAATCAAAACTGAAAATGTTGCTTCCTTTAAACTTCTACAACCACTAAAGATTTTATTGAAGGCTTTCCTAAATCTTATGGTAAGTCTGTTGTCCTGGTTCCAGTGGATCTCCTAAGTAAAGGAACTCATTTTATGGTTTTACAACATTTATTTTCAATTGAGGGAGTGGCTTAAATTTTCATGGATAACATAGTCAAGACCATGGCTTCCTACAAACAATAGTGACTAATAGAGACTTGATTTTTTGTGAGAAGTTTTAGTTAGAGTTGTTTAAGCTGCACTACATTAAATTACTCTATTACTTAGCTTACCACCCTTAAACTAATAATCAAATAAAAGTTTTGAACTACTACTTGGAATGTTATTAGATGCATGGTAGGGAACCACCTAAAGCAATGGGTTAAGTGGCTATAATTGGCATAATTATGGTACAACACCACCTTTCATCTAGCCATTGATGTGACACCTTTTAAAGTAGTCTATGAAGTGGCTTCAGTAACACATTTGCCTTATTTGGCAAAGGATTCTCTTAATGACTTAATACACAGAAGTTTGCAAGAAAGAAAAACCATCATTCAATCACTTACGCAACATCTACAGAAGTGCAAAATTGCATGATTTAATATGCAAACTAGGGAAGAATAGAAAGAGAATTTCATATGGGCAATTTGATGTATATTAAGATTCACCCTTCTAAAAGGAATACTCATAACAATCCTATATTACACAAGATGACTACTAAACATTATGGACCCTAGCTAGAAGGTACTACCAAGGATTAGCAAGGTGACATCTACATTAGAGATGCCAGAGCACTCTTGGGTACACGTAATATTTTATGTCTCTTTGCTAAAGAAACACATAAAAGAAGGGCCCAAACCTTTTCTAATTTTCTTTCAACTGACAGTTAAAGGCACCTTGCCATGGAACCCAAGAAAATTTTGGTAAGGATGGTGATGAAAAAAGGAAACATACTTTTGGAAACACATTAATAATGAAGATGCAAAATATGAATCACTACCAACTATTCAAGAGCAATTTCTTGAGTTTCCTGAATGTTTCGATCCTTGAAAGTAATGATTCTTTTTTAGCAGGGAGGCAATTGTTATATAAGAGTAGGAAATGAATTAGGTACTAGCGATAGCACTAAAAAGGTAGTTAGTTAATGTACACTAACTAATGTAACTACTTAACTATCAAATGCACCTAAAGAAGATGAATAATTATTTGTGCAATAAAATGATTTTAATGCCATTTTTGAGTTAAAACATGATTAAGATTATTAAATTGAGTAATGCCTATAATGAAATAAATGATCAAGTAGAACAAATGAAAGTATAATTTATAAATTTAGGTTTTAGTATAGTGAATAAGTTTAGTTAATTAGAACCAGTTTTAGTTAATTAAAACTTAACATAGTTAAAACAAAAATTAAATAGGAAAGAGAGAAGATTCTATTAGTTAATGTTGGATTTAGTTAACTAATACCCAATTTGAATAGAACCAGAAACAAAATAAAGGAAAGAGATAAGGAAGAAGAAGGCATCATATATTATCCTTGTTCAAATCTCCTTATCTTACATCTAATCCCTTTGAATTTCAAGGGATTTTTTTCAACTCAATCTAATCTCAATTATATGACTAGGATGGTTTCACACAAGTTTACCACCAATAAAAGATTTTTGCTCACCCTAAACTATACAATACTTGGATTTTATACAGGTTCGTATAAAACTTTTCCTATACAAGGATTTTTTGGTAAGATTACCTTTAACTCACTTTTTCCACACTTAGAAAAAATTTACAAAAAAATATAAGAATAGATTTTGGAACCCTTATAAACAAAAAGGATATAATGGTTGCTCAATAAATGCTCTCTTTGTAAAATATAACCAAGACTAGGACCAAGTAACAAAATAATGGCAGTAGAAGCTTTACAAAATGTTGACTTTACTTTTTTGCAAGTTTTTCTCTTTTCACCTTATTTTTTCTTCTTCAATACATCGCCTTAAATACCTAGTGATAAGGATAGGGCCATTAAAGTGAGCTTTTCTTTCTTTTTCAAATTAACGTCAATGGCTACATGTTCTTCATTGAATGCTTCACCCCTTTTCATCTTCTTTGCAATGTTCACTTTCTTCTTCAATGTTATTTTTCTATGACAGAAAGCTTAGTAAGAAGGTCACAAGAGGAACACTTATTTTTTAATCCATCACTTCTCATTCAATGCTTGAGTGGACGTTTAAAGATTAAGAGTGGCTTCAATCAATATTTTCCTTTATTTTTTATTTTGGCTTTTATACATGGATATGATATAGAGATGAAATCTTTTTTGCATAATACAATTCCATTCAAAATTTTTATAGGAAATTTGACTTTTTATAAAGTTAATCTATTAGAATAAAATATATTAACTTGGTTTCCTTTTTACTTCGTTTTTGCAATGCCATAATTCTCCTATAAAAGACATTCTATAAACTATAACAGTATTTAGCGTATTTCAAAGTTGACTAAGAATGTTGAACAACCTTTTTGATGATGTAAAAAAGGAAGAGCAATATTTGTAGTATAAAACTATGTTGTTGTTTTTTCAAGGGATCATCCTCATAGTCTTAACTAGCATAGTTTAGGGGGAACTTTTAATTTATATCCTCAAAAAGTAAAAAAAGTACTTAAAACTTAAAACTTGAGAATTTTAAATTGTTACTCTTTATTTTAAACCCCTAATGCTTATATAAAGTTTTGTACTAAATAATTTTGTCATCATAAAAAAGGAAGAGATAGTTGACCATAAGATTTAACTATGACTTTAAATTATTTTGATGATAACAAAACTCTTAAACTTAATTTATAAAAGCATTAATTTGAAAATAGTTAAATATCATTTATTGCCTCATTGCTTTAAATGTCACAAAATTTATTTATGTTTTTTAGGCAATGACAATTATATAGCAATGTTATGTTATAAATGGTTGAAATATGGCAGGGAATGGAATTAGTCTCATAGTAAAGCATTTGCCATGTTGCAAGATTTCATCCTTAAGTCAAAAATTTCTAAACTCAAGTATCATGTGTAGTGCCTCTTGTCTAATCCATAAAGAAACAAGAATAATAAAAAAACTCTATAATCTTTGGTTCATTTATAAACATTAATTGAGATAAAGAAATGTTGGTTTTTTTCATGAGCTCTCTTTTAGTGTGTTCCAAGAAGCATAATACTTGAAGCAAAGGAAGGTAATGGGTATAAAATGGTTATTCCATTCTTAAAATACTATTACAGCATTTAATGAAGAAAAGAAAACTTTAGCCTCTACCCATCCTCTTATGAACATGTAATAGAAGATAGAGAGGCAAGCTTTATCTTCTCTCTTTTATTCTATGTCTAGTACAAAGAAGCAAGAAGAACTAGAAAAGAAATTCTTAAACCTTGAAGCAAAAGAAAAGTTAATAAAATACTTTTCTATGAGAGAATTGTGGCATGGAAGAAACAAGGTAAAAAAAAACCAAGTTAATATATTTTATTCAAACTCCCTTCACTTAACTTTATAAAAAGTCAAATTTCCTACAGAACTTTTCAAATGCAATTGTATTGTATCGAAAAGATTTCCTTGTTGTATCATATCCACATATAAAAGCCAAAATAAAAATAAAGGAAAATGTTAATTGAAGCCACTTTTAATCCCTAAAAGCCTATTTAAACATTTCATGAGAAGTAATGGGTTAAGAAAAAAAATATTCCTCTTGTTGGCATCTTACTGACCTTTTTGTCATGGAGAACAACATTGAGAAAGAAAGTGAATATTGCAAAGAAGATGAAAAAGGGTGGAGCATTCAATGAAGAACATATAGCCTTGGGTTCAATCTAAAAAAGATGGAAAAAGCCCACTTGTGAGTAATGGCTCTTTCCTTATCATTAGGTATTTAATACATTGAAGAGGAAAAGGTATGGTGAAAAGAGAAAAACTTGCAAGAAAGTAAAGCCAACATTTTACAAAGCTTCCATTTCTATTCTCTCATCACTTGGTCTTAGTCTCTAGTATATCTTACTAAAAGAGTATTTATTGAACTACCATTTCTTCCTTACATATATTTAATCAAAGCTTCTCATATGCGTACTCCTAAAAATTTTTAAGAAATACCAAGTGCATCTATGCATAAGGATAATTAAAGATTAGAGCTGAGTTTAAAGAATTTCATAGAGTTATCCCCTTAAGGATTACATGTGTTCCCTTCATTTTCCTTTTTCTTTAAAATTGAATTTTTGCTTAAATCTCTTTTTCTTTTTTTCCTCAAAGAGGATAATAGAAAAGATAAAGTAGAAGAGCATAAAGATGCAATAATTTAAAGTATAAATGCTCATCAAACCTTTTTAGCAACAAAAAATAGCAAAGTGTTTTAAAGATTTGGGAATTAGTTAACTAAAAGTAATAATCAATTGACTAAAACTTAGCAAAATATGTAAGTTTCATGTAACTGGAACTAGATTCAATTAACTAAAACTTTAATAAATAGCCAAACAAAATTAAAGTTTCCAAGCAAATGGCATATCATAAGAGTTTCACAATAATGCACAAAACTTAATAAAGGAATAGAGTGCTCAACATATGAAAAATAAGACGAAATTTTTTGTGAGAAGATCTTCAACAATATAATATGTATGATGTTTATGAAATCAAGGTAAAAGAATATTTTCAATTTTAATGCACATTCATAACTTTAAGCATAAGATTATTATTAAACAACCATATTGCCTCTAAGCCATCAAATTCCATGATGAATTTAGGCTTAAAATCAACCTCCATAGAAAAATCCATAAAAAAAATAGTACTTGTAAAATGAAAAAAGTGATGAAAAGTAATGCTTTTTATAGAAACAAAAAAAACTAAATTTAAAATTGATATGCTAAATGAAAATAATATATCATTATTTTACCATACTAAGTGTAATTGATCATGGGCATGAAAGTATTTCTGAAGCATCTTAGAGTCACATAATCCAACATTTTAAAAAGCATATACTATATAGGGACTAATGATTGCTAAAAAAATATGATATAAAAATAAAAAAATATAATTGGCAATTGTAGCATAGTTCCTTAAAGTAGCCTATACCTTAGCATACCAAAATTTTATTCAAAATCTTAACTAGTAGCTTACTTTCTTAAGTAATGTGTTCAAAATTTTTCTTGCATACCAAAATTTTATTCAAAATGCAAAATTTATAGCTCAAGAAGACTCTTGAATTTTCAATGATGACATTGTCTCTAAAATATATAAGTTAAAAAATATATATAGGCAAAAATGAAGACTATATAAGATTAAATACAAAAAATCCTTGTCAATTGTGGCAAAACAAAATATGAGATTAAATACATTGATTTTATACACTAAGAAAAAGCATTAGCATGTTTACTTCAGTATACATCAAGAAGCTCATATCCAATGGCTAACCTAATTTTAACAAGGAAAAACCACCACATAGAACAAGCAATAACTACTAGAACAAGAATCTTTCCTCCAAATGAACAAGAAGATAACAAGCTTTAAGCTTTCCTTCCTCAAATGTAGACAAGGATATTGTGCCAAATCTCCTTCACCATGAACATAAATGAAATAGGGTGTTGGAATCTAAAAAATGCAAACTATGATTCACAAAACATAGAACCTCTATTATCTAAAGCTTTGGCATGTTAAAAGCCTTAAAACGCATTATTTTTGGAAGGAGAAGAAGACACAAGTCAAGATCTTTATGGGAGGATGAACAAATGGCTAGAATTAACTCCAAGATTAATAAACATAGTGTTTTAGTTGCCATAACAGGTGTCATGCAAGTGATGGCTTGATAATAGCAATGACCTAGATTTCTCACAAATGACAGCACAATTCTCACGCCGAATGGAGAGAAGTCAAATGCATGAATTCCATGAAATTAAAGATTTCCCTTAAAAGAAAGGATATTATTAGTCTATTTACCAATATCAGCCATTAGGGGTTCTGACTCATTGTAAAAGCTTCAAGTTGTAATTTCATATTAAATCACTTTTATGGCATTGATTATGTTAAATTTATTTATTTACTTATTGTCTATTGTAGTGTTTTGATCCTTGTGTTTTGACCCATTTTTCTAGGTTTCTCTTAAGATGAATCTCCACCATAAATGTCTTAGGATCAATTTCTTAAAGTTTTAATTTATCATTTGTGATTTTGGGGAAAGTGCTGGTAAGAGAAATAGATTTTTATGAAGTTTTGATGCATAAAATTTGCTTTATTTGATCCATGTTTCATATCACCATAGAAAAGAGAAGGAAATGGGAAAGGTAGAAATACAAAAAAGAAAAATTATAATTTAAGATTTCAAGTTAAAGATATTTATATTGAATGATCTTAAATTTTGAAACTATTCTAAAGGACCACAGAATAACATATTTTAATTTGAAATTCTAAAATGTAACTTTTTGTGCAATTTAAACTTTTTGTTATGGGATCTTTTAAAATAATTTTTAAATTTAAGATCCTTCGGTATAAATATTTTCAACTTAAAATCCTAAAATATATTTTTCAATGTAAAATCATCTTTCTTTCACTTACGGATATAATGAGCTAAGGTGATACTATTTATTTAGATATAGACTATTTGTTAAGGGTTTTGGATGAATCTATTTATAAATCAATCACGTTGCACAAATATAAAAGTTTGAGGTCAATAATTAATTTTTAAAATTAGAGAAGACAAATTGCAAGAATTCTTAAGGTTTTTATTTTTTATTTTTTTACCCTTAAAATTTTAGTACACTTCCACTTAAAATTTTTTTTATTAAAATTGTATTTTCAAATTTAGATACAATCCATTTTATCATGATTAGCTTGTGGGACACCCTAGCATGGTCATAAACCCAAAATGACATAGAAGTCAAAATTTTGCACTAACTTTGAAAATTCATAACTCGGGTTATATAATTTCGACTTATGCAAATTAGGTGGCTATTGGAAGTTTAGGATGTGAACTAGATGCTATAAAAATTTTAGATGAAATTGAGTTTATTTGCCCCATGAAATTCAATGGAATAATACCTAACTTTGGAAAAGAACTCATGTAGCAGACTCTAAATTTTAGAAATGCATATCTTTGGTTACACAACTTCGATTTATGTGATCTTGATGGCCACAAAAAACTTATAACATCAACTATATGCCTGTAAAATTTCATAAGCATCAAATTCATTTGACCCCTCAAAGACATAAAAAAACTATCTGCACTGAGTGAACAATACCAGAACCAACTTGAAATTTTTACAAAATTTTAGAAATTTACAAAATTTTTACAAAATTTTGATTCTTAACTTGTTAGAAAACTTTAATAAGAGTCTAAATGCATGCCAAATTTTAAACTCAAATTAGGTTATTTAGGCCACCTCTAACATATGAGTTGTTTAGGCCAAATTTAATACTCACTTTGAGTTCAATTTGAACCATTTGTACTTTTTTCCAAAATATTGACAGAATGCAAAAACTTAGTGTAAGTACATATTATGGAAATGGATTTGTGGTATTATTGTTGTGCTAATTCTACAAGTACATAGGTTGCATAAGTAATAATAAAATAAGTATAGTATCATTCCCTTGATGAAGAAAAATTAACTATCAATTGTTGAATTTTAAATCCTATTATCTAAATTACTTAATGAATTTAAAATTAACAAACAAAAAATTAAGAGTAACAAGCTTCACTAAGCAAAGACTGAATTAAAAATGAAAAAAGTTCTAGAATTTGAATCCTTTATTTACATCATAAGTGTCACTCAGAATGAACTCTTATTTTGCTAATATAGATGAAATTTCATTTCGAGATAAATTACAGTGTTCATATTAAGCATATATCTACCATTGTGATCATACACTTAATGCAAAACCATTACATACAACGAATTAATGCAAGTTAATACTTACATATTGCTTAGATACAACTCATATCTTTATACGATTGTCATATAAATCTATTGCTCTAGTGATTTATACTTCGATTGACCTCTTAATTCTCTCACAATATATCAAACAAAATGATGGCCAACCATTCATTAATAAGAGAAAAATAGTAATAAATTAATTCAAATAAAATTATCATAAGAGCATCCTAAGTTCAACTCAATTAGTAAGTAGATTCATTTAAATTCTAGATCTAAAATCTAGCTACTTATAATATAAATTAACAAATAAGAAACACTAAAAATGAACCAATCTATAATCCAAATGTTAAAGAAAATAGTAAAGATGAAACTAATGGTTAGAGTTTGGCAATCCTTTGATAGAAACTTCATATTTCTCCTGGATCTAGTAGATTTCCATAGCTTATCTTTAGATTGTTGTTTCCTCCATTATGCTTTTCTCTTTCTATTCTCTCTCCTTCCTTTTAGGTTTCATAGTTTTCCTTATAAAATCACACTCTATTTTGCCATATGTGGCCTACCCCTATTGGTCTCTAGTCTTTATTTTGCTTCAAGGCCTTCACACATGGTCATATAGAGGCACACGACCTATTTGCATGTTTGTGTTTAGCAACATGGCTTAACTGTGTTGCTTGTTGTAAATGGGTGTTTTTCTATTGAAATTCTCATCCTTTCCCCATTCTATGTGTTCCTAATTGAATCACATAAAACATACATAAAAATCACATAATTTGGATTCAATCACTCAATTTCATCTATGGAAAAACATGCATATTTTACATTCATCAAGTACATTTTGAACTCATGGTTCATTGGTTTGTCGATTCTTTTAAAATTTGAATATATTTCAAAGAAATATTATATATATATATATATATATATTCTTGTATTCACCTTATATAATTGCTTCCTTCAATTTTTTTTTTCAAAAGATTATTTTGTTCTTATAAAAAAATTAGTTTGCTTTTTAGTGTTGAACTAATACAAGCTTAAAAACATATATTGATAATAATGCGCATCTTATGCATATGATTGTAGGTGCATGTATTGTTTGATTCAAGTGTGGGCAAAAAATCTTACATCGGAAGAAAATAGAATAGGCGAGAAGTATATAAATGGATTGACCTATAAACCTAGTACTTTAAAGTTTTGGGTTAAGAAGTGATGAGAAGTGGTGTCAACTAGGTCTAATCATGGGTTGAATTCATTTGAAAATGGATGGGACCTTGATAGGTATATAAGTTTTAGAATTGGGTTGGCTCAATATTTTCTTCCCCAAATTTAGTCTATCCTAATTGGCTTTAATATTTTTTTTCTTTACATAAAAGAACTTTTGAATATGAGCATTACCATCTATTTTTTATATGAATTAAGTGTAGTTTTTTTTTAATATTTTTGCAATTAAAATTTGTAATTAAAATATAATAAGTGTATGGTTCTCTAATAATATCGTGATAAGTTTATAGTCTAATTAGAGAATCATACAATTATCTACAAATATCATATATTTGTCATGATATTACTAAAGAATTATAAACTTGTCATGTTTTCATTTAAAAATATGATAATAAATATATAAGGAATTATATATAAATTTTTCCTTTTCTATACCTATGTTTTACCGTTAACATCAAAGAAATTTAATATTATGCACAATTTGAAAACAAAAAATGTTAAATAGTAGGTAACATTACTCATTAAAAAATCGTGCTGAAGAAATATGAAAGAGTTGGTAGTTAGATTCTGTTTTAACATGTGTAATCCAAATATTATGCTTAATTTGGACGTGGATAACATGCTAACATTAAGGCTAAAATGTACAGTTGGAAGTTCAAGTGAATCATGACTGGCATATCTTTATGCTGAAATTGTAGCTATAAAGTCTTTTCAGAAAGAGACAAATTTGATATCAACTTAATTAGTACCTATAACCGTTTGCTAATATTAGTATTATGTCAAACCTGTGGTATTTTATGAATAGTATTCATGCCCTAAGTTCCAAAATTCATGGGCACTTTTTTCCCTAATCAATCAAGTTATTATATTCTACTTTTTTTTTAATTTCTTCTCCTTTGAATTTTGTTAAGAATCTATAATATTCTACTTAAATAAATAATATTTTACTAGCCTCGCTCTTAGAATTTTATTTAGAAAAATGGAGAAATTAAAAACTAAGTTTAAAACTGTAGTTTAAGAAACCAAAAAAAAATGCAAATTAAAAATCAAATAAAAAATTATTGAACTCCATGCAAATAGAAGCTAGATCTCTGCATAGAGGATTTTATTGCACCATGTGCAATAATGCCATTTTGGCTTTTTTATGAAATTAAAAATTATTACTATAGTTAAAATTTTTAAAATATAATATTTTCTTACAATTAAAATTTTTGTTCTCTCAATCACAATTTTTAGATACCTTCCGTCGTTTTTAATCCCTAAAAAAAAAATGCTAAAATGACGTTACTACACATGTTGCAATAAAATAATTACAGCAAAAGATCTCTGCTCATGCAAACACAATTCTTTAGAAATTGCTTACATTGAGTTAGAAGTTGAAAGTGGACAATTCTTCCTCAAATTAGAAATAAAACGTTCAAATTAAACAAATAAAAATAATAATATAAAATAATTAATATATGAAATGTTGTGAATTAAAATTTTTTAATATTATAACTAATATAATAAAAATATTAATTTGAGTTGGGTCAATTTGCAAAAAAAAAGTCCAATCCATTTTATATATCAAACTTTTTAAAATAGACCTATTCTTTTAACTAAGTTTTATTCTCCAAACTTATATATGTTTTATTTGGATCCAGTGGAATTTTTAACTTACGATAAGTCTACTGTTAACTCTACGATTATACTTTCATACAAGTCTCACGATAAGTCCAATAAATAAAAAACATTAATATTGAACTCAAGTCGAAGCAAAGGGTAAATTATACGTTCGATACCCCACGGACTATTTATAGCTGACGCCCATAATATCCCTCATAAATCATTAATAAATTATTACAAGTCTGATGATCGAGAGAAATAGGTTCGATTCGCATACATGTTAAATGAAAGTAAATGAGTCGATATGGGCATATTTATGGTTGTCATTCTCTACAAACTTCCAGGCTGAGCTATCTAATCTTTTTGGCCATCACGTGTTTGTATGGACTTTTATGCTTCATTTTATACAAGTTATAGAGTTCTTTTTCAAAAAAAATAAAATTACGACTAATTTCCTTATCTTTTGTAACAATTTTAAAATCGTGTTTGCTTGTCACTTCTGATTGAAAAATAAATGTCAAACTGATTGATGTATGTGCCAAAAAGTCAGAGAATGGAGGGGTGATTTATGCTTTTCATGTAATAGATAGGCTAAAGCGTAGAGCTATCAAGGGGGACCGCATATATGAGTGGGTCCATCATAAATCCCGAGTTAAATAAGTCAAGATTTACAATCTGGATAAAAAATAATTAAAAAAATTCTGAATAGAACAACCAGATCCATTAAAGCTGCACACAGGTCCGGTGCAAAAAACAAAACAATTAGGTAGGGCCCTGTGAAGCCCAGCATATATATAATATTAAAAAAAAAGTTTTGGGACCTAAATGAAAACAATTTTTAGGGTTATTTGGTAATTTTAGTAAAATTTTTTTAAATATATCTTATAAATTATAAATAGTTAAGGGTCAAGATCCTTGCTAGGCTTATTTTAAGTATGACTGTATCATATTTAGATAAGAGAAGATGAGACGAAAAAAGTATTTTTTTTAATTGAAAAAAAAAACTCAAAATTGAGATAATAAAAGTGCATTTTTAAAAGAAATAAGTGGGCCTAATCTCCTTTGCATCACATTCATTTCAAAAAATTATCTAAAATAAAAAAAGACTCTAATCAAATCACTAGATTTTAAGTTATAGCTTTTTGAAGTTTTACTCTTTATTTCTATCTTTTCTTCCTATTTCCTTTATTAGGCTAATGGTTTTTCATTTTTGCTTTTTAGATTTTGTAAAAATGCATCAAAATGAGTGGTCATATGCTTAAGATGGTCAAATAATTATAAAAATATAAGCCTTTAAATTTTTAGGATACTTTAAAACAAATACAAAAACTTGATTAGGCATAACTACTTAGCTTAACCTAGTTTAAGGCCAAGTCAAACCTAAGCTGCAAGTTAGTTTTTTTCAACTTGGTTTAAATGGGATTGGGCATCAAGCTGAGCTAAAATCTAACTTAGTGTAACCCTAAGATTTATCAATAAAAACAAAACTACCACATCCAACACAAAAAAGCAAAGGAATAGTAGCAGATCTACATAGAATAACCAAATCCAAAGCATTGAAGCCAACAGGACACACACACAAAAAATACCTTAAGGAATTAAAGATCAAAAAATGAAAACTTATCTTGAATTCTTAATTAGAAGAGCTGCGCTAGTAATCAAACTCAAAGGAGTAAGGTTCAGGCATTTCTCTCTCTTTCTCATAGTGTGGAAGATAAAGATTGTAACTTTTACATCATGTTTGGTTGGATGATAGAATTGGGAAGAGAATACACTTTGCGGATAAGTAAGATAAAAAATTATTATTATACCTTTATTTTTTAAAAAATAAATTAATGATTAAAATAATAATTTAATAGGTAAAGTAATAATTATAATGACATAATAGATATCTTAGTTATAATGTAACTTGCAATATAATTGAAATCTAATTACATTACAAGTATCCAAACATGGTATTAGTGTAAAAGACAAAGGCGTTGCTCTCTACCTTTCTCAATGCTTAAATGCAGAGTTGACGACGTGGAGTCATGGATACTTTTGTTGCTCTTTTTCTTAGGCCCCGTTTGGAACTCAAAATTAGGGTGTGGGAAGCTGAAATAGAAAATAAATTCCAACTGAGCTTGCGTTTGGTTACCATCAACTGCAGAAAAGTTTATTCTGAAGGTAGCTTCAATTCCGTCAGTCGATAGAAGATTAGTTCCATCGAGAGGGGGATGTAAAGTGCATAATGCGATGGGAAGCCAAAAGAGAAAGACGAAAATGTCCCGGATCCAAGCTAATATTATTTCATCACATTAGGTTTGTGCTTGACAACACACTCGTGCAAAAACCAGAAGCTTCATAGAGTCAATGGCCTAAACGGAGTCAGCGTCTTTACATCGTGCCATAAGCTGAAGCCATGTCTCCTGTCTATGTCCTTGGATCCAAGATCGACGTTGTGCTTACCCAACGTTAGCAACTGCCTGAAAAGAAGTTCACCAGCGATGGACACACAGTGATTCATTCTACCTAGTCCTCGGAAATGCACCCACCCTCCTAAACCCACTCGTCGATTTTTGCAGATGCCTTGCTAGGGAAGATACTTCGATCTGGTTTGTTTTAGGGCTCCTTTAAGCCAATGTTAAAATGGTCTTCTAAGCATTATTATTGTCCTTTGAGGCACCATTTGTTGCTTACCAAACAACACAAAAGCAAAGTAATTTCCTATGCTTACAAGCATAAACCAAACATGCTTACAATAAACATGATTCCATTCTCTTTCCATTTCCTTCCCCAAATTTTTTTGGTTCCAAACGGGGCCTTAATGCTGAAGAACGGAGATAGACAACTACTAGATGACGATTGAGTCTGACGCAAGAAGGGAAAGTGTGAGTGTTAAAGTGGGAATTGAGATACTAAATTTGAGTCCAGTTGTAGTTGCTAGACCATGGTTAGTTGGCAAGTCAGCTAGCTGGTTAGGTTAAGAGAACATATATGTATTTATATTAAACACTAGTCATTTAACTTGTGGGCTAAATGGGTTGGATCAAGAATACATATGCTACTATATAAGTTTAAAATAAAATGCAAACCTAACCAACCACAATGATAAGTTAAATAGGTTAATTTAACTTAAGTTTAGACCCATCGATGATTTAATTTTTACAAGAAATAAAATTTCAATTAAAAAAAAGAATAAATTGTATTCCCTCCCTTGAAAATTATACAAATTTTTCATTTATTTTTTAAAATAAACACTTTAATTTAATTTTAAATTTTCTAACCAAAGACGTTTTATTAACTTATATATATTGAGTATCTTTTTTTCAAGAATTAAAGACTGTGTTGTTTTGTAATATAAATACCTTTACTTTTATTCTAGGTTTTTTTTTTTCAAGAATTAAATCTAAATATATACAAATAAAAATAATTTTTTTAGTAGATTTAACAAAATTTTAAACAAATTATCATTTATAAACCAATAATTAGTGTGGCATAATTATTTCATGTGAAAAGATAATAATTTTGAAGTTCTTCTTCTTTTTCTTTTATGCAAATTAAATAGTTCATATTTAATCATTACATAATCAAAATTTCTAACTTTGTATAAAATTTTTTATATACTAGATTTAATTTATCAATGAATCAAATTTTTAATATTAGTTTTATATAAATATAAATTCAAATAATATAATTTTTATTATCAAATTTATTCACCTAAGTTGCTCACTAAGATATTTTAATTAAAAATATATATACTTAAATTAATATAGAATATATTAGTAAAACATTTAAAAATAAATTAAAATGTATTGCAAATTTTAATTATATATATATTTAAAATAAAAAAAGTCCATATATTTTTAATAAAATTTAGGAGTGCAGGTATAATTTATTTAAGAAAAAACCGACATAGCGACGGTCGACAACCGTAACCCGTGTACCGCCCCCTGATTCCCTCTCTTTGATCCCTAAGCCAATCTGTATTCTTCTCTCCTTCTCTCTCTCTCTGATCCCTAAATCAATTTCATTCCCACTCCTCCGTCAAAGTCTCACCCATCCAAATTATCTTCCTTCCTCATCAATCCTCCTCCTCCTTCTTCTTCCTCTTTAATCTTAATCCAATCCCATGCCGCCTACTCCTCCTCCTCCTCCTATTCCCCACCATGACCAAAGCCAACCAAAGCCAAACCCCAAACTCCTTTCCCTCCTCCTTAAAGCCATAATCATGACCCTTCTCACCTCCCTCTTCTTCCTTTTCCTCGGCTTCGCTGCCTTCGTCCTCCTCCATCTCTGCTTCATCGGCGGCCTCGTCCACCGCGTGCGCTCCCGCCCGACCATCCAACTCGGAGCTTCCTCCAATGGGATCGCGCCTCGTGACGTAAAGAAGCTTCCCCACTTCCGGGTTGCCAGCGGGACCGAACCCGGATCCGAAACCCAATGTGTCGTCTGCTTGGACGGCTTCCGGAGCGGCCACTGGTGCAGAAAGCTCACCGGATGTGGCCATGTGTTCCATCGGAGTTGTGTGGATACGTGGTTGGTGAAGGTGGCTGCGTGTCCTACGTGCAGGACGCCTGTTCGATTGAATTCAGGGGATTTAGGTTCGGCTCTAAATGTCGAAAGAGAGGAGGCTATGCGATTTCGGACGTCCAGTAGGAGTAATGCTATGAGAATTTTTTAGCTTGTAAGTTGGATGTTTTGAATTTTTGTACTATGTAAGGTTAATAAGTTTTTCCTCTATGTATAGTATGATATACGTATTTCTTCTTTTAAATTTTTGTTTTACATTTCTCTTGGATTTGGGTGGTTATCCGCTTATATATATAGGTATGATTTTGCGTCTAAAGGATAGTGATAAAAAACTGATTCGGTAGTCTTTATTGCTACTTTAGTGGCATCATAATTATGCAACACCAACGATGAAAAGTATTGAGCATTTGTTCTTATATGGTTAAATATTCTATTAGTTTTAGGATAAATCTTTCAGCTGAAGTTTTGGGACAAAAGAAGTTTCTTTATGTGTACATGCAAATTACAAAGACACTCTTCCCTCTTCTCTGGAACCAGAGCTCAACTTATCGCTCCTTTTTCCCTCCTTTTTTCTCCAATCGCATCTCTGCTATCTTTCACCATTGGAATGAAAATTCCACTCATGCAACTTATGATTGCCTAGATAGTATATTAGTGTGTTTGATGCTTAGAGCAATGGATTGCAGGATGCCTTAAAATTCTTACCAATTCTCATAGAAAGGTGCCGTTAGCTGACAATTTTTTTCCCAAAAAACTTCTAAATTATTACTTTCTCCTGAGGAATTATCTTGTTCCACAGCCGCCAATTCTCTCTTTTACTTACTCTAATCTTTATGCCATTCGCCTCAAACCTGTAGCTTTTGAAATATCTGTGTAATTCCCCAGAGGTTGCATGGAAGACTTCACCCTCAGTTTAGGCATCGTCTGTGATAAAAAACCTAGGGTCTAATCTAGGACTCATCTGTTCAACATAAAATTTCTTGTTGAGTGCTTTTGGTTTTTAATTGTGATTGTCTGACAATTATTGATTTTTTCTTTTTTGTCAGTTATTACAGTAAGTAATATTTTTTCAACCTTGTCCAGCTTAAAACCCCTCCTCCGGCAATCTTAAGGCTATATTTGGGAGTTTATGAGGGAATGGAATGGGATGACAAATAATAAAATGAAATGGAATGGCAAGGACTGAAATGGTAAGTGATGTGACATTCCGTTGTTTGTGAGTTTAATGAAGGAAAGGATGAAGTTATTAATGGAATGAAATGACTTATAAATTATTTTTTCAATATTACTTTTATAATTAGAATGTGACTTGAACAACTTTGTAACTTAAGAGGATATAATTGTATTTGTACTCCTTGTCCATTCCATTCCATCCTTGACCCTCCAATTTAGAAAGACACAAAAGTGGGAGCTTTGGATGGCAATGAGTGGTTTTTGATGTCATCCCTTGCTATTCCACTTCAACCTTAAAAACTCCTAAACAATGGCGTTACCTACTTTTGCTATTTCATTTCATTTCTTTCCATTCCATCCCTTGCCATCCATCCAAAAACACTCGTAGGGCATGCTTTTTCACATCAGTTTGGTGCATTTAGAATTTATTTCCCAGAGTGCTTCCAGAGGAATTGACCCAAGTTGATGAGGAGAGAAATTATCTTATCATAACCACCTGAGCTAACCCCTTTTGGTGACAATTACTGATTATAACTTGCAGGACAAATGCTCAAGCTTTCGGGAGTATTACTATTTGGTCCATGGTCCAATGCAGGGTCTGCCTAATTAATCATCTCTAGAAACTGGTTAGAGCATTTGGTTAACCAGATTGTAAGGTGTAGAAGAATGGATAATAATAGAATTTCTGGCCCTTCCATCTCACTTTTCTTGTTACAAGAGAAGGTTGCTTCTTAAAAGAGTATTTTTATGCCATTCTTACCGGAGCATGTGTACTTCTTTATACTCTTCGTCTTTTTTCTGTCGAGGTCTTACTGTTATGTGTTTGTAGTGGTAATCCTCTTTACTGTATTGGCACATCAAATTGATATTCAATTTTTTTTCCCACTTGTTGATAAGTGATAGCTCATGCGGCAACTATTTTAGCAGGGGGGCAACCGAGCAACTGACTGCATTTTTGGAATACATCTATATCTCACGTATGTTGAATTATGATTCTTTTTTTTTTTCTTCTTCTTTTTCCTTTTTCTGAATGGTCTTCTGGAAATGAACATAGCACTCCAAAAATCAGTTGGTTGTTGAAATAATGGATTGATCCTGACAGTAACTGATTATTGTTTGGGTACTGTACTGAAGTCTAAGCACCATTTGCTTGCTCGCAGGTGGTTAATGTGAAATACATTTTATTGTTCAAATAGCTTGCTTCATAATTCATACAAGAAGTTTGTTGCTGCATTTTTTTTTTCAGTTGGTTTGGTAAGGCTTCTTGAAGATGTATGTTAAATGTGTCTCCATGGGTACAAACAGGCTATAGTTAAGTGGGATCATTGATATTTTTACATGAATTTATGGGGTTTGCTTGAGGCAAGTCCAAGTTTTGTACTAATCTCAATTATAATAATATTATATTAGCTTTTATAGACTACGCTTTCCAACTATTTGTATTTTCGCTTAATTGACTCTCCATTGGAAGATGCAAGTAAAATGAAATATCAGTTTAGGGATTTATTTCTTCTTTATATGCACAACCAAATTTTTGTAAATTTATGATAAATTGTTCTAATGTGATTAATTTTTAGCTGTCTGGCCTATTTATCTTACCTTAAAAAGTATACACACTCTCAGGAACAAAGGAATTTTGAAGTTCTTTAGTGATAGATTCCTAGTAATTTCTTGTCATATATCCTCCCATTGTTTCATCCCTGGGTCCCATTTTCACTCCACCCAGTTCTTCAGATCCGTGCAAAATCCATTGTATAAGGGCTAGCTTAGAATGGCATTCATAAGCTTTCCTAATCTGAGTTGCAATCACTGATTGGTAGGCAGGTTAGGTTATGTTATTGCTTCGCCTAACCTGTTCCCACAAGTCCCCTCTCTTGCTTCCAGGTTGTTAACCCATCGCATGTGAGAGAGAAGAATTTCCCTGGAGGGAATCGAGGACTAGTGGGAATGAAAGAATTCGTGGGGGCTTAAAATTTTGATGTCAAATGCATGAGGCATTTGATGGGAAGGTGGTTGTGGCAACAATGGCGAACTTCTCTGCACAGTGACACCATAAATGAGGCTTTTAATATAATTTTAAATATACAAGTTAGTGTTTTAAAAAAAAAAGTGCGCTTTTAAAACTGCTTAAAGAGTTTTAATTCATGTAAAGTCTATGATACTCTGATTGCAATACTTGAAAAATTAGGAGAGAAAAAAAAGAGGCCTTCAAAATGTCCTTTTGGTGTCGTGAATTGTTTAACACTCTAGAGGGATGGCAGACACATGGGTAATGCTTGGTCAGGGAAGGACCACTCGACTATTTATTGGATACGCAGGTAAAGAAGAATGGTTCGCTGGATGTAGGCTGCAGAACGATGGGGTATATAGTGATGTCCTTCGTTTCTATACTTCTACGGGACTAACTTATATGTAGTTTTTTTTTTAATATTTAATTAAAATATAATAAGTATATAATTTTCTAATAATAATATGATAAGTATATAATTTAATTAAAGAATTATATAATTGTTTATAAAAATTATATATTTGTTATATGTTTTTCACATTTTAATTAAAGAATCTAATAATAAAAATTTAAATAATTACATATAATTTGTTCTTTTTTAAAGGATGGTTGCTGATGGCGGGTTTCTGTCAACAACTTGTTTGATCCATCTTTTTTATTTCAAAGGGGGTCGCTTGATGGCGGGACTGTGTCAACGAGCTTCGCATCCAGCGGTCTCATTCAATTGGAGTTAATAGCTATTGCAATTAATGATGGTATACAGGACATTCTGAATTTCTACGTAACATGTCTAAGTGTGTGTTTGGATTAATGGCCGAACAATCTAAACTATATTTGAAACAAAGCAATGTGATTTTTTACCTTTTCACCACCAAATCAAACATGCTGTAAATCTTCTGGTGTGTAAATTCCAGAGGCAGCTATTTAATAGTATATCTTATTACTACAAATATTTAAACAAATTTTAAGAAATCAGTATAAATCAAAGCCCGGGGTTTCCCAGTATTGTCTGTGAGAGGGAGAGTGTATTACTCGCAGTCCAGTATCACTATTGTTCCTCCCTGATCAGTACCATATTTCCTTCGTTTAGAATTGTCGTGATAATCCACAAATTACTGGCGTTGAACATAAGCAATGAAACCTGTTTACACATCCATAATTTATTACTTAATAATATTAATTCCAGAAATCATAGAACAATTCAAATAAATAGAAACCAGATCCTCATTTGCATGGAAATAAGTCATCGTTGACCTGTTTAACAAATAAAATACAATTTTTATGAGTTGCTATTGCCCAGCCGTCATTGGCATCTAAACATTGCGAGAGTCGCCAACTTTGGCTTTGGTTTGGACATGGTCTGTACATCTGGTATCAAAAAACGTTTTTATTTTCTTTTTTTTTTTAAAAGTATATCTTTAACAGCAATCAAACAAGGTAGAAGAAGCCTATCATCAGGTGTCTTCTTTGTTTGCCTAAGAACCTACAAATCTTAATACCAATCTCAATCTTTATCGAACCAAAAACAATCAATCATTCCAACAAAGAAGGCCCGAGAAAAATTAAAATAGAAAGAGCGAGAAAATGTGCGGAGGAGCCAAGGTCCGCGATGTGTTCTGGTGTTGTATCTCCCCTTTGAAGATCGTCCTCGACTCTCTGAAAATTTTCCTGAGAAACAAACGGGTTTTCTTTTGTATTTTTTTCTTTGCCTCCATCCCTCTCTCCTTCCTCATCTTCTCCCTCTCCCTCTCCACCTACTCTCTTCGCTCCGAAATCTACCATCTGGAAGCCGTCGCACTCCTTGCACCGACCCGATTCGAGGCCCGACACGTATGGAAGGAATCTCGCGAAGACGCCATCTCCCTCCTCCGAATCAAAGCCATCTTCTCCATCCCCAGCTTCCTCCTCTCCCTCGTCACCGCCGTCTCCGTCGTGCACGCCACCTCCCTTTCCTATAATGGAAAAGTTCCGACTCTGCAATCGGCCGCGACGGCGGTCAAGCAGAATTGGAAGCGTCCGTCGATCACCACAATCTTCATCTACGCAATCTTGCTTGCGTTCGCTCCACTTCCACGGACATTCGCCATTCTAGCGCCGTCGCCGGAGCTGAGACTTCTGGTTCTGACGGTCGGGTCGGGTATAGAGGTATACCTGATGGCGGTGCTGAGTTTAGGTCTGGTGGTGTCGATCGAGGAGGAGAGATTCGGTTGGGAGGCGATTCAGGTCGGGTCGGGTTTGATGGCGGGGAGGAGGTTCTGCGGGTGGGTGTTGTCGGGTCTGTTCGTATTGGTGTCGGGTTTGATCCGGGGGAAGATGGAGATGTTGATGGAGGGTCCGATTTCGGCGTCAGAATTTCTATCGGCGATCGGCGTGATGGGTAAAATGGGTATAATATGTTCATATGGGGCGGCAGTGTTATGGAGTTACGTGGTAACAACGGTGTTGTACTGCGAGTGTAGGAGACGGCATGGCGTTAGAGAACTTGAGGACGAAGACGAAGAGACGGATGCTTTGATGCTGTAATTTTATTTTATTTTTATTATTTCTGGTTTGTCGTGGGGTTAAAAATTTAATTATTCTTTTCTGTTATCAGATTTAGATCCAACCAAAGAAGGAGCTAACTGGATTCATTTGGGCGGGTTGTGTTCCATTTTTGTAATTTTTTTAAAAGCTTAAATTTATTTCATGTCCTTATTAGTTCTATGACTTATACCCTTCTTCTTTTATTTCATCTTTATTTTTTCCCAAAAAAACACAAGAAAATAGTGTCTAAAATTAAACGTGGTTTTAGGCCTATTTATATTAGGAAAGTATGGCATTCACCTTGCTTTTATTGCGATTGGAGATTGTAGATACCAATAACGGTCTTTATTGCATGACTTTTTTTTTTTAAGTAGATTTAAATTGTTTAAATTTAATTTAGATGATTTAAATTTAAAATTTTATTGTTTAATTAATTAATTTTTAATAAAATACAAGATGAGAATTCTGTTTGATAAAAATTTGAAATATTATTATTGTCATGTATTTTGTTTTTTTAAATAAAAATAAAAAATAAAAAAATTTAAAATCTAAATCAGATTTTAAATATTAAAATTTGGGTTTGGCTTGTTAATTGAATCAATCAAATTAAAACTCAACATAAAACTCATTTCAATTTTAAATATTAAAAGTTAATGACATGTGAACTCTCATATCAATTTATTGATCAATGTCCTCTTTAATAAACTTCTCAAGTGTTGGCCAAAAAAAGAAAATAAAAATTCTCACCAAGACCTCAAGATGAAGTTTAGAAAAAGACATAATGAACAGAAAAACAGTATAACAAAATGTTTAGTTAAAGCTTTTCATATTTGAAAGTCACTAATAAAAAAAGAAAGGACAATGTATTATTTTTAATTAATTTTTAAAAGATCTTTTAAGGTTATCTGTTCTTTTATTTTTTATTTTCTTATTTAAACATGTTTAAAGGAGAAAATGTTATGGTATGAAATTCTAAAGACAAAAATCAGCAAAGGAACCTCTCTTTCGAACAGAGAGAATCACTGCAAAACCATTTCGTTCACCAATTGCCTCTCTATGAGGCCAAAGATAATTTAAGGTCTACAAAACAAGTTAAAAACCAAAAGTGAGAAAAGTATTGCCAATAACCAAACAGGACCCATGCATTACAAAACAAAACAAAACAACAAAATATCACATCTTTACCTAGCAAAGTCGTTATTCCGAATCATTAGTTGGTCTCTCCATCTTCTTTAGATGCTTGATCGTTCTTATGCAACAAAGTCATCCATTGCGGGTATTTTCGATTTCTGGTTGATAGCTCCCTACTAGGTGTTTCTACTTTTGCTTGCTTGGCCTATATCTCCTTATGATGCCCTCAGGCCCAATTGCCTATTCTTTTCTGGCCCATTATGTGTGACAATTCCCACTTCTTCCGACACAACTTTGTTGATGTCAGCAAACTGTTTTGCCAGCTTTTGCTAGAAAAATTGACTTCCATGTTGGTAAAAAATGAATTCAACAATATGCCCTGTTATATCAGAGAGTTCAAACTTCCCATAATTGATAGAATTAAGTTCCTTTACCAAAATTTGCTTCTTAGGGTCTTCAAAATTACTTCCCCTCTATCCACAATGAAATCATGTATGTTTGCCCCTCGTTGGAGGTGATAGAAGGATGCAACTACCAAGTGGGGAAATGCATAAATGAAATTGACCTCCACAATAAAGGAGTTTTCAGAATAACCACTTCTAGTCATTCCCATATTTCTTGAACTAGGAATGGTTAAGCCACCATTTACTAGAGACTAAAATTTTAGATCATCTAAATAAGCATTAAAAACTAAATTTGCGATGCTGAATGATTTTGCTAAAGAGCAATAGGATATGATTTATCGAGAGGTTGGGGATAATATTGCACATTAAGCATATCAACATAAGAAGGTTGCAATGTTAATCCATGTTGCCCATAACATTTACTTTGATATTCGAAATTGCCTACATATGGAACCCCTTCTTTGGATAAAACACCATCAGTTTGACCAATAAGGTTTGGACCAAAAGTGGCTTCAAATTGTCATCCTTCTTCTTTGTGTCTTCTGTCCTATACATTAAAATGCTTTCAATTTGTGCTCCTCTACATGTATAACTCCATTCATTAATATATCATGCTTCATATATTCAAACTCCACAAATTCTATATGATGTAAGACATTACATAAAGTCGTACATTTAAATTTCTAGCTATAAACAACTAAGGAAGATCTCCAAATTGACAATTTTTCATTCCTCAATTACTTTCGCCTCAACACTTTCTCTAAGACATAGTTATGAACAGTGGTATACAATTCCAATTGAAAGGTAATGTGACACCATGATTTATTAGCTCCATACTATCATATTGAAAGTTAATCTCACAAGAATTTCTACAACTCTAACAATAGAAAATAAAAATAATACATTTTTTGACGTTAAGTAAGGCTCGAAATTTACATTTCATGCTGCGTGAGCCATATGAACCCATCCATATCCTCCTCTATTTAAAATGCACCAATACAACTTATATACCTCATAAAATAACTCATGGACCATGGATTTGGAGGCAAAGACCTGAAAAGTATATTAGTCTTGAGTTCAACTCGACAAATTACTAGTGCAGCTTTTGAAGATCATGATTAAATCTAAAAAAATTGAAATCAAGCAATCCATAACTTTTTAAAAAGCTCTTGATGTTAACTTTATAGTACAAATAATTTGAAGCCATGAAAACATCATTTGGACCATGTTTGACAACAGAAAAGTGACATAGGTTAGACTGCCCAATGTTTCTGATATAGTTTACTGATATAAATTTTAAAAATTCATAAATAATTTCAAAAAAATAAAATTCGGGAAAACTATATTAATTTAGAAAGTTACAGATGTTAACTAGAGGGAAAAAATAATTCTAGATTAATTCAGAAGCCTTCAAATCCTAAAAACTGATGGAACAATAATTGAGGTCTGACTGACTTGAAACTTCAAAAAATTAATTTTTCCTCTACAGACCTCTAATTGAGGTACTTCTAATTATTATAGGTCATTGTGAATATCTAGTTTTTTCTTGTAAACTTTTATAATCATTGGACACTATTTGACCTACGAGTGACAGAGGTGAAACTACTAACCATTTGTACAGTACCATTGTCAAATTGAAAAAAATTTGTCAACTTTAAAAATTCACCAAAAATTTTCTAGAGCTCCAAACAATATATACTTTAGCTTCCTAAAAAACTCTAGACAGATCTATATGCATGTCAAATTTCAAGCCAAGAAGAGGTCATTTGGTAAAATTTTGACGTAGCTCTAGAATTTGGTAAATTTGGCACCATATATGGTTCAAAGTGGGTTCAAATGGTCTCTTACATATTCTAGTACCTCTTGAGCAAGTTTCAAAGTAGAAATACATCATATATGAACTACTTAAGTGGTCCATTTGGTGGCTTATATGTAGTTATGTATTCTTGTATGTAGCATGGTGAATTTGAGATACATAATTCTCATTGATTTGGCTTCAAATTTGATTCACATATCATTCATACATACTTTTGCATTTGTCCAAATATTTATATCTCAAAAATAATATGTACATAGACATTTTGACATTCTTTTACATTAAAAAGAATCCAAAATTACACAATTGTCAAGAGATAGTCAATCATACTCCTTGGCCTCCATTATTAGGCTCTTAAACTCTACCTAGACAAGGTGAGATGGGAGAGGGAAGGAGGTGAGATTCATGGAATCTTAATAGCTTACACACTCATTCAAGTAAACAATCAAGGCCTTTAACATGTCAAGGAGTACAAGTATGCATTCTAACACAAACATAAAGCATTCATTTCAATATTTCTATGCCATAAAACTCTAAGAACTTTTGGTCTTGTCTCATCCTATTCTTGGGACTTTTGGATTAGCGTCACCCTTGGTTTAAGGACTTTTAACTTGGCCTCACCTATCCAAGAGACTTTTGGCTTTGTCTCATCCATGCCTAAGGACTTTTAGCTTCACTTCACCAATATCAAAGGACTTTTGGCACCACCTTATCCTCAATAGCAATTTTCATAACCAAACCAACACTCAAGAAAATATATTGGTACCAATGCAATAAGGCAACATCATATAACATGTTTCATGATCCAAATACACATATAAGCATCCAAAGGCATGTACACAACCAAGAATGCAAATAAGAAAGAGTGAAAAGCTACCTTGGTGGAAATCCAAGCTTTTAAACTTAACTACCCTCTTCCTTTTCAGTTCTACATCGACAAATAAATGCAGTTTGATTTTTTTAGACTAGACATAACAAATAAGATCTTATTATACTCTTGAAGTAAGCCAAAATATTAAGCACGCCCCAAGGGAGTATATTTTGTCTAATAGTTATATAATAATTCTATTAATGGCCTAATGAAACAACTACCATAATTCAAGTTCTTGGCTTCATTCTCTTCTCATATCTAGACCTTTTGGTTCCATTTAGACTCCTTAAAGTCCTTACAAACTCATTTCCAAGTGTCTAGGTGCAAGTTGCTTCTTAAAGCTAAATTATGGAACCTATTGCCTCATCTCCCAATCTATGACTTCTAAATTTTTTCTAAAGCTTCCTTTCACCTTCTTCCATCACATAAAGTCCTAAACCAAGTCTAGAACAATTTAAAACACTCCCTAACCATTGCTCTTGTCTTGGCCTAACTTATGGAGGAGAATGGGACCTAATGGGTTTGCAATTTTTTCTTGAAGGGAGAGACACTTGGGAAGCTTTCTAGGGGTCTTAGAAACTCAAACAAACACTTACATACGCTAAAGAATTCATGAATGAAATCAATTTTATAATATGTTTAAGAGTTCCACACTTTCCTATCTTGAAATTCACTTACTTTCCTTTCAATTTCTTTGCATTTTCTAACTACGTATAGTCTAAAACCTAAGATTCTCTCTTATTTTAGACAGAGACTCCTCTATCTTGAATGTTCTGTTCTTGGCTGTGACACTCAAAGGAGAGCAAGGAAAGAAGAAGCAATAAAAGGAAGAAAACTACCTTGAATCCAATCTTCTATCAAGAGTCTCTTCCTTTGCTCTTGGTCCCTTTTTGAAACTCTAATCTTTCCTTTCTGAACCAAGGCCAAAACAGAACTAAACCATCCATCAAAACCATAGGAAGAGAGAGCAAAGAGAGAAGAACAAGGTTTTAAAAAGGAAGACCATGAAAATTCTTAAATTTTCATATCTTTCCTTAACTCTTTCTTCCTCCTTTTGTGCTTCTCCTTGTGCGAATAGTTTGGGTAGAACCTCCCTCTTTTTTGGCAGAATCAAGTCAGTTAAAAGAAGTAAGGGAGTGGGACACCTAAATAAAAGAAGATTCAAGAAACAATTGTTCTAAAAAATGACATTTACGTCCCGTATTTGTGGCATTTTTGTTTTAGACTCATTTTAGCTTCTTTTTTAGAATCATCTTTTTCATCATAAAATTTAGATCCTTAATTTTATAAAATGGCTTTGAAAGCACTTAATTTGGATTTTAAACCTTCCCGAATGAACCGGTCAAAATTTGGATCAACTGACGTTCAAAACCATACATTGGAGGAGTTTTAACTGTCTCGGTATTTGCTATGGTTTTCAAGGCCTCTGAAAACCTCGGGAAGTTCAAATTTTTTATTTAAAGAGCCCTCCTATGAGTTTTCCAAAAAGTATTTATATTTACAAAAATGCCACTAGATTTTCGGCAAATTTTTTGAACCACTTTGGCTTTGGTTTTTGGGTAACTCAAGACTCAAATTCTCATTTTTCATTATTTAAAATTTTATCTAAATTTTATTTGATCTTAAATCATTTATCTCAGGGGACTTACTTTTTAAACTGACTCATTACGATGTTTTTACGAAATATTGGTCGTTATAGGTAGTTACTAGTTGACCTTACATAGCAAAACAATGAATTTATATACTTCAACTCCAATAGAAAAATGCAACAATTCCATAAACATATAGTGGGCATTTTAAGGGTAGAACACATTTGAAGAAAATTAAAGAAGATGGAAATAGTTAGAATCCTACGAGTAGTTTTAATACCAACACCAAGCGGAAGTAATTTATGTTTTTGAAATATGTCTCCTCTTCATTTTCTTCTTCATGGTTCAAAACTACAAGTAGAAAGAAAGCCTTAAAAGTCACAGTAACTTCTGTGGGGGCATAACCTTGTATATCTCCAGATCGCTATTGAACCAATCTTGCACTAGTTGCTACAAATTGGGAAGTCACAATGATCCATCAACAAGGCACATCTCCCTAAAGTTGAGCTTATCCTTAAATGACCTTATCACCATTCTCATATTGTATTCTCCTTCAGCTTTCTTCATATTTTCAACATATCAAATTCCTTCATGGCCAAGTCAAGTAAAGTGGAAGATATGTCTTCTAGGAACTCAAACACCTTTATAGGTATCTTTGTCATTTTAAGATCAATGGCCAATTAAACGAGAGTACTTATGGCACCGTTGCACCACGTTTTCCAACAAGAAAAGATTGACTTCTTCATAACTCTTCCTATATGCTCCTGTTATCATTATTCACCTTGTTGTTCTTATCTTGTAAAGTTTAACTACAACTACAACATGATGACTTCTCAAAGACATCTTCAATTTCAATTCTAACTTTTCTACCTTTTTAAGAATCACAGTTAACACAATATTGACTTTGACAATTGATAGCAATTGGCTATGAAAGAATTTGAACAAAGTATTTAGCTTCAATGCTAATCCACTTCCTTTACTCTGAAATGCCTAGTTCTATACAAGAAGGTAAGATACTAACAACTACAAACTCATTTAATTCCACTTTGTTTGCCTACATCATATAAAACAAAGCAAATGCTTCCTAGAGACAAATGCTTCATGTTGGCCCAAGATTTGCAAAGCCTAATAATTTTATCAATCTCATGATTTTGATGATAATAAAATCAAAATTTCTAATATATGAAAAAATCCAATTAAAACTTGGCCCATTAAACTTTTGTCTCTTAATTTATTTAAATTTTATTAATGTGCTATTAGACAAATTTCAGCTACCTCTAACAATATAAATGGAACAAAATATATTTGTATTAACTTTATTGTCTCTCTTTTGCAACTAACTATTTTAATTTAAGAAAAGAGTATATATTTAGTTTAACCTAAGAAGCAAGCATTAACAAACATTAATGAAGATAAGGCAAACACTCTACATTATATGGTGCCCTTGAGAAAGAAAATATGAGTGTTGAGGATATACATCCTTTATACTTGCCAAAAAGATCTTGCTTTTAGCACTCCATTTTATAGAAAAAGAGACAACGTTAGGTAATGGCTGCAAATTAGTGAAGAAGTATAAATGCATTAAAGGTTGAAGAGCAAAGTAGCAAGAAAAATAATTAGAAATCATTTGAGTATTCAATAGCACTTACTTTTTAAGAATGTTCTGAGTCTCCATTTTATTAGCTTTTAAAGAAACATATATTAAGCGATCATGTAATCTTGTGTTGAGTTGTAAAAATTTCTCTCTTTAATCTTTATTGTAATTCTCTAGGTGTGAGACTAAGTTAAGAGTAAACTTATGCAATACCCTATGTGAAAATAAGTTGAAGGTAAGCTTATATAAAACCCTGAGTGAGTAAGTGAAGGGTAGGTTTGTGAAAACCCTTATGCAAGTTAAGTTAAGGGTAGCCTGTAGTATAACTTATTGACTTGAGTAAAGAAAATCTTTTAATATTTAAGGGGATTGAATATAGGTCAGAAGGGTTAAACTATAATAAGTTAATGCATGTTATCTTTCTTAACCTTTTATTTATGTTTCCTTTCAAACTAACTTAACTTGGAGTGTGCGCCTAACTTATACTTTTTGTGTTATCCTTTGCATGACCTTCTCACTCTTGAATCTAAGTAAGGAACATTTTACAAAAACTTTGTTCAACTCAATTTGTTGTCTCCTCAACTTTACATTAACTTAAGTTTATAATTGATTTTTGATTATTTTTCACTTACTACACTATACATCTATTCACCTCCTCTAAATATGTTTATCACTTTTCACCCAAAAAGAAATCAAGGCATTCCAATAGCAAAATTCATTTCAGAAATTAGCTCAAACACATTAAAGGCATCATCAATATATTCCTATAAAGAACACCTAAATTTTACAACATGGATTTGTTTTCCTTCCTTAACAACACTATTAACACAACAAGAATTTCTAGAAAAAGGTAGATGGAATAAGACAAGGAATTACGAGAGAATAGTCTTATTTTGATACCTCAGATGCAACTCGTTCCACATATATTGTTTTATCATCGGCAACCTCCTAATTAAAGCAAGTTGATAAAGCATTATGTCATAGTAGAAGATTAAGTGGACCTATCAGATAATGTTCTTTAGCAGCTTTGTTATCTCCCTCAAGTTCATTAAAGGTAAATGGTGTGGTTATGGTAGTTTTATCTAAATTAGTTATAGTAAGAGGAATAATATCAATAACACCTTGGTTTTAAGCAATAGCAAAATCCTTGGTCTGAGTAGTGGCAACCTCTAATAGAAATAGTGTTGTAATGGTTTAGAGTAAGGAGATTTCCAAGTCAGAAATGCAAGTGGTCCTAATATGTCCTCTACAACTAATTAGAGACTGATGGGAAGAAGGATGGAAGATTATGGTTTTGTAAATTGTTGCTTCCACAGTTGAAACATCATATGCATGTTCTTTTGCATATAGGGTTCGATGCTTGCAATTCTTGAATCCAATTCAGAGATCTAGTACTCAGAGGTTGTATGGAAGATAAAGGAACCTTTCTACAAGACAAAACAATAAAATATCTTATCCATGGCTAGTAAAGTTGTTATTCTTAATCATTAGTTAGTCCCCCCTTCTCTAGGTGTGCAATCATTCTTAGGCAATAAAGTTAGTCATCCATTGAGGGTTCTTAGGTTTTTGACACATATATACATAAAAAATAATAACATAAAATCCTAATATAAATAGCTACCAAAACTTAGTCCATGTATATATAACTTTTTTTTTAATAACAACACAGAGCGTGTGACTTTGCATTTAATTTTTTTTTAAAAAAGAATCTAAACACAAAGCTAGTGGCTCGGCATTTGAAAAAATAATTTTTTTTCTATTTTTTTTCAATATAATGTACTATGCGGAGGTCCTCCATTCGTATCTAGTACAAACATCACTCACTTGAGGGTCAATGATATCTCACTGACCCTGGGAATGCGAAACATAATATTCTACATTCAGTGGCATTTCATTTATAGAACTGGATTCATTTTCATGCTTTTGGATTTATTGTTTCTCTGCGCATATAACTTTCATCTTATCTTCATTTGATTTTAGCTTTCCTCATATCCTTTCATAGCTTTTATCATCTTCTCCCACAAATATTTTCTAAAGCATCATCTCATCTCTGTTTTATTTTTTTTTCCAGCCTACGCCATTTTTGCTCTCATCTCCTTTCTTTCATCTTTAACAAAACATTGCAACACTATATTGTGTTTCGTATTAAATATAGTTGTGGTCCTATATTATATTTTCTACTTCTAATATGATGAATTTTATGTTAACAGATTACTCTGATATAACTATTGTTGATAGAGAATATGTAGGCCTGTTTTATTCAAGTTGTGCTCTATGAAGCTCAAAATTTTCACATTTTTAGTGTGTTATAGTTGTGGTCTTTCACCATATTTTTTGTTTTTAATTTTAGAAATTTTATTTTGATTGATTACTCTCACTTAATTGTCACTTACAAAGATTGTGTGAATCTATCTTATTCAGTTTGTCTTCTACAAAGGTCAACTTTTTTACATTATAGGTAAATTCAAAATGTTATTATTCATATTATCAATTATTTATATTACCTTATGTATATATAAAAATCATAATTTACTCAATATTAATATTTTTGTATAATAAAAAGTTTAATTATCACCTATTTATAGGTTGAACATGAAAGTGCTTTATATGTGTCCATACACACATTAGGATAAAAATTACAATGTGTAGAAAAAGAAGATTATATGCATTTATACAAATAATTTTTTTTTTACAACAATGAGAATGCAATGTTTGTATGCGATAAACTAAAACTATTAAGAGTCGACTCTAACATCAGTCTCAAATAATTAATAGTCTTGAATAGTTGAAGGCTTCAATAAGGGAAAAGTTATGACTTGAGTCAAAACAATTTGTATCCAAGTTGGTATATTGATACCTATGTTTACTTAGTCCAACTTGATACTTGTCGTATCCCTAGGAGGACAACTCAAATATCCATTTGATGTGGCAAGCAAATCAACACTTCCTAAACCAGCTTGAGGCATCGAAATTATGTATGTACATTTCAACTAGTGATATAGGTCGGAATATGGTAAAGAGTGATGTATGTGGACTATTGACAATATTCTCTACAAGTCAAATTGATTGACTTAACAAATAGGCCTCTTTATTTAGTTCTTACCTAGGAGATGTGCACTTATTTCATACCTAATTTTTCAATACCTAAATAATGCCACTAGTTGTCCACATACCTAGCTAAGTTTATCCATACTATTGATGTGTAATACGAGCCCTTTGAGTTTCTAAGATACACTAAAAGATATAATGAATGAATATAAAACTGAGGCTAAATATAATACTCCGCCAAATGTTAATGAGCATGTGGATGATGATGATGTCGAAGGTGACTATATTGTTGAGGATCCCACCACTCCATGTGGATGATAATGATTAGGCATTTGCTTTCGTATCATAGATTGACATGGATGTTACGAATGAATTTAAGATGCCTGAGATAGAAGGAGCAATTGATCTAAATGACGACTAAGAGATATATATTAGCATGTGATTTTTTGATAAGTATTCAATGAGTCGTACGATGAAACTTTACTCAATATGCATGCACCACACAATTAGGGTGCACTGAATCATCAATGAAGTACATCAAATATCGTTGCCTAGAGTACGATGTTTGATATAATTAGTGAGTAAGGGCTTACCATGCACAGGGGATGTAGGATTTGAACACATAAACTATAATTGGTAGGCTGTGTGCAATAAGTTGCTAGATGTTACATCACTACAGGGGATGCTAGATGGACAGAAGTTGAGCGTTCTCTAACTCACACAAGCATTCCCAAACTTACTTAATAATATAAATGACGATACCATTTAATGATTCACGTAAGCATAATCTTACGCTTGATCAGGAGGTACCTAATACTGGACAGGACTAGACACAAGTGATGTTATATACTTATTATTGTTAGTCGACTTTAAAGAGGTTGGTCACTATAGTTAAGGCTCAATGGTATTGGCCTACTTATACAAAAAGATGTATAATGTCATACATTACAACGAGGTTAACATTGGTAATTGTTTAACCCTGTTTCACTTTAAGGCTTAGGATCGATTCTCTTGTCTTACTACGAAGACCGTTACAACTTAACCCATAAATGGATATTTACCTCATTAGACCATTATAAGGCTTTAAGTATGAACTAATATTTTTGATAAACTCGAACTTATTAGTATTACATAGACTAATATGTGTTCTCATATCCCCCATAAGTGGCAAAATCTTCTGCAGCATCCCTGGCTAATTACAGAGGCTCTATAACAATATAAAATATTGCTAGATTAGATAAAGGACAATGAGACTTATGGCCAAAGATTTATCTATTTGTTAATATTATGATTATAACACAAATTAACAATTTCTTATATAGGTAATTTACTTCCCATACAACTCACAGGTTGTTTCCTAATTAATTTATAAGCACTACTTAGCGATGCCCACTATATGACATGAATTTGTCTTTTTATTGTACTTTTAGATCATTGAGTGGCATCACGCTTGTGAATACTATATTTTGTCTAAGCATACTCCTAAAAATAATATTAAAATTAAATAAACAAATAATAATAATAATAACCAAACAAAACAAATAGCAAAAAGAGAGAAAAAGAATATAAAAACAAAAAGAAACAACCCAAACAAAGAGAAAAAGAAGAATAAAAGGAAAAAATCAATCAATCTCAAAACCTAAGAAGAAAAGACAAGATAAAAAAAAATCAAAAATTTTAAAAATAAAAAATAAAAGGAATCAATCGAAAATATATATATAATAAATAAACAAACAACCTAAAAAAAATAAAAAAAAAAAGAATAGAAGGCTTAGCCTAATATAAAAGGAAAAGAGAAACAAAACCAAATGGGCCTTTTTAGCCTAATCATCTAAAGAAACAAAAAATGACATCAGGCCCAATTGCATGTTTTGAGCCTAATCCCTTCCTTTGGTAGGCCATATAACCTGATTCCCCTCTAGGTTTCATCTCATTCAAACCCTACCTGTGTTGGTCCCTTATTTTCTCTGGCTCCCTCTCTCTCGAGTCCCTCAGGAGCGTGCACGATGTGGCTGTACAGAGTAAAGTGGAGGAACAAAAATCATACCAGCTTTGGCAGAGAAACGGGGCAACTAAAACACTGGGTATTGTAAGAGAGGCACAACAACAATGGAGTACAATAGAGCAGAGGGTAAAACGCACTGAGGCAAAAATGATAAAGGAGGAATTACACACATAGGAGCAGGGCGGTGAAACTCACTCTTGGATCCAATATAAAAGAAAGGCTATAAGGAGAAAGGGGACCTTGGCGGGTGTTTTGGTAGAGTTGTGTTTACTATTGGCTAAAACAAGTCACTGTGAGGGAAGCCCCAAATTTTGGGTTCCCTGAAAATAGAGAGCATAGGACAGGAATTTAAAGGAATTGGAGATAACAAAAAGGTTACTGGAATGGGGGAAGAAGGAGAAGAGGTGGAGACGGCGAGAGATGAGGAACGAAGAATGAGACCAAGGGAAGATAATCCAAAAACAGTAACATGAGAGGAAAGATTAAGAGAGAGCTTGAGGGGGCTGAGAATTTGAAGGAAGAAAATAAACAAGGCAGAGATTCGACAATAAGAAAAACCAAGTGAGGTAAGAAGAAAAGAGTTGATCAAATTCTCCTGATTCCTGAACAACATTGTGGGATCGAAAAAAAGAAAAGGATTCTAGACTTCAATTGCAGAATTTTTTAGCTCCATTAAAGGTAAGTTTCATTCAACATTTTCAAATAATATGGCTTAATGTCACTAGATAAGTGTGTATTGCCTTGCTGAACGTTTGACATGCCTCGTGATTTTGTATGAATGAGATTGAATTGAATTTGACAAGGCATTAATATAGGGAAGTATTATTTTGTATGACAAATTATAGATAAGAATTGGCAAAATTGTAGCTATTTCCACCTCAACTTGAATAGGAGGAATGAATTGAATCTTAACAGGTGGGAATAATTGTGTTCTGTGTCATGGGATAGGGCCGAACGTAATTTTGAGAACTTTGTTTGCAATCTTATTTCCATTGGTAGTCATGCTCGGTATAATATGATAGGATTAAGATGAGTTTAGTTTTGCAATGCAAATTGGTCCTATTGTAGTAAATTAAGAGTATCAAATTTTTCTACAAAACTGAATGGTAGGGTGATCTAAAGATTAGAATTTGAATCCAACATGCTATAACCCAACTTCCAGTGTAATAACAAGATGCTAAACTCTAGTCTTTTATCCTTAAGTTAGCCCTCGTTTTGTCATGTGAGTATTTGTGTAATGGTCTAATGAGTTCTGCCGCATTTTGAATCAAGACCATGGGTGAGTCAAGTGTCATTATTATGTAGGTTTGAAATCTACTATGCTTGTTGTGAACTAATCAATGAGATGAGGGAAGTTTCAATGATAGTTTACTTTGTTCTGATGGAATTATTATTATTTGATCTAACATTTATAATGGAGCTTAGTGAATAAATTAGTTGCATTTGTTTTCTTTGAAGTCCACTCCCTCCCTGATTCTTTTATCCAAACGGTGTTAAAGTTTCTTGAAATGGATAGATATTATGGATCCCACTTAGGCATTGATTTTATGGATTGTGAGTAAATTAATTCTAAGGATAGACATTATGTTTATTTGAAAACCATAAGATTAATTTGCTTATTATTGTTTGATTAAATTCTAATGCATTTCTTTTTCTTGGCTTGTTGACATTATGAGGGGTGCCTCAAGATCATGGAAATCACCTCTGGACATTTGCATAGAAGAAGAAGATAACAGTGTATTCAAAAAAAAATTAGGGGAAGGCATTTATGGTTTTACGCTTTATTCTCAATTGTAAATATTATATTATATATAATTGGATGCACACAAGCACAAACAATTAAAATAAAAATAAAAAAAATGTTGCGAGCTTGTAGATATTTTTGTTTTAATTTAATTTATTTATTCTTTTTAGAGTTGTCATATGAGATTTTTTATTTCCTCAAGCACACAGGAGCGAACCTAAGGTTCATATAGGGCAATTAGTCTCCTTGATATCTTTTAGATATTAAATTTATTTTTCAACATGTTTTGGGTTTCAATAGCTCCCATCAAATGATTCTTTAAAGAAAAATTTTCAACAAAAAAAGAACAAGAAAAAACAAAAGAGGATTAAAAAAGAAAGGAGAGAGAAAAGAAAATTAAACCAAAATTTCAAATTTAGAAGCTACATTCTAAGTAAACAAATTTTTTAAAAGTTCATAAGTGTTGAAAAAGTTAATTTCTCACTTACTGTTTTGTTCTCATTTTATTTTTTTTAATGTTTGTTTTTTTGGGAAAAAATAGAACTTTTCTCAAAATTTCTTTTAATAAAAATATATTTCATAGAAATGGACAAATCCTTTTAGCTTAAATAAAAAAATACAAAAAATACAATATATATATATATATTAAAAAAATCAAAAATCTAAATCTAAAAAAATTTAAACAAAAATCATAAACAAAAAATATAAAAATAAAAAATCAATCATAAGAAATCAAAATCAAAATCTAATTAAAACAAAAAATTCATTAAAAAAAGGAGAGATAAAAAATAAAAAATCAACTATAAAAAAAGTCAAAACAAAATCAAAAAATTAAAATACAAGAAGAAATTAAAAAAATTAAAAATTAAAATCAAATCAAATAAAAAAATTTTAACAAGAAAAAAAGGTTAAAAGAAAAATCTTTTTTGATGTCATTAAAAAAATCATGAAAGTAAAAAAAAATACAAAACAAAACAAAACAAACAGAAAAAGAAAAAAAGAGTAAATATGTGAAATTAACTTTATTTTTGCAAATTAAAACTTATCACCCAATCCTAAAGCCGTTTTATTTGCAAAAGTTAAAGTTATTTTTACTATCTTTTTTTTACTTAAAAAAAAACAACAACAAAAAAGACAAAAACAAAAACAAAACAAAACACCAACTAATAAACACAATTTTTTGTTTAAAGTATGTGGACTTTAATCCCTCCCAAAAAGTATGTAAGCTTTAGGTTCTTATTCTAAATCAAATCCACATTTATAAATAAATATTTTTTTCAATTATATTTCCTTAATTTCTTTCTTTTTTTGCTTTTAATTTTATTTCGTTAAATTTTTTTCTTTTTATTTTGTATGTGATTTGTTAAAAAGAATTAAAATAGAATAGAAAATAAATTAATATTGCACAACTAATTTAAGGTAACCGTTCTTAGTAATGAGTGTTTTAGGATGCCTAACACCTTTCCCACTCACAATAACTCTCGAATCCATTATCTAGTTTGTAGGTCATTTTTCTTACAAAAAGGCTTCTCCAAAATTTTTCTTTTTAAAATTTAGAATTTTGATGACGATTCTACTTTTACTTTGATTTGGTTTTCACTTTAATGAAAATAGAATTTTTCAAAAAAATTTCTTTTCTAGCGCCATGCAGTTGCATTTCGAGTGTGACAATGCCGACTATGTTCTATGCTAGTTTAGTAGGGTACAACATATATTAGAGAGGTCATTCAATATAGGATCACTGTATACACTACAATTAATAGAAAAGGTTCACAAAGATTGGCAGCAAGAGCACATGGTATTTATCATGACATGGAAAGGATGATCTCAAGTGGTGGCCTAGAAAAACATAAAGGATAAACCTATAGGTCATGTATCATATTGTATACATTGGTATTAGAGACATACGCGATAATGGATCTATCCTACAAGTGATTCTCAGGTTCTATGATATGGTTATATCTACTTTTTGCCTTTGCATTTTCCTCCCTTTTATACATATTTATGTTATTTAAATATTTAACTGTTAATTTTTCATTTAAAAGGATGATATATTAGAGGACTTGTCTCGACTTATTGTCATTGACCCTCTAATGCTTAGCTTTGGCAAATTAAGATAGAAGGTAAGTAGTGATATTCAAACTATGTTGTGTGCCCTATATAAATATCGTGATTTGCTTATCTTCTAACCTACTTCACTCATGCCCAATCTACTTAAACCTTCAAAGCCACAAGCTAGGTCCATTTGTTCATCTCATCTAAAGAAATAAGGTTTGGTGGCAACATTAATGGTGCTAATACAAGTGTGCTATCATCATCTTACACTACAGTCCCGATTCAAGGAGATTTTAGATGTGTTAGTCTTTTTTCCTTTTCATTATTCACAAATAGTGAAGGTACTTGTTCTTCTTCCTTTCCACCATTCATGAATGTTTGAGGTGCCGATCTTTCTTCCCTTCAACCATTCACAAACATTGGAGATACTAGTTCATCTTTCTTTGCATCCTCTTATTATATACTATTAATGCCTTTGTCTCTTCATATGAAGTCATCTTTCTCCATACTGGCAATACAACTAATTTAATATAGTGAGGTACCATTCAAATTATTATTTACAAATCTGTTTGCATTCAATACTAAGTATACCAATGCTTCTTTTAAACATTGGGAATCATACTACCAACCACAATAGGGTTTCTTTACCTTAAATTAACTGATCCCACCTATTCAGTTTCATCAATTGGACTTGAATTTTGGACCGATTCATAATCAAATTGAAAGTGAATCATCTAAAGAAGATGATAATGAGAAAGAAGATGAAGAGAATGAAGAAGAAGAAAAGAAAGAACAGCCAGAATAGCACCAATCATAACGAATTAGAATAAGGCTTCAATGTGGGACAAGAAGCTATTACGGATAATTGAGAATCACTCTTTTCTTTTTTCTTCATGTATTTCAATTTTTGTAGTTTTTTATTTTTCCTTTCATATTATTAAATTATACTTATAAATCCATTTTGTAATGTAATTATTATTTTCCTATTGAGCCAATATAAAATAAATATATTAAGTTATAATTTAGTTTAAATAAGTAATATTTTTAAAGAATTAAGTTAAATTAATTTTTTTATAAATAAAAAATCAACAAGCTTTTTGTAAAAATTAAAAACAAAATTTATACTAGACTTGAAGGTCCTCCCTCCAAGTCTAATACATTATATATATATATATATATATATATAATTAAATAGGACATAGAGCATTTTTATTAGAATTTTGGCCGCTATCCATGTTAGGATTTTGTTTTATTTTTTTTTCATGTGTGTGTGTGTGTGTGTGAGAGAGAGAGAGAGAGAGAGAGAGAGAGAGAGTGAGAGAAAGCTAAATGTTCTTTTTATTTCTATTTGATGGCTCCCTAGTAGTTGTTCCCACTTTACTTGCTTAGCCCATATCTTCTTATGTTGCTTATAGGCTCAATCCTATCTTATTGTTTAGCCATTATGTGTAACATAAATTTTTTTGAAAAAAGCGAAAAGCCAAAGGTTTGTTCTACTTTTGGTTGATGGCTCCTTAGTAGTGGTTCCCACTTTGCTTACTTGGCCCATATCTCCTTGTGTTACTCGTAGGCTCAATTTTATTTTCTTCTTTAGTCACAATAGGTGACATAAAATCTTTTGAAAAAAAAAGGCAATAATTTAATTATCTCTCACATTTTTTAATTTTTCCTCGCATTTTTTATGTTAGGCATATTAGTTTTTTTGCTCAATATCCATTATATCCTAATTTTCATTATAGAAATAAATGATGACATTTTTTTAAAAAGATACTACTAAATTAAAGATAATTCTCTATCAATTGGAATATGAGTTTATTTATTTATTTATATTATAAAGTGGTATTTTGGTTAAGATTTATTAAAAATAAAAATAAAAAATTCAGACCAAAACTGCAAAAGGCAAAAATACATTTTATTCCTTAATTTTACCTTAAATTTCATTTTCATCTCATAATTTCTTTTAGTTCTAATTTGGTCTTTTAACTTCATCTTATGTTTCACTTTCATTTTTTAACTTTATTTGATTCTAAATTGATCCCTACCTTAGGTTTCATTTTTATCCTTTAATTTCATTTGATTTTAATTTAGTCCTTTAACTTTCATTCTTTAACTTTATTTGATTCCAATTCGATGTATTAATTTTATCTTAAATTTTACTTTCATTTATTGATTTTTTTGGTTCTAATTTATTTCTTTAACTTTACTTCAAATTTTTATTTTTTTCACTTAATTTCATATTATTCTAATTTAGTTTTTAATTTTCAAACACTACTCAAATTTTTCCCCTTTCATTTTCATTTTTTATTGGTCCCTTGATATGAGTAAACCCCATTAAACGTAGTAATTTGCATTTAGAAGTTCAATTCTGTGTCTTATTTTTCTACAAACTATGTTGATTGATACTTAGTAGCTAAATTTTTCATCTTTGCTTTTTTCATTTTGGTGTTACTAGCACAATTTTTTTTGGTTGTCTTTACTTTCAATTCGTATGAAACTTAAATATCTAAAGAATTTTAATTTTATGGTGTTAGAAAAAAAATTTAAGTAGTTTTTTAAAATTAAAAGCCAAACTAGAATAAAATAAAATTAAAGGATAAAAGTAAAATTTGAAAGAAAATTAAGGGATTAAATTAAAAATAAATGAAATTAAGGAACTAAACTGAAACTAAAAAAAATTAAGGGATAAAAGTGAAATCTAAAATAAAATTAAAGGACCAAATTAGAACTAAATGAAGTTAAGAAATAAGAGTAAAACCTAAATTAAAGTTAAAGGACCCAAAGTGCATGCTTGTCAATGCAAAATTTTACATGACCAATTAGAACTTAGAAGACTCGTTCAATTTATTAAAATAAGGAGAGGAAAAAAAAAAGCACTTTTGATTTTTTTAACTTTTCTTTAGATTTTATTCTTGTCCTTCAACTTTATTTAATTTTAATTAAATTCTTTAATTTTATCTCAAGTTATACTTTCATCCTTTAATTTTTTTTATTTCAATTTGACTCTTTAACTTTACTTTGGGTTTGGTTCTTATTCTTTAAATTTATTTTATTCTAATTTTGTTTTTAACTTTTAAAAACTACTTAAATGTTTTCTTTACTTAAATACCATCAAATTAAAATGCTTCATAGACAAGTTTTGTGTGATTTATTAGTGACTCAACTCTAATAATTTTTATATTAAAAACCTTGGTAAATTTAAAGAAAAGGAAATATTTAAGTAGTTTTTGTATGTTAAAGATTGAATTAGATTGAAAGATAAAAGTGAAGCCTAGTTAAACGACTATATTCAAATACAATAAAATTAAAGGATGGAAACAAAACCTAAAATTAAAATTAAAAGATAAAATTAAAATACAATGAAATTAAGAAATGTTAGTCAACTCTAAAGTAAAATTAAAAAGTCCAAAATGTATTTCAACCATTAGAATATTATATGATTGCTTTAAGGCAGAAGTTGGCTCTAAAATACATTATCCTTATCATTAAAAAAAAAACCTAGCTATCACCCCCAAACAAGTTAATTCATTTGTATGTAGTATTTTATATTTTTATCATTAAATTTTTTAATTAAAACATGATAAATATATTATTTTTTAAAAATAATATATAACAAATATATAATTTTTATAGATAAATATATAATTTTAAATTAAATTATAAATTTATCATGTTAGTTATTAAAAAATTATATATTTATTATATTTTAATTAAAAAATCTAATCAAAAAAATAAAAAATTACATGTAAATTTTGTTCAAAAACAAAATGCTCTTTCTCATTCACAAGTATTCTCTTTCATGGTCATACCCACTAAAAGTGATTTTAATTTTTCTTCTTAATTTTTTAATTTTTAATTTTCTTTTAGGGACGAGTCTTAGGTTTAGATTAAGAAGTGCTGTGCTGTGCTATGTATAATTGGAAGGAGGCTCTCTTTCCTTGTTTCCACATCCATTTCACTCAAAGTCTCTAAAAGAGTGTATTATGTCACGGTCTTGGCACTTTTTCTCTCAATCCTCAACCGTGCCGGCCTTAGCTTGATCAACTCCCTTGATCTTGGCTAAGTCAGCTAAACCCTTAAGTAGGCAAGATGAGTAATAAGGAAAGTTAGAGAGAGATCTTGGAGGAAAACACTTGTATTGCACAATTTTGGGTTATCACACTCTCCCCCATCTATTCCGATGATGCCCTCATCACTGATTCATCTCTATACCGGCATAGGTGGTCTTCAAATTGCCAAAGGTCTTCTTGTACTTCCCATGAAGCTTCACTCTTTGGCAGTCCCTTCCATTTGATTAGATATTGGGTACTTGGTGGTACCCCTCTCTTACGTACGACTCGATCAGTAAGGATATCCTCAACTTGTCAATCATAAGACTTGATCGTCACTGGCGGGACTCGTGTAGACACTCCTTAATCAGATTCATCCTTGTCTTCATGGAAAGGTTTGAGCATACTCACATGGAAGACAGGATGGATCTTTAAATTAGATGGTAGGTCCACCTTATAAGAGACCTTCCCCACCTTTTTGATCACCTTGTAAGGACCTTCATATCTTCGAATGAGGCCCTTGTAGACCTTCCAAAAAGCCTTGAACTGTTGTGGGAGAAGTTTCACCATCATTTGATCCCCTACTTAAAAATCCATTGCACACCTCTTCCTATCAGCAAACTTCTTCATTCTTTTAGTTACCTTGATAAGGAAGGACCTCGTCACATCTGCTTGTTCTTGCCAAGACTTAGCCATATGGAAGGCTCCAGGACTTTTCCCCTTATATGTTGATGCGAGAGCATAAGGAGTGAGTGGTTGTTGTCCCATCACTACTTCAAATGGAGTTTTCCCAATGGACTCGCTCCTCTATAAGTTATAAAAGAATTGAGCCACATCCAACAACTTTGCCCAGTCCTTTTGGTTTGTACCCACAAAGTGCCTTAGATAGCATTCCAACAAAGCATTCACCCTTTCAGTTTGTCCATCCGTCTGTGGGTGAAAGCTTGTTGAGGAGTGTAGCTCCGTCCTTAGCAAATTAAATAACTCAGTCCACAGCTTTCCAGTGAATCGAGGGTCTTTGTCACTTATAATGGTTTTAGGAAGCCCCCAACACTTCACCACGTTCTTGAAGAATAGTCAAGCGACCTCCTCTGCAGTACAATTTGTTAGGACAGGTATGAACGTAGCATACTTAGAAAATCGATCCACTACTACCATGATAGAAACCAAACCCCTCAGACTTAGGCAAAGCCGATATGAAGTCCATAGAGACACTCTCCCAAGGTTGGCTAGGTGTGGGTAGGGGCTCCAATAACCCACCAGGTAGTTGATTATCTACTTTGTCTTGTTGGCAAACAAGACAAGTATTCACGTAGAACTCCACATCATCCCTCATATGTGGCCAATAATAGGTTACCTTTAGCAATGCCAAGATCCGCTCTTGTCCAAGGTGACCAGCCCACTTAGAGTCGTAGCATTCTCTTATTAGTTCCTTCCTTAGGTTGGCCTATTGAAGGACAAAGATCCGTCATCCAATGGAATAGAGAAGTCCATCATCAACCTAAAATCTCTTGGTCTTCCCTTCCTTAGCCAACTTCACCAGTTGTTGGGCTATAGGGTCTTGAATCATACCCTCCTTAATCCTCGTCATCAGGTCTCTATCTACTTGACTTATGGCAGCAAGCTCAGCCTTCATGCTAAGGGCATCAACAACCACATTAGTTGTTCCAGGCTTGTATTCCAATGTATAGTCAAACTCAACCAGGAAATCTTGCCACCTAGCTTGCTTGGAGTTAGCTTCTTTTGTGTCTGGAAGTATCTTGTCGCCACATTATTAGTTTTGATCATGAACTTTGCCCCAAGCAAGTAATGCCTCTAAGTACATAAGCAATGAATCACCACAGTCATTTTCTTCTCTTGTACGATGTACCTTCTTTCAGTATCATTCAACTTACGACTCTCAAAGGCAATTGGATGCCTTTCTTGCATCAAGACACCTCCTATAGCAAAGTCAGAAGTATCCGTATGTACTTCAAAAGGTTTGGAGAAATCTGGGAGAGCCAACATAAGTTCTTCCATCACTACCACCTTTAGATCCTCAAAGGCCTTTTAACACTCCATTGTCCAGGCCCGTAATCTATTCTTCTTCAACAACTCAGTAAGAGGGGCTGCCCTCGCAGAGTAGCCTTTGATAAATCGCCGATAATAATTCACTAACCCAAGGAATGATCTTAACTCTGGTACACGAGTTGGCGGTTCCCACTCTTTGATAACTTGTATCTTCCTTTCTACCATACGAAGGGTCCATTGGAAGATGACATGCCTAAGGAAGTGCACCTCTTCTTTTGCAAAAGAACATTTCTCTTTTTTCACATATAACTCGTTCTCCCTTAGGGTCTTGAACACAGCTTATAGATGTTTCCAATGTTCCTCTAATGAGTTACTATAGATGACTATGTCATCCAAGTACACCACCACAAATCGGTTGAGATACGGATGGAAGATTTCATTCATAAGAGTGTAAAATGTGACCGGTGTATTGGTTAGACCGAATGGCATCACCAACCACTCGAAAGACCCATAGTGTGTCACACATGTAGTCTTAGGCTCATCTCCTTCAGCAATCCAAATTTGATGATACCTAAACCTTAGATCTAGCTTAGAAAAGTATTTTTCTTTGCCCAACTGATCAAACAAATCAGCTATAAGAGGAATAGGATATTTGTTCTTGATAGTTACCTTATTTAGAGCCCGATAGTCAATGCACAGTTACAACGATCCATCTTGCTTTTTCTGGAACAAGACCGGTGCTCCATAAGGTGCCTTGGAAGGTCGGATGTGTCCAGCATCAATCAACTCCTTCAATTGCTTTCTCAACTCCTCCAATTCCGACGGTGCCATTTTGTATGGTGCCAAAGCTGGTGGCCTTGCCCCTGGCTCCAACTCTATCTTGTAATCCACCTCTCTACGAGGTGGGAGTTTCTTGGACAACTCCAGCGACATCATATCTTGGTTTTCCTCTAGGACATGTCTGATGACAAGAGGGACATCTCTACTTGGCTTATCCTTAGTATCTACCTCCCTTAGAGCAGCCAAGTAAGTGACTTCACCTCTTTTGAAGCCTTTCTTTACTTGCATGGCAGACAAATGAGGCCTACTACTTCCCCTTGAAGCGAGCACCATACAAGTAATCCCTTTTTTAAGAACACAAATTGAATCATAGTAAAGCATGGGGTAGACGTTTACCTTTCGTAGAAACTTCATACCAAGTACTACCTTAAAGTCATCCGCAGGGATGACTGAGAAATCTACCTTGCTACACCAACTCCTAAGGTGTAGCTCAACTCCACGCACAATGCCACAAAGTTGTGTTGGAGAAGAGTTGACAGCTTTCAACCATCCTCCTCCTTGCGCCACATTGAGACCAACCCTTTTGGCCTCTTCTGGTGTGATGAAGTTATAGGTTGCCCCAGTGTCCAGCATCATGTTGACTGGCTTCCCATTCGACTTCACTTCCATATAAAGTAACCCTTCACCCTTAGAGACTTTAGGAGCAAGCTTAACCTTCAGGACATTAAGGAGCCAGAGTGACCCCATCTCTGCCTTCTCTTCTTCTTCTTGAGCTTCTCGTTACTCGACCATCGCTACCAATGTCCCCAATTTAGGGTAATCCTTCATTTTGTAGGGACCTTTGCACAGGAAGCATTCGTGCGAACTACTAAAGTTTTTCTTTTGTTGATTATCAAATTGTTTCTTCTGGGGTGGTTTGCCCTCACCACTCTTACTTGTCCCCTTACCCTTGTCTCCCCCACCTTTTCCTAAATTAGGCCTGGAAGACTTAAGTTTAGAGGTCTCACCCTTTTCCTTTTGATAATCAGTAAGGCTCTCAACAACTGATATTGCTTCATAAACATCTTTCACCTCTCGGCGTTGTAGCTCATGCTTGGCTCAATTTTGAAGGCCATCAATAAAATAAAAGAGTAGATCTTCACTGCTCAAGTTGGGAATTTGCAGCATGAGCGTTGTAAATTCTCGAACATACTTGAAGATAGTGGTTTTATGTTTAAGCTCCCTTAGCTTCTTATGCGCCTTATATGCCACGTTCTCTGGGAAGAATTGCCTTTTCAATTCCTTCTTGAAGTCCTCCCAAGTATTGATATTGCAAAGGCCTTTCTCCATATCAGAGTGCTTGTGACGCCACCACAACATGGCATTGTCAGTGAGGAACAAGGAAGCAGTGCGTGCCTTTGCTTGGTCTTCAATCATCCCCAAGCTTTCAGCGTATCACTCCATTTGCCATAAGAAGTTTTCCACCTCCTTGGTATCTCGTATGCCCTTGAACTCCTTGGACTTGGGAAGATCCAACCTTACTTCCCTTGGTTCACTAGTACCAGCCACCAATGGATTCCTCCATTGACTTTCAAATGAAGCCTTGAGGGAATTTAATTGATTTTGCATAGCAGTGATGGCATCCATCACCATTTCCTCCAGTGATCGCATGGATTCAACACGTTGCTCCTTTAAGTTATGCAAGGCATCCACGCTTATCTTCAGGCTCTCAAATTCTCCAAGAGAATGAGACTCGAGAGTACTTGAGTCACCTTCAACTTTCTCCACTCTAGAAGCCATCTCCAGCATGGCATCCTCTAGTGCGAAGACTTTGATGGACAAGGTAGCAAAGTCCTCAATATGTACTTTGCTAAAGCCTTACCCTTTCTTGCCTCCCTTGTGCGGCGGTTGGGACTCCCTTCCCTTCCTTCCACACGGACGACAACTTTCTTGGTTATGCCAGACATCCTTGCCTACAAATACGGCTCCCTTGAACCAACAATAGGACTAGGTTCCCTCAAACTAAAGCTTTGATACCATGTTGTCACGGTTTTGGAACTTTTTCTCCCAATCCTCAACGGTGCTGACCTTAGTTTGATCAACTCCCTTGATTTTGGCTAAGTCAGTCGAACCCTCAAGTAGGCAAGATGAGTAATAAAAAAAGATAAAGAGAGATCTTGGAGGAAAACACTTATATTGGACAATTCTTGGATGATTACAAATGAGGAGGGTGGAGGTATTTATAGGCCTTCTTCAGGTTCTAGAATTTTCTCACCTCCTTAATGGATGGTAGGGATTAACTCTATTCGACGGTCTACATTAATTTCTAGAATTCTCTAGTTCTAAGCTTCTCAAAGATTCAAGAGTAATCTAATCTCCTTTGGAACATTTTGGAACATTTTGGAAGATTCTAGACACTCTAAAACCTTCTCTGTCTTGCCCCTTCTCATCTAGGTCGTCACAATTAGCTATATTGTAAAAAGGATTGATCCGCATTCGGTAATGTGGGCCAACACCCACTGGATGCAACCGAGGCCCAATATTTGTCCAAACTAGACCAACTGTAATTTGTCAAAAATGGAAAACAAATAGCCAGTAATTATACATTCATGGAGTTGAATCTTCTAAAATATATTTTCCACTTTAAAAAAGTCGAGTATAAGTGAACAATTATTGATAAAAAAATATTATATATATATATTCTTATTCATACATAGTTATAAAGGTATTTATACTGGATAAATTTTTGAACTGTTAATTTGTTATCAATGATTACTTATTATTCTTTTTTTAATAATATTAAAATGCTTGTTATATCGGAATTAAAAGCATATAATCTAGCCAAAACATAAATTGCATGATTTTCTTCTTACAACTAAAATGTGGTTCTATAAGATTAGATTTTTTAATAAATATACAACAACAACAACAACAACAACAAAGCCTTTTCCCACTAAGTGGGGTCGGCTACATGGATCAATCGACGCCATAAACATCTATCATAAATCATATTTTTAGACAGACCATTTAAATCTAAATCTCTCTTAATAATTTTTCCTATAGTTTTTCTTGGTCTTCCTCTACCTCTAACTATTGGACTATTCTCCATCTCATCTACTCTCTTAACTGGGGCTTCTATAGGTCTCCTCCCCACATGACCAAACCATCTAAGTCTCGATTCTACAATCTTTTCCACAATAGGAGCGACTTCCACCTTCTTTCTAATGCATTCATTTCTAATCCTATCTCTTCTAGTGTGTCCACTCATCCAACGCAGCATTCTCATCTCTGCGACATTTAACTTATTTTCTTGTTGACTTTTTATTGCCCAACACTTAGTTCCATACAACATTGCAGGTCTTATAACTGTGCGATAGAATTTACCCTTAAGTTTGAGTGGTACTCTTCTATCACAAATAATACCCGAGGCACTCCTCCATTTCATCCACCCCGCTTGAATCCTATGCTTTACATCTTCTTCTATTTCTCCGTTATGTTGTATGATAGATCTAAGATACTTAAATCGTGTGACTTGTGGTAGGATATGTTCTCCAATTTTTACTTCTGTGATAGAAATGGTGTGTCTCTTACTAAACTTACACTCCATATACTCCGTTTTACTTTTACTTAAATGAAATCCATAAGCTTCCAAAGCTAGTCTCTACCTCTCTAATTTCTCATTCATTTCCTCTCTTGATTCTCCAACTAGGACAATATCATCTGCAAAAAGCATGCACTGTGGCACTGGCTCTTGGATATGTTCAGTAAGCACATCCAAGATTAAAGTAAAAAGATAAGGGCTCAGAGTTGACCCTTGATGTAAACCAACAGTTATCGAAAAATCTTCCGTAAGTCCACCTTTTGTTACTACGCTAGTTGTAACCTTATCATACATGTCTTGGATTGCTCGAATATAAGTTATACGAACTCATTTTTTCTCCAAAGCTTTCCATAGAACCTCCCTTGGCACTCTATCATATGCTTTTTCTAAATCGATAAATACCATGTGTAAATCTCTTTGATTCTCTCGATATCTCTCCATTAATCTTCGCAACAAGTATATTGCTTCCATAGTTGACCTTCCTGGCATAAAACCAAATTGATTCTCCATCACTTGAGTCTCTTTCCTTAACCTTCTCTCAATTACTCTTTCTCATAATTTCATAGTGTGATTCATAAGTTTAATTCCTCTATAATTTGCACAATTTTGAATGTCCCCTTTACTCTTATAAATAGGGATTAAAGTACTTTTCCTCCACTCGTCTGGCATTCTTTTAGATCTCATAATTTCATTAAATAACTTTGTGAGCCAACTTATGCCTTTCACTCCTAAACCCTTCCATACCTCAATGGGTATATTATCCGGTCCAACTGCTCTGCCATTCTCCATTCGCTGTAATGCTTCTTTTACCTCTATCTCACGAATATTACGATAAAAAGTATAATTTTGATCCTCTTCTCTAATGTCTAGTCTATCTGATTGCAATAAAATCTCATGCCCTTCATTAAAAAGCCTATGAAAATAATCCTTTCACCGTTCTCTGATATCTTGTTCCGTTACTAACACTTTTCCTTCTTCATCCTTGATGCATTTCACTTGGTCCACATCTCTTGTTTTTCTTTCCCTACTTTTAGCTAACTTATAAATACTTCTTTCTCCAACTTTAGTACCTAAATATTGGTATAATCCATCAAATGCCCTTGCTTTCGCTTCACTCACTGCCTTCTTAGTGTCTTTTTTAGCTACTTTATATTTTTTTCATTTTTCATTACTCTTACATAATAACCACACTTTGTAACACTCTCTTTTAACTTTAATCTTATTTTGTACACTCGCATCCCACCACCAAGATTCTTTATCCCTAGGTCCAAAACCCTTTGATTCACCTAATATTTCCCTTGCTATCTTCCTAAAAAAATCTAGATACTACATGATTGGATATTTAAAAAAAATCTTTCACATATTATTATCATTATGAAAATTACACAAAAGGAACAAAAATAACAAACTTGATTAAAGTCTTTTGTTGTCTTTAGCATCAATTTTTTTAATCAAAACAAAATATGTGAATAAATTATTTTAAATAACCCATTCCTCTGATAGTATATTATAAAAAATGTTCACTTATTGATTTTCATTACATAATTAATAACAAAAAAATGAAAAAGAAATAAACATAATTTTATTTTTAAACTAAATATTAAAATATAGATATTATTCAATCAGCGCACATCTTAAAATTATGTCATAAAGTGGTGGGTGTACAACTATATGTGCATAAGCGGTTCCAAGAAAGAATGAGGAAAAAGGGCGAACCTGAATGATATAATTCACGAATGTCTAAAAATAAAATAGTACTGATTTATGAACTCAGCTATGGCGCTCTTCGACTAGGACCATGCGCTTTAACCTTTCAACTACGACTTCCAACATTAGACTTCTCCCACTTTCAATTTAAAGCTATCTTATGCTTCCAATTATGACCATATTATCATTGATTAATATTAAAAACATTGTAAACATAGTACCTTCCCCGGGGGCTGCCTTAGAAAATTATTAATATATTATACTATTAATTAGATTGACTAAATTATAATTAATATTTTTTATTTTAAAAATTATAATTAATTCTTTTTTAATTTATTTTCTATTAATAAAATTAAATTTGTACATAATATGTATCTTTTTCTAAAAATAGAATTATTTAACTATCTTTATTATTATATTAAAAATAAAATTATAGTTTACATTACAACTTAATATCAACTTAATTACAACATATTATAGAAAAACCATTTAACATGAAACCACTATATATACTACAATTAAGAGAAAAGGTTCATAAAAATTATCAACAAGAGGATGTGGTGTTTATCATAACATGGAATGCATGGTCTTAAATGGTGGCCTAGAACAACATAAAGGATAGACCCATGGATTACACGTCAGAATATATATATGTTAATATTAGAGACATATGCGACGGTGGATTCATCCTACAAGTGGTTCTCAAAATTTTGTGTTATGATTTTATCTACTTGTTGTCTTTGCATTTGCTTCCCTTTTATATATTTTTATGTTATTTAAACATTCAGCTATTGATCTTTCATTTAAGAGGCTGATATATTAAAGGACTTGTCCGAACGCGTTGTCACTGAACCTTTAAGGCTTAGCTTTAGCAAATAAAGACAAAAAGCAAATGGTGATATTCAAACCATGCTCTGTGCCTTAGGTGAATATTAGGATATGCTCATCTCCCAACCTACTCCACTCATACCCAATCTACCCAAACTTCTAAAGCCATAAGCTATGGTAGAAAAGAGAAGCCATAAATTCATGTCATCTAGAGAAATGAGGTTTGGCAGTGACATTAGTGGTGCTAATACAAGTGTGCCATTGTTGTCTTACACTGTGGTCCCAAGGCAAGTAGATTTTAGACGTGTTGGTCATTCTTCCATTCTATTGTTCACAGGTGGTAAAAGTGTTTGTTTTTCTTCCTTTCCATTATTTATAGATGTTTGAGATGTTAGTTGTGAACACCGTATTTTGTCCGGATAAACTTAAAAAAAACTAATAATATAATAATAATAATAATAATAATAATAATAACAACAATAATAATAATAATAATAAATTCACGAGAAAAAGAAGGCAAGAAATAACACAGAAATAAAAAAATTATAAATAAAATATATCTCTTTTTCAGGAGAAGATAAAATTGAAAATCAAATCAAGAAATATGAAGTAAAAAAAACACGATAATAAAAATACAAAGAAAATAATAATAGTAAAACAAAAGGAAAACAAAAAAAAATCACAAGAGGATAAAAACAAAAGAGAAAGACAATAAATTTTATTAAAGAAAAAGGCCAGTCCAAATTCTGAGGCCCAAAGTTGCCCCTCCCCTCTTTTGGCGTTGGGCCACCAGGGCATCAGGCCATGAGCCAGTATCTGGCCTATCCAACCTTACCCATTCCCCTCATCTGCTTCTCCCTTCATCCACAATTGGCGAAGGCAAAAGAACCTCACACACACAACTCTGGGAACGAGGCACGCATAAAGGCACAGAGGGCTGAAAACATGAAAACGGCAATGGCAATAGGGGGTGATCAACCCGATGTCTCAAAGAAACGTAGGAGAGGAAGAAGCAAGGCAGCGTTTCAGAGGAACTAGGGCAGAGAGTCAAAAGGGCGTGCTTGAAGAGCTGACTTCCTCCTCCTGTCCCCATCATCGTCAAAAGCCGAGGATAGAAAAATGCGGACATGGAAGGAGAAGCAAGGGACGAAAATCGAGTTGAAGAGGGGAAGCATGAGAAGGGAAGGGGGATCAGAGAGAGAGAGGCTTTGAAAAGGGGATTTGAGAGCGAGAGAGTGGGAGAGCCTTCCGATTGAGGGATTTTGAATTGAGGGAGAGAGATTGAAAAAAACTGGGAGGGGGAATTTTTGGTCTTCAAAAAAATTAGGGTTCGGACTCGAGGGAGACTGGGGTGAGTGAGGGGTTGAGAAAGAAGGAGAGATTGGAAATTTGGAGGAAGAACAGAAGGAGAATCGAGAGAGACTGAGGGAGAAAGGTAGAAAGATAGAAACCGAAAAATCAAAGGGAGGAGGATTTTCGAATTGAAAGAGGGATCAACGCTCGGGGAGTCAAAATTCGGAGGGGGTCGAAGGTCGGACAAAAAGCAAAAAATTGGGAGATTGGGAATCAATTCTGAGACCGAAGGAGAACTAGAAAATCGAGGCGAGAGCTGATGATGAAGAGTGACAATTCAGCCACAACGGGAGGACAGTGAAGGCTGCTTTGTTGGTTGTGATTCCCGTAGGTAAGATTCCTTCTCTGTTGCCAATTTACAATTACTGAAAAGTGGGATCGCTGTACTGGTTTGTGTGTTGTGATGGGGCTGTTTATCTAGTATGAATTTCCATGTTCTATATCTACTTTAGAGAATGCTCAGCAAACATTCGAGGAAAGGTCTAAAAGAAAAACTTGAAAACAAATTAGACTTTTTGCTCCTATAATTGCTGCGTTAAACATCTAATGGAATATGCCTGTGATTTCGAAGTTCATTGTATGGTTTTTTTTTTTACAAACGAATGGGATATCGAAATTGTGCATGCTCACTGGCTTGAATCGAACTCGAATCACAATTTGAGGGACAGACTTTGGAAGCATTTTGTTTGCCCATGTTTGATTTATTTTATTTTATTTTATTTTTACTTTATTTTATTCCATTTTCGTCGTGTGTCACCATCTCAGCTCAGCTGGTTGTTTTTGCATGTTTTGACTGGGTGAATATTCATTAGTTAGGATCGAATCTGGATTGTGATTTTCTGCATAAAGGTGTAAGATGTTTGAGGAAACTTGCCACTGTTATTCTGCATGTTTGAACTTTGATAGCTGCTCGAAATCAGTTTGTTCCCCTATGCTGGTCAAATTGTATTGTGATAGTTAACTCCGTCCCTTGATAAGTATATGTATACAACAAAAAAAAATGAATCAAGTTAGACATTATATGTTGAATATTCTGAGTGCAAATGTTTCATTATTAGTTCTTTTTTTGCTTTTCTCTTTTTTATTATCATACCTCAAATTCGCCACTTTCTCATCTCGTCCTTCCAAGAATGGTTATGTGGGATTTTCTATCCCCTTAAACCTATAAAAACTCTACCAGGGATCATGTGTGACAATAAGCCTCCTTGGCTTCCTGTGGATATTCAACTTGCATTAACATATTTTGGGTTCTAATGGCCCCCACCAAAATTTTGCTTCCGAAAGAAAAAAAAACAAATCAAAATTAGGCTTGAAAAAAAGAATTATTATTTTTTCTTCTCTTCTTTGATTCGCAAAAAAAAAAACTATTTAGGAATGGTAAAATGTTTCTCCAAATCCTTAAAAAGGGGTGAGCAACGAAATTAAAAATAAAAAAAATAATAATCTATTTAGGAATTAAGTTTAAATAGTTAAAACAAAATAATAATAATAATAACAAACAACAAAGAAAATGAATCTTTTTTTTTTAAAGGGGGTTGTCAAAAATCAAATTTAGTTTTTCCTTGTTTCCCAAAAGGTTGTCAAAATCAAACAAAAAAAAGATGATCAAAAATGGGAGAAAGAGTATAAAAGCGGGATTAATTCGGTTTTCATAAATCAAAATGCACAAGGCAATTTCGAAATCGTTTTAGTTATGAAAACCTAAAAGATTTCCATTTTCTTTCTTTTTTCGAAAAAATAAACAAACAAACAAACAAACAAGACAGACAAAAAAAAAAGAAAAAGAGATAATATATATATATATATATAAAAGAAAAAAGGAAGAACCAAAATACAAAAAAATATAATAAAAAATAATAATAATATAAGCAAAACAAAGACAAACAAAGAATAAAACGTAAAAGTAAAAAAAAATTAAACAAAACAAAAAAATCAAAAAGTAAAAATCAAACCAAAGCCAAAAAATGCAAACAACATTAAAAATAAAAAATAAAAAAAAACAAAAACAAAAAGACAAAGGGCGATTAGACAAAAAAAAAGAGAATTAAAATTGGCAAAAGTCAAGGTAAAATCAACCAAAGCAAGAATCATTAATAAAAAAATAAAAATAAAAAAGGGGTTAGTAAAAAAAACTAAAAATGATGGAAGAGTAAAGAAATAAAATTAATTTTTAAAATACATCAACTAATTCTAAATTCGTTTTATTGGCTAAATGTGAAGTTAATTTTTATTTTCTTTCTCTTTTCACATAAGAAAATATATATAATGATAAACGAAAATTTAAAAAAAAAAGGAATAAAAAATGAAAATAAAACAAAAACAAGAAAACAAAACCAAAAAGAAGCAAACAAAACGTACACACAACCACAAAAAAAAACAAACGAATAAAAACAAACTAACGTCACCTTCAGGTCAAACTACGTGGACTTTGATCCCTCCTAAAGGGTACGTAGGCCCCAAGCTTTCATTTTAGGTCAAGTCCGCCCTTGTAAATAAATATTTTTTTTATTTCTTTAATTTCGTTTCTTTCATTTTTCTTTTACTCTTATTTTTTAATTCCCTTTCTTTCTTAATTTTATTTTCTTTAATTTGATTATTTCTTATTTTGCATGTGATTGGTTAGGGAGAGTCAAAATAGAAGTAAGGCCATTTTATTTTTGCACAACTGACTTAGGGTAACCGTTCTTAGTAACGAGTGTAGTGGGGTGCCTAACACTTTCCCCACTCACAATCAACACCTAGATCCATTTTTTTGATTCGCAAACTATTTTTCAAACTAAAAAGGTTTTTTCAAAATTTTGCATTTTCAAAAATAAAATTTTGGTGGTGATTTTTGAACTCATCATTATTTCATTTTAATTTCGAATAGGATTTTTTTTTAGGTGCCACGCGATCGCATTTTCGAGTGTGACACTAGTCTTTCTTCCCTTCAACCATTCACAAATGTTGGAGATGTTAGTCTTTCTTTCTTTATATCTTACTATTATATACCATCAATGCTTCTATCTCTTACTGAGGATACAACTAAGTTAATGTAGTGGGGTACTACTCGCATCATTATCTATAGATCCATTTACATTTAATGCTAAATATGCCAATACTTCTTTTGGATGTTGGGGATTGCCTTGCCAACCACAATAGGATTTCTTCATCTAAAATCAACTAATCTCATATGTTCAGTTCTTTCAATAGGAATTAAATTATCGACCAATTTATAATCAAATTGAAAGTGAATCGTCTAAAAAAGAAGAAAAAGAAGATGATGAGAAAGAAGATGAAGAGGATGAAGAAAAAGAAGAAGAGAAAGAATAGTTAGAATAACACCAACCACAATGAATTAGAACAAGGTTTCAATGTGGGATAGCAAGTCATTACGAAATATTGAGAATTACTCTTTTCTTTTTCCTTCATGTATTTCAATTTTTGCATTTCTTTATTTTACTTTCATATTATTAAATTATACTTATAAATCCATTTGTAAGATAATTATCATTTTCTTATTAAGCCAATGTAAAAAAAATATTAAGTTATAATTTAATTTAAATAAGTAATATGTCTAAAGAATTAAATTAAATTAATTTGTTTATAAATAAAAAAATTAACAAACTTTTTGTAAAAATTACAAGCAAAATTTATACTTGACATGAAGGTCCTCCCTCCATGTCCAATACATTATACATATGAAAACAAAAAAATGAACAAAACATAGAACATTCTTATTAAAAAAATTATATGTACCAGGAATAAGTTTTGACAGTTATTCATATTAGGATTTTGTTTGTGTGTGTATGTATTAAAAAGCCAAGGGTTTTTCTATTTTTGATTGATGGATCCCTAGTAGTTGTTCTTACTATATTTGCTTGGCCCATATCTCCTTGTGTTGCTTGTAGGCCCAATCTTTTTTTTTTTTTGTCTGGCCATTATCTGTGACATAAAATCTTTTTAAAAAAGGCTAAAAGTCAAGGGTTCTTTTTATTTTTGGTTGATGGCTCCCTAGTAGTTATTCTCACTTTGCTTGTTTGGCTCATATCTCGTTGTGTTGCTGGTAAGCCCAATCCTATCTTCTTGTTTGGCCACTATGTGTGACATAAAATCTTCTTAAAAGAAATAATAATTTAATTACCTCTCGCCAATAATAATTGAATTACCTCTCACATTCTTTCTTTTCCTTCCCATTTGTTATGTTCATATTTTTTATTTTGGGCATATTTTTATGCTCAATATTCATTATATCCTAATTCTCACTACATAAATAAATGATGACATTTTTTTAGAAAGATACTACTAATTTAGAGATAATTCTCTCTTAATTGAAATATGAGTTTATTTATTTATTTTTATTATAAAGAGGTATTTTTTGTTAAGATTTATTAAAAATAAAAATAAAAAACTTAGACCAAAAATGCAAAAGGTGAAAATACATTTTAGCCTTTAATTTTATCTCAAATTTCATTTTTATCCCCTAATTTCTTTTAGTTCCAATTTGGTCCCTTAACTTCATCATATGTTTCACTTTTAATCTTTAATTTCATTTGATTCTAAATTGATCCTTTAACTTTATCTTAAGTTTCATTTTTATCCCTTGATTTCATTTGATTCCAATTTAGTCTTTTAGCTTTCATTCCTTAACTTTATTTGATTCCAATTTGATTCATTAACTTTATCTTAAATTTTACTTTCAACTATTCATTTTATTTAGTTCTAATTTGGTTCCTTAACTTTAATTTAAGTTTTTATTTTTGTCACATAATTTCATTTTATTCTAATTTAGTTTTTAATTTTCAAAACTACTCAAGTATTTTTGCCCCTTCCATTTTTATTTTTTATTTGTCCATTGATATGAATAAGCCCATTAGATGTAGCAATTTGCGTTTAAAAGTTCAATTCTATGTCTCATTTTTCTACAAACTATATTGATTGGTACTTGGTAGCTGAATTTGTTTTCATCTTTGCTTTTCTTATTTTTGTCTTATTATCCCAATTTTTTGTTGTTGTCTTTACTTTCAATTCATATAAAACCTAAATATATAAAACATTTTAATTTTATGGTGTTAGAGAAAAAAATATTTGAGTAGTTTTTGAAAATTAAGAGCCAAATTGGAATAAAATAAAATTAAAGGATAGAAGTGAAATTTGAAAGAAAATTAAGGGACTAAATTGAAAATAAATGAAATTAAGAAATGAATATGAAACTTAAGATAAAGTTAAGAGACTAAATTGAAACTAAAAGAAATTAAGAGGCAAAAGTATAATTTAAGGTAAAATTAAGAGATCAAATTAGAATTAAATAAAGTTAAGGGACAAAAGTAAAACGTAAATTAAAGTTAAAGGATCCAAAGTGCATTTTTGCCAATACAAAATTTTAAATGCCAATCAAAACTTAGGAAACTCATTCAATTTATTAGAATAAGAATAAACAAAAACACTTTTGATCTTTTTAACTTTTCTTTAAAATTTATTCTCATCCATCAATGTCATTTGATTCCAATTAAAATTTTTAATTTTATCTCAGGTTATACTCTTATCATTTAATTTTATTTGGTTTCACTTTGGCTCTTTAACTTTACCTTGAATTTCATTCTTATTATTTAATTTAATTTAATTTTAATTGTTTTTAACTTTTTAAAACTACTTAAATTTGTTTTACTCAAACACTGACAAATCAAAGTTCTATGTGATTTATTAGTGACTTAAATCTTATAATTTTTAAATTAAGCAACTTGGTAGAGGTAGAGAAAAGGAAATATTTAAATGGTTTTTGTATATTAAAAGACCGAATTAAAATACAATAAAATTAAAGAATAAAAATAAAACCTAATGTAAAGTTAAATGACTATATTCAAATACTATAAAATTAAGAGATAAAATTAAAACACAATGAAATTAAAGGGTGTTATTGAACTCTAGAATAAAAATAAAGAATCTAAAATGTATTTCAACAATTAGAATATTGTATGATTGCTTTAAAACGGAAGTTGGCTCTAAAATAAATTATCCTTATCAATAAAAAAATCGTTTGTTTTGTCATAGTGATACCATATAGCTATCACCTTTCTTCTAATCAAAGTAAAAAATGTATATGTAGTATTTTATATTTTTATTATCAAAATTTTTTAACTAAAACATAATAACTATATTAATTTTTTAATAATAATATATAATAAATATATAATTTTTATAGATAATATATGATTTTTAAATTAAACTACATATTTATCATGTTAATTGTTAAAAAATTATATAATTATTTTATTTAATTAAAAAAATATTACCAAAAAAATTGCATGTAAATTTTGTTCAAAAACAAAAGGCTCTTTCTCATTCACAGGTGCTCCATTTGATTGTCATAACTACCAAAAGTGAGTTTAGTTTTTCTTTTTGGTTTCTTTTACGAGTCTTTAGATTGAGAAGTGCCGTGCTGCGTATAATTGGAAGGCGGCTCTCTTTCCTTGTTTCCACATATCCCTCACACAAAGTCTCTGGAAGGGTGCATTTGCTATATTGTAAAGAAGATTGAACCGCATCCGCTAATTTGGGCCAAGGCCCACTGGATTGCATGGGAGGCCCAATGTTTGTCCAAACCAGCCCAAATGTAATTTGTCAAAAACGGAAAACAAATAGCCAGTAATTATACATTCATGGAGCTGAATCTTCTAAAATACATTTTCCACTTTAAAAAAGTCGAGTATAAGTGAACAATTATTGATAAAAAATATTATATATATATATATATATATTCTTATTCATACATAGTTATAAAGGTATTTGTACTTGATAAATATTTGAACTGTTAATTTGTTATCAATGATTACCTATTATTATTATTTTAATAATATTAACATGCTTATTATATCGGAATTAAAAAGCATATAATCTAGCAAAAACATAAATTGCATGATTTTCTGCTTACAACTAAAATGTGGTTGTATAAGATTAGATTTTTTTATTAAATTCTTTAATAAATATATAACAAGTAATTTTTTTCTTTAATTCGATACTATATGATTGGATATTTAAAAAAAAATTCTTTCACATATTATTATCATTATGAAAATTACAAAGAAGAAACATAAATAACAACCTGGATTAAAGTCTTCTGTTGTCTTTACCATCAATTTTCTTTTAATCAAAACATAATATGTGAATAAATTATTTTAAATAACCCATTCCTCTAATACTATATTATAAAAGAATTTTCACTTATTGATTTTCATTACATAATTTAATAACAAAAAAATTAAACCTATTTTTAAACTAAATATTAAAATATAGATACTATTCAATCAGCGCACACCTAAAAATTATGTCATAAAGTGGAGAGTATACGAGTGTACATGCATAAGCGGTTCTGAGAAAGAATGAGGAAAAAGGCCGAACATGAATGATAGGTCGCGAGTGCCTAAAAATAAAAATAGTATTGGTTCACGAACTTAGCCATTGTGCCCTTCGACTAGGACCACGCGCTTTGACCTTTCAACTGCGACTTCCAACATTAGACTTCTCCCACTTTCAATTTAAGGTTATCTTTTGCTTCCAACTAGGACCATATTATCATTGATTAATATTAAAAACATTGTAAACATAGTACCATCCTCGGGGCTGCCTCAGAAAATTATTAATGTATTCTACTAATTTTTTTAGATTTGACTAAATTATAACTAATTTTTTTATTTTAAAAATTCTACTTAATTCGTTTTAATTTATTTTCTATTAATTAAATTAAATTTATGCATAATATGTGTTTTTTTTTCTAAAAACAAAATTACTTAACTCTCTTTACTATTATACTGAAAAGTAAATTATAATTTATGTTATAATTTAATATCAACTTAATTACTTTTATTGTTATCTTAAGAATAAATTATAGTCTCATGTAATGTAAAAAATTAATTTTTTTGACAACAAATAAATTAAAAAAGAATTTTGTATAATATATATCAAAATGTTATGAGGATTGCGTTTAATTTTTAAAATAAGAGGAATATTAAATGTAAATTAGCCAAACATCAAGAAAAATTAGCTTAATTTACTAAAGAAACTATTAGTATTTGTTGATGATTCTTTGTCCTAAATATCATATTCTATTTATTCTTTAAGATGGAAAAGAGTTTTTTAAAAGAAAAACTCAACTTAGGATATTAAATCAAGTATAAATAAATATATAAATAGCATAAAAAGGTCAATCTAATTCATAAAAAGATATATATTCTCTCCTTTAATATTGGTTCAATCTTTTTCAGAGAATACATTTCAAATGTATTAGATTGATATGAAAAAATGTGGCATTAAAAATAATTATTTAAAAAGAGGAAATAGCCTAATCAAAACTTAAAAGTATGCATAATGATAATATCAAATAATAGATATATAATTGTGTTAAAAGTAAAGAGTTCATACTAAAACATGCATGTATGATATCTTTATCTAACTATTTATAATTGTTGGTGTATTTTTTTAAAAGGAGATTGATTGATTAATTGCTGTAACTTAATAGTATGATTATTTTCAGAAATTAACATTCGATTCATGTTTTATGAATGGAAAGAGAAGATGGGATATAACTTTATTAAAGAAATGGTCCCTTTAAGTCCTAAATATAATTAAGTTTAGAATTGGAGTTTTTAAATGTGCATAAATGACAAAGTCAAAGCATTTGCAAATGAAATGGTTGTTAAATTAATTGATAACAAACTATATACAAATTCTGAATTGAAACAAGTTGATAATAGAAAGAACCGAAAAAGCAACTTAGTAAAACTTTGTTAGAAATTTGATTGAAAACAATAAATAAAGCAATAGAAAAAACGGTGAACAAAACAAATAAAAAAGTTGTAGTGTGAACTTTTTAAAAAGTTTTTGTATATGTTATTTGGTGCTCCTTGCTCTCGTTTGTAATTTCTTCGATAGCCATACATGTTATTCTTCACTTGGCTATATCCTTCTTTGTCGTGTTTGTGTATGTGTGGCAGCCTAAAGTTGAAAATTGTGACATTTAATTGTCTTCTATGGTAGCATATTTGATGAATTCATGCTCTCTTATTTTCTCAACATTCTATTACATGAAATGTGGATTTTCAATTAGGGTATTTGGTTAGTGTCTAAGTTGGCTGTTGTCTTTTGACTAGTGTTTTTTGACTAATTCCCTTAGTTGGCCTGGGCTCTAATCATTAATAACAATCTATGATTTTTGATGTTATCAATAATTAAATGATATATCTATGCTTCATATATAAAATATACTTAAATTTATTCTTAAAATGTTTACTTTGCCGTAGGAAAATTGTGGAGGATATAACAGAAAAAGTTGCAATCATTCGAACTATTTATTTGTATTTTACCCGAATGGGAACAATCCACCATTCCACCGGCTCCCCAAACAAGAGGAAGCGAAGATGAATAAAAATAGGGAAAGCCCACGTTCCTCTCATTTTCTCTGATATTTTAAGGCCAAGCAACCCAGTTGAGTACTGCAACTGGAATTTGAACTCTTTTTAGGTACACAATGACGTTGAAATCTCCTTTTTCATTTGAGCGTTGAAACTTGAATGATTCAACGTACGTACACTTCAATTGCATTTGCACCTGAAACTTCATTTTCCTTCCAAGAGGTCAAATATGGGATACCACTTGACATTGTGGATGCCAATTTCAGAATTGCACAGACTCATTAGCTTCTTGTTATTTTAATTTACTTCCCACATGGGTTTTGAATATAGCTAGCTTTTACACAATCAAAGGGAGACTAATAGTTAATAATACCATGATTTGCGCAGATAAGTATGTCTTCTTTCTTTGTTAATTATGTAAACAGCATTATTCAAATATCTTCCAATAGTTTATCTTTTGTATATATTAATCTAGAAGTTTCATCTTATAAATTTTATTAAATTTTTGTTATTAGATATTTTCATAGTCTGTGAAGTGTACTATTTTTCTTTTTTTCTTTTTTATTTTTTTTTGGTGTACAAGAAGAGAAAAAAAAAAAGGCATAACTCCTTACAAATACGGTGAAATCCGCTTGGCAGAAACGCAACAAATAGCTTACCACATCATAATATCATCATATTAAATCTTAAATTCTTAAAAGAATAAGATTTATTATTGAGTTTTGAATTTAGATCTTTAAGAAAAGTTAATGAGAATTTTTTGGTAGAGTTCATAATGGTGATGTAAATAGCCTTTTTAAAATTAAACCAAAAAATGAATTAATTATTTGTACAAAATATTGACCTTTAAAAAAATTAAAGTAACAATGACATAAGTCTTGCTTATGACCCTGTCTACGATCAGCCATGTCTAAGACCAAAGTTATGATACATTCTATCATGGAACACTGCATACGAGAAAATTTCAGCAAATTAGAATATTCTCTGATCTATTTAGTTTCAAATTCCATCTTATTATAATAAGGATGAATGTGAACTGAAGAAATGAAGAAGGCGCAAACATCCATTGTTGAATCCGTGGGTCAAAAATAGAAGCAGCTTCCTAGGAAATAGGCATTACTGCTGAATTAAAACAAACAAAGATAAAGATAGAGATAGACATGGACATAGAAAATAGTTGAGCTAAATTAATAACAAAATTTGAAAGTTGTTGCCATGACATTTCCTTTTCATCAAAGTTTTCTCCCAAACGTGCCCAATTACGTCTCCAACCAATTTGTTGTTTTCTTTTCAAATCCCTCTTTACTACTTTTCTTATCTCCAATCTCCAATCCAATCAAAAACACCAAGGTACCAAGAAACTGCCCTTTTCTCTATCCTATCTTTTATCAAATCTTGGTGGGCTCATCTCACTTTTGGGGCTACTTATGTACGAGTTTACCCTATTCAGCTACAATTTGATGACTAAGTGAACCTATTACATCTTACATGTAATTTTGTGATTGGGTCTTTACTACTAACCAAAGCTTTTTTTTTTTTTTAATTTGATTTTTTCATTCTTGTTTTGTAATTTAGCTCTTTGCGTGTGTCGATGCACTCTGGTTTTTGAAGGAAGATTCAAAGTTTTGTAAGCAGAGGAAAGTTAAGGCAACGTTTAGGTGCATCAACAAAAAAATTGGATTAATTCAAGGTGTGGCAGCTTAGAATTAGCTGGGTGGAGAAGGGATGGTTCCACCATCACCCCCACCATTGGAAAATGGCCATCTCCAATTTAAAGAGAACGTGATGTATTATGCTAATTAAACGCAACTACGCAATTTATTGTCAAACATAGGGCAACTGTGGAACAATGGTTTTTTTTTTTTTTAAGTCAAGGATTTCTCAGATTTTGTATGAGATTACAATTTTAAGTGTATATTTTTTCATATTGACATATTGCATATAAATTTTTTCTTTTATTAGGGTTTTTTAGTATTTCAATAAGAGATATTTTCAATCTTTCTCGAGTCTAATTTTTTTTTTCAATTGATCTTAAAATTGTATTTTCTTGCATTGACCTAGTTTTCCTAAAGAATTCAATTTAAGTAAAAAGATCCTATACTATTTCCTCTTATAAACTTATAAGCTGAGCTTATTTTTTTGGTACTTTGGTTGTATATTTTGATGAGAGATAACAGCGAAGAAGAGGAAAGGAACAGGAAAGTTCCATTGGAATACCTCTCTCTTTGAACATTTGTTATAAAACAAAGAGGAGAATGGAGAATTTTCAAGTAACTCTAAGCGTGTGTTTGGCTGTGCGTTAAAGAAAGACAAAATCACGTTTGCAAACTTCTTTTACGGAGAAGCAACAATTTGGTACTTCTGTCAAAACCACGTTTTCATTCTCTTCAACGTACAAACAAATACACGTAAAAAAATTCTCCAAAGTCCCCCTTTTCTATACTTTTAAAATTTCCAATTTTAGAAATTCTTTAAAAAATTCAAGCAATCAGAAAATTAAAACTACTTTTTTTTTTGGAGTTACAAAGGTAGTCCAAAACCTTGGGAGAGAGAAAAAAACATAGAATAAAATCCAATCCAAGTACATGAAGTCCCCTAAAACTTAAATCTAAAAGACGTATTACCTAATCCAAGGTTCTTGAACAAATTAAAATTATTATTTAACCCTTCATTCCTTTCCCTTATCTCACTTTCCTTTTTCTTTGGATATTCTTTTGGTCCCTTCTTCTCTCCATTCTCAAACATATCTTCAAAATACTTTTTAAAAAGATTGAATTCAAATCAATAAAAGAAAATTGTCATCTTTTTCTAGTGACTAAATTAACGTAGTTAGATATACTGATAACAAAAAGTGAATAGAAGTACTGTCACAGTTTACGAAGCTACCAAAAATCTTATTTATTTATGTATCATTAGCTTTCACTTTTATATTATTGACCTCCAATAACCAGAACGGTCCAGTACGTACTACATATACAATATGCCTGTGGACATAAACATATCTAATAGCATACGTTTCCCATGTATAATGCATCGTTTCAAAGATGCTTCTGAAGATCTGACATGAAATGAGGCGAAGCTTCTCTTAGCCGACCTTTTTTCGTACAATTGAAGATAAGAAGAATGTAGATGTAGCGATGCCAACCGTCTAACAAACACTTCTACCATACTAGTATTGGTTTGTTCAGAACATGCCGGCCAGTTCAGAAATAATTTGTTAATTTCATTCATTTTTTTTTCTTTTTTTTTTTCTCTGAGTTCCTATGTGTTTGCCAAAATAATTGTGTACAAATTCAAGGCCACATCATAGGGTGGTCCAACGTAAACCAATGCTAAGAGCAAGAAGTGGCTTAGAGTATAGTTCTTCTTGTTTGATTCAATCTGGAATATACTTCCCTTGCCTTCAACTTCTAAAATGCTCTACGCCTTCATCCTTTTTCCAGCAGGATGTATTTTGTCTCTCTCCTTTTTTATTTATTTTATTTATTTCGCCATTTTTCATTTTGCTACTTAAAATAACTTTAATTAATAAAATGTAATCAATAACTAACCTACATATTATTATTATTTTCCCAAAAAAGGTATTGGTAGCTTGGCCCGTTGTGATTTATGGGGATCAAGTTTTGGCTGTATAGCATATCCTGCAGTTCATTAATTAGAGAGTTATCTTTATCTTGGAGAGGACAATGATTTTGCCTAAATTAATTAGGTTGTTGGGTCTGAAGAAAAGGATTATGGAGTGTACCCAAAAACCAAAAAGAAAAGGATAATGGTCAAGTTTCTAGAAAAGTTATTGCCACAAATAATGTCAACATAAACCAAAAATGACCGATCATACCTGCTTCCTTTCTTCCACAACCTCAAGTACTTATCTAAAATAAAATTCAAGAATATTTTTTGGATAATTTTTAAGTCTTCAAAATAAACATACTGGTAATCAGTTCATTCAGTTAATATTAATTAATCTTTTATTCTTAACATTTTACTCAATTTTTAATTTTTAATTTAATATAAATAAAAAATTTGTAATTAAGTGTTAATAGTTTTAAAAATTCTTAGCTTAGTTTTTATTATCCATTTGAGAGACGTGAAAATCTATTAATCTAACCAATAATATACCATTTTAATTTAACTAGCATTTTGAATATGTAAAATTTTTTATTTATTTGTACGAAAATATTCATTATTATCATTGCCATGAACTTATCCTCTTTCTCCATCGCTATCGTACGTAATCTTATTCTCCCTCTTTATTAATGTTGTCATGGATGGAGTGAGTGGTGTAAAGCATTTATAATTAGAGTGCTACAAAATATTAGGTTAACAAATTTTTAAGACCTTTAAGCTTAAGTTTGAAGACAAAAATCTAATAAAAAATATTTAAAATTATAAAATTTTAAATTATACGAATCAAATAAAACTATCAGAATTGATAAAATTTTCTTTTTTCATGTTTAAGAACAAAGACGGTGCAAACAAATTAATGTTAGAATAATATAATAGTCAGTCTTCTTTTTAAATTGTAATGCAGCGCCGATCATGTTTCACTTCAAGCAGCTTATTTAATAATATTCTTGGTTCACCTTAACGATAACTTCAAATAATGGAGCTTGTCAAATATGTCTTATGCTTTTGAAACTCAAATTGCTTCGTCTGGATAAGAACTATTATAGAGTTGATTATAGAAACGAGACCAAGACATTTTTAAGTCTTTGTCAGCTGCCTTATCTACCAAATTCCAAGAGCATTTACAATTTTTTTAATTAAAAAAAAACCTAAAAGATAGCAAATAAGAAAGTCCAAGGAAACACAAAGACCATAAAGACAAAGACGACTTATAATACATGGCTAAAAACCCAGGTAGAGAGAAAGATGGCTTGGGCCACCAAATCCTTATGCTTTGAATATTCTTTTATATGTATATATATATATATATATATATCTATTAGTCAAAATGATGCCGAGCTCTTTCAATATTATCTATACATATATAAAATAATAAATGGCCTGGAATTTGGCACCACTAGATCACCAACTTTTCTGCTTAAGTTGGATAGAGACATTCATTGGCTGGCCTACTCAAAGGACTCAACTTTTTGGAATTTTGATATGGCTAAATTGATAAAGTTGTACGCTGAGATTAATTTATGCTTTAAACTATTTACTTTTGGTGGGCTATATGTAACTTTGGATAACATATATTTTTGAGATAAAATTTGGAGACAGCAAAGATCAACACTTATCTGTTTAGTTGTAACAGTCTAATATTAAATATATATTATATTGTTTCAAAGATTTAATTTATATATTAAAAAATTTATAAACACTTATTGTTTTGATTTTGTTTTTTCTCTTCTTCAAAAGAATGGTTCAGTAAAAGCGGTTTCTCTTCATTTTATGTGGTGACGTATTTATCTGTAATTAATCAATTAGTGATCATACATAATACTATGCAAATTTTCGTTGTCATTGCAAAAAATTAAATCAGGGTTGAGATGATGCTTTACTCCAAAAAATTCCACTTATCTTGCACTATTGTTTTTCCTACGTAAATATAATTTGATGGCTATCCAATTGATTTGGGGCAGGTGGATATTAATTTTAATAATATAAAAAAGGCAATTCAGACAAAGAAAAGTAAAGACCAAAAAAGAAAATGAAGAAGAACAAGAAGAAGAAACGAATAAAACTACTATTATGCTTAACTGGTCCATATGTAAGAATTTCCGGTTCAGACGTATCCTCCTTATTACCACTTGGGATAGATAATGTTGATTCCATCAGCAAATGGGAATGTGATAATCTCACATTAATTAGTCATAATGTTGGCATATAAATAACGGCATAATGCCATAGTAGAACCGAATTTAATTTATGAACAATTAAGCCGAGGTTTCCCACAAATTCTGTCATATATTCGATCACACTCTTCTTGTGACCAAAAAAAAATCACATGCATCTTTAGCTATCGTTATTAATTATTGCAGCTAATTAATTTACTCAAATACATAATTACCAAAAAGATTTTTGTATTTTCCACTGTTGAATTATTTTAAAATTTCTGTATATAATAATAAAAATTTATTTTGTGTAAATTCTTTAAAAAAATCTACAATAAAAAACACCGCCTCGTGCTCTTTATGAAAGATCCTTATTAAAATCAAAGAATTATCTGCAATTCAAAAGGATTGGTTTGTAGGATTGAGCCCACAATTACAAATTCAAATTTTAAATAGATTTTCTTTTTATTGATGCCTTAATTTTGATACCAGTACTTGATTAAATTTAATTGCATAAAAAATTAAAATTATTGAACCAAAGTCAAGAAGTATTAACAACAATAAATAAATTTTGGGATACAAGTCGATCAAAAAGTCTTTTGATTTGAGTTTTCTTGGCAATGTCTTATTGATAAATATTAATTAACTCGAATAACTTAGTTAATAATTTATCTTCTATAAATTACATTAATATGTATATTTATATTGATATGTGTTTGGCATCTTGTAGTATGTAGGCTGAAGCATCAAATAACCCATATGCATCCAAGAGTTTCCTAAACATGTTTAACGTGAGAGTTTTAAAGTGGCACCTCACTCGAACTTATACGCAAAGAGAACTATATATATTTGAATTTGATAATTTATTTTGTCCTTTTCTCCGTTCTTAATTTTCAATAAAAAATTAGATATAATTTATTAAATACTTATTGTTAATATTTTTAATAAACTATAATACATAAGTTGTTTTAAATAATATCGATAATCTATTGTTGGATTAAAGAAATTCACATGTTAATTTTTATTTAAAAACCAAACAATGAAATCTAAACAGTTTCTCCGGAATTTGATGAATAGTGCATTTTCAAAATGTAAAATGGGGAAGCTCCACCATCACATCAAAAACTTTTTTTTTTGGGGTCACCGTAATAATATATATATATATATATATATTAAAATAAGAAAAAGTGTGAATATCTGAGGAGTGAACCTGCCCCGAGGCCCAGCAGGAATGATGAGCGTGATCCAAAATAATATTTAATTTTTATTTGATTTGATCTTATATATAAAAAATAAATTATTATATTAATTATAATATTTTAATTATATTTTTTATTAAATAAGTCATTCAAATTATGAGTAGTTGTGGTCATTAATTTTAAGAAAAAAGTACATATATTAAATAGAGATATTTTTTAAAAATAATTTTTATTTAAAGTAAAATTAATTACTTTTAACTAACTTTTTTAATACTCATGAATTAGTTATTTATTTTTTATATATGAGATCAGAGAGAGTAATAAATAGCGATGATGATGATTATTTTAAAATTATATAAACATTTTTTTAATTTTTAAAATATTTATACATCAATTTAATTTTAAATTTTTTATTAAAATATTTTCATAAAAAATATGTAAAAGCATATTTTAATGTAAAAATTATGTATTTAAACTAATTAAATATGTTTTAGTTTAAATTAAAGTATAATATATTTTTTAATTTTAAAAAAGTTTGTACATATTTTGAAAATAAAAAATTATTTATATAATTTTAATAAAATTAAAATATATATATGCATGTATAATTTATTCAAAAAGATATTTAAAAAATAAACCGCACAAACGATGGATGAAGAGCAGAAAGAGGCTCAGAAATGGATGTAATCCTAGTAGGTGGGGCCCGTGCGCGGGGGGGGGGGGTATATATACCGAACTTCTGAGGCATTAAAGACAAGATGCGAACTTTTTTGTAGATAAAGTGGGGCCCATGCAACCTACGTGGCCTTTTCGGTGGGCCCCGCTTCCCCTCTCCTGGGTCTTGATCTGTGTCTATCCATCGTCCCACACTCGTTTTTCAAACAGCTCCCTTTCACTCCCATGTTTTGGCTCAGGATTCAGTGGTACTCCCATCCCTATGGTACCACGTTATCCCCGTGCCGTTCAACCTACAACCTTAGCTTGGATTCCCATCCAATCTTTTTATAATCTAATGCAACGATGAATCACGCAAAAATAAATTAAATAAAAATGTATATAAAATTTATTTATTTTTATATTTTTAAATATATATGATTTATTTATTTATTAAACATAAAAAATTTAAATCCAATGTTTTCACTTACTACTTATTTATAAAGAAAACATAATATATTTATATAGTTTATATTATATTTATTATATTTATTAAATTATTATTTTAATTATCAAATTATTTTTTAAAAATAAAGATATAAAAATTATTTCTTTTTCTATTTATTTATTTTTTATATTTTTTTTCTTTTGTATTATCTAACCAAACAAATTCTTTTAAAATGATTACTTTAAAATATTAAATAAAGTTAAAAAACAAATATGATGCATTCTAAAAGTTAAAAGATTAAGTTACAAATTAAATTAAAATAATTTAATTAATTAAAATATTAAAATAACATTTAAACAAAATTTATATATTTTTTGGATAACATGAGGTATTTTATGTATGATATTAGGCATTTTAAAGGAGATTTTCGTCTCTCTATTTTTTGGGATTCTCATAATTACTAACAAGATAGCTGATTAGTTTGTCAAACTTCTGTTAAGAGGATGTATTTATACGGTTGGAATTTTAATCCCCCATTCCCTCTTTCTTCTATCTTTTTTTTGGTTGATGCTAAGTATTGTAAGAAACGTATTGGTTAAGTTTTTTTTTTTTTTCAGTTTTGTGGGTTCTATTTGTTTTGTTGCATCTTGTACTGGTTTGTTGTCTATGATTGAATTTCAGTTTTTATTGCCCAAAGAAAAAAATTATGTATTTAATTTTTTATTATTTTATTAAAAACCAATTTAAAATTAATAAATAAATGAATATATTATTTTACAAAAATTAAACGAACTACTTAGACTGAAGAAAATTAAGTTTAACATTAGAATAGTGTGGATAAAAAAAATAATCATTGGAGTTGTTTTGTTGGTGGCATGGAATTTTTGCTTAACCGGTTTGTGTTAAAATTATGGGTTAATCATGAAATTTATCGAGGATGAGGATAATAAGAGTTTTGATTTAAGAATACAATTAATGTACCCAAAAATATAAGTATCATATTCTAACGATTTTTCAGGCAGCAATAAATGTAGTGTCGAGAAAAAGAATATTCGTGGTGTCCTGCCTAAGAAAATCGTCTTCATGCAGGGTTCTTTAGGATTTTCTTAGATTGGTGGTGTTTTTTTTTTTTGGAAAAAATTATAGTTGAAAATTCTAAATTAAAAAGATTTATATTAGAAGATTTTAAAATTTGAAAATATTATGAAAAACCTAAAGATAAAAATCTTTTAATTTGAGGTCTTAAATTATAATTTTTTGTATAATTTAAATTTTTTAAAATAATTTTAAAATTTAAAATATTTGAATATAAATATTTTTAATTTAAAGTTTTGAATATAACTTTTTTTAGGTTATACTTGTTGGTATTGTCCTCACTTTTATCAAACAATAGTCTACTTGAAAGTTGAAAGACTGTCATGCATTTTGTTTTGTTCAGAATAAAAAAATTAAATTAAAAAAGATAGTTGAGATTTAAAAAAGATAAAAAATAAAATTTAGACACTTAAAATTAAAAGCAACATGCCTCGTAGCAAGGAATTTAAATATAATTTTTCATATTTATATTATTATATTTTTTAAATAAAATTATGTGACATTTTGTTAAAAGAATTAATCATACAACAATGAGCAATAAAAACGATATATTTATTAATAAAAATTATATATTTATCATGTCATTTGTTATTAAAAAAGTGGGGGTTAGATAAGTTTTATCCCATTACCATCTGCTATCGTGATTTTTCACAATGGGAGCAACGCGCAAGCATAGAACCGAGCAGTGCAAATATAGTGAGAGGGGTGAGGTGGCAACAAAGGAGTGGTCCCACACTAGAGGGGTGGGTGGGCGCCATTGCCAGGTCAGCAGTCAAACAGGTCCGTGACATTGGGTGAGACGACTCCCGCACGCCACGTTCCGTTTTGCAGAGGTCCACGTGGCCACTTCTAGAATCCATGCTACCAATATCGCATTTCACAGCTCAACAGCAACAACCCAAAGATCTCTCTCTCAGGAGAGAGAAAGGAGAAAAGTTAGAGAGAGAAAGAAAGAGTCTTACCAGGAAACCTGCGCCATCTGTGTGAACGCCTCTCTACTTCGCGACCGAGTATTCCTGTCAACCCCCCCAACATCATTCCACACGTGTCTCCCCCTTTTTTCTAACAAAATTTTCAAACATTTCTTTTTAATTTTTTCTTACAACAGTGTTATATTTTCTTACAGAAAACTATTATTTCTCTCATTATAAATTTTTTATTTAAAAGTTAATCACACAATGTTAGGTCTAAAAAGTATATAATTATTTATAAAAATTATATAATTATCATTTTATTATTAAAAAAATTTTATCATTCATCATGTTTCAATCATTTTATAATCTTATTAAAAAATTAATAAGAAATATAAAATATAACATTTAACTCTAATCTTTTTTATCATCTTCGCTTGTGAAACTGCTTCCTTGCAGATAATCCAACCATGTCCTTAAAAATGGTGTGGATTTGTTAGGCCACAAAACCATTAAAAAAAAAGGTGTGGATCTTATAGTATTCAGATTTTAAAAAATAATTTTTTATAATAAGTATATAATTTTTTAATTAAGAGATGATAAATATATAATTTAAATGAAAATTATATGTTTATGTAAAAATTATATATTGGCCATATTATTATTAGAAAATAATATTAATTAAGAAATTTGATAGTAATAATATAAGAAATTGTATATTAATTTTTTTATTTTTCAAATTGATATATTTTATATTTCTTTTCGTCTAATAATCTTTATTTTGTTTGAATAAATATTAGTGTTGAGTTTTGTTAATAATTTATTGACTGATAAAAAAAGTAAAAGTATATGTTATATATTCAATTTACCATAACAACATTATTTGTTGAAAGTCAGCATTTAAATTTTTTCCAATTAGAATCACGTTAAAATCTTGAATCATTGCGAAGAAAAATCTGTCCAGGCGTAAAGATCACGTGATCTTTTGAAATTTCATTGTTTTGTTGGTACGATCCTTGCTGACATTCCACCGGCTATAACCGGTAAACATATAAAACTTAAACAGAAGGAAAACGGTCGGTTACATACAAACTTATAATTGCATTAAAAAACGATAGCAATCCCAATAAATCTAGACCGTCCATTTCGCCTATCACGTACCTCATATATAATCCCCGGTCGGTCTCTTCTTCGTTCTTATCCGCTCTCTCAAGTAGTAATTACTCTTTAGTTTCTTTTATAGACACAGCTCGCTGGTATGGGAGGTGTATCACTGTCTTGGATTTCTATTACTCAGAGATTCATCTTTCTCTGCAACACCCTCCTATAATTACCTCCCTCTCTCAAACCCAACAAAATCCAATCCTTTTTCTTTCTTCACCAACCCCACTTCGTTTTTTTTCCGGAAAGAAGTTCTGATTTTTTCTGTCGGATAATGCTCTCGAGATCTTGCTTAGACTTATTGAATTTGGTCTCCATCGATGATTACCGAACACTGAGTCGGATCCCCAAGGCCATGACGGTCCCGGGAGTTATACCCGAATTCGAAGTCCGTGATGATACCGATTCCGGGTCGGGTCCGGACGATATCGTCTCCTTTGTTCCGCAAGAACGCAGAATCATCGTCGCCAATCAGTTACCCATAAAATCCTTTCGTGACAACGAGACCAAGAAATGGAGTTTCGAATTGGACAGTGATAGTCTCTATCTACAGCTCAAAGACGGGCTTCCCTCCGACGTCGAAGTTCTCTATGTGGGTTCTTTGAAAGCCGACATCGATTCATCGGAACAAGACGAAGTGTCCCAAATCTTGCTCGACAAGTTCCGATGTGTTCCCACGTTTCTACCCGTCGAGATTCAGAACAAGTTCTACCATGGATTCTGCAAGCATTACCTCTGGCCTCTGTTTCACTACATGTTACCTATGTCGCCAAGTCACGGCGCGCGTTTCGACCGCGCGCAGTGGCAAGCTTACGTTTTGGCCAACAAAATTTTCGCCGATAAGGTAACGGAGGTGATAAACCCAGACGAGGATTACGTTTGGGTCCACGATTATCATCTCATGATCTTGCCTACCTTATTGAGAAAACGGTTTCACAGGGTCAAACTCGGGTTTTTCCTTCATAGCCCATTTCCGTCTTCAGAAATCTATAGAACAATTCCAGTTCGTGATGATATCCTTCGGGCTTTGTTAAATTGCGATTTACTCGGATTCCACACGTTTGATTACGCGAGACATTTCTTGTCCTGTTGCAGTAGGATGTTGGGGTTGGATTATGAGTCCAAAAGGGGTTACATTGGGCTAGATTATTACGGTCGAACCGTGACGATTAAGATCTTGCCGGTTGGGATTCACATGGGTCAGCTCGAATCGTTGTTGTCGTTATCTCAGACTGGTGACAGGATTAAAGAATTGAAGAAACAATATGAGGGGAAGATTGTGATTTTGGGTGTGGACGACATGGATTTGTTCAAAGGTTTAAGCTTGAAGTTCTTGGCAATGGGCCAACTCTTGGAAGTGCACGAAGAGTTTAGGGGTAAAGTGGTTTTAGTCCAGATTCTGAACCCAGCAAGAAGCAGAGGGAAAGATATACAGGATGTTCAAAATGAGATCGATTCTATCGCGAAGGAGATCAACGAGAAATACGGCGAACCAGGGTACCAGCCAATCGTGTTCATAGATGGCCCTGTCTCGACGCAGGAGAAAGCCTCGTACTTCGCCATTTCTGAATGCTGCGTTGTGAATGCTGTGAGAGATGGTATGAATTTAGTGCCTTACAAGTACACAGTTTGTAGACAGGGGATTGATAGTAATGATTCGGCAAGTCCTAAACGAAGCGTCATCATAGTGTCTGAATTCATCGGTTGTTCTCCATCTCTAAGTGGAGCAATCAGAGTGAACCCATGGAACATTGAAGACGTCTCAGAGGCGATGAATTCGGCGATTACGATGTCAGAGGCAGAGAAACAATTGCGTCATGAGAAGCATTATAAGTACATAAGCTCGCATGATGTAGCCTATTGGGCTAGGAGTTTCGATCAGGACTTAGAGAGGGCTTGTAGAGAGCATTACCGAAAGAGGTGTTGGGGTGTTGGTTTTGGCTTGGGGTTTAGAATTGTTGCTCTTGATCCTACGTTCAGGAAGCTTTCAGCGGAAAGCATTGTGTCTGCTTATAGAAACACACAGAGCAGGTTGATCCTTTTGGACTATGATGGTACCATGATGCCCCAGATATCGGTTGACAAAACCCCAAGCGAGGAGGTCATTTCTGTGTTGGATTGCTTATGTAGTGACCCCAGAAACGTAGTGTTTATTGTCAGTGGCAGAGACAAGAATTGCCTCAGCAAGTGGTTTTCTCCATGCGAGAAGTTGGGTCTCTCAGCAGAACATGGCTTCTTTACTCGGTACTTCTGAACTTACATTACATAGTTCATAAATGTGTGTTTCATTCTCAGTGATTTTGTATGTTGATTTTTTGTTCTTGGTCTTTCAGCTGGAGTGGTGATAGTACTTGGGAGACATGTGGGTTAGCAATGGACTTTGATTGGAAGAAGATTGTTGAACCAGTGATGGCACTTTATACAGAAACAACTGATGGTTCTTTCATTGAGCAAAAGGAGAGTGCTTTGGTTTGGCACCACCAAGAAGCCGACCCTCATTTCGGATCTAGCCAAGCAAAAGAGCTTCTTGATCACCTCGAGAGTGTTCTAGCCAATGAACCAGTAGTGGTCAAAAGAGGACAGCACATCGTTGAAGTGAAACCTCAGGTATGAAAAACATATTACAATGCTAAGACATAAATTGTTATTAAGGAATATTAGCCAATTTTCTTGTTGAGAACTAGTCTTGAGTGTCTGTCCAAGTGTGCATATGATATATGTTGGAGGCGACTTAAGATCATCCAAGAAGGATATTTAATATCCAGCAAAACTTAAAGACACTTCTGACCAGTATTTGAGACACATTTTGTCATGGTTATAACTTAATAAGCACCAATGCTTTTGGTGTTAAATAGTGTTGAGTTCCTTGTTGTAATGGGTGTGTCTTTCTGGGATTTTCAGGGTGTGAGCAAAGGCATAGTTGTGGAAAACCTAATCTCAACGATGCTAAGTAAGGGAAAGGCACCAGATTTTCTTTTGTGCATAGGAGATGATAGGTCAGATGAAGATATGTTTGAGAGCATTGCTCGTTCATCTTCTGATCCAACCCTACCAACCATAGCAGAAGTCTATGCTTGCACTGTGGGTCAGAAACCAAGCATGGCAAAATATTATCTGGATGACACTTCTGAAGTCATCAAGTTGCTCCAAGGACTAGCTACTGCATCATCATCATCGCCCACAAAGTCCATACACTCTCAGGAACTGCAAGGATCTTAATCGACAAACTCACACAAAGGGAGAAAAAAATTCTTGTACAGATGATACTTACTGTTATAGGTTGATTCAAAAAGGTGCATACTTAGAAATCTACAGAGTAGATGATTCATGTTCTTTTTACATAACTTGCAGCAATTTTTCTTAAGAAATCTAGATTTTTTCTGTAGTTTCAATTGCAATACCAATTTTCCATTGACTCGGTCATTAACTGATAATATTCAAGCGAAGTGTTGATCTCCCCTAAAAACAGTTTTTTCGAGGGGCTTGGAAGCTCCGTTATCATTTTACAAGGTGTAGGAGTTATCTTTGGATGCTTATAAGCCAATAACATTTGTCCAGGTAGTAAACCGAGTATATACTTTGATCGATCCATCACGCTAAAGACTTGATGGGATTTCAATTTCTGTACCTTTATGTCACGTAAAGTTTCAACCTTATAAGGACTAAGCCATTTCTGATTTGTTGGCACTTGGCAGGAGGAGACCCTATGAACTGGTTGTTGAGTTTTATGGTTTATAAATCAGTACTTTGGACTATTCCTCTGGGATCGCTTAGTCCTGCATTAAAAAGTGTGGGCAACTTTTCTTTTCTTTTTTCTCTTCTATGACTTTTTTTTTTCTTCGGTTCCTTTATTATTCATTAATTTCGAAGGTTATCAATCAATAAAGGCGTAGTTTATCCCAATGCCACAATTGGCAAGATGACAGATGGCCAACGTGCCATGGATACAACTGTTTTACACAATGTAGCCAATTTCGGGGAAGTTTTAATTGTTCAAACATATCATGACGTTTAATTAGTTTGGATATATTGAAAACCAATCAAAATGATAAAAAAATCACAAATATTTCTTAAACTTTATTAAAATTATATAGATTTTTTTATTTTTAAAATATACATAATTTTTTTAAAATATGAAGTTATTTTATATTTTAATTTAATTTTAAATTTCTTGACCAAAATATTCTTTATTAAATTTAAATATATTTTTCTTAAAGGCAAATTAAATAGATCTTTCTTGAATTTTAATGAAATTATATAAATCTTTTTTTTTAATTTTTAAAATATACTCAAACCACCTTTAAAATAAAAAGTGATTTTATACTTTAATCTAGTTTTAATTTTTTTAATTAAAATACTTTTCAAACTAAATACATATTTTTAAAACTAAAAAAAATTAAATGAAGTTTACATTGGTAAAAGAATTTAAAATATAGAGTAACTTTTTATTTTATGGGAGGTTTATGTTTATTTTAAAAATAAAAGAAAGATCTATATAATTTTAATAATATTTAAAGGAAGTCTATTTAATTTATTTTTTAATGAAAAAAACTTAAATTAAGGATATTTTGGTTAAAAAGTTTAAAATTACTATAAAGTATAAAATAACATTTTGATTTAGGAAAAATTTGTATAATTTCAGCAAAAAATTAATAAAAGTTTGTGTGAATTACTCAAATGACAAATGTCTTTAGACTCTGTTAAAAATTAAATTCCTTGACAATTTTTAATGTATACTCCCTCTGGTCTCCAATATAAGTCACTTATTGGAGGATTGTCTTGGTTCAAAATATAGGTCATTTCTCTAAATTGTCTTGATTATTAAATGATTTTTTCTTTAAATACCCCTAATTAAATAGAGAGTCATTAAGACTAATGCAATGTACTAAGAATGGAGGTAAACTCTTTAAATATGGTCAAATATGAAAAAAATTATGCTTTAATACAAATTTAATTAGTTAAATTACCTTTAATTAATTTTCTTAATATCTGTGAGGTAGGTATTAGTGACTTATATTGAAAATCGAAGGGAGTATTTTTTATATTAATTTGATGTATTTAAAATTTTATTTTCAAAATATATTTTGAAAAAATAAAACCTAAATTGATAAGAAAAATATAACATACTCTCTTATTAAACGAGCTAACTCCCTTGTGCTGTTAGTATTTCTTTGAAACATGCTTTAATGAGGTAGACAGCAGATTCAAACTTACAAACCTTGATTCTTCCAGCTGTTCTGTTCATGAGGCTCTTTAGTTCCTGGGGTAGTTCCCGTTTAACACACAGCACGCCTTTTCTTTAATTGTCTTTCTATATCGGTAACACGATCTGAAAAGGTTGCTTCTTAGACTCAGAGCCAAGTTAAAAGATCAAAGGATCGATGCAGATAGAATGCAGGACAACGACAGACCAATCCACCATGTCATGTTGCCTGAGATCTAACACAGCTGTCGTATATAATTGAGTTAAGCTTCGTGTTTATTGCTGCTCTATATGAAGCAGTTGTCGCTCATTCAGACCAAATTTTCTTTACACGTCATTGAAGTTTAATTAATAACTTGAGATAGCGTCCTTGTGTGGTCTAGATTTAGCCATACAAGCCTTCTCACATGTTTTAATGCGATAAGCTTTTATGATCTATATGTTAGTTCAACAACTTTTATGATAAAGATAGTGTTTAAATTATATTGAAATTACATATTTTTTATTTTTAAAATATACATGAATTCAATAGAATTTTAGTTTATATTTTAATCTAATTTTAAATATTTTAACGAAAAAATTTCTATTAACTTAAATATTTAAAATTTTTGTATATTTTAAAAATAAAAAGTATGTATAATTTTAATAAAATTTAAAAAAAATGCGTGTAATTTATCAAAATTAAAAAAAAAAAGGAGAGAGAAATAGGATCAAAGGTAAAAGATGTTAAATCACTGCTGGTCTAAAGTCATGTTGTATGAGCCAAGGAATAAGAATGTTTAGTTTGCTTACAGTATAAGTGAGCTGACTCATAGTCATGCATCATTTCCCACCAGTGTTTCTCAGTCCTTCTCATACAGAAATCAAATCAGAAGGTGCTATTTAGTATTTATCATGTTTGGAATCTACAAGCTGAGAGATTTTTTAGCAATTGATCAGAAAAATTCTAATACTACGTGAAGAAACGATTTAATTCAAAAGTCTAAAGCGTGAAGTAAAGGAATATAAAAGGTTTTATTATGAAGTGAAAAGTAGAACCAAGAAGCTAGCAAGAGGCCTGTATTGGTGTCTCTGCCTATATCTCAACCTGCTGGAAAATTTATACATCAAATAGGGTTTGGATAAGCAGAGATAATGATGTTTAATGTGTATTAGAAAATGACGTTTATTCGAATATAGATTCTCTGTTATTCTAAGCAACAGTTTGCGCCTTCCAAGGGCTCTCTCCTTTATTTATTTAATTTTTTTATATTTTTTGTTGTCCTCTTGCTGCGTAGTCAAAAATCTATTAACCTTATATTCATTAAAAAGAAAGCAGTTCTCTCAATGTCGAAAACATCTGACAATTTTTTACTAAATTTTTTGCTCCAAAAGTTTCAAAATGGTCCTTATTTTATGTATATGTTTATTAGGGTTTTAAATTAATTGAAATTAGAGTAGACTAGGATAAATTTTGTTTCAGATAATTACACCTCCACGTTTATCTCTCCACTCTTCTTTTCTTCTTCTTACTCCTCATCCACTTTCTCTCTCTATATCTCTTTTTATATCTAGATGTTCTTTTTAACTATGTCAACGTGATATAAATAAATATACATTTTTAAAATTGAACTTATGCTTTGATGTTAATCTATAAAAAATAATATTATGCATTATTAATTAATGTAATTTATTTTAAAATGTGAAAAAAACACTCATAAATTTTGTAGTTAGCTCTATCCATAAAAAATAATATTATACATCATTGTTCTATTTATAGAAAGCTCCACCCATATATGTCACTCAAAATAATAAAATCATGTTAAGTGTCAAATAAGATGATATAGTTTGTGTTGTTAATCCAGTCGAAATAGTATATTACAATAACTATAAACTTATAGGTCAATGTGCTTACTTGATAAATTGTGAAGAAACAATCTATTCAATTCAGCAAAATTAAAAGGAACAAATTGGTTTTTATTATACTAATTCCACTACAAGAAATCAGGGATTTTCTTACAAAAAATTTTCACGAAACTAATGTGGAGAGAAAATGTCACTAAAATTGTTATGGTTTACAATATTTGTCCTACTTTTATAGAAAATTCTCAAAATTAATTTTTTGTGAGAATAGTTGGTGAGAATTTGGTCAAAACTGTGACAAAGGTGTCACAATATGGTAGGAAGATATTCTCACAAAATTTTTTTATGAGAAACAAAATAAATGAATATTCTTTAATTCTATTAGTATTTTTATAATATTTTATTGTGAGAATAAAAAAACATTTGGTCCTCATGATAACTTATCATGAGAAACCAAAAATTTGGTGGGTTTTTTATGCTCACAATAAATTATCATGAGAATAAAAAAATTTGTGTAGTTTTTCATTTTCTCACCATATTTTTCAATAATAACCATTGTGAGAATTTTTAAATTTTTTTTTCCAAATTTTAGAAGGAAAATGAAAATTATTCTCACAATTTTTTTTTGTGAGAAAATAAAAATTGCCAAAAAAATTTTTCATTCTCATAGAAAATAACAATGAGAAACAAAATCTTTTTAAATTTTTTTTATGAAATAATTTTGTGAGAATTCTCACCAGAAAATATTATGAGAAACAAAAAAATTTAATTTTTTTTATTTTCTCATAATACTATTTTGTGAAAAAAGATATAAAAATTTAAAAAATATTTATTTTTTTCACTAATTTTTTTGTGAGAAAATTCCAAGAGAATGTTTTAATTACATAAGGGTTTCTGTAGAATCTGAAACGTAGTGTCTTGTTTTGTTTTGCAGAGATTTCCCTCCAAGTGCAATTGTGTGTACTTTTCCTTGAGCAGATCTTACACTTTGGCTTCCATCCAAGTGCTTTGCCACTACCAATGATGTCCGACCACTCACCACAGCCCCTCCCTCTATCCATTGCAGGTTGCTTTGTTTTTCTATGCTTTCCTCTCTTCCTTCTTTAATTTCTTGTATCATTCTCCCTTAAATGATAGCAATTGATGTAGGGGTGCCAAATATGTGGAAATAAATTCTCTAAAAGCCAAGCTTGCTAGCAATTATGGGGTTAGACTTTTACTTTGTTGTCACTGTTGGTCCTTTTCGAAATTTTATTTTAGAAGGTGATAAAAGTTTCAATAGATAAATATATCAATGGCATTTGACATTTCATTGTAATTTTGTGCTTTCCTTTTTGTTTTGTTTGTGAAAAACTAAAAGCACAAATTGGCTTAGTTTGGTATCGTTTGTGTAATTTTCAAAAGTTGCTTTTGAGACTTGACCATAGAAAGCATACTAAAAGAGGCATGCCAATGACATTTGCTTGTGATTATATTGAAAGTAATATATATAGGAAACTAATCCTCTAGGCAACTCAATAGTATTCACATCTCAATACAAAATGGTTAGCTTATTTTTTTTTCCTTCTTAATTATCAAAACATTTTATAGTGAATGTGCTATATTAACAATTATAATTATATTTTACAATCACATCTAAACCTAGACAGTTACATTTACACCATATAGCATAACTTTTAGTTGTTTAAGTCTCTGCAATCAACAGAAGTTATTTATCTTAAAAATTGAGCTAAAATCGTCTTCATGCTATAACAGTATAATAGGAGAAGAACTTAAATATGAAGAGTGAGTATTTTTTACTTCATTTAACCTTAAATAAAACAATTTCTCGCCTTCTTTTTTTTCTTTGCAAAAAGGGATTGTTAGCAATAGAATTATTTAGTTTTCTTCTCAAACTTTGATAGTTGCTGGATTCATATTGGTTTAGTTTAATTTAATTAAAATGAAACCAAATCACTAAAAACTAAAAATCAAATCAATTTAATCAATTTTTACATATAAAAAATGGATTTGAACCTTTTTTTTTTTTTTAGTTTTGGACAGTTTAAACACCTTTGGTGTGTAGGATGAAATCAATATAATACTCTAAATTTTCTTTTAATTTTTTATAGAATCATAGCTCTATTAAGTTTAATGAAAAACTCCATCTTAATTTTGAAGTTTATAAAAATTTTCTTTATGTTTTTAAAAATTGAGTAAATATTTTAATTTTATATATTACACATTTTTCTAGGTTTATAATTTACAAAATTTGTCTTTATATTTTTATAACACAATTCATTTAAACTTTAAATTAAGAAAAACAAAATATAAAAGCATGAGTTAGTCAATTATTAAAGTGCAATATGCATATTCTATAATTTCACGTAATTCTAATATTTTATTTAGTTATAATATTTCATTTATAGAAAAATAACATCGACTATTGTAAGATTATAGTAAGGCACTTTTATTAATTTTTTAAGAATTTAAAAAATTAATAAAAAAACTATAAATGTAAAAATAAAAATTTTAATTAAGAGATGTTTTTTCATTTTTCATTTTAGATGTTAGATGGAGGACGCAATAAGGGTGAAGGATTTTCTATAACTAAGAAGGGTAAAGGGAATTTATGCAGCATTTTGAGCCGATTCATATACCATTAGCTACTACATAGTCATCACCTCCTTAATTATTTTCACATATTGGCACCTATCTTAGATTAATGTCTAAATCATCTTCTTTTTTATCTTTACACATTCAAACATCACTTGACTCGTCAACTGTTATTGGTTCAAACGGACCTTCTACCCTTATTTTAAGCACAAATGCTAGCTCATCTTCTCATCCCATTAGATATAAGTTAGGGGCAAGATTGAATGATGGACGATTAGTTATTAGATCTCATAGTGTTCATAAGTAAAAATCCTTTAAACACATTGCTTTTTTTATGTTGTAATTATTACTTTATTTGTACTTTTGCCATATACTTGTCTTTATTTCACAGGTTTTATCCACGTTTCATTAGTCACCATATTATATCAGATTATCTATAGTAAGTTTGAACATGGGTGGCTAGCATTTACTAAAGTCCCTAATGTTGTGAAGAATTATGGTTTGTGGAGTTTAAGATGAGTTAATTCTACAACTCTTTAGGTGTTGCAATAAGTATAGTCAATGTGTTACTCTTATTCTTTACCTAATTAGCTTTGCTTGCTTTTAATGTAGAAAATGTGTGCTTGAGATCCACTATTGAGTGGCAAATTTACAAGATATAGAGGAAAAAATGTAGCACTATTATATATGCATCTTTTAGAGATATTTGTACTAGAAAAACTAAAGCGATTGGTTATCTACAATAGCTTGAGCCAAGCTAGATGAATATTGACAAAGCAATGAGTTCAAATCTAAGTCTACACACAATAAGACAAACAAAATTACAGATACTAGAAGATGTTTACATAGAGATGGACATGTGCCATTGTCAAAGCATAAGAGAATAATTGTAAGCATTATTTGAATATGCTAGTTTTATTGGATTAATGTTTATATTGTTTTAGTTGATGTAATTCTAACATATTTCATCTAAGTATTGTAGGAAGTGGAGTTGGGTAGAGAGGTTCAAATCCTTAATGTATTCAAAAGGATCTAATACAATGAGAAAAAAAAAGGGTTAGGTTGGTGAAAAAGCTTTTAACACTTACGTAAGTTACTTGACTAGTTTAAAAATAAAATTGTTACTATATGATGAGTATATAGTTAATTTATTTGTTTATTTAATATTTACCTATTATTGATTGTTATATAGCCAATATGAGCAGATGAAACAGACTCAAGAGTTAGAGGCAGATGATACTAACTCTTTCATATGGCTCAAGGTTATAAGCAAAAAGAACAAAATAGGTTGTGCATAGGACTTTGGGTCTAAGGCTAGTCTCTTTAGTTCTAATAACACAGCATCTTAGATATAGCCTTGGTAAGCTTTCACAGATGAGAGTACACTTAGAGGTCTCATTTGAGAAGAAATTTGAGGAAAAGTTCTCAAAACAAACCCAAATTTATGAAGTGAGTCTTATCGAGATGTAAAAGACCTATGATGACAAGATAGAAATCTTCATAAAAAAGATTGTCTCATGTGTGGATAGTTATTGATGGAGGTGGCACTTCCTACCCTCAATCCACTTATGATAATAGTGATGATGATGATGATAATGACAATGAAAATGATAATAGGGATAAGAATGATGGAGAGTGATTCTAGAATTGTTATTTATAAACATTATTATGTATTTTAAGTACATATTTGTCTTAGTTTTAATATACTTTGTGATATTTTTAATACATATTTACTACGTTGTAGCATTGTTATTATTATGATTTTATTATTGATTGGCTGAATTTAAAAATTGTAATTTTTAACTGTTTAAACAATCTTCACTTGTTTAAACAAAGGCTGATGTACAAATATAATGCTAATAATAAAAATTGGCAGTTTTCTTGTAGAATTTTTTTGTGAAAAACAATATATACCAAGAGAAAACAAATTCTCACAAAAATATCAATGAGAAATTTGAAAAAATTGGTCCATGTGCTCAAATTAATCCATTGCTCTTGTGATACGATATCGTGAGAAATCATTTAATTTTTTTTTGTTTTTCTCCCTAATCTATATTGTAAGAATTTGTGTGAGTTTCTCACAACAAGATTATGTGAGAATAGTTTTTCACAAAATTTTATTATGAGAAAATCTATTCCTCTCATAGAATTTTTTTGTAAGAAATCTTGCGAGAAAGTTGCAAAAATTTTACAACTCTTGAACAACATAATCTTACAAAATTTTTTTATGGAAAAATTCTATGAAAAATTTTTCTTATAAAAAAAATTTGTAAGAATATTGTATTCCTATGGCTATTTTTTTCACAACCCAAAATTCATAAGAATTACTATTCTCATAGAGTTTTTGAATGTTTTTCATGAAAAAATGTCATGGAAAAATCTTTGTTTTCTTGTAGTGTTCTTTGCATTTCTCATTACTCATAAAACTTGGACTTGGATTTGCAACAAATGAAAAAGAGGATAAAGGGGAAAGAGATAAACATTACTCAATTTGTTTTCCTATAACCTGCTTTTTCTCAAAAGCCCCTCTCTCTCTAAATATAATACTTATTTCAAAGCAAAATCATTATATAAAAATTAAGTGAAAGAGAAGATAAAGGAGAATATGACTCATTCTGAGCTATGTGTATTGATATTATATAAGTAAAATTTAAATAAATAAAATTTTTAATTGAATGGAAAGAATAGAAGAAAGTTATAAAACACGAAGTGAATCACATAATCACTTTGTTGAGTTGCATGTATTTATATATAATGCTTTAAATAGCAACCACAATAAAAAGCGATATTACTAATAGTCTTTCTCCCAAGCATAACTATCTTACATTAAGAAAATGTAAGATACTATTATACCAAATAAAAGTATTATGAATATTATAATACATTACACAATGGTATTTTATATTATGATCTCTCATATTATATATAATAATTATCATATCACACAAAAGAATTATAAAAATTAACGATTGAAATTAAAAAAATTCAAAAAGAAATTAAAGAAAAATGACCATTTGGGTGCATAAACCAACAAAATGTAATAATTAAAAGAAATGAAGGATTTGGGCCAGGGAAGGATGCAGGCTAACACAAATTGAATCACATAATTATCCTTGTTGAGTTGCATGTATTTATATATAATGCTTTAAATAGCTACTATAATAAAAAGCGATATTATCAACAGCCTCCCACTTAAACATAACTATCTTACATTAATAAAGTGTAAGATACTGCTATAACCAATAAAGGTATTATGAATATTCTAATAAATTACACAATGGTATTTTATACCACGATATCTCATCTTATATAGGATAATTATCATATGAAACATAAGAATTATAAACATTAGCCATTGAAATTAAAAAATTCCAAAATAAATTAAAGAAAAATGGCCATTCGGGTTTATAAACCAACAAAATTTAACAATTAAAAAAAATGGACCGTGGAGTGATGCAGGCTAGGTAGCATAATAATAACGAGATAATTTTTTAAGAAAATTAAATGGGTTTTGTGACAATACATATTTTACTTTAATATTGGTTATATTATATAAATAAGGATAAGAGAGATTTTTTTTTAATTGGATCATTCAAATATTTTTTATATTAATATATTATCTCAAATAATAGTGATGTAATTTTTAGAGGATTATAACGTGATGTGATAATGTATATTTTGATTTAATACTTGTTACATTATGTAAGTAAGAGAAGGAAAGTATATTAAACTTAAATGCCTCACTCAAATACACACACAGACATTGTATTAGTTTACTATCCCAAATGATATTGAGATAATCTTTAAAGGACTAAATGAGTTTCTGTGATAACCATATTTTGATTAGATCACTCCAATATTTTTTATTAATTTATTATCTCAAATGATATTGATCTAATTTTAAAAGACTAAATAAGTTTTGTAATAATGCATATTTTTGTTTAATGCTTCTCATATTATGCAAGAGGAGAAAAGAGTATCTAATTTAATTGATTCACTTAGAATGTTCCTTTTCGTTTACTATCTAAATGATTCTGAAACATTCATTAAGAGATCAAATAGGTTTTGTGATAATATATATTTTAGTTTAATACTTGTTATAATACATAAGGGTTGGAGAGAGTATTTTATCTAATTGAATCACTTAAATATTTTTTTGGTATTAATTTCTTATCCCAAATAATACTGATGTAATCTTTAAAAAACTAAATATGTTTTATAGTAATGCATATTTTGGTTTAACATTTGTTAATTATATTATGTATATAAGAGAAGAAGAAGTATTTAATTTCATTAAATTGGCTTAGTCAAAAAATTGTTAGTATTAGTTTACCAACTAAATGATACTAAGATAATATTCAAAAGACCAAATAAGCTTTGCTGTAACGTGTACTTTGATTTATTTATTGTTATATTATATAAATAAGTGTAAGAAAAAGTATTTTACCAATAGGATCACTCAAATATTTTTAATATTAATTTTCTATTACAAATAATACTAATTTAATATTTAAAAAATAAATTATATTTGTAACAATGCATATTTTAGTTTAATACTTGTTGTTATATGTAATTAAGAGGAAGAGAGAATAATTAATTTGATTGACTCACTCAAAGATTTATCTTTGTATTAGTTTACTACTTAAATAATAATGAAATAATTTTTAAAAGACTAAATAAGTTTTGTAATAATGGATATTTAGATTTAATTCTTATTATATTATATAAGCAAAACTATGAGAGAATATTTTATTTAATTGAATCAAGCAAATATATTTTTTATATTAATTTTTTATTTTGAATCATACTGATATATTTTTAAAAGACTGAACAAATTTTATAGCAATATATAATTAGATTTAATATTTGTTGTATCGTATAAACAAGGAAAGAAAAGAGCATTTAATTTAATCAATTTACTTTTTTAAATTAGCTAAATGTTAAATATGTAAAGAGAAATATAATGTAAAAAGTGAATAAATAAAATAGGAAATGACATTTTTATTCATATTTTAAAAAAGTAATAAAAAATACTATTGGAAGATAATTATAAAAATATAATAGATATGTTAAAAAAATAACATTGGGACAAGTAAGCCCTACTGTAATTAGCTAAATAGGTTTTAGGTTATGTTTAATAGAGTGAAAAGAATTGTAAGAAAATAAAAATAAATATTAAAATAAATATTATCACTTAAAATTATATTTGATATAATATAAAAATAAAGATAAATAATTTTTTATTTAAATTTTTAGTGGATTAGAAATAATATAAAAATAGAAATAAAAGATAAATAAATAACACAAATACCTTTAATTGTAATTAAAATATGATTATTATAATTAAAATAGTATATTAATATATTTGTCAATATTAAAATAACGTATTTTAAAATAATTATATATTACAATTAAATATTATAAAATGATATACATTAAAATGTGGGTAAGTGGTGTTTTCTTGTTGTACATAATTACCCCTCCACCCATCATCTATGAGAGCTGTGCGGGAGTGCTAATGGGACAAATGCGTCTTTTTCCTCGTCTCTCCCTCCTCAACAATTGCCTTCCATCCCTTTCTAATGGAAAGTGCCAAGTCTTGCCCAATGCCCATAGATTGTACGACGGGAGGCGTCTCCACTCCACCAAATAATTAAGAAAAATCAAGCTTTCCTTCTCCTTTTTAATCTTCTTTCTCTTTCATTCAGGGCCACCAAACATATATTGCCCCATTTGGTAGCCAAATAATAATAATAATAATAATAATAAATTTTATATAATTTTTGTTTTATTTTTTGTAAATATTATTTAATATTACCTATTAATTATTAAAAATAAAAATAAAAATATTAAAATTATTTTTTTATTTTTATTTTTATATTTAACTTGTTATGTATTAAACCAATAGGAGCCTATATAAACATTAAGAAGACAACCAAAAAATGAATATGCAATGCATAGTGGGTCCAATTATCAAGGAAGAGAGAGAGATTCAAGTGGGAAAACGGAGAGTTATAATGAGAAAGGTATCTAACGATACTAAGTTATGGATTTGTTTAAAAAAATAAAAAAATAATTTTCTAAATAAAAATTGATTCTTGTATTGTTGTAAAAGTAATAAAAATAAATATTATTAAATAATAAGTATAAAAATATGATAAATATTATATAAAATTTTTTTTATCTATTTCTTTTTTGAATAAAATTTTATGAATTTCTGTTGTATTTAGAAAAGCGTTATCTCCTGCTCAAATCATATCTTATACAAAGCAAGGAATTGAAGCTTCTTCTTGAACATGATTTTTCAACGTGTTGGCAAACGGGCACTACTTTTTATTAGAGAATTTTACGAAGCTACAGGGAAAGAACCAAAAAAGGCATTGTGCCACAATTCTCAAATTTAACTTCTTGTGAAAGTTAAAGAAAATTCTTTTAATAGAATTTTACGAGGTCAGTGGAAAATGCACAAAAAAGGAATTTTATGACCTTTACTCAAATTAGATATGTAAAAGAAAAGAGAATATGAAAAATAAATATGTGAGATAAAAAATTGATATTTATACCTTTATTTTTGAAAAAACAATAAAAATAAATAAGCATTATTAAGTAATAATTACAAAATCCTAATTTCATTTTTCCTTTTAGTGGATAAACTTTTAATTTAGCAAAAAAAATATTATCACAAAAACAAGTTTATTTCTACTCCCATGCTTTTTGCCCATATTTAAATACCCAAAAGAAAAAATTATCTCTGGATGATACATTATTTATTTCTTCTGTCTTTCATTTCATGATGCTTAAAATATAAACATGTTCTGATTTTTTTTTTTTGGTGTTTTTTCAAACTAAACTAGGTCTGCACTCCGTTTACGTTGCATGAGGTGGTCAAAAAATTATTAAAAAATAAACCAATAGAGAAGAAAAAAAAAAAAAAAAGGACCCATGCATGAACAAAGTAACGTGCAAGAAACAATAATTTGGATTCTATTTTTATATATGTAAAGATATATGTTACTGTCGCTCTCTTCTGCTACAATCAAATAAATCTCCGAAACGTACTCTACTCGCTGCCAAAGTCTATTGGAACGGATTTGAAACTTTTGTTGCCTTAGGTGTTGTCCCCCTTTAGATTATTTAGATATGATTTGGATAATTAAGATTTTTTTTTATATTTTAATTTTAATCATTTTTCTATTTTGATGTTATCTGATAAAAATTCAAAAACACTATTTTTATTCTGTATCTGTTTTTTCTAAAAAAAATAAATAATTAGAATAAAAATAAAAAAAAATTAAAATTTAAACTGTTCCAATTAAATATAAATAATCCAAATCTATCCCAAGAGAAAGCACACCAGGGGATACAAGTCTCTATTGGACCAATGTGAATATTTCGCAAACGTCAATAGTTTTGAAATTCAACATATGATCGACACCAAAATAGTGTTCTCAAATTGGTGGTTCGTTTTGGCTAAACTTATAAGAGTAGATATATCAGTTGATTTTAGTTTAGCTAAACTTAATTTGTTACTACTTAAACAAAAATCATTCTGGCTTGTTTTTGGGAAAATTTCATATAATATTTGATATTGAAAATATTGTTTAATATTATTGTAATATTTATTAAAAGGTAAAATTGAAACAAAATATTTTAATATTAAAGTGATACAAAAATATTCATGAATATGAAATTAATAATCACACTTTTCTTTAAGGAATAAGTATAACTCTACAATAGCTCCTAGCAGCATCACTTCTAAAACACTATATACTTGAGTATTAGTTTTGCAAACAATAATGAAAAATTTGAGCGTTAAATGATGTAATGCTGTAGAATATTTACAAAACGTTTAGTATGCCTATTTTTAATAAGCACAAAAAAAAATCTTAGTTAATGAATTAATAATACACATAACACAATCTTAACTTTTATAATTGACGTAAAGTTTAATATTTTAGATTTGATCTTTACTTGTATAAAAAATTATAATTAAATAACCTAAAATTATTAATATGATTTTGGTCTTGAAATTTTAATAGGGTCAAACAACGAAGTTGAATTGGGTATTTTATTGGAAAAAATGAAAAAAAAAATTGAATTTTGGGTTAACCTCTTAAACTTTTAAAATTGAAAATTAGATATTTCAATTTTTACTCTTAAAGCAATAGGTCCTTTTATTTTTTGTTTTATTTTTTGTTTGTTTTCAAACTATGTTAACTCATTGGTCAACTTTTCATAATTAACATGACCAAATCTCAATTAATCCAGATGTTAGTATATATAACAAATAAAGTAATATTATTAAGAGAAAAATAAATTGAAGTAAAAATTTAAGGATTTAATTTAACAAAATTTAAAGAGATATTTGCAAATAACATCAAGTTTAGGTAGCTTTTTTTAAAATTTTTTATCATTTTATATATTATAATATATATGCAAAACTGCATGCAAAATTGCAAGACGGTATTATTATATGACTTTCTTTCCAACTAATAAATGAAATTGGGAAAATTATAGTTAAATACCTTAAATTAAAAATATTTATATTAAAATATTTTAAAATTTAAAATTATTCTAAAATATTTAAAAAATAAAAATTTTAATTTAAAATTCTAAACTATATTTTTTTGTATTATTTAAGTTTTTTATCTTTAAATCCTTTAAAATTTTTAAAATAATTTTAAAAATTTAGATTCTATAATATACATATTTTCAATATAAAATTCTTATACGTAAATAAAATATGTATTTTCAAGTACATGGGAGTCACGTGTTGGCGGTGATGGTACTGATCATTGACACATGCCACTATCATGTTTGGTATGGAGGGAAAAAAATTGAAAAAAAAAATAATTTTAATTTTATAATTATTATTTAATATTATTTATTAATTATTAAAAATAAAAATATTATAAATATTTTTTATTTTTATTTCTATATCTATATTTTTGTATACAAACAAGTATGTCAGTTACTAAAATCAAGGCCAATTGGCCAATTGGGTCAGTAATCAATTTTAATTCCTTTGCCTTTTTGATGTGTTGCGTTGTGTCACTTGAGTTGTGTCTTATTGTGTGGCGTAGAGCGCTGAAGTGAAGTCAACCATTGTTGACTCGTCCTGTCATGTGTGATTTGGACGTTGGTCCATTCTCAAGACTACCCCCAGTGAGCAACTCCAACACTACTCTACTGGACCTACGATTCACTCGAGTCTGCATCTAACGCCACCCCCGTAACCTCTCTTCCGCAGTCACTGCGTCTTCTCTCTTCGATTCTGTGAGCTTCAGCTTCGCCCAAATCAGAGACGCAGAGATTCGAGAAGGGAGTGAAGATTATCGATGTTAGGGTTTTAGGGGATCAGATTTCGGTTTTCTTTTTCGCATGGAATTCAAGAAAGGGAAGATTGTCAGGTATCTTATGCTTAAATTAGAATCTGGAACTGTTTTCTGAAGACATTCATAGATTCTCTATGTGCTTTGTTTATTGCTTGGAATTCGGAAGAGGGAAAGGATTGTGTTAGGATCCGAGGGGACTAAACTGATATATACTTAGCTGAAGCCAATGAAATGTTGAAATTCTAGATTTAGTGATGTAGATGGGGACTGATTTTGGGTAGTATTGAAGTTGAATGATATAATACGTGAGAAATGATGTCATAACTCGTAACAATGATTGTTTGACTTAATCGGATTGTGTTCCATTGTGTTGAGAGGCACAGCTGTTTAAGTTATGTTTCTCTATTATTATCAAGCAGTTAATCGACTGAATTTTAAAGCTTGAAGCTTCCTCTATCAACTCCTTCATGATACACGAATCTTAACAAAGTTCATTCATTTATATGATGATGATGATGATAATGAATGTTGGTTTCTAAACAAGACTCATTCTCATATTTGTAAACATTTTGATCCTGCATTAACGTATTCTTAAAATTTAATTTATAGGTTTTACTCGGATGGCAAAAATCATAAGGAACCACTGTGGGGAGGGACTGAACTATCGGCACTGGGAAAGTCATCATCTGCGTACAATGTTTCATGGTCTTCTTTGCTAAAGCAAAACAATGCACTGCCTTGGGGGAAAAATAGATTGGCTGAAACATTTAAAGTCGGGGGATCTAAGGTATTTCCAGAGGACCATGAGCCCTGGCGCAAAAGGATACTAGATCCAGCTAGCGAGATTGTGTTAAAATGGAACCGGGTCTTTATAGTTTCGTGCTTGGTGGCTCTTTTTATTGATCCATTGTACTTTTACTTGCCCAGTGTGAGAACAAATACAGGGTCTTCATGTGTGAGGACAGACCTGAACTTACGGATTGCTGTGACCTTTTTACGGACTATCGCAGACATTTTTTATCTATTACACTTGATAATTAAGTTTCGGACAGCATATGTGGCACCAAGTTCACGGGTATTTGGTAGGGGTGAACTTGTCATGGATCCAAAGAAAATTGCAAGAAAATATATCAGATCTGATTTCTTCATTGATTTTATTGCTACTCTGCCTCTTCCACAGGTATGTTGCTCTGTAGTGACATCACATGGTCTTATATCCAACATAAATCTCCTGCAAACGTATCTGGCAATTTTGATTTATGGAGGGGAAAAAAAAGTGGAGGAAAAGTGATTTAGGAAAAAGGCTTGGCAAAACATGTAACTTAAGGAAATAAAAGGGATTTCTCTAGTCATGTTAGTTATGGAGATGGTCACATTATCCCCTATTCTTATGAATTAATATGATAAATAAAGTTGAACATATCAATTTTTGTCCCTTCCTTATACATACAGAACTACGGGTGGGAATGAATTAAGCACTTTGCTACTCTGCATGGTACAGTTTTCATCTATTTCTATATGCTGTACTATAGTTATTTCCAGAATTGGTTTGACATGGGCATCTTCATATGGTATTATCCACCCTCTGCATATTGATGAAATAAAGTTTGAAACCTTATTACTGAAATGATTTGTCCAAAGTGCAGTTTTCTTCTATTTCTGTGTGCTCTACTGTATTTATATGACTAGAGTGTTTAAGTTGTTTTAGAAATCTTTTGCCAGGTGAGACCCATAGATCATAGCTGATGGGAATTTTCTTTTTCAGATGGTCATTTGGTTCATTATACCAGCAACAAGAAGCCCTCTAGCTGATCACAAGAATAATGCTCTTGCATTGATTGTTCTGCTCCAATATGTTCCAAGATTATATTTGATCTTTCCACTAAGTTCTCAAATAATCAAAGCAACTGGAGTGGTTACAAAGACTGCATGGGCAGGAGCTGCATATAATCTGCTATTGTATATGTTGGCCAGTCATGTATGAAGTTTTGACAGCTTCTAAGTATTTGTCTGGAGTAATTTTAACTCTCCACCTCACGAATGTATGGCTCTATTTTTGTTGTAGGTTTCAGGAGCAGCATGGTATCTGCTATCCGTGGACCGGTATACCTCATGTTGGAAATCGTTTTGCAAAAAGGAATCTAGCCCTAAAGATTGCTTTCTTTACCTGGACTGTGATTCTTTAAACCTTGAGCAACGCAAAATATGGGCAAATATTACAAGTGTGTTTAAGAACTGTGATCCCAGTAACAACATTGATTTCAAATATGGCATATTCGAAAATGCAGTGACAAAAAACGTTGTCTCCATAAACTTCATCTCAAAGTACTTATATTGTTTATGGTGGGGTTTGCAGCAACTGAGGTATGAGTTTGCATTTCCATTCTCATGGAAGTGGAAAATGATTTTATAAATGTTGTATTTGAATAATTCATGTCAGTTTTTCACGTCTTGATGCTTGGTCATTACATTTTGCATCTTCTAAGCATTGTCCGTGGGTGTCAATGGCACTTGGCAATTCAATGGCATTATATTTGATAAATGGAATGCTATTTGAATTGACCAATGCCACATTACATGCTGGTCATTACTTCATCTCAAAAGTACTTCTATTGGTTATGGTGAGGTTTGCAGCAACTAAGGTATGAGTTTATATTTCCATTCTGATAGAAATGGAAAATGATTTTATAAATGTTGTGATTGAAAAATTCACGTCAGTTCTTTATATCTTGATGCTTAGTCATTATATTTTGCATTTTCTATGGGTGGCGGTGGCACTTGTCTATTCAAATGGCATTATATTTAATAAATGGAATGCTATCTGAATTGACCAATGCCGCATTACATGCTGGTCATTACTTCCCCCAACCCCCCACCTCTCCCCCCCCCCCCCCAAAAAAATCAGAAAGACACAAGCAATCTCTTATTTTTGTTATTGTGAATTCTTATTTTCTTTGAGACGTTTAATTTAATGCAAATGGACTTCTATATCAAATGACAGATTAGGGACCAATCTGAAATAAAATAGTTTGCCATTTGTATCTCCCATGGAATATTTCATTTGAGAGATTGTAAATATAGAGGTCTGTCAATAATGCAGAAGACTTTTAATATTTTCTTGATTATTAAATTGTTCTGAAGTATGTAGTGCATGAGTTTTCATTTTATCATATAATTCTGAAAACAAACGTTCCTTAATTGCTCCGAAGGAGGTCTACTGGCATGCTTATCCTATTGCCTTCTGCTGCCCATGTTACTAAATTATGGTAGAGGTGAATCAAATGTAGGATCATGCTCTTCCTTGGCAAGTTGACATACTACTTTTATAAATGAGATCAATAATATATTAGATTTGCAGCCTTTGATAGAATACCTTGTGTTATGGTTGACGACTCTCCTGACTTTATAGCAAGAAAGTGAGAAAAAATAGGATTATCATTGGATCAGTTGCCCAAGAGATGTTCGCTAAAGGGTTCAAAAAAGAAGGAAACATGTGTTTTACATTTATGTTTGTATTTGGATGTAGTACGGTGAAATTTTACCAATTGGATGACTGGTATCAATTGGTGAAATTAACGATGAATATTATTTCTGTTATATATTGGATAAAAATATTCTCAACCATAAGATGCTGACTCTAGATAGCAGAATGTGAAACTTAAACCTGTCCATGGCAGGGAAATGGTGGTTATGTATCAATTTTCAACATTGGTTATTGAAAGAAAATAATTTCTGTTGTCAATTTTTTAAAAGACTATACTTTTTTAATTATTCCTTTTGGCTTTGTTTCAGTTCTTATGGGCAGAACTTGCAGACGAGCACTTTCATTGGTGAGACATCATTTTCAATTCTGATTGCCATCTTGGGTCTCGTGTTGTTTTCCCATTTGATTGGGAACATGCAGGTATTTGAGGAGGTTTTCTTCTTTTGGTATTCTAATCACAATCTGAACCATGTGAATCTTCAGTAAATGTCTGTTACACTTACTGACTGGTAAATAATTCTTGTTTGTTTCCCCTTAAAAAAAAATTTCATTTGTTTGCACCTGATTGTTAAAAGATGTTTACTTCCTGTTATTCCTGATTAAACCAGTGTTCTTTCTTTCCTCAATCTCATTGTTTTTCTAATTTCTGTTGTGTGAGCTGCGTAACTCTTCTGTGTCACCTGAGGACAAGTGGGCCATTAGACTTAATGTGTTTAGAATAATTAGTTACACTCTTATATTATATCATGTACCTATCGTTATATATTGGCTATATTTGGGGTATTTCTTTGGTGTAGACATATTTGCAATCAATCACCATAAGGCTTGAGGAGTGGAGGCTTAAGCGAAGAGACACTGAGGAGTGGATGAGGCATCGCCAACTCCCTCATGATTTGAAACAACGTGTTCGACGATTTGTTCAGTATAAGTGGCTTGCAACTCGAGGAGTTGATGAAGAAGCAATTTTACGTGCATTACCTGCTGATCTTCGCCGTGATATCCAACGCCACCTATGCTTAGACCTTGTTCGACGAGTATGATTTCTGCTATCTTAGGAGATTTTTCTCTCATTTCTTCCCAACTGTCATGGTCCATCCAAATTTATAGTATAGGGTTCATGAGAATGTGGCCAAGATATTCCTAGGTGGTATTTTGAAAAACCTCTGCTTATGCCCATATGTATGAAAACAGAATAAAATTTTCATATTTTGGAGCATAATTGATCTTCTAATATCTGTAAATTCCAATTCTCTCTGCTGGTATTTTATGACAACTGGTAACCAGAGCCATGTGATATGCATGACCGCATAATGCTTTGCTTTAGTTCATGAAGACTCAATTTATTATGTATATATAAAGGCCGTGGTTTGGGGGTACTGTTCATTTATTGCTATTTATAACGTCGCATCATGTGTACGATTTATGCATGGTCTATTGCTGTTTTATGTACTGTTTAACACTGTTCATCCCATATTATTTCCTTTTTTTAAAAAAAACAATTTTTTCCTGTGGGACTCACTTTTTTAAAAAAAAATTTTTATGGGACCCACATTTTTTGAAAAAACCCCTGAATCTCCAGGGGTTAATGCTAGTTTAATAACATATGTAGTTCTGAATATCTAGTGTCTTGGTGGCTATATCATATTCTTTGAGGGCAGGGTTCTCATCTTATGATGAGTTGAATGAGCACAACTTGGCTTGCAGAAGATATTGAAATTATCTCCAATGGTGCCAATATAAACATTTAACCCCCCCTTCTTTTTTTTTTTCAAAGGTTCCCTTCTTCTCACAGATGGATGATCAGCTACTAGATGCAATATGTGAGCGGCTGGAATCCTCTTTGAGCACTCAAGGCACCTGCATTGTTCGTGAGGGTGACCCTGTGACAGAAATGCTCTTTATTATCAGAGGTAGACTAGATAGTTCTACTACAAATGGTGGCCGGACTGGTTTCTTCAACTCAATCATATTGAGACCTGGAGATTTTTGTGGCGAGGAACTACTTACTTGGGCTTTGCACCCAAAATCAACCATGAACTTGCCTTCTTCAACCAGGACACTTAAATCTCTTAGTGAGGTTGAAGCTTTTGCTCTTCGAGCTGAAGACCTCAAGTTTGTAGCTAATCAATTTAGGCTCCTTCACAGCAAGAAGCTGCAGCACACCTTCCGGTTTTATTCCCATCATTGGAGGACTTGGGCAGCCTGCTTCATACAGGCTGCTTGGCGTCGATATAAGAAAAGGATGTCTGCCAAAGACCTCAGTTTTAGGGAATCCTTTACTATGGATGAGAATGTGGCCAGTGAGAGAGAACATGGGGATGAATGTCGTGCTGATTCAAATTCTTCTCAGGCTAAATTAAACCTTGGGGTCACATTACTCGCTTCAAGGTTTGCTGCAAACACAAGAAGGGGAGTTCTAAAGATTAAAGATGACCTGCCAAAATTACAAAAGCCTGAAGAACCTGACTTTTCTATTGAAGCTGATGATGACTAGCTTCATAAGTCTATACAGAAGCACATTGCCACCCTTTCATTGGGATGATGATGATTCCTGAGCCTGCTTACCCTTTTACAAGCCTTTCCTTGCATAAATCTTGACTGCCGATTGTTGTAGATGTGTCTTGAATTTAAGGAGAAAGGGAAAGGGGGAGGCAGACCTGGCGGGTTTGTTTGTTTTGTTTGCTGGTAAATGTACACTAATATACATTATGCAATCTTCTTTAGTATGCTGATTGTAAGTCATTGTGCAGACTGTGAGGTATGCCTTTGGGTCTGTTTGAATGTCCAAATGCCAAACTGCCAAGATAGTGAAGGAGGGAAGATAGTAATTATTTTCCTACATTTCTTGCCCCCCTTGATCTCATACATTGTCCTCCAAGGTAACTTTGGGATTAGCTTACTGTTAGACTATTTCTTTTAAAAAAAAGAAAAGAATTTATTAATGAGAGTAGAAAAGCAACACAAGAACCAAGACGAGTATTTCAAACAAAGAAATAAAGATTAGACACTCTTTAAAGAACTCTTCAATGCCTTTGAAAATCTGCAAGGACAGCTCCCTGAAAATTTTATTTGATGAAACCCTATAAATAAGATGTGATGGAAGAAATTTCTAATTAAAAACTCTTACATTTCATGCTAACCAAAGATACTACAATCTAGCGAAAACTGATCATTGCCAAAAAAATTTATATTCCTTTTTTAATCAAAATTCACGAACTTAATAGCCAAGAAAAACTAGTAGATCAGCAGGGCAAAATGAAAATATCAAGTAGTTTATTCCAAACTTCTCATGCCACTTCTCACAACACAAAGAAATGATTGTCTGTCTTTGAAAACACACCAAACATTTGGTGGTATAAGGGTAATATTAATTCTTTTTAAAGTACCGTTGTCTAAACAAAAGTCCCCACCTTGAAGGGCGTGTTTAGTATCGGGTAAATCTCGTATTCTTGAATGTGATTCTTAAAAATATTATTAAAATTATGCGGTTTTCTCAAAATATAATCAGAAATATTTCATATCACTTTGAGGAATATTAAATTCATGTTTGGTTTTATTACGATATCCTAAAACTCAAATAAATTTCTAAAAATACCTTTCACTTTTTTGGTATAAATTTCATCATTATGACAACATTTTTGTAAAAAAATTAATAACAAAAATGGTGGTGATGATAATGATGGCTACAGTAGTAATGGTGGATAAGATAAGAATTGCAGTTTAAATTTTTAAAGTGATAAAAGATAAGATTTTAATTTCTTTTCATCTAAACAAAAATGTTCACATATCAATAATATTCCGGACCCCTTAGGTGGAACTGAAATTTTTAAAAAATTGTGAAAAAACAACACTTTCTCAGTATTCTTTTTATCCGTGTATTCAACATTTCAAACTCTACATTTTATGAAAAAAATTAAAAACCAATTCGCATGCCAAATGCAACAAAGATAGGGACCCAAAGAGTCCATGTTTGCGTTAGAGTGATAAATCTGAACTTCTCACAGGTGCTCTGTATAAACTCGACGATCTCCAGATGGACGTTCAGTGGCCGTGATTCGGAACTGACATCTTCATTGCCACAAGCTTGCAATTCCTTACGAAGCAATGATCTCGTTAAGGATTGTTAGGCCAGTCTGGTTATTAGGAACTAATCCAATCATTATTTTCAGAAGATTTACTGGTTATTGATTGCATAACGATACGCAACATGATCAATTTTCAGGGGAGGGATTCTTTTTGCTTTCTGATTACCGTTGTTATAAATTAAAAAAGTAAAAAATAACCCCCAAAAAAAAGTACAAAAATGATAAAGTATGGCTGCTGTACAGCATTATGTACAAGCCCAAATCAAATAGCATATCTTTTTTGCAACTTAATTCCGCCATATCTCTAGGTTTTGTCAGCCACCATTTGTTTTCTCATAGTCAATACTTGTCAAAGTCATAGAATTCGATGTTCTTGTACTTCTGGGATATAATCTCAGCTTGAACTTTTCTTGCTGTGTCTGTGGCACAACCAACAAGAATAAGAATAGATGTTCCAGCAAATCCCCGAAATGCAGTCAGGTGCGTAACCTGCTCAACAACAGCTGGTCCGGCAGCCAAAATCGCCAAAAATGTTGAACCGAGAACTGATATTCGACTAAGAACCTGTACCCGATATATGAAAAAGCATGTAAAATGGATCTAACAGAGCCTTCAAAAACATTAGCAATTTCAAGTCAAAACTTAGATTAGCCGGTCCATCAACCTGAGAACATTATGTTCAGAAGCAAGTACTATGCTGCAAGGAATATGATAGACATATTGATGCTTTTGCTTAATTTCTAACAGAAACAATGCTGTGATTAAGGTGTACATGAATTTGTTTACTGCACAAATATTTAATTCCCCAGGCCAAGCATTTATGGAACCATATGTTTAATAGAAGATTGTTATTCACAAATATGTCTCTGTAATTTTCCATCTGAACAAAGCTACTCAACATTGTAAGTAAAATTTATTTCAGCACTTAATGCAAGAAATTGTTTAACATATTATAATGTCAAAGGATCGGGTGATCATCATGTAACATCACAGTTAAGGGGAAGAAAAAAATTGAGTATAGCAGCAGACAGATAGAGATAGAGATAGAGACACAAAGAAATCCAATTGTTCACTCATCTTTTTTAATTCAAGGACAGAATATTCATTCATTATTTATTAAAAAAAAAACAGCTACAAAATTAAGGGTTGGCAGCTAGGAAAAATGCAACAGCTTGATGAGTAATAGTTTCAACTTTGACTTTCAGTGTGATATGATTAGCAATAAAAGAAAAAATGGTAATCATAGGTGGGAAGAGACTGTAAGGAGTTTTTGCCTAATGAAATGTTATTGGTAGGCAATCAATTTAGCTTAAACACACTAACTAATTTACAGCCGCAGTACAAACTTAAAAGTTCATGGCATACTAGGGTACATTTCATTATATATGCTGGGATTAGCCCTCAAAATCAACATACATCTTTCCCTAAAACCTATAGTAGACGCCCAAAAGGAGGTTAACAACTCTGATAAGGCTGTAACCACTGGACCAAGGTATTACACCAAGGTTATACCTGAGAAGGCAAAAGAGAAGGGGAAGAAGAAGAAGGATTTGTGCTGCCAAAGTAGTGGGGGAGCGATTGGGAGTAGTTGGAATGGTTTTTATTGGGAGTTCAGCTCCGGGGGAAGAGAAGATCATTTTTGGAAAGACAATAGTGTGGAGAGGACTGGCCTCTCGAAGGCCAGCTTGCTGTTCTTGATATCTATTGTTCTTTTTGTGTTGTATTTTCTGGGTGCTGGGTTTTGGCTGAGATCAGTCACTGAATCCCTTTGTGGGACTGATACATTGTTACTTCATATCTTGATTAATACAAAACCCAAATTGCATTGTCATTTTGCTTTCTTTTCTGGCTTCTGCTGTGGTCTGTGTGTGTGAATATAACAGGGTCCTATCAGTATATGATTTAAGAAGTAGAACACAGAGATCTATCAGTAAGGTCATAAGGGAATGCGAAACTAGAAAAGGCAGAAAATTACTGTTTTAATAAAGGTGGCTGTAGTTCTGCCTGGTCGGACAAGTGGAATTGATGCACCTTGACGTTTCAACTGTTCACTCAAATCATCAGGGTCCAATTGTAGGAAAGTGTAATAGTAGTTGAAGAATGCTATTAAAAGGATGTTCATTGGCAGATAGAAGGAACCTGCGAATGTGTATCCAGTTAAATAGAATTCATGCTGAAAGAAAACTATAAGGGCAATAGAACTTGATAGGACTTTAGTTCATCAATTGAAGCCAACAGCAAGGGCTTGGCCTTGATATGTTTATACATCCTAATAAATAATTTTAAAAAAAAAATCTCTGCTTGATAATGCACCAAATGCCTATGCTATATATTGGTAAGAGCCAGTGATATAAGAACCACATACCCCCAGGATTCAAAGCCAGAGCAGCATTCTTTAAAGCATTTATGCCAGTGAAACGTGCCAAAGTACCAGGAAGAGCTAATGAGGACGTAGAAAATATGATGGGCATCACTCCAGAACTATTTACCTACCAATCAAAAAGTACAAAAAAGACAATCTAAATGACTCAGCTTAGCTCTTTATAAGATTTAAGTTTTGAAGCATAAATGGAATAAATTTCATGAATACTTAAACATATTGGATAATTAGAATGCTGAGACTACAATAAGAAAAAACAAGTTGGGGAAAGATGATAACCTTAAAGGGTAGGTAAGCAGATTTATCAAGTCCTCTGCTTCTGCTAGTGTATCTTGAAGCGTAGTTAAGAGGAATCTTCCTCTCTGCTTCCTGAAAGCCATTTGAGATCAATTGCAAAAATTTATTTACTTGCTCGAACTACATACTATCTAACAATATAAATAGTATTTACCTGAACATAAACAATACCAAGCACCAGCACAAAGAAGGACACAATCAAGGTGACAAGTCCAACATAGTTAGCATCATTAAATGCTTGTGCAAATGTCCTACCAAAAGAGGCAGGCAAGTAGGAGATAATGTTTGTGAATATCAAAAGAGATGTTCCATTCCCAAGTTTTAGGTCCGAGATTCGTTCACCAATATATGTCGTAAATACAGATCCAAGAGTCAATAAGATAACAGAAGAAAGAACCCATTGTGTACTATAGTCATTGACATAGGGACGTAGGTAGAGTACTTGACCAATTGCCTGTAAAGAAAATTAGAGGAAGAATGTCAAGAGATTAATGGAAAACTGAGCTAAATAAGGTACTAACACAACAATTATGGCCTTATCCTAGCAGATTCACTCGGCATATGTCATAAAGGAACAATTATTAAACAGGCTGCACCATCAGGAGAAAATATTCTCAGTATGTCTTCCTACATTTTATTGTGCTACAATACACAGGTTGTAGTGCAAGAACTATTTTATCCTATTTACAAAATCACATAATCCTTTGTGCACTTGTTTTCTGGTCGTGTTATGATTAGTTGAAATAAAAAATCATTCTCTCAAGTATAGTTCTAATGATTTTCCTTTGGATGATCATACAAGTCCTATTAACATTTTTGCTATACTAAGGAATTTTAATTATACTGCATTTGGTTATTTATTTATTTATTTTGAAAAAAAAAAAAGAAAGATCCAACTTTTGCATAGTACATCCACAACTTTTATACTGTAAGTTCCTGACCTGTACAATGGCGAATCCAACTGAAGCATATCGAGTGTACTCAAGAACTTTCTTTCTTCCTGACTCACCTTCTCTTTTCTGAAGATCTTGCAACTTGGGATATATCTGTGCCAGAAGTTGAAACACGATCTGTGCGTTAATGAAGGGGACAATACCAAGAGAGCATATCCCAAGTCTACCAATACCTCCTCCAGAAAATGAGTCCAGAGTGCTTAGTAAACTGTTCTGATCCAAATTGCCAACAAAAGCATCCCTATTAACCCCACCCAGCGGTACGTATACGCCAAGCCGTGACAAAGCAAGAAGCCCTAAAAGCTTGAGAAACTTTCCTGGTAATGGACCTTTGAAGAAGTCTCCAAAATCAATTGAACTATCCTCTATTGCAGCTGCCATTGATAAAATATGCTAATTACTTGCTAGAAGATATAAACTTGAACACAACTGCAACTTAATTAAAGATTGAAGTCAAGAAAGAAACCTGCTACACCTCGAGAAGAGTGAGGCTTTTCTTTTTCTGTACTCGAAGCACTCTCAAATGTTTGTGAAAACAAGCATACCAAATTTTCCCAAGAAGAATTCAGAGCAGAAGATAAATCTGAGTTAATACCCAAGGGATCAAAATTTGCTCCCTCATTGCTGCATAAAAATAGAGTCAGCAAGAGAGGGTTAAAATAGCTACAAATAATAATATAAGGCAGAAAAATTTGAAGGTTGCAATCTAATATTAACATCAGACCTCTGGCCACATTAACAAATAAAGAAGTTTCTCCGTCACCCAAAAATTAGCCATAATTTAACTTAACGCAGCATTGCAGGTCAAAGGAAAATTTTACTTCATATTGTTACAAAGTATTCTTTTCAAGAGTTCCATTCAATTCAACAAAATGAATTGCCTCAAGCTCAATTTCAGCGCATAACGAAACAGTAAAACCAAAGTAAAGAAAAACTGGTACAGTGGAATGGAACCTTCATCTACGCCGCTCACTAGCTTCATCAAATCAATGACCCAGTTAAATGACTGAACCCGTTTTGAAAAGCTAACCAGTAGAAATGAAATGATTACTCATGAGGGGAAGGAAAGTGACATCTGGGTATCGATTTAGCTACCTGGTAGATAGATGCCCAGGATTCCACGAGTGGGTGCTGTTGGGTCTTCTCTGGACAGAGATGATAGCTCGGGTGAAACAACTTCTTAATCGAGAAGAGGTTTTGCAGTGGATACGGCTGTAACAGAGGGGAGAAGGAGAAGCTTCTCCGACCGTTATCACCATTTTTATCTCTAAGCTCGCTTCCCTTGGCCTATGGGATGCCTTGCCTCATGTATCCATTCTCCCCCCGAAATATTTTCCAGCTCAGAAAAGAAAATTATAACGTTGTTAAAGGCTCAAGTTCTTTGGAGCAAGGGCTTTACTAAGCTATTTTCGTATACGGAGTGTGTTTCTATAATAATAATAATAATTGTGTTTCTATAATAATAATAATAATAATAATTATTATTATTATTATTATTATTATTATTATTATTATAAAGTATAATAAATTTTGTTTTTTAAAACTTGACATTCCATAAAATTTTCAAAACCATGTACCATAACGTGACATAAGTTCTATCTACAACAAAATCAAATATTCCATTTTCTTTTGAATACTGCTGTTTTGATACAACATCCAATTTGTGATTTTTTTCGTAAGTTCTATCTACCACTACCAAGAACAAAATCAAATATTTCATTTTGTTTTGAATAATACTGTTTTGATAGAACATCCAATTTGTGACTTTTTAAATCCAAATTCTCATTTCCAATCATCATAGACTAAGCTTAATGTGTAAATGTGCTTTTAAGTTCCTGTTTGTATATACATTTGATGAACAAATAAGCCTGAAATACCTCAAGCATAGCTTTAAAAAAAAAAAGCTCAAGTTAATGTAAGTGGCTTAAACTACATATATGTATATTATATATAACATATAAAAATGCAATAACGCATTTTGATAATAAATATATAAAAAAAGTGTAAAATCATATTTTATGCAGTCTATGTGACAAAAAATTATGCAAGTTAATAAAAACTAATAAAAATGGTGTATTTCTTCTTGCGTTAATTTGGTGTGTTAATTTTTTCAAAATTTATTTTGTAATGTTAATTATGTCTGAGATGTTTTTAAACAGTGTCTACACTGACATATTAGCGATTAAGTGTCACACATGTTTTGATTTTGTATTATTTAACTTTGTGTTTGTATTCATTAATATTCTGGCCAAAAAAAATCAGTAAAGTACTATTTGAAAGTGCCTATTTTGGGTGGGTGGGTGTAGAGAGAGAGAGAGAGAGCAGAAATGGGTTTTAGCCATCAGTTTTTTTAGATAAAATTATAATGTTTAAAGAAAATTTTTCAAAATATCTAATTGTATTGAGTTGTAAAAAATATCTATTCATTATGTTTTAATAAAAGAGTTTGGTAATAAAAATATAAAAATTATATTTAAATTTTCTCAGAGCTTTTCTTCTCCCATGGTTATATCCATACCTAGCATGGACTTATATCTGGACAGCTTATCATGGGCTGCGAAATGAAAAACCCAAAATAGGTTGGTTAACAATCGTTGGCCCAATTTCCACGAAAAATGGGCCCGGGAACCGCAAATGAGATCATATATAGAGCCACGCCTCACAGTAACAATACAAACAAAATAAAATAAAATTTTAGTGCAGCAATATTGTTGGTTGGCATTATTACAAGATTCTCTCTTCTTTCTAAATAAGTACTTGGATGAAGGGTTCTTGTTTTTAAGCCTAATATATGTTGGGACAGCATAAATAGAGGGATTCAATAAAAATATTGATTTAATTTTTTATTTACCATAAATTCTTTAATCAAATTATAATATGTGGTAAAAATTTATTTTAAAAAATAATATAAAAAATTTCACATTACTTTTATTTAAAAAACCCAATAAAAAATTTGGATATAATTTTTTTCGAAATATATAATAAGTGAATCGGCATTATAAAATGACTTGTGATGTGATTGATGGAACTCGTTGAGAACAAGAAACCCTGACGTTTAAGAAATTGGGAGAACAAAAACCTGCGTGACATTCAAGTTGACATATTAAGTCAAGTTTGCCAGCTTTAAAAAACTGATAGTTCCTGACACGCATCGTTTTATTAGATTCTGAGTTTTATTAGAACCTTTTTTTTTTAAAAAAAAAAACTTCTTCCACTGTGGTTTTGAGCATGCCATATTCTGAACACCTGATTTTTATTTTTTTTTAGGGGTGGGGGGTGGGGATCTGAATACTTTAATTTAATTCATATCTATCGACAACCATATAGTGAGCAAGATTGGATAGTGCAGGGAAGTTTGTGCATGTTCCTTTCCCTCTTGTCTCCATCCTCCATATCCGTCTCAGCATAAATGCACTATCAGGTGTCAAAATTCCATCAAGGTATGGTAGAGATTTTCTTTCCTCTCTATTATTTTTTGTTACGTGATGCACCCATTATCCCAGGCACCTTTTCATGGTCATAAAATATTATACTATCAGTTTCAAAAAGATGCAACTTTCAAACTGAAGATACTATTGTGCCCTTTGTCACATGCAAGCTATTGGTCGTGCTGATTTTTTACTTGTGAGTTAATCAAAGTGGTGATAATTATTTAAAATATAATTATGAGCTCATGCAGATGCGTGCAAATGTGAAAATGCTAAGCATCCTATACCTACTACACATGCAAAGTTTAACTTTCTAGGTTCTCTATGGATGGTCCATTGTGGAGCAGTTTTGATTAGAAAAAAAGGTATTCCAATTGCAAAACGTGGAACTTGGGCCCCAGTCATCAACCATGAAGAAAAGGCGAAATAAAAAAGTTGATTAAATTGTTAATTTAAGCATAGTGGGCTAGAGGGAACAGGTAAGCATGGTGCTATAAAAGCCTGCATATCTACGAAAAGACGAGCAAGAAAAAAGGGCAAGTTTTTGCTTTGTCATCTACTTGTTCCATGCCTCTCTTCACATTATATATATATATATATATATATATATATGTGCCAATCAATAATTTTATGCCCGAGGGATCTTGTAAAAAATAATAGAGAATTAATGAAGAAAACATTGGTTTGGTTAACTAATAAAGGCAGAAAAGAATATATATTTGACGACTCCAACAAACCTCCTTCCCTTTTATCTAATAAAATATTAGGGCTAACAGGCTAAGCAAAGCTTCAGGTGTCAGCATCTTGCTTTTGAAAGGTAAGAGAGAAAAAGTTGATTCATTGTATATTCATTGTTCCTTCCAAGACAATCCTTTTCCTTTATGGGGAGAAGGTTTAGGTAAAAGAGTAAAAAGAGGGTCTACATCATTTTGGTTGTGTGAGAGAGAAGGAGAGAATTGTATCATGGTTGATACTTTGGATATACATATATTTGTGGGGTTGGTTGGCGTTTGGAAGATTACTACGGACTTTGATCTTATTACAAAAGCTGAGAGCACAGCCCTATATGGCAGGTTAAAAGCATGCTTAACTACTAAGGGCCTTTTGTCTTCATATTGGTTGATAAATCCAACAGAGTCTAACAAAATAAGTTTTGCCTAATATACTTACATATTTATCTATGATTAATTTAAATTATCATTTATGAACCAGACCTTATCTAAAAATCTCATTATATATACTCCTTCCGATCTCTAATATAAGTCACTTATTAGAGAATTGTCTTAGTTCAAAATATAAGTCACTTCTTTAAATTGTCTTCATCATTAAATGATATTTTTCTTAAATACTCCTAATTAAATAGAGAGTCATTAAGACTAATACAATTTATTAAGAATGGAGGTAAGGTCTTTAATTAGGGACAAATATAAAAAAAATTATATTTTGATATAAATTCAATTAATTAAACTACCTTTAATTAATTTTCTTAATATGTGTGAGATAGGTATTGGTGACTTATGTTAAATATCAGAGGCAGTACTTCATAAAAAAATATTATTTTAATTATTAAGAAGAGATACTATTCCTTTTTATCAATATGAGTTTGATTCCTCAAAAGAATAAAATTTTAAAAGCTACAAAAGCCCGGAGACTTGACTCAGATTAAATCTGAAAAATCCCCTTACTGTCATTCTCTGTTAACTATTAAATCTAATAATTGCACCACTCACATCATCCTCTTCATGGCAATTAGAACTAATCTGTAGTGTGCATGCACCCTTTTTCCTCCAAGAAAATTTAACTTCATGAGGGAGGTCATTGACTTGATTTCCATGTCTAGTATCCAACTTGCCTAATTTATCACTTACATGAAAAAGCTAGCTGGCGACCTAAAAGGGTCATTTCGATAAAAAAAATATAGCTAAATTAATGGGAAAACCTGGACTCCTCCTCCTCCAAAGACTTGTCCGACATTCGAAACGACTTTTGAGGAAACTGATGATTTTTGTTGTTGACTTGCAATATGTATCTGAAGCGTGTGAACTATCCATTGCATGTTTCTTAACGCTGTGTTTGGATAGAGAAAGAGAAAAATGAAGGCAAAGAAAGTGGGGAGAAAAAGAAGAAAAGAGAAAAATAAAAAAATATATATATTATCTTCTCACATGTTTAGATGAAGGAAAAGATAATGAAGGAGAGAAAAATATAAAAAAAATGTTATTTTAAATATGATAATAATATTATTATTTTAATTTTTTACATATATTTTTTAAAAATATGACAATAATAAAAATCAATTTAAAAAATATTCAAATGATTAAAAAAAATTATTTTTAAATAAAATAAAAAAATATTTTATTATATATATATATGCACGGCTAAAAACAACGCATGTATATATAGGCACTTGGACATATGTGTCCAACTACCATTTCATCATACACCCATTCGATTATTTTGTAGTTGGATGGGTTTTTTTTTTTATTATATAAATAATTTATTAATGTTAATATTAAAAAATATATTATTAATTTGTAAAATATATTTATTAAATATTTTTTTATAAATTATTGTTATAATAAAATAAATATAATTATTTATTTTAAAATTTTGATAAATATTATATATTAAAAATATTTTATGCATATATATATTATATGTCTAATTAGTTTTCCTTCGCAATCTCTCCATGGAGATAAATTTTTTGTGTGGTCCACGGTACTTTTTTCTTTTTAAGTTTTCTCTCCTTTTCTATTTTTCTTTCTTGTCAAACGAAAGAAAATTCTGTTTTCTCTTCTCTCCCTCCCCTTCTTTTTAATTTTCTCTCTATACAAATGCACTGTAAGCAATTAATAAATATCTGGTTTTGAAAGCTAGAGCTTTATGCTGCAACGATACTATTTCCTGGAAAGTTCATAAGTTTTTCTTGCATCTAGATCATGACCAAAATGGGTTAGCCAAAGTTGTGGTCCCCATCGACTAGTTGGTTAGAAAGAAAAGATAAAGTAATGATTCACCCTCCTCTTGTTTGTCTTGATAAGATTTTTTTTTCTTCTTCCAATGGACCGTTGGAATTTACGGTAAAGTCAGGCATCCTCCTTTATTGCCAAACAACCTCTTCAATAATATTGAAGTGATGATACTCTTGAAAGGAAATTGTATAAATATGTACTCGTTTATCATGATTTTTATTCATAACTATTAAATAATTATATTTACATCTACTCAATTTAAAAATTTAGAGACAGATTCACGTAATATGATGTCATTATTCCATTTTTGTAAGTGAATATTACCAACAAGCATCTTTAGCTTAAAATTTAAATAAAAAACTTAGAAAAATAATGACATGGTGAGTTTCTTTTGATTTTAATATTTAAATAATTAAATATTTAATTACGGTTATGTTTTTGAGTTTCTCAGAAACTAGATTTTTCTAGTGATCTTAAAAGCACATTTTTTATGTTAATGTAATTATCCAATATTTTATTCTTAAAATATTTTAAAAAAGTTAAATCCAAATTGATAAAAAAATACAATGAATTTTTATAAATAATACAAATTAATTATATTATAGATAAATCCGAAAGAGGGAGGAGGGTGGAATCAAAGCATGCACACACACACATATGTATTTGTATGTATTTGTGTACCTTTTTTTTTTTGAGAGGGGGGGGGGGGGGTTTCGTGATTCATGCCCTCTTTGTTGAATGAGACGAAGGCGCCGACATCCCCATGATGGTATGTCATCGATCTCCACCCCCCCCCCCCCTCCCCCTTCTTCTCTTTCTCTCCACTAATGACGACTTTTTGACTTTATATGTGTGATTCACGCTCATCTCTATTTCATACAGTCAATCAAAACGCGTTTTCTTTATACTTGACAACGAAATCGATGTGCAAGCTAGTCCCCCACGAATTGAACCCCTTCAATGACTAACCAAATCACAAAACACAAAACAATTGGCCGGCCACCTTGCCTTTCTGTTCGTCAAAGTCTTCATTAATTTACGCGTTTTTTATATATTCTCTGTCATCTACACATAGAGAGAAAAAAAAAAGAAAAAGAAAAAAGAGTAACGCTACTTAATTATGTAAAATTATAGTTAACTCTGTATAGTAGTATAGTTATTGTCATTTGAGTACAATTAATGTGGTAAAAATAAATAATAGTATAGAAAAAGCTACTTGGTTTTCATTCGCAGTTTTACGTATTAAAATAATATTATTACAAATAAATTAACAAGGCCAGGTGGACATAAGATAAGATTCCAGGTGGTATCTATGGGGGGTAAATAGATTCAAAAAGCATCTCTACACATGGGCATCGGTAGCTCTAGCTTTTTCTTGTTTCTTCAAAGACCTCACATATCCATTTTGATGACAATTGTATGAAATACCCTTTATTCAAATGCTGCCTCCACTTATCATTTGTTATCTATCTTTCGTCTATCAAAATTTAGGTCACACATTAATCAAAAGCAGTGTGTTTTTATTTAATCAATGCATCAACTTTTTTTTTATGCATACAATGATAACAAATAATATAAAACGGGTCGTGAATTATCACCACCTTTAAAATAGATTATTACTCAAAGCCAAAAAAAGAAAAAAAAAATTAAGCGAGACTTAATAGAAATATTAAAAAAAATTTCAAGTGGAGTTGGCGTAATCAATTGCAGGCACGGGATGAATCTTTTATTTTTAAAGTCCCATAGGAGTTCAAAGTCGTGCACCTTTTGTCAATTAGGCTTACTTTGATTCCATAATTCCCTTGAATTCCTCCACTATATAATTCATTTATATGTTGGGTTGCTACGACATCTCTTTATCTATCATATTTCATAGTTTACTATTTTAACTAATTAAACTTGGTCTTCACGTGATGTCATGCCTAAAATACAAATATATAATATTCAACTTCAAAACCCACACAGTTAAGTAATTATTATTGGAAATCGCTAGAGAATATATATAAGTTTTAGCAAATGGATATTTAATTTATAAGGTCATCTTATCATAATGATCGGGAAAAAAAAAAAGAAGACAACCAATGAACGGTGTTGTAGAGTTATATATATAAATAATATATATACAGAAAGCATATATAAATTAAATTAAGGTTGCATTCGGATGTTAAATATATACAGAGAGAGCGAAAAAAGGTGAGGGGGAAAGAGTCGTTTGGGAATTTGTTTGCAGTGGAGAAAGGCAACAAGAGGAAAGGGACAGAAGCATAAAGGTGGAAATTAAAGGGGATGTGGCTTTGAAGAATCAATAATACGACAATACGCTGCCTTTGTCGCTACCCACTCTCACATCTTCTGCTGCTACATCTAGACAAAACTAACTGTAGCTTTCCTTCCTATTAGGTATATTCTCTGAGTACATGACTTTGTCAACATTATCTTTCTCTCTCTTACTCACAATGTCCTATTCCTAAATTAACTAGTAATTAATTAACTATATACCTCTTACTTAACTGGGTGTTCTTAGAAACAAGGTTAAATTATTTCATTGCTTCATATAATTTTACTTAATTTTTAATTTAATTTTTATACTTTATAAATTTAGAATTAAGTTCTCATAATTTTAAACATTTTAATGTAATTCACATTATTGAATTTATATCAATATGTCATTAAACTTTATTGCTATAGTCAATTATAAAATGATTTTGACACCCTAAATATTTATCATTTATGTGAATAAGAGAGATGTAAATAGATAACAAAATAAAATTAACCTACGAATATAACATGCAACTTCATCATATTTACTGATTTTGAAAGAATGGACTTGAATTATATACAAATTTTGAGTGTTAATATGACACAAAATTAATTATATTAATAAATTTAACAATATATTAAAAAAGATTTTATTATATGAATTAAATTTAAAAAACTTTAAATTATAAAACTAAACTAAAAGTGGAGTAAAGCTATTTATAATTAAACTATTGTCACTCATCTAAACTTCTTTATTAAAATAATTTATAATTTATAAAATCATAAATCATAAATATATATATTTTCTAATCAGTGCCAACAGGAAAGACGTTCTTCAAAGAGAGAAAGATATTAATAAGGCTATATGTCGGATTTGCATGGCCGTAGTCAATGAATATAAAATTTACTTGACATTTTAGGTGGGAGTCTTTTTATTTTCGTTTTTTTTCTTATAATAAGAAGATCATTGTGAATTGTGCTTGTGATATATTCCTTCCGATCTCATGTTTAAGAGATTTTTTTTAGATTTGATTTGGTCTTATATATAAAAAACAAACTACTATATTAATTATAATATTTTAATTATACCCTTCGTTAAATAAGTCATTCAAATTATAAGTAGTAGTGGTTATTAATTTCAAGAAGAAAATATACGTATTAAATAGGGGTATTTTTAAAAAATAATTTTTATTTGAGACAAAATTAAAAAAATTAATTATTTTTAATTAATTTTTTTAATATTCATAAATTAGTTATTTATTTTTTATATATGATATCAGAGATAATATATTATGTCATGTAATAAATGAGAACACAAACGGAACTAAGGTCAGCCGGACATCTATTAATGTTACGGGATATCCACCATAAACTTCTCATTCTGATCAAGAGATAATTAATAGCGATAGAAACTCTTACATAATAATAATAATAATAATAATTAAAAAAACTAAATTATATGCACAACAGGATATATTAGAAGTAAGTTTTATTTAATAGTCATTCATGACATTTTCTGACACAATTATTAAAGGATTTGAAATTCAAATAACCTACCTTGCTAACCCTAGTTTCCATAAAATAAAGTAAAACTATTAAGTTCATATATGGAAAAGCACTTTTTTATAGTTGAATAATAATTACGTATGGGTAATTCAATTAGTCTAAATGTTGTTGGCTTACCTACTAACGCCCGTTCGGTATGCTTGGAAAGGAAGAGAGAAAAAGAAAAGAAAAAAATAAAAAAATTATAATCTTATCTTTATAATTATTATTTAATTATTATTTAATATTATTTAATAATAATTCTTTAATCATTAAAAATAAAGATATTATAGGTATTTCTTACTTACAAAATTACCATTTTACTTTTTATTTTCATTTCTATTATAACTTTTTATGTATTAAATGGATTTTTACTTTTTATTTTTATTTTTATCATAACTTTTTATTTATCAAATAGATCCTAAATATGCAATTTCCATAATACTACATTGCTTAGATCTCACATGTTTGGCGTACAAGTAAATACAAATTTACGTACTCACCAAAAAAAAAAAAAGGAACTAACCAAAATGATAAATTCTCTCAACAGAATCGTTAGATAACTTAAGAAATCTTTATTTACTATACATTTGCGTGTTCATTCAATTCCTTATAGAGGTTGTTTATATATACTTTCAAACTCCCATTAATTAGCTAAGCTTCATATATCTTTTTTTTTCTAGAAATTGTTAATTAAATATACTTCATTTAGGTTAGTTAATGCTTTACCAAATATATGCGATAGAAATGTTTAATAATGGACAGATAGGGAAGAGGAGGGATCTCAATTTAATGAATTGGTTGGTTTTTATTCAATGGACGATTGATAATGAAACTCTATATATACCTCTAGTGAAAGAAAATATTCCTTTTGAGTCTCATATATAAAATATTTTTGTGAAACTTAATTTAGTAAAAAATATAAGAAACAAATTATTAATGTTTGGTATATTAATTATAATATTCCAATTATACCCTCTATTAAATAACTTTTCCAAATTATGAATAGTAGTTGTCATTAATTTTAAGAAAAAAATGCACACATTAAATAAGATATTTTTAAAAAATAATTTTATTTGAAATAATATTAAGAAAATCAATTACTTTTAATTAATTTTTTTAAATTTTTGTGAGTTAATTATCATATTTATTTATTTATTTATTTATTTATAAGACTAGAGTTAGTATCTTTGAGCATAATTGGCAAGTTGTATAATTAGACTATGAGGATTTGAAGAGATAAGGAAAAAGACATAGAGGAGAGGAGGAAATGAATAAATGAGAACCCATGCAAGAGGTTGAAGAAAGGTGAAGAGTCAACAACCAAGGTTATTAATAAGGAATGGGGCAAATTTTATGTGAGGTTCTTTTAAGTATTTATTATTAGAATCTTTAATAATATAATGTATGTTTGAATTTTTTTTTAAAAAAATTAATCATGTAATATTAAATTATATAAAATATTCATGTATAATATTTATATTAAAAATCAATAATAAATACCTAAAATTTACATATAAGTTTTCTCCTCACTAAAAATTGAGGAAGTAATGTGTACGTGAATGAATTGAATGTAAAGGAGACACGAAGCATCCCTTTCGTCTTGGTTTTTGGTCACTTCGCTTTCCTACTCCCACCTTGTCCTTTCGTGCGAACAAATTATTATTGCACACCTTTAATTAGGAAATTGGGTGCCTTTAGTTATTGAAAACATTTTCAATTTATATTTTATATATTTTTTTAAAAAAAGTAATTTCATTTGCAAATGTTCAATATTTAAAAAATATGTTTTGTTATGTGAAATTAAAATTTTGTTTATTTTTTATTGTTAATTGAACTTCCCTAAATGACCATAAATCTTATTTATTTTTTAGCTTGACCATCAGTAAATAATGAAATTCATATAGTTAGAATATTTATTTTCTAATAAAATTAACAAAATGCACCGCTTAATAAAAACACTGAAAACTTTTTTTAGATGTTTTCTTTATTTTAGGAACTGTGGTTTTCAGCATTCCCCCCCCCCCCCCTAAAACTCTGCCAAACACATTTTCACTTATATTTTCTGTTCTGTTTTCAATCAAAATAAAAACAGGAAACGAGAAAAGCAAATGCGCCTTTAAGTTCTTTTAATGATTATTAAATGTATTTTGAAAATTATATTTTTATTGAAATAAATTTTAAAACACGTCTAACAATGAAATCATTAAATAACGCTAAAAAATGTATATATTTGCATATGTATGCATTCATGAAATTATATTTGGTTTTATACATAGCGTTTGAAACTAAAAACAGATAGATTGGTATATTTTCTTGGCCTTTTGGAGCCCCTCAAAAAGAAAAGGAGCGTCCTTTCCTTCCTCTTCAAGTCTTCAAAGGACTCATTCCAACAACAAATTATGAAGTAACTGAAAAACATTCATTTTTTGTCGGTTGGGATGTCCCGCTTGTGTCCACCTTATATATATTGCGTAAATTATTAGCATATGCCATGCTTCAAAAATCAAAAGGAAAATGGAAAAAAAATACTCTTTCTCTTTTTTCAAAATAAATTAATTTGATCTCATATATATATATATATATATTATAAATGAACTCTTTTGAATCAGTACTAAATTAATTGACATTAATCAATGAGCTAATAATTCATATAACAGCAATTTTGATCTTCAAATTAAAATCAACCTGAAGTTTTAGTTATTGATTTTTTTTTTCTCTTTTTCTTATTGTATTTCAAAAATTGTAAATTTTTATATACAAAAATTGATCAACATTAATATTACAAAATGTTATTATAATTGTATTACTACAAAAGACCCTAAGACTATGATTAATGGTTTGTGGCTAGAGAGTATTGAATATGGTTTAATTGAAAATCTTAAAGAAGCAGTTGATGCAAAGCACTAATCGAGGACTAGATGCTAGCCAAACTCTACTCAACTAACTAAATCTCTCTCATTATCTGAAGACCCATGCCTTACGTAAGAAGATACTGATAAAATAAGAAGGCGCGGGTCTAACAAAATAACAACCTCTGATGGCAATAAGGCGTCACAATCTTCATTCCCAACCACCAAACAAGCACAATACAAGGGATAAACATTAACGTGGGCTGTTGAAGGCCGCACGAATGATGTTATACATTGTGAGCAAGAACTACCATGTAAAATACACAAAAAACTCCTCTAAAATTTTATTTTACAATTTTCTTTAAATTTCATTCATTTATTATCTTTATATATGCTTTTTTTTTTACTACTTTATTTATTATTTTCAACTCAATTTCTATTGAAATTGTATTCAGTATCTTCTAAAGTCTTTATTATTAATTCCAAAGCAATAATTCTAGTTTAATGTAATTCGGCACTCCTTTCACTTTGTCATCCTTTTTGACATTTTTACTCACATACACTTAGACAGACTTCAATATGAAACTTCACTACATTTAGGATTTGGAGGGATCCTTCTTTTAAGAAAATTATGTCTAATCTCTTTTGTTTCTCTAACCATATGGACTAAAAGTTGGTTTCTCAAACATAACTTTAAGGTAAGGTCACATCGATTCTTTAATTGATTCTCAATTGAAAAAACACACTAACAAATTGATATTTACAATTTCATATCATTAAATTTTAAAAACAATTTATATGTAATTCTTTATATTTTTACTTTCATCATAATATTATTAAAGAATTATATATTTGTCATATTTTAATTAAAAAATTTAATAATAAAAATATAAAAAAAGTGTGCTTAAATCTAATTCATTAAAAAAAAATTAGTTTACAAATGAATAGTACAAAAAATTAGTTATAATATATTTACAACTTCAAATTTCTCCACCGCATTTATTTAAAAAATAAAAAAGGAAAGGAGAAGGGATAACAGAGGCGCGTAAGGGCATGGTGGAGGCGGTGTCACGCGGAATTACGTCCAGAAAATAAAACAACTTTTTTCACTTTCCGACATGATACTCTTTTACATAAGATCCTCCAACTGGTTGGTTTATGGGGACTGCATCAAACTTCAAACCTAAAGCTTCTCCCATCATTTTCTGCTTTTACGCCTCACCATTTAACCACGCGCCCCCCCCCCCCCCCCCCTCCTTTTTTCTTTTTCTCCTCATTATTTCATTTTTGTTTTATTCAATCCAATCCAACCAACACAAATTCCATATATGGACATTATTTTTCATAATTATTTCAGGCTATCAATTAACTGTAAGTAGCATGACATGAGACATGAGTGTTGATTTTGAATATTTATTTATTTGGAAAAAACAATTAAGCAGCGATTTTAAAACATAACAATGCAACCAGTATTTTCTCAAATAATGAATAACGGAGAAGACAGGAATGCCCCCATCTTATTGAAAATCATTATCCGTTTAATTGTTAAATACCTATGATTATAAAATACAATAGCTTTATAGGCAAAACTTAAAATTTAATATATAACTTTTTTTTTCCAAGAACATCCCCAAGTTCCCCCACCCCTAACGGTTTTTTTTTTTTTTTGGTTCTTCTAACCGTCTTTGACTTTAACTCCCCCCCAAAAAAACAAAAGTGCTCTATTTACATCTCTGCCCAAACAAAAAATGCATTATTCCCTTCTTGTCCCCTCCTCAATTCCCTTCCGCCACCATCAATCGTACACTAGCAGGCAGCCGATGATCCGAGCTCTGGTTGTCGGAATCTCCATCGTCTTCAAGCCTAACAACAACAGATTCATCGCCCTTTATACTTGAATCGAAGCTTGACTTCAGCTGATGAAAACTCGGAACCAAAACTTTCTCTATCCATTCATCTATGCTCATTTGGCCTAACCATACCCCACCAGTAATCTTCCCAAGAGCCTCCTCTTGAACTTCAAGTGAGATCCCACTTCCGATAATGGTAGAAAATCTCTTCATGATGGCGGCTGAGAAACTACGGCGAATCAAGCCGAAATCCACTGGCTTGAAGACAATGGCATCATCTACAGCATCCAGCAGGTCGTGGGTTATTGTGGGTGACCTTAGGTTATGATGAAGGATTCGGTTATCTTCATGATCTACTGTGAGGTCACTGGAATTGAGTGATCCATCTGCTCTGTCTTCCTCTGCATCCGCAGCTTCATTTAGATCAAAAGCTAAACCAGAAACCATCTCCTTCCGGGGTTTTATGGATCTGTCTTCGTCAGAAAACCAACAGGGTCGACGTTTTGATGTTCGTTTAGATAGGCAGAGTCGTAATTGCCAATTGCCTTTTGCTAGATTTGCAAGCTTTTCTTCATCAAGTGAATTGCTATTGGACAAATATTTGAGGTTGTCAGGCAAGCAATTTGCGGTAAGGATGAACAACACATTGCCGACACTGATTTCACGGCCATAAGAATCGGAGAAGCGACCTCGCTCCATGGCTCGTTTTATGCTCCCACGAATGAGTATATCTGCTTCATCAATGTCCTCAAGCATGATGACAGAAAAGGGGTTCCTTCGAATGGCCTCTGCAATTCGATCATGCGCGGTTTTACCACGAAGATTGACATCTGATAATTCTCCATCATCCCCACCTCGTGGTTTGAGAGAGATTATTATTGGGTTGGACCCAGAGACCAGCTCAGAAAGAGCTCCTGCCATCTTCTTCTTCCCTACTCTGTCCGGACCCATGAAAAGTAGCCACATATCACCCCTGCGTCTTTTCCCATTGCCCGTTTTACATTGGGTCACAGTTGTGGCCACGGCAGATGCTGCATCTTGCTGCCAACAGACCTTCTCTGTGAGACCTTTGAGGAGCTTCTTGAAAGAGTCAGCATCAAGTAGTTTCTTGCTCTGTAATTCACTGAACTTGTCCTGTGACTCAAAAGACATGCAGCCGAAGAAATCCTTAATGTGCTCTTTGTGATTTTGTTCAAGATTGTTATCGGTTGCCTTTATTTGCCCAAGGGCTAGATCTGTTGTTACCGGACTTCTGGGGGGACTTACCACCGGATCTGATGACTGAATTGGCTTCGGATTTGAGCTCACCTGCAGAGAGCTTCCGAGACTTTTGTTGAGAGGTAATTTGGGTTGAAATTGGCGTCCCAGCAAGCTGGGAGTGTACAGACCCGTCATTGAGAAAGCAGTTGGGGCAATTCTCTCTGAACTGAGGTTTTGTTGCTGATGGAACTTTGGATGTGAATGCAAGCAAGCATCATGCCATTTCTTCTGCAGTTCTTGAGTCCTCTTCTTCACCATCACTTCTTGGCTATTACTCTATTCAAAGACAAATCAAAACAATGGTTAAACCATCTATATCTTCTATGAGACCTACCCAAATAGAAGGGAAACAACAATTAGTTCATTTTAAGATGCTTCACCTGAGTCTGTTCATTGTTCGTTTTAGCGTTCTGCAACCACTGTGGAAGTGGTGGTCGAGCTGCCTCGGATTTGACCTCAGAATCAGATCTCTCAATCTCTTTTAGCATATCTGCCACTTCTTTCTCGTAGCTCTGCATACATTGTGGACAACAAGTTGTCCTGCGAGAAGGATCTACATTCTCAGAGGCACGCTTAGGCTGGGTGATTGCAGCTGATGGAAAGCCCTTTAAAGGGGACAAAGACTCAAGTGAGCTACCAAGAATGCCGTTGGTCCCAAGCCTAGAGTTATCAGAAAATCAAAATGATTACACAGAGATACCATGTTTCAGGGCCTTACAAGCTTTAGTTTTCACTCAAACAGCATTAATAGAGAGAGAAGCAAGCTAAATACCCTCATGCCTTTACATCCAAAACAGAATACATGGGAGTTGATAAATCACATAAGTACCAATCTACAAACCCAAAGCATCTAAAACCCCAAATTCAGCAAGTTTCCGATAAACAAAAATTAGAATTCTGAACAAAATTTACTTGTCAGATAAGCTTCCATGAAAAATACTTCCTAGTTAAATTATACCTGAAACACTGAAATTTACGTTTTATTTGAGGGAGAAAAGAAAATAGAAATACCTTGGAAATATGCCAGGAAGAGGGGCTCTAGTGGTTATAGGCACAGCCTGCAAATCCCAATCATTTTCCATGGAAGGATGATAAACCTGACACCTCAAGTAAGTCTCACAGGTAGCGGTTCCTAACAACCAGAGGCGACCTGAAGCACCTTCTCCAAACTTAGCCACCAATCTACCCATTTCTGAAACCGAAGCACGCCCAGCCTCTGTAAGTGCCTGTTGCTGCATATTGCTTAAACCAGGAACTCCGAAATCCACAGATTGCTCAACCAGCCACTTCAAGTTACCCAAATTAACGAGAACAGAACCAACGCTTGAATTCCCCATCCTGCTCTCAATTAAGTCTCCTAATTCCTTAATCCTCGCAGGGATTTGAGCTCTATCGGAAGGAAGCTCCTTCTCCAAATAAATCACATGAGCATTGTAAAAAGGTCCTTCGCCCAATTCTTTACTCTCAATTCTCCTCAATAATTCTTTTATCACGGCCTCTGGCTCTGATTCACCCACCAACACCGGATTTCTCTTCTTCGCTCTCAACAATATATCAATAATCCGTTTCACTTCTTCGCCCCTTTGTTGTCCCAATTGGACGGAACTCCCCTGTTGAAGCCTTGGATTTAGATATAAATTCCGACCCGGCGCCCCTGCCGCAGCCGGTGTCACCGCCGTAGGCCGGAATCCCAATCCGATCGGACTCGAATTGACGGCCGGAGATGACGAATTCAGCGACTGTTCAATCGTGGCTTTAACCGCCGGGCTCGAGAAGCTCGCTTCTCTCATGACTCTACTAACGCTCGGATCATCGAGTATGGATATGATAAGCTGTTCGAGTTCTACCTTCACGGCTAGAAGAGGTTGTTGCTGCTGCTCGGGGCAGCCACGGCGTTGATGAGCTTGAGCTCGCTTCAGCGCAGCCATTAAAGCATTGGAAATAGGAGGTTCCATGCCGGGACTCATGTTCTGAGCCGTCGGCAATCGCTCTAGGGCGACGCTGAAGCAGAGCTCGAGGGCTCTGCACTGAAGAGGGTGAGACGAATTGGGATGCGATTTTATACAGGCTTGGCGAAGGAAGCCAGACGGCGAGGCCAAAAGCGTTGCCGCCACATGAAGCGGCGTCGTTTGGCCGTGGTTGCGACGGCCTGCTTCGGCGATCGAATGATTGAGAACACTCGCCGCCTCCGGCGTTAGGGTTTGTTGGATCGTGCTTAGACCGGCTCTCATTTCACGATTGGAATTGTGGAGAATCTGAGGTCTCCAGTTCAAAAAAACCAAATTGAAGGAAAATTTATGTTGGAAGATGGAATTTGTTTGTCTGGTATATAAGGAGAAGAAAGAACCTGGAAATGAATCTTATCTAAGCCTTTCGGCTTGGCTTTCTGGGGTACTTGACTTTATGGAAAAAAGCTACGAATGTGTGAAATTCACACTTCTGAGCTAAAAGCCCACCAGCCAGAAAACAAGATTAATGAGGGAAGAAGATAACAACATTTCGATAATAGACAAAATCGCATTTTCAAGGTTGGCAAAACAAATCACAGAGAAGCTTTTACAAACACAAACAAAATCAAGAAAGTAATAGCTTATCTCTTTTAGGTTTCTTTCCTACGGGATCTGTTTTCTTTCCTCCAAGGCGTGTGACCCCAAAAAACTAGTTGGGAATTCAAAGCGAAAAGGAAACATCAGATCCTCCTCCTCCACAAGATCATTCCCACTTCTTCTTTTCTTTCTCTCTCTATCTCTCTTTTCTCTTTCTCTACTTTATATCTCTATCCATCGGAATCAATGTAGAAATATCGTGAGGCAAATCACCACAGAGAATAAAGAGGGTAAAGAGAACTCAAGGGTGGTGATATAGTAAAGTTACAACACGTTTCGAGAATATCACAGGGTAAAGAGAAATCGAGGGTGGTTAATTTAAAGCCAAACGTATTTTAATCACAAGTGCAGAAGAAAAAGAAATGGTTTTTCTTCTTTCTTTTTGCAATAGAAAGAAAGACAGTGAGGATGAGAGAATTTCTAGTGAACAGAGAATTGATTGATGAAAGTACTACCAGTTGCAAAGATTTCTGGAAAAAGCTCTCAGGGCAGAGCAATCTGCTCTCCTTTTTGTGTCATGTTTTCTTTATTTTTTTTCAATATTTATATACTCCATGATTTTTTTAATTAAGCCCAATTTGTCTCAACTCAATAGATTAGATTAGAGATAATAAGCGAGAGAGAGATTGCTTTAGAGAGAGAAAGAGATGTGAAAAGAAGATGATGATGGGAGAGAGATACTAGAAAGACTGTGTGTGGTCTTTGGATTGACTACCTTTTTATCTCTCACTTGTTTTGTTTTGTTATTTGTTTCTTAAGAGTGTAATAAAAAGATGAAGAAGCAAACAGTTTCACGCGTCTGGAGGGAGGTCGGGCGCACGACATGTGAGGGATTGGAGAAATTTGGGAGGGGACAGTACGCGCCTAGGCGATGCGAATGTGATAGTAATAGAAGCTGTCTCACTCCTCAAAATTTGCCTTTCAAACCAATTTTCTGCTTTTTACACGCAACAGCTGCAAAAGGTATCGCACGACTTTCACCTTTTCATACTTAACTTACTTTCTCTCTCTCTCTCTCTCTCTCTATCTCTCTCTTACTTTTTCTCTAACCTTTGAGTACGCGATCGTTTGGCAAGTTACCATGGCCACTTGAAAATGGGCACTGCTTTTGCTAATATTCATGAGTAGATTTAAAAATAAAAAATTAAAAAGTTTGTTTTTTGCCAAAAAGGTTGAAAGTTAGATAAGTTGCCTTAATTTAAAAAATTTTGAGAAATTTTCCCTCAGACTGTAATTTCATAGAAATACTAAAATTTTAAAAATCAAAATTCCTTTAAAAAGTTAAAAATCAAAATTATCATTCATACTTTTTAAAATTGAATTTGATCTTTTCAATGTTGTAAGAGTATTTTAATCTAAAAATAGTAACAAATTTAAAATATTATTGTAATATCCAAAAGATTAAGTTGTAATTGTAAAAGGTATAAGTGATGATTTTAATTATTTGGTTCTTTAGAAGAATTTTAGTTTTTTAAGTCATTTTGTGTCACTTTTATGAAGTTAAGGCCTTAAGTAAATTCTTTTGCAAAAAAATAAAAATTATGCAATTTTTTATATTCTTTAAAAAATACTTAGGTGCATTAGGTACATATACATCTTATGGTCAAGATTTTCTTCATATATGTATGAAGAAATAAGTATATATATACAAAGCAGATCTTGGCCATTATATATACATGCACATAGTACATACAAAAATTTCTCCTATTTTTACTATCAAAATCTCCAATAAAAATGCAATAAATATATAATTTTTGCAACAATTGCACAATTTTTATATCTTAGCATTACATGATTTAATTATTCAAAGAATTTTTACATATGTAATAATTTTATTTAAAAAATAATAACTAAAATAGAAAATACTATATTTGAATCTAACCTTTAATTTAAATGCATGATACATTGCAAACAGTGCATCTGTATTAAAAAATAATCACCAATAAAAATCATCTATTGCCAATTAATTCCACTCTTATTGACTATTGACAAGTAAATAAGTATATTATTATCTCATAATTGTAAATATTTGAAACACTATAATATAAAACATAATAGTTAATAGAATTTTTTTTTTAGTTTAAAATTATTAAGAAATGAGATTCTCTTAAAATATTACTTCCTTTGGTTTTTTTATTAGAAATAAAAAATTGTTTTACTAGTATTAAGAAAAATAATTAATATCATTAATTAGGTTCTAATTTAATAATTCTTTTTTATTTTATTTATCTTCATTTTGTATAAAAAAATATTATATATTATTATTAAGTGTATTAGGTATAATAATAAATGAAGAATAAAAAAAATTATTATTTAATAAAATAAAAAAATATATTATGTTTAAAAAATTTTTTAAATTTTTTTATAAAAAAAAACCAGGAGTACGCAAAATAATAATATTGACAGGAGGCAACTAAAATGTCAGTATACCAAGTACAAGCATCTTAATTAAATATTACTTGACATTCAACATATCAAAGTTACGATAATGGTGCACTAAATGACTATTCAATTGACAAGAGATAAAGAGCATAGCACTGTCATAATCAGTTCATTCATTATTTCAAAATTATCCTAGTTTAATTTTCCCTAGGGTTGGGTGAACGTCTACTTAGTGGTATTAATGAGACTTTGCCTGTTTTCTTAAAAGGTAATAATGTCGTTCTACCTCATAAAACGGAAATCACATTATTGTTTGACTTATGTTTGCTAAAATGAAAACGATGGCCACATTACATGCTAGGAAGTAGGGCGCATTATACAATACTAAATAACAAAGAATTAAAACAGTTTGATCTATGCATACTGATCTTTTTTTTTTTAATTTAATATATTAAATGTTAAATGAAATTTAAAAAATTGTATTTAATACAAAGATATTGATAGATGCCTGGTTGCATTTAAAAATCAAAATATCGAAATAATATAATATAATATTATTTTAGATAATATAAAATGTAATCTGAAAATCATAGAATCTCACAAATCTGAAATTGTACCATTATTAATTAAATACCATTTTTTTTATGATATTCCATACATAACAAATGACTTCATCATATTTTAAGTACTTGGGTTAGGGAAAATTTTAAATACAAGTTTTATATTTTTATTATTAGATTATGTAATAAAAATATTACAATTATATAATTTTTAAAAATAAAGGTTTGATTTTTGTAATTATGCATTATATGATTGGACCTTTTAATTTTTTTTACAAATGTCATATTTTAGATTAAAACTTAATAATAAATATATAAAGAATTAAACTTAGGTTTAGTCCTTTGAATTAACATGATATTAAAAAAAAATTTCAAAAGATATTTACACCCCATTTGATACATAAAATTATTTTTAATATAGTTAAAATAGAATAAAATCTATAACACATGATATAGAAATGAATTTTACACAAATTAAGTTCCATAATTTCTTTCAATTTACACGTTTCTTTAAAGAAAAGCATAAATCTACAGTTGTTTCGCGAGTTGTTGCTACGCTGGCCACCAAACGCGATATTTGATAAATTCCCAGTCCTTTTTAATGAGCTACAAGTACTTGAAACTTTCATCCAAAAACACAGTACATAAAATTTTACCCATTATTAAAAACAAAGCAAGAAAAAAGAATAGGAACTTCAACTAATGATGGAGGGGGTGAGATGCTTAAGATTGAGTCATTCAAAAGTCAAAATTTTTTTTTCTTTTCTATTTATTTATTTATTTGTTATATTGCTTGACGAAGAGATAACGTAATATACATGTTAATTAGCCAAGCGTTTGCATTGACTTGGCGGAGGAAATTAAAATAAAAATAAAAATAGGAAAAGGAAAAAAGTTTGCTGTTGAAGCTGTTCACTCCAAAATGAGGTTGAAAGAGAAAGAGGGAGGTGCATTAAATGCATTGAAAATGGTTAAAGCCTAACCTTCTCAATCCACAGCCGCCCAATTACGTCTCGCATTAAATTCAGTGTGGACAAATTCTACTTCTCTTACATAGACCGACCTTCATTCACGACCAGCTTATATCCACCACAAAAAGTAAATAAATAAATAAATAATAATAATAATCAAAGAGCAGTTTCTTTTCATTTTCAATCTAGGTGAATTAATTACTGTATTTATTAAATATACGAGGATACGAACAACATGCTTCGTTGGTGTCAAGGATTAGTAAAATAAAATGATAAATAGTTTAGTTTAGTATGATGATAATGTATTTTTTAGAGTATTAAAAATATACATTTTTTCTGTTAGGAGAAAAAGAGAGATATGCAGTCGTTAATAGATAATGATAATTTTTGGTAAGGTAATAAATATTTAGAGATTTCTTGATTTGGATTTTTATTTAATAATTAGAGATTTTGTGCTAGTAGATCAACTTCTTTTAAGATTATGTAATATTGTCTTAATAATATAAGTTTTGATAATGTAAATTGAATCAACTTCTTTAAGCGATAGAATTAGCTTTTTTTATATAAATATAAGAAAAAATTATAATTATTCACTTTTTAAAAAAAATCACAATGTCCTTTGTTAAACACATACGTTTCATATGCCTCTTTCTTTATTATAACATCAATTTTCTTTTAGTAGTCTAGTAATTTTTATTTTTATTCTCTCTCCAATCTCATATTAACTCTCACAATAGACACCAAATAAGATAGAGAGAGGTGGATATTGGCAGAGTCATATTTATAAAAATTCTATATATATAGCATTAACTTTTAATATTGTGCCCTTCACTCTTTAAAATTTAGAACTCATTGAAGTTAGATACATATATGATTGGATTATATAATTTTTTTAAAATTATTTAATATTTTAATCTAAACTCAATAAATCTACACACATATCATGCATATAATTTTCAAAAAAAAAAAATGATTGTTGTTATCTTTTTCCCAAAATATCCTTATTTACTCACACTAGTAACTATTCCTCTCTTTTCCATCTCTATTTTTCAAAAAGCTTACCAACAATACTGTAAAAACATTGGTATATCTTGCTACTTGCCTATTCTCTCTACTTTGGCTATATTTTACACTTTTGACTTTGCTTCATTTTCATCAATTTAATTTTAAATTTTCAATAACTTGCCTCCTACTTGGGTGTAGGTGTGGGTGTGTGTGCACGTGTGTGTGTGTGTGAGTGAGAGAGAGAGAGAGAGAGAGAGAGAGAGAGAGAGAGAGAGAGAGAGAGAGAGCAATGAGAGCTTTTTTTCCCCTTTCTTTATTTACATTTTTTCCTTTGTGTAAATGCATATATTAAACATAAAATATGATGTATTATTCAATTCTTTATAATATCTAAATTTCATTAAGTTATAGAATATCTCTCGATGTTAATGTTAAGGAGGCAAAAATCATTAGCTTTTTTATTAAAGTATACAAAGACAAATAATTAAAAGTTAGACACTATATATATTTATTAAATTAATAATATTTTTTTATTTAATTTATTTTTTAATGTTGCTTGAAATAAGATACAAATAGCATATTTGCAAAGATGATTACTTCTCCTAATCTAGAATCCTAGCTTTACCATTGGTATAAGAGACTTTTCACATGGTCAAACAAAAAGATATGTATGTATGTATGTATGTATGTATGTGTAACACGTGTATGTTTAATTTAGTTAGATATAATGTCTAATATAGATAACAAGAGAAATATTACAATAAAAGGCAAATATAAATGAGTAAGTGTCATTTTTTAAATATGATTTTTTAAAAATAAATAGACTAAATCAATTACAAAAGACATGTAAATACGTTATATTATCATTTGCAAAATTTGTCTACCAACGTACTTAAATAATTTTTTAGAATTAGTTTAATATATATGTGTGTGTATGTATATATATATATATATTAAATCGAGTTTAATGGATTTATTTTACAAGATCGAAATGCTGAGATGCATTCTGTCATGCCTAAAGTTAATATAATTTGTGTGTCTGTTAAATTCTATATGTACTAATTACAATAAAGAAATTGAGAGTTTATTTTTCTTTATTATGTTCCTACCAACTGCTATTGTGGACGTATAATGAAAGTATAATAAGAGGTGAAGAGTATATTCTTGGTGCAATGCAATGTGCCAATGTGCTTTAAATTGTTTATTTCAACAAAATAAACAAGGACAAAAATACAGAATCAATAATTGCTCCATGAACATCCTTTAAACACAAGAATCACTTTTGATTTGATTAAGCCAAAACAAAAATTAACGAATGAAACAAAGGGATAAGGAATCATAAGGAGTGCTCTAAGGCTAATGATAGTGGATATTATGGGGAAAAAAATAAGAGGAGGGAAATATATTATAATAATAATATAATTGGCAATAATGAAAACTTTAGTTAAATATATAATAGAATAGTGTACTAGAGAGCACTTTTGGGATTCCCAACTTTATATGAAAGAGAGAGACAACTTTACAGAAAAGGTAGCAGAAACCCAAAAAATGATCAATCATGAACGTTCCTTTTGGTAACGCACGCCCTCCTCCTTCTTTTTTAGCGTTGCCTTTATTTTGTTTTGTTTTCACTCCCTTGCCTTTTACGCGTTTTTCGAGCTCACAACTACTTCTGCCTTTTCACGCACCCACCCCCTCTTTTCTTTGTCTCTTTTTCACAGCCTTTGCCTCCTTTTCACCCATTATGTTTCATGCATCAAACGGTATCATACTTTTTATATTTGACAATTTTTAATGAATAACAAACCTTATTAAATTACTTGGATTTCTAAATCAATAATTTTAAACCCAATTTGATTTCCAGATCAAGTTAAAGCATTTTTAAGGAAGTTTTGCACAAAAGTAAACAATTATAAATGGGAAGAATTAAATAAAATAATTTTATAGTTATTTTTTATCAGATCGCTGGCTTACACAGAAAAAGACCATCCTCTAGTTATTTGTAAAATAAAGTGGAAGTTTTGGTATTTATTTGTCTGGGATTTTGAGGGTAAATTTGAGTCTCTTTTTTTTTTTTTGTTGTTACGAGGGGTTCTTATTTATGCAGTATTAAAAGGTAATTAATGATAACGATCATATTTAGTGGTGTAATGAAATTGTATAAGATATTTGACTAGAATGTCCTTACTGTGTTTGAGCCGTTTTGAAACTATATTATTTAGAGCAAATAGCTTATGTCAAATTCATTATATATGACTTGATGAATTATAATCATTATGTTCTTTGGGTTTTGGTGAACTAAATTAGACTATTTTGAACCTATAAAACTCTTATGCTGTTGAGGTTTTCGTAACAATAATAGTTAATAAATACTTAGATAGAGAAGAGTTAATATAAGATCCTATATATTGGTAATTCTTAAATTTGTTAGTGTCATTTGAGGATATGTAAATTAAATTATTAATAAACATTTATGAAAAAAGTTAAATATAAAAAGGTAATATACTATAATTGATTTTTTAAAAGATTTCAATGACATTAATTTAAAATTTAAAAGTTTATTACTATCAATTTAGTTATAATGTTTGAAGAAGTAATATGATAGATAGAGGAGACTTAAAATTTACATATCTACATAATTATTATTCATCAATTTAATTTTTTTATCTCCATAAATTTAATTTACTTAAGAATTTTTTAATATTATATATCCACCATTAAATAATTAATTTATATGAAGCTTGTTATTTCTATTGTTTAGCGTCAAACTTTAGTATATCCTTTTTTATCTTAAATGCCAAAAGAATATAATGTATTTAGGTTTGATCTCCATCCTATCTTTTTATTGTGTTTCGATTGTTTGCAGTCGCAAAATTATTGCAGATGGTCCTGCAATGCGATTTAAGGTGGTTTTGACCTTTTTTTTTTAGATTAAAAATGAATGTAAGATGTCTAAAAATTATAATTGAAAGGACAAAAATTTTGACTAAGAAAAAAAATTAATTTTAAAAATTTTAATTATACTGCACAGTTAATTAAAAATTTTAAAGTATAACTTTCTCTTATAGTCAAAACTTTTATCTTCTCAATTACATATTTTAGATATCCTGGATCTAATTTTAACCTTGGAAGAAAAGGTCAAAATTGCAACATTTTCCCCATTACAGGATTATTTGGAATAAATTTGCTACTGCAAACGATCTAAACATCCTCTTTACTCTTAACTTCAAGAGTTTTACACCTCCGTCGTAGCCAAAACTAAAAAATAAACAAAAAAGACATTGACATCTTTTAGGTCATTCATTAAGAAATTATTAATGTATCAATTACATGATTAACACAATGATGTTATGAATGAAAATATTATGAAGTATTAATGTTATAAAGTGTGTTTAATAGATCTAGAAAAATAATATATTTTGTTTGATTTCTTAAGAGCAGTTTAATTGGAAGACCTAAAAGATAATAGGGAAAATTATACTTCAGATTCAAAATGTCTTCAACTTAAAATGTTATACTACAAACTTTCCAAGATAATATTGAAATGAGGGAGAGAAATAATTTGAATCTCCTGAAGCATGAAATGTATTTGAAGTAAGAATATATAAATTTTTGTCTTCTCTTTCTTTTTATTTCTCTTATTTTATAAATTCAGAATATTGAAAGTCGAGAAGACAAATAAAAGAGAAAAGCTGAGGCGTGGAACATGGTCCTTTCCTTTTCCGGCGACCGAGAAAATTAAAAGAGAGAGCGAGTTTCAATTCAAGTTTCAACTTTGTGCATTTATTACCATTCAGTGATTGTTGATGTTCACGTATCTTCTGCCGCCCAAACCATCTTTATCTCTTTATTTCCCCATCTCAAATAATTGAGACTACATCTTCATTAATACCACTCCACATGTTTCTGACACTTGGCAGATTACTTGCTTTTCTTCTGCCCTTCCACACACTGACCCTTACCAAAATGATCTGCTTTCCAAAACACACTACTACACACATGTAAAGTTAAAATTTTTATTATTCAACCTTCTAAAAATTTATTTAAAATAATTTTTTATTATCTTACACACACAAATAAATTTATTTACTTATTAAAAACTTGGATCTCTCTCTCTCTCTCTCTCTCTCTCTCTCTCTCTCTCTCTCTATATATATATATATATATATATATATAAAATTTTTAAATATGATTAGCTTGGGTTTTTTTAAATTTATACTAAGTCCATGTCTAAGTCATAAAAGAAAATTATCCTGCAGGATGATCATTTTAAAAAAATTTTACCATGTGAAATAATATGACTTTTTTTAGTAATGCAACATTTGGTTATTTTTTACTAATGCAATATCAAAAAACTAATGTTTATGTTTTTAAAAATAGACATTTCATCAAATTAGGTATTATTGGGGGGTCAGCAATTAACTAATCAATGATAAAATATGATTTTGATTTCTTAATATTACTTTATATTTCATTTTTATTCCTTAACTTCATGTTATTTCTATTTTATCCTTTAATTTTATTTTATTTTTCATTTTCATCATTTAATTTAATTTTAATATGATTTCTTAACTTTATTTTTTTACTTATATTTTTATTTTATTTTGTTCTAATTTGATCTTTTAACTTACAAAAATCATTCAAATCTTTTTTTTTGGACCTAATACTATTAAGTTATTTAATAAAAGTGTTATTAGAGTTAAGTCACCAACAAGTTACATAAAACTTTTCTATTTAGCATTTTAATTTAACAATATTTAAGAAAAATTTTAAATGATTTTTGAAATTTAATAAATTAAAATTAAATTAAATTAAATTAATGAGCAAAAGTAAAATATTAGATAAATTTAAATAATCAAATTAAAACCAAATAAATTTAGGGATTAAAGTAAAATTTTAGATAAAATTAAAGGACCAAAATAATTAATTCAGACTTAATCATGACTTAATAATATTAGAGTCATCTTCAAAATTGAAACATCTTGAGTTCAAATTTTACTTAAAATTTAATTATTAAAAAATTATTATTTAATTTCTTAAAATTTCAAATAGATAATTATGTTCATAGCCTATGCTAGAATGATGATAAAAAGGCACTCAACAAATTTTATTTTAAAAAGCGAAGAATAAAAGCCCAAAACTGAACAATAACCATATGATGCAAATAATATTTGGAGAGTTAAATAATAATAATAATAATATAGTACTAATTTCTTCAAAACTAAATTGACAAAAGATGTCAATAATTTACGTGTGAAGTCTATAGCTATGCAAGAATATCTCCCAACCTTAATATTGGAAGGATGATGAAGAATTAAGTAAGCAAAGCTAGAAGGTCAAGAAAGGCATACTGGCATTGACAATAACAGTGTATGTAAAGAATCCCAAATGGGAGTTTGTTTGACTCCTAATTAAGCACTCTTAGACGTCGGGGAGACCATTCGTGTCATTCATTGCATGACCTTATATCACCAAACTTTCGCCAAAGCCATGATTATACAGACATGGAAAACTTGGCTACGTCTCATTCCCCAACACTAATGGCCAATATCACTTTCTTAACCATTGATTTTGAGATAAATCTTTGCATTGGGGATTGCTAATAATTATTTTTCTTATAAGCTTAATTTTCCTCTAGTTAAATGTTTTCAATTGGTAATAGAATAAATTATGTTAATCTCCATTAATATTTAATTAAATATATCTGATATCCTCTTAGTTTAGAAATATCATCTGGCTTATTTGACATTTAATATATATTACAAAAACATTTTTATTATTTACTTTATGTTAGTAAAATTAACTTTTTGCATAACATAAAGATTGTAATTTTATTCTTCATATGACTGTAAATACAGCTCAGTATATTTTAAGCTCCAAAATAAGACTATGATTCTATTTTTAATATAACAATAAATGCTAATAAATTAATTTTTTTTGGGAAAGGACTACATATTATGCAGAGTTAATTCTATTGATAGAAAGTGAATTAGATAAAAGATTTTTTTTTTACAATATATATATATATATATATATATATATCAAATATCAAATAGTTAGATAATATTTCTAGCACGGGAGAAATATCAAGTGTAATTGAATTAAAACTAAAAAAGAAAACTTAATTAGTATAATTTGTTGATAAAAAATATGAGGTGATATTATTTTAAATAATATTTCATACCACTATATGAATCTCACGTTTTGAGATTTTAGTTTTTTTTTAAATATTAATTATATTAATAATTTGAATTGTCATTTTAAGTATATAATAATATCAGATAACATAATATCTTAATAAGGAAAATTTGAGAAAATATAAAATACTAGTATTCAAAATTGCTAATAAATAAACAGTTTATATATATATATATATATATATATATATCACAAGTGTGAATGAGAACATGCAAAATATATAGAATTATACGAAATTGCTACTGATAAACTTTTTATATCATAAGCATGATGCCGTAATTATAATCTGCATTAAAAAAGACTTTAGGTGACTTCATCAGCCTAACACTTTTCTCCTTCTTTATAGGTTTAGCTTTTGCTTTTAGCTTCATCTCTTTTCCGTCATTTTACTTCTTCCCTCTGCCTTACATTCAAGATTTACGTCTCCCTTTCTCTCTCCGAATCATTTTACCTTATAGCATGATTATCAAAAAGTGTCCTTGCTTTAATTTGTAGTTGGTTTCTTCAAATGAGAAAATTTTCAAAATCCATTTCCATCCCCACCAATAATAGAGAAAACTATAATGATTCAAGGACAGCCTTTATTTTCCTCCAAGTATTGAATACTTATATGGACTATTGATTCCATTTCAAGAATCCTTCTGTCCAAGAAAAGGAATCAAAGGGTTTGAAAATTTGGCACGAGAAAAAACAAAAGATATATATATATATATATATATATAGAGAGAGAGAGAGAGAGAGAGAGAGAGAGAGAGAGAGAGAGAGAGAGAGAGAGAGAGAGAGAGAGAAGTTTGGTGAAATAATATCTTGTGTCATTTTTATTGTTTGAGAAATTATATTTGACGTTGCTAACATTTTAATATATAATATAAAAACTGATCTCTTCCACTTTATTTTCTATAAAAGACTTAATTTTCTGCACAGTTAATATCATATTGTAAGGAAAGCGAAGTTAATATTAAATTCCAAGTTAAAATTATAATTTTATTTTTGATATGACGATAAAAAAATTAAGTAATTTTATTTTCAGATAAAATACATATTGCATAGAAAATATATAAATTAGAGACAATTGGGTATAATTTTTGAAATAAAAGGAGTATCAAGCATAATTTATAGTCAAATTTAAGTGAAGTTAGTAGAATTTATTCTATATATAATGAAATTTAAAGAATAAAAATTTATAGATCTGGTTGCAAAATTATTTCCTCCCAAAATTTTCTACCCTCCCTTTTTTTCTCTCTCTCTACAAAAGATATAAAATCTTTTTTTTTTTTGGTTTGTCAACAGCTAACTCTTCTGGTTTTCATCTCATCTTTAAACTTCAAAGTTTCACAGAACATAAAATATGCTTTATACTATTCTATTTCATATTGTTACAGGTTTGGATTTTGTTAACTATTTGGAGATTTAGGTCAAAATTTTTCTTTTTCTGAATCTTTTAAATTTCGACGTGAACAATCTACTTTTAACTGAATATATAGAAGAAGTATATTAATGGAGATAGATGTATACACAAGTTAGCTTCAACACTACTTGATCACAATGTAAAAAATGTATTTTCTTACGGGACCATTTACATAATCGAAATTATGGGAACCAAGAAGAAAAACAGAATACTTATCACAAGTTCAAAAATTTACATGATCATCAATAGATGACAAATAAAAAGGTCACCCACAAAGGCTAATTGAGGAATATAATTAATGAAGGTCCCATAACACTTTTCGCTATTGCAAGCCACACCCCCACCATGCTTGCTTTTCGTTGCACATATTTATATATAAATAAAATAATAGACCATAATCATGTCATCAAAGGTCAAACTTTAAGCAAACACAAATAACAACAAATCACTCACAGCTGGGAAGAAATATTGATGAGAGGCATCTCATCTCTCTGTAAAGTTTTCGGTAGCTTCTTGCACTCCAAGCAAGTAGACTTTCATGCTCCCCTCAACCTTTCTTCACAACCCCACCTCCTTTTTTTCTCCTTCCTTTTCCAAGTTTAGAATAAAAGAAAGTGATATTGCTTTTTCAAGAGATGAAATCGATGGGCAGAAGAGCACCAATCAAGCAAAAGTAGACCGTTGGTTCCCCTTTTTTCAGTAGAAGAATTGTACCATCATTTCCTTTTAGAAAAGAAGCTATAGAAAAAAGTTTGAACATGATGTTATATATTGTTACTTCATTCAAAAGAAATATTCTAGTCACACTAGCTAGGTGTATGTGGCTTTATATTTTAATAAAAGCTTCTTCCCAAAAAAAAAATCCTGAAGATAATATCCATTCATGTTTGGCTCATAAACAAAGTGAAACACTTAAATGTACAACAAAAAGCGAGCATGCACATACTTGCTGTTCAATCCTCAATTGATTAAGGAGCTTTTTATGCAAATGCTGATTAAACGCATATATGTAAGATAGCGATTGAATAGACAGTAAGTGATGGTTTAACTTGTCATTATGCGCCAGGTTCTGTAATTAAGAAGTTTTTAATAATGTAAATTTAGAACATGTATGTATTATTCATTTATTTAATGTGTGAAATTTATTTATTTCATTTAATTTAACTTTTTAAATTATAGAAATAAATTATATCTGCACTTTCCTAAATAGTGGGGTGTAAAATATAAATTTGGATTAATAAAAACCTAATAATCATTATTTTGATAATTCATGATAACGATTATATTGTGGTTATAAAAACAATCGCTAGTGAAAATACTTCACATATACTATAGCTAGGGTGAAAAAATTCAAGTAAACAAGAGGGTATTACTGTTTGAACCTAGTAAAAAAATAGTAATGCATGATCTCATGTTCTTGAGATTGTCCAAAAACAATATCTAAAACATTTAAATCTTATGTTAAAATTTTAATTTTGATTAAAGGGAGATAATTTTTTTTTTGGTGTTTTTGGTATTAGGTTTTTCAATAAAAACATAATATTTGAAAATTTTGCCTGAAATATTGAATCATTTAATGTAGAACTATATAAAATATTTATTTATTAATGTTATTAATATATTTGATAACAAAATACATATAAATTACACTTAAATTTTATCTTTAAAAGAGTGAGAATCAAAATGTTGACCTTCAAAGAAAAGAAAAGGAGATAAAGAATATGTCTGGCCAGAGACAACTTTGGTTTTGAACTTTTTTAGTAGAGCATGATATGACTGGTTTCATGAGCAAAAGGAAAGCCTAGCTCATTAGGATGACAAGGGAGGCACCGCCCCATCGAAAACCTATTATTTTCCATGTAATTCTACTACGATACTTATGTAAATTTCTCCATAGGGGACGAGAAGAAGATGCCAAATCCCCATCTCAAAAAGCTTTGTTTCAAACAAGAAGCCACCTCATATACTTACTTTAAACTTTTTCCAAGTATATCGAATCCTTAAAGCGTTACTAACAATAGAAAATCCCACTCAGATGAAGCCAGATGAAAAGCTACTTTTCCCTTCCACTTATTAATGGTGTTGAAATTTGTCCATGCCCCCAAGCACTAAACCCTACTTTACACACAAGCTTTTAGCTTTCTTGCTAGAAAATTAACAAAAAAGCTTTCTCAAAATGATTCTCCCCTTGGGTTACATATTGAAAAAAGCAGGCATGCCTACGTAATTATCTTTCAAACTTGTAATAAGATTCACTTAATCCATAAAGCCAGGTTTTAAGACTGTGCTTATTAAAGTTATGACAAATCTTTAAGATACCCATCCCTTCAAGGGGCCTACCCTAATTCATATATTGATTATTAGAGGATAAGAACAAAACCCTCTTCTTTAATCAGTGTATATGCAAGCAGATTCACCGTGCAATTTTCACTTTCTACTGTCTTAATTTTTTTATTTAAATCTTTTATCAATATCATCAAACATCAATAGTAAAAGCAACAAAATGTGCATGCACGTAGCTTTTCAGGTCTTCTTTTTTTTTTTTCTCTAACTAAAGGTCTCTTATTGTAACAGTACCGATTGCTAAGAACCATAACACTTACTCAATGATGAATTTAAATGGATTGAAAAATAGTATGTATAGTAAAATTTACCAATTTTATGAAGTTTCTTGAGCCAACTTTCGGACATTATCTGATCTACAGCTCAATGTCTGAGCTTACCTTTTAGTAGGGGTCGGAAATTAAGTGAAATTATGGCCATGTTTATCTAGTATAGACCCTATATCTACTTGGTAAGATAGACATATCATTGTCACCCCTATTCATCCGAAGGACCTACAGATATTGAAAATGCATTAAATACATTGAGTACAACCCACTTTCAACTAATTTCATAATTGTATCTCTTGTCATCTCTCCTTAGTTATCTCCCTGCTGTGTCGAATGCATCTATAGATTTAGGTGGCCATATTTAGTAGCAGGGGACCTCGACGCAGACAGCATCCAGAACATTGTGTTCCAATCATATTAAATATTGTAGCTAGCCCCCATAATTAATTTTTGTTCTTATTTTGTATAAATATAGATTAATCTTTATATCGCAAATTAATGTGTTTTCCGATAATAAATTTTATAAACTCAGTGATACAAAATGACATGAAAAAGATTAAATTTTATGCCTTAATTAATTATCGATTCCGCTATTGCTTAATCATGTTTCAAATTTATAAGGGGTTAATTAATCAATAGGAATTAATATATACAACTTATTGTATTGGCCAAGTTTTCAAATCAAAGATCACCAGGATTTGAGGCTTAAATTTTGTTTCAATTAGATAATAAACAAGCAACGGTAGTCTTGAAATTTAACTTTTTGTGAGAATATATGCTGGTAGGAGACAGACCTATGTTTTTTGTTTCTTAATTTGCCAAACGCACCTTTTGTTTTGAATAAAAAAGTGCTACAAGGCTTCAGGGGTTAGTAATGAGATTTATTTGTCAAGAACTATCCAGAGTGATTAGCTCTTTGGTTAGAATGTCACATTCAACGTGGTCCTACATGGAATTTTATTTTTTATTTTCTTTTAATAAAAAATCTTTCTTAGAATCAAATATTTATCAATCTCCATGTGAAGTATGCAATTACCTGTCCTTAGGGCAATAAATGATAGCGTTATAACAACCACATATGTTTATGATAGAGAAGTGGTTAACTGCTTGACACTCCGATCATATTCAACAATATGGACGACTTGACACAACAGCATCAAAAAACTTATCAGAAAATTATTGTTCATACAATGTTCAGTGTTCTCTTGCCATTTCTAAAACGATATTAACAGTTTTGCCTTGAGAGTTTGTATTTGTCCCTCTTAAACCACCGAATGAAATGTATGGAATCTCACTTTCAAGCTACAAATTAAGTACATACAAATCCAGACTTCTTTGGTAGCTTCTTCGAAATTTCTTCCTACCCATCTATTTTTGATAACTATTGCCTATTGCATGCATTTATATCGGGAGCGTTTTTCAAATTTGTAGTCGTGTGATAAAATCAAGGCTGCCTTGGACAATAAATAATGCTCGGATAGATGGTAATTACTTTTGTCTATTACAATTAATAAGCAACAATTTTCACTATTTTGAGGATGATTCTTATCGTTTTCCCATAAGCATGACCTCTTACAGTGTTTGCATGTCATGTACAAAATCTTCCAAACACCATTTCTTTGACATGCATAAACTTCTATCTCAACTTTCAGCATAGTTGGAATGGGAAACCTTAATTTGCAGGTCATAGTTTCAAATGTTAATTATTTTGAGATAAATGAATTTAGCGAGGATATGTGTAAGAAAATTACGCCGATGCGTATGGAATGACAACGAAAATAAAAAATAAAAATATAATAATAAAAGCAGAGAACAACTTTCAAGTCAGAAGAAGTAAAAAAGGAGGGAATCGTGTGAAGTCCTTGAGGCCTGTGAGAATAAGAAAGGAGACATTAGAGACAGAAAGGGACACTAATACACAGTAAGAATCTTTTTTTTTTTTTCCCTTAGTTTTCTCTTGAACAACCATCATAATGATAACTCTATGGTATAGGCTTATGCATTTATGCTGACATGGTACTATGCCCTTGACTTTTCCTTCTTCGCTAAACCATTGCACTTAAAGAAGAAGAAGAAGGAGGAGGAGGAAGAGAGTACCAATTAATGTAAATTAAAGCGAAGGGAGTTGGTGTGTGATATTATGTATGATAAGAAGAGGAGCCAACCCCTCAAATTGGCGCCCATTTCCTGTTGGGGCTGAATATGCATTTGCATGGTACTATGAACTTTGATTGAAGTTCATAAATTACCCTCACACAATTCTATGAATTTTGAAATGTCCCCCCCTCCCTTTGATTACTTTATCTAGTTAGTTTGGAAATTGTCTTTTAAAAAATTATTTGATTTTTTGTAATAATTTATTATTATTATTATTATTATTATTATTATTATTATTATTATTTCCTTTCTTTGTATTTTCAAGAACTCACACAAGTTTAAAGCTAAAGGGTAGTTTGATAAAATTATAATTGAGCTAATGATTAGATTTATAAGAATGGATCGATTAAATTGTTTTGAAAAATCAAGAAGGTCAAATTAAGGATGAAATTAAAGACTTTAAAAAAGGATATTTTTGGTGTGAAAAATTAATTCAGATGTAAAAACTACAAATTACTCATCAAATCATTTAGAGTTATTTTATTTTATTTTATTTTTTTAACTTTTGACCATTGTCAAACATGTACAAAGATATGATGATTAGTACGACACTGTAGTGCAAGTAACATTGGTCCTATCTCAGTCTTAACCATGTGCCTCCAAGTTTGCTCTTCCTTTTTTTTTTTTCAGCATTAATCAGACTGGCCCATGTTTTTCCTGCTGAAATCGGAAGGAGGCCTTCTCCTGGCAATTATAGATCTCAAAACGAATAGGCCTGGCCTATTTATGTGGCAATTTTCATGATTTTTTTTTGGGCCCAACAGAGTGCATTCTTACGGGGACATCTTTGAAAATCACCCGCAAGCATTTTTACAACGGCCTTATTTTGGTGTCTCATAAATTGGAGTTTTCTTAATTTGATTTTCTTTTAATAAATATTTCTTCTCAAAGTTTTCTATGTGCTAGCCATTTAAAAAGTTAACAGAAAGTGTAATGTGAACAATTAAATATTGATATGGCAATGTTAAATGTTATGTTAGCTTACAAAAATTTCATTTTTGTCTTTCAATTTTTTTTTTAGTTTAGTCACTCTTCAATATGTTGTTTTTAAAACAATTTCTTACAAATAAAACTATTATCAATTTAATCCATTTGTGTTTGAGCCATTTAAAACTTAACAAAGAGTGTGATCTAGACAATTCTAACTTGACATGGCAATATTGCCATGTCAACCTAATTTTTCTCTTCCTTTCATAAATTAAAATGGCATTTTTTGGGAGGTTTTTTATTTTGTTGGCGTTATTGGCCTTTCATTGACGATAGACAAAATAAAGTGCTGCAACTTCTTGTGGAACAAGTTGAATTATTTTTATTATGAGGTTAGTTAATTGATTTGGGGAGGATGAAGACTTTGGTTTTTTGATATGCAAAAGGAGTAATTCTTTATGTAGTGCTTTGTGAATTGGAACGAGAAATGGTATGGAATTTTTTTTAGAAATAAGATAATCTCTTGCCTTTTTATAAGGGAAGAAAATATAAGGTTTTTCAATTGGGGTTTTGGTTGCCATGAAAGTTATAACAACTCACAAAAATGATATAATTAATTGACTTTGTTTAGAGATTTTTTAACATAAGGTTATCAATCAATTTTGAAGGCTATAGTACTTCCCCATAGCAAATTTTGTAAGCAAACTTGTTTTCATCCTTGCCATGAGTTGTAAAATTGAGAACATAAAAAAGAAAGGAGGATATGATGTTGCCGAATTAGGAGCAAGAGGCAAAGATAAGGAGAATGGTTATTTCAATCAATCAAAAGAAAGCCAATACTAAAATATAAAAAAAGCCTTCAAACTATATGATTTTGATTATGTAGAAAGAAGAGGGAAAAAGTAGGCTGACATAGCATTTAACATCATTGTATTAGCATTTAATAGTTCATATCATGCTTTTTTTTTTTTTTACTTTTTAAAGTTTTTGAGTAGTTGCACATAAGGTTCCAACTTGATATCAATTTCATCTATATATGAGGAACTATTATAAGAACAATACATTTGTAAGAAATCAAATTGAGAAAAAATCTCCATTTATCTAAAATGGGATTTTAGTAGATTGGCATGGCATTTAATGTCACCATGATAGTAATTAATGCTCCATATCATGCTTTTTGTTAAGTTTTTAAACAATTAACATATGGAGGGACTAGGTTGATAATTGTTTCATTTGTGAGGGACCATGTTGAGGACTAAATTTTATGAGGGACCAAATTGAGAGAACCCCCATCTATGAAGAACCAAAATAGGGTTTTAGTCTTTTCACAATTGCAAGAGTCCTATTTTTACAATATATTATTTGGAAACCTTTGCTTTTCCTTTTGGAGTTCCTATGGCTTTCAAGTACCAAACATAAGGAAAAGTAATGGTTGTTATATTCCTTCAACAAGCACTTATACCACATAAATTAAATGAATTTTGACTCAGTAATTCTAAAACCATCTCTAATATTAAAGGATCCAAGTTCAAGTTTCAACTAGAGCCAAAAGTTACCAAAAACATATCATGTAAAAAGCCATATTTATTATAGACATAGAGGATTTGTTGTTTTTTGCTTATTTGAAATAGGTTGCTATACATCACTTTGGCCTAGTAACAACATGTCCAAATAAAAGTAAGGACAAGAGGGGGTTAGTGAGTTAAAGAAATGCATGGAAGGAAATGGAAAGAAGAAAGTGACATGACCACATCAAAATTTGAGATTGTTGGACCTTAGTTTGTGTCCTATTATATGTATAGGTGATATGTATAGGGATGAAACCAAAAAAAAAATGGTATGAGGGGTAAGGGTGGAATTTTAGAGGATAGATTAGAGTTAACATGTGTTAGAGGCTTCCAAGATTAAAAAGGGCAAGTTAAAAATTTTAGAATGAAAATAATATTATATATATAATACTTATGATTTTTTTTTGGGATTACTAAATTCATGTTTATAAATACTCGCATGCAATCTAGTTTAATAAGGATCAAAATAGATGTCCAATTAGGTAGGAGGTGATTGCCTCTATTTTCTATTTGGTAAGTCCATCCATAGATATGTAGAAGTCTATCACTAGACTAGATGATAATAAGATATGAGAATTCCATTCTCAACGTATCCTTCAATGTTGGACCCTTATCCCAAGAATCCTTAGATAGGGAAACTTTAAGCACACTTTTAGAAACTATGTTTTATGTAAGAAATAGATGCCTATCTCTCACTTGAACCTTATCAATGCCAATTAAAAGAAGTTCATGAGCCATGTTGAAGATTATAATAAAACTATTAATGGCCTTCACTTCACAACTTAAATTTATGAGTTGAAATGGTTATTGATATGGTATCAAAATTTCTAAACCAAATAGTCATAATAGACTTATGTTGTTGCCCACACTTTAAGTTAAATTGGCTCTCCTATCAGAAAGTGTATTAAAGATTATCATAAAACTATTCATAAACCTTCACTTTAAAGTTTAACTTTATAAGTTGAAATGGTCTTTAACAAGCCATTCAAGCGTGAGGATATGAAATTGATTAGTAGCAATGACAAAAGAGAAATGCTTAATTAGAGTGAAGAACTTCAGAATTAAAGCAATCCACAATCAGTTTTATTCTTGAAATTTAGTCAAATGCCTAACAACGTGAAGGACATTTTTAAACAAAATTTTAAGTTGTTTAGTGAAAGCTCATGATTGAATTTATCAATATATCTAATAAATAATTGTTAAGCATATAATGCAAGCAAATCAAATTATATAATTTAGAAGATTAACTTGAATTTGGGTTGAGGAGTTAGCTAGATTTTGCATATCCCTCAATCTTGCCACCATTATAAGATTATGACAAATAAACTCTAACAATGCTAATAAAAGATTGAAACAAAACACATAAAGTTCCATTTGCAGTCTGATAAGGTACTGGTTGAATCACACTTTGAAGTTTGTTTTCAATATAAATTGGACCATACTTTCTCTATGTCTCGCCAAAATCTATTATATACAATTCTAAATATGCAAGAAGCTAAAAATGTCAACCAGCTAATATTTCATAAAATCTTTAAATATACTTCTCAATTAATATAAGTTCTATTTAAAACTTAAAGCCTTTGTTTATGAGCCTTAGGAGTTCCAGCTTTCAACAGATGACCCACAGAGTAAGAGATCACTTTTCAATAAAGAGAGGCTAAGAAAATAGTAATTAGATTTCATAACTTGTTGAAGATAAATTTGTCATACAATGAATTTCAAGCCTTAAGCTATAGATAAAATATAGTTGATTGGTATTTGTTTTATTACCTTATTCTTTATAGGTTCTAATATACTAGGGGGAAGTTATTCTCTTTGGGTCCATTTGATGCCTTTATCATATGAATGTTTCATGAATCAACTCCATTTGAAATTAAATAAGCTAATTATGCTCATTAGTAAAATTAATAATTTCAAATTAAATTTATTCCTATACATTAGTCTATGATGATTAGTAACAATTTAGTTCAACATAGAAACCTTTATGGAAACATTTCAATCCAAAGGCACCACTGCCACTCTTTGAGGTTTTGTTTAAAATGAAACTTGAATTGATTAATTCACCTTTGCAAACTATTATTTTCATGAATTGTACTAAATTTTTTTAGGGCATCACAATTTGAGGTATTCGTGGATTTTGTTTGGACTAAGCTCTCTCCCCAAACGATCTTAAAAACACATTAAACTACATTAGTCTATTATATTTAGAATTTTACTATTGGAGTGGCCCCTTAGCAATTAAGCTAACCCCTTTGGGTCATGAAATCTACATTTTAATTATACAACAAATACTTTGTATTCTCACAAACAAATTATTTACTTTGCAAATAATTAAAAAAAAACATTTTGTAAGGAAACTTGTGTTATTTTTATATTGAAAATCAATAAAGTGTTAGTTAGTAACAAGTTACCTATATATTAGTATATTAGAAAGGAGTAATATATATAGTGTTAATCTAAAAGACTCTTGTTAGAATTTTAAAGAACAATGGGGGCAATCATTGCTTGCATAAGAGAAAAATAAATCTTAGAAGAATTTAAGTTTAGAAACTTTACTTTTGAACATTTAGGCCTATTCTATAGAATAGCAATAAAACATTTAATGGAAGTTTAAATAGAATAAGGTTTTATATAGGAACATTTGGCTCTTTATTAGCTATTATAGTGATTTTCATCTACCATTCTACCCATCAAATTATTATTTCTAAGGTAAAGAGGCCATGAAAACTTTAAAGCCAAGCAACATCCCTTACTTTGTAAGGTTTAATGACAAAAATTGTTAGCAAATTTTTAATAATGATGACTTACTAGAATTTGCAAAATGCATAAGATTTAGGTTTTAATTTAGACACCAAAATTATTGGGACATTTAAAGGATTCCATAACTCCTACACACACACACACACACACACACACACACACACAAACATATAACCATATTTTGACATCAGGTGGCCCCTTTGATGTGCTCGACCAAAAAATGACTCCTTTTAACGTGCGAAAATCAAAGTAATATAGAATCTGTCACATTTGCTGATGACATTTCACTATTTAATGAAGATAAGAAGAACAAACTTGTTTGTATTTTATTTACCTTAACAATGATAGAAGCTTGACATTTGTTGAAAGGAGTTGATTTTGCAAGAAAGGTGAATTCCTTCAGCTGTAGCCCTATTAAGCTCAAGGCTCCTGAAGTTGTCGAGTTTTTCTTGTAAAATTTTGCTTCCTAATTTTTAGCTCATAATTACTAAAAGTGAAGAAGAATGGCAAGAACTAAGTCATAAAGTTAGACATAGAACATATGTTACAGTATATACTAATTGAAGCTTATAGTAAGAAGCATTAAGGATTTTGTTTGATTAATGTTTTTTTAAATAACATGTATGGTCCATGGTTTTAAAAGTCATAATACTAGTTTGGTATGTGTTAGTCCAACCAAGGATGGTTGAATTGGAATCTTAAAAAATTTGCCTTTTCCTTGATTCGAACAAATCTTTTGGTTCTTATAAAGATGTTTGACAATCTACTTAATTCTTGAAAGATTGTGCGACCAAAAGGTTAATGAAATATGAGTATTGAAATTATGATTTTTCTATAAACTCAATTTTAAGTTGAAACTTTTGTACGAAGATAGTTTCCTTTCAACTTTTAGAAAAGCATATAGTAGAAAAAGAATCATTCAGAAGAAAAATAAGTTTTTAAAGTCACTTTGTGAAAAAAATAGAATTTATAGGTGTGAGTTACTATTAAGTATTAAAACCCAATTTTTGGAAACAAATTAACTTATGAAGTTAATCAAATCATGGATATGGGATTACTAGTTAAAATTTACAATTCTTACTAGAACAACAAAACTTTATTCCTTGAAGATAGTTTGCTAGATATCATAGTAAAATAAGGAACATTGACTTGAGACTTTATGTTCTTAAAAAGTTGTGTAAAAATCAGCATCCTGTAAAATATGTGATTAGTTTATGATTTTTCAAAATAGTATTATAAATAGAAACGTAAGTATGTAAAATGATTTTCTTTCAAGTTTTAGAGTATGCAAAGATTGAAAACAATAAAGTGTAAGGTCAAGAGAAAATCACACCATGTAGTTTATAGTAGTTCAAACTAATTTGGTCCAACGTCCACTCTTTAAGCATAAATTAAAGGACATATATATATAATCATAATTAATTACAATTAGGAAACCTTTTTCAGAGGCTTAATCACATGGATTTTACTTCCTAATTGTCAATGAAACCTTGAGGGATCACGTGTGTTTTATCACTTAAGTAGATAACCTACACTTAGGTTCAGTCATTTGGCTTTTACTTCATAATTTTTAAGGTGACCTAAGACAACAAGTTTAAGCATAAGGGTTTTTACAATCTTAGATAAACAATTAGGATTCTTATAGGTTCTTAATTACTCAGGTGAAACATAGGACAAGTATACATGTAAAGTGCAAGCTCATTGAGAGCACTTAGAATATATAGCTCTGATAACTACTAATTTTGCAATAGATTCAGCAAGTGTATAGATCTATTACGTAGTATAATGGATTAAGGTCATCTTAAAGAGAATTAATTTAAATGAAGTTAGGCCTAAGAAGTGTTCTTGTTCGTTTAAGTCAAGAAATATACCAAAATGCCAGTATAATGAAATAAAATGAAATTAAAGACAAAACTAAACTTTTAGAATTGTTTTAACGAGAAATGTCACTAAGAAGTATCCCAGCTTTCCTATCTCCTTATTACCAATAATTGAGTTGTTAAGTTAATTAGTTTAATTAATGATTTGAGAGTTGAGGAACTAAGTTAAGTTTAAGTGTCTCTCGAACCACTCTGATTTCTATCCTATTTAATTGTCGATATCTCTCACAATTAATTAGATTAATTATACTCAATCCTCTTAAACTAAGATTTTTTAGATATATCTTTATACTTAAGAATAAAACTAGGTTAATCTAATCTTAAGTTATTTAATCCTACGGTCTATTAAGATTTTCTTTTCCCAAAGGCTAATCCTAATCCCCAAATTCATGAAAGAGGTGGCTAAGCTCTTCAATGAACAAGTAAAACCAGATTAAGCATTTAAATCTAATATTAAACCATATTAACTACACAAAATCTCAATTATATGGAAATAAAGTTCAAGAAAACCTATGATCCACAATATGTAGTCACACATGGTGTTAAACAATACAAACCAAACAAAAGGTTCAGAAAAACAAGAATCCATAGAAGAAGAAAGGTAGAAGATAAAGAAAACTCAGTAATAATGTAATTATTTAGCCTCCAATCTTCAATATAATCTTCTTACCTCCAAAACCTAGCTCCCCTATGTGTTTCCCCTTCAAAACCCATTCCAAAAGCCTCAGAATGTCGAAACCTTGGTAGCCTCTCGTGTTTTTAACTCAAAAATCAAAAGCTGTGCATTTCAATAGACATATCTCACTATAGCAAAAAATACCTCTCGCTATTGTGAGAGCTTATTAGTTACAGATTCCAAGTCTTCTCGCTCTTGCCTATACTATCATTAGAGATTCTTTGGATTTTGTATAAGCCATAAACTCACCATTTTGAGCTAGATTCCTCGTTAGTGCAAGGACACTTGACAATTTACCATTGATTTTTCAACCTTTTCTTTCCCTTTCTTTCCTTTTAAAGGTTTTCATCTTTTACCTAAAGTTTAGATAAACACGAAATGAAATAAAGAGTGCTAAAGTCAATCACAAAAACTACATTTTATTTATTTACACTAACTAAAAAAAAATCTACATTAAAATGTAAAACTTGTTAGAAAACAACTAGATGACTTCCTATTCCATCATAAAATATACCATATAACATCAAAATTAAGAAGTCATCAAACTCACTTAGAGCGCTAAGATATTGTCTTGGCACCCACTTAGAACATATTAAACAATGAAGGCAAAGCAAATAACTAAGTAGATAAAGAGAGTGTAACTTAGTGAATGCTACGTGTGTTCACCTTCTTTATTACTTCTTTCTTCTTCAATATAGCTCTTAGATACTCAATCATTTGTAAGTAGCCATTACTTATAGAGAGGCATTATTCCTCTATCTTTAGTTTCTTCCTAATGGCTAAAAGTGTCTTTATTAAATACTTGAGACATTGTAGCTTCTTCAACATTCAACTGAAGTCTTTAATGTTGGTGGTTTTTTTAATGTAGCTTCAATTTCTCTGTCATGGAGATTCATTCCATTTCTTTATTTCTTGAAGCATGATGGAGTAAAGTGAGAGAAAGTCTTCTTTCATACAAGCCATTTGCTTTTCTTTCTCTTATGGAGTAATAAATTGCATTTAGTGAGGACAAGACATTTGTGCAATCACTTTTCAGCTTCTTCCTTCTTTTTTGTAATCCCTTTGTACTTCTTTTGCATTTTAAGGGAAGGTAACTTTTGACCGTCTTATAAGAGCTTAAACTTCATTACATAGTTAGATGTTCTCCATGTTCTTTGTTTAATGGCCCATTTCTCTACTATATAAGACAAAGAAGCACAAAGTCAAACTTTCATTTAAAAGAACTATAGGCCAAGGTTAAATTAGTTTACAAAGCATTTTGGCCCATGAACAATGAGGATTTGCTTATGCTCTTTCCTTGACCCGAATTGTATTTCCTTTAAAACACTTTTGGTTCTAGATGAAGACTTGCATCAAGAAGGCTTTTAGCCTATTTGCAATATTATTCGATATGTGTTATTTTTTAATCCAAATATAAATGTGGCCCAAAAATAGATTTCCTAAAATGATTTTTCATATAATATTGTTTGACATAATTAAAACTCATTAAAACTATTGAACACTTCACAAACAAAATGCATCAAGGAAGCAAAACCATTGAACACGTAACTCTATATAGGCTTATAGTGGGAGTCCTACAATATGTAACTATATATTACTAGGCCAAAACTTTCTTATGGTATAAACTAATTAAGTTTGCCAAATATGCTTGACCCTCTCGAGTCTTGTTGGAAAGTAGTGAAACACATACTTAGGTACCTTAATGGTATTTTAGAGCATACTTTATGTCTCAAAAGAGCCAAGCACTTAGAGTTAATGGCCTTCTGTGATACAAATTATAGACTTGACTTTTGTTAGGTTAAAGGTTTTTTCATTTTAATTATATCAAACATTTTAAAATCAATACATTTGAAATTTTGTTTTTGAATTAAATAGTCAATATTTATGGTAATATTTCTATTAGGTTATAAAAGGAAGTTTTCTTTTGGACTTCGTATCTTTAAAAGTTTTGGACTTGGATTTTCTCCACTAAATTCTTCCTCCACTATCTCTCTACCAAAATCGGAGCTATTGGATTTGCCAGCAACTAACAATTGGTAATGAAGCCTTACAAAATCTTGATCGTCCATTATTGGTGGAGAGGCAGGGGAGAGAGGAGTTAGTGGAGAGAATCCAAATCCAAAAGTTTTTATGATTATCATTCAGATATTTGGAAAATTTTCAAATTCATACATGCATTGATTTGAAATATAATATCATTTCATAGAATATCCATATTTTTAATTGTACCATACTTTTTGACCTAAGATATTATTGTATTTATTATGTGCTATAAATTTTTTGTAGAAATCTAAAAGGGAAAGTTCAAAATTTAAAGAAGTTGACAAAGAAAACAATTTGAAGATCATTTGAAGGAAGTTGAAAGAGGAAATATTTTAAACAAAGCAAATCACAATGATTTATCATCTCATCAAAGTCAACCAAAAACAAATATGGAAGCTAAATGTTGGAGAAATCAAAAGAAGATATCTAGTGCACTTAATGTTGATTTGCCCATTAATAAAAGGAGTTGTCATCTAATGGTCATGGATTCAAATTTGACTATATATAAAGGACTAGTTAAAGAAGAAGATATAAGCTTTGAATGTCTACTTTTAAGTGTCATCATATTCATGGCTTGCTATGCTTAATTTGATTGTATTGCTATTAGTTAGTTAGTGCTAAGTTGTGAAGAGCTCTTAATTAGTATATTGCTTATAACAAACTTCTCTTATTATTTTGAGTTAATTTTTTAAGTGCCTTATAAGAAAAACCTCGAGATTGAAAGGCTATAAATATTGAAGTGCTAAGCCCATAAGGTTGCCTTGGTGTATTAGATTACAAAAGCTAGAAAGCTGAACCTTGTGGTGAGTTGCCTCATGCTTAGAGCTTTTAGGGAGCTTGTGAAAAACCTAGGGTTGATAAAGTTGTAAAAGTTAGAGCATTGATTCTTAAAAGGCTACCTTTTTTAGTAGGAAGCTGAGCCTTGGTTAGAGTTACCTTGTAAATTGATTGGTGATTTTTTATATTAAAAAAATCCTTTTACTGTGTGATTAAGGAGTAGATGTAAGATAACATTGATTTGAATCACTATAAATTTAGTTATATGTTTTCTCTCTTCTTTACCTTCTTTACTTTCTGTTTAAGGCATTTTTTACACTAGCAAAAATCTATGCTAACTTGTTTTTCAAAAACTTAATTAGTGTTAGAATATTATTTTTTAGTTGCTCATACTTAATGTTAGTATTGTGAATAGTTTTACAAGTATATAAGTCATACAAGTAATATATTGATAAGTATAGTATCATTTCTACAAGAAAAAAATTCAATTGCTAATTATTAAAATTAATCTTATTATCTAAATTATCAAATATGTATTAAAAATAATAAAAGTAAGTTGAAAGCAACATATTCATTTAACAAACACTAACTATATATAAATGTAAATGCTGTGAAATCTAGAATCTTCTATTTACTTTCCTAAACATCATTTAAAATAAGTGGTTGTAACTTAATTTAATTAAATTAATGGCAATCCTACTAATGTGAGTAAAATTCTCTTTCAAAATAAATCACCATGCTCATACCAAGCCTATGTCTACTTTAGTAATCATAAACTTAATATAAACCTATTACATGTAGATGATTTAATGCAAATATTTATAAGTCTCTTCAATGTAACTCATACCTCTCAATCTTCTCACAATGCATTAGTTGAATAGTAGTCAACCATTCAAAAATAATAAAAAGAGTTATAGATTAATTCAATAAAAATTGTCATAGGAGTAATATAAAATTATTGTAAGCAGTAAATAGAAACTCTAGATAGAAGATCTAGATACATAAGATGGAAATCAACAAGTAAACAACAATAGAATTGAACAAATTCGTGATTCAGAGGCTAAAGAAAAGGGTAAAGATGAAATTAATAGTGAATTTTAGTGATTCTTTGGTGCAAGCTTCAAATCTTCAACAAATTTTTAGCGTTTTCCTTTGAAACTCCTATCCTCCTCTATATCTCTGTGTCTCTAGGTCTCTTCTTAACCTTTCTTTTGACAAAATTCAAAGCTACCTCATAAAGAGCCTCAATTTTAGTCGAACATGAACAACTCGTGTTAAAATCATCCATTTACACAGCTTGCTCGTGGCTATGTAAATTGACCTCTGGTTTGCTCAGAACATCCCTTTTCACGTGTCGTGCTCACCAACATAGCTAGCCTAAGTTCCTTGCTAAATATGGATAATTTTTCATTAATTCTTTGATGCTTTTCACTTCCCCTCATATACCTAATTAGATTATATAAAAAGCATATAAAAATCACATAATCTAAAGTTAATTACTCAATTTTATCTCAAGAAAAGCATACAAATCTAACACTTTTAATTTGGTAGTTAGTACTTGTAATTAACATTATTAGTTGGTGGATGACCTTATTTATTAGGATATCCTTGCATTTACTTTATAAATATAAATATATTCTTATTCCTCGATGCTTAGAATTTTAGATATTTTATCATAGTATTAAAGCCTTAGGCTTATTGTTCTTATGGCTTTTATTGTCATTTTTTGTCCTAATCGTGACCTTCATTATCATTAACATTTTCCTTTTGATTTGTAGCCTTCATTACTACTAGGAGAACTTTTTTTTTTCTCATTTGCTTGATTTCTTTTTGACCCATACACCTTATGAACTTTCATGGAACTTATTGACTGGCTTATCACATTGACCAAACCATTGCTAGACTCTATATGCATTATCATGCACTGCTTAAATGTTATAAGAACAAATCCCACATGTCGGCACATGAGAGCTTGTGACATTCTTTCTATGATAATTGTTAGCCTAGATTATATCGTTGGTTATTATATAGGTTAGTTAAAGTGTCCTCTTTACTCGTTTAGGCTTTAATAGTGGTGTTTTCCCTTTAGCTGTTATTTCTTGTGCTTTTGTTTGTTGTTCCAATGCCTTGTTGTTTTTTGCTACTTTTCTTCATTCTTACTATTTGCATGTGATTTTTCAACTTCTTGACCATTTCTAAGAATACATCAATTAGCAATACCTTTGACCTTGGCAATTACTTTGCTTTAACAAGTGATTTACCATATATTCAGGCAGCATACAGGTTGAATGGGAAAAATTATCTGAAATGAGCTCAATGGTTCACATATTCCTTAAAGAACGAAATGATCTGAGTCACTTATTAGGTATTAATCTCAAGCTAAGGGATCCCAAATTTGATGCTTGGAATGAAGAAGATTCTCTAGTAATGTCTTAGTTATGGAATTCCATGTGAACAGAGATTAATGACGCATGCTTATCCTTACATTCGACTAATGAGCTTTCGAATGCTATTCAAGCAACCTATTTTATGGTTTAAGATATAGTACAAATGTATGAGTTTAAGACCAAAATCTCTTTATATCCCTTATCAGATAGCTAACTAAATTGTGCAATGCAAAGATTTAAATTCAATTTTATATCCCTTATCACGTAGCTAACTAATGCTAAGAAAATTATGTTTAAGACCTACAACTAGGTATACATAATTAATGCAGCAATTTTTGTTTAAATTTACCCTTCCAATACTTATTATTTTACTTTTGCCCCCATCTCTTAAAGTGACTGGACCTTCATCCTTTCATATAAAAGAAATGAACCTAGAAGGATCTCTAGTTATGTGAGAGGGATAATCACTATCCAAAAACTAATTAGTTCTTGAAATACTTCTTTTAAGGCAAATTTACAAGCAAATTCATTTTTTCTTAGATACCAAAACTTTCTTGGGTTCAATTTTTCTTAGCAAGGGCTTCCTTTTGATTCAAGTGCATCTTTTGGAATCTAAACCATCTTTCTTGTTCTATTTTTTTGCATTTATAGCACATATGACTAGATTTGTTATAATGAAAGCAAAAAACAACAAAAACAAAATTACTTGATTATTTGACAAAGAAGTTCTTACATAATTAAATATCATTCTTTCCTTCATAGCATATACCTAATCTATCAAACATGCACATTTGTTATTCTAACAACATTCTTAAATTTTGTTCTCCTTTAACAAAGTTAACAAGATCCCCTTTTAAAGAGTCTACTTGTTGTTTCAGATCTTTAGTCTCTTTTAAAGCATTCCCTAATTTTATTTCCAAAATGCATGAACTTTCTTCAAGTTTAGAATTTACTTGAATAAGATTTTTATATTTTGTAAATAATTTCTCAAAATCAACTAAGAGCTCATCAAAAGTATCTTGCAACTCCAAGGAAAGAGTTTTGGATTCTACCTTAGGCTTTTTAGTGGCCATAAAGCACATATTCATTAATTCTTGTTCCAATTCAACTTTATCTTTATTATCATTATCACTCCAAGCTACCATGATTTTCTTTCTTTAATGAAACTTGGTCATTTTCTTCTTCACAAATGGACATTTAGATATGATATGTCCACTTCTTCCATACTTATATCATGTGATAGTGTTTTTTTGCTAATTTATCTCATTCTACTATGTTGTTTGTCTAGATTCTTTTGAGCTTTCCCATTATCCTTTTTCTTTTGGCATAATTCTCCAACTTCTTAGAAAAGAATGCTATGTCTTAACATCAAATTCTTCATCTTCTTCAACAAGTTGTTTTTCTTTGTCCATGAGTTGTAAGGCAAGAGCTTTTTTTTTTTTTGTCTTAATTCACGCCTTTTTTAGATGATTTCTTTCATAGGCAATGAGATGACCACATAGCTTATTACATGACATGGTTGTAATATTATGACTTTTAAGGTTGTCTACCTTTGATTGCCAAGTTAAAAAAAGTATATCAAAATTTTTAAATTCTTTTCAAAGTTGGTGTAGGTTTTTTTAAGTGTTTTAAGTTCTCTAAGAATTTTAGCAAATTTGTTGAACATTTCTTCAATGTTTTCATTCTCCTTCATATAAAGTAGCTCATACTTGTACATCAGCATGTTGAACTTACTTTTCTTAACTTTTGATGTTCCTTTATGTGTCATTTCAAGCTTTTTCTACATTTCTTGGGTTGTCTCATAGTTGGAGATCTTGTCATATTCTTGTCCATTAACTACATAGTAAAGAATATTGATGACTTTATCATTTGTCTCCTCCATCTTAATGTCATCTTCTGTTCATTCGCTTCTAGGCTTTTTGATGGTTTCTTTTTTGTCATCCTTCTTTGAAGAAAATTTTGGACCATCTTAAATGACTTCCCAAACACGAAAGTCAATGGATTATACATATATCCTCATCTTTGCTTTCCAATTGTGTAGTGGTTGCCATTGAAGTATAGAGACCTTACAGTTGAGAAACCTTAAAAAAAGTAGAATCCTTCAAGTGGCTATGGGTTTATCATATTCCTGCAAACACAATAAAGATATTTTTTGTAGGAGATTAAGCACTAAGATAAGTGAGATTGACTCTAATACCAATTGAAAAATGCATATAAAAGAAGGTGAAGATGTGCTTTTGTAGAAATATAAGATAAGTTAAAAAAAATCTTAAGTAAATATGTAAAAGCAAAAATCTTATAAACTTAATAAGATCTTGTTGATAGAATGTTATAAAATATAACTAAACAGTTAATAATCAAAGAGACTAAAGAGGGCCTATTAACAAAGTTTTCAAACAAAATGCAATAACAGAGAATTAAAGTTGAGAAAAAGAAGAAATACATCATATGTATTCTGATTTAGTTCTTTAAACTTACGTCTAGTCCCCTTACAAATACCAAAGGATTTTCACTAATCAATCAGAGTTATACAATACTAAGCACCTAAGTTTCCAAGCTCTTTAGAACTTTTATAGATGGTTTTACAAGTTACACAAAAACTCACTTTCCTTTTCAAGAAAATATTTACACAGAGGAGATGTAAGGTTTAATAAACCCTTATTAATCAAGGGATTACAAGTGGGTTCTTAGGTTGAATCTCAAATAGTTAGATAGGCCAGACGCTTAATAAAGATAAAGCTTAGTATAATAAGAACAAAGAAGACTACAACAAGTTTAAGAATATGAAGCTTTGTATCCATTTGTTGTTTTTAATTGTTTTGCACTTCTTCACTTTATATAGATCTTCATGCTTCTAGCCATTGTGAGAGGGCTTGTTGAAGTACTAGGGTCATCATGGGTCTTGAGCACCTATAAGTGCTAAACATACTTCTCTTTTTCAGCTAGCTTAGACTATCTGTGCTCTTCTTTCATGTTTTTGCGTGGTGAAACACTTTGAACCATAAAAGAAGTCCTTATGTAGAAGCTCAAGTTGTCTCATTCTCATCAAAGCTCATAAATATTATCAATTAATGTGAGAGACAAATAGAAACAAGCTTGACTTGTGCTTTTCTAAAATGTTACACATAAAAGATAAACAAAAAGAAACTTCCATAAAAACTTTCACTTATAAAAAAGGTGTACAAATAAAGTGATGGAATAATTTAAACATATATGTCCATTGTTTTTTCTACACAAATAATCTGATTCGGTAAAGATAAAAAAAGGTTAACAAACACAAAATATAAATGAGCTTTTATTAAGGACTTTGGGCTTTGTTATCATCAAATATAAAGAGAATTGAAAGATCATTGGGTTATACAATGAGTATCCACTCACTATTAAAAATTAACTATAACAATTCCATGTTTTGACAACCTGGTCACCCTAATCTTCTCCAAAAATAAACCATAAATATTTTTACAAATTAATAGATACCTTCAGCCCGCTTGATATGGCCTAGTATATTATTCTGTTTGACAAGACAAAGGATATTTAATAATTAATAAGGACAATAGTTCCTTTTTTCCTGATGTTTTTATTTTTTCAATAGTATCTAGAAACGGGCTGATTGATATGTAGACTTTATATAAGATCTCAAACTAACTACTTAATTCTTTCATTTCTTGCCAAACATAGCACGTCCCTGATATGGCAAACCCAAATTACTATTACTATGACGATGTCTACCTTATTTCTTTTCTTGTCCTATTAATTGCTCAGCTATTGGGGCATGTGATGATGTAGTTCCACTATTGGGTGGGAAGAAATTGATAATTGGTGTGCCTAAGAAAGATGGTTTCACCCAATTTGTGGATGCAGAACTGAGTCTTATTAATAAGAGCCAGTTGGTGAAAGTCACTCGCTACTCCATCGACGTTTTCAACGCTGCAGTAGCTTATCTGCAGACTTCAGGTAACCATGTTTCTCATGAGTTTCAGGCTTTCGTTAACGAATATGGAAGTAGTGCTGGGTCTTACAGAATGCCCGTGGCTCAGATTCTTGCACAAAAGGTAGACTAATTGGCTATTTGACTTTGACCATATGCTTTTTTTAATTTCTGTTTATTCTAAGATTTTTATTTTCTTATATATATTCAAAATTTTGATTCCTTATCAATCAAATACATATAATAAAATGTTTTAATTTCAAAAAATCAAGGGACTTAGTTAAATGTTATCCATTTGAATTTAATTTTAAATTATATTTCTGTCTATAAAAAATTAATTTTTTACTTCTACTTTTGTTTTAAAATACAAAGTTATAATTTCCTACTATCATCTTTCTGTAATTGAAAAAAAATAACAATTTTGTTGTCACTTAAAAGTAGTGGCACATGTCTTTGCCAAACGCACTTAAAAACTAATTAATTTAAAAAAGTACTTCTCTTTTTTTAAAGAAAATAAGCCCTTTTTTCTTTCCGGCAAATAAGCCATACATGCATGCATGCTCTAAATAATATATAAAAGGCTTGAGAATACAATTTCTTGTATGATAAACCGAAACATTTTCAAAAAATATTTTTTCATGAAAAGTATGACATTGGCGTGGGAGACATTACAATTGTGGCAAATCAGTCTGACGATGTAGATTTTACATTACCATACGTGGAATCAGCTGTAAGGATGCTTGTAGAAGTTGGACATAATGAACATTTGGATACGTGGATTTTTATAAAACCTTTTCATGGGGATCTCTGATTGTCCATCGTCAGTTTCTGTATTTTTATCGGAGGTATTATGCTTTTTATGGAATGTAACGTAAGCTGAGCTATAAGATCTGAAAATTCAAAACCTAGGGAACAGGTTACGTGGGTATCAAGCTCATTCTTTACTATGGTGCATCTTGATTGTAAGTCTTATAATTCGTGCTAATCTCTTCCATGTTAATTGTTTACATTTGTATTCCTGCTTTAATGTTTTAATTTTATTTTATTTTTTCAATTTAAAGAATAAATAATAGCCAGCATGTGAGTTATAGACTTATTCCTATACTCATTTAAAAAATGAATTCAATTGTTAATTTTCTATGCTCATTTATAATTTTTTGTTTTATTATACCTTTTAGTTAACCAATTGACTCATTCCTTATGCTTAATTAGTTGTACTAGCATAAGTCAAGTTAGTTATAGAAGTAGTGGTTTTCAAAATTAACCCTCGATCAACCTACTTCTAATTAGTATGGGGCATTTTTTTAATACATCACAGAGTAAAAATTTAACCATAAAACCTTTTGCTAACTACCCACACCTTATACTATTTAGACGGCACATAATAGCTTATAAGAAGCATTTTCTCATGTGTTTACGAAACTTCTTAAAATGTGACTTTAGAAACAAGTAAATGCATTTGTATCTACTAATGAGAAGTAACAACAACGTAAACTAGTATAATATATGGGCTCTTCAACTAATATTTGCAAATATCTCTCTACCTTTTTAGGAGAAGCAGTTGTCAAGAATTGCTCTAGGTTTGTGTTGGTGTTGTGCTTTATACTAGGATGTATCCACATGCAAAGTTATACAACAAGCTTGTCTGCAATCTTGACAATAGATCAGTTGAAACCTAGATTCCCTAGTGTGAATGATCTTAGAAGAGACCCTAAACGTTGGATACTAGCATGACTCATTTGTCAAAGATTTATTGGTGGACTGCTTGAAGTTTGATGAATCAAGGTTGAAGAATTACTCCTCCATTGAAGAGTATACGGAGGCTTTAGACAGAGGAAGCTACAACGGTGGTGTTGATGCTATTTTTGATGAAGTTCCCTATATTAAGGTCTTCCTAAAAAAATATCATTTCAATTATGCCATGGTCTTACTTGGGTATTGATAGAATTATGGCATTTAACAATTATGGAGATGAGAGAATGAGAACGGGAGAAACAAAAGATGCATTTCTAAAATTGGATTACTACTGGAAATTTTTACTATAGCAAACCCTACATCTCCTTTTATAGCAAAACCGGTGACAGTGGATGATAATATTGTATTGCAACTTGTCTCAGCTGCCTATGCCTATATGTGTGCTTTCAGATCTATTCATCATTGTATTGCAATTTGTCTTAGTCGCCTATGCCCATGCTTCAAATCTATTCATTAATGCACTGCCCAAGTACTTGCCTTCACAGGATTTTTTAGATTAATTTTTTAGTACTCCCCCATAATATAAAAAAATTGTAATTTTAAGTATTTCTCTAAACTTGATAAAATTTTCAACTGTAATTGGCTTTATAAAGACATTTGCAAGTTGATCTTTAGTTTTGCAAAATTCTAACATGATTTCTTCCCATTCTATGAGCTTTTGAATAAAATGATATTGAATTTCAATATGTTTAGTGTGGCTGTGAAAAATGGGATTCTCTGTCATGACAATGGTGGACATGTTGTCACAATAGATCTTTGTTGGTGTGTTAACACTTTGATGTAAATCTTCTATGATTCTTCTGAGCCAAATTGCTTCACATGTTGTACTTGTTGCTATTATATATTCTGCTTCTGTAAATGAAAGTGCAATTGTCTTTTGCTTCTTTGTTACCCATGAGATTACTTTGGAACCTAAAAGGAAGATATATCCTATTGTGCTCTTCCAATCATCAACACTCCCTGCCTAGTCACTATCTGTGTAGTCAATTAAGTTGCAATCATCTTCTACTTTATATAGGATGCCAAAACTCTTTGTACCTTTGACATGTCTTAGGATTCGTTTTGCAGTTGTGAGATGTAACTTGTTGGGCTCACTTTTGAACCTAGAAACGATACTAACAATATGCATTGTGTCAAGCTAGGTATCAGTGAGATAAATCAATGAGCCAATAAGGCTTCGATAAGTCCCCTCATTCGCCTTTTTTTTTTCCATCATCCTTTGATAGCTTCTCATTAGTTCCCATTGGTGTGGATGCTAGCATGTAGTCCTACATTTTGAATTTGTTCAACAAATCATCAACATATTTCTTTTGAGAAATGAATATCTGCCCAGGTCTTTATTTTACTTGCACTCCAAGAAAGTATTTCATGAGGCTAAGATTAGTCATCTCATACTCCTTCATCATGGCCTGTTTGAAGTCTTCAATCATCTTTATATCATTGCTTGTGTATATTAAATCATCCATATATAGGCAAAGGATGAGAAAATGATCTCCTTACTTTTTCATATACAATGATGGCTCATTTGAACTTTTGTTGAAGTCGTGATTAAGAAGGTACTTGTTTATTTTACTATTCCATGCACGCGGTGCTTGCTTCAATCTATAAAGTACTTTCTTTAGTCAATATACTTTTTCTTCTTTGCTCAGACCACATACCTTTGAGGTTGCTCTATGTACACTTTTTTTTTTCAATTTCTCCATTTAAGAATGCAGACTTCGCATCTAATTGATATACCAGTAGTTTCAATTAGGTGGCCAAAGCAAGTACCACTTTGATTGTTTTCATACGTACCAAAGCAAGTGGCCAAAGCAAGTACCACTTTAAAGTTTCATTGAAGTCAATACCTAATTGTTGAGAATATCCTTTTGCTATGAGCTGTGCCTTAAACATTTGGATTGACCCATCATTGTTATACTTGATTTTCTAGGCCCATTTTAGTCTAATGGTTTTTTTTTTTGGTTTCTCTATGAGCTTTCATATATAGTTCTTCTTGATCATCTTGCTTTCTTCGTCCATGGCTTTTCTCCATTCTTCTTCTTTTATAGCTTTTTCATATTTTTGTGGTTCACAAGAAAATAATGCGATATTACAAGTTTGATAAATATCTTGTAATGGTTGCATTTTTCTTAAAGGAGATGATTTTGGTGACAAGCATTATTGTCTTAGTGGTTGGCTTGTGCTCGGGCCTAAATTATCTCTAACAATCTCCTTAGCTTTAAGATGTTGAACTACTTCAAATGCTTTATTACTCCATTTCCAACTAACTTTTTTTTATTGAATATGACATCCCTTGAAATAATTAATTATCTCGTGTTAGTATTGTAGAGATAATAGCCCTTAGATTCGTCACTGTAGCCAATGAGAATACACTTTTCTCCTTTCTTGTCCAGCTTGGCTTTATTTCTTTTTAGGATGTTGGCATAGGTAATATTCCTTAAGACTTTGAAATGATTAACATTTGGCTTTCTCTTGTACTAAACTTCATATGGCATTCTATTTGGAACTACTTTTGTAGGAGATAAGTTGAGAATATAAATTGTTGTGTTAATAGCTTTAGCCCACAAATATTTTGGCATATTTTTACCTTGGAGCATAGCATGCCATCTCAACAATAGTTCAGTTCTTTCTTTCTGCAACACTGTTTTGTTAAGGTGTGTGACGGGTTGTGAGCTCTTTTTTGATCTTGTGCTCTTTGCAAAATTTAATGACTCTTTTATAAGTAAATTTCTCCTATGATCAGTTCTCAAAATTTTAAGAGAGTGCCCACTTTGTTTTTAAGCAAAGGCTTTAAACTATGTGAAGTAAGAGAATGCATCTAATTTTTATTTTATAAAATAGACCCACATCATGCAAATATAATCATTGATGAAGAGTAGAAAATATCTTTTTTCCATTAGGAGTGGGGTTTCTTGAGGGACCCCAAATATCTGCATGCACTAACTCCAGTAGAACTTTTGCTTTCGAAGACAATTTTGAGAATGGCAAGCTATGCATTTTCCCAAAAACGCATCCTTCACTTACTTTCTTTTCAAAATGCACAAGAGGTAGGCCAAGCACCATTTCTTTTTGATTTAATAATTTAAGGCCATAAAAATTCAAATGGCCATATCTCAAATGCCATAGTGTATATTCATCTACATTTTCACATCTCATGGCATATTTTTGTTCAAGTGGCATCATCAAAGGAAAAAATTTATTTGGGACCATTTTAATCATAGTTATAAGTTGCCCTTTTTTTTTTTATCAAATACAATGCATTTATTATCATAAAAAATCAATTTGTAGCTTTTTTAAATCAATTGGCCAACACTTAATAAATTTTGTGTAAGAGTCGGAACATAATAAACATCATGAATAAATTTTTCTTAGCCATTTTTTGTTTTGACGGTGATAGTACCTTTGCCTTCTACTTTTTGCATTTTTCCATCACCAAGTGTAATAACTTAGAATTTCTTACTTTCATCTAATTTAACAAAGCAATTTTTATTGCTTGTCATGTGATTTGAACAACCACTATCAAAATACCAAACATCCCTTGATTCTTGAGAAAAAATGCATAATAAAATATTTGATCAAGAGATTAATCTTTTTTTGTAAAATTTGCTTCTTCTTTCTCCTAATACCAATAATCTTTTTTAAAATGAGTGTGCTTTTTGCACATTTTACATTTGTATCGACAGTCTTTTGTATCATGATTATTTTTCTTGTATAGGCTACAATAGGAGCTTAATTTATCTTTGCTCCCTTGATTTTTTTAATTTTTTCTTCCTCTTCCACGGTAATTAGATGATCCCTTATTTTAAGGATTTTGACCGTAGTTATTCTTCTTATCTCCATCATTTTTGAAAATATTTATTTTTGATTGAAAGGCTTGCTCTAATAGTGGCTTAAATCTTTGCATTCTCTCTTTATGGGCTTAGAGAGATCCCATTAGCTCCACTAGAGTAAGCTTTGATAAATCCTTGGCTTCTTCAATTGCAGTCATCACATGATCAAATTTTGCCGAAAGACTCCTCAAGAGTTTTTGAATAATTTTCTTATTTTCTATCTTATCTCCATAACTTCTAATTTGATTAATATTATTAGAGACACGAGAGAAGAAAATTTGTATTAATTCATCTTTCTTCATCATTAAAGTATCAAAATCTCTTTATAAAGATTGAAGTTTGGTAGTGATTATTTTGTTAGAGCCTTTGTACTGACTCTTTAAAATTTTTCATGGCTTTTTTGCAGTTTTTGCATTCATGATCCTTGGAAAGATTGCATTGCTTAACCTTTGTTGAATGAGGAGTAAAGCTTTTGCATTATTTTGCATGTATTCCTTTCGCTTCATAATTGTCCATGATACCTGCTCTTCTGAGGTTGGTTCTTGAAATTCTTCCACCACTATTTCTCACAAATCTTGTGAGATGAATAATGTCTTCATTTTTATACTCCAAAAATCATAAGCTTCACCTCAAATATGGGAATTGAAGTTTGAGTATAATTGAAGGTAGTTATATTTGATATAGATGTGGAGGCCATAGGAACTAATAGGAGATGTGAAAAAAATTTTAATATTAAGGTGGCTAAATATGGATGGGTGTTTTAGAATAAAAGCTTTGATACCACTGATAGAATTATGACATTTAAAAATTATAAAGATGAGAGAATGAGAACGAGAGAAACAAAAGATGTATTTCTAAAATTGGATTGCTACCGGAAATTTTTGCTACAACAAAGACATTCCCCACATGTCCTTTTATAGCAAAACCGATGACGGTGGATGATAATATTGTATTGCAACTTGTCTTAGCCGCCTATGCCTATATGTGTGCTTCAGATCTATTCATCATTGTATTGCAATTTGTCTTAGCCGCCTATGCCTATATTTTTGCTTCATATCTGTTCATTAATGCATCGTCCAAGTACATGGCTTCATAGGATCTTTTAGGTTTTTTTTTTAATATACTGCACAGACGGATTTGGTTTTGTGAGTTTGTCCACCAATAATATATGTCTCGTTAAGGTTGTCTTTGTTGAAGGCTATAATTAAATTATGGAAAAAAATACAAATACACTCTTTTTAATTTTAAACCATTTCTAGACACCGCCTTGCCTTAAATTTTTAAAATTATAAATTAATCTCCTAAATTTTTATCCTTAAGTTTCAAACTCTTCAAATGTTGAAAGGATGGGGTTTAAAAAAATAATTTCTAGTTTTAAAAGTTGAAAAGAATGTTTACAAATGAACTAAAGTTGAAAAATTATATTTATAATTTTCTCTAGGCTAAAATTATTCACAAATAAAATTATTTCAACTCAAACGATTAAGATTTCTTAATTAGAGCCATGTAGTTTTCTAAAGTTTTGCTCTAACATATATATGTGCATTATTTTTCAGGCATTCCCTGAAAACTCCAACTTAACCTCGTACTTTTCTAGAGTCATATTAAATGTAACTGAAAGTGAAGAAATAAACCCGATTGAATTGAAAGATTTTGGAAGCAATGACGATGTTAAACTCCAAGACCAATCTAACCCGTTGTCAGACACTGCCATTTCTAGATTCACTCCGTATAGCTTTGCAGGCCTGTTCATGGTAATTGGAATTCTTATCTTGCTAGCTTTGCTACTCTCCGAAACTAGTTTTATTGGGGAAAAACCTGCTACTCTGGCAATAAACGTTAGCAAAAGTTTGTTCCCTCGACGTTCTGCAAGAAATAGTGAGAAGGGGGAAGGTTCTACAACGAGAGGAAATGATGCTGAAGGTTCTACAATGGGAGGAAACGATGATGAAGGTTCGACAGGTAGAGAAAATGTCGCTGAAGGGGAAGATTCTGCAAGAAATATTGAAACAGGTGAAGATTCTGAGGAAATGATGATGAGGTTCTACATGCAGAGAAAATGTTGGCTCAAGAGATGAAGCAAATAATCATCTACAACGAGAGGAAATGTTACTGGCTCAGCAGATGAAAATAATAACCATCGAGAAGAAATAATCCCATGAGATATCCCTCCTGCCTAGCTGTTGGAAGTTGAAAACATTGTCCTAAATAAGTAAATGGTGTGGTTGAATTCTGGTTGTGGCCATCTTCAGTTCTGGCAAATAAATAGTACTACCGTTAAGCTCTAAAAGTATGAAATGCGTGTGCCTGAGATACTGTTGCATATTCTCATCTCTGTATAAACTTCAGTTTCGAGATGTATTCATCATTATCATAGTTGTTCACTTCAGAACTATGCTCGACCTAAAACCTACCTAGCTATCTCATTTATCTTATGAGTAAATTATAAGATTTTTCTTGAATTTTGTTAAAATTATATGAATCTGTTTTCTATTTTTAAAATATGTACAAACTTTTACTAAAATAAAAAATATATATTATATTTTAATTTAATTTTAACTTTTTAATTAAAATACCCTCAATTAAATACATATTTTTTGTAGGGTAAAATTTAATTAAAATAAAATCTATTTTTTTTTAATTTTATTTGTAGATATTTAAAAACAAAATTTACTTTTTATTATTTGAGTAAATTACATAATTTTTTTTCAGTTTCATTGAAATTATATAGATTTTTTATAAAATAAAAAATTGTGCTATATTTTACTCTAATTTTAATTTTTTTTTACTATAGCACCTTTTATTAACTTAAATACTTTTTTTGTTAAATTAATAAAAACCTACTCTTTTGTATTTTTATTTCTACATATTTGAATATAATAAATATTTTTATATCTAAATTAATAGAGGGTATTTTAGTTGAAATATTTAAAATTGGACTAAAGTGTATATTTTAAAAATAATTTTTTTTTATAATTTTAATAAAATTTATAGGAAGTTTGTATAATTTACTTTTATTATTTTTATTTATAATTTAGATATAATACATATTTGGATATTTAGGTTAATTAACGCTATTTTAGTCAACAAATTTAAGAACAGCTTGAAGTGCTTATTTTAAAAATAGAAAAGAAGTCAATATAATTTCAATAAAATTTAAAAGAGGTTTGTATAATTTATTTTTATATAATGAAAACTTGAATGCAATTCATGCATCACATGAGGTGTTTAAATTTTTTTAGAGTTAGAAATATATATATATATATATATATATATATATATAAGAAGATTTATGTTACAAATAAAACACCAAAATTAGCACCGCTCCACGAGAATGAGCACTTTCCTATGAATCGAAAGATGGTGCATACCATTGAACTTTAACACAGTGGTATTAGAGTGCCAGCACAATCATGTTTGGCTTCCCTGAGTAGTTAACTAAAAAACTAACTACAATATTTAAATGTAAGAGAGCTTGAGTAGGAGAAGGTCTAAGAGTGGGTCTTAAATATAACTTATATCATTTCATTCATTCTTGGTCATTGGGCAAAGCATTTAATACAATCTTCAACTACCAAGTAATTAAAAGCATTAATTTTATTCCTTAGCCTCTAAGGAGACAATGGCTTGTGGAGCAAATGTCTTGAGGGGTTAAGAAGTCATTAGGCAAGTGGGTTATTCCAACACTGACACACTTGCTTCAACATTCTTATTTTCTTCTTTCTTGTCATTTTTGCTTTGGCTTTTGATCCTTTGTCTTCTTCTTCTTGCTTTGCATCATCCTTCCTTGTTGAGCAGACTTTATGAGTTTTGCTCTTCTTTTTGCTTGGTCATTTCGAAGATAGTTTTGTTTTTTGGTTTTCCCTTTGCAATTTACCTCGTTTTAATGCTTGTAGAAGCTTTGTTTTGCTCATACTTACTAAGAATATAATAAAGCAAAAGTACGATTTTTGTCAATCATGCTTAAAATCAACGTGGAAAGTTTTTTGTCTTTTAGAGTTTGTTATTAGAGTAAGATTTTTTCATATCTGTTAATATATTAGGTAATGAGAATACTTGTGTTGTTGTTTAAGACGAGAAAAAGAAAAAATTTAAGAGATAAAAAGTTGAAAGAACGTTTGCATAAAAACCTATTGCAAAACTGAACAAAAAGATATTTGCATGTTCAACTTAACTTATTTTAAGAAAATAGATTAAAATAACAAAAAAAAGGTAAAAAAAAAAAATTAAAACAAGTCCAAAATGCATGGAAACACGGGATTTTGGGTCTAAAAGTGCCCGCAAACAAGTTTCACCCATTGGCTATGACATTAGGCTCTGTATGTGAATATGTAATACAGCCCAAAACTCCACATAAATTATAAGTTATAGTCGGTTGAAATCAAAGTCCTATAATTTATAGTATCCATGGCTATAATGACAGTTTTTCAAAACCGCTGTAAAGTCTTAAGGACTTAAAGGCAGTCTTGTACTAACTATTGTAATAGCCATGAACTTAACGGCGGTTCTCCAAATCTGTCGTTAAGTTTATGCACTTAATGTTGATTTTATGTAAAATCGATGTTATGTTCATAGCTTTAACAATAGTTGTAAAACCAACATTAAAGCCTAGATTTAGTGGCAGTTTTTTCAACTGCGGTTAAAGCCCACGTTTTTTGTGATGTTAATTATAGTGATCACTCGTTTATAAGAAATATATGCTCAATGAGTAAAAATTGAATACCAAATTCTTTGAATTAGCCTTTGCTTTCTCCTTTAAAATTCTAAATATGTTATTGATATCCTGACTGATAATCTTGAAATAAAGTATCTTTACTATTATTTTTATGTAAAAAGAAAAAAAAATAGTGTCAAATTATATATATTCTCACAAAAGATGCTGCAAAATCCCGTTGTATCATTCATTGAATTCATCGATTCAGTCCCTTACCTCCAATAGAGGTTAGTTACTGCGAGGTTTCCACTTCCTGTCCCCACCCTATTCCCTGTTTGAACTTTCTACCCTTGTCCAATTTATGAACTTAGGAAGGTTTTATTGTTCACTCGTGCCCTGTGTCCTGCTCAACACATTAAAGGAAAAAAAAATTAAGATTCAAAGTTAATAATAAGTATAAAGTTCCTATTATACATATCTAAATTTTTTAAATTTAATTTTTAAATATAAATAATTATATTTATTTTTTTTGTTTAAGATATTCTAATTAAATTGAGAAGATTATTATTTAAAATAAATTCTTAACCTTTTGCTTTATTTTTACTTTGAAAGTAAATCCCTTTATTCATATATAAATATAATTATTTAAGATTTTATCTTCTTAACTCAAGACATAAATTTTTTATTGGCCAATTTAAAGGTTTTAGAGTGCTTCTAGATAATAGAGTTGCGAAGACTGTTCTTTTTTGTATTTTTCAGCATTTACTGGATTCTATGTGAAAATGGATCCCCTCATGTTGGGAATGCTCATATTCCTTCGTGTTCTCTCTAATAAGGAGGTTCATTCCTTTCAAAAGAAAAAAAAATTACAAAAAAATTAAGTTTGTGAGTCACATGAAAAAAAAAATGAGAGTTTTCAATATGAGGGGATCTAAATCCATTCTATGTAGGCTCATCTTTGTCCTTCAGAAATCAGAAGCAGGCTTCCTCTTGGCAACTATGGATCTCATAACGAATAGGCCTCCAAAGGTCCAGTAGCCCATTTACAAGGGAATTTAGTTTTCTTTTTTTGTTGATCAGGTTAAAGAAATTAGAGTCTCTTCCAGGCATATATTTGAGAATCACCCCAAGCATTTTTACAATTGCAAGAGAGTCCTATTTTCATGATACGTTATTGAGAAACCTTTGCTTTTCTTTTTGGAGCCCCTCCGGCTTCCATGTTATGATCAAGTATCAAACACAAGCAAAACTAATAGTTGTTTAAAAAAAAAAAAAAACTCAAGGAAGTACTTGCATCTTATAGATTAATAAATGAACTTAGTGATACTTGATTAATCTCTAAAAGTAAAGAATTTAAACCCAAATTTTAGGTGGAACCAAAACTAAGAAAAAAATATTGTCCCAAAAAAAAAAAACACAGCCATTCAATTGGGAGCATAGTCCTTTAATTTATGTGTAATTGCTGATGGAAAAAAGCCATCTTTATTACAGACATGGATGTTGTTCCCTACTTATCTGAAACAGGATGCTCTGCATCAATTTGGCCTAAGGACAACATGCTGTCCAAATGAAAGTAAGGACAAGAAAGGGTTAGTGAGTTCAAGAAATGCATGAAAGGAAATGGAAGGAAGGAAGTGGAACGACCACATCAAAGATTAAGATCGTTGTACCTTAATTTGTGTCCTATTATATGTATAGGTGATATGTACAAGTCCATCAGTAGACTGGATAACAGCAGGATATGAGAATTCCATTCCCAAGGTATCCTCCAGTGTAAGAGCCTCATCCCAAGAATCCCCATCATCCTCAGAAAGGGCAACTTTTAGCACACCCCTAGAAACTGTGTTATATGCAAGCAATAGACGCCCATCTCTCAGCTTAACCCCGTCAATACCTAGTAGAAGAGGCTCATAAGATACATTATGTTAAAGATTATAATAAAACTATTCATGAATATTTATTTAACATTTTCAAATTTTTTATCTCAAAATAGTCATTGACATGATATCATAGCTTTTATAACCATGTAGTCAACAGTTCAATCATTCATAAATCCTCATTTAATAGTTTAAACTTTTGAAAAATAATCTTTGACAAGCCATTCATGCATGAGGATATTAAATAGATTAGTTGCTAGAAAAAAAAAAAGAAGCGATGCTTAGAGTGAAGAACTTCAAAATTAAAGCAATCCACAATCAGCTTTTTTCTTGAAATTCAGTCAAATACAGCCATGACAATGTCAACGACTTCTTCAATGCAAAAGTTGTTAACTAAAAGTTCGTGATTGATTTTATTAGTATCTCTCACAAATAATTGCCAAGCATATAATGCAAGCAACTCATGTACTTTGGCAAATTAACCTGAATTTGGATTGAGGAGTTGAGTAGGTCTTGCATATCCCCAAGTCTTGCCACCATCAAAGGATTCTGACATATACACTCTACCAATACCGGTAAAGGATCGAAGCAGAACTCGCAAGGCTCCTTTAGCAGTCTGGTAAGGCACTGGTTGAATCAGGCTTAGAGGTTTATTTTCAATGTAAATTGGGCCATACTTTCTCCATGTCCTACCAAAATCTGTTGTAACCTATATCCCAGGCAAGAAGCTAAAAAATATCAAGCATCTAATATTGCAAAGCAGCTTTAAATCAACCTGTCAATTAAGCTCTGTTTAAAGTTAAAACCTCTGCCCATGCACCCCAGGAGTTCCAGCTTTCAATAGATGACCCACAAAGCAAGAGACCATTTTCCATCAATAGAGGCTGAGAAAATAGTGATCAGAATTCAGAACTTGCTAAAGATTAATTTCTCAAACTATGAACTTTAAAACTCAAGCTATGGATAAAATAAAGTTCATTGGTAATTTTTTTATTACCTTATTCTTTATAGGTCCTAATATACCAGGAGGAAGTTGTTCTCTTTCTGTCCATGTGATGCCTTTATCATATGAACGTTTCATGAATCCACTCCATCTGAAATTAAATAAGCCAATTGTGCACATTAGAGGGGAAAACTAATAAATTCCGTATCAAGTGTATTTCCATGCATTGGAGTATAATGACCAGTAGAGATGAACAGAATAATTCAACACATGAGTCCTCATGGAAACATTCTTAAGGCAGCACTGCCACTCATTGAGGGTTACTTGAAATGAAAATTGAACTGATTAATCCACTTATGTAAACTACTATTTTTCATTCAATCTACATTTTTTTGGGCATCCTCTGGTTTTGCCAAGCTAAGTCCCCTCCTTGAGAGATATTAAAGAGGACATTGCCCCATATTGGCCTCGTGCATTTAGGATTTAACTGTTAAAGTGTTCTTAATGGGGATTATCCTCACATTAGGTAGTATGAGCTACTTAATAAAGTAATTAAATAGGATTCTTATCTTAACAATTAGCTTTTAGGAGAAAGTTTCTCACCTTATTTGGGTGCCCATCAGTTGATATCAAAATAGTCAGTGGTTTCAAAAAGAGATACCTAAGTAAATAAAGAGAGATACTATCTCATCTTACCAACTAAGCTAATCTCTTTGGGTCATGAAATCTACAAATTAATAGAACAACAAATGTTTTCTGTTCTCACTTATAAATCAGTCAGTCAATACCTAACAGAAAAATAAGCATTTTATGGAGAAACTTGTACTATTTCTTATAATGAAATTCTATATAGTGCTAGTTAGCAAGTTGCCTAGATTTTACAAAGGAGTAATATATTTAGTGTTAATCCAAAGGACTTACTACATAGTATCATATTAAAAAGCAACAGGGGCAATAATGGCTTGCATAAGAGGATAATAAATCTAAGAAGAAAGTAAAGCCAGAAACTTTACTTTTGAACATCTAAGCCTATTCTGTAGAACAGCAGTAACACATTTGATGGAAGTTTGAACAGTACGGGGTTCCACATTGGAACATTTGGTTCTTCATCAGCAATTACAGGTGATTTCCATCTGCCATTCTGCCCACCAAATTTGATCTCACAAAGTTGAGTTACCAGTGAAAACTTTAGAGCTAAGTAACATCCCTTCCTTAGGAAGGTCCAAAAATAGAACAGTAAGCAACATTTTGCAGAATGCAAAAGATTTAGGTTTCGAATTAGACACCAAAATTATTATAAGGCTGTGTTTCATATGAAGATTTTTTAATTTAACATTTCAAATAAGTTGCCTAGGCAACTTAAACCCAAGATTTACTTTCCTAGGAAATTACTGAATATTGTATTTTGTTTAGTCAAAATTTTCAATTTGTAGAAAATTAATTTAATAGGGAAATTAAAATTGTCAGGAAGCTCAATTAAAAAAAAAATGTGTACCGAAGATAGAAATTTTTATTTTTCCCAAGTATAGTTTCCTAAAAGCCTACACCTCATTTGATATTTTTATGTAAAGGTAATCTCTTTTACATAACTCCTCTGCAATATTTATTATACTATTGTTATCGTTACTCAACCTTTTTTTTATTATTTATTTAAAGTGGGAGTACGAGAGTTATTTATATCCGTAAAATTACTTTTTTCATTCTTTTCTGATAACATTCTTTTTATATTCTATATACCAAATAAAACCTTAGAAAATTCCCCATACCAAATACAACTTAGATGCGATCCCCAATCTCCTATAAATTGAAAGATTGGTTACCTTGTAAGTCTGCAACCATATTTTGACATCAGATGCCCCCTCTGAGGTGCCCCCATAGTAGGCAACTAGAAAATGACCCTTTCTAAGCTGCGAAAATCAAACATAGAATCTATCACATTTGCTGACGACATTTCACCATTTAATGAAGAAAAGAAGAACAAACTTGTTTGTATTTTATTACCTCAACAATAGTAGAAGCATGACAACTGTTGAAGGGAGCTGAGTTTGCAGGAAAGGTGAATTCCTCCACCACAAGTCCCTTTAAGCCAAGTGCTTCTGAAGTTTTCAAGTTTCCCCTGCAAAATTTTCTTCTGATTTTTAGCTCATATTTACTGGAAGAGTGAAGAACAACAAGAACGCATCGCAGAATCAGACATAGAACATATATTATAGCATATACTAATAGAAGCTCATTGTTTGAAGCACTAAGGATTTTGTTTGAAAATAAACAGAACCCACTATTACCAACATCCGAAACATGAAAAGAATAAAGTAGTAAATGGGTAATGTGAAAGAGATAAGAGGCTTCCATACCCTGAGAATGAGTAGCTTCTGTCGATGATAATAGAGACCAAGAACAGCAAATATACAGAGGAAGAGAGCAGAGACACCATTGTGCCACTATCCACTGTTTTCTAAACTATGTGCTAGTCGAGAGAGAAGTAGCTCATTTGCAATTAAGGGAGTCGAGTAAGTTGACTCAGTATCATCCGTTAAATTGTTCGATGGCCATTATCCGCCGTTGATTTCAGTCCGTAGTCCACCGGTGAAGTGGTCAATCTTGTCTTTTTCACTAGTATATGCCAGAAAATAAAAAATAATTATATTCCAAATGGTCAAACTTCATTTTACGGCCATATGGTGAACTATACAGGCTAAAGGTTGACTTCGGTTATTGAATATTTTTGCTCTCGAAGTAACTCTATTTGATATTTGGCTTCCACACGTACTGGGAAGGTTTATGACGAAGTATCCCAGATGGCTCTGACATATTTACCTAACAATTGACTTTGAAGTTTGAAGTAAAGACTAAAATGATTCAGTTCAGCAAATTCTGGTGTTTTTATTTTTTATTTTTATGTGACAGAGTTGTCATTGTTGTCTTCTTAGATGTTAACATGGCTTTTACGGGTATTTCTCCGTCTAAATCTGTCCATCTCCCCCAGGGAAGAAATAAATTTCTGTTTATCTGCGCAAGATATATCTTTTTATTTTTCTTCCGTCTGAAACATGAGAAACAAGATAAAGCAAAAGCTGTGAAGAATATAACACCGAATAGATAATTCCATGCACTAATTTTATCCGAATATGCGAAAGTGGAATGCAGAAATTTGTTTCAAATCAAGAGGATCCTGTGTCAATGGAATTGCTGTTGTTAGGAAAGGCCATTTGAAGGCATACAAGATTTGTTTTCTCCGCTTATTCAAAGGAGACCCGATCATCGACCGAATTTCCAACTATTTTACACGAGAATTTGTCAGGCTTCAAGCTCAGATCTTTTAAAAATTCAAGCCTCAGTTCGACCATGATGAGGTCCATACTCGGGACAAATAACTTCACATCACTTTGGCCTAAGAACAACATGCTGTCAAAATAAAAATGAATAAGGTTAGTCCTTATAAGGGGTTGCATATTAATGTTAGCATAAATATAACTCAAATATTCGCAAATTAGAAGGCCATAAGTAGTTAACTGCCACAATTCAAAGGTGAATACCATATGAAAAATCCAGTTCATACCTTAATTTGTGTCCTATTATATGTATAGGTGATATGTACACGTCCATCACTAGCCTGGATAACAGCAGGATATGAGAATTCCATTCCCAAGTTATTCTCCAATGTAAGAGCCTCATGCCAGGAATCACCATCATCTTCAGAGAGGGCAACTTTCAGTACCCCCCTTGAGATTGTATTATAAGCAAGCAATAAACGGCCATCTTGCAGCTTAACACCATCGATACCTAGAAAAACAGGTTTAAGAGATAAGCCACTGGATCATGAGGTTATGACAAAGATCAATATGAGTCTTATCAGAGACCCAAAAAAAAGAAAAGGAATACTTAATGGTGAAGAAAAGAACTCTAAAAGTAATCCAGTCTAAAGTTTGTTCTTACAGTTCAGTTAAATACACTCATGACAATACTCCAGCAAAGAATGCAAGCACAATAGTTTTGGAATTTGACCTGAATTTGGGTTCGGGAGCCTGGTAGGTTTCACATATCCCCAACTCTTGCCACCATCAGAAGATTCTGACATACACACTCTACCAATGCCCTCAAAGGATCGTAGTAAAACTCGCAATGCCCCATCTGAAGTCTGATAAGGTACTGGTTGAATTACACCCAGAGGATTACTTTCAATGTAAATTGGGCCATACTTTGTCCATGACCTACCTAAATCTGTAGTGACCTGTTCCATACACGAAGGATAAAATGTCAGCCAGCTGATATTTAAAGCATCTTTCACTCAGCAGCTCAACTAAGATGAGTTTGGTTAAAACCTCCACCCATGCACCCCAGGAGTTCCAGCTCTAAACAGATGATCCACAAAGTAAATGACCATTGTCCAGCAAAATGGGCTGAGAAATAATAACGAGAATTCAGAATTTGCCAAAGATAAATTGTATATCCCTATGAATTCAAAACATATAATACAATAAAATAGCTTCAGTTGCACCTTATTCTTTATAGGTCCTAATATACCAGGAGGAAGTTGTTCTCTTTCTGTCCAGGTGATGCCTTTATCATATGACTGTTTCATAAATCCACTCCATCTGGCATTAAATAAGCCCATTTGGCTCATCATATGTGCTAAAGGGAACAAATAGAAAACTTAAAAGTGAAAAGACCTGTATATATAAGGGTGTGATGACTGATTGAGATTTCCTTTGGTAGATGTATAACCCTTTCAGCTTCTTTTACACTTGGTCGTGATTTAATAACAAGTTCTTAAATATTATTTGTTAAAGTGTTTTCTCTTTCACACTTAGAAATTATTTTAATCATAAATTTTGACAGACATGAATTTTCATGGTGCAGCTTGTTCCATTTTAACTGTTCTAAGAATATACCATTCTCTCTTCAATGTGCGTGCCCACACACACAAACAGGGACACTAGAGTTTCCAAGGAGAAATAATGAGTACCAAAACAAAAATCCCAGTTTAAGTATCAAAACACATTGAATAATGCTAATACTCCATGCAGCAAAGTGATATTTGGAGGCAAATGCAGTATATTGATTTCCATGACATAAATTTCTCTTTGGGAGATATAATGCTCATGGTATATCATATGACTTACTAAATTGACTCAGAAAAACAGGATAAATGAGACCTACAAAAAAGATGAAATAGATGGAAAAAGGGTAAAGTGAAAAGGAGTTACGATGGCAAGTATTAAATATGAATTACTCCACGCAGGACGGTAAAAGTATGAGGATTTTGTAATTGCATACTGAAGTCAATATGATAAATCGAAGTGTTCCAACTAGCATATAAGAAAGCAGTGGCCACAATGACTGCTTGCACAAGAAAAAAAAGTAGATCTAAGAAGATCATCAGGTTAGAAATTTACTTTTGAACATCTTGGCCTATTTTGTAGAATAGCAGCAACTCATCTGAGGGAAGTTTGAACAGTACAGGGTTCCACATAGGAACATTTGGTTGTTCATCTGCAATTACAGGTGGATGCCATCTGCCATTCTGCCCAACAGATTTGCATTTACAAAGTTAATGGTCCATTCAAAAGTTCATGCTAAGCAAACTCCTTCTCTAATAGGTCCAAAGGCAGACAAAGGAAGCAGGACTATGACTGATTTTGAAATCAAGATGTCTCTAATCTCGGCAAAACAAATGTCATTGAATTTACTTGTATAATGAAACTGACTTCAATAGTTGGCCATTCAGATAAAACCTCCCTATATCATGCTGACTTTGCCTGGCAAAGCAGTCGCCAGTTGCACAATGTAAAATAGGAAAAGAAAAGAAAACTATCCCATATTTGTGATAGTGGAATATAACAAGAGCATGAGAATTAGGCTACAAATTAGACACAAGAATTAGTATGGCTGCATGAGAATAATCAGTTTCTATGAATTTAAAGACAGAAGGAGCTTCATATATAATTACTTTGTAAGTTTGCAACCATATTTTGACATCAGGTGCCCCCTCTGATGTGCCCCCAAAATAGGCAACCAAAAAGTGATCCTTATCAACCTGCAAAATCAAGCATGATATGATTCAATTCATTTGCCAACAAAATTCCATAATTTGTTAAAGAAAGATGTTACACACAAGTTTTTTTTTTTTTGGGTCTTTGTTTTTGGGTATTCTGTGACCTCAACGATGGTAGAAGCATGACAACTCTTAAAGGGAGCTGATCCTTCAGTAAAGGTAAGTTCCTCCACCAGTGGCTGCTCTATGTAACAATTGTTTGCCATGCCTAACTATGGACTTCTGAATCTTTTTGAACTGTTCTGGGCAACCTCCTGAAAATTTTGCTTCAAGATTATCGCTGATAAGTGGAAAAAAACAGGTAGACCCAGACTCATGAGGATCATTTTCAAACTAAAAGGTGTTTTTAAAGTACAACATTCTACGTTAGAAGCTCACTGCATCAAACACTGGCACCATCTAGAGATTCCCAATATCTACCCGATTAGGGATTGTGAATATTCTCACAAGGTATCAACTTCGAAAATCATATAATTGAACCAGAGACCAGAGATTACACATTATACATCATAGAAAATAAATCACAAGGATAGAAGAGAGTAGTCGTTTTGGCAATGGATAATCGGATTTGAAGGGAGTGGAGTTGAACGGATGGCCCCAGCCAACGAAGCTCCCCAATGGTTAGTTAGAAAATAAATCACATTGCAATCACCAGAAAGAATCCAAATTGAAAAAAAAAAATTGAAAATGAACTATGCAGCTCAAATTCTACAATCTGGGAAGGAAATTGCTCATCTGCATTGACTTAATAATTTCATTTGATTAATTTTTTTTCTTTTTTTGTCAGAAGAATTCACACTGAACTTAAATATGAAGCCAAACAAGCAGAATACTAAGAATTTAAGAAAGGAAGCATAGGGTTGAAATTCGGAGAAGCATCTGTACCTACCTCGTTGAATAGCTCACAGCGGCTAAAGACAAAAGAGACAGAAACGCAACGAACAGAAGTCGTTCTGTTCTGAGCTGTTCAGAGGAAAATAATTCATCGGCAATCAACAATGGCGATTCCGGTTTATCTCTTCCTATCAACCTGAAACCAGGGTTGACTTACTTTAGGAGTATTTTAAGAGTAAAACTTTTCTTTGTTTGAACGGGGAAGGAGAAAAGGGAGAGGGAGAAAAGCGGAAAGAAAATGGAGTGAGAGGTGAAGAGTGGGAAGCGAAGTATATCCGCTCTAGTGTTCAGACATGACGGGAGAGAATATCGAAAAAGAGAAGTTTATTAATTTTTGTTTGGATAATTTTATTTTTATTACAGAACTAGTCAGCGACGTCGAAACTTATTGAAAGCACAATAATAAAAAAATGTTATGTTATACATATAAATTAATTATTTTAGATTTATTTAAGGGATATATATAATACATTTTAAAAATAGTTATTAGTTTAGAAGTAATTAATTGAAGGACAAAATTTATATGAAATTTATGTTAAATTGAGATTTAAAAATAATAAACAAAACTAGCATTTGAGTAATTAAAAATATATGTTTTAATGATTTGTATTAAGTTCAAATCAATTGATTGAATAACTAATTCCATATTAATTTTACCTTCATCCATATTTAAAAACTTATTTCATATCACTAATTAGTATAATTAAGTTTCCTTTGTAAATAATTAAAGTTCAAACCAATATTTAAATATATAATTATATTTTTATATGTATGTATTACTTAGTTAAATAACAACTATTTGGGATAATAATTTATAAATTATATGTGAATTATATATATATACATCAATAATTATCCACCATACAATAGGTAAAAGATTGCTATATTTGTGCAAACAAACAAAATGTTGTGACTTTATGTGGCTAACTTAGCTTTTTTTCTTGGTTTGTCCTCACTTGTATCTAAAGTTATTTTATCTTTATCCTTGCCATGCTCTGAAGTTTCACATGAAGAACATTGTATCATTCACATGGAGTCATGAACATTTCATCCTTATCTATGGAGTAACTTAGCATGCAGTGATTTGTAAGTGATAAAAAGCTTAACCATGTGCCTCAGGATACATAAGGGTGAATGAGGGAAGAACCTAGGCCATGCAGTAATTGTAGTGGAGGTGCTCTAGTCTGGTAGGTCACGTGAAGTTGAAGACAAAATAATATGTTACATTTGAGCTACATATCTTTATGTAATTCTCCATTCAGCTGATGCATCATGTATGAGTGCTATTTTCTTACAAGGCTCACTGTTGTTATTGCAAATATAGGAGGTACTATATTTGTATAATTATTTAATGTGAAGAATGTATGTTGGCATGCTTCTTTTATCTTCATCTAATGTTATTTTCCATGTAGATGGATAGAAGAATTTACGGAGCAGTTTTGTATTCCCAAATTCGAAAAGAAGTTGATATAAGAAAACAACTTATTTACCCAATTGAAGAAACAAGGTATGGATTTTCATTTCAATATTAAAAAATATTTAGTTTAATCATGATTTTGTTATATGCATTCCTTAGATTTGGACCCGATGGAAATGTCATCGTTGAATATATAGTATCAGTGATAAAACATAATTATTTGGAGCCTTATAATTCATGGAAAGAAGTTCCTGAATCAATTCGTTAATTATAGTTTGCAGAATTCTAGGTAAATTTCAATTTCATAACTATTATCAAATTTGTTATACCCACCATGTTCGAATACATGGATTTACAGATATTTTTGGGTATAATAGATAGAAATATTATGTATGGACAATAGAGGATCATCTTTAAATCCATAAAAACTTTAAAGATCAAGCAAGAAATCGCCTAAAAGATTTGATCTGTTATGTTTAAGATAAAGGAAAGTGTCCTACTTGAATTAATGAATATATCTGGAATGATTTATGTGTTGGTCGGAATAAGATAGAATTTAAACAAAAAAGTGAATGTGACAAGAAGAATAGAGCTTCAAACTCCGTACACGGGTCATCTCTCCATACTGGTGGAAATATTCCATCCATAGATCATACTACAACTTTAGCTGAAGAATTAGGTAGGCTTATAACTCCAGTAAAGCTTTACGTTCAAACTCATCAAAAATCAATGTCTGGAAAATAGCTTGAAAAAAAATCTAAAAATACTTTTGTAAGTATCCTATTTTTTGAAATTTTTATTAAATGTTCTTACATATATATCACAACTATGTAACATCTTTCATTATCTATTTTGTTTTAAAATGAATATGCAATACTTAAAACTAGCATAGCATATGTGACTAATGCACACAATTTTCATTGGCAAATGAAGTTGCTCTATGAACAGTAGCTGCTAAAAGAAAAAAAAGTGTAGGCTCCACATATGGCTTGAAAAGTGTTGCATATGAAGTAGAAGACGATCCAATATATGGCTATAACTATGGTAAAAAAATATAACCTATTCTCCTATCCAAATGTGGCAGAGGCCATATATCTGGGAGGTCGTCTACACATCCTGATATTAATCAAAAGTTAAAGGATTTTCATATGCAAATACATGCCAATGAGACTTCAATATTTAAGATGCAACGTCAACTTTTTGAATATCATCATAATAATAAAGGTTTAAATTCAAAAAAATCTAATGAAAAGAATTAGTGGAAAAGTTAATCAAAAATGAATGTAACTCTTTTGGATAAATTTATGTAACAATGTAAACTTATTTGATACAAGTTTATGTAATTATATTGTAATTTGGGTAATATAAAATAGGCTACTTTTTTTTTTTACCTTATTCATTTCTCTTCCACTGAGATTCCCTATGACCTATGCATGTTTCATCATAATCAGATAGTCATAACATTATGCATGAACTATATGGCCATTGCATATTAGATAATAAGTTTTATTATTGCACATTAGATAATAAGTTTTATCATAACTTAAAGAATCTTTTTTCACATTTTCTCACCTGATGTCTATATGCTTTTACCTAAACAACAATATCTAAGAATAGTTTTAGTTTGTCTCTTTATTGTTATCCTTATGTAAGTTAGACTCATATGTCACTCTTCATGTACAATCACACACATGTACACAAACAACCACACACACACACACACATGTATATATGTGTGTGTGTGTGTGTGTGTGTGTGTATAAGTTGGTATATATATTTCTATATAGTTAATCTTTGCCTTCTATACCTCTCTTTTCTTTATAATGTTCTTTTTAACTCAATATTCACAAAGTTGCCAAGATAAAAAGAAAATATTATTATTTTATATTTACGACCATACATGTGAAATATAATTACTCTATTATCTATGCTCATGTACTTGCAATCTGATTTCATACAATTTATCTTTATCATCAACATGAATTACATTTAATTGCAGGATGTCTTCTAGAAGAGGAAGAAAGACACAGAGAAATTTTTCTCAACCAGAATCATCTATTGCTTAAGAAGACACATAACCAATCCTACTTAACATTCAACAGGAATCACATGATATATATGATGAGCACACTAGTGACTAAAATGAATCTCTTCCAACACTAATTAAGCCTAATGGCACAGGATTTATAATTTTATTTCTACTACATTTTGATGCTACTATCTTTATGTTTAAAATGAGTCGTAATTTTTTTTCCTTCAATCCTTATTCCTATAGGTTCAAGCCAAATCATAAGGCTATTTATGCTTCCATTGTTATAATCTTTAAAGATAAATATGATGGTGCATGAAATTGTTGGAGTGAGATTCTACCAGAATATCAACAATTATGGTTTCATGAATTTGAGATACTTTTGCTCCTTTTGTTGAGATTGAAATACTAAGTAATTAACTTTAACTTGAACATCTAATGTTTGGCTTGGTATTGTGTTACACATATTGAAAGAAATACTATTATTGGGACCCGGGGCATCATCATGAGATTTGATAGAATTGGAAAGATCGAGTAAAAACTCGTTTAAAGGATATAATTGCATATATTTGTGACATACGAAAAAGACCCCAATTGATTAAAAAATCAATTTGGGAAGAATTATGTGACCATTAGAATATTGAAGAATTTCATTCCAACAATGAGCAAAAAAAGAAAAATCATACTAGTGCTTTTTTGCACACAAGAGGCTCTACATCTATGGAGGAACATGCTTGAAAATTGGTAGGGAGTTGTACATTTATTTCATACTTTTCACATATTATTTTATCTAATATTTCCTTATTTTGTTATATAGGCCCGTGAGTTAAGAAGAGATCCTTCATTTTCAGATATTTATTTAAAAATACACCAACGTAAATCTACTAATTTTTGGGTAGATGAAAAATTAAAAGTTGTTTAGGTACGTGCTTGATATATATATACATTTATTTTTATATTAATCCCTTAAATTCATATTAGTAGGATGAATATTTGAGATAAAAGGAGAGTGTAGAAAGTTCAAGCTCAAGCGATAATGTGTTCAACTTGAATTTATTTATTAAAGTTGTTGGTGGCAAAAAAGGGGCCCAGTTTATGGATTTGAAAATATGTCTTATAAAATTTTAGGAGACTCTAAGATAGGATACACCTACAATCAAGAATTATCGTCAAGTCAATTGCCATCATACCCCCATTCAAACTATATTCAAAATATGATACGAAATGAATTCATCAATATTTTAACACAATCATATCAAACTCAATATCAAGAAGTAGCAATATTACAGGGTCAGAGGGGAGATGCAACTCATCTCAACCAAAATTAGGTGTGTCACATGAAGGAGATAGTGATGCCAAGGGGGATAATAGTGAGGAGGAGTAGGTTGAGTCATTTTTTCAAAATTTCTTATGGTCACTAAATGTAGATATATTAGGTTAATATTTCCTAATATTGTATTATGTTTATATGTTTATAAAATTATCTATATATATATATATATAATTGTAGCGTGTATAGTTCATCCATTCAACCTATATTTATCTGCGCATTCAACTATATGTATATATACGTAGAGAATATATATTTTGTAATTATATATAAGCTGCTAGATACAAATTTATATAGAACATCGTCTACCTCTACATCTAGACCTTAACATGAAATATTGAAATATTGTATGGATTCCTTTAAGCATTGATAGTAACGGTTCAAAAGGTAATGTTTACGCGTTGAGGGTTACTTCATGTAACTACAATATGTATAAACATAAACATGTTCTAATATATGAAACAGAAGTGGAACAAAATTCTTAAAGAAATGTACAACTTCGTAGGAAAAAAGAAAGAAAGAAAGAAAACCATGTTAAAAATTGTTAGAAAAGAAAAAAAGAACTCAAAATTATACTGTTTATCTATTGGGATTGACATCAACATAGAATGAACAAACATTAAACTGAATAGAAAATACAAATTTTAAAAGCATTTTAACTTGTCTAAATTTTAAGAAAAAATTGTAATATATAGTAGTAAGAATATATATATATATATATATATGGTTGGGACGTTATAATTTAAAAGAATTAATTTTATATAACTTCTATAATTTCTAAAAGAAAGAAATATAAGTCTTAGAAAGTAAAAATACAAAAAAAATGAAAGATAAGTCTTAAAAGCAAAAATAAAAAAAAGGGTCTAAAAAGGAAAAAAAAATACCCCAATATCCAACTGCAACATCGGATTGCATTGCAGTCGAACATCGGGTAAATTTTTTTTTTCAATTTTAGACCTTTTTTTTTGCTTTTAGGACTTATCTTTCTTTTTTTTCGTATTTTTACTTTCTAAGACTTATATTTCTTTCTTTTAGAAATTATAGAAGTTACATAAAATTAATTCTTTTAAATTATAACATTCCAACCATATATATATATATATATATATTTCCTTACTACTATATATTACAATTTTTTTCCTAAAATTTAGACAAGTTAAAATGCTTTTAAAATTTGTATTTGCTATTTTGTGAATCCCAACAAACATGCAACATCATTTTTAAGTAGAACAATTATAACAATTTTAAATATAACAATTATAGAAAAATTTCAAATAGCACAATTATAGAAGATTTCAATTTCATTACTAAATATCATTGTAAAGTCATCCAATCAACAACAAAGCAGCCTACGCCTATCATAAACTTATACAAGAAAAACGGAACAACGCCATTACTACTTAAACTTAATTTCATGTTCAACACTACTATAACCGTATTACAATTATCATCACAAAATGACATTGATAACTTAACAACATCAAAAAAGTATTCATCTACCAACCATCATCTGCTTTAAGAAATTCTAGTATCACTCATCATCTGTATCAATATTTGCAATCACAGATGATGTGGAACTCCAAAAAATGTTTGCTTACTTTTTTTTTTCATTACATAAAAAAAAAACAACATTTTAACTTGTAATCTTCAATTACTTTAATTTGCTTGAGTTCTGCCCATACTTCCTCTTCACTGTAATGCCAAGGCCTACTTTTCTCAAGTATTGCAAAGCCTTTTTTGGCAATCTCAACTTGTTTCTCAGCAACAACAACCTGCCTTTCAGATAATGATATATATTTATCATGCAGAGAATTACCATATCTCATAACTTCAACTAATTCTTTGATTCCTAGCTAATTTTTTCATATCTATCTTCAATACTATCAATCATCACTTTCTTACACTTTTGTCCTTTAGAAGATGTAATTCCAGTTGAGTGATTTGAGTTGCTATATGTGGAACTAAACAAATCCATATTAGCTCCAAAATTTGTGGCCTCATATCCCCAATTAAAATCACTTTCACTCATTGTTTCATTTATTGTTCTTTCTTCACAATAGTCATTTAAATCAATGCACTCTTTCTGCCACCTTTTTAGTTTATCCTTAACACTTTCAACATATTTTCCTGTTGCTCTGTCTACACTAAACAGTTCATATAACTTATCATAATGTAATACAGGTGCAGTCATCCACTTTCTTGCTTGGAATTTTTTTTGCAAATACACAATAAATGTGCAAATTTCTATGTTATACCAATGTAAATGAAAACATATTCCAAACAAAGCTATAAACAAAGATATCAAACTAATTAACATCTATGTAGTCTAATTACTCAGATAGAATTACCTCAATCAAGTCATTCCAAATTTGATTTTCAGCTTCAAACATTTTTGTAATTGGATTCAAGGAAAAACCACTTAATCTACTTAATAAATTATAAAACTCTCCAAATCTTTGTGATAATGTCTTTTTTCTATTTTTCAAATGTTGCTTCGTAATATGCAGCCTAAAAGAATTTTTTAAAACTTGTAACACATTATCATATGCAAATGTTGTAAATGTCCCATTAGGACGATTTTTTTTTTCATCATCTCTTCTAATAAAACATCAAGAAAAACTTCATCTCAGGTGACCATTGCAAATTGTCCTTCACCAAATCCCTCTGCTTTTAGGCTATTATTGAATTTTTGCATGAAACAAAATAACATGAAATCTCAAACAATACAAAGAATACTATATTCACAGTCCAAATCATCTACTTTGATAATTATGCAAATTTTTGAAAATATACCAAACAATTTTATTGATAACATATTTCAACAATTCAACCAACATTGATATACATCGTAAAACAAAGCTCTATTTATAGTATGAAATGATTATATAAAAAATTATAATCTATGCCAATAATCATTCCACATCTGGCCTGCTATACTATCTCTTAAAATTAATCATTGTCTATATTTCTCCTCTTGACCATGACTAGAGTAAGTCTTAATATTATCAAGGGGTTCTATTGTAATTCATGGTTAACTTCAGCAATCAAGTTCTTATTAGGATCGACCCCCATAAAAAAATTGTGTAATATGCAACAAGCTATTACAATATCATTCATAGTTTAAAAAGAATAATAATAATGTGGTTCAATGCAGCTAGCTATGATCAGAAGTCTTTTGTTTTTAACTCTAAATATTCTTTCGATAACATTTTGCAATGAGGCATGTTGATGATTAAAAATTTCCTTTTCATTCTATGGTGATTGTGTCGAATATTCCTTCAAGTGATAACGCATTCATCAATAAGGTGTTAATAGACCACGCATGAGTAGAAACCTAACATCTCTAAGATAAAATTTTTCTACAAATACAAAACATTGATTAGCGACCAAAGAATTAAAAAATTCTACATCTAACACTATCAACTATAAATGTATTACATACAGACCTTGGAGAATTATAAGATTATTTTCTCGTGATAAAGCATTTTTTAAAAATCTTGAATTTGAAGTTGTTCCTTCCCAACCAGCTAAGACATAGGTGAATTTCATGTCAAATGAATATGCAACAAAAATATTTTGCGTAAGATACTCTTTTCGTTCTCGAAATCGAACGACTTCTTCTCTAAATACTTTTGCTAGAACATGAGTTCCATCTATAGTTCCCATGCAATCCTATCATTTAGAATTTGTTAAAAATAATATAGTATGAAATATTTATTTTATTCATAAAATGTATAGATATAAAAATAAATGCATACTTTAAAATATTGGTAGAATCTACTATTGTTAAAAATTTGGATAAGAACTTTTGATCCAGAAGACTGTGAAAGAAACTCAACTTCAAGTAAAACCACGATGCATAAAACATTATGAAAATGGCGACTAATAGTCTCCCTTGATGGATGAAAGTAAAAGCATACTATTCTATTTTTTACATTATGTGCTAATATGTGGAGAAATTTAGCAACTTGTTCTTCAACTGTAACCTACTATGAATCTTTAACTTTTTCAGTGGTTCGAAATCTCTCACATAACTCCCTAAAAGCCTGTGGGCCTACGCTCAAAATATCACGGTAATTTTTTTCATCTTGTAGCCATATCATCAACTATTTTCTCATGTTATATCGATCAATATTGCTAATATTAATAGATTTATTAACTAGAGTTAATATCTCTTCCGATAAATGAATTGCATGCAAAATCAAACAAATAAGACATACCATATGCGTACGCTTATGCCTTTCCAAATCTTCTATTAAATGGTTTAAAATTGAACCTTCATTTGTCACTTTAAAATTAATCAATTGCTTGACTTCAAAGTCAGAATCATACATATCTTCTTCCACATCCTTCATAAATTTCATATTATTGTAGTTGTTGCTCTATTGAACAATTATACAAAGTATGTAAAGACATACTTTATAGAAACAAAAGTAAAAATTTATAAATAAATATATACAAAGTTGCCAAAAAAGGATCAATGCTATGATTAATTATATTAACTATAGGTCACATGAAAGATAAGGATATGAAAAGTTACATCCCTCTTTTACGACACTTCAAATACCTAAAAAGGAAGGCTACAATAGCCTATATTCCAGATAGTTTAATCACTAACATTTCACACAGTTTAATGTTGTTTCTCATTTTGCCAAATTTCTTAACACATTGTGCAAAAAAGCCTAAAAATATTGCTAAGTCTAGCAGCAATTTGCCTTAATGTACTTGACATTATAATTGAGCTATAAAGGGCAATGTGGGTGCCAAGAAAGGAGAAAATTTTATTTGCAATCCCTTGTTTCAGATAGCCAAAGTTAGTTGTCTCAAATTTTATACCAAAATTTGGGGGAAGGAATAATCGCAAAAAAAATTTTAGCCTTAAATATAAAAAAACTTATTCATATACAGAGTAGATCAAACCTTGACTATTAGCTCTGAATCGTAGCAACATAATCCACAAAAATATGAAGTCCAAGAGAGCGAATGAAACCCATAACCATATAATATTAATATTATGACAACAATACAAACGCATATATATAACCATAAAAATTTACTTCTTTCACCCACTTGTTGGCACAGGTGTGGAAAACAAAACTTAAAATTTATAAATTTATCCTTCAAATTTCACGCTATTATTTTTATCCCTTTTTTGTAAATCAAATTTTTGTTTTCAAATAAGTCAGTCATGGGAAAGATTTTGAAATAATCACCCACGGGATGTAAACACTACAGTAATCACGACAATAAAATTTCTTCTAGAGGCAGTAATGAAATATGATATGAAAAAATGGTAATAAAATTTCTTCTAGAGGCATTAATGAAATATGACATGAAAAGGGTGGAAATACCAGATGACGCTGTGAAGCTTGGAGGAGAAAATTGAAGGTAGAGCCAAAACGAGGAATTTCTGCAGAAAATGGAATAACAAAAACTAGGGTTGTATGGCCGTTTATTGGGACCAAAGACATAAAAAAAGGATTTCTGTGAAGGGTAATTAGGAAAAATAAAAGATACATTATGTTAGTCGATCCTTTTCTCTTCAAAATCTCTCTATATTCGGAGAGAAAAAATTTCATGTGGAACCCACTCTCATTTTCGTTCCAATTTTTCTCTCCTCCATTTTCTTCTCAATCCAAACAGGGAAAACGCTACTTCCCTCCGTTGATTTTCTCTCTACCCTCATTTTCTCCCCATCCAAACATAACATTAATGCTGTGATGCGAAGAAGTGAAGTGTACTAGACCTTGGGCCCAAAAAAAAGTGTACCAAACACCAATTAAAACAGTAAGAATCCAATTAAAATTTAATTACAAATTTGACAAACTTTAAAATAGAGTTGTGACATGTACCATATATGAGATGTTTAAATAAAATATTTATATATAATAAAATATTTATTTTTTAATATCTAATTAGTTAGAGTATAAAAGTAATCATTAATTTTATTTAAGGCCATAAATTAGAATTAATCATCACAACATCAAAAAACTATAATTTCATTGTATAATTATACGTAACCTTTGAATTAAAAAAAAAAAAACAAAGCCACCCTATTATTTGTAACTTACCAACTTGAAATTTAACATTATTGTTAGATCAATAATTTTTTAAACAATTATTGAAGGAAAAATATATAACATGTTCCATACATCAGCATTTTATAAAATAATTTTATTTAAAATAAATATGTTATTAATATATTTGTGATAAATAAAATTTAAGAATTAATTTAAAAATTTGCTAAACAATAAATATTTTATCTTTTCAAATTAAGAAATATATTTTGTATTGGTAAATTTAATAAATTCAAAATAATTTTAAATTATAATTGGCATGTTAGTGATAACGACTACTAAATTATAACAGAAACCACTCATTAACTATTTAAATTTAATTAATAACTCCTTCAATTATACCATAAAAGGATTAAATATAAATTTTTTGTACAACCATTTAATATAATATTTACAATTAACTTACTTATAATCAAATTATTGAGGAAAATTTTGAAAAGCATATTGAAAGTGCATTTTCTTGAATTTTATATTTATCAAGAAAAATAATTTTAAATAATAAATATCTTTATCCATCTCATAAAAATTAATTAATTAAAGATCTTTGGATCACATATTTTGAATTAACAATCAATTTGAATTTTGATTAATGATATTGAAAGTTATTCTTTCCTTTGAATATATTAGAAGATTTTTTTTATACTTTATTCTATATTATTCTTTATTTTACAATTTATAATAAATTAAATAGATTTCTCATCTATTTTCAAAATATACACTTTAATTTAAATTAAAATTTTTGGCAAAAATAACTCTTACAAATTTAAATATACAAATATATATTATATCAAAATATATACAACTAAAAGTAATAAAATAGTGATTTTATTTTTTAGCAACCAATAATTTTTATAATGGACTAACTTTAATATAAAGATAAGGAAAAAGATAAAAAAGAGAGTATAAACCTAATTAAAATAAAAAAGAGAGCTAAAAGTCCATTTAAGCTTAAAAAGGAGTGCTCGGATAGACTTTTGCAAGGAAACATGAGCAAAATGATAATTATGTAAAAGTAATAGTGTGATGAGAAAATAAATTATTTTTCCTTAACATAAGATTAAATATTATTGGAGGCTCCAAAATAGTCAAAATAGGCCTGAGTCTTAATTTTACGCATATCGAGAGACTTAGTAACATAAAAATAAGGTTGGTAATTTTAAGCCACTAAGGGCCAAAATTTGTTTTTCTAAGTATTAGAGCTAACAAAAGAAATTATGTAGCAAAGCAACTCAAAAAAATATGTGATTGAAGAGTTAGATCAAAGTAAAATTCAAATTAAGGTAAATTTGATAAAAAAGTGTCATTTTCATGTCTAAAATATGCACTTAACATTTGCTTTTGGGTCTTTTTCTTTTCCCTTGGTTGCCATCCCATTCAGCTAAAACAAGGAAGAGAAAATCAGAAAAAAAAAATAATAAATCACAAAAATAGAGGCAAAATAGAGAAAAGAAAAAGGAATGAAAAGTCAAGCTTTTTACATAAGATTTACTCACTTTTAGTGTTCCTCCTAGTTATAAAAGTTTCTCCTCTCTTCAAGAACTTTCTAATGATTTGAATTTTATCTTGAATGGACAAATTTTGGGGCTAGATGTAATCCCCTAATAAGCTCCTCTTAAGGTGAAAGTTAGTGCAAAAGGATTAAGGCAAAGTGCTAAGCATTTTTGTGTAAGTGTTTCACCAAGAAAACTTGGGTTTTGAAACCCCAAATTCCTTCTAATTTTTGGTAATGGAGACGAGGGTTGAATGTGATGATGTTCTTGCTTGAGTATGATATTTAAGAACACAAAAGTATATTTTGGATATGATTTTGGAGTAGGTTAAATTAAATTCTTCAAATTAGGGAGCTTTAAGGTGCATATTGGCCATGAGAAGCTGATTGCAAGATTAACAAATTAGTTTATTTAATTGAGACTAAAGAGGCTCAATTAAGTAAATTAGAGTCGATTTTGCATTATTATGACACCAATTTTGTTAAGCTTGTGCATTCTTGAATATTGGGTATGTTTAATGCAAGGGACTTGGATTATGATGCTTAGACTAAAATGTGGTTGTTGTGGCTATCCTTATGAGCTATATTTGATCCAAGAATGCTAATTAAGTTGTGCAAATGAAACTTGAATCAAGAAAATTGAATAGTCCTAAATTTGGTGCAATATTGAGTTTTGAAATCAAAGAGAGTAAATTGAGTTATGTATATAAATGGAAGAATTATACCAAATGGACATTTAATGTGCTCTTTTGGGTTAATATAAGGAATTTGGAAAGCCTAAGATGCATGAAAGACCTCTCCAATTGAAAATCTCAATTTTTAGCCTAAGAAAATGGAAATTGTAAAAAATGTGTTAGTAATGAGACTTTATGAGTTTTGGCCTAGATTGATTATTGGAATGGCATATCCTAAACCATGATATGATTAAATATGAAATCTAGAAAGTTAAAGCATGTTTTAGAACTAAAAATGTGGTATGGAAGCCCCCTTTTCTACATGTTAAGCATAGGATAAGTATAGGATTGAATGGTTAAATACTTAGTTGCTTATTATGTTACCAATATGATGCTTTAAGACTATCTAAGTTAATTGGTCTTGTTTGAGAGTGTTGGACCAAGAAGGAGCACCCTTTTGTGCATAAGAGTTCAAAGGCTTGCTTGGCATTGGGTGGTGATCCAAAAAGGTAGCAATTCTATCATTCTTTATGTGTACACATATTGTTTAGCAATTGAAGTGCTTGTATATGATTATATATTTACAATTGTGAATGTTTTATGATATGAGTTAGTTATGTATATATGTTTCATAAGCCCTTATGGCTAAGGATGCCTTATGGCATCAAGTATGATGAAATAGGGAATTGAGCATAATAGCTTTTTTCAACCAAGAAAAGTATGCAAGTTTATGAGCTAATAGATATTAGCTAGTTATGTAATTGAAACCTAAGTGCTTTTATAATGATGTTTATGCATGTTTGTATTTCTTTGCTTAAGTGATATTATACATGCTTGGAATGATGGAATTTGCTACCAAGATTATATATTTCATTCTTTATATGTAAACATACTCATACCAAGTGAATGCTACGCAAATGATAAGTGCAAGCAAGTTGTCCTTTGAGAGCCAAAAGCTTGCTTTGAAACTTTTGAAATATTTAGTTATTTATTGTAGCAAATTGTAGTAGATATAACTTTGGGACTAATTATTGCAAATTATATTGCTCTTTTGTATTATAACTAATTAGGATGATAGATCTTAGTTGAAGAATGTTTATATAACTTTTTAAGCCCTTAGTTTACAATAAACATGTATTCATAAATGGAAGTGTATGGATATACTAAATTAAGGAGCTTTTGACACTTAAATTATGAAATGGAATGAGTCTTGGTTCAAAAAGTGGTGTTATATTTAGTTTTTCCTTAATTCTCTCCTTATATCCAAGACTATGCATGTTTATGTTTATGTATAGGAATTTGGCTTGGATATCCCTCATTTTCTTCTTTAAGGCCGATAATGTGTATATAATTATGGATTGAACTGGTTGTGGTTACTTTGTCTCTTATTTAGTCGAGACAAGCTTGTGAAATTATGGTTCAATTTTGCTATGGCTATGGTATTTTATTGTTAGAGTTCGAATATTTCAATTGTAACTTTTATGTTGAATTGTTAGAATTGAGGCACATATAGAGTTAGCTACTAATTGAGATCTCAAGTGCAATTAAATGTTATATTTACTTGTTAAGATGGTCCTTAGTGTCACTTGATGTGGATTTTAAGCAAATGAGAAAGGTTATATGTAGGGTCCCTTGATGTTGAAACTTTGGACCCATTTGTATGGTTCTTATGGTTGGATTTTTAGGATGTTGGTTATGGAGTTTTACTAACTTGGAATTGTACCATGAATTATTAGGCTTCCATGGATAGAATATGTTGGAAAACACTTAAGCCCAATTATGGTCTATCTTGTAAGTGTGACCCAAAGAAGTATGAAAGTTCCATTGAGAGCCTATGTGTTATCTAGTATGGTCATTTTGTTTGGAATTTTGATGTATAGCTTATGGTGCCATCTAGGTGTTACATTGTGAAAAATTATGAATTCAAAATAAGAAATGATATGTGAAGCATGTAAAGTGTATAAATCACAAGTTGAGAAAAGAATACATGTGCTTTTGTGCTATAGTTATGTTATTGAAATAAAAAGTTTCAAATTTTACCACTTTTTATGACTTGATTAGGGACTATTTGATGGCTTAGAAATACATTATTTAAGATAACTTCTGTATACAGTAAGATGTGCCAATTTTCAAGTTTGCAGAAGTAAAAATAAATTATTTATCTTTAGCATTACTAGCAAACTTTATTTTATACATAGTTCAAAAGCAACAAATTATACACAAATAAATTGACACTATGAACATAAACAACTCCATCTTTATAAGCCTCTTTCCAACAATTGACAATGAATAAGATAGGAAAAAAATACCAATATAACTAATTTTATGCTTCCAATTATCTTTAAGAGTTAGAATATAATAAGGCTTGCAATATAGAATGCCTTCAAAGGAACAATAATTGTTTAGTTGCAAAGACATGTAAAGAAATGAAAAATGAGGATATAACATCCAAGATTAGGCAAATGTTTTGAGAAACAATTAGAAATTTTTAAAGAGGTCAAAAATCACCTAAGATACATAATGTTTTTGGTCAATTTTATTTGAGGCAAATATTATTGATCAATTTTATTTGAAGCAAGTATTATTAGTTAGCTTTATTTAAGGCAAATATTACTGGTCAACTTTTAAGGCAAATATTAAAAGAAAGATATAAACTTAATTATGTAACCATGAATAGCCAATTAGGAAGAAGAATAATAAATGTGATATCAAATGTTAAGGTATTAAACAATTAATAGTTGAAAATTTGAAATGATTTTCAAATTAAAAAGTTTAAACAAATATTTGATTATTATTCTTTACCATTAAAAATACAAGGTGGAGGCCTAAAATTGTAACAAGTCAACTCCATTAATTACTTTAAACCTTTGTTTTAGTTTATTAAATAGAAGATATGGATGATAATTAAAAAAATAATTTATCTAGGAAAAAGGAATGAATTAGAATCTATGGCTTTTAATCTTTAATGTTCATCATGAAATTTAATGATAATTTTTCAACTAAATGTGTTTAAAAGAAAACTTTAAGATTCAAAGTTAATGATAAGTATAGAACTTTCATAATATATTATACTTTTTAATCGTTATAAATAATTTTTTAAATTTAATTTATTTTAATTAAATACAATTAAATAAGATTTATTGAGAAAATCAAATGACACCATCAATCAAAGAGTTATAATTGGATCAACTAATATTTTGATAAAATTAATTATTAAAAAAAAAAGAGGTAGAGTCATGATTGAGGGACATAATTCACAACTTCAAATTATTTGTGTGTGTGTGTGTGTGTGTGTGAGAGAGAGAGAGAGAGATAAAGGGTTTTTCCTTTTGGCCAAAGAGAGAAAAATCAATATAAAATGATAATTAAAAAAATTTAAGTTTTTAATATCAATGAAAATATTTATAAATAAAATTAAATGGATATTTTTATTTTTCATTTTTAAAGAAATCATAGGATTTTCTTTCATTTTCAAATTTTGGTTAACAACGTAAGAGAGAAAAAAAGATAGAAGGGAAGTGAGAGATGAAAGAGATAAATGATTTTAATACAAATATATTAAGATATTAATGGGAGAGATTCTTTAAAATTCTCTCTCTTTCACTCTCATTTTATCTCTTTTTCTCACTCAACTAATATAATTTTAAAAAAAATAAGAAGCATTAAATCTTATTTGAATTTGATTTTAATGAATTTCTTCCAAACAATAGTTATTAACTAATTTTGGTTAACATTAAATACTCCAATTTATTCAGATTGTGCATATATCAAAGCTCCACTTTACTCTATTTAATACAAAGAATGAAAGCTAGTAAAAGAGGTTGATTGACAGGAGAATAATATTAAATGGATGAACGAATCAAATTGAAATTGCATGTTATCATATAAGGATGGTTTTTAATTTTTTTAATTGCGTCAATATGTATAATAAATGCAAAAACAAAAAACAGAAAACAAAGCAATGAATCAAAAAAATATAAAAGAATTTTAAACTATAAATAATAGATCGTAAGTTCCCAATAAATAAGCAACCATGCATAACCAACCACAAAGAAGAAAAATATATATGATATTAAAGTTAAGATATTAAACAATTAATAGTTGAAAATTTGAAATGATTTTCAAATTTTTAAAATTATTTTAATTTTTTAAATTCATAAAATTAAAAAAAATTTAATTTTTTTAAATTAATAAAAAAATTTACAAATAAATTAAAAGGATATTTTATTTTATTTTTTTAAAGAAATAGTAAGAAATTTTTGAATTTTTAAATTTTGACTAACGAATTAATATAATTAATTCATTTATTTAATGAAGAAATATTAATGATTAGGATTCTCCATTTCAAAAGCAATTAATAAATTGGGCTCAAATTTAAAATTGCACAATTAGCATAAAAAGATAATTATTATGTTGAAACAAAAAAAATTCTTGAATATCCATTTTGTTGAAAGATTTTTAGACTAAAAATTATAATATCCATATTGAAAAATTCAGAGGTACAACTTGAATAATAAAAATAATTCATATAGAACAATGCACTTCTCTTTTGATTAAAACATGTAATATGATTACAACTCACATATAACATAATATGGTCCATTCTATTAGGGCTCCTAAATAGTTTTTAAACAAAAATAACATATAATCTGATTCTTTCTCATTTGATTATATAATTTTTTCATCACAGCTTCTAAACAAAATGAGAGTTTCTAAACAGTTTTTTAAGTTATGCTTCACACAAGTAGATAAATAAACAAAATCTTAGGAACACAACTTTTAACACAAAACTTGCGTATAAGTTTTCAGCTATATAAGCAATTATCAAATGTTTGCAAAACAAATATGCAGCAGAGGAAGGTAGGGTATAATTTGAACTAAAAAAAAAAAAGCCACAATGATCAAACCAATCTGGATCACTTCACCAACAACTTCATGCCTATATATAAAAAATACTCATAACTCATAAGTATTAAAATCCTACAAGTAGAGGAAGCCATTAAAGAAAAATAGAAAAAAAGGTATTGGGCTTTTTTAGTTGTTTACCTAGAAACAATAGGATAATTGAACATGTCAAGATTATTCTTAATCATATGCAAATCAAAATGGTAGAATCCACAATAGTGAAATTTGATGTACATTCAGCCCCTCTTTTTCTAAAAATACTATCCAACAAAAAAAAGATAAAAATAGAAGAACCCAAATTGTAAAAAAGATGAGATTCTTAAAGAAATTACTTGAGAGTTAAAGAAATTTGGAACCACATTCAATTATCTATAAACAAATTCTGAATGACATGATCAAGCCTCGAAAACTTGGATGCAACAACTTCTATGAACAGAGCATATATGATAAGCAGAGAATATAAGATGATCCAAAGATTATATATGTAGAGGTGGTAGGAGAGTAAATTTGAATTCAAAATTTAGTCTAATAACATAATAGTCATGTGAAAAAATGCATTTTATTGGTCAAGCAAATATTATTGGTACTTTATTGTTGGTTAGCCTATGAGGAAAATATTAAAAGAATAATAATTAAATGAGAAGGAATGCATTTTATTGGTAGGCAAATATTATTGATCAGTTTTATTATTGTTTAGCTTTATTTAAGGCAAATTTATTGATAAGCTTTTAAGGCAAATATTTAAACAAAGATATAAATTTACTTATGCAAGTATGGATGGCCAACTAAGAAGAAAAATAATAAACATGATATAAAAAATTCAAATTTAAAATTAATTGCTGAAAATTGGAAATAATTTTAAAAATTTCAAGGAGAAAACTTAAAAACATTTTTAATGTGTGAGATCTAAATACTAATAAAAGAAAAAAAGAAATTCAAAATCGTATCAATTACAATGTTCAAATTTCAAAATTGCACAAATAACAATGCGGTGTTATTAAGTTTGCCAGTCCAAACAGGGCAATCAAAATTACTAATTGATATTTATTGTCATAATGAGAAGAAATTTAAAAGATTTTTAAAAATAAAAATCAAAAGAGTAGAATCTAAGTTGGGGTTTGATATGATATGAAGCAATATTAAACATCAATGTCACACAAACAGCTTTCACATGGACAGTCTGAGGTGATGATTTGTATGATCAATATCATTTAATGTTTACTTTAGGTGGAACTATTTTTGTCTATTATATAGATGGATTTTTTTTTTCAATGTTTTCATCAGGAGCTTATATTCAAAACATAACGATTAGTGTATATATTATGTAAGTTATACCATGTGAGGTTGATGTAAAGTTTGGCTTGTTTTAAAATAGAGATTTAGAAGAAGTATAATAAGAAAGAAGTAGCTTGTATTTAACAAAATTAATTTATAAATATTTTTATTAAAATTATTATTCTTGACATATCTTTAAAGAAAGTTATTTTTATTTCAAATTATTGAAAAATGCATGTATTTAAGATGATAGGTTAGAAGAAATTAGATGTAATTATGATAATTAATAGTTTTAAGTAGAGATATGATTATTTTTAAGAAATAATTTTTTATTTTTGGTTTTACTTTAAAGCAAAAACTCCAATTTCTGCTTCTATTCTATAAATAATTTTTTTTTTGATATCCCTTAAAACTATTCTTTTTGCCTCAGAAACTGGGCCAAACAGCAGATATAACGAAGAGAATCTTTTTTTTTTTCCAATTATAATCCCCAAATAATTGAGTTTTTTTTTTGGGGGCCAGACCTAAATGATTGTGTATGATATACAGCACTTTACTTTCTAAGTTTTGCAAGCATCAATTGGGCTTACTGTCAGTAACCCAGAAAAGGAACCATGAATATGGTCTCTCTTTCTTCTCTCCGTGCAGTTTAAATATGGTTGTATAGTTCAGGCTTTGCCCTAGTCATTGAGGGGGAAAAAAGGGAAAAATAAACAACTTTTTCTCCTCTAAGAATTTGGCCAAACATGTATGTGTATATAATTATATATTTACTATGACGTTCCACATTAAGTATTACTTGGCAAGACCTTCACTATGGATGTATCAATTAGAAGCCCCACGCATCATATTGAAGGATTAAACGGCAGAAATTAAGAATAGTAAATAATTATTAATTACTTGGCAAGACTCATTTCTCTTGCACAAAAAGGAAGGAAATTTATATATATATATATATATATATATAAGACTATTGGTAAATAGTGTTGCTTTGAATTAATTATGCGTACTTTCCCTTCTTTCCTCCATAATTACCTTAAAAAAATATTAAACATTCATAATTTTCCTTCAAATTATTTGTAGGCTAACAGAAACTGATTCAATTGAACTCTAAGGATTAGCTAGGTAATGAAGGAGATGTGCTCTCTGTCTTAATTATTCAGATTCAAAAGAAACTTTATTCTCTTAGATACACTCGACTTATGTGAAGATTCACTTTTAAAATTGTTTAAGAGACATAGTGACTTGATGATTCTAGCCCTAAAATCTTCTTAATACTTCTTTTAGTCCATTTAAGTACCAAGTATTTTCTTGTAAATGGTTACTCAAGCCTAAATATTTTCTTCAAAATACAAGTCTTGTTTTACTTAAATATTATACAAAAATTCTTAACTAAAATCAGGATGCCTGGATTGACTTATCATTTTTATTATGGTCAAAATTTATTTTAGTCCTAAAAAAAATTTGATATTTTATGTTATTTATGAATGGCATTTTTTGTTTCAAATAAATTTAAAAAAATTTCAAAGCGTCCTAAATAAATCATGTTGATAACTCCATTAGCATATTGTGCTGATAATGCTGATATAACATGATGGTTGACATTTTTTTGGAATTAGATTTAAATATAATTTCTTATATCTTTGTGATAATATTCTCTAATTAAAATATGATAAATGTATAGGATTTTAATTAAAACATAACAAACATATATTTTAATTGAAGAACCATACAAATATTTGTGAAAATTATACACTTATTATATTACTATTAACAAACTATATAGTTGTCAAGTTTTAATTAAAGAACTTAATAATAAAAATATAAATAACTATATATAAGATTTTTTTTTAAAATATTAGTTGGCATCTAGTCAACAAATTTTTTTCCCTCTCTTTCTTCAACAGTGCTAGCTCCAAGATTTCCAAAGGAATTTCTAAGTTTTGGTTTTAATAATAGCAAGTCATTAATTAAGAATAAAATTACTGGTTTAAATTATTCTTTAAAAGTATTGAATTAAAATTTAATTTGTGGCTATATTTCCTTGAAAAGCATATATGGAAAGGAATCAAGCTATAATCAAGAGAGTAATATCAATGTTTAAGTGATCACTAATGCTTTGTTTGGCAGGGAGAATGAGGAGGAAAGCAAAAGAAACGAGGGAAGGATTTTATTGATTTTTTCTCTTTTTGATATGCTTAAATAGGAGGGAAAGGAAATATTCGGAAGGAAAAACTTTTCGTGAGCCCCACATTTTTGGCATCCGTTCCTTGGTGGATAGGAGAGAAGAGAAAAACTCTATTGATTATTTTACTGGTTTTACCAATAATATGACTACCAAGTTTCGTTTATTTTTTGTATTAGCAATGTGACAATGTATGTGCAGCAGCATTGTTTAGTGGAAGAAAATGGCAGGCTGTATTAATAAATAAAAAATAATTTAATTATAAATAATTAATAATTATAAAGAGATTTATAGTACTATCTATGCGAAAATGGATATTTTTGAATCTTTTGTTTCATATGGTTTGGATTAGAATCATCAGAGGAACTCCGACTTTTTGGTTACAACAAATTCACTATAGTCTAAAGTATGACGTAAATTGTTTGAAGAGAACTCTTTTCTCTTTTTATTTTTCTATATTACGTGTTTTTCTTTTTTGAGAGGGAGAGAGTTTCCCAAATGATTGTTAAGTTTTTTTTTTGTTTCTCCAATAAGTTTTTCTCTTTTTAATAACTCTCTTTTTTTCAAATTAATTAAATCCTCATAAAAACTTACCACCAATTTTAAAATTCAAATCATTTGATTTATATATCCATTAATTACTTACTTAATTAATTATGTCAGGTTATTAGGTCATTAGTTACTCTATTATATGTATCTCATTTTCTAACAAATTTAATTATAAATAAATAATAGAAAATAAAGATAAATAAAATGCATATTTATATTAATATTAATAATAGACATAATATTTACTATACTCATAATAAATATATTTAATAAAATAATAGATAATAAAATAATGTAATATTTTATTTACATGTATTTTCTTTCTTTAATCAAACTAAATAAAGAAAGAAAGTTTTCTTTTTAATTATATCAAACAAAATAAATAATAGCTCATTTACTTTCTATTTTATTATTTTATTATTTTCTTGTATTATTATTATTATTATTATTATTATTATTACTATTACTTTTACTTTGTTCTCCCAAACAATGCAGAAAGAAAACTTGTTCAAATGCAAGAAAGGGTCACTACTCACTGGAATCAAGTCGAAGTCTGTCCAAACTTGAATTATTGCCCAAGTGTAAGATTAAAAAGGGAAAGAAGGCAGAGTTGACTTCCCAATCAGGACAAATATAATAATAAAAAAAAAGTTTATGAAGTTTAGTTGTTTGAAAATGCCAAAGCTATTTAGCTGGCTACTTCCTAATGTGTGCGAAATCCAAAGGGTACAAATTCTTGATAGCGGTAATGATGGAAAGAAATAATAATTGAAATTATAAAAATATAACAAAAAATATTTGAAATTATAAAATATTACATAAAAATAATATTGATAAAAACCATGATACAATTATTTTTTAATTCAAATTTATGTTGTTTGATTTTTTATTATAAATATCATTGAAGTTTATAAATTAGTAAATAATTCTTTACATTAATTAAAAATTAATTTTTTATAAATAAAAAATTATATATAATTATGACTTGATTTTTTGGCCAACATATATAATTATAACTTGATTAATGTTTATAATTTAATTCAAACTTATTAATGTTGATATATTTTAATTGAATAAATTACACAAACCTTTTATGAATTTTGATGGAATTATACAAACTTTCTTTTTATTTTTAAAATATACATGAACTTTTCTTGAAATAAAAAGTTGCACTATACTTTAGTTTAATTTCAATTTTTTGGCTAAAATATTTTCAATTAATCTAAATGCATTTTTTGGGTAAATTTAATAAAAACAAAATTCACTCTTTTTTATTTTTATTTGTACATAATTGAAAAAGAATTTAATCTTCTTTTTTATTTGTGCATATTTGAATATAAAATATATTTGTATATTTAGATTAATGAAGATTATTTTAGTTAAAAAAATTAAAATTAAAATCAAACTAAAGTGTATATTTTGAAAAAAGAAAAAAATTTGTATAATTTTAACAAAATTTAAGAAAAATTCATGTAATTTATTTATTTTAATTTAAACAATTCAATATCATTAAAGCATCATTAATATGAAATTTTGTTTAAGACATTACTTTTATACCTTGTTATCAACACTAGAAGTCTTAATAGATGGACTTAGAGGATAGATCCTTACAAATTATAAATTGTCACTTACAAATACAAGTGTTTACTTGGCTCTACGGCCTAGCCAATCTAATTATTTCAGGTCAAGTTGGCTGGTGCAACACCTTAACTTTTAGAATGTTACTAAATTCATTCATTTATCAGAGTAATGGAATTTTAGTGGAAATTTAAACGTTAAAAATTTTACTAATTTGATTTTTGTTCTCCCTTTTTATTCAAGCATTTTGCTATTATACACATGGATATCATATAATTGAGATCATACATCCCATACTACAAAATTATAAATAATAGCATTTAGACACTAGTACACAACAATACATAGCTTGTATTTATGCTATAACCTAATTATTATTATTATTATAGATATCTAGATAGTAAAGTTCCTGCATCTTTATAATATTACCATCAAGCCTTTGGCACTTTGACCTATTCTTAGCACTTCAGTCTACTAATAGCGTTGAATAAGCAAATCTTGAATCCCTGTTTACACATATTACCAAGTTTAATGTGAATTCACATTTTCAAGAAGAACACAATAAGTTTTGGAAAACTAATAATGATCTCGTTGTCACATGTTCGAAAAATGTTTTTCTTTATTCCCTTGCTTAAGGCATACAAAGATAGTAGTGCATCACAACATATAGCAAATATTTAGCATACCAATATACAAGGAACATATTCATATATGTTTGTTTGCTTAGCCTATTCAAACTATATGAAAACATTTTTTTGCATATAAGACAATTGTGCTATACTTCCTATATCTAGATATCCTACATCTTATGACAGTTAATGCATAATTGCATGCAGATATTAAAATGTCCAAAGCACTATATCATATATTATCACAAAATATCTTTCAAGTAATATTAATTTATCTTAGTCTCTTTAGATTCAATCAATCATATCTATTGTACCAGCTAAACTTGGTACATAGCAACATACTTTATCATATCATGTCATTATATATGCCCTCATAAGGAGACAAAGACAATCCTACTTTGCAAGCATTGATGATAGAGAAAACTAAATTCTAAATCCTATATTAAGCATCCTATACTACATGATATAGACTTAAATTTTTATAATCACACACAACCTACCAAGCATCCCAAATTACTTAGTATAAAACCTAGGTTTTCAACACTATCAAGGAAGAAGATTATTCTCCCCAATCTTTGTTATCATCTAAACATAACAACATGGACATAAATAAATATAAATAGGGCATCTCCTAGTATGAATTCACAAACTATAATTTGAGACATGATCTTGAAATTGCATGAAGGTTTCTTACCCTTTAATGGTTCCCCTATCATAACCTTGTCCTTGGGTTAAACTTGAGAAGGACTTTTATCCCCTTATTCCCATATAATCATGTCTTTGATTTTTTATATAGATAGAGAGCTGTCTCTTTCTATATAGATTAGCTTTTGTTTGAAGAAACCATCTCATTGAAATTTCAAACCCTGAGAATCCCATCTTTTGCAAACTTAATATAAAATTGAAAATTCATAAAATCCCATCCTTTGAAGACCATTTCTTGGGAACTTCATTTCTTAAAAACATTGTTTCCACCCTGAATTCCTTTCCTATTTTGGCATCAAATCAACATATTCATAATCATCTAAGAATTACATTCCAAGTTATCCATGTCATATTTCATGGTAAACAAATTGAGCAATATAAGTAACATAGTTAGAAAGATCACATTTAAATATGCATAGATAAGCCATAGATACATATTCATGACCTATATATAATAGTAACATAATTTACATGTTCAGTAATGGATAGGTGATCTATGTTTGTCATTGCAAAAATGAAACATGATATGTCAATCTACTGGTGCATACAAAAAGCACATGAGCATTCTAAATTAGACATGTGTGTAAACATATGCTTGTAAAATAAATCGACCATCACATATAAGAATGTTTTTATTTAAATTTATATTTCTAGTTATCCAAATCATATTTATAGGGCACATATATTCCTTCTTTACCGTTATCGAATCCAGACTAGCACGTGCTTATCAAGATTTAGACATGTATATATTATTATAATAATAACCTATACATATTTCAATTAATTACGAGATTCATGAAGAAGTAGTCATGCAAACAAGAGAATATATATAGGGCTACTAATAAGAACATCTAAGAATATAAACTTTTGAAGAACCATAATTCTTATAGTGACTTTTTTGTTTTTAGTATCTTTTAAGCTCCTTGTTCATGTCCTTAAGTCTTAAGGTACAAATATATCCTTATTAGTCCTTTAGGTCACATATAAATTTATGTCTAGACAAGGTTCATATCTAGAAAAAGAGTCCTAAGTCATACAAAAGTCTCAATCATTAATATATATTTATCAAAGAGTCATTCTTAAGATAATAAGGAATTTTAAGTATATACAAATCTTACATGTTTTTAGTTATAGATATATTTATGTGTTTATATATATATTTCCTTTACTTTAAATATATTTAACTAGAAAGTACCCTGTGCATCTTGTAGGGGATTCAAGAAATGCCCTGTAGGCTCCAAGAAAAAAAATGTGGGTCTTATAAAAAACTACATGAATATTAAACAAACAATGCATAAATAGTATCATTGATGTGACATTAAGAACAATGCAGAGCCATGACTTTATATATATATAATAATGATGATAATGATTCCTTGTCTTTTTGATTAACTTTATGGTCCTCCAAGAATAACAATTCCCTAAATGTAAGCAACCAACTCACATAATTACACTTATACTATTTCTTAAATAAATTATGTTGGAATCATTCCATATATTTTCAAGTGAGAATTATTTATAAACATAGAAACTATATGACTTCATTTAAAAGTCCTAAACTAATCATTTTGCACCTAATTAATTGCCCTTAAACTTCCTTAAATTTGCTTTTAACACATATTATTACAACTATTTAAAACATGTAAGAAAAAGTGCATGAAAACATTTAAAGAGGGCTGGCATCACCGCTTGACCTTAGGCACCATGGCCCATATTATTTTTTGTGCTGTCCAAAGAGTTTGGATAGAATGTGAGGCATCATGGTGTGAGCAGAGCAAAATGTGCTCTATTTTGCATTTCAACATAACAGCCATGTTCCAACTTGCGCCATATCTTGTATATACCTCCAAGACTCACTAAATTTGGCATGAAGCATCTTCTATATGTGTTAAATAAATACAAGAAAACTATTAGATAAAAAAGGATTTGTTTATTCTCTCAATTCTTCAATTTTGCAAAACTACTCGAAAAAGGCTTAAATTAGACATAGGTACACTTTTAGTGCCAAGTTGAGTGACCAATCAAACTCCATAATTCACCAAATTTGACATACGAATTCTCCTATATGGCAAGCATAACCAACTAATAATTTAGATTATTTGGAGTTCATTTGGCCTTTATACTCTTAGCCACAAAACTATTGCCTATTTTCCACTCTTTGTTGTTTATGAAATGATTTCATTCTCTTTTATTTTTCTTGCAACTTTAGCCCAACCATAAGAGTTTTTTAAGACAACAATAGGTTTCTAGATGCAAGAGGAGAAGGATGGAGCATTCTACCCATGGCAACAACCAAGAAAACAAAGAAGAGATAAGATGTGTAGTTTGCAACTTATGGTTATCATCCATATGCAAATATAAGAGACAAATGTTCTTACCTTCAACTTTTTTTGAATTATCAGATTAGGCCACGCACTGAGCTGGTTTGGTTGGCCAATTTTTCTTGATCCAACCTCGTTCTATATATATATATATGTTTAAAAATATTATTTTACAAGTATTTATATAAAAAAACTTATTTTTTTCAATGGCAAAATATAATTTTATGGGGATTTATTTGAAAACTTCATTTTTTAAAAGGATATTCTATAGTTTTTACCCCAAAAAAAAAAGGTGATTCAACCCGACTTTATCAACTAGCTTGACATGGCTTGATCCTAAATTGAATTAACTTGAGCTTAGGCAACAAACCTAAAAAAAAAATGTTCTGAGATACAATTGAGTTAGACACTAAATTAAGCCAAAACTTACTTTAACCTATAAATACCTTACTTACACAAACACACACATATAATTTAAGTAGGGTGCACTAGGCTGTGTAATAATGTAATGCATGGGCAATGCTTAAGGACTCTAATAACAAGCTATTGTAGTGTGTCATTATAATCATTACTTAAAAGTATTTATTTTTTTAATTATTTTTTTAAAAGTAAGGGCATAAGTAAAATTTTCTATCTTATTTATATACTTTTTTTATATATATTTTTCTCTTTACATATATAACATTCTCATCTAATTTTAGCCAAAGGATAAGTGTGAAAGACAAGAGGGCCAATTTTCTTATGGGCCAACAAAGTCAATTGTCTTCATATAGTGTAGGCCATGCCCATCACATCCACGTCACTCCTCAATTTTTTTACAATTTTATTTTGAGCAAACTTAATATAAAATAATATGCAATACTATTTGTCCCAAAAAAAAAATCTAATTATGTAGTTAGGTTATGTAAATTATTAATTTGTCATATTTTTGTTAAATAATTTTGTCACATCTCACAATTTAAGTACTCTGACGCAGAAGCGGAAACATAGAGAAAATACTTATGGGCATTAATTTGAATCATATAAAACATATAAGCTTTTCTTTAGAGGATATTTGTAGAAATTTCGGCAGAGTCTCCTCTATAAATTAGACCTCCCGATATTTTTACAAATTGTCAGCCAGTACAATACAACAAAAGGGATGACCCATATCCAATCAAATCAAAAGAAATTTCCGGGGAGTGGGGATGACCCATCCATGAGTTAGTGGAGCTAACTTTACAAAGTTTTACAAAGTTTCAAACAAAATACACACACAACCAAAATACACCCACATGAGTAACTGCAGGCTCGTCAAAAGAAGTACCTAAGAGATCGACACTAGAAAGCTGCTGGGGGTAGGGTAGGGCCCGTACTGCTCTCTGAAAAATAATAATTTAAAAAAATGAGTTTGATACTCAATGAATAAGCAACACCAACCCTTTTTTAAATAAAGGTAGGGTCACAATATATATGGGTACATATTTATAGATATATAGCATAAAACATGTTTTATGCAAATTCTTTCGTACAAATGCACTGAAAGTATCTAAGCAAAACCAATTTAAGCAGACGCAGAGCACACAGCTCGCGGGGAAAGGTCACTACAGACGCAAAGCATTCAGCTTGCGGAATTAATATAACTCCACGTGTGGTGGCCTACACACGGGGCTAGCACCACCCCTGCTAACTGAGGTACAGATTATGGTGCACCAGGGCTAACATCCACTGCTGTTAGCTATAGGGTTCTGAGCAGATAACTTCATAAAACTATGTAATTTTTCCATTTAACATCTCAGACAGAATACCTTCCAGATCAATTTTATAGTAAAAATTTCAATTAACTCAAATATCCATCAATTTGCAAAATCTCCTGTTCGAATCGATTTTTGGTAAACATATATATTACAAAACATTTAAATAGGTATCTCAATAAATAGATTGCCCAATTTTAGAACACTGCAAGGAAACTTAATAGTAAAATAGTAATTTCTCGTTTACTCACGGTCCACATTACTTACTCATCTTTTGAGATACTACAGAAATTTCCTCCCCCTTTCCTCGGCTATAACTCAGTCTCCTGAGTATCCTACAAGACCCATTCACCAGATTTTAGAAAATGAATTACCCCAATTAATTTCATACCGGACTTATCTTAATTTAAAATTTATTCCTCTACTCAATTTCACGCCCTCCATACGCATACAGTATATATCATATAGCTATATTGTACTTTCTTTTCCTTGGTTCCACTCAGGAGCTAAACCCAAATTTAAAAACTAAAGGAAATGCATACCATCTTTAATCTGCAGCCACACTTTAAAGGGAAGCTTATTCTACATAATAGAATTTAGCAAGTAAGAAGGAGTACAACAAAATTGTGTCTTAATTTAAGAAAGGTATATGCAGAAATTGAAAGAATTTAGTGTGTAGAAAAGTGGGTATACAATTTAGCATGAAGAAAGTCAAACTTAATCCAACTAAAATCACTTCCTGCACCACTTTTCTCCTGCGCAGAACCCCCCCTTAGCTGGCTTCTACATAATTCATATCACAGTATTAATAAACAGTGGAGGGAAACGCCAAAATTTGGAATTAAAGAAGCAACACATGCAACAAAAATTTCAAGCCTAAACACCAGCCCCACACAGCCACAAACTCAACTTAAACGAAACTCAACTTAAACGAGGAGAAGCAAGCAGCAACAAGAATCAAACCATAAAAGAGGCACTGTATTGCTGAACAGAGGAGAAAGAATTTGCAGTTTTTGATCAACCTAGCCTTCGTCCAGCAGAAGCACTTCGTATGACAGAACTTGTAGCTTGGGGAGAGGATTATTCTGGCGTGATTTTACCAAAAACCAGCATTGAAATCTAGCAAACCCAAAGAGAGAATTCTGCAACAGAAAGTAAAAACAGAATCAGCCAAAAATGGCGCTAAACAGAGGAGAAGAAATGGAATTTTTCTGGCATGCTCTCACCCAAAACCAGCAGCAAAACTTAGCAAAATTCAAGGAGCAATTCAGCCATTGAAACTCGAACCAGAACCAACGCTGAACAGGGCAGCAAGTAACGCTAAACAGAGGAGAATGCACTGCAGAATTTGATCAGTACCAGCTTCGTTCAGCAGGGAGCTTCTATGCGACTTGAATGAAGCACTCAACTGAAGAAATTTCATGGCGTGCAGAAACAGAAACCAGCGTCCAGTAACTCGAAGAAGCAGGGGAAGTAGCGTCCAGCAAAACAGAGGATGACGGTGTAAGGTTCTGTCGGTTCTGTGATGGCTTTGCTGGATGGATTATGTTGCAGAATTTAGAGTGCTAAATGACCAGAAAAACCCACTTAAGTAAATGGAAGGAGGGGTACATCTGTAAAATGGCAGAAGGAAAAACTGGTGCGTGGCAGCTGCAAGATTTGCATGGAAAAGTCAAACTTCATGCATGCATATTCACGTCGGTTATTACAAATTTGGTAATAAATGGTTAAATCATGTTTCCCTATTTTTTAAACACTTCCCAAATTTTAGTCCAATAAAAAATTAATAATTTAGTGATGCAAATTTTAATTTTTTTAAAATCAAATAAAAATTAATATTAATTATCCATTACCACAAGATGTTAGTTTAAATATTGTTATTAATAGTATTTTTTGAAAAGAATTTGAAAGCACTACATTGATAAGAGAAAAAAAAGAACTTTCAAAATTATATAAAAAATAAATTTAATATTAACGAAGTTTGAGAAGCACAAAACGAAAATAACTTCTACTACCTAGATTGTGTTATTAATAATAAAATATAAATAAGTTCTCAGTTAAAAAAAGATAAAATATATTTTTAGACCTTTAATTTTATTTAAAATTTTAATTTCATCCTTTAACTTCATTTATTTTTAATTTATTTTTTATTTTACTTTAAATTTTATTTTCATTCTCAACTTTATTTGGTTCTAACTTAATTCCTTGATGTTACTTTACATTTTAGTTTTATCCTTTAATTTCATTTAGTTTTAATTTGATTCCTTAATTTTATATCAGATTCACTTTCATCCCTTAATTTTATTTTGTTCCAATTTGGCCCTTAGTTTTCAAAAAGTACTCACTTTTTTTTTTCTTTTAATACCATCAAATTAAAATAGATAAATGAAAAATGTTGGAAGAAAAAAATGTTTGGGAAATTTTTGAAAATTATGGCTAAATTGAAATAAAATAAATTAAAAAATAAAAGTAAAACTTAAGGCAAAATTAAGGAATCAAATTGAATTAATGAAATTATGGGATGAAAGTAAAATATAATATAAAGTTAAGAGAAAATTGAAACTAAATGAAGTTAAAGGGATGAAGTGAAACCTAAAATAAAAATAAGAGATTAAATTAAAACTAAATGAACATAAAAGATGGAAGTAAACTTTAAAGTAAAAAATAAAGGACCAAAAATATATTTTTGTCTTTGTATAATATTACAAATTTTATTTTCTCTAATTCAAAAGCGTTAAATACATTTTTTAAACAAAAAAAAAGTATAAAATGATTTTTTTTTATACGGTAAAGATGCAACTAGCCCCTAAAACACTACAGAGACAAATTAACAAAATAAGTTAATATCCAAATGAACATGCTCTAATACTAAACATATTCCATAATTGAAAAATCTATATAGCAACACTAAAATATCCATATAAGAATAAAACGAGAGTAAATATACCCGTGCTGTTGTTTTTGCATGCCAAGAAGTTTGGGCCTTTTGTAATTAGCCATACAAGGGAAGGGGCACAATGACCCAAAAAGTGTTTCATTCCAATGACTACACTTTTTTCGTTGCCTATGAATATTACCAATCCCGTGCCATTGCCGGCCCTATAAACAAGCACGTAAACAACCACACTGCTCTCTCCGTTCTCTCTCAAAAATACGAACATTTAGAGAGAGAATCATTGGATTTGTATTACATTATTTTCACCATTTTTTTCGAATGAATTTATCAAGCGAGGCCAATATTTTTGCGGAATTGGATTCGAATTGAGGTTGAGAGAAACCGAATCATCGACAATCATGAGTGAGACGAATATTTCTCTTGAGAAGCCCGACTCGCCGTCTACAGCGGCTAGCAAGGAAACGCTGAGTTCGTCGACGATGGCGTCTCCGGGGTCGAAGATCGACTCGCCGTCAACGGTGGCTAATAACAAGGTAGCGTTGATGTCGCCGTCGATGATGGAGACGTTTCGGACCTGTGTGCTCTCGGGTGTCCGGGTTGACAAGGAGGAGTTGAAGAAGAAGCTTACGATGCCGCAGTACCTCCGGCACGCAATGCGCGACTGCATACGGTACCAGGATCCCACCGCCATGAGCCGCGACATAAGCGGCAAGGACGACGACGGTGTTGTCCCCCCGGAGACGCCCATGGTAGTATTCATTAATACCCGCAGCGGTGGCCGCCACGGCCCTGTTCTTAAGGAAAGGCTGAAACAATTAATGAGTGAAGAACAGGTCATGCTTTTTGCAGTGTCATTTTTTATTATATAAATTTATTTTATGAATGTGCGTCACTGCGTATGAATGCGCTTCTTTGATTAGCTTAGCTCTTCATGATTCATCTGCTTTAACATTCTTGGGTTTGGTGTTGGAGCACTGATGGACGGGATATGGATCCCTCGAGTTGAGTTTTAACAATGAGGGATTCATTCTCCCAAAAATTAAGAAAAAAGAGAAAAAAAAATTGTAAATAACATGAACAACAGGAGAGAGAGCAATTTTTTTTTCCTTTCCTCCTTATAGACAAAAATAAACAAAAGAAACGAAAATAAATGTAAAGAAAAATTCTGTTTTGTTGGTGGACTTTTCAATTTAATCTTTTATAGATTAAATTTTTGATCTCTTAATTATAAAAGTACTTCTAATACGGTTGTTTCATCTTATTTTCATCCAAAAGATAATGTCAAATCTAATATAAGAATAATTTTTTGCCAAATCTAAGAGTTGAGTTAAGGGTGCCAAGTTAATAAATAAGGTCCAAGTTATTAATGTTAAGCTTGATATTATATTTTGGATAGAAATAAAATAGATGACTAACATTACAAATATTTCAATCATTGAAGTACTAAATAAAAAGAATGATACATAGAGGATTAAATTAAAAATTTACCAATTTATCAAGATCAAAATAGAATTTTTCTCATAAATTAATATATTGCAATGAACAGATTCGGGTAGTAATTTATTTATGTTGAAGATATACAATGAGAGGTACTGGACCAACCCCACCTGAGACGTTATCCTTCAAGCTCGAGGGAGGGAGGTGTCAATGTTTCGAACCTGTTGTCAATTAAAATTAACACCTTCAATTATTTTTCCCTTTTGGCTGGCATTTTTGTTGTGGGCTTTGGTAGGAGTGAAATGGGAAAGTGGAAGACGGACAAGTAAATTATGCAAGGTAATTAGACAGAATATAAGTTTAGATAAATCCCTCATTTTCATTCGCCCATTTTTCACCTTCCCATTTTCGCGCCTTCCATCCTCACTTGGAATTCAATTGTTAGTCTTGGTGTATTTACTATAGACACGTGATCACATCTGACTCTTAGAAAAGAAAAATCAGAGTAATCATACTCAGGGATACAATTGAAGTCTAGAAACTAGTCACTGTTGCTGAGATTCATTTTTTTTTCTTTCTATTTTCTTTCTATTTTTCTTCTACTTAAAATTAATTTCTTCCCCAAATGCACACATATTAACAGATATGTTTGGTTTCAGTTACATAATGAAATTCTAGTTTAGTTTAAGACTACGCAAACGAATGTTGGCTGCATTTTTGCTCTGTTTCAAATTCTTACAACTACTCTCCTTTTTAAAATTGTTTCTGTCATTGATGTTCGTACTGCAGGTTTTTGATCTATCTGATGTGAAGCCTCATGAATTTCTGGAGTATGGATTAGGTTGCCTGGAGGTGTTGGAAAGTCTTGGTGATTCTTGCGCCAAAGAAGCTCGTGAAAGAATGAGGATTATGGTACGTTGACAAGTGCAACAGAACATGAATCATATTCAGAATTTAAATTCCATTATACAAACGCATAAGTTTTTGTGACTACTTATCTCTATGTTCGTAGCAATAATGCCAAATACCAATGGTACACTCTGAATACGGATATTAGTAAAATAGCAGTGACATTGGATGATATTGGCTGACAGGTTGCTGGAGGTGATGGCACAGTTGGCTGGGTATTAGGATGTCTCACAGATCTTCACAAGAAAGGTCGGGAGCCAGTTTCCTCCAGTAGGAATCATACCACTTGGTACGGGCAATGATCTGTCTAGGAGTTTTAGCTGGGTAAGCATTTATATGCATTTGTTTATGGGTTAGATGAGTATTGTCTTCGTTGCTAATATGTGGTTTTGATATAATTTCAGGGTGGTTCATTTCCTTTTTCCTGGAAGGCAGCTATTAACAGAAGTCTTTTGAGGGCTAGTACTGGTCGAATTTGTCGTCTGGATAGGTATCTTTCATCCTTATAATCTGTGCTTGTTGTGAACTTCTTCGAGTACATATCTGCAAATAAATAAGTTGTCAGATTCTAATGTTTAGAGGCATGAATCTGTAGGATTTATGTTGTTTCATAGGTCATAGCTATGAGGCAATGACTATACTTGGTTTTAATTCATCGTGGTCTCCTTCCATGTTTAATATGATCCTCGTTTTCCGTTATAGGTATTGAATTAGTATGTCAATACTTTTGAACTTCTAAGTTTCTTATGCAGTATTTGAACTTTTAAAATGTGATAAGGTTTTGGAAAGGGGAGTTGGAGTTGCCATTTATGTCTAAAACTAGGGCCCACCCGGTGCACGATGCACAGCGTGTTTAGAAATTTAAGAAACAGAAAAAGAAAACGGAGGGAAAAAAGTGGATCCACACGTGAACATGTTAGAAACAATGCCAAAAAAGTGAGTCTTATTATATAAGATAGATATATTCTCACACCCATCCTTACCCTTGCCTAAATTATACTCAGCAATTAATGCTTGTAATAGAAGAATAGAGTTGGTTCTTTTAGTATATAGGTTGAGATATCTTTCTCCCTTTTCATCCTTTGTAAGATATGCTTGTTTTTTGGTTTCTTCTTGAGTTTCAAATGGTGGATTTTTTAGGTATTTCCTTGTCTTATATACAAATCAATTTGGTTTCATTTGTATTCTTTTTTGTTTCTTTCCTTTGTTGCTTTAGGAAATTTTAATCCTCCTTTTTAACTCCTTATCTCTCTTCTTTTTTCATTTAGATTAAGATGCTTGCAAAATAACCAAACTCGTTAGTTTTGCCTATTGGTGTTTTATTTTAGGTCAAAACACTCTTTAGTCTGAGTAGTATATATGATGTTTCATATTGGTCCAAAAGGTTTTTTTTGTTTGTTTGTTTCAAACATTACAATTAAATCCTAGAGGCTAATGCTATTGACTGACATCTATTAAATATGATGTGGCATGCTAACTAGGATTTTTTTAAATCTTAGTTGGTATATTGACTATAATTTTTCTTTCTTCTCTCTCCTTTCTCCCTCTTCCTTCTCATCTCCTTTTCTCTCTCTCTGGAAAAATAGAAACCTAGACTTAAATCTTAGATTGTGAACTAACAAATTTCAGATCAGACAAGAGCTTTAAATAAATTGTGAACTGACTAATTTCATTATAAATTAGACAAAGCAAATTAGACAAAGATTTTCTTAAATACGAAATAGTGAACCAACAAATTTGAAAACCCCTGAACAACTTTTAGTTAGTCACATCTTGAACCAAGTAATTTGAAAACCCTTAAAAAAATTGAAATCAATAGAACCCATATGTAGTAAAAAAGTTTTAACAAATTGAAATCACAAATCAAATCAAAATAATCGAATGATTCAAGGACAACTATCCCTTTGTGGAAAACAATATGAGTTTTTCCCTTTACCATTCAGAGGAGAAATTTCTAGAAATCATGTTCAAGGTTTCGATTTCTGTAGAGATTTTCATAAAATGATATGAGTTTTTCCTTTTATCATCCATTAATGCAAGTGAGCCTCGATCTTATATTGTGATCTTAAAAGGATTTCTATTTAAATAAGCACTATCATAGTTATAAGAGTAGGGGGATTTATCCTTTTGTTCAAATAAATGATTGAATAATCTAAAATAGATAAACTTAGATTATCTTAGTTAGTTATTGTTAGTAGATTAGATTTGTTTAGATCTGCTTGTTGGTCAATTAAGAGGTGGTTGAGATTTTTTCTTCTCTACCTTAACTATTTTTTCTTCTCTCACTATTTGGATATGAAGAAAAGAAACATTTTTCTTCTCTAAATACTATGTTAATGGCATTTAAAGGAATTTGGAGTTCTTAATACTTTGAAGTTATTTTTATTCATGAAAAATGGGACAGAAATAAATAATGGTGGATTGAGCGTATAGATGGATTGCGCTCTAATCTAGTAGCTAACTGAAACACAAATTTAAATTATTCTATCCTATTTAAATTGAAATTAAAGAAGGATAAATACATAAAAGGAAGACAAAACAAATTAAATACTAATTAACAGATAAAGCCTAACAATTCTAGAAGGCTTTGTGTCTAAACAAAAGAACACTAAAGTATGGGATGTGTACTCCAACTAAATGGAGACTCACGTGCCTTATTAACTCAAATACACATGCTAACCAACACTTTACCTTAAGTTAGGAAGCAGATGTTTATCAATCCTAACTTAAAGCTTAATTCTTCAAACTTGGTCTTTGGCACTACCTTGGTTAATAAATTTGTCACTTAAGAATTAATATATACATAGGACACCTTTATTATGCTAAAATCAATTTTCTCCTTTATGAAGTTATAATCAATTTCGACATGTTTATCTTATCATGGTGGATAGGATTTTTCACTATACTTATTGTGGTTGTGTTGTCACACAACCTTCATAGGCATTTCAAAGGAAATCTTCAATTCTTCTAGAACCTTTTTTATCCAAATTCCTTCACAAATTCCAAGGCAAGTACACGAAACTCAGTTTTTACACTAATTTTTACTATAATTGGTTGTTTTGTACTTCTTAATGTAGCAAGGTTTCCTAATACAAAAGTACAATACCTGGTTGTAGACCTTCTTCCTATCATTAAACTAACTCAGTTAGCATTAGTGTAAACTTTAATGCCCCTATGCTCTTTTCTTTTAAAGAAGACATTTTCAGGTGTCATTTTGAGATACCTTAGGATTTAATAAACCCTTTCCAAGTGTTTTTTAGTTGGCTTGTTTATAAACTGACTAGCCATGCTAACAAAAAAGCTGATGTCAAGACGAGTATAAGAATGATTAGTTTACTAGCCAATCTCTAATATCTTCCAATATTTACTAGTGTGCTATCCTGCTTAAGGTTATGCTTATAGTTAGCTTCCATAGGGGTTTCAGCTAGTTTACACCCCAACATCCCTCATTCTTCTAAAAGATTTAGGGTATATTTTCTTTGAGAGATAGTAATACACTTCTTTGGGATAACCTCATTTATAATGCTATAACATAATATTACTTAAGAGATTACAGGTAGACAAAGCTCTTTTGTTAGTCTTCCTGGATCTATTGACAAAATATAATCCTCTATACTCTTTAGCATTGCTAATTATTCTCTTTGATTCTAAGTTTTGAAATATGAAATGTCTGAAAGAGAAATTAGTGATGCAATTGTGATCTTTTGCAAGTTTGCTTATTGATAGCAAATTATAGGTCAAATTAAGCATTAAAAGAACATATTTTAAGACTAATTCCTTAGATAATTTCACTATTCTAGTTCTAGTGACCTTGGATAGGAAATCATGAACTATTTTCAGCATTAAGTCTTCATTACAAGGATCCAAATCACCAAGAATAAAAAGGGTAACCAAATATGTTGTTTATGGCTTTAAAGTCAACAACACATGAGTTATTTCCCAAAATTTGAGTGTTTAAAGCTAGATAAATATTGCTTGATTAGGCAACTACTCCAACTCCTATAGTTTTGTTAGAAGCTAGTGTTGTTTGGTTACTGAACTTTATTTCCATTTGGTTCTTACTAAATGGTATAGGCTGAGGTTGATTTTTATGTTCAATGCTAGTCACATAACCACAGGTCTCATTCCTTGGTTTTGGTTTTAAGTTGGCTAGCTTATTATGGAGTTTCCTACATATTTCCTTTGTGTATCTAGCTTTGTGATAGTGATTACACCATAAACAACTTGTCTTCTTCTATTTGGAATTTAAACTAGAGTATTAAGGCCCATGTACAACCAAAGTTGAAGATTCATAAAACGTGTTTACTTTATTATTGTTTAAAGTTGCATTTTTAGTGGAAACACTTTCTTTTTTGGCACTTATAGCTTTTGAGCTTCCATATTTAGGCATACAGTCATGTCAGGTATAAAGATACTCTTATACCATGAAAATTTTCAAAAAAATGATGAATCTAAAAATTCTTGTTTCATTGATGATAGAAGTGAAAAATACATAAAGAAGAAAATGGTAATAAATTTACCATTTAGCTTGAGAAAATCAATTGTAATAAAGTCATCATAAAGATAGTAAAATCATAGGTTCTAAAAACGGACAAAAAGTTATTGACAATCCTTAATAAATGACATGGTCAGACAACAAATAAAATATAATAAAGACTTGGGATTTTCAACACTTTACATGATCATTAGTAGTTTCATTGAAAGTATGAGGTGAATAAAATATAAATTTACCTTGAATCTTCTTTATGAACATGGATTCTCATCTATAAATGTGTAGAATTACTTGTCATGTATATATATATATATATATATATTTCTTTCAGGTTCTCTTTACTATAATTACTTTAATGTGTAGTGTATGGTTATGAATATATTTGTTTATTTGCTTGGATTTCATGCAGTTGGCGAGTTTTACTTTCAATGCCAGAAGGTACAACTGTGGAAGCACCACATTCTTTGAAGCGCACAAAAGAGTTCACTCTTGATGAGGTTATGGCTCTTTTTGCTCATATCATATAGTTGCTTTAGCTAGCTATCTTATGGTACAATGCCACCTTATTATTTTTAGATTTATACCACATAAAATTTTCCTTAGGGCATGTGCTTCTATTTAGGCATAATAGCTTGAATATGGTTAATGCAAATACATATTTTGAATTTTTCTTTGCTTCCACCAATGGTTGCTTTTTACCTATTGTTATACCTTATGAATTATCAAGGTTTAATTTTTAATGTATTTGAGAATGTTGCCTCAAGCATAGTGTCCTTAAGGCCAATTGAATGCTTTTCTTCATATGAAGGAAATGAAGATCTTAGATTAGTAGTTTAATTTTGCATGAAGTTTTGACTAATTACTTACTAATAAAAGGAGAATCAAATATTGCTTCAAGACATTTGATCAAATATTGCTTCAAGACATTTGTTGGTTAATCATGTTCCTCGTATGTGAATATGTTTAATCACTAAGGCTCAATTGTAAAATCTATGATATATATTTGAGATCATGATTTTTTTTTATATAATTATTAGTGATTTGTCTTTTAATTATTAGTTAACTTTCATCATTATATAGCCATTACTTTTTGCTTGATTAATGGCTGGTTTTGTGGGGTTAGATTAGGGGCTTGTCTCCTTTTCTTCCTTATATATTGTTAGTGGGTTCAGGCCCATTAAGGCCCTATGAACAGTAGTAGATTAGTACTTATCCCAGTAGAATATTTCCTTGATTCTTTGGGATTATTTAGATAAGTATTTATCTTATTTTATTCCCTAATATCTTTGTAATCAGTTTTTTTTATTTACTGCCGTATTTGCTAATGTATTCACTTATAAATAAAAGGCTTCAATCAAATAAAAGATACGCTGTTTTTGAGGTTTCAGTATTTTGTTCATGGTATCAAAGCCTCGCTTTGGGTCGCCATGATTAAGTTCTGGTTTGGCCTGAATGCAGATGGCTAGGAAGACCAAAGCTCGATGACTGACCAATCTCCCAGACCATCGCCATTGATCGCTTTAGGTCTTCAAGTGCCAACAGAAGCTTCATCTGTCTCCATCATCATTCATCGCCTAAATGGCCAGAACTATTTACAATAGGCAGTAAGCGTGCGTTTGTATGTCACTGGAAAAGGAAAATATGGTTACCTTACCGATGCATTCCCTAAACCCACCACTAGCGATCTGAAGTTTCGTGAATGGGAGGTAGAAAATTCCACCATGTAAGCTTGGTTGTCAACTCCATGACTACTGAAATTAGTGCTAATTTTTCTCTCTATGAATCAGCACGTGATGTATGGGAGGCTGCTAGAGATATGTTAGCATCTCTCAAGAATAAAGCAACTCTTCTTGAAATCGAACGATTCCTCCATGAGTTCAAACAAGGTACTCTGAGTGTCACTGAATATTATACCACTCTAGTGATTCAATGGCAGCAACTGGATCTCTATGATACAATAGAGTGGGCATGCTCTACTGATGCTTTATGGTACTCTAAGATAAAGGAGGAAAAGAGGATCTTTAAATTTCTTCTTGGACTCAATTCACCCTTTGATGAGGTACGTGGAAGAATAATGGCTTTAGACCCCTTACTATCCTTAAAGGAACTGTTTTTCACTGTCAAACATGAAGAAAGCCAGAAGAAACTTATCTCAAATGATTAGCTATGCCTTACTGATCATGACTCAACAACCTTAATTGCAAAGGGGTCACAGAATAATGATAAGACCAGGAGAAATACAAAGTGGTGTGACCATTATAAAAGAATAGGACATACTAGAGATGTTTGCTGGAAATTACATAGTAAACCACCAAACCAAAAGGGAAGAGGCAGACAAGAGAGCAAAGGTTTTGCAGCTGTATCAGACGATAAAACAAAAAATAATCCCAGTAAAATCAGCAAGGAGGAAATTGAACTCCTTAGAAAACTCTTAGAGAAGCATGATCTTCAAACTTCACCACAAGATAAAGTGGTGGCAGCTAGCAACATTGCTTATACAGGTAACACAGTGTTTACATTTAATGCCAAGGTTCATCACCGAGATATGTGGCTAGTAGACTCAGGTGCTACAGATCATATGACTGGTAACAAGTCTCTTATTTGCAATATACACCATGCAGTAGTCCTATGTATATTAAAATTGCTGATGGGACATTTACTGAGGTTACTGGGATAAGAGAGGTGTATGTAACTACATATATTGTACTAAAAAATGTTCTTTATGCACCTGATCTGAATTGCAATTTACTATTTGTTAGAAAAGTTACTAATGATCTACACTACTATGTTAACTTTACCTCTACTAAATGTATCTTTTAGGAACTAGAGTCGAAGAGGATGATTGGCACTGCTAGGATACTTGAAGGTCTCTATTGTTTGGAAGGAAGGAGCAATAACCAATTGCAAAATGAGAGGAGCAAAGCCTTGTCAGTTCATTTTTCAAATAAAGATGTGTTGTTGTGGCATTATAGATTAGGTCACCCTAACTTCAATTATATGCTCAAGCTATTTCCAAATTCTATGAATAAAAATGATCTTTCTTTGACTTGTGATATTTGTCAAATTTCCAAACACACAAAAAATAGCTACAAATCATACATACATAAACCAACACATCCTTTCTTCATGATTCATAGTGACATTTGGGGACCATCTCGTGTTCCATTTATTACCAAAGCAAAATGGTTTGTGACCTTCATTGATGATCATACTCGCCTCACTTGGGTGTTTCTTATGAGAGAAAAATCTGAAGTGGTACAAATCTTTATAAATTTTCACTTCATGATCAAAACTCAATTTCAAACCTCAATCCAAGTCCTTAGGAGTGATAATGGGAGGGAGTATATGAGTGATACATTACAAACCTACCTTAAACAGTATGGAATTATTCACCAAACCAGTTGTATTAATACCCCCCAACAAAACGGAGTTGCTGAAAGAAAAAATAGACATCTCCTTGAAGTCACAAGAGCTCTCATGGCTACTCATAGTGTTTCCAAAACCTTTGGGGGGAAGCAATACTCACTTCTGCCAATTTGATTAACCGAATGCCCTCCAAAACCTTAAACTTCCAAACCCCTCTCCACAAACTCACTGAAACTTATCCCCATTCCTACATAATCTCACACATTCCTGATAAAGTCTTTGGCTGTGTTGCTTATGTTCACAATGATCATGGGGGAAAACTTGACCCAAAAGCGCTTGCATGTATTTTCTTAGGATATTCACCCACCCAAAAGGGTTATAAATGTTATTCCCCCACCTTAAAGAAGTTCTTTGTCATTATGAATGTCTCATTTGATGAAAAGCAGTCCTTTTACCCTCAAACTCCTATTCAGGGGGAAAGTGATGACGAATGGCAGTTTTTGGTTTTAAATGAATCCTTAGGCAGCCCACATTTACCTTTGTTTAAATCTGACCAGAATTTGAAGCTCATTCTTGATCCTAACCAGCTAGACCAAATTGCCTTGAACAGACCTATGTCTGAGCCTAATACCATTGGAAATAACTTATCAAAGAAAGATCATATTGAAACAAGGATGGTGGATCAACCTAAAGGAAAGGAATTGATAGTATACACCAGGAGGGACAAAGATAAGACACATGAGACCTCAAGAAATCCTGTGCAGGTTCAAGAGTCAGCTTCAAACTCTACTCCTGAAGATCTCGACCAACCCATTGCATTGAGAAAAGGGGTAAGACAATGTACTCTTCATCCTATCAGTAAATTTGTCAGTTAAGATAAATTATCTAACAAATTTCAGAGTTTTATTGCTAATCTTTCCGATGAGAAAATACCAATAAATTTCCAAGAGGCAGCTGTAGACCCTGAATGGAAAGAGGCTATTGATGATGAATTAAGATCATTAATTAAAAATTACACGTGAAAAATCATTGATCTACTTAGAGAAAAAACTACAGTTGGATGTAAATGGGTATTTACTATTAAGTATCACCCAGATGGTACCATAAATAGATACAAGGCTCGCCTATTTGCAAAGGGCTTTACACAGATGCATGGTATTGATTATCAAGAAACCTTTGCCCCAGTGGCAAAATTCAATACTATCAAAATTCTCTTGTCTCTTGCAGCTAACAAAAACTGGCCCCTTTATCAACTAGATGTGAAGAACGCCTTCTTGAATGGCGATTTGGAAGAAGAAGTGTATATGGATATACCACAAGGTCTTTTAGATTTTAATAGACCACATAAAGTGTGTAGATTGTACAAATCCCTGTATGGTCTCAAACAATCACCAAAGGCCTGGTTTGATAGATTTACAAATGTAATGAAGAGTCTAGGGTATACCCAATGCCAAACCGACCATACACTATTTGTGAGGCATTCACATGGATGAAGTTCAATCTTAATAGTCTATGTGGATGATATTGTCTTAATAGGCAATGATCTAGAGGAAATTCAGAGACTCAAACGATCATTAGCAGTTGAATATGAAGTTAAGGATTTAGGAACTCTAAGGTATTTTCTTGGAATGGAAGTAGCTAGGTCTAATGAAGGGATTGTTGTGTCCTAGAGAAAGTACACTCTAGATTTGTTGAAGGAGACAGGAATGCTGGGGGCAAAACCTGCTGAAACCCCAATGGATTCAATCATAAAATTAGGTCAAAAGGGAGATTCACCGCCGGTTGACACTGGCAGATATTAATGATTAGTTGGTAAGCTGATATACCTATCTCATACTAGACCTGATATAACCTATCCAGTTAGTGTGGTAAGCCAATTCATGAGCAAGCCTTAAGAGGAACACATGAAAGTTATTTACAGAATTCTACAGTATCTGAAAATGACACCTAGAAAGGGTTTGTTTTTTAGGAAAAGAGAAGACAAGCACATTGAAAAATTCACAGATACAGATTGGGTTGGGTGTCCCATGGATAGAAGATCAACTTCAGGTTATTGTACCTTTGTATGGGGAAACTTGGTGACCTGGAGGAGCAAGAAGTAAGTAGTGGTTGCACGAAGTAGTGCTGAAGCAGAATATAGAGCATTAACTTTAGGAATATGTGAAGGAATGTGAATCTTTAGGTTGTTAAATGAATTGAAAGTTGAGACTAACCCTTCTATGAAAGTGTGGTGTGATAACATGGCCACTATTGGCATTGATAGAAATCCAATCCACCATAATAGAACTAAACACATTGAAATTGATAGACATTTTATTAAGGAAAAAATTGATGCGGGGATAGTTGATCTAATCTATGTCTTATCAAATTCACAAGTTGCTGACATTCTTATGAAGGCTCTGTCTAGAGTTAAGTTTGAAGAACTTAGCAGCAAGTTAGGAATGATGAATATTTATTCTCCAGCTTGAGGGGGAGTGTTAGTGGGCTCAGGCCCATTAAGGCCCTATGAATAGTAGTAGATTAGTGCTTATCCCAGTAGAATATTTTTCTGATTCTTTGGGATTATTTAGATAAGTATTTATCTTGTTTTATTCCCTAATATCTTTGTAATTAGTTTTTTTTTTATTTACTACCGTATTTGCTGATGTATTGACTTATAAATAAAAGGCTTCGATCAAATAGAAGATACGCTATTTTTGAGGTTTCAATATTTTGTTCATATATGTAATCACTCCTCCTTCAATAAAAATTAAATTTATAGTTTAAATTCTCTAAAATCTCACATGATATTATAGTCCTAAAAAGCTTGACCTATTTTGAATGGTTAAATTTGACCAACAAGAAAAATGGCCAAGTTTTGGCCAATATGAAGGATAGTCAATTATGACGAACTACAAGTGCAAAAATATATCTTACTAGAATCATATCTTTGGCTTTTCCATAAAAAAATTACAATTGCGTCTTCACCATTCCATATTGTGGGAAATACCACACACCCCATCATTGTTCTTAGAAGCCGGCAATTAGCTAAATCTTGGAATTTGGAAATCATTTGATGTCCTATGTGTCAACGCGTCCAACTACTTGTTGCCTCCATGACAACATGTGAGAGCGCGTGATGGATCACCTTTCATCACTTTTCACCCAAAATTGCATGATTCGACCTCTTTTGAAAGCCTGTCTGTATGATTGATGCACACTCATACCTGCACAATGTATTATAGCATTAGATCAAAATTGAAACTTAAAAATAATGAAGAATGGTCATTGTTACTAATGGTAGCAAACCACTTTTAAGCCATATCTAAAAAAATATGTTAGTGGTTAGAGTGAGAAAACTCTATGTTGGTGGTTACTGGTTAACGTGAGAAAACCAAGGTCTTTACCTTACAAAAAATGAGGTGAATAAGAAAAAAAATTACACCTCGCAACAAAGTAGGGTGAAGAATTAAAAAAAAAATGACTCGGAAGAAATTTTTTGACAACCATCAAATATTAAGAAATAAGATTAGCAATATTAGCTTTAAGTTATTCTTAGATTGAGGGGGAATGTTGGAGATCATGGCTTTTTTTTTTTACATAATTGTTAGTGATTTGTCTTTTAAGTATTAGTCAACTTTCATCATTATATAGCCATTACTTTTTGCTTGATTGCTAGCTGATTTTGTGGGATTAGATTGGAAGTTTGTTTTCTTTCCTCCCTTATATATGTAATCACTTTTCCTTCAATAAAAATTGAATTAAGAGTTTAAATTCTTTGAAATTCCATAACGTATGTGGTTGATGGCTTGACAAATATTTCATTTTTATGCTTAGATTTTAATTTGTAAGTTTCTATAAAAAAAATTAATTATGTAATGCTTATGGTAGTATTTATGTTTCCCTTATTTACTAATAGGCTTTGACAAGGCTATTTCAAAGAGTCATTATGGTTGTACTTTATTACTTGAATAAGTTCAAGGCCACTTTTATGTGGATCACTTTTGCTTGAGTGGTCTCACTTTCATAGGTCGTATGAACTTGTCCATTATAATATTGACTCTTTATTGACTTAGTTTGGTCCTTCATGTAATGTTGAAGTAAGTGAAGACTTGTTCACTTGTAGTGTATACACACACTTATAGCCCTAGTTCATATTATTTATATTAAATTGGATAAATTTGAATAAAGAAATTTTTATAAGAGGATCACAATTACTAAAGATAATAATAAAGGTAATTACAAGACTCTTTGATGTGATAAAAGTGGGTATTGTATTATATTCAAATGATACATGAGGAAGGTTTGTTGTATATATACAAACATGCATAAAATGGAAAAAAAGAAACATACACAAGACACCTTGTGACCACTGCTCACCATAAAGATGGACGTGACTTACCAGAAAGGCAAAGGCACTCAACTTATATGGGAAGATGTAACGTGAGTTATAAGGCTTTTAGTTAAAAGAGATTATATTACTATCTTTTTATATTCTCTTTCTTTTTTATATTACATTCCTTGTTTATGTCTAATACCTACCTAATAGTGACCCTTCATAATAAGAATGCTATAATTACATGATTTTCTATCCCACAATTTTATAGAGGTAAATATACAACTTCTTATATAGCCTCTCATGGAATTCCATGATATTCTTACACAAGAATCTTGACATTTCCTACACTCCACTTTTAGTTGGTGAATAGATGTTTTCTATTCCTAGCTTACAAATAACTTCTTGAAATGCAATAGAGTTGAGTTTCTTAGTCAGCATATTAGCAAACTAGCCTTTCTTAGGAATATGGGGAATACAAATTAAACCATTATATAGCTTCTCGTTTATGAAGTGTTTCTCCACTTCAACACACTTTTTGTTTTGTCATGTTGTATTAGGTTATGTGCTATGTTTATCATTGATTTATTATCACAATACAATTTTATTAGTCTATCACACTTAATCTTTAACTTATCCAAAATAATTTTTATCCATAGTAATTCACAAATTCCTAGTACGATGGCTCTAAATTCTACTTTAGCACTATCTCTAGCTATCATATTATGTTTTTTTTTGCTTCTCCATGTTACAAGATTGCCTCCAAAGAATGTAAAATAGCTAGTAGTGGATCTTTTATCAACTAGGAAGCCTGCATAGTTAGTATTTACGTATGCCTCTAGCTCCATCCTTGTAATCCTTTTGAATGAGATTCCACTTCTAGGATTAGCCTTTAAGGAGGGCAGTACATAGTAGGCAATTTACAAATATGTTTGTCTTGGATTATGCATGATTGACTAATCACACTTATTACATATGCTATATTAGGTTTTATATGTGAGAGGTAAATGAGTTTTTTAACTAACTTTTGGTACATTTCCTTGTCTACAGCTATATCTTCGTTACCTCTAGTCAACTTATGATTGGGAACTATTAAAGTATTTGTAGGTTTGCTTGCTATCTTCCTTATTTCCTTAAATAAATCAATCATATGTTTGTTGTGAGATAAAGATGACTTGTCTTTGATATGCCTACTTCAATTATCAAGAAATATTTCAATCTTTTTATCTCTTCTATTTCAAGTACTTTGCAGAAGCATCTTCTTAAAGCTTCTTTTTCCTTGTCACCATTCCTTATTACTAATATGTCATCAATGTACACTAAAAGGGTTATTACTACCTTTGAATTCATTTGTTTGATGATTAAAGTGCGATTTCCTTGACTTTGCTTGTATATCATCACCTTAAGAATCTCCCAAACTAGGTTTTAGGTGATTGTTTTAGGCTATTCTTAGTTTACACACTTTGTTTCCTTTATGTTATCTTTAAATCATTACAGAACATGCACGTATATCTCTTCCTCTAGGTCATCGTGAAAAAAGACATTCTTCACATCAAATTGTTAGAGATGCTAGTTGCAATTTACTGCTAAAGATAGCAATATTTTGACTTTATTCATCTTGGCCACTAGGAGAAAAGTCTCTTAATAGTCTACTTCTTTAGTTTAATTATTAATAAACTTTCACTCATATTGTTAAATTTAATATTATTAAAGTAATACTTTCTTGAACTGCTAATCTTGACTGGCTACTTCATTAATTTGACACAAAGAATGTCTTTTTGAATGATGATTTAGAAGTTTATACGGAGATTGTCCTTGAGTTTGAAATTTAGCATAGTAGGAATAAGGTGTGTAGACTTCAGAAGTCTATGGCCTTAATTAATCACTTAAAGTGTGGTTTGATAGATTCATTAACGTTGTTAGAGGATATGTGTACAATTAAGGCTAGGTTACCACAACTTGCTCAAAAAGTTTATAGGTGATTAGTTATTTTAATAGTTTATGTTGATGATATAATTGTCATTGGTGACTTTGAAGAAGAAATTAAGTTGCTAAAAAATGCTCTTGCCAACGAGTTTGAAATCAAGATGCTTAGTGATTGAAGATGTTTATAGACATGTAAGTGGCAAGATCAAAGAAAGCCGTAGTTCTCTTAAAGAAAATATACCTTGGAACTTTTGGAAGAAACTGATGTGCTAGAGTGCAAACCTACAGAAACATTTGTTGAAACCGTTTATAAATTGGGGTTCAAGGAAGATAATTCTCCTATTGACACTAAAAGATATCAAAGACCAATTAAGAAATTTATATATCTTTCTTGTACTAGACTAGACATAAGCTTTTCAATTAGTGTAGTTAATCAATATATGAACAAACCTATAAAAGAACATAGGAAAGTTGTTTATAGGATTTTGAGACACGTAAAAATGACTCCTAACAAAGTATCTACTTTAAGAAAGGAAGTGAGAGGTATTGGAATTGAGCCTCTTCTATAACTAAGAAGAGATCGACTATAGATATTTTATTTAGAATGAGGCAACCTAGTGACTTGGAGAAGCAAGAAATAGCTAGTTTTGGCTAAAAATAGTGCTAAAACCAAATATAAGGTCTTATCTCCTAGTATATGTTAAGGGCCATGGCTAAAACTTCTACTAGGAGAACTTCGAATTCCTATAAAAGCTCCTATAATGGTCTTAAATGGCAGTCATAATCAATATTGTAAAGAATCCATACAACCAAGCACGTACAGTTAGATCACATTTTATCAAGGTGAAACTTGACTCTGAAGTTATTGAACCACCTATACTCCTACTCAATTTTAGGTTGCTAATATCTTAACAAAGGGGTGTTGGTGGTCATGTGACCTATAAAATTTATTTTCCTGATTTCTCTCTGGTTTTTATTTTTCCTTCTGTTATTTCCGTGTATCTCTCCATTTATTTTTCGCACATTTATCTGCCTTATTAGAGTGTATTTCATTTGCTGATTTTGAGGGATCAGTGACTATCATTAAAGTCCCCTCATTCCCTATTTATGTATGGCCATCTTCATTTTGAATGAATAACAAATAAGAAGACCAGAACAGAGCTTTATCTCTTTTTCTCCTTCTAAAAAATCCATATCCTGCAATATTGGCAAGAGAACCATTAGCAACACAAATTTTCCTATTGCAAGCACAGAGAGTGAATGTGCTGCATTGATACGAAGAGTAGGTTATATGGTCAGTGACTCTCAATGACCCAAGAACTTAGAGTAGGTTTGAGACATTAAATCCATGAAAACCAGGAGTTTTATTTGATCCGGATAAAGAGCAAGTACCAATATTACCAGTGTTACGCGGGGGCATCTCAAGGTTTATAACAAAGCTTCTCAATTTCTTCTCTGTTAAATCGTCCTGGAATTTTCTCCTGGCTTGGCTGTGTTGTGTTAGCTTGACCCTGACCTATCCGCTGTCCAATTTCGGCAGGCTTTCCATTTAAGCAATAATTGGGATGAATGTTATGCAATTCACGCCCTAGATTGCTACTTTCAGTTATTGTGGAATCGGAGGTTACTGTCACTTCTGACGTAGTAAAACCACAACAATAGAACTAGGTAATCAAAGGTGAAAAATAGGGAAAAACAAAGGTAGAGATCTGGACAATGATGGTCCAGACAAATGACAAAATATTCGAAGCCAAAGGTGCCTGGTTCAGAACAAGTGAATAGGAAAAAAAGGAGCACGTATGCTCTGTTCAGGAACAAGCGAAACAGAGGATTGCGAAAACAAAGAAGCTTTCCTTTTTCGAATTAGAGTTTCCTCACAAGGAGTAATCAGCAATTAAGGCTGATCAACAAATTTCCCCTTGTTGAGAATGCTCTGTTTTCGGATACGTGAAACACAGGAGAAAACGCGCACACACAGGGGCAAGTTTTCCAAACGGAACTAGAGAAAAGAACGCGTGGTGATTCATAATTGAATGCCCACGAAGAAATCAACAATGAAGGCTTATGGAAAAACTCCGATGGTTGCTCAAATGCTTTGATACTATGTGATAAAAGTGGGTATTGTATTATATTCCAATGATACACGAGGAGAGCCTGTTATATATATACAGACAGGCGTTATATGGAAAAAGAATCAGAATCAGCTTCCGATTACTCTTACCCGACAGTAGACCCCTCACACTAAAAATGTTATAATTACATGGTTCTCTATCCCTCAATTTTATACAGGTAATTATACACCTTCTTAAGTAACCTTTCATGGAATCCGTGATATTCACAAACAGGAATCTTGACATTTTCCACACTTGATAATAAGGCTTAAACTCCTAACCTTTAGATAAATGATGAGATAATTATATCAATTATTCTGTATCCTTTGACATTCCCATTTAACTTGTATAACTTATATTTTTATTTTGACTAAAATATACATGATTTCTTAAATTTTAGGTTATGTACAAAATCCTCCTGAGGTTTAAAAAGTGACACTCAATCTCTCAAAACTTTTAATTTTATACAAAGAAATTCTTTCTATTAACAAAAATTATCCATCAAATCTTAGACACATAGCAAATGATATAGTTTAAAGGGTAAAATAGTAAATATCCTATCCATGCACAGTATCAATTCTTCTTGCTCAATAACACAGCTTCCTCCTTCCTTTTCTCCACTCCTTCTTCCAACTAAAAAAATGGGCAATGCTGCAAATGGAATTGATGCCAAAATTTGAACACCACCACTGATGGCACATCATTGCCAAGCTAAAAGAAGAAAATATGGAAAAGGACCAATTTCATTCAGTTTTTTTCAATCCTTGAAGAGTTTTTTTTTTTTTAAATTACAAACACTATTCAACTTAGCTTACTTATACAAGAATATTGTTTGCAATTCTTGAACAATCATTCATTGCAAAAGGGAAATTTTGGTATAGAAAGCAACAAAAATTTGTATCTTTCAAGTCCAACTTGCTTTGCAACATTTAGATTCAAAGCTTTACTAATTAACTGAATAAAGACTTGAAAATTGATGAGAGTTTAAAAATTAGCGAGCCAAAGAGTCCAGAAAATTAGAGATCTAATGATCGAGTAACTAATTATGATAACAAGAGTGTGCCGCTGATAATATGAGAGACATTTGGAGGGGCGATGGGGATTTCCAAGACCCGTCCATCAAAATACATAAAAAAAGCCAAAAATCCCTGCTGAATTATGCCATTAATTGAGTGAACTTGCTTTTGTGCTCTTTATGGGATGGGATAACGAATAAGGGGATTTGGCCTTCCTTAACACGATGGAGAACAAAAGGGAAGTGCAGGATATGTATTAGGGTTTTTGAGGAAAAAGAGTTGATACGCTATGTTTTGTGGGATGGAATATTGACTACTTTGCCTTTTAATTCATGTCAGTTGCCATAGGTCCAAGTTAGGTTTAACATAGCAATTTCCATTAGTAATTTAACGGAATTATTAGCAGAGAGAAGTTTTCTGCATAAAATTAAAAGTTTAGGTAGTTGAATGTCATTTTTTATGTCATATCAAAAAATAGAGTTCAGAAGGATCTATTTTAAAATTTTGAATGTAAAAAGTTATCTTAACATGATCTAAAATTTAGGAAAATTATGTAGATTTGACCTTTTATTTTTTGATAGGTTTTTCAACACTCTCAAACGCATTAATGTGGAACACTTATAGGTTTTGCGTTATTAAAGAACACATAGTACTCTTGGGAATGTGACTCATTTTTATTGTATTTTCGTTAAATTGATTAGTGATAATGAGTCCTGAGTGGTTGCTTTCAGCACACTGAGTTTGCTACGATGAAATGCTAACTTTGGCACATTAGAAGATACTGCACAATATTTAAGATAGAAAGCCAAGTGTGAAATGCTAACCCATGAAATTTATTTCTCAACCTTTTTTATGGTTATATTATACATAACTTTTTTGAACTTTAACTTATATGCAAATAAATCTTAATTTTTAAAACTTGACAATGAAATCCTATAAATTTTTAAATTTGTGCAAATAGCTCTTTTGCCGTTAGTTAATATGTTATTTTCTTAATTGAGTATGATAAATTAGTAATAATGAATCTCTCTAAATTTTATTTTTTATGCAGATAATTCTCTTAAATTTTGTATTATGCATAAATAACTCTTCTAATATGTCATACTTTATTAATAAAATAACGGATTAACTAATTGCAGAGGATTATTGCACAAATTTAAAAGTTTAAGGGCATCTATTGTTAAATTTTGAAGGTTAGCTAGTTATACGCACATGACTTAGAGTCTAGAAGAGTTATGTACAATTTATTCTTTTTTTTTTTCCCTAATCAAAAGAAATCTATTAAGAGAGAAATCAAGTACAGAAATGGAGGCCAATAATTCTCTTGAAAGAGGAAAGAAAACTTCAAGGCAAGAACATTAGCTCAAAAGAGCAAACCAATTCCTTTACATAACAGTCTTTACTATTAGATATTTATTCATTTAAATTCTGCTTACTTGATATATTGGCATTTGGCACAGGATTTATGTTTAACATAGGAAGTTTCTTGTGTATGCAGGGTTTAGAAGTTGAAGGAGAACTGCCGGTGGAAGTTACTTGTTATGAAGGAGTGTTCTACAATTATTTCAGTATAGGTAATTTGACCTGTACATTAGTAGAGACGTAGAGTCATGTTGGTACTAGGGTGGATTTTGGTGGAATTGGTATCATTTCCACAGTTAGTGCCTTCGTTTTGGTGTCAGGATCAACTCTTGCCACTGAAGTTACTATACAAAGAGTATACGATGTTTCAACTCAAAGGAACATTACTTCAATGCCAAATTGGTCTCTGCCTGCTATTTGTGTTTACCAGAGTAGTTTAAGAATAATGTTGCTTGCTTATCATGCATGCTGTGCACATTATAAATGTCTCAACGTTGCCTTTTAGGCCTACAATTATTTACAATGATAGCTTCAGAGAATTATGCATACTGCATCCACGCCATCAGGGTTGCACAAACTTCACCCAAATGAGAACGCCTTTGTACCTGAATTTTATGTTGTTTTTCTTTTCTTTATGTTTTTTGTGTTTTATATATATAAATAAATTTTTTGTGTCTGAATATTAAAATGGGATGGAAACCTTTTCAGATTCATCTATGAATCTCTAATATTTATTTGTGTGCGCTTTTTGAGTTTTCACGTTTAATTTTACAGGAATGGATGCCCAAGTGGCTCATGGCTTCCATAATCTACGTAATGAAAAACCTTACCTTGCAAACGGTCCAATGGCAAATAAGGTATTAAATTTCTCTATCTGTTCACTGTATGTATTAAACTTCTATAGTTTAAGTTCCTTGCTTGCTTGCTTCAGGTTACTTAATTCTATAAATCCATTTTAGGCAAGTAAGTGCTCTTTTTTTATTGCTTGAAACATAGTTTATTTCCGATCATTGTGTAGCATCAATATTAACAGCTACCAATTATTAGTGTCCCCCCAAGATATTAGTCATGCCAATACAGGATTGTGACCAAGCCCTTTTTTTTTCTATGGTTTCAGATTATCTACTCTGGTTATAGTTGCACACAGGGCTGGTTCCTAACACCTTGCACAAGTGATCCAAGTCTAAGGTAAGATATATTCCAACTAACGCAGTTTTCTCTTGTGATAAATCACCAATATATATATATATATATAGTGAGAGGATTGGTTTAATTGATCATTTCCAATAATTTCAAGAAAACATTATGCTTCTTCAAGTTCTGTGAACTCAGTAATGAAGGATAATGACAGGCCTATTAATTACTCATACTATTTCTAACACTAAAGTCTTCAAAAAACCTTTCTGGTAGTAGGGGGCTTAGAAACATTCTGCGGATGCATGTTAAAAAGGTCAATTGCTCAGAGTGGGAGCAGATACCAGTTCCTTCCAGGTACATTTCACATCATATAATTTTTGCTGCTGCATATTATAAACTGGTGAACAAGCAATTCTTTTATAAGCAGACATCATTACATCTACCACGGTCCAGTTTCAGTCTACATACGTCTTCTCTAATGGGATATCAGACGTACTCTTTTAGTTTATAGAATTCTACAATCTATATACATTAAATTTACGTGTGACTGGTAAATGTGACGTTTCAGCCTTTTTTAATGCTTCCTTTTCTGATTATCTTATTTTGTATGACAAGTTTATGATATTTTGTTTCAGTGTAAGGGCAATAGTTGCCCTGAATCTTCATAGCTATGGAAGTGGAAGAAATCCCTGGGGTAATCTGAAACCAGAGTATTTGGAAAGGGTATAGCACTCCTATTACCTGAGATAATACCATGTCGCAGTGATGATATGAAAGCATTCATTATCTCTCCGGGCTCCCTTTGGGTTGCTGGAAACTGTTTGAGAAGTTTTTCTCACCAATGCAAATATAAACAATATCACAAGCATGCAAGTTTATGCTTTCCTAAGTCTTCCTTTCCTGTACTTTATGCCTAATTTTTTGGACTATATTTGCTTATGCCTTTCCTTTTGCCTTTCATTTTCTTGGTGTTTTTATGTTTGACTATACTTCTTTGGTGATTGCCATGGTCTTCTGATAGTTACCCTGCATATAAAATTAGCATGCTTGATGAAGTTGTCAATTGTGTCATATAAATTTAAGGATGATTAACCAGAAAGGCTTGTGATGTGCTTTCAGAGAGGCTTTGTTGAAGCCCATGTCGACGATGGACTTTTGGAAATATTTGGTCTAAAGCAAGGATGGCATGCATCATTTGTCATGGTTGAACTGATCTCTGCGAAGCACATAGCTCAGGTACCATATTTTATTCTGAAACAGTTTGTTGTTAGTGTTTTGGATGAATTTCTTACTTTTTGTTTTGGGATGTAAGCAATCGATAAAATGGGGAAGGTTCTTTTGCTGGTGGTGAAAAAGATGTTAAAAGAACAATCCCTCCTGGGTAGAATGAGGCACACAGTTCAGTCATGAGCCAGATAGGGAGGAATGAGATCGTTATACTTTAACGCGGAGTAAATGCTTGTTCTCTTGATCATCAATACCGGGGGTTACCGCTTGCTAAAAAATCTTTGAAGTAGTGATGACTGATGATTGCTATAAAATCTGATTCTAGTGAAACAGCATAACGGCATTGTTGATTGATAAGGTTCTGAATGTTGAAGATGAGTTATGAGGTTATATTTACAACGGTAAATGGTAGGCGGGGATATTATTTGCACGGAAGAGACGGGAGCCAAGGGTCAGGGCTAGCACTGATGCATGGTTAACATCCTAAGTATTTAAGGGTTGAGCATATAATGCTGGTAAGGTGCAACAGTCCTTGCTATTCATGGGAATGGCAAGGACGTGGCTGAAGGGACAGGTAATTAGGAATTACAGCTCATGCAGCTCACTTATGAGAGAAAGGTGGCTCTTGTAAACAACTGATGTTGATTGCTTGAAGGGGTAAACGGGAAAAGTAACCAACAATTACGAGGACTCTCATACCTGAACCTATACCCTTCTGTGTAGGTGATAATGGAGGATACTCACACGAAGGCCCTTTCATCCAATCCTTCCAAGCCACTACCAGAAGCTATTCCCTGAAAGAGGCACCTTAAGCCCGGTCTATGTTTAAGGCTTCAGCCAATTTTCATCGTGGTGACCCCCTTGGACAGCGAATGTCCTTCATCTTTTACTCGTAAGGGTCAGAATCTTGGACCTAGGTCGAAATGACCTGTCCTTGGAGTTTCTTGCCAACGTTATCTTAAACATTTCTTTTTAATAATCCTTAATTATTGATAATTAAATCTTAAAATACTCCATTTGTCCAACTACAAACCTTAAATCTCAACTAATAATTGCATCATAAAACAATAGTAGTATCTTCTCATTCTGCAATAACCTTCCTGGAAGTGACATTGTAGGTACACATTACTTGAGTTGTTTAGTAATTTTTTAAGGGCGGTTCTGCAAGTGGAAACAGAATAGCACTTTAACTACAATAGACACGTGAAATGTGAAGGATGCATTCCAGTTTAGTACTTCTTGCTGAGTAGCTTTTCTCCATTACTGGTCTACCATATGTACACAAGATATTTCGGTTCTGCTTTCACCTTTTGGTCTGAAAAAATGCAAATCTTTTTTGGTCTGTGGTTTTACAAGCACTCCTGTTATTTCTCATACGGCAAGTGTATCGTAATTCACCTCGATGTCAATCTGAATATCGTCTACTCTGTTTCTTGGCTAACATGTAGTCATCACTATTATATTATGCCATAAAGGGGCAGGAATCACCATCATATTGGTCTAACATGTTCACTAGCTACTACTAGTGTCTCTTAGACCGTAAATGTAAAGTTGCACTTGTATGTTTCAGGCAGCAGCTATTCGACTGGAAGTGAGAGGCGGGGAGTGGAGAGATGCTTATATGCAAATGGATGGAGAACCCTGGAAGCAGCCACTGAGAACGGACTTTTCAACATTCGTGGAAATCAAGAGGGAGCCTTTCCAGTCATATATGATTAGTGGAGAGTAAATTGATTCTTCCGTGGTTGACTGTTCATTAGCTTTTGTTCATGCGAGGCATATATATATATATATATATGTAAATTACATGTATTATAGGTGTTGGAAAGGTCCTTTATATTCAAATGTTAATATTGTAACAAAATTCTTCCTGATTTATTTTATGACAGGAAAAAAAATGTAGTTTTAAAAAAATTGAGCGAGTAATATTGCCAACTATCATTGTAGGGAGGAGCAGCAAATTGTGTTGTTGAAGAGAATTTACATGGTAAGATTACGACTGTAGGAGATTACGTTATTAAGTGTATATTTTAATTAAGTTGTTTCTGGTTATTTTAATTTTTTTGTTTTAATGACGGTTTATTTTTTTTAATTATTTTTAGATAATATTTTTATGCATTTAAGATTAGCTTAAATATTATATTTTGATTAGGATAGAAGTAGCATTAAATTATGTTTTTTAGTTAGAGTAAGAATTTATTTTCCTTTTATCTTATATATATATATAGTTGCTATTTAATAAAATAAATTTGGATGATCATTAACCTTGAATTTTTACGAGCTTACAAGGCCTAAAACGAGTAAGTAATGGCACTGAACATTCAAAAAAAGAAAAGTTAGCCAACAAAATTGTCCAACCAAGCAAATCTACGCCTAAACATGGCTACCAAACGGCAAAACTGATGAATTATCCATAGAGATCATTATTTAAAATTGTCAAGTCACCCTTGACACTATACGAGAAGTCGACAGGTTCTCATGTTTATCGATGAAAAAGGAATCAAGGACTACCTATACTGCTAAGTCTACCAACCTAGAAAAGGTGATGTGAAGTACAAAATTTGATACCAGAATCCGTACGTAGTGTTTGGAGGGAAGAAAACTGAAGAGAAGAGAAAGGAGGAGGAGAGAAAGTCCATTTTACCTCGTTTGGTTTAAAATGAAAACAGAGAGAAAGAGAAAATGTGGAAGGAAAAGTTATGTGGGGCCTATCGGTTTTTTTTCTCTCCAGATATGGAGAGATTCGGGGAGAAAAGGCTCAGCCAATGTGATTGATATCTTATTTTTCTAAATTACCCCTCTAACAAATTCCTGTCCCGTGCCTCTTGCATGCCTGTCCCCCTTGAGCACCCAAATGACCTTAGGTGTTGTTGAAGTACTCTCTGCCACTGTGCTCATTTCGACCTTCGCCTCCAACCTTCATGCAACTGTATGTATTTTCGCTTCCTTCATACTCTTTGATTGCGTTGGAAGACATTTGACTCATGTTTTGTTTAGATGCGATGGATGAAAAATTCTTATTTTTTGTGTAATTTTTGTAATTTTTTTCATGTTCAGTTATTTAAAAATAACATATTCATTTATAATAACTTGATCTGTACAGAAAGAAAATATTTTTTCATATATATTTTTGGCCATTAGTGTTCTAAGATTTTGACAGGCAACGTTGCCTTACCAGGCTAACCCAATTTCTTTCCCCATATTGGATATTGTTATCTCTTTTCTTGCAACAATGCGTCTTGCCTGTCTGAAACAAAAATACCTCAAATCCTCCTAAACATTATTTTTGCATTATTTGGCTCAAAGAAAATGTTTAAGGTATTGTAAAATTAAGGTGATCTGTTCTTCTCCGATCATCAACTTAACAAACATGTTCTTCACATATATTTTATCATTATTTGTTAGTAGCTAAACTGTCCTTTCGTTTATTGTCTTTAGCAGAACTGATAATTAATATAATTGCTTATATACTCCTTCTACCCAATTGTATATACTATTGCTATAAATTAATGTTTTGTCAATTTATAAAATATACTTCTACCTACCTTGCATACTTATTCAATCAAGGAACAACCACAATAATATGGATTTCATAGAGGATGTGGAAGAAGAAATTAATGATTCTGACCTTGAGTTGAAGCAATTGATTTTGGCATCAGAAATGAAGGTTTAAAATTGACCCATTTGATAGAAGATTTGGAAACATATAGGCATAGATGTATTGTATGTCTTATATGTTTGATTTTATATGCAATTCATTTTTTGGACGAAATGTCAACAATATGAAATAAACCTATAAGGGTTAACAGCATTGATTGATATAATATGAGAAAACAGTTGATGTTTTATCTGTAAGATGAAAAAAAATTGTTGTGATATCTTACGTATGGGCCCATAAGCTTTTAAAGAGTTGTGTGATAAACTTTGACACACTAGAAGAGTTAAAGATTCACGTTGGGTAACAGTGGAAGAACAAATTGCTATATTTCTTCATATTTTAGCCCATAATGTCAAAGCCCGAACAATGTGCTTCTACTTTTATCGATCAGGGGAAACTATAAATTGCTATTTCCATAGTATTTTACGAGCAATAGTTTCTCTTAAGGATGAATTTCTTTTACAATCATCTGGATCAGAAATTCCTATCCAAATTTTTAACAGCAATAGATTTTATCCATATTTTAAGGTATGTTTTTATGTCTATTTATACTTCTACCTTCTGTACATAATGAGTTACCATTTGATAAATAAGATATATTGCTTCTAACCATGTTCACATTCTAGAATTGTGTTAGAGCTCTAGATGGAACTCATATTTGAGCAAAAGTTCCTAGAGGAGAAGTCAGACACTTTTGAGGACGAAAAAATTATTCCACACAAAATGTTTTTGCTGCATGTTCATTTGATATGAGATCTACATATGTCTTAGCTGGATGGGAAGGAATAACTTTTGATTCAAGAATATTAAAAAATGCCTTATCAAAAGACGATAATCTTATAATTCCTCAAGGTAAAAGATTCATTAATATATTTTTCATTTGTAGTGTTAGAGTGAGACTTGTATTTACTTGTCGCTAATTTATATTTTCATTTGTAGGAAAATTTTATTTAGGAGATGCTGGATTTCCGCTTATGCATGGCTTGTTAACACCTTATAGAGGAGTTCGTTATCATTTAAAGGAATATTCATCGCGGTCACCACAGAATGCGAAAGAAATTTTCAACCATCGACATGCTTCGTTACGAAATGTCATTGAAAGAATATTTGGACTTCTGAAAAAAAGATTTCCGATAATAGCTAGTGGCACTGAACCATATTATTCCTTTTAAACAATGACTGATATTGTTATTACTTGTTGTATCTTACATAATTTTTTGATGGGAGAAGATCCAGATGAGAATCTCATTGTTGAAGTTGATCGGGAGTTATTGCTTAATCGACCGAATAACATCGAAGACAATTTGAGTCATGGTCAAGAGGAAGAATATAGACATAGATCAATTTTGAGACACAGTATAGCAGGCCAGATGTGGAATGATTATCAGAATGGATTATAATTTAATAGACAATACTTTTATGAGATAATTATTACTGTATAATAACATTTGACGCATTATTGAAATATTTTATTAATATATTAAACCATTTTATTTTTCCTCATTTATTCAATTATGACAGTAAATGAATAAGATAACATATTTTATTTTCTTTAATTATTTGATGGTTCATATAACTTCTTGCTGTGCAGAAATTTGAGAATGGCCCAAAAAAAGAAGGATTCAACTAAAGACAATTTGCAATGGACTCATGAAATAGATGAAGCTTTTTTGGATGCTTTATTGGAAGAGATGATGAAAGGAAATTGTCCTGACGGTACATTTACAATGTTTGCATATGATAATATATTGCAAGTTCTCAGAAACTCTTTTGGATCCCATATTACAAAACAACATTTGAAAAATAGAAAGAAGACCTTGTCGCAACGGTTTGGTGAGCTATATGATTTATTTAATGGATTAAGTGGCTTTTCATGAAATCCTTTTACAAGAATGTTTGAAGCTGAAAGTCAGATTTGGAATGATTTGATTGAGGTAATTTAATTTTATTTCTGAATTGCATGATATATCTTAATTAATTTCATATATATGCTTATATATAATGTAATACGTTTGTTTGAAATTTCTTTTTACTTATATTTACTTAGCAAGATAATTTTTCCATTCCGTTAATATTTGCAGAGAAAACCACAAGCAAGAAAGTGGATGAATACACCGGTGCTGCACTACGATAAGTTATATGAATTATTTGCTGCAGATCGTGCAACAAGAAAATATGTTGAAAGTGCCAAAGATAAATTAAAATGCTGGGAAAGAGAATGTATTTATTTAAATGACTTTTTTGAAGGGCCAACAATGAATGAGATGGGCAGTGAAACTGACTTTAATTGGAGATACGAGACTACAAATTTAGCACCTATGGATTCTTTTAGTCCAACTTACAGTAACTCTAACCATTCAAATGGCACTCCTTCTTCCTAAGGGCAAAAGCGAAAAAAGGTTATGAATGAAAGCATGGAAGAAAAATATGAAAACATTACATTAGGTATCAAAGAACTTGTTGAAGTAATGAGAGATGACAATTCTTTACATGATAAAATTATATCATTATCTGAAAGACAAGTAACTGTTGCAGATAAATAAGCTACAATTGCTGAGAAGAGCTTGTCAATACTTGAGAAAAGTAGACCTCATTATTATAGTGAAGAAAAAGTATGGACAGAACTCGAAGAAATTGGAGTGTTTGAAGAGTATAAATTAAAATGTTATTTCTTCTTATGCAATGAAAAAAAAAGTAAATGGACATTTTTTAGAGTTCCTCATCACGTGTAGTTGAAAACATTGCTGAAGATGATGAATGATGCTGGCATTTCCTTAAGAAGTTGATGCTATTGAAATGCATTTAACTTTTGTTTAGGGACTACCGTCATTATATATTTAGCGCGGTAGTAATAGGATAGAAACTTATTGGAAATTTTGTTTACTACTAATGCATGTTTAGCATTGTAAGAATAAAATGAAGTGATTGATAACCTCTCTAAATTCATGCCTTTTCAGCGCATTTTCCTTAAGCTGGGAATGGCTTTTGGTGTATTTTTGTATATAAAGTATACTCAAAATAAGAAAATGCGCATTTTTTGATACCTAAACTTAACTGACTCAATTTTAGTTAAATTATGCAAACTTTGACCTTAGTTTAGGAATATTTTGGTATATTTATAATTTCATACTTCTTGTAGATATGATTGGGCTTCAAAGCTAATTATTGAAAATTAAAGATTGAAGTTTTGCAATATTCACCGCGACCAATTATTTTGTTAGCCGCGGCCAATTGTTGCATGGAGGAAGGAGCAAATAGGGAGCATTTCATCGCGACGAAGAATATGTTAGCCGCGGCGAACCTATGGTTTACTGAAACACTGCGTTTTGAGGCCTGACTGACTTTAGGGCTTCATATATCCAGATTTTCGACCAAGAGAAGGATCCTTGGACTTCTGGCAGCTTGGGGAGCTGGTGTGCTAGGGCTTGGAGTGTGGAAAAGGTGGTTAGAGCCAAGGATTGAAGTTTCAAAGAGATTTGAAGCCATTTCCATCAGTTTTTCTGATCTTCTCCTTCTCCTCTTCTTGTATTCTGCTATGGATTCGAATTCTTGGTGTTTTGTAAACTTGTGGCTGATTATGAGTAGCTAGTCACTTGTTCTAGGATTATTTTGAACCCTTGTATGGATTAACATTTGATTCTCTTCCACCTCCATTGATTAATGATATATATGTGCTGATTTTACTCCATTTTTAATGCTTCTGGTTGATTGGCCACCAATTAGACGTGTGTTTGCTTGAGTGATGCTTGAGAGAGCTAGCTTGAGTATTGAACTTGAGTTAAATCATGCAAGAACTTGAAATTTAGGTATTGAATGGATAGTTTTGTTGGTGAGGTAGAAATACACTCATTAACCTTGTGTAGTCAAACTTGGGTTTGAACTTAATATTGGGATTTCTTTGGTTGTACGAGAGTGTGAGCAACTAATAGAATTAAATACTTGTTTCTGACTTGAGAAAGCTTTTTCAAGTAGTATTTGATTCCTAAACTAGTACATATAGTTATTGGTCATTTTTGGTGAGAGGAGATTATTCTTGTACTATGAAATACAAGGGGGAGAGATAATCCTAGATCCCTTACATGCTTGGAGTCTAACAGGATCTCTTAACTCCCTTTATAAATTCATTTGAAAAGTTATTTTTACACTCAACTTCACTATACAATTGTTCCGCCCAACCTAGTGCAAGACATAAATTTAATGATTAATCCAATTCAACTCCAATCCTCGTGGGAACGATAATCTTTTTATACTATTTTATCACGACCCATGCACTTGCTGTATAAGTCGTTTGGCAAACAAGTTTTTGGCGCTATTGTCGGGGATTGAAAGTTGAAATTTCTTTGGTTTATCATTAAATTAGTGTTAAGAAATTACGATTGAGCTTGTATCTAAAATGGCAAATAGTTTTTATTCATTAAGTTGTATTTTCATTTTTTTGCAAGTAGTTGATACCTGCTTGGAGTGTTTTCTTTATAGGTACCTTTCTCGGATCTCGCGCATGCAAGGGTTGCATCCAGACGGTCTTAAAATCCTTCTGGATATAGAAGATATTTTTGAAAGAGTCAACCCAGAGCCCGAAGTGACTCCACAACCTGCTATGGCTAACATGGACGAAAATGATCTTTATACATTAGATGATTTTCTCAATCGAGAAGTACAGAGTTATCACTCTAGTATTCGGATGCCAGATATTCAAGCTAGAAATTTTTAGGTTAAACAAGTTATGCTTCAAATGTTGCAGATGAATGGTTTGTTTAGGGGTAATTATAATGAGGATCCCAATGTACACCTTAGCAAGTTTATTGAGGTGTGTGAGTCCTTCAAACAAAATGGAGTATCCAAGGATGCATTGAGACTGAGATTGTTTCCCATGACCTTGAAAGATAAAGCTAAGGCGTGGCTAAACTCTCTTCTAGGACAATCCATTAGCACATGGGAAGACTTAGTGGCCAGATTCAAGGCAAGGTTTATTCCTCGAGGGCGGAGAGTAACCATGAGAGGGGAAATCTTGAATTTTGAGCAACAACCTGGAGAGCTGTTTTATGAAGCATGGGAGAGGTTTAAGGAGTTGTGTAGGACATGCCCGAACCATGAAAGAAAAAGTATGTACTCATGGAAGCTTTTTGGAACGGTCTTGATGAAGATGCAAAAAGAATGCTGGATAATGCCTCTAGTGGAGGAATTGGAAAGATGAAGGTAAATGAGCCTTATAATTTGTATGATGATATGGCTTCCAACACCATGCAATATGCATCCAGTAGAAAATCATCTCAAAGAAGAGGACAATCTTCTAGTTCGTTGAATGATATTGCAGCACAGCTTGAAGCTATGAATAGAAGGTTTGACAGCTTAAGAGCTTCAAATGAAGAAACACAACCCCATGGAAATTCATGCTGTACAACCATCATCTACTATTTGTAATCACTGTGGAGAGGGACACTTGTCTGAACAATGTCATTACATATTAGAGTCTGTGAATTACATGAACAATGCTCAGTGTAGTCAACAGAACAATCCGTATTCTCAAACGTATAATCCGGGGTGGAGAAATCACCCAAACTTCTCATGGAGTCAAGGTCCAAAATTGAATCAAGCTTCTTCATCAGGTGCAAGGCTAGCTCAACCTCCTGGATTTCAGATGCCATCGAGACAAATCCTCATTAAAAAAGAAGAGTCCAAGATAGAAAAAATGTTAGCTCAGATTCTAGCTAATCAAGAAACTCAGAGGGTTGAAACAAAGGCCACTTTCTTTTTGCATGACACAACTATTAAGAACTTGAAAGTGCAAGTGGGGCAATTAGCCTCCCAAATGAATGCTATGTCAAGAGGAAATCTCCCTAGTGATACCATTCCTAATCCTAGAAGGGAGGGCAAGGATGAGTGTAAAGCCATCACCTTGAGAAGCGGTAAAGTTTTGCCAAATGCTTTTAAACCTAAGATGACACACCTTGAGGCAGAAGATGAAGGGGCCTCTTCTTCTAAAGAGGATGATGTAGAGGAACCAAAAGTGAATGACAAGGAGCATGAGAATAGGGAAGGAAAGAAGAGTGAAGGGAAGAAAATACAACCAGACACTCAGATTCCACTGCTACCCTTCCCGAGATGATTCAAGAAGCAAGATGAAGATACTCACTACAAGAAGTTCTTAGATACATTTAAGCAGCTGCATATCAATATCCCACTTCTGGAAGCTTTGGAACAGATGCCCAAATATGCAAAATTCATGAAAGATGCACTATCCAGGAAAAGAAGATTTCAAGAACATGAAGTCGTGGCATTAACAAAAAGTAGCTCTGATTTTATTAAAGAATTGCTGCAAAAGAAGGGTGATCCGAGAAGTTTCACCATTCCATGTCACATTGGAACAACTTTCACTGTTAGAGCATTATGTGATTTAGGAGCAAGCATTAATTTGATACCTTTATCCATTTTCAAGAAGCTCCAATTGGGTGAAGCAAGGCCGACCACGGTTACTTTGCAACTTGTTGATAGAAGTTTGGCGTATCCTCGGGGAATCATTGAGGATGTCTTGGTGAAAGTTGATAAGTTCATACTTTCGATGGATTTTATTGTTCTTGATTGTGAAGTTGATCGAGAGATTCCCATCATTCTCAGAAGACCCTTTTTAGCTACGGGTAAAGCTCTCATTGACGTGGAGAAAGGAGACATCACCATGAGAGTTGGTGAAGAGCAAGTGACATTCAATATGTCCAAAACTCTCAAATTTCCAGATGAGCTAGAACACTGCTTCTATCTAGATATGATAAACCATATAATTCATTATGAATCTCAACAATCTATGAAAGAAGGTAACTATGAGACACCCTCGCTACAAATTGAACAAGATGAGGAGGGAGAGAAAGAATGTGTCACTATGGTGAGTGCTGCTCCAATCATTCCTCCATCCAGGTTGAAATTTGAAACTCTAGACTTGACTTCAGATGATAGACCTCAATTAAAGCCATCCATTGTGGAGCCACCTAGATTGGAGTTAAAGACACTCCCAACGCATCTAAAATACGCCTTCTTGGGGGAATCAAATACTTTACCAGTCATCATTGCTACTAATCTAGCCATGGAGCAAGAGTGGAAGCTCTTAAAAATGCTGCAAAAACATAAGAAAGCGATGGGATGGAACATAACAGATATCAAGGGTATTAACCCTTCAGTTTGCATGCACAAAATCTTTTTGGAAGATAACTAGAGACCTTCTATAAAGCACCAACGAAGATTGAATCCCAACATGAAAGAAGTGGTGAAAAAGGAAATTCTTAAATTAGATGAGGGTATCATATATCTTATTTCAGATAGCTCTTGGGTGAGCCCAGTTCAATGTGTTCCAAAGAAAGGAGGCATGACTATAGTGGCTAACACTCAAAATGAGCTCATTCCCACCCGCACAGTGACGGGATGGAGGGTTTGTATGGATTATTGCAAACTAAACGTTGCAACCTGAAAAGACCATTTTCCTTTGCCTTTCATTGATCAGATGCTAGATAGACTAGCTGGAAAGGAGTTTTTCTATTTTCTGGATGGATATTTGGGGTACAAATAAATTGCAATTACTCTAGAAGACCAAGAGAAAACTACCTTCACATGTCCTTATGGTACCTGTGCATTCAGAAGGATGCCATTTGGCTTATGTAATGCATTGGCAACATTTCAAAGATGCATGATCTCTATATTTTTTGACATGATTGAGCATTCTATGGAGGTTTTTATGGATGATTTCTCAGTATTTGGTGACTCATTTGATGATTGTCTCCATAATTTGGATGTTGTGTTGCAACGTTGTGAAGAGACTAATTTGGTGCTTAACTGGGAGAAATGTCACTTTATGGTGCAAGAGGGTATTGTACTAGGCCATCGAGTATCCAAAGGAGGATTAGAAGTGGATAAGGCCAAGATTTCCATTATTGAGCAACTACCCTACCTACTTCGGTCAGGGGTGTGAAGAGCTTCCTTGGCCATGTCGGTTTCTATCGCTGCTTTATCAAAGACTTCTCCAAGATCACCAAACTTCTGTGTAGATTGCTTGAAAAAGAAGTTGAGTTTAAGCTCGATGATGCCTTCTTGCAAGCATTTGAAGAATTAAAAAGTAGGTTGATCTCCGCACCAATTATGATCGCACCTAATTGGAACTTGCCATTCATTATAATGTGTGATGCAAGTGACTATGCTGTTGGAGCAGTCTTAGGTCAGAAAAAGGATAAAGTTTTCCACCCCATCTACTATGCCAGCAAAACCTTGGATGAAGCCCAGGAGAATTACACCACTACCGAGAAGGAGATGCTAGCTATGGTATTTGTTTATGATAAGTTTAGGGCGTATATTGTGGGATCTAAAGTGACGATGTTCACTGACCATTCAGCCCTGAAATACCTAGTAAGCAAGAAAGATTCTAAAGCTAGATTGATTAGATGGGTGCTCTTGCTGCAAGAGTTTAACTTAGAAATTGTGGATAAAAAGGGTTGCAAAAATCAAGTGGCTAATCATCTTTCTCGGTTGAACACTGAATTTCAACCAGAATTGGCCCAGAATATTAAGGAAGCATTCCCTGATGAGCAATTGTTGAATGTTCAGCACACTCTAGATCTATGGTATGCGGACATTGTCAATTATCTGGTGTGAGGTGTGGCCCTTCCTGACCTAAAACAGCATCAATTGAAGAGGTTCTTGCATGATTCTAAGCATTATTTTTGGGATGAACCATATTTGTTTCGGTGGTGCACTGATCACATTCTAAGAAGATGCATACCAGAAGAAGAGCAGGGAGTAATCTTGCAAAGTTGACACTCCTCAGATTATGAAGGCCATTTTGGAGGAGAGAAAATAGCAGCCAAAGTCTTACAAAGTGGTTTCTACTGGCCCACTCTATTCAAAGATGCTTATACATTCGTGCTTCAGTGTGATCGATGCCAACGTGGGGGGAATATATCAAGGAGAAATGAAATGCCGCTTACAAACATGCTAGAGGTGGAATTGTTTGATGTATGGGGTATAGACTTCATGGGACATTTCCCTAATTCATTTGGAAATCAATACATTCTAGTGGCAGTAGATTATGTATCCAAATGGGTGGAAGCTGTTGCTAGTCCCACCAATGATGCAAAAACGGTGCTCAAGTTCTTAAAAAAGAATATTTTCACCTGATTTGGAGCACCAAGAGCCATTATCAGTGATGGGGATCGCATTTTTATAATAGCCAATTTCAATCCCTATTGAGAAAGTATGGAGTGAAGCATAAAGTGGCGTTAGCTTATCATCCCTAAACCAATGGACAAGCTGAGATCTCCAACTGAGAAATCAAAACCATCCTAGAGAAAACGGTATAGGTGTTAAGAAAAGATTGGTCCATAAAATTTGATGATGCATTATGGGCTTATCGGACTGCGTTCAAAACCCCAATTGGTATGTCACCGTATAAGTTAGTGTTTGGAAAAGCTTGCCATTTGCCAGTCGAGTTGGAGTATGGTGTTTATTGGGCGATCAAGAAGTTGAATCTTGACTTCAAAGCTGCGAGCGAGAAGAGACTCCTTCAACTTAATGAGTTAGATAAATTTAGACTATATGCGTATGAAAGCTTAAGAGTATATAAAGAACAGACCAAACTACTCCATGACAGAAAAAACACTCCCAAAGCATTTGAGCCGAGACAACATGTTTTATTGTACAACTCTCGTCTTAGGCTCTTTCTTGGGAAGTTGAAATCAAGGTGGTCAAATCCTTTCACGGTGGTCGAAGTTTTTCCCCATGGAGCAGTTGAGTTGGTGAGCAACTCTGGTGAAAAGTTCAAGGTGAATGGCCAATGATTAAAACACTATTGGGGAGGACATGTAGATCATCACACCTCCACTTTCCACCATGCTGATTCCAAGTGAACAATTGATGAGTCCGGCTGAAGACTATAAAGCAAGCGCTTCTTTGGAGGCAACCCAAGCTCTTCACTTTGCCCTTTTTTTTCTTGTTTTTGTAGATTTTAGTGTCTAGTAGAGTTTTATGTGTTTTCCTTTGCTTTGTAGGCTAACTTCTCAGTTGGGACCGATGGCAAAATGGAGTAATATCACTTAGGGCATTTAATTCAAGGAACATTTATGGACAAACGCTTTCAGGGAAATGCACCCATTCAAGCTATGTGCTTTCTAATATGCATAAACTCTTGTGACAGAAGTGCAATTAGATGATAATTCAAATATGATGTTTGTCTTGAATGATTGTTTCACAAGGTCATGATTACTGCTTGAATCCGGTATTGGCCCTTAGAGATTGTTGCCAAAATCATGCATGCTTAAGTTGATTTAGAGCCTTATTGAAATGATATGTGTAGAAACAAGCAAAATATTGTTGAGATTAGGTTACATGCATCTATCATGTTAATTTTGCTGTGTAAGAGAAGAAATTGCAGTAGTATGCATGAAAATAGAATTGAACCTTCTTCGCCGTGGCCAGGATATTGATTCGCCATGGCTAATCAGGTTCTGGACTTCACCAGCCAAATCCGAAGGGGATTGGCCGCGGTGAACAAATGAAATTGGCTGCGGCCAATTTCTCATGAGGGATGCCCAGTAGGTTAGCCAGTGGAATATTCGCCACGGCTAACATAATATTGGCCGCAGCTAAAAAAAGGCGAGCTCAAACCAATGGCTATTTGGCCGTGGCAAAACCATTAATTGGCTGCGGTTAAATCGCATTCACTTGCCCTCTGGTGTGCAACAGAGCCATATTGGCCGCGGCAAATAAACATTTGGCCATGGCCAAACATCAGCTGATGCCCGAAATTCCTTTGCTTTTCTTCCCATTTTACCCTCATATTTTGCCTTAAATTCCTACGGTGCCACAATGTATCTTACCAAATTTTTATGCCAGATTCATTCGGCCATTTTCCCCCTCCACTTGAATTACCTAATCTACCATTCGCTCAACCCTAAATCCCCTTTCTCCTCTCATTTTCCCCTCTTCTCTGCCGTCGCCATTTCACCTTTCTCCCCTGATTCCATCGCCATTTCTCTCCTCCTCTCTGCCGTTGCCTTTCTTCTACCCTTCCCACATCTAGCTGTCTCTCCCACGATGCCTTAGTGAGTTCCTCACCCTCTGAGACCTCTTCCTCCCTCCTCTTCGTGTTGTTCCCCCCAGCTTCCCTCATTGTTTTCGTGTTGCTTCCTTTCTATCATCAATTGTGGCTGCTGAGGGCTGTTGCTTTGTTGTACTGCTGCTTTGTGTACTAGTGTGGGCTGTGTCTATCTCAGATTTAGGTTGTATCATGCTTGCTCTGTTGTGTGTTGTTGAGTTGCTCTGTTAAATTCTACTTTCCTAGTTGCTGAATTGCCTTTGTTTTGCAGAGCTGTAATATTGAGTTGGGTAATTCCTGTTGGTATTCAATGTTGAGCTGGGAGTTTGTAATTTTTGAAAATGAATTAGTGTGCTGTTGGGCTCTAATTTGTATAGGCATGCTCAGATTATTGCTCTATTTTATTGCTCAGTTGTGTTGCTAGGCATTTAGTGTGTAGGGGGACTAAATTATTGTATCACGTTGGATTTAATAGGACACTATTCAATGTACACTATCATGATCATGAATTGGCAATTGTTTTGTAATTAGCTAGGAGTTTTGGAATGATTCTGACACTTTAGATCAAGGCACGATGGATTTAAATCAAAGTTGAGTAGGGATATCATTGGGGACCGATCAATTAATCTAGTTATTTAATTTGGCACTGAATGGCTGCTTTGTAAAATCAATTTCAACCTTTATGTTTAGTGTTGGGCATTGTGGTTAGGTAAGAAGCTAACTGTCATTTGAGATATTCTGTGGACTATCAAGTAGGTTACATGTGAGAATGCCCCTCAGTTTGTTTAGTTTGTGCTGGTCTTAGTTTTTGCATATTTCATTTCGTTGATTTTGCTTTTGTTTTTGTGCTCGTTCCCTTGTGTTTTTGGTAGTTAGCTGGGCTGGTTTCCTGTGATTTTACAGGTAGCGATGGCTCCAAAGAGATCTCGTCTGAGTGCTTTACATCAATTAGAACAAGAGTCTCCAGATGCCATTAAAGAGAGAGTCCAAAGCCATCCCATTCGTTCAGAAAGAGAATTCCCTTACATAACTGACTGGGCTTTTTGTGTGATTGCTTATCAAACCTATCACCTACGCTCCCTGATGGGTGAGAAGCCGGTGGAAATGCTGCTATCGGTAGAGAATTTTATACCCAAGCAACCATTGCAATCAGTTTGAAGTGCCGAATAAGAGGGGTTCAAGTTAACATTTCACAGGAGGTGATCCGCACATTCTACCAATTACCGGAGGTAGTTAAGTGCCGTTATGCATACTTAATGCAGCACGAAGACGAGATCCCCTTTGATGACATTGCTTTATTTTTGGATTATGAGGGGTAAGTGTTGTGGAAGATCCCTCGTGGTGGGCAGAGATATCTTGAACGGAAGAGATTATGTAGAGACGCCAAGTTTTGGCTGCATTTTGTGTCCTTCAACATTCTTCTGACCTCACATTTGAGTGATACCACATGGGAGAAGGCCCTCATAATTTACTTACTGATGAACTAACAGCCAGTGGACATTACTGCTATAATGTATCATAGCCTTGAAGCGGCCATAGCGGACCACTCTTGCTTGATTGTCTTTCCCCACTTCGTTCTTCAATGGTGCCTTCACGCGGGGGTGAAAGGTAGAGCCAATGAGGAAGTGTTCGTGGCCCCTATGCTCTTCAACTATAAAGCAATCAAATCCCCTTATAGGGCACCATAAGGCCCAGGGGCAGACCAGCCAGACCCAGATGTGATGGAGGAGGAGGCACTAATCCTGGATATTCCAGCCGAAGAAGAGTCTGGCTTTGCACCGTCGGATGACCCATGGAGGGCAAGTGTAGATAGGCGTCTAGATATGTTGATGGGAAAGGTAGATGGTATCGCTGATGATGTGACTCAGATTCGGCTTCAGCTACAACGTCTATTGCCATTCCTGACTGCTGAAACTTCTGGAGCTAGGGATGAGGAAGGCCCCAACGGGAACCGGCCTGATGAACCTTGATTTTACTTTGTCTCTTTACTGGTTTTCTGTTTTTATATTCCTATTACTTATTTTGTTGTTTAATTTTTGTTTTCATATAGTTATTTACAGTAAACTGGTGGTTATCTGGTTAGCTATAGCTTGCTTATAAATGTTGGAACTAGCTGGATTTCAATATTTTTTACTTACTGTTGGTTAAGCTTAGTTTTTAGTTGATGCTTGTCTTGTTCATATTCTGTCTTTAGCTACTGCTGTTTTAGTGAGTGCTGGTGCTATGTTCTCTTATGTAACTATCTTTTTGTGGGTGGTAGTTGTATGAGAGTTGACCCTCTTTTCTCCTATAATTGTCAATGAGGACACTATCCATTTTAAGTTTGGGGGTGAGGGTATACCTTTTTGTTGCTGAATCGGCAGGATTTTAATTTTGACGCTTAGACTTTTATTCGTAAATTACTTAATTTCTGTGTTAGGTTGCTGAATTGTCCTTTGTTTGGATTGTTTGGGTCCAATGATTGTGGGTTGCTTAGATCATATGCTTGACAGGGAATTTTGGAAGTGGTTGTTAGTGCTTGAGTCATAGATCAATGCAGTGTTTTATGATATTTTTATTCCAAAAAAAAAAATTTTGTGCACAAATGTTGGGGTATTATTTGAAAGCTTGTGTCATGGAAAAATTGCGACAAATTAGTGTATATGTTCTTTCTCAATTTGAAAACTCTAGAACCATCCTTGGAATTCCTCGAAACGATCTAATGACTTCACTTGAGTTTAAAAAATGATTTGGGCAGTAATTAAATGAGTTTGTGCCTTTCAAGCTGACCTTTGTTAATTATATTCCCCTTGAACCTACCATTTGAGCCTAATTGAAAAACCATATAAATTTTTGTTTGAATTCGTGCATTAGACTTATATCCCATAAACTTGAAAAACTATGATTCCACCTTGGACTTGAGATAATGGATTAGTGCTTGATAATTTGGAAGAGGAAGGATGCTACATTATGATAAACTTTGATAATGGATAGTCTGTAACTATTTGCACTCTAATTGTTTGTACTTCAAAAAAAAAAGTAAAAACAAAAACAAAAACAAAAATAGAATTTATTTTTCAATGAGTCTGAGTGCATTTAGATTTGGAGATAAGTTTGGGGGAGATGTAATATTTTGGAAGAACACTTGAAATGTAGAAAAGAGAATAGAGTCTTGCACAATCATCCATCTCAAGTAATTTGCATCCTCTATTATCCCTCCCTTCATTTAGCCTTTACTTGAGCCACATTACAAGCTTAAAAGTCTTAATGATTTCGGAATTCTTGTAAGGTCAAATGTACAATGGAGAGGGAAGAAAAGTTTTGGCATATGAAGTATTGTTGTTGAGGCAGTATATATATACATTGAAGTGTGGTTTTTATTCTGGACAATTGTTGGAAAATGATACCTTGACCAGCCACACACACACTTTAAAAAAAAATGTTAGAGAGCTTTGCATTGTGTTGTGAGTCTTGAAGCTTCTTACACTCCACTTTCTCCTGTCTTGCTTATCATGGGTAGTAGCTAATGAGGACTAGACCATGCAATACATAGTATTTGGGTGATTCATGAAATCTGACTACTTTTTCATTTTGTTTTACTCGAGGATGAGTAAAAGTCTAAGTTTGGGGGTGTAATAAACCTCTCTAAATTCATGCCTTTTCAGTGCATTTTCCTTAAGCTGGGAATGGCTTTTGGTGTATTTTTGTATATAAAGTATACTCAAAATAGGAAAATGCACTTTTTTTTATACCTAAACTTAACTGACTCACTTTTAGTTAAATTATGCAAACTTTGACCTTAGTTTAGGAATATTTTGGTATATTTATAATTTCATACTTTTTACAGATATGATTGGGCTTCAAAGATAATTATTGGAAATTAAAGGTTGAAGTTTTGCAATATTCGCCGCAGCCAATTATTTTTTTAGCCGCGGCCAATTGTTGCATGGAGGAAGGAGCAAACAGGGAGCATTTCGCCACGGCCAATTCATTTGTTAGCTGCAGCCAATTTGTTGATCAGAGAAGTTAGGACGCACCCGAGAGCATTTCGCTGCGGCGAACCTATGGTTTACTGAAACACTGCGTTTTGAGGCCTGACTGACTTTAGGGCTTCATATATCCAGATTTTCGACCAAGGGAAGGATCCTTGGACTTCTGGCAGCTTGGGGAGCTGGTGTGCTAGGGCTTGGAGTGTGGAAAAGGTGGTTAGAGCCAAGGATTGAAGTTTCAAAGAGATTTGAAGCCATTTCCATCAGTTTTTCTGATCTTCTCCTTCTCCTCTTCTTGTATTCTGCTATGGATTCGAATTCTTGGTGTTTTGTAAACTTGTGGCTGATTATGAGTAGCTAGTCACTTGTTCTAGGATTATTTTGAACCTTTGTATGGATTAACATTTGATTCTCCTCCACCTCCATTGATTAATGATATATATGTGCTGATTTTACTCCATTTTTAATGCTTTTGGTTAATTGGCCACCAATTAGTCGTGTGTTTGCTTGAGTGATGCTTGAGAGAGCTAGTTTGAGTATTGAACTTGAGTTAAATCATGCAAGAACTTGAAATTTAGGTATTAAATGGATAGTTTTGTTGGTGAGGTAGAAATACACTCATTAACCTTGTGTAGTCAAACTTAGGTCTGAACTTAATATTGGGATTTCTTTGGTTGTATGAGAGTGTGAGCAACTAATAGAATTAAACACTTGTTTCTGACTTGAGAAAGCTTTTTCAAGTAGTATTTGATTCCCAGACTAGTATATATAGTTGTTGGTCATTTTTGGTGAGGGAAGATTATTCTTGTGCTATGAAATACAAGGGGGAGAGATAATCCTAGATCCCTTACATGCTTAGCGTCTAACAAGATCTCTTAACTCCCTTTATAAATTCATTTGAAAAGTTATTTTTACACTCAACTTCACTATATAATTGTTCCGCTCAACCTAGTGCCAAGACATAAATTTAATGATTAATCCAATTCAACTCCAATCCTCGTAGGAACGATAATCTTTTTATACTACTTTGTCACTGCCCGTGCACTTGCGGTATAAGCCGTTTGGCGAACAGTGATGATGAGATGATTTATTTTCATTTAATGCAAAATGACCTCTTCCTGTACCACATTGTAAGTCTATTTATATTATAAGTTTTTTACTGATTGTTGTGCGTGGAGTTGAGAATGGATAAAACTAGTTGATAATATAATGGTAAGTGGTGACTACTATTTTTCGTTAAATAAGTAATGAATAATTTTTACCATGGCCACTTATGAATATTTTATATTTATGTGATATTTGCGTGAACATATTTAAAATTTTAATTATATTGACACCTCTGACAATTTAAAAAAAAAGGTGATTATATCATATTTACCAGTTCTAGAAAATTTTTATTAATGTATTTTATTTTATTCTTTGAAATACAATGAAACATATTTACCAAAAAAAAAATGTATGACTTAGGTTAAAATATGACTATTATTACAAAACGAAACTCTTACTTGTCTATACGTATGGAAAAACATTTTGCGTTGAGAATTTAAAATAATAAAATTTTAAACATGCAAAAAAATATTGTAAATCATTTTTTTTAAATTATATATTAATGTATTTTATTATGTCGAATAACACATTTTCAATTTATTGCAATAGATTAAAATTAAAATTAGATTAAAACTAAAATTTTAATTAGAACAAAATTTAAAATACAATAAGGAGGGGGATTGCCTAGGTCCAATCACTTGGTAGTTGGAAATCGTCCGACCAAAGAGCAGTCGAACATCCCAACCCAAAATCTAACTGCTCTCAGTCGGATGGGCTTTATTCAACTGCTTGGCAGTTGGACATCGTTCGACTACTATTTGGTCAAATGGTGTCCAACTGCCGAGCAGTCAGCTAGCAGTCGAACCCTCTGACTGCCAGGCAGTTGGATTAGTTGAGTCTGACTATCTTGAGTAATGAAACGCGTTTATCCTGGCAATAAGTATATATATATATATATATTATAGTATATGCCTCACATTGTTGATCTCTAATTATTATTGAAGTTATGATTTCATGTTTGATTGTTGGTTTTTGTTTATAGAAATTGGTTTTTGTTTATAGAAATATTCTTATCGTGCTTTTTAAAACACATTGGCCCTACATCATTATTACTGTACTCTTGTCATAAGATTAATATCATATTAAAAGAAACACTTAATATATAACAAAAATATTTACATTAGGTATATTCCCAGTCTAACATGTTAAACAAATACTAAATACTAGTCTTGATCATCCTCAGTCTCATCCCCTTCATCGTCTACTTTATCATCATCTATATTTGACGCACCTGAAGCACCTGAGCTTTTTTGGGATGATTCACCATGATGCTGCGAATTAATTCTTGTAACTGAGACTATAGCTCGTTGATCTATCTCTGTTGTTCTTCAAATTGACATTGATACCATTTCATTGAAATATTGATAAATTCAATTCATATCATCTTTTGTACATACTTTGAATGAGGATAAGGTGATAATTGACTTGATGATGCTTTTGGATTATAGGTATATGCCATATTAAAATCTCCCAAAATTTTATACGACATATTACCAAATTCGTAAACAAAACCTTTTTTTTTTACCATTGGCAGCCTTAACAAATGAATTTAAATTAGAGACATTATCACTTGAACTTACATAATCACCTTTTAATCTTAAATATTCATCCTGTCAACAATAATTAAAGAAAAGAATTGATATAAATATTAATCAAATAAATAAGATTGTATATATATATATGATATATGCTCACCCAAATAGCTTTTGACTTTTTATCTTTCCAAGTTTGAGTAGATTTACATTGGTGCATCTTTAAATAAATTTATGAAAAGGAAGGATCTCTGCCTAATTCCTAAGCCTATGAAACAAAATGAAGAAAGAGAAATATTCTGGCTATCAGGGGCTAAAAGGCACGAAATACATATAATGCTAACACTACATACTAATTTTTGGGCATGTTCTTCCATAGATACGGGCCCTCTTGTATGTAAAGAAACACAAGCACGATTTTTTTTTTCTTTTTCTCACTATGGGAATGAAATTTTTTGGTATCCTAGTGTGTACAAAGATCTTCCCAGATTGATGGGTTAATCCAATATGATCGTTTGCACTTATCATGTGCATGTGCAATTATGTCTTTTAAAAGAAGTTGTACATGATTTTTCCAGTTTTACCATATCTTGTGATGATGCGCTGGTTCCCAATAATAAAGTTTCTTTGCAAGCGTAATATAGATAAAACAATAAATGGTCAAAAGTTAAGAATAAGTAGATAGACTCAATAGGAAAGACAAAAAACCTGAAATTCATGAAATCATAGGTGTTGATATTCTGGTGGCACTTCACTCCAACAATTATATGGCTCGTCATATTTGCTCTTGAAAATTGTGACAATAGTATCACATATATTTTTATTATCTAGTTTAAAACTATAAAGGTGAAGAAACCATAAATTAGCAAAAAGGTATAATAAAAAAATAATACTTTTAGCACATAATATTAGAATGTATAGTAAGAGAATGATTATAAACTCGGTCCCTTCTGGCATAATCAATGTCTGAAGATGCTTTTGAGTATTAGATTGGTTGTTAGGCTGCTCATTATCAAGATCCTCCTATTCAATATTAGATGAAGTTGGCTGCGTTTCTTCAGTAGATGGTCTTCGTTGTGAGATAGTTCTTCATGTTTTCTGCCCTTTCCTAGAGGACATCCTACAATAAAATATAACTCATGCAAACAAATTTGACTCATGCAAAATTTGTATTTCAAATAAAATGGCACACTTTCTTTTTTACTTGGTGAACTTTGTGAATATTGAGCTGAATGGGAGGGATTTGAAGAGAGGGTTTCGGCGGAGTATAGAATGTTAGAAAGGAAGAGAGGCAAGAGATAGAAGATGCATTGATATGCAGAGAAATATAAAGAGGAAAGGGAGTTTGTGTACGTGTGTATGAGTGAACATAAGGTACAGTTACATGTGGGTCCATGTACCATCAAGATAAGTACGAATATAGACAAACATCAAATAATATCATATGAGGACAAATTTGTTATGTGACAAAAAATTGCATAACGTGATGTATAATATACTATGCCATCTGTAATGGCCAAAATATGCATAACATGCATGATATTATAGTAGTGTTCTTTACATGAAATTGACATAATAAAGAAAAAAGAGATAGATATTTTCGTAAAAGAACAATTATGCTATTTCATATTATGTTAACAATATCATATATATTCTTACATTTACATGCATTGATTCAGCTATTATTATTATTTTTGAAGTTGAAGCTTTATTCATTTGACGATACTCCAAAAGCTGACGCTGCATGTCAAGGATTGCATTTTCGTTGGCTTGCATTTGTGTTTGAAAATGTTTTAACTTTTCCTCAATATCAGGATGAAGTTCACCTTGTGGGTATATGGCCTCGACTACACTAGGATATTATAGAAACTCATTTGTTAGCTTGTAATTATAGTCGAAGGTTAGATCTTCTTCCACTTCATGTGCAACACTTCCTAATCCATAGATTGAACCTCCACCTTCTTTTTCTTACAGTAGCTGTTGTCCATAAAGTTGCTTCATTTGCCAGTGAAAAATTTTGTGCATTGGCTTGGTTTGAAATGCTAGTTTTCATTCTTGCATACTCTTTCTTACAAAAAAGGATAATAGAATGTTAAGTGAGAGTTGTATCTATATATTTATGGAAAAAACCTTCAGTCAAATGGAAAAAGAGTATCACACTTACAAAATTATTTTCAAATTTCTTATCCACCCAAATACCGGAAATTGGATGTTGATGTGTTCGCACATGAAGTTCCATGGGAGTTATAGGCCTTCCTAAATCCTCGCTTAAGGTAGTAGCATGATCTATAAAAGGAATATTGCCACTTGTATGTAGAGATGGACCGTCGGCAGAGTTGGAAGCCCTATTTTTCTTAGCACACTCACTCCTTTGTTTAAACTCTGTACTATTCCAATTGGCACATAAGTCATTCTAAATATGTTCATTAATCCAATCAGGATGCTTTCCTTTATCTCGTACATAATAGATCAGATCTTTCAGGCGGTGTCTTGCTTGATCTTTAAAGTTTTTGCAAATATGAAAATGTGCTTTTTCGGCCAAATATAATATTTCTGAGAATGATATTAAAAAATATCAATTATTTCTTCCACTTAAATACAATAAGCAAGAAAAATTTAGTATCGCGCATAATATTAAACTTTACCTAAAATTCCTTAAACCATAATGCTTTTATTGTGTTAGGAACTTCTTTCCATAAATCGTAAGGGCCCAAGTAATTATGTTTTATTATTGATGTTATATATTCCACGACATCATTTCCATCGGGCCTAAATCTTAATAATATATACATCAATAATATGATGAAACTATTCTTATTAAAATATTTAAACAAAAATTCATACCATGTTTCACCAACGAGATAAATAAGCTAGTGTCCTACATCAACTTCGGCACGAATATGAGAATATAACAGTACTCCATAAGTTTTATCCATCTACACAAACAGAATGGAATCAAAAGATGGAAGAAACGTATCAAACTGCACAAATGAACAACTTATTATCTTGTCATCATGAGTTGCCTCTTGCATGTAGGATGTCTTTACTGTGTGCTACCCGAATGGAAAATGTGGAAGATATCATAGCGTTATCTCTTTAGGTTCACAAGAGGTGACTCTGAAGTAGGTTCAGTGCTCAGGCCACATGATAAAAGCAGAAGATGTTGCATGTGAGGACGAAATACACGCATGTCGAGACAAAGCAAAGACTAAAGAAATATGGAGAGCATGTGAAGCCTCAGAGGATGCGGGGGGCCAAATTTGTAGGGGATAAAGACGAAGTCACTTGGAGACGAAACACTAAAAAGTAATGTGGTTTCATGGGTCAGGAGATGAATGTACCACAATTTCGCATGTGTAAAGGTAAAGATTGATGTATGTATGTATAAAATATATATAGTATATTTAATAAGTTATTGTTCACAAAAACTTTTATTGAATTACAGAATATATATTATAATTCCCCGAATAATGATATTTTTCAAAAGATATTTTATTAGTATAGCGCTAACTTAACAAAAAATGAATGAATTTTTTAACGAATCAAATAAATGTCTGATGCTGAAGTAATATACAATAAGATATTTAATTAAGTTATTGAAGATTAATAAATATAATTAACACTAATTCTGCAAAATAGAATAATTGATTGAATTCATTATATGTTAATATTACTTTAACATTATTTATTGTACAAAATTATAGATGTATGCAAATTCAAAAAAGTTATTGTATTTACATGTTGTGCTTTCTTGTGACATACTTTGTGTTTTGTTTATCAGGACGTGGTAGGAAAATAATTAATGTTACAGTGGTAATTTTGTCCAAAAAATATTTCATATTTCTTGTCCTCCGCATTTTCTGTCGTTGCATCCAAATAGGTGAGGAGAAAATATTTTCTTTTCCCTCCTCCCCCTCCCTCTTTTCTCTCCGCTTTTTTCCCCTCATCCTTTTTTTCTCTTCCATCCAAACAAAGCGTTAATGATGACTTGGTTAATTCAATGATTATTGATATAAGGAAAAATTTTCTTTTATACTAGACAACCACAAAGGTCTAGGAAGTAGTTTGGGAATTATATTCAGCAAATGAAAACTTTGTGGTCTAAAAATAAAGAAAGAAAAGGGTAAAAAAGAAAAAAGAAAAAAAGGCCCATTTAGAGAAAATGATTGACAATGCTAAAATATTAGCTCCAAGTTAAAAATACCTAACTTAAAGAAAAGTATTGAAGAATATGTTATTATGTTCCTATATTTTAATTAAGTTTCCTTTTAGTTATTTCTTTTATTTTGTTTTAATTAAGTCTTATTTGCATTTCAGCTATTCTTGGATAATGCTTCTATGCATTAAGAATTAGTTTAACTGTTCTATTTTAATTAAGATAATATTAATTTAAGTGTTCAATTTTAATTAGTATAAGATTTTTATTAAGTTAAGTCTGTTAGTTAGACTAAAAGTTTACTCTCTTTTTATCTTTTATATTACTCTTTAATAAAAAAAATTTAGAATATCATTAACTTGAACTGCTACATTAACTCATGATTGGCCTCTGATTGTTCTAAGCATCCCAGTGGACATGCTCGTTTAGATTTAGTAGTATCTTTCTTCATGTAAAACTTCATATTTCGAAGATATTTATTTATGCTTTAGATTTCCATAGATTAATTGAGTTTGCCTCATTCAAACCTCAGTTCCTTATTGCTGCTTGCCTTGGCAAAAAAAAAAAAAAAAGGGAAGAAGAAGAAGGAATTAAGAAAAACATCAACTATCTCAACTGAATCAACTATATAGGGAAAAAGAAAAAATATAAAAAGGGTAAAAACTAAAAAAGTATACAAGATTGAAATATGGCCTCATTTGGCTAATTTGTGAATTGATATCCATAAAAATTAATTATCATTATCATTATTTTAATTCTTAAACTAATTACCATTGTGTTAGTTCTTACGCTTTAAAAAACGCATCAAATAAATTTTGACGCCAACTTTGTTAACAAAGTTTTACCAAAGTTGTCTACATGCTCCAATATTTGCTCAGTTGGAACAAGGTTATGACCATTAAAAAGCTGTCATTTTTGAAGCTGGCTTATCGCAATGATGACAATGATAAGGAATATATGCAATTTTTGTCGGCAAAAAGACCATATGGGTTGGTAGTGTAGGCATGTAACTATGTCAATAGTTAATTGTCATCATGATGTATTTAATATATTTTTACTAAAAAACCTTACCTAAGTGTTATCCTAATATAATTATCATACACATCTATGTGTGTCTGCTTATCAGAATGTGGAGTGGCTTGGAAATGAAAGATTGTGTGCATGTGTAGAGTTATAGAATTTACTGTGAGCGAATACTAAGGTTGAAAAGGAAAACTTGAAGAGACCATGCCCAGTTGGTTCTTTGGAGTGCCTCTAAACTCAGAGTTGGATCTATGTTTGAGAAACCATATAGTGAGAGCAGTCAAGATGAGGATATACCAGTTGTTAATAGAGGTGTTCATTAACCTGTTAGACCCCATGGGCTCGCTCTAACTCGACTTAATCGGGCAGGGTTAGGTCGGGCAAAAAATTTAAATAGGTAGAATTTTAAATAAAATTATATTAGGTTGGGTTGAGTTACAAGTGAAGGCATGTTCTGCCTAACTTGCCCTAATAATTGCTTTTTTTAGTTATCAATATCTTACCATTTAAAATTTTTTTTAATTCTTATTTCATCTGATTCTCTCTACATGCTGCAACTTTTATTACTTACCCAAACCCTCATTACTTCTTAATTATTTTTATCATTGATGTGTATCTTTATTGATATTTCTTTTGTTGAATAATAAAAATACACATATTTACCTAATGCTAATTATACTAATATATCTTATATTTTGTTTGATAATACCAGATTATTTTTTTATTACTGATAAAAACATGAGAGTTCTAAAAGCTCATTATTTTGAAATATAGGCTTATGAGTTTGCAAAAAAATATTTTTATATTACAAATATTAGTTCATAAAAAAAAAAAGCCCAGGTGACCCTAACTCGCCTTAACCCAATATAAAACAGGGCTTGTTCCGGCAGAGCTGGGCCACGAGTATAAAAACAAGGCTGATGTTTTAATCGAGCAGGGTATTTGGCCTACTAAATATCCAGCCCGACTCTACACATAAACAGCTCTAGTTGTCAACCAAACTTTCAAACTCAAAAGACTTCAAAATGGCTGATTGTGAAAATGGCAATATAAAATCAATATAGTTTGACCAATCAGCCACAATTGTTACATCTCCAATATTCTGTTAATTTTTAAAATTTTACTTAATTTTTAATTGGTTTCTATTGGGTCCATATAATTTTTTTTTGGGTCTTTTGATTAAACTTCTGTCAATATGCTGTGTTGATTGACGTAATTAATTATGTATCATCTTAGTACTTTCAATATATATTATTCATACCAATTTACTGCGTGAATGGATTATACTCTAGTTATATCTATATATATATATGGTTGGTATGAATCATATATATATATATATGACTTTAAAATGACGTATGATTGGTTATTTCAATCTAATTTAATGTTACATTGATAAAAAGTTAAAGATAGAGTGCAAATTAAAATGTTTTGAAATTAAAGAGACGTGATTACAAACTCAAATTTTTTCTTAGTGTACGATAACCATAAGTTTCAACAATGGCAACTATAGCTTCCGTATGAGAACGATAATCGGGGGATAGTACAAATAAAGTACGGGTATTGGGTTGGGGAAAGAGATGGCCTTGTGGCAGAAAATGAGAGTATGGGCACTTTAGCTTTTCCTGATGTCTTAGGTTAGATAAATCAAACAGGACTCAGGTGAATTGTAATGTTCAGCTTACTGAGTATGCATTTCATTAAAACGTATATATACACATTCATTTGCAAGGGAATGAATAACAAAATGCCAGGTGGCTTATAAGAATCTAACAAATGAAAAGATAGATAACAATATAACACTATTTACATTAGCTGACAGAGAGGACAACGAGGCACATAAGGCACAAATATGTTAAGCTGCTCGTCACGTGGAAGAATACAAAGTCACCTAACGACTTGATGGGCTTAGCCTTATGACTTAGTGGGCTGAGTCAAAACATCTCCCTCAAATGAGCGGGGGAAACACACACCCTGAGTTTATCACCAAAAAATCAGAAGCAGTGAGAATGGGACAATGCTTTTGTAAGACAATATACTATTTGATTAGCTGAAGGTACCTAATGAATGGCAAGTTGATTAGCTAGCACTTGATCATGAATGTAATGAGCATAAATTTTAATGTGCTTTGTTTGGACATAATGTACAGGATTAGTAGCTAAAGTATTAGCACTAATATTGTCACACCATTTCATTGGAACTTGTTGAAGAGGAAATCCAACATCTTTTAATAGAGAACTTAACCAAGTGATTTCAGTAGCTAAGTTAGCTAGCGCCCTGTACTCATATTTAGTATTAGGCCTTGCTACAACATATTGCTTCTTAGAGCATCATGACATGAGAATCTCTAAAGAAAACACAATAACCAGTCATTAATCTTCTATCATTAACATAGGAGGCTCAATTTGCATTTGAGTGCCCTGTAATGTCTAAAGACTCAGAGGGCTTGATGTGAATTCCATAATAGATAGTGCTTTAAGATATCATAATATTCTCTTTATAGCTTGCCAGTGAGAAGAAGAAGGAGTCTTTAGACATTGACTCAGTTTGTTAACTAAGAAAGATATATCAAGCCTATTGTTAATTTTTTAAATACTATAACGCGCTTATTGCACTTTGAAACATTGAAGTATTCTTCTAAGGCTCACCATCATGTAATGATATTGACTTACTAGCAACCATAGACGTTGGGCAAGGAACTGCATTCAACATATATATTTTTTAGTAAATCAATTACATACTTTCCTTGACTAAGATATATCCTAGAGTCATTCCAAAAAATATTAAGACTAAGAAAATAATGTAAAGGACCAAGATCCTTTGAGAGAAAACATATTATTGAGCCACTGAATAGAGGACTAGAAATTATCAAGATTGTTTCCTATCACGAATATGCAACAATGAGAAAATTAATAACTTGTGATTGTAATTTGAGCACAACTAAAGAATTGTCCCCTATGATCTTTTGGAATCCCCAACTAAGTAGAGTGGTTTGATTCCTATCAAACTAGGCTTCGGGTGCTTGTTTAAGGCTGTAAAGAATGTTTAACAGCTTTCATATATGACGTGATCGATTAGGATTTTCAAATCCTTTTGTTGAGTCATATATAAATACTGTTTCTTGAAGGTGGCCATTTAGAAAAACATTGTTAACATCTAATTGTTTGACTTCCCAATATTGAAAGACACTGCTAATGTAAGTATTATCCAAATTGTGGAAGCTTTTGCCATAGGACTAGAGGTTTCTCCAAATTCAACTTTAGAGTCCTATTGAAATCCCTTTACCACAAACCTTGCTTTATACCTTTGCATAGTACCATTTGCATTGTAGTTAGTCTTGAAAACCCACTTGCAATCTATTACATTCAATTGATTATTGTAGAGAACAAGGGTCCAAGTGTTATATTTTATGAGAGCATTAAATTCTGCCATCATTGTCTTTCTTTAGTAGAGTGTTAAGTGTGGGACATTGCATACGCATACATACAGGACGTGAGTTATGCGATAGTTCATGGCAGCAATCTATGCATGACAGAACCCATGTTGCACATCTGAACGTGGCTTGCAACGTCTCCATTATGGTCCAAAAATTATGGGCTTCGTGAGATAATTTCCCACTTCTCAAAACATGTCATTTTCTTTAGTAATGTGATGGAATTGCCATTGAAAACTTTGCCTATAAATACAGGGGTCCCTAAGCTCGGTTAATACAATCATCTGAACATAACACTATCATAGAGTGTTAACCAGAGTTTGGAAGCATTCCCTACGACTTTCAAATGACAGAACTTCCATTAGAAAACAGAGAATTCAAGCAATGGTGGGAGGTAATATTTCGATCTATTTCTCTTGTATTGGATGTTATAAATATAATTTTATATATCCATGAAGACTAACAGTTGGTATCAGAGCCGAAAATGCCTCTGCCTTGCTAAGTTTTTTGAGCTAAAAAATGTCAAATTTTTGATGTATTTGGGTTGGTTTATGGAGCAATATTTTCATCATTTTGATATCAAAATTGGAATCTACATGAAATTCTGATGAAAATCAACTCTTGGATCACCCAAAATGGAGCTCAGAAACGCAAAAAATGACAGGGTTTTCAGTTGGGTCTGAAATAGGTTAAGTCACCCGGTGGGAGGTCAGGGACGAGTTGTACGACACGTCATTTTGTCCTTGACGTTGCTGCTGCATGTTGGTTAAAACGACATGTAGTTTAGCGTTTGGAAATAAAATGGCTTCTGTGGCATAAGGAAGATTCGAACCCCTGTCCTTCAGGATGAAGCCACAAGTCTTAACCACTAAAGCCACATTTCATTGTTGTTATGTAAAGGCAACATCTAATATATAAATACGTTGTCTTTTGTGGCATTTCCTCCATACATTTTCTTCTCCCATGATTTATATATATATATATATATTTATTTATATATATTATCTTTTGATATTAAAAAAAATTTTTTTGGCCAATATTAAATTAAAATTTAATAGTAATTTATTTATTGGCCATTTATTTTGTTTAAAATTATTAAGTACATTTTAATTTGTCCAAATTTTGGCAAAAATTATTGTGGACAAAATTAAATTAATTTTGACAATATTTAGTTATTTATTTGTCAAAATATAATTGTGAAATTAATTTTATGCCTTTAAAATTTGCCTAAATCTTGAAAAGTTAATTAATTTTAGGCAATTTTGGCATGTTTATAAATAGTAATTAATTTATAGTGTCATTTAATTTATGCCTAAATTTGCAAAAATAATTAATTTTTATTTTTAGGCAATGTTTATGGCACATTTAGATTAATTTAAAGAGAGAATATTAATTAAATTAATTAGTCATATTTTATTGATTAATTGATTAGTTATTGAAATTCTCATTTTGTGTATGCTTGTTTATGCTTTATGTTAAATTATATTCAAGCATATAATTTTATTTAGATGTCATGTGAATTGTGTATTTTTAATTTAATTAAAGTTTACCCACAGCACCTTTAAGTATTTTAAAATTATACACTAAGTGTTATAATCTCATAAAGTAAAATGACATCAAATTATAATTAATCATATTTAATATGATAATTATTATCCTAAAGGAAATTATCATATTTCATATGATTAATTAGGATGGAATAGTAAGTTTTTTCTTTTCTTGATTTACCCGCAGGAATTAAGAAAAGAATATAATTTACTAGTTTTATCATTAGTATATGAGTCTAATTAAATAAAATTTAGCCCACAGGTAATTTTATTTGTTACTAGGCTCATAATTTGAATCGACATGCATTGCATTGGCATGGCATTTAAGAATATTATTTGTCTTAAATTATTAACATAGCATGTAAATTGTACAGCTTTTCAACCTTTAAATATTTCTGATTTTCAAGTTCCTGAATTAACTGGAGATAACTATAATGTTTGGAAAGAGAAAATACTTCTCCAATTAGGGTAGATGGACGTTGATGATGCAATTAGAAAAGATGAACCTCCTAAACCCACGAATATTAGTAGTGCATCAGAAGTAAATGTTTATGAACGTTGGGAGCGATCCAATCGTCTTAGTATGATGTTCATTAAGACTAAAATATCAACTAGTATTCGTGGGTCTATTGGAGAGCATCAAAACATTTGAAGTTTGCTCAAGGCTATTGATGAACAATTCAAATCTTCGGATAAGGCCTTAACAAACACCTTAATGACAAAGTTATCATCCATGAAACTTACTGGCATAAGAGGTATGCGAGAGCACATCATGAAAATGAGGGATATAGCAGCTCAATTGAAAACACTTGAGGTTGAGATGTCAGATTCTTTTCTTGTGCACTGCATCCTGAATTCTCTACCACAACAATATGGGCATTTCAAAATCTCTTATAACACTCATAAAGAGAAGTGGTCAATCAATGAACTTTTGACCATGTGTGTACAAGAAGAAGGAAGGCTCATAGTAGAGATGGGTGAAAGTGTATACACAGTGACACAAGGAAGGAAGAAAAGAAAGGCCAAGACAAAAGGGAAGGGCAAGGTTCCCATCCCTGAGGATATTAAGAAAGAGTCCAAGTGTTTCTTTTGTAAAAAGAAAAGACACATAAAGATGGACTGTGTCAAATTCAAGGCTTGGCTTCAAAAGAAAGGTAACTCAATCTCATATTTTTGTTATGAATCTAATATGGTAGACGCTAGTAGTAACACATGGTGGATTGATTCTAGTTCAACAATTCACATCTCTAATACCTTGCAGGGCTTTCTAAACCAAAGGAAGATGGTGGGCAGTGAGCAATACATCTATTTAGGAAATAAGATGGGCTCAACTGTTGAAGCTATAGGAACATGTAGATTAGTTCTTAATTCTAGTTTTATTTTGAATTTGGAGAAGACATTTTATGTACCAAATTTTTTTAGAAATTTGATTTCAGTTTCCAAACTTGTACCATTGGGATATTGTTTTGAATTTTCAAGTAATGAATTTAAATTATTTTATAAATCTAATTTTATTGACAATGGTACACTTTGCGATGACCTATTCCAAATTCAATTATAAAATAGTAACCTTTATGACTCAATGCATGTTTCTAGTAGCATAGATATTAAGAGAAATGTTACTAATGAAGATTCTTCTATATTATGGCACCGTAGGCTTGGTCATATCTCAATAGAGAGAGTGAAAAGATTAGTAAAAGATGGAGTACTCAATACTCTTGACTTTACTGATTTTAACACTTGTATAGACTGCATTAGGGGAAAGCAGACTAACAAGACTAAGAGAAGTACTAAAAGGAGTTCTAGCATATTAGAAATCATACATATGGATATTTGTAACCCAGATTTGGACTTAAGTAGTCAAAAATACTTTATCACCTTTATTGATGACTACTCACGATATATGTATCTCTATCTGCTTAATAATAAAAATGAGGCACTAGATGCTTTTAAGATATTTAAGGCAGAAGTAGAGAAACAATGTGGTAAACATATTAAGATAGTGAGATCTGATAGAGGTGGTGAGTATTATGGTAGATACACTGAAGATGGACAAGCACCAAGTCCATTTGCTAGGTTTCTTCAAGAGCATGAGATTGTTGCCCAATACACTATGCTTGGGTTGCCTGACCAGAATGGTGAAGCTGAAAGGAGAAATCGAACATTGTTGGACATAGTGAGGAGCATGTTAGTTAGCTCCAAACTTCCTAAATTTTTGTGGACTGAAGCCTTTAAAACTGCTGTATATATTCTTAATTGGGTTCCAACCAAGGCTGTTGAAAAGACGCCATTTGAGTTATTCAAAGGTTGGAAACCGAGTTTAAGACATATGCGCGTTTGGGGATGCCCATATGAGGTTAGGGTTTACAATCCACAAGAAAAAAAGTTAGACCCTAGGACCATTAGTGGCTACTTTATTGGGTATGCTGAAAAGTCTAAACATTATAGATTTTATTATCCATCTCATAGTATTAGGATTATAGAATCAAGGAATGCAAAATTTCTTGAGAATGACTTGATCAGTGGGAGTGATCAAACTCAAAACTTAGCTTCTGAAAATGATCAGTCTAATATTCAAACTCCTACATTAAGTGATAGAATGATTGTAATTCATGCCCCTCAAGTCCAAATGGGTATTGAACAACTAATCATTCAGGATCCACAACCTATTGACATTGACCAAGTTGATCCAATTAATGAACAACCTTTAAGGACTGTTGAACAAACAGTTGAACAACATACTCCCCAAGAGAATGTTGAGTCAACATTAAGAAGGTCAACTAAGATGAGGAAGTCAGCAATTCCTAATGATTATACTGTGTATCTACAAGAATCTAATTACAATATAGGAGCTGAGAATGACCCTGAAACATTTTCACAAGCCATCAGTTGTAGAGAATCAAAGCTGTGGTACAATGCCATGAAGGAAGAGATGGATTCTATGGCGTCTAATGGAGTCTGGGATCTTGTCGAGTTATCTAATGCCTCTAAGGCCATTGGATGCAAATGGGTCTATAAAACAAAAAGGGACTCATTAGGCAATATCGAGAGATACAAAGTAAGACTCGTGGCCAAGGGATTCACTCAAAGGGAAGGAATCGATTACACAGAGACCTTTTCTCCTGTATCTAAGAAAGATTCCCTCCGTATAATAATGGCATTAGTTGTTCATTTTGACTTTGAACTACATTAGATGGATGTGAAGACAGCATTCCTCAATGGAGAACTAAATGAGGAGGTATATATGAAACAACCTGAAGGATTCCCCTTTAGTGCCAATGAACATTTGGTGTGCAAGTTAAAGAAATCCATATATGGATTGAAACAGGCCTCCCGCCAGTGGTACTTAAAATTTCATGATGTTATCTCCTCATATGGATTTGTGGAAAACGTCATGGATCAATGTATATACCAGAAGGTTAGTGGGAGTAAAATCTGTTTCCTTGTATTGTATGTGGATGACATATTGCTTGCAACCAATGATAAGGGGTTGTTATATGAGGTGAAACAATTTCTCTCTAAGAATTTTGATATGAAGGATATGGGTGAGGCATCTTATGTCATTGGCATTAAGATTCATCGAGATAGAACTCAATGTATTTTGGGTCTGTCACAAGAAACTTATATCAATAAAGTTTTGGAGAGATTTCGGATGAAAGATTGTTCACCAAGTGTAGCACCTATTGTGAAGGGTGACAAGTTCAATTTGAATCAGTGCCCGAAGAATGATTTAGAAAAGGAACAAATGCATAACATTCCATATGCTTCTGCTATTGGAAGCCTTATGTATGCTCAGGTTTGCACAAGACCTGACATAACATTTGCAGTTGGAATGTTAGGCAGATATCAGAGTAATCCAAGTATAGATCATTGGAGAGCTGCAAAGAAAGTAATGAGGTATCTTAAGGGTACCAAGAACTACATGCTGATGTATAGACGGACTGAAAAACTTGAGGTAGTTGGCTACTCAGATTTGGATTTCGCTGGATGCGTTGATTCACGGAAATCAACATCAGGCTATATTTTCATGTTAGCCACCGGAGCCGTATCTTGGAGAAGCGCAAAACAAACTTTGACTGCTACTTCTACTATGGAGGCAGAGTTCGTTTCTTGTTTTGAGGCAACTTCACATGGTGTTTGGCTTAAGGGCTTTATATCTGGGCTTAGAATTGTTGACACTATCTCTAGGCCATTAAAGATATATTGTGACAACTCAGCTACTGTTTTTCTGGCTAAGAACAACAAAAGTGGAAGTCGAAGCAAACATATCGACATTAAGTACTTAGCCATTTGCGAACGTGTCAAGGAAAATAAAGTTATTATTGAACACATTAGCACTGAGTAGATGATTGCTAATCCTTTAACAAAAGACATGCCACCAGTAATGTTTAGGGATCATGTATCTAGAATGGGACTTAATTCCACTTTTTGTTATTGATGTATATACTATATATATATATATATCATTTATAATAAAGCCTTTGTTCATTTTAAGTTGTTTTCTCATTTATGCGTATACATTAAAGTTTGAGAATAACAACATTAAGAGGACCCAGAATACGCATATGGCTTATTCATAAAGTTAGTATATAGTGGGTAAGGAAACAAAATGCATTGTGATACATGGAAGGTATTACTCACTTATAGAGGAACTATCGTTATGATTCATGCATTTATGTTTCAGTTAAATATTTAAATCTTAAGAAGCCATTATGTATAATGATTTTCAAACCAAGTGGGAGAATGTGGGATGTTGCATACGCATACATACAGGACGTGAGTTATGCGATAGTTCATGGCAGCAATCTATGCATGACAGAACCCACGTTGCACATCTGAACGTGGCTTGCAACGTCTCTATTATGGTCCGAAAATTATGGGCTTCGTGAGATAATTTCCCACTTCTCAGAACGTGTCATTTTCTTCGGTAATGTGATGGAATTGTCATTGAAAACTTTGCCTATAAATACAGGAGTCCCCAAGCTCGGTTAATACAATCATCTGAACATAACACCATCATAGAGTGTTAACCAGAGTTTGGAAGCATTCCCTGCGACTTTCAAACGACAGAACTTCCATCAGAAAACAGAGAATTCAAGCAATGGCGGGAGGTAATATTTCGATCTATTTCTCTTGTTATGATTTTATATATCCATGAAGTCTAACATTAAGAGCATCCTTTACTCTTGTAGGTTTTGCAGTGGCTTCTAATTCAGCTTGTGTATTTTAGTTTGAAAATTCCCTTTGTACTCCTTGTAACCATTTGATGACCTTGTGTTTCTTGTTATGCCTCTTGACTTTGAGAAGAAGTTTGAGCCGAATCCACATAGGTATTATTTTTAGTAATATCTATTTCCAACACTGGACCAGAGATTCCCATGTCTACAAAGCTGTAGAATAAATGGAAGTAGTAGCCTGAGACATATCAGAATGCAAAATTGCTGTAGAGGAAGCTTGAGGTAACTCTTGTAAAGTTGATGATATTTCACTCCTTTCTACTAATTTGGCCACTAAAAAAATCTTTTTAGTATTGTTATTTTATATATAGATAATCATTACTCAAAAAATCTAAAATAGAATAGAATTAAATTCTTATATTATTTTAATTAACTATATATTTAAAATGATCTAAAATAATAAAATAATTATAATATTTATTTATCTTCTAATACTGCTTTATTATGATAATTCGTACAAGAGGCAATAATGTGTAGCTTTTTGCTTTGACCCTCCACGACGGATCAAGATCATACAACGACACAGGTTTGGTGCTGCTCTTTATATTAGTTTGGGCGGCGCAAATTTTGCTTTTTTTCTTTTGTTTTTTTAATCTTAATAATCATTTTTGTTAAGTTGACAATGGAAAAACTATTTTTATTATACATTTTTTATTTTACAAAATTAAAAAAAAATATATTAAAACACATAAAAAATTAAATTATTTAAATCAAATCTAGACGGCCATGATGAAGAGTAGAGTCTACCCGGTTCACATCATACAACAATGACTTGTTATTTGTGTTTGTCTGTGTCGCCTTTTGTGATTTAAACAAGGATTAAAGCAGGAAGAACAAAATGATAGCTTTCATTTGAGTGGGGAGAACACTCCGGGCGGCTATTCTTCATTCATTACTGCTTCTCTTTCCCAAGGAAGGTTTCACAAGGGTTTTTCGAAGCATACATCCAAACACACCACATACTAAAACACAAATAAACCAGAATATCATATACTACTGCCAAACAAAGGCAAAACTTTGACAGGACAAAAAGGCTTTAAGGTTGACTGAAAATATTCCACAATCATTGCTAAGGAAGAAGATATGATTGGCCAATTATTTATGGACAGGCCAGGCCCAATGATTGGTTAAGATGGGACAAAATAATCAGACATCCAAGCAAGCCTGCTCTTCTCTTGTATCTCTTCGTTTATGTTCTGGCCTTATCCTCCACTTGGGCTGGCTTGCTTGTAGAGGTGTGACCGTCTACTTTGTTGTTCCTTACCACAATTGCATTTACAGATGGACTATTGATGATTGTGATTTATATTTTGCTAGTAATCTGATTTATTTTATGATTAAAATTATATAATTCAATTTTAAATTATAGTTCAGTTAAATTATAAATTTTGGACGAACATTATTTATTTATCAAAATATAAATAACAATAATACTTAGGTTTTTATTATTACATGTACCTAGTACGGGTTTTTATCTTTAATGAGGGTCTCTCTCGTAGCTGGTTGGAAGTTTCTCTGCCCTTGTATATTGACTTTGTAAGTGCCAAGTTCGGTCCTGCACATTATCTCACCATAGTATCCTATACGGACTAAATGAGAAATTGAAAATTTCTGCAAGAAATAAGATGGTTAAGAAGAAGAACAGCAAGTGTACAGAGATTTCCCCGGCAGTAACTCGTATGACGATTATTAGATCAACCGATTGAACAATTTGTAATCCAAAATATATTTGACGAAATAGCATTTTTAAATAAAAATAATAATATAGATAAGTTAATTTAACATTAGATATATTTGAAATCCTTTTTCATTCTCACACCTATGCTTGTTAAATTCCACAATATCTATTTCCTACACTCTTCGCAAAATAACATTTTGATTGGCAAATACTTGATGGCAAATAAGAAAAAAAAGGCAGATATGTCCCAATATTTTGAAGATTGCGTCCGCTATATCTTGTTCGCTGTATTTTATTATAAAAGGATAGCCGTTATCACTGACTTAAAAGCACAGTGTCACCATAAACTCATAATGACAATCACATAAATTATAGTAAAATAAAAAACAATGACAAAATGATTTTGCTCATTTAAATTTATACAGCTCCCAAATGCTTACAAATTATTTTCACATTCAAAGCAGACAATATCTTATAATGATAACTTTATTTTTAAACTATGATATGGTGATGATATCCATTTAACAAATCATTAGCTTAAAATATTAAACCAGCATATCATATGATACTACATAACATAAATTATAAGATGACTGGAGGGTGTGGATAGAAAACATTATTCTTTTTCATTTAGATTGGGAATTATGGATGAGAAAATAAAAAAAAAAGAAAAAAAAAAGCTTTTCTATGCTGTTAATAATGAAACTATAATATAAAACAAAATTTACATACTAGTTCATCATTATGTTTACCATTAAATTTTTTAACAAAATTATAACATATAAACAAAATATTTTGAAAACTCAGCCGTTAAAGAATTATTCACTTGATGTTTAAATGAAAAACTTGACCAAAAGTACTTTCTAGTTATGGATGAAAAGTAAAAATAAAAGAAAATAATGATTTACTAAGCATTTAATAATGAATATATGATATTATAAAACAAAATTTATGAAAAAAGCCAGTTTTCAGTTATTTGCTATTAGATTTTTTTAATAAAATTATAACATAAGAGCAAAATCTTTTGAAAACCCAATCATATAAAATTAGAATTGTAAAGTGTTATTCATTGTCATGTTTTACTCTAAGAAGCACCGATATGGGTGCATCGGGTACGACACAATATGATATGTGAGATACGACAATTTTTAAAATTTTAAAGTACGAGTATAGAAATATATATATATATATATATATTCAATAATCTAACACATTAACAACTAAATTAAACTATAAATAAGTTACAATAACATAAATAATATCACAATTTGAAAGCATAAATAAAATATTTATAATAAGTTACATTCTATACAAGCATTAATATTAGAATTTTCAATCATAATGGTCGCATTTTAGATGGCTCCCAAGATCAATGAATAAAGTATTAGACATTAGTGTATCACCTTCTTTTTTTATTTTCAATGTCTTGAAGTGTTGCCAATAAGAATCTAACCTTGTTTTTCACCTTTACAATTTACTTTGAGATTAGGATGAACACCAAATGCTGAATAATGTTTTAAGAGAATATAATGCACCTGCCACCGGAGAAGAAGACGCAACCTGCCACTTCCACTAGTCGGAGAAGACGACAGAGGAATAGAGCAGAGCTTGTCGGAAAAAATGCCACAACACAATGGGAGAAGATGATGTAGTAGGCGACGCGTGGCAATAGCACCAGAAGTAGAGGGCCTCGAGGGAGAAGTGCTGAAGCTTTCGATGGATAAAAGGGTTAAATGAGAGACAAAACAACGTTGTTCAATGCAAAACGTTTCGCCCACCATTTTGAAGCTATTTGGGAGCCATATTCTAGCCATGGTTCCAAATTGCGGGCCGCATTACAAAATGCAGCCGCAATATTGCGGATGCGGGCTAGGCCGCATCCGCATCAGCCCGCAATTACGGAGGGATTCAATATCACAAGAATGGGCTGCATCGTAACGGTGTTGAGGCCGCAATATAACGGTATCACGGATCTATTGCGGCGCATCACATAAAAGCAAAAAACACTACTAGCATCAATAGATTCAAAACAAAGCTGTCGGCTGGTCCTAGGTTTCTTCCTTTCCCAAAGAACAAAATAGAAAAGCCAACAACAGCAAAGAACAAAAGCAACCAACGGATCTGAAGTTTTGAAATCTGAAATGGTGAAATCATACCTGCAGGCTGAACCATAGCAGTTTGAAACTTGAATCTAAACTCTGAAGCCTCACAGTGGACTGGAGCTCTCTTCTTGCTCGAAACTAAAGACCCAAAGTATGTTTCTTGATTCTTAACTTATTGCTCTGTTTTTGTGATTGGCATTTTCATTTTCAGAGTCTACCTTCCATCTGAAATGCTGAGAGTGATGAGAGGAGAGGAGGAAGCCACGTTGCCATATATTTGTTTTAATATAATATATATATATTCTATGATCAGGAAAGGGGGAAGTCAGGGAGCCATGCTGCATTTATTTGTTTTAATATAATATATTCTATTATGATAAGGAGGAAGCCAGGGTCACGTACCACATACCTATTTTAATATAATATATATATATTCTATGATTTAGAATATAAACGGATCAGGAAGTCATGCGTGTTTTTTTTTAATTAATTTTTTGCTCTTTCACATTTATATTATTAATCTCACTATCTCCAATTATATATATATATATATATGTTTGTATGTATGTGTAATTTTAGATTAATTAAATAATAATTTATTTTTTTTACAAATAATATAGTATTATAAAAAAATTACATTAATACTACTTTTAAAGCACTAGTGTTATGCTGAACTTTTCTTTTTAAGATTATCTTTACACTTATATTTATCTCTTTGTAATAAGTATGTAAGTATATTTTTATATTATCTGATTTTTTTTTAAAATTTTTTCAAGTAACATTGATATTCTTGTTCAAAATAAGGATTTATTTAATTAATATTAATATTAGACATGATATATTTTATGTATATGAGATATATAATGATTATACATATTTTTAAAATAATTTATGTAACTTCAAAAAATATCACAGCCGCAGTGACCGCAACCCGCATTATAACGGCCGCAATGCCCGCAACCGCAGTAACCACAATGCAACCGCAACCGCATCCGCAACCGCAATTTAAAATCATGATTCTAGCCGTTTCAAAATGTTTCAGTACAGAAAGATATGTTTCGAAACATACAGAGACAAAAAGAAATGTCTAGGTACGTTTTATATTTGTACAGCATGCGTATCTGTACCAAATATTTATCCATATGGATATAGCTCCTGGATAGACGTATCGGTGCTTCAAAGGTTTTACTAAAACACTTATAATAAATACTTAAAACCGATACATAGGTTTGTCGGATATTCTGATTCATACAAGCACTACTTAGGCACTTATAGCTCCGAAGTCTATAATATACGTAGTCATAGTACAAACGATCATTATCTATGATGAGTGATGCTCATGTGGAATGGCGTCACTATGATCTGGAGAAAGTATCTGGTCTTCTTCATTTAGAGCAACATTACCAGTGGTAAGGGTCACATCATCTCCGTCTACAATATTACTTGCAGGGTATACTCTGGAATCGCTTCTATTTGGAGATAAAGAGCTATCTTTCCGATCCAAGTGCTTTGCAATTTGAGCCAGCTGCACTAACCAAAAAGATCTTTCTTCTGATTGAATGGTTCTCAAAGTGGACCAATAAGAGTATACAAACTTAAACAAATAGATTAAGAGTGAAATCCCTGAAGTGACCCCTGTGATGATGAAAAGCCCCCCAAAGCTGTGCACAGTAAGACTTGGACTGTTTGAAGGGATTGACCCACTTTGATCTTCAGATATGATTTCGCTTGAGAAGTACTTGTTCGTAATCCCTTCAAATTTATCTTTATCTTCAGTCACATTTAGGATTGCTCTCGAGAAATAGGACACCAGAGGAGATTTTAGTGGGAATGCCTGGACATATAAAATAGTACGTCAACGTTGGCATTTTCTAAGAAAATCGAAGGATTAAATAGATTTTGGTCTTTATTATTATAAAATTTTATTTTAATCCCACTTAATTTAAGAGTTATTGTTGTCCTTCAACATTTAACAATAATACAATTAAAAAAATTACATCTTAGTTATATTCATGCGGGAACAAAAATTGATAGTGTTACAAACTAGCTTAGATAGACGTGATTTAAGCCACATCGACTTATTGGATGACAGATAAAAATATAACATCAATTTTCATCAAATTTAGGAAGAAAATAGATAAGGGAAAGGGAGATCACGTAACTGAAAGCATAATTTCCCTTGATTATATGTTATTTCACTATATAAGCAAGTTAATTGCAATATTGTCATTGTCCAACACCGGAGATGATGGAAGACTTGGTTGCATTGATTATGTACTTTGAAGAACTAAATTGCAAATTTTGTGATAGCAAAGAAAAAAATTTCGATACAATTTTTATATCTTTGTCCGCAAGTTTCAAATAATATATATATATATATATATATAATTTGATAGCTTATTTTTACATAATTAGATCTTAAAATTTCTTTTACATATATCATATTTTTATTAAAAAAACTAATAGTAAAGATAAAAGAAACTGTGGCCATACTAAAATAGTAAAACAACTAAAAGCATATTTAAGCCAAGACTGAACTATATTGAGAGACAGAAGAACTCACAAAGCCGAATCCGTCAGTCTTGTAGGTTGGTCCAACCATAGCATACCTAGAGCCATATTTTGTAAGGAAGAGCTTCACGTAGGGGATTTCATCAAAGATAGCAGCGACCTCACCATTTGAGAGTGCTTGATGATATTCTTCACGAGTCTCATAAGGCTTCAACTTGGACTTATCCTTGAATCCTAAATGATCCATTAGAAGCATTTTGACGAAGGATTCCTTCATATACCCCACACAGTAATTATTCTTTTTTATCTCTTTCACATCGATGAATGTAGGCTGCAATCTTTGTACAGTCAACATGGAAGCCAAACTCGCTGTGTAACTTTGTGTAATGATGAACACCACAAATATCCATATAATCAGCACAAAACGCGACCAATTGTTCACTAGTCTCTCCCCTGTCACCATTAAACATAGTAAATTTTAACGATGAATATGATTGTCGACCTAGAGATAAAAGAAAAAAGGGCATACAAATGTACGAGTTTAAGAGGATTTACTGTGAGCAAAGACCAAGGTTGAGAAAGAAAACCAAAACATCGTGCCAAGTTGTTGCTGTGGGGAGCCCTGAAACTCCGTGTTTGTCCGACGTTCGTGAAGCCATATAATGATGCCTGTGAGGACGAATCCTGCAAATGTGGTCGACCAAAGACATGGACTCAAAGGCTTTAAGAAGATCCACATATTTTGTCTCTTATCGTCCTTCATCGAAACTACCATTGACACGCCTGATTCCGAATATGGCAATGTAAAATCAACATGTTCGGCACGATTAGCTACAATTGTTATGTCTCCAACTACAGCATCGTACTCCTGCCAATATTTGCTTAGACGAATCAGAGATGATGATAGCGAGAAAAACATAAAGAAAATGGAAGAGAAATTAATGAAGCTGAAGACTTCTGAGAAAGTTAATAAGGTGCCTTCTTTCGGCCTTTTTAATAGAAATATAATATGTAAATTTTTTTTAAAAAAAGACTCAATCATATAATGTTAAATGATAAAAAATATTCACTTGTTATGTTATATTTAAAGAATCTTGTAATCTATGTACTTAGATTTTTTTTCCTTTAATAGAAACTTGCCTTTTTTTCAATCTGTAGAATAAGTTCATCATAGGACCCATTACTCTCCCCATTCTTCTTCTGGAATGGGACAAACTCATAAGGAAGGGGAAAGGGTAAGGCTTTGATCACTTCGAGAAATACATCAATAGTAAAGCCAGAAATTTTTGGTGTACTAGTTGGAGATTGCCGTTCCACTTTCACAAATTCAATAAAACCCTTTCTCACTGGGACCCCCAATTCTCAACTTCGTTGGTTGATTCGTTGTATCCCCCGGCCATATTGGTTGCGTTAGTTTCTCTCTCAAATTTGACTGGATGTCATGGAATAGTCCTCTCTGTGGGCTCCAATATCCAATGATCCTCTCTTTGTGTCCCACCACATTGAATATTTCAAGCTCTGAGGGTTTGAGTTGTCCCTCAATCAAATTGAAATACCGAGAGAGGCCTTGGAATTTCGTAGCTAGGATTGTGTCTAGAAGTGTGACATTTTGGGTAGAATTTGCTAATGTAGTCTCTACCGCCATGGTTAACGCCCAAACTGTGTCATAAGCCCAAAATCCGAAGAAGGTTAAGGGGGACTCACTCGTTTTAATTGACGAAGCTTTCCATCTATTTTTGAAAATTTCAAGCCTTTTAGATTTGTCCACCATTGGCCTTACCCCCAAGACACCTTGCATAGAATCCATCACTTCTGGACCCATAGGATGTAACTCAGCGGATAGCCCTTCGGTGATAATCCACCCATACCCTTCTGTCATCATTCCAGCCTTCTTGACAGCTAAAAAAAATTTGGACCCAAGATGACCAGTCATGTGAACAAGAAATACTCTTGGTCGATTTTGCTTTAGCTTGTTAAGCTCCTCTATAATTTCGGATTCCTGAGAATTTGGATCAATGACACTTCTATATGGCACTCGTGAGTTAACATCTTCCAAGGCATCGGTGAGACATGGGATCAGACCGTTGCCGTAATCGGTATCTTCATAGATTGGGATGATTTCGCGCCATCCGTAAGCTTCAACAATGGCAGGTATAGCCTTGACCTGAGAGCAATCATCTTGTGTTGTCCTTACGAAAAATTGGCTTCGGGTTGGAGAAAGAGATGGACATGTGGCCGAAAACGAGACGATGGGTACGTGATTTTTGCGGCCAAGTTCTATTACAAACCTTGCTTGTCCTGAAGTTTGAGTTCCAATAATTGCATGCACCTTTTCATTCTTCATCAAATTAAAAGCTGCATGTGTATTAATTTCATGAATTTCATGAGCCATTAAACTAATTAATAGAGGCTCCATTAATAAAAATTGTGAATTAATATTTTGATTCTCGAAACATACATATATTTTTTTAATTTGGGCCGTCAAATTAATTTTACCTTCTCATTTCAATTAATTTTCAAAAATGTATTTCTTGTGTAATAAAATTCTCATGGTGACGTTAATAGAAATAATTATGCGACTAGACCAAAAGTTTATGTCGCTGTTAAATATTGCTTGGCTGTAACTAAAACATAAAAGAACATAAGCATCAAAATGATACATCTCCAACAAATTCAAGACATTTTATACTCTATTCTTCCACATTTCAACAACAAACTAGGTATTTAACCGCTTTATCCTTTTTTGGTTAGATCAGCGACAAGTTATTTTATTTATTTGCTACTAAGTTTGAAGTGATGAAAATAGAATACACTTTGAAAGATCAAAAAGAGAAGGTTAAATTTTTAACAACTAAATCAAAATAGCAATTCACTGCAATATATTACCTGCAGATGCTGCTCTGACGACATCATTCTCAGAATCCCTGGTTCGAAGATCAAGTCTTGTTCTGTAATGAGGATAGAGTTTATAAAAGTCATGATGCGCCATTTGTATGCAGCGCGTAGCCATACTTCCAATTGAGGAGTTCAGATCAAGAACTACCCCTACTGGTATGAGTGCCCCCTTCGCCTTTAAGGGTCCTGCCCAGAGGCATAGCAAACAAAAGCAAGGAAACCAGATGTAAAGGTGAAGGCTTTTCTGCTGGCTTGACATGGTCATTGTAGTTTGATAATTAAGCTACTCTCAACTCTCAAGTCCATAGCTTCGTCATATATATATGGTCAAGTCCAAGAAGGGGGTTTCATAATCTCTGGGTGAGACCTTGAGGGGAATCACACATGATAGACTCTAGGAAGGTCACATGTTATTCATAAACGCTTTGTCTGGTTTCCTTGAAATTTCCATGCCCACATATAATTTCCCAAATCATACGAACATGAATAGGGTGACTAAATGCCTTCAGCCTTTAATGAGAGGGCCCCTTTTGGGATTTTGACACTATCTCTTCCGTGCGAAAAACAAATTGCTACAGTGCTCAACCAAATAAATTTACCAAAAAATTAATTCTTAATATTTTATTTTATTTTTTAATAGAAATGCAAAGGTTGTTTCCTTTGCGTTTCATTAATATAATTTTTTTAAAAAAAAGGAAAATGCAGAGTTCCAACATCTGTGTTCCCTTTTATATATTTTTTATTTAAATACAGAAGGGGAACATAGAGTAAGGTATTCTGCATTTCCTTATTTTTTTTTTATTTTTTTTTCAATTTTTAATTTGTTAAGTTTTAATTTTTTTATTTTTCCTAAATTTTTTAAAAATTTTGTACTAAAATTTTAGAATGTTAGTTTTTATTAAAGATAAAAGGTTAAGAAAAAAACTATTGTCATAATAATGATACCATAAAAATAATATAACAAATTGAAAGAAAAGAAAAAGTAAATTTAAAACTTTACATATATGAACATAAAAAGAAAAGAATACTTCTAAATCAACAATAATGACTCTTTGTCCCATAATAAGGCCTTATTTTGAGTCATGGTGGTTGACATTGCACTAGCTCTTCCTCTTCTTTTTATAATTCATTGTTGTTGTCATTGCAAACTGGTCAAGGATTCAATTTCTATTGACAGTATTGAATAGGTGAGATTAATTGACTTAGGGTGAAAAATCCCTATTGTTGTTGATAAGATGATCCTTATCATCCAAAAGATGCATTGATATACTTGGCACTAAATGCAAATGGATCATTAAATAGTGTCATGAGTGGGACTTTGCTAGATTGTATAGGTTACGTCATTTGGGTGGAAAAGAATGATTCAATGTAGAGAGACTAAGAATAGTATGAGGGACTAGCATCTTTATAGTTTGTGTATTGCATGGGCAGTGCAATTGAAGAAAGACTAGTACTTCTAAAATCTATGTACTATGCAGTTGGCTTAAATAATGAAGGACTAGCACTCTTGAAATTTGTGTACTATGTGGTTAGTACAAATAAGGAAGGATCTCAACACCTTTGAAGTTTGTGTATTGTGCAGCGAAAAAATGACCTACACCTCCAAAGTCTCTTTGCATTGATGCTGAGATGTAGGAAGATGATGACAAACTTGCATGATCACTAGCTCTTGCATCATCCTCCATCAATTCCTTAGGTAAGATGAACCCTAAACTCTCTTTCCTAGACTAGCCCTTGGCTCTAGTGGCCTTGACAAATAAGGTGCAAGTGGAGCAAGTTAAGAGACTGTCATCTCTTAGTGTTCACTGAGGGTATGCAACATGGTCCTAATATCCATACTTGCCCTTTCCTTTAACTTGCCATAACCAAGTGCTAGAGTATCAATAACAACAACCCTATACAAATCCTTTAATACATCATCTTAGAGATAAAGAAAACTAGCAGTTAAATATTTAGATAATGTATATATATATATGAGGAGAAAATGCAAAGACAACAAGTATATAAAACCTTACTACCACAACATCAATGAATGGCTACAAACCTTATCATCCTTCATTTGATTTAATAGAATTCTATATTGCCACAAAGGTTCTATGGCTAGATAATAATGTTATAGGATGTGGCTCCACCTATGAGGGTAATGAGAACACATGTTAGTCAAGCTATAAGAAGTATATTAAACCCACAATAATGAATCTAGCAAAAACTATAGTTGATACTTGAAACCTAATGGTAGCCTCACAGGATAGATCTCCATAGATGGGTCAAACTATGGGGGTAACTATGGAGAGAGCCAAGGGAATCGATCCCATGCCCATAGGTATAGCAAGATTAGATTAGCCACTAATGTTTACATTCTCGTAGTGTGTAACATTGCACATCTCTCTATATAGGTGTGCGAATGATAAATCTCTAAATTATCATTTTTTAAAATTATTTTAAGAGACTTATCATATGAATACAAAATTTATTTTATGTTTTTAGTATATGAAATTAATAAATTTTAGTTAAATTAGTATTTAGTAAGTTTGATTTTTTTTTTGTTTTGAGTTCATTTTTTCTTTTAATTAAGTATAAGTATAAGTTGTATTTTGTGTTTTGTCTTTTAATTTGCATTTTTAAGTTGTTGAATTGTTTAATCTTTTTTAGTATATTATAAATAGTAATTAGATGAATTTTATGTTTTTGTAGGATTATCATTACAAAGAAATACGTTTAGAAGTTTTAAAATCCAAAGCAACAAGAGCAAAGAAATTTTTTTGAAAAAAAGGTTAAAAAGAAAAAGAAAAAAAGAAAAGAAATTTTAAAAAAAGATGACACTTAAAAGAATTGCTAAAAAAATGTAACATTACGGTGCTCTTAATCGCTTGATCGTTGCAACAACAAAAAAATTCAATAGTGTTGTAATACTTTTGAGCATTATTGTGACGCATTTTAGGAAAAAAATGTGAAATGCACCATTTTTAGTAGCATGTTTTGAGGGTTTTAAGAAAGTTTCCCATTTCTTCTAAGAAGGACACCTTTCTAAATATTTTGGAGAGGAAAAGAAAGGATTTAAAGCTTCATTTGACATGGAGAAGCTTGGATTTGAGGAAGATTCACCAATTAAATTAGTTTTTTTTTCTTTTTCCTTTACTTTTCCTTATATTTCCTTACTGATGACTCTCTAATTTTGGATGAGAAAGGGATATATTTTATGATAAATTAGGAAGGCAAAGTACTTTTCTCTTGACTAATATGGCTAAATTTGCATTCAATCAAACAAAATAAAGAAAATGTTTCAATTATAATATCTTTATCAGTTTGGGCCTCATTTTTATGATTGATTTTTATCTCAGGAGAGTAGAAGATTGTAGAAAAAAATGATAAAGAAAAGGAAGTTGAAAAGTAAAAAGACAAGTGGAACAAGTATTCTCGCTACAGTTAGAACACAATTCGCTATAGCGAGGATGTGCTTTCGCTGTAGCGAGGAAGTCACTTCGCTATAACGAAGTCGAAGTCACTTCGCTATAACGAAGTCGCGATGCATACAAATTCTAGGGAGCTCTTAGCTATAGTGCTAGTAATAGCGAGATCAACAGAAATCTGAATGCCTATGAGCTCTCGCCATAGCGAGAATCACCCCTCACCATAGCGAGGTCGGCTTCTGAAACGCACAACTTTGATTTGCGAGCTAAAAAACACAAGAGGAAGCTAGGGTTTCGTCATTCAGCAAAGAGGAGGCATTCTGGTCGACTGGGAGAGTGAGAAAACACACAAGAGGTGTTGGGGAAGCTTCATATTAATTGAGAAATCATTGATTTTGTCTAATATTCTACTGATTAGATGTTTCTACTCCATCTTCTCTTTAAGTTGATTGATTTGTTAATATGTTTGCTGAGTTTATCTGTGGATTTCAAGCTATGAGTGGCTAATTTTGTAATCCTTAGGGATTCTATGAACTTTTAAATTTTAAAAGTTATTTCCCTTTTGATTATGTTGGTTTATTGAAGATTTTAGTGCTTAATCTGAGTTAAGGTTTCATTCGATTAATTGGCCACCTCTAGTTTGATTATGGATTTTGTAGTTAGCCTTTGAAAGAAAGGAATTAATTATAGACCATTGATTAAGCAACTTAGGTTAGACATAATCTAATTTGTACTTGAGATAGAGATATACTCAAGGGTTTTAGATAGTCTAGATAAGGTCTAAACTTAATTGTATGTTAACTACTCATTTAAGACATCAAAGAGTTGAGTTGATATAAGGGTTTGAATAGATCGAAAGACATTTTTACCTAATTAGATCTTCGACTCTAAAATTGACATTAAGCCAATTAATTAAAAAGAAAAATGATTGACATTGTGTAAAAAGGGGATTAGAATTCCTAGGATGTCTTTTATTGCTTAATTTCACTTAGAACCATTTTCATTACTGTTAATTACACTTGAATTAATTTTTTAAAAAATTCAATCACAACTTGATTTGTTTAACTAAAACTAATACGAGAAATCTAATGCCTAATCACTAATTGTATCAATTCTCTAAGGGAATGACCTTGACTCATCACTTACTATTCCTATGACTTGTATACTTGCGATGTCATTATTCTGGTGAGCATCAAGTTTTTGATATCGTTGTCGGGGAATCAAGGCAATTAGTGAATAGAATTAGAGGACTTTGAGTAGTTTTAGCTTAAGTACTTAGTTTCTTTTACATTACTCTCTTGTTTATTTGTGCTTTTATTTGTTAGTGCAGTAATTTTATTAGTGATTTCTTAGTTTATTACCTTTTAGCTTCTTTAGTTTAGTTAGATTTTTGATCTGTGTTCCTTTGTTTTCACAGGTACTTTAGTTTATGCCACCTGAAACCATATCCAAGAGAACACCTAGAAAAATAAGGAATTTGACGGATATTTTGGCTGAGGGGTTTGTGTTAATTCAACCTGAGAGTAGGATAAACATTCTTACTACAAATATGGCATACGAAGACAATCAGAATCAAACTATCAAGGATTTTGTGGGAAGAACCATGAGAACTACTCAGCCCAGCATTGTAGTACCAAATTTTCAGGTGAACAACTTTGAGTTAAAGCTAGTGATGATTTCAATGCTTCAAATGAATTGGCAGTTTGGTGGTAAGTCAACAGATGATGTTAATAGACACATATTATCTTTCTTGGAAGTCTATGACTCTTTCAAACAGAATGGAGTGCCCAAGGATGTCTTAAGGCTTAGATTATTCCCTATCTCTGTCAAGGATGATGCAAAAGAATAGTTGTTAAACTTGCCGGAAGGATCTATCAACAATTACGATGACTTAGAAGCAAAGTTTAGAGCTCGCTTCATTCCAAATAACAAAATTGCTAATGCTAGACATGCTTTAATTAACTTCAAGCAATTACCGGATGAGCAACTTTATGTGGCCTGGGAGAGATATAAACATTTGATGAGACAATGTCTAAGTCATGACATGAATGAATGGGCCATTGTACAAAACTTTTGCACTAGACTCAATGCACAGTCAGACACTATGCTAGCCTCAATTCTTAATGGTAGTTATGACTAACTCCCAGTAGATGAGGTGATGAAGGTACTGGATAATCTGTCTAAAAGTTTTCTTATAGAGGGGATGAAAGATTAGCAATCCCCCAAACATCTAATACTAAAGAGGATTCTTCCGCTCAGCTAGCTGCTATTTTATCAGTATTGAACAAGCGTTTTGATCTGCTAGAATTGCAAGTGCAAAAGAAGACCACTTTGAATGCGTGTTTTACACAAGTTACTCATATGGCATGTGAGCAGTGTGGTGAGATATATATGCAAGACTAGTGCCCGATGTTCATGCAGTCAGAATCAATGAATTATATGGGAAACTTTCAAAATAGTCAAAACAACCCTTATTTAAACACCTACAACCCTGCATGGCATAATCACACAAATTTTTCTTAGGAGAATAGTCCATCACTTCATCAGTCATCATCTTCTGGAGCAAGGCCAACTCAACCGCTTGGGTTCTCTTAGGTGACAAGGCAAAATGTGCCTATTGGAGAGCCCAAAACTCATTTAGAGGATGTTTTGGCTAAGTTTATGACTACTCAAATCAAGAATAATGAAGAGCAAGCTAGCATAAATGCAAGGGTGGATTCCTCTCTTAAGAATATAGAAGCGCAAATGGGGCAGTTAGCTTCTACTGTGAATGCATTGCATCAAAGAGGCTTGCCAAGTGATACAATTGCAAATCCAAGGAGAGATGGCAAGGAAGAATGTAAAGCTGTCACTTTGAGAAGTGGTAAAGAGCTTTCTGAAGTACAAGTTCAAGTAAAGGAGCCAAACAAGGTAATTTCTAAGGGTCTGTCAGATGTTATTCAGATTGAAGATGAAGAACTTCAATAAGAAAAAGAGGAAAAGACTATTGGTTTGAATGCAAAAGACGAGGACAAGGAAGGGAAGTTTAAAGTGGAAAAGTTGAATACAACTGAAGAAAGGACAATGGTGCATCCTAAAGTGGTGCCATTGCCTCCATTTCCACAAAGATTACAAAAGAAAGTCTTTGATGAGCAGTATAAGAAGTTTTTAGACATGTTTAAGTAACTCTACATCAATATCCCCTTCTCTGAGGCTTTAGAGCAAATGCTTAAATATACTAAGTTCCTTAAGGATATGCTTAGTATAAAGAAGTGGTTCACAGAATTTGCAACGGTGGCCTTGACAAAGAAGACCACTAATATACTCAAATCCAATCTTCCAACTAAGTGTAAAGATCTTGGTTCTTTTTCTATCCCTTGCATGATTGGGGACAAATTTGAGGGTCGAGCACTTTGTGATTTAGGATCTGCTATAAACCTCATGCCATTGTCTATTTTTAGAAAGCTACAATTGGGCAAGGCCAATCTAGTAACTGTCACTTTGCAATTGGCTGATAGAAGCTTTTCTTATTTACATGGGATCATTGAAGACGTGCTAGTGAAGGTTGGCCCTTTCATTTATCCTGTTGATTTTATTGTGCTTGATATTGAAGAGGATAGAGATATCCCACTGATAGTAGGGAGGCCATTTCTAGCTACTGGTAGAGCACTCGTTGATGTACAAAAAGGGGAGATTATAATGAGGTTTGGAGACAAGCAAGTCACCTTTAGTGTCCAGAAAGCAATGAAGCATCTAGGCAGTGTAAAAGAATGTTTAAGGGTGTCTATTATTGAAGAAGTAATTTAAGAAGAATTGGATTCTTTTACTTTCACCGATCCTTTTGAAGCAATACTTGTTGGTAAATCAAGTATAGGAGAGGTGATGAAAATAGAAGTGCAAACTTAATGCATTTAGACCTGTGGCTAAGCAGAATGGGCAATTTGAATCATTGGAGCTGGCTTCACGAAAAGCTCATCCTTTCTGACTATCAATTGAGCAACCTTTAATTTTGGAGTTGAAACCTCTTCCACCGCATCTTAAATATGCTTATTTAGGGGAAGAAGAGACTTTACCAGTCATAGTCTCATCTGCATTAACACTTCTCCAAGAAAAACAAATGCTAGAAGTGTTAAAAGAGCACAAAAGGGTCATTGGTTAGACTATAGCCAATATAAAAGGGATTAGTCTAACCATTTGCATGCATAAAATTCTCTTAGAAGATGGCCATAAGAAATCAGTGGAAAATCAAAGGCGATTGAATCCTATAATGAAAGAAGTGGTCAAGAAAGATATTATCAAGTGGCTTGATGCTGGTATTATCTATCTCATATCGGATAGTGACTGGGTAAGTCCAGTGCAATGTGTCCTTAAGAAGGGAGGAATGACGGTGGTGAATAATGAGAAGGATGAAATGATTGCCACAAGAACAGTTACAGGTTGGAGAGTTTGTATGAACTACAGGAAGTTGAACACAACTACAAGAAAGGATCATTTCCCGCTTCTATTCATATTAGATGTTAGATCATCTAGTAGGAAAAGAATTCTTTTATTTCTTGGATGGCTATTATGGCTACAATCAAATTGTAATCGCTCCTGAGGATCAAGAAAAAACCACTTTCACATGTCTATATGGAACTTTCACATTTAGATAAATGTCTTTTGGATTGTATAATGCTCCTGCCACATTTCAAAGATGTATGATGTTGATTTTCTCTGACATGATTGAACATATCATGAAAGTCTTTATGGAGGACTTCTCAATGTTTGGCATCACTTTTGAAGAATGTCTAGATCATTTGATAGGAGTTTTGCAAAGATATGAGGATACCAATTTGGTTCTCAATTGGAAAAAGTGTCACTACATGGTTTGTGAAGGTATAGTGCTTGGGCATAAGGTGTCAAAAAGAGGATTGGAAGTGGATCAAACTAAGGTTTCTGTGATTGAGCAATTATCGTCACCTACTAATGTGAAAGCTGTTAGAAGTTTCTTGAGGCACGCTGGGTTCTATCGAAGATTCATCAAGGATTTCTCAAAGATAGCGAAGCCTCTATCTCAATTGCTTGAAAAGGATACACCATTCAAGTTTGATGCAATTTTCTTGAAAGCTTTTGAAGAATTTAAGCAAAGACTTATCACAGCACCCATTATAGTGGCTCTTGACTGGTCACTACTCTTTGAGGTCATGTGCGATGCAAGCGATTATGATGTTGGAGCTGTGCTTGGCTAGAGACATGGGAAGATCTTTCATCCCATTTATTATGCAAGCAAAACTCTAGCTAGAGCACAAGTAAATTACTCAACTACTGAAAAGGAAATGCTTGTTGTTGTCTTTGCTTTTGAGAAATTTAGAGTATATTTGATGGGCACTAGATTCATTGTTCATACTGATCATGTTGCTATAAGATATCTATTGTGTAAGAAAGAATCTAAACCTAGGTTGATTAGATGGGTTTTATTATTGCAAGAATTTGATGTGCAGATTGCTGATAGGAAAGGAACTGAAAACTAAGTTGCTGATCACTTATCTAGGCTTTGAATAATTCTAAGTGTGTGGATGATTAATGAGAGTTTTCCTGGTGAGTCTATATTTGCTGTGAATAGTGTGTTTATGCCTTGGTATGCTGATTATGCCAATTACTTAGTTAGTGGTATTGTGCCGGATGAATTAAAGTCTTATCAAAAGAAAAAAAAATTGCATGATATGAAATAGTTTGTGTGGGATGAACTCTTTTTGTATAAGAAGTGTGCTGACCAAATTTTGAGAAAGTGTGTGCCTCAAACTGAACAAAATGATATTTTATATGCTTGTCATGCTGCTCCTTATGGTGGTCATTTTAGTGGCCAATGTACTACATATCAAGTGTTGCAATCTGGATATTATTGGCTTACATTATTTAAAGATGCTTACTTGTTTATTTGTCGTTGTGATGCATGTCAAAGAATAGGTAACATCTCAAATAGGCATGAAATGTCCCAATCTGGTATTTTTGAGGTATAATTGTTTGATATGTGGGGCATTGATTTTATGGGGTCTTTTGTTTCATCTAGGAGCCATCAATATATATTGGTCGCTGTTGAGTATGTGAGTAAGTGGGTTGAGGCTGTAGCTTGTCATTCTAATGATGCCAATACGGTGGTGCAATTTTTCAAAAGAATATTTTTACTTGATTTGGCACACTTAGGGCAATCATTAGTGATGAAGGGACTCATTTTAATAGTAAGTTGTTCAAATGTTTGCTTGCAAAATATGAAGTCACCCATAAGATGGCATTGGCATATCACCCTTAAACCAATAGGTTGTGTGAAGTGTGCAACAGAGAAATAAAAAGAATTTTGGAAAAAACTGTGAGTCTCACTAGAAATGATTAGGCAAATAAGCTTGATGATGCTTTATGGGCATATAGGACAACTTTTAAATCTCCAATAGGTATGTCTCCTTATTAATTAGTTTTTGGCAAAACTTGTCATTTGCCTATTGAGCTAGAGCATAAAGCATTTTGGGCGGCAATAAAGAAATTGAATTTTGATATGGCTAAAGTGGGTGAGAAAAGACTAATGCAGCTACATAAGTTAGATGAGTTTAGATTGCAGACTTTTGAGAGTTCTAGAATTTACAAGGAAAGGACCAAAAGAATTTATGATAGACACATCTTATCAAGGAAGTTTGAACCTAGAGACCTTGTGTTGCTTTATAATTCTTGTTTGAAGTTGTTTCTAGGTAAGTTGAGATCCAGGTGATCTGGTCCGTTCAAAGTGGTCTCTACGACACCTTATGGGGCTATCAAAGTTAAAGATGAGAAGTTAGGAAATCAATTTAAAGTAAATGGTCAAAGGCTTAAATATTATTTAGGTGGTGAGATAGACCGACAGACAACGGTCTATAGTTTCGCTCAACCTCTTTGATTGGTTGACAAAGTCCGACTGAGGACTATAAACTAAGTGCTACTTGGGAGGCAACCCAATCTTTCTTCTTGTTCTTATGTTTGAGTTTGATGTTCTTTTTATCTTTGGTTTGATCTTCCTTTTTCTCTCTGTGTTTGGTAGGTTCGGTGTTGGTGTTGAAATGTTGGATATTCGAGAACAAGTTGTTGGTAGGAAAGGACAAGTCCAGTCATGATTTTCAAGGAATTTCTAACTATTGATTGAATTATATATTAGTTTTCTAGTAATATTGATTATTAGATTATGTTTGGTTAAAGTTTGATAGCAATGGGTTGAGTAATTACATGGTAGGAGGTGTAAATAGAGTTAGAAAGTACTTATTGGTACACTTATGTAGGGGGTTAATCAAAAACAAAAACAAAAAATCTCTTTGCTCTAATGGTTGAAATCACTTAGTAACCGGGAGTTTGCACCAAAAAGTGTGAACTTTTGCGTCAAACAGTGGTGAAACTAAGAATATGCTAGTGAGAACTTTGAGAATTTCCTTAATCTGAGTAACCGGGTGGCTTCATAATCAATGTTGTCATTCGCATCAAAAGGATCAAGAGAATTAAGGAGGAGAAATTGATTTAAAAAAAAAAGAGAATGAGAATGATTGTGCTAAAAGTAGTACTCTGTTGAACAATAAAGACCTCACTTCATGAATTCTGACGATTAAAGTTAGAGTAGATAGTTGGATTGGATCTTGAAAGTATGTTGAGGGTTTATTGAAGGTTACTTGATTGCTTCTTTAAAGAAAATTTGTCTGTGAAGCGTACAAACACTTAGAAAGCAGGAGGGTGTTGTTATGAGTACATAGGTTTCGAAATTCAATTTGAGTTTCGTTAAGCTTCTGCTTCTGACATTGGTTTCATTCTAAGTGTGGGGAAGTCTAAAATTTTGGTTGATTGTGTGTTTATTGTGGAAAAGAAGTAGTTAACAACCACATTGATTGATATTTTCTGAGAATTGTTTGAGGACAAGCAATAATCCAAGTGTGGGGGAGTTTGATAACTCCCTAATTTTGAATGAGAAAGGGATATATTTTATGATAAATTAGAGAGGCAAAGTATTTTTCTTTTGACTAATATGGCTAAATTTGCATTTAATCAAACAAAATAAAGAAATTGTTTCAATTGCAATATCTTTATCAGTTTGAGCCTCATTTTTATGATTGATTTTTATTTCAGGAGAAAGTAGAAGATTGTAAAAAGAAATGATAAAGAAAAGGAAGCTGAAAAGTAAAAAGGCAAGTGGAACAAGTATTCTCGCTACAACTAGAACACAATTCGCTATAGTGAGGATGTGCTTTCGTTGTAGCGAGAAAGTCACTTCGTCATAGCGAAGTCGCGATGCATACAAATTCTAGGGAGCTCCTAGCTATAGCGCCAGTAGTAACGAGATCAATAGAAATCTGGATGCCTATGAGCTCTCGCCATAGCGAGAATCACCCATCGCCACAGCGAGGTCGGCTTCTGAAATGCACAACTTTGATTTAGAAGCTAAAAAACGTGAGAGGAAGCTAGGGTTTTGTCATTTAGCAAAGAGGAGGCATTTTGGTCGACTGGGAGAGTGAGAAAACACACAAGAGTTGTTGGGGGAAGCTTCATATTAATCAAGAAATCATTGATTATGTCTAATATTTTACTGATTAGGTGTTTCTACTCCATCTTCTCTTCAAGTTGATGTATTTGTTAATATGTTTGCTGAGTTTGTCTGTGGATTTCAAGCTATGAGTGGATAATTTTGTAATCCTTAGGGATTCTATGAACTTTTAAACTTTAAAAGTTATTTGCCTTTTGATTATGTTGGTTTATTGAAGATTTTAGTGCTTAATCTGAGTTATGGTTTCATTCGATTGATTGGCCACCCCTAGTTTGATTATGGGTTTTGTAGTTAGCCTTTGAAAAAAGGGAATTACTTATAGACCATTGATTAAGCAACTTAGGTTGAAAATAATCTAATTTGCACTTGAGATAGAGATATACTCAAGGTCCTTATGTAGGTTAGATAAGGTCTGAGCTTAATTGTATATTAACTACTCATTTGAGACATCAAAGAGTTAAGTTGATATAGGGGTTTGAATGGATCGAAAGACATTTTTACCTAATTAGATCTTTAACTCTAAAATTGACATTAAGCCAATTAATTAAAAAGGGAAATGATTGACATTGTGTAAAAAGGGGATTAGAATTCTTAGGATGTCTTTTATTGCTTAATTTTGCTTAGAACCATTTTCATTATTGTTAATTGCACTTGAATTAATTTTCACAAAAATTCAATCACAACTTGATTTGTTTAACTAAAACTAATAGGAGAAATCTAATGCCTAATCACTAATTGTATCGATTCTCTGAGGGAACGACCTTGACTTATCACTTACTATTCCTACGGCCCGTATACTTGCAGTGTCATTATTCTGGTGAGCATCACTTACCCATTTGGTTTATGCTCTATTCTTAATGTTATTATTTCTTCTAGTTATGAACTAAACTCCATTTATTTGTAATTAATAGTATGATTTAATTACTTAATCTTTATGTCTCATGCTTCTAAATGTGTGAAAGCCATGAGATGATTTAGGTAATTTAAATAAACTTACAGAAGGGATTTTAAGACCTGATCATAGATTAAGTAGTGTGGGTTCATGAAATTCATAATATTGAATGGATTGATTTGCTTGTAGGATAAGAATATACCTATCAGACTCACATAGCTATATAAAGACCTATACTTGATTAAACCTTTGAATCAATTGTATAAGGAATTATGGATTGGTTACAGAAATACCTATAGATAATTCAAACAATACTTGTAGGTAAATTAGAGTCATAGGCTATTAATGACATTAAGAGCAAGTTGAAAAAAAAAGTAATTAGTTCATATGAAATGCTAAGAAAATCATAATCCTAAATCCTTTTACTTTCCAATTTCATTTAGAATGGTGTCTCTCATTTATTTTGTTATTTTTATATCTTTATTTTTAATTTAATTTCTTATCACCTTTTATTGTTGACTTGATTTAAATTAAGATATATAATTTTGGTACTTAATAATTATTTTAATGACAAATCCTTGTGGGAATAATACGCTATTCATCACTTTATTACTATTGTAATATGTATACTTGCATGTACACTTTTTTTTTATAAAAAAAGTAATAGCCAACACCGCTAATCCCTAGCTATATTAACTAACTTTATCAAAATCCATTAGCAAAGGGAAATACATCAGCATCACTTTATATCCAGTCTTATTTAGCATAAGGTATCCCTTGGTATGCCAGCATGAATCATTGCACATCTTTATCATCTACATTATCTAATAGGTTCATAAATGTGTTCATGAGTTAAGGAATGCTCAACCTTTGTTCATCTAGTATCCCTTGCAGTGGTATCACACCAAGCAAATCTTGGAACACAACTCACTAATCGTAGCTTGTTTGTCTTGAAACTACTTCCCCCATGTAGGGTAACCCTAGCTGGATTGCAATGTCTTATAATGTGATGGTATACTCGCCCTTGGTCAAGTAGAAGGTAAGTGTCTTTAGATTCCACCTCTCCACGAGGGTTGAAACAAGCACATCATTGAAATCAAAGTGCCTAAGTCACAACACTCTATAAAAATCGGCCTGTGTGAGGTAGGAAATGATAGTAAGCAGGGCTCAAATAAGTGATCCTCCTATGTGATTTGGTGTATGCAAAGAATTCAATCATCATATGGTAGGCAATTGTAGGGTTTATACAAGTGAGTCCACAAGCCACACAATTGTGAATTCCTTTAAAATACTAAAAAATGTGGTTATGTGTTAACTTACATGCTCTCTTGCCACATGACCTGTGAGACATGATGAGATTGCAAGTATAATAGGAAATCATCCCTTAGGCCTAGATTAATAGTGCATTGATAGCCAACCAATGTAGTTCCCTACAAGTACATACATTTATATAGATTGAAGAACTAGAATCAAATGGTTTTACATATTTACATGGCCAATTGAAATTCTATAAAGAAAGAAAAAAGCAAATCAAGTCAAAAACATCATCCAGTCATATATAGATACATTATAATCACATGTCCAACAAATCCTAAAATGCTCTCTTCACATTTTAATGGTCTATATACAATTGCATGGTTTAGGAACAATTAATTAATTGTCCACTAATAACAATGATTGCCTAGGGTGATGGGATCAACAAATGGCTTGATTATTGAATGGTTTGTCTACACAACCCACATCTTTGAGGCTCCCCTAGACCTTTTCTTCAATCTATCTCATTTTATATTTTAGACAACTTTGGTTAACTTTTCTCATAAATCGTTAAAGGGTCAAGAACTAGCCTTTGATCCATTGTTTGGGACCAATATACTTCGCCCCCTTTTTAGTCGAAACTCACTCTTGTATACCAATTCAGACATAAATTTATTTGAGGCAAGCCATAACTTTTTTCAACCTTTCAACCTTTTCAAAGTGATTTTAGAGTCAACTCTTAACATTCTCACTTTGACATACTCAAATGCCATGTTCTCATTGTTATCATAAATCCTTCTATTTGTATATATACATACCAACTCCTTCCTTTTGCTCATAATGATTCTTATGATAAGATTTGTGTATAGGCATATGGAAAAATACATGAATCTCCTTTATGTTCAAGGTATAAATATTTAATAAATTTTGTTTATGATTTCACCTACAAATATTTGTCTTCACAATTTTATATTTTTAATGTATAATTATTTAATAAATTTTGCTTATAGTTTTCACTTAAAAACATTTATCTTGAGAGTGATTTATATACACAAATCTCACTTTCTTGTAAAAGAACACTATCATGCTAACAAGATTACAACTATAATCAAGATATTACTACTATCAAATGCACCATCTATTTTTTTATGGCAATTCTACTACTTATTTGATTTGCAATTGCATGGTATGTAACCCAAAAACAACATAGAAGAAATCAAATTCCTAAATTCATAAGGGAAGAGAGAGAATGAGCATGAGATGAGTTGATGAAGTATTTTGTGGACAGTACAAAATGTTGTGATATAATATGAATGGGTCCTAAAATTCATGCATTATGAATTTTACCATATCATTATTATTATTATTGAAATATGTTTTTATTTTGTTATTATTTAATATGAGAAGAATTTTGAGAATTTATTTATACTTTTTATTTAAATCATTTTAAGGATAACATTGGAAAAAAATAATTTTTATTCATTCCAATCCATTTATTTTATAATAACTTCCAAACAATGGTTAAATGAAACCATTTCATTTCTATATAAAACTTTTAAACAATAGTACATTCCGTTATGCTCCATTCCATTATATTTTATTAATGTTTATTCTATTCTATTCTTTCCTAAACTCCCAAACATAGCTTGAGTCCCTTTTTTTTTTAGAAAAAAATTTCATATCAATGGAACCTGAAGGATGGTCCTTCACGTTCGTATTAAAAATAAAATAAAATAAATATTAAGTATCTTAGTAAAATGGTTTGGTGGCTGAGTATTGTAGTAATTTGTTTGACGCTGAAGTAACAGTATCAAAAGCCCCTTTTTGTGTGAGATTTTGTGGGAATTTAATAACATGATAGATACTAAGAACGCTACATGTTCTACATATAGATTGTCTTGTTTCCTTGAAACTTCAGTTCTTATATAATTCTCCAAATTATATGGAACGTAGATGTCTTCAGTCTTTAACGAGGGCCCATTTGTCTCCATGGACAAAAGGACAAAGTAATTAAGCTTGACTTTTTGTGGTGAAAGTTATTTGACACGGCAGTGACTTTGTAGCTATTCTTGCTTGCAGGCGGCAGATTGGTATTGTAAGGCTTAGAGAACATCTGGATGGAAAATAATAGAGGGGAAATGAAGGGAAAGAAACATTTCTCTTGATTAGAAATAAATTTGTCATAAGAAAAAAGACGGGGGGAGGATTTTCAACTAATTTTTTTAAGTTTTCCAATTTTTTCTTAATACTTTTAAGTTCTCTCGCAAATTGAAAGATTTAGGAAAATAATTTTTTAAAATAAAAGAAAGAAAAATTACCATTTAACTTACTCATGCATCGACCCCCTTCTTTTCTCGCATTCCTTTTATTTTTATTATTATTTTTTTGGATTTCTTTTTTACCAAGTGAAGAGCAATCACATTATCTCCCCATTTTAATGCAGCTCAGTTTATATGGTCAGCAAATCAATGTAGTTGCCAGTTGTTGGGTCAATGAATTAATGGGTTGCTCGATCAATCAATCGCTAGCTATTTGGACGGGAATGTTTTTGTCTTTGGTTAGGATCGCTCTCGTAGATAGCTGGAGATTCTTCTGACGATGTCAAGCAAGTTACTTTGGCTGAGTTAGTACGACTTCTGTTTTGCAAGGGAGGTAGAGAGTAATTGATTCCTCTTTATTGGGTCTTGCTAGATCTGACTCTTTTATGTTTTTCTTAATTTCTTCATTTCAATCTTTCAATGTAATATCGGGCCAAAAAACTCTGTTCCGAAGTGAAATTTAATATTTTAGTTCATAAATTTAAATTTATAAAACTTGTTGCATTTATTTTGAGCAGAATAATATTTATTTTAAGTCTATTTATGTGCTGCTATAATTAATTAATTATAGTAGATATAATCAATTTTCAAGTTGCAGAAACAATATACACAGTCAGATTTTTTTAATACATCTTTTCTTCTACTTGAATATAATTAAAGTCATTATGCTATTGCTATATAGATTGGTTGTGAAAAATTATATAATAACCCTAAATAAATAATAGAAGAGATAAAATAAAATAATAAAAAATAGTAGGGACTTGGTCATAGATATAGATCAAAAGAGTTGATTTGAATTTCTTTTTTTTAGAGGTTAATGATAACATTTTTGGGAATACTTATGTAACACCTTGAAATTTTCACTTATAATAAGTTAATAGTTAAAATAATTTAAGTGAGGAATTAAAAATAATGCTTATTAAGATGAATAAATTATTTAAAGTAGAAGACAAGGACTAGTAATTTTTAAGATAATTTTTGGAACTTGGAAAATTTTTGTAAGGGGTTATATTTGCATCAATCTTGTATTCATTTGAATACTTTTGTTTCTTAATGTTTCAATATAGACAATCAAAATCTTTGAGGTTTATTATTTCACTTCCGATGTCTCAAAATATTTTTTCTTCCTAATATCTTGTTTTGATGATGGAAAAGTTAAACTAAAATTAAAGCTTTAACAACTTGTTTAGTATATAGAAAATTAAAAATGAAAACGTAATGGTAAGAAGCGTAATTTTAGAAATAAAAAATGATTTTCTTGCCTTTATTTTAAAAAAATTTATAAAAAAGATATATTTTGTTGAGTAATAATTATAAAAATATAATAGATATTATACAAAACTTTCTCTTTTCCTTTCTTTTTCCCTTTCCAACTCCCTACCAAATAAGCCGTAGGTTGAGTATATTGGGTATATTGATAACTGTAGATGCTAATTGAGTGGCTAAATGCTTGCTTCTCTTTTCTTACCATTGTTGTTCCTATAGAGTGCTAGTGGATGTTTGGATAAGCTACCTATAAGCCTGCATTTTCGAAGTTCAACTCCATAAGGTAAGTTTTAAATCTCCACTAGTGGTGTTACTACCAAGAAATGGGAATAGTTGCTTATTTAAAGTGTAATGTTGGAAGGAAGGATTTACAAAGTTGGGATATGAAATTCTAAAGTATGAACCTATGACCTTTAAGCACAAATGAATTAGGGAACTCTATTGGTTAGGAGTCATTTGATAAATAAATTTGTGTGAGATTAGAGGTGGCATGTATGCTAAATATAATATCTATACTCATTTTATGTTGGAAACTAAATAACAATAGGCAATCATTAGTCTAAGTGCTATAAATCAAAGTAGTAAGGAGCTGTCACTCTCTTGGTAAGTTACTGTATTGAATTCAACAAAAATTCTAGTTAACTTCAAGCAAACATGATGGATGATTTTAATGAAGTCACTACAAAAAAATTGACTTTTAAGTTGCCGCTGAAAGCCAAAATGTCACCACTAGTAAGTTCTAATAACGCTAATACTTTTTAGCCATGACAAAAATGTCACCATTAAAAGTTAACACTACAAATATATAGTAACGACTATAGTCACCACTAAAACTTATTACAATTTAAGTGAAACAGATGTCGCCACTAAATGAAAAGGCTTTAACGGCAACATAGATTGTCACTATAAGTACATATTTAGTGACAACAGTTTGTTGTGGGTAAAAATAATTAATGCACCACTAAAATCGGTGCTATATATATTTAGCAACAATTTATTGCTGTGGGTAAAAATTAATGCCATTTGTCACTATAAGAAAACCATTAGCAGCAACATTTGTTGCGGGTGAAAATGAATCAGCAACATAGTCATGGTCGCCACTAAAGATTTTTAGTGATGACATGTGGTCGCCACTAAAATTAATTAGTAACATAATCATGGTCACCATTAAAGATTTTTAGTGGCGACATGTTGTTGTCACTAAAAATACTTAAGGATGATATTATACTTGTTACTAAAAGTATTTAGTAACAAGAAATTATGGTTACTAAAAGTGATGGCATTTTTTGTAGCAATTAAGTTTTAGCAGCAACATTTGGTGTTGCAATAAAGCTTTAGTCGCAATTATTTTATTTTTTATACTAAAAATAGGCCTTTTAGTGTCAAAATTTATTGCCGCTAAAGGTAAGATATATATATATTTTAAAATGAATAATGTACATTGAAACTAAATTAACATGGAAGAAAATTAAAACAAAAATAAGAAGCAAAAAGTTATATATATATATATATATATGTTAATTGACATGTTCAAGAGGCTTTAATTTCTTAATATTACATATCATAATTAGTATTATAATTATAAATGCTCTCATAATGTCCTACATGTCAGAACCTATATTGAAATATCTATTAGATCACAAAATGATGGCATAAATTGATACATTAAAATGGCCATCAACAAAAAAACACAAGTCCACCTTTTCTTCACCTAGTTTATCTACAAGAGGAGTCATTGGTCGAAGCATTCTGTCCCTATTGATAAAAAATAACATTAATCATATACTGTTATTGTTTATAAGTACCTGTTTATAAAAAATAACATAACATTAAGGTAGAAAATCATTTATAAGTACCTGTTGCATGGTGGCCATAAGGCTAGCCAATTGAGCTTGAATCTCTTACTAAACCATTTTGCATTTTAGCCCACTCTTCTTAAAGCTCTTTTATATCTCAGCTTGCATTTCCTCCCGTAACCTTTCCCGCTCTTCTTGTAATTTTCTCTCCATTTTAGCTTGCATTTGTTCTATCCTTTTTGAAACCCTCAAATCTGTAATACCTTATATTTCTAGCTCATTTCACAATATTTCTATCATTTACATTCATAGATTCTATGAAAGAGCAAGAAAAGGGAATTAAAATAATACATTTTCTTATGTTGCGTCGTGTATGAAAATTCCATTCGATGTCATGTGGACCATATGAGCTCATACAACGCATTATCATATTTAATTACATGAATACAACTCATTTGCATATTGAAAAGTGGCCTACACCTCAAGAATCACGAAGGGAAGCATGAAATATTCATATCCATTTTCGACCAGATTTGGCTCTTCTCTAACCAAACTTTAGAAAATCATAACGAATTCTAGAAAAATTGAAATAATACATTCTTGGCCATTCTGGAAAGTTACAAATGTTTATTTCATAAAAAAAAATATGTCCAGACCATAACATCCATCACAGAGGACATTTGACATTCGAAAAGGTCTAGAGGTCAAGCTGTCCTCGGGTGTTATCACAACTTTTTGCAGAAAATTTTAAAAATATCTAATTAATTTCACAAAAATCCAATCTTTACAAATGATATCAATCTGGAAAGCTATAGATGTTAGCTAGAGGGAAAAAATAACTTTAGACTAGGTCAGGCACGGACCTTAAAATCTAATCAAACAATAACAGAGGTTGGCTAGAATTCTTGATACTTGATAGAATCTTCAAAAATTCATATCTCCCTCTCTAGACATCCAAATGAGGTGCTTTTAGTTGGCACGAGTCACTGTGAATGTCTAGTTTTTTTGTATAAAATTTCATGGTAATTGGACATCATTTGGGCCCTGTGTGACGGATTTCATTTTTAGACCAAATGAATAGTGTAGTAGACCAAAATCAAAAAATTTGCTAACTTTAAAAATTCATCAAATATTCTGTAGACTTTTGAAAATTATGTTCTTTATCTTGCCAAAAAGCTCTCAACAAGCTCTAATTGCATGTCAAATCTCATATAAAGAAGAGCTCATTTGGCTAAAAAGTGATATAGGGTTCCATTATGGTCAATTTTGGCTCCATATGAGGTACCAAAGTAATCAAATGGCTTTCCTTAGGGTTTGACACCTTTTAGGTAAGTCTAAAAGTATGATTAAGACTTGTGTAAGCTACCCAAATGCTTCTAAACTCCATGTATCTCATTTTGACCATTTCATTTACACATACGCATAATTCTATCAAAACACCAATGAAGCTAATTTGCCACCATATACCCATTTCACATTCTAATGACTATAAAACATACTCTCTCATTCATACATAGCATAATATCATAATTGCACATGTCTAAGGGGTCATAGACCATATACATCAAGGGGTATGACATTTGACATTATTATGGTTTTAAAAAGCAAAGACTAAGTATGTTGGTGTCAAACTCTTCTCTCCAAGGTAGTTGGCTTCCATTACCTTGTCCACTTGGTCCACCTAGCATATGAGATCATTGGAAAGGAGGGAATGAGATTTAAAGAATCCCAATAGCTCATCTCTCATTCAATCATACATAATGGATGCAAACAAGTCTCATAAATGCATGTATAGTCGTGTAGACATGTGCAAGCACTCAAGAAACATTTTCATCATTTAAGAAAGTCATACATAACATACAAAGGCTTGCCAAGCAAGTGGATTAGCCTCACTCAATTTCTTGTAGATATTAGACTTGCCTCACCCATTCTTTAATGCATTCTTGGACTTAACCATGTTCTTGGGAGTCCACTTTACTTTTGGGAGACTCTTTGCTTTGTCTCAACCAATCTTAAGGGTTCTTGGCTCATCCTCACCATAGCTAAGAGTTCTTGGCCTCACCACACTCAAGCAAATCCAAGCATATATCAAAACATCATATGAAACATAATATGTCATCATAAAACTATGGCCTATGAAATCATGCTATCATACTTTTCATGGCTCGAAAATACACATACACACATTCTAAGACAAGCTAAGCATACATCCATACATGAGAGAAGGTGGAGAGAGCTACCTTATACACAATCATACACTTTTTCTCTTGAAATTCCCTCCCTTGCTTCGGCCACACACCCACAAAAGTATGGAGAAGATTTCTCTTGGCTTAAGCACAATTTATGGAAGCCAATTAGGTTCATGAAACAAATTCTAAGGCCATACAACTTGCTTAGACATTAGGTTATTCTATAAACCCCATTATGGTCCATAAATGCACCTAATGAAGCAACACCCCTCAAATAAATTCTAGGCTCTATTCTTTCCCTTCAAACATGGTTCTTGACTCCTTTTAAGTCTCTTGGAGTCATCACACAATTAAAACAAAGAGTCTAGCTACACGTTGCTTCTTTAGGTCATAATATGGAACCTAAAGCACTAACTCACTTTCTATGAGTTCCAAATTTTTCCCAAGGCCTCCCTTCATTTTCATTCATCATATATGACTCAAAAATAGGCTTAGATAATTTTAAAGCTCTCCCTAGCTACACAAAGCCCTTTAAACCGAGGCTATGGAAGAAATGGGGCTTTTTGGAGTTTGCTTTGTTTTCTCAAGGGAGGATGCATATAGGGAGCCTCTTAGGGATCTTGGGAGCTCATTTAAACTCTTATTTAGGCCTAGGAATCATCATACAAAATCAGATTTTACAAGATGCAATTGAAATCCTAGAACTTGCATCTTAAAATTTAATAATTTTTTGTTAATTCTCTTTGCATATTCTTAATCTCCACACCCCTTTTCCTTAGATTCATCCTTGGTTCTGCCTAAAAATCAAGTCCTCCTAGGGTTTTCTCATGTTGGGCGAAATGGAGGAGGAGGGAACCAAAGATGATAACCATAGGAAGAGAAATTACCTTGTTTTCTTGCTTTTCTCACTTGAATCTTGTGTTCTTTGAGCTCCTCTCTTTAAATCCGAATTTTTTCCTCAATTTCTCCTCTAAAATAGATCCATATACTTCATTATAATCATAGGAAATAAAAGAGAATGAAAGAGAAGAAGTTTAGAAGAGAAAGAGCATGAAAAACTACTAATTTCCATACCTTAAGCCTTTCATTTCTCCTCTCCCTTGCCTTCCTCTTGTGCACCACTCTCCCTAGGGTTTTCCTCTGGTTTTGGGCAGAACTTGGTTATGCAACATGAAGGGAGAAGAAGGATGCATCATATATATAGGTGGGAGGAAGCTACACTTTTCTAAAATTCCCATTTTACCCTTCATTCTTGGTATTTTTGTTTCTCCTTCATTTTTGCTCCTTTTTGAGAACTGTCTTTTCCATTATAAAATTTAGGGCCTGTTTGAAACTGTTTTTGTTTTAATGTTTTCAAAACATATGTTTCTAAGAACAAATTTTTGAGAACAAAAAAATTAAAAAATCTGTTTGAATCATTATTTTGAAAAGTAATTGTTTTCTGTTTTTTACCTGATTCTGTAGAACAAAAATTACAAAATACTTAAAAAGTGTTTTGAGTTTTTTGTTTTTGAAAACAAAATTTTGTTTTTTTGTTTTCTAAAACACTTCATTAAAAACACATTATCAAACAGGTTTTTTTGTTTTTTTGTTCTTGAAAACAAAAAAATTATTCTACAGAACAGTTTCAAACAGGCCCTTAGGTTCCCAATTTATTTAAATGATTTTGGAATCACTCAAATTAGAGCTAAAACCTTCCCAAATGAACCCGTCAAAGTTTGGGCACATCGACGTTGAAAAACTTCCACTAGAGGGGCTTTAGCTGTCCTGAGCCTTCCCATGATTTTTAAGGCCTCTAAAACCCTGGGAAACTAAAAAATTTTATTTAAAAAGCTCTTTTGTGTGAATTTCAAAATTTGCTTAAAATTATGAAAATGCTATTACGTTTTGTAAGATTTTCATAAGAAATTATTCATTCGAGCTCCATTTTTCTTTTCGTCTGAGCTTGAGATTTTCATTTTTAAGAGTCTAGAATGATTCCAAAATTTTTTGGGACTTTAACTACATCATTTCAAGGGACTTCCTTTTATATCTAGTGAGTTTCGTTCATTGACGGAGAAACCATATATTACGTTTCTTACGTTTTCTCTGGTTTGCAAAAAACCAGATGTTACAGAATCCACTTTTGTTGAGTCCATAATTCTCTTCTTTTTCGATTTCTTTCCATATCCTTTCCCCCTAACATACCTTGACCTCTCCCCTAACATGATGGCCAAAATTTGATCTCCTGTTAACTGATTCTTATTATCTTCTGCTTCTTGCTAGTGAACTAGTTTTTGAATGCGCTCCTAGTGATATAATAATAGATAAACATCATAAACAATAAGGCAATGGAATAAATAATTGAAGCTTAATGATCTATAGTAACTTACATGGATTTCTTGTGACTTGGGATCTACCCATTCCACTTCTCCATCCTCGTTCTTACGGGTGTGTTAAAGTTCCCAAACTTGGTCAGGGGGTGCCACTTCTCTGATAATGGGATCTCTTTACAATATTTATTAGATGATAATTCATGCTACCATAGAGGGAATGTCACAAAAAGAAATGTTTAGAAACTTCTCAAGTATAACATAAATATTTATCGTAGACTCCTCAACCTCTATAAATGAACGAGTATCACATGTATGCTTTGTCACTTGCCTTACCCTATTTGCTTTATTCCTACTACTCGTAGCCTACAATTGGATGGTATTATGATCATGAAACCTTAAAATCATGTAAATACAAAGCAAACAATCCTTCAAGTTCTTGTTAGAAACAAATTACCTTGAACTCTAAACTTTCCCAATAATGCATCAGCCACTCCCAATCATTACGACTGATGTTACTTGGTTGAGTAGCCTCCTTCTTTTCAATTGTGTCACACTTAGCATACTTTGCATGCAATCAGCCTTCCAAGATCAGTATGGTCGATGCAATGTTTCAACACAAGTTTTATTTAATCTCTCTTCAGGCCACCCATCACGAACATCAAATTTGTCCTACATAAAACATAAGAAACCAAACTTATTAACTAATGGAGGAACACTTAAATGCTACATAGAGAAAAATGACCCACAAATGTAATGTAATACCTTTACTTTTAACAATAAAGTGTCCCCATATTTGGCATAAACTTTGGCCTAATCACTATCCCTGAGAGAGACTATGGTCCGCACCACATGTCCACAGTAATTAACAAAGTCACGGGCCCCATCTGCAATAGGTCTATTTGAGTTATCAGGGATGTAAACTTTGATCTTAAAACCATATTTTGTCTTCATGTCTATTGATATACTCTTATATTTTTTCCTACCCTTTGTAGTTGTGCAACAAGAAGCTGCTATATGTGAGAAAAAGTAAACAAATTAATCATTGGTGTATATACATGGCAAAAGTGTAACAAAAAAAAGCATTATTTGCAAGAAGTGATACATGAACTACTCAGCACCTGTGATCGTTGTGTAAGAGGCAAATCATTATAGATCATTTGTCTATCCTTTTGTGGTAGGAGTGGTAAGAGTGCATCTCCTGACTCTAAATCCCCTTGTGCATGCTTAGGTGAGAGTGCACCTTTTAGCACCAAATCCCTCTGTGTATGCTTAGGTGATGTCACCTCTCAAGTGGGGTTATATCGACCTCGGCCATTACCTTGCCCAATGCCTCATCCTCCTTGACCTCCTAGCCTACCTCGTGCAGAACTTGACATTTGCTACCTTTTTTCCATATATAGTATAAGTAACAAGATGTGATGAAACAAACATTAATGGCAAACAAAAGTAGACAATAAAACACATATATAACAAGCACAGAAAAAAAAAGTAAGTAAACAATATAAAACGTATATGACACAAAATATACCAAATTTCAAACACTTTAACCACTCAATCATACAATCGGGATGTTTGTATAATAATTATAAATTTTTTAAATGTTCAGTAAGATTGACATTAATCTTGATCATATTCAGTGTCCACAGTGTTTTTTATAAATCATCATCATCAAGCAAATCTTTTCCTTCTTTTTCATCAGTGGACCCAATCTCATCATTGTCATTAATGAAATCATCTATCACACCCTTTACATTATGCCCACTTGTTTGAGTATTTATACTTGTATGACTTAGTATTTCTGATTCAACATCATCTCAATGTAAGAGGACCACAATGTCAATGCCCATGTTGTAATATTCTATAATTTGGAAATCCAAAATAATTCCTAAAGAGTGAAATGAATTACTTACAGGGGGTCACGAGCCTAACGAAGGTAAGTTTGAATTACAATAGATCGAAATTGAAATTATGTGATTAATGAATGAGGACCCCGGAGTAAAATGAAATGAGGCTACCTGAGATTTGGATATTAATTAGAACATCTAAAAATGTGAGTTAGAGCCTTAAGATAGCCTAAAATCAGAGCCAAAACGGTCAAATGAAAAGATACGAGGGTCAGTGGTAAAATCGTAATTTTGGAAAAGTTTTAGAAAACTCAAAGGAGAGAGTTTTAAATGAAAAATTTGAGTTTCCCATGGTTCTCAGAGACCCCAAAAACTATGGGAACCATCATAATGGTTAAAACCCTCTTGGTGTGCATTTTCGGCAAAGAGTTGATTAAAACTTTGACCAAGTAGTTCGGTAAGGTTTTAAATCTATTTGGGGTAAAAACAAAGGCATTTTATAAACTAGAGGACCTAAATTTTCATATGAAAAAGATGGTTCTAAAAAAGAAGCTAAAACGAGCCCAAATGAAGGAACGAAAGTGGAGGGACATAATCAGTATTTCGAGAATTGTTATAAAAATCATCCTCCACCTTTTTAAATGACCAAGTAGCTTCTCCATTCTTCCATGAATGTCTTTTGAGCTTAGAACCAGACCGAAAATGGCATGGAAAATGGGAGGAGCGAGAGAAAGGAAACTAAGGCCAAAAGGCATGAAAATACATAGAATTTTGCAACAAGTTAGTTATGAAACTTTCTCCTCTCTTTATCCTCTTTCTCTTGATGGTTTTAGATTCTGAAAAGGAGGAGTTTGATGGCTGACCTCTAGAGAAAAAGTGGGAGTTTCAAGCAAACTACTATGGTACAAGAATCACCACTTGACAAGCTTTCAAATGAGGTATGAGGTAAGCCATGATATTGCCATTTCCTTACTCCTCTTTCTCTTCCATAATTCTGCCTAGAGAGAGAGTGACAAGAAATCTTTTGTTTAATGAGAATTTAATAGAAACAAGTGCTTAAAAGTGTGAAGAGTAGGATTATGCAAAAAGAAAACCAAGAAAACTTTATAGGTGGCATTCTTGAGGCATGTCTCTGCCTAAGAGAGAATTAGTACCTAGGGAGAGTTTTCTTTGATTCTAATGATGCAAATGGCCTAGAAATGAATAATAAATACTAAAGGAACCATTGGTTTGAATTTAAAAACCATGGTTGTCAAATGAGAGTTTAGGTTCCTTTTGTGGACATAAAGAAGCAACTTGGTAATTGGCTCATGGAATTGAGTTAGTGATGACTCTAAAAAGTTTAAATAAAGTCATGTGACTTAGATTGAATGAGAAATTAAAGCTAAGATCTTGAATTATATGATTTACTTCATTATGCCTTTTTATGGAACCATAATGGTGGCATAAGCTAGATGTAGCTTGTGTAGAGATTATATAAGACTAGAGATGGTTCCATTGATTTGTTTGGGTGTTGTTTGATGTGTCTAGGCCAAGTAAATCAAGTCTCTCCCAAATATGCTTGTGAGGCCGAGAAAGGAAAGTAGGAAACCAAGGGAGAAAAGTTAGGCTTCTTAAGAAAGGTAGCTCTCCATCCTTTCTTGTGTGCATTTCTTGGTGATGTGATTGTCATTGAATGCTTGCATGTGTGTTTGAACCATGAGATATGTCTATAGCTATTGAATTGATGCTTTGGTACCAATATGTTCCTTGAATTGTGTTAGATTGTGAAAGTGCTCTTTATGGGTGAAGTTATGCCAAAAGTCCATGGAATGAGTGAGGTGAAGCCAAAAGTCCCAAAGAATGGGTGAGACAAGGCCAAAAATCTCTTAGAATAAGTGAGGCTAAGTCCAAAGTCCCTAGAAAATGGGTGAGGCTAATCCAAAAGTCCCAATTAATAGGATAAGACTAGACCAAAAGTCCCTAGAGCATGGATTTAAATCTTGACATGTTTATGTGATCTTGATAATATGATTTGAATGGTTCTTAAAAGTGTTTGGTGCATAATTGTGTTCTTTGACATGATTACATGCCATGTATGCTTACTTGAAAGGGTGATAGAGCTATTGGGATTCTTTAAATCTTACTATCCCCCACTTTCAATCTAACTTTGTCTAGGTGGAGCCCAAGGATGCAAAGAATGGAGACCAAAGGGTGTGAATTGCAATACTTTGAAAATATAATAGTTTTAATGTATGTTGATGTCAAAGTATGTATGTATAAAGTGTTTATGATATGTAAACCCTTAAGCATATGTAAAAACATGTAATTATACTGTATGAACCAGATTTGGAATGAAATGTATGAGAATACATGATTTAGACATCCTTGGCCCATGATATCTATGTGTATTTATGCAAGTGGAATGGTGAAATTGAGTTCCATAAGGTTTGGAACCCATTATGATGCTTTTACATACTGTGTTTAAGATTTTGGACTTGCTCAAATGGTCATGGTATGCTTGGAAGACCATTTGGTGCCATTTGACCCTATTATGGTCCCAAATTAAGCCATATTTTGCACATGAACTAAAACCAAACTAAATGAATGAGTTTTGGCATAAAATTTGGCAAACATATAGATCTCATTGAGAGAGTTTTAGAGAGCCAAAATCAGAATTTTTGGCCTCTATAGAATATTTTATGATTTTTCAAAGTCAGCCAAATTATGCAGAAACTGTCACTGTTACTGTGCTACTGGATAGTCTAGTTTTTGGTGTTTTTAGAGCATCAAATGAAGTCCAATGCTTGTGAAATTTTACAACATGTATTTGGCATCATAAGGTTTTCATAGCCACTAAGATCACCTCATTTGGAGCTCTATAGATAGAGAAATGGATTTTTAAAGTTCTAGGTCTACTGTAGAACGAGTTCCAGGCCTATAGCACTATTTTATTAGCTTTTCATAGTCCAAACATGGTTATTTTGAGCTGAAAGTTATATGGTGGTAAGAGGACATCATGCGCTTTCTAAAAAGTTCTTATTTGCATGATTTGGAGCCTTCTAACTCAAGTTATGAATTTTTAAAGTTAGTACAGAGTTAATGTGTTTGCTGTCATCTCGGGTCCTATGAAGTTTTTGTGTGTTTCTTGAGCTAAGCATGCTAAAATGAGTATGAGCTAACTTGTTTATGATGAGAATGAAATAAGAAAGGGAAAGATTGAAGTTGGGACCCTTATAACTCAAAATGGACCCTAAGTGGCCTAAATAAGTGTTGAGAACTTATGAGAAAAGTAAACTTTCCTTAAGACTCATGTGAGTTTTGCTTAACACTCCATGATTGCCATACATAAATTGGTTAGTAGTTGGTTAGAAGTCATTGGAAATGAGTTTGGCATTAATCCATGTGTATTTAAAGGCTGAGATAACATCTTGTCATTGAAATCTAGGATCTTATCTATAACATCATAAATTCTAGCTCATCTCTATCATCTTTGCATGCTCATATACGGTATTACATGAGGGGAAGCAAGAAAATCCATTTAAATTAATGCATTTCTTAGCGTTACGTCGTATCTAAAAGTTCCATTCAGTGCCATGTGGACCATGTGAGCTCATACAACATGTTCTCATATTTAATTACACAATTACAACTCAATTGGATCATAAAATGTGGCCCACAACTCATAGAATTCAAAGAAAAGCTTAAAATATGCATATTAAATTTCGGCCAAAATTTGCTCTTTTTCTGTCCAAACTTTGAAAAATTATAACTAATTTTACAAAAATCAAAATTAGGCATTCTTGCCTATTCTGAAAAGCTATAGATGTCTACTCCATGTTAAAAATATCTACAGGTCATTACATCCCACAACAGGGCATTTGACATGCGAAATAGTTTAGAGGTCAAACTGGTTCCTGATGCTGTCATAGGTTTCTGATATAAACTTCAAAAATATCCAATTAATTCCAAAAAATTCCAATTTGTGTGAATGATACCAATATGGAAATCTAAGGATGTTAGTTAGAGGGAAAAAATAACTCCAAACTAGTTCAAGCACGCCCAGACCTTGAAATTCAATCAAACAGTAACTGAGGTCTGGTTGACCGTCTAATACTGGGCTAAAACTTTAAAAATTCATATCTCTCTCTCTAGACATCCAAATGGGGTGATTCTAGTTGGCACAAGTCACTGGTAATATCTAGTTTTTAGCTGTAAAATTTCATGACAATTGGACTTCATTTGTCCCTTGAGTGACAGAGAAAAATTTCAGACCTATATAAACAGTACACTAGACTATTTCTATAAAATTTTTCAACTTTGAAAATTTATCAAATATTCTCTAGACCTCCAAAAATTTTGCACTTTAGCTTCTAAAAAAGCTCTCAACATGTTCTAATAGTATGCCAAGTCTCAAGTCAAGAAGAACTCATTTGGATAAAAAGTGATATAAGGTTCTAATATGGTCATTTTTGGCTCCATATTAGGTACCAAAGGGTCCAAATGTTCTTCTTTAATGTTTGGCACCTTTTGGGCAAGTCTAAAAGCTTGATTATCAATTATATGTACTGCCCAAATGGTCCCAAACCTCATCACTTTCATTTTGGCCACCCTACCTCAATTTATGCATATATTACCAAGAAACAAGCTTGTCATACCACATCAAAATTTTGCCTATCCATTCATACTACTTTAATGATCATTCATACATGGCATAATATCATAATTACACATGTCCAAGAGATCAAAGACCATATACATCATGAGATTACATTCTTTAACAAAACTAATGGCCTTAAAGAACCAAAATCATGCATTAAATTGTCAAGTTTTTTTCCTCAAGATGGTTGGCTTTCATTTCCTTGTCTACTTGGTCCACCTAGCATATTAGATCATTGGAGAAGAGGGAATGAGATTCAAAGAATCCCAATAGCTCATCTCCCATGCAATCACACATAACATATGCAAAGCTAGTCTTAAAAATGCATGTATGGAGATAATGGATATTATGAACATTCAAGAAGCAAGCTTAACATATGGATAAGTTATACAAGGCACTCAAGAGCTTGCCAAGTGGATGGATTTTGCTTCACCCTTTTCCTAATGGATTTTCGCCTTGCCTTACCTATTCTTTAAGAATTTCTTAGGCTCAACCATACTTTTGAGATCCCACTTTACTTTTGAGAGACTCTTTGCTTTATCTCAACTAATTTTAAGAGTTCTTGGCTCATCCTCACCATGGTTAAGAGTTCCTGGCCTCTCCACACTCAAGCAAACTCAAACAAACATCATAGCATCCTTTAAAAATATAATATATCATTATGAATTCATGGCATGTAAAATCATGCTAGCATACTTTTCATGGCTTGCAATTACACATACACACATTCTAAAACAAGCTAAACACATCCATGCATGAAAGAAGATGGAAAAAGCTACCTTGCACAAATTTACACACTTTTCCCTTTGAATTTAAGCTTCTCTTTTCGGCTACACACCCACAAAAGTATGGAGAAGGTTCCTCTTGGCCTAGTTTCCTTGCTTATTTTTGCTTGAATCTTGCTTTCTCCAAGCTCTTCTCTTCAAATCAGAAAATTCTCTTGAATTTCTCCCTTAAGCTTGGATTTTCTTCTCCTTTTTCTTCCTCTCTTGTGTGCCTTTCTCCTAGGGTTTTTCTTTTAGTTTGGGGCTGAATAATCTGAAGTTAAATGAGGAAGAGTGTGAGGCACCACCTATATGTAAGTGTAGGAAAGTGACTTTTTTAAAAATTTTAATTTTGCCCTTCGTTCTTTGTATTTTTGTTTCTCTTTCATTTTAGCTCCTTTTTTAGAACCGTCTTTTTTATTATAAAATTTAGATTCCTAATTAAATAAAATGTCTTTGGAATCACTCAAATTCGGAGCTAAAACCTTCCTGAACGAACCCATCAAAGGTCGGGTGCACCGACGTTGAAAAACATCCACCGGAGGGGATTTAATTGTCCCGGGGCTTCCCATAGTTTTCAGGGCCTCTAAGAACCCCAGAAAACTCAAAACTTTTATTTAAAAAACCCTCCTGTGTGAATTCCAAAATTTGCTCAAAATTACAAAAATGCCATTATGTTTCGTAGGTTTTCCGTTAAAATTTGTTTCTTCATTCTAACTCTATTTTTGCTTCCTTCTGAGGCTAAGATTCTCATTTTTAGGAGATTAGAATATTACTCAAAATTTTTAAGACATTTTCTAGTTCATTTTGAGGGTCTTGCTGTTATATAGCTCATTTCGTCATTTTACAAAACTGACATTTCTTATGATTTTCGCTGTTCGTTACATTGTCGACGAGATCTCATATTCTGCAGTGTAAATTCTAATACCTTGTCAACAAGTTTTACAATAGTAAGTACAAGGTCTTCTTACGTAATGTATTTGTGCGTGTATGGCATAGAATTGGGTGTGGATAGTTTAAACTCGATATGTAAGTCTTGAATTGTGATATTTTTGATCTGTTAAGAGTGCTATGGATGGAAGATGATGCTAGTAAGGCCATATGGTCAATTTATCCAAAGATTGAGTTAATTTGGCCCTTAATAATAGTCATTTTCGCTACTAAAAGTAAAAACTTCATGTAAATTATTGTTTTATGCCATTATTGATATCATTCAAGGAATATCTTAATATGGTGTGACATATGTCATCATTCCAAATTGGATTTAATTAGACTACATCTTGTTGATATGCCTTATCAAGAAGGAGACCATCATTCTCACCACTTTCTTCACCTTCTTCTACCTTTGAAAGGCTAAAGAGGTCACGAGGATTTGTTTTCACAATAATTAGCCATTCCATGTCAATGATGTCTCTTAGGTAGAACACTTGTTCTACTTGGCTAGCCAAGACAAATGGCTCATTTGTATCCAACGAATGCTGAACATTCACACTTGTGATGCCAAACTTGTCAACCTTGTATCCTTTTCCTAGGTGACCCATGTCCCACCAATGATATTTGAAGAGATATACTTTCTTATTCCCAATATATGAAAGCTCATATATGTCCTTTAAGATGCCATAATATTCTTTCCCTTCGTCTAAGTCATCCCCTTTCACAATAACTCCAGTATTGTCAGTTTTCCTCCCTAAGGCACGATCTCTTGTATGAAATCTAAAACTGTTGACCAAATAAGTTGAAAAATGGTGCACTGTTTTGGCTGGGCCAAGTGCTAGACTGATGAGATCATCATTAGCTTGGCCCTGTATGCATAATTGTAAAACCTGTATAAATTAACCAGACTCTGTTGTCGTTTATTTGGATAAAAGATCATGACTCAAAATATGCTACTCAACAAAAAACCTACTCATGCACAAAACCATTTGGTAAAGTCCTCAATAGTTGAAGTTTGAGTTTCAATCTCCAATTGGTACTCCCTACATTGTAATTGTAGTAAAAAGTTAGAAAATATTTGTGGTAATTATTATCATAGAGATTGGTAAAGAAGTGACAACTTACTCCATGAATGGCAAAACGTCTATAGAATTTTGTAGCACATACATGCAAGTTTGATGGAACTCTATCTCAGGCAAAGTAATAGACTTATAACGCCCTCTTGCCCTCCTAATTTGGTTGAAGATAGACTTGTCACCATTGTCTATGGGTTCATCGTCATTTCTAGGAGGCTGATTAAATTTGGTTAGCATATTCTTTAAATAATGAGAGCAAAAGGTAAGGCATTCGTCGACTAAATAATCTTCTGTACTTGAACTTTCTGGCATACGATTTAAGCTGCGTAAGTACCTACGTAAAAGGCATATGGTTGAAAAAAGAAAAAGTTTAGAAGATTTGAGAAATTGAATAAAATGTATATTAAAACATAATACCTCTCAATAGGGTACATCTATCGGTATTGCATGGGTCCACCAAGCATTGCCTCTTTTGGCAAGTGAATGGGGAAGTGAACCATGACATCAAAGAAAGTCGATGAAAATACCATTTCCAATTTACATAATATGAGTGCAATTTGGATTTCAAGTTGTTTTAGATCTTCAATTTTGAGGCACTTAGAACATAAATTCTTGAAAAATTTACCTAACTCTATTATCAGCTCTAACACTTCCTTAGGTAATAGACCACATATTGCAATTAGAAATATGTCTTGCAATAATATGTGGTGGTCATGGCACTTCAATCTAAATAATTTTCAATCACGGACATGCACACACCTTGAAATGTTTGATGAGAAGGCATCTAGAACTTTTAAATTTGCCAAGAAGTTGCACACCTTCAATTTCTCATGCGGGGACAAGGCATAGCAAGCTGCGAGCATTAATACTCTATTCCCATCCTCTATTGGATGCAACTGTTACTTTATTCCCAAATCCACCAAGTTATATCGACTCTTCAATGTGTCCTTGGTCTTTCCAGCCACACCCATTACTGTTGAAATGAGATTTTTAGACACATTTCATTTTATATGCATGACATCTAGGTTATGTTGAAGTAGAAGGGTTTTCTAATATGGTAATTGGAAAAAAAATACTCTTCTTCCTCTAATTATAAGCATTGGTTAGGCGATCACGCTTTTTCTTTTGTCCTTTCTCAAAGCATACATTGCTTAATGCTTCTAATTGCCTTAGCGCTTTAACTCTGGAAAAAAGTATAAGTGCTTTTGTAGTTTCAACCTTCCCATCAAATGCTCTCCTATTTCACCGCCAAGGATGAGTAAGAGGTAAGAAGCGGCAATGGCCCATGAAGCACACCTTGTTATGCAAAGAAACTGAATGTGTGTTCTTATGGCAATAAGGGCAGACTAACTTCCCTTTAGTTGATCATCCTGAAAGGTTTCTATATGCTGGGAAGTCATTTATTGTCCACAATATAGCAACTCGCATCTTAAAATTGGGTTGCAAATAGGCATCATATGTCTCCACCCCTTCCTCTCATAAATGTTATAGTTCTTCAATCATTGGCTATAGATATACATCTCTTTCATCACCTGGACACCTAAGACCTAGAATTAGGAGTGTCATCATAAAGTATGGTTGTTTCATGCAATGCCAAGGTGGTAAATTATATGGAACCAAAACCACTGGCCATATACTATGTGCAACACTCATATTACCATAGGGTTGGAACCCATCACTTGCTAGGCCAAAGTGAACATTTCTAGGGTTATTAGAGAAGTCAAGATGTTCCTCTTCGAAGTCTTCCATGTAATGGAATTAGATGGATGTCTTAACACACCATCATCCTTTCGTGCATCCTTATGCCACCTTATCTCTTTAGCTGTGTTGCAAGCCATATACAGCCTTTGTAGCCTAGGTGTAATGGGAAAATGGCATAGCACTTTGCGTGAGACTTTCTTGCCTCTATGCCCATCTGACTTCCATCTAGATAGGTTGCACCTAGAACATCTTTCGGCATCAACGTACTCCCTCTAATACAAGATATAATCATTTTCACATACATATATCTTAGTGTAGTCTAATTCGAGCTCTCGAATAACCTTCTTTGCTTCATAATAGGAGTTTGGTACTAGTACTCCCTCTGGAAGTACATCCCTAAATAAGCCAAGCAAGGTATCCATAGACTTATTACTCCAATAGTTGAGGCATTTCAAGTGAAGTAGCCTTATAATGAAAGATAACTTGAAAGCTTTTTTACACCCTGGATAAAGATTAGTTTTAGCATCCTCTAATAACTCAAAGAAATACCTAGCTTGCATATTTGGCGAGTCGTTATTATCTTCTTACACACCTTCGTCAATCTCATATAGGTGACTTTGGGCATGAAGACGAAGTTCTCCATGTGAATCCCACACTTGGTAACTCTCATAAAAACCCTTTTTGAATAGGTCCTCTTTTACTTTATATCTCAGCTTGAACTCTGTGTTCCTACACACTTTGCATGAACAATGAATCATATCATTAACCCCTGATTGATTAAATGCCCATTGGAGAAAACTATCCACTCCTTGTATATATCTTGGGTCAGCTCTATTCTTGATCATTATCTCACTTTTATCCATCCCAATTCTTTATTTCCTACATTAGGTAACATAGGCAGTAAAATTTCAGTAATAAGAACCATATTGTAATCAAGCCACACCTTCAATTTCTCATGTAGTTACATAGAGTAAGTCACATTATGAACAAGAAATTATAATTCAATCAGAACCAAGTTTCATTTTCCACACCTAGAAATTTGAAACAACAATCAAAATTCAACTATCCACTACCATAAGTACCATATTATCCAACCAATGAATCCTCCACATACATGCATTAGAGACTAGGTAAGTAATTCTTGATGCTAGAAATGATATAAGTGAATTGGGGATATACTATAGCATATTATCTATTTGGGGTTGTTCTAGAGTCTTAAAGAGTTAGGTCTATTGAAACTTGTTCAAGGTGGTTTAAGATTTGTTGGTAAGGAAATATATGACTTTGCTAATACAATGGTTGAAGTTCTGGTATAAAGTAAAGTTCAATTAATTCAACTAATTCCTAAATGATAAATGCTAGTTTAGGGAGGTAGATAGGAGACCAAATGTTAATAAAACCAAGTAATCTAGCCATAAGATGGCCTAGAACTCCGTTAGAGGGTGTTCCAAATGGTTATGATAAATATTTAAGAGTTTAGGATTAAAAGTAATTAGAGTCGCGACCAAAACTACTTAAGTCATGGCTAGAATTCAAACAGAACTGATGAACACCGCGGCTCAGATTGTTACACCATAGCATGAATTGAAAACTTAGCATAACACATCCAAAATTAAGTTGCACTGTGGTGTGGTCATATCAAGTAACGGCGAGGATCGTGTTTGGCATATGTTAGTTCCAGTAGGGAGTTGCGTCGCGACATGGTCATATCAAGTCACGGCGAGGATTGTGATTTGGCATATGTTAGTTCCAATAGGGAGTTGCGTCGCAACATGGTCATATCAAGTCACGGCGAGGATCGTGATTTGGCATATGTTAGTTCCAGTAGGGAGTTGTGCCACTAGGTGGTCATCTCAAGTTACGACGAGAATCATGATTTGGCATATGTTATTTCCAGTAGGGAGTTGCACCATGGCGTGGATATTTTAAGTCGCAACACAAGTTTAATATTTTTGTTCTAGAGTTACAGAATCTAACTACACTGTAGTGAGGAGTATTCAAGTCGCAACATAATTACATTATAATGTATTTAGAGGTTTCAATAACCATTTGAGCCACTGCAGAGATCCATTAAGCCGTGGCCTAAATTCCTAAATTCTTAATTTAGCTTCCAAACTTTTAAAAGTTATAACTTTGAACATGGTAGTCCGTTTAAGGTTTTTTTTAATCTAGGCATTTTTTCGAGAATTATGCAATGATTAACCCACAAAGGCAGTTCGGTCACTTATTTTTCCCAAAAAAACATGTTTTGGCCTTCAATTTTGAGATTTTTTTTTTAATTTTTTTCTCAAAAGAACATATTCAAACCCTAAACTGTAAAAGCCTATAACTTGAGCTAAAGATCTCCAAATTTAGTAAACTTTGGCTCTAATTAAAGCTCTATATGTCTACTTTATATTGTAAAATTTTTAGCCTAATCCTATATCTTTTGTTGCTCAAAAATTTCATGACAATAGAATTGGTTTAGGTGATAATTTTGCAGATTTACCTTTTGTTGTCATGAATTTCAAAAATTTAGAAAATATTCCAAATAACTCTAAAAATTACCATCTTAGGCTTGAATTAAACCTCTAAATGTCCTCTAATTGTTTACCAAGTTTTACACCTAGACTCCACCATTTGATCATTCAAATGTATCCCTTTCCAGACTTACTCTATTTAAGTTCTAAATTTAACACTGAAGAGTATATATGGGCAAATGATGACCTTAAACCATTCCACTAACCACCCTAATACTTCTAACAAGTTTTAAATCATACTTCAAAACTATTAGAACTTCCCAAACTCCCAAGAAATCTCTAAATCAAAATATGACTACCTAGGTTCCTTATACCACATATAAGTCACCATGCTACTTAAAGCTTTAGGGATCACACAATCAACTATCATGCTTGGCTTTTACATACAACCATCAAGCCAAATATCACAAACAACCATCAAACCAAATACAATCGACCATCAGACCAAATACCACATACAACCATCAGACCATCACATCATCAGACCATTAGATGCATATCAATAACCCAATGAACTAATCATAAAACCAAAAAATTAAGTCAATGATATTATTTATAAGATGCCAACAACAAAAAATATAGTACTCATTTATGAGGTAGTGATGCCCATCCTGATAAATCTCTGAATTAAACAAGAAAAATAATATGCAAAATATTATCAGACACTCAACTCACTCTGAAAAGTCATTTGCAGGACATTTGATGCTTTACATCAATTAGACACTTGGACTATACCACACTTCACATTGCACTTATACACTACATATTTTGTTGTTTTATACATGTCGTGTCATTAGAGGAGAAATAAACATTGAGCATACTATCACTAACAATTGCATGATTACGAGATGTGGCAGAAAGGAAGAAAGGCTGAGAGAGCATTGGAGTAACAAGCAGAAGATGAAATAAGATGGATGCACTTCATAACATGTTCATCTTAGTGACAGATAGAGAAAAACACAGAACATGTTCTGTTAGCTAGAGAACTAAATAAGAAATATGCTAATGGACAAGGAGTAGCTATTCACTTGACCAACAAGAACACCTATGGAACAGAGCAATAAAGAGAACTGCTGCAATCATATTAATAGTTTAGAAATTTTTCATTCTTGTTGTAAAGGAAAGTAGATGACTAAATATATAATGGCTAGGTTGGATGAGTCGAGCAAAACAAGAACTAGTAATGCAAAATACATAGTATTCACTTATAGGAGTAAGGGGTAAACAACGAAATAGAAGTAATACAGAGCATTGTACTATGACAGTAGTGTCAACTGCAGTATTAAATGTTCTAAGAAGTCATATTCTCGAATGGAAGGAAGGTCTTAGAATAATATATATGCAAACATGCAAAGAAACAATTATAAGTCCAAAATACTTAGAACTCCACTAGCACAATTCAAAAGAGATGATTTTTTGCTACTCTTTTAAAAAATGAACGAAAAACCAATATGGGAAATTATTTTGGAGTATTTTCAAAAGGTTAGATTCATAAAACCCTAATTTAGATCTATTGTCAACAATGTTGTAGCATTTATAGCAGCAATTACTTATAGGAGTAAGGGGTAAACAACGAAATAGAAGTAATACAGAGCATTGTACTATAACAGTAGTGTCAACTGCAGTATTAAATGTTCTAAGAAGTCATATTCTCGAATGGAAGGAAGGTCTTAGAATAATATATATGCAAACATGCAAAGAAACAATTATAAGTCCAAAATACTTAGAACTCCACTAGCACAAGTCAAAAGAGATGATTTTTTGCTACTCTTTTAAAAAATGAACGAAAAACCAATATGGGAAATTGTTTTGGAGTATTTTCAAAAGGTTAGATTCATAAAACCCTAATTTAGATCTACTGTCAACAATGTTGTAGCATTTATAGCAGCAATTAGAGATTAAATTGAAGATTAAGGCATAAAACAACAACAACAACAACAACAACAATCTAAGATAGGGAATGCCTTGACCTAAATAAACACTGAAGTTTTAATAGTTGAGCGGTGATGTGATCTCGTCTTTGGTATTCACTGGTCTTCCAAGACGATATAAATGGAATCAACCTTTTCTGTTTCTTCTTCTTCGTTTGCTTTGCTTCTTTGTTGTTTGCTCTGCTTCAGAAGGACAGGAGAAACTTTAAGGCTGGAGGTGCGTTGGTATTTGTTTGGGAGGGAATTAAAATTTGAAGGTAATTCATAAAAATTTAATAAAAATGGATGGATGAGTTTTTATTAATAAGATAAATCCTAAAAATTAAAATTGAAATTTTAGATATATGAAATGTTAGATATGTTAAAAAATTATAAATAATAATCTATTATTTTTTTAAACTTAACTAAAAAACTTTATTATTTGATATTTTGTGATAATTTTATTTATAGTTTTATTTTTTAATTAATGATTAAATAATTCATAAAATTAAATAAAAAATTTTAAAAAATAAACTACTAGTCGTTAATGTATAAATAAAAAATAATTTTTTTCATAAATATATTCCATGAGATTTTTTAAATCAAAATTATTAAAAAGCAAATAAATTGTAATTATTTATCTAAAAATTCAATAGTTATAATAATATCTATTTGATTTATTTTGTATATTTGATTAATTTTTATATAATGCTAAAATCTTGATTTCGAATTTGAGATAATAAGTATATAAATAGATAAAATTTCAATGTTAGTTTAAGTGGATTGAATAAAGAGAAAGAAGGAGAGTTTGAGTGTAAATAAATAAATAAATGAATAAACAAATAATGGAGTTTTGAATCGGACAAAATGCTTTATTTTTTAAAAAAATTTAATCAATTAATTAAAACTCTATATACATACTTTTTTTAAATTTTGAACATTTAATTAAAATTTTATCTACGATAATAAATTATGAATAAATTCTATAGCAAATTTTAATGAATAAATTTTTTGAAATATTCCATTTAGCCAAGTGCTATTATAAATATCTTTTTAAAAAATATATTTCTTTACTCATTTTAGTCTTTATTTTGAATTAGTATTTTGAGGGACAACCCTTGAATAATGCTATTTTATTATGTTTGATTAATAATTAAAAATAAACTTTTAATAAATGTTATATAATAACTTTTAATAAAAAGAAACTTTCAATAAATGTATATTTTATTAAGTGTTAGTTTCGATTAACATATAATAGCTTATAGAAGAGAATGTAGATCTGAATAGACAAATGAGTAATGAAATTTTGAATTTAACAGAAGAAGTATATGAATAGATAAATCTTTTTTATGTGATTTTTAAATTTAATTTCAATCTTTATGTGATTTTTAATTTCAATCTTGAAAAATTAATTTAATATATTTTTTGATTTATTTTTTTTACTTTTATTAATTACAGTTTTGTATACATACTTTTTTAATTTTAACAATTAATTATAGTTTTTAAATATGCAATGTTGTTAAACTTTTTTATAAATATTTTCTTTATCAACATTGCAGCAAATTTTAATGAGTAAGATTTTTGAATGATTCCCCTTAGCTAATTTAGGGAGAAAATGTAATATCTGATTTCTTGAAAACAAGAAAAAATGTAAAAAATATAATGTACAGTTTCCCCGTCAATATATGAAATTCACTGGATATAAAAGAAATTTTTCAAAAAGGATGATTTGAGGTCAAATAAGATTAGGATAAAATTTTAAATAATAAAAAATAAGAATCCAAGATTTAAGATGCTTGAAAACCAGAGCCAGAGTAGTTCAAAAAATATGCCGAAAGTCTAGTGATACATGTCACACCATCATAATGTATAAGCACCCATAAACTTTAAAAGAAAACCTTGTAGCCTTCATATGCTTTGAAAGAAAACCTTGTATTCTAGCCAAAGACCTTGTCAACAAGATCTTGCATTTTACATTGAGAAATTTGGGACCTTATCGACAAGGTCTTTGGCTAGAGTACAAGATTTTCTTTCAAAGCATATGAAGGCTACAAGGTTTTCTTTTAAAGCTTATGGATGCTTATACATTATGATGGTGTGACAAGAAAAAAAAACCTATATATAGTGCTATTATGTATAAATAATGAGTAGATCATTTTTAAAATTTAATAAAGAACAATTAAAAAGAAACTTTACTTTCAATAAACCTTGTATAAAAAAGAAAAATTTTATACAACAAATATATATTTTAATGAGGTCATTATTAATTATTTTCATATATTTGAACAATATTTTAATAATTATCTATTTCAATCACCTCATCCCATAAGAGAAGAGGGGTATTCTTCCTTATTACATAATAAATAGAAATTAGAGAGGTGAGAAAAATATTAACTGATAATATATAATTCAATCTCTAGGTGCAACTTTTTTTAATAAAAAATTTAGATTAAATTTTTCAAATTTTGGTGACAGGTTTTTGATTAAAAATCATATATAAATTTTTTTAAAAAAATTTAATTATATATTTTTGAGTTGTAAAAAGTTTTTACTTATTATAAGAAAAAGCGCAAAGAATTCCTTCTAACTTAAAAATTCATACAATTTAATTTCTTCAAATTTAAAAGTCTGCTACAAAGTTTTAGGTTTTTCAATTTTGTACATTATAACTATTTTATTAATTTTTTCATCCAAAACCCCTACAATTACTTGTCCATGTAAGTTGAAAAAAGTCAAATTAGCAAAACATACATTGGATTTGTCATTTTTTGCCACTTAAAATGACAAATTAGAATCCAAATCCTCAGCACTAGCATTTTATTACACCATGTGTAGTAACACCATGTGAGGCATTTCTTTTATGGATAAAAAATGATTTAAAGTATCTAATTTGAAGGATAAAAATTTTAATTATCAAAAAATTATACTTTAAAATAAACTATTACAAAGAATCTCGTTTAGACAAATTGAATGTATTTCTTGTTGATTTGACCTTTTTCAACACACCCATACCCACATACACACCCACATATATATAAGTGGTATTAGAATTTTTTATGGAAAAAATTAAGTGAGTAGTTTTGTTATAAAAACTAATATTTATTTTATTGAAATTTAGGATTAAATTAGGTATTTTTTTAAAACACTCTTTTTCAAAAAAATGATATATATATATATATATAATTCAAAAAAAGATTTTATTATACGATATTAAATTATAAATAAATAACTCTTAAATGTAGTGCACCAAACTAGTGAAAATACTAATTCATGGTTCATTTGTCTCAATGTAGTAAACTGTAATTGCACTAATAATAATTATATATATATATTATTCATTTACATATAAAAATGTTTTTTTAGAATTTAATAGAAAAAATTTTTAGCCCTATTAATTTTTTTTTGATAAAGTTACATTTCAAAGTATAATTTATTTTTTCACCTTATTTGTGTGTAAAAATGTTTTTTTAGTTTTATTAAAAATTTTATAGAAAGATTATTTTAAGTTATTTGTATATAAAATTTAATTAATATTATTAGCATTAAAAAATTTTATTTTCTTTGATAAAGTTATATTTTTCAGTCTAATTTTTTTTACGTATTTTTTTATTTAAAAAGATTCTAAGTCCAAAATTTTGGCACAATGTTTTTAATCAATTTAATTTTTTTGCATCAAAATTTTTAGTGGTGACTAAAATAGTTGTCACTAAAACTTACCTTTTATCGGCGACTAGAACATGTCGCTATTAAAAGTTTTGGCAAAAATATTTTAAATAAATAAAAAATTTTGCGCCAAAACTTTTAATGGCAACTACGCTATCATTGCTAATAGTATTTAGTGGTGACACCTTTTATTGTCACTAAAAGTTTGACAAAAAAATTTTAATCTTTTAAAAGTTATAGTAAAACTTTTAATGGCGACGCTCATCGCTACTAAAAGTTACCTTTGTGACAACATCAATTTGTCACCATTAAAAGTCAACTTTAGTGGCAACCTTTTAGCTGCAAATGAAATGTTATCACTAAATGTAATTTTTTTAGTGGCGACAATGTTGATGTCGTCACTAAAAGTATTTAGTGGTGACTTTGTGTTGCTACAAAATAGTTTTAGTGACAATTTTTTTGTCGCCACTAAAAATTTTATCAAAATTAAGGATAGTATTTTAATGTCAACTTAATAAAGTCGCTGTTAAAAGTTGTTACTAAAAGTCTTTTTTTTTTTTTGCAGTGACTGAGCTTGGTAGCATTGGTTAATAGAAGTGCCTAATGATATGGAAATTTAAATTGGGCTTGCAAGAATAAGTTGATGTGGGTTCAAGATACGATATGCCTAATAACTAGTGAATTGATCTTATATTCTTATAAATTAGACCATTTATGGAAAATTTTAATATAGGAAAACTTTAGAAGTAATTCCAACAATTTTTTTATGGTTGTCCACAAAGTTGAAAGAGGTATAAAATATGGATAGAGTAAGAATAGAAGAAAGTGTACATTTAATTAAAAACCATAGAGGAAATTGTCACTAATTTCTAAGGGAAGTTACTTGGTTGTAATTATGTGGCTTAAGCATTGAGTAAGTAGAATGATTATGAGCTTCTATGAAGTAACAAATCATAATGATAATATTTTACACCTTGGATAATTAGGAAACTTCGAGGTCAACCTTATACCCAAGTTTGTTGGAAGCAAAAAGTTTTAATGAGAAAATAATGTTGGCTCAAATTTTATGATTTATATTTGTTTTGCCATGTTATTTATATTCTTTTTGAAAAAAATCAAGATTTTCTTTAGCTTGAAACTTTTAGTTGCACAATGATTTATCAAAAAGCATTTCTTTTTGAAATCCTTTATTTCACAAATGGTGCTTATGTGTATAGAATCAATAGAAGAAATTTTGAGAATTCAAATTACAAGTTTCTATGTTAGTTAATTACAAGAATTGTTTATGTACAAATTGAGGGTTATGATTTCATACACAACGAAAATGGTTTTATAGAGGGACTGGAAGCAGAACACTGGTTGTTAATAGCAGCTTTGTTAGCCTTTGATGTGCTTTAGCTAGTACCTAACTAGTAAGAGGTATAGGAGGTGCTAGCACCGTGTGGTGGCTATCACACATGAAATGGAGGGGTGTTATTATTTTACATGAGCTAAGTACTCGCAATAGACTTTATGTGGACCTTGTATCATGACAAATTGGTTACTTACCCACGCAGGCTTCATGCTCACAATGGCTATTCTGTTTTAAAGAAGTCCTTTCAATAGAATCGTCTTAAAGGAAAATTTTTTGAAAGATTATCGATTTAAATTTTAAAGTTGCATGCTCATTTTATGATTTACAATGTTTCTCACCGATTTATGGTTTTTATAATAGTAAGTTTATTGAAAATGCTTTTATGTTTGGACACTTATAGTTATTTAGCTTATAAAGAGGTATAGATTTCTGCCTTTGAGATAATCTAAGGTAATTGTTATGGTATTTTAATAGGTGATTAATTCATTTATCACATTTTTTCTCAATTATTGATTTCATACATTGTGGGATGTTATTTATTTATTCAATATCTAGGTTTTTAGATAATAAAGTCACTCTTGAGCTTTCCTTTGCACCATAGCATGGACCTTCCTTCAATTTGGTGAGCCCCACATCAACCATGTGGACAGAGTTCATTTTGATATATTTGATTCATTACATTGTTTATATCATAGATATAGCTCCACACTACTCATAAGCAAGATCTCTTACCTTGTTAAATGTGGCTTAGTGGATAAGAGTGAGAGCAGAGCTTTCTCATTAGTCTTGCTATGTAGATTGTTTGATTATAGAAATTTCAAAAAATCCAAATTTTAAAGGAAGACTTTGCCAAAATTTCTACAAATGGGTGGGACCAAAAATTACTATGATGGTCTTAAGTTAAAGTATGGAATTATTCATGTGAATTAATTCTCATGTGTTTTATATGCAAACAAAAGATAAGGCTTACGAGTGTGGGATTTACCTCATATGCCATGTCAGTCACACTCCAATTTTTAGGGTGTGTCAAATTAGAAAGTAGCTAGATAATGATTTTTTTCATCCATATACCAATTTTTTAAGGATGTGACCTTTTTTAGACAAGATGTGAATTGGCAAAATTTTTGCCTTTGCATTTTCACTACTAGATTGCAAATTGGCAAAATTTGGCTAACTTGTCTTCAAGCAAGATCATAGGGTGGCATTAAGGATTGTGGAGTAGCAAATGGATCTCAAACTTAAGCATCTAAAAAGATGCTTTGAAGAAATTGTAGATAAGTGTTAATGCTTTGGGCTTTGATGCCAACAAAAACAAGAACGACAATAAGCTATGTATTAGAGATGATTTGCCTTGCAAAATCAACAAACTTGTTCCTAAAATCAAGTGTAGGTAAAAGTAATTGCTCGAATTTGAATTCTTCCCAAGTGGGGGGAAATTATGCAAGGTTGAGTTTTTGAGAAAAAAACTATTGATTTTGATTTGGATAGGATATTAATAATTTTCTTAGTTTAATAGTATTTTTATAATATTTCTATTATTATTATTACACTTTGTTTAAATAGGAAACTTTTTCTTTGTTTAATTAGGAGACCTTTTATTATTACTAATTAGGAGGCCTTTCCTTGTTTACTAGAAACTTATTAGGGTTAGGTTTCTTTCTTATAAATAAGAACATTTTGTTTTTTTTGATAGGTAATTAAATAATAATTCATAGTTTTTTCTTCAATTTGAGATTAAATTTCTTCTTATAAAACTTTTTTAATTCCTTATGCTTAACCTGTTGCATTAATTACTTAAGATTTAGTTTCAAGAAAGACCCCTAATGCTAAGAGAAGTTAAAAGATTGATATCCTAATAAGCTATTACCTTCATGGTGAATTTTCAAGTCCTTTTTTTCCAATAACATACTAAAAATTTATACAAGATAAAACCTAAGTCAAATTATCAAAAAGTAACTCCTGCTGACAAAGATTTAAAATATATTATCATATGGTTTGTGTAACACCATACTTCCTTAGCTCATTTCAGGTTATCTTTAGACCTCATATCAAGCAATTCCCAAAGAGGTAAGGAAAAATAACATTAAATACTTCTTTTCTTAGCGTTACATCGTGTATAAAATTTTTCTTCGGAGTCTCATGGGCCATATGGACTCATGTATCACATTTTCATATTTAATTACATAAATACAACTCATCTGCATCATCAAAAGTGGCTTACATCTCCTGGAAATCAAAGGGAAGCATAAAATACATATATATATATATATTTTTTTTTCGGCTAGATTTTTCTCTTTTCTATCACCAACTTTGAAAAATCATAACTAATTCTAAAAAAATTAAAATCATGCACTCTTGCTCATTCTAGACAGCTATACATGTCTATTCTATGCCCATATATACTCTTGTACTCTAGCCGAAGACCATGAAACACCACACAGAAGGCATTTGACATTTAAAAATGTCCAGAGGTTAAGCTATTCATTGGTACTGTCATAGGTTTCTGATATGAACTTCGAAAATGTCCCATTAATTCCACAAAATTTCAATTCATGCAAATGATACCAATCTCGAAAGCTGTGGATGTTAACTAGAGGAAAAAAACAACTCCAAACTAGCTTAGGCATGCCTAGACCTCAAAACTTAATCAAACAGTAACTGAGGTTGGCTGGAGTTCCTGATACTAGATAGATTCTTTGAAAATTTATATATCTCTCTCTAGATATCTAAATAAGGTGATTCTAGTTAGTACAATTCTTTGGAAATGTCTAATTTCTTCATATAAAATTTTGTAACAATTGGACATCATTTGGGCTTTATGTGACAGAAATCATTTTCAGATCAAGTGAACAGTGCATCAGACCAAAACTAGAATTTTTTTGCTAACTTTGAAAATTCATCAAATATTCTCTAGACCTTCGAAAATTTTATTCTTTAGATTCTCAAAAATCTCTTAACAGGTTCTAAATGCATGCCAAGTTTCAGATCAAGAAGAGCTCATTTGGTCTAAAAGTGACATAGCCTTATGGAATAGTCATTTTTGCTCCTTATCAAGAGTCACTTTGGTCCAAATGGCATCCTCTTGAGTTTGGCACCTCTTGGGCAAGTTTAAAAGTATGAACATAACTTGTATGAACTGCCCAAGTGATCTTAAACTTCATGCATCTCAATTTGGCTATTTCACTTCTATTATTACACTAATCTATCTAACCATTCAAGAGTTAAACTTGTTATTCAATATCCAAAACATGTTATCTCATACATTTGGCATCAAATTTTATTCATACATTATACATTTAGGTATTTATATATGTTCATATGGTTACCTAACAATTTCGTCATAGGATTACATCATATGCCATATATATGGCTAAAAGAAGGCAAAACTAGGCATATTCATATAATTTGATGCCCATCTTCTTCTTCTAAACTTGGTGGCCTCCAATGCTTTGCTCAATTGTCTCACTTAGCATGTTAAGACATTGGAGAGGAGGGGATGAGACTCAAGGAATCCCAATAGCTCATCTCCCATTTAATCACATATAAAGTATGCAATACAAGTCTCACAAATGCATGCATGAGTATATTAACATGTGCAATCATTTAGAAAGCATTCTTGACATTTGAAAATATCATACATAGCATATATAAGCTTGCTAAGTAAGTGGATTAGCCTCACCCATTCACTTGTAGATTTTGGATTTGCCTCACCCATTTCTTTAAGAGGTTCTTGGACTTAACTTTGCTCTTGGGAGTCAACCTCACTTTTGAGAGACCTTTTTCTTTGTCTTAACCAATTCTATGGGTTCTTGGCTTTTCCACACTCAAGTAAACCAAAGAAACATTCTAAAATATCATTTGCATGCATAGGATATCATCATAGTACCATGACATATAAAATCATGATAGAATACTTTTCATGGCTTAAAACATATATACACACATTCAATACAATATAAGCACACATCTATGCATGAGAGAAGGTGGAGAGAGCTACCTTACTTGCATTTGTACACTTTTTCCTTAAGTTTTGAATCCTCTCCCTTGACCTTACACACCTAAGAAGGTAGAGATCATTCATCTTGGCCTAGACACATCATATGAAAGCTAATTATACTCTTGAAATAAAGTCTAAGGCCACACAATTACTAGATAGGCTAGGTGACTCATAAGGCTCTTTTATAGTTCCATAATGCACTTAATGAAACAACCTTTGGAGAACATCATCTTGGCTCCATTCTATCTATTCATTCATGATTCTTGACTCCATTTAAACCTCTTGGAGTCATCATATAATCAATTCTAGGAGTTTAGCTTGGTGTTGCTTCTTTAAGTCATATTATGGAATATATAAGGCCATCTTGCTTTCTATGGCTTCTAAACTCTTTTCAAGACTTCCTCTCATACTTTCCCATCAAACATGATATAAAACTAAGTTTGGAAGAAATTAAAATACTCCCTAGGTACATGAACTCTTCTTGGTCGAAGCATGTGCTTCCATAAGGCACCAATGGAGTTTCTTTACTTCCTTTGATGGGAGAATCATTTAGGAAGCTCTCTTGGTGCCTTAAGAACTCATATGAACACTTAAACATCATAAAATATGGCTAGGGTGCATAATAGAGTTCAAGGTGTAATCAAAACCCTAACTTTTCTATCTTGCAAATTCATGGTATTTACTTGGGTTTCTTTGCATATTCTTACTCTCCTCCCTCAAATTCATAGAATCCACCCTTGGTTCTCCTCAAAATTCCAGCCCTCTTGCATCTACATATATGGGGAAAAATAGGGAGAAGATGGGGAAGGAAGTATCTACCATGGGATGGAAGATTTACCTTGTTTTTCCTTATTTTCTCACTTGAATCTTCCTTTCTTTAGCTTCCTCTCTTCAAATCCGAACTTTCCCTCCTTGGTCTGACCTTAAAATAGCACCAAAGATTTAAGAAAACTATAAGGAGAAATAGGAGAGGGAGGAGAAGAGATTTCTTAAGGAGAAGACTAGGAAATTCCAACAATTTCTTGCTTTTTCTTGAGTTTTTCCCTTTTCCTTTGCCTTATCCTTGTACGCCTCCTTCCCTTGAGCTTTCTCTGGTTCTTGGGCAGAATTTGGTCAACCTAAATGAGAGGAGTAAAAGGACGCCTTACATATACATGGTTTTAAGAAGGACTTTTTCAAAAATTATCATTTTACCTTTCATTCTTAGCATTTTCGTTTCTAACTCGTTTTAGCTCCTTTTGATAACTATCTTTTCTATTATAAATTTTAGGTTCCCAACTTAGTAAGATGCTTTTGGAATCACACAAATCAGAGCTAAAACCTTCTCGAATGAATCAATCAAAGTTCGGGTTAACTGATGTTGAAAAACATCCACCTGAGGGGCTTTAATTGTCCTGGGATTTCCCATAGTTTTCAGAGCCTTTAAGAATCTCGGAGAACTCAAAAATTTCATTTCATCCACCTGATCTTGGACCTAGGTGATGCGATGTTATCTCAGCTCTTAAATTAACTAGGTCTACTGCCATACTTCATGTCCAAAGAACCGGATATTACAATTTGGAATTAGACGCATTTTAAATGACAAAAAGGATTAAGAAATTAATAATATCCAACTATAACACTTGCAAATCTATTGAAAGTTTGTGTTGGATCTTCAACAGCTGAAAATGTGATCTTTGCGATACCAAAATTGTAATCAAATAATTCTAAGCACTATTAATAATATATTGCAAAAGAATAAAATTCAAGCTTTGCCTGAGAACTTCTAACAACAATCTACATCTAAGATATTGAAATCTTCATCGCCATAACTAGGTATGTTTGATTGCGTGATATAAAAGGGAAGGGAATATAAAAAGTCAATAGATAGGATACGAAATAACTTTTATTCCTTTACTTTTAAAATGGTGATTTGATAGATGGAGTAATAATTACAAAGGCATAATAGACATTGTTCAAACTATGTAAAAGGATTATATTCACATTGCAGTGAACTAAACGTAGCCTAGATTGAACTGTTTGTTGGCCAAACTAGATGGAAATGAAAAAATGATTTTTAGTTTAGTGAGTCTTTGCTTCTACTATCTAACATTCCACATGCTGTTGATTCATAACAAAATGGCCTTCCCAACTTGGAATCCTATTAACATGGTTTTGCTGACTCTCCCATTATTGATAATGCATGCCATATTGATTAAAAAGTTACTTTATTAAGTGCAAAGCATACTCAAGAGAACATTTTGTGCTTTAAAAAATTTGTTTATTATGACAACACCAAATGACATATAGCTCAATCATATACAATCTCATTTGCTTCTTGTTCATTATTATTCTTGATGGATGCAAATCAAGCCAATAATTAATCTATTTCAAAATCTTAGTTGATCTAGCTAAAACTGATATACTCTTAAAGAATTACCCACCTATACAAAGAGATCCTTTCGATTTGTCACGGATATCAGAATTTAACCACTATGCCTAATCTAGTTTGGAGTTTGGGGATTAGAGTTATGCTAGTCATTAAATATTCCATTTATCTTGATTATATAGGATAAGGTCCTTTACCCTATTATATAGAGTATTTTGACCTGACTGCATTGGCCACCAATGATGGCTAGAAAATGAAATCTCTTTCTTATTACTAACTCTCCACTATAAGTTGTCATAACCAAATAACCAAATTTCATAACTCCTTTCCATATCCAAGACATGGCCAAATGGGAAGATAAACTACCTTTAATTCTATTTAAGTAACATTTAGGTCTAAAAATATGTGCAAATAATAACTCAAACTTATCCAAAATTAACCACCAAAGATGCTTGGCTAGAAGTGCTTTATTGAAAAGTTCTATTTGCTTAATCCCTAAACCTCCTAAATATGTTGGATGACAAACCTCCAACTATCTTAGCAAATGCAGCTTAGGTTTATAGTTTGAATATCCTAGAAGAAATTAGCCAATTTCATGCCAATTTGTTGGCAATATTTCTTAAGGAGTTCAAAACATGATAATGGATAAGTCAACGAGAATTTAGAGTTGATTTAATCAAAGTAACCTTTCCTATTTGAGACAATAATATTGATTTCTAAGTTTGTAGTATATGATCTATCTTTTCTACCACCTTTCTATAATTTTAATCTTATCTTATTCCACATCAATATAAGTACCCAAATATTTACATAGGTGAGATGCAAATTTTAACTAAAAAAAAACTAGAACTCTTTTTAATTGATATGACACACATGAACTAAAACCAGTAAAGATTTTGCAATATTAACATGTAGACCTTATAGCAAACTATACTGAGAAAGAAGATTATTGACCCGATACCATAAAGACTCTTTTACTTAGAAAAATAAGATGGTATTAGTAGCATATATTAAGTGCATCATCAGTTAAGATGAACGAGATATTAGCATACCCTTCCGGGCTCTACCTTACTCTTCCTTATATATCATACATGTAACGCATTAGCACATTAAATAAATGAATATGGGAAAAGAGGATTACCTTGTTGATGACCTAGATAAGGATAAAGCACCTCAGTTAGAAGCCCATTTACAATAACTTGGCATGAGACCATGCTTACACATTGCATAATAAGTTAGATCCAACTTAAAGAAAATCCCATAACTTGAAGGATTGCTTCCTAGAATTTCCAAGAGACTTTGTCATCAGCTTTGGCAATATCCAATTTGTAAACATACCAACCAAGTCTATTAGACTTTGCATGTCGCAAATTATAAAGGAGTTCTGTAATCAAAATAATATTATCCTAGACCAATCTACTTGGGATAAAAGCACTTTGATTTGGTGCACTCTATAAGCACTTCTTTTAATCTATTACATATTACTTTAGAGATCAATTTATAAATCACATTGCAAGGACTAATAGGACAATAATCTTTAAGTGACTAAGAATTATTACATTTAGGTATCAAGGTAATAAAAGTCCAATTAATAACTTTCAACAAACACCCAATTCAAAAGGAAAAAGAAGAAGAAGAAGAAGAACCATTTGTATCAAATCCCCTTGCACCATATCCCAATAAATTTAATAAAATTTTGCATAAAACCTATCTAGCCTTGAAGCACTGTCTACTTTCAATTGAAAATCTACTTTCTCAATTTCTTTTACAGTAAAATCAATAAGAAGACCTTGTATATGATCTTGAGATAGAGTAAGAAAATCTACTTGTCTCATAGTAGTCATAATGTGGTCCATTGATACATCCATATTAGTACGAAAAACCTATTGAAAAAAATTATGCATCATACCTTCAATTTCTTGTAACTGTTGTACCCAATTGCCATTGTTATCTCGTAAGTGACATATAAACTTATTGATTTGACGTGCTTTAGCCAAATTATAAAAATATTTAATATTATAATCTCCTTTTTCTAATAAAATCTACCTTGCTTTTTAAGCACTTAGTAACTACTCACAATTAATACCAAAACTCTAAATTCTAACAAACCTCCTTTTCAACCTTAAGCAAATCCTTAGTTGGAAGCCTCCCTTATATATACATCAATTGTTGTTCTAACATAGGAATATACTGTTTGATATTACCAACCTGAGTATTATTCCATGTGTGAATATTACATCTAAGAGTGCGTAATTTACTAACTACTTGAAATGCACGAGCCAATAACCCATTCATTCCAAACACTATACAAAATGCTTACATTGTGAGAATGTGAACCAAAAGTTTTCAATTCGAAGAGAGCGTTTCCTAAACATGGGTAACATCAGTATAAAACACTGGCGAATGATTAGAGGTCCCCACTAACGTAAGTGCGAATTTTCAAGTCCTGGATCTTCCTTTACATTTCCATGAGCCGTATAGTACCTCATACACAAATACAGCAGATGATGACGGACAGCCAGAGTTCCCCACTAAAAGGCCGTACAAAAATCCAGATATTCATGTATCTATAATGTCGAATTTTTACAAGCATCTTTACACTTTACTCCGCATATGACAATGTAAGATCTGTGTGATTTGATCGATTTGTCAAAATTGTCACATCTCCCACCACCACATATATCATACTTTTCATAAAAAATAAATAAATCAAACATTAAATTGAATGCTTTTGTTTGTATCAAGCATAGATCACAATGCTAATATAGTGCCTTTGATAACGGTGACTATGACATATATATAACACTATGACCAGTTGATATATATGTTATCTTTAAAGTCCTGATATATGCAAGTTAACGTCATATAACAAATTATTATTACAACACGTAAAATTTATTACGTAATTATTTTTAATAAGAAGAGTAAGATCAATAACTTAAAAAAAAACCTATACATGGTTTTCATACCTAAGCTCCAAAATCGAACTTGAATGGTATTTTTCACAACCTAATTTAATTAACTGGCTCTAAACTTTGCAAATGGTGTGCCATCCCCATCTACTTACTTACACAGGCAAAGTTTCAATATCTATGCAGGAAAGAGATCTAGTAGGGATTTTGGGATGGTTATCTGCTCCATCTGCCGAGCCAATATTTCCTCTGGTTGTAAAACCTCCTTCATCAGCATTTCCTCTTGTTGTAGAACGTTGCCCTGATTGACTGGTTTTTGTAGAACTCCAAGTCATTTTTTTGCTACAACTTTTTGCCAGCGTGACAGGTTTTCGCCAAGTACGACTTTCAGAGGCTAGCAAAGCTAACAATGAAAGAATTCCAATTACTATGAACAAACCTCTAAAGCTATATGCGGTGAGGCTGAGACTGGCAGTGTCTGAGGACGAATTAGAGTGGTCTTGGAGTTCATCGTCACTGCTTCCAAAATATTTCTGTTCAATCAAGTCCATTTCTTCACTCTCACTTACATTTAATACGGCTTTAGAAAAGTACGAGGTTAAGTTGGAGCCTTTGGGGAATGCCTGAAAAGTCATGCAAATATTAGAACAGATATCTTAGAAACGGTATTGAAATTTGCAACCTTATTAATGAGACAAAGAGAGAGATCGAAACTCAGAAAACCAAATCCACCGGTGCGGTGCCTAGTTTCGACCATGGCATAATTGGAACCATATTCCTTGAGGAAGACCTTAATGGAGAGAACTTCATCAAAAATAGCATCAACACCACTGGTGCGGCTTCCTCTGTCTAAAGCCTCCTTATATTCTTCAATAATGGAGTAATTCTTCAGCCTTGATACATTAAACTTAAAGTGATCAACCAATAAATCTGCCACAAATGAGTCACGCTGGTATCCAACATTAATTTTGGGGACTCTTCTAACATCATTCTCACCAGGGGAACTAGGTTGCAACTGATGTACTGTCAAGATTGATGACAAGCATGCTGTGTAGCTTTGCATGAGAACGAATGCAACTCAAAATAACCAACTGAAGTTTATTTTAGTGTGAAAAAGCTAAAATGCAAGCATCGCAGGTATATATGAAACATACGAGAGCGATGAAAAGAAAAAGAGAAAGGGGCTCTCAGTTCTCATACCTAACTATATCTCCAACCTTAATGGTGATGTTTCAGGTCCAAGATTGTAAGATCTTTTAAAAGTCTCTGCATAGTGTTGCTTCAATCTCCTTTTGAAAGTCTTAATTTGAAGTAAAATAAGGAACATAGGAATAGCAAAGTTCTTTTATAGATGGATGACAACAGACATTAGTAAATGATGCTAGTGTTTTTGCTTTGGTCATTTCTTTTACATCATGCAGAAACCTTTTTGTCAGCAGAAGCAAGTGCCCTAATTACTTAACTAGTATATTCTGTACACCACTTCATCCATAGATATCTTCTTTTGTGAGTTCACTTGTGGAGGATATCTTATCCTCCTCTTTTGTATCTCTTTTCCTCCTTAATAAAATTTATTTTTCCATTAAAAAGAAAATTACTAAACATTGCAAGAAACAAACATACAAACCGTGAGATAAAGATCCTCACATATTAACATAGTAATATAGTTACTCAGCATATAAACATTGATCTGGTGCATTGATTGTAAGTATTAGCGTGCCACTATTATACATTTCATCTGGAGTTGTAAAGCATTAAAATGAACGAGTCATTCAAACTCCTAAGTAATTGCGCCATGTCAATTTAATGAGAATGCATGCACAAGAAGACTATACTCATTTGTATTCATTACAACCTAACAAAGCAAATATCATAAAACAGTACAGATTAGAGGCGAGGGGCAGAAAATTAGGAGTTCTTGGGGAGGGAAAAAAACAGGACACAATGAACAAAACTAAGGAGCAAATTTTACCCAAGTGTCATTTAATATAGACTTTCCTATGAAAAAAAAAAAAGGTACTGAGGCAGAGCAATCATAAATCAGAAACTAATTATAATAGAAATCTATGCCATATTAAATTAAAATTTCTTCCTACCAATAAAATGCCATGCTCTAATGCTCTAAATTGTAAAAGGAGAGTAGAGGAGCGGGCAGGATATCTTATGTATTGTTTAATTACTTTGTTGTAAACGAAACAACAAAAACTATATACTTAAAAGTAGTAAGCTAGAAGCAGTTATAGTTCAAGTATGATGCACCGACATTATTTAGCCATTCCAAGGTCTGCCAACTTGATTTCACCATTAGGATCAATTAGTATGTTAAGTCCTTAATATCCTTGCCACAAAAAAAAAACAAAAACAAAAACAAAAAAACAAAAACAAAACATGAAAAGAATTTAACCGAAGTAAAGAAGCTGCAATTTTATGTGAAACTAAGAGTAGCCAAATTACCTGGGGACTGTACAATTTTGAATAATAGATTCCTTAAATGGGCCATATTTCTGAAGTAATTTATGCATAATCCAAGAAAAGCCACGAATCATGATAGATGTAAGTACATGCTTGGACTCTATATATATGGGGGCATGATATTTGTTAATTTATTGAGTAAAAAGATTAGTCAGAAGACCCTCAATTCTAATTTTGAATAAAAATATTAAAAAATTTGTAGGTGCGATCGGACGATCTCAGTCGGGCATGTCCGGTCGGTCCTTTCCAAATCAAAATTGAGGAAGGATCACTACTAACAGCGAATGTTTAATTTTCATGACTATGGGGAATTTCAATCAACATGAGATTATTAATACCTTGTTTGGCATTCGGAAGCCGTCCTTCTCCTCGAGATATCAATGAATCCTGATTAAGAGAAGAATAAAGCTATTAAATAGCCAATAATTAATTATGTAATAAGAACTTCTGCCATGACCATACCTTTCTGCCTGGAATAAAGTCAATTGTTGGGCCCCGAGTAATCTCTACTGCAACAACACCAGCAAGCGAAAATACAAACTCAACCATATGTATACAAGTTAATCCATGACTTCGCATATAAAACTCTCCAATTTATTTTAGAATTCTTGAAACATCGTCTTGTTTTCTTCATCAGAGGGGAGGGAGGGGTGGAAGCTTATATAGAAGAAAGGAAAGGAGGATACAGATTAAGAAAATACGAGCCAGAGGCATTTTCTCCTTCTAACATGGATGAGCTTACAGAGACATGACATGTCTGTTTCTACAAGTGAAATGCGACCAACAAAAGCAAGGGCTCACAAGAAAACTATTCCAATCTGTTATCTGATTGTTGGAATCATTGAGAACCTTCAAAATTTAATCAAAGCTTCCCCAGTATCATAAAGTTAATGACCATAATGGTGACTGATGTTAAATAATATAGGTCGCAATGATCCTATATACCTATTAATTTTAGATAATTGTATTGCTATGATATTTATACAGCCCTTATTCTTCATGAAAATAATATAAAAAGCCATGATATAACGCTCATGATCCACTCATCATTAACTCGTCACAATATTTGTTTAAAGGCAATTGGAGCTTTGGAGTGAGCTTCAAAATGCAAACTTGGAAGCATGTGGAGCAATCAACAACCAATTCAAACAAAATAGAAGCCGACGTCCTCTCTATGCGTAAAGAGGACGACCTCCCATTCTATGCACAAAAAACACGTACTGGTTTTGAATTGCGTCTTTTTTCTAAGAATCGGTAAATATTGTACGAAATCATTCTTCTTCTTCTTCATCATACACCCTAGTTCCATGACAAATCACAACCCCATGAACCAAAGTGCCCAAATTACTAGGAATCCAGCACAAAATTAGTACCTTTACAAATGAAACTGGGCATAAAATGAAAAGCAGAAAAAATCAAACTTCATTCATGATATAACTGTAGAACGAATTCCAAACGAGCTTTCCTACATGATTTGGAATGAATTAGGGAGGAATGGAACTGGATATGGAAATACCTCTGTGGCTGGGAAACACAAGAAAGGGCCTTTCTCTCTCTATTTTCTTCTCTCAATTTGCCTCTCCCAACATCTCTCCGCTTCTCTGTTTCTCCCCCCTCAATTTCCCCTGTTTCTCTATGTATCTTGGTTTTGGTGAGAGGGGTGGGATGGAGGGATTTAGGATGGGGTTCCGTTTTAGATTAAGAAGAAGAGATTTTGGATCATCCTGTTTGAGTTAGGATTGAGATATGCGCTGAGACTTATTTCAAATGGCCAGGTTTTTTTTTTCTCTCCTTTTTCTGGCATTAACGGCTAATTTTTGTTGACCACTTCATTTTCTGAAATATGCGCTGAGATTTTGTTCAAACGGTTATTCTTTTTTTAAATTATGAGATTGACCAACAACTGTATGCGCTGAGATTTCTTCCAAACGGCTATCTTTTTTTTTTCTTTTAAATTATGAAATTGGCCAATAGCTATATTGTGGTTCTGTACACAGACGGCCACCTATAAATATAGGTTGTTCCTTCTTTCATGAGTTTCAACGTTGGGCGAAGAAGCATTGGAAAATGGGGACAGTCTTCCTTCTCAGGCTTGCATTTATGCGTATTAGAGGTTTTTCTTCTTTCATATTTTATGATTAACCATAACTTGAGGTTGCTTCTCTTTTGGTCCTCTGTTTTGATGATTCTCCGTTTCTCTTTCAGTCTGTGATGTGTCTTGCGGGTATCGGCTTCGCTTTTTGCAAGATTAAATGAGTAGCCATTAAAGGAAAAGCTCATTGCAACATACATGGGAATTAAGGTAAAATCTTTTGCAAGATTAAATGAGTAGGCATAGAATTCGCTATTGGTTCAAATAATTCTGAATGTTCATTGTTGATCTTTTCTTCGCTAATTTTGTTTCTTTTCTCTTCTTCTATCAGAATTATCATACTGTATCAACTGCATATTTATCTAGACTTGCACACCGTGTGATCCTTTTTTCTGCGTCTCCTATGATAATTTAAACAGAAATTTTTATTGAAATACCTGAAAAAACATTTTTCTCTTAAATATAACAGAAACACCAAACGGAATTCACATATAGAGAAATAGGAACTCGAACTTTATATTACATGGGCTCTTGCATTTTTTCTTTTTTAATATTACGTGATCTAGTTTTTGGGGTTAGGGTTTATGATAATTACTTAATTAGCGCAAAGATCTGCGTAACGTCTTCATTTTCTGAAACATAGGTTGAGATTTCTATCAAACAACAGAGGAAAATCTCAAATCCCCTTCTCCAATACCAAATACATAGTCCTCTCCCTTCTACGTTGTTCTGTAAATGAAAGAAGACGGTAAACTAGTTTACGGTTTTGAAATGGCACTAGCGAGTGTTTCGTGCTTTGTCAAATTCAGACCCTATTGTTTTGACTCAAAAAGCAAAAATGGATGAATAAGCTTCAGGATTAATAGAAATTGTCAAATGCATAATATTTGAATTTGAGGTTTATAATTAGTAATACTGTTTTTGTAATACATCATCTTTTTCTTAAATATGTTACTTGCTTCGTCTCTATGTTTAGATTCGTACTTGTGTTTCCTCTGTTTTTCTTTATGATGTGCATTTAGGTATGACAAAATTTTGTTGGGCTTTAGTTGTTGTAAATGATGACAAAGATTTCTTCAGGTTGCACCTTCCGCGAGTTTCACATTTACACATGTTGGAGAAAGACAAAGCCAGGTTGGGAGAAGAAGCATCTTGCTTTATATATGCGTGTATTTGTGTATTAAATCGACGAAGCTTGGGTAAAGAAGCATTTTGCTTTATATATGCGTATGTTTGTGTATTAAATCGGCGATCTTGTCCTTTCTTTAATTTTGTTCTCTTTGGGTTCTCTGTTTTGATGATTCTCTGCTTTGTTTTTTAGATGGTGGACATGGAGGAAGAGGATCAAAATGAGCCATTGAAGGAAGTTCATTCAGGGAATTTCGGAGAGCTCGTTGCTGCTACATACGAGGGAATCAAGGTCAAATCTTCTGCTCATAGAATTCGTTATTAGTTCAAATAAGTCTGCTCATTGTTAGTCTTCTCTTGGCTAATTTAAAATCAAAATTTTATATATGTTCTCTCCTAAATTATCATACAGTATTAATTACATGGTTATCTTGATTTAGATAGTATGACTAATTTTTCTGCCACTTTCAACAATTTAAACAGAAATTCTTTTATTGAAATACTTGAAAAAAAAAATTCTCCCCTTAAATTACTCCATTAAATAAATTCTAAGAATTTTTTTTTGGTTAATTGCAAATTTCCTAATCAACTTAGCTTGAAGTTGAACTCAAAAAATTGTATGTGTTATTCATTACTACACCAATTCGTTATGTATGGATGATGAATTTGAAGTACACATATTAAATCAAATTTAGATATATTATGTGAAATTGTTTGCCAGATAAATTGCATAAATATTGTCAACAATAATTTATGTAAAATCCCCATATATGTCTCCTTATGTAGTATTTCATAATTATAAGTTTATCTTTTCGTATAAATGATTGAACTTAATACATACATCATATTTCAATGACACATGCAACATCAAATCAAATGGACCCAATTCCTAATTATAATTATAATTTAAGGGGATAATAAATTTGCATATTTGTTAGTTTTGGCATGAAGGGAAGCCTTGTACTAATTATAAACTTGGATACTTTGTGACTTGTTTTTATGCCACTTAGCGTTTCATATGCTTCTAGTTTTTTTAATTGCTTAATATATGTTCTTGTGTGTCTTTTTCGTTTTTTTTTTTTTGGGTTAACAATAGATATAAAAGCTACAATTTTAAGATTAACTATAAAATTACTAAAGGATAGAAACAATATTTTGCTCAATACATGTAAATCGAATGTGACAAAAAAAAAAAGATAATTACAATAGAATCTAGACTAACTCTATTTCTAATGATATGCTGAAGTGCTTCACGATTGCTTGGCTTTCATTGTTTAAAATAATGATTTTAATGTAGAATTATAAATTTTTCATGTTATATCTAATCTATTTATAATTTATTGCTGGCATCCAATTGTAGCTTCCCCTTCCCTTCCTTTTATGTTGTTTCCTTGTACTGATCAATTACTCATCAACCTTCCTAAAATTCTACTTTTATGAGAACATAATTGGGTCATGTTTTTATTTAATATCACTTCTTAGTTTTTCTTCCTTTCATTTTGTTTTTGAAAGGAATTTTGGTTAAAGTTTAGGATACTAATGTAACTTGTCTAAAATAAATAATCAAATTTGATATAATAAACTTCATAAAATGTTACATTTGATATTTGTAACATCTGAATTTTTAACTAAATTGGAATTGGTATATTAATAAAAAGAGGATTCTAAAATAAAATGAATTAAGGTCAAATAGAGATATAATATTAATGAGAATATAAAAAAAGGTTATGAAATCACTTATTGTGCAAAAACAAAGTAAAAGTAGACAAATAAAGTAAAGTGGCATAATTATAATTTTGAGCAAATTTTTATAAATTCAAAAAAGAGAGTTTTAAATGATAAAATTAAACTTATTATAGTTCTCAGAGATCTTAAAAACTATAGGGATTGTCAAAATCAGTTAAAATCCTTATAGTACATAAAAGAAAACAAAAATGGATGTGATTATAAGTGGAGTTTTATTTTAAGCCATTTAGACTCTAAAAATAATGTTTGTATATGAAAAAGTACTTGAAATTGTGTAGGGAGCAATCAAATCTTAAAAAGTCAAAAAAATGAGCTTGAATGAAGTGAATTTGTCACTAAGGGCAAAATAATCATTTTAAAAATTTTTTAAAATGGCTTATAAGGGAAGCCACGCCTCATCATCTTCTATCATGTTCTATTTTCACCTCTTTACAGCCATTAATGTTGTCTTAGATAGGGAGGAGAGAGAAAGGAAAGAACCTCCATTTTAGATAAGTAAACAACCCCAATTCATCTTATATCAGTTAGAAAACTTGATCTACTCTTTGAGAGTTATCTAATGGTAGTTTTAATTTCATGAAAGTGAAATTTAGATCTGATCCCACACAAAAAAGGAACTCCTATCAAGAAACTGTTTGGTGGAAATTAGTTTATACGAAGAATGCTCTACATTGAGGTAAGCTTCTATCCAAAACACTTAAAAAATCTTAAGTACTTGGCCTTTGAAGTTTCAGCCATGGGAGAGAAAATGATAAGAAAAAAATTTCTTCATGTAATCTTGGTGTATTCAAGGGTTTTAAGCATTGAGGATTTCATATCTATTATTAGTTTGCATTGATTCATGAAAAAGAATAAAATAGTCATATGAGTGGAATTTTGCCCTAAACAAAGAGAAGGCTAAAATTTAGTTCTTTTGATCCATATAAGATGTATTTAGATGTTTTATGATACAATGAATAAGAATCTAAACCTATAATTAAATGAACTTATAATCTTCATGTTAAGGTTTTAAGAGTACCTATTTAGCCATGGAGGGTTTGAGAGGTTCAAAAAGTTGTTTCATTAATTCTAAAGTTTTGAATGGTCTAAATATGAAGTACAAATATTAATGGAGTCATTGAAATGAATTTAAAAACTCTATTTTTGTAAGTGAAAAATTAGGGTTCAAGAAGGCCTAATAGGACCATATGACTTTAAGTATGTTTAATTATGCTTTTGATAGCTCTAATGAATTCCATTGGAATTATGAAGATTATAATGATGAAATTTTGAAATCTAAAAATTGAAATTTGAGAGTTACTCTTTAAGGCACCTAAAGTGACCTAAAATTATACTTAGGACCTAAATTAACACGTGTAAGACTAACATGAGTTTAAATATGATTTCATTGATTATTTTGTACTTCATTTGGTGTATCTAGGCCAAACAAGTGAGACATATCAAAGGGGTGTATGTGTCTCAAGCCATGGAAGCAAGAGAAAGAGACCATGGAAACTAATTGAATTTGTTTGTTAACGTAGTCTTTTCTTTATTCTTATAAATATAGTTGTTTTGTTTAAGTATTTTGGTTGCTTGTGTATATTGTTTACAATTATGTGACTTATTGAATGTTTGAGTAAAATATGCAATTATATGACACTTATTTGCATTTGTGATTCAGGTGTTGGATGAGGTTAGGCTAAAAGTCCTTAAAGCATAGATTTGCTTATACTTGAGCCATAAGATCCTTAGAGCATGGACTTAATCTCTTGGTTATGGTTTGGCTATGATTATATAATATGCATGCGTGTTTCCATATTCTTGAGTGAACCATATGTGTGTTGGAATGTCAAATTAGTTATTGGGATGTTTTTGAGTTTCACTTTCCCTATCTCTACTAACTATAGCCAAGTGAAAAGCAAAGTAAGGACAAAAATATGCAAAACACCTATAAAATGCTGTTATGTCAAGAATTTTGCCAATAATACGGCATAGTATAAATATTTATGTGAAACTATATTTTGATATAATGTAATGTAAACATGTTTAAAAGGGTTAAACCATGGTTATATGACCATTAAATGTATGAATGATATGATAGAACATGTTTTGACATATGAGATTCCATGAGGTTTATATGTATTTTTACATATAAGATAGTAATTTTTAGTTACAAGGAAAATTTCTTATGATGAATTAATGTTATATAATACAAACAATGATTGAAATTTGCTTAAAGTGAGAAATGACACCTTAAAGCTCACTTGATATCATTTGGAATCAACATTTTTGACTATTTGAGCCATAAAATATCCCTCTACCCTTGATAACCTTAATGACTGAATTTATGGCTAAAATTTGGCAAGCAATTAGAAAACATTTAGCGCTTTCTATAAAGTCAAAGATGATAGTTTTTGAAAATCTATAAAATATTTGGTAAATTTTTAAAATTGGCTTTAAAAAGTTGTCAAGTGCAGTTTTTGTTCATATTAATCTTGTCTCGGATTTCATATTTTTTGAGGGAACAAATGAATTCATTTTGACTTGAAATTTTTTTAGTAGAAAGTTCACATCATAAATTTTCTAAAAATATCTAATTTTGTTAATAAAAATTGTGTAACTTAAGTTGTGAGTTTTTGAAATTTAGACTTCATTATGTACTTTATAACTAATTTGAGCAAATTATCATTTTAATGAGTCTCAACTCCATATACATGTTATATTGGTTGCAACTAATTAGCTATATGTGAGTTTATAAGATTAAATGGTAAAAATTCATGTTTAAGTATTTTGGAGTCATTTAGTGCTTTTACTAACCCAAATTTTTGCAGTTAAAAGTTTGGTTACCATAATTTTGCCATTAATGGACTTATATAAATAAAAAGAATATGTATATAGTGTGGTATAACATCTTTTGTATCAAAGCCAAGGTTCAGATAATCTAGCTCTCTATTTTAGTTAGCTAGCTTTCTGGTTGGTTTGGGGAAGTGCTTAAATTATTTGTGTATGTGGCATGTGATTTGTTAGGAAGTTTGGGAATTAGTTACTATGCTATTAATATTTTTGTTATATGTTAAAGTTGTGGTTCTTTTCTGACAAAATGGTAAAACTAGAAAGGGCAGACTTGTTAGGCTAGAGCTTCATAATCTTATGTAGACTATTATGAACTATTTGGATCAACAATAGGCTATGATGGAATAGCATGGGACAAACCATGTAGCAGCAAGAAATGACACTACAATTGCAGAATACCTTAATTAGAAGCTATAATAACAGAGAGAATGTCCTAGAACAATAATAATAATCGACAAATGTTCCTGAGACCTCCTCAGAATCAAATATAGATTCAACTTACTAATAAGTAGTTGTTGAACTAATTCTGAAAGAATCGTTTATCCTTTTTTGATGGAGAGTTGAATGTATAGAAAGTAGAGGCATGGATTATGTAATTGGAGAAATATTCAAAGTGATGGGATACACTTATGAGTAAAAAGCCATGCTAGCTACATTTATGCTAGAAAAAGAAGCTGATCATTGGTGACATAGCATGAAAATGATCATGCAGACCTGAAAAATCCTAATTAACTAGGAAATTTTTTTAACTAAATTCTATGAACAATATATCCCTAGTTTAGTCAAGGATTAGAAGGAAATAGAATTTATCAATTTGAAGCAAATAGAAGAAATGAAGAAATGACAGTTGAAAGGTGATGATAAAAAATAAAGATGTGAGCATGTTGAGAAGGGACTGAAACCCTCTATAAGAGATAAAGTAGCTCCATAGAGGATCAGAACACTTACTGCTCTCATAGAGGTTGGCATGATGACTAAGAACAACTTGCAAGATATAACATAGATAGGAGCTAGAGCTAGCTTGAAAGAGACTCTAGAATTGAAGAGGCTAAGATAAAAGGATAATGTGAGTGTTGCTACTATTAATAAGAAAAAAAGGTTAGGTCCCTTAGAATAGAAAAGGCAAAAAGGAATGTGATGATGAAAAATAGAGGTTTGAGCATTTTGAGAAGGGACTGAAACCCTTTATCAAAGATAAAGTAGCTCCATAAAGGATCAAAACATTTAATGCTCTCATGGAGGTTGGCATGATGACTGAGAACAACCTGTAAGATATAACATAGATAAGAACTAGAGCTATCTTGAAGGAAACTTTAGAATTAAATAGGCTAAGATAAAAGGATAATGTCAGTGTTGCTACTAGTAATAAGAAAAAAGGTAAGGTCCCATAGAATAGAACAAGTAGAAAGGAAAGAAGTTTCAGCCTAGCAAAGGACAACCATCACATGTGACCTATTACAAATATGGGAAGTTAGGATAAATAGCTTGAAATTATTCTTAGACAGAGATGACACCTCCACCTAAACCACATACCTAAGGCAGAGTATTTACGCTTACTCAGTAAGAGGCCAGTGCGTCTTTGGTTTGATTAGAGGTATGATTAAAGTTAATGATTTTCTTATAATTGTTATGTTGGATTCGAGTGCTAGTCACCTATTTATATCTTATGATTGTGTGAAAAAATTAAGTTTGGTTATTGGTACTTTTTCATATGATTTGTTTGTATCTACCCTTACTAGAGGCTATGTGATTACCTTCCATGTTTGTTTGAATATCACTGTATTGTTTAACTATTGTTTCACTACCATTGATTTGATTTGTATACCTTTTTATGATATTGATTTGATTATTGATATGAATTGGATGACTACTAATAATGTTATGCTTGATTATGAACATAAAATCATAAATGTGGGACTATACCTAGTACTAGGGTTGAGTTATTTTTTTGTCCACTCCTCAAGTTGAAAGATACTTAGAATATGAATATCAAGAGTTTCTAATCTTTTTTCTTTATACAAGTAGAGATTAAGGAAGGGATAGATGAGATCCAAGTAATTAAGGAATTTCTGGAAGTTTCCCTAAGGATTTTATTTTAGTGACTTACCTTTTGAGAGAGTGATAGAATTCCCTATTAATATTATACCTAGGGTTAGATCAGTGTCTAAAGTTCCTTATAAGATAGCTTTCACTAAGCTAGTAGAGCTAAAAAAGCAAATTGAGGAATTGTTAGTAAAAAAATGGTAACATGAAATTTTGTATAGATTATAGAGAAGTTAATAAGGATACTACTAAGAATAAGTATCCCCTCCCTAAAATTGATAATTTTTTAGGTTAATTAGTGCGGGTATCAATGTTTTCTAAAATAAACCTTAGATCTGGCTATCTCTAATTGAGGGTTTGAGTAAGACAATCTAAGACTAACTATGGGCATTATGAGTTCTTGGTTATGGTATTTGGTTTGACTAATATGCCAACTATTTTTATGGATTATATAAGTAGATTATTTAGACCTTATTTAGATAAGTTTGTTATAGTCTTTATTGATGATATTCTTGTATACTTTAGGTCAATTGAGGAGCATAAGAGGTATCTGAGAGTAGTCTTGAAACCTCAAGATAAAAGATTGTAGGTCAAACTTAATAAATGTGAGTTTTGGCTTATTAAAGTGAGATTTTTAGGTTATGTAATCTAACAAGCAAGGGTTGTAGTTGATCCCTATAAAGTAGAGGCTGTGTTATAATGGGATAAGCCTAAAACTATCATTGGAATTAGAAGTTTTCTATATTTGGTAGGTTACTATAGAAGGTTTATATAGGCTTTTTTCAGATAGCCTTACCACTGACTAAGTTAACTAGGAAAGAGACACCGTTCCTATGAAATGATAGATATAAAAGGAGTTTTTGGGAATTGAAACTTCATTTGATCACTGCCCTTGTGTTAATTATACTTGACCTTAGTAAACCTTTTGTGGTTTATAGTGATGCTTTAAATAAAAGGTTAAGATGCGTGTTAATACAACAAAATAGAGTAGTGGCATATGTCTTTAAGCAGTTGAAGCCATATGAGGAGAATTATCCTACACATTATTTAAAGTTAGCTGCAGTGGTATTTGCCTTCAAAATACAGAGGCATTACCAGTATTATGCCACAGTGGAGATATATAGTGACATAAAAGTCTAAAATACTTGTTTGATAAGAAATAATTGAATATGAGACAAAGAAGGTGCATGAAATTCTTAAAAGATTATAACTGTACATTGAAATATCATCTAGGCAAGACCAATGTGGTAGTCGATGCTTTAAATAGAAAGTCTATACATGTAGCTTATATAATGATTAAAGAAGATGAACTTATAGAGAAATTTAGAAAGATAAATATTTCTTAACATATGCTTTCAAGTAAATTGTTAATGAGTGAAACTAGAATAGAACATAACCTAAAAGCCCAAATTTTAGATGCCTAGAGAGAGTGTAACACCATAATGACTTAACTCCAACTAATTCCTCTCTAGGTTTGATTCCATATGATTTCCAATGAAAAGGACTAAAACCGCAGTATTTTAATACTTTAAGTCGAGATTTAAACACTTATATTTTGCTCCGTGGGTCCTATGAACCCATCATTCAAATTTTCTACTCAAACTCCATTTATATAACTCATACATAGCATCAAACAACCCATGAACCATAGATATGAAGCTAAAAACTAAGAAAATGCAATTTCACAAATGGGCCCAAAAGTCAAATTTTTAGCTCTCAGTTTGGAAAATCATAACTAATTCTAGAAAAATAAAAATCAAGCAAACCATAGCTTTATAGAAAGTTCCAGATATTAATTTTACACTAAAAATAATTTCAAACCACAATCTTAGCTTTTGGACCATGTTTGACATTGAAAAAGAGACAGAGGCTGGCTATCCCTGGTACTAATGTAGCTTGCTGTCATGAACTTCAAAAATTCATAACTAATTCCACAAAAATTCAATCTGGTCAAAATATACTAATTTGGAAAGCTACAGATGTTAAATAGAGGAAAAAAATAAGTTCAGATCATTTTAGTAGCCCTTAGACTTCAAAAACTAATGGAACAGTAACTAAGGTCGGACGGGCTTCCCTGATACTGACTCAAAACTTTATAAAGTTCTTTCTCCCTCTACAGACATCCAATCGAGGTGTTTCTAGTTGGTATAGGTCACTGTGTATATCTAGTTTATACCCATAAAATTTTATGACAATCAGACACTGTTTGGTCCATGAATGACATAGTTTCATTTTTGGACATAGTTGCACAGTACAATAACAAAAACCAAAAAATTTTTCAACTTCAACAATTCACCAAATATTACCTAAACCTCCAAATATTACCCACTTTAGCTTCCCAAGAAGCTCTCAACAACCTTTAGAGGCATGCCAAATTTCATATCAAGAAGAGCCCATTTGGTCATATTTTAATAGAGCTCACAAATTTGGCAATTTTGGCACCCAAAATGGTTCGAAGTGGGTCCAAATGGCCTTTCACATATTCTAGCACCTCTTAGGAAAGTTTTAAAGCGTAAACATAGTATATATGAAATGCTCAAGTGGTCCAAATCATCATACATTTCAAACTCACTATGCTACAGGTCAAAATGCATTATTGCATATAATCTACAAAAGGGTCAAATCCTACATTTTCATTGCTTTGGCTTTCTACATAGTTCATACATCATTTATACATATTTCTACACTTGCTCAAATAATTACATCTAAAAAATAATAGGTGCATATTCATTTTAGCACCTCTTTACATTAAAAGAACTAAAATAGCTATACAACTCCCTAAGTATGCTCAATTAGGCTCCTTGATTTACACTTTGATCTCCTTGAGTGTCACCTAATATGTTAAGATAGGAGAGGGAAGGGGGTGAGATTCATGGAATCTCAATAACTCATACACTTATTTAAGAAAGCAATCAAGGTATATAAATAAGTCAAAGCATGCAAACCATTCACAATTACACACACATGATTTTTATGCCATGATATCATATCAATGCTAAGAATAAGCTTTAGGGACTTTTGGTATTGCCTCACTCAAGTTTTAGGACTTTTGGATTGGCCTCATCCTTGGTTTAGGGACTTTTGGCATCACCTCACCCATCTCAAAGAACTTTTGGCACCACCTCACTCGAGTAATTTTCACAACCCAAAACATAAGCATATTGGTACCAATGCATCAAGGCAACATCTAATGACATGTCTCACAATATAAGCACATACACAAGCATACAATGACTATTACACGTCCAAGAATGCAACAAGAAAGAGTGAAGAGCTACCTTATAAGCTAACACAAACACAAGCCTTCCCTTTTAATTTTTCTTCTCCCTTTTTAGTCTCACAATCACAACTAAATGGAACCAATTTTCTTGAGTCTAGACATAACAAAGAGCATGGAATTACTCTCCTATAACTCAACAATTATTCACAAAGCTATGGGGTTATTTATAGCAAACCCTACAAAACATATAAGAAACTAAGGGTTCTCTCTCTCTCTAGAATTTCACTAACGTTTCTTCTCCTTTCTTTACATTTCTCAACTTAACACACTCTTTTTTAAGGGTTTCTTGCTCATTCTAGGTTAAAATAGAGCTTGCTTACTCAACAACCCATGGAAAGGGATCTTATAAGGAAAAAAATAAAATCAAGAAGAAGAAGCATAAAGATCTTTAAAGGTTCTTACCTTTCTTCCTTATCTTCCTCCTTTCTCTCTTAGCTTCTCTTAGTTTTCCTCTCTCTCTCAAGCTTTTTTCTCTGCCTTGGATGAAGCCTAAGTTGGTTAAAAGGAAAAGAAGGGATTTGGACACTTTAAGAAGTCAAATTGTCTTTTTTCATTCTTTTTTGGATCAGCCCTTGCTATAGCGAAGCATAACCCTCGCTACGGCGAGCACGTATCAATCCCAAACCCTTGTTTTCGCTACGGTGTGTGCTATTGCGAGGAACCCTCTGGTTTTTGTATGGGATGTCCGCACTCGCTATAACTAGAAGCATTTTCGCTATATCAAAAAGGCACTCTCGCTATATCTAGACTATTTCTCGCTATATTTAGCAGACTTAAAAAATTTCAAAACTTCAAAAATTTTCAACTTCTCTTTTTTTTTGTCTCTTTTTTTTTCTGGTTGTTACATTTCTACCCCTCTTAAAAGAAATTTCGTCCTCAAAATTTAAATACATACCTCAAGAAATAATTCTGGATATCTCTTCCTCATTTTATCCTCTAATTTCTTGGTTGCTTCCTCAGATGTCAAACCTATTCAAACCACTTTCACTAGAGGAATGTTCTTGCTTCTCAGTTGTTTCAGCTTAGCATCCGTAATTCTCTCCGACTTCACTAAATAGGAAAGATCTTCCTGCAATTGCACATACTCATATTCTATGACATGTGAGGGATCTGGTAAATACTTTTTCAACTGGGAGACATGAAAAACACCGTGGATTTGGGCTAGGTTAAGAGGTAAGGCTATCCAATAAGCCACGAGTCTAATTTTCTCAAAAATTTCAAATGGACTAATATACCTAGGACTGAGCTTTCTTACCCTCATTGACCGACCCACTCTCGTCACTGGAGACACTCGAATAAACATATAGTCTCCAATCTCAAACTCTAACGGCCTCCTTCTCTTATCGGCATAGCTTTTCTGCCTACTTTGGACCTTGAGGAGTCTCTTTCTAATCAATTCTATCTGTCGGGTAGTTTGATCCACAATCTCAGGTCCTATCATACTCCTCTCACCTAACTCAACCCAGCATAGAGGGGATCTGCACTTTCTCCCATACAAAGCCTCAAAAGGGGCCATTTGAGTACTGGAATGGTAACTGTTATTATATGCAAACTCTGCTAGCGGTAAATATACATCCCAGTTACCCTTCATTTCTAACACACACGCCCTCAACATGTCTTTTAAGGTCTGGATGGTTCTCTTAGTCTGACCATCTGTCTGGGGGTGATATGTAGTACTAAACCGTAACCTGGTCCCTAAGGCATGCTGCAATGACCTCTAAAAGTTCAATGTGAACCTGGGGTCTCTACCGAAACTATGCTACTGGGTACTCCATAAAGTTGCACTATCTCTCTGATATACAACTGGGCTAATTTCTCCAGTGTATGAGTAGCCTTGATAGTTAAAAATTGTGCAGACTTCGTCAGTCTATCCACAATTACCAAAATAGCATCGTGTCCAGAGGATGTCCAGGGTAATTCCATAACAAAGTCCATAGCTATACTATCCCACTTCCATTCAGGGATATCTAGAGGTTGTAATAACCCAGCCGGTCTTTGATATTCTATTTTTATCCTCTGACACACTAAGCATCTAGCTACATAATTTGTCACATCATTTTTCATCCTCGGCCACCAGAAAATCTGTTTCAAATCCTGATACATCTTGGTGGCACCTGGGTGGATAGTATACTTACTCTTATGTGCCTCTTTCAAAATGCTTTCTTTCAACTCATTCTAACTAGGCACACAGATTCTATCTCGGTATACTATCATACCATTCTTAGACACCTTAAAATCTAAGGTCTTACTTTAGGAAATCTCATTCTTGATCCGTCTTAAGAATTTATTCTCTCTTTGGGCATCTAAGATTTGGGTTCTCAATACATTCTCAATTTGGGTTTCACTTAAATATAATTTACTTGATACCACTTGACAAGAGAGGTTCAAGTTTCTAAACTTCTTTAGGAGCTCCTGCTCTTTAATCATCATATGGGCTACATGGATGGATTTCTTACTCAGGGCATCCGCCACCATATTGGCCTTACCCAGATGATATTTCAACACATAATTATAGTCTTTCAGGAACTCCATCTATCTTCTTTGTCTCATATTGAGTTCCTTTTGGTCAAATATGTATTTCAGACTCTTATGGTCACTATAAATCTCTATGGTAGCATCATACAGATAGTGCTTCCAGATTTTAAGAGCAAACACTACGACGATTAATTCCAGGTCATGCGTGGGATAATTCTTCTCATGAGGCCTCAACTGCCTAGAGGCATATGCCACTACTCTACCCTATTGAATCAACACACATCCTAACCCTTTACCTGAGGCATTACAATAAATCATAAATGGTTCACTAGAATTAGGGATAATCAGTACAGGGGCAGTGGTCAAACGGAGCTTCAACTCTTGGAAACTCTTCTCACATCTATCATCCCACACGAATGATGTCTTTTTCCTAGTTAGCCTCGTTATTGGTAAGGCCATATGAGAAAAGCCCTAAATAAATCATCGATAGTATCTTGCCAAACCTAGAAAACTCCTAACCTCGGTGATCATTCTAGGTCTATCCCATTGTAACACAGCCTCAACTTTATGGGGATCAACCGTGACCCCGTCTTGTGAGATCACATGACCTAAGAATCTCACCTCAATTAGCCAAAACTTACATTTACTAAGTTTGGCATATAACCTTTTCTCTTTCAAGGTCTCTAGGACTAATTTCAAATGCCTCTCGTGCTCCTCAAAGGATCTAGAGTACACTAGAATATCATCAATGGAAACTACCACAAACTAATCTAGATACAGTCTGAATACCCTATTCATGTAATCTATGAACACAGCGGGTGCATTCGTCAGCCCAAATGAACTCATAGTGCCCATATCTCGTTCTGAAAGCCGTCTTGGAGACGTCTTCAGTTCTCACTCTCAACTGGTGGTATCCAAATCTAAGATCTATCTTGGAAAACACAGATGCCTTAACCAAGTGATCTAACAAATCATCAATTCTAGGGAGAGAATATTTATTCTTGATGGTAACTGTATTCAACTCTCTGTAATCGATACATAACCGTAAGCTACCATCCTTCTTTTTCCCAAATAACACCGGAGCTCCCCAAGGTGAAATACTAAGGTGGATAAACCCTTTTTCTAATAATTCCTTTATCTACTTTTTTAACTCAGCGAACTCGGTAGGAGCTATCCCATAAGGAGCCTTGGACACTGGTCCAGCCCCAGGCACTATGTCTACAGAAACTCTAGTTCTCTCTTAAGGGGTAGATCACTAAATTCAAACTCTTTAGGGAAAACCTCCGGGAATTCCTTGACAACTGGGATCTCTTCTATCCCTTCCTCTACCTCAGCCTGAATAGAGAAAAAGACTAAAAACCCTTGATATTCACACTTTAAATGTCTCTCAGTCTGGGCAATAATCACAAAGGATAACTCAACTCCTACCCTAGGTATGGCCTTACAAGCAGGTAGAGAAATAGTTTGGTGTTCACAATCAAGTACCGCATTATTTGTGGTCAACCAGTTCATACCAACAATCAAATTAATATCATGAAAAGGCATACAGATCAAATCAATAGTGGTATGATAATGATTGAACTGAACAGTGACATTTAAGCAAGTATGGGAAGTAACCACGTAGCCTCCAGTGGGTGTAGTGATAGACAAGTCAAATGACAAGACACTAACAGTCAGACCTAATTGTCTCACACAATCATAGGATATAAATGAGTGACTAGCACTCGAATCAAACATAGCAACTATAGAAAAGTCATTCACTATCAGCGTACCTCAAATCAAACTAAGGGACGCATTAACTTCCTGCTAAGTGAGGGCAAACACTCGGCCTTAGGTCTGCGGCCTAGGAGAAGGTGCTGTATCCACCTGAGGACAATGTTTAGCAATGTGCCCCGGCTTCCCACACTTGAAACGTGTCACCGAAGACTGCTGGAAAGATGACTGGCTCTGAGGAAGCGGCATCGGCTTGCCCCGCTGTGGCCTTCGGTTTCATGGCCCCTTGCCTCTCCTCTTGGCACTAGGTGTCACACTAGAACCTTCTTCTTATCTCAATCTTTTCAATTCTGAAACTCCTTTCTGACTAGCTGTAGCCACAGCAAGCATGATAGCTCGCAAGTTAGTCTCAATCACCCTGCTGACCTCCACAAGGGTAATAAACTTCCTGATCCATTGTGAGGTAACTCTGTTGCTAATCAGGGGCTTCAACCCAGTCTCAAACTGCTCACATCTCCAGGGTTCATCATTATACCTCTGGAGGTAAGAGGAATACCGAGACAGCTCAATGAACTTGACCACATATTGATCCACAGTTATCTCATCCGTCTGTCTTAAGCCTATAAATTCCATCTCTTTCTTCTTCCTCATCGAACTAGAGAAATATTTTTCATAAAACTCGACCAAGAAGCTTTCCCAAGTTATCTGTATATTCTTGGTCTCCATCAGGGGTTTCATGCTACGCCACCATTTATCAGCTTTTTTCTAGAGCATGAAAGTGGCTAGCTGAGCTTTCTGCTCAGTGGTACAATCCATCACTGATAATATTTTCTCTAACTCCATAACCCAAGCCTCTGCCTTATCCGCATCCAACTCCCCGTCAAACGAGGGTGGATTGTTCTACCTAAACTGCTTTAATAGTTTCTGGATAGGCGTCTAGGTTTGAGCAGCAACAGGCTCTTGGGGAGGTGCAGGTGGAATACCAGATATGGATGGCTGAGGTACAGAGGCTTCCCTCTTAGCTTCTTCTTGCCTGGCCAGGGTATCTTACAGGTACATGATCATATCATGTTGTTGCTGGGTAATGTACCTCTGCTATTCCAGCATCTTTTGGTGCTGGCCAATCATGGTTTTATATTGGTTAAGCCTCTCTATGATGGTTCGTAGAGGATCTTCAGGCCCAACCAAAACCTCTGGCTCAACTCTCTGAGCCCTGGGCGGCCTGTCTCTACCCCTGCCCCGTTTAGTCTCAACCATGTCTGGAAAGAAGTAGCAATCCTCAGTTCACAATCATAGCACAAGCAAATATGCATATAGATGCTACCACTTTCATGGCAATTCACACCAAACACAAGCAATTCACATCATTCAAGAGCCCAACATCGAGCAAAAGTTCCTAAACCTTTGTTTTAATACCAAAAATATAACACCATAATGACTAAACTCTAACTAATCTCCCTATAGGCTTGATTCCATATGATTTCCAATAAAAAAGACCAAAATCGTGGTATTTTAATACTTTAAATTGAGATTTAAACGCTTATATTTTGCCTCATGGGTCCTATGAACCCATCATTCACATTCTCTACTTAAAATCCATTTATACAACTCATACATAGCATCAAAAAACCAAGGATATGAAGCAAAAACCAAGAAAATGCAATTTCACAAATGGGTCCAAAAGTCAGATTTTTGGCTCTCATTTTGAAAAATCATAACTAATTTTAAAAAAATGAGAATTAAGCAAAACATAGCTTTATGGAAAGCTATTGATGTTAACTTTACACTAAAAATAATTTCAAACCACAATCTCAGCGTTTGGACCATGTTTGACATCGAAAAAGAGACAGAGGTCCTCTATCCCTAGTACTGATGTAACTTGCTGTCATGAACTTTAAAACTTTATAACTAATTCTAAAAAAATTCAATCTGGTCAAACTATACCAATTTGGAAACCTACAGATGTTAACTAGAGAAAAAAAATAAGTTTAGATCATTTCAGTAGCCCTTGGATCTCAAAAATTGATGGAACAGTAACAAAGGTCGGATGGCTTCCCTGATACTGACATAGAACTTCAGAAAGTTCTTTCTCCCTCTACAGACCTCCAATCGAATTGCCTCTAGTTGGTATAAGTCACTATGGATATCTAGTTTATACCATAAAATTTTATGACAATCGGACACCATTTAGTCCATGAATGATATAGTTTCATTTTTGGACATAGTTGCACAGTACAATAACCAAAATCAAAAAATTCTCCAACTTTAACAATTCACCAAATATTTTTTAGACCTCCAAATATTATCTACTTTATCTTTTCAAAAAGCTCTCAATAAGCTCTAGAGGCATGCCAAATTTCATATCAAGAAGAGCTCATTTGGTCATACTTTGACAGAGCTTATAAATTTAGCAGTTTTGACACCCAAAATAGTTTAAAGTGGGTCCAAATGGCCTCCCACATGTTCTAGCACCTCTTGGAAAAGTTTTAAAGCATAAACATAGTATATATGAAATGCCCAAGTGGTCCAAATCATCATACATTTCAAAGTCACTATACTACGAGCCAAAATATATTATTGCATACAATCCACAAAATGGCCAAATCCCATATTGTCATTGCTTTGGCTCTCTACATTGTTCATACATCATTTATACATATTTCTACACTTGCTCAAATAGTTACATCTCAAAAATAATAGGTGCATATTCATTTTAGCATCTCTTTACATCAAAAGAACTAAAGTAGCTATACAACTCCCTAAGCATGCTCAATTAGGCTCCTTAATTTGCACTTTGATCTCCTTGAGCTCCACCTAACATGTTAAGATGGAAGAGGGAAGGGGTGAGATTTGTAACACCATATTTTTAGGACTCAATTCATACAATTCCCATGTCTCATCTTATGTTTGTTCTATGGAAACAATATAGTGGCATAGGGAGTTATGAATAAAAATGCATTTTTCTATAGGTAAAATTTTTCTTTTGGAGTCCCGTAGGCCATATGAAAGCATCTATCACTTTCTCATACTTAAACACCTGAATATAACTCATTTCCATCATCAAAGTTGGCCTATAACTTGTAGAACGCAAAGGAGCATATGAAATCCATGTTTGCATTTTCCGCCAGGATTTCTTCTTTTCTGTTACAAACTTTGGAAAATCATAACTAAATCTAGAAAAATCACAAACATGCAATCTTGGTCATTATGGAAACCTTAGGATGTATAATTCACACTAAAAATATTCCCAAGTCATATAATTCATCACAAAAGATGTTTGACATCCAAAAAGCTCCAGAGTCGCTGGCTGCCTGGGTTGTGGTTCAATTTATTGATACAAATTTCTGAAATTCATAACTAATTCTATAAAAATCAAAATGATACAAATTTGGTCATTCTAGAAAGCTACAAATGTTAAATTGATACTAAAAATAATTTCAGGATGAAACTAATATGTTTAGTCAGCTGGACCCTATGGAACAGTAACCAGACTCATGGGGCACTACTGATACTGACAGTTAACTTCAAACTTACATAACTCATTGCTCAGACCTCCAAATGAGGTGATCTTGGTGGCCACAGAAATCTTATGACCTCTAGTTTATGCATGTAAAATTTCATAAGCATTGGACACCATTTGGCTATCGGGTGACACATAATTCAAAACTACCAGTATGAACAGTACCCATACCAGAATCCATGAAAAATCCCAACTTTGAAAATTCATCAAATATTCTCTAGGTCTCTGAAAATTATGATCTTTAGCTTTCCAAAAATCTCTTAATGAGACCTAATTGTATGCCAAGTTTTAGGGTAAGACTAACTCGTTTGGCTAAAAAATGGTAGAGGGTTTCATTATGGTCAATTTTGGCTCCATATTGGGTACCAAAATTGCCAAATGGATTCCCCTTGGTCTTGGCACCTTTTGGGCAAGTTTAAAAGCATATTTTAGACTTGTGTGAGCTATCCAAATGGTCCCAAACCTCATGCATCTCATTTTAGCCATTCAACCCACATGTATACACATTTGCATTAAACTTCCAATTTGCATAACTTGGCATTACATACCCAAATTCATTTTTAAAGTTCATACATCATATCCATACATATATACATCATATAATATCATATTTACATGTGTCTCAAGGGTCATGTGCCATTTACAATAATCATATACATCATTGAACATCATTATGGTTCAAAAAGAATACAAACTAGGCCTAGGCTTGTCAATCTCCTTTTTTCATGGTTGTTGGCTCCCTTCACCATAGCTACTTGGTCCACCTAGCATATTAGAGCATTGGAGAGGAGGAGATGAGATTCAAAGAATCCCAATAGCCCATCTCTCATTCAATCACACATAATATGTACAAAGCAGGCTTTTCAAATGCATGTATGAAAAAATGGAAGTCATGGACATTTTCAAAGCAACCTTGGCATGTGAATCAATCATATAAGACATTCAAGAGTTCCTCAAGTGTTTGGATTGGCCTCACACTTCTCCTCATAGATTTTGGACTTGCCTCACCCATTCTTTAAGAGCTTTGAACTCAACCATACTCTTGGGAGCCCACTTTGCTTTTGGGAGACTCTTTGTTATGTCTCAACCAAGCTTAAGGGTTCTTAGTTCATCCTCACCAAAGGGAAGAGTTCTTGGCCTCTCCTTACTCAAGCAAACTCATACAAACATCATAGATTCATTTAAAACATAACATGGCATCAAGGATCATAGAATATAAAGGCAAGCTAGCATACTTTTCTTAGCTTGAAAATACACATACACACATTCTAAAACAAGCTAAACACACATTCATGCATGAGAGAAGGTGGAGAGAGCTACCTTGCATAATTTTACATACTTTTTCCTTAGTTTTCAAGCCTCCTCTTTTAGCCACACACCGACAAGTTGGTGGAAATAGTGTCTCTTGGCCTAGACACAAATTATGGGAGCCAATTAAGTTCATGAAACAATGTCTAGGGCCATGTAATTTGCTTAAACTCTAGATTACTCTATAACCTCCATTATGGTCCATATTGGCATCTAATGAAGCAACACACCTCAAATGATTTCTATACCTCATTCTTTATTCTCAAATATGATTCTTGACTCCTTTTAAACCTCTTGGAGTCATCATATCATTAAAACAAAGGGCCTAATATCATGTTACTTCCTTAGGTCACAATATGAAACCTAAAGCACTAACTCATTCTCTAAGCTTCCTAAATTTTTCCCAAGGTTTCCCCTCACATTCATTCATCATATATGACTCAAAAATGGGCTTGAAACAATTTAAAACTCTCCCTAACTATGCCATCCCTAGTTGGCCAAAACTTAGAGCATAAATGGGATTTCATGGCTTCTTGATTTTTCCTTGATAGGAGAACCATTTAGGGAGGTTGTTACGAGTTGTAGGAGGTCAAGGAAACACTTAAATAGCCAAGAGAACTCATAGATTAAATCTTTTTTTACAATCCCCTTAAATGCTCTACACTTTTCTAACTTTTAGGTTTATGACTTTCCATGGGGTTTTGTTCATTTTCATGGAGGAAGAGGCATATGGGGGACCTTTTAGGGATCTTAGGAACTCAAGCAAACACTAATCTAAGCTAGGAAATTCATGGATCAAAACAGATTTCACAATGTCCCCATGAATCCCTCACTTTTCTATCTTGTGTTTTCATGCTTCTTTCTTTGATTTCTTTGCACCTACTTGCTTCTCACACTCCAAAATCTATGAATCTCCCTTGCTAGGACCAGAATTCATCTCCCTTTGATTGGGCTCTATATAGGACAAAATTATCACAAGAAAGAGAAGGGAAGAAGAATCATGGAAGATAACAAGTTACCTTGATTTTCTAGCTTTTCTCAAGAGCTCTCTTCCTTGCTTCAACTCTCTCCTTAAATTTTGAAATTTACCCCTCTATTTTGGGCTCAAAACAGAACCAAACACCTCGCTAAATCCATAGGAAGAAAGGAGGAAAGGAAGGGAAGAAGTTTTCTAAAGGAAAGAGCAAAAGTTTCTATGAATTCATACCTTTCTCTTGGCTTTTCTTCTTCCCTTGAGCTTGCTCTTGTGTGCCACTCTCTCTCTCTAGTTTCTGGGCAGAAACAGAGCATTTTACTCAGAGGAGCTGCTAGAACATGGATAAGAAGAAGCCAAAAGTTACTTTATGTAACTTTTTACTTTTGTATTTTAGTCCCTTTTCTTGGCTTTTTCATTTTAGGCTCATATCAACTCCTTTTTAAAATCCATCCTTTCCATCATATTCCTTAGACTCTTAATCATAAGAATTGCCTTTGGAATCACTCAAAAAGGATCTGAAACCATTCCGAACTATTCGGTCAAAGTTTTAGTCAACCTTTACCGAAATCGCTCACCGAAGGGGTTTCAACTGTTCTAGGGGTTCCCATGGTTTTCAGGGCCTCTGAGAACCCTAGAAAGCTCAAATTTTTCATTTAAAAATCTCTCCTATGAGTTTTCAAAATTTTCCAAAAATTACAAAAAGACCCCTACTTTCTTCGGTAAATTTTCTGAACTCTTTTGGCTTTGATTTTTGGGCATCTCAAACCTCAAATCCTCATTTTCTAATATTTAAAATTTTATCATAATTTTAGTTGGCCCCAATTCCTTTTATTTCGAGGACTTCCTTTTATATTTGGCCTATTTCTGACGTTTACGGAGAAACCGAACATTGCGTTTTTCATGTTTATGGAAGGACCGAATGTTACAAGATTCATGGAATCTCAATAGCTCATATACTCATTCAAGAAAGCAATCAAGGCATATAAACAAGTCAAAACATGTAAACCATTCATAATTACACACACATGATTTTTATACCATGATATCATATTAATGCCAAGAACAAGCTTTAGGGACTCTTGGTCTCACCTCACCCGAGTTTTGGGGCTTTTGGATTAGCCTCACCCTTAGTTTAGAGACTTTTGGCACCACCTCACCTGAGTAATTTTCACAACCCAAAACATAAGCATATTGGTACCAATGCATCAAAACAACATCAAATGGCATGTCTCACAATATAAGCACATACACAAGCATACAATGACTATTACACATCCAAAAATGCAACAAGAAAGAGTGGAGAGCTACCTTATAAGCCAACACAAGCCTTTCCTTTCAATTTCTCTTCTCCCTTCTTAGTCTCACAATCACAACTAGATGGAGTCGATTTTCTTAAGCCTAGACACAACAAAGAGCATGGAATTACTCTCTCATAACTCAATAATTATTCACAAAGTTAGGGGGTTCTTTATAGTAAACCCTACAAAGCATATAAGAAACTAAGGGTTCTTTCTCTCTCTAGAATTTCACCAATTCTTCTTCTCCTTTCTTTACATTTCTTAACTTAACACACTCTTTTTCAAGGGTTTCTTGCTCATTTTAGGTCAGAATAGAGCTTTCTTACTCAATAACCCATGGAAAGGGAGCTTAGAAGGAGAAGAATAAAATCAAGAAGAAGAAGCATAAAGATCTTTAAAGGTTCTTATCTTTCTTCCTTAGCTTCCTCCCTTCTCCTTTAGCTTTTCTTAGTTTTTCTCTCTTTCTCAAGCCTTTTTCTCTACCTTGGATGAAGCCTAAGTCGGTTAAAAGGAAAAGAAGGGATTTGGATGTTTTAAGAAGTTAAATTCTCTTTTTTTACATTTTTCCGGACCAGCCTTCACTATAGCGAAGCATAATCCTTGCTACGGCAAGCACATATTAGTCCCAGACCCCTGTTTTCGCTACGGTGTGCGCTATTGTGAGGAACCCTTTGGTTTTTATATGGGATGCCCGTACTCGCTATAGCTAGAAACATTTTCGCTATAGCGAAAAGGCACTCTCACTATAGTTAACAGGCTTAGAAAATTTCAGGGCTTCAAAAATTTTCAACTTCTCTTTTTTTTGTCCCTTTTTTTTTCTAGTTGTTACAGAGAGGATAACTTTTTGAGTCAGATCAAGAGTGAGATTTCTCAAAGTAAAACCTCAGAGTTTAGGGTGTCTGAGGATGGTATGATTATGTATTATGATAGAATCTGTGTGCTTAATAAAACTAAGTTGATAGAAAATATCTTAAATGAGGCACATAAGAGTAATATATAATTCATTTAGATGTCATAAAGATGTATCAAGATTTGAAAAGATTGTTTTGGTAGCCAAGGATGAAAGCAGATATAGCTAGCAATGTGACTAAATGTTTGGTGTGTTAGAAAGTTAAAATTAAGCATCAGAGACCAACTAGATTATTACAATCCTTAGATGTTCTTGAGTGGAAATGGGATAATATATTTATAGATTTTATCATAGGTTACCCAGGATATCACATGGATGTGACGCTATTTGGATAATAGTAGATAATCAGGGTTACGTATGCATTAGATAAATTAGCCCAATTGTATATAATAGAGATAGTGAGACTTCATGGGGTGCCAAACAGTACATCAAACTTTTAGAGGTCACTTCAAGTAACTTTAGGGACTAAACTTTGATTTAGTATTGACTATTACTCCTAGACAAGTGGCCAGATAGAAAGGACCATATAGACCTTAGAAGACATGTTGATGGCACATGCACTTTAAATGAAAGAGATAGAATATGTATTTATCTCTAATAGAGTTGCATATAATAATAGTTACCATTCTAGTATCCAAATAGCCTTATAAAAGGCTTTGTATGAGAGAAAATGTAGATCACCTTTGTATTAGGTTAAATTGGGTGAGAGAAGTTTGATAGGACCTAAGATAGTAAACCAAACCACCAGGTAGATAAAATTGATTAGGAAAAAACTATTTACGGTACAAAGTAGACAAAAGAGATATGTAAATAAAAGAAGGAGACTATTAGAGTCTGAGATTGAGGATCGTGTATTCATTTGAGTATCTTCAATTATTGGAGTGGGTCAATCTATTAAGGTAAGGAATCGGGATATGTATTTACCACTAGCTGAATTTTCATACAATAATAATTATCATTCTAATATCCAGATGGCCTCATATGAGGCTTTGTATACGAGAAAATGTATATTACTTTTGTGTTGGATTAAGCTAGGTGAGAAGAGTTTGATAGGACTTGAGATAGTAAACCAAACTACCAGACAGATAGAATTAATTAGAAAGAAATCCTTTATCGTGTAGAGTAGACAAAAGAGTTATGTAGATAAAATAAGGAGATCATTAGAGTTTAAGACTAGGGACCACGTATTCATTTGAGTATCTTTAATTATTGAAGTGGATTAGTCTATTAAGATAAGGAAGCTTAATCATAGATATCTTGATTCATTTAAGATCCTTGAAACAATTGGGCTTGTTGCTTATCCTATTACCTTGCCTCTTAACCTATAACATTCGGTTCTTTGAAAATAAGAGAAAATACAAGAAACGTAATGTACAGTTTCTTCGTAAATGTATGAGATTCGCTAAATACAAAAGGAAGTCTCCTAAATAGAGTGATTTGAGGTCCAATAACATTAGAACAATATTCTAGACCTCAAATAAGGAATTTAGGAAGCTAGAGGTGCCTTAAAACAAAAGTTAGAATAGCCAGACAGAACTTTATGAAATATTTACTTTTGCAATTTTGGGCAATTTTTAGAATACTCATAAGACGGCTTTTTAAATAAAAATTTTCAATTCTCTGGAATTCTCAGAGACTTGAAAGCCATAGGAAGCCTCGGGATAGTTAAAATCTATCCGGTATATGTTTTTTAATGGCGATGAGCCTAAACTTTAACTGATTCGTTCAGAAAAGTTTTAGCTCTAAATTGAGTGATTCCAAGGGCATTTTATAAGTTAGAAATACTAAATTTTATGATGGAAAAGATGGTTCTCAAAAAGGAACTAAAACGAATCTAAAACAAAAATGTCAAGAAAGCAAGATGTAGCGGGAATTTTTAAGAATAATTTTATTTCCTTCTCTTTATAATTGGATATCCCATTCCTCTCCCTTCTTAATCAACATTTGCAGCTGCCCAAACCAGAGGAGAGACTAAAGGAGAGAGGCATACAAGAGAAGGAGAAAAGGGAGAAGAAAAGCCATGCAAAAGGTATGAAAATCTTGATTTTTCAAATACTTTCCTTCATTAAACTTCTTCTCCTCCTTTTCCTCTTCCTTTCTATGGATTTATTGAAACTTTTGGGTTTATTTTGAGCTTAGACTAGAGGGGAGAATTTCAAAATTGAACAGGAGAGCCAAAGGAAAAGGAAGAGTATTCAAGAAAAGCTTAAATTCAAGGTAAAATCCTTAGTCTCATGCATCTTCTTCCTTGTTCCTTTTCTTGTGTATTGTATAGATAGCTAAGAGGGGTAAATTTAGGGTAGAACCAAAGATGAATTATATGAATTAAGGTGTGGGAAGTAAGAATGTATAAAGAAAATAAACAAAAAACCATGAAAATATAAGATAGGAAAAGTTAGGGATTGTAAATACAAATAAATTTATGTTTTGATTCAAGAGTCCCTAAGCTAATGCAAATATTTGTATGAGCTCCTAAGACCCCTAGAGAGCTCCTCATATGCACCTCCCATCCAAGAAAGTAAAGAAACTCCATGGACTCCTTAAGGAAGCCTTGTCTTGGCCTAGGACAGAAGTAATGCCTAGGGAGTGTTTTAATTGCTTCCAAGCTTGGTTTTGTATTATATATGATAGGAAGGTATGAGAAGAAGTCTTGAAAAATTTTTAGAAGTCATGGATAATAAGATAGAGTTATAAGTTCCATATTGTAGCATAATGAAGTAACACCTAGCTAGGCTCTTTAAAATAAACGTGTAATAACTCCAAGGAGTCTAAATGAAGTCAAGAGTCATAGATTGAGGGAGAGAATGAAGTCAAGATCATAATTTCCCAAGGTTGTTTCACTAGGTGCCTTATGGAACCATATAAACCATAATTTTGGGCAGAACCATGGATGAATTATATGAATTAAGGTGTGGGAAGTAAAAATGTACAAAGAAAACAAACAAAGAACCATGAAAATGTAAGATAGGAAAAGTTAGGGATTGTAAACATGACTAAAATTCTGTTTTGATTCAAGAGTCCCTAGGTTAATGTAAATGTTTGTATGACCTCCTAAGACCCCTAAAGAGCTCCTCATATGCACCTCCCACCCAAGAAAGTAAAAAAACTCTATGGACTCCTTAAGAAAGCCTTGTCTTGGCCTAGAGCAGAAGTAATATCTAAGGAGTGTTTTGATTACTTCTAAGCTTAGTTTTGTATCATATATGATGGAAGGGTATGAGAGGAAGTCTTGAAAAAATTGTAGAAGTCATAGATAATGAGATGGAGCTATAGGTTCCATATTGTAGCATAATGAAGCAACACCTAGATAACCTTCTTAAAATAAATGTGTAATGACTCCAAGGAGTCTAAATGAAATCAAGAGTCATTGATTGAGGGAGAGAATGAAGCTAGGATCATGATTTCCCAAGGTTGCTTTATTAGGTGCCTTATGAAACCATAATTGAACCATATGAGCAATCAAGTTCTTTTAGTGTGTGTGTGGCTTTAGTGAATATTCCAAAAGTATAATTGGATTCTATTTCATGTGTTTAGGCCAAAGGAATCAAGCTCCACCTCTTTATGCGTGTTTGGCCAAGGGAAAGGAAGAATTTTCAAAGGTTAAAGTGTGCTCTTGTATGTAAGGTAGCTTTTTCTCCTTTCTCTCGTACATCTTGAGATGCTTTCTTGTCTTTAAATATGTGTGTGTATGTTTAATTCATGAAAAAAAATTTTAGCAAGTATGTATATGCCATGGTACCATGATACTTTGCTTATATGCTTATATGATGTTTTATAAACATGTTTTAGCTTGTATGAGTTTGGTGAAGCTAAAAGTCCTTTAGTTTAGTTAAGGTTAGGATGAGCCAAAAGTCCCTTAACTAGGGTGAGGATGAACCAAAATCCCTTAAGAATGGATGAGACAAAGCTAAAAGTCTTTAAAAAAAGTGAGACTTAGTCAAAAGTCACTTAAAAGTGGGAGGCAAGTCCAAAAATTTCAAAGAAAATGTGTGAGGCTAAAACATTGGCTTGACAAGCCTATGTATGTTATAGGTGACTTCTTGAATATAAGAAATATTCCATGTATATTCATGAATTTTAAGATAATCATACATGCATTTTTAGATTTGAAATGACATTCATTATGTGTGTTTGAAAGAGAAAAGAGTTATTGGAATTCTTAGAATCTGACTCTTCCCTTCTCATTACCTAACATGTCTACGTGGATCAAAAGAGTAAGGAAATAAGAGCCATTAAGCTTGGAGATGAAAGTTTGACACAAGGATGTGCTAATTATTTATTATGTAACCAAAGCAATGTCAAGTGATATAATACTATGATGTATATGATCTATAATCCTTTGAATATGTATAAATGTATAAATATTTTATGTATGTATGAGAAATGTTCTTGGCATTGAATGACAAAGTAAACCATGTATATTCCATGTGTATGTTAGCAAGTGAGAGAGTGAGTATGTAAGATTTAGGTTGTTGGACCCTTGAGACATGTTTAGTAGACCATTTTGATGTTCCCACTTGCTCATATGGCCTTAAAAGTAGAAAACGCAAAATTGGACCCATTGAGACCCCTTTAGAAGTATAAAAGTGACCATTTGCAACCCTGTAACACAATTTAACCAAATGGATGAATTTTCTCATAAAATTTGGCATGCATATAGAGCCTATCTAGAGCTTTTTGAAAAGCTAAAATACAAGAAAATTAGAGCTCTATAGAATTAATTCTGAATTTTCAAAGTTGTCATTTTTCTACTGTTCTGGTATAGGTTGTGACACCTTAACCTCTAGCTCATACCCAACATGCCCTCTAGCCCATATGGGCAATGCGGAACTCACAAGGGAGACACTTTCTCTACCTTATGCTTACTTTCTCTATGGCACTATGTGTAGGTAGAGCTCCACTTAGAAGTAACATGGACCGGTTGAGCTCTCTCTCTGATTCCTCATGCTCAATTACTCTTTTGAGACTCATATCAATCTCCACTATATGCTTGAAACTCATGGAAAGCAAAAAGGGATTGGAGACATGCATTTTCGCTAGTGGCAGATTTTGCTTCTTTTCTGGGCTAACTTTGGAAATGCATAACTAAATGCAGAAAAATCGTATCTACATGATCTAGGCCATTCTAGAAAGTTTGAGACGTCTAATTCATGCTAAAAATACTTAGAAGTCTCAATCTCTCACTCATTCTGTGTTTGACATCGAAATAGTTCACTGGTCAGAGGGGGCTTCTTTACTGTCACAGTTTACTGATATGGAATTTGAAAATGTCTAACTAATTCCAGAAAAATCCAATGCTTATAAACTATATCTCCATGGAAAGATGTGGATGTTAGATAGAGGAGAAAAATATCTCCAGATCAGTTCACCTAGCCAATTTCCCAGAAACCGATGAAACAGTACCTCGGGTCTGGTTGGGTGTCTGATTCTGGGCAGGAACTTCGAAATTGCATAACTTCCTCTCTAGACCTCTAAATGAGGTGCTTCCAGTTCCTACAAGTCACTGTGACCATCTAGTTTCTGTGTGTAAAATTTCGTAGCCATTGGACTACGTTTGCCCCTCGGATGACATGATTTCAAAACTGACCAAATGAACAGTGATTTTCTGAAATCCGAATTTCTGATGTCAACTTTGAATGCTCATAGAAAATGCTATAGACCTCTAAATGACATGAAATCTAGCTTCCCAGAAAGATCTAAACATAATCTAGCTACATGTCAAATCTCAGCTAGAAGAGGTCATATGGCTATTCTATGACATCATGTGCAAAAGGCCATTTCTTGGCCAAAAGTGTGGCTAATGGGGTCCAATCTTAAGTTTTCTACTTCTATGACTCTTTGAGCACATGAGAAAGCATCTATAGGAGCTATCAATCATGCCTCAAGTGTCTAACTCAGATTGGAGAAACTCACTACCCCATGCCCACTTATGCACCCATATGTACTAGGCTATCATGAGCATTTCATATCAAAATCTACTTTCTCATTCGTCATAACCCTCATTCTCATACATACATCATTCATACATGGTCTTACAACATTTATAAATGTTACATCATATACAACATTTACATCTCATAGCTCATGTACAATGTATTACAAAACTTTACATTCTTCTTCATCTTTATCCCTAGCCTCATGCTTGGTGGTGGTTGCTCCCATCCCTTATCTTACTTGGGCCACCTGGCATGGTTGGATGATGGAGAGGGAGGGTGAGATTCAGAGAATCTCAGTAGTTCAACTCTCATTCAAACATACATATATTGCATGCAACAAGTCTCATTATGCATGTATGGTATGTTAGCATATAAAACATGATGAAAAACATTTAAAACATGTGAAATGGCCGTGGATAACATTCATGAGCTCGCTGGGTACTTAGATCGGCCTCACCCCTTCCCTTATGGCTTTTGGATTTGCCTTCCCATACTTTAGAGGTACTTAGACTCACCCTTACTCTTTGGGAGTCAACCTCACTTTTGGGAGACATGGCTCAACCAACTTAGGGCTTCGGCTCATCCTCACCTTGGCTATAGGGTTATTGGCTTTTCCATTCCCTCAAGCAAACCAAACAATCATTTAAAACATCATCTCAATCATACATATAATCATGCTAACACACTTCTCATAGCTCATATCATTCATACACACAAGCAAGACAATGTAAACACACAATTATGCATGAGAGAAAGTGGAGAGAACTACCTTTGTCGACTATCTACTACTTGCTCTGTCAATGGTCTCCTCCCTTGTTGGTTTCACAACAACTTCTAGATGGGAGAGTTTCTCTTGAGCCTAACCACACAAAAGCATGGAATTAATACCTTATACTCAATTCTTAAGCTAGGGATCTCTTCTAATTGGCTCTACTGAGCTTCTCACTCTAGGTCTTTCCTCACTCTAAGGCCCATGAGCTATCCCTCTCTTTTCTTAACTCTTAAGAAAGGGGAAAAGCAAGAAAGAGAAGACTATCTACTTCTAATCTCTCTCAAGAATGGTTTCCCACTCTCTCTCCTCTGAACCAGACTCAAGACCTAGCCATTTTCGACCATTGAAACCGTAGGAAAGAGGGGAAAAGGGGAGAAGGGCAACTTACTAAGAGGAAGCTATGAAAATTCATACCTTTCTTGTGCTTTCCTCTTCTAAGCTTCTCTCTCTCTCCTCCGCCCTTTTCTCTCTCTTAAAGTGAGCTTAAGTCGGTTACAGAGTAAAAGGATGAGTTGGGATGGTTTAAAAAGTCAAATTCTCTATTTTCACGCTTTTCCGGACTAACCCTCACTATAGCGAGCCATAACCCTCGCTACGGCGAGCTCGAATAAGTCCCAGAACTCTGCCTTCGCTATGGCATTCGCTACGGCGAGCAACTCCCTGGATTTTGTATGGGGGTGCCCGAACTCGCTATAGCTAGAAGCTTTCTCGCTATAGCTAGAAGGCAGTCTCGCTATAGCTAGACCATTTCTCGCTATAGCGAGCAGGTACATTCGCTATAGTTAGGCTATAGCTAGCAGACTTAGAAAATTTTCAGCTTCCAAAAATTTTCAGCTTTTCTTTTCTTTCCCTTTTCTTTTCTCATTTCTTTTCTATTTTCTTTTTCTTTTCTTTTTCTTGGCTGTTACATTCTACCCTCCTTATAAAAATTTCATCCCCGAAATTTAAACAACATACCTCATGGGAAGAGTTCTGGATGTTTCTTCCTCATATCCTCCTCCAATTCCCATGTAGCTTCTTCGGGTGATAAACCCTTCCAAACCACTTTCACCAATGGTATTGTCTTATGCCGTAACTGCTTGAGTCTAGCATCCACGATCCGTTCTGGCGATACTATATAAGATAGATTCTCCTGTAACTGCACATTATCATATTCTATGACATGTGAGGGGTCGGGCTGGTACTTTTTCAATTGGGAAACATGGAAAATATTATGAACTTGGCTTATATTTGGAGGAAGAGCTAGTCTATATGCCACAGGTCCTACTTTATCTAGAATCTGGAAAGGACCTATGTATTTAGGACTGAGCTTCTTACTTTTAATGGATCGACCTATTCCTGTAGATGGAGATATCTTAATGAAAACATGGTCTCCAACCTCAAACTCTAACGGCCACCTACACTTATCTGCATAGCTTTTCTGTCTACTCTGGGCCGTCAAAAGTTTCCTTCTGATGGTTTCTATCTGTCTAGAGGTCTGATCCACCAATTTTGGGCCTATAAGGCTCCGCTCTCCTAGCTCAACCCAACACATTGGGGACCTACACTTCCTCCCATACAATGCCTCGTACGGTGCTATCTGTATACTAGCATGATAACTATTATTGTAGGCAAACTCTGCTAGAGGCAAGTACGTATCCCAGTTCCCTTTCATTTCTAGTACACATGCCCTCAACATGTCTTCTAGGGTTTGGATGGTTCTTTCTGTCTGTCCATCTGTCTGAGGATGGTAGGCTGTGCTAAATCTAAGTCTGGTACCTAGAGCATCTTGTAATGATCTCCAGAAATTCGATGTGAATCTGGGATCTCTATCTGAGACTATGCTCTTAGGCACACCATGCAGTCTAACTATCTCCCTGATGTACAGCTGGGCTAACTTATCTAGGGTATAAGTGGCTTTCATAGGTAAAAAGTGCGCTGACTTTGTTAACCTATCCATTATTACCCATATTGCATCATAGCTCGATAATGTCCTGGGCAAACCCATGACAAAATCCATAGCTATGCTATCCCATTTCCACTCTGGGATATTTAAAGGCTGAAGTAACCTCGCTGGCTTTTGATGCTCTATTTTCACTCTCTGGCATACTAAACATCGGGAGACATAATCTGCTATGTCTGCTTGCATCCCGGGCCACCAGAACAATTTTTTCAAATCCTGGTACATCTTATTGCTACCCGGATGAATAGTGTACTTACTCTTATGTGCCTCATCTAGTATCTTCTCTTTGATCTCAGTGTTCTTAGGCACATACAGCCTATCCCTGTACCTCACTATATCATCCTCAGACAGATTGAACTCCTGGACATTTCCTTGGGTCATCTGGGTTCTAACTTTCTTTACATAATCATCTAACTGCTGAGCCTTTCTTATCTGATCTCTCAGGTCACTTTCTATTCGGGTTTCACTCATCAATAACTTTCCCGAACACACCCTGTAGGAGAGACTCATGTCTCTGAATTTCTCAATTAATTCCTGCTCTCGGATCATCATACAGGCCACATGTATGGATTTTCTACTTAGGGCATCAACTACCACATTAGCCTTACCTGGATGGTATTTCAATGTAAACTCATAATCTTTCAGACATTCTAACCATCTTCTTTGCCTCATATTTAATTCTTTCTGCTCAAAGAGGTACTTAAGACTCTTGTGGTCGCTATACACTTCTATTGCTGCCCCATATAAGTAGTGTCTCTATATCTTTAGAGCGAATACCACCGCAGCTAACTCTAGGTCGTGTGTGGGGTAGTTTTCCTCATGAGGTTTTAACTGTCTAGAAGCATAACCTACCACTCGGCCTTTCTGCATAAGCACGCATCCTAACCCTTTCTTAGAGGCATCACTGTATACTAGGTCGGGAAGTACTAAAACTGGTGCCGTGGTCAACTTGTGCTTCAACTCTTGAAAACTACTCTCACATTTCTCATTCCACACAAAAGACACACTCTTTCTAGTAAGCCGGGTCAATGGCATTGCTATTTGAGAAAAGCCTTGAATGAACCTTCTATAGTACCTTGCTAAACCTAGAAAGCTCCTGATCTCTGTCACTGTCCTAGGTCTCTCCCACTGCAATACTGCCTCTACCTTATGGGGATCTACTGTGACCCCTGCCTGGGAGATCACATGACCCAGAAACTGAACTTCAGTGAGCCAGAAATCACATTTACTAAGTTTAGCGTACAACTGTCTCTCTCTTAGGGTCTCCAAGACTAATCTCAAATGCTGCTCATGTTCCTCTCCACTTTTCGAGTAGATGAGGATGTCATCTATGAAGACTACTACAAACCTATCTAAATATGGCCTGAAAATTCTATTCATGTAATCCATAAAAACTGCAGGTGCATTCGTCAACCCGAAGGGCATAACTAGGAATTCATAATGCCCGTATCTGGTTCTAAGAGCTGTCTTGGGAATATCATTCGCCTTTACTCTGAGCTGGTGATATCCTGACCTGAGGTCTATCTTAGAGAACACTGACGCTCCTGCTAACTGATCTAGGAGGTCATCTATGCGAGGGAGAGGGTACTTGTTCTTAATGGTAATCTTATTGAGTTCCCTGTAGTCTATACATAACCTAAGGCTCCCGTCTTTCTTCTTTACAAATAGAACTGGGGCTCCCCATGGTGAGACACTAGGTCTGATGAAACCCTTTTCTAAGAGTTCCTCTATCTGCTTCTTAAGCTCTGCTAACTCTGTGGGGGCCATTCTATAAGGGGCCTTAGACACTGGACTTGCCCCAGGTATGATTTCTATGGGAAACTCGACCTCTCTCTCTGGGGGCAATCCACTCATCTCTTTAGGGAATACTTCTGGGAATTCCCTTACTACTGGGATCTCATCTATACCCTCTTCTGCCTCAGCCTGTACTGAAAAGAAGACCAAATATCCCTGACAACCATGTCCTAGAGATCTCTCTGCTTGGGAAGTGGTCATGACAGACAACTCAGCCCTGTTACTAGGCACAGTCCCACATTCAGGTAAAGTAACACATCTGTGGCTACAATCTAGGGTGGCATTATTGGTAGACATCCAATTCATACCAATGATCACATCTATTTCAATGAAGGGCATGCATATCAAATCAAGGGTGGTCAGGCAATGATTAAACTGGATCACACAATTCAAGCAAGCATGGGAAGTGATGGCTCGGTTTCCAGTAGGGGTAGATACATGCAACTCATATGGCAATGTATGCATACTCAGACCTGACCTCTTAACACAGTCATATGATATGAAAGAATGGCTAGCGCCCGAATCAAATAAGGCAGTTACTGAAAAATCATTTATCTTAATAGTACCTTGAATCAGACTCGGGGACTGGCTAGCCTCTTGCTGTGATAGGGCGAAGACTCTACCCTGGGTCTGTGATCTGGGAGGAGGAGCCATCTCTCTCTGCTGTGTGATCGGTAGAGGGGCCTGTGGGGGAGCTTGCATGCAGTCTCTGGCTATGTGCCCCGGCCTGCCACATCGATAGCATACGTTCTGCCCCGCATAACACGGCCTGGTACCGTGATTCCTGCCACACTGGGGACATATGAGAGGTGGAGCGCTGCCTCTACTAGACTGAGTCTTCTTCTTCTTCCCTCTTTGGTTCCACTGACTCTTTCCACCTCTACGGCTTGTCACTGCCGGCTGGGAACCATCTCTAGATCTCTTAGGCTCAGGGAGGGGAAGTAATGGTCTAGCGCTGGAGGTAGGTTGCATCATCCTGAGATTCGTTTCTGTCACTCTGCATACTTCTACCAGGGTATGGAAGTGCCTGATTCTCTGGGGCACTACCCTGTCTCTGATCTCAAGGAGCAAACCCTTCTCTAGCCTATCTGCCCTCCATTTCTCATCATCATGTCTCTGTAGGTATGAGGAATATCTAGAGAGCTCGATGAACTTCGCTACATATTGGTCCACTGACATCCCCGGTATCTGTCTCAGCAGAATGAACTCTGACTCCTTCTCATCTCTTATGGAGTCGGGGAAATACTTCTCGTGGAATGCCTCGAGGAATGCCTCCCACGTGATCGGGACGTTCCTCACTCTCAGTATCGGCTCAGTGCCCTTCCACCAATATATTTCTTCTTTTCTTAACTGAAATGCGGCCATCTTGGCTCTCTGCTCAGATGTACACTCCATAACCTCGAATATCTGCTCTAGTTCTATGATCCAGGCCTCGGCTCTGTCTGCACTCATCTCACCATCAAAGGTGGGAGGCCCGAACTTTCTGAACTGAGTAACTACTTTTCTAATCGAGGGCTGCTGCTCAGCAGGAGGCATCTGAGCTAGTGGAACTGGGGCTACAGCCTGCATGTGTGGCTGTGCATCTGTAGGAGTCACCCCTGAATGCTCAGGACGATCAGAGTGTGGAACTGGCTGAGGAGGGGGAGGTGTAGGACCTTGGCTATCTCTCTCAGCAAGCCGTTCTTGTAGCTGCATAATAACAGCTTGCTGCTGATCCAAGCGAGCCACTATACTCTGTAAGGCTCTAGCAACTGGATCGCTAGGCCCGGCCTCATCTGCCTAAGCCGCTCTGGAAGGCCTACCTCTTCCTCTACCTCTACCTCTGCCTCTGCTTTGGCGAGTGTCTACCATCTTTCTGAAACATATAACATGACTTAGCATACATAAAAGGGACACATGCCACTTTCATACACTCAATCATCCATAGCAAGCTCATAAACATCTTGGCAACTCACAAACATATGCTACAATCCACAATGAAAGCCTGAACCTTACTGCTTTCATACTACATCTCATAATGAAAGCTTGGAACTTTTGCTCTGATACCACCAAATGTGACACCTTAACCTCTAGCTCATACTCAACATGCCCTCTAGCCCATATGGGCAATGCGGAACTCACAAGGGAGACACTTTCTCTACCTTATGCTTACTTTCTCTATGGCACTATGTGTGGGTAGAGCTCCACTTAGAAGTAACATGGACCGGTTGAGCTCTCTCTCTGATTCCTCATGCTCAATTACTCTTTTGAGACTCATATCAATCCCCACTATATGCTTGAAACTCATGGAAAGCAAAAAGGGATTGGAGACATGCATTTTCGCTAGTGGCAGATTTTGCTTCTTTTCTGGGCTAACTTTGGAAATGCATAACTAAATGCAGAAAAATCGTATCTACATGATCTAGGCCATTCTAGAAAGTTTGAGACGTCTAATTCATGATAAAAATACTTAGAAGTCTCAATCTCTTACTCATTCTGCGTTTGACATCGAAATAGTTCACTGGTCAGAGGGGGCTTCTTTACTGTCACAGTTTACTGATATGGACTTTGAAAATGTCTAACTAATTCCAGAAAAATCCAATGCTTATAAACTATATCTCCATGGAAAGATGTGGATGTTAGATAGAAGAGAAAAATATCTCCAGATCAGTTCACCTAGCCAATTTCCCAGAAACCGATGAAATAGCACCTCGGGTCTGGTTGGGTGTCTGATTCTGGGCAGGAACTTCGAAATTGCATAACTTCCTCTCTAGACCTCTAAATGAGGTGCTTCCAGTTCCTACAAGTCACTGTGACCATCTAGTTTCTGTGTGTAAAATTTCGTAGCCATTGGACTACGTTTGCCCCTCGGATGACATGATTTCAAAACTGACCAAATGAACAGTGATTTTCTAAAATCCGAATTTCTGATGTCAACTTTGAATGCTCATAGAAAATGCTATAGACCTCTAAATGACATGAAATCTAGCTTCCCAGAAAGATCTAAACATAATCTAGCTACATGTCAAATCTCAGCTAGAAGAGGTCATATGGCTATTCTATGACATCATGTGCAAAAGGCCATTTCTTGGCCAAAAGTGTGGCTAATGGGGTCCAATCTTAAGTTTTCTACTTCTATGACTCTTTGAGCACATGAGAAAGCATCTATAGGAGCTATCAATCATGCCTCAAGTGTCTAACTCAGATTGGGGAAACTCACTACCCCATGCCCACTTATGCACCCATATGTACTAGGCTATCATGAGCATTTCATATCAAAATCTACTTTCTCATTCATCATAACCCTCATTCTCATACATACATCATTCATACATGGTCTTACAACATTTATAAATGTTACATCATATACAACATTTACATCTCATAGCTCATGTACAATGTATTACAAAACTTTACATTCTTCTTCATCTTTATCCCTAGCCTCATGCTTGGTGGTGGTTGCTCCCATCCCTTATCTCACTTGGGCCACCTGGCATGGTTGGATGATGGAGAGGGAGGGTGAGATTCGGAGAATCTCAATAGTTCAACTCTCATTCAAACATACATATATTGCATGCAACAAGTCTCATTATGCATGTATGGCATGTTAGCATATAAAACATGATGAAAAACATTTAAAACATGTGAAATGGCCGTGGATAACATTCATGAGCTCGCTGGGTACTTAGATCGGCCTCACCCCTTCCCTTATGGCTTTTGGATTTGCCTTCCCATACTTTAGAGGTACTTAGACTCACCCTTACTCTTTGGGAGTCAACCTCACTTTTGGGAGACATGGCTCAACCAACTTAGGGCTTCGGCTCATCCTCACCTTGGCTATAGGGTTATTGGCTTTTCCATTCCCTCAAGCAAACCAAACAATCATTTAAAACATCATCTCAATCATACATATAATCATGCTAACACACTTCTCATAGCTCATATCATTCATACACACAAGCAAGACAATGTAAACACACAATTATGCATGAGAGAAAGTGGAGAGAACTACCTTTGTCGACTATCTACTACTTGCTCTGTCAATGGTCTCCTCCCTTGTTGGTTTCACAACAACTTCTAGATGGGAGAGTTTCTCTTGAGCCTAACCACACAAAAGCATGGAATTAATACCTTATACTCAATTCTTAAGCTAGGGATCTCTTCTAATTGGCTCTACTGAGCTTCTCACTCTAGGTCTTTCCTCACTCTAAGGCCCATGAGCTATCCCTCTCTTTTCTCAACTCTTAAGAAAGGGGAAAAGCAAGAAAGAGAAGACTATCTACTTCTAATCTCTCTTAAGAATGGTTTCCCACTCTCTCTCCTCTGAACCAGACTCAAGACCTAGCCATTTTCGACCATTGAAACCGTAGGAAAGAGGGGAAAAGGGGAGAAGGGCAACTTACTAAGAGGAAGCTATGAAAATTCATACCTTTCTTGTGCTTTCCTCTTCTAAGCTTCTCTCTCTCTCCTCCGCCCTTTTCTCTCTCTTAAAGTGAGCTTAAGTCGGTTACAGAGTAAAAGGATGAGTTGGGATGGTTTAAAAAGTCAAATTCTCTATTTTCACGCTTTTCCGGACTAACCCTCGCTATAGCGAGCCATAACCCTCGCTACGGCGAGCTCGAATAAGTCCCAGAACTCTGCCTTCGCTATGGCATTCGCTACGGCGAGCAACTCCCTGGATTTTGTATGGGGGTGCCCGAACTCGCTATAGCTAGAAGCTTTCTCGCTATAGCTAGAAGGCAGTCTCGCTATAGCTAGACCATTTCTCACTATAGCGAGCAGGTACATTCGCTATAGCTAGGCTGTAGCTAGCAGACTTAGAAAATTTTCAGCTTCCAAAAATTTTCAGCTTTTCTTTTCTTTCCCTTTTCTTTTCTCATTTCTTTTCTATTTTCTTTTTCTTTTCTTTTTCTTGGCTGTTACATAGGTACTATTCATATGATCAATTTCTGTTTCTGTATCATCCAAAGATCAAATGATGTCAATACTCATGAAATTTTATAGAGATAAAGTAGGCATCATGAGCTTTCTGTGACCACTGAGATTACCTCATTTAGAGGTCTAAGCAAAGAGTTGTGAATTTTTGAAGTTGTGTCAATACCAGTAGTGCCAACCGAGTTTATGTATTGTTCCATCAATTTTTAGTGGCTAGACGCTCCTATTTTGGTCTAGACATATTTTTAACCTAAAGTTAACATCTGTAGCTTTCCAAGTTGGTATAGTTTTCCTTGTTTAGATTTTTTTAGAATTAGTTATAAATTTTTGAAATTCATATTAGTAAATTGTATCAAACTTTCGAGACAACTGGACCTATGTCACTTTCCTATTATCAAACACGGTCCAAACGTAGTTTTCATGGCCTAAAAGTATTTTTAAATGAAGTTAACATTTAGAGCTTTCCAAGAAATTGAAGTTTGTTAAGTTTCAATTTTTCTATAGTTAGTTGAGATTTTCCAAAATTGATACTAGAAAATTGAAATTCAGACCCGAGATAGCACCCATTATTTTTATGTGTACAAGCCATGAGCTCAGGGTTTTGATGCCATTTTAGAATGGTTCTAAGTTGTATATATGGATTGAGAGTGAAAATTAGTGTCGGTGAGTTCATATAGCCCACGAAAGGCAAAAAGAAACCTTGAGACACGATGTAACCTAAAAATATTACATTATTTTAATTGAATTTTCTTGGAAAATTAGTTGTCTTAAGGCAAAACTAACTCGAATGAGTTAAGAGAAGTTAGATAAATATGATGTTACATAACCTAGCCTAAATCCATGATATATTCCATGTTTTCCAACTTAAAAAGTATTTGCCAAACCCTTCACATGTTATAGAATATGAAAGTATTCAATTGCAAGATAATCTTTCATATGTGGTAGTACCAAATAAACTTGTTGAGACCAAAATCAAATAGCTAAGAAATAAAAGCATTTCTCTGGTGAAAGTGATTTAGAAGGCTTATCTTTTAATGAGGCAACCTAGAAACTAGAGGATGACATGAGGAAGCAACATCTATAGTTTTTGGCTTAGGGTACATTTTAAATTTCAAGGACAATTTTTATTTACAAGGGGTAAAATGTAACATTCGACTTTTTAATTGAACTGGAACTAGTATTTTAATGAAAAAAAGACTTTAAAGAAAAATAAATTAAGGTCAAATAAGGATAGAATCTTAATAAGGACATTTAGAATGGGGGTTATGAAATCACTTACAGTGCGAAAACAGAACCAAAGTGGCTAAATAATACTAAGTGGCATAATTGTAATTTTGAGTAAAATTTTGAAAATTCAAAGAAAAGAGTTTTAAATACCAAAATTAAGCTTATTAAAGTTTTCTTAAAAACCATAGGGACTATAAAAATAAGTTAAAACCCTTATGGCATGTAGAATAAGATAAATAGTGCTGTGACCATAAGTGGAGCCATTTTCACTATTTTGAGCCATTTAGACTGTAAAAATAATGTTTTTAATGTGAAAGAGTATTTGAAATTGTATATGGAACAGTCAGACCCTGAAAAACTTAAAAAATGAGCCTCAATAGAGCGAATTTGTGACTAAGGACAAAGTAGTCATTTTGAAAAATTAAAAAAATAGCTTATAAAGGAAGCCATGCCTCATCATCTTCTACCATGTTCCATTTTTTGCTTTCAGGAACCACTGATGGCGTCTTAGACAGGAAGGAGAAAGAAAGGAAAGAGCCTCTATTTTAGGTAAATAAACAGCTTTGATCCATCTCATGTTAGTTTGGAAATTGATGTACTCTCTGAGGGCTATCTAATAGTGGTTTTATTTTCATGAAAAGGTGAAGTTTGGATTTGACCCTACACAAAAAAGAGCTCCCTTCAAGAAACTATTTGGTAGAAATTAGTCTATACGAAGAGGGTTTTACATTCAGGTAAGCTTCTATTTGAAACACTTGAAAAATCTCAAACTCTTAGCCTTTAAAGTTTCAGTCATGAGGGAGAAAGTGAGGAGGGAAATTCTTCCTTATGTAACCTTAGTATATTCAAGAGTTTTAGGCCACAAGGATTTCATATTTACCATTAGTTTGCATTAATCCATTAAAAAGAACAAGATAGAGCCATATGAGTGGAATTTTGGCCTAGGCAAAGACAGGGCTAAAATTTAGTTATTTTAATTCATATAAGATGTATTTAGATGTTTTATGACGCAACGAATAAGAATCTAAGCCTAGAGTTAAATGAACTCATAAAATCTCCATATTAGGGTTTTAAGAGTACCTATTTAGTCATGGAGGTTTTGAAGGGTCTAGGATGATGTTTCGTTAATTTTAAGGTTTTAAATGGTCTAGATATGAAATATAAACATTAATGGAGCCATTTTAATGAATTTAGAAACTTTATTTTTGCAAGTGAAAAATTAGGCTTCAAGAAGGTTTAATAGGACCATAGGGCTCTAGACATGTTTAATTATGTTTTTGATAGATCTAATGAATTCTATTAGAATTATAAAGATTATATATGATGAAATTTTGAAACTTAGGAGTTAAACCTAAAGTGACTTAAAATTATACTTAGGACCTAAATTAGCACACATAAGACTAAAATGAGTTTAAATATGACTTCATTGATTATTTTATGCTTTATTTGATGTGTTTAGGCCAAATAAGTGAGACCATATTAAGGTGTGTGTGTAAGGCTATAGAACCAAGAAAAGAAGATCAATGGAACTAATTGAATTTGTTTATTAAAGTAGTTTTTGTTTTTCTTTCATTTTTATAGATATATGGTTGGTTTTCTTGAGTATTTTAGTTATTCGTGTGTATTTTTGTAATTATGTGATTTGTTGATTATTTCAGTAAAAGATGCAATTACATAACACTCATTTGTATTTTTAATTGAGGTGGCTCGTTAATGGGTAAGGATAAGCCAAAAGTCCCAAAATATTAGATGATGTTAGGTTAAAAGTCCTTCAATCTTAGGAGAGGCTATAACACCATATATTTGTAGCTCATTTTTATCATATATACATGCTCATATGATACATTCCATGAAGAAAGTAAGAAAATTCATTGCAAATAATACATTCCTTTAGATTACGTCGTATATAAAAATTTCATGTTGTGTCATGTGGGTCATGTGAGCTCATACAACATATTCTCATATTTAATTATATGAATACAACTCATTTGGATCATAAAATGTCGCTCACAACTCAAGAAAACCAAAATAAAGCATAAAACATGGAGGTTTATTTTCAAACAGATTTTTCCTCTTTTCTGTCCAAACTTTGAAAAATCATAACTAATTCTAGAAAAATTAAAAATATGCATTTTTGGTCATTCTAGAAAGCTACGAATAAAAAGTGGTATAGCCTCCTAAAATGGTAAATTTTTGCTCTATATAGGTTGCCAATTTATCCAAATGGCTTCCTTAATTGTTTGGTACCTCTTGGGCAAGTTTCAAAGCACAAATATAACTTGTAGGGATTGCCCAAGTGGTCCCAAACCCCATACATCTCATTTTGGTTGCTCAACATCCATTTATGCACTAAACACACATGCCATTCAAGAGTCCAATTACATAATTTCATTGATTTAATACTACATACATTATACATATAGTCTATACATCATGTTACATATGCTCAAGGTTTTACACAATAAAAAATAATATATACAATGCTTCTTGACACTCCATTACAATTTAAACTACAAATTAAACAAAGTGTAGCCATTTAGTGTTCTTGGCTTGCATTTCATTGGCCTTGGACACCACCTAGACATTTTAAGCATGAAAGGGAAAGGGGAGTGAGATTCCAAGAATCTTAATAGCTCACACACCCATTCACACCACATTTAAGGCATACATACATCAAATATAGGAATATGCAAGCATAAAGTATGCAATAAATCCCATTTCATGCCACATCAACATGTCAATACTACTTTCATGCTCTAGGGATTTTTGGTTTAGCCTTACCCCATTTATAGCACTTTTGGATTTGCCTTACTCTTGGCCTAGGGACTTTTGATTTAGCCTCACCTATTCAAGGGACTTTTAGCATTATCTCACCTATGCTATGAGACTTTTAGCATCTCTTTACCTTCATCAAGGGATTTTTGACATCACCTTACCCTTATGAGCTCTTTCCACAATCAATAACATTCAAGACAACACATTGGTACCAATGTAATCTCAAGACATCAAGTGGCATGCTCTCAAATCATAAGAGCATATACAAGCACACTACATATACATATGCATACAAAAATATAAGAGAATGAAGTGGAGAGCTACCTTTTAATTTATGCAAGCTTGCTTTGCCAATTCCTTTCCCTCCTTAGTCTCACAAGAGCACGTAGGTAGAGTAGGGTTCTCTTAACCTAGACATCACAAACATCACACAATTACACACTTGAAGCAAGCCAAGACACTAGGTTCACTCTTAAACACATATTTGGTTCCATAATGGGCATATTGTTTCCATAAATGGTCCATTAAAGCAACTCATATCATCTAAGTTCTAAGTTCCATTCTCTTGTTATTTCTAGACTTCTTGGGCTCATTTAAGGTCCTTGGAGCCATCACATATTCAATTGCACCATTGGAAGACCAAGTTACTTTATAAGGCACCATTATGGACACCATTATCTCATCTCCCAACCTATGGCTCCTAAATTTTTTCCAATGGTTCCTCCCATATTCTAACATCATATGGAGTCCTAAATGAAGGCTATAATAAATTGGGTTTCTTAGAGTTTCAAAATTTTCCTTGATGGGAGAGCCACTTGGGAAGGTTTTTAGGGGTCTTAGGAACTCAAAGAAACATTCAAATAGCCAAGGAATTACTCACACAAAATCGGATTTTACAAAACCTCCAAGAACACCACACTTTTCTAACTTGATTTCCTTTAGTTTTTCTTAGAATTTCTTGCCATATTCTTAATCCTTGCACTCCTTTCCCTAGGTTTCTCCCTTAGTTCTACCTAAAATTCATCTCCTTCTATCCCCCCTAGGCTGGCCGAAACTACCACAAAAAGGAGCAACCAAGATGAAGCATCAAGAATGGAAAAATACCTTAGTTTCAAGCTTGTTTTCAAAGCTTTTCTTCGTTGGTTCTCTTCTCCTTGGAAAATTCAAAATTTTCCCCTTAGGTCTGGACCAAAAACAGAACCAAATCATTCAAAAAATCCATGGAAAGAAAGGAGGAAGAGAGGAGAACAAAATTGGAGGAAGATGAAGCAAGAAAATCCATGAAATTACCTAGTTTCTCCTTAGTTTTCTTCCTCTTTTTCTCCTCCTTCTTGTGTGCCTAAAAGAGCAGAATAACTTCTATAGTTTGGGCAAAAAATTTCGTGCTCAATAAAAGGACATTTTAGAAGCTTTTATTTTCAATTTTGCCCTTTCGTAATGGCAATTTCGTTTCAGCTTCGTTTTAGCTCCTTTTTAGAACCGTCTTTTCCATTATAAAATTTGGGTTTCCAATTTAATAAAATGCCTTTGAAATCACTCAATTTGGAGCTAAAACCTTATCGAACAAACAGGTCAAAGTTCGGGTCAACTGACGTTAAAAATCAAACACCGGAGGGGCTTTTCCAGTCCCGAGATTTTCTATAGTTTTTGGGGCTTCTGAGAACCTTGAGCAACTTAAAATTTGAAAAGCCCTGCTAGGTGTTTTTCCAAAATTACACTTATTTACAAAAATGCCACTAGCCTTTCAGTAAATTTTTCAAAACACTTCGACCCTAATTTCTAGGCAACTCAAGGCTCAAATCCTCATTTTCTATTATTTAAAATTTTATCCAAATTTTATTTGGCCTTGAATCACTCATCTCAGAGGGCTTGCTTTTCAAACTGGCCTGTTTCGGTGTTTTTATAATGTACCAGGCGTTACAAAGGCTAAACTAAAAGCCCTTAGATGTTAGGTGAGATTAAGTCAAAAGTCCTTAGAACATGAATTTACTCTTACTTGAGTAATAAAACCTTTAGAGCATGGATTTACTCTATTAGTTATGGTTTAGCTATGATTACATAACATGCATGTTTGCTTCCATATTCTTGAGTGAGCCATATGTGTGTTTGAATATTGGATTAGCTATTAGGATTTTTTGAACCTAACTTTTTCTTATCTCCGTCAGCTATAGCCATGTAAAACACTTATAAAAGGCTATTATGTAAAGAATTTGGCTTAGAATATGACATTGTATAAATATTTATATAAACCCATGGTTTAATGCAATGCAATGCAAACACATTTAAAAGGGTTAGACCCTAGTTATATGAACATTGAATGTATGAATGACATGATAAAACATATTTTGATATATGAGGTTTCATAAGGTTTATATGTATATTTGCATAGAGGATAGTGATTTTTAATTGTAAGGAAAATTTCTTTGTGAATCAATGCTACATAATGCAAATAAGGATTGAAATTTGCTCAAAGTGGGAAATGACACTTTAGAGCTCATTTGGTACCATTTGAAATCAAAATTTTGACTCTTTGAACCATAAAATATTCTTATACCCATGATAATCTTAATGATTAAATTTGGGGTTGACATTGGACAAACAATTAAGGGACATTTAGAACTTTGTACTGAGTTAAAGATAATAATTTTTAAAACTCTATAAATTGTTTGGTAAATTTTGGAAGTTGGCCTTAAAAAATTGTCAAGTGTAGTTACTATTTATACTAATCTAGTCTTGGATTTCATGCTTTTTGAAGGACCAAATGGATTTATTTTAATTTGAAATTTCATAATAGAAAGTTTACATTATAAACTTTTTAAAGACACCTAATTTGCATTAATTAGAGTTGTGTAGCTCATATTATGATTTTTTCAAATTTGGACTTAATTATATGTTCTATGGCCAATTTGAGGAAATGATCATTTTGATGAGTCTCAACTCCATATATATGTTATTTTGATTGCAACTAATTGGTTATATGTGAGTTTATAAGATGAAATGGTGAAAATCTATATTTAAGTATTTTGGAGCCATTTGGTACTTTTAGTAACCAAAATTTTTGTTGTTAAAAGTTTAGTTACCATAATTTTGCCATGAATAGACTTATATAAATAAAGAGAATATGTAATATATTATGGTATGTACATTTGCTTTTATATAGTGACTTTCCTACTTTGACACTAATCAACTTAATGATATAGACATATCTCATTTAGTTAAGTTCATTTAATTCTTTATTAATATGTTCTTTTTAGAGATGCATGTTTACTGGAAAGATGCTTAATTAAAAAAAAATCATTAATCAACTTAATAATATGAAAGAGTTTCTCTTCTTTTTTTCCTCCTCTTCTCTTGTATCAATTTCTCTATAGGTGATTTAGACTTTTAAGCTTGTTAATCTATTAAGTCTTTTTATATTTTTTTCTTTTCAATTTTTTGTCAAGACAACTTTTTGAAAAATCTTGATATTGATATAAAATGATAAAATACTATATATACTTATAAGTGTGTAGATCAGCACTAATTATTATCATTTTATAGAAGTTTAATTTTCTAAAAAGTACTTGAATGAATTTAGTCTTATTGTTGAACAATACCTTTTCTTTGTCTTTGTACATTCTTTTTATTTATGTTTTCAACAAGGTAAATTATCTCTTGAAAATATGAGTTTTCTTCTAATTTAAGTAAATGAAGTCAATATCCAATCTTTAAACAATTGATCTTATTATAGATTAAAATTAAGTTGATGACTAAAAATGGATTAATTCTCTTTTAATTATGTATCTTAAACAAACAAGCACTTTCTTTTGGCCTTTAATAAATGCGCACTTAGTAGTTTAAAGTATGTCCTGTGTCATTTATGTGATTATAATGTTTGCATCTATTTTAATCTTTGTCCATAAGAATTTGAATGTTAGTATAATAACTAGTGGCAATTAAAAATCTAAGTTATGTGACTAACATTATAAACATGTTTTGAGGAATTCAAGACATGCATTTGAAAAGTAGCTATTTTATTTCCTTAAGTCCATTCAAAATCAACATTATGCAAACCTATCTTTTTCCTTTTATAGCACATATAATCCATGTGAGACTTAACTTTTAATTCTTTTATAAGACTATGCTTGAACTTTAACCAGATTTAAATAAATGTTGAATTAAATGCTATCTAATATTAATGATGTTAAACATGTAAAACTATATTTTTGAAATCCTTCAAAAATGTATTCTTGGAAGTTGTTACAAAACAATCTTTTTTCAGCCAAAACATACTTTTGTAATAACTTGAAAAAGAACTTTAATTTTAAATAGTTCCCTATTAGTCAAGAAATGAAGTATAAAAATAAAAATAATGCCTATTAATACAAAATAAATTATTTTTGGTTATTAAAAGACTAAATAATTTTTTTAGATTAATTTTGGAGCTTATAAAATTTTCTAAGGACTTTTCTAATTATCTTAGATACCTAATGAAAGCACATCAAACTTTCTATGGGTAAAAGTGCAATGTGAGCTAAAAGATATTTCAATGTTTCTCCAACTCTCTCTCTCCCTACCTTTTTCTGTATGCTTTTTCATGTTTTCCTTATCTCTTCATTGCTATTTTGTGTTTCTTCCTTAGCCAAGATATACACTCCTTCATCTTTCAATTTTTTCTTCACTTTTTGTTCACTTCTAGTTGTGCAACCTACTGCCGTTAGCTCAATGTTTTGGCATGCTTCATTGTTGGCGTTGCTTCCTATAGTTGCAACTTCATTTTCTTCATCTCCTTCCCTTTTTTCTTTCACTCTTCAATTGTGGTATGGGTTATTCAATGAAGGTTTTGTGAAGGTGACTTCTCACTTGTTTCTTTACCTTCTCCTCTTCATCTTTTTCCCTATTCTTCAATCATTATTTGTAAAGTCCCACATCGGATAGGAAGGTCCTGGGGCTAGTGCATATAAGTGGGGGCAAAGCCTCCCCTACCAACGACGCGTTTTCCTGGGAGCTAATGGGAGAAGCCATCTTCCAGGAGGAACAAAACCCTTGGGAAGGCCAGGTAACCAAGCCCACGAACCAAGGGACAATATCGTTGGGAGCTCTGTGTGACTTGGTATCAGAGCAGTCCTAGCCGTATGTGCAACCCGAGGACGGGTTGGCCCCAAAAGGGGGGTGGATTGTAAAGTCCCACATCGGATAGGAAGGTCCTAGGGCTAGTGCATATAAGTGGGGGCAAAGCCTCCCCTACCAACGACGCGTTTTCTTGGGAGCTAATGGGAGAAGCCATCTTCCAGGAGGAACAAAACCCTTGGGAAGGCCGGGTAACCAAGCCCACGAACCAAGGGACAATATCGTTGGGAGCTCTGTGTGACCTGGTATCAGAGCAGTCCTAGCCGTATGTGCAACCCGAGGACGGGTTGGCCCCAAAAGGGGGGTGGATTGTAAAGTCTCATATCGGATAGGAAGGTCCTGGGGCTAGTGCATATAAGTGGGGGCAAAGCCTCCCCTACCAACGACGCGTTTTCCTGGGAGCTAATGGGATAAGCCATCTTCCAGGAGGAACAAAACCCTTGGGAAGGCCGGGTAACCAAGCCCACGAACCAAGGGACAATATCGTTGGGAGCTCTGTGTGACCTGGTATCAGAGCAGTCCTAGCTGTATGTGCAACCCAAGGACGGGTTGGCCCCAAAAGGGGGGTGGATTGTAAAGTCCCACATCGGATAGGAAGGTCCTAGGGCTAGTGCATATAAGTGGGGGCAAAGCCTCCCCTACCAACGACGCGTTTTCCTGGGAGCTAATGGGAGAAGCCATCTTCCAGGAGGAACAAAACCCTTGGGAAGGCCGGGTAACCAAGCCCACGAACCAAGGGACAATATCGTTGGGAGCTCTGTGTGACCTGGTATCAGAGCAGTCCTAGCCGTATGTGCAACCCGAGGACGGGTTAGCCCCAAAAGGGGGGTGGATTGTAAAGTCCCACATCGGATAGGAAGGTCCTGGGGCTAGTGCATATAAGTGGGGGCAAAGCCTCCCCTACCAACGACGCGTTTTCCTGGGAGCTAATGGGAGAAGCCATCTTCCAGGAGGAACAAAACCCTTGGGAAGGCCGGGTAACCAAGCCCACGAACCAAGGGACAATATCGTTGGGAGCTCTGTGTGACCTGGTATCAGAGCAGTCCTAGCTGTATGTGCAACCCGAGGACGGGTTGGCCCCAAAAGGGGGGTGGATTGTAAAGTCCCACATCGGATAGGAAGGTCCTGGGGCTAGTGCATATAAGTGGGGGTAAAGCCTCCCCTACCAATGACGCGTTTTCCTGGGAGCTAATGGGAGAAGCCATCTTCCAGGAGGAACAAAACCCTTGGGAAGGCCGGGTAACCAAGCCCACGAACCAAGGGACAATATCGTTGGGAGCTCTGTGTGACCCTTGGTTCGTGGGCTTGGTTACCCGGCCTTCCCAAGGGTTTTGTTCCTCCTGGAAGATGGCTTCTCCCATTAGCTCCCAGGAAAACGTGTCGTTGGTAGGGGAGGCTTTGCCCCCACTTATATGCACTAGCCCCAGGACCTTCCTATCTGATGTGGGACTTTACATTATTAAAGCTTGATTGTTTTTGTAGCTCTTCTCCCTTCATTATGCCATAAGTGAGCCTTAAATTTAAAGTTCCTTGAATTACATCTTTAAAGTGTGAATTAACACTTCTATTTTCTTCCTTCAAGCTCTATTAAGTACGTTTTAAGCTTAGTTTAAATTATAAAAGCTTAGATTGGAAAACTTAAATTTAGGTTTTGCATTTGAGATAGTAAAATATACAAAAATTTAGGCATTTATGTTTTTGGGAGCATTTTAAGATAATTGTGGACGCTAGTTGAGTAGTCAAAATATTTAATTTATATTGGTTATAATTTTAGATGATACCGGAAAGGCTCCTTCAACTGAAGTTCAACTTTGAGCAATAGGAAATAAGGATGTCTACTATTAGTCCTGATCAATGATTATATAAATAATAAAGTGCCACTTTTATTTTATTTCATGTATATTTCTATAACACAAAATTTGTTTTATAATTTATACACTTTGTGTCTTTGGGGACACAAAATTTGTGTTTTCAAAACTTCAAATCAAGTGTTGTGATACAAATATAAGTATATATTCATATTAATTTGAGAATATTGATGTGTTTATATAATATATATATATATATACATATTTGTAAGAGAAGTATTTGTGTTGTTTTGATATTCTATATTTTATGGTGACTTTATTAATAGGTAATTCATTTTTATTTTTTTTCTCTTGATTTATTATTTTAATTTTTAATTATCTAAATGCCATTTTAGTAAATTTTATTTTCTACTTCTATTTTTTTTTAAATAACTTGTTAGATAGGAATCTAGTTAGGATCCTGTAACCATTAGCAGAGGTAATGCTATACTTATATTTTATTGATGTGTTTTCCTTTTGCGCACTTTGTTGTTATGCGCTCACTATAATAATTTATATTTTGTAAACCAATATAGTCCCTAAATAATAGATTGAATTAGTTAAAAAAGGGCCACATTGAAAGAAAGGGTCAATTAAAACTAAAATAAATAGATACGAACTTAACCGACATAAATTTAAAGATTTAGATAACATGAGAATTGACTTGAAAAATAAACATCCCTTAATATAATACTATGAAATAAGGTTAGTAAATTAACTAAATGAGATTAGTTTGATTAAATCCTTAATTGTGTATGATTTAGGATTTCAATTGACCATAATTTTAACTAGACCTTTTTAAATTGTTTTAAGTCCCTGTAACCTCAAAACAAATATTTTTAATGAAGAGTAAAGTCTATATTTTATTGTAAAGTTGTTGGTTTTTGAATATAAGATGAAATAAGCTTAAATAATGAAATTAAAGTATAAGGGAAAAATTAGAATTTTGAAGAGTTATAAAACCTTAGCTATATGTGTGTGTGACACCACTCCTCTTCTCCTCTTCCTAGCGGACTTAAGCAACCCCAAACCCTTATCATGGTGGCATGAAGAAGGAAGAAGAAGTAAGGGAAGAAAGCCACATATAGGTGAGCAAACATGGTGAATTTGAATATGATGTTTTTACAAACTTTTTCCTACTCCTTTTCCTCTTTCTCATGGTGGTTTTACTTTTTTAAAAGAGTGAGTTTTGTGGTTAAACTCTTGGATGAAAAAGCTCCTTTAAGGAAACCGATTGCACCAAAATATTCTTCATTAAGAGTACATTCAAATGAAGTATGATTTAGGCTAAGAAAACTTTGTATACATGAAACCTTAATCCATCATCATTTCGGCCAAGATAGAGGCTAAAGTAAGGGAATATATGTTTAATGAAAATGTGGTGAACATATAAGGGTTTTGAAAGGTAAAGATTAAAAATATGTAAATAGATTTGGCAAAGAACCTAAAGAATGACATAGGGCTCACCTAGGGTTTGGTTTTGGCCATGAGAGATTCAAAACTGTATGAAAATTAATTAATCCCTCTAATATCCTAATTAAGTTAAAAATGAAGTACAAATACCTTAAAGCCTTGAAATTCCTTAAGAATTTAACAAAAATTCCAAGATGGTGCTTATGGAAGGTGTCTCGGCTAAGTGATAGTTTAGGTACCTAGGGAATTGTTTCATTAATTTTAAAGTTATGAGTGGTTTAGATATGAATTATAATCATTAATGAAGCCATTGGAATGAATTTAGGAACTTTATTTTTGGAAATGAAAAATTAGGGTTTAAAGATACTTAATAAGACCATATAGCTCTATGTAGGTTTAATTATGTTTTTTATGGCCCTAATGAGTTCTATTGGAATGAATTTATGAACTTTATTTTTGGAAATAAAAAATTAGGGTTTAAAGATACTTAATAGGACCATATAGCTCTACGTAGGTTTAATTATGTTTTTTATGGCCCTAATGAGTTCTATTGGAATGAATTTAGGAACTTTATTTTTGGAAATGAAAAATTAGGGTTTAAAGATACTTAATAGGACCATATAGCTCTACGTAGGTTTAATTATGTTTTTTATGGCCCTAATGAGTTCTATTAAAGTTATAATGATCATAGTTGGGTGAGATTTTGAAATCTAAAAGTTGAATTCTAAAAGTTATTTCTTAGGGCATTCAAAATGACCTAAAGTTATACTTTAGGACTTGATTAGCACATATAAGGTAACAGGAGATTAAATATAACTTAATTGATTATTTTATACTTTATTTGATATGTTTAGGCCAAACAAGTAAGAGCATATCAAAGTGTGTATGTGAGGCTATAAAGCCAAAGAGAGGAGACAAAGGGAATTAGTTGATTTGGCTTAAAAAGGTAGTGTTTCCTTCATTCTTTTATATATGTTGTTAGTTTGCTTGAGTTCTTGGTTGCTTGTGTGTATTGTTTGCAATTATATGACTTGTTAATTGTTTAAATATAATATGCAATTGCATAATGCATTTATAATTGAGGTGGCTTTTTTATGGGTGAGACTATGTTGAAAGTCCCTTTATATTGGGTGAAATTAGGCCAAAAGTCCCTAAATATGAATGAGTTTAAACCAAAAGTTCCTAAATATTAGGTAAGATTAAGTCAAAAGTCCATAGAGCATGAATTTACTTTAATTGAGCCACAAGACCTTTGGAGCATAGATTATAATTTGGCTATGATTGCATGACATGTATGCTTACTTTCATGTGCTTGAGTGAACCATATATGTATTTGAATGTTGGATTAGCTAGTAAGATTCTTTGAATGCCATATTTCTCTAACTCCACTAACTATGGGCAGGTGATATACAAAGCAAGGATGAGGAAGAGCAAAATGGTTAGAAAAGTTTATTATGTCAAGAGATTGGTCTAGACTATGATATTGTATAAATATTTATGTAAACCTACATTTTGATGTATCAAAATGCAAACATGTTCAAAAGTACTAGACTATGATATAAAGATCATTTAATGTATGAATGACATGATAGAACAAGATTTAGCATATGAAGTTCCTTGATGTTCATATGTATTCTTCAATGTGAAATAGTGATTTTTAGTTGCAAGGCAAATCTTTCATGATGGATCAATCATATATGATGCATTTTATGGATTAAAATTTGCTTATAATGAAAAATGACATTTTAGAGCTCATTTGGTATCATTTGGAATTAAGATTTTGACCATTTGAGCCATAAAATGTCTCTTTATCTTGACAGTCTTAATAATCAAAATTGAGACTAAAATTTAGCAAGTAATTAAAGAACATTTAAAGCTTTTTATAAAGCTAAAGATCATAATTTTTTGAATTCTATAGAACATTTGGTGAATTTTCAAATTTGCATTAATCGAAGTTATGAACTCAAGTCATAAATTTTTAAAATTTGGACCTCAATAAATGTTTCATGGCAAGTTTGAGCAAAAGGTCTTCTTTATGTGTATAATTCTTTTATACATGTTATCTTAGATGTAACAAATTAATTATACATAAATTTATGAGATGAAATGATGAAGATTCATAATTAAGCATTTTGGAATCATTTGGTACTTTTAGTAACTAAGATTTTTGCTGTTAAAAGTTTAGTTTCCACAATTTTCGCCATAAATGAACTTATATAGATAAAGAGAATATGTAAAATATTATGGTGTAACACTTATTAAGTTAGTGGTAGGCTTTTTTTTTCTTTTATTATTTTACAAATTAGCATGTATAGGAGTGAAGTAATTTGGGAGCTTATGTGCTACCAAATATATAGAGTATGTGATCAACTTCATGCAATGGTGTTAGACTCTTTGATGTGATGGCATACAAGTGTGAAAGTATTTTGGGAATGATATGTGTTGTGTCTTTTACAGGGCTTGTTATGGCCACTTTGAATGTGTGCATATATTGTTCATATTTTCCTACCCCAATTGAACTATTTGAATAAATGCATATTTCTAAAACATATGGGTTAGATGTGCTAGCTTAAATATATGATATTATAGTTAAGTTTGAATTCTTAAGGCTTGTTAGGTTAAGCTAATCATTAGATTAATTTAGTCTATACCTTGGTCATGGCTCAGAAATTGGGTCATGACAAAGTTAGTATCAGAGCTATAGTTTGTTTAGGTTTTAGTAGCCACAAGATTGGGAAGTATTAGAATCTTGTGTGTAATTATGTACTTGGCCAACACACTTTACATATAAGAGGCTATTATGGCCAAATGCTAGTCATGGAATCTTGTGTCATAGTCTATACACAGTTTATATTTAATTTTTAAGTTCTTTTTGAAATTATCAATTGTGTGTATATTACTCTTATTTTAAGTAAATATGTCACTAAGAAAGAGGACGGTGCCTAAGAGGCAGAAGGCATAGTAATGGTAGAGGTTGTGGACGTGGCAGTGGTTGTAGACCTAGAAATGATCAAAGAGCTAAAGTCGTTGACATGACAAGGGTTGAGGTGCTTAAGGCTAAGCAAGCTAATGTGACATTAGCTAATATTGTAGTTAGGATGCATACAATGCAACAGACTATGATAGTAATGTTAGGTATGATGTTGTTGTTACTATAATAGTAGCAGCAACAATAAGAGCAATAACAACATATAGATCCTAGGCCTGAACAAGAGCCTAGGCTAGAGAGGGAGCAGCCAACTTTATAAGAAAAAGGTAATAAGGTTCGATTGGTCAAATTTATGAAACTCAAGCATAGAAATAGGTGAAGACTCACAATACTTTTTGGATGAGATATGCCAACTTTACAGGGCACTAGGGTGTACATCTACGAGATTAGTCGAATTAGCAAAGTTTCACTTGGTGGGTATAGCTTAGACATGGTATGAGACCATAATGTAAGGAAGGCCACAAGATTCACCTCCTATAGGTTAGGGGGAGTTTTTAGAGTTACTTATGAGGAGGTTCCTCTCACAGATTGTCAAGGATATTAAAGTAAGGGAATTTGAACTTCTTAGACAAGTAGAAGGGATGATAGCTTCAGAATATGATATGATATTTACTCAAATGTTTAGATACATTCCACATCTAGTGGTTATTAAAGAAACACAGGTAAAATAGTTTATTCATGGTCGTTTAGATTATTTATTTCAATCTATAGCAAAGACCCATTATGATTTATATAAAGATATTATTGAAAGTGCTAAACTATTTGAAGTTCATAGTAAAAAAAAGTAAGAAATTACAAGAGTCACATAAGCAGCGATGCATTGAGATTAGTCGAGGTAGCCATCAAGGCTGAGGTAGTGGTAATACATCAAAAGAGATTGGGTAAGATATCAAAGCCATTAACAAGGCTCTCGACATCGAGGGGCTATAATGGTCATCATCTAGCATGATGCCGGTTAGTGGAAATGATCAGTCACGTTCCTCTTGGATCAACCATGATAGAAAGAGATCTTTTGGGACTTTTTCCCTTGTCCTACTTGTAAGAGAGTTCATACTAGAGTTTGTTTTGGACCAAAAAGAGTGTGTTATCAGTGTGGTCAATAAGGCTACCTTAGGAAAGACTATCCTACACTATTAACTCAGTCATCCTTTAGTCATGCATGAACCACTTCAGTGCTATTGTCTTCCTTGACAATTACAACACCTTTGAGGCAAATTAGGGGCTTTAAAGATTAAGGTTCTAGTAAGGCACGATGAAGTGGTAGAGGGTTTAGAGGTAGAGGTCAGGGACAAGCTGGAAGAGGCTATGCCCATGTTTTTGCTATAACATATGAGGATGCTTAGGCATCAAATGTAATAATTGTAGGTATACTTTCAGTTTGCTCTTATGATGTAGATGTTTTATTTAACCCTAGAGCTACACATTCTTTTATATCCTCATTCTTTGCATTGCAGTCTGGTAGAAATGCATCACCTCTAGATAAACCATTAACACACTTATAGGAAATGTAATCATAGCTGACCATTTGTATAGATCATGTGAAGTTTTAATGGGAGAAAATAGATTATCATCAACTTAATAGTCCTCGATATAATGGATTTTGATGTGATTTTAGGCATAGATTTGCTGTCTTTTTATCATGTTATACTTGATTGTTATAATAAAGTGGTGAAATCTGAGTTGCTAGAAAAAGGAACAATTACCTTTTTAGGATGATTAAAGCTTAGCACCTACTAATTTGATTTTTGCTTTAGGTGCTAAAATGCTTTTAAGAAAGAGGTGTAAAGGTTATCTAACAACAATTAGAGACATATGAGTGATAGAAGTAAATCTAGAATAAGTACTTATGGTATGTGAATTCTTTAATGTTTTTTCCAAAAGAGTTGTCATGTTTACCACTAGATAGAGAGATTGAGTTCTATATAGATTTAGTCTCTGACACTTTGCTTGTATCTATACTCCCATATCATATGGCTCTAACAAAACTTAGAGAGTTAACAGAGTAATTGTAGGACCTTCTTGATAAAAGCTTCATACACCCTAGTTCTTCTCTTTGGGGTGTTCTAGTGTTATTTACAAAGAAGAAATATGGCTTTATGTAGTTATATATTGATTTTAGGCAATTGAATAAGGTAAACTATTTGTTGCCACAAATAGATGACTTCTTTGACCAATTTTAGGAGGCTTAATGTTTCTTTAAAATTGACTTGAGGTTTGAGTACCATCAATTGAAGATCAAGGGAGAAGATATTATGAAAATAGCCTTCAGGACTTATTGTTGGCATTACAAGTCCTTAGCCATGTCATTTGGGTTTACAAATACCCTAGTAGCTTTTATAGATTTGATGAATCAAGTCTTTAAACCATACTTAGGGCACTTGGTAATTGTCTTTATTGATGATATTTTTGTATACTTGAAGAATAGAAAGAAACATGAGTAATATTTACAAATAGCCTTGCAAACTTTGAGAGAGCATTAGTTGTATGCTAAATTTTTTAAATCAGTTTTGGTTGGATAGTATGGCTTTCTTAGGATGCACAATGTCCAAGGTAAGGATTAGTATAGATATGAGGAAAATATAGGTAGCTCAGAATTGGCCCAGACCTATCAAGTTTATAAGATACATAATTTTCTTAAATTAGCAAGATACTAGCATAGATTTGTTGAAGATTTTTCCAAACTTACAACTCCTTTAACTAGGTTGATAGAGAAAGGTGTAAAATTTTAGTGATTAAATGCTTGTGAGTATACTTTCTAGTAGTTGAAGGATTGTTTAACTTCTGCATTGTTGTTGGATTTCCATCTAGAAGTGGGGGCTATATAGTTTACTGTGATGCTTCAAGAGTATGTTTAGGTTGTGTTTTAATGCAACATGGAAAGATGGTAGCTTATGCATCTAGGCAACTTAAGAAGCATAAGCAAAATTACCCTACCATGATCTAAAGATAGTCATAGTGATCTTTGCTTTAAAAATATAGAGACATTACTTGTATGGCAAATGTAACATCTAATTTTTCGTAAAATATCGAAATAAGTCAGTTTTCAAAGCAAGTCCCCTAAAATGAGTGGTTCAAGGCCAAATAAAATTTGGGTAAAATTTTAAATAATAGAAAATGAGGATTTAAGCCTTGAGTTGCCTAGAAACCAAGGTCGGAGTGATTCAAAAAATTTGCCAAAAGGCCAGTGATATTTTCGTAAATAAATATAATTTTGGAAAAGTACCTAAGAGGGCTTTTTAAATAGAAATTTTGAGTTGCCCAGGGTTCTCAGAAGCCCCAAAAATCATGGAAAATCCAGAGACCGGTAAAACCTCGTGGTGTACTTTTTCTAAAGTCGGTTGATCCAAACTTTGACCGGTTCATTTGGGGAGGTTTTAGCTCCGATTTGAGTGATTCCAAAAACATTTTATTAAATTGGGAATCTAAATTTTATGATGAAAAATACAGTTATAAAAAAAGAGCTAAAACGAAGCTAAACCAAAAATGTCATTACGAAGGATGAAATTGGAAATAATTTTAAAAAGGAAGCTTCTTTCTTCTTCTTTATATGCCACGTTCTTTCTCTCCTCTCTAAGACCGATTGGCTTCTGCCCATTTTCAGAGGAAAACTCTAACTTCTTAGGCACACAAAAGGAGGAAGATTTTGGAGAAAGAAATTCAAGAAAAAGGTAAGAAACTTTAAGTTCCATATCCTTCCTTTTTGAAACTTGCTCCTCTCTTCTCAAGTTTTCTTTCTATGGTTTTAATGGAGAGTTTGGTGCTATTTTGAGGGCAGAATAGAGGGGGGAATTTTGAAATTTGAGGAAGCAAGCCAAGCAAAGGAAGAGCCTTCTTGGAAGAGCTTGATTCAAGGTACTTTCCATGTAAGATGTTACTTCTTTTTCCTTAGTTCTTATCCTATATTTTGGCCAAAACAGACCCAAGGAGAGGGAAAGGTTTTTGTTCAAGAACCATCAAGAATTGTGAGATTAAGTTAGAGGAAGATGGAAGATACCAAGAAATTCTAAGGAAATCCATGAAATTAGAAGTTGGAAAAGTATAGAGCACTTAAGGGGATTGTAAAAATTGATTTGATCCATAAGTTTCCTTGGCTATTTAAGTGTTTCCTTGACCTCCTTCAACTCTTAACAACCTCCTTAAATGGTTCCCCCATCAAGGAAAAATTAAAAAGCCATTAAATCCCATTTATGTTCTAGTTTTTAGCCAGGTAGGGATGGCATAGCTAGGGAGAGTTTTAAATTTTTTCAAGCCCATTTTTTAGTCATATACGATAAATGAATGTGAGGGGAAGCCTTGGAAAAAATTTAAGAAGCTTAGAGAATGAGTTAGTGATATTGTAACCTAAAGAAGCAACATGATGTTAGGCCCTTTGTTTTAATAATGTGATGACTCCAAGAGGTTTAAAAGGAGTCAAGAATAATATTTGAAAGTAAAGAATGAGGCCTAGAAATCATTTGAGGGATGTTGTTTCATTAGGTGCCATTATAGACCATAATGGAACCTATAGAGCAATCTAGTATTTCACTAAGTTATGTAGTCTTAGAATATGTTTTATGAACCTAATTGGCTCCCATAAATTGTATCTAGGCCAAGGGAAACCATCTCTACCAATTTGTGGGTGTGTGGCCGAAAGAGGAGGCTTAAATCCTAAAGGAAAAGTGTGTGGTTATACACAAGGTAGCTCTCTCCACCTTCTCTCATGCATGGATGTGTGTTTAGCTTGCTTTAGAGTATGTATATATGTATTTTCAAGTTATGAAAAGTATGCTAGCATGCCTTTATATGCCATGATTCTTGATGCCATGTTATGTTTTCAAATGATTACATGATGTTTGTATGAGTTTACTGGAGTGTGCAGAGGCCAAAAACTCTTTCCTTTGGTGAGGATGAGCCAAGAACCCTTGAACTTGGTTGAAACAAAGTAAAAAGTCTCTCAAAAGTAAAGTGGGCTCCCAAGAGTATGGTTGAGTCCAAAGTACTTAAAGAATGAGTAAGGCAAATCCAAAATCCATGAGAAGAAGTGTGAGGCCAATCCAAATACTTAATGAGCTCTTGAATGTCTTGTATGATTTGTTTATATGCCAAGCTTTCTTTTCAAATGTTCATGATTTTTATTTTCTCCATGCATGCATTTGTAAGGCTTGCTTTACATATATTATGTATGATTGAAAGAGAGATGAGCTATTGAGATTCTTTGAATCTCATCTCCTTATCTCCAATGATCTCACATACTAAGTGGATTAAGTGGATGTGCTAATAGGAGCCAACAACACTGAAGGAAGAAGATTAACATCCATGTGTTTAGCATTTACTTTTGAAAGCTATAATGAACCATAATGATGTATATTATTGTTGTAGATGGCTTGTAACCCTTGAGACATGTGTAATTATGCTATTATATAATGTAGGAATGAAAGAATGTATTTTGTGAATAATAGGTCATAAATTGAGTATGTATGGCAAAGGTAGCTTCATGAATAGCTTGATAGAAATGTGTATAAGTGTGGGTTAAATGGCCAAAATGAGATGCATGAGGTTTATGACCATTTGGGTAGCTCACACAAGTCTTAAATATACTTTTAGACTTGCCCAAAAGGTGTCAAGACTAAGAAAAATCCATATGGCAACTTTAGTACCCTATATGGAGCTAAAATTGATCATAATGAAGCCCTACATCATTTTTTAGTCAAATGAATTAGTCTTCACCTGAGATTTGGTATGCAATTAGGTCTCATTAAGAGCATTTTGGAAAGCTAAAGATTATAATTTTTGGAGGTCTACAGAATATTTGATGATTTTTTAAAGTTGGCAATTTTCATGGTTTCTAGTTTGCTGCACTATTCATATGGTCCGAAATTGTTTTCTATCACACAAGGCTCAAATGAGGTCCAATTGCCATGAAATTTTATGCATAGAAACTATACATTCACAGTGACTCATACCAACTAGAAGCACCTCATTTAACATCCACATCTTTCAATATTGGTACCATTTGCATGGATTGGATTTTTTTGGAATTAATTGGATATTTTCAATGTTTTCTACAGAATTTTATAACAGTTTCAGAATTTAGTCTCACCTTTGGACCATTTTGGATGTCAAACTCCTTTTCTGATGAATGTTATGCTTTAGACGTATTTTCATGTGAAGTAGACATCCATAGTTTCCCAGAATGACTAAGATTGCATGATTTCAATTTTTTTAGATTTAGTTATGATTTTTCAAAGTTTGGTCAAAAAGAAGGCCAAATCTGGCCAAAATTAAATAGCCACTTTTTATGCTTCATTTTAGTTTTCTATGAGTTGTGGGCATGATTTTGTGATGCAAATGGGTTGTATTGATGTAATTAAATATGAGAATAAATAACATGAGCTCACACAATCCACGTGACACTGAATGAAATTTTTAGATACGACACAACACGAAAATAATCATTATTTCCTTGCCTTTTTCATGAGAAACTTACATGATTCATAATATTAAGTCATTTAAAAGCATGAGATGAGCTAGAATTTATAGTGTTATACAAAACCCATGAAATCTACACAAATCATAAGAGTCTTAAGTATATCTTCCAATTGTGGGATTTGAATTTAAGGCAGAGGAGATGGATGGAGCTATTAAAAGATTATGATTGTAATATTTTGGACCACCTTAATAAAGTTAATGTGGTTACTATGCATTGAGTAGAAAGTCAATTAGTAGATTGGCCCTTATAGCCGAAGTCAAGAGGCCTATGGTGAAAATGTTTTAGAAACTTGATGAAAGTGGAATAAGGTTAAAGATCACAAGATCCAGCACCTTATTAGCCTATGTTCAGCTCCATTCTAGTTTAGTGGATAAAATTAAGATTATGCAAGACCAAGATTCTTAGATGAAAAAAGTTATTGAAAAGATTATAAAGGCAAGCTATAAAAGTTCTTAATGGATTCTAAAGGCCTTTTGAGATGTGATCACAAGTTATGTTTGCTGAATATGGAAGACATGTAGATTATAGTGTTAGAAAGAGCTCATCACTCGACTTATACTTTCCACCCAAGTTTTAATAAAATATACTAAGATTTGAAGGAGTTGTATTGATGGAAAGGGATAAAAAAAGATGTGGTAGAGTTTGTATCTAAGTGCTTAGTGTGTCAACATGTAAAGGCTAAGCACTAAAAGCCAGCATATAGGGAGAATTACTATAGATTTTGTAATTGGATTGCTTAAAACTATTAAGGGTTATAATTTAATATGGGTGATTATATAATACTTGACCAACTCCACCCATTTCTTGCCCGTGAAGACCATTTATAGTGTGGCTTAATATGCTAAGTTTTACTTAAATGAGATTGTCATGGTGTACCAATATCCATTATCTTGGATAATATACCACAATTTATAGCTAAGTTCGGGAGGTTCTTTTAAGAACCACTCAAAACCTAATTAGATCTTAGCACTACCTTTCATCTTCAAATGGATGGCAGTCTAAATGGACAATTTAGATACTAGAAGATATTCTACATTTATATATCTTAGACCTTAGTTAGAGTTAGGATAAATAATTGCCTTTGATGAAATTTGCTTACAATAACAATTATCAATCAAACATTTAGATGGCTCCTTTTAAAGCATTGTATGGTAGGCATTGTAGGTCATTAATCGGGTGGTTTAAAATGGATGAGTTAAAATATTAGGCTTGGGCCTAGTTCAGGAGTTAGTGCCCCAAGGTAAAGTTGATCCATGAAAGGCTACTAACTGCTTAGAGTAGACAAAAGTCGTATGCCAATCATAAGAGATAAGATCTAGAATTTGTAATTAGAGACTTTGTGTTCCCACACGTATCACCGATAAAGGTGTTTTGAGTTTCAATAAGAAAGGGGAGCTAAGCCCTAGGTACCTTTGGCCATTTAAGATTCTTGAAAGAGTAGGAAACATAGCTTATCATTTGGCTCTTTCACTGGACTTGGCAAATGTTTATTCTATCTTTCATGTATCAATGCTTCAAAAGCATCTAATTAATCCTTCTCGCATGCTTCAATTGCAAACGATACAGTTGGATGAGTAGTTTTCTTATGAAGAGCAACCCATGGCTATAGTCAATAGATAGTTAAGAGATTAAGGAACAAAGATATAGCTTCTGTAATACTAGAGAGGCTTATTCAATTGTAAGAGAAGTATTTGTGTTATTCTTTTATATATATATATATATTTGTAAGAGAAGTATTTGTGTTATTTTGATATTACATGTTTTATGTTGACTTTAGTAATGGGTAATTCATTTTTTTTAATTTTTTTAATTTTTCTTTTGATTCATTATTTTAATTTTTAGTTATCGAAATGCCATTTTATTGGATTTATTTTCTATTTTTATTTTTTTAAATAACTTGCTGAATGGGGATCTAATTAGGACCTCGTGGCTGTTAGCAGAGATAATGGCCTAGGTGCACTTAGAACGAGATTATGATTTTGTGATAACTCTATTATGTGATGTATCTAGTGTAACGATTTAAGATGTTAGATATATATTGTGAATGTACTAAGATGTGATATATTTAGTGCAATGACAAGAGATATAATGTTGTGGTTTAATGGTGTAAAGGTATCTGGTGGTTTGGTTCCTTCATATGATACGCCTTACCATGATATTTTCCTATTATTTTGAACATTTGGTTTTCATTTGAGAATTTTTTGCTTATTAAACAATTGCCTTTCATTCTAGCTATAAAATTATAATATTATTTAGATTATTTATTAACTACTCAATTTTTCAAAAAAAAAAAAAGAAAATCAAATATGCGCTTATTTCCTTTTTGCGCACTTTGTTATTATACGCTTGTTAAGCTAATAGTAGGCTTATTTTTTTCTTTTATTATTTTACAAACCAACAAGCATGATAGTGAAGTGATCTAGGAGCTTGTATGCTACCATATATCTAAAGTATGTGATCAACTTCATGCAATGGTGTTAGAATCCTTGAGGTAATGGTAGATAGGTGTAAAAGTATTTTGGGAGTGATATGTGTTGTGTCTTTTGTGGGGCCCATTATGGCTACTTTGAATATGTGCATATATTGTTCATAGTTTTCTAGTGAAGTATTTTGTTAAATGTAACTTATTATTGGTACTAGTGCTAAATTGAATTGTTGTCTAAGTTCAGATGTCTAATTTTTTAGGGAGATGTTGCTAGATTTCCAACAATCCTAAGTAAACAATTTGAATTAATGCATATTTCCAAAACATGTGGGTTGTATGTGCTTGCTTAGTATGTGGTATTATAGTTAAGTTTGAATCTTTAAGGCTTATTAGGCTAAGCTAATCACTAGATTAGTTTAGTCTATGTGCTAGTCATGGCTTAGAAATTGGGTTGTGACAACCTCATTCTATTTAGACTAAAATGGCTTTTTTTCTTTTTTTTTTTTGGGAAAAAGAGGTAATTAGGTTCTTCCCATACTTGTTTTGCACCACTTAGCCCAATTACTTTACAAGATAAAAGTATTTTTGTAATTGTTCTTTGTCAATGGAAAATGCTAATATGAAAAGTTTTTTAAAAAAATCAAGAACCTATAATGGCATATGCATTGAAGTTTTATTGTTTCCAAAAATAGAACCAACACTTATATCTATTTTTCTATCAATCACATTCTTTAAAATTTGTTATGCTATAAAAGGAATGAATGCAAAAATTAAAGGATGCTGAAAGGACAACATGAGCAAATCATGCCAAATTTGTCTTCTATATAAAAGAAAATGATGCCAAATTCCACTCTCTCATATATTGTCAAATCAACCTATTCATGAAGAGAGCTAACTTTCACTTTATTCCTCTTAGGGAGTGGGCTAAATTAGACTTTGTTAGAATCTAGGTATGTATTCTTGAACTTTCACAAGATCAATTAAGGGCAATAAGACCTCGACAAGATCTAGGTATGTGAATTTTGATAAAACCTAAATACATACTCTTGAACTTTGGTAAGCCATAAGTAAGGGTGTTTGGTACTTAAACTTAAACTTTTGACAAGGTCTAGGTACATAAACCTTGACAAGTATGCATTCTTAAACTTCAACAAGATCCAAGCCCATACATGTTCTTGAACTTTGAAAGCACTCAAGTATGGGTGCCTGGCCTTTGGTAGGACTTGAACTTTACTTGAACTTTAACTTTGAAAGCATCCAGGCACATTAACCTTTACGATATGCATTCCTAGACTTTTATAGGATCCAAGTATGCAAACTCTCATAGGACCTAGATATGTATTCTTCAATTTTGAAAAGACTTAAATAAGGGTGTCTAGACTTTGGCAAGACTCAAGTAATGTACATGAACCTTGAAAGATGCATGTCCTTAAACTTCAACAAGACACTATGAACTTTCATAAGACTTGGATATGTATTCTTGAACTTTGGCAATAGGTATTTGTTCATTAACAAAATCTAGGTCTATGAACCTTGATAGGTAAACATTCCTAGACTTTCACAAGATCCAAGCATATACATGTTCTTGAACTTTAACAGTGTTCAAGTAAGGGTGATTGGGTGCCTAAACTTAAACAGGATTTAGATAAATATACTTGAACTTAAACATCAAATGCATCCAGGCATATGAACATTTAAGAGTATGCATTCTTAGACTTCTATAGGATCCAGGTATATAAACTCTCATATGACCTAGATACATATTCTTGAACTTTAACAAGACTCAGGTAAAGGTGCTTGGATTTCAGCAAGACTTAGGTAATGTATATGAACCTAGATATGTGTTCATGAACTTTGACAAGACTCAACTAGGGGTGCCTGGATTTTGGCAATAGGTATCTGTTCATAGACTTTTACAAATCCAAGTACATGAACTTTGATAAGTTTTACAAGTGACTGGTTTTATAGGACCTAGGTAAGGGTGCTTGGATTTTGGCAAAACTCAACTTTAGCAAGACTCAAGTAAAGGTGTTACTAAAGTACTTGAACTTAAACTATGACAAGATCCAAGTAAATGAAACTTGACAAGTATGTGTAACATGCTTTTATAGGATCCAAGTATGCAAGCTTTGATAGAACTTAGATATATTTTCTTGAACTTTGACATGACTTAAGGGAAAAGGACTTTGGCAAGACTTAGGTAATTGTACTTGAACCTAAACTTTGACATGATATAGGTACCTTGAAAGATATTCTTAGACTTCGACAAGATCCAAGAGTGTGAATTTTGACAAGACTTATGTAACAACCAGGAAAAAGAAAGAAGAAGAAAAGAAAAGAGAAAAGAAAAGCTGAAAATTTTTGGAAGCTAAAAATTTTCTAAGTCTACTAGCTACAGCCCGGCTATAGCGAATGTACCTGTTCGCTATAGCGAGAAATGGTCTAGCTATAGCGAGACTGCCTTCTAGCTATAGTGAGTTCAGGCACCCCATACAAAAACCAAGGAGTTGCTCGCCGTAGCGCACGCTGTAGCAAAGGCAGAGGTCTGGGACTTATTCGAGCTCGCCGTAGCGAGGGTTATGGCTCGCTATAGCGAGGGTTAGTCTGGAAAAACGTGAAAATAGAGAATTTGACTTGTTAAAGCGTCTCAATTCCTTCTTTCACTCTGTAACCGACTTAAGCTCACTTTAAGAGAGAGAAAAGGACAGAGGAGAGAGAGAGAAGCCTAGAGGAGGAAGGAAGAACAAGAAAGGTAAGGATTTCCATGGTTTTTCTCTTAATATGTTGTTCTTCTCTCCTTATCCTCTCTTTCTATGGTTTTAGTAGTAAAAGTTGCCATGTTTTGAGCTTGGTTCAAAGGAGGGAAAGTGGAAAACCACTCTTGAGGGAGGTTAGAAGTCATGTAGCCCTCTCTTCCTTGCTTTCTATTCTTAAAAGTGTGAGAGCTTGAGAGAGGAAGGAGAGTGGATGAGTTTCTAGTGAGAGAGAGAACCCTAGCTCTTACATACTTAGTAGGGTTGCTAGAAAGAAATCCCTAACTTGTGAATAAGTATTCAGAAAATAATTATATGCTTCTTGTGTGGCTAGGCTCAAGAAGAGCACTCCCATCTAGAAGTGGTTGTTAAACCAACAAGGGAGGAGACAATTGAAAAGGAAAGTTGTGATTAGCCAATAAAGTAGCTCTCTCCACCTTCTTTCATGCATAATTGTGTGCTTACATTGTTTTACTTGTGTGTATGTATGATTTGAGCTATGAGAAGTATGTTAGCATGATGATACCTCATGAATTTAAATGATGTTTTATGTGATTGTTTGGGTTTGCTTGAGTATGGAAAAGCCAATAACCCTTTAGCCATGGTGAGGATGAGCCAAAACCCTCAAGTTGGTTAAGACAAAGTAAAGAGTCTCCCAAAAGTGAGGTTGACTCCCAAAGAGTAAGGGTTGAGTCTAAGAACCTCTTAAGTATGGGTGAGGCAAGTCCAAAATCCACAAGTGAGTGGGTGAGGCTAATCCATATACTTGACAAGCTTTCATATGTTATGTATGGCCTACTCACATGTTGAGAATGTTTTTCTTTTATGCATGGCCAGTTTAAATGTTACAAATGCTTTCATTATGATTTTATATGCTAACATGCCATACATACATGGTGAGACTTGTTTGCATGCTATATATGTATGATTGAATGAGAGATGAGCTATTGAGATTCTTTGAATCTCACCCTCCCTCTCCACCATCCAAACATGCTAGGTGGACCAAGTGAGGCTAGAGATGGGAGCCACCAAGCTTGAAGCTAGGGAGATTAATGAAGACTTGTAAAGGAACTTCTTGTAATTATGTTGTACTTAAGACAAGGGATGTAAATTAATGATGTACATGATATAGTACCTACAAATGCTTGTAAATCAATGTATTCATGATGTATGTATGAGAATTAGAATGATTTTGAATGAAGAAGCAAGTTTGATTATGAAATGCATAATGTTAGTATAGGCCACATGTGTGTATAAGTGGGTTGTGGGATAGTGAGTTCTCTAATCTGGGTTGTTAGACACTTGAGCCATGATTGATTGCCCACATAGATGCTTTCTCACGTGCTCAAAGAGTCCCAAAGGTAGAAGAACTAAGATTAGACCCCATGAGCCCCTTTTAAATCAAGAAATTGGCCTTTTTGCACATGATGTCAAAAGCTAACCAAATGACCTCTTCTTGCTTTGAAATGTGATATGTGACTAGATCTTGTTTAGATATTTTTGGGAAGCTAAAGATCAAGTCATTTGGAGGTCTATAGCATTTTCTATGATTTTTCAAAGTTGGCATCAGAAATTCGGATTTCAGAAAATACTGTTCATTTGGTCAGTTTAGAAACCGTGTCATCCGAGGGGCAAACGTAGTCCAATGGCTATGAAATTTTATACACAGAAACTAGATAGTCACAGTGACTTTTAGGAACTAGAAGCACCTCATTTAGAGGTCTAGAGAGGAAGATATGCAATTTCGAAGTTCCATCCCAGAATCAGTCATCCTACTAGACCTGAGGTACTGTTTCATTGGTTTCCGGGAGTTTGGTTTGATGAATTGATCTAAGACATTTTTCCTCTCTATTTAACATCCACATATTTCCATAGTAATATCATTTGCATGCAGTGGATTTTTGTGGAATTAGTTAGACATTTTTGAAGTTCATATCAGTAAACTGTGACAGTAACAGAACCCCCTCTGACTAGTAGATGTTTTCGGATGTCACACGCTTTGTGCATGAGATTTTAAGACTTCTACATATTTTTAGCATGAATTATACATCTTAAGATTTCTATAATGACCGAGATCATGTGCTTTTGATTTTTTTGTATTTAGTTCTGAATTTTCAAACTCTGCCCAGAAATGAGGCCAAATCTGTCAAGAACGAAATTGCATGTCTCATATCCCTTTTTGCTTTCCATGAGTTTTAAGCATGTTTTGGGGATTGAAATAAGTTGTAATGGTGCAAATAAACATGAGGATGCATAGGAAGAGCTCACCCAGTCCATGTGACATTAAAGTGAATATCTACCCTTACATGAAGCTATAGAGAAAGAATATGAACCTAGAGAAAATGATCTCCCTTTCATGCTTCCCATATGCATATGAGTATGTAAGGCATGATGGGTATGAGCTAGAGAGTAAGGTGTTACAACTTAGATGTGTGTTTTAAACTTTAACAAAACTTCTACAAGAATCAAGTACGTATACTTTAAGATAAATTTTGACATGATACAAGTACATGATCCTTGTAGGTATGTGTCTTTAGACTTCTACAAAATTTAGGTACATGAACTCTAACAAGACTTACAACTAATTAGTTAACAAATTTTTGCTCTACCAATAAGTTATTGAGGAATAATGAAAAATTAAATCTCAAAGTTTTCCTTGTTTGACATGAATATGAGCTTGAAGTTTTATGAATTTGAAGTTTCCTTTGTAATCCATAAAATTTTTTCTTTGTAGTGACTTCCGTGCCTTATTTCATAAGAAATCTTAAGCTTTTCATTATATTAATTCCATTCATTTAATATCCCTTTAATTTATGCTTTTAAACTTTGATAAAGTAAGGGAGAATGGGCTTTGGTAAGAAATTTTGATAGAAACACGTTCCTAGACTTCTCTGAGATATGTATTCTGGAACTTTGACAAGACTTATATATGTGTTTTTTTTTTTACTTTGACAAAACTAAGGGTTCTTAGACTTTATCAAGACTGAGGTAAGTTTATTTGAATGTAAAATTTGACATGATATAAGTACAAGATATGTACACATTCATAGGCTTCTACAAGATCCAGTATGTGAACTTTAATAAGACCTATAACTAGCTAGTTAACAGTCATCCACTTTACCAATGAGTTATAAAGAAACAATGAAGAATTAGATTTCAATTCTTGTTTTCAACCCCCCACTAATATAAGCTCGAAGATTCCATTAAGACTTGTGGAGCTTCTTTATTAGCTAGACTTAGGTAAGTGTACTTGAACTTAAACTTTAACAAAATCCAAGTAGACAAACCTTGATAGGTATATGTTCTTAGACTTATACAAGATCCAAGAATACAAACTATGATAGAACCTAGATACATGTTCTTAAACATTCACAGCACAAGTAAGTATACTTGAACTTAACTTTAATAAAATCTAGGTACATACCTTGAAAAGTATGCATTCCTATACTTTTACAAGATTAAGTAAGCAAACTTTGGTGAGTACATGTTCTTAGACTTCTGTATGATACATGTTCCTAAACATTGACTGCACTTAACTAAGACTTAAGTATGCTTTGATAAGATCTAGGTATATGAACTTTGATAAGACTTAGATATATGTGTTTTTTTTTAAACTTTAACATGATACCGGTACATAAACCTTAATAAGTATGCATTTATTATAGGATCTAGATATGCAAAATTTAATAGGATCTAGTAGTTAGTTAATAGTCATCCACTCTACCGTTGAGTGATAGAGCAGCAAAAAAAAAAAACATTTTAATTCTTGTTTCCAACCTATCATTAATATGAGCTTGAAGTTTCCATCATAACTTGTGAAACCTTTTTTCACAAGCATAGAGCAAGGGTGCCTAGACATTGGCTAGATTTAGGTAAGTGTACTTGAACTCGAACTTTGATAAAATCCAAGTACATGAACCTTGATAGGCATGCATTCCTAGACTTTTACATGATCTAGGTACACGAACTATGTTAGGACCTAGTACGGGTCCTTCAACATTGACAACATAAGTAAGTGTATTTGAACTTAACTTCAACAAGATCTAGGTACATAAACCTTGAAAGTGTGCATTCTTAGACTTTTACAAGATCCAGGTATGCAAACTTTGACATGACTTAGATGTTCTTTGTAGTGGCTCTATTTCATGCTTGATTTCATAGGGAACATCAAACTGCCTTTATTACTCCATCCATATAATAATTCATTTAATACACCTTTCATTTGTGTTCTTGAAAAGGAATCTAGACTTTGGCAAGCCTTAAGTATACTTGAACTTAACATTGATAGGATCCAAGTACATGAATTTTGACAAGTATGCAATCTTAAACTTCAACAAGATTTTTGTAATTGAACTTAAACTATGATAGAATCCAAGTAAATGAACCTTGACATTGACAAGTATGCATTCTCATACTTTTATAGGATCTAAGTATACAAACTTTACAGAACTTAGATACATGTTCTTAAACTTAGATAGGATGCAAGTAAGAGTAAGGGTGCTTGGACTTCAACAAAACTTAGGCCAGTGTACATGAACTAAAACTTTGACCGGATCCAAGTACATGAACCTAAACAAGTATGCATTGCTAGACTTTTGCATGTTCTTGAACTTTAGCAAGACTCAATACTTGCCTACATTTTGGCAAGGTACATGTTAGTGTACTTGAACTTAAACTTTGACAAGTTCCAAGTAAATGACTTTTGATAAGATCTAGATAGGTGTTCCTTAATGACAAGACTTTAGGGTAAAGGTGCATGGACATTAGCAAGACTCAAATAAGTGTACTTGAACTCAAACTTAAACTTTGAGTACCTAAACTTTGATAGGATCTAGGCATACGAACTTTCATAGGACCTAAATAAGTGTTCTTAAACTTTAATAGAACTCAAATAAGAGTGCTTGAACTTTGGCAAGACTTAAGTAATATTTGAATTCAAACTTTAATAGGATGACACATGAACTTTAATAAGTATGTGTTCCTAGGTTTTTATAGGATTTAGGTAAGTGAACTTTTATAGGACGTAAATATATATTCTTGAACTTTTTTTAGACTTAAGAGTACTTCCACTTCCTCAATATTCAAGTACCTATAAGGCATAACAGTCAGCAGATCTTCCAATGATCATAACTTCCTATGAGAGGTGCCAATAAGAATATTAATGATATTAAAAAAAAAAGCCATGTAACCACTAGACACTATTAATATAGGTTGAAAAACACAAACACAAGCAATCATCCTATACCATTCTTATTAGTAATATTCTTAAGTAATGTAAGCATTGACAACATCCTTAGAATCATATAAGGTATCGTAGTCCACAATGATTCTTTAAACTATAGCCATCGAAAAAGTACAACAAGAATTTGCTTACAAATGTAATCATAATTAGTTAATATTTCACTCTTGTATTATAAAAAATAGTTTATATACATCATTATAATTTACTATAAAATATCTACTAAAAATTAATCTTTTAATTGAATAACTACAAATTTTACTGACAAATTTGTAACTTTACTTTAATAATTTTCATATAGTATTAGTTTGGGATCAAGTTGCATATATAAAAGACTAGCCACCTAAAGATCAGGTGATCTCTTTTAGTTAATGTTACTTAAGACTTAATGTTTTTATTTCAATAAAAAATTTAATATAATGTATTATAAATTTTAGATATCTATCCTAATAGTGTCTAAGAATTGTTAGTGTCTAGGTCCCAAACAATACATATAAATATATAACAAATTACTTTTATTACTAGATAATAAAAGTAATATTAACTTCTTGACAAGAGAAAGTTATTAATATATATTGTACTCCAATTTTCTATTGGATTAGACTTAGGTATAGTTGTTTATATGTTTACTTTCAGGCTCCTCAATTAAAGCATGACAAGTGATAGTTTTCCAATAATTAGGGAACCATACAATTGTTTACAAAAACAATACACTTGTTATATTTTAATTGAAAAGTATGATAATAAAAATATAAGGAATTATATATAAGTTTTTTTTCCTTTTCTACCTTCCTAAAAATGTGGAAATGGAAAATAAAAAATAAAAGGCAACAGCAAATAGTGATGTGTGATGTGCTATCCATAAGCAATATATAATGTACTCTTGAAATAAATCAAGTTATAGATATAAAAATAATATGCATAATAGTATAAATGTTTAAATATTGTGGTTCACAAAATTAATTAAGACAATTGGATTGAGAACCAAATTAGGGTACAACATTTCAAAAATTATAGATATCTCAAAGGAAAAAAAACTTATATACAATTGCTTATATTTTTATTATTAGGTTTTCTAATGAAAGCATGATAAGTGTATGATTTTTTAATTAAATTATACACTTATCATATTTTATCAAAAAAGCATTTAGTTATTATATTTTAATAGAAAATTTTAGTAGTAAAAATATAAGAAATTGTATATAAATTTAATCCTATTGCAAAACTTCCATGCTTACAATATTTCAAACATCAAAGATTTGAGGAGACTCTTAATGAGATTCAATTAGTCAACTCCACAAGTATGTTGAATGCACAAGGATTAAATCTTGATTTTTGAGAAGAGCATATTTATTAAATCAAAACTAAAGAGAAATATTATCCAAAAAAGAAGACTGAGTATAATAACTTGAACTTTACCTTGTTCACTTTGAAGTGCAAGAGTGTTGTAAAATGAGCAGAGTTTGATCAAGCTTTGACAAGTAGAATTTTAGAAATCCCCGATTGTGTGTGTGATTAAGTCCTTAAATATTTCATAGAGCAAAAAAATGAAAATTAGAAAAACTGATTGCTCTTTCATTCAATCTAAACTAACAAGCAACCTAAGATAATGAATTGAAGTTCATTTTAGGATAAAAATGCTAAAATGAAAAAACGATGAGAAGAAAAAGGGTAGGGGTTCTCAGTACTCATGCTTAATTATCTTTAACCTCAATGGTATCGCAAGTTCTTTTAAAAGTCCCTACATGGTGTTGCTTCAATCTCCTTTTAAAAGTCTTGATTTGAAGTAAAACAAGGAATAGGAAAGTTCTTTTATGAAATAAAGCTAAAGTTTTTGCTTTGGTTTTGCTTTTGTCATTTATTTTACAACATGTATAGACTTTTAGTCAGCTCAAGCAAGTGCCCTAATTACTACACCACTTCATCTATAGATCTCTTGTTTTATGAGTTCACTTGTGGAGGATGTCTTATTATGACGTCTAGTTTCTCTATAAATGTATGAAACTCATCGAATATAAAAAGAAGTTCCCCAATTAGCAGGATTTGGGGTCAAATAAAATTAAAGTAATAATCTAGACATCAAATAATGAGGATCCAAGGCCAGAGGTACCCTAAAAATAAAGCCAGAATAACCAAATAAAATTTAACAAAAATATAATGACATTTTTGTAATTTCGAGCACTTTTTAGAAAACTCAAAGGAAGAATTTTTAAATAGAAAAAAATGAGTTTCCTAGGGTTTTCAGGTCCTAAAAACTATAAGAACTTCCAGAACAGTTAAAAACCTTCAGTTAATATTTTATAATATCAGTTGACTTGAACTTTGACCTTTCGTTTAGGAAGGTTTTAGATCTAATTTGAATGATTCCAAAACTGTTTTATAAGTTAGAGAATCTAAATTTTATGATGAAAAAGATGATTTTCAAAAAGGAATTGAAATGAGCCTAAAACAAAAAGGACAAAAAATGGGACATGGATGGAATTTTTAAAACGGATATTTAAGAAGTGTAACTTTATATATATATATATATATATATATCATGCTCCTTCTTCTCACTCACTTAACTGACATATGCTTTGCCTAAAAATAGAAAGGAGACCAACTCTAAGAGGCATCCAAGGGAGGAGTAAAGAAAGAGGGAAAAAGCTTGCAAAAGGTAAGAAAAGTGTAAGATTTCTTAGTTCCTCCTTTACAAAAGATGTTTTCCTCCTTCTCCTCTTTCTTTCTATAGTTTCCATGAATGATTTAGGACTATTTTGGGTCTGGTTCAAAGGGAGAAGATTAGAATTTGAAGGAGAAGCCTGTTACAAAGGAAAGAGATCTTGAAAAGACTAAGAAACAAGGTAAATTCCATAAACTTTCTTGCTTCTTTCTTGTTGTTTCTCCATGCACAATTTAGTCCAGCCAAGAGCCCACTCTTTTAGGGGATGAATTCTAACCAAGCCAAGGGAGAAACATAGGTTTTAGAGTGTGAGAAACAAGATTATGCAATGAAATTCAATTAAGGTGCGAAATCAAGTTAGCAAAGTTAAAGATTTAGTCACACCTTAATGGGTAGGAGACTTTCCAATGATAATTTAGATTGTCTAATAGTATGAATGAGTTCCCAAGACACCTAAAAAGTCTCTCAAGTGGCAATTCCCTAAAAGAAATGAAGGCAACTCCACGAATGCTTCAAGCCTCTATAGTTTCGGCTAAGGGAGGTCTGACCACCTATGGAGTGTTTTAATTTATTCTAAGGCTAGAATGAGACTAAATATGATAGGAGAATACCAAAGGAAGTTTAAAAAAGTTTAGAAGCCTTGAAATGTGAGATGAAGGTGTAGGCTATAACAAACAGTAGAAAATGTAATGAATGTAAATATCGTAAAACGACAAAATAAGCTGTATAAAAGTAGGACTATTGAAATGAGCTAGAAAATGTCAAAAAAAAATTAGGTAGAGTCCTAGACTTCTAAAAATGATAATTCCAGGTGCAGACAAAAAGAAAAATAGAGCTAATATGAATAAACAAAATTGTTATGAAATTTGATAAAATTAATAACATTTTCATAAATACGCAGAATTTTTGGAAAACTGATAGGAAGGCTTTTTAAATGAAAATTTTAAGTTGCCCAGTGTTCTCAGAGACCTCAAAAACTGTGGGAAACCCTAAGACTGGTAAAGCCCATCCAGTGTACTTTTTCTAATAGTAGTGAGTTTGAACTTTGACAGATTCGTTCGGGAAAGAGGATAAATTAGGAACCTAAATTTTATGGTAAAAAAGATGGTTCTAAAAAAGAAGCTAAAATGAAGCCAAAATAAAATACCATTACAGAAAGGGCAAAATTGGAAAGAATTACTAATGGAAGCTTTTTAAATTGTCTTAAATCTCTCCTTATATTCATGCCACCTCTTCCCCTCCTCTAAACTGACATATTTTCTGCCTCAAACTAAAGAAAGAAGCAGCCTTTTTGTGCACACCAAGAGAGGAAGAAAAGGAGGAGAAAAATCAAGAACAAGGGTAGAAAATTTAAGGAAATTTAAGCTCTTCCTACTTCCAATTTTATTCCTCTCCTTCTTGGCTTTCTTTCTATGGTTTCTTGGAATCATTGGTTCTATTTTTAGTCTAGAAAGAAGGGGGAGGGTTCAAAATTTTCAAAGAGAAGCAAACCAAGGAGGAAAAGCCTTGCAAGTAAGCTTGAAATTGAGGTAAACTTGGCTCCTAGTTGCTTTATTCCTTTGCTCTTCTCTTGGGTGCATTTTTGGCCAAATGAGACCCCATGAAGGAGGAGGCAGTTTTATCCAAAACCAAGAGAGGAATAAGGGTTTTAGGCCATAGAGAAATGGAATATGGTAAGAAATTCTAAGAAAAACTAATAGAAATTAAGTTAGAAAAGTGTTGACTTCTTAAAGGAATCTTGAAATATGATTTTGTGTGGATATTTTCTTGACCATTTGAATGTTCCATTGAACTCCTAAGACCCTTAGAAACCTCCCCAAGTGGCTCTCCCATCAAAAAAAAAATTAAAAGCTCTTGAACTCCTTTTTAGGTATATGTCTCAGCCAAAAGAAGTTCATAGGGCTAGGGAGTGTTTTAATTTATTTTAGCCTTGGTTTGGGACTCCTTATGATGTTAGAAAATGGGAGGAACTATTGAAAAAAATTTAGGAGTCATGGAGTGGAAGATAAAGCAATGGTGTCCATAATGATAGCTAAGAAGCAACTTAGTTTTTCACTTGTGCAAATGGCTATGAGAGAGCTCCAAGGACCTTAAATGAGTTTAAAAGGTCTAGAAATGGGAAGAGATAGGAGCCTAGAACTTAAAATGTGAGAGTTGCTTCATTAGGCCAATTATGGAACTATTATGCCACTTATGAAACTAAGTGTGTATTCAAACTTTAGTTTAATGTTTTGACTTACTTCAAGTATGTGATTGTTTGTTATTTGTAATGTTTAGGCCAAGAGAACATCCCACCACGTGAGTGTCCTTGTGAGGCCGAGAAAGGGAGGGAGTAAAGCAAAGAAAGCTTGCATCAATTAAAAGGTAGCTCTCCATCTTATTCTTCATACATTCTTGTGTACATATATGTGTCATTGTGTGTTTGCATGTGCTCTTGTGATTTGAAACATGCAACTTGATGTCTTGAGTTGCATTGGTACCAATGTGTGTTCTTGGCTTTAGTTGTGGAATTAACTCATAAGGGTGAGGTGATGCCAAAAGTCCCTTAATGTAGGTGAGAAGATGTTTTGGGTCTTAAGGCATGGGTGAGACTAGGTCAAAAATTCCTTAGATGAGTGAGACTAAATCAAAAGTCCCTAAGCCAAGGGTAAAGCAAATCCAAAAGTCTTAAGAATGGGGTGAGGTAAAACTAAAAGTCCCTAGAACATGAGAATGATTTTGATTTGTAAATGTGACATAGAAATGTGACATTACACACTTTATGTTTATACACTTATGATTTTGATATATGTATGCTTTGAATATGTGTGTGAGCTATTGAAATTCTTGGAATCTCACTTCTCGTTCCCTCTTACTCTTGAAATGTCTAGGTGGTGCTCAAAGTCAAAAAAATACAAGCCAAGAACATTGAAAAGCCTTACTTTGTCTATTATGTAGTCTAAATTGTAGTCGAATGTCAAAATGGCTTTATACATATTATTTTTGTGAAATAAGACCTTTAGCAAATGTAATATGATGTATGGATGCTATGTAAACTATATATAACACTAAATCAATGTATATATGGCATTTGCTACCTTGATGGCTTGATGGATTAGTGTTTTGTTGGATGTGAGATACCCAAATTGAGATGCATGGTATTTGGAATCATTTGGGTAGTGTCTACATGTCAAAATTATGCTTTTAAACTTACCCAAGGGGTTCCAAACATTTAAGAAGACCATTTGGGCAAAGTTGGTACTTTAAATGGAGCAAAATTTACCAAATTAATGAGTCATATCACTTTTTATTCAAATAAGCTCTTTTTGGTCTGAAATCTGACATATATCTAAAGCTTGTTGAGAGCTTTTTAAGAAGCTAAAATACATAATTTTTAAAGGTCTATGAAATGTTTGGTAAATTGTTGAAGTTGGCAAAATTTCTAGTTTTGGCTAGTACACTATAGCAATGATCCAAAACTTATGCTTTGTTATTCATGGGACAAACGATGTCTAATTTCTATGAAATTTTATAGACAAAAACTAAACCTTCCCAGTGACTTGTGTCGACTAGAATCACCCTATTTAGATGTCTAAAGAGGGAGATGTGGATTTTTGAAAGTGTTGTCTAGTACTAAGCACAAGTCAGACCTATGTTACTGTTTGATTGGTTTTGTGGTTTAAATGTACCTGGAATGGTCTAGAGTATTTTTTTTCACTAGTTAACATCCATAAATTTTTAGATTGGTATCATTTTCCTAGATTAGATTTTTGTAAAATTAATTGAATATTTTTGAAGTTTATATTAGAAACTTGTATCAGTATCAGGAGACAGTCAGATCTTTATGGTTATTTTATTGTCAAACATGGTCCAAATGCTATGTTCCTGACTTGAAATTATTTTTAGTGTAAATTTAATACTTAGAGCTTTCTATAAAGCTATAGCATGGAAAATTTTGATTTTTTTATATTTAGTTATGAATTTCCAAAGTTTCCTTAAAATCTGCCACTGTATAATTCGTGATGAAGGGATGGAATTTTGGGGTTTTGGCTTGTGAACCATGGATTGCTTAACATTTTGAGTTGGTTATGATTTCTACCAATGTTAAATGACTAGAGAATGATGTTGGATAATCCATGGGACCCATATAATGCAAAATGAAAAATTAACCCTGACGTAACGTAATAAAAGTGAATTAAATGATGTTTTTCTTTGATTTTTCCCAAGAACTTGTGAGTATTCCTATGAATGAGTGTATGATATTGGAAAGTATAAGGTATGACATTGGCTCTATAATAAGACATAAAGAAGTAATTTATAGGTAGACTCCTTAAATGAATTTGTAATGACTCCAAAGAGCCTTAATGGAGTCAAAAGACTTAGAATGAATGAGAAATAGGAACCAATATCATGAATTTCAAGAGTTCCTTCATTGTATCTTATATAGAAGTATTATGGAGACAAATAGGAAAGTAAGCATGCATAAGAGTTGCATAAGGCTAAAGCTCATTCCAATGATCTAAATATGTCTTATTTGATGTGTTTAAGCTAAAGGAATCAAGTATCACCCAATTCCATGAGCTTGGCCAAAAATGGAGGAAAAGTCTAAGGAAAAAGTGTGTGGTATCGGCTTCAAAGTATCTTTCTAACTTTTTTCTCATACATTGTTAGATGTTTTCTTGTCTTTAAGTGCTTGTACATTGTTGGATGTTTTATGAATGTGTTTTGGCTTGAATGGGTTTGGTGAAGCCAAAAGTCCTTAGAATTGGGTGAGACAAAACCAAAAATCTCAAGAAGAGTAAGCTTAGTCAAAAGTCCCTTGAAAATAGGTGAGGCAAGTCCAAAAACCCCAATAAAAGTGGGTGAAGTTAAACCAAAGCATGCATATGCTTACTTAGAGCATATGCATTTTTAAGAGCCTATGTATGATATGTATGAGTTTCTTAAATATAGAAAATGAGTTAGGTATATTCCTTTATAGCCTTAAAAGCATGCATGCATTCTTTGACATTGTATGGCATCTATTATGGATATTTGAAAGGGTAAAAAACTATTGAGATTTTTTAAATCTCACTCTTCCCCCTCCATATGCTTACTTATGTCTAGGTAGACCAAGGAGACCAAAGAAAGGAAACCAAGTTCCTTAGAGCATGATACATTGATAAGAAAGTAGAAAAATAGACAATTTTGTAGTAAATTGATGTCAAAAATTGTGTATATATGATATACATGTGATGTAGACCATTGATCATGTTCAAATGTATGTATATATGATGAATGTATTGATTTTGGAACCATAGATATGTAAATGTAAGTTCTTGCCACCTATGAGTTTTATAAATGGATGTGGCATAATGAGATTGAGCTCCATAATATTTTGGACTATTTGAGAGGCTTCCCAGGGCTATATTTGTGCTATGGGATTTGCTCAAGTGGCTATGTTACATTAAGCTAAAAGTGACTAAAATTTGAGCTAAATTACAAACTGACCAAATGGACTAATTTTGGCATGAAATTTGGCACACTGATAGAGTTTAACTAGAGCTTTCCACAAAGTCAAAGAACACCTAATTTAGTGCTCTATAGAATTAATTATAAATTTAAAAATTAGCCAAAAATATAGAAATGGTAACAACAGTGTTTATATGGTTAGTTTCTTTTCTTATAACATTTGTGTGATAAATGAAGTCTAATGTAACATTCGATTTCCCCGTAAACGTGAGAAACGCGATGTTCAATTTCTCTGTAAACGTCAGAAATGAGTCAGATACAAAAGGAAGTCCCCGAAATTGAAGGAATTAGAGCCAACTAAAAATTATGATAAAATTTTAAATATTAGAAAATAGGGATTTGATGTTTTAGATGCTCAAAAACCAAAGCCAAAATAGCTCAAAAGTAAGGGCATTTTTGTAATTTTTGAAAAATTTTGAAAACTGATAGAAGGGCCTTTTAAATGAAAAATTTGAGTTTTCCAAGGTTCTCAAAGGCCCTAAATACCATGAGAATCCCTAAAACAGTTGAAACCCCTCCAGTGAACGATTTCAGCTGTCAATTAATCAAAACTTTGACCGAACAGTTTAGAATGGTTTCAAATCCTTTTTGAGTGATTCAAAAGGAAATTCTTATGATTAGAGCCTAAGGAATATGATGGAAAAGGCAGATTTAAAAAAGGAGTTGATATGAGCCTAAAATGAGAAAGCCAAAAAAAGGGACTAAAATGCAAAAAGTAAAAAGTTGCATAAAGTGACTTTTAGCTTCTTCTTCTTATCCACGTTCCAGCAGCTCCCATTCCACACTTTGTTTTTGCCCCAAAAATAGAGGAGGAAGCCAGCTCTCTTAGGCGCACAAGGAGAAGAGATTTTGAAGAGAGAAAAAGCGAGGAAAAGGTATGAAAATTCAAGCTTTTTCTCTTGCAAGTTGCTCTTCCTTCTTCTCCTCTTTATTTTCATGAATTTGATGATGTTTTTGGGTCTATATGGAGGGCAGAATAGAGGTGGAATTTTTGGATTTGGTGAGGGGAGGCTAGCTAAATGAAGAACAAACCAAGAAAACCAAGGAACCAAGGTATTCCTTCTTGTTTTGTTGCTTCTCTTGCTTGCTTCCTCCATGGAATTTTCGTTCACCTTAGAGCCCATTCCATAAGAGATAAATTCTGACCATATTAGGGTAGAATTAGGGGTTCTATAATGTGAGGATTAGGAAGATACAAGTAGAATTAATTAAGAAGCAAAAGAGAACCAAGAATGGGAAGTTAGGGATTCAAAGACATAGGCAAAAATTTGATTTTATCTAAGAGTTCCCAAGCCTATGTGAATGTTTGTATGAGTTCTTAAGACCCCTAGAGAGCTTCCTACATGCACCTCCTATCCAAGAAAGCAAAGAAATTGCAAGAAAAAATAATGAACTCTAAGTAGAAAAAGTGTAGTGCATTTGAAGGGATTGTAAAAATTAATTTGATATATGAGTTTCCTTGCATGTGTGAGTATTTGATTGAGCTCCTAAGACCCCTAGGAAGCCTCCCAAGTGTGTCTCCCATCAAGGAAAAATCAAGAAGGCCATGAACTCTTCTTTCTACTATAGTCTTGGCCTAGGCAAGTTCCTATAGCTAGGGAGAGTTTTAAATTTTTCTAAAGTCATTCTTGAGTCATATGTGATGAGTGAAGATGAATAGAGGCCTTGGCAAAAATTTAGAACTCAAAGAAAGTGAATTGGTGCCATAGGTTCCATATTAGGACCTAAAGAAACAACATGATGCTAGGCCATTTTTTTAATGATGTGATGACTCCAAGAGGTTTAAAAGGAATCAAGGATCATATTTGAAAGGAAAGAATGAAGTCTAGAAGTCTCTTGAGTGGTGTTGCTTCATTAAGTGCCTTTATGGACTATAATGGAACTTATAAAGCAATCTAAAGTTTAAACAAATTGTATAGCCTTAGAATATGTCTCATGAACCTAATTGGCTCCCTTAAATCATGTCTAGGCCAAGAGAAACTATCTCCACCAAATTGTGGGTGTATAGCCGACCCAAAGGAGGAAAATCCAAGGAGAAAAGTGTATAGATTTGTACAAGGTAGCTCTTTCCACCTTCTCTCATGCATGGATGTGTGTTTAGTTTGTTTTAGAATATGTGTATGTGTATTTTTAAGCTAAGAAAAGTATGCTAGCATGCCTTTATATTCTATAATCCTTGATGCCATGTTATGTTTTAAATGAATCTATGATGTTTGTATGAGTTTTCTTGAGTGAGGAGAGGCCAAGAACTCTTCCCTTTGGTGAGGATGAGCCAAGAACCCTTAAACTTAGTTGAGACATAACAAAGAGTCCCCCAAAAGCAAAGTGGGCTCCCAAGAGTGTGGTTGAGTCCAAAGCTCTTAAAGAATGGGTAAGGCAAGTCTAAAATGCATGAGGAGTGTGAGGCCAATCCAAACATTTGGGGAACTCTTGAATGTCTTGTATGATTGATTCGCATGCCAAGGTTGCTTTGAAAATGTCCATGACTTTCATTTTTCTATACATGCATTTGAAAAGCTTGCTTTGTACATATTATGTGTGATTGAATGAGAGATGAGTTATTGGGATTCTTTGAATCTCATCCCCTCCTCTCCAATGATCTAACATGCTAGGTGGACTAAGTAATTATGGTGAAGGGAGCCAACAACAATAAAGAAGAGAGATTGACAAGCTTATACCTTGTTTTGTCCATTTTGGAACCATAATGATGGTTCATGATGTATATGAGGTTGTAAACGTGTTATGAACCTTGAGACATGTATAAATATGCAATTATGTGATGTTTATAACCATGGATATGATGTATGAGCTCTAGAATACAATTTGAGTATGTAATGTCAAATTATGCAATTTGAAAGTTTGATGTAAATGTGCATAAGTGTGGGTGAGAAGGCCAAAATGAGATGTATGAGATTTGGAACCATTTGGACAGCTCACACAAGTCTTAAATGTACTTTTAGACTTGCCCAAAAGGTGTCAAGACCAAGGGAAATCCATTTGGCAACTTTGGTACCCTATATGGAGCTAAAATTGACCATTATGGAACCCTAAGTCATTTTTTATCCAAAGGAGTTTGTCTTGATCTGAGATTAGGCATGCAATTAGGTCTCATTGAGAAATTTCTAAGAGGCTAAAGATCATAATTTTCGTAGGCCTACAGAATATTTGATGATTTTTTGAAATTGAAAAATTTTATGGATTTGGTCTGCTGCACTATTCAATTGGTCTGAAATTATTTTCTGTCATTTAAGATTCAAATTATGTCTAATTGTCATAAAATTTTATATAAAAAAATTAGGCAATCACAGTGACTTGTACCAACTAGAAGCACCTCATTTGGAGGTCTAGAGAGGAAGATATGAATTTTTGAAATTTCTATCCAGTATCAGTAGCCTTGCCCGACTAGAAGTACTGTTCCATCAAATTCTGAGATCTGAGCTTGATGAACTGATCTAGAGATATTTTTTCTCTCTAGTTGACATCTATAGCTTTCCATATTAGTATATTTGCATAGATTTTATTTTTTTGGAATTAATTGGACATTTTTGAAGTTCATATCAGTAAACTGTGACAGTATCAGGACTCAGTCCGACCTTCGGACCATTTCACATGTCAAAATCTCTGTGTGTGGGATGTTATGACTTGTACATATTTTTTTCATGAAGTAGACATCCCAAGATTTCCAAAATGACCAAGATTGCATGTTTTTTATTTTTTTAGATTTAATTATGATTTTCCAATGTTTGTTTAGAAAAGAGGTCAATTCTGGCCGAGAATGAACTTCCATTTTCCATGCCCCATTTTGGTTTCCATGAGTTGTAGGCATGTTTTTTAGGATGCAAATGAGTTGTAATAATGTAATTAAATATGAGGAAGTATAGTATGAGCTCACACGATCCACGTGACATGGATTAAAATTTTTAGATATGACGCAAAGCAAAATTAATCCCATTTTCCTTACTTTTTTTATGCAAACCTATATGAATCATGATAGAATACTTAAGAATGACATGAAATGAGCTAGAATTTATGGTGTTACATTCAATGCTTATGAAATTTTATAGACATATAAACTACATACCATAAGCTTTCCATAACTATCAAGATCACCCTATTTGGAGCTCTGTAGAGGGAGATATAAATTTTTGAAGTTGTATAATAGTAATGCAGCTCGACTTTTGGTATTATTCTATCAACTTTCCATAGCTAAATGCTTCTATTTTGGCCTAGAATTATTTTTAACCTCTAGTTAACATCTTGAGCTTTCTAGAAAACCATCACATGCTTGATTTTAATTTTTTTAAAATTAGTTATGAATTTTCAAATTTCATATCAAAAACCTAGAAACTAGACCCGAGAGCAACTTTCAATTTTTCTAGTGTGTGTCTTCCAATCCGAGTTGCATGTCATGTTTTACGATGTTTATAACTTGTATAGATGAATTATAAGTAGAGAAGATGATATTAAGGGGTTCACAAGGTCCATGAAGCAAAAGACGAAAATTTAAAACCTTATGTAACTCGATTTAATGTATTATTTTATTGTATTTTTTCATGAATCTCATGTACAAGACTTGTGAGTGGAAAAGAAAGACTATAAGACTATGTTGTTACGCTTATCCTCCTCCTTTGTATCTCATCTTCCTTAATAAAATTACTAAACATCTCAGTTGGGCTACATAATACATCCATCTGCATGCATGGCAAACATTGTAAGAAACAAACCTACAAACCGTGAGATAAATATCCTCACATATTAACCATGGTAATATAGTTACTCAGCACATAAACAATGTAGTGCATTAACTGTAAGTAATAGTGTACCGCTATTTTACATTTAAGTTGTATAACAGTAAATGAACAAGTCATTCAAACTCCTAAACACCATGTCAATTTAATGAGAATGCATGCACAACAAGACTATAGTCATTTGTACAACGCAACAATGCAAATATCATAATAGAGTACAGATTTTGTTTTTGTTTTTTGTTTTAGTGGTGGAGGGGGTTGTGGGGGGAGAATAAGAATAAAGATGTGTTTTATTTCCCAGAGAAATTAGGAGTCTGAAAAAAAAAGAAAAAAAAAAGACACAAAAAACAAAACCAAAGAACAAATTTTACCCCCAGTACCATCTAATATGGACTTTCCAATGCAATAAAAGCATTGAGGCAAAGCGATCACAAATCAGAAACCATTCATAATAGAAAACTATGCCATATCAAAATAATTCTTCCTACCAATAAAACGTCATCCTCTAATGCTCTAAATTATAATAGGAGACTAGAGGAGAGGGCAGGATATCTATGGTACTATCCAGATATTGGGTACTCGGTAAAATTGAAAATTTTAAATGAATTTAAACAAGAAAAGAATTTAAACGAAGTAAAGAAGCTTCAATTTCTTGTCAAACTAAGAGTTGCCATATTACCTGTGTGCTGTACAATTTTGAACAATAGATTCTTAAATGGACCTTATTTCTGAAGTAATTTATGGATTGAACCACCAGAGACATTCCAAATAAACTGAAAGTGCATCTTCTCCCTGCAAACATTGCATACATATATATCAACAAATGAATCCCATAAAAAAAATGAATTTATGAAGCAGCACACATAATAATTATAATCATCAAAGCTGACTTGAAATAATAAATAAAAATTAACTAACCAACTCCGTATGCATATTGAACAGCAATATGAACAGCCATATACATCAGGTGTCCATACAACATAGACTTGAAAATCATCACCCTTAAATCTTCTTCTAAGATGCAAGTGAAATAGTTTCGAGGTTCAGATCCTCAAAATAGGTTAAGATTTCCTGCAAATCAAGTGAGAAATCAAATACCTATTTAGAGAGCAAATGATCTAAAAATGGAAGCTAAAATATGAAAAAGCCACAAATAAGCCTTCAGCACAGCTTCCCAAGAATGTATGATCCTTATCATACTACACACTCAAATAAATTAAATAAATATAAACTTACGTGATTCCAACATTATCAAATTTGAGTTTCAATTGTGTTCCTTCCATTGTAATGGCCACGCAAAGGGTATACACGGATGACCAAGGACTTGAAAGGCACAATATATATGAATAGCATTATCCCAAAAAATTTGTCAATGTGAGCCATGAACATTTGTTAATGAATTTAATAAGACAAACCAAAAGACACAGGTAACTTGTCATGATGCAAAAATTCATCAATGCCTTCAGGAAATTCAACCATCTGAAAGTAAAAAGACAATAATGGATCAATTTCATACCATAATTGCCATAATGCATAAGCATATTATGTGATATTGTCAATTTGACTCGAGTCTGCCAATTTAGGACATATTTCAAAGGCACAAAAGGAATAAATACTGTGTTCACCCTATGAAAAATCTTTAGATCTTACTATGGGAGTTGATAAACCTTTCCAGCCTTTGCAAGGAATAAGGGAAGACTTGAATCAAACAATCCATCATATAAAATTGGGCTAGCTCATCTGATTCACAACTTATCAAAAAATAATTGAGTGCAAAAACACCTTTTAGCTAGTTAGCAAAATTACCCACCATGATCAGCAAAATAATTCAATATAGTTTAGATTATGCACCAAGATGGCAAAGGCTAAGATAAAAAATAACTACTCACTGCTATAATGTAGGCAAAGGGAGATGATGCCTCTGCAGCACGTGCATCTGCTCTTTTATACACCCTCCTAGGTGGACAAGTATTGGAACAACAGTTTATGAGAGCCTTTCGGTCTTACACTACATCTGAAAGTGATGACTTGAGAAAAAAAAAAGTAATGATAATTTGATATTTGTTTATTTCGGTAAAAAGAAAAACATTGGAAATGAGAATATCTGATCTTTCACTTATTACCCTCACTCTCACTGCTAACTGCTAGGCATCAAGGATTAAAAATGTCAAAATTTTTGTACATTGATTTACCATTGTCTCTGTGTTCCACATGCTATAGCAAAAGACATCCAATATTGTAGTCTTAGATATGGTTATGATGTCCAAATCCGCAGGCTGCAGATACTCTGCGACGACTGAGGCCTACAAACATTTAATACAAAGACAGATAAATAATTCTTGCATATCATGAGCACGAAGTATAATGGATTTAAATACTGTAGAACATTTCTTCAGATGAGTCAACCTGAATTTAATTAAATTCAAACATTATCATATCTAAAAATTTTTGTATGAATGCACAATCCAAGAGAAGCCATGAATCACGATAGATGTAAGGACATACTTAGACTCTGTATATGGTAATTGTTGGTTTATTATTTGAGTAAATAAATTAGTCAGCAAACACTCAATTCCAATTTTGAATGAAAATATTAGAAAATTTGTAGGTGTCATATGGAGATCTAAGTTATGCATATCCGGGTCAGTCCTTTCCAAATCAAGACTGAGGGAGTATCACTGCTAACTGCGAATGTTTAGCCAATTTTCATGACTATAGGAAGTTACAATCAACACAAGATTATGAATGAATCCTGTTTGGCATCTGGAAGCCACCCTTCTTCTGGAGATATGAATGAATCCTGATTAAGAGAATAATAAAGTTGCTAAACAGCCACTAATTAATTATGTAGTAAGAACTGCCATGACCTTACCTTTCTGCCTGGAATAAAGTCAACTGTTGGGCCCCCAGTGATCGCTACTGCAACAACACCAGCAAGCTAAAATACAAACTCAACCATATACATAAAAGCTAATCTATGACTTCTCATACAAAACTCTCCAATTTACTTGAGAATTCTTAAAGCATCGTCTTGTTTTCTTCATCAGAGGGGAGGGAGAGGTGGTAGCTTATACAGAAGAAAGGAAGGTATGACATGTCCGTTTCTACAAGTGACATGAGCTCTAATCAGATTAATAGCTCCTCTATTAGTTCCATTGTAATAGCTCCCTCTGACCCACATTCAGGGAATAACATCAATCCGACCAACCATCACCTTAGAGATAACAGGATGATATAATTTACTTCAAATGAAATCTCCGTAGAAAAATCAAATGAATTGCATGACCAATTTACTTAGTTCAAAAATTTCAAATGAATTGCGTAACCAATTTACTTAGTTCAAAAATTCCTTCCTTATTCATTTGGTTAATGTCTTGCATTTGTAAGTAGTCCCAGACAGAATGACGATCTTAACTTATTAATTTTGTTTTCTTCAACCGCAAATTATGCAAAGAAATAATGCAAAATCCATAACTCAAGAGTCACGGGAGTCTAAGTTTTCACTTTGGCACGATAAACCTTGATGCAATATTAAATGACAAAGCTTATCATATTAAATACAAAACTTCTTTCGCCTGATTTTCAATCTCCTCCTCAATTGGTATCCTTTCAGGCTCTTACTAACATAGCTTTCAGTTGAGATTTTAAAAACATATCAAGGGGGAAGCACATGTCTATGGTGGCTGGCAGTTCTTACCACCGTTGGGTAGACCCAAACCCAACCATATTGCTTCTTCTCCATCGCTTACAAAAAGTATTTACATGCATGAATAAAATATGGTCATACAAACGGCAGGAAATGGTCACTTTGAGTTGCATGAAGCAAATGGCACTATGGCAGTATTGCTGAATCTTACAGATGTTAACTTACAAGGTAACCAAATATTTCAATTTGCAAATCAAAGGATACAGTGTTCCAGAAAATCCTTTTGGATCCAAGCTCCTACATAATTCATTGACAAACTAAATTACAGCAATATTGACAAAGTCCCTTTGCAGAAAAAAAAATTGTATAGAAGAAAGGAAGGGGGAATACAGATTAAGAAAATACGAGCCAGAGGCATTTTCTCCTTTTGACGTGGATGGACATACGGAGACATACATGACATGTCCGTTTCCGCAACCGAAATGCGACCAACTAAAGCAAGGGCTCACAAGAAAACTATTCCAATCTTATCTGATTGTTGGAATCATTGAGGACCTTAAAAAATTCAATCAAAGTTTCCCTGTGTCATGAAGTTAATGACCATAATGGTCACTGATGTCAAATAACATAGGTCTCAATGATCCTATTTATACAGCCCTTATTCTTCATAAAAATAATATTAAAAACCATAATATAACATTCATAATCCACTCGTCATCAGTTAACTCGTCACATATTTGTTTAAAGGCAATTGAAGCTTTGGAGTGAGCTTCAAATTGCAGGCCCGGAAGCATGTGGAGCAATTAAACAATATAGAATCTGACCTCTACTTTCTGCGTAAAGAGGAAGATCTCCCATTCCTTGCACAAAAAATTCATACGGCTTTTGAATTGCGTCTTCTTACCAGGAATTGGCAAATATTGAACGAAATCATTCTTCTTCTTCATCATACATATTTCTCTTCTCTCAATTTGCCTCTGCCAGTATCTCTCCGCTTCTCTGTTGCTCCCTCCTCGATTTCCCCAGTTTCTCTATGTGTCTCGGTTGGTTAGAGGCGTGGGATGGAGGGATTTAGGATGGGGTTTCGTATTAGATGAAGATGAAAGATTTTGGATCATCCTGTTTGATTTAGGTTTGAGATATGCGCCGACACTTCTTTCAAATGGCTGGTGCTTTTTTTTTTTCTTTTTTTGGCCATTAACGACTAGTTTTTGTCTTTTGGTTTTTGGTCAATAACGGCTAGTTTTTGTTGGCCACTTCATTTTCTGGAATTTGCGCTCAGATTTCGTTCAAACGTCTAACTTTTGTTTTTTAAATTGTGAAATTGGCCAACGGCTATATTGTGGTTAACAGCCGCCTACAAATATAGGTTGTTTCTTCTTTGAATAGTTTCTCATTTTGAAAAAAGCCAGAGCCAGGTTGGGCGAAGGAGCATTGGAAAATGGGGACAGTCTTCATTCTCAGGCTTCCGTTTATGCGTATTAGAGGTTGTTTCTCCTTTCATATTTTACAATTAACCATAACTTGGGGTTGCTTCGCTTTGGGTCCTCTGTTTTGAAGATTCTCCGTTTCTCTTTTAGTCTGCGTTGTGACTTGCGGGTGCCAGCTTTGCTTTCTGGAAGGTGGACGTGAAGGAGCTCGTTGCTTTCAAAGAATTTCATGGGAATGAAGGTAAAATCTTCTGCAAGATTACATTAGTAAGCATAGAATTCGCTATTGGTTCAAATAATTCTGAATGCTCATGGTTGATCTTTTCTTCGCTAATTTTGTTTCTGTTCTCTTCTTCTATCTGAATTATCATACAGTCGACTGCGTATTTATCTTGACTTGGATACTGTGCGATCAGTTTTCTGCCATTCCTCTGATAATTTAAACAGAAATTCTTTAATGAAGTCCCTGAAAAAACACTCTCCCCTTAAATATAATAGAGACACCAAAGCGACTTGACATACAGAGAAACAAGAATTCGTAATCGAATTTGCATGCATTAGGACTTATTTTACATGGGCTCTTGCATTTTTTAATACTATGGTCTAGTTTTTGCTTATTACTTAATTCTCCGTCACGGCTTCATTCTCTGAAACCCACCCTTCTTTCGTGAAAACACGTGCAATTTTTTTGCTATACACTGAATTAATTTTGGAGCTAATAACTATTTGTATCTGCCGCATGCTTGCCATTCCCTTCTTTTTCTGTTTCAAATTCGAACCCCTTTTGCTTTGAATCAAAAAGTAGAAATGGATGAATAAGTTTTATGATTAATAGAAATAGTCAAATGCATAACATTTGAATTTGATGTTAGTAATACTGTTTTTGTAAGACATCATCTTTTTCTTAAATAGGTTAGCTACTTCATCTTTTTGTTTAGATTTGTACTTGTTTTCCTCTGTTTTTGTTCATGTTATGCATTTAGGTACGATAATTTTTTTTTTTCGAGGGGCTTCAGTTGTTGTAAGTGATGGCAGATTTCTTTAGGTTGCTTCTTCTGTGAGTTTTACATTTGTAAGTGGTGTCATTGGAAAGCTTGCAACAAGATTTTTCCAATGGTATATGGATGTAGTGAAAGAGAAACAACTCTCGAAACACAAGGCAGGTTGACCATGATTACTAAAAAAATTAGCTTAAAGCAACAACTTCAAACATTAATATCTCTCTCATCTTAAGTTTGATGAGGGTGTTCTTAGTTTCATTGTCAAGTTTTCTAAACAAGCTTTCTAGTTGTAGCAATTTTAATCCCTATGATTTAGTCTACAGTAAATGCCATTACTTGAAATTTTGCTATTTGTCCATGTTAAAATTCCAACATTGAAGAATAGATATTCTTTTCTTTTCCTAGAATTTGGTTCAAATAGACCAAACTAATGAGGTTATGAGCGGCAACCATAACTATTCTCCTGTTCATAAGAAGAGGAAATTTTATCCATGTGAAGTGCGTATCTTATTCTTATTCGTTCTTATTTATGCTTTGACCTCGCGAGATAAGGAACTTTTTTAAAAATAAGATAAGTTTTGTATGAGATAAATTATAATTATTCACACTCTAAAAGCTGATGAACGGGTATTTAGGAGATTGAATCATAGTTGAGGAGTGGGCAAGGAATTTCTGTATCATCTTGGAAGATGAGTAAGTAATGCAAACTGTAAGTAACTAGTATTTATTATTTTGTTACTAAGCTTTCTTGCAGTGTTTTAAAATTTAAAAATCTATTTATGGAGATATATATTTAAATGTTTTTTCATATGCATTTTGCCAAAAATTGATTTGAACATGAAATTTTGCAATTGACGCCTGTTTGAGTTATCTGGAAACTTTGATATTGAACTGATATGGAAGGTATTCTGTTTGAAATGCTAATGTGAGAAAAGTATTATTTTAAAAGGTTATCTGTTTAGAACCCTGTAGCTAACATAAGTAGTTGTTAGCCATGGTGCACCATAATCTGTACCCCAACTAGCAGTGGTGTTGCTAGCCCCATGTAGGTGGCCACTACACGTGGATTGGTTTTGTTTTCGCAAGCAAAATTCTTTGCGTCTGTGGTTATTTTCCCCGCGAGCTGTGTACTTTGCTGCGTCTGTTTCAATTGGTTCTGCTTAGATGCTTCCGACGCATTTTAAGAAATGATTCACATAAGGCATGCTTCATGCGTTACATTGTCTTTCACATGCCTTGTCCTTATTCTTTTTGGGTTGACATTACTTATTCATTGAGTATCAAACGCATCTCTTTTTTTTAAATTCTTTTCAGATAGCGGTGCAAACCCTAGTCTACCCTAAGAAGCCTACTAATAGTTGATCTATCGTTTATTTCTTTTGGTGAGCCCACAGTTGTTCATATGGGTGTATTTTGTTCATATGCATGTAATCTATTTTGTTCTGAACAGTGTAGAGTGTGGCTCCACTGAATCATAGATAAGATATCCCTTTTTTAGGTGACTTTTGTAAAAATTTCGACAGAGTCTCCTCTGTAACTTGGACCTCTCAATATTTCTACAATCAGTCAACTAAAACAAAAGGAACAACCCATATTCATTCAGACCAAAAACTTATATGTTTTGTATAGAAAAAAATGATTTGGAAATGATACCCATAGTTTAATTATATGAAGTTACAACTTAAAAATATTCTCTAAATTTTGTGGAAGTTGTCAATACAAATAGACTTGTGGTAGGGGATTTGTTTGTCTTCTGCGCCAACATACTTAAATTTGTAGGGTGTGACAATGTCCTCCTATATATAGGATATAGATATATTTTATTTAAAATTGGCATTATAAATGTATCTCTATAATGATATGCCATTTTTTTATGTTTAAAGGTATGAAAAAATATATATTTCATGTGTACCAGACTTCAAATATACTAGAGACATAACACATATTGTATTTCCAACAATGAGAAACAATTTAGTCAAGCCTTTAACCAAGCTCTAATACCATTGATGAATTTAAAGAAGATTTTGATCAATTTACATACTTTTCTATAAAAAAAATTGCCCAATTAAATGTCCCACACATTGAATTTGATCACTTTGATAAACTCAAATTTTTGTTCACAACATATGCATCCTTTTGATCAGAAGAAAATCAGGAAATTCATAATCTGAGATAGTTTTCTCTCTTTTTATGTAACCAATTTTTGTGAGAGAGAGAGGGAATGATTTTTTGCAATAAACTATAAACTCACACACGTTCAACTTTTTTTTCTTCTTTCTCAAAATTAATTTTAATTAATTTAATTTTTCAAATTTTGAAATTTGTATTTCCCACTTAGATGGGAAATAACTACTACCTCCATAAATAAATGAATAATTAATTCTAATAAAATAATTAATCAATTTCATTTTTTTTAATAAATTTAATTAATTTCCCTTTAGGCCTTTAATAATTTTAGATTCAGGTCAGCCTCTCATGGGTGACCTAAAACATCCAACAATGCCCAAATGTAGTGTTTTGACATGTTAAAAGTTATAATCTTAATTTAACCCATGTGATTATTGAATTTTCCTCATCATTCTCATCATCCTTGCCAATCTACCTTTAATAGGTTTATACCTCTTTATGATGGATTGCAATCACATAAACAAATGCCCTGCTCAGTCTTTAAATAAAGTCATTGGTTGAGAAATCACATATTTTCAAATGGAATGAATACTCATTGTAGCTAAAGCTGACTTACCCAAAGAAAAAGGAAAGTAAGGCAATTATATTGTTTAATACATATGATTAGGTTTAACAATAAAGTCAAGCTAGGAACTTTAAACTTAAGGCTTCTTAAGAGGCAACCCAAGTTTTTGTTTTCAATTATGTTTAGAAACTTTTTTTTTCAGTATCCTTTTGTCTAGCAATTGTTGTTATTTTATTTTTAGGCTTATCAAGTGACAAATCCTTTAAACTACCTCTATTAATCAAGAAAGAAGAGTTGTAAAGCCTTAAGCTTATAAGGAAAATCAGGGAACCAAGAGTGTGGAAAGGAACATTTGATAAAAAAAAAGAAGTTTTCAAAATCTTATTATACTTATTTAGTCCTCATTTAATCTTAATTTTACGAAGTTTAGGGTAAGGTAATTAGGTTAAGGTTGGCATTGAAAAAAAAAAAAGACTTACTCCCCCTCACCTTCATGTCTTTTGATTTAATTACTTGCCAACAACAAGGACAATCCTAAGTTCACGTTTTGGGGTGAGGTCAATTAGGATGCCAAGGCAAAATAATTTGAAATTTTGTACTTGAAATTTTTAACTTGTTACTTTTCTTTTTGAGCTTTACTTGTACTAGTTTGCTTGCTTGCTTGCCATGATGCACATTTGTATGCACATTTCTTTCATTGCCATGATGCACATTTGTATGCACATTTCTTTCAAAGCTTATGGGTGCTTATACATTATGATGGTGTGACAAGAAAAAAAAACTTATGTATAGTGCTATTATGTATAAATAATGAGTAGATCATTTTAAAAATTTAATAAAGAATAATTAAAAAGAAACTTTACTTTCAATAAACCTTGTATATAAAAAAGAAAAATTTTATACAACAAATATATATTTTAATGAGGTCATTATTAATTATTTTCATATATTTGAACAATATTTTAATAATTATCTATTTCAATCACCTCATCCCATAAGAGAAAAGGGGTATTCTTCCTTATTACATAACAAAATAGGAATTAAAGAGGTGAGAAAAATATTAACTGATAATATATAATTCAATCTCTAGGTGCAACTTTTTTTAATAAAAAATTTAGATTAAATTTTTAAAATTTTGGTTACAGGTTTTTGATTAAAAATCATATATAAATTTTTTTAAAAAATTTAATTATATATTTTTGGTTTGTAAAAAGTTTTTACTTATTATAAGCAAAAGCGCAAAGAATTCCTTCTAACTTAGAAATTCATGCAATTTAATTTCTTCAATTTTAAAAGTCTGCTACAAAGTTTTAGGCTTTTCAATTTTGTACATTATAAATATTTTATTAATTTTTTCATCCAAAACCCCTACAATTACTTGTCCATGTAAGTTGAAAGAAGTCAAATTAGCAAAACATACATTAGATTTGTCATTTTTTACCACTTAAAATGACAAATTGGAATCCAAATCCTCAGCACTAGCATTTTATTACACCATGTGCAGTAACACCATGTGAGGCATTTCTTTTATGGATAACAAATGATTTAAAGTATCTAATTTGAAGGATAAAAATTTTAATTATCAAAAAATTATACTTTAAAATAAACTATTATAAAGAATCTCGTTTAGACAAATTGAATGTATTTCTTGTTGATTTGACCTTTTTCAACACACACACACACACACATATATATTTTATTACACCATGTGCAGTAACACCATGTGAGGCATTTCTTTTATGGATAAAAAATGATTTAAAGTATCTAATTTGAAGGATAAAAATTTTAATTATCAAAAAATTATACTTTAAAATAAACTATTACAAAGAATCTCGTTTAAACAAATTGAATGTATTTCTTGTTGATTTGACCTTTTTCAACACACACACACACACACACATATATAAGTGGTATTAGAATTTTTTATGGAAAAAATTAAGTGAGTAGTTTTGTTATAAAAACTAATATTTATTTTATTGAAATTTAGGATTAAATTAGGTTTTTTTTATAACACTCTTTTTCAAAAAATGATATATATATATATAATTCAAAAAAGATTTTATTATACGATATTAAATTATAAATAAATAACTCTTAAATGTAGTGCACCAAACTAGTAAAAATACTAATTCATGGTTCATTTGTCTCAATGTAGTAAACTGTAATTGCACTAATAATAATTATATATATATATATTATTCATTTACATATAAAAATATTTTTTTAGAATTTTATAGAAAAATTTTTTAGTCCTATTAATTTTTTTTGATAAAGTTACATTTCTAAGTATAATTTATTTTTTCACCTTATTTGTGTGTAAAAATATTTTTTTTAGTTTTATTAAAAATTTTATAGAAAGATTATTTTAAGTTATTTGTATATAAAATTTAATTAATATTATTAGCATTAAAAATTTTTATTTTCTTTGATAAAGTTATATTTTCAAGTCTAATTTTTTTTACGTATTTGTTTATTTAAAAAGATTTTAAGTCCAAAACTTTGGTGCAATATTTTTAATCAATTTAAATTTTTTGCATCAAAACTTTTAGTGGTGACTAAAATAGTTGTCACTAAAACTTACCTTTTATCGGTGACTAGAACATGTCACTATTAAAAGTTTTGGCCAAAAATATTTTAAATAAATAAAAAATTTTGCACCAAAACTTTTAGTGACAACTACGCTATCATTGCTAATAGTATTTAGTGGTGATACCTTTTATTGTCACTAAAAGTTTGACAAAAAAATTTAATCTTTTAAAAGTTATGGTAAAACTTTTAACGGCGACGCTCATCGCTACTAAAAGTTACCTTTAGTGGCAACATCAATTTGTCACCATTAAAAGTCAACTTTAGTGGCAACCTTTTAGCTACAAACGAAATGTTATCACTAAATGTAATTTTTTTAGTGGCGATAATGTTGATGTCGTCACTAAAAGTATTTAGTGGTGACTTTGTATTGCTACAAAATAGTTTTAGTGACAATTTTTTTGTCGCCACTAAAAATTTTATCAAAATTAAGGATAGTATTTTAGTGTCAACTTTTAATGTCAACTTAATAAAGTCGGTGCTAAAAGTTATCACTAAAAGTCTATTTTTTTTTGCAGTGAGTGAGCTTGGTAGCATTGGTTAATGGAAGTACCTAATGATATGGAAATTTAAATTGGGCTTGCAAGAATAAGTTGATATGGGTTCAAGATACGATATGCCTAATAACTAGTGAATTGATCTTATATTCTTATAAATTAGACCATTTATGGAAAATTTTAATACAGGAAAACTTTAGAATTAATTCCAACAATTTTTTTATGGTTGTCCACAAAGTTGAAAGAGGTATAAAATATAGATAGAGTAAGAATAGAAGAAAGTGTACATTTAATTAAAAACCATAGAGGAAATTGTCACTAATTTCTAAGGGAAGTTACTTGGTTGTAATTATGTGGCTTAAGCATTGAGTAAATGGAATGATCATGAGCTTCTATGAAGTAACAAATCATAATGATAATATTTTGCACCTTGGATAATTAGGAAACCTCGAGGTCAACCTTATACCCAAGTTTGTTGGAAGCAAAAAGTTTTAATGAGTAAATAATGTTGCACTCAAATTTTATGATTTATATTTGTTTTGCCATGTTATTTATATTCTTTTTGAAAAAAATCAAGATTTTCTTTGGCCTGAAACTTTTAGTCGCACAATGATTTATCAAAAAGTATTTCTTTTTGAAATCCTTTATTTCACAAATGGTGCATATGTGTATAGAATCAATAGAAGAAATTTTGAGAATTTAAATTACAAGTTTCTATGTTAGTTAATTACAAGAATTGTTTATGTACAAATTGAGGGTTATGATTTCATACACAACGAAAATGGTTTTATAAAGGGACTAGAAGCAGAACATTGGTTGCTAATCGCATCTTTATTAGCCCTTGATGTGCTTTAGCTAGTACCTAACTAGTAAGAGGTATAGGAGGTGCTAGCATCGTGTGGTGGCTATCACACATGAAATGGAGGGATGTTATTTTACTTGAGCTAAGTACTCGCAATAGACTTTATGTGGACCTCGTATCATGACAAATTGGTTACTTACCCACGCAGGCTTCGTGCTCACAATGGCTATTCTGTTTTGAAGAAGTCCTTTCAATAGAATTGTCTTAAAGGAAAATTTTTTGAAAGATTATCGATTTAAATTTTAAAGTTGCATGTTCATTTTATGATTTACAATTTTTCTCACTGATTTATGGTTTTTATAATAGTAAGTTTATTGAAAATGCTTTTGTGTTTGGACACTTATATTTTTTTAGCTTATAAAAAGTATATATTTTTGCCTTTGAGATAATCTAAGGTAATTGTTATGGTATTTTAATAGGTGATTAATTCATTTATCACATTTTTTCTCAATTATTGATTTCATACATTGTGGGATGTTATTTATTTATTCAATATCTAGGTTTTTAGATAATAAAGTCACTCTTGAGCTTTCCTTTGCACCATAGCATGGACTTTCCTTCAATTTGGTGAGCCCCACATCATCCTTGTGGACAAAGTTCATTTTGATATATTTGATTCATTACATTGTTTATATCATAGATATAGCTCCACACTACTCATAGGCAAGATCTCTTACCTTGTTAAATGTGGCTTAGTGGATAAGAGTGAGAGCAGAGCTTTCTCATTAGTCTTGCTATGTAGATTGTTTGATTATAGAAATTTCAAAAAATCCAAAATTTAAAGGAGGGCTTTGCCAAAATTTCTACAAATGGATGAGACCAAAAATTACTATGATGGTCTTGAGTTAAAGTATGGAATTATTCATGTGAATTAATTCTCATGTGTTTTATATGCAAACAAAAGATAAGGCTTACAAGTGTGGGATTTACCTCATACACCATGTCAGTCACACTCCAATTTTTGAGGTGTGTCAAATTAGAAAGTAGCTAGATAATAATTTTTTTCATCCATATGCCAATTTTTGAAGGATGTGACCTTTTTTTAGACAAGATGTGAATTGGCAAAATTGTTGCCTTTGCATTTTCACTACTAGAATGCAAATTGGCAAAATTTGGCCAACTTGTCTTCAAGCAAGATCATAGGGTGGCATTAAGGATTATAGAGTAGCAAATGGATCTCAAACTTAAGCATCTAAAAAGATGCTTTGAAGAAATTGCAGATAAGTGTTAATGCTTTGGGCTTTGATGCGAACAAAAACAAGAACGACAATAAGCTATGTATTAGAGATGATTTGCCTTGCAAAATCAACAAACTTGTTCCTAAAATCAAGTGTAGGTAGAAGTAATTGCTCGAATTTGAATTCTTCCCAAGTGGGTGGAAATGATGCAAGGTTGAGTTTTTGAGAAAAAAAACTATTGATTTTGATTTGGATAGGATATTAATAATTTTCTTAGTTTAATAGTATTTTTATAATATTTCTATTATTATTATTACACTTTGTTTAAATAGGAAACTTTTTCTTTGTTTAATTAGGAGACCTTTTATTATTATCTAATCAGGAGACCTTTCCTTGTTTAACTAGAAACTTATTAGGGTTAGGTTTCTTTCTTATAAATAAGAACTTTTTGTTTTTTTTATTGGTAATTAAATAATAATTCATAGTTTTTTCTTCAATTTGAGATTAAATTTCTTCTTATAAAACTTTTTTAATTCCTTATGCTTAACCTGTTGCTTTAATTACTTAAGATTTAGTTTCAAGAAAGACCCCTAATGCTAAAAGAAGCTAAAAGATTGATATCCTAATAAGCTATTACCTTCATGGTGAATTTTCAAGTCCTTTTTTTCCAATAACATACTAAAAATTTATACAAGATAAAACCTAAGTCAAATTATCAAAAAGTAACTCCTGCTGACAAGGATTTAAAATATATTATCATATGGTTTGTGTAACACCATACTTCCTTAGCTCATTTCAGGCTATCTTTAAACCTCATATCAAGCAATTCCCAAAGAGGTAAGGAAAAATAACATTAAATAATGCTTTTCTTAGCGTTATGTCGTGTATAAAATTTTTCTTCGGAGTCCCGTGGGCCATATGGACTCATGTATCACATTTTCATATTTAATTACATGAATACAACTTATCTGCATCATCAAAAGTGGCCTACATCTCGTAGAAATCAAAGGGAAGCATAAAATACATATATATATATATATATATTCGGCTAGATTTTTCTCTTTTCTATTACCAACTTTGAAAAATCATAAATAATTCTAGAAAAATTGAAATCATGCACTCTTGCTCATTCTGGATAGCTATACATGTATATTCTATGCTAAAAATATGTCCAGATAGAAACACCACACAGAAGGCGTTTGACATTTGAAAAGGTCCAGAGATCAAGTTATTCACTGGTGCTATCACAGGTTTCTGATATGAATTTCGAAAATGTCCCATTAATTCCACAAAATTTCAATTCATGCAAATGATACCAATCTGGAAAGTTGTAGATGTTAACTAGAGGGAAAAAATAACTCTAGACTAACTCAAGCATGCGTAGACCTCGAAACTTAATCAAACAGTAACTGAGGTCGGCTGGAGTTCCTGATACTAGATAGATTCTTTGAAAACTTTAATATCTCTCTCTAGACATCCAAATAAGGTAATTCTAGTTGGTACAATTCTTTGGGAATGTCTAATTTCTCCATATAAAATTTTGTGACAATTGGGCATCATTTGGTCCCTATGTGATAGAAATCATTTTCAAACCAAGTGAACAGTGCATCAGACCAAAACTAGAATTTTTTTGCCAACTTTAAAAATTCATCAAATATTCTTTAGACCTCTAAAAATTTTATTCTTTAGCTTCTCAAAAAGCTCTTAACAGGTTCTAAATGCATGCTAAGTTTTAGATCAAGAAGAGCTCATTTGGTCTAAAAGTGACATAGCCTCATGGAATAGTCATTTTTGCTCCTTATCAAGAGTCACTTTGGTCCAAATGGTATCCTCTTGAGTTTGGCACCTCTTGGGCAAGTTTAAAAGTATGAACATAACTTGTATGAACTGCCCAAGTAGTCTTAAACTTCATGCATCTCAATTTGGCCATTTTACTTCCATTATTACAGTAATCTATTTAACCATTCAAGAGTTAAACTTGCTATTCAATACCCAAAACATGTTATCTCATACATTTGGCATCAAATTTTATTCATACATTATACATTTGGGTATTTATATATGTTCATATGGTTACCTAACAATTTCATCATAAGATTACATCATATGCCATATATATAGCTAAAAGAAGGTAAAACTAAGCATATTCATATAATTTGATGCCCATCTTCTTCTTCTAAACTTGGTGGCCTCCAATGCTTTGCTCAATTGCCTCACTTAGCATATTAAGACATTGGAGAGGAGAGGATGAGATTCAAGGAATCCCAATTGCTCATCTCCCATTCAATCACATATAAAGTATGCAATACAAGTCTCACAAATGCATGCATGAGTATATTAACATGTGCAATCATTTAGAAAGCATTCTTGACATTTGAAAATATCATACATAGCATATATAAACTTGCCAAGTAAGTGGATTAGCCTCACCCATTCATTTGTAGATTTTGGATTTGCCTTACCCATTTCTTTAAGAGGTTCTTGGACTTAACCTTGCTCTTGGGAGTCAACCTCACTTTTGGGAGACCTTTTTCTTTGTCTCAACCAATTCTATGGGTTCTTGACTTTTTCACACTCAAGTAAACCAAAGAAATATTCTAAAATATTATTTGCATGCATAGGATATCATCATGGTACCATGGCATATAAAATTATGATAGAATACTTTTCATGGCTTAAAACATATAGATACACATTCAAGATAATGTAAGCACACATCTATGCATGAGAGAAGGTGGAGAGAGCCACCTTACTTGCATTTGTACACTTTTTCCTTAAGTTTTGAATCCTCTTCCTTGACCTCACACACCTAAGAAGGTAGAGATCATTCATCTTGGCCTAGACACATCGTATGAAAGCTAATTATACTCTTGAAGTAAAGTCTAAGGCCACACAATTACTAGAAAGGCTAGGTGACTCATAAGGCTCTTTTATAGTTCCATAATGCACTTAATGAAACAACCTTTGGAGAACATCATCTTGGCTCCATTCTATCTATTCATTCATGATTCTTGACTTCATTTAAACCTCTTGGAGTCATCATATAATCAATTCTAGGAGTTTAGCTTGGTGTTGCTTCTTTAAATCATATTATGGAACATATAAGGCCATCTTGCTTTCTATGAATTCTAAACTCTTTCCAAGACTTCCTCTCATACTTTCCCATCATACATGATATAAAACTAAGTTTGGAAGAAATTAAAACACTGCCTAGGTACATGAACTCTTCTTAGTTGAAGCATGTGCTTCCATAAAGCACCAATGGAGTTTTTTTACTTCCTTTGATGGGAGAATCATTTAGGAAGCTCTCTTGGTGCCTTAAGAACTCATATGAAACACTTAAACATCATAAAATATGGTTAGGGTGCATAATAGAGTTCAAAGTGCAATCAAAACCCTAACTTTTCTATCTTACAAATTCATAGTTTTTACTTGGATTTCTTTGCATATTCTTACTCTCCTCCCTCAAATTCATGGAATCCACCCTTGGTTCTCCTCAAAATTCCAGCCCTCTTACATCTACATATATGAGGCGAAATAGGAAGAAGAAGGAGAAGGAAGTATCTACCATAGGATAGAAGGTTTACCTTATTTTTCCTTGTTTTCTCACTTGAATCTTCCTTTCTTTAGCTTTCTCTCTTCAAATCCGAACTTTCCCTCCTTGGTCTGACCTTAAAATAGCACCAAAGCTTTAAGAAAACTATAAGGAGAAATAGGAGAGGGAGGAAAAGAGATTTCCTAAGGAGAAGACAAGGAAATTCCAACAATTTCTTGCCTTTTCTTGAGTTTTTTCCTTTTCCTTTGCCTTATCCTTGTGCGCCTCCTTCCCTTGAGCTTTCTCTGGTTCTTGGGCAGAATTTGGTCAACCTAAATGAGAGGAGCAGAAGGACGCCTTATATATATATGGTTTTAAGAAGGACTTTTTCAAAAATTACTATTTTACCCTTCATTCTTAGCATTTTCATTTCTAACTCATTTTAGCTCCTTTTGAGAACTATCTTTTCTATTATAAATTTTAGGTTCCCAACTTAGTAAGATGCCTTTGGAATCACTCAAATTGAAGTTAAAACCTTCCTGAATGAATCAATCAAAGGTCGGGTTAATTGACGTTGAAAAAATCCACCAAAGGGGCTTTAACTGTCCCGGGGTTTCCTATGATTTTTAGGGCCTCTAAGAACCCCGGAGAACTCAAAAATTTCATTTAAAAAGCCCTCCATACCCAATTCTATATCATACAAGTTTTAACACATTATACAAGAAGACCTTGTACTTACTGGCGAAAACCTTGTCGACAAGGTATCATAATTTATACTACAGATTACATGATCTTGTCGACAAGATCTTAGACCCAGGTAATGCAATGTTATCTCAGCTTTTAAATTAACTAGGTCCACTGCCATACTTCATGTCCAAAAAATCGGATATTACAGTTTGGAATTAGACGCATTTTAAATGACAAAAAGGATTAAGAAAATTAATAATATGCAACTATAACACTTGCAAATCTATTGAAAGTTTGTGTTGGATCTTCAACAGCTGAAAATGTGATCTTTACGATACCAAAATCGTAATCAAATAATTCTAAGCACTATTAATAATATATTGCAAAAGAATAAAATTCAAGCTTTGCCTGAGAACTTCTAACAACAATCTACATCTAAGATATTGAAATCTTCATCGCCATAACTAGGTATGTTTGATTGCGTGATATAAAAAGTAAGGGAATATAAAAAGTGGATAGATAGGATATGAAATAACTTTTATTCCTTTACTTTTAAAATGGTGATTTGATAGATGGAGTAATTACAAGGGCATAATAGACATTGTACAAACTATGTGAAAGGATTATATTCACATTGCAGTGAACTAAACGTAGCCTGGATTGAACTGTTTGTTGGCCAAACTAGATGGAAATGAAAAAATAATTTTTAGTTTAGTGAGTCTTTGCTTTTACTATCCAACATTCCATATGTCATTGATTCAAAACAAAATGGCCTTCCTAACTTGGAATCCTATTAACATGGTTTTGCTTACTCTCCCATTATTGATAATGCATGCCATATTGATTAAAAAGTTACTTTATTAAGTGCAGAGCATACTCAAGAGAACATTTTATGCTTTCAAAAAATTTGTTTATTATGATAACACCAAATGACATATAGCTCAATCATATACAATCTCATTTGCTTCTTGTTCATTATTATTCTTGATGGATGCAAATCAAGCCAATAATTAATCTATTTCAAAATCTTAGTTGATCTAGATAAAACTGATATACTCTTAAAGAATTACCCACATATACAAAGGGATCCTTTTGATTTGTCATGGATATCAGAATTTAACCACTATGCCTAATCTAGTTTGGAGTTTGAGGATTAGAGTTATGCTAGTCATTGAATATTCCATTTATCTTGATTATACAGGATAAGGTCCTTTACCCTATTATATAGAGTATTTTGACCTGACTGCATTGGCCACCAATGATGGCTAGAAAATGAAATCTCTTTCTTATTACTAACTCTCCACTATAAGTTGTCACAACCAAATAACCAAATTTCATAACTCCTTTCCATATCCAAGACATGGCCAAATGGGAAGATAAACTACCTTTAATTCTATTTAAGTAATATTTAGGTCTAAAAATATGTGCAAATAATAACTCAAACTTATCCAAAATTAACTACCAAAGATGCTTGGCTAGAAGTGCTTTATTGAAAAGTTTTGTTTGCTTAATCCCTAAACCTCCTAAATATGTTGGATGACAAATCTCCAACTATCTTAGCAAATGCAGCTTAGGTTTATAGTTTGAATATCCTAGAAGAAATTAGCCAATTTCATGCCAATTTGTTGGCAATATTTCTTAAGGAGTTCAAAACATGATAATGGATAAGTCAACAAGAATTTAGAATTGATTTAATCAAAGTAACCTTTCCTATTTGAGACAATAATATTGATTTCTAAGTTTGTAGTATATGATCTATTTTTTCTACCACCTTTCTATAAATTTTAGTCTTATCTCATTCCACATCAATATAAGTACCCAAATATTTACATAGGTGAGATGCAAATTTTAACTAAAAAAACTAGCTAAACTCTTTTTAATTAATATGACACACATGAACTAAAACCAGTAAAGATTTTGCAATATTAACATGTAGACCTTATAGCAAACTATACTGAGAAAGAAGATTATTGACTCGATAACATAAAGACTCTTTTGCTTAGAAAAATAAGTTGGTATTAGTAGTATAACTTAAGTGCATCATCAATTAAGATGAACGAGATATTAGCATACCCTTCCGGGCTCTACCTTACTCTTCCTTATATATCATACACATAACACATTAGCACATAAAATAAATGAATATGGGAAAAGAGGATTACCTTGTTAATGACCAAGCTAAGGATAAAGCACCTCAGTTAGAAGCCCATTTACAATAACTTGGCATGAGACCATGCTTACACATTGCATAATAAGTTAGATCCAAGAAAATCCCATAACTTGAAGGTTTGCTTCCTAGAATTTTCAAGAGACTTTGTCATCAGCTTTGGCAATATCCAATTTGAAAACATACCAACTAAGTCTATTAGACTTTGCATGTTGCAAATTATAAAGGAGTTCTGTAATCAAAATAATATTATCCTAGATCAATCTATTTGGGATAAAAGCACTTTGATTTGGTGCACTCTATAAGCACTTCTTTTAATCTATTACATATTACTTTAGAGATCAATTTACAAATCACATTGCAAGGACTAATAGGACAATAATCTTTAAAAGACTAAGAATTATTACATTTAGGTATCAAGGTAATAAAAGTCCAATTAATAACTTTCAACAAATACCCAATTCAAAAGGAAAAAAATAAGAAGAACCATTTGTATCAAATCCCCTTGCACCATATCCCAATAAATTTAATAAAATTTTGCATAAAATTTTATCAAACCTTTGAAGCACTATCTACTTTCAATTGAAAATCTGCTTTCTCAATTTCTTTTACATTAAAATCAATAAGAAGACCTTGTATATGATCTTGAGATAGAGTAAGAAAACCTACTTGTCTCATAGTAGTCATAATGTGGTCCATTGAGGTCCATTGATACATCCATATTAGTAAGAAAAACCTATAGAAAAAAATTATGCATCATACCTTCAATTTCTTGTAACTCTTGTACTCAATTGCCATAGTTATCTCGTAAGTGAGATATAAACTTATTGATTTGACGTGCTTTAGCCAAATTATAAAAATATTTAATATTATAATCTCCTTTTTCTAATAAAATCTACCTTGCTTTTCAAGCACATAGTAACTCCTCACAATTAATACCAAAACCCTAAATTCTAACAAACCTCCTTTTCAACCTTAAGCAAATCCTTAGTTGGAAGCCTCCCTTATATATACATCAATTGTTGTTCTAACATAGGAATATACTGTTTGATATTACCAACCTAAGTATTATTCCATGTGTGAATATTACATCTAAGAGTGCGTAATTTACTAATTACTTGAAATGCATATGAGCCAATAACCCATTCATTCCAAACACTATACAATATGCTTACATTGTGAGAATGTGAACCAAAAGTTTTCAATTCGAAGAGTGTTTCCTAAACATGGGTAACATCAGTATAAAACACCGAAGAATGATTAGAGGTCCCCACTAACGTAAGTGTGAATTTTCAAGTTCTGGATCTTCCTTTACATTACGTTCCATGAACCGTATAGTACCTCCTACACAAATACAGCAGATGATGATGGACAGCCAGAGGTCCCCACTAAAAGGCCGTACAAAAATCCAGATATTCATGTGTCTATAATGTCGAATTTTTACAAGCATCTTTACACTTTACTCCGCATATGACAATGTAAGATCTATGTGATTTGATCGATTTGTCAAAATTGTCACATCTCCCACCACCACATATATCATACTTTTCATAAAAAATAAATAAATCAAACATTAAATTGAATGCTTTTGTTTGTATCAAGCATAGATCACAATGCTAATATATTGCCTTTGATAACGGTGACTGTGACATATATATAACACTATGACCAGTTGATATATATGTTATCTTTAAAGTCCTGATATATGTAAGTTAACGTCATATAACAAATTACTATTACAATACGTAAAATTTATTACGTAATTATTTTTAATAAAAAGAGTAAGATCAATAACTTAAAAAAAAACCTATACATGGTTTTCATACCTAAGCTCCAAAATCGAACTTGAATGGTATTTTTCACAACCTAATTTAATTAACTGGCTCTAAACTTTGCAAATGGTGTGCCATCCCCATCTACTTACTTACACAGGCAAAGTTTCAATATCTATGCAGGAAAGAGATCTCGTAGGGATTTTTGGATGGTTATCTGCTCCATCTGCCGAGCCAGTATTTCCTCTGGTTGTAAAACCTCCTTCATCAGCATTTCCTCTTGCTGTAGAACCTTGCCCTGATTGACTGGTTTTTGTAGAACTCCAAGTCAAGCATTTTTTTGCTACAAGATTTTGCCAGCGTGACAGGTTTTCGCCAAGTACGACTTTCAGAGACTAGCAAAGCTAACAATGAAAGAATTCCAATTACTATGAACAAACCTCTAAAGCTATATGCGGTGAGGCTGAGACTGGCAGTGTCTGAGGACGAATTAGAGTGGTCTTGGAGTTCATCGTCACTGCTTCCAAAATATTTCTGTTCAATCAAGTCCATTTCTTCACTCTCACTTACATTTAATACGGCTTTAGAAAAGTACGAGGTTAAGTTGGAGCCTTTGGGGAATACCTGAAAAGTCATGCAAATATTAGAACAGATATCTTAGAAACGGTATTGAAATTTGCAACCTTATTAATGAGACAAAGAGAGAGATCGAAACTCAGAAAATCAAATCCACCGGTGCGGTGCCTAGTTTCGACCATGGCATAATTGGAACCATATTCCTTGAGGAAGACCTTAATGGAGAGAACTTCATCAAAAATAGCATCAACACCACTGGTGCGGCTTCCTCTGTCTAAAGCCTCCTTATATTCTTCAATAATGGAGTAATTCTTCAGCCTTGATACATTAAACTTAAAGTGATCAACCAATAAATCTGCCACAAATGAGTCACGCTGGTATCCAACATTAATTTTGGGGACTCTTCTAACATCATTGTCACCAGGGGAACTAGGTTGCAACTGATGTACTGTCAAGATTGATGACAAGCATGCTGTGTAACTTTGCATGAGAACGAATGCAACTCAAAATAACCAACTGAAGTTTATTTTAGTGTGAAAAAGCTAAAATGCAAGCATCGCAGGTATATATGAAACATGCGAGAGCAATGAAAAGAAAAAGAGAAAGGGGCTCTCAGTTCTCATACCTATCAATATCTCCAACCTTAATGGTGATGTTTCAGGTCCAAGATTGTAAGATCTTTTAAAAGTCTCTGCATAGTGTTGCTTCAATCTCCTTTTGAAAGTCTTAATTTTAGGTAAAATAAGGAACATAGGAATAGGAAAGTTCTTTTATAGGTGGATGACAACAGACATTAGTAAATGATGCTAGTGTTTTTGCTTTGGTTATTTCTTTTACATCATGTAGAAACCTTTTTGTCAGCAGAAGCAAGTGCCCTAATTACTTAACTAGTATATTCTGTACACCACTTCATCCATAGATATCTTCTTTTGTGAGTTCACTTGTGGAGGATATCTTATCCTCCTCTTTTGTATCTCTTTTCCTCCTTAATAAAATTTCTTTTTCCATTAAAAAGAAAATTACTAAACATTGCAAGAAACAAACCTACAAACCGTGAGATAAAGATCCTCACATATTAACATAGTAATATAGTTACTCAGCATATAAACAATGATCTGGTGCATTGATTGTAAGTATTAGCGTGCCACTATTATACATTTCATCTAGAGTTGTAAAGCATTACAATGAACGAGTCATTCAAACTCCTAAGTAATTGCGCCATGTCAATTTAATGAGAATGCATGCACAAGAAGACTATACTCATTTGTATTCATTACAACCTAACAAAGCAAATATCATAAAACAGTACAGATTAGAGGCGAGGGGCAGAAATTAGGAGTTCTTGGGGAGGGAAAAAAACAGGACACAATGAACAAAACTAAGGAGCAAATTTTACCCAAGTGTCATTTAATATAGACTTTCCTATGAAAAAAAAGGGTACTGAGGCAGAGCAATCATAAATCAGAAACTAATTATAATAGAAATCTATGCCATATTAAATTAAAATTTCTTCCTACCAATAAAATGCCATGCTCTAATGCTCTAAATTATAAAAGGAGAGTAGAGGAGCGGGCAGGATATCTTATGTATTGTTTAATTACTTTGTTGTACACGAAACAACAAAATCTATACACTTAAAAGTAGTAAGCTAGAAGCAGTTATAGTTCAAGTACGATGCACCGACATTATTTAGCCATTCCAAGGTCTGCCAACTTGATTTCACCATTAAGTCCTTAATATCCTTGCCACCGAAAAAAACAAAAACAAAAAAACAAAAACAAAACATGAAAAGAATTTAACCGAAGTAAAGAAGCTGCAATTTTATGTCAAACTAAGAGTAGCCAAATTACTTGGGGACTGTACAATTTTGAATAATAGATTCCTTAAATGGGCCATATTTCTGAAGTAATTTATGCATAATCCAAGAAAAGCCATGAATCATGATAGATGTAAGTACATGCTTGGACTCTATATATATGGGGGCATGATATTTGTTAATTTATTGAGTAAATAGATTAGTCAGAAGACCCTCAATTCCAATTTTGAATAAAAATATTAAAAAATTTGTAGGTGCGATCGGAAGATTTCAGTCAGGCATGTCCGGTCGGTCCTTTCCAAATCAAAATTGAGGGAGGATCACTACTAACAGCAAATGTTTAATTAATTTTCATGACTATGGGGAATTTCAATCAACATGAGATTATTAATACCTTGTTTGGCATTCGGAAGCCGTCCTTCTCCTCGAGATATCAATGAATCCTGATTAAGAGAAGAATAAAGCTATTAAATAGCCAATAATTAATTATGTAATAAGAACTTCTGCCATGACCATACCTTTCTGCCTGGAATAAAGTCAATTGTTGGGCCCCGAGTAATCTCTACTGCAACAACACCAGCAAGCGAAAATACAAACTCAACCATATGTATACAAGTTAATCCATGACTTCGCATATAAAACTCTCCAATTTATTTTAGAATTCTTGAAACATCGTCTTGTTTTCTTCATCAGAGGGGAGGGAGGGGTGGAAGCTTATATAGAAGAAAGGAAAGGAGGATACAGATTAAGAAAATACGAGCCAGAGGCATTTTCTCCTTCTAACATGGATGAGCTTACAGAGACATGACATGTCTGTTTCTACAAGTGAAATGCGACCAACAAAAGCAAGGGCTCACAAGAAAACTATTCCAATCTGTTATCTGATTGTTGGAATCATTGAGAACCTTCAAAATTCAATCAAAGCTTCCCCAGTATCATAAAGTTAATGACCATAATGGTGACTGATGTTAAATAATATAGGTCGCAATGATCCTATATATCTATTAATTTTAGATAATTGTATTGCTATGATATTTATGAAAATAATATAAAAAGCCATGATATAACGCTCATGATCCACTCATCATTAACTCGTCACAATATTTGTTTAAAGGCAATTGGAGCTTTGGAGTGAGCTTCAAAATGCAAACTTGGACGCGTGTGGAGCAATCAACAACCAATTCAAACAAAATAGAAGCCGACGTCCTCTCTGTGCGTAAAGAGGACGACCTCCCATTCTATGCACAAAAAACACGTACTGGTTTTGAATTGCGTCTTTTTTCTAAGAATCGGTAAATATTGTACGAAATCGTTCTTCTTCTTCATCATCATACACCCTAGTTCCATGACAAATCACAACCCCATGAACCAAAATGCCCAAATTACTAGGAATCCAGCACAAAATTAGTACCTTTACAAATGAAACTGGGCATAAAATGAAAAGCAGAAAAAATCAAACTTCATTCATGATATAACTGTAGAGCGAATTCCAAACGAGCTTTCCTACATGATTTGGAATGAATTAGGGAGGAATGGAACTGGATATGGAAATACCTCTGTGGCTGGGAAACACAAGAAAGGGCCTTTCTCTCTCTATTTTCTTCTCTCAATTTGCCTCTCCCAACATCTCTCCGCTTCTCTGTTTCTCCCCCCTCAATTTCCCCTGTTTCTCTATGTATCTTGGTTTTGGTGAGACGGGTGGGATGGAGGGATTTAGGATGGGGTTCCGTTTTAGATTAAGAAGAAGAGATTTTGGATCATCCTGTTTGAGTTAGGATTGAGATATGCGCTGAGACTTATTTCAAATGGCCAGGTTTTGTTTTTCTCTCCTTTTTCTGGCATTAACGGCTAATTTTTGTTGACCACTTCATTTTCTGAAATATGCGCTGAGATTTTGTTCAAACGGTTATTCTTTTTTTAAATTATGAGATTGACCAACAACTGTATGCGCTGAGATTTCTTCCAAACAGCTATCTTTTTTTTTTTTTTTTAATTATGCCAATAGTTATATTGTGGTTCTGTACACAGACGGCCACCTATAAATATAGGTTGTTCCTTCTTTCATGAGTTTCCACGCTGGGCGAAGAAGCATTGGAAAATGGGGACAGTCTTCCTTCTCAGGCTTGCATTTATGCGTATTAGAGGTTGTTTCTTCTTTCATATTTTATGATTAACCATAACTTGAGGTTGCTTCTCTTTGGGTCCTCTGTTTTGATGATTCTCCGTTTCTCTCAGTCTGTGATGTGTCTTGCGGGTATCGGCTTCGCTTTTTGCAAGATTAAATGAGTAGCCATTAAAGGAAGAGCTCATTGCAACATACATGGGAATTAAGGTAAAATCTTTTGCAAGATTAAATGAGTAGGCATAGAATTCGCTATTGGTTCAAATAATTCTGAATGTTCATTGTTGATCTTTTCTTCGCTAATTTTGTTTCTGTTCTCTTCTTCTATCAGAATTATCATACAGTATCAACTGCATATTTATCTAGACTTGCACACCGTGTGATCATTTTTTCTGCGTCGCCTATGATAATTTAAACAGAAATTTTTATTGAAATACCTGAAAAAACATTTTTCTCTTAAATATAACAGAAACACGAAACGGAATTCACATATAGAGAAATAGGAACTCGAACTTTATATTACATAGGCTCTTGCATTTTTTCTTTTTTAATATTACGTGATCTAGTTTTTGGGGTTAGGGTTTATGATAATTACTTAATTAGCGCAAAGATCTGCGTAACGTCTTCATTTTCTGAAACATAGGTTGAGATTTCTATCAAACAACAGAGGAAAATCTCAAATCCCCTTCTCCAATACCAAATACATAGTCCTCTCCCTTCTACGTTGTTCTGTAAATGAAAGAAGACGGTAAACCAGTTTACGGTTTTGAAATGGCACTAGCGAGTGTTTCGTGGTTTGTCAAATTCAGACCCTATTGTTTTGATTCAAAAAGCAAAAATGGATGAATAAGCTTCAGGATTAATAGAAATTGTCAAACGCATAATATTTGAATTTGAGGTTTATAATTAGTAATACTGTTTTTGTAATACATCATTTTTTTCTTAAATATGTTACTTGCTTCGTCTCTATGTTTAGATTCGTACTTGTGTTTCCTCTGTTTTTCTTTATGATGTGCATTTAGGTATGACAAAATTTTGTTGGGCTTTAGTTGTTGTAAATGATGACAGATTTCTTCAGGTTGCACCTTCCGCGAGTTTCACATTTACACATGTTGGAGAAAGACAAAGCCAGGTTGGGAGAAGAAGCATCTTGCTTTATATATGCGTGTATTTGTGTATTAAATCGGCGAAGCTTGGGTAAAGAAGCATTTTGCTTTATATATGCGTATGTTTGTGTATTAAATCGGCGATCTTGTCCTTTCTTTAATTTTGTTCTCTTTGGGTCCTCTGTTTTGATGATTCTCTGCTTTGTTTTTTGGATGGTGGACATGGAGGAAGAGGATCAAAATGAGCCATTGAAGGAAGTTCATTCAGGGAATTTCGGAGAGCTCGTTGCTGCTACATACGAGGGAATCAAGGTCAAATCTTCTGCTCATAGAATTCGTTATTAGTTCAAATAAGTCTGCTCATTGTTAGTCTTCTCTTCGCTAATTTAAAATCAAAATTTTATATATGTTCTCTCCTGAAGTATCATACAGTATTAACTACATGGTTATCTTGATTTAGATAGTATGACTAATTTTTTTGCCACTTTCAACAATTTAAACAGAAATTCTTTTATTGAAATATTTGAAAAAAAAAATTCTCCCCTTAAATTACTCCATTAAATAAATTCTAAGAAAATTTTTTTGGTTAATTGCAAATTTCCTAATCAACTTAGCTTGAAGTTGAACTCAAAAAATTGTATGTGTTATTCATTACTACACCAATTCGTTATGTATGGATGATGAATTTGAAGTACACATATTAAATCAAATTTAGATATATTATGTGAAATTGTTTGCCAGATAAATTGCATAAATATTGTCAACAATAATTTATGTAAAATCCCCATATATGTCTCCTTATGTAGTATTTCATAATTATAAGTTTATCTTTTCGTATAAATGATTGAACTTAATACATACATCATATTCCAATGACACATGCAACATCAAATCAAATGGACCCAATTCCTAATTATAATTATAATTTAAGGGGATAATAAATTTGCATATTTGTTAGTTTTGGCATGAAGGGAAGCCTTGTACTAATTATAAACTTGGATACTTTGTGTCTTGTTTTTATGCCACTTAGCGTTTCATATGCTTCTAGTTTTTCTAATTGCTTAATATATGTTCTTGTGTGTCTTTTTCGTTTTTTTCTTTGTTAACAATAGATATAAAAGCTACAATTTTAAGATTAACTATAAAATTACTAAAGGATAGAAACAATATTTTGCTCAATACATGTAAATCGAATGTGACAAAAAAAAAAAAAGATAATTACAATAGAATCTAGACTAACTCTATTTCTAATGATATGCTGAAGTGCTTCACGATTGCTTGGCTTTCATTGTTTAAAACAATGATTTTAATGTAGAATTATAAATTTTTCATGTTATATCTAATCTATTTATAATTTATTGCTGGCATCCAATTGTAGCTTCCCCTTCCCTTCCTTTTATATTGTTTCCTTGTACTGATCAATTACTCATCAACCTTCCTAAAATTCTACTTTTATGAGAACATAATTGGGTCATGTTTTTATTTAATATCACTTCTTAGTTTTTCTTCCTTTCATTTTGTTTTTGAAAGGAATTTTGGTCAAAGTTTAGGATACTAATGTAACTTGTCTAAAATAAATAATCAAATTTGATATAATAAACTTCATAAAATGTTACATTTGATATCTGTAACATCTGACTTTTTAACTAAATTGGAATTGGTATATTAATAAAAAGAGGATTCTAAAATAAAATGAATTAAGGTCAAATAGAGATATAATATTAATGAGAATATAAAAAAAGGTTATGAAATCACTTATTGTGCAAAAATAAAGTAAAAGTAGACAAATAAAGTAAAGTGGCATAATTATAATTTTGAACAAATTTTTATAAATTCAAAAAAGAGAGTTTTAAATACTAAAATTAAACTTATTATAGTTCTCAGAGGTCTTAAAAATTATAGGGACTGTCAAAATCAGTTAAAATCCTTATAGTACATAAAATAAAACAAAAAATGGATGTGATTATAAGTGGAGTTTTATTTTAAGCCATTTAGACTCTAAAAATAATGTTTGTATATGAAAAAGTACTTGAAATTGTGTAGGGAGCAATCAAATCTTAAAAAGTCAAAAAAATGATCTTGAATGAAGTGAATTTGTCACTAAGGGCAAAATAATCATTTTAAAATTTTTTTAAAATGGCTTATAAGGGAAGCCACGCCTTATCATCTTCTATCATGTTCTATTTTCACCTCTTTACAGCCATTAATGTTGTCTTAGATAGGGAGGAGAGAGAAAGGAAAGAACCTCCATTTTAGATAAGTAAACAACCCCAATTCATCTTATATCAGTTAGAAAACTTGATCTACTCTTTGAGAGTTATCTAATGGTAGTTTTAATTTCATGAAAAAGTGAAATTTAGATCTGATCCCACACAAAAAAGGAACTCCTATCAAGAAACTGTTTGGTGGAAATTAGTTTATACGAAGAATGCTCTACATTGAGGTAAGCTTCTATCCAAAACACTTAAAAAATCTTAAGTACTTGGCCTTTGAAGTTTCAGCCATGGGAGAGAAAATGATAAGAAAAATTTTTCTTCATGTAATCTTGGTGTATTCAAGGGTTTTAAGCGTTGATGATTTCATATCTATTATTAGTTTGCATTGATTCATGAAAAAGAATAAAATAGTCATATGAGTGGAATTTTGCCTTAAACAAAGAGAAGGCTAAAATTTAGTTCTTTTGATCCATATAAGATGTATTTAGATGTTTTATGATACAATGAATAAGAATCTAAACTTATAATTGAATGAACTTATAATCTTCACATTAAGGTTTTAAGAGTACCTATTTAGCCATGGAGGGTTTGAGAGGCCTAAAAAGTTGTTTCATTAATTCTGAAGTTTTGAATGGTCTAAATATGAAGCAAACATACTAATGGAGTCATTGAAATGAATTTAAAAACTCTATTTTTGTAAGTGAAAAATTAGGGTTCAAGAAGGCCTAATAGGACCATATGACTTTAAGTATGTTTAATTATTCTTTTGATAGCTCTAATGAATTCCATTGGAATTATGAAGATTATAATGATGAAATTTTGAAATCTAAAAATTGAAATTTGAGAGTTACTCTTTAAAGCACCTAAAGTGATCTAAAATTATACTTAGGACCTAAATTAACACGTGTAAGACTAACATGAGTTTAAATATGATTTCATTGATTATTTTGTACTTCATTTGATGTGTCTAGGCCAAACAAGTGAGACATATCAAAGGGGTGTATGTGTCTCAAGCCATGGAAGCAAGAGAAAGAGATCATGGAAACTAATTGAATTTGTTTATTAACGTAGTCTTTTCTTTATTCTTATAAATATAGTTGTTTTGTTTTAAGTATTTTGGTTGCTTGTGTATATTGTTTACAATTATGTGACTTATTGAATGTTTGAGTAAAATATGCAATTATATGACACTTATTTGCATTTGTGATTCAGGTGTTGGATGAGGTTAGGTTAAAAGTCCTTAAAGCATAGATTTGCTTATACTTGAGCCATAAGATTCCTAGAGCATGGACTTAATCTCTTGGTCATGGTTTGGCTATGATTATATAATATGCATGCGTGTTTCCATATTCTTGAGTGAACCATAGTTGGAATGTCAAATTAGTTATTGGGATGTTTGAGTCTCACTTTCCCTATCTCTACTAACTATAGCCAAGTGAAAAGCAAAGTAAGGACAAAAATATGCAAAACACCTATAAAATGCTGTTATGTCAAGAATTTTGCCTATAATACGGTATAGTATAAATATTTATGTGAACCTATATTTTGATATAATGTAATGTAAACATGTTTAAAAGGGTTAAACCATGGTTATATGACCATTAAATGTATGGATGATATGATAGAACATGTTTTGACATATAAGGTTACATGAGGTTTATATGTATTTTTACATATAAGATAGTGATTTTTAGTTACAAGGAAAATTTCTTATGATGAATTAATGTTATATAATACAAACAATGATTGAAATTTACTTAAAGTGAGAAATGACACCTTAAAGCTCACTTGATATCATTTGGAATCAATATTTTGACTATTTGAGCCATAAAATGTCCCTCTACCCTTGATAGCTTTAATGACTGAATTTATGGCTAAAATTTGGCAAGCAATTAGAAAACATTTAGCGCTTTCTATAAAGTCAAAGATTATAGTTTTTGAAAATCTATAAAATATTTGGTAAATTTTTAAAATTGGCTTTAAAAAGTTGTCAGGTGTAGTTATTGTTCATATTAATCTAGTCTCAGATTTCATATTTTTTGAGGGAACAAATGAATTCATTTTGACTTGAAATTTTTTAGTAGAAAGTTCACATCATAAACTTTCTAAAAATATCTAATTTCGTTAATAAAAATTGTGTAACTTAAGTTGTGAATTTTTGAAATTTAGACTTCATTATGTATTCTATAACTAATTTGAGCAAATTATCATTTTAATGAGTCTCAACTCCATATACATGTTATATTGGTTGCAACTAATTGGCTATATGTGAGTTTATAAGATTAAATGGTAAAAATTCATGTTTAAGTATTTTGGAGCCATTTAGTGCTTTTACTAACCCAAATTTTTGCAGTTAAAAGTTTGGTTACCACAATTTTGCCATGAATGGACTTATATAAATAAAAAGAATATGTATATAGTATGGTATAACATCTTTTGTATCAAAGCCAAGGTTCAGGTAATCTAGCTCTCTGTTTTAGTTAGCTAGCTTTCTGGTTGGTTTGGGGAAGTGCTTAAATTATTTGTGTATATGGCATGTGATTTGTTAGGAATTTTGGGAATTGGCTACTATGCTATTAATATTTTTGTTATATGTTAAAGTTGTGGTTCTTTTCAGATAAAATGGTAAAACTAGAAAGGGCAAACCTATTAGGCTAGAGCTTTATAATCTTATGTAGACTATTATGAACTATTTGGATCAACAATAGGCTATGATGGAATAGCATGGGACAAACCATCTAGCAGCAAGAAATGACACTACGGTTGTAGAATACCTTAATTAGAAGGAATAATAACAGAGAGAATGTCCTAGAACAATAATAATCGACAAATGTTCCTGAGACCTTCTCAGAATCAAATATAGATTCAACTTACTAATAAGTAGTTGGTGAACTAATTTTGAAAGAATCATTTATCCTTTTTTGATGGAGAGTTGAATGTATAGAAAGTAGAGGCATGGATTATGCAATTGGAGAAAATATTCAAAGTGATGGGATACACTTATGAGCAAAAAGCCATGCTAGCTACATTTATGCTAGAAAAAGACTGATCATTGGTGGCATAACACGAAAATGATCATGCAGACCCGAAAAATCCCAATTAACTAGGAAAATTTTTTAACTAAATTCTATGAAAAATATATCCCTAGTTTAGTCAAGGATTATAAGGAAATAGAATTTATCAATTTAAAGCAAATAAAAGAAATGAAGAAATGACAGTTGATCAATATGTTATAAATTCATAGAATTGTCTTTGTATTCCTCTTATTTGTAGAAAGGTGATGATAAAAAATAAAGATGTGAGCATTTTGAGAAGGGACTGAAACCCTCTATAAGAGATAAAGTAGCTCTATAGAGGATCAGAACACTTACTGCTCTCATGGAGGTTGGCATGATGACTGAGAGCAACTTGCAAGATATAACATAGACAGGAGCTAGAGCTAGCTTGAAAGAGACTCTAGAATTGAAGAGGCTAAGATAAAAGGATACTGTGAGTGTTGCTACTATTAATAAGAAAAAAGGTTAGGTCCCTTAGAATAGAAAAGGCAAAAAGGAATGTGATGATGAAAAATAGAGGTGTGAGCATTTTGAGAAGGGACTGAAACCCTTTATCAGAGATAAAGTAGCTCCATAAAGGATCAAAACATTTAATGCTCTCATGGAGGTTGGCATGATGACTGAGAACAACCTGTAAGATATAACATAAATAGGAGCTAGAGCTAACTTGAAGGAAACTTTAGAATTGAATAGGCTAAGATAAGAGGATAATGTCAATGTTACTACTAGTAATAAGAAAAAAGGTAAGGTCCCATAGAATAAAACAAGTAGAAAGGAAAGAAGTTTCAGCCTAGCAGAGGACAACCATCACATGTGACCTATTACAAATATGGGAAGTTAGGATAAATAGCCTGAAATTATTCTTAGACAGAGATGACACCTCCACCTAGACCACATACCTAAGGCAGAGTATTTACACTTACTCAGTAGGAGGCCAGTGCGTCTTTAGTTTGATTAGAGGTATGATTAAAGTTAATGATTTTCTTATAATTGTTATGTTGGATTTGAGTGCTAGTCACCTATTTATATCTTATGATTGTGTGAAAAAATTAAGTTTGGTTATTGGTACTTTTTCATATGATTTGTCTGTATCTACCCTTACTAAAGGCTATGTGATTACCTTCCATGTTTGTTTGAATATCACTGTATTGTTTAACTATTGTTTCACTACCATTGATTTGATTTGTATACCTTTTTATGATATTGATTTGATTATTAGTATGAATTGGATGGCTACTAATAATGTTATGCTTGATTATGAACATAAAATCATGAATGTGGGACCACACCTAGTACTAGGGCTGAGTTATTTTTTTTTTGTCCACTCCTCAAGTTGAAAGATACTTAGAATATGAATATCAAGAGTTTCTAATCTTTTTTCTTTATACAAGTAGAGGTTAAGAAAGGGATAGATGAGATCCAAGTAATTAAGGAATTTTTGGAAGTTTCCCTAAGGATTTTATTTTAGTGACTTACCTCTTGAGAGAGTGATAGAATTCCCTATTAATATTATACTTAGGGTTAGATCAGTGTCTAAAGTTCCTTATAAGATAGATCCCACTAAGCTAGTAGAGCTAAAAAAGCAAATTGAGGAATTGTTAGTAAAAAAATGGTAACATGAAATTTTGTATAGATTATAGAGAAGTTAATAAGGATACTATTAAGAATAAGTATCCTCTCCCTACAATTGATAATTTTTTAGGTTAATTAGTGCGAGTATCAATGTTTTTTAAAATAAACCTTAGATCTGGCTATCTCTAGTTGAGAGTTTGAGTAAGACAATCTATGACTAACTATGGGCATTATGAGTTCTTGGTTATGGTATTTGGTTTGACTAATATGCCAACTATTTTTATGGACTATATAAATAGAGTATTTAGACCTTATTTAGATAAGTTTGTTATAGTCTTTATTGATTATATTCTTGTATACTTTAGGTCAATTGAGGAGCATAAGAGGTATCTGAGAGTAGTCTTGAAACCTCAAGATAAAAGATTATAAGTCAAACTTAATAAATGTGAGTTTTGGCTTATTAAAGTGAGATTTTTAGGTTATGTAATCTAACAAGCAAGGGTTGTAGTTGATCCCTATAAAGTAGAGGCTGTGTTATAGTGGGATAAGCCTAAAACTATCATTGGAATTAGAAGTTTTTTAGATTTGGTAAGTTACTATAGAAGGTTTATATAGGCTTTTTTCAGATAGCCTTACCATTGACTAAGTTAACTAGGAAAGAGACACCGCTTCTATGAAATGATAGATATAAAAGGAGTTTTTAGGAATTGAAACTTCATTTGATCACTGCCCTTATGTTAATTATACTTGACCTTAGTAAACCTTTTGTGGTTTATAGTGATGCTTTAAATAAAAGGTTAAGATGCGTGTTAATACAACAGAATAGAGTAGTGGCATATGTCTTTAAGCAGTTGAAGCCATATGAGGAGAATTATCCTACACATTATTTAAAGTTAGCTGCAGTGGTATTTGCCTTCAAAATACAGAGGCATTACCGGTATTATGCCACAGTGGAGATATATAGTGACACAAAAGTCTAAAATACTTGTTTGATAAGAAATAATTGAATATGAGACAGAAAAGGTGGATGAAATTCTTAAAAGATTATAACTGTACATTGAAATATCATCTAGGCAAGACCAATGTGGTAGTCGATGCTTTAAATAGAAAGTCTATACATGTAGCTTATATAATGATTAAAAAAGATGAACTTATAGAGAAATTTAGAAAGATAAATATTTCTTAACATATGCTTTCAAGTAAATTGTTAATGAGTGAAACTAGAATAGAACATAACCTAAAAGCCCAAATTTTAGATGCCTAGAAAGAGTGTAACACCATAATGACTTAACTTCAACTAATTTCCCTCTAGGCTTGATTCCATATGATTTCCAATGAAAAAGATTAAAACTGTGATATTTTAATACTTTAAGTCGAGGTTTAAACGCTCATATTTTGCTCCGTGGGTCCTATGAACCCATCATTTGAATTCTCTACTCAAACTCCATTTATACAACTCATACATAGCATCAAACAACCCATGAACCATGGATATGAAGCTAAAAACTAAGAAAATGCAATTTCACAAATGGGCCCAAAAGTCAAATTTTTGGCTCTCAATTTAGAAAATCATAACTAATTCTAAAAAAATGAAAATCAAGCAAACCATAGCTTTATAGAAAGATCTAGATGTTAATTTTACACTAAAAATAATTCCAAACCACAATCTTAGCTTTTGGACCATGTTTGACATCGAAAAAGAGACAGAGGTTTGGTTGTCCCTGGTACTAATATAGCTTGCTGTCATGAACTTCAAAAATTCATAACTAATTCCACAAAAATTCAATCTGATCAAACTATACCAATTTGGAAAGTTACAGATGTTAAATATAGGGAAAAAATAATTTCAGATCATTTCAGTAGCTCTTAGATTTCAAAAACTGATGGAATAGTAACGAAGGTCGGACAGGTTTCCCTGATACTGACTTAGAACTTCAGAAAGTTCTTTCTCCCTTTACAGACTTCCAATCGAGGTGCTTCTAGTTGCTATAGGTTACTGTGGATATGTAGTTTATACCTATAAAATTTTATGATAATTGGCCACCGTTTGGTCCATGAATGACATAGTTTCATTTTTAGACATAGTTGTACAGTATAATAACCAAAACCAAAAAATTCTCCTACTTCAACAATTCACCAAATATTACCTAAACCTCTAAATATTACCCACTTTAGCTTCCCAAGAAGCTCTCAACAAGCTCTAGAGTCATGCCAAAGTTCATATCAAGAAGAGTCCATTTGGTCATATTTTGATAAACAAATTTGGCAATTTTGGCACCCAAAATGATTCAAAGTGGGTCCAAATGGCCTCTCACATATTCTAGCACCTCTTGGGCAAGTTTTAAAGCATAAACATAGTATATATGAAATGTTCAAGTGGTCCAAATCATCATACATTTCAAACTCACTATGCTACAGGCCAAAATGCATTATTGCATACAATCCACAAAAGGGTCAAATCCCACATTTTCATTGCTTTAGCTCTCTACATAGTTTATACATCATTTATACATATTTCTACACTTGCTCAAATAGTTACATCTAAAAAATAATAGGTGCATATTCATTTTGACACCTCTTTACATCAAAAGAACTAAAATAGTTATACAACTCCCTAAGAATGCTCAATTAGGCTCCTTGATTTACACTTTGATCTCCTTGAGCTCCACCTAATATGTTAAGATAGGAGAGGGAAGAGGGTGAGATTCATTGAATCTCAATAACTCATACACTCATTTAAGAAAGAAATCAAGGCATATAAATAAGTTAAAGCATGCAAACCATTCACAATTACACACATATGATTTTTATGCCATGATATCATATTAATGCTAAGAATAAGCTTTAAGGACTTTTGGCCTTGCCTCACCTGAGTTTTGAAACTTTTGGATTGGCCTCACCCTTAGTTTAGTGACTTTTGGCATCACCTCATTCGAGTAATTTTCATAACCCAAAACATAAGCATATTGGTACCAATGCATCATCAAATGACATGTCTCACAATATAAGCACATACATAAGCATACAATGACTATTACACATCTAAGAATACAACAAGAAAGAGTGAAGAACTACCTTATAAGCTAACACAAACACAAGCCTTCCCTTTCAATTTCTCTTTTCCCTTTTTAGTCTCACAATCACAACTAAATGGAGCCGATTCTTTTGAGTCTAGAAACAACAAAGAACATGGAATTACTCTCTCATAACTTAACAATTATTCACAAAGTTAGGGGGTTCTTTATAGCAAACCCTACAAAGCATATAAGAAATTATGGTTCTTTCTCTCTCTAGAATTTCACCAACACTTCTTCTCCTTTCTTTACATTTCTCAACTTAACACACTCTTTTTCAAGGGTTTCTTGCTCATTCCAGGTCAAAATAGAGCTTGCTTACTCAACAACCCATGGAAAGGAAGCTTAGAAGGAAAAAAATAAAATCAAGAAGAAGAAGCATAAAGATCTTTAAAGGTTCTTATCTTTCTTCCTTAGCTTCCTCCTTTCTCTCTTAGCTTCTCTTAGTTTTCCTCTCTCTCTCAAGCCTTTTTCTCTGCCTTGGATGAAGTCTAAGTTGGTTAAAAGGAAAAGAAGGGATTTGGACACTTTAAGAAGTTAAATTGTCTTTTTTCACGTTTTTTCTGATCAGCCCTTGCTATAGTGAAGCATAACCCTCGCTACGACGAGCACGTATCAATCCCAGACCCTTGTTTTTGCTACGGTGTGTGCTATTGCGAGGAACCCTCTGGTTTTTGTATAGGATGCCTGCACTCGCTATAACTAGAAACATTTTTGCTATATCAAAAAGGCACTCTCGTTATAGCTAGACCATTTTTCACTATATCTAGCAGACTTAAAAAATTTCAAGACTTCAAAAATTTTCAGCATCTCTTTTTTTTTGTCTCTTTTTTTTTTTTTCTGGTTGTTACATTTCTACCCCTCTTAAAAGAAATTTCATCCTCGAAATTTAAATACATACCTCAGGGAATAATTCTGGATATCTCTGCCTTATTTTATCCTCTAATTTCTTGGTTGCTTCCTCAGATGTCAAACCTCTCCAGACCACTTTCACTATAGCAATGTTCTTGCTTCTCAGCTGTTTCAGCTTAGTATCCACAATTCTCTCCAGTTTCACTACATAGGAAAGATCTTCCTGCAATTGCACATACTCATATTCTATGACATGTGAGGGATCTGGTAAATACTTTTTCAACTGGAAGACATGAAAAACATCGTGGATTTGGGCTAGGTTAGGAGGTAAGGCTATCTGGTAAGCCACATGTCCAATTTTCTCAAGAATTTCATATGGACTAATATACCTAGGATTGAGCTTTCTTACCCTCATTAACCGACTCACTCCCGTCACTGGAGACACTCGAATGAACATATGGTCTCCAATCTCAAACTCTAACGGCCTCCTTCTCTTATCGACATAGCTTTTCTGCCTACTTTGGATCTTGAGGAGTCTCTTTCTAATCAATTCTATTTGTCGGGTAGTTTGGTCCACAATCTCAGGTCCTATCATACTCCTTTCACCTAGCTCAACCCAGCACAGAGGGGATCTGCACTTTCTCCTATATAAAGCCTCATAAGGGGCCATTTGAGTACTGGAATGGTAACTGTTATTATATGCAAACTCTGCTAGTGGTAAATATGCATCCCAGTTACCCTTCAGGCCTCGTTTGGTAGGCGGGAGAGAGCATTCATGGAATGGGAATGGGAAATGGAATTGGAATGGAAAGGAATCTTGTACCCCATAGGTATGTTTGGTATGATGGAAATAAAAAAATAAATATTTTTATTTTTTTATATTTGAAATGGGATGAAAGAGAGATTGAAAGGTCAAAATATTCTTAATTATTTTTTATTGTTAATAATAATAAAATAATTATTTTTAATTATCAATAAAAATAAACAAATGAGAAAAATAATTATTTTTTATTTTTGATAATAATAAAATAATAATATTTAATTTTAAAAAATTAATTTTAAATATCTCTACCTCTAGAAATTAAAACACACAAGGTTAAAATGGTACAAAAATTTGCTTTCCCTCAAGGTAGACTACTTTCCATCACAAATATGAAGGTTTGCACTTTCCTATGTTTGAGGGTTTGAACTTTCCCAAGGAAAAGACTACCCTGCATACCAAACATGCTTTCCTTGCTCTCCCATTCCCTTTTCCATTCCAGGAGTGATCTTTCCCGCCTATCAAACGGGGCCTCATTTCTAACACACACGCCCTCAACATGTCTTCTAAGGTCTGGATGGTCCTTTCAGTCTAACCATCTGTCTGGGGGTGATATGCAGTACTAAATCGTAACCTGGTCCCTAAGGCATGCTGCAATGACCTCCAAAAGTTCGATGTGAACCTGGGGTCTCTATCCGAAACTATGCTACTGGGTACTCCATGAAGTTGCACTATCTCTCTGATATACAACTGGGCTAATTTCTCCAGTGTATGAGTAGCCTTGATAGCTAAAAAGTGTGCAGACTTGTCAGTCTATCCACAACTACCAAAATAGCATCGTGTCTAGAGGATGTCCTGGGTAATTCCATAACAAAGTCCATGGCTATACTATCCCATTTCTACTCGGGGATATCTAGAGGTTGCAATAACCCAGTCGGTCTTTGATGTTCTATTTTTACCCTCTGACACACTAAGCATCTAGCCACATAATTTGTCACATCAATTTTCATCCTCGACCACCAGAAAATCTGTTTTAAATCTTGATACATCTTGGTGGCACCTGGGTGAATAGTATACTTACTCTTATGTGCCTCTTTCAAAATACTTTTTTTAAACTCATTCTAACTAAGCACACAGATTCTATCTCGGTATACTATCATACCATTCTTAGACACTTTGAAATCTAAGGTCTTACCTTGGGAAATCTCATTCTTGATCCGTCTTAGGAATTTATTCTCTCTTTGGGCATCTAAGTTTTGAGTTCTCAATACATTCTCAATTCGGGTTTCACTCAAATATAATTTACTTGATACCACCTGACAAAAGAGGTTCAAGTTTCTAAACTTCTTTAGGAGCTCCTGCTCCTTAATCATCATATGGGCTACATGGATGGATTTCTTACTCAGGGCATCCGCCACCATATTATCCTTACTCGGATGATATTTCAACACATAATTATAGTCTTTCAGGAACTCCATCCATCTTCTCTGTCTCATATTGAGTTCCTTCTGGTCAAATAGGTATTTCAGACTCTTGTGGTCACTGTAAATCTCTATGGTAGCACCATACAAATAGTGCCTCCAAATTTTAAAAGCAAACACTACGGTGGCTAAATCCAGGTCATGCGTAGGATAATTCTTCTCATGAGGCCTCAACTGCCTAGAGGCATATGCCACTACTCTACTCTGCTGCATCAACACATATCCTAACCCTTTACCCGAGGCATTATAATGAACCATAAATGGTTCACTAGAATCAGGGATAATCAGTACAGGGGCAGTGGTCAAACGGAGCTTCAACTCCTGGAAACTCTTCTCACATCTATCATCCCACACAAATGGTGTCTTTTTCCTAGTTAGCCTCGTCAGTGGTAAGGCCATATGAGAAAAGCTTTGAATAAATCGTCAATAGTATCTTGCCAAACTTAGAAAACTCCTAACCTCGGTGATCGTTCTAGGTCTATCCCATTGTAACACAACCTCAACTTTACGGGGATCAACCGTGACCCCGTCTCGTGAGATCACATGACCTAAGAATCTCCCCTCGGTTAGCCAAAACTCACATTTACTAAGTTTGGCATATAACCATTTCTCTTTCAAGGTCTCTAGGACTAATCTCAAATGCCTCTCGTGCTCTTCAAAGGATCTAGAGTACACTAGAATATCATCAATGAAAACCACTACAAACTGATCTAGATACAGTTTGAATACCCTGTTCATGTAATCTATGAACACAGTGGGTGCATTCGTTAGCTCGAATGAACTCATAGTGCCCATATCTCATTCTGAAGGCCGTCTTGGAGACATCTTCAGTTCTCACTCTCAACTGGTGGTACCCAGATCTAAGATCTATCTTGGAAAACACAGATGCCCCAACCAAGTGATCTAACAAATCATCAATTCTAGGGAGAGGATATTTATTCTTGATGGTAACTGTATTTAACTCTCTGTAATCGATACATAATTGTAAGCTACCATCCTTCTTTCTCACAAATAACACTGGAGCTCCCCAAGGTGAAACACTAGGGCGGATAAACCCTTTATCTAATAATTCCTCTATCTACTTTTTCAACTCAGCGAGCTCGGTAGGAGCTATCTTATAAGGAGCCTTAGACACTGGTCCAGCCCTAGGCACTATGTCTATAGGGAACTCTAGTTCTCTCTTAATAGGTAGATCACTAAAGTCAAACTCTTTAGGGAAAACCTCCAAGAATTCCCTAACAACTGGGATCTCCTCTATCCCTTCCTCTACTCAGCCTGAATAAAGAAAAAGACTAAAAATCCTTGATATCCATACTTTAAATGTCTCTCAATTTGGGCAGTAATCACAAAAGATAACTCAACTCCTACCCTAGGTATGGTCCTACAAGTAGGTAGGGAAATGATTTAGTGTTCACAATCAAGTACCGCATTATTTGTGGCTAACCAGTTCATACCAACAATCAAATTAATATCATGAAAGGGCATACAGATCAAATCAATAGTGGTATGATAATGATTGAACTGAACAGTGACATTTAAGCAAGTATGGGAAGTAACCACTAGCCTCCAATGGGTGTAGTGATAGACAAGTCAAATGGCAAGACACTAACAGTTAGACCCAATTGTCTCACACAATCATAGGATATAAACGAGTGACTAGCACTCGAATCAAACATAGCACCTACAGGAAAGCCATTCACTATCAGCGTACCTCGAATCAAACTAGGGGACGCATTAACTTCCTGTTAAGTGAGGGCAAACACTCGGCCCTAGGTCTGCAGCCTAGGAGGAGGCACTGTATCCACCTGAGGATAGTGTCTAGTAATGTGCCTCGGCTTCTCACACTTGAAACATGTCACCGGAGACTGCTGGAAAGATGACTGGCTCCGAGGAGGCGGCATCGGCTTGCCCTGTTGTGGCCTTCGGTTTCATGGCCCCTTGCCTCTCCTCTTGGCATTGGGTGTCACACTAGAACCTTCTTCTGGTCTCAGTCTTTTCAATTCTGAAATCCCTTTCTAACTAGCTATAGTCGCAGCAGGCATGATAGCTCGTAAGTTAGTCTCAATCACCCTGTTGACCTCCACAAGGGTATTAAACTTCCTGATCCGTTGTGAGGTAACTCTGTCACTAATCAGGGGTTTCAACCCAGTCTCAAATTACTCACATCTCTAGGGTTCATCATTATACCTCTGGAGGTAAGAGGAATATCGAGACAGCTTAATGAACTTGGCCACATATTGATTCACAGTCATCTCATCCGTCTGTCTTAAGCCTATAAATTCCATCTCTTTCTTTTTCCTCACTGAACTAAGGAAATATTTTTCATAAAACTCGACCAAGAAGCTTTCCCAAGTTATCTGTATGTTCTTGGTCTCCATTAGGGGTTTCGTGCTATGCCACCATCTATCAGCTTTTTTTTAGAGCATAAAAGTGGTTAGCTGAGCTTTCTGCTCGGTGGTACAATCCATCACCAAGAATATTTTCTCTAACTCCATAACCCAAGCCTCTGCCTTATCCACGTCTAACTCCTCGTCAAACGAGGGTGGATTGTTTTGCTTAAACTACTTCAACAGTTTCTGGATAGGCGTCTAGGTCTGAGCAGCAATAGGCTCTTGGGGAGGAGCAGGTGGCGCCAGATGTGGATGGCTGAGGTACAGGGGCTTTCCTCTTGGCTTTTTCTTACCTGGCCAGGGTATCTTACAGGTGCATGATCATATCATGCTGTTGCTGGGTAATGTACCTCTGCTGTTCCAACATCTTCTGGTGCTGGCCAATCATGGTTTCATATTAGTCAAGCCTCTCTATGATGGTTTGTAAAGGATCCTCAGGCCCAACCGGAACCTCTGGCTCAACTCTCTAAGCCCTGCGCGGCCTGTCTCTACCCCTGTCCCGTCTAGTCTCAACCATGTCTGGAAAGAAGTAGCAATCCTTAGTTCACAATCATAGCATAAACACATATGCATATGGATGCTACCACTTTCATGGCAATTCACACCAAACACAAACAATTCACATCATTCAAGAGCCCAACATCGAGCAAAAGTGCCTATACCTTTGCTCTAATACCAAAAATATAACACCATAATGACTAAACTCCAACTAATCTCCCTCTAGGCTTGATTCCATATGATTTGCAGTGAAAATGACTAAAATCGTGGTATTTTAATACTTTAAATTGAGGTTTAAATGCTTATATTTTGCTCTGTGGGTCCTGTGAAGCCATCATTCACATTCTCTACTCAAACTCCATTTATACAACTCATACATAGCATCAAAAAACCAAGGATATGAAGCAAAAACCAAGAAAATGCAATTTCACAAATGGGTTCAAAAGTCAGATTTTTGGCTCTCACTTTGAAAAATCATAATTAATTCTAAAAAAATGGGAATCAAGCAAAACATAGCTTTATGGAAATTTCTTGATGTTAAATTTACACTAAAAATAATTTCAAACCACAATCTCAACGTTTGAACCATGTTTGACATCGAAAAAGAGACAGAGGTCCGGCTATCCCTAGTACTAATGCAGCTTGCTGTCATGAACTTCAAAACTTCATAACTAATTCTAAAAAAATTCAATCTAGTCAAACTATACCAATTTAGAAAGCTACGGATGTTAACTAAAGGAAAAAAATAAGTTTAGATCATTTCAATAGCCCTTGGATCTCAAAAATTGATGGAATAGTAACGAAGGTCGGATGGCTTCCCTGATACTGACATAGAACTTCAGAAAGTTCTTTCTCCCTCTACAGACCTCCAATCGAATTACTTCTAGTTGGTATAGGTTACTGTGGATATCTAGTGTATACCCATAAAATTTTATGACAATTGAACTCCATTTGGTCCATGAATGATATAATTTCATTTTCGGACATAGTTGCACAGTACAATAACCAAAACCAGAAAATTCTCCAACTTCAACAATTCACCAAATATTTTCTAGACCTCCAAATATTACCCACTTTAGCTTCCTAATAAGCTCTTAACAAGCTCTAGAGGCATGCCAAATTTTATATCAAGAAGAGCTCATTTGGTCATACTTTGACAAAACTCATAAATTTGACAGTTTTAACACCCAAAATAGTTTAAAGTGGGTTCAAATGGCCTCCCACATGTTCTAACACCTCTTGGAAAAGTTTTAAAGCATAAACATAGTATGTATGAAATGCCCAAGTGGTCCAAATCATCATACATTTCAAACTCACTATGCTACGAGCCAAAATGTATTATTGTACACAATCCATAAAATGGCCAAATCCCACACTTTCATTACTTTGACTCTCTACATAGTTCATACATCATTTATACATATTTCTACACTTGCTCAAATAGTTACATCTTAAAAATAATAGGTTCTTATTCATTTTAGCATCTCTTTACATCAAAAGAACTAAAATAGCTATACAATTCCCTAAGCATGCTCAATTAGGCTTCTTGATTTGCACTTTGATCTCTTTGAGCTCCACCTAACATGTTAAGATGGGAGAGGGAAGGATGAGATTCATGGAATCTTAATAGCTCATACACTCATTCAAGAAAGCAATCAATGCATATAAACAAATCAAAGCATGTAAACCATTCATAATTACACACATATAATTTTTATGCCATGATATCATATCAATGCCAAGAATAAGCTTTAGGGACTTTTGGTCTCACTTCACCCGAGTTTTAGGACTTTTGGATTGGCCTCACCCTTGGTTTAGCGACTTTTGGCACCACCTCATCTGAGCAATTTTTACAACCCAAAACATAAGCATATTGGTACCAATGCATCAATACAATATCAAATGGCATGTCTCACAATATAAGCACATACACAAGCATACAATGACTATTACACATTCAATAATGCAACAAGAAAGAGTGGAGAGTTACCTTATAAGCCAACACAAGCTTTCCCTTTCAATTTCTCTTCTCCCTTTTTAGTCTCACAATCACAACTAGATGGAGTTGATTCTCTTGAGTCTAGACACAATGAAGAGCATGGAATTACTCTCTCATAACTCAACAATTATTCACAAAGCTAGGGGGTTCTTTATAGTAAACCCTACAAAGCATATAAGAAACTAGGGATTCTTTCTCTCTTTAGAATTTAACTAACTCTTCTTCTCTTTTCTTTACATTTCTTAACTTAACACAATTTCTTTCAAGGGTTTCTTGCTCATTCTAGGTCAGAATAGAGCTTTCTTACTCAATAACCCATGGAAAAGGAGCTTAGAGGGAGAAGAATAAAATTAAGAAGAAGAAGCATAAAGATCTTTAAAGGTTCTTATCTTTCTTCCTTAGCTTCCTCCCTTCTCCCTTAGCTTTTCTTAGTTTTCCTCTCTTTCTCAAGCCTTTTTCTCTGCCTTGGATGAAACCTAAGTCGGTTAAAAGGAAAAGAAGGGATTTGGATGCTTTAAGAAGTTAAATTCTCTTTTTTCATGCTTTTCCGGACCATCCCTCGCTATAGCGAAGCATGATCCTCGCTACGGCGAGCACGTATCAGTCCCAGACCCCTGTTTTTGCTACAGTGTGTGCTATTGTGAGGAACCCTTTAGTTTTTGTATGGGATATCCATACTCGCTATAGTTAGAAGCATTTTCACTATAGCGAAAAGGCATTCTCGCTATAGCTAGCAGGCTTAGAAAATTTCAGGACTTCGAAAACTTTTAGCTTCTCTTTTTTTTTTATCCCTTTTTTTTCTGGTTGCTACAGAGATGATAACTTTTTGAGTCAGATCAAGAGTGAGATTTCTTAAGGTAAAACCTCAGAGTTTAGGGTGTCTGAGGATGGTATGATTATGTATTATGATAAAATCTGTGCGCCTAATCAAACTAAGTTGATAGAAAATATCTTAGAGGAGGCACACAAGAGTAATATATAATTCATTTAGATGTCATAAAGATGTATCAAGATTTGAAAAGATTATTTTGGTAGCCAAGGATGAAAGCAGATATAGCCAGCAATGTGACTAAATGTTTGGTGTGTTAGAAAGTTAAAATTAAGCATAAGAGACCAACTAGATTATTACAATCCTTAGATGTTCTTGAGTGGAAATGGGATAATATATTTATAGATTTTATCATGGGTAACCCAGGATATCATATGGATGTGATGCTATTTGGATAATAGTGGATAATCAGAGCTACGTATGCATTAGATAAATTAGCCCAATTGTACATAACAGAGATAGTAAGACTTCATGGGGTGCCAAATAGTACATCAAACTTTTAGAGGTCACTTCAAGTAACTTTAGGGACTAAACTTTGATTTAGTATTGCCTATTACCCCTAGACAAGTGGCCAGATAGAAAGGACCATTTAGACCTTAGAGGATATGTAGATGGCACATGTGCTTTAAATGAAAGAGATAGAATATGTATTTATCTCCAATAGAGTTGCATATAATAATAGTTACCATTCTAGTATCCAAATAGCCTTATATAAGGCTTTGTATGAGAGAAAATGTAGATCACCTTTGTATTAGGTTAAATTAGGTGAAAGAAGTTTGATATGACTTAAGATAGTAAACCAAACCACCAAGTAGATAAAATTGATTAGGAAGAAACTATTTACGGTACAAAGTAGGCAAAAGAGATATGTAAATAAAAGAAGGAGACTATTAGAGTCTGAGATTGGGGATCATGTATTCATTTGAGTATCTTCAATTATTGGAGTGGGTCAATCTATTAAGGTAAGGAATCGGGATATGTATTTACCACTAGTTGAATTTTCATACAATAATAATTATCATTCTAATATCTGATGGCCTCATATGAGACTTTGTATAGGAGAAAATGTATATTACTTTTATGTTGGATTAAGCTAGGTGAGAAGAGTTTGATAGGACTTGAGATAGTAGACCAAACTACCAGACAGATAAAATTGATTAGAAAGAAATCCTTTATCGTGTAGAGTAGATAAAAGAGTTATGTAGATAAAATAAGGAGGTCATTAAAGTTTAAGACTAGGGACCAAGTATTCATTTAAGTATCTTTAATTACTGAAGTGGATTAGTCTATTAAGATAAGGAAGCTTAATCATAGATATATTGATTCATTTAAGATCCTTGAAACAATTGGGCTTGTTGCTTACCCTATTATCTTGCCTCTTAAACTTGTAACATTCGGTTCTTTGAAAACAAGAGAAAATACAAGAAACGTAACGTATAGTTTCTTCATAAACATATGAGATTCATCGGATACAAAAGGAAGTCTCCCAAATAGAGTGATTTGAGGTCTAATAAAATTAGAACAATATTCTAGACCTCAAACAAGGAATTTAGGAAGCTAGAGGTGCCTTGAAACAAAAGTTGGAATAGCCAGATAGAACTTTACAAAATAATTACGAAACGTAATGGCTTTTTTGCAATTTTGGGCAATTTTTAGAATACTCATAGGAGGACTTTTTAAATGAAAATTTTCAATTCTCTGGAATTCTCAGAGGCTTGAAAACCATGGGAAGCCTTAGGATAATTAAAACCCATCCGGTATACGTTTTCTAACGGCGATGAGCCTAAACTTTAACTGATTCGTTCAAAAAAGTGTTAGCTCTAAATTGAGTGATTCCAAAGGCATTTTATAAGTTAGAAAATTTAAATTTTATGATAGAAAAGATGGTTCTCAAAAAGGAACTAAAACGAATCTAAAACAAAAATGTCAAGAAAGCAAGATGTAGCGGGAATTTTTAAGAATAATTTTATTTCCTTCTATTTATAATTGGATATCCCATTCCTCTCCCTTCTTAATCAACATTTGCAGCTGCCCAAACCAGAGGAGAGACTAAGGGAGAGAGGCATACAAGAGAAGGAGAAAAGGGAGAAGAAAAGCCATGCAAAGGGTATGAAAATCTTGATTTTTCAAACACTTTCCTTCATTAAACTTCTTCTCCTCCTTTTACTCTTCCTTTCTATGGATTTATTGAAACTTTTGGGTCTATTTTGAGCTTAGACTAGAGGGGAAAATTTCAAAATTGAATAGGAGAGCCAAAGGAGAAGAAAGAGTATTCAAGAAAAGCTTAAATTCAAGGTAAAATCCTTAGTCTCATGCATCTTCTTCCTTGTTCCTTTTCTTGTGTATTTCACCCCATGTATAGATAGCTAAGAGGGGTAAATTTAGGGTAGAACCAAAGATGAATTATATGAATTAAGGTGTGGGAAGTAAGAATGTACAAAGAAAATAAACAAAAAACCATGAAAATATAAGATATGTAAAGCTAGGGATTGTAAATACAAATAAATTTATGTTTTGATTCAAGAGTCCCTAGCCTAATGCAAATGTTTTTATGAGCTCCTAAGACCCCTAGAGAGCTCCTCATATGCACTTCCCATCCAAGAAAGTAAAGAAACTTTATGGACTCCTTAAGGAAGCCTTGTCTTGGCCTAGGACAGAAGTAATGCCTAGGGAGTGTTTTAATTGCTTTCAAGCTTGGTTTTGTATTATATATGATAGGAGGGTATGAGAAGAAGTCTTGGAAAAATTTTAGAAGTCATGGATAATGAGATAGAGTTATAGGTTCCATATTGTAGCATAATGAAGTAACACCTAGCTAGGCTCCTTAAAATAAATGTGTAATAACTCTAAGGAGTCTAAATGGAGTTAAGAGTCATAGATTAAGGGAGAGAATGAAGTCAAGATCATAATTTCCTAAGGTTGTTTCACTAGGTGCCTTATGGAACCATATGAACCATAATTTTGGGCAGAACCATGGATAAATTATATGAATTAAGGTGTGGGAAGTAAGAATGTACAAAGAAAACAAACAAAGAACCATGAAAATGCAAGATAGGAAAAGTTAGGGATTGTAAACATAACTAAAATTTTGTTTTGATTCAAGAGTCCCTAGGTTAATGTAAATGTTTGTATGACCTCCTAAGACCCCTAAAGAGCTCCTCATATGCACCTCCCACCTAAGAAAGTAAAGAAACTCCATGGACTCCTTAAGAAAGCCTTGTCTTGGCCTAGAGCAGAAGTAATATCTAAAGAGTGTTTTGATTACTTCTAAGCTTAGTTTTGTATCATATATGATGGAAGGGTATGAGAGGAAGTCTTGAAAAAAGTTTAGAAGTCATAGATAATGAGATTGAGCTATAGGTTCCATATTGTAGCATAATGAAGCAACACCTAGATAACCTTCTTAAAATAAATGTGTAATGACTCCAAGGAGTCTAAATGAAATCAAGAGTCATAGATTGAGGGAGAGAATGAAGCTAAGATCATGATTTCCTAAGGTTGCTTTATTAGGTGCCTTATGAAACCATAATTGAACCATATGAGCAATCAAGTTCTTTTAGTGTGTGTGTGGCTTTAGTGAATATTCCAAGAGTATAATTGGATTCTATTTCATGTGTTTAGGCCAAGGGAATCAAGCTCCACCTCTTTATGCGTGTTTGGCCAAGGGAAAGGAAGAATTTTCAAAGGTTAAAGTGTGCTCTTATATGTAAGGTAGCTTTTTCTCCTTTCTCTCGTACATCTTGAGATGCTTTCTTGTCTTTAAATATGTGTGTGTATGTTTAAGTCATGAAAAACATTTTTAGCAAGTATGTATATGCCGTGGTACCATGATACTTTGCTTATATGATTTTTATAAACATGTTTTACCTTGTATGAGCTTGGTGAAGCTAAAAGTCCTTTAGTTTAGTTAAGGTGAGGATAACCCAAAAGTCCCTTACTAGGGTAAGGATGAACCAAAATCCCTTAAGAATGGATGAGACAAAGCCAAAAGTCTTTAAAAAAAGTGAGACTTAGTCAAAAGTCACTTAAAAGTGGGAGGCAAGTCCAAAAATTTTAAAGAAAATGTGTGAGGCTAAAACATTGGCTTGACAAGCCTATGTATGTTATAGGTGGCTTCTTGAATATAAGAAATATTCCATGTATATTCATGAATTTTAAGATAATCATACATGCATTTCTAGATTTGAAATGACATTCATTATGTGTGTTTGAAAGAGAGAAGAGTTATTAGAATTCTTAGAATCTGACTCTTCCCTTCTCATTACCTAACATGTCTACGTGGATCAAAAGAGTAAGGAAATAAGAGCCATTAAGCTTGGAGATGAAAGTTTGACACAAGGATGTGCTAATTATTTATTATGTAACCAAAGCAATGTCAAGTGATATAATACTATGATGTATATGATGGATAATCCTTTGAATTTGTATAAATGTATAAATATGTTATGTATGTATGAGAAATGTTCTTGGCATTGAATGACAAAGTAAACCATGTATATTCCATGTGTATGTTAGCAAGTGAGAGAGTGAGTATGTAAGATTTAGGTTGTTGGACCCTTGAGACATGTTTAGTAGACCATTTTGATGTTCCCACTTGCTCATATGGCCTTAGAAGTAGAAAAAGCAAAATTGGACCCATTGAGACCCCTTTAGAAGTATAAAAGTGACCATTTGCAACCCTGTAACACAATTTAACCAAATGGATGAATTTTCTCATGAAATTTGGCATGCATATAGAGCCTATCTAGAGCTTTTTGAAAAGCTAAAATACAAAAAAATTAGAGCTCTATAGAATTAATTCTGAATTTTCAAAGTTGTCATTTTTCTACTGTTCTGATATAGGTACTATTCATATGATCAATTTTTGTTTCTTTATCATCCAAAAATCAAATGATATCTAATACTCATGAAATTTTATAGAGATAAAGTAGGCATCATGAGCTTTCTGTGACCACTGAGATTACCTCATTTGGAGGTCTAAACAAAGAGTTGTGAATTTTTGAATTTGTGTCAATACTAGTAGCGCCTGCCGAGTTTATGTACTGTTCCATCAATTTTTAGTGGCTAGACGCTTCTATTTTGGTCTAGACATATTTTTAACCTAAAGTTAACATCTGTAGCTTTCCAAATTGGTATAGCTTTCCTGTTTAGATTTTTTTAGAATTAGTTATGAATTTTTGAAATTCATATTTGTAAATTGTATCAAACTTTTGAGACAACTGGACCTATGTCACTTTCCTATTATCAAACACGGTCCAAACATAGTTTTCATGGCCTAAAAGTATTTTTAAATGAAGTTAACATTTAGAGCTTTCCAAGAAATTGAAGTTTGTTAAGTTTCAATTTTTCTAGAATTAGTTGGGATTTTCCAAAATTGATACTAGAAAACTGAAATTCAGACCTGAGATAGCACCCATTATTTTTATGTGTACAAGCCATGAGCTCAGGGTTTTGATGCCATTTTAGAATGGTTTTAAGTTGTATATATGGATTGAGAGTGAAAATTAGTGTGGGTGAGTTCATATAGCCCACGAAAGGCAAAAAGAAACCTTAAGACATGATGTACCCTAAAAATATTACATTATTTTAATTGAATTTTCTTGGAAAATTAGTTGTCTTAAGGCAAAACTAACTCGAATGAGATAAGAGAAGTTAGATAAATATGATGTTACATAACCTAGCCTAAATCCATGATATATTCCATGTTTTCCAACTTAAAAAGTATTTGCCAAACCCTTCACATGTTATAGAATATGAAAGTATTCAATTGCAAGATAATCTTTCATATGTGGTAGTACCAAATAAAATTGTTGATACCAAAATCAAATAGCTAAGAAATAAAAGCATTTCTCTGGTGAAAGTGGTTTAGAAGGCTTATCTTTTGATGAGGCAACCTAGAAACTAGAGGATGACATGAGGAAGCAACATCTATAGTTTTTGGCTTAGGGTACATTTTAAATTTCAAGGACAAAATTTTTATTTACAAGGGGTAAAATGTAACATCTGACTTTTTAATTGAACTGGAACTAGTATTTTAATGAAAAAAAGACTCTAAAGAAAAATAAATTAAGATCAAATAAGGATAGAATATTAATAAGGACATTTAGAATTGGGGTTATGAAATCACTTACAGTGCGAAAACAGAACCAAAGTGGCTAAATAATACTAAGTGGCATAATTGTAATTTTGAGTAAAATTTTGAAAATTCAAAGAAAAGAGTTTTAAATACCAAAATTAAGCTTATTAAAGTTTTCTTAAAAACCATAGGGACTATAAAAATAAGTTAAAACCCTTATGGCATGTAGAACGAGATAAATAGTGTTGTGACCATAAGTGGAGCCATTTTCACTATTTTGAGCCATTTAGACTATAAAAATAATGTTTTTAATGTGAAAGAGTATTTGAAATTGTGTATGGAACAGTCAGACCCTGAAAAACTTAAAAAATGAGCCTCAATAGAGCGAATTTGTGACTAAGGACAAAATAGTCATTTGAAAAATTAAAAAAATAGCTTATAAAGGAAGCCATGCCTCATCATCTTCTACCATGTTCCATTTTTTGATTTCAGGAACCACTAATGGCGTCTTAGACAGGAAGGAGAAAGAAAGGAAAGAACCTTTATTTTAGGTAAATAAACGGCCTCGATCTATCTCATGTTAGTTTGGAAATTGATGTACTCTCTGAGGGCTATCTAATAGTGGTTTTATTTTCATGAAAAAGTGAAGTTTGGATTTGACCCTACACAAAAAAAGCTCCCTTCAAGAAACTATTTGGTAGAAATTAGTCTATGCGAAGAGGGTTTTACATTCAGGTAAGCTTCTATTTGAAACACTTGAAAAATCTCAAATTCTTAGCCTTTAAAGTTTCAATCATGAGGGAGAAAGTGAGGAGGGAAATTCTTCCTTATGTAAGCTTGGTATATTCAAGAGTTTTAGGCCAGAAGGATTTCATATTTACCATTAGTTTGCATTAATCCATTAAAAAGAACAAGATAAAGCCATATGAGTGGAATTTTGGCCTAGGCAAAGACAGGGCTAAAATTTAGTTATTTTAATTCATATAAGATGTATTTAGATGTTTTATGATGCAAAGAATAAGAATCTAAGCTTAGAGTTAAATGAACTAATAAAATCTCCATGTTCGGGTTTTAAGAGTACCTATTTAGTCATGGAGGTTTTAAAGGGTCTAGGATGATGTTTCGTTAATTTTAAGGTTTTAAATGGTCTAGATATGAAATATAAACATTAATGGAGCCATTGTAATGAATTTAGAAGCTTTATTTTTGCAAGTGAAAAATTAGGTTTCAAGAAGGCTTAATAGGACCATAGGGCTTTAGACATGTTTAGTTATGTTTTTGATAGATCTAATTAATTCTATTAGAATTATAAAGATTATATATGATGAAATTTTGAAACTTAGGAGTTAAACCTAAAGTGACCTAAAATTATACTTAGGACCTAAATTAGCACACATAAGACTAAAATGAGTTTAAATATGACTTCATTGATTATTTTATGCTTCATTTGATGTGGTTAGGCCAAATAAGTGAGACCATAGTAAGGTGTGTGTGTAAAGCTATAGAACCAAGAAAAGAAGATCAATGGAACTAATTGAATTTGTTTATTAAAGTAGTTTGTGTTTTTCTTTCATTTTTATAGATATATGGTTGGTTTGCTTGAGTATTTTAGTTATTCGTGTGTATTTTTGTAATTATGTGATTTGTTGATTATTTCAGTAAAATATGCAATTACATAACACTCATTTGTATTTTTAATTGAGGTGGCTCGTTAATGGGTAAGGATAAGCCAAAATTTCTTAAATATTAGATGATGTTAGGTTAAAAGTCCTTCAATCTTAGGAGAGGCTATAACACCATATATTTGTAGCTCATTTTTATCATATTTACATGCTCATATGATACATTCCATGAAGAAAGTAAGAAAGTCCATTGCAAATAATACATTCCTTTGGATTATGTCGTATATAAAAATTCCATGTTGTGTCATGTGGACCATGTGAGCTCATACAATACATTCTCATATTTAATTACATGAATACAACTCATTTGGATCATAAAATGTAGCTCACAACTCAAGAAAACCGAAATGAAGCATAAAACATGGAGGTTTATTTTCAGACAGATTTTGCCTCTTTTCTGTCCAAATTTTGAAAAATCATAACTAATTCTAGAAAAATTGAAAACATGCATTCTTGGTCATTCTGGAAAGCTATGGATAAAAAGTGGTATAGCCTCCTAAAATGGTAAATTTTTGCTCCATATAGGTTACCAATTTATCCAAATGACTTCCTTAATTGTTTGGCACCTCTTGGGCAAGTTTCAAAGCACAAATATGACTTGTGGGGACTGCCCAAGTGGTCCCAAACCCCATGCATCTCATTTTGGTTGCTCAACATCCATTTATGCACTAAACACACATGCCATTCAAGAGTCTAATTACATAATTTCGTTGATTTAATACTACATACATTATACATATAGTCTATACATCATGTTACATATGCTCAAGGTTTTACACAACCAAAAATAATATATACAATGCTTCTTGATACTCTATTACAATTTAAACTACAAATTAAACAAAGTGTAGCCATTTAGTATTCTTGGCTTGCATTTCATTGGCCTTAGGCACCACCTAGACATTTTAAGCATGAAATGGAAAGGGGGTGAGATTCCAAGAATCTTAATAGCTCACACACCCATTCACACTACATTCAAGGCATACATACATCAAATATAGGAATATGCAAGTATAAAGTATGCAATAAATCTCATTTCATGCCACATCAACATGTCAATACCACTTTCATGCTCTAGGGATTTTTGGTTTAGCCTCACCCCATTTCTAGCACTTTTGGATTTGCCTTAATCTTGGCCTAGGGACTTTTGACTTAACCTCACCCATTCAAGGGGCTTTTAGCATTATCTCATCCATTCCATGAGACTTTTAGCATCTCTTCACCTTCATCAAGGGACTTTTGACATCACCTTACCCTTATGAGCTCTTTCCACAATCAATAACATTCAAGACAACACATTGCTACCAATTAATCTCAAGACATCAAGTGGCATGCTCTCAAATCACAAGAGCATATACAAGCACACAACATATACATATACACACAAGAATACAAGAGAATGAGGTGGAGAGCTATCTTTTAATTTATGCAAGCTTACTTTGCCAATTCCTTTCCCTCCTTGGTCTCACAAGAGCACTTAGGTGGAGTAGGATTCTCTTGACCTAAACATCACAAACATCACACAATTACACATTTGAAGCAAGCCAAGACACTAGGTTCACTCTTAAACACATATTTGGTTCCATAATAGGCATATTAGTTCCATAAATGGTCCATTAAAGCAACTCATATCATCCAAGTTCTAGGTGTAACAACCTGGAAAAGAAAAGAAAAGAAAGAAGAAGAAGAAGAAAAGAAAAAAAAAGAAAGAAGAGAAAAGCTGAAAATTTTCAAAGGGCTGAAAATTTTCAAAGTCTGCTAGCTACAGCCTGGCTATAGCGAATGTACCTGTTCACTATAGCGAGAAATGGTCTAGCTATAGCGAGACTGCCTTCTAGCTATAGCGAGAATGCTTCTAGCTATAGCGAGTTCGGCCATCCCATACAAAAACCAGGGAGTTGCTCGCCGTAGCGCACGCTGTAACGAAGGCAGAGGTCTGGGACTTATTTGAGCTCGCCGTAGCGAGGGTTATGGCTCGCTATAGCGAGGGTTAGTCTGAAAAAGTGTGAAAATAGAGAATTTAACTTTTTAAAGCGTCCCAACTCCTTCTTTCTCTCTGTAACCGACTTAAGCTCACTCTAAGAGAGAGAAACGGGCACAGGAGAGAGAGAGAAGCCTAGAGAAGGAAGGAAGAGCAAGAAAAAGGTAAGATTTACATGGTTTCCCTCTTTAGAATATTGTTCTTCTCTCCTTGCCAACTCTTCCTATGGTTTTGATTATGGAAGTAGTTAGGTTTTGAGCTTGGTTCAAAGGAGGGAGAGTGGGAAAACCATTTTTTGAGGGAGGTTAGAAGTCATGTAGTCTCTTTTCTTGATTTTCTTTCTTAAGAGCTTGAGAGAGGGAGAATAGTTGATGAATTTCTAGTGAGAGAAAGAACCATAGCTTGATATGCTTAGTAGGGTTGCTAGAAAGAGATCCCTAGCTTTATGAATAAAGTGTTAAGAGAATAATTTCCTGTTTCTTGTATGGTTAGGCTCAAGAGAAGCACTCCCATCTAGAGTTGATTGTGAAAACCACAAGGAAGGAGACAAGTTGAAAGGAAAAGTTGTGATTAGCTAAAAAGGTAGCTCTCTCCTTCTTTCATGCATAATTGTGTGCTTACATTATTTTACTTGTGTGTATGTATGATTTGAGCTATGAGAAGTATGTTAGCATGATGATGCCTTATGTGTTTTAATGATGTTTTATGTGATTTCTTGGGTTTGCTTGAGTATGGAAAAGCCAATAATCCTTTAGCATTGTGAGAATGAGCCAAAACCCTCAAGTTGGTTGAGACAAAGTAAAGAGTCCCCCAAAAGTGAGGTTGACTCTCAAAGAGTAAGGGTTGAGTCTAAGAACCTCTTAAGTATGGGTGAGGCAAGTCCAAAATCCACAAGTGAGTGGGTGAGGCTAATCCATTACTTGGCTTATGTATGGCCTACTCACATGCTGAGAATGTTTTTCTTTTATGCATGGCCAGTTTAAATGTAGCAAATGCTTTCATTATGATATTATATGCTAACATGCCATACATGCATGGTGAGACTTGTTTGCATGCTTTGCGTGTATGATTGAATGAGAGATGAGCTATTGAGATTCTTTGAATCTCACTCCTCCTCTTCACCATCCAAACATACTAGGTGGACCAAGTGAGGCTAGAGATGGGAGCCACCAAGCTTGAAGCTAGGGAGATTAATGAAGACTTGTAAATGAACTTCTTGTAATTATGTTGTACTTAAGACAAGGGATGTAAATTAATGATGTACATGATGTAGTACCTACAAATGCTTGTAAATCAATGTATTCATGATGTATGTATGAGAATTAGAATGATTTTGAATGAAGAAGCAAGTTTGATTATGAAATGCATAATGTTAGTATAGGACACATGTGTGTATAAGTGGGTTGTGGGATAGTGAGTTCTCCAATCTGGGTTGTTAGACACTTGAGCCATGATTGATTGCCCACATAGATGCTTTCTCACGTGCTCAAAGAGTCCCAAAGGTAGAAGAACTAAGATTGGACCCCATGAGCCCCTTTTAAATCAAGAAATTGGCCTTTTTGCACATGATGTCAAAAGCTAACCAAATGACCTCTTCTTGCTTTGAAATGTGATATGTGACTAGATCTTGTTTAGAGCTTTTTGGGAAGCTAAAGATCAAGTCATTTGGAGGTCTATAGCATTTTCTATGATTTTTCAAAGTTGGCATCAGAAATTCGGATTTCAGAAAACACTGTTCATTTGGTCAGTTTGGAAATTGTGTCATCCGAGGGGCAAACGCAGTCCAATGGCTACCAAATTTTATACACAAAAACTAGATAGTCACAGTGACTTGTAGGAACTGGAAGCACCTCATTTAGAGGTCTAGAGAGGAAGATATGTAATTTCGAAGTTCCAGCCCAGAATCAGTCATCCTACCAGACCTGAGGTACTGTTTCATCGGTTTCCGGGAGTTTGGCTTGATGAACTGATCTGGAGATATTTTTCCTCTCTAGTTAACATCCACACCTTTCCATAGTGATATCATTTGCATGCAGTGGATTTTTTTGGAATTATTTAGACAATTTCAAATTCCATATCAGTAAACTGTGACAGTAACAGAACCCCTCTGACCAGTGGATGGTTTCGGATGTCACACGCTTTGTGCATGAGATTTTAAGGCTTCTACATATTTTTAGCATGAATTAGACGTCTTAAGATTTCTATAATGACTGAGATCATGTGCTTTCAATTTTTCTGTATTTAGATCTGAATTTCCAAACTTTGCCCAAAAATGAGGCCAAATCTGCTGAAAACGAATCTGCATGTCTCACATCCCTTTTTGCTTTCCATGAGTTTCAAGCACATTTTTGGGATTGAAATAAGTTGTAATGGTGCAAATAAACATGAGGATGCATAGAAAGAACTCACCCGGTCCATGTGACACTAAAGGGAATGTCTACCCATGCTTAATGCCATGTGAGTAAGAATATGAACCCAAGGAAAATGATTCCCCTTTGTGCTTATGTATATGAGTATGTAAGGCATGATGGGTATGAGCTAGAAATGAAGGTGTTACACTAGGTTCTATTCTCTTGTTATTTCTAGACTTCTTGGGCTCATTTAAGATCCTTGGAGCCATCACATATTCAATTGCACCATTGGAAGACCAAGTTACTTCATAAGGCACCATTATGGAAACCATTGTCTCATCTCCCAACCTATGGCTCTTAAATTTTTTCTAATGGTTCCTCCCATCTTCTAACATCATATGGAGTCCCAAACGAAGGTTAGAATAAATTAAAACACTTTCTAATCTTATGAATCCTCCTTGGCTGAGACAAGCACATAATTGGGTTTCTTGGAGTTTTAAAATTTTCCTTAATGGGAGAGCCACTTGGGATGGTTTCTAGGGGTCTTAGGAGCTCAAGGAAACATTCAAATAGCCAAGGAATTACTCACACAAAATCAGATTTTACAAAACCTCCAAGAACACCACACTTTTCTAACTTGATTTCCTTTAGTTTTTCTTAGAATTTCTTGCCATATTCTTAATCCTTGCACTCTTTTCCCTAGGTTTCTCCCTTAGTTCTGCCTAAAATTCATCTCCTTCTATCCCCCCTAGGCTGGTCGAAATTACCACAAAGAGGAGCAACCAAGATAAAGCATCAAGAATGGAAAAATACCTTAGTTTCAAGCTTGTTTTCAAAGCTTTTCTTCCTTGGTTCTCTTCTCCTTGGCAAATTCAAATTTTCCCCCTTAGGTATGGACCAAAAACAAAACCAAATTATTCAAAAAATCCATGGAAAGAAAGAAGGAAGAGAGGAGAACAAAATTGGAGAAAGATGAAGCAAGAAAATCCATGAAATTACCTAGTTTCTCCTTGGTTTTCTTTCTCTTTTTCTCATCCTTCTTGTGTGCATAAGAGAGCAGAATAACTTCTGTATTTTGGGCAGAAAATTTCGTGCTCAATAAAAGGACATTCTAGAAGCTTTTATTTTCAATTTTGCCCTTTCGTAATGGCAATTTCATTTCAGCTTCGTTTTAGTTCCTTTTTAAAATCGTCTTTTTCATTATAAAATTTGAGTTCCTAATTTAATAAAATGCCTTCGAAATCACTCAATTTGAGGCTAAAACCTTATCAAACAAACCGGTCAAAGTTCAGGTCAACTGACGTTGAAAAACATACACCGGAGGGGCTTTACCAGGAGCTTTACCAGTCCTGGGGTTTCATATAGTTTTTGGGGCCTCTGAGAACCTTGAGCAACTCAAAATTTTCATTTAAAAAGCCCTTCTAGGTGTTTTTCCAAAATTACACTTATTTACGAAAATCTCACTGGCCTTTTGACAAATTTTTAAAATCATTTCGACCTCAATTTCTGAGCAACTCAAGGCTCAAATTCTCATTTTCTATTATTTAAAATTTTATTCAAATTTTATTTGGTCTTGAATCACTCATCTCAGAGGGTTTGCTTTTCAAACTGGCCTGTTTCGGTGTTTTTACAACGTACCGGGCATTACAAAGGTTAAACTAAAAGCCCTTAGATGTTGGGTGAAATTAAGTCAAAAGTCCTTAGAACATGAATTTACTCTTACTTGAGTAATAAGACCTTTAGAGCATGGATTTACTCTCTTAGTTATGGTTTAGCTATGATTACATAACATACATGTTTGCTTCCATATTCTTGAGTGAGCCATATGTATGTTTGAATATTGGATTAGCTATTAGGATTTTTTGAACCTAACTTTTTCTTATCTCCATCAACTATAGCCAAGTGAGAAGCAAAGCAAAGACAAGGGTATGTAAAACACTTATAAAAGGCTGTTATGTAAAGAATTTGGCTTAGAATATGACATTGTATAAATATTTATGTAAACCCCTGGTTTAATGCAATGTAATGCAAACACATTTAAAAGGGTTAGACCCTAGTTATATGAACATTGAATGTATGAATGACATGATAAAACATGTTTTGATATATGAGGTTTCATAAGGTTTATATGTATATTTGCATAGAGGATAGTGATTTTTTGTAAGGAAAATTTCTTGGTGAATCAATGCTACATAATGCAAATAAGGATTGAAATTTGCTCAAAGTGGGAAATGACACTTTAGAGCTCATTTGGTACCATTTGAAATCAAAATTTTGACTCTTTGAACCATAAAATATTCTTATACTCATGATAATCTTAATGATTAAATTTGGGGTTGACATTGGACAAACAATTAAGGGACATTTAGAACTTTCTACAAAGTTAAAGATAATAATTTTTAAAACTCTAAATTGTTTGGTAAATTTTGGAAGTTGGCCTTAAAAAATTGTCAAGTGTAGTTACTATTTATACTAATCTAGTTTTGGATTTCATGCTTTTTGAAGGACCAAATGGATTTATTTTAATTTGAAATTTCACAATAGAAAGTTTACATTATAAACTTTCTAAAGACACCTAATTTGCATTAATTAGAATTGTATAGCTCATATTATGATTTTTTGAAATTTGGACTTAATTATATATTCTATGGCCAATTTGAGGAAATGATCATTTTGATGAGTCTCAGCTCCATATGTATGTTATTTTGATTGCAACTAATTGGTTATATGTGAGTTTATAAGATGAAATGGTGAAAATCTATATTTAAGTATTTTGGAGCCATTTGGTACTTTTAGTAACCAAAATTTTTGTTGTTAAAAGTTTAGTTACCATAATTTTGCCATGAATAGACTTATATAAATAAAGAGAATATGTAATATATTATGGTATGTACATTTGCTTATATATAGTGACTTTCCTACTTTGACACTAATCAACTTAATGATATAGACATATCTCATTTAGTTAAATTCATTTAATTCTTTATTAATATGTTCTTTTTAGAGATGCATGTTTACTGGAAAGATGCTTAATTAAAAAAATTCATTAATCAACTTAATAATATGAAAGAGTTTCTCTTCTTCTTTTTTTCCTCCTCTTCTCTTGTATCAATTTCTCTATAGGTGATTTAGACTTTTAAGCTTGTTAATCTATTAAGTCTTTTTATATTTTTTTCTTGTCAATTTTTTGTCAAGACAACTTTTTGAAAAATCTTGATATTGGTATAAAATGATAAAATACTATATATACTTATGAGTGTGTAGATCAGCACTAATTATTATCATTTTATAGAAGTTTAACTTTCTAAAAAGTACTTGAATGAATTTAGTCTTATTGTTGAACAATACCCTTTCTTTGTCTTTGTACATTCTTTTTATTTGTGTTTTTTAACAAGGTAAATTATCTCTTGAAAATATGAGTTTTCTTTTAATTTAAGTAAATGAAGTCAATATCCAATCTTTAAACAATTGATCTTATTATAGATTAAAATTAAGTTGATGACTAAAAATGGCTTAATTCTCTTTTAATTATGTATCTTAAACAAACAAACACTTTCTTTTGGCCTTTAATAAATGTGCACTTAGTAGTTTAAAGTATGTCCTGTGTCATATATGTGATTATAATGTTTGCATCTATTTTAATCTTTGTCCATAAGAATTTGTATGTTAGTATAATAACTAGTGGCAATTAAAAATCTAAGTTATGTGACTAACATTATAAACATGTTTTGAGGAATTCAAGACATGCATTTGAAAAGTAGCTATTTTATTTCCTTAAGTCCATTCAAAATCAACATTATGTGAACCTATCTTTTTCCTTTTACAGCACATATAATCCATGTGAGACTTAACTTTTAATTCTTTTATAAGACTATGCTTGAACTTTAACCAGATTTAAATAAATGTTAAATTAAATGCTATCTAATATTAATGATGTTAAACATGTAAAACTATACTTTTGAAATCCTTCAAAAATGTATTCTTGGAAGTTGTTACAAAACAATCTTTTTTCAGCCAAAACATACTTTTGTAATAACTTGAAAAAGAACTTTAATTTTAATTAGGTCCCTATTAGTCAAGAAATGAAGTATAAAAATAAAAATAATGCCTATTAATATAAAATAAATTATTTTTGGTTATTCGAAGACTAAATAATTTTTTTAGATTAATTTTGGAGCTTATAAAATTTTCTAAGGACTTTTCTAATTATCTTAGATACCTAATGAAAGCACATCAAACTTTCTATGAGTAAAAGTGCAATGTGAGCTAAAAGATATTTCAATGTTTCTCCAACTCTCTCTCTCCCTACCTTTTTCTGTATGCTTTTTCATGTTTTCCTTATCTCTTTATTGCTATTTTATGTTTCTTCCTTAGCCAAGATATACACTCCTTCATCTTTCAATTTTTTCTTCACTTTTTGTTCACTTCTAGTTGTGCAACCAACCTCTGTTAGCTCAACATTTTGGCATGCTTCATTGTTGGCGTTGCTTCCTATAGTTGCAACTCCATTTTCTTCATCTCCTTCCTTTTTTTCTTTCACTCTTTAGTTGTGGTATGGGTTATTCAATGAAGGTTTTGTGAAGGTGACTTCTCACTTGTTTCTTTACCTTCTCCTCTTCATCTTTTTCCCTATTCTTCAATCATTATTAAAGCTTGATTGTTTTTATAGCTCTTCTCCCTTCATTATGCCATGAGTGAGCCTTAAATTTGAAGTTCCTTGAATTACATCTTTAAAGTGTGAATTAACGCTTCTATTTTCTTCCTTCAAGCTCTATTAAGTACGTTTTAAGCTTAGTTTAAATTATAAAAGCTTAGATTGGAAAACTTAAATTTAGGTTTTTCATTTGAGATAGTAAAATATACAAAAATTTAGTCATTTATGTTTTTGGGAGCATTTTAAGATATATACAAATAATTGTGGACGCTAGTTGAGTAGTCAAAATATTTAATTTATATTGGTTACAATTTTAGATGATACCGGAAAGGCTCCTTCAACTGAAGTTCAACTTTGAGCAATAGGAAATAAGGATGTCTACTATTAGTCCTGATCAATGATTATATAAATAATAAAGTGCCACTTTTATTTTATTTCATGTTATATTTCTATAACACAAAATTTGTTTTATAATTTATATGCTTTGTGTCTTTGGGGACACAAAATTTGTGTTTTTAAAACTTCAAATCAAGTGTTGTGATACAAATATAAGTATATATTCATATTGATTTAAGAATATTGATGTGTTTATATATATATATTCATATTTGTAAGAGAAGTATTTGTGTTGTTTTGATATTCTATATTTTATGGTGACTTTTGTAACACCTTAACCTCTAGCTCATACCCAACATGCCTTCTTATACATATGCACATGCGGAACTCGCAAGGGAGATAATTTCTCTACCTTATGCTTCTTTCTCTATGGCATTATGTGTGGGTAGAGCTCCACTTAGAAGTAACATGGACCGGTTGAGCTCTCTCTATTCATCCTCATGCTCAATTACACTTTTGAGACTTATTTCAATCCCCACTATATGCTTAAAACTCATGGAAAGCAAAAAGGGATTGGAGACATGCATTTTCGCTATTGGCAGATTTTGCTTCATTTCTGGGCTAAGTTTGAAAATCCATAACTAAATGCAGAAAAATTGTAACTGCATGATCTGGGTCATTCTAGAAATCTTGAGACGTCCACTTCATGTTAAAAATAAGTAGAAGTCTCAATATCTCACATACTCTGCGTTTGACATCGAAATCGTTCACTAGTCAGAGGGGGCTTCTTTACTGTCACAGTTTACTGATATGGATTTTGAAAATGTCTAATTAATTCCACAAAAATCCAATGCTCATAAACTATATCTCTATGGAAATATGTGGATGTTAGCTAGAGGATAAAAATATTTCCAGATCAGTTCACCAAGCCAATTTCCCGGAAACCGATGAAACAGTACTTCGGGTCTGGTTGGGTGTCTGATTCTGGGCAGGAACTTCGAAATTGCATAACTTCCTCTCTAGACCTCTAAATGAGGTGCTTCCAGTTCCTACAAGTCACTGTGACCATCTAGTTTCTGTGTATAAAATCTCGTATCCATTAGACTATGTTTGCCCCTCGGATGACACGTTTCTCAAACTGACCAAATGAACAGTGATTTTCCCAAATCCGAATTTCTGATGTCAACTTTGAAAAATCATAGAAAATGCTATAGATCTCTAAATGACATGAACTCTAGCTTCCCAGAAAGCTCTAAACATAATCTAGCTACATGTCAAATCTCATAGCAAGAAGAGGTCATATGGCTACTCTATGACATCATGTGCAAGAAGGCCCTTTCTTGGCCAAAAGTGGGGTTCATAGGGTCCAATCTTGGTTTTTCTACTTTCATGACTCCTTGAGCACATGAGAAAGCATCTATAGGAGCTATCAATCATGCCTCAAGTGTCTAATAACTTAGATTGGAGAAACTCGCTACCCCATGCCCACTTATGCACCCATATTGTCTATACTACTTTGATCATTTCATATTAAAATCTACTTTCTCATTCATCATAAACCTCATTCTTATACATACATCATTCATACATACATTGTCTTACAAAACTATTAGGAATTACATCATATACATCATTGCTTTACATTTACAACTCTCATATACAATGTATTACAAAAAACCTTTATACTCTTCTTCATTTCTATCCCTAGCTTCATGCTTGGTGGTGGTTGTTCCCATCTCTAATCTCACTTGGTCCACCTGGCATGGTTGGATGGTGGAGAGGGAGGGTGAGATTCATGGAATCTCAGTAGTTCAACTCTCATTCAAACATACATATATTGCATGCAACAAGTCTCATTATGCATGTATGGCATGTTAGCATATAAAACCATGATGAAACATTTAAAACATGTGAAATGGCCATGCATATCATTTAAGAGCTTGCTAAGTACTCGGGTCAGCCTCACCCATTCCCTTGTGGCTTTTGGATTTTCCTTCCCATACTTTAGAGGTCCTTAGACTCAACCCTTACTCTTTGGGCGTCAACCTCACTTTTTGGGAGACCTTTTACTCTTGTCTCAACCAACTTAGGGCTTCGGCTCATCCTCACCTTGGCTATAGGGTTATTGGCCTTTCCATTTCCTCAAGCAAACCAAGCAATCATTTAAAACATCATTTCAATCATAACACATCATCATGCTAACACACTTCGCATAGCTCATATCATTCATACATACAAGCAAGACAATGTAAACACACAATTATGCATGAGAGAAAGTGGAGAGAACTACCTTGTTGGCTATTCACTACTTCCTCTTTCACTTGACTCCTCCCTTGTTGGTTTCACAACAACTTCTAGATAGGAGAGCTTCTCTTGAGCCTAACCACACAAAAGCATGGAATTAATACCTTAATACTTGATTCTCAAGCTAGGGATTACTTCTAATTAGCTCTACTGGGCTTCTCTATCTAGGTTTCATCCTCTCACTAGAGTCCATCAGTTATCCCCTCTCTTTTCTCAACTTTCAAGCTCTTAAGAAGGGGGAAAAAGCAAGAAAGAGAAGACTATCTACTTCTAATCTCTCTCAAGAATGGTTTCCCACTCTCTCTCCTCTGAACTAGACTCAAGACCTAACCATTTCTATCATCTAAACCGTAGGAAAGAGGGGAAAAAGGGGGGAAGGGCAACATACTAAGAGGAAGCCATGAGAATTTTACCTTTCTTGTGCTTTCCTCTTCTCTTCAGCTTCTCTCTCTCTCCTCCGCCCTTTTCTCTCTCCTAAGATGAGTTTGAGTTGGTTAGAAGAAGAAAGAAGAGATTTGGAAGCTTTTAAAAAGTCAAATTTTCTTTTTCTCGCTTTTCTGGACCGCTCTCGCTATAGCGAGTCATTACCCTCGCTACGGCGAGCTCGTGTCTGTTCCAGACCTCCGCCTTCTCTATGGCGTCGCTATGGCGAGATCGTGTCTGTTCCAGACCTTTGCCTTCGCTATAGCGCCGCTATGGTGAGCAACTCCCTGGTCTCTATATGGAATGCCGCACTCGCTATAGCTAGGAACATATTTGCTACGGCGAAGGGGCATTCTCGCTATGGCGATTCCATTTCTCGCTATGGTGAGAAGACTTAGAAAATTTTCAGCTCTTCGAAAATTTTCCAGCTTCTCTTTTCCTTTTCTTTTCTCATTTCTTTTCTCCTTTCTTTTCTTTTCTTTTTCTTGGCTGTTACAACTTTATTAATAGGTAATTCATTTTTATTTTTATTTTTTTCTCTTGATTTATTATTTTAATTTTTAATTATCTAAATGCCATTTTTGTAAATTTTATTTTCTACTTCTATTTTTTTTAAATAACTTGTTAGATAGGAATCTAGTTAGGATCCTGTAACCATTAGCAGAGGTAATGCTATACTTATATTTTATTGATGTGTTTTCCCTTTGTGCACTTTGTTGTTATGCGCTCACTATAATAATTTATATTTTGTAAACCAATATAGTCCCTAAATAACAGATTGAATTAATTAAAAAAGGGCCACATTAAAAGAAAGGGTCAATTAAAACTAAAATAAATAGATACGAACTTAACCGACAGAAATTTAAAGATTTAGATAACATGAGAATTGACTTGAAAAATAAACATCCCTCAATATAATACTATGAAATAAGGTTAGTAAATTAACTAAATGAGATTAGTTTGATTAAATCCTTAATTGTGTATGATTTAGGATTTCAGTTGACCATAATTTTAACTCGACCTTTTTAAATTGTTTTAAGTCCCTGTAACCTCAAAACAAATATTTTTAATGAAGAGTAAAGTCTATATTTTATTGTAAAGTTGTTGGTTTTTGAATATAAGATGAAATAAGCTTAAACAATGAAATTAAAGTATAAGGGCAAAATTAAAATTTTGAAGAGTTATAAAACCTTAGCCATATGTGTGTGTGTGTGTGACACCACTCCTCGTCTCCTCTTCCTAGCAGACTTAAGCAACCCCAAACCCTTATCTATGGTGGCATGAAGAAGGAAGAAGAAGCAAGGGAAGAAAGCCACATATAGGTGAGCAAACATGGTGAATTTGAATATGATGTTTTTACAAACTTTTTCCTACTCATTTTCCTCTTTCTCATGGTGGTTTTAGTTTTTTAAAAGAGTGAGTTTTGTGGCTAAACTCTTGGATGAAGAAGCTCCTTTAAGGAAACCGATTGCACTAAAATATTCTTCATTAAGAGTACATTCAAATGAAGTATGATTTAGGCTAAGAAAACTTTGTATACATGAAACCTTAATCCATCATCATTTCGGCCAAGATAGAGGCTAAAGTAAGGGAATATATGTTTAATGAAAATGTGGTGAACATAAGGGTTTTGAAAGGTAAAGATTAAAAACATGTAAATAGATTTGGCAAAGAACCTAAAGAATGACATAGGGCTCACCTAGGGTTTGGTTTTGGCCATGAGAGATTCAAAACTGTATGAAAATTAATTAATCCCTCTAATATCCTAATTAAGTTAAAAATGAAGTACAAATACCTTAAAGCCTTGAAATTCCTTAAGAATTTAACAAAAATTCCAAGATGGTGCTTATGGAAGGTGTATCGGCTAAGTGATAGTTTAGGCACCTAGGGAATTGTTTCATTAATTTTAAAGTTATGAGTGGTTTAGATATGAATTATAATCACTAATGAAGCCATTGGAATGAATTTAGGAACTTTATTTTTGGAAATGAAAAATTAGGGTTTAAAGATACTTAATAGGACCATATAGCTCTACGTAGGTTTAATTATGTTTTTTATGGCCCTAATGAGTTTTATTGGAATGAATTTAGGAACTTTATTTTTGGAAATGAAAAATTAGGGTTTAAAGATACTTAATAGGACCATATAGCTCTAAGTAGGTTTAATTATGTTTTTTATGGCCTTAATGAGTTATATTAAAGTTATAATGATCATAGATGGGTGAGATTTTGAAATCTAAAAGTTGAATTATAAAAGTTACTTTTTAGGGCATTCAAAATGACCTAAAGTTATACTTTAGGACTTGATTAGCACATATAAGGTAACAGGAGATTAAATATAACTTAATTGATTATTTTATACTTTATTTGATATGTTTATGCCAAACAAGTAAGAGCATATCAAAGTGTGTATGTGAGGCTATAAAGCCAAAGAGAGGAGACAAAGGGAATTAGTTGATTTGGCTTAAAAAGGTAGTGTTTCCTTCATTCTTTTATATATGTTGTTAGTTTGCTTGAGTTCTTGGTTGCTTGTGTGTATTGTTTGCAATTATGTGACTTGTTAATTATTTAAATATAATATGCAATTGCATAGTCATTTGTAATTGAGGTGGCTTTTTTATGGGTGAGGCTATGTTGAAAGTCCCTTTATATTGGGTGAAATTAGGCCAAAAATCCCTAAATATGAATGAGTTTAAACTAAAAGTTCCTAAATATTAGGTAAGATTAAGTCAAAAGTCCATAGAGCATGAATTTACTTTAATTGAGCCACAAGACCCTTGGAGCATAGATTATAATTTGGCTATGATTGCATGACATGTATGCTTACTTCCATGTGCTTGAGTGAACCATATATGTATTTGAATGTTGGATTAGCTAGTAAGATTATTTGAATGTCATATTTCTCTAACTCCACTAACTATGGGCAAGTGATATAAAAAGCAAGGATGAGGAAGAGCAAAATGGTTAGAAAAGTTTATTATGTCAAGAGATTGGTCTAGACTACGATATTGTATAAATATTTATGTAAACCTACATTTTGATGTATCAAAATGCAAACATGTTCAAAAGTACTAGATTATGATATAAAGATCATTTAATGTATGAATGACATGATAGAACAAGATTTAGCATATGAAGTTCCTTGATGTTCATGTGTATTCTTCAATGTGAAATAGTGATTTTTAGTTGCAAGGAAAATCTTTCATGATGGATCAATCATATATGATGCATTTTATGGATTAAAATTTGCTTATAATGAAAAATGACATTTTAGAATTCATTTGGTATCATTTGGAATTAAGATTTTAACCATTTGAGCCATAAAATGTCTCTTTATCCCTGATAGTCTTAATAATCAAATTTGAGACTAAAATTTGGCTAGTAATTAAAGAACATTTAAAGCTTTTTATAGAGCAAAATATCATAATTTTTTGAATTTTATAGAACATTTGGTGAATTTTCAAAGTTGGCCCCCAAAAAGTTGTCATGTGTAGTTACTATTCATACTAGTCTGGTCTTACATTTTGTGCCTTTTGGGGAAACAAATAGGTTTATTTTGATTTGAAATTTTTATAGTAAAGAGTTCACATCATAAACTTTTAAAAGACATCTAATTTGCATTAATCAAAGTTATAAAATCAAGTCATAAATTTTTAAAATTTGGACCTCAATAAATGTTTCATGGCAAGTTTGAGCAAAAGGTCTTCTTTATGTGTATAATTCCTTTATACATGTTATCTTAGATGTAACAAATTAATTATACATAAATTTGTGAGATGAAATGATGAAGATTCATAATTGAGCATTTTGGAATCATTTGGTACTTTTAGTAACTAAGATTTTTGCTATTAAAAGTTTGGTTTCCACAATTTTCGCCATAAATGAACTTATATAGATAAAGAGAATATGTAAAATATTATGGTGTAACACTCATTAATTTAGTGGTAGGCTTTTTTTCTTTTATTATTTCACAAATTAGCAGGTATGAGAGTGAAGTAATCTGGGAGCTTATGTGCTACCAAATATATAGAGTATGTGATCAACTTCATGCAATGGTGTTAGACTATTTGATGTGATGGCATACAGGTGTGAAAGTATTTTGGGAATGATATGTGTTGTGTCTTTTATAGGGCTTGTTATGGCCACTTTGAATGTGTGCATATATTGTTCATATTTTCCTAGTAAAGCATTTTATTGGATGTAACTTGTTATTACTAGTACTAATGCAAGATTGGACTGTTGCTCAGGTTGGAATGTCCAGTTTAGGGGAAGTGCTGCCAGATTTCTGACAACCCCAATTGAACTATTTGAATAAATGCATATTTCTAAAACATGTGGGTTAGATGTGCTAGCTTAAATATATGATATTATAGTTAAGTTTGAATTCTTAAGGCTTGTTAGGTTAAGCTAATCATTAGATTAATTTAGTCTATACCTTGGTCATGGCTCAGAAATTGGGTCATGACAAAGTTAGTATCAGAGTTATAGTTTGTTTAGGTCTTAGTAGCCACAAGATTGGGAAGTATTAGAATCTTGTGTGTAATTATGTACTTGGCTAACACACTTTACATATAAGAGGCTATTATGGCCAAATGCTAGTCATGGAATCTTATGTCATAGTCTATGCACAATTTATATTTAATTTTTAAGTTCTTTTTGAAATTATCAATTGTGTGTATATTACTCTTATTTTAAGTAAAGATGTCACTAAGAAAGAGGACGGTGCCTAAGAGGCAGAAGGCATAATAATGGTAGAGGTTGTGGACATGGTAGTGGTTGCAGACCTAGAAATGATCAAAGAGCTAAAGTCGTTGACATGACAAGGGTTGAGGTGCTTGAGGCTAAGCAAGCCAATTTGACATTAGCTAATATTATAGTTGGGATGCATACAATGCAACAGACTATGATAGTAATGTTAAGTATGATGCTGTTGTTACTATAATAGTAGCAGCAACAATAAGAGCAAGAACAACATATAGATCTTAGGCCTGAACAAGAGCCTAGGCTAGAGAGGGAGTAGCCAACTCTATAAGAAAAAGGTAATAAGGTTCGATTGGTCAAATTTATGAAACTCAAGCATAGAAATAGGTGAAGACTCACAATACTTTTTGGATGAGATATGCCAACTTTACAGGGCACTAGGGTGTACATTTACGAGATTAGTCGAATTAGCAAAGTTTTATTTGATGGGTATAGCTTAGACATGGTATGAGACCATAATGTAAGGAAGGCCATAAGATTCACCTCTTATAGGTTAGGGGGAGTTTTTAGAGTTACTTATGAGGAGGTTCCTCTCACAGATTGTCAAGGATATTAAAGCAAGGGAATTTGAACTTCTTAGACAAGTAGAAGGGATGATAGCTTCAGAATATGATATGATATTTACTCAAATGTTTAGATACACTCCACATCTAGTGGTTATTAAAGAAACACAGGTGAAATAGTTTATTCATGATCATTTAGATTATTTATTTCAATCTATAGCAAAGACCCATTATGATTTATATGAAGATATTATTGAAAGTGCTAAACTATTTGAAACTCATAGTAAAAAAAAGTAAGAAATTACAAGAGTCACATAAGCAGCGATGCATTGAGATTAGTCAAGGTAGCCATCAAGGCTGAGGTAGTGGTAATACATCAAAAGAGATTAGGTAAGATATCAAAGCCATTAACAAGGCTCTCGACATCAAGGGGTTATAGTGGTCATCATCTAGCATGATACCGGTTAGTGGAAATGATCAGTCACGTTCCTATCGGATCAACCATGATAGAAAGAGATCTTTTGAGACTTTTTCCCTTGTCCTACTTGTAAGAGAGTTCATACTAGAGTTTGTTTTGGACCAAAAAGAGTGTGTTATCAGTGTGGTTAATAAGGCTACCTTAGGAAAGACTATCCTACACTATCAACTCAATCATCCTTTAGTCATGCATGAAACACTTCAGTGCTATTGTCTTCCTTGACAATTACAACACCTTTGAGGCAAATTGGGGGCTTTAGAGATTAAGGTTCTAGTAAGGCACGATAAAGTGGTAAAGGGTTTAGAGGTAGAGGTTAGGGACAAGCTGGAAGAGGCTATGCCCATGTTTTTGCTATAACATATGAGGATGCTTAGGCATCAAATGTAGTAATTGTAGGTATACTTTCAGTTTGCTCTTATGATGTAGGTGTTTTGTTTAACCCTAGGGCTACAAATTCTTTTATATCCTCATTCTTTGCATTGCAATCTAGTAGAAATGCATCACCTTTAGATAAACCATTAACACACTTATAAGAGATATAATCATAGCTGACCATTTGTATAGATCATGTGAAGTTTTAATGGGAGAAAATAGATTATCATCAACTTAATAGTCCTCGATATAATGGATTTTGATGTGATTTTAGGCATAGATTTGCTGTCCTTTTATCATGTTATACTTGATTGTTATAATAAAGTGGTGAAATTTGAGTTGCTAGAAAAAGGAACAATTACCTTTTTCAGGATGATTAAAGCTTAGCACCTACTAATTTGATTTTTTCTTTAGGTGCTAAAATGCTTTTAAGAAAGAGGTGTAAAGGTTATCTAACAACAATTAGAGACACACAAGTGATAGAAGTAAATCTAGAATAAGTACTTATGGTATGTGAATTCTTTAATGTTTTTTCCAAAAGAGTTGCCATGTTTACCACTAGATAGAAAGATTGAGTTCTATATAGATTTGGTCTCTGACACTTTGCTTGTATCTATACTCCTATATCATATGGCTCTAACAGAACTTAGAGAGTTAAAAGAGTAATTGTAAGACCTTCTTGATAAAAGCTTCATACACCCTAGTTCTTCTCTTTGAGGTGCTCTAGTGTTATTTACAAAGAAGAAAGATGGATCTATGTAGTTATATATTGATTTTAGGCAATTGAATAAGGCAAACTATCTGTTGCCACAAATAGATGACTTGTTTGACCAACTTTAGGGGGCTTAATGTTTCTTTAAAATTGACTTGAGGTTTGAGTACCATCAATTGAAGATAAAGGGAGAAGATATTATGAAAATAGCCTTTAGGACTTATTGTTGGCATTACAAGTCCTTAGCCATGTCATTTGGGTTTACAAATACCCTAATAGCTTTTATAGATTTGATTAATCAAGTCACCATACTCAGGGCACTTGGTAATTGTCTTTATTGATGATATTTTTGTATACTTGAAGAATAGAAAGAAACATGAGTAATATTTACAAATAGCCTTGCAAACTTTGAGAGAGCATTAGTTGTATGCTAACTTTTTTAAATCAGTTTTGGTTGGATAGTATGGCTTTCTTAGGATGCACAATGTCCAAGGTAAGGATTAGTATAGATATGAGGAAAATATAAGTAGCTCAGAATTGGCCCAGACCTATCACAGTGACTAAGATACATAATTTTCTTAGATTAGCAAGATACTAGCATAGATTTGTTAAAGATTTTTCCAAACTTACAACTCCTTTAACTAGGTTGACAAAGAAAGGTGTAAAATTTCAGTGATTAAATGCTTGTGAGTATACTTTATAGTAGTTGAAGGATTGTTTAACTTCTGCATTGTTGTTGGATTTCCATCTAGAAGTAGGGGTTATATAGTTTACTGTGATGCTTCAAGAGTATGTTTAGGTTGTGTTTTAATGCAACATGGAAAGATGGTAGCTTATGCATCTAGGCAACTTAAAAAGCATAAGCAAAATTACCCCACCATGATCTAAAGATAGTCGTAGTGATCTTTGCTTTAAAAATATGGAGACATTACTTATATGGCAAATGTAACATCTAATTTTTCATAAAACATCGAAATAGGTCAGTTTTCAAAGCAAATCCCCTGAGATGAGTGATTCAAGGCCAAATAAAATTTGGATAAAATTTTAAATAATAGAAAATGAGGATTTAAGCCTTGAGTTGCCCAGAAACTAGGGTCGGAGTGATTCAAAAAATTTGCCAAAAGGCCAGTGGTATTTTCGTAAATAAGTATAATTTTGGAAAAGCACCTAAGAGGGCTTTTTAAATGGAAATTTTGAGTTGCCTAGGGTTCTCTCAGAGGCCCCAAAAACTATAGGAAATCCCGAGACCGGTAAAGCCTCTCCGGTGTACTTTTTCCAATGTCGGATAACCCAAACTTTGACTGGTTCGTTCGGGGAGGTTTTAGCTCCGATTTGAGTGATTCCAAAGGCATTTTATTAAATTGGGAATCTAAATTTTATGATGAAAAATACAGTTCTAAAAAAGGAGCTAAAATGAAGCCAAACTGAAAATGCCATTATAAAGGATGAAATTGGAAACAATTTTAAAAAAGAAGCTTCTTTCTTCTTCTTTATATGCCATGTTCTTTCTCTCCTCTCTAAGACCGACTTGCTTCTGCCTATTTTTAGAGGAAAACTCTAGCTTCTTAGGCGCACAAAAGGAAGAAGATTTTGGAGAAAGAAATTCAAGAAAAAGGTAAGAAACTTTAAGTTTCATATCTTTCCTTCTTGAAACTTGCTCCTCTCCTCTCAAGTTTTCTTTCTATGGTTTTAATGGAGAGTTTGGTGCTATTTTAAGGGCAGAATAAAGGGGGAAATTTTGAAATTTGAGGAAGCAAGCCAAGCAAAGGAAGAGCTTTCTTGGAAGAGCTTGATTCAAGGTACTTTCCATGTAAGATGTTGCTTTTTTTTCCTTAGTTCTTCTCCCATATTTTGGCCAAAATAGACCCAAGGAGAGGGAAGGGTTTTTGTTCAAGAACCATCAAGAATTCGTGAGATTAAGTTAGAGGAAGATGGAAGATACTAAGAAATTCTAAGGAAATCCATGAAACTAGAAGTTGGAAAAGTGTAGAGCACTTAAGGGGATTGTAAAAAATGATTTAATCCATAAGTTTCCTTGGCTATTTAAGTGTTTTCTTGACCTCCTACAACTCTTAACAACCTCCCTAAATGGTTCCCCCATCAAGGAAAAATCAAGAAGCCATTAAATCCCATTTATGCTCTAGTTTTAGCCAGGTAGGGATGGCATAGCTAGGGAGAGTTTTAAATTTTTTTCAAACCTATTTTTGAGTCATATACGATGAATGAATGTGAGGGGAAGCTTTGGAAAAAATTTAGGAAGCTTAGATAATAAGTTAGTCCTTTAGGTTCCATATTGTAACCTAAAGAAGCAACATGATGTTAGGCCCTTAGTTTTAATAATGTGATGACTCCAAGAGGCTTAAAAGGAGTCAAGAATAATATTTGAAAGTAAAGAATGAGGCCTAGAAATTATTTGAGGGATGTTGCTTCATTAGGTGCCATTATGGACCATAATAGAACCTATAGAGTAATCTAGTGTTTCACTAAGTTATGTAGTCTTAGAATATGTTTCATGAACCTAATTGGCTTCCATAAATTGTATCTAGGCCAAGGGAAACCATCTCCACCAATTTATGGGTGTGTGGCCGAAAGAGGAGGCTTAAATCCTAAAGGAAAAGTGTGTGGTTGTATACAAGGTAGCTCTCTCCACCTTCTCTCATGCATGGATGTGTGTTTAGCTTGTTTTAGAATATGTATATGTGTATTTTCAAGCTATGAAAAGTATGCTAGCATGCCTTTATATGTCATGATTCTTGATGCCATGTTATGCTTTGTAACAACCGGGAAAAAGAAAGAAAAAAAAGAAAAAAAAAAGAGAGAGAAAAAAAAAAGCTGAAAATTTTCTAAGTCTGCTAGCTACAGTCCGGTTATAGCGAATGTACCTATTCGCTATAGGGAGAAATGATCTAGCTATAGCGAGAATGTCTTCTCGCTATAGCGAGAATGCTTCTAGCTATAGCGAGTTCGAACACCCCACACAAAAACCAGGGAGTTGTTCGCCGTAGCGAACGCCATAGCGAAGGCAGAGGTCTGGGACAGACACGAGCTCGCCATAGCGATAGTTATGGCTCGCTATAGCGAGGGAAGTCTGGAAAAGCGAGAAAAAAGAGAATTTAACTTTTTAAAAGCCTCCCAACCTCTCCTTTCTTCTTCTAACCAACTCAAGCTCCCTCTAAGACAGAGAGAAAGGCGGAGGAGAGAGAGAGAAGCCTAGAGAAGCAAGGAAGAGCAAGAGAAAGGTAAGAGTTACATGATTTCTCTCCTTAGAATATTGTTCTTCTTCCTTTGCTATCTCTCCCTATGGTTTTGATTATGGAAGTAGTTAGGTTTTGAGCTTGGTTCAGAGGAGGGAGAGTGTAAAACCACTCTTGAGGGAGGTTAGAAGTCATGCAGTCTCTTTTCTTGATTTCCTTTCTTAAGAGCTTGAGAGAGGGAGAATAGTTGATGAGTTTCTAGTGAGAGAAAGAACCCTAGCTTGATATGCTTAGTAGGATTGCTAGAAAGAGATCCCTAGCTTTATGAATAAAGTGTTAAGAGAATAATTTCATGTTTCTTGTATGGTTAGGCTCAAGAGAAGCACTCCCATCTAGAGTTGGTTGTGAAAATCACAAGGGAGGAGACAAGTTGAATGGAAAAGTTGTGACTAGCCCATAAGGTAGCTCTCTCCACCTTCTCTCATGTATCTTTGTGTGCTTACATTGTCTTACTTGTGTGTATGTATGTTTTGAACCATGAGAAGTATGCTAGCATGATGATGCCTCATGTATTTCAATGATGTTTTATGTGATTGTTTGGGTTTGCTTGAGTATGGAAAAGCCAATAACCCTCTAGCCATGGTGAGGATGAGCCAAAAACCCTCAAGTTGGTTGAGACAAAGTAAAGAGTCTCCCAAAAGTGAGGTTGACTCCTAAAGAGTAAGGGTTGAGTCTAAGAACCTCTTAGAGAATGGGTGAGGCAAGTCCAAAATCCACAAGTGAGTGGGTGAGGCTAATCCATTTACTTGGCAAGCTTTTATATGTTATGTATGGCCTACTCACATGTTGAAAATGTTCCTTTTATATGTATGGCCAACTCAAATGTTGTAAATGCTTTTCTTATGATTTTATATGCCAACATGCCATGCATACATTGTGAGACTTGTTTGCATGCTTTGTGTGTGTGATTGAATGAGAGATGAGCTATTGAGATTCTTTGAATCTCACTTCCCCTCTCCACCATCCAAACATGCTAGGTGGACCAAGTGAGGCAAGAGATGGGAGCTACCAAGCTTGAAGCTAGGGAGATTGGTGAAGAAAGTGTAAAGAGTTTTTGTTACTATCATGTATTGAAGCTAGAGGATTGGCCCAGGGAGTTGTAAAAGAGCCTTTTTGTTACTATTTTATAGTTAAGTCAAGGAATGTAAATTAATGATGTATATGATGTAGCACCTATGAATGTTGATAAACCAATGTATTTATCACGTATATATGAGAATGAGACCATTTTGAATGAAGAAGCAAATTTTGTTATGAAAAGCATGATTTTAGTATTGGCCACATGAGTGTATAAGTGGCTGTGGGATAGTGAGTTTCTCCAATCTGGATTGTTGGACCCTTGAGTCATGTTTAATAGCCTATATGGATGCATTCCCACGTGCTCATAGGGCTTTAGAGGTAGAAGAGGCAAATTTGAAACTATGAAGCCTCATTTAACACATGAAAGTGGCCCTTTTGCACATGATGTCCAAGCTTGACCAAATGACCTCTTCTTGCTTTGGAATTTGACATGTGACTAGATCTTGTTTAGAGCTTTTTAAGAAGCTAAAGATAAAGTCATTTGGAGTTCTATAGAGTTTTCTATGATTTTTCAAAGTTGATATCAGAAATTCGGATTTCCAGAAATACTGTTCATTTGGTCAGTTTGGAGTTTGTGTCATCCGAGGGGTAAATGTAGTCCAATGGATACAAAATTTTATATGTAGGAACTAGATAGTCATAGTAACTTATAGGAACTAGAAGAACCTCATTTAGAGGTCTAGAGAGGAAGATATGAAATCTCGAAGTTCCAACCCAGAATCAGTCATCCTACCAGACCCGAGATATTTCATTGGTTTCCAGGAGTTTGGCTCGATGAACTGATCTGGAAATATTTTTTCTCTCTAGTTAACATCCACATATTTCCATAGTGATATCGTTTGCAAGCATTGGATTTTTGTGAAATTAGTTAGACATTTTCAAAGTTCATATCAGTAACTTGTGATAATAGCAGAGCCCCTCTGACCAGTAGATGATTTTGCATGTCAAACGCATTATATGTGAGACTTTATGAGTTGCATATATTTTTTCCATGAAGTAGACAGTCTAAGCTTTCTAGAGTGACCAAGAGACCATGTTTTTGATTTTTCTGTATTTAGTTATGAATTTCCAAACTTTGCCCAGAAATGAGGCCAAATCTGCCGAAAACGAATTTGCATGTCTCATATCCCTTTTTGCTTTCCATGAGTTTCAAGCATGTTTTTGGGATTGAAATAAGTTGTAATAGTGCAATTAAACATGAGAATGCATAGAAAGAGCTCACCTGGTCCATGTGACACTAAAGTGAATGTCTACCCATGCATGATGCCATGTGAGAAGAATATGAACCCAAAGAAAATGATCTCCCTTTTATGCTTCCCATATGTATATGAGCATGTAAGGCATGATGGGTATGAGCTAGAAATGAAGGTGTTACATGTTTTCAAATGACTACATGATATTTGTATGAGTTTGCTGGAGTGTACAGAGGTCAAGAACTCTTCCCTTTGGTGAGGATGAGCCAAAAACCCTTGAACTTGGTTGAGACAAAGTAAAGAGTCTCCCAAAAGTAAAGTGAGCTCTCAAGAGTATGGTTGAGTCCAAAGTGCTTAAAGAATGGGTAAGGCAAATTCAAAATCCATAAGGAGAAGTGTGAGGCCAATCCAAATACTTAATGAGCTCTTGATTGTCTTGTATGATTTGTTTATATGCCAAGCTTGCTTTTCAAATGTTCATGATTTCCATTTTTTCCATGCATGCATTTGTAAGGCTTGCTTTACATATATTATGTATGATTGAAAGAGAGATGAGCTATTGAGATTCTTTGAATCTCATCCCCTCATCTCCAATGATCTCACATACTAGGTGGACTAAGTGGATGTGCTAATGGGAGCCAACAACATTGAAGGAAGAAGATTGACATCCATGTGTTTAGCATTTACTTTTGAAAGCTATAATGAACCATAATGATGTATATTATTGTTGTAGATGGCTTGTAACCCTTGAGACATGTGTAATTATGTTATTATATAATGTAGGAATGAAAGCATGTATTATGTGAATAATAGGTTATGAATTGAGTATGTATGGCAAAGGTAGCTTCATGAATAGCTTGATAGAAATGTGCATAAGTGTGGGTTAAATGGCCAAAATGAGATGCATGAGGTTTAGGACCATTTGGGTAGCTCACACAAGTCTTAAATGTACTTTTATACTTGCCCAAAAAGTACCAAGACTAAGGAAAATCCATATGGCAACTTTGGTACCTTATATAAAGCCAAAATTGACCATAATGAAGCTCTATGTCACTTTTTGGCCAAATGAATTAGTCTTCACCTGAGATTTGGCATGCAATTAGGTCTCATTAAGAGCCTTTTGGAAAGCTAAAGATCATTATATTTGGAGGTCTATAGAATATTTGATGATTTTTCAAAATTGGCAATTTTCATGGTTTCTGGTTTGCTGCACTATTCATATGGTCCAAAATTGTTTTCTGTCACACAAGGCTCAAATGAGGTACAATTGCCATGAAATTTTACGCATAGAAACTAGACATTCATAGTGACTCATACCAACTAGAAGCACCTCATTTAACATCCACATCTTTCAATATTGGTATCATTTGCATGGATTGAATTTTTTTGGAATTAATTGGACATTTTCAAAGTTTTCTATAGAATTCTATAACAATTTTAGAATTCAGTCTCACCTTTGGACCATTTTGGATGTCAAACTCCCTTTGTGATGAATGTTATGCTTTAGACGTATTTTCATGTGAAGTAGACATCCATAACTTCCCAGAATGACCAAGATTGCATGGTTTCAATTTTTTTTAGATTTAGTTATGATTTTCCAAAGTTTGGTAAAAAAGAAGGCCAAATTTGGCCAAAATTAAATAGCCACTTTTTATGCTTCATTTTGGTTTTCTATGAGTTATGGGCATGATTTTGTGATACAAATGGATTGTATTGATGTAAATTAAATATGAGAATGAATAACAATGAGCTCACACAGTCCACGTGACACTGAATGAAATTTTTAGATACGACACAACGCTAAAATAATCATTATTTCCTTGCCTTTTTCATGAGAAACTTACATGATTCATAATATTATGTCATTTAAAGGCATGAGATGAGCTAGAATTTATAGTGTTACAGCAAAACCCATGAAATCTACATTAATCATAAGAGTCTTAAGTATATCTTCCAACTGTGGGATTTGAATTTAAGGTAGAGGAGATGGATGGAGCTATTGAAAGATTATGATTGTAATATTTTGGACCACCTTAATAAAGTTAATGTGGTTACCATGCATTGAGTAGAAAGTCAATTAGTAGATTTGCCCATATAGCCGAAGTCAAGAGGCCTATGGTGAAAATGTTTTAGAAACTTGATGAAAGTGGAATAAGGTTAAATATCACAAGATCCAGCACCTTATTAGCCTATGTTTAGCTCCATTCTAGCTTGGTGGATAAAATTAAGATTATGTAAGATCAAGATTCTTAAATGAAAAAAGTTATTGAAAAGATTATAAAGGCAAGCTATAAAAGTCTTTAATGGATTCTAAAGGCCTTTTGAGATGTGATCACAGGTTATGTTTGCTGAATATGGAAGACATGTAGATTATAGTGTTAGAAAAAGCTCATCACTCGACTTATACTTTCCACCCAAGTTTTAATAAAATATACTAAGATTTGAAGGAGTTGTATTGATGGAAAGGGATAAAAAAGGATGTGGCAGAGTTTGTATCTAAGTGCTTAGTGTGTCAACATGTAAAGGCTGAGCACTAAAAGCCAACATGTTTACTTCAAATTAAGATACTAAAATGGAAATTGGGAAGAATTACTATAGATTTTGTAATTGGATTACCTAAAACTATTAAGGGTTATAATTCGATATGGGTGATTATATAATACTTGACCAACTCCACCCATTTCTTGCCCGTGAAGACCATTTATAGTGTAACTTAATATGCTAAGTTTTACTTAAATGAGATTGTCATGGTGTACCAATATCCATTATCTTGGATCATATACCACAATTTATAGCTAAGTTCGAGAGGTTCTTTTAAGAATTACTCGAAACCTAATTAGATCTTAGCATTACCTTTCATCTTCAAATGGATGGCAGTCTAAATGTACAATTTAGATACTAGAAGATATTCTACATTTATATATCTTAGACCTTAGTTAGAGTTAGGATAAATACTTGCCATTGATGAAATTTGCTTACAATAACAATTATCAATCAAACATTTAGATGGCTCCTTTTAAAGCATTGTATGGTAGGCATTGTAGGTCGTTAATCGGGTGGTTTAAAGTGGATGAGTCAAAAGATTAAGCTTGGGCCTAGTTCAGGAGTTAGTGCCCCAAGGTAAAGTTGATCCATGAAAGGCTACTAACTACTTAGAGTAGACAAAAGTCTTATGCAATCATAAGAGATAAGATCTAGAATTTGTAATTAGAGACTTTGTGTTCCCACATGTATCACCGATAAAGGTGTTTTGAGTTTCAATAAGAAAAGGAAGCTAAGCCCTAGGTACCTTTGGCCATTTAAGATTCTTGAAAGAGTAGGAAACATAGCTTATCATTTGGCTCTTTCACTGGACTTTGCAAATGTTTATTCTATCTTTCATATATCAATACTTCAGAAGCATCTACTTAATCCTTCTCACATGCTTCAATTGCAAACGATACAGTTGGATGAGTAGTTTTCTTATGAAGAGCAACCCATGGCTATAGTCAATAGATAGTCAAGAGATTAAGGAACAAAGATATAGCTTCGGTAATACTAGAGAGGCTTATTCAATTGTAAGAGAAGTATTTGTGTTATTTTGATATTACATGTTTTATGTTGACTTTAGTAATGGGTAATTCATTTTTTTAATTTTTTTGTTTTTATTTTTCTTTTGATTCATTATTTTAATTTTTAGTTATCGAAATGCCATTTTAGTGGATTTATTTTCTATTTTTTTAAATAACTTGCTGGATGGGGATCTAGTTAGGACCTTATGGCTGTTAGCAGAGATAATGGCCTAGGTGCACTTAGAACGAGATTATGATTTTGTGATAACTCTATTATGTGATGTATCTAGTGTAACGATTTAAGATGTTAGATATATATTGTGAATGTACTAAGATGTGATATATTTAGTGCAATGACAAGAGATATAATGTTGTGGTTTAATGGTGTAAAGGTATCTGGTGGTTTGGTTCCTTCATATGATATGCCTTACCATGATATTTTCCTATTATTTTGAACCTTTAGTTTTCATTTGAGAATTTTTTGCTTATTAAACAATTGCCTTTCATTCTAGCTATAAAATTATAATATTATTTAGATTATTTATTAACTACTCAATTTTTCAAAAAAAAAAAAAGAAAATCAAATATGCGCTTATTTCCTTTTCGCGCACTTTGTTATTATGCGCTTGTTAAGCTAATAGTAGGCTTATTTTTTTCTTTTATTATTTTACAAACCAACAAGCATGATAGTGAAGTGATCTAGGAGCTTGTATGCTACCATATATCTAAAGTATGTGATCAACTTCATGCAATGGTGTTAGAATCCTTGAGGTAGTGGTAGATAGGTGTAAAAGTATTTTGGGAGTGACATGTGTTGTGTCATTTGTGGAGCCCATTATGGCTACTTTGAATATGTGCATATATTGTTCATAGTTTCCTAGTGAAGTATTTTGTTAAATGTAACTTATTATTGGTACTAGTGCTAAATTGAATTGTTGTCCAAGTTCAGATGTCTAATTTTTTGGGGAGATGTTGCTAAATTTCCAACAATCCTAAGTGAACAATTTGAATTAATGCATATTTCCAAAACATGTGGGTTGTATGTGCTTGCTTAGTATGTGGTATTATAGTTGAGTTTGAATCTTTAAGGCTTATTAGGCTAAGCTAATCACTAGATTAGTTTAGTCTATGTGCTAGTCATGGCTTAGAAATTGGGTTGTGACAACCTCATTCTATTTAGACTAAAATGGCTTTTTTCCTTTTTTTTTTTTTGGGGGAAAAAGAGGTAATTAGGTTCTTCCCATACTTGTTTTGCACCACTTAGCCCAATTACTTTACAAGATAAAAGTATTTTTGTAATTGTTCTTTGTCAATGGAAAATGCTAATATGAAAAGTTTTTAAAAAAAATCAAGAACCTATAATGGCATATGCATTGAAGTTTTATTGTTTCCAAAAATAGAACCAATGCTTATATCTATTTTTCTATCAATCACATTCTTTAAAATTTGTTATGCTACAAAAGGAATGAATGCAAAAATTAAAGGATGCTGAAAGGACAACATGAGCAAATCATGCCAAATTTGTCTTCTATATAAAAGAAAATGATGCCAAATTCCACTCTCTCATATATTGTCAAATCAACCTATTCATGAAGAGAGCTAACTTTCACTTTATTCCTCTTAGTGAGTGGGCTAAATTAGACTTTGTTAGAATCTAGGTATGTATTCTTGAACTTTCACAAGATCAATTAAGGGCAATAAGACCTCGACAAGATCTAGGTATGTGAATTTTGATAAAACCTAAATACATACTCTTGAACTTTGGTAAGGCATAAATAAGGGTGTTTGGTACTTAAACTTTTGACAAGGTCTAGGTACATAAACCTTGACAAGTATGCATTCTTAAACTTCAACAAGATCCAAGCCCATACATGTTCTTGAACTTTGCAAGCACTCAAGTATAGGTGCCTGGCCTTTGGTAGGACTTGAACTTTAACTTTGAAAGCATCCAGGCACATTAACCTTTACGATATGCATTCCTAGACTTTTATAGGATCCAAGTATGCAAACTCTCATAGGACCTAGATATGTATTCTTCAATTTTGAAAAGACTTAAATAAGGGTGTCTAGACTTTGGCAAGACTCAAGTAATGTACATGAACCTTGAAAGATGTATGTCCTTAAACTTCAACAAGACACTATGAACTTTCATAAGACTTGGATATGTGTTCTTGAACTTTGGCAATAGGTATTTGTTCATTAACAAAATCTAGGTCTATGAACCTTGATAGGTAAACATTCCTAGACTTTCACAAGATCCAAGCATATACATGTTCTTGAACTTTAACAGTGTTCAAGTAAGGGTGATTGGGTGCCTAAACTTAAACAGGATTTAGATAAATATACTTGAACTTAAACATCAAATGCATCCAGGCATATGAACATTTAGGAGTATGCATTCTTAGACTTCTATAGGATCCAGGTATATAAACTCTTATATGACCTAGATACATATTCTTGAACTTTGACAAGACTTAGGTAAAGGTGCTTGGATTTAGCAAGACTTAGGTAATGTATATGAACCTAGATATGTGTTCATGAACTTTGACAAGACTCAACTAGGGGTGCCTGTATTTTGGCAACAGGTATCCGTTCATAGACTTTTATAGGATCCAGGTACATGAACTTTGATAAGTTTTACAAGTGACTGGTTTTATAGGACCTAGGTAAGGGTGCTTGGATTTTGGCAAAACTCAACTTTAGCAAGACTTAAGTAAAGGTGTTACTAAAGTACTTGAACTTAAACTATGACAAGATCCAAGTAAATGAAACTTGACAAGTATGTGTAACATGCTTTTATAGGATCCAAGTATGCAAGCTTTGATAGAACTTAGATATATTTTCTTGAACTTTGACATGACTTAAGGGAAAAGGACTTTGGCAAGACTTAGGTAATTGTACTTGAACATAAACTTTGACATGATATAGGTACCTTGAAAGATATTCTTAGACTTCTACAAGATCCAAGAGTGTGAATTTTGATAAGACTTAGATGTGTATTTTAAACTTTAACAAAACTTCTACAAGAATCAAGTACGTATACTTTAAGATAAATTTTGACATGATACAAGTACATGATCCTTGTAGGTATATGTCTTTAGACTTCTACAAAATTCAAGTACGTGAACTCTAACAAGACCTACAACTAATTAGTTAACAAATGTTTTCTCTACCAATAAGTTATTGAGGAATAATGAAAAATTAGATCTCAAAGTTTTCCTTGTTTGTCATGAATATGAGCTTGAAGTTTTATGAATTTGAAGTTTCCTTTGTAATCCATAAAATTTTTTCTTTATAGTGACTTTCATGCCTTATTTCATAAGAAATCTTAAGCTTTTCATTATATTAATTCCATTCATTTAATATCCCTTTAATTTATGCTCTTAAACTTTGATAGAGTAAGGGAGAATGGGCTTTGGTAAGAAATTTTGATAGAAACACATTCCTAGACTTCAATGAGATATGTATTCTGGAACTTTGACATGATTCAACTAAGACTTTGATAGGATCAATGTACATGAACTTTAACAAGACTTATATATGTTTTTTTTAAACTTTGATAAAACTAAGGGTTCTTAGACTTTATCAAGAATGAGGTAAGGTTATTTGAATGTAAAATTTGACATGATATAAGTACAAGATATGTACGCATTCATAGGCTTCTGCAAGATCTAGTATGTGAACTTTAATAAGACCTATAACTAGCTAGTTAACAGTCATCCACTTTACCAATGAGTTATGAAGAAATAATGAAGAATTAGATTTCAATTCTTGTTTTCAATCCCCAACTAATATGAGCTCGAAGATTCCATTAAGACTTGTGGAACTTCTTTATTAGCTAGACTCAAGTAAGTGTACTTGAACTTAAACTTTAACAAAATCCAAGTAGACAAACCTTGATAGGTATATGTTCTTAGACTTATACAAGATCCAAGAATACAAACTATGCCAGAACCTAGATACATGTTCTTAAACATTCACAGCACAAGTAAGTATACTTGAACTTAACTTTAATAAGATCTAGGTACATACCTTGAAAAGTATGCATTCCTATACTTTTACAAGATCCAAGTAAGAAAACTTTCGCAAGTACATGTTCTTAGACTTCTGTATGATACATGTTCCTAAACATTGACTGGACTTAACTAAGACTTAAGTATGCTTTGATAAGATCTAGGTATATGAACTTTGATAAGACTTAGATATATGTGTTTTTTTTAAAACTTTAACATGATATAGGTACATAAACCTTAATAAGTATGCATTTATTATAGGATCTAGATATGCAAAATTTAATATGATCTAGTAGTTAGTTAATAGTCATCCACTCTACCGTTGAGTGATAGAGCAGCAAAAAAAAAAAAAAAACAACATTTTAATTCTTGTTTCCAACCTATCATTAATATGAGCTTGAAGTTTCCATCATAACTTGTGAAACCTTTTTTCACGAGCATAGAGCAAGGGTGCCTAGACATTGACTAGATTTAGGTAAGTGTACTTGAACTCGAACTTTGATAGAATCCAAGTACATGAACCTTGATAGGCATGCATTCCTAGACTACATGATCTAGGTACACGAACTATGTCAGGACCTAGTACGAGTCCTTCAATATTGACAGCATAAGTAAGTGTATTTGAACTTAACTTCAACAAGATCTAGGCATATAAACCTTGAAAATGTGCATTCTTAGACTTTTACAAGATCCAGGTATGCAAACTTTGACATGACTTAGATGTTCTTTGTAGTGGCTCTATTTCATGCTTGATTTCATAGGGAACATCAAACTACCTTTATTACTCCACCCATATAATAATTCATTTAGTACACCTTTCATTTGTGTTCTTGAAAAGGAATCTAGACTTTGGCAAGCCTTAAGTATACTTGAACTTAACATTGATAGGATCTAAGTACATGAATTTTGACAAGTATGCAATCTTAATCTTCAACAAGATTCTTGTAATTGAACTTAAACTATGATAGAATCCAAGTAAATGAACCTTGACATTGACAAGTATGCATTCTCATACTTGTATAGGATCTAAGTATACAAACTTTGACAGAACTTAGATACATGTTCTTAAACTTACATAGGATGCAAGTAAGAGTAAGGGTGCTTGGACTTCAACAAAACTTAGGCCAGTGTACATGAACTAAAACTTTGACCGAATCCAAGTACATGAACCTAAACAAGTATGCATTGCTAGACTTTTGCATGTTCTTGAACTTTAGCAAGACTCAATACTTGCCTACATTTTGGCAAGGTACATGTTAGTGTACTTGAACTTAAACTTTGACAAGTTCCAAGTAAATGACTTTTGATAAGATCTAGATAGGTGTTCCTTAATGACAAGACTTTAGGGTAAAGGTGCATGAACATTAGCAAGACTCAAATAAGTGTACTTGAACTCAATCTTAAACTTTGAGTTCCTAAACTTTGATAGGATCTAGGCATATGAACTTTCATAGGACCTAAATAAGTGTTCTTAAACTTTAATAGAACTCAAATAAGAGTGCTTAGACTTTGGCAAGACTCAAGTTATATTTGAATTCAAACTTTAATAGGAGCATGACACATGAACTTTAATAAGTATGTGTTCCTAGATTTTTATAGGATTTAGCTAAGTGAACTTTTATAGGACGTAAATATATGTTCTTGAACATTTTTTAGACTTAAGAGTACTTCCACTTCCACAATATTCAAGTACCTATAAGGCGTAACAGTTAGCAGATCTTCAAATGATCATAAATTTCTATGAGAGGTGCCAATAAGAATATTAATGATATTAAAAAAAAAGCCATGTAACCACTAGACACTATTAATATAGGTTGAAAAACACAAACACAAGCAATCATCCTATACCATTCTTATTAGTAATATTCTTAAGTAATGTAAGCATTGACAACATCCTTAGAATCATATAAGGTATCGTAGTCCACAATGATTCTTTAAACTATAGCCATTGAAAAAGTACAACAAGAATTTGCTTACAAATGTAATCATAATTAGTTAATATTTCACTCTTATATTATAAAAAATAGTTTATATACATCATTATAATTTACTATAAAATATCTACTAAAAATTAATCTTTTAATTGAATAACTACAAATTTTACTGACAAATTTGTAACTTTACTTTAATAATTTTCATATAGTATTAGTTTGGGATCAAGTTGCATATATAAAAGACTAGCCACCTAAGGATCAGGTGATCTCTTTTAGTTAATGTTACTTAAGACTTAATGTTTTTATTTCAATAAAAAATTTAATACAATGTTTTGTTTTTGGTATTATAAATTTTAGATATCTATCCTAATAGTGTCTAAGAATTGTTAGTGTCTAGGTCCCAAACAATACATATAAATATATAACAAATTACTTTTATTACTAGATAATAAAAGTAATATTAACTTCTTGACAAGAGAAAGTTATTAATATATATTGTACTCCAATTTTCTATTTGATTAGACTTAGGTATAGTTGTTTATATGTTTACTTTCAAGCTCCTCAATTAAAGCATGACAAGTGATAGTTCTCCAATAATTAGGGAACCATACAATTGTTTACAAAAACAATACACTTGTTATATTTTAATTGAAAAGTATGATAATAAAAATATAAGGAATTATATATAAGTTTTTTTTTCCTTTCCACCTTCCCAAAAATATGGAAATGGAAAATAAAAAATAAAAGGCAAGAGCAAATAGTGATGTGCGATGTGCTATCCATAAGTAATATATAATGCACTCTTCAAATAAATCAAGTTATAGATATAAAAATAATATGCATAATAGTATAAATGTTTAAATATTGTGGTTCACAAAATTAATTAAGACAATTGGATTGAGAACCAAATTAGGGTACAACATTTCAAAAATTATAGATATCTCAAAGGAAAAAAAACTTATATATAATATCTTATATTTTTATTATTAGGTTTTCTAATGAAAGCATGATAAGTGTATGATTTTTTAATTAAATTATACACTTATCATATTTTATCAAAAAATCATTTAGTTATTATATTTTAATAGAAAATTTTAATAGTAAAAATATAAGAAATTGTATATAAATTTAATCCTATTGCAAAACTTCCATGCTTACAATATTTCAAACATCAAAGATTTGAGGAGACTCTTAATGAGATTCAATTAGTCAACTCCACAAGTATGTTGAATGCACAAGGATTAAATCTTAATTTTTGAGAAGAGCATATTTATTAAATCAAAACTAAAGAGAAATATTATCCAAAAAAGAAGATTGAGTATAATAACTTGAATTCACTTTGAAGTACAAGAGTGTTGTAAAATGAGTAGAGTTTGATCAAGCTTTGACAAGTTGAATTTTAGAAATCCCCGGTTGTGTGTGTCATTAAGTCCTTAAATATTTCATAGAGCAAAAAAATGAAAATTAGAAAAACTGATTGCTCTTTCATTCAATCTAAACTAACAAGCAACCTAAAATAATGAACTGAAGTTCATTTTAGGATAAAAATGCTAAAATGCAAAAATGATGAGAAGAAAAAGGGTAGGGGTTCTCAGTACTCATGCTTAATTATCTTTAACCTCAATGGTATCGCAAGTTCTTTTAAAAGTCCCTACATGGTGTTGCTTCAATCTCCTTTTAAAAGTCTTGATTTGAAGTAAAACAAGGAATAGGAAAGTTCTTTTATGAAATAAAGCTAAAGTTTTTGCTTTGGTTTTGCTTTTGTCATTTGTTTTACAACATGCATATAGACTTTTAGTCAGCTCAAGCAAGTGCCTTAATTACTACACCACTTCATCTATAGATCTCTTCTTTTGTGAGTTCACTTGTGGGGGATGTCTTATTATGACGTCTAGTTTCTCTATAAACGTATAAAACTCATCGAATATAAAAAGAAGTTCCCCCATTAGCAGGATTTGAGGTCAAATAAAATTAAAGTAATAATCTAAACATCAAATAATGAGGATCTAAGGCCAGAGGTACCTTAAAAATAAAGCCAGAATAACCAGACAAAATTTAACGAAAATGTAATGACATTTTTGTAATTTCGAACACTTTTTAGAAAACGCAAATGAAGAATTTTTAAATAGAAAAAAATGAGTTTCCTAGGGTTCTCAGGTCCTAAAAACTATAGGAACTTCCAGAATAGTTAAAAACCTTCAGTTAACATTTTATAACATCAGTTGACTTGAACTTTGACTTTTTCGTTTGGGAAGGTTTTAGATCTAATTTGAGTGATTCCAAAAGTGTTTTATAAGTTAGAGAATCTAAATTTTATGATAAAAAAAGATGATTTTCAAAAAGGAATTGAAATGAGCCTAAAACAAAAAGGACAAAAAATGGGACATGGATGGAATTTTTAAAATGGATATTTACAAAGTGTAACTTTATATATATATATATATATATCATGCTCCTTTTTCTCACTCACTTAACTGACATATGCTTTGCCTAAAAATAGAAAGGAGACCAGCTCTAAGAGGCATCCAAGGGAGGAGTAAAGAAGGAGGGAAAAAACTTGCAAAAAGGTAAGAAAAGTGTAAGATTTCTTAGTTCCTCCTTTACAAAAGATGTTTTCCTCCTTCTCCTCTTTTTTTCTATAGTTTCCATGAATGATTTAGGACTATTTTGGGTCTGGTTCAAAGGGAGAAGATTAGAATTTGAAGGAGAAGCTTGTTGCAAAGGAAAGAGATCTTGAAAAGACTAAGAAACAAGGTAAATTCCATAAACTTTCTTGCTTCTTTCTTATTGTTTCTCCATGCACAATTTCATCCAGCCAAGAGCCCACTATTTAGGGGATGAATTCTAACCAAGCCAAGGGAGAAACATAGGTTTTGAAGTGTGAGGAACAAGATTATGCAATGAAATTCAATTAAGGTGCGAAATCAAGTTAGCAAAGTTAAAGATTTAGTCACACCTTAATGGGTAGAAGACTTTCCAATGATAATTTAGATTGTGTAATAGTATGAATGAGTTCCCAAGACACCTAAAAAGTCTCTCAAGTGGCAATTCCCTAAAAGAAATGAAGGCAACTCCATGAATGCTTCAAGCCTCTATAATTTCAGCCAAGGGAGGTCTGACTACCTATGGAGTGTTTTAATTTATTCTAAGGCTAGAATGAGACTAAATATGATAGGAGAATACCAAAGGAATTTTAAAAAAATTTAGAAGCCTTGAAATATGAGATGAAGGTGTAGGTTGTAACGAACAGTAGAAAATGTAATGAATGTAAATATCATAAAACGACAAAATAACCCGTATAAAAGTAGGACTTTTGAAATGAGCTAGAAAATATCCCAAAAGAATTAGGTAGAGTCCTAGACTTCTAAAAATGATAATTACAGGTGCAGACAAAAAGAAAAATAGAGCTAGGATGGAGAAACAAAATTGTTACGAAATTTGATAAAATGTAATGACATTTTCGTAAATACGCAGAATTTTTGAAAAACTCATAGGAAGGCTTTTTAAATGAAATTTTTAAGTTGTCCAGTATTCTCAGAGACCTCAAAAACTATGGGAAGCCCTAGGACTGGTAAAGCCTATCCAGTGTACTTTTTCTAATGGTAGTGAGTTTGAACTTTAACAGATTCGTTCGGAAAGGTTTTAACTCCGATTTAAGTGATTCCAAAGATGTTTTATTAAATTGGGAATCTAAATTTTATGATAAAAAAGACGATTCTAAAAAAGAAGCTAAAATGAAGCCAAAATAAAATACCATTATAGAAAGGGCAAAATTGAAAAGAATTACTAATGGAAGCTTTTTAAATTGTCTTAAATCTCTGCTTATATTCATGCCACCTCCTCCCCTCCTCTAAATTGACATATTTTCTACCTCAAACTAAATAAAGAAGCAGCCTTTTTGTGTGTGACACCATAACATCTAGATCATACCCAACATGCCCTCTAGCCCATATGGGCAATGCGGAACTCACAAGGGAGACACTTTCTCTACCTTATGCTTACTTTCTCTATGGCACTATGTGTGGGTAGAGCTCCACTTAGAAGTAACATAGACCGGTTGAGCTCTCTCTATGCTTCCTCATGCTCAATTGCACTATTGAGACTTATTTCAATCCCAACTATATGCTTCAAACTTGTGGAAAGCAAAAAGGGATTGGAGACATGCATTTTCGCTATGGGCAGATTTTGCTCCTTTTCTGGGCTAACTTTGGAAATTCATAACTAAATGCAGAAAAATCGTATCTGCACGATCTGGATCATTCTAGAAAGCTTGAGACGTCTAATTCATACTAAAAATCCTTAGAAGTCTCAATCTCTCACTCATTCTGCGTTTGACATCGAAATAGTTCACTGGTCAGAGGGGCTTCTTTGCTGTCACAGTTTACTGATATGGACTTTGAAAATGTCTAACTAATTCCAAAAAAATCCAATGCTCATAAACTCTATCTCTATGGAAATATGTGGATGTTAGCTAGAGGATAAAAATATCTCCAGATCAGTCCACCAAGCCAATTCCCCGGAAACCGATGAAACAGTACCTCGGGTCTGATTAGGGGTCTGATTCTGGGCAGGAACTTCGAAATTGCATAACTTCCTCTCTGGCCTCTAAATGAGGTGCTTCCAGTTCCTACAAGTCACTGTGACCATCTAGTTTCTGTGTATAAAATTTCGTAGCCATTGGACTACGTTTGCCCCTCGGATGACATGATTTCCAAACTGACCAAATGAATAGTGATTTTCTGAAATCCGAATTTCTGATGTCAACTTTGAATGCTCGTAGAAAATGCTATAGACCTCTAAATGACATGAACTCTAGCTTCCCAGAAAGCTCTAAACATACTCTAGTTCCATGTCAAATCTCATGGCTAGAAGAGGTCATATGGCTATTCCATGACATCATGTGCAAAGAGGCCCTTTCTTGGCCAAAAGTGTGGCTAATGGGGTCCAATCTTAAGTTTTCTACTTCTATGACTCTTTGAGCACATGAGAAAGCATCTATAGGAGCTATCAATCATGCCTCAAGTGTCTAACTCAGATTGGGGAAACTCACTACCCCATGCCCACTTATGCACCCATATGTACTAGGCTATCATGAGCATTTCATATCAAAATCTACTTTCTCATTCATCATAACCCTCATTCTCATACATACATCATTCATACATGGTCTTACAACATTTATAAATGTTACATCATATACAACATTTACATCTCATAGCTCATGTACAATGTATTACAAAACTTTACATTCTTCTTCATCTTTATCCCTAGCCTCATGCTTGGTGGTGATTGCTCCCATCTCTAATCTCACTCCGTCCACCTGGCATGGTTGGATGGTGGAGAGGGAGGGTGAGATTCGGAGAATCTCAGTAGTTCAACTCTCATTCAAACATACATATATTGCATGCAACAAGTCTCATTATGCATGTATGGCATGTTAGCATATAAAACATGCTAAAAAACATTTAAAACATGTGAAATGGCCATGGATAACATTCAAGAGTTCATTGAGTACTTGGATCGGCCTCACCCCTTGCCTTATGGCTTTTGGATTTGCCTTCCCATACTTTAGAGGTACTTAGACTCACCCTTACTCTTTGGGAGTCAACCTCATTTTGGGAGACATGGCTCAACCAACTTAGGGCTTCGGCTCATCCTTACCTCGGCTATAGGGTTATTGGCTTTTCCATTTCCTCAAGCAAACCAAACAATCATTTAAAACGTCATCTCAATCATACATATAATCATTCTAACACACTTCTCATAGCTCATATCATTCATACACACAAGCAAGACAATGTAAACACACAATTATGCATGAGAGAAAGTGGAGAGAACTACCTTTGTCGACTATCTACTACTTGCTCTGCCAATGGTCTCCTCCCTTGTTGGTTTCACAACAACTTCTAGATGGGAGAGTTCCTCTTGAGCCTAACCACACAAAAGCATGGAATTAATACCTTATACTCAATTCTTAAACTAGGGATCACTTCTAATCAGCTCTACTGAGCTTCTCACTCTAGGTCTTTCCTCACTCTAAGGCCCATGAGCTATCCCTCTCTTTTCTCAACTCTTAAGAAAGGGGAAAAGCAAGAAAGAGAAGACTATCTACTTCTAATCTCTCTCAAGAATGGTTTCCCACTCTCTCTCCTCTGAACCAGACTCAAGACCTAGCCATTTTCGACCATTGAAACCGTAGGAAAGAGGGGAAAAGGGGAGAAGGGCAACTTATTAAGAGGAAGCTATGAAAATTCATACCTTTCTTGTGCTTTCCTCTTCTCTTCAGCTTCTTACTCTCTCCTCCGCCCTTTTCTCTCTCCTAAGATGAGTTAGAGTCGGTTAGAAGAAGAAAGAAGAGATTTGGAAGCTTTTAAAAAGTCGAATTCTCTTTTTCTCGCTTTTCTGGACCGCTCTCGCTATAGCGAGTTAGTGACCTCGCTACGGCGAGCTCGTGTCTGTTCCAGACCTCTGCCTTCGCTATGGCATCGCTACGGCAAGATCGTGTTTGTTCCAGACCTCTGCCTTCGCTATAGCGCCGCTATGGCGAGCAACTCCCTGGTCTCTATATGGAATGCCATACTCGTTATAGCTAGGAACAATTTCGCTACGGCGAGCAACTCACTGGTCTCTATATGGAATGCTGCACTCGCTATAGCTAGGAACATATTCGCTACGGCAAAGAGGCATTCTCGCTATGGCGATTCCATATCTCGCTATGGCGAGAAGACTTAGAAAATTCTCAGCTCTTCGAAAATTTTCCAGCTTCTCTTTTCCTTTCCTTTTTCTTTTCTCATTTCTTTTCTATTTTCTTGGCTGTTACATTCTACCCTCCTTAAAAAAAATTTCGTCCCCGAAATTTAAACAATATACCTCATGGGAAGAGTTCTGGATGTTTCTTCCTCATATCCTCCTCCAATTCCCATGTGGCTTCTTCGGGTGACAAACCCTTCCAAACCACTTTCACCAACGGTATCGTCTTATGTCGTAACTGCTTGAGTCTAGCATCCACGATCCGTTCTGGCGATACTATATAAGATAGATTCTCCTGTAACTGCACATTCTCATATTCTATGACATGTGAGGGGTCGGGCTGGTACTTTTTCAGTTGGGAGACATGGAAGACATTATGAACTTGGCTTATATTTGGAGGAAGAGCTAGTCTGTATGCCACAGGTCCTACTTTATCTAGAATCTGGAAAGGACCTATGTACTTGGGACTGAGCTTCTTACTTTTAATGGATCGACCTATTCCTGTGGATGGAGTTATCTTAATAAAAACATGGTCTCCAACCTCAAACTCTAACGGCCGCCTACGCTTATCTGCATAGCTTTTCTGTCTACTCTGGGCCGTCAAAAGTTTCCTTCTGATAGTTTCTATCTGTCTAGAGGTCTGATCCACCAATTCTGGGCCTATAAGGCTCCGCTCTCCTAGCTCAACCCAACACATTGGGGACCTACACTTCCTCCCATACAATGCCTCATACGGTGCCATCTGTATGCTAGCATGATAACTATTATTATAGGCAAACTCCGCTAAAGGCAAGTATGTGTCCCAGTTCCCTTTCATTTCTAGCACACATGCCCTCAACATGTCCTCTAGGGTTTGGATGGTTCTTTCTGTCTGTCCATCCGTCTGAGGGTGGTAGGCTGTGCTAAATCTAAGTCTGGTACCTAGAGCATCTTGTAATGATCTCCAGAAATTCGATGTGAATCTGGGATCTCTATCTGAGACTATGCTCTTAGGCACACCATGCAGTCTAACTATCTCCTTGATGTACAGCTGGGCTAACTTATCTAGGGTATAAGTGGCTTTCATAGGTAAAAAGTGTGCTGACTTTGTTAACCTATCCACTATTACCCATACTGCATCATAGCTCGATAATGTCCTGGGCAAACCCATAACAAAATCCATAGCTATGCTATCCCACTTCCACTCTGGGATATCTAGAGGCTGAAGTAACCCTGCTGGTTTCTGATGCTCTATTTTCACTTTTTGACATACTAAACATCGGGAGACATAGTCTGCTATGTCTGCTTTCATTCCGGGCCACCAGAACAATCTTTTCAGATCCTTGTATATCTTATTGCTACCCGGATGAATGGTATACTTACTCTTATGTGCCTCATCTAGGATTTTCTCCTTGATCTCAGTGTTCCTAGGCACATACAGCCTATCCCTGTACCTCATTATATCATCCTCAGACAGATTAAACTCCTGAACATTTCCTTGGGTCATCTGGGTTCTAACTTTCCTTACATAGTCATCTACTTGCTGAGCTTTTCTTATCTGATCTCTCAGGTCACTTTCTATTCGGGTCTCACTCATTAATAACTTTTCCGAACACACCCTGCAGGAGAGACTCATGTCTCTGAACCTCTCAATCAATTCTTGCTCTCGGATCATCATACAGGCCACGTGTATGAATTTTCTACTTAGGGCATCAGCTACCACATTAGCCTTACCTGGATAGTATTTCAATGTAAATTCATAATCTTTCAAGAATTCTAACCATCTTCTTTGCCTCATATTGAGCTCTTTCTGCTCAAACAGGTACTTAAGACTCTTGTGGTCGCTATACACTTCTATTGCTGCCCCATATAAGTAGTGTCTCCATATCTTTAAAGTGAATACCACTGCGGCTAACTCTAGGTCGTGTGTGGGGTAGTTTTCCTCATGAGGTTTTAACTGTCTGGAAGCATAAGCTACCACCTGGCCTTTCTGCATAAGTACGCATCCTAACCCTTTCTTAGAGGCATCACTATACACTGTAAAACTCTCTCTCGGGTCAGGGAGTACTAAAACTAGTGCCGTGGTCAGCTTGTGCTTCAACTCTTGAAAACTACTCTCACATTTCTCATTCCACACAAACGACACACTCTTTCTCGTAAGCCGGGTCAAAGGCATTGCTATTTGAGAAAAGCCCTGAATGAACCTTCTATAGTACCCTGCTAAACCTAGGAAGCTCCTGATCTCTGTCACTATCCTAGGTCTCTCCCACTGCAATACTGCCTCTACTTTATGGGGATCTACTGCGACCCCTGCCTGGGAGATCACATGACCCAGAAACTGAACTTCAGTGAGCCAGAAATCACATTTACTAAGTTTAGCGTACAACTGTCTTTCTCTTAAGGTCTCCAAGACTAATCTCAAATGCTGCTCATGTTCCTCTCCACTTTTCGAGTAGATGAGGATGTCATCTATGAAGACTACTACAAACCTATCTAAATATGGCCTGAAAATTCTATTCATGTAATCCATAAAAACTGCAGGTGCATTCGTTAACCCGAAGGGCATAACTAGGAATTCATAATGCCCGTATCTGGTTCTAAAAGCTGTCTTGGGAATATCATTCGCCTTTACTCTGAGCTGGTGATATCCCGACCTGAGGTCTATCTTAGAGAACACTGACGCTCCTGCTAACTGATCTAGGAGGTCATCTATGCGAGGGAGAGGGTACTTGTTCTTAATGGTAATCTTATTGAGTTCCCTGTAGTCTATACATAATCTAAGGCTCCCGTCTTTCTTCTTTACAAATAGAACTGGGGCTCCCCATGGTGAGACACTAGGTCTGATGAAACCCTTTTCTAAGAGTTCCTCTATCTGCTTCTTAAGCTCTGCTAGCTCTGTGGGGGCATTTTATAAGGGGCCTTAGACACTGGACTTGCCCCAGGTACAATTTCTATGGGAAACTCGACCTCTCTCTCTGGGGGCAATCCACTCATCTCTTTAGGGAATACTTTTGGGAATTCCCTTACTACTGGGATCTCATCTATACCCTCTTCTACCTCAGCCTGTACTGAGAAAAAGACCAAATACCCCTGACAACCATGTCCTAGAGATCTCTCTGCTTGGGAAGTGGTCATGACAGACAACTCAGCCCTATTACTAGGCACAGTCCCACATTCAGGTAAAGTAACACATCTGTGGCTACAATCTAGTGTGGCATTATTGGTAGACATCCAATTCATACCAATGATCACATCTATTTCAATGAAGGGCATGCATATCAAATCAAGGGTGGTCAGGCAATGATTAAACTGGATCACACAATTCAAGCAAGCATGGGAAGTGATGGCTCGGTTTCCAGTAGGGGTAGATACATGCAACTCATATGGCAATGTATGCATACTCAGACCCGACCTCTTAACACAGTCATATGATATGAAAGAATGGCTAGCGCCCGAATCAAATAAGGCAGTTACTGAAAAATCATTTATCTTAATAATACCTTGAATCAGACTCGGGGATTGACTAGCCTCTTGCTGTGATAGGGCAAAAACTCTACCCTGGGTCTGTGGTCTGGGAGGTGGAGCCATCTCTCTCTGCTGTGTGATCGGTACTGGGGCCTGTGGGGGAGCTTGCATGCAATCTCTGGCTATGTGCCCCGGCCTGCCACATCGATAGCATACATTCTGCCCCGCATAACACGGCCTGGTACCGTGATTCCTGCCACATTGGGGACATATGAGAGGTGGAGCGCTGCCTCTACTAGACTGAGTCTTCTTCTTCTTCCCTCTTTGGTTCCACTGACTCTTTCCACCTCTACGGCTTGTCACTGCCGGCTGGGAACCATCTCTAGACCTCTTAGGCTCAGGGAGGGGAAGTAATGGTCTAGCGCTGGAGGTAGGTTGCATCATCCTGAGATTTGTCTCTGTTACTCTGCATACTTCTACTAGGGTATGAAAGTGCCTGATTCTCTGGGGCACTACCCTGTCTCTGATCTCAGGGAGCAAACCCTTCTCTAGCCTATCTGCCCTCCATTTCTCATCATCATGTCTCTGTAGGTATAAGGAATATCTAGAGAGCTCGATAAACTTGGCTACATATTGGTCCACGGACATCCCCGGTATCTGTCTCAGCAGAATAAACTCTGACTCCTTCTCATCTCTTATGGAGTCGGGGAAATACTTCTCGTGGAATGCCTCGAGGAATGCCTCCCACGTGATCGGGACGTTCCTCGCTCTCAGTATCGGTTCAGTACCCTTCCACCAATATATTGCTTCTTTTCTTAACTGGAAAGCCGCCATCTTGGCTTTCTGCTCAGATGTACACTCCATAACCTCGAAGATCTGCTCAAGTTCTATAATCCAGGCCTCGGCTCTATCTGCACTCATCGCACCATCAAAGGTGGGAGGCCCGAACTTTCTGAACTGAGTAACTACTTTTCTGATCGAGGGCTGGTGCTCAGCAGGAGGCATCTGAGCTGGTGGAACTGGGGCTACAGCCTGCATGTGTGGCTGTACATCTGTAGGAGTCGCCCCTGAATGCTCAGGACGATCTGAGTATGGAACTGGCTGAGGAGGGGGAGGTGTAGGACCTTGGCTATCTCTCTCAGCAAGCCGTTCTTGTAGCTGCATAATAATAGCTTGCTGCTGATCCAAGTGAGCCACTATACTCTGTAAGGCTCCAGCTACTGGATCACTAGGCCCGGCCTCTTCTGCCTGAGCCGCTCTAGAAGGCCTACCTCTTCCTCTACCTCTACCTCTGCCTCTGCTTTGGCGCGTGTCTACCATCTTTCTGAAACATATAACATGGCTTAGCATACATAAAAGGGACACATGCCACTTTCATACACTCAATCATCCATAGCAAAACTCATAAACATCTTGGCAACTCTCAACATATGCCACAACTCACAATGAAAGCTTGAACCTTACTGCTCTTATACTACATCTTACCATCAAAGCCTGAAACATTTGCTCTGATGTTCTAACTTATCATGAAAGCCTAAAACTTTTGCTCTGATACCACCAAATGTGACACCTTAACATCTAGCTCATACCCAACATGCCCTCTAGCCCATATGGGCAATGCAGAACTCACAAGGGAGACACTTTCTCTACCTTATGCTTACTTTCTCTATGGCACTATGTGTGGGTAGAGCTCCACTTAGAAGTAACATGGACCGGTTGAGCTCTCTCTATGCTTCCTCATGCTCAATTGCACTATTGAGACTTATTTCAATCCCAACTATATGCTTCAAACTTGTGGAAAGCAAAAAGGGATTGGAGACATGCATTTTCGCTATGGGCAGATTTTGCTCCTTTTCTGGGCTAACTTTGGAAATTCATAACTAAATGCAGAAAAATCGTATCTGCACAATCTGGGTCATTCTAGAAAGCTTGAGACGTCTAATTCATGCTAAAAATCTTAGAAGTCTCAATCTCTCACTCATTCTGCGTTTGACATCGAAATAGTTCACTGGTCAGAGGGGCTTCTTTGCTGTCACAGTTTACTGATATGGACTTTGAAAATGTCTAACTAATTTCACAAAAATCCAATGCTCATAAACTCTATCTCTATGGAAATATGTGGATGTTAGCTAGAGGAGAAAAATATCTCCAGATCAGTCCACCAAGCCAATTCCCCGGAAACCGATGAAACAGTACCTCGGGTCTGGTTGGGGGTCTGATTCTGGGCAGGAACTTCGAAATTGCATAACTTCCTCTCTGGACCTCTAAATGAGGTGCTTCCAGTTCCTACAAGTCACTGTGACCATCTAGTTTCTGTGTATAAAATTTCGTAGCCATTGGACTACGTTTGCCCCTCGGATGACATGATTTCCAAACTGACCAAATGAATAGTGATTTTCTGAAATCCGAATTTCTGATGTCAACTTTGAATGCTCGTAGAAAATGCTATAGACCTCTAAATGACATGAACTCTAGCTTCCCAGAAAGCTATAAACATACTCTAGTTCCATGTCAAATCTCATGGCTAGAAGAGGTCATATGGCTATTCCATGACATCATGTGCAAAGAGGCCCTTTCTTGGCCAAAAGTGTGGCTAATGGGGTCCAATCTTAAGTTTTCTACTTCTATGACTCTTTGAGCACATGAGAAAGCATCTATAGGAGCTATCAATCATGCCTCAAGTGTCTAACTCAGATTGGGGAAACTCACTACCCCATGCCCACTTATGCACCCATATGTACTAGGCTATCATGAGCATTTCATATCAAAATCTACTTTCTCATTCATCATAACCCTCATTCTCATACATACATCATTCATACATGGTCTTACAACATTTATAAATGTTACATCATATACAACATTTACATCTCATAGCTCATGTACAATGTATTACAAAACTTTACATTCTTCTTCATCTTTATCCCTAGCCTCATGCTTGGTGGTGGTTGCTCCCATCTCTAATCTCACTCCGTCCACCTGGCATGGTTGGATGGTGGAGAGGGAGGGTGAGATTCGGAGAATCTCAGTAGTTCAACTCTCATTCAAACATACATATATTGCATGCAACAAGTCTCATTATGCATGTATGGCATGTTAGCATATAAAACATGCTGAAAAACATTTAAAACATGTGAAATGGCCATGGATAACATTCAAGAGTTCGTTGAGTACTTGGATCGGCCTCACCCCTTCCCTTATGGCTTTTGGATTTGCCTTCCCATACTTTAGAGGTACTTAGACTCACCCTTACTCTTTGGGAGTCAACCTCATTTTGGGAGACATGGCTCAACCAACTTAGGGCTTCGGCTCATCCTTACCTCGGCTATAGGGTTATTGGCTTTTCCATTTCCTCAAGCAAACCAAACAATCATTTAAAACGTCATCTCAATCATACATATAATCATGCTAACACACTTCTCATAGCTCATATCATTCATACACACAAGCAAGACAATGTAAACACACAATTATGCATGAGAGAAAGTGGAGAGAACTACCTTTGTCGACTATCTACTACTTGCTCTGCCAATGGTCTCCTCCCTTGTTGGTTTCACAACAACTTCTAGATGGGAGAGTTCCTCTTGAGCCTAACCACACAAAAGCATGGAATTAATACCTTATACTCAATTCTTAAACTAGGGATCACTTCTAATCAGCTCTACTGAGCTTCTCACTCTAGGTCTTTCCTCACTCTAAGGCCCATGAGCTATCCCTCTCTTTTCTCAACTCTTAAGAAAGGGGAAAAGCAAGAAAGAGAAGACTATCTACTTCTAATCTCTCTCAAGAATGGTTTCCCACTCTCTCTCCTCTGAACCAGACTCAAGACCTAGCCATTTTCGACCATTGAAACCGTAGGAAAGAGGGGAAAAGGGGAGAAGGGCAACTTACTAAGAGGAAGCTATGAAAATTCATACCTTTCTTGTGCTTTCCTCTTCTCTTCAGCTTCTCACTCTCTCCTCCGCCCTTTTCTCTCTCCTAAGACGAGTTAGAGTCGGTTAGAAGAAGAAAGAAGAGATTTGGAAGCTTTTAAAAAGTCGAATTCTCTTTTTCTCGCTTTTCTGGACCGCTCTCGCTATAGCGAGTTAGTGACCTCGCTACGGCGAGCTCGTGTCTGTTCCAGACCTCTGCCTTCGCTATGGCGTCGCTACGGCAAGATCGTGTTTGTTCCAGACCTCTGCCTTCGCTATAGCGCCGCTATGGCGAGCAACTCCCTGGTCTCTATATGGAATGCCATACTCGCTATAGCTAGGAACAATTTCGCTACGGCGAGCAACTCACTGGTCTCTATATGGAATGTCGCACTCGCTATAGTTAGGAACATATTCGCTACGGCAAAGAGGCATTCTCGCTATGGCGATTCCATATCTCGCTATGGCGAGAAGACTTAGAAAATTCTCAGCTCTTCGAAAATTTTCCAGCTTTTCTTTTCCTTTCCTTTTTCTTTTCTCATTTCTTTTCTATTTTCTTGGCTGTTACATTGTGCACACCAAGAGAGGAAGAAAAGGAGGAGAAAAATCAAGAACAAAGGTAGAAAATTTAAGGAAATTTAAGCTCTTCCTTCTTCCAATTTTATTCCTCTCCTTCTTGGCTTTCTTTCTATGGTTTCTTGGAATCATTGATTCTGTTTTTAGTCTAGAAAGAAGGGGGAGGGTTCAAATTTTTCAAAGAGAAGCAAACCAAGGAGGAAAAGCCTTGAAAGTAAGCTTGAAATTGAGGTAAACTTTGCTCCTAGTTGCTTTATTCCTTTGCTCTTCTCTTGGGTGCATTTTCGGCCAAATGAGACCCCATGAAGGAGGAGGGAGTTTTTTCCAAAACCAAGAGAGGAATAAGGGTTTTAGGCCATAGAGAGATAGAATATGGCAAGAAATTCCAAGAAAAACTAATAGAAATTAAGTTAGAAAAGTGTTGACTTCTTGAGGGAATCTTGAAATCTGATTTTGTGTGGATATTTTCTTGACTATTTGAATGTTCCATTGAACTCCTAAGACCCTTAGAAACCTCCCCAAGAGGCTCTCCCATCAAGAAAAAAATTAAAAGCTCTTGAACTCCTTTTAAGGTATATGTCTCAGCCAAAAGAAGTTCATAGGGCTAAGGAGTGTTTTAATTTATTTTACCCTTGGTTTAGGACTCCTTATGATGTTAGAAAATGGGAGGAACCATTGAAAAAAATTTAGGAGTCATAGAGTGGAAGATAAAGCAATGGTGTCCATAATGATAGCTAAGAAGCAACTTCGTTTTTCACTTGTGCAAATGGCTATGAGAGAGCTCCAAGGACCTTAAATGAGTTTAAAAGGTCTAGAAATGGGAAGAGATAGGAGCCTAGTACTTAAAATGTGAGATTTGTTTCATTAGGCCAATTATGGAACTATTACACCACTTATGAAACTAAGTGTGTATTCAAACTTTAGTTTAGTGTTTTGACTTACTTCAAGTATGTGATTGTTTGTTATTTGTAATGTTTAGGCCAAGAGAACATCCCACCACCTAAGTGTTCTTGTGAGGCCGAGAAAGGGAGGGAGTAAAGCAAAGAAAGCTTGCATCAATTAAAAGGTAGCTCTCCACCTTATTCTTCATACATTCTTGTGTAGATATGTGTGTCATTGTGTGTTTGCATGTGCTCTTGTGATTTGAAACATGCAACTTGATGTCTTGAGTTGCATTGGTACTAATATGTGTTCTTGGCTTTGGTTGTGGAATTAACTCATAAGGGTGAGGTGATGCCAAAAGTCCCTTAATGTAGGTGAGAAGATGTTTTGGGTCTTAAGGCATGGGTGAGACTAGGTCAAAAGTCCCTTAGATGAGTGAGACTAAATCAAAAGTCCCTAAGCCAAGGGTAAAGCAAATCCAAAAGTCCTAAGAATGGGGTGAGGTAAAACTAAAAGTCCTTAGAATATGAGAATGATTTTGATTTGTAAATGTGACATAGAAATGTGGCATTACACACTTTATGTTTATACACTTATGATTTTGATATATGTATGCTTTGAATATGTGTGTGGGCTATTGAAATTCTTGGAATCTCACTTCCCGTTCCCTCTTACTCTTGAAATGTCTAGGTGGTGCTCAAAGTCAAAAAAATACAAGCCAAGAACATTGAAAAGTCTTACTTTGTCTATTATGTAGTCTAAATTGTAGTTGAATGTCAAAATGGCTTTGTACATATTATTTTTGTGAAATAAGACCTTTAGCAAATGTAATATGATGTATGGATGCTATGTAAACTATATATGACACTAAATCAATGTATATATGGCATTTGCTACCTTGATGGCTTGATGGATTAGTGTTTTGTTGGATGTGAGATACCTAAATTGAGATGCATGGTATTTGGAATCATTTGGGTAGTGCCTACATGTCAAAATTATGCTTTTAAACTTACCCAAGGGGTTCCAAACATTTAAGAAGACCATTTAAGCAAAGTTGGTACCTTAAATGGAGCAAAATTTACCAAATTAATGAGTCATGTCACTTTTTGTTCAAATAAGCTCTTTTTAGTCCGAAATCTAGCATGTATCTAAAGCTTATTGAGAGCTTTTTGAGAAGCTAAAATACATAATTTTTAAAGGTCTATGAAATATTTGGTAAATTGTTGAAGTTGGCAAAATTTCTAGTTTTGGCCAGTACACTATAGCAATGATCCAAAACTTGTGCTTTGTTATTCATAGGACAAACGATGTCCAATTTCTGTGAAATTTTACACAAAAAAACTAAACCTTCCCAATGACTTGTGTCAACTAGAATCACCCCATTTGGATGTCTAAAGAGGGAGATGTAGATTTTTGAAAGTGTTGTCTAGTACCAAGCACAAGTCAGACCTATGTTACTGTTTGATTGGTTTTGTGGTTTGAATGTACCTAGAATGGTCTAGAGTATTTTTTTTCCACTAGTTAACAACCATAAATTTTCAGATTGGTATCATTTTCCTAGATTAGATTTTTGTAAAATTAATTGAACATTTTTGAAGTTTATATTAGAAACTTGTATCAATATTAGGAGACAGTCAGATCTTTATGGTTATTTTATTGTCAAACATGGTCCAAATGCTATGTTCTTGACTTGAAATTATTTTTAGTGTAAATTTAATACTTAGAGCTTTCTAGAAAGCTATAGCATGGCAAATTTTGATTTTTTTACATTTAGTTATGAATTTCCAAATTTCCTTAAAATCTGCCACTGTATAATTTATGATGAAGGGATGGAATTTTGGGGTTTTGGCTTGTGAACCGTGGATTGCTTAACATTTTGAGTTGGTTATAATTTCTACCAATGTTAAATGACTAGAGAATGATGTTGGATAATCCATGGGACCCATATAACACAAAATGAAAAATTAACCCTGACATAACGTAATAAAAGTGAATTAAATGATGTTTTTCTTTGATTTTTCCCAAGAACTTGTGAGTATTCCTATGAATGAGTGTATGATATTGGAAAGTATAAGGTATGACATTGGCTCTATAATAAGACACAAAGAAGTAATTTATAGCTAGACTCCTTAAAATGAATTTGTAATGACTCCAAAGAGCCTTAATGGAGTCAAAAGACTTAAAATGAATGAGAAATAGGAACCAAGATCATGAATTTCAAGAGTTCCTTCATTGTATCTTATATAAAAGTATTATGGAGACAAATAGGAAAGTAAGCATGCATAAGAGTTGCATAAGGCTAAAGCTCATTCCAATGATCTAAATATGTCTCATTTGATGTGTTTAAACTAAAGGAATCAAGTATCACCCAATTCCATGAGCTTGGCCAAAAATGGAGGAAGAGTCTAAGGAAAAAGTGTCTGGTATCGGCTTCAAAGTATCTTTCTAACTTTTTTCTCATACATTGTTGGATGTTTTCTTGTCTTTAAGTGCTTGTACATATGTTTATGCCATGAGAAATATTTCTATCTAATGTCTATATGCCATAGTACCATGATGTTTTTTAAATATGTTTTATGAATATGTTTTGGCTTGAATGGGTTTGGTAAAGCCAAAAGTCCTTAGAATTGGGTGAGACAAAACCAAAAGTCTCAAGAAGAGTAAGCTTAGTCAAAAGTCCCTTGAAAATGAGTGAGGCAAGTCTAAAAGCCCCAATAAAAGTGGGTGAGGTTAAACCAAAGCATGCATATGCTTACTTAGAGCATATACATTTTAAGAGACTATGTATGATATGTATGAGTTTCTTGAATATAGAAAATGAGTTAGGTATATTCCTTTATAGCCTTAAAAGCATGCATGCATTCTTTGACATTGTATGGCATCTATTATGTATATTTGAAAGAGTAAAAAACTATTGAGATTTTTTAAATCTCACTCTTCCCCCTCCATATGCTTACTTATGTCTAGGTAGACCAAGGAGACTAAAGAAAGGAAACCAAGTTCCTTAGAGCATGATACATAAGGAAGTAGAAAAATAGACAATTTTGTAGTAAATTGATGTCAAAAATTGTGTATATATGATATACATGTGATGTAGACCATTGAGCATGTTCAAATGTATGTATATATGATGAATGTATTGATTTTGGAACCATAGATATGTAAATGTAAGCTCTTGCCACCTATGAGTTTTATAAATGGATGTGGCAAATGAGATTGAGCTCCATAATATTTTGGACTATTTGAGAGGCTTCCTAGGGCTATGTTTGTGCCATGGGATTTGCTCAAGTGGCTATGTTACATTAAGCTAAAAGTGACTAAAATTTGAGCTAAATCATAAACTGACCAAATGGACTAATTTTGGCATGAAATTTGGCACACTGATAGAGTTTAACTAGAGCTTTCTACAAAGCTAAAGAACACCTAATTTAGTGCTTTATAGAATTAATTATAAATTTAAAAATTAGCCAAAAAAATATAGAAATGGTAACAACAGTGTTTATATGGTTAGTTTCTTTTCTTATAACACTTGTGTGATAAATGAAGTCTAATGTAACATCCGGTCTCTCTGTAAACGTGAGAAACGCGACCTTCGGTTTCTCTGTAAACATCATAAATGAGTCAGATACAAAAGGGAGTCCCCGAAATAGAAGGAATTGGGGCCAACTAAAATTATGATAAAATTTTAAATATTAGAAAATGGGGATTTGAGGTTTAAGATGCCCAAAAACCAGAGCCATAAGAGCTCAAAAAATTTAACGAAGGAAGCAAGGGCATTTTTGTAATTTTTGAAAAATTTTGAAAACTCACAGAAGGGATTTTTAAATAAAAAATTTAAGCTTTCCGGGGTTCTCAGAGGCCTTGAATTCCATGGGAACCCCTAGAACAGTTGAAACCCCTCGGGTGAACGATTTCGGCCGTCAGGTGATCGAAACTTTGACCGAATGGTTCAGAATGGTTTCAAATCCTTTTTGAGTGATTCAAAAAGAAATTCTTATGATTAAGAACCTAAGGAATATGATGGAAAAGGCAGATTTAAAAAAGGAGTTGATATGAGCCTAAAATGAGAAAGCCAAGAAAAGGGACTAAAATACAAAAAGTAAAAAGTTGCATAAAGTGACTTTTAACTTCTTCTTCTTATCCACGTTCTAGTAGCTCCCATTCCACGCTTTGTTTTTGCCCCAAAAACAGAGGAGGAAGCCAGTTCTCTTAGGCGCACAAGGAGAAGAGATTTTGAAGAGAGAAAAAGCAAGGAAAAGGTAGGAAAATTCAAGCTTTTTCTCTTGCAAGTTGCTCTTCCTTCTTCTCCTCTTTATTTTCATGGATTTGATGATGTTTTTGGGCCTGTATGGAGGTCAAAATAGAGTTAGAATTTTCGGATTTAGTGAGGGGGGGCTAGCTAAATGAAGAACAAACCAAGAAAACCAAGGAACCAAGGTATTCCTTCTTGTTTTGTTGCTTCTCCTTGCTTGCTTCCTCCATGGAATTTTCGTTCACCTTAGAGCCCATTCCATAAGAGATAAATTCTAACTATATTAGGGTAGAATTAGGGGTTCTATAATGTGAGGATTAGGAAGATATAAGTGGAATTAATTAAGAAGCAAAATAGAACCAAGAATGGGAAGTTAGGAATTCAAAGACATAGGCAAAAATTTGATTTTATCTAAGAGTTCCCAAGCCTATGTGAATGTTTGTATGAGTTCCTAAGACCCCTAGAGAGCTTCCCACATGCACCTCCTATCCAAGAAAGCAAAGAAATTGCAAGAAAAACTAATGAACTCTAAGTAGAAAAAAGTGTAGTGCATTTAAAGGGATTGTAAAAACTAATTTGATATATGAGTTTTCTTACATGTGTGAGTATTTGATTGAGCTCCTAAGACCTCTAGAAAGCCTCCCAAGTGTGTCTCCCATCAGGGAAAAATCAAGAAGGCCATGAACTCTTCTTCCCACCATAGTCTTGGCCTAGGCAAGTTCCTATAACTAGGGAGAGTTTTAAATTTTTCTAAAGTCATTCTTGAGTCATATGGGATGAGTGAAGATGAGTAAAGGCCTTGGAAAAAATTTAGAACTCAAAGAAAGTGAATTGGTGCCATCGGTTCCATATTAGGACCTAAAGAAGCAACATGATGCTAGGCCCTTTGTTTTAATGATGTGATGACTCCAAAAGGTTTAAAAGGAGTCAAGGATCATATTTGAAAGAAAAGAATGAGGCCTAGAAGTCTCTTGAGGGGTGTTGCTTCATTAGGTGCCTTTATGGACCATAATGGAGCTTATAGAGCAATCTAGAGTTTAAGCAAATTGTGTAGCCTTAGAATATGTCTCATGAATCTAATTGGCTCGCTTAAATCATGTCTAGGCCAAGAGAAACCATCTCTACCAAATTGTGGGTGTATAGCCAACCCAAAGGAGGGAAATCCAAGGAGAAAAGTGTATAGATTTGTACAAGGTAGCTCTCTCCACCTTCTCTCATGCATGGATGTGTTGGAGATTGTGCCCTAGGCCAATCATTGTATTGCAAACATTATTTTTATTATGAAATAAGAGTTTTCTTTTTATTACATTATTATATTATTTGCATGTTTATATATAATAATATCCATAGATAAATCATTTTTTTGAATTATCCAAAATATCCCTAATCAATCATCCTTGTGGGAACAACGATGAATTAAGATTAGTATAATTTTGATTAATTAAGTATTAATCATGTATGATGGTATGAATCAAAATCATAGACGTGTGTTAGAGAACAGGACGCTGGATAGACCCATCATGAGATAAGCTACATGGATTAGGTCATAAGTTTATCTCATATATAACCATGTCATTGATCCCTTAGACTTGAGATCACCATAGATTCCTACATGAAGGACACTGTACTTTGGCATAGTCTAATGTCACCTTTGACCGGGTGATTATAAAGACTATAATCAGATATAATGGAATCCATGCAGAGAAAGATGAGTGGTTAAGATGGAATTTATGCCTTTAATTAATAGAGAGATATCTCTGGGCCCCTCGATGAGTGTGACCGAGAAATGCATGGCCATGCTCAGATAGAAAGGGTTCCATCTTATATCAGTTTGCTCGAAGATCGAGAAAGTTATAATCGAGCAAGTTGAGGATGACATTTCCATGCCTCATACTCGATCTAGATATCGTGTGACAAAAGGGATATGATAGGGTTATAAGATAGGTTGCATTGGATCACCGATTCCATATGATTTGGGTAGTCACAATGTCTTGCTAGAGGCCGCTTGTGATTTGTGGGTCAAACAGTGCAGTTGGCCCATTGCCAACATCATATGGGCTTGCAGGGTCGCACACAAGAATGGACCAACTTGGGTTAAAATGTCCACATTCATTGAATCAGAAATGTGTCTAGATTCAATGAATATCTAGGATGGAAGAATTATTTATATATATATAAATAATTAAATGTGAAATACATTATATATATGTATATTATATTTGATATTATATATATAGATATATATATATATATGAATTAATTTAAATTTAAACTAATCAAATAATTTAAATTTGATCTATCAGATAGATTTAAATTTAAACTAATCAGATAATTTAAATTTAATTCTATCAGATAGATTTAAATTTAAACTAATCAGATAATTTAAATTTGATTCTATTAAATAGATTTAAATTTAAACTAATCAGATAATTTAAATTTGATTCTACAGATAGATTTAAATTTAAACTAATCAGATAATTTAAATTAAGCTCTAGATATTGTTAGTTTAAATTTAAACTATAAGATAGATTTGAAGTTAACCTAATAGATATATTTAATTAATTTTGGGGAGTGAGCCCCAAGTTTGATTAAGAGAAAAGGGAAAGAAGAAGGTGAAGAGAAGTAGAGGAGAAGACGAACTTCTTTACATAAATTAGATTATTGAAAATAAATATGCTAATCAAAGAAAAAGAAAGCAAAGAGCGGCGATAGTCCGCACTGGACTTCTCTCATAGAAGAGAAGAGAAAGAAAGAGCAGAAGAAGGGAATGATGCAGTGCAAGAAATTAAAGAAAGAGATATTTTATTAAAGAAAGAAAGCTTACAAGAGGAATGGGATGGGGTTGAATGGGATGCCCTCAGAAAGGAATGGGGAGTCCCTTATATAGACATAATTTGGGACTGTTACAATAGTAAAATGACTTACAACTTATTGGCGATAGGCACTATTACAACAGTTCCAGTTAAAAGTTTGCCGACACTACAGTAACTGTTACAGGGTTCTGTTACAGTAACTGCTACAGTAACTTTTGCTACAGTACTTTGTCAAAAAATTTTAATCTTCTCCAAGATCAACGGTTGGATCAAGATCAATGCCGAAACAGTCATCTTTGTTGCTTTAGAGGAGATTTTCTTCTATTTCTGAATTAGCTTCAGAGGCTGAAGATAAAGCCTTTTGGATTTGAGGCTCATTGCTTTCTACTTCAAGAAGTTTGAACATAGTCTTCAATTGGTTTGTGAGCTCATCCTTGCTTTTGGTGGCTGCCAAGCAAGTCTGAATTTGAACTCTTTGGTTAAGAAACCTGCTTTGCTCAATATGGCATATGAATTTAGGGTTTCTTTTGAGCCAAAACTTTATAGCGTTGACATCAGCTCTGGTTTCCTAAAACTAAATCCACCATCGGATATAAGGAACCCTTTGGAGGATTGGCAGGATTGGATGGTTGAAATCTTAGTAACTGTACCTGTAATGTCAGGCAAAAATCCAAGCCAAGGAAAGTTTGGAGAAAAAATGGAGATCCATGGGAAAAGAATTTTCTCCATTGTTAAAATTTGTTTTAAAATAATTATATCCCTGATGGACCTTATTAGGGAGAATTTCCTCAGTTGGACCGAAAAATTCCCACCAACGTAAGAACCATTAGGAAAAATTATACTTGACTTTGTGTTTAAAATAAATCAGCCAAGAATGTTGAAAACGTTTATTTTGAAACCAAAAGGTATTATACCAGGCATCAGTATAATCCCAGTAATTATACCCAATGGGATTGAAATTTTGAGAAAATTTTTTAATTTTGTTTAAGTCTTGACCCCATTCTGCTGGAGCTAAAACTTTCAAAATCTATAAAGTTGAATGAGTTATAACTGTTAGATCATTCTGATCCGGATATCTTTTAACTGATATTGAATTAGAGTCAACCAGAATAAACTCATAAAACTGCTAAGTTTTCAAAACATCATTAATCGAAAGAGGTTCATCCTCATCTTCAACTAATATTTTTAATGAAGAAATTCATTTTAAAGACATTAACCAAGAAGTAGATGACTGGAGAATTCCAGAAGTCGCTAGAGATGCCCTTTATAAACCAGAAGGAACTTTCTTTCATAGATCTAATTATATAATTAAAACTGTAGAAGAAACTATTCCTGTAAATCCAATAAACGAAGAATTTCTTCTTCTTTCTGAAAAATCGATAAGTCACCACAAGAAATCCTATAATTTTATTAACATAGATGTGTTCAAGTGGCAATTAAACCATTAGTAAGAGAAGGGTTAAATGTTTCTTGTCTTCTGTCTTAGAGATACTAGGCATTATGAATTTGTAGACTCCCTTTTAGGAACAGTTGAAGCTGGACTCCATGCCGGTCCAATCTATTTTAACTGTTACCTTAACCTTACAGTTAGTCTTCATGATGATAATATCATGGACATTCTTAAACTTAATATTAAACTTAATGGATTTAAAATGAAACTAGGATCTATCCCAGTAGCCCTAATATATAGGATACATTATAAAGTCATGAACTCTTCCAGTTCTAGGATTCGTATCCCTAGGGAAAGAGGACAAACCACGATTTTCTTAACGGATACTACAAAAGCCAATGTCATGATTCCAAAAACCATCCTTTGGGAAGATGTCACCTTACCAGAAGAATGGATAATGGAAAAAGCTGTTCCAGCTTTACCTCTGTAACACCATACTAACTTAACTCCAATTCAACTCCATCTTGGCTTGATTCCATATGATTTCCAAAGAAAATAACCAAAACCATGGTATTTTACTACTTTAAGTTAAGGTTTAACTAATCATATTTTGCCTCGTGGGTCCCGTGAACCCATCATTCACACTCTCTACTCAAACTCCATTTATACAACTTATACATAGTCTCCAACAACTCATAAACCATGGATATGAAGCCAAAACCCAAAAATGTAATTTATCAAATGAGCCCACAACTCAGATTTTTGGCTCCAACTATGAAAAATCATAACTAATTCTAGAAAAATAGAAATCAAATAAATCATAGCTCTTTGGAAAGCTTGGGATGTTAACTTCACATAAAAATAACTCCCAACCACGTCCTCAATGTCTGGACCATCTTTGACATCGAAAAAGACACAGAGGTCTGGCTGTTCCTGATACTGGTGCAGTTTACTGTCATGAACTTTGAAAATCCGTAATTAATTCTACAAAAATCCAATCTGGAAAACTATACCAATTTGAAAAGCTACAGATGTTAGCTAGAGGAGAAAAATAAGTCCAGATCAGTTCAGGAGCTCTTGGACCTCGAAAACCGATGGAACAGTAACGAAGGTCTGAAGCCTCCCTGATGCTGATACAGAACTTCAGCAAGTCATTTCTCTCTCTACAGAAATCCAATTAAGGTGCTTCCAGTTGTTATAGGTCACTATGGATATCTAGTTTATGATCACAAAATTTCATGACAATTGGACATCATTTGGTCTATGAATGGCATGGTTTCATTTTCAGACTTGATGCACAGTACCATGACCAAACCATCAAAATTTCCCAACTTCAATAATTCACCAAATATTCTCTAAACCTCCAAATATTACCTACTTTAGCTTCTCAAGAAGCTCTTAATAGACTATAGAGACATACCAAATTCCATACCAAGGAGAGCTCATCCGGTCATACTTTGACGGAGCTCACCCAATTGGCGGTTTTGGCACCCCATGTGGTTCAAAATGGGTCTAGATGACCTCTCACATGCTCTAGCCTCTTTTGGGCAAGTTTGAAAGTACAAACATAGCATATATGAAATTTCTAAGTGATCCATAACATCATACATTTCAAAACCACTATGCTACAGAACATAATACACTAGCACATGTAAGCCACAAAAGGGCCACTTTCTACATTCTCATTACTTTGACTCTTTAAACAATCCATACATCATCTATACATATATTTACATGTGCTCCCACATTTAAAACTCAAAATAATAGGTGTATATTCATTTTGGCACCTTATACATCAAAAGGACTATACATTTCTCTAAATATACTCTACTAGGCTCCATGAGGTATGCTTGACTCTCCTTGAGCTCTACCTGGATATTAAGATGGGAGGGGAAGGGGGTGAGATTCGAGGAATCTCAATAGCTCATACTCATTTAAGATGCAATCAAGGCATATAAACTAGTCAAGCATGCACACAAGTCACAATAACACAACATATGTGTTTCATGCCATGATAACATATCAATGCCAAGGATAGGCTCTAGGGACTTTTGGTCTAGCCTCACCTGAGCTTTTGGACTTTTAGATCGGCCTCACCCTTGATTTAGGGACTTTTGGCTCCACTTCACCCGTTTCAAGGGACTTTCGGCACTACCTCACCCGAGCAATTTTCACAATTCATATCATAAGCATATTGGTACCAATGCATCAAGGCAATATCAATTGGCATATCTCATCATACAAGCACATACACCAATATACAATGACTATTACACATCCAAGAATGCAACAAGAAAAGAGTAGAGAGTTTATCGGATAACACAAGTCTTCCCTTTCAATTTATCTTCTCCCTTCTTGATTTCACACTCACAACTAGATGGAGTTGCTTCCTTTGAGCCTAGGCACAACAAAGAGCACCAAATCATTCTCTCATAACTCCAATAAGTACTCACAAGGCTAAAGGGGCTCTTCACCAAAACAAACCCCCACTACCCATGTAAGAAGCTAGGGATTCTCTCTCTAGAACTCTACTCACTCTCCTTCCTCTCTCAAGCTCTCAAAGAAGAAAGCAAGGAAGAAGAAATGAAGATATATGAGTTCTACCCTTCTTCTATAGTAGTTTTCCCACTTCCCTCTTCTGAACCAAACCCAAACCAACTTCTAAAACCATAGAAAGAGAGGGCCAAAGGAGGAGAACAACATACTAAGGAGAAAAGCTATGAAAATCTAAAGATTACTCACCTCCTTGCTTGGTCTCCTTGCTTCTCTAGGTCTCTCTCTCTCTCTACAGCTCTTTTCTCTCTCCTTGGTCGAAGCTTAGGTCGGTTCTAAGAGAAAGGAAAGTTTAGAAGCTTTTAAAAAGTCAAAATCTCTCTTTTTACGCTTTTCTGGACTAACCCTCGCTATAGCGAGCCATAACCCTCGCTACGGCGAGCTCGTGTAAGTCCCAGACCTCTGCCTTCGCTATAGCTCTCGGTACGGCGAGCTACTCCCTGGATTTTGTATGGAATGCCCGCACTCGCTATAGCTAAAAGTATTTTCGCTATAGCGAGAAGGCATTCTCGCTATAGCTAGCCCATTTCTCGCTATAGTGAACAGGTACATTCGCTATAGCTAGGCTGTAGCTAGCAGACTTAGAAAATTTTCAGCCTTCAAAAATTTTCAGCTTTTCTTTTCTTCCCCTTTTCTTTTCTCTTTTCTTTTCTTTTTTCCCTGTTGTTACAACCTCAACCTACACCTGAAGTAAATAGGATTAGGCAAACCCAAATAGGAACCGTAGGAATAGCCTTCAAGAGAAATAGGAGGTCATTTAGTCAAGCCTCTTCTAGATCTGAAGATTTTAGGTCTGTAGCTTCAGAATTACCTAGGACATCCTGTTCATCTATACCTCAAATGGCACCATCTGTCATACATCTACAAGGAGTAGATAATTCTTCAAACATTTCTAGACCAACCTATCAAAAGGATGAAGACGACCAAAGGTCAATTCAATCCCCAACTTATTCTTCAATGAATGAACCTTTAGAATTAAACTGTATAGAAACAGAATTTCAAATAGATAAAAAATCTTTACAAAAGGATTTTTATTCTAAAGAAAATACTCAACCTATAAATTGGTTTCTTGAAAAAATCAAGGGATCAGAAAGAAAACAAATCCAAGAAAAATTTTACAATTTTCTTAAAAATATTCAAACTAATATTCCTTTCTTTGATTGGTTTGAAGCTTATGCTTTAGATCAACAATTGGAGTATCCTTTTGTTAAACTGATTAATGTAACTAAAAAGACTTGGCACACAGCCAAAGGAGAAGTAATTAATTCAGAATTACCTCCATCTGGGTCTATCCAACTTCCAAACTTTAGTGACCATAAGCAAAATCCAGTTTTAGCTTCACCTTTTAAGTGTAAAAACATAGAAGAATAGGTTAATTCTAAGGATATCCAAAGTCTTATGGAACAAAATAATTACACCAACAAGTATCTCCAAACGATAGGGGAACATTTTACTAAACACATAGATGAACCTTCTACATCATCAGTTCCTCAACCTAAAATAGTTAATCCAATTTTTAAACCTTTTCAAATATCACCAAAAACTAAAAAAGAATTTCAGGATCAGAGGGAAAATCTCATTAAAAGAATTAATGACCAACTTGGATCTCTCACAATTCCTGAATCACCTCAATCATCTTAACTTATTTCTAGAACCATAAATACTTTAGAAGAAACATCTTTTTTTTTTTGAGTGAAGAAGAAAAAACTGTCCAAATTAATCAAACTTCATTTAATTGGAGAAAACCTTCTAAACTTTATTATAAAAAAGCTACTACCCCTTATCTTCTCATCGAAGAAAGGCAAAACCAAAACTTTAAACACTTCTCTGCTGATAATATTTATGAGTGGAATATTGATGGTCAAACTGAGTATAATATACTTAATATCCTTCAACAAATGACAATGGTCAGTACTGCATACCAAACCTCGCATAATTATTCAGAGGAAACCATAGTCAATATTTTAGTTGCAGGTTTTTTTGTTAACTTAAAGGCTGGTGGGATAATTATGTCTCACTAGAAGAAAAACAACAAATTTTTACTGCCATTAAAATTGAACAAGATGGTACACCAGTAATATATAATGGTCAACCCATCCCAGATGCTGTAAACACTTTAATTTTTACCATAGTCCAACATTTTGTAGGTGATCCTTCCTTATGGAAAGATAAATCTACTGAATTGTTGTCAAACCTTAAGTGCAAAACCCTTTCAGGCTTTAGGTGGTATAAAGATACATTTCTGACTAGAGTCTACACCAGAGAAGATAGCCAACAACCTTATTGGAAAGAAAAATTCTTAGCCAGATTACCTAAATCCTTAGGTGATAAGGTTAGAGAAAAAATTAGAAACCAAACTAATAGAACTATCCCATATGAACATTTAAGTTATGGCCAACTCATAGCTTATGTTCAAAAGGTCGCCCTTAAAATTTGTCAGGATGACAAAATCCAACAACAGTTAGCCAAAGAAAAATCTCAAAACCAAAAAGACTTAAAAAGTTTTTGTAAACAATTTGGATTTTCTCCTTGTAAAGGCCATAAGTCCAAAACTAAAACCTCTGGTAAGTTTCGGCCTAAAAAGCAAAAAAAAAATTATCAAAAATATAATACTCCACCAAAAAGGCTCAAGAATGAGTTTAGAACCAAACTAACCACAAATTTACCCTCTAAAAAGATAATTTGTTATAAGTGTGGTAAACCTGTACATATTTCAAAATATTGTAGATTAACCAGGAAAATTAGAAAGTTAGGTATAGAAGAACCTATCCTAAATCAATTAAATAATCTTATGATAGAAATATCAGATGACGAAATTGAAAAATATTCTTCAGAGGAAAATCTTAACCAAATTCAAGATGATGATCTTTCTGATGAATCTTCAGAATCTCAGATAGAAATTAATAGTACTAAAAAAGAAATTAATGTTCTGACGCAAGAGCATGATCTTCTTTTTGACATTATTAATTCTCTATCTAATTCTGATCAGAAAAGGCATTATCTTACTAAATTAAAAGATTTTGTAGGAGAATCCTCTGAAACTGAAGAAACACCTATTTTGAACAACAAGTATAACTTAAATAATATACTTAAACGATTTGAAAATACTTCAAAACCCATAACAATCCAAGAACTTCAACAAGAGATTGATAACCTAAAAATCGAAGTTAAAATATTAAAAACCCAACAAGAATAACAAAAATATGAAATTACTAAGATAAAACTTAATCAAATTCAGAATAATGAATTAACTCGAAATATTGAAGAACAAGGTGAGGATCAAGATAAGAATGGTTCCAGAGATCTTTCAGATGAAAAACTTTCTGAACCCTTCTTAAATCTTATTTCTGATCTTAGTCTCCAGAAATTTTATATTCCTATTAAAATTATTATTAACCATGAATTTGTGTTGGAAGAAACAGCCTTATTTGATACAGGTGCAGATTCAAACTGTATGCAAGAGGGTCTTGTTCCAACAAAATATTTAAAAAAAAAAAACTTCTGAACGACTTAGTACTACTAGTAATTCAAAACTACAGGTCAAATATAAGATAACTGATGCAGAAATAGAAAACGAAGGTTTTCAAATCCAAACTCCTTTTATCCTAGTCAAAGATCTTAAAATTAAAAATAAGATTATTCTAGGAACTCCATTTATTAAATCAATTTTTCCTTTTGAGGTATCTCAGGAAAGAATAACCATCAAACATTTAGGAAAACTAATCCTTTTTAAATTTCTTGAAAAACCAATTTTTAGGAAACTAAATTATATTCAATTAAAAGAAAAACAAATTAATTTCTTAAAAGAAGAAATTTCTTTCAAAACCATAGAAGCCCAATTGGCCCAACCAATAGTCCAAAATAAGATTCAAACTATTTTGGCCCAAATCCAAAATACTGTCTGTTCTGACCTACCTAATGCTTTTTGGGATAGGAAAAACATGTAGTAGATTTACCTTATGAAACGAATTTCTCATAAAAACAAATCCCGACCAAAGCTCGTCCTATTCAAATGACTGAGGAATTACAAGAAATTTGTAAAAAAGAAATAACAGATCTTCTCGCCAAAAAACTAATTAGGAAAAGCCGTAGGCCTTGGTCATGCGCTGCTTTTTACGTTAATAAAAATGCAGAAATTGAATGAGGAGCTCCAAGATTAGTTATAAATTACAAACCTCTTAACCAAGCTCTTAGATGGATTAGGTATCCTATTCCTAATAAGAAAGATCTTTTAAACAGGCTTCATTCAGCAAAAATATTTTCAAAGTCTGACATGAAATCTGGATACTGATAGATCCAAATTTCTGAGAAAGAAAGGTATAAAATCGCTTTTACTGTTCCTTTTGGACAATATGAGTGGAATGTTATGTCATTCGGTCTCAAAAATGCTCCATCAGAATTCCAAATGATCATAAATGATATTTTTAACCCATATACCAAATTCATTATTGTTTATATTGATGATGTTTTGGTATTCTCTCATTCTATTGACCAACATTTCAAACATATTTACATTTTTATGGATGTTGCCAAAAGAAATGGCTTAGCTATTTCCAAACCTAAAATCAGTCTTTTCCAAACTAAAATTAGATTTCTTGGTCATCATATCAATCAAGGTATTATTGTCCCAATAGAAAGAGCAATCCAGTTTGCCGATAAATTTCTTGACCAGATCATCAATAAGAACCAACTCCAACGGTTTTTAGGATGTTTAAACTATATAAGAGAATTTATCCCACAACTCAACAATTTAATTAAACCTCTTCATGATCGCCTTAAGAATAGCCCTCCGCCTTGGACATCTATTCATACGAATATTGTTAAGCAGATTAAACTCCAGGTTAAGCAACTTCTTTGTCTTAGCCTTCCAAATCCTTCTGCTTACAAAATTGTTGAAACGGATGCCTCTGATATTGGCTATGGAGATATTCTCAAACAAAAAATTGACGGAGAAAAGAAAATTATTTCTTTTACTTCCAAACATTGGAATTCTGCCCAGCAGAATTACTCTACAATTAAAAAAGAAATTTTGGCAATTGTTTTATGTATTTTCAAATTTCAATCTGATTTACTAAATCAAAAGTTTTTAGTCAGAATTGACTATAAATCTGCAAAAGATGTTTTAACAAAAGATGTTAAAAATTTTGCATCAAAACAGATTTTTACCAGATGGCAAGCAATTTTAAGTGTTTTTGATTTTGGTATTGAATTTATCAAAGGCACTTCAAACTATTTACCTGATTTTCTTACTAGAGAGTTTTTACAGGGAAGGTGAGAGAAAACCAGCAAACCATATCAAATCTATTTTCTGGGTATTGGTGTGTTCCTAATGCCTCTGAAAAAGAAAAAATCAGAATTAAAACTCAAAGGACCTTCTATTGAATGTCAACCAAATCCAGAGGATTATCAACCAAAAAAAGCGATTGAAGAAGATCTTCAAATTATCAACCAAGGTCATCTACCCACAAAACCAAAGGTGAGTCATTGGCTCAAGCTTCTCAAACAGGGTCATCAACCCAAAAACTCCAAACCAAAGATTCATACACTATGCCTATTGAAACTTTGTTAGGTATGCATAATTGTGGTTTAATCCATCTTCCAACCAAATCTTGGGCAAATATTGCTGAAGAGGAAGAAATCTCCCAAGAAAAAATCGCAAGAGAAAGCCAATTATCCCTTTCTCAAATGATTGAAAACATAAAAAATAAACAAACCAAAATTGTTCCCAAAGAATAACCAAAAACTGTTGTTTCCTCAACCTCGTAAAAGGCTGTTATTCAGTCTCAGCCATCCACTTCAGAAAAAACTTCATATTTTTTGAAGCCAAATAAGTTCATGAATATTCTGCAAATGGAGCTAGAATATTTAGAAAGAAACCCAAATAGTATTGCTCCAAAAAATTTTTCAAACAATTTTCATTATAAACTTTCAAATGTTTTGAAAACTCAGTAGTTTTATGAGTTTATTCTTATTGACTCTGATTCAATATCAGTTAAAAGATATTCGGATCAGAATGATCTAACAGTTATAACTCATTCAACCTTGCAGATTTTGAAAGTTTTAACTCCAACAAAATGGGGTCAAGACCTAAACAAAATCAAAAAATTTTCTCAAAATTTCAATCCCATTGGGTATAATTACTGGGATTATATTCATGCCTGGTATAATACCTTTTTGGTTTCAAAATAAACGTTTTCAGCATTCTTGGCTGATTTATTTTAAAAACAAAGTCAAGTACAATTTTCCCCAATGCTTCTTACGTTGGTGGGATTTTTTCGATCCAACTGAGGAAATTCTCCCTAATAAGGTCCATCAAGGATATAATTATTTTAAAACAAATTTTAACATTGGAGAAAATCCTTTTCCTATGAATCTCCATTTTTTCTCCAAACTTTCCTTGGCTTGGATTTTTGCCTGGCATTACAGGTACAGCCACCAGGATATCAACCATCCAATCCTACCAATCCTCCAAAGGGTTCCTTATATCCGATGGTGGATTCAGTTTCAGGAAACCAGAGCTGATGTCAACGCTTTAAAGTATTGACTCAAAAGAAACCCTAAATTCCTATGCCACAAGGAGCAAGGCAGGTTTCTTAACCAAAGAATTTAAATCCAGACTTGTTTGGCAGCTACCAAAAGCAAGGATGAGCTCACAAACCAATTGAAGACTATGCTCGAACTTCTTGAAGCAAAAAGCAATGAGCCTCAAACCCAGAAGGCTTCATCTTCAGCCTCTGAAGCTAATTCAAAAACAGAAGAAAATCTCCTCCAAAGCAACAAAGATGACTATTTCGGCATTGATCTTGATCCAACCGTTGATCTTGGAGAAGATTAAAATTCTCTGATCAAAGTTACTGTAGCAAAAGTCCTGTAGCAGTTACTGTAGTGTTGGCAAACTTTTAACCGGAACTGTTGCAATAGTGTCTGTCGCCAATAAGTTGTAAGTCATTTTACTATTGTAACAGTCCTAAATTATGTCTATATAAGGGACTCCTCATTCCTCTCTGAGGACATTCCATTCAACCCCATAGCAACCTTAGAGAGAGAGAGATCTGAGAGAAAGAGAGTTTCAAAGACAAATCCTCTTGTAAGCTTTCTTTCTTTAATAAAATATCTCTTTCTTTACTTTCTTGCACTGCATCATTTCCTTCTTCTGCTCTTTCTTTCTCTTCTCTTCTATGAGCTAAGTCCAATGTGGACTACCGCCGCTCTTAGCTTTCTTTTTCTTTGATTAGCATATTTATTTTCAGTAATCTAATTTATGTAAAGAAGTCCGTCTTCTCCTCTACTTCTCTTCTTTCCCTTTTCAAATTAATTAAATATATCTGAAACTCTAGTCTATAAATAGGGGTTTCCATATCAGCAAAGAAGAGTTAGAGTTGCCTCCAAAATCCTTAGAGAGAGGGACACCGTACGGATATCTTACAAAACTGTACAAATGTCGTATAGACTGTACGGAATTGTACGTACACTCCAAAAATCTTTAGAGAGAGGGACATCGTATAGGCATCGTACGAAAATTGTACAAAACGTCGTACGAACTATACGAAATTGTACGGAACAAGCTGCTAGCACACCGTTTGAGGTGCTGAATCCCGTTCGTGTGGATACTAGTAGAGGGAGCTGATCTGCGGTCAGTTCTTGTGATCCAAACAAAAGTAAACAACAAACTCCATCGACATAAAAAGTAATTCTCTGAACCTATTCGGTTTAAGCGATTTTGACGGATCCTTGGTGGGAATTGGAATAAAAATTTAAAACGTTTCCGCTATGTGCCTCCCATAATTCCTAATAGGATGTGTGTTTAGTTTGTTTTAGAATGTGTGTATGTGTATTTTCAAGCTAAGAAAAGTATGTTAGCATGCCTTTATATTTTATGATCCTTGATGCCATGTTATGTTTTAAATGAATCTATGATGTTTGTATGAGTTTTCTTAAGTGAGGAGAGGCCAAGAACTCTTCCCTTTGATGAGGATGAGCTAAAAACCCTTAAATTTGGTTGAGACATAGCAAAGAATCTCCCAAAAGCAAAGTGGGCTCCCAAGAGTATGGTTGAGTCCAAAGCTCTTAAAGAATGAGTTTTTTTGAGTGAGGAGAGGCCAAGAACTCTTCCCTTTGGTGAGGATGAGCTAAGAACCCTTAAATTTGGTTGAGACATAACAAAAGAGTATGGTTGAGTCCAAAGCTCTTAAAGAATGGGTGAGACAAGTCTAAAATCTATGAGGAGTGTGAGACCAATCCAAACACTTGGGGAACTCTTGAATGTCTTGTATGATTGATTCACATGCCAAGGTTGCTTTGAAAATGTCCATAACTTTTATTTTTCCATACATGCATTTGAAAAAGCTTGCTTTATACATATTATGTGTGATTGAATGAGAGATGAGCTATTAGGATTCTTTGAATCTCATCCCCTCCTCTCCAATGATCTAACATGTTAGGTGGACTAAGTAATTATGGTGAAGGGAGCTAACAATAATAAAGAAGAGAGATTGACAAGCTTATACCTTGTTTTGTCCATTTTGGAACCATAATGATGGTTCATGATGTATATGAGGTTGTAAATGTGTTATGAACCTTGATACATGTATAAATATGCAATTATATGATGTTTATAACCATGGATATGATGTATGAGCTTTAGAATATAATTTGAGTTTGATGTAAATGTGCATAAGTATGGGTGAGAAGGCCAAAATGAGATGTATGAGATTTGGGACTATTTGGGCAGCTCACACAAGTCTTAAATGTACTTTTAGACTTGCCCAAAAGGTGCCAAGATCAAGGGAAATCCATTTGGCAACTTTGGTACCCTATATGGAGCTAAAATTGACCATTATGGAACCCTAAATCACTTTTTGGCCAAATGAGTTAGTCTTGATCTGAGATTAGGCATGTAATTAGGTCTTATTGAGAGCTTTCTAGGAAGCTAAAGATCATAATTTTTGGAGGTCTACAGAATATTTGATGATTTTTTGAAATTGGCAAATTTTATGGATTTGGTCTGATGCACTATTCAATTGGTTCGAAATTGTTTTCTATCATTTGAGATTCAAATGATATCTAATTTCCATGAAATTTTATAAAGAAACTAGGCAATCACAGTGACTTGTGCCAACTAGAAGCACCTCATTTAGAGGTCTAGAGAGGAAGATATGAATTTTTGAAATTTCTGTCCAGTATCAGTAGCCTTGCCCGACTAGAAGTACTGTTCCATCAAATTTTGAGATTTGAGCTTAATGAACTGACCTAGAGATATTTTTTCTCTCTAGTTGACATCTATAGCTTTCCAAGTTAGTATCATTTGCATAGATTAGATTTTTGTGGAATTAATTGGATATTTTTGAAGTTCATATCAGTAAACTGTGACAGCATCAGGACCCAGTCCGACCTCCGGACCATTTCACATGTCAAACTTTCTGTGTGTAGGATGTTATGACTTGTACATATTTTTTTCATGAAGTCATCCCAAAATTTTCAAAATAACCAAGATTGCATGTTTTTGATTTTTTTGGATTTAATTATGATTTTTTAAAGTTTGCCCAGAAAAGAGGCCAATTCTGACTGAGAATGAACTTCCATTTTCCATGCCCCATTTCGGTTTCCATGAGTTGTAGGCATGTTTTTGGGATGCAAATGAGTTATAATGATGTAATTAAATATGAGAAAATATAGTATGAACTCACACGATCCATGTGACATGGATTAAAATTTTTAGATATGATGCAAAGCAAAATTAATCCCTTTCTCCTTGCTTTTTCTATGAAAAGCATATATGAATCATGATAGAATGCTTAAGAATGACATGAAATGAGCTAAAATTTATGGTGTTACATCTAATGCTTATGAAATTTTATAGACATATAAACTACATACCATAAACTTTCCATAACTATCGAAATCACCACATTTGGAGCTCTGTAGAGGGAGATATAAATTTTTGAAGTTGTATGATAGTACCAATAATGCAGCTCGATTTTTGGTATTATTCTATCAACTTTCCATAGCTAAATGCTTCTATTTTGGCCTAGAATTATTTTAACATCTAGAGCTTTCCAAAAAACCATCACATGCTTGATTTTAATTTTTTTAAAATTAGTTATGAATTTTCAAACTTCATATCAAAAACCTAGAAACTAGACCCGAGACCAACTTTCAATTTTTCTAGTGTGTGTCTTCCAATCCGAGTTGCATGTCATGTTTTACGATGTTTATAACTTGTATAGAAGAATTATAAGTAGAGAAGATGATATTGAGGGGTTCACAAGGTCCATGAAGCAAAAGACGAAAATTTAAAACCTTATGTAACGCGATTTAATGTATTATTTTATTGTATTTTTTCATGAATCTCATGTATGAGACTTGTGAGTGGAAAAGAAAGACAATAAGACTATGTTGTTACACTTATCCTCCTCCTTTGTATCTCATCTTCCTTAATAAAATTTCTTTTTCTATTAAAAATAAAATTACTAAACATCTCAATTGGGCTACATTACATAATACATCCATCTGCATGCATGGCAAACATTGTAAGAAACAAACCTACAAACTGTGAGATAAATATCCTCACATTTTAACCATGGTAATATAGTTACTCAGCACATAAACAATGATCTAGTGCATTAACTGTAAGTAATAGTGTACCGCTATTTTACATTTAAGTTGTATAACAGTAAATGAACAAGTCATTCAAACTCCTAAACACCATGTCAATTTAATGAGAATGCATGCACAACAAGACTATAGTCATTTGTACAACGCAACAATGCAAATATCATAATAGAGTACAGATTTTGTTTTTGTCTTTTTTTTTTTTTTGTGGTGGAGGGGGTTGTGGGGGGAGAATAAGAATAAAGATGCGTTTTATTTCCCAAAGAAATTAGGAGTTCTAGAAAAAAAAGAAAAGAAAAAGACACAAAAAACAAAACTAAAGACCAAATTTTACCCTCAGTGCCATCTAATATGGACTTTCCAATGCAATATGGACTTTCCAATGCAATAAAAGCACTGAGGCAGAGCGATCACAAATCAGAAACCATTCATAATAGAAAACTATGCCATATCAAAATAATTCTTCCTACCAATAAAACGTCATCCTCTAATGCTCTAAATTATAACAGGAGACTAGAGGAGAGGGCAGGATATCTATGGTACTATCCAGATATTGGGTACTCGGTAAAATTGAAAATTTTAAACAAAGTAAAGAAGCTGCAATTTCTTGTCAAACTAAGAGTGGCCATATTACCTGTGTGCTGTACAATTTTGAACAATAGATTCCTTAAATGGGACCTTATTTTTGAAGTAATTTATGGATTGAACCACCAGAGACATTCCAAATAAACTGAAAGTGCATCTTCTCCCTGCAAACATTGCATACATATATATCAACAAATGAATCCCATAAAAAAAAATGAATTTATGAAGCAGCACACATAATAATTATAATCATCAAAGCTGACTTGAAAGTAACAAATAAAAATTAACTAACCAACTTCGTATGCATATTGAACAGCAATATGAACAGCCATATACATAGACTTGAAAATCATCACCCTTAAATCTTCTTCTAAGATGCAAGTGAAATAGTTTCGAGGTTCAGATCCTCAAAATAGGTTAAGATTTCCTGCAAATCAAGTGAGAAATCAAATACCTATTTAGAGAAGTGAAAAAGCCACAAATAAGCCTTCAACACAGCTGCCCAAGAATGTATGATCCTTATCATACTACACACTCAAATAAATTAAATAAATATAAACTTACGTGATTCCAACATTATCAAATTTGGGTTTCAATTGTGTTCCTTCCATTGTAATGGCCACGCAAAGGGTATACACGGATGACCAAGGACTTGAAAGGCACAATATATATGAATAGCATTATCCCAAAAAATTTGTCAATGTGAGCCATGAACATTTGTTAATGAATTTAATAAGACAAACCAAAAACACAGATAACTTGTCATGATGCAAAAATTCATCAATGCCTTCAGGAAATTCAACCATCTAAAAGTAAAAAGACAATAATGGATCAATTTCATACCATAATTGCCATAATGCATAAGCATATTATGTGATATTGTCAATTTGACTCTGCCAATTTAGGACATATTTCAAAGGCACAAAAGGAATAAATACTGTGTTCACCCTATGAAAAATCTTTAGATCTTACTATGGGAGTTGATAAAGCTTTCAAGCCTTTGCAAGGAATAATCATTAGGGAAGACTTGAATCAAACAATCCATCGTATAAAATTGGGCTAGCTCATCTGATTCACAACTTATCAAAAAATAATTGAGTGCAAAAACACCTTTTAGCTAGTTAGCAAAATTACCCACCATGATCAGCAAAATAATTCAATATAGTTTAGATTATGCACCAAGATGGCAAAGGTTAAGATAAAAAATAACTACTCACTGCTATAATGTAGGCAAAGGGAGATGATGCCTCTGCAGCACGTGCATCTGCTCTTTTATACACCCTCCTAGGTGGACAAGTATTGGAACAACAGTTTATGAGAGCCTTTCGGTCTTACACTACATCTGAAAGTGATGACTTGAGAAAAAAAAAAGTAATGATAATTTGATATTTGTTTATTTCGGTAAAAAGAAAAACATTGGAAATGAGAATATCTGATCTTTCACTTATTACCCTCACTCTCACTGCTAACTGCTAGGCATCAAGGATTAAAAATGTCAAAATTTTTGTACATTGATTTACCATTGTCTCTGTGTTCCACATGCTATAGCAAAAGACATCCAATATTGTAGTCTTAGATATGGTTATGATGTCCAAATCCGCAGGCTGCAGATACTCTGCGACGACTGAGGCCTACAAACATTTAATACAAAGACAGATAAATAATTCTTGCATATCATGAGCACGAAGTATAATGGATTTAAATACTGTAGAACATTTCTTCAGATGAGTCAACCTGAATTTAATTAAATTCAAACATTATCATATCTAAATATTTTTGTATGAATGCACAATCCAAGAGAAGCCATGAATCACGATAGATGTAAGGACATACTTAGACTCTGTATATGTAGGGGCGTGGTAATTGTTGGTTTATTATTTGAGTAAATAAATTAGTCAGCAAACACTCAATTCCAATTTTGAATGAAAATATTAGAAAATTTGTAGGTGTCATATGGAGATCTAAGTTATGCATATCCAGGTCAGTCCTTTCCAAATCAAGACTGAGGGAGTATCACTGCTAACTGCGAATGTTTAGCCAATTTTCTTCACTATAGGAAGTTACAATCAACACAAGATTATGAATGAATCCTGTTTGGCATCTGGAAGCCACCCTTCTTCTGGAGATATGAATGAATCCTGATTAAGAGAATAATAAAGTTGCTAAACAGCCACTAATTAATTATGTAGTAAGAACTGCCATGACCTTACCTTTCTGCCTGGAATAAAGTCAACTGTTGGGCCCCCAGTGATCGCTACTGCAACAACACCAGCAAGCTAAAATACAAACTCAACCATATATATAAAAGCTAATCTATGACTTCTCATACAAAACTCTCCAATTTACTTGAGAATTCTTAAAGCATCGTCTTGTTTTCTTCATCAGAGGGGAGGGAGAGGTGGTAGCTTATACAGAAGAAAGGAAGGTATGACATGTCCGTTTCTACAAGTGACATGAGCTCTAATCAGATTAATAGCTCCTCTATTAGTTCCATTGTAATAGCTCCCTCTGACCCACATGCAGGGAATAACATCAATCCGACCAACCATCACCTTAGAGATAACAGGATGATATAATTTACTTCAAATGAAATCTCTGTAGAAAAATCAAATGAATTGCATGACCAATTTACTTAGTTCAAAAATTTCAAATGAATTGCGTAACCAATTTACTTAGTTCAAAAATTCCTTACTTATTCATTTGGTTAATGTCTTGCATTTGTAAGTAGTCCCAGACAGAATGACGATCTTAACTTATTAATTTTGTTTTCTTCAACCGCAAATTATGCAAAGAAATAATGCAAAATCCATAACTCGAGTCACAGGAGTCTAAGTTTTCACTTTGGCACGATAAACCTTGATGCAATATTAAATGACAAAGCTTATCATATTAAATACAAAACTTCTTTCTCCTGATTTTCAATCTCCTCCTCAATTGGTATTCTTTCAGGCTCTTACTAACATAGCTTTCAGTTGAGATTTTAAAAACATATCAAGGGGGAAGCACATGTCTATGGTGGCTGGCAGTTCTTACCACCGTTGGGTAGACCCAAACCCAACCATATTGCTTCTTCTCCATTGCTTACAAAAAGTATTTACATGCATGAATAAAATATGGTCATACAAACGGCAGGAAATGGTCACTTTGAGTTGCATGAAGCAAATGGCACTATGGGAGTATTGCTGAATCTTACAGATGTTAACTTACAAGGTAACCAAATATTTCAATTTGCAAATCAAAGGATACAGTGTTCCAGAAAATCCTTTTGGATCCAAGCTCCTACATAATTCATTGACAAACTAAATTACAGCAATATTGACAAAGTTCCTTTGCAGAAAAAAAATTGTATAGAAGAAAGGAAGGGGGAATACAGATTAAGAAAATGCGAGCCAGAGGCATTTTCTCCTTTTGACGTGGATGGACATACGGAGACAAACATGACATGTCCGTTTCCGCAAGCGAAATGCGACCAACTAAAACAAGGGCTCACAAGAAAACTATTCCAATCTTATCTGATTGTTGGAATCATTGAGGACCTTAAAAAATTCAATCAAAGTTTCCCTGTGTCATGAAGTTAATGACCATAATGGTCACTGATGTTAAATAATATAGGTCTCAATGATCCTATTTATACAGCCCTTATTCTTCATAAAAATAATATTAAAAACCATAATATAACATTCATAATCCACTCGTCATCAGTTAACTCGTCACATATTTGTTTAAAGGCAATTGAAGCTTTGGAGTGAGCTTCAAATTGCAGGCCCGGAAGCATGTGGAGCAATTAAACAATATAGAATCTGACCTCTACTTTCTGCGTAAAGAGGAAGATCTCCCATTCCTTGCACAAAAAATTCATACGGCTTTTGAATTGCGTCTTCTTACCAGGAATTGGCAAATATTGAACGAAATCATTCTTCTTCTTCATCATACATATTTCTCTTCTCTCAATTTGCCTCTGCCAGTATCTCTCCGCTTCTCTGTTGCTCCCCCCTCGATTTCCCCAGTTTCTCTATGTGTCTCGGTTGGTTAGAGGCGTGGGATGGAGGGATTTAGGATGGGGTTTCGTATTAGATGAAGATGAAAGATTTTGGATCATCCTGTTTGATTTAGGTTTGAGATATGCGCCGACACTTCTTTCAAATGGCTGGTGCTTTTTTTTTTTTTTCTTTTTTTGGCCATTAACGACTAGTTTTTGTCTTTTGGTTTTTGGTCAATAACGGCTAGTTTTTGTTGGCCACTTCATTTTCTGGAATTTGCGCTGAGATTTCGTTCAAACGTCTAACTTTTGTTTTTTAAATTGTGAAATTGGCCAACGGCTATATTGTGGTTAACTGCCGCCTACAAATATAGGTTGTTTCTTCTTTGAATAGTTTCTCAGTTTGAAAAAAGCCAGAGCCAGGTTGGGCGAAGGAGCATTGGAAAATGGGGACAGTCTTCATTCTCAGGCTTCCGTTTATGCGTATTAGAGGTTGTTTCTCCTTTCATATTTTACGATTAACCATAACTTGGGGCTGCTTCGCTTTGGGTCCTCTGTTTTGAAGATTCTCTGTTTCTCTTTTAGTCTGCGTTGTGACTTGCGGGTGCCAGCTTTGCTTTCTGGAAGGTGGACGTGAAGGAGCTCGTTGCTTTCAAAGAATTTCATGGGAATGAAGGTAAAATCTTCTGCAAGATTAAATTAGTAAGCATAGAATTCGCTATTGGTTCAAATAATTCTGAATGCTCATGGTTGATCTTTTCTTCGCTAATTTTGTTTCTGTTCTCTTCTTCTATCTGAATTATCATACAGTCAACTGCATATTTATCTTGACTTGGATACTGTGCGATCAGTTTTCTGCCATTCCTCTGATAATTTAAACAGAAATTCTTTATTGAAGTCCCTGAAAAAACACTCTCCCCTTAAATATAATAGAGACACCAAAGCGACTTGACATAAAGAGAAACAAGAATTCGTAATCGAATTTGCATGCATTAGGACTTATTTTACATGGGCTCTTGCATTTTTTAATACTATGGTCTAGTTTTTGCTTATTACTTAATTCTCCGTCACGGCTTCATTCTCTGAAACCCACCCTTCTTTCGTGAAAACACGTGCAATTTTTTTGCTATACACTGAATTAATTTTGGAGCTAATAACTATTTGTATCTGCCGCATGCTTGCCATTCCCTTTCTTTTCTGTTTCAAATTCAAACCCTTTTGCTTTGAATCAAAAAGTAGAAATGGATGAATAAGTTTTATGATTAATAGAAATAGTCAAATGCATAACATTTGAATTTGATGTTAGTAATACTGTTTTTGTAAGACATCATCTTTTTCTTAAATAGGTTAGTTACTTCATCTTTTTGTTTAGATTTGTACTTGTTTTCCTCTGTTTTTGTTCATGTTATGCATTTAGGTACGATAATTTTTTTTTTTTTCGGGGGGCTTCAGTTGTTGTAAGTGATGGCAGATTTCTTTAGGTTGCTTCTTCCGTGAGTTTTACATTTGTAAGTGGTGTCATTGGAAAGCTTGCAACAAGATTTTTCCAATGGTATATGGATGTAGTGAAAGAGAAACAACTCTCGAAACAAGGCAGGTTGACCATGATTACTAAAAAAATAAGCTTAAAGCAACAACTTCAAACATTAATATCTCTCTCATCTTAAGTTTGATGAGGGTGTTCTTAGTTTCATTGTAAAGTTTTCTAAACAAGCTTTCTAGTTGTAGCAATTTTAATCCCTATGATTTAGTCTACAGTAAATGCCATTACTTGAAATTTTGCTATTTGTCCATGTTAAAATTCCAACATTGAAGAATAGATATTCTTTTCTTTTCCTAGAATTTGGTTCAAATAGACCAAACTAATGAGGTTATGAGCAGCAACCATAACTATTCTCCTATTCATAAGAAGAGGAATTTTTATCCATGTTCATCTTATTCTTATTCGTTCTTATTTATGCTTTGACCTTGCGAGATAAGGAACTTTTTAAAAAATAAGATAAGTTCTGTATGAGATAAATTATAATTATTCACACTCTAAAAGTTGGTAAACGGGTATTATAAGATATTCAGGAGTTTGAATCATAGCTGAGGAGTGGGCAGGAAATTTCTGTATCATCTTGGAAGGTGAGTAAGTAATGCAGACCGTGAATAACTAGTATTTATTATTTTGTTACTAAGTTCCTTGCAGTGTTTTAAAATTTGAAAATCTATTTATGGAGATATATATTTAAATGTTTTTTCATATGCATGTTTACCAAAAATTGATTTGAACATGGAATTTTGCAATTGACGCCTGTTTGAGTTATCTGAAAACTTTGATATTGAACTGATATGGAAGGTATTCTGTTTGAAATGCTAATGTGAGAAAAGTATTATTTTAAGAGGTTATCTGTTCAGAACCCTGTAGCTAACATCAGTAGTTGTTAGCCATAATGCACCATGATTTGTACCTCAACTAGCAGTGGTGTTGCTAGCCGTATAGGTGGGCACTACATATGGATTGGTTTTGTTTTCGCAAGTAGAATGCTTTGCGTCTGTGATTATTTTCCCCGCGAGCTGTGTACTTTGCTGCGTCTGTTTCAATTGGTTCTGCTTAGATGCTTCCGATGCATTTTAAGAAATGATTCACATAAGGCATGCTTCATGCGTTACATTTTCTTTCACATGCCTTGTCCCTATTCTTTTTGGGTTGTCATTACTTATTCATTGAGTATCAAACGCACCTCTTTTTTTTTTTTTAAATTCTTTTCAGATAGCGATGCAGACCCTAGTCTACCCTAAGCAACCTACTAATAGTTGATCTACCGTTTATTTCTTTTGGTGAGCCCACAGTTGTTCATGTGGGTGTATTTTGTTCATATACATGTAATCTATTTTGTTCTGAACAGTGTAAAGTGTGGCTCCACTGAATCATAGATAGGATATCCCCAATCCCTAGAAATTTATTTTTGGTCTGAATGAATACGGGTTGTTTCTTTTAGGTGTATTGTTTTAGTTGACTGATTGTAGAAATATCGAGAGGTCCAAATTATAGAGGAGACTCTGTCAAAATTTTTACAAAAGTCACCTAAAAAAAAACTTATATGTTTTGTATAAAAAAATGATTTAGAAATGATACCCATAGTTTAATTATATAAAGTTACAACTTAAAAATATTCTCTAAATTTTGTGGAAGTTGTCAATACAAATAGACTTGTGGTAGGGGATTTGTTTGTCTTCTGCGCCAACATACTTAAATTTGTGGGGTGTGACAATGTCCTCCTATATATAAGATATATTTTATTTAAAATTGGCATTATAAATGTATCTCTATAATGATATGCCATTTTTTTGTTTAAAGGTATAAAAATATATATATTTCATGTGTACCAGACTTCAAATATACTAGAGACATAACACATATTGTATTTCCAACAATGAGAAACAATTTAGTCAAGCCTTTAACCAAGCTCTAATACCATTGATGAATTTAAAGAAGATTTTGATCAATTTACATACTTTTCTATAAAAAGAATTGCCCAATTAAATGTCCCACACATTGAATTTGATCACTTTGATAAACTCAAATTTTTGTTCACAACATATGCATCCTTTTGATCATAAGAAAATCAGGAAATTCACAATCTAAGATAGTTTTCTCTCTTTTTATGTAACCAATTTTTGTGAGAGAGAGAGGGAATGATTTTTTGCAATAAACTATAAACTCACACACGTTTAACTTTTTTTCTTCTTTCTCAAAATTAATTTTAATTAATTTAATTTTTCAAATTTTGAAATTTGTATTTCCCACTTAGATGGGAAATAACTACTACCTCCATAAATAAATGAATAATTAATTCTAATAAAATAATTAATCAATTTCATTTTTTTTAATAAATTTAATTAATTTCCCTTTAGGCCTTTAATAATTTTAGATTCAGGTCAGCCTCTCATGGGTGACCTAAAACATCCAACAATGCCCAAATGTAGTGTTTTGACATGTTAAAAGTTATAATCTTAATTTAACCCATGTGATTATTGAATCTTCCTCATCATTCTCATCATCCTTGCCAATCTACCCTTAATAGGTTTATACCTCTTTATGATGGATTGCAATCACATAAACAAATGCCCTGCTCAGTCTTTAAATAAAGTCATTGGTTGAGAAATCAGATATTTTCAAATGGAATGAATACTCATTGTAGCTAAAGCTGACTTACCCAAAGAAAAAGGAAAGTAAGGCAATTATAGTGTTTAATACATATGATTAGGTTTAACAATAAAGTCAAGCTAGGAACTTTAAACTTAAGGCTTCTTAAGAGGCAACCCAAGTTTTTGTTTTCAATTATGTTTAGAAATTTTTTTTTTCGGTATCCTTTTTGTCTAGCAATTGTTGTTATTTTATTTTTAGGGCTTATCAAGTGACAAACCCTTTAAACTACCTCTATTAATCAAGAAAGAAGAGTTGTAAAGCCTCAAGCTTATAAGGAAAATCAGGGAACCAAGAGTGTGGAAAGAAACATTTGATAAAAAAAAAAAAGAAGTTTTCAAAATCTTATTATACTTATTTAGTCCTCATTTAATCTTAATTTTACGAAGTTTAGGGTAAGGTAATTAGGTTAAGGTTGGCATTGAAAAAAAAAAAAAAAGACTTACTCCCCCTCACCTTCATGTCTTTTGATTTAATTACTTGCCAACAACAAGGACAATCCTAAGTTCAAGTTTTGGGGTGAGGTCAATTAGGATGCCAAGGCAAAATAATTTGAAATTTTGTACTTGAAATTTTTAACTTGTTACTTTTCTTTTTGAGCTTTACTTGTACTAGTTTGCTTGCTTACTTGCCATGATGCAGATTTGTATCCAATGATGAATAGTGTTAATATTAGGATGTGTTCAATATGAGCTCAATGACAATTATACTTCATTCTTAGTTAAAATATGTAATTTTTTTTTCTTTTTTTTTTTACAATTTTGAAAAATTTTGCACACCAATTGGCCTAGCATAATTTGAATGCATGTTGTTAGGGGAAAATTTCTTGTAATCCATTTTGTATATATTGTCTCAACCTTAGGGCTCTAAAACTTGTCTTACACTTTCTTGAAGAGAAATTTTAGGCCTTTATGATATATTAAAGTGATTTAGGTATTTATACAATATGTTTGAACCTTTAAGCCTATTTCTTTCACCCTAAGTATATCACTAGTACCCCTTTGAGCCTTAAGTGAAATTTACATATAATTGCATGAAATTTGTTCTTCTAACTACATTAATGACCTCTAGCCTGAAAAATAATGTCCTTACTTTTTCAAGAGCATAATTAACATTTTGATGCTATGTGAAAAGGAAAACTTTAGGGTAAATTACAAGGGTTTCTTTCAAAGCATATGAAGGCTACAAGGTTTTCTTTTAAAGCTTATGGGTGCTTATACATTATGATGGTGTGACAAGAAAAAAAAAACTTATGTATAGTGCTATTATGTATAAATAATGAGTAGATCATTTTAAAAATTTAATAAAGAATAATTAAAAAGAAACTTTACTTTCAATAAACCTTGTATAAAAAAGAAAAATTTTATACAACAAATACATATTTTAATGAGGTCATTATTAATTATTTTTATATATTTGAACAATATTTTAATAATTATCTATTTCAATCACCTCATCCCATAAGAGAAGATGGGTATTCTTCCTTATTACATAACAAAATAGAAATTAAAGAGGTGAGAAAAATATTAACTGATAATATACAATTCAATCTCTAGGTGCAACTTTTTTTAATAAAAAATTTAGATTAAATTTTTAAAATTTTGGTTACAGGAAAATTTAATTATATATTTTTGGGTTGTAAAAAGTTTTTACTTATTATAAGCAAAAGTGCAAAGAATTCCTTCTAACTTAGAAATTCATGCAATTTAATTTCTTTAATTTTAAAAGTCTGCTACAAAGTTTTAGGCTTTTCAATTTTGTACATTATAACTATTTTATTAATTTTTTCATCCAAAACCCTGACAATTACTTGTCCATGTAAGTTGAAAGAAGTCAAATTAGCAAAACATACATTAGATTTGTCATTTTTTACCACTTAAAATGACAAATTGGAATCCAAATCCTCAGCACTAGCATTTTATTACACCATGTGCAGTAACACCATGTGAGGCATTTCTTTTATGGATTAAAAATGATTTAAAGTATCTAATTTGAAGGATAAAAATTTTAATTATCAAAAAATTATACTTTAAAATAAACTATTACAAAGAATCTCGTTTAGACAAATTGTATGTATTTCTTGTTGATTTGACCTTTTTGACACACACACACACACACACACACACACACACATATATATATATAAGTGGTATTAGAATTTTTCATGGAAAAAATTAAGTGAGTAGTTTTGTTATAAAAACTAATATTTATTTTATTGAAATTTAGGATTAAATTAGGTATTTTTTTATAACACTCTTTTTCAAAAAATGATATATATATATAATTCAAAAAAGATTTTATTATACGATATTAAATTATAAATAAATAACTCTTAAATGTAGTGCATCAAACTAGTAAAAATATTAATTCATGGTTCATTTGTCTCATTGTAGTAAACTGTAATTGCACTAATAATAATTATATATATATATATTATTCATTTACATATAAAAATATTTTTTTAGAATTTTATAGAAAAAATTTTTTAGTCCTATTAATTTTTTTTGATAAAGTTACATTTCTAAGTATAATTTATTTTTTCACCTTATTTGTGTGTAAAAATATTTTTTTTAGTTTTATTAAAAATTTTATAGAAAGATTATTTTAAGTTAGTTGTATATAAAATTTAATTAATATTATTAGCATTAAAAATTTTTATTTTCTTTGATAAAATTATATTTTCAAGTCTAATTTTTTTTACATATTTGTTTATTTAAAAAGATTTTAAGTCCAAAACTTTGGCGCAATATTTTTAATCAATTTAAATTTTTTGCATCAAAACTTTTAATGATGACTAAAATAGTTGTCACTACAACTTACCTTTTATCGGTGACTAAAACATGTCACTATTAAAAGTTTTGGCAAAAATATTTTAAATAAATAAAAAATTTTGCGCCAAAACTTTTAGTGGCAACTCCGCTATCATTGCTAATAGTATTTAGTGGTGACACCTTTTATTGTCACTAAAAGTTTGACAAAAAAAATTTAATCTTTTAAAAGTTATGGTAAAACTTTTAACAGCGACGCTCATCGCAACTAAAAGTTACCTTTAGTGGCAACATCAATTTGTCACCATTAAAAGTCAACTTTGGTGGCAACCTTTTAACTGCAAATGAAATGTTATCACTAAATGTAATTTTTTTAGTGGCGACAATGTTGATGTCGTCACTAAAAGTATTTAGTGGTGACTTTGTATTGTTACAAAATAGTTTTAGTGACAATTTTGTCGCCACTAAAAATTTTATCAAAATTAAGGATAGTATTTTAGTGTCAACTTTTAATGTCAACTTAATAAAGTCACTGCTAAAATTTGTCACTAAAAGTCTATTTTTTTTGCAGTGAGTGAGCTTGGTAGCATTGGTTAATGGAAGTGCCTAATAGCGTGTTTGTTTCTGCGTTTCGGAAGCCCAAAACCATGTTTTCACAGAAGCAACAATTTCTTGCTTCTTCATAAACGTGGTTTTCAAATAGATTTCCAAACACACGCTAATGATATGGAAATTTAAATTGGGCTTGCAAGAATAACTTGATGTTGGTTCAAGATACGATATGCCTAATAACTAGTGAATTGATCTTATATTCTTATAAATTAGACCATTTATGGAAAATTTTAATACAGGAAAACTTTAGAAGTAATTCCAACAATTTTTTTATGGTTGTCCACAAAGTTGAAAGAGGTATAAAATATAGATAGAGTAAGAATAGAAGAAAGTGTACATTTAATTAAAAACCATAGAGGAAATTGTCACTAATTTCTAAGGGAAGTTACTTGGTTGTAATTATGTGGCTTAAGCATTGAGTAAATAGAATGATCATGAGCTTCTATGAAGTAACAAATCATAATGATAATATTTTGCACCTTGGATAATTAGGAAACTTCGAGGTCAACCTTATACCCAAGTTTGTTGGAAGCAAAAAGTTTTAATGAGTAAATAATGTTGCACTCAAATTTTATGATTTATATTTGTTTTGCCATGTTATTTATATTCTTTTTGAAAAAAATCAAGATTTTCTTTGGCCTGAAACTTTTAGTCGCACAATGATTTATCAAAAAGTATTTCTTTTTGAAATCCTTTTTTTCACAAATGGTGCATATGTGTATAGAATCAATATAAAAAATTTTGAGAATTTAAATTACAAGTTTCTATGTTAGTTAATTACAAATATTGTTTATGTACAAATTGAGGGTTATGATTTCATACACAACAAAAATGGTTTTATAAAGGGACTAGAAGCAGAACACTGGTTGCTAATAGCAGCTTTTGTTAGTCCTTGATGTGCTTTAGCTAGTACCTAACTAGTAAGAGGTATAGGAGGTGCTAGCACCGTGTGGTGGCTATCACACATAAAATGGAGGGATATTATTTTACATGAGCTAAGTACTCGCAATAGACTTTATGTGGACCTCGTATCATGACAAATTGGTTACTTACCCACGCAGGCTTCGTGCTCACAATGGCTATTCTATTTTGAAGAAGTCCTTTCAATAGAATCGTCTTAAAGGAAAATTTTTTGAAAGATTATCGATTTAAAATTTAAAGTTGCATGCTCATTTTATGATTTACAATGTTTCTCACTGATTTATGGTTTTTATAATAGTAAGTTTATTGAAAATGCTTTTGTGTTTGGACACTTATTGTTGTTTAGCTTATAAAAAGTATAGATTTCTGCCTTTGAGATAATCTAAGGTAATTGTTATGGTATTTTAATAGGTGATTAATTCATTTATCACATTTTTTCTCAATTATTGATTTCATACATTGTGGGATGTTATTTATTTATTCAATATCTAGGTTTTTAGATAATAAAGTTACTCTTGAGCTTTGCTTTGCACCATAGCATGGACTTTCTTTCAATTTGGTGAGCCCTACATCAACCGTGTGGACAAAGTTCATTTTGATATATGTGATTCATTACATTGTTTATATCATAGATATAGCTCCACACTACTCATAGGCAAGATCTCTTACCTTGTTAAATGTGGCTTAGTGGATAAGAGTGAGAGCAGAGCTTTCTCATTAGTCTTGCTATGTAGATTGTTTGATTATAGAAATTTCAAAAAATCCAAATTTTAAAGGAGGGCTTTGCCAAAATTTCTACAAATGGATGAGACCAAAAGTTACTATGATGGTCTTGAGTTAAAGTATGGAATTATTCATGTGAATTAATTCTCATGTGCTTTATATGCAAACAAAAGATAAGGCTTACAAGTGTGGGATTTACCTTATACGCCATGTCAGTCACACTCCAATTTTTGGGGTGTGTCAAATTAGAAAGTAGCTAGATAATAATTTTTTTCATCCATATACCAATTTTTTAAGGATGTGACCTTTTTTTAGACAAGATGTGAATTGGCAAAATTTTTTCCTTTGCATTTTCACTACTAGAATGCAAATTGGTAAAATTTGGCCAACTTGTCTTCAAGCAAGATCATAGGGTGGCATTAAGGATTATGGAGTAGCAAATGGATCTCAAACTTAAGCATCTAAAAAGATGCTTTGAAGAAATTGCAGATAAGTGTTAATGCTTTGGGCTTTGATGTGAACAAAAACAAGAACGACAATAAGCTATGTATTAGAGATGATTTGCCTTGCAAAATCAACAAACTTGTTCCTAAAATCAAGTGTAGGTAGAAGTAATTGCTCGAATTTGAATTCTTCCCAAGTGGGGGGAAATGATGCAAGGTTGAGTTTTTGAGAAAAAAAACTATTGATTTTGATTTGGATAGGATATTAATAATTTTCTTAGTTTAATAGTATTTTTATAATATTTCTATTATTATTATTACACTTTGTTTAAATAGGAAACTTTTTCTTTGTTTAATTAGGAGACCTTTTATTATTATCTAATCAGGAGACCTTTCCTTGTTTAACTAGAAACTTATTAGGGTTAGGTTTCTTTCTTATAAATAAGAACTTTTTGTTTTTTTTTATTGGTAATTAAATAATAATTCATAGTTTTTTCTTCAATTTGAGATTAAATTTCTTCTTATAAAACTTTTTTAATTCCTTATGCTTAACCCGTTGCAATAATTACTTAAGATTTAGTTTCAAGAAAGACCCCTAATGCTAAAAGAAGCTAAAAGATTGATATCCTAATAAGCTATTACCTTCATGGTGAATTTTCAAGTCCTTTTTTTCCAATAACATACTAAAAATTTATACAAGATAAAACCTAAGTCAAATTATCAAAAAGTAACTCCTGCTGACAAAGATTTAAAATATATTATCATATGGTTTGTGTAACACCATACTTCCTTAGCTCATTTCAGGCTATCTTTAAACCTCATATCAAGCAATTCCCAAAGAGGTAAGGAAAAATAACATTAAATAATGCTTTTCTTAGCGTTACGTGGTGTATAAAATTTTTCTTCGGAGTCCCGTGGGCCATATGGACTCATGTATCACATTTTCATATTTAATTATATGAATACAACTTATCTGCATCATCAAAAGTGGCCTACATCTCGTGGAAATCAAAGGGAAGCATAATATATATATATATATTTTCGGCCAAATTTTTCTCTTTTCTATCACCAGCTTTGAAAAATCATAAATAATTCTAAAACAATTAAAATCTTGCACTCTTGCTCATTCTGGACAGCTATACATGTCTATTCTATGCTAAAAATATGTCCAGATAGAAACACCACACAGAAGGCATTTGACATTTGAAAAGGTCTAGAGGTCAAGCTATTCACTGGTGCTATCACAGGTTTCTGATATGAATTTCGAAAATGTCCCATTAGTTCCACAAAATTTTAATTCATGCAAATGATACCAATCTGGAAAGCTGTGGATATTAACTAGAGGGAAAAAAATAACTCTAGACTAGCTCAGGCATGCGTAGACCTCGAAACTTAATCAAACAGTAATTGAGGTCCGCTGGAGTTCCTGATACTAGATAGATTCTTTGAAAACTTTTATATCTCTCTCTAGACATCCAAATAAGGTAATTCTAGTTGGTACAATTCTTTGGGAATGTCTAATTTCTCCATATAAAATTTTGTGACAATTGGACATCATTTAGGCCCTATGTGATAGAAATCATTTTCAAATCAAGTGAACAGTGCATCAGACCAAAACTAGAATTTTTTTGCCAACTTTAAAAATTCATCAAATATTCTTTAGACCTCCAAAAATTTTATTCTTTAGCTTCTCAAAAAGCTCTTAACAGGTTCTAAATGCATGCCAAGTTTCAGATCAATAAGAGCTCATTTAGTCTAAAAGTGATATAGCCTCATAGAATAGTCATTTTTGCTCCTTATCAAGAGTCACTTTGGTCCAAATGGTATCCTCTTGAGTTTAGCACCTCTTGGGCAAGTTTAAAAGTATGAACATAACTTGTATGAACTGCCCAAGTGGTCTCAAACTTCATGCATCTCAATTTAGCCATTTCTCTTCCATTATTACAGTAATCTATTTAACCATTCAAGAGTTAAACTTGCTATTCAATACCCAAAACATGTTATCTCATACATTTAGCATCAAATTTTATTCATACATTATATATTTGGGTATTTATATATGTTCATATGGTTACCTAACAATTTCATCATAGGATTACATCATATGCCATATATATGGCTAAAAGAAGGTAAAACTAGGCATATTCATATAATTTGATGCCCATCTTCTTCTTCTAAACTTGGTGGCCTCCAATGCTTTGCTCAATTATCTCACTTAGTATGTTAAGACATTGGAGAGGAGAGGATGAGATTCAAAGAATCCCAATAGCTCATCTCCCATTCAATCACATATAAAGTATGCAATACAAGTCTCACAAATGCATACATGAGTATATTAACATGTGAAATCATTTAGAAAGCATTCTTGACATTTGAAAATATCATACATAGCATATACAAGCTTGCCAAGTAAGTGGATTAGCCTCACCCATTTACTTGTAGATTTTGGATTTTCCTCACCCATTTCTTTAAGAGGTTCTTGGACTCAACCTTGCTCTCGAGAATCAACTTCACTTTTGGGAGACCTTTTTCTTTGTCTCAACCAATTCTATGGGTTCTTGGCTTTTCCACACTTAAGTAAACCAAAGAAATATTCTAAAATATCATTTGCATGCATAGGATATCATCATGGTACCATGGCATATAAAATCATGATAGAATACTTTTCATGGCTTAAAACATATATACACACATTCAAGATAATGTAAGCACACATCTATGCATGAGAGAAGGTGGAGAGAGCCACCTTGCTTGCTTTTGTACACTTTTTCCTTAAGTTTTGAATCCTCTCCCTTGACCTCACACACCTAAGAAGGTAGAGATCATTCATCTTGGCCTAGACACATCATATGAAAGCTAATTATACTCTTGAAGTAAAGTCTAAGGCCACACAATTACTAAAAAGGCTAGGTGACTCATAAGGCTCTTTTATAGTTCTATAATGCACTTAATGAAACAACTTTTGGAGAACATCATCTTGGCTCCATTCTATCTATTCATTCATGATTCTTGACTCCATTTAAACCTTTTGGAGTCATCATATAATCAATTCTAGGAGTTTAGCTTGGTGTTGTTTCTTTAAATCATATTAGGGAACATATAAGGCCATCTTACTTTCTATGGCTTCTAAACTCTTTCCAAGAGTTCCTCTCATACTTTCCCATCATACATGATATAAAACTAAGTTTGGAAGAAATTAAAACATTGCCTAGGTACATGAACTCTTTTTGGTCGAAGCATGTGCTTCCATAAAGCACCAATGGAGTTTCTTTACTTCCTTTGATGGGAGAATCATTTAGGAAGCTCTCTTGGTGCCTTAATAACTCATATGAACACTTAAACATCATAAAATATGGCTAGGGTGCATAATAGAGTTCAAAGTGCAATCAAAATCCTAACTTTTCTATCTTGCAAATTCATAGTTTTTACTTGGATTTCTTTGCATATTCTTACTCTCCTCCCTCAAATTCATGGAATCCACCCTTGGTTCTCCTCAAAATTCCAGCCCTCTTGCATCTACATATATGAGGCAAAATAGGAAGAAGAAGGGGAAGGAAGTATCTACCATGGGATAGAAGATTTATCTTGTTTTTTCTTGTTTCTCACTTGAATCTTCCTTTCTTTAGCTTTCTCTCTTCAAATCCGAACTTTCCCTCCTTGGTCTGACCTTAAAATAGCACTAAAGCTTTAAGTAAACTATAAGGAGAAATAAGAGAGGGAGGAAAAGAGATTTCCTAAGGAGAAGACTAGGAAATTCCAACAATTTCTTGCCTTTTCTTGAGTTTTTCCCTTTTCCTTTGCCTTATCCTTGTGCGCCTCCTTCCCTTGAGCTTTCTCTAGTTCTTGGGCAGAATTTGGTCAACCTAAATGAGAGGAGCAGAAGGACGCCTTATATATATATGGTTTTAAGAAGGACTTTTTCAAAAATTATCATTTTACCTTTCATTCTTAGCATTTTCGTTTCTAACTCATTTTAGCTCCTTTTGAGAATTATCTTTTCTATTATAAATTTTAGGTTCCCAACTTAGTAAGATGCCTTTGGAATCACTCAAATTGGAGCTAAAACCTTCCTGAATGAATCAATCAAAGTTCAGGTTAACTGACGTTGAAAAAATCCACCAAAGGGGCTTTAACTGTCCCGAGGTTTCCCATGGTTTTCAGGGCCTCTAAGAACCCCGGAGAACTCAAAAATTTCATTTAAAAAGCCCTCCATACCCAATTCTATATCATACAAGTTTTAACACATTATACAAGAAGACCTTGTACTTACTAGCGAAAACCTTATCGACAAGGTATCAGAATTTACACTACAGATTACATGATCTTGTCGACAAGATCTTGGACCCAGGTAATGCGATGTTATCTTAGCTCTTAAATTAACTAGGTCCACTGCCATACTTCATGTCCAAAAAATCGAATATTACAGTTTGGAATTAGACGCATTTTAAATGACAAAAAGGATTAAGAAAATTAATAATATCCAACTATAACACTTGCAAATCTATTGAAAGTTTGTGTTAGATCTTCAATAGCTGAAAATGTGATCTTTGCGATACCAAAATTGTAATCAAATAATTCTAAGCACTATTAATAATATATTGCAAAAGAATAAAATTCAAGCTTTGCCTGAGAACTTCTAACAACAATCTACATCTAAGATATTGAAATCTTCACCGCCATAACTAGGTATGTTTGATTGCGTGATATAAAAGGGAAGGGAATATAAAAAGTGGATAGATACGATATGAAATAACTTTTATTCCTTTACTTTTAAAATGGTGATTTGATAGACGGAGTAATTACAAGGGCATAATAGACATTGTACAAACTATGTAAAAGGATTATATTTACATTGCAGTGAACTAAACGTAGCCTGGATTGAATTGTTTGTTGGCCAAACTGGATGGAAATGAAAAAATGATTTTTAGTTTAGTGAGTATTTGCTTTTACTATCCAACATTCCACATGTCGTTGATTCAAAACAAAATGGCCTTCCTGTGACGACCCTAACTTCCAATTATAGTAATTAAGGTTAAGTACATGATTAATAATCATATACCAAGGCTTGAAGTCATTAAAATTAATTACATCGGGACATCGGGAACAAGTGAGGAAATTTGAAACCTTAATGTTGCTAGGGTCATTAGCTAGACAACCACAATTATTCGAACGCGTGAGTAAATTTGATTATTAATGAGGAGCCTTTGATACTCTCATCCATCATTTCCAACTCATAAAATTCTCCTACAAGTGTTTCTAAATCATTCCTTAGCATTACCTTAAGAGAAACTAAGTTTTCTAGGTGAATATGAGAAATAGAGCACTTTCGCCGCGGCTAAATTCACTTGCGCCGCGGCCAATTACTCTCGGTTCAACTCCTGACGCTTTCACAATTTTTTTTCACATTTCGCCGCGGCCAAATACCCCTTTCGCCGCGGCCAAATACCCTCTGGAACACCCCCAAATCTGCCTCTCAGGCTTAGCCGCGGCTAACGTCACCATTCGCCGCGGCCAATTGCTCTCTGTTTTCTTCCCTGGCAGGTTCGCCACATTTGGCCGAGGCCAATTAAATGTTGGCCGCGGCCAATTCTTCTCTGTTATGAATTGGCCTAGGCCAATTAAATATTGGCCGCGGCCAATTCCCTTCTGTGCCTACAACTCCCAAGATTTCATCTTTTACTCTCCAATTTCCCTCCAATATCACTCTAGGGCCATTCTACCTTAATTTATGCAACTTTAGTGGTAATTATGTACCTTAATTACCCAACTAATCTATCATTACCATCGTGAAACTCAAATGTCACTTCCTACTTGTTCCACTAACTCATACCAACAAATTCATAAATAAATGGCAGCAAGAACATATGCATTAGCAACAATTTGCATCCCATGCACATTCCATAGATATTCCATTCAACAATAGCTTACCTCTAAGACATCATATGTCTACAATTCCCATAAGGTGATCCATATCACAATTTCAGCAGAACTACATACATATATATAATGCTATAAGTTCATACATTGATATTCCACTATGATGTGCTCTAAATCCTTAACAGTTACATTTCAATCAAGCAAAATATAAACGCCTACACTTGGCAATATGATTACATGATGATGCTAGGTAAACTAATGACAAAAATTGCATCTATCCTATTATACCCAGACCAAGTGTAGCTCCCCACACCCAGCCTCAGCTCATGGATGTTCATCCACTTGCTTACCCTTATCCTTACCCGAGGAACTTTCACCTGAAATATTAATCCCATAAAACGGGGTGAGATATGAATCTCAGTAACCAAGGCAATTCCATTACATATTCAGTTTAATTACCATATATGCATAAATCAAAATCAACGTCCGAATCGCCTCCATTATAACAGCAAATGAAACAATTAGGCTATCATGATTACTATCCCATACTAGCAATCATATTATCACATGTTAAAGGCCATTAACACCGGAGAGGTCCGTCCACGGCACCTACTCCCTATTGAGCGCAACCGGGGCTCAGTGCATCTGGGTTTGATCATAACCCGGTGCTTGATCATAGCACATGCACGGGTGGCAGCCGCACCACAGCTCCACCATGGACTCACAAGGTCCAATACAATATAACAGATAGCCAATCAATTCATTCAACATTTTCAATCAATCATATACAGCATCATATGAAACTAAATCAAATATATACATGGAATTGATATAAACCCGGTTACCTCACTTGTAGACACTTGTAACAATCACCAATGGTGCAGAATTCCTCCTATAACCACAACATCACATAATTACTACTCTAATTCATCATTAATAATTCATAATCAGTACCCAAGGAATTTAAAATGCTAATGACTACCCAAGAATCATTTACCCAGCCACAACAAGTCCCAATTTCGGATTTAAGTTTCCTCCACCAGAAAATTCAATGTTCCACCCAAAATCCTAAGCAAATTCGTACATAATTAATACCCATTTTATAAATTAGCTATAGGGGTCTCAAATTAACCATTAAAGCATCAAAATGGAGGGTCTAAACTCACTCAAAGTCAGCCTTAATCCCAACCTACGAATTTCATCAAGAAAATCCCCAAACACTCACATTTCAGATTTTGGGTAGGATGAAAATGCTCCAAATGAAAAACTAATCGGACCAAATTAAGGAGAAAGATGAGGGGATTAAGTTGTATAACTATTACCTTGGCTGAATCTTGCTCTAAGTATGAGAAAATGCAGAAATTTGGTCCCAAACCCTAGCCTCCTTCTCCACCTCCGATTTTGCCTCTTGAATCTTATGTTTCAGCAAGTGAGTAAGTGGGTGGGGTATTAGGGTTTAAGTTGGGTCAAGTATGGGTCATGGGCTGCTCCAAGATCCATCTCCACTTGGGCTTCAGATTTTAGCTTATTGGGCCAGTTTTTGGAGTGTTGGGCTGTAGAATTTACTGGGCCAGTTTTTACACTTAAGTTGCTGAAATTTAACTAGGTTTGGGCCAAGTTTGAAGAGCTCAAGAGTTTTAGGTCTGCACAAGGATTATTGGGCCACTTAGAAGAGTCTATACAAAGTAAATCTTGGGCCTCCATCACACTAAATTATGTTAGGTTTGCACATAATCCATTGGGCCTCCATTAACCTTTTCTCATGCTTTATTAATTTAGGCCTAGATAGAATTTCTATCCCAATTAAATCTCAAACTTATATTAATAATTTATCTCTCTAAAGTCTCCATTCACTTAACTTGCCTAATGAGCCCATATTAATTACTCTTAATTAATTCTAATCCATGATTAATACCTTAATTAATTATGGGGTGTTACATTCTCCCCTCCTTTTAAAAATTTTGTCCTCAAAATTAAACATACCTTACTCAAATAATGCAGGATAATCCTTCCTCATTGCTTCTTCGGTTTCCCAAGTTGCTTCATCCGGAGTAAGTCCTCTCCATACTACCTTTACCAGGAGGATGTCCTTATTACGCAGCTGTTTGACCTTTGAGTCCATAATCCTTTCCGGCTCAACCACATAAGACAAATCATCTTGTAGATGCACATTCTCATGCTCAATGACATGCAAAGGGTCCGGGTGGTACTTTTTCAGTTGGGACACATGGAACACATCATGCAATCTGGCCAGGTTTGGAGGTAATGCAACTCTATAGGCCATGGGTCCTATCCTTTCAAGGATTTGGAAAGGACCAAGATAACGAGGACTGAGCTTTCTTGTCCTAATAGATCGTCCTATACCCGTCACTGGAGTAGCTTTAAGGAACACATGGTCTCCCATCTCAAATTCTAAGGGTCTCCTTCTCTTATCCGCATAACTCTTTTGCCTACTTTGGGCAGCCAACAACTTCTTTCTAATGAGTTCTATCTGATGGGTGGTTTGGTCCACTATGTCTGGACCTAAGAGGCTCCTCTCACCAAGTTCTACCCAACACAAGGGTGACCGACACTTCCTCCCATAAAGTGCCTCAAATGGTGCCATCTGAATGCTGGAATGGTAACTATTATTATAAGCAAACTCAGCTAAAGGCAAGTACACATCCCAACTCCCTTTTAACTCTAGTACACTCGCCCTAAGCATGTCCTCAAGGGTCTGAATGGTCCTCTCAGTCTGTCCGTCAGACTGAGGGTGATAAGCAGTGCTAAAGTTAAGACTAGTACCCAAAGCTTCCTGTAGAGATCGCCAAAATTTTGATGTGAATCTTGGGTCTCTATCTGACACAATGCTATTAGGAACACCATGCAATCTCACAATTTCACGAACGTACAGTTGAGCTAGTCTATCTAGGGAATAAGTAGCTCTAATAGGTAGAAAGTGGGCAGACTTCGTCAATCTATCCACAATCACCCAAATAGCATCATAACCCGAGGATGTTCTAGGCAAACCCATCACAAAATCCATGGATATACTATCCCATTTCCATTTGGGAATCTCTAAAGGGTGTAACAAACATGCGGGTCTTTGGTGCTCAATTTTGACCCGTTGACAAATTAGACATCTAGCAACAAACTCAGCTATGTCTGACTTCATCCCAGGCCACCAAAAGCTCTTCTTTAGATCCCTATACATCTTAGTAGTGCCCGGATGGATGGTGTACCTACTCTTATGAGCTTCCGACAACACTATGTTCCTCAACTCTTCATCCTTGGGTATACACACTCTTCCCTGGTACCTCACCAACCCATCTTCTGATAGGTCAAAGTCTTTGACCTCACCATTGACTAGTTGTTCTCTAATTCCTCCCCAGTAGGCATCTAGCTATTGGGCCTCTTTAATTCTCTTCCTAAGGTCATTTTCTATCCTCAACTCTCCCAAAAGAATACTGCTAGGGTTCATTGAAATTGATAAGTTCAAATCTCTCATCTCCTCAATCAACCTTTGCTCCCTAAGCAACATCATTGCCATGTGAATAGATTTCCTACTCAAGGCATCGGCGACCACATTCGCCTTTCCCGGGTGATACTTTAAGGAGAAGTCATAATCCTTAAGGAATTCCATCCACCTCCTTTGTCTCATGTTCAACTCTTTTTGGTCAAATAAGTACTTCAAACTCTTGTGATCACTATACACCTCAAATTGGGCACCATAGAGATAGTGCCTCCAAATCTTAAGGGCAAAAACTACGGCCGCTAGCTCTAGGTCATGGGTAGGATAATTCTCTTCATGGGGTCTAAGCTGCCTAGAAGCATAGGCTATCACCCTACCTTGTTGCATTAAGACACACCCTAATCCCTTCTTAGAAGCGTCACTATAGACTGTGAATGTCTCTTTAGGGTCAGGTATCACTAACACAGGTGCGGTGGTAAGCCTATCCTTAAGCTCTTGAAAGGCATTCTCACACTTAGCATCCCACACAAATGGTTGGTCTTTCCTAGTCAACTTAGTCAAAGGCATGGCTAACTGAGAAAACCCCTTAATGAATCTTCTATAATAGCCAGCTAGACCTAAGAAGCTACGGATTTCAGTCACCGTTTTGGGTCTCTCCCAATTCAGTACCGCTTCTACCTTGCTAGGATCTACTGCTACCCCCTTGTTCCGATATCACATGACCTAGGAATTTGACCTCCCGCAACCAAAACTCACATTTGCTCAACTTAGCATACAACTGATGCTCTCTCAAGGTTTGAAGAACTATCCTAAGATGCTCTTTATGCTCTTCACTACTTTTAGAGTAGATGAGGATGTCATCAATGAACACTACCACAAATCGATCCAGATAAGGCCTAAAAATCCTATTCATGTAATCCATGAAAATGGCAGGGGCATTGGTTAACCCGAAAGGCATGACTAGGAACTCATAATGGCCATATCTAGTTCTAAAGGCAGTTTTAGATACATCCTCAGCCTTGACTCTAAGTTGGTGATACCCTGATCTAAGGTCAATCTTTGAAAACACCGACGCTCCAACTAATTGGTCAAGTAAGTCATCAATTCTAGGCAAAGGGTATTTATTCTTAATAGTTGCTTGGTTCAATTGTCTATAGTCAATGCAAAGTCTAAGACTACCATCTTTCTTCTTGACAAACAATACCGGTGCTCCCCATGGGGACACACTTGGCCTAATAAACCCTTTTTCAAGTAACTCCTCTAGTTGACTCTTCAACTCAACCAACTCGGCAGGCGCCATTCTATACGGAGCCTTAGAGATTGGACCAGTACCGGGTACCAAATCAACAGAAAATTCTAACTCTCTCTCTAGAGGTAGTCCACTAAACTCTCTAGGGAAAACCTCAGGGAACTCCCTAATCACAGGTATATCATCCAACCCATCCTCTACCTCAGCATGCAATGAAAAGAATACTAGGAACCCTTGGCAACCACGCCTAAGGCACCTCTCAGCTTGGGCGGCAGACACACAAGTAAGCTCAGTCATAGGACAAGTCTCAGGTATATTTACAGGTAAGGAAACAGTTTTACGGTTACAGTCAAGTATCACATTATTAGCAGACAGCCAATCCATGCCAATGATTACATCAAAGTCACACAAAGGGATACAAACCAAATCAAGGGTAGTACAACGGCTATCCAATTGTACAGTACAGTTTAAACATACATCAGATGTAATCATAGAATATCCAGTAGGGGTGGACACAGATAATTCAAATGGCAACAGGCTAATTTTTAGACCCAGACGCTTAACACAGTCATATGAGATGAATGAGTGGGTCGCACCCGAGTCAAACAATGCATCTACGACATGATTATGGACAAGTAAAGTACCTCGGATCAGACTAGGGGATCTACTAGCCTCTTGCTGCGTAAGTGCGAACACCCTTCCTTGTATAGGTGGCTTAATGGATGTGGCCGACTCCCGTGACACCGTGCAAGTCCGTGCATAGTGTCCAGGCTTCCCACAATTGTAGCACACTGGGCATGGCCCATTCCCATGGTTCTTGCCACACTTGGCACAAGCAGGTGGGGCACTATTTGCATTTCTTGGTGGTCCCATACTTCTCCTTTGAGGGGCATTCCTTGGGGGTTGTCTCCTTCCCCAAGAGCCACTTCCACTATGGGCTCCTTTCTTGCTTCCGCCCCTAAAGGGCTCCATACCCCGATCACGTTTTCCTTCCAGGGTCTTTTTCCTCTTGGCCTCACTTTCCATCATGGCCCTCTCTGTCACTCTACATTTCTCCACCAATTCGTCAAAATTACGAATTTGTAGAGATACAATCTTATCTTTGATTTCTGGTCTCAAACCCCTTTCGAATTTTTCAGCCTTCCATGGCTCATCGTCAAATCTCTTCAAGTAGGAGGAGAAGCGAGACAGTTGGATAAATTTGGCTGCGTATTGGTCCACATTCATGTCCCCTTGCTCAAGGAAGTTAAACTCGGCTTCCTTGTCCGCCCTCACCGATGGTGGGAAATATTTGCTCTCAAAAGCAGTCTGGAAACTCTCCCACGTCAAGGGTATCTCCCTTGCAGTCAACAATCTGGAGGCATTCCTCCACCAATGTTCAGCCTCACCCTCCAACTTGTAAATGGCCAACTTCGCCTTTTGTTCGGTGGTGCAAGTCATAACCGCAAAGATTTTCTCTAGTTGCATCAGCCACCTCTCAGCTTTTTCAGTGTCTAAATCCCCCAAAAAGGATGGAGGATCAGCTTTTCGGAATTTGGCCAATGCAAAAGAGAGGTCACCATCCTCCCCTTGGTGTCCCACACCAGGGTTATGACCAGCCCCCACACGATTTTCCATCGGCACCTCTTGGTTCTGCTTATTCATATTTTCGTGTAGCTGTTGCAGCACTTGTACAGTCGCTGCATGAGCCTCAGCTTGCTCTTGAAGCCGGTCAGTCATTGCCCTAACCGTAGTCTCATGGGCCTCAGCTTGTTCTCTCATTCGGTTAGCCATTGCAGCCATGGCCTCTTGCATCTCTCTTAGCATCTCAGTTGTTTCTCTGCGTGTAGCCATCTAAGCTCTGCAATGCTACAAGCACAACCACAAGCATCCTCCATTAAGCTACAGCCCAAGGCAATAATACAAAACTCCACCCATGGCAGGTATATGTATGTATGAGAGTTACCTCTAAGTCATAATGCTCCTACTCCTATCATGCATGCATCATAATTGCCAAGTTTCCTAACCACAAAGCAGTAAATCAAACACATTTGCCTGAACCATTGCTCTGATACCAACTGTGACGACCCTAACTTCCAATTATAGTAATTAAGGTTAAGTACATGATTAATAATCATATACCAAGGCTTGAAGTCATTAAAATTAATTACATCGGGACATCGGGAACAAGTGAGGAAATTTGAAACCTTAATGTTGCTAGGGTCATTAGCTAGACAACCACAATTATTCGAACGCGTGAGTAAATTTGATTATTAATGAGGAGCCTTTGATACTCTCATCCATCATTTCCAACTCATAAAATTCTCCTACAAGTGTTTCTAAATCATTCCTTAGCATTACCTTAAGAGAAACTAAGTTTTCTAGGTGAATATGAGAAATAGAGCACTTTCGCCGCGGCTAAATTCACTTGCGCCGCGGCCAATTACTCTCGGTTCAACTCCTGACGCTTTCACAATTTTTTTTCACATTTCGCCGCGGCCAAATACCCCTTTCGCCGCGGCCAAATACCCTCTGGAACACCCCCAAATCTGCCTCTCAGGCTTAGCCGCGGCTAACGTCACCATTCGCCGCGGCCAATTGCTCTCTGTTTTCTTCCCTGGCAGGTTCGCCACATTTGGCCGAGGCCAATTAAATGTTGGCCGCGGCCAATTCTTCTCTGTTATGAATTGGCCTAGGCCAATTAAATATTGGCCGCGGCCAATTCCCTTCTGTGCCTACAACTCCCAAGATTTCATCTTTTACTCTCCAATTTCCCTCCAATATCACTCTAGGGCCATTCTACCTTAATTTATGCAACTTTAGTGGTAATTATGTACCTTAATTACCCAACTAATCTATCATTACCATCGTGAAACTCAAATGTCACTTCCTACTTGTTCCACTAACTCATACCAACAAATTCATAAATAAATGGCAGCAAGAACATATGCATTAGCAACAATTTGCATCCCATGCACATTCCATAGATATTCCATTCAACAATAGCTTACCTCTAAGACATCATATGTCTACAATTCCCATAAGGTGATCCATATCACAATTTCAGCAGAACTACATACATATATATAATGCTATAAGTTCATACATTGATATTCCACTATGATGTGCTCTAAATCCTTAACAGTTACATTTCAATCAAGCAAAATATAAACGCCTACACTTGGCAATATGATTACATGATGATGCTAGGTAAACTAATGACAAAAATTGCATCTATCCTATTATACCCAGACCAAGTGTAGCTCCCCACACCCAGCCTCAGCTCATGGATGTTCATCCACTTGCTTACCCTTATCCTTACCCGAGGAACTTTCACCTGAAATATTAATCCCATAAAACGGGGTAAGATATGAATCTCAGTAACCAAGGCAATTCCATTACATATTCAGTTTAATTACCATATATGCATAAATCAAAATCAACGTCCGAATCGCCTCCATTATAACAGCAAATGAAACAATTAGGCTATCATGATTACTATCCCATACTAGCAATCATATTATCACATGTTAAAGGCCATTAACACCGGAGAGGTCCGTCCACGGCACCTACTCCCTATTGAGCGCAACCGGGGCTCAGTGCATCTGGGTTTGATCATAACCCGGTGCTTGATCATAGCACATGCACGGGTGGCAGCCGCACCACAGCTCCACCATGGACTCACAAGGTCCAATACAATATAACAGATAGCCAATCAATTCATTCAACATTTTCAATCAATCATATACAGCATCATATGAAACTAAATCAAATATATACATGGAATTGATATAAACCCGGTTACCTCACTTGTAGACACTTGTAACAATCACCAATGGTGCAGAATTCCTCCTATAACCACAACATCACATAATTACTACTCTAATTCATCATTAATAATTCATAATCAGTACCCAAGGAATTTAAAATGCTAATGACTACCCAAGAATCATTTACCCAGCCACAACAAGTCCCAATTTCGGATTTAAGTTTCCTCCACCAGAAAATTCAATGTTCCACCCAAAATCCTAAGCAAATTCGTACATAATTAATACCCATTTTATAAATTAGCTATAGGGGTCTCAAATTAACCATTAAAGCATCAAAATGGAGGGTCTAAACTCACTCAAAGTCAGCCTTAATCCCAACCTACGAATTTCATCAAGAAAATCCCCAAACACTCACATTTCAGATTTTGGGTAGGATGAAAATGCTCCAAATGAAAAACTAATCGGACCAAATTAAGGAGAAAGATGAGGGGATTAAGTTGTATAACTATTACCTTGGCTGAATCTTGCTCTAAGTATGAGAAAATGCAGAAATTTGGTCCCAAACCCTAGCCTCCTTCTCCACCTCCGATTTTGCCTCTTGAATCTTATGTTTCAGCAAGTGAGTAAGTGGGTGGGGTATTAGGGTTTAAGTTGGGTCAAGTATGGGTCATGGGCTGCTCCAAGATCCATCTCCACTTGGGCTTCAGATTTTAGCTTATTGGGCCAGTTTTTGGAGTGTTGGGCTGCAGAATTTACTGGGCCAGTTTTTACACTTAAGTTGCTGAAATTTAACTAGGTTTGGGCCAAGTTTGAAGAGCTCAAGAGTTTTAGGTCTGCACAAGGATTATTGGGCCACTTAGAAGAGTCTATACAAAGTAAATCTTGGGCCTCCATCACACTAAATTATGTTAGGTTTGCACATAATCCATTGGGCCTCCATTAACCTTTTCTCATGCTCTATTAATTTAGGCCTAGATAGAATTTCTATCCCAATTAAATCTCAAACTCATATTAATAATTTATCTCTCTAAAGTCTCCATTCACTTAACTTGCCTAATGAGCCCATATTAATTACTCTTAATTAATTCTAATCCATGATTAATACCTTAATTAATTATGGGGTGTTACACTTCCTAACTTGGAATCCTATTAACATGGTTTTGCTGACTCTCCCATTATTGATAATGCATGCCATATTGATTAAAAAGTTACTTTATTAAGTGCAGAGCATACTCAAGAGAACATTTTGTGCTTTCAAAAAATTTGTTTATTATGATAACATCAAATGACATATAGCTCAATCATATACAATCTCATTTGCTTCTTTTTCATTATTATTCTTGATGGATGCAAATCAAGACAATAATTAATCTATTTCAAAATCTTAGTTGATCTAGATAAAACTGATATACTCTTAAAGAATTACCCACCTATACAAAGGGATCCTTTCGATTTGTCACGGATATAAGAATTTAACCACTATGCCTAATCTGGTTTGGAGTTTGGGGATTAGAGTTATGCTAGTCATTGAATATTCCATTTATCTTGATTATACAGAATAAGGTCCTTTACCCTATTATATAGAGTATTTTGACCTGACTGCATTGGCCACCAATGATGGCTAAAAAATGAAATCTCTTTCTTATTACTAACTTTCCACTATAAGTTGTCACAACCAAATAACCAAATTTCATAACTCCTTTCCATATCCAAGACATGGCCAAATGGGAAGATAAACTACCTTTAATTCTATTTAAGCAATATTTAGGTCTAAAAATATGTGCAAATAATAACTCAAACTTATCCAAAATTAACCACCAAAGATGCTTGGCTAGAAGTGCTTTATTGAAAAGTTCTGTTTGCTTAATCCCTAAACCTCCTAAATATGTTGGATGACAAATCTCCAACTATCTTAGCAAATGCAGCTTAGGTTTATAGTTTGAATATCCTAAAAGAAATTAGCCAATTTCATGCCAATTTGTTGGCAATATTTCTTAAGGAGTTCAAAACATGATAATGGATAAGTCAACGAGAATTTAGAGTTGATTTAATCAAAGTAACCTGTCCTATTTGAGACAATAATATTGATTTCTAAGTTTGTAGTATATGATCTATTTTTTCTACCACCTTTCTATAAATTTTAGTCTTATCTCATTCCACATCAATATAAGTACCCAAATATTTACATAGGTGAGATGCAAATTTTAACTAAAAAAAACTAGCTAAACTCTTTTTAATTGATATGACACACATGAACTAAAACCAGTAAAGATTTTGCAATATTAACATGTAGACCTTATAGCAAACTATACTGAGAAAGAAGATTATTGACTCAATAACATAAAGACTCTTTTGCTTAGAAAAATAAGATGGTATTAGTAGCATATCTTAAGTCCATCATCAGTTAAGATGAACAAGATATTAGCATACCCTTTCGGGCTCTACCTTACTCTTCCTTATATATCATACATGTAACACATTAGCACATGAAATAAATGAATATGGGAAAAGAGGATTACCTTGTTAATGACCTAGCTAAGGATAAAGCACCTCAATTAGAAGCCCATTTACAATAACTTGGCATGAGACCATGCTTACACATTGCATAATAAGTTAGATCCAAGAAAATCCCATAACTTGAAGGATTGCTTCCTAGAATTTTCAAGAGACTTTGTCATCAGCTTTGGCAATATCCAATTTGTAAACATACCAACTAAGTCTATTAGACTTTGCATGTTGCAAATTATAAAGGAGTTCTGTAATCAAAATAATATTATCCTAGATCAATCTACTTGGGATAAAAGCACTTTGATTTGGTGCACTCTATAAGCACTTCTTTTAATCTATTACATATTACTTTAGAGATCAATTTATAAATCACATTGCAAGGACTAATAGGACAATAATCTTTAAGAGACTAAGAATTATTACATTTAGGTATCAAGGTAATAAAAGTCCAATTAATAACTTTCAACAAATACCCAATTCAAAAGGAAAAAAAGAAGAAGAACCATTTGTATCAAATCCCCTTGCATCATATCCCAATAAATTTAATAAAATTTTGCATAAAATTTTATCAAACCTTGAAGCCCTATCTACTTTCAATTGAAAATCTACTTTCTCAATTTCTTTTACATTAAAATCAATAAGAAGACCTTGTATATGATCCTGAGATAGAGTAAGAAAACCTACTTGTCTCATAATAGTCATAATGTGGTCCATTGAGGTCCATTGATACATCCATATTAGTACGAAAAACCTATTGAAAAAAATTATGCATCATACCTTCAATTTCTTGTAACTCTTGTACCCAATTGCCATTGTTATCTCGTAAGTGAGATATAAACTTATTGATTTAACGTGCTTTAGCCAAATTATAAAAATATTTAATATTATAATCTCCTTTTTCTAATAAAATCTACCTTGCTTTTTAAGCACATAGTAACTCCTCACAATTAATACCAAAACTCTAAATTCTAACAAACCTCCTTTTCAACCTTAAGCAAATCCTTAGTTGGAAGCCTCCCTTATATATACATCAATTGTTGTTCTAACATAGGAATATACTGTTTGATATTACCAACCTGAGTATTATTCCATGTGTGAATATTACATCTAAGAGTGCGTAATTTACTAACTACTTGAAATGCACATGAGCCAATAACCCATTCATTCCAAACACAATATGCTTACGTTGTGAGAACGTGAACCAAAAGTTTTCAATTTGAAGAGAGTGTTTCCTAAACATGGGTAACATCAGTATAAAACACCGGCGAATGATTAGAGGTCCCCACTAACGTAAGTGTGAATTTTCAAGTCCTAGATCTTCCTTTACATTACGTTCCATGAGCCGTATAGTACCTCCTACACAAATACAGCAGATGATGATGGACAGCCAGAGGTCCCCACTAAAAGGCCGTACAAAAATCCAGATATTCATGTGTCTATAATGTCGATTTTTACAAGCATCTTTACACTTTACTCCACATATGACAATGTAAGATCTGTGTGATTTGATCGATTTGTCAAAATTGTCACATCTCCCACCACCACATATATCATACTTTTCATAAAAAATAAATAAATCAAACATTAAATTGAATGCTTTTGTTTGTATCAAAGCATAGATCACAATGCTAATATATTGCCTTTGATAACGGTGACTGTGACATATATATAACACTATGACTGTGTCATATATATAACACTATGACCAGTTGATATATATGTTATCTTTAAAGTCCTGATATATGTAAGTTAACGTCATATAACAAATTACTATTACAATACGTAAAATTTATTATGTAATTATTTTTAATAAAAAGAATAAGATCAATAACTTAAAAAAAAACCTATACATGGTTTTCATACCTAAGCTCCAAAATCGAACTTGAATGGTATTTTTCATAACCTAATTTAATTAACTGGCTCTAAACTTTGCAAATGGTGTGCCATCCCCATCTACTTACTTACACAGGCAAAGTTTCAATATCTATGCAGGAAAGAGATCTCGTAGGGATTTTTGGATGGTTATCTGCTCCATCTGCCGAGCCAATATTTCCTCTGGTTGTAAAACCTCCTTCATCAGCATTTCCTCTTGTTGTAGAACCTTGCCCTGATTGACTGGTTTTTGTAGAACTCCAAGTCAAGCATCTTTTTGCTACAAGTTTTTGCCAGCGTGACAGGTTTTCGCCAAGTACGACTTTCAGAGACTAGCAAAGCTAACAATGAAAGAATTCCAATTACTATGAACAAACCTCTAAAGCTATATGCGGTGAGGCTGAGACTGGCAGTGTCTGAGGACGAATTAGAGTGATCTTGGAGTTCATCGTCACTGCTTCCAAAATATTTCTGTTCAGTCAAGTCCATTTCTTCACTCTCACTCACATTTAATACGGCTTTAGAAAAGTACGAGGTTAAGTTGGAGCCTTTGGGGAATGCCTGAAAAGTCATGCAAATATTAGAACAGATATCTTAGAAACGGTATTGAAATTTGCAACCTTATTAATGCGACAAAGAGAGAGATCGAAACTCAGAAAACCAAATCCACCAGTGCGGTGCCTAGTTTCGACCATGGCATAATTGGAACCATATTCCTTGAGGAAGACCTTAATGGAGAGAACTTCATCAAAAATAGCATCAACACCACTGGTGCGGCTTCCTCTGTCTAAAGCCTCCTTATATTCTTCAATAATGGAGTAATTCTTCAGCCTTGATACATTAAACTTAAAGTGATCAACCAATAAATCTGCCACAAATGAGTCACGCTGGTATCCAACATTAATTTTGGGGACTCTTCTAACATCATTCTCACCAGGGGAACTAGGTTGCAACTGATGTACTGTCAAGATTGATGACAAGCATGCTGTGTAACTTTGCATGAGAACGAATGCAACTCAAAATAACCAACTGAAGTTTATTTTAGTGTGAAAAAGCTAAAATGCAAGCATCGCAGGTATATATGAAACATGCGAGAGCGATGAAAAGAAAAAGAGAAAGGGGCTCTCAGTTCTCATACCTAACTATATCTCCAACCTTAATGGTGATGTTTCAGGTCCAAGATTGTAAGATCTTTTAAAAGTCTCTGCATAGTGTTGCTTCAATCTCCTTTTGAAAGTCTTAATTTGAAGTAAAATAAGGAACATAGGAATAGGAAAGTTCTTTTATAGATGGATGACAACAGACATTAGTAAATGATGCTAGTGTTTTTGCTTTGGTCATTTCTTTTACATCATGTAGAAACCTTTTTGTCAGCAGAAGCAAGTGCCCTAATTGCTTAACTAGTATATTCTGTACACCACTTCATCCATAGATATCTTCTTGTGTGAGTTCACTTGTGGAGGATATCTTATCCTCCTCTTTTGTATCTCTTTTCCTCCTTAATAAAAGTTCTTTTTCCATTAAAAAGAAAATTACTAAACATTGCAAGAAACAAACCTACAAACCGTGAGATAAAGATCCTCACATATTAACATAGTAATATAGTTACTCAGCATATAAACAATGATCTGGTGCATTGATTGTAAGTATTAGCGTGCCACTATTATACATTTCATCTGGAGTTGTAAAGCATTAAAATGAACGAGTCATTCAAACTCCTAAGTAATTGCGCCATGTCAATTTAATGAGAATGCATGCACAAGAAGACTATACTCATTTGTATTCATTACAACCTAACAAAGCAAATATCATAAAACAGTACAGATTAGAGGCGAGGGGCAGAAAATTAGGAGTTCTTGGGGAGGGAAAAAAACAGGACACAATGAACAAAACTAAGGAGCAAATTTTACCCAAGTGTCATTTAATATAGACTTTCCTATGAAAAAAAAAAGGTACTGAGGCAGAGCAATCATAAATCAGAAACTAATTATAATAGAAATCTATGCCATATTAAATTAAAATTTCTTCCTACCAATAAAATGCCATGCTCTAATGCTCTAAATTATAAAAGGAGAGTAGAGGAGTGGGCAGGATATCTTATGTATTGTTTAATTACTTTGTTGTACACGAAACAACAAAAACTATATACTTAAAAGTAGTAAGCTAGAAGCAGTTATAGTTCAAGTACGATGCACCGACATTATTTAGCCATTCCAAGGTCTGCCAACTTGATTTCACCATTAGGATCAACTAGTATGTTAAGTCCTTAATATCCTTGCCACCAAAAAAAACAAAAACAAAAAAACAAAAAAACAAAAACAAAACATGAAAAGAATTTAACCGAAGTAAAGAAGCTGCAATTTTATGTCAAACTAAGAGTAGCCAAATTACCTGGGGACTGTACAATTTTGAATAATAGATTCCTTAAATGGGCCATATTTCTGAAGTAATTTATGCATAATCCAAGAAAAGCCATGAATCATGATAGATGTAAGTACATGCTTGGACTCTATATAAATGGGGGCATGATATTTGTTAATTTATTGAGTAAATAGATTAGTCAGAAGACCCTCAATTCCAATTTTGAATAAAAATATTAAAAAATTTGTAGGTGAGATCGGAAGATCTCAGTCAGGCATGTCCGGTCGGTCCTTTCCAAATCAAAATTGAGGGAGGATCACTACTAACAGCGAATGTTTAATTAATTTTCATGACTATGGGGAATTTCAATCAACATGAGATTATTAATACCTTGTTTGGCATTCGGAAGCCGTCCTTCTCCTGGAGATATCAATGAATCCTGATTAAGAGAAGAATAAAGCTATTAAATAGCCAATAATTAATTATGTAATAAGAACTTCTGCCATGACCATACCTTTCTGCCTGGAATAAAGTCAATTGTTGGGCCCCGAGTAATCTCTACTGCGACAACACCAGCAAGCGAAAATACAAACTCAACCATATGTATACAAGTTAATCCGTGACTTCGCATATAAAACTCTCCAATTTATTTTAGAATTCTTGAAACATCGTCTTGTTTTCTTCATCAGAGGGGAGGGAGGGGTGGAAGCTTATATAGAAGAAAGGAAAGGAGGATACAGATTAAGAAAATACGAGCCAGAGGCATTTTCTCCTTCTAACATGGATGAGCTTACAGAGACATGACATGTCTGTTTCTACAAGTGAAATGCGACCAACAAAAGCAAGGGCTCACAAGAAAACTATTCCAACCTGTTATCTGATTGTTGGCAAAGCTTCCCCAGTATCATAAAGTTAATGACCATAATGGTGACTGATGTTAAATAATATAGGTCGCAATGATCCTATATATCTATTAATTTTAGATAATTGTATTGCTATGATATTTATACAGCCCTTATTCTTCATGAAAATAATATAAAAAGCCATGCTATAACGTTCATGATCCACTCATCATTAACTCGTCACAATATTTGTTTAAAGGCAATTGGAGCTTTGGAGTGAGCTTCAAAATGCAAACTTGGAAGCATGTGGATCAATCAACAACCAATTCACACAAAATAGAAGCCGACGTCCTCTCTGTGCGTAAAGAGGACGACCTCCCATTCTATGCACAAAAAACACGTACTGGGTTTGAATTGCGTCTTTTTTCTAAGAATCGGTAAATATTGTACGAAACTTCTTCTTCATCATCATACACCCTAGTTCCATGACAAATCACAACCCCATGAACCAAAATGCCCAAATTACTAGGAATCCAGCACAAAATTAGTACCTTTACAAATGAAACTGGGCATAAAATGAAAAGCAGAAAAAATCAAACTTCATTCATGATATAACTGTAAAGCGAATTCCAAACGAGCTTTCCTACATGATTTGGAATGAATTAGGGAGGAATGAAACTGGATATGGAAATACCTCTGTGGCTGGGAAACACAAGAAAGGGCCTTTCTCTCTGTATTTTCTTCTCTCAATTTGCCTCTCCCAACATCTCTCCGCTTCTCTGTTTCTCCCCCCTCAATTTCCCCTGTTTCTCTATGTATCTTGGTTTTGGTGAGAGGGGTGGGATGGAGGGATTTAGGATGGGGTTCCGTTGTAGATTAAGAAGAAGAGATTTTGGATCATCCTGTTTGAGTTAGGATTGAGATATGCGCTGAGACTTATTTCAAATGGCCAGGTTTTTTTTTTTCTCTCCTTTTTCTGGCATTAACGGCTAATTTTTGTTGACCACTTCATTTTCTGAAATATGCGCTGAGATTTTGTTCAAACGGTTATTCTTTTTTTAAATTATGAGATTGACCAACAACTGTATGCGCTGAGATTTCTTCCAAACGGCTATCTTTTTTTTTTTTTTTTTAATTATGAAATTGGCCAATGGCTATATTGTGGTTCTGTACACAGACGGCCACCTATAAATATAGGTTGTTCCTTCTTTCATGAGTTTCCACGTTGGGCGAAGAAGCATTGGAAAATGGGGACAGTCTTCCTTCTCAGGCTTGCATTTATGCGTATTAGAGGTTGTTTCTTCTTTCATATTTTATGAATAACCATAACTTGAGGTTGCTTCTCTTTGGGTCCTCTGTTTTGATGATTCTCCGTTTCTCTTTCAGTCTGTGATGTGTCTTGCGGGTATCGGCTTCGCTTTTTGCAAGATTAAATGAGTAGCCATTAAAGGAAGAGCTCATTGCAACATACATGGGAATTAAGGTAAAATCTTTTGCAAGATTAAATGAGTAGGCATAGAATTCGCTATTGGTTCAAATAATTCTGAATGTTCATTGTTGATCTTTTCTTCGCTAATTTTGTTTCTTTTCTCTTCTTCTATCAGAATTATCATACAGTATCAACTGCATATTTATCTAGACTTGCACACCGTGTGATCATTTTTTCTGCGTCTCCTATGATAATTTAAACAGAAATTTTTATTGAAATACCTGAAAAAACATTTTTCTCTTAAATATAACAGAAACACCAAACGGAATTCACATATAGAGAAATAGGAATTCGAACTTTATATTACATGGGCTCTTGCATTTTTTCTTTTTTAATATTACGTGATCTAGTTTTTGGGGTTAGGGTTTATGATAATTACTTAATTAGCGCAAAGATCTGCGTAACGTCTTCATTTTCTGAAACATAGGTTGAGATTTCTATCAAACAACAGAGGAAAATCTCAAATCCCCTTCTCCAATACCAAATACATAGTCCTCTCCCTTCTACGTTGTTCTGTAAATGAAAGAAGACGGTAAACTAGTTTACGGTTTTGAAATGGCAATAGCGAGTGTTTCGTGCTTTGTCAAATTCAGACCCTATTGTTTTGACTCAAAAAGCAAAAATGGATGAATAAGCTTCAGGATTAATAGAAATTGTCAAATGCATAATATTTGAATTTGAGGTTTATAATTAGTAATACTGTTTTTGTAATACATCATCTTTTTCTTAAATATGTTACTTGCTTCGTCTCTATGTTTAGATTCGTACTTGTTTTCCTCTGTTTTTCTTTATGACGTGCATTTAGGTATGACAAAATTTTGTTGGGCTTTAGTTGTTGTAAATGATGACAAAGATTTCTTCAGGTTGCACCTTCCGCGAGTTTCACATTTACACATGTTGGAGAAAGACAAAGCCAGGTTGGGAGAAGAAGCATCTTGCTTTATATATGCGTGTATTTGTGTATTAAATCGGCGAAGGTTGGGTAAAGAAGCATTTTGCTTTATATATGCGTATGTTTGTGTATTAAATCGGCGATCTTGTCCTTTCTTTAATTTTGTTCTCTTTGGGTCCTCTGTTTTGATGATTCTCTGCTTTGTTTTTTGGATGGTGGACATGGAGGAAGAGGATCAAAATGAGCCATTGAAGGAAGTACATTCAGGGAATTTCGGAGAGCTCGTTGCTGCTACATACGACGGAATCAAGGTCAAATCTTCTGCTCATAGAATTCGTTATTAGTTCAAATAAGTCTGCTCATTGTTAGTCTTCTCTTCGCTAATTTAAAATCAAAATTTTATATATGTTTTCTCCTGAATTATCATACAGTATTAACTACATGGTTATCTTGATTTAGATAGTATGACTAATTTTTCTGTCACTTTCAACAATTTAAACAGAAATTCTTTTATTGAAATACTTGAAAAAAAAATTCTCCCCTTAAATTACTCCATTAAATAAATTCTAAGAAATTTTATTTGGTTAATTGCAAATTTCCTAATCAACTTAGCTTGAAGTTGAACTCAAAAAATTGTATGTGTTATTCATTACTGCACCAATCCGTTATGTATGGATGATGAATTTGAAGTACACATATTAAATCAAATTTAGATATATTATGTGAAATTGTTTGCCAGATAAATTGCATAAATATTGTCAACAATAATTTATGTAAAATCCCCATATATGTCTCCTTATGTAGTATTTCATAATTATAAGTTTATCTTTTCGTATAAATGATTGAACTTAATACATACATCATATTTCAATGACACATGCAACATCAAATCAAATGGACCCAATTCCTAATTATAATTATAATTTAAGGGGATAATAAATTTGCATATTTGTTAGTTTTGGCCTGAAGGGAAGCCTTGTACTAATTATAAACTTGGATACTTTGTGACTTGTTTTTATGCCACTTAGCGTTTCATATGCTTCTAGTTTTTCTAATTGCTTAATATATGTTCTTGTGTGTCTTTTTCATTTTTTTTTGTTAACAATAGATATAAAAGCTACAATTTTAAGATTAACTATAAAATTACTAAAGGATAGAAACAATATTTTGCTCAATACATGTAAATCGAATGTGACAAAAAAAAAAGATAATTACAATAGAATCTAGACTAACTCTATTTCTAATGATATGCTGAAGTGCTTCACGATTGCTTGGCTTTCATTGTTTAAAACAATGATTTTAATGTAGAATTATAAATTTTTCATGTTATATCTAATCTATTTATAATTTATTGCTGGCATCCAATTGTAGCTTCCCCTTCCCTTCCTTTTTTATGTTGTTTCCTTGTACTGATCAATTACTCATCAACCTTCCTAAAATTCTACTTTTATGAGAACATAATTGGGTCATGTTTTTATTTAATATCACTTCTTAGTTTTTCTTCCTTTCATTTTGTTTTTGAAAGGAATTTTGGTCAAAGTTTAGGAGACTAATGTAACTTGTCTAGAATAAATAATCAAGTTTGATATAATAAAGTTCATAAAATGTTACATTTGATATCTGTAACATCTAACTTTTTAACTAAATTGGAATTGGTATATTAATAAACAGAGGATTCTAAAATAAAATGAATTAAGGTCAAATAGAGATATAATATTAATGAGAATATAAAAAAAAAGGTTATGAAATCACTTATTGTGCAAAAACAAAATAAAAGTAAACAAATAAAGTAAAGTGGCATAATTATAATTTTGAGCAAATTTTTATAAATTCAAAAAAAAGAGAGTTTTAAATGCTAAAATTAAACTTATTATAATTCTTCTCAGGGGTCTTAAAAATTATAGAGACTATCAAAATCAGTTAAAATCCTTATATACATAAAATAAAACAAAAATGGATGTGATTATAAGTGGAGTTATTTTTTATTATTTTAAGCCATTTAGACTCTAAAAATAATGTTTGTAGATGAAAAAGTACTTGAAATTGTGTAGGGAGCAATCAAATCTTAAAAAGCCAAAAAAATGAGCTTGAATGAAGTGAATTTGTCACTAAGGAAAAAATAATCATTTTAAAAGTTTTTTAAAATGGCTTATAAGGGAAGCCACGCCTCATCATCTTCTATCATGTTCTATTTTCACCTCTTTATAGCCATTAATGTTGTCTTAGATAGGGAGGAGAGAAAAAGGAAAGAACCTCCATTTTAGATAAGTAAACAACCCTAATTCATCTTATATCAGTTAGAAAACTTGATCTACTCTTTGAGAGTTATCTAATGGTAGTTTTAATTTCATGAAAAAGTGAAATTTAGATATGATCCCACAGAAAAAAGGAACTCCTGTCAAGAAACTGTTTGGTGGAAATTAGTCTATATGAAGAATGCTCTACATTGAGGTAAGCTTCTATCCAAAACACTTAAAAAATCTTAAGTACTTGACCTTTAAAGTTTCAGCCATGGGAGAGAAAATGATAAGAAAAATTTTTCTTCATGTAATCTTGGTGTATTCAAGGGTTTTAAGTGTTGAGGATTTCATATCTATTATTAGTTTGCATTGGTTCATGAAAAAGAATAAAATAGTCATATGAGTGGAATTTTGCCCTAAACAAAGAGAAGGCTAAAATTTAGTTCTCTTGATCCATATAAGATGTATTTAGATGTTTTTATGATACAATGAATAAGAATCTAAACCTATAATTGAATGAACTTATAATCTTCACGTTAAGGTTTTAAGAGTACCTATTTAGCCATGGAGGGTTTGAGAGGTCCACAAAGTTGTTTCATTAATTCTAAAGTTTTGAATGGTCTAAATATGAAGTACAAATACTAATGGAGTTATTGAAATAAATTTAAAAACTCTATTTTTGTAAGTGAAAAATTAGGGTTCAAGAAGGCCTAATAGGACCATATGACTTTAAGTATGTTTAATTATGCTTTTGATAGCTCTAATGAATTCCATTGGAATTATGAAGATTATAATGATGAAATTTTGAAATCTAAAAATTGAAATTTGAGAGTTACTCTTTAAGGCACCTAAAGTGACCTAAAATTATACTTATGACCTAAATTAACACGTATAAGACTAACATGAGTTTAAATATGATTTCATTGATTATTTTGTACTTCATTTGATGTGTCTAGGCCAAACAAGTGAGACATATCAAAGGGGTGTATGTGTCTCAAGCCATGGAAGCAAGAGAAAGAGACCATGGAAACTAATTGAATTTGTTTGTTAATGTAGTCTTTTCTTTATTCTTATAAATATAGTTGTTTTGTTTAAGTATTTTGGTTGCTTGTGTATATTGTTTACAATTATGTGACTTATTGAATGTTTGAGTAAAATATGCAATTACATGACACTTATTTGCATTTGTGATTCAGGTGTTGGATGAGGTTAGGCTAAAAGTCCTTAAAGCATAGATTTGCTTATACTTTAGCCATAAGATCCCTAGAGCATGGACTTAATCTCTTGGTCATAGTTTGGCTATGATTATATAATATGCATGCTTGTTTCCATATTCTTGAGGGAACCATCTGTGTGTTGGAATGTCAAATTAGTTATTGGGATGTTTTTGAGTCTCACTTTCCCTATCTCTACTAACTATAGCCAAGTGAAAAGCAAAATAAGGACAAAAATATGCAAAACACCTATAAAATGCTATTATGTCAAGAATTTGGCCCATAATATGGCATAGTATAAATATTTATGTGAACCTATATTTTGATATAATGTAATGTAAACATGTTTAAAAGGGTTAAACCATGGTTATATGACCATTAAATGTATGAATGATATGATAAAACATGTTTTGACATATGAGGTTCCATGAGGTTTATAGGTATTTTTACATATAAGATAGTGATTTTTAGTTAGAAGGCAAATTTCTTATGATGAATTAATGTTATATAATACAAACAATGATTGAAATTTGCTTAAAGTGAGAAATGACACCTTAAAACTCACTTGATATCATTTGGAATCAACATTTTTGACTATTTGAGCCATAAAATGTCCCTCTACCCTTGATAGCCTTAATGACTGAATTTATGGCTAAAATTTGGCAAGCAATTAGAAAACATTTAGCGCTTTCTATAAGTCAAAGATTATAGTTTTTGAAAATCTATAAAATATTTGATAAATTTTCAAAATTGGCTTTAAAAAGTTGTCAAGTGCAGTTACTATTCATATTAATCTAGTCTTGGATTTCATATTTTTTGAGGGAACAAATGAATTCATTTTGACTTGAAATTTTTTTAGTAGAAATTTCACATCATAAACTTTCTAAAAATATCTAATTTCGTTAATAAAAATTGTGTAACTTAAGTTGTGAATTTTTGAAATTTAGACTTCATTATGTATTCTATAACTAATTTGAGCAAATTATCATTTTAATGAGTCTCAACTCCATATACATGTTATATTGGTTGCAACTAATTGGCTATATGTGAGTTTATAAGATTAAATGGTAAAAATTCATGTTTAAGTATTTTGGAGCCATTTAGTGCTTTTACTAACCTAAATTTTTGCAGTTAAAAGTTTGGTTACCACAATTTTGCCATGAATGGACTTATATAAAAAGAATATGTATATAGTATGGTATAACATCTTTTGTATCAAAGCCAAGGTTCAGGTAATCTAGCTCTCTGTTTTAGTTAGCTAGCTTTTTGGATGGTTTGGGGAAGTGTTTAAATTATTTGTATATGTGGCATGTGATTTGTTAGGAATTTTGGGAATTGGTTACTATGCTATTAATATTTTTGTTATATGTTAAAGTTGTGGTTCTTTTCAGACAAAATGGTAAAACTAGAAAGGGCATACCTGTTAGGCTGGAGCTTCATAATCTTATGTAGACTATTATGAACTATTTGGATCAACAATAGGTTATGATGGAATAGCATAGGACAAACCATATAGCAGCAAGAAATGACACTACAGTTGTAGAATACCTTAATTAGAAGGGATAATAACAAAGAGAATGTCCTAGAACAATAGTAATTGACAAATGTTCCTGAGACCTCCTTAGAATCAAATATAGATTCAACTTACTAATAAGTAGTTGTTGAACTAATTCTGAAAGAATCGTTTATCCTTTTTTTATGGAGAGTTGAATGTATAGAAAGTAGAGGCATGGATTATACAATTGGAGAAAATATTCAAAGTGATGGGATACACTTATGAGCAAAAAGCCATGCTAGCTACATTTATGCTAGAAAAAGAAGCTGATCATTGGTGGCATAGCACGAAAATGATGATGCAGACCCAAAAAATCCCAATTAACTAGGAAAATTTTTTAACTAAATTCTATGAAAAATATATCCCTAGTTTAGTCAAGGATTAGAAGGAAATAGAATTTATCAATTTGAAGCAAATAGAAGAAATGAAGAAATGACAGTTGATCAATATGTTATAAGAATTATCTTTGTATTCCTTTTATTTGTAGAAAGGTGATGATAAAAAATAAAGATGTGAGCATTTTGAGAAGGGACTGAAATCCTCTATAAGAGATAAAGTGGCTCCATAGAGGATCAGAACACTTACTGCTCTCATGGAGGTTGGCATGATGACTGAGAACAACTTGCAAGATATAACATAGACAGGAGCTAGAGCTAGCTTGAAAGAGACTCTAGAATTGAAGAGGCTAAGATAAAAGGATAATGTGAGTGTTGTTACTATTAATAAGAAAAAAGGTTAGGTCCCTTAGAATAAAAAAGGCAAAAAGGAATGTGATGATGAAAAATAGAAGTGTGAGCATTTTGAGAAGGGACTGAAACCCTTTATCAAAGATAAAGTAGCTCCATACAGGATCAAAACATTTAATGCTCTCATGGAGGTTGGCATGATGACTGAGAACAACCTGCAAGATATAACATAGACAAGAGCTAGAGCTAGCTTGAAGGAAACTTTAGAATTGAATAGGCTAAGATAAGAGGATAATGTCATTGTTGCTACTAGTAATAAGAAAAAAGGTGAGGTCCCATATAATAGAACAAGTAGAAAGGAAAGAAGTTTCAGCCTAGCAGAGGACAGCCATCACATGTGACCTATTACAAATATAGGAAGTTAGGATAAATAGCCCGAAATTGTTCTTAGATAGAGATGACACCTCTACCTAAACCACATACCTAAGGCAAAGTATTTACACTTACTCAGTAAGAGGTCAGTGCGTCTTTGGTTTGATTAGAGGTATGATTAAAGTTAATGATTTTCTTATAATTGTTATGTTGGATTCGGGTGCTAGTCACCTATTTATATTTTATGATTGTGTGAAACAATTAAGTTTGGTTATTGGTACTTTTTCATATGATTTGTCTGTATCTACCCTTATTAGAGGCTATGTGATTACCTTCCATATTTGTTTGAATATCACTGTATTGTTTAACTATTGTTTCACTACCATTGATTTGATTTGTATACCTTTTTATGATATTGATTTGATTATTAGTATGAATTGGATGATTACTAATAATGTTATACTTGATTATGAACATAAAATCATGAATGTGGGACCATACTTAGTACTAGGGCTGAGTTATCTTTTTTGTCCACTCCTCAAGTTGAAAGATACTTAGAATATGAATATCAAGAGTTTCTAATCTTTTTTCTTTATACAAGTAGAGGTTAAGGAAGGGATAGATGAAATCTAAGTAATTAAGGAATTTCTGGAAGTTTCCCTAAGGATTTTATTTTAGGGACTTACCTCTTGAGAGAGATAGAATTGCCTATTAATATTATACCTAGGGTTAGATCAGTGTCTAAAGTTCCTTATAAGATAGCTCCCACTAAGCTAGTAGAGCTAAAAAAGTAAATTGAGGAATTGTTAGTAAAAAAATGGTAACATGAAATTTTATATAGATTATAGAGAAGTTAATAAGGATACTATTAAGAATAAGTATCCCCTCTCTAAAATTGATAATTTTTTAAGTTAATTAGTGTGGGTATCAATGTTTTCTAAAATAAACCTTAGATATGGCTATCTCTAGTTGAGAGTTTGAGTAAGACAATCTTTAAGACTAACTATGGGCATTATGAGTTCTTGGTTATGGTATTTGGTTTGACTAATATGCCAGCTATTTTTATGGACTATATAAGTAGAGTATTTAGACCTTATTTAGATAAGTTTGTTATAGTCTTTATTAATGATATTCTTGTATGCTAGGTCAATTGAGGAGCATAAGAGGTATCTGAGAGTAGTCTTGAAACCTCAAGATAAAAGATTGTAGGTCAAACTTAATGAATGTGAGTTTTGACTTATTAAAGTGAGATTTTTAGGTTATGTGATCTAACAAGTAAGGGTTGTAGTTGATCCCTATAAAGTAGAGGCTGTGTTATAGTAGGATAAGCCTAAAACTATCATTGGAATTAGAAGTTTTCTAGATTTGGCAGGTTACTATAGAAGGTCTATATAGGCTTTTTTCAAATAGCCTTACCACTGACTAAGTTAACTAGGAAAAAGACACCGTTTCTATGAAATGATAGATATAAAAGGAGTTTTTAAGAATTGAAACTTCATTTAATCACTGCCCTTGTGTTAATTATATTTAACCTTAGTAAACCTTTTGTGGTTTATAGTGATGCTTTAAATAAAAGGTTAAGATGCGTGTTGATACAACAGAATAGAGTAATGGCATATGTCTTTAGGTAGTTGAAGCCATATGAGGAGAATTATCCCACACATTATTTAAAGTTAGCTGCAGTGGTATTTGTCTTCAAAATACAGAGGCATTACTGGTATTATGCCACAGTGGAGATATATAGTGACACAAAAGTCTAAAATACTTGTTTGATAAGAAATAATTGAATATGAGACAGAGAAGGTGGATGAAATTCTTAAAAGATTATAATTGTACATTGAAATATCATCTAGGCAAGACCAATGTGGTAGTCGATGCTTTAAATAGAAAGTCTATACATGTAGCTTATATAATGATTAAAGAAGATGAACTTATAGAGAAATTTAAAAATATAAATATTTCTTAACATATGCTTTCAAGTAAATTGTTAATAAGTGAAACTAGAATAGAACATAACCTAAAAGCCCAAATTTTAGATGCATAGAGAGAGTGTAACACCATAATGACTTAACTCTGACTAATTTCCCTCTAGGCTTGATTCCATATGATTTCCAATGAAAATGACCAAAACTATGGTATTTTAATACTTTAAGTCAGGATTTAAACGCTCATATTTTGCCTCGTAGGTCCTGTGAACCCATCATTCAAATTCTCTACTCAAATTCCATTTATACAACTCATACATAGCATCAAACAACCCATGAACCATAGATATGAAGCCAAAAACTAAGAAAATGCAATTTCACAAATAGGCCCAAAAGTCAAATTTTTGGCTTTCACTTTGAAAAATCATAACTAATTCTAGAAAAATAGAAATTAAGCAAACCATAGCTTTATGGAAAGCTCTAGATGTTAATTTTACATAAAAATGATTTTAAACCACAATCTCAACTTTTGGACCATGTTTGATATCGAAAAAGAGACAGAGGTTTGACTGTCCCTGGTACTGATGCAGTTTGCTATCATGAACTTCAAAAATTCATAACTAATTCCAAAAAAATCTAATCTAGTCAAACTATATCAATTTAGAAAGATACAAATTTTAAATAGAGGAAAAAAATAATTTCAAATCATTTTAGTAGCCCTTGGACCTCAAAAACTGATGGAACAATAATGAAAGTCGGACAGCTTCCCTAATACTGACACAGAACTTCAGAAAGTTCTTTCTCCCTCTATAGACCTCTAATCGAGGTGCTTCTAATTGATATAGGTCATTGTGGATATCTAGTTTATACCCATAAAATTTTATGATAATCGAACACCGTTTGGTCCATGAATGACATAGTTTCATTTTCGGACATAGTTGTACAGTACAATAACCAAAACCAGAAAATTCTCCAATTTCAACAATTCACTAAATATTCCCTAGACCTCCAAATATTACCCATTTTAGCTTCCCAAGAAGCTCTCAACAAGCTCTAGAGGCATGCCAAATTTCATATTAAGAAGAGCCAATTTGGTCATATTTTGATAAAGCTCACAAATTTGGCAATTTTGGCACCCAAAATGGTTCAAAGTGGGTCCAAATGGCCTACCACATGTTCTAGCATCTCTTGGGCAAGTTTTAAAGCATAAACATAGTATATATGAAATGCTCAAGTGGTCCAAATCATCATACATTTCAAACTCACTATGCTACAGGCCAAAATACATTATTGCATACAATCCACAAAAGGGTCAAATCTCACATTTTCTTTGCTTTGGCTCTCTACATAGTTCATACATCATTTATACATATTTCTACACTTGCTCAAATAGTTACATCTAAAAAATAATAGGTGCATATTCATTTTGGCATCTCTTTACATCAAAAGAACTAAAATAGCTATACAACTCCCTAAGTATGCTCAATTAGGCTCCTTGATTTGCAGTTTGATCTCCTTGAGCTCCATCTAACATGTTAAGATGGGAGAGGGAAGGGGGTGAGATTCATGAAATCTCAATAACTCATACACTCATTCAAGAAAGCAATCAAGGCATATAAACAAGTTAAAGCATGCAAATCATTCACAATTACACACATATGATTTTTATGCCATGATATCATATCAATGCCAAGAATAAGCTTTAGGGACTTTTGGTCTTACCTCACCCGAGTTTTGGGACTTTTAGATTGGCCTCACCCTTAGTTTAGAGACTTTTAGCATCACCTCACCCATCTCAAGGGACTTTTAATACCACCTCACTCGAGTAATTTTCACAACCCAAAATATAAGCATATTGGTACTAATGTATTAAGGCAACATCAAATGACATGTCTCATAATATAAGCACATACACAAACATACAATGACTATTACACATCCAAGAATGTAACAAGAAAGAGTGAACAGCTACCTTATAAGCCAACACAAACACAAGCCTTCCCTTTCAATTTCTCTTCTCCCTTTTTAGTCTCACAATCACAACTAGATGGAGCCGATTCTCTTGAGCCTAGACATAACAAAGAGCATGGAATTACTCTCTCATAACTCAACAATTATTCACAAAGTTAAGGGATTCTTTATAGCAAACCCTATAAAATATATAAGAAACTAAGGGTTCTCTTTCTCTCTCGAATTTCACTAACGCTTCTTTTCCTTTCTTTACATTTCTCAACTTAACACACTCTTTTTCAAGGGTTTCTTGCTCATTCTAGGTCAGAATAGAGCTTTCTTACTCAACAACCCATGAAAAGGGAGCTTAGAAGGAAAAGAATAAAATCAAAAAGAAGAAGCATAAAGATCTTCAAAGGTTCTTACCTTTCTTCCTTAGCTTTCTCCTTTCTCTCTTAGCTTCTCTTAGTTTTCCTCTCTCTCTCAAGCCTTTTTCTCTACCTTGGATGAAGCCTAAGTTGGTTAAAAGGAAAAGAAGGGATTTAGACGCTTTAAGAAGTCAAATTCTCTTTTTTCATGCTTTTCCATATCAGCCCTCGCTATAGCGAAGCATAACCCTCGCTACGGCGAGCACGTATCAGTTCCAGACCTCTGTTTTTGCTATGGCATGTACTATTGCTAGGAACCCTCTGGTTTTTGTATGGGATACCTGCACTCGCTATAACTAAAAGCATTTTCGCTATATCGAAAAGACACTTTCGCTATAGCTAGACCATTTCTCACTATAGCTAGCAGACTTAGAAAATTTCAAGACTTCAAAAATTTTCTCCTTTGTTTTGTCCCTTTTTTTCTGGTTGTTATACTTCTACCCCTCTTAAAAGAAATTTCGTCCTTGAAATTTAAATACATACCTCAAGGGAATAATTCTGGATATCTCTACCTCATTTCATCCTCTAATTTCCTGGTTGCTTCCTTAGATGTCAAACCTCTCCAGACTACTTTCACCAGAGGAATGTTCTTGCTTCTCAATTGTTTTAGCTTAGCATCCACAATTCTCTCCGGTTTCACTACATAGGAAAGATCTTCCTACAATTGCACATGCTCATATTCTATGACATGTGAGGGATCTGGTAAATACTTTTTCAACTGGGAGACATGAAAAACACCATGGACTTGGGCTAGGTTAGGAGGTAAGGCTATCCGGTAAGCCACGGGTCTAATTTTCTCAAGAATTTTAAATGGACCAATATATCTAGGACTGAGCTTCCTTACCAAATTGACTGAACCATTCCCGTTATTGGAGACACTCGAATGAACATATGGTCTCCAATCTCAAACTCTAATGGCCTCCTTCTCTTATTGGCATAGCTTTTCTGCCTACTTTGGGCTGTAAGGAGTCTCTTTCTAATCAATTCTATCTTCAGGTGGTTTGGTCCACAATCTCAAGTCCTATCATACTCCTCTCACCTAGCTCAACCTAGCACAGAGGGGATTTGCACTTTCTCCCATACAAAGTCTCATAAGGGGCCATTTGAGTACTGGAATAGTAACTGTTATTATATGCAAACTCTGCTAGCGGTAAATACGCATCCCAGTTACCCTTCATTTCTAACACACACGCCCTCAATATGTCTTCTAAGGTCTAGATGGTCCTCTCAGTCTGACCATCTGTCTGGGGGTGATATGCAGTACTAAACCACAACCTGGTCCCTAATGCATGCTACAATGACCTCCAAAAGTTCGATGTGAACCTGGAGTCTCTATCTGAAACTATGCTACTAGGTACTCCATGAAGTCGCACTATCTTTCTGATATACAACTGGGCTAATCTCTCCAGTGTATGAGTAGCCCTGATAGCTAAAAAATATGCAGACTTCGTCAATTTATCCATAACTACCTAAATAGTGTTGTGTCCAGAGGATGTCTTGGGTAATTCCATAACAAAGTCCACGGCTATACTATCCCACTTCCACTTGGGGATATCTAGAGGTTACAACAACCCAGCCGATCTTTGATGTTATATTTTTACCCTCTGACACACTAAGCATCTAGCCACATATTTCATCACATCATTTTTCATCCTTGGCCACCAGAAAATCTATTTCAAATCCTGATACATCTTGGTGGCACCTGAGTGGATAGTATACTTACTCTTATATGCCTCTTTCAAAATGCTTTCTCTCAACTCATTCTGATTAGACACGCAGATTCTATCTCGGTATACTATCATATTATTCTTAGACACCTTGAAATCCAAGGTCTTATCTTGGGAAATCTCATTCTTAATCCGTCTTAGGAATTTATCCTCTCTTTGGGCATCTAAGATTTGGGTTCTCAATACATTATTAATTCGGGTTTCACTCAAATATAATTTACCTGATACCACCTAAAAAGAGAGGTTCAAGTTTCTAAACTTCTTTAGGAGCTCCTGTTCCCTAATCATCATATGGGCTACATGGATGGATTTCCTACTCAGGGCATCTGCCACTACATTATCCTTACCTGGATGATATTTCAACATATAATTATAGTCTTTTAAGAACTTCATCCATCTTCTCTGTCTCATACTGAGTTTCTTCTGGTCAAATAGGTATTTCAGACTCTTGTGGTCACTGTAAATCTCTATGGTAGTACTATACAGATAGTGCCTCCAGATTTTAAGAGCAAACACTATGGCGGCTAATTTTAGGTCATGCGTGGGATAATTCTTCTCATGAGGCTTTAACTGTCTAGAGGCATATGCCACTACTCTACCCTGCTGCATCAACACACATCTTAACCCTTTGCCTAAGGCATTACAATAAACCATAAATGGTTCACTAGGGTCAGGGATAATCAGTACAGGGGCAGTGGTCAAACGGAGCTTCAACTCTTGGAAATTCTTCTCACATCTATCATCCTACACGAATAGTGTCTTTTTCCTAGTTAACCTCGTCAGTGGTAAGGCCATCTGAGAAAAGCTCTGAATAAATCATCGATAGTATCTTGCCAAACCTAGGAAACTCCTAACCTCGGTGATCATTCTAGGTCTATCCCACTGTAATACAGCCTCAACTTTATGGGGATCAACCGTGACCCCGTTTCATGAGATCACATAACCTAAGAATCTCACCTCGGTTAGCCAAAACTTACATTTACTAAGTTTGGCATACAACCTTTTCTTTCTTAAGGTCTTTAGGACTAATCTCAAATACCTCTCGTGCTCCTCAAAGGATCTAGAGTACACTGAAATATCATCAATGAAAATCACCATAAACTGATCTAGATACGGTCTGAATACCCTGTTCATGTAATCCATGAACACAGCGGGCGCATTCGTCAGCCTGAATGAACTTATAGTGCCCATATCTCATTCTGAAGGCCGTCTTGGAGATGTCTTCAGTTTTCACTCTCAACTAGTGGTACCCAGATCTAAGATCTATCTTGGAAAACACAGATGTCCCAACCAACTGATCTATAAATCATCAATTCTAGGGAGAGGATATTTATTCTTGATGGTAACTGTATTCAACTCTCTGTAATCGATACACAACCGGAAGCTACCATCCTTCTTTCTAACAAATAATACCGAAGCTCCCTAAGGTGAAACATTAGGGCGGATAAACCCTTTCTCTAACAATTCCTCTATCTACTTTTTCAACTCAGCGAGCTCGGTGGGAGCTAACTTATAAGGAGCCTTGGACACTGGTCTAGCCTCAGGTACTATGTCTATAGGGAACTCTAGTTCTCTCTCAAGGGGTAGATCACTAAAGTTAAACTCTTTAGAAAAAACCTTCAGAAATTCCTTGACAACTAGGATCTCCTCTATCCCTTCCTCTACCTCAGTCTGAATAGAGAAAAAGACTAGAAACCCTTGATATCCACACTTTAAATGTCTCTCAGTCTGGGCAGTAGTCACAAAGGATAACTCAGCTCCTACCCTAGGTATGGTCCCACAAGCAAATAAGGAAATGGTTTGGTGTTCACAATCAAGTATTGCATTATTTGTGGCCAACCAGTTCATACCAACAATCAAATCAATATCATGAAAGGGCATACAGATCAAATCAATAGTGGTATGATAATGATTGAACTGAACAGTGACATTTAAGCAAGTATGGGAAGTAACCACGTAGCCTCCAGTAGGTGTAGTGATAGACAAGTCAAATGGCAAGACATTAATAGGCAGACTCCATTGCTTCACACAATCATAGGATATAAATGAGTGACTAGCACCCAAATCAAATATAGCAACTACAGGAAAGTCATTCAGTATCAGCGTACCTCAAATCAAACTGGGGGACGCATTAGCTTCCTACTAAGTGAGGGCAAACACTCTACCCTAGGTCTGCAGCCTAGGAAAGGGCACTGTATCCACCTGAGGACAGTGTCTAGCAATGTGCCTCGGCTTCCCACACTTGAAACATGTCACCGGAGACTGTTGGAAAGATGACTGGCTCTGAGGAGGTAGCATCGGCTTGCCCTGCTGTGGCCTTCGGTTTCATGGCCCCTTGCCTCTCCTCTTGGCACTGGGTGTCACACTAGAACCTTCTTTCGATCTTGGTCTTTTCAATTTCGAAACCCCTTTCTGACTAGCTGTAGCCGTAGCAAACATGATAGCTCGCAAGTTAGTCTTAATCACCCTGCTGACCTCCATAAAAATATTAAATTTCCTGATCCGTTGTGGGGTAACTCTGTCGTTAATCAGGGGCTTCAACCTAGTCTCAAACTACTCACATCTCCAGGGTTTATCATCATACCACTGGAGGTAAGAGGAATACTGAGACAGCTCAATGAACTCGGCTACATATTGGTCCACAGTTATCTCATTCGTCTGTTTTAAGCCCATAAATTCTATCTCTTTCTTCTTCCTCACCGAACTAAGGAAATATTTTTCATAAAACTCGACCAAGAAGATTTCCCAAGTTATCTGTATGTTCTTGGTCTCCATCAGGGGTTTTGTGCTACGCCACCATCTATCAGCTTTTTTCTAGAGCATGAAAGCGGCTAGCTAAGCTTTCTGCTAGGTGGTACAATCCATCACTGAGAATATTTTCTCTAGCTCCATAATCCAAGCCTCTGCCTTATCTGCATCCAACTCCCCATCAAACGAGGGTGGACTATTCTACCTAAACTGCTTCTACAGTTTTTGGATAGGCGTCTAGGTCTGAGCAGCAACAGGCTCTTAGGGAGGTGCAGGTGGAACGCCAGATATGGATGGTTGAGGTACAGGGGCTTCCCTCCTGGCTTTTTCTTGCCTAACTAGGGCATCTTACAGGTGTATAATCATATCATACTGTTGCTGGGCAATGTACCTCTGTTATTCCAGCATCTCCTGGTGTTGGTCCATCATGGCTTCATATTAGTCAAGTCTCTCTATGATGGTTCGCAGAGGATCCTCAAGCCCAACTGGAACCTCTGGCTCATACTTTAAATTAGGGTTTAAATGCTCATATTTTGCCCCGTGGGTCCCGTAAACCCATCATTCACATTCTCTACTCAAATTGTATTTATACAACTCATATATAGCATCAAAAAACCAAGGATATGAAGCAAAAACTAAGAAAATGCAATTTCACAAATGGGCCCAAAAGTCAGATTTTTGGCTCTTACTTTGGAAAATCATAACTAATTCTAAAAAAATAGGAATAAAGTAAAGCATAGCTTTATGGAAAGCTTTTGATGTTAACTTTACATTAAAAATAATTTCAAACCAAATCTTAGCGTTTGTACCATGTTTGACATTAAAAAAGAGACAGAGGTCCGACTGTCCCTAGTACTGATGCAGCTTGTTGTCATGAATTTCAAAACTTCATAACTAATCCACAAAAATCCAATCTAGTCAAACTATATCAATTTGGAAAACTACAGATGTTAACTAGAGGAAAAAAATAAGTTCAGATCATTTTAATAGCCCTTGGATCTCAAAAACTGATGGAACAGTAACAAAGGTTGGATGGCTTCCCTGATACTGACATAGAAATTTAAAAAGTTCTTTCTCCCTCTACAGACCTCCAATCGAGTTGCTTCTAGTTGGTATAGGTCACTATGAATATCTAGTTTATGCCCATAAAATTTTATGACAATCGGACACTGTTTGGTCTATGAATGGCATAGTTTCATTTTCGGACATCGTTGCACAGTACAATAACCAAAACCAAAAAATTCTCCAACTTCAACAATTCACCAAATATTCCTTGAACCTCCAAATATTACCCACTTTATCTTTCTAAGAAGCTCTCAACAAGCTCTAGAGGCATGCCAAATTTCATATAAAAAAGAGCTCATTTGGTCATACTTTGATAAAGCTCACAAATTTGGTAGTTTTAACACCCAAAATAGTTCAAAGTGGGTCCAAATGGCCTCCCCACATGTTCTAACACCTCTTGAGAAAGTTTTAAAGCATAAACATAGTATATATGAAATGCCCAAGTGATCCAAATCATCATACATTTCAAACTCACTATACTACGGGCCAAAATATATTATTGCATACAATCCACAAAAGGGCCAAATCCCACATTTTCATTGTTTTGGCTCTCTACATAGTTCATACATCATTTATACATATTTCTACACTTACTCAAATAGTTACATCTAAAAAATAATAGGTACATATTCATTTTAGCATCTCTTTACATCAAAAGAACCAAAATAGCTGTACAACTCCCTAAGCATACTCAATTAGGCTCTTTAATTTGCACTTTGATCTCTTTGAGCTCCATCTAACATGTTAAGATGGGAGAGGGAAAGGGGTGAGATTCATGGAATCTCAATAGCTCATACACTCATTTAAGAAAGCAATTAAGGCATATAAACAAGTCAAAGCATGCAAATCATTCACAATTACACACACATGATTTTTATGTCATGATATCATATCAATGCCAAGAAAGGATTTGGATGCTTTAAGAAGTTAAATTCTCTTTTTTCACGCTTTTCTGAACTAGCCCTCGCTATAGCGAAGCATAACCCTCGCTACGGCGAGCACATATCAGTCCCAGACTCCTGTTTTCGCTACGGCGTGTGCTATTGCGAGGAACCCTCTGGTTTTTGTATGGCATGCCCATACTCGCTATAGCTAGAAGCATTTTCGTTATAGCGAAAAGGCACTCTTGCTATAGCTATACCATTTCTCTCTATAGCTAGCAGACTTAGAAAATTTCAGGACTTCAAAAATTTTCAGCTTCTCTTTTTTTTTGTCCCTTTTTTTTTGGTTATTACAGAGAGGATAACTTTTTGAGTTAGATCAAGAGTGAGATTTCTCAAGATAAGACCTCAGAGTTTAGGGTGTCTGAGGATGGTATGATTATGTATTATGATAGAATCTGTTTGCCTAATAAAACTAAGTTGATAGAAAATATCTTAGATGAGGCACATAAGAGTAATATATAATTCATTTAGATGTCATAAAGATGTATCAAGATTTGAAAAGATTGTTTTGGTAGCCAAGGATGAAAGCAGATATAGCCAGCAATGTGGCTAAATGTTTGGGTGTGTTAGAAAGTTAAAATTAAGCATCAGAGACCAACTAGATTATTACAATCCTTAGATGTTCTTGAATGGAAATGGGATAATATATTTATAGATTTTATCATAGGTTACCCAGGATATCATATGGATGTGATGTTATTTGGATAATAGTGGATAATCAGGGCTACGTATGCATTAGATAAATTAGCCCAATTGTATATAACAGAGATAGTGAGACTTCATGGGGTGCCAAATAGCACATCAAACTTTTAGAGGTCACTTCAAGTAACTTTAGGGACTAAACTTTGATTTATTATTGCCTATTACCCTTAGACAAGTGGCCAGATAGAAAGGACTATCTAGACCTTAGAAGACATGTTGATGGCACATGCGCTTTAAATGAAAGAGATAGAATATGTATTTATCTCTAATAGAGTTGCATATAATAATAGTTACCATTCTAGTATCCAAATAGCCTTATATAAGGCTTTGTATGAGAGAAAATGTAGATCACCTTTGTATTAGGTTAAATTGGGTAAGAAAAGTTTGATAGGACCTAAGATAGTAAACCAAACCACCAGGTAGATAAAATTGATTAGGAAGAAACTATTTATAGTACAAAGTAGACAAAAAAGATATGTAAATAAAAGAAGAAGACTATTAGAGTTTGAGATTGAGGATCATGTATTCATTTGAGTATCTTCAATTATTGGAGTGGGTCAATCTATTACGGTAAGGAATCGGGATACGTATTTGCCACTAGCTGAATTTTCATACAATAATAATTATCATTCTGATATCCAGATGGCCTCATATGAGGCTTTGTATAAGAGAAAATATATGTTACTTTTGTGTTGGATTAAGCTAGGTGAGAAGAGTTTGATAGGACTTGAGATAGTAGACCAAACTATCAGACAGATAGAATTGATTAGAAAGAAATCCTTTATCGTGTAGAGTAGACAAAAGAGTTATGTAGATAAAATAAGGAGGTCATTAGAGTTTAAGACTAAGGACCAAGTATTCATTTGAGTATCTTTAATTACTGAAGTGGATTAGTCTATTAAGATAAGGAAGCTTAATCATAGATATATTGATTCATTTGAGATCCTTAAAACAATTGGGCTTGTTGCTTACCCTATTACCTTGCCTCTTAACCTGTAACATTCGGTTCTTTGAAAACAAGAGAAAACGCAAGAAATGTAATGTACAGTTTCTTCGTAAACGTATGAGATTCGCCAGATACAAAAGGAAGTTTCCCAAATAGAGTTATTTGAGGTCCAATAAAATTAGAACAATATTCTAGACCTCAAATAAGGAATTTAGGAAGCCAGAGGTGCCTTGAAACAAAAGTTAGAATAGCCAGACGGAACTTTACGAAATAACTACAAAACGTAATGGCTTTTTTGCAATTTTAGGCAATTTTTAGAATACTCATAGGAGGGCTTTTTAAATAAAAATTTTCAATTCTCTAGAATTCTCAGAAGCCCTGAAAACCATGGGAAGTCTCGGGATAGTTAAAACCCATCCGGTATATGTTTTTTAATGGCGGTGAGCCAAAACTTTAACTGATTCGTTCAAAAAAGTTTTAGCTCTAAATTAAGTGATTCCAAAGGCATTTTATAAGTGAGAAAATCTAAATTTTATGATGGAAAAGATGGTTCTCAAAAAGGAACTAAAACGAATCTAAAACAAAAATGTTAAGAAAGCAAGATGTAGCGGGAATTTTTAAGAATAATTTTATTTCCTTCTCTTTATAATTGGATATCCCATTCCTCTCCCTTCTTAATCAACATTTGCAGCTACCCAAACCAGAGGAGAGACTAAGGGAGAGAGGCATACAAGAGAAGGAGAAAAGGGAGAAGAAAAGCCATGCAAAAGGTATGAAAATCTTGATTTTTCAAACACTCACTTTCCTTCATTAAACTTCTTCTCCTCCTTTTCCTTTTCCTTTTTATGGATTTATTGAAACTTTTGGGTCTATTTTGAGCTTAGACTAGAGGGGAAATTTTCAAAATTGAAGAGGAGAGCCAAAGGAAAAGGAAGAGTATTCAAGAAAAGCTTAAATTCAAGGTAAAATCCTTAGTCTCATGCATCTTCTTCCTTGTTCCTTTTCTTATGCATTTCACCCCATGTATGGATAGCTAAGAAAGGTAGATTTTGGGTAGAACCAAAGATGAATTATATGAATTAACGTGTGGGAAGTAAGAATGTACAAAGAAAATAAACAAAAAACCATGAAAATACAAGATAGGAAAAGCTAGGGATTGTAAATACAAATAAATTTATGTTTTCATTCAAGAGTCCTTAGGCTAATGCAAATGTCTGTATGAGCTCCTAAGACCCCTGGAGAGCTCCTCATATGCACCTCCCATCCAAGAAAGTAAAGAAACTTCATGGACTCCTTAAGAAAGTCTTGTCTTGGCCTAGGACAGAAGTAATGCCTAGGGAGTGTTTTAATTGCTTCCAAGCTTGGTTTTGTATCATATATGATAGGAGGGTATGAGAGGAAGTCTTGAAAAAATTTTAGAAGTCATGGATAATGAGATAGAGTTATAGGTTCCATATTGTAGCATAATAAAGTAACACCTAGCTAGGCTCCTTAAAATAAATGTGTAATAACTCCAAGGAGTCTAAAAGGAGTTAAGAGTCATAGATTAAGGGAGGAAAATGAAGTCAAGATCATAATTTTCCAAGGTTGTTTCACTAGGTGCCTTATGGGAACCATATGAACCATAATTTTGGGCAAAACCATGGATGAATTATATGAATTAAGGTGTGGGAAGTAAGAATGTACAAAGAAAACAAACAAAGAACCATGAAAATGCAAGATAGAAAAAGTTAGGGATTGTAAACACAACTAAAATTCTATTTTGATTCAAGAGTCCCTAGGTTAATGTAAATGTTTGTATAACCTCCTAAGACCCCTAAAGAGCTCCTCATATGTACCTCCTATCCAAGAAAGTAAAGAAACTCCATGGACTCCTTAAAAAAGCTTTGTCTTGGCCTAGAGCAGAAGTAATATCCAAGGAGTGTTTAATTACTTCTAAGCTTGGTTTTGTATCATATATGATGGAAAGGTATGAGAGGAAGTCTTGAAAAAAATTTTAGAAGTCATAGATAATGAGATGGAGCTATAGGTTCCATATTGTAGCATAATGAAGCAACACCTAGATAACCTTCTTAAAATAAATGTGTAATGACTCCAAGGAGTCTAAATGAAATCAAGAGTCATAGATTGAGGGAGAGAATAAATCTAAGATCATGATTTCCCAAGGTTGCTTTATTAGGTGCCTTATGAAACCATAATTGAACCATATGAGCAATCAAGTTCTTTTAGTGTGTGTGTGGCTTTAGTGAATATTCCAAGAGTATAATTGGATTCTATTTCATGTGTTTAGGCAAAGGGAATTAAGCTCCACCTCTTTATGAGTGTTTGGCCAAGGGAAAGGAAGAATTTTCAAAGGTTAAAGTGTGCTCTTATATGTAAGGTAGCTTTTTCTCCTTTCTCTCGTACATCTTGAGATGCTTTCTTGTCTTTAAATATGTATGTGTATGTTTAAGTCATGAAAAAAAATTTTAGCAAGTATGTATATGCCATGGTATCATGATACTTTGCTTATATGCTTATATGATGTTTTATAAACATGTTTTAGCTTGTATGAGTTTGGTGAAGCCAAAAGTTCTTTAATTTAGTTAAGGTAAGGATGAGTCAAAAGTCCCTTAGTTAGGGTAAGGATGAACCAAAATCCCTTAAGAATGGATGAAACAAAGCCTAAAAGTCTTTAAAAAAAGTGAGACTTAGTCAAAAGTCATTTAAAAATGGGAGGCAAGTCTAAAAATTTCAAAGAAAATGTGTGAGGCTAAAACATTAGCTTGACAAGCCTATATATGTTATAGGTGACTTCTTGAATATAAGAAATATTCCATGTATATTTATGAATTTTAAGATAGTCATACATGCATTTCTAGATTTGAAATGACATTCATTATGTGTGTTTGAAAGAGAAAAGAGTTATTGGAATTCTTAGAATCTGACTCTTCCCTTCTCATTACCTAACATGTCTACGTGGATCAAAAGAGTAAGGAAATAAGAGCCATTAAGCTTAGAGATGAAAGTTTGACACAAGGATGTGCTAATTATTTATTATGTAACCAAAGCAATGTCAAGTGATATAATACTATGATGTATATGATGTATAATCCTTTGAATATGTATAAATGTATAAATATGTTATGTATATATGAGAAATGTTCTTGGCATTGAATGACAAAGTAAACCATGTATATTCCATGTGTATGTTAGCAAGTGAGAGAGTGAGTATGTAAGATTTGGGTTGTTGGATCCTTGATACATGTTTAGTAGACCATTTTGATGTTCCCACTTGCTCATATGGCCTTAGAAGTAGAAAAAGCAAAACTGGACCCATTGAGACCCCTTTAGAAGTATAAAAGTGACCATTTGCAACCCTGTAACACAATTTAACCAAATGGATGAATTTTCTCATGAAATTTGGCATGCATATAGAGCTTATCTAGAGCTTTTTGAAAAGCTAAAATATAAAAAAATTAGAGCTCTATAGAATTAATTCTGAATTTTCAAAGTTGTCATTTTTCTACTGTTCTGGTATAGGTACTATTCATATGATCAATTTCTATTTCTGTATCATCCAAATATCAAATGATGTCCAATACTCATGAAATTTTATAGAGATAAAGTAGGCATCATGTGCTTTCTATGACCACTAAGATTACCTCATTTGGAGGTCTAAGCAAAGAGTTGTGAATTTTTGAAGTTGTGTCAATACCAGTAGCGCCAGCCGAGTTTATGTATTGTTCCATCAATTTTCAGTGGCTAGACATTTCTATTTTGGTCTAGACATATTTTTAACCTAAAGTTAACATCTGTAGCTTTTCAAATTGGTATAGTTTGCCATGTTTAGATTTTTTTAGAATTAGTTATGAATTTTTTAAATTTATATTAGTAAATTGTATCAAACTTTCGAGACAGCTGGACCTATGTCACTTTCCTATTATCAAACACGGTCCAAACGTAGTTTTCATGGCCTAAAAGTATTTTTAAATGAAGTTAACATTTAGAGCTTTCCAAGAAATTAAAGTTTGTTAAGTTTCAATTTTTCTAGAATTAGTTGGGATTTTCCAAAATTGATACTAGAAAACTGAAATTCAGACCCGAGATAACACCCATTATTTTTATGTGTACAAGCCATGAGCTTAGGGTTTTGATGCCATTTTAGAATGGTTCTAAGTTGTATATATGGATTGAGAGTGAAAATTAGTGTGGGTGAGTTCATATAGCCCACGAAAGGCAAAAAGAAACCTTGAGACACGATGTAACCTAAAAATATTACATTATTTTAATTGAATTTTCTTGAAAAATTAGTTGTCTTAAGGCAAAACTAACTCGAATGAGATAAGAGAAGTTAGATAAATATGATGTTACATAACCTAGCCTAAATCCATGATATATTCCATGTTTTCCAACTTAAAAAGTATTTGCCAAACCCTTCACATGTTATAGAATATGAAAGTATTCAATTGCAAGATAATCTTTCATATGTGGTAGTACCAAATAAAATTGTTGATACCAAAATCAAATAGCTAAGAAATAAAAGCATTTCTCTGGTGAAAGTGGTTTAGAAGGCTTATCTTTTGATGAGGCAACCTAGAAACTAGAGGATGACATGAGGAAGCAACATCTATAGTTTTTGGCTTAGGGTACATTTTAAATTTTAAAGACAAAATTTTTATTTACGAGGGGTAAAATGTAACATTCGACTTTTTAATTGAACTGGAACTAGTATTTTAATGAAAAAAAGACTCTAAAGAAAAATAAATTAAGGTCAAATAAGGATGGAATATTAATAACGACATTTAGAATTGGGGTTATGAAATCACTTAAAGTGCGAAAACAGAACCAAAGTGGCTAAATAATACTAAGTGGCATAATTGTAATTTTGAGTAAAATTTTAAAAATTAAAATAAGAGTTTTAAATACCAAAATTAAGCTTATTAAAGTTTTCTTAAAAACCATAGGGACTATAAAAATAAGTTAAAACCCTTATGGCATGTAGAACGAGACAAATAGTGATGTGACCATAAGTGGAGCCATTTTCACTATTTTGAGCCATTTAGCTTGTAAAAATAATGTTTTTAATGTGAAAGAGTATTTGAAATTGTGTATGGAATAGTCAGACCCTGAAAACTTAAAAAATGAGCCTCAATAGAGTGAATTTGTGACTAAGGACAAAATAGTCATTTTAAAAAATTAAAAAAATAGCTTATAAAGGAAGCCATGCCTTATCATCTTCTACCATGTTCCATTTTTTGCTTTCAGGAACCACTAATGGCGTCTTAGATAGGAAGGAGAAAGAAAGGAAAGAATCTCTATTTTAGGTAAATAAACGGTCTCGGTCCATCTCATGTTAGTTTGGAAATTGATGTACTCTCTGAGGGCTATCTAATAGTGGTTTTATTTTCATGAAAAGGTGAAGTTTGGATTTGACCCTACACAAAAAAGAGCTCCCTTCAAGAAACTATTTGGTAGAAATTAGTCTATACGAAGAGGGTTTTACATTCAGGTAAGCTTCTATTTGAAACACTTGAAAAATCTCAAATTCTTAGCCTTTAAAGTTTCAGTCATGAGGGAGAAAGTGGGCAGGGAAATTCTTCCTTATGTAACCTTGGTATATTCAAGAGTTTTAGGCCACAAGGATTTCATATTTACCATTAGTTGGAATTTTGGCCTAGGCAAAGATAAGGCTAAAATTTAGTTATTTTAATCCATATAAGATGTATTTAGATGTTTTATGATGCAAGGAATAAGAATCTAAGCCTAGAGTTAAATGAACTCATAAAATCTCCATGTTAGGGTTTTAAGAGTACCTATTTAGTCATGGAGGTTTTGAAGGGTCTAAGATGATGTTTCATTAATTTTAAGGTTTTAAATGGTCTAGATATGAAATATAAACATTCATGGAGCCATTGTAATAAATTTAGAAACTTTATTTTGAAAGTGAAAAATTAGGTTTCAAGAAGGCTTAATAGGACCATAGGGCTCTAGACATGTTTAATTACGTTTTTGATAGATCTAATGAATTCTATTAAAATTATAAAGATCATATATGATGAAATTTTGAAACTTAGGAGTTAAACCTAAAGTAACCTAAAATTATACTTAGGACCTAAATTAGCATACATAAGACTAAAATGAGTTTAAATATGACTTCATTAATTATTTTATGCTTCATTTGATGTGTTTAGGCCAAATAAGTGAGACCATATTAAGGTGTGTGTGTAAGGCTATAGAACCAAGAAAAGAAGATCAATGGAACTAATTTGTTTATTAAAGTAGTTTTTATTTTTCTTTCATTTTTATAGATATGGTTGGTTTGCTTGAGTATTTTAGTTATTCGTGTGTATTTTTGCAATTATGTGATTTGTTGATTATTTCAGTAAAATATGCAATTACATAACACTCATTTGTATTTTTAATTGAGGTGGCTCGTTAATGGGTAAGGATAAGCCAAAAGTCCTTAAATATTAGATGATGTTAGGTTAAAAGCCCTTCAATCTTGGGAGAGGTTGTAACATCATATATTTGTAGCTCATTTTTATCATATTTACATGCTCATATGATACATTCCATAAAGGAAGTAAGAAAATCTATTACAAATAATACATTCCTTTAGATTACGTCGTATATAAAAATTTCATGTTATGTCATGTGGGCTATGTGAGCTCATACAACACATTTTCATATTTAATTATATTAATACAACTCATTTGGATCATAAAATGTAGCTCACAACTCAAGAAAATCGAAATGAAGCATAAAATATGAAGATTTATTTTCAGACAGATTTTGCCTCTTTTCTGTCCAAACTTTGAAAAATCATAACTAATTCTAGAAAAATTGAAAATATGCATTCTTGGTCATTCTGGAAAGCTACGGACAAAAAGTGGTATAGCCTTCTAAAATGGTAAATTTTTGCTCCATATAAGTTACCAATTTATCCAAATGGCTTCCTTAATTGTTTGGCACCTCTTGGGCAAGTTTCAAAGCATAAATATGGCTTGTAGGGACTGCCCAAGTGGTTCCAAACCCCATGCATCTCATTTTGGTTGCTCAACATCCATTTATGCACTAAACACACATGTCATTCAAGAGTCCAATTACATAATTTGATTGATTTAATACTACATACATTATATATATAGTCTATACATCATGTTACATATGCTCAAGGTTTTACACAACCAAAAATAATATATACAATGCTTCTTGACACTCCATTACAATTTAAACTACAAATTAAACAAAGTATAGCCATTTAGTGTTCTTGGCTTGCATTTCATTGGCCTTGGGCACCACCTAGACATTTTAAGCATGAAAGGGAAAGGGGAGTGAGATTCCAAGAATCTCAATAGCTCACACACCCATTCACACCACATTCAAGGCATACATACATCAAATATAGGAATATGCAAGCATAAAGTATGCAATAAATCCCATTTCATGCTACATCAACATGTCAATACCACTTTCATGCTCTAGGGATTTTTGGTTTAGCCTCATCCCATTTCTAGGATTTTTGACTTAGCCTCACCCATTCAAGGGATTTTTAGCATTATCTCACCCATGCCATGAGACTTTTGGCATCTCTTCACCTTCATCAAAGGACTTTTGACATCACCTTAACCTTATGAGCTCTTTCCACAATCAATAACATTCAAAACAACACATTGGTACCAATGCAATCTCAAGACATCAAGTGGCATGTTCTCAAATCACAAGAGCATATACAAGCACACAACATATACATATGCACACAAGAATACAAGAGAATGAGGTGGAGAGCTACCTTTTAATTTATGCAAACTTACTTTGCCAATTCCTTTCCCTCTTTGGTCTCATAAGAGCACTTAGGTGGAGTAAGGTTCTTTTGACCTAGACATCACAAACATCATATAATTACACACTTGAAGCAAGCCAAGACACTAAGTTTGCTCTTAAACACATATTTGGTTCCATAATGGGCATATTGGTTCCATAAATGGTCCATTAAAGCAACTCATATCATCCAAGATCTAGGCTATACTCTCTTATTATTTCTAGACTTCTTGGGCTCATTTAAGGTCCTTGGAGCCATCACATATTCAATTGCACCATTGGAAGACCAAGTTACTTCATAAGGCACCATTATGGACATCATTGTCTCATCTCCCAACCTATGGCTCTTAATTTTTTTTAATGGTTCCTCCTATCTTCTAACATCATATGGAGTCCCAAACGAAGGTTAGAATAAATTAAAACACTTCCTAACCCTATGAATCCTCCTTGGCCGAGACAAGCACATAATTGGGTTTCTTGGAGTTTCAAAATTTTCCTTGATGGGAGAGCCACTTGGGAAGGTTTCTAGGGGTCTTAGAAGCTCAAAAAAATATTCAAATAGCCAAGGAATTACTCACACAAAATCAGATTTTACAAAACCTCCAAGAACACCACACTTTTCTAACTTGATTTTCTTTAGTTTTTTTTTGGAATTTCTTGCCATATTCTTAATCCTTACACTCTTTTCCCTACGTTTCTCCCTTGGTTCTGCCCAAAATTCATCTCCTTCTATCCCTCTTAGGCTGGTTGAAACTACCACAAAGAGGAGCAACCAAGATGAAGCATTAAGAATGGAAAAATACCTTAGTTTCAAGCTTGTTTTCAAAGCTTTTCTTCCTTGGTTCTCTTCTCCTTGTAAAATTCAAATTTTCCCCCTTAGGTCTGGACCAAAAACAGAACCAAATCATTCAAAAAATTCATGGAAAGAAAGGAAGAAAAAAGGAGAACAAAATTGGAGGAAGATGAAGCAAGAAAATCTATGAAATTACCTAGTTTTTCCTTGGTTTTCTTCCTCTTTTTCTTCTCCTTCTTGTGTGCCTAAGAGAGCAAAATAACTTCTGTATTTTGGACAGAAAATTTCGTGCTTAATAAAATGACATTCTAAAAGCTTTTATTTTCAATTTTGCCCTTTCGTAATGGCAATTTTGTTTCAGCTTCATTTTAGCTCTTTTTTTAGAACTGTCTTTTCTATTATAAAATTTGAGGTCCCAATTTAATAAAATGCATTTGAAATCACTCAATTTGGAGCTAAAACCTTACTAAACAAATCGGTCAAAGTTTGAGTCAACTGACGTTGAAAAATATACACCGGAGGGGCTTTACCAGTCCCAGGGCTTTTTATAGTTTTTGGGGCCTCTGAGAACCTTGAACAACTTAAAATTTTCATTTAAAAAGCTCTTCTAGGTGTTTTTCCAAAATTGCACTTATTTACGAAAATGCCACTGGCTTTTCAGCAAATTTTTCAAATCACTCCGACCCTAATTTCTGGGCAACTCAAGGCTCAAATCTTCATTTTCTATTATTTAAAATTTTATTCAAATCTTATTTGGCCTTGAATCACTCATCTCAAAGGGCTTACTTTTTAAACTAGCCTGTTTCGGTGTTTTTACAACGTACTGGGCGTTACAAAGGCTGAACTAAAAGCCCTTAGATATTAGGTGAAACTAAGTCAAAAGTCCTTAGAACATGAATTTACTCTTACTTGAGTAATAAGACCTTTAGAGCATGGATTTACTCTTAGTTATGGTTTAGCTATGATTACATAACATGCATGTTTGCTTCCATATTCTTGAGTGAGCCATATGTGTGTTTGAATATTGGATTAGTTATTAGGATTTTTTGAACCTAACTTTTTCTTATCTCCGTCAGCTATAGCCAAGTGAGAAGCAAAGCAAAGACAAGGATATGTAAAACACTTATAAAAGGATGTTATGTAAAGAATTTGGCTTAGAATATGACATTGTATAAATATTTATGTAAACCCATGGTTTAATGCAATGCAATGCAAACACATTTAAAAGGGTTAGACCCTAGTTATATGAACATTGAATGTATGAATGACATGATAAAACATATTTTGATATATGAGGTTTCATAAGGTTTATATGTATATTTGCATAGAGGATAGTGATTTTTAATTGTAAGGAAAATTTCTTGGTGAATCAATGCTACATAATGCAAATAAGGATTGAAATTTGCTCAAAGTGGGAAATGACACTTTAGAGCTCATTTGGTACCATTTGAAATCAAAATTTTGACTCTTTGAACCATAAAATATTCTTATACCCACGATAATCTTAATGATTAAATTTGGGGTTGACATTAGACAAACAATTAAGGGACATTTAGAACTTTCTACAGAGTTAAAGATAATAATTTTTAAAACCCTATAAATTGTTTGGTAAATTTTGGAAGTTGGCCTTAAAAAATTGTCAAGTGTAGTTACTATTTATACTAATCTAGTCTTGGATTTCATGCTTTTTGAAGGACCAAATGGATTTATTTTAATTTGAAATTTCACAATAGAAAGTTTACATTATAAACTTTTTAAAAACATCTAATTTGCATTAATTAGAGTTGTGTAGCTCATATTATGATTTTTTGAAATTTGGACTTAATTATATGTTCTATGGCCAATTTGAGGAAATGATCATTTTGATGAGTCTCAACTCCATATATATGTTATTTTGGTTGCAACTAATTCGTTATATGTGAGTTTATAAGATGAAATGGTGAAAATCTATATTTAAGTATTTTGGAGCCATTTGGTACTTTTAGTAACCAAAATTTTTGTTGTTAAAAGTTTAGTTACCATAAATTTGCCATGAATAGACTTATATAAATAAAGAGAATATGTAATATATTATGGTATGTACATTTGCTTATATATAGTGACTTTCCTACTTTGACACTAATCAACTTAATGATATAGACATATCTCATTTAGTTAAATTCATTTAATTCTTTATTAATATGTTCTTTTTAGAGATGCATGTTTACTAGAAAGATGCTTAATTAAAAAAATTCATTAATCAACTTAATAATATGAAGGAGTTTCTTTTCTTCTTTTTTTCCTCCTCTTTTCTTGTATCAATTTCTCTATAGGTGATTTAGACTTTTAAGCTTGTTAATAATCTATTAAGTCTTTTTATATTTTTTTTCTTTTCAATTTTTGTCAAGACAACTTTTTGAAAAATCTTGATATTGGTATAAAATGATAAAATACTATATATACTTATGAGTGTGTAGATTAGCACTAATTATTATCATTTTATAGAAGTTTAACTTTCTAAAAAGTACTTGAATGAATTTAGTCTTATTGTTGAACAATACCCTTTCTTTGTCTTTGTACATTCTTTTTATTTGTGTCTTCAACAAGGTAAATTATCTCTTGAAAATATGAGTTTTCTTTTAATTTAAGTAAATGAAGTCAATATCCAATCTTTAAACAATTGATCTTATTATAGGTTAAAATTAAGTTGATGACTAAAAATGGCTTAATTCTCTTTTAATTATGTATCTTAAATAAACAAGCACTTTCTTTTGGCCTTTAATAAATGCACACTTAGTAGTTTAAAGTATGTCCTGTGTTATATATGTGATTATAATGTTTGCATCTATTTTAATCTTTGTCCATAAGAATTTGTATGTTAGTATAATAACTAGTGGCAATTAAAAATCTAAGTTATGTGACTAACATTATAAACATGTTTTGAGGAATTCAAGACATGAATTTGAAAAGTAGCTATTTTATTTCCTTAAGTCCATTCAAAATCAACATTATGCGAACCTATCTTTTTCCTTTTACAGCACATATAATCCATGTGAGACTTAACTTTTAATTCTTTTATAAGACTATGCTTGAACTTTAACAAGATTTAGATAAATGTTGAATTAAATGCTATCTAATATTAATGATGTTAAACATGTAAAACTATATTTTTGAAATCCTTCAAAAATGTATTCTTGGAAGTTGTTACAAAATAATCTTTTTTTCAGCCAAAACATACTTTTGTAATAACTTGAAAAAGAACTTTAATTTTAATTAGGTCCCTATTAGTCAAGAAATGAAGTATAAAAATAAAAATAATGCCTATTAATACAAAATAAATTATTTTTGGTTATTAAAAGACTAAATAATTTTTTTAGATTAATTTTGGAGCTTATAAAATTTTCTAAGGACTTTTCTAATTATCTTAGATACCTAATGAAAGCACATCAAACTTTCTATGGGTAAAAGTGCAATGTGAGCAAAAAGATATTTCAATGTTTCTCCAACTCTCTCTCCCCCTACCTTTTTCTGTATGCTTTTTCATGTTTTCCTTATCTCTTCATTGCTATTTTGTGTTTCTTCCTTAGCCAAGATATACACTCCTTCATCTTTCAATTTTTTCTTCACTTTTGTTCACTTCTAGTTGTGCAACCTACCACCTACCGCCGTTAGCTCAATGTTTTGGCATGCTTCATTGTTGGCGTTGCTTCCTATAGTTGCAACTCCATTTTCTTCATCTCCTTCCTTTTTTTCTTTCACTCTTCAGTTATGGTATAGGTTATTCAATGAAGGTTTTGTGAAGGTGACTTCTCACTTGTTTCTTTACCTTTTCCTCTTCATCTTTTTCCCTATTCTTCAATCATTATTAAAGCTTGGTTGTTTTTGTAGCTCTTCTCCCTTCATTATGCCATAAGTGAGCCTTAAATTTGAAGTTCCTTGAATTACACCTTTAAAGTGTGAATTAACACTTCTATTTTCTTTCTTCAAGCTCTATTAAGTACGTTTTAAGCTTAGTTTAAATTATAAAAGCTTAGATTGGGAAACTTAAATTTAGGTTTTGCATTTGAGATAGTAAAATATACAAAAATTTAGGCATTTATGTTTTTGGGAGCATTTTAAGATATATACAAATAATTGTGGACGCTAGTTGAGTAGTCAAAATATTTAATTTATATTTGTTATAATTTTAGATGATATCAGAAAGGCTCCTTCAACTAAAGTTCAACTTTGAGCAATAGGAAATAAGGATGTCTACTATTAGTCCCGATCAATGATTATATAAATAATAAAGTGCCACTTTTATTTTACTTCATGTTATATTTCTATAACACAAAATTTATGTTTTCAAAACTTCAAATCAAGTGTTGTGATACAAATATAAGTATATATTCATATTGATTTGAGAATATTGATGTGTTTATATATATATATATATACGTATTTGTAAGAGAAGTATTTGTGTTGTTTTGATATTCTATATTTTATGGTGACTTTATTAATAGGTAATTCATTTTTATTTTTATTTTTTTCTCTTGATTTATTATTTTAATTTTTAATTATCTAAATGCCATTTTAGTAAATTTTATTTTCTACTTCTATTTTTTTAAATAACTTGTTAGATAGGAATCTAGTTAGGATCCTGTAACCATTAGCAGAGGTAATGCCTTAGGTGCACTTAAGATGAGATTGTGATTTTGTGATAGCTTTGTAATGTGATGTATATAGTGTACCAATTTGAGATGCTACATATGTATTATGAAAGCATTGAAATGTGATGTATCCAGTGCAATGACAAGAGATATAATGTTGTGGTTTAATGGTGCAAAGGTACTTGGTAACTTGATTCCTTTTTATGATGCCTCTTAGCATGATATTTTCCTATTATTTAGAAAATTTGGTTTCCATTCAAGAATTTCTTGTTTATTAAATATAGTTACCTTTTATTTTAGCTATAAATTATAATATTGTTTAAATTATTTCTTAACTACTCGATTTTCCAAAAAAAAAGCACTTTTTTTCCCTTTACGCACTTTGTTGTTATGTGCTCACTATAATAATTTAAATTTTGTAAACCAATATAGTCCCTAAATAATAGATTGAATTAATTAAAAAAGGGCCACATTGAAAGAAAGGGTCAATTAAAACTAAAATAAATAGATACGAACTTAACCGACAAAAATTTAAAGATTTAGATAACATGAGAATTGACTTGAAAAATAAACATCCCTCAATATAATACTATGAAATAAGGTTAGTAAATTAACTAAATGAGATTAGTTTGATTAAATCCTTAATTGTGTATGATTTAGGATTTCAGTTGACCATAATTTTAACTAGAGCTTTTTAAATTGTTTTAAGTCCCTGTAACCTCAAAACAAATATTTTTAATGAAGAGTAAAGTCTATATTTTATTGTAAAGTTGTTGGTTTTTGAATATAAGATGAAATAAGCTTAAACAATGAAATTAAAGTATAAGGGCAAAATTAGAATTTTAAAAAGTTATAAAACCTTAGCTATATGTGTGTGTGTGTGTGTGACACCACTCCTCTTCTCCTCTTCCTAGCGGACTTAAGCAACCCCAAACCCTTATCTATGGTGGCATGAAGAAGGAAGAAGAAGCAAGGGAAGAAATCCACATATAGGTGAGCAAACATGGTGAATTTGAATATGATGTTTTTACAAACTTTTTCCTACTCCTTTTCCTCTTTCTCATGGTGGTTTTAGTTTTTTAAAAGAGTGAGTTTTGTGGCTAAACTCTTGGATGAAGAAGCTCCTTTAAGGAAACCGATTGCACTAAAATATTCTTCATTAAGAGTACATTCAAATGAAGTATGATTTAGGCTAAGAAAACTTTGTATACATGAAACCTTAATCCATCATCATTTTGGCCAAGATAAAGGCTAAAGTAAGGGAATATATATTTAATGAAAATGTGGTGAACATAAGGGTTTTGAAAGGTAAAGATTAAAAATATGTAAATAGATTTGGCAAAGAACCTAAAGAATGACATAGGGCTCACCTAGGGTTTGGCTTTGGCCATGAGAGATTCAAAACTGTACGAAAATTAATTAATCCCTCTAATATCCTAATTAAGTTAAAAATGAAGTACAAATACCTTAAAGCCTTGAAATTCCTTAAGAATTTAACAAAAATTCCAAGATGGTGCTTATGGAAGGTGTCTCGGCTAAGTGATAGTTTAAGTACCTAGGGAATTGTTTCATTAATTTAAAGTTATAAGTGGTTTAGATATGAATTATAATAACTAATGAAGCCATTGGAATGAATTTAGAAACTTTATTTTTGGAAATGAAAAATTAGGGTTTAAAGACACTTAATAGGACCATATAGCTCTATGTAGGTTTAATTATGTTTTTTATGGCCCTAATGAGTTCTATTAAAGTTATAATGATCATAGACGGGTAAGATTTTGAAATCTAAAAGTTGAATTCTAAAAGTTACTTCTTAGAGCATTCAAAATGACCTAAAGTTATACTTTAGGACTTGATTAGCACATATAAGGTAACAAGAGATTAAATATGACTTAATTGATTATTTTATACTTTATTTGATATGTTTAGGCCAAACAAGTGAGAGCATATCAAAGTGTGTATGTGAGGCTATAAAGCCAAAGAGAGGAGACAAAGGGAATTAGTTGATTTGGCTTAAAAAGGTAGTGTTTCCTTCATTCTTTTATATGTGTTATTAGTTTGCTTGAGTTCTTGGTTGCTTGTGTGTATTGTTTGCAATTATGTGACTTGTTAATTGTTTAAATATTATATGCAATTGCATAGTGCATTTGTAATTGAGGTGGCTTTTTTATGGATGAGGCTATGTTGAAAGTCCCTTTATATTGGGTGAAATTAGGGTAAAAGTCCCTAAATATGAATGAGTTTAAACCAAAAGTTCCTAAATATTAGGTAAGATTAAGTCAAAAGTCCATAGAGCATGAATTTACTTTAATTGAGCCACAAGACCCTTGGAGCATAGATTATAATTTGGCTATGATTGCATGACATGTATGCTTACTTCCATGTGCTTGAGTGAACCATATATGTATTTGAATGTTGGATTAGCTAGTAAGATTCTTTGAATGTCATATTTCTCTAACTCCACTAACTATGGGCAGGTGATATACAAAGTAAGGATGAGGAAGAGCAAAATGGTTAGAAAAGTTTATTATGTCAAGAGATTGGTCTAGACTATGATATTGTATAAATATTTATGTAAACCTACATTTTGATGTATCAAAATGCAAACATGTTCAAAAGTACTAGACTATGATATAAAGATCATTTAATGTATGAATGACATGATAGAACAAGATTTAGCATATGAAGTTCCTTGATGTTCATGTGTATTCTTCAATGTGAAATAGTGATTTTTAGTTGCAAGGCAAATTTTACATGATGGATCAATCATATATGATGCATTTTATGGATTAAAATTTGCTTATAATGAAAAATGACATTTTAGAGCTCATTTGATATCATTTGGAATTAATATTTTGACCATTTGAGCCATAAAATGTCTCTTTATCCTTGACAGTCTTAATAATCAAATTTGAGACTAAAATTTTGCAAGTAGTTAAAGAACATTTAAAGCTTTTTATAGAGCTAAAGATCATAATTTTTTGAATTCTATAGAACATTTGGTGAATTTTCAAAGTTGGCCCGCAAAAAGTTGTCAAGTGCAGTTACTATTCATACTAATATGGTCTTACATTTTGTGCCTTTTGGGGAAACAAATAGGTTTATTTTGATTTGAAATTTTTATAGTAAAGAGTTCACATCATAAACTTTTAAAAAACATCTAATTTGCATTAATCGAAGTTATGAACTCAAGTCATAAATTTTTAAAATTTGGACCTCAATAAATGTTTCATGGCAAGTTTGAGCAAAAGGTCTTCTTTATGTGTATAATTCCTTTATACATGTTATCTTAGATGTAACAAATTAACTATATATAAATTTGTGAGATGAAATGATGAAGATTCATAATTAAGCATTTTGGAATCATTTGGTACTTTTAGTAACTAAGATTTTTGCTGTTAAAAGTTTGGTTTCCACAATTTTCACCATGAATGAACTTATATAGATAAAGAGAATATGTAAAATATTATGGTGTAACACTCATTAAGTTAATGGTAGGCTTTTTTTTCTTTTATTATTTTACAAATTAGCAGGTATGAGAGTGAAGTAATCTGGGAGCTTATGTGCTACCAAATATATAGAGTATGTGATCAACTTCATGCAATGGTGTTAGACTTTTTGATGTGGTGGCATACAGGTGTGGAAGTATTTTGGAAATGATATGTGTTATGTCTTTTATAGGGCTTGTTATGGCCACTTTGAATGTGTGCATATATTGTTCATATTTTCCTAGTAAAGTATTTTATTGGATGTAACTTGTTATTACTAGTATTAATGCTAGATTGGACTGTTGCTCAGGTTGGAATGTCCAGTTTAGGGGAAGTGCTGCCAGATTTCTGTTGAACTATTTGAATAAATACATATTTCTAAAACATGTGGGTTAGATGTGCTAACTTAAATATATGATATTATAGTTAAGTTTGAATTCTTAAGGCTTGTTAGGTTAAGCTAATCATTAGATTAGTTTACTCTATACCTTGGTCATGGCTCAGAAATTGGGTCATGACAAAGTTGGTATTAGAGCCATAGTTTGTTTAGGTCTTAGTAGCCACAAGATTGGAAAGTATTAGAATCTTGTGTGTAATTATGTACTTGGCCAACACACTTTACATATAAGAGGCTATTATGGCCAAATGCTAGTCATAGAATCTTGTGTCATAGTCTATGCATAGTTTATATTTAATTTTTAAGTTCTTTTTGAAATTATCAATTGTGTGTATATTACTCTTATTGTAAGTAAAGATGTCACTAAGAAAGAGGACGGTGCCTAAGAGGCAGAAGGCATAGTAATGGTAGAGGTTGTGGATGTGGCAGTGGCTGCAGACTTAGAAATGATCAAAGAGCTAAAGTTGTTGACATGACAAGGGTTGAGGTGTTTGAGGCTAAGCAAGCCAATTTGACATTAGCTAATATTGTAGTTGGGATGCATACAATGCAATAGATTATGATAGTTGCAACACCATATATTTCTACCATGTTTCCTATCCTTTCTATGTCTCACATGATGAATTGTACAAAAGGGAATAGAAAATGTCATTAAAATCATGCCTTATTTCGCATTGTGTTGCGTATGAAAATTCTATTTGGTGTCATATGGACCATATGAGGTCATATATTGCATTCTCATATTTAATTACATAAATATAACTCATTTGCATCACCAAAATTGGCCCACAACTCGTGGAAGTCAAAGGGAAGCATCAACTCACACTATTATTTTTGGCCAGAATTTCATTTTTTCTGTCACAACTTTGGAAATTCATAACTAAATCCACAAAATTTGAAACCCAACAAAATTTATCCATTCCAAAAAGCTCTAGATGTCTACCCCATGTTAAAAATAATTTTAGCTCATGAATCATTAAGGGGAAAACATTTGACATCCGAAAAGCCATTGGAGTTGCTGCTGTCTGGGCCACTGGTTCAGTTTACTGATAGGAAGTTTCAAAATTCATAACTAATTCTAGAAAAATTAAAATCATTCATTCTTGTCCATTTTAGAAAGCTACAATGTCTAATTTATGCCAAAAATATTTCTAGGCCTTGAAACATAACACAAAAAGCGTTTGACACGCAAAAAGGGGTAAAGATTCGGACAGCTACTGGTACTGGTGCAAGTGTCTACTATAAATTTTGAAAATATCCAATTAATTCCAAAAAAATCCAATCCATACAAATAATACTAATTTGGAAATCTATGAATGTTAAATTTATAGTAAAAATAGACTCATACCAGAGAAAGCTCGTTTAGCTATCCAAATTCAATAGAATAATGACTTAGGTCGTGCTGTGCTACTGTTACTGTCCCAGAAATTCAAAAATTCATATCTCTCAGCTCATACCTCCAAATGAGGTGCTTCTAGTTACTATAAGTCATTGTGAATTCCTATATTCTAACTATAAAATTTCATAGCCATTCAACCACGTTTTTCCCTCGGATGATACAATTTTACAACTGACCAAATGAACAGTACTAGTGCAAATCCAAAATTCTGATACCAACTTTGAAAAATCATAGAAAATTTCATAGACCCCCAAATGATCTAATCTTTAGCTTCTCAAAAAGCTCTAGGCAAGATCTACTTGCATGAAAATTTTCAAATGAGCCATCCATGGTTCCACACACATTTGAGCAACTTAGAAAGCATAAATAGAGCATAAATAAGTCCTTCATAAGGTCTGAACCCTCATGCAACTCAAATTCACCATGCTACTTCTATAAACATACATACACAAGTGGGCTCCCAAGTGGTCAAAATGCACAATTCTATGCATTAAACTCTATTCTTGATACATACACTAACTTTACATAATTTTACACTTGTTCAAAGTGTCATGACTCAAAAATAACATTTACATATCTACTTTGACATTCTAGATATCATAGTACATCAAAAATGGAAGATTTGCGAAGAGATGAGAATTTATGCTCCTTGGTTTCCATCCTTTGGATCTTGAACTCCACCTAGATCATATGAGATGAGAGAAAGGAGGGGGTGAGATTCATTGAATATCAATAGCTCATACACCTATTCAAGCACATTTTCAAGGCATATAACATGTCAAAGGTACAAGTATACAACTACTCAAACGATGAAGCATTCAATTTCTACATTTTTATGTTACAAACACATGTCAAGAATAAGAATGAGCTATAGGGACTTTTGGGTTGGCCTCACCTTATTTCTAGGACTTTTGGATTGCCTCACTCTTGGTTCTTGGGATTTTTGACTTAACCTCACCCATCCAAGGGACTTTTGGCCTTGTCTCACCCATGTCATGAGACTTTTGGCATCTCCTCACCCACATTAAGGGACTTTTGGCACTACCTCACCCTTATGAGCCATTTCCATCATTCAAAGACATTCAAGAAAGCATATTGGTACCAAAATACCAACATAACATTAAGTGGCATGTCTCAAACATATAAACATACACACAAGCATACAATGACACCATATGCAACAAGAAAATGCAATAAGAAAAGGTGGAGAGCTACCTTGGTGCAAATTCAAGCTTTACTTTGCTTGTTTCTTCTCCTTTTCGGTTCCACAAACACAAGGAGGTGGGGTTAGATTTCTTTGGCCTATTCACAATAAACAACACTAAATTATACTCTTGGAACAAATTATGACATCTAACTCATTCTTAAGACTACACTTTGGTCTATTTGTCACAATATGGTTCTATTAAGGACCTAATGAAGCAACTACTATAATTAACATTCTTGGTTCCATTCTCTTGCCATATTTAGACCTCTTGACCTCCTTTAAGGTCCTTGAAGCCATCATACACTAACTTTCACAAACCTATGTTCATGTTGCTTCATAAGGTTACATTATAGAAGCCATTGCCTCATCTCCCAACCTAAGGCTTCTAAATTTTTCCTAAGGGTTTCTCCTATTTTCTTTTATCATATAAAGTCCCAAATCAAGCTTGGAATCATTTAAAATACCCCCTAACTATCTCTATGGGTTTTGACCTAGTTATGCTTCCATTAAAGAACCATGGAGTTTGGGATTTTTTCTTAATGGATGGGGCACTTGGGAGGCTCCCTAGGAGTCTTAGAAACTTAAACAAATACTCACATATGATGGGGAAGTCTTGAATCAACCCAGATTTTAACTTATGTTTAAGCACCTTACACTTTTCCATCTCAAGTTTTATTAGTTTTTCATGCATTTCTTTAGTATAATCTATCTTCCCATGGCTTAGTTTGATGGATTCTTTTGGATTATAAAATAGAAACTCTTTCCTCTTCATGGTTCTGTTTGAGACATCCTACCATGGAAGAGGAGAAAGAGAAGAAGAAGCAACAAAGGGAGAGAAACTACATTGTAATCAAGCTTCCTTCAAGAGCCTTTCCTCTTCCCTCTTTCTCCTCCTTAAATTTTGAATTTCCCTCCTCTGATCTGGACCCAAATCAGCACCAAAAATTACATTAAAACCATGGAAAGATGAAGCAAGAAGGGGAGGATGAAGTTTCAAGAGGAAAAAGCATGAAAACCTTACACTTTCTCACCCTTTCTTTGGCTTTTCTTCCTCTAGAATTTCCTCCCTTTGTGCGCCTAAGACAGTAGCTCCATTTTTTATATTTGGGAAGAAGAAAGTCGATTTAGAGAGGGGGGAGCTGAACGTGACTTAAAAAGGGAGTTTGGAAGCTTCTTTTGTGTACTTTATTTCCATTTTTGCCCTTCCATAATGGCATTTCCAGTTTGGCTTCGTTTTAGATCCTTTTTTAGAACTGTCTTTTCCATCATAAAATTTAGATTCTCAATTTAATAAAATACCTTTGGAATCACTCAAATCAGAGCTAAAACCTTCCCGAATGAACTGGTCAAAGTTTGGGTCAATTGACATCGGAAATAGTACACCGGAGGGGCTTTACCGGTCCCGGGGCTTCCCATGATTTTTGGGGCCTCTAAGAACCCTGGGCAACTTAAAATTTTCATTTAAAAAGCCCTCCTATGTGTTTTTCTAAAATTATACTTATTTACGAAAATGCCACTGGCCTTTCGGCAAATTTTTCGAATCACTCCGACCCCAGTTTTCTGGGCAACTCAAGGCTCAAATCCTCATTTTCCATTATTTAAAATTTTATTCAAATTTTATTTGGCCTTAAATCACTCATCTCAGTGGACTTGCTTTTCAAACCTGCCCGTTCTGGTAATTGTACAACGTACCGGACGTTACAATAGTAATGTTAGGTATGATGTTGTTGTTACTATAATAGTAGCAGCAACAATAAGAGCAAGAACAACATATATCTTAGGCCTGAACAAGAGCTTAGGCTAGAGAGGGAGCAGCCAACTCTATAAGAAAAAGGTAATAAGGTTCGATTGGTCAAATTTATGAAACTCAAGCATAGAAGTAGGTGAAGACTCACAATACTTTTTAGATGAGATATGCTAACTTTATAGGGCACTAGGGTGTACATCTATGAGATTAGTCGAATTAGAAAAGTTTTATTTGGTGGGTATAGCTTAGACATGGTATGAGACCATAATGTAAGGAAGGCAACAAGATTCACCTCCTATAGGTTAGGGGGAGTTTTTAGAGTTACTTATGAGGAGGTTCCTCTCACAGATTGTCAAGGATATTAAAGCAAGGGAATTTAAACTTCTTAGACAAGTAGAAGGGATGATAGCTTTAGAATATGATATGATATTTACTCAAATGTCTAGATACACTCCACATCTAGTGGTTATTAAAGAAACACAGGTAAAATAGTTTATTCATGGTCGTTTAGATTATTTATTTCAATCTATAACAAAGACCCATTATGATTTATATGAAGATATTATTAAAAGTGCTAAACTATTTGAAGCTCATAGTAAAAAAAAGTAAGAAATTACAAGAGTCACAGAAGCAGCGACGAGGTAGCCATCAAGGTTGAGGTAGTGGTAATGCATCAAAAGAGATTGGGTAAGATATCAAAGCCATTAACAAGGCTCTCGACATCGAGGGGCTATAGTGGTCATCATCTAGCATGATACTGGTTAGTGGAAATGATCAGTCATGTTCCTCTCGGATCAACCATGATAGAAAGAGATCTTTTGGGACTTTTTCCCTTGTCCTACTTGTAAGAGAGTTCATACTAGAGTTTGTTTTGGACTAAAAAGAGTGTGTTATCAGTGTGGTCAATAAGGCTACCTTAGGAAAGACTATCCTACACTATCAACTCAGTCATCCTTTAGTCATGCATGAAACACTTCAGTGCTATTGTCTTCCTTGACAATTACAACACCTTTGAGGAAAATTGGGGGCTTTAGAGATTAAGGTTCTAGTAAGGCCTGGTGAAGTGGTAGAGGGTTTAGAGGGTAGAGGTCAGGGACAAGCTGGAAGAGGCTATGCTCGTGTTTTTGCTATAACATATGAGGATGCTTAGGCATCAAATGTACTAATTATAGGTATACTTTCAGTTTGCTCTTATGATGTAGATGTTTTATTTAACCCTAGAGCTACACATTCTTTTATATCCTCATTCTTTGCATTGCAGTCTGGTAGAAATGCATCACCTCTAGATAAACCATTAGCACACTTATAAGAGATGTAATCATAGCTAACCATTTGTATAGATCATGTGAAGTTTTAATGGGAGAAAATCGATTATCATCAACTTAATAGTCCTCGATATAATGGATTTTGATGTGATTTTAGGCATAGATTTGCTATCTTTTTATCATGCTATACTTGATTGTCATAATAAAGTGGTGAAATTTAAATTGCTAGAAAAAGGAATAATTACCTTTTTAGGATGATTAAAGCTTAGCACCTACTAATTTGATTTTTGCTTTAGGTGCTAAAATGCTTTTAAGAAAGAGGTGTAAAGGTTATCTAACAATGATTAGAGACATACGAGTGATAGAAGTAAATCTAGAATAAGTACTTATGGTAAGTGAATTCTTTAATGTTTTTTTCCAAAAGAGTTGCCATGTTTACCACTAGATAGAGAGATTGAGTTCTATATAGATTTGGTCTCTGACACTTTGCTTGTATCTATACTCCCATATCATATGGCACTAATAGAACTTAGAGAGTTAAAAAGAGTAATTGTAGGACCTTCTTGATAAAAGCTTCATACACCCTAGTTCTTCTCTTTGGGGTGCTCTAGTGTTATTTACAAAGAAGAGAGATGGCTCTATGTAGTTATGTATTGATTTTAGGCAATTGAATAAGGTAAACTATCAGTTGCCACAGATAGATGACTTGTTTGACCAACTTTAGGGGGCTTGATGTTTCTTTAAAATTGACTTGAGGTTTGAGTACCATCAATTGAAGATCAAGGGAGAAGATATTATGAAAATAGCCTTCAGGACATATTGTTGGCATTACAAGTCCTTAGCCATGTCATTTGGGTTTACAAATACCCTAGTAGCTTTTATAGATTTGATGAATCAAGTCTTTAAACCATACTCAGAGCACTTGGTAATTGTCTTTATTGATGATATTTTTGTATACTTGAAGAATAGAAAGAAACATGAGTAACATTTACAAATAGCCTTGCAAACTTTGAGAGAGCATTAGTTGTATGCTAAATTTTTTAAATCAGTTTTGGTTGGATAGTATGGCTTTCTTAGGATGCACAATGTCCAAGGTAAGGATTAGTATAGATATGAGGAAAATATAAGTAGCTTGGAATTGGCCCAGACCTACCACAGTGACTAAGATACATAATTTTCTTAGATTAGCAAGATACTAGCATAGATTTGTTAAACAATTTTCCAAACTTACAACTCCTTTAACTAAGTTGACAAAGAAAGGTGTAAAATTTCAGTGATTAAATGCTTGTGAGTATAGTTTCTAGTAGCTGAAGGATTGTTTAACTTCTGCATTGTTGTTGGATTTCCATCTAGAAGTGGAGGCTATATAGTTTACTGTGATGCTTCAAGAGTATGTTTAGGTTGTGTTTTAATGCAACATGGAAAGATGGTAGCTTATGCATCTTGGCAACTTAAGAAGCATAAGCAAAATTACCCTACTCATGATCTAAAGATAGTCGTAGTAATCTTTGCTTTAAGAATATGGAGACATTACTTGTATGGCAAATGTAACATCTAATTTTTCGTAAAATATTGAAATGGGTCAATTTTCAAAGCAAGTCCCCTGAGATGAGTGATTCAAGGCCAAATAAAATTTGGATAAAATTTTAAATAATAGAAAATGAGGATTTAAGCTTTGAGTTGCCCAGAAATCGGGGTTGGAGTGATTCAAAAAATTTGCCAAAAGGCCAGTGGTATTTTTGTAAATAAGTATAATTTTGGAAAAGCACCTAAGAGGGCTTTTTAAATAGAAATTTTGAGTTGCCCAAGGTTCTCAGAGGCCCCAAAAACCATGAGAAATCCCGAGACTGGTAAAGCCTCTCCGGTGTACTTTTTCTGACGTTAGTTGACCCAAACTTTGACTAGTTCATTCGGGGAGGTTTTAGCTCCGATTTGAGTGATTCTAAAGGCATTTTATTAAATTGGGAATCTAAATTTTATGATAAAAAATATAATTCTCAAAAAGGAGCTAAAACGAAGCCAAACCGGAAATGCCATTACGAAGGATGAAATTGGAAATAATTTTAAAAAGGAAGCTTCTTTCTTCTTCTTTATATGCCACGTTCTTTCTCTCCTCTCTAAGACCGACTTGCTTCTGCCCATTTTCAGAGGAAAACTCTAGCTTCTTAGGCTCACAAGAGGAGGAGGATTTTGGAGGAAGAAATTCAAAAAAAAGGTAAGAAACTTTAAGAAGTTCCATATCCTTCCTTCTTAAAACTTGCTCCTCTCCTCTCAAGTTTTCTTTCTATGGTTTTCATGGAGAGTTTGGTGCTATTTTAAGGGTAGAATAGAGGGGGAATTTCGAAATTTGAGGAAGCAAGCCAAGCAAAGGAAGAGCCTTCTTGGAAGAGCTTGATTCAAGGTACTTTTCATGCAAGATGTTGCTTCTTTTTCCTTAGTTCTTCTCCTATATTTCAGCCAAAATAGACCCAAGGAGAGGGAAGGGTTTTTGTTCAAGAACCATCAAGAATTAGTGAGATTAAGTTAGAGGAAGATGGAAGATACTAAGAAATTCCAAGGAAATCCATGAAACTAGAAGTTGGAAAAGTGTATAGCACTTAAGGGGATTGTAAAAATTGATTTAATCCATAAGTTCCCTTGGCTATTTAAGTGTTTCCTTAACCTCCTACAACTCTTAACGACCTCCCTAAATGGTTCCCCCATCAAGGAAAAATCAAGAAGCCATTAAATCTCGTTTATGCTCTAGGTTTCAGCCAGGTAGGGATGGCATAGCTAGGGAGAGTTTTAAATTTTTTCAAGCCTATTTTTGAGTCATATATGATGAATGAATGTGAGGGGAAGCCTCGAAAAAAAAATTAGGAAGCTTAGAGAATGAGTTAGTGCTTTAGGTTCCATATTGTAACCTAAAAAAACAACATGATGTTAGGCCTTTTGTTTTAATGATGTGATGACTCCAAGAGGCTTAAAAGGAGTCAAGAATCATATTTGAAAGTAAAGAATGAGGCCTAGAAATCATTTGAGGGATGTTGCTTCATTAGGTGCCATTATGGACCATAATGGAACCTATAGAGCAATCTAGTGTTTCACTAAATTATATAGTCTTAGAATATGTTTCATGAACCTAATAGGCTCCTATAAATTGTATCTAGGCCAAGGAAAACCATCTCCACCAATTTGTGGGTGTGTGGCCGAAAGAGAAGGCTTAAATCCTAAAGGAAAAGTGTGTGGTTGTACACAAGGTAGCTCTCTCCACCTTCTCTCATGCATGGATGTGTGTTTAGTTTGTTTTAGAATGTGTGTATATGTATTTTCAAGCTATGAAAAGTATGCTAGCATGCCTTTATATGCCATGATTCTTGATGCCATGTTATGTTTTCAAATGATTACATGATGTTTGTATGAGTTTGCTTGAGTGTGGAGAGGTCAAGAACTCTTCCCTTTGGTGAGGATGAGCCAAGAACCCTTGAGCATGCCTTTACTTGGTTGAGACAAAGTAAAGAGTCTCCCAAAAGTAAAGTGGGCTCCCAAGAGTATGGTTGAGTCTAAAGTGCTTAAAGAATAGGTGAGGCAAGTCCAAAATCCATGAGGAGAAGTGTGAGGCCAATCTAAATACTTAGTGAGCTCTTGAATGTCTTGTATGATTTGTTTATATGCCAAGCTTGCTTTTTAAATGTTCATGATTTCCATTTTCTCCATGCATGTATTTGTAAGGCTTCTTTACATATATTATGTATGATTGAAAGAGAGATGCGCTATTGAGATTCTTTGAATCTCATCCCCTCTTCTCCAATGATCTCACATACTAGGTAGACTAAGTGGATGTGCTAATGGGAGCCAACAACATTGAAGGAAGAAGATTGACATCCATGTGTTTAGCATTTACTTTTGAAAGCTATAATGAACCATAATGATGTATATTATTGTTGTAGATGGCTTGTAACCCTTGAGACATGTGTAATTATGCTATTATATGATGTAGGAATGAAAGCATGTATTATATGAATAATAGGTCATGAATTGAGTATGTATGGCAAAGGTAGCTTCATGAATAGCTTGATAAAAATGTGCATAAGTGTGTGTTTAATGGCCAAAATGAGATGCATGAGGTTTGGGACCATTTGGGCAACTCACACGAGTCTTAAATATACTTTTAGACTTGCCCAAAAGGTGTCGAGACCAAGGAAAATCCATATGACAACTTTGATATCCTATATGGAGCCAAAATTGACCATAATGAAGCCTTTCGTCACTTTTTAGCCAAATGAATTAGTCTTCTCCTGAGATTTGGCATGCAATTAGGTCTCATTAAGAGCTTTTTGGAAAGCTAAAGATCATAATTTTTAAAGATTTACAGAATATTTGATAATTTTTCAAAGTTGGCAATTTTCATGGTTTCTGGTTTGCTACACTATTCATATGGTTCGAAATTGTTTTCTATCACACAAGGTTCAAATGAGGTCCAATTGCCACGAAATTTTATGCATAGAAACTAGACATTCACAGTGACTCATACCAACTGGAAGCACCTTATTTAACATCCACATCTTTCAATATTAGTATTATTTGCATGGATTGGATTTTTTTGGAATTAATTGGACATTTTCAAAGTTTTCTATAGAATTCTGTGATAGTTCTAGAATTCAGTCTCACCTTTGGACCATTTTGGATGTCAAACTCCCTGTGTGATAAATGTTATAATCTGGACATATTTTTCATGTGAAGTAAATGTCCATAGCTTCCCAGAATGACCAAGATTGCATGATTTCAATTTTTTTAGATTTATTTATGATTTTCAAAGGTCAGAAAGAAGGCCAAATCTGGCCAAAATTAAATAGCCACTTTTTATGCTTCATTTTGGTTTTCCATGAGTTATGGGCATGATTTTGTGATGCAAATGAGTTGTATTGATATAATTAAATATGAGAATGAATAGCATGAGCTCACACGGTCCACGTGACACTGAATGAAATTTTTAGATACAATGCAACACGAAAATAATCATTATTTCTTTGCCTTTTTCATGAGAAACTTACATGATTCATAATATTAAGTCATTTAAAGGCATGAGATAAGCTAGAATTTATAGTGTTACAGCAAAACCCATGAAATCTACACTAATCATAAGAGTCTTAAGTATATCTTTCAACTGTGGGATTTGAATTTAAGGCAGAGGAGATGGATGGAGCTATTGAAAGATTATGATTGTAATATTTTGGACCACCTTAATAAAGTTAATGTGGTTACTGTGCATTAAGTAGAAAGTCAATTAGTAGATTGGCCCATATAGCCGAAGTCAAGAGGCCTATGGTGAAAATGTTTTAGAAACTTGATGAAAGTGGAATAAGGTTAGAGATCACAAGATCCAGCACCTTATTAGCCTATGTTCAGCTCCATTCTAGCTTGGTGGATAAAATCAAGATTATGTAAGACCAAGATTCTTAGATGAAAAAAGTTATTGAAAAGATTATAAAGGCAAGCTATAAAAGTTCTTAATGGATTCTAAAGGCCATTTGAGATGTGATCACAGGTTATGTTTGTTGAATATGGAAGACATGTAGATTATAGTGTTAGAAAAAGCTCATCACTCGACTTATACTTTCCACCCAAGTTTTAATAAAATATACTAAGATTTGAAAGGGTTGTATTGATGGAAAGGGATAAAAAAAGATATGGCAGAGTTTGTATCTAAGTGCTTAGTGTGTCAATGGGCGGCTCGTCGTACAACCCTCAAAATAATACTAGGCTGATAGAATATATATTTAGTGGCACAACCTAGGTCATCTCCCTCGAATTGGCGTTCAATGTTTAATTGAGTGTTCTAAATGTTAAAAGACTCTAAAAATTCCTAAACTAAGGGGGTTTTGATTTAATTAAACTATGCAAAAACTAAATTGAATTAAAATTCCTAATTACTATCTAATTGTATGGATTATGGTTGAAAGATGGACTTGTGACTAGCTTTGGATTCGTCCCTTGGTATCCACTATCCTTATCCTATTCTAATTGTAATTAATCCTGGCCTAAGAGTTCCCAATCGTGTTCATAACAATTTATCTTGAGTAACCACGCAAGATTCAAGAAATCAACGGTCTAATGTTTAATTGAAACCTCAACTCCGCATTGAACTGTTAATTCTTGTTTCTAAGATCAATGAACATCCAATTTAATTGATTAACATCTGAATCATCCTAAATATTTAATTAACCAACTAAACATTAAGGAATCCTCAAATTAAACAATTACGCTCACTCATGTATTTTATCGAATACCTTCGAAGCATACATGGAATTCAGATAATATTGATGTCTAATGCAATCAATTAATCAACAAAAATTACTTCCTAATTAGTGTCTAACCAGCCACTAATTATAATTACACAAATTCTTTATCAAATATATCTTAACCAAGAAAATAAATGAAAGAGAAAAAGTGTAGAAAAAAAAATAGAAAATTCTTAGCCAAAAATTCTGAGTTTTTCTCCATGGATTCAAGCTTCTCCAAGGTCTTCTTCCTTGCTAGCCACAAGATGAATTAGGAAATCATGGAATGTGGAGATGGATGGAAGGAATGGATGGATTAATGGTGATGGAGTGGAGGCGTGGATGGATGTATTAATGGTGCTGGACGAAGGATTGGTTTTGCGGATGGATGATGAATGGTCCAGCGAATGGATGGAATAGTCGAATAAATAGGCAAGGATTTGCTAAGCTTTTAGAGACGTGAGATGGATGAATTGTAAATGAACTAGGATATGTATGGAGACGTGCTGAATGAAGCCTCTTTCTTCCTTAAAATCCACGTGCTTCTCTTTGTTTTGCTTCACGTGTTGCTGCTCGTGATTTTACTCATTCCATGCAATGCATTATCTCCAATTCCCTGAAGCTATTTTCTGTAAATCAGATGTGGGCCCCGATGGTTATTATATTCTATATAATATTAAAATTCATGCAAGCTTCTTTGTATTATGCAGCTTCCTTCTCATCGCTTTATTCACGTCTTTTTCCAGCTTCCAAGTTTCTCGTTCAGCTTCTTCTGTTTTGTGCTGCCCAGTCCAGCTCCTGCATGTTTTCTTCGAACAGAATGAAGAAGCAGTCTCCCACGTGAAGATCAGCGTCTCCAGCTCTCTGTAGCTCGTTGCTTCTACGTTTCTCAGCTCATGTAGTCTCATGTTTCAGCTTCTTGCTCTGTTCTTAAACTCAAAAACAGAGGGTTCTTCTCTTTTCTTCACCACGTTCAGCTTGTCCTCCCATCTCATGCACTCTACATCCAGCAGCTCAAGTTTACGTGTTGCTTTTCCTTCACGTGTCTGTGCATGTGTTTTGCTTCCTCAGCCTCTTCCTTGTTCAACAGCATCTTCATCTTTTCTTTTCAAAGCCCAGAACCCATAGCTGCATGCTTCTTTTTCACTCATTCAGCTCCAGCGTCTTCTTCTTCTGCATGCGTTCTGCTCGAGTTAGCTCATCCAGCGTTGTTCAGCTCCCTCTTTCACGTTGCTTCTTTAATGCTTCTGTACTTCCAGCATCTCGTTGCTTCTTGATCCAGCTCTTCCTTCCTACGTTTCTGCTTCTTCAGCCAAGCTCAAGCTTCCACATTCTGCCTGCAGCAAAATTCTCGTGCTCAGCTGGTTCATGTTTTGCTCGACCAAACTGTAGCTTTTCTTTATTCTTTTCTGCTCACAAGCTTCTTCACGTAACTCTTTCAGCCCATGCATCCACATCAACCCAAGCTCCTTCACGTTCTAGCCCTTCATTGGTTCTTGTTTTCCACTTCAGCTTTTCCTCCATCCAACTCTATTTTCAGCTAATCTTCCACGTTATTTTCATGTTCAGTTCTGCCCTTGTGTGTCTTCCACCTCAACTCCAAACTCCTTCGTGTTTTTGCCTTGCAAGCTTCTTGTTTCATTTTTATTACACAAGCTCCCTTTATGCAGCTCCTTGCCTCTTCTAAGCTTTTTGTATCACATGTTCAAACATACTTATTCCTTCCATGTGAAGCTCTTGATCCACTCATGAAGCTTCAATCATCTTCTAAATTAATTTCTATCCTTAAAATTTCCATTGCCCAACAAAATTCTGCACAAATAGTAAAAACAATTTAATAGAAAAATTCACAAGAATCATTTAAAATGATTTATGTATTTAAACTCAATTATTTTTCCAATTAATTCATAAAGTGCAAAGAGTGGCTATTAAAACAAAATTTCTTCTAAATACATCCCTAGAATCATATTTGGTCACTAAAATGCTTAATTTAGGAGGATTAAAATGTATAGAATTCATGTTTATCAGTCAACATGTAAAGGCTGAGCACTAAAAGCCAGCATGTTTACTTCAAATTAAGATACTAAAATGGAAATTGGGGAGAATTACTATAGACTTTGTAATTGGGTTGCCTAAAACTATTAAGGGTTATAATTCAATATGGGGGATTATATAATACTTGACCAACTCCACCCATTTCTTGCCCTTGAAGACCATTTATAGTGTGGCTTAATATGCTAAGTTTTACTTAAATGAGATTGTCATGGTGTACCAATATCCATTATCTTGGATCATATACCACAATTTATAGCTAAGTTCAGGAGGTTCTTTTAAGAACCACTCGAAACCTAATTAGATCTTAGCACTACCTTTCATCTTCAAATGGATGGCAGTCTGAATGTACAATTTAGATGCTAGAAGATATTCTATATTTATATATCTTAGACCTTAGTTGGAGTTAGGATAAATACTTGCCTTTGATGAAATTTGCTTACAATAACAATTATCAATCAAACATTTAGATGGCTCATTTTAAAGCATTGTATGGTAGGCATTGTAGGTCGTTAATCGGGTGGTTTAAAGTGGATGAGTTAAAATATTAGCCTTGGACCTAGTTCAGGAGTTAGTGCCCCAAGGTAAAGTTGATCCATGAAAGGCTACTAACTGCTTAGAGTAGACAAAAGTCTTATGCTAATCATAAGAGATAAGATCTAGAATTTGTAATTAGAGACTTTGTGTTCCCACACGTATCACCGATAAAGGTGTTTTGAGTTTCAATAAGAAAGGGGAGCTAAGCCCTAGGTACCTTTGGCCATTTAAGATTCTTGAAAGAGTACATTGCTTATCATTTAGCTCTTTCACTGGACTTTGCAAATGTTTATTCTATCTTTCATGTATCAATGCTTCAGAAGCATCTACTTAATCCTTCTCACATGCTTTAATTGCAAACGATACAGTTGGATTAGTAATTTTCTTATGAAGAGCAACCCATGGCTATAGTTAATAGATAGTCAAGAGATTAAGGAACAAAGATATAGCTTTGGTAATACTAGAGAGGCTTATTCAATTGTAAGAGAAGTGTTTATGTTATTCTTTTATATATATATATATATATATATTTGTAAGAGAAGTATTTGTGTTATTTTGATATTACATGTTTTATGTTGACTTTAGTAATGGGTAATTCATTTTTTTCATTTTTTTGTTTTTATTTTTCTTTTGATTCATTATTTTAATTTTTAGTTATCGAAATGCCATTTTAGTGGATTTTATTTTCTATTTTTATTTTTTTAAATAACTTGCTGAATGGGGATCTAGTTAGGACCTCATGGCTGTTAGCAAAGATAATGGCCTAGATGCACTTAGAACGAGATTATGATTTTGTGATAACTCTATTATGTGATGTATCTAGTGTAACGATTTAAGATGTTAGATTTATATTGTGAATGTACTAAGATGTGATATATTTAGTGCAATGACAAGAGATATAATGTTGTGGTTTAATGGTGTAAAGGTATCTGGTGGTTTGGTTCCTTCATATGATACGCCTTACCATGATATTTTCCTATTATTTTGAACATTTGGTTTTCATTTGAGAATTTTTTGCTTATTAGACAATTGCCTTTCATTCTAGCTATAAAATTATAATATTATTTAGATTATTTATTAACTACTCAATTTTTCAAAAAAAAAAAGAAAATCAAATATGCGCTTATTTCCTTTTCGCGCACTTTGTTTTTATGCGCTTGTTAAGCTAATAGTAGGCTTATTTTTTTCTTTTATTATTTTACAAACCAACAAGCATGATAGTGAAGTGATCTAGGAGCTTGTATACTACCACATATCTAAAGTATGTGATCAACTTCATGCAATGGTGTTAGAATCCTTGAGGTAGTGGTAGATAGGTGTAAAAGTATTTTGGGAGTGATATGTGTTGTATCTTTTGTGGGGAACATTGTGGCTACTTTGAATATGTGCATATATTGTTCATAGTTTCCTAGTGAAGTCTTTTGTTAAATGTAACTTATTATTGGTATTGGTGCTAAATTGAATTGTTGTCCAAGTTCAGATGTCTAATTTTTTGGGCAGATGTTGCTAGATTTCCAACAACCCTAAGTGAACAATTTGAATTAATGCATATTTCCAAAACATGTGGGTTGTATGTGCTTGCTTAAATATGTGGTATTATAGTTGAGTTTGAATCTTTAAGGCTTATTAGGCTAAGCTAATCACTAGATTAGTTTAGTCTATGTGCTAGTTATGGCTTAAAAATTGGGTTGTGACAACCTCATTTTATTTAGACTAAAATGGCTTTTTTTCTTTTTTTTAGGGAAAAAAAGGTAATTAGGTTCTTCCCATACTTGTTTTGCACCACTTAGCCCAATTACTTTACAAGATAAAAGTATTTTTGTAATTGTTCTTTGTCAATGGAAAATGCTAATATGAAAAGTTTTTTTAAAAAATAAAGAACCTATAATGGCATATGCATTGAAGTTTTATTGTTTCCAAAAATAGAACCAATGCTTATATCTATTTTTCTATCAATCACATTCTTTAAAATTTGTTATGTTACAAAAGGAATGAATGCAAAAATTAAAGGATGCTGAAAGGACAACATGAGCAAATCATGCCAAATTTGTCTTCTATATAAAGAAAATGATGCCAAATTCCACTATCTCATATATTGTTAAATCAACCTATTCATGAAGAGAGCTAACTTTCACTTTATTCCTCTTAGTGAGTGGGCTAAATTAGACTTTGTTAGAATCTAGGTATGTATTCTTGAACTTTCATAAGATCAATTAAAGGCAATAAGACCTCAACAAGATCTAGGTATGTGAATTTTGATAAAACCTAAATACATACTCTTGAACTTTGGCAAGGCATAAGTAAGGGTGTTTGGTACTTAAACTTAAATTTTGATAAGGTCTAGGTACATAAACCTTGACAAGTACGCATTCTTAAACTTCAACAAGATCCAAGCCCATACATGTTCTTGAACTTTGAAAGCACTCAAGTATGGGTGCCTGGCCTTTGGTAGGACTTGAACTTTAACTTTGAAAGCATCCAGGCACATTAACCTTTACGATATGTATTCTTAGACTTCTATAGGATCCAAGTATGCAAACTCTCATAGGACCTAGATATGTATTCTTCAATTTTGAGAAGACTTAAATAAGGGTGTCTAAACTTTGGCAAGACTCAAGTAATGTACATGAACCTTGAAAGACGCATGTCCTTAAACTTCAACAAGTCACTATGAACTTTCATAAGACTTGGATATGTGTTCTTGAACTTTGGCAATAGGTATTTGTTCATTAACAAAATCTAGGTCTATGAACCTTGATAGGTAAACATCCCTAGACTTTGACAAGATCCAAGCATATACATGTTCTTGAACTTTAACAGTGTTCAAGTAAGGGTGATTGGGTGCCTAAACTTAAGAAGGATTTAGATAAATATACTTGAACTTAAACATCAAATGCATCTCGGCATATGAACATTTAGGAGTATGCATTCTTAGACTTCTATAGGATCCAGGTATATATAAACTCTCATATGACCTAGATACATATTCTTGAACTTTGACAAGACTCAGGTAAAGGTGCTTGGATTTCAACAAGACTTAGGTAATGTATATGAACCTAGATATGTGTTCATGAACTTTGACAAGACTCAACTAGAGGTGCCTGGATTTTGGCAATAGGTATCCGTTCATAGACTTTTACAGGATCCAGGTACATGAACTTTGATAAGTTTTACAAGTGACTGGTTTTATAGGACCTAGGTAAGGGTGCTTGGATTTTGGCAAAACGCAACTTTAGCAAGACTCAATAAAGGTGTTACTAAAGTACTTGAACTTAAACTATGACAAGATCCAAGTAAATGAAACTTGACAAGTATGTGTAACATGCTTTTATAGGATCAAGTATGCAAGCTTTGATAGAACTTAGATATATTTTCTTGAACTTTGACATGACTTAAGGGAAAAGGACTTTGGCAAGACTTAGGTAATTGTACTTGAACATAACCTTTGACATGATATAGGTACCTTGAAAGATATTCTTAGACTTCCACAAGATCCAAGAGTATGAATTTTGACAAGACTTAGATGTGTGTTTTAAACTTTAACAAAACTTCTACAAGAATCAAGTATGTATACTTTAAGATAAATTTTGACATGATACAAGTACATGATCCTTGTAGGTATGTGTCTTTAGACTTCTACAAAATTCAGGTACGTGAACTCTAACAAGACTTACAACTAATTAGTTAACAAATGTTTGCTCTACCAATAAGTTATTGAGGAATAATGAAAAATTAGGTCTCAAAATTTTCCTTGTTTGTCATGAATATGAGCTTGAAGTTTTATGAATTTGAAGTCTCCTTTGTAATCCATAAAATTTTTTCTTTGTAGTGACTTCCGTGCCTTATTTCATAAGAAATCTTAAGCTTTTCATTATATTAATTCCATTCATTTAATATCCCTTTAATTTATGCTCTTAAACTTTGATAGAGTAAGGGAGAATGGACTTTGGTAAGAAATTTTGATAGAAACACGTTCCTAGACTTCTATGAGATATGTATTCTAGAACTTTGACATGATTCAACTAAGACTTTGATAGGATCAATGTACATGAACTTTGACAAGACTTATATATGTGTTTTTTTTTAACTTTGACAAAACTAAGGGTTCTTAGACTTTATCAAGACTAAGGTAAGTTTATTTGAATGTAAAATTTGACATGATATAAGTACAAGATATGTACGCATTCATAGGCTTCTACAAGATCTAGTATGTGAACTTTAATAAGACCTATAACTAGCTAGTTAACAGTCATCCACTTTACCAATGAGTTATAAAGAAATAATGAGGAATTAGATTTCAATTCTTGTTTTCAACCCCCCACTAATATGAGCTCGAAGATTCCATTAAGACTTGTGGAACTTCTTTATTAGCTAGACTCAGGTAAGTGTACTTGAACTTAAACTTTAACAAAATCCAAGTAGACAAACCTTGACAGGTATATGTTCTTAGACTTATACAAGATCCAAGAATACAAACTATGACAGAACCTAGATACATGTTCTTAAACATTCACAGCACAAGTAAGTATACTTGAACTTAACTTTAATAAGATCTAGGTACATACCTTGAAAAGTATGCATTCCTATACTTTTACAAGATCCAAGTAAGCAAACTTTGGCGAGTACATGTTCTTAGACTTTTGTATGATACATGTTCCTAAACATTGACTGGACTCAACTAAGACTTAAGTATGCTTTAATAAGATCTAGGTATATGAACTTTGATAAGACTTAGATAAATGTGTTTTTTTTAAACTTTAACATGATACAGGTACATAAAGCTTAATAAGTATGCATTGATTATAGGATCTAGATATGCAAAATTTAATAGGATCTAATAGTTAGTTAATAGTCATCCACTCTACCGTTGAGTGATAGAGCAGCAAAAAAAAAAATATTTTAATTCTTGTTTCCAACCTATCATTAATATGAGCTTGAAGTTTCCATCATAACTTATGAAACCTTTTTTCACAAGCATAGAGCAAGGGTGCCTAGAAATTGGCTAGATTTAGGTAAGTGTACTTGAACTTGAACTTTGATGGAATCTAAGTACATGAACCTTGATAGGCATGCATTCCTAGACTTTTACATGATCTAGGTACACGAACTATGTTAGGACCTAGTACGGGTCCGTCAACATTGACAGCATAAGTAAGTGTATTTGAACTTAACTTCAACAAGATCTAGGTACATAAACCTCGAAAGTGTGCATTCTTAGACTTTTACAAGATCCAGGCATGCAAACTTTGACATGACTTAGATGTTCTTTGTAGTGGCTCTATTTCATGCTTGATTTCATAGGGAACATCAAACTGCCTTTATTACTCCATCCATATAATAATTCATTTAATACACCTTTCATTTGTGTTCTTGAAAAGGAATCTAGACTTTGGCAAGCCTTAAGTATACTTGAACTTAACATTGATAGGATCCAAGTACATGAATTTTGACAAGTATGCAATCTTAAACTTCAACAAGATTCTTGTAATTGAACTTAAACTATGATAGAATCCAAGTAAATGAACCTTGACATTGACAAGTATGCATTCTCATACTTTTATCGGATCTAAGTATACAAACTTTACAGAACTTAGATATATGTTCTTAAACTTAGATAGGATGCAAGTAAGAGTAAGGGTGCTTGAACTTCAACAAAACTTAGGCCAGTGTACATGAACTAAAACTTTGACCGGATCCAAGTACATGAACCTAAACAAGTATGCATTGCTAGACTTTTGCATGTTCTTTAACTTTAGCAAGACTCAATACTTGCCTACATTTCGGCAAGGTACATGTTAGTGTACTTAAACTTAAACTTTGACAAGTTCCAAGTAAATGACTTTTGATAAGATCTAGATAGGTGTTCCTTAATGACAAGACTTTAGGGTAAAGGTGCATGGACATTAGCAAGACTCAAATAAGTGTACTTGAACTCAAACTTAAACTTTGAGTTCCTAAACTTTGATAGGATCTAGGCATATGAACTTTCATAGGACCTAAATAAGTGTTCTTAAACTTTAATAGAACTCAAATAAGAGTGTTTGGACTTTGGCAAGACTCAAGTAATATTTGAATTCAAACTTTAATAAGAGCATGACACGTGAACTTTAATAAGTATGTGTTCCTAGATTTTTATAGGATCTAGGTAAGTGAACTTTTATAGGACGTAAATATATGTTCTTGAACTTTTTTTAGACTTAAGAGTACTTCCACTTCCACAATATTCAAGTACCTATAAGGCGTAATAGTCAGCAGATCTTCAAATGATCATAACTTTCTATGAGAGGTTCCAATAAGAATATTAATGATATTAAAAAAAAGCCATGTAACCACTAGACACCATTAATATAGGTTGAAAAACATAAACAGAAGCAATCATCCTATACCATTCTTATTATTAATATTCTTAAGTAATGTAAGCATTGACAACATCTTTAGAATCATATAAGGTATCATAGTCCACAATGATTCTTTAAACTATAGCCATCGAAAAAGTACAACAAGAATTTGCTTACAAATATAATCATAATTAGTTAATATTTCACTCTTATATTATAAAAAATAGTTTATATACATTATTATAATTTACTATAAAATATCTACTAAAAATTAATATTTTAATTGAATAACTACAAATTTTACTGACAAATTTGTAACTTTACTTTAATAATTTTCATATCGTATTAGTTTGGGATCAAGTTGCATATATAAAAGACTAGCCACCTAAGGATCAGGTGATCTCTTTTAGTTAATGTAACTTAAGACTTAATGTTTTTATTTCAATAAAAAATTTAATACAATGTTTTGTTTTTGGTATTATAAATTTTAGATATCTATCCTAATAGTGTCTAAGAATTGTTAGTGTCTAGGTCCCAAACAATACATATAAATATATAACAAATTACTTTTATTACTAGATAATAAAAGTAATATTAACTTCTTGACAAGAGAAAGTTATTAATATATATTGTACTCCAATTTTCTATTGGATTAGACTTAGGTATAGTTGTTTATATGTTTACTTTCAGGCTCCTCAATTAAAGCATGACAAGTGATAGTTCTCCAATAATTAGGGAACCATACAATTGTTTACAAAAACAATACACTTGTTATATTTTAATTGAAAAGTATGATAATAAAAATATAAGGAATTATATATAAGTTTTTTTTTTCTTTTTCTACCTTCCCAAAAATGTGGAAATGGAAAATAAAAAGTAAAAGGCAAGAGCAAATAGTGATGTGCGATGTGCTATCCATAAGCAATATATAATGCACTCTTGAAATAAATCAAGTTATAGATATAAAAATAATATGCATAATAGTATAAATGTTTAAATATTATGGTTCACAAAATTAATCCAGACAATTGGATTGAGAAGGAAATTAGGGTACAACATTTCAAAAATTATAGATATCTCAAAGGAAAAAAAAACTTATATACAATATCTTATATTTGTATTATTAGGTTTTCTAATGAAAGCATGATAAGTGTATGATTTTTTAATTAAATTATACACTTATCATATTTTATCAAAAAAGCATTTAGTTATTATATTTTAATAGATAATTTTAATCGTAAAAATATAAGAAATTGTATATAAATTTAATCCTATTGCAAAACTTCCATGCTTACAATATTTCAAACATCAAAGATTTGAGGAGACTCTTAATGAGATTCAATTAGTCAACTCCACAAGTATGTTGAATGCACAAGGATTAGATCTTGATTTTTGAGAAGAGCATATTTATTAAATCAAAACTAAAGAGAAATATTATCCAAAAAAGAAGACTGAGTATAATAACTTGAACTTTACCTTGTTCACTTTGAAGTAAAAAAGTGTTGTAAAATGAGCAGAGTTTGATCAAGCTTTGACAAGTTGAATTTTAGAAATCCCCGATTGTGTGTGTGATTAAGTCCTTAAATATTTCATAGAGCAAAAAAATGAAAATTAGAAAAATTGATTGCTCTTTCATTCAATCTAAACTAACAAGCAACCTAAAATAATGAACTGAAGTTCATTTTAGGATAAAAATGCTAAAATGCAAAAACGATGAGAAGAAAAAGGGTAGGGGTTCTTAGTACTCATGCCTAATTATCTTTAACCTCAATGGTATCGCAAGTTCTTTTAAAAGTCCCTACATGGTGTTGCTTCAATCTCCTTTTAAAAGTCTTGATTTGAAGTAAAACAAGGAATAGGAAAGTTCTTTTATGAAATAAAGCTAAAGTTTTTGCTTTTGTCATTTATTTTACAACATGTATAGACTTTTAGTCAGTTCAAGCAAGTGCCCTAATTACTACACCACTTCATCTATAGATCTCTTCTTTTATGAGTTCACTTGTGGAGGATGTCTTATTATGACGTCTAGTTTCTTTATAAACGTATGAAACTCACCGAATATAAAAAGAAGTCCCCTAATTAGCAGGATTTGAGGTTAAATAAAATTAAAATAATAATCTAGATATCAAATAATGAGGATCCAAGGCCAAAGGTACCCTAAAAATAAAGCCAGAATAACCAGACAAAATTTAACAAAAACATAATGACATTTTTGTAATTTTGAGCACTTTTTAGAAAACACAAAGGAAGAATTTTTAAATAGAAAAAAATGAGTTTCCTAGGATTCTCAAGTCCTAAAAACTATAAGAACTTCCAGAACAGTTAAAAACCTTTAGTTAACATTTTATAACATTAGTTGACTTGAACTTTGACCTTTTCATTTGGGAAGGTTTTAGATCTAATTTGAGTGATTCCAAAAGTGTTTTATAAGTTAAAGAATCTAAATTTTATGATAAAAAAGATGATTTTCAAAAAGGAATTGAAATGAGCCTAAAACAAAAAGGACAAAAAATGGGACATGGATGGAATTTTTAAAACGGATATTTAAGAAGTGTAACTTTATATATATATATATATATATCATGCTCCTTCTTCTCGCTCACTTAACTGACATATGCTTTGCCTAAAAATAGAAAGGAGACCAGCTCCAAGAGGCCTCCAAGGGAGGAGTAAAGAAGGAGGGAAAAAGCTTGCAAAAAGGTAAGAAAAGTGTAAGATTTCTTAGTTCCTCCTTTACAAAAGATGTTTTCCTCCTTCTCCTCTTTCTTTCTATAGTTTCCATGAATGATTTAGGACTATTTTGGGTTTGGTTCAAAGGGAGAACATTAGAATTTGAAGAAGAAGCCTGTTGTAAAGGAAAGAGATCTTGAAAAGACTAAGAAACAAGGTAAATTCCATAAACTTTCTTGCTTCTTTCTTGTTGTTTCTCCATGCACAATTTCGTCCAGCCAAGAGCCCACTCTTTAGGGGATGAATTCTAACCAAGCCAAGGGAGAAACATAGGTTTTGGAGTGTGAGGAACAAGATTATGCAATGAAATTCAATTAAGGTGCGAAATCAAGTTAGCAAAGTTAAAGATTTAGTCACACCTTAATGGGTAGAAGACTTTCCAATGATAATTTAGATTGTCTAATTGTATGAATGAGTTCCCAAGACACCTAAAAAGTCTCTCAAGTGGCAATTCCCTAAAAGAAATGAAGGCAACTCCATGAATGCTTCAAGCCTCTATAGTTTTGGCCAAGGGAGGTCTGACCACCTATGGAGTGTTTTAATTTATTCTAAGGCTAGAATGAGACTAAATATGATAAGAGAATACCAAAGGAAGTTTAAAAAAATTTAGAAGCCTTGAAATGTGAGATGAAGGTGTAGGCTGTAACGAACAGTAGAAAATGTAATGAACGTAAATATCGTAAAACGATGAAATAAGCAGTATAAAAGCAGGACTATTGAAATGAACTATAAAATGTCCAAAAAAAATTAGGTAGAGTCCTAGACTTCTAAAAATGATAATTCCAGGTGCAGACAAAAAGAAAAATAGAGCTGGGATGGAGAAAGAAAATTGTTACGAAATTTGATAAAATGTAATGACATTTTCGTAAATACGCAAAATTTTTGGAAAACTTATAGGAAGGCTTTTTAAATGAAATTTTTAAGTTGCCCAGTATTCTTAGAGGCCTCAAAAATTATGGGAAGCCCTGGGACAGGTAAAGCCCATGCGGTGTACTTTTTCTAATAGTAGTGAGTTTGAACTTTGATGGATTCGTTCGGAAAGGTTTTAACTCCAATTTAAGTGATTCAAAATACATTTTATTAAATTGGGAACCTAAATTTTATGATGAAAAAGACAGTTCTAAAAAAGGAGCTAAAATGAAGCCAAAATAAAATGCCATTACAGAAAGGGCAAAATTGGAAAGAATTACTAATGGAAGCTTCTTAAATTGTCTTAAATCTCTCCTTATATTCATGCCACCTCCTCCCCTCCTCTAAACTGACATATTTTCTACCTCAAACTAAAGAAAGAAGTAGCCTTTTTGTGCACACCAAGAGAGGAAGAAAAGGAGGAGAAAAATCAAGAACAAGGGTATAAAATTTAAGGAAATTTAAGGTCTTCCTTCTTCCAATTATATTCCTCTCCTTCTTGGCTTTCTTTCTATGGTTTCTTAGAATCATTGGTTCTGTTTTTAGTCTAGAAAGAAGGGGGAGGGTTCAAATTTTTCAAAGAGAAGCAAACCAAGGAGGAAAAGCCTTGAAAGTAAGCTTGAAATTGAGGTAAACTTTGCTCCTAGTTGCTTTATTCCTTTGCTCTTCTCTTGCGTGCATTTTCGGCCAAATGAGACCCCATGAAGGAGGAGGGAGTTTTGTCCAAAACCAAGAGAGGAATAAGGGTTTTAGGCCATAGAGAGATGGAATATGGCAAGAAATTTCAGAAAAACTAATAGAAATTAAGTTAGAAAAGTGTTGACTTCTTGAGGAAATCTTGAAATCTGATTTTGTGTGGATATTTTCTTGACCATTTGAATGTTCCATTGAACTCCTAAGACCCTTAGAAACCTCCCCAAGTGGCTCTCCCATCAAGAAAAAAATTAAAAGCTCTTGAACTCCTTTTTAGGTATATGTCTCAGCCAAATGAAGTTCATAGGGCTAGGGAGTGTTTTAATTTATTCTAGCTTTGGTTTAGGACTCCTTATGATGTTAGAAAATGGGAGGAACCATTGGAAAAAATTTAGGAGTCATGGAATGAAAGATAAAGCAATGGTGTCCATAATGATGGCTTAAGAAGCAACTTAGTTTTCCACTTGTGCAAATGGCCATGAGAGAGCTCTAAGGACCTTAAATGAGTTCAAAAGGTCTAGAAATGGGAAGAGATGGGAGCCTAGAACTTAAAATGTGAGAGTTGCTTCATTAGGCCAATTATGGAACTATTATGCCACTTATGAAACCAAGTGTGTATTCAAACTTTAGTTTAGTGTTTTGACTTACTTCAAGTATGTGATTGTTTGTTATTTGTAATGTTTAGGCCAAGAGAACATCCCACTACCTAAGTGTCCTTGTGAGGCCGAGAAAGGGAGGGAGTAAAGCAAAGAAAGCTTGCATCAATTGAAAGGTAGCTCTCCACCTTATTCTTCATACATTCTTGTGTACATATGTGTGTCATTATCTGTTTGCATGTGCTCTTGTGATTTGAAACATGCAACTTGATGTCCTAAGTTGCATTGGTACCAATGTGTGTTCTTGGCTTTGGTTGTGGAATTAACTCATAAGGGTGAGGTGATGCCAAAAGTCCCTTAATGTAGGTGAGAAAATGCCAAAAGTCTTAAGGCATGGGTAAGACTAAGTCAAAAGTCCCTTAGATGGGTGAGGCTAAATCAAAAGTCCCTAAACCAAGGGTAAAACAAATCTAAAAGTCCTAAGATGAGGTGAGGTAAAACTAAAAGTCCCTAGAACATGAGAATGATTTTGATTTGTAAATGTGACATAGAAATGTGGCATTACACACTTTATGTTTATACACTTATGATTTTAATATATGTATGCTTTGAATATGTGTGTGAGCTATTAAAATTCTTGAAATCTCACTTCCCGTTCCCTCTTACTCTTGAAATGTCTAGGTGGTGCTCAAAGTCAAAAAAATACAAGCCAAGAACATTGAAAAGCCTTACTTTGTCTATTATGTAGTCTAAATTATAGTTGAATGTCAAAATGGTTTTGTACATATTATTTTTGTGAAATAGGAGCTTTAGCAAATGTAATATGATGTGTGGATGCTATGTAAACTATATATGACACTAAATCAATGTATATATGGCATTTGCTACCTTGATGGCTTGATGGATTAGTATTTTGTTGGATGTGAGATACTCAAATTGAGATGCATGGTATTTGGAATCATTTGGGTAGTGCCTACATGTCATAATTATGCTTTTAAACTTGCCCAAGGGATTTCAAACATTTAAGAAAACCATTTGGGCAAAGTTGGTACCTTAAATAGAGTAAAATTTACCAAATTAATGAGTCATATCACTTTTTGTTCAAATGAGCTCTTTTTGGTCCAAAATTCTGGCATGTATCTAGAGCTTGTTGAGAGATTTTTGAGAAGCTCAAATACATAATTTTTAAAGGTCTATGAAATATTTGGTAAATTGTTGAAATTAGCAAAATTTCTAGTTTGGGCCAGTGCACTATAGCAATGATCCAAAACTTGCGCTCTGTTATTCATAGGACAAACAATGTCCAATTACTATGAAATTTTATAGACAAAAACTAAACTTTCCCAGTGACTTGTGTTAACTAGAATCACCTTATTTGGATGTCTAGAAAAGGAGATGTGGATTTTTGAAAGTGTTGTCTAGTACTAAGCACAAGTCAGACCTATGTTACTGTTTGATTGGTTTTGTGGTTTGAATGTACCTGGAATGGTCTAGAGTATTTTTTTTCCACTAGTTAACATCCATAAATTTTTAGATTGGTATCATTTTCCTAGATTAGATTTTTGTAAAATTAATTGGACATTTTTGAAGTTTATATTAGAAACTTGTATTAGTATTAGGAGACAGTCAGATCTTTATGGTTATTTTATTGTCAAACATGGTCTAAATGCTATGTTCCTGACTTGAAATTATTTTTAGTATAAATTTAATACTTAAAGCTTTCTAGAAAGCTATAGCATGGAAAATTTTGATTTTTTTACATTTAGTTATGAATTTTCAAAGTTTCCTTAAAATCTGCCACTGTATAATTCGTGATGAAGGGATGGAATTTTGGGGTTTTGGCTTGTGAACCGTGGATTGCTTAACATTTTGAGTTGGTTATGATTTTTACCAATGTTAAATGACTAGAGAATGATGTTGGATAATCCACGGGACCCATATAACGCAAAATGAAAAATTAACCCCAACGTAACATAATAAAAGTGAATTAAATGATGTTTTTCTTTGATTTTTCCCAAGAACTTGTGAGTATTCCTATGAATGAGAGTGTATGATATTGGAAAGTATAAGGTATGACATTGGCTCTATAATAAGACACAAAGAAGTAATTTATAGCTAGACTCCTTAAAATGAATTTGTAATAACTCCAAAGAGCCTTAATGGAGTCAAAAGACTTAGAATGAATGAGAAATAGGAACTAAGATCATAAATTTCAAGAGTTCCTTCATTGTATCTTATATAGAAGTATTATGGAGACAAATAGGAAAGTAAGCATGCATAAGAGTTGCATAAGGCTAAAGCTCATTCCCATGATCTAAATATGTCTCATTTGATGTGTTTAAGCTAAAGAGGAATCAAGTATCACCCAATTCCATGATCTTAGCCAAAAATGGAGGAAGAGTCTAAGGAAAAAGTGTATGGTATCGGCTCCAAAGTATCTTTCTAACTTTTTTCTCATACATTGTTGGATGTTTTCTTGTCTTTAAGTGCTTGTACATATGTTTATGCCATGAGAAATATTTCTATCTAATGTCTATATGCCATAGTACCATGATATTTTTTAAATATGTTTTATGAATGTGTTTTGGCTTGAATGGGTTTGGTGAAGCCCAAAGTCCTTAAAATTGGGTGAAACAAAACCAAAAGTCTCAAGAAGAGTAAGCTTAGTCAAAAGTCCCTTGAAAATAGGTGAGGCAAGTCCAAAAGCCCCAATAAAAGTGGGTGAGATTAAACCAAAGCATGCATATGCTTACTTAGAGCATATGCATTTTTGAGAGCCTATGTATGATATGTATGAGTTTCTTGAATATAGAAAATGAGTTAGGTATGTTCCTTTATAGCCTTGAAAGCATGCATGCATTCTTTGACATTATATGGCATCTATTATGTATATTTGAAAAGGTAAAAAACTATTGAGAATTTTTAAATCTCACTCTTCTCCCTCCATATGCTTACTTATGTCTAGGTGGACCAAGGAGACCAAAGAAAGGAAACCCAGTTCCTTAAAGCATGATACATTGATAAGGAAGTAGAAAAATAGACAATTTTGTAGTAAATTGATGTAAAAAATTGTGTATATATGATATACATGTGATGTAGACCATTGAGCATGTTCAAATATATATGATGAATGTATTGATTTTGGAACCATAGATATGTAAATGTAAGTTCTTGCCACCTATGGGTTTTATAAATGGATGTGGCATAATGAGATTGAGCTCTATAATATTTTGGACTATTTGAGAGGCTTCCCAGGGCTATGTTTGTGCTATGGGATTTGCTCAAATGGCTATGTTACATTAAGCTAAAAGTGACTAAAATTTGAGCTAAATCATAAACTGACCAAATGGACTAATTTTGGCATGAAATTTGGCACACTGATAGAGCTTAATTAGAGCTTTCCACAAAGCCAAAGAACACCTAATTTAGTGCTCTATAGAATTAATTATAAATTTAAAAATTAGCCAAAAAAATATAGAAATGGTAACAACAGTGTTTATATGGTTAGTTTCATTTCTTATAACACTTGTGTGATAAATGAAGTCCAATATAACATCCGATCTCTCCGTAAACGTGAAAAACGTGATGTTTGGTTTCTTTGTAAACGTCAGAAATAAGCTAGATACAAAAGAAAGTCCTCGAAATAGAAGGAATTGGGGCTAACTAAAATTAGAAAATAGGGATTTGAGGTTTAAGATGCTTAAAAACTAGAGCCAGAAGAGCTCAAAAAATTTGCCAAAGGAAGTAAGGCCATTTTTGTAATTTCTAGAAAATTTTGAAAACTCATAGGAGGGCTTTTAAACAAAAAAATTGAGTTTTTTGGAGTTCTCAGAGGCCCTGAATATCATGGGAACCCCTAGAATAGTTGAAACCCTTCCGGTGAACAATTTCGGCTATCAGTTGATCGAAACTTTGACTGAACGGTTTGGAATAGTTTCATATCCTTTTTGAGTGATTCCAAAGGCAATTCTTATGATTAAGAGCCTAAGGAATATTATGGAGAAGGCAGATTTAAAAAATGAGTTGATATAAGCCTAAAATGAGAAAGCCAAGAAAAGGGACTAAAGTGCAAAAAGTAAAAAGTTGTATAAAGTGACTTTTAGCTTCTTCTTCTTATCCATGTTCCAGCAGCTCCCATTCCACGCTTTGTTTCTACCCCAAAAATAGAGGAGGAAGCCAGATCTCTTAGGCACACAAGGAGAGGAGATTTTGAAGAGAGAAAAAGCAAGGAAAAGGTAGGAAAATTCAAGCTTTTTCTCTTGCAAGTTGCTCTTCCTTCTTCCCTTCTTTATTTCCATGGATTTGATGATGTTTTTGGATCTATATGAAGGGCAAAACAGAGGTGGAATTTTTGGATTTGTTGAGGGGAGGCTAGCCAAGTGAAGAACAAACCAAGAAAATTAAGAAACCAAGGTATTCCTTCTTGTTTTGTTGCTTATCCTTGCTTGCTTCCTCCATGGAATTTTCATTCACCTTAGAGCCCATTCCATAAGAGATAAATCCTGACCATATTAGGGTAGAATTAGGGGTTCTATAATGTGAGGATTAGGATACAAGTGAAATTAATTAAGAAGCAAAAGAGAACCAAGAATGGGAAGTTAAGGATTCAAAGATATAGGCAAAAATCTAATTTTATCGAAGAGTTTCCAAGCCTATGTGAATGTTTGTATGAGTTTCTGAGACCCCTAGAGGGCTTCCCACATGCACTTCCTATCCAAGAAAGCAAAGAAATTGCAAGAAAAACTAATGAACTCTAAGTAGAAAAAGTGTAGTGCATTTAAAGGTATTGTAAAAACTGATTTGATATATGAGTTTTCTTGCATATGTGAGTATTTGATTGAGTTCCTAAGACCTCTAGGAAGCCTTCTAAGTGTGTCTCCCATCAAGGAAAAATCAAGAAGGCAATGAACTCTTCTTCCCACCATAGTCTCGGCCTAGGCAAGTTCCTATAGTTAGGGAAAGTTTTAAATTTTTCTAAGGTCATTCTTGCGTCATATGTGATGAGTGAAGATGAGTAGATGTAAGAACTTACGTGCAGAACATGCATGAATATATATATATATATATGGAAATGGAGTGAAGTTTGACTTTTCAATGCAGATTTTGCAGCTGCCACGCACTAACTTTCTTCCTTCTGCAACCTTACAGATATACCCCTCCTTATAATTACTTTCAGCTGGGTTTTTCGGTCATTTAACACTCAAATTTCTGCAACACATATCCTTTCCAGCAAAGCAATCGCAGAACAAACCAGAGACTCTGCATCTTCATCCCTGCTTTGCTGGACGCTGCTAGACGTTGCCTCTTCTGCTTCTTCGAGCTGTGAATTACTCTCTACTCCATCTCCAGTAAGTTGCTTCATTCAAGTAGCATAACTCCTTCTGCTAGACGAAGGCTGGGCTAATCAAAAATTGTAATTTATTTCTCCTCTGTTCAGCACTACTTGCTGTCCCTGTTCGAGTTGCTACTGCTGGTGTTTGCTCCTTGAATTTTGTTAAGCTTTTACTGCTGGTTGCTGGTGAAACCAAGCCAGAAAATTAATTTCTCAGGTCTGAAATTTCTGCCATATGAATTGCTTTTGCTGGGTTCACCTTCTCCCCTCTGCTCACGCCATTTTGTTTCTGCTGGTTCGCTCTCCTTGCAGTCTTCCTCCTCTTCGTTTAAGCTGAGCTTCGTGGCTATGTGTGTGGTAGGAGAGCAACGCTATATAGTGTTTTTGGGCCTGGAATTTTTTATGTATGTGTTGCTTTTTTTGGTCTCTTCTTCATACGTCTCCCTCCTCTGTTTTCTTAACTTTGTGATGCGTTTCTGGTGTGTGGCCAGCTAAGGGAGGTGTTGCACAGAAGACAAAAAGTGGTGCAGTGATTTTGGTTGGAATAAGTCTGACTTCCTTCATGCTAAATCGTATACCCACTTTTCTACACACTAATTCCTCTCAATTTCTACATATATATTTCTTAATTTAAGACACAATTTCATTGTACCTCTTCTTACTTGTTAAATTCTAATTATGCAGAACAAACTTTCCTTCAACATGTGGCTGCAAATTGAAGGTAGTATGCATTTCCTTTATTTCTGGGTTTTGAGTCTAGCTCCTAAGTGGAACTAGGGAGAAGATGGCACAATATATGTATATTGTATGAGTATGAAAGGCAAAAAATTTAGTAGAGGAATAATTTTTAAAACAAGATAAGTTCTGTATGAAATCATTGGAATGATTCACCCTCTAAAATTTGATGAACGGGTATTGTAGGGAATTCAGGAGATTGAGGCATAGCTGAGAAAGGGTCAGGGAATTTTTATAAAATCTTGGAAGGTGAGTAAGTAATGCAGACCATGAGTAAACAAAAAATTATTATTTTGTTACTAAGTTTCCTTGCAGTGTTCTAAAATTTGATAATCTATTAATGGAGATACATATTTAAATGCTTGGTCATATGCATGTTTACAAAAACAAATCGATTTGAACATGAAATTTTGCAAATTGACGAATGTTTGAATTATTTGGAAACTTCGCTATGAAACCGATTTTGAAGGTATTTTGTTTGAAATACTAATTCAAGAAAAGTATTACTTAAGAGGTTATCTGCTCAGAACCCTATAGCTAACAGCAGTAGTTGTTAGCCATGGTGCACCATGATCTGTACCTCAGCTAGCAGGGGTGGTGCTAGCCTCGTATGTAGGCCACCACACGTGGAGTTATATTATTTTCGCAAGCTGAATGCTTTGCGTCTGTAGTGATTTTTTCCCGCGAGCTGTGTGCTCTGCGTTTGTTTTAAATTGGTTCTGCTTAGATACTTTTAGTGCATTATAAGAAAGAATTTGCATAAAGTATGTTTTATGTGGTATATCTATAAATATGTACATATATATTTTTGACCCTACCTTGATTTTAAAAGAAAAGGTTGGCATTGCTTACTCATTGAGTATCCAACTCATTTTTTTTCAAAACTATATTTTTTCAGAGAGCAGTACGGACCCTAATCTACCTTTAGCAACCTACTAGTGGTCGGTCTCTTAGTTGCTTCTGTTGGCGAGCCTGCAGTTGCTCATGTGGGTGTATTTTGTTTGTCTGTGTGTATAACCTATTTTGTCCTGAACCTTGTAAAGTTGGCTCCACTGAATCTTAGCTAGGGCATCCCCATTCCCCGGATATTTCTTTTAGTCTGAATGGATATGGGTTATCCTTTTTGGATGTATTGTATTGTTTGATAATTTGTAGAAATATCGGGAGGTCTAAGTTATAGAGGAGACTCTGCCAAAATTTCTACAAATGTCCTTTAAAAGAAAAGCTTATATGTTTATATGATTCAAAAATGATACCCATAATCGTTCTCTTTATTTTTCCGCTTCTGCGTCAACGTACGTAAACTGTGGGATGTGACAGTAGAGGCCTTGGAAAAAATTTAGAACTCAAAGAAAGTGAATTGGTGCCATAGGTTCCATATTAAGACCTAAAGAAGCAACATGATGCTAGGCCCTTTGTTTTAATGATGTAATGACTCCAAGATGTTTAAAAGGAGTTAAGGATCATATTTGAAAGGAAAGAATGAGGTCTAGAAGTCCCTTGAGGGGTGTTGCTTCTTAGGTGCCTTTATGGACCATAATGGAGCTTATAAAGCAATCTAGAGTTTAAGCAAATTATGTAGCCTTAGAATATGTCTCATGAATCTAATTGGCTCCCTTAAATCATGTCTAGGCCAAGAGAAACCATCTCCACCAAATTATGGGTGTATAGCCGAGGCAAAGGAGGGAAATCCAAGGAGAAAAGTGTGTAGATTTGTACAAGGTAGCTCTCTCCACCTTCTCTCATGCATGGATGTGTGTTTAGCTTATTTTAGAATGTGTTTGTGTATTTTCAAGCTAAGAAAAGTATGCTAGCATGCTTTTATATTTCATAATCCTTGATGCCATGTCATGTTTTAAATGAATCTATGATATTTGTATGAGTTTGCTTGAGTGAGGAGAGGCTAAGAACTCTTCCCTTTGATGAGGATGAGCCAAGAACCCTTGAGCTTGGTTAAGACATAGCAAAGAGTCTCTCAAAAGCAAAGTGGGCTCCCAAGAGTATAGTTGAGTCCAAAGCTTTTAAAGAATGGGTGAGGCAAGTCTAAAATCCATGAGGAGAAGTGTGAGGCCAATCCAAACACTTGGGGAACTCTTGAATGTTTTGTATGATTGATTCACATGCCAAGGTTGCTTTGAAAATGTCCATGACTTCTATTTTTCCATACATGCATTTGAAAAGTTTACTTTGTACATATTATGTGTGATTGAATGGGAGATGAGTTATTGGGATTCTTTGAATCTCATCCCCTCCTCTCCAATGATCTAACATGCTAGGTGGACCAAGTAATTATGGTGAAGGGAGCCAACAATAATGAAGAAGAGAGATTGACAAGCTTATACCTTGTTTTGTCCATTTTGGAACCATAATGATGGTTCATGATGTATATGAGGTTGTAAATGTGTTATGAACCTTGATACATGTATAAATATGCAATTATGTGATGTTTATAACCATGGATATGATGTATGAGCTCTAGAATACAATTTGAGTATGTAATGCCAAATTATGCAATTTGAAAGTTTGATGTAAATGTGTATAAGTGTGGGTGAGAAGGCCAAAATAAGATGTATGAGATTTGGGACCATTTGGATAGCTCACACAAGTTTTAAATGTACTTTTAGACTTGCCCAAGAGGTGCCAAGATCAAGAAAAATCTATTTGGCAACTTTGGTACACTATATAGAGTCAAAATTGACCATTATGGAATCCTAAATCACTTTTTTGCCAAATGAGTTAGTCTTGATTTGAGATTGGGTATACAATTAGGTCTCATTGAGAGCTTTTTGGGAAGCTAAAGATCATAATTTTTGGAGGTCTACAGAATATTTGATGATTTTTCGAAATTAGAAAATTTTATGGATTTGGTCTATTGCACTATTCAATTGGTCCGAAATTGTTTTCTGTCATTTGAGATTCAAATGATGTCCAATTGCTATGAAATTTTATACAAAGAAACTAGGAAATCACAGTGACTTGTGCAACTAGAAGCACCTTATTTGGAGGTCTAGAGAGGAAGATATGAATTTTTGAAATTTCTGTCCAGTATTAGTAGCCTTGCCCGACCAGAAGTACTGTTCCATTGAATTCTGAGACCTGAGCTTAATGAAATGATCTAGAGATATTTTTTCTCTCTAGTTGACATCCATATCTTTCCAGATTGGTATCATTTGCATAGATTGGATTTTTGTGAAATTAATTGGACACTTTTGAAATTCATATCAATAAACTATAATAGCATCAAGACCCAGTCCGACCTCCGGACCATTTCGCATGTCAAACGCTTTGTGTGTGAGATGTTATGACTTGTACATATTTTTTTTCATGAAGTAGACATCCCAAGATTTCTAGAATGACCAAGATTGTATATTTTTTATTTTTTTTTTGAATTTAGTTATAATTTTTTAAAATTTGCCCAGAAAAGAGGCCAATTCTGGCTGAGAATGAACTTCCATTTTTCATGCCCCATTTCTATTTCCATGAGTTGTAGGCATGTTTTTGGGATGCAAATGAGTTGTAATAATGTAATTAAATATGAAGAAGTACAGTATGAGTTCACACAGTCCATGTGACATGGATTAAAATTTTTAAATATGACGCAAAGCGAAATTAATCCCATTCTCCTTGCTTTTTCTATGGAAAGCCTATATGAATCATGATAGAATTTAAGAATGACATGAAATGAACTAGAATTTATGGTGTTACATCCAATGCCTATGAAATTTTATAGACATAAACTACATACCATAAGCTTTCCATAACTATCGAGATCACCCCATTTGGAGCTCTGTAGAGGGAGATATAAATTTTTGAAGTTGTATGATAGTACCAGTAATACAGCTCGACATTTGGTATTATTCTATCAACTTTCCATAGCTAAATGCTTCTATTTTGGCCTAGAATTATTTTTAACCTCTAGTTAAAATCTACAGCTTTCTAGAAAACCATCACATGCTTGATTTTAATTTTTTTTTTAAATTAGTTATGAATTTTCAAACTTCATATCAAAAACCTAGAAACCAGACCCGAGAGCAACTTTCAATTTTTCTAGTGTGTGTCTTTCAATCCGAGTTTCATGTCATGTTTTACGATGTTTATAACTTGTATAGATGAATTATAAGTAGAGAAGATGATATTGAGGGGTTCACAAGGTCCATGAAGCAAAAGACGAAAATTTAAAACCTTATGTAACGCGATTTAATGCATTGTTTTATTGTATTTTTTTATGAATCTCATGTATGAGACTTGTGAGTGGAAAAGAAAGACTATAAGACTATGTTGTTACACTTATCCTCCTCCTTTGTATCTCATCTTCCTTAATAAAATTTCTTTTTCTATTAAAAATAAAATTACTAAACATCTCAGTTGGGCTACATAATACATCCATCTGCATGCATGGCAAACATTGTAAGAAACAAACCTATAAACCGTGAGATAAATATCCTCACATATTAACCATGGTAATATAGTTACTCAGCATATAAACAATGATCTAGTGCATTAACTGTAAGTAATAGTGTACCGCTATTTTACATTTAAGTTGTATAACAGTAAATGAACAAGTCATTCAAACTCCTAAACACCATGTCAATTTAATGAGAATGCATGCACAACAAGACTATAGTCATTTGTACAATGCAACAATGTAGATTTTGTTTTTGTTTTTGTTTTTGTTTTTGTGGTGGAGGGGGTTGTGGGGGGAGAATAAGAATAAAGATGTGTTTTATTTCCTAGAGAAATTAGGAGTTCTAGAAAAAAAAAAGACACAAAAAACAAAACTAAAGAACAAATTTTACCCCCAGTGCCATCTAATATGGACTTTCCAATGCAATAAAAGCACTGAGGCAGAGCGATCACAAATTAGAAACCATTCATAATAGAAAACTATGCCATATCAAAATAATTCTTCCTACCAATAAAACATCATCCTCTAATGCTCTAAATTATAACAGGAGACTAGAGGAGAGGGCAGGATATCTATGGTACTATCTAGATATTGGGTACTCGGTAAAATTGAAAATTTTAAACGAATTTAAACAAGAAAAGAATTTAAACGAAGTAAAGAAGCTGCAATTTCTTGTCAAACTAAGAGTGGCCATATTACCTGTGTGCTGTACAATTTTGAACAATAGATTCCTTAAATGGACCTTATTTCTGAAGTAATTTATGGATTGAACCACCAGAGACATTCCAAATAAACTGAAAGTGCATCTTCTCCCTGGAAACATTGCATACATATATATCAACAAATGAATCCCATAAAAAAAAATGAATTTATGAAGCAGCACACATAATAATTATAATCATCAAATAAAAATTAACTAACCAACTCCGTATGCATATTGAACAGCAATATGAACAGCCATATACATCAGGTGTCCATACAACATAGACTTGAAAATCATCACCCTTAAATCTTCTTCTAAGATGCAAGTGAAATAGTTTCGAGGTTCAGATCCTCAAAATAGGTTAAGATTTCCTGCAAATCAAGTGAGAAATCAAATACCTATTTAGAGAAGCGAATGATCTAAAAATGGAAGCTAAAATATGAAAAAGCCACAAATAAGTCTTCAGCACAGCTGCCCAAGATTGTATGATCCTTATCATACTACACACTCAAATAAATTAAATAAATATAAACTTACATGATTCCAACATTATCAAATTTGGGTTTCAATTGTGTTCCTTCCATTGTAATGGCCACACAAAGGGTATACACGGATGACCAAGGACTTGAAAGGCACAATATATATGAATAGCATTATCCCAAAAAATTTGTCAATGTGAGCCATGAACATTTGTTAATGAATTTAATAAGACAAACCAAAGACACAGATAACTTGTCATGATGCAAAAATTCATCAATGCCTTCAGGAAATTCAACCATCTGAAAGTAAAAAGACAATAATGGATCAATTTCATACCATAATTGCCATAATGCGTAAGCATATTATGTGATATTGTCAATTTGACTCGAGTTTGCCAATTTAGGACATATTTCAAAGGCACAAAAGGAATAAATACTGTGTTCACCCTATGAAAATTCTTTAGATCTTACTATGGGAGTTGATAAACCTTTCAAGCCTTTGCAAGGAATAATCATTAGGGAAGACTTGAATCAAATCCATCATATAAAATTGGACTAGCTCATCTGATTCACAACTTATCAAAAAATAATTGAGTGCAAAAACACCTTTTAGCTAGTTAGCAAAATTACCCACCATGATCAGCAAAATAATTCAATATAGTTTAGATTATGCACCAAGATGGCAAAGGTTAAGATAAAAAATAACTACTCACTGCTATAATGTAGGCAAAGGGAGATGATGCCTCTGCAGCACGTGCATCTGCTCTTTTATACACCCTCCTAGGTGGACAAGTATTGGAACAACAGTTTATGAGAGCCTTTCAGTCTTACACTACATCTGAAAGTGATAGACTTGAAAAAAAAAAAAGTAATGATAATTTGATATTTGTTTATTTCGGTAAAAAGAAAAACATTATAAATGAGAATATCTGATCTTTCACTTATTACCCTCACTCACACTGCTAACTGCTAGGCATCAAGGATTAAAAATGTCAAAATTTTTGTACAATGATTTACCATTGTCTCTGTGTTCCACATGCTATAGCAAAAGACATCCAATATTGTAGTCTTAGATATGGTTATGATGTCCAAATCCGCAGGCTGCAGATACTCTGCAACGACTGAGGCCTACAAACATTTAATACAAAGACAGATAAATAATTCTTGCATATCATGAGCACGAAGTATAATGGATTTAAATACTGTAGAACATTACTTCAGATGAGTCAACCTGAATTTAATTAAATTCAAACATTATCATATCTAAATATTTTTGTATGAATGCACAATCCAAGAGAAGCCATGAATCACGATAGATGTAAGGACATACTTAGACTCTGTATATGTAGGGGCGGCCTACAAACATTTAATACAAAGACAGATAAATAATTCTTGCATATCATGAGCACGAAGTATAATGGATTTAAATACTGTAGAACATTACTTCAGATGAGTCAACCTGAATTTAATTAAATTCAAACATTATCATATCTAAATATTTTTGTATGAATGCACAATCCAAGAGAAGCCATGAATCACGATAGATGTAAGGACATACTTAGACTCTGTATATGTAGGGGCGTGGTAATTGTTGGTTTATTATTTGAGTAAATAAATTAGTCAGCAAACACTCAATTCCAATTTTGAATGAAAATATTAGAAAATTTGTAGGTGTCATATGGAGATCTAAGTTATGCATTTCCGGGTCAGTCCTTTCCAAATCAAGACTGAGGGAGTATCACTGCTAACTGCGAATGTTTAGCCAATTTGCATCACTATAGGAAGTTACAATCAACACAAGATCATGAATGAATCCTGTTTGGCATCTGGAAGCCACCCTTCTTCTGGAGATATGAATGAATCCTGATTAAGAGAATAATAAAGTTGCTAAACAGCCACTAATTAATTATGTAGTAAGAACTGCCATGACCTTACCTTTCTGCCTGGAATAAAGTCAACTGTTGGGCCCCCAGTGATCGCTACTGCAACAACACCAGCAAGCTAAAATACAAACTCAACCATATACATAAAAGCTAATCTATGACTTCGCATACAAAACTCTCCAATTTACTTGAGAATTCTTAAAGCATCGTCTTGTTTTCTTCATCAGAGGGGAGGGAGAGGTGGTAGCTTATACAGAAGAAAGGAAGGTATGACATGTCCGTTTCTACAAGTGACATGAGCTCTAATCAGATTAATAGCTCCTCTATTAGTTCCATTGTAATAGCTCCCTCTGACCCACATTCAGGGAATAACATCAATCCGACCAACCATCACCTTAGAGATAACAGGATGATATAATTTACTTCAAATGAAATCTCTGTAGAAAAATCAAATGAATTGCATGACCAATTTACTTAGTTCAAAAATTTCAAATGAATTGCGTAACCAATTTACTTAGTTCAAAAATTCCTTCCTTATTCATTTGGTTAATGTCTTGCATTTGTAAGTAGTCCCAGACAGAATGACGATCTTAACTTATTAATTTTGTTTTCTTCAACCGCAAATTATGCAAAGAAATAATGCAAAATCCATAACTCAAGAGTCACGGGAGTCTAAGTTTTCACTTTGGCACGATAAACCTTGATGCAATATTAAATGACAAAGCTTATCATATTAAATACAAAACTTCTTTCACCTGATTTTCAATCTCCTCCTCAATTGGTATTCTTTCAGGCTCTTACTAACATAGCTTTCAGTTGAGATTTTAAAAACATATCAAGGAGAAGCACATGTCTATGGTGGCTGGCAGTTCTTACCACCGTTGGGTAGACCCAAACCCAACCATATTGCTTCTTCCCCATCGCTTACAAAAAGTATTTACATGCATGAATAAATATGGTCATACAAACGGCAGGAAATGGTCACTTTGAGTTGCATGAAGCAAATGGCACTATGGCAGTATTGCTGAATCTTACAGATGTTAACTTACAAGGTAACCAAATATTTCAATTATCAAAGGATACAGTGTTCCAGAAAATCCTTTTGGATCCAAGCTCCTACATAATTCATTGACAAACTAAATTAGAGCAATATTGACAAAGTTCCTTTGCAGAAAAAAAATTGTATAGAAGAAAGGAAGGGGGAATACAGATTAAGAAAATACGAGCCAGAGGCATTTTCTCCTTTTGACGTGGATGAACATACGGAGACATACATGACATGTCCGTTTCCGCAAGCGAAATGCGACCAACTAAAGCAAGGGCTCACAAGAAAACTATTCCAATCTTATCTGATTGTTGGAATCATTGAGGACCTTAAAAAATTCAATCAAAGTTTCCCTGTGTCATGAAGTTAATGACCATAATGGTCACTGATGTTAAATAATATAGGTCTCAATGATCCTATTTATACAGCCCTTATTCTTCATAAAAATAATATTAAAAACCATAATATAACATTCATAATCCACTCGTCATCAGTTAACTCGTCACATATTTGTTTAAAGGCAATTGAAGCTTTGGAGTGAGCTTCAAATTGCAGGCCCGGAAGCATGTGGAGCAATTAAACAATATAGAATCTGACCTCTACTTTCTGCGTAAAGAGGAAGATCTCCCATTCCTTGCACAAAAAATTCATACGGCTTTTGAATTGCGTCTTCTTACCAGGAATTGGCAAATATTGAACGAAATCATTCTTCTTCTTCATCATACATATTTCTCTTCTCTCAATTTGCCTCTGCCAGTATCTCTCCGCTTCTCTGTTGCTCCCCCCTCGATTTCCCCAGTTTCTCTGTGTCTCGGTTAGTTAGAGGCGTGGGATGGAGGGATTTAGGATGGGGTTTCGTATTAGATGAAGATGAAAGATTTTGGATCATCCTGGTTTGATTTAGGTTTGAGATATGCGCTGACACTTCTTTCAAATGGCTGGTGCTTTTTTCTTTTTTTCTTTTTTTGGCCATTAACGACTAGTTTTTGTCTTTTGGTTTTTGGTCAATAACGGCTAGTTTTTGTTGGCCACTTCATTTTCTGGAATTTGCGCTGAGATTTCGTTCAAACGTCTAACTTTTGTTTTTTAAATTGTGAAATTGGCCAACGGCTATATTGTGGTTAACAGCCGCCTACAAATATAGGTTGTTTCTTCTTTGAATAGTTTCTCATTTTGAAAAAAGCCAGAGCCAGGTTGGGAGAAGGAGCATTGGAAAATGGGGACAGTCTTCATTCTCAGGCTTCCGTTTATGCGTATTAGAGGTTGTTTCTCCTTTCATATTTTACGATTAACCATAACTTGGGGTTGCTTCGCGTTGGGTCCTCTGTTTTGAAGATTCTCTGTTTCTCTTTTAGTCTGCGTTGTGACTTGCGGGTGCCAGCTTTGCTTTCTGGAAGGTGGACGTGAAGGAGCTCGTTGCTTTCAAAGAATTTCATGGGAATGAAGGTAAAATCTTCTGCAAGATTAAATTAGTGAGCATAGAATTCGCTATTGGTTCAAATAATTCTGAATGCTCATGGTTGATCTTTTCTTCGCTAATTTTGTTTCTGTTCTCTTCTTCTATCTGAATTATCATACAGTCAACTGCATATTTATCTTGACTTGGATACTGTGCGATCAGTTTTCTGCCATTCCTCTGATAATTTAAACAGAAATTCTTTATTGAAGTCCCTGAAAAAACACTCTCCCCTTAAATATAATAGAGACACCAAAGCGACTTGACATACAGAGAAACAAGAATTCGTAATCGAATTTGCATGCATTAGGACTTATTTTACATGGGCTCTTGCATTTTTTAATACTATGGTCTAGTTTTTGCTTATTACTCAATTCTCCGTCACGGCTTCATTCTCTGAAACCCACCCTTCTTTCGTGAAAACACGTGCAATTTTTTTGCTATACACTGAATTAATTTTGGAGCTAATAACTATTTGTATCTGCCGCATGCTTGCCATTCCCTTCTTTTTCTGTTTCAAATTCAAACCCTTTTGCTTTGAATCAAAAAGTAGAAATGGATGAATAAGTTTTATGATTAATAGAAATAGTCAAATGCATAACATTTGAATTTGATGTTAGTAATACTGTTTTTGTAAGACATCATCTTTTTCTTAAATAGGTTAGTTACTTCATCTTTTTGTTTAGATTTGTACTTGTTTTCCTCTGTTTTTGTTCATGTTATGCATTTAGGTACGATAAATTTTTTTTTTCGGGGGGCTTCAGTTGTTGTAAGTGATGGCAGATTTCTTTAGGTTGCTTCTTCCGTGAGTTTTACATTTGTAAGTGGTGTCATTGGAAATCTTGCAACAAGATTTTTCCAATGGTATATGGATGTAGTGAAAGAGAAACAACTCTCGAAACAAGGCAGGTTGACCATGATTACTAAAAAAATTTGCTTAAAGCAACAACTTCAAACATTAATATCTCTCTCATCTTAAGTTTGATGAGGGTGTTCTTAATTTCACTGTAAAGTTCTCTAAACAAGCTTTCTAGTTGTAGCAATTTTAATCCCTATGATTTAGTCTACAGTAAATGCCATTACTTGAAATTTTGCTATTTGTCCATGTTAAAATTCCAACATTGAAGAATAGATACCAATGTTCTTTTCTTTTCTTAGAATTTGGTTCAAATAGACCAAACTAATGAGGTTATGAGCGGCAACCATAACTATTCTCCTATTCATAGGAAGAGGAAATTTTATCCATGTGAAGTGCGTATCTTATTCTTATTCGTTCTTATTTATGCTTTGACCTCGTGAGATAAGGAACTTTTTTAAAAAATAAGATAAGTTCTGTATGAGATAAATTGTAATTATTCACACTCTAAAAGCTGGTGAACGAGTATTATAGGGTATTCAGGAGATTGAGTCATAGCGGAAGAGTAGGCAGAGAATTTCTGTATTATCTTAGAAGGTGAGTAAGTAATGCAGACCGTGAGTAATTAGTATTTATTATTTTGTTACTAAGTTTTCTTGCAGTGTTCTAAAATTTGAAAATCTATTTATGGAGATATATATTTAAATGTTTTGTCATATATGCAAAAATTGATTTGAACATGAAATTTTGCAATTGACGCCTGTTTGAGAAAAGTATTATTTTAAGAGATTATCTGTTCAAAACCCTGGAGCTAACATCAGTAGTTGTTAGTCATAGTGCACCATGATCTGTACCTCAACTAGCAGGGATGTTGCTAGCCCCGTGTGGGTAGCCACTACACGTGGATTGGTTTTGTTTTCGCAAGTAGAATGCTTTGCATCTGTGGTTATTTTTCCCGTGAGTTGTATACTCTGCGTCTATTTTAATTGGTTCTGCTTAGATGCTTCCGACGCATTTTAATAAATGATTCACATAAGGCATGCTTCATGCGTTACATTTTCTTTCATATGCCTTGTCCCTATTCTTTTTGGGTTGGCATTACTTATTCATTGAGTATCAAATGCACCTCTTTTTTTTTTAATTTTTTCCAGATAGCGATCTACCCTAAGCAGCCTACTAATAGTTGATCTACCGTTTATTTCTTTTGGTGAGCCCACAGTTGTTCATGTGGGTGTATTTTGTTCATATACATGTAATCTATTTTGTTCTGAACAGTGTAGAATGTGGCTCCACTGAATCATAGATAGGATATCCATAATCCCTAGAAATTTATTTTTGGTCTGAATGAATACGGGTTGTTCCTTTTGGGTGTATTGTTTTAGTTAACTAATTGTAGAAATATCGAGAGGTCTAAATTATAGAGGAGACTCTGCCGAAATTTTTACAAAAGTCACCTAAAAAAAAACTTATATGTTTTGTATAAAAAAATGATTTGGAAATGATACCCATAGTTTAATTATATGAAGTTACAACTTAGAAATATTCTCTAAATTTTGTGGAAGTTGTCAATACAAATAGACTTATGGTAGGGAATTTGTTTGTCTTTTGCGCTAACATACTTAAATTTGTGGGGTGTGACAATGTCCTCCTATATATAGGATATATTTTATTTAAAATTGGCACTCTAAATGTATCTCTATAATGATATGCCATTTTTTTATGTTTAAAGGTATGAATATATATATATATTTCATGTGTACCAGACTTCAAATATACTAGAGACATAACACATATTGTATTTCAAACAATGAGAAACAATTTAGTCAAGCCTTTAACCAAGCTCTAATACCATTGATGAATTTAAAGAAGATTTTGATCAATTTACATACCTTTCTATAAAAAAAAATTGCCCAATTAAATGTCCCACACATTGAATTTGATCACTTTGATAAACTCAAATTTTTGTTCACAACATATGCATCCTTTTGATCAGAAGAAAATCAGGAAATTCACAATCTGAGATAGTTTTCTCTCTTTTTATGTAACCAATTTATGATTTTTTGCAATAAACTATAAACTCACACACGTTCAACTTTTTTTTCTTCTTTCTCAAAATTAATTTTAATTAATTTAATTTTTTAAATTTTGAAATTTGTGTTTCCCACTTAGATGGGAAATAACTACTACCTCCATAAATAAATGAATAATTAATTCTAATAAAAGAATTAATCAATTTCATATTTTTTTAATAAATTTAATTAATTTCCCTTTAGGCCTTTAATAATTTTAAATTCAGGTCAGCCTCTCATGGGTGACCTAAAACATCCAGCAATGCCCAAATGTAGTGTTTTGACATGTTAAAAGTTATAATCTTAATTTAACCCACATGATTGTTGAATCTTCCTCATCATTCTCATCATCCTTGCCAATCTACCCCTAATAGGTTTATACCTCTTTATGATGGATTGCAATCACATAAACAAATGCCCTGCTCAGTGTTTAAATAAAGTCATTGGTTGAGAAATCACATATTTTCAAATGGAATAAATACTCATTGTAGCTAAAGCTAACTTACCCAAAGAAAAAGGAAAGTAAGGCAATTATAGTGTTTAATACCTATGATTAGGTTTAACAATAAAGTCAAGCTAGGAACTTTTAAACTTAAGGTTTCTTAAGAGGTAACCCAAGCTTTTGTTTTCAATTATGTTTAGAAACTTTTTTTTTTTCGGTATCCTTTTGTCTAGCAATTGTTGTTATTTTATTTTTAGGCTTATCAAGTGACAAACCCTTTAAACTACCTCTATTAATCAAGAAAGAAGAGTTGTAAAGCCTCAAGCTTATAAGGAAAATCAGGGAACCAAGAGTGTGGAAAGGAACATTTGATAAAAAAAAAGAAGTTTTAAAAATCTTATTATACTTATTTAGTCCTCATTTAATCTTAATTTTACGAAGTTTAGGATAAGGTAATTAGGTTAAGGTTGGCATTGAAAAAAAAAAAAAGACTTACTCCCCCTCACCTTCATGTCTTTTGATTTAATTAGTTGCCAACAACAAGGACAATCCTAAGTTCAAATTTTGGGGTGAGGTCAATTAGGATGCCAAGGCAAAATAATTTGAAATTTTGTACTTGAAATTTTTAACTTGTTACTTTTCTTTTTGAGCTTTACTTGTACTAGTTTGCTTGCTTGCTTGCCATGATGCACATTTGTATCCAAATGATGAATAGTGTTAATATTATGATGTGTTTAATATGAGTTCAATGACAATTATACTTCATTCTTAGTTTAAATATGTAACTTTTTTTTTCATTTTTTTTTTTACAATTTTGAAAAATTTTGCACACCAATTGGCCTAGCATAATTTGAATGCATGTCGTTAGGGGAAATTTTCTTGTAATCCATTTTGTATATATTGTCTCAACCCTAGGGCTCTAAAACTTGTCTTACACTTTCTTGAAGAGAAATTTTAGGCCTTTATGATATATTAAAGTGATTTAGGTATTTATACAATATGTTTGAACCTTTAAGCCTATTTCTTTCACCCTAAGTATATCACTAGTACCCCTTTGAGCTTTAAGTGAAATTTACATATAATTGCATGAAATTTGTTCTTCTAACTACATTAATGACCTCTAGCCTGAAAAATAATGTCCTTACTTTTTCAAGAGCATAATTAACATTTTGATGCTATGTGAAAAGGAAAACTTTAGGGTAAAATAAGGTATAATGTGGGATTGATAAAATAGTTGTTGTTTTCTTATAGGAAACATGCACATTAGAAGAGTAAGAACAATGATTATAGGGTTCTTTATTTCTTAATAGACATAAAAAATATAATGATGAGAAAAAGGAACTAAAAAGATTTCAGCATGCATGAATTTTAAGTGAGCATATAGACATTTTGGCTTTTGTTTCTGGGAATGTGTTAACTCCCTTTTATTCTTGTCATTTTTATATATGTTTTTAACTAGGAAATAGGTATTTAAATTTTTAATTCATAAACAAAATAGCTAACTTTGAACAAAATGTGTGTTGTGTTGTAATTAGCTCCATATATAAACTTTGACACTATAAATGATATATTTTGGCTTAATTTTATTGTGAATAAGAATTGATCATGTTTTAAGCAATTTTGCATGTGGAAAACACAAAGAATTATAAACTAAAGTCATAATCTTAATCTTAAAAAGCTACAAGCACATCTTTTTTAAACCAATCCTTTAATTTATTAAATTACACCTCTTAATCATTAAAATAAGCCTATTTTTTCAAATTTAATAATTTAAAAAAATGTTCATTCTCTAAAAAATGTTAAATTTATTTCTATTAGTCTTTGAAGCACCAACATTAGCAACACAATAAGAAAAAAGCTAATAGGCAAAGGGAATCTCAAATATTTTAAAGAAAAGGCTCATTTGTCATAATTTAATCATTGAGAGAACAAATGTGTTGCTATTGTGTTTGCACCTTCAAGTATGAATCTTTTTATGTGGTGGCCATTTATCATCTTATCAAAAGTCAAATAAAATTGAACTGGACACCAAGTGCATATTGTATTCATGATGGAGTATCCCTACCTCCCCAGGCCCTAAAAGAAAGAAAGATAGATACAAAGAAAAGTTAGAATTGTAATGTATTTATTCATTTATTCCATCAGGTTAAGGTCAAGCTTGGAGAAAGTTCCCTTGCATTTTATACTGTTGAACATAAAAGGTCAACAACTCCAATTGTTAGTGTTTCTACATATAATGTTACTCTTATGAAGGTAATGGTGACTAGTTTCTTTATTATACAAAGATGAAAAGTGTATACTTAAACTTACATTTATGAGCTGAATGGTAGTCTTCATTTACCAAACAATGGGGGCTCAATCATAACTATATTTTTAATTATATTGTAATTTCGATGGTAGTTGATTTAGGTGATTTTATTAGGTTTGCTAAGCTAAGTTTAAAGTAATTATGGTTATTCAAGTTTTTTTATCCCATAAAAGGGCTTGCCTACTAACGACTTGTATTTTCAATTATGAATAATTTTAAAAGGATCTTCTTATTTTCTTGTAAATTCTAAAAAAGTAGATTCTTGGTTATGTCACCTTTATTGATTTTTCATTTATTTCTTACATCATTGATGCATGACCTGATCCTTTAAGGTGTTAAGTAATAGTTTTAAATTAGTTTTTATGACTGAAACATGGACCAAACATGGCTTACTACTAGAGTCTATGACTTGACACAACATCAAGTTTAGAACTATCACACCTAGCCTTATTTAGGTCTTTCATATTATTTATGCCTATCAGCCATTACATTTATAACATTATCATACTTTATATGGCTAAATTTAGTTTATTTAGGTGCCGAATGAAGCCATAAGGGTCCAATGTCGGATTTTTCTTTTTCTTTATTCATATTTATGATAAGCAAGTTTTCTTTGGTCCATTTTATCATGATGTCACATGGAACACTGAAGGAGTTGCTTGTGCTTCAATTGACATGGATTTCATAATTCTACGCAAACTTTGAAAACTTATCTCGAGTTACAGAACTTAATTCGTGTAAATTAGGTGTCTATAGAAAATTTAGGATATGAACGATATGCTATAAAAATTTCAAGTACAGTTGAATCCATTTGGCTCCTTTATAACCATGAAAAACAGAAGCTATCCAGAATGTACAATATCAGGCCACCTATAACCAGGCCTTAAATTTCAAAAATGCATAATTTTAGTTACACAATTCTAATTTATATAAAATCAATGGCCACTAAAAAGCTTATGATATAAGCTTAATGCTTGTAAAATTTTTTGAGCAACATAATTCATTTGACCCTTTAAAGATGCAAAAAACCAAACTTAGACTGCATGAACAGTACAAGGACCAAATTGCATAATTTCTTAAATTTTGAAAATTTGTGAAATATTTTATAGAGCTCCAAAAATTCTTATTCTTAACTTGTTAGCAATCTCTATTAAGGGTTTAATTGTATGCCAAATCTTAGACACAAACTATGTCATTTGAGTCACTTTTAGTAGAGAAGTGATTTAGGTCTTTTTTATGCCCATTTTTAGGTTCCAAATGACCCAAATGGTATCCAAACTACATTCTCCCACTTTGAACAAATTTCTATTACCCTAGACATGCAATCCAAGTGGTTAAACACTCAAAATAAGGCTTACATCAAAATATGGCTATCCAACACCTAAATTTTAATATACACTTTATAAGTTAACCTAGGCATTGGTCATATTGTTCCTCAAAATGCCATATATACCTATTCTCATACTCACACACATAGTTCCAACATAAAACATGGAATGACTACATCATTTTACATTATAAAAGGATGTCACACTAATACATTCATTACATATTGTTACACAAAATACTTCTAATACATCATTTCTAATGTCTAAGTCTTTCTAAATTCCTTACTTTGGCTTCGTGACCTTGAAATGGTCAGTGGGGAGACATAGGTGAGATTTTGGAAAGAATCTCAGTAACTAATCTCAACCAATCAATGCACACATGAACACCATGAGTAAATGCAATGTATGTAGTGCAATGATATTATACATGTATTTCATGTAACTCAAATGCATCATATAGCATAAAAAAGTATTCATTCTCAAGCCATGACATCATCATAGACTAGTTAAACTCAACTAATCTCAACTTGAGGCCAAGAAAAAACTACTACTCTCAATTTCATGCTCTAGGGAGTTAAGAGCCATTACATTGACTTTTCATGTACATATAACTCATTTTAGGAAACATAGCAAATCATATTTCATGAATGCATCAAGCAACAACACACACAAGCATTTCAATTCATTCAAACATTCAAATGCATGCAAGAAAGGGAGATGAAACTACCTTAAAACTTATGAAGTCTAAAGATGTTACTAACCCACTTGCTCTTGATTTTTCTCTTGCCTTCCCTTAGCTTAACACCTACACTTTGGTGAGTTTGGACTAGCTTGGCTGACATATAGTAATTACAAGGCAAATTAATCCATTTGAATTTATTTTAAGTCTTATAATCATCATTTAATCCCATTAAAGTTTAATATGGAATTTAAAATTAGTTTATATCCAATAAGAAGAAACTCTTTGTTTTTACTTTCTAACCCCAAATTCTCACTTGCTATATTTATAACTCTAAGGAAACTTGTTTGAATTATCATATGCAAGGTTAAAGGGATTTAATACTAACTTGCTTCTTTAACCTACTTGAGGCCTTAAAAATTAAAATTTCAATCTAGCATTTCTAAATTCAATCTAATGATTCCATAATTATTTATTCATCATATCTAAGCCTCTTAAATCATTGGAACCCAAGAAAACACTCCCTAAGTGCTTCAAGTACCCCTTGGCTAAAATCACACACTTATGGAAGCATATAGGAGTTTCATTGGTTTCTTCTAAGATTTTAGTGCATGTAAACATTCTTTGACCTCTTTTTTGTCTAATTATGCTCTCATATAGCTTAAATTATCCTCATAGGGTTCCATAACTCTTTAGATACAATAGAAACCCTAACTATCCAATCTTGATTTCTAATGCTCTTTCAAGGATTCCAATTGCATATTCTTAATTTCTATGCCTTAAAACCCTATTTCCCATTCTGTTTTAGCTAAAATTCAACTCCCTCCAATGTCTCCTAGTGTTGGTCGAACCATGGAGAAGAGGGAAGAACAAGGAAATGAAAAATCCTACATAGAATCATACCTTGTTGGCTTCCTTGTGAAATGGAGTATCTTATGGTGCTATTAGTTTCTTCAAACTCTCTCCTCTTTCTAAGAGTTCAGCCATAAAATTGATTCTTTCAAGAAGTCAAATCCATCCATAGAAAGGGTTTAGAGAGGAGAAGAAGTTTTGTGAAGGGAAAGACATGAGAAAGGGTATAGTTTCTTACTTAGAGTGGCTTCCTCTTCCTCTTCTTTTTCCCTCCTTTTAGTGCATCCTAAATTCTATTTCAGAGTGTCTTAAGTTAGTTTGGGAGTTGGTGGGATGTGGTTGATATAAGGGAGAAAAAGTGATTGTTAAAACAATTGCAAAATTATTGTTACACCTCATAACTTTGACCTCTCCGTTTGAACTCATTTAAATTTTTTTTTTAAACTGTCATTTTCATATAAAAATTTAGTTCTTTTAGTTTATTAAAACATTTTCTTCCAAATTTATGGGATCAAAAATCATCTTGAATCATTTAATCAAAGTTTAGGTCAATCAATAACCTAAAATGTGCACCGGAGTGGTTTAGGTCATTTTAATAGTTTTTACGATTTTTAGAGTTTCTAAGAATCCTAAAAAACTTAATTTTATTAATTAAAACTTTATTCTTTGAGTTTCTAAAATGTTGCTCAAAATTGCAGTTTTACCATTGCTCTTTTGTTTTATTTTCTTTAGCTACTTTGGCTCCAATTTCAAGCCATCTTTAACTTTATTACCTCATTCCTAAATGATCAAATTATTATACTATTTTTTCTTGACCCTATTTCATTCTATTTTAGGGTCTTTTTTTGTTATCTCATTAGTTTTAGTTCAATTTAAAAAAGATCAAATATTACAAGAACACTTGGTCAAATATGCTTTTTTGATACCATGTGAAAGAACTTATTGACCTTGAAGCTTAAGCTATTGACCAATAACAATGGATTTTGTAAGTCTAATAGATTCTTAATTGCATATTTGTGCTTGTCTTGTTAAGATTGAATGCTACTAAAATTAAGCCATAGCAAATGGCAATCTCTTTGACATAAACAAAATCTTGAACAATTAAAATCAACCTTAGAATTGTTGCGATTGTACTAGAATTGCTATAATCCTACCATTTCCAAGAATTTTAATATGAGCCATATGACTTTAGTAATGATATGTCAATTTGGAGTTTTGTCTTTTTAGTAATTATATGAGTCATATGACTTTGCATATTATTGAACATGTCTTATTATGTTATACATTGATTTTATTAAAATGTAGCTTGATATAAAACTCATGCTTCCTAATCACTTCGGATTTGCTTTTTAGATGAGTGATCTGAATGCAGAATAAGTTCAAAGAGTAAAAAAGGTATGGTGCTGAATTCTAAATCTTTTAAGTGGAACAAGTGTTTAATAATAACTATAATCTGTGAACAAATTTTTAATCTAATGGATATGGATGAGTACAATAAATACTATGTGATGTTTTCTAGGTATGCTATAAGAGTTTGTGCAACAATTTGACAATACAATGTCAGTCCAGGCTCTACAACCTATAGGTTTACCTCATGTAATCTTAAAAATTAGCTATTTTCATATTTAGGTAGTTTATTTTGTTGAGTTTTCTACACTATATAAGATTTAGTCAATTAATTCTTCAAACTTGGACATAGTATTATGCTTTATTAAATGAAATTTATTTACTTAAATCTTGTTTTATTTTTTTAGGGAAATGTTTATAATCCACATCTTTTATCCTCTTCAAGTCATGCACTAGATAGTTAGAGAATGATTTTGTTTTTGTTTTTCATTTTGGGATTTTTTGTGAACAATTTGTATTGTTTTTTTAATTTCAGATGTTCAATTAAACATTATAAATAATTTGTAGTGTTTTTTTAAATTGTATAGAAGTGACAAATCTTTTAATTATATTTTTCTTTGATAATTATATATTAAATATATGATTTGATTTAGTAATGATTGGTAATGTTATAAATGATTCTAATTGTAATATCTGGCTCCTTGAAAATGCGAGAAAATGTCAAAAAATAGGAGAAACATAATATACGATTTCTTCATTAATGTACGAAATTAACCAAATACAAAAGCAAATCCCCTGAAATGAGTTAGATAACGTCTTAAAAAATTTGAATAGAATCTTAGACTCCTACAAATAATAATCATAGTCTTAGACGGAAAAAAAAGAGCTAGAATAATAGTAAAGATAAAAGAAACTGTAGCCATACTAAAATAGTAAAACAACTAAAAGCATATTTAAGCCAAGACTGAACTATATTGAGAGACAGAAGAACTCACAAAGCCGAATCCGACAGTCTTGTAGGTTGGTCCAACCATAGCATACCTAGAGCCATATTTTGTAAGGAAGAGCTTCACGTAGGGGATTTCATCAAAGATAGCAGCGACCTCACCATTTGAGAGTGCTTGATGATATTCTTCAGGAGTCTCATAAGGCTTCAACTTGGACTCATCCTTGAATCCTAAATGATCTATTAGAAGCATTTTGACGAAGGATTCCTTCATATACCCCACACAGTAATTATTCTTTTTTATCTCTTTCACATCGATGAATGTAGGCTGCAATCTTTTTACAGTCAACATGGAAGCCAAACTCGCTGTGTAACTTTGTGTAATGATGAACACCACAAATATCCATATAATCAGCAATTGTTCACTAGTCTCTCCCCTGTCACCATTAAACATAGTAAATTTTAACGATGAATATGATTGTCGACCTAGAGATAAAAGAAAAAAGGGCATACAAATGTACGAGTTTAAGAGGATTTACTGTGAGCAAAGACCAAGGTTGAGAAAGAAAACCAAAACATCGTGCCAAGTTGTTGCTGTGGGGAGCCCTGAAACTCCGTGTTTGTACGACGTTCGTGAAGCCATACAATGATGCCTGTGAGGACGAATCCTGCAAATGTGGTCGACCAAGACATGGACTCAAAGGCTTTAAGAAGATCCACATATTTTGTCTCTTATCGTCCTTCATCGAAACTACCATTGACACGCCTGATTACGAATATGGCAATGTAAAATCAACATGTTCGGCACGATTAGCTACAATTGTTATGTCTCCAACTACAGCATCGTACTCCTGCCAATATTTGCTTAGACGAATCAGAGATGATGATAGCGAGAAAAACATAAAGAAAATGGAAGAGAAATTAATGAAGCTGAAGACTTCTGAGAAAGTTAATAAGGTGCCTTCTTTCGGCCTTTTTAATAGAAATATAATATGTAAAATTTTTTTTAAAAAAGACTCAATCATATAATGTTAAATCATAAAAAATATTCACTTGTTATGTTATATTTAAAGAATCTTGTAATCTATGTACTTAGATTTTTTTTCCTTTAATAGAAACTTGCCTTTTTTTCAATCTGTAGAATAAGTTCATCATAGGACCCATTACTCTCTCCATTCTTCTTCTGGAATGGGACAAACTCATAAGGAAGGGGAAAGGGTAAGGCTTTGATCACTTCGAGAAACACATCAATAGTAAAGCCAGAAATTTTTGGTGTACTAGTTGGAGATTGCCGTTCCACTTTCACAAATTCAATAAAACCCTTTCTCACTGGGACCCCAATTCTCAACTTCGTTGGTTGATTCGTTGTATCCCCCGGCCATATTGGTTGCGTTAGTTTCTCTCTCAAATTTGACTGGATGTCATGGAATAGTCCTCTCTGTGGGCTCCAATATCCAGTAATTCTCTCTTTGTGTCCCACCACATTGAATATTTCAAGCTCTGAGGGTTTGAGTTGTCCCTCAATCAAATTGAAATACCCAGAGAGGCCTTGGAATTTAGTAGCTAGGATTGTGTCTAGAAGCGTGACATTTTGGGTAGAATTTGCTAATGTAGTCTCTACCGCCATGGCTAACGCCCAAACTGTGTCATAAGCCCAAAATCCGAAGAAGGTTAAGGGGGACTCACTCCTTGTTTTAATTGACGAAGCTTTCCATCTACTTTTGAAAATTTCAAGCCTTTTGGATTTGTCCACCATTGGCCTTACCCCCAGGACACCTTGCATAGAATCCATCATTTCTGGACCCATAGGATGTAACTCAGCAGATAGCCCTTCGGTGATAATCCACCCATACCCTTCTGTCATCATTCCAGCCTTCTTGACAGCTAAAAAAAATTTGGACCGAAGATGACCAGTCATGTGAACAAGAAATGTTCTTGGTCGATTTTGCTTTAGCTTGTTAAGCTCCTCTATAATTTCGGATTCCTGAGAATTTGGATCAATGACACTTCTATTTGGCACTCGTGAGTTAACATCTTCCAAGGCATCGGTGAGATATGGGATCAGACCGTTGCCATAATCGGTATCTTCATAGATTGGGATGATTTCGCGCCATCCGTAAGCTTCAACAATGGCAGCTATAGCCTTGACCTGAGAGCAATCATCTTGTGTTGTCCTTACGAAAAATTGGCTTCGGGTTGGAGAAAGAGATGGACATGTGGCCGAAAACGAGACGATGGGCACGTGATTTTTGCGGCCAAGTTCTATTACAAACCTTGCTTGTGCTGAAGTTTGAGTTCCAATAATTGCATGCACCTTTTCATTCTTCATCAAATCAAAAGCTGCATGTGTATATAATTTCATGAATTTCATGAGCCATTAAACTAATTAATAGAGGCTCCATTAATAAAAATTGTGAATTAATATTTTGATTCTCGAAACATACATATTTTTTTTTTAATTTGGGCCGTCAAATTAATTTTACCTTCTCATTTCAATTAATTTTCAAAAATGTATTTCTTGTTTAATAAAATTCTCATGGTAACGTTAATAGAAATAATTATGCGACTAGACCAAAAGTTTATGTCGCTGTTAAATATTGCTTGGCTGTAACTAAAACATAAAAGAACATAAGCATCAAAATGATACATCTCCAACAAATTCAAGACATTTTACACTCTATTCTTCCACATTTCAACAACAAACTAGGTATTTAACAGCTTTATCCTTTTTTGGTTAGATCCGCGACAAGTTATTTTATTTATTTGCTACTAAGTTTGAAGTGATGAAAATAGAATACACTTTGAAAGATAAAAAAGAGAAGGTTAAATTTTTAACAACTAAATCAAAATAGCAATTCACTGCCAAAAAAAAAAAATTTCTTAGGGCTAAAATTGATAATAATATATTACCTGCAGATGCTTCTCTGACGACATCATTCTCAGAATCCCTGGTTCGAAGATCAAGTCTTGTTCTGTAATGAGGATAGAGTTTATAAAAGTCATGATGCGCCATTTGTATGCAGCGCGTAGCCATACTTCCAATTGAGGAGTTCAGATCAAGAACTACCCCTACTGGTATGAGTGCCCCCTTCGCCTTTAAGGGTCCTGCCCAGAGGCATAGCAAACAAAAGCAAGGAAACCAGATGTAAAGGTGAAGGCTTTTCTGCTGGCTTGACATGGTCATTGTAGTTTGATAATTAAGCTACTCTCAACTCTCAAGTCCATAGCTTCGTCATATATATATAGTCAAGTCCAAGAAGGGGGTTTCATAATCTCTGGGTGAGACCTTGAGGGGAATCACACATGATAGACTCTAGGAAGGTCACATGTTATTCATAAACGCTTTGTCTGGTTTCCTTGAAATTTCCATGCCCACATATAATTTCCCAAATCGTACGAACATGAATAGGGAGACTAAATGCCTTCAGCCTTTAATGAGAGGGCCCCTTTTGGGATTTTGACACTATCTCTTCCGTGCGAAAAACAAATTGCTACAGTGCTCAACCAAATAAATTTACCAAAAAATTAATTCTTAATATTTTATTTTATTTTTTAATAGAAATGCAAAGGTTGTTTCCTCTGCGTTTCATTAATATAATTTTTTTAAAAAAAGGAAAATGCAGAGTTCCAACATCTGTGTTCCCTTTTATATATTTTTTATTTAAATACAGAAGGGGAACATAGAGTAAGGTATTCTGCATTTCCTTAATTTTTTTTATTTTTTTTTTCAAATTTTAATTTGTTAAGTTTTAATTTTTTTATTTTTCCTAAATTTTTTTAAAATTTTGTACTAAAATTTTAGAATGTTAGTTTTTATTAAAGATAAAAGGTTAAGAAAAAACTATTGTCATAATAATGCTACCATAAAAATAATATAACAAATTGAAAGAAAAGAAAAAGTAAATTTAAAACTTTACATATATGAACATAAAAAGAAAAGAATACTTCTAAATCAACAATAATGACTCTTTGTCCCATAATAAGGCCTTATTTTGAGTCATGGTGGTTGACACTGCACTAGCTCTTCCTCTTCTTTTTATAATTCATTGTTGTTGTCATTGCAAATTGGTCAAGGATTCAATTTCTATTGAGAGTATTGAATAGGTGAGATTAATTGACTTAGGGTGAAAAATCCCTATTGTTGTTGAGAAGATGATCCTTATCATCCAAAAGATGCATTGATATACTTGGCATTAAATTCAAATGGATCATTAAATAGTGTCATGAGTGGGACTTTGCTAGATTGTATAGGTTACGTCATTTGGGTGGAAAAGAATGATTCAATGTAGAGAGACTAATGATAGTATGAGGGACTAGCATCTTTATAGTTTGTGTATTGCATGGGCAGTGCAAATGAAGAAAGACTAGTACTTCTAAAATCTATGTACTGTGCAGTTGGCTTAAATAATGAAGGACTAGCACTCTTGAAATTTGTGTACTATGTGGTTAGTACAAATAAGGAAGGATCTCAACACCTTTGAAGTTTGTGTATTGCGCAACGAAAAAATGACCTACACCTCCAAAGTCTCCTTGAATTGATGTTGAGATGTAGGAAGACGACGACAAACTTGCATTATCACTAGCTCTTGCATCATCCTCCATCAATTCCTTAGGTAAGATGAACCCTAAACTCTCTTTCCTAGACTAGCCCTTGGCTCTAGTGGCCTTGACAAATAAGGTGCAAGTGGAGCAAGTTAAGAGACTGTCATTTCTTAATGTTCACTGAGGGTATGCAGCATGGTTCTAATATCCATACTTGCCCTTTCCTTTAACTTGCCATAACCAAGTGCTAGAGTATCAATAACAACAACCCTCTACAAATCCTTTAATACATCATCTTAGAGATAAAGAAAACTAGCAGTTAAATATTTAGATAATTTATATATATATATGAGGAGAAAATGCAAAGACAACAAGTATATAAAACCTTACTACCACAACATTAGTGAATGGTTACAAACCTTATCATCCTTCATTTGATTTAATAGAATTCTATATTGCCACAAAGGCTCTATGGCCAGATAATAATGTTATAGGATGTGGCTCCACCTATGAGGGTAATGAGAACACATGTTAGTCAAGCTATAAGAAGTATATTAAACCCACAATAATGAATCTAGCAAAAACTATAGTTGATACTTGAAACCTAATGGTAGCCTCACAGGATAGATCTCTATAGATGGGTCAAACTACGGGGGTAACTATGGAGAGAGCCAAGGGAATCAATCCCATGCCCATAGGTATAGCAAGGTTAGATTAGCCACTAATGTTTACATTCTCGTAGTGTGTAACATTGCACATCTCTCTATATAGGTCTGCTAATGATAAATCTTTAAATTATCATTTTTTAAAATTATTTTAAGAGACTTATTATATGAATACAAAATTTATTTTATGTTTTTAGTATATGAAATTAATAAATTTTAGTTAAATTAGTATTTAGTAAGTTTGATTTTATTTTTTTTAGTTTTGAGTTCATTTTTTCTTTTAATTAAGTATAAGTATAAGTTGTATTTTGTGTTTTGTCTTTTAATTTACATTTTTAAGTTGTTGAATTGTTTAATCTTTTTTAGTATATTATAAATAGTAATTAGATGAATTTTATGTTTTTGTAGGATTAAAATTACAAAGAAATAAGTTTAGAAGTTTTAAAATCCAAAGCAACAAGAGTGAAGAAATTTTTTTGAAAAAAGGGTTAAAAAGAAAAAGAAAAAAAAGAAAAGAAATTTTTAAAAAAGATGACACTTAAAAGAATTGCTAAAAAAATGTAACATTACGGTGCTCTTAATCACTTGATCATTGCAACAACAAAAAATTCAATACTGTTGCAATACTTTTGAGCACTGCTGTGACGCATTTCAGGAAAAAAAATGTGAAATGCACCATTTTTAGTAGCATGTTTTGAGGGTTTTAAGAAAGTTTCCCATTTCTTCTAAGAAGGCCACCTTTCTAAATATTTTAGAGAGGAAAAGAAAGGATTTAAAGCTTCATTTGCCATGGAGAAGCTTGGATTTAAGGAAGATTCACCGATTAAATTAGTTTTTTTTTCTCTTTTTTCCTTACTTTTCCTTATATTTTCTTACTGATGACTCCCTAATTTTGGATGAGAAAGGGATATATTTTATGATAAATTAGGAAGGCAAAGTACTTTTCTCTGGACTAATATGGTTAAATTTGCATTCAATCAAACAAAATAAAGAAAATGTTTCAATTGTAATATCTTTATCAGTTTAGGCCTCATTTTTATGATTGATTTTTATTTCAGGAGAAAGTAGAAGATTGTAGAAAGAAATGATAAAGAGAAGGAAGTTGAAAAGTAAAAAGGCAAGTGGAACAAATATTCTCACTACAGCTAGAACACAATTCGCTATAGCGAGGATGTGCTTTCGCTGTAGCAAGGAAGTCACTTTGCCATAGTGAAGTCGCGATGCATACAAATTTCAGGGAGCTCCTAGTTATAGCGCAGCAGTAGCGATATTAGCAGAAATTTGGGTGCCTATGAGCTCTCGCCATAGCGAGAGTCACTTCTCCCCATAGCGAGGTCGGCCTCTGAAATGCACAGTTTTGATTTGCGAGCTAAAAAACGCGAGAGGAAGCTAGGGTTCATCATTCAGCAAAGAGGAGGCGTTCTGGTTGACTGGGAGAGTGAGAAAACGCACAAGAGGTGTTAGGGAAGCTTCATATTAATTGGAAAATCATTGATTCTATATAATATTCTGCCGATTAGGTGTTTCTATTCCATCTTCTCTTCAAGTTGATGTATTTGTTAATATGTTTGCTGAGTTTGTCTATGGATTTCAAGCTATAAGTGGCTAATTTTGTAATCCTTGGGGATTTTATGAACATTTAAACTTTGAAAGTTATTTCCCTTTTGATCATATTGGTTTATTGAAGATTTTAGTGCTTAATTTGAGTTATGGTTTCATTCGATTGATTAGCCACCTCTAGTTTGATTATGGATTTTGTAGTTAGCCTTTCAAAGAAGGGAATTACTTATAGTCCATTGATTAAGTAGCTTAGGTTAGACATAATCTAATTTGCACTTGAGATAGAGATATACTCAACGGTCCTAGGTAGTCTAAATAAGGTCTGAGTTTAAGTGTATGTTAACTACTCATTTGAGACATCAAAGAGTTGAGTTGATATAAGGGTTTAAATGGATCAAAAGATATTTTTACCTAATTAGATCTTTGACTCTAAAATTGACATTAAGCCAATTAATTAAAAAGGAAAATGATTGACATTGTATAAAAAGGGGATTAGAATTCCTATGATGTCTTTTATTGCTTAATTTCACTTAGAACCATTTTCATTACTGTTAATTGCACTTGAATTAATTTTTTAAAAAATTCAATCACAACTTGATTTGTTTAACTAAAACTAATACGAGAAATCTAATGCTTAATCACTAATCATATCAATTCTCTGAGGAAACAACCTTGACTCATCACTTACTATTTCTACGGCCTGTATACTTGTGGTGTCATTATTCTGGTGAGCATCAAGTTTTTGACGCCATTGCCGGGGAATCAAGGCAATTGGTGAATAGAATTAGAGGACTTTAAGTAGTTTTAGCTTAAGCACTTAGTTTCTTTTACTTTACTCTCTTATTTATTTATGCTTTTATTTGTTAGTGCAGTAATTTTATTAGTGATTTCTTAGTTTATTACCTTTTGGTTTCTTTAATTTAGTTAGATTCTTGATCTGTGTTCCTTTGTTTTTACAGGTATGTTAATTTATGCCACTTAAAACCATATCCAAGAGAACACCTAGAAAAATAAGGAATTTGACGGATATTTTGGCTGAGGGGTTTGTGCTAATTCAACCTGAGAGTGGGATAAACATTCCTACTACAAATATGGCACACAAAGATAATCAGAATCAAACTATCAAGGATTTTGTAGGAAGAACCATGAGAACTACTCAGCCCAGCATTGTAGTACCAGATTTTCAGGCGAACAACTTTGAGTTAAAGCCAGTGATGATTTCAATGCTTCAAATGAATGGCAGTTTGGTGGTAAGTCAATAGATGATGCTAATAGACACATATTATCTTTCTTGGAAGTCTATAACTCTTTCAAACAGAATAGAGTGCCCAAGGATGTCTTAAGGCTTAGATTATTCCCTATCTCTGTCAAGGATGATGCAAAAGAATGGTTGCTAAACTTGTCGGAAGGATCTATCAACAATTGGGATGACTTAGAAGCAAAGTTCAGAGCTTGCTTCATTCCAAATAACAAAATTGCTAATGCTAGACGTGCTTTAATCAACTTCAAGCAATTACTGGATGAGCACCTTTATGTGGCTGGGAGAGATATAAACATTTGATGAGACAATGTCCAAGTCATGCAATGGATGAATGGGCCATTGTACAAAACTTTTGCACCAGACTCAATGCATAGTCAAACACTATGCTAGCCTAAATTCTTAATGGTAGTTATGACCAACTCCCAGTAGATGAGGTGATGAAGGTACTAGATAATCTGTCTGAAAGTTATTCTTATAGAGGGGATGAAAGATTAGTAATCCCCCAAACATCTAATACTAAAAAGGATTCTACCGCTCAGCTGGCTGCTATTTTATCAGCATTGAACAAGCGTTTTGATCTGCTAGAATCGCAAGTGCAAAAGAAGACTGCTTTGAATACGTGTTCTACACAAGTCACTCATATGGCATGTGAGCAGTGTGGTGAGATATATATGCAAGACTAGTGCCCGATGTTCATGCAGTCAGAATCAGTGAATTATATAGGAAACTTTCAAAATAGTCAAAACAACCCTTACTTAAACACCTACAACCCTGCATGGCATAATCACCCGAATTTTTCTTGGGAGAATGGTCTATCACTTAATCAGTCATCATATTCTAGAGCAAGGCTAACTCAATCGCTTGGGTTCTCTCAAGTGACAAGGCAAAATGTGCCTATTCAAGAGCCCAAAACTAATTTAGAGGATGTTCTGGCTAAGTTTATGACTACTCAAATCAAGAATAATAAAGAGCAAGCTAGCATAAATGTAAGGGTGGATTCCTCTCTTAAGAATATAGAAGTGTAAATGGGGCAGTTAGCTTCTGTTGTGAACGCATTACATCAAAGAGACTTGCTAAGTGATACAATTCCAAATCCAAGGAGAGATGGCAAGGAATAATGTAAAGCTGTCACTTTGAGAAGTGGTAAAGAGCTTCCTAAAGTATAAGTTCAAGTGAAGGAGCCAAACAAGGTAATTTCTAAGGGTCCATCAGATGTTATTCAAATTGAAGATGAAGAACTTTAACAAGAAAAAGAGGAAAAGACTACTGGTTTGAATGCAAAAGACAAGGACAAGGAAAGGAAGTCTAAAGTGGAAAAGTTGAATACAACTGAAGAAAAGATAGTGGTGCATCCTAAAGTGGTGTCATTGCCTTCATTTTCATAGAGATTACAAAAGAAAGTCCTTAATGAGTAGTATAAGAAGTTTTTGGACATGTTTAAGTAACTCCACATCAATATCCCCTTCTTTGAGGCTTTAGAGCAAATGCCTAAATATACTAAGTTCCTTAAGGATATGCTTAGTAAGAAGAAGCAGTTCACAAAATTTGCAACGGTGGCCTTGACAAAGGAGACCACTAATATACTCAAATCCAATCTTTTAACTAAGTGTAAAGATCCTGGTTCTTTTTCTATCCCTTGCATGATTGGGGACAAATTTGAGGGTCGAGCACTTTGTGATTTAAGATCTACTATAAACCTCATGCCATTGTCTGTTTTTAGAAAACTACAATTGGGTAAGGCCAATCCAACAACTGTCACTTTACAATTGGCTAATAGAAGCTTTTTTTATCCACATGGGATCATTGAAGATGTGCTAGTGAAGGTTGGCCCTTTCATTTATCCTGCTAATTTTATTGTGCTTGATATTGAAGAGGATAGAGATATCCCACTGATAGTGGGGAGGCTGTTTCTAGCTACTGGCAGAGAACTCGTTGATATGGAAAAAAGGGAGATTATAATGAGGGTTGGAGATGAGCAAGTCACCTTTAGTGTCCAGAAAGCAATGAAGCATCTAGGTAGTGTAGAAGAATGTTCAAGGGTATCTATTGTTGAAGAGGTAATTCAAGAAGAATTGGATTTTTTTACTTTCATCGATCCTCTTGAAGCAATACTTGTTGGTAAATCAAGTATAGGATAGGTGATGAAAATAGATATGGAGCATAAACTTAATGCATTTAGACCTGTGGCTAAGCAGAATGGGAAATTTGAATTATTGGAGCTGGCTTCACGAAAAGCTCATATTTTTCGACTATCAATTGAGCAGCCTCCAATTTTGGAGTTGAAACCTCTTCCACCGCATCTTAAATATGCTTATTTAGGGGAAGAAAAGACTTTACCAGTCATAGTCCCATATGCATTAACACTTCTCCTAGAAAAACAACTGCTAGAAGTGTTAAAAGAGCATAAGAGGGTCATTGGTTGGACTATAGCCGATATAAAAGGGATTAGTCCAGCCATTTGCATGCACAAAATTCTCTTAGAAGATAACCATAAGAAATCAGTGGAGAATTAAAGGCGATTGAATCCTATAATGAAAGAAGTGATCAAGAAAGAGATTATCAAGTGGCTTGATGCTGGTATTATCTATCTCATATCGAATAGTGACTAGGTAAGTTTGGTGCAATGTGTCCTTAAGAAGGGAGGAATAATGGTGGTGAACAATGAGAAGGATGAAATGATTGCCATAAGAATAGTTACAGGTTGAAGAGTTTGTATGGACTATAGGAAGTTGAACACAACTACAAGAAAGGATCATTTCCCGCTTCCATTCATCGATCAGATGCTAGATCATCTAGTAGGAAAAAATTCTTTTATTTCTTGGATGGCTATTCTGGCTACAATCAAATTGTAATCGCTCTTGAGGATCAAGAAAAAATCACTTTTACATGTTCATATGGAACTTTCGCATTTAGATGAATGCCTTTTGGATTGTGTAATGCTCCTGCCACATTTCAAAGATGTATGATGTCGATTTTCTCTGACATGATTGAACATATCATAGAAGTCTTTATGGACGACTTCTCAGTGTTTGGCATTACTTTTGAAGAATGTCTGGATAATTTGACAGGGGTTTTACAAAGATGTGAGGATACCAATTTAGTTCTCAATTAAGAAAAGTGTCACTACATGGTTTGTGAAGGTATAATGCTTGGGCATAAGGTGTCAAAAAGAGGATTGAAGATGGATCGGCCTGAGGTTTCTGTAATTGAGCAATTACCGCCACTTACTAATGTGAAAGCTGTTAAAAGTTTCTTGAGGCATGCTGGGTTCTATTAAAGATTCATCAAGGATTTCTCAAAGATAGCGAAGCCTCTATCTTAATTGCTTGAAAAGGATACCCCATTCAAGTTTGATGTAATTTGCTTGAAAACTTTTGAAGAGTTTAAGCAAAGACTTATCACAGCACCCATTATAGTGGCTCCTGACTGGTCACTACCCTTTAAGGTCATGTGCGATGCAAGCGATTATGCAGTTGGAGCTGTGCTTGGCCAGAGATATGGGAAGATCTTCCATCCCATTTATTATACAAGCAAAACTCTAGCTAGAGCACAGGTAAATTACTCAACTACTGAAAAGGAAATGCTTGTTATTGTCTTTGCTTTTGAGAAATTTAGAGTATATTTGATGGGCACTAGAGTCATTGTTCATATTGATCATGTTGCTATAAGATATCTTTTGTGTAAGAAAGAATCTAAACCTAGGTTGATTAGATGGGTTTTATTATTACAAGAATTTGATGTGCAGATTGTTGATAGGAAAGCAACTGAAAACCAAGTTGCTGATCACTTATCTAGGCTTTGAATAATTCTGAGTGTGTGGATGATTTATTGATTAATGAGAGTTTTCCTGATGAGTCTGTATTTGTTGTGAATAGTGTGTTTGTGCCTTGGTATGCTGATTATGCTAATTACTTAGTTAGTGGTATTATGCCGGATGAATTAAAGTCTTATCAAAAGAAAAAAAATTTGCATGATATGAAATGGTTTGTGTGGGATGAACCCTTTTTGTATAAGAAGTGTGCTGACCAAATTTTGAGAAAGTGTGTGCCTCAAACTGAACAAAATGATATTTTATATGCTTGTCATGTTGCTCCTTATGGTGGTCATTTTAGTGACCAACGTACTACATATAAAGTGTTGCAATCTGGATATTATTGGCTTACATTATTTAAAGATGCTTACTTGTTTATTTGTCATTGTGATACATGTCAGAGAACAGGTAACATCTCAAATAGACATGAAATGTCCCAATCTGGTATTCTTAAGATAGAATTGTTTGATGTGTGGGGCATTGATTTTATGGGGTCTTTTGTTTCATCTCGGAGCCATCAATATATATTGGTCGCTGTTGAGTATGTGAGTAAGTGGGTTGAGGCTATAGCTTGTCATTCTAATGATGCCAATACGGTGGTGCAATTTTTGAAAAAGAATATTTTTACTTGATTTGGCACACTTAGGGCAATCATTAGTGATGAGGGGACTCATTTTAATAATAAGTTGTTCAAATATTTGCTTGCAAAATATGGAGTCACCCATAAGATGACATTGGCATATCACCCTCAAACCAACAAGTTGTGTGAAGTGTCCAACAGAGAAATAAAAAGAATTTTGAAAAAAACTATGAGTCTCACTAGAAATAATTAGGCGGATAAGCTTAATGATGCTTTATGGGCATATAGGACAGCTTTTAAATCTCCAATAGGTATGTCTCCTTATTAATTAGTTTTTGGCAAAACTTGTCATTTGCCCATTGAGCTAGAGCATAAAGCATTTTGGGCTATAAAGAAATTGAATTTTGATATAGCTAAAGTATGTGAGAAAAGACTAATGCAGCTACATGAGTTAGATGAGTTTAGATTGAGAAAAGACCTTGTCAACAAGATCTTGCATTTTACATTGAGAAATTTGAGACCTTATGGACAAGGTCTTCGGCTAGAGTACAAGGTTTTCTTTCAAAGCATATGAAGGCGACAAGGTTTTCTTTTAAAGCTTATGGGTGCTTATACATTATGATGGTGCGACAAGAAAAAAAAAAAACCTATGTATAGTGCTATTATGTATAAATAATGAGTAGATCATTTTAAAAATTTAATAAAGAATAATTAAAAAGAAACTTTACTTTCAATAAACCTTGTATAAAAAAGAAAAATTTTATACAACAAATATATATTTTAATGAGGTCATTATTAATTATTTTCATATATTTGAATAATATTTTAATAATTATCTATTTCAATCACCTCATCCCATAAGAGAAGAGGGGTATTCTTCCTTATTACATAACAAAATAGAAATTAGAGAGATGAGAAATATATTAACTGATAATATATAATTCAATCTCTAGGTGCAACTTTTTTTAATAAAAAATTTAGATTAAATTTTTAAAATTTTGGTTACAGGTATTTGATTAAAACTCATATATAAAATTTTTTAAAAAATTTAATTATATATTTTTGGGTTGTAAAAAGTTTTTACTTATTATAAGCAAAAGCACAAAGAATTCCTTCTAACTTAGAAATTCATGCAATTTAATTTCTTCAATTTTAAAAGTCTGCTACAAAGTTTTAGGCTTTTCAATTTTGTACATTATAACTATTTTATTAATTTTTTCATCCAAAACCCCTACAATTACTTGTCCATGTAAGTTGAAAGAAGTCAAATTAGCAAAACATACATTAGATTTGTCATTTTTTACCACTTAAAATGACAAATTGGAATCCAAATCCTCAGCACTAGCATTTTATTACACCATGTGCAGTAACACAATGTGAGGCATTTCTTTTATGGATAAAAAATGATTTAAAGTATCTAATTTGAAGGATAAAAATTTTAATTATCAAAAAATTATACTTTAAAATAAACTATTACAAAGAATCTCGTTTAAACAAATTGAATGTATTTCTTGTTGATTTGACCTTTTTCAACACACACACACACACACATATATATATAAGTGGTATTAGAATTTTTTATGGAAAAAATTAAGTGAGTAGTTTTGTTATAAAAAATAATATTTATTTTATTAAAATTTAGGATTAAATTAGGTATTTTTTTTATAACACTCTTTTTCAAAAAATGATATATATATAATTCAAAAAATATTTTATTATATGATATTAAATTATAAATAAATAACTCTTAAATGTAGTGCACCAAACTAGTAAAAATACTAATTCATGGTTCATTTGTCTCAATGTAGTAAACTGTAATTGCACTAATAATAATTATATATATATATATATATTATTCATTTACATATAAAAATATTTTTTTAGAATTTAATAGAAAAAATTTTTTAGTCCTATTAATTTTTTTTGATAAAGTTACATTTCTAAGTATAATTTATTTTTTCACCTTATTTGTGTGTAAAAATGTTTTTTAGTTTTATTAAAAATTTTATAGAAAGATTATTTTAAGTTATTTGTATATAAAATTTAATTAATATTATTAGCATTAAAAATTTTTATTTTCTTTGATAAAGTTATATTTTCAAGTCTAATTTTTTTTACGTATTTGTTTATTTAAAAAGATTTTAAGTCCAAAACTTTGCACAATATTTTTAAGCAATTTAAATTTTTTGCATCAAAACTTTTAGTGGTGACTAAAATAGTTGTTACTAAAACTTACCTTTTATCGGTGACTAGAACATGTCGCTATTAAAAGTTTTGGCAAAAATATTTTAAATAAATAAAAAATTTTGCACCAAAACTTTTAGTGGCAACTACGCTATCATTGCTAATAGTATTTAGTGGTGACACCTTTTATTGTCACTAAAAGTTTGACAAAAAAATTTTAATCTTTTAAAAGTTATGGTAAAACTTTTAATGGCGACGCTCATCGCTACTAAAAGTTACCTTTAGTGGCAACATCAATTTGTCACCATTAAAAGTTAACTTTAGTGGCAACCTTTTAGCTGCAAATGAAATGTTATCACTAAATGTAATTTTTTTAGTGGCGACAATGTTGATGTCGTCACTAAAAGTATTTAGTGGTGACTTTGTGTTGCTACAAAATAGTTTTAGTGACAATTTTTTTGTCGCCACTAAAAATTTTATCAAAATTAAGGATAGTATTTTAGTGTCAACTTTTAATGTCAACTTAATAAAGTCGCTGCTAAAAGTTGTCACTAAAAGTCTATTTTTTTTGCAATGAGTGAGCTTGGTAGCATTGGTTAATGGAAGTGCCTAATGATATGGAAATTTAAATTGGGCTTGCAAGAATAAGTTGATGTGGGTTCAAGATACGATATGCCTAATAACTAGTGAATTGATCTTACATTCTTATAAATTAGACCATTTATGGAAAATTTTAATACAGGAAAACTTTAGAAGTAATTCCAACAATTTTTTTATAGTTTGTCCATAAAGTTGAAAGAGGTATAAAATATGGATAGAGTAAGAATAGAAGAAAGTGTACATTTAATTAAAAACCATAGAGGAAATTGTCACTAATTTCTAAGGGAAGTTACTTGGTTGTAATTATGTGGCTTAAGCATTGAGTAAATGGAATGATCATGAGCTTCTATGAAGTAACAAATCATAATGATAATATTTTGCACCTTGGATAATTAGGAAACTTTGAGGTCAACCTTATACCCAAGTTTGTTGGAAGCAAAAAGTTTTAATGAGTAAATAATGTTGCACTCAAATTTTATGATTTATATTTGTTTTACCATGTTATTTATATTCTTTTTGAAAAAAATCAAGATTTTCTTTGGCCTGAAACTTTTAGTCGCACAATGATTTATCAAAAAGTATTTCTTTTTGAAATCCTTTATTTCACAAATGGTGCATATGTGTATAGAATCAATAGAAGAAATTTTGAGAATTTAAATTACAAGTTTCTATGTTAGTTAATTACAAGAATTGTTTATGTACAAATTGAGGGTTATGATTTCATACACAACGAAAATGGTTTTATAGAGGGACTGGAAGCAGAGCACTGGTTGCTAATAGCAGCTTTGTTAGCCCTTGATGTGCTTTAGCTAGTACCTAACTAGTAAGAGGTATAGGAGGTGCTAGCACCGTGTGGTGGCTATCACACATGAAATGAAGGGATGTTATTTTACATGAACTAAGTACCGCAATAGACTTTATGTGGACCTCATATCATGACAAATTGGTTACTTACCCACGTAGGCTTCGTGCTCACAATTGCTATTTTGTTTTGAAGAAGTCCTTTCAATAGAATCATCTTAAAGGAAAATTTTTTGAAAGATTATCGATTTAAATTTTAAAGTTGCATGCTCATTTTATGATTTACAATGTTTCTCATTGATTTATGGTTTTTATAATAGTAAGTTTATTGAAAATGCTTTTGTGTTTGGACACTTATAGTTGTTTAGCTTATAAAAAGTATAGATTTCTGCCTTTGAGATAATCTAAGGTAATTGTTATGGTATTTTAATAGGTGATTAGTTCACTTATCACATTTTTTCTCAATTATTGATTTCATACATTGTGGGATGTTATTTATTTATTCAATATCTAGGTTTTTAGATAATAAAGTCACTCTTGAGCTTTCCTTTGCACCATAGCATGGACCTTCCTTCAATTTGGTGAGCCCCACATCAACCGTGTGGACAAAGTTCATTTTGATATATTTGATTCATTACATTGTTTATATCATAGATATAGCTCCACACTACTCATAGGCAAGATATCTTACCTTGTTAAATGTGGCTTAGTGGATAAGAGTGAAAGCAGAGCTTTCTCATTAGTCTTGCTATATAGATTGTTTGATTATAGAAAATTTCAAAAAATCCAAATTTTAAAGGAGGGCTTTGCCAAAATTTCTACAAATGGATGAGACCAAAATTACTATGATGGTCTTGAGTTAAAGTATGGAATTATTCATGTGAATTAATTCTCATGTGTTTTATATGCAAACAAAAGATAAGGCTTATAAGTGTAGGATTTGCCTCATACGCCGTGTCAGTCACACTCCAATGTTTGGGGTGTGTCAAATTAGAAAGTAGCTAGATAATAATTTTTTTCATCCATATATCGATTTTTTAAGAATGTGACCTTTTTTTAGATAAGATGTGAATTGGCAAAATTTTTGCCTTTGCATTTTCACTACTAGAATGCAAATTAGTAAAATTTGGCCAACTTATCCTCAAGCAAGATCATAGGGTGGCATTAAGGATTATGGAGTAGCAAATGGATCTCAAACTTAAGTATCTAAAAAGATGCTTTGAAGAAATTGCAGATAAGTGTTAATGCTTTGGGCTTTGATGCGAACAAAAACAAGAACGACAATAAGCTATGTATTAGAGATGATTTGCCTTGTAGAATCAACAAACTTGTTCCTAAAATCAAGTGTAGGTAGAAGTAATTGCTCGAATTTGAATTCTTCCCAAGTGGGGGGAAATGATGCAAGGTTGAGTTTTTGAGAAAAAAAACTATTGATTTTGATTTGGATAGGATATTAATAATTTTCTTAGTTTAATAGTATTTTTATAATATTTCTATTATTATTATTACACTTTGTTTAAATAGGAAACTTTTTCTTTGTTTAATTAGGAGACCTTTTATTATTATCTAATTAGGAGACCTTTCCTTGTTTAACTAGAAACTTATTAAGGTTAGGTTTCTTTCTTATAAATAAGAACTTTTTGTTTTGTTTTGATAGGTAATTAAATAATAATTCATAGTTTTTTCTTCAATTTGAGATTAAATTTCTTCTTATAAAACTTTTTTAATTCCTTATGCTTAACCTGTTGCATTAATTACTTAAGATTTAGTTTCAAGAAAGACCCCTAATGCTAAAAGAAGCTAAAAGATTGATATCTTAATAAGCTATTACCTTCATGGTGAATTTTCAAGTCCTTTTTTCCAATAACATACTAAAAATTTATACAAGATAAAACCTAAGTCAAATTATCAAAAAGTAACTCCTGCTGACAAAGATTTAAAATATATTATCATATGGTTTGTGTAACACCATAACTTCTAGCTCATTTGATGCCATTTATAAGATTTGTATTATCAATCCCACAAGATCATATGAAAAGGAGATGAAAATAATAGGCTTTTATCGCGTTGCGCTATGTCAAAAAAATTCAATTTAGTGTCACGTGGACTGTGTGAGCTCATACTATACTTTCTCATATTTAATTTCATTATTACAACTCATTTGTATCACAAAAAGATGCCTACAACCCATGGAAACAAAAAATGGAGCTCAAAATAAACAAGCACATTTTCGACCAGATTTGCTCCATTTTCTGACCCAACTTTGGAAAATCATAACTAAATCTAAAAAATTCAAAATTATGCAATCTTCATCATTATTAAAATATTAGGATGTCTACTTCACACTAAAAATACTCCCAGGTCATAAAATTCATCACATAGGACGTTTGACATCCAAAAAGCTACAGAGTCACTGGCTGCCTGGCCTGTTGTTCAGTTTACTGATACAAATTTCTGAAATTCATAACTAATTCTATAAAAATCGAAATCATACACATTCAGTCACTCTAGAAAGCCACAAATTTTGACTTGATATAAAAATAATTTCAGAATGAAAAAGATACATTTAGTCAGCTGCACCCTGTGGAACAGTAACCAGACTCATGGGGCACTACTGATGCTGACAGTTAACTTCAAACATGCATAACTCATTGCTCAGACTCCAAATGAGGTGATCTCGGTGGCCACAAAAAGCTTATGACCTCTAGTTTATTCATGTAAAATTTCATAAGTATTGGACACCATTTGGCTATCAAGTGATACAGAATTCAAAACTACCAGTATGAACAGTACCCATACCAGAATCCATGAAAATTCCCAACTTTAAAAATTCATCAAATATTCTCTAGGTCTCCAAAAATTATGATCTTTAGCTTCCCAAAAATATCTTGATGATACCTAATTGCATGTGAAGTTTCAGGGCAAGACTAACTCATTTGGCTAAAAAATGACATAGGGTTCTATTATGGTCAATTTTAGCTCCATATTGGGTACCAAAATTGCCAAATGGATTTCCCTTGGTCTTGGCACCTTTTGGGCAAGTTTAAAAGCATATTTAAGACTTTTGTGAGCTGCCCAAATGGTCCCAAACCTCATGCATATCATTTTGGCCATTCAACCCACATTTATACACATATTCATCAAACTTTACATTCTCATTCCATGACATTTCATACTCAAAACATGTGCTAACGATCATATATCATTTCCATACATCTAAACATCACATAATAGTATGTTTATATCTATCTCAAGGTTCATAATACATATACAACATCATATACATCTTGGACCATTATCATGATTCCAAAATAGACAAAATAAGCATAAGCTTATCAATTGTCCCTCTTCATGGTGGTTGGCTCCCTTTACCATAATTGCTTGGTCCACCTAGCATGTTAGGACATTTAAGAGGAGGGAATGAGATTCAAGAATCTCAATAGCTCATCTCCCATTCCATCACACATAATATGTGCAAGCAAGTTTCACAATTGCATGCATGGAGAAAGTAGAAATCATAGGCATTTTAAAAGCAACTTTGGCATGTGAATCAATCATACAAGACATTCAAGAGCTCACTAAATGTTTGGATTGGCCTCACACTTCTCTTCATGGATTTTGGACTTGCTTCACCTATTCTTTAAGCACTTTGGACTCAACCATACTCTTGGGAGCCCACTTTGCTTTTGTGAGACTCTTTACTTTGTCTCAACCAAGCTCAAGGGTTCTTGGCTCATCCTCACCAAAGGGAAGAGTTCTTGGCCTTTCCACACTCAAGCAAACTCACACAAACATCATGTAATCATTTGAAAACATAACATAGCATCAAGCATCATGGCATATAAAGGCATGCTAGCATACTTCTCTTAACTTGAAAATACACATACACACATTCTAAAACAAGCTAAACACACATCCATGCATGAGAGAAGGTGGAGAGAGCTACCTTGCACAATTTCACACACTTTTTCCTTAGCTTTCAAGCCTCCTCTTTTGGACACACACCCACAATTTGGTGGAGATAATTTCTTTTGGCCTAGATACAATTTATGGGAGCCAATTAGGTCTATGAAACATATTCTAAGGCTACATCACTTGATAAAACACTAGATTGCTATATAAGCTCTATTATGGTCCATAATCACACCTAATGAAGCAACACTCATCAAATGACTTCTAGGCCTTATTCTTTCTTTTCAATTATGATTCTTGACTCCTTTTAAACCTCTTGGAGTCATCACATCATTAAAACAAAGGGCCTAGCATTATGTTACTTCTTTAGGTCCTAATATGGAACCTATGGCACCAATTCACTTTCTTTGAGTTCTAAATTTTTTCTAAGACCTCTACTCATCTTCACTCATCACATATGACTCAAGAATAGCTTTAGAAAAATTTAAAACTCTCCCTAGCTATAGGAACTTGCCCAGGCCGAGACTATGGGGGGAAGAAGAGTTCATGGCCTTCTTAATTTTTCCTTGATGGGAGACACACTTGGGAGGCTTCTTAGAGGTCTTAGGAGCTCAATCAAACACTCATATATGCTAGGGAATGCATGAATCAAATCAGTTTTTACAATCCCTTCAAATGCACTACACTTTTTCTACTTAGAGTTCATTAATTTTTCTTACAATTTCTTTGCTTTCTTGGATGGGAGGTGCATGTGGGAAGCTCTCTAGGGGTCTTAGGAGCATGTTTAAACATTCAATTAAGTCTAAGAACATTCATATAAAATCAGATTTGCAAGGGAGCATTTAGATCCCTAATGGTTCTATCTTGTCTCCTAATGCTCCTTTCTTGATTCTATTAGTTTCTTCTTAATCCTTGCCATCTAAAACCTCTAATCTCTCCATAAATTGGACAGAAATTAGCCCATAAGACTTGGGATCATGGTGGTAAAATTCGTGCAAGAGGAAGGGGGAGGGATAAACTACCAAAGAATGGAAGTTTTACATTATTTTCTTGCTTCCTTTGGCTTGTTCTTCCATTTGGTTGGCTTACTCCCTCAATTTTTGAAATTTCCCTCTCTGTTCTGCCCCAAAAATAGCACCAAACTCTCCATTAAAATCATAGAAAGAAAGCTTGAGAGGAGAGGAGCAAGGTTCAAGAAGGAAGGATATGAAATTTTTTTAAGTTTCTTACCTTTTTCTTAAATTTCTTCCTCCAAAATCCTCCTCCTCTTGTGCGCCTAAGAAGCTGGAGTTTTCCTCTGAAATTGGGCAGAAGCAAGTCAGTCTTAGAGAGGAGAGAAAGAACGTGGCATATAAAGAAGCTTCCTTTAACACTTTAATACTAATTTTGCTCTTCATTTTTAGCATTTTCGTTTCTCCTTTGTTTTATCTCCTTTTTGAGAACGGTCTTTTCCATCATAGCAAATAGGTTTCCAATTTAATAAAATGCCTTTGAAATCACTCAAATCAGAGCTAAAACCTTCCCGAACGAACCGATCAAAGTTTGGGTCAACCGACGTCGAAAAGAGTACACCGGAGGGGCTTTACTGGTCCCGGAGCTTCCCATGGTTTTTTGGGCCTTTGAGAACCCCGGAGAACTCAAAACTTTCATTTAAAAAGCCCTCCTATGAGTTTTTCAAAAAGTGCCCATATTTACGAAAATGCCACTGGCCTTTCGGCAAATTTATCGAATCACTCTGGGCTTGATTTCTGGGTAACTCAAGGCTTAAATCCTCATTTTCTATTATTTAGAATTTTATCATAATTTTATTTGGCTCCAATTCCTTCTATTTCAGGGACTTCCTTTTGTATCAGGCCCATTTTTAACGTTTATAGAGAAACCAAACATTTACGGAAGGACTGGATGTTACAGTTTGTGTAACACCATACTTCCTTAGCTCATTTCAAGCTATCTTTAAACCTCATATCAAGCAATTCCCAAAGAGGTAAGGAAAAATAACATTAACTAATGCTTTTCTTAGTGTTACGTCGTATATAAAATTTTTCTTCGGAGTCCCGTGGGCCATATGGACTCATGTATCACATTTTCATATTTAATTACATAAATACAACTCATCTGCATCATCAAAAGTGGCCTACATCTTGTGGAAATCAAAGGGAAGCATAAAATACATATATATATATATATATATTTTCAGCTAAATTTTTCTCTTTTTTATCACCAACTTTGAAAAATTATAACTAATTCTAGAAAAATTGAAATCATGCACTCTTGCTCATTTTGGACAGCTATACATGTCTATTCTATGTTAAAAATATGTCCAGACCATGAAACACCACACAAAAGGCGTTTGATATTTGAAAAGGTCCAAAGGTCAAGCTATTCACTGGTGCTATCACAAGTTTCTGATATGAACTTCGAAAATGTCCCATTAATTCCACAAAATTTCAATTCATGCAAATGATACCAATTTGGAAACCTGTGGATGTTAACTAGAGGGAAAAAATAACTCTAGACCAGCTCAGGCATGCATAGACCTCGAAACTTAATCAAACAGTAACTGAGGTCGGCTAGAGTTCCTGATACTAGACAAATTCTTTGAAAATTTTTATATCTCTCTTTAGATATCCAAATAAGGTAATTCTAGTTGGTACAATTCTTTGGGAATGTCTAATTTCTCCATATAAAATTTTGTGACAATTGGACATCATTTGGGCCCTATGTGATAGAAATCATTTTCAAACCAAGTGAACAGTGCATCCGACCAAAACTAGAATTTTTTTGCTAAATTTGAAAATTCATCAAATATTCTCTAGACCTTCAAAAATTTTATTCTTTATCTTCTCAAAAAGCTCTTAATAGGTTCTAAATGTGTGCCAAGTTTCAGATCAAGAAGAGCTCATTTGGTCTAAAAGTGACATAGCCTCATAGAATAGTCATTTTTGCTTCTTATCAAGAGTCAATTTGGTCCAAATGGTATCCTCTTGAGTTTGGCACCTCTTGGGTAAGTTTAAAAGTATGAACATAACTTATATGAACTTCCCAAGTGGTCTCAAACTTCATGCATCTCAATTTGGCCATTTCACTTCCATTATTACAGTAATCTATCTAACCATTCAAGAGTTAAACTTGCTATTCAATACCCAAAACATGTTATCTCATACATTTGGCATCAAATTTTATTCATACATTATACATTTGGGTATTTATATATGTTCATATGGTTACCTAACAATTTCATCATAGGATTACATCATATGCCATATATATGGCTAAAAGAAGGTAAAACTAGGCATATTCATATAATTTGATGCCCATCTTCTTCTTCTAAACTTGGTGGCCTCCAATGCTTTGCTCAATTGTCTCATTTAGCATGTTAAGACATTGGAGAGGAGGGGATGAGATTCAAGGAATCCCAATAGCTCATCTCCCATTCAATCACTTATAAAGTATACAATACAAGTCTCACAAATGCATGCATGAGTATATTAACATGTGCAATCATTTAGAAAGCATTCTTGACATTTGAAAATATCATACATAAGCTTGCCAAGTAAGTGGATTAGCCTCACCCATTCACTTGTAGATTTTGGATTTTTCTCACCCATTTCTTTAAGAGGTTCTTAGACTCAACCTTGCTCTTAGGAGTCAACCTTACTTTTGGGAGACTTTTTTCTTTGTCTCAACCAATTCTACGAGTTCTTGGCTTTTCCACACTCAAGCAAACTACAGAAATATTCTAAAATTTCATTTGCATGCATAGGATATCATCATGGTACCATGGCATATAAAATCATGATAGAATACTTTTCATGGCTTAAAACATATATATATACATTCAAAACAATGTAAGCACACATCTATGCATGAGAGAAGGTGGAAAGAGCCACCTTGCTTGCATTTGTACACTTTTTCCTTAAGTTTTGAATCCTCTCCCTTGACCTCACACACCTAAGGTAGAGATCATTCATCTTGGCCTAGATACATCATATAAAAGCTAATTATACTCTTGAAGTAAAGTCTAAGGCCACACAATTACTAGAAAGGCTAGGTGACTGATAAGGCTCTTTTATAGTTCCATAATGTACTTAATGAAACAACCTTTGGAGAACATAATCTTGGCTCCATTTTATCTATTCATTCATGATTCTTGACTCCATTTAAACCTCTTGGAGTCATCATATAATCAATTCTAGGAGTTTAGCTTGGTGTTGCTTCTTTAAATCATATAATGGAACATATAAGGTCATCTTGCTTTCTATGACTTCTAAACTCTTTCCAAGACTTCCTCTCATACTTTCCCATCATACATGATATAAAACTAAGTTTGGAAGAAATTAAAACACTGCATAGGTACATGAACTCTTCTTGGTTGAAGCATGTGCTTCCATAAAGCACCAATGGAGTTTCTTTACTTCCTTTGATGGGAGAATCATTTAGGAAGCTCTCTTGGTGCCTTAAGAACTCATATGAACACCTAAACATCATAAAATATGGCTAGGATGCATAATAGAGTTCAAAGTGCAATCAAAACCTTAACTTTTCTATCTTGCAAATTCATAGTTTTTACTTGGGTTTCTTTGCATATTCTTACTCTCCTCCCTCAAATTCATGGAATCCACCCTTGGTTCTCCTCAAAATTCCAGCCCTCTTGCATCTACATATATGGGGTGAAATAGGGAGAAGAAGGGGAAGGAAGTATCTACCATGGGATGGAAGATTTACCTTATTTTTCCTTATTTTCTCATTTGAATCTTCCTTTCTTTAGCTTCCTCTCTTCAAATCTGAACTTTCCCTCCTTGGTCTGACCTTAAAATAGCACCAAAGCTTTAAGAAAACTATAAGGAGAAATAGGAGAGGGAGGAAAAGAGATTTCCTAAGGAGAAGACTAGGAAATTCTAACAATTTCTTGCCTTTTCTTGAGTTTTTCCCTTTTCCTTTGCCTTATCCTTGTGCGCCTCCTTCCCTTGAGCTTTCTCTAGTTCTTGGGCAGAATTTGGTCAACCTAAATGAGAGGAGCAGAAGGACACCTTATATATATATGGTTTTAAGAAGGACTTTTTCAAAAATTATCATTTTATCCTTCATTCTTAGCATTTTCGTTTCTAACTCATTTTAGCTCCTTTTGAGAACTATCTTTTCTATTATAAATTTTAGGTTCCTAACTTAATAAGATGCCTTTGAAATCACTCAAATCGGAGCTAAAACCTTTCTGAATGAATCAATCAAAGTTCGGGTTAACTGACGTTGAAAAACATCCACCAGAGGGGCTTTAACTGTCTTGGGGTTTCCCATGGTTTTCAGGGCCTCTAAGAATTCTGGAGAACTCAAAATTTTCATTTAAAAAGCCCTCCATACGCAATTCTATGTCATACAAGTTTTAACACATTATACAAGAAGACCTTGTACTTACTGGCGAAAACCTTGTCGAAAAGGTATCAAAATTTACACTACAGATTACAGGATCTTATCGACAAGATCTTGGACCCAGGTGATGCGATGTTATCTCAGCTCTTAAATTAACTAGGTCCACTGCCATGCTTCATGTCCAAAGAACTGGATATTACAGTTTGGAATTAGACGCATTTTAAATGACAAAAAGGATTAAGAAAATTAATAATATCCAACTATAACACTTGCAAATCTATTGAAAGTTTGTGTTGGATCTTCAACAGTTGAAAATGTGATCTTTACGATACCAAAATTGTAATCAAATAATTCTAAGCACTATTAATAATATTTTGCAAAAGAATAAAATTCAAGCTTTGCCTGAGAACTTCTAACAACAATCTACATCTAAGATATTGAAATCTTCATCGCCATAACTAGGTATGTTTAATTGCGTGATATAAAAGGGAAGGGAATATAAAAAGTGGATAGATAGGATATGAAATAACTTTTATTCCTTTACTTTTAAAATGATGATTTGATAGATGGAGTAATTACAAGGGCATAATAGACATTGTACAAACTATATAAAAAGATTATATTCACATTCCAGTGAACTAAACGTAGCTTGGATTGAACTGTTTGTTGGCCAAACTAGATGGAAATGAAAAAATGATTTTTAGTTTAGTGAGTCTTTGCTTCTACTATCCAACATTCCACATGTCGTTGATTCAAAACAAAATGGCCTTCCCAACTTGGAATCCTATTAACATGGTTTTGCTGACTCTCCCATTATTGATAATGCATGCCATATTAATTAAAAAGTTACTTTATTAAGTGCAGAGCATACTCAAGAGAACATTTTGTGCTTTCAAAAAATTTGTTTATTATGATAACACCAAATGACATATAGCTCAATCATATATAATCTCATTTGCTTCTTGTTCATTATTATTCTTGATGGCTGCAAATCAAGCCAATAATTAATCTATTTCAAAATCTTAGTTGATCTAGATAAAACTGATATACTCTTAAAGAATTACCCACCTATACAAAGGGATCCTTTCGATTTGTCACGAATATCAGAATTTAACCACTATGCCTAATCTGGTTTGGAGTTTGGGGATTAGAGTTATGCTAGTCAATGAATATTCCATTTATCTTGATTATATAGGATAAGGTCCTTTACCCTATTATATAGAGTATTTTGACTTGATTGCATTGGCCACCAATGATGGCTAGAAAATGAAATCTCTTTCTTATTACTAACTCTCCACTATAAGTTGTCACAACCAAATAACCAAATTTCATAACTCCTTTCCATATCTAAGACATGGCCAAATGGGAAGATAAACTACCTTGAATTCTATTTAAGTAATATTTAGGTCTAAAAATATGTGTAAATAATAACTCAAACTTATCCAAAATTAACCACCAAAGATGCTTGGCTAGAAGTGCTCTATTGAAAAGTTATGTTTGCTTAATCCCTAAACCTCCTAAATATGTTGGATGACAAATCTCCAACTATCTTAGCAAATGCAGCTTAGGTTTATAGTTTGAATATCCTAGAAGAAATTAGCCAATTTCATGCCAATTTGTTGGCAATATTTCTTCAGGAGTTCAAAACATGATAATGGATAAGTCAACGAGAATTTAAAGTTGATTTAATCAAAGTAACCTTTCCTATTTGAGACAATAATATTGATTTCTAAGTTTGTAGTATATGATCTATTTTTTCTACCACCTTTCTATAAATTTTAGTCTTATCTCATTCCACATCAATATAAGTACCCAAATATTTACATAGGTGAGATGCAAATTTTAACTAAAAAAAACTAGCTAAACTCTTTTTAATTGATATGACACACATGAACTAAAACCAGTAAAGATTTTGCAATATTAACATGTAGACCTTATAGCAAACTATACTGAGAAAGAAGATTATTGACCCGATAACATAAAGACTCTTTTGCTTAGAAAAATAAGATGGTATTAGTAGCATATATTAAGTGCATCATTAGTTAAGATGAATGAGATATTAGCATACCCTTCCGGGCTCTACCTTACTCTTCCTTATATATCATACATGTAACACATTAGCACATGAAATAAATGAATATGGGAAAAGAGGATTACCTTGTTGATGACCTAGAAGGATAAAGCACCTCAGTTAGAAGCCCATTTACAATAACTTGGCATGAGACCATGCTTACACATTGCATAATAAGTTAGATCCAAGAAAATCCCATAACTTGAAGGATTGCTTCCTAGAATTTTCAAGAGACTTTATCATCAGCTTTGGCAATATCCAATTTGTAAACATACCAACTAAGTCTATTAGACTTTGCATGTTGCAAATTATAAAGGAGTTCTGTAATCAAAATAATATTATCCTAGATCAATCTACTTGGGATAAAAGCACTTTGATTTGGTGCACTCTATAAACACTTCTTTTAATCTATTACATGTTACTTTAGAGATCAATTTATAAATCACATTGCAAGGACTAATAGGACAATAATCTTTAAGAGACTAAGAATTATTACATTTAGGTATCAAGGTAATAAAAGTCCAATTAATAACTTTCAACAAAATACCCAATTCAAGAGGAAAAAAAGAAGAAGAAGAACCATTTGTATCAAATCCCCTTGCACCATATCCCAATAAATTTAATAAAATTTTGCATAAAACCTATCTAGCCTTGAAGCACTGTCTACTTTCAATTGAAAATCTTCTTTCTCAATTTCTTTTACATTAAAATCAATAAGAAGACCTTGTATATGATCCTGAGATAGAGTAAGAAAACCTACTTGTCTCATAGTAGTCATAATGTGGTCCATTGATACATCCATATTAGTACGAAAAACCTATTGAAAAAAATTGTGCATCATACCTTCAATTTTTTTAACTCTTGTACCCAATTGCCATTGTTATCTCATAAGTGAGATATAAACTTATTGATTTGACGTGCTTTAGCCAAATTACAAAAATATTTAATATTATAATCTCCTTTTTCTAATAAAATCTACCTTGCTTTTTAAACACAAAGTAACTCCTCACAATTAATACCAAAACTCTAAATTCTAACAAACCTCCTTTTCAACCTTAAGCAAATCCTTAGTTGGAAGCCTCCCTTATATATACATCAATTGTTGTTCTAACGTAGGAATATACTGTTTGATATTACCAACCTGAGTATTATTCCATGTGTGAATATTACATCTAAGAGTGCGTAATTTACTAACTACTTGAAATGCACATGAGCCAATGACCCATTCATTCCAAACACTATACAGTATGCTTTCATTGTGAGAACGTGAACCAAAAGTTTTCAATTCGAAGAGTGTTTCCTAAACATGGGTAACATCAGTATAAAACGCCGGCGAATGATTAGAGGTCCCCACTAACGTAAGTGTGAATTTTCAAGTCCTGGATCTTCCTTTACATTACATTCCATGAGCCGTATAGTACCTCCTATACAAATACAGCAGATGATGATGGGCAGCCAGAGGTCCCCACTAAAAGGCCGTACAAAAATCCAGATATTCATGTGTCTATAATGTCGAATTTTTACAAGCATCTTTACACTTTACTCCGCATATGACAATGTAAGATCTGTGTGATTTGATCGATTTGTCAAAATTGTCACATCTCCCACCACCACATATATCATACTTTTCATAAAAAATAAATAAATCAAACATTAAATTGAATGCTTTTGTTTGTATCAAGCATAGATCACAATGCTAATATATTGCCTTTGATAACGGTGACTGTGACATATATATAACACTATGACCAGTTGATATATATGTTATCTTTAAAGTCCTGATATATGTAAGTTAACGTCATATAACAAATTACTATTACAATACGTAAAATTTATTATGTAATTATTTTTAATAAAAAGAGTAAGATCAATAACTTAAAAAAAAAAAACCTATACATGGTTTTCATACCCAAGCTCCAAAATCGAACTTGAATGGTATTTTTCACAACCTAATTTAATTAACTGGCTCTAAACTTTGCAAATGGTGTGCCATCCCCATCTACTTACTTACACAGGCAAAGTTTCAATATCTATGCAGGAAAGAGATCTCGTAGGGATTTTTGGATGGTTATCTGCTCCATCTGCCGAGCCAATATTTCCTCTGGTTGTAAAACCTCCTTCATCAGCATTTCCTCTTGTTGTAGAATTCCTCTGGTTGTAAAACCTCCTTCATCAGCATTTCCTCTTGTTGTAGAACCTTGCCCTGATTGACTGGTTTTTGTAGAACTCCAAGTCAAGCATTTTTTTGCTACAAGTTTTTGCCAGCGTGACAGGTTTTAGCCAAGTACGACTTTCAGAGACTAGCAAAGCTAACAATGAAAGAATTCCAATTACTATGAACAAACCTCTAAAGCTATATGCGGTGAGGCTGAGACTGGCAGTGTCTGAGGACGAATTAGAGTGGTCTTGGAGTTCATCGTCACTGCTTCCAAAATATTTCTGTTCAATCAAGTCCATTTCTTCACTCTCACTTACATTTAATACGGCTTTAGAAAAGTACGAGGTTAAGTTGGAGCCTTTGGGGAATGCCTGAAAAGTCATGCAAATATTAGAACAGATATCTTAGAAACGGTATTGAAATTTGCAACCTTATTAATGAGACAGAGAGAGATCGAAACTCAGAAAACCAAATCCACCGGTGCGGTGCCTAGTTTCGACCATGGCATAATTGGAACCATATTCCTTGAGGAAGACCTTAATGGAGAGAACTTCATCAAAAATAGCATCAACACCACTGGTGTGGCTTCCTCTGTCTAAAGCCTCCTTATATTCTTCAATAATGGAGTAATTCTTCAGCCTTGATACATTAAACTTAAAGTGATCAACCAATAAATCTGCCACAAATGAGTCACGCTGGTATCCAACATTAATTTTGGGGACTCTTCTAACATCATTCTCACCAGGGGAGCTAGGTTGCAACTGATGTACTGTCAAGATTGATGACAAGCATGCTGTGTAACTTTGCATGAGAACGAATGCAACTCAAAATAACCAACTGAAGTTTATTTTAGTGTGAAAAAGCTAAAATGCAAGCATCGCAGGTATATATGAAACATGCGAGAGCGATGAAAAGAAAAAGAGAAAGGGGCTCTCAGTTCTCATACCTAACTATATCTCCAACCTTAATGGTGATGTTTCAGGTCCAAGATTGTAAGATCTTTTAAAAGTCTCTGCATAGTGTTGCTTCAATCTCCTTTTGAAAGTCTTAATTTGAAGTAAAATAAGGAACATAGGAATAGGAAAGTTCTTTTATAGATGGATGACAACAGACATTAGTAAATGATGCTAGTGTTTTTGCTTTGGTCATTTCTTTTACATCATGCAGAAACCTTTTTGTCAGCAAAAGCAAGTGCCCTAATTACTTAACTAGTATATTCTGTACACCACTTCATCCATAGATATCTTCTTTTGTGAGTTCACTTGTGGAGGATATCTTATCCTCCTCTTTTGTATCTCTTTTCCTCCTTAATAAAATTTCTTTTTCCATTAAAAAGAAAATTACCAAACATTGCAAGAAACAAACCTACAAACCGTGAGATAAAGATCCTCACATATTAACATAGTAATATAGTTACTCAGCATATAAACAATGATCTGGTGCATTGATTGTAAGTATTTGCGTGCCACTATTATACATTTCATCTGGAGTTGTAAAGCATTAAAATGAACGAGTCATTCAAACTCCTAAGTAATTGCGCCATGTCAATTTAATGAGAATGCATGCACAAGAAGACTATACTCATTTGTATTCATTACAACCTGACAAAGCAAATATCATAAAACAGTACAGATTAGAGGCGAGGGGCAGAAAATTAGGAGTTCTTGGGGAGGGAAAAAAACAGGACACAATGAACAAAACTAAGGAACAAATTTTACCCAAGTGTCATTTAATATAGACTTTCCTATGAAAAAAAAAAGGTACTGAGGCAGAGCAATCATAAATCAGAAACTAATTATAATAGAAATCTATGCCATATTAAATTAAAATTTCTTCCTACCAATAAAATGCCATGCTCTAATGCTCTAAATTATAAAAGGAGAGTAGAGGACCGGGCAGGATATCTTATGTATTGTTTAATTACTTTGTTGTACACGAAACAACAAAAACTATATACTTAAAAGTAGTAAGCTAGAAGCAGTTATAGTTCAAGTACGATGCACCGACATTATTTAGCCATTCCAAGGTCTGCCAACTTGATTTCACCATTAGGATCAACTAGTATGTTAAGTCCTTAATATCCTTGCCACCAAAAAAAACAAAAACAAAAAAACAAAAAAACAAAAACAAAACATGAAAAGAATTTAACCGAAGTAAAGAAGCTGCAATTTTATGTCAAACTAAGAGTAGCCAAATTACCTGGGGACTGTACAATTTTGAATAATAGATTCCTTAAATGGGCCATATTTCTGAAGTAATTTATGCATAATCCAAGAAAAGCCATGAATCATGATAGATGTAAGTACATGCTTGGACCCTATATATATGGGGGCATGATATTTGTTAATTTATTGAGTAAATAGATTAGTCAGAAGACCCTCAATTCCAATTTTGAATAAAAATATTAAAAAATTTGTAGGTGCGATCGGAAGATCTCAGTCAGGCATGTCCGGTCGGTCCTTTCCAAATCAAAATTGAGGGAGGATCACTACTAACAGCGAATCTTTAATTAATTTTCATGACTATGGGGAATTTCAATCAACATGAGATTATTAATACCTTGTTTGGCATTCGGAAGCCGTCCTTCTCCTGGAGATATCAATGAATGCTGATTAAGAGAAGAATAAAGCTATTAAATAGCCAATAATTAATTATGTAATAAGAACTTCTGCCACGCCCATACCTTTCTGCCTGGAATAAAGTCAATTGTTGGGCCCCGAGTAATCTCTACTGCAACAACACCAGCAAGCGAAAATACAAACTCAACCATATGTATACAAGTTAATCCGTGACTTCGCATATAAAACTCTCCAATTTATTTTAGAATTCTTGAAACATCGTCTTGTTTTCTTCATCAGAGGGGAGGGAGGGGTGGAAGCTTATATAGAAGAAAGGAAAGGAGGATACAGATTAAGACAATACGAGCCAGAGGCATTTTCTCCTTCTAACATGGATGAGCTTACAGAGACATGACATGTCTGTTTCTACAAGTGAAATGCGACCAACAAAAGCAAGGGCTCACAAGAAAACTATTCCAATCTGTTATCTGATTGTTGGAATCATTGAGAACCTTCAAAATTCAATCAAAGCTTCCCCAGTATCATAAAGTTAATGACCATAATGGTGACTGATGTTAAATAATATAGGTCGCAATGATCCTATATATCTATTAATTTTAGATAATTGTATTGCTATGATATTTATACAGCCCTTATTCTTCATGAAAATAATATAAAAAGCCAAGCTATAACGTTCATGATCCACTCATCATTAACTCGTCACAATATTTGTTTAAAGGCAATTGGAGCTTTGGAGTAAGCTTCAAAATGCAAACTTGGAAGCATGTGGAGCAATCAACAACCAATTCAAACAAAATAGAAGCCGACGTCCTCTCTGTGCGTAAAGAGGACGACCTCCCATTCTATGCACAAAAAACACGTACTGGGTTTGAATTGCGTCTTTTTTCTAAGAATCGGTAAATATTGTACGAAATCATTCTTCTTCTTCATCATCATACACCCTAGTTCCATGACAAATCACAACCCCATGAACCAAAATGCCCAAATTACTAGGAATCCAGCACAAAATTAGTACCTTTACAAATGAAACTGGGCATAAAATGAAAAGCAGAAAAAATCAAACTTCATTCATGATATAACTGTAAAGCGAATTCCAAACGAGCTTTCCTACATGATTTGGAATGAATTAGGTGTCACACCCCAAATTTTAAGTACACATGCGCGGAAGCAGAATTATAGAGAAACTACTTATAGCATTAATTTGAATCATATGAAACATGCAAGCTTTTCCTTGAAGGGCATTTGTAGAAATTTCGGCAGAGTCTCCTCTATAACGTAGACCTCCCGAAATTTCTACAAACGCTCAGCCAGTACAATAAATCCCAACAGGGGTACAATCAGACCAAAAGAAAACATCTGGGGTGTGGGGATGCCCTAACTACGATTCAGTGGAGCAATTTACAAGGTTTTACAAAGTTTCAAAACAAAATGCAGATACAATCAAAATGCACCCACAGAAGCTCCGCAAGCTCGTCAAAGGACTTCTCAAGGGGTCGGCCACTAGAAGGCGGCCGGGGGCAGATTCGAGTCTCTACTGCTCTCTGAAAAATATATATATAAAAAAAATGAGTCGAATACTCAGTGAATAAGTACACCGACCCTTTTGAAAATAATCATAGATCAAATAGGTTTACATATATATATATCCAGATACAGACCATATGAAACAGATTTTAAACAAACTCTTTTCTCAAAATACACCGAACGCATCTAAACAGAACCAATTGGAACACAGACGCAGAGCACATAGCTCGCGGGGAAAATCACTACAGACGCAAAGCTTTCAGCTTGCGAAAATAAACTGACTCCGCGTGTGGTGGCCTGCACACGGGGCTAGCACCACCCCTGCTAGCTGAGGTTCAGATCATGGTGCACCAGGGCTAACATCTACTGCTGTTAGCTACAGGGTTCTGAGCAGATAACTCCATAAAATTTCCAAATAGCGTTTCAGACAAAGCATGTTCAGATCAGTTTCACAGTAGGATTTCCAATTAACTCAATATCCGTAAACTTGCAAAATTCCCGATTGAAATCAAATTTTGGTAAATATGCTTATGAACACATTTTTTTTGAAACATACATTTCCATGAATAGAGAATCAAATTCTTAAAACACTGCAAGGAAACTTAAGAACAGAAATAAGGATTTCCTGAATCTTTGGTCCGCGTTACTTACTCACCTTCCTAGATACTACAAGAATTTCCCTGACCCATTCCTCGGCTATATCTCAGTCTCCTGAATACCCTACAAGACCCATTTACCAAAGTTTAGAAGACGGAGCACTCCAATTAATTTTATAAAGGACTTGGACTTATTTCGACTAGTACAGTATAGTCCATATTCCCATTTCTTTATGCTTTCTTTTTCTTGGTTCAACTTAGGAGTTAACCCCAATTCAAAAACTAAAAGGAAGCTATACCATTTTAATCGGAACATTTATTCTGCATACATATAATTGAACCATTCAGAAAGGAGTACAATGGGGGGTTTGGTCCTTAATTAAATAGGCATATATATATATATACCTATATGCAAAATTTTGGGAGATTAATGTATAGGAAATTAGGCGTATAATTTAACATACTTAAAATCAGAATTTTATCCAACCAAATCATTCTTTTGTTACACTTTTTTTTTTTGTGCAACACTTTTTCTCCAGCATAGGACTTCCCTTCAAACTGCCACAACACAGGACAAGCGTTAATCTAAGAGAAGCACCATAATTTGGAATCAAAGAAGCACACATGCAACGAAATTTCACGCCTAACACTAGTCCCATACAGCCACTAAATTTAGCTTAAACGAAGGAAAGCAAATAGCAACTAGAAGCAAACTAGAAAATGAAGTGGAAGTGGTGTTGGGATGAGACGCTGTTCAACTGAAGGAATTCGCACAGCAAAACGGGCCGTTTGAGGAGAGGAACTTCTAACGTGATTATCCTCAGCAAACCAACAGCAAAGCAGAACAATTTTCAAGAAGCAACTTGCAGCTGAAATGGAACAAAACCAACGCTGAATGGGTGCATATGGGAGGCGCTGGACAGAGGAGAAAAATCAGAATTTCTGGTGTGCTCTCACCTAAAAATCAGCAGCAAAACCTCACCCAAAACAGCAGCAAAACCAAACCCAATTCAAGGAGAAGCTGCAGCTGGAATTTAAACGAAAATCAGCGCTGAAACAGGGCAACAAAAACGCTGAACAGAGGAGGAAACTTACAGCTTGTTTCAGTGCTTTGGTTCGTCCAGTTAAGAGCTTCCTCTGCGACTTGGATGGAGCATCAATTCTGGAGCAGTTTACAGCATGAAGAAGCAGGCATAGCAGTGTGCAGCAGCTCGAGAAGATGAAGGATCCAGCGTCCAGAACAGGGGATGAAGATGTGATGCTGTGCTGGAGGATATATCCTGCAGAAACTTTGGATGGGAAATGACCAAAAAACTCAGCTGAAGGATATGGAAGAAAGGAGATATATGTAAATTCTGGAAGAGCAAATGAAATACGTGGCAGCTGCACAATATGCTTTGACAATTCAACTCCCTCATGCATCACGTAACTTCTTTCTTCTTCATGCAGCACGTCGATTGTTTTCTTCCTCCTGCCTGCATCACGAGTTCACGTCAGTTTCTTCATGCAGCTCGTCGGGTTCTCACAATCTCTCCCCCTTAAAGAAATTCGGTCCCCGAATTTATATATACATATACATACGAACCTTAGTTCTCAAATAAATAGGGGTATTTTGCACGCATTTCGCTTTCCATTTCCCATGTAGCTTCCTCTGGTGTATGGTGTCGCCACAGAACTTTCACTGACACAATTTCCTTAGAACGTAGCTTTTTTGTTTGTCTATCCAGAATTGCAACAGGAACTTCTTCATAAGCTAAATCTTCACCTAAAGAAACATCTTGATTCTGTAACACATGAGAAGGATCAGGTAGATATTTCCTTAACATTGAAACATGAAATACTGGGTGAATATTAGATAATTCTGGTGGCAATGCTAACCGATAAGCTACAACCCCAACTCGCTCTAAGATCTCAAATGGTCCCACATACCTCGGGGTCAACTTTCCCTTTTTCCCAAATCTCATTACACCTTTCATAGGTGACACCCTGAGAAACACATAATCTCCAGTCATAAACTCCAAATCACGGCGTCGATGGTCCACATACGCCTTTTGCCTGCTCTGAGCTGCTACCAATCTCTCCTTGATTACTTTCACCTTTTCCAAGGCATCTTGCACCAATTCAGGTCCTAATGATTTAACTTCTCCAGTTTCAAACCATCCAATTGGAGATCTGCACCGTCTCCCATATAATGCCTCAAATGGTGCCATCTGTATGCTAGCTTGATAGCTATTATTATAAGCAAATTCCACCAATGATAAATGGTTATCCCAGCTACCACCAAAGTCCATCACACACAACCTTAGCATATCTTCTATTATTTGTACAGTCCTCTCCGATTGCCCATCAGTCTGAGGATGAAAGGCAGTGCTAAGATCTAATCGGGTACCCATAGCCTCTTGAAAGGCTCTCCAAAACTTAGAAGTGAATTGGGGTCCTCGATCAGAAATTATAGACACTGGTATACCATGAAGCTTCACTATCTCATTCAGATAAAGCTGTGCATACTTTGCCACATTATAGGTGGTCTTCACAGGGAGAAAATGAGCTGTCTTAGTAAGTCTGTCCACAATCACCCAAATGGAATCATAACTCCTTACTGTTCGAGGTAATCCTGTTACAAAGTCCATAGTAATTCTCTCCCACTTCCACTCGGGTATTTCGAGCCGTTGATGTAGCCCTGCAGGTTTCTGATGTTCGGCCTTAACTTGTTGACATGCCAAACAATGGGAAACAAAATTTGCTATGTCTCTCTTCATACCTTCCCACCAGTATACTTGCTTTAAATCTTGGTACATCTTGGTAGAACCGGGATGGATCGTATACCGAGAACAATGAGCTTCTTCCATAAGTTCCCTCTTCAACGCATCCACATTTGGCACACATAATCGAGTACCGAACCACAAAACACCGTTTGAATCTAAAATGAACTCATTTTTCCTTCCACCTTTAACATCCTCCACCAATTTCCCAATATGTGCATCCCTGGCTTGGGCACTTTTCAACCTCTCAAACAAGGATGAATGAAGCTGCACATGAGCCAACAACATTCCTGTCTCTCTAATCTCCAATTGGATTCCTGAACGCTCAATCTCATGCAGATCTAAAATTAGTGGTCTCCGTGTCTCAGCAATATGACTCAAGCTCCCCATAGATTTCCTGCTCAGAGCATCTGCGACTACATTCGCCTTACCTGGATGGTATAAAATGGTACAATCATAATCCTTGAGTAGTTCCATCCACCTTCTTTGCCTCAGATTCAGATCCCGCTGTTGAAAAATGTATTTAAGGCTTTTATGATCTGTATAAATCTCACATGTCTCCCCATACAAATAGTGTCTCCAGATTTTGAGAGCGAAAACCACCGCCGCCATTTCCAAATCATGGGTTGGGTAATTCTGTTCATGCTTCTTGAGTTGTCTAGAGGCATAAGCAATGACATGACCATGTTGCATCAATACACATCCCAGACCAATCCCAGAAGCATCACAATACACCACATAACCTCCCGATCCTGAGGGTAATGCCAAAACTGGTGCAGAAGTCAGACAATCCTTCAATTTCTGAAATCCCTCTTCACACAGCTCAGACCACTGAAATTTCACATTTTTCTGGGTTAGTTTTGTCAGTGGGGCAGCTATCTTAGAAAAATCTTTAACAAACCGACGATAATAGCCTGCCAAGCCCAAGAAACTGCGAATCTCGGTAACGGTAGTAGGCCTCGGCCATTTTTGAACTGCTTCCACTTTACTAGGATCAACTTGCACCCCGTCCCTCGAGATTACATGGCCCAAAAAGGCAATTCTTTCTAGCCAAAACTGGCATTTAGAAAGTTTCGCATACAGTTGATGTTCCCGTAATACTTGTAATGCCATTCTCAGATGTTGTTCATGCTCTTCATAACCCTTAGAATAAATCAAAATGTCATCTATGAACACGATAACAAATTGATCCAGAAATGGCTTAAACACTCGATTCATCAGGTCCATGAATGCAGCTGGGGCATTGGTTAACCCAAATGGCATCACTAAAAATTCATAGTGACCATACCGGGTTCTAAAAGCAGTTTTTGAGATATCTTCCCTCCTGATTCGCAGCTGATGATAACCGGATCTTAAATCAATCTTGGAGAAGTATTGAGCCCCTTGTAATTGATCAAATAGATCATCTATACGAGGCAAAGGGTACTTATTCTTCACTGTCACTTTATTCAACTGTCTATAATCCACACATAGACAAAGAGAACCATCCTTCTTCTTAACAAAAAGGACTGGCGCGCCCCAAGGAGACGTACTAGGGCGAATAAAACCCTTGTCCAACAGGTCCTGCAATTGATTCTTTAGTTCACTAAGCTCCAGAGGTGCCATTCGATAGGGAGGAATGGATATAGGCTGAGTGCCTGATAACACATCAATACAAAATTCAATGTCCCTATCAGGAGGCAATCCTGGTAATTCCTCAGGAAAAATATCAGGAAATTCTTTTACCACAGGGACCTGTTCCAATACTGGGACTTGTACTTCCAGATCCCGAACCATCGCTAAATATCCTTGATACCCCTTCTTTAAAAGCCTCTGAGCTTCTATCGCAGAGATTAAATTGTTTGGTGCCTCACTTCGGTCACCTTGAATGACAAAGGATGATTTTTCAGGAAAGTTACATCTCACTTGCTTAAGATGACAATCCACCACTGCATAGCAAGACGCTAACCAATCCATTCCGAGTATTACATCAAACTCCGCTATTGAAAGCACTATCAAGTCAACCAACGTCTCACAATCAGCCAGTGCAATTACACACGCCTTATATACCCGATCTACCTCTACCGATTCCCCCACTGGGGTTGCCACAAGCAACGGGCACTCTAACTTTTCAGAATTCTTACCAATCTTCTTTGCAAAATAAGGAGATATATAGGAATGCGTAGAACCAGGATCAAATAAGGAATAAGCAGCATGTGAACAAACCGTAAGTGTACCTGTCACCACGGCATTTGAAGCTTGTGCGTCTTGTCTATTTAGGGCAAAAACCCGAGCCTGACCTCGTCCTGCAATCGCCTGTCCTCTGCCCACTACTGTCCTACTGCTACTACCTCGGCCACTCTGAACCGTAGCTATGCCGGTAGATGGAGTCCCCGTTGAAAATTGCCTGGCAGGTCGAACTGAAGCCTGACTCGACTCAGGGTAGCGCTGAGGACAGTCTCTCACCAAATGTCCCATCTGCCCACAACGGAAACATGCCCCCGTCTCTCTGTAGCAAGTGCCTGAGTGTACCTTTCCACAAATAGAACAGGGACCTCTAGACTGACGGGATGGAGCAGTAACTGGGGTAGACATCGTGCTAACCCCTCGGAAAGATGCTCTGGACCGGTCAGTACCGGTGGAAAATGAGGTCGCAGGCCCCGTAAAAGCTGGAGTGAATCTCTGATAACTCTGAGGCCTGGGACCATAAGAAGGTCCAGCTACAAAGGAACTACCTCCCTGTCTCCCATCACCCTCACGCTTCCTTTTTCTCTGAGCAGTGTCCTCCTCCCTGTCTCTCATCTCTATCATGCGTACACAATCCACCGCAGCTGAGTATGAAGGAAAGAGATTCAGCTGTGGAGCAATCACCCTATACAACATGCGAGGTAGCCCATTCACAAACCGCTTGATCCTATCCCTCTCAGTAGGGACTAGGTGTGGGGCATAGCGAGACAACTGGGTGAATCGGATGTCATAATCTGAAACGCTCATGCCTGGAATTAACTTGAGCCCTTCAAATTCTCTGGCCCGAGCATCCCGGACACTCTGTGGTAAGAAGCGGTCCATAAAGAGTCCCTTAAACTCTTCCCATAACATCGGAGGAGCTCCAATCGGCCTTTCCCCCAATAAAGTCTGATACCACACATAAGCCGCATCTTGTAACTGAAACCCGGCAAATTCAGCGGATTTTGCGCTTGAGCAACTCAGAGCTCGGCATATCTTCTCAATACCATCAATGAACAACTGAGGATCCTCCTGACTCTCTGTTCCAGAATAAGTGGGAGGCTTCAATTTTAAGAACTGGGAGAGGGTTACTGGGACCTCTCTCTCCTCCCTCATCACCCGAGGCCCGGCCGGTCTTGGCTGAACGGGCGGTACAACTTCCTCCACAGGCTGTGGAGGCTCTACCTGGTCCGCAGGTGAGGCCTGTCTAGGAGGCCGAATGGTTCCTCGACCCCTACCCCGACCTCGACCACGGCCTCTGACAGGTGGAGTAGTTTGTTGGGCTGAAGCACTTGCAGAAGCCTCATCTACAGCCTCATCCACGGCTGCTAATCGATTAACCGAACGAACTTTGGGAGGCATCTCCACACACTACAAAAGAATATGAACATAATTCAAATCATTGTCCAGATTGGAAGTAACATGTAACAAGACAATAGACTCAAAGGAAGGATTTAGAATCCTCTATAAGGTTTTCAATGGCATCTCAAGTATAGTTACGCCCGGGTTCATAACCATAAGTGAGATTCCACTGAAAACTCTTGCTCCACAGGACCATAGAAAGACCTAAGCTCTGATACCAAACTGTCACACCCCAAATTTTAAGTACACATGCGCGGAAGCAGAATTATAGAGAAACTACTTATAGCATTAATTTGAATCATATGAAACATGCAAGCTTTTCCTTGAAGGGCATTTGTAGAAATTTCGGCAGAGTCTCCTCTATAACGTAGACCTCCCGAAATTTCTACAAACGCTCAGCCAGTACAATAAATCCCAACAGGGGTACAATCAGACCAAAAGAAAACATCTGGGGTGTGGGGATGCCCTAACTACGATTCAGTGGAGCAATTTACAAGGTTTTACAAAGTTTCAAAACAAAATGCAGATACAATCAAAATGCACCCACAGAAGCTCCGCAAGCTCGTCAAAGGACTTCTCAAGGGGTCGGCCACTAGAAGGCGGCCGGGGGCAGATTCGAGTCTCTACTGCTCTCTGAAAAATATATATATAAAAAAAATGAGTCGAATACTCAGTGAATAAGTACACCGACCCTTTTGAAAATAATCATAGATCAAATAGGTTTACATATATATATATCCAGATACAGACCATATGAAACAGATTTTAAACAAACTCTTTTCTCAAAATACACCGAACGCATCTAAACAGAACCAATTGGAACACAGACGCAGAGCACATAGCTCGCGGGGAAAATCACTACAGACGCAAAGCTTTCAGCTTGCGAAAATAAACTGACTCCGCTTGTGGTGGCCTGCACACGGGGCTAGCACCACCCCTGCTAGCTGAGGTTCAGATCATGGTGCACCAGGGCTAACATCTACTGCTGTTAGCTACAGGGTTCTGAGCAGATAACTCCATAAAATTTCCAAATAGCGTTTCAGACAAAGCAAGTTCAGATCAGTATCACAGTAGGATTTCCAATTAACTCAATATCCGTAAACTTGCAAAATTCCCGATTGAAATCAAATTTTGGTAAATATGCTTATGAACACATTTTTTTTGAAACATACATTTCCATGAATAGAGAATCAAATTCTTAAAACACTGCAAGGAAACTTAAGAACAGAAATAAGGATTTCCTGAATCTTTGGTCCGCGTTACTTACTCACCTTCCTAGATACTACAAGAATTTCCCTGACCCGTTCCTCGGCTATATCTCAGTCTCCTGAATACCCTACAAGACCCATTTACCAAAGTTTAGAAGACGGAGCACTCCAATTAATTTTATAAAGGACTTGGACTTATTTCGACTAGTACAGTATAGTCCATATTCCCATTTCTTTATGCTTTCTTTTTCTTGGTTCAACTTAGGAGTTAACCCCAATTCAAAAACTAAAAGGAAGCTATACCATTTTAATCGGAACATTTATTCTGCATACATATAATTGAACCATTCAGAAAGGAGTACAATGGGGGGTTTGGTCCTTAATTAAATAGGCATATATATATATATACCTATATGCAAAATTTTGGGAGATTAATGTATAGGAAATTAGGCGTATAATTTAACATACTTAAAATCAGAATTTTATCCAACCAAATCATTCTTTTGTTACACTTTTTTTTTTGTGCAACACTTTTTCTCCAGCATAGGACTTCCCTTCAAACTGCCACAACACAGGACAAGCGTTAATCTAAGAGAAGCACCATAATTTGGAATCAAAGAAGCACACATGCAACGAAATTTCACGCCTAACACTAGTCCCATACAGCCACTAAATTTAGCTTAAACGAAGGAAAGCAAATAGCAACTAGAAGCAAACCAGAAAATGAAGTGGAAGTGGTGTTGGGATGAGACGCTGTTCAACTGAAGGAATTCGCACAGCAAAACGGGCCGTTTGAGGAGAGGAACTTCTAACGTGATTATCCTCAGCAAACCAACAGCAAAGCAAAACAATTTTCAAGAAGCAACTTGCAGCTGAAATGGAACAAAACCAACGCTGAATGGGTGCATATGGGAGGCGCTGGACAGAGGAGAAAAATCAGAATTTCTGGTGTGCTCTCACCTAAAAATCAGCAGCAAAACCTCACCCAAAACAGCAGCAAAACCAAACCCAATTCAAGGAGAAGCTGCAGCTGGAATTTAAACGAAAATCAGCGCTGAAACAGGGCAACAAAAACGCTGAACAGAGGAGGAAACTTACAGCTTGTTTCAGTGCTTTGGTTCGTCCAGTTAATAGCTTCCTCTGCGACTTGGATGGAGCATCAATTCTGGAGCAGTTTACAGCATGAAGAAGCAGGCATAGCAGTGTGCAGCAGCTCGAGAAGATGAAGGATCCAGCGTCCAGAACAGGGGATGAAGATGTGATGCTGTGCTGGAGGATATATCCTGCAGAAACTTTGGATGGGAAATGACCAAAAAACTCAGCTGAAGGATATGGAAGAAAGGAGATATATGTAAATTCTGGAAGAGCAAATGAAATACGTGGCAGCTGCACAATATGCTTTGACAATTCAACTCCCTCATGCATCACGTAACTTCTTTCTTCTTCATGCAGCACGTCGATTGTTTTCTTCCTCCTGCCTGCATCACGAGTTCACGTCAGTTTCTTCATGCAGCTCGTCGGGTTCTCACATTAGGGAGGAATGAAACTGGATATGGAAATACCTCTGTGGCTGGGAAACACAAGAAAGGGCCTTTCTCTCTCTATTTTCTTCTCTCAATTTGCCTCTCCCAACATCTCTCCGCTTCTCTGTTTCTCCCCCCTCAATTTCCCCTGTTTCTCTATGTATCTTGGTTTTGGTGAGAAGGGTGGGATGGAGGGATTTAGGATGGGGTTCCGTTGTAGATTAAGAAGAAGAGATTTTGGATCATCCTGTTTGAGTTAGGATTGAGATATGCGCTGAGACTTATTTCAAATGGCCAGGTTTTTTTTTTCTCTCCTTTTTCTGGCATTAACGGCTAATTTTTGTTGACCACTTCATTTTCTGAAATATGCGCTGAGATTTTGTTCAAACGGTTATTCTTTTTTTAAATTATGAGATTGACCAACAACTGTATGCGCTGAGATTTCTTCCAAACGGCTATCTTTTTTTTTTTTTTTAATTATGAAATTGGCCAATGGCTATATTGTGGTTCTGTACACAGACGGCCACCTATAAATATAGGTTGTTCCTTCTTTCATGAGTTTCCACGTTGGGCGAAGAAGCATTGGAAAATGGGGACAGTCTTCCTTCTCAGGCTTGCATTTATGCGTATTAGAGGTTGTTTCTTCTTTCATATTTTATGAATAACCATAACTTGAGGTTGCTTCTCTTTGGGTCCTCTGTTTTGATGATTCTCCGTTTCTCTTTCAGTCTGTGATGTGTCTTGCGGGTATCGGCTTCGCTTTTTGCAAGATTAAATGAGTAGCCATTAAAGGAAGAGCTCATTGCAACATACATGGGAATTAAGGTAAAATCATTTGCAAGATTAAATGAGTAGGCATAGAATTCGCTATTGGTTCAAATAATTCTGAATGTTCATTGTTGATCTTTTCTTCGCTAATTTTGTTTCTTTTCTCTTCTTCTATCAGAATTATCATAGAGCATCAACTGCATATTTATCTAGACTTGCACACCGTGTGATCATTTTTTCTGCGTCTCCTATGATAATTTAAACAGAAATTTTTATTGAAATACCTGAAAAAACATTTTTCTCTTAAATATAACAGAAACACCAAACGGAATTCACATATAGAGAAATAGGAATTCGAACTTTATATTACATGGGCTCTTGCATTTTTTCTTTTTTAATATTACGTGATCTAGTTTTTGGGGTTAGGGATTATGATAATTACTTAATTAGCGCAAAGATCTGCGTAACGTCTTCATTTTCTGAAACATAGGTTGAGATTTCTATCAAACAACAGAGGAAAATCTCAAATCCCCTTCTCCAATACCAAATACATAGTCCTCTCCCTTCTACGTTGTTCTGTAAATGAAAGAAGACGGTAAACTAGTTTACGGTTTTGAAATGGCACTAGCGAGTGTTTCGTGCTTTGTCAAATTCAGACCCTATTGTTTTGACTCAAAAAGCAAAAATGGATGAATAAGCTTCAGGATTAATAGAAATTGTCAAATGCATAATATTTGAATTTGAGGTTTATAATTAGTAATACTGTTTTTGTAATACATCATATTTTTCTTAAATATGTTACTTGCTTCGTCTCTATGTTTAGGTTCGTACTTGTTTTCCTCTGTTTTTCTTTATGACGTGCATTTAGGTATGACAAAATTTTGTTGGGCTTTAGTTGTTGTAAATGATGACAAAGATTTCTTCAGGTTGCACCTTCCGCGAGTTTCACATTTACACATGTTGGAGAAAGACAAAGCCAGGTTGGGAGAAGAAGCATCTTGCTTTATATATGCGTGTATTTGTGTATTAAATCGGCGAAGGTTGGGTAAAGAAGCATTTTGCTTTATACATGCGTATGTTTGTGTATTAAATCGGCGATCTTGTCCTTTCTTTAATTTTGTTCTCTTTGGGTCCTCTGTTTTGATGATTCTCTGCTTTGTTTTTTGGATGGTGGACATGGAGGAAGAGGATCAAAATGAGCCATTGAAGGAAGTACATTCAGGGAATTTCGAAGAGCTCGTTGCTGCTACATACGAGGGAATCAAGGTCAAATCTTCTGCTCATAGAATTCGTTATTAGTTCAAATAAGTCTGCTCATTGTTAGTCTTCTCTTCGCTAATTTAAAATCAAAATTTTATATATGTTCTCTCTTGAATTATCATACAGTATTAACTACATGGTTATCTTGATTTAGATAGTATGACTAATTTTTCTGCCACTTTCAACAATTTAAACAGAAATTCTTTTATTGAAATACTTGAAAAAAAAAATTCTCCCCTTAAATTACTCCATTAAATAAATTCTAAGAAATTTTATTTGGTTAATTGCAAATTTCCTAATCAACTTAGCTTCAAGTTGAACTCAAAAAATTGTATGTGTTATTCATTACTACACCAATCCGTTATGTATGGATGATGAATTTGAAGTACACATATTAAATCAAATTTAGATATATTATGTGAAATTGTTTGCCAGATAAATTGCATAAATATTGTCAACAATAATTTATGTAAAATCCCCATATATGTCTCCTTATGTAGTATTTCATAATTATAAGTTTATCTTTTTGTATAAATGATTGAACTTAATACATACATCATATTTCAATGACAAAACTCATAAATTTGACAGTTTTAACACCCAAAATAGTTTAAAGTGGGTTCAAATGGCCTCTCACATGTTCTAGCACATCTTGGAAAAGTTTTAAAGCATAAACATAGTATATATGAAATGCCCAAGTGGTCCAAATCATCATACATTTCAAACTCATTATGCTATGAGCCAAAATGTATTATTGCATACAATCTACAAAATGGCCAAATCCCACATTTTCATTACTTTGGCTCTCTACATAGTTCATACATCATTTATACATATTTCTACACTTGCTCAAATAGTTACATCTTAAAAATAATAGGTGATTATTCATTTTAGCATCTCTTTACATCAAAAGAACTAAAATAGCTATACAACACCCTAAGCATGCTCAATTAGGCTCCTTGATTTGCACTTTGATCTCCTTGAGCTCCACCTAACATGTTAAAATGGGAGAGGAAAGGGGTGAGATTTATGGAATCTTAATAACTCATACACTCATTCAAGAAAGCAATCAAGGCATATAAACAAATCAAAGCATGTAAACCATTCACAATTACACACACATAATTTTTATGCCATGATATCATATCAATGCCAAGAATAAGTTTTAGGGACTCTTGGTCTCACCTCACTTGAGTTTTAGGATTTTTAGATTGGCCTCACCCTTGGTTTAGCAACTTTTGGCACCACCTCACCTGAGCAATTTTCACAACCCAAAACATAAGCATATTGGTACCAATGCATCAAGACAATATCAAATGGCATGTCTCACAATATAAGCACATACACAAGTATACAATGACTATTACACATTCAATAATGCAACAAGAAAGAGTGGAGAGTTACCTTATAAGCCAACACAAGCCTTCCTTTTCAATTTCTCTTATCCCTTCTTAGTCTCACAATCACAACTAGATAGAGTTGATTCTCTTGAGTCTAGACACAATAAAGAGCATGGAATTACTCTCTCATAACTTAACAATTATTCACAAAGTTAGGGGGTTCTTTATAGTAAACCCTACAAAGCATATAAGAAACTAAGGGTTCTTTCTCTCTCTAGAATTTCACTAACTCTTCTTCTCCTTTCTTTACATTTCTTAACTTAACACAATTTCTTTCAAGGGTTTCTTGCTCATTCTAGGTCAGAATAGAGCTTTCTTACTCAATAACCCATGGAAAGGGAGCTTAGAGGGAGAAGAATAAAATCAAGAAGAAGAAGCATAAAGATCTTCAAAGGTTCTTATCTTTCTTCCTTAGCTTCCTCCCTTCTCCCTTAGCTTTTCTTAGTTTTCCTCTTTCTCTCAAGCCTTTTTCTCTACCTTGGATGAAGCCTAAGTCGGTTAAAAGGAAAAGAAGGGATTTAGATGCTTTAAGAAGTTAAATTCTCTTTTTTCATGCTTTTTTGAATCAGCCCTTGCTATAGCGAAGCATAATCCTCGCTACGGCGAGCACGTATCAGTCCCAGACCCCTGTTTTCGCTACGGTGTGTGCTATTGTGAGGAACCCTTTGATTTTTGTATGGGATGCCCATACTCGCTATAGCTAGAAGTATTTTTGCTATAGCAAAAAGGCACTCTCGCTATAGCTAGACCATTTCTCACTATAGCTAGACCATTTCTCACTATAGCTAGCAGGCTTAGAAAATTTCTGGACTTCAAAAATTGTCAGCTTCTCTTTTTTTTGTCCCTTTTTTTTCTGGTTGTTACAAAGATGATAACTTTTTGAGTCAGATCAAGAGTGAGATTTCTTAAGGTAAAACCTCAGAGTTTACGGTGTCTAAGGATGGTATGATTATGTATTATGATAGAATCAGTGTGCCTAATAAAACTAAGTTGATAGAAAATATCTTAGAGGAGGAACACAAGAGTAATATATAATTCATTTAGATGTCATAAAGATGTATCAAGATTTGAAAAGATTATTTTGGTAGCCAAGGATGAAAGTAGATATAGCCAGCAATGTGACTAAATGTTTGGTGTGTTAGAAAGTTAAAATTAAGCATCAGAGACTAACTAGATTATTACAATCCTTAGATGTTCTTGAGTGGAAATGGGATAATATATTTATAGATTTTATCATGGGTAACCCAGGATATCATATGGATGTGATGCTATTTGGCTAATAGTGGATAATCAAAGCTACGTATGCATTAGATAAATTAGCCCAATTGTATATAACAGAGATAGTGAGACTTCATGGGGTGCCAAATAGTACATCAAACTTTTAGAGGTCACTTCAAGTAACTTTAGGGACTAAACTTTGATTTAGTATTGCCTATTACCCTTAGACAAGTGGCCAGATAGAAAGGACCATCTAGACCTTAGAGGATATGTTGATGGCACATGTGCTTTAAATGAAAGAGATAGAATATGTATTTATCTCCAATAGAGTTGCATATAATAATAGTTACCATTCTAGTATCCAAATAGCCTTATATAAGGCTTTGTATGAGAGAAAATGTAGATCACCTTTGTATTAGGTTAAATTGGGTGAAAGAAGTTTGATAGGACCTAAGATAGTAAACCAAACCACCAGGTAGATAAAATTGATTAGGAAGAAACTATTTACGGTACAAAGTAGACAAAAGAGATATGTAAATAAAAGAAGGAGACTATTAGAGTCTGAGATTGAGGATCATGTATTCATTTGAGTATCTTCAATTATTAGAGTGGGTCAATCTATTAAGGTAAGGAATTGGGATATGTATTTATCACTAGCTGAATTTTCATACAATAATAATTATCATTCTAATATCCAGATAGCCTCATATAAGACTTTGTATAGGAGAAAATGTATATTACTTTTGTGTTGGATTAAGCTAGGTGAGAAGAGTTTGATAGAACTTGAGATAGTAAACCAAACTACCAGACAGATAAAATTGATTAGAAAGAAATCCTTTATGGTGTAGAGTAGATAAAAGAGTTATGTAGATAAAATAAGGAGGTCATTAGAGTTTAAGACTAGGGACCAAGTATTCATTTAAGTATCTTTAATTACTGAAGTGGATTAGTCTATTAAGATAAGGAAGCTTAATCATAGATATATTGATTCATTTAAGATCCTTGAAATAATTGGGCTTGTTGCTTACCCTATTACCTTGCCTCTTAACCTGTAACATTCGGTTCTTTGAAAACAAGAGAAAATGCAAGAAACGTAACGTACAGTTTCTTCATAAACGTATGAGATTCATCGGTTACAAAAGAAAGTCTCCCAAATAAAGTGATTTGAGGTCCAATAAAGTTAGAACAATATTCTAGACCTTAAACAAGGAATTTAGGAAGCTAGAGGTGCCTTGAAACAAAAGTTGGAATTGCCAGACAGAACTTTACGAAATAATTACGAAACGTAATGGCTTTTTTGCAATTTTGGGCAATTTTGAGAATACTCATAGGAGGACTTTTTAAATAAAAATTTTCAATTCTCTGGAATTTTCAGAGGCTTGAAAACCATATAAAGCCTCAGGATAGTTAAAACCCATCTGGTATACGTTTTCTAACGGCGATGAGCCTAAACTTTAACTGATTCGTTCAAAAAAGTTTTAGCTCTAAATTGAGTGATTCCAAAGGCATTTTATGAGTTAGAAAATTTAAATTTTATGATAGAAAAGACGGTTCTCAAACAGAAACTAAAACGAATCTAAAACAAAAATGTCAAGAAAGCAAGATGTAGCGGGAATTTTTAAGAATAATTTTATTTCCTTCTCTTTATAATTGGATATCCCATTCCTCTCCCTTCTTAATCAACATTTGCAGCTGCCCAAACCAGAGGAGAGACTAAGGGAGAGAGGCATACAAGAGAAGGAGAAAAGGGAGAAGAAAAGCCATGCAAAAGGTATGAAAATCTTGATTTTTCAAACACTTTCCTTCATTAAACTTCTTCTCCTCCTTTTACTTTTCCTTTCTATGGATTTATTGAAACTTTTGGGTCTATTTTGAGCTTAGACTAGAGGGGAAAATTTCAAAATTGAACAGGAGAGCCAAAGGAAAAGGAAGAGTATTCAAGAAAAGCTTAAATTCAAGGTAAAATCCTTAGTCTCATGCATCTTCTTCCTTGTTCCTTTTCTTGTGTATTTCACCCCATGTATAGATAGCTAAGAGGGGTAAATTTAGGGTAGAACCAAAGATGAATTATATGAATTAAGGTGTGGAAAGTAAGAATGTACAAAGAAAATAAACAAAAAACCATGAAAATATAAGATATGAAAAGCTAGGGATTGTAAATACAAATAAATTTATGTTTTGATTCAAGAGTCCCTAGGCTAATGCAAATGTTTTTATGAGCTCCTAAGACCCCTAGAGAGCTCCTCATATGCACCTCCCATCTAAGAAAGTAAAGAAACTCCATGGACTCCTTAAGGAAGCCTTGTCTTGGCCTAGGACAGAAGTAATACCTAGGGAGTGTTTTAATTGCTTCCAAGATTGGTTTTGTATTATATATGATAGGAAGGTATGAGAAGAAGTCTTGGAAAAATTTTAGAAGTCATGGATAATGAGATAGAGTTATAGGTTTCATATTGTAGCATAATGAAGTAACACCTAGCTAGGCTCCTTAAAATAAATGTGTAATAACTCTAAGGAGTCTAAATAGAGTCAAGAGTCATAGATTGAGGGAGAGAATGAAGTCAAGATCATAATTTTCTAAGGTTGTTCCACTAGGTGCCTTATGGAACCATATGAACCATAATTTTGGGCAGAACCATGGATAAATTATATGAATTAAGGTGTGGGAAGTAAGAATGTACAAAGAAAACAAACAAAGAACCATGAAAATGCAAAATAGGAAAAGTTAGGGATTGTAAACACAACTAAAATTTTGTTTTGATTCAAGAGTCCCTAGGTTAATGTAAATGTTTGTATGACCTCCTAAGACCCCTAAAGAGCTCCTCATATGCACCTCCCACCCAAGAAAGTAAAGAAACTCCATGGACTCCTTAAGAAAGCCTTGTCTTGGCCTAGAGCAGAAGTAATATCTAAGGAGTGTTTTGATTACTTCTAAGCTTAGTTTTGTATCATATATGATGGAAGGGTATGAGAGGAAGTCTTGAAAAAAGTTTAGAAGTCATAGATAATGAGATGGAGCTATAGGTTCCATATTGTAGCATAATGAAGTAACACCTAGATAACCTTCTTAAAATAAATGTGTAATGACTCCAAGGAGTCTAAATGAAATCAAGAGTCATAGATTGAGGGAGAGAATGAAGCTAAGATCATGATTTCCCAAAGTTGCTTTATTAAGTGCCTTATGAAACCATAATTGAACCATATAAGCAATTAAGTTCTTTTAGTGTGTGTATGGCTTTAGTGAATATTCCAAGAGTATAATTAGATTCTATTTCATATGTTTAGGCCAAGGGAATCAAGCTCCACCTCTTTATGCATGTTTGGCCAAGGGAAAGGAAGAATTTTTAAAGGTTAAAGTGTGCTCTTATATGTAAGGTAGCTTTTCTCCTTTCTCTCATACATCTTGAGATGCTTTCTTGTCTTTAAATATGTGTGTGTATGTTTAAGTCATGAAAAACATTTTTAGCAAGTATATATATGCCATGGTACCATGATACTTTGCTTATATGCTTATATGATGTTTTATAAACATGTTTTACCTTGTATGAGTTTGGTGAAGCTAAAAGTCTTTTAGTTTAGTTAAGGTGAGGATAAGCCAAAAGTCCCTTAACTAGGGTAAAGATGAACCAAAATCCCTTAAGAATGGATGAGACAAAGCTAAAAGTCTTTAAAAAAAGTGAGACTTAGTCAAAAGTCACTTAAAAGTGGGAGGCAAGTCCAAAAATTTCAAAGAAAATGTGTGAGGCTAAAACATTGGCTTAACAAGCCTATGTATGTTATAGGTGACTTCTTGAATATAAGAAATATTCCATGTATATTCATGAATTTTAAGATAATCATACATGCATTTCTAGATTTGAAATGACATTCATTATGTGTGTTTGAAAGAGAGAAGAGTTATTGGAATTCTTAGAATCTGACTCTTCCCTTCTCATTACCTAACATGTCTACGTGGATCAAAAGAGTAAGGAAATAAGAGCCATTAAGCTTGGAGATGAAAGTTTGACACAAGGATGTGCTAATTATTTATTATGTAACCAAAGCAATGTCAAGTGATATAATACTATGATGTATATGATGTATAATCCTTTGAATATGTATAAATGTATAAATATGTTATGTATGTATGAGAAATGTTCTTGGCATTGAATGACAAAGTAAACCATGTATATTCCATGTGTATGTTAACAAGTGAGAGAGTGATTATGTAAGATTTAGGTTGTTGGACCCTTAAGACATGTTTAGTAGACCATTTTGATATTCCTACTTGCTCATATGGCCTTAGAAGTAGAAAAAGCAAAATTGGACCCATTGAGACCCCTTTAGAAGTATAAAAGTGACCATTTGCAACCCTGTAACACAATTTAACCAAATGGATGGATTTTCTCATGAAATTTGGCATGCATATAGAACCTATCTAGAGCTTTTTGAAAAGCTAAAATACAAAAAATTAGAGCTCTATAGAATTAATTCTGAATTTTCAAAGTTGTCATTTTTCTACTGTTCTGATATAGGTACTATTCATATGATCAATTTTTGTTTCTTTATCATCCAAAGATCAAATGATGTTTAATATTCATGAAATTTTATAGAGATAAAGTAGGCATCATGAGTTTTTGTGACCACTGAGATTACCTCATTTGGAGGTCTAAGCAAAGAGTTGTGAATTTTTGAAGTTGTGTCAATACCAATAGCGCCAACCGAGTTTATGTACTGTTCCATCAATTTTTAGTGGCTAGACACTTCTATTTTGGTCTAGACATATTTTTAACCTAAAGTTAACATCTATAGCTTTCCAAATTGGTATAGCTTTCCTGTTTAGATTTTTTTAGAATTAGTTATGAATTTTTGAAATTTATATTTGTAAATTGTATCAAACTTTCGAGACAACTGGACCTATGTCACTTTCCTATTATCAAACACGGTCCAAACGTAGTTTTCATGGCCTAAAAGTATTTTTAAATGAAGTTAACATTTAGAGCTTTCTAAGAAATTGAAGTTTGTTAAGTTTCAATTTTTCTAGAATTAGTTGGGATTTTCCAAAATTGATACTAGAAAACTGAAATTCAGACACGAGATAGCACCCATTATTTTTATGTGTACAAGCCATGAGCTCAAGGTTTTGATGCCATTTTAGAATGGTTCTAAGTTGTATATATGGATTGAGAGTGAAAATTAGTGTGGGTGAGTTCATATAGCCCACGAAAGGCAAAAAGAAACCTTAAGACACGATGTAACCTAAAAATATTACATTATTTTAATTGAATTTTCTTGGAAAATTAGTTGTCTTAAGGCAAAACTAACTCGAATGAGATAAGAGAAGTTAGATAAATATGATGTTACATAACCTAGCCTAAATCCATGATATATTCCATGTTTTCCAACTTAAAAAGTATTTGCCAAACCCTTCACATGAAAGTATTCAATTGCAAGATAATCTTTCATATGTGGTAGTACCAAATAAAATTGCTGATACCAAAATCAAATAACTAAGAAATAAAAGCATTTCTCTGGTGAAAGTGGTTTAGAAGGCTTATCTTTTGATAAGGCAACCTAGAAACTAGAGGATGACATGAGGAAGCAACATCTATAGTTTTTGGCTTAGGGTACATTTTAAATTTCAAGGACAAAATTTTTATTTACAAGGGGTAAAATGTAACATCCGACTTTTTAATTGAACTGGAACTAGTATTTTAATGAAAAAAAGACTCTAAAGAAAAATGAATTAAGGTCAAATAAGGATAGAATATTAATAAGGACATTTAGAATTGGGGTTATGAAATCACTTACAGTGCAAAAACAGAACCAAAGTGGCTAAATAATACTAAGTGGCATAATTGTAATTTTGAGTAAAATTTTGAAAATTCAAAGAAAAGAGTTTTAAATACCAAAATTAAGCTTATTAAAGTTTTCTTAAAAACCATAGGGACTATAAAAATAAGTTAAAACCCTTATGGCATGTAGAACGAGATAAATAGTGTTGTGACCATAATTGGAGCCATTTTCACTATTTTGAGCCATTTAGACTGTAAAAATAATGTTTTTAATGTGAAAGAGTATTTGAAATTGTGTATGGAACAGTCAGACCTTGAAAAACTTAAAAAATGAGCCTCAATAGAGCGAATTTGTGACTAAGGACAAAATAGTCATTTTGAAAAATTAAAAAAATAGCTTATAAAGGAAACCATGCCTCATCATCTTCTACCATGTTCCATTTTTTGCTTTCAGGAACCACTAATGGCGTCTTAGACAGGAAGGAGAAAGAAAGGAAAGAACCTCTATTTTAGGTAAATAAACGGCCTCGATCCATCTCATGTTAGTTTGGAAATTGATGTACTCTCTGAGGGCTATCTAATAGTGGTTTTATTTTCATGAAAAGGTGAAGTTTGGATTTGACCCTACACAAAAAAAGCTCCCTTCAAGAAACTATTTGGTAGAAATTAGTCTATGCGAAGAGGGTTTTACATTCAGGTAAGCTTCTATTTGAAACACTTGAAAAATCTCAAATTCTTAGCCTTTAAAGTTTCAGTCATGAGGGAGAAAGTGAGGAGGGAAATTCTTCCTTATGTAACCTTGGTATATTCAAGAGTTTTAGGCCACAAGGATTTCATATTTACCATTAGTTTGTATTAATCCATTAAAAAGAACAAGATAGAGCCATATGAGTGGAATTTTTGCCTAGGCAAAGACAAGGTTAAAATTTAGTTATTTTAATTCATATAAGATGTATTTAGATGTTTTATGATGCAAGGAATAAGAATCTAAGCTTAGAGTTAAATGAACTCATAAAATCTCCATATTCGGGTTTTAAGAGTACCTATTTAGTCATGGAGGTTTTGAAGGGTCTAGGATGATGTTTTGTTAATTTTAAGGTTTTAAATGGTCTAGATATGAAATATAAACATTAATAGAGCCATTGTAATGAATTTAGAAACTTCATTTTTGCAAGTGAAAAATTAGGTTTCAAGAAGGCTTAATAGGACCATAGGGCTTTAGACATGTTTAATTATGTTTTTGATAGATCTAATGAATTCTATTAGAATTATAAAGATTATATATGATGAAATTTTGAAACTTAGGAGTTAAACCTAAAGTGACCTAAAATTATACTTAGGACCTAAATTAGCACACATAAGACTAAAATGAGTTTAAATATGACTTCATTGATTATTTTATGCTTCATTTGATGTGTTTAGGCCAAATAAGTGAGACCATAGTAAGGTGTGTGTGTAAGGCTATAGAACCAAGAAAAGAAGATCAATGGAACTAATTGAATTTGTTTATTAAAGTAGTTTGTGTTTTTCTTTCATTTTTATAGATATATGGTTGGTTTGCTTGAGTATTTTAGTTATTCGTGTGTATTTTTGTAAATGATGTGATTTGTTGATTATTTTAATAAAATATGCAATTACATAACACTCATTTGTATTTTTAATTGAGGTGGCTCGTTAATGGGTAAGGATAAGCCAAAAGTTCTTAAATATTAGATGATGTTAGATTAAAAGTCCTTCAATCTTAGAAGAGGCTATAACACCATATATTTGTAGCTCATTTTTATCATATTTACATGCTCATATGATACATTCCATGAAGAAAGTAAGAAAGTCCATTGCAAATAATACATTCCTTTGGATTATGTCGTATATAAAAATTTCATATTGTGTCATGTGGACCATGTGAGCTCATACAACACATTCTCATATTTAATTACATGAATACAACTCATTTGGATCATAAAATGTAGCTCACAACTCAAGAAAACCGAAATGAAGCATAAAACATGGAGGTTTATTTTCAGACAGATTTTGCCTCTTTTCTGTCCAAACTTTGAAAAACATAACTAATTCTATAAAAATTGAAAACATGCATTCTTGGTCATTCTGGAAAGCTACGGATAAAAAGTGGTATAGCCTCCTAAAATGGTAAATTTTTGCTCCATATAGGTTACCAATTTATCCAAATGGCTTCCTTAATTATTTGGCACCTCTTGGGCAAGTTTCAAAGCACAAATATGACTTGTAGGGACTACCCAAGTGGTCCCAAACCCCATGCATCTCATTTTGGTTGCTCAACATCCATTTATGCACTAAACACACATGCCATTCAAGAGTCCAATTACATAATTTCATTGATTTAATACTACATACATTATACATATAGTCTAGACATCATGTTACATATGCTCAAGGTTTTACACAACCAAAAATAATATATACAATGCTTCTTGATACTCTATTACAATTTAAACTACAAATTAAACAAAGTGTAGCCATTTAGTGTTCTTGGCTTGCATTTCATTGGCCTTGGGCACCACCTAGACATTTTAAGCATGAGAGGGAAAGGGGAGTGAGATTCTAAGAATCTTAATAGCTCACACACCCATTCACACCACATTCAAGGTATACATACATCAAATATAGGAATATGCAAGCATAAACTATGCAATAAATCCCATTTCATGCCATATCAACATGTCAATACCACTTTCATGCTCTAAGAATTTTTGGTTTAGCCTCACCCCATTTCTAGCACTTTTGGATTTGCCTTACTCTTGGCCTAGGGACTTTTGACTTAGCCTCACCCATTCAAGGGGCTTTTAGCATTATCTCACCCATGCCATGAGACTTTTAGCATCTCTTCACCTTCATCAAGCGACTTTTGACATCACCTTACCCTTATGAGCTCTTTCCATAATCAATAACATTCAAGACAACACTTTGGTACCAATTAATCTCAAGACATCAAGTGGCATGCTCTCAAATCACAAGAGCATATACAAGCACACAACATATACATATGCACACAAGAATACAAGAGAATGAGGTGGAGAGCTATCTTTTAATTTATGCAAGCTTACTTTGCCAATTCCTTTCCCTCCTTGGTCTCACAAGAGCACTTAGGTGGAGTAGGGTTCTCTTGACCTAGACATCACAAACATCACACAATTACACACTTGAAGCAATCCAAGACACTAGGTTCACTCTTAAACACATATTTGGTTCCATAATGGGCATATTGGTTCCATAAATGGTCTATTAAAGCAACTCATATCATCCAAGTTCTAGGTTCCATTCTCTTGTTATTTCTAGACTTCTTGGGCTCATTTAAGATCCTTGGAGCCATCACATATTCAATTGCACCATTGGAAGACCAAGTTACTTCATAAGGCACCATTATGGACACCATTGTCTCATCTCCCAACCCATGGCTCCTAAATTTTTTCTAATGGTTCCTCCTATCTTCTAACATCATATGGAGTCCCAAACAAAGGCTAGAATAAATTAAAACACTTCCTAACCTTATGAATCCTCCTTGGCCGAGACAAGCACATAATTGGGTTTCTTGGAGTTTCAAAATTTTCCTTGATGGGAGAGCCACTTGGGAAGGTTTCTAGGGGTTTTAGGAGCTCAAGAAAACATTCAAATAGCCAAGGAATTACTCACACAAAATCAGATTTTACAAAACCTCCAAGAACACCACACTTTTCTAACTTGATTTCCTTTAGTTTTTCTTAGAATTTCTTGCCATATTCTTAATCCTTGCACTCTTTTTCCTAGGTTTCTCCCTTAGTTCTGCCCAAAATTCATCTCCTTCTATCCCCCCTAGGCTGGCCAAAACTACCATAAAGAGGAGCAACCAAGATGAAGCATCAAGAATGGAAAAATACCTTAGTTTCAAGCTTGTTTTGAAAGCTTTTCTTCCTTGGTTCTCTTCTCCTTGGCAAATTCAAATTTTCCCCCTTAGGTCTGGACCAAAAAGAAAACCAAATCATTCAAAAAATTCATGGAAAGAAAGGAGGAAGAGAGGAGAACAAAATTGGAGAAAGATGAAGCAAAAAAATCCATGAAATTACCTAGTTTCTCCTTAGTTTTCGTCCTCTTTTTCTCCTCCTTCTTGTGTGCCTAAGAGAGCAGAATAACTTCTGTATTTTGGGCAGAAAATTTTGTGCTCAATAAAAGGACATTCTAGAAGCTTTTATTTTCAATTTTACCCTTTCGTAATAGCAATTTCATTTCAGCTTCGTTTTAGCTCCTTTTTAGAACCATCTTTTCCATTATAAAATTTGGGTTCCCAATTTAATAAAATGCCTTTGAAATCACTCAATTTGAGACTAAAACCTTATCGAACAAACTGATCAAAGTTTGGGTTAACTGACGTTAAAAAACATACACCGGAGGGGCTTTACCAGAGGCTTTACCAATCCCGAGGTTTCATATAGTTTTTGGGGCCTCTGAGAATCTTGAGCAACTCAAAACTTTCATTTAAAGAGCCCTCCTAGGTATTTTTCTAAAATTACACTTATTTACGAAAATGCCACTGGCCTTTTGACAAATTTTTTAAATCATTTCGACCCCAATTTCTGAGCAACTCAAGGCTCAAATCCTCATTTTCTATTATTTAAAATTTTATCCAAATTTTATTTGGCCTTGAATCACTCATCTCAGAGGGCTTGCTTTTCAAACTGACCCGTTTCGATGTTTTTACAACGTACCGGGCGTTACAAAGGTTAAACTAAAAGCCCTTAGATGTTGGGTGAGATTAAGTCAAAAGTCCTTAGAACATGAATTTACTCTTACTTGAGTAATAAGACCTTTAGAGTATGGATTTACTCTCTTAGTTATGGTTTAGCTATGATTACATAACATGCATGTTTGCTTCCATATTCTTGAGTGAGCCATATGTGTGTTTGAATATTGGATTAGCTATTAGGATTTTTTGAACCTAACTTTTTCTTATCTCCATCAGCTATAGCCAAGTGAGAAGCAAAGCAAAGGCAAGGATATGTAAAACACTTATAAAAGGCTGTTATGTAAAGAATTTGGCTTAGAATATGACATTGTATAAATATTTATGTAAACCCCTGGTTTAATGCAATGCAATGCAAACACATTTAAAAGGGTTAGACCCTTGTTATATGAACATTGAATGTATGAATGACATGATAAAACATGTTTTGATATATGAGGTTTCATAAGGTTTATATGTATATTTGCATAGAGGATAGTGATTTTTAATTGTAAGGAAAATTTCTTGGTGAATCAATGCTACATAATGCAAATAAGGATTGAAATTTGCTCAAAGTGGGAAATGACACTTTAGAGCTCATTTGGTACCGTTTGAAATCAAAATTTTGACTCTTTGAACCATAAAATATTCTTATACTCATGATAATTATAATGATTAAATTTGGGGTTGACATTGGACAAACAATTAAGGGACATTTAGAACTTTCTACAGAGTTAAAGATAATAATTTTTAAAACTCTATAAATTGTTTGGTAAATTTTGGAAGTTGGCCTTAAAAAATTGTCAAGTGTAGTTACTATTTATACTAATCTAGTCTTGGATTTCATGCTTTTTGAAGGACCAAATGGATTTATTTTAATTTGAAATTTCACAATAGAAAGTTCACATTATAAACTTTCTAAAGATACCTAATTTGCATTAATTAGAGTTGTGTAGCTCATATTATGATTTTTTGAAATTTGGACTTAATTATATGTTCTATGGCCAATTTGAGGAAATGATCATTTTGATGAGTCTCAGCTCCATATATATGTTATTTTGATTGCAACTAATTGGTTATATGTGAGTTTATAAGATGAAATGGTGAAAATCTATATTTAAGTATTTTGGAGCCATTTGGTACTTTTAGTAACCAAAATTTTTGTTGTTAAAAGTTTAGTTACCATAATTTTGCCATGAATAGACTTATATAAATAAAGAGAATATGTAATATATTATGGTATGTACATTTGCTTATAGTGACTTTCCTACTTTGACACTAATCAACTTAATGATATAGACATATCTCATTTAGTTAAATTCATTTAATTCTTTATTAATATGTTCTTTTTAGAGATGCATGTTTACTGGAAAGATGCTTAATTAAAAAAATTCATTAATCAACTTAATAATATGAAAGAGTTTCTCTTCTTCTTTTTTTCCTCCTCTTCTCTTGTATCAATTTCTCTATAGGTGATTTAGACTTTTAAGCTTGTTAATCTATTAAGTCTTTTTATATTTTTTTCTTTTCAATTTTTTGTCAAGACAACTTTTTGAAAAATCTTGATATTGGTATAAAATGATAAAATACTATATATACTTATGAGTGTGTAGATCAGCACTAATTATTATCATTTTATAGAAGTTTAACTTTCTAAAAAGTACTTGAATGATTTTAGTCTTATTGTTGAACAATACCCTTTCTTTGTCTTTGTACATTCTTTTTATTTGTGTTTTTTAGCAAGGTAAATTATCTCTTGAAAATATGAGTTTTCTTCTAATTTAAGTAAATGAAGTCAATATCCAATCTTTAAACAATTGATCTTATTATAGATTAAAATTAAGTTGATGACTAAAAATGGCTTAATTCTCTTTTAATTATGTATCTTAAACAAACAAGCACTTTCTTTTGGCCTTTAATAAATGTGCACTTAGTAGTTTAAAGTATGTCCTGTGTCATATATGTGATTATAATGTTTGCATCTATTTTAATCTTTGTCCATAAGAATTTGTATGTTAGTATAATAACTAGTGGCAATTAAAAATCTAAGTTATGTGACTAACATTATAAACATGTTTGGAGGAATTCAAGACATGCATTTGAAAAGTAGCTATTTTATTTCCCTAAGTCCATTCAAAATCAACATTTTGGGAACCTATCTTTTTCCTTTTACAGCACATATAATCCATGTGAGACTTAACTTTTAATTCTTTTATAAGACTATGCTTGAACTTTAACCAGATTTAAATAAATGTTGAATTAAATGCTATCTAATATTAATGATGTTAAACATGTAAAACTATATTTTTAAAATCCTTCAAAAATGTATTCTTAGAAGTTGTTACAAAACAATCTTTTTTCAGCCAAAACATACTTTTGTAATAACTTGAAAAAGAACTTTAATTTTAATTAGGTCCCTATTAGTCAAGAAATGAAGTATAAAAATAAAAATAATGCCTATTAATATAAAATAAATTATTTTTGGTTATTAAAAGACTAAATAATTTTTTTAGATTAATTTTGGAGCTTATAAAATTTTCTAAGGACTTTTCTAATTATCTTAGATACCTAATGAAAGCACATCAAACTTTCTATGGGTAAAAGTGCAATGTGAGCTAAAAGATATTTCAATGTTTCTCCAACTCTCTCTCTCCCTACCTTTTTCTGTATGCTTTTTCTTATTTTCCTTATCTCTTCATTGCTATTTTGTGTTTCTTCCTTAGCTAGGATATACACTCCTTCATCTTTCAATTTTTTCTTCACTTTTTGTTCACTTCTAGTTGTGCAACCAACCGCCGTTAGCTCAACGTTTTGGCATGCTTCATTGTTGGCGTTGCTTCCTATAGTTGCAACTCCATTTTCTTCATCTCCTTCCTTTTTTTCTTTCACTCTTTAGTTGTGGTATGGGTTATTCAATGAAGGTTTTGTGAAGGTGACTTCTCACTTGTTTCTTTACCTTCTCCTCTTCATCTTTTTCCCTATTCTTCAATCATTATTAAAGCTTGATTGTTTTTGTAGCTCTTCTCCCTTCATTATGCCATAAGTGAGCCTTAAATTTGAAGTTCCTTGAATTACATCTTTAAAGTGTGAATTAACACTTCTATTTTCTTCCTTCAAGCTTTATTAAGTATGTTTTAAGCTTAGTTTAAATTATAAAAGCTTAGATTGGAAAACTTAAATTTAGGTTTTGCATTTGAGATAGTAAAATATATAAAAATTTAGGCATTTATGTTTTTGGGAGCATTTTAAGATATATACAAATAATTGTGGACGCTAGTTGAGTAGTCAAAATATTTAATTTATATTGGTTATAATTTTAGATGATACCGGAAAGGCTCCTTCAACTGAAGTTCAACTTTGAGCAATAGGAAATAAGGATGTCTACTATTAGTCCTGATCAATGATTATATAAATAATAAAGTGCCACTTTTATTTTATTTCATGTTATATTTCTATAACACAAAATTTGTTTTATAATTTATATGCTTTGTGTCTTTGGGGACACCAAATTTGTGTTTTCAAAACTTCAAATCAAGTGTTGTGATACAAATATAAGTATATATTCATATTGATTTGAGAATATTGATGTGTTTATATATATATATACATATTTGTAAGAGAAGTATTTGTGTTGTTTTGATATTCTATATTTTATGGTGACTTTATTAATAGGTAATTCATTTTTATTTTTATTTTTTTCTCTTGATTTATTATTTTAATTTTTAATTATCTAAATGCCATTTTAGTAAATTTTATTTTCTACTTCTATTTTTTTTAAATAACTTGTTAGATAGGAATCTAGTTAGGATCCTGTAACCATTAGCAGAGGTAATGCTATACTTATATTTTATTGATGTTTTTTCCCTTTGCGCACTTTGTTGTTATGCGCTCACTATAATAATTTATATTTTGTAAACCAATATAGTCCCTAAATAACAGATTGAATTAATTAAAAAAGGGCCACATTGAAAGAAAGGGTCAATTAAAACTAAAATAAATAGATACGAACTTAACCGACAGAAATTTAAAGATTTAGATAACATGAGAATTGACTTGAAAAATAAACATCCCTCAATATAATACTATGAAATAAGGTTAGTAAATTAACTAAATGAGATTAGTTTGATTAAATCCTTAATTGTGTATGATTTAGGATTTCAGTTGACCATAATTTTAACTAGACCTTTTTAAATTGTTTTAAGTCCCTGTAACCTCAAAACAAATATTTTTAATGAAGAGTAAAGTCTATATTTTATTGTAAAGTTGTTGGTTTTTGAATATAAGATGAAATAAGCTTAAACAATGAAATTAAAGTATAAGGGCAAAATTAGAATTTTGAAGAGTTATAAAACCTTAGCTATATGTGTGTGTGTGTGTGACACCACTCCTCTTCTCCTCTTCCTAGCGGACTTAAGCAACCCCCAAACCCTTATCTATGGTGGCATGAAGAAGGAAGAAGAAGCAAGGGAAGAAAGCCACATATAGGTGAGCAAACATGGTGAATTTGAATATGATGTTTTTACAACCTTTTTCCTACTCATTTTCCTCTTTCTCATGGTGGTTTCAGTTTTTTAAAAGAGTGAGTTTTGTGGCTAAACTCTTGGATGAAGAAGCTCCTTTAAGGAAACCGATTGCACCAAAATATTCTTCATTAAGAGTACATTCAAATGAAGTATGATTTAGGCTAAGAAAACTTTGTATACATGAAACCTTAATCCATCATCATTTCGGCCAAGATAGAGGCTAAAGTAAGGGAATATATGTTTAATGAAAATGTGGTGAACATAAGGGTTTTGAAAGGTAAAGATTAAAAATATGTAAATAGATTTGGCAAAGAACCTAAAGAATGACATAGGGCTCACCTAGGGTTTGGTTTTGGCCATGAGAGATTCAAAACTGTACGAAAATTAATTAATCCCTCTAATATCCTAATTAAGTTAAAAATGAAGTACAAATACCTTAAAGCCTTGAAATTCCTTAAGAATTTAACAAAAATTCCAAGATGGTGCTTATGGAAGGTGTGACAACCCTACCTTTCTATCATTGTAACTATGGTTAAATATACGATTAATCATTAATTATCAAGGTTTGGAGTTGTTACAATTCATCACTTTATGAAAATATGGAGAAATTTGAACCTTGATGTTAGGGTCATCACCATACCACCCTAAACAAAACCAAAATTTGCATAAAAGAAATCCTACTACCGTAAGGGGTTTATGATTCATCCGTCCATCAGTTTCAATACCCAATAACCTCTCACAAGTGTTCCTATATCATTTCTTACCATTACCATTGAAGAAATTGGGGTTTCTAGGCTCAAAGTAAGAATTTAGGGACTTGTGCCACGGCCAGCCTTCATGGTGCCGTGGCGGGAATGCCTCCTGGAACTACTTTTCTCAACCCCACGATTCTCACCTCAGCGCAATATATTTGCGCCTCGGCAAGTTTCATTTTGTCAGCTCTACCTCAGCGCAATATATTTGCGCCTCGGCGCATTTCCATTATGTTAGCTCCGCCTCGGCACAATATATTTGCGCCTCAGTGCATTTTTATTCTGTCAGCTTTTAGGCAATTTTTCCCACTTTGCGCCGCAGCGCGATTTATCAGGTCGCGGCGCTCCTCGCCATTGTCACTCCCTAGGCCAATTTTCTTCTTTTGCGCTGCGACGGGATTGGTTATGCCGCCGCGCCCTTTGGCTTTGTCTCTCATTTGGCCGCGGCGAGACTCCCTCCTGTGACTACATTACTCAAATTTCGTCCCACACACTCTAACCCTCATCCTAGGAGCACTTTAGGACCACTCTCTCTCATTTTATATGACTCAAATAGTACTTATCTATCCTATTTACCCATCAATCCCTCCATTACCATTGCAAAACTTAGATACTATTTCCTACTTGCCCAACTAACTTATATCAGCAAATTCAAGAATAAATGACAACAAATGTATCATGGTCACAAGGTGCATAGGGTCAATGCTTAATGTTCATATAAAATCGAATCACTTATCCATTATTAGCTAATTACAATCAAAATGTTCAATCCCATGATAATCAAATTACATATACAATCCCTATACTTGGCAACTCATGATGCAATGCAGCAATGATACAAAACTAGCAATTTAGTTACAATACATTTGTCAAAGCTCCTAAATCGATGTGCTACCAAACCATTTAGCAAACTCCCATTAATTTTCTCCTTGCCACTAAGAGGTCTGGTCCCTGAAAATGTTAGCCCATAATGGGGTGAGATATACAATCTCAGTAACAAAAGGGTAGATTCCATATATATGTACAAGTTAATCAATCCAATGCAATTTCATGTCATCAATACCAGAATCATCAATTCAATTTGCAAATGAACTAGTTGAACTACAAATAACTACTGTCCCATACCAGCAGTCATACATAACATGTTAATGGCCAATAACACCGGCAATGGTCCGCCCACGGCACTAACTCCCCAATGAGCACAATCAGGGCTCAGTGCATCTGGGGTCTGATCACAACCCGGTGCCTGATCAAAGCATATGCACGGGTGGCAGCCGCACCACAGCTCCACCATGGATTCACAAGGTCCAATCACAATAACAATTCAAGTAGTCAACCAATCATTTAACATTTCAAAGTCATATATGTGCAAACAATATCAATCAACATGAACATATACATGGAAGTGGAAAATAACCCTAGTTACCTCAATAAAGCCAATTACTCTTCCCCTAGCTACCATAATAATCCAAATGCACACCAAGCCTGTAACAAGCATAATTATCATCATTTTTAATCACAATCAAATATCCAAAGAGTTGAACTACTAATGATAGACTAGAGGTTACTCACCTAATTACCAAGGAATTTAATTTCGGATTCTAACTTTCCCACACTAGAAATTGCCATAGTTCACTCCAATTTCTGGGTAATTTCACATGAAACTAAAGCCCATATCATAGGTCAACTATAGGGGTCTCAAACTAACAAAAGATGCATCAAAATGGGAAGGATATACTCACTTAACAACAGCCATAGCCTCACCTTTGAAAATCCACCATGGACTCACCAAAATTCGTATTTCAATCATCAAGCCCAGAAAATTGAGTTTTCCACCATTATCTCCTTGTAATTTCACACAATAACAGAACTCATTATGATAATACATCCTTAGGGGCATTTTCTAGCAATGTGATACACAAAATGGAAGGGAAAAGCTTACCTAATCCTCCCTCTAACCTCCAAGTCTGAAAATCTTGCAAGGAATCACCCAACACCAAATTTCAGATTTGAGAAGAAGATGAAAATGCTCAAACCCGGAAATTAATCGGACCAAAATGAAGAGGAGGATGAGAGTGTCAAGTTATATATAACTCACCTTGGCTAAATCATCCTCTAGGAGTCAAAAATGGAGCTCTCATGTTGGTAGAACCCTAGCCTCCCTTAAACCTCTGAATTTTCTCCCTTGCCTCTTGTGTTTTCTGCTCAATGGGGAGGGAGGCTGTTGAACCTTTAGGGTTTTTAATGAAAAATGGGTTGACCCATCAGCCCAAGGTCCAATTGGGCTTATTATTTTATGTGGGCTGGTACTAGATGAAATGGGCTGCAGAAAACTTAATTCTATAAGTGGGATGTGTTGACCCAATGGCCCAATTCCTTGTGGGTTCATATTTTCATTCTTGTTGGGCCTTATTTCATAAGTTGGGTTGCAGAAATTTGATGGGTTAGGCCAAGTTGCAAGAGTCAATCTAACTTGGGTCTGCATAATGTGTGTTGGGCTAACTATAAGGGCTCATGTAAATTGGGTCTTGGGCCTCCATTCCACTAAATCAAATTGGGTCTTGGATCTCTCTTGGCCTAAATCTCATGATAAGGAGTTGGGCTTGCCCCTAAAATCATTAGGCCTCCATAAATCCTTACCCATGGCTTATTCAAATAAATTTTTGGGCTCAAATTAGATTTTAATCTAATCGAAATCTTAAACCCATATTAATAATTTATTTCTCTAAAATCCTCATCCACTTAACTTGCCCAATCATCCTATATTAATTATTCCTAATTAATCTAAATCCATGATTAACACCTTAATTAATTTTTAGAGTGTTACAGAAGGTGTCTCGGCTAAGTGATAGTTTAGGTACCTAGGGAATTGTTTCATTAATTTAAAAGTTATGAGTGGTTTAGATATGAATTATAATCACTAATGAAGCCATTGGAATGAATTTAGGAACTTTATTTTTGGAAATGAAAAATTAGGGTTTAAAGATACTTAATAGGACCATATAGCTCTACATAGGTTTAATTATGTTTTTTATGGCCTTAATGAGTTCTATTGGAATGAATTTAGGAACTTTATTTTTGGAAATGAAAAATTAGGGTTTAAAGATACTTAATAGGACCATATAGCTCTACGTAGGTTTAATTATGTTTTTTATGGCCCTAATGAGTTCTATTAAAGTTATAATGATCATAGATGGGTGAGATTTTGAAATCTAAAAGTTAAATTCTAAAAGTTACTTCTTAGGGCATTCAAAATGACCTAAAGTTATACTTTAGGACTTGATTAGCACATATAAGGTAACAGGAGATTAAATATAACTTAATTGATTATTTTATACTTTATTTGATATGTTTAGGTCAAACAAGTAAGAGCATATCAAAGTGTGTATGTGAGGCTATAAAGCCAAAGAGAGGAGACAAAGGGAATTAGTTGATTTGGCTTAAAAAGGTAGTGTTTCCTTTATTCTTTTATATGTGTTGTTAGTTTGTTTGAGTTCTTGGTTGCTTGTGTGTATTGTTTGCAATTATGTGACTTGTTAATTGTTTAAATATAATATGCAATTGCATAGTGCATTTGTAATTGAGGTGGCTTTTTTATGGGTGAGGCTATATTGAAAGTCCCTTTATATTAGGTGAAATTAGGCCAAAAGTCCCTAAATATGAATGAGTTTAAACTAAAAGTTCCTAAATATTAGGTAAGATTAAATCAAAAGTCCATAGAGCATGAATTTACTTTAATTAAGCCATGAGATCCTTGGAGCATAGATTATAATTTGGCTATGATTGCATGACATGTATGCTTACTTCCATATGCTTGAGTGAACCATATATGTATTTGAATGTTGGATTAGCTAGTACGATTCTTTGAATGTCATATTTCTCTAACTCCACTAACTATGGGCAAGTGATATACAAAGTAAGGATGAGGAAGAGCAAAATGGTTAGAAAAGTTTATTATATCAAGAGATTGGTCTAGACTATGATATTGTATAAATATTTATGTAAACCTACATTTTGATGTATCAAAATGCAAACATGTTCAAAAGTGCTAGACTATGATATAAAGATCATTTAATGTATGAATGACATGATAGAACAAGATTTAGCATATGAAGTTCCTTGATGTTCATGTGTATTCTTCAATGTGAAATAGTGATTTTTAGTTGCAAGGCAAATCTTTCATGATGGATCAATCATATATGATGCATTTTATGGATTAAAATTTGCTTATAATGAAAATTGATATTTTAGAACTCATTTGGTATCATTTGGAATTAAGATTTTAACCATTTGAGCCATAAAATGTCTCTTTATCCTTGGTAGTCTTAATAATCAAATTTGAGACTAAAATTTGGCAAGTAATTAAAGAACATTTAAAGCTTTTTATAGAGCTAAAGATAATAATTTTTTGAATTCTATAGAACATTTGGTGAATTTTCAAAGTTGGCCCCCAAAAAGTTGTCAAGTGTAATTACTATTCATACTAGTCTGGTCTTACATTTTGTGCCTTTTGGGGAAACAAATAGGTTTATTTTGATTTGAAATTTTTATAGTAAAGAGTTCACATCATAAACTTTTAAAAGACATCTAATTTGCATTAATCGAAGTTATGAACTCAAGTCATAAATTTTTAAAATTTGGACCTCAATAAATGTTTCATGGCAAGTTTGAGCAAAAGGTCTTCTTTATGTGTATAATTCCTTTATACATGTTATCTTAGATGTAACAAATTAATTATACATAAATTTGTGAGATGAAATGATGAAGATTCATAATTGAGCATTTTGGAATCATTTGGTACTTTTAGTAACTAAGATTTTTGCTGTAAAAAGTTTGGTTTCCACAATTTTCACCATAAATGAACTTATATAGATAAAGAGAATATGTAAAATATTATGGTGTAACACTCATTAAGTTAGTGGTAGGCTTTTTTTCTTTTATTATTTTACAAATTAGCAGGTATGAGAGTGAAGTAATTTGGGAGCTTATGTGCTACCAAATATATAGAGTATGTGATCAACTTCATGCAATGGTGTTAGACTCTTTGATGTGATGGCATACAGGTGTGAAAGTATTTTGGGAATGATATATGTTGTGTCTTTTATAGGGCTTGTTATGGCCACTTTGAATGTGTGCATATATTGTTCATATTTTCCTAGTAAAGCATTTTATTGGAGTAACTTGTTATTACTAGTACTAATGCTAGATTGGACTGTTGCTCAGGTTGGAATGTCCAGTTTAGGGGAAGTGCTGCCAGATTTCTGACAACCCCAATTGAACTATTTGAATAAATGCATATTTCTAAAACATGTGGGTTAGATGTGCTAGCTTAAATATATGATATTATAGTTAAGTTTGAATTCTTAAGGTTTGTTAGGTTAAGCTAATCATAAGATTAATTTAGTCTATACCTTGGTCATGGCTCAGAAATTGGGTCATGACAAAGTTAGTATCAGAGCCATAGTTTGTTTAGGTCTTAGTAGCCACAAGATTGGGAAGTATTAGAATCTTGTGTGTAATTATATACTTGGCCAACACACTTTACATATAAGAGGCTATTATGGCCAAATGCTAGTCATGGAATCTTATGTCATAGTCTATGCACAATTTATATTTAATTTTTAAGTTCTTTTTGAAATTATCAATTGTATGTATATTACTCTTATTTTAAGTAAAGATGTCGCTAAGAAAGAGGACGGTGCCTAAGAGGCAGAAGGCATAGTAATGGTAGAGGTTGTGGACGTGGCAGTGGTTGTAGACCTAGAAATGATCAAAGAGCTAAAGTCGTTGACATGACAAGTGTAACAGCCAAGAAAAAGAGAAAAGAAAAGGAAAAGAGAAAGCTGGAAAATTTTCGAAGAGCTGAGAATTTTCTAAGTCTTCTCGCCATAGCGAGAAATGGCCTCGCCATAGCGAGAATGCCCCCTCACCGTAGCGAATATGCTCCTAGCTATAGCGAGTGCGGCATTCCATACAAAAACCAGGGAGTTGCTCGCCGTAGCAACGCCATAGCGAAGGCAGAGGTCTGGAATAGACCCGAGCTCGCCGTAGCGATGCCATAGTGAAGGCAAAGGTCTGGAACAGACACGAGCTCGCCGTAGCGAGGGCAATGGCTCGCTATAGCAAGAGCGGTCCAGAAAAGCGAGAAAAAGAGAATGTGACTTTTTAAAAGCTTTCAAATCTCTTCTTTCTTCTTCTAACCGACTCAAGCTCGCTTTAGGAGAGAGAAAAGGGCGGAGGAGAGAGAGAGAGAGAAGCTGAGGAGAAGAAGAAAGGACAAGAAAGGTAAGGATTCTCACGGCTTCCTCTTAGTATGTTGCCCTTCTCCCCTTTCCTCCTCTTTCCTACGGTTTAGATAGCAAAAATGGTCAGGTCTTGAGGTTGGTTCAGAAGAGAGAGAGTGGGAAATCACTCTTGAGAGAGGTTAGAAGTATATAGTCTTCTCTTTCTTGCTTTCCCCCTTTCTTAAGAGCTTAAGAGTTGAGAAAAGAAAGAGAATAGCTAATGGGCTCTAGTGAGAGGAAAAAAACCTAGGTTGAGAAGCTCAGTAGAGTTGATTAGAAGTAATCCCTAGCTTAAGAATCAAGTATTAAGGAATTAATTCTATGCTTTTTGTGTGGTTAGGCTCAAGAGAAGCTCCCCCATCTAGAAGTGGTTGTGAAACCAACAAGGGAGGAGATAAATTGAAGAGAAAGTTGTGATTAGCTAACAAGGTAGTTCTCTCTACCTTCTCTCATGCATAATTGTGTGTTTACATTGTCTTGCTTGTGTGTATGAATGATATGAGCTATGAGAAGTGTGTTAGCATGATGGTATGATATGAATTGAAATGATGATCTATGTGATTTGTTTTGGTTTGCTTGAGGAAATGGAAAAGCCAATAACCCTATAGCCAAGGTGAGGATGAGCCAAACCCCCAAGTTGGTTGAGACAAGAGTAAAAGGTCTCCCAAAAGAGAGGTTGACTCCCAAAGAGTAAGGGTTGAGTCTAAGGACCTCTAAAGAATGGGTAAGACAAATCCAAAAGCCACAAGGGAATGGGTGAGGCTAATCCATGTACTTAGCAAGCTTCTAAATGTTATGTGTGGCCTACTCACATGTTGAGAATGTTTTTTCTTTATGCATGGCCAATTCATATGTTTTAAATGTTTTCATCATGGTTTTATATGCTAACATGCCATACATGCATAATGAGACTTGTTGCATGCGATATATGTATGATTATATGAGAGTTGAACTATTGAGATTCTCTGAATCTCACCCTCCCTCTCCACCATCCAACCATGCTAGGTGGACCAAGTGAGGCTAGAGATGGGAACCACCACCAAGCATGAGGCTAGGGAAGCTAAGGAAGAATTGTACAAAGGGACTTTTTGCAATATGTTGTATATGAGAATTATATATGTAAATTGATAATGATATAAATGACGTAGTCCCTAAGAGTATTTGTAAGATAATGTATGTATGAATGATGAATGTATGAGAATGAAGTCTATGATGAATGAAGATGCATGTTTTAATGTGAGATGCTTAACTTCAGCATAGGCTATATGGGTGCATAAGTGGGCATGGTATAGTGAGTTTTTCCAATCTAAGTTACTAGACACTTGAGACATGATTGATGGCCCCTAGAGATGCTTTCTCATGTGCTCAAAGAGTCATAGAAGTAGAAAAACCAAGATTTGACCCTATGAACCCCACTTTTGGCCAAGAAAGGGCCTTCTTGCACATGATGTCATAGATTAGCCATATGACCTCTTCTTGTTATGAGATTTGACATGTAGCTAGATTATGTTTAGAGCTTTCTGGGAAGCTAGAGTTCATGTCATTTAGAGGTCTATAGCATTTTCTATGATTTTTCAAAGTTGACATCAGAAAATCGGATTTCAGAAGACACTGTTCATTTGGTCATCTTGAGAAACGTGTCATCCGAGGGGCAAACGTAGTCCAATGGCTACGAAATTTTATACACAGAAACTAGATGGTCACAGTGACTTGTAGGAACTAGAATCACCTCATTTAGAGATCTAGAGAGGAAGTTATGCAATTTCGAAGTTCCTGCCCAGAATCAGACACCCAACCAGACCCGAAGTACTATTTCATCGGTTTTCGGGAAATTGGCTTAGTGAACTGATCTGGAGATATTTTTCTCCTCTAGCTAACATCCACATATTTCCATAGAGATATAGTTTATAAGCATTGGATTTTTTTGGAATTAGTTAGACATTTTCAAAGTCCATATCAGTAAATTGTGACAGCAAAGAAGCCCCCTCTAACCAGTGAACAATTTTGATGTCAAACGCAGAGTACGTGAGATATTGAGACTTCTAATATTTTTAGCATGAAGTAGACATCTCAAGCTTTCTAGAATGACCTAGATCATGCAGTTACAATTTTTTCACATTTAGTTATGGATTTTCAAACTTAGCCCAGAAATGAAGCAAAATCTGCCAAGAACGAAAATGCATGTCTCCAATCCCTTTTTTGCTTTCCATGAGTTCAAAGCATATAGTTGGGATTGACATAAGTCTCAATAGTGCAATTGAGCATGAGGATGCCTAGAGAGAGTTCAACCGGTCCATGTTACTTCTAAGTGGATCTCTACCCATACAATATGCCTTAGAGAAAGAGCACCAAGGTAGAGAAATCATCTCCCTTGTAAGCTTAGCATGAGTATATGAATATGTGGGCATGATGGGTATGAGCTAAAGGTTAAGGTGTTACAACAAGGGTTGAGGTGCTTGAGGCTAAGCAAGCCAATTTGGCATTAGCCAATATTATAGTTGGGATGCATACAATGCAACAGACTATGATAGTAATGTTAGGTATGATGCTGTTGTTACTATAATAGTAGCAGCAACAATAAGAGCAAGAACAACATATAGATCTTAGGCCTGAATAAGAGCCTAGGCTAGAGAGGGAGTAGCCAACTCTATAAGAAAAAGGTAATAAGGTTCGATTGGTCAAATTTATGAAACTCAAGCATAGAAATAGGTGAAGACTTATAATACTTTTTGGATGAGATATGCCAACCTTACAGGGCACTAGGGTGTACATCTACGAGATTAGTCGAATTAGCAAAGTTTCATTTGGTGGGTATAGCTTAGACATGGTATGAGACCATAATGTAAGGAAGGCCACAAGATTTACCTCCTATAGGTTAGGGGGAGTTTTTAGAGTTACTTATGAAGAGGTTCCTCTCACAGATTGTCAAGGATATTAAAGCAAGGGAAATTGAACTTCTTAGACAAGTAGAAGGGATGATAGCTTTAGAATATGATATGATATTTACTCAAATGTTTAGATACACTCCACATCTAGTGGTTATTAAAGAAACACAGGTGAAATAGTTTATTAATAGTTTATTCATGGTCGTTTAGATTATTTATTTCAATCTATAGCAAAGACCCATTATGATTTATATGAAGATATTATTGAAAGTGCTAAACTATTTGAAGCTCATAGTAAAAAAAAGTAAGAAATTACAAGAGTCACATAAGCAACGATGCATTGAGATTAGTCGAGGTAGCCATCAAGGCTGAGGTAGTGGTAATACATCAAAAGAGATTAGGTAAGATATCAAAGCCATTAACAAGGCTCTCGACATCGAGGGGTTATAGTGGTCATCATCTAGCATGATACCGGTTAGTGGAAATGATCAGTCACATTCCTATCGGATCAACCATGATAGAAAGAGATCTTTTGGGACTTTTTCCCTTGTCCTACTTGTAAGAGAGTTCATACTAGAGTTTGTTTTGGACCAAAAAGAGTGTGTTATCAGTGTGGTCAATAAGGCTACCTTAGGAAAGACTATCCTACACTATCAACTCAATCATCCTTTAATCATGCATGAAACACTTCAGTGCTATTGTCTTCCTTGACAATTACAACACCTTTGAGGCAAATTGGGGGCTTTAGAGATTAAGGTTCTAGTAAGGCACGGTGAAGTGGTAAAGGGTTTAGAGGTAGAGGTTAGGGACAAGCTGGAAGAGGCTATGCCTGTGTTTTTGCTATAACATATGAGGATGCTTAGGCATCAAATGTAGTAATTGTAGGTATACTTTTAGTTTGCTCTTATGATGTAGGTGTTTTGTTTAACCCTAGGGCTACACATTCTTTTATATCCTCATTCTTTGCATTGCAATCTGGTAGAAATGCATCACCTCTAGATAAACCATTAACACACTTATAGGAGATGTAATCATAGCTGACCATTTGTATAGATCATGTGAAGTTTTAATGGGAGAAAATAGATTATCATCAACTTAATAGTCCTCGATATAATGGATTTTGATGTGATTTTAGGCATAGATTTGCTGTCTTTTTATCATGCTATACTTGATTGTTATAATAAAGTGGTGAAATTTGAGTTGCTAGAAAAAGGAACAATTACCTTTTTAGGATGATTAAAGCTTAGCACCTACTAATTTGATTTTTCCTTTAGGTGCTAAAATGCTTTTAAGAAAGAGGTGTAAAGGTTATCTAACAACAATTAGAGACACACGAGTGATAGAAGTAAATCTAGAATAAGTACTTATGGTATGTGAATTCTTTAATGTTTTTTCCAAAAGAGTTGCCATGTTTACCACTAGATAGAGAGATTGAGTTCTATATAGATTTGGTCTCTGACACTTTGCTTGTATCTATGCTCCTATATCATATGGCTCTAACAAAACTTAAAGAGTTAAAAGAGTAATTGTAAGACCTTCTTGATAAAAGCTTCATACACCCTAGTTCTTCTCTTTGGGGTGCTCTAGTGTTATTTACAAAGAAGAAAGATGGCTCTATGTAGTTATGTATTGATTTTAGGCAATTGAATAAGGTAAACTATCTGTTGCCACAAATAGATGACTTGTTTGACCAACTTTAGGGGGCTTAATGTTTCTTTAAAATTGACTTGAGGTTTAAGTACCATTAATTGAAGATCAAGGGAGAAGATATTATGAAAATAGCCTTCAGGACTTATTGTTGGCATTACAAGTCCTTAGCCATGTCATTTGGGTTTACAAATACCCTAGTAGCTTTTATAGATTTGATTAATCAAGTCACCATACTCAGGGCACTTGGTAATTATCTTTATTGATGATATTTTTGTATACTTGAAGAATAGAAAGAAACATGAGTAATATTTACAAATAGCCTTACAAACTTTGAGAGAGCATTAGTTGTATGCTAAATTTTTTAAATAAGTTTTGGTTGGATAGTATGGCTTTCTTAGGATGCACAATGTCCAAGGTAAGGATTAGTATAGATATGAGGAAAATATAGGTAGCTCAGAATTGGCCCAGACCTATCACAGTGACTAAGATACATAATTTTCTTAGATTAGCAAGATACTAGCATAGATTTGTTAAAAATTTTTCCAAACTTACAACTCCTTTAACTAGGTTGACAAAGAAAGGTGTAAAATTTCAGTGATTAAATGCTTGTGAGTGTACTTTCTAGTAGTTGAAGGATTGTTTAACTTTTGCATTGTTGTTGGATTTCCATCTAGAAGTTGGGGCTATATAGTTTACTGTGATACTTTAAGAGTATGTTTAGGTTGTGTTTTAATGCAACATAGAAAGATGGTAGCTTATGCATCTAGGCAACTTAAGAAGCATAAGCAAAATTACCCCACCATGATCTAAAGATAGTCGTAGTGATCTTTGCTTTAAAAATATGGAGACATTACTTGTATGGCAAATGTAACATCTAATTTTTCGTAAAACATCGAAATAGGTCAGTTTTCAAAGCAAATCCCCTGAGATGAATGATTCAAGGCCAAATAAAATTTGGATAAAATTTTAAATAATAGAAAATAAGGATTTAAGCCTTGAGTTGCCTAGAAACCAGGGTCGGAGTGATTCAAAAAATTTGCCAAAAGGCCAGTGGTATTTTCGTAAATAAGTATAATTTTGGAAAAGCACCTAAGAGGGCTTTTTAAATGGAAATTTTGAGTTGCCTAGGGTTCTCAGAGGCCCCAAGAACCATAGAAAATTCTGAGACTGGTAAAGCCTCTTCGGTGTACTTTTTCCAATGTCGGTTGACCCAAACTTTGACCGGCTCATTCGGGGAGGTTTTAGCTCTGATTTGAGTGATTCCAAAGGCATTTTATTAAATTGAGAATCTAAATTTTATGATGAAAAATAAAATTCTCAAAAAGGAGCTAAAATGAAGCTAAACTGAAAATGCCATTACGAATGATGAAATTGGAAACAATTTTAAAAATGAAGCTTCTTTCTTCTTCTTTATATGCCATGTTCTTTCTCTCCTCTCTAAGATCGACTTGCTTTTGCCTATTTTCAGAGAAAAACTCTAGCTTCGTAGGTGCACAAAAAGAGGAAGATTTTGGAGAAAGAAATTCAAGAAAAAGGTAAGAAACTTTAAGTTCCATATCCTTCCTTCTTGAAACTTGCTCCTCTCCTCTCAAGTTTTCTTTCTATGGTTTTAATGGAGAGTTTGGTGCTATTTTGAGGGCAGAATAGAGGGGAAAATTTTGAAATTTGAGAAAGCAAGCCAAGCAAAGGAAGAGCCTTCTTGGAAGAGCTTGATTCAAGGTACTTTCCATGTAAGATGTTACTTCTTTTTCCTTAGTTCTTCTCCCATATTTAGGCCAAAACAGACCCAAGGAGAGGGAAGGGTTTTTATTCAAGAACCATCAAGAATGAGTGAGATTAAGTTAGAGGAAGATGGAAGATACCAAGAAATTCCAAGGAAATCCATGAAACTAGAAGTTGGAAAAGTGTAGAGCACTTAAGGGGATTGTAAAAATTGATTTAATCCATAAGTTCCCTTAGCTATTTAAGTATTTCCTTGACCTCCTACAACTCTTAACAACCTCCCTAAATGGTTCCCCCATCAAGGAAAAATCAAGAAGCCATTAAATCCCATTTATGCTCTAGTTTTAGCCAAGTAGGGATGGCATAGCTAGGGAGAGTTTTAAATTTTTGCAAGCCTATTTTTGAGTCATATACGATGAATGAATGTGAGGAGAAGCCTTGGAAAAAATTTAGGAAGCTTAGAGAATGAGTTAGTGCTTTAGGTTCCATATTGTAACCTAAAGAAGCAACATGATGTTAGGCCCTTTGTTTTAATAATGTGATGACTCCAAGAGGGTTAAAAGGAGTTAAGAATGATATTTAAAAGTAAAGAATGAGGCCTAGAAATCATTTGAGGGATGTTGCTTCATTAGGTGCCATTATGGACCATAATGGAACCTATAGAGCAATCTAGTGTTTCATTAAGTTATGTAGTCTTAGAATATGTTTCATGTTGGCTCCCATAAATTGTATCTAGGCCAAGGAAAACCATCTCCACCAATTTGTGGGTGTGTGGCTGAAAGAGGAGGCTTAAATCCTAAAGGAAAAGTGTGTGGTTGTACACAAGGTAGCTCTCTCCACCTTCTCTCATGCATAGATGTGTGTTTAGCTTGTTTTAGAATATGTATATGTGTATTTTCAAGTTATGAAAAGTATGCTAGCATGCCTTTATATGCCATGATTCTTGATGCCATGTTATGTTTTCAAATGACTACATGATGTTTGTATGAGTTTGTTGGAGTGTGCAGAGGTCAAGAACTCTTCTCTTTGGTGAGGATGAGCCAAGAACCCTTGAACTTGGTTGAGACAAAGTAAAGAGTCTCCCAAAAGTAAAGTGAGCTCCTAAGAGTATGGTTGAGTCCAAAGTGCTTCAAGAATGGGTAAGGCAAATCCAAAATTCATATGGAGAAGTGTGAGGCCAATCCAAATACTTAATGAGCTCTTGAATGTCTTGTATGATTTGTTTATATGCCAAGCTTGCTTTTCAAATGTTCATGATTTTCATTTTCTCCATGCATGCATTTGTAAGGCTTGCTTTATATATATTATGTATGATTGAAAGAGAGATAAGCTATTGAGATTCTTTGAATCTCATCCCTCATCTCCAATGATCTCACATACTAGGTGGACTAAATGGATGTGCTAATGGGAGCCAACAACACTGAAGGAAGAAGATTGACATCCATGTGTTTAGCATTTACTTTTGAAAGCTATAATGAATCATAATGATGTATATTATTGTTGTAGATGGCTTGTAACCCTTAAGACATTTGTAATTATGCTATTATATAATGTAGGAATGAAAGCATGTATTATGTGAATAATAGGTCATGAATTGAGTATGTATGGCGAAGGTAGCTTCATGAATAGCTTGATAGAAATGTGCATAAGTGTGAGTTAAATGGCCAAAATGAGATGCATGAGGTTTAGGACCATTTGGGTAGCTCACACAAGTCTTAAATGTACTTTTAGACTTGCCCAAAAGGTACCAAGACTAAGGGAAATCCATATGGCAACTTTGGTACCCTATATGGAGCCAAAATTGACCATAATGAAGCTCTATGTCACTTTTTGGCCAAATGAATTAGTCTTCACCTGAGATTTGGCATGCAATTTGTAACATCCGGTCCCTCCGTAAACGTGAGAAACGCAATGTTCGATTTCTCCATAAACGTCAGAAATAAGCCAAATATAAAAGGAAGTCCTCGAAATAGAAGGAAGTAGGGCCAACTAAAATTATGATAAAATTTTAAATATTAGAAAATGAGGATTTGAGGTTTGAGATGCCCAAAAACCAGAGCCAGAAGAGTTCAGAAAATTTGCCGAAGAAAGTAGAGGTATTTTTGTAATTTTTGAAAAATTTTGAAATCTCATAGGAGGGCTTTTTAAATAGAAAATTTGAGCTTTTCGTGGTTCTCAGAGGCCCTGAATACCATGAGAACCCCTAGAACAGTTGAAACCCCTCCGGTGAGCGATTTCGGCAAAGATTGACCAAGACTTTGACCGAACGGTTCGAAATAGTTTTAGATCCTTTTTGAGTGATTCCAAAGACAATTCTTATGATTAAGAGCCTAAGGAATATGATGGAAAAGACGGATTTCAAAAAGGAGTTAAAATGAGCCCAAATGAATAAAACTACAAAGAGGGACTAAATTACAAATTTTGAAAGTTGCTTAAATGAATCCCTAGCTTATAAAAAACGTCCCTCCTCTGCTCAGATCTCCTCACCCACTCTCTCACACATTAAAACAGAATTAAGAAGGGCTAAGAGTGGCACACAAGAGGGGAGGCCAAGGAAGGAAGAAGAAGCTTTGAAAAATGTAAGTTTTAGCCACTTTTTCCTACTCCTTGCCTTGTTAAACTTCTTCCCCTCTTCTTCCTCTTCCTTCTCATGGTTTTGGCATTTAATTTGGTGCTATTTTGAAGGCAGAACAGAGGTGGAATTTTCGGATTTAGTGAGGGGAGGCTAACCAAGTGAAGAACAAATCAAGAAAACTAAGAATCCAAGGTATTTTGCTACTTCCTAAGCTTAGGTCTCCTTGCTCCTCTTCTCTTCAATTTCTCCCCATGTAAGACCAGCCATGAGGGATTAAATTTCTGGCCAAACCAAGAATTAATCACATGAATTAGGGTGTGGGAATTTAGAATATGCAAAGGAAACCAAGTAAAAGCCATTGAATTTCAAGTTACCAAAGTGTAGGATTCTTGAAGAGTTTGTAAAATCTGTTTTATTCATGAATTTCCTAGGCTATGTAAGTGTTTGAATGAGCTCCTAAGACCTCTAAGAAGCCTCCCAAGTGTGTCTCCGATCAAGGAAAAATCAAGAAGGCCATGAACTCTTCTTCCCCCCATAGTCTCGGCCTAGGCAAGTTCCTATAGCTAAGGAGAGTTTTAAATTTTTCTAAGGCTATTCTTGAGTCATATATGATGAGTGAAGATGAGTAGAGGCCTTAGAAAAAATTTAAAACTCAAAGAAAGTGAATTGGTGCCATAGGTTCCATATTAGGACCTAAAGAAGCTAGGCCCTTTGTTTTAATGATGTGATGACTCCAAGAGATTTAAAAGAAGTCAAGAATCATAATTGAAAAGAAAGAATGAGGCCTAGAAGTCATTTGATAGGTGTTGCTTCATTAGGTGTGATTATGGACCATAATGGAGCCTATAGAGCAATCTAGTGTTGTATCAAGTGATGTAGCCTTAGAATATGTTTTATAGACTTAATTGGCTCCCATAAATTGTATCTAGGCCAAGAGACACTATTTCCACCAACTTGTGGGTGTGTGGCTAAAAGAGGAGGCTTGAAAGCTAAGGAAAAAGTGTGTGAAATTATGCAAGGTAGCTCTCTCCACCTTCTCTCATGCATGGATGTGTGTTTAGCTTGTTTTAGAATGTGTGTATGTGTATTTTCAAGCTAAGAAAAGTATGTTAGCATGCCTTTATATTCCATGATCCTTGATGACATGTTATGTTTTAAATGAATCTATGATGTTTGTATGAGTTTGCTTGAGTGAGGAGAGGTCAAGAACTCTTCCCTTTAGTGAGGATGAGCCAAAAACCCTTGAGTTTGGTTGAGACATAGCAAAGAGTCTCCCAAAAGAAAAGTGGGCTCCTAAGAGTATAGTTGAATCCAAAACTCTTAATGAATGGGTGAGGCAAGTCCAAAATCCATGAGGAGAAGTGTGAGGCCAATCCAAACACTTGGGGAACTCTTGAATGTCTTGTATGATTGATTCACATGCCAAGGTTGCTTTGAAAATGTCCATGACTTCTATTTTTCCATACATGCATTTGAAAAACTTGCTTTATACATATTATGTGTGATTGAATGGGAGATGAGCTATTGGGATTCTTTGAATCTCATTCCCTCCTCTCCAATGATCTAACATGCTAGGTGGACTAAGTAACTATGGTGAAGGGAGCCAACATCAATGAAGAAGGAAGAATGATAAGGCTATGTCTAGCTTTAGCCATTTTAGAACCATAATTGTGTTTCTTGATGTATATGTTGTTGTAAATGTACCATGACTCTTGAGACACATGTAAATATAATATTACATGATGTTTAAATGTATGAATATGATGTATGCTTCTAACCTACATTTTAAGCATGAGATGCCAAATTATGCAATATGAAAGTATGATGGAAGTGTGCATAAATGTGGGTTGAATGGCCAAAATGAGATGCATGAGGTTTGGGACCATTTGGACAGCTCACACAAGTCTTAAATGTACTTTTAGACTTGCCCAAAAGGTGCCAAGACCAAGGGAAATCCATTTGGCAATCTTGGTACCCAATATGGAGCTAAAATTGACCATAATGGAACCCTATGCCATTTTTTGGCCAAATGAGTTAGTCTTGCCCTGAAACTTGGCATATAATTAGGTCTCATTAAGAGCTTTTTGAGAAGCTAAAGATCATAATTTTCGGAGACTTAGAGAATATTTGATGAATTTTCAAAGTTGGGATTTTTCATGGATTCTGGTATGGGTACTGTTCATACTGGCAGTTTTGAATTATGTGTCACCCGATAGCTAAATGGTGTCCAATGCTTATGAAATTTTACATGCACAAACTAGAGGTCATAAAATTTCTGTGGCCACTGAGATCACCTCATTTGGAGGTCTGAGCAGTGATTTATGCATGTTTGAAGTTAACTATCAGCATCAGTAGTGCCCCATGAGTCCAGTTACTGTTCCATAGGGTCCAGCTGGCTAAACATATCGGTTTCATTCTGGAATTATTTTTAATATCAAGTTAACATTTGTAGATTTCCAGAATGACTAAATTTGTGTGATTTCAATTTTTATAGAATTAGTTATGAATTTCAGAAATTTGTATCAGTAAACTAAACCACAGCCCAGGCAGCCAGTAACTCTGAAGCTTTTTGGATGTCAAACGTCTTGTGTGATGAATTTTATGACCTCGGCGTATTTTTAGTGTGAAGTATACATCCTAAGGTTTCTAGAATGACCAAGATTGCATGTTCTTGATTTTTCTAGATTTAGTTATGATTTTCCAAAATTTGTGACAGAAAAGAGGAAATCCTGGCCGAAAATGCAAACGTGGATTTCATATGCTCCTTTGCTTTCTACAAGTTGTAGGCCAAATTTGATGATGGAAATGAGTTATATTCATGTATTTAAGTATGAGAAAGTGATAGATGCTTTCATATGGCCTACAGGACTCTGAAAGAAAAATTTTACCTGTAGAGAAATGCATTTTTATTCATAACTCTCTATGCCACTATATTGTTTCCATAGAACAAATATAAGATGAGGCATGAGAATTGTATGAATTGAGTCCTAGAAGTATGGTGTTACACAATTAGGTCTCATTAAGAGCTTTTTGGAAAGCTAAAGATCATAATTTTTGGAGGTCTACAAAATATTTGATGATTTTTCAAAGTTGGCAATTTTCATGGTTTCTGGTTTGCTGCACTATTCATATGGTCCGAAATTATTTTCTGTCACACAAGGCTTAAATGAGGTCCAATTGCCATGAATTTTTATGCATAGAAACTAGACATTCACAGTGACTCATACCAACTGGAAGCACCTCATTTAACATCCACATCTTTCAATATTGGTATCATTTGCATGGATTAGATTTTTTTGGAATTAATTGGACATTTTCAAAGTTTTCTATAGAATTCTATGACAGTTCCAGAATTCAATCTCACCTTTGGACCATTTTGGATGTCAAACTCCCTTTGTGATGAATGTTATACTCTAGACGTATTTTCATGTGAAGTAGACATCCATAGCTTCCCAGAATGACCAAGATTGCATGATTTCAATTTTTTTAGATTTAATTATGATTTTCCAAAGTTTGGTCAGAAAGAAGGCCAAATCTAGCCAAAATTAAATAGCCACTTTTTATGCTTCATTTTGGTTTTCTATGAGTTGAGGGCATGATTTTGTGATTCAAATGGATTGTATTGATGTAAATTAAATATAAGAATGAATAACATGAGCTCACACGGTCCACGTGACAATGAATGAAACTTTTAGATACGATGCAAAGCGAAAATAATCATTATTTCCTTGCCTTTTTCATGAGAAACTTACATGATTCATAATATTATGTCATTTAAAAGCATGAGATGAGCTAAAATTTATAGTGTTACAGCAAAACCCATGAAATCTACAATAATCATAAGAGTCTTAAGTATATCTTCCAACTGTGGGATTTGAATTTAAGGCAGAGGAGATGGATGGAGCTATTGAAAGATTATGATTGTAATATTTTGGACCACCTTAATAAAGTTAATGTGGTTACTATGCATTGAGTAGAAAGTCAATTAGTAGATTGGCCCATATAGCCGAAGTCAAAAGGCTTATGGTGAAAATGTTTTAGAAACTTGATGAAAGTGGAATAAGGTTAAAGATCACAAGATCCAGCACCTTATTAGCCTATGTTCAGCTCTATTCTAGCTTGATGGATAAAATTAAGATTATGTAAGACCAAGATTCTTAAATGAAAAAAGTTATTGAAAAGATTATAAAGGCAAGCTATAAAAGTTCTTAATGGATTCTAAAGGCCTTTTGAGATGTGATCACAGGTTATGTTTGCTGAATATGGAAGACATGTAGATTATAGTGTTAGAAAAAGCTCATCACTCGACTTATACTTTCAACCCAAGTTTTAATAAAATATACTAAGATTTGAAGGAGTTGTATTGATGGAAAGGGATAAAAAAGGATGTGGCAGAGTTTGTATCTAAGTGCTTAGTGTGTCAACATATAAAGGCTGAGCACTAAAAGCCAGCATGTTTACTTCAAATTAAGATACTAAAATGGAAATTGGGGAGAATTACTATAGATTTTGTAATTGGATTACCTAAAACTATTAAGGGTTATAATTCAATATGGGTGATTATATAATACTTGACCAACTCCACCCATTTCTTGCCCGTGAAGACCATTTATAGTGTGGCTTAATATGCTAAGTTTTACTTAAATGAGATTGTCATGGTGTACCAATATCTATTATCTTGGATTATATACCACAATTTATAGCTAAGTTCGGGAGGTTCTTTTAAGAACCACTCGAAACCTAATTAGATCTTAGCACTACCTTTCATCTTCAAATGGATGGCAGTCTAAATGTACAATTTAGATACTAGAAGATATTCTACATTTATATATCTTAGACCTTAGTTAGAGTTAGGATAAATACTTGCCTTTGATGAAATTTGCTTACAATAACAATTATCAATCAAACATTTAAATGGCTCCTTTTAAAGCATTGTATGGTAGGCATTGTAGGTCGTTAATCAGGTGGTTTAAAATGGATGAGTCAAAAGATTAGGCTTGGGCCTAGTTCAGGAGTTAGTGCCCCAAGGTAAAGTTGATCCATGAAAGGCTACTAACTGCTTAGAGTAGACAAAAGTCTTACGCCAATCATAAGAGATAAGATCTAGAATTTGTAATTAGAGACTTTGTGTTCCCACATGTATCACCGATAAAGGTGTTTTGAGTTTCAATAAGAAAGGGAAGCTAAGCCCTAGGTACCTTTGGCCATTTAAGATTCTTGAAAGAGTAGGAAACATAGCTTATCATTTGGCTCTTTCACTGGACTTTGCAAATGTTTATTCTATCTTTCATGTATCAATGCTTCAGAAGCATCTACTTAATCCTTCTCACATGCTTCAATTGCAAACGATACAGTTGGATGAGTAGTTTTCTTATGAAGAGCAACCCATGGCTATAGTCAATAGATAGTCAAGAGATTAAGGAACAAAGATATAGCTTTGGCAATACTAGAGAGGCTTATTCAATTGTAAGAGAAGTATTTGTGTTATTTTGATATTACATGTTTTATGTTGACTTTAGTAATGGGTAATTCATTTTTTTAATTTTTTTGTTTTTATTTTTCTTTTGATTCATTATTTTAATTTTTAGTTATCGAAATGCCATTTTAGTGGATTTATTTTCTATTTTTATTTTTTTAAATAACTTGCTGGATGGGGATCTAGTTATGACCTTGTGGCTGTTAGCAGAGATAATGGCCTAGGTGCACTTAGAACGATATTATGATATTGTGATAACTCTATTATGTGATGTATCTAGTGTAACGATTTAAGATGTTAGATATATATTGTGAATGTACTAAGATGTGATATATTTAGTGCAATGACAAGAGATATAATGTTGTGGTTTAATGGTGTAAAGGTATCTGGTGGTTTGGTTCCTTCATATGATATGCCTTACCATGATATTTTCTTATTATTTTGAACATTTGGTTTTCATTTGAGAATTTTTTGCTTATTAAACAATTGCCTTTCATTCTAGCTATAAAATTATAATATTATTTAGATTATTTATGAACTACTCAATTTTTCAAAAAAGAAAAAGAAAATCAAATATGCGCTTATTTCCTTTTCGCGCACTTTGTTATTATGCCCTTGTTAAGCTAATAGTAGGCTTATTTTTTTATTTTATTATTTTACAAACCAACAAGCATGATAGTGAAGTGATCTAGGAGCTTGTATGCTACCATATATCTAAAGTATGTGATCAACTTCATGCAATAGTGTTAGAATCCTTGAGGTAGTCATAGATAGGTGTAAAAGTATTTTGGGAGTGACATGTGTTGTGTCTTTTGTGGGGCCCATTATGGCTACTTTGAATATGTGCATATATTGTTCATAGTTTCCTAGTGAAGTATTTTGTTAAATGTAACTTATTATTGGTACTAGTGCTAAATTGAATTGTTGTCTAAGTTCAGATGTCTAATTTTTTGAGGAGATGTTGCTAGATTTCCAACAATCCTAAGTGAACAATTTGAATTAATGCATATTTCCAAAACATGTGGGTTGTATGTGCTTACTTAGTATGTGGTATTATAGTTGAGTTTGAATCTTTAAGGCTTATTAGGCTAAGCTAATCACTAGATTAGTTTAGTTTATGTGCTAGTCATGACTTAGAAATTGGGTTGTGACAACCTCATTCTATTTAGACTAAAATGGCTTTTTTATTTTTTCTTTTTTTGGGGAAAAAGAGGTAATTAGGTTCTTCCCATACTTGTTTTGCACCACTTAGCCCAATTACTTTACAAGAAAAGTATTTTTGTAATTGTTCTTTGTCAATGGAAAATGCTAATATGAAAAGTTTTTTAAAAAATCAAGAACCTATAATGGCATATGCATTGAAGTTTTATTGTTTCCAAAAATAGAACCTAACGCTTATATCTATTTTTCTATCAATCACATTCTTTAAAATTTGTTATGCTATAAAAGGAATGAATGCAAAAATTAAAGGATGCTGAAAGGACAACATGAGCAAATCATGCCAAATTTGTCTTTTATATAAAAGAAAATGATGCCAAATTCCACTCTCTCATATATTGTCAAATCAACCTATTCATGAAGAGAGCTAACTTTCACTTTATTCCTCTTAGTGAGTGGGCTAAATTAGACTTTGTTAGAATCTAGGTATGTATTCTTGAACTTTCACAATATCAATTAAGGGCAATAAGACCTCGACAAGATCTAGGTATGTGAATTTTGATAAAACCTAAATACATACTCTTGAACTTTGGTAAGGCATAAGTAAGGGTGTTTGGTACTTAAACTTTAACTTTTGACAAGGTCTAGGTACATAAACCTTGACAAGTACGCATTCTTAAACTTCAACAAGATCTAAGCCCATACATGTTCTTGAACTTTGAAAGCACTCAAGTATGGGTGCCTGGCCTTTGGTAGGACTTTAACTTTAACTTTGAAAGCATCCAGGCACATTAACCTTTACGATATGCATTCCTAGACTTTTATAGGATCTAAGTATGCAAACTCTCATAGGACCTAGATATGTGTTCTTCAATTTTGAAAAGACTTAAATAAGGGTGTCTAGACTTTGGCAAGACTCAAGTAATGTACATGAACCTTGAAAGATGCATGTCCTTAAACTTTAACAAGACACTATGAACTTTCATAAGACTTGGATATGTGTTCTTGAACTTTGGCAATAGGTATTTGTTCATTAACAAAATCTAGGTCTATGAACCTTGATAGGTAAACATTCCTAGACTTTGACAAGATCCAAGCATATACATGTTCTTGAACTTTAACAGTGTTCAAGTAAGGGTGATTGGGTGCCTAAACTTAAACAGGATTTAGATAAATATACTTGAACTTAAACATCAAATGCAAAATATCCCTAATCAATCATCCTTGTGGGAACAACGATGAATTAAGATTAGTATGATTTTGATTAATTAAGTGTTAATCATGTATGATGATATGAATCAAAATCATAGGCGTGTGTTAGAGAACAGGACGCTCGATAGACCCATCATGAGATAAGCTACATGGATTAGGTCATAAGTTTATCTCATATATAACCATGTTATTGATCCCTTAGACTTGAGATCACCATAGATTCCTATATGAAGGACACTGTACTTTGACATAGTCTAATGTCACCTTTGACTAAGTGATTATAAAGACTATGATCAGTATAATGGAATCCATGCAGAAGAAGATGAGTGGTCAAGATAGAATTTATCCCTCTAATTAATAGAGAGATATCTCTAGGCCCCTCGATGAGTGTGACTGATAAATACATGGCCATGCTCAGATGGAAAGGGTTCCATCTTATATCAGTCTGCTCGAAGATCAAGAAAGTTATGATCGAGCAAGTTAAGGATGACATTTCCATGCCTCATACTCGATATAGATATCGTGTGACAAAAGGGATATGATAGGGTTATAAGATAGGTTGCATCGGATCACCGATTCTATATGATTTGGGTAGTCACAATGTCTTACTAGAGGCCGCTTGTGATTTGTGAGTCAAACAGTGCAGTTGGCCCACAGCCAACATCATATGAGCCTGCAGGGTCGCACACAAGAACGGACTAACTTAGGCTAAAATGTCCACATTCATTAAATCAAAAATGTGTCTAGATTCAATGAATATCTAGGATGGAGGAATTATTTATATATATATAAATAATTAAATGTGAAATATATTATATATATATATATATATGTATATTATATTTGATATTATATATATATGTATATATATATGAATTAATTTAAATTTGATACTATTAGATAGATTTAAATTTAAACTAATCAGATAATTTTAATTTAATTCTATTAGATAGATTTAAATTTAAACTAATCAAATAATTTAAATTTGATTCTATCAGATAGATTTAAATTTAAACTAATCAGATAATTTAAATTTGATTCTATCAGATAGATTTAAATTTAAACTAATCAGATAATTTAAATTAAGCTCTAGATATTGTTAGTTTAAATTTAAACTATAAGATAGATTTGAATTTAAACTAATAGATATATTTAATGAATTTTAGGGAGTGAGCCCCGGGTTTGATTAAGAGAAAAGGGAAAGAAGAAGGTGAAGAGAAGTAGAGGAGAAGACGGACTTCTTTACATAAATTAGATTACTGAAAATAAATATGCTAATCAAAGAAAAAAAAAAGCTAAGAGCGACGATAGTCCGTATTAGACTTAGCTCATAGAAGAGAAGAGAAAGAAAGAGCAGAAGAAGGGAATGATGCAGTGCAAGAAATTAAAGAAAGAGATATTTTATTAAAGAAAGAAAGTTTACAAGAGAATTTGTCTTTAAAACTCTCTTTCTCTCAGATTTCTCTCTCTTTAAGGTTGCTATGGGGTTGAATGGGATGCCCTCAGAGAGGAACGGGGAGTCCCTTATATAGACATAATTTGGGACTATTACAATAGTAAAATGACTTACAACTTATTGGCGACTGGCACTATTACAATAGTTCTGGTTAAAAGTTTGCCGACACTACAGTAACTGCTACAGGGTTCTGTTACAGTAATTGCTACAGGACTTTGCTATAGTAACTTTGGTAAAAAAATTTTAATCTTCTTCAAGATCAACGGTTGGATCAAGATCAATGCCGAAACAATCATCTTCATTGCTTTGGAGGAGATTTTCTTCTATTTCTGAATTAGCTTCAGAGGCTGAAGATGAAGCCTTCTGGGTTTGAGGCTCATTGCTTTCTGCTTCAAGAAGTTCGAGCATAGTCTTCAATTGGTTTGTGAGCTCATCCTTGCTTTTGGTGGCTGCCAAGTAAGTCTGGATTTGAACTTTTTGGTTAAGAAACCTGCTTTGCTCCGTATGGCATATGAATTTAGGGTTTCTTTTGAGCCAAAATTTTACAGCGTTGACATCAGCTCTGGTTTCCTGAAACTAAATCCACCATCGGACATAAGGAACCCTTTGGAGGATTGGTAGGATTGGATGGTTGAAATCCTGGTGGCTGTACCTGTAATGCCTGGCAAAAATCCAAGCCAAGGAAAGTTTGGAGAAAAAATGGAGATTCATGGGAAAAGAATTTTTTCCATTGTTAAAATTTATTTTAAAATAATTATATCCCTGATGGACCTTATTAGGGAGAATTTCCTCAATTGGACCGAAAAAATCCCGCCAACGTAAGAACCATTGGGAAAAATTATACTTGACTTTGTGTTTAAAATAAATAAGCCAAGAATGCTGAAAATATTTATTTTGAAACCAAAAGGTATTATACCAGGCATCAATATAATCCCAGTAATTATACCTAATGGAATTAAAATTTTGAGAAATTTTTTTGATTTTGTTTAAGTCTTGACCCCATTCTGCTGGAATTAAAACTTTCAAAATCTGCAAAGTTGAATGAATTATAACTGTTGGATATTCTGATCCGGATATCTTTTAACTGAAATTGAATCAAAGTCAACAAGAATAAACTCATAAAACTACTGAGTTTTCAAAACATTTGAAGGTTTATAATGAAAATTGTTTAGGACAATTTTTGGAGCAATACTGTTTGAATTTCTTTCTAAATATTCTGGCTCCATTTGCAGAATATTCATGAACTTATTTTACTTCAAAAAATATGGAGTTTTTTTTTAAAGTGGATGGCTGAGACTGAATAATAGCCTTTTGCGAGGTTAAGGAAACAATAGTTTTTGGTTGTTCTTTGGGAACAATTTTGGTTTGTTTATTTTTGATGTTTTCAATCATTTGAGAAAGGGATAATTGGCTTTCTCTCGTGATTTTTTCTTGGGAGATTTCTTCCTCTTCAGCAATATCTGCCCAAGATTTAGTTGGAAGATGGGTTAAACCACAATTCTGCATACCTAACAAAGTTTCAATAGGCATAGCGTATGAATCTTTGGTTTAGGGATTTTGGGTTGATAACCCTGTTTGAGAAGCTTGAGTCGATGACTCACCTTTGGTTTTATGGGTAGATGACCCTGGTTGATAATTGTCCATGAATTTTTTTAAGACAATTTGAAGATCTTCTTCAATCGTCTTTTTTGGTTGATAATCCTCTGGATTTGGTTTACATTCAATAGAAGGTCCTTTGAGTTTTAATTTTGATTTTTTCTTTTTTGGAGGCATTAGGAACACTTACCAATACCCAGAAAATAGATTTGATCTGGTTTGCTGGTTTTCTCTCACCTTCCCTGTAAAAACTCTCTGGTAAGAAAATCAGGTAAAGAGTTTGAAGTGCCTTTGATAAATTCAATATCAAAATAAAAAACACTTAAAATTGCTTGCCATCTGACAAAAATATGTTTTGATGCAAGATTTTTAACATCTTTTGTTAAAACATCTTTTGCAGATTTACAATCAATTCTGACTAAAAACTTTTAGTTTAGTAAATCAGATTGAAATTTGGAAATACATAAAACAATTGCCAAAATTTCTTTTTTAATTGTAGAGTAATTATGCTGAGCAGAATTCCAATGTTTGGAAGTAAAAGAAATAATTTTCTCTTTTCCGTCAATTTTTTGTTTGAGAATACCTCCATAGCCAATATCAGAGGCATCAGTTTCAATAATTTTGTAAGCAGAAGGATTTGGAAGGCTAAGACAAAGAAGTTGCTTAACCTGGAGTTTAATCTACTTAACAATATTCGTATGAATAGATGTCCAAGGCGGAGGGCTATTCTTAAGGTGATCATGAAGAGGTTTAATTAAATTGTTGAGTTGTGGGATAAATTCTCCTATATAGTTTAAACATCCTAAAAACCGTTGGAGTTAGTTCTTATTGATGATCTGGTCAGGAAATTTATCGGCAAACTGGATTGCTCTTTCTATTGGGACAATAGTACCTTGATTGATATGATGACCAAGAAATCTAATTTTAGTTTGGAAAAGACTAATTTTAGGTTTGGAAATAGCTAAGCCATTTCTTTTGGCAACATCCATAAAAATGTAAATATGTTTGAAATGTTAGTCAATAGAATGAGAGAATACCAAAACATCATTAATATAAACAATAATGAATTTGGTATATGGGTTAAAAATATCATTCATGATCCTTTGGAATTCTGACGGAGCATTTTTGAGACCGAATGGCATAACATTCCACTCATATTGTCCAAAAGGAACAGTAAAAGCAATTTTATACCTTTCTTTCTCAGAAATTTGGATCTGCCAGTATCCAGATTTCATGTCAAACTTTGAAAATATTTTTACTGAATGAAACCTGTTTAAAAGATCTTTCTTATTAGGAATAGGATACATAATCCATCTAAGAGCTTGGTTAAGAGGTTTGTAATTTATAACTAATCTTGGAGCTCCTCGTTCAATTTCTGCATTTTTATTAACGTAAAAAGCAGCACATCACCAAGGGCTACGACTTTTCCTAATTAGTATTTTGGCGAGAAGATCTGTTATTTCTTTTTTACAAATTTCTTGTAATTCCTCAGTCATTTGAATAGGACGAGCTTTGGTCAGGATTTATTTTTCTGAGAAATCCGTTTCGTAAGGTAAATCTACTGCATGTTTTTTCCTATCCCAAAAAGCATTATGTAGGTCAGAACAGACAATATTTTGGATTTGGGCCAAAATAATTTGAATCTTATTTTGGATTATTGGTTGGGCCAATTGGGCTTCTATGGTTTTGAAAGAAATTTCTTCTTTTAAGAAATTAATTTATTTTTCTTTTAATTGAATATAATTTAGTTTCCAAAAAAATTGGTTTTTTAAGAAATTTAAAAAGGATTAGTTTTCTTAAATGTTTAATGGTTATTCTTTCCTGAGATACCTCAAAAGGAAAAATTGATTTAATAAATGGAGTTCCTAGAATAATCTTATTTTTAAAATCTTTGACTAGGATAAAAGGAGTTTGGATTTGAAAACCTTCTTCATTTTCTATTTCTGCATCAGTTATCTTATATTTGACCTATAGTTTTGAACCACTAGCAGTACTAAATTGTTCAGAAGTTTTTTCAAAATATTTTGTTGGAACAAGACCCTCTTGCATACAATTTGAATCTGCACCTGTATCAAATAGGGCTGTTTCTTCCAACACAAATTCATGGTTAATAATAATTTTAATAGGAATATAAAATTTCTAAAGACTAAGATCAGAAATAAGATTTAAGAAGGGTTCAGAAGTTCTTCGTCTGAAAGATCTCTGGAACCATTCTTATCTTGATCCTCACCTTGTTCTTCAATATTTCGAGTTAATTCATTATTCTAAATTTGATTAAGTTTTATCTTAGTAATTTCAGATTTTTGTTATTCTTGTTGGGTTTTTAATATTTTAACTTCGATTTTTAGGCTATTAATCTCTTGTTGAAGGTCTTGGATTGTTACGGGTTTTGAAGTATTTTCAAATCGTTTAAGTATATTATTTAAGTTATACTTGTTGTTCAAAATAGGTGTTTCTTAAGTTTTAGAGGATTCTCCTACTAAATCTTTTAATTTAGTAAGATAATGCATTTTCTAATCAGAATCAGAAAGAGAATTAATAATGTCAAAAAGAAGATCATGCTCTTGCGTTAGAACATTAATTTCTTTTTTAGTACTATTAATTTCTATCTGAGATTCTGAAGATTCATTAGAAAGATCATCATCTTGAATTTGGTTAAGATTTTCCTCTAAAGAATATTTTTCAGTTTCGTCATCTGAGGTTTCTATCATAAGATTATTTAATTGATTTAGGATAGGTTCTTCTATACCTAATTTTCTAATTTTCCTGGTTAATCTACAATATTTTGAAATATGTCCAGGTTTACCCCATTTATAACAAATTATCTTTTTAGAGGGTAAATCTGTGGTTAGTTTGGTTCTAAACTCATTCTTGAGCCTTTTTGGTGGAGTATTATATTTTTGATAATTTTTTTTTATTTTTTAGGCCGAAACTTACCAGGGGTTTTAGTTTTGGACTTATGGCCTTTACAAAAACTTTCAAATTGTTCACAAAAACTTCCTAAGTCTTTTTGGTTTTGAGATTTTTCTTTGGCTAACTGTCGTTGGATTTTGTCATCCTGACAAATTTTAAGGGCGAGCTTTTGAACATAAGTTATGAGTTGGCCATAACTTAAATGTTCATATGGGATGGTTCCATTAGTTTGGTTTCTAATTTTTTTCTCTAACCTTATCACCTAAGGATTTAGGTAATCCGGTTAAGAATTTTTCTTTCCAATAAGGTTGTTGGCTATCTTCTCTGGTGTAGACTCTAATTAGAAAGGTATCTCTATACCACCTAAAGTCTGAAAGGGTTCTGCACTTAAGGTTTGACAACAATTCAATAGATTTATCTTTCCATAAGGAAGGAACACCTACAAAATGTTGGACTATGGTAAAAATTAAAGTGTTTACAACATCTGGGATGGGTTGACCATTATATATTACTGGTGTACCATCTTGTTCAATTTTAACGGTAGTAAAAATTTGTTGTTTTTCTTCTAGTGAGACATAATTATCCCACCAGCCTTTAAGTTGACCAGAAAAACCTACAACTAAAATATTGACTATGGTTTTCCTCTGAATAATTATGAGAGGTTTGGTATGCAGTACTGACCATTGTCATTTGTTGAAGGATATTAAGTATATTATACTTAGTTTGACCATCAATATTCCACTCATAAATATTATCAGCAGAGAAGTGTTTAAAGTTTTAGTTTTGCCTTTCTTCGATGAGAGGATCAGGGGCAGTAGCTTTTTTATAATAAAGTTTAGAAGGTTTTCTCCAATTAAATGAAGTTTGATTAATTTGGACAGTTTTTTCTTCTTCACTCAAAGAAGAAGATGTTTCTTCTAAAGTATTTATGGTTCTAGAAACAGGTTAAGATGATTGAGGTGATTCAGGAATTATGAGAGATCCAAGTTGGTCATTAATTCTTTTAATGAGATTTTCCCTCTAATCCTGAAATTCTTTTTTAGTTTTTGGTGATATTTGAAAAGGTTTAAAAATTGGATTAACTATTTTAGGTTGAGGAACTGATGATGTAGAAGGTTCATCTGTGTGTTTAGTAAAATGTTCCCTTATCGTTTGGAGATACTTGTTGGTGTAATTATTTTGTTCCATAAGACTTTGGATATCCTTGGAATTAACCTGTTCTTCTATGTTTTCACACTTAAAAGGTGAAGCTAAAACTGGATTTTGCTTATGGTCACTAAGGTTTGGAAGTTGGATGGGCCCAGACGGAGGTAATTCTGAATTAATTACTTCTCCTTTGGCTGTATGCTAAGTCTTTTTGGTTACATTAATCAGTTTAACAAAAGGATACTCCAATTGTTGATCTAAAGCATAAGCTTCAAACCAATCAAAGAAAGGAATATTAGTTTGAATATTTTTAAGAAAACTGTAAAATTTTTCTTAGATTTGTTTTCTTTCTGATCCCTTGATTTTTTCAAGAAACCGATTCCTAGGTTAAGTATTTTCTTTAGAATAAAAATCCTTTTGTAAATATTTTTTATCTATTTGAAATTCTGTTTCTATACAGTTTAATTCTAAAAGTTCATTCATTGAAGAATAAGTTGGGGATTGAATTGACCTTTGGTCGTCTTCATCCCTTTGATAGGTTGGTCTAGAAATGTTTGAAGAATTATCTACTCCTTGTAGATGTATGACAGATGGTGCCATTTGAGGTATAGATGAATAGGATGTCCTAGGTAATTCTGAAGCTATAGACCTAAAATCTTCAGATCTGGAAGAGGCTTGACTAAATGACCTCCTATTTCTCTCGAAGGCTATTCCTACGGTTCTTGTTTGGGTTTGCCTAATCCTATTTACTTTAGCTGTAGGTTGAGGTAAAGCTGGAACAGCTTTTTCCATTATCTATTCTGGTAAGGTGACATCTTCCCAAAGGATGATTTTTGGAATCATGACATTGGCTTTTGTAGTATCTAATTAAGAAAACCGTGGTTTGTCCTTTTTCCCTAGGGATACGAATCCTAGAACTGGAAGAGTTCATGACTTTATACTGTATCCTATATATTAGGGCTACAGGGATAGATCCTGGTTTCATTTTAAATCCATTAAGTTTAATATTAAGTTTAAGAATGTCCATGATATTATCGTCATGAAGACTAACTGTATGGTTAGGGTAACAGTTAAAATAGATTGGACCGGCATGGAGTCCAGCTTCAACTGTTCCTAAAAGGGAGTCTGCAAATTCATAATGCCTAGTATCTCTAAGACACAGAAGACAAGAAACATTTAACCCTTCTCTTACTAATGGTTTAATTGCCATTTGAACACATCCTATGTTAATAAAATTATAGGATTTCTTGTGGTGACTTATCGATTTTTCAGAAAGAAGAAGAAATTCTTCGTTTGTTGGATTTACAGGAATAGTTTCTTCTACAATTTTAATTATATAATCAAATCTATGAAAGAAAGTTCCTTCTGGTTTATAAAAGGTATCTCTAGCGACTTCTGGAATTCTCCAGTCATCTACTCCTTGGTTAATGTCTTTAAAATGAATTTCTTCATTAAAAATATTAGTTGAAGATGAGGATGAACCTTTTTCGGTTAATGGAGGTCTAGAGAGGAAGATATGAATTTTTGAAATTTCTGTCCAGTATTAGTAGCCTTGCCCGACCAGAAGTACTGTTCCATCAAAATTTGAGATTTGAGCTTAATGAACTGATCTGAAGATATTTTTTCTCTCTAGTTGACATCTATAGCTTTCTAGATTAGTATCATTTGCATAGATTAGATTTTTTTTGGAATTAATTGGACATCTTTGAAGTTTATATCAGTAAACTGTGACAGCATCAGGACCCAGTCCAACCTCCGGACCATTTCACATGTCAAACTTTCTGTGTGTAGGATGTTATGACTTGTACATATTTTTTTCATGAAGTCATCCCAAGATTTTCAAAATGACCAAGATTGCATGTTTTCGATTTTTTTGAATTTAATTATGATTTTTCAAAGTTTGCCCAGAAAAGAGGCCAATTCTGGCCGAGAATGAACTTCCATTTTTCATGCCCCATTTCAGTTTCCATGAGTTGTAGGCATATTTTTGGGATGCAAATGAGTTGTAATGATGTAATTAAATATGAAAAAGTATAGTATGAACTCACACGATCCACGTGATAAGGATTAAAATTTTTAGATATGACGCAAAGCAAAATTAATCCCATTCTCCTTGCTTTTTCTATGAAAAGCCTATATGAATCATGATAGAATGCTTAAGAATGACATGAAATGAGATAGAATTTATGGTGTTACATCCAATACTTATGAAATTTTATAGACATATAAACTACATACCATAAACTTTCCATAACTATCGAAATCACCCCATTTGGAGCTCTGTAGAGGGAGATATAAATTTTTGAAGTTGTATGATAGTACCAATAATGTAGCTCGATTTTTGGTATTATTCTATCAACTTTCCATAGCTAAATGCTTCTATTTTGGCCTAGAATTATTTTAACATCTAGAGCTTTCTAAAAAACCATCACATGCTTGATTTTAATTTTTTTAAAATTAGTTATGAATTTTCAAACTTCATATCAAAAACCTAGAAATTAGACCCGAGAGCAACTTTCAATTTTTCTAGTGTGTGTCTTCCAATCCGAGTTGCATGTCATGTTTTACGATGTTTATAACTTGTATAGATGAATTATAAGTAGAGAAGATGATATTGAGGGGTTCACAAGGTCCATGAAGCAAAAGACAAAAATTTAAAACCTTATGTAACGCGATTTAATGTATTATTTTATTGTATTTTTTTATGAATCTCATGTATGAGACTTGTGAGTGGAAAAGAAAGACTATAAGACTATGTTGTTACACTTATCCTCCTCCTTTGTTACACTTATCCTCCTCCTTTGTATCTCATCTTCCTTAATAAAATTTCTTTTTCTATTAAAAATAAAATTACTAAACATCTCAGTTGGGCTACATAATACATCCATCTGCATGCATGGCAAACATTGTAAGAAACAAACCTACAAACCGTGAGATAAATATCCTCACATATTAACCATGGTAATATAGTTACTCAGCACATAAACAATGATCTAGCGCATTAACTGTAAGTAATAGTGTACCACTATTTTACATTTAAGTTGTATAACAGTAAATGAACAAGTCATTCAAACTCCTAAACACCATGTCAATTTAATGAGAACGCATGCACAACAAGACTATAGTCATTTGTACAACGCAACAATGCAAATATCATAATAGAGCACAGATTTTGTTTTTGTCTTTTTTTTTTTGTGGTGGAGGGGGTTGTGGGGGGAGAATAAGAATAAAGATGTGTTTTATTTTCTAGAGAAATTAGGAGTTCTAGAAAAAAAAAGAAAAGAAAAAGACACAAAAAACAAAACTAAAGAACAAATTTTACCCCCAGTGCCATCTAATATGGACTTTCCAATGCAATAAAAGCACTGAGGCAGAGCGATCACAAATCAAAAACCATTCATAATAGAAAACTATGCCATATCAAAATAATTCTTCCTACCAATAAAACGTCATCCTCTAATGCTCTAAATTATAACAGGAGACTAGAGGAGAGGGCATGATATCTATGGTACTATCCAGATATTGGGTACTCGGTAAAATTGAAAATTTTAAACGAAGTAAAGAAGCTACAATTTCTTGTCAAACTAAGAGTGGCCATATTACCTGTGTGCTGTACAATTTTGAACAATAGATTCCTTAAATGGGACCTTATTTCTGAAGTAATTTATGGATTGAACCACTAGAGACATTCCAAATAAACTGAAAGTGCATCTTCTCCCTGCAAACATTGCATACATATATATCAACAAATGAATCCCATAAAAAAAATGAATTTATGAAGCAGCACACATAATAATTATAATCATCAAAGCTGACTTGAAAGTAACAAATAAAAATTAACTAACCAGCTCCGTATGCATATTGAACAGCAATATGAACAGCCATATACATCAGGTGTCCATACAACATAGACTTGAAAATCATCACCCTTAAATCTTCTTCTAAGATGCAAGTGAAATAGTTTCGAGGTTCAGATCCTCAAAATAGGTTAAGATTTCCTACAAATCAAGTGAGAAATCAAATACCTATTCAGAGAAGTGAAAAAGCCACAAATAACCCTTAAGCACAGCTGCCCAAGAATGTATGATCCTTATCATACTACACACTCAAATAAATTAAATAAATATAAACTCACGTGATTCCAACATTATCAAATTTGGGTTTCAATTGTGTTCCTTCCATTGTAATGGCCACGCAAAGGGTATACACGGATGACCAAGGACTTGAAAGGCACAATATATATGAATAGGATTATCCCAAAAAATTTGTCAATGTGAGCCATGAACATTTGTTAATGAATTTAATAAGACAAACCAAAAACACAGATAACTTGTCATGATGCAAAAATTCATCAATGCCTTCAGGAAATTCAACCATCTGAAAGTAAAAAGACAATAATGGATCAATTTCTACCATAATTGCCATAATGCATAAGCATATTATGTGATATTGTCAATTTGACTCGAGTCTGCCAATTTAGGACATATTTCAAAGGCACAAAAGGAATAAATACTGTGTTCACCCTATGAAAAATCTTTAGATCTTACTATGGCAGTTGATAAACCTTTCAAGCCTTTGCAAGGAATAATCATTAGGGAAGACTTGAATCAAACAATCCATCATATAAAATTGGGCTAGCTCATCTGATTCACAACTTATCAAAAAATAATTGAGTGCAAAAACACCTTTTAGCTAGTTAGCAGAATTACCCACCATGATCAGCAAAATAATTCAATATAGTTTAGATTATGCACCAAGATCGCAAAGGTTAAGATAAAAAATAACTACTCACTGCTATAATGTAGGCAAAGGGAGATGATGCCTCTGCAGCACGTGCATCTGCTCTTTTATACACCCTCCTAGGTGGACAAGTATTGGAACAACATTTTATGAGAGCCTTTCGGTCTTACACTACATCTGAAAGTGATGACTTGAGAAAAAAAAAAAAAGTAATGATAATTTGATATTTGTTTATTTCGGTAAAAAGAAAAACATTGGAAATGAGAATATCTGATCTTTCACTTATTACCCTCACTCTCACTGCTAACTGCTAGGCATCAAGGATTAAAAATGTCAAAATTTTTGTACAATGATTTACCATTGTCTCTGTGTTCCACATGCTATAGCAAAAGACATCCAATATTGTAGTCTTAGATATGGTTATGATGTCCAAATCCGCAGGCTGCAGATACTCTGCGACGACTGAGGCCTACAAACATTTAATACAAAGACAGATAAATAATTCTTGCATATCATGAGCACGAAGTATAATGGATTTAAATACTGTAGAACATTTCTTCAGATGAGTCAACCTGAATTTAATTAAATTCAAACATTATCATATCTAAATATTTTTGTATGAATGCACAATCCAAGAGAAGCCATGAATCACGATAGATGTAAGGACATACTTAGACTCTGTATATGTAGGGGCGTGGTAATTGTTGGTTTATTATTTGAGTAAATAAATTAGTCAGCAAACACTCAATTCCAATTTTGAATGAAAATATTAGAAAATTTGTAGGTGTCATATGGAGATCTAAGTTATGCATATCCGGGTCAGTCCTTTCCAAATCAAGACTGAGGGAGTATCAGTGCTAACTGCGAATGTTTAGCCAATTTTCATCACTATAGGAAGTTACAATCAACACAAGATTATGAATGAATCCTGTTTGGCATCTGGAAGCCACCCTTCTTCTGGAGATATGAATGAATCCTGATTAAGAGAATAATGAAGTTGCTAAACAGCCACTAATTAATTATGTAGTAAGAACTGCCATGACCTTACCTTTCTGCCTGGAATAAAGTCAACTGTTGGGCCCCCAGTGATCGATACTGCAACAACACCAGCAAGCTAAAATACAAACTCAACCATATATATAAAAGCTAATCTATGACTTCTCATACAAAACTCTCCAATTTACTTGAGAATTCTTAAAGCATCGTCTTGTTTTCTTCATCAGAGGGGAGGGAGAGGTGGTAGCTTATACAGAAGAAAGGAAGGTATAACATGTCCGTTTCTACAAGTGACATGAGCTCTAATCAGATTAATAGCTCCTCTATTAGTTCCATTGTAATAGCTCCCTCTGACCCACATTCAGGGAATAACATCAATCCGACCAACCATCACCTTAGAGATAACAGGATGATATAATTTACTTCAAATGAAATCTCTGTAGAAAAATCAAATGAATTGCATGACCAATTTACTTAGTTCAAAAATTTCAAATGAATTGCGTAACCAATTTACTTAGTTCAAAAATTCCTTCCTTATTCATTTGGTTAATGTCTTGCATTTGTAAGTAGTCCCAGACAGAATGACGATCTTAACTTATTAATTTTGTTTTTTCAACCGCAAATTATGCAAAGAAATAATGCAAAATCCATAACTCGAGTCACGGGAGTCTAAGTTTTCACTTTGGCACGATAAACCTTGATGCAATATTAAATGACAAAGCTTATCATATTAAATACAAAACTTCTTTCGCCTGATTTTCAATCTCCTCCTCAATTGGTATTCTTTCAGGCTCTTACTAACATAGCTTTCAGTTGAGATTTTAAAAACATATCAAGGGGGAAGCACATGTCTATGGTGGCTGGCAGTTCTTACCACCGTTGGGTAGACCCAAACCCAACCATATTGCTTCTTCTCCATCGCTTACAAAAAGTATTTACATGCATGAATAAAATATGGTCATAAAAACGGCAGGAAATGGTCACTTTGAGTTGCATGAAGCAAATGGCACTATGGCAATATTGCTGAATCTTACAGATGTTAACTTACAAGGTAACCAAATATTTCAATTTGCAAATCAAAGGATACAGTGTTCCAGAAAATCCTTTTGGATCCAAGCTCCTACATAATTCATTGACAAACTAAATTACAGCAATATTGACAAAGTTCCTTTGCAGAAAAAAAATTGTATAGAAGAAAGGAAGGGGGAATACAGATTAAGAAAATGCGAGCCAGAGGCATTTTCTCCTTTTGACGTGGATGGACATACGGAGACATACATGACATGTCCGTTTCCGCAAGCGAAATGCGACCAACTAAAGCAAGGGCTCACAAGAAAACTATTCCAATCTTATCTGATTGTTGGAATCATTGAGGACCTTAAAAAATTCAATCAAAGTTTCCCTGTGTCATGAAGTTAATGACCATAATGGTCACTGATGTTAAATAATATAGGTCTCAATGATCCTATTTATACAGCCCTTATTCTTCATAAAAATAATATTAAAAACCATAATATAACATTCATAATCCACTCGTCATCAGTTAACTCGTCACATATTTGTTTAAAGGCAATTGAAGCTTTGGAGTGAGCTTCAAATTGCAGGCCCGGAAGCATGTGGAGCAATTAAACAATATAGAATCTGACCTCTACTTTCTGCGTAAAGAGGAAGATCTCCCATTCCTTGCACAAAAAATTCATACGGCTTTTGAATTGCGTCTTCTTACCAGGAATTGGCAAATATTGAATGAAATCATTCTTCTTCTTCATCATACATATTTCTCTTCTCTCAATTTGCCTCTGCCAGTATCTCTCCGCTTCTCTGTTGCTCCCCCCTCGATTTCCCCGGTTTCTCTATGTGTCTCGGTTGGTTAGAGGCGTGGGATGGAGGGATTTAGGATGGGGTTTCGTATTAGATGAAGATGAAAGATTTTGGATCATCCTGTTTGATTTAGGTTTGAGATATGCGCCGACACTTCTTTCAAATGGCTGGTGCTTTTTTGTTTTTCTTTTTTTGGCCATTAACGACTAGTTTTTGTCTTTTGGTTTTTGGTCAATAACGGCTAGTTTTTGTTGGCCACTTCATTTTCTGGAATTTGCGCTGAGATTTCGTTCAAACGTCTAACTTTTGTTTTTTAAATTGTGAAATTGGCCAACGGCTATATTGTGGTTAACAGCCGCCTACAAATATAGGTTGTTTCTTCTTTGAATAGTTTCTCATTTTGAAAAAAGCCAGAGCCAGGTTGGGCGAAGGAGCACTGGAAAATGGGGACAGTCTTCATTCTCAGGCTTCCGTTTATGCGTATTAGAGGTTGTTTCTCCTTTCATATTTTACGATTAACCATAACTTGGGGTTGCTTCGCGTTGGGTCCTCTGTTTTGAAGATTCTCTGTTTCTCTTTTAGTCTGCGTTGTGACTTGCGGGTGCCAGCTTTGCTTTCTGGAAGGTGGACGTGAAGGAGCTCGTTGCTTTCAAAGAATTTCATGGGAATGAAGGTAAAATCTTCTGCAAGATTAAATTAGTAAGCATAGAATTCGCTATTGGTTCAAATAATTCTGAATGCTCATGGTTGATCTTTTCTTCGCTAATTTTGTTTCTGTTCTCTTCTTCTATCTGAATTATCATACAGTCAACTGCATATTTATCTTGACTTGGATACTGTGCGATCAGTTTTCTGCCATTCCTCTGATAATTTAAACAGAAATTCTTTATTGAAGTCCCTGAAAAAACACTCTCCCCTTAAATATAATAGAGACACCAAAGCGACTTGACATACAGAGAAACAAGAATTCGTAATCGAATTTGCATGCACTAGGACTTATTTTACATGGGCTCTTGCATTTTTTAATACTATGGTCTAGTTTTTGCTTATTACTTAATTCTCCGTCACGGCTTCATTCTCTGAAACCCACCCTTCTTTCGTGAAAACACGTGCAATTTTTTTGCTATACACTGAATTAATTTTGGAGCTAATAACTATTTGTATCTGCCGCATGCTTGCCATTCCCTTCTTTTTCTGTTTCAAATTCAAACCCTTTTGCTTTGAATCAAAAAGTAGAAATGGATGAATAAGTTTTATGATTAATAGAAATAGTCAAATGCATAACATTTGAATTTGATGTTAGTAATACTGTTTTTGTAAGACATCATCTTTTTCTTAAATAGGTTAGTTACTTCATCTTTTTGTTTAGATTTGTACTTGTTTTCCTCTGTTTTTGTTCATGTTATGCATTTAGGTACGATAAATTTTTTTTGTTCGGGGGGCTTCAGTTGTTGTAAGTGATGGCAGATTTCTTTAGGTTGCTTCTTCCGTGAGTTTTACATTTGTAAGTGGTGTCATTGGAAAGCTTGCAACAAGATTTTTCCAATGGTATATGGATGTAGTGAAAGAGAAACAACTCTCAAAACAAGGCAGGTTGACCATGATTACTAAAAAAATTAGCTAAAAGCAACAACTTCAAACATTAATATCTCTCTCATCTTAAGTTTGATGAGGGTGTTCTTAGTTTCGTTGTAAAGTTCTCTAAACAAGCTTTCTAGTTGTAGCAATTTTAATCCCTATGATTTAGTCTACAGTAAATGCCATTACTTGAAATTTTGCTATTTGTCCATGTTAAAATTCCAACATTGAGTTCAATTTAATCTCTAATAGTGTCAGGATTTTTTTTTCATATTTCTACCATATGTCTGTAAAGACCAGACATCCATGAAAATATATATATAGAAAGTTTGACTTTTTCCTTACCCAGAGTTTTGAAGCTGCTAAGTAACACTTCTTTTCTTCCTTTTGTAATTTTCTGATATCCCATATATACCCTCTTGTATCTACTTTAAGCTTGGGTTTTACGTCATTTACCACTCAAACTTCTGCAGCACACATCCTTTCAATCAGAGAAAATAGCAGAAGCACACCAGAGGCTCTGTATCTCCATTTTTGTTCACCGTAAGTTGCTTCCTTTTGGTTCTTCATTGCTGTTCGAGTCACTCCTTACTGCCATGTCTGTTTTTGTTACTCCATTTCAGCCACATTAAGTCGTGTAAGCTCATTCCTCAGACCGGCTGCGTGATGCTTCCTCATTTGAGTTCTGTTTTGATACTTTCCCCCATTCTCTAGTTTCGATGCTGTTATGTGTTTTTCTTGTAAGAAGTGTGCTGGAGGAAGTATGGTGTTGCTCAAGAAAAATTTCATGTAAGATTATGATTCCTAGTTAGAGCAATCGTGGTTTATATTATACAAGAGTTTATTTTATCCTCCCTTAGCATTATTGCTCTCAGTTTCTGCATGAATCTTCTACTACAAAACTAAATTCCCTCGTGCTTCTCACTGGCTCACTTCACTTATGCAGAATAAGCTCTTCTTCATCGTGCTCTGCTAATAGAATTGATAGCCATGGTGTAGTGTGAGCCTTCCCCATTTTTGTTGGCTTTTACTTTGAGCTTCTTTGTGGATTAGGGGAGGTAAGGGCTCAAGACTGATGTGGTTTCATTTTTCTTTCCTCCTTTAACGAATTTCGATCTTTGAATATAGGATCCAAAATGCTCTGCTGCCATACACGGACATATATACATAACTATATCTCTATGTATGTATATTGCGTGTATTGTATGGGTATGGAAGGCATGAAATTGAGGAGAGGATGGTAGATTTAGTTATTTGATCAGATACATATCTATAGCATGCTAAAGGAATGAAGAATAGATACCAATGTTCTTTTCTTTTCCTAGAATTTGGTTCAAATAAACCAAACTAATGAGGTTATGAGCGACAACCATAACTATTCTCCTATTCATAGGAAGAGGAAATTTTATCCATATGAAGTGCGTATCTTATTCTTAGTCGTTCTTATTTATGCTTTGACCTCGCGAGATAAGGAACTTTTTTAAAAAATAAGATAAGTTCTATATGAGATAAATTGTAATTATTCACACTTTAAAAGCTGGTGAACGGGTATTATAAGGTATTCAGGAGATTGAGGGGGCAGGGAATTTTTGTATCATCTTGGAAGGTGAGTAAGTAATGCGGACCGTGAGTAACTAGTATTTATTATTTTGTTACTAAGTTTCCTTGTAGTGTTCTAAAATTTGAAAATCTATTTATGGAGATATATATTTAAATGTTTTGTTATATGCATGTTTACCAAAAATTGATTTGAACATGAAATTTTGCAATTGACGCTTGTTTGAGTTATCTAGGAACTTTGATATTGAACTGATATGGAAGGTACTCTGTCTAAAATGCTAATGTGATAAAAGTATTATTTTAAGAGGTTATCTGTTCAGAACCCTGTAGCTAACATCAGTAGTTGTTAGCTATGGTGCACCATGATATGTACCCCAGCTAGTAGGGGTGTTGCTAGCCCCGTGTGGGTGGCCACTACACATGGATTGGTTTTGTTTTCGCAAGCAGAATGCTTTGCGTCTGTGGTTATTTTTCCTGCGAGCTGTGTGCTCTACGTCTGTTTCAATTGGTTCTGCTTATATGCTTTCGACGCATTTTAACAAATGATTCACATAAGACATGCTTCATGCGTTACATTTTCTTTCACATGCCTTGTCCCTATTCATTTTGGGTTGGCATTACTTATTCATTAAGTATCAAACTCACCTCTTTTTTTAAAAATTTTTTTCAGATAGCGGTGCAAACCCTAGTCTATCCTGAGCAGCCTACTAATAGTTGATCTACCATTTATTTCTTTTGGTGAGCCCACAGTTGTTCATGCATGTAATCTATTTTGTTCTGAACAGTGTAGAGTGTGGCTCCACTGAATCATAAATAGGATATCCTCAATCCCTAGAAATTTATTTTTGGTCTGAATGAATACGGGTTGTTCCTTTTGGGTGTATTGTTTTAGTTGACTGATTGTAGAAATATCGAGAGGTCTAAATTATAGAGGAGACTCTGTCGAAATTTCTACAAAAGTCACCTAAAAAAAAACTTATATGTTTTTCTATAAAAAAAATGATTCAGAAATGATACCTATAATTTTATTATATGAAGTTACAACTTAGAAATATTCTCTAAATTTTGAGGAAGTTTGTCAATACAAATAGACTTGTGGTAGGGGGATTTATTTGTCTTCTGCGCCAACATACTTAAATTTGTGGGGTGTGACAGTTGGTATCAAAGCTTAGGTCTTTCTGTGGTCCTGTGGAGCAAGTGCTTTCGGTGGGATCTCAATTATGGTTATGAACCCAGGCGTAACTATACTTGAGGTGTCACTGAAAACCTTATAGGGTGTCCTGATTTATTCCTTCAAGTATGTTGTTGTCTTGTTGAATGTGATCATGATTTATCTTACTTCCAATCTAAAGAATGATTTGAACGTTTGTTATTTTGTTGTAGTATGGATATGCCTCCTAGAATTCATTCAATTAATAGATTAGTTGCGGTAAATGAGGCTTCTGCAAGTGCATCAGCCCTACAAACTACCCCACCTATCAGAGGCCGTAGTCGAGGTTGGGGTAGGGATCGAGGAACTATTCGACCCTCTAGGCAGGCCTCACCTACTGATAGGGTAGAGCCTCCACAGCCAGTGGAAGAAATTGCACTGCCAGTTCAACCAAGACCAATAGGGCCTCAAGTGATGAGGGAGGAGAGAGAGGTTCCAATAATCCTTTCCCAGTTTTTAAAATTGAAGCCTCCCACTTATTCTAGAACAAAAAGTCAAGAGGATCCCCAGCAATTTATTGATGGTATTGAGAAGATATGCAGAGCTTTGAGTTGCTCAAGTGCAAAATCAGCTGAGTTTGTTGGGTTTCAGTTACAAGATACGGCTTGCATATGGTATCAGACTTTGTTGGGGGAGAGGCCGGTCTTGGGCCTCAAGTGATGAGGGGGAGGAGAGAGAGGTTCCAGTAACCCTTTCCCAGTTTTTAAAATTGAAGCCTCCCATTTATTCCTGAACAAAAAGTCCGAAGGATCCCTAACAATTTATTGATGGTATTGAGAAGATATACAGAGTTTTGAGTTGCTCAAGTGCAAAATCAGCTGAGTTTGCCAGGTTTTAGTTACAAGATACGGCTTACATATGGTATCAGACTTTGCTGGGGGAGAGGCCGATCGGATCCCTCCCAATGCTATGGAAAGAATTTATGGGACTCTTTATGGATCATTTTTTGCCATAGAGTGTCCGGGATGCTAGGGCCAGAGAATTCGATGGCCTAAAATTCATTCTAGGCATGAGTATTTTTGATTATGATATCCGGTTCACACAGTTGTCTTGCTACGCCTCACATTTAGTCCCTACTGAGAGGGACAGAATCAAGCGATTTGTGAATGGGCTACCTCATATGTTGTATAGGGTGATTGCTCCACAGATGAACCTCTTTCCCTCATATTCAGCCGCGGTAGATTATGTACGTATGATAGAGATGAGAGATAAGGAGGAGGACACTTTTCAAAGAAAGAGGAAGCGCAACAGTGAAGGGAGACAGGGAGGTAGTTCCTTTGTAGCTAGACCTTTGGTCTTAGACCTCAGAGTCATCAAAGACTTACTCAAACCTTCACAGGACCTCCGACAGGCACAGAGCATCGTTCCGAGGGGTTAGCACGATGTCCACCCCAGTTTCTACTCTATCTCGTCAATCTAGAGGTCCCTGTTCCATTTGTGGGAAGATACATTCAGGCACTTGCCATAGAGAGATGGGAGCATGTTTTCGTTGTGGGCAAGTTGGACATTTGGTGAGAGATTGTCCTCAGCGTTGCCCTGATTCTAGTCTGGGATTAGTTCGACCCACTAGACAATTCTCAACAGGTACTCCATTTACCGGTGCAATTACAGTTCAGAGTGGTCAAGGTAGTAGCAGTGGGGCAGTAGTAGGCAGAGGGCAAGCGATTGCAAGACGGGGCCAGGCTCAGGTCTTTGCACTAAATAGACAGGATGCATAAGCATCCAATACTGTGGTAACAGGTACATTTACAATTTGTTCACATGCTGCTTACTCATTATTTGATCATGGCTCTACACATTCCTATATATCCCCTATTTTGCAAAGAAAATTGGTAAGGGCTCTGAAAAATTAGAGTGCCCGCTACTTGTTGCAACCCCAGTGGGTGTATAATGGTTGAATGGGTGTATAAGGCTTGTGTGATTACACTGGCCGATTGTGAGACGTTAGTTGACTTGATAGTGCTTGCAATAGCAAAGTTTGATGTAATACTCGAAATGGATTAGTTAGCGTCCTGCTATGCAGTGGTGGATTGCCATCTTAAGTAATGAGATGTAACTTTCCCGGTAAACCTTCCTTTGTTATTCAAGGTGATCGAAGTGAAGCACCAAACAATTTAATATCTATGATAGAAGCTTAGAGGCTCTTGAAAAAGGGATGTCAAGGATATTTAGCGATGGTTCGAGATATGGAACTACAAGTCCCAATATTGGAACAGGTTCCAGTAGCAAAAGAATTCCCTGATATTTTCCCCAAGGAATTACCAAGGTTACCTTTTGAAAGGGAAATTGAATTTTGTATTGATGTATTATCAGGTACTCAGCCTATATCTATTCCTCCTTATCGAATGGTGCCCCTGGAGCTTAGTGAATTAAAGAATCAATTGCAAGACTTGTTGGATAAGGGTTTTATTGGCCCTAGTACGTCCTCTTGGGGCGCACCTATACTTTTTGTTAAGAAGAAGGATCGTTCCTTCTGCTTATGTGTAGATTACAGACAGAATAAAGTGACAGTGAAGAATAGGTATCATTTGCCTTGTATAGATGATCTATTTGACCAGTTACAGGGAGCTCAATGTTTCTCAAAAATTGACTTAAGATTGAGTTATCATCAGCTACGAATAAGAAGGGAAGACATCCCTAAAACTGCTTTTAGAACCCGATATGGCCATTATGAATTTTTAGTGATGCCGTTTAGGTTAACCAATGCCCCAGCTGCATTTATGGACTTGATGAATCGAGTGTTCAAGCCATTTCTAAACCAGTTTATTATCATCTTCATTGATGATATTTTGATTTATTCTAAGGGCTATGAAGAGCATGAACAGCACTTGAGGGTGGCACTACAGGTGTTAAGGGAACATCAATTATATGCTAAATTTTCTAAATGCTAGTTTTGGCTAGAAAAAATTACCTTTTTAGGCCATGTAATCTCAAAAGATAGGGTGCAAGTAGATCCAAATAAAGTGGAAGCGGTTCAAAAATGGCTGAGACCTACTACAGTTACAGAGATTCATAGTTTATTGGGCTTAGCAGGCTATTATTGCTGGTTTGTTAAAGACTTTTCTAAAATAGCTGCATCGTTAACAAAATTAACCTAGAAGAATGTGAAATTTCAGTGGTCTAAGATGTGTGAGGAGGGTTTTCAGAAATTGAAAGATTTTCTGACTTTTGCACCGATTTTGACATTACCCTCAGGGTCTGGAGGTTACGTTGTGTACTGTGATGCTTCTAGGGTTAGCTTGGGATATGTATTGATGCAGTATAGTCACGTGATTGCTTATGCCTCTAGACAACTTAAGAAGCATGAGCAGAATTACCCAACACATGATTTAGAAATGGCGTCAGTGGTCTTTGCTCTCAAAATTTGGAGGCATTATTTATATGGTGAGACGTGTGAAATCTACACAGATCATAAAAGCCTTAAATATATCTTCTAACAACGGGATTTGAATCTAAGGCAAAGACGGTGGATGGAATTACTCAAAGATTATGATTGTACTATTTTATATCATGCAGGTAAGGCTAATATGGTGGCAGATGCTCTGAATAGGAAATCCATAGGGAGTTTGAGCCATATTGTGGAGGCAAGGAGGTCGTTAATTGTAGATCTCCATAAGATTGAGGAGGGTTCAGGAATCCAATTTGAAATTAAAGAGCCAAGAATTTTTTTAGCTCATATACAGCTTCATTCACCTCTATTTGAAAGGTTGAAAACTGCCCAGGTCAAGGATGTACAGGTATGTAAATTGGTGCATGACGTCAAAAGTGGAAAAAAAAATGAATTCATTTTAGATTCAAATGGAGTTTTATGGTTCAGTACTCGATTGTGTGTGCCAAATATGGAAAATTTGAAGAGAGAACTTATGGAAGAAGCTCATTGTTCCTGGTATACCATCCATCCAGGTTCTACAAAGATGTATCAACATTTAAAGCAAGTATACTAGTGGGAAGGCATGAAGAGAGATATAGCGAATTTTGCTTCTCATTGTTTGGCGTGTCAGCAAGTTAAGGCAGAACACCAGAAACCTACAGGACTACATCAATGGCTGGAGATACCCGACTGGAAGTGGGAAAGGATCACTATATGGACTTTATAATGGGACTACCCCGAACAGTAAGGGGTTACGATTCTATCTGGGTGATTGTGAATAGACTCACTAAAAATGCTCATTTTCTTTCTGTAAAAACAACGTATAATGTTGCAAAATATGCACAGCTTTACATAAATGAGATAGTGAAACTTCACGGTGTTCCAATGTCTATAATTTCTAATCAAGGATCCCAATTTACTTCTAAGTTTTGAAGAGCCTTTCAAGAGGCTATGGGTACCCGATTAGATCTTAGCACTGCCTTTCATCCTCAGACTGATGGGCAATCTGAGAGGACTATACAAACAATAGAAGATATGTTAAGGTTGTGTGTTATGGACTTTGGTGGTAGCTGGGATAACTATTTATCATTGGTGGAATTTGCTTATAATAATATTTATCAAGCTAGCATACAGATGGCACCCTCGAGGCATTGTATGGAAGACGGTGTAGATCTCCCATTGGATGGTTTGAAACTAGAGAAGTTAAATCATTAAGGCCTGAGTTAGTACAAGATGCCTTAGAAAAGGTGAAAGTAATCAAGGAGAGATTGATAGTAGCTCAGAGCAGGCAAAAAGTGTACGTGGACCGCCAACGCCGTGATTTGGAGTTTATGATTAGAGACTATGTGTTTCTCAGGGTGTCTCCTATAAAGGGTGTGATAAGATTTAGGAAGAAAGGAAAGTTGACCCCGAGATACATAGGGCCATTTGAGATCCTAGAGCGAGTTGGGGTTGTAGCCTATCGGCTAGCATTGCCACCTGAGTTATCCAATATTCACCCAATATTTCATGTTTCAATGTTAAGAAAGTATCAACCTAATCCCTCTCACGTGTTGCAGAATCAATATGTTTCTTTAAGTGAAGGTTTAGCTTATGACGAAACTCCTGTGGCAATCTTGGATAAACAAACGAAGAAGTTACATTCTAAGGAGATTATGTCAGTGAAGGTTTTATGGCATCACCATACACTAGAGGAGGCTACATGGGAGATAGAAAGTGAAATGCGTACAAAATACCCCTATAAATTTGAGAACTAAGGTTAGTACACATATATACAAATTTGGGGACCGAATCTTTTTTTAGGGGGGAGAGATTGTAAAGACCGGACGTCCATGAAAATATATATATATATATATATATAGGAAGTTTGACTTTTTCCTTACCCAGAGTTCGAATATTGAAGCTGCCACGTAACACTTCTTTTCTTCCTTTTGCAATTTTCTAATATGCCACATATATAACCTCTTGTATCTACTTTAAGCTTGGGTTTTACGTCATTTACCACTCAAACTTCTGCAGCACACATCTTTTCAATTAGAGAAAATAGCAGAAACACACCAGAGGCTCTGTATCTCCATTTTTGTTCACCATAATTGCTTACTTCTGGTTCTTTGTTGTTGTTTGAGTCACTCCTTGCTGCCATGTTTGTTTTTGTTGCTCCATTTCAACTGCATTAAGTCATGTAAGCTCATTCCTTAAACCTGCTACGTGATGCTTCCTCATTTCAGTTCTGTTTTGATACTTTCCCCCATTCTCTGATTTTGGTGTTGCTGTGTGTTTTTCCTGTAAGAAGTGTGTTGGAGGAAGTGTGGTGTTGGTTAAGAAAAATTTCATGTAAGATTATGATTCCTAGTTAGAGCAATCGTGGTTTATATTATACAGGAGTTTATTTTATCCTCCTTTAACATTATTGCTCTCAGTTTCTGCATGAATCTTCTGCTACAAAACTAAATTCCCTCGTGCTTCTCACTGGCTCACTTCACTTATGCAGAATAAGCTCCTCTTCATCGTGCTCTGCTAATCGGATTGACAGCCATGGTGTAGTGTGAACCTTCCCTATTTTTGTTGGCTTTTACTTTGAGCTTCTTTGTGGATTACGGGAGGAAAGGGCTCAAGACTGATGTGGTTTCATTTTTCTTTCCTCCTTTGAACGAATTTCGATCTTTGAATGTAGGATCCAAAATGCTCTGTTGCCATACACGGACATATATATATACATATCTATATCTCTATATATGTATATTGTGTGTATTGTATGGGTATGGAGGGCATGAAATTGAGGAAAGGATGGTGGATTTAGTTACTTGAAATCAGATACATATCTCTAGCATGCTAAAGGAATGAAGAATAGATACCAATGTTCTTTTCTTTTCCTAGAATTTGGTTCAAATAGACCAAACTAATGAGGTTATGAGTGGCAACCATAACTACTCTCCTATTCATTGGAAGAGGAAATTTTATCCATGTGAAATGCGTATCTTATTCGTATTCGTTCTTATTTATGCTTTGACCTCGCGAGATAAGGAACATTTTAAAAAAATAAGATAAGTTCTGTATGAGATAAATTATAATTATTCACACTCTAAAAGTTGGTGAATGGGTATTATAGGGTATTCAGGAGATTGAGTCATAGCTGAGGAGTGGGCAGGGAATTTCTGTATCATCTTGGAAGGTGAGTAAGTAATGCGGACCGTGAGTAATTAGTATTTATTATTCTGTTACTAAGTTTCCTTGTAGTGTTCTAAAATTTGAAAATCTATTTATGGAGATATATATTTAAATGTTTTGTCATATGCATGTTTACCAAAAATTGATTTGAACATGAAATTTTGCAATTGACGCCTGTTTAAGTTATCTGGAAACTTTGATATTGAACTGATATGGAAGGTACTCTGTCTGAAATGCTAATGTGATAAAAGTATTATTTTAAGAGGTTATCTGTTCAGAACCCTGTAGCTAACATCAATAGTTATTAGTCATGGTGCACTATGATCTGTACCCCAACTAGCAGGAGTGTTGCTAGCCCCATGTAGGTGGCTATTACATGTGGATTGGTTTTGTTTTCACAAGCAGAATGCTTTGCATCTGTGGTTATTTTTCCCACGAGCTGTGTGCTTTGCATTTGTTTCAATTGGTTTTGCTTAGATGCTTCCGACGCATTCTAAGAAATGATTCACATAAGGCATGCTTCATGCGTTACATTTTCTTTCACATGCCTTGTCCCTATTCTTTTTGGGTTGGCATTACTTATTCATTGAGTATCAAACGCACCTTTTTTTTTAATTTTTTTTTCAGATAGCGGTGTAGACCCTAGTCTACCCTAAGCAGCCTACTAATAGTTGATCTACCATTTATTTCTTTTGGTGAGCCCACAGTTGTTCATGTGGATATATTTTATTCATATGCATGTAATCTATTTTGTTCTAAACAGTGTAGAGTATGGCTCTACTAAATCATAGATAGGATATCTCCAATCCCTAGAAATTTATTTTTGGTCTGATGTATGGGTTGTTCCTTTTAGGTGTATTGTTTTAGTTGACTGATTGTAGAAATATCAGGAGGTCTAAATTACAGAGGAGACTCTGTCGAAATTTCTACAAAAGTCACCTAAAAAAAAACTTATATGTTTTGTATAAAAAAAATGATTCGGAAATGATACCCATAGTTTTATTATATGAATTTACAACTTAGAAATATTCTCTAAATTTTGAGGAAGTTGTTAATACAAATAGACTTATGGTAGGGGGATTTGTTTGTCTTTTGCGCCAACATACTTAAATTTGTGGGGTGTGACAATATCCTCCTATATATAGGATATATTTTATTTAAAATTGGCACTCTAAATGTATCTCTATAATGATATGCCATTTTTTTATGTTTAAAGGTATGAAAATATATATATTTCATGTGTACCAGACTTCAAATATACTAAAGACATAACACATATTGTATTTCAAACCATGAGAAACAATTTAGTGAAGCCTTTAACCAAGCTCTAATAGCATTGATGAATTTAAAGAAGATTTTGATCAATTTACATACCTTTCTATAAAAAATATTGCCCAATTAAATGTCCCACACATTGAATTTGATCACTTTGATAAACTTAAATTTTTGTTCACAACATATGCATCATTTTGATTAGAAGAAAATTAGGAAATTCACAATCTGAGATAGTTTTTTCTCTTTTTATGTAACCAATTTTTGTGAGAGAGAGAGGGAATGATTTTTTGCAATAAACTATAAATTCACACACGTTCAACTTTTTTTCTTCTTTCTCAAAATTAATTTTAATTAATTTAATTTTTCAAATTTTGAAATTTTTATTTCTTACTTAAATGGGAAATAACTACTACCTCCATAAATAAATGAATAATTAATTCTAATAAAAGAATTAATCAATTTCATATTTTTTTTAATAAATTTAATTAATTTCCCTTTAGGCCTTTAATAATTTTATATTCAGGTCAACCTCTCATGGGTGACCTAAAACATCCAACAATGCCCAAATGTAGTGTTTTGACATGTTAAAAGTTATAATCTTAATTTAACCCATGTGATTATTGAATCTTCCTCATCATTCTCATCATCCTTGCCAATCTACCCCTAATAGGTTTATACCTCTTTATGATGGATTGCAATCATATAAACAAATGCCCTACTCAGTCTTTAAATAAAGTCATTGGTTGAGAAATCACATATTTTCAAATGGAATGAATACTCATTGTAGCTAAAGCTGACTTACCCAAAGAAAAAGGAAAGTAAGGCAATTTTAGTGTTTAATACCTATGATTAGGTTTAGCAATAAAGTCAAGCTAGAAACTTTAAACTTAAGGCTTCTTAAGAGGCAACCCAAGTTTTTGTTTTCAATTATGTTTAGAAACTTTTTTTTTTGGTATCCTTTTGTCTAGCAATTGTTGTTATTTTATTTTTAGGCTTATCAAGTGACAAGCCCTTTAAACTACCTCTATTAATCAAGAAAGAAGAGTTGTAAAGCCTCAAGCTTATAAGGAAAATCAGGGAACCAAGAGTGTGGAAAGGAACATTTGATGAAAAAAAAGAAGTTTTCAAACTCTTATTATACTTATTTAGTCCTCATTTAATCTTAATTTTATGAAGTTTAGCGTAAGGTAATTAGGTTAAGGTTGGCATTGAAAAAAAAAACTTACTCCTCCTCACTTTCATGTCTTTTGATTTAATTACTTGCCAACAACAAGGACAATCCTAAGTTCAAGTTTTGGGGTGAGGTCAATTAGGATGCCAAGGCAAAATAATTTGAAATTTTGTACTTGAAATTTTTAACTTGTTACTTTTCTTTTTGAGCTTTACTTGTATTAGTTTGCTTGCTTGCTTGCCATGATGCACATATGTATCCAATGATGAATAGTGTTAATATTAGGATGTGTTTAATATGAGCTCAATGACAATTATACTTCATTCTTAGTTTAAATATGTAATTTTTTTTCTTTTTTTTTACAATTTTGAAAAATTTTGGATACCAATTGGCCTAGCATAATTTGAATGCATGTTGTTAGGGGAAAATTTCTTGTAATCCATTTTGTATATATTGTCTCAACCCTAGGGCTCTAAAACTTGTCTTACACTTTCTTGAAGAGAAATTTTAGGCCTTTATGATATATTAAAGTGATTTAGGTATTTATACAATATGTTTGAACCTTTAAGCCTATTTCTTTCACCTTAGGTATATCACTAGTATCCCTTTGAGCCTTAAGTGAAATTTACATATAATTGCATGAAATTTGTTCTTCTAACTACATTAATGACCTCTAGCCTAAAAAATAATGTCCTTACTTTTTCAAGAGCATAATTAACATTTTGATGCTATGTGAAAAGGAAAACTTTAGGGTAAAATAAGGTATAATGTGGGATTGATAAAATAGTTGTTGTTTTCTTATAGGAAACATGCACATTAGGAGAGTAAGAACAGTGATTATAGGGTTCTTTATTTCTTAATAGACATAAAAAATATAATGATGAGAAAAAGGAACTAAAAAGATTTCAACATGCATGAATTTTAAGTGAGCATATAGACATTTTGGCTTTTGTTTCTAGGAATGTGTTAACTCCCTTTTATTCTTGTCATTTTATATATGTTTTTAACTAGGAAATAGGTATTTAAATTTTTAATTCATAAACAAAATAGCTAACTTTGAACAAAATGTGTGTTGTGTTGTAATTAGCCCCATATATAAATTTGGCACTATAAATGATATATTTTGGCTTAATTTTATTGTGAATAAGAATTGATCATGTTTTAAGCAATTTTGCATGTGGGAAACACAATGAATTATAAACTAAAGTCATAATCTTAATCTTAAAAAGCTACAAGCACATCTTTTTTAAACCAATCCTTTAATTTATTAAATTACACCTCTTAATCATTAAAATAAGCCTATTTTTTCAAATTTAATCATTTAAAAAAAGTTCATTCTCTAAAAAATGTTAAATTTATTTCTATTAGTCTTTGAAGCACCAACATTAGCAACACAATAAGAAAAAAGCTAATAGGCAAAGGGAATCTCAAATATTTTAAAGAAAAGGCTCATTTGTCATAATTTAATCATTAAGAGAACAAATGTGTTGCTATTGTGTTTGCACCTTCAAGTGTAACACCATCCTTTCTAGCTCATATCCATCATACCTTACATGCTCATATGAGTTATAGGAAGAATAAAATGAGATCTTCCTCATTGCATTCTTATACTTTCTTAACATTGCGGCATGGTTAAAAATGCATTTCAGTGTCACATGGACCGCGTGAGGTCATTCTATGCATCCTCGTATTTAATTACACCATTACAACTCATTTCAATCCCAAAAACATGCTTTTAGCCCATGGAAACCAAAAAGGCATATGAAACATGCATGTTCATTTCGGCCAAACTTGGCTTCATTTCTGGGCAAAGTTTGGAAATTCATAACTAAATCTAAAAAAATTGAAAACATGCACTCTTGGTCATTCTGGGTATTTTAGGATGTATAATTCATACTAAAAATATGTGGAAGTCTTAAAATCCCACCCACAAAGCGTTTGACAAGCAAAATCATTTGGAGGTCGGAGTGGGTCCTGCTACTGTCACAATTTACTGATATGAACTTCACAAATGTCTAACTAATTCCGCAAAAATCCAATGCATGAAAATGATACTAATATAGAAATATGTGGATATTAACTAGAGAGAAAAAATATCTCCAGATCAGTCCATCAAGCCAAACTCTCAGAAAATCGATGGAACAATACCTCGGGTCAGGCAAGATGACTGAAGCTGGGTAGAAATTTCGAAAATGCATATCTTCCTCTCTAGACCTCCAAATGAGGTGGTTCTAGTTGCTACAATTTACTGTAACTGTCTAGTTTCTGACTATAAAATTTCATAGCCATTGGACCACGTTTGCCTTTCGGATGACACAATTTCACATCTGACCACATGAACAATGCCTATGCAAATCCGAATTTCTGATACTAATTTTGAAAAATCATAGAAAATTCCACAGACCTCCAAATGACTTGATCTTTAGCTTCATAAAAAGCTCTAAACAAGATATAGTCACATGCCAAATTTCAAGGCAAGAAGAGGCCATTTGGTCAGACTTGGACATCATGGGCAAAGGGACCAATTTCTTGTGTTAAAAGAGGGCTATTGGGGTCCAACTTTGCTTCTCCTACCTCTAAAGCTCTATGAGCACGTGGGAAAGCATCAAGATAGGCTATCAAACATGATTCAGATGTCTAACAACCCAAATTTGCAAAACTCACTCTCCCACACCAACATATACACCCATGTGGACAATGCTAAGATCTTACTATTTATTCTAAAACTTGTTACATCATTCAAGATAGTTCTCATTCTCATACATATATGATAAATACATTCATTTACAAGTATTCATACATGCTACATCATATACATCATTAAAGTACACCTCTTGCCTTAACTATAAAATAGTTCCAAAATGGCTCTTTTACAATCCCTTGCCATTTTTCCTAGCTTCAAGCTTGATGGCTCCCATCTCTTATCTCACTTGGTCCACCTAGCATGTTAGGATGGTAGAGAGGAGGAGTGAGATTCAAAGAATCTCAATAGCTCATCTCTCATTCAAAGATACATAAAGCATGCAAACAAGTCTCACAATGTATGCATGGGCATATTAGCATGTGAAATCATAAGAAAAGCATTTTCAACATTTGAGTAGGCCATACATAACATACAAAGGTTTGCCAAGCTAGTGGATTAGCCTCACCCATTCACTCATGGATTTTGGACTTGCCTCACCCATTCTTTAAGAAGTCGTTAGACTCAACCCTTACTCTTGGGAGTCAACCTCATTTTTGGGAGACTCTTTACTTTGTCTCAACTAACTTTAGGATTTTTGGCTCATCCTCACCATGGCTAAAGGGTTGTTGGCTTTTTCATACTCAAGCAAACTAAAGCAATCATAAAAAACATCATTGAAATTCATAAGGTATCATCATGCCAGCATACTTTTCATGGTTTAAAACATACATACACATAAGCAAAACAAAGTAAGCACACATCTATGCATGAGAGAAGGTGGAGAGAGCTACCTTATTGGCTAATCACAAGCTTTCCCTTTCAATTTGTCTCCTCCCTTGTTGATTTCACAATCACCACTAGATGGGAGTACTTCTCTTGAGCCTAGACACATAGGAGGATGGAATTACTTTCTCATAGCTCAATACTTATTCACAAAGCTAGGGGTTTCTCTATAGCAAACCCTACCAAGTATATAAGAAATTAGGGATTCTTTCTCTCTCTAAAAGTTTACCAACTATTCTTCCTCTCTCAAGCTCTCAAAAAGAACGCAAAGAGAAGAAGTAAAGGTATGTGGGTTTTGGTCTTCTTCAAGAGGGGTTTTCCATTCTCCCTCTTCTGAATCAAGCTCAAAACTTAACTACTTCAATAATCAAAACCATAGGAAGAGAGGGCAAGGAGAGAAGAACAATATTCTAAGAGAAAAGCCATGTAAATCTTACCTTTTTCTTGTTCTTCCTTCCTCCTCTAGGTTTTTCTCTCTCTCCTTCGCCCTTTTCTCTGTCTTAGAGGGAGCTTAAGTCGATTATAAACAAAAAGGAGGAGTTTGGAGGCTTTAAAAAGTCAAATTCTCTTTTTTCATGCTTTTTCGAACTAACCCTCGCTATAGCAAGTCATAACCCTCGCTACGGCGAGCTCGTATCCCAGACCCCTGCTTTCGCTACAGCATGCGTTACGGCGAGCAATGCCTTGGTTTTTGTATGGGGTGCCCGCACTCACTATAGCTAGAAGCATTTTCGCTATAGCTAGAAGGCACTCTTGCTATAGCTAGACCATTTCTCGTTATAGCAAATAGGTATATTCGCTATAGCTAGGCTGTAGTTAGCAGACTTAGAAAATGTTTAGCCCTTTGAAAATTTTCAACTTTCTTCCTCTTCTTTTTTTCTGGTTGTTACATTCCACCCTCCTTATAAAAATTTTGTCCTCGAAATTTAAACAACATACCTCATGGGAAGAGTTCTGGATATTTCTTCCTCATATCATCTTCTAATTCCCAAGTGGCTTCCTTGAGAGACAATTCCTTCCAAACCACTTTCACCAGCGGTATCGTCTTATTCCGTAACTGCTTGAGTCTAACATTCACGATCCGATCTGGTGATACTATATATGATAGATCATCCTGTAACTGTATATTCTCATATTTTATGACATGTGAGGGGTCAGGCTGGTACTTTTTCAATTGGGAAACATGGAAGACGTTATAGACTTGGCTTATGTTCAGAGGAAGAGCGAGTCTATATGCCACAGGTCCTACTTTATCAAGAATCTGGAAAGGACCTATGTACTTTGGACTGAGCTTTTTACTCTTAATGGACTGACCTATCCCTGTGAATGGAGACACCCTAATGAAGACATGGTCTTCAATCTCAAACTCTAATGGCTGCTTACGTTTATCTGCAGAACTTTTCTGTCTACTCTGGGCCTTCAGAAGTTTCTTTCTGATAGTTTCTATCTGTTTAGAGGTCTGGTCCACTAATTTTGGACTTATAAGGCTTCGCTCTCCTAGCTCAACCCAACACATTAGGGACCTACACTTCCTCTCATACAATGCCTCATACGGTGCCATTTGTATACTAAATAATAACTATTATTGTAAGCAAACTCCGCTAGAGGCAAGTATGTATCCCAATTCCCTTTCATTTCTAGCACACATGCCCTTAACATGTCCTCTAGGGTTTGGATGGTTCTCTCTGTCTGCCCATCCGTCTGAGGGTGGTAGGCCATGCTGAATCTAAGTAAGGTGCCTAGAGCATCCTATAATGATCTCCAGAAATTTGATGTGAATCTGGGATCTCTATCTGATATTATGCTCCTAGGTACACCATGCAGTTTAACTATCTCCCTGATGTACAGTTGGGCTAACTTATCTAGGGTATAAGTGGCTTTCATAAGTAGAAAATGTGCTGACTTTGTTAACCTATCTACTATTACCCATATTGCATCATAGCCTGATGATGTCTTGGGTAAACCCATGACAAAATCCATAGCTATGCTATCCTATTTCCACTCCGGGATATCTAAGGGCTGAAATAACCCAGTTGGTTTTTTATGTTCTATTTTTACTCTCTGGCATACCAAACATCGGGAGACATACTCTGCTATATCTGTTTTCATCCCGGGCCACCAGAACATTTTCATCAAATCTTGATACATTTTATTACTACCTGGATGAATGGTGTACTTACTTTTATGTGCCTCATCTAGTATCTTCTCTTTGATCTCAGTGTTCCTAGGCACGTACAGCCTATCCCTGTACCTCACTATGTCATCCTCAGATAGATTGAACTCCTGGACACTACCCTAGGTTATCTGGGCTCTAATCTTCTTTACATAGTCGTCTACTTGCTGGACTTCTCTTATCTGATCCCTCAAGTCATTTTCTATTCGGGTCTCACTCATTAATAATTTTCCTGAACACACCTCGTAGGAAAGACTCATGTCTTTGAATCTCTCGATCAATTCCTGCTCTCAGATTATCATACAGGCCACGTGTATGGATTTTCTACTTAGGGCATCAGCTACCACATTAGCCTTGTTAGGATGGTATTTCAATATGAACTCATAATCTTTCAGAAATTCTAACCATCTTCGTTGCCTCATATTTAGCTCTTTCTGTTCAAATAAATATTTAAGACTCTTATGGTCGCTATAAATTTCTATTACTGTCTCATATAAGTAATGTCTCCATATTTTCAGAGCAAATACCACTGCGGCTAACTCTAAGTCATGTGTGGGGTAGTTTTCCTCATGAGATTTCAACTGTCTAAAAGCATAAGCTACCACTCGGCCTTTCTGCATAAGCACACATCCTAACCCTTTCTTAGAGGCATCACTGTACACTACAAAAGTTTGTTTAAGGTCAGGGAGTACTAGAACTGGGGCCGTGGTCAACTTGTGCTTTAACTCTTAGAAACTACTCTCACATTTCTCATTCCATACAAACGGCACATTCTTTCTTGTAAGCCGGGTCAGTGGCATCGCTATTTGAGAAAAGCCCTGAATGAACCTCCTGTAATACCCTACTAAACCTAGAAAGCTCCTGATCTCTGTCATTGTTCTAGGTCTCTCCCACTGTAATACTGCCTCTACCTTATGGGGATCTACTACGACCCCTGCCTGGGAGATCATATGACTAAGAAACGGAACCTCAGTGAGCTAGAAATCACATTTACTAAGTTTAGCATACAACTCGTTCTCTCTCAAGGTCTCTAGGGCTAATCTTAGGTGTTGCTCATGTTCCTCTCTACTCTTTGAGTAGATGAGGATGTCATCTATGAAGACTACTACAAACCCATCTAAATATGGCCTGAAAACTCTATTCATGTAATCTATAAAAACTGCGGGTGCATTCGTCAACCCGAAAGGCATAACTAAGAATTCGTAGTGCCCATATCTAGTTCTAAAGGCTGTCTTGGAAATATCATCTGCCTTTATCCTGAGCAGATGATATCCCGACCTGAGGCCTATCTTGGAAAATATTAACGCTCCTATTAACTGATCTAGGAGGTCATCTATGCGAGGGAGAAGGTACTTATTCTTAATGGTGATTTTATTGAGTTCCCGGTAGTCTATACATAGCCTAAGGGTCCCGTCCTTCTTCTTTACAAATAGGACTGGAGCTCCCTACGGTGAGATACTAGGTCTGATGAAACCCTCTCTAAAAGCTCCTCTATCTGTTTCTTAAGCTCTGCTAGCTCGGTGGGAGCCATTCTATACGGGGCCTTAAACACTGGACCTACCCCAGGTACAATGGCTATAGGAAACTCAACCTCTCTCTCTGGGGCTAGTCCACTAATCTCCTAGGGAAATACCTCTGGGAACTCTCTCACTACAAGAATCTCATCTATACCCTCTTCTACCTCAACTTGGACCGAAAAGAAAACCAAATACCCCTGATAACCCTGCCTTAGAGATCTCTCAGCCTGGGAAGTGGTCATAACAGATAACTCAGCCCTAGTACTAGGCATAGTCCCACACTCAGGTAAAGTAATACACCTATGGCTACAGTTTAGTGTGGCATTATTTGCAGACATCCTATTCATACCAATGATCACATCAATATCAATGAGGGGCATACAAATCAAATTGAGGGTGGTCAGGCAATGATTAAATTGGATCATACAATTCAAGCAAGCATGGGAAGTGATGGCTCGGTTTCCAGTGGGGGTGGATACATGTAACTCATATGGCAATATATGCATACTCAGACCCAACCTCCTAATACAGTCATATGATATGAAAGAGTGGCTAGCACCCGAATTAAATAAGGCAGTTACAAAAAAATCATTTATCTTAATAGTACCTTGAATCAGACTCGGGGACTGGCTAGCCTCCTGCTGTGATAGGGCAAAGACTCTACCCTAGGTCTGTGGTCTATGAGGAGGAGCCATCTCCTTCAACTGTGTGATTTGTAAGGGGCCTGTGGAGAAGCCTGGGTGCAATCTCTAGCTATATACCCCGGCCTGCCACATCTAAAGCACACATTCTGCCCCGCATAGCACAGTCTGGTATTGTGATTCCTGCCACACTAGGGACATATGATAGGTGGAGCACTGCCTTTACTGGATTGAGTCCTTCTTCTCTTGCCTCTTTGGTTTCATTGACTCTTTCCGCCTCTACGGCTCGTCACTGCAGGCTGGGAACCATCTCTAGATCTCTTGGGCTTAGGGAGGGGAAAAGGTGGTCTAGCGCTGGAGGTAGGCTGCATCATCCTGAGATTCATTTCTGTCACTCTGCATACTTCTACAAGGGTATTAAAGTGCTTGATTCTCTGTGGCACTACCCTGTCTCGGATATCAAGGAACAAGCCCTTCTCTAACCTATCTACCCTCCATTTCTCATCATCATGTCTTTGTAGGTATGAGAAATATCTGGAGATCTCAATAAACTTTGCTACATATTGGTCCACGGACATCCCCGGAATTTGTCTGAACAAGATAAATTCTGACTCCTTCTCATCTCTGATGGAATCGGGGAAATACTTCTCGTGGAATGCCTCAAGGAATGCCTTCCAGGTGATTAGGGCATTCCTCGCTCTCAGAATAGGCTCAATGCCCTTCCACCAGTAGATTACTTCTCTCTATAACTGGAATGCAGCTATCTTGGCTTTTTGCTCCGATGTGCACTCCATCACCTCGAAGATCTGTTCTAGCTCTATGATCAAGCCTCAGCTTTATCTGCGTTCATCTCACCATCAAAGGTGGGAGGCCCGAATTTTCTAAACTGTGTGATCACTTTTCTGATTGAGGTTTGTTGCTCAGCGGGAGGTGTCTGAGCTGGTGGAATTAGAGCAACAGCCTGCATGTGTGGCTGTGCATCGATAGGAGTCGCCCCTGAGTGTTTGGGATGATCTGAGTGTGGAGGTGGCTAAGGAGGAGGAGGAGGTGTAGGGCCCTGGCTATCTCTCTCAGCAAGCCATTCCTGTAACTGCATGATAACGGCTTGCTGCTAATCTAGGCGAGCCATAATAGACTGTAAGGCTCCAGCAACTGAATCACTAGGCCCGACTTCATCAGCCTGAGCCATTCTGGGAGGCTTACCTCTTCCTTTACTTCTACCTTGGCGCGTGTCTACCATCTTTTAGAAACATATAAGCATGTTTTAGTACATAATAAGGACACATGTCACTACTATGCACTCAATCATCCAAACAAGCTCATATACATCTTGGCAACTCACAAACACAAGCCACAACCCACAATGAAAGCCTGAACCTTTGCTCTAATACCAAAAAATGTAACACCATCATTTCTAGCTCATGCCCATCATGCCTTACATGCTCATATGAGGTATAGGAAGAATAAAGTGAGATCTGCTTCATTGCATTCTTATACTTTCTTAACATTGCGACATGGTTAAAAATGCATTTCAATGTCACATGGACCACGTGAGCTCATTCTATGCATCCTCGTATTTAATTACACAACTCATTTCAATCCCAAAAACATGCTTTTAGCCCATGGAAACCAAAAAGGGATATGAAACATGCATGTTCATTTCGGCCAGACTTGGCTTCATTTCTGGGCAAAATTTGGAAATTCATAACTAAATATAAAAAAATTGAAAACATGAATTCTTGGTCATTCTGGAAAGCTTAGGATGTCTAATTCATACTAAAAATATGTGGAAGTCTTAAAATCCCACCCACAAAGCATTTGACATGCAAAATCATCTGGAGGTCGGAGTGGGTCCTGCTACTATCACAATTTACTGATATGAACTTCAAAAATGTCTAACTAATTCTGAAAAAATCCAATGCATGCAAATGATACCAATATGGAAATATGTGGATGTTAACTAGAGAGAAAAAATATCTCCAGATCATTCCATCAAGCCAAACTCTCAGAAAATCGATGGAATAGTACCTCAGGTCAGGCAAGATGACTGAAGCTGGGTAGAAATTTCGAAAATGCATATCTTCCTCTCTAGACCTCCAAATGAGGTGGTTCTAGTTGCTACAATTTACTGTAACTATCTAGTTTCTGACTATAAAATTTTATAGCCATTGGACCACTTTTGCCCCTCGGATGACACAATTTCACATCTGACCACATGAACAGTGCCTATGCAAATCCGAATTTCTGATACCAACTTTGAAAAATCATAGAAAATTCCACAGACCTCCAAATGACCTGATCTTTAGCGTTCCAAAAAGCTTTAGACAAGATCTAGTCACATGCCAAATTTCAAGGCAAGAAGAGGTCATTTGGTCAGACTTGGACATCATGGGCAAAGGGACCAATTTTTTGTGTTAAAAGAGGACTATTGGGGTCCAACTTTGCTTCTCCTACCTCTAAAGCTCTATGAGCACGTGGGAAAGCATCAAGATAGGCTATCAAACATGATTCAAATGTCTAACAACCCAAATTTGCAAAACTCACTCTCTCACACCAACATATACACCCATGTGGACAATGCTAAGATCTTACTATTTATTCTAAAATTTGTTACATCATTCAAGATAGTTCTCATTCTCATACATATATGATAAATACATTCATTTACAAGTATTCATACATGCTACATCATATACATCATTAAAGTACACCTCTTGCCTTAACTATAAAATAGTTCCAAAATGGCTCTTTTACAATCCCTTGCCATTTTTCCTAGCTTCAAGCTTGATGGCTCCTATCTCTTATCTCACTTGGTCCACCTAGCATGTTAGGATGGTAGAGAGGAGGAGTGAGATTCAAAGAATCTCAATAGCTCATCTCTCATTCAAAGATACATAAAGCATGCAAACAAGTCTCACAATGTATGCATGGGCATATTAGCATGTGAAATCATAAGAAAAGCATTTTCAACATTTGAGTAGGCCATACATAACATACAAAGGTTTGCCAAGCTAGTGGATTAGCCTCACCCATTCACTCATGGATTTTGGACTTGCCTCACCCATTCTTTAAGAGGTCGTTAGACTCAACCCTTACTCTTGGGAGTCAACCTCACTTTTGGGAGACTCTTTACTTTGTCTCAACTAACTTTAGGGTTCTTGGCTCATCCTCACCATGGCTAAATGGTTGTTGGCTTTTCTATACTCAAGTAAACTAAAGCAATCATATAAAACATCATTGAAATTCATAAGGCATCATCATGCTAGCATACTTTTTATGGTTCAAAACATACATACACACAAGCAAAACAAAGTAAGCACACATCTATGCATGAGAGAAGGTGAAGAGAGCTACCTTATTGGCTGATCACAAGCTTTCCCTTTCAATTTGTCTCCTCCCTTGTTGATTTCACAATCACCACTAGATGGGAGTACTTCTCTTGAGCCTAGACATATAAGAGTATGGAATTACTTTCTCATAGCTCAATACTTATTCACAAAGTTAGGGGTTTCTCTATAGCAAACCCTACCAAGTATATAAGAGACTAGGGATTCTTTCTCTCTCTAAAAGTTCACCAACTATTCTTCCTCTCTCAAGCTCTCAAAAAGAAAGCAAAGAGAAGAAGTAAAGGTATGTGGGTTTTGGTCTTCTTCAAGAGGGGTTTTCCACTCCCCCTCTTCTGAACTAAGCTCAAAACTTAACTACTTCAATAATCAAAACTATAGGAAGAGATGGCAAGGAGAGAAGAACAATATTCTAAAAGAAAAGCCATGCAAATCTTACCTTTTTCTTGTTCTTCCTTCCTCCTCTAGGTTTCTTTCTCTCTCCTCCGCCCTTTTCTCTGTCTTAGAGGGAGCTTAAGTCGGTTACAAACAGAAAGGAGGTGTTTGGAGGCTTTAAAAAGTCAAATTCTCTTTTTTTACGCTTTTCCATACTAACCCTCGCTATAGCGAGTCATAACCCTCGCTACGGTGAGCTCGTATCAGTCCCAGACCCCTGCCTTCGCTACAACGTGCGCTACGGCGAGCAACGCCCTGGTTTTTTGTATGGGGTGCCCGCACTCGCTATAGCTAGAAGGCACTCTTGCTATAGCTAGACAATTTCTCACTATAGCGAACAGGTACATTCGTTATAGCTAGGCTGTAGCTAGCAGACTTAGAAAATTTTCAGCCCTTCGAAAATTTTTAGCTTTCTTCTTCTTCTTTTTTTCTGGTTGTTACATCAAGTATGAATTTTTTTATGTGGTGGCCATTTATCATCTTATCAAATGTCAAATAAAATTGAATTGGACACCAAGTGCATATTGTATTCATGATGGAGTATCCCTACCTCCCTAGGCCCTAAAAGAAAGAAAGATAGATACAAAGAAAAGTTAGAATTGTAATGTATTTATTCATTTATTCCATCAGGTTAAAGTCAAGCTTGGAGAAAGTTCCCTTACATTTTATACTGTTGAACACAAAAGGTCAACAACTCCAATTGTTAGTGTTTCTACATATAATGTTACTCTTATGAAGGTAATGGTGACTAGTTTCTTTTTTATACAAAGATGAAAAGTGTATACTTAAACTTACATTTATAAGCTGAATGGTAGTCTTCATTTACCAAACAATGGGGGCTCAATCATAATTATATATTTTTAATTATATTGTAATTTCGATGGTAGTTGCTTTAGGTGATTTTATTAGGTTTGCTAAGCTGAGTTTAAAGTAATTATGGTTATTCAAGTTTTTTTATCCCATAAAGGGCTTGCCGGCTAACAACTTGTATTTTCAATTATGAATAATTTTAAAAGGATCTTCTTATTTTCTTGTAAATTCCAAAAAAGTAGATTCTTGGTTGTGTCACCTTTATTGATTTTTCATTTATTTCTTACATCATCGATGCATGACCTAATCCTTTAAGGTGTTAAGTAATAGTCTTAAATTAGTTTTTATGACTGAAACATGGACCAAACATGGCTTACTACTAGAGTCTATGACTTGACACAACATCAAGTTTAGAACTATCATACCTAGCCTTATTTAGGTCTTTCATATTATTTATGCCTATCAGCCATTACATTTATAACATTATCATACTTTATATGGTTAAATTTAGTTTATTCAGGTGCCGAATAAAGCCATAAGGGTCCAATGTCAGATTTTTCTTTTTCTTTATTCATATTTATCATAAGCAAGTTTTCTTTGGTCCATTTTATCATGATGTCACATGGAACACTGAAGGAGTTGCTTGTGCTTCAATTGACATGGATTTCATAATTCTACGCAAACTTTGAAAACTCATCTCGAGTTACAGAACTTAATTCATGTAAATTAGGTGTCTATAGAAAATTTAAGATATGAACAATATGCTATAAAAATTTCAAGTACAGTTGAATCCATTTGACTCCTTTATAACCATGAAAAACAGAAGCTATCCAGAATGTACAATATCAGGCCACTTATAACCAAGCCTTAAATTTCAAAAATGCATAATTTTAGTTACACAATTCTAATTTATATAAAATCAATGGCCATTGAAAAGCTTATGATATAAGCTTAATGCTTGTAAAATTTTTTGAGCAACATAATTCATTTAGCCCCTTAAAGATGCCAAAAACCAAACTTAGACCGCATGAACAGTATAGGGACCAAATTGCATAATTTCTTAAATTTTGAAAATTTGTGAAATATTTTGTAGAGCTCCAAAAATTCTTATTCTTGAGTTGTTAGCAATCTCTATTAAGGATCTAATTGTATGCCAAATCTTAGACACAAACTATGTCATTTGAGTCATTTTTGGTAGAAAAGTGATTTAGGTCCTTTTTATGCCCATTTTTAGGTTCCAAATGACCCAAATGTTATCCAAACTACATTCTTCCACTTTGAGCAAATTTCTATTACCCTAGACATGCAATCCAAGTGGTTAAACACTCAAAATAGGGCTTACATCAAAATATGGCTATCCAACACCTAAATTTTAATATACACTTTATAAGTCAACCTAGGCAAATTTACATATCATTAGTCATATTGTTCCTCAAAATGCCATATATACCTATTCTCATACTCGCACACATAGTTCTAACATAAAACATGGAATGACTACATCATTTTACATTATAAAAGGATGTCACACTAATACATTCATTACATATTGTTACACAAAATACTTCTAATACATCATTTCTAATGTCTAATTCTTTCTAAATTCCTTACTTTGGCTTCGTGACCTTGAAATGGTTAGTGGGGAGACATAGGTGAGATTTTGGGAAGAATCTCAGTAACTAATCTCAACTAATTAATGCACGAATGAACACCATGAGTAAATGCAATGTATGTAGTGCAATGATATTATACATGTATTTCATGTAACTCAAATGCGTCATATAGCATAAAAAAGTATTCATTCTCAAGCCACGACATCATCGTAGACTAGTTAAACTCAACTAATCTCAACTTGAGGCGAAGAAAAAACTACTACTCTCAATTTCATGCTATAGGGAGTTAAGAGCCATTACATTGACTTTTCATGTACGTATAACTCATTTTAGGAAACATAGCAAATCATATTTCATGAATGCATCAAGCAACAACACACACAAGCATTTCAATTCATTCAAACATTCAAATGCATGCAAGAAAGGGAGATGAAACTACCTTAAAACCTATGAAGTCTGAAGATGTTACTAACCCACTTGCTCTTGATTTTTCTCTTGCCTTCCCTTAGTTTGACACCTACACTTTGGTGAGTTTGGACTAGCTTGGCCTACATATAGTAATTACAAGGCAAATTAATCCATTTGAATTTATTTTAAGTCTTATAATCATCACTTAATCCCATTAAAGTTTAATATGGAATTTAAAATTAGCTTATATCCAATAAGAAGCAACTCTTTGTTTTTACTTTCTAACCCCAAATTCTCACTTGCTATATTTATAACTCTAAGGAAACTTGTTTGAATTATCATATGCAAGGTTAAAGGGATTTAATACTAACTTGCTTCTTTAACCCACTTTAGGCCTTAAAAATTCAAATTTCAATCTAGCATTTCTAAATTCAATCCAAAGATTCCATAATTATTTATTCATCATATCTAAGCCTCTTAAATCATTGGAACCCAAGAAAACACTTCCTAAGTGCTTCAAGTACCCCTTGGCTAAAATCACACACTTATGGAAGCATATAGGAGTTTCATTGGTTTCTTCTAAGGTTTTAGTGCATGTAAACATTCTTTGACCTCTTTTTAGTCTAATTATGCTCTTATATAGCTTAAATTATCCTCATAGGGTTCCATAACTCTTTAGATACAATAGAAACCCTAACTATCCAATCTTGATTTCTAATGCTCTTTCAAGGATTCCAATTGCATATTCTTAATTTCTATGCCTTAAAACCCTTATTCCCATTCTGTTTTAGCTGAAATTCAACTCCCTCCAATGTCTCCTAGTGTTGGCCGAACCATGGAGAAGAGGGAAGAACAAGGAAATGCAAAATCCTACATAGAATCATACCTTGTTGGCTTCCTTGTGAAATGGAGTATCTTATGGTGCTATTAGTTTCTTCAAACTCTCTCCTCTTTCTAAGAGTTCAGCCATAAAATTGATTCTTTCAAGAAGTCAAATCCATCCATAGAAAGGGTTTAGAGAGGAGAAGAAGTTTTGTGAAGGGAAAGATATGAAAAAGGGTATAGTTTCTTACTTAGAGTGGCTTCCTCTTCCTCTTCTTTTTCCCTCCTTTTAGTGCATCCTCAATTCTATTTCAGAGTGTCTTAAGTTATTTTGGGAGTTGGTGGGATGTGGTTGATATAAGGGAGAAAAAGTGATTGTTAAAACAATTGCAAAATTATTGTTACACCTCATAACTTTGACCTCTCCGTTTGGACTCATTTTAATTTTTTTTAAAACTGCCATTTTCATATAAAAATTTAGTTCTTTTAGTTTATTAAAACATTAACTTCTAAATTTATGGGATCAAAAATCATCTCGAATCATTTAATCAAAGTTTAGGTCAATCAATAACCTAAAATGTGCACCAAAGTGGTTTTGGTCATTTTAATAGTTTTTACGATTTTTAGAATTTCTAAGAATCCTAAAAAACTTAATTTTATTATTTAAAACTTTATTCTTTGAGTTTCTAAAATGTTGCTCAAAATTGCAGTTTTACCACTGCCCTTTTGTTTTATTTTCTTTAGCTACTTTGGCTTCAATTTCAAGCCATCTTTAACTTTATTACCTCATTCCTAAATGATCAAATTATTATACTATTCTTACTTGACCCTATTTCATTCTATTTTAGGGTCTTTTTTTGTTATCTCATTAGTTTTAGTTCAATTTAAAAAAGATCGAATATTACAAAAACACTTGGTCAAATATGCTTTGATGATACCATGTAAAAGAACTTATTGACCTTAAAGCTTAAGCTATTGACCAATAACAATGGATTTTGTAAGTCTAATAGATTCTTAATTGCATATTTGTGCTTGTCTTGTTAAGATTGAATGCTACTAAAATTAAGCCATAGCAAATGGCCATCTCTTTGACATAAACAAAATCTTGAACAATTAAAATCAACCTTAGAATTGTTGCAATTGTACTAGAATTGCTATAATCATGCCATTTCCAACAATTTTAATATGAGCCATATGACTTTAGTAATGATATGTCAATTTGGAGTTTTGTCTTTTTAGTAATTATATGAGTCATATGACTTTGCATATTATTGAACATGTCTTATTATGTTATACATTGATTTTATTAAAATGTAGCTTGATATAGAACTCATGCTTCCTAATCACTTCGAATTTTCTTTTTAGATGAGTGATCTGAATGCAGAATAAGTTCAAAGAGTAAAAAAGGTATGGTGCTGAATTCTAAATCTTTTAAGTGGAACAAGTGTTTAATAATAACTATAATCTGTGAACAAATTTTTAATCTAATGGATATGGATGAGTACAATAAATACTATGTGATGTTTTCTAGGTATGCTATAAGAGTTTGTGCAATAATTTGACAATACAATGTTAATCCAGGCTCTACAACCTATAGGTTTACCTCATGTAATCTTAAAAGTTAGCTATTTTCATATTTAGGTAGTTTATTTTGTTAAGTTTTCTATACTATATGAGATTTAGTCAATTAATTCTTCAAAATTGGACATAGTATTATGCTTTATTAAATGAAATTTATTTACTTAAATCTTGTTTTACTTTTTTCAGGGAAATGTTTATAATCCACATATTTTATCCTCTTCAAGTCATGCACTAGATAGTTAAAGAATGATTTTGTTTTTGTTTTTCATTTTGGGATATTTTGTGAACAATTTGTATTGTTTTTTTAATTTCAGATGTTCAATTAAACATTATAAATAATTTGTAGTGTTTTTTAAATTGTATAGAAGTGACAAATCTATTAATTATATTTTTCTTTGATAATTATATTAAATATATGATTTGATTTAGTAATGATTGGTAATGTTATAAATAATTCTAATTGTAATATCTGGCTCCTCGAAAATGCGAGAAAACATCAAAAAATAGGAGAAACGTAATATACGATTTCTTCATTAATGTACAAAATTAACCAAATACAAAAGCAAGTCCCCTGAAATGAGTTAGATAACATCTTGAAAAATTTAGATAGAGTCCTAGGCTCCTACAAATAATAATCACAGTCTTAGATGGAAAAAAAAAAGAGCTAGAATGGTGAAATAAATTTGTTGTGAAAACTGACGAAACATAATGACATTTTCATAATTACGTGTAATTTTTGAAAAACTCATAAGAGGGCTTTTTAAATGGGAAATTTGAGTTCTCCAGGGCTTGCAGAGGCTCTAAGAATCATGGGAAGCCCTAGCATCGATTGACTCAAACTTTAACCCTTTTGTTTAGGAAGGTTTTAACTCTAATTTGAGTGATTCCAAAGGCATTTTATAAAATTGGAAACTTAAATTTTATAATGAAAAAGACGATTATCAAAAAGGAGTTAAAATAAAAATAACAAGATGAAAGGGTAAAATTAGAATTTTTAAGAAAATAGAAACTTCTTGAAACCTCTTTAAATTTCATGTTTCTTCTCCTCATCCTTTGCACAAATTATTCTACCCAAAAACCAGAGAAAGACTAACTGTCTTAGGTGCACCAAGGAGGAGAAGAAAGGAAGAGAAAAAGCAAGAAAAGGGTAAGAAATTTCATGAATTTTCATACTCTTTCTTCTTCCAAACTTGTTCTTCTCCTCTCAAACTTCCTTTTCATGGTTTTAATGAAGAGTTTGAGTCTATATTGAGGGCAGAACACAAGTGAAAATTTCAAAATTCAAGGGTGGAGACCGACCAAGTGAAGAACAAGTCAAAGAAAGCAAGAATCCAAGGTAAATTGTTACTTTCTAAGCTTGCATCTTCTTGTTCTTCTTCCCCTCCATTTCGCCTCATGTAAGACTAGCTAAGAGAAATTATATTTCTTATTAAACCAAAGATGAATCTTAGGAAAATAAGGGAGGAGAACAATAATATGCTAAGGAAACAACAAGCTAGCCATTAGATTTCAAGATAGAAAAATTAGGGTTTCAAGTGCTCTACCAAAAATCTGATTTGATACAACAATCCCTAGGCCTAAATGAGTGTTTGGATGAGCTCTTAATATCCTTAGGAGGCTCCTCATATGCATCTTATATTAAGAAAACAAAGCAAACTCACTTGATACTCACATGAAGCATGGTTTTGGCTTAGGCTAGAAAGAGTACTAAGGGAAAGTTTTAATTCATTTCAAGCTTATTTTTGCATCATATATGATGGAAGAAGATGAAAGGAAGCCTTGAAAAAATTTTAAAAGCCATGGATAGTGAGATAGTATCATAGGTTATATGATGGAAGAGGATGAGAGAAAGTCTTGAAAAAAATTTAAAAGCCATGGATAGTGTGTAATGAATGGATAAAAACATAATAAACGTTAATACCGTAAAACGACGAAATGAGCAGTATAAAAGCGAGTCTATTGAAATAAGCTAGAAAAGATCTCAAAAAAATTGGGTGAAGTCCTAGTAACCTAAAAATGGTAATTCTAGGTTCAAACAAATAGAAAAATGGAGTTAGGATGGAGAAACAATTCATAATAAAATCTGACAAAACATAATGACATTTTTGTAAATAAGTACAACTTTTGAAAAAAAATATATATGAGGGCTTTTTAAATGGGAAATTTAAGTTGTTCAAGGTTCTCAGAGGCCCCAAAAATCATAGGAGGCCTCGAGACTGGTAAAGCTCCTCCGGTGTACGTTTTTCAACGTCGGTGAGCCCAAACTTTGATGGGTTCATTCGGTAAAGTTTTAACTTCAAATTGAGTGATTCCAAAGGTATTTTATTAAATTAGGAATCTAAATTTATAATGGAAAAAATGGTTCTCAAAAAGGAGCTAAAACGAAGGTAAAACAAAATTGCAATTATGAAAGGACAAAATTGAGATTTTTGAAAATGTGCGTTTCTAGAAATTCCCACACACTTCATGTAACACCCCAAAAATTAATTAAGGTGTTAATCATGGATTTAGATTAATTAGGAATAATTAATATAGGATGATTGGGCAAGTTAAGTGAATGAGGATTTTAGATAAATAGATTATTAATATGGGTTTAAGATTTCGATTAGATTAAAACCTAATTTGGGTCCAAAAATTAATTTGAATAAGCCATGGGTAAGGATTTATGGAGGCCCAATGATTTTAGGTTAAGCCTAACTCCTTATTATGAGATTTGGGGTAAGAGAGATCACCTAGTAATAGCCCAATTTGATTTAGTGAAAAGAGAGGCCCAAGATCCAATTTACATGAGCCCTTATAGTTGGCCCAACACACATTATGCAGACCCAAGTTAGATTAACTCTTGGAACTTGGCCTAGCCTAATCAAATTTCTATAACCCAACTCATGAAATAAGGCCCAACAAGTGTACAAAATCTGAACCCACAAAGAATTGGGCCATTGGGTCAGCACATCCCACTTCTAGCTTTAAATTTTCTGTAGCCCATCTCATCTAGCACCAACCCACTTGAAATAATAAGCCCAATTGGACCTTGGGCTGATGGGTCAACCCACAACCCACTTAGGACCCAACACAAACACAACTAAACCCTAACTCTTTAGCCTCTCCCTCATTTTGCTGAAACTCAAGAGAGGAAATTCGGAGGTTCAAGGGAGGCTAGGGTTCTACCAACATGGAGGCTCCATTTTTTACTCCTAGAGGATGATTTAGCCAAGGTGAGTTATATATAACTTGACCCTCTCATCCTCCTCTTCATTTTGGTCGGACTAATTTATGGGTTTGAGTATTTTCATCTTCTCCTCAAATCTGAAATTTGGTGTTGGGTGATTCCTTGTAAGATTTTCGAACTTGGAGGTTAGAGGGAGGATTAGGTAAGCTTTTCCCTTCCATTTTGTGTATCACATCGCTGGAAAATGCCCCTAAGGATGTATTATCATAATGGGTTCTGTTATTGTGTGAAATTACAAGGAGATAATGGTGGAAAACCCAATTTTCTGGGCTTGATGATTGAAATGCGAATTTTGGTAAGTCCATGGTAGATTTTCGGAGGTGAGGCTATGGTTGTCGTTAAGTGAGTATATCCTTCCCATTTTGATGCATTTTCTGTTAGTTTGAGACCCTTATAGTTGACCTATGATATGGGCTTTAGTTTCATGTGAAATTACCCAGAAATTGGAGTGAACTGTGACAATTTTTAGTGTGGGAAAGTTGGAATCCGAAATTAAATCCCTTGGTAATTAGGTGAGTAACCTCTAGTCTGTCATTAGTAGTTCAACTCTTTAGATATTTGATTGTGATTAGAAATGATGATGATTGTGCTTGTTATAGGCTTGGTGAGCATTTGGGTAACTGAGGTTATTCTTCACTTCCATGTATATGTTCATGTTGATCTGATATTGTTTGTACATATATAATTTTAAAATATTAAATGATTAGTTGACTACTTGAATTGTTATTGCGATTGGACCTTGTGAGTCCAGGGTGGAGCTGTGGTGCAGCTGCCACCCGTGTATGTACTTTGATCGGGCACCGGGTTGTGATCAGACTCCAGATGCACTGAGCCTAGTTGTGCTCATTATGGAGTAGGTGCCGTGGACGGACCCCTCTCGGTGTTATTGGCCATTAACATGTTGTGTATGACTACTGGTATGAGACAGTAGTTATTTGTAGTTCAACTAGTTTATTTGCAAATTGAATTGATGATTCTAGTATTGATGACATGAAATTGCATTAGATTGATTAACTTGTACATATATATGGAATCTGCCCTTTTGTTACTGAGATTACATATCTCACCCCATTGTGGGCTAACATTTTCAAGGACTGGACCTCTTAGTGGCAAGGAGAAAATTAATGGGAGTTTGCTAAATGGTTTGATAGCACATCGGTTTAGGAGCTTTGACAAAATGTATTGTAACTAAATTGCTAGTTTTGTATCATTGCTGCATTGCATCATGAGTTGCCAAGTATAGGGATTGTATATGTAATTTGATTATCATGGGATTGAACATTTTAATTGTAATTGGCTAATAATGGATAAGTGATTCAATTTTATATGAACATTAAGCATTGACCCCATGCACCTTGTGACCATAATACATTTGCTGTCACTTATTCTTGAATTTACTGATATAAGCTAGTGGGGCAAGCAGGAAATAGTATCTATGTTTTGCAATGATAATGGAGGGATTGATGGGTAAATATGATAGATAAATACCATTTGAGTCATATAAAATGAAAGAAAGTGGTCCTAGAGTGCTCCGAGGATGAGGGCTAAAGTGTGTGGGACGAAATTTGAGTAATGTAGTCATAAGAGGGAGTCTCGCCACGGCTAAGAAGGTTTCGCCGCGGCCAAATGAGAGACAAAGCCGAAGGGCACCGTGGCATAACCAATCCCACTGTGGAGCAAGAGAAGAAAATTAGCCTGCAGAGTGACAGTGGCGAGGAGCGTCGCGGCCTGATAAATCACGTCGCGGCGCAAAGTGGGAAAAATCGCCTAGGAGCTGATAGAATAGAAACTCGCCAAGGCGCAAATATATTGCGCCGAGGCAAGAATCGTGGGGTTGAGAAAAGTAGATCCAGGAGGCATTTTTGCCGTGGCTCCCTGAAGGCTGGCAGCGGCGCAAGTCCCCAAACTCCTACTTTGAGCCTAGAAATCCCAATTTCTTCAATGGTAATGGTAAGAAATGATATAGGAACATTTGTGAGAGGTTATTGGGTATTGAAACTGATGGACGGATGAATCCTAAATCCCTTATGGTAGTAGGATTCCTTTTATGCAAATTTTGTTTTGTTTGTGGTGGTATGGTGATGACCCTAACATCAAGGTTCAAATTTTTTCCATATTTTTCACATTTTGATAAATTTTAACAACTTCAAACCTTGATAATTAATGATTAATCATATATTTAACCATAGTTACAATGATAGGAAGGTAAGCTTGTCACACTTCTCCCTTCTTCCCCCTTCTTCTTAAGCACAAAATTTTCTGCCCAAAATATAGAAATTGATCTGCTCTTTTAGGCACATAAATAGAAGGAGAAAAGAAAGGAAGAAAGCAAGGAAAAGGTAAGGAAATTTATAAATTTTCATGCTCCATCTTCCTCTAATCTTATTCCTCTCTTCTCCTTCTTTCTTTTCATGGTTTTTTTTGAGATGATTGGTGCTGTTTTCGGTCAGAAACAAGGAGAAAATTTTGAAATTTTCCAAAGGGAAGAGAACCAAGGAAGAAAGGCTTTGGAAACAAACTTGAAACTAAGATAATTACTTGTTATTGCATCTCCTTGTTGCTTCTTTCTTGGTGGATTTTTGGCCTAAACCAGAACCATATAGGGGAGGGATTTTCTATCCAAAAACCAAGATAGGAACGAGGAAATTAGGCCATGGGAAGATGGAATATGGTAAGAAATTGCATGGAAAACCAAAGAAATCAATTTAGAAAAGTGTAGGCTTTCTTATGGTTTTATAGAATTTGATTTTATGTGAGTAAGTCCTTGGCTATTTGAATGTTTCCTTAAGCTCCTAAGATTCTTAGAAAGCCTCCCAAATGGCTCTCCCATCAAGAAAAAAATTTAAAACTCCAAGAACCCTATTATTGCTTATAGGTTCGACCAAGCTAGGATGGACAGGGCAGAAAATGTTTTAATTTGTTCTAACCTTGGTTTGGGACTTTCTATGATGTTAGAAGATGGGAGAAACTATTGGAAAAAATTTAGGAGCCATAAAATGAGAGATGGAGCAATGGTGTCTATAATGGTGCTTTATGAAGCAACTTAGGTTTCCAATTGTATAAATGAATGTATGAGGGCTCCAAGGACTTTAAATGAGTCCAAGAAGTCTAGAAATAACAAGAGAATGGAGTTTAGAACTTGAAATGCAAGAGTTGCTTCAATAGGCCAATTATGGAACCATTATGAGAAGAATGAAACCAAGTGATGTCTAGGTCAAAGGAACCCTACTCCACCTAAGTGCTCTTGTGAGACCAAGGAGGGGAAGGAATTAGCAAAGTAAGCTTGTATAAATTGAAAAGTATCTTTCCACCTTATTCTTCATGCATTCTTATGTGCATATGTGAGTCATTATATGTTTGCATGTGCTCTTATAAATTGATAGCATGCCACTTCATGTTTTGATGTTATATTGGTACCAATGTGTGTTCTTAAATGGCTTTGGTTGTGAAATTGGCTCATAAGGGTGAGGTGATGCCAAAAATCCCTTACTATGGGTGAGGATGTGCCAAAAGTCTCAAGGCATGGGTGGGACTAAGCCAAAAGTCCCTTAGATAGGTGAGGCTAAGTCAAAAGTCTCTAAGCCAAGGGCGAGGTACTTTCAAAAGTTCTAGAAATAGGGTGAGGCAAAACTAAAAGTCCCTAGAGTATAAAAATGGATTTAACATATTAATGTGGCATGGAAATGTGATTTTGCACATTTTATGTTTGCACATTTGCATTCTTGATGTACATAGTATGCCTTGAATATATGTGTGAATGGGTGTGTGAACTATTAAGATTCTTAGAATCTCACTCCCTTTTTCCCCTCACTCTTGAAATGTCTAGGTGGTGTTCAAAATCAAGGAAATGCAAGCCAAGAAAACTAATATGTTGTATCTTATGTAATATGTAACTTGTTATGTAATTGAGTGGCAAAGAGAGCTTGTACATATGAATTTTTGGAATGTAAGATTATGAACAATTGTAATATGATACATAGATGTGGTATAGCCTATATGTAACTTCAAACTAATAGAAACATGGATTTTGGACTATTGATGGCAAAGAAACCAAAGAGCATCATCAGTGACCTGAGTCATAATTCTGAACAAAAGTAGGAAAGAGGTCTGGATGAGGTTAAAGGATGGAGGAATGACAGTGGGAGACATATTGCTAAGGTATCAGTGAAGGTAGTAAAACAGGGATTTTTGGGCTAGCTACAAGACTTCAGCAGGAGTGGTTAGTCTTTTTTCTCCTAAGGGGAAGTCCTTTTTGAGTTGAGGAAAAGGGTAGTAAATAGTATATCCTGGGACAGAATGAGCCATATAGATAAGAGGAATGGGCTTAGATGAAGTGATGAGATTTAAGACTTTAGGTCCGGAGAGGAAATCTACTAGGATGTTATGGCTTCCTTTGATATGGTGCACTATGAATTTATAACGGGAAAACTAGTCTTTCCAACATAAAAGTTGCTTATCTGGAAGAACTTTTTTGTTAGACTCTAAAATCTTAGGGAATGAGGAGTTGTCCATTTGTACAGTAAATTCATGTGAACAGAGATGAAAGTTAAACTTCTTAATTCCTCTTTTGATAGCAAGAATCTCTTTGTAGATTGCATGATAATGCTTTTTAGAGTTTTTAAATTGTCCGCTAGCATGGCCACAGTAATATTTCTTTCCATCAATCTCTTCAAAGAGGATAGCACTCCAGAATTCTTCACTGGCATTTGTTTGAAGGATCCTTTTGCGCTTATCAGGGATTTTTAAAGGTAAAAGCATTTAAGAGACCTTTTTGAGGTGTCGCACTGCTGTAATCTGTGCAAGTCCCCAAGGAGGGGAGATCCTTTCTGACGAGTTTGGACAATTGGCTAGTGTGATTAGACACTGTGGGGATAAAGTCTCTGATAAAATTAATAATGCTAAGAAATTGTTGAATTTTCTTTACAGAAAGATTCTTATCTGGGAAAGTGAGCAATTCCTTGGCGATGTGTAGACCTAGTTGATAATGTTTATTGGAAATATGCATCCTAAGAAATTCAATTTGGGCTTGGCCCAATTAACTCTTCTTGGCCAAGAGCATTATTCCATGCTGTTGAACTAGGCCTAAAAATTGTTGAAGAAGTTGTTGGTGATTTGTTATATTTTTTGGAATAAAGCAGTATATCATCAATGTAGATCAAAGTACTATGGAGAATGGGCTCAAAGATCTTGGTCATGGCTTTTTAAAAGATCGATGGGGTAACCTTTAATCCAAATGGCATAACAGTCCATTGATACTGGGTATTTAGAATGCAAAAGGCTGTCTTATACCTCTCTACAGGATCAATTCTAAGTTGCCAGAAACCTGCTTTTAAGTCAAACTTAGAAAATACCTTGGCTTTTTTTAATAAACTCAACTATGAACTAATCTTTGGTAATGGAAACTTATCATGTTGTAAGAACATGTTGGGAGGTTTATAGTCAATTACCAATCTCTTTTTTTCACATTTTTGCTCAGCACGTTTTTCCACATAAAAGGTTTGGCAAATCCAATCAGACTTAGTTAAGTCAATAAGTCCTTGTTGGAGAAGGGCTGCGCATTTATTTCTAGCAAGTTTTAAATCTTTAGGATTCATACCAGGGTGTGTAGCTTTTGTAGGATTGATATCCTCATTCCTTTTAAAGAGAAGCTGGATGAAGAATTCATTATTTTTCCAGAGAAGAGAAGGACGTATAAAGTGATCATGAGATTCTAGGCAAAATTACATAAATTTGTCACGGATGTCTTCATAACCAGTAGGAACTTGAGAAAGTTCAAACATTTTAGGAACAGAAGCGTAGGGCTTAAATTGTTGTTTAAACTAAACTCCATATGGAAGAATCTAAAGTTTAGTAGCTTGACAATAAATGTTTATCCCAATAAGAATATCTTTGTCGGGGAGACTACTGCCAAGAACCTTGGTTCAAATAATGCAATTAGGAAAGATCATAAAGAAGCAACTCCCTCATCCTCTATGCTGAGGATACTAAATCATTCCATGATGATCAATCCAGTCGAAGAAAGGTCTTATTCCCATCTCCTGGTTTCAACTAGACGGTTCTTATGCTTATGTCGTAAAAGTTAACAGACACTTCTTATAGGATTGTGACCCATTTATGTGTGATCCTGACTGCGGATGCTACGATCTTGAAAATTGGGAAGGACCAGAAGACAATGAATGGTGACCTCATGATTCCTTTGCCACACCATAGAAGAAAAAACCCTCATAGAAATCTAGCTATTGTTCACACTCTCATCCTCACTCTCCAAAGGATGATGATGATGACTAGCCTCCTAAGCCTAAATGGGTTGGCATCAAAAACCCTTAGCCAAAATTGGAATCTCTATATGATTTACTGAAGGAATTAGGTCATGATGATCTTTTTCCTCATCAAAACTAGAACCAAAACCAATCATACCCATCCAGCCTTAACTTCAGCCTATTCCTTGTATGATATTTTACTCTGCATCCAAGAATTATGATTCAGAATTCCCTACTATGGAAAGAAGAACAAATCCTGAAATAAATATTACTTATAAGTCATTCTTAGTTCCCACTAAGGTTTCCCCTTCCGAAAATATGAGGCTTGTCTCACAAATTGAAGAAGTCCTTAACTAGCATACTCATAATGCCATGGCCCAACATAAAGTTCTTTAAAGGATAGACTTTTGTTTGGAGAATCTTTCCAGTCAAGCCCGTATTGAAGGATTATCTTAGATGCAGACCTTAAAGGTTTCATAACACAAGGATACATAGGTCTAGTATTCACCCAGAAGGAACAAGAACTTAGAAGAGTAAAATCTCAAATTGACCAGATAGAAAAAGATATAGCCAGAGATCATTCTAGACAGATATATGAACCATTTCCTTCACCCTTTATGGCCTCTTATAATCCATATTCTACTTTTCCATACTCACCTTACCCACAAGAAGTTAATTATTCCAAATGTTTCAAAATGAACTACGAAGTCTTTCGAAAAAAGAAAGACTATCTTAGTCCAGCACAACTCAAACAATTATAATCTAGGCAACCTCTACCCAGAGACCCTCATCCTCCATAAAGGCCTTCTTATTTCCCATCTCCACATACAGCCTCCCCTTCATGGACAAAACCAACAGAACTAGCACACCTGTCAAACCCTTACAAATTAAGACACCACCTTCTTCTCTAAAAAATAACCAGCCTTCTCAACTTGATCCTACCCAAAGAAACAAACAAGTCCAAATAGAACCCTCAAAACCCTCTGGAACCATTGCTCTGGCATCACCAATAATTCCTTATCTCTCATATTTAGATACTGATAAATCATAGATAATTGGCTTAGAATGTCTCAATTCTAATGATGAAGATAACTTCATACCTTTCTAATCCTCATGTATGGTCAATTCAGCTCATGTTGATGAATATAATGAATCCCATGTTGCGCATGATGAGCATACTGATTATTAGACTTATCAAACAACTCATCCTGACCAAGCTCAAAACCAAGCTCATCCATCCTCTGGACTATGGTTCATATTTGATTATATCTCCCCTAAAAAATGGAGAGATAAACTACATGAATTCTCAGCTTGGATTGATTTTCAAATGACCCACCAAAATGCCAATCTAGAAGAAGTTCTCATCGAGTTCACCATAAGGTTTACTAGCACTCCCCGAGAATGGTTTCTGTTAGAGATCTTGGCTGAAATCTCTCTTCTCTTTCTTAGTTTATTATTCTGTTTTTATATCCTTACTTTTATGGGATATGATCTTATTCCTTTTTATTTATTATTTTAATTGTTATCTCCTTATTTTTAGTATTTTCCCTTTTCTATTTCAGATTTGGTGGCAAATTTGTTGCTCCCAATCCCTCTTTATATTCTACCTTGTATTCTCAGTTCAACATATAAAAATAAAAGGTTTAAGGTTTCTGAGTTTTCTCATGGTATCAGAGCTCCACCTTCCATGGCTTGGAACCCATTGATGTTTGGGTTATTTGGAGCTTTTCACGGTGCTTTAGATCACATCGAATTTGAAGAACAAGAGGAAGGCTCGAACATGATGGCCCATCCAAAATTATCACCGTCTTTGCTACTGGGTTCTATAAACGATGCTATTCCTCCCATATTGTTAGGACATAGACTTAACGACAATAATTACTTGCAATGGTCTCAAAGCATGCTGATGTTCATCCAAGGAAAAGGGAAGGAGAAGTATATCACTGGTGAAGTAGCCAGGCCATCACCAAATGACCCTAAGTATGAGATGTGGTTCATAGACAATAATACTGTAATGACATGGTTGGTGAGTTCAATGACTATAGAAATCAATGAAGGGTATTTGCTGACAACTACTGCCAAAGAAATATGGGACTCAGCGAAACAAACATACTCAGCATTGGAAAATACAGCATCACTGTTCCAACTAAAAGGTATGATTCGCGAGCTCAAACAAAGGGATTTTGGAGTGGTACAGTATTACACCTCGCTGGTTAAGATTTGGTAGCAAATAGATATGTATGATACTCAAGATTGGTCCTGCTCAACTGACTTACTAAAATACAAAAAAATTAGTGGATAGAGAAAGGACCTATGATTTCTTACTAGGGTTGAATCCTAAATTTGAAGAAGTTCGGGGCAGAATTATGGGAACTAGGCCTCTTCCCACTCTCCTAGAAGCTTTTAACAATGTTAAATGGGAAGAGAGCCGAAAATTCTTGATACAAGGAGTATTGTGAGCCCTGAATCTAGTACATTGGCTGTTAAAGGATTAGATTCTAATCAGAAGTCAAAAAGGCAAGGAAAGAGCTGGTTTGACCATTGCAATAGAAGTGGGCATACTAGAGAAACTTACTAGAAGATCCACGGCAAGCCACCAAACCTGAAAAATAAGCAAAAGTATGAGAACAGAGGATTCATGGCCACACAAGAAGAAAAGTCAAAACCTGATCATGGTGGACTTAGCACCGCTGAATTGGAAATTTTAAAGAAGTTGCTAGAAAAACACAATCTGAACAACATACAGCCTAAAAAAACTGTGACTATGGGCAATCTTGCCCAAATAAGTAAATATGTACAGGCACTCAAAGTCATTACCCAAAAACCCAATTCCTGGATAGTTGATTCTGGTGCTAATGATCACATGATGGGTAATATTTCTCTGATTAAGAATTTGAGACCTTGCAATGGAATTAGAATCAAAATTGCTGATGGCTCTTATGCTAAAATACTTGGTATAGGCACTATGCATATCAAAAATAAATTGGTAATTGTAGATGTCCTATATGCTCCAGATCTTAAATGTAGCCTCATATCTGTCAATAAAGTGACTAAGCAATTGAACTGTGGTGTTAATTTCATGAGTACTACTTATAATTTTTTAGGAACTGGACTCAAGGGAGATGATTGGCTATGCTAATGAGTTTGAGGGTCTCTACTATGTGAATAACGAAGGTGAAGCTGTCAATAAAGAAGTCTTTTCTGCTGCTGGGTTTTCAAATAAAGAATTGATGTTATGGGACTATAAGTTAGGCCATCCAAGTTTCAAATATATGTCTAAGTTATTTCCTCAACATATGAATAAAAGTGATCTTTCAGCTCATTGTGATGTGTGTCAACAGGCCAAACACACCAAGAATAACTACTTATTACAAACACACAAAAATACCCAACCTTTTGCCCTTATTCACAGTAATATTTGGGGACCCACATGTATTCCAACTCTTTCCAAGGCCAAATGCTTTGTTACTTTTATTGATGACCATATTCGAGTAACTTGGGTATTCCTTCTAAGAGAAAAATCTGATCTGTTTCAAGTTTTCAAAAAGTTTCATACTATAATTAGAAACCAATTCCAAACCATTATTAAAATCTTATGGAGTGATAATAGTAAGGAATATCTCAGTTCAAATTTTCAATAGTTTTTGAAAGAAAATAAAATTTTCTAGCAAACATCGTGTGTAAACACTCCCCAACAAAATGGCACAGCTAAGAGAAAAAACTGTCACCTTCTTGAAATTGCCAAAGCAATCTTGATCAGCTGTAATGTCCCTAAATATTTTTGGGGAGAAGCTGTTCTTACAGCTACCTTTTTTATTAACTGAATGCCCTCCAAAACTCTTGATTTCAAAACACCCTTACAAAATTTTTTTAAAACTTACCCTCACAATCATCTTATTACAACTATACCTCAAAAAGTGTTTGGGTGTGTTGCCTATGTTTACAATGATAATGGCGACAAACTTGATCTAAAAGCCATAAAGTGTATTTTTTTGGGGTATTCACTTCAATAGAAGGGGTATCGTTGTTATTCACCTATTCTCAAAAGGTATTTTGTCTTAATGAATGTCACCTTTGTGGAGGAATAACCCTACTACACTAAAAATCCCATTTAGAGGGAGAGTCTTGAGGGTGCATGGAATTTTCTTGAACTTGTACCTTTAACTGAGCTTATACAGCCCTATTCTGAACCTACACAACCTTGTTATGAGCCTATACAGCCATGTTTTGAACCTATACAACCTTGTTTTGAGCCTATACAGCCCTATTTTGACCCTACGCAACCTTGTTCCAAATCTGTGTTTGACCAGATTGACACCACACTAGAAGCTTAACATGAGACGCGAGTGGCACATCAACTAAAAGAACAACTAGAGGCTGGTCAGAGGGAGCAAAATTCATATCAGGACGAAGAAACCTTCAATACTTCTGAGCAAGGTTAATCTTCAAACTCTAATCTAGTCCCTGATAATTTGGGATGGCCAATTGCACTAAGAAAGAGGCTAAGATCTTGTACTCAGCATCCTATAAGTAGTTATATTTCCTATGAAAGATTATCTCCAAATTTACAAGGCTTTGTTGCTAGTATTTCTAATGAAAAACTTCCAGTAAGTTATCAAAAGGTTATAACATATCCAAAGTGGAAAGAAGCCATTAATGAAGAGTTGAAACCCTTGAAGAAAAATCAGACATGGAAAATCATTGAACTTCCTAGTGGAAAATCTATAGTAAGGTGTAAATGGGTCTTTACTATCAAATACAATCCTAATGGAAGTGTGAGTAGGTATAATTATGGCTTGACTTGTAGCAAAAGGATTCACTCAAACTCATAGGATTGACTACCAAGAAACTTTTGCCCCCGTTGCAAAACTTAACATTATTAAGGTGTTATTGTCCTTAGCTACTAATCTAGATTGGCCTCTCTACCAGCTAGATGTGAAAAATGCATTCCTTAATGGTAACTTGGAGGAGGAAGTGTACATGGAAATTCCTCTAGGATTACAAGTTGGTGAAAAAGCCAAGAAGGTATGTAGACTTTATAAGTCTTTGTATGGTCTGAAACAATCACCAAGGGCCTGGTTTGAACGATTTACTACTTCTCTAAAGGGAATGGGATATGCGTGGTGCCAAACTGACCATACCTTGTTTGTGAAGCATTGGGAAAGAAAAATCTCTATCCTAATTGTTTATGTAGATGACATAATTTTGACAGTTGATAATGTGGAAGGGTTACTAGTTCTCAAGAAATCTTTGGCCTCTGAGTTTGATGTAAAGGATTTAGGGAACCTAAGATACTTCCTTAAGATGGAGATAGCAAGATCTCATGAAGGTATCACTATTTCCCAAAGGAAATATACTTTAAACCTGTTAACGGAGACCGGTATGCTAGAAGTAAAACCAACAAAAACACTTATAGATAGCAATAGCAAACTGTATTAAAAAGAAGATAGTACTCCTGTTGAAACTGGTAGGTACCAAAGGTTAGTGGGTAAACTCATATATCTCTCACACACTAGACCTGACATTAGTTTCCCAGTTAATATGGTGAGCCAGTTCATGAGCAAGCCTCAAGAAGAACACATGGAAGCAGTTTACAGAATTTTATGATATTTGAAAATGGCTCCCGGTAAAGGACTATTTTTCAAAAAGGGAACCACAAGAGAAGTTGAAATTTTTACTGATGCAGATTGGGCAAGCTCGGTAGAATAGAAGATCTACTACGGGTTATTGTACCTTTGTTTGGGGAAATTTGGTCACTTGGAGAAGTAAAAAGCAGTTAGTTGTGGCTAGAAGCAGTGCAGAGGAAGAATATAGGGCCTTGTCTCTTGGAATATGTGAAGGAATGTGGCTAACAAGGCTTCTAAAGGAGCTAAAGATTGAAATTTACACACCAGTGAAAGTGTGGTGTGACAATATGGCAACAATAGGAATTGTCAAAAATCTTATTCATCATGATAGGACAAAGCATGTGGAACTAGACAGACACTTCATTAAGGAAAAGATTGAAGATGGCATTATTGAACTCTCATATATCAATTCTCACTCACAAGTGGCTGACTTACTCAAGAAGGCTCTTCTTAGAACCAGATTCGAGGTATTAGTAGGCAAGCTGGGAATGCTTAACATCTATTCTCCAATTTGAGGGGGAGTGTCAGAGATCTTGGCTGAATTCTCTCTTCTCTCTCTTTGTTTATTATTCTATTTTTATATCCTTACTTTTATGGGATATGATCTTATTCCTTTTTATTTATTGTTTTGATCGTTATCTATTTGTTTTTAGTATTTTCCCTTTTTTGTTTCGGATTTGGTGGCAGATTTGTTGCTCTCAATCCCTCTTTATATTTTCCTTTGTATTCTCAATTTAACATACAAAAATAAAAGGTTGAAGGTTTCTGAGTTTTCTCAGTTTCAAAGCCTAGGAGAGTATAAATAACGTTTCTATATCACAATCGGTAATGCTAATGAACTTCTTGGATTTCTCTATAAAGAATTCCTTAGAGATTTTCATCTTGTTGATAAATAGAAGTGCCATGAATACTTTTAAATGCATTGTTGTTCCCTCAGGAAAAAAGATATTAATCTTCATTATAAAAGAATGGTAGAAAGATACTATCTTCTCAATGGCTTTAATAATGTCAACCTTAGGCATACATTTGTTGCCTCTTTACCAGAAGAATTGCAACCAGAACTTTTGCGTGCCATACAATCCCTCAGAAGAGATATGACTAACATTTCTCTTAAAGAAATTTATCAGTTGGCCATAGTTACTCTTGAAAAGCTATGTGAGCATCACAAAATGTTTGATTCTATGATGGATGGAAAACTTGCACTTCAAAAGGTCTGTAAGAAGCCTTATCTACAAATAAAATGCAAGGATAAATCCCGATGCTCTTGCCCCTCTAAGAAAAAGTCTCATTACAAGTATGCCTTTGTCAAAGCTCATAAACCTTACAAGAAAAAGAGGTACAAAAGACCCATCAGACTTTTCAGAAGAAGATTAATGCAATTCCACAAATAAGATTGTTATTATATTTGCGGTAAGAAGGGTCATTTTGCTAAACAACACCCTAAATGCACAAAGAAAGAAGTTAAGCTTCTTCAATAAATTCAAGTCAGCATCCCTTTAGCTGACAACCAACAAATAGAAGAACTCTTTTCTGAGCAAGATGATGTTGATAATGATACTATCTTTGCTCTACTTAGACTACACCTCACTAACTCAGACTCTTCTGATTCAAATGAGTTAGATCATAGTCCAGAATATATTTCTCATAGTTATTCTATTCAAACATGCTCTCTAATTGCACAAAAAGAACCTCTAATGTCTTATGTTCAAATGCAGATCTTACAGAGTAAATATCATAAGCATATTCCTGCCATTGCCTATATAGATATAGGAGTTTCAAAAAGATTTATGAATCTTGCAGTCCTTCCTCCACAGGCATGGACTACTCGTTCTAAATATTTCAGTGCAGTTGATGGAAAATTTTTTAAAGTTGATCTTATTACTAAAAGAAGAATTGGTATTATGATCTTTCCTAATTGCATTATTTGAACCAAGGTTCTTGGCAGTAGTCTCCCTGACAAAGATATTCTTATTGGGATAGACATTTATTGTCAAGCTACTAAACTTCATATTGTTCCACATAGAGTTCAGTTCAAACAATAATTTAAGTCCTACACTTCTGTTCCTAAAATGTTTGAACTTTCTCAAGTTCCTACTGGTTATGAAGACATCCATGACAAATTTATGCAATTTTACCCAGAATCTCATGATCACTTTCTACGTCCTTCTCCTCTCTAAAAAAATAATGAATTCTTCATCTAGCTTCCCTTCAAAAGGAATGAAAATATCAATCCTACAAAGGTTACACACCCTTGTATGAATCCTAAAGATTTAAAACTTGCTAGAAATGAATGCGCAGCCCTTCTCCAACAAGGACTTATTGAGCCAACTAAGTCTAATTGGGCTTGCCAAGCCTTTTATATGAAAAAACATGCTGAGCAAAAATGTGGAAAAAAGAGATTGGTGATTCACTATAAACCTCTCAACATATTCTTACAAGATGATAAGTTTCCATTACCAAAGATTAGTTCATAGTTGAGTTTATTAAAAGAAGCCAAGGTATTTTTTAAGTTTGACTTAAAAGCAGGCTTTTGGCAACTTGGAATTGATCCTGCAAAGAGGTATAAGACAGCCTTTTGCATTCCAAATGCCCAGTATTAATGGACTGTTATGCCATTTAGAGTAAAGGTTGCCCCATTGCTCTTTCAAAAAACCATGACAAAGATCTTTGAGCCCATTCTCCACAGCACTTTGATCTACATTGATGATATACTGCTTTATTCCAAAAATGAAGCAGATCACCAATAACTTCTTCAACAATTTTTGGGCCTAGTTCAACAGCATGGAATAATGCTTTAGGCTAAGAAGAGTCAATTGGGCCAAGCCCAAATTGAATATCTCAGGATGCATATTTCCAATGGACATTATCAACCAAGTCCACACATCACCAAGGAATTGCTCACTTTCCCAGATGAGAATCTTTCCGTGAAGGAAATTCAACAATTTCTTGGCATTATTAATTTTATTAGAGACTTATCCTTAAAGTGTCTAATCACACTAGCTAGTTATCCAAGCTCCTCAAAAAGGACCTCCTTCCTTGGGACCTGCACAGACTACAACAATGCAACACCTCAAAAAGGTCTCTAGATGCCTTTACCTTTAAAGATTCCTAATAAGGGCAAAATGATCCTTCAAATAGATGCCAGTAAAGAATTCTGGGGTACTATCTTCCTTGAGGAGATTAATGGAAAGAAATATTACTGTGGCCATGCTAGCAAACAATTTAAAGACTCTGAAAAGCATTATCATGCAATCTACAAAGAGATTCTTACTGTCAAAAGAGAGATTGAGAAGTTCAACTTTCATCTCTATCCACATGATTTTACTGTACAAATGGACAATTCTTCCTTAAGATTTTAGAGTTTAACAAAAAAATTCTTCTAGATAAGCAACTCTTACACTGGAAAGATTAGTTTTCCTGCTATAAATTCACAGTGCACCACATCAAAGGAAGCCACAACATCCTAGTAAATTTCCTTTCTAGACCTAAAGTCCTAAATCCCATCACTTCAGCTAAGCTCATTCCTCTTATCCACATGGCTCATACTGTCCTAGGATGTACTATTCACCACCCTTCTCCTTAACTCAAAAAGGACTTCGCTCCAGGAGCAAAAAGACCAACCACTCCTGCTGAAGCCTTGCAGCTAGCCCAAAAATCCCTGTTTTACTACCTTCACCAATACCTTAGTAATATATCTCCCGCTATCATTCCTCCATCATTTAACCTCATCCAAACCCCTTTCTTACTTCTGTTTAGAATTATGACTCAGGTCACTGATGATTTTTGGTATCTTTGAGCCTTAACAACCCTGTACTTTAGTGCCATAGCCTTTCCTCTTTTGCTAATCTTCTAACACCTCACCACCGCTGAAAATAGGGACTCCAATCTATGAACCCTCCTCGAATGGTTTTCTCCATTACCATGGTGGCATAATGAACTCAACCGCATAGTCCAACTCCATGACCTTTGGAAAAATCCTGCAGCAAACCAACAGGTCCTAAGCATCTTCATCCTCCACCAATCATATTGGGTCAACCATCAATAAATGCTCCTTGCCAGAAATCATGCTCATGAATGGAATACCTTCTTAAATTGGCCAAAGCAATCCTCTGGAGCTTTAAATCAATTAAAATTATTTCTATGTGAAATTAATAATTATAAGGACAACAAGTTTGTTTTCTGCACATCTTTAGGTCCTTATTCTGGAGAATTCATTCCTAGTGAACCTTGACTGCCAGAATTAAATCTTTCCAACATAAAAATATGGACTCCTGCATAAATGATTAGTTTTCTTATAGGCCCTGATTTTTATAAATTAGGAGCATCCACTACTGATGAAAATGGAGCATCCATTTCTGATACTCAACTACCTCTAGACACGGTTATGCAAGACTCACAAGACCCATATGACCCTGAAAATCTCAAAGACTTCAAAGAATGGTTTTTCACTTGTTTTAAGAAAAAAGCACCAGATGACCCAGATGCTATAGACTCTGATGGAGACCCAAACATGTCACTATCACATGAACCCATCAAGAAAGGATAGAGCTTATCCTGAAGCTTATCCTCGCCACCTCATCCTTTGTCCTGTTATATAATTATGTCTGTTTACTTTTTTGCATGTGATTTACTTTTACTTTGTAAAAGTGGCTTTATCAAAAGTATGTCTGCCACTTATGTAAAGTCGTTTGTCTACTTCTGCAAGCTTCAGCTATAAGAAGCCTTTGTTTCCCTGAAGACTACAAGCTTCAACCCTCTGTAAACATCTTTGAATAAATATCTTCGTTTTCCTCAAAAAGAAAATAATGCAAGGAACCCTAATTAAGATGCATGGAATTTATGACCATTTAGGTAGCTTTTACAAGTCATAATTATGCTTTTAAACTTGCCTAAGAGGTGCCAACCTCAAAGGGAAGCCATTTGGACCAAAGTGACTCTTGATAGGAGGTAAAATTGATCATTTCTTGAGGTTATATCACTTTCTGCCCAAATGAGCTCTTTTTGATCTAAAATTTGGTATGCATCTAGATCTTGTTAAGAACTTTTTGAAAAGCTAAAGTAGGTAATTTTTGAAGGTTTGTGAAATATTTGGTGAATTATTGAAGTTGGTAATTTTTCTAGTTTTGGTCACTAATACTATAGCAATGGTCTGAAATTGTTTCTATGTCATTCATGAGGCAAATGATGTCCAATTGCCAAGGAATTTTATAAGAAGAAATTAGACCTTCCCAGTGACTTGTGACAACTAGAATCACCCCATTTGGATGTCTAGAGAGAGATATATATGAATTTTTGAAGTTACTATCCAGTATCAGGCACACCAACAGACTCGAAGTATTATTTGATTGATTTTCAGGATTTGAATAAACCTAAACTAGTTTGGAATGATTTTTTTCCTCTAGCTAACACCCATAGCTTCCAAAAATGGTAAAATATGGCTAGATTGCATTTTTTTGGAATTAGTTTGATATTTTTAAAATTTATGATAGTAAAATGTATTAGTATCAGGAGGCAGCTAGACCTCTGTACCTTTTTCAATATTAAACATAGTTTAAATGCCATGTTCATGATTTGGAATTATTTTTAGTGTAAATTTAATGCTCAGAACTTTCCAAAAAGCTATGGCTTGCTTGATTTCGATGTTTTTTACATTTAGTTATAAATTTCCAAAGTTGCCTCAAATTCTACTACCCTAGAACTCGTGGCAAAACGTGATTTTTGTGCAAGTTTAGTTCTTGATCCGTGGATTACTTGGTGTTTTGAGATGTTTATAAATTGTACCAATATTATATGACTAGGGAATGTTGTTGGTTAATCCATGAGGCTCACATAACACAAATTGGCAAATTAACCCGACGTAACGCAATAAAAGTATAGAAATTTATCATTCTTCCCTAAGTAATTGCTATGAACATGTGAAAATCCTATGAATGGAAGTGTATAATGATGTAATCTGTATGGTATGACATAGTGAGATAGTATTATAGGTTCCATATTATGGCTTAAAGAAATAACACCTGGCTGGGTTCCTTGATTTAATTGTGTGATGACTCCAAAAGGCTTAAAAAGAGTTAAGAATCATAAATGAATTAAGAGAATGGGGCAAGGATCATGTTTTCATAAGGTTTCTTCATTAGGTTCATTATGGAACCATAAAAGAGTCATATGAACTACCTAACTCTTCTAGTAAATATGTAACTTTAAATTTTAGTTCAATAGTATAATTAGCTTCCATATTGCGTGTTTAGGCCAAAGGAAACCCATCCCACCTTCTTGTGAGTGTGTAGCCATGGGAGAGGAACCAAATTCAAAAGGAAAAGTATACAAGTGTGATAAAGGTAGCTCTCTCTTCATTCTCTCATACATGAATGAATATTATCTTATATTTGAATATGTGTATGTGTGTTTTAAGCCATAAAAAAGAATTTTAGCATGTGTCTAGATGCCATGGTACCATGATGTTGCATTATGTTTTCAAATGATACTTTATGAAGTTGCTTTGGTTTGCTTAAATGTGGAGAAGCTAAGAACCCTCAAGAATGGTTGAAACAAAGTTTAGAGTCTCTCAAGAGCAAGGCTTAGTTCAAAACTTTTAAGAAAAATGGCGAGGCAAGTCTAAAATCCTAGAAGAGAATGAGTGAGGCTAATCCACTTACTTGGCAAGCCTATGTATGCTTTGTATGATTTCTTAAATGTCAAGAATGCTTCTTGAATGATTACATACTTCATAATATTCATGCATGTATTTTAGACATGTATATGGATTCTTTATGTGTGATTGAAAGGGAGAAGAGCTATTAGGATCTCTAGAATCTCATTTCTTCCTCCTCACATGTCTAACATGTCTAGGTAGACCAAGTGAGCAAAGGAATGGAAGCCATCAAACTTAGGAGAAAAAATTTGACAACCAAGTGTGTGAAAATGCCAAATTGTAGCCATATGAGTTGCATATGATGTCATTCATTATTTTATATGTTGTATGACCTCATGAACATATGTAAATACCTAATTGTATGATGTATGAATGAGATTTGATACCATATGCATGAAATAACATGATTTGGACCTTGGATGGCAAAGACTTAGCATGTACACTCTTGTGTATAACTTGGGGTGGATGAGTGAGTTTAAGAAATCTGGTTTACGCACATTTAAAACAAGTTTAGTAGATCATTTTGGTGTTTTTTCATGTACTCAAGTGGCCATGGTTGTCTTAGAAGTAATTTTGGACCATTTAAGACTCTTATATAACACAAAATGAGCCATTTTACAACCCAATATCAAGATTTAACCAAATGAATGAATTTTTTTCATGAAATTTGGCATGTATATAGATCTTATTCAAAGATTTTTAGGAAGCTAAAGACCAGAATATTTGGAGTTCTGTGGAATTAATTATTCTTTTTTAAAGTTGGCATTTTTCTACTGTTTCTGATGCAAACATTATTTATAAGGTCAGTTTCTTATGTTATGTCATTTGAGAGGTAAATGGTATCTAATACACACAAAATTTTACAAGAACAAACTAGACATGATAAGCTTTCCATGGCCACCAAGATCATCCCAATTGGACATCTGAGCAGGGAGATATAAATTTTTGAAGTTAAAGGACAATACTAATAGTAATAGGAGATCTCTGTTATTGTTTCATCAATTTTTAGTAGCTAGACATCTCTGTTGTGGTTTGGAATTATTTTTAGCATAAATTAGATATCTGTAGCTTTTTAAAATGGTATATTATGCTTGATTTCAATTTTTTTAGAATTAGTTATAATTTTTCAAAGTTCATGACAGAATTCTAAAATTTCAGTCTGAGGTTGCACACTTTATTTTCATGTGTATACTTCATTTGCTCGAGTTCTAGGCTACTTCTTGAGATGGTTATGAGTTGTATATGTGTAATTAAATATGAGAATGAGATGGATGACTTCATATGGACCACGAGACACCGAATGAAAAATTTATCTGCAATGTAACACGATATAATGGAATATTTTAATAGGTTTTCTTGGGAGCTTTGTATAATTGAAGGAAATGAATATAGATATGGTATGAGATGAGTCATAGGATTATGGTGTTACACTAATAATTTATAATTAAGTATACATATTATATAAATATATAAACACACAAAAAAATAATATATGCATGCAATATGAATATAAATGCATACGAAAAAAAAACTTTGTTATTAGTGGCGATTGGAAAATTGTTGCTAAATGGAAAGTAAGTCCTAAAAATCTTAGTACTTAACAAAAACTGTCACAAAGTACTTTACAAAATTTCCATAAAATGGTTTAAAACTACTAAAAAATGAACAAATAACTAACTTGTTCACTCCATTTGCAATGGATGAAAACAGCCTTCAAATGCATTCTAACTGCTATTTTCAATTAGTGGTAGTTATTTTCGTAGTTGGAAAATAAATCCCACTAATTAAGTATTCACGATTGCAACAATGATGCCAATTGCTATTTAATCATTTAGTGCCAATTTGTCAAAAACTACCACTAATTGCCCAAAAATAAAAGCCAATAAATGATAATTTTTTTTAATAGTGTAAGGGGTCTATAGAAAAATAGAATGGCAAGATAAAGAAAAGAATAGACCTTTAGGCCTAGTGAGACAGAGATAAGAGAATGCAATGTGTGGAGATCAGATCTTGTGATGCTTTTATGTGTATGAATGAATCTCCCTTTGGTGAAGTTGTAAGAGTCTTTATTCATAAGTTTTATCGGCAGTAAACTAATAATAACAATAAGGTTAAGTTGCTTAGTAGAACCATAGAAACTATCTAATTAAGGTTGATTGCTATGTCGAAGTCATTTTGTTCAAAATGACTTAAGCAACTTGTTATGTGTAACTCCTTGTATCAAGCTCAGTAAATGGTAATCATTAAGTCTTATAGGCCTTTTAAAAGCAAGTTGAACTAAATTAGGTTGATTCAATTATTTATGTCTAGTTAATGCCCATAACATAATCATACTTAGAATCTATGTGGCAAATTTGTTGTTTATAGTGTTTGATGTTACAGTGTGATTTTTTTGGTATTTGTTTATTAGGAAAAAATTAAAAAGAATATTTTTGGAATTAATTAGTGTTTTTTTAATTTTTTTCACAAAAATTATGATATGAAATATTTTAAGAAGGATAATTTTGTCTCTAAATCCATCTCTAATATTAATTTTTATTTTCAAAACAAAATAAAATAGCTCTTTTAAGATAGAAAGAAAGACTAAAAAATTTTCTCTAATTTCATAATTTTGAAACAAGAAATTTCATCTCTAAATCCTTTTCTAATCTTAATTTTTACTAGTGAAAAAACTATTATGAGATGGAATTAGAGATGAAAATTTTTGTCTATAATTTCAATTTTTTTTAAAAAAATTATTTTTGCAATAGATTAGAGAGAAAATTAGAGATAAAATATTTTGAGACAAAAAAATCCATCTCTAAATCCATGTATAATTTTATTATTATTATTTTTAAAATAACCAGTTTAAGATGAGTTTGAAATATATTTGAGATGGATTAAAGACGAAAAAAAATTTATTTCTAATTTCTTGTCTTCTTATAGTGAGTTTTGTGCAAAAAAATTAATTTTTTGAAAGAAAGTACATAGTAGGAGAAGTTTTGTATTATATACCCAATATTGAGAAGTTGGATGATACTTCTAAAACAAGAAATGTATTAAGTGTAATTTAATTAAATCTTAGAAAAAATAATGTAATTGCTGAAACAGTTATTTGTAAGTTTCTACAGAGTCATAAATTTTAGAAGTTTTGTAAACTCATAAAAAAATGCTTTTAAAAAACTAAGAGAAGTAAGGCTAGATTCAAAGTAAGTCTAGATTCATGGGCTAGTTTTGAAAAAGAACACTTGCTATTTGTTTTCCATGAAAACGAACATGAAAGGAAAATAAAATTGTGTAAGCAAATAACATCAATTGGAAAGAGCATGAATTTTAAGATTTATTATGTTTGGTAGGTTGAAAAGAAAAGAAGAGGAAAGGAAGAAGGAGATGGAATGTGAGAAAATGGTATTTGATAGGATGGAGATGGAATGATTCTAAAGTTACTATTTCATGTTCATTTTATCAGATTTTGGGAGGAAAGTTACTATTTGGAATGAAAAGAAAAGAAAAAATATATATCATTTTGCCTCAAATGACATTAATGTTTTATACTAAAAATCTTAAAATTTAAAATTATTTTAAAAAATCTAAGGATTAAAAATTTTAATTTGAATTTTTGAACTGTAATTTTTTTGTCCTTAAATCTTTAAAAATAATTTCAAATTTTAAAGTGTTTTAATATAAAAGTATAAATATCTTTAACTTGAGATTCTCAATTATAATTTTCTCTTTTTTTGTGGTAATTAACAAAAATTAGCTTTTCATTATTTTTTAGCTCCATGGATAGTTTGACCATTTGTTCACATTTCATTTGTATTTTTATATTATTTTTATTCTACCAAAAATCAAAATAAAAAAAATATTTTTATTCATATTTATACCACATCAAACATAATTTTAAATCACAAAATTTTATTTCATTTTCATTTCTATTCTCTTATCATTCCTTTAAAAATCTTTAACGCTTGCCAATCATAACCTTAGTTTTAGGAAGGACCACTTATGCTAAAGGAAGCCACAAGATTGGTACCCCAGTAAGCTAGTTGTTCCCTCCACGGTGAATTTTTTAGTCTTGCATCTTCTTTTACGTTACGTTCCATGAATAGTACAGTAACACCAATCAAAATGCAAAAGGTGATTATGGATAACCAAAGATACCCCTTAAAAGACTGTACAAAAATCCACACATCCCAGTGTCCATCATGTCGAACTTTTACAAGCATCTTCATACTTGACTCCGCACATGGTAATAGGAAGAGCCATGTCTTGTATAATGTGATGAGGACTGATAACTCCCTAATTTATGATATAAAAGGATTATATTTGAGATAAAAATTAGGGAGTCAAATGCTTTCTTCTTGATTAATAGAGTTAAAATGGATTCAATCAAATAAAATAAAGAAAGTGTTTTATTGTGTTTTCTTTAGCAGTTTGAGCCTCACTTTTTGATTGATTTCAATTTCAGGAAAGATAAAAGAAGAAAGAAAGGATTGAGAAAAGAGAAGGAAGCTGAGAAGTGAGAAAGTACAAGTGGATCAAGCAGTCTCGCTACAGCGAGGATGGAATTCGCTATGGCAAAAACACACTTTCGCTATAGCGAGGGAGGTACTTCGCCACAGCGAAGTCGCGAGTCATACAAATTCCAGGGAGAAGCTCGCCATAGCGTAGCAGTAGCGAGAAAAGAAGAAATCTGGGAACTCTAAGAGAGCTCGCCATAGCGAGAAGCACTCCTCGCCATAGCGAGATCGGACCCTGAAACGCACAGTTTTATTTATCAAGCTATAGAAGAGGGGAGGAAGTAGGGTTTCAGGACATTCAGCAATTGGAGAGAGTTCTGGCCGACTAGGAGTGAAGAAAACACATCCAAGGTGTTGGAGAGCTTCAATTTGATCGGAGAATTTATCAATTTTAGTGATTTCTCTTCCGATTAGGTGTTTCTACTCCATCTCCCCTCTTAGTTGATGATATTAAACATGTTTGCTAAACTTGTCTGTGGATTTCAAGCCATGAGCGGCTAGATTTTGTAATCCTTAGGGATTTTATGAACCTTTTATCTGTAGAGATTATTTTCCCTTGTTGATTCTGCAGTTTATTGAGAATAGTATTATTTAATCTGAATTATATTTCATTCTATTGGGTGGCCTCCTTTAGTTTGATTGTGGATTGAGTAATTAACCTTTGATGGAAGGAAATTGCTTATAGACCATTGGTTAAACAACTTAGGATTAGATATAATCTGATTTGCACTTGAGATAGAAATATTCCCAAGGGCCCTAGGTAGTCGAAAGAAGGTCTGTACGTAATAAAGTATTAACCTCTCCTTGAGACATCAAGCATGAGTGGATATAAGGGTTCAATTGGATCGAAAGACAATTGCACCTACTTTAACCTTGACTATAAAATTTGCTTTAAACTGTTTAATTAAAAGGGAAATAATTGACATTTGATAAAAAGGGGATTAAAATTCCTAAGGTGTTTTTGATTGCATAATTCCAATACAACTATCGTCTATTATTTGTCTTTGCATCATTCTCATAAATCCATTTATAATTTGATTGTTTAACTAAAATGAACATGAGAACTCTAATGCCTAATCGCAAATTGTACTGATTCTCTGAGGGAACGACCTTGATTCATCACGTACCACATCTGCGACCCGTACACTTGCGGTGTCATAATTTAGTGAGCATAAAGGACCTTATTTATATAAGGGGAAAATATAAGTTAACTATCAATTTATGATCAAATTAACATTTATTTTTCAATTAAGCTATGTTACTTAGAACAATGCGCTCAAATCGTATTGTTCAAAGAATACATAGTATGTACTTTGATGGACTTGTATTGAAATATAAATTTGAATGAAAAGTTTCACATTAATAAAATTACATTTTAATAGGAGCATATAAATAAAAAGAAAAATTAGTACGAAGGACCCAGATCGTCTAATATTTACTAGGAATGACCTTAAAAATCAAAATTATTATGCAGGACCAAGTAACAGTTGATAGACACAAATACCCTTTTCTGTTAAACAAGTCGTTCTGATCCAAAATTTGCCCTCTAAACACTATTCTCTTCCTCCTCGGCCCTCTATTACCTATCATTCGACAATTTCTCTTACTATCGATAACTAAAAATCCTTGGATGGTTTTTCTCGCAACCGGTCACTAAAAATCCTTGGACAGTTTCTCACTGGAAGGGCATCCTTTACAGTTTAAACGATGCATGCCAGAGCTAGCCTTTGACAGGTTCTTTCTCACTGACAAATTTGTGAGAAGCAACGATAAACAACACCTTAAAATAGAAATATATCTGGGTATTGTTAGTGAAGGAAATTTGGGTAGTGAATGACAATACTCTATAATGACAACTGCAATGGCAACTGGTGCCATGGTGATATAATGGCAGCTGCAATGGCAACAACTTAAGGGAAGCAAACCAGAAAGATGTAATGCATTGATTATTTCTTTCCTAGTATTTTGTACTATTATAGTTATTGTGAGGCTTGTAAAAGAATGATTGTAAATATTTGATTGTTATGATTATAATAAGATTATAAAATTTTTTGAAGTTCCTTTTTCTGCTGCCATAATCGTCTATTTTCTTAAGGTCCAGGGCATTAACGATTCTAAACTCAGATAACCTGAACACAGTAGTAAATTCCTTAAAGTGCACTAATAATATCTTAATAAAGGACCTAACCTACACTAATAATTATATTCTAGAAGGTCTCTAAAAGTAGGCGTAAATTTTCTTAAATCCAATAGTAACATCCCTAAATTTCATAGTAATAGTCTTAAAACTATATATCATTAGATTATAAACTTGAAATAGGAAGAAAGATTGAAAAAAATAAAAATTAGAGGAGAAGAGTTCCCTACCTCATGATTCCCTTTAAATTTGAAGTGAGAACATCCCTTAGCATGAAAATTAAAAGGTGCAGTAGTTATAAGAGCAAACTCATACTCTCTCACTCACTCATAAACCCCAGAAGCATATCATTAGAGCCATGAGTCTTATCCATGCACAGAAAGAAGATGCTGCAACCAATGACTCCTCCAAATATGCCCTTCACTTCAAACACTTGAAAAAATCCATTTTCCTTTTGTCTTTGAAATTTTCCAAGTTCTTTTTCTTCATGGGTATATGGTTAAAATATTTATTTATATAAAAGCTTTTTGTATTAAAAAATGATAAGTGCAACAAGTACAAGAGATAGGCCTCTTTTCACAATAATTTAGTGACAAGAATTTGAACAACAAACTCTCATCTTTAAATACCTAGTCTCAAAGACCACATCCCACCTGATCTCATTTACCTTATCCAAAGAAGCTAAGACTCTTCAATGTCTTCTTCTTTGAGGCTCTTCCCCCTCTATCCCAGTAAGAATGAAACACATTATTTTTAGTTGATTCAAGTTTATAGTTTAATTTTTCTATTTTCTTTTTTAATTTTATATGGCTGCAATTGGATAGGGATGCCTTCAAATGGGATATGGTACAAAAGTAGACTCAGAGCCAAGAAAGTGCAAAAAAATAGATGGTAAGAAATAGAGATGCTCAAAGGAAGCATATCCAAGTTCAAAGCACTGTGAGAGATACATGCATAGAGGGAGAACCTGTTTAAGAAAGCCTGTAGAAGTTTCTTTGACAACAACGATAACTATAATAAGCATTTCAACAAACACATCACAACTAATGTCATCATCATATAGTAACAGAAGCCTTACCATGTGTAAAACAAAGGGGTAACTTCTTGTTCTGTTCTTTTTTCTATTGGTTGCTTAATGAGTTAAGTTTATTATTTTCAGCAAGCATATTCATGGAATGAGGAGAGGTGTGGAAGCATAACAGCTGCAACATTCTTTGTTTTTTAATCCTTACATAACAGCTGCAACAGCTTCTTTTTGTATTCAAGTTAAGGGAGCCATTCTTATCATCCATGATAGGAAATCTGTTCTAGATCTTCTTTAATCCATTTGAGAATACTTGCAAGTAGTCAAAGGTCAATTTTGTATCAATAATGTCCTATTTTTTTTATTTCTTTCGTTCCTTTGTACTTATGTAGTGATTGGTTATTGAAAATGATATTAGTCATCTTTGTTAATTTTATCCCTCATAATAATAATTAATTGCTTAGTTTTTTGGGTTTTCAGCAATGTAATGTTTGTATCAACTAGAATTTTCAATCAAGTGCAATAAGTACCTTTATTAGCTTTTCATTTTTCATCTATCCCTTCCTAAGCAGACTGTAATCTTGGGATAAAGTTGAATTTAACATAAAAAACTTGATTGATAGTAAAAAATCTAACATTGTAAATGAAGTAGTAAGAGAAGAGAAATGACAGATATATAATATAACATGATTTGATCAATCTGACCTCCATTTGTGGACAAATGTGAGGAAAAAAATCCGTTAATGAAAACAACTGGAGATGTAAAAACTAGATTCACAAAATCACACTTTGTAGTAACTTTCTTCAACTTATGTAATAACAATTTTAAACTTTGTAGTAATGACCTTAAACATAGTAGTAAATTTTTTAAACTTTCATAATAATATCTCTAAACTTTGTAGTAATAGATACAACTTGATAGTAACTAACCTGAGTCTCATCAGTGCTTTGTTGACGTCATTCACTCATCCTTAATGCCATACTTTGGCCTAAGTGTTGGTTTTGACTTTAAATCATGCAAAGGCATGCACATATCTGATGTATCATTAGATATAGTCTCACTTTATGGTCTGCTATATGGGACAGAAGCAGTCAGGGATTTCAAATCTCCATACTCGTACAAGATAAGAGAAAGTGAAAATGATCAATTTATGATAAGCAACAACAAATATTATATACAATAGAGATTTGGGTCCTTGTAACTCTAGCCCAAATACTGTATACAATGCATAATACAAGAAGAAGAAGAAGACTTTACCATTAATCATAGGGATTTGAGAGATATAGTATATTATAGATTACTACTTATTGAATCGTACAAAAAAGCCTTCAATATTAACATATCAATAAATCTATTTAGCTCATTCCTTGGTTAGTTTTAGTAACTATAAGAGGCTTGATAGATGATCGAAGAGATTCGGGGCCCTCTGCTACAACTCTTTTGCACAGTGCATCACAATTACTGATAACTTTAGTTAACTGTCCTTTAAGTTCTCCAATTTCCACTTACAATGCATGAACTGCATATGTGTTCCAACACAAAGTTAACATGTGTTCATAAGCAATGGTAGAAGATAAGCAGAATTCACATAATGGCAATCACAGTTAGTTAGTTCTTCTTCTTCATTCATACCATGTAAACATTACACTATAATAGAGAAGTACAAGAGTTTAAGATTTTACGATTAAGTGGGACCCTACAACTCTTTGGGCATGCATGTTCAAAGATGTTCACAAGCAATGGTAGAAGACCAATAGCCATAATAAAGGTAGAATACCAGCAGTGTCCCCTAAAGTTTAATGTTGGCCAATAGATGTTCATAAGCAATGGTAGAAGACTAACAATGTCTAACAAAGGGTGGTGTTGGCCAATTAATTAGTTCACCCACACCATGTAAACATTATAACAGAAATATAGATGAATTTAAAATTTTATATGATTTTGTTAGTCCTCAAAGCTCTATGAACTAGAGACCTGATTGACAATTTTTCTTATTATCTAATAGATTTTAAAGCAGTATGTGTTACTAACTATGATGTCACGCAGCCCAATATTCTTCATAATGTTAGATTTTGATTAATCAATTACCTTTGAATAGGTGTTGTGAAGCAGCCTTCATTGTGAATACTAAGTGATTAAATCGCTGAAGAAGTTTAACTACCAAAGCATTTGCGACTTCTATTTTGTTTTCTATCTCCTTCTGCGAGAATTTTCATAATTCTTGGTAGCTTGCATAAGAAGATTTCATAGCTTTCATAAATAAATTTTTCTAATGTTAAAAAATGTCTGCCAATTGATACAAACAATGACAATAGACAATGAGTGAGAAAAAAAAAACACTAACACCAGTACAATAATTATTGAAGCCTCATTACAGGATAGGAATTTTTGGTTCTGATATAACTTCTTAAAGTTTGCTAATAACAGGGCTACTAAATGCATATTTGGAGGAGTCATTGGTTGCAACATCTTCTTTCTGTGCATGGATAAGACTCATAGCGCTGATGATATGCTTATAGGGTTTATGAGTGAGTGAGAAAGTATGAGTTTGCTCTTATAACTACTGCACCTCTTAATTTTCATGCTGAAAGATGTTCTCACTTCAAATTTAAAGGGAGTCATGAGGTAAGGAACTCTTTTCCTCTAATTTTCATTTTTGTCAATCATTCTTCCTATTTCAAGTTCATAATCTAATGATATATAGTTTTAGGATTATTACTATGAAATTTAGGGATGTTACTACTGGATTTAAAGAAATTTATGTCTACTTTTAGAGACCTTCCATAATATAATTATTAGTGTAATTTAGGTCCTTTACTACAAATTTTAAAGATATTACTAGTGCACTTTAGGGAATTTACTATCGTGTTCAAGCTATCTGAGTTTAGAATCGTTAATGTCCTGGACCTTAAGAAAATAGATGATTATGGCAGCAGAAAAAGGAATTTTAAAGAATTTTATAATCTTATTATAATCATAACAATCAAATATTTACAATCATTATTTTACAAGCCTCACAATAACTATAATAGTACAAAATATTAGGAAAGAAATAATCAATGCATTACATCTTTATGGTTTGCTTCCTTTAAATTATTGTCATTGCAGCTGCCATTATATCACCACGGCACCAATTGCCATTGCAGTTGTCATTTTGGAGTATTGTCATTCACTGCCCAAATTTCCTTCATTAACAATACCCAAATGTATTTTGATTTTAAAGTGTTGTTTACCGTTGCTTCTCACAAATTTGCGAGCGAGGAAGAACTTGTCAAAGGCTACCTCTGGCACGCATTGTTTAAACTGTTGAAGGATGCCCTTTTAGTGAGAAATTGTCCAAGGATTTTCAGTGACCGATTGCAGGAAAAACCATCCAAGGATTTTTAGTTATCAATTGCATAAGAAATTGTTGAATGATAGGTAATGGAAAGTCAAGGAGGAAGAGAACAGTGTTTAGAGGGCAAATTTTGAATCAGAACAACTTGTTTAACAGAGAAGGGCATTTGTGTCCATCGGCTGTTACTTGGTCCTGCATAATAATTTTGATTTTTAAAATCCTTTCCAATAAGTATTAGGTGATCTGGGTCTTCCGTATTAATTTTTCCTAAATAAAAAGGCACCTAATACCTTTTCATGGCAGAGAGAAGAGATTTCTTTTTTCTTTCTTTTAATTTTTTTTGGGGGTTCCGTAACCTTATAGATTTGCCTCAGAGAAAAAATCAACATCTTTTGATAGAATGTGAGATTTCGCAGTCATTCAATTTGGAATTTGAACGTTGTAAACTACTTTTTAAAGACATAAAAAGAGTGGAATTTAGACGAAACCCACCTACGTAGCCCTCCTCCTCTTCTGGTCTTGTGTATCTCTTTTTAAATTTATATAATAAATTTCGTTCAAATCCTCCGCAAGGCTGAATTAAGAAATAATTGCTTTTTTGCCCTTCAGTCTAAAATTTGGAAATTGCTGATATATTATCATCCTATAATTGAATATAAAATATTTTTATGACAGTTTTAGACAAGAATTGCATTAATAACCCTGTTCAAATCAAATATTTTGACAGAGATATTTTAAAGTCAAAATATGTCTATTGCTAATTAGTGGAAGTAAAAATGACTTCGATTGCGAATTGACAAGACTTCTGTACCTGGATGCTTGGGAGAAGGTGACACAAAGTCAGAACCCTGAAATTAGCTCTATGGTAGACATGTCATCAACCCAATTGCGTCATCAACAAATTATTAATAAGCTTCTAAAGGCTACCAATTTGATAGATTAGTTCTTTAATCATAATGATGTGTGAAGCAAGCGTCTGGTGCCAAATATTAATCTTGTGTGTGTATATAAAAATATATATAAGGACTGGCCGAACCTCAGTAATAGCTGTCCAGAATCCCCCTGCAACGGTCAAAAGTTTCTCTAGTTCCCAACCATATATATTTAGAGATATTTTCACATTCAAGGTCAAAGTCAAACAATTTACTTGTTTCATGTATCAAGAAATTTAATTTCGTAAGTCACTAGCTAGTTTGCTTACATGTCTAGAATCTATGATATTTTCTCAAACTCTTAGGTCTATTTAGCTCATTAGAATTTTAAACGGATCGTTTTTTTTTGTTTTTTTTCCGTCTATGCTTGGGCTTTAAAACATTTTCTTTCTCCCGATCATCCATAATAACACATATAAAACATGACGCATGCAATGTTGATACTACAAGTCTACAACATAGCAAAATACATAGTTGTGGTGTTTTATTTTATGAGTATTACATATATATATATATATAGCAAAATATATAGTGTCATGTTCTACTTTATATGAGTATTAAATATTTATACAAATTTTTCAGAGAGACAGTTATAAAGCCAAAACCATCTATATGTAGATACACATAGATATTCATGTATCATGATATATGAGAAGTTAACTCAAATATGGAGCATTCTAAGACTATCTACTCGTCACAATTCAATGCGTGTATCAATTATTATTATTATTATTATTATTAAAAATCTTATTCAAGAGAAAAGTTTAAACTTAAGCATAAAAATTGTTTAAATTTAAATCGATAACTCTTAAAATATATTTAGATTAAGCAAAATAAATGCAAAGAAAGAGAAAAGAAAATATTTTAGATGAAGCTACCATGAAAATTAAAAGAAATAATCTTAGATGAAGGATTTTTGAGAAAGATATACCACGCAAGACACGCCATGTATACAGAGGCTATCCTACAACCAAGATAATCACAATTTTTGGATCCTTTCAACTGGCATTTTTTATATCGATTACTAAATATAGAAATATTTTATGACCCATTCTATGTATTTTTCTTCCAATTTAATGTTATATATATTGAATATGAAAACCAGTTTGTTTTATGGACTAAAGAGTCAAGTTATAATATATACATCATCAACAAAACGAATATGTACCAAATTATATATATGGCTGATCAATTCTCGTTGATTGCGAATTATAAAAGACTTGGATGTTTCGGAGAAGATGGAACAAAGTCAAATTAAAGCCGTAGATTTTACCCAAAAAGAAAGAACAAAAAACAGAAACGCCCTGAAAGGTCCATGGTAGACATGGGCTCATGGCACCAACCATGATCATCAAAATATACTCTTGACAAGCTTCTGAAGACTTTTTGATTTGTTCTTGATTAAACAGATCAATTCTTTATAATGATGTGTAGCAAGCATTTGCTGCGACATATAAATCCTGTATGTTTGACATTTTCAACATTAAAAATTGCCATGCACTCATACTTTTAAAGATCAATCTCAGTTTCTTCCAATTTAAGGTTAGACCATTGAAAACGATCGAGAATCAGTTTGTTTAGACCAAAGAAATAATCAAACTAAAATGTAGTAGGTTTTTTAATTTAATACATGATCTGCATCGGCTAGCTATCTTCTAAAACTTGGAAAATGGTAATATAGCATCGTCCTATATTTGAATATAAAATATGTTTATGACAGTTTTAGACAAGATTTGCCGTTTTTTTATTCAAAAGTACTAAAAGAAAAAAGAAACTTTCAAAAAAAAAAAAAGAGAGAAAAGCATTTGTCCCGAAGATAATAAAAACTTTGAACTATGATTGATTATGTCTGAATTCATGCAAATTAAGGCGGCATTAAATTCAAAACCAATGTTTCAAATTTAACACTACTGAATTTGGAATAGTAGGTTTTGAATTCAAACTGAATTTAGAACCTACGGTTATGAATTTAGAGGCATGTAGGCTACCCTGAGACTAGGTTGCAAAAAGCAACAATGTCACTGGTGAACGGTAAAAAAAAAAATGGTATCATGACACATGTTCAGCTGTATTTGAAGAATGCATATTTCTGAGCATTTTGATTGACCGAATTATGAAAAAGGTAATTGTTACAATTGTAAAAAATCATTTAAAGAAGAAAGAATATGCATAGGATATGTGCAAATTAAAATTATTAAAAATTAGAATAATAATGAACAAACACCTGAAATAGTTAATTAAATAAAAAAGTATAAAATAATGAAATATAGATATTAACAATAAAAAAGAAGTCCAAAACTTTGAAAAAAAGAAGAAAAAATGTGTAAAATGTTGAAATATTTATATTTATAAAAAATATATTGAAAAAATTAGTGTAGGAGAATAATTTATTCAAGAAAATAAAAATTAAATAGAACGATTTAAAAATTTACTTAAAGAAAAAAAATATGTATAGGATAGATGTAAATAAACATTAGTTAAAATTATTTAAATGAGAAAGAAATAATGTTAAAATTTTGAAATAAAAAGGTAAACAAAAAAGTCTATAGTTGTGAAACATTTTATATTAATATTAAAATATATTTAAAAAATTGGGGTGTAAGAAATAGTTTTTTTTTTAAATAAAAAGGTAATTATTACAATTGTAAAAAATTCTTTAAAGAAGAAAAATATGTATAGGATATATATATATATATATTAAAATTATGTAAAATTAAAACAATATACAAAAATTTGAAATAATTAAGTAAATAAAAAATATCTACAAGTGCGAAAGATTTATATTAATTATAAAAAATAACTAAAAACCTAGGGTAAGAGAAATAATTTTGTTAAAAAAATAAAAATCAAATCTTAAGATCTAAAAAATTTATTTAAAGAAAAAAGTAAATAAAAATTATTTAAAAATAATGAAAAAAGATTAATGTCGAAGATTTTGAAATAATTATGTAAATAAAAAATATTTAAAATTTTGAGGCATTAATATTTGTAAGTAAAAATATACTAAAAAAATTAAGATAGGAGAAATAATTTATTTAAGGAAATGCTAAATTACACATAACCCTTCTGAACTTTAGATCATATATAAAAAATTCCCTTGAACTTTTAAAGTTTGCAATGAATTCTCTTAAACTTTGATAATTTATAAATAACCCTCTTGAATTTTGAATATGTGTAGATAACTCTCTAATTTTGAATTATTTGCAAATAACCTGTAAAATTTAAATTATTTTCCAATAATCCTCTTTATATGTTACACTTTTTAGGGAGTTATTTGCATATTTCTAAAGTTTAAAATGATTATCTGCATATATCCAAAGTTCAAGAAAGTTATCTATATATTATCTAAAGTTCAAGGGGATTCTTTTTCAACTTTTAAAGTTTAAAAGGTTATTTGCACATAATTCAAAATTCTAGGGGTTATATGCAATTTTACCTTAAGGAAATAAAAAGTAATTCTTAAACTTGGAATAAATTATTTAAAATTGAAAAAAATATCTAAAATTTTGAAAAATTTATATTAATAATAAAAAATAAACTAAAAAGTTTGTTACAACTATAATTATTTGGAGTATATTTGCATTTAGGATATTTGAAAAGAAAGAAATGGCTAAGAGGAATGAGATTATTTGCATTTATATGAATAAAAAATTTTATGAAAGTGATCAAGGTGCAACATTTTAATGTACAATATCAAGATACATAACAATTAGCACTAATGTCACTTTGGAGAAGTTAAAACAAGTAGTTAGTAAAAAACTATAGCTTTCCCACAACCATGTTGTCTCTGATTTGATGTATAGGCTTTCAATGATAGTAAATCCAATATGGTACCAAGTGATTATGCTAGAAAATGATTATGATGTGTAAAGGATGTGGCAATCACACTTAAGCTTTCCAACACAATTGAATGAAATTAAGTTGGATATAAATACCTCAATTATTGATCCACAATTAAGTATGGAATTTTAGCAAACCTGATGAACAATGTGCTGCCCTCACTCCCATCACCAGGACATGATTAATTCTATCGAGTGCCAGCTTGTGCTCAACATTATCAAATCCTACTAATAAAAACTAGTTTGTAATCGAGTTCCTCTCGCTTAGCAATTCACTTTATTGAACCCCCCTTTCCACTTAACTCAAAAGAAAATATATTAAAAGACTTTAAAAATGAAGAAGAGTACAATGTTGAACTTAACCCTAATTATGATGATGATAAAGATGATGATAATGTTGACGTTGATAATGATAATAATGATGACAATGAACTCAACCTCACTACTATATCCTCCCATCAAGTTAATTTAGCTTTAGCTAGAGGTGATGAATTTGAAGAGGTGGGCAATCAAATGCAGATAAACAGCTAGGAGTTTCATAAATTTAAGTATCTAAATCAGAGGGCACTATGCCTTGTTGTGAAATTGTTGTTTGTGATAGCACACCACACTTTAAAAAAAATACTTAACAAGTAAAAAGTACGAAGAATGTTGGTATGTTAATTATGGCAACAACCATAAATGGTAGGTTAGAGCATACAAAAAAGGCAAGGGAAAGGGATCATTATAGCATATTACAAGATATTGAAGTCCACATACATTTTTGTCTATAACATTATCATAGTGTCACCTAAAATTAAATTCTAATATTATCTCATCACATATCTTAGTAATAGCAACAGAGACACCTGATGTTTTAATCAATCATATTATTAAGCAAATGAAGAGTTTCTTTAGTTACACTATATTATACAAAAAGGCATAGAGAGTAAAACATAAAACCACTATTGCTACCTTTAGTAATGGGGAGAGCTTATATGCTACATTGCCTAAGTGGTTAGCCACCAAATTTCATGCCTGGCTCATATATTAAGTTTATGATAAAATAATGTCCCCAAAGTGTCTTTACTAGTGAGTTAGTATTGTGGTGTTCAAGTGCATATTTTGGGCATTCAAGCCTTGTATAGATACATTTGAGCACCTAAAGCCAATTATTCAAATCTATGGGACATTCTTGTATAATAAATATAAAAGGACATTATTAATGGCAATGGCATAAGATGGTGACTGACATATTGTCCCCCTTATCTTTGTTGTTATGGAAGGGGAGATACAATCAACATGGGCATGGTTCATTTTCAACTTGTGCAAGCATGAGTGGTTCTTGGAAAATATGGTATTTGTTTGATATCAAATATACATCCATCAATTTTATCTATCACCACTAATCCATAGATTGGTTGGCAACCACTATATGGTTATCATGTTTTCTGTCTTCATCATGTGGCAAGCAACCTTCACACTCATTATAGGTTATCAGATCTAAAGTAAAAGTTAAAAAAATGTTGATGTGTTTCTCCTTTCTAACTGACTATATACATCGTAAATGATAGTAACTAATAGCAAAGCTGTTGATCATGTCACACAGGTTATGCATATAAGCCTCAATATATTGGTGAAAAATTGGCCAAGATAACTGTCATAAATAAGGAAGTGGATTGCAAACAAATTAAAAGAATAGTAGACCCAAACATATAAAATGAAGGGCTATCGCTATGGCCATATGACAATAAACTTGGTAGAGTGAATGAATGACATCTTAAAAGGACTTAAGTCTTTGTCTCTTTAGGCATAGCCAAAGCAACGTATTACTGAATAAGCTAGTACTTCATGCAACATACCAAGTAGATTAATGCTCAAATGACAATGGGTCAAGTTTACTCTCAGACCCTTATAAAAAGATAACAGTAAATATGCAATACTCCCATTTAAGTGTTATGCGAGTGTTTGACAGGGAAGCTATATTGTTTAAGGTCAAGTAGCCTTATGACCAAATGAATCACCAATACAGTTGTTGTTGCTAGGTGAACTTGACTAAGCATATATGTGATTGTGGTGAATTGTAGATGAAAAAATACCTATGCCAGCATGCTCTTACATCATGTGCATAAATAGCTCTTGAGCCATTTTAGCTTGTAGATCCCATATTTCTCCTGGACACTATGTGTAATGCATATAGTAATATGTTCTAGCCAATTGGAGGACAAGAATATTAGTCGCAATCAAGTAGTCTAAAGTTGATCCTAAATCCTTTAATGCTCTGTGAGCAAGGTTGACCTCATTCGACATGTTATCATAATGAAATGATTTTTAAGACCTCGGGATAGCCAAGTAGGTGTAGCGTTTGTAGACAAATTGGGCATAATTGCGCCTCCTACCTATATCGCAATTATGACACTTAGTAGTATAGTAATAAAAATTGTGAATGTATAGAAACAAGTTATGTTATTTATTCACTTTAATTGTAAATAGATAATAGTTTATTACGTTATTTATGCTTTTTAATTTTAAATGAATAATAGTTCGTTATTTTATTTATGCTTGTCACTTTTAAATAAATAATAGTTCGTTATTTTACTTGAAATGACTATTGGCACATTATCTTAATTGAATATGTTAATTTGAAAGGAATAATAGTATGTTATGTTATTTGTACATGTCCATTTTAAATGAATAATAGCACATTATGTTATTTTCACATAGATCTCATGGCCAGAGCCAAACAACTTATTCATCCAAGTCTAAAAGATGAGTCACTTCTATACTTACAGGAATGACATGTTTCGCAAGCCATCTAAGATGGCAAGGTAAGATAAATTATTTAACAATATTTCTTGTTTCATTAGGTTACACTATATGTGTAATTTATCCCTATTCACAAGATGATTTGCTACTCTGCCCATAACAAGTTCCTACATAATGATCACTTAGGTCATCCATTGTCAACTATTGTCGATTATCTAAGGCAATTTAATTTTTATGGTGTTGAATGAGTCGACTAATTTAAGTACAATACATTGTTGGTTAGCACACTAGTAGAACAATGGCACCTAAAGACACATATATTTCACACAACTCAATGAGAGTGCATAATCACCCTTGAGGACGTAGTGATGCAATTGGGCTTACCAATCGAGAAGGATCCTATTGTGGACGAGACAGGTTTCAATTGGTTAAAGGTGTGTCAGTGGCTTCTACAGATTATGCACTAGCTAATCAAATTGATGGATAGTGACTTTCTATCACTTGGTTGGCCTAGAACTTTACACATCTACTAGATGATGTGGAGGATGAGGTTGTGTGTCAATTTATTAGTGCATTATTCTTCATATGATTAGGGGTTGGTTAATAATAGATAAATCTAGTTACAGAGTTTACTTGATGTACCTAAAGATCAGTAGCATTGGCTTTTCTTTATTGTAAGCCTTATAACTAACATATAGAAATGATTGTAGTATAGCTGGATACTTGACCCTGTTGCATCTGCAGGCATGGAATTGATTCCCTATACTTGCACCCTAGAGAGTGTTTACCCCGAACTATAGCATTGAAGAGTATCCTATAAATCTACATCTAGATTTCAAGTATGAAATACAATTAAAATTTTCACATCTTTAATTTGACCATATTGACTTCATTTATTACTTATTATTTATTGAATATGCTTGCTTATTGTAATAAATGGAAGAATGTTGGATGACCTCTTTATGTAAGTGTCAGAACCCTTCGCCTATACAGAACTTTGTTAGATACAATGAAGGATAATGAGGTATGTACCTGATTTTGATTTATGATATGAATCATTTTTTGACCATTTCATAATTACTTACTATTTCATTCCATATTGCCCACAAATTGTTTGGCACCCATATTAGCTATAGACTATGCATGAGCTAATTCTATGGTACTACTTGGCTTTCTTGGACATTTGGATTGCACTGGTGTCACTCGTATGCTCTTGAATCATAAGGTGGCACCATCCAAATTGTGTCCTATAATAATTTAGTTGTCACTAACTAATTCCTCAAGAGCCATTTAGATTAAACTTCTTTCATAATCTATAATTTCGAGAAAGAACTTAGACTAACTGAGTATTTGAGCATAGAATGTTCATCTAGTGATTATATGGATACTGAGATATATATCTTAGTCTCCTATTGTTGAAGAACCCTTTGATCACATGTCCAAGTACATGCGATAGTACTGGCAACGTACTCGTCGATAGATCTAAAGATCAAGTGTTATTACTGGATATGCGATACATTTTTTTAACAATTTGCCATATTTATTATCATTGTTTTTTTAATATATTGTATCTTGACATTTAACTTTTCATTTTTTTTGTTGGTTAGGCTAATTTGGCAAAGGACTTTATAGGATGTACTTACAAAATCTTTTACTTATAGATTTTCATAATACTATAGGCCAAGACTTTGGCAAGATATTATGTACTCTCAGTGAATAATAATTCTCACTTTTTTCTCAACTTGCTCAATAGACATTGAATTTATCTAAGCTTCAAATTCTGATAAGTCATCTAAGAAAGAGACGTCAAGGTCACTTGTCAACCCAACAACCCACTATTAGAAGAAATGATCAATAACAACAAGGGCCAATGTAACAAGAGATTGGCATTAACATTCCTTGTGCATCTTTATACATTCTAATTCCAATGTAATAAAATATTAGTATAGTTTGTCTATCTTATTCTATACCACCTAGCCAGTTTGGTAACTTTGGTGGAGTAGGTCCTTTTTTTTTATATGTTGCCTTCACCTTCATCTCATTTTAAAATCTCTCAGTAGATGTTTAGCTCCCTTGAATAATTTGTAGAGTTTCTGTTCAATACATATGCATTTAATGTCATGTACGTTGGTTGCTCTTTTAAGCCTAGAAAATCATTACAATTAAGATTTATGATGTTGCATGAGTCGATTCCTCTAGTTAAGCCCACATCTTTAGATTTAAATTCTCATCCCATAGCACAGGAGCAACAAAAACTAAAAAAATTAGTGCAACAACGATCATGACATGAAAGAAAAAGATCTTATGACACTGAAAGTAATTTATTATAGATATTTTTACAATATTTCTATTAATGTACTTTTACATTAAGTATTACATAATTTTTTCATTTATTATTATATTTCTTTTAATTATTTTTTGATCCTATAATTTTCCTCTTATCTTTAATTAAATTTAAAAAATTTTAAAAATAATGAAATTTGGATTGGTCAAATCCAAATTTCATTAAAAATTAAAATCAAAAAAATTAGATTGGAATTCGGATTTCAATCCGAATTCCATGGAATCATGCCAATTTAGCCCCTTTTTATTACCTTTTCATTACTTTTGGTAATTTGCAAATTCTACTGCTGTCTATCCCTAAAGAAGCCCATGATTTGGATTAATAATCCTGTCCAAATAAAATATTTTGACAATGATGTTGTAAACTAAAATTATAGGTATGGCTAATTAATGGAAGTAAGAATGACTTCGCAGAAGGAGGGACAAAGTCAGAACCCTGAAATTAGCTCTATGGCAAGACATGTCACCAACCCAATTGTGTCATCAACAAATTATTAATAAGCATCTAAAGACTTCTGATGTGATAGATTATTTCTTTAATTGTAATGATGTGTGAAGAAAGCGTTTGGTGCCAAATATGCCAAATATCAATGTTGAGTGTATATATATATAAATATATAGGAGAGGCAGAACCTCAGTAATCGCTGTCCAGAATCCGACTGCACCGGTCAAAAGTTTCCTTAGTTCCCAATCATATATATTTAGAGATATTTTTCACATTCAAGGTCAAAGTCAAACAATTTACTTGTTTCATGTTTCAAGAAATTTAATGTCGTTGGTCACTAGCCAGTTTGCTTAAATGTCTAGAATCTATGATATATTCGCAAATTCTTAGGTCTATTTAGCTCACTAGATTTTTAAATGGATGGACCTTTTATTTTTTATCTTTTATCTATGCTTGGGTTTTAAAACATTTTCTTTCTCAGCGGAAAAAATGGTTAGTTTAATTTTCAATAATCCTTCGACTGGCAGCGTTAGTAAATCTTTTTCAGTAAGTGGTATACCTGTGCATGTAATTGCGTAAAGATGTGCATATATATGCTTCCCAATATAAATTACTATATATGTTTAGATTGAAATTAACAATTTGATATTTTTAGACATAAAATTTCGATACTATAATATCTACAATCGTAATGTAATAATTCAAGTATATAGAGTTATTATAATTTTTAGATATAAGTGCCAATAATTGAGTCACATACAGGTCTCTCATTCCTTCCTCAATAGATTTCCACACGGAAGCAGGGAGTTTACATTGGACAAAAAAAATTAACAAAATTATTTTGTTTCATATAAAGAAAATTAATAATGAGCTTTTCGAAACTAAATATTATTAAGGACTATATATACAATTTCTTATATTCTTATTATTAGATTTCTCAATCAAAACATAATAATTATATATATTTTTTAATAAAAATATGGCAAGTGTATGATTTAATTAAAAAAATCATATAATTGTCTGTAAAAAGTATATATTCATTATATTTGATTGGAGAATTTAATAGTAAGAATATAAAAAATTATATATATATATATAAGTTTTTTTCTATTATTAATGAGAGGGCCACGCCTATAAATACTTTTTGCATTTGATTAATAGAAAACAAACAAAATAAATAAATAAACAAATAAATAAAGTGAAGCAAGTGAAGAGATAAAGTGACTTGAAAATTTTTCTCTTGCTGAAAAATATTCTTACTCCACTCCCACATATTCAATGAATAAACAACAACAAAATTTCTTGGAAGAACTTGAGCGTGCCAAATTATCTTTCAGATATTTGACATTTTCAACATTAATTATTAAATATGCTCTAAATCTCATTTTCTACCAATTCAATTTCATCTTATTATTGAAGATGGAACCGGTTTGTTCTGACCAAAGAATATAGATCACTTTTGTATCCTTTCAAGTTTTAATGGACTAATTAAGTTCTTTTTAACCTTAATCCGCTAGCTCTCGTCTCTGTAATATTTACTTATTCTTCTAACGTGTACAAGATGTATATGATCATGAACAATCTTCGAAGTAGTAAATTATGTATAGACATATGCAACATCCTAAACTATAAAAGGGCACTCATGCATTTCTTACGTCCTAACATTTTTCAGTACTTACAATAGCCGCTTAGCTAGCTATGATTTTATTTTATTTTGCCACTGACCTAGCTGGAGTTTGGGGGGTAGTACTCTGCCAGCATTGAAGCTAAGGCAGAACCAGAATTCAATCACCGCGTTCTTAATTAGTTGTTTTCCTTTTTTTTTTTTTTCAAATCCACGCATGACCTAACTATCTGACTTCTGGAATGTTTTTCTTTTCTGAACTTCTTATGTTCCATTTGTTGAAGTTGAATCAGCATTATTTCTTGTAGTTGTAGAATCCGTCACATTCAAGATAGAGTAAGAGATCAGATAGGAGTTCAACGGGATGCCTGAAATTAAATATTGCATCAGAATGCAGAGATTATATATTTTCTACGTTAATTTACATTATAGGAAATGCCATCTTTGAGACTATGGGTTTCTAATATTGGAGAAAATAGCACTTATCCATTCCATATCCCTAACTGAGTTAATGTTAAGAAGATAAAATTATGCTTACCTGCTCTAATTTTTTCTGCAATTGTAAAATTCCTCCTAATAGATTAGTTGCAACTAACGAACTCATTTATCAATCACGTTGCAATTAATTGATTAGGTGAAAAAATGCAAGAATATCATACAGGATACTTAAATGAAAACTGAAATACTGTACTGTGCTCTCCAAAGAGCAACTCTTCTCAAAATCTCAAAAGGTGAAGAGAAAGAAAATGGGAGTACTTCAGAACTGCGTGGCTTGCTTACCAAACCATCCTGTCTTTTCACCTTAGTTTAGTAGTCCTGTGCTACGTCAGTACGTCTTACACGAAGCAAAGATCAAGATGAGATAAGGGCTAATCAATTTAGACAAGAAAGTTTTTGCGATAGAACAAATAAATGTAGGTCAATTGCAAAAAATTTATTTGAAGAAAATTGCAACTCAAGACTACCAGTCATCCATATATAATGACACATGCAAAATCAATATTACAAGTCCACAGCATAGCAAAATATATAGTGTCGTGTTCCACTTTGTATGAGTGTTAAATATTTATACAATTTTTTCAGAGAGAGGAAGAGAGAATTATAAAACCAAAACCATCTATATATGTAGATACATGGACATTCATGTAGTAATATAGTATCCATATAAGCATTTATTTGGCATGATATATGAGAAGTTAACTAAAATGGAGCATTCTAAGACTATCTACTCATCGCAATTCTATGTGTGTATCAATTGTTGTTGTTGTTGTTGTTGTTGTTATTGTTATTATTAGCTGATAAATTCTTGTTGACTGCAAATTACAGATATCACACCCTACAATCAAAGGTGTGACCAACATGAAAAATAATCTCCATAAGCCAAATGCAAACTAAAATTCTACCAAACATTAACAAATAACTCTAAGATTCAATTCCAAATATTAGAATCAAATGGAACAATTGCAAATCATATGTGCATTACATAATTTAGTTTCAGGTGGCTTTTGTAAAAAATTTGGTAGAGTTTTTCTTGTAAATTGAACCTCCCAATATTTCTACAAAATAGCCAGCCAGTACAAATACATCAAATGAAAGTTCTACTATCAATCCATACTAGTATTAGTTCTAGCAGTGGGGAACCCTATATGTGGTTCAATGGGACTACATACAACATTATACAATATAAAATAAATTTCAAATACATCAACAAAATATGTCCACATGAACAGATGCGGGGCTCACCAAGAATAAAAGAAGATGATCGATTCTAAGCTGTTAAAGAAGGATCGAGCTCAAGCTTACTATCTGAAACAAATTGAAAATAAAAGAAGTGAGACAAATGCTCAATAAGTAAATAATGCTAACTATATGACATAAAAGCCATTTCACCATAAGGTTATGTTTAAAACAAAAATTCCTCAATTGAAATTAAAGACAATGTTTAATAGTCCTTTTGATAAAACCATTCATCAATTTAGCAAGAGTATCAAATTAGTAACAACAAATTAGATGCAGAACACACAGCTCGTGAGAGTATATAACACAGATGCTAAGTAATCAACTAACGAAGATTTGAATAGATCAACGTATGGTGGTCAACCACACCAAGCTAGCAATGTCATTGCTAACTGGGGTACATATCATAGTGCATCGTAGCTAACTACTACTGTAGTTAGCAGCAGCATTCTGAAATAGATAGCTTCCACAAGAAAAAATCAACTCATCAATACATACTCAAAATAAATCAAAATTCACAACTTTGTATTGATAAATATATTTTAATTACTTAAATGGTTGTGATTTTGAGATTTTAACTAATATAATGTATAGATATTTTATATCTATTTAATTGATCTTATATCTTCTCTCATATTTATCTGCATAATCAGATAAGATGATTTTTATCATATAAAGGATTAAAAAAATAAAAGAAATAGAAGAGAGAGAACAAGAAGGCATCAGATGATGAAAAGAAATGATGGAAAGGAGAACAAAAAGCGTGGGTCCCGTGTAATCAAAAGAAAGAGAAAGGGAGTGTATCAAAACTGAAAAAAACAAAGGCAAAGGCAAGGCGTTTTGAAGCGGCAATTCTAAGGGAGTGAAATTCGGATATGTCTAAGACGCAAAAAAGCCATGGAAGAGAGATTTACGCAGCTTTTTTATTTACTCAGATTCACGCAAAAAAGCAGATGGAGGAAGAGCATAAAAGGAAAGGTGAGGAATCAGAGAAATACACACAAATGATAGGCTTCTCTCTTTCGTGATATTCACAGCGTTTCTTTTCTCTTTCTTTATTTTCTTAAAATTTCTGAGAAAAATTCTTTGAGTGTTTCAAAGCCATAAATGGTTAATTTCTTTGTTTCCTAGTCAAGATTATTGAAGTATGACTTTGAATAATTTATAAGAGTCTTGATTTAATTTTTTCTCTTCTTGAATATTGAAATATTTTATATTATTATGATATTATTATTCAGCTAATTTAATTGGTACCTTATTTTAGCTAAGTAATTACTGCTATCCGAATTTTTTTGAATCTGTAATTGTTCATTTGATTCAGTAGAGTAGCAATTCAATACCTTTGATAAATCAAAATTGTCTTTGTGTGTTGAAGAAAATATTTCTTCTGTTTTAGACATACAAGCTTATGTATTGTTGAATGGTGATTGGTTGTTTTTCTTATTCTTAATGCTATTCAAGGTTTAAATTCCAAAAGCTTATTTGGAATTGATTTATGAATGAGGTTTAATTGGAGAGTTTGTTCCTTTTAAATATTTTTAAGAAAGAGTAGAACATTAGAGCTTGTTGATGTTCATAACCAGTCTATTTTAAAAAAGAAATTATTTTTTTTTACTTTTTGGGTACTCAATAATCAAATTGGTTGAGTCAAATTTAAAATAAACCTTGGCTGGGAGTTATTTGTATTAAATTTTTCTCTATTAAAAATATTTTTTAAATTTATTTATTTTTAATTTTCTTTATCAAGAAAAATCCCTCTTATTTTCTTTTACTATTTTCGGGTTAAATAATTTGGCTAGTCCTTATGGAGTACGATCCTACTCACCCTATTTGCAAGAAATATTATTTTGAGAGTAGGAATTTATTTTTGGTGGTTTCGACACCCATCAAATTTTAGTGTCATTGCCAGGGATTGGTGTCATTGTTTAATCCAATTTTTTGTTTGTTTTATGCCTCGTTCTTCTTGCACAAATGACTTAATCTTTGATTCTGAGATAGAGAAGACAGCTCGAATGCTAAGAATGGAGACAAAGCAGTGAAAGGCTTTTTCTTCATCTAATTCTAACAGTGATTTTGTAGTCGATTTATCTGAATTTTTCAACGAACCTAAAATCATGGCTGAAGTGGAACAAACTCTAAGAAGGATGGCCAATCCTGATGTGAACCAACAGCCCCTGTGCATACAATTTTCAAATTTAGAGGTAAGTTTTGAACTAAAATCTGGTTTAATTCATTTACTACCTACCTTTCGTGGTTTTGCAAGTGAAGACCCCCATAAGCATTTAAAAGAATTCCACGTCGTTTGCTCTAGTATGAAGCCACAAGGAGTAAGTGAAGAGTAAATCAAATTGCGAGCTTTTCCATTTTCATTGACAGACAAAACAAAAGATTGGCTATATTATCTCTCACCGGGGTCAATTACGACTTGGGACCAACTGAGAAAGCCATTTCTTGAAAAAAAAATTTCAGCTTCTAAAGCCACAATAATTAGAAAAGATATTTGTGGGATTCGTCAATACAATGGAGAGACTCTTTACGAGTATTGGGAGAGATTCAATTAGCTCTGCGTAAGTTGCCCATATCACCAAATACCATACCATTTATTGATTCAATATTTTTATGAAAGACTATTGCAGAATGATAGAAATATGATAGATGCCTTTAGCGGTAGAGCATTAGTGGATAAGACAATGGAACAAGCCAAAGAATTGATTACTAAAGTTGCTGCCAATATTCAACAGTTTGGAACTCGTGAAGATCCTCCCACAAAAAAGGTAAACGAGGTAAGTATTAATTCTATTGAACATAGGCTTAATAAACTAACCTCTCTTGCTCAGAAAATGGTTGTAAGGAATCATCAACAGGTCAAGGCTTGTGAGGTTTACTTAAATATTGGCCACCCTATAGATATGTGCCCGAATCTTCAAGACAACAAACAAGCCAATGCTATAGGAGGATTCCAAGGTCAATTCCAAAGGAAATATGATCCTTATGCCACTACCTACAATCCGAGATGGCAGGACCACCCAAATCTTAGTTATGGACAAAAACTTACAATTTACAGCAGCCAAACTATCAACCAAGGCAACAAGCTCCTGTTTCTTAATAGCTAAATTGTCAACCTCTCCCTCCTAAGTTAGGTATGTCTTTAGACCAAATAGTTTCTACTTTAGCTACTAACATGCAACAATTTCAGTAAGAAACCAAGTCTAGTATACTCAACTTAAAGAATCAAGTGGGGCAGTTAGCCACAAATCTTGGAAAGCTAAAAAGTTAGAATTCTGGTAGGTTACCATCTCAGCCTCAGTTGAATCTAAAACAAAATGTTAGTGCTATAACTTTGAGAAATGATAAGGAGTTGAAAGAGCTTGAAAAGAAAGCTCCAAAGTATCTGAAGATAAAGAGTTAAAAAAAGAAATTAAGCTGGCACAAGAAAATTTAGAGCTATCCCAAGCCAAGCAACAACTAGTCACTCCTCCATTCCCAAGCAGATTGGCAAATTCCAAAAAAGAGCAACAAGAGAAGGAGATTCTCGATGTTTTCAGAAAGGTGCAAATTAACATTCCTCTTCTTGATGCTATTAAGCAAGTGCCCAGGTATGCAAAATTTCTTAAAGAATTGTGCACTAATAAAAGAAAATTGAATGGTAATGAGAAAATCTATGTGGGAGAAAATGTGTCTGCTGTAATTCAAAGGAAATTACCCCTAAAATGCAAAAACTTAGGTGTGTTTATCATCCCTTGCAAAATAGGCAATGTAAAGATTGAAAGAACAATGATAGACTTAGGAGCTTCCATAAATATAATCTTAATTGGATTTATCAATCTTTGAGTATGGGATCACTTACACAAACAAGTGTGATTATTCAATTAGCTGATAAGTCTATCACATATCCTGAAAGAGTCTTAGAAGATGTTTTAGTGCAAGTTAATGAGTTAGTCTTTCCAGCTAACTTTTATATTTTGGATATAAAAGAGGACCACTCCTCCAAATCAGTACCAATTTTGTTAGGAAGACCATTTTTTAAAACATCAAGGACAAAAATAGATGTTGTGAAGGTACACTATCTATAGAGTTTGATGGAGAAGTAATAAGATTTAATATGTATGATACTATGAGATATCCTACTAATATAGATTCTATTTTTGTTATTAATGTTATTGACCCATCTACTCAACAGGTTTTTGAGCTAACATGTGCAGATAAATTACAACTTGCAATCACTGAAAGTTTTGATCATAAGAAACTAGAATCTCTTGATAATAAATTTGCTATTGATGAAAAGTTAAGGGAATCTGTTTTTGGATTAGAGTTATTGAAGAATGTCAGGTATAATATTTCTTATATTGATCTTCCCTCATCTCACAACAAGCTACTTCCATCTATTTTGCAGGCACCCAAGCTAGAATTGAAAGAGCTACCAAGTTATTTAACATATACATATTTGGGTGATGACCAAACCTTGCCAGTGATAATTTTTGACAAACTAACTTCCTTGGAGAATGAAAAGTTGGTTAGAATCCTCAAAGAGTATAAAGAAGCAATTGGGTGGACAATAGCAAATATAAAAGGTATAAGCCCTTCTATGTGTATGCACCATATACTATTAGAAGAAGGCTACAAACCTTCAAGGGAAGTTCAACGTCGCCTTAACTCACCAATGATGAAAGTAGTCAAAAAGGAGATTTTGAAGCTACTTGATGCTGGTATGATCTTTCCAATTTTTGATAATAAATGGGTAAGCCCAATTCAAGTAGTACCTAAAAAGACTAGCTTCACAATAGTTCAAAATGATAATGGTGAATTAGTTCCAACTCATGCACAAAATGGATAGAAATCTATATAGATTATAGGAAGCTAAATGCATCAACTAGAAAAGATCACTTTCCATTACCTTTTATTGATCAAATGCTTGAGAGATTAGTTAGTTGTTCTCACTATTATTGTTTAAATGGTTTTTCAAGATTTAATCAAATTCCAGTGGCACTTGAAGATCAAGAGAAAACAACATTCACATGCCCCTTTGGTACCTTTGCTTACCATCGAATGCCGTTTAGCCTATGTAATGCTCCAGCAACTTTTCAAAGATGTATGGTCAGTATTTTTTCAAATTATGTAGAAAATATTATAAAGGTATTCATGGATGATTTTACTATCTATGGTAATTCATTTGATGATTGTTTGGGAAATCTAATTAAAATGCTAAAACGATGTATTGAAACTAACCTGGTACTTAATTATGAAAAATGTCATTTTATGGTAGATCAAGGGTTAATATTAGGCCACATAGTGTCTTCAAGGGGAATAAAGGTTGATAAGTCCAAAATTGATTTAATTAGATCCTTACCTTACCCCACATCAGTGAGGGAAATTTGTTCTTTCCTTAGTCATGTAGGCTTTTACCGACAGTTTATGAAGGATTTTTCAAAGATCTCTTACCCTCTTTGCAAATTGTTATATGTTCGCCAATCGTTTTACACCGCAAGTGCATAGGCCGTGACAAAGTAGTATAAAAAGATTATCATTTTCATGAGGATTGGAGTTAAATTTAGTTAATTATTAAACTTATGCTTTAAACTACGTTGAGCAGAACAATTGTTTATCGAAGTTGAGTGTAAAAATGACTTTGCAAATTAATTTATAAAGGGAATTAAGAGATCCCTTTTGACTTCAAGCATGTAGGGGACCTATCATTATTTCTCCCCCTTGTATTTCATAGCACAAGAATAATCTTCTGACAAAAATGACCAACAACTATATGTGCTAGTCTGGGGATCAAATACTACTTGAAAAAGCTTTCTCAAGTCAAGAACAAGTGTTTAATTCTATTAGTTGCTCAATCTCTCTCACAACCAAATAATCCAATTTTAAACTCAGACCCAAATATGACTACACAAGGTTAGTGAGTGTATCTCTACCTTACCAACAAAACTATCCATTCAATACATAAATTTCAAGTTCTTGCATGATTTAACTCAAGTTCAGTACTCAAGCTAACTCTCTCAAACATCACTCAAGCCAACAAACAACTAATTGGTGGCCAATCTACTAGAAGCATTAAGAATGGAGTAAAATCAACACATATATGTCATTAATCAATGGAAGTGGAGGAGAATCAAGTGTCAATCCATACAAGGGTTCAAAATAATCCTAGAACAAATGTCTAGCTACTCATAATTAGCCACAAGCTTACAAAACACCAAGAAATTGAAGCCATAGCATAATACAAGAGAAGGAGAAGGAAAGGATCAGAAAAATCGATGGAAAGAGCTTCAAATCTCTCTAAAACTTTAATCCTTGGCTCCCACCACTTCTCCAAGCTCCAAACCCTAGCACACAAGCTCCCTAAGCTACCCAAAAGACGGAGAATCCTCTCTTTGGTCGAAAATGTGGGATATATGAAGCCCTAGAGTTTGTCAAGCCTCAAAACGCAGTGTTTTAGTAAACCATAGTTCACCACAGCCAACATATTCTTCGCTGCGGCGAAATGGCCTCGAGTTCTCACCAACATCTCTGTTCAACAATTGGCCGCGGCGAACATGTAAATTGGCTACAACGAAATGCTCTCTGTTTGCTCTCTGCTCCATACAGTAATTGGCCATGGGTAACATTTGATTTGGCCACAACGAATTTGGCAAAACTTCCAGTATATGAATTTCAGTAATTAACTTGAAGTCCAATAGTGTCTGCAAAAGTATAAAGTTGTAAATGTACCAGAATATCCTAAATTAAGATTGAAATTTGCATAATTAAACTAAAAGTGAGTCAGTTAAGTTTAGCTATAAAAAATGCACATTTTCCTATTTTGAGTATAATTCATATATAAAAATACACCAAAAGGTATGCATAGCTCAAGGAAAATGTGCTAAAAAGGCATGAATTTAGAGAGGTTATCACGCCCCCAAACTTAGACTTTTACTCGTCCTTGAGTAAAACAAAATGAAGAATCAGTGAGATTACATGAATTATCCAGATACTATGTATGCATGGTATAGTCTTCATCAGTTGCTACCCATGATAAGCAAAAAAGGAGAAAATGGAATGTAAGAAGATGCAAGGCTTACAGCACAATGTAAAGTTTTCTAACACTTATAAAGCGTGTGTGTGGCTGGTCAGGGTACCATTTTCCACCAATTGTCTAGAATAAAAACTACACTTCAATGTAGATATATACTGCCTCAACAACAACACTTCATATGCCAAAACTTTTCTTCCCTCTCAACTGTACATTTGACCTTAAAAAATTTTGAAATCATTAGGACTTTTAAGCTTGTAATGTGGCCAAGGTGAAGGCTAATTGAAAGAAGGGATAAAAGAGAGTACAAATTACTTGAGATGAATGATAGTACAAAACTCTACCCTCTTTTCTGCATTCAAAATATTCTTCCAAATGCTAACACCTCCCCTAAACTTATCTTCAAATCCAAATGCACTCAGTCTCATTGAAAAATAAAATTTTGTTTTTTTTTCAACACATCTTGAGTGCAAATAATTACAGACTACCCATTATTCATATTCACATGATCAAAGTTCATCAAAATGTAAAATCCTACCTCTTCCAAATTATCGAGCACTAATCCATTATCTCAAGTCCAAGGTGGAATCATGGTTTTTTAAGTTTATAGGGTATAAGTCTAATGCATAAATTCAAATAAAAATTTATATGATTTTTCAATTAAGCTCAAGTAAGGGGTTCAAGGGAAAATATAGTTGATAAAGGATAGCTTGAAAGGCACAAACGCATTTAATTAATGCCTAAATCATTTTTCAAAATTAAGTGAAGTCATTAGATCGTTTCAAGGAATTCTAAGGATGGTTCTAAGGTCGTGAAATTGAGAAAGAGCATATACACCAATTTGCCGCAATTTTTCCAAAACAAAAGCTTTCAAATAATTCCCCAACATTTGTGTACAAAAATTTTGCCCTAAAAATATCATAAAATTGTGCATTCTTTTATGACTCAAGCGCTAACAAACACTTCCAAAATTCCCTGTCAAGTATATAATCTAAGCAACCCATAATCATTGGACCCAAACAATCCAATCAAGGAAAATTCAACAATCCAACACAAAAATTAAGTAGTTTACAAATAAAAGTCTAAGCGTCAAAATTAAAATCATGCCAAATCAGCAACAAAAAGGTGTACCCTCACTCCCAAACTTAAAATGGACAGTGTCCTCACTGACATATATAGGGAAAAAAGGGTCAACTCTCATGCAACTACCACCCAGCAAAAAGGTAGTTACGCAAGAGAAAACAATACCTGCACTCACCAAAATAGCAGTAGCTGATAATAAAATATAAGCGAGACAAGTATCAATCAAAAACTAAATGTAACTGATAGTAATGAAAAGAGGTTGAAATCTAGCCAGTTCCAACATTGATAAGCAAGCTACAACTAACCAAATAACCACCAGTTTAATGTAAGTAACCATATGAAAACAAAAATTAAGCAACAAAATAACTAGCAGGAATATAAAAACAGAAAATAATTAACAAGAAAAAGAAAAGTCAATGATTGTCAGGCTGGTTCCCGCTTAGGCCCTCGTCACCCCTAACTCTAGAAGTCCTATCAATCAATAGTGGTAATAGACGCTGTAACTAAAGCCAAATCTGGGGTACATCATCACAAATACTGTTCACCTTACCCATCGTCAGATCCAAATGCCTATCTACACTTGCCCTCCATAGGTTATCCGATTGTGCTAGGTCAGACTCCTCTACTACTGGAATATTCGGGATTGGCACCTCCTCCTCTATCACATCCTAGCTCAGTTGGTCTGCCCTCGAGCCTTATGGTGCCCTGCGGGGTGACTTGATTGCTCTATAATTGAAGAGCATGGGGGCTGAGAACACTTCCTCATTGGCTCTACCTTTCACCCCAGATTAAAGACACCATTGATGAACAAAGTAGGGAAAGATAGTTGCGCAAGAGTGGTCCACTATTGCCACTTCAAGGCTTTAATACATTATAGTAGCAACATCAACCAGTTGCTGGGTCATCAATAAGTAGATCAGGAGGGCCTTCTCCCATATGGCATCACTCAAATGTGAGGTCGGAAGAATGTTGAAAGAAATAAAATGAAGCCAAAACTTGGTGTCTCTACGCAATCTCTTCCGTTCAAGATATCGCTGTCCACCACGAGGGATCTTCCACAACACTTGCCTCTCATGATCTAGAAATGAGGCAATGTCATCAAATGGGATCTCATCTTCATGCTACATTGAGTAAGTGTAACGACAATCGGCTACCACTGGCAATTGGTAGAACGTGTGGAGTGCCTCTACCGAAATGTTAACTTGAACCCCTCTCACATGACAATTTAGGCTAATTGCAATGGCTACCTGTGTGTAAAACTCTCTAACTATGGCAGCATTTCTACCTAGCTTTTCACCCATGAAAGAGCGTAGGTGATAAGTCTGATCGGCAATTACACAAAAGGCCCAGTCGGTTGTGTAAGGAAATTCTCGCTCTGATAGAATGGGTCGACTTTGCACTCTTTCTTTGATGGCAGCTAGAGACTCTTGCTTTGATTGATGTAAAGCACTCGGATGAGATCTCTTTGGAGCCATATTATCTGTAAAGCCACAAGAAACTAGCCCAATTAACTACCAAATACACAAAGAGAAAAACAGGATGGACAAAAACCAAAAGATAAAGTATTCCTAGACAAAACTATTTGACCAGCATAAACTAAACTAATGAAAGGATACTCCCACACTTAACCCACTTGATAGAACATAACACACCTCAGTTGACAATCAAATTGGAATAAATTAATCTAAATGATAACCAACTAGCCATTAATATCTGTCATGATTCACCCGACCACAATGCCCAGACAATAATCATAAAATTTTAAATTGATTGACAAGTCCAGCAATTCAGTATAGAATTAAATGACAAGTCTAATTGATCAATCCTAATTGGCATCCCTATTCAACTATAACTCAAATTCACTGTGGCTTCATCCAAAATGTCAGGACCATACCCAAGCCCCTAGCTGCTAACTGCATAACGACCTCTAATTAATGATTCAAAATGATAATTCCTACTCAATCCATCCTAATATAACACTCTAGTCCCCTATACACCAAATGCCTAATAGATAAACAGAGCAGCCTATACACAGCAACACAAATCACTTCAACAAGGTGTTTTCAATTTCTGCAAATTTCTACATCAACCCTAAACTTAATCCAACAAGAATAACAAAAAGAAACTACCTAAGATAAACCAAACTGCAATCTAACACAACAGCACCCAACATAACATAATGGAGCAACATAACACAATAGAGCAAAACAAAGAAGCAATAGTACCCAATAGCCACAATGCATGGTTAAACTAAAAGTGAAAGTAGACTTACCAAGGAGGAAGGCAACACAAGCCTCAAGCTAGGGCTGCCATCAAATGAGGAGCTAACTGCTGCGTCGTGGAGTAAATAAGGATGAGTAGAAGGCAGTGGAGGGGAAGAAGGGGAAGGCTGCGTTGAGGGAAAAAGGCTGAGATGTGGGGAGGGAGAAAGCTAATGGTAGAAGGGGAGTGTTAAGGGAAAACGGCCTAGGGAATTCAGATGGGAAGCTTAAAGGTGAGTGAAGGGCAAGTTGGAGAATTCAAATGGGAAGCTTAAACTAACCTAATGAACCTAGACAGACATTAGGTGAGATTCAATTGGGCAGCATGGGAATTAAGTGAGAGTAGTGAGGGCAAAATGGGAAGGAAAGCAAATCATTTTTGGGTATCAGCTGATGTTTGGCCGCGGGTAAATTTTTATTCGTCGTGGGCAATATGCTTCTGTTTCATTCTAAGGGCAATTGAAGGCAATTTAGCCGCGACCAATTGACATGTTCGCCGCGGTCAATTTGCTTCTAGTTCGCAGATCACATTTTTAGCCGCGACCAAATATTTAGTTAGCCGTGGCCAATTCTCCTCGGGTTGCCTATAATGGCAACACTCATGTAAACTTCGCCGCGGCTAATAATTTATTAGCCACGGCCAATTGTCCTCGGATTTGGTTAGTGAGTTCCAGAACATGTTTCTCACAGCTAACAAAGCTCAAAGGTATTTTTATGCATCAATATAGCAGTTGTTCCCTCACACAGCAAAATTAACATGGGAGGAACATGTAATCTAATCTCAAACAATGTTTTGCTTATTCCCACATATGTAATCTTCAATTGGGCTCAAAAGCAACTCAAGTATGTATGATTTTTGCAATAATCCTTAGGGGTCAATATGGGATTCAAGCATCAAACATGAACTTGTGAAGGAAACATTCAAGACAACCATTAGATTTAAGTTATCACCAAGTTGCACCTATGTTAACAGGGTTTATGCACATTATAAAGTAAATAGGATGAAAAAGTATACTTCCCTAAAAATGTTGTCCAAAAATGATGCTTGAATTAAATGCCCTCAGAGGTATTGCTCCGATTTGCCATTAGCCTCAATTGAGAAGTTCACCTGTAAAGCAAAGGAAAAACACACATAACTTCACTAGAAGCTAAAAACTACAAAACAAAAGGTAAAGTGAAGAGCTTGGGTTGCCTCCCAAGAAGCACTTACTTTATAGTCCTCAGCTGGACTTATCAGTTGTTCACTTGGAATCAGCAAGGTGAAAAGTGGATGTTTGGCGATCCACATGTCCTCCCCAATAATGCTTTAACCATTGGCCATTCACTTTGAACTTTTCACCTGAGTTAGCCACCAACTCAACTGCTCCATGGGGAAAAGCTTCAACCACTATGAAAGGGCCTGACCACCTTGATTTTAACTTCCTGAGAAAGAGTCTAAGATGAGAATTGTACAACAGAACATGTTGTCCCGACTCAAATGCTTTTGGGGTGATTTTTCTGTCATGAAGTCGCTTGGTCCTTTCTTTATACACTCTTGAGGTTTCATAGGCATACATCCTAAATTCATCAAGCTCATTAAGTTGAAGGAGCCTCTTCTCACTCGCAATCTTGAAATCAAGATTCAACTTCTTGATAGCCCAATAAGCACCGTGCTCTAAATCAACCAGCAAATGACAAACTTTTCTAAAAACTAACTTATATGGTGACATACTAATAGGGGTTTTGAAAGCAGTTCGATAAGCCCACAATGCATCATCAAGTTTTGTGGACCAATCTTTTCTTGACACCCCCACCATTTTTTTTAGAATGGTTTTAATTTCTCGGTTAGAGATCTCAGCTTTTCTATTGGTTTAGGGATGATAGGCCAAAGCCACTTTATGCTTCACTCCATACTTCCTTAAAAGCACTTGAAATTGACTATTGCAAAAATGTGATCCCCCATTGTTGATAATCGCTCTCGGTGCTCCAAATCGAGTGAAAATATTCTTTTTCAAGAATTTAAGCACCATTTTTGCAATGTTGGTAGGGCTAGCAACAGCTTCCACCCACTTGGATACATAATCTACTGCCACCAAAATGTATTGATTGCCAAAGGAGTTAGGGAAAGGCCTCATGAAGTCAATACCCTATACATCAAATAATTTCACCTCCAACATGTTTGTAAGTGGCATTTCATTCCTCTTTGATATATTTCCCCCCTGTTGGCATCGGTCACACTGAAGCACATAAACATAAGCATCTTTAAATAAAGTGGGCCAATAAAAATCACTTTGTAGAACCTTGGCTACCGTTTTCTCTCCCCCAAAATACCCTCCATAATCTAAAGAGTAGCAACTTTGCAAGATTACTTTTTGTTCTTCTTCTGATATGCACCTTCTTAGAATGTGATTAGTACACCGCCGAAACAAGTATGGCTCATCCCAAAAATATTGTTTGGTATCATGAAAGAACCTCTTCAATTGATGCTATTTTAGATCAGGGGGAATCACTCCACACATCAGATAATTAACAATATCCGCATACCAAGGATCTATAGTGTGCTGAACATTCAACAATTGTTCATCAGGGAATACCTCCTTAATGTTTTAGGCAATTTCTAGTTGAACTTCAATATTCAACCGCGAAAGATGTTCAGCCACTTAATTTTCGCACCCTTTTCTATCCACAATCTCTAAATCAAATTCTTGAAGCAAAAGCACCCATCTAATTAACTTGGCTTTAGAATCTTTCTAGCTAACCAGGTATTTTAGAGCTGAATGATCGGTGAATACCATTACTTTAGATCCCATAATATACAACCTAAACTTATCACAAGAAAATACCACAACTAGCATCTCCTTCTCTATAGTGGTGTAATTCTCTTGGGCTTCATCAAGGGTTTTGCTGGCATAGCAAATGGAGTGGAAAACTTTATCCTTTTTCTAACCTAAGACTGCTCCAATAGTGTAATCACTTGCATCACACATGATAATGAATGGCAAGCTCCAATTAAGTGCAGTCATAATAGGTGCAGAGATAAGTCTTCTTTTTAATTCTTCAAATGCTTACAAGCAGGCATCATTGAGCTTAAACTCGACATCTTTTTCAAGTAATCTACACAAAGGCTTGGTAATTTTGGAGAAGTCTTTGATAAAGCGGTGGTAAAAACTGGCATGACCAAGGAAACTCCTCACACCTTTGACAGAAGTAGGTAGAGATAGTTGTTCAATGATAGACACCTTGGCCTTATCCACTTCCAATCCCTTTTTAGATATCCTATGGCCTAGCACAATGCCTTCTTGCACCATAAAATGACATTTCTCCCAATTAAGCACCAAATTAGCCACTACAGTCATGCCTTCCTTTTTGGGAACACATTAAACTGGGCTCACCCAAGAGCTATCTGAGATAGGATATATGATGCTCGCATCTAGCCCTTTAAGAATTTCCTTTTTCACCACTTCTTTCATATTGGGGTTCAATCTTCATTGGTGCTCTATGGAAGGTCGATGGTTATCTTCCAAAAAGATCTTGTGCATGCAAATTGATGGGCTGATACTCTTAATATCCAGTATATTCCATCCTATCGCTTTCTTATATTTTTTCAACACACTTAAGAGCTTCAACTCTTGCTCCATGGCTAGGTTAGCAGTAATGATAGTCGGTAAAGTATTAGACTCTCCTAAGAAGACATATTTTAGATGCGATGAGAGTGTCTTCAACTCCAATTTAGGCGACTCCATAATTGAGGGTTTTAGGGGAGGTATATCAGCTGAAGTCAAGTCTAGAGCTTTAAATTTTACTCTAGATAGAGGAATGACTGGAGTAGCACCCACTATAGTTGCGCATTCTTCCTCTCCCTCCTCATCTTGTTCAATTCACAGAAGAGGTGCTTCACATTTTCCTTTTATCATATACTGTTGAGATTCATAATGAATTAAATGGTCGATCATATCTAGATAGAAGCAGTGTTCCAGCTCATCTGGAAATTTGAGAGCTTTGAACATGTTGAATGTCACTTGCTCTTCACCAACTCTCATAGTAATGTCTCCTTTTTCCACATCAATGAGGGCTTTACCCGTAGCCAAGAAAGGTCTCTCAAGAATAATAGGAACTTCTCGGTCAACTTCACAATCAAGAACAATAAAATCTGCTGGAAGGATAAATTTATCAACTTTTACCAAAACATCCTCAACTATTCCCTAAGGATACACCAAGCTTCTATCAGCAAGCTGCAAAGTAACCATGGTAAGCCTTGCTTCACCTAACTGCAACTTCTTGAAAATGGATAAGGGCATCAAATTAATGCTGGCGCCTAAGTCACATAATGCTCTAACCATGAAAGTCGTGCCAATGTGACATGGAATGGTAAAACTTCCAAGATCTCCTTTCTTTTACGGTAATTCCTTAATGAAATTTGAGCTACTTTTTTTCAATGCCACCACTTCATGTTCTTGAAATCTTCTTTTTTTAGATAGCGCATCTTTCATGAATTTTGCAAACTTGGGCATCTATTCCAAGGCTTATAGAAGAGGGATATTGATATGAAATTACTTAAAGGTATCTAAGAACTTCTTATATTGAGTATCTTCAGTCTGCTTCTTGAATCATCTAGGGAAGGGTAGTGGTGGAGTCTGAGTGCTTGGTTGCATTTTCTTCCCTTCACTCCTCTTTTCTTCCCTATTCTCATGCTCCTTATCATCCACCCTTAGTTCTTCTACACCATTCTCCTTAGAAGAAGAGGTCCCTTCATCTTCTGCCTCAAGAGGCATCATGTTAGGCTTAGAAGCATTTGATAAAACTTTATCGCTCCTCAAGGTAATGGCCTTGCATTTATCTTTGCCTTCCCTTCTAGGATTGGGAATGGTATCACTAGGGAGATTTCCTCTTGACATAGCATTCATTTGGGAGGCTAGTTGTCCCACTTACACTTTTAAGTTCTTAATAGCAGTGTCATGCAAAGAGAAAGTGGCCTTTGTTTCAATCCTCTGAGCTTCCTGATTAGCTAGTATTTGAGCTAACGTTTTCTCCATCTTAAACTCTTCTTTTTTAATAGGGAATTGTCTTGACAGCCCCTAAAATCCTGGAGGTTGTGCAGGCCTTGCAACTGACGAAGAAGCTTAATTCAACTTTGGACCTTGACTCCATGAAAAGTTTGGGTGATTCCTCCAACCTAGATTATATTTTTTAGAGTAAGGATTGTTTTGTTGACTGCACTGAGCATTATTCATGTAATTCACAGACTCCAATGTGTAATGACATTATTCAAACGAGTGTCCCTTTCCACAATGATCACAAACAGTAGAGGATGGTTGTACTGCATGAATGCCCATGGGATTGGGTTTCTTCATTTGAAGTTTCAGGTTGTTAAACCTTCTGTTCATAGCTTCAAGTTGTGCTGCAATGTCATTAGATGGGCTAAAGGATTGTCTTTTTTTCTGATATGATCTTCTCCTTAACGCAAATTGCATGGTGTTGGAGGCCATGTCATCATATAGATTATAAAGTCCATTCACTTTCATCTTTTCAATTCCACCACTAGAGGCATTATCTAGCATTCTTTTTGCATTCTCATCCAGAACATTCCAAAAAACTTCCATTAGTACATACTTTTTTTGTTCATGGTTGGGGCATGTTCTACACAACTCCTTAAATCTCTCCTACGCTTCATGAAATAGCTCACCAGGTTGTTGCTCAAAATTCAAGATTTCTCCTCTCATAGTTGCCTTGAATCTGGCCACTAGATCTTCCCATATGCCAATAGATTGTTCTAGAAGAAAGTTAAGCCATGCTTTAGCTTTATCTTTCAGAGTCATAGGAAACAACCTCAATCTCAATGCATCCTTGGACATTCTGTTCTGTTTGAAGGATTCACACACCTTAATAAACTTGCTAAGGTGTACATTAGGATCCTCGTTATAATTGCCACCAAATAATCCATTCATCTGTAACATTTGAAGCATAACTTGTTTAACCTCAAAGTTTTTAACTTGAATATCTGGCATCCGAATACTAGAGTGATAACTTTATGCCTCTCAGTTGAGGAAGTCATCCAATGGATAGAGATCATTTTCGTCCATGTCAGCCATAGTAGGTTGTGGAGGCACTTCTAGCTCTGGATTGGCCCTTTCAAAAATATCTTCTATATCCAGAAGGATTTCAAGATTGTCTGGATACAACCCTTGCATGCGCAAGATAGGTACCTACAAAGAAAACACTCCAAACAAGTATCAAACTAACTACAGAAAATTAAAAATGCAAATTAACATTTTAAAACTATCTATAATTTTAGATACAAGCTCAATCATAATTTACTAACACTAATTTAATGATAAACCAAAGAAATTTCAACTTTCAATCCCCGGTAACAGCACCAAAAACTTGTTCGCCAATCGGCTTACGCTGCAAGTACAGGGGCCGTGACAAAGTAGTATAAAAAGATTATCGTTCCCACGAGGATTAGAGTTGAATTTAGTTAATCATTACACTTATGCTTTAAACTAGGTTGAGTAGAACAATTATCGAAGTTGAGTGTAAAAATGACTTTGCAAATTAATTTATAAAGGGAGTTAAGAGATCCTTTTTGACTTCAAGCATACAGGGGACCTAGGATTATTTCTCCCCCTTGTATTTCGTAGCACAAGAACAATCTCCTTTCACAAAAATGACCAACAACTATATGTGCTAGTCTGGGAATCAAATACTACTTGAAAAAGCTTTCTCAAGTCAAGAACAAGTGTTTAATTCTATTAGTCGCTCAATCTCTCTCACAACCAAATAATCCAATTTTAAGCTCAGACCCAAATATGACTACATAAGGTTAGTGAGTGTATTTCTACCTCACCAACAAAATCATCCATTCAATACATAAATTTCAAGTTCTTGCATGATTTAACTCAAGTTCAGTACTCAAGCTAGCTCTCTCAAACATCACTCAAGCCAACAAAAAACTAATTGGTGGCCAATCAACTAGAAACATTAAGAATGGAGTAAAATCAACACATATATGTCATTAATCAATGGAAGTGGAGGAGAATCAAGTGTCAATCCATACTGCCCAGAAAATGGAGAATCCTCTCTTTGATTGAAAATGTAGGATATATTAAGCCCTAAAGTCTGTCAAGCCTCAAAACGTAGTGTTTCAATAAACCATAGTTCACCACGGCGAAATGGTCTCGAGTTCTCACTAGGATCTCTATTCAACAATTGGCCGTGACAAAATACTCTCTATTTGCTCTCTCCTCCATGCAGTAATTGGCTGCGACTAACATTTGATTTGGCCATGGCGAATTTGGCAAAACTTCCAGCATATGAATTCCAGTAATTAACTTATCTACAAAAGTATAAAGTTGTAAATGTACCAGAATATCCTAAATTAAGATTGAAATTTGCATAATTAAACTAAGAGTGAGTCAGTTAAGTTTAACTATCAAAAATATACATTTTCCTATTTTGAGTATAATTTATATACAAAAATACACCAAAAGGTATGCAAAACTTAAGAAAAATGTCCTGAAAATGTATGAATTTAAAGAGATTATCACTACAAAAAGATGTCCCTTTTGATTTTGATGAGAGTTGCAAAAAGGCATTTGACCAATTAAAAGAGTTACTGACTTCAACTCTTATTATTCAACTGCCAAATTGAGAGTATCCTTTTGAAATTATGTGTGATGCTAGCAATTATATAGTAGGAGCAGTACTTGGTCAAAAGATCGAAAAGAATGTCTATGCTATATTATATGCCTTGAAGACTATTGATAGTGCTCAAAGAAATTATTCTATCCTAGAGAAGGAGTTATTTGCTATAGTATTTGCTTTAGAAAAATTTTGATCATATTTATTATGTACTAAAGTTATTTTGTTTTCAGATCATGCAGCTTTAAAATATTTACTCAGCAAAAAAGAGGCTAAACCCCACTTGATAAGGTGGATTCTATTATTACAAGAATTTGACTTAGAGATTTGAGATAAAAAGGGCACAAAAAACTTAGTTGCAAATAACTTAAGTCAATTGGTGCTCAATGAGAAGGCTGAACCAATTCAAGATGCATTTCCTGATGAACATCTTTTTTAGGTTAAAATTTCAATACCTTGGTATGCTAATATAGTAAATTATTTGGTTGCTAAAACATTCCCCTATAACTTGACTAAGGCTTAAACAGATAAAATCAAAAGTGAGTCTAAATATTATGTATGGGATGATTCTTATTTACGGAAACATTGTTCTGACCAAATAATTCGAAGGTGTATTTTTGAAAATGAAATCCCATCCATTTTAGAATTTTTTTTCATTCATATGCATGTGGTGGACATTTTGGCCTAAAAAGAACTGCTCAAAAAGTGTTAAAATGTGGATTATATTGGCCAAATTTGTTTCATGACTCATATTTGTTTTGTAAAGCATGTGATAATTGCCAAAGGAGTGAAAATTTAGGTCATAGAGGTCAAATGCCATTGAACCCAATTTTGGTATGTGAGATCTTTTATATATGGGGAATCGATTTTATGGGGCCTTTTCCATCTTCTTTTGGTAATTACTACATCCTTTTAGCTGTGGATTATATTTCAAAATAGGTGGAAGCAAAAGCCACTAGATCTAATGATGCTAAAACTGTTGTTAGTTTTGTCAATAGTCATATTTTTACCAAGTATTGAGTACCTAGAGCTATCATTAGTGACAGAGGCACCCATTTCTGCAACCATATAATTGAAAGCTTGTTGAAAATATATAATGTGACTCATAGAATCTCAACAGCCTACCATCCACAAACAAGTGGTCAAGCAGAGGTGTCAAACAAGGAGATTAAATTTATTCTTGAAAAAACTGTCAACCCAAATAGGAAAGATTGGAACACACAACTAGATGATGCTCTTTAGGCATACAGAACTGCACATAAAACTCCTATCGGTATGTCTTCATATCGCCTAATCTTTGACTTGTGGCAAGTAAGATATAAGGAGCTCGAGGGACCCCCCATTGCAATAAAGCTATTCATAAACCAAGGGAGTTTTAGTTCCTTCTTCTCTTTACATTTATGTATATACCTGCAACATTAAGGACAATGCTGATTTTAAGTGTGTGAGAGAGGTTTATAGCTATACATGCTACTATACTAAGTTAGAGGAATTTTTTTTTTACTATTTCTCATTATTCTCCTATTTTAATAATTTAGTTGTTATTTATAAATTTTTAAGCTATTCAATTTTGAATTTGAGTAGTAAAGACATTAACCCATAAGTTATGAACATGACTTGGAAACTTAAATTGAGCACAATTGTCCAATTATGTGATATGCAAACAAGTAGTTGAGTAAAGAGGGCAATTTATTATATATTTATTTTTGAATTTATATGCATGAATTAAGTTTTTTGCATGCATATCCTTAGAGTTGAGATATGATTTAAAAAAAAAAAGAGCCAATTCCATTAGAGTACCTCATTAGTATTCTAGTTTACAAAGATATCAAAAAGGTTATATTAAAATTTTTCATAGCAAAACAAAGAAGATTCCCAATACCAATATATAAATATGAGTAATTAACATATAGTTAGCATTCTTTACTCACCTCTTACAATGACACATATAATTCTCTTTTATATTCTCTATCAATCCTTTAGTTGCCACTAAATTCCTAATTACCCTCTACACCTATTTACAAATTTCAATAATTGAATAATTTCGATGACCAATCATAAAATTCCTCATCTTTACCTAAACATCTAATTTTAACAAAATTTTTGGATATAGTGATTAATTAGGTTCCTTCCACAATGCTAGTACAACCTTAATTGCCCAAGTTACAATTTCAACACTTTATATGCTATCTATTTCCTAACCTTTACTAACCCACACAAACTTACTTTATGAGTCCTTCGTTTCCATTTCCATTATCTCGCAAGATATAGTCCTATTATCAATTCAATTTCACTACTTGAATGGTAATTTGCCCACCAAGTTGTTTACCAAATGATTTAATTATAGCATCCATACAAGTTCTTAAATTTTATGTAGTTTGCCTATGTAAATTTTAAAACCTTAAATACTCATTTCACCCGCCAACCATCTAAGGAAAACAACTCAAAATGCTTTTGAATCCAAGTGTGGTAAAATCAACAAGAAAGGCATTTATTTATCAAGTTATTGATTTCTACCCTTGATTCTAATCACAATTGCATAAAAATATAGATCACCAAGTATGCCTTATATAAAAATTTAAGCTAACCACTACTACAAACTATCAACATAAAAGCAACAGAGACACTATGTTATCCAACTCCAAAAGTCATGCTAATATGAATATAAATATATGTATATATATATACATATATGTATCATTAAACGACTATTTCTACCTCCCCATTACACAAGCTACAATAGCACACATACACATACACGCATAAAGCTTGTGGTAGTAAACACTACGTGTTAGAGATATAAGGCTGGAAAGAAGCAACACTATAATGGAGGAACACATACACAATCGAAGCTTGAATTTTAATCCAAGAATATGGTTCACTTCCTTGACTCTCCAACCATCAAGAGAGCACTGGAAAAGCAGCCCATTACTCTTATTTCTACACCATTTAGCTAAGAATCATAAAAGGGAAGAGGGACATTTAGAGTCAATTTCTACCCAACCATCAAGGAGTTGTAACTTTAGACCAAAATGAAGCAACTTTTGTACAATAAAATGGCTGCCCAAACTAGTAATAGAACATGATTGAAGTCGGAGAAAATTATGTCAAAGACCAAAGCAAATGATAGAGGAAGGTAGCAACACAAATAAGGAAGCAAAGTTGGATGTAGACAAGTGTCAAATGCTCCAATGAGTGCAGGTTTAGCAGCAGAAATGCAAGAAATCAATGAAGCTCAGGAAAGAAATCTCACTATAAGAGTAAAGCTTAGGGGAAGGGAGCTGCATGAAATTTCTCTTTTTTTTTATTACCTTAAATTCTGCATCCAAACTCGACAAGATAACCCAAAACATAAATAGAGACATGAAGGCAAAGGAAGGTCCAACTATAATGAAAAGAATGAAGCGAAAGGCTGATAACTTAGGCTAACTTTCCTCTATTTCTTTGACTGAAGTAATAGGTTCTGGTAAGGAGGTGTGTAGCTGAAAATAAGGCGAAGTGAAATCACCAAAACCCACCTTTTATAGCACTAAAGGGAGGTATTCTCGATAAGACAAAGGAATAATCTAAAAGAAGAATAAAAAGAAGATGAAAAAAAAAATTGAGCAAAGGACAACCCAAGGACTCAAACCCATACCTTAGAAGGTGCTGAAAATCATGGCTGCCAACACACCTAGACATCATCTTTAGTTGCTTATGTACAATTAGATTCCTATATATAATTAGGTCATTACAATAAAAGACTCAGATGTTTCAGAGAAGATGCAACAAAGTCAAATTAAAGCCTTAGATTTTACCCCAAAAAAAGAAGAAAAACAAAAACAAAAACAAAAACAAAAACAAAAAAAAAGGCCCTGAAAGGTCCATCGTAGGCACGGCATGGCTCATGGCAACAACCAACTACCATCATCAAAATATGTTCTTTACAAGCTTTGAAAGACCCTTTGATTTGTTCTATCAAGAATAAATAAATACTTTTTAATTAAATAGATCAATTCTTCATAATAATGTGAAGCAAGCATTTATTGTGATATATCAATCTTGTATATTTGACATTTACAACATTAAAAATTGCCATGCACTCATATTTTTAAAGATCAATTTCAGTTTCTTCCAATTTAAGGTTATAACATTGAAAATGATTGAAAACCAATTTGTTTAGACCCAAGAATTAATCAAACTCAAATATAGTTGCATTTTTAATCTGATAGATTATCTGTCTAGCTATCTTCTTTTCATAAGTTATTTAATTCTTCTATGGTTAAGCATCGACTTGACTCATTCAGTAATAGAAACTAATGTGAAGATTAAGAGTTAATCCCTCCCCCCAAATTTTAGTTGAGAATTTTTGCACATTCAAGTAAAACCGCGAAAATCTTTGGAAAAGGATATTGAGATTTGAGTAAACATTTACAAGAGAATGCTTAGAAGTTAGATGGACTAGGAAATAACAAGAAGATTCTATAATTAAAATCATCAACCTAATCCCACATCTTAACTATAGTATCCCAACAAACGGCTTCATGTTCAACCCAAACACTTAAAATAGACTGGATATACACTTGAACCCATCAACACTAGATTAAATGAATTGATTTAATGAGTGACCTGTTAAAGCAAAATTAGATGGACCAAGTTGCCATTACTTACATGCAGAAAATGAAAGCATGTGAGGACAGTATTTTATTTCTAAAGTCTGTTAGGGAAAATTAGCTGTTATTTAATCATGTGATTTTTCCTTTTGTTTCTGTTATGCCACACGACAACATATTAATGGTAACAAGCTAGTGAGAATGTATATATATATATATAGTCTGAATGAATTAAAGGAAATCAATCAGCTTATTGAATATACAGTTTTCTTTCTTGGTATCAGAGCTATAGGCTCGCATCATGGCATCTTTCAATTCTCCAGCATCCTCTAACAATCCTTTTTTAGGAAACCAACTCACTAATTTTAATTCTTCTTCCATTTCAAACATCAACAAGGGTAGTTCTCTTATTACTTCCCTTACACAACTCTGTTCCATCAAGTTGGATCGGAACAATTACCTATTATGGCAGTCACTTGTCTTCTAAATCATCAGAGGTAATAAAATGGATGGATTCATTCTAGGGACACGAGCATGTCCATCTGAATTCATCTCTGAAAATGCAGAGATGAAACTGAATCTAGGATTTAAAGAATGGGTCACACTCGATCAGCTACTCCTTGGGTGGCTATGCAATTCCATGACATTTGAAGTAGCTTCACAAATGATACATTGTAAAATCTCCAGTGAACTTTGGAATGTAGCTAAAGAACTTGCTGGAGCAAATATGCGGTCCTGTATCATGCTATACAAAAATATGTTTCAACCTACCCATAAAGGAGGCATGACAATGGACAAGTACCTTACCAAAATGAAGACTATATCAGATAACCTGATACTCGGTGGAAGTCTTATAACTCAGAATGATCTAGTTACACAAGTTCTAGCTGGACTTGACACTGACTACACACCTATCATAGTTCAACTGACTGACAAACCCAACCTATCTTGGATTGAGCTGCAGATGATGTTACTCACTTATGAGGCTCGGTTGGAACAAATTAATAGCCTTTCTAATCTATCCCTGGGTAACTCATTTGCTAATATGGTCGTGGTAGAGCACTATTCCAATGTTGAATCTGGAAGAGGACAAGTGCGTGGTGGATATCAGAAAGGACCACGAAGCTTTAGTGGTCGTGGATGTAATCAGAGAAGCAATTAACCCATATGTTAAGTATGTAATTGAATTAGGCACATCACAGCAAACTGCTATTTTTGATTTGATAGAAATTACAATGGCTCTAGAAATTCAGAAATGACAAAAAGAAGCAACTTCGGATACTCAGGGAATCATGGAAATATCTTCACTGGGCCAAGAACCTCTGGCTATTCCAGAAACCACTTAGCTTATGTTGCTAACCCTCAAACTGTGAATGATAGTTCTTGGTACATGGATAGCGGAGCAAGTAGTCATATTACTTATGATTTATCTTATATCAACAATATTACTTGCCATGATGGTAAGATTAACATTGTTGTTGGTAATGGTGAGAGAATCGAAGTCACTAACTCTGGTTCATCAAAACTCAACTGTCACATAAAAGAATCGATGATGGATAATATATTACATGCTCCTAAAATTGCCAAAAACTTATTAAGTGTTTCCCAACTTACTATGGATAATGATGTTATCATTGAATTTGATTCTCTTGATTGTTATGTGAAGGATAAGGTCACTGGAACAATGCTACTGCAAGGGAAGATGCATGAAAGACTCTATAAGATTGCTGATACTGGAAAAACAAAACACAACAATGTAGGAGTTGCTGCTAGCTATTTCTCTTCCTTATGTCCATCTAAAAACCATAAAACCAGTATTACTACTTATGTGTCAACAAAAGAACAATGGCATTGTAGGATAGGACACCTATCGAACCTTGTCCTTCACTTAGTCTTATCTGATTGTAATGTGAAATTTAATATAAATGATGAAATAGAATTTTATGAAGCCTATCAGTATGGAAAAATGCATTCTCTACCATTCTAAGTCTCACAATCACATGCCTCAAAACCATTAGAGCTAGTACATGCTGACCTTTGGGGGCCATCACTTATAATATCAACTAATGGTTTCAAGTATTACATATTATTTCTTGATGATTACAGTAGGTACAGCTGGATATATCCATTAAAAACCAAAAGTGAAGCAGTGGCAGCATTCACTCAGTTCAAAAACATAACAGAGAACCAGCTTGATAATAAGATCAAGATTCTCCAAAGTGACAACGGAGGAGAATATAGAAGTTTTGAGAAGTTAGCTCAAAATTCTAGAATCCATTTCAGGCACTCTTGCCCTCATACATTATCTCAGAATGAAAGAGCAAAAAGAAAACACCATCATATTGTAAAGCTTGGTTTGACTCTATTAGCAGAGGCTAAAATGCCACTCAAATTCTAATGGGAAGCATTTCAAACTGTCACATTTCTAATTAATGGGCTACCAACCCCTACATTTGGTAGAGTGTCACCCTTCTTCAAACTAAATAAACAACATCCTGATTACTTAATGTTAAAGACATTTGGTTGTGCATGTTATCCATGTCTACGACCCTACAACCAACACAAGTTGAAATTTCACACCATCAAGTGTGTTTTCTTGGCATACAGCAATTCATTTAAAGGCTTCAAATGCCTTAGTCCAACTAGTAGGATATTCATATCTAAGCACATTATTTTCAATGAGGATGATTTTCCATTTACCTCAGGATTTCTAAATACCAAACAGGAGGTCTATAATGAAATTTCTCCTACTAGTTTCTTCCAAGTACTATCAGAACAAATTGTTGATGATTTAGAATGCTCATAGGCAAATATCTCTTTACATTTAGGAACTGACTCTAACCATCCCAATGATTTCTTATGTCCTACCACTAGATCCACTGGCTCATAACTTAACAAAGGAGTCTTTTCCAAAGAAAATTCCTATAAGTCAAGCTTGGCAACAGTAAATACTAAACATCTCGTTGAAGACACATCAAGTCCTGAGCAAACTGACAACCTGATCAACTCTTCTAGACAATAATCACAACAACATCCAATGATAACCAAAAGCAAAAATAGCATTGTCAAACCCAAAGTGCCATTCACTAGAGTTACTACAACCATGAAGGTCACTACAGAAACAGAACCAATGACTGTCCAACAAGCTCTACAAGTTCCCGAATGGAAGCAAGCAATGTATGATGAGTAGCAAGCCTTGATTAAGAATGACATCTGGACCCTGGTTCCATTTGCAGGATAAGGAAACTTGGTGGATTGTAAATGGATCTTCAAGCTAAAGTATAATTCCGATGGGTCCATGCATTGACATAAGGCAAGATTAGTGGCAAAAGGATTTCAACAAGATCCTAGTATAGATTATAGCAAGACATTTAGTCCAGTAGTAAAAACTGCAATAGTAAAGATGATACTCACATTTGTTGTGTCATTGGATTGGGAAATAAGACAGTTGGATATTAACAACGCATCTTTGAATGGAGTGCTTCAAGAAAATGTATTCATGTTTCAACCTGAAAGCTTTCAAGATCTAGATAAACCAAATCATGTGTGTAAGCTAAATAAAGCCCTATACAGATTAAGACAGGCGCCCAGAGCTTGGTTTGACAAGTTGAAGGCTACGTTAATTCAATGGAGTTTCAAGAATTCCAAGGCTAATAATTCTCTGTTTTTCTTCATAGAAAGAGGACAAAGTATTTTTGTGTTAATATACGTAGATGATATTCTTGTTACTATGAACAATCTATAGAGTTTGGAAGGTTTTATTTGAAAGCTTGATGCAATATTTTCTCTTAAGGATCTTAGGAAGCTTTACTATTTCCTTGGTATACAGGTATACAGAGACACCACTGGATTGTATTTAAGTCAAAAGAAGTATATCATTGATTTATTAAGAAGGTTTGTCTTAGACAATATGATGCCTTGCCCAACTCCCATGGTAACTAGTAAAAATCTATCTGCACAAGAAGGTGAGCAGATGCAGAATCCAAGTGATGCTCACCAGAATAATAGCACCACAAGTGTACGGATCGTAAGAATAGCACGTGATGAGTCAAGGTCGTTCCCTCAGAGAATCAATACGATTAATGATTAGGCATTAGATTTCTCATATTCATTTTAGTTAAACAATTCAAGTTATGAATGAATTTTTATGAAAATCAATTCAAGTGCAATTAACAGTAATAAAAATAGTTCTAAGCAAAAATAAGCAATTAAAAACACCCTAAGAATTCTAGTCCCCTTTTTACATAAAGTCAATCATTTCCCTTTTTAGTTAATTGGCTTAGTGTCAATTTTAGAGCCAAAGGTCTAATTAGTTAAAAATGTCTTTCGATCCATTTAAACCCATATATCAACTCAACTCTTTGATATCTCAAATGAGAAGTTAACATACAATTAAGCTTAGACCTTATATAGATTACCTAAGGCCCTTGAGTATATTTCTATCTCAAGTGCAAAATTAGACTATGCCTAATCCTAAGTTGCTCAATTAATGGTCTATAAGCAATTCTCTTTTTTCGAAGGCTAACTACAAAACCCATAATCAAACTAAAGGTGACCAATTAATAGAATGAAACTATAATTCATATTAAGCACTAAAATCTTCAATAATCTAACATAATCAAAAGGAAAATTATTTTCAAAGCTTAAAAGTTCATAGAATCCCTAAGGGTTACAAAAGTTAGCCACTCATGGCTTGAAATCCACAGACAAGTACAGCAAATACATCAATAAATACATCAACTTAAAGAGAAGATGGAGTAGAAACACCTAATCGGAAGAATCTTGGACAGAATCCATGATTTCCCGATTAATATGAAGCTTCCCCAACACCTCTTGTGCATTCTCACTCTCCTAATTGACTAGAACCAGCTCCCCTTTGCTGAATGATGAAGCCCTAGCTCTCCCTCTTATTTTTTAGCTTGTAAATCAAAGTTGTGCGTTTCAGAGGCCAATCTCGCTATAGCGAGGGGTAGCTCTCACTATAACGAGAGCTTATAGACGCCCAAATTTCTGCTAATCTTGCTATTGCTAGTGCTATAACTAGGAGCTCTCTAGAATTTGTATGCATCACGACTTCGCTATGGCGAAGTAACTTCCTCGCTATAGCGAAAATGCATCCTAACTACAGCGAATTATGTTCTAGCTGTAGCGAGAGGACTTATTCAGCTTGCCTTTTTACTTTTCAGCTTCTCTTTCTTTTCTCATTTCTTTTTACAATCTTCTACCTTCTCCTGAGATAAAAATCAATCATAAAATGAGGCTAAAAACTGATAAAGATATCGCAATTGAGATATTTTCTTCATTTCGTTTGATTGAATAAAAATTTAGCCATGTTAATCAAGAAAAAAGTACTTTGTCTCCCTAATTTATCATGAAATGTTTCTCTTTCTCATCCAAAATTAGGGAGTCATCAGCAAGGCTATATAGACAAGCAATAGGCGCACTTCAGTATGTCACAAATACAAGGCTAGACATTAGTTTTGTTGTAAACAAACTCAGTTGATTTCTCAGCAATCCAACAAGTGTTCATTAGCAAGTTGTGAAACAGATATTTAGATATCTAAAAGGGACTTTATCTCATAGGTTACATATCAAGCCTTTGAGTTTTTTAACTCTCACTGGTTACCCTGATGCGGATTGGGCAGCCTCTCAAGATGATCGAAAGTCAGTAGCAAGTTATTGTGTGTATTTCAGTGACTCATTAGTGTCATGGTCTTTTAAGAAGCAGAAGGTGGTTGCTCGGTCAAGCACAGAGTCTGAATACAGAGCACTTGCAACATTGTCAGCTGAAATTGCATGGATCGAGTCACTGCTAAGTGAAATAGGAAACCATGTTCAGCAACCTCCTATAGCCTGGTGTGACAACATGCGGCAGCTCTTACATTTAATCCAGTATATCATGCTCGTACTAAACACATTAAATTGGACGTTCACTATGTTTGAGATAGAATGTTAGCCAAACGACTTGTTATCAACTATGTTCCATCACCTGAGCAAACTGCAGACTGTTTGACAAAGACGTTATCTTACTCTTGGTTTTGGGAACTAAGGGACAAACTTGGAGTGTTGGCAACACCCTCTCAAGTTTGCAAGGGAATGTTAAAGCAAATTAGATGGAGCAAGTTTCCGTTACTCACTCACATGCAGAAAATGAAAGCACGTGAGAACAGTATTTTATTTCTAAAGTTTGTTAGGGAAAATTAGCTGTTATTTAATCATGTGATTTTTCCTCTTGTTTCTGTTATGCCACACGGCAACATATTAGTGGTAACAAGTTGGTGAGAATGTATATATATATATATATATATATATATAGTCTGAATGAATCAAAGGAAATCAACCAGCTTATTGAATATACAGTTTTCTTTCTTTAACGGTTAAACCAGTGATCCTATCGCCAGATCTCTTCAAGGGTTCAGCTTTCGGTTCGATTCCAAAAGAATTTAGAATAAAAAAATTATGAGAAATTTTTTTAACGTCTACTATCAAATTCTTGAACAAAAATATGACAATATGTGCATTTTTTTCCTTTTTAATAAGTTTCTTGCATATCATATTTACTGTTTAGCTTTCTCAGTTTCTCTCACCTGCTTAGTTTGTCCAAGAATCATACAAAGGGAAATAAATAAATGTTTACTTTTACTAAACTAAAATAATTTGGGATGAAAGAAAACAAAGCATGCATATATATATGTCAAAGGGAAATTAAGAGGAAAATTTTGATTATTCATAAATCAACGGATGCAGATATAAATGTAAAAAAGCATGCATATATATATGTCAAAGGGAAATTAAGAGGAAAATTTTGATTATTCATAAATCAACGGATGCGGATATAAATGTACAAAGTATTTAGGTTTTGACAATTGTGTAAGACAATTCATCAGCAGTCCATTACAAATCACAAATTAATTTTTACCCCAAAAAAAAGTTCACAACTGCAGTATACTTCGTAATGTACTATTATGTTGTTCTACAAGAGTTTCTTTTCCCCCTTTATTTTCACATCGGAAGGGGGCTCTACTTGTAAATTCGAATCTCTGTTATATAACCTTCTTCTGCATAATTTTTTTTTAAACATTTTCTGTTCCATCTGTTGACTTTGAAGCAGCAACATTTCTTTCCGTTGGATGAACACTGGTATCTCTGGAACGTGGAGTACCGAACAAATACCTCTCACTGTAAGCTCTAGCCATCGAAATGGGTTTTTGCCAAATAACACTTTCTGAGACTATCAGCGCTAAAAGCGTTGCAATTCCCGTGACCAAGAAAAGCCCAGCGAAGCTATGAGAAGTGAGGCTTGTAGTAGTTGACGACACTTGCCCAGTTTGATCCTGGGCTCCTCCACTATTATCTCCAAAATATCTTTTCTCAATATCATCCATTGTATCACTCTCGGTCACATTCAATACAGCTCTTGAAAAGTAAGAGGTCAGATTTGAGTTCAACGGGAATGCCTGAAAATAAATAATGCATCACAATGCAGGCATTATATATTTTCTACGTTAAATTACACAATATTGATACTACAAGTCTACAACATAGCAAAATATATGGTGTTGTGCTCAAACTGATATAAGAATAAAATATATAGAACTTTTCTGAGAGGAGAAAAACTTACAAAACCAAAACCATCTGTTCGATAGGTTGGTCCCGCCATCACGTAGTTGGATCCAAATTTATTGAGGTAAAGTTTAAGATAGGGTATTTCGTCAAATATAGCAGCGACACCCCCTCCTTGACTTCCTTTTTCTAAAGCTTGGTGATAATCAGATATGTTACTATAGGCCTTCAGCTTGGAGGGATTAAACTTCAATCGCTGCACCAAGAGATCCCATACGAAAGAGCCAGTTTGATATCCAACATTATAACCCCCATTTATTAGATCATTCACGTTCAGAAAACTTGGTTGCAGCTGATCCAGTGTCAGTATTGATGTCAAGCTTGCAGTGTAACTTTGCATGAGCACGAATGCCAATAGTAGCCAAACGATCAATACAAATCTCGAGCAATTCTTGGCTACAACCTCTCCTGAAAGTTGAACAAAAGTTTGAGCTATACGATGAAAGGAGTGGGTTCTAAAAGGCTTAAACAAAAAAATGGAATCAACCAAAAGAGGCACATATATCAGCCTCAATTTAGAGGAGTGGGTTCTAAAGCTTACTATCAGGAAGAACGGCCTGTGATAATGGAAACCACAAGATGTTGACCACGCTGAGCTGCTTCTTCGGTGTCTGGGATCCACTTTCTGGCGAACTATTCGCATTTCGTTCCATGATCAATATGACAAAACCGATGAAGACAGAGATGATGACTATGCTAAGCCACAGATCCCAGCTAAAGGGTTTCACAAAAATCCACATGGTTAGGTGCCTCCCATGTCGAACTTTCACTAGCATCGATACTCCAGACTCTGTATAGGGCAGCGTAAAATCCACAAACTTTGAACGGTTGGCCACGATCGTCACATCTCCCACCACAGCATCGAACTGTTCCATCAAATTTGGCGAAGACCGACAAATCGAGAAAAATTAAGGTTAATATTAATTTTTCATGTCCGAGGTAATATATGAAATTTTAATATTTAGAATAATCAGTTTTTAATGATCTGGAATATATGATAGCTAACCTTTTCAGGAATTTGTTGGACGAGCGAATCGTATGTGCCCGCACTTTGTCCTGTTTGATTGACATAGGGAATAAACTCAGGAGAAACATTGAAAGGTAAGCGCTTTACTACGGCATTGAAGACATCAATGCAATATCCAGAGACGTTGTACTTGTTTTCACGAGGTTCCCAACGTACATTCACGAATTGGGTAAAACCACCTTTCCTAGGTACCCCTACTCTCAATTTGGTCACTGTGGTACTTGACCCACTCACAGTCTGTGTGTTCTGTAGCAGAAGAAGCTGCAAAAGAAGCCAAGAGAGGAGGTGCGTCAAGAACTTAGCCATCTGATTTCATGAACAAAGTGTTCCTCTGGCATGATGGTTTTAATTTGCTGATGTGGCTATATAGAGAGAGCTGGTGAGTGCAGATTAGTTAAATATTTAGGGAAAAATTAAAATTTCCTAGTGAGAAATTATATTTATTTCGAAGTATTTTCCTTGACCAATTCAAATGTCTGGAATTAATATCATCATCGTCCATTCTCACAATTGTGCGAACGCGTTGGCAAAGTTTACTTCCATAAGAAAGATATCAGAGATAAACTAAATCTAAGATTTTCTAAATGGATCATAAATATAATAATACAGTCGTTCAGGTTCTGTCATCATAATATATATATATATATATATATATATATGTCTGGAGTGGATATTAGCATTAAATAAGTGTCTGCATATCAAACTTAGTTGACTATGTGTGAAACGAATAAGTAGCCCGTAAGAAAAAGAGCAAGTAACGCAAATTAATAAAATGGAATCTTAGAACTATATGCAGATCTTCATAATAAAAAATTTAAGTTATATAGATATTCACCAACTACCGATCAATGTAATGTGTGGACCACTTGTGGAGGTCGTCTCTTTGTATATAGATATTCAGCAATTACCACTTAAAGTTTCACAACAACTATGGTTCTTGAATTGCAGTTAAGATATTGGTTTAATTATGGCTAGAATAACTGTTGTTAAACTTGATTTAAGAACAGTAGTCCCTGCAATTACTAAAAATTGTGATTAAACATTTCTTGATGAATGGTGTGATTTTGGCAACCACAAGTAACCGCTGCTAAAACCTACAAAATTTGCAGTTAAAATTTTCTTTTTCTTTTTTTTTTTGGGGTAAAGATATGACGTTAAAGAATCTAGAATTTGCTGAATGGTTTTGTGGTGGATCGCCGTTTGCAATGGTTGATTGTTCGTTTACAGCAGAGATAAACTTGCAAATAATGCAGAGGGGAGTGAAACCTCGATTTGTGCTCCGATGGCTAAGTTAATAAAGCTTTGAAGAGATTTTGGCTAAGTAACAGTATTGTCAAACACACCTCTTGGATACATAAGAGCATCAGTTGTGTTATTTGCAATTTTACATTCTCAAATTTACATTTTGTAGTTCAATCTTTTTCCCTACACCAAACAAATTTTTCGCAATTTTTACACTTTTTCATATATAATATTTCATTATACAAAATTATTTATTTGATTAATTTTTTATATTAAATATTAATGATAAAGAGGTAAAAATAAGAGGAGGCATGAAGTACAATTTTGATTGAAATAACTTTAGATACTTGCATAAGATATTAGGAAATAAAATATATTATTACTTAGTATAATCATATTCAATTTTAACATTACCAATTATGAAAAATGGCGACATTAATGAAAATATTAATTAGTCAAATTCTCTAAGAATATGAAATTTACAACACTTTAGAAAGATAGGAGAGATATATGGAATATTGATTCCCTATGCCTAATAAGAACTTTAAATGACAGTGTTGTAATCATGTTATTCATTCAATCAAGGGTAAATTATTCCTGATTCCTTATCTCTTGAAAGCAAAATATTTTTAAAAAATAATATTAATTTGTTGACTAAAAATATTTTTTAAAATTTATATTCAATGTTATTTATTCTACATTGAGAACTACAAATTTAATTTTTTTATTAAATTTACAGAAATATTTATGATATTAATATATATAATGCAAATATTATTCCCAAAATTATATTACTATTTATAAGTTAGTTAAATTTGAAATTTATTTTGTGAATATATTATTTGTTTTTTATAATTTATTTTGTACCAAATCATTTTACAATTTGTTAAATTTAAAAATTTTATTATTTTATACTAGTCACATCTATAATTAATATTCACTATATTATATAAATAATAAATATAAAAATATTTTGGTCAAAATAAATATAATTACAACTTATTTTTTTGTTGCAAAAGAGATAAGTACAGCACATCTTTTAGCTTCAAAAGAAAAAAGTGTATATTTTTTAAATAAAGTAAAAAAATAATATAATTTGAGCATTTTTTTAACCAAAAAAATTATACTTTAATTAATATATTTGAAATGCTTTAAAGTCGTAAAGTTTGAGAGAATATTAGGATGTACTAGAGAATTATATATATTTATTTTATCTCCATTCCTTTTACGTATAGTTCTATTATTGGTGTTTAATCTCTCTTATTAGTAATTTCGTATATTCTTTTTCTAACCAAATTAAGGGGCCATTTCGTTCATTGAAAAACTTTTTATTGGGAATAAATTAAAAATGAAAATAAGGACGAGAACGAGAATAGAATGAAAATTAATAAATATTGCCATAAACTTGTTTGGCTTGAAAAAAAAATGACAATACTGCTCTTGTGGGTAGTTAGAGAGGTGGAGGAGATGGAAGCAATAGATGAATAATTTTAGTCTCTAGGTTACTAATTAAGATGGGGATTGTTGATTGATTTTCTAGCATATAATCTTTTGACTAAGCTCTCATGAATTGTTTATAATGGTTGGCTCTGATGTCTAAAACAAAACAGTGATAGATGCGGTAAGTAGTGACTTCAACACAAGTCATGATATTTTAGTAATAGGTACCGAATGAAATTGTGGGAGTAAATCTGTGTAAAAGTTTTCTTAAAGGGTTTCAAAACTGTATATGGGCGATTATCTTAGTTAAGATTAGATTTAATCATGAGTTAAATTTATTTAAAAATGAGCTGGGTATATGAAAATAAATTTTAAAGAAAGAGGCTTGACCTAGCCCAACTTAGTTAAAAATTGGCTAAGCCTGACCTAATTCATAATTTTTTTATGTTAATATTATTGTTCTTTTTTTTTAGTTTGATAATAAAATATAGTCATGGGGATATTATTTTTCAAGATCAAGAAAAATAAAGACTTATATTAGCTACTGATTATAGGGACAAACGTGACCCAAACAGAAAAAGCCTATGCTTTCTGGTTCATCAGATGTGTGAAAAGGGAATTGCTAGAATTCTGAGATGGGGAACCATTTTTAACAAATTGGTTTGGAATTGTTGCTAGTTGCCTCCTGCGTCTGTTTCGCCCTTTCATTTTGTCAATCTTTTTGTGAATTCCCACTTCACAAAGAATTTATTTGTCTTCTTCCACTGCTCTACCACTTTCAGAGTTTAAACTGGCAATATTCATTGACAAAAACACAGGTTTTTATAAAACTTATCAGTAAAATTTACTTTATCAACTTTTTTTTTGGTGAATCAACTATTGTATTATTTATATTATTTATTAATAATAATAATAAAATATTATAACTAAACGGTTTGGGTTTAGACTTTGGACTAAACTTAAAAAGAAATCCAAATTTAATCCGTTTTATATTCAGTTTTTTAAAAAAAAATAAAAAATAAGTCATTTTTTATCATATTTTTTGTTCTAAACTCTGTTTTTTTTTTTTTAGATAGGCCAAGTGAGCTTTTTAACATGATCAAATCTAGTCAAGATAATGACCAATAGGTATGTGTATGGCAAAAATTTGTTCAATCCATAAACTTGATATAAATGGAGTGCCAATGCGATAATGTTATTATGCATGTTTCTCAAATATGTACTAATGTCTTATCCTTTTCTACGATTGGGTGAAACAGGTGTGGTTTTGTAGCCCTCCATCTCTTAGAATTGACAATTATCATATTTTTAGAATAGAGGCTTGGCTTGTTGATAATATTCAATATTGTTCTGTTGGGGGATTATGAAAGAGCCCAGTTTGCAATGTTATGTTGGTTTATCTAGCAGAGTAGATGTGATGAATATTATGCAACTGGCAATTGGCTCAACTTTTGAATTTTGGCCTATTAATAATTTGTTTAGTAATATTGATTTATCTCCACATGTTAATGCTGATACTGAAGTTGGATGGTGTATCCCTTTGGTTGGTGAATTTAAAATTAACACAGATGGTAGTTTTGATGAAAAATCGGGTAATAAAGCTAGCTTTGGTTTCCTTTTCAAACATTATGAAGGAGATGTCATTGATCGGCGGAGTGGTTCTTATGTTGCTTGTTCCGTGATTATGGCTGAATGTCTTATTTTAAACAATGGAGTACAAGTGGCCTTAAATTTTGATAATTGTAATTTAATTGTTGAATCAGATTACAAGGAATTAATAACATCTCTTTCTAATCCTTCAATCTCATCTTATTAGATGTGCAAGTTATGATGGATTTAATCACTCGTAGAAGATTTTTTTTAATCTTGTTTTTGTTTTTGACGGGTGCTTAGATCAACTAACAAAGCGGTTAATTAACTTGCTAAATATTCAGATAAGAAAATGTGCTTCTTTGGTTGGAAATCTTCTTCCCCCTCTTTTCTTTTATTCATTATTACTTGGGATTCTGCTTCTTTTACGTAGGGTGTTGGTTTATGTTTATTTACCGTTGTTCATATAGTTAGGTTGTTTATATTCTAGTTGTAAAACTATCTTGTTTCTTGGAATATGTTGTTGTTGGCCCAAAAAGAAAAAGGGTAAGTGGTAGTCCTTTCTGCAATGGGTGTGATTGAGCTTGTGAGGTTACCCTCAAATGGGGGCCCACAGTGGGATTATGGGAGTGGGACCATACCTATCTGCTTCACGTGTGCCACTCGCCCAACCCATTAGGTTGGGCTTAGCGCATCATTGTTCATATTAAGGCGTGAATACCCAAAAAGAAAAATCAACACCTTCGTTTCCCCCGACAGGCCGACACCCACATGGGAGGAATGTTTATTGATTTGGTTCGGTCACTTTGTAGATTTATACCAAAGAAAAATTTAGGCAAGATTTTTTAGAGTTTCATAGTGGATTTTTTTTAATATTTTATACTGGATTTTTTTAATAAAAATATGATATGAGAGGTTTTTTTCTTTTTAATTTAGTATTACGTGATTACATGTTCTAAAAAAATTTATCTGCATATTATGTTTTTATTAATAACTTAATAATAAATACTTAAAAGAATTTTTTCTAAGTTTAATCTTTAAACCCAATCGAATCCCATATTAATACATATGAATATTATATTGAATAGATCTTTTGCAATATTGCTTAAAGTCTTAAAGTGTAGGTGAAAAATAAAAATTTAAAATTTTTAAGATTAATAATTACTTTTCAATATTAACTTCACACCCCTTAATCTTTCCCTCTTCATAATTTTTCCTTCATCTACAAAAGATCTTAACGCAATATTATAAGGTTTCGGGTATGTTAGGCCTTGTCATATTAAATTTATTGCTATCAAGGATAGTAGAGGGCATGGCCCATGCGGATGGTCAATTGTTGTATTAGTGTATCTATCCACACCTTCGTGCCCTAATACCCAAGCCCACCACATGAAGTCAAAAGCCAAAACCCACCCAACAGGGTACATCCCTTTAGCAACTATACCGACAACCATGTAGTAGGATAATTCCCTTGCCTATCAACTAAGCAAAAAGAAATATCAGGAAGAGATTTTAAAAGATAACATATGTCCTCCACTACCATAGAACAAATCTAGTCACACCCTTGACAACTGCTAGTACTTGCTAGATTATAACAACCCCTCACAATCCATTTCCAAACATATTGCAAAATCAAAAAATTTAGTAACTGGTTCAATGGTTATCTTTAAAGCCAAAGCATATGAGGAAAAAGCAGAATAAGTAACCACAAAACCTTAAAACTATCAATCACCTCACCCTTGGAATTTTTACAAATAACATATATCCTAACTTTATTTAACTTGCCATTAAAGGAACCATCACTATTAATCTTAATCTGGTTAATAATAGGAAATCCCCAAGATTATCTCTCTCTTTGAAAAGCATCAGTAGTACTAGCAACATTCTCCTTCTTAGAGTCCTAAAATTCAGTGAGATTAGCCATTGCTCTTGAGACAACATAAATAGGCTCCATCATTGAGTCTTGAAATATAGCAAAACATCTCTCCCTCCATACCCTCTAACAAATGCAAGCTATAGAAGTTTTACCAAATTCATCAAGAACAAAATCCTTTAAAAACAAACTTGAACACAAAACATCGAATTTGGTGATCCCATTTAAATGGATGTCCAAAGCCAAAGGACAATTAAACTGTTGTGAATGATTACACAAGTGTATATAGGTTGCACAAGTAATAAATTGATGAGCCTAGTATTGTTCCGACAAGGAAATTTAATGAAATACTAAAATTTTAATTATCCTTATTATTTAGAAAAGCAAAAAACTCAAATTAAGCGATTAAGTGTTTGAGATTATATCCTAAGCCAATTATTGTATTATAAACATTATATTTTATTAAAAAAATAAGTTTTTCTTTTATTATATTTATTATATTGTTTCCATGTTTACTATAATAATAATATCCTAAAATAAATCATATTGATTACCTTAAATATTCCTAGTCGATCATTTTTGTAGAAATAATGATGAATTAAGGTTAGTATGATTTTGATTGATGATTATGTATTAATTATATATGAAGATGCGAATCAAAATCATAGGCACTTATTAGGAAATAAGATGCTAGATCGACCCATTATGAAATAACTACATAAATTAAGTCATAAATGTATTTCATATATAGTCGTGTCACTGAATTCTTAGACCTGGGATCACCCTAGATTCCTACTTGAGGAATATTATGCTTTAACATAGTCAAAAGTCACCTTTGATCGAGTAATCATAAAGACTGTGATCGAGTATAGTAAAATCCATATAGAGGAAGATAAATGGTCAAGATGAAATTTATCCCTTTCATTTGTGGAGAGATATCTCTAAGCTACTTGATGAGTAAGATTGAGAAATGTATGGTCATACTTGGATGAAAGGATTTTTTATTTATTCTGTCAGTCTACTTGGAGATTGAGAAAGTGACAGTCAAGTAAAATAAAGATGATATTTCCATACCTTATACTTGACTTTGATATCGTATGACGAAATGGTTGTGACAGGATTGTATGATAGGTTGTATCGGATCACCGATCCTCATATAATTTGAGTAGTCATCATGTCTTATTAGAGCTTACTTTTGATTTGTAGATAGAATAGCGTTATTGGCCCACTACCAACATCATATAGACATACAGGATCGTACACAAGAACGGACTCTACCTCTAAATTCGAATCTCTATTATATAACCTTTTGGATAATTTTTTTTTTTCAAACTTCTTCTGTTCCATCTGTTGACGTTGAAGCAGCGATATTTCTTTCGGTTTGGAGAATCAGCCATTGGAAGAACACTGGTATCTCTGGAACGTGGATTACCGAACAAATAACTTTCACTATATGCTCTGGCCATCGAAATGGGTTTTAGCCAAATAACGCTTTCTGAGACTATCAGCGCCAAAAGTAAATTATTAAAATTTTTATGACAAAATTATTAAAATTTTTAAACTATTTGAATATTTCACACTATAATATTATCTTTTGATCCATTAACTTTCTTTATCTAATATCCACCTGAAAATGAATTTAATTTATTTTTAAGTATTTTATCAAAATAAAATTAGATTATAATATTTTTATATTTTAAAAATAACAAAAAGAAGGCTTTAATATAAAACTCGTGCGTTCTCTGCGTCTCCCTCCTTCACTGTGTCTTCACCCTTCAGTCTCGCATTCGAAACCAAACCCATGCATCCATTATAGCTTCATTGTTTGTTCAACCAGAGATTCGCTGGAAACCACCATCTTCGTCCAACGCCACTCGCTCAAGAAAAACTACAGTTCCCTTCTCCTCTATTTCTGCCATTAATCTTGCTATATCTACAACTCGATTGGCTAGAAAATCACGGCCCTTTTGGGTGGTTTCTGCTGCAATCTTTTGCCCGAACTTGCTAGATCTACAACTCATTTCTTCTTGCTTCTTTACCCCTTCTTCCTCACGTCAGTGCCGCTGTTCCGTTATGGCTGAACATGAGTTGATGCGAACTTGTTTCCATGGCCAAAAATGCGCCGGTTCCAGGTCTTTTCTACCAAAAATTGTTGCTCGCAGATGCTGCTATTTTTTAGGCCAAAATTATGTTGGTTAGGGTTCTTTTCATGTTTGAAATTTCTGCATCTTCTTCCATCCATTGGTGAGTTAAATATTGCCTCTTTAAATTCGCTGCTTCCTTTCTCATCCACTCTTTCAAGATAATTCTATTAGCACAAACCTTCAATCTTTTTGGTGGATCAAGCTTCCTTTTTGGGCTAACATTCCAAGTTTGATTTCTATTTTTGATTCTATTCTGCTGCATTTTCTTATTGAATTTGGTACTTTTTTGGTTATGAACATTGAAACTGGATATTGCTGTATAAAGTACACATCACGTAAATTGTCTTAATTTATTATTTTTTTAATTAATTAATTTATTTATTATTATTATTATTATTTGCTTCTAAAAATTACCTCATTTTATTTGAAATTGCCTCTGGTCTATGTCCCACACCAAACAGCTTGGTTCTAGAGGTGTTTGAACTTTCAAACTTGGACAACAGAGTTATGATGAAAACAAACTTTAAGTTAGGAACATCTAGGTTAATCTGGAAAGATTTGACAAATTTTAAGGTATTTTGCTTTTGCGTGCCTTCAAATTTGAAGTGTTTTGCTTTTGTGCGCCTTCAAATAAGTGAATTGATTGCAGCACTTAAAAGCATGTCTAGTATATATCTTTATCTGTCTTGAATAGTATCATACGCTGGAAATTACATTTTTAATGAGGAAGTAAATTATGGCTAGATTTATGAATTTTTTATTCTATATCTTGTTAAACATGATATTTATAATGTTGAAGGTGTTGGGTATTCCCCCCCCCCCCCGGGCACCAAAACAAACAAAATAACCTCATTGCTCTGCTTCATGGTATTGATTTTTAAAATAGATTTGATATCAATATTGTGCTTTGAAAGCAAACATGTCGAACGAGGTTTTTTTAAAAAAAAAAAAGAAGGGTATTAGTCATATGGTTAAATCCTCAATTATTAGTGATACAATTTTCTATGTTTTGCCTTTTGAGCTTGATTTTGTGCCCAACGTTGCATTACATGTGTGGGGGCTGCTCTGTCATGTTTAACATTTATTTGGCAATGATTTTAGCTTGTTTTTTAATACAAATTCTGTATGCTGTAAAATTATGCATGTTGTCTTAATAACTATTGAGTTCAACTTTGTGCTTGATCCGGTCTTGAAGTGCATGCTACTATCAATTGGAATTTTGGCATACTTTAAGCTTGCTCTCATGCTAGTTTACTATCCATTGGGATTTTGGCATATTTTAAGCTTGCTTTCATGCTTAATTTTGTCTTGAAGTGCGAACTGCTGTCCCTCCCTTTCTAACATGATTTAAATTATTCTTTAAATTACAATTTGAAATGGTTGTACCTGCAGATATTTCCCCAATTTTTGTTAAAAAGCAAAGTATATGGGACTTATGTTTGCAAGAATGTATTGGTTGATAAACATGGTATGAAGTTAGGACTTATGTTTGCATTTATTTTTAGTTATTTATATTAAGGTTATAAATTTTATATTTCCCAACCAAGCTTATGAAATAAACTTTTTAAAAAAATTAAAAAATTCAAAGTTGCTACTAAAATTTTTTTATATTTACACTTCTTTTAGCGATGACTTATATCGTTGCTAAAAGTACTCAAAATCTCTTCTAAACATAAAATTAATGGAGCTTTAAATGTTCAGATTGTTTTTGAACATTCCAGCTATCTCTTGATTGTTATTAATGGAACTCCATGACTTTTATTCCCAACAATCAATTCAACTATCATACTCTTTGAAATTTTTTATGTTCCATTTTCAACCCATTAATTAGTACATTCAACTAGTCAACTAATTGCTCCTAGATGAATGTCTTAAAACTTTTTATTTGAATAAAATTTACCTGCTAGTCAGCTGGTGACTCCCAATCACTACATTGATTAATTATTTGTCTGCAGTTAAATTTTTTCCTATCACTGTCGTTAAAGTTTTGCTATATAAAGACAAATTTACTTTCTTTTCTCCAATTCCTCTTCTTTCTTTATCACAAGTAGGAAAGGTGATAAAGAAGTTGACATCAGCTCTTCTTTTGGCCTTCTCACATCATCTTTACTTATTATTTAGTAGTGAGATGACACAGTTAGGTGGTTATTGTTTCTTATAAGTATAAATGGGATAAAAATATGAAGTGTCTAAAGCCATAAATTGGATTGCTTCAGCTTTAGGAAGGTCTTAAAGTATTTTAGGATTATAAATTTTATATTTGCCAATCATGATTATGAAATAAATTTTTAAAAAAATTAAAAAAACTCACCACTGAAATTTTTTAAAATAAAAGAAATCCTTTTAGTAGTGACTTATATCATTAAAAGACCTCTTTTAGTGGCAAAGCCAAATTAATAAAGCTTTAATGGTAATTATTGTCACCATTCGAAGTCTTTTTTAATAGTGACACCTAAGGTCACCACTAAAAAAGTGCTTTTAATAATGACTTTGCAAAAACCAAATTACTTGTCACTACTAAATTATTTTAACAAAGACTTTTAGTATCACTAAATATCATTTTTAGTAGTTACTTTTTTATTACCACAAAAGACTTTTAGTTATAGAGATTTTAGTAACGACCACGCGACGACCTTTAGACTTTAATGATAAAACTAAAAGTAATTTTTTTTTATATAGTGAGTGTATTACTAATCAACTGATGTCTTTTTGATAATCAATTAGTAGCGTTCAATGTTGTAACCTAATTTGCTTAAAACTTATCAATCAACTAAAACTTAACTACCAATTGACTAGTGACTTCTAATGAGTTACCAATTGGTTGATTATTTACAATATCAATTGTACTTGGTTTTAAATACCAATAGACACTTATATCAATGTTTTCTGACATGACTTACTTTAGTTAGGTTGTTTCACCTAATTTTTTCAAACTACTTCTAACATCATCAAATAATCTTAGTAATTCAATCAACTAATTTTGAACCTTTTTTTTAGTGACAAAAAAGTAACAATTTCTACAAAATAAAAAATTCAATTTTAATCAAACCTCTACTTTCTTACTAACATGTAATTAGTAGCATTTTATGACTAAATTCTAATTTTAACTCAATTTTATTAAATATCTATTCTTTATATATAATTAATTACTACATCTATTTCTTTTTTCAGCATGAACATACAAGTAAATTATTCACTTTATGTGTACAATGAAAAAAAAAAAGGATAATCAACTTATGTGCAAGATGAAATATTTTAAATGACAATAAATTAATTTCCTAATTACATGCGTTTCAATCTTACTATATGGACAACTTCACTTTCGATTTTCTCAAAGAGGAAGTAGAGAACACTGAAATTTTGAGTGTGAAAACAAAGAGATGTGCCATGAGTGTTTAGGTTTTTGACCAATATTACAGGGGCTTTTTCAATATTTGTATTCTTCAACAACTAAATTTTATAAGTTGAATTTAGAGGGAAAAAAAAAAGAGGCATGTGTCATCCTCTAGGACGATGACACTTTAAGAGTGAAAAAAAAAATTACATCGTGTGTTATTATTATAGATAATGATACAAGTAAAGCCGTTAAATGAGTCAACCTAACCTATGGTGGGCCAACCCACTAGGGGTTATGGGTTAGATGGCAAACCTACTTGGTTAGATAAGTTGAAATTCTAAACTTGGCTCACTAGGTGTGTTAAACCCATTTCACCTAAAAAAAAAAAAAACCTCTTGAATCAACCTATTGTAAGGTCCAAGAAGTAGATTGGGTCTACCATGTACCCAATTTTACAACAAACAATTATGAGACATATTTATATGCAAATCTTTCTTTCACCATATTCCCAACTTATAAGGCTGTGATCTTCCATCAATGACTACAATCAACATTTCTTCTATATGAAGTCTCTCTTTTTGTTGTTTATTATTGTCTTCTCCCTAAAATTCCCCTACCTTGTCATTATGTTTACAAACCAAACTTTTTATAACTTTGATTACTATATTTGAAGAAAACAAAAGAAGAAGAAGAAGAAGTCAAAGGTTGAAGGTTGTAGCAAATCTTGTAGCTCTTGAAGAATTCAAGGTTATTGTTCTTACTAGAGGTAGCAGATCTTGAAGAAGTTAGAAATATTGTAGCAAACATTGTTGGAAGTTGTAGATCTTACATGACCGACAACAAAGTTTGAAGGTTAGAATGAAGGTTGTCGAAAGTCAAAAATTGAGGTTGTGTCTTAGGTTTTACAACTGAGTAGTCATGGACTCATGGGCTAAGAAGGACCAAGAAGGAGTAAATTAGCTCAGTGAGATTTTTGCATTTAGGTTCTACAACTAACAAAGCTTAACAACTTTTGGGTAGTGTTGTTCTTCATGTGTTGGTTGGGTTTAGTTGTTTAGGAGATTAAAAAAAAATTAAACAAGCTAGCTTGTGAATTATGCAAACTAGGCTAGAAATGATCTTATTAAAAAAAAAATCAAGCGATGGCCCAATCCAACCCACCAAATTGGTGGATTAAATGGGCCAAACCTACTGGGGCAACCCATTTTGATAGCTCTAGATGCAAAGTGGCCTTTAAAAAAAAATACTTCTTTATGCATCATCATCTAAGACAGTCACATACATTTAGGACATTTTTCTTTTTTTTTTTGTCATAGTCTTGGTCAACAACACACCTTAGAAAAATAAAATAAAATTTGTTGGCACCAACAAATTTGATATTTGCAAGTATATAATATTAACAAATTATAATAAAAAAATAGCCATATATATGAAAAAAATGCATTTTAGTTCATATTTCCTTTTGGGCTTTGTCCGGCTTTGATTTTTCTTGTTCTGATTTGATTTCCACACTTATAACCTCTGTAGTCGCACAAAGCCCGCTGTCATATTCTGCTCCTTTTGGTGTATAGAGATCTGAGAATTGCAGGCCGACGTTCCTCTCTGTCTAGCCCACAGCTGAGGTCATCCTTTTGTATCATGTAAATTACTTCTGGAATTGACCCAAAGAAACGTTACTTTAATATTGCTGCGTGATATGAGTCCAAAAAGAAAAGGAGGAACAATATTAGCCCATGCGTTTTGTTTTTGGGCAGAACATAAGCCCATAGACTAGATCCATATGTCGTAATTACGTTCTATATGTTTTGTGCAAAGTTTTATCAGTAATTCTTTCTTTTCCGTCGATTTTTTTTTTATCGCATGCCATAACAGAATAATTGAATTGAACATTTTAGCAGATGGCTAACTTTAATTTGAGCTTAGACCCATGGTTTTCTTTTCTAATAAAACTGAAGTTATTTTTCTCTTCCAAAATCAAGAGGAAAATGATGGTCATTCTAGGGTATTATAAAAAAACTCATCTTCAACTTATTTTCTGAACTTAAATTCTTTTATAAAATATGCATTTTAAAAAATATTTAATTATTTTTATTGTCATAATAAAATAAAATCACTATCTTATATTAAAGTCTAACATCAATTTAAATACTTTTATTATTATAATAAAAATAAAATCACAGTTTAATCTCATATTGTATAAAAAATAAATTTCATTCATAATAAATAAAATGGACGAGAGATCAATTTTTATAACATATATCAAATATTAAAGAAGTGAATGATATTTTTCAAATAAGAGCAACATTAAATATAATTTAGTCAATCATAGACTGGTATAAAAAAGTAAGAATCGGAAGGCAAAATAGGAAGAAAAATGGATGTGCAGGTGAATCCTCAGTCTTGAGGCGAAGAAGCGAGGGGTTGGAGCTATAGAGCTTAATTTCGTGCTGGTAAGAGTGGTTGGAAGAGTAGAAAATGACAGGGAAAAATTCGCGGACAACCCGCCAAGTTGGGGTTGGAGGGCTGGCCATGAACAGGGCCCTTGATGCAACAATGTCGAAAGATAGTGACTCATAGGCCTGTTCGTGTCTCCCTAAGACCAAACATCATGTGCTGTTCATTCTTTGTTCTTTTCTACCCACTACTCTCCCTGATCATCGTCGAGTCATACTCCACACATATCATATCCTCTCATCTCTCTCTCTCTCTCTGTAATGCAACAAATCTCAAATGCATATTTCCTTTCCGTTACTCACTCGCTGATACATAAAACGTTAGATATAAAAATTTAAAAAATAATTTTGTAAATAAAAAATAATTTAATATTTTTATTTTTAATAATTAAATAATACTTAATAAATGATATTAAATAATAGCTAAACAATAATTACAAAAATAAAATAGGGATTATACAAAATTTTTCATTCTTTTTTTTTCTATTATTCTACCGACTAGGACTTTAGTACAGCTTAATCATTCCGTATCTCTCCAATGTTGGTGCTCATCACCAAAGCCTTTTCTGAGTGGCTCGTACTATCTAGTGCCACTTTCAAGTTACCGGATCTGTAGTAACCCATATTCTTTACAAATCATATCATGCTGATGCTGATTTTTTGTACAAATCAAATATCTTTCTGTAGCAACAAACTGATGCAAAATTTTTGATAATCTCAGTTTATAAGAAATAGATAAATCAAATTAAATTAAGAAAACACATAAACGTATTATACATATTTATATTTATATTTTAGTCTTTTATTCAGGTAGCAGTGCGTGTGTTTTAATGAAAGGACATATTTGTACAATTGTAAAGTGCAAACAAGAACAAAATAGGAGTTACATATTGCTTTCATGATAATTAATTTGAAATAACATTATAAAGAATTTATAGGAAACTTTTAAATCAATTTTTTACTTAACTGTTTGGGTGGCAATTTTCTAGGGTTATGCCATTTTATTCCAAAACAAAGATGAATGGCGTTGTGGATGGGGTGTATAGTTCTCTAACTGCCTAATTACTAGTTGCGGGAGTGACATTGCAAGTGGAATGATCGAAGAGGAATGTGTAAATTTGCAAGTGACGTGCATTTGTTGTTGTGATTGTTACGTTACGTTGCAGTAGTGACTCATACACTGATTGAAAACGAAACCTCATAATGAAGGCCCCCATTGAGTATTCAGACAGCCGTAGTGCAGCTAGCTCCCTGCATTTTTTTTTTTGAACTCTGGGCTCCTATAATTTCTTATCCTCAGATGGGTTGATACCACTGGTCCACTACTAGGCCTTGAGGGTTCATTATATTCATATATTTGTCTAAGAACTTGTTTGAGAGATTGAGCTCTATATTATTGGATAATTTGGAGATTTAGGTACAAGGTATTAAAAAATTACTTTACGCACATTTTAAAAACATTCAAGAGAACTCAACTTCAAAGAAGTTTAAGCTCTCCATAGTTCCCTTTGTCTAATTTGTCAAATGCTTGGAAAAAAGTCTGTCTTTCCTTTTTGTTCTCTGTTTCTTTTATCTCAAAGCACTGAAAATAGAAGGAGAAAAGACTTGGGAAGAAGTTATGGTAAAATTTTGATGGTTATTAACTAGGCAACTATTCCAACAAAACATCATAAAGGAAACCTAATGTATTTGGACAAAGACCTTCTCAATTTCTTTTCTCCTCAATTTTCTGTCAATTTACGGAAAGAAATATATAGAGTGCATAGGATCCATTTAAGTGATAGGTATATCTGAATGTGTCAAGCCACTTAAGTAATGAGCTCTTCACATTTTGTATCTATTTCTCTTTGAGATCGATAAGAGAATAAAAGAAAAGAAATTAAAAAAGATCCAAACTCTTGAACAACATAAAATTTAAACTATTCTGGTGTTGCTTTTCCTTATTGATGAAAATATATTTTTTGAACAAGAAATAAATTAATTGAGATTCAGACTATTAATGTTTGTTCTTCAATCTTGAGAGACGGAAATGTTCATAAATGAGAATCCAAATGCTAAGAAAACATGGCATGTCATTGATGGAGAAATGTCCTCGCCCGAGGTATTCAATGCCAATGAATAATCTCGAAGCCACATGACCACATGTTCAAGAAACTAAACGTGTGTGTGTGTATATATATATATATGAAAGTATATATATATATATATTCATACACACACACACACACACACACATATATATATATATATGAAAGTAAGCATTTATCATGTTATTGGGAAAAAAAAAGTGGACATTTATCACTTGGATTGTGTTTACTGTTTAGTAAGAATGGATATAGAAGGATAGAAAATAGAGAGTAAATTATTAAACGCTTATTGAATAAAAGACTAAAAATGATTGAAAAGAAAAAATCTACGCAGAAATTTCTTAAACATATGTATATAATTTTTTTAATACCTTTTGACAAACTTCCTTATTCAAAAGGCAATATATTTTCAAAATAAAAAATAAGAGCAAAATTAAGGGAGAGCGAGATTTTACTCTTTACTTTTTTTTTCATACAAAATATAAAGAAAATTGTATTATTAAAAAATTAAAATAAAACAAATTTCGGTCAGTCTATTTCATTTATTCTTTACAAATCATAAATAAGTGAAAATTATAAGCCACAAACCTCGTGTGTCTGGGATTTGTTTTCAAAATTTGTTTTGTTCAGATTTTTGGTGTGCAACAAAGCATAATAATGTGTGCTTTATACTCTTTGTGCAACAAGCAAATACCACTCGCCGCTTCTAGATTTGGGTTAGCTAAGACAACTAATTGGATTCTGAAACCTTTTATTGAAATTGAATCATTACATCATGCACATCTAGATATTATTTGCAATTGAAAGTTAGAAAAAGGAAGCAAAGGACAACCCATTGCGTCCCCAATAAATTGCTTATTATCGCTTTTTGGTCAACGTAAAAATCATGGGAGGGGCCAGGATGCCACTTCCACTAATGACAGAAATTAGTGCTCTTCACACTCAACTCGTCACATTTAATTTAATCACCGTCTCTTTAACTATGATAAAAATTCTAACCAGATATGGGATTCCTTGATTTGCAATTTTAGGGCAAACAAAAACAAAACACCATGGGGGAAAATCTCTCTTTTGCTTCCTATCATAATCTTGTTGGACCCCTCCTCCTCAATGTTGATTAGTATTTACCCATGAAGCACCGATATATTCAAATATGTTTAACAAAATGTGACATTTTAAATTATACTTAAATATTATATGGGTGTGTGCACGCACGGGCACGTGTGTATGTTATGTTACTTGGCTGTATGATGTGTCAATCATAACAAGAAAAGGAAATAGCAAGAAGATATACTAAGGGATAACTTCCCTCACTAATCTCTTGCTAATTAGCAAGAACAATAAATTCTTTATCAACCCTCACAATTTTGGAAGAAAGAAATGTGTGAATGTTAGCACAAATTTCTACAATAAATTAGTGAGGGATTGACGAGGGAAAGAATCCTTATTATATGGCAAGGGATTATTTATGGTTAATACATTGCCACCTAGTAAAGGCACTTAAGTTCTTTTGAGTTCTTCCATTTAGACAGGGAATAACAAATGATTATTCTCTCACTAAAAATTTTTGCGTTAATATAGGAATACTTCCTCACTAATCTCTCGATAAATGTTTTTAAAATTAAATCTCCTAATCCCTCAAATTAAAAACAAATCACATGCTCTCACTTGCTCACTCACTCTCTCCTTCATCTCTCATTCTCTCCCTTGGTCACTCTTTCTCTTTGACATTTTCATCATTGTTGTTGAGTCATTAGGTTTGTTATGGACCTTCATTTTCACCAATTTTGCCATCTTCGCTACTACATCACCTTTGCGTTCATTGCTCAATAAGTAACTTTTTCCTTTTCATTTCTACTTCTAGCTTTCCTCACCCCTCAATCGCAAAGAATCTTTGGTTTACTAAATTTGGTTTGCCAGGTTAGGTTTGCTACTTACCATTAATATGATTAATGAATATGAGTTTTTCCTTTGTTCACAATAGTCTACCTATTTGGTAAGTTTGGTTAAAAGTTATGCTTTTACTATAGGATTTGACTCATTATGTTTAACCTTGATTAGGATAGTTTACCTTGATTCACATCTGACTTAGATAGTCCATTTTACTATATAGGTTGCAATAGTCTATTTTGTTTGGGAATTATTAGTGCAAAATTTTGCTATGAAATTTGATATAAGTGCTCATCTATATGTCTATATTATTGTTCATAGTTTCTGTCAAGACCTTTTGAGTTCATTTAGATGCACAAATAAATTGATTTTCAAGTACTGTTCTTAAGCTCTATTTCTATTGATTTTTTTTTTACTTAAAATTTTTGTTTTTGGAAAAACCCATGAAGATTTTATAGAAATCTATAGCCAATTTTTCATTTTGTCTTACCTTCAAAACTTTGCATATGTTTTTAAGATAAACAATGTTAGAGTATTTTTAAACCATATTTATTCATATTATTTTGCATATTTTTACTAGGAAATAGGTGATTAGTTGCCTAGTTTTTTTTTAAGCATCTAACTCAAGGAAAAATGTGCATGGCTATTATATATAGTTTCATACTCAAGTTTTGATACTATAAATGCCAAGTATTGGCTTAATTTTGGGTAAATCAAGAATTACTCATACTTTGACTACTTTCATAGCGTATAAATACATGAGAATTTAAGTTGTGGTCATCTTGGAGCTAGAGTCTCAAAAACTTGCAAATAGGACATACAAAAAAGGCTAATTTGGAGTAAGAGGGGTTTGGCGTCATGACCTTAAAAGCTACTTGAGTTTGCTTTGCCAAATAGAATGGTATAGCACTGCAATGCCAATCATAGATATAGAAGGTAGCATTTTAGCTCCACTTTTTGCAAGATTTGGGGCATATATCTTATTTCCTTCTTCGGGGACATCATTCTAAGCATATTTTGGGTCTAAAGGAGTTGAAAAGTGACTCTTAGAGCAAGGGAGTGCTAGAGATTGAAAAGAAGACAAAATCATCCTTTAGTTTTCTCTAGTCCTTTTTTCTTTGCATTTCCTTAATGTTGTTGCTATATACTCTAGTTTTGTTGATAGTTTATTATGTAATGAATAGCTAAACTTCTTAATTTAAGATTACTATAAACCCTTGTATGGATTATAGTTTTTTTCTCCTTCTTTCCTTGTGACAAATGGTATACGTGTGTGTGTGTGTGTATTCAACTCTTTACTTCACACTTTCTAATTGATTGGCCACCAATTGGAATGATTTGTTATTATAGTTGAACATGGAAAAGGGATATTGGAATTAGAACTTAAGGCGTGTTATGTGATTACATGAAGCTTGCTAAGATGAGTAGATGATTTTGCTAATGAGATAAAAATATATAGTTATAAGTCTCACATAGCTAGATTAGGAATTGTGCTATTGAATGTTTGCTTGGTCTAATTTCATAAGGGATTGTGAAGTTAGCTAACAATACACCTATATGAGATTTAGAAAAATGCTTATAGGTGAAGTTAAACCTTAAGCTAGCATATATCCAATTAATAGCAAGGAAAAGAGGATTAAGTTGAGTCTCAATAAAATACTTGAGAGATTAATAATCCTAAATTCCTCTAAGTACCCGATAATCTAAATTCATTTTTGTATTCCAAGTTTTATAAATTTAAATTGATGTTCGCACATATTTGTCATTAACTTGCTCAATTTAGGTTAAGTTGTAAATCTTAGTACTTGATAGAATTTTTACAATAAATCCTTATGGAAATGATCCTTTATTTGTTACTATATTATTGTTTTATGCGATACGTATACTTGCAGGTAATCATATTTAAATAGTAACAAGTATGCTACTTTTACATCAAGATTATGATTTTACCAATCTAATGCTTTTATCTTTATTAGTGATTGTTTCCATCACAGTTTTGCATTTCCTATTGATATTTGAAAATGTAGTCATATGGGCATGGTTGACTTTTGAAATTACCGATAGATAGGTTCTATAGTAGCATTAAAATTTACAACATGTTCATTGAAAATGAATTGTCCAAGAAATAAAATGAAAGCCTTTGTTCATTTGGTCATATATTAATTATTAGGAATGGAACTTTACATATATTGAATTATTGTACATCAATTGTAATTGTTGGTCCAAGTATTTCATAAAGGCCTAATATAGTCCAAATGTTTAATGATAACAAATGCAAAATCAGAGTTATTATGTAAAAAACCTAATTTAATGAAAAAGCCCAAAGTTTTTAAATAGATCTAGTGCATTGAGTTGAAGCCAAATTACTTTTAGTGAAAAACATAAAAGAAATGAGGCACTGTGCAATGAGAACAAAAGTATAATAATATATTTTTATTCTTCCATATCATTTGCAACTACAAAACATTGCTTGCTCATCATCTCACTTTATAAAAAGCATTATAATATAATTTTGGGAGTTTGTTTTTCATCTAACCTATACAGAGCATTAAATAGCATTTATTGAATTGGAAAGCTTGGCTTCTCCTCCATCTCTCTCTTGAGCAAAACACAAAATTGAAGAAAAAAGAAAGAAGAAACAATTTAAATATTAGAGCTACTTTTCTTTTAATCAAGCTGAAAGCTAGCTAAAAGTAGCTATCATTGAGATGCTCCTTAAAGTACATTAGAGAAGAATAAAGTCTTATTCTTCAATCGCTTGTTAGTTGGTGAAGCTTATAAATGCAAAGAAGTCAAAATAAAGAAATATTAAAGCAAAAAACAAAGCATTAATTTCTTTTGCACTTCACTTCATCTCTCATTCTTGTTAAGCTTAGTTTTAGGTTATTATTAATAATGAGAGTATTTATTAAGCTTTTATTGTATTTCTTTCTAAATGGTTCATAAACTCTTCATTTATTTTGTAAAATCTCTTCTAGGTGAGTAGAGAGTGAGTTAAGAGTAAGTGTGAGAGAAAAAGCTTATGTATATTAGTTTGAGATGAGTTAAGAAACATTGTATTGAAAGTTATTACAATAAAACCCTCCTTGTTGTATTGGTAATGTTTATGAAGGAAATCCCTTAATGTTAAGGGGACTAAACATAAGCTTAGTCATGAATGAGGATAAACTTTCATATTATCTCTTTCTTTTTTTACCTCTTCTTATTTACTATTTTAACTTCCAATTAACTAATTCTAGTTGTATTCAACTAAAAGTTATTATTAGTGCTTTTCCTTTTAAGTTTTAGCCAACTTATACTAGTTTAGTTAGCTATAACTTGACTCCTTGATTAAATTTGCAAAACTTATTGAAACTTTTTCTTCTACTAAAAAACACTTATTCACCATCCTTTAGGTGTATTCTTCAATAATCAATAGAACATCATGTTATTGATAAGAGCTCAAGGAAATAGTTATCCATATTTAAAAATTTGAAGAGTTTAGATCACTTATGTTTAAATAGAAGAAATTTTTCAAATATGCTACAAGATCAATACATATAGTTGTTGTTCATATTGTTTATATGAAGAGAATATATATAGTTAAGAGCATTGCAAATGAGCTCTAATTAGTAACCATGTATTTCTTGGCAATTGGTCTAGGATGAAGCATATAAGCTTTTCTTACTTTCAAGAATCAAAGTTATCTACACCACTCTTTAATTAGCTACTAATCTCTATATAAAGGCAATTATTGAAGCAAACACTAATTATGAGTCTAGTTTGATCCAAGAATAATTAATAAGAATAATGTTTTTGTAAGACTATAAAGTTTAATTAATTTCATTAAATTACAGCAACTTTTTCATTGTATATATTCAAGATAACATATTACCTAGTCTAATAACAATAAAAATGATCAAAATTTTATTAACAATAACGACAATAATGTACTACCCAATCTAACCCCCTATGTAGTTAAGGCCTTGTCCACAATCCTTTCAAAAAAAAAAAATTTTATGAGATGTCCCCTATTTTGCTCTGTATAAAAGAACTTATGTGAGTTTTAACATACTTCATCACTATATGCATCATTCTTATGGTAAATATTTGATCTAAACTTGGAGGAAGTTCTAATTTGATTTACATGGTAACACTTTAATGAAATTCTAGGTGATTTCCTATGCATGTGAATTTGTTATTATGGAGTTTTGATTTTAAAAGTTCTGCCATAAACCCTTGCTATCCTACGTGATGTACTAGTGTCATTCTAAGATTAATAATTTGTAATGTGACTAATTTGGCTCCAATTTTACTCATCTTTTTAGGGAGTATAACTTTCATGGTTATACACTGATTTAGTTTTACTTAATAATTTATTAGCTATTCTTTTTTAGTCTATACAATCATGCCACTTAATTAAAGGTAGAAATGCTTGAAATAGGCTAGAGCCAAATGAAAGTAAGCATGGCAAGTCCTCTAGCCCACATACCTTTGACCCTTTCACTCCACGTATGTCTGAACCACCTACCCCATATATCTCTAACCAATCTACCTTTATACCATCGACTACTGTTATTCCAATGGGAAGTCTTTCTAGGCCTGCTTCTACTACGATGGCTCCTCTTTCTATTAGGACAACTCCTCTTTTTACTGGGCGTTACCTTCTTTAGTTGGATCATCTTCTTCTTCTATAGAGTGGGAATTAATTTGGTTGGCCTTTAGAGATATCTCTTAAGTATTTTCATGAGATATTATTTTAATTTACAATAGTAATTCGTCATTAATGTTTCACTTTTATTGTAGGATCTAATTCGAGCCTACCTAGATCACTATGTGAATTGTCCACTAGGTGCTAACTCAAATGCTATATGCAACTCTTAATGGAAGTGCTATCCACAACACACAAAGGATGCCCTATTTGCTATGTTTGTGGTATGTAATTAGTGTTATTTAATTATGTCATTAATTATTCTAATTTAATTGACATTTATTATTTGCTTTTATGTTTGCAAGCCACATATTTCTTTGCCACGAAGCAAGAATAGTTGTTGGCAAGGAGTGTATGGAACAAGACATGTTAGGACCAATACTTCAACATGTTGCACAATGCAAGGAAAGTAACCATGAACATGGTCAACATTCGAGAAACCCGAGGTCTAGCTCTATCGAGCACACATGCAAAGGTTTGGAATGGTCTCCTGGACATTTGGGCATAGGATGATTGGCAAAGCACCTCTATGACTATGAAGAGGAAAATGCTTCTACGCTTGAAACCCTTGTGCATACTAGTGAGTCTATCAAGTTCACCAATCAAAAGAAGAAGAAGGTAATTAATTTTATTAGTTTTTCTTTCATTTCAAGTTGCTTTAATTTTTTGAGCCATTAAATCCAAATTAACTTGTAAGAGGACGATTTGAAGTAGGATGTTTATGCCAAGAAGTGTACAATGTGACCCACAAGAAGAAACATACTAAGCAATACGTTTCAAAGCACTTGAGGCAATTTATCTCTAGTTATCATCACATATTATTTATGTTTCTCAACTTGCTATTATTTTAATAGCTAACTATCTTCTAATTGTGTGTGTTCAAAAGATTCTTGACACTAGAATGACCCAAAAATATTAGGAAAACCGTTTGACACATTCTTCCATTGACTTAAATGTGTGGAAGGAAGCTACTAGCCCGAAAAGAAAAAAAAAATGCATCCAGAGCCTGGGTAGCCTTAGCTTCAAAGCACCTCAATCAGAATCTATAACAAGTCACTCTAAATCCTACCCCTTTAGCAAGACCAGGTGGATGCTGCATTGGCCTCGGTCATCACAACCATGGAGTAGCAATTAAAGAAGCATATAGTTCAACAAATGCACATCATTTTACAAGCATTATCAGGTGTTCCTGGCTTCCATCTAAAAGTCATTGTAGAATTTGCTTTATTGCGACCAATAGCACCATGGCTTGCAACAGCAATTGGTTAATCCAAGTCATAAGTAAATTTTGCTTACACTAATAAAGCAAGAGAGAGGGATAGGGATGAAGGGTGTCAAAAAGAAAATTTGGATACAGATGGCTAATTTTAAGTTTTTTTTTTATTCTATACTAGATTCACAATTATTTTTAAAATTTTTATTTTTATTTAAATAATATAAATTTTTCCTTGCGTTCAATTGCACCATCTTATAGTTATATATAGTTTTTCAACTTACTAATTTATGGAAAATGAAAAATAAAAAAATAAAAATAAAAACGTTCAAGCAAAGCATTGGATTCCCTTGCTAAAAGGTAAAAAAATATATTTCAGTGAAGGATTGTGTTAAATGGGTGAAAATGACCTAAAATTAATAAGAGAAAATTGCGGGGGCAATTCCGTTGCGATATTTCAGCAAGGGAATTTAATGAGGGTATAGGGAAGGAAGATTTCCCTTGCTGATTAGCGGCAAAGGACAAGTTCTTTGCTTTGCCCTCATTTAACCCTTGCTGAGCCATGTAAGCGATGAATAACCAAGAAATTTTTCCTCACTAAATCCACAATTTCTTATTGTGAACGTTCTATATTTATGTCAATATAAGTTAAAATCCCAATGACATACTTGAGATTCAAGGAGAGGTCAAGTCTAACCCAAAAAATTACTTTAAAAGAAAATCGTGTAAAAAAAAGCTATTTATCCTACTCTCCAAAGAATCTCTGTAAGCACAATTGATCACCAAGAGAGACTATATGTACCAATCAAAGGGAGAATGGAAACCTTGTACATAAAAAATAGAGTCTTAAACTCAATCCCTTTAACTAGCTGAGCAAACCCAATTAGCCCCTTTTCCTTAATATCGTTGATTAGTAATTATTTTTGTTTTGGTCTCTGCGGAGTAGACTCGGCCAGAACTGCTTTTTCAAGCGTTTAGCTCTTTTCCAAGGTAGATCACATATGGAATAAATTATTGATTGTCAATAGGACGATATCAAAATTTTTACCGGGCCAGATCAGGAACAGTTACCGTTCTCGATCCGGCAAACCACCTTAATGAACTTGATAACCACTTGGACAACTTCAAAAATTTTATCTGGAATCAGTTCCTTTTCTACGAAGAACACTCGGATACACAAACGTTACATTAACCTATGTGAACAAGATTTTATATCTCTATCGAACCAAGCCTTCTGTCTATTATCAATACATTAACACAAATTGCTTTTTTGACTTGAAAAACCACATAAACGTGTGGGGTTGGTTCACGCAGATAATGGACCTATCTCTAAAGTAAGGGGATGGGGACACATGAGCATTATGTATAAAGCCTACTTTGCGTGCCATCGAGTTGTGGATTTATTGGTGATTGGTCCCATGAGCATTGAATCAATATATATATACACTAATGCCAATTTTGCCAAGTACTAATAAAGATGAATCAGAATGCCATTTCTGCGTTTGATTAATTGTGGCATTCCCTTCCTTTTCTTGTCACTGTCTGCTATCTTTTTCTCATCAGTTTTAACGTCTTCCAGTAATGACAGTGATAGTGCCGGATACACCATGCTCACCATCTCCATTTTTACCTTGAGTCACCATCTAATACATAATTATATTAATGCATTATAATCCTATCGTTAACGGTTCGTGTGCGAGAGAGAGAGAGACAGAGGGAGAGGCTTTCAGCATCAGCATTTGTTAGTGGGATCAGTATCAGTAAGTACCTAACTTCCTCAATTCCCCGAGACTGCTTAATTATTCGTGGCCTTGTTATTGTTTATATGCTGCTCTTCGAAACAAGCCAATCCAACAATGACAAAATCCACCAAATCAACTTTTTATTTATTTCACATATATTTGAAAAAAAAAAGAGGAAAAAAAAGATCACTTATGCTTACAATTATTACCCTTTCTCTAAAGCGATCTTGTCATCTTTTGAGTGATTCCCTTTCCAGGGCTCTTTGGTTGTTGTTGCAGCTCTCCTTTTCATGCTTATTTATATCATTATTTCCTGTGTGTGTGTGTCTGTGTCTGTGTCTGTGTATTCATTATTGACAGTAATAACAAATATATAATTTTATCCTCAACAATTAAAGTTTATATAATAATCTGTTTGTGATTTCTTCCATTTTATTATTACCGAAATTATTAATATTTCTTGTCCTATGCAGCATGCGTGTGTTGTTTTCCTGAAGCATATAGATATTGTATGCCAGTTAGTGTTTTTCCTTGTTTAAATTATTCTGGGAACACAAAGTGAAAGTATATTATATATGATTAACTTTAAAAATAGAAAGAAAAAAACTTTGGAAAAAGCCACTTAAATGAGTCTTTCCTTCAAAAGAAAAAGGAACAAATATTATTAAGCACTCTTTCCTCACATTTTTTGTTGTTTGGTGATAATAGATTCCAACAATTTTCAGGCAGGGAGCCGTACTTTATCAGTTAGGTTTGCATCATTTTCTAGCCTCTGATTCTAGGGTTTCTTTTTCCATTTTTTATTAATAGTAGTTATTAATTAGGTGGCCCATTCATAGGCTTCTTATATAGCTCTTCCATCAAGTGCCTTATCCTCTACTTATTTTATTATGTATTATCAAAAATACTGTTAACTAACATAAATGATTAATTTACGGTATGGCCCAATCCCTTTGGGTAAACTGTGAATTTGGGCACGTCATTCTACCACTACGATTTATTCATTAGAAGCAAAATAGAGCTGCGTGAAAAATTAGAGTAGTGCCACGAAGCTATTATGGTTATGGTAAAACTAAAAACCCCACTTCAAATGTAATTATCCATTATTTTACAAACCAAAGGGATTATATTGTCATTAATCCCGCCATTAGATAGTAATATTTCACCTTAGACATAACTAATCAGATCCAAGGACACACACATATATATGATGAATTAAGAAGAAATGCCACAAGAACATCAAGAATTTTTATAAATGGACTTAAAGGGGTTAAAAACGCACTTTCATCTACAATAGAGGAGGGAAAGCACCGTAAAAAAGAAAGCCGCAAGGATATGGATCCTTATCATTCATTTCCATGGTCGAGCTACTTTCAAGCTTTTATTGATCTTTGACTCACTTTATCTTTTCATACAAAGTTTGTATGACCATGTCATAATTGTGCACAAGTCCATCCCATTTGACAAGTTTATTTCCCTTGTCAATAATATCACATCAGAACCTTTGCACGCGTTATAAAATTACATTAAAATTTATTTGTCCTATCTTTAATTTATACTTTGACAAATAATTGTTTTAAATTTTTAACAGTTTCAGTCCATTTAAAATTTATAAAAGACACTAATTAAAAATATATTACCTAATTTTAAAAAAGTGAGAAAAATTCAACTTAGCATGCAGTATGTAATTATTAAATCAAATGCTACCAAACTTTTATTTCAGCCGATTTTTTTTAAGTAAACGAGTTGAATTATTTCTCACCTATTGAAACTTTAAGTGAATAGAATTAAAATCATGTCAAAATATTTGTTAAATAATGAAAATTAAAAGATTATCTACTTTTTACCATATAAATATAGATTTCCACTCATTAGTGGAAGTTGAGTCGAAATGCATTCTTTAGGTTGGTGGGTTTTGGAGTTACAAACCATATTACTAGACAATTTTCCTGTAAGATTAAGGGCTAATAAAAATTAGTTACGTCATAAATATAAGTATAACACAGGGAAGCATGTATAATTATTGATGATTACAAAAATACTGTCAGAGGAATGGCATTCCATTGAGGGATAGAGAGAGAAAGAGAGACAAACGTGTAGTTCACTTAATCTCATTTATATATTATAGACGAAACAAAGTGGGATTTGGTTTAGATTTGTAATCTATGGTTCCTCCTTATCCTATTGGTAGTGAGATAAGCTAATGTGAGTGCGTAGATTATTAATGAAGGCTTGACGATGCGTTTAGACGCATGGTCATGGTATCGTGTTTGTGTGTGTATAGATATATATTATTGGAAGGAATATCGTATCCCAGTTGTTCTTTTAGCATGTACGTGTGGTGGTGGAAGCTGACGTCTAACGAGGCAAAGCGCGTCCCTAAAGAGGGCCCAAACAACTCAAGTGGAAGAAAAAACGACATGAAGATGACCACCGTTCAATTGTATTTGGAGATGAGAGTGCAGTCATCAAAAATTATTTATTATAAATTTTGAAACGATAAGCTGATGAAAAACTTAACTTCTTCGGAATTCTTCGCCCTGATTGGAACATGCATCATTCCTCCTGATGCCTTGGTTTGGGACCCATTTATGTACCTTGCAAGGGATTAGAATTCAATTTTTTTTTTTGAAGTTTTGGTATTTGCTTTAAAGTAGAAGTTTTTAAAATCTTCATCAATTTTGAAGTAATATGTAATTTCTTTCTTATAATTCATTTTTAAATTAATTTTTTCCGATTTGATTTGAAGTATATCATTTAGTCTCTATATAATTTGTTCTCTAAATTACCATTTAATCATTTTATATTATTTTTATCTTAATTTTAATAAAAATAATTACATAAATGCTAGAACAATAAATTATATTACTGTTAAAAGTATATTTTATTTATACACCATATAATTTTATAATATTCTAAAGCTATTACGAAAATTAAGTTACTCTATAAAAATTAAAATTGCCCATTCACAAAAATCACCTTATAACACTATAAAAAAAATTAAAAATATTTAAGAGATATGAAAATAGATTGTTTTAGTAAAAAGATATAATAAGAATAGGCTATTCTAACACTACTAGTGAGATGCGGATGGCATGCGCATTATATATATATATATATATATATTTCATCATTTTAACATTTACATGATTATTTTAAATAAATGATAATAAAATAAATCTTAAGACTATAATACATTTTAAACTACAATATAAAGTAATTTTGAACCAAATAATTAACAAGAATAAATGCATCTAAGCTAAACTTAATTTATATTGTAATATATTTAGTAAACATTATTGTCAAACTTGCAAATTAATTTGTTTGTAGACTCGAAATCAAAACAAACTTAGATAAATTCAGTTTAATGAATATTTTAGGGGTGAGTTAGGTGAGTTGGCCCAAACTTGTGAAGCCAGTTAAAAAAATTCAAAGCCCATTCAGTACCAACAATATTTTTTAGAAGTGTGGCAAAGAAAAAAGAGCAATCAAAGTTGTGCCTTAGCCTTATGGAGATGGATGCCTAGAACTTAAAAGAATTACAATTAGTATTCTCAACTTATGTTGTAATTCTTTTAGATGTGAACATAATTGGAGTGATTTCGAGTTGATAAGTAATTAAATTTAATATAAATTACTTTCTTTTTTTATATTCACTTTTATTTTATTTGAAGGTTAGAATACTTATGAAGCCTTTTATTTTGTTTAGATTCCAAAAAAAGAAATAACTTAAACCAAAAAGAAAAAAGATAAACAAGTTGGTATTTGTGAGATGTAATTTGAAATTAAGAAGCAAGCAAAATAGTAGAACTCCTATTTATGACTTTGATAATATTCTTTCTAATGATGATTAGATAACTGAAGAGATAAAAAAATGGAGATAATATGGAAAAAGAAGATAATAAGATTCTTCAACTTATTCAACTTAATGAGAATATTGTTAATCCTACTCTTAAGCTAGTGATAGATATCAGTGGTGAGAATCATTTTGTGGTTGATTTGAATGATGAAAATCTAGGTGGTAATACTTTAAACAAATGACAATGAAGAAGAATATGAGATGATGATATTGATGATAATGATGGTAATGGGGATGTAGATAAAGATAGTGGTGGTGATGTAGATGGAGATGATGGTGGTTATGGTAAAGAATCTAAAGATGATGGAAATGATGATAATTGAACTTTTAAATATTTTGTTGAATTTTTATTTATATTTTTGAGACTTAGTTATGTTGAATGACTATTTATGTTTATTAAAATTTCTATATTGAGAACTATGGAATATAAACAAATTTATCTTGGATTAGTAAGATTTGAATTACATTTGAAAAAATTTCTTGCTTTATATATATATATATATATATATATATATGTATGTATATTTTATATTTTAATAATTATCTGTTTAACAGAGATAAGAATTTATGTTATGAATTTATATTACAAGTTGACTGCCCTTTTACAAATTTGCCTAAACCTATGAGATCTATAACTTTACATGAAAAGTTAAGTTTATCCTTATTACTTCCTCCAAATAATGAGGCCTTTTTATGTATGATATATATGAACACAATCGAAGTAGTTTCACCGGGTAGGTTGCTAACTGAAATCAGATCACTTTTACAGACGCACTCTATAAGCAAGGCCAGCTCCAATTCAAGAAAAACCAAAAGGATCATTAATGAAGGAGCCATTCAATAGATCGGGACGTGGAGACACTGCCCACACGTCACCCATAACCATTTCCCTCTTTCTTTCTTCTTCATATTTACCACTCCTATTATTACCTCTCGAAAAATTATCATATAAAAATAGTTTATATCATTATAAACCATCCTTTGCATTGATACAGGGAGGAACAGAACCAAAAAAATAATAATATAGGAGGACAGAATGTGCCATACCATTTTGGGAGACAAAAAATTAAATTTTGTTCATAGTAATAAAAAATTGCTAGTCCTTAAATAATACAAGATTCTTCTTTATCATGCGAGATTTAATTTGTTGAGAGGGCGCACGACTACTCCTAATCCATCAAACATGGATCCGTCCTTGGGTACAAGGTAATCTCTTAAATTTTCAAAAATAAACTCTAAACCATAAAATTAGGGATACATCAATAAATTAAATTTTGGTATCTTACATCCATATGAATTATGTGTTACAAAATAAAATGTAAATAACTAGACTCTTAAACTAGTACTCTGTTTGATTGGAGGATATAATTGTAAAGGAAATATAAAATGTATGTAGGCGGTGTAAATGAGATAAGAAATGACTGTTTTATCTTCTTTTTAAAAAAATAATTTGATGGATAAAATAATAAATATAAAAATATAAACAAATTATGTAAAAAAAATACTTTTGCAAAACATTAAACCAAACGGAATCTAGACGATTTAATAATATAGGTCGACTAGTGACAAATTAAATTTTTAAAATTTTTAATTTAAAAATTGAAAAAATTTTATGTATTGCCTGACATATATATTTATATTATAAATTTAATTTATTTGTTTAATAAATTAATATTATTTTAATAATTTATCTTAAAGTTAATAATACGCTTTAAACACCATCCAATCCTTGATACCTATAACTGGAGACGCACAATCACGGCGGATGCTGGCGTAGCGGCATGCATGCGCCGCTGTTTTTGGATGGCTAAAGCCCATGGCATAATGAATCTTGAATCCACGTCGGAAACAGAATTTCCACGTACGTGTGTGTGTGTGTGTTTGTGTGTAGAGCTGTTACTGGATGCTGATCCAGTGCGCAATGATTGATCTGTAGCCTATACTATTGATAGCTAGAGTTTTTTTAGAGTTTAATTTTGGATAATTTACTCTCTTTTTCCCGTAAAAATATCTAACGTGTAAGAATATTTTAAATTTTGGTCTTTAATTAGATTAAATTCTTAATAATTAAGAAAAAAAATCAAAATATATTTATTTCTAGTAAAAAATGTAATATAAAAAAATATAGAATAAATATCTTGAGTCATAAAATAAAACTTTATCTTTATAACATTTTCTCTTCTCACTCAAAATATAATATTTGCAAAATAATAGGATTCACACAAACTGAATGCTTCTAAAACCAATTAAAGAGAGAGATCGGGAGTTTTACTTTCAATTTGTCAAAGAGTCATAACCTTTTTATTTTTCTCTTACATTTATAAATTCAATTATTTATGTCATTGAGTGGAAGACCATTCATATACATGTATAACCATCAGAAATACCAAAAGATTCATTAATTTTGATTAATGTACATCCTGAAGTTTAATATAGATATATGGCTTTAACCAATAAACTATATCTAATTATTAGTGATTATAGATATCATATGACCTTTTACATTTTGCAACTTTTCATATAGAATGTGTTTTCATGTGGCTGCAAAGACCACATTAAACTTATCGTGAAAATTTAACATTTAAATTACACTTTATTTTCTATTTTAAAATTATACACTTTCATTTTCTAAAACAAATAAATGTGCTATATTTACCTGTTTTGTAATAAGTGATAAATTAGAATTATATTTATTTTGGCCATAATGCCCTATGTCTATAATTTATATAATATAACAAGTATTATATATATTACCAATATAAAATAGTTGAATTTTTAATTTAGCAAATTGGAAAATTATTTGATAAAAATTATTAAAAAAATAACATTCACAAAATAATTCTTTTGAAATTTAACTGATCTATAGATGATAATTTAATTTTATGAAAAACATTTTATTAAATATATTATAATAAATAAAAATATTGCCTTAAATTTAATAAAATTTTAGAATAAATTAATTTTATATTTTCATTAGTAAATTAATAAAATTAAATTAAATTATTAAAAAAATAATTTCAGTAAATCATATTTTTAATAAAAATAATATTATATTCTTGAAAATGATTTGGTCATATTTTAGTTTAAGAAATAAATGTATATTTTGAAAACAAACAAGAAGATATTATAATTTGGACATTCTTACCAAAAATAGAGTAATCTATCTTTAAATTTTCAACTAAACATTATGTTTTAAAATTTATAAATAATAATAAAATATTGTTTATTATAAATCATAAAATAATCTAACAAGTCAAAACTGATCAACCTCCCAGAGAACCCTTGATCTCATACCCACCCAATCCACATATATCTTACTTGAATGAGGAGTAATCCTTTCATATGCTACTATATAATTGTACAGTTAAGGTTCAGATTGAATTTGCATATTAGGCCCACGTATACAAATTCAATCTGAACGCCATATATTAGAATTTTTCCCTAAATGGGCTCCATTCTTAAATAACATGATGTCATGTGGTCCAAACCCCAAAGGGAGGCGTACGGCCACAGGGTGCCCCGGCATGTAAGATTGGCTTTTTTTTTTTCTGTGGCAATATAAATTTAAATGGTTTATAATATTTTATGGATAAGACACACCAAGCGATCTATTATAGAGGAATCCACTTTTGGGAAAAATATTCCAGGAGTGCAATTCTTAATTGTGAAGGAGCAAATCCGAGGGCTCCCAAGTAGGAATCTATATATTTAGGATATTAAAATTTGATAAAAAGTAAATTCAAAAGAATCCTTATTAGTTTTATTTAAGAGTATGAATCATGCACATTAAATTGGTATTAATAAATATTGACAAGTTCTTCGTTAATATACTATATATTACGATAAGATTAGCATTGGACACGCTAAAAATGAGGCTTCTGGCTACAAACGATAATCTACTTAATTAAAGTCACCAGAAACATTTTTAAAATTATCTGAAAGATATATATGTGTGTGTGCACGCCCGCGCGCTTGAAGCCATCCTATATATATTGAATGATGAATCGGAGCAATATTATAAAGTAAAGAATAGTGGACAATTACAATATTTAAAAATGCATGGGCAGCTACTTTATTAGGTAATATGATCAAATTATTCTCCATAAACGGGACACTAATGATGAGGTGCAATGATACAAGTTACTCAAAAATGAGAGCACATTAGGATGCAATGATGGAATGAGGAAACATCTTATGGAGCATCTTTTCATTCCTAGTTAATTACCACTCACTCCCACTTCTATCCAACTAATTAATTAATTTAGAGCCTTGTACGTAAGATTCATTCCCCCAAATAATACCGATATATAATTTTTATCATTTTTACGATCATATGAGTTTTGTGGGCAAAAGAAAATGAAAGAAAATGGAGAGGGAAAAGGAAGAATTGAAGGGTTCTTACTAACTACTTAAAATCAAAGAGAAAATAAGGAAAAAAAGTTACTAATTTAGTTATAAAATACAAACTATATACCAAATTATATGTTGTTGAGGTGCATATATATTTGTCGCTCATCCAAACATACTTGTCCATTCGTCTCTATCAAGGGTCGTTGTGCACAGCACCAATTCACTGAATTATCCAAAGGAACAAGGGATCCAATCGCAATGATTTCTCAAATATTTTTTATCATCATTACTAACACGTAATAAAATTAAGAGTCTTTTTTTGGGGATCTCTATAAAGAACCATAATAAAAGTGCTCATAGGCACTTCTTTTTATTTTTTTTCTTTTTTCATCTGCCGTAACTTAATTTACTTAAACTTATAAATTAATATTTCATTTAGAATGAATATTTTAATATATACAATTTTATTGGTATAATATTTATAATATATTACTTTTTATTTATAATATAATTATTACATTTATAGTTATGATTATTTTATTGCAAAAATATAATGATAAATCACAATTTGAACCATTTTGGGCTGATCAACCCGTCTCTCTAACCCACTGCTCAGACAATTATTGTAAACGCTTTATAAAGTATTCTTTAGAAGTTATAAGTCATGTAATAACTGAATAAACATTCTTAACAGTTGATAGACAACTTGTCACTAACTAGCCGTTTGTGAGGATATTTTGCCTCGCTGTCTATACAAGGTTTGTCACTCCTAGATTTCAGGAACACAATTCTTTTTGTACTGTTATTCTATCTAATTTATTTCAAACACTATTCTAACTTGAGCATTAGATTGCGAAGCAAAGCTTTGCTCCCTATCGTGACTTGCAAGTCTTGCGCTCTATTTTATCATCATCTAATTTAGAGATCATTCATCGTATAATTATTCAAAAAATAAATTTAAAACCCAAAAATAAAGCATGGCATTTAGAGAAAATATGATGCTAAAAAAGTATTGCTTTTAGAAGTTGAGTGCCATTATTGGAAGGTTGCGGGTTGTACCATGTTTGCACGGTGAGAAGTAGATAGCTAAGGCCTAGATTTCTCAAAAAGGATTAAAAATCTCAAGCACACCCAGGTGGGCAAATTTATAGTTAATTCCCCTATCCCTTATCGAAGTTTCATTTTCATTTTTCTTTCTTGCCAAACGTCCAAGGATCATATTCTTTTGATCATATGACATTTCACATGACCAATATGCCCCTGAGTGCGCTTTACTTTACTATATAATCCTGCGTATGCAAACAAATTAATCAGAACTCAAAAGAACGCAACGTCGCCTTTTGGCTTTTGGAAAAATAGTGGTATTGCCTAACTCTCTCATGGTGTTCCCACTCGGGCCCCATAATTTCTTCTCATCTAAAATCACCACATTACTTATCTAAATCAAATCCACCTCTCTCTCTCTCTCTCTCTCTCTCTCTCTGAATTATGGTGAATGATTTTCAAATTTTTTTGGGCTTAATTTCTCTTTTTAATTGACAATTTTAAGGACATATTTTCTCATATTTTATTTTAAATTTGAGAGCAAATACATGTTTTATGTAATAAGAATATCTTCAAGGCAATTTTTATATCAATTGAGATTAAGTTTTTTCTTGGACGATTTTAAAGGATGCACCTCTCTTATTAGTTCTACTGTATTTTAGAGAATAATTTTTTTTTTACTAAGCTTAAAGTTTAAATCCAAGTACGTAAAGTAAAGAGAACACTTCTTTGACCACTAGCAAATATTGAATAAATAATATTTAGTCTTGTAGTTCTAAGATTTTAGTTCATAGATTTATATTTCTTAACATGAGTTAGTCCCTCTTAACAAAATTTATAACTCCACTGCGCTTCAATATATTAATTAGATTAAATTATATTATCCATTCACTTTAAAGAATTATATATAAAGTAAATTATAAACTTTGAAAAACTAACGTGTATAAACAAAATAAATCCAAAGCTAAGGGGTGAAAAAGCATATTTTTCATGTTCAAATTATATATTTATCATAATTAAAATACACAAAATATTCCAAAAAAATCCAACCCAATTTATTAAAGAGATATACAACGTCCTTGTACTAGCTAACCCTTTCTAACTCCACCCTCTCTGGTCTCTATATATACCTTTCCACCCCGTCGTCCACTTCTCAACCCATTTTCATTTTGTATCGATCCTCAGCATAATATTAACTCTCTTTCTTCTTGCATTTTCTCTCCACTGAGGAAAATTAATGGCGGCATATAGAGAGCCCATCGACGAGACAGCGAAATCCCCTGTGTCGGCGGCACTGCCAGTACACTCGCCCTGGCATTCTCCGGTGCCATACTTGTTCGGTGGGTTAGCGGCCATGTTGGGTCTCATAGCTTTCGCTCTGTTAATACTTGCGTGCTCCTACTGGAAGCTTTCCGGCTACCTTGAAGGCGACGGCGATGGCGAGCGAGACCTCGAGGCCGGCCAAGCCAATCTTGAAGACCAAACCCAGAAAGCTCCGATTGCGTACGAGGAGAAAATCTTGGTGATTATGGCCGGACAGGAGAAGCCGACATTCTTAGCCACGCCGATGTGGTCAAGCCGGTCGTCTTCTTTTGGAGACAACACTAGTACTTGTTGTTCCTGCGACAAGAACGATAAATCTGTACTGCAAATGGCAGAGACAACTGTGAAACCAGAGGGAATTAGAGGCCACGATCAGGTACAGAGCGAGAACCGGGGAACCCCAGACACCTCACATGATCAGAACAGTTAATCTTCTTTCTATTTCTGAATTTTTTTTTTTAATCTGTCTTGAAGAAGCTTGTGACACAGCGTTTTTTTTTGGGACCATTGCCTAAGGTGTCTGTATGTACGAGCTCTTGCATGTTAAGTGATTGGTGATGCAGAATTTGAATTAGATATATGATATATCTAATTCTCGTTCTTAAATGTATAGTAATTCGGGGACTGTAAATTTATTTGAGGTAAAGTGAAATCTAGTTCTGTGCTTGTTTTTATCAATCAATTGAGATTTGAAGTTTTGGGAGATAGAAATGAACGAGAATGAGAGGAAAGAAAGGCAAAGAGAAGCCAAAACTTTGACCCCCTGTTTTCTCTGTGTGTCTGTGGGCGATGGGATTGCCGGATTATGGATACGTGGAGGGTACGTGTAAATCCGTGTCTGATGCGGCGAGATGAAACTGTTGAGAGCAAAGTTTCTTTTTTTTTTTTAATCTTTATTTTACCCTCATTTTCTGGGTTTCTCTGAATGCTACAAACAAAGACAACCTCTCGGAATTGAAGAAATAGCATTTTTTTAAGAATTTTTGTCAGAGAGTGTGAACTCTTTGACTGTCTGGTCAGTTTTATTACGGATCTTCAATCGATATGATTGAGAGCTTTTTCTTTATAAGTTGAGGAGGTTGAAAACAAATTGACCTTATCCTGTATCAATCTGCTTCTCCCCTGGATTGTCCTAGAGCATAGATTTTAATGACTAGCACTAGCAGCTTGTTTATTCATTAATTTGGTGTGATAGCTTAGTTTTATTGGTCAATAATAGTCCACCTTTTCAAGCATTATAGAATAAGGGTATGGGTATAGCATAGTGGCTTTAAACTTTAATGCATGTTGCTGGTGTGTCCCCAGAATGATAATAAAACGACAATGATTGATACTGGTATTGAGTATTATGGTGCAAATAGTGAGCGACAAGGAAGGTAACTTCCCCTCCGTGAATGGTTTCTAATTTGGAAGTAATTTTGAAAAGGAAGATTACTGGTAGTTGAAGTGTATACATACAAACTGTAATTATAAGTTGTTACAGGTTTAAGTGGAATTAATTATTTCAAAAATTGGAAGTCATTTAACAATTTTAAACTCGATCCTATTTATAGCCATATCTTCGGCATAACTACTCTTTAATATAGGAATTTGACACGTACATTTTTGTTTTCATTATGGATAATATATAAAAACGTCACACCTGCACTTGGTGATAAAATACTTTAAAAGCAAAATGCAGTAGATGACAAAATGTTTTAGTGATCGAAAAGTTATGGAAAGTATTGAAAAAAAGAAAGAAAGAAAAGAGAAGGCCGGAGTTTAAAACTTGAACGAGCCAAGGAATAAAAATAGATGAGGAAGCCAGTAGAATTAGGTAATTTATGTGGAAGAGGGGGAGGGTGAGCCCGTATGTACTTTCTTATATATATTCTTTTCTTTGTGAGACAATTAATCTAATGCACAATTCTCTGCCTTGCTGTTATTCCAATGAAAATGCTTTGTCCTTCTTTCGGTTGTTTTATTTAGACGTTTATACTCTCATTCATAGAAAATGCGTCCTCTAAGCATCATCCCTCAAAATATATACATTCATAGAATCATTCACCAAATATTATTTTTAACTTATAAAGTCTCGTTTTGTCTTCAAAGCTATATTATACTGCAAGCGACTAAGTTATTATTCTTCATATATAGGTTAATTACAAGAACCTGAGAGTACAATTTGAACTTGTCCTCTGACGATCTTTTACTTTTCACTGGCCGTAAGATGTTTAAGAATCTAAAGAAATTGAACAAAACATATTAATATATGTAAGTATATCATCAACAAACGAAGGTGCACCAAATTATAGGATATATTAGTGAAAGATAAATGCATGTACATCAAGTGAAAATGCTTGAAAATTTGGTGAAATGTTTGGGGACCTGTCAACTTCATTCTGACTGTTAAAAAGGAATTTGAAAAAACTCGGAACTGCTCTCAGTCTGTAGAATAATTGGATAAAGCTAGCTATCCAAATTGGAAATGTCAAGGCAAATCCTGTATGACTTTATCTTCTCCATTCACTCAACACAAGTCATTGTTTTTTTTTTTTCTAATAAAAAAAATTAGTTTAAGACAGAAAATTTTGTCTGTATAAAAATAAAAATACTACGTTAATTTGTAGTTAGAGATAATGAATTTTTGTATGGTGACAGGGGTTTTCTGATGTGAATGTAATATACCCATAGAGGTTTTGTACTTCTATGCAATATGATGAAAGCAGCACGTAATTGATAATTATGTAATAACTATATAGGACTTCACAGGGATAAAGGGGGCCCTGGGAACCTAGCTGTCTGGCTTATTTCATTTGGATTAATTTTATGATGCTTAGTTTAAAAAAAAACTCTTATTAAGTATTGATTCCAAGATTTAAATTGAATAATTAAAATAAGAAGTATACTTTTGTAACTTTTAAGTCAATATTAAAAAGTGAGTTGAATCTGTAACTTTTTAGGCCGTTTATCAATTTTCGCTCATTCTAGTAATCTTCATTTGCTAAGCTCAATTAACATAAAGGAAAGTTATTAAAGAAAAATAGTTTCAACTTATCCCCAAAAAAAAAAATAAAGGAAGACGACAAAATCCTAACTGCTATAAAAGAATTTCTTATTTTGGGAAAAACTAAGCTTTTCTTGACGTATTAACAAAATGATAATCACAACTATCAAAATCTCTAATTGCTTTGCTTAAATTTTCAGCTACTTCGGTCACATCAGTTATGCTTAGGTGATATTAAAGAAAGTTACATTTTTCTGTACCTAAATAGGGTTTATCTACAGTGCTTGACCCTTTAAGCCATGTCCCCGTTTGGTTCGTCGACGCCGGGGAATAAGGTAACGTAATCCTTTGCAAAAATACATTCGGTTCGTTGCTCTCTTTCATGATGCAATCATCCATGTAAACAAATTCCCTTTCACTGAAGCCCACAAAAACGCAATGCATATGGGGCCAAATTTGCGTAGTGTCCTTTTTGCCCTTGGTGCAACTACTCAATCCAAGAATGAACCCCAAGATCTGCAGAACCATGCGTGAACAACATCAACCTAGAAAAGCTTTGATCTACAACCAATTAAAATCAACTCAAATTTATATTAATTTCTGCAAATCTGTTACGTCCCAAATGAAATGGAAAATAATTCGAAGCAAAGAAGAAGAGAGAGGAGAAGAAGGAGAAGGTGAGAGAAGAGGCAAAGGAAAAGAGCAAGTAGAAGTTCTGTATTCACATGTCAATTCACAAGGCATAACATGCTATACATACTGGACTCCGCAACTAACTCTTAGCTGGTAGTTAATAGGAAAAGACGAAATTAGCCCCTACTAATATAACCAAATAATAAAGAAAATTTAAACAGATCAATTACCCCCCTTTAGTCCACCCTTGACTTCGAGGGTGCATCAAACAAGTGAATTCTAAAAATTTACGTTGAAAGTCATACCAAAATTCCCAAGTAGCTTCCTCAAGTAGACCTCCCTTCCACTGGACGAATACTTGAGTGATTGCACAATTATGGCGTTGCACTATGCGTCTATCTATAATAGCATTTGGTTGCTTAATTTCCATGAAAGAACTCCAATCATCAAGAAGATAATACTGGGGCACATTCGGGTCCAGGCACTTCTTTAAGAGTGAAACATGGAAGGTGAAATGAATGTTAGATATTAGAGGTAACTACAGAGTGTAAGCAACCGACCCCACTTTAGATATAATCTGGTATGGGCCATAATATCTTAGAGACAGCTTCTCTGAGATTCTCCTTTCCATCGAAACCTATCTATGCGGTTGAAGTTTAAGAAATATCCAATCTCCAACCTCAAAATGTCTTTTAGTTCTTCCATAATCAGCATACTATTTCATGCAATTGGTAGCCATGTTTAAGTTTTATTTTTGCTTGTGAATCATTACCTCACATGCTGAAAAGCTACGATCAATAACATTCATTGATGATTTATATGGCAAGTATGGCAGCTGCAAAAAGGGTGGTTGACCATACATGATCTCATAAGGAGTGATCCCTGTTGCCATATGATACGTGGTGTTACACCACCATTCCACGAGGGGCAACCACTTTGCCTATTCTCTGGGAGGCTACCAAGTAAAGCTACAGAGATAATGTTCTAAGCAATAGTTGAGTACCTCACTCTGCCCATTAGATTGAGGATGGTATACCGTGGAAAGGTTGTGTAACCCCAAGAAGAAAAAAAAACTCTTGCCAAAATTTACTAGTGAATATGGGTCTCGATCACTTACTATAGTCACTGGTGCCCCATGCAGCTTGTATATATAATCCATAAAAATCTAAGCCAACGTACTAGTTGAATAAGGATGGGTGAGCACCATGAAGTGAGCATATTTACTCAGCTAATCCACTACTACCCATATGATATCTTTGCCCTCAGACTTAGGGAGCTGCTCTATAAAATCCATTACAAGGCTCTGTCATACACCATCTGGTACTGGCAACAGTTGTAGCAGCCCAGGGTAAGCAATATTTTCATATTTACATCTAACGCATGTCTCACACTTGGATAGAAAAGCTTTAATGTCATTAGTCATTCCTTTCCAAAAGAAAATCACCTTTACTCTCTTCAAAGTAGCCTTATTACCAGAATGCCCCCCTGAGGAGAAGAGTGCAACCAAGTTAATATAGTATGCTTTAGAGACATCTGTGAACTTCCAATCACCAACTGTCTTTTCTTAGTTAGCATTTGATCTTACCATTTATACTTAGGATGTAGTCTGGGATTTTGAATAATCTAGGCTATCAACTTCTGCAAGTCTATATCGAATCGCCATTGATTCTTAATCTCCTCGCATAGTTCAGTTAACACAAATGAAACACTAAGTTGCAACAATTCACCATGAGTCATCCGAGAAAGTGCATCAGCTTCCAAATTATCCTTTCCCTTCTTATAGCTAATGACATAGGTCAAGCCCATTAATCTAATTATCCAATTATACTGAAAAGGGGTGGACAGCCTCTGCTCTAAGAGATATTTGAGGCTCTTTTGGTTAGTGAGTATATTAAAAAGTTGAATGCACAAATATTGATGCCATTTGCTAATTGCATACACTATGGCCAGTAATTCCCCATCATACACAGACATTAGTCGATGCTTTAGAGACAAAACCTTGCTTACACTATTAGATGACCCTACTGCATCAATACTGCACCGATGCTAACATTGGAAGCATCGGTTTCAATGGTAAAATGGTTAGGTTAAATCTGGTAAGGATAATACGAGTGCCCCTATTAAAGCAACTTTAAGGTTGTTGAAAGCTATCTCTACTTCCTGAGTCTATACAAAGCTGTCCTTTTTTAGCAGATCAGTAAGAGGTTGAGCTATATTGTTGTATCTCTTAATAAACTAACAATAGTACCCCGAAAGTCCCAAGAACCCTCTTCATTCCCTCACATTGGATGGGTTTGGCCATTCTGCAACTGCTTTAATTTTGTTGGGGTCGACTGCTACACCTTAGGAATTAATTATATGTCCCAAGTATTCATTCTATTGGGTTGCAAAGGTGCATTTGCTTTTCTTTACGTAGAACTAATTAGCTTTTAGTATGCTAAAAACGGTTTTGAGGTGCTACACATGAGTAGCCAAATCCCTGCTATAAACAAGGATATCATCGAAAAATACCAACACATACTTTCTTAGAAGATTACTAAATATTGCATTCATGATTCCTTGGAAGGTGGAAGGCACATTTGTCAATCTAAATTGTATGACCAGGTATTTGTAATGACCTGAGTAGGTTTGAAATGCAATTTTGTACACATCTTTTTCATGCATGCGAATCTGGTAGTAGTTCGCTCTCAAATTCAATATGGAGAACACTTTATATTTTCCCAATTTATTAAGTAAATCTTCAATTAGAGGGATGGGAAAGCTATTTCAGATTGTTGCTTTGTTGAGTGATCTGTAGTCCACACACAAGTGCCAGCTACCATCCTTTTTCTTGACCAAGACAACTAGATAAGCGAATGGGCTACTACTGTGTTGAATTATTCCACTATCGAGCATATCTTTTACTAATCTTTCAATAACATCCTTTTGCATAGCTGGATATCTGTATGGTCTCATGCTCAATCGGTTTGTTCCCTCTTTTAGAGTTATTTGATGGTCATAGTATCCTCTTTTAGAAGGTAAGTCATGTGGTTCTTCAAAAATTTCATAGAACTCCTCAAGTAATTCAGTGATGGCAAGTGGGGTCTTTTCAGTTTGTATGGCTATCATTGTATAGAATGTAGCTCCCTGATTGTTAGGAATAAGTTGTAACATGTAGGTTTGAGGTTGTCCCATCATCATCTTAAGGATCTTTTCTTCATTAACCACCCGACTTTTAGCTCCAGTAGCAACATTTAACTAAACTCTTTTTCCCTTCTAATCAAATTCCATGATTAGATTCCTACAATCTAAGTTAATAATACCCAAATTTCTCTTCCATTGCATACCAAATACCATATCACACCCTACCAATAACAACAAGATAACATTTGCTTCAAACTCAATGCCATGTGATTACACCTCAAACATTCACAACCACGTTTTCCCTAGAGTTTATCACCACTACCTACTGTCATAGTGACATCTTGTATAGGTTTAATCTCACCTATCCCTTCTTCACTCAAACTCTCATGCATGAAATTATAGGTGCTCCAGATATCTATTAGGATATGTAGCAATCGTTTCTCACATCTACCAATGATTCTTATAGTAGAATAGGTAGAGGTACCTGACAAGGCATTAAGGGAAATTACCAGGTGGTCAGGGGTTATGGTTTCTTCCACCGATGGTTCAACAATAATTTCACTTACTTACCCTCTATCTTCAACTATACTTCTATCATCAATTTCCATCAAATATACTTGCATTCCTTTTCTTTATGGGCAATCATGACCAGGAGTATACTTCTTATGACAGAAGTAACATAAATTCTTGGCATGATGATCATCCACCTCTTTTGGAGTCAATCTTCATTGGAATCTCACAGCCGGTTTGCCTAGGATGCTTTTTAACATAACTTGTTTATTTTCTCCTTGCCACTTCCTGACTTCTACTTTTATGGACTTCCTTTTATCATTAAAGTTGGAAATGTGTTGCATTTTAACAGCACATTTAGAGTGCTCTCCCATGCTAGCACAAAATATCTTTCGCAACAACTATAGATTAGCATCATGTTATTTAGCCATTCGTGTCCCTTCAAGTAATGTATGAGGCTTGAGCAATTTCACTCCTCAAACCAATTCTGGTCTTAAGGGCCCGAGGAAACAGTTGAGTTTCTGAGTCTCCATGAACTCTACCTTACATATTAGATTGTCAAATAGTGTTTGGAACTCACTTAATGGACCAGTTTTCTTCAACTGCATTAATTCTTCCATTGGATCCTCATATAAGGGTCCAAAGTGAGTTTTAATTACCTCTACCAGCATTCCCCAATTCAGATTACCATGAGTACTCTTCTCATAATATTAGAACCACTTGTATGTCTTCTCATCCATCACCAAGCTTGCTAAGATAACCTAATTAGCTTCCGGTGTACCATCAAGTAAAAAGAAGTGCTCACACTTAGAAATCCATCTAATAACATCATCTTCTGAAAATTTTGGAAGATCTACTTTAGTGAACCGAGTGGAGATCTGATAATCATTACCATTACCCCAATGCTCATTCCTATCGTAATCTCTATTATCATTAACTAGATCAATTATCTGCAAAGATAATCCCTACACTCGTTCTTGTAAGCCCCCAAACTGTTGCTCCATCGCTCCCAACTTCTAGGAGAATTCATCTCGTAAACGATCTTCCCATTCTCACACCTGCATTTGTGAGTGAGTTCCTTCCGCCATGGGTCACTGCTCTGATACCAATGTTACATCCTAAATAAAATGGAAAATAATTCAAAGCAGAGAAGAAGAGAAGAAGATGAGAGAAAAGGCAAAGGAAAAGAGTAAGAAGTAATTCTGCATTCTCATGTCCATTCACGAGGCATAACATGCTATACATACTAGATGCCATAACTAACTCTTAGCTGGTAGTTATTAGGAAATGACAAAATTAGCCCCTACTGATATAACCAAATAATAATGAAAATTTAAACATATCAAAATCCAAAAATCAAATAAATAGGTCACAGAAGTTTGAACAAGTTTCCAAGAAAACAAATTCTATAGAACCATGCGCAAATAGCATCAATCGAACAAAAAGTTGATCTACAACTAATTAAAATCAACTCAAATTTACATAAATTGTCTACAAATTCAGAAATCAAACAGATGGGTCACAAAATTTTGAACAAGATCCCGAGATTCAAAGAGAAACTAATAACAAATATGTTCAGAGAACTAAAGCAAAGATGGAAATCGAACTTTGTTTTGTCTCGACATTTCTCGCAAACTTGACCGTCACAAAGCTACCCTCACCAATGGTTTTACCCAGCTTGTATTTCCCTACAGAAGTCCAAGGTTTCGCTACCTTCATGCTCAATTTTGCTTTCAAGTTTTAATTTTTTTTTTTTTTTTTGGAAGTAGGTTTGAATGTTAGTGATAATTATGGATGAAGTCGGTTTGAATGGATGAAGATGGAAAACAAGCCTTTTGATATGCCATAAAAACCAAGTTCGAAACCTTATGCTAGAGGTTTCAAATTTCGACTCAAAGATTTAGTCGTCGAAGTTATGGTTGATGAGCTTTTCTCCGATGGGAGGTTCGTGCCACTTCTAGAGAAGAGATCTAGAAATTAAAAGAAAAAGACATTGATTTTATTAATCGAAAGAGGAAGAAGTCACACTTCCATTAATCAAAGGAGGATGAAGAAGATGATTAATGAAAATTGATTAATTGAAAGAAGACAAATCCTACCTTTGTCATGATTTGACTAATGAAATCTAAAGGAAAAAAATAATTTTCAGTGCAAATTAATTTTTACTAATTTAAAATTAGGGGCATTTTTGTGATTTGATTAGTTTTACATTCCGTTCTTTCATGATTTTTTTTATCAAACTAAACATACAAACGCGAAAGTATTTCGGTTCCATTAATATCATACCAAATACAATCAATGTAATTATAATTACAATTACATTCTTTTTCACATTCCCTTGACCTAGATTTAATGAACCAAAGGAGCTAATAAAAAAGATGAGAGAATGAAATGATTTTAAAAAATATTTATTATATTTTTATAATTATTATTTAATAATACTTGTCTTTTTTATTATATTTTAAAAAATAAAAACATGTGTTTTTTTTTATCATACTTAACTTTTTTTTTAATTTCATTTCATTCCTTTCTTGCTTTCGTGGATGTTTGTAAGTAGAAATCTGTGGTGACTGGTGATCTAACTAGATAGCCGAAATATGAGTATACCAGTAATTGTAATAAGCACAGACTTGGAACGGCTTACAGAAACCTCCATTTGTGTCAGCGTTCAACTCTGTATATTCTCCCTCTTTTGCGCTAATTTCGTGCCACTAATTATGATTTTCTTTTCTCTTCTTTTGATCTAAACTTTGACCAAGTTAAATAATGGAAAAGATGCAACTAGCAACTGCTTCAAAATCGCAATTATTCCTTTTGGAAAACCTAGTGTGGAATATTTTTGTGGACGAAACTGATTACTGTTGATAAGAGAAATTAAAGTAGGGCTAGGGCCAGTCATATTCATCGCATACCCATTTAAACACTCCAATACCCAATCATCTTATAATATTTTGTTTTTGAACCAAGGATCAATCGGGTTCAGTCAATAAATTAACCATAAAAGTATAAATTTTAATGAGTCTAACTCATTGGTAAATTGTTGATCCACTTTCTTTATATTTTTTACCTTTTATTTTTTTGTCCTCTTATCAACCTATGAAATATATATATAAATTATTTTTTGAGACTTGATTTGATCCAAAATATAAAAAATAAACCACTAAAATTTAGTATATTAATTATAATATTTCAATTATATCCTCCATTAAATGAATCTTTCAAATTATGAAAAGTAACTACCATTAATTTCAAGAACAAAGTGTACACATTAAATAGGAACATTTTTAAAAAATAATTTTTATTTAAGACAATATTAAGAAAATCAATTAATTTTAACCAACTTTCTTAATCTTTATAAGTTAATTATTTATTTCTTATATATAAAATCAAAAAGAATATATATATATATATATACACACACATGCACCTGCATTTATGTATAGATACATACAAAAAAAAATTATGTTTTTAAAATGTATGGCCAAAAAAATGGTTTCAACTTTTTTAAACAAATCATTAAGGATTTGTTTAAAATGAATTTTATGTTAGATTAAAACAAATAAACTTTAAAAAGCTTGACGGGCTAATGGTTGAATTAGATTTGACCCTTTGTTAATTGATTACGGCTCACATATAATTCCTTTAGAGTTTTTTTAAAAAATCATAAATAATTAATCTTAATCCAAAACAACCCAAATCTACCCATTTGTCTTGCCTAAATTAATGGAAGATGAAGAACAAATAATTGTGAACAGAGCATTAATTAGCTGCCTCACGTCATAGTTGTGTTCAAACAGTCCCAGTTATAATGGCAACAGAACAGTCAAAACTGGTACATTTCCATTTGGGTTAGTCTGCGTTCAAATGTTTTAACTTTCAATACTCTTTGAGTTTTGTGTGATTATCTCTTAATTTATAATAAATATTATTTTGTAATTAAATACGTATTTTAAAAAATAATCGGACAGTTAAAAAATTAGCCCACTCCACATCAATTCCCTTTCTATTTTTTTTTACCTCTTTCCCAAGTCCAATCCACAGCATCATTAAACTATATCATGATTTTTTTTCATATTTGGGTTAAATTTTGTGTTTTCTAATAAATTTATTTTTTTCATTTAGTTGAAAACAAATCATCGAGAGAATTCATAAAAAAATTCTTGCAACTTCACCTTAGAAGTTAGTCTACCTGAAATTAAAACATGGTTGTCACTCATATATTTTTACTACCAAACCAACCCTATTATGAATTATATTTTGTTTAATATATGATAGTATTATTAATGATATTTATGTCCTTGCTGAAACTTCTTTTAATAATACTATTAGAAAATGTATGCGATGTTACGTGTTTATTTTCACCATTCTCTTTCTGAATTCTTAGTGTCTAGCTTTTTATGAAAAAAAAAAAGAAGAAAGAGAAAAAAAGAAGCTGTGATAATTATTATTTTTAAATAATTGTGGGTGGATAAGATTCAAGGATTTCCAAGCTCAAATTTATTACTAACAGAAAAAAAAAGATGATATTTTTAATTTATTCAACTGCAGTTAACTTTGGCTCGTTTGTGTTGGTTTATATATGGAATTACCTATTTAAGAAAGTGTTTTTGTTTTAAATAAAAAATTAAATAAAACTTAAATATATTTTTTATATTTTTGCTATCAAATTATCTATTAAAAAGAAAACAAATATATGAATTTTCTAGACAAGTATATAATTTTTATAGCATTACATGATTGGGTTTTTTAAAATAATTACTGCCGATGTTATATTTTTATTAAAGATTGTAACAATAAAAATATTCTAAAGTTCAGTTCATAAGACTTTAAGAGTTTTTCTCTTTTTCTTTTTTTTCTTTTGATAGTTACTTAGGAGGGCTCTTAAATGGGTTGTTGCATTCTATATTCTTCAATAATTTGGAGGCGGGGGAATAAAAACAAAACAAAACAAAAAGAAATGGCCTTTTTTATCATAAGACCTGGACCTGGACTAAAAACAAGGATGAAGAAGATCCATGTGTAAGGAATGTGGCCCATTTAACTCGGCCCACATCAACTCTCCTATTTGAAGCATTATTTTTCTTATGAATTTTAAAAGCAAGGTTAGTCTTTACCTCCGTCGCAAGAAATGAATGAGAAAAAACACACAGATACAATCATATTTCTGACTTTCAATGTCATGTAACAATTTGGATATTATATCATAGAGAGCATCAATTTGACTCCTTTAAAAAAAAAAATTGGTGCCCAAATTGAATAATGTGCCACTAATGCTACTCTGATAGGGAAAAGAATAGAATGAATTAAAAAAAAATAGGTGGGATGAAAAATGATATTTGTGTCCTTACTTTAAAAAAATAATAAAATGATATAAGTATTATTAAATAATGATAATATGGATAAAATATATTTTTTATTTTCTTTAATTTTTTATTCCTCAAATTTTCTTTGCTTGGTACCAAACAAGTGACAAAATCTAACAATTTGTCCACATGGCATATTAGCAAGTGGTTTTTTAAGAAGTTCAAAACTTCGTTGGTCGCAAAAAAGTGTATATCTCTCTCTCTTTCTATATATATACACCTAAATTATTTATAGATATTCTTTTAAAATGTTACAAAAAGTAGAAAAAATCTTGATAAATCTCAAAAACTTTATGGTCAAATGGTTGAGAGACTAATATTTAATTGACAAAATTATATCATTTCAATTAGCTGCATTCCATGGAAGAAGCTTGTTAATTCATTGACTGAATAATTTGTTTTGCTTGCAATAACTATCAAAAGGGATCAAGTACATAAATTAAAAGATTTCACTACAAATAATAAGAAACACAAAAGCAATTGAAGGAGAAAGCAGATCAAGCTAATTGGTAAAGTATAATAAAATAAAATATCACCATTTTCATTTTTTTTTTCTTTCAATATATGCATATACAACATCAACGGCACAAGAAGTAGGTGCCTAGGAATGAGCGATGCATTTGTTTATGATGCAAAGCACTTAGCAAAAGACTTTATAGATTGGGTTGATCAACAAAAGCTCAAGTCAAAACTTAAGCAAAAATCCAAATGAGTAGTTTGATTTCAAGGTTTTCGTAACTTTCAAAAGTTTTCCATTTTAGGTAGTTTTTTATTTTTAAAATATTTTCTTATTATTAAAGGTTTTCTTGTTTTCAAAAGCTTTCCTATTTTATAGGGTTTGTTTTTATTTTCTCTAATTAGGAGTCATTTTCTTATTTATTAGAGTTGATTAGGGTTTCTTAGCTTCTTATAAACACCTTATGTTGTTATTTTTTAATATTTTATCAATAAAACAATACTATAGTCACTTATTTTGTTCATGTTGCATTTTGTAATTGTGCAAACGTGTCCTTCTATTGGAATGTGTATTATGCTATATTAGTTGGTATCAAAGCCGATCAATCCTTTTACTTTGATGGCAAGTGAACTAGTCACAATAGGTGACAATTCTCGTGGCAAAGACCAAGGGACTGAGACTTCATAATTTGGGATGGATTTTAAGGCAACACTTAAGGTGATGGAGCAACAATTGGAGCAGCAGATAGATCATTGATTCCTATGTCTAGAAAGATGCTTCAAAGAAAAGGTAGATTGATTTGATGCTCTAAGCGTGGGCACCATCAAGAATAGGACTATGAGAGATCATGTACTAGCCCTTTGATAAAGCCATTCTTACAAACAAACATAGGTAACTTGTTTGTGAAGGATTCAAAGGTGAAGGAAGAAAAGTATAAGTATAACAAGAATGATGATCGTCCAAGTTACATTGTGAAGAGGATGATATTGTTACCTAAACAAGAAGATAGTATTTAGTGGCATCAATTATTCTAGACCAAGTGCGCTATCACTGATCAATTATTCAATGTTATCATTCATAGTAATAGTTGTGAAAACATTATTGATAAAGAAATTGTATAGAAGTAGCGGTCAAAACTAGAAAAACTTCCAAATTCGTATAAATCAATTGGATCAAGGTTAAAGAAGAGGTTCCAACAAGAGAGAGATGTCAAATGTCCTTTTCCATTGAGAAATACAAAGATGAGGTGTACTTTGACGTCTTAGATATGGATGCATGACATCTACTATTTGATAGGCCTTCGCAATACGATGTCATGGCAAAGTGTGATGGGAGAGAGAATACTTATAAGCTAAAGAAAGAGGGCAAAAGGTAGACTTTGCTGCCATTAAAGCGAAGCTCCATAACAAAGCTTCTAAAATGGAGGGACAAGCTTTCCTTATACCCATACAGTCAAAGCAAGAAATAAAGGCCACATTTAGGGAATTAAGGGAGATACACACCTTGGTAGTGAAGTAAGTATTGGAAACTAAAAACGAGCATATAGCAATTGAATATCCATATGCAATAAAACTACTATTAAAGAAATTTAGTGAAATGATGCCTAACGAACTCTCAAATGGTTTAACTCCCACGAGAGACATCTAGCAACACATTTATTTGTTTTCTAATGTTAGTTTGGATTTGATCAAACTGCCTAAGATAGCTGGAGTTGATGCAGCAACAAAAAATTTAGCAACTTGGTGACAAAATTTTTAGGTAAAGGTGAAGCAAAAGTTAGAGTAAGTTAATGTGAGGTACAAGAAAGTTATAGATCAACATTGTAAGATGCAGGTCTTTGAGGAAATAGATCAGGTAATGGTATTCCTACAACACGAGCAACTCCCAATGGGTTCTTACATCAAGTTACAACCCAAAAACTATGATCCATATCAAATAGTGAAGAAGATCAACGACAATGCCTATGTCATTAGGCTACCTGATATAAGGGAGATCTCCAAGACATTCAATACGGCGAAGTTTTCTCATTCCATTTATTGGAAGAACCATTGTATCTAGATATCTTGACAACCTTAAGGACAAGTATTTTTTTTTTTCTAATGAAGGGGACTAATGTGGAGCACCTACCTAAAAGACTTCATAGATTAGGCTTACCATTAAAAACCCTAGTGAAAGCCCCAATAAGCAATCTAAATTCAAAGTTTTTTTAACTTTCAAGAGTTTTATATTTTAGATAGTTTCTTATTTTCAAAATACTTTTATATTATTAGATTTTTTTTGTTTTTAAAGACTTTACTATTTTATAACATTTGTTTTTATTCTCAAAATTATTTTTTTATTTATTAGAATTGACTAGAGTTTCTTATAAATAATATATGTTGCTATTTTAGAATTACTTATCAATAATATAATATTTTAATCTTTTATGTTATTCTTATTGTGTTTTATAATTATACAAACATAATCTTTCATTTAAACACATGGTTTGTTGCATCAATTTATATATGAAATTTGAAGGAACAAAAAATGTTAGTTGACCAAGTAATTTAACTCCCGTCTTTATTTTAAGTTCAGGTTCTTTCCTCTTTTTCCTCTCTCAATAATTTTTCATTGGTCCTTGAAAGTAACTTCGTAAACGTCATGGACATAAAGGAAATGCTTCAACGTACTTTATTATTCACCATGTCTAGCTTGAGGAGCACCATCCAATCAAAAAAGTTAAGATACAATGCATAATAAGCAACACCATATCATTTTAACCAATGTTTTAAAAATCGGACCGGTCATTGAACCGGTGAAGGTACTGGTTCACGGTTCATTGGTTAAACCGCGGTCGAACCGTGGTCGAATCAATAATAATTATATATATATATATATATTTAGTATAATAAATAATTATAAACAAATATTAATACATTTTAAAACATTTTATTATTAATTATATATAAAAATCTATCAAATATATTATAATATAATATTTAAATTTATTTGACTCTTTAGTTTAAAATTTGAATGTAAAATAATTTATCTATTATTAAATATTAATATGTTGAAACAAATATTAAAATCAAAATATTATAAAAATTAAATATTTAATATTTTTTTATTATTAGTTTTAAAAAAATTTCTATAATAAAATTTAATTGATTTCTAAAAAATTGAATATAGTGTAAAAAATGATACGTGATAAATATTTAAATTAAATGTTAAAAATTTTAAAAAATGTTATATTTATATTTATAAAATATTATGAATTATCCTGATTAAAAAAAGATGGTACAATAATTAAAATATTGATTCATTTGGTTGTGGGTTAATGAAATTGAAAACAATCAATTAAAAATCTCTTTATATAAAAATTTGTACAACCACACTGGATGTACTTTGTAGCTCAAATGGGGGAGATGTGTTTTGTAAACCAAGCACACACGAGTTTGAATCGGGACGAAGGCACTCATTTTGGAAGCAACCCACTAACAAACCTATTTATATATAAATTTGCTTATACAAAGTAGATATGATTTGCAGATCAAATGGCGCTCTCACCTTTTGGAGGCAACAGGTCAGGGGTTCGAATCTTAGTGAAAGCATGGATTGAAAATTTCTGAAGACAACCGGTTCAATGCGGTTCGAGTGCACCAGTTTTAGCCTTAAACCAGTCGGTCAAACCCGGTTCTTGACTAGAGTTGACCGGTTCTTAAAGTCACCAGTTAGAAGGATTGTCCGGACCGGATCATGGTCCAGTTCCCGGTCCTACCGGTCAAACCGGCCGGTCCAGTCCGGTTATAAAAACACTGATTTTAACATATATTATTAATTCAATATTTTAATTATTTATATCAGGCAAAATTAGTCATCCGACATCATAAATTAGCAAGAGCCATTTTCAAATCAAATTCAAATAGCTTTAAACACAGTACATTTTAATTGAATCATTTTAATTAATTTACTTTTCCATAGAGTTAAAAGAGTAATATGATAGTACTCCTGAGTTCAATATGTGATACTGATGAATTTTGTGTCATAACATTAAATTATCATATGATTTTAAAACACCAAATCGAATAAAATTATATGTGCACTTACTTTTGTTGTCAAATCCAATTACCATGGATATTCAAATGAAAATAAATATGACCTTCACTCTAGATTACTTAGAATAGGTGGCTCTTCAGTGGGACAAGTTACTCCTCTCAAAAAGTATATTTGAAAAAAAAAACTAGTCAACAAGTAACAAATTCTGAAAATCTTCACATGATGTGCTTAATATAATGAAAACAATATATTATCCACTGTTTTGAAAACTGAATCAAATTGACTAGTTTGACTAATTAAAGTAAGATTTGGTCTCTAATCTAATCAATTAGCCCTTAGAACTAACTGTTTGTAAAATTAGTCAAGAACTAGTGAAATTAGTCAAGAACTGATAAGAATTGAAAAAAATTAACTGAGATATTGGTTGAATCAATTTAAAAAATTATTTCAAAAAATAACCGTTAAGACTCGAATACGTGACCCTTCATTGAATGTCAAACTTTTTTTGCCATCAAAACCACCCATTTCCTTTAATAATATTACACATTTTTTAATATATATAAACATCCCAATAAAATAATATAATAAATAATTATATATCATATATACATATATAATATATAAAAACATCTAAACTAATATATATCTATTGATAATTATATTTTTAATTTAGTTAAATTTTTTTATTTATTAAATTATTTTTCTTAATTTATGATTTCTAAACCCTTTGCTTTTTTTTTAATAGTAAGTGAAATTTTAATATAGTTTGAGAACCCCAAAATTTTAAAATTAAATATTCTTAAATTTTAATCATGAGTAATTTTTATTTTGAATTAAAGAATGACTTCTTAAACATTTTAAGAAATATGAAATTAGTAATTAAATATTTAAAATTTATTAACATTTATTTATTATATTAAAATTTTAACATATAATATTTAATATATATATATATATATTATTTAATTATTACTAGTTCAATTATGTTTAGATTACTAAATCGTGAGTCAATGCTTCCATTGATTTGATGACTAACCTAATTTTAAAAATATTGATATCACCTAACCAAACTAATCAATATAAGCTTGTAAGCTAAGTGACCCATAAATATATACACACACGCGCGCGTACATATGTATATATCAATAATAACATGAAAAAATTAAATGAAAGCCGCAAATATTAAAATTCTTAGACTTTGTAAACCAAGGCTGTGCCTGGCGGAATGGTAGGCATCGTTCACACTTAAATAACGGGCATCTTATGAGCATATATTTAATATTCCCCATATATAAATTACAGATCTAGTTTTAAAGAGTATTATAATATAATCAATATTATTGTTCCTCCTTTGTTACAATTGTTTCAAGCAAACTTGATGCGAAAAGCAGACTTTGCCGGCCATGGTCGATAAGCCGGCATCCACAAATGGATTAACCAAGACGATTGTGCAATGCTTTAAAAGAGAAGAATCCATTTGGACACAAAATTGAGTTTCACACACACCAGTTATCCCATATTGCCAATTATGGGATCCACCCTCAGTTGCTGTGGTTCAGACAAGACCGAAGAAGAAGCAGCGTGTGTAAATTTTACCTTTTCATTAACGTTTATCTCCATTCAATTATAGCATCTTCAGTTAACCTTATCAGTTTTGCATCAAATGTTTGTGTATGTTGTATCTGTAGGCCGACAACATTCGGCGGTGTCGTCAAGAACTCATGGAGAATATTCACATACAAGGAGTTGCACACAGCTACCAATGGTTTCAGTGAGGATAACAAAGTTGGTGAAGGTGGATTTGGAAGTGTCTACTGGGGCAAAACCGGTGATGGTCTCCAAGTAATTAAACTTCCTATTTATTATCTGTCCCTAGTTATTTATGAATCGATTCGAATCTGTTGGCACCTAATGGATATGCAAAGCACTTAAACAATATCCAAATGTAAAGAAATGTGGAAGAAATCTAACTTCCAGCTCACAAAAACGGATTTTTCAGCCTATGAGAAGCTTAATTTCAAGCTATGAGTTTCATACTATTGATGATGTATGTAACATTTAGACTTTATACAATCTAGTGAAACTAAGCCTGGGGACCCATCCATATATATGGCAGCAGATTTTAGCTCCTTTCCCATCAAAGAAACCCTGACCGGGATGGAATATTCCCTTGTATGATCCCTTGGGTCCTTATATTTTCAAACCACATCCTATAACCATTGACAGTATACTAGGTGAACATTCAAAATGAATCTTCTCTTACGTAGGATGCCTATTTAAGAAAAATAGACACAGATTGTAAAGCTCAATATTATAAGAGAGAATAAGAATATATGAGACCCATACTTAGTTTATCTTCTTGCAACAGGGAGACATCCTGTGCAGAAGAAGATTCTAATTGATTTGACATTAATCTGTTATCAATGTAACGGCAACAAAATATTCTCATGGGACGTCTGTATATATATATATATATACCAAGACAAACACATTGGATAAGAGAATCTAATTCGCGTGTTCATTTACAAACCCCTTTCTCGTATTCACTCTTATGGTTTTCATTTAAATTGCAGATAGCGGTGAAGAAACTGAAAGCAATGAACTCAAAGGCCGAGATGGAATTCGCAGTGGAAGTTGAAGTTTTGGGAAGGGTTCGTCACAAGAACTTGCTAGGGCTTAGGGGGTATTGCGCAGGTGGGGCAGATCACCGACTCATCGTGTACGATTACATGCCAAATCTGAGCCTACTTTCTCATCTCCATGGCCAATTTGCTGGTGAAGTCCAGCTAGACTGGAAAAGGAGATTCAAGATCGCCATTGGCTCCGCAGAAGGCTTATTGTAAGCTTCCACATTTCTACAAACTTCAATCCCACTTTTGCTCCATGTGAAATCTACCCTTTCAAACATATGCATTTTCACCTTCTAGTTATACAAAAATGAATTGTATGGTTTATTAAAAACTTTATAAGAATTCACTGATGTGTCAAGTACTTTTGATGATGTGGCAATAACATAGGCAATGGATACGAAAAATTCTTAAATACAATATAGTGTTTGTATATATAATAGTCAAGATTTTATTTCAACAATCAAATATGTGGGTTCCAGATATACGCATTAAATCTTGGCCATAGAATGTATTGCCCTGTATTAAAATATTTTCATGAATATATCCAATAACAGTTGACATATCATCATAAGGATAGTTGGCATGTCATTGCCACATCATCAAAAGCAATTGACATGTCACAAATATTTGACACATCAGTGAACACTGTTTAAGTTTTTAATGGCATGGACCACTTTAATTCTTTTATAAAACATAAAATTCGGGAGGCTAATTGAACATCTAAGGACAAGAGCAATGAGTAAATTGATATATTTTATCTAACTATTTTTTTGTAAAACTCCCAGGTACTTGCACCATGACGTCACACCCCACATAATCCATAGGGACATTAAGGCCAGCAATGTGCTTCTGAATTCAGAGTTCGAACCTCTTGTCGCTGATTTTGGGTTCGCAAAGCTAATCCCAGAAGGAGTTAGCCACATGACTACCCGTGTTAAGGGCACTTTGGGATACTTGGCTCCAGAATATGCCATGTGGGGAAAGGTTTCTCAGATTTGTGACGTTTATAGCTTTGGAATTCTTCTGCTGGAGCTCGTGACTGGAAGAAAGCCCATAGAGAAGCTTCCTAGTGGGGTTAAGATAACCATAACTGAATGGGCAGAGCCCTTGATAACCAAAGGAAGGTTTAGGGATTTGGTGGACCCAAGGCTCAGAGGGAACTATGATGAAAATCAAGTGAAGCAAGCCATCAATGTGGCTGCACTGTGTGTGCAGAGTGAACCCGAGGAGCGACCCAACATGAAGCAAGTGGTTAGTTATCTGAAAGGAGGTGAACCCCAAGCAAGAGTGATGAAGACAAGGATAGATAGTGTCAAGTATAAGGATGAACTGTTAGCACTTGATCAAACTAGTGATGTTGATGCTGACGATGATGATGCTAATGGTTATGGTGTTTTTAGCGCCCTAGAGGTGCAAAAGATGCATGATCCTTACAAGCGCGGTGATGACAAAAAAATGGCTAGCTCTAAACCAGTTTGATGGAGTTTATATAGATAATATAGGATAAATTATACTGAACTATTATAATCTTTGCTCCCAATTATAATTACCTCCTATAATTCTTGCATTAGCAATTCATTATTTATTTGTCCCATTGAAATATTTTTTATTGTCTAAATTGGACATTATCTTTAACTGATTTAATATTAAAAAGAAAAAAAATTATACTTACCCGTGTTGATCTTTGCTTTACAACTTTTCCTTAATCAATTAATTTTTATAAATAATCAACAATTTATCTATGCCATTGCAATCGATTGAATAAAAAGTGGATTGTCATTCACTTTGGACAAAGATACTGGAAAAGTGTAATTTTTCTTATATGATAGCTATGTGGTATTAAGTCGGTCGAAAATAATGTCTAATTTAGATGCGAGAGATATTATTATAGGACAAATAAATCAAGAATTAATTGCAAAAGTTAATTAATTAAAGAAAAATTGCAATTAAAAATAAAGATGAGAACGGGTAAATACAATTCCCATTTAAATTCGTTCAAATGAATAAAACACTATATGCCTCTGCGCGTTGCGACACATAAGATCGATTCCTTTGTACAGTGGGCTTCATATTGGCTAGTATTTCTTTGATAATATACTTTTAATTCGCAGGACAAGAATCTGAGTTCCCATCTTCCCGGCAGTAAGAAGGATCTGAGCTATAGGGTGTGATCCAGGCCAATACACATATGGTTTTAAAAAAAAAATGCTTGTTTTGCATGAATTTCATTAACTAGCTTCTTCAGCTTTAAAACTTGATCATCATGCACACCAAACTTCAGCTATATGCATATAATAATTAATCAATACAGTGAGGAAAATAACTTAAGCCTCTTTACCTGAAAATTTGTAACGACCGTCATGATTAGAGCTTAAAAATCTATATCAAAGTAATTTATAGGTGTAAATAGAATCAGTTCTTACGTGTATATGGAGACAAAAATCAAAGTACAGTCAGTCTGTGTTAATTTACACTAGCTGTAAAGTTGTATTTACCTGCATTCTAGTCTTCAAGCCTCACCTGTCTTCTAGTAATCAAAACAAGATAATCTTAAAATGGGTCCGTACCAAAACATAGGAATTTAGATAATTTGTAAGAGTTCTTAGGTTTGATCCGTACTTTAAAAAACAAAAAAAGTCTCAACTTTTTTAGCAACGGATGGATGTGTAGACGGAGAACACGATTATAATGTTGGTCGCTTTCTTCATTTTTTTTTTCTTTGGGTCAATGTAGATTAATAAAATTGTTTGGTATGGAAAACACAGAAAGTGACCCTAAGTCTATGAGGCCCATTGGGTTTGGGCGGGCTTTTTTGACTTCGTATGGTAGGCCTGGGTATCCATTAGGCAAGAAGATGGGGATAGTACAACAATTGACCATCCCTACAAGGCGTGAGCCATGCCCCCTGTAATCCAAAAAGGAGGAAGCAATGAATCTATATATCTATATATAATATAAAAATCCACCGGAGTCACGGTTGGTAAAAATATGTGAACAATACTATTTACCAAAACACTTTTTTCTGTTTTGGAGGCTTCAAAAACGTTCCTGAATGTGAAACTTCATAAATTATAATATCGCCACAAATATTTATGTGGTTAAGGAAAAAAATAACACCTAGAGTGAAAAAAAAAATAGAAGTGTGAGGTCAATATTCAAAAACAATTTTTAACATTAAAAGTTTTTTTTTTAATTATACTTCGTAGAATACTGTAAAAAATTCATTATATATATATATATATATATATAATATTGGATTTAATTTAAAGATTAAATTTAGATAAAATTCTTTTAGATACTTATTATTAAGTTTTTAATAAAAGCATAATATATAGATAAATTTTTTTGAAACACATAATCATGTAGTACTAAAATTTAAAAACAAATTCTCATATCATGTTTTTATTAGATAACGTAATATCAAAGTCCAAAAAAATCCGGCCTAACTTTTTTCCCTTGGTGTAAATCTAGAAAATGACCGAACCAAATGAATAAACATTCCTGCCATGTTGTTGTCGGGTGAATGAAGGCGTTTGAGGGTGTTGGAGTCGGTGTTGATTTTTATTTTGACTAATCACACGTTAATTTGGACAGTGATGCTTCTTGCCAGACAGCTGAGCCCACACCCAGTGGGCTGGGCGGGTGTCACACGTGGAGCCGATGGGTATGGGCCCATTCCCACAATCCACTGTGGGCTCCCATTTGATAGCAACCTCACGTGCTCAATCACATCCATTGCCTTTCCTCTTAAAACAGAAAAGACTACAACTTACTTACCCGTTGTGGAAAAAAACAAATTATTTTGTCGGTTCAATAATAGCTTTTGAATTTCCCAATCCCATTTATAACTAATTGTTTAATACTTACTCCATCTTTTTTTTTTTTAATTTTTGCTCCATTTTCATGATATATGTAATTTTAATTACAAATGGTGAATTTATGTCACTAGAAATTGTACCATGATTTTCTAATGTGAGATCCAAAGCCTAACATATGATTAAAAAGAAATTCGAAGAAGTATTACTTACTTCATTAATTTTTAAATTCAGTTAGTAGGAATGAAAATAAGAATAAGAATAAAGGTAAATTAAAATTATGTTCTGTTACATTAAAGCGAAAGAATGATCATTCCCTCCGAATTGATCCATCCATTTTATTTAATATATCAAAGTTGAATTAACCTTTCATTTTGTGTTTCTAAAACTACACATTATATTTATGATTAATGAGATTAAAGACGTTTGGCCCATTTTCATTTGATTAGATTGATTGATTGAGCCAACCTAATTGGTCAAGAATTTTTTTCCCCCCAATGAGATAAGTAATGGGTGATCAACTAGCATTAGATTAACATATCTAAAGATTGTGTTTACTTATGAAGTCGAGAAACATGCATTGTAACATTACTCCATTTATACCAAGTTTTATGGAGTGAACAAATTTTTGCCACACACACACAACTATTGGTCATTATCTTGACTAAGGATAATCACCCATAAATAGTTCGAAGACCCTTCAAAATAACTTCAGTTTACACAGATCAACTCTCACAATTTCATTGGATACCTATTAACAAAAATATCATAACTTGTGTTGCAGTCACTATTTACCACACCAATCACGATGTCTTGCTTAGACATCACAGCCGACCATTATAAACAATTCATGAGAGCTTAGTCAAAAGATTATATGCTAGAAAATCAATCAACAATCACCATCTTAATAACCTAAAGACTAAATCACTCTATTGCTCCCATCTCCACCACCTCTCTAACGACCAACAAGAACAGTATTGTCATCGTGTTTTCAATGATTCCGGCTTGATTTGGCATGCCAAAGTACCAGTATAATAGTCATTAAATTTTTTTATCAAAGTTAAACATCGTTATATGGCAATATATATTAACTTTCATTATATTATTGTTCTCGTTCTCCTTTTTGATTTATTCCCAATAAAAGTTTTTCAATGAACGAAATGGTCTCTTGATTTGGTTAGAAAAAGAATATATGGAATTACTAAGAGGAGAGATTTATCACCAATAATAGAATTATACGTAAAAAGGAATGGAGATTAAATAAATATGATTATATATTTATCTAACATACCCTCATATTCTTTCAAATTTTACGACTTTTGAGCATTTCAAATATACAAATTAATGGATGAATTATTTTTTTTCTTTTTTTGAAAATGTTCAAATTATGTTATCTTTTCTTTTATTTTAAAAATACACACTCTCTTCTCCTGAAATCAAAAGATATGCTACACTTACTTCTTTTACAATAAAATATACACTACAAAAAATTAAATATATTGCAGTGGTGATTTAACAATAGTTAAGCCAACCACAACAATTCCACGATTTAATCACAGTTAATTTAACTACAAATTAATGAATTAATTGCATTTGATGGATCTACCACTACTAAGACTTAGTTTTAACCGCAAATTTGTTTGAACCACAATTAGTTTTAGGGACCTATATGTGGTTCAAACTAATTGTGGTTAGGGTAATTTAAAAATTACCTTAACCTAATCTCCCCCACCCCATCAAACCTGCAATACCCCCCTCAAAATGCTCCAACACTACACCCCATCAATAGAACAACAAATAGCCATCAACGACCAAAAACATGACACCGGTAGTGACAGAGGATGTCGACTAGCCAACCGACGATGTCCCAGTCACCAACTGTGACATTTTCACTATCCTACCATCCATTTTATATGGAGCCTTTCAACCATCATAACCGTCATTCACTATCCACCACCTCGGTTCTTACTGTTGTGAACAATCATTTCATTGCCAATAGCCCTTGATTTGTCCCGCCTTTAAGTTTTCAAATCTCTTCCTCTGCTTTGTGTTATGTTATGCTTGTTAAAGAGTTGATTTTTTTTTCTTTCAAATTTGAGATTAAATTACTTTGAGACATTGAGACACTCATTTGTGATCATGGTTTTTTTTCTTTTAAAATTTTGTTTGCTGTAAAGTATTAGATTAGATTAGGATTATAGGCCATTACTTAAATTATTATATTAAAATTCATCTCAATTTAGATACTCAGTACTACTAATGTTACTTCCCTTTTGATTCCTAAGCCATGGATGGTGCTGTATTGCATAATGTCTAAATTTTCATGTCTAAATTTAAAAGAATATTTCTTCTTTAATAGTCATCATGCATATATATAATAATCTTCTTTTGTTATAATGTCTTGCACATATGCATGATATCATGCTAAAATAGGTATACTTATGACTATTTTTGCCATTATTTTTCATTTTCAATTAGTGACGATCATTAGATGTTGATTGATTGGTAATACATGTTACATTTAATTATGTTATTAAGAGTTATTGAAAAAAAAAAGTATTTTATTGCCATGTAAATAAAAGGTCTTCTATTTTTTTATACATTTTATTCATATTTAGCAGTGATCAAAACTTTTGCTGCCTTTACACACACATATGTGTGTTTTTGTGTGTATGTATGTGCACGCGTGTGTATGCATACGCATGTATGTGTTTTAAAAAATCAAATAGAGATGAAATCTTTTATTAGAGATGAAATTTTTACCATCTCTAATTTAGAGGCAAGTTTTTTGTTGTCTTAAAATTTTGGGGACACCACTTTTAGAGATAGAAAAAAGTTCTATCTCTAATGTTGTTTCCAACATTTTAGAGATGAAATGTTATGCCTCTTATTTCTATTTTTTCTTGTAGCAGTTGTATTATTAGGTATTTTTTTGTGACCATTAAAGAGTTGCATTTGATGGTTTGCAATTTCACAAGCAAAAAGGAAAGAAGGAGCAAAATTAAACAATAAAAAAGAACTCACCACCTAATCTTCACATCTCTAACACTCTCGATGGGATCTGGTGCTTCAAAGTGGCAAATGGCAAATGGAGGTCATAGCCCTGGAGTGTGGTGGCTAATGAAGCTTGACAGGAGAGGATGGAGTGTAGGGAGAGAGGAAGTTGTTGTAGAGATTATTTGGAAAAGGTTTCAAATGAAGGGAAGGGAAAATTTGGAAATAGTTAACTAGGGAATTAGACACAGAATTAGAGACATAAATTTCAATTTTATGAAAATAGCATCATCCCACTCCTAATCAATAGAGACAGAATTTGAAATAGAACTTTTTGTCTCTAATAAGACATGTATTAAACAACATTATTTTCCCATTAATAGAGACAAAATTTGTGACAAAAATTTTTATCTTTAATTAAAAATTCAAGAAATGATATCATTTTACTACCATGAAAATACTAAATTTCACCTCTAACTCCCTTCTATGAATAAAAACTCTTTTTCCATCTCGAATCAACAGTAAAATTCTTAAATTCACCCAATCTTCATAGCCTAAAAATAATCTACAATTAAACAAAACTACTAATAATACATTATTATGGGATACATTTTAATTTAACCTTTTTATATCTTTCTTCTTAGGTTTTCCAACAAAAAAGAAGATGTAACTTAAACAAATAACAATTTTCACCAGTTTACAATTTCCTCAAAAAAGTAAATTATTATGATATCCATTCTAGTAAGATAACCTTAAACCCTTTTAAAATTCAAAGAGCATACAAATAACCCTAGTCAAAGAAATGCAAAAGGTTGAAGTTGCATGCCTTTTATACATAGGGAAGGAATTGGGGTTACAATGGAGAATAAGGATGACAATTTATAGCCTGTTTGGCAGCACATTGGAAAACCACAGTTGAGTAGAAGTTTCAATTTTTTGCTTCGGTTGAAACGTGATTTGGAGATGGGGTAACACTTTTCCAAACACACCATTAATGATAAATAGTGAACTGGGCAAACTATATTCATATAAGTGATAAAAATGCCAAGATTCGAGCTTAAATAATTACTCAAAACGCATAATGAATTAATCTTTTGTTACTTGTGAACTTTCACAAGGTTAAACTTTTCTCTCCTTCTCACCAATTTTTAAACAATACTTTATTCTAAATATATTTTAAGATGATACTATGTCATTCCTAAATTTATTGCTACCTTTTATTTTTATTTAAAAAAAAAACCATGTCAAAGACAAAACTAAAAATAAAAAATTCAATCTCTAATTTCAAATAACCTAATATGTGACAAATCAAAGACCAAAAATTCCGTCTTTAATTTGTAGATCATTTTCCATTAAAAAATAAAAGATGGATTAAAGGCAAAATTAGAGACAAAATATTCTGAAACAAAACAATTTTATCCCTAAATCTACCTCTAATCTTAATCGTATTACCCAAAAAGAATTCCATTTGAAATAGATTTAGGGACGGAGTTTTTCTTCCCTTGATTTCCATGAATATTAGTTTCTATAATCTTAATTATTACAACAAATTAGAGACAAAATCAAAGATGGTTACTTTTGAGGTGTAATATTTTGTCTTTAATTCTGTCTCTAATTTTTTTTTAATGAAAATAGCTTTTTAGATACAAATTTTGCTTTAGATTAGACACATAAATTTTTCCATCTCTAATTCCTATTCTTGTAGTGAAATGAAAGGGATGAAAACGAGAGGAATGAGAAAAATAAGAAATGGAAAAAGGGAGTTTACCTTTTTTGAAAATATACATGTGAGTTTAGTAGGTTTAATAATTTTAAAATTTTAAAATAAATAAAAATATAAATATCAGAATTTAATATAATAAACATATACATTTTGAAAGATTTGAGAAAAACATCTGCTTATCTTCAATCTAACACAGCTCCACCCTGTATGTGTGTGTGTGTGTGTGTGTGTATATATATATATATATATATATGGATGTTTACTTTTTCATGTACATAGAATATTCAAATTTTGCTAAACAATTAAAACTAAGATATTCATATATTAAATACCACTTTAATATTTTTCGCCATCTCTTGTACGAACAACGGAGGGAAGAACTAATATGATTTGAGAATGCCGTGAATTAATTAACGACAGGTGTGTAGAAAGTGTTTTTGAGGTGGACTAATAGAAACGTTAATCATAATCACTAAGGTTTGTCAGGAAATGCCGAAAGCTGTTGCTTAAAGAGCGGGGCAGCTCCACCCACAGCCGCCCCCGCGCCGTCCAATTATTTCCTCACATTCTCACGACAAGACGAACATACCATTTTCCTCTCTCACCTATGAATTTCAACATTGCCACCAATCTCTCTCTCTCTCTCTCTCTATCTCTCTCTCTCTCTCTCTCTTGTTTTTCTTAGAAAAAAACATTTTCGCCGCCGACCAAGAGCACCGAAACTTATCCCAAAATTTCCACTTTCATTTTGTATAGATTTTATTTAATTATTTTTTTTTTATAGTCTTACTCATATCAAGAGCGAAACTTTAAAAAAAAAAACAGCATGGAGACAACATGTGTTACGCCATCTATATAATTTTAATTTTTACACATTTTTTAAGTACTAATTGAATCAAATTTATAAATTTCTTTCAAGGGCGGCTGCCTCTAACTCGTCGGAGATAAGTTTGTTCCTGGTTCTCATACCCACTTTAAATATAAGATAAATTATGTATGAGATTAAAAAATATTTAAGAAGATATATTACAAAGTAAATTATATTAATCTCTCTTAAAGTTAGTTTAAATTATAACTAATGTTTGTTTTATTTTAAAAATTACATCTAATTCTCTTTTAATTAATTTTCTATCAATAACGTTAACTTTATACAAAAATATATATTTCTTTCAATAATAAAATTACATAACCAACTTTATTATTATATTAAAAAATTTTCGTATTATAATTTATCATCAACTCAACTGTTTTTATTGTTATATTAAAAATAAAATCAGAATCTCATATTGTATAAAAAAATTAATTTCTTTTACAAAAAATAAATTAAAGGTTTTCAATATATATTAAAATGTCAAAAAATCATATGTAATTTTTAAAATAAAAGAAATATCAAGTAAAATTTAATTAAATATTTTAAAAAACAACATAATTTACTCTATCTCATTAGTTAGTTCTGGTAAATTGATAATGTTAAGATTTATAATCATGTTCATGTTACTTATTAAATTAAGGCATTTTTTTATTTAAGGAAAAACAAAAATAATTGAATTACCGAAGTTACATACCAACCTGGGTTAAACAAAAAAAGGTTAGGTCTCCTTTCTGTTAGTTAGGAATCCAGGCCCCGTTTGGTTATGCGTCTTTTATTTTTTTTGTAATATTTATCATATTATTATTATTATTATTTGATTCCGGCATTAATTTCGTTAGAATCGTAGCTAATAATTGAGCCGTCCAATGAATATAAATCATTATCAGCAGCAATAGTGGAATGCCAGAACCGACTGTGGAATAAATAAATTTATCTCATTAGATCCATTATTTATTAATTAGTTCGTTATCGGCTGTTGGTGATGAGGTTATGTACCACGTTATGCTCCATTTTATTTTGACTAAATCACATTAATAATTTTTAATTTTATTAAAATTACACATTTTTATTTATTTTACAAATATATTTTTTATGATTTAAAAGTAAAAAAAATCCACTTTAATTTACTTTTAAAATTTTTTATTAAAATATTTTAACTAATTTAAATATATTTTTTTAATTAAAATACTCTTTCAAATTCAACAACTCGAAGAAAGATCTGATAATAAAGAAATTTATTACTTAGAGCTAAATTATACTCAAAACTAACTTTAAAAAACTGATTCACTAATAAATTGAGTTTAAACAAATACTCCAAAAAGTTATACAAAATTAAAAATTTTGATTCAAAACAATTAACATGACCTAGTCAATTTGCATTAAAAACAAAAAATAAAAAGAGATTTACTTTAGAACCGTTATCTTTTCACATGAAAAGTATGATCATACTACCGGTTAGTTGATGGATAATAATTAGTTTAACGCTTTATTAAATTTAATGAAAATAAACTCTATTTTATTATTTTTATTTGTGAATATTTGAATATAATTTGATGAAAAACAATGATAAAGTTGAAGATATTTAGGTTACCAACTAACATTGTTTATAATTTTTGAAAAAAAATCGAATATGTATTTAGGTTAACAAAATGTTTTTAAATAAAAAATTTTAAATTTTACCAAATTATATATTTTTAAAATAAAAAAGTTTGTTTTGCTGAGAATGTAATTTACTTTTTATTTGTATGAAAATGGAAAGAATAGATCTATTCCTCAATTCCTTCTTTGCTGCCTGTGGCAGCTCTAAAATAAGTTTTTTCCACGCCTAACAACTTATAAACTTCCATTTCCCCTACTAATATTTGAAGAGAATTATTTATTAAGAAAATTTAATGAAATCAATTTAATTTAACAAATTTTAAGGTCATTTATTTAGTCCAATTTTTTAAAATATATTGTTTTAACCTTGACACTAATTTAATTAGAACTAAATTAACAACAACAAACTTTTAAATTCGAATTAAATTAATGATATTAAGATTAAATTGATAATAATACAATTTTAAAGGTTAAATAGATAATGACAAAAAAGTCTCGAAGACGAGTATCATAATTTTTCTATATCAAAATAAATGAATTGACACCAAATAAGATTGCTCCCAAAGGAACAAATGAAGAATTGGATAAAAATTTTAAGTAAAGTTGTTTAATTGTTTGTCATAAAGTTATTTACCTCATACATGTGGAGTAATGTTTTAAAATAGTTAATTATTTGATATCGAATAATAAAAAATATTTGTGCACTATTTTTTATTATATAATTAAATTAAAATAATATTTAAAATCTTATTCATAAAAAGAAATATTGGTTAACGAAAATGCCCGTGGAAGTATCTTCAAAGCATATCAAATAACGAAGCGGGGTTGAAGGACAAGCCTGTATAGCCACATCTGACACGCTGACAGTGACTTGAGAAGTGCGATACTATATCCAATCATTTTCGGCTACGAGGGTAAACTTGTCCAAATGAAAAAAAATTACTTTTAAAAAAAAAGTTGAGAATTATGAATTATCTGATACTGATCTGAAAGGTGTGGGCAAGTTTATCTCCTGACGACTGACGCCCCCACAAAGACCAAACCGACCTAATTTTCAGTTCCAGCCTACCCTCAACGATCCTTTTGTCTCACAATTTTTCATTGGAAATTTTTATGTAAATTTTTATTTATATTAATTGATCAATTTGGTTGAAGGACGTTGAAAGGAAAGTATAAACAATTCATGGAATAATGTCATTTAATATATGATTTATAGGATTAAAAAAAGAATTTAATTTTATTCAATAAGTACATCATTTAAAAATAATTATTATATTTAATTTATATAAAGTTTATTATATTTGCATTATTATTATTTCATTTCAATATTATTTTTAAATAAAGATGAGAATTATTTTTTATTTATTTTTTATTTTTATTTAATTAAAAATATAAATAAAATGATATTTTTATTTTGTTATATTATACTAAACATTATTATTCAATTTTATTTATATTCTTTTTTATTTTTATATTTGACAACTTTATGTACTAAACAAGTGTATATGTATGTGTTATTTCATACATATATATATATATATATATATAAAATAAATTCTAATAGCCAAATATATGTATGCTTGAATAGTTCATTTAAAAAATTTTTTCCTTGGATTCTCAATCCGATAGACTTATAAATAAACAAATCAAATTAAGTTTTCTTGTTTGTCCTTTTCCAATTATCGGGAGTGCCAATTGAAAATTAGAAAAATGCCATTAATCCTAAGGATTTATTATTCTAATGATAAAATTATATTTTTTATACCTATTATAATTGAGAATTTGATTTAAAAATATGAGAAAAATAAAGACTAAAATTATTTATTTTTAAATTATCATGACTGAATCAATCGACAATAAATCTTATAAAACTAAATTATTGTATTATAATTCTTTCAAAGACCAATATGATAAATAACTCAAATTAAAAATAAGAAAGTTTTTTCATTAAATTAATCATTCAAAATTTAATCATATTAATTTTAACAAATCAACTCAATTAATTCTTAAATGAATGTAAATTTAATTTTTGAATGACTAATTTGAGAATTAAATTAATATAAGATATTTTTTTCGTAGATATATACAAATATATAGTTGCTTACTTTAAAGATAAAATATGACTTTCTCAAAAGGCAAAGAAAACAAATGGTCCCTTATGAGCACGTCACTCTTCAATACTCCAGCACGGCTTCACTTTCTTCAGAGTGGCTTGTATTTATTGATTATGACGCCCATTATACCATTCTTTTCCTCCTTGCAATTATAACTATAGATTCATATATACATATATATATATATATATACCTGTAATGTATTTCATTCGTGAGACTAGTCTTAATTATATTCTCCTATAGAGAAAGATCGATATAAAAAGATGATATTTGTGTCATTTGGCATGTCAAATATAAAACGTCAATATAATTGTTTATATCCTATCTATTAGGTTTTAGACACCAACGCTATTATTTATGACCTAATTCTTCCCATAAAAATTAGACAAAAATCATGTCGATCTAATTAACTACTAAATATGGAATATAATTTCTTCATGGCAGACTAGCCGTAAACCTTCTTATTACCTTTACCTAACCATATATACAATGCGCATTGACAATTATATATAGTGCTTGATATTAAAAAAATTATAAGCTGTTGCGAGCATTTAAAACTATATAAATAAATAAATGAATATAAATAATTAATTACAAATTAAAATTAGAGTAATTAATCATTATTAAATCTATAAAAAATTTCTAAATATATCATTTATGGCCCATAGATTATATGATGTGTATATTATTTTTCAGAAAATATCTAACTAAACACAAATATATAATTTTGTTTACTGTCCATAATTACTAGCACTAAAGATATATGTTCATGCAATTGCTTGCACATTAGAACCATAAAATTATCACGGGAAAACTTTTTGCAATCAATTTATAATTGTAAAGTGTCCAATATTGTATAAAAAATATAATTGTCCCTTTCAAGTGTTGAGCACGGGCATTATGGTGATAGATTGTGGGTGCACATCATGGTGATCTAGGTTCATTCCCCATCTATAAGAATTTTTTCCCATCTCCTAAGCACACCTTAATTTAATATTAGGGTATATATACTTAATATCCATCTCTTTTATTTTTTTTTAATATATTGACATGTAGTTTACTATTATATAACTGCTTTATTTTATATATGTCTTTTAATTCATAAACACTTTTTCTAATTATTTCAATCATGAATCAATTAATTTACAGAAAAAGTCAATACAATTATTAATTTGAAACATCTGAAGTATAAAACTTATAAAATCCCTTTAAAATAAAGGTGAAAAGTGACACAAGAAATAAAATATATGTAGAACTTACTTCTCTCAAAAAAGGAGTGAATCATGTTCATACTTTTTACTTTTTTTGATTAGTTTCTTTACTATACAATTGCATTATTGCAAAAAATTCAAAATTTTTTTTCCAATTTCAAAGATATTTTAGAAGTTTTATATTTTAAAATATTCAAAATTAATACTTATACATATCCCATTGATGTTTATGACTACGTAGAAAAATTAACTTAAAACTTGAAGAAATCAAAGGTCTGTTTAATTTTATTTTAGTTTTATTATTTTTAAAATAGATTTTTTTTAAAATAAAATTTGAAAACAAAAAAATAAAAAAATTTGTTTGAATTATTATTCTAAAAAATCGTTATTTTTTATTTTTATTTTTATTTTGCAGAACAAAAATTGTAAAACATTTAAAAAAATATTCTGATTTTTTTTATTTTCAAAAATATAATTCTTTTTTTTATTTTACAAAATAATTTATTAAAATTATATTATTAAACAAGTTTTTTTTATTTTTTTTTAAATTAAAAAATTATTTTGAAAATAGGAAATGAAACAGGTCCCTAATTAGTAATTACCTTTTTTTTTTTGGGTTTCATGCGACAAGCTCAAAAGCCTGGGTTCCTAAAGTGGGAGATTGTGTTCCCAGAATCATGGGAGAATTCTGCATCAGTAAGAAGTGCCATCGCTGTTTGACTTCCTAAAACAAATAATCTCTTCTCTTTAATAGGAGGAGTAAGATCTTGAGTCCCTTAAAAACACAGTAGGTTTTAGACTTCCTACAAAAAATCATTTATTTCTGTTCCAAAAGTGGTAAATCATAAAATCTTTTATTTAAATGAATTGATTTTCCCAAAAGAAAAATCAAGTAATTTCTCAGAAGGGAAGGAAAAAGAACAAAATCAGGCCATGTGGGTTTCACCGCATGCCAACTTCAACTTGTCGCCTCTTCTCATCAAACGCCCCCACTGTGCATCTAATGAATCTTTCCATTGCCACAAACGCAATGACAACTATTACCCCTCCAATACGGATACGCACATATCTATTATTTCACATTTATGTGGCCAATACTCATCCACGTGTCCATCACTCATTGGTCATTACCTAGATTTCCTCTGTCTCTGTCTTCTCACGAAGATTCATACATACTAGAAAAGCCACGGCCAAACACCCAAATTGTTTCAACATTCTTCAAAGACTCATAGCATCCAAGCAGCCGATCACTCAGCCAACTTCCAACTGCGCCGGAGAGTATTTTTGTATGGGAATCGAGAGAGGAAACCTCAAGGGCTTTCGGAGTGGCGGATGGAGCGTGCCGCCGAAGCCATGCGACTCCTGTAAATCAGCCGCGGTGGCGGTTTTCTGCCGAGCCGACTCGGCTTTTCTGTGCATGCTCTGTGACAACAAAATCCACTGCGCCAACAAGGTGGCGTCGCGCCACGAGCGCGTGTGGATGTGCGAGGTGTGCGAGCAAGCCCCTGCCTCCGTCACTTGCAAGGCCGACGCCGCCGCACTCTGCGTCACGTGCGATTCCGATATCCATTCTGCCAATCCGCTCGCCCGCCGCCACGAGCGGGTCCCCGTGGAGCCCTTCTTCGACTCCGTTGACTTGGTCGCGAAATCCTCCGTTGCTGCCCTTAACTTGCTAGTTCCAACCGATAACGGAATCGGATCCGATGGGTTTCCCCATGAAGAATCCGAATCAGCATCGTGGCTAATTCCCAACCCGAATTTTAACCCGAAGATCATGAGTGCTCCGGATATCAAACCCGGCGAGATGTTTTTCCCGGAAATGGAATATCCATTCCTGGATTTCGATTACTCAAATTCCTTCGATCAGAATAACAATAGCAGCACGGGTAATAACGATAGCGTAGTCCCAGTTCAAGCTTCGGTTATGAATCATACGGAGAGTTGCTTCGATATCGACTGTTGCAGATCGAAGCTTTCCTCAATTAGCTATCCAACGCAGTCGTCGTTTAGTCGTCAAAGCGTAAGTATCATTAAAACTCTTGATTTCAGGCAAAAGAAAACTCAAGTCGTACTGATGTTTTGGAACATAATTGGTTCTATAGGTCTCTTCGTCTTCGGTTGACGTTGGAGTGGTCCCAGATGGAGTGGGGAACACGGCGTCGGACATGTCGTTCCCATTCGGCCGGAACATAAGCAACGGTTCGGAATCGAGCGGAATTATGTCGGCCGGTAATACTAATAATCAATCCGGGAGTTCGCTGTGTGGTATGAACCGGGAAGCTCGGGTGTTGAGATACAGGGAGAAGAGGAAGAACCGGAAGTTTGAGAAAACCATACGCTACGCTTCGCGAAAGGCGTATGCGGAAACCCGGCCGAGGATCAAAGGCCGGTTTGCCAAAAGGACCGAGATTGACTCAGATTTCGACCAGCTCTTTGGCCCTGTTGCCCCCGACACAGATCTCTTGCTGGATACTCAGTACGGCGTCGTCCCCTCGTTTTAAACATGGGAGTTGAATAGTGAATCTAGTTTGTAGAATGTCAAATATGAACCGTTGATTATGAAGAAAGCAGTGGAAAGTGGGTGATGCTTGGCCGCTGATGCTAAACTTTTTGGACCCGAAGATTTCTCTTTCTCTAAAGTCCAAAGTAAAAGCTGATTTACTTGCTTCTGTAGAATCTGTACTGTAAACTCTAGTCTCGCTATCCAGTAAAAGTTTCAATTTCGTCTGATCGCGTATCTCTTTCCGCATTCCTAAATATAAAAATTATTTTCTGTTTCCTTGAGTTTTATTTATTTATTTGATTGATAAAAAACGATTGGCTCAAACTGGAAGGGATGTGAACGTCTAAAAGTGACTTCTGGAAGTTTCAGAGACACATTGGAAATGGAAGTGACAGCTAGAAAGTATGTATTTCCTGTTGTTTCTCATAGGATCTGAGTGGGCACGTCCCACTCTCTCGCTAGGCGGGACCCGTAAGTCCGTGACCCAACACCCAAGCAGTCATTTTCATATTGTTAATTTTCGCAAATTTATTTCCTTTTTTCTTTTCTATATCCAAAAATTCATTCCCCATTCACATTTTTAATTAATTAATATACGCTAGAGCCTAGAATAATAAAATTGACGGCGACGCAACGGGCACCGGCGTAGAAACTTTGGACTTGTTGGATTTGATTCTGCAAAATAATTTTTTTTATTTTGAAGGATAAAAAAATAAAAAAATTTATTTGATAATGTGTTTTTAATGAAGTATTTTGTAAAACAAAAAAATAAAATTTTATTTTCAAAAACAAAAAACTCAAAACACTTTTTAAGTATTCTGTAATTTTTGTTCTACAGAATCAAGTAAAAAACAGAAAATAATTACTTTTTAAAATAATAATTCAAACAGATATTTTAATTTTTTTGTTCTCAAAAACTTGTTCTTAACAACATATGTTTTGAAAACATTAAAACAAAAACAATTTCAAACAAGCCCTTTATCACCTTCCTAACTTGCAATATTCAAGAGGCGCTAATCAAAGTACTTGGATTTGCTGCTACTAATTTAGATGATCCAAATTATATATATAAATATATATTTTGTTTTGTTTTGTTTTGTTTTAAAGAATATAAAATTAAAAAAATTTAAGTCATCTATATTAATTTTGGACAGCGCTCAGTAAAAAGAGGATGCTGCTGCTCAGCAGCAAATTTGAGTCCCTAATAAAAATACTGGTTACTAGAAATTAAAATGACAGCTTATAAAAAACACCAACTAATTTAGGCTGATATAGAAATAGCTTAAAGATATAATTGAATTGAGAAGATTAGACATTGTTAAATTTATTTTTTTTAATTTAAACTTAAAAAGTTTTTCCTCAATTAAAACAAATGTCTCCCTTAAGCCTTGAGAAATTGCCCCCAAAACCCACATGTGGTTAGGGGTGTTTATGAGCTAAATTGGGTAGAGTTTTGATTTAACCCTATACCTGATTTGTTTTTAAGCAGACTTTAGAAAAAACTCATTTTTTGAATTTGGCTTAACTTATCTCGACCTAATTCAAAACAAGGCAAAGTAGTATTAGTATTGAACGATTGATTTTTTTTAATTTATTATTAAAATTATAAAATAATTATAAAAAATATTTTATATAAATTCTTATAAAAATTAAAATTTTGATACAAATATTTATAAAAAATATATTTTTTTGAATGTGACGAGATCAATATATTTCTTAGGATAAGTTTGGATTTATTATTAAAATTATAAAATAATCTTTAAAAAAATATTTTTATATAAGTTTTTATAAAATTTTATTTTATTTTTAAAAATAATTAAATTTAAATATAAATCTTTAAAAAAATTATTTTTATTTTTTTAAGTTGAATTGAGTTGATATAGCCTTAAAATTGATTCAATACTTGGTCGAATTCGATTTTGTAGTTCGACCTTATGCTAATTTTATTTTAATTTTTTTTATACTCAACCTAACTTGCGCGTGATTTGGCCAAGCAAAGTCAAACTCACCGAACCTTTGGACCAAGTAAACACTCCTACATGTAGTTTTATGTGTTTTTTTTTTTTCCCAAGCACAATTCTCCTACAATTTAATAATCCATTTTCTACTTTCTTTTTTTTAGGATAAAAAATTAGAATTAGAAATAAAAAATTTGTAACAAAAAAACATCAAAAAAAGTTATACTTTAAAAATTTTAACTAAACACTCTAGTTAAAAATTTTAAAATATAATTTGTCGCTAACATAGGAGGTCCCTATTAGAGATCGCTCCATACTCTGTATTTAGCTCTCTAACTTTTTCCAGTAGTTAGAGCTGAGTTGGCCTGCTGAAAGGGTCAATCAAGATGCTTTCTTTCTTCTTCCTTCATATATACACATTTTATCTTCCTAAATCTTTTTTTTTTTGGTCATACCGTATCTAGTTTCCAGATTTAAACTCAAATATTAAAAGTATGAAGCACATCTCTTTGATAATGAAGTCAACTCGAGTAAATTATATGATTTTTTTTTTAATTTTTTTAAAATTATTTAGAATTTTTTAAATACAAAATTATATTATCTTTTAGTCTAATATTAATTTTTTAACTAAAATATTCTCTATTAATCTAAATTTAAAATTATTTATTAAAGAATATTTTAATAAAAGAATTTAAAATTAACTAAAGTATATATTTTTAAAATAAAATGAAGGCCTTTATAATCTTATCAAAACTGAGAAGAAATACCTACAATTTACTCGTAAAATTACGCATGTATGTGTTTGTTTATATCACTCCAAATATTCTTAGAGGCCTAGTTTAAATTGAACCAACTGCAACATTTTAGGTTCTTATTAAGAGTTTACATTCCCTACTTTTCATAAATAATAACTCTAATGATCTAAAATCCATTTTATATTTTAAATATCATAACATAATAAACTATAATGTTTATGAATTATATATTTATTAACGATAATTAATAAAACAAGAATATAATCAATATTTCATAGAAATTGGTAAAATTAAGAATTTAATAATATGAGATCAAAATATTTTGAACATTAACGTAATAATTACCACATTTTTAATATACTTGAAGATCCAAGATGTTAGGAAAAAATAAAAATTAACTGATGATTTTCCTTCATTATTACTATGAAATGTCCAATTGGGCCATGAATGTCCAAAAATGTATAACCGTCGACATCCGGTTGCTATTGATTAGAACAAAGATGTTTTGTAGGGACATACAAGGCAGTCGCTGTTAAGATGCCCATAACATTCAATCAACAAGCTCATATCTTCCGGTGGGACCCCATTCTGATTTTCTCGAACAGGCTTCTTGGATATATAATCAGTTGTGCTATTTGCAATTTTGCATCCTCAAATTTACATTTTGTAGTTCATTTTTTTTTTCCCTATACCAAACAAAATTTTCACAATTTTTTGTACTTTTTTACATATAATATTTCATTATACAAAATTATTTATATAATTAATTTTTTATATTAAATATTAATGATAAAGAGCTAAAAATAAGAGGAGGCATGGAAATAATGATGTTGAAATACAATTTTGATTGAAATAACTTGAGACACTTGCACAAAATATTAGGAAATAAAATATATTGATAATTAATATAATCATATTTAATTTTAAAAATAATAATTATGAAAAATGGCAACATTAATTTGTCAAATTCTCAAATAACATCAAATTTACAGCGCCCTAAAAAAATTAGAGATATGAAATATTGATGTCCCTATACCTAATAATAAGGACAGCAAATGAGAGAATTTGCTATAAAACTCATGAAAAATATTAAGAAATATAACAAAAGTAAAAGAAAAAATTGTAAAAGAAAGAAATGAACAATTCTCATTCACTTGAATATTTCATACTCAGTACATAACTTTTATTTATAGACTTTCAATTATAAAATAATTCTATGAGTTATGATAACATAAATAAAAAAATTAATATGCATAATTATATAATATGAATTTTTTTATTATTATAGTGCATATGCCATTAGCCATTAAACAATAAAAGAGATTTTAAAAATTCACTTTCTGGAAGTTATAAATATCTACATAATTATATCATTCACAACACTTCCCCTTAAAGGTCACTTAACAAAATGATTTGTTTCATTAAAGTTTTATTAGAAAAAAACCTAATGGGATAAAAACATAGTAGAAAAAATATTATACAATATTTAAAAAATAAGCTCTAAAAAATGAAAGTGAAAAAGTGGCCTACAAACTAGAGATAAGTTCAAGAATTGGCTGTATTGTGGGGAAAGTATAAGGTATCTTATAACATTTATTTCTAAAAACAATTATCTTAAATAACAATACAAAATAAATATAGCCTTAATTCTATTATAATTACCTAATTAACACACATGTAAAAAAAGAAAAGGAAAAAGGAAAAAAGAAAATTAATTAATTAAAGAATAAAATAAACTAAAATAAAATATCTACAAAATAAAATTTGATTTAAGAAAACTACTTAGGGTTTACGTACTTTAAGATAGGAATCAAAATTTTTATAATTTGAAAAGAAATAGAAAACTAGTGTCCCTTGGTTGGTTTTTTTTTTTTAATTATTTCTATCTTTTTTTTTTTGGCGACGCTTGAATTGGAGATGAAATTTTTTCCATCTCTAATTGTTTAAAGACAAATTTGTCTGTCTTTGATATTGTTTTTTCTTGTAGGGTTTTTCATTAATGTTCGAAATTGCAGCTTCCATTCTCTCCCAAATTTATGGTTACAAAGTGTGATACTTACTGTTCCAATATTCAATTTTCAACTTAGTCTTTGAACTTTTTATTTCATGTCGCTGTTTTAGAGAAATTTCGTATACTTGTAAGGCCTTAATTGTAGAATGATAGTCAATTGTTTATTTATATTAAAGAAGCATTTCATTAAAGTAATCGAGAGAATTGCTCTTTTGTCATGATACATATATATCTACTGAAGATGCCAAAACGAGTACTGCATATGTGACATTGAGGGATGCTTAGAATCTGAAAATTGCCTTGATGCTGAGTGCAAGTTTATGTTGATCCATCTTGCCTCCTTGCTTTTCAAATGTTGGATATCATGGATTGATGTCATTTACATTACGTCTTAAATTAGTTTGTATATGCTTTTGAGTCTCTTCACCTAGTTGCACGCTATCAAAATATCAATAATACATGTCCGTGGTATATTTTCAGTTCACATTTTAACTTACTGGATAATTATGAAAATCCTTATACATGAATAATAGAAATAAGATACCATTGAATTTGGAATATCTATCCATTACTTTTAGTCTTAAATCCTAAATTGCTAAATTATTATTTTTAAAAATTGTAATGAGTATTAATTGTGCTATACTTTTATTATCTACTACTAATGTAGAAATAAAAATGTAAATGTTTAATTTTAATTTCTAACATTTTATTCAAACGATATATTATAAAAGTATAAATTTGTTATAGGTAAAAAATTTTGAAAAGAAAATTGATATCAAGGTAACAATTTTCATCTAAACTTTATGAATCTAATCTCTAAGATTATGTTCATGTATTAAAAAAAACTCTCACATTATATCATGCAAAAAAAATTTATGAATCTAATCTTTAAGACCAAGGGAAAGAAAAAAAAATATTTTTCTATATGCGTAACAACAAGAACCATTACCATGTTTTTAAAATTTTTAATATTTTGTTAAAAATTTTAAAATTTTCACATTCTAAGATAATGTGTTTAGATACGATAGATACTAATTATCTATTATATTGGTTGAATAGATGTAACCTTACTATAGATGGGATTACTTAAAGTAAATCTAGATATTAAGAATACAATAATGACTTAGGACACATAGTTAGTGGTCCTCCCACCCTTGACTTACACTACGCCCATACAGCCTATGCCACAATCTATTTCATAGTCTATGCCATAGCCATTGCCAGCATCCTTGCGGTTGTCCCTGCTGTCACCTACTCCATATCTGGATTCTAGTTATTTAAATCATTAGATAGTGATAATATATGTAACTATGGAGCTCTTTCAAAGTTTAAAATAGTCAACTCTTCATGTTAACATTTGAAAAATGTAGGTTATAGAACCTAACTCTGTGGACTAATAAGTCCCACTACTTAATTCATTTTGGAATATTTATATAAATGATAGAATGAATTAGTATATTTATGTAATTTTCCTTTGCTTTCTCATTGATTTTTTCTTATTTTCTTTTGTTACATATTGATAAATTAAGCTATTACTTAGTTAAAATATAATAGAAATAATAATAATAGTAAAGGGGTTATAGATATGACTAAACTTTTTACAATAATAGTACTTAATAATAATAAAATCTCTTATCCAAAATATCAATTGTCTGTCATGTTGGTTACCCTTATTCTTCCTCACTTTTTTAGAACTCTCTATAACTAGTAGTTGACTTTTCCTGGTGTAATTTTTATTTTCCATCATCTAATAATTCTCTTTTAGAACCCTCATCATATCATTTCAATGCAATGTGCTTTTCCTTATTAGCATTAACTGCCTAAAAGATTTGTAAAATTTAGGTAAGAAAGCCAATAAGTGTACCATCTATTCTTCTTCTTGTTTAATTCCCTCATCTATACTCAAGAATCGAGATACCAACTTGTTAAATTTATTCACGTAGTCAATAACATTATCTTCTTCCTTTATCTTTAGTAAGTACAAATCCATCTTTATCATCAAAAGATTAATCAATGTCCTTGAGACATACTTGTATTCTAATTGATCCCATAATTTCTTTGATAATGTTTTTGATAATACTATGATCTTTATTTATGGGAATAATGCCAACTGAATTATACTAACTGCCTCCTTTTGCATCGTACTCTACTTTAAATCTTTCATGTCACTTAGTAGCTTTTCATCATGCAATGCAAAATCAAGGCCTCGTTGGACTAAATAATCTTGAATTGTGTATTGCTGTAAAGTATAATCATTTTTTTCATCAAACAATGAAATCTCCATACTTTATACATTTATGATATTTAACAACTCAATTAAATAATTTTACCCAACTAACTAGCAATAAATACCACAAAATAACCAAAATTTAAGAAAACTAATTTAAAAAATGGAACAAGGACACCAAAATTAGGAAGAACCAACATCTCTCCAAAAATAATAATGTGACACTAGGACCTGTTGATGTGGCATTGAGACTTACCTGGATTGTTGACGTGGCACTTCTTGCTCCTTTCTCTCTCTTCCCTAGGTCTAAACCAACGGTTTTGATACCATTTGTTGAGACTTCAACAGCGAAAACACACATAAGAGAAAGGGGGGAAGAAAACAACATACAGAATTTCATGATTTTGATAATGATAATTTTATTAAATTTTTTTCTCTTACAATTTCTGAATAGAAAAATTGCAAATTCTCTTTTACTCACAATTATCTAATACCCTAATTACATCATTATGGTAATTTTATAATTGGACCAAGGGGTTTTATTTATAACACTTCATACATCTTTTTTTCTTTTATATCTACTGATGTGGGCCTTCAGAGAACATCCTGGATCATAGGCAAAGCTAAGTGTATAGGCAGCGGCAGTTGACCTCTCTTAATTTTTTAAAATTTTATGTATATAATATTAAATTTTAATATTATATTCTCATTCCTCAAAATTTTGAACCCATTAGAGCCAAATATATACATAATTAGATTATATAGTTTTTTAAATTTATTTGATATTTTAATCTAAACCCAATAAATCTACATACATGTATATATTATGTATATAATTTTCACAAAAAACTTTATTTTTATTTTTTCCTCAAAATATCCTTTTTTTTTTCTCTCATAAGTAATTACCTCCTTCTCCCCCATCCTTTTTTTTCCCAAAAAGTTGACCAATAATTGTGAGAGAGAGAAAGGTGAGATTTTTTTTTTCCTCCTTCTTTCTTCTTTTACATATTTTTGAAAGTAAATGTATATGTTAAACATAAAATTGGAATGTGCTATTTAATTTTCTTTATAACATCTAAGTTTTATTAAATTAAAAAGTATTTCCTAAAATTAAGAAGACAAAAGTTATTGATTTTTTAGTCAAAATATATAAAGACAAATGATTAAAAGTGAAACATTACACATATTTATTAAATTATTAGTATTTTTTTATTTAATTCATTTTTAATATTGGGCCATTTAATATTAATGTTGTAAATTTTAATTTATTGTTTATGCTGCATTTATTTAATGTCTAATTGTAAATTGATAATATTCTTGGTTATTTTTAATTGGAGTTCTTGTTATATTAAAACATGATTTATGATAAGTAAATTTGTAAATTTTTTAAATTTTGAATAAGAAATAAAATTTTTTTCTAAAGAAAAAATTGTTATCAGATAAATTATTTTTATGCAGAGCTGATAAATTTAATTTATAATGATAATAAATTAAACTTAATTTAAAAATTATTATCAAATTAAAAAAAAACGAATTAAAATTTTAGCTTAATAACTAATATAAAATACGAAGGACATCTTATTTACGCAAGAGATCACCTGGCTCTGGCTCCACCAGTGCCCTGGTGGAGGAGCATGACCAGTACGAATCAATTGGACTAGATGATTTCTTGAGGAAACAGCGAGAAATCAGGATTACAAGCATCCGGAGAGTGTTCAAAGCATCACCATCGGCTCAATGATCTATTGAAAGAGGTAAAATTTCTCTCTACTCTGCTCTGATTCAATCGGAGGTGCCATGGGTTCCTTCGAAGATCCTTCTTGATTTATTATGTCTGTTTCGGCATAAAATTTTAAGCACCATTCTGCTATGGTTTTTATTTTTTGGGGAAAATTTTTGAGTAAGGTTCTGGGCATTCAGTCAGGTTTGATTTCGGTTTTGAGAACGAATTTAGTTAAGGTTTGGGCTTGTTCTTTGCTAGGATACCCTGGCTCTGTGAAGGAAATTTGATCTATAATTAGGATCCGAACTGATTTGGTATTGCATTTTCAATTTGGGAGTGCCCTGTTTGGTTTTTTGCGTGACTCTTTGGAAAAATAGTTCTGATGCATCTCTTGGTAATGTTTTCTTTTCCTCCTATTTGGTTTTCGCATAGTTTCTCTTGCTGCCAATTCACGTCTGAACATAGTTACAAGGGATTGAATATTGTGTCGGAGCTGAACTATAAAATGTTTAGGAGAGAGAGTGTATTTTGGTCCAAATTAGATGTTGGAGAGATAAAAATATATATATATATGCGGTTGACTGTTGACTTCATACTTTTTGTATAACATGAATTCAATTTAATCAATTTTTTTTTTCTTTTGGTTGACTCACAAAAATAATTGATCTCAAAATGAATAAAATTGAGAATTCCATTGTATACCATTTTTTCAGAGACAAGAGTCAAGTAGGTAACACTTTTCAAGGAAATTTAGTCAATAAAAGAGGAATACCTTTTTAGTAAGCAATGCCTACATGTACAAAAAATAAACAAAAGTTTTATTGATTCTCAGTGTGCCTTAGAGCGAATGTGTTGCTTGGGTATAAGTACCCTCTTCTGATTGTAAGATACTTTCATTAATGATTGTATTCCTTTTTTTCAGTTTTTGTTTTCTTTAAAAAAAAAACAAATTGATGTGTATCAGTGTACTTGCTCTTTTAATCTGGCACTTTCAGATCTTCTATTACTAATAGACAAATCTTAAGGGAAAGATAGCCAAGGACAATTGGTTCTATTATAAATATTTGGTCTATGTTTTGATCTAATTCAATGGCAGGGAATGGACAAAACCACAAGTTTTCATGGATTGGATACTTTGCTTAAGTTGAAATTATGGAGGGTGGTAGGCACAATCCATTTTATCATAGCATTGAGTTTCTGAATATTGTTGAGATGGTTGTTGGCTTTAGTTCTTCCCAAAGAGATGAGTTCATTGCTCTCAATTCTTTAATGCCCTATTAACCTTGCATTTTCCTTTCAAGTTGGTGTTGATTATCAAATTGACATGATAATATTTTATTATGACAAAATATGGAGGGTGGCTTGAAAGATTTTGATAATCGTATATTTTTAAGAAGTAAATTCCAAAAATGAAGCGTTTTTATAGGAAAATGCATAAGGAAAATCTCATTAATCTATTAAACATGCTTTATATCATAGAATCCTTATCTTGAAAGTACATTATCTGACATAAGAGTCCTTATATAAACTATTGAACAAGGCCCATGTACTGTACAAGGTTGAATAGAAGATTCCTCTTTACATAACTGATATTGGAGGTTGTGTTTTCCGTCCAGATGATTGTTTATTACCAGTAGAAGTCAAATTATATGAAAGTCTTGTCTTTCTGAATTTCAAAGGGTATAGATGCTGAATCCGTATCTCATTGGTCATCCTTGAATCAAGTTTAGGTTAAGTATATGTCCTAGTGGCTTGCTGACAAAGGACGTTCGATATTTTCAGTTTATAATATTATATCTGATAATTTTTCCAGCAGTTCAACAATCTGATAGAATGAGTAATATTATGGATTCAAGCCTACAATTTCTTTCTCCAAATTTATAATTTTCTGTTAGCATTGGACACTGTTGTCCAGTTTCAGTTGTTATTTCTTCTCACTATTATGTTTCCAATTTTTCTTTTCAAAATTGTTGGCATATCATGCAGGTGTAGTGTATATAACATTGTAAGGTAATGGTTCATTGTAACGTTTGCATTCTATATTCTTTTTTATGTTAATCAACTGTTAAAATCTGTAGGTATTGTTGCTGCATTGAAGGCTGCTGGTATCGTTAAAATTAATGCAGATTGGTTCCTGTTAGTATATAAATTGCATTGCTTGTCATTTAATATAAATAATTGAGAATTTTATATTGTGCTGTCACTGTTGGCATGGTGACTTGATTTGTTTAAAGGAGACTTCAATTATATGATATAACATGGGAAACCTATCTATGAAACAAAAAAATTCAGGTAAAACAAAACCAACTTTCAAAATGAAAATAGAGGAAAAAGATGTGGTTCACATATATCATATTGTGCTGCTGGTTACTACTTAATGATTACTACTCTTCTATTCAACTTCTTTTGTTGGTGAACATACTCTTGTATTCAATGGCTTTTGTTTACTACTTAATGGTTTTACTCTTGAATCATTGACTTTGTTTTTCATTTTACTTATATAGAATTAGAATAGTTCCACTTTTGACCCCTCCACTTAATGGGTGGAAACAAAGAAGCTAGTATATATAGTGATGGTTCAAAACTGATTGGACTGCGATTCTCAAATTGTTCATAATGTATCATAGTTTTTCAAATATTATAATGTTTGTTCTTGACTATCAAGTTTACTCAGTCTGGGTTCAGTCTCACACTTGTAAGCCTCTCCATAAATTTACTCAGTCTGTGAATACTGGACTATTGGTGAGTAAACCTTATTCAGGTCTTTAATATAATTCAAAAATCGTAAGTGGCTGGCTTTATTGTATATGTCCTTATCAACTTGGTTTTGGTCTATTCCTTTGTATATATCATCACACAATTTGCACCAGCAGCAGCTGGATCTGGTATTCCTGAAACTAAGGGTTATTTTGAACGGTAAGATGAACATTACAAGTTCTTCTGCATGTGTTCCTCCAGCTTCTCTAAAAGTCTCATATATGTTAGGAGTTCTGATTCTTATTTATGCGCAGGAGTTGATATTCATTGCATCCTTCTATTCAGAACCTTGATTGGAAAGATGTGATGAATTGCATTGTTGAAGTGCGATTTTCCTTGTGCTTTTTCTACAGCCACGGTCTCAACCTAAACTATATGTTTTACGGTATTGGTGTCTTTAAATTTTGTTCAACCTAAAACAAATCATGCTTACTAACGGATGCTTTGATCAATTAGTGCTTCCCAAGTTTATTTGACATTTAACTTGGAAAAAATTGCTGGTCAAATAATTTTATTATTGCTTGTACCTTATTTGTCTCATTTTATTTGTGTTCCTTGCTATGCTCTGCATACTAACCTAACTCTTCCTATTAAACAGACTCATGGACGTTGAATTCATGGACCTTTTGAATTTGCTTGAAATATATTTCTCTACTCAAGCATTTTCTTCCAATCATGAACCCAGGTATGTTCCTTACTAAGAGGCTGCCATTTTTTATTATATGTGTATTTTTAAGGATTGATTTCTTAAAGGAAAAAAGTTATTGATGTCTCAAAAAACTGGGATTGGTAATTCTAAGAACTAAAAAAAGAAAAAAGTAGAAAAAGAAATGTGAATACTGGCCTTGATTGATTTGAATCAATCAAGAAATGTAACCTTACAATCCCTTCTGTACAAAAAGTAAGTATTCCAATGTATTAATCAGTAATTGAATGTCACGTATGATTTATTGGCTTATTACATAATAATTTTGATATTTTATTATTAACTCAATGTATTAATATACATTAATTATTTGTAGTTAAGAATAAATTGATAGGCACTGTTTACTTAAAAAGAAAAAAACTTATGACCAGTTCACTTTGATATTAGATGTGATTATAGTAGTAAAGAGGATAGAAGTACCTAGGAAGAAGTATTATTTTAGAATAATTTTGACATGCAGATCATGCTTAGCCATCATACCCATTTTTTGTTATTATAGGGTTCACCTGTACTTTGTGTCCCATAAATCCATTTTATTTTGCAGATCTGACGAAAATCTCATGTCCCAAGATATTTAATGCCTTTTATTATTTAGTGAGATATACATGATTTACTTCTTTTATCTTCAACTCGTGCATAAGGTAGTTAGAAAATGATTTGATGTTGTAGTAGTGTTTTTTATTTTGAGATGTTTAGTTGAACATTATGCATAATAGCTGATAATTTTGTAATATTGACAATTTTTATTTTTTTATTTTTAATTAATGTATTGATTGAATATTTTTTGACAATTATTTTAAATATATTTGATAATTTAGCAATGATTGATAATGTGAAAAAATGATTGTGTGTGTAGTATAATCAAGTAGACATCTAATATACATATATATATATATATATATATATATGTGTGCGCGCGCGCGCGCGCGCACAGTCAAAAATTAAATAACTTGTCATTGGCTGCAGTTATTCAAAACTGCTGGTGATTTATGCTAAGCTGCTGCACCAGTCCAGCAGTAGGGAAAAAAACCACTGTAAAAGCCTCTCAACGGGTGTAACGGGGGTGGTGAATCAACTGTCCCTAGATTCATTCAAAGACGGTTAAATAAAATCGAAAAAAAGAAAAAGACTTTTTTCTTTGGAGTGGTGTGTATCGTATAAAATAATATTATTTTATATTTAATAATAGATTATATAATATTAAATATGATAAAAATTAATTTTTTGACAAAAATACTATTTATATAAAGACATAGTATATTTATTCAAAATTATTATATTATATTAGTTTTTAAAGAAATAGAAGTCTTTTATCATTGAAAAAAAAAGAAAGAGAAAATTAAAATCCCAAAAAAAAATTATGAGAGAGAGAACACGAGTGAATAAAGTTAAACTTATGAGTTTGGACATATTGGAAAAGAAAAAGTAGACTCCTCGTACAGATTTATAATGTAAATTTATAGAAATTTATTTTGATTTTTTTGGGTAAAAATGTTCCTATGTCAATAGATAGTTATTGGAATATAAAATAATATTATACATTATAAGTAAAAAATTATTCAAATGCAATTACAATCATACTATTTCAAAAGAAATTTATTCATATTATATAATACTCAACATTAAAATTTCAATAAAGATCATACATAAATAATCATTTATTATAAACAAAACTCAAACACACAAATAAAAATTCAACAAAAATCTTTAAAAGTTTAATTATTATCACCTCCATCTTCTTCACTATCATCGTCAAAGTTGTCATAGTTATAATACACCATAGGGTATACACATTTCGTGTGTGTATATATATATATATATATATATAATATCAGAATATAAATTGAGTACACTAAAAAAGTTACTTAAAATACATTATAAAATTAAATTAAAGTAGATACAACTAAATGAATCTCAAATTTAGCAAAATGAATTTATTCTTGTCTCTAATTAAGTCGCATATGTACACATTAAAGTCTCAACTTATCCTTTTATCTCTAGCTGTGTGGCATCTATATTATACATTAAAATCCTAATAAATTATTCTCCTTTTCAGAGACTATAAATTTACCACCCAAATTCCAAGATGCACAATAATAAGTGAAGTATGGTACGTGGCTCAATAAGTTTGACCCACTCAACAACTCCTAAGAGAAGTTCAACTCTTTCTATCCAAACAAGTTACAACCCGTTCAACAAGTTCAACTTAGTTAACAACTGCCTAGGGAAGTTCAACTTTTCCTATCCAAACAAGTTCAAATCTTCACGTCTACTGCCCATGGAGCTTTTGACTCATCCTTCCTGCCCATTTAGGTTTGACTTTTCAACACATTCAACTTTTTTTTTTGGGTACAAAGGGGGCAAAAGCCCAAAACAAAACAAAGGAGAGACTAAGAAAAGATAAAGCGAGACATGACTACTTCGCGGTTATCCTCATTGAGGATGGGACTGAGCTCCATAGGTGTAGTATGGAGTTTTTGGCAACTAAGAAGATGATCCTGAGCCCAATTAATAAGCCAATCAACACTATGATTCGCTTCCCGATAACAATGTATGAGGGTCATCATCCAAGGCTTATCTAGGATACTGTGGATTTCTTCCACTATAATGAAGCAGGGGTGCATTCTTCCACACCCATTCTCAATAAGGGAGATTGCGGCGCGGGAATCAGAGTTAATGATTAACTTCTTGATGCTAAGGTCTAAGGCTATTCGAAGCCCCCAAAGAATGCCCTAAAGTTCAGCATGTGTAATGGTGCCAAAATCTAGGTTACAGATGAAACCTGACTTCCAACACCCAAGGTTATCTGTAATAATCCTTCCGCAAGTTGTTGCACCAGTAGCTGATCGAGAGCCATCAATATTCAATTTGTATCAGTCTTGATGAGGAGGTTCCCATCGGATAAAGCTCTCTTCCCTTCCGGTTCGAAGCTTTGTTTGGCATGTGCCTAGGAGCACATCGGAGTTGGTTAGCCAGAAGGCCTTATGGATAATGCTAGTATTGCTTTTTGAAGTTTCTGAGAAAACTTGATTGCAACGGGAGGTCTACAAACACCAACAAGTGCATGCAAAGATCTTCCTCCAAGGTAGGTTATTATGAGAATGTTTCCCAAGCTTATTTCAGTAGTTCCACTCCAACCACTCTTGTCGTGGGAGAGAAAGAAATCTAATCCAGTACTTTTCATCTACCAAGTATTTTCAAATGTACTAGGCTCTATTACAGTCTCTCATACAATGGAGGGAGGTTTCGGTCTCATCACAGCTAAAGGAGATCTCATTACCTCCCCCTAGGCCTCTTTTTGTTCTCAGATCACATGTAAGAAGTCTATCACAAGTTAGTAACCAAAGGAAAGGTCTAATCTTTTCTGGAACAGGCCACTTCTAAACATTTTGCCAAACTTTTTGACGGCAATCCTGATCACCTGTAGTCATCATGCGGTATGCAGATCTGATCGAGAAGCAACCATTGTGTTCTCTTCTCCATATCACTACATCTTGCCTAGAGTGGAGGGTAGGGGGAACAATGTTAGCTATGACTTTCTGAACCAATGGAGGGAGAGATCTATTAATATTCTCCCAGTCCCAATCCCCAGAGGGGGACAAGTAGTCTTTGACAGTGACTTGAGAATGTTCCATAGGAGTATTTGTGTGAACATAATAAGCCAATTCGTGTTCTAGAGGGGTCCATAGATCATGCCAAAATCTTACCTGAGTACAATCGCCAATGCTCCATCTCAGCCCTCTGGAGAAGGTTTCCCAAACCTTTTTAATTCCCTTCCATAAGTTTGAGGCTCTAGGGATTTTCTGAACATGGGAAATTATTTGAGACCCACATCTATACTTACTTCTAATAAGTTGGACCTATAGGGCATCCTTTTTCTGAATGAGATCCCAACAAATCTTCATAAGAAAGGCTTTATTCTGGTTTCGGAGATTTTTAATGCCTAAACCTCCATGGTACTTCGGTTTGCACACTTCGTTCCAAGCCACTAAATTAATCTTTCTCTCATTTTTAGTAAACCCCCAAAGGAAATTACGACTGGTCTTCTCTAGTTCATCACAAACATTCATATGGAGATATAAGGTTTGCATAGAGTAGGCAAGAAGGGCTGACAAAACAGCCTGAATAAGAGTATTTTGTCCTGCCAAATTAAGAAGTTTGCTTTTCCAACCAAAGAGCCTTTTGTTAACATTTTCAAAGATATGGCTGAAAGTGGTGCGAGAAACTCTCTTGTGAATGAGAGGAATGCCCAAGTATTTGCTAAGGTCACTAGTCAAACCAACCCCTAGAGTGTTACTCATTTGTGAAAATCTAGTAAAGTAGATGTTTTTGGAGCAGCATAATTTAGCTTTAGCCAGGTTTATACGTTGGCTAGAGACTTTACAAAAGATATCAAAACATCGCTTTATGTTATCAATTTGATCTAAAGTAACTTCTGCAAAGAGGAACAAGTCATCTGCAAAGAACAAGTGCGTGATATGGGGCTATTCCTTGTCAGTTTAACAGGATGCCAAAGCTTGTTCTCAAAAGCCCAGTTAATACCATGTCCAAGTCTCTCCATACAAAGAGTGAAGATATAGGGGGATAGGGGATTTCCCTGTCTAATCCCTCTGGACATTTTAAAAGATTCTAATAGCCTTCCATTCCAAAGGACTTGCATACTGCAGGTAGAAACACAAGCCATAATAAGTACCACATAGTTTATATTTAGCCCAATCATTGATAAGGTCTTTTCCAGAAAAACCCAATCAAGACGGTCATAAGCCTTCTCAAGGTTTACTTTGATTGCCACGTAGCCTTTGTTCCCTCTCTTCTGTCTCATAGAGTGGGTAATCTCTTGAGCTATGATAATATTGTCCCTGCTTTGGCGACCTGGGATGAAGCTACTTTGGTTAAACCCAATTAGCTTATTGAGGGACCCTTTCAATCTATTTGCAATAATTTTTGTCACAATCTTAAAGATCACATTGCAAAGAGAGATGGGTCTAAATTTCTTAATAGTCTGTGATTTTTTTGTTTTGGGAATGAGCACGATGTGAGTTTAGTTAACTGACCCAATAGTGCTTGGCTCCAAAAAGACCTTTTTAACAAAGCTGCACACTGAAGAACCAACAGTATGCCATTGACTTTTGAAAAAGATGCCTTGCAAACCATCAGGGCCTGGAGCCTTGTAAGATCCTATACTGAAAGCTATTTTTTAATTTCTCTATCTGTGACCTCACAATGGATAAGCTCAAGCTCCTGACTGCTTAAGGTAGGAAATCCATTGGGAATGGAGAGGTTATAACCAATCTCATCATCTTTTGTGTAGAGATCCTTGAAGAATTTGGTTGCCAAGTTTTTCAACGCTACTGGTTCTTAGATCTAGACCCCAGAGTCATCTTTAAGCATTTCAATCCTATTTTTCCTTCTCCTTACAATGGTTGAGGTGTGAAAAAATTATGTTACGATCCCCAAAGGCAAGCCAATTGCATCTCGATTTTTGGAACCAAATTAGCTCTTCCTAAAAAAGGAGTTTCTCATAATCTCCCCAACGAGTGCTTCTCAGCTTAATTAAAAAAGGGTTATGGCCTTGGTTCAAACTTTGATCAATTCCTTGGATTCGATTAAAAATCTTTTTTTTTTTTGTGTAAGATAAGCTGCCCATAGAGTGAGACCTCTAATCCGTAACTTCCTGTGTAAAGGTGACTAGATTCTCCACCCAATTGTTACTTCTCCAGGCTTGATTCATAACCCTGCTAAAGGAGTCTTCTAAGAGCCAGGCTGCATGAAATCTAAAAAGTTCCTTTTTCTGAGTTTGCAAATTATCTCGGTGGAAGTTGATTTTGACCAGCCTGTGATCAGAGCCATAAGATAGTCCATGGTGGACAGAAGAGTCAGAAAAGTAGTGAATCCAATCCAAATTACCGAAGACCCAATCAATTCATTCCTTTACCTCCCCTCTCTCCCAAGTAAATTTAAGTCTAATAAAGTCAAGGTACATTAATTGAGCAGAGTTTATACAATCATTGAAACATTGTATATCATACCAATTATGTCTATTGCTTCTACATTTGTCGCTTGTGTTCAGATAAGTATTGAAATCCCCAAAGACAATCCATGGCCCTTGAATATTTGAAGCAATCTTAATAATTTCTACCCATAGCGCCTTTTTTCTGCTTGGGTGTGGGTCCCTATAAACCCCAATAAGGGCAAAGATTCTTCCAGTAGAGATAGCTTCCACGTTGCAGTGAAGGAGCTGCTCATGGGAACTAATATAATTAACCGAGTATACCTCTTGGTTCCACATTAGCCAAATGCCTCCTACAAACCTAGTGGCCTCCACCCAAATCCAGTTAGTGAATCCTAGTTTTCTCATAATTCTATCAACCTTCCAACCACTCATTCTAGGCTCAACTAACCATAACATAGCCAGAGAATTGGCCTTGGTTATGTCATGAATACGAAAGGGAAATGTCTTCGAGGCAGCTCTTCTACAATTCCAAAAACCAAAATTCATTTTGAACACTGGAAAAAGGGAGAAAGCCAGACAGCTTATAATCAGTTTAGATTGAAACCGGAGATGCTACTCATCTCAAGCAGCTTCGAGGGGTCTGAGTCAAGCAACTGCCTTTGCAGTAGGTTGATTGATCTGGTTACCTCCATCTCGTCAGGTGGCTTCTCCTTGATCATCCCTTGGCCTATATGGTCTTCTGGGCCAGTGTTTATTTTCAGTTACCTCCATTCAACTTCTTTTAGTTGAAGTTTCTACTTGCCAAACAGACTAGGGAGTTTACGATTTTAAAAAAAAGAAAAAGCAAAAATACTCTATTACAGGCATGATAAAACTCGCAGACTCGCCATAAAAAATGCGATTTCACTACACATTTATGATTTTAATCAAGTTCACATTGCGTTTGTAACTTTAATTTTGGGTGGGAGTTAACTAGAAATTGACACCTGAGATCATGGAAACATGCAATTTCATGTGATAAATCACGAGTTTAACACTCTAGTGAGTAGAATTACACATAGTATCTAATAGGGCTACACATGATATTGGTGGCCTAATTAGCCCAATCTCATCCGGTTATAGCAAACTAGGCCAAACAACAAGATATATGGGTATATTGAGTTAAGCCACATAATCAGGTTAAACCAACCATGTTGGCTAATTTAACCTAATTTAATTTGGTTCTATTAATTTCAAAAAATATTATTTAATTAGAATTTATGTAAAAATTTTATTTCTTTTATGTCTTATTTTATAATTTTTATCAAAAAAAAAAAAAAGAAAATGACACAACTAGTCTTACTGATTTGGTACTAAATCAAATCAAGCTAGATATAAGTTTAAAAAAAGTAATTCAATGCAAAATAGACTAGGTCAAAACCTAACTCAACCTAACCCATGAATATTCGTATGAGTAAGGGTTGGAATGAGAAAGCTTTTATAAAATCTTATATATTAAAATTTAATTAGACCTAATTTCACCCTTTAAGACCTAATTAGGTTATAATAATTTCAGTTATATATTATTTTGATATATAAGTTTATATAATATTTTATTTACACTAAATAACTAATAAATTCATAATATATTATATTAATTTATATTATCCAACTTAATAGAATGTACTAAAAAGAGTTCTTAGTCCTTTCTTTAAATTTATGTCATTTACTTACTTTGCCTCAACTCCCAAGCTATCAGCATGTCACAAATCACCGTAACCTGCCCTTGGATGGGATACGATTGAGGTGGTCCATTGCGGACTGTTCTCTATTATTCAATAAACATTGTGCTACAAGCTAACCCAGTGTGTGATAAGTGGATAATTGGATTTTTTCTTAAAGCATTATATTATGTATTCAAAAAATACTTAATCATTCAATTCGTGAACAAAATACATATATAACAGAACCATATAAGATGAAATTACCAAATGAAGGGCTCATATACGTAGTTTCTATAATTGCACAAAATAAACAACAGATCCCAGAATAATTGCTCCCCGGCCTACCCTGGTGGTAGTATACATAAAGACTTCGTTATTACAACTTTATTACTATAATTTAGGGACACATTATGTGCAATATATATACTCTATTCCCTTCATGCTTACTGCGGCTGCACCACTGTAATTGTTATCTACAATTACATCTTCAGAATGAACCATGGCTTCTGCTAAGATTCACATCTACAGGTTGAGAAGCAGGCGATGATCCCACTGTACATTTGTTAACGATAAAGCAGTAGCTGCAATATGCTTTGAACTCAGCCCTGCCACTTCAATCTGATCTGTCTGAGATCCATGGTCTATGTATCTGTCAGGTAGTGTCATGGCCCTCCACTGCACCAACCATATAAACTCAGGCTTAATACTCCACATGCTCAATCTATTTATCTATATCTAACTCGGACATGATATAAATACCGTGACACAACAAAATATACAATGTTATGCCATAACTTTGGTAAACATCTTATAATTGTGCTTCATATATCTATATATAGAAGGATAATAGAAAAGAGAAATTAAGGTTGTAGATGAGATGATACCTTAAGATTTCCATCAAGCAATCCATTTAGGCCAAGGAAATGGGAAACATGAGAACCAAATCCTCCAATAGATCCCTCTTCAACAGTGATAAGAATTTCATGCTCTCTAGCTAGTTCCCTCAGCAGATCTCCATCCAGAGGCTTACAAAATCGCGCATCAGCTACAGTTGTTGAGATCCCCAAAGATTCAAGAAGCTTCGATGCTTGCATACAGCTTTGGACCATTGTTCCATAACCAACAAGAGCCACCCTGCTTCCTTCCTTTAATAATCTTCCTTTCCCAACCTATACATTTCAAGTAGTCTCGGTTAGCTATTAATTTGGATCACTAGTTCATTGGTCTAAGTCTAACCACTGCGTCAATCCGAGTCAATTCGGTTCAATTATAAAATCAATCTAATTATTAAACTTTGTTCATAGTCGGTTTACTAAGTCACTGATTGAACTAGCCGGACAGCGGGTGATAAGTTAGAAAGTACCTCTAATGGTGTGCCTTTGTTGTTTGGTGGAAGAGTGGATCCTATGCCATTTCCTCTTGGGTACCTAAAGCAACTAGGTCTGTCATCTATGGCTGCAGCTGTGGCTACCATGTGCATGAGCTCGGTTTCATCTGAAGGAGCCATAACCACCATGTTTGGCAAGCAAGCCATGAACGTTGTGTCAAAGGCTCCGCAGTGAGTCGGACCATCAGCACCCACAAGGCCAGCTCTGTCTATTGCAAATCTCACAGGAAGTCTTTGAAGGTCCACATCATGTGCTACCTGATCGTAGCCTCTTTGTAGGAAAGAAGAGTAGATAGCGCAAAAGGGCTTAAGGCCTTCAGCAGCTAGGCCGGCAGCGAAGGTAACAGCGTGTTGCTCTGCTATTCCAACATCAAAACATCTTTCAGGGAAGCGCTTTTGAAAGAAGTTAAGCCCTGTGCCTCCTCCCATGGCGGCGTGGATGGCGACGATTCCGTCATCAGCCTCAGCCTCTGCTATCAGTGACTCTGCAAAGTACTGCGTGTAAGAAAGCCTACTTGTTTTGGACTTCAGCTGCTTCCCTGACTTGGGATCAAACTTAACAACACCTGCATATGAAACACGACCCCTTAAGCTGTATATGTGGTCATATCATATTTAGTGTATGTAAAATGCTCATAACAATTTCAGAAATGAAAATGGGTGGTAGTAATAGTACCGTGCATCTTGTCAGGAGCAACTTCAGCTGGGCGATAGCCTTTTCCTTTCTCTGTGATGGCATGAACGAGAACAGGTCCCACAGGTGGCAGGGCCTTCAGCTTTTTCAGAATGTGTACAAGGTCTTCCACGTTATGGCCATCAACAGGACCAATATAGTACAGCCCAAGCTCTTCAAACAAACACGCACCAGACCCACCCACCATCCCTCTCATATACGTATCCAATTTTGCAGCAACATCATGTGCGTGGCTTCCCATTTGCTTCGTGATCCCCTGTGTCCATTGACAAAATTCAGTCTGTAAGCTTTTAGGCTCGGGCTTAGGCCCAAAGACCAAAAATGGGTTGACACTTGAGAGGCTTACCTTGGCAGCCTCACGTAACTGACGGAACTTTCTACTAGTTTGAAGCCTGGTTAGGGCTCTGCTTAGGGCCCCAACGGGAGGAACTGGGCCATCGATGGTTGCTGTAGGAAGAGAAACTTGTTCATTGTCGTTTAAGATGATAATAAGGTTGGTGTTGAGAAAACCAGCATTGTTCATGGCCTCGTACGCTTGTCCTGCTGTGAGGGCTCCATCACCTATCACCGCAATCACATGGTTGTCCTTTCCCACCAAGTCTCTTGCCAACGCCATCCCTGGTAGCCGCACAAAAGCTGGTTAGGCATCATAAAAACAAGAAGAAGCAATGGGCCTCTAAATTGCAAGACTCTGAGTTGGGGTCCAAGGCCGTATGGTATCAGACTTGAAAATTAATACTACCCACAAACTTGCATTCACGAGCACCAATTGTGCATGTGATTCCATTCGCTTCGACTCACTTTTTTTCCCGGACACAGTTTCAACTGGAGCCACCTAAAATATGCACTCTGAAGAAGGCTTGTATTTGGTATACTAATGTGCCAAAAATGTTTAGATATATCCAATTATTTAAATATATAGGAGAAAAATTCTACTTTGATCTCTAGCCGATAGGTTGATTTTTAATTTGGTCTTCTATAAATAATTTTATTTAATTTAGTCCTTCGATAATTAAAATATTTATAACTTACTCTTCTATTTCATCGTCAAAAATTTGATGTAAAACTGAATAGCAGTTTGTTAGCTTGAATAGTGTTTTTCGCTCTTTCCATCTGCTAAATTTGTCACCCATAACGTTCAAAAAAGAAGATTGTTAGTTTGCGATTAAATTTTAGATGAAAATAAAATAGAGGGACAAAGTTGCTAGCATTTTAATAATTGAAAGATTAAATAGAGAGATAGTTTATAGAGGATCAAACCAAAAACTTGCCTATATATTATGGACCAAATAAAATTCTTCTCAAGACATAGAACACTCATATATATATATATATAGAGAGAGAGAGAGAGAGAGAGAGAGAGAGAGAGAGGTGTGTGTATAACATACATTTTGAGGAAATTACATTAACCTTTCATAAAGATTTGATTAAATTGCACTCTGCTCTCTCTAACATTTGATATATATTGCAACACCCTCACTTTTTTTTCCTTTTATTAATAAAATTAACTTTCTATGCAATATATATTTTTTTAAAAAAATTACCTAACTATATTTATTCTCATATTAAGAATAAAATAATAATCTTATATTAAAATTCATAATCAGTTTAGCTAACTTTATTATTATATTAAGAACTAAATCACAATCTTATATTATGCAAAAAAGGAAAATTAATTTCTTTGATAAAAAATAAATAAGAGAAGTATTTATGATATATCAAATGTCAAGAGAGTTTAGTATAATTTTTAAAACAAAATAATATCAAGTGCAATTTGACAAAATTCATAAAAGATTAGCATAATTCTCTCTCGCTCTCCCTCCCTCTCTCTCTCTCTCTCATTCACATACACATCCATTTTCGGAATTTTTTAATTTAGTATAAGATATTATAATATCTAAAATATAACAGAAATATAAATTAGTATGTCACAGCTTCTAACATTACTCATTATATATATTGTGTTACTAAATTCATTATGTAAGGATATTAAGAGCGGAAAGCGTGGAAAAACAAGAAAGAAAAAATGGGGATAGTATAAGATACCTAAGCCAGCTGAAATGCTAGTAGAGCTATGACCAGCTCCGAAGGCATCATGTACACTCTCATCCCTCTTTGGGAACCCTGCAAGTCCACTCGTCTGTCGGATCGTATGCATTCTCCGTCTTCTTCCTGTTAGTATTTTATGACCATAGCTCTGCATGCATCAGTCCACCCAATTTCTTAAATCTATGAAAATTCTATATACTCTGAAATTAAATTCCACATATTGATGGTTTCTTTTTTTAACTACCTGATGACCAACGTCCCATATGATCTTGTCTACAGGAGTGTTGAACACATGGTGAAGTGCTACCGTTAACTCTGTCACCCCCAGGCTTGCACTTAGATGCCCTCCTGTCTTTGACACTGTATACACTATCTCCTCTCGCAGTTCATCTGCCAGAGCTTCCAGTTCCTGCATTTCATATGTTTCCAAACCAGAGCGTCTTTAGTAGATGTCTATTTTATGACAAGTAGGAATCGAAGTAAAAACTTTTGGTTAATGCAGCTCGAGTTTGCAAAGTTTGAATTACTTGCTTAATTACCTGAATGGATAGATTCTTCATGTGAATGGGGTGGTTAATTGTGTCCAAGATTGGGGTGAATGGCTTCTCTCCTGAGAAATTCAGAGGTCTCGGGAACTGTAGATTCTGTCTGGTTCCTTGGAATTTCTTCACCTTCGTGCTCTCCTCCTTACCAGCATTATCTTCTTGTTGAGCAGATATCACTCCGTTGATCTGAAAAAGGAAGATCAAGTGCCAAAAAAAAGGTCAAAATCACAAACAGACTCCACAGATTTTTGTCTTTGTTCTTCAAGACATGAATATTGATCATACCCTTTGAGAGATGGAAGCAGAAACATGGGTCTGTAGATTTGAAATGCTTGAAAAGCAGTTGTTATGATCATGAGAATAGAAAAGGGGAAGGAAACAGGTTTGAAGAACAGAGGAAGCCATTGTTTTGCAGAAGAAAATCTGATGTTATGTTGTGTTTAGGAGAGAAAAGTAGCTACACTCTCGGGTTGAAAGACATGAAGGTGGGAGAGAAGAGGATTTATAGGGAAATTGTTTAATACAAGAAAATTGGAGGTCTATAACCTAACTACATTAGCTTGCTTCGTCATTCTATTTAGTGAGTAGTGACAATTTTGTGGTTGTTAAGACTATGAGGCTACGAAAGCTATATAACCTATGCGTATTATAAATTTGCTGACATAATAAAGATGGAAAATACCTGGCCAAGGAAAAAAAAGTTGGAATATACTTGAATTGACGCTAAAGTGAATAACAGATTCTTAAAATGAAATATTCAAAATACTTTTAGTTAAAATTTAAATTATTTAAATTATCTAATTATACTTTTATAAATATAAACTAGTAATTATATTATTAAATAATAAAATAGCAGAAATATTTTCTTCTCTCGTCGTACATATGAACTCTTGTCTTGATTCAAGTTTGTAGTTTGTAATCCAAATCGAATTTGAACTAGAATGACTTGTGTTTACTTGGTGATTTTCTCCAATGTTTTACATGGGTGTTATAAACGTCGCGAGTCGACTTGACTTTTAATACAATTAAATTTGTTCATTTAAATAAAACAAGCATGAATTTTAAATAAATAAAAAAATTGTAATGAAGCTCAACTCCTTTAAAAAACCAGTTGAGCCTAAACAGTGCTATAAATAAAATATATATTTAAATGCACAAATAAATATTAAACTACACAAGATATTATGAAATCTTATACTATATATGTATATGTGTTGTGAAATTTGTATAATTATACACTACAAAAAAAAAGGGTGTTTAGCAATAGATGTTTAACTACGGTTATAAAAATTGTGATAAATCCTCGATTTAACCATGATTATAATAACCATAGTTAAGTTATAGGTTTAACCATGTTTTTAACAAAATTGTGATTCCACATGGTTTTATCCATAGTTATTAGTAATAGTGGTTAAACTCAAATCTAACCATGATTATTATAGAACTTTAGTTAAGTCTGTGTTTAACCATAGCTACTAATTGTGGTTAACTTTGGCCTAACCATGATTTTGTTTAACTATGGATAAACGTCATAGCTTAACCATGATTGAAAGAAATTGTGGTTAAGCTTGGTTTAACCATGGTTAAAGATCATGATTAAGGTGGTCTTAACTATAGTTTTATAATAACCATAGTTAAAATAACTTTTAAAATTACAACCCCCTCATTCCAAGTTGTGTTGATAAAAGTTGTTGTTCCTCTCATCAGTGACATTCAAAGCTTCGACAAAAGCCATTGTTCCTTTACCATCTATGCCATTGTTCCTCAGACAAAAGCTAACAATAGGTCCCTGTTGATCAAAGCTTGGTTGTTTACTACATGAAGCTCGTATGCTATACTGCCATTGTCATTCAAAGCATTCGATGCTCTATTGAATCCATCTCCCAACCAAATTTAAAAATGATTCGTTTATTCTCTCCTCTGGTGGCTAAGGTTGATCTTTCGCCTAATTTCTTACTAGTTCTACTGATTGTTTCTATCTAAATCTTTGCTTGCTATCAAAGATTAAGTATAATAGAGATTGATCGAACCATAACACCACAGGCTAAATTGGGTTAAGCTAGATGATAAATCTCATTTTTCTTTCTCTATTTCTTTAGGCCAAATGAAACATATCATTTGACATTTATTGCATATTATTAGCAGTGATAAAAATATATGTTAATATAACTTCAATTTCTTTTCAATCTTAGGGTTTTTTAATTCTTATGGGATTTTTTTTTCCACAACTAAAGATGGTAACAATAAGAAATACTACATTTGTTGAAGTTAGGCATTGTGTGTGTATGTGTAAGTGTGAGTGAGTGAGTGTGTGTATATCTTTTGATATATATATCAGCCTCAAGGTTATCATATGAAAATCTTTGGTTCATAAGAATTCTTGTCCAACACTTCATGCGGCATTTGAATTTGTCTAGTCTAATAACATATTAGATATAGTAAGTCATTTATTTTGTTTCTTATACCCTTCTTTATTAAGTGGGATATTCTATAACATCTATGCTCTGCCTACCCTAATGCTCTATATTTTAATTGATCCAATGGGTAACATGGTTTCATTTTTCATATAGATATAGTTAAGAAAAACAATAGTTCATCCATTAAATGTACTTGTAATTTTTCCACCACCCCACCCCTTGCTAACCATTATATTTTTAATGGAGCATGTTGTTATTTAGAAATACATTTTATATAAGCACATTTAGAAAAGATTAGAGAGTAGACAAAAGTTAGAAAGCTCTATCAATAATCTTTCTTGTTATTGGCATTGTTGGTTATTATGAAATATCAATTAATGTCTTATTACATTAACATCTTAGTTAACATTAAAAGTTCAAAATTACAATATAAACACCTCAAGTTTTATTATATAAACTACTCTTTTTCATTATTTGTATAATTTCCGATCATGGAGTACTTGGAAATCCTTTCATCTATCCTCTTCTTTATCACATCCTTTTGCTTGCTTCTTCCAATGTTGGAATCAGATCCTAAGAAATTCACAAAAAACTTACCTTAAGACCACCAAAATTGTGCATAACCCCAATAATCATTTTCATCTTTTTGGCCATAAATATTAATTGAATATCCTTAGTCTTTATTTCAATCATTTGCTTTCGTGAGCCAATTAGTTTGTGTGTAACATTCCACAAGCAATGATTTCTCCACTTGACTTCAACATTTGTTTCTTTGCTAGAAAATTTTGAGTTTTTTTAATTAATTTTCATTTGCTAATAAATAGTACAAATATTATTTTTTTAATAAAACAATTGGTCTAGTTGATTCTCCCCAATTAAAATGGGGAAACATGCGAAGGAGTTATGATAATTGTTGTGATTAGTGTTATAAGAGAGAAATGAAGACCTTAAGTTTTATAGTAAGAAAAATGAAGTTGTAGATTCATATATTTGAAAATTTACAAATGGGAAGAAAGGAGTAGCAACACTTATTGTTTGCTCTTGCCTTCTCTCCAAGTCCCTTTCTCTTTCTATGGTATCTTTTTCATTTATGGGATGATGGCATCTTTTATTTTGAAGTTACATCATTCATAGAGAAAGGTTCCGCATAAGATTTACACAAATTAAATTAAGCATAAAAAATAGAAGATAATCCTACCATATAATCCACATCCATATCCCATTCATGTTGAAAGAGGTTGGAAGAGACTTCTGAGTTTTGCTACATCAAAGTGCTAAATTTGTGCATATAATCATTTATTTTTGTTGTCTTTTCATTTTCTTTTCAAATTAGCAAGTCATATTTTCTTAAATTTATTAATTACTATGTCATACTTACTTGGAATTAAGATTTCTTGATTGGATTTTAAAGTTGTGTATTAGGTTACATCTAAGTCAAGATCCTTGTGATAAACTTCTTTATTTGTCTTTATCTAGTAATTATTTGTGTAAGATGCTCCAGTTGGGATAAAAATTCTCATTCATCATGAAGGTATTGGTTTGCAAATTAAGGATGCTCATATGTAGTTTTGAATCAATATAGATAAATATAATGTTGAAAGCATTTACAATAGTCCATGGACATGCATTCTCAATTTCCATAAGTGAACTTGCAATTGATTATTTAACTGTATAACATGCAAAAATAATAATCTAGGTCTATCTTATTAGGCCCAACCCAAGTTTCTTAGTATCACTTTGCACCAGAGAGTTTATTCAGTGGAATAGAATTTAAGAAAGATACCTAGTGACCTCTTTAGTAACACAAAGCAATTCTATAGTAACTAACACTAAATTGACTCTGTTATTATGCTTGGGTTATCAAATTCAATGAAGTGATAAGATCACCAAAAGTTAGAACATTTATAACATTAATATAATTATTTAGTGGTTGTTCTCTTTTTTCCTTTGTTTATTTGAAAAAAAAAAACCGTCTTATTGTTTTTTAAATTATAGGAACACACACACACCCCCTAGTAAGTCAATTCTTTTTTAAATACTAAATAATGAGCAATCTTTTTTTAGTTTTAGAAATGCATAGGTCTTAAATTGTTAAGCTCTAGAATATCCGTGAATATTTAGATGAACTGAATACATCCATAAACTCTGCATTTGCTAATAAAAGTATTAAGGGTAGAATAATATTCCCATATCTTCTATGTCAGTTGAAGAAATGATAGATTAAAAAAGATGTAGGTGACCACTTAATTCTTAAATCATTCCTAAAAGGGTATACTTTTTAGTATAGATATAAGAAAAGACTTAGACATAAACCTCCTGTAGAGCTTTAGTCAAGGCCATAAATGAGAGAAGAACATATTTGTAAGGATGATTTTGTGTAGGACATGGTTTATAATGCATATAGGATTCATGAAAATGAAAGTGTGGATGAGATTTAGGCTTAAAATTTCCTTATCAAACCAAAGGATAAATGATTACATGAAAAGGTTTTGTGAGTTATTTAGTGATGGTTAACAGAATTTGTACGAAGGAGGTGAGAAGTACTCAAAATTATCTTTTTTAGTGAAATTGTATCATATCAAGTTTTATGTTAAATGAGTGACAAGGTTATATCAATGATATTAGAGTTGTTGCTGATACTTTTGAACATGCAAATATTTCACTTCCTTTTTATGATGCCAAGAAAACCATCAATAAATTAGGTTTCAACTATACTAAAATTCATATATGTATAAATGATTGCATGCTATATTAAGGGGAGGATAAAAATAAAGACGCGTGTAAAAAGTGCAACACATGTAGATGGAAACTATAGATTATAAGTGAAAAGAAAAAAAAAAGCCAACAAAAATACTCGAGTATTTTCCATTAAAGCCATAGTTGTAAAAACTATTTATGTTCTCTAAGATAGCTAAGCATATAAGATGGTATGCCATTGATAAAAACAATGATGGTATGATTAGGCACCTAAAGGACTTCGACACTTAGAAGAGATTAGACATAATGAATCTTTAATTTACTTTAGATTCTTGTAATTTATGTCTTGGGTTGTCCACTAATGGTTTTAATCCGTTTGGCACTTTGAGTACATGTTATAGTATATAACCAGTGGTTCTTATGCCTTACAATCTTCTTCCTTAAATGTGTATGAAATAAAGCTCATTTCTCCTTTCAATGATAATTTCAAGAAGGTGAGTACTGAAGAATGATATAGATGTCTATCTAGAACCACTAAAAAAAGGGTTAATAGATTTATAGAATGTGGGCAGGTATTAAATTTGGTGTTCACTACACAACTACATTATTCAAATTTCATTATATATGTCATATAGGGAATTTAGAAATCATGTTAAAAGACAATTAAAAAGTCATATATGGTCTTCAATTGAGATATATGAGATAGATAAAAGGATTCATAAAGAGTTTGTCAATTAGTTTTCTTGTTGTATAAGTATATGTATATCTTTTATTGAGCTTCCTTTGATAAACATGTTAGTACTTAAATGTCATTCGATTTTTCTTAATTTCATATAAGAAATGATGTCAACAGATCCCATTCAATCAATAAGAAGTTTGTTGCCTTAGGTCCATTTGATAAGGCAAATTGATATACTACTTACAACATCAATGTATTCAAATTTGAACGTTAGAACAAGACCAAAGGTTAAAGACTTAAAATAGTAAAGTCTTCAGGACTTTTGAGAAAACAAATTATGTAAGTAGTAGTGATAACAACATGCATTTCGACAATGTGTCATATTATGAAAAAGTGATAGATATCATTAAATTAAGTTATTATGGTTGATTTGTGGTAACCTTGTTCAAATATGTGTGGGCCAACATGACTAATACAAGAAGCATTAAAATTGATGAACTGGGATTTTTGTCTATTAATTTTTCATGTTTGATACATCACAGTGGCAATAAAGATGACGAGCCATGCATTTAAGCCTTAGAAGTGAAGATGACAATGATATATGGAAGATAAGCTAGACAAAGATTGGAGTATGGCTGTGCACCTAAAGCTACATGACTTATATGATATATGTGAAGATGATAATGATATTATTCATAAGAGCAAGCCTTATCCACCTTAACAATTGGAAATATTATTCTTAGACTTGGAAGTACATTTTATGCTTGTTTAAGTCATACAATTTTTTAGTTTTTTGTTTGCTTCAATTTGATTAGATATATACATGTATGCCTTTTGTTATATATAATTGTACATTATTTTTTAAGTTTTTTTAACCTATATTTCATTTTATTTGTCTTTACCAACAAGAATCTTAAAGATAAAAAAGTTTTTAAAGAAGGCTAAATCAATTAATACTCTAGAAGTGGTGAACCCAACACCATGAGTCCTATACCAAGTGGTCTGATCAATTATGGTGGAGATCTAAGTTACCTGGTGCCAAATGATCCACCATTTCCATCCATGTTGCCCGACCTAGATGTCTAAGGAACTTAGCCAAAGTATGATGTCAATGACTTACTTGCAAAGAATAACTAGGAACAAGCCAAACAACATGCATAGTCTGAATAATAACAATGAAAATGAAATTGGTTGGTTGAAGTTATTAGTAAGTAAAATGGCGAGCATATTGTTACTAATTTGTTTATTTCTAATTTAAGAACTAAACAAAAAATATCCATAGATGAGGAAGGTAACTTGAGGTTCATGCAAATGACAATGCATAATACTTGGTCACTTCCTAAAGGGCATAGGGTTAAAAGTAGATTTCAATAAGGAGATCCAACCGATTGAATAAGGAAGTGGCTTGCTTTGAGTTTTTTTTTTTTTTGGGTATAGGTGGGACTAACTTCACATTATTTTCATTCATTTACTATGATTAGAGGATTATTCCATAAAAGTGCAAGGATGAGGTTTTAAGACTCATATACAGATAAGAACACATTGATTATTCATTTCTCTTAACACCTTGATTTCATATTTTTACTAACAATTGTATTGTATCTTAAATCTTGGATTTAATGTTGAGGCTATGCATAAAAGGAGTATATATTAGATACTAGGCAATAGGTGTAGATAGAGATGATATAAATTATATAAAATTGATAGGACTCACACCAAGGTGCATATGATTTAAGATGTCTCAAAGGGCATTGATAGAGATCATTGGCCAATTTTTGTTACCCATTGTTTTCAAGAGAAGACTCAGATAATTACACTTATTTTCCTAAGGTACCAATTACTAGATGATTTTATTAATTTATTTGTCAATAATAGGAAATTACAAAGAATAATAAACAAAATAAAAGGAACTTAACTATGCCTCATACAAGTGACTCTAAAAGCTTTGCACAAAAAAAGGCTAAAATGATGAGTTCACTTTGGCAAATACTATCATTTGAGTTCTAAATGCAATTTAAGACACGTGATATATGTCTTTAAGCATGTAAGAAGCTAAGTGTAACAATCCAGTCACTCATGGAGATGTGTAGACTACAATCCATAAACATCCTAAAGGATCTTACATCAACTATAAAGTTAAAAGGATCAGTGCAAGTATTTGAATTATGTGAGTGTTGACTACTATTGAAAGGCTTTATTCTTCACATGATTTATTGCTTTATATTTGAATTTGTCAGAATAAATTTCTTAGTTTTAAGTTGAGGACTTGTCATCTTAAAAATTTCAAACTATGATTCATTGATTAAGGCATTAGAAACCCAAAAGCACTATGGTCAAGTCTAAGGAATGGGCTTAGATGCTTCTTCATCCTAAGTGTTTGGATGTCGAGCTCATGGAAGATTATCATTTGGGCCTTCTTATACAACATTGCAAAATAAGTTCACTCAACTTAAAACACAAATAGTGAAAAGAGAAAAATAGCAAAGTCAAGCAGAGGCTAAAAGAGAAGAATGGCAATGCCAAATAGAAGTAGTTATGGCTTTTCTCCTTTGAAATTTTCACAACCTATTACCATCAGAGCTTGCAACCATATGAGCTCGAGGAGTAAATTTGTAAACTTCCTAGTTGAATTATATGAAGAATAGTTTTATTTTATTTATTTTTTGTTTTTAATTTATTACTAATAATAATTTTGTTTTGATTTTTAAGTATTAAATAATCAGGATAGTAAACACCAACCTACTGAGGATAGCCATTCCCTATAGAAAAGAATTTTATTATTCTGTAGCTAGTAGTTGTTTTATTGTTACTAGTTGTAATCATGCTAAGATTAGTATAATTTGTAATTGTGAATTTTGTTATTCTATTTTGTACCTAAGCTCATCTTATTAATATGCAAGTTGTTGGCATTTTGATAAGAAATTCTATTTGCATTTAAATTTGTTATTTATTTTAGGTGAGGTAAGGTCTATAAAGAGAGAACATTGGATCTCACAAAGTACAACATATCTCAAGGTATATTCACTTGTATTTCTTTTCTATGGTTTGTAAAATTTTTTGATATCTTTTTTGTTGTTGTCTACATTAAGAGTTAGAAATCTATTTTTCAATTATAAGGATTGTTACAATGCAAATTGGAAGACTGAAGGTAATCAAGGAAATCTATTTTTTTAATTATACAGACTATTTTCACTATGATATTATGATATTTTGAAAATAGTAATTGGTGTTGGTTATAACTCTTGGAGATTTCTTTGCCATAATGGATTATATATAGTAAACTTTTGTTTTAGGTATAAGGATGACGGTTCTGAATTAAATGATTGGCCCTCTATTTAGAGTATGTGCCTTAAGATGGTAATACCACACATTTAAGCTCCCTTTATATGTTCCACCCAATTTTTGAGTGAGTACTATGCAATTAAAATTAGTCATCAATTTTCTAATTGTAAAGCATTTGTGTATGATATTAAGTGATTTTATAAACATTAGAAGTTGCTTAGCTATTTAGTGGTTTAATGAACACTAGAAAATGCTATAATTTTTTGTTATAAATTACTAAGTTGGTGTTTAATTTTCGGGTATGAAGTTTTGTATTGTGAGCTGAACTGTTTCTACTTTGTTGTTGGTTCTTGCCATTGAAATGTATAAAGAATCCTTTTTTCAAATTAAAATATTTGTGCTTTATAGTTTATGAGTTATAATATCTTTATTATGGTTGTAACACAACACTTTATATTATCTTGCAAGTTATCATGGCTACATTTATGCCTAAAAAGTTAAACACCTACCTTTGGCATTTGCAATCTATACACCAAAAGAAGCTAGTTCAATAACAAGAAATTAGTTCAAGAAGAAGAAGAAAATTGGTTGGGAATTGGTTGTTAAAAAATTAGTACATTGATTGTTTAGTTGCTAGTCTTTTTAAAAATTATTTAGTCAAAAATTAGCTTTGGTCTTCTTATAATTACTGTTATAGGTATGTAGAAAAAAGAAAATATAAAAAAGACAAGACAATAGTGTAATAGTTTAAACAAAAATTATTTTATAACAATTTCAAATCACCACCTTAAATATAGCCATAGTTAATATAACTATTGCTAAGCTATAGTCTAGTCATGGTTTATGTACTCATGGCTAGATTGTGGCTTAACTGTGATTTAACAACAATTTTTTAAACAATTAGATAAAACTGTAGTTTAAGCTCTTGCGATGAATGATTCAATGATTAATATAGAAACTGCTGCTAGAGGGTTTAGCGACAATTACAACTATTGCTAAAGCTACTAAAAAAACTATAACTAAAGCCACAATTTTTTGTAGTGATAGGTTTTAATGATGTATGTATTCCTGTATTTATCTATAATCTTTAATAAAATATATATGATTACTATATATTAAATTGTTTATAAGCTCAACAAATTGAACATTAAATTTCAAATTCAATTTGTTTAACGAAATAAATTTAATATATTGATTAAGCTTATTCATTTAATAAATGAGTTGAATTTAATCTAAACTTTTTGACAGGCTAAATTTAAATAATGTACAATTCATTTACAACTGGTTAAACTTTTACTTTTTAATCTTGTTGATCATTGCAATATGCAATTCAACTTTGTAGCGTTATTTTTTACATCAACGGGAGAGAGGGGGGGGGGGGGTGAGGGAGAGACAAAGTGATAATGTGATTTTGCCAAACTTGAAAGACCATTCCAAATCATTAGAGAATTAAAGTGGGAACTTTTATCTTTAGAGGGCTAAATTGAGAAAAAAGTAATTGTTTAGGGACTAAACCATTAATTTAATCTAAATATTTATATCACAAAAATAAAATCATTACTAAGATTAAAATTGAATTATGATACTAACAATTCTTTCATTTAATAATTAAATAGGTCTGTGTGTGTGTATGTGTCTGTGTGTGAATAACATTGATCATTTGTGTGTGTGTATGTGTGGGTGCGAGCGAATAATATCGACCATTTGTAAAATTTTCTTTCATTTTACCAACAAATAATTGATCACAACACACGCAGACTCCTCATTTCTTTTTCATGTTTTATTCCCATGCACTGATCCACATTCTCGCTCATCAATTTCAATATCTTATACATTATATGAAACAAATTTGTATTTTAAGGATTAACCACTTTTTTAAAATTATTAGAAGATTCATCTAGAAATTTATTCATTGAATAATTAAAAAAAAAGATGAACTATAAAACATCTTTTTCTAACAAACAATTATACAAGGAAAAAAAAAAAATCTTCTTGTGATGTAGGACAAATCATAGAACGAAAAGGTTGTCATTGTAATCTAAAATGACACTAGACTCAAAACCAATAGTCTAGGTTTCGGTTAAAGCGATTCTTAAATGAAGTGAAAGATAAGGTTCTGAATTATACATTGAGAAAATACAAAGAAACCACGCAATTTGATAATAAAAGCACAAGAGATTCAACACAATAAAAGGATTTTGTCTCACCATTATAGAGATCGTGCGTCTCACACTGCCACCTTTTGAAATTAGTGAAAGAGACACAACAGAACTTGATCACCTCAAGTATTTTAGGGGATGAAGTAAGAAGAGAAAAAGAAAGGAATAAGTATGATCTATATCTGTCATATAGGTTTCATATAATAAGTCTTATATATTATTATTTTTCTCACTTCACTTAAAATATTTTAGAGGATTTTTCTCCTACACAAAAAAATTAGGTCTTAATTCACTATTAAACAAATCTAATAAAAAATACAGAACTAGATTTTAAAAAAAGTACAAAAGCCTTTTAATTTTTTTGATTAATCATAGTTTAAGTTTTCTGAACAATATCAGAGAAAAGCTATATAAAAGATAACCTTAGAACATCTCTCTAGGCCTACGGTATGACACAACAAATAGCTTAATTCTGTGCTTAGCAAGCTGCTGCAAGTTCTAAGAATTATTCCATTAAGAACCAAATAAAAAATTGACTTTGGACTATCTTGATAATCTACCAGTTAGAAAATTCAAAATAAACTAGTCCATATGAAAGTAGTCATGTTCACCTTTCAAATGATTACTCGTTCATTAATTTTAAGCCTGGACTAAATCTTTAAATATTGAATCCAATAAATAAGTGGGGCTCCAATTTTCAAACAGCTGAACAAGCATATGTTCTGGACTTGAACCAATTCTTTTATTAAATGTTGTTCTCACTCAGATATTCCCGCATCAATTTGGATACCAGACATGATTGCAAAATCCCTTTTATCCCCCAAAAAAAAACAACATTCTTAAGCATCATATATATGAAGTATATATATGTAATCACTAGAATTTAATTTCAACAAGTTGATATGTAGATTCCACACACACACACACACACATAATCTTAACTATTATTTATATTAATTGCGCTATGATATTTAGGAATTTCTCTTTTAATTATCCCCACTTCAGTTCCCACTCTGTCTCAAATATCTTGGAAGTATGAAATAATGAATTTTTATGGAACGAATTAGTAGTGTAAAAATAAAAATAAAATGTAATGATATAAAATTAAATTTTTGGAAAAATTTATATTATTTAATTTTATTGTTGTGCAAAAATGTTGGTTTCGACAATAAGTCTAAAATCACGTCTTTTAGTCATACTGTTTTTTAACTATCAAATTTATATTATTCTTATACCTCCTTTTATATATGATTTTTTATTTAAAAATAATTATGTAACTTATTTTTTTTTTTATGTTAAATCAAAAACAAAAATTGGCGCGAAAGGAAGAGTCAAAGTATCTCTTTTTCTCTGTGTCTGTATCAACTTGCAATTATCTTTGGTATCAGTTATTGCAATGTGTTTGGTGGGATCTCCCTTCTCTATACTTCCTAGGTCAGTGAAAACAGTAAAGAAAAAAAATAAAAAAGAAAAGGAAGACCATCATTTTCTTCCGTTTTTGCAGAATCCGTTGTTAATGTACCGAAAAACCATATTTGGATGGAAAGTTACTATGCATATTGGAATCAAAATAAAAAAATCTCATTTGCCATTTTCATATGCGCTGGTCATTTGGCTGCTTCCATCTACATTCTGCAGCAGGTAAGACTAAAAATATATTTTAATGTTTTATTTTTTTAATTATTGATAAATGAAATTTTTTTAATTAAAAAAATAATAAAATATTTTATTATTTTATACCAAAAAATAAATATTCTAATACTTTTTATATTAAAAATATTATACTTATTTATATAATTTTTTTATTCATATATTATTTTTACTCTATCAAATATGATAATACGAAGATATATTAATTCTTTTTATATCACATCAATCATAATATTAAGTAATAAAACTTCATTTCATTCTTATATTTATTTTCTTTTCTGTTCCTTTAAAAATCATTTCACTCTATCAAATACAGTCTTGAGTCACAGTATCTTTTCAAAGGAGAATTTAAGGCTGATAATCTTGCCATGTACTGTGTATTATATGTTTGATCACATGTGAAATTTTGTTAAGTAAAAATAAATAAATAAATTTAACCTGAATATAGAAATGTTCGTGTCTAAGTCCAGTTCAAAAAATGAATATTTTTATATTAAAGTACAGTTCAAAATAAAAAATAAAAAATAGTATTTTTATAAATGATATTATAAAAAATAATAGACATTTTAAAACACCTGAGTATTTATATTATTTATACTTTCCCTCTCGGTATATTATATATATTATAATTTTAATTTTAAAATATTAAAGTAAAAATAATTCATCAAATTCGTCAACGCCCAACAACCTCCATCCCTTTCGCATATTAATTGTGGTTAGGCTTAGCGTTGCCAAACTTCAATTTCTACGCCTAATTAGGTCCAGTACAATGAACATTGTTAACTGCTCCGATAAGGTAAACCGAAGTGACAAGTTTCCAATTGGCCAATTAAGAATCACATCGTATAAATCCAACAGGCGTGCTTTGTAGTATTGTCAATTCATGCATGTTTTCTTGCTATGTAAAACCCTAAAATCTAATTAAAAGAAACTTTTAACTTTTTTTTTTTTAGCATGACGGAGACCTCTTAAAAGCAAGTTTATATATAATAAATTAATAATAAAATAATTCTACTTTAATCTGATATAAATTTTACTCAAACTGTAGATATAATTTGTACTTCATAAATTGATGCTTCTTATTCACTTCCATTAAAAATTCATAGACTGAAGTTGTTCACAAAACAAAAAAGAAACTAGTGCACGGATATGTACAATTTCTTAAATTTTGAAAATAATAAGATAATGACTAACAAGCTTACTCAGCCATTAATTACTAACCGTTTTCTAGCTTTTTATTTTTAAATATTAAGATAATTTAAAAGTGAGATAATGAGATAACTATTCTTTTAAATTTTTATCAGATTGATGTCATAGCTAGAGTATGACATTAAAATATTTTTTTTCAAAAAAAGTGTATATATCATTATTGATATAGATTAGTTTTTTTTTATACGATAAACAAAATTTAAACTCTAAGACACTAGAAAGACAAATTAAAAACCAAAGTAATATCTAAGGTGTCCTTGTTCTGATAGTAACTAAACATATCCTATAACTTAAAAAGATACAAATATGTATAAATAACAGATACGTTTTATTTATGATTTTTTTCCATTCAAATTTATTTATTAGAAATTACAAGAGCATTAAGAGGAGCATACAGACCCGCGAGCTCTTATTGAATGTAAAGGCTTGTTTTTTTTGGGGGGGCCAAAGTAATTGAAGGGTAATATATATATATATATATATATATATGAAACAAAAAAAAGAATAAAAGTGGTACATTAGAATATTCAACTCGTGGTTATCGACCTCCGTGTGTGCGTGTATATATATTTGTGTGTGTGTGCGTGTGGAGACAAAAATAATAATACTAAAATTGGAATTCTGCTGTAAAGGATAATGAAAGCAGATTGGGCAGTTTTGACTAATTGGTACATTAGAATATTCAACTCGTGGCTATCGCGGTATGGAACACGTGGCACGCGTGGCGCACGTGAGATGTAATCCACATCAATATAAACTCAATCGTGCACGAAGGGACGAACTGGAGCAACTACACTGAATACGAAAAGAAGACAGAAAGCCGTCAAAAGCACAGTAGCATATTTGGCTACGACACTAATTAATACACTTTCTATAAATTAGTTCAGGTATCACTTAATCAATTCTATTTGAAATTTGATTATATTATATTTAATATTAAAAAATTATATTCAGCTGTTCTTTAATTTTTTAAATAAAATTAATTTTTATATAATATATATTTTAGAAAATAAAATTATTTAGTTATTTTTACCATCATATTAAAAATAAAATTGTAATCCCATATTAAAATTTAACATTATTTTAATTATTTTTATTTTCATATCAAGAGTAAAATTATAATTTCATGTGATATAAAAAATTATTTTATGATAAAAGTTAAATTAAAAAATATTATTATATGTGTGTGTGTATCAAAATATTAAAAAATTAAATATAATTTTTGAATTAAAAAATATCAAATATAATCTTTTAAAAAATGTTAGCATAATGTACTCTAATTATTATATAAAAAAAGAATAGGCCATATCACAAGCATATGCATTTATTCTCATCTAATCTGGTTTGAGACTTCGTGACAGATCATGGTTCCATTCTGCATCGTGACAGATCATGCCTATTTCATTCATCACCGTCGGCGTTAATTAAAATAAAGGTAAAAATGTATATAGTTTTGATTTTTAAAATTTTTATTTAGGTTTTGATTTAATTTTAGAAATTTATTTTGAATTATTATCATTCTCAAAGTTTCATGAAATATTCAATCTCTTCATTTTTTTTTAACTTTAGTAATAATAGTATCCAATATAACTTGGTATGAGTTACCGGGTTAAATAAAAACATTGACATGAAAAATATTTAACTACTCAAATCCAAATCACACTGAAAAAAAAAAAACCATAAACTATCTAAGAGCTTTTGTTTTCGCAATGTAGTTTAGGAATTTTTTTTTCCAGTATAAATGAAATCTAAGTTGTCAAATATTAAATATTTTTTAAAAATTTGAGAATGATATATTGAATCAAAATAAAATCTGAGATTAAATTAAAACTTGAGTGAAATTTTCGATACTAAAATTATAATTTTTCCTTAAAACAGAAGTTTTATTATTAAATTATTTTTATTTAATTATACTCCAAATTATTTAAATTTATTTAATTATTAATTAAAATAATTCTTTTACTTAAATTATTAACATAACATATTTTGTTAATTTTATTTAGATCAATGATTCACTTTAATTATGTAAAAAACTAGTTACAAATTGCTTCTATATAATTATTACTTTATAATTACTTTAATTAATAATGTAAAGATAATTTTGTAATAATAAATTAAAAATAATCTAATTTTTTTGCCCAATTAAATATTGTTTTAGTTGAAATTACAGATATTAACTTGGTTTCTTAAGTAAACTAAAATTAACAAAAAAAAGAAATTAAAAAATATTTTATACAATAAATTATTATTTTTTTGTGAAACAGAAGTTTTTATTTTATGATCTTGCCACATGCTTTTATAGAAAAGGAGAGATTCTAAGATAATGAGAGATCTGAATTCTGATTTATATAATCGGAAAATTTGTTCAACGAATCCTGCCAGTAGTCTAGTGTTATCCAAAAAAAAAAGAAAAAAAATGATATTTAAAAATATAAATTTAAAAAAATTTACAATAAAATTTTTAAAAATTAAAATTACTCTTAAAAATTAAAATTACTACTAGATTTTAAGAGATTTACTATTAAGTTTTAAAAAAATTATTATTAAGTTTTGAAAAAGTGATATATAAATTTTATTAAACTTGAACCCTTAAATGCAATTTTTCCAAAAGAAAAAGCTATCATACAAAGTAATGTCTGATGTCTCAAACGCATCCCTACAATTCTATATTTATCTAACACTAAAATAGGATCATTCAATTAATCGGAATCTTTCTGCCCGCACGGATCTCATGCACAGTGATGTGTGTATCCTACTTGGGATGTTTAGATCTAATGGTTCAAATTTTATACATATTTTAATTTTAATTTTAATTTTTTATTTAAAAAAATACAAAACATATAATAAAAATAGTTTTATAAACTGTCAACTACCAAAAAAAATATTTCTTATTAAAAACAAAAAATAACTTATAAAGTTTGAACTGTGTAAATTTAATCTGCATGATCTAAATTAAAATGCGCACATCTTTCCAAATTCATAGAGAATCCAAATTTTCTTTCTACTGTTTGCAATGAAAATAAGATATAAAAATAACAACTTTTTGGTGCGTAAAAGTTATTAAGATAAAAAAGAAAATAAAAAGTAAAAAAAATTTAAAGATAGAAAATAATCATTTTATTTTTATTTTTTAAAAAAATAAAAAATTATTTAGGAATAATCAAATAATAATTATAAAAATATAATAAATATTAAACAAAATTTTACCTTTATCTTTTATTTTTCATAGACATTATTAAATAATTATAAAGGTAAAATAAACTTTTATCTTACGTTTCATCAAACCACAAAATTTTGTTTTACCTTTTTCTCGCCTTCATATATATAGCAAATGTCACATGGTTAGTTATTTTCTGGAGTGGCCTCAGAAAAAGGGACACGAATCTTTTACACATGCATATGTTTGATGTGTGTTTTTTATTTTAAAGATTAAAAGTTTCATTTGTAAAAAAAAATATATAATTATAATTAAGAGAATAAAATTTTAATTATAAAAGATTATACTTTAAAAATCTTAATTGTAAAAACAAAAAAATTTTATCATTAAACTTTTGAAATAATTTTAAAATTTATAATCTTTTCTAATAAATATTTTTAACTTATAATCATAAAATGTAATGTTTTTCAAAAAAAATTATTTATGAGAAGGCATTTCTTGAATAGTAGAACTAAATAAGAATAAGAGAAAAAATTGGGTAAATAAAAAAAATTTATAAATTTTATAATATAAAATATAATTTTTTAAATTAAAATTTTTAGTTTTGCACTTAAAATTGTTATCTCACAGATGACAGACATATACTTAACTGCATGGCCCAGCAGTCACAGAAAAAGTTGATGAGGAAAGAGAAGATGGAGTTTTTGTTTTTCTGTTTGTGGGGGAGTGTTCGAAAGTGGAAGTAATTCATCCTAGACGTTGTCTTAATACAAGTGCCCAAAAACAGGATAGGCAGTGAAATAAGACCTAATCGGCTTTCAATATAAAAAAATTCTGAATTGAGGCCCAAAGTTAAGGGCCACGACTTGGACTTTATTTTCCCACATACATATAATATAATTAAATAAATTTTATAATATTTTCGTGTTTAGAATTTTAAACCATTATAATTTTTTAAAAATTTATTTTTTATTTTTAAACTTAATATAATATAATTATTTATTCATATTTTCACTCAATCACTCGTTTATTTGAGCTAGTTTTAAATGACTCAATAATAATAATATTTAAATTAAACTTGAATCCAAATAAAGATGTTAAAAGTGTACTAGGCCTAAACCCACCAAGCCTTCTTTTTTCTCTTTAGGAAGCCCAACTCTAATGAAGTGAGGTATGATCTAGAACTTAGTTTTGTGGCAAACTTTTACGTCTAGCAAAATCATATGATAAGGACTTATATCAGTATGATTGTATTTGACAATTTTTTTAAAAAAAATACTTTTCATTGTCATATAATAAAATGGGCACACACGTGTGTACACGCACAAGTGCACACATACACGTGTATATATATATATATATATATATATGATTTTGCAATCAATATTATTTGAATAGATAAATAAATTTAAATATCTATTGTGGTTAAGTTCAATTAAATTTTTAATTTTTATTTAATTGAATATAGAAAAAAATCATAATAAATTTATAAAATGTGAATGTAACTATGTATGATTATGATCATGAATATAATTTTGTAACAAATGAGAGAATGAGTTGTTTTTATTTATGGAATAATTTTGATGAGCATCTGTTTAGTTCAGTTGCCAAAATAGTATGAATGAATAAATAATTAGTTTCAGTGTGAAGTGAAAATGAGAAATAAGAGTGAAAATTATTTAAAAGGTTAAGTAAAAATAGTTATAGTTATAGTTATGGTATTGAGGGTATTATTGTCTTTTAAAAAATAATTTTATGCTTTTGATTTTATGGAGAAGCACCATTTGCTTCTTCTTATAAGGAAAAAAAATTATTTCTACTACCATTCAAAAGCTTGGTCAAACATTTTATTTTCTCATAATAATTTTTTTTTGGGGAAAATTAAACAGCTTCTACCTTTAAAACCTAAGCCAAACAAGCTATCATATAGAGATAGGCAAAATACCCATATCATATAAGTAGCTGTTCCATATAAACCCTAGACCCTAATACCCATACCCTATAAGTACTTGTACAATTTTTTCACTTGGTTCAAATATGAGAATTTTTATGTATATTTTATAAGTTTGACTGTAGTAGTATGATCCCCATTCAATGGCATATTTATTTATTTATATTTTTCATATATATATATTATTCAATATAATATATTATACAAAATTCCATTTAAATAGTACTTTATGGGTTTTGAATCATATTAATAATTATTTAAGATATTTTATTCTTTGTTGTGATTTTATATAAGTAAATTTCATGGAAATGAGTTCCAACTTTGAAAAACTTATCCATTTAGAAATTTTGTGTAAATGAATCTAGGTTTCAATTTAAAAATTCAATAAGGACTAAAAAAAAATTTCACCTACTAATTTTAAGTTTAAAGATATAGGCTATAATACTCTTCCAAAAATCAGCCCTACATATAAATAATTCATGAAGCTCAATCACAAAGTATTTAGATCCTCTTTTATAAAGACACATTATTTCAGATAAAAAAGAGAATGGGTTATCTTCTTTAGAAAAAGGTTGATGTGAGAAAAAAAAAACCCATTTTAAAAAGGCTCATCATGTATGCAATCCACCTGGAATCTACTAATCAAGTGTGATCCACTATTTAAGTAAATCCCACACCTTATACCCCTCTCTTTCTAAAATTGACACTGCCAATTTCTTACAAAATTGAGAAGATCCAAATGCATTACACAATCAGATTAGATCAAGAAGATTTTCCTTTAACAAAAAATAATAGAAGCAAAGAAGAGTCAAAAACAAATAAAATGCCCAAGAAAAATGCAGCTCATGACAACCCAGAGTTCATTGTCTTTAGCAAAACAAAAAGAGAGAAAAAACATATACATGTCTATGAGAAATGAATACAAATCATCTTGCAAAGATATCATTCATGACGGATTAATGTGGAAGTCATACAAAATACATGTCAAGCTTCCGTCTACATCACCGCTCGGACCAAGCATCTCATCTATGAAGCTAACACGGTGCCATCTTCAGCCACCTCCAGATTTGAGTGTATTACTCAACCTACATAAAGAATAGCAAGCTCACAAATTAACATTGCACAAGATTAAAGCCAAAGGTTGCAACCGGAAAAGAAAAGAAAAGAAAGAGAGAGGCATTGCTATGCTATATGTGGTAGAATGGCAGCTTCCGAGAATCAGCGCATTAACCCGAGTGATAACTGTTTGAATGGATGCAGCCTTAAAAGAGTTGGAGATAAGCCACGAAAAAAAAAGTAAAAAAGAAAAAAAAGGAACTTAGGTTAAAGTCATTGCTACGTCTTCCCTGAGATGTGGATCTTCCAATACAACTTTATCCCCTGAAAACAAATCTTAGGTCCAACCTAATGCACAATGACCGCAAATCACATCCTATTCACAGAACTCAAGCATTCAACGGATGGAGAAGTGGGAAACAAATTCACCTAACAACCTGGAACCAATGAAGGAATTTCACTGTAGTTCCATGGCATGGACAAAAGATCGAAATATCAAAGGCATGAAGTTACATTGAGTAAAGTCCATTTGCTTAGTATATGCAAAAGTTCACCCTTCTTTGTCACTATTTTCAAACTAGGGGAATATTGGCAGGTCATGTCGAGGATCCTTATTTAAAAATTTGATAATGAAGAGCAGCCAATAAAGTACTAAGTAATCTGACCCTAGGCAAGGTAACTTACAAAACTAAGGTACAACCTACGAAGAACACAAGATTATGTCAAAAGACATGAAAGTTAATTCATAGGATTTCATTAATTGGATCAAACTATCAAGTTGACAATCTCATCTGTTCGTTATAATGAGGCAGACAGTAAAGAAATGACATTTAAATTACAGCACTCCCTTAAACACCTGCGCATCCAATGATCTTGTCTCAAGCTGAAATCGTCTATTAACATCACATAAATCTCAGTTCAGGCCTATATGTAATTCAGACTTCAGATGACACGCAACCAAAATCAACTATCTCCAAATACAGCATGAAGTACTATTACTAACCAACTAATACTTCATAAACATTTGCAAATAATCCATATAGTGTTACCTAAAAAGCATGCGTGTACGCATACACACAGACAAAAAATAAAATAAAAGCTAAGTATGCAGCCATGCTTTCTAGAACAGTGTAAGCTTACCCTCAGATTTTTTTTTTTTTGGAATGACCAATTCATGACAGCTAACAATATACCATTGGACAATGATGGAGACCAAGATAATATAGAATACCAAAGTCTCACAGCAAATAGTATAAGTTACTCAATGAGATACTTAAGTAAAACAATTCTCTTATCTCAATAGCTTTTGAAGAAAGGTTCCCTACCTTACTTAGGTGTCCATCAATCAGAACTGGTGGTCGGTAACCATGAAAAGGGCTACCTATTAATGGTTTTGACCAACAGAAGGTCAAGTGAAGTGCTACAAAATGTAGCTGCCAAAACCTTGACTTTCCAAGAACAGCCAATTGATGGAGACTAAGATAGTATGAGATAACAAAATCCCACATCAAGTATGGAACACTCAATGGGGCACTTAAGTAAGTTAGTTCTCCAACCTCAATAACTAGCTTCTGGGGAAGATTTTCCACCATGCTTGCATGCCCATCAAAAAGTAATCCTCAAAATCATATAATTACAACATGTTACCAAGCTACCTTAACTCCGTATAACAAAGCATTCCCAGAACAATGCATTTTAGTTTGTCAGCAGCATGGAAGTTCAGATTTGTAACCAAATTAGTGTTTCAATCTTATTTGACTCACCAGTCTAGGCCCTCAAAAAGTCCCTCGCCTTTTATGGCAGAAGTTTTAAATATAGCCCATTGGCGGTTTTTAATCTTGTGTAACTCTAGAGCCTCTGTCACTGCAGCATCATCAAGGGCACCAGGGAGATCCTGTATCAAAGCAAGAGATAAATTTAAAAGAAAATCAAAAAATCAATTCTTGAAATGTTATATGGGCAGAAGGTATATCAAAGTATCACTTCTGAATGTATGTATTTGTATTTATCATCAAGCACGAATTTGATATATTCTTTTGTATAATGTTATGTAGCAAAAACTTCCACCAAATTATCAGCTTCCTAAAAAATTCACAATGTCTTCTTTTTTCCCCCTTGACTATGAGAATCCTACAAATACTAATCAACTAACCTGTTTGTTGGCAAAAATGAGAACAACTGCACCTTTCACTTCTTCCTCCTGACGAAAAGTTTCAGCAAAAGTAATAAATATAATCAAATATTCTAATAGTATGAGAATTGCAATCATCAAAAGCAACATATCAGGCCATGTAATATCGGCAAAGGTAAACAGGAAACAAAATAAATCTATTCCAAGAGTAAACATCAAGTAAGGGGGAAAAAAACAGACAATATATTTAATACCAATCTGATATAACTTTCACAAATAAAGCATGCAAAGCAAGCACTAAAACAGATATATGAATTTTAAATAACTGAGAAATTGAAATTGATTATTGGGCATTAACCAGTATGCATATGACAGTTTCAAATTCCTTGGTTACACAAATACCTAATACATACTACAGAGATTGCTCAAGCACGCATTTTTATCACCAAGCCAAAGTTGCTCTTGAAATACTATTATTTATTAGTTAACTCAATCTTTCAACTTAGAGCCACCATTCGTATGTGACAGCTGCTAAATATAACAACTTAAACTTCAAACCTATAGTCTATATGCCAGAAGCAACCACCCTAGTTACATAGACCAGAATTGCAAATGGGCCATAATGCTAACAACTTTTACAACATCCCTCCTGCCTTCCAGAAAAAAAAAAAGGCCTAAAAATTATTATGCACCAGTTGTTTACCGATGATATCTTCACATTTAAGCTTCTGTTTTCTCATTATATTTATTTATAGATTATGAAGTAGACAAGGGTTCACATTGTATAACAGATTGTATATATGTGAAAACATTAACCATGAATAGCATACCTCCAGAATAGCATGAAACTCTTCCTTAGCTATCACAAGCCTGTCAGTGTCACTTGAATCAACAACATAGATAATTGCTTGAGTATTCGGAAAGTAACACCTCCAATATGGCCTAGGGATGAAAAACCAAAATAAGAAGCCGCGCCACTGATGATTCCAATTGAAAGTTTATTTTTAACAAATCAAGGGGCAAAGCAACATAGCCTACATATAAATTAATAGAAGAGAAGCTCATCTTTGATCACACATCTATTTAGATCACGTGGAGCCTAACTTGAATCATAGAGCAATTCTAGTTTATGTTAATACTTAATTATGTTTATTTTTACAATTTGCTGCTACCATAATTTAAACACAAGGTTTTCACAAAAGTTTGAGAAAATTCCAAACTATTGGGAACATGGATTGTGATATCAAAGTTTCTTCCTAGACCCAGTTCCTATATATAGTCATAAAAAATGTATTGATGTCCATAACCTACCACATCTTCTCATTATTTTTTTTTTCAATTATTTTTTATTCATTTAAAAAATATACATTGATTACTCACATTAATCAATTCATATAGCTCTGGCCCAAACAAATAATAATAATAATGGTAATAATAACTCATATAGCCAACCATGCAGGTATAAGCCTCAGTTCAGAAACATCAGATAATGAAATCATCAACCACATGAGACTCATTTATTAAATTAATGACACATAGTTGGTCCCAAGGCTCTTATATATTTCACCATTATGTTGCATAAGAACCAGATTCCTCTTTAAATAGTCATATCAACTGGCAATTAAGTAGAACAGCTACCTATGATTTTGTTCAAACCAAAGAAATAGTATGGTGTAACATATTATAGTGACAATTGTGGCAAAAATGTGAAACCCCACAAAATGTGACATGTTAACTAATGACAATTCACTCAAGTTTGACATACTCAAGTCTGAAAAACAAAATGCCTGTTAGTTCATCATGCCAAAATTTCTCAACGCTTACCCAACATTTTCTATTAAAAGGAAAAGAGGGGGGAATGGAAAGATACTACAAAAATATGATAGATCTCCTGTAAGCCCAATGAAGCAAAACTGAATCCAAAAGGCTTACCTAATACTTGTTTGCCCACCTGTTTCAAGAAAAGTATGCTATCAGAATAAGAAACAATTCCTCTAGTGTTAGAAAGACAGCAATTCTCATGAAATTGTAAGTTTATAACGAAAGTAAAGATGTCCTATAATTGGCTGAGTTGGGGTATTTATTTCCTACAAGAAATATAAAATAGGAAAGAATAAAAAAGACCAACATAAAACAAGACAAAATTGTTCCTAGGTTTTCTATATATTTTTAACCTATCTGAACTCCATCAACATTAAATGATAGCAGTAGACAAAAATACAATAGGCCAAAAGAAGACCAAATGTCATATCCTAATTTTTTTATGTGCTGTACTTATATTATCCAGCATTAATACTAGAAGAGTTTTAGTATTATATTTGTATTATAATACAAATGTCCGCTTGGCTCATGTGTGTTTGTATTATATTTAGTATGAGATAAGGAACATCATACAGGTGGTGTATGGTCAATGGGGCATAGCCTGAGAGTTTCATTGGCTTAATTCACTTGTCATCTATATTTCAAGATACATAGGTGAACATGTACTAATTTCTGATCACCACTGGGATAGACTCAAGATGCCAAGCGGACAATTATTCTCATAATATTATGCTATCAATCTATCATATATAGCCATACCTTCTGTTGGCTTAAAGTCTCCTTGTCATTGGTATTGCAAATCCAATGCAAACATATGCCATAGCCATATCAAGTACACAATTTGCTTAATTTAAGGCCTTACCTAAATCCCAGACTTGAAATTTAATGTTGTTATAATGCACTGTTTCAACATTAAACCCGATTGCTGCATCAAATAACCAAATAAATCAGTCATTTACTAACTATACATAAGGAAAATGTCTAAGAGCATAAATACCAATTATCCGCATTCTAACTTTTCATATCTTGGACGAAGAAATATGAGGATCAATATATTATACATCTCTGTTCGGAAGAATAATTTGGCTTTAAAAGAATGAGTTCCCAGATATTAAACAGGATAAAGAACCACAGTAAAATCAAATTTCAATATTAAAACGTCTGGTCTCTTCCTAAACGCTCTAGCTGGCAATCAATGTAGACAAATCAATTATTCAAAAAAAAAATTGAAAACTGCATGATTCGTACAAATCTAAAATGAGAGAGTACCAACTTGGAATCGTGGAGACAACTTCACCCATCTGAAGGCGATCTAAAAAGGTAGGGCATAAACAAACAACAAATTAATTACCAAAACAAAATTTTAATAAAGCAAACTTCAGTCAGGGTGGGCAAGCACAGAGTTCAGATGCATACAGAGAATTGTTGTTTTTCCTGCATTGTCAAGGCCAAGAACAAGGATTCGAGCTTCCTTGTTACCGAATAGGGAAGAAAACAATTTCGTAAACACCAAACCCATGTTCCGATTCCGCAGAAGGACGGGCAGAATGCTCTTACCACATGAATAACTTTCAAATCACAAAAGAATATGTAGTATAATTTTTTCGCCGAAAATCAGATCAGATCCCAAAGCAGAACCCTGAGGCTCCCTGCAAAACCACGAAGAGTAATCAATGTCACTATCACTGAACAGCGTATAAGGACAAGTCAGGGAGAATTCGCGTGCCTGGGAAAAAGGAGAGGGCCTGCGGTTGAATGCGAGAGGAGAAACTAGAAGGAAGATAGAAAGGCTGAGTCCGTCAAGCTTAGCTGTCTGAGAAAACCGAATCGAAGATGAAAAAAGAAACAGAAGCAACAGAATTAGAGGGAATCGAACCTGGATTGATCTGGACGGTTGAGAATTTTTTTTAATTTAAATTATTATTATTTTAAAATATAATAATTAAAAGATTTTTTTTATTTTTTATTTTTTATTTTTTTAAAAAATTAATAAAGATATCAACATATAAAAATTAAATAAATCAATTTTGAATCGTTTAAATTCAATTTGAACGATTTAGATTATAATAAACCAGAGATGAAGAGATGAAGAGGGAAAAGAAAAGTAAGAGATCCATCTTCAAGGAACCAGGCAGGATAATTATTCCCCAAGGCAGGATTTAGTCGCCCCTATTTGGGCCATGTGGTTTGGGCTGGGCTTGACCCAAATCCTATAAATAATTAAAAATATATTTTTATAAAAAAAATAATATCTTTTTTTATTGATTTGAATTATTTTTTGAAAATATATTTCAATTGAATAGAATAGAAAAAAATGAAGAAAAGTAAAATTTAAATTTAAATTTAGATTTAACTTTCTTTTTAAGAATATGCTTAGATTGAGAATAATAAACCATGGACAAAGTTTCAAGCTTCCGCCATCATAATATAATATAATGATCATTCATGATGTTGGGTTCTGATTTAGGGGACACCGTACGACTTATTTGCACATATTAATTTTGCAGAGGTTGTACTGTTATTTTACTCACAAATTAGTGAATATATATATATATATATATTTCAAAATATTTAATGAATTTTATGTTGACATTGTGATAAATGGAATGCAGCCTTCGATCTCTGAATAACCTGTTACTAATCACAATCATAATTTACGAAAATTAGCATTGCAATGTAAGAAGTACAAGGCCCTACACCTTCAAGCTCGTTTATACTATTTCAGTAAAAATACCGAAATTCAAATGTCCATGTATTTGCATGTTCCTGGACTGCGTTATCAGTGATTCAGCATGAACCATCATGTTGTTTAATTATATAGAACAAAGATGAAAATTGAGTAAAAACTAAAAGTATGTTTGGTATAATATTATAAAAGAAGGAGGAATGTCAAAAATGTATAAAATAAGTAACTAAAGATAGATGAGATAAAAATTTATTTTTATGCTCTTATTTTTTAAAAAATAATTTAAAAGTAGGAATGTAAGTATTCATTAACAAGTCAATAATTTTATAGAATTTTGTTATGGCCAGGGCATGTTACATCATTTTATGCTAGAAAGTTTATGTGCAGTGTGCACTTCACTGGAGAAAAGTGCAGGAGCACGCGGAGATTGGCCTTTATCACATTTTATTCCGAAGAAAAAGGAAGCAGCTATAACTTTTATTTCAATGTCATTGTATCCCTTGCTAGCAAAACCTATTATGCTGAGCTATTCCTAGCAAAAACGATTAGCAACATAGAAGTCACACATAGCTAGATGCTGCTTCCTACAGAACAGACTGAAGGATCATCTCTGCTAGCTCCTGCAAAACATTGCACAAAGACGCGTTGGAATCTATGCTAAGAGACGTAAATAAAGTTGTTGATTACAGTTAATACTATGAATAGGACAAATAAATTTAACGGCCAAATAGTTCCAAATTTAGAGGAAGGATAACAAAAATTCCAAATCTCTAGAAAGTTCCCTATCTTTATAGCACATAAGATCACCCTATAACACAAAAAGTACACCTAAATATTTGCATTACCTGTTTAGCAGAAGAAACCTTTGGTTCTCCCCATTCTTTGACTTTCTTCTCAAGCGTTTCAAAGTCAGCTTTACCGGCCTATTGCAACATGCATTACCATAAAATAAGCACAAGGAGCATTCAATAAAAAGGAGAGGTTGGAAGGAAGTTACCTCTATTTGAGCCCCAATTTCAGTGTCAAAACTCTGATATCGCTTGCGGACAAGCTCAGCCAGAGACCCATCCTTTGGTTTGACATAATGGAAAACATTTAGTTTCACTTACAGGATAAAACAAATAAAAGCGAAACTTCCACAATGACTAGTCCACGCCCCAGGAATCTATAACAGTAACAAGGGTCTACACTATATCACCTCAATTAGCTTGGCAGCATTCCGGAGGCCACGAGCCATGGTATCCATTCCAATAATATGGGCAATGAACAAGTCTTCAACATCTGTGCTCTCTCTCCGCCTAAAATATTGTTTTGTACAGAAATTGAGAAAGAAAATAAATAAGTGTGCTGCATAATTATATCAGATGTGTATAACCGCAAGCAAACTTTATAGTACCAAAAGAAACTACACTACTCACAGTTTTGCATCAAAGTTGAATCCACCTGGTGCAAGTCCCCCCTAGCAAAGGTAAAATAACCGACAAGAACCCAGAAAAATGAGATCGCATTTCTAATTACAAAGTGTATTGCATTTCATGACGCAAGTTAAGAGACATGTTTCATACATTTTTAATCACACTGAGCATAATCATTGTCGCCTCTCCAATATCTGTCAGAAACTGATCTGTGTCCCAACCTGTAGTATTGAGAACAGCTACGCATTACAACTTTCTATCTTGGGATATGTTAGCACAAAGTATAGGTTTCTATAGTCATATATACTATTTTATGAATTAAAAAAGAATTCACATACCAACTTGAGGATCACCACTATTTGCGTCAATATTTCCCAACAATCCATTGATTCTTGCAGTTTCAAGCTCATGATGACAGCTTTTATGTAGACAGGCATTAAAAGTTTACAGAAAAAGTCCACAGTTTCAGTAATGAATATCATACTGAAAATAACAAATACAATCAAGAACCTACTGTAATTGATAGTGTTTGATTCACCTGTGACCAGACAGGGTGGCATGGTTGCACTCTATGTTGAGTTTGAATTCCCCTACAGTAGAAAAAGGAATGAGATTGGGTTTCTCAACATAAGACATGAAGAATATTTTAATTATAATACAAGAGTCTCATGCAAGAAACCGCAGTTTTGTCAGCTTGGCTTCAGCAACAAGTCAGAACCACACCCTAGTAAAGTTGGATCTCTATTTATTTCCAACATGTATCAGCTAATAAACTGCTAGAATAAACTATCCCAGCTCTCTCAAAATAAGGCAAATTTGGTCATAAACTTGGCAGTAGTTGGGGGAAAAAAAATTCATACTCAAATATCATATTAAGGACAAACTACAAAGTACCACAAAGCTGCAGACAGGAGCATTTAGATCAGAGGTAATGAAATGTAGCAGCAAATGGTAAAGAAATAATATCTCTTCATTTAAGGACACACAGGAAGTTTTATCCTGTTGAAGAAGTTATAACATGCACTGTCTGTCAAAATGCAAAGCATACAAGTAAACAACAAATTTTTATCATGGAAAATTATTTGAGAAATCCAATTTTTGATTCTTGATAAGAAGCCAGTTAAATGAGGAGACAAGTGAAAATTACCTATAAGTCCATATTTTCGCAAGAAATTGGCAGTGGTTGCAGCATCCCAATCATACCTGAAGGAATACAAGGTTGTAATTTAGTTAAGATCTGTTCAACTCCTGATTGAATAGACAGGGAAGAAACATACTGGTGTTTCGTAGGTTCTTGCGGCTTGGGTTCAATCAGCAGTGTCCCTGAAATCAGATAAGGAAAAACAAACCTCATAAGGACAGTTATTCCATAAAAAAGAGAGAGATAGAAAGAAAACGAAAATCCAACAAAAGTTTAGTAACAGATGTAAAAAGGAAATGAATAGCTATAAAAATTTAATTTCTTGCTCACTGGATGATTAGCTGTGTTCCACTCTGCGTTCTACTGTTTAATGCTATACAATGGTCCAGCTACTTAATTACTAGTTGGAAATTTCTTTTTAAGAAAAAAGAAAAAGTTACCATTGAATCCAATCTTCTTTTTGTAAGCAACAGCAGCTTCAAGAAGCCTGGCCTGTAAGCAGATAAAGAAACAGACAACAAAGCGTAGCTTATTAGAGACAAACTATTGAATGCATGGCATAGCACCCATAAATTCCAAAAGCCTAAGCCAGAAAGTATGTCAGTTCGTTAGGCATGGACCACTAGGAATGGACAGAATCATTCATGCTTTTCAAGAGATTAAGCATCTGGTGGAGTCAATAAATTCTTTTTTTTTTTCTCAAAGACTTCATGCTTTGGTATTACATGAATTCTTTTTCCTTTTTACAACTTCCCTCATTATTACTATCATTATTTTCAGTTTAGCATTCACCTGACAATGTCTGAGTTCTTTATTTCAAATGAGATTTATTTTTACTTGAAGCAACTTTCTTTTTTTAATTTCTTGATAAATTGTTATTTTTCTGATCCAAGGAAAAAACAGTATAACCAAAGAAAGTAGTTTGCAGATAGTAATCGACACACCAGATGATTAAGCTCTCGTTCCATGTCCGTGTTCAAGAGAGATTGATAACCTTCACGGCCACCCCAAAAGACATAATTTTCTCCCCCCAAGTAATGTGTGACCTGCAATATGTATAAATCAGCACAATGAAAATTGGTTCCAAAATAACAAGGACACTCTAATGTTTGCACATACAGAAATGTACCTCCATCGCTTTCTTCACTTGAGCAGCAGCATATGCATACACTCCTAGTTCAGAGCTGTAAGGCAATCCATTTTGCGAGCCATGAGTCCAGGAATAAAAACCATATAAATCAGGCCATATATAAATTACCTAGTTGCAGCACCATGCATATAACGAGGATGCATGAACAACTGAGCTGTTCCCCATAAAACTTTCTTATTACTCTGTGTGGTCAAAGAAAATAGTTAATACGAGCATAAGGATGCTTCACAAAGGACTCATAAAATATACATATTTGAACATATTTTGTGGGGGAAAAAGTGTCTCCTACCCAAAAAACACAGGATTTGAACAAAATCAATACTGTATGAATTTTTGAGTAACAAGATAAAAACAATAGATGAGTTTACATCTTAATGTCCCGGTCATATCATATTTTCCTTCTCTTACATAGCACATGATATATAACTATCCCAAGAAATATCCTGTTTCTCATACCATCATCTTATAACACATTAGGGTGGAAATAGACACTTGTACTTGTATCATCCAACTAAAAACCATAATTGATCAACAATTCTTCAATTTCTGCATTCCCCTAGCTCCAAAACATTTTATATCTATTAATATATATGATCTTAGATACATTTGAATGACAAATGGTAATTCAAGTAATTTTGTACAATGATTTGAGCCTTGGTACCAGTTGTTAGGAAAGAGTTATCCTTCATCTAACAGCCAATGATGCATGTGGAATTTAATTAACATTAACTTGTTTGATGATGTCAAAAAATACCTCTTTCTGAAGTTCACTAGCAAGAGCCACCACTTCATCCAAGTTTGCATTAGCTTCCTGTGACAAGCACAACAAATCCAATGACCCAGAAAGCAGATTAAAATCTTAAATAAGATAGCAGACAGTTAATCTATGAAACAAATTCCACTGACTATGAGCACAGTTGGAGAATTCTATATTCAGGAACAGAAAATGGGATAGCATAAGCCATTGCCTGTGACAAGCCACATAGAGAATCATCAAAGGTTGACTCACCTCAAGAGTTTTTCCATCCGGGGCTATGTCCCTGTCATGGAAGCACCACCAATCCACTCCGAGCTTGTTTAGGAACTCAAAGTTAGCTCTCACTGTGTGTATGAAGAGAAATTAATCTCTTACCAGATATAAATATTCGAATACGAAGCAAATCATATTGAGAATCATATATTAACGTACTTCTTCTTTTAGCCATATTTAATGAATTGGTACCATCTTCCCAGGGCCAGTACTTGGTAGGTGCACCGAATGGGTCACCACCTGTTCCACGGAATGTATGCCAAAATGCGACACTAAATCTGAACCAATCCTGCCATTCCAAAAAGGAAATTCAGTCAGAAGCCAATAGCTGGAGGATGATCAAAGTATTAATTAAAATAACAACTTGGAGCAGAAATAAAAACCAACCTTCATTTTCTTCCCAAGAATTTCCTCCTCTGCATTGTAATATTTAAATGAGAGTGGATTCTTGCTAGAGGGGCCCTGAAATTATATGCACAAATATATATACAAACAATATCTAATTGTGGATATATTTAAAACCATAAAGAGAAAGGAATGATTATCATTAAGATTTCCTCATATAATATTTTCATTAACAATATATGGAGAGACTAGTTCCGTTGAGGCCGATCAACCTCTACTTCACTTCCCCCTTTTCCCAGAAGGACAGCCAATTATAGTCTCTAGTGACATTTGAGAGGGGAAAAAAACTGGAGAATTAAATAAAATTACTATCACAGAAGATTAATCAATTATCATACTTGCGCAAAGGAAAGAAGCAAGCCATAAGTAAACTTACCTCATACCTAATTGTGGGAATACCAGGAAAAAATTCCCCTTCCCACCCATCTGAATCGCGACATTTATCAACATTCTCAGCAGGGCAAGTCTGTGGCGGTGCAGCAATCTACTTCCCAACAAACAAAAATTATATATACATAAAAAAAAATTATTAACAAGAAAAACATAAAGGGAGCTGTTTCATACCACTGCATAAGAAAAGACTTTCAAACAAAGAAGAAGCAATAATACTTTCCCAGCTTTCATCCTCATGGATTTATGCTAATAACTGCGCGATAAAAATATGCAAATTGAGAACAAAAATAAAAGAGACAGACATGATAAGGGCAATTCCAGAGTCGGTCATGGGATAATTAAATAAGAACAGAGAATCAAGGTTCCAAATTTTAACATAAGAAAAAGGAAAAGGAGAACGCTTTGATCGAAAAAGCAAACGAAGGATAGGAGGGAATGACTCACAGACTCCGATTTTGGTACGTAACAAACTCAGTTACTACTGCTACTTGTGATCCCCTAGTGATATAGAGAGAGCGCGAAAGAGAGAGAGAGATGGCAGGGTCTGCGCTCGTTATCCAATTAATTATAAATTTCCTAAATTTTGAAATTTTCGAATTACGACTATTTATTTATTAAATCTAATTTGGATAAAGATTAACAATAAAGATCGCGTATCATGGGATAACTTACGTATCAATTCTTGACAATTCCGAAGAAAAATTGTTATTTGACCGTATTACCCTTCTACTACTGTTGCTGCTGTCTTATTTTGTATGGCTAAATTATACAAATTTTGTTAAAAATTTTATCAAAATTATATAACTATTTTTATTGTTAAAATATATAAATTTTTTAAATAAAAAATTATCCCACACTTTTAGTTTAATTTAAATTTTTTTATGAAAATACTATTTATTAAATCTTTTTTAATTAAAAAAATTTAAATAAAAATGTTTTAGTCAAAAAATTATAAATTAAATTAAAATATAAATTAATTTTTTATTTTAATAAAAATTTGTGTATATTTTAAAAATAGATGGAAGTTTATTCTTTTTGTATATATATTTACTTTCTTTATTATTTATTCGTATGTCATAGAAATATCATTCTAAATTTATTATATAAGTATTTATTCTTGAAAAGTTATAGTAATCAACTCCAAAGGATAGTTGATTATGGAGACTTTTTAATTTTATTTTGATTAAATAATTTGTTAAATTATCTAATTACGGATATATGTTAAGTTAGATTAATTGTATATAATATAAATAAAGATAACTTAAGCAAACAGAATTTAAAAAATTCATAAGAAAAACATAAAAATATTATAATTTGGTGTGACGTGACTGGAAATGGATTATCTGCAATTAGATTGCCAACCACACCTCATGTTGGGGTGTTTTGAACCATTTGATTCACGTAGTAATTTTTAGTCTATCCAATCCTGTTCAGATAATATTTGGTGAAAAAAAAATTATAAAGAAATAAAAAATTTTAATTGTAAATGAAACTTTTAACTATAAACACTAAAATTTTTAACGTGAAAATTGTACTCTAAAATTTTTAACTACAAAGACAAAAAATTTTATTCAGAACAAATATATTTGTTATAAAAAAGTTTAAATTTTAAAATTATTTAATTGACATAACTAAAAAAAATTTCAATTAAAAATTTTTATTTTTATAGTTAAAATTTTTTATCTCTTTACAAAAAAATTTTTACATCAAATATCACCCAAACACGATCAAACAATCTAAAAATCACTACATGGATCGGATGGCTCAAAACACCCCAAAATGACGTCCAGTTGGCCAACTACAGACCGTCTATTTCCAATGTGACTATATATGGAAAAACCCTGCCACTGCATGTCACGTATTTGGCTTAAAATTTTGAGGAAAAATTAGGAATAGAAAAACACAACCCACTATTCCATCATTGATGACAAGTAATTTAGATCTTTTCATGTCTAGAGAGAGTGACACTGTTAGTTGAAGGTGCCACAGATAGGTTTCACTAAGATCTATTTCCCGTATCATCCTCTCTCTCGTATGAGTGCTTTTTGGACACAAAAGAATTTTAATTCAATGAAAAGCCATCACAATAGAAAAAAAAATTATGTATAATTCTTTATATTTTTATTATCAAATTTTTTAATTAAAATATAATAAATATTTTTTTTTTAATAATACAATAACAAGTATATAATTTTTGTAGATAATTATATACTTTGTAATTAAAATATACACTTATCATAATATTATTAAAGAATTATATATTTATCATATTTTAGTTAGAGAACTTAATAATAAAAATATAAAAAATTACACTTAAATCTAATCTATCACAATATTAAACTTTTTTCTAGGTTAAAATTAGTGGATAATACTAATAATTGGAAAAGCCCATTGGTTATTATTTGTTTTGGGGTCAGCTTTGAATAATAAGTTCAATTGGAATCTATACATAGAAATGCCCAATGGGCCTAATATCTTAAAGTCCACTGAACTACAGCATAATATGCCAGCACGTGGTTGCAATGAATCAATCATTGCGTTCGGATCTTCTGCTGTTGAGAGATAACAGGACGCAGCTTCTGTTGGTGAAATCCATGCCCTTTGACGCATCGCACGGCTCCAATTTCTTCTCACCAGATAAAGCATACGCGACGCATAACACCAAACACCGCGTTTTGACAGAAATAGAAAGTCGCGTTTGAAGGTGGAGAGCGCCCTGTTTTTCTGATTGGAATGCCATCTGATACAATTTTATTTCTAAAATTTTTATCTCTCATAAGGATTAAATGAAAGAAAAACACCAGCTTAAGGAATAAAAATTACAACCAAGATTAATTGAAAAAAAAACACTAGCTTAAGGAATGAAAACACAACCAAGATTAATTTTTTATCTTTACATACATAGAACAAGACATTCTTACAATAGCTTAGGGAATGAAAATCACTAAAATGCTATGCTGATACAATTCATTGCAGCTCAGGAACAGGACGTCCAACAAACTCAAATGCAAAGCATCATTGGCACAGAAAATGACAGAACCCATTTTTGTGCAGAAAGCTTCACGAGTTTGGCGCCAATATTCCCACCTTTCGTATCAGATGGCATTTCAATCCGAAAAACAGGGCGCTCTCCACCTTCAGACGTGACTTTCTATTTCTGTCAAAACGCGGCGTTTGGTATTAATAAAACAGTGCGTCGCGTATGCTTTATCTGGCGGGAAGAAATTGGAGCCGTGCGATGCGTCGAAGGGCGTGGATTTCACCAACAGAAGCTGCGTCCTGTTATCCCTCAACAGCAGAAGATCCGAACGCATCAATCATTCTCTTTGCTTAGGAAGCTTCATAATGCGGTATTTGGCAGACAAGTAATAAAAAATATATATATTTCATGAAAATAATAAAACAAAAAATAATTGTTACAAAAGTAATAAAAACTTGAATTCAAATACATATATACTAAATTTCACATTGCATAATACCTTGGTCAATGAAATTAAACAAACTTGGTTAACGAAGCAATTGCCTCGTTGACTTTTGAATTCGAAATCCAAAGAATTGAATTCAGCTTTTCTATCAAGGCCTGTAACCTTTGTAGGAGACGTGACCAGTTATTGATCGATCACGAACATTGGTAAAAAATGAAGAAGATAGGAATTGTTGTTTTCGAGACACATGGCAATTTATGATTGGTTTTAACCAATTTTAATGAATTTTGATTGGCCAAAATATAAAATAATTGATAATATCACAATAAAATTACAAAAATACCCTTTATAATTTGGCTATAAATTGTGCATGGGACTTCTCATTTCCTTCACCTCTTTTACCTCACTCTCCCTCTGTCCCTTCTTGCAAAGTGTTTGGGAAATATATGTTAAAATTATTTATTTTACCTTTTTTAATTTTAGTTTTACTACAAAGCAAGAAAGGACTCTCAAAATTATTAGCATCTCATAACAAAAATTAAGATAAGTTAGAGTTAACAACTAAAATATATTTATAATTTTATTTTTCATGTAATATTTTTTAGTAACAAGAGAGAAATGTAAGTTTGTTGATACATTTTTATTATGATAATAATTTTTGTTATATCATAAAATGTATGCATTTTCATTAATTTTTGGAGTAATAATGTATAATTGCATATGAATGATTGTTTGTTTGTTGTAATTTTTTTAATTATTGTTGTAGTTTTTTTTTTGGCATGATAATGGAAAATAGCCATAAGAAAAAAATGAGAAGAAAAAGGAGGAAATTAGTAAATAAGTAAAAATGAAAAGAAAAATATTATGAAATAAATGTATTTATAACTATAAAGATATTAAAAATTAGGGTTGGAGTAGGAAAAAATAATATGGCTAAGAAAATTGGAAGTAATTATTAGAACAAAAAAATTTTGTAGAGAAAGAAAATATGGAATGATAATTAATTGAAATAAATTAAATGAGAAAAGAGAGAAAATTTCAAATGGTTGGAAAAAAATAAGAATATTTTATTTTAGTATGAAAAGAAATTTATATAGATGTAAACAAGAAATATATTTTATTTCAATGCGTAAGGTACAAAGGAAGAAGGAAAAAATCTAAATATTTGAAGAATAATTATGAAATATTTTATATTAAAATAAAAGAAATAAATTTATATATTTGAAAAAAAATAGAAATATATGCTTCAGTAATTATTTAAGAAATTTATATAATCTTTGCTTTATATTAATATTAATAATAACAAAAATAATATTAGAGGAAAATAATTTAAATAGTTCAGAAAGAAGTACAAATTTTTTAATTTTAATAGTGAAAAATAATATGTCTAAGAAAATTAGAAGGAATGATTAGAACTAAAGTGTTCGGTAGAGAGAAAAAATGTGGAAGGAGAATTAGGTGAAATAAATTAAATGAGAAAGAAGAGAAAACTTTATATGGTTGAAAAAAAAATAAGAATATTTTATATTAGTAGGAAAAAGAATTTATATAAAGATAAAAAGAAATATATTTTGTTTTAATGTGTAAATTACAAAAGAAGAAGGAAAACATTTAAATAACATTTTATCTAGTTGGGGAAAAATAGAAATATATGCTTAAATAATTATTTAAAAAAATTATATTAGATATATTTTATATTGATATTAATAATAACAAAAATAACATTAGAGGAAAATAATTTAAATAGTTAAAAATAAGTACAAACTTTTTTATTTTAATGGTAAAAAAATAATTAAGAAGTATATATGATTTTAAAAAATAAATTTATATGTATTAGAAGTATGCATGATTTAAAGAGTAATCAACATGAAAAGAAATCTACAATTGTGAAAGATAATACAATATGTTGATTCGATAAAGTATGCTACAAGTATAACTATGTGAAGCATATTTGTAATTAGGATATTTGCGGGGGAACGAAATGACCAGGAGAAATGAAAGTATTTGCATTTATGCAAATGGAAGAATTTATGACAATGCATAAGGTGCAACATTTCAGTATACAATGTCCAGATATATAATAGTTAGCACTAATATCACATTGAAAAAATTGAAACGAGCTGTTAGTCAAAAGCTATGCCTTCCTATCGACCAAATTGTATCTAATTTGGTATATAGGTTCCTGACGACAATAAATCTAACATGGTATCAAGCGAGCATGCTGGAAGATGATGGTGATGTGTAAAAGATGTAGCAATCACATCACAATTGAATTCAATTGAGATATATGTGAACATGTCAAGTATTGACCTACATTTGAGTATTGAATTTCAACCAAATCCAATGAATGAAGTGTTGCCTTCACCTGATCTGTTCTATCAATCAACAGCTTATCAAATGGTGTCAATAGAAGGTAGTTCGCACCTGAGTTCCTCCTATCCAGCAATTGGGTATGACGCACCTCCTTCTCCACCGACTCAAAAGAAAATGTATTAAAAAACTTTGAAAATAAAAATGAATACAATGTAGAGCTTGACCCTGATTACAATAATGACAATGAAGATGATGACAGTGAGACCGATGACGATGATGACGATGGGTATGACAATGAGGGTGACGATGATGAAGCCATTGATATTGAACCAGTGTCTCAATATGTTAACCTGCTGCTGCGTTCTTTTAGCAGGTTAATTTGGCCTTAACACAAGGTGATGAATTCGAAGAGGTGGGAAATCAAACACAATTGAACAATCAGAAGTTATCTGTTGGATTAAGGTATTCAAATCAAAAAGCGCTACGACTTGCTGTGAAATTCTATTATGTGAGGGTGCACCATAATTTTAAAAAATACTTGAAAACTAAAAATATGAAGAACGTCGATGTGTGAATTATGGCAAAAACTGTAAATGGCGGGTCAGAGTATGTAAGAAAAGCAAGGGAAATGATTCATTTTGGTAGATTACAAGATATGGGGGTCCACATACATGTTTATATTTGGTCTTATCACAAGATCATCCAAAATTAGATTCTGATATTGTCTCATGTGTATTGGGGCAATGGTGACGGAGACCTCTGATGTTCCTATCAATCAAATAATCAAGCGGACGAAGAGCGTGTTTAGCTATATTATTTCTTATAGAAATGTGTGGAGAGTAAAACATAAAGCCATTGTTATTGCTTTTGGTAATTGAGAGAGTTTCTATGCTATATTACTTAGGTGGATGGCTACAGTACAACAATCTATGCCCCGCTCGTATGTTGAATTTGTGATGAATTAAGTTTCAGAGAGTGCCTCTATTAGTGAGCCAGTTGTAGTGTTTAAGCAGTGTTTAAGAGAGTATTTTGGGCGTTCAAACCTTATATATATGCATTTAAGTACCTTAAACTAATGATTAAAATTGATCACACCTTCTTGTATGGCAAATAAAATAGGACATTATTAATGGCAATGATACAGGATGGTGATCGTCATATTGTTCCCTTTGCCTTTGCGGTCGTTGAAAAGGAGACACAATCAGTATGGACATGGTTCTTGTATAACTTACGCATATGAGTCGTACCTAGGCAACATGGTATTTGTTTGATATCAGACAGACATCCATCGATTTTATCTGCCATCGCTAATCCACAGACTGGTTGGCAGCCACCCTACGAGTATCATGTTTTTTGTTTTCGTCATGTGACAAGCAACTTTTACACATATTATAGGTTATTTGATTTAAAACAAAAGCTAAAAAAAATATTAGTATATTTTTTCTCTCTATCTAGTTATACATATCATAGATGATTAACAAATAATAATAGATACATTAATCATGTTACACAGGTTATGCATATGAGCGTTGGTATGTTGATGAGAAGTTAGCTAAAATAATAATTATATATAAAGAAGCAGACAGATAGATTGCTAAAATATCAAAATAACAGTGAATTCATGCATATGACATAGATGATTGATGATATGGCCACATGACAACGAACCTAGCAGAGTGCATAAATGGTGTCTTAAAGGGGATCAGATCCTTGCCTATATCAGACATAACAAAAGCAACATATTATCGGGTCAGCCAGTATTTCGTGCAACACTCCCAACATATCAATGTTCAAATGAATGCAAATCAAGTTTATTCTTAAACTCTGATAAAGAGAATAGCAGTCAATGTGCAGCGCTTCCAATCATGTGTTGTATGCATGTTCAATTGGAAAGCTGTATCGTTCAAGGTCGAGGAGCTGTATGACAAAATGAATCGCCAATATAGTCATTGCTGTAGAGTTAACTTGATTGAGTACATATGTGATTGCAGTGAATTCTAAGTGGAGAAATACCTGTGCCAGCATGCTTTCGCGACATGTGCTGCGGCAGCTCTTGAGCCATTTCAGTATGTAGATCCTGTATTTAGACTGAAAATAATGTGCAATGCATATAGCATTATATTCCAACCCATTTGAGGATAAGAATATTAGCCACAATCAAGTGGTCCAAAGTTAATCCCTGATTCATCAATGCTTTAAAAGCAATGTCGACCTTGTTTGACTCATTATCGAAATGAAATGGATTTTAGAGACTCATCACAATCAAGTAAATGTAGCCTCTGCAGACAAACTGATCATAATCTTTCCTCATGCCCGTATCGCAATGTTGCCCCTCAATAGTATATTAATAAAAGTTGTAATTGATTATAAATACAATAGATGACTCATTCTCCGTATGTATTTGTTAACTTGACCTTAATTGTATGTACATTTATACTGATAACTTGAAAGAGGATTGAGTATCTTTTTTGCATGATACGCTATATTTATTAATCATTTATTTATTTTAGATAAATATTGGGTCAATTGTGTTATTTTTGCCTATAGTTACCATAGATAGAGTCGGCCAATCCATTGATCCAGGTCCAGAGGATGCGTTACTTCTATACCTATAGGAGTGACATATATCACAGGTCATTTGGGATGGCAAAGTAAGATAAAATATTTATTGTTATTTATTGTTTCATTTAATCATTTAGTTATGTAATTTATCTTTATTTGCAGGACGATCGGATATTTCGCCCTCGATGGGTTCTACACAATGATTGCTTAGGTGATCCGCCTTTAGTCATTGTCGATTATTTGAGGCAATCTAGTTTTTATGGTATTGCGCGAGTTGGACAGTTCGAGTATGATACATTACTAGTTAGCGCATTAGTAGAGTGGTGGTGCCCTAAGACACATACATTTCACATTATTCGATGAAAGTACACGATTACTCTCGAGGATGTAGCAGTGCATTTAGGGCTACCAATCGAGGAAGAACCTATTATGGGCGAGACAGGTTTCAATTGGCCAGAGGTGTGTTAATGGCTTTTAGGAATTACACCACCAACTAATTATATTAACGGACATTGATTGTCTATTACTTGGTTAGCACAGAACTTCGCACATCTAGCAAATGACGTTAATGATGAGGTAGTACGTCAGTTCACCTATGCTTATATTTTTCGTATCATTGGAGGGTGGTTGATACCAGATAGATCTAGTTATCAAGTTTACCTAATGTATCTGCCTTTATTAGATTATTTTAAGTAAGTTGGTTGATATAGTTGAAAATTAGTAGTCTTGGTTTATCTTTATCCTGAGCTTTGTAATGCAATATATAAGAATGATTCTGGTATCGTTGGATGCTTGACGTTACTACATCTGTGGACATGAGATTGGTTTCCTATGCTAGCACTCGAGATACCACCCACCCTTGACCCTTGGATTGAGGAATATCCTGTACTTTCACCTCTTAGTTTTAGGTATGAACTAAAATTAAAATTTTTACATATTTAATTTAATTATGTTACCTTTATTTATCACACATGATTTATATAATATGTTTGTTCATTGTAATAGATGGCGGAATGTTGGACAACCTTCGCACCCAAGTGTTAGAGCCCTCCTATTATATAGAGCTTTGCGGGATGCAATGAGGGATGATGAGGTGTGTGCCCGATTTTTACTCATAATATTCATCATTTCTTTACTATTGACTGTTTACTTATTCTTCTTTCTAATGTCGATTACAGATTGTATGGCACCTATACAAGTCATAAGTGGTGTGAGAATTGGTTTCAGAGTACTATTTGACTTCTCCAGACATTTGGATTGCATTTGTACCACTCATATGTTTCTGGATCATAGAGTGACACCATCTAGATCGTTTCCTATGACAATTTGGTCGCTATCAACCGATTCCTCAAGAACTCGTAAAATTAGACTCCTTCTATAATTTACAGCTTCGAGGAAGAACTTAGACCAATTAGGTGTCTGAGCATAACATTTTCATTCAACGATGGTATGAATAAAGAGATACTATGTCCCAATTCCCTATTATTGAGGAGCCTTTTAATCGCACATTTGAATACATGCGATGGTACTGGCAACGCACACCTCAATGGATTTAAGGGTCCAATGCTGCTACTGGATATGCAGTACAGTTTTTTATAATTTATTAACTTTATCATCATTGTCTTTAAAATTTATTGCATATCTATATTTAACTATTCATTTTTTGTTTTGTTAGACTGACTTAGCAAAGGTATTTTATAGGATGCACTTACAGGATCCTTTGCTTACAGATTTTCGTAATATCGTCGACAGAGACTCTAGTAATATACTATATGCTCTCAGTGAGCAGCGATTCTCACTATTTTCGCAACCAGTTGACCAGCCACCAGATCTTTCTAGGTCTTAAATTTCGACAGGTCATCCGAGAAAGAGACGTTAATATTACCTATCAACCCAACAGCCCACTATTGGAAGAAGTAATCAATAACAACAAGGGCCATTGCAATAAGACATTGGTCTCGATAATCCTGGTGTATCTCCATACATTTCAACTCCACTACAATAGGATATGGGCGTGCCTGGTCCATCTTATCCTATACTACCAACCAATTTGGCGACATTAGTGGAGTAGCTCCCTCCTCTTACATGCAGCCCTTGCCTTCATATGGCTCTTTTAGATCATTTGTCGAGCTTTGTTTGATACATCCGCGTTTAATGCCATGTATCCTAGTTATTCCTTTGAGCCGGGAGAATCATTGCAATCAAGATTTATGACGCCGCATCAACTGATTGTTTCAGTTCATTTTCCATCCTTAGATTTAAATACAAATCCCATATTACAGGAATAACAAGAACTAGAAAAATTATGACAACAACAACCACGTTGTGAAAAGAGAATACCTCGTTATGATACGAAAAGTCATTTACTACAAATATATTTATAATTTTTTGTAATTTTTATACCAAATCTTACATAATTTGTTTGTTTAATGTTATTTTTCATTTAATTTTTTTTCATCCCAAAATTATAAATCAACTTTTACAAAATACTAAATATATGTTAAGTTAATTTAATCAACCAAATATTAAGTTAATTTCATGAAACAAATATCCAATCAAACAAATATTTAACAAATAATAAAATATTTTAACTAACTATTAAAATAAAATTATAAAATGTAATATACTATGATTCAACAAGAATTTAGCTTAATCTTTTATATTATTCAAATAAAATAAATTAAAAAATATAGATAAATATTTTATATTATTAAATTCAATTTAAATTAAAATATTATATTAAATTCAAATTAAAGCAAACCAATTTTTTTTACTTAAAAGATTGCCATCATTACCTAATCTAACTTCAAATATTTATTACTCTTTAGTTAATATTTTACTTCTTATTTATTTTTTAATACTTAAAGCTTTTGATGTTATTTCTTAGATGTTTAATTAAATCAAATTAATTTATTTATACATACATCGCTTTTTTATTTTATATAATTATTATTATATTTGTTAATATTTTAATAAATAAAATTATTTAAATAAATAAGTATCTTTTTTAATTTATTTATTTTTAATTAAATCTTTACTTATTAATAAAATAAAAAATTTAATAAAAATTCAGAGTGTACCAATCTAATTTTCCATTGAATTTAAAAAAAAATTAATTTCATAGAATTTGGATGCCACATTTCCAAATTCTATGAAATTAAAAAAAAAATTTACTTCAAATTCAGATACATAACATTTGAATCTCACCTTTTTATTATCCCTTGGTAAATAGTTTTTCTCCTATTACTTTTACATTATTTCCATATCCATTTATTACTTTTTTGTATTTGAGCCCTTCATAAGGTTAGACTCCCAATTAACCCAAAAAAAAAAGAAAGAGAGAGAGAGAGAGAGAAGAAGAAGAAGAAAGCTTCTTGATGCTGATCCAATGCTCCCCCAAGAAAAGAAAATTATGTTGATCAAGCAAAAAATTTATGTTAAAAAAGTTGCGAGACAATAATATATAACTAACATTACTCTTTGTTTTTAATTTTAGGTTAGATTATTTTTAATCTTTATAATTTCACTCAAATTTTAATTTAAATTCTATTGTTTAAAAATTTATAACTAAATTGTTATAGTTTTAAAAATTTTAATTTAATCCTTATAGTTAAACTTGCTAATCTTATGCTAACCCAAAAAAAATTATGATGATCAAACTAAAAATTAATGTTAAAAAAATTATGAGACAATAATATATAATTAACATTGCTCTTTGTTGTTGATTCTAGGTTAGATTACTTTTTTAGTATTTATAGTTTTACTCAATTTTAAATTTAATTTCTATACTTCAAAAATTTATAATTAAATCTCTATAGTTTTAAAAATTTATCATGAAATTTTTTACAATATTCTATTAAATGTTGATGATGTAATTAATATGGATTATTTTAATACTTTGAAATATACATGATATAGACAAAAAAATAAAGGAGTAAAAATAAATAATAAAATAAAATTAACTTATATATATATATATATATATATAACATACAATTTAACCTATAATAAGTTATTCAAGTGAATTAATTTATATTATATATATTTAGAGTGCTTAAAACAATATATAATTGACTATTAAACAATCTTAAACTATAAGAATGTAATTATAAAATTTTAAATTATGAAGACTAAACTAAAAATTGAGTGAAAAATATAAGAATAAAAAAAGTAATTTTTTATTAATTTTAAAAAATTTGAACAAATTATTAGTTTTTATCTATTTTGGGTACATTGTCAAATAAGGAAAAGCACAAATTACAAAAGCATCGAATTATTATAGGATACATTCTTGAATATGTTCAATAACTTGTTATCCCAACTTAGTTGTTCCTTTGTGAATCAATGTTGAGACCTCTTGCTTACATTACTATCCCACCTATGTGTCTATTAGCAATGAAGGCCCACCTGACAGAAGCCCAAAATCTACCAATGAAAAAGAGTCTTTTACTAGAGAAAGTAGAACCCGAAATAAACCCATATGGATGGCTGAAGACATCACATGACTACTTTTGGTGGCCCTAACCTATAGCGTGGCAGAGCAAGTAGATTTTTCAACTATGACCATTAAAGATATTATTCTTTTTGCTTTTTGTTTTTGTTTTGTAAGTATTTTCCTGTTAATTTTTGTGTAGCTCCTTTTGGGAAGGACACATGATGATTGATGAATGATGTATCCTAGGAGTTTTAAGCCTTTTCTCAAATAAAGGTCACAATACTCTAAGATTTTTGTTACTTGTTCATTTATTTATTTTTAGCTTATCCAAATATTTGCTATCAATCTAGTGCCTTCATTGATCTTCCATGGCAAACGAAATACACTTTGCAATATTGGAAGAATCCCTCAAAGCTAGTCGTGATGATGTGACAGAGTTCAAAAATGCCATTGATCTATGACTTTCAAACATGGAATCTTCTATTGCTAATGCGGAAGCTCTTCTCCATAAGTTGATGTTTAATTCATCTAGCTCTATCGCCACCACCCCTTGGATTTGAATTGCAACTGAATAGCTCTCTTCTCAAAGGCATAAGAATCGAGGTTATAACTTTTGATGGTTCTAATGCTGAAGACTGAGTTTTCAAGATCCATGAATTTTTTACTATGTATAACACACCTTTTAACCAATATAATCCACTTACATCTTTACACAAGAGTGGCACTACGTATAGCTAGTATAAGTTGATGCATAGAAATGGGTTTATTTCTTATTGGAAAGCATTCTTAGAAGCCTTGTTGTTGCATTTTGGCCATTCTTTATATGATGATCCAAAGGCAGCTTTCAACAAGCTTAAGCAAACCGAATCGATTGCTGAAAATTAAGCCAGGTTTGAAGAGATTTTTACTAAACTTACTAGACTTTTTAATGCTTGGTTGATTAGCTTTTTCATAGCAAGGTTACAGAGCCATATTATACATGAACTACTAATAACTCAAACTACTTCCTGCTTTTGTGCTGTGTCTCTCACTAAGATTATTAAACAAAAGAATTTGCATTTATTTCCTAATAAATTCCAACTACATCCAAATCTTAAACAAACCCACTCAACCTAATTCATCACTTACTTCTACCACTACACTAGCTTCTTGTCCTCTCCAATCCTTGCCTCCCATTCCTCCACCACATAATCGAATTGGTACAAGAAGCTATCATTAGCTAAAATTAAGGCAAAGCATGAAAAAGGTTTATGTTATTACTGTGACGACAAATTTTCTATTGGCCATAAATGTAAAGTAAGATGTATTGTTATTGAGACTTAAAGAATTACAAGAAGAATTACAAGAACTATTATTGTTGGAAGCCATGCCTTATGAGACCAATATGGAGACAGCTATTATGAATTCCTTCCCTTTAAAACAAGTGGTTAAAAATACTTGAGATTAGTTTACATACAATGCTAGGGAAATTAAGTTCTAAGACCATTAGACTTAAGGGCACTTGTAATTCAGTTACCATAATCATTTCAATTGATGGCGGTAGCTCTTAAAACTTTATTAAGTGAGCCATTATTAAAAAGTTACGGTTGCCCGAAATTTCCATCACTACATTTTCAACGAAGGTGTGTAATAATGCTTATCTTATATGCAATTCCAAGTATGAAAATGTTTAATTTTAGGTTCAAGGGCACACTTTGTTATTAGACTTATTTGTGCTTAATGTGGATGGTGTAAACATTATGTTAAAGGGTGAATGGCTCAAAACTCTTGGGCCTATTGGCATGAACTACCAAGTACTTACTATGGATTTTCTTTGGCATGGTCAACATGTTCACCTTGAAGGAGAAAACCTTTTCAATTTGTGACCATTATCCTTGAAACAACTACAAAAGATGACAAGCTATATTGCCTTCTTATTTTAATTATTCTTGCAGAGGCCTAAAACGATAATGACAGCAAATTCCTTACCTATGCTAGTAGTAAAATTGTTAACTACTTATGACTAGATATTTTAATAGCCTTCTTCCCTTCCACCTTAACGAAATGTTAACCATCAAATTCATCTTCAAGAAGGAGCACAACTTATTAACATCAAGCCATATCAGTATCCATATTACCAAAATACAAAAATTGAACAATTGATGGTAGAAATGCTTAAGGTTGGAATCATCAAGCATAGTTATAGCTCCTTCTCTTCTCTTGTTCTATTGCTTAAGAAGAAAGATGGTTCGTGATGATTTTGTGTTGACTATAGAGCTTTGAACAAGATAATCATCAAAGACAACTTTCCTATTCCTTGCATTAACGATCTTTTAGGTGAACTACATGGAGCCACGATTTTCTCCAAATTGGATCTTAAAGTGGGGTATCATCAAATCCGTATGAAGGAAATAGATGTCGACAAAACTGCATTTTGTAACCATCAAGATCATTTTGAAATTTTAGGTATGCCTTTTGGATTGTTAAATGCCTTGTAACTTTTCAAGCTACCATGAACCTACTTTTCTTACCATTTTAAGAAAATTTGTAGATGTATTTTTTGATAATATTTTTTTTTATAATGAGTCATTGGCAAATCACATAACTCATTTGCAGTTGGTCTAAGACAAACTAGCTACAAATTCTTTCTTTGTGAAGAAATCAAAGTTCCATTTTGCCAAGACTCCATTAAATACCTTGGGCATATTGTTTCAATTGCAAGGGTGCCTACATATTTGAATAAAATTCAAGTTATGCTTGAGTGGCCTCGACCTACAAATCTCAAACAATCACGTGGGTTCCTTGAGTTGATTGGATATTATTGGAAGTTCATTTACAATTATGCACAAGCAATTGAGCCATTGACAAAACTTTTTTAAAAAGATAGTTTTCAATGGACTGATGAAACCACTATAACCTTTGAAGCTTTGAAGAAGAAAATGACTCAAGCACCTATCCTTGCATTACCTAACTTTGATGCTATGTTTGAGATTGAAACTCATGCTTCCAATATGGGCACTGGGGCTACACTAGTCCAAAACAAGCATCCTCTTACTTGTTTCAGCAAGAAATTAACGACTTAACTTCAACAAGCTTCTGCTTATGTAAAAAAGTTGTTTGTTATTATGTAGGCAATCAAAAAATGGCAACGTTATCTGATTGGATGGCCTTTTCTCATCATTACAGATCATATGAGTCTTAAAAACTTAATAAATCAAGCTTTATAAACTCCTAAATAGCACATTATCTAAGTAAATTGATGGGATACAATTATGCAATTGTTTATAAGTTTGGGTGTTTTAATAAGGTTGCTAATGCCCTATCTCATTGTTCGGATTTGACCGATTCAATTAGCAATGAACTAATGGCAATTTTGATGCTCCACTCAAACTTTTGGAAGTAAATTCAACGAGAGAATGAGCAAAGTCCAGAGTTGTAGAAGTTACACAAAGCTGTCAAAGTTGGTAAGGGTCTTAAAGGGTATGAAATTCATAATGGCATTTTGATTTTTGGAAATCACTATTATTTGCCTACAAATTCCAAACTGATTCAGTTGTTCCTGCATTAATGTCACAACTCAAGTGTGAGGGACCATGCAGGCTATTATAAAACACTAAAAAAATTGAAGAGTTGTTTTATTGGCCTCAAATGTGAAAATAGGTATGAGAGTATATTGCCTAGTACATAATTTGTTAGCAGATTAAGGTACCTATGCATTTTCCATAAGAATTATTGCAACCTTTACCCCCATACTTATAAAACCTTAAGAGTATCTTAACCTTGATTTTATTCTACCAAATTTTAATGGCTTTACTGCTATCTCGCTAGTGGTTGATAACTTAACTAAGATGGTGCATTTTGATGCCCTTAAACTTAACTACACAGCCTTTCAAGTAGCAAATTTGTTCATTTGAGTAGTTATTCGAACTCATGGCTTTCCAAACTCCATTGTATCAACAATGATCCTATTTTGATGAGTATTTTCTAGAAGCATTTGCTAAAACATAATGGTATTAAATTGAACTATAGCTTTTATGCCATCCTTAAAGTGATGGTGAGTCTGAAGTTGTGAATCAATGTGTGAAGCAATATCTTTGAGCTTTTACTCATAGCGAGCCTTTCCAATGGAGTTGGCATCTTTCTTAGGCTAAATTTTCTTATAATAGTAGCCACAACTCGACTATCCGGTGTTCTTTATATAGGGTTGTGTTTGGCCAAAAGCCACGGGTGTCACCTAAGTATGTATAAGGTGATTTCTATTATCAATGTTGTAGACAAAGCACTACAAGACTAACAAGAAACCATTACTAACCTACAACAACATCTTAGCAATGCTCAAGCTAGCATGCGAAAATAAATTAACTTAACAAGGCAAGAAAAAGATTTGGCTTTAGGGTAGTCGATTTGGATTCGATTGCACAAATACAAGCAACAATCCTGAACTGCTAAGAGGAATTTCAAATTGGCAAAACATTACTTTGGCCCTTTCCTTGTCATCTAGAAGATTGGTAAGGAGACATATGAAGTTGAATTACCATTAGGAACTTGGATTCATAATGTCTTTCATTTGTCTTTGCATAAAGAATACAAGGGCCTAGTGCTAACTCTAGTTGTGGATAAAGTGGAATCAAAATATGTATTCGACTTGGAGTTAGCAAAAATTACAAGGGGATGTGTCATGGAGTTTGGAAATTGGAAATCTGAAAAGAGACATAAAATTTTAGTGGAATGGGTTGTTTAACCCAAAGAGCATGCCACTTGGCAAGATGCGGAGACCATCCGAAATCTTTTTCCTTATTTTAACCTTGAAGATAAGGTTCTTCTCTAAGATAGCAACAATGTTAGCAATGAAAGCCCAACTGACGAAAGCCCAAAATCTACCAATGAAAGGGAGTCCTTGTCCCAAGAGGGCAAAACCCGAAAGAAACCCATATGGATGGCTAAATACATTGCATGACCACTTTTGATGGTCCTAACTCATTGTGTGGCAAAGCAAGCAAGTTTTTTGACTATGAGCATTAGGTAGTGTTTGGTTGGAGGGTTTTGGAGGGGAGGGGAGGGGAGGGGAACCCTCCCCCTTGTTTGGTATAGAAAAATTGGAGAGAAGGAGAGGTAATTTTTTAAGGATTTTTGGAGGGGAGAGAAATTTTTTGGTTTTGTTTGACCAAATTGCCCTTATTTTATTTTTAATTCAAACATAATATAGATCTTATTTTTTTAATAGGGTTTAAGATAATTTTTTATAAAAATAAAAAATATTTTTGAATAAAAATAAAAAAATTATTTTTTATAATAAAAAATAGGAATTTTTTTTATAAAAATATCTTAAAAATAAAAAAAATTAATTTTAATATTTTAAGGGTATAATTATCCATTAATCCTTCCCCTCCCCTCTTCAACCAAACAACATATCATTAAAACCCCTCCCCTCTCTTCCCTTCCAAATCAATCAAACAACATATCATTAAAACTCTTCCATTCCCCTCCATTGAACTAAACACTCCCTTAGAGATATTATTCTTTTTGTTTTTTATTGTTGTTTTGTGAGTATTTTCTTGTTAAATTCTGTGTAACTGGACGGACACCTGATGATTGATAAATGATGTATCTTGGGAGTTTTTAGCCTTTTCTCAAATAAAATTCGTAGTGTTCTGAACTTTTAGTTACTTATTCATCTGTTTTTGTTTAGCTTACCCAAATATTTGCTATCAGTGTCCAACCAATTTGATTATTATCCAATCATTAAATCATAAATCATTCTCTTTTTCATGTCAATTAGATTTTTAAAACATTCATCTCCACATCTGGATTGAGTGGGTTCCTTTGTTCTAACATCAATGTCACTTGTTCGTTGAAAAACAGCAGGTGGAGCCTGTGTGATAGCTGCGAGGAGAGAAAAAACTGTGATCCATTCGAGTGGCTCTCGACTCCAGATAAGCAGTGGGCTTCAAATTCTCTTCTTTCCAGCCCCATTCACGAACTGTTGTTCCGCTAAGAGGAACAAACAAATAGTTGAATTGTATATTTATTAAAAGATTTAAAGGAAGATATATCAAAGTGTGAGAGTTGGGGCTCTCTACATGTGACTTCGGCGATGATGGGCATCTTATGCCACGTGGCTAATTCCAGAATGTACCATGTCCATGGTGGGCACAAATGTTTGAAATGTCCCAGAATATGGACAAGCAGGGCTCACGGGCACAACTCAGACCTCACTCATCACGAGACCGCCTTTCATCTTCTAACATTAGATTATGCCAAATTGTCACGCATGTTATTTTGATTTCCCTCCCCACTCCTTCACCTCCCACTAATGCGTTTTGCGAACACTCTCCACATATTACCACTTTATCACTATTATATTTTAATCACTCGCCTATCACTTGGCGATTTCTTCTCAAAGCACCCAAACTGCAAGTGGGGTGCCCTCTCTTCTGCATCTTCAGTCTTTAACTGAATTTCTTGCCCTTTCTTCAGGCTGATGCAACATATAAAATTTCAGATTTTCATTTTAATAATTAAAAATTTTAAAATATATCTAATAATACAAAAGCCAATCTCTAAAATCCTTCCTTTTGGTCCTGCCTTAGCCTGAAATTTTTTTTTTTATAAAAATTCTTTATAACATTACTGAAAAATACATAATATACGAATTACTTATTTTTTAAATTAACTAACTCATATAATACTGAAATGTAAAAACTATTTATATATTATATTTTTAATTACAAATTAAAATATTTACATAAGGTTTGTTTTATATAATTAATTCAGCCAACGAAGTGGGTTCACTGTTGATTAAAAAAATGGTTCGATTCTGTTTTTTGGTGGCAAGACAATTATTGGTTATATTCTTATTTAATAGTCATTGTTTATTGTTAGACATTTAAATTCCAAAATTTTTTTAGGCACCACCCTATATAAATTAAGGTATTGACCTCAAAATTTAGTGCAAGGAGGAGTGGCAGCAGGTTAACCAGGTCCCAGAAACATGAAAGCCCATTTAGTTTTCTTGTTCATTCTCTCTGTCACATTCACTCCAACCATCACGCTTTCAGTAAATCCTTCTTCTTCTTCTTTTTCAATCCAGCAGAAAAAACCAGATAACCAGACCATATACCGAATCTCAAAGCAACTATGCTGGGGCTGCATAGCAGAGTCCCTGGAATTCTTGTTCGCACACAACATGGTAAGGGCACCGAAATGGGAGTTTCCATTGATGTGGGACTTCGAGCTCGAGAAGTACGCGAGGTGGTGGGCTGGTCAGAGGAAATTAGACTGCAAGCTCGAGCATTCTTTCCCAGAAGATGATTTCAAGCTAGGAGAGAACATATACTGGGGAAGTGGCTCCACGTGGACTCCCACGGACGCAGTGAGAGCGTGGGCGAGTGAAGAGAAATATTACACCTATGCCACCAACACGTGCGAGCCTGGTCAGATGTGTGGGCATTATACTCAGATAGTGTGGAAGAGCACCAGCAGGATTGGGTGTGCTCGCGTTGTTTGTGACGATGGAGATGTGTTTATGACTTGCAACTATGATCCCCCTGGGAATTATATTGGTGAGCGACCATATTAAGAACCTATATGTTTTGTGGTATTTGAATCAAGTTTTAAAGGGTTAAGTAGTTATGGTTAGTTTGGATTTTGGTCCCTATAAAACTTATAAAATATCTCTAAAGTGAGGGAGAGTAATAAAAAAGTAAAAGTGTGCATAGAATATATACTTTCTCTCCTCTCTTCATCTTTCTCTTGTTTCAGAGATATTTTACAAGTTTCACGTTTCAAAATATCCAGACTCAATGATGTTTGTGTGAATTGGTATGCAAGTATCTATATATATATATATATATATATATATATATATACTTTGTGGGAAATGGGACAAGGGAATTTCCTCAATTAATTTGTGGTCGAGAAAATAACTCGATGTACTTAAACTTGCAAGTAAAAGGGTGTCAATAAGCAGTTGTGTATGGATGCTTTTTAGATGTACGATTGAAATTTGTATGAGTCAAGACTGTAATAAAATATAAGATCAATTCCTGAAACCACCAGATGTGGTCTCGGTTAAAGGATTTATATAGACCGTCCTGCATGAAAAATCCAAATTATGTTCCAATAGTTTTTCAAAATCTCATGTTATATATAGTGGGAAAGAAAAAAAGGGGTGTCTCCAATAAATAATTTTTTTTTTTAAGTATGATAACAAGCCAATCTTTGGATCTACTACAAAAGTGTAATTATGGTCTTGGAAAATTGTGAGTTAGAGGATTTTTAATTGGAAAAATACTAACACACACCATAGCTTGCAGCTCCGTTAATCCGAGTTCTATGAATGTAATCTCTTCATATAAATTTTGTACAATATTATTATATTTTTATATCATAATTCAATATTTTTTGATATTTTTTAAAATAAAAATACAAAAGTTATTTTTTTTTTCAAAATTACTTTTTTAATTCCCTCCACAAACATATTCTTTTTACATCTTGTACACCAAATGAGCTCCATTGATAAAAATTTCATTAGAGAATTTTAAAAATCAAAATTTTTCTAAAAACCTAAAAGAAAAAGTTACTATTAAAATTTTTGAAAGTTATAACTCATATTTCTTAAAGTATAACTTAATCTTTTTGACATTATAAGGAGTTTTCTCTAGTGATAACTTTAAAGAACATAAATGACAACTCTGGAAGGCAACAGTTATAACTTTGTTCTTTTAAAGAAGTTTTGGTTTTTGAAGTCATTTAATACTATTTTTACTAACTCGTGGTCCTTATCTATAATTTTCTTTTTGTAATCTTGTTTGTTCAAAATTTTGTAATCATGATCATGAATGTAGACTTATTTAGCGGACCAAATCACGTAATTCTTATGTTGATTTTGGCTGCCATGATCAACAATTGCCCTTAATTATATCACTTTAATTTTTTTAATTAATTCGTCAAATTTTTTTATTATTATTTGGACTAGATGTTTATTATTAAGATTTTCAATTAAAATATAACATGAGAAGAAACTTTTTTAAAGACTCAATTATAAAATGCTAACTTGTAAAAAAATTTTCATTTATCATATTCTTATTAAAAATTTATTGATAAATATTTAAAAATTACACCTAAATTTTCTCCTTTTAATTTTGGTTACTTTTTCATGTTGAATCTTTCCTTGTATTATATAAATTAATACAAGTTTAATTTTTTTGATAAAAAATAAATAAATTTAAACATACAATTTAATTTGTACAAATTACTCAAAATTTTCACTGTTATATCACATTATAAGTCAAGTTGTCCATCACTGGCATATGTACAAATCACTGTAGCACGTGTGTTGGTCATAACTTCGCATTTATCAACGTGCATGTGGGGTCAGCAGTAGAGAAATATAAAGTTACCATCCTACCCATATGTCGGGCAAGCATGAATCAATAAATAATGCGTTATATAATAATAAATTAATACATGCGCCTTGCCGGACAACTTGGACTTCTTCACTTTTATTATGAACACCCAATGGTTTTTTTGCTTGACCAATATCTTTACCTACATCAGATCTGATTATAAGTCGAAAAATTCACCCAACCAACCTTATAGACTTAATTTGAAAAATATACATATGAGTTTTAAAAAAATCCAAAAAATGAAGGGCTTGATGGGAAAGGAAAAAAGAAACTCATTTTTAAAATAGGCTTTAAGCCTAGTCCTATTTTTTTTAATTATATTAATATTATTAAGTTTCATTCACTTCTTAAATTTAAGTGCTCTATTAGTTTAGTATGATAAATTTACTTTTATCTAAGCATGGATTTTAATATGATAAATTTATCTTTTTCATATATATGTTTTATAATAATAACATAGAGATTTATTACTTTATTTAGAGTTAATTGCTTTTAAATTTTATTCTTTTAATATTTTTTTAGATATAATAATGTTATAATAAAAAATATATATTATATTTTTTTAATATTTAAATATATGTTAAACTCTAAAAATATAGCATAAAAAAATCTAACAGACCGAGCTGGGCCTACCTTGTTTTTCATGAATAATATTAGGCCCAAACTCGAACCCTATTTTTTGTTATCTTTTTTTTTTTCTCACAAATTCAGTCATTTTATGAGTCCAACCTATTATCACCTTTTACCTACACTAACTCTCAACTTAATCCTAGCATTTCCACATGGAAAAACTTCTCTAAATTACATAATTGAAGGTTTGAATTTAAATCTGTAAGTCACAAGGGCTATACACATCTAGAATTTATAACAGAATTTTCATGGGGGAGAGTGGGCAGTAGTTAATGATATGGTGCATTTAACAGATGAGTTGGGGGATCGAGCTGATTATCAAAAGGAGAAAGATCGTCATTAATAAATAGATACTTTGACTAAAAACAATTATAAATTTCAATTCAAAAAAAAATTGAACTTTATTATATATTTACAAAAAATCTTTTAGAGCCTGATATCGTCCCAACCGAAATTTACCCGATTAAGGCCATTTTTTGGGCTTCCAAAATTCTTTGTTTTTGCACATTTTCGAAGCTGATTTAATATTTTCTTATTTTTTGAATTTTTTTGTGATTTTTATGTTTTAAAAATTAACTAGGGAAAATAAATAAATTCTTTTTATTCAATTTTGATACCAAATTTTTATACATAAAATTTGTGAATTTTAATATGCTAAATTTTTGTTAAAATTTTCCAATTTCATGTGTTTTGCTTCTTTACTCACAAGGACGACCCATGTTCATAGTTTTGGAATCCTCTGCCACTCAAAGTAAATAGCATAGCATGCAACTCAGATTGAGCAGATCTGGACCGTTGATATATATATATATTTTTCTTTTCTTGCAATTCCCACCATTTATGTTTTAATATTTAAAAAACAAAATATAAAATAAAAACAGTTTTTCAAGACAAATCTATCCAAAAGTAGAGAAGTTGTCTTTATCTTTTATTTTATTTTTTTAAAATGAAAAATATCAAAATAAAAAATAACTAAAATTGTAAAATAATAATAATAATAATAATCCAAATCTCCTCAAGCTGAGCGGCACAATCCCAATGCATGTTGATATTTAAAGAGAAGGCGGTCAAGTCAACAAGCCACACTTAATTAAAGCAGTACATCACGTTAGAGTTTCTGACAGAAATTCAGCTTCCATTTTGAAATGCTACTAGCCTTGACAATTGCCAAAATAACCACAAACATATATATATATATATATAATAAGACACAATATACAACTTAGTAAACAAATACCACAAACTAAAAACATATCCAGCTCAATGATTCACTGGAAGACTAACAAGTATTAATTAGATCCACGTCATGAACAAACTGTTCAATGATATAGCTAGCTAGTTGTGACTTTATTCTCTTTCCAGAGATTGGTGAGAAGCTTAGATAGCTCAGTAAGGTCTCTCTCCGATGTAGTTACCAGGAGGATCATAGTTGCAAGTCATGAACATGCCCTTCCCACCATAGCAAGTCACTCTGGCGCACCCCACCCTCCTCGTGGTCTTCCACACGACCTGCGTATAATGCCCGCACATCTGGCCTCCGGCGCACGAATTCGAGGCATAATTGTAATACTGGCGCTCAGACACCCACGCCTCCACCGCCTGGGCCGGCGTCCACCCTGTGCCACTGCCCCAGAATATGTTCTCGCCGTAAGGCCCCGTCGAGTGCTTGAGGGCGCAGTCGTAGCGCCTCTGGTTGGCGTACCACTGGGCGTAGTGCACGAGCTTCGGGTCCCACACCAGTGGCCGCATTCTCAGAATGGATCGAGCCGCATTCTGAGGAGCCAAGAACTGCTTAGCCAGGCTCGGCAGCTTTGGGTTCGGGATGGCTCGAGCCGGTGATGAGATGGTTAGGACGAGAAAGAAGGCGATGGTGGCTAAGCACTTGAGGGAGTGTACTGCCATTGTGTGGCACTGCTGAGGGAGGGGTTGGGAAATGATGAGGGTGTGCTTTTACAGCTTGGCACAAATGATGTATATATAAGCGAGAAGCTGGGGAGCTAAGGAGTAATTCGACACCTGAATTTTCAAACTCTTGCGGTGGCATCCATGTTCGATAATGATTGCCACGTCTTTCGTGAGGGCCCACATACGGTTTACAGTTGAATTGCATTTTTAAGGGTTAATTGGATTTAGTTTTTTATTATCATAACGTAGAACGTAAATTATTTTTTCATATAATTTTTATGTATTGGTTATAAATTTTTTAATAAATTACTTCATACAAATATTCTCTGAATTTTGTTATAATTACAGACTTTTTTATTTTTAAAAAATATAAAAAATTTTCCTAAAATAAAAAAATTATGTTATATTTCAATTTAATTTTAAAATTTTTAACTAAAATGTCTTTTATTTAAATTTTTTTAGTTTTTAAAAAATATACTTAGATTAATGGAGGGTATTTTTTTAAAGAAGATTTATGTATATTTTAAAAATAAAAATATTTGTATAATTTTAGAAAAATTTAAAATAATTCATGTAATTTATTCTAAAATTTTTTAAAGGAGTCAATTTGAATTGTAAATCTACATGTCATAATTTTATTAAAAAAACTTAATAATAAATACTTAAAATATTATAGCTAAATCTTATACGTTATTTTTAAGGTGGGCCTCTCCAATTATATATTCAATTTGGATAGGTCCACCCGCATGTGAAGATTGGCCAAGAAATAATAATATCAATGTCGTAGAGTGAGACATTGAGTTTGAGATCAGCCTTAAGATGTGGCGGAATATGTGTATGAAGCAATTTAAAAAGAAAAATAAAATGCAAGAATATATGTAAGTATCTTTATAAGCAAACCAACTCTAATTTGGAGACAGGTACATTGGCCGCCCGGTTATTCCTTGTTAATATGGCAAAAAGGCAAAGATTTTTTTTTTTTTTGGTTAATACTTGTTAGACTTTCTAATTAAATCATCAGTTCATGGCATGATATGATAGAGTATTAAATACGTGAAGTAGATGAAGCCTATCGATACAAACTAGTAACTACCTAAAATACATTAAGGAAATATTCGATGATTATATTTTGTTAATACTAGATGTATGTCTTAAGCAATGGCGAAGCCAAGACCCTAACTCAGGAGGTACAATTTAATTTAAAATATATTAATTAAAGATATAAATAATAGAATGTACAAAATATTAAGAGTAGAAGATGTAAAATACTAAAACTTATATCTATTTACTTGTAATTTTTTTTTAAATGAGACAGCAACGTGGCTCCGCCACCGGTCTTAAGTAATTATTTGATGAATTATTTAATGGTCACCAAATTGATACATGCTACAAAGTGAATGGTTAAAAGATGTCAAAAGATTTCAAGAGGTTGTATTCATAGGGGCATTTTGGACTTTCAACATCTCTTTGATTTTACCTCTGCCTCATTTCTATCCAACATAAAAAAGCAAAAGCTTTTTCATTTATTCCTAATTCTTATATCATACCAAATATGATTATAGGTTATAAGACTTCTCTTCATTTCCTAATATATCTTTTTTCATTCCATCAAAAACCTATATTGTGTATGAGAGGCCTAAGGGATGGGTTACTAATAGGGAAGTAGTGTAGATGGATTGTGATATTTTGCATTGATACATTATGCATTTAGAAGAAAAAGTAATACAAGAGAGTGGAAGTGTGTATGGAGCTCACTTCTTCTCTTTCTACGTCCCTCCTATATTTTCTTTATCTCTCTTTAGATGAACGTCTTGAGTGATCATTTGATGAATTATCTAATGATTAACAAATCATTACATGCCACTAAATGAGTGGTTAAGAATTATGACATCATGTAAGGGATGGGTTACTAATGGGGAGGTGGTTTGAATGAATTGTGATATTTTGCAACGTTGTACTGTGTATTTAAAAGAAAGAGTAATATGAAAGAGTAGAAGTGTGTATAAAATATATTTCCTCTTTTACTTATTTTTTATTTTTTCTCAATCTCTCTCTAGATATACATCTTTAGTGATTATTTGATGAATTATCTAATGGTTACCAAACCGTTACATGCCACTAAATGAATGGTTAGAAATTATGTCATCATGTAAGGGGGGTTACTAATGGGGAGTTAGTTTGGATGGATTGTGGTACTTTGCTATGATATACCATGTGTTTAGAAGAAAGAGTAACTCAAGAGAATAAAATAAATAAATAAATAAATATATATGTAAAAGATTCATTTCTTCTATTTTCATTTATCGTAGAGCTAAGACACTTCCAAAGGTTGAGTTAGATTCAAAATGAGCTTAATGCTCATACGTTGGGCCGATGAGCATAAAAGAGTCCAAAATGTGATTTATCAAATGTATACTTGGAATGTGACTGTGATAAAAAAGGGAAAAAAATGGAAATCTATTTAAAGTTACCACTTACATTTTGTGACCAATTCCTATTCATCTTGCCTCCTGCCTTAGAATCCACAAATAAGATATTTACGAAAGAAAAGTCAGAAGTTCGTATTGGAGTTCAAGTTCGGAAGTCAAATGCAGACCAACTAATCATAGAGAAAAGAAAAAGCAAAAGGAAAAAGTACTTTAATAAATGTGCATATAATATTGTATCTCACCGATAATAAAAGTAGATTATAAAGGAAAGAGTGGAAGGTAAGGTAAGTTAATTAGTTGGTTTGGGCGGGAATAAAGCTGAGAATTATTGTGTCGTCCTAATTACCGCCTGAATCCTCGGAGCCTTAATCCCCGGCTAAGTCCACGGACGAAGAAAACCCAGCAGACCTTTAATCATGGTGGCCGATCGAGGAAGGAGAAATTAGTCAATCACTCAATTCTCGATCTGTATAATACAGAAGAATTGACAATACAAACGACATGTCAGTACATGAGCAAGTGGGGAAAGAAAAATCACAGAAGAAATTGTAGTCACTGTTCATTTCAAGACTTAAACGACCCGTCGTTAGATGTCGTCGATATATATATATATATATATATATATATATATATTAAGAAAAGGTTGCTATTTCATAGGTATTCTCTTTCCCGGTCTTGTATATATAGGTTCGCTTTCTCTTGCATTCATGTCTGTTAAAGGGCATGCAGGGCCTTTTGTGACTCCGTGATCTTTAAGCCTAATGAAATCGTCACTAAAAAGATTAATTAAAAACATCCGCCCTAATCATGTATTATTCTCAAAAGACAAAACGTTAGGATGCTTATACTTTATAAGTTGATCATTCAAAATTCTGAGTTAATTAATCATTATCCTCAAAGGAGTAACTTTAATTGATAAAGTATATATATGACATTTCTCCTTATTTATCAACCTTAATTTGTAGAATTTTTGTTACACAAGCCTGATGAAACTTTTGTGACTCCGTGATCTTTAAGCCTAATGAAATCGTCACTAAAAAAATTAATTAAAAACATCGGCCCTAATCATGTATTATTCTCAAAAGACAAAACGTTAGGATGCTTATACTTTATAAGTTGATTATTCAAAATTCTATGAGTTAATTAATCATTATCCTCAAAGGAGTAACTTTAATTGATAAAGTCTATATATGACATTTTTCCTGATATATCGTCCTTAATTTCTAGAATTTTTTGTTACACGAGCCTTTGGAAGTTAAAAAAGAGGCGTCAATAGAAATTAAATCTTTGACATTAATTAATTCATGCGGTACAAGGAATATTATTATTTGTATATGATTAATTATAATAAATTACGTTAAATCGTGTTTTGGTTATATAATTTAAAAGAATAGATTGTAATTTAAAAAAAATGAATTATGCATATTAACTTCAAAAGATAATAATAATTCTTCCTCACATAATAAATTTTTTATTTTGTTCGTTTACTCAAAGAAATCAAACATGATAAAGTCTTCTATCTGGTTGTAAAGAATTTTCAAACGTTAAAGACACTATTTTTGTCAAATCGGATGAGGCTATGTGAAATGGTACTTGAATTCTTTAAAACAATCCATGAAGCAAACAAGATTACTAAGTCATGATGGAGAATTTGAACATACTATTTTTTGGATTACTTAAAATATAACAAATATGTCTATATATAAAAATGATATGTTGACATTGAAATTTGTAATAATGAGAACAATTTGAATTTTTTTATATTTAGAAAGTAAATACATGACATATAACTATAGAGAGATAGGGTAAAGGATATAGAACTAAACAATTTTTAATATTGGAAGTTGGAGATAGAAGGTATTAACATTAAAAAGTGGTAAGTCTTTCTCTCTCTAATTGCATCATGTGTAATATTGTAAAGAATACATTTGCTACTTAAAAGAAATCAAATTCCTAAAAAAAATAACAAAACTTTGAAAGGCATATAACAAAGCAAAGAGTTGAAGAATATGTACCTAACCTGTATGTCAATAAATTCTTAGTAATCACTTTTAATTAGAACCATATTTCAAGCAACATCAGGTTTTAAATATGTATAACAATGAACATTAATAGAAGACATCAATCTAATTTTGCATATTCAAGTAAAATGGTGAATTTATGATTAAATATAATTTAGTTTTCTTCAATAAAATTTATCAATAACACGCGATATTTATTAAATTGATATATTATGTAGACCATAATGAGATTTAAAGAAAAAAAAACAGAAATCAAAGAGAATATTAATGGAAAACTATTTTATAAAGGTTATCCATTCTAATATTCACATATACTCAGACCATTCTTGTTACACATTCAAAAATTTTCATACCCTTCTTATTGTGTTACCCATGTGATGCATAGGATTTCGTTGCAGATTTATGAATATGTATATTAAAGGAATTGCATGAACATGAGATTACAGTATAATGGAACTTAATACAAAGGAATATCAAGATTAATAAAAGATGAATACTGTAGGAAGAATTGAAAAAAGTGCATACGTAGGTAATAAAATAATGTATACTAAAACACCATCATAATGAAATCTGAGAAAGAAAATTAAGTATATAAAAGCTCAAAATTTGAAATCCAAATCCATTAAACACGACATAGATGGAACACACATAGTAAACTTAAATTCGAACCGTCGGAGTGTTCCTTGCCCTGTTACCAAAGGTAGAATCTTATGATTTCCAGCGAACTTTCACCCCGTCCCCCTCCTTTACGGGACTTTGTATTAGACTGAGTTGGTGTTTTTTTAAATTTGAATAGTTTAAATTTAATTTAGATGATAAAAATTTGATATTTATTTTGTAATTTAAATTATTATTTTTATGAAATAAATCATTAAAAGTTGTTTTTATTTTGCATATCTCTTTAAATAAAAAAGTATCAAAATATATAATCTATAATTGTCAAATCTAAACTATTTAGATTTGATTTGAATAATCTAAAGTAATATGAGTAAAAAATGAATTAAAAATCCAATTTTGACCTTGTATGGAACTTTGGTCTCCCGTAGAGTTGTATATGGGCAGGGTCAGGTTGGACATCTAGTAGGCTCAATGTCCTGTTCGATTAAGATATCGGGTTTATTTTTATGCCCATAACCCGATCTGACTCGAACAAATCTGATTTTATATTGGATTAGGGCGGATTAAGGCCGCTTGGACTTTTTTTATTTTTTAATAAATTAATATTTGTAATATAAAAATATCTTTTTATAGACTCATAAATATATATTTTAAAATAATAGACCTCTAAAACTCTTATATTTTTATTAATAATAAAAAAATAGTCTAGTATTATCAAACAAAATATAAGTTATACTAACATAATTAGCCTGAAATAAATATGTGTATTTTCGTTATTCAACAAAAGAAATGTTAAGAAGTATCCACATCAATGATGAAAATAATAAAAAAGTAGAGATGGTTTGCGTAGGTAATAAAAATTACAATATGTAAAGAGAATCGGATGAAATAAAAATTATATATATATATATATATATAAGATGACAATATATTAATAATTAAAAAAAAGTAACTATTAGGACAGGTTAGGCAGAACATGCATTCGCCCGTGACCCAACCTGATTTAATATAGTTTTATTTAAAATTCTGTTCATTTATATTTTTGACCTGACCCGATTAGACCCAACTAGGATATGTCCTTAGAGCGTATCGGGCCAATGAACACCTTTAGTCTCCCGTTTTGCAAAGGGAAGTCCTAAGAAAATTGCAAAAGCACAAGGTTGGTGATGTGATGTGCAATAGCAGCCTTGCTTTTAACGAGTCTTGAACTATTTTTCCACTTCTCCTCTTAAGTTGGGTTGACTTTTGAAAATTGGATCAAGCTTTGGATTATTTTAATTTGGGTTCTTTTTATTTAGACTTGGATCTCTTTCTCTTTTGTATTAACTAAATGTTAAATAAAAAATTTCACCAAAAATGAAAAACCCAAAACGAAAATTTTATTTTCATAATTTTGATTATTTTTAAAAAATATCAAGACAAAATACAATGTTAGCAACACTAAAATTCTTAGATAATTCATGCCATATAAATGATATAACTTCTAGCCAAAAAAAAAGAAGAACTTTACCAATATGAATTCCCATCAAAGAGTCCTAGATTTAGTATTTAAGCAAGTAATATAAATACTCTTGAACTAAATGATAGAGAAATTGTAGTTTTTTTTAATGCATTAACCAAATATTATATTTGGTCTTATATATAAGAGACTTTTTTGAAATTTAATTTAGTCTAAAATATAAGAAATAAATCACAAATGTCTAGTATATTAATTATAGTATTCTAATTATATTTTTTATTAAATAAGTCTTTTAAATTATGAGTAGTAACTATTATTAATTTTAAAGAAAAATTATATATATATATATATATTAAATAGGGGTATTTTTGAAAAATAATTTTTATTTGGGATAAAATTAAAAAGATTAATTATTTTTAACTAACTTTATTAATTTTCATAAATAAATTAATTAATTTTTATATATGAGATTAGAGGTAATAATAAAGAAGTAAGAGAAGCCTAATCTGACCCAAAGCCAATTCTGTACTAAAAATTCACCTCAATCTAGACTTAATCATGGGCCAGAAAAGCTCGCCTAGCCCAAAAAAATGAATATGAGCCTAAAAAAAAAAATCCAATAAAAAATGAGTACGTTTTAAAAAAGTCTAAATATAAAATAGGTTAGGCTTAGGCTTTTCTTAAAGCCCGATCGAGCCCGCCCATACTATAATCATTAGAACATTTATTTATAATTATAGATATAAGTAAAAAAAATTATATAATATATATGATTATTATATTTTTTTTACTCTTACTTATTGCATAATATATTATTAGAAATAAATTATAATTCAAATAAAATAAATTATTAATCAATAATATTATTAGAAAAATTATTATTTTGAGAGGTTTTACTATATATATATATATATATATATTTCAAGTTATTTAAATTTCTTGCAATATTTTTTTGAGCTATTTAATATTTAAAATAAGAAAAAAGTAAGTTTAATAAATAATAAAATAAATATATCTAATATTTAAAATTTAAAAAAAGATAAAATTTTTTTTAAAAAATTATTTTTTTTAAAACAGGCAAGCTGGGCCGCCCCTGTTTTCAACCGAGCTTGTGCCCGGCACGATATTGTTCAAATAGTACCGGCCCTTGGGTCTAAAAAAATTTACAAATTTTTGTATAAGTTCAACTTGTTTTTAAACTAGCTGGGTCCGTGACCATGTCTATCTCCAGCCATCAAGCAAGCATCTATCATTCCCGCAAATCAAAATGAGGCATAGGAAAGAAGTAACATGGATCCTCTACAGTTGGCGTTTCTTATTACAAAGGTGCATTTGGTCATTTAGCCTTTTTAATTTTTAATTTTTCTGTTGGTTTTGAGTTACAAATTTTATTTTAAAAAATAAAAATTATACTTATAAAATTAAAAATTTTAACAGTACAGTATGTATAGTTAAAATTTTCAATTGAAGGAGCATGGGCTGGGCTAGATTATGTTCATGTATTTGCAAGCCCCTAGTCTATTTCGTTGTTTGTCTTGTTTTTATTCAAGTTGTTTTCAATGAATATTTTAAGAAAAAAAAATCCAAAACTCCGGCCTGAGTGAAAAAACAATGCTTGTTTTTCTAAATAATTCATAATATATAGACATATATGCTATGTGCAATGTATAATTAATCTTTTTTTGTTTGGATAATGCATAGTTATTGAATATTACAAAATATCTATTTGGTTATTCGATGTATTTAATATAATTAATTAGATAAATAAATTTATTTAAATTTCGTTAATTTCTTAAAAAATTGCATTGAACAAGGCCTACTTGGATCGAGTGTTCAAGACAGAAGAAGATTAGGCCTACACTCATTTGAATTTTTTTTTTTTTATACAAGGTCGTTTGAATTTTAAACCAGGCTAGGGATGAACTTTGGATTGGGCTCATATTTTGCAAAAATCATCACTGGCGACTGATCACATATTTAAGTAACCTGAATTAATTTTTTTGGGTGTTTGCGTGAGTGGGGTAGGTTGTGTTCAGATTATCGTTAGAGTTTTCTTCGTGGACTCAATTCCGAAGTCATCCTTAGGTAAGATTTTGTGGAGAAACCTACAGGCCAGGATCGCTGCAGGCCTGGCCGATTTGGCCCAATTAGACATTCGTGGATTACTTAAAAGCAATGCCCAAGAGGGCCCGATTGAATAATGGGGCTTCGTTGAAAATGTCGCACATGGTGCGGAAAAACATTATGAATATGTTAAAACTCTCATCTCCTTTTTACAAAATTTTTTTTATCTATTTTTAAAATATGTATAAAATTTTTCTGGAATAAAAAATTATCTTACACTTTAGTTTAATTTTAAATTTTTTAATTAAAACATTCTCCATTAATAGAGAAGTTCTTGTAATTTACTCAAAAAAAAAAAAAAAAAAAAAGAACAAAAATACCCTCCTATCCTTAAAAAGACTTCTAGATGGATGTGAAATGTGTGGCTATTGTAATTTTTGTATTGTTCAAAAACAACAAAATAGTAGTTTGATTTTTAGTTATAATTTCATCCAAGTGCATTGTCAAAAGTGAGGACCTGCTTACTTTGATATTTTATTATAAATCTCGTAAAATATTTTGTATTTTAAGTATAAACTAATTGTGATTGTTTATAGCAAATTCATTTATTTTTATTATTCAAGAGAATTAATTTAGTTGATATAAGACAATAAATTCCTTTCTTATTAGCGTAAAATAAAAAAAAATGTCCTTAAAATGGTTAAAGAAATAATTTAAACCCTAATAAAAGTGGCTTGTTAACGTCATCTTCTAATTATAGCCCACCAGATGAGTCTGTTTGATCGGGTCTTCCGTCTGCCTTCCTATTCTTTACCCAAACCTGATTTCTATTTCTCTGTCATTAGGTACTGTGTCATCATCTGAAACCTTGTGTTTGGAGGTTAAAAATGTAGTTCGTAAAGGGTGTGGCCCAAAATGGGCACACTCATGCTAGCCCAGTAGAGTTAAAAATGTAGTACTGTGTCATCATGAAAACGTGGCCTGAGAAAACATCATATATACTTCTCCTGTAACTGAAATTTAATTATTTTTTTGGTTCAAGGAAATTGAATAATTTTCAAATACATATATTTGGGGGCCCTATATTGGAACAACATATTTATTTTAATAACAAAAGGGAATAAATTGAAGTTTAACAAATTATAAGAATAAATACACACACATAAATATATCAAACTGAATTGTCTAACATTGACTTAATTAGTAGGATTGAGTTATGTCCATGGGTTTGAAAAGAAATTTTACTTTTGGAGAAAATTGAAAAATTTTCTCATCGTAATATCAAAAAATTTATGCATAGATAAATTTTGTTTACTTCTCTAACCTATAAAATACGAAAATCAAGCAAACAATTACTCAAGTTCAGTATTCACATCTCTGCATCCAAGAAACAACAGGACAAAAATGAGTACTGGAAAAGTAAATAGCAAACTGATGTTAATTATCATATATTGTTCAACGTCAGGAGCTGCAGGCGATGGCGCCCATTTTGGAGCTTTATGAGTTTTATCACAAGTCGCCATTACATGTCATTTAACTATATATAAAACTGTGTATGTGTATGTGACGAAATATGATACTTACAGATCATCACTGCGAAAAAGGAGGAGCCATTTCCAGCAAAGCGTGTAAGCACATTAGAGAGTAGGGAGGTCATCATCGACGTGTAAGCATTAAAAAATATAACCGAAATTAAAAAGTGGAGTGAGAGTATTCTATAATACTTAAAATGTGGGTTACTTTCTAGGATTTGTTTTAGCCTTAGCTGTTGTCCGCTGAATGTTCTAATAAGAAAAAAAAAATATTTAAGGATCAAAAGATAAAAAAAATTATTCTTAAAGATTTTTACTATTGAGTTTAATAATTTATTACTAAACTCAATGATAATCATCCTAAAATAAAATGATAATAAATTTTTAAAAATAATTTTTTTTTATTTTTGAATCTTTCGTTATAATTCTCCCTCCTAATAATCTGTAATGTTCTATGTATGTCAGATCAATGTACCTAGCTTAAGTGTGTGCTTGTTGTTAGGTAGCTACAGAAATATAAGATAATAGATGTTTCTTTTTTGGTCCCTTTTAAATCTCGTACAGAAACATCCTAATGGCTGATTAGATATTGTATAGTTTAGTAAAAGAATTCATGTTTAAAGCAGCACGTAGTTTCTTGGTTCCTTATGTGTCTCTAATTTGTAGACAAGGCTCATTACAGTCATAGCTGATCACAAGATTATGATCCCCCAATCATAGTTTGATTATTAGTTAACTATTAAGTTGTTGAAGCTAGCTTATTCATTTATGGGATTTATATATAACAATATTGACGGTTGGAATTTAATTTATCTGCTATGCCTCAATTTAAAATCCCATCTCCCATGTGCTTGGTCCAGTCCACAAAATATGTTAAGAGATAGGGAGAGAGAGATGGAAGACTATATATATATATGTGGGTCCTACTTATGGCATCGCGCAAGACACAGAGCCACAACGTACTGTTTCTTCTCCAATCTAGCTCTGACTATATAAATTGATGGGAGGCATTTATCTCATCGATTACTATATCACAGGCTATTACAAGTCATAGTTTTTTTTTCTTTTCTTTGGGTGCCTTAATTTAACTTCTTATGAGAGAACTCTATAAATATTTAGGTCATTGACATTTGAAAACTGCTTACCAGTCATTGTTTGATTTATGTTGGGTTTGTTTGGAAATGCAAATACATAAATGAGACACCAAGACAAGCGAGAATTATTGTGAGATCTGTCATTATTGACACTGAATAGAGCCATAATTTAATTACAAGTGCAGACAGATATGTGTGGCTTATACATATAGTAATTGAGCTCAGTATGGAGCTGTAATTCATATGAGGTCCATGAGCTAGCTAGCACAATTCCAAAATTGCAATAATTAATCTGAACCACTGTTATTTAAATGGATCAATGTCCAATGTTCTATGGACAGATGGTAAGCCATTTAGTAAGCCTTTAAGATCAAGAATGTAAAAATGGTCTTTAATCATGTTCATTATTTAGTCTAGTCAAGGTGGATTATCTTGCCCAGTCTGCAATACCAATTTTAGAAATTGGATGGAACACTCCATGATTTTCAAGTTTGATCCAGTCCTTGTTAATAAGGGTCATGACTGGCTAGCTTTTCTTTTTTGGTATTACAATCTAGGCTTGTCAGGGCTAAATTTTTTCTTAACTGATTTTAAGGATGTATTTTTTATATAAATTTAGTGTATTTAGAATTTTATTTTTAAAATGCTGATCTGAAAAATCAAACCAATATTAATAAAGAAAGATATATGCTATTCCCTTTTATCAACTAATGACCTAAACTCTTTTGAATTGATTACTAGTTAGCTAGCTATAGAATTACAATGATATGGGGTTGGAATTTATGTTACACAAGTATACTAATACAAGGATACGGGTATAGCAATATATACTATATACATAAAAAAATATTTTATTACATATAATAATTTTTACAAAATAAAAATAGATACGATATATAATCAATTAAAATTGTGATTTAAGATTTCTAATATGATCTCAAAGTTTATTTTGTTTTTTAAAAAATAAGATTCAATTTCATATTTCTAAGATTCAAACGTAAACATTTGTAGACATACGCAATTTATCCAATATCTATACAAATTGAACTTTAAAGAAAAGAAAAACATTACATGATATTCAGTTTGAAGCATTAGGGAATATCCAAAATACTAAGACTCAATACATATACAAGTACAACTTAAATCTAAAAGTACCCGTACTATCTTGTGATTAGATGCTGAAATACCCAACATGCACGTAATATGTCCAAGACAAAATCTAAGATAAAAATACAAATAAACCCCATTAATCATTATTGTTGATAATGGGTTTTGTATAGGGAGTGCTTCATGGTATTATTTTTTATGCCATGGACCGACAAAGCATTGTATCTGTGCCATTAATGAAGGCGACAACCTCTTTGATTCCCCACTGATCTTGCAGATATATGTCTCTCTATCTCACTCTATAATACCATCTCTTCTTCACTCAATATTATACGGGCTATTTGCGCCTCCCTTATATTGCACCAATCTATCGCCCCACTTAGTAGTCTATATCGTTTCATCTCCATTGTGTAAAGCATCTTAATTTCCCTCTTAGCCATGAGTTTCCAGCCTAATACTTCTCTTCACTTAAATCTCCCAGATGACAATAATCCACTACTGAACCTAAATCTTCTCCTCGAGCCTTCCTCTTTTCCTGGTTCTTCATGTTCACCCACAGGTTCCAATTCCATGGAGCCTAGGATATTCTCTTGCAATTATTGCCAGAGAAAATTTTATAGCTCCCAAGCTCTTGGGGGTCACCAAAATGCCCACAAGCTTGAACGTACCCTAGCCAAGAAAAGCAGAGAGCTAATAAGTAGTTCATCCATCCAACCTTATACTAATGGTGGATCAGGAGGATCGGACCAGGACCGCTCCAGCTTCAGCGGCTCGAACCGTCTTAGCCATGGGGTCGGGTCGGGTCTTGGCGGGTTCGTGAACCAAGGTCAAGGTGGAAGGAGAGAGTTTAGCTATGGTTCCAAGGAAATTGTTCAGGAGGATATTAGCCAACTTGACCTCTCGTTAAAGCTCTGAGTTTTAAAAGAAGTGAAAAATGTGAGACACTTAGAAGAAGGTGAAGTTCATGTAATGTGGGAAGCTATATTGATGAGTGTTACCTTTTTTATGGTTAGTACTTACTTAGCTTGTTTGTTTCTATATTGTAAGCATATGGGAGAATGTTATGTATTATTAAAATATATATAAGATATATATTCTTTTAGAGAATGGAGAGAATTTGATTGAATAAAAAGAAGCAATAAAACAAAAATAAGAGGCCCCAGAACAAAGGCTAGTTCATTAGGATGTGCTTTGGTTAAATGGTTCCATTCCATGCATATAGTTTTATGGGAGATTTTGAAGAATATATTTAGAAGGAAAGGTGAATAGGTATTTTTATGCAAATAAATAAATAAATAAAATTAAATATTTTTGCAATTTAATAGAAAGTTTAGGATATAATTAATTCAAACAAGATCAGTTAACTAAAACATGAAATAGCAAGGCTAAAATAGTACTACTAGTTGACTACAAATAGGGTCAATTAACTAAAAATTTAAAACAATAAGTAAAGAGATGGAGAAAAAAGAAGCAATATTAGGGCCTGTTTGGTTAACCAAAAAATAAACATAATACATTTACATATTTTATATAATGTCTATTATATTCTCTTAATTGTTATTCTGTCTATTAACTTATTATTTTAATCATCAAATTATTTTTTTAAAAGTAAAGGTACAAAAATAATTTCATATTCCACCCACTTACTTTTGACATTTTTTTTCTCCTTTTACATCATCCAATCAATTAGTCTCTTAGTATTTATTTTAGTTCAGTACTAGACTTATATCCAATTCCCTTACATTTTAAGGGATTTTCTTCACAATCAAAATACCAATATAGCAATGGAGGTTTTCTTGTGATCACATTTAACATAAAATTCTCTGACTTACCTCAAACTAATTATAAGATTTTCTCTTAATTCACTCTTCACTCACTTAAAAGAGATTTTACTAAAAAATTGAATAATTTAAGAACCGTTATAGATAAAAGGAATATAATGAATGCTTAATAAATGCTCTCAACTAATAAGATAAATCTAATGTTAGACGAAATGGATATACAAAATAACATTCAAGATATCCAAACTAAAAAATTGGAACGAAATAATACCTTCAGCCATTGCCTCTGTGCTTTATTTTGGTTGGAGATTATGTGAGTATAAGATTGTAAGGAGTGTTTTCAAACTTTCGTTATCACTAAGTGATTGTGTTATACTTAGAAATTGTGTGTTAATTGAGTTTAAGAACCCTTATATTTATAGCCAAAATTCTAACGATAATTTCCATCAAATCATTGATGAAAACACAACATTCAGGAATTGAGGTGTACAAGTTTTGAAAAAATCTATTAAGCCCACAATTTTTGGACCACAATAAGAGTTGTTGAAAGTGAGCGTGGTTTGTTACCATGTTCAAACATGCAACATGGTATATTACCATGTTTAGACATGCAACGTTTTACATTCTTCCACTTGGTTTAAAAATCATTATACATAATGACTTGTTAAGATTCAAATGTTCAACTGAAACTAAATGCACGAATTAAAACAATAGATCTTTTATAGATAAGTAATACCTTTTATGTATTACAATGCATTTTGTTTTCCAACCCATTATATTTTAATTTTATGAATAAGTCATATGCTTATTTTGAGTCCTCTTAATGTCGTTATTCTCAAGACATAATGTATACACATAAAAATGAAAAAAAAAGTCAAAATGACTAAAGGCTTTATTACAAATAATATATACACCAATGACTCACTGTGGAACCAAGTCTCATTCTAGATACATGATACTTAAACACTATTGGTGGCATGCATTTTGTTAAAAGATTAGCTACATCAACTCAATACTAATGTGTTCAATGGTGACTTTATTGTTTTTGACACGTTCTCAAATGACTAAGTACTTAATGTTGATGTGCTTACTTCGACTTCCACATTTATTATTCTTGACCAGAAAAACAACAGCTTAATTGTCACAATATATCTTCAATAGCCTAGAGATAGTGTTAATGATTTTAAGCCAAGATGTAAAACCCTTAAGCCAAATGCATTCAACGATGTAGTAGTTAAAGTCTGTTTTGTGCTCCTCTAAAATATAGCTCTGCCGGTTAACATGAAAATATAGCTTGATGTTGATTTCTATGAATTAACGCATTTAGGGAAATCTAAATCTGAGTAGCCAATTATCTCAAGGTTTTTAGTTCATCTATACATCAACATGTAATTCAGTACCCTTAAGACACTTCATTGCCTTTTTTGCAGTTCTCTAATGATTTATACTTGGATTACTTTAATTTGTGTCTAATATTTTGATTATAAATGCAATGACAAGTCTTGTACAAATCTAATAATACATAAGGCTTCTGACAATAGAAGCATATGGAATATTATGCATCTATTCCTTTTCTAAATTATTCTTCAGGTATTAGTTCAAATTTAACCTATCACCCTTTATAATGGGTGCTATAGTTAGTGAACAATTTTTTATCCAAAATTTCTTTAAGACCTTATTAATATAAGTTTCTTGTGATAAATCCAAAATATATTAAATTCTATCTCTATAAATCTTAATGCTAATGACATAAGATGATTAGTTCAAATTTAACTTATCACCCTTTATAATGGGTGCTATAGTTAGTGAACAATTTTTTATCCAAAATTTCTCTAAGACCTTATTAATATAAGTTTCTTGTGATAAATCCAAAATATATTGAATTCTATCTCTATAAATCTTAATGCTAATGATATAAGATGTCTTATCCATATCTTTCATATCAAAATTCTTACAGAGAAATTGTTTCACCTTATATAACAACCCCTTATATTGGTTGCAAGTAATATATTATCCATATATAGCATAAGAAAACATATTTTACTCCTACTGAACTTCTGGTATATACATTACTCCATGATATTCTTCATGAAATTATATGAGGAGATAATATCATGAAATTTTAAATAATATTGGCGGGAGACCTGTTTCAATCCATATATGGATTTTTTAAGCTTGCACACCAAACGTTTATGGGCATTAAAGGAGAATCCTTTATATTGTTTCATATATACCTTTTCTAGTTCCCCATTGAGGAATACTATTTTCCCATCCATTTAATGCAGTTTCAAGTTAAAATAGACAACCAATGCCATTATTATACGAAGAGAATCTTTCTTAAATATAGAAAAAAGAGTCTCCATGTAATTGATTCCTTCCATTTGTGTGAATCCATTGGTTACAAGTCTTGCTTTATATATTTCAATATTGCCTAATGAGTTTCCCTTCATCTTATAGATCCATTCGCATCTAATAATTCTAGAACCATTAAGCAACTCAACAAGATCCTAGGCTCCATTAGATGCTATGGAATCCATCTCTTTCTTCATAGTATTGTGCCATAATTTAGATCCTCTGCAATTGATGGCTTGTGAAAATGTTTCAGGGTCATTCTTGGCTCCTATGTCGTAATCAGATTCTTGTAGATATACACCATAATCACTAGGAATTGTTAACCTCCTCATTCTAGTTGATCTTCTTAATGTTGACTCAACATTCTTTTAAGAGCATTTTGTTCAACTAGCTATTCAATAGTCCATAAAGCTTATTCATCAACTGGATCAACTGGGTCATGGTTAACAGGTTGTGGATCTCAAATGATTGGCTGTGCAATGCCTGTTTGAACTTGAGGGGGATGGATCACAATCAATCTATCACTTAATGTATGAGTTTAAGTATCAAATTGATCATTTTTAGAACATAAGTTCTGAGTTTGATCACTTCTACTGATAAAGTCATTCTCAAGAAATTTTGCATTTCTTGATTTCACAATCTTAGTGTAATCAGATGGACAACAAAATCTGTAACCCGTAGAAATTTCAACATAGCCAATGAAGTAGCCACTAATAGTCTTTGGATCTAACTTTTTTTCTTGTGGATTGTAAACCCTCACCTCAGATAGGCATCCCTAAAAGCACATATGTCTTAGACCTAGTTTCTAACTTTTCCATATCTCAAATGGTGTATTTTCAATAACCTTGGTTGAAACTCAATTAAAAATATACACTGCCATCTTAAGGGTTTTAATCCACAAGGACTTAGGAAGTCTGAAGTTGGCCAGCATGCTCATCATCATGTCTAACAATGTTTGATTTCTTCTTTTAGTTACACCATTTTGGTTTGGCGACCCAAGTATGGTGCATTAGGCAACAATCCTGTGTTCTTAAAAAAATTGAATAGATAGACCCGATGTTTGTCTATCTTTAATGTATCTACCATAATTCTCTCTACCTCTATCTGATCTCACTATTTTGATTTATTTATCACATTGTTTTTCCACTTCTTCCTTAAATATCTTAAAGGCATCTAGTACCTTATTTTTATTATTGAGAAGATAGAGATATATATATATATATAATGAGTAATTATTAATAAAAGTGATGAAGTATTTTTAACTACAAGAATCCAAATTTGGACTACAAATATCCGTATCTATAATTTCTAATATGCTAAAACTCCTCTTAACACTTCTCATGATCTTATTAGTTTGCTCTCTCTTGATGTAGTCTACACAAGTGTTAAAATCAATAAAGCTAAGAGTATTGAGTATTCCATCTTTTACTAATATTTTCACCCTCTTTATTAATATATGACCAAGCTTATAGTACTATAATATAGAGGAATTTTCATTAGTAATATTTCTTTTTATGGTTGTGCTACTAGAAACATATATTGAATCATAAGAGTTACTGTCTTACAACTAAATTTGGAATAGACTATAGTAAAGTGTACTATTACCAACAATATTAGATTTCTAAAATAATTTAAATATATTATTTGAAAATTAAAAGCAATATCCAAACGATACAAGTTTAGAAACAGAAATTAAGTTTTTAGAGAAACTTTGTACATAAAATGTCTTCTCCAAATTTTAAACAAAATAAGAATCAAGAATTAATCTATATGTTTTTATAGCTTCTATAGTTGAACCCATCTTATTTTCTAAGTAGATTTACTGTTCATTACTCATAAGCTTCTTTTGGTTTAGAAAGCCTTATAAGGTATCAAAGATGTGAATTGTTCAGGAAAAATTAATCTACCATGTGTTACTACTAGTATCTACTATATTAGATTCATAACAAAAATATGAGATTGAGTCACCTTTTTTTTAAAGCCAAGTCTTGAATTTGACATAGTCCGTCTTCATGTGTCTCTTTTTTTTTTTTTTTTTTACAGAAGAAGCACCTGAACTATTTTTTAATGTCTTCATGGATGGGTACCTTGCCCTTCCTTTTTGCCTCAGCCTTTTTTTTTTCTTGTATTATTATATGTGCACTTTCACTCATCTCAGAAATGAGCCTTCCTTCTTCTTGTATATACATGGTCGGAAGTTCATTAATTAATCATTTTTCTTTATATGTGTTGTAGGAAATTTTGAAAAGCCTATATTATTATGGTAGAGAATTCAAGATGTAATGCACGAGGAAAGATTCAGATATCTCAACATCGAGTATTTTCAATTGAGTTGCTATATCCCTCATCTACATGATATAGTCTTGCACACCTTTACGCTAGTAAGCTTTATAGATGATAACTTTGTCATTAGGATGCTTGCTAAAGTCTTGTCCAAAGATTTAAACTATTCATCAATAGCCTTAAGTAAACTTCAAATGTTTTGATACTCTCCAATAGACTTACACATACTAGCAAATATTTTAGTCATAATGTAAATCATGTTGAGGCAATTGGATTGCTTCTAACATTCATAAATGTCTACAGTTGATGCACTGCTAGTATATATGGGTTTAGAAGGTTCATCCTTCCTGATAGCATTATCAACGTCCATTCACCGTAATTGGAGAACTATTTTCTTCTTCTAAATACTATAGTTATCTTTAGTTAATTCAGGGATTTGAAAATTAGAGATATTCAAAGGTTGAAAAGTTACATAATTTACATGCTATGCTAATAATTTGAAACAAATAAATATACTAGATGATATATCATGCCAATGCAATGCATATCTATTCAAATTATAAGCCTGGTCTCGTATACTAATGATAAAACTAGCAGATTATATCTTGATGACTCCCTAATTTTGGATAAAAAAGAGATATATTTTATGATATATTAGGGAGTCAAAGTATTTTTCTCTTGACTAACATGGCTGAACTTTTTATTCAATCAAACAAAATGAAGAAAATATCTCAATTGCGATATCTTTATTAGTTTTGAGCCTTATTTAATGATTGATTTTTATCTCAGGAGAAAGGTAGAATATTATAGAAAAGAATGAGAAAAGGTAGAGAAGCTAGAAAGTCAAAAGACAAACTTAACAAGCCCTCTCGCTACAACGAAAGCACAATTCGTTGTAGCCAGGATGCACGTTTGCTATGGCAAGAAAGTCACTTCGCCATAACGAAGTTGTGATGCATACAAATTTCAGGGAGCTCCTAGCTATAATGCAGACAGTAGCAAGATCAGCAAAAATTTAGGCGCCTATAAACTCTTGCTATAGTGAGAACCACACCTCGCCATAGTGAGATCGACCACTGAAATGCACAGCTTTGATTTGTGAACTAAAAACGCGAGAAAGAGTGAGGGTTTCATCATTCTGAGTCAGGAGGAGAAATTATGAAGGGAAAAATGCACCAAAGAGCTAGGGTTTGAGGAAGAAAAACTTGGGTTGAAGTTTAGAGGTTGAATCAACACGATTGAATTGAGTTTCCTTTGATCCTCCATCTTCTCCTTTATGATTCTTTGTCTTTTTGAATTTCTGAATCTGATTACAATGTGTAGAGTTATGTGTAACTAAATTTCTTTGATCCTAGGTTTACTTGAACCTATTGCCATGTACTGAGGATTTTACAAGGTTAAATTGAGTTGATTAATGATTTGAATGCTTGATCTATTCTTATTGTTTCGTGAAGAGTTTGGCTATCTCTTGTTGATTTGAGGGTTTGAGGTTTGCTCTTGAAAAAGGAAAATCTTAATGGACTAATTGATTAAGCAACTTAGGATTGAAATTAGGGAACACTAGTTTTGTTTTTAGGTATAGAAATATGCTCAAGAATGCTAAGTGGTGAAAGGGGTTGATGTATTTTATCTGATTAATTGTGAGAGAAGTTTGCAATTAATTAGACTAGAAGTCTAAGTGGTTCGAAAGACATTTGGCCTTAATTAATCTCCTCAACCTTCAAATTGTTAATTAATTAATTAATCGGGTACCTTAATTCGTGGCAATCAGGGGATAAGAACTTAGGATACTCCTTAGTGATTTATCTCATCAGAACTATCTTGACACTCAATATTTGTTTACTTTCATTTTATGTTAATTCATTACATTGGTAGTTGGGCATCTTGACTTAAACAAAAATGAATTTTTTTAGGCTTCATTGAGTCTAATTCAATTCTCTATGGGACGACCTTGATTCACTATATTACAAAAGCGATCTGTACACTTGCGAAATTATTTGTAAAAATAGTGACTATCAATCTCTTATCTCAATCCTTGTAAGGAAATTAAGTTAAAGAAAAATGTACTATTCCACTCTAATTAATCGTATAAAATATGATAATGTTCTTATAGGATAATGATTATCATATTAAAAATATTAATTACAATTGATGTCATTTTTTCTTTATGTGATCTTAAATTTAATCTTAATAATTAAATTCTTAATGTACAATTTTCAGGATAGTTAGGGATACTATGGCTAAACTATAATTAAATTAAATTATACAGATTACAAGACATTAGAATTAAATGCATGAATATGTCAAAAAATGCATAAACAAGCATCGCATAATGAAAAACAATTAATCAATTGAGCCAAATGTGATTAATTAATTAATTTGTATTCTCTAATAATGCCTAAGAATCATTTTACTAAAATTAGGCATAGAATAATTATAGTCATAACAAACTTTGACATTAAATTCATAAATATTGCCAAATATTAACATAGTCGACCAAAATTAATCAACTAAAAATTAGGTCAAACAAAATAGCATTCAGTTATTACTAATTTTTTGTACAAAATAGGTCTAAAATTATTTTGCTAAAAAATTGCTTATTCAAATAATTTCATTTAAAAGTGGTTAAATTCACTTTAAAGGTAAAAAAGCTTATATATAGGAAGACCCAAATAAAATTTATTTATTTTAATTATATATATTTTTAATTGCAATGAGAACAACCCAATAAAACAAAAGCCCAATATAAAATAAAATAAAATAAAATAAAATAAACAGGTTCGAGTCCAAAAGCTAGAAGCCCAAATAAATAGTCGGCCTAGCACCCCTTTAAGTGAAATAGTGCGTTATACTAAAGATGCAGCAACACATCGTTTAAGAGGGACCAAAATGTGGTATAATAAAAGTTGAAATGACCTATCGTTTACAACCAATGCTTAAACAACTTGTCATTTAAGTCATCTTCAACCTTCAATCAGGTCACACAACTCGACCTGACCCAAATACAGACCCAACACTTGACCTGGTTGTTTCTAACATTTCTAAGCTCCGTTTTGGATTATTCAAGAGTCTATTTTTATCAAAATTTCATAAGGATTGAGTTGTTAATATCAAAATGATAAGAAAATGACTCTATAAATCAACCTAAATAAGTACAATAATGTAAGTTTAAGCTTGAAAAAACTTAGCAAGGCATATGCATTTCTTGCTCTAATACCAATTGTTAGACTAAATAGATATACAAAATAACATTCAAGATATCCAAACTAAGAAAAATGGAATGAAATCATACCTCCAGCTATTGCCTTTGTGCTTTGCTTTGGTTGGAGATTCTGTGAGTATAAGACTGTAAAAGGTGCCTCCAAACTGTGGTTGCCACTAGGTAATAATGTTATACTCAGAAGTTGTGTGTTAATCGAGTTTGGAGACCTCTATATTTGTAGCCAAAATTTTCAATGGTAATTTCCATCAAATTATCAATGAAAACACAAAGTTCAAGAAATGGGGTGTACACATTTTGAACCAATCTACTAAGTCCATAGTTTTCGGACCATAATAAGAGCCGTTGCAAGTGAATATGGTTTGTTACCATGTTCAAACGTGTAATGTGGTATGTTACCATGTTCAGGCATACAACATCTTACACTTGAAGCTAAGCTTAGAAGGAATGTAAAAGGAATATGAAGTGCAGTAAATGCTTGCTCTATTTTTTGCTTCTCTACATTTTCACTTTAGCTTCAATGCATTTATAATCTTCAATAACCAATTAGCCATTGTGAGAGGAGTCTTCATTGGAGTAGCTTTAATCTTAAAAGATTTTTCATCTTCTTGCTTTTTCATTGGAATGCTGGCCATGGTCTAAAGAAAGAGTGCCAAGCTTTCTTGTCTTCAGTAAATGCTCATTTAATGCATGTAGAATGAGCCCAACCATCAAGTATAACTTTTTGCTCGATAAAATATGAAGTATTGCATATGTTTAGAGCTTTTAGATTGTAAAAGGAAATATATTAGGTTTCAAAGAGAGAATTTGGATCTATTTGAATTTGGTCTTTTCTTTAAAAATTAGATTCAAAAACTTTTTACTTAATACTTTCAATTTTAGTTTTTATTATCATTACACAATTGGGCTTTGGTGAGATCATTGGGCCTTTGTGAAACATTTCAACCAATAAATTCTAAGTCACATTACTCGTTAACAGGATAAGTATAGTGTAGACGCACAATTCAAAGCTTGAGGCACGCTCATAATTGCACAGTTATGGAGGCATGTGGGAATGGTTCTTGACTGCATAGGATCGCTTTCCCTTTTGCCTTGTATATACTCCCTTCGGTCCAAAATATAAGTCAATTTTAACATATTCACGCTTCTTAAAAAAAATTAGTTATATTTTTAAACTTTTTAAATATTACTATGTCTTTCCAGTCTTACTCCTATAATTAATACAACTGTTGCCATTAAATGAGGAGTTTTTAACACAGCTGTTGCCATTAAATGAAGGATATTATGAAAAAAAAGTAATAATTATTATTAAGTGACTTACATTTTGGACCGAAATCTTTTTCCTTAAGTAATTTACATTTTGGATCAGAGGGAGTATATCATATCAACTATATATATTAAAGCGAGAAACTTTTAGGTCCCAATCATAAATAAATATACAAGTATGCGAAAGCTAATAAGTATAGATGTCTCATATGATTACATATATAATTAATTACTTGTTTTTCATTTTAACTTGTTTTTGCAGATCTTTATTAATTAAAGCATTACAGAACTAGAACTTGATTTCATGCAGCTGCCAATAGTGCCATGTACTGCTACTCTACTCTGCTTGTCTCAGCTTTCTAGCATGTAGTCCTAAGTAATAAGCTATTTAAAATTCATGTTCTTGCACGGTGGGAAAGTTGAACGCAGCAAAATAAGTTCTATGAAAATTCATTAATATCTACTTCAGAGAGCTATTTGTAGAGTTCTTGACATGCAGCTCATTCTTGCTTTTGGAAGTGATAATGTGTCTTTGTAAAAAGAACTTGAAAAGGAAGAGGAAAACAAATGTCGAATAAGCTCAAGCTAAAGTATGAGCTAATTTCATCTGGCCAATGAAATAGTGGCCTTGAACTCAAATCAGCACAATCCTATTACTTTGGCCAAAAAATTCTTGCTGAACTATAAAACATCCATATATATACTTCAATAAGAGAGTTCTGTTGTGTTTGACAGTGTCGCATATTAATATTAGACATGATATGATCACTGGCTTTCTTATCATAGTTATTAGCAAGAAAAATGGTCTTCTATTTTGGGAGTTAGAAATGGAGTTTTACACTGTAATAAACTAACAATTAGTCACACAGCTGAACTTGCACAAACCATTAAGAAGTAGATAATAGGCATTAATGAAAATGATGTCAAATTTATCATTAACTTATATCAAGTGGTTGACTAATTTTGATTTTGGTACATATCGAAGATGCAGAATTTGGTGCTTCAAAGAGTGATATCTGATAAAGTGATAACTATGTGCTATGTGTTTTTCCTATTGTATCACATTGGAGTGACAGTAAATTTTAACTATTATTGGTTTAGATTGATGATAATGACACGTCCAACAGCTGGTCTCATAAATATAGAGATTGTTCCCACTTCACTTGATGATAGCGATTAACCTCATCTGAAACTCACAAACATTTCTATTAGTATATTTTCAATTATTTATATATCATCCACTAACTTTTGTTTTATTTTTTAATTACCAATATATAATCTCCAGCTTCACTTTTGAAAGAGGAGCTAAGCTCGAAAGACATATTGAGGATTCCCAACAGCTAAAAAAATGCTACTCAAAAAGTGGATTTCGTTTTACAAAAATTAGAATTCTATAACTATTATTATGAACTTCTGAGTTGTGTTATTTAACATGTACAAAATAGTATCATCGAAATAGAATGACGAATCATAAAATTAGATTCATACAAATATCGCCTAAAAGTTTTAACTCCAAGTTGTACTGTTTCTGGACGTAAGTTCCATAGGTACATCAGTTCGATCCTTGTCTCATCCCTTTCTCTCTCCTCTTTATTTCTAAAGCCTTATTTCTCTTCTGTAATTAAAAAAAAAAAAAGATCATATGATTACATAGGTTAAAAAAACAGAACAGCTAGCCCGATCAAAAACTAAGTAAACGGGTTATGATTTTGGTTCATTTGTCCTTCGAAACCAACTAAAAAAATATTAGTGAATGACTGAATCAATTAAAAATTAATTTTTTTAATTTAGTTAAATAAGAGTTTCAACATTCTATGATTAAAATTTATAATGTTTAATAAATTCTACTCAATTGATATCATATAAATTACTTTAATTATTAATTTTTATATTTTAAAATATTTTATATTTATTTTAAATATTATTTTACAATATATATTAATTTAATTATAAAATATTATATATATATATATATATATATCTAAATTTAAAAAACATTCGAATCATCGACTGCAAATTGCTTTTTATGATGATTTAATAATCAATCCAATTTCTAAAATATTGTATGATTGATATCAAGACCTTAAGACAAAAAATATATAATTAGAAGGAAGCTTAGATAATGCAAGCAAAAGGAAAGAAATGGTCTAAACGGTGCTATAATCCCTTATTTCTGCTCTTTCACACTGTAAGAATGGTAAAGAAATCAAAATTATGTTTGGATATATGGAATGTCAAAAACTACTCAGCATAGATATATACCTCAATTTTAAACCAGACAGGGATTGTTACCAAGGACTATGAAAACCCTCAATGTGGGAACGATATGGTCGGCCATAATTACAAGTTATAGGGATAGGGGCAAACATTAGGTGCCTCTTTAAGGTTGTAATCCTAGTCCATCACACTTCATGACCCTCTCAGTTCAGTTTCAGATAATCCCATCATCAATCAAATTATCTGTATTTTGTGCTTCTGTGGTCCATCCATTCTTAACTATCAGACTAGGAGTCCTTTATGTGGGGCACTAAAGATGGTAGAATTCTAGCCTAGGCTGGAGTTTTCTTCTTTACAGCTTTAGCTAAAAGGAAATAAGAAATTTAGAGTCTTTCTTGTTCCAGTTATACAGATGGGAACAAGTCTCTTATAATATATGTTTTTATTTTTCTGCAACATGTACTTGAAACCTCTTTTTTTTCCTGCAAATTTAGTCCAAAGGAATCTGTCAGTGAAACAGCAATGAAACAATTCAACACGCAATGGGCACTAAAAGGCCAATGAATCACATCCCTTAATTTTCTTTCATGAATTAACGAAGCTGTATCTCACTAAAATATGATAAAGCCATGACAAAGTGGTTTCCACTTTAATTAGTCTGTCATTATCATTTGGTTTGCAAGAACCGTGTTTCATGATGCTGTGAAGATAATCTGGGTTATAGAATTGGCCTTTTATTCCCATATTGTTATCTAGCAACCGATATTTGGGAAAATTTTAGCGTACTGCGTATGAGTACCATTAATCTCACTTTTGTTCCATTATACTCTAGTTGAACATCGGGTTTTCAATTTTAGAGGTTCTAAATTTGAATCCCATTGAGATTGGGTGGGTTTCAAGTTAAAGGAGAAGACTAGGCTATTTCTGTAATTGAAGGCTCCATTTGTTTTGTGGAAAAATAATAATTTTTTTTAAAACAAATTGAAATAAAATTTTATCGTTGTTTATATAAAAAAATTAATTATTTGATCCTTCTAATTCACCTAAATTTTTAATTGATCCCTATATATATTTTTTCAATTGACTTATAATTTTAAACGTTTAAAATTTGGTCTTTACCATGACTACAAATTAACGGAATATGATATAATCAAATGATATAGACCAAATCTTTAATGAGTATAGGAACTGATTTTAAAAAATATACAAATTATAGGGATTAAATTAAAAATTTAGATAAATTATAAGAACCAAATAGTTAATTTTTTCCCCAAAAAATATTTAAAACTTGTCTTCACAAAATATAAATTATATTTCAAGCCGTTAAGAATATTGCAAGTCACATATATCAATAAAAGTGGCTTGACATACTCTAAAATATATGTTAATATTTTTAAATAAGCTATTGAAGTAAATAACACCATTAATATCTTCTCACTCTCCCCTTATTTCAATAATAATCTATTTTTTAATTGGTATTTATTTTATTTAACTAATATATGATTTTGATATATATTAGTACTTGTAGTTTGGTACACACTAAAAGGCATGTTAGTTTTTTTAATTTATTTGATAATTTCTTTTAAATTAAATTATAGTCTTTTTTATATTTTAAAAATGATAAATGGAAGTAGCGAGACTCTCTCATAATTTTTCTATTCTTTTAGAATTTTTTTTTCTTACAGAATTTAAAAGAAACTTAGATAGTTCATTAAAAAATCTCTTCAAAAATTTTTTTTAGCAAAATAAATACAAAAGAATTATGTCAAATTTTTTTTCACAAAACAAACAAAGTTAAAATAAATAAATAAGTGAAATTTTGGTCATAATAAAAAGATTATGGCGAAAGGAAGGGAAAAAAAAGGCAAATCCTTCGATAATCAAGATATGCAAAACTATTATTGTCCCTTTTTGTTATTTCAGCTTTAGTCATAGCATTGTATTTTGAGTAGATTCCGATAAATTCTTGAGTTTTTGACCAAATTATATTTAATAATTTTTCTTTAAAAAATTATACTCAACTCTCATCACTTTTTGATATATATTACAAAAATTGTTTCTTTAAATTATTTTGCGTCAAAGAAATTAATTTTTTTTGCATAATATCGGACCATGATGTTATTCTTAACATGACGGTAAAAATAAATAAATTGATGTTAAGGTCCAACATAAAAATAATTTTATTTTTTATATCATATTAAAAATAATTAAATAATTTTATTTTTGGAGAAAATATATAATTTGTAGAAACTTAACTTAATTAACAAAAAATAAAGTGAGGGGAGAGTCAAGTGTAATTTTTAAAATAAAAGATGTATTAAGTATAATTTAATCTAACTTTAGGGAGATTGCAGCAATTTATTCTTATTTCTTTTTAATTTTTTTTTTGGGACAGGTTTTACTATTAATCTTAACACTAATCAACGGGACACCGAAAAGCCCATATGCTAAACTTGCGGGGTCCCCCGTCCAATATTTAATTATGGGCTTTATGTTTTAATTGGGCTGCTGCATTGGTTAATTCGTATATAAAACGCAAAATTAAATGTTACTAAACTAATTTACATAACATTTTTTTAAATTAATGATTTAATTTTAAAAAAAATTATACTAATCTTAATTTGGTTCTTCAAAGATGGAATTTCTTATTTTAGCCTTTCAAAGATTTTTCTCTAATCAAAATGATCTTTTTATTAGATAAAATTTATCGTTATTTAAAAAATTTATTGGTGTGACATAAATATGGGTTGTAATTGTTACCTCACATCCTAGACTTGCTAGGTAACATTTTATCCTGAAATAGCATTATTTAGGCAAATTTTACAAAATCAAATAATCGTTAAAACAATACCATATAGGAGAAAATGTGAGCTAAGCAAGTATAGGTTATAGGTTAACTGTTACACGGGCTTTATTTATTCTACAACAAGTTTGTTAGGTGATTGTGAGTTTTACTTAAGAATAACCATTTTGACTGGTAAAACAGAATATTTGGAGACTAAATTGAAAGATTATTTTTTAAGGGCCAAACTAAAAAAAGTGTGATCTTTCATAGAATAAATAATTAATTTACTCTAAAATATATAAGAAATAGATAGATTGCTTATATGAAAAGAAAACATATGATATTATTTCAAATTTTGAAGAAACAAAGCCTGAAATGAAATTATGACAAGTTGACCTAATAGTTTCTATCCTTGAGTTTAAAACTTGGGACCAATAATCTTAGAAAATTTATTCTCCTAAATCAATTGTCAATGTGTATGTGCTCTTAAGACCTCTCAGTGAATGGACTTAGTCACAATTGACGCATATTGACCTAAAAATATGCCTGCTATAAAAGCAGAAAAGGAGTACCCAAGGAAAAAAAAAAAACCTAAAACGAACAATATTTGCCTAATTAATCATCTTTCACAACAATGTATTATATAAGTGATAATAGATAATTCTACGATGCAACATGTTGCATGCATACAATTGCTCACATATGACATTATTTCAAATTTTGAAGAAACAAAGCCTGAAATGTAATTATCACAAGTTGATCTAATAGCTAGGAAGTTCCATCTTTGGCTATTCCAGTTTAAAATTTGGGGCCAATAATCCAAGAAAATTTATTCTCCTAAATCAATTGTCGATGTGCATGTGCCCTTAAGACCTCTCAGTAAATGGACTTAGTCTCAATTGACGCAAATTGACCCAAAAAAATGCTTGCTGCACCAAAAAAAAAAAAAGGAGAAAAATCCTAAAATGAACAATATTTGCCTAATTAATCATCTTTCACAATAATGTACTATATAAGTAATAATGGATGATTCTACGATGCAACTTGTTGCATGCATACCTTTGCTTATAAAGCATAATCCTATAAGTTTAACTAATCCAACGGTACTAAATAATGGAAGGGAAACCTGCTGAACTAGTTAACAAGGTAATTTGGGAGAAATTGATTTTTAACCTCATAATTTATTAGAATTGTATAATAACCCTAAATGAAGAATGGAAAAAATTGTAGACATACAGCTTACATACTAAGTAAAAGTCCTTTCCTTTGATAATTTGATTAATTTCAATAATTTGACAATAGGTAAATGGTGGAAAAATTTTGTCGTCTTTGACTTGAAAAAGTCACGCCTTATTGAAATTGGAATTGCACATTTCCATCGTTTCCTTGAGGTCGATATGTTGCGCTTCTAATGTGAGCTCGAAATTAGTATAACTTCTCCAAAACTTAGAAAAGAAATAAAACACAAATTTTCTTCCACGCCCACATCATCTTTGCATATATTGAAGTAAGAATATCCATAAATCTAACATTCTGTAAGCCTGATTACTATAACGAAAAGGCGTTTGAGATTGTTTCCAACTTTCCGTGCATCCGAAAGGGGTAGCTGTTCAAAACAATAAATATAACAATAGCCTATGACATCGATAGTTGACTATTGTTAAAAATTTTAAATTTTTTCTTATTTATTTAGCATCTAATCAATTGTATTAGCTCCAGGAGAGTTTAAGAAGGAGGTGAATTGGACACTTAATAAATATATTTCAAACTTAAAAGTTTCATTGAAAAACTTCAGATTCTTACAAAGTTTTTTAAAGCTTAGCTTCCTAAAAAAATGTGTGATTCTTCCAAATAGAGTTGTAAGAATGAACGGAATAAGCAATATAATCTTTTTTTTAATCTTCATTCAAAATTCAGAGCTTGCAAAGATTGAAAATGTAAAAGTGCAAGTTATTGAGAGATTCATTTCACAAGATTTATAGTGGTTTAAATTATAATAGTCGGTATATTCACTTCTCAAATACGAAACAAAGGAAATTTCTATATAAGGGTACGTTAAAATTTTTAAATAAGGGATCAAATTGGGTAGAAAGCAAGTAATTGTGGATATAGAGAATCACTAGAAAGCAAATGTGCGCTAATGAGTATCGTTGCATATTTTAATTTTGAAACTATCAATCGCTTATTGTTAATAACTTCAACCAAAAAAAAATTAAATACGTTCAGAGAAATTGAGTCATGTCCCTTTGTGATAAGATACAATTAAGAAACAGTTCGGGAAACGGTTTACATATACTATGGCAATTAGATAATTTATGTAATATGACAAAACAGTGATGCTAATAGTATAAATATAAAAAAAAAATAGCTGTTTAAAGTTCAAAAAACTGTTGACTACTCAAATATGCCCCATGTCAACATAAACTACAAAATCATATACATACATACATACATACATACATACATATATATATATATATATATATAGAGTAACATGCATACAACTAAAAGTGCAACTTGTATCACGGACTCCCCCAATATGTATAACATGATTATGCACTCTTTAAGCGCAGGAACCACTTTGGTGAGTAGAACCTAAACAAGTTGTAGGCAGAGAGAGAGGATATGAGAGCCAATAGGATGAAAGCCAGGTAGCCGCATAGCACAGCACCTCCAATTTGGTTGCAGAATCTGGTGAACTTGTTGCATACCTTCATCCATTCAAGAGCTTTTGACCCACCTAGTGCAAGTGCTGACCCTTCAACCGTTGCTGAGTTTGCAGCCAACGTCATGTACATTGCCATCTGTTTATAAGTTTCTAACTTAGTTTTTTTTAAAATGAAAATGTGAAAGGAAAAAAAAATTACATGTAATTTTTTAATATTTTTATTATATTTTTGAAGTAAAATATGACAATTATATAGTTTTTAATTAATAACATGACAAGTTTGTATGGTTTTTTGTTGATAAATATATGGCTTCTACAACTTAATATTACACACAATTAGATTTTTAAATTTTTTTTTTTGCATATGTTATTTAGAGAACCTGATAATAAACATCTAAGAAATTGTATCTTAGCATAGTCCATATGAAAATTTATAGCTACAAGCTTTAGATAAAATTCATTAGAGCTTATTAAGTCTTCTTATAAAAATATAACAAGTGAATAAAGTTAGCTATTCTGAAAGAATTAATTATATATGTGATACTAAATTAAAAAATTATCTACTTATTAAGTTTTTATTAAAAAAATATGATAATACCAACTCAAAAATTGTAATTAAATTTTAATCAAATGTTACATGTGGTGTGATCTAGAGGAAGAAAAAATAGACGTGCTTTGTTTAATAATTTTTTAAAGATAATATATGAAAGTTCTCTTTTATTTCAATAAAAAAATAAAAAAATTAAAGATAAAGTGCCAATTTTTAATTAAAGCCATTTTACACAAAAATATTCAGTTTTTTTTTGTAAACTTGTAATGGTGGCAATGTATATTCATGATAATAATAAAAATCTAAAGAGAGAAAAGGAATTCATTTTGTCCATGATGAATTGAAAAAAAAAAAACCAGATTTTCCATGAAACATTTCTTAAAATTAAAGATGTGGCAGTCAACAAATTTAATCATTCATTGTGTAATTTATTATATAAGTGGTTGGCCATAACATTGATTTCTGAAGTTTCCACTACCACCCACTGCAATCTCTTGCTATACATGATTAAGGGAAAATTACAATTTAAGACCTAAAGTTAAAAATATTTATATTAAAAAATTTTAAAATTTAATATTATTCTAATGGATTTTAAAATAAAAAAATTTAACTTAAAATCTTAAATTATAATTTTTTATGCAGTTTAAATTTTTTTAATATAAAATATTTTTGATTTAGAATCTTAAACTATAATTTTTTTTCATATGAGTATATGCAAACTGTATAGCCTCTTAATTCCCTCATTGCTACTAATTTAAGGGAAGCAACGTATTCCATATGTTAGTACTAAATTAGGTGTCTTTTAGTGACTTGGAAATGCAAATAATTTATGGCGCGTTTTTTTGGTAAATATTAATAACAATTTTTTATTACGTTGATAATAGCTCGAGACATGCTAGTAAACAGAATATCTATAATTACCAATTTTCTTTTTCATCTGAGACAATTACTAATATTTTGAGTAGCCACTTATGAGTATTATGAGAAGTTGTTACTAGCTAGTTGCATTTTTAATGTGCGATTAATTATGCATTACTATTATCATTATTAGTTAGTTAGTTATCAATAACTAAATGTTATTAGCACATCTTAAGAGTCATTAACAGCATGGTGGGAAGCTGTTATTGTGTATTGATACACTTAAAAATGCCCCCATAAAATCTATATAATTTATATATGTCTTAAATTCAAATCTTTTTGAAGAAAAACCTAACTCGTATTGTCTATAAAATTTTAATTTTTTTAACCAAAAAAAAGTTCAATTTACATACATGGCTTAATATATACACCAAAGCGATCAGAATGCAAAGACCTTGGTATTGTAAAATTTAAAAGGACAGACTCTGCAAGTTGTAAGGTTTTATATGTTCTGGTTATCAAATTTTTTTAATAAAAATATAAGATGCATGAAATTTTCTTAAAAAAATTAATCATGAGATGCTAAACTGTAAAAATTAAATATTTATTGTGTTTTTATAAAAGGATTTAGTAATAAAAATATAAAAACATTGCCTATAATTAGGTATTCTCCAAACTTGAAAACTGACCGAAAATAAGTAATTACCTGATCCAACAGAAGACAAACCCAAGCCATGTATATAGAATTGAACCCTCTGGAGTTTCCTCCAAAACAAGCTAAGACACAGTGTCTGCATAATTGAAGCATATTATAACCAGCAGCTGCAGAAGTGATGTACACCAAGATCCTGCAAAAAAATAATTAGCAGTTCCTAGCTCTGAGGTTAACGCTTTCTTAATTATAAAGCCACAAGAGCTAGAGAACAAACAAAATTAGATAAATAGATCAAGGGAAGAAAGCTCTTACTTGAGAGCATCCATGTCTGTATAAGTCGCCTTTTTCTCAATAGTTAATATAATAACCTTTGTTTGAGTATCAAAAGCAACCAAACAAGCTGTTAATACCAATACCAGGATGACAGAAACTCGTAAACAAACTTCCCCTCTTGCTATTCCCGACGCCATCTCTATTGATCTGAATAACCCTAGTCAGTTTCCTTCATTTAAGTTCCATTTATGTAAATGAAGAGGATGCATTAGGTTGACTGGACTCTGTTGTTAACGTACGGAGAAATTAATAATCCTAACAGTTACCTAACCTCTTTATTGTTTTCTATATTTCATTAATATCACATACAGCTATCTTGGAATTTTCAATTCTTATATTGTTATAAAAAAGCTTTTTGTCTGTAAATGTAATAGGAAGAAAAAGGTTTAAAACCCAAGGAATTGATAAAATAAAACAATATTTATATAAATTTAGAGTGCAATTTTTAGATGTTATTTAGTATCAGGTTTTCACAAAATAAGACAAGTTAATATTTTATATAATATAATATTGATTTTTTTTTGTTTGTTTAAAAAGCCGTTAAATATAGCTCCAAGCTTGTCTCCCTTCGTATCATGCAGATTCCCCACATAACTAGTATTAATCGAGTTTATAAATAATTGGAAAATTTAACTTTGGTTCCTATAATTTTTTTGAATTTTTAATTTGATTCCAATAATTATTTTTTCGAAATTGACCTTTATATTTTCTAACATTTAAGATTTTGGGTCTGCTGTCAACCACAAATTAACAAATGGAGTTATGACAGAATTAAATAGTAAGGACTAAATCTTAAATGTTTGGAGAGTATAGGGTTTGATTTAAAAAAAATTACAAATTATAATTAAAAATTTAGATAAGCTATAGAAACCAAATTATTAAGTTTTACTAAATTAAAATATTAATATAAAATTATAATAATAAGAGAATTAATATACAAGTAAGAGAATCTCTCTACAATTCCTTCTATTATTTTTAAAATATAAAAATACTATAATTTAATTTTTGGAAAAAAATTATTTACAAACAAATAAAAAAATTAACATGCATTTTAATGTATGCCAAATCCCTAGTACTTGTGTGTGTGTATATATATATGTATATATATATAGTTTTGGGACGCATTTGTGTTCAATTTCAAAATTATATATTAGTAAAATAAATAAATTAAATTAAATAATTGTCAACTAATAAATAGGTCATTCTCGAAATAAGAAAAGGGTAAGAAGTTATATAACTTCCTATTAAATACTTTTTATTTTTTAAATATATATTAAAATATTAATTATTAATGATATTATTTATTTGAATAATTTATTTAAAAATATTAACATAAGTCAGGCCACTAGTATTGGCATATGTGACTTTTTATACTCTTAGGTGCTTGAATCATAAATTTATATTTTGTAAAGGCAAGTTTTAAGCATTCGGTGGAAAAATTAATTGTTTTACCCCTATACTTTACCCAAACTTTTAATTTAGTCCCTATAATTTGTATTTTTTAAAAATCGGTCTCTATACTTTCCAAAAATTTAAAATTTGATTGTTTGGTCTTACTATATTTGTTTGTAACTATTGGTATGGACCAAATCTTAAACGTTTGAAAAATACAAAGATTACTTAAAAAATTTAAAAAAAACTAAATTAAAAATTTAAGTAGATTATAAGGACTAAATAATTAATTTTTCTTAAATAATTTGTTGCTACATTTTAATATATGACCATGATTATGATGTCTCCTTATATATTTGGTAAACTTATCTAAATACACAGAATTTTTTAATTAAAAAAATCTAATTATTTTTCAATAACAGAATTTGAAGCTATAATTTGGAACTTGAAACAAGAAAGATTAACCTTTTTTTCCTTTTTGGTGAATAGAAGGGGGCAAAGCCCAAGATGTCTGTCAACCCATACGAAGAATACAAACTCCTTGGATGTCAGCTTATAGGCAGCTGCTGCATCCACTGGGAGGATGGGAAAAAAGCATGTAAACCAAGAGGCAGAGAATGAGAGAAATTAGCTATCCAATCCGCACTTCTGTTAGCCTCACTATAGATACGAGAGATATCAGCCGTCTAGTGCCTATTCAGCATATCACGAATCTCAGAACTCAGCGAAAAGAAGGGGCGTTGAGGGGAGCAAGGTCCATGTATCAGGTTAATGGCGGCGACTTTCGAATCTGCATGAAGAGAAATTTTCCTCAGCCCTCGTTCACAAACTTGTTGAAGACCCAGAAGGATACCCCACAACTAAGCCATAGTGATAGAATAGAACAGACCCCAAGGTTGCATGGTAAAGCATCCACCCACCTTCCAGAACCATCACGAATCAAACCACCGCAGGATGCAAGTTGTGTAATAAACATGATGAAAATCATCAGCTAAGAATAAATATTATTGTAATAAATAGAAAAGAATACATCAAATCTGGATTATCTTCACATCAACTTGTTCAATATTTAGAACGTTCGTTAGAATAAAATTTTAAAAGCATTAAATTAATATAAAAGATTATATTCTTTAAATTATTTCAAAATAAAATTTAATTTCAGTTCGAATGAGTCAAATCCAGTTGATATTTTTAAAAACCGGAGTCTCAAAACAGGAGTAAATATCTTTGTTGACTTTGAAAATAAATAAAAATATATTCCTTCAATTATTACTTAAAATTTAAATTTTTTTGTGCCTTTTCTTCATTAATTCCATTAGTTGAAATGTCACAACAATAGACTCTATTATCATTAATACAATGATTCCAATTGAATGCAGATGTGTTATATATGGTCAATGAAAGAGTTTGATATGTCGTAGCAATCCAAGAACAGTACATAACATCAATACCCCAGGGCACTTCATCAGGATCGGATGCGACTTGGTTTCTCTCACTTTCATGTGAGAGCCATCAAACTTGTTTTTACTTTCTACAAACGAAGAGGACCATTTGTAATTGCCTTTCTGGATATTACAGACACCAATTACTGAAATGAACGTTGTTATTAGGACAGCTCTAATCTACTTAAATGCAGAAAGTGTATTCCTCACTTTTTGATGGAAATTTCAAAATCAGATAAATAGATCAAACTTTGCTTACAAGCCTTAAGATTTCAAAACGGATTTTTTTTTTTTTAACAACTGCGTGTTGCGCAACAGAAAAATTACACAATTAAGAAAAAAACTAACAACAAAATGGACAGTCCCCTTTTTTTTTGTTGGGGGGAGGGGGAATTGCCATGCTGCTCCAAGAGAGCAACAAAAAATTCAGATTGTTAAGGTTCAAGTTTAACTTACCAGTGCCGAGCAAATTTTTGCACCCGAAGGAGCCACTCTTCACCACCAACTAGCCTTCAAACTTCAAAATCATTCAGTTGACCTTGAGGATTCAGTCTCCTCAGATGCTTTGCTTGTTGTAGCCGTTTGAGAGGGGACTCCATCCATCATTCAGATCCTAGGATGAATCCCCAAGGGTGATCTTAAAATCCAATAGGTGTTTACAAATGTTTTAAATAAAAGTGATAATTTTATGTTACCCATCATTCATAGTATTATAGAACAATTCCTTTTAATTTATTGAAGATGGCAGTGGATTGTTGGGTCTTTTTAGACATGGTTGGGATTGATTTTAAATCATTTCCACTTATTCATTTGGATTGGAGGAATGTTCTACAAGATTACAGAAATCGCGTATATAACAATGTTATTCAAGTAATAACATACTTAATATTCATTTCTCTTAGCACATTGAATTCATATCTTTACTAATTGTCGTATTTTATCTTGTAGACTAAATTTGTAATTAATGACATACACAAGAGATATATTTTACAATCATGGAGAGTAAAGTGGAGACATGCACATTATGAATTATATAAAAATAATGGAATTCGCACTAAAGAGTAATAATTGAAGATGTCCGAGATGATATAGATAGGGATTATTGGGATCATTTTAGTAAGAAATCTCAGGTAATTATATTTATTTTTTAAGATGTACTAATTCTTGAATGATAAATATTTTAATATGTACTAATTACATTTAATATTTTTTTAATAACTAAAAAACTGTAGTGATAAATAAATAAAATAAAAAGATGTTAATCATACCACATACAAGTGGTTCAAAAAGCTTTGAATGAAAAAAAGTTGAAATAGTAAGTTCATTTTAGTAAACAAATTATTTGAATTTTAAATGTAATTTGAGATTGTCACATATGTCTTCAAATTTGCAAGAAGTTGAGTGTGGAAGTCCAGTGACACGAGAAGACATGTAGACTGTAGTCTATAAACATGATGATGAATTTTACGTTAATGATGAAGCTAAAGCTACCTATATAAATGTTTTAATGATATGGGTGTTCGACTTTTGATTTTGTTAAAAGTCTTTATTTTTCAATTGATTTATTATGCTTTATTCGAATTTGTAAGAATAAATTAGAATGCTTTAAGTTGAGGACTCCCTTTCTCAAGAAATTTTGAGTGATGATTTATTGGCCCGATCCTTAAGAAGCAAGAGCACTGTGGTAGAGTTCGACGATTGAGATTTGGTGTTTGCCCATTCTAAGTGTTCTAATGTCAGGTTCATGGGAGTTTATCTAGATCTTCTTACGTAGATTTACAAAATGCAGTTACTTAACTTAAAGCACAAATGGCTAAAAGAGATTATGATAATTACAACAACAAGAAAAGGCTGAAAATGTTGCAATAATTGAGCGATAACAATAAATAGAAACAATTATAACTTTTATACTCTAAAATTTTTAAGGTATATTACTACCGGAGCTTGTAGCTTACAAGTCTAAGGGATAATTTCCCAAATTTATATTATAGTTATAGCCATACAAATGAATCTTGAATAATAATATTTTGTTTTAAATTTTAGAGACTAAGTAATCAAGACAACAAATATCAACATACTAACGATAGTCATTCCCCATAAGATTGGACATATGGGTTAGATAAACATTATAGTTATATTACTTGTTTGTAGATTAATGGAACATGAATGTATTTTTAATTTTAATAATATTATGGTTGTTATTAAAAGTTCGTTCTTCTATTGGATATGCTGTTAAAAATTGTTATTAGAAATTAATTACTTAACATATTAGTTAAAATTTATTGTTACAAATTTGTAACAAATTGGCTACCACATTTTATGATTTTGAAAGTAGGCCATTGCTTGTCTTAGCCATGGTTAAGATAAATCATGACTGAGATAGTCTTAACCATGGTTCAAACTAAAAGTGGCTAAGGCAAGGCTTTGCCATGGTTAAGTGAATCGTGGCTAAGACATTCTTAGCCATGATAAAAACTAAGTGTGGCTAAGATTATCTCAGTCACGATAAAAACTAAATGTGGCTAAGACAAGTAGGCTATAATTGTGGCTAAGTTTATCCTAGCCACAATATATTCAACAAGAGACATTTATAGAAACTAAATGTGACTAAGACAAGTAGGCTATAATTGTGGCTAAGTTTATCCTAGCCACAATATCTTCAACAAGAGACATTTATAGGAAGAAATTTAAATTTCTTCACAACTTTTGTTCTATTTCTTACATGTATATAAGCAAAAGCTTCACAACTTAAGCAAGCAACATTAAATGTTTAATTATTCTTCTAAAAACTAGAAAACAACTTCAATCATTACAACTTTACAAAAGTATAGTCCTCAAATAGAAAAGCATATGCTGATATTGCTTAAAATAACAAAACATTATCTAGCACACCATGTTTACTTCAAGCATTAGCTTTGCATTAATGACCAAAATAAGCTTTTCATTTGCTACTGATGTAGTAAGGCTAATACTAACTTTTTAAAATAAAATAAAATTTTCAACATTTGGAGTTTTACCTCATTATAATTGTATTATATTTGGACTTGAGTCAAGTTCACTTAGAGTTTATTAGGTTGTATTTGAAGTTAATTTCAACACTCTTCCTTAACTTCAAAATAGCAAATTTAACACCTTTTTTTCTTCTTCTTTAAGGCTTTGGTGAAAAATGTCATTAGGTGGAATTGTTCTTTGTACAATAAAATCTTTGTAAAAATCATATTTTTTTTAAAGTTGGATATGCAACAATTTCTTGTTTGGTGGAGGCTCTTGTCATCTTCCTCCAATTTGAGTTGCTTCTACCATCAACCTTCACACTTTTGTTCATAAAAAATTGATGTGTGACTGGCAGAGTTGCCTTATTTATAAGAAATGATGATCTGTTCATCCTTTCTAGCTAATAAAATGCACTCAAATTAGCAATCATTCACAAAGGTTATCTCAATCACCAATCTATTTTCATGAATTGATTTCAAATTTTTATCTTTTACACTAATATAAGCATTAATCACCTTATTTTTCAATTCAATTGGAAAACTTCTATTATTCATTTTAATTGAAAAAAACCTTGTACTAGTAGGATAAAAAATTTCATAAATCTTATTTTTAAATATCAAGATGAAGTTTTCATTAATAAGTTATCCAACATTTAAAAAATTTTGACTTATCTCAAATACAAACAAAACATCATTTATAATTTTTTGTACTTAGGGATGTTTGGACAACCACTGCACCTTTTCCTTCAACATTCACAAGTCTATTATCTCTAAGTTTGACTTTGGATGGGTAACCTTTGTTCAAGGTTTTAAAAATTTTCAAGTTTTCTATCATATAATTGTGTGCATCCACTATCAATAAACTACACATCATAATTTTGAGCTTTCTTGCTACATTCTTCAATGACAGTGGCTTCATCTTCTTCATTATCATTAATTACTTGTGCATGTTGGGCTTGAGCTAATTTTGATTTACTTTGCTCACTTTTTAAGTGTGCCCAAACTGATCACAAGTTATACATTGTACTCCAAGTCTCTAAGAACAATAGTTTTTAGTATGATTTGTCCTTTTGCAATAAGGATAAAACGGAAACTTATGCTTTTTAAATTTTCTTATTTTGTTCTACTACTCCTTGCCCTCACTTCTTCTCCCATTGTTTTCTTTCTTGGATCTATTGGCTTTTGAGAATTTATTAATGTTGCCTCAATAGCACTCTCCTCTTCTTTGAAAGCTTTTTTAAGCTCTAGTGCTTGTAAGGCATTTCCAAGTTCTGTTATGGTAAGCTGTGACATATCACAAGTGTTTTCAAATCAAGAGAGTTTGGCGTCAAATCTCTTAAGGAGTGTCACTATCACTTTCTCCATAATCCTCTTCTCTTTCATATCTTCCCTAAGCAATCTAACTTGATTCATAATGGCCATTATTTTGTCAAACTCCCATAATCCCATGGATCAAATGATTTGAGGTATATCTTTATCTTGACAACCCACATTTGGTAGTTTTGACCTTTGAAAATGGGTGGAGGAAGTCCTGAAGGATTGGATGAGGCCATGACAGAGGATTCAAGTGTTTAAAGGGCAAGTTTGGTGAGTGTTCTTCCTGGCTTTCACTTACACACAGTCTCTTCAAAAGACTGTGTAAGGCTCTCATACCATTTGTTGGAGTTTTGCAACAATTTTTTTGCAGTAGAAAGATAAGGAACTAAAAGGAAATGGAGGAGCAATACAGCGTATTCAGAAAAAAGGCATTTGAAGGAAGAAGTTCAAATTTCTTTGTTGCTTTTGGTTTGTTTCTTGCACCTATATATAAGTAAAAACTTTACAACTTAACCAAGCAATATTAAATGCTTAACCATTTCCTTTAAAATTAGAAAATAACCTTAATCATTACAACTTTACAGAAGCACAATTCTAACATAGAAAAGCATGTACTGACATTGCTTGAAGTAAAAAGAAAATTATCTAAAAAAAAATTATCTAACACACCATGCTTCTTTACATCGGGCATGAACTTTGCATTAATGACAAAAATCAACTTTTAACCTGCTATTGAGGCAAAAAGGTTGACATTGTCCTTCTATAATGAAATAAAATTTTCAGTATTTAGAGTTTATTCCATTGCAATTGTATTACATTTGGAGTTAATTCCACTATACTTGGAATTCGTTGGGCTGAATTTGGAGTTAACGGATTTTATCTAGATAGAATTTGCTTATATGTTTGATTGCAACCTGTGGATTTACCGGACTGGTTTATTTTCAAAGACAAAATTATTTCTCTGTTTCCAAATAAACTAGCAAATAGGCATTATACGAGCTGGCTGCTTTCTACTTAACATTTCAATCAAATGTGCATGTCTCCTGTCATTGGTCTAGTCGAGGGACATTGTTAAAATAGATGCTATGTAGATTCAGGTTCCTCTTCACGTAAGGGCTTCTCAGTTTTTCTACCTAAACACTAGAAATATCTCCATAGAAAACTTCTAAGCCTATGTTTATTCGCTTAGATAAACTAACCTCAATTGGACTAAAAAAGAAGGAGGAGAAGCTAACACCACCAATCCCTCAAAAAAGGGTTTTCAGTTGACCGAGATAGTTGAAATCACTAATAATTTGATTGGATAAATCAAAGAAGACATTTTCATCTTAGAACTCTTAAAAGGAGAGGAAGTTAATCACTTTATTTTCAGCATGAAGATATTCCTTTCCTAATCGGAATCCAAAAGGAGAGATAGTTTATTCTTACTTCAGATACTATTTGGCATCTACAGTGAAGGGAGATAGAAAAAGGCATTCCTTCAACCTTGAAGAATAGGCTGAAAATGATAGTGTATATATATGAAAAGCACAAGCATCATTAGCCACAGAACAGGAGCTCCGCTTAGGAAAAGCACATACGTGAAAAGAAAAAGCACAAACATCATTAGAGGCAGAATATAAAATTTCTTCACCAAACCAAACATCAGAATGTTTACTTTCGAAATAACATTTATGGCTAAGAGACTAACAAAATCAGCCTTAAAAAAAGATCGACCTAATAAAAAAGCCACTAGGTGTTGTCTAATGCTAAGGGGTGTGGGGTAGTTGGTAATAGGTCTTAAGTTTAAAACTCTTGCTCCATCATGTACCAAAAAATACAACAAAGACCTAAGAAAAGATGGAAGGCAACTTACGCCCCCTAACTTATTACTACGTCACCCAAGGTAATTGATTAGTAACTTGTTGCTAACAACTCATTAGTTGCGTGTAAAACTTTTTTCCCACCTTCTTAGGCATAATCTTTATGTGAAATAGTTAAAACCTGAATATGAAGAGATCTAAATGAGAAATTTGAAAATTCTGGAAGTCGCACTTTGGGGCCCTCATTGTATTGATGAAATAGTTGCAGTGACAACAATGATCCTCCACCCACCTGGCATTGAAATCTGTCCATATGGAATGTCTTGGGGTCACTAATGCGACACACACCATCTTTTCTGACGAACCTAGCAACGTTCTCAGGAATACTATCATATGAATTTTCAATGGTGTTCTGTTCTAGAAGTTACGACAGTGTTGTAGAGTTTAGCACAATATCCATAATAGTGAATCTCTGATTATTTTGCTGTATGGAGTCTTTCTCAGCAACACCATCATACTATGATGGTGTTCTGTTCTGGTGTCTGTGAGAAAATTGCAGAGTACTAGAGTATTCCTCTTAGAGCAAAATTATTTATCATGTCGTCAGGGTGCAAAAGATAGATGAACGCAGTGAACTAATGACACACACTAAGTGATAATTAAATTAAAAAAGGAAGTATTCATTCTTTAGTGGACCATTTCTTCTTCTTTTTTCCCGGTTTTCTGGAGATTTTATCACCGGTATCACTTGTATTTTATGAGAAGTGAAGACTTTTCTGTTTCAGAGATAGGTGATGCCTTCTAAGAGGAAAATTTATCTGTCATATATTTTGCACAGAACACCAAGCTGCAAAAGATATATGAACATAGTAAACTATTGAGACACAAATACAAGAAAGTACTCATACTCTCTTATGTATCATTGGGACCATGGTTTGTTTCTTTCGGGAATTATCAACCCAGTATTTATGGATGATCGAATTTGTCTTGATACCCAAAGGAATTTCGATATAAAAATTCAACGTTCTCTTATGTCCAACCTGACACCCTGAGATAGCACGTGTTTATCCTTTCCTGAAGGATTCCAGTATCCATTTTTTTCTTTGGGCTAAAGAAGTGGCCTTGCGTCTCACCTACTGGCTTGTTTTCTTCTGTTATCGCTCAACCAAATTAGAAAAAGAGAGAGAGAGAGAGAGAAGAAAAATCTATGATGGAAAGAGAAAGTAGTTAAATACGTAGCAATAACACTATACAGTACCATAAAAAAATACTATACTCATAAGCTGTTTCTATATACTGAAACGAGAAATTCAAAATTCCAACATGTGTCAATATAAAAAATAGGTGAAAGATAAAAAAAGATAGGTAAAGGAAGAAGAAAAAAAGGGCGGGGTACCATTCACAGGACTGCTTTCGTATAACTCAAGCTCCATGATCTTATTAGGCGGTAAATGTTGATCGGCAACCCTTTTTTTTTCTTCAGAAGTAGTAAATGAGTTCTTCGTTTGTGGGTTCAAACCTATAGGCTATAGCCAGGTGGAAACGAGGTAAAGTATGACACATCATAAGAAACTTGATGACTTGCAAGCATGATCTTCTATAGCAAGATTGAAAGAACCAGAATGATTCTCCAAAGCAGACATCATAGAACCAGAAGGGGTCATATAACGATGTGGATTTTCCAAAGCAGGGATCATAGAGGTAGAGGGATGAGGATTCTCGAAAGCAGGGAAAGCATGTATTGGAGGATAACTAACAAGTATGAAAGAAGAACCACAATGGCACTCCATGGCGAAAATTAGAGAACCAAAATGGCCTTGAGAAGCGGGCGCATGGGTCGTCACTCTCGTGCTGCATCCTGAGTAGCAAATCTATACTGTTTATACAAATTTAGATGATTTAAATTTTAGTTTTTTTATTTTTTTAATTTCAACCATTTATTTTTTATATTTTTTTAAAAAATAAACGTAGAGTAAAAATAATATCTCAATTTTTATCAGATAATACTTTCATCATACGTTTTATTTTGTTCAAAAAAAATCAAGATAAAGAAAGAAATAAATAATATTAAAAAAATAAATTAAGATTTGAATTGTCTATGTGGACAGTCCATAGCATATTCAGGAAGCGGCAAGGCCCCTATAACTGAGATGAGAAACTCAAGATTCGAGATCATATATAAAGGTATACTCTTTTCAAATATCTTTTAACCTTTTTTTTCTTACTTCGTTTATTCTTTTCATTTGTTTATATCAAAATTTTTTAAAACTTTGTTTACTCTTTTCATATGTCTATAGCATTTGTTTTTAATTTTCTTTACACTTTTCATATATCTATAGCAATTTTTTTCAATTATTTTACTCTTTTCAAATATCTATAACTTTTTTTAATTCTTTTCAATTACTTATTACTATTATTTTTACTCATTTTATTCATTTCAAATTGTATATATTATATAAAAATATATATTACACAAAATTTATTTGTTCAATAATTTAAAATAAAAATGTAATAATGTTTCTATTAAGATATATACAATAAAATCATATTTTTACATGATATAATATATAATGATCAATAATGATAATAATAACAATAACAACATTATTGATAATATTAGTTAAATTTTAAATAATTTATATTATATTACAAAATTTTCTCATATGTCATAAATTAAGTAGAGAACCAAAAGTCAATAGAAAATAAGTTCGGTCAAAAGAAAAAATAATAATAATGAACCAGTAGAACAAAGAACATTATATATACACACACATACACATATATAATGTTTTGCACAAAAAACCTGCCTTGGCAGCTGGCAAATGCATTAAAGGTACCATTGCACAGGTTTGATCCCTTGTGGCAATTTTCTCATTATTTTCCAGCATGTTCAACCAAACGTCTTCTTAATAAGTTGATTAAAAATGCAAAACTTTAATTTTTTTGAATAAATTTTAGTGAGTTCTAACAAACATTAATATTACATAATTATTTTAAAGTCAAGTAATCTTATATTATTTCATAAAGACTAAATTGAAAGAAAGTTAAATGGTAATTTACTCTATTATAAAACCATTGTAATTAGAATAATTTTTTTAAAAAAATAAGAACTAAAATTTATATACAATTTTTAAATCTTTATTAACATCTCAAAAACGCTATGAAAGTCTATTGAAAAATAAGCTGTACAGATCCAGCTATTTTACTCTCTTCTGAAAAAGATGAGCATGCCATGCCGTGTAAATTTCAAGGGAGGAGATCCTTCGGATTTTCGTTCCCTAAATTTTCTGTGAGGGGGGGGGGGGGAGAATGAGTAAGTTTCATTTATTTTCGTTTTTTTTTATTACTTTATCTCTTTTTAAATTTACAGAAAATTGAGAGAGGAAAAATTGAAAAGATTCAAACTTCATGAACAATTTATACTCTCTCTTGTACAGATCCAGCTATTACGCTCTTCTGAAAAGGATGAGTGTGTCATGCCGTGTAAATTCAAGAGAGGAGATCCTTCGGATTCTCGTTCCCTAAATTTTCTGTAAATTTAAAGAGAGAGAGAGAGAGAGTATGAGAAGGTTCCATTTATTCTCTTTCTTTTTTATCACCTTGTCTCTTTTTAAATTTAAAGAAAATTAAGAGAGAGAAAAATTGAAAACATTCAAACTTTATGAACAGTTTGAATTCTTTTTTGTTTGATATCTTATTAGGTAAATCTAGGGGTGTAAGTCCATGCATTTTTATTCGAAGGGATTGTCACAGAAATAATAAATAAAAAATTTCACACAAAACGATAGGTGCGAAAATATTTGTAGTGGAGGTAGTAAAATGTGGAATTTGGATGGAATGCATCCGAATTCCACTTGTTACCAGCTCATTGAACGAGGCAAAATGCCTCATTAAAAGAGGTTAGCTAACTTCTGAATTTGGAATTTAAGGTTTCGAATTTAGAGCTATGAATGCGAAACCTTAGGTTTTGAATTTAGACTTACAACACACAACCTTTAGTGGACGTAACTGGCTAATGAATGACCACGTAGCACAGTAAAAAGAAGGTGCCCTGGTCACGCTGCACAGTAAAAAAGAGGGAAAGGGAAATTAACTATTTATGGGACGCGTGACAACAGTTGTGGTGCATTTTGATTGACTTAAAATAAGATAATATATAATATTATGATAAAATTACGAAAATGCCCTCTATCATTTGTTTATAAATTGTTACCTCTCTTCACATTTACCTCACCTCCATCCATTGCTTCTCTAAGCGTTGTTGGAAGCCCTTCTTGTTAAAATTTTTTTATTTTATTCTTTTAGTTGAAGTTCTACTACAAATAAAGAAAGAAAAGTTATAAAATTTATCACTAAATTCGCATTTTCTAGCAAAATCTAAGATAAAATATATTTGTAATTTTATTTCAATATAGCATTTTTCTATTATCAAAAGAAATATATAAGTATATTGATAAATTTGTGTTATGATAATAATTTTTATTGCATTATGAAATATATGCATTTTGGTTAGTTTTTTATGTAATAATGTTTAAGTGCATATATATGATTATTTGTTTGATGTAATTTTTTATTATTATTGTATTTTAGATTTTCATGAATTAAAATATGAAAATAAAAATTAGTTATTTTAAGTTTTTTGTGTAATAACATTTTAGATTATTTATTATTGTTGTTCTTTTAGTTAGAGAAAAAATATGAAATAAAAATGAGTTGAAATAAATTAAAAGAGACAGAAAAATAAATAGAAATGTTTTATATTAGTAGAAAAAGAAATAAATTTATATAGAAGTAAAAATAAATATAATTTATTTTAATAATTACTACAATAAAGAAAGAAGGAAAGAATTTAAATAAGTGAAAAATAATTGCGAAATATTTAATATTAGTAGTAAAAGAAATAAATTTAAATAGTTGGAGAAAAATAGAAAATATGCTTTATTAATGATTAAAATTTTTTATTATATATATTTTATTTCAATAATAACAAAAATAATATTAGAAGAAAAGAATTTAAATAGGCAAAAAACAAGTGTACAAATTTTAATATCAAAAGTGAAAGAAAAAATTGATATAGTGGATGAAGAACTATATATGGTACATTAATAATTGTGAAAAGTTTTATTATATATTTTATATGAATAAATATAAAAAATAATGTTAGCATAAAAAACTTTAAATAGTTTAAAAATTTATTTTAATAGTAATGAAAAACATTTTATATTAAAAATGAAAAAATATTATGGTAGAATAAAAAAGGTTATATAGTTGAGAAAAACATCAAAATATTTTACATTTATAGTACAAAAAATAAATTTATATAGTTAGTAAAGAATAATAACTGTGTGTTATGATAATAATTTTTATTGCATTATGAAAAATAAGCATTTTGGTTAATTTTTTGTATAGTAAGTGTATATATATGATTTATTTGTTGTAATTTTTTATTATTGTTGTTATTTTAGATTTATATAAATTGAAATATGAAAATGAAAATGAGTTATCTTAGGTTTTTTGTGTAATAATGTTTTAGATTATTTATTATTGTTGTTATTTTAGTTAGAGAAAAAAATGATATAAAAATATTTTAAAGAAAAAAATTTTAGGTTTTTTGTGTAATAGTATGCATAATTTTTTAAAAAATATGCATAAAAAATACAATTGTAGAAGATTAATGCAAAAATTTAGAAAGATGAAGTATATTGCAAGTATAATTATTTGGAGCACGTTTGTGATTAGAATATTTGAAGGGAATGAAATGACCAAGAGAAATAAGATTGTTTGCGTTTATGCAAACGGAAGAATTTATGAAAGTGCACAAGATGTGACATTTTCAATGTACAATGTCCAGATATATAATAGTTATTACTGATATTGCTTTGAAAGAGTTAAAACAAGCTATTAGTCAAAAGTTGCGCCTTTCTGCCAATCAAGCTATATCTAATTTGATATATAAGCTCCTAATCACAATAAATTCAACATAGTACCAAGTGATCATATTAGAAGATGATGGTGATGTGCAAAGGATGTAACAATCACATTCACATTTCCTATCATAATTAAATTCAGTTAAGATATATGCAAATATCTCAAGTATTGACCCACATTTGAACATTGAATTTTAGTCAAACGCAGTGAATGAAGTGTTGCCCTCACTTGATTCATTTTATCAATCAACAGCTTATCAAATGGTGCCAATAAATGGTAGTTTGCACTTGAATTCCTCCTATCCAACAATTGGATTTGATGAACCTCCTTCTCCATTGGGCTTAAAAGAAAATGTATTAGAAAACTTTAAAAATAAAGATAAGTACGACATAGAGCTTGACTTTGATTATAACAATGACGATGAAGATGATGATGGTGAGATCGATGATGATGATACATATGATAGTGAGGGTGATGATGATGTAGCTGTTGATGTTGAACCAGTGTATTTCTACCTCTTGGTTTTAGATATGAATTAGAATTAAAATTTTTACATATTCAATTTAACTATTTTGACTTTATTTATCACCCATTATTTATATAATATATTTGTTCATTATAACAAGTGGAATAATGTTGGACAACCTCCGTATCTAAGTGTTAGAACCCTCTGGTTATACAGAGCTTTGTTAGATGCAATGATGAATAATGAGGTGTGTACCTGACTTTAACTCATAACATTTATCATTTCTTTACTATTTACTTACTATTTTATTTAATGTTGGCTATAAATTGTATAGAGCCCATACTAGCCACAAGCAGTGCAAGAATTGATTTTGAAATACTGTTTGACTTTCCCAAATATTTGAATTGCATCTGTGCCACTCACATGCTTCTGGATCATAGAATGACATCATCCAGATCGCGTCCTACAACAATTTGGTTGATATCAACTAATTCTTCAAGAGCCAATTAGATTGGACTCCTTCCATAATTTACAATTTCGAAGAAGAAACTAAACCAATTGGGTGTGTGAGTATAGCATTTTCATTTAACGATATTATAGATAGCGAGATACTATGTCTCAATCCACTGTCACTGATAAGCCTTTTGATCGCACATCTGAGTACATGTGATGGTACTGGTAATACATACATAAATTGATTCAGAGGTCGAGTGCGACTACTGGATATGCAGTATAATTTTCTATGGCTTATCAACTTTATTATTATTGTCTTTTAAATTCATTACATATCAATATTTAATTACTCATTTTTGTTTTGTTAGGTTAAATTAGTAGAGGGGCTTTATAAAATGCACTTACAAGATCTTTTGTTTGCAGATTTTTGTGATATAGTCGATTGAGATTTTAGCAATATACTATGTGCTCTTAGTGAGTAGTGATTTTTACTATTTTTTTAGCTAGCTAACCAAGCACTAGATCTTCTTAGGCCTCAGATTCTGATAGGTCATCTGGAAAAGAGACGTTAAGGTTACTTATCAACCCAACAGTCCACCATTAGAAGAAATAGCCAGCAACAAGGGGCATTACAACAAGACATTGGCCTTAATATTTCCAGTGTATCTCCGTACATCCTAATTCCAGTGTAACAGGATATAAGCATGTTTGGTCCATCTAATCCTATACTACCAAGCCAGTTTGGCAATGTTAGCAGAGCAGGTCCCTCCTCTTACTTGTAGCTTTCACTTTTATCTGACTCTTTTGGATCATTTGTTGAGTTTTTGTTTGATACATTAACATTTAATGCCACGTATCCTAATTGCTCCTTTAAGTTGAGAAGATTGTTGCAATCAGGATTTATGACGCCGCATCAACTAATTCCTCTAGTTCGATCTTCATCCCTAGATTTAAATACAAATCCTGCAACACAGGAGCAACAAGAACCAAAAGAATTAGAGCAACAACGACCATGTCGTGAAAGGAGAAAATCTCGTTGTGGTACAAGAAGTCATTTGTTATAAATATATTTATAATATTTATATTGGTGTAATTTTTTTACCAAATCTTACACAATTTGTTTATTTAATGTTGTTTTTTATTTAATTTTTTTTCCATCAAAAAATTGTAAATCAAATTTTTTAAAATACTTTATATATGTTAAGTTAATTTAATCAATGAAATATTAGGTTAATTTCATGAAACAAATATTCAATCAAACAAATATTTAACAAAAAATAAAATATTTATGACAATACATATTTAGTTATTTTTATAAAACAAAGATTTTATAAAATATTTTAACTAAATATTGAAATAAAATTATAAAATATAATATAATTCAATAGGAATTTGGCTTAATTTTTTATCTTATTCAAATAAAATAAATTTAAAAATATAGATAAATATTTTATCTTATTAAATTCAATTTAAATAAAAATATTGCATAAAATTCGAATTGAAGTAATCCAAATTTCCTTTTGACTTAAAAAATATGTAAAATTTTATCATCACTCAATCTAATTTTAAATGTTTAATACTTTTTAGTCAATATTTTACTTCTTATTTCTTTTTTATTATTTAAAGCTTCCGACATTACTTCTTAGATTTTTTATTAAATCAAAATAATTTATTTATACATACACAGCTTCCTTAATTTTATATAATTATTATTACATTTATTAATATTTTATAGCTAAGATTGTTTAAATAAATAAGTGCCCTCTTTAGTTTATTTATTTCAATCAAATTTTTTTTATTAAAAAAATACAAAAAAATTAATTTAAAGGGAATTCAAATTGTACCAATCCAAATTCCTATTTGATTTTTTTAAAAAAAATTAATTCCATAAAATTCGGATTGCACCATTTTGAATTTTATAAAATTAAAAAAAAAATTCACTTGAATCAAGTTTTTATTACCTCTTGGTAAATAATTTCTCTCCTATTGCTTTTACGTCATTCCTATATCAATTTATTACTTTTGGGTTTTCTCATATTGGACTTCATATTCTATATTTATTTCTCACTAATAAAATAATATTTTATACAAGAAAAAATCTATTTTCACATGAGATGTTTTAAAAAGGTGGGTGAGTCAGTGAGAATTAAACCAAAAATCACTGTATCTCTCCTGCAGGACTCCTCTTGTGCAAGGAATCTAAATTTGTCTTTTATGGTTAGGGATGCAGTTATTTGTAACAATGACATGTGTCTTTTTTTAATTTGTGGAGAAATAAAAAATTTTAATTATGAGAATAAAATTTTTAGTTATTAAAAAAATTTTAATTATAAAAATAAAAAATTTTAACTGAGGCAAAAATTTTTAACAATAAAAAAATTATATTATAACAATTTTAACAATAAAAATAAAAATTTTTGGTTATTTACAAAATTTTAATAGTAAAAAAATTTTAAAATTTAAAATTCTTTATAATAAATATTTTCAATTTATATTTTTAAAATGTTTGAATTGTGAATAATTATTTTTTGAATAATAACAAATAAGAATAAAAAGGAAAACTAAGAAATAATAAGAAAAATTGATTAAGTTTTATAATATAAAGTATAAATTTTGTAATACTTAAAATTTTTATCCTCCTAAACAAAAATTAAAAAAAAAAATCTGCATCCCAGCAGTAACATTTGACTTTAGCCTTCGTCATTGTCTGGCACTCTCACCCTCCATTCGTTATAGCCTGTAAAAGAACAGTCCAGAAACCACGATGACGATAATAACCTTCTAGCGTTTTTTGCTTTTTTTGGGGGGCCTTGCTCATATAATCAAATCCGTTTTTATTAATTTCCAACCTTCTTTAACATTTTATTAAATAAGGAATGCCATCTGAACACATGTCGAAATCAATCATTTGGAAGAAGAAAAAAAAGAATACACAAATATACATGCAAAGTGTAAGTTTTATGACTTGGTGGTTTGGACGGTGCATTCAGGAGGAAGACCCTGAGGGAACCGCTTTGTGTCTGTACAATAATTGTAGATCATGAAATTCTTCTGCACCCATTTGAGCCTTTTCTGGTCGGTAGAGTCAAGTTGCTGAGTGAGCCAGGCGTTATTGGTGGAGTTAGATGTGCAGGAAGAAACTCCATTGGACCAGACACAAGCATTGGCTTTCAAGTTTCTGAAAGAGGCAGTGAATGGAGCTTGGCTCCAATCTGTCTTCACAAGCCCTCCTCTCGTAGCCCAGTCATCTGCGTTCCACAGACTGGAGTATAGTCTCATAGCCTGGCTCTTTGGGTAGGCAACGCCTACACCTTCCATGTTCTTGAACTCCCTTATTGGTCTACCATCAACATAGAAACTGAAAAAAAAAAAAAAAAAAACAATTCAAGTCTAGTTGAAGAAACAAATTTGAAGTTGACAAGTATACCTTTATTATATCAAAAGATTACGTTGGGTCCATATTCGCTGCGGTAAAAAATAGCATCGTTCACTGTGCTCCAAACACAGGATCCATTCCTTTTTTTTTTAATTTCTAAACATCCTTGCTATAATAATATGATATTATCATTGTAGAGGATTTTTTTCAATTAAATTTAGTTTTTATTAATATTTTACAGTTTTTTCACAAATAACACAATTAAATAATTATATTTACATTCGTTTAAATACGGGCTCATGACTTATTGATTGATGAGAAAAATAAGCCATTATTGAATCCAAAGGTTTAAAAATTATTTTGAGTACTTTATTGTTTAATACATATGTACCTTATTATATATACTTATTTAATTTTTTATGAAAAATTTAAAAGTAAAATGAGCCAAAAGTGGGCTAACTCATTGGCTACCATATTTTTAACTCTTTTTACCCATTTGATAAAGGCATGCACACTAGTCCATTTATTCATCATGGGCAAGACCAAGTTGGCCTGTTTAAAATATTAATGTGTGTGCATAAACCCACATAAGAAGAATCCTGATTTTTTTTTTTTATTATAGAATCCCTATTACTATAAGGACGATTTCTAACTCAACATAATGGACTGAAAGTCATGATTATCAATAGAGTCATAGTCTCATATCCTGAATTGTCTGTACTTACACAACGTGCTGAGGATTCCAAAGAATGGAGTAGGTGTGAAAATCCGTAGTTGGGTCGAACCAGACGTAAAATTGTTGCTCTCTGTCACCTTTGCCCTGGGTGTACACATTCGTATGAACTATGTAAGGATTACCACTCAAGTTCCCCAAAAACTCAAAGTCTAGCTCATCCCAAGATGACCCTTCTGAACGTAACTGCCCATACAAAATACAAAGATATTACAATTAGAATAGAACTCCATGGACATGAAACTACGTAAAGAGCAAGTAATAATGGAGATTCATGAACTCACATAATAAGCTGTGACTGTGCCAGCTGAATTCCCAGGGACAAGCTTGATTTGCATGTCAATTTTGCCATAGAGGAATTGGTTCTTGGATTGAAACCCAGAACCAGAGGCCTTATCAAGGGACAGAGTCAGGAGCTGGCCATTGTTAAGAATCTTACCCCTGCCATCTCCCCATGTTATGTCAACATCTTGGTAAAAGTTTCCAGCAAAGACAACCTCAAAAGAACCAGACAACAACAGAGAATAAGCTAGTACAATCGCAACCAATAATGCATTATTAGCACTGGGAAAAGAAGAGAAGGAAGCCATTTTCAATATTTTGTATTGCTTGCAGAAGCTATTTAGAATGCACGTTTGTGAGGTCCCATTTATAGTGTGGGCTCCTGGGGGGGTTGAAGGAGGCATATTGGGAATGTGTCTGAACTTTGAATAATAAAAGTGGGTTAGTGGGGGTGAGCTGGGAACCAAACAGCTGGATGGCAGAGTCAATAAACAAACAAGAATTGGCTTCTATTTTCTTAAGAAGAAATAATATGGTCCATTACTTGGTGCTTCTTAAGGATAAAGTACTATTTAGGAGGCAATATTAATGGAATGGGGGATAGGGAGATGTGGGATTATTGGTTTGTGGCTCATCATTATCAAGTAAGTGCTCCCACTTGAGCATTAAAAAGACATTGAACTTGTCTCTCCCCGGGATCTTCCAGTGGGCATTCTATACTATTCTCTTTGCTTGCCAGGCTTATAATAGTCAGCGTTTTTTCTATCTAAATTCTAGAAACATCTCTACCATCCCCTTTATATCATTCAGGATAGAAACTTCTGGGCTGATGTCTATCCTTCTTTTAGATGGACCAACCCCAGATAAAAATATTTTCTTCCATTACAACTCTGAAAAACTTGAAACAAATCCTCTCTTAGCTATGTTTGGTGGGTGGCATGAAAGATTCAACATAATAGAAAAAATTTTAAAATATGTAAAATATATTTATTTTACTCTTGTAACTATTACCTAAGAATATTTGTTATTTTTTATTATCTCATTTAAAGAATATAAGTGTTATTTTTTATTTTCCTTACCATTTTTTTTCTTTTTCATTTCATTTTATTTTTTTAATGTATATCAAATGTAACTTTATAATGGAAAGAATTCTGTAAAAAAGAAAAAGAGAAAGTGTGTGGAACCTACTGATTAAATGAGTCTCACCAGTTCTATCCATCTCTCTCTTCTCTCTTTAAGTGGATCTTCTTCCAGCCAAATCTGAAAACGCCACTTTTTTTTTTTTTAATAAACCAGCAACACCATCACATAAACATGTGATGGTATTCCAGCGAATTATTAGGTTTTATTGATTTTATATTGAGCATAATTTAATTCAAATTTGACTGGCTCAATAAAACCTTACATTGTTCACATTTTACAATCTTCGGGATGATTTAGACATAGAAAATAAAAAGTATTTTTTTAGAGTTATCAATTGATCAACTATGATATGGAAAACAGTGAAAATCTATTTAGACTTGTAAATAAGAATATTTCAATAAACAGAAGATTTAGTAAAAACAAAATTCCTTCATGGTATTCGATAAGGATGACTCGATTTAACACCTCCCATCTCTTTCATATGATTAAGTGATTAGTCTTGCTTATGCCTCTTTGGGACATGCCCTATGGTCAACTTTTAGTTTTCGATTACTACAATTACGGTCTTCAACCCACGAATATTGGGCCCACGCTGGCCCAAGCTAGTGGGCTGAGCCTACTCACCAAATATACACAATCTAAAGGTGAACATGCCCGCACCAGATAACATACTCCCGCCTTTTTTGGCCTTTTGTTTGTACTAGAACTTTCGAAGCCAATTACAGCACACCACGTGGCTCACATTAATTGATTCTTTAAAAGCAACCCTAAAGTCTTATCCTTAATTTACAAATAACTTAAAGATATTTTAAATATTTTTTAATCTCAAATATAAAAAATAAATTATTAATTTAAAAAAATAAAAAATAATTAATTTTTTTAATTTTATTTTAAATAAAAAATATTTTTAAAAAATATGTATATTTTTTAAAAATTAATGATAATTGTTATTCATAATTTAAAATTTTATTTAATAAAAAATATAATTAAAATATTATAATTAATATATTAAATATGAATAATTTATTTTTTATATTTTATATCAAATTAAGTTTCAGACAAATTCTTTATATATTATGGAGCATTGAATTTTAGATTATCAGTGACTTTGACATTTGTCAAAAATAATTTAGCTCCTTTGACTATTGCTCAGGAGAAATCAACCCACCTCCCAACCGTGTTTGTACTAGATCTTTCGAAGCCAATTACAGTACAACACGTGGCTCACCATTAATTGATTCTTTAAAAGCAATCTTGGAGCCTTATCCTTAGTTTATAAATAGCTTAAATATATTTTAAATACTTATTCCGATTATATATATATAATAATTAATTAATTTAAAAAAATTAACTAAAAATAATTGATATTTTTAATTTTTTTAAATAAAAATTATTTTTTAAAAATATCTCTATTTAATATATATTTTAAAAATTAATAATAACTATCATTCATAATTTAAAAGACTTATTTATTAAAAGATATAATTAAAATATTAAATATTAATAATTTATTTTTTTATATTTTAGATCATATCAAATTAAAAAAAAATTTCTTATGTATTATGAAACATTCAATTTAAGATTATCAGTGACTTTGACATTGAAGCTGTCAAAAATACCTTAGGTCCCGTTGACTATTCCCCAGAAGACTAGTTTTTATTTGAATGAAATTTTTATTTTTCATTAAAAAAAACTCAACTTTATGATTCCAACCTGGCAGGATAGGTCATGGGTGACGCTGACAAATCTAAATTATTTTAATTTTTAGAAAAAATTTATTTTAAATAAATTTTGATTGTCTAAATTAGTCAATAAATAAATAAATTATATTTAAAAATAAAATAAAAAAATTTTAAATAATTTGAATAGTTAAAATTTAGTTAAAATAAATTTTTTCCTTTTACAAATTGAGAGAATCCAAACATGACACCACCCGGTCCACTAAGAATAAGATCTATTTGTCGCATACTGTCCCTACTGCCGCGGCTGATCATCCTTACATGAAGAGAGCGAGCGACTAACGTTTGCATTCCAAAACCGCGTGCTCCGTTGCCCCCATTTATTCGATACGACAAAGTTTGCTGTCGGCATTACTGCGTTTTGACAAATTTCTCCTCAGACAACTGTCCACAGCTTAGCTGACACACCATCTTCCCTCCTCCTTCCTCTCTCCTCCTGCAAGTTGATCCATATCACGCCCCATATATAAATACCCACTAACACTCCCAGCTTAATTCACACCAAACCCATCGCTTAAAAAATCTCATTGTAGCTAGCTTCATAAAATGGCTACTTCTGCTTCTACCATCTCTCCTAGGATGCTTCTAATTCCCCTCTTTCTTCTTTTGAGCTTTTATGCTGCTGCTGGTAACTTCAACCAAGACTTCCAGATTACGTGGGGAGATGGTCGTGCAAAGATACTCAACAATGGAAATCTTCTGACCCTGTCCCTTGACAAAGCCTCTGGCTCTGGCTTCCAGTCTAAGAATGAGTACTTGTTCGGCAAGATTGATATGCAGCTCAAGCTTGTTCCTGGTAACTCTGCTGGCACTGTCACTGCCTATTATGTAAGTTCCTTTGATTTTGAAGTATTGGTGTTTTGTCGGTTACAACATGTTGGTTGTTCTGTTGTTCAATGATACTCACAGATAAACTTCTGTTCTTGTGGCAGCTGTCTTCTAAGGGATCAAACTGGGATGAGATTGACTTTGAGTTCCTAGGAAACTTGAGTGGAGACCCTTATATCCTACACACCAATGTGTTTAGCCAAGGCAAGGGCAACAGAGAGCAGCAATTCTATCTCTGGTTTGACCCAACTGCTGATTTTCACACCTACTCCGTCCTCTGGAATCCCCAACGCATTGTGTGAGTACACATAAACCCTATCTAGCAGATACAAGACACGACACAGATACGCACCTTCAAGAGTCATATCATATCTAATACAGATGTTAAGCACTTATAAAACAACTTAGTCTTTGAAAATCACATGAATCATTTTTGTCAGGTGATTCAGGATACCAGAAAAATTAACATGTAATGAGTTTGTTGTTTTTAATAACTATTCGTGTTGAACTATAGCTAAATATGCCTATCAATTTAGGAATTAAATTGCAGTTGACTATACATTTGTGTAGTATAAAATTACTAACATGCTGTTTGTCTTGCGTTTCAGCTTCTCTGTGGATGGCACCCCAATCAGAGAGTTTAAGAATTTGGAATCAATTGGTGTTCCATTTCCAAAGAACCAGCCAATGAGGATATACTCTAGCCTCTGGAACGCAGATGATTGGGCGACAAGAGGAGGACTAGTAAAGACAGACTGGTCAAAAGCGCCTTTCACTGCATCTTACAGAAACTTCAATGCAAAAAATGCTTGTGTGTGGTCCAATGGAAAATCTTCTTGCACATCAAATTCCCCTCCTTCTTCTTCTACCCCTGGCACTAATAATGCATGGCTGTCTCAGCAGTTGGATTCAACTAGCCAGCAGAGGCTTCGTTGGGTGCAGAAGAACTATATGATTTACAATTACTGCACAGATAATAAGAGATTCCCACAAGGCCTCCCAACTGAATGCACTCGCTCTTAGAGGAAGATTCAAACTCAAGTGTTTTTTTTTTTGGGAACTAGTTCTGATGTGTACCATATGTGTTATTCTTTTATTCGTCTATATTTTCTGCCTACTGTTTGTTCTTCACGCAATGTAAAATATCCTACATAATAAAAGAGTTGAGTTTTTCCTTATGTTGTGCACTATACCGGAAAATTACTGCAATAAAATTAGTTGGCCATGACATCCGGTGTTCTTACTTACTGTATAAAACTAGAATGGGACTATTTAAATGCATTAACTCAGTTAATTAGAAGATATAGTATCTTTTTGACTAAAATAAATTATATACACCTGAATTTTATTAAAATTATTTAGACATTTTTAAAATATATACATATTTTTTAAAAAATAAAAAATTATTTTATACTTTAGAATAATTTTAAAATTTTTTTATTAAAATACTCTCAATTTAAAATTTTTTTAGGTTAAAAAATTATAAATTTAAGTTAATAAAAGATATCTTAATCAAAAACTTTAAAATTATATTAAAATATAGGGTAATTTTTTCTTTCAAAAAAAGTTTGTATATATTTTAAAATTAAATAAAAAATTTTATAATTTCAATATTACGTTTTCTAATCTAAAATTTTATCTTGCATATTGTAAAAGTAAAATTTTAAATTCAATAAGGTGACATGAGACAATGTTATCTAAAGAGTAAATTTACATATTTTTATTATCAAATTTTTTAATAAAAATATAACATGCATAAAACTTTTTTAAGAAAACTTAATAATTTATTTGTCATTAAGAGAATTTTTATAAGATTGTACCTAAGCGTTTAAAGAAATTTAATAAAAAAGAGAGGAAGTTGACAGCGTCTTTCAGCAAGAGGTCAAACTCCGTGGCTGATACTTCAGGTGAATGGTGAGCTTGCGTTTGAAGTTATAGGCGTTGACAGTTCAGTGTCGGGATTTTAATGACAATACGTAAAAAAAAAAAAATTTAAATAATCCGCCATAAAAACGCTTTTTTTTATATACTTATTATCATTTAAAAAAAATCACGATATATACTATATTATTATTCTTTTAATATATTTATAATATTTTAATAAATCACGACGCGGCTCATATATATATATATATATTATATATAATTTATATTTGATATATTTTATTATTAAAATTATTTAAAATGATAATTAATTTAAATTTTATAAAAAATATATTTTTGTAATATAATTAAAAATTTTAATAATATATACTTTTTTAATAATATTATGATAAATATATATTTTATATAAATAATTAAATAATTTTGTAATTAAATTAAATATTTATTATAATATTATTAAAAAATTATATGCTTATTATATTTTAAATAAGAAAAGTTAATAGTAAAAAAATGATTATTAAGTTTAATCTTATCTAAATACTTAAAAAAATTTTACACAAAAATAATTCAACGAAAATAAAATTATTTCAAAATCATCTAATTAATTATATTTTTTCAAACATTTTATTATTTTTATTTTTATGTAAAGGTGATTTATTAAAGGACATATCCAATCCCTAAAAATTAAAAGAAATTCTTAATACAAAAAAAAAGTTAGACTTTTATATTAGATTTATTAGAGTAAGAAGACAAGAAGCTAAAAGAAAATGAAGAATAATACCGTGTATTCAAAAAAGACTAAAAGAAATTATGAGTAATATATAATTTTAAAATATAATTTTTTTTGTAATATTTATATTTTTGGTAAAGAAAAATTAATCAAGCTCCTCTCCTACCAATTTTTTTCTTTTTTCCTTTTTTCTTAATCAACAAAGAGAGTTGGAAAGTCTAAAGAAAATAACATCTTTTATTATTAATGATATTATTATTAATATTATAAAAATAAAAGTGCATGTTTTTAAAATTTTATTTTTATTTTTAAAAAGTAATAAATAAAATTTTTAACATTTTAATATTGTATAATCAAACTTGTAATTATTTTTTTCAAAAACAAAATACATCTATAAAAGAAAATACTAAGATTTATTTTTGAAAGTTATTACATTTTTGATAAAGTTATAATTATTATTTTTTGTATAACTGCATATAATTTTTTTTCCAAAAGTTAATACCCACTCTCCTATTATACCAAGAAAAATATAATTTTTTTAAAAAAATAAATTTTTTTATAAAAAAATTAAATTTATAAATTTAATAATATTATTTATATTTTAATATATTATATTAAAAATTAAAAAATATATAATATATATGTATATATAATATATTTATTTTAGATAATATAAAAATATAATTTATATTATATAAAAAACATTTCAATCTCATACTCACACACACTATACACAAAACCTCATTCCTCTCCCCTCATCCCCAACCCAACCGCCCCACCAACCCCCCCGCCCGCCCCCCCTCAACATTTTCTCTCCTCTAATGCTTTGTTGAACGCGGGGTATATCACCCCGTGTTCTTGGCAACTTTTTTGCTGAGAAACGCGGATTGTATCAGTCCATGTTTCGTCAAAAATTAAAAATAAATAAATAAATATATAAAAAAATAATTTTTGTGACTGAGTGTTTAAATAATAAATTTTTTTGACTGAAGCACATGAGTCAAAGAGCCGTTCAGTGTCAAAGCCGCTTTACGAGTGTTAGTCAAATTGTCGGCAGATACGAAGCAGGACTCTACAATAGAAAGTTGGAAGATACTTTGTCTCGTGATAATGCAGAGTTGGCAGCAAGATCAGTCGTATAAACGCTTCTTAACAAAAAATACAAAACAAAAGCTTGTGAGTATTACTTTTTCCATATAACTAAATAAAGAAAGTAACAAATTTTGAATTACTTATTTTAAAAATTATTTAACGTTCCTGATTATAAACACATCAACCTATATACAAATTTGTATTTGGTTATCAAGAATATGCATTTCGAAATATATTGCGCTAAATTCTATTCAAAGCACAACCAGATAATCACATTAGAATAATTGTTAGCTGAGGAAGCCAAAATTACAAGATATATTTAGCAAGATGCAGAATCAAGGTGACATAAACCTAATATTTGCAATTAGACTTTTCTTGGCGGAATTTATGTATAAGGCGATTTTAAAAAAATTATTTTCCCCACAGATTCATATTACATCAAATCCACAGTGTTACTCAAGACTAATTTTATTCTCCGTAAAATTACCCCCTTTTTTTAATGCGAATACCCCGCGTTTTTAATTCTAAGGTAAAAAAATCTTATATCTCTATAAATATTCAATAATGATCTTAGAATACATATGATATAATTAATTATTAAATATTGTTAAATATAGAATAATATTTTATTTATTTTAATAAATTTATTAGTATAATCATATTCATTAATTACACAAAAATTAAATTCATTATTTTAAAATTTATTAATTATTAAATAAGTTAATATTTTAAATAATTATTTAATAAAATATTATTTTATATTTATTAATTAATTGTGTCCACAGAACATGTATTTCCAGAGACACAACATCATCACTTATAAATATTTGGGGCCCGTATTTCGCAAGGCGTCATTTAAAATGGAAAATGCCCTGCTAAAAGACCACAGGATACAATCAAAAGAAGTAAATAATTTTTACAAAAAAAAAAAGGTAAATAAAATATGGGTTAATAGCAACATTTTTTCCCAATAAATGAGCAATTACTTAAGAATCACTACTAATGGTAGATATCCAACAATAAATAACTATATTCAAAACCACTTTAGCTAGGATCGGTTTAAAGATAAAAAAATTTTGGAATTTTTTAATATGCAAAAATTACATTATTTTTCTGTTACTAATTCTAAAATACATAAATAGCCCCATATATCAACCACTTGCGTATATCTTCTTTTTTTTCAAAAAAAATGTTGAACTCGTTGCCGGAAGATTTTAGACAACTGGGTAAACTATAAAGTACTAAACAAAATCACGCACGTGACTGCGAAGTGTTATGATATAATCTATTTTTAGCTTTACCTTTGGATAAAGTAAGGACAAGGATGTTTCGTCCCTATGCCCCTCGAGCGGGCCATGGCGGCGGAGACTCTTCTCGTTTAGGAATATATATAGCTGTAAAAGTGTCGTCCTCGGTTGGCGGTGGCACACCCAGCCAATTGATAAAAGCATAGAGCTGGGCTGGTTGACAACTACTCTGGTCAATTCTGAACTCGTCATTCAAATTTAACTCCACATCACGTCAGACCATCACCCATTAACGAGTGCGATCCTGGTCAGCTAATTTATTACCACGACACAGCTAGCTTACTGCAATTTCGAGGGCCTTTCCCCCCTTTCTACCAGTTGCATAACCATCATAACCTGCTTGGTATAAATACCAACCCCGAGTTCATCCTCATCCTCATCTTTCAAACTTCACTAGCCGTTAGCAAATAGCAAAGATCACTACAATTTCATACTTCATGGCTTCTTCTACTACTTCTTTGAGTGTATCAGTAATGCTTCTTATTCCTGTTCTTGTTAGTTCTCTGATTGTTGTTGCCTTTGCTGGTAATTTGAACCAAGAGTTTGACATAACATGGGTGATATGAACCAGACTCATGTGACAAAAGATACTCGTGCGGAAAAGGACTTGATGATAGATGGTCCAATGACAAAAGAAAGAGTTAAATGTCTACAAAGAGCAATTGGACTTCAATTTGTTGAATTAGAAGTCCATAATGTTAGTGCATGCATTAAGGAAGCAAATGGAGCCTTAATCATGCTTATTCAAGCCCAAGTTGATGCTTAAAGAGCCCATTGAAATTAGAGGATGTGAATATTACTTCAAATGCAAAATGTCCAGCCCATTAGTATTAATTAGTTTCTATTAGGCTGATTATCTTTCCTTTTCTCTTTTTAAAAAGATTTGATTTTGTATCCCTATTTTTTAGATCTTTCAATTAGGATCATGTAGTTAGTTTTCTACTTTTCTTTCAGTAGATAGGTTTGAGTTACACTATAAATATATGTATTCTGCCTTCATTTGAATGACATTGGAAGTAATAGAATTATTCTGAATGTTTCTCTAATTGTGAGAATCTTATCTTTTTTATACTCTTATGAAACCTTTGTCTTGTCAATCTATCTTTAGATTAGTGATTCAAGTTCGCAAAAACCCTCAATTCGTGCTTCAATCCAAGTGCATCGTTGTGTGGGTTGGTTTACTGTGTTCGTGGTTAGGCGCATTATCTAAGTAGCAGGTCAACGTTCTTATAACGTTGGTTGACTATTTGCTTCCGTCTGGTCTCGAACCATCATCTATCTATCAACCTAAGTCGTGAAGATTGGGCCACCCTTTGATTTCACATCATTTGGTATCAGAGTCTTAGTTTACACGGTAGGTTGTCTATCATACATTCATCATCCACCATTCTACTTCCTTTCTAACCTCCATCATTTTTTTCCTTTTCCATATCCATTCATTGCCACCTTTTATTAAAAAAAAAAACTAACTTTTCTACCTTTCCTTGTTTCCAGATTTGATCTTTAGTGTGCAAGATTTGGTTGTTATGCTACAAGAGCCATTTATTTTGTAATCTGAAAAATTTTTGTTGTTCTGGACGTTGTTATTTTTCCCTTATCTGTTCAACCCCTTTCCTTTTGAGATTTTGGATGATTAATAGGTCAATTCTAAGTTTCAGAATCTCAGCTTTCATTCTATTTTGGAATCATCGAAGGTAAGAAGGTAAAGATAGCTACTCTTGAGTTTACTGATTATGCTCTTGTGTGGTGGGACCAAATGCAAAAGGAGCGAGTTAGATATGGAGAACGCCCTATCTCAACATGGGAGGAGATGAAGGCTAGCATGAGGAGGCGTTTCATTCCATCTTATTTTCGAAGGGAACTTCACAATAAGCTTCAACGCCTCACTCAAGGATCTAAAAGTGTGGATGAGTACTATAAAGAGATGCAAATGTCCATGATTAGAGCTAATGTAGAGGAGGATCCAGAAGCAACAATGGCCCATTTCTTAGATAGGCTTAATCGTGACATAGCCGATGTTGTGGAGATGTACCACTATGTTGAGATTCATGACTTAGTCCACCAAGCTGCCAAGGTGGAAAAACAACTCAAAAGGAAGAATATTGCAAGGAAGAGCTCCAGTTCAACTTCTTTCAACTCATGGAGGAGCAACCCAAAGAAAGATATTCCCTCTACTTCAAATTCAAAGGGGAATGAATTAAAGAAAGAAGAAAAGTTTGCTGCACCACCCAAAAAGGTTCAAAGTGGGCCTAATCCTTCAAGAAACCGAGACATAATATGCTTCAAGTGCCAAGGGAGATGACACATCTCTAGTGAATGTCCTAACAAGCGAACCATGAATATCAACAACCTTAGTGAGTGGGAAACTGAAGGAGAAACAACAGAGGAAGAAGAAGAGCTATTCATGGAAAATGAAGATGGAGAGTATGCATAAGAAGGAGAACTCCTTGTAACTAGAAGAGCCCTTAGCACCCAGATGATGGCAGACGAAGATAAGCAAAGAGAGAACTTGTTCCATACTCGTTGCCAAATCCAAGGAAAGATATGTGGTGTGATTTTAGATGGAGGAAGTTGTTGCAGCGTGGCAAGCACTGAGCTAGTGGAGAAGTTGAATTTGTCTACTTTCAAGCATCAACGGCCTTACAAACTCCAATGGCTCAATGAATGTGGAGAATTGAGGGTAACCAAGCAAGTTAAGGTAATGTTTTCAATTGGCAAGTATAGGGATGAAGTGCTTTGTGATGTTGTACTAATGAAAGCATGTTATATTTTGTTAGGTAGGCCTTGACAGTATGATAGACGTATTACACATGATGGTTTTCTAAATCGTTATTGTTTTGTACTTAGAGGGGAACCTATAACCCTCATTCCTATGTCACCAAAGCAAGTGTTAGAAGATCAAATCAAGAGAGAGAAGAAAAGAAAAAGTGAGTATGTAAAAGTATCTAAAAAAGAGGAGAGTGAAATTGAGAAAAGAAAAGAGGGTAAGCCAAGAGAAGAGAGAGGAAAAGGAGAGAGAGCTAAAGGTGAAAGAGAGAAAGAGAGAAAAGTTTGTTAGTAGCAAGAAAGAGTGAGATCAAACAAGCTTTGTTTTCTTAACAAAACCTCCTAGTAGTTATCTATAAAGAGGGTATGTTGAATACTAATTACTTAACCTCTACTTCGCCTAGTGTTGTTGTGTCTCTTTTGCAGGAATATGAAGATGTCTTTCCCGAAGAGGTACCACCTGGGTTGCCACCAATTAGAGGGATAGAACATCAAATTAATTTTATACCTGTAGCACATTTGCCCAATCGTCCAGCTTACCGAGCTAATCCTGAAGAGACCAAGGAGATTCAAAGACAAGTGCAAGAGCTGCTGGAAAAAGGGATATGTGAGGGAGAGCCTTAGCCCATGTGCAGTACCAGTGTTGCTCGTGCCTAAAAAGGATGGCACATAGAGAATGTGCATTGATTGTCAAGTCATCAATAATATAACAGTAAGATATTGTCATCATATCCTTAAGTTAGATGATATGCTTGATGAATTAAATGGCTCCACTATCTTCTCTAAAATTGATTTAAAAAGTGACTACCATCAAATTAGGATGAAAGAAGGAGACGAATGAAAAACTGCATTTAAGACTAAACATGGACTTTATGAATGATTAGTTATGTCTTTTGGTCTCACTAATGCACCTAACACATTTATGAGGTTGATGAATCATGTCTTGCGTGCATTCATAGGTAAATTTGTGGTAGTTTACTTTGATGATATCTTTGTGTACAGTAGGACTTTGCATGAGCATGTAGATCACTTGAGACAAATCTTATAGGTTCTAAGAAAAGAAAGATTGTTTGACAATTTGAATAAGTGTGATTTCTGCACTAATAAAGTTATTTTTCTTGGTTTTGTTGTAAGTGCTGAGGGGTTGAGGTTGATGAAGAGAAAATCAAAGCCATTCAAGATTAGCCAACCCCTACCACCATCAGACAAGTGAGGAGCTTCCATGGACTTGCAAGCTTTTATAGGAGATTCGTGAGGGACTTCAGCTCACTGGCAGCCCTTTTGAATGAGTTGACAAAGAAGAATGTTCCATTCAAGTGAGGAGAAGCTCAAGAGAAAGCCTTCCAAATCATCAAGGAGAGGCTTATACATGCACTTTTATTAGTCCTTCCAGATTTTGGTAAGATTTTTGAAGTTGAATGTGATGCTAGTGGAATTGGTATAGGAGATGTACTCATGCAAGAAGGTAAGCCTATTGCATATTTTAGTGAAAAGCTAAGTGGTCATACTCTTAACTATCTTACATATGATAAGGAGCTATATGTTTTAGTTAGAGTGTTGGAAACTTGGCAACATTATTTGTGGCCTAAGGAATTTGTCATACATTCTGACCATGAGACTCTAAAACATATTAAGAACCAAAACAAATTGAATCGAAGACACGATAGTTGGGTTGAATTCATTGAATCTTTTCCATATGTGATTAAGCATAAGAAAGGTAAGGAGAATATTGTTGCTGATGCACTTTCACGTAGGTATGTTCTTCTTTCCATGTTAGACTCTAAGGTTCTTGGTTTTGTGTTTATCAAGGAATTATATATTAATGATGTTGATTTTGGTGAAGCTTTTAACTATTGCAAGCCTGGAGTTGGTTGGGACAAATTTTACTTGCATCAAGGATTCTTGTTTCGTGTTGATAAGCTTTGCATTCCTAATTGTTCTCTGCGCATGTTATTAATGAAGGAAGTACATTCAGGAGATTTAATGGGACACTTTGGCATTGTTAAAACCTTTGATATTTTGAATGAGCATTTTTATTGGCCTAAGATGCGTAGGAATGTTCAAAAGCTTATCAGGAGATGCGTTGTATGTCATAAAGCAAAATCTAAATTAAATCCCTATGGACTGTATACTTTCCTCCCTATTCCTAGTGTACCTTGGGAAGATGTTTTCATGGATTTTATTGTGGGATTACCTAGGTCTAAGAGGGGGAGAGACTCTATTTTTGTTGTGGTGGACAGGTTTTCTAAAATGGCACACTTCATTGCATGTCATAAGGGTGATGATACTTCTAATATTGATAATTTGTTCTTTCAGGAAGTTATAAGGTTTCATGGGATTCCGAGGACTATAGTGTCAGATCGTGATGCTAAGTTTCTAAGCTATTTTTGGAAGACTTTGTAGAGCAAGTTTGGAACTAAATTGCTATACTCTACTACTTGTCATCCGCAAACTGATGGACAAATTGAAGTTGTTAATAGGACACTATCTTCTTTATTACGAACTGTGGTTAAAAAGAACCTAAAGAATTGGGATGAGTGTCTACCGCATGTCAAGTTTGCATACAATAGGGCTGTTCATTCCACTACTAAATATTTACCATTTGAGATTGTATATGGTTTTAATCCTCTTGCACCCATTGACTTAGTTCCTTTGCCTTTGCAGGAAAGAATCAATATGGATGGACAGAAACGTGCTAAGTTTGTTAAGCAAATCCATGAGAAAGCAAAACAAAACATTGAGAGGATGACTCAACAATATGTAGAACGTGCTAATAAGGGGCAAAAGAGGGTGGTCTTTGAACCAGGAGATTTGGTTTGGTTGCACTTTAGAAAAGAGAGGTTTCTTGACAAAAGAAAATCTAAACTTATGCCTCGTGGAGATGGGCCTTTCCGCGTGCTATATAGAATTAATGATAATGCCTACAAGATATATTTACCAGGTGAGTATGGTGTAAATGCTACTTTTAATGTTTCTGACCTTTTCCCTTATTTTGGTGCAAACTTTGAAGAGTCGAGGACGACTCCTTTTCAAGAGGGGGAGGATGATATGAACCAGACTCATGTGGGGAAGGATGCTCGTGTGGAGAAGGACTTGATGATAGATTGCCTAATGACAAGAGGAAGAATTAAGCGTCTACAAAGAGTAATTGGGCTTCAATTTGCTGAATTAGAAGCTCATAATGTTAGTGCATGCATTAAGAAAGCAAATGAAGCCTTAATCATGCTTATTCAAGCCCAAGTTGATACTTAAAGAGCCCATTGAAGTTAGAGGACATGAATAGTACTTCAAATGCAAGATGTCCAGCCCATTAGTATTAATTAGTTTCTATAAGCCTGATTATCTTTCCTTTTCTGTTTTTAAAAAGATTTAATTTTGTATCCCTATTTTTTAGATCTTTCAGTAAGGATTATGTAGTTAGTTTCCTACTTTTCTTCTAGTAGATAGGTTTGAGCTACACTATAAATATATGTATTCTGCCTTCATTTGAATGACATTGGAAGTAATAGAATTATTCTGAGTATTTCTCTAATTGTGAGAATCTTATCTTTTCTTTGCTCTTGTGAAACCTTTGTCTTATCAATCTATCTTTAGGTTGGTGATTTAAGTTCGCAAAAGCCCCCAATTCGTGCTTCGATCCAAGTGCATCATTGTGTGGTTTGGTTTACTGTGTTCGTGGTTAGGTGCATTATCTAAGTAGCAGGTCAATGTTCTTATAACGTTGGTTGGCTATTTGCTTCCGTCGGGTCTCGAACCATCATCTATCAATCAACCTATGTTGTGAAAATTGGGCCACCTTTTGATTTTGCATCAATGAGGGGGTGGTCAAGCTAAGATACTCAACAATGGAGAGCTTCTCACTCTATCACTGGACAAAGCATCAGGCTCAGGATTCCAATCAAAGAATGAGTACCTCTTTGGCAAGATCGACATGTAGCTCAAGCTCGTACCTGGAAACTCTGTTGGTACTATCACTGCCTATTATGTAAGTGTTTTTTTTTTGTGGTGCCTATTATTGGTATTACAGAATAATCTCTAAAGGAATCACCCATTATGGCTAAACTAAATCTCTGCCTTTGTTTGCACTTGTAGTTATCTTCCAAAGGATCAACCTGGGATGAGATAGATTTTGAATTTTTGGGAAACCTGAGTGGTGATCCATACATCCTTCACACCAACATTTTTAGCCAGGGAAAAGGAAACAGAGAACAACAATTTTTATCTCTGGTTTGACCCAATTGCAGATTTCCACACTTACTTTATCCTCTGGAACCCCCAAAGGATCATGTAAGTTCTTATTCTCAGTTCAACCATTTCCCTGTGTTTCTCTTCTCTTCGTCTGTCCTCTCCTGCATAGACTTATAAGTGATATCATTTTGTTTCCTTTAATTCAGATTCTCAGTTGATGGCACTCCCATTAGAGAGTTCAAAAACTCAAAGTCTATTGGTGTCCCCTTCCCAAAGAACCGGCCAATGAGGATATACTCTAGTTTGTGGAATGCCGATGACTGGGCAACTAGAGGTGGACTTGTGAAGACGGATTGGATACAAGCTCCCTTCCCTGCTTCCTACAGAAACTTCAATGTTAATGCTTGCATCTGGTCATCTGGGGCATCATCTTGTGGTTTAACGTCCCCATCATCAGCTGCTTCCACCACCAATTCCTCTTGGCTCTCACAAGAGCTGGACACTATGGGCCAAGAGAGGTTGAGATGGGTGCAGAAAAACTACATGATTTACAATTACTGCACAGACACCAAGAGGTTTCCCCAGGGCCTTCCACCAGAATGCAAAACCTCCTAGGAGAAAACACAGCAATCCATGCATTAAATTTATTATTTCAGTAAACATTTCTAGATTAGTTTGTTGATGTGATGATTTTAGTTTAAATTCTTTCATTCTTTTCTGTGTTTGTCATCGGTATGGTAACATACAGGGTCATTCATTATGATGTAATATATGTGTATATATATATCTATTTTACAATGGAATAGATAGATTGTTTTCTTTTACATTTTTTCTGTCATTCTTTTTATGCAATTTCTTGAGATGATATGCTAAAATGAAAATGGTGGCAAGGTAAAATCAAGGCAACTCTACACCATGATTATGGCACACACAGGATGCATTCCCTATTAAGTCTTGAGCATTCATATAAGCTTCCAAGTCCTCATACTCTGAACAGAGCTATTCATATTTCAGGTCCATTATTCATTGAAGTTTCCAAATGTGACCATCCACATCAAATTCTCCTATGAAAGATATATATCAACAGAAAAAAAGGGTCCAAATTAATAAATAAAAGCTTTCTTTTTCATACAAGAAGAATATATTGAAGGGAAAGAAGTGTACAACAGTAGAGGTTGAGGAATCATCCTCAGACCAAACAAAAAGCACAAGGAAAAAATTGCATTACCTTATAAGAGCATTCCAGTGTCTTTGTACTAGGATACCAGACAAAGAAACTTTCCTAAAGCAAAATATAAACCATAATTTACATCAATAAAGGCAAACCACAGGATATATAATGCTTTGTTAATATCCTAGATTAATAGAAAAAAACACAAAGATAAAGACATTTTAACAATATAGCTCATTATGTAACATACAATCAAGCAAAGAAGTGTGCAGTAAGCATCAGGGCAATATCCAAGCCCCTCAACCAGGAGTACTTGCTTCCACCATATATGTATATATATATATATATATATATATATAAGCAAACTTCTAGTTAAAAAGGAAAAAAAAGATGCAAATTCACTTCCATCTTCACAAGTAAATAGTTGAGTCAATTTCCAGAGTACCAATACTCAAAATTTCAACAATTCAATTACCCTTCTGTTATATGTAGACACATTAATAGGAAAAAAATGCAATGGACAAGAAAATAACAGTAATTTAAAAATAAATATTTCAAACCAACCAACAGCCAGTAAAACCAGCACAATCGTCCATGTTGAACATTCATACAAATTCGCCCTATTAATCACAAAATAATTCATGCCCTCAGACAGATCATAGCATCATGAACCCTGAGGCATTTTCAGCACAGCATCTGGGATCAGAAAACCGCAAGATGAAGAAAAGGAAAATTCAAGCTTACCTAGAGTTAATGGCCGAAACTCAAGTGTCGAATAACAAGGTCCACGAAGTGAACGGGTATCACAAATTCATCGGACTTCGCGCACGCACTATCAAGAAATGAGTTAGAGATACAGTGTGTATATTCAGGTTGAGTCGAGAGAGGGGGAGGGAAGAGTCGCTCTTCCAACAACCAGCGGAGGCAGATTCTCTCGCATCATACAGATATATTTTAATGGTAAGAAAAAATTATATTTTATATTATAAAATATATAAGTATTTTTTGAATATGTATTTAAAAATTGTAATGGTAAGAAAAAAAAATTATAGTGAAAGTTTAAATATTTTAATTATTAAGATAAAAATTTTAATTATTAAAAAATTATTATACTTCATATTATAAAATATATGAGTTATTATTATTATTTTTTATTTAAGAAATATTTTCTCACAAATAAAATTATTGAATAAATAATAAAAAGAGTTTATGTATTTACTAATATAAAATATAATTTTTTATAATTAAAACTTTCGTTTTTAAAATAATCTCTCAATATAATGTTTGGTCCCTCATAGCATAATTTTTTACTCTATGAGACGTAGTTCCTCCTGTGACCGCAAAGTATTGCTTCCGTGGCGAGAGACACCAGAGAAGGAAAAACGTTCAAAGAAGGGTGCTATAATTCATAGCAATAACTCCAAAGGTAAAGGATGTGATCAATTCGATAGAAAATCAAATGAGAAGTGATCAAGATGCGTGCAATTTTGATTGGACATTGTGAAACTAATAGCGTTTGAAAACACTATGTGCAACATTTGGATTTGGGGATTTGCATTGTAATTGTGTAAGCCATTAGTCTCTTAGGAAGTCCAGCCGAATTTGAAGCGTTTATAATGGTACTATAAGCAGCTAATGGCAGAATTATGCAATAACAAAATAAAATGTCATTTTAATAATATATTAGCTCCGGTCTTATATATAAATAATTTTTTTAAAGTTTGATTTAGTTTAAAATATAAAAACTAACTACTAATAATTGATATATTAATTATAGTATTCTAATTATATTATTTATTAAATAAGTCTTTTAGATTATAAATAATAATTGTTATTAATTTTAAAAAAATATATACACATTAAATAGAAAATATTTTTTAAAAATAATTTTTATTTAAAATAAAATTAAAAAGATTAATTACTTTTAATTAATTTTTTTAATCTTGATAAATTAATTATTTATTTTTTATACATGAGATTGAAAGTAGTAATAAAATATATTTTAATCTCTTCACAAAATTTAATTATATTCTTTTTTATCTTTCTTTCCTTACGCAAACTCCTTACATAATTCTATTATAACTTTATTTTGTGATTGTCTTCTTTTGTAATACATTATGTATATATTTTTCTATTATCTTAAAATTCATCATTATAATATCTATCTAACTCAAATTTATTAACATCAAAGTTATAATCATCATCTATCCAAAATATAATTGTGATTTTTTGATACACATATATAAATTTAAAAAAAAATTAACAAACATCAAAGTAATAGTTTTATAGTTTTAATTAATTATTTTATTATATATATATATATATATAACACAGTATATCATGTGTCTTTCAAACTTAATCAGTCAAGAATTCCAATGACTCTTACGAGGAAAATAAGGACTTTTTTGGTATTCTAATGAAAAGGAAATGAAAGACAAAAAATTTTATGTAATATTTATTATATTATTGTAATTATTATTTAATAGTGTTTATCTTTTTTTATTATTTTTTTCAAAATATAGATATAAAAAATTATTTTTCATCTATAAAATTTTTTTTTTCTATTTCCAACTTTTTATGTACTAGATAAAAGTAATTATTAAGATTAAGAAATAGTGACTTGTTTTAAACATGTTATCTTATTTTTTAAATTGATTATTGCCTATTGCCTGTACTTGAAAAAAGAAATTACAGAATGGTGTGTCAATATGAAAAAAAATTGGAGCGTGAATTAAAAAAAAATTAGAGCCAAAATTAGCTTCTATAAATGCTTTAAATTCAGCTCATATCTTTCTTAACGGCTAAATAACTTGCATTGTTTAAAAGCATATAAGTCAACCCCAAATGCTTTACGCACAGTACTTTCAAAAGTCATTAATTGCATAATTCCAAACGGATTCCTTGGCGCTGCACGGCAGGGCAAACTTGAGGAGGTAAAGAACAAAATGATACGACTCCGTTATTTGGATGTGAGGGTCAGAATCTAATTTGAAGACTTCAAGGACGTGCCAATATATATGTTCTTGTGAACGTTTGAATAGTTCTAGAAAATAAAATACCTTAATTTACCTTGATTTTAATTGGCATTTAAAATTTTATTTTAATCTAAATTTTAGACAAATATTTTATTATATTTTAAAATTTATACACTAATACTGTAATTAAGTTTTAGCATAAGGGGTCAAACGTAATTTCTCCTAAACTCTATGGAACTTATAAATGCCCATATTAGGTTTGTTTGGAGTTTGGAGGAAACGGGATGAAATAAAATGTTAAGGAAATAAAAGGAAAAGGGAGGAATGGGACAGGAGTCACCTTTCTCTTGTTTAAATATTCAAGTAAGAAAAGAAAAGGAAAGTCACCTTTTCATATTTAAAAATTTAAATATTGTTTTCATATTTAAAAACTTGCTTACTTTTATCTATTCTTATCATCTCTTCCTTTTATAGTGATTTCAATAATAATAATAATAATAAGCTCCCATCTATTCAATAGAATGACTATCGCTACCTCTTTAAATCCCACCAGCGATCTTTTCTATTTTCTCTTTCAAACCAGGAAAGTCAAATTGATTACCAAAGATTGAATAAAACAGCTCTCCTCAAATCGGTGTTTTTGAGCTATAGGTTGTTTGGTTTTTTTTTTTTTTGGAATTATTTAGCATGGCCCATAGTCATGGCAAAACTATAAGAATTCCCTAATTTGGTTTCTAGATCTTCGTCTTTATCCGAAGAGTTTGTAAGATATGTGATGTGGGTTGGGGAGGCAGGATGTGGGAGATGGATATCAAAGGATCAGTTGAATTTGCAAAAAAGAAGGTAATTTGATTGATCCTCTGGTAAACTGAGTAAAGTCTGGCAAGGAGCAATTTATTTATTATTGAAGAAATAGAGAGTAAATAGGAGAATGAGAGATTAAATTGTAGAAAAAAATAAAAAAATAATTTTATAATATTAGATGGAAAGAAAAAACTTGTCAAAATAATGTCTTTTAATATGCCAACCACTTTACAAAAGTTAAATAATATTTTTATAATATTTTAGTTAAAAGAATATTTCATTCAATTGGCTCCACTCCAATTTAGAGGGAAAGAATTCTGGGGTTTTGGAAGATAAGAATGGAATAGTTTCCTTTCAAGTCTATTAATTCCTCTTGTTTAAAAATCTTTTAACAATAAAACATTTTTTTTTTTACCCTGCCGTTCCATTTCTTTCCTTTCTATTTCATCCATCTAGACCCAGCATTAGTGTAGCAACTAGCAAGCAACAATTGTAATTCCTCTTTTGAAGGTAGATCCTGGGGCCTTGATTATGATAAATTACACTAAATGAATTAATTTGGAAAACTTGGACAAGCATTTTAAAAATAATATTTACGATAAATTATTCTCCCTAGATGTTCCAATTATAAGGTGTTTTCTTTTATTTTGAAAAATAAATTAAAAAAATAAAAATATACTACACCAATCAAGGTACAATCAAATGTATTTTGATCAAAATATTTATATATATATTATTTATATAATATAAAAAATGCTAAATATGTATTTGATTAATATAAAAATAGTTAATTTTTAAATTTAAAATAAAATAAAATTATAATTTTTAATATGAAATAAATAATCCTAAAATAAACTTTAGAAAAATATATTTTGAATGAGTACATTTTAAAAAAAGAAGTAATATTACTCTTTGAAAACCTTTTGATCATATTTTAACTGCAAAAAAATATACATCTAACTTTTTTAAAAAGATGGTGTAATTTTAATAATCCTTGTGAGAAGTAATCATTTGCCTTAATATTTACTTTTGTAAGGTCAAGACAAGGATGTTTCGTCCCCATGTCTCTCCAAAGCGGATCAAGGCGGTGGAGGTCCTTCTAGTTTAGGAATAAAATATAGCTGGAAAAGGGGAGTTCCGGGTTGGCAAGGTCACCTATTGAAATAATAAAATATATTACAACATCAAGTGTAAATGAAACCTCTGAACTTATCATTTAAATTTAATACAATATCGGGTCAAAGGTCTAGTACTGATTATTACCAAAAACGTGTGCTATCTGAACAGCTCATTTGTTACTAATGTGTTCTGTTTTTGAGGAACAAAACAACTGCATAATACAATACAGCTAACTCCCTGCAACTTCGAGGGCCTTTCCTCCCTCTCTACTTGCTGCACCTGCTTGGTATAAATACCAATCCCAACCAAGTTCATAGTCATCTCCATCCTTCAATCTTCACTAGCAATTTAGCAAACATCACTATTCACCCCAATTTCATACGACATGGCTTCTTCTACTACTAGTACTTTGAGTAGTGTATCATTAATGCTTCTGGTTCCTGTTCTTGTTAGCTCTCTCATGGTTGTTACCTTAGCTGGTAATTTAAACCAAGAGTTTGACATAACATGGGGGGATGGTCGCGCCAAGATACTCAACAACGGTGAGCTTCTTACTCTCTCACTGGACAAAGCATCAGGCTCTGGATTCCAATCAAAGAATGAGTATCTCTTCGGGAAGATCGACATGCAGCTCAAGCTCGTCCCTGGAAACTCTGCTGGCACCGTCACTGCCTATTATGTAAGTTTCTTCGCCTATTATTAGTATTACAAATTATTATCTTTCAGGGGATTGCACACTATGGCTAATCTAAATCCCTGCCTTTTGTTTGCACTTGTAGTTATCATCCAAAGGATCAACTTGGGATGAGATAGACTTTGAATTTCTGGGAAATTTGAGTGGTGATCCGTACATCCTTCACACCAACGTGTTCAGCCAGGGCAAAGGAAACAGAGAGCAACAATTCTATCTCTGGTTTGACCCAACTGCAGATTTCCACACTTACTCTATCCTCTGGAACCCCCAAAGGATCATGTGAGTTCTTATTCTTCATTCAACCATTTCCCTGTGTTTCTCTTCTCTCCGTCTGTCCTAGCCTGCATAGACTTATAAGTGATATCATTTCGTTTCCTTTGATTCAGATTCTCAGTTGATGGCACTCCCATTAGAGAGTTCAAAAACTCAGAGTCTATTGGTGTCCCCTTCCCAAAGAACCAGCCAATGAGGATATACTCTAGTTTGTGGAATGCCGATGACTGGGCAACAAGAGGTGGACTTGTGAAGACGGATTGGACACAAGCTCCCTTCACTGCATCCTACAGAAACTTCAATGCTGATGCTTGCATCTGGTCTTCTGGAGCATCATCTTGTGCTTCAACTTCCCCTTCGTCAACTGCTTCCACCACCAGTTCCTCGTGGCTTTCCCAAGAGCTGGACACTACGGGCCAAGAGAGACTGAGATGGGTGCAGAAAAACTACATGATTTACAATTACTGCACTGACTCAAAGAGGTTCCCCCAGGGTGTTCCTCCAGAATGCAATACCTCATAAGAGCAGACAGAACAATCCATGCATTAAATTTTAGTTTAAATTCTTTTATTCTTTTTCTGATGTGTCATCACCATCATACTATGATGACATATATGGTTCTTTTTTATGATGTAATATATGTTCATTTTATAATAAAATTAGTTGTTTTCTCTATTAAAAATTTCAGTAACTTTTTCTCGCAATTTCTTGAGATCATAAGATAATACGAAATAGATGGCATGGTAAAATCAAAGGACTACGCCACACAAAGGAAAACACTAGCATTCAGATAAACTACCGAGTGCTCATACTAATTAGACACAGCTGTTTCATATTTCAGTTTCATTGTTCACTAGCGCTTGATTCTTCAAGGCGTCAATGATTTCATTCTCCCCAGGAGTGGGACAAACCAAAATTAACTAGAAACAATTCGGACACAACCTTTCGAGCTCTATGTTCCAACAAGCAAAATATATCTCATAATACAACAAAGTCAGAAATATTATAACTTACCATTTTGACTTTCAACCCAAAGGAGGAAGCTATAATACAGTGTGAAGACTGAAGTAAAGGCATCACAGGTCAGAAAGGAAAGCCAAAAGAATTGCAGTGGCACACAAAGTTCCAAACTATCAAACAAGTGAACTGTGTTAAAAATTGATTAACAGGAATATAGGCATCCATCTTCGCCAAAATCTACCACTCATTCACCTTTGCCTTTTGTATTACGGATTCGCAACCGCAATAGAAACGCTGATGGATTCTAAACTCTCCTCTCTCTCTCTCTCTCTATATATATATGTATAAAGATATATAATATTGAAGAATTATTTCTAGAAGGGAAAGAAGTGTACAACACTGATGGTTAAGGAATCATCCTTATAGACCAAACAAAAAGCCCTAAAAGAAATAATGCATTAGCTCATAAGAGCATTCAAATGCCTCCGGATATCAGACGAAGAAACTCCCCTACAGCAAATTAAAAGCCATAACAAGGATACTGGAAATATACAGCTTTATTTATATCTTAGATAACGAGGAAGAATACAAAGACATTTTAACAACATAACTTGCCCCAGTAATCTGGCCTGAGCATATGCGTCCAAATGAGGATGATTTGATTATTTAACATATCGCAAAGCTAAGCATTACGTTTTTCACGAATGCAGTAAACAACGGGGCGAGTTCCAACCTCCTCCCCCCAGGAGTGCCTGCTTTCATTATATATAATTATATATATAGCAGCAAACTTCTTATAAAAGGAAAACTGAAAATTCCCTTCCAATTTCACAAGTAAAAATTTGAGTCAACTTAAGGAGCATCAATATCCAAAAAATAGCAATTCTCATCAAAATACATACAGATGTTATTTTTCTTTTCAAAAATAGAAGATACTAAAATTTCACATATTTCTTCGATTTTTATCATAAAAATATATTCTTTTAATACAATTCCTTTTTTAATTCTAAAACTACAAGTTTAGTAAATCTCTGACTTTCATCTCTATAATTTATTTCAATTTAAATATTAACAAATTGATATTATTTTAATAACTTGATATAAATTATTTTTTTCAAGCATTTGCTTGATACAAAATTCTTTAAATTTTTAGAACTGCAACAAAAGGAAAAAAAAAAATTATAGCATATTCTTATTATTGTCAATCTACAAATTCACCACTATTTTTTAAAATTATTACTAAACACTCTAGAAATCAATTTTAAAATTTAGGTGAAAAAAAAACTACACCACGAATCTGTTTGTGAAACTTGGGGAAGCATTTAAAAGGACTAGCCTATTCGGCAAGAAGAGATAAGAAATAATGCAGTTCAGTCTCTTCCCAGGAGTTTGATCAAGCAGAGGAACTGCTTCTTACATCAACAAATTGTATAAGCTGTTTCAACCTGGTGATCTCTGCAATGGTTGAGGATCATCATGAAAAGATGTTCGAATGGGCTACATAGGTGTTTAGGAGCGCGTCAACACGCGCGTGTGTTAGGAAGAAGATAAGGACTAGGAAATTTCATCCCCATGCTCTCTGAAGCGGGCCATGGCGGTGGAGGCTCTCCTAGATTAGGAATAAAATATAGCTGCAAAAGCCGCGTTCTGGGTTGGCGGTGGCACCCACGCAATTGATAAGAGGGTATAGCTGGGCTGGTTCATAACTACTCTGAAAGGTCTAAACTTGTCATTTAAATTTAATACCGCCTGGTCAAAAATTTGGTACAGAATAGTACCACGAACGAGTGTGATTTGGACAGCTAATTTGTTAGCAATATGTTCTCTTTTTGAGGAGCACAACTGCATAATACGATACAGCTAGCTAGCTCGCTGCAACTTCGACGGCATTTCCTCCCTTCCTACTCGCTGCACCTGCTTGTTATAAATACCGACCCCAAGTTCATTCTCATCTTCATCCTTCAAACATCACTAGCAATTAGCAAAGATCACTCCAATCTCTTACTACATGGCTTCTTCTTCTTCTACTACTACTTCGAGTAGTGCATTAGTAATGCTTCTGATTCCTCTTCTTGTTAGTTCTCTGGTGGCTGTTGACTCTGCTGGTAATTTGAATCAAGAGTTTGACATAACATGGGGGGATGGTCGCGCCAAGATACTCAACAACGGTGAGCTTCTTACTCTCTCACTGGACAAAGCATCAGGCTCTGGATTCCAATCAAAGAATGAGTATCTCTTCGGGAAGATCGACATGCAGCTCAAGCTCGTCCCTGGAAACTCTGCTGGCACCGTCACTGCCTATTATGTAAGTTTCTTCCCCTATTATTAGTATTACAAATTATTAACTTTCAGGGGATTGGACACTATGGCTAATCTAGATCCCTGCCTTTTGTTTGCACTTGTAGTTATCATCCAAAGGATCAACTTGGGATGAGATAGACTTTGAATTTCTTGGAAATTTGAGTGGTGATCCGTACATCCTTCACACCAACGTGTTCAGCCAGGGCAAAGGAAACAGAGAGCAACAATTCTATCTCTGGTTTGACCCAACTGCAGATTTCCACACTTACTCTATCCTCTGGAACCCCCAAAGGATCATGTTAGTTCTTATTCTTCATTTAACCATTTCCCTGTGTTTCTCTTCTGTCCGTCTGTCCTATCCTGCATAGACTTGTAAGTGATATCATTCTGTTTTCTTTGATTCAGATTCTCAGTTGATGGCACTCCCATTAGAGAGTTCAAAAACTCAGAGTCTATTGGTGTTCCCTTCCCAAAGAACCAGCCAATGAGGATATACTCTAGCTTGTGGAATGCCGATGACTGGGCAACAAGAGGTGGACTTGTGAAGACGGATTGGACACTAGCTCCCTTCACTGCTTCCTACAGAAACTTCAATGCTGATGCTTGCATCTGGTCTTCTGGAGCATCATCCTGTGCTTCAACTTCCCCTTCCTCAACTGCTTCCACTTCCAGTTCCTCATGGCTTTCACAAGAGCTTGACACAACGGGCCAAGAGAGGCTGAGATGGGTGCAGAAAAACTACATGATTTACAATTACTGCACTGACTCAAAGAGGTTCCCCCAGGGTCTTCCTCCAGAATGCAGTAGTACCTCATGAGAGAACACAGAACAATTCATGCATTAAAATTTAGTTTAAATTCTTTTATTCTTTTTCCATCTGTGGATAGTACGATGACATATATGGTTATTCTTTATGGTGTAATATATGTCCATTTCATAATAAAATTAGTTGTTTTCCCTATTAAAATTTTCAGTAATTTTTGCTCGCAATTTCTTGAGATTATAAGATAATACGAAATAGATGGCATGGTAAAATCAAAAAGACTACGCCAGACAAAGAAAAACACTGCCCAGTTAGTCTTGAGCATTCAGATAAACTACCGAGTCCTCATACTATACACACAACTATTTCATATTTCAGTTTCATTGTTCACTAGCGCTTGATTCTTCAACGCATCAATGATTTCATTCTCCTCAGGAGTGGGACAAACCAAAATTAATTAGAAACAATTCGGACACAACCTTTCGAGCTCTATGTTCCGGCAAGCAAAATGTATCTCATAATACAACAAAGTCATAAATATTGTAACTTACTATTTTCACTTTCAACCCAAAGGAGGAAGCTATAATACAGTGTGAAGACTGAAGTAAAGGCATCACAGGTCAGAAAGGAAAGCCAAAAGAATTGCAGTGGCACACAAAGTTCCAAACTATCAAACAAGTGAACTGTGTTAAAAATTGATTGACAGGAATATAGGCATCCATCTTCGCCAAAATCTACCACTCATTCACCTTTGCCTTTTGTATTACGGATTCGCAATTGCAATAGAAACGCTGATGGATTCTAAACTCTCCTATATATATATATATATATATATATGTTAGCTCATAAGAGCATTCAAATGCCTCCGGATATCAGATGAAGAAACTCCCCTACAGCAAAATAAAAGCCATAACAAGGATAAAGGCAAACCACTGGAAATATACAGCTTTATTTATATCTTAGATAACGAGGAAGAATACAAAGACATTTTAACAACATTACTTGCCCCATTAATCTGGCCTGAGCATATGCGTCCAAATGAGGATGATTTGATCATTTAACATATCGCAAAGCTAAGCATTACGTTTTTTACGAATGCAGTAAACAACGGGGCGAGTTCCAACCTCCTCCCCCCAGGAGTGCCTGCTTCCATTTTATATAATTATATATATAGCAGCAAAGTTCTTATAAAAAGAAAACTGCAAATTCACAAGTAAAAATGTGAGTCAACTTAAAGAGCATCGATATCCAAAAAATCAGCAATTCTCATCAAAACACATACAGCTGTTTTTTTTTTTTCACAAACACAAGATACTAGAATTTCACATATTTCTTCGATTTTTATCATAAAAATATATTCTTTTAATATAATTCCTTTTTTAATTCTATCACTACAAGTTTAATAAGTCTCTGACTTTCATCTCTATAATTTATTTCAATTTAAATATTAACAAATTGATATTATTTTAATAACTTGATATAAACTATTTTTTTAACCATGTGCTTCAACGGAAGAGAAGGAAAAGAAGTTTAATGAGTTCTATTTAGTTGGAAGAAAAAGGAAGGGAGATTATTTGGTTCAGAAGGGGAGGGAAGAAGACGGGAAGTAATTATATTTAGATAAATTTATTTTTATATTATTTTAATTTTATTTTTATAAAAAATTATTTATATCAATATTTTTTAAAAAAAAAATTAAGAATTCTAACTTTTTTTTTATTTTTAATTTTTAATAAAAAATTATTTAAATTTTTATTAAATATTAATATATTAAAAAATTAAAGGACAATAAGTAAATTACAACTTAAAAAATATTCTTTTAGAAGGGAGTGAAATTTGTCTCCACTCTTCTCTTCTTCCCACTAATTTTATCTAACCACACGTCTGGTTCCCTTCTCTTCTCTCCTCTTTTATCTCTTCCAAAAACTCTCAACTAAATACACCTTGATACAAAATTCTCTAAATTTGTAGAACTGCAACAAAAGAAAAATATATATATATATATATATATATTTAGCGTATTCTTATTATTGTCAATCTACAAATTCACCACTATTTTTTAAAATTATTACTAAACACACTAGAAATCAATTTTAAAATTTAGGCGAAAAAAAAAACTACACCACGATTCTGTCTGTGAAACTTGGGGAAGCATTTAAAAGGACTAGCCTATTCGGCAAGAAGAAATAAGAAATAATGCAGTTCAGTCTCTTCCCAGGAGTTTGATCAAGCAGAGGAACTGCTTCTTACATCAACAAATTGTATAAGCTGTTTCAACCTGGTGATCTCTGCAATGGTTGAGGATCATCATTAAAAGATGTTCGAATAGGCTACACAGGTGTTTAGGAGCGCGTCAGCACGCGCGTGTGTTAGGAAGAAGATAAGGACTAGGAAATTTCATCCCCATGCTCTCTGAAGCGGGCCATGGCGGTGGAGGCTCTCCTAGATTAGGAATAAAATATAGCTGCAAAAGCCGCGTTCTGGGTTGGCGGTGGCACCCACGCAATTGATAAGAGGGTATAGCTGGGCTGGTTCATAACTACTCTGAAAGGTCTAAACTTGTCATTTTAAATTTAATACCGCGTCAAAATTTGGTACAGAATAGTACCACAAACGAGTGTGATTTGGACAGCTAATTTGTTAGTAATATGTTCTCTTTTTGAGGAACACAACTGCATAATACGATACAGCTAGCTAGCTCGCTGCAACTTCGACGGCATTTCCTCCCTTCCTACTCGCTGCACCTGCTTGTTATAAATACCGACCCCAAGTTCATTCTCGTCTTCATCCTTCAAACATCACTCCAATCTCTTACTACATGGCTTCTTCTTCTTCTTCTTCTACTACTACTTCGAGTAGTGCATTAGTAATGCTTCTGATTCCTCTTCTTGTTAGCTCTCTGGTGGCTGTTGACTCTGCTGGTAATTTGAATCAAGAGTTTGACATAACATGGGGGGATGGTCGCGCCAAGATACTCAACAACGGTGAGCTTCTTACTCTCTCACTGGACAAAGCATCAGGCTCTGGATTCCAATCAAAGAATGAATATCTCTTCGGGAAGATCGACATGCAGCTCAAGCTCGTTCCTGGAAACTCTGCTGGCACCGTCACTGCCTATTATGTAAGTTTCTTCGCCTATTATTAGTATTACAAATTATTAACTTTCAGGGGATTGGACACTATGGCTAATCTAGATCTCTGCCTTTTGTTTGCACTTGTAGTTATCATCCAAAGGATCAACTTGGGATGAGATAGACTTTGAATTTCTCGGAAATTTGAGTGGTGATCCGTACATCCTTCACACCAACGTGTTCGGCCAGGGCAAAGGAAACAGAGAGCAACAATTCTATCTCTGGTTTGACCCAACTGCAGATTTCCACACTTACTCTATCCTCTGGAACCCCCAAAGGATCATGTGAGTTCTTATTCTTCATTCAACCATTTCCCTGTGTTTCTCTTCTCTCCGTCTGTCCTAGCCTGCATAGACTTATAAGTGATATCATTTCGTTTCCTTTGATTCAGATTCTCAGTTGATGGCACTCCCATTAGAGAGTTCAAAAACTCAGAGTCTATTGGTGTCCCCTTCCCAAAGAACCAGCCAATGAGGATATACTCTAGCTTGTGGAATGCCGATGACTGGGCAACAAGAGGTGGACTTGTGAAGACGGATTGGACACAAGCTCCCTTCACTGCATCCTACAGAAACTTCAATGCTGATGCTTGCATCTGGTTTTCTGGAGCATCATCTTGTGCTTCAACTTCCCCTTCGTCAACTGCTTCCACCACCAGTTCCTCGTGGCTTTCACAAGAGCTGGACACTACGGGCCAAGAGAGGCTGAGATGGGTGCAGAAAAATTATATGATTTACAATTACTGCACAGACACTAAGAGGTTTCCCCAAGGTCTTCCTCCAGAATGCAAAACCTCCTAGGAGAAGACAGAGCAATCCAAGCATTAAATTCATGATTTTTAGTAACCATTGCAATACTAGTTAGTGGATGTGAAATTTTTGGCTTAAATTCGTTCATTCTTTTCCATCTTTGTTATCATTATGATAGTATAACGACATATATGATTATTCTTTATGATGTAAAATGTATCCATTTCGTAATAAAATGATTGTCTTCTCTATTCCATTTTTTTTCAATTTCTTGAGATCATATGTTAAAATGAAATAAATGAAACAAGGTAAAATAAAGGCAATTCTATAATAAGATTATGGCACACATAGGAAGCAATCCTCAATTAGTCTTGAGCATTCTGATAAGTTAAAGCTACTAAGTCCTCACACAATGAATAGGACAGAACTACTTCCATTAATCACTATCTCTTTATACTTTGAGTTTTTAATATTTCTATTTCCTTCAGGAGTGGGACACTAATTACACCAAACTAATTGAAAACAATTCTGACACAATCTTATTACGAGCCCTAGCAGATAAACATATCCTCCGTAAATTAAAGTCATAACTCTTTATAACTTGTGTTTTTCTCTTTCAACACAAAGGAGGAAGTTGTACAGGGGGAAGTAAAGGCGTCATAGTTCAAAACTGAGGCCAAAAGAATTGCAGTGGCACACCAACTTCCCAGCCATCCGTGCAAACAATTGAAATATCTGTTAAAAGATTCATAGACATGAATACAGGCATCCATCTTAGCCAAAACCTACCACTCCTTCACCTCTACTTTTTTCTTAGGGATTTCCAGTTGCAATAAAAGCCCTGATGAATCTATTAGAAGAAAGTAAGACCATATAATAGATATATAGATATAGTGCAAAACTTGAGATTCCAAATATGACTCTATATTGATTGATATATATATATATATATATATATATGTTACATATTAAAAAAATTCTAAATTACACAAATGAGGCCTTGCGTTTTATAGAAGAAGAATTTATTGAAAGTGGTGTAGAAAATAGGAGGTTAAGGAATCATGCTTAGACCAAACAAAAAGCACTAGGAGACAAAATGCAATAGCTGGATATCAGACAAAGAAACTCCCCTAAAGCAAAGTAAAAAACACAACTTACAAGAATAAAGACAAACCACAAGAAAAATATATTGCTTTATTTATATCCTAGATAAAGAGCAAGAGCACTAAGAGAAGACATTTTAGTGCAATAAGAAAAAAAAAAGGATTTAGCATCAATAAGAAGAGTCGCTCCATAAATGATTAGTCACTAAAAATCTCAACTTGCAGATCCTCTATGACGTAGAACCAATGCTATGGAGAAAGGGATGTTTAGAAAAGTACAAAAAACCAAAATAGGATGGCCCCTTATTTAAGAACACAGAATCGTAAAGAATCAATGCTCGAGACGTTAGGAAAGGGAAAGGGTACGACGAACTACAAAGAAGGTGGCATAATTCTCGATAAGACCCAAATTTTGGACAACGTTTCAAGGTGCTTTACACCTTTGCTAAAGCTTCAAAGTCTCTGAAAAAACAAAAAATCAAAGTGAGGCTATTCAAATTGGCCAAAAGTGAATGGGTTTAGGTTAGTTTGTTTTGATTTTGAAAGTGGGTTGAAGATGAGTCAAATTATAGAGACAAACCTATCAAAATAATTTTGGAAAAACTTTAACAAAAACAACACAAAAAAGTTAATATTTTAAATAATAAATAATTAAAAGCTAAATTAATGATTTCATCCCTAAAAATATTTTTCTCTTAATTTTGTCCTTTAAAGATTAAACCTCTTAATTTAATTTTTGAAATATCACTTTTTTTTGTTACAATTTGATCTTCTAAAAATAAAATATAATTTGTCTTACAAATATTTTTTTTATCAATATGGTCTCTGACAAAAATGTCGTTGTTATTTAATAATTTAGACTTACTTAAGTGTCTTCAATCTCTAAAATGACATTATTTTTTGTATCTGAGTTAAATTTTAGTACATTAGAGAGCTATACATGCTTCTTGGAGAAATCTTTTTAATTTGGAAAAAAAATATTTGAGAAATTAAATTAAAAGACTTTATCATCAGAGAGCTCTCATTAATAATAATAATAACTACTACTAGCTTAAGCCCACAGGTTAACCATGCCAAACAAAAAATAATTCAATTCAAAACAGGTTAAGTTTTACAACTTAAGTACCCGACCACCCTTTTTAAGTAGCATTCGATTTCTCTGCTATGCAACTTGCTAAGAAATTTCAACCTTTTCTTCTTTTTTTTTTTTGCAATCTTAACCCTTTATTTTTTTTTTAATTTTAAAGAAAACAAAGCACATGATAAAAATTGTTTTTTAACTTCTGCAAGACCAAAAAAAATGATATTTCAAATTAGAACAATGAAAATATAATCTAATATTTGTTTGGTAGAAGTTAAAAAACTGTTTTTATCTTGTGTTTTACTTCTATTTTTTTATTTTAATTCTTTTTTTAATTTTAAAGAAAACAAAACACATGATAAAAATTGTCTTTAACTTCTACCAGATAAACATAAAAATGATATTTCAAATTAGAATAATGAAAATATAACATGATGTTTGTCTAGTAGAAGTTAAAAAATTATTTTTATATTATGTTTTAATTTTTTTAAAATTAAAAATTAAAAAAATTAAAAAAAAGAATGAACAATTGGAATTGTAAAATAAATAAAGAAATAAAAGAATGAAAGGTTTGGGCTGATACGCAAATTGCACAACAAAGGATCCATTTTCTTTTCAAGTGGGTTGAGTGAGAAATTCAAGTGATTGGGTTCATTTTGACACGTCTATCAAGTGCCTTATACGCTACGCACTTCTTTTCTTTTATTTAATTAATATTTTGATATCTTAATTTACTTTTTTTTATTATAATCTCGTCCCTCCATTTTTTAAAAAATTTTGTCTACTCATTTGTTAAGTTTGGTCGTGTTTGTCCTAAAGCTTTATGTATTTATAATGAGGAATATTAAATTACTATAAAGATACGTAATTCCCAAATTGTTACTCAATTCTGCACCGGAATTAAATGATGAGCAAAATATTTTTTTAGCAAAAATAATCTGAAAATTTTGGGAAAGGTATATTTGTGAGTGAGTCATTGTGATTCTACTGTAATATGCGCAAAATTTCCATTATATTAATTTAGTGATATAATTTAAAGACCAGTAATTATTAATCTAATGAACAGATTTTAATACATAAACAATACACAAATACCTTCCATAAGAATGTCCATTGTAAGTATATTACCAAATAAAACGTTTACAAAACAAATTTTGCCCCCGACTTTATATGACAATGAGAAATAGAAACTTCCAACCACCAGGTGTTGGTCCCAGCGAAAACGGGTTAGGTTCCACTTAAGCAAAGTCTACGGTTCGAGATTATGTGAATGCAGAAAATGCTTTTGGGAGAACATTTCCATTTCGGGGTCAACAGTAATTTGAATTTGGATTAATTGTGAGTTGAAAAACTTGATCATAGGTTCATGTCTTACGATTACGTGTTTATCAAAAAAAAAAAAAAAAAGCTTCCAACTTTCCACATTAGAGTCGTGCTCTGCTTATCCGGACAAATTTGACTAATACTCGCAAGTGACTATGAAAATTAATAATTAAATACATAGTTTTGCACGGATCGCATTATAGTTTTGTTTTCTTAAATTTTTATATGTTGATTTTGTCGAATTTCCGTCAGTTTTCATGTCTCAACATTTTATGTCATAGCTGAGCTATACCACCAGAAAGCTTTAGAGCACACATCATATCGATGACAACAGCGCCATCCGATGTGCTTGCGGTTGCACTTCTACAACGAGAATGCCATCTCAAGCATCCATTAAAGAGTCGTCCCATTGTTTGAGAAGCTTGCAGCTTTGGAGGCTACTTCGGCTGCTTTAGCCCGGTTCTTCTCAATAGAGTGATAGACTAGTACAAGAATCAGATCAATGGGAAGCAAGCAGTCATGATTGGTTATTCAGATTCTGGGAAAGATGCTGGGAAATTCTTTTCAGCATGGCAGCTATGTAAGGCTCGAGGAGCTTATAAAGGTAGCCAAAGAATTTGGTGTTAAGCTAACCATGTTTCATGGTCGTGGTAGCACTGTTGGGAGAGGAGGCGGCCCACCCACCTTGCTATCTTGTCTCAACACCCTGAGACAATTCACAGATCGCTTTGCGCGACCATCCAGGGGGAAGTTATCGAGCAATCATTCGGCGAGCAGCACTTGTGTTTTAGAGCACTTCAGCGTTTCCCCTCTGCTTCTTTAGAACGTGGAATGCATCCCCGAATTTCACCAAAACCAGAATGGCGTGCCTTGATGGATGTGATGGCTGTCCTTGCCACACAAGAATAGCGGTCTGTTGTTTTCAAAGAACTCCGATTTGTTGAGTATTTCCACCTCGTAAAATTTCTACTGAATTATCAAATCACTTGTTTTTCCTGTTATGCTGTGTTAAGTAAACTAGACTAACATTTAAAAACCATATAAAATGTAGGCTACTCCATAGTTGGAGTATGGTCGGATGAACATTGGAAGTCGGCCAGAGCGAAGGCTAAGTGGGGGTATTGAAACACTCCGTGCAATACCTTGGATCTTTGAAGGGACACAAACGAGGTTTCATCTTCCAGTGTGGCTTGGATTTGGGGCCGCATTCAAACATGCTTTTGATAAGGATGTCAGGAACCTGCAAATGCTGCGAGAGATGCGCAATTGATTGGCCTTTCTTTAGGGTCACCTTTGATTTAGTGGAAAGGGTGTTTGCCAAAGGAGAGCCAGGGATTGCTGCTATCTGTAAAACCGCCAATAAATTTAACCCATTGTATTATTACTCTAGATTCAATTATTGAAATTGTCGGAGTCCTACGTGTGCTGCATAGTATTCATCTGGTGTTAAATTTTAATCATCTAGTGTGATTACTTGATCATTGCAAAGCAAGTGAAAAAAATTGTTGACTAAATGATTGACCTTCTCTTGTCTAGTTTGACGCAAGTTTTAAGTAGTTAGAGAACAATGAAGTCCTATTCCACTGTTTTGAGTTGCTTCTTTAAAAAAAAAAAATAATAATAATCATAATAATTTTAAGGGTAGCTTGAATTATGAGTATGCCTAACACTTTGAATTTCACTTAGATAGAGGAAGAGAAAAGCTAGAATCTAGAGAGCACCTAATGACAAGATCCAAGGAAAGGCCTTTATGGTACTAACTTGTTTGCCATAGTTGGAGAAGGGATAATTGTAAAGCTAAGTGAATCGGATGCTCTGGTAGTGGCTGTATTGCATGAGCAAAACTAGTGCTAGACTATTTCAAGATTTCATCTTATGTGTACACATGTGATTTTCCTTCATTTTTTATATCAAATTGGGAATGATAAGGATATTGTATAATGACCGTAAAGAATGTGATAATCTTGTACCCTGAGTATTTGAAAGGCATAGGAGATCTTGTTTTCCCTTTACATGAGGACGAGCAAAGGTTCAAGTTTAGAAAAATTTGTTATGTTATATTATCATAATATTTCGTTGACTTCAAATCTTAATTTTTGATCAGTATTATGTGATTTCTTATGCTAATTTATGTATTTTGATCAAGAGTTAGTTGCATAAGGTGGAAGGACATTTTGGAGCAAAAGGCATAACTTTCCAGCAAATTACATGGCCTACCTATGCATAATGTCACAGACTTAGCTTTTTCAACGACCGTGTGGCACTTAGATACTCTCAGCTACTACCCAAATCAGTCTTTCTCCCACTCTTCACCTTAATACATGGCTTTAGAACCCAAGAGAAAGCTTGTCAGGAAGTTGAAAGAAGAAAACTAGATAAGAGAGCTTGGAAAATACTTGTATATTCCAACAATGAAAGTACAAATGAGATATTTCCCCCCTTAGCACTTTGGGGGTATTTATAGGCTTTCATCTCCTCAATAGACGGTGGAGATTAATTCAATCTAACAGCCTACATTCAATGTCTAGAAACATCTAGGATATTTACAATAGCCTAGATAGTCACAGAAATACCTAGAATAATGTAAAAGTCTCTTAAAAATTATCTAGATTTTTACATGGATATTTACATGGATGTGTGTAGAGGATTCCAGAAGCTTCCAGAATCATCTTCTTTAGCATGCTTGTGTCATTCTCCCCTACCTATTTCTGTGATGCCCTCGTCGCGTCTTTGTATTCTTGAACCAAGTCTTTGTCCTTGTACAAAGACAACTTGTGCTCCCAACTTGTCTCACTATCAGGCAAATCCTTCCAGTGCACCAAGTACTCCACATAGCTTAGATGAGTGCCCCTCCTTAGAATGACTCGATGTGCCAAGATCTCTTGAGCTTCTCGTTCATGTGTAGTAGTGATGGTGGTGGGAGCTCTCTTAGATTCATTCCTTCCCACGTCCTCCTTATCAGCATGGTAGGGCTTCAAGAAGCTTACATGGAAGACAGTGTATGCTTCAATGTGGGATGGCAAGATAGCCTGGTATGCAAGCTTGCCAACCCTTTTTCTTGATTAGGAAAGGCCATTCATATCTCCTCAACAACCCCTTATGCACTTTTCCATATGAGCGAAGAGTGTGAGGGAAGAGCTTCACCATGACTAAGTCTCCTTCCTCTCTTTTTTGGCCCATTTCTTCATCTTCTTGGCTGTCTTGGTTAAATAAGCCTTAACCATCTCAACTTTCTCTTTATGCTCCTTGGCAAAGAAGAAGGCACTTAAACTCTTCCCAGATATGTTTTAACCAACATTTAGGAAATCAGTGGTTGTTGGCTAGTGGCTAGCTCAAACAGACTCGTCCCCGTTAACTCACTCCTTTAAAGGTTGCATGAGAATTGGGCCACATCCAGTAACTTGACCGAATCTCGTTAATTGGTACTCACAAAGTGCCTTAAGTATAGTTTCAACAAGACATTTACCCTTTCAATTTGCCCATTAGTTTAAGGGTGAAAGCCAATAGAGAAGTTCAATTCGGAGCCAAATAACTTGAATAACTCTATCCAAAATCTCCTAGTGAATCGAATGTCTCGATCACTTATGATTGATTTAGAGATGCCTCAGTACTTCACCATATTCTTGAATAACAACCTTACTACATCTTCATCATTATACTTTGTCAGCATGGGGATGAATACTCCATACTTGCTAAATCGATCAACCACAACTATGATGTTACTACCTTTGGCAAGCTAATAATAAAGTCCATCGAGATGCTCTCCCATAATAGCTCGAGAATAGGTAATGGCTCCAATAGTCCGGCAGGTCAATTTTGCTCCACATTGTCTTGTTGGCACACAAGACAAGTTTTCACATAAAGTTTTACATCGTCACGTAGTTAAGGCTAATAGTACCCTCATTCTACAAGTGGCAACATGCAATGTGTACCTGGGTGACCCTCCCAGAACGAGTCATGACATTCTTTTAGGATTTCCTTCCTCAAACCATTCCATCTTAGAACATACAAAGATCCTCCTTTGGTGTGAAACAAGCCATCCTCCAGCCAAAACGTCCTTGTCTTGCCTCCTTTTGCAAGTTCCACCAAGTTCTTGGCTTATGGATCCTTCTCAAGACCCTCCTTAATATGCTCCACTAATGGAAAGCTAGGTTGAGTCATGATAGCAAGTTTAGCTTTCCTACTTAAAGCATCTACCACCAAGTTTGCCCTTCTTGACTTGTACTTTATTACGAAATCAAACTCAGCCAAAAAATCTTGCCACCTAGCTTGCTTAGGTGTTAACTTCTTTTGGTTGAGGAAGTAGCTTATTGCCACATTATCGGTCTTCGCCACGAACTTGGATTCCAATAGATAATGTCTCCACGTTCTCAGGCAATGCACCACGGCTGTCATTTCCTTTTCTTACATCGTATACCGCCTTTTTGTATCATTCAGTTTTCTACTTTCATAAGCTATAAGGTATCCATCTTGTATCAACACACCCCCAATAGCAAAGTTGGATGCATTAGTGTGCACCTCAAAACTCTTAGTGTGGTTAGGCAACGCTAACACGGGTTGCTTCATTACAGCATGCTTCAAAGTTTCAAAGGCCTTTTGACACTTTCTATCCTAATCTCAGGAGAGATTCTTCTTTAGTAGGTCCGTTAAAGAGGTTGCTAGCGAGGAGTAGTCACAGATGAACTGCATATAGTAATTCAACAAACCAAGGAATGATCTCAGCTCAATAACCTCATTGGGAGGCTTCCAGTCTTGTATTGCTCGAACCTTGGACTAATCCATCCTCAGTTGTCCCTTGCCAACAATGTGCCCTAAGAATACCACTTTTTCTTGGGTAAAAGAACACTTCTTCTTCTTCACGTATAATTAATTATCTTGTAAGACCTTGAAGACTTGTTGAAGATATTGAACATGGTCCTCTAAGGTCTTGCTATAAATGACAATATCATCCAAGTACACCACCACAAAGTAATCTAAGAAAGGTTGAAATACCTTGCTCATCAAGGTGTAGAATGTGGTAGGTGCATTGGTGAGTCCAAAGGGTATGACGCAAAACTCAAAAAAGCCATATTGGGTGACACATATTGTCTTTAGCTCATCTCCCTCAACAATGCGGACTTGATAATATCCGGACCTCAAGTCAAACTTGGAAAACCACCTTGCATCCCCAAGTTGATCGAACAAGTCAACAATAAGTGGGATGGGATACTTGTTCTTCACGGTGATCTTATTCAATGCTTCGTAATCAATGCACATCCAAAGCGATCCATTGTGCTTTTTTTGAAACAATACTGAAACACCATATGGAGCCATCGACAGCTGGATATATCCAGCACCCAGTATCTCCTTTAATTGCCTCCTTAGCTCCTCTAGTTCAGGAGGCGCCATCCTATATGGCACGGTGGCAAGGGGCTTTGCACCAGGCTTAAACTCAATCTTGTGATCTACCTCCTTTCTTGGAGGCAACTTTTTAAGTAACTCTGTGGGTTTAACATGTTTGAACTCCTCTAGTACACTTTGGACTTCTTTGGGCAGCTCAGAGGTATTACTCCCTTTTTCCTCCTTGAGTGCCATCAAGAATGTAGGTTGTGCCTTTTTAAATCCCTTGCTAAGTTGCATGGCAGATAAGAATCTAACTTGACTAGTCTCACCTCGTGTCAAAGGCACCATACGCAAGTTCCCCTTTATAATGCACATGGTGTCAGTAAAGGGGATTGGCACAGCTTTCACTTTATTCATAAAGTCCATTCCCAATATAATTGGATAATCATCCATAGGAACAATAGTAAAGTCCACCAGGCCAGTCCACTCACCCAGCCAGACCTTGACATTACAGGCTACATCACGGATCATCCTTGAAGGAGAGTTCACTACTTTAAGCCATCTCAATTTTTGCTTATACTTGATTCCCAGTCGGTTGGCCTCCTTCCACTCTAGGAAGTTGTTTGTGGCATCAGTATCTACCAAGGCCCGAACTTTATCACTACTAACCTTAGTTTGTACAAACAAGCACCCTTTCTTATCAAACTTAGGCACCTCAACCTTTACTTTGCTTGCATTAAGGACTTGCAAAGAACCCACTTCCCTTTATTAATGTTCTACTTCTTTCTCCTCAATCAATGCAGAGAGCTTGCTCTTTTTAAGGCAATCTCGAACCAGATGAAGGCCCTCACAAAAGAAGCACTTTGATGATGGCCTTTCACCATTCTTTTTGTTCTTCTGGGCCTTTTCCTTAGGTTTGAAAAGCTTAGATGCACTATCCTTGTTAGGTTTGCCTTCTCCCCCACCTTTGCCCTTTTTTATCTTGGGTTTTCCTTTGTTAAGCTTTCAGAATTCAATGAAAGATTCGGCTATGGACATGGCCGTGACAAGGTCTTTTGCATCACGTCACTTTAACTCTAGCTTGGCCCACAGTTGCAATCCATCCTTGAAGGCAAAGAATGCCTCAGAGTGAAGATAGTCAGGGATCTCCAAAAACACTTTAGAGAACTCCTTTACATAATCTCGTATGCTCCCCTTTTGTGTAAAACTCCTCAACCTTGCTCTCGCATCTCTCTCCGCATGCTCAAGATAAAATTGCTTCTTAAGCTCCTTCTTGAACTCATCTTATGTATCAATGGTGCAAATACCTCTCCCAATATCACCATGTCTCCTCTTTCACCACAACATAGCAGTGTCTTCCAGGAAGAGGGATGTGCTATTAATCTTCTTAGCATCCTTTATGATGTCTAGTGCTCAGAAGTATTGCTCTATACTTAATAAAAAATTATCAATCTCCTTCGCATTCCTTTTCCCCTTATATTCCTTAGGTTTAGAAACGTCCACCTTCGAAGAAGCAGGAGTTAGAGTAGAGGTGAAAGCTTCCCCATCCTCTGTAATAGCCCTCTTGACTAGAGTTATCTTACTTTTTAGTTCACCAAACTCCCTCAATACCCTTTAAAGTTCCTCCGTAAGAGCAGCATTCTCATTCTTAAAAGAAGCAAGTTCATTGAGGAGGGAATTATGCATGGTCTCACCTGATTGTGTTAGTTGCTCCGTCACTTCATTCAAGGCTCCTTGCATCTACTCACGAAGCTGTTCATTTCCCCTCTCGAGCTCCTCGATGCAAGCATTATACTCCTCCATTCAAGCATCGATCTCCTTGAACTTGTCTTGACTCTTGGCAACCGCGATTTCCATCCTCACGAACCTTGTGTTAAGATCCCCTAGGTTGTCCATCAACCTAGATTGCTCCTTAGACTTTAACTTACTTCCTTTCTTCTTTGAGACCTTCTCTTGTTCCATACCTTGAACATGAGTAGTCTCACTTGCCATCTCAACTTCAACAAGAACTTCTCCCAAAGAAATGAATGAGGCTCTAATACCAACTGTCACAGACTTGGCTTTTCCAACAATCGTGCAGCACTTAGATACTCCCAATTAGTACCCTCAGCCTTTCTCTTACTCTTCACCCCAATACGAGGCTTTAGAACTCAAGAGGAAGCTTGTCAGGAAGTTGAAAAGTGAGAATTAGACAAGAGAGCTTGGAAAACATTTGTATTTTGCAAGAATGAAAGTACAAACTGAAGTGTCTCCCCTTTTGGCACCTTGAGAGTATTTATAGGCTTCCACCTCCTCAATAGACGATGGAGATCAATTCGATCTAATGGTCTACATTCAATGTCTAGAAACATCTAAGATATTTACAAGAGCCTAGATAGTCACAGAAATATCTAGAATAATCTATAAGTCTCCTAAGAATTATCTAGATTTTTATATGGATATTTACATAGATGTGTGTGGAGGATTCCAGAAGCTTCCAGGATCATCTTCTTTAGCCCGTCTACGTCAATAATCACATGGCCATGTGATTGAGGGAACATTGAGGAAGCTATAAACAAAATACCATACAATTGTGCGTTCAAGGAGCAGTGAAAAAGTTTTACTTTGTTTATAGCTTATGCTTCTTCTCCCTAAGCACGAGCTATAATAATTGATCATAGCCTGTGCTCAATGAGATACTAAACATTAGTTAAATTAATGGAGAATATGAAGTCACTAAACAGATGAGATATAGATTTTAAGAGATGAATAGTGTGTAGTATACCCAATATTGATTTAACTATATTCCTTTTAACGATCAAACAACTTTTAAAGAGATATAAATGAAGCAGGCTGCATTAAGTTGTAGAAGGAGAATCCCTTACTTTAGCTGTCTATCCAAAGGACAGAAAATGGAAGAAAGAAGAATTATTTCAGTGGTTTGATTAATCCAATATTATATTTGCTTTTTCTTATTCATATGGCTGGAGTAGCTGGGGTGGGTATATAATATACAACTGTCTTGCAAGCCACGTGCTTGGATGTCATAATATATATTTTTCTGCTAATACGTATGCTTATGGACTTACCAAAGTAGATATCTCTTTCGTTTTTCTTCCATGGTAAGCCTTCTCCAAGAGAATTTCAATGAAAGACTTTTACATTACAGCTATAGTCATGAATTCCTTTATAAAAGAAATAGAAGAAGGAAAATTTATATGGTGGACAAGTTTTATGATGGACAAATAACATTCCATTTTGTCTCATGATGAACGAGTTTTAAGTTTGATTTTATGTATGATAGGAGATAAACATCTTATAATTTATTTGACTTTTTCTATTTAGTGTTTTTTTAATTCAATTATTTTGATTATATTTTAGAAATATTTTACTTCTTATATGTTATTTAAATTATTATTTTTTACTATAATAACATTCATGTTTAGATTGATAAGAATTTACAATAAAAAATTGTTAATGTTTTTTTTCACTAATTTTTTTTATTATTTCTTTCGTGTTCTTATTTATTTGTATGAGTTATTTGTATTATTACAAAAATATCAAAAATATATGTATAAAATTTATCATAGCACTCATTTGTACGGATCACCATACTAATTACTGAAATCATGTTTATAAAACAAATTTTGCTGCCGACTTTATAAGACAATGAGAAATAGAAGCTACCAACTTTCCACATTAGAGTCCTGCTCTGTTTATACGGACAAATTTGACTAATACTCGCAAGTGACTCTGAAAATTAAACCATCAACTCTTGTAACTTCAAGCACAAGCCTAGAGATATGGAAGGGATTTTGCAATTCGGTCTCTTCACCAGAGTTTTTATCTGACCGTGGAACTGCTTTTAACTTCAACAAACTGTATAAGCTATTTCAACCATGTGATCTTTGCAATGGTTGAAGATCATGAAAAGATGTTGGAATACTCAAGGAGGGGAAACTCGGGTAAATGAGAAGCAAAGGATGTTTCGTCCCCATGTCTCTCAAGGGGACCATAGCGGTGAAGGCTCTTCAAGTTTAGGAATAAAATATAGTTGGAAAAGTTGTGTTCTGGGTTGGAGGTGGCACCCAGCGAATTGATTAATTAAAGGGTAGGGTTGGGCTGGTTCGCAAATTACAACTACTCTGAAAAGTCTGAACGTGTCATTCAAATTTAGTACAACATCGGGTCAAACATTTTGTACCGAATATTACCGTAGTGCGATCTGGACAGCTAATTTGTCACTAATAGTTTCTCCTTTTGAGGAACACAACAACTGTATGATATCATACAGCTAGCTCACTGCAACTTCGAGTGCCTTTCCTCCCCTTTTACTTGGTGCACCTGCTTGTTATAAATACCAACCCCAACCAATTTCATACTCATCCTCATCCTTCAAACTTCGCTAACAATTAGCAAAGATCATTCCCATCTCTTACAACATGGCTTCTTCTACGACTATTGCTACTTTGAGTAGTGTATCAGTAATGTCTCTGGTTCCTCTTCTTGTTAGCTCTCTGATGGTTGTTGCCTTTGCTAGTAATTTAAACCAAGAGTTTGACATAACATGGGGGGATGGTCGCGCCAAGATACTCAACAATGGTGAGCTTCTCACTCTTTCACTGGACAAAGCATCAGGCTCAGGTTTCCAATCAAAGAATGAGTATCTCTTTGGGAAGATCGACATGCAGCTCAAGCTTGTCCCTGGAAACTCTGCTGGCACCGTCACTGCCTATTATGTAAGTTTCCTTGCCCATTATTAGTATTACAAAATATTAACCTTTCAAGGGATTAGACATTATGGTTAATCTAAATCTCTGCCTTTGTTTGCAATTGCAGTTATCTTCCAAAGGATCAACTTGGGATGAGATAGACTTTGAATTTCTCGGAAATTTGAGTGGTGATCCATACATCCTTCACACCAACGTGTTCAGCCAGGGCAAAGGAAACAGAGAGCAACAATTCTATCTCTGGTTTGACCCAACTGCAGATTTCCACACTTACTCTATCCTCTGGAACCCCCAGAGAATCATGTAAGTTCTTATTCTCCATTTAGCCATTTCCCTATGTTTCTCTTCTCTCCTGTCCTATCTTGCACAGACTTGGAAGTGATATCATTTTGTTTCCTTTGATTCAGATTCTCAGTTGATGGCACTCCCATTAGAGAATTCAAAAACTCAGAGTCTATTGGTGTCCCCTTCCCAAAGAACCAGCCAATGAGGATATACTCTAGTTTGTGGAATGCCGATGACTGGGCAACTAGAGGTGGACTTGTGAAGACGGATTGGACACAAGCTCCCTTCACTGCTTCCTACAGAAACTTCAATGCTGATGCTTGCATCTGGTCTTCTGGAGCATCATCTTGTGCTTCAACTTCCCCTACATCAACTGCGTCCACTACCAGTTCCTCATGGCTTTCACAAGAGCTGGACACTACGGGCCAAGAGAGGCTGAGATGGGTGCAGAGAAACTACATGATTTACAATTATTGCACTGACTCAAAGAGGTTCCCCCAGGGTCTTCCTCCAGAATGCAATGCCTCATAAGAGAAGACGGAACAATCCATGCATTAAATTTTAGTTTAAATTCTTTTATTCTTTTTCCATCTGTGTCATCACTATGATAGTATGATGACATATATGGTTATTCTTTATGATGTAATATATGTCCATTTCATAATAAAATTAGTTGTTTTCTCTATTACATTTTTTAGTAATTTTTTTCTCGCAATTTCTTGAGATCATAAGATAATACGAAATAGATGGCATGGTAAAATCTAAAGACTATGCCACACACAGAAAAACACTGCCCAGTTAGTCTTGAGCATTCAGATAAACTACCAAGTCCTCATACTAGAAACACAGCTATTTCATATTTCAGTTTCATCGTTCACTAGCGCTTGATTCTTCAAGGCGTCAATGATTTCATTCTCCCAAGGAGTGGGACAAACCATAATTAACTAGAATCAATTCAGACGCAACCTTTCGAGCTCTATGTTCCAACAAACAAGATATCTCATAATACAACAAAGTCATAAATATCATAACTTTTTTCGCTTTCAACCCAAAGGAGGAAGCTATAATACAGTGTGAAAACTGAAGTAAAGGCATCACTGGTCAGAAAGGAAAGCCAAAAGAATTGCAGTGGCACACAAAGTTCCAAGCCATCCTTGCAAACAAAGTGAAATGTGTTAAAAATTCATTGACAGGAATATAGGCAATTACAATAGAAACGCTGATGAATTCTAAATTCTCCTGTATGTGTGTGTGTGTGTGTATATATATGTATGTATATAATATTGAAGAATTATTTCTAGAAGGGAAAGAAGTGTACAACAGTTGTGGTTAAGGAATCATCCTTATAGACCAAACAAAAAGCACTAAAAGAAATAGTGCATTAGCTCATAAGAGCATTCAAATGCCTCCGGATATCAGATAAAGAAAGTCCCCTCCAGCAAAATAAAAACCATAACAAGGATAAAGGCAAACCACTGGAAATATACAGCTTCATTTATATCTTAGATAACAAGGAAGAATACCAGACATTTTAACAACATAAATTGCCCCATTAATCTGGCCTGAGCATATGCATCCAAATGAGGATGATTTGACTATTTAACATATCACAAAGCTAAGCATTACGTTTTTCACGAACGCAGTAAACACCGGGGCGAGTTCCAACCTCCCACCCCCAGGAGTACCTGCTTCCATCATATATAATTATATATATAGTAGCAAACTTCTTATAAAAGAAAACTGCAAACTCCCTTCCAATTTCACGAGTAAAAATTCGAGTCAACTTCAAGAGCATCAATATCCAAAAAATCAGCAATTCTCCTCAAAACACATATAGTTGTTATTTTTCTTTTCACAAATACAAGATACTAAAATTTCACATATTTCTTCGATTTTTATCATAAAAATATTTTTTTTAGTATAATTTCTTTTCTTAATTCTATAACTACAAGTTTGGTAAATCTCTGACTTTCATCTCTATAATTTATTTCAATTTAAATTTTAACAAATTGATATTATTTTAATAACTTGATATAAATTATTTTTTTTAACCATTCACTCTATGCAAAATTCTTTAAATTTTTAGTACTGCAACAAAAGAGAAAAAAATTATAGCATATTCTTATTATTGTCAATCTGCAAATTCACAACTATTTTTTAAAATTATTACTAAACACACTAGTAATCAATTTTAAAATCTGCTTTAACAAAATTTAGGTTAAAAAAAAAAAGAAACTACTCCATGAACCTATCTATGAAACTTGGGGAAGAATTCAAGAGGACTAGCCTATCCGGCACGAAGAGATAAGAAATAATGCAGTTTAGTCTCTTCCCAGGAGTTTTGATCAAGCAGAGGAACTGCCTTTTACATGAACAAACTGTATAAGCTGTTTCAACCTGATGATCCTCATGAAAAGATGTTCGAATAGGCTACACAGGTGTTTTGGAGGGCGTCAGCACGTGCGTGTGTTAGAAATAAGATAAGGACAAGGATATTTCATCCCCATGTCTCTCTGAAGCCACGGTGGTGGAAGCTCTCCTAGTTTAGGAATAAAATATAGTTGCAAAAGCCGCGTTCTGAGTTGGCAGTGGCACCCACGCAATTGGTAAGAGGGTAGAGCTGGGCTGGTTCATAACTACTATGAAAGGTCTTAACTTGTCATTTAAATTTAATACCGCGTCAAAAATTTGGTACAGAATAGTACCACAAACGAGTGTGATTTGGACAGCTAATTTGTTAGTAATATGTTCTCTTTTTGAGGAACACAACTGCATAATACAATACAGCTAGCTAGCTCCCGGCAACTTCGACAGCATTTCCTCCCTTCCTACTCGCTGCACCTGCTTGTTATAAATACCGACCCCAAGTTCATTCTCATCTTCATCCTTCAAACTTCACTAGCAATTAGCAAAGATCACTCCAATCTCTTACTACATGGCTTCTTCTTCTTCTACTACTACTACTTCGAGTGGTGTATTAGTAATGTTTCTGGTTCCTCTTCTTGTTAGCTCTCTGGTGGCCGTTGCCTATGCAAGTAATTTGAATCAAGAGTTTGACATAACATGGGGGGATGGTCGTGCCAAGATACTCAACAATGGTGAGCTTCTTACTCTCTCACTGGACAAAGCATCAGGCTCTGGATTCCAATCAAAGAATGAGTATCTCTTCGGGAAGATCGACATGCAGCTCAAGCTCGTCCCTGGAAACTCTGCTGGCACTGTCACTGCTTATTATGTAAGTTCCTCTGCCTACTATTTGTATTACAGAAACCTTTCAAGGGATTCAACATTATGGCTAAGTCTCTGCCTTCGTCTGCAATTGCAGTTATCTTCCAAAGGATCAACTTGGGATGAGATAGACTTTGAGTTTCTGGGAAATTTGAGTGGTGATCCTTACATTCTTCACACCAACGTGTTCAGCCAGGGCAAAGGAAACAGAGAGCAACAATTCTATCTCTGGTTTGACCCAACTGCTAACTTCCACACTTATTCTATCCTCTGGAACCCCCAAAGGATCATGTAAGCTCTCCATTTAACCATTGGACAAAGCTTAAATAGTTTCTTAAGGGTTTACTATCAGATTTTTCAATCAAAGAGTAAACATTTGGAGGAACTTTTGATATACTGTATCATATCATATTGTGCTGAGCTATAAAAACTCTCCACATATCACATTTTTTTAAGAAAGTTGATACTAAAAATCTAAAGAATGTACTACGTCTTGTCTTTAAGCATTTCCCTTTGAGTTTCCGTACTACACTTCCTTCCTATCCTGCATACACTCATATATCATCTTTGTTTTCTTTGATTCAGATTCTCAGTTGATGGCACTCCCATTAGAGAGTTCAAGAACTCAGAGTCCATCGGTGTCCCTTTCCCAAAGAACCAGCCAATGAGGATATACTCTAGTTTGTGGAATGCCGATGATTGGGCAACTAGAGGTGGACTTGTCAAGACAGACTGGACGCAAGCTCCTTTCACTGCTTCCTACAGAAACTTCAATGCTGACGCTTGCATCTGGTCTTCTGGAGCATCATCTTGTGCATCAACTTCTTCTACCACCAGTTCCTCCTGGCTTTCGCAAGAGCTGGACACTACGAGCCAAGAGAGGCTCAGATGGGTTCAGAAAAACTACATGATTTACAATTACTGCACGGACACCAAGAGGTTTCCCCAGGGCCTTCCTCCAGAATGCAATAACCCCTAGAAGAAAACAGTGCAATCCATGCATAAAATTTATTATTTTCAGTAATCATTCTAATATAGGTTTGTTGATATGATAATTTTGGTTTGAATTCTTTCATTCTTTTTCATCTTTTGTCATCACTATGGTGACACGTAGCGTCATTCTTTATGATGTAATACATGTCCATTTCATAATAAAATAGATTGTTCTCTGTTTTACCACTACATTTGTCACACCCGAAATTGATCATAAGGTGCAGAAAAAGAAAATTTTGATTTTCAAAAATAAAAACCAAATGAAACGAAGTTGCCACTAAAATTTTAATTTTAAAATGCAAAACTTTAGAAAAGAAAAAATGTTGAGAACAAAAAATGATTTGCTAATAAAAAAGAAGTTTACAAGTCAATTATGCATGGAGAAAGTATTAAACACCCCATAATATTTATTCTTAAAAAAAATTACCTTGAATTAATTACGCAAAAATAATATAACTTTAATCTTATTTTATTTATCCTTATCAATCATATATGGATAAAATAATGAAAAAAGACATTAAGAAAATAAAATAAAAAAGGAAAAACAAGTTTGTTTATAAGGGTGAAGTTAATCTAAAATAAGAGTTTAAAGTTTACATATCTTATAGAAGGGATTAAATTCCACATAATTCTACTAGTGGAAAACTTATATCAATTGGTTGATAACTTTTAATTATTTTTGGTGAGGTGAGCATAGTGTCATTGTTTTAAAAAATATTTGAGAATTTCAAGTTTGAAATGAGAATGAAATAGTGAATAGAGTTGAGGATTTGTTTGATGATAGGGATATTTTAGATCTTTTGTTGACACAAAGTATTGTTGATGCTATTATAATGTAATCCTTATTATTTAAGATTTTTGGTTTTAAAAAACAATTATTCCATTATTGATCTCTTGACATGTTAATGTTCATTTCCTTATTTGGCTTTTAAAACTGTCACTAACTTTTGTTTTTGTTGTGCTTGGTATGTGAGCAAAAACAATGTTGGGCATTATTATTATTATTATTATTATTATATCTTTTCTACTTGTACTCTTGAATAGATGACTCTTGATTGCACACAAGATCATCAAAATATTGCATGCTTGTAAACAATTCTTTTCATTTTATTTGATCTTTTAACCTTTTTTTTATAGTGTTGTGTGAAATCTAATATTTCCTCAAGCACATAAGGTGTCAACCAGTAGGAACACCTTATGTGCTTACAATCTAGTGGAAGCTAGCCTAATGGGAAAGCAAGGACATTATCCATTGTTGTAGAAAATTTCAAAACATACCTCTGGTAAGTTCTTGTGATTGTATTAATTACAACCTCACAATTGCACACCAACAATTTGCACATGGCAAAGTGTCCTATCTGACAAAGCAATGCACCTTATTCATTTCTACCATAGTAACCCAGTAACTAAAAAGCTAAGCTAAAATATAACGAATGCATGAAGCAATGTGATATGCAAAGGAAATTTCCAATTGGACAAGCACGTTATTGCAACAACTAAGGAATATCAAGAATGGCTTGGGGAAATGACCAAAGATGTTAACCTCTTTTTTAGACCTCATAATTCTTTATTCAGGAATAACATACAAATAATCAACAAGCAATTAGCCAAGTAGTCGGAGGATAAAAATGCAACATTGAAAATTTTGAAAGAAGCAAGTCAAAAGCATTTAGAAGACTTAATTCAAATGTGTAATGGATGTGCAATTTTGCAAAAAAAAAAAAAAAAGGATTGCCAGAGTAAAAAAAACACAAAATACACATAAAGGGTACAAAAATAAATAGATTGAGAGAGGAAAACATAGAGTTGAAAGATGCTATAGAGGATGCATAGAAATAAGTAAAAAGAGAACAAGAGAAGAATGTAGAGTAATAGAGCCAAATTAATAAAAGTTGTTAAGGAAAAGGATACACTTTAAAGGCAAATGCAAAAGGTCGTGTCAAGTGAGGTTCACCAAGAAATTAATATGTTGATCAAGAAGCTAGAAAGAAGAATGAATGAGTTGACTACTATCAAGGGTAATAATGCGATAATAGTGCAAAACATAATAAAACAACTCAGTTAACAAGCTGAAATCATAGAAACTTAGAAGACTCTCTACACCAAACAAGTAGCAGAAAAGAAAAAGTGGATGGAATGATTCAAGAAATTGATCTTCATAGTTAACATAGCCATCCTTAAATTCGCAAGTGCGTTTAAAAAAGCTAAGGGTATGACTAATCCACTAAATACACCAATAGAAATATTAGAGTTCTTTTTGTTATGTAACAATATTGTGGCAAAAATGAAAAATATTACTAGTTGTTAACTTCAAAAAGTACTAATGTAATTTAGCTGTTCAAACTACTACAATGAAATTTCATAGTCTTGTTATTTCTTTTCTTTAAACGTCATGTTTCAAGTTGCCCAAAGTCATTAATCATATGGAATTCGCATTTTCCTTAAATTAATTGCCAACTTTGTTTTCCCCTGTATACAATAGATGTTTGAGAAAAATGATAAACAACTCAAATGTATGCTATAAGTGGGACACTGAGCATGCAAAGACTTAGATTCCGTCTCATATCTAGTGTCAACTTTGATTTTCTATGTGGATTAATAAATCCTCTTAAGAAATCAAAGAGCTCGACATTCCTCAATTGTTATGTCAAAACAACTCACTCAAATCATTGTCTCATCCTAAAAATAAATTATTTCCTAAAACAACTAAATTTGTTTTGCTCTTTCATTGAATAAATAAGAGGAGAAGACAATATTGTGCCTCTAAAACAAAAGCAATCAACTCAAACCCACCCCCATACTCAAGTCTACGACACTCATTATAAAAGCAAGCTCATGGTGAGACAACAATTTGAAGGGAATCAAAGGGTTGAAGATGACATGGTCGTGTTGAATAAATGCATAACAACCATGGAGGGTCAGATAGCTCAAATGAATGAGACAATAAAAATGTTAGTTGAGGCCCTGAAAGTGAAAAGTATTGATAATATGTCTAGGGCATCCAATTCTTTGCCCATCACCACAAACATGATAGAGACAAGAAGAGTTATTCTAGGAATAGTTGTAGTAGAGACACATTCTAGCTAAATGGCAGATATCACCAAGAAGAAGTTTATTAAAAATTTCTCATCTTTGGACTACACATACATCTTTGTATAATTGGATCTCAAGTGATAGACTAAATTACCACTACCATTATACTTGACAAACTTTGGTACCTTAAATTTTTTAGGGATAAAAATTTCTAAAATCAAGTGCAAATCTTCCACATCTAAAGATCTCCATCTGACCAGTCCTTATAGGACATGCAATTGGTCTTTTACTTCTCCCAATTCTTTCTTCCATTCTTCTTTAACATTACTTACTCTTTAGTGTTTACAACTAGGATTTGAAACGTGTAAATAAAGTTATCACTAGAGAATTCTTGCATATCTCTCACTTTTTCATGACAACCTTGCTTGTCAATCCCTTATACTTGAGGGTCTTGGACTTTGTTTTGCGCTTGGGTGATGTTTGTCATTTTGCCAAAATGTGTCTGCTACAACTATTCTTGATAGACCTATTCCCATCTCTATCATGTTTATAGCGATGGATGAAGGATTCCTGAGTGTATTATCAATGTCTTTCTTTTTCAAAGTCTTAACCAATATTTTCATTATTTCATTCATCTGAGCCATTTTCCATGGTCGTTATACATTTATTCAACATAACTGCATCATCTTTGACCTTTTTATTCCCTTCAAGTTGTTATCCCTCTATGAGCTTGTTTCTAAAACAGGTGTTGTAAACTCAAGTAGAAAGATGGGTTTGATTAAAAGGATTTTATTTTGGAAGTGCAATATTGTCTCCCTCTCTTATCTATTCAATAAAAGAATTAAACAAATTTAGTTATTTTAAGAATTAATTAATTTTTATATTGAAATAATGATTTAAGTGAACTATTTTGGCATAATGATTGAGAAACATTGGACCCTTTAATTTTTTAAAGAGATTTATTAATCCACATATAAAATCAATATTGACACCTGATATGAGAGGGAATCCAGGTCCCTACATACTCAGTGTTGAACTTATATAGCATACATATGAGTCATCTCTCTTTTTTCTCAAATGCTTATTGGATATAGGAAAATTGAATTTGACAATTAATTTAAGGAAACGCAAATTTCACATCATTAATGACCTTGGGCAAGTTGAAACATAACACCTAAAGAAGAGAAATAACAAGATTCTAAAATTTCATAAAAATAGTTTGAATAACTAAATTACAGCAGCACTTTGTGAAGTTAACAACTAGTAATATTTTTTAATTCTGCCATAATATCATTACATAACAAAAAGAACTCTGATATTTCTATTGGTATATTTAGTGGGTTGGTCATTCCCTTAGCTTCTTTAAATGTACTTGCAAATTTAGGAATAGTTGCATTAGATAGGAGGATCAATTTCTTGAATTGTTCCATCCGCTTTTCTTTTTCTACTACTTGTTCAATGTGGAGAGTCTTCCAAGTTTTTGCAACTTCATCTTGCTAATTGAATTGTTCTATTTAGTTCTATATTATTACCACATTATTATCATTGATAGTAGTCAACTTATTCATTCTTCTTTCTAGTTCCTTGGTCAACATATTTATTTCTTGTTAAAATCTCACTTGACTCAAGCTTTTACATTTGCCGTTCAAGTGTTTTTAGTAACTTTCATTAATTTAACTTTGTTATTTTGCATCCTTCTCTTATTCTCTTTTTCAGTACATCTTCGACAGCATCATTCAACTTCATGTTTTCCTATCTCAATTTATTTATTTTTGTACCCTCTATGTGTCTTCTTACTTTGGCAGTCTCTTCTTCTTGCAAAATTACACATCCATTCTGCATTTGAGTTAAGCCTTCCAAATGCTTTTGGCTTTTTCTTCCAAATTTTTGAATGTTGCCTTTTTATCCTCTAACTAGTTAACTAAATTCCTCATTGATTATTTGCTTGTTATTGTTGAGTAAAGGATTATGAGGTCTAAAAGAGATATTAACACCTTTGGTACTTTCCTTAAGTCATTCTTGATATTCCTTAGTTGCTGCAACAATGTACTTACCCAATTCAAATTTTCTTTTACATATCGCATTGTTCCATGCATTCCTTATATTCTGGCTTAGGTTTTTGGTTCCTAGATTATTATGGTAAAACTAAATCAAGCATATTGTTTCTTCAATTAGGACACTTTGCTTATACGCAAACGGTTGATGTGCAATTGTGGGGTTGTAATTAATACAAACTGCAAGGACTTACCAAAGATATGTTTTGAAATTCTTTATAGCAATAGATAATTTCTTCGCTTTCCCATCGAGCTAGCTTCCACCAAATTGTATTCTCATTCGACAAACCAAACAATCAAGCCTAATAATCACGATTCATCCTTGTTAATCCCTCACTATTATTTGAAGATAATGATATAAAATCTTCACAATTATTAAAATCTCTAATTGGATAGTGTATGGTATCATATCTCTTATCCAATCGATACTTCTTCCCATAAATATAATTGATGATTCACATAGTTAGGAGTTATAGACAACATTTTAATTTTTCTCCTTTTTTCTTGATAGCAAAAGCTTAATGTCAAAAATGTTTCTATTAAAATAGTCGGCATAGGATTTATGCAATGATTTTATATCATCTATAAAACACTTATAGCGACTATATCAACTATTTTCATGGCTAATGGAAACAACATTAATCCATATACTACTAAAGCAAAGACTCTTCTAAAAGCAACCCAATCATCTTTTCTAGCTAAGACCTCTATTGCTTTTCTTAAAAAATTATAATAATATTTCAAATTATAATAATATGTTCATTTCTTTATTTGGCTCTTAAAACTGTCACTTACTATTGTTTTCATTATGTTTGGTATGTGAGGAAAAACAACGTTGGGGGTTGATTAGAGAGAATAGAGGAACTAAGAGATGGAAAGGCAAATAATTGGAGGCAATCGATTTTTGTCTTTTTTTACTACTACTTACTATTGTTTTCATTATGTTTGGTATGTGAGGAAAAACAACGTTGGGGGTTGATTAGAGAGAATAGAGGAACTAAGAGATGGAAAGGCAAATAATTGGAGGCAATCGATTTTTGTCTTTTTTTACTACTACTACTACTACTATTATTATTATTATTATTATTATTATTATTATTATTATTATTATTATTATTGTGCTCTTGTATACATAACTCTTGATTACATACAAGCACTCACAATCACCAAAATATGGCAGGCTTGTAAATAATTCTTTTTCTTTTATTTGATTTTTTAATTTTCATTTTAGTGTTGTTGAGTAAAATCTAGTTTTTTCTTAGGCACATAAGGTGTCAACTAGCAAGGAACGTGTGAGATCTTATATCTCCTCAAATTTTACTTAACACTAATTAGCTCACGCGTAAGAGTTTTGTTTAATAAAAATTGGATTCCAATTACCCATGTTTTGCCAAAAACTTAAAAAAAATGACAAATCCAAAAAATGAAAAATTAGTTTTTCTTTTTTAGGAGTCTTGTTTTAAAAATAAAAATTAAGAAAAAAAGAAGAAACTTTCAAATTCAAAAAAAAATCGATTATTGAACTTAAATAAATTATCATTTCTTGCCTTAAAAACTTTCCTCATGTTTTCTTTTGACAAAATTATAAGCATTAAAAAAATATATACTTCCTTTCCACTCAAATAAAAATCTTATTTTTAAAAAATAAAAAAAATGAAGAGAGTAAAAAGATGGGATTAACTCAATTTTTACAAATTAGAACATATCAACCAATTTTAAAGCAGTTTTGTTTGCAAAAAATAAAATTAATTTTTATTTCTTTCTCTTTTCACCAAAAATAATTAAAAGTTACAAGCCAAGTGACATCAATTTTCTACAAGTCCAACTAGGTAGATCTTGATCTCTTTCACAAGATACATAAGTCTTAAGCTTTAATCTTAGGTCAAATTTATTTTTGTAAATAAATCTTTTTTTCCTTTTATTTTATTTTCTTAAATTTTTTTTATTTTATTCACATGTGATTAATAAAAGTAATTAAAACAAGATTAAGGTTATATTATTTTTTGTACAATTAACTTAGAATAATTATTTCTAAGTATGGATACTATAAGGCATTTAACACTTTCTGCACACATAACTCCCGAACCTACTTCTATTTTATTCGGTTTTCATTTTCAAAAATCAAATTTTTGTTTTTTTGAACCTTGTAGTCACATTTTGAGTGTGACAACATTTTTTTCTATCATTTTTTCTTTCACAATTTCTTAAGATCATAAGCTAAATTGAAGAAAGGTGGCATGACAAGGTAAAATCAAGCCAATTCTATAATAAAACTAAGTCACACAAAGGAAGCACTCTTCAATTAATCTTGAGCCTTCAGATAAGATACTAAGCCCTCATACTTTGAACAGAGCTATTTAACTGAAGTTTCCAAATGCGACTATCCACTAAACTAATCAAATTCTCCTATGGAAGATATATAATAAAAATAAAAAAGGGTCCAAATTTCTCTAATAAAAGCTTTCATTTTCATAACAGAAGAATTTATTCAAGGGAAAGATGGTACAACAGTGGAGGTTAAGGAATCATCCTCAGACCAAACAAAAAGCACCGAAATTAAAAAAAGAAAAATGCATTAGTTCATAAGAGCGTTCCAATTCCTTTGCATATCATATCAAAGTAACTCCCCCGAGTCAAAATAAAAGCCATAAGTTACGGGAATAAAGGCAAACCACTGGAAATATACTACTCCATTTATATCTTAGAGAAGGAAAGCACAAAGATGTGACATTATTACAACAAGAATGTTGGAACCAGAGCAATCAGGCCCATGATCATATAATCATAATGGAGCTTAAATGCTATCACAGGATTTGTAGTAAGACTGCATATACTAATAGAGCGAATTATATACTACAAAGTACAAACCCTATGATAGCATTTAGGCTCCATTATTATTTAGTTTTCTCATCTCTTTGTGCTTAAAGTAAGAAAGAAACCCATTTGGAGCCTTGACCAGGCGATATAACATCAACAACATAACTTGCCCCAATACTTCTTAAAATAGAAAACAGAGAATGCACTTCCATTTTCACAGTTTAAAAGTCGATTCAATTTCATGAGCACCAACAGCCAAAAATTCAGCTATTCAAATATTTAAAAAGAGCCAAGCGAACCGACAGCCATTAAAACCAGCACAATCATCCCGTTGGAACATTCATGCAAATTTGCTCTATTAATCACAAATTCATGAAACCTCAGACAGATCATAGCATCATGAATTGATAAACGTTTTCAGCACGGCATCGCGGATAAGAAAAACGCAAGATGGAAAGAAAAAGTTAAGCGTACCGAGAGTTATTGGTCAGAAGCTCAGAATTCAAGAGTGTCGAATAACATGGTCCACTGAACGCAATGAAGATCACAAATTGTTCGGACTTCGCGCCAACACAAATTCGTATAACAATCTGAGGGAAGAGTTGCTCCATGAACGATCAGTCACCCCTCCCCAGAGACCGCAGGGAAGGGAAAGGGCACGACTCGAGAGTGAAGGTGCGCCATTCACTGTAAATGTCCAAATACGGCAACGTTTCAAGGTGCTTAAATGATTTGCTGCTTTGATTCACATGGAAATTTTCAGAGGGGAAAACTCTTATGTAAGAGAATCTATAATCTAATTATCATCTGATTTAATTTAATTTTTTTATTTTCATAAAATTTTTATTTGATTCTTGATTTAAAATTTTTATTGTTCTCTTTTTTTTTAAAGCAATCAAAATTTGTCCCTCTATCTCATAATTCATATAAAATTTAATGTTATTTATTGATTTAAATGTTATTTATTTACATAATATTAATAACTTATATTTAGATTTAACATTTAAATCAACATACTGCTAATTTTGACACTAAAATTTGGATTGAATTGACTATGAGACCAAAAGTCTAAATTGGATCATTATAAAAAGTAGACAACATTGTCTGTATTTTTTTTTAATAAGATACCAAATTAAAACTTTTATGAAACTACACATATCAAAAATGCAGTTAAGCCTAATTTTGGCATCTAAACTTTAAAAATAATATTTTACCCCTTAAATTATCATAAAATATAAAAATATTACATATCAATTAAAATTAACTTTTAAAATTTACATAATTTGTCATGTGAGATTTTATGACTTCATTATCTAATTCCAATTTTCTCCCTTGCATATTATCTTGCTTTTTTTTAAAACCAAAATCATGTGATTATTTATCTTAACTGATATGTAATGTTATAACTTCCTATGATAATTCCCAAAAAAAAGAAAAACAAAGTCCTACATTTTTTAATTCCAGTATCAAAATTATAATTAGACTATAACTTCAAGATTTATATGTAGTTTCTCTTTTTCTTTTAACTATGCATATTTCAATATTAGATAACGATGACTTTTGATTAAGTTGAAGTCAACAAACAAAAACAAGTTAGAGGTAAAAAGTTTGTTAAGGTAAGGGAAAAAATCAATTGATTTTTGAGTTGAATCCTCTCTAGTTGTTGTATAGGTGCAATGGGTGAAAGAGAGGAAGACTGGTAGGTTTTTTAAGAAGTGATAGTGAGAATAATAATTTAATGCAAAAGATTGGCCCACTTGCAACTTCATTAGGAATGGATGAATGCTTGTATGAGAAGTGTTGCAGCTTGGAGAAGGAAGTACTATAGCTTCATATGTGGGAGAGGGAGAAGAGAGGAAATGAAAAAGGAAGGGAGGGATCTAGATATTATACTATTGGGATTGTAATAAGGTGCTCATTAAATTATTTTTAGACCCAAAAAGTGAAATGAAAGTTTTATAAATATTTGGTTCCCATAAAGATAATTATTTGAAGGCTTTAAGATATAAAAGAATTATATTGTATGTAAGACAAATATTTAAATAATTCCATAAGATAGTTCTAAACTTTAAAATTCAATTAAAATTTATTTATTATTGGTTTCGACCTTAAGATAACTTATTTAGTATTAATAGTATATTTATTTTTTACTTATTATTACTATAAGATTAATAATAATAATAATAAGTATAATAATAATAATAACTTATTATTTTTTTACTTTTTTTCTTTTCTTCTCTTTTCCCTCTCTCAGGCACGAAGCTACCGTACCTCCTTCTCTAAGCTACAGTACGTCTGGGACAAGCATTTATCTATTCCTAATTAAGTTAAGTAGGACAACCTCTTGCATTAAATTATTATTCTCAATACTACTTCTTCCATTCATCCTCACTGCAAGCCTTTTCTTCTCTTCTTCCTTTTCCGGATCCCTTCCAAACAGCCCATCAAGATATGACAGGTGTGACAAGTTGAGATCAGTCTCTATGAATCCGATTTTCTTACAAGTCAACGTCATAGAGTCCAACTTGCATGAAAAATTATCCAAAAAAAATATTTTTAATGGAAATAGGTGGCACAAGATCCAATTTTCACTAAAATTATAGGATATGAGTGTAATAGTTTAGTTTGGGACAAATTTGGAGTGTTTTTTAGATAAAAAATAGGATTTGACTTAAAAAAACCATATAGGTCTCACTGAGCCCCACTTAAATGTGAGACTAGCTCCTCTTCCTTCTCCTGTATTACTGCACCATGCAATAACTACAAAGAATTGAGACCCTTAATTTTTCATCCATTTTTTTGTTTTGTTATTTATAATTAAAACAAGAGGAAAATGTGAGTTAATAGCATTAGAGTGGAATCATAAGTAAATTGGTGAAATGAAAAAAAAATGTTAACTTTTAATGAAAAAATTTGATAACAAACATATAAAAGATTGTGTATAAATATTCTCCTTCTTTGATTGGGGTTGACAATTTTTCCTTTTTGTGGAAATTCGTGCTGGGATTGTTCGGAATGAGGATGGAAATAAGAAGAATAGTATATTATTTTAAATTTAACGTAGGTATATGGAGATCTCGGCAAGTACTAATTCCATAAAGAGAAGATAGAAAGATTTACTCCCTGCAATAAAAAATAAATAATAATGATATAAAGGGAAAGGGGTTACGGAAAAAGAAATGGAGCCTAGGGGTAGGCCTATCTTTGATCACTTCCTGTATGGTTAATAGTAGTTTAAATTGATCAAATTAGATATTTGCGCTCCCCATAAGTTACAGACTCATAAGCCAATTTCGCTGCGAAGTGCCTTTGCTTAGGAGCAACCACTGAAGCCTCAATTTGGATCAGGAAGTCTGGCTGAAATGACCGAATAAAATTTCTCATAAAATTTTTCATTTCATTTCTAATGACACTTTTTCAACCCACAATTCATAGTAACCAAACACAATAATTAAGTGAAAAGAGTTAAGAGTAACAAGTGAAATCCTCTTCCTAAAGAAGAAACAAAATTGCTAGTGGTAACTTTAAAGGGCACGGAATGAAAAGCATGAATGACAGTCATAAACCCCATCATCATCTCTCTGGCAACACGTCCAAGTTTTCTTCATGGCTTCTTTATTTCTTCCTTCTCTTAGTATGCTTTCTTGGAAACTTTCATGTACCTTAGCTTCAGAACAGGATTATAGGGTCACAAACAATAATCCTTCGATGAACGTATAGAAAGAGATGCTTGACACTGCAAGAATTTAGAAGAATGTTTGGAGTAATATAGGGAGCTCCTTTGAGGCCTATAGGTATCAATCTCTCTCGGTTTCTTCATCAGAGAAAGAGAGAGAAGTCCCCTGACCCAGTTCCCTTTTCTGAATTCCCTTCCAAATTTATAGTCACTTTAAGCCTCCGACTTGACAGTCGTTTGTGCGCCAAGACTAAAACAGACTCAGCTACTTGCTATCTGATAATATTACCTATTCATTCAGGTTTCATTTTTATTAAAACTAAGGTTAAAAAAAACAAAAGTTAAGACGAATATACCTGAGCCGAGACGAAATCCTACGGCGTTTTCCTTTATTGCTAACAATTACCTCAAACAAAATTTTGAATTTTCAAAAAAGCTTGCCTCCCCAATAATTGGTAAATATTAAATCTACTTTAGTTTTAACCTCTGCGATGATCACAAGTATAACTAAACAAGCGTTGAACTTTCTGCCACGTGCAGCCAAAAATTGGAGCAGAAACTGGCTGTGGCAATGACGTTATGAAGGACCCTTAATTCCTGAAACTAGAAAGCAATGCCCAAGTTGAAGTCCTATATCTCATATGCTATCTTCTACGACCTTTGGCTTTATCCGCTTTCCTACGTTGTATGTGACGACTACTGCGCAAGCCACGAGCCACCATAATCTCAAAATCGTCACTACTTTCTCTAGTTTCATCCTCTCGGTGCCTTTTTCAGGCTCCTGTTCCCACATGCTAATGCGGCGAAGACCAGAAAGATTAGAAAAGGAAAATTGATGAAAATTAACCATGTTCTGAGGGATATTGAAATGAATATTACAAGGTTACTTTACGAGTTTCCACCACTCCTAGTTTCACATACCATAAGAGAAATTTATTTTCCCATCACCATCAGTGCTCTTACAATTTCACGTTCCAGATCAAGAAAATCAAACTCAGCATGTTCGTTTCCACTGTTTTGGTAGTCATGATAAACATGAAAGACAAGTAACAAATAATTGAGGTAACCACAAGATTAAATAACGTAGCTCAATTCCTATACATTAATAAATGTGGGGCGTCAAATTCAAGTTACATCGCATAAACACATCATTCCTGAAAACCCAAAGCCCAATAGAAAGATAGGAGAGTGAAAAAAAAACAATCGCGGGTTTTCCTAATCAACAACTTACTGTACAGATAACTGTACAAAAAGAGCTTCTGCCTAATCAGATATCAAGAATTGTACGATGTGAAGACTCGTGGACTGCATAATTTTGTTGGCACTGGAAAGAGAACCTACAATTTGCACAATGTCAGTGAAATCTCAAGGCTATTGGTGAAAAGTCCAGGATCATTGTCCAAACAACCTATTCATCATCCAACTCCACTATATGTGCCCGCCTCTCAGCCGCTTTCTTCCTTATAAAGAAGCCCCACCTCATTGCTGCCTTGATCTTCAGCCATCCTACAACAGCTTTACCAGGACGAGAGCGATCCTCATCAAAGTTTGGCATCGGTGATGCCAAGTATGGTGGGAATGAGTAGCCATCTTCTTGCATATTTATGGAGTTATGACCCCCCATGCTGAAGATTCGAAGCAAGTGCTGCATATCTTCATTCTCTAGCATCTCATGGCTTCTGATACGGATTTCTTCCTCCGAAAATAATTCATCAACCCCTTTGTCCCTGTTATGTGACCACTCATCAAAAGGATTCAAAGTAGAGGACTGAATTGAAGAGCTACCGGCATGGAACACTGATGTTGATGATTGAGGAGGACCAAGGGCCAAACCAACTGCACCATGATCACTTCTTGTGCCTTGTGCTTGGTGGGCGTTGCTGATTAATTGGTCATGAGACACATATGAAGCGCTGTCAAACTGGTTCCGAGAGTTGGAATTTGGTATCAGTGGCTGAGTTGAATATTTAATAGCCAGAGTATCATTATAACCTGAAAAAGGAGACATAAAGAGGACTCAAGATCAGCTGACAAATACAGGCAATAGTGTTTCACAACACTTTACGTACAACCAAATCCGTAAGCGTGTATGTATATTTTCTCTTGTGCATAAACATGGGGGAATAAAATACAAGAAAAAGCGGCAAGAAAAAGAGGCCTAGATGACAATGGAACAGAACCCAAATAACTGCATCCATTCCAAACCCTCACTAGTTTTTTTCTTCTTAAAAAAAAAAAAAAGAAAACCAAAAGCAAACAAAAACAAATGAAGGGGGTCGGTTAGGGTCCATTAAACACGATTTTGCACAGCAGCAACGCTTACCTCCAACAGGCAGTCCTGAATTCATTTGCTGCTCAGAAGGTTCTGTAAGTGGTAAGGTTGGCAGTGGCAGTTGATGATCTAAGCCACTAGCATTCAAAAATGATTTGCCATCATACTCTACAACCTGATCCCAATTGTCATATGCCCTCTTCACCAACGAATCTACATAAACCTGTAATTGCAAAATCATTTTAAAGGGATATAAACTTACCCTTCTCCAACAAGACTAACCAGAAAGCTTTAGAAGTAATCTGCAAACTTCAAAACTTGGCAAGTCTTTAACTACGCCAATCCTAAGCAAACTAATGATTTTTCAGTCAGCAATGTAACATGTGCTTGTTTAGTTGAGTTTAGATTTTAATATGCTTTTCAGCAAGAGAGAGAGTAAAACATGAAGACATCAGTTCTGTTTGGATTATGTTAATAGGTTGCAGAATGCCAATAACAGGTGCTTGCTCAACTTAAGGAAAAGGAGGACAAACTATCATATAGAACTCAACAACATTTAAAATTTAACAACAGTATCTAATAATGTCAGAGGAAGAAATGCATAAAGTGGACTAACCTTCTGGCTATCAGAGAGAGAATCAGCAGAATAAAACTGTTCTCCCGAAATAAGACCACGCAACTCATAGATGTTATTAAAAACAACACCAACATTTCTTGCATCTTCTGGATAATAAACATAGAGCTTCCCACTGAGGATACAGGTCTTTGCATGTTCTAAGAGAGCATCCCACATTTTGTTTGACATACCACTCCCAAGGATCTAAAGTTGAAGGATATAAGAAAATGGCTGGCAAGAAATAACTGAGATTAAGAAGCAAACCCTAAACTTACATTCCGTAATTTCTGTTGATCTTTAACTGCGAGTCGAAGAAAGTCTTCAACTGTGAATATTCCATTATTATTTAGTTTCTTGTGGAATGATCCATCCTTGCCAATCTTCTCCAACCTCCATACATCATCGTTCAATGCAGGTGGATAATGCTTCTTATATACTGTAGATAAGACAAAATGCAGATATTCAAAGATGGTATTATAGATATGCAGGGAGAGCTTGAACAGTAGGAAAAGACTAGAAAGTGCAAAGGCATAACCCTACATTCTCCTCTGTGATCTTTAACAGTGAAAGACTCTGTCTTAGCTTCACGAATGCGTATGGACTCACAAAACCCTGAGGTAACCTTCAAGCCAAGCCTAAATTTGCGGCTCCTTATCCAACTTGAATTATCTGTAAATGTCAGTTCCCCCAATGTTCCAACACCTTCCTTGAGTGTCACCTGAAGTTCCCCAGTCAACAAAGGTCTCTTGCCTTCACGCTCTTTCACCACATGGCTTTCAAATTCTTCTTGCGTCCAGTCTTCATCATCCTCATTATTAAAATCACCTTCAAGGACAACAACATCAAGTTTCATATAGGCTTCAGGTCCAGATGTCACAACATTGCCAGTGGTGGCATCAACCAGAACAACATGAACCGCTGCACCCTGCTCGCCTTCCACTTTTCCCCCAGTGAAGAGGGGAAGAGATAGACGGGATCTAAAATGCAGCTGCAAGTTTCTTCCATCCGGACCTTCAATCATTTTTGGTGGGGACCTGAAATCTTTCAAAGTTTAAGAATACACCATCCTCACCAGATATACACAAATCAAACATGGCAAAAGTTATAATCATGCAAAAGAGAATAGATGCAGGTATAATATGAAAGGATGGTGAATGAAACTTGAAAGGCAGAATTATTGTGCTGCCAAATCCTCAAAAACTGAGTCAGCAAGGCATTTAAATGAAGACAGATCAAATAAAACATAGCCACACTTGTTTTATCTATATACCCTGGGGGCTGCATGGGTTTGAACAAGGCCGTAAGTGACACCTCATGAAATAATTTCTGCAAATAAATTCCTCAAGATCTTTTAGAACCAGCTGGTAGAAGAAATTTTTGCTAGTATGAACAGTCATATACATAGACATATCTAAACCACAGCATTATTACGTATCAGTGTAGGTACACCCATCAACCTCTACAAGATGATATATTTTCCACCTAGGCTATGTTTGGGAGTTTATACGAATAATGGAATGGAATGAAAAGGCAAGGAGTGGAATAGCAAGTCATGTGCCATTCCCTTGTCTGGGTGTTTAATAAAAGAAAGGAGTCATTAATGGAATGAAATAATTTATAAATTATCTTTACAGTATTACCGTCATAACTAGAATGTGATTTTAGCAAGTTTTTAGCTAAATAGGATATAATTGTAATTGTATCACATGTCCATTCCATTCCATCCCAAATCCCCCAATTTGAAGGGACAAAAAAATTTGGGTTTGGATGACAATGAGGGGAGTCCTTCCTTTGCCATTCCATTCCATCTTAAAAAAAAAAAAAAATCCCAAACAACAGTTTAGTCCTCATCAGCCATCCATTCCTTGTCATTCCACCTCTTGTCGTCCATCTAAACACACCTTAAGAACTTAGCAGAAGTTATACACTACAAGAAAGACCACTTAATTTATGCCATAGTCTATTAGAGAAAATGAACTCAAAAGCATAAAGCAGACTGACTTTATATATTAAGTAGTCCACAGTATCCAAACCCATCTTTCCTCTCTCTACATATACAATGAAAAATCATATAGATGCATTATAATTTAAGGGAAATTTCTAGAGACCATAAGACAATTTATAAATTAATTGCCTCAAATTGTAAAGAATTTTTTAGACCTTCCGCTAAGTCTTGCAGGACCTAACTTTGCCAGAGCACGTTCCACTTCCTCACTAACCTGTTTCACATCAGTACCGTTGAACCAGTTAGGGAAACAAATGAAGAAACTCTAATGAGCATAAGAAGACATATTACATAACGTATAGTGTAAGTTCTTGCATACAAATAGTTTCATTCCTTTCCAAAATCATATGAAAAACAAACAAGTTTCCATGCAAAGCCACAGATGATCTAACTAATGATGACTTACTGACAAGGAAGAAGAAAAAAAGGGCTGGAGCTAAGTGGATTACAGGAAGGAAAAAAAAATGGACATGTAATATAATTTGACATTTGGTCTTGTCAAGTCAAGAAAGCAAATCAGCATGTAATTTAAATCTATCAAGTAATAACACTCCACCAACATCAAATTTCCAAAAGACAACAATTTCAAAAGAATGGCAAGAGCGAGAATAGCTTAGAGTTGGGGCAGAAAGCAGATAACTGGTACAATATTCAAGCCAAAAGGAAAGAAAAAGCAATCATAACCAAACACATAAGAAAGAATACTATATAGCACATAGTGTACCCAAAAGCCAGAACTCTTACAACTCGACGAAGAATAGGTTCTAACGATGAGCAAAGCTTCTGCAAACTGTCCACCTTAAGAGCTTCTACAATTACACTGCAAAATAAATGTCTATCAGTGAAGGGAAACTGATAAGAGAAAATTAGAAAATAATTTGAGCAAGCATGAAGATTAATAAGAAACAAAATAAGATAGTTTGACCTCCCTAGGACTCAGCATTAAATTCGCGAGCCTCCCTTTTGTTTAGAAAATGTACATGGACATCTTTCATATCTCAAAAACATGATCATTTAGGCCTTTTACAGGTCAAAGGCCACAATCCCTAATTCTCATATATTTTAGGAGCATCCCATCAAGGGATTTCACATGGCCAGGGACGTCCCCATCACTTTTCTAAGTTAACATTAATTCATCCTTGAGCCAAATCTATGGATAAAACAAAAACTGACAAGCTCAAAGTTGATTCCAAGTTTAAACCTTATTCAGATATCACTTTAGTAACTAAGTTGTTAATAATTTAAATGACATAATTACCAATAAAACCCTATTCCAGGAACAAGAGGTTCGAACTTGGAAGGTACAAAGCAATTTAAATGGACCAGTCGCAGGGGTAGCTTAGTAAAAGGAAAAGTGAAGCACTCTAGTATGTCTTTAGTAAGACGAGAGCTTGATCAATAGACCTACATTAACTTCCTTTGTGGACATACCTCAGTATTTAAAGACAAAAAGACAGTCCTTAGTATAAAAGCCTTCTTCTTACTGAGCTCAAAGGTTTCCAAGAAATATTAAAAAGAAAAAAGTGCTTGCAAAGCAATTGGATGTATGAAAGTGTAAGTCTAAATGCGTGTGAATACCATAAAGCACTAAGCAAGTATAAGTCTAAAAGCATTTAAGCAAGTGTGTCTCTCTCTAAAGACTAGGAGGTTCTATTCACAGTGATGTCAACAAACACCTATGATGGGCATGACTGAGAACAAGGGCCACTTCCTACACATTCAATGCATAGAGTGGCAGGCTAAATGGGGGTTTAACTTTACAGAAGACATGGAATCATGGGTGGTTCATGCATGTGAAAGACATGCATATTGATCATGAGTTTTACAATCAAAGATAACATGTCTAGAAGGGGTAGGTGGGAAGGAGTCAGCCTTGAGTGCTTAACCCTCAAGGAGGATAAGGCCAGAGGAAGGGGAATGAACCTAGTTAGAACAACAACTTACTAAGTGTCAAGCTCTATCCTGACTTACTAGCATGATCGTGTGATCACAAAGTCACCTTCATTTCAATGCTACCACGTCACTCCCAAGAACTATTCCCAAGAAAGAAGGAAGAAAATCACTCCTTCACGACACTCCCAACCTTGTCTAAATTGGGCATCAAGGTGGCACTTGGCCAGCACCGAACCTATTCCAAAAGCGTTGCTTCCTTGCAAAGTCAAATTAATCTTGGCACAATTATTCTCATGCCAGCACTGCACCAACTTTGAGGGACGAGATGACCCTATTACACTCTCTCTCACCTCAACTTCTTAAAAGGGGGATAGGTCACTTAGTTTATTGCCCAAGGGATAGATTCACCATGCACTTTGAAACATTTTGCTCAGTAGAGAAGTTTGTCATTGGGAGTTTCACTAGGCACTAGATGTCATAAGCGACTAGGCATCAAGGGAAAAGCCAACACTTGCATTGCTTGTGCCAACCCTTACCTGCACCATCCTCAAGGTTGGTGAAAGGGAAGGCTCTCTTTCAGGTTTAGGCAAGTGCAAGCATTCCTTGTGTCAAGCATACCATGCTAAGGGCATCTAGGGAGAACTTATGTTTATTATTCAAGAGACGAATTTGCTGAGTATATTTAAAAGGGAGGCGAGACTTCTTTATCTAACTTGCTCCTCTTAATTAGTGGACGCACCTGAACTTCGTAGGAGGCTCTTGGCAGGAAGCACTCACTACTTTAAGCATAACAAGAGGCAACCACTACCCAAGTATAGCAAGCTTACAAGAGGCACCCACTTATAGTAAGATTAGTAGGGGGCATTTCTCCTTAGCTAGTGAGTGGAGACACCTCTTAAAAGGCTAGAGGCATCATTTCCTACTAGGTGTCTCTCCTCAATAATAAACTTATAATCAAATTATTGTGACTTTTTACTTGATTAAATAAACTAATATGAAATAAAAGGCCATGTAGGAACAATCCCAAATTATAATCTTACGTCCATCTCACACAATACTTCCATGCGCAACTATCCTAAAAAAATTGAATTACACCACTTTCCAAAACAAGTATTGCTTAGTCATATAAACAACCGTTTATACTATTAGGTTGATTTGGGAACATCCGAAAGAATCTTTCAGATGCAAAATACCAGCACCACCCAGATAAAATTAAAAACCATTTTAGAGGAAATGTTCACATAAGCTTCTACAACAAATATAAAAGGTACTACTGTGTCAAACTCTGTTAACAAGGAATATCCACTTAATGGCACTATGGGGTCAGACCATGGTGGCAGCTCATCTAGGGAGCCATGTTACCTTTCCTCTTACATTCAACTAGCAGGACAATTTAGGGGATACCACTAGGAAGAGTGACATAACTTTCGGAGAATCATGTTGAATTACCCACATGATTCTAATGTTTTGTGTGACTTCTTTTCTTTCCATCTTTAGCTCTTGATTTCTTCTCTTATTTGGCACGTGATTTCTTTCCTTATTTTTTTCCTATTAAATGTAAAGGTCAAATATGACTTTATTAGGAAGATTAATTACTTTATTTTCTTGCATAAAGTCTGCACTTTGATTAGGAGATTTGTCTGCCATTCTCCCTTATAAATTGTGACTATTCTACAAAGTCAAATACATAAGAGAAATTTTTTTCAGCTCTGCATTTTCTCTTCCTCTTTCCCTAAAATCTTCGTGGTATTAGAACAGATGCCTGATCCACCTATCACTTTTTGGCCAATATTTTGCCCCCACCATCGAGACCCCTGATGGCTCTGCTTCCTCCACCACAATGCCACTCCAAATTGGTCAAAACCTCTCTTCTCTATCCTCTCTCGGGTCTGGTGCCCAAATAGCCTAGGGGCCCTCCCTTGTTGGTCTTACCACAGCCATGGAATCCTCTCCAATCATGATCAAAAGGCACAAATTCAATGGCACAAATTATCTTCAATGGTCTTCATTGGTCTTCATTGGTTATGATATATGTTAGAGGTAAAGGAAAAGCTGCCTACCTCACAGGTGAAGTTCCTATACTTAAACTTAGTGACCCTAAGTGGCTTATTTGGGATGGTAAAAATGATATGATCATGTCATGGCTTATTAACTCTCTGACACTTGAAGTGGGAGAAATTTTTCCTTTTTTTTTTTTTTTGCGCAAGGCAGCTACTGAAATTTAGGAAGCTGTCAGTGATACATACTCTTTAGTGAAAATGCTAATGTCTCAATTGAAATAAACATGTTTCTTCATGATTTTAGACAGGGAGAGCTAAATGTGACACAGTACTACAATGTCCTTAATTGATGTCGGCAAGAGCTGGACGTTTATCAAGTTTACCCAGGGTCTTGTATTGCTGACTCTATTTTTCAGGAAAATTATTAAAGAAGAACATACCTACAATTTTTTTTTTGGGGCTAAACTCTACATTTGAAGACATAACGAGTAGAATTATGAGCATATGCTCACTGTCCAGCCTTCGTAACATTATTTCTATAATTATTTGTGAAGAAAGCTGTCAAAAAATCTTGCCAACCTCAGCTGTCCCCTTTGACTCCTCTGCTTTGCTTGCCTGTGGCTTGCCATCCTCTCCCCCAAATAGTAAAATGCAAAAGCCAAACAGCCAGCAATCACGCCCTACATGTAACCATTGTCATAAACTTGGTCATACAAAGGACCAATGCTAGAAGTTACATGGTAAACCCACCAATTTCAAGCCCAAAGCCAAATCTAAAGCTTGAGGCAATATGGCAAGCTATGTAGGATCACTTGATCACCCCCTCTTTAGCAATGAGCAAATTGAGTTTATGAAAAACTTCTCATGCAATCCTAACACTCATCAAGTCAATTTTGGACATGTGGCTCAAATCGATAATTCTTCAACTATCCTGCTCTGTCAAGCCCATTCAAGCTCACATTGGGTCATGGACTCTAGTGTCATTGATCACATGATTGGCAACAAGTTCTATATTACAAACTTTGTTCCTTATCCTAAGTTCCTAACAAATTCGTGGTAAAAATCATTGATGGCACTTTTTCTGAGGTTGAAGGCAGGGGTTCAATTACTTTATATACTGAATTGTCACTTACTAATGTGCTTTATGTGCCTAGGCTAACATGCAATTTACTTTCTATCAGCAAGTTAGCTAAGGATCAAGGTTATGTGACTAAATTTCAACATGATGCTTGTGTCTTCCAAGACGTTGGCATCAACAAAGATAATTGGACGTCCTGAGGAGTGTGCAGGGCTATACATCTCTCAACCTGCTCACATCAATAATGAGATCATGCTTTGGCATTTTCAATTGGGTCATCCAAACTTTGGGTATTTAAAAATGTTGTTTCCCAAATTATTCAATAAAGATGCTGGTTCTTTACATTGTGAAGTGTGTCAAAAATCCAATCGTATCAAACATTAGTATTCCCTACAACCATACCAACCTCCTTATCCTTTTGCTCTTGTTCATAATGATGTATGGGGTCCCTCAAGGATACCTAGCATTTCTGGGACTAAATGGTTTGTTACTCTTATTGATGAACACACAAGACTTAATTGGGTATCTCATGCGTGAAAAATCTAAAGTTTCCTAAATCATTAAAAGTTTCAGCCATATGATTCAAACCCAATTCCATTCTCAGATAAAAGTGCTTCAATTTGACAATGGCCGAGAATATACAAACTCTGATCTCCAACAATTTTTTAACCAACATGGGATAGTTTATCAAACCACTTGTGTGAATATCCCCCAACAAAATGGGGTAACTGAACAAAAGAACAACCACCTTCTAGAGGTCACTAGAGCCCTTCTCATTTCTTTCAATGTTCCCACCCAACTTCCAGGGGGAAGCCACTCTCAACACTACTTGCTTGCTTAATCAAATGCCCTCAAAGACCCTGAACTTTCGAAACCCTTTCCAACACTTCCTTCTATCCCATCCTAACACCCCTCCCTTATCCTCAAGGTCTTTGGTTGCACTGCCTTTGTTCACACTCCCCATGATAGCAAACTTGAACCCAAATTCCACAAAAGAATCTTTTTGGGCTATTCTTCTACCAAGAAGGGTTACAAATGTCATTCTCCCACCACCAGACAGTTCTACATTACCCTTGATGTCAAATTCTGAGTCAACCATATTATCCAAAATCCACCTTTTAAAGGGAGATTCAAGAGAGTGAATGGAGTTTGTTGGACCATAAAATTGATGAAAATAACAGAAACAATGGCTGTCCTTTACTTGAAAACAGCCAAAATCATCAAAATGATTATCACCTTGTTTTGGAAGACCAATTTGTGACTCTTCCCAACACATTTGACTCTAATCCTGCCCATAACAACCCTAGTACAGCTAAATTAGAACCTAAACTAGAAAAGGAAGAAAAGGAACTTTAGGTCTACACTAGAAGGAAGAAGATGCAAAAGTACATGAGCCCTGCACATTTGTAAGGCATAACCAAGAATCTTCCTCGAGACTAGGTTTGTCTACCTCTCAAGACTCTTCTTTGGATAACTGTTGGGATTTACCTATTGCTTTAAGAAAAGTTGTCAAAAGCTATACTTGACATCTTATTTGCAACTTTGTATGCTATGACAAACTCTCACCTAAATATAAGGCTTTTTTGACTCACATCTCTACTAAAAAAAATTCCGCAAAGTATACAAGGGGCTCTTCATACACCAAAATGGAATTGAGATGTTAAAAAAGAGATGTCAGCTCTTGAAAAAAGGGCACTTGGGAGATTACTAAGCTTGCCAAAGGAAAAAGACCTGTCGATTGCAAATAGGTGTTTACCATCAAATACAACTCTAATGAAACTATTAACCACCATAAAGCAAGGCTTGTGGCAAAGGGATCCACGCAAACATTAGGCATAGATTATTAAGAAACATTCACCCCAATTGCCAAACTCAATACAACCAAATTGTTGCTCTCTTTAACAACTAATATGGACTGGCAACTTCATTAGTTGGATATTAAAAATGCATTCCCCAATAGAGACCTAGAGGAAGAAGTTTACATGGAACTACCTCCCAATATTATTTTCCCTCACTGCAAGAATGAAGTCTACAAAGTAAAGAAATTCCTATATGGCCTCAAACTGTCTCCAAGGACTTGGTTTCAAAAATTCACCAAAGCCATCAAGGGTTATACCCAGGGACAAGCTGATCAAATCTTGTTTCTAAAATTCTCTCCCCAGAATAAAATCACTGTCTTAATTGTCTATGTTGACAATATCATTGTGACCAGCAATTCCGAAGAAGAGATCAAGAGGTTGAATGATTTTCTTGCTTCTGAATTCAAGATCAAGAATCTAGAGGAACTAAAGTACTCTCTTGGGATAGAGATGACAAGATCAAAGAAGGAAATCGTCATCTCTCAACGAAAGTACACACTTGACCTCCTTAAAGAAACTAGGATGATTGGGTGTAAACTAGCTGACACTCCGATGGAAACCGCATACAAGTCTAACTTAAAACAAGAAGACATTCAGTTGATACTAGACGATACCAAAGATAGGTTGGAAAGCTCATTTAATGTGGTCAGTCAGTATATGAACAAGCCCACAAAGGACCACTTGAAGACAATCTATAGAATTTTGAAATATTTAAAAATGACGCTTGATAAAGGAATTTTATTCAAGAAAAATGAAAAAATAAAAAAGGGCATAGAAATCTATACTGATGCTAATTCAGCTAGATCTATCAATGATAAATGCTCAACCTTAGGATATTGTACCTTCCTATAAGAAAATCTTATTACATGGAGAAGCAAAAAATAAGTAGTGGTTGCCAAAGCAGGATTTCAAGCTCTTGCTCATGGAATATGTCAAATCTTGTGGCTTAAGAGACTAATGGATGAAATGCGGATATTAGTTACTTGCCCTATAAAAGCCTTCTATGATAACTTGGCAACCATTAGCATTGCAAAGAACCTAATACAACCATGATAAAACAAAGCATGTTGAGGTTGACAGACATTTCACTAAGGAGAAGCTAGATGCTAGTATTCTCAAATTGACCCACATCCTTTCTCAAAAACAAGTTGCTGATCTCTTAATTAAAGTTTTACTTTGAGTGAAGTTTGAAAACCTTACTAGCAAACTAGGCATGCTTGATATGTGCTCCCTAACTTCAGGGGGAGTATTGGAGAATCAAGTTGGATTGCCCATGTGATTCTTATGTTTTGTGTGACTTTTTCATTTCCATCTTTAGCTCTTGATTTTTTTCCCTTATTTGGCACATGATTTCTTTCCTTAGTTTTTTCCTATTAAATGTAACGATCAAATATGACTTTATGAGGAAAATTAATTAATTTATTTTCTTACATAATTTATGGGCTTTGATTAGAAAATTTGTCTCCTATTCTACCTATAAATTGTGGCTGTTCTACAGAATCAAATACACAAGAAATTCTTCTCAACTCTGCGTTTTCTTTCCGTCTTTCCCCTAAAATATTCAATAACCAATATCGAAAATATCTTCAGGAGTAAGCAGATTGTTCAATAATAGTGGCACTGGCATTTCCCTCAACTGCTTCTAACTGGACGAGAAACAGAAAATCCATAAAACCATTTAACAGAAAAAAGAGCTTCCATTACCTGGCAAGAGCAGGCCTCTTTCGTTCAGGCTGCTCGTCTTCCCCACTTTCCAGTGTCCTTTTTCCCATACCAATTGCGTTTCTCTGCATTTCACTCCCTTTCAGTACGACAGATTAACAGATCTACAACCATCCAAACCACAAATGTCACCATTTTCAACTAGACTATCAAACCCTAGTTGCTACAGTCAGAGAAAAAAAAATTATATTCATAACAGATCTCAAACAACACACAAATTGAAATCGCAAACAGGAAAAGAAAAACCAAATAAGCAAGTTGTAGCCACAGATTTACGGCGAAAAAAACAAAAACAAAAACAACTGAACTTACTGAGAGAATCCAATTGCTTATAATTGGAAAAATTGAATAAGAGGTAGAGAGAGAAAGTTCATATAGAAGCGGGCAAGCGAAGGGAGAATACCTGAGAGAGAAGTTTGGAGTATTTGGTGTGGTAAAGAGAGAGAGTGAACGAGAGCGAGAAGCTCGAAATCATGTAATGCAGAAGTCACAAAACAGCAAGAAGTAGTCCTTGCACTTCGTCGTTCGCATTATTGTGGTCTACTCTGGCGACTTGGGTCTGAAAGGAGCAGTAATCGACCACTCACAGGAACACGATAATCTTATCAAATTGATCATTCGATGTCCAAGACTCGAATTGTGATAAATTTAATAGGATACGCTTGCTGGTCCATGTTAGCTTGCGTGATCAGCGTGGTATCTGAATAACACCGGTGGATAAGGGTCCAGGACAATGTTTATGTGGCCGCTGTTAGAGTCGTTGAAAAGTCAAAGCAAAGGAGCAATCAAAGCCGTACGTTGGCTAATGGTAGACACTATCGGATGACGTCGTTTGATGATAAGGAGATGACGCCATTTTCACTTTTATTCATTTTATTAAAACCATAAACCTTTTTCTAAGTACACTGTCCGTTCGGTTTAGCGGGAAAAGAAAAAATAAAAGAAAAGTTAAAGAAAATTATAATTTTATTTTTATAATTATTATTTAATATTCTTTAATAATAATTTTTTAATTATTAAAAATAAAAATATTATATATTTTTTTATATATAAAATTATTTTTTTATTTTTTATTTTTATTTTCATTCTAACTTTCTATGTATCAAATAAACTCATTAGAATGAAACTTGAAATCCAAATAATAGTTCTCACAAATATCCTCATCTATAAATTCAATTAGTTGATACTAAGTAGTAAGTTCGATTCTCTTTTTTTATTTAAAAAAAAAAACCAATGTCAGGTTGGAATAATTTGGTATTTTGGGCCTTTCATGCATTTGGAAGAAACCCCCCGCCCTAAAAAAAAAAAAGGTTTAAAACTGAATCAAATTAATTAAATTAAATCCAACCAATTAAAATTAAATAAAATCAATAAAAATAAGTTCAAATCAGTTTTTTATATGCAAAAACCGCTTAAATTAATTCAATTTTCAATTTTTAGTAGTTTAACTCAATTTCAACTTAACCAATATATTACTTTTGTTTTTTTTTTAATATCTTATTAAAACCAACAAATTTAATCACTATACATATTTAATGAACAACTTTAATAAATATATGAAAAATTATACAATCAATAAAAAATCAAAATTAATTATCTGATTTTTTATACAAAATTTAATTTAACATTTACAAATATTTAGTTAATTCTGTAGATAATAAATAATTAGATTAAAATAACTTGTAAGTTACAAGAAAGTGTTATTTGATCTCTTGTAAATATCGTTAGGGTTTCTTAAATATCCTAATAAATTGGTAAAAAGGAATTATCATGACACAAATTACAAAGAACCAAATTGATAAAAAAAAAAAGTTAACCACACACCCAAATACTAATTCACCCTTAAAAAAAAAGATTTATAATCAAGAAAATATAACATTGAGCTTCGAGAAAAGAAAGTAAATTTCAAGTCTCAATTCTAGATGCAACCTCAATCAGAAGTGCTCTTCATCCTCCTTGCAGCTAGCTAAAATCGGTAGTAGTAAGTTCATATCTCAGGATATTGATTTATTACTTTGATTAAATTCTTCAAGTCTCTCATTAAGTTTGACAAGTAACTGATTGCAAGTTTCAGGAGACGTGCAGGGTCCACACATGAGGTAAATGACGTTGCCAAGAGGCCTCATGTAAACGCCATCATCCCGAAGACTCTGAAGAAGGGATCTTGCATACAATGATTTATACCTGTGAAGTTGACAAATCAGTATAAAACCTCATGAATGAAGGGTAAAATGAACCACATATTTTTCAACTTTGACCTTCATTCTTTCACATAAACCCAACCCATGGACATGTTTCTATTGTTGATAGCAAACACAATGTCACAACTCACAATCAATTAGTTAGTGGGAAGAGATTCTAGCCTAATTAACACTTTATCAATGTTTTGGAAAGTTAAACAACAATTCTAATCCTTAGTTATTAGTAATTTTGGTTGCTCTATTTTTTTTTTTTTTAATTTTTCCTTCATGTGCTTTAACTGGACTAATAATAATTAACCTCTCATCTTACACAAGTAATTTTTACCATCAATTAGGAAGCACAGTGGACAAAATGGCTCAATTTGCCTAATTGCTAATCCATAAGGAAAGTGATTTAACAGATTTGATCCAAAGAAGCATATCAACAGAATGGTCAAACTTGAAGGTGTATTTGTACATTCTATCCACAAAAAGACAAACAAGAAATCAGGAATAAATTATCAGTGGATACATCAGCATGCATGACCATTATTAATTTTTTTTTTTTGGGATACAGACCATTAATTATAATTGTAAACATAATGTTTGGCTGTTCACAGCCTTCCATGAAGTTGTATTCAAGATGATAACGTGAAGGGCTGATAAGAGTAGCATCTGTTATAGAGCATTTTTCCCTCTCTATAACGTTTTTTAACGAAAATGCATCACCACAATCACCAAAAGGACAATGCTAGATTTTCCCTCAAACAAAAAATGTAAATGCACTTAGATACCAAAATATTGGATATCACGTGCAACCAACCCTTAAATTGCAACAGTACCACAAACTTCGGAATGAATGATACATTGATAAATATATATATTGCTCATTAACATTATCTGACGTGGAAATCCTCGAATCAAAGGCGTTGAAATGATTATTCAAAAAAAGGGTCAATTAAGTTTGTGAAACAATACCCGGCATTATGGCCTTCCGCTTTAAGTTCCAAGGCACAGAGAGTTCCTAATGCAACTACTCTTTGAACAGCAGGGTTTGACGAAATCTGATCAACCAGTTTAACATCCCATAACTGCAAATTCATGGCAACAAATATTATATCAATGAACATTCTAAACGGTGAACATAACAAACTCTATAAATGCAGCGATTTAGAATTCAACATGAAAAGTTCTAACCTACCTATTGATTAATTCTGAACCTATTGTCAGACCCCAGTATCAAAAACAGTTAAAGCATACAACATAGGCAGGAATGACAATTCCATTCCTGCATCAATTCTACAGGACGAGGATTCATATGTCTGATGCAGAAAGATATGGAAGTATTTAACCTTGATTCCAAAAGATAATAGGAATCAACAATTCCCCTTTAAGAGGGGTGGAAATGGTGATTCCTGGCCACGAAGAATGAGTTAATGCTTGTTTGTTTCCTTATTTATCTTCATTAGTTATGATTTTATATTTTGCATTCCATGTTAATTCCATGCACAAACATAAAAATGGAATGGAATGGAATAATAAGAAATTCCATGCTTGAGAGAACCAAAAACTGGAACAGGAATGATCATTCCATTCATATTCTGCAAAAATGGATTCTGTGTACCAATCACTCTTATTAAAGAAACTAATTCTTGATTTAATTTTATCACAAAAGACAAAACACAACATCTATTAAGTATTGATTTCATACTGCTAAACAGTAAATTTCATACGCCCTTAACAAATATGATAACAAAATTTAGACCAAAAGTATGCATTTAGGGAGTAAGAAGCTGATAATAAAATCTAAGAAAACAAAACAAAACTGTTGTAATCTTACCTCTCTAAGTAACCTTCCATCAGAACTGATATTAGGGTTTGAACAAGGGTCTTTAAACCATTTGATTGATTTAGCTGCAGCCGTGCACCCCATAGCATGTGCAGAGTAAGAATGCCCGTGCAAAAGAGCCTTCAGCTAACCAGAACAAAAAGGATGCATTACTTAATATGCCATAAAAGGACTGTCCAGGAACTTTGCTTGGCATACAGACAAAACACAAGCAGGACCAAAAGGCTGATAAAAAAATTTTATTAAAATGAGAGCACTTCAAAATTCGGAGAAAAGAAAAGAAGAAAACCATTATATATATTTTCCTCTTAAGGCAGAAAATGGAGAGCTGTAGAACTAAAAAAATTTGCTTATAGCCATTACTTAAAACATATTATCCTTTTTCATACACTACATGATAATTCTATCACAGGAAGAAGAAGATTCTGTAGAGCTCTCAAGATATTGGCAACAAACCTCCTTCCTCTTGATAAAAAATTTAACTAAATTAACCACAACAATCTGGAGTGTAGAAACTTTATTCCAGAAAAACCAGAGCATTGTGATTTTCATGCTCAGCACACATTTGTGGATAAGAACAACAAAAAATAACATAAAAAATATCTGGAATTGAGACACAAGCTTAAGCCCATTTTCAGGCTCCTTAGTAGGTCAAACGAAGAAATAAAGTTGGAAATCAACTAAAAGTGTTCATCTAATGATTTAGATCTATGATGGAATCAAATTAAATCAAAGGAAAATGATGGAGTTGTTGTTAAGCATTAGGATTAATAAGCAACCCAATCAGTCAGCCTCAAAGAGTAGCTTCCAGAAAAAAAAAAAATACCTTTGAGTCTCCAATAAATGAATTAAACACAGCATCTGTTGCCAAAGTGACAGCCAAGGGTATAATACCACCCGTCATCAACTTCCCAAAGCAAGCAATATCTGGTATGCAATGAATTAGCTCCACTGTAGTCTGTGAAGAAATATAAACTGCCAATTACTTAAATATGAGATTCTAATTGAGCGAAGAAAACAACAGTCCCTAAGTGCAATCACCTCTACTCCCAAACGCCAGAAACCAGTAAAAACTTCATCAAAGATAACTGGAACTTTTCTTTTCCGGCACTCATTAACAAGTACACGCTGAAAAAGTGGATCAACCATGTGCATTCCTCCCGCACCTTGTATAACTACAAACAGTTCAGGCTTAAGATTAGATAATCAAGACTAAAAGAAGGCACATTTAGGTTTAATTTCATCCAATCAGAAACGTTCACAAGAAACACAGAAGAAGAGCCAGAACCTATGAGGCTTAGCTCTTTATTAAAAGTATACAAATGAGGCACAGCCTGCATGAAATTGAAACAGCTATTTACAGCTCACCTCTGTTCTTACAACCAATGAATGCAATTAAAGTTAGAAGATTTAAAAGCCTCCCAAGACAACTTGCAAAAGAAGATACTCAGAGAAAGGGAGATAATTTTCCTGTATGAGAGATTTTACATTTACACAGGTGTTTGTGATACTATGCACATAGTTTAGAGTTTAGACAAGTAGACAGAACTCTCATGTTCAGGCGTTGAATGAACAAATAATTCCTTTTTCCTCTATCTTCATGCATTGGAGCAGAATGCAGTCATTGGGCCACAAAAGACAAATGACACATTATAATCTGCAAAAGAAATTGAAGTAACATAACCAATTATCTTGCCTGGTTCCATAATCAATGCTCCAATACTCAACCCTCTATTTCCAGAAAAAAGTTCTGATATGTAAGATGAATACACTTCAGCAAGTTCTGACTTGTCCCGGCCCTTGTAGAATATTGCATCCCGCGAAGCAAAGGCTGAAAATATGTCAACAAATAGAACATAGTGACACTCTAAACATTAATAAAGAAAGAAATATCAAACAGGTGGAAATTTCAAACTTACTGATATTTTTATGTTTCAAACTTCCACTATAATACCCTTCTGGTAAGGAAAGAGTCCATGTACTTTTGCATATAAACACAGTAGGAGGATCCAGAAAAAGACCTCTTCCAGTGTACCTAGAAATTTTGAATGAAACTTAAAAAGAGTTTCAGGACTAGTAGCAAGATTTTGAAAACCAAATCCTGTCCCTAATCCAAAGGAACTCGAGAACTAAACAGTTCCGCATATATGCTAAATAAATACTGATTTCAAAACCACTAATAAACATATAGCCCTTTTTATTGATATCAGTTTGATAGCGTCACAATGCAAAATGACAAGAGCAAGTTCAAGAAATCAAGACACATAAATGGACACAATTTAATGCATATGGAGAAGACCATCTATATACCAGGGTTGCTGCAGGAAGCCTGTATAAGAAGATGCTGCTTGTGCTTCCATAGCACCCAATGTATCACCATGATAAGAACTCTTAAGTGCAAGGACCTGAAATAATTAACTGATGATTGTTAGATGTTTACTCCATAGGATTAAAAAAAAGTCCCATCGTTACCCTCAGAGATATCTCAACATTCCAGTTTTTTGAAGAATTATGGTGAACAAACACATAAACAACTACTTGGATAAACTGTGCTTAGTATCACAATCCACCATTACTTAAACGGAGAGTGAATTCAACTCGAAAAGACACAGCATAACTTACTCAACCTAGAACTCTAAAAATCAAAATTTCTGGAAGACTCCTAGAAGAAGACATCGATTTCAACTATATCAATATTCCCCAACCCCCCTTCCTGGGCGAAAGAAATTTTTTTAACATGAATGAGTTGAAAGAGATCTATATCCAGATTATGATCAACACACTGAGCAAGCCAAATACAAAGATACTAATTATAATTGGTATAATCAACATATAGTGTTTCACAATAAAGTGACATAAAAAAGGATTACAAATATCCCTATACTCAACCACCACATTATAAGATCCTTCTCTGGAGTTGTTCTGTTTACACTTTACACCTTTACCTCCTACATGAGGGCCCCAGTGATGCTGTATATTTTTACTTTGTTTATTTACCATCATCCCATTGGCCAACCTATTATATCATTTTTGGTCATTTTTGCATTTGAGTTTGCAAGAATTTTGCCCAAACTCATACACACAAAAGTAATATTTCACTTCTATACAAAACTAAGGAGCAACTCAGGGCTCATGTGCCACTTCACCTCTAACCATTAAACCTGCTGATCTTTGAACATCAGCTAAAATTTAATTCATTCTGAGTTAGGATGCAGGTCTATAGATATATCCATAGTATTGATGGCAGATGCTCATATTGATTCTGGGCATTGAAAAACATAGAGATGAATTACTTTCAGTGAAATCAATCTATTTAACAAACTAAGCCACATCTAATATAAGGATCTAAGCAACTGTAGGGCCACTAAGTAGGAGTCCCTTGGTCAAATAACCACTCAACCTGAAAGCTTAAGCTGGTAGAGGAAGGGCAAAGAATGAATTTTATAATTGCTACAGTCCAAAAGCATGTTCAGCTCAAACTTGAACAAAGTTGACATCTACCACAAGCTTTGTATGGGAAATTAATCATGAAAGCGGGGGTAGTTAAATCGAACTTTAGGCCAATTGTTCAAAGAGCTCTCATTATCATGCCAGGAAACTACTCCAACTAAAAGCTTGAGACATTAAGTGAGACCAAACAAAGGAACATCATGTTCAACTTTAACATCTTTGAATATGTATTTACTAGAACCATTTAAGTAAGCCATATTTTCCTACATATTCCAGATTAGTCCCAACCCAACTTACTTACATTTTAATTGCACAAAAACCCCCAATCATAGAAGTGATAGAAAAATTAATATTCTAAATGCTAGATAAATCACATTTCTTGGGTCTATCATCTATGATCTCGAGTCTCAATGTTTCACACATAACCACAAAATATTCAATCAGAAATGAATATTCTCGAATCTCGAGACAGATTTGGCCTCCAACTATCATATTACTATCGCACTGTATAATAGGGCTTCACTGATGTTTACTACCAACTTTTCAAGAGTCTCTGTTCCACTTTAGTGTTTAACTAAATTGAAGAACGTAATAGGATGTAAAGACACATAATACTAGTCAAATGAAGCTCTTTCTTTCACTTCATCAGCCAAATAGATCCTTCCTGCTATTGAATACCAATCTCATAGGTCAAAAACGTACTACAAGATAAAAACTACCACTAAGTAATTAAAAGGCTAAAGACACCCACCATAAGCTCAATGGATATTTCAGTTATGGCATCATGAAAATCTGGAATGAGTCCATGATCAACAGAAAATTTACGAAATGCCATCTTGAGAGCAATTTCAATTGCTGTTGATCCATTGTCTGAAAAGTATACTCGAGAAGCCCAACCTACAAAAAGTACAACTCTAACACAATATAATAAATATAGAAATAAACATAAATAAAAGAAGAGTCAGAAACTAAATGAACAACTGCAAATTGTTTATAAAATATCACCAATCAGCAGATAATATTGACATCGGCAACATCATTGAGTAACAATCAAAAATATATTCACGACTTTAGTATGCACTAATTGTGATAGCCTTAAGATCAAGAAATATCTAATTTACCATTCGTAACATAATAAAAATGGAAGTTAAAAGGGCACACTTACCTTTCCCTACACCTTCAAGCAAAAGCTCAGCACAATTTAATGCTGGCTCGTAAACATTCTCAGGAAACATTACATGCCCAAATCTTGCAGCAGTATATCCCATATCCCTTGCAAGCTCAGTCTGAAATCACCTAAATGGAAAGATCACATTTAAGGAAAACTTCAGAGATGCAGTCATTGAGGAGCATGCAACTTGCAAGACCATATCAGACAAACATTCAGTATAAAGTTAAAAGGTTTGCTGCAAGTCCAAGAACACTAGAACATTCCAATAAAGTAAAATTTTGAGACTTCCATAAATACATGAATAACTCTTCCTTGGACTTGAGAGAGAGAGATAGAGAGATCATATGATCATATGCTAATGCTCATTTTAATGTAGTCAAAATAACAAAATTGATCAAATAAAAAATTACATTAGGATATCAGGGGGAAAAAATTATCTCTCATGTATAACACAGTCAATGCACCATATTCCAAATGCAGCAAGTAGACCCATATTGCCTTTATCACAGTACATTGGATATTTATAAGCTATAATAAATATTTGGGAAAATTACATTTAAGGACCTAGATCTTGTAAAATTTACAATAAAAGATCTTTAAAATCGTAATTACCTTTAAGGACCACAATTACTATCAAATTTTAGAGGATTTACTACTAGGTCCAACTTTTCTAAACTTAGCATTAATTTTACTAAATCCAATAGTAAATCCTCTAAAACATGGTAGTAATTATAATCCTTAGGAATAATTACGATTTAGGTCCTTGAATGTAATTTTCCCTAAACATTTGGGCCAACATAAACATATATGCACACACATATAAACATCAAACAGATGTTAACAGTTTCCAAGTAATTGAAACAATATCCTGTTAAAATCAGTAAGAGGACTTTAGAGAGATGACCCAAATGCTTGTCATCTACATTTATTAAATTCTAAATTAGGCACAGCCCTAATCCAGCTTCTCATAAATGACTGCTTGGAAATTTTTTTTTTTTGGGGGGTGCTTTCACCATCTCCCTAGTAGTAGTTGCATAAGAGCTACCCTAAAATGAGTTCCATAAAAGTGAAAACAAATAAAGAAGCATTGAAAAAAAAGTTAAATACAGAGAACATATTTGGCAGCAAATCCAAGACAAACGAAAGGCACAATGGTATATTTCAATATATGTCCATTAATTAAACAGCCAATATGACTATTACAACTTTGAAATGACAGAATCAAAAGCTTAAAGGAACACATGAGGATGACCTGCAAAGTAGCATTGGGTCCTTGAGTCCACCAACTAGCACATGCATCAAATTGCGGTGCTATCACTTCTGTATTCTGACCCTGAAAAGGAAAATAGCATAAGAATCTCATGATTTGGCATATTTGTATTAGCAAACAATAAAGCATGAAGAATTTTGATAGAACTCCTGATTTAAATGTAAACACTAAATGCAGTATGCTCAACCTGGTGCAGTGTACTAAGTAAGATCAACCATGTTATATTACAAAGCTTTAAAAAATAGAAAAAGAACAGATACATACAACAGTGAAGAAGAGAAGATATTAATATGGATTTTACTAGAAACAAACCTTGAAGACTGCAAAGTTTTCACCACAACGTGAATCAATTACTGTTATGCCTCCCTCTGGTACAAGTTTGTGTTGAGTGAAAGGCCACCAGAAGATATTCTCAGCCTTTCTTGGCATGCCATGCAACTTCTTAACTCTCTTATAATAAGCAGAAAGCATTATTTCCTTCAGAGTACTAAATGAATAATGAGAACCTTCAAACCATTCCATAAGGTCATTCGATGGATCTTTTGGAACAGGTGGTAGCACTAGCACAGGAACTCTATATAAAGAAGGCAATGATAATATATAAATACATAGTAACATAGGGAAGTCATACTGTAAAATATTAGGAAAATGAATACCATATAGAAAGCTGAAACCTTAATGCAGGTATAAATGGAAGAGACTGTAAGTATAAGTATGTGTGTGTGTGAGAGAGAGAGAGAGTAGAGACTAAGATTAAAAAAAAAAAAAAGGAATGCATGTTGGCCTTCAAGAGTATGGAGAATTCACTGTGGCTCATGTCACCAGAGGAATGTAATCAAGCTTACTTGTTTCTCGTATAAGACATCAATGAAACCTCATTTAAAAGGCCATGGTCTTCAAGAACAATGGCAACGACATCATAACCTCGAAGTGTCAAGCTTTCATATGCTGAAATTGTTCCAGAAATACCTCCTAGCTGCCCATCACCAACAAGAATAGCAGGCATACGAAATGGCCTGACAGAAAGTGGTGGAAGGATCTGATTTAATAGAAAATTACACACAGATATAATTCTGGATATGAGGATATTCATGACAGATGCATAACTGATCATCCTTGTTTGACAACACATAAAATGTGTATGTTGTCTTTGCCTACATCAACCTCATTTTCCACTTAATATGATCTTTGTGAGAGTAGAATGTATCACACGATAACCATAAATCTACCATGACAGCACTCTGACAGAGTAGTAAGGATCAAAGAATGCGTGCAGTATTAGGGCAAAAAAATAAAACCTACATAATTGGGCAAACTACCTCCATTAAAATTGCAAAAATAAAATTCTTCAATTAAATTTGTAAAAATACAAGGAAAACCTGAAAGGACAAAAGACAAACTTCCAGTACTGTTACAGATATTTCCCCAAACATCTGAAAATATCAAAAAACACTTACGAGCATGAATCTCTCAGGTGAAAGGTATCAAAGGCTGACTTTTTTTTTCCATCTATTTGACTTAAAGTAAATAGTTTCCCTGTTTGGGTAGCAACTCAACTACAGTTGCTCCTCACCGGCAACAAAGAAGCCTCTTCACAAAGCCAATCGATGAGCACACATGAACAACTTGCCAGAAAATGGACAGAAGAGGCAATAACTAAATGACATGGGCAGTTTAATATTTTGAAGAGGGAAAGGAGGAGAAATACCTCATTTGTTTTATAACATAGAATATCATATCGGCAAAGCATTCATGTAATTGTAAACCAAACACAGTGAAACAGAATTTCTTTTTCTAAACAGTAAAAATCTTGGTTCCAAAGGACAAAGAAAGAATAGGAGTATTCAAATAAATTTGTCTTATAATGCTACCATTATCCAGGAAGCAGCCCAAAAATAAATTGGTTTCCCCATGATAACCAAGTTACATAACAAAGCAATTCACAGTCAACAGAGTGTTGACAAATTCAATTGACACCTATCTCAACAATGGGCTTATTAATTCAACAATGGCAGAGCAGTATTAGATGCGAATTAAAATTAAGTGGGAATTTAAGTTATGCATGAAGTACCCACTAGTGGGCAACCCAAAAATATGCCAGTTAGTCACGCTTCCCCAGAGCATATGTCAATTTTCGACACTTGACAGCAAAATCCCTGAAGCAAGCTACTATGAATGGCATACATTTCATTTTTCAATAAATTATTTGGTGCATCCTAAAAATTGATTGCTCCAGTACAATCACTACATGACACAATAGAGGGAAGACACAACAATGATGTGTTGTTGATTGAGTTACAACAAATTATTTTAAGTTAACATCTAGTCAGTATATTTTGACATGTCATTACTAGGGGTGTTCATTGACCTATAAGACCTGACGGGCCCGGCCCAACCCAACCCAACCCAATTAGGTTAGGTTGGGCAAGGCCAAAAATGTAAATGGATTGAAATTTAAACAAAACTATACTAGTTCAAGTGAGGCTACAAGCGAAAACATATTTTGCCTAACCTAATCCAATAGTTACTTTTTTTAGTTATCAATATCTTTTCATATTATATCTTTTTTTATTTTTATTTCGTCTAACTCTCTCTTTATATTGCAACTTTTATTACCCACCCAACGCCTCCCTACTTCTTATTTGTTTTTATTATTGACATACATGCTTACTGACATTTCTTTTGTTGAATAATAAAAATACACATATTTACCTAAAACTAAGTATACTAGTATAACTTGTATTTTACTTAATAATTACAGGTTATTTTCTTATTGAAATTATTTTAATGATAAAAACATGAGAATTCTAGAAGCACGTTATTTTGAAATATATACTTATAAGTCTATAAAAAGGATATTTTTATATTAAAAGTATCAATTCAAACAAAAAAAAAAGCCTAGGCGGCACTAGGTCAACATAAAACATGACTGGTTTAGGTTGGGACAGATCACGGGCATAAAAATAAGTCTAATCTCTTAATCAAGTTGAGCATTGGGCCTACGCCCTGACCTGGCCATGAACATGAATAGCCCTAGTCATTACCACATGTCTTTCTCCTAACATGCTACATAATAGTTGTATCAGTGCAACTACTTTTGAGGATGCACCAAAGAATTCACCTCATTTTTCTTGTTTATTTGATACTTATTATGATCTTGTCTTGCTTTTTAGCGACCAATGCATATCATGATTTAATGATGAAAACTACATGTCCTTAATAGTCGACTAATGTAAAACAATACACATTTGGTTGATCGTCTTCGCCATAGAAGTGTAAGGGGGAAGAACTTCATAGTCATCCCAGTGAATTATAAAGGTCCCAATAGTATTCAATACTAAACGTTTGTGAAAATTCTGCAACCCCGGTCTTCAAAAAACTACAAACGAAATAACAGTTATAAAAGCCACAAATTTTAGCCATCCCCTCATTCCCAATCTTTCTCATCATAGTAGATCCCGCAAATGCTTTAAGAAAAATAAGAATAAAAACAGTACCGATACAAGTCACATTGAAGTGACCCAGAAGGACCCGGACTGGCCACACCACCGGCAGTCTCAACTACACACAGGACTTCCGGTTTCCCCTTGCCTGCCCCACCTTCCAACACATCTCTAAAACTTTTATGTAGTGTTTCGAGCACCACCGAATCCTTCACGGGCCCACTTTCCCTCTCTGCAGCCAAATGCGGCGACACTGCTTCTTCCCACGCATACATCGTCTTACAAATCAATTCCGAAAATCCATTCCCTTCCCCCACTAGCTTCTTCTCCTCACACCAATTCAACTCAGACATCTCCATTTTACAACTCTCGTTCTCCCCCGCGGCATTCGCAGCAGCGCCTGAAGCATTGAGGACATAATTGGACGCACAAAGAGAAATGGAGGGGTTACGGCGGAGAAAGAGCTCAATGACTTTATTGAAAACAAAGCGGGAATCAGAGTCGGTAGGGAAACCAGTTTGGACGGGCTTAAGGTAGTGGAACTGGGTAGGGGAAGAGAGAAGGTGCGAGGCAGCGATGCCGGCGGAGACGAGGGTTTTGCCAACGGCGGTGTTAGAGCCCCAAATGAGGTAAATGGGGTAGGAGAGAGGTAGCTCGAGGGGTTGTGAAGTGGTGGAATGTAGGTGGCGGCGATGGTAAGGATGACGTAAGAGAAGGCGGGGGGGGAAGCGGAACATGGCGGATGGGAGAGGAAGAATGGAGAAGCAGAGGGTGCAGTGAAGAACTTCGGAACGGATAAAAGGGGAGGTTGAGGTGAGATGGGTAGGTAGCTGTATAGGCAGCAGCGTCAACTCTGAAGCATGAACTCTCGAGTTTCTTACCTTATTGGCGCGGAGTTTGCAGAGGGGGACCAGCTAGACACCCTCGGCGTTTTTTAATGACCGCGTACAAACTTTTCGTAATTACGTTATTTATATTTTGAATATTAATATTTTAATAATAATATAATAAATATATAATTTTTATAAATAAATATATAATTTTTACTGTTAAAAGTCATATAATTAATAATAATATTAAAAAATTTAATTCAAGTTATATTTTGATTAAAAATTTAAAAAAATAAATATAAACATGATAAGCATTATTTAAATGTAAATTAATAGTGTTAAATAAATAATATTTTAATAAATTATTAAACTTGACATATTAAGGGATTGTTTTATTCTTTTCAGGAAAAAATATAAGCTTAATCCTTATAGTTTGAATTAATTTTTAATTTAGTTTATATAGTTTAAAAATTTATGATTAATTTTTTGTCATTTGCAAAATTTTGTAATTTAGTCTCTCTTATTAAAACTATGTTAATATCCTATTAAATTTTGTTGATATAACTAATTATATATTGTCTTAATACTTTGAATATATATATATATATATATATATATGATTTATGTTAACAAAAAAATAAAAATAGATAATAAAATAAAATTAACTTAAATATATAACAAAATATTGACAGAAGCATAGTAACATGGACTAAATTAAAAATTATTTAAATTATAAATTTTAAAATATAAAAATTAAATAAAATTATAATAGTCAAAAACATAATTTTTCCTCTTTTTAATGTAAGAGTGTGCAGTTGACATTTTCTTTGGATTTAATTTAAATTATTTATTGGCTCATTTAATATGTAAAAAATTAAGACTAAAAATAAAAATAAAAATAATTTTAAAGATAAAAACATAATTTAGTATTTTTATTTTAATACTTAATAAATAATAAGTAAATAAAAATTATAAAAATAAAAGAAACTATATATATATATATAAATCTTTTTTTTTTAATTATTTTTCTTAGTCGTATCAAACGGTTCCTATCCTTTTTCCTCCCCCACTAATTCTCATGGATTTTGAAGTTATAAAAGTCAACACACACGTGCGTGTTTAGCTGCGCGTGTTTCTATGTTTTGACTAGAAACAACAAATTAAGATGTGCTTGTTTCTATGTTTTTAAAATTTAAAATTATATTTTTTAAAAAATAATAATTTATTATTTATTTATAAACGTAATTTTAAAATAAATTTTTAAATACGTACTTATTATTTTTACATAAAAAAAATTTACAAATATAATTTTTTAATTCTTTTACGCACGGCCAAACACGCACGTAAGTTAGTATCTCCGGTTCCCAAAAGCGAAGCCATCTTTAATGGAATCCGATTCTTTATTATGCTAAAAGCTAAAGGCTTACAATGGGAATTCGACAACAGTAAAGCCACTGGGAATGGAAAATTCCATATTACAGCAACCATCTTCTTCAATACAACGATGGTCGATAATATAATATCAAGCTTACGGGAAACAAATTCTTTATGGAGGGTTTGAATGTCGATACCGATGATATTTTAATGATGATTAAACTCTAAACTGAATTATACATTATAATAGCCGCCTTATCATTTTATTTCAGATTAAGGTCCGAAAAACACCATGTAATTTTTGCACAGTTATACTGAACACTGAATAATTTTTTTAATCAAACTATTCAGTACTTCTTAATCCTATAATAAATGTACTTCTGCCTTTTTATTCAATTAAAAAAAAGTTGTCTCCCTACATTAAATTATTTATTTTTGTTCTGTTTTTCATTTATTAGACAAATGAATTTCAACAACCTCTTTTTAATAAAAATATGAATAAATCATAGAGTTTTTAAATTTTTTAAAATGATATACTTATTGTGTTACTATATATTGCCATTTCATACGTGTTTTATTATTGTTATAATACCGTTTTCATGTGTATTATTCTTAAACATTATAATAGTGCATTTTAATATCAAATACTAAAATTTCAAGAGTTTGTTTTATAAGTCTCTAATCTTAACGTGGATGATTTACAATTAACTGAATTTTAAAAAATGAATTGATTGTGAAGCTAACAAATTAACTGATACACTAACAAAGACGCTAAGGAGAATTGGCCAAGAATAAAAGAAAAGTAGCTAACTAGTAAAAAAACATAGTTTAAAAAAATCGAATCAAATTGGTTGGTCTGACCTAATTGGTTAGTTGATCAAATTGATAATTTGATAAATTGACAGTGCTTTCAATTTAATTGATTTTGAGAACTGATTAGGCTAAAAAAAACTAACTAAATCGATTAAAAATTAATTTTTTTGTCTAAATCAAAATTTTAACATTTTAGAATAAATATTTATGTCATTTACTAAACTTTACAAAACATCTTTCATATAGATTTGTTATTATATATAAAATATTTAAACTAATTTTTGTATTTTAAATTATTTATATTTATTTTAAATATTATTTTATAATATATTTACTAATTTGATTATAAAATATTATATATATACACACACATATTTATTATATATATATATATATTAAAAATGGTCCAATTATAATTGAATTATGATTAAAATATTGAACAGTGAATTGTTTCTTATTTCGATTTAATTATTGATCTAGTTTTTAATATTTTTATAAAAGATAACATAAAAAACATTTAAGCAAAAAATATAAATTTCCGTTTCATTTTGAGATATTTATAAATATCACCATTAATTTATAAAATTGAAAAATAATTTCCTTAAAATTTAACTTTTATCCTTTATGACCATTATGTTTATTTTTTATTAATAAATACATTACCCCAAACTTTATTTGTTACATGATATATTCTCATTTGTTTGAGAATAATATAAACAAAAATAATAAAATATTTTAACTTTTCATGCTTATTTTCATTGAGTTTTGTTAAAATTATATAATATTTTTTATTTTTTAAATATATAGCTCATTTTATAAAACTAAAAGTTGTACTAAACTTTAGTTTCATATAAATTTTTTACTAAATATCCTCCATTTTAACCTAAATACATATTAGATTTTTCTTTTGTAAGAATTAGGGGTCATGCTATTTAATAACCTAAATACCTTTATTTTCATCATTGTTATTCATTGAGTTATATTTAAATATGTATAAAATGAAAAATAAAGTATATTTTATTCTCATTAATTTTTGCAAAATTTTAAACTGATTATTATTCGTCAACCAAAAATTAGTATAGCACATGACTTTCATATAAAGAAATGACAATTTTAAAATTCTTCTCTTTTCTTTTTTTGTTATAATGCAAATTGGCAAACTAAATCAAAATTGTCAATTATGTAGGACTTTTTCATATATTTGTTCATACTTGATTTATGAGTGAATTATTCTCTTAAGGTTAGTCTTAGTTATAATTTGACTCTGAATAATAAATTTCTTTATCACTAAATCTATTCTATTTGAAAGAGAGCATTTTGGTAAAACAAAAAAATGTTTTGATTAATAGATAGTATTTTAGTAAAAAATTTAAATATATTAAAATATAGTATAATTTTTAATTTAAAAAGTAAGTATATATTTTAAAAATATAAAAAATACCTCATAATTTCAATAAAAGTTAAGGGAGGAATGTAATTTACTCTTTAATTTAGTATGCTTTTATCAAATAAGATTTTAAATGGCAGTTTACAACAACTTTTTTCACATTTATTATATAACAGATTTCGAACAGGTGATCCTCATGGTGGCTTTTTTAAAAAAATAATTATTTTTATTTAATTTCCTTTGAAATAGTATTTTTATCTCACAACTAACTAAAAAATAAATATAAATACTATTAATTTGTGTGCCTTTCAAAATTGTTGGAATGATTAATAATATAATTAATTCAAATTTTCAATTAAATAAATTAATAAAAATTTTTAATTCTAAATATTCATATTAATTGAATAAATATATAAAAATATTATAATGGTTTTTGTCATTTTTTCAATCAATTAAAATTATTGGTATCTAGCTTTTTTTTTTCAACTCTTGTAACTTTTCTTTGGGAGGGCACAACAAATTATAATAAGCCTTAGTATCTTCTGAAATGAAATAATAATAATAATAATTATTATTATTATTATCATCAACAAAAAATAATAATAATAATATTTTCCGAACATCCCTTGAAAAAAAAAGGCATATCCGAGGAGAGATCAAATAAGATGCCAAAAAATGCCGTTACGAGAAAGTGCCACGTGGGACACTACATGGCAACCAGGCATCGCATCTTGGAGCGCCCCAGAAGCCACTATCGCCTATGGAGGTCCTTCTTCGCCACCATCCTCGTCATCCTCCTCTTCTCCTCCCTTCCCCTTCATCATCGTCACCGTAATATCGCACCGTGCTTATCCCTCTCCCTCTTCTCTTTCATTCTTTTTTATTTCTTTCCAACTCTCTGCCAGATCAGCAGCTTAGAACCCCACTACCCCAATCTCAAAACCATCAGCTATAGTGTGAAAATTAGGGAGCAGAGGTGCGAATGTTCACGAAAGTGATGAAATAGATTTCCTTCGGGGGTTATCTTTTTGCTTGGGGACTTTTGAATTTAGGTCTCCGGGTATCATCGAATTTGGCAGTTCAGGTACCGGCTAATATGCTTCCCCGTAGATTTGGATAATATCCTCGCCGAAATTTTATTCTGGATCTGTAGTTAGGGTTTGGATTTTTTTTTGGGGGTTTCATTCCCTTTAAATTTTTTATATTTTTTTGTCAGCATTCTTTGTCCCTATTCAGCTTGTGGTTGTTCTCGGGAAATGTGATGGCTTTTAACATCTTCCCCGACGTTCAAAATGGGAAATTTACATATCCGATATAGCCGAGCAATGGATCAGGGTAACACTTTCCGGTTCTAGTTCGTATTCATGAAACTGGCAAGTTATATGTTATGAGTTGTGCTCGTGTGTAATGAAGGAATTCAATGCTTAAGCAAGTCAGAATCAAATTGATCATCGACAGTTTTTGATGGATAGTCCTACTGCAATTCGACCTTCTACACACGGTTCTGGTTCTACACCGGGTTCGGCGCCTGCTTTCAATGATGATAGCCAGCGTGTTAAATTCTTATGTAGCTTTCTGGGAAATATAATGCCCCGTCCCCAAGATGGGAAACTTCGATATGTTGGTGGAGAGACGCGAATTGTGAGTGTTCCACGAGATATTGGTTATGAGGAGTTGATGAGTAAAATGAGGGAGCTATATGATGGGGCAGCAGTGTTGAAGTACCAGCAACCTGATGAGGATCTTGATGCCCTTGTCTCGGTTGTGAATGATGATGATGTGATTAACATGATGGAAGAGTATGACAAATTGGGTTCCAGTGATGGATTCACTAGGCTCAGGATTTTTTTATTTTCGCAATCTGAACAAGATGGTTCTTCACATTTCATCGATGCGGATGAGAGGGATACTGAGAGGAGGTATGTTGATGCATTGAATAATTTAAACGATGCTTCTGATTTTAGGAAGCAGCAACAACCTGAGTTTCCTATGCTTAGCTCGGTTGAGGATATACATATAGCTGATCAGTTTTTTAATCCAATCAGTGTGGATGGTGGCCTTCATAGCCAGAGAAGTGGTGAGGTGTCCATGACACATTTTAACTTGCATCATCCCACAATGCCTCACATTGGATCAGGGCAGCACCAGCAACCTATATCCCAGAGATATAGTGACATGGATGCACCATGGAGTCCTGCATATTACTCTCCTAGGCATCATGGTCACCATGACTCAAGATCAATGGTAGAATTTCCATCTTCTCCTTCTTCTACAAGGTATCAGATGCCGTTTGCAGATTTACCAGATAAGTGCATCGATAGAATGCCAGAAGAATATGCTCGGCCTCAGGTAAATCACCATCCTGTGTATGACAATCAACCACAATATTCTGACAACGTTGTGTGGTTTCCAACTGGAGCTGCATCTAGTGAGAAGTCAGGTTTTCCAGGCAATATTCTTCATGGCCCCCAAGTTCTTGATGGGAACTGTATTTGTGAGCACTGCCGGATAAGTTTTCAGAGAAGTCAATCACATTTTGAGCATCCTACTATTAGTAATGGACTTCCACCGGTTGCTAATCCATGTGCAGACTGCCACTCAAACAGGGATACTTTTATGATGAATGCTGATGCAAAGTTGCATCCTGTTGTTTATCCTAATGAGCCAAATAATGATCACAGATCTGCTTATAATGATACTCAAAATCATGAGAGAGGATGGGTTTTGCCGCATCAAACAAATAATCGGGTTGAGGAAGCAAGGGGCCATGTCTCTGGATCAGGAAGATTGAATGATCATTATGTTCTTGATGGTTCTGGCATAAATTTCTCTCTTGGGCATGGTAGTGCGGCTGATGGACATCATATGTCTTCGAATTATGTTCACCAAAGAGCTGGACCTGAATTGGGTCCTGAATTGTTTCACGATCAAGCTGTGGCTACTACGGCGCATTTACAAATTCCTCCTCTAGAAGAGCGCAGTGTGCGGTATGGGAACCCACCTCCTTATGGAGTTGATAGTCATTACCCTGTGACTCATGGACATGTACCTGGGCTTGCTTTCTGGAGAAATACTTCAGCTCCACTTCACATTGGACCATCTTATGAGGCATCTAGTCCACCACGGCAGGTAAATGGTGTGGTAAATGCAGGAATAAGGGGAGAGGGTAGTCCAAGAATTTACATTGGGCCAGATAGTCAAAATCCTTGGGTTGATTCCACACACAAAATGTCAGGTCATGATGGGCTAGCCATCCCAGAATTTTCCTATGCTCATTCTGTGAAATTCAATCCAAGGGCTCTTGGTCAAGAAAATCAATACCCAGTTATAGACGCCATTCATTCCCCACAGGACATGAATGTTGGCATTCGCTTGGAACAAGTGCAGCAACCAAAATTGTCTTTTACTGTGGCTCACAACAAAGATGTTTCAAAAAATGGTACTCATATGACTGAAGCAATGGGGTTGCTATCTCGAAGTTTGCATGGAGAAGAAAAAGAAGCAGAAAATGTGGACAAGGTTGAGAACTATAATGCTCAGAGTATATCTTTTTCTGAGCAAAATAAAATTGCTGAGAATGATAGTGAAGCTGCTGCTTCTGTTGAGTCTAAAAATTCAAAATCAAAACCTGTAGAAGAATGTGGTGATGTTGCAAAACTAGTTGATGGGGACCTACCTGCTCCTGAAGATTCCAAGCCTCTAGCTAACCAATTCAGTTTCTTGCCTGAGTTGATTGCTTCTGTAAAAAAGGCTGCATTGGAAGGAGCTGAAGAGGTGAAAGCTAGAGCTGAGGACCACACTATTTGTCAGATTCACAATTCAGCAACCAAAGATGACACAGCAAATGAAGGAGAGTCAACGGTGAGGATAGTGAATTTGTTTTCTTCTATTTAGAGATTATGTGGTAAAGGTTAATTTAAGCTGTCTCCTATTGTTTACCCATCTGCAATGTAGAATGCTCATGGTGATTTAGAAGCGGACTCTGATAATGACAATGTGGATACTTCTAAAATTGAACCTACGAAAGCTGAGGCAGAAGCTATTGCTAGAGGATTGCAGGTTTTTGTGCTATCTTACTTAAGTCTACTATGTTCTAATCTTGCGGAATTCTCTTGCAAGGTCTTTTTTGGCTTTCTCTTTCCCATATGACTTGTGTTTGATGATGGTATGCTGATTCCTTTTTCAGACAATTAAAAATGATGATTTGGAAGAGATTCGTGAACTAGGTTCTGGAACCTATGGGGCTGTTTATCATGGGAAATGGAAAGGTTCTGATGTAGCAATTAAGAGGATAAAAGCTAGCTGTTTTGCTGGAAGACCATCGGAAAGAGAAAGATTGGTAATATCTATATGCAGTACATTTTCCTTCCTTTTAAGTCTTTATTTGACAGATTAAAATCCATCATCTCATCTCTTCTCTTTTGTGTGCACGAAATGTTTGATCTCTGGCCCAGAAGCTCATTGATGTCATAAATGTTACCCTGTATTACGTAATGGGTCTTATCAACAGACAGAAATTTTGGTCCCCAAGAAATATTTGGATATGTTAGATATATAAAATATTGAATTAGTTTTGTGTTTGAAGAAATCAAATTGAGAAGGTGTTGTATTGGATAGCCCTTGGATAGCCCCATTAGAGAGGTTAGTGTCACTATGTTTATTCTATACAAACTCAGCTTGCTTTAAGTAGGATGAGATATCTGATTTTCCCTACGTATAAGAATGTTTAGAAAAAGGGAATGGTGTAACAAATATAAGTGTATGCAAGTAATATTATTTATATTGCAACAATTATTTGAGTCAGCCCTTTATAGGATTTCTCTTCTGTTGCTGTCCCAGATTGCGGATTTCTGGAAAGAGGCATTGATACTAAGTTCATTACATCACCCAAATGTTGTGTCCTTCTACGGTATTGTCCGTGATGGCCCTGATGGTTCTTTGGCAACTGTGACAGAATTCATGATTAATGGATCCCTGAAACAGTTCTTGCATAAGAAAGATAGGTAATTCAATAATGAGCTCATGCTTCATCAATCTTTTAACATGCTTGCCAGCACAGGAAAGTGTGCCATATCTGAAAATTATTATCTATTAGTTACATAATATTTATGTCCTTTATGTCTGAGTAATTCAACAGAACTATAGATCGTCGTAAGAGGCTCATTATAGCTATGGATGCGGCATTTGGGATGGAATATTTGCATGGAAAGAACATTGTGCATTTTGATTTGAAATGTGAGAATCTATTAGTCAATATGAGAGATCCGCAGCGGCCTGTCTGCAAGGTAACCATGACTTAGATCAAATTTATTCCACAATTCAACTTTTAGGTAGTTCATATTGAAATCTTTTCGAAATTTTCCTGTTGTCATGAAGTAGCTGGCTTTAATTGTGCTTGGACAACTACTTTTTTCTTTTGAAGAAACTTGCTTTGGAGATTGACATGATGTTCACATATTTTTCAGATTGGTGATTTGGGTTTATCAAAGGTAAAACAGCACACTCTAGTATCAGGAGGAGTGCGGGGAACTCTGCCATGGATGGCACCTGAACTCCTAAGTGGGAAAAGCAATATGGTGTCAGAGAAGGTATTGCTGGCATGGGTGTTTGCCTGCGCATTGTTATATTTGTTTCATCCTTTCTGATGATATTTTTTGGGTCTATCCTTGCCTGTGCTGTAGATTGATGTTTATTCATTCGGGATTGTCATGTGGGAATTGCTCACTGGGGATGAACCCTATGCTGATATGCATTGTGCTTCAATAATAGGTGAGCACCAAGTAACAACCAAAGTGCTTGTGCTAGTTGTTTGTTACATACTATGCTCTCATTTTGATTTTCGAACTGTTTCTCTAACATTATAATATCAGTTTGTAGTCCTTGTTAAAAATGTGCTATTAATATTGATTATCTTCCATGGTGCCTGCTATAATATTTATTTGGTGTGCCTTGCATCATACCTGATCTCTCATGTTTCTCAAGCTGTCAGTCTGGATTTTATTTAGTTTCCAGACTTCCAGTTAGTTAGTCTGTTGGTCATAGAGGATTTAGAAGTTGTTCCATTATAATGCAAGGAATTTTGTAATAACAAGATTTGTAGAGTGGTAGCAGTTTCTCATTTAGATTTCTGATTATGTTCACAAATTCCATCTTGTTTGATTTGCAGAAGATATAGCTTTTATATTCAGTGCGATATTGTGGGTAATTAAGATTTAATTAAGATAGTATCTATGTGTTGATATTCTTTAGGTAGTACCTAAAGCTAGATTGCATTGGAAATGGGAATAGCACTGTATCTCGTAGCCTATCTCTTAGTTTCTACCTTGTTGGTATGCATGAGCTTCCCAATCTAGTGACAGTAAAGCTGGAAAGGAAGAGAGGTATAAGTAGAAATGTGGCTCCCATGTTTAGTAGGGAGATGTTAGGCTTGAAGTATACCAATACTTTAACGAACAAAATCATGCATTATTGGCATAAACAGAAGTTATTGAATTTTTTATGTTATTGGCATAAATAGAAGTTATTGTATTTTTTATGTTATATTGGTAATTTTAATGGTCCATTAATGAGCCCTGATATTTTGCTTGAGCTGCATTCAATATTCATGTAATTCTTATGTAACTATGGAATTGGCTTTTCAAAACTGGAATGGATTGGACCGGCTTGTATAAAATTTATACGTGTGTATATCTACTACAAAGGTGCAGGTAATAGGTGGACCAAAGTATGAATTGAACTTGCCCTTCTGATGGACGAGAAGATCATGGTTGATTACCTTTTAATACTTATATAAGATGTTTTCATCTTTGCACGTGTCGTGCTCCAAATGCTTTATGTTTATTCTGGCGTTTGGAAATCTGGCCTACATATATTGTCTTTCTTCTGCAGGAGGTATTGTGAACAACACATTGCGTCCCCAGATCCCAACATGGTGTGATCCTGAGTGGAAGTCTCTAATGGAAAGTTGTTGGGCTTCTGATCCGGCAGAGAGGCCATCGTTCTCAGAAATCTCAAAGAAGCTGAGGAGTATGGCTGCGCCAATGAATGTGAAATAGTGTCAGTTGATCTTGAAACAGTAGCTCTTCATGCATTGTACGTAGCCTGGAATTGATGAAGAAGGATACGGTGAAGCATGGTTCTATCAATTCAAGGCACCTACTAGCTTAGCTTTGAAAAAAGGAAAAACCAACCCAAAAAAAAAAAAAAGGTTATGAGGGAGAGGGGGAGGGGTAAGGGGTAGGGGGAAGGTTTAACATGTGCATTGGCTCTTGGAGCTGTAGAAATAAAGGTCATTTTAGGACGACCTGCTTCTTTTTATGTTCAATATGGAGCATACAATTGTAATGAAGTTTTCACCTAACCAAAATTTGAATGCCTTTATGGCTTTCTTCTGTTAAATGGAACACTATCGCTCCCTCTCTGGATATGAATGGACATAATCTCATAATTGCTCCTTCATCTGCCTTCCTGGATCATTTTGCAGTTTGTATATACATTTGTGCATGGGAAGAAAAACACTTGTACTATATAGATTGAGAGGTTTCTGATAAAGTATTACCATATTGGGATTGATCGGCCGTGGAGAAAAAGTTCATTCCAAGTAAGTTGTTCTAGTTATAAAGCAATAATGGCATCATTAGCAAGGATTGAATTTAAAATATTTAGTAAACTATGTTTAATCCTATATCAATTGAGTCAATCCATCTAGACTTCGATTACATGATGTTGTGGATGAAGGGCAAACTCACAAATTCAACACCCCGCTGACTTTATCATTAAATTAATGTCTAACCGACCGATCCGTACAATTAAAACTTACCCAAGTTTATGAAAGAAGTTATCCAATTGCTTGGCACTACCCACTCTCTACGCGAAGAAAATCCACAAGGTCAAATTCTGTGACACTATCATCATCTACTCCTTTGGGGCCTCTCGAGTCTTGAACAACTGCAACCTCGTACCTAACGCACGACTAGACTTTCTGTATTTAAGTCGAAGGAGGCTTGCGCCAGTTGACTTCCTACATTTGTCTAGAGTCACCAATAGCATTTACATAAGTTGGAATTAAAAATGTTTACATAAATAACTAATACTACATAGTCGCAACATCTATAAATATACAGTGTGTTTTGGAAGTCACTTTTATTAACATAATAGGTGTTCAGTAATCAAGAATTATAAAACCCAACTATAATATCTTTTTATTTTCAAAATTGACATGCAAATAAGAAATGGCATATGGTCATTTTGTTTTGTCCAATCTGTATATATATATATATATATATATATGGTGTAGAAGAAACTTTTCTTCCAAATATTATCTTAAGTCAAATTGTTATTGATTTATTGTTCATAGGCCAAATTGCCTGGGGCTTCGTGCTCTTTTTTTATTATCTTTTTTGAAAAAAAAAATCTTCCCCTGCACTTATCGGGTTCCATGCATTTAAGGGGGGCCACTGATCTAGTTATTTAATAAGTTTAAAATCCATCCCTTTTCGATTAATTAAAAGAAAAAAATTATACACAGTTTTATAATCTGTATTTTCAGATTTTTTTTAATAAAATGTAACAAGTATATAATTTTTTATAATAAGTCCATAATTTCTATAGACAATTTTATAATGTTAACAATTCAACATTACATAATTGGGTTTGTAAATTTTTTTTGTTACATATGTTATAATTTTATTGAAAAATTTAAGAACAGAAATATAAAGAACTTCTCTTAGATTTAATTATTAATGATAAACTGGGAGGACTATGAGAACTGAAATCTTGAAAATTAAGTTGAAATATCCAGCATCAAGTTATTGAGGTATCTTTAAAGCGTCAATAATTTTGTGCATTGTTAAAAAATTCGGATGTGATTTAGGTCAAATTCTTGGATGCTCAATTATATGGGTTCGTTACCAGTCTTGTTTAAAAAGTAATTAATGAAAAGGTTTGACATTTGACATTAATTAATTTGCTGTGTGACCTTAAGAGAAAGTAAAGATCAATTTGAGTTCAGTTTATAGCATCTATTGGCATTACTTTCATCACAAAGTGAATGAATAGTGATAGTAACAGCTTGATTGTCTTTTATTTATCACTAGCACGTATTAGTTGGACTGATGCAATTAGTCATTAGAGTGTTGTTGAAGAATATGTTAGCATATATCGATGGCATTCAATTATACTAATCTACCAGTAGCATCTTTTCAACCCTACTGGCGACATAAACAAGAGTACGACGATCTTTCTGCGAAATCTCCGGCTTTTTTATATTAAAACAACTTTTTATCGATGTTTATCTTAATTCTTTTTAAATAATAAATCAACAGGAGTGGCATGGCAGCAAATTGAACATGGATTAACGCAAAACCTTGTCATTGTACAAAGAGTAATAGACAGTATTGAAATAACCAATTCCTCATAAGATTAGATTTAACTAGGTTTTTTTTTTTATATCTTTGTTATCTGTTTCTTAATAAAAATATGATGTGTAAAAAAAAATTTAGAAGTCCAATCATGTATTGATGAATTATAAAAATTATACATTTATTTACAAAAATTTATACACTGTCATGCTATTAATCATTAGAGAATTTAATAATAAATATATAAAAATTATCTCTAAGTTTTCTCTTTTCTATAAAAAGCTTGCACAGAATAAATCTTGAATGTATTAAAAAGAAGTATATATATCCTCAAAATCGTCATATCCTGAGAATGACTTTATTTTTCCACGAAGCTCTTCAATAACTCTAATTGTAATATTAAATTTGGGTTTTACTCCTCCAAAAAGCATTACATGAGTAAAATTTTGAAGCTAACATGAAGAGTGTATCCTTAAGATTATCTTGAGAGAAAATATAGCATTGACGAAGCCCAATATAACTTGACCATAATACCAACGAAATATAAAAGCTCTCAAACTACCCTAGATTAAAGCCACTGATGGTTGTCTATAGCGATAATTAAGAGGTGTGAACAGTTTAGCAAGTGGCTTAGATTGACGTACCAAAAAAATTACCTTAGATTAGGTAACTAATTTACTTTCTCTTATTGTTATATTCTTCTTTTTGATATTATTACAGAGCTAGGAGTGAGCATCGGTTAGGTTTGATACAAAAATAAACCTAATCGACCAAGATTTAAGGTGAAAAAATCATCACCAGTCACCAAATGTGATTTATAGCAATCCAAACGTCTCAAGTTTGTTTGGATTCAGACAAGCTATGCCACAAAAACATTGTTTCTTTTTATGTTTTTAACATTACATACTTCTAGAACCCTAAACCCGATACAAACTTGATTTCTACATAAAATCCACTTGGGTGAACTCATTAACCTCTTGAACCCATGCAAAATCATTAACTTTTATTAGGTTCAATCAAGTTGAAACAAGTTTGACGAATGATGGGCACTCCTATAGTTACACCACCCATGCACATGTTTTGGTTTATGGCCATGTAGTTCAATCCTTATCTTCATATGAAGACAGCGTTCACCAACTCTATATTAAAATTGGGTGGGTCCAATTGATGATGAAATATTGCACTGTTTCCCTCCCCCGTTTTATTCGTTTTTTTATTGGAGAAGAAAATGGAAATATGCAGTGTCAATGCAAAGATTCTTGGTCAGGAGAAAGACAAGCAGAAGCATGTGCTTTCTTCGTCTTAAAGATCTGAGTCTCTATTTGATGAGAAGGATATTAATTTATGTTTATAATGTGGAAAGTTGAGAGTACTTTCTGAAAATTTGATTGTTTGCCCTTGTTACATTTGTATGTGGGGTACAGTTCTAGACATCTTCCTTTCGCTCCTACTTAATTAATTAAAAATTGCCCCAGGTTAATTATTAAAATGGGAAACCAAACCAAGGTCAATGAGTGGTGCTTCTTCTCAAAAATTTTGAATGACGAAGGCCTCTATTTTAGGATTTTGCTTTATTTTCTTGTTTGCCTTTTTCATTTTTGCTTTTAGTATTCTTATAGCATAAGCATTTCCTGTTAAAAGATCACTTCAAAACAAAAAATTTGCTAACAAAAATTGAACTCCTAAATCACTTAACAATGAAAACTGTAACATTATGTCAATGATGAGGCTAATTCAAATTAAGTTTAAACATTTAATTTAAAAAAAAAAACTTGGGATAGTGTTGGAGAGTTTACATTGAAATTCCACTCAATTAAATTATTCGAGAACATTTAGCCAAAATAAGAGGAATTGACTAATTCCTTTTAATTCTTATTCTATGAGTCGATAGTGCAAATAAAACACCATTCTCTAAATATAGGTTTTCCTAGATTCTAAACAAAACTAAGCCTAAATAAAGAAAGGCCTCACACATGATAATTGGAATAGACAATAGTTGCAACTAGGATGTTCTTGTAATTGATGTAAATTGTGTGTACAAACTTAAACCAAAAGGAATGACAATAGAAAACTTTAAAAATAACTTGATTACAACTGGATTGAATGATTGATATATAAATAAATTGCACAAAGCTATAAATTAAATGAAGCATAATCTAATTATAGAAAGTATTGAATATCAAATTGATTAGAAGAAAAAAAACTTTTAGCAGCAACTTTTGTTATTGTTAAAAGTTCAAAAATCACCACAAAAAATTTTTAGTGACAACATATTGTCATTGCTAGGTCATAACTAATACTACTAATAAAAGATACACAGTGGTGACAAAAGTCACCCCGCTTTTAGCTCCAATTTTTTTTATTTCTTAAAAAAATACTTAAAATATTTAGTGTCAATTTATGGTCACCATTGAAAGTGATTTTTGGTGTAACATTAGATAGTTGACACTAAAAACATTTTTCGTTGTCTGCAAAAAGTTTGGCTCCAAATTTTTTGTTTATCACAAGAAAAAATAATTTAAAAAATTTAACAGTGACTTATAATTAGTATTAAAAGTTATTTTTATAACAACTTTTTTTAAATGGTTATTAAAAGATATTTTGTGAAAATATTTTTGTCATTATAAAAAACTTTTAGTGTTAATTTTTATTGTGTCGTGGCAAAAATTTTAACAAAATGAGAAAAAAAATTTAGTGGTGACTTTTAGCAGTAGGCTAAAAAAGTCACTATTAAAAGTATACTTTTAACAACAATTTTTTTTAATTATCATTAAAATTATTACTAAAAATCTAATTTTTTTTATAGTATAATTCTTTGAGAGATTTCTGTGTGTCCTTCATCTTTGTCTTCTACATTGTATTATAGTTTCTCTGGCAATTGGTGACTGCCCCACGCCTAGCCACTGCTCACTTGTCATGTTTTTGGTTGTTTTATGGGCATTTTGTAGCAATCGTGTTATACCTATTGCCGAGGATCCCATATATCCTGATTTCTTGCTTCTGTTATTAGGGTTTCCAGCTAATTGAGTTCTTGGCATTATCAACTAGCATTCTTTCTTGGTTGTCATTTCCCGTTTGTCATTTTTTCTCAACTGCCATTTGCAGTTGCAATGTTATCGACATTGATTTTTAAGCTTTTGTTAGGGGGGATGCAAGATTCATAGGTGAAAAGTGGTATCTTCTGGGCTCTAGCCAGACATAGACTTTTTGCCGTATCAATTTGAGATTATTCTTATTATCATGTGTCTTCTTGAATTGAATTCAAATGTCAAGAATGAGCTGAGCTATAAAAACTTGATTCTAATGGGCGGGTTACAAAGCACAATTGAGTCAAAAGACCATAAACTTTCGTACAAGAAATATCAATTTTTTTAAAAAAAATTATATCTAAGTTGTATATATTTAATATCCTAGAGTAGTTGGATATTCACATAAACATTACCCGCACAGCCACTTCTTCCATTTAGTTAAATAAGGTGTGCTACTCTACGCATAAGACACGGTGCATGAATTTACTTAAATATCTAGTAACAAAGAACTGTTAACAGGAATTTAATTAGCTCAATCTTGTCAAATCAAATAAACAATATATTATTATGTGTGCAAAAGATCTTAAGTTAAAACTTTGTGATGGTGTGCGTGTGTCTATATATATATAGAGAGAGAGAGAGAGATTTTTAATTCATGACAAATAGATATTTTTTAATTTGGTCCTCCATAGATTTTTTTTAATGCAATTTCTCATTATTAAAATATTTGTAATTTTATCCTCCCATTTCATCTATATCTAAAATTCAATGTCAAATGGAAGATTTTGCTAATTGGAATGCCATTTGTACTGTTGATTCACGTTTTAGATTTGGTATTTAAGTCAATAGATTGTTCGATTTAACATCAAATTTTAAATGGGAGATAGAATTAAAAAAACAACATTACAAATATTTTGATAGTTTAGGGAACTAATTGAAATAAATACTTTTTTTGAAATGACCAAATTAAAAGTTCATATATATGTTAGGTACCATAATAAGAATTTTCCTCAATTAAAAATGAAATGATATGATCTCATTGATGAGAAAAGAAAAAGTACAACGCATTTACTCTTTGCATATGTGCAGTTAAAATGATCACAAAGCACCATTTTTTTTCTTGGTGAATGTATTTTGCCTAATTTTGGTCAGGGTATGTAATAACAACACTATATTAAATTATATGTTAGCTTGTGCGGTATATATTTTCCTTTAATACAAGCAAAAATATAATAACTGGGATCGCTTGAAACACAATGGAAGACCTAGGAGGATATGACGATCTAGCTAAGAAAAATGAGGCGCCTTTTGATCCAGGTACTTGATTCGAATATATTAAACTAATGGACCTGCAAAGAATTAAAGCAGTATATTCCTTTATGGAAAAGAGAAGAAATTCTTGTCCATTTGCATCCATATTTAAAAGATGGACCGAACTAATCCAAAAAGGAAAACAAAATATAGAATTAATAATGAATAGCTACAGAGTTGATGAGGTGTAAGACTTTTTTAATTTGTCCTTTTGAGAATCACATCGACCATTCTTCCTTATAAATGGTGGTCATCCTTCTTCGTAGTTTCCCGACAATCTCAGGGAAAGAGTCCTTCTCTGCAACAAAGGATCACAGAGAGAGAGAGAGAGAGAGAGAGAGAGAGAGAGAGACTTAAGAAGGAAACAACATTAATTAACACAGAGATATCATGGGTCGAGCTCCATGCTGCGACAAAGCCAACGTGAAGAGAGGACCTTGGTCTCCCGAAGAGGATGCTATCCTCAAAGCCTATATTGACAAATATGGAACTGGAGGCAACTGGATTGCTCTTCCTCAGAAAATTGGTACGTACACCTTATTAATTACAGTACTCACTCACTAATCTCCCTTGTTTAGCTTTGGAAAAGTTCAAGTTGAGCATAAATTACTATATAGGTGATGGAAGATACATGTTCTATCAATTTAGTTAGTCCTTCAAAACAGTTATCATCGTTTGACTCTAGCTAAAATTTTTAAATACCTATTTGACATGGATCTTACTATATACTAAATTGATGATTAAGAGAGCTCACCACAAGATCATATTGATGAGATTCTTAAAACTAAATTGATGGAACATACATCGATCTTTCAGCAATCTAATTACTAGCAGTTTGCTTATTCTAATATTATGTATGGCAGATATCTCTAATTAATCTTCGGTTAATTAATGTAATCTTCTGATATGGGTACAATAATTCACAGGGCTGAAGAGGTGTGGGAAAAGTTGCAGACTAAGATGGTTAAATTACCTGAGGCCTAATATCAAGCATGGTGGATTTACCGAAGAAGAAGACAACATCATCAGCAGCCTCTACATTAGCATTGGCAGCAGGTAGCTCCTTCTCTCTCTTCTTCCCCTCCTCACAAAATTTTCCATCTCTATCTACCACTTTGTGCTGTAATTTATCAACATATTCGTTTGTCTCTCATCTTTGTCATCAGAATCTCTGTTTCTTTAATGTACCTGTTCAATACACGAACATATAATTTTTCAAGTATGTAAAAATCTATATATAAAAAATTTGAGTATGAAATATACGTAAGAAAATTAGAATTTTTATGTTATTATAAGACATATACAAATCACATAAAGCATTTTAATTTAGTATCTAAAGAATTATTTGTCTTTTAATTTAGTCCTTAAAAAATAAAACATTTCAATTTAATTTTTCAAACATCTTTTTTAATCAGAATGATTTCTCCAAAAAGAATTTGTGGGCTCTCTATGGAAAAATGGTATCAATTTGGAGAGTTGAAGATACTTGGACAAGTTTATATCATTGGCGGGGTAAAATTCTATTTTTGCCTATAAAGAAGTCATTTTAAGCAAATATTTAAAAAAACTAAATTAAGAAGTTTTATTGTGAGAGGACCGATTTGAAAAAAGAGTTATCTTCTAAAAACTAGATTAAAAAAATTTATCTTTAAGAGACTAAGTTAAAAAATAAATAAATTTTCACAAACTAAGTCATTTCATCCACCAAACACCTTGCGTGTTTTTTATTGATAGAAACTGAACCCTTTCATCTTCATGATCTATGTGTAGGTGGTCCATTATTGCAGCTCAGCTGCCTGGAAGAACAGACAATGACATCAAGAACTATTGGAACACAAGATTGAAGAAGAAACTACTGGGGAGGCGCAAAAAAGGAAACATAGATCAGGAGAACTCAAATAACTCAGATCATACCCTAAGCAACTCGGCTCTCGAAAGGCTTCAACTTCACATGCAACTTCAAAACCCTAATTTCTCTTTCTACAATAATCCTGCGCTGTGGCCCAAGTTGCATCCTTTCCAACAAAAAATGATCCACAACACCCTACAATCCTTGAACCATACCTCCAATTTTACAACCATAGCACAAAAATATAATGAATTTTACAAACCCGTTTCTGCTAATAATATTGACGCAGTTCAACCAGAAGCTGTAAGGATCAGCAGCCCAGAGAGCTTGGATCCAGTCATCGGTACCGGGACTAATCAGGTAGACATGAGTCGGGTTGAGTTTGATAGGGGAGTGGATCAGGTTTCTGCACTGCAAGCGGAGCTTGATAACATTCTCAACAGCAGTAACCGATCAAGAATGGGTGATTACGTGGCACAGCAGGAACAGCAGACAGCTGAATATGATTGCTTCGGAGAGATCATGAATGGTTCCTTAAAGGACAATTTGACCTGGTGGTCCAGTAATTTTGATGCCAAATTAGCATCCTCGAACTCTTGGGATTCAACTATTGCCACCATTCCTCAAATTCTTCAGCCAGATGAGGGGATTTTTCAAGATTATGAACTAGGTTATATTTTGTAGTCATAGAAGAGAAGACAAAAAATTCTTAGGTACGCTTCTTGCATCAAAGGTTATAGTACAAGGACTCAGTGAAGTTTATTGGGTATGTCAAGTGATGAAATGGATTGACATGCTCATTTTAATAAATTCATTGACTCCTTTTTACTTATCTTATATACAAGACGTGTATATAAGAATTTCTAATCAACATATCTCTCTCTGTCTTAGGGTAAATTGTTGTATATGGGTTATAAAATGAGGAATCAAGTAGACATATGTTGTTAAAAAAAAATGTTGATTACATAATAATGTAAATTAACGTTTCTATCTTGCAGAAACTCGAACTTGTTCTCTGGATACAAACTAAATGATGCTTGATATATATCACTTCTTTAAGCTTCATTAATCGTTACCATTACTTTCTTCCAAAAAAAATATACATATATAGTTTTTGTAAGTATTTATTATTAAATTTTCTAATAAAATTATAATATATATACGCAGGAATATATAGTTTTAGGAATTTATCATGCAATACTGTTCACATATTATAATTTTATTAAAAATTTAATAATAAATGTTTAAAAGGTTTTACTTTTAAGAGAGAGAGAGAGTGTGTGTGTATATATATATATATATAAAGCCAGCAGAGAGATTCTTGTGCACTAAAATTCACGTTTTATGACTGGCATTGATCGGAGTCTGTCCTTAAATTTTGTAATGCGATTTGGGCTCGTATAATTATAAGAGAAAATGGGAAAATTTTAGTTAATAATTTTAAATTACAAAAAATTGACAGTAAAATATTTTTTTAATAACTTCTTATAACTTAATTTTAAAAATTATAACTAAATTTTTTTAAAATTATAATCAACTTTTTTTAAAAAGCAATGTTTTCAAACTTTAATTCCTTATCTGAATTTTTTCTTCGCGTTATTGCTTAAGCTATCAGCGCTTTTGGTATGCGTAAATGAGTTGGGTGGGATAGGGTGACACAAATGGAATCTTATCAAAAGAATGTTTGGTATGCTAGCTACAACTTTTTAAGGAATTGAAGTTTACTCCGTCCGAAAGAGCCTGCAAGGCAAACCCAACCTCATTTGGAGAGAATGTGAAATTTCAACCGGGAAGGCCCACAAAATTTGACAATCCTGCCATCCAAATATATCAGCGTCCACTTTACTCATGCAGCCCGCGACCCAAATAGCGACTCAGAGCATTGTCGCGCAATCTATATAGCTCGTATGGTGCATAAAAAGTTAAAAATTAAAATTAAAATTAAAAAAATAATTATATACATAAAAAATATTTATAATATTTTTATTTTTAATAATTAAACAACAATTAATAAATAATATTAAATAATAATTATAGAGGCAAAAATAAAATTTCATCAAACTTTTCATTTCATTTTCCTTTTCCATTAGTAAACCAAACAAGCTAGTAATTCACTAGGATACAAGATATGAATACAGATGTGGAATACATTAATTTGTATAATTTGCAATAATACATTAATTTGATAAATAGTATAACACAAAACTATGAATATCTAATTTATATAATTTTTATATATTTAATAAATGAATAATTTAAAGAAAAATTTAATAACTACAATTACATAAGAAATGAATAATTTAAAAATGAAATTTCAAATTCATAATTCATAAATTTATAAATTTAATCATAATCAAACAAGTTCAAAAAAAATAACAATACAAAATATATAAATTATAATATTGCTAATCTAGTTCTTTTATCTTTCCTTTAGCATTCTCATGTGCTACAAATCTAGATAATTGAGTTTGTTGCATTACACAATTGCGAACTTGGAAAATACCAAAACTTATACTTCTTTTTTATCCACTAGAATGAAATATAATGCTTTGTTATTTGACTTTATTTTTATTTATATATTTTAAATTAATTATTATATTGTATATATTAACTTTTTTTATCTATTATATTTTATCTCATTCTTTTTTTTTTACTTTTCTTTTAATATATTTTTACAATCCTTCTTCCTTCTTAATTAATATATTCTTTCTTATTTTTACTTTTTTTTCCTATTTTCAAAGCATATTACTTATTTTGATTTTTAATAATATAAAAAGTAATATAATCATCATGATTAAAATAAAAAATTTTAAATAATAAATATTAAAATATAACTGTCATAATTAGATTAAAAGTAAGTTTATTTAAAATAAAGAATAAAGATAAAAATATAAAATAAATTTAGTTCTAGTATAAATGAACCCAATTATTTGTTATTAAAATATAAGCCTTTTGCTAAATTTTTTTTTTTTAAAAAAGCTTCCTAGCCAACGCATCCCTAGCAGGCACAAGGAGAGAGAAGAGATTATGCTAGTAAACTGAGAGGAATGCCCTGAAAAGCCCTTGTCGCCACCTCATCCTCATGTACAACTACAACCTGCAACCGCCAGTTTTTTACCTCCAATCCTTTCGAGTCCCCAACTTGAACGTCATTAAGAAGCCCAATGGTGTATACCTTGACGTCGACACAATTATGAGGATGGAAGTGGACAACGCAGATAGCAAAATTCGATGGTATTTCAGCGAGACAAGGTTTGGGATTTCGACAGATGATGGAAATGCAAATCTAGAGTGGAAGATGCTTCCAGGATTTACAAGTAAGGCAAGGGAGGTGACGATTCTGAAACGATTACTCCTCTGTAATGTTGCACTATTCCATTTCAATACTTTGTGGAAGCCATTTTGATATGCAAATGACCCACTATTAATGTTGTCCGTATCAGATCAGAGTTCGTCATTCTTGTTGCTAAATTAGGCAACACTGACCCAAAGACAAAGCAACTTCCATCCTTGTCTTTCTACAACTTCGTCCTCCACCAGTTCAAGATTGATGAAGAAGATGCATTTTCAAATGGTGGTCTTGGCCATTATGTTTTGTAGATTGATGCACAAAAGCTTCTTATGTATTAATCTCTTTGAGTCCAAGTTTGATTCCAATTTCAATTTCTATTGTTAGTTTAGTTTAAATTATACAATTTGAACTCTTAATTTCATTTATCTATCTAATATCTAATGAATTAATCCATATGTCTTAAGATTTAAAAAAAAATTATAATATCATTTTGTTGAAAAACTCTATATATAAAACATAAGAAGCATAATAATAATTTATTGATATTGATCTATTATTGCAGAAATTGTTTTCTTAAATCTTTCTTTTTGAATTGAAGAAAAGAATATTCTCTTTCTTTACTTTTTTTCTTTATAATGTTAAAACTTTTTTAATAGATATTTTCCTTTTTTAATGTAAACTTATATAGATAGGGAAAGGAAATATTTTCTTTGTTTTTAATATTACTTTTAATTATCTAATCTCCATGAGGTAATAATTGCTCTTATCCACTCCATATCCTATGATAAAATTGCTTCTTCATTCATTAGTAAATAATTAATTAAAATTAGCAATAATGACTTATTTATTTATTTAATTTACAATATCACTTATGCCACATAATTGGAAATATTTATTAACAAAATCACATTTAATTTATTTAAATAGATTTATTAATAACATCTTCCACCATTTAAAGTGACAAGGACGACTCCAATCATTGGTGCTGAACAAGTTTCTGATACTATTCCAGCTACTCTCCATCACCAGATGATCTACCGTCTGCAGAACCACTCTGTTGACCTTCACTTCCCGAACACCATTGATGATGTTCTTTATATGGTTTCTGACATACCTGACAATACCACCATCATTCAGATTCCTAAGCAGATTCCCCGAGAAGATCTGCTTCAACTAATACTTCTTAAATGGGTTACTAATTATGAAAAAGAGTTTCATGGTGGACAAAAGACCTTCCATACATTTGCTCATCCTGTTCTCGAAAAACTCTCTGATGGAACTGTCAAATCAATCTTCAAGAGACCTGGATCTGAAGAAGCTACCACCTCAGCCCCAAGATTAATGAATCATTCTATAATGATCACACCTGTGGTTACTCAAGAATAAAAGAAAGGTCTAATTCCCATCCATTGGTTTCATCCGATGGGTTTTATGCTTATGTTGGCAAAATCAATGGACACTTCCTTTGAGACTGTGATCCTTCTATGTGTGACCCTGATTATGGATGTAATGATTTTGAACATTGGGAAGGACCCGAAGATAATACTTGGAGACCTCGTGATTCTTATGCTTCTCCCTAGAAAAAACAATTATCCAAACCATGTTGAAAATCTGGCCACTGCTCTCACCGTAAGCCTAATAATAGTTCAGACGATGATGACCACCCACCAAAACTCAGATGGGTTGGTATCAAGTCTCCTAGACCCAATCCAGAATGCTTGTCTAACCTTCTTAAGGAATTAGGCTATGATAACCTTCTTCCTTCGCCACTACTAAAAATCGAGCCTATCATTCCCATATAAACACAATCTCAGCCTATTCCATGTATGATGTTTTTCTCTGCATCAAAAACCTATGATTTTGAATTTTCTGCTATGGAAAGAAGAACTAACCCTAAGATAAATGTTACTTACAAGCCGTATTCTGTTCCTATAGAAGTTTCACTCAACGGTGCCATGAGACCTGTCTCACAAGTTGAAGAAGTCCTCAACTGGTATACTCATAATGCTACAGTTCAAAACAAAGTTCTTCAAACTAATTGATTCTCACCTGGAGAATCTTTCTAGTCAAACAGCTCATACTAATTCCAGACTTGATGGACTGTCTTCTTAAATCCAAGAATTGTATGATTGCCTCCAAAAGTGGGTTTCTTCTCTGGATATAGAACTTAAGGGCTTTATCGCTCATGGATATATGGGACCAGCTTTTACACAGAAGGAACAAGAGTTTTGATAAGTAAAAACTCATATTGATCATATTGAAAAAGACATAGCTAGAGATCAATCTCGAAGCATATATGATTCTTATCCTTCTCCTTTTGTGTCTTCATATAATTCATATCCATCACCCTTGTATTCACCTTGCCCACAAGAAGTTGATTATTCCAAATATTTCAAAATAAACTATGAAGTTTTCAAAAAGAAAGAAGACTATCTTAGTCCAGCCCAACTTAGACAATTTCAACCTAGACAACCTTCAACCCAATCTCAACCTCTTTCACCTAAAAATATTCGTCCTCCTCAAAGACCACCTCATTTTCCTTCACACCAAAATGCTTCACCTTCCTGAACAAAATCTTTAGAACGCCCTCCTGTAAAACCTTTACAGATTCATACTCCACCTTCCTCGCCAAGGCATACTACGCCTCTTTCTCATCCTGATCTTCCTCCAAAAAACAAATAGCCTAAAATAGAATCAACTAAACCATTTGGGACAATCTCTTTATTATCTACTATCAACCCTTACCCTTCTGATTCAGATTCAAACTAATCACGTATTATTGGTCTTGAACCTCTCAGTTCTGATGAAAAAGATGAACCTGTTCGTCACCCAATGTCATGTATGGTGAATCCTACTCATATTGAAGAATATAATGAGTCAAACATTGAACATGATGATGACTATGCTGACCAACTATACCATACAACTTTCCCAGATCCTCCACAAGCCCAAGCTCATCCAACCACTGGACCATGGTTCACATTTGATGATATATCTCCTGATAAATAGAGAGACAAGTTGCATGAGTTTTCAGCCTAGATTGATCTTCAAATGACTCAACTAAGTGCTAACCTTTATGTAACCCTCATTGAATTCACCAACAGACTCACTAGTACTCTTCGAGAATAGTTCCAAAGTCTAGGAGAATATCGGCAACGATTTTATACCACAGCCAGCAGTGCTAATGACCTTCTTAGCCTTATTCACAAAGAATTCCTTAGTGATTTTCATCTTGTAGATAAGCAGAAGTGGTAAGAATACTTCTAAATGAAATGTTGCTCCTTAAAGAAAAAAGATCTTGATTTCCATTACAAAAGAATGGCAAAACGATACTATCTCCTCAATTAGTTCAATGATGTTAATCTCAGACATACATTCATTGCCTCTTTGCTAGAAGAGCTACAGCCAAAACTCTCAAGAGCCATCAAATCACTTAGATGAGATATGATTGACATCTCTCTTAGAGAAATTTACCAATTGACTTTGGCTACTCTTGCGAAACTATGTGAACATCATAAAATGTTTGATTCCATGATGGATGGAAAGCTTGCTTTGCAAAGGGTTTGTAAAAAGTCTTATCTCCAGATTAAATGCAAAGACAAGTCACAATGCTCTTACCCAACAAAGAAACGATCTCATTACAATCATGGTTATTCCAAACCTTTCAAGTCTCACACAAATTACAAAAAAAGGAAACCTAACAGACTAATTCGATTTTTTAGACAACGGCTCACGTAACATGGAAAACGAGACCGTTGTTACATTTATGGAAAAAAGGGACATTTTGCAAAAAATTGTCCTAATAAAACCCAGAAAGATCTTAAACTCCTTCAACAAGTTCAAGCCAGCATTCCTTTATCTGCTAATAATGACAGTGAAGAATATTTCTCAAAACAAGACGATGCTGATGCTAACATTGTTTTTACTCTTCCTAGCCTTTTCTTGTCAGATTCAGATTCCACTAATTCTGATCATTTTAGTTACTCTGACCATTACATTCACCCCAGTTACTCTGTCTAATTGTGCACTCTTGCTGAGCAGAAAGAACCTCCAATGCCTTATGTTCACATGCAGATTCTTCAGAGCAAGTATCATAAGTCTATCCCTATTATAGCCTATATGAATACTAGTGCCTCTAAAAGTCTCATAAATCCTGCAGTTCTCTCTCCACAGGCATGGACGACTTATTCTGAATACTTTACTGCAATTGATGGAAAAGTCTTTAAAGTTGATCTTATTACCAAGAAAAGAATTAGTATTAGGATCTTTTCCAATTGCATAGTCTGGACTAAAGCACTTGGAAGTAGTCTCCCAGATAAGGATATCTTAGTTGTTTTTAAAACCGAACCGGTCATTGAACCGGTGGAAGTACTAGTTCACAGTTCATTGGTCGAACTGGTAATAATTAAATATATTATTTTAAAAAATTTTATGTATTAAAATATTAATATAACAAATAAATATTAGTAAATTTTAAATATTTGATTACTAATTCAATATTTCTTAAGATATTATAAAAATTAATGTTTAATTTAAAATAAAAATTATCTATGATTAAAAGTTAAGAATATTTAATATTAAGTTTTTAGAATTCCTAAATTATATTAAGATTTTACTTATTATTAAAAAATAAAATAATAAATAATAATTTTAGCTAAGTACCTTGATATTTGAGAGAAATGTCATTAGGAAATTGAACATAATAGAAAGCAAGTATAAAAAATAATTAATTATACATATTTTATTTTTCTTATATTCTCTTTTTTTAAAAAAAAATCATATTTCAAGTCCCTCATCTTTCTTATTACCTTTTATTTTTAATTTGTTAAATTTATTTAAGATAAATTATTCTGTTATATAAGAAAAAATTAAAAAGAAAAAAGAAAATTGCTTCAAACCGATTTTTTGGTCTAGTTTTCACCGATTTTCACCGGTTCTTAATCGGTTTGACCGGTTCTTGACCGGTTCTTTGTTTGGCCGCTTTTCAACCTCAACCGAACCCGACCAGGGACCGATTCCCGATTGAACCGGCCAGTCCGGTCTAGTTTTGAGAATCATGGTTGGAATGGACATCTACTGTCAAGCAAAAAAACTTCAAATCCTTCCTCAAGAAATCTAATATAAACATCAGTTCAAGCCTTACACCACCATTTCAAAGGTTTTTGAACTGTCTAATGTTCCTGCTGGATATGAAGATATTCGGGATTAATTTATGCCTTATTGCTCGGAGTCTCATGATCAGTTCTCCCATCTTTCTTCTCTGTGGAAAAATAAAAATTTTTTCATCCAACTTCCTTTTAAAAGAAATAAGGATATCAATCCTACCAAGACAACTCACCCTGGCATGAATCCTGATGATCTACAACTTGCAGAATCGAATGTGCAACCCTTCTACAGCAATGACTTATTAAACCTACAAAATTTGATTGGGCATACCAAGCATTCTATGTGGATAAACGCGCAGAGTAGAAACATAGAAAAAAGAGACTAGTCATTGACTACAAGCCTCTCAACATGTTTCTTCAAGATAATAAATTCTCATTACCAAAGATCAGTTCTCAACTCACACTACTTAAAGATGCTAGGATCTTCTCTAAGTTTGATCTTAAGGCAAGCTTTTGGCAACTTGGAATTGACCCAGCTGAAAGGTACAAAACAGCCTTCTGTATACTCAATGCTCAATATCAATGGACTGTTATGCCATTTGGATTGAAGGTTGCTCCATCTCTATTCCAAAAAGCCATGACAAAAATCCTTGAACCCCTTCTCCATAGTATCCTGGTTTACATTGATGATATCTTGCTCTTTTCAAACAATGAAACTGATCACAAACAACTTCTACAACAATTTTTGGGCCTTGTTCAAAAGCATGGGTTAATGCTTTCTTAAAAAAAAATTAATTGGGCCAAGCCCAAATAGAATTTCTCGAAATGCATATTTCTAATAGACATTATCAGCCTAGACCTCACATCGCCCAAGAGTTACTTACTTTTTCGGATAAAAATCTTTCTGTTAAAGAAATTCAACAATTTCTCGGGGTAATCAATTTTATCAGAGACTTCATTCCGAAAATATCTAATCATACAAGCTAACTGTCCAAACTTCTCAGAAAACACCCCCTCCTTGGGGACCTACCCAGACTGCTGCAGTGAGACACCTCAAACAAGTCTCTCAAGTACCTTTACTTTTAAAGATTCCTGATAAGGGTAAAAGGATCCTCCAAATAGACGTCAGTGAAAACTTTTGGGGCACTGTTATAATTGAAAAGATTGACAAACAGACATATTACTGTGGCCATGTTAGCGGACAATTCAAAGACTCTAAAAAACATTATCATGCAATCTACAAAGAAATTCTTGCTGTCAAAAGAGGGATCAAGAAGTTCAGTTTCCACTTATGCTCATATGATTTCATTGTTCAAATGGATAACTCTTCCTTCCCTAAGATTTTAGAGTCTAACCAAAAAGTTCTCTCGAATAAACAACTACTCCGCTGGAAGGACTGGTTTTCTCGCTATAAATTCACAGTTGAACATATCCAAGAACGCCACAACATTTTAGCTGACCTTCTTTCCAGACCCCCAAAAACCCTCAATCTCATCACTTAAACTAAACCTGTTCATCTCATCCATATGGCTTATTCTATCCTTAGATGTACCATTCACTATCCTCAACCCCAACTAAAAAAGGATTTTTCTCCTGGGGAACCTTGACTTACAATTACCAACTTTACCCTTGTCTTTCTATTATTATAACTTCACAGTAAAACTTATTTATAAAAAAATTATAAGCATTTAAAATATAATACATAGATTATTAAAAATAGTTGGTATTTTTTCACATGAATGAAGTAGGAATAAATTACATTTGAACTTTTTAATTTTAAAAAAAAAATTAATTATATTTTTGTTAAAAAAATAACAAAAATAGTATAACTTATAAGATGTAATTTATTTGAACTTAAAAAATATATATTTGAAAATCCAAAAGGTAAATAAACATTTATTAATACGTGCACTCAAACATTCTTATAAAGATATCACCCATTACCATTCAATATATATATATATATATATATATATATATAAATACCATGAATATCAAAGGATGGCTTGTCATAACAGGTAAGATGTTAATGATATTTGTGAGTTAATTGTAAAAGCGAAAGCTCCCAATGTGGGATTCCTGATTAGGACAAAAAGTGATTTCCTTTCCCCTCATTTGGAGGTTTTTGAATAATGAAAAAAGCCCCACTTTAGTCTTCACAAGCCCAATATTCACGTTAGGAGAAGGCCCTAGGCCATTATAATGACTCGAGTACATTACTTGTCTCCTACATCCACCATGACTTAATTTTGAAAAAAAAAAAAAAAGAAGCTTCGATTTTAAAAAACTGAGATTATGACACAATAAGGAAGAATGTATATGGGTTAATTTTCTCTTTTTATTCAATTTTTTTTTTCTCTATCTTTATAAGAAACAATTTACCATTTATTCATTTGAGAGAATTCAAATCTAATATCAAACGATACGATTTAAACAATTTTGATGGTAATTAAGTAAAAAATTATAGCTAAGTAGTATCATTATATTTGCTTATCTCACCTTATAGGAGACATCGATCAAGCACAAAGATTCGAACTCTAAAAGAGTTGATGGACACAGCCAACATGTGACCTTGAAGAGCAGCAATAGTTGTTTGCTTCTGCTGTTCAGCACTTGTTTGACCGCTATCTCTGGGATGGTTTCAGCGAAGGACTGAAGAATTTGTCAGCTAAGTTGTGGAGACTGGAGATGGAGGTGAAGACTACTAGAAACATCACAAAGCAATTAGTCAGGGTTCAAGTTGAATTAGGAGGATGCCTGAGAAGTCAAATTTCCTGCCAAATTACCTTATTCTCCTTGCAGCATAAGATCTAATTTTGCTTTCTCTTTATTTTCTTGCCAGACAATCTCTCTTTACAGTTCAGTTTAGGAATAAGATAAATTATTTTCGTTTTTTCTTTCGGAAGTTTAAATTACATATGACTTTTTTTCTGTTATAAAAATGACAATTCTTTTGTATAAAATCAAAAGATTTCATAAAGTAGTTGTTTTTTTTAATTTAGAATAAATTAAATTTATAATATTTCACAAAAAATAAATAATATTGAAATAGAAGTTTAAGAAATGCATTATTTAATAATTTATATTATTATTTCAAATAAAAAATTAACATCATCTCTGAAAATATTTTAGTCATTTGTATAAACTTTTATAATAGAAAAAAATAGTTTACCTTTATTTTGTTTTTCTTTTTGAATATTCCAATTTAAAATAAAAAAGTAAACTAAAAATAAAATAGTAAAAAAAAAAAAGTTTATAGAGTTCACCATGTCTCTTTCCTCGTGTCTCTCCTAAATTTACCGTCCTAATGAATAAAGTGGTAAAGCAAGCGTTTGATGCGTTTCGATTAGCTTTCAAATGAGTAGAGTCAAAACTCAAATGGGGAATGGGCAAGGGAAGCATGAGCATACGAAAAGATGATCGTTTATTAAGGCACAAAAAGTGGCCTTCTCACGATACTCATGGTGGGGCTTGCACGAGAGCAACCCCAGTGCAACTCTCAAAACTGGTGCTAATGACTCCATTACAAACCCAAGTCGTCTGTATATCTTTTTAGTTCTCAACGCATACAGGACCTTAAACAAACTATTAATTTCTTGGGTCAATTAATGGCGTTGCTTCATAGTCAAGTATGGCGTGAATTATGCTCAAGCCTCACCCTACCTTCTTCATCAATATGCATATATGCCTAATTTACGAAAACTTGACCAAACCCACTTTTCGTCAAAACCCAAACTCCGTCTCTCAACATATGAATCTATATGCATGCACCCCCACTTTTAGGTCCCACTCCACCACCCCCAACCCTTGTTTTCTTTTCACGCCAAAAGCTCAATTAACTAATCACTCGAATTTCTCAATACCAGGCACATATTAGGGGGAATCAAACTGCCTTTTTCAAACGCAAAACTCCCCAATTTATCAAGCCCTTTTTATGTTACTTGAACAGTTACCCCACAAAATTCTTGAATAATTTGGCTTACAACTGACATGTAAGTAGCAGCCTCCACTCAATATTTTTATATGTATTTATCATTAAGAGGAAATCACATTAACTTCCTTTAAATCAATATATATATATATATATTATCATTTGAACTGTGATTAATCTAAGCTTTGATTAATAACATTATAAGAAATCTGAAATCTTGTAAGAGGGGAAGTCAAAAGGGTTATCCGAGTCGCACGAAAATGAACACGAACTAGTGCGTAGCACCTAAGAAACATTGGAGTTTATTGGTATCACTCGAGATTACCAAAGCCTCACAGCAGAAGTACAAACCCCAATCTTCGTCAAAAAATCATCTCTTTCGTTTTCTACATTCTTCTCAACATGATGAAGCCTTCCAAGGCAGAAAGGGGACGCTTCATCCTCTGTTGCTTCTTCTTCATCATCTCTCTCTGCATCTATGCCTCCATCAACGAAGCCCGATTCGACGGCCTATTAAGATTCAGTGGTGGGTGTGCTGTAGCAAATTCTTCCTCCAAATCTCTCACCGCCAACTCTTCTTCTTCCTCCTCCACCGACGACAACGGCGAAATCCGAATTCTCATCGGCATCCTCACACTTCCCGACCAGTACCTCCGGCGGCACTTCCTCCGCCTAATCTACGGTATACAGTCTCCGGCGGGCGCGAAAATCGACGTGAAGTTCGTGTTCTGCAACCTCACAAAAGAGGATCAAAAGACTCTGGTGGCATTAGAAATCATGCGATACGACGATATTATAATTCTCAACTGCCCAGAAAACATGAACAAAGGCAAAACGCTAACATACTTCTCGAGCCTCCCTGATCTCTTCAACGACACCGACCGACCGTACCCTCCGTACCACTATGTAATGAAAGCAGACGACGACACATACTTGAGACTACCCAATTTGGTGGAATCTTTGAGGCCGTTGCCGAGGGAAGATCTGTACTACGGGTATGTGATTCCGTGCCGGAGCATGGACCCATTCGTGCACTACATGTCGGGGATGGGGTATTTGGTGTCGTGGGACATAGCGGAGTGGATAAGGGAGTCGGAGATTCCGAGGAAGCAGTTCGAGGGGCCGGAGGATAAGGTGTTCGGAGAGTGGATGAGGGAGGGACGGCGAGGAAAGAACAGGTACAATGCCAAGTGGTCGATGTACAATTTTCCGGAGCCGCCGACGACCTGCACGCACGAGCTGTGGCCGGACACCATTGCGGTGCATTTGTTGAAGAATCAGGAGAAGTGGATTCGAACGCTCAAGTACTTCAACGTTACAGATCGTTTGAAGCCTTCCAAGTTGTATCATATACCTTAGGTTGCTTAATTTCTAGCACTCCGGTAATTTTTGACCATTTTGTTTATTTATCTTTTGTATAAATGAGAAATAAGAAAGTTGATTTTGAGTCTAATGGTTATTCTTTAGAGTCTGAATTCTCTCTTGTTTTAATGAGAAAGATTTAAAAAATTAATAAAAAAATAGATCACAATTATATTCTCCTTTATTTGTATTCCTCTATCTCTCGTTGATAAAGTTGGAATCCAAATTATGTTATTTATTTTTGTTGAGAGAAATGAACTTGATCTGTACTTCAACTACTTATGAATTTTTCTTCAGATGGAGAAAACAGGGTCAGGGATGAAGACGAGAAATTGTAAATTCAGGGGAGGGTATTGAGCCACTATGGCACTCCCACATAAAGGTTTTTATGTTATGGGAAGTTTTTTTCACTTTCTTTCTGCAAGACATGGTATCAGAAGCATGTTCATCTTTCTCCATTTTCATTTGATGTGCTCATGAAATAATAAAAGGAAAAAAAGACAAAAAATTGTCATTCAAATTAGAAGATTGTTTTGGTAAGTAAAGTTGCATCAATGTAAATAATTGGATTTGAAATGCATCTCGCGTGCATGTATCTCATACGGGTCATATCATATTGTGTGAATTGCTACATTTAGAGCCATATAAGGTAAGTACTCCATATCTTTGCCTCGTGTGTGTGTGTATATAAGATTTAGGACTAGTATACAAAAAATTAAATGTTAAAAAAAATTAAAAAAAATAACAATTTTTTTTTTATATTTTTCTTTTATCATACCAAATGAGACTTTAAAAATGAGGTGGAGTGGGGGCAAAAGGCCTTCCTTGCTCCCATTGCTACCTATTCCCAATTTTCAATGGAATCAATTCCTCCACCTCCATTATCGACGGATGATTAGAAACTTGTGAACAAACATCATCATATATTATAATTAGGATTTGTTTATATTAAAGTTATTTACTCACAAAAGAAAAATCTTACAACCATAAATATTATTTAAACATACAATTAATATAACTTAAAATTGACCCTTTCCTAACCCTGGACCCAAATATATTTTTATGGAGATCCTCGTATTTATAAAACTTTATAAAATTTAGGTGAAATTTTACAAAAATGAATAATCTTAATTTTAAATATAACCCTAAAAAAGATATATCATTAAATTTACTAGTATATTAATAAATGTTCAAATACTAAAGTATATATATGTTTGTTTATAACCAAATCCTTTAAATCATAGCTACCTCACTATTTAAAGAATTTAAGTAATTTATACATACAAAAAAATGCCAAATATCCTCCAGACTTTATTGGCACGAGATAGGATCTGTGAATGGCTTGTTGACCCAAATGTGAATTGAAAAAAAAAAAAAACAGATTCAGTTGTGCTCTCATTCTTATTCTACTCAGATGCTGATTTTTTAAATTTTTATGGCTGTCCCAATATGTGTCAGACCAAGACACCCATTTTTATTTTTATTTTTTTGAAATTGGGCTGGTCACGGTTTGTGTCCTGACACTTTAAAAACCTACCTATTTTAAGTAAGAATTCAACTCGTGTAAATATAATTACTCTTGTGACTGACTGCATTAAACCTAAACATGACTATATGGTATATTAGTTTCAAAATTTTAAGAAAATAAATGTAATTTACTCTTGTGATCATTGTATACTATTTGATCGTGTAAGGTGATAAATTAACGCAAAAATAATTGTTACATGAGACTATCTTATTAAATACCCTCTCCTTATCTTATTTACCATGAAGTATCAAACAAGTAAATGTAAAATTTTACAAATATAAAGCGAAAAAGAAAAGAATACTTATTGCTTAAAATAATAGCTCTCAATGTCATAACAAAACTTTCCTCTTACTAGCTTTGGTTGTCTTTATATGGATTGATCATTTTTTTCCCCTCTTTGATTTGGTTCGTTCTCATTATTAGTTGGTAAAAAATTTAAACTCCATTAAAAGGATTAAGGTGAAGAAATCGGCTATGGGGTGTGCCCAACCCTTACTGTTGTTCGTGAAACATTCTTGGCAATAAATGCTAACAAATTAGCAAGTTGGGCTAATCAAAATATAATTTTGAACAAGTAAATTTGTCTTGCAAATTTCACCAACTCTTGGGGGTTTTTTTTTCTAATTTTTATATTAATTCTCCTTAATAGATGAACTTTAAACAAGGGAAAAGGTGGATCCGCAAGTGGGATCAATATATAATTGCGAACAAGTTGGATTAAATAACTAAATTTATCTGTTCGCATGCAACAAAACATTAAATCCATTTTTTTTTTCGTATCCTCATACTCCTTCAATGTGGCTTTAATATCGTTCAAGATTCACGGTTACTTTTCTTGAAAAGTATTTTTCAATGATCTTGATCTGATATTGTAGAAGTCCTTCAATTGCTAAGTTTAGGTGTGTTTTTTCACCTGAGTTATTTCTCATGAATTAACTTAAATCCACTTAAATATGAATGTCATTTTTAGTGTTCATGTTGCAGAAAATGTGAAAAATGAATTGGTAAAATGGAGAGAATTAAAAGAAACTTTTTAATGGTTGTGGAAGATTTACTAATTACTTAGTAGTTACTATTAATTAATTTTGAATTAGTTAGTATTTTAATTCGTTAACTTAATTATTTATTTCAATTTGGCTCCTAAACTTTGTTTTAGTCAAGTTTGGTTTCATAACTTTCATTTTGTGCTACATTTATTCTTTTGCTATTAAATCTTCTGGGACACTTATGCAAATGTTAATGTTATTGTGTTCATTCATATTTTTTAAAGGATTAAGGTTACATATAATTTTTTATATTTTTATTCTTAAATTCTCTAATTAATATATAATAAATATATAATTTTTTAATAATATTATAATAATTATATTATTCAATTGAAAAAACAATATATTTATTTACAATTAGAGAATCTTCCACTCATGATATTTTAATTGAGAAATTTAATAATAAAATATAAAAATATATAATTTTTTATAAATATTAAAGGAAAGTTAAGAAATCATTTTAATACACTAAAAAAAGAAAAAACCCCCACTTTGAAGGCTGATGGGCATCCCAAGAACACTGTTTGTTCACCTTAACGTCATACGGGCACCGTTGAGTACATCTATTGAATGCCCTATCGAATGCAATAGAGAGGATAAATGTGACGTAAATTAAAAAATTAAAAGATTAAATTACAAAAATTTTGAAAAACTAAATTGAATTAAATAAATAAGATAAGAGAATAAAACATTAATTAAATCTACTTTTTTTTAAGAAAATATTATATACATGATTTGAAAAAAGTCCTCTACCGTCACTAAATAAAATTTTTGTAATATTTTAATCTAAGAGTACGTAATATGCTATCAATACAATTGTTAATTATATAATCAAAATTATGTTCAACTCCAAATATTATTCTATTTAAGTAATCATAGAAAGATTGGCTTGGATGTGATCTCATTGCTTGTTTATATCTGATGAAAATGATTTATTGAAATTAGTATATTCGGTTGAAAACTAATTATATTTAATTAAATATTCAATGTATTATATAATTGCTTTTTATTAATATTTATCATTAAATTAACATACAACGCTTGTTTGGCCTAAGTTTTAGGAAGGAGTACGCGGTTTATTTAAAAAGAAAAAATACTTATTTTGAGAAATGAAATGTTTGGTCAAGTTTCTGAAAAAAAAAATACTTTTGAGTGGTAATAAAAACAATTTTGTAATTGTGAGAATAAAGTAGAAAATTTGAGCTTTTCCTTGAAAGCTGAATTAAAACATTATTTGTTTTGAAGATAAATAAACATATCTCCATATAAAATCACTAATTTTTATAAGGTTAAAATATAATTTTAATCTTTTAATTTTATTTTAAGTTTTATTTTTGTCTCTTTATTTTATTTTGATCATTTAATTTTATTTTAGATTCTATTTTTATCTTTTAAATTTATTTTGTTCTAATATGATCCATTAACTATATTTTAAGTTTCACATTCATTTCCTTGATTTTATTTGTTCAAAATTAATCTTTTAACTTACATAAACTATTTAAATATTTTCTTCTCTTTAATACTATCAAATTGTTTAATAGAAAATTTATTGGTGGATCATTAGTGGCTTAACTTTGATCATCTCATGCCAAGTTGGATTTTGATTTGATGGTGTGATAAGAAAATAAACAATTGAGTAGTATTTAAAGTTAATAGATCAAATTAAAAAAATTAAATTAAATTCAAAAAATGAATGTAAAATCTTAAATAAAGTAAAATGACTCAAGTGAAACTAAATAAAATTAAAAGATACAAGTAAAAAAGAAATAAAATTAAGAGATTAAATTAAAATCATATGGATAAAAATGTTTATTAAATGATTTTTGCCAAACATAATCTACTTCTTTCTCACAACATTTTTTGTTTACAAAATTATAGTTAAAAGGAAACATTTTCAAAATAAGCAGAAATTAATATCAATCCTAAACAGATCCTATGGCATTTTTCAAAGATAATCCAAGTAAGTTTGATTTTTATTCAATGAAACTAGTTTTGTTGATAAAAAGACATTATCTATTTTTAGATATAAAAAATGTATTTTGATATTTAGTTATATGTTATTGGAATGTAGATATATGTTCACTTTTAATTAAAGTATCTTAATTTATTCAAATGACTTTTCATTTGAAAAATGTTTTTTAATAAATTTAAGTAATTAACCTTTTTGTATAATAAATAGCCTCTACACACTAGGTTAAATTATTTTATTGCTTTTAGAATTAGCTTAACTTTTAATTGAATTATTAAAGTTCAAAATTTTGTTTTGAAAACACACACGCGAGCGCGCGTGACTTGATAATAATTTATAATTATGCATATGTAAAATATTTAGATAACACAAGATTGATTATGTAATTAGAATTTAATGACATCTTTATAGAGGTTTAATGATAGGATGAATTTTAGAAAGTTTAAAACTATACAAACTCAAATTTGTAAAATTATATGAATTAAATTAAAAAAAATAAAAGGAATTGTATATTTTAATATAGTAATTTAACCTTAAAAATTCACTCAAACTCAATTTTTTTGGTTCACTGTCATCTTTTGTGTGTGTGTGGATATTATAGTATAGAGAAACAAGGTATAAGATTTATTTATATATCATTCAAAATTAGTATGACGTGAGATTTCTATAGTATGATAATTAAAAATTATCGTAAGAGAGTACAACCGACATTTTTATTTATAAAAATTTACAAAAATAATGTGATGTAAAATGTCATCATTTTTAGATGATATAAAAAACTGTCTAAAATGGTGTTATTATAGGCTTCTTAATATCTGGAATAATAAATATATTAAATAATAATATACTAAATACAAATATTTATGATACCTACTGTGGTATCTAGCCAAAAAATTGAAGGAATACTAAACTCAGGTCTCGTTTATGGCCAGTTTGGTTGACGTAGGAAAATAAAAATGAAAATGGAGAAAGAGGAAATATATAAAAAATTATAAATTTTAATTTATGTATTGTTTTTTATATTTTTATTATTATTTAATAATATTTATTTTTATTTTTAAGTGAAAATAGGAACATTATTTTCTATTCATTTAATCTAATATTATCATTTTTAAAATTTTTTATACCTAATAATTTTGTGTACCAAATAATTTCTTAATACATAGAATAAAAGAAAATATAAAAAGAAATAAAATACAAAATAATTTTGTAAATAAGAAAGAAATATTATATTTATAGTTAAATAATAATAAAAAATAAATATTATTAAATAATAATTATAAAACTTTAATAAATATAGTGAAAAATAAGATAGATTTCTATCCATGACCGTTACTAGTTGTCCAGTCTACGCAATGATCTTTTGTAACTAACACAAACTCGTTATTGGTCCGTGATCAAGTGAGATCAACCGCATGTGACACAATCATCTTTCAACACGTCACCACTGGGGTTCGAGTTTCTGACCTGGGCCTTTCCTTTTTCTTGGGCATCAAACTGCCTCCACAGACTCTGCTGTTGGCTGTGCCATACACTATACACAAACAGTAGACAACGGCTTGGACCTGAGGCGGCGGTAGTTGGAAGCCGCAATCAGGGTTTGGCGGCGGTGTTTCCTCTCCCCTCACAATCTCTTCACCTGTAAGAATCATTGTCTCTTCATTTTCTTCGTTGGGAGCTTCGATAATTAATGGAACCGATCACCAGTGTTAGTTCTTGTAGCTTTGAGATTTATATGTCTTTGTCTTTTGTTATTCCGAAACATTTTTCGTTTGAGCTTATTTCTTTTGGTATTGGGTTGTGATTGCTTCGTTGGAGATTTCCAGATAGGCATTTCCATTTGGGTATTTTGTCGGGCAGCTGAGGCGCCAGAGTGCCTTCATTTTTTGCTATGAAAGAAATCAGATTAGTGCTAGTGCTTTTGGCTTTGAGATATATATGTTTCTGTCTTTTCTTATTCCGAAATAGTTCATTTGAGCTTGTTTCTTTCTCTTGGTATTGGTTTGTGATTGCTTCGTTAGAGAGGTTCGGACAGGCATTTCCATTTGGGCTATTTTGTTGAGCGGTGTTCACAAGAGTGCGTTTGTTTCGGCAATGAAACAAATCAGAATGGTTTTTGTAGCGACAGATACTAGGAGTGGATGTGAATTTTTTTATTTGTATGAGAATGACCCCTCTGGTTGGACAGTGATTATAAACTATACCTTATGCTGAGCTTAGGTAGGGGGAGAGGGCAGTGAGGATGAAGGATAGAGTTCTAGGCTTCGTTTTTATTTCTTTCTACTTTCTGTTAAGCTGCCTGGGCCTGGCTGAGAATTTCTTTGGAGGCATTAGGGCAAAAGTTCAGATCATCTACCACATACCCTAAATTTTTGTGAAAGTGAAACAAAGGGGGAGCCAGTATTGATAGAGTTTATGTAAAGTAGTTAATTATAGAAGTTATTGAACTTTATTTTGAGTGAAAAATAATCTGCTTTTAAGAAATTGTATGCAAAACAATCACATTAGTTCTGCTCAAATTCTTAACTCCCACTAAATTGCAGCAGTTATTGGGAAACGCCATTAAATCTCAAATAACCCTTTTGGACATTTCATGTTTAAGATTAATTTTCAAATGGGCTATTGCCAAGACATGCTGTACATGCATCTTTGGGCATTGAGCTTCACTTAGGTTTTATATTGTGAGTAATTGTGATATTGAGTAATGTCCTGTGATCTCAGTGGGAGATTACGATCTCACCTTCTTAAAACAGTAATGGTGAATGTTGGGATAGCATGCAGGGCCATAGATTATTTTCTTGTCCTTTAGAGTTCAGAGTATAATAAAAATATAGAATTGCTATGCATAAATGTGATAAGAAAAATTCATAAGCTTTAACTTCAGATTTATTTATTGGTGTTGCTCATAGCTTACTTAATCCTTTCCAGAATTAATCTACTGCTTATCTTGCACCTGCAAGTACCTCATGCTTTAATTACATCTGGTATTTGGATGAAAACTTATTCAACAAAATGTTGACACAGTTTCATATAATATTGTGTGCCTGCTCATGCACTTATGAAGTTTGTAAGCTCTGGGGCTTCAATTTGTTGTCAGGCACAGATCTCCCTGTATCTGTTGCATACTTGTCCTTTTAGAGAGACAAAAAAGAAAAAATCTAATAGCTTATAGGTCCATCATTGCATTGAGCATGATCTCAATTGCTGGATGATTTTATTTGTAATCCGTTGTTACTTCTTAGAGAGACATTATTATTACACTAACATGTGTTCAATCAATGCATGGTACTATTATGATTTTAGTCAATTCCTTCATTTTATTCTGTTATTTTATCAGTGTTTTATTTTTTAGTTGGAAATTATATATAATTGTGGTATCCCAGGTGCAGTATACTTCATTTTGACTAATTATGGCCAACGGTCCAGCACCATTTTCTGATATTGGTAAAAGGGCAAAAGGTAAGCCTGCATTTGAAACCTTGATGTATCCCTTTTTGCAACTTACTTTGTTAAAAGATGCTTTTTATGTTGAACCCACACATACGAGTCCATTACCAATTTTTTGGTGGAGATAGGATCCCTCACTCTTTGATTTGTTAGTTATAGTTTATCTCACCTTACTTGCATGTGCATCATATCTGTAGGACAGCCTAATGGTGCATATTTACTGATATGATAAACATTCTCAACTGGTTTTTCTGATTCCCTTGTACTCTAAATAGTTTTAATTTTCAAAATTCCTGCTTTGTTGTATGAATATTACTCTTACACAATCTTCACTCCTAGAGTTCTTTTACCTGGTGTTCTTCAATGGCTCCTTCAACCTTCTTCCAGCTTGGCTTAGTTCTCACCTTATTCAGCAACAAATAAATTTGCCTGAGCCAAAAGAATGTTTACAACAATCACCTTAATCAAAAACAAACACCCTTCGCTACATCTAGCATACAATTATCTCAGTGACGAGAAATCACATTGAAATAATAAAAAAGATAGAATGTCAAGGAAAAATAAAATCTACAAGCACCAATTGCATCAGCCATATGATCCAGGACTTACAAGCCTGTAACAATATAACACCAGGGGCAGGAGAAAAGTGTGCTTCATTAAATAAACCAAGTTAGTAACTCACAGACTTAGCAGAATCTCAAGTTGCTTTTGCAGATTTGGTCAAGAACCAAATCAGCCACCACGCTCGGCCAAAACAGAGAACAGCAGGCAATCAAGCTCTAATCTGGGGTGTCCCAAATTGCTGAGAAATTGAATCAAAGAGGAAAGTGATGCCTTTGATGTGTTACACTCCAAATTGTTGAGGAAAAACTCCACTTCGCCCAAAGATATGCTTGTCCAAACAGCCGTTGGCTTGACTTTTACTGTTAAATTCACTGTATCCAAAACAATCCATCCTAGGATATATAAGATTCCAACTGTGACTCTCTGGGTTGCTGTGCCTGAACTTAGAGATATGTTGCAGCCTTACAAGGTGGTTGGATTATATTGGAAATAGGAGCCATGTCATCCAATTCCTTGATTCTAGCCTGTCAATCATGTCTTCGTTACCTTCCTATTCAAATCCCCTAATTAATAGAAAATGATATTGTAATAAATTTTTGATTTATCAACACTTAGCTACCAAACCATATCTAAAATTGGCCTTCTATTGAAAAAAGACATTAGAGACTACTCTCTTTTATTTATCCTAAGTTAGAAGACATCAAAAAGCCTTGCATCTAGATCATTGGCTTCCTGATTGCAATGTGATATATCCTTGTTAAATTGCATCAGTATATGAAAAAATTTCTTAACTTAAGCAAAGTAATACTCATGACCTTTTTAAGGTATGAATATTCTGATTCTTTTGCAGATCTCTTGTACAAGGACTACAACTTTGATCAAAAGTTTAGCCTGTCAATTCCAAGTTCTTCTGGATTGGTAAAGCTTATCCTGTTTTCTACTGTTTTATTTATTATTTTGATTTTCATTTTCACATTACACTTGGTGCTTAGTTGACATTAAAACCTTTTGGCTTGAATATGCCATGATTATTTCTTATTTCATTTGCACTGATTAAATATATATTGAACATCCCTTAGTAAATGATATGCTGGAGAGCAGCTGTTTTACAACATGAATTTTTATGTTCTTCTTTTGCCAGTCATGAAATAGTAGAAATTAATTTTTTTTTCAAGTAAAATTTTAGGATGAGTGTAAGTAATACAACTATTCCAGGGATAGATTGTGCAGTATCATCCTCTTCTTTAGTTAATTCTATAGTAAAAATTTGGAAAAATAGGGCATGTCAACATTTTCTTGATGGACACCTGGACTTGGACTTGTTTTAGTCTTGTCTGCTTCATGCAGTTGTTTCTTACATTTGAAAAATCGTGAGATTTATAAACATAGGTAAAGCTTGAATTTTATTTTGTCTGGCCTCATTTTTATGAATATTTCTTTGAATAATGCTTGTTGTCTTTGAGTTGCCCAAAATTTCTTGGTAGCTCTCTTGTATTTTTGCACTTCATTTTTCTATTAAATTTTTAGTTCTTAATAATTTTAATAATGTCTTTATTTTTCTGCCGTCTCTTCCCCTCCCTTTATGTTGGGTTTCGTGTTTCTTTCAATTTAAGTCTTTGAAGGTTGATATGTAGCTATGAAGCAAGAGTGGAGGTAGTCAAACTTCTCCCTTCCTCTTGAGCCTTTGCTTTCTTCTTACATCCTAATCCATTCCCCAAGCCCCCATCAGTTGATCCCTTGGAAATCCTCACCTGCATCCCCATGCCTCAGACACCTCTCCCATTTCCCTTACAAAATAGATTTTTCTACAAATCTATAAAATTTCTTTCTTATTCAACTATTAAGGGAATGAGCAATTCATTAAGTAGTAAACATAACAAAATTTGTCTCTTATTTGATATATTTAACTAAATTATGCTACAGTACATTTGTCACTTTATCAATAAAACTGTACTCAGTAAAATGTTAATCTTTGAATCTATTTTCTTTTATTTCTATGATAGAAATTTTTAGTTACTTGAGATCAGAAGGTGGATCATAACACTAGCTCTGCCAGTGTAGATTGCTTTGCTTTTCCCACTTGTGCTTGATGGTTTTATGAATTTGGCAACTTATAGCTTTGAATTCATTGGTTGATTTATGCATTCTCATCGGAATGAAAGCTGAAGAGAATGATTGCTGATGACAAATTGGGTGGTTGCAACCTTTTGGTTGTCCTGCTGTCTAGCCTATCTGATTTAAAATTCAAATTTCCATCTTGCAGGGCCTTATAGCTACCGGTTTCAAGAAGGATCAAATTTTTGTTGGTGACATTAATACCCTTTACAAGAGTGGAAATACAACCGTTGATGTGAAAATTGATACATACTCCAATGTAAGAAATTTAGATCATATCCTTCGAACTAATATGCTGCTTTTCATTGCATTTATAGATTATATCATGTCTACTACTGTGGCTATTGATCTTTTTTTATGAGTAATTGTAGCAAAAGCTCAAGCTTCATAAAACTGGTTGAACTATATCTGTTATACTATACTGCAATCGGTGGTTACTATGATGCATCATGAAAACATTACATCTCTTCAGGTATCAACAAAAGTGACTGTGAATGATATCTTCTCAAGCACAAAAGCAGCCTTGAGCTTCAATATACCTGATCACAAGTCTGGCAAGGTGAGTGTAACCCAACTTCCTTTATTTATGATCATGCTGTTGCTCCACGGGGCTTTAAATTTCGGCTATGCAATGTTTTATTTGCTTTTTGCAAATACTTTAAATGTTATATTTGATTTCCTTCTTGTGTGGGGAGAAGATTTGGTAGGGAGATTGTCCTCTATATTAACATGAAAATAGAAATTTTACTTGGGCATGATTAGAAAACATTGAAACAATTTTTACTTGGACATGCATACCATGTATCTGACTCTGCAAATATTACTTCAGCTGGATGTCCGGTACCTTCACCCTCATGCTGTCATCGATTCTAGTATTGGCTTGAATCCATCCCCTCAGTTGGAGCTTTCAGCAGCAATTGGCTCCAAGGATCTTTATCTGGGTGGTGAAGTTGGATTTAATACGGCTTCTGCTTCATTCACAAAATATAATACTGGGATTGCCTTCAATAAACCAGATTTCTCTGCAGCACTTATGTTGTAAGTGTTGTTTGGACCAGATTTTTTGCTTTAGTATTATTCTACTAGTATCTTGATATTATCATTTTCAAGTTTCAGTAAATTGTGATTTGAATGTGTTCAACTCGCATCTGAGGTACATTTCTTTGCGAGAAAGGCTACACAACATTATGACTTTACAAGTGTGGCAAGAATTATTATATTTACTGTCAGGCATCTCCCTTTTCAATGCAAGATTTGTGATTTGGAAAATTTATTTGTCCAAGAAAAAAGGTTAATTATTATCATTGAATCATGAGACCCAAAAGTTGTGGATAACTAAACCTATCTGTGTCTAAGATGTGAACATACATGATAGTGGACAACCGTTTAAACTAGTTATAGTGGAGGGTATATTATGTAGCTAATAATAAATTCTTTAGATTTATCTGCTTTAATAGTGTTCTTCCCCCCCCCCCCCCCCCAAAAAAAAACAATGCAACTCACTGTTTATTAATGCAGGACTGATAAAGGACAGACCCTGAAGGCGTCTTACATTCATTATGTGGATCGGCAGGATGGATTTACAGTTGCTGCTGAAATGACTCACAGATTTTCCTCCTTTGAGAACGGATTTGCCATTGGAACCTCGCAGGCAATAAATCCTGACACAGTCGTAAAGACTCGACTCACTAACGATGGTAAGGCTGCCTTCCAATGCCAACGAGCGTGGAGGCCAAAGTCACTCATAACCCTTTCTGCTGAATATGACTACACAAAGGTCTTGAGTTCATCCACCAAGTTCGGTCTTGCTCTTGCCCTCAAGCCTTGACATGGTCTGCCATTTCACTCTTTATTTGGCGACTCATCCCTTTCATCATTTTACATTGTTTCCAGAACCCCTGGTGGGTTATGTTTTTTTCAGCTCAATCATATATCATAAGGGAAACCAAAGGAACTAGCAGTATTTGTGAAATCTTTGAAAGCAGCAGGGGAAAAGAGAACCCAGTTTTGAAATATTTTTGTAATGGTAATATTTTTTTAATCTGATTTTCAGTACCGCCATATACAACGTCCAGCATATGATTTTTGTGGCCACGTTCAATAATTTGATATGCGTTGACCCTTTACTTGGTGAGATGCGGATGCCTGAGGGCCAGTTTTATCATTTGACATGTTCTCTCATTGGTTCAGCGGTGTAGGGCTGTACAAATTGATATATGTATATTTTAATTTGGAATTCGGGTACCTTTTTTTTTTTTCAAACAAAGTAGATAACGTTTCTTTTAAGTATATTCCCATCTAAATTTTTTGTTTTCATTGATAAGAACAGGAACAGCATCTAAAATATCTCAAGGCATTGTTCGCGTAGTACATTTTTTTATTTTTATTTTTGAGCATATCACATTACATAATAAAATTTTCACATTCTTGAATGTAACAATTATTTTTTACGAAATATTAAATTTTTTAACCTCTAATTATGACATCAAAGATAAAAACTTACAATAGTCTTATATCTTATCCCCAAATGTGAGCTGTCCAAAATATTTTAAAATAGGTGCAAGTGTTGCTTTACCAAATGAATCCGATGTGTTTTGCTGCCAAACAATTTCAGACTTCATATAACTTCAGATTTATTTCTTACGTGTTCCTGGTTTATAAGCATCACATTTAATATATTTTTGAAATATTACTGAGAGATTATATTGAACAAGAATTGTTACAGTACTAAACTTCAATGGCTGATCTGATTTCAGCGCGGCCTTCCTAACCACCGCGGAAAAGGGGGGAAAAAAAGGAAAAAAAGTGAAGATGAGAGACATTCATAAGCGAATAGGCAGTGTATTGGGTTTGCACACAAAATCGGGTGGGCACGTAAATTCGGGTTGGTTATATTGAGTTGGATTGGTCTTAAGCCTTAAAAAAAATATGGGTTTCCACTGGACTGGGTCAAATTTTGGGCCAAACATTTTGGTTAAATTTGCCCGCTATTTATATCTTCTAAAAAAATTAATTTTAATATTTTATGTAAAATTTTATTTTTTTGCAAAAACAGTAAATTATATAGACCTTTCTTAATTTTTATTAAAATTATATAATTCTCTCCTTTAATTTTAAGATATAGATAGGTCTTGTATATTTTAAACATAAAAAAGAATTTACATGAATTCAACAAAATTAAAAAAATGTGTAATTTATTTTAAATTTTTTATCATAAAAAAAATTACATAGATTCAACAAAACTTAAAAAAAGTGTGATTTATTTTAAATTTTTAGTGCCCAACTTCCTTGCGGTAGGGATATTATTGTGTAACACATTTGGAAGGTTTCTTTTTTAGCTAAAAAAATAATATAAGGTATTAAGAAATTAATTTTAATAGTGAGAGAAAATTAATAAAATTAAAATTTTTAAAATATAATTTTTTTCATACTAAAATTTTTTGTCTTCATAATTATAATTTTTAAATATCCTATATATTTTTTAAATTCTTAAAACAACCTCTAAAAAAGCTATTACATTAACATGGATTTGGATTTTCACGTCGTTTGGTTCATCGCAAAATCAATGTATTTTTTTATATAATTTATATAATATTTATTATATTTTTATAATTATTAATTAATTTATTAAATTATTATTTTAATTATTAAATTAATTTTTTAAAAATTAAAATAAAAAATTATTTTTTATTTTATCTACACTTACCAACTTATTTTTTATATTTTCTTTATCTTTATGTCATTTAACCAAATGACCTGCGAGTATTAATTATATAAAATGGTGTTTTAGCGTCGTGAGCAGTTGAGTCAATTCCAAGGTAACAAAATTTACGACAGGATTCAATTAATGCCTTTTTTTTGTGGAAAAGTTTATACTGATTTAATGGTAATTATCGATTAATTAAACTTAACCAGTAACTCAAGTATATTTAAGGGCCAAAATGGTGATTTAATCAACGAGTAAAAACGACACAATTGTTGCAGAGTGCAGACCTAGACCCGATCCTTGGAAAGACCAATGACCGATTAACTGATTTTTCTTGCGAGTGCTGGATCCGTTTCCTTCTTCTTGAAAATAGCGAGCTATCTCTGCTCTCTCTCTTCTCTATATTTTCCAGATCTCTGTTTCTTCAGTTCACTCCTCAGATCCCGTGTAAATCCATCTTTCTTCTGAGGCAAAAATGTCACACAGCGATACAATACCCCTTCACCCATCGTCCCAGTCCGATATTGACGAGATCGAGAACCTCATTCATGCCAGCGTCCAATCAAGTTCCGCCACGGTTCTACCTGCCAGACCTCCCAGTCCTCCCCGAGCTTCAATACCCGTATCTTCTTCCCCCTTCGTTCCATCTAGTCTTCCACCACCACCACCACTACAATCCTCCAATCAGAAACCCCCATCTGCACCTGCGCCCCCTCCGCTTCTAACCTCATCAGCCAATGATCGTCCAAGCATCGCCCCAACTGGGTTTGGCTCCGCTTCTAATACGCTAACAGAGCCGGTATGGGACACCGTCAAGAGGGATCTTTCGAGGATTGTTAGTAATCTGAAGCTGGTTGTGTTTCCCAACCCTTTCCGTGAAGACCCTGGGAAGGCTTTGAGGGACTGGGATCTTTGGGGACCTTTCTTCTTTATTGTGTTTCTGGGTCTTACTCTATCATGGTCTGCGTCTGTCAAGAAGGTAAGCAAGCACAACGGATCAATTTGTTTTTTCTACTATGGTTATCTTTCTAACATTGAGTTCTTTAGCCGTAATAATAAAATTTTTTTAGTTGTTTCGTTTTTGGAAAGTTGAGTGTTCTCTAGTCATTCTTGAATTGATATCATGGAACTTGGTTGATATAGATCTATGACCTAATGTATGAACTTGAGGGTTCAGTTTGTCTATAAATATGAAGTCAATGTAGGAATTGTTTAATGTCTAGTTGAGATGAAATTTCTGATTGTTTATTTGGCTTCTTGATTTTCATCTAGTGGCATTTCAGCTCTCACCTCTCTGATAATGTTTGGCACTCTGCTTCGAGGCCCATTCCCTGATCTTTAAGATCAGTGATTTTCACCTCTTGTCATTGATTTTCCTGTACTTAACGAACTACCAAAACCTAGAGTATGAATTTAAAGGAATTCAACATGGACATGTGATCATATGCAAAAGTCATTTTTAATTAGTTTTCTATCAGCAGAAGCTTCACGAGGATCTCTGTTTGGATTTGGTTAGGGAATGGATCATGTCTTTGTACAATGTCTCAATTTCATAGGAATGTGCTTTTGGTGGAGGAGAAATAGAGTATAGATACTGAATTTCCAAATTTGATACTCCATGAATTATAGCTGTAGGACTTTGTTATAAATTGCTTCTTTAGTCACCGAATTTTTTTTCTTACAGGCACGTGATGGATATTTATACCTTTCAAAATTAAAAGATGCTTCTGATAGAGCACATTGGGTGATCTTCACTGATAAAACTTAAAAGACTGACAAGGGCTGTATATGTCTTTCTAATGTAGATGTTACAAGCAGAAAATGAGCCAGTGAACGTTTAATATATGTCTATCTTAGATCTAAATCTGGCTATATTACTGCATGGCATGGTGCACCACATTCAGCTGTGCTGATCAATGGGTACAGCCCACTGGCACTTGGTTTGACATAATTCTTTTTGGATTCCACCATGCAATGGTAATCAAACCAGCTTTCTGTGCTCACTGGTCTGGTGCACAGCTGACATTCTGCACCATGTCTCTGCCAGAGTTTTCCCTAAATCAGTCTGCTGCAAATTATGTAATGCTGAGTGTGCCAAGTTATTAATTGTTAATCATATTGTTTAGGTACGATGAAAACAATAGAAAGCACGGATAATCCATTTTGGTGGCATGTTTGACATATAGAAACATGTCCATACGCATCTGAATCAAAATATTTTTTCGGGCTAGGACATGTGCTTGACATGGCTCCAACACAGCTAGACATATCTGACACAGCAGGACACAGCAATTTGAAATTAAAAAATGATCAAAAAATGGAGAGCTGAGATGTTTTAAGCTTGTGTGCTAGAGACCCATTTTACAATGACCAAAAAAGAAGGATCCATTTCATTTTCCCCTCATTCTCTCCTCTGCCCTAGCCCATCAACCTCTACCATCGCTGCAACCCATCTTCCCTGATCTTCTCACAAGCACTAGTCGCACCAGTCAACTTGCTTGGCTTGTCTTTCTGGAAGTTAATGCTGATTAGTAGTTAGCCCTTTTTTTATTGTTTGTTCTCTTGTTGTGCCTCTTTCTGGTTGCTCTGGAAAGTTTTGGGTACAATGCTGATGAAAATTTGTTAGGATTTAGGAGTGAAGGATGTACATTCTGATGAAATTTGGTGACTTCTATTTGTTTTTGCATGGTTGTTGTTCTGATAATTTGGCTACAACATGCTCACTCTAGAAGTTGAATGTGTTTTTGGAGTAGGGAGGTTTACATTTTTCCATGAATATCTAAATGATTTTTTTTTTTGGGGTATTGTCATATTTTATTTTGCTTGTTATAACTGGTATATTCATAGGGATTAGAGAACTCATAGGTTATTTCTGGTTTGATGGGAGATGCAGAACCCATTTTCTGCAGAATTTATTTTGTATAGCACCCATTGAAAGGGATTGATTTAAGAATCTCTTTCCTTAGCAATTTTCAAATTTTATATATGTATGTATGTATGCTGTATCCATGTCCTATAATTTTTAGAATGTGGTGTGTCTTCATGTCAATTTTTGTGCTTTATAGTGAAAACATGAACATATGCATTAAAATAACATGTCATCTTATTGAGGACCTTGCAACATTTAACTTCCTACTAAATAATGCTGGAAGATTAGAAAAAAGGAAAAGATGAAATTTTACAGGTAGAAAAACAACAAATTCCTATATATATAGTTGGGATAATTCATGCATATTATCCTTTATAAATAATCTTGTATCAAGTAAAAATCTGTTGCCACCACTACCATGCTAAAAATGAAGGTAACACTTTGGAGAACTAGTTACTTAATTTATTTTTAATTGGCAAGTTACTTTTGTATTGTTAATCCGCCAATCTTGGGAGTATTAAATATACTGCTCTTACATATTATACCACAAATTCAAGTCTCTGTTTAGGCATTCAAGAGTCATCATATGCTGTAGTTGGTCCCAGAGAGTGGTAGTTCTCGTAAAGAAGCAACTTGACATATGGATGCACATTATTTATAAATTTGATTGTGTGTGTGTGTGTACCAAGAGGATTAGAACATATTGCTTTTCTATATAGAGGAACTGAACAAGTAAAAGTTTTATAAGTCTCATCTTATAATTTCAATTGATTTATATGTCATGGGGTATTTCTTCCTTTTTAAGCCACTACCTTTGCCCGCATATCTGCCACTATACCAATCTTATTGAAGATGTACTGCTGTAACGCTTACGTTTGTTTGAGCCCCATTAAAGTTCCTATCAGTTTTAGCGGTTCATACCTTTGTTCTTTGTTCTGCTTATTTTTGGTAACATCCTGCTATGTCTTTCTGTATCATGTGATGTGTTTTATTTGACAACGTTTATTTTATTGGTTTTAGTCAATTCCTACTAACAGTCACTTCTGATTGTGTCTCAGTCTGAGGTATTCGCTGTTGCTTTTGCTTTACTTGCTGCTGGTGCTGTAATTTTGACATTGAATGTACTGCTTCTGGTAATAGCCTTTCTCTCCTATCTGGTCATATTTTGAGTATCAACTTCTATTTAGTTAACTTCATATTTCTCCGTGATGATGTTTAGTAAAGGTATCTTTTAATATGTGGAAAGGATATAATTGTACAAAGAAATTGCATAACGGGTAAAAAAAAAAAATTGGGGGCTGGTGGGTTATTTTACCTTTCTATTCTTTTCTGATTGCAAATAGTTGTCGGTTGTCTTTTCATCCCTTCTACTTTTAAACTTCAGGGCGGACATATTATTTTCTTCCAGAGTCTAAGTCTTCTGGGGTACTGTTTGTTCCCTCTGGACATTGGTGCCCTAATATGTATGTTGAAGGACCATGTCACAGTGAAAGTGATTGTGGTATGTGTAACATTGGCTTGGAGCTGTTGGGCTGCATATCCTTTCATGAGTTCTGGAGTCAACCCAAGGAGAAAAGCACTTGCTCTCTATCCAGTTTTTCTCATGTATGTGTCTGTTGGTTTTCTCATCATTGCCATTGATTAAATGCATTAATGCTTGTGATTACTGGCTCCAACAAGCAACTGGAATAAGATTCTATTTAGGAATTCTTTGTTTAGTGATCAACGAATTTTTGAAATTTTCTTCTCCTTGTTGGCCCCTGCCCCTCCTCTTTTTTGTTGAAGTTTTTTGTTAGATTTCTTTGGAGACAGACAGACTTGTAAAATATTGCTTGGAACTAGGAAGGTATATGATGGTATCAAAAGCTTGTGTACTTATAGAATTATGACCAACACTGCTGCAGTCATCTCGTTAAAGCTTGCCTACTGTTATGTCAATACTGCTAGGGATTGATGGTTGTCAATTCAATACTGGTATTATTTTGTCTCTCCCTCTAGTGTTTGTCTGTGTTTTCTACTTGCCCTTTACTCTGAACGCTGCTGTGTCAAAAATCACTCTGCATTTTCTTTTTTAAAGAATAATAATAATAATAATAAAGCTTCATAGCTAAGTCGAGATTTATAATTCTCCAGACTTTACTACACTATAATCAGTCTCCTTCCATTCCAAGTTCTAATCCAAGATTATCAATAGCGAAGTAATTTTGCTGAAGCATTCATGTGACTACATCATATACCCTACCAGGAACTTGGAATTGACAATGCGTTTGTAGGTTGATATCCTAATTTTTAAATAGTTGAAAATGAAAATCTATTTTAAGAAAATTTAAGTATGACAGATATGGAAGAATTAATCATTTTTCATTTGTGGGCAAAAGGGGCATGGAGGCCTAAAACAGAGAAAGGCAACAGAAAGCAAAAGGAGGACCACAAAAGGCTGGACATTATTTTTGCCCATCCCTGTTCTTGTCTCTCTTTTCCTATAAAGTATTTTTTCAGCAAACTTGAATTCCTGACATTACAATGATCCTTCAATTGTTAGGTTCAAATATCTTTTACCAGTTGAGCTTTGAGCCACTCTTTTGTGGGTAAAATATTAAAAACTATTATAATAAAATTTTATATTTGAAAATAAAATTAAGAAAAAATTTGTATGCACTTTATGCTAAGTAGACCTGATCACAGGTTAGATTCATAAAAAAATTTACAAATTTTTTAAGCTCGGGCTTGGCCCAGCATTGTTTGAACAGTATCAGGCCGTTTTGCACAATTTTTTTTTAAAATACATTTTGTATCTTTTTTTTAGTTATATATATTTATTTATTTCATTACTTGTTAAGCATACTTTTATTTTTATTTTAAATTCTAAATAACTCATTAAAAAATTACAAAAAGTTTAAATAACTTAATATATATATATATATAAGATAGTAAATAACTTAATATATATATATATATATATATATATGAGATAGTAAAACTTCTCAAAATAATAATTTTTCTAATAATATTACTATTAATAATTTATTTTATTTGAATTATAATTTATTCCTAATAATATATTATACAATAAATAAAATTAAAATAATAATAATCATATATGTTATATAATTTTTTTTTACTTATATCTATAGCTATAAATAAATGTTCTAATAATATTATTTATTAATAATATATAAAAAATAATTATAATATGGGCGGGTTCAGGCTAGACTTTAAAAAAAGTCCAAACCTAACCTTTTTTATATTCAGACTTTTTAAAAACGGGTTCTTTTTTTTTGGCTTTTTTTTCGGGTTTATATCCATTTTTTTCGGGCTGGGAGGGTTTCTCGGCTCATGATCAGGTTTAACAACCTTAAAAAATAGAAGACTGAAGATCACCATGACATTAAAAAAAAAAAAGAAGTGTTATAATTAAGTATAAGACACACACCTCAAGCCATTCATCCATTGAAGCATTTGTAGTCTTAGTTGTTAGATTAATTTTATAAATTAATATTTAAATATGAATTGGCATTAATTAATTATAAGATAATTATATATTATCATTTTAAGCTATCAGTTTTGTTTTGGATATTGAATCTTAAACGAATTAGGTCTTGTTTAAAAGTGTGTAATTCATGATAGGTTAGATTACATATAATTTATTGGGTAGAAACCCAACCTACACTCTTTTAGTAGCCAGTAGTTTCCTATCACAAGTCTAGCTCATATGAAGAAGATAAAGGAAATTTAATATCTTTTATAATTTGAAAAGAGATAAAGGAGACAGAAAATTTATAAATAGATATATTATATTAGAAACTACTACCATTCCCTCTTCTTCTCCATTCTGAAACTTTAAGGGGCAAAGTAGGTTGTGTGATCCACCTTTCTCTTCCCTTTACTTATCAGACTAATCACTGCATCTATAGATTCCTCATCAGGTATGCAATCTCTCTTATTTTGTTTTGATTATTAAATCTTGGTTAATTCATGCTATCAACATTAGTCCCTACCTCAACATGCAGAGCCCTTTTTTTTTTAGCAAATATTAATGTATGTATATGAGAATCATCAAATAAGCAAGCATATCTAATATAAGTGGGTTTAGTGAATAAAAAACCTATGAGATTTTTTAACAAAAATATTCTGATTAGCTTCCATTCTCAACATTTTATATGCATAAGACCAGATAATAAGCTTTGCCACAAACACATAGATATTGAAAAGGGAACCACAAAGAGAAATTCTTATATACTCCAAGAGCAAATGCATTTGTTACGTTCAAAAAAATATGATGAATCCAAGTTAAATAATTACCACCTATAAGTTTAAAGCACACAATCAACATTTCCTTCCTTTGTAGCTTCTTATTTGTCTGGAGTGATTCTCTTACTCTTGGATCATCTAAGAATCTCTTTTACAAAGTCTAATTTCTTAGGTATTGCTTACTGTCCTAATGGGTATCGTGTAGAGAAAATTAGCTATGTGTGCTTAAATACTCTTACTAAAGCGCCACCATGTGCCAAATCTTTGTTAGTGTGGGAGTACTGCTTAGCCCCACTTTTGGATAGACCATTGAATTATGAAGTACCATGATAATCCTTTAACAGCAAAAACCTCATGGAAAACTATAACTAGAAGAATAAGAACAAAAGCACCACATGCTACTATGGAATCGGAAGTTAGACCCTAAATCAAACAAATAAGTATAAACAAAAAAGTCCTAATACTAGTATAACTAACAAGATCCAACAATGAATATAATCTTTTAATAGTCATCTGAATGTGGTAAATCCATTTAAGCACATTATTCATTTTTTTTTAAAGAACTTTATTACCTCGGATAGGATCTATACATGACCATGAACCTATAGCCTCGAGAGGACAATGAGAGTAAGTCCTAGAGTAACAAGAAAAATATATTCCATGCTAAGAAAGCCACTAGGGAAAACATAGCAATCTAGTATTGACGAATCTGGTCGCTTCCTTTAGAGTTGGGTAACGGATTTGGAGAAAGAGAGGATAACGTTGAAGATGCAAAGCCCGATGCATGGAGATAAAGGAGCAGAGGATCTGTGTTCAATTCATGGAGATGAAGAAGCAGGGCCCAACACATGAAGGGAGTGAAAAGGATGGACGGTTAGATTGTACTGTGAAATAAATAGCTAATATCTCTCCATTAACACTCAAATGACGTCGTTCCTATTGCAAAGCACAGTATGCTTGTCAGCTTGTCAAGTAGAGAATCCGATCTCGTAGAATACTCAGCGGTACAACTCCGCGTCTAATGCACATGCACACAGGACACTCTTTTTGTACAATAATGATATTCAAATCCCAATTGATTTGTTTACTGTCCTATTAACTTGGAAAAATTATTTTAAATTAAAAAAGTTTTAAATTTTAAAATTATTTTTTAAAACCTAAGAATAAAAATTTTAAATTATATAAAAAAATATAATTTAAAGTTTTAAATTAAATTTTTAAAATAATTTTAAAATTTTTAATATAAATATTTTTAATTTAAAATCTTCAATTGTAATCTTTTTTTAAAATTATTTCTCGTACAATTCTCGGAGGTCAAATTTGGGTCTAAATCGCATGCACAAAACACGCTTTCCGAACAATAATTATGATCCTTTTAATGTCTCATTAACTACTCTTGCAAGGTGTCTTACGTTGCGTTTGGATGGGGTGATTATTGGAGAGAAAAGAAAGGGAGGGAGGGAAAACAGAGATTTTCCCCGTTTGTGTCGAGGAGAAATCGGAGGAAAGGAGAGACTTGCGAGAGAAAAGTATGGCCCATGCACAAATTGTTTGCCCAGATATGGAGAGATTGGGGGAGAAAATGCATCGGCACTAATTATTTTCCAAAATTGCCCTTCGTTATTTCAATGAAATATTCGCCTGATCCCATTAAACGAATATACAAATTAGTATCCGCCTGATCCCGTGAAACGAATATACAAATTAGGTTATCCTTTTCATTTTATTGTGGCAGATCTCCTAGGATTCGATTTGCTTTTCCATTCATCGCCTTGTCTGCAGAACTCCCAAGAATCAACTTGCTCTTTCACCCATCCCTTGTCTGCAAGGTTTTTTCTCTTTCTCCTTATCTTCTTCCTCCTCCTCATCTTCCATAATATCAGTGTATTTGTATTATTTAGATGTGATAGGCCAACTTCGTAACACTATTATAATATTGTCCTCACATACTATAGAATAAAACCAAAAACTCGATTCTGTGTGAAAGTTGAAAAGATTAATTTTACATTCGTGTTTTGTTTTTCTCCTACACACTAACATGGAACCAACAGAAATGGATAAAAAGATTCCAACAGGCAAAGATAGGGAAGACACAAAATATGATATGATGAGCAAACTAATCTTTACATTTTTCATCATATGACATAGGTTGTAATCATGCTTTAATTATGATTTCATTATGAAATTTGTCAAAGCCCCTACTCTAGCATTGTGTTATTTTGTATACCAAACATTACTTTCAGAATTTCTTTATCTCTGTTCTTACTATATCTCTAGCATGATGTGCAATTTGCAAAATATGTTGTTACCTATTTTGCATAACTGTTCACTAGCGACATACCTACAGTATATATGGAAATCATAAAATTCTTAGACGATGTTGCCGAGGACACTCATGATTCTAACTTTGAAGTTAAACATCTGATAAATTTTGGAGTCACAACTGAAAGTTCGAGATTGGACCATTTAATTGAGGACTTGGAAAGACAGAGGAGTACATGTGTTGTACGTGCTATTTGTTTGATGCTCTACGCCATACAATTCTTGGAAGAACTATCCACCGTAGTGAATAAACCCATGAGGGTGAGTGATATTGAGCGATACAATATGCGGAAACAATTGATGATACGGCTTGAAGATGAAAAAAATTATCGAGATATTTTACGTTTGGGTCCACAAACTTTCCAACAGTTATGTCAGAAACTTTGAAACACCAGGAGAATTAAAGATTCCCGTTGGGTTACAGTTGAAGAACAAGTTGCTAAGTTCCTACATATCTTAGCCCATAATGTTAAGACTAGGACTATGTGTTTTTATTTTTATCGTTCAGGAGAAACTATTAATCGGCATTTTCATAATGTGTTACGTGCGGTGGTTTTGCTTGAGGCTGAGTTCCTTGTTCAGCCTTCTGGATCAGAGGTTCCTAGCCAAATTTTTAATAATAGCAGATTTTATCCATATTTTAAGGTATATAACAATATTTTTATATCTTTATACTTCATACACCATGAGTTATAAATTAAATATATTACTTCTAATTTGATAGGATTGTGTTGGAGCTATTGATGGCACTCATATTCGAGCAAAAGTGCCTAGAGAAAAAGTTGCTAGATTTCGAGGACGAAAAGAGTACCCCACACAAAATGTGTTTGCGTCATGTTCATTTGACATAAAATTTACTTATATCTTAGCTGGTTGGGAAGGATCTGCATCGGATTCTCGAATTTTAAAAATTGCTTTGTCTAGAGAAGATAACCTTATATTTCCACAAGGTATAGCCAGTAATTATGGATTTATAAGGTGTTGATTTAGATTGCAATTGTATGTGTTTTTCTTCTCCTTAATTCACTATTTCATTTGCAAGGAAGTTTTACTTAGGAGATGCTGGTTTTCCACTAATGCATGGGATCTTAACACTTTATAGAGGAGTTTGCTATCATTTAAAAGAATATTCTTCTAGGGCACCACAAAATGAAAGAGAAATTTTTAACCATTGGCATGCTTCATTACGGAATGTCATCGAACGAATATCCGGAGTATTGAAAAAAAGATTTCCGATTATAGCTAGTGGCACTGAACCATATTATTCCTTCCAAACCATGACTGATATTGTGATAGCTTGTTGTGTATTACATAACTTTTTGATGGGAGTAGATCCTGATGAGAATCTAATCGCTGAAGTTAATCGTGAATTACTACTTAACCCGCCTGATCATAATGAGGACACTTCTAACTATGGTCCAGAGGAAGACTACAAACAAGGAGCAATTTTGAGAAATAGTATTGTAGGCCAAATGTGGCATGACTATCAGAATGGATCATAATTTAGATGATATTAATTTATTTTATAAGTTAATTAGTATTTGATTGAATAATGTATGATATTATTGTTTATATTATCAAAACATTTTATCAGTCACATTGGTATATTTCAAATAATCTATTTCATGTCAGTTTTATATGAATTGAATTATGTCTTTTCTATTCAATTTTTCGTTCCAATTGATTATTCACAATATTGAATTATGCCTTTTCTATTCAATTTTTGTTCCAACTAGTTCTTCATGATTTTGAATTATGCCTTTTCTATTCAATTTTCATTTCAATTAGTTCTTCATGATATATGGTATTCTATGCAGACACTCAACGATGGCCCCAAAATTAGTTAAGGATAATCTGCGTTGGACGCATGAAATGGATGAAGCCTTTTTAGATGCTCTACTAGAAGAGATGATGAAAGGGAATCGTCTTGATGGGACATTCACAATAATTGCGTATGATAATGTCTTGCAAGTGCTAAAAACTTCTTTTGGTCCCTATATAACGAAGCAGCACTTGAAAAATCGGAAGAAGACATTGTCCCAGCGATTTGGAGAGCTATATGACTTATTTAATGGATTAAGCGGATTCTCATGGAGTCCTGTTTCAAAATTGTTTGAAGCAGATACTCAAATTTGGAATGAATTAATTGAGGTAGTTTCATTTATTTCCTGTGCGTGTTAGCTTATGTCTAGTTGTTTTCTATTTCATTTCATTTATATTTTGCAAATGATTTTATATATTTGTTATACGATTTGCAGAAAAAAACCACAAGCAAAGAAGTGGATGAGTACCCCGGTTATATATTATGACAAGTTGTATGAATTATTTGGTGCAGACAGAGCAACAAGAAAGTACGTTGAGAGTGCTAAAGATAAGTTGAAACGTTGGCAGAAAGAATGCATTGATTTAAATGATGAAATTGAAGGGACGAATATGAGTGATATAATAACTGAAAGTGAGTTTAACTGAGGATATGAGCCCACCAACTCAACAGCCAATATGAATTCATTCAGTCCAACTGGTGGCAACTCTAATCATTCTACGGGTACTGCATCCTCAAAGGGACAAAAGCGTAAGAAGCTTGTTATTGAAGCAACTGAGGAAAAATATGAAAAAATTACTTCAGGGATTAAAGAACTAGCTGAAGTTATGCGAGATGGCAACTCTTTGCATGATAAATCAATATCTTTATCTGAGAGACAAGTAGTTGTTGCTGAAAAACAAGTTGAAATTGCGGAGAAGGGGCTTGCTATACTTGAAAGAAGTAGGCCCCGTCATTATAGTGAAGAGGAGGTATGGGCAGAAGTTGACCAAATTGGAGTAAGTGAGGAATATAAATTGCAATGTTATTTTTTTTTATGTAAGGAAGAAAAGAGTAAGCGAACCTTTTTTGGGGTTCCAAGGCACATGCGACTACAAACTTTGATACAAATGATGAGGGATGCTGGCATATCATAATTGAGAGAGGAACATGATGATAAAATGTTACTTTCATTTTTGTTAAATGACTGTTGTGATATTATGCCTGTAGTTGGGTTGAATTAGTTGTCAATTTTGTTAAAAACTAGAATGTATCGAAATTCAAGATAAGCTAATGGATAATCATGGATTATTAGACTGGTTAGTAATGAAATTTGACTCTTATTTATTATTATGCGTAGTGATGCTAAATTTTGCATATTTATCATATTTTCTATAGTTTAAACGTGTTATATTTATATAGTTTACATGTGAAAGAAAACAAAAGAATGATAAAAAAAATTAGGGCAATAACTCTCAAAAAACTATAATAAGATGACTGGTAAAATATTAAATATATCAGGAAAAAATGTTTAGCATGACTAAAAAATAAAATACACCTAATTTTTTGGTAAGACTGTACGTCAAATCAAATTATAAAAAATAGATCTCAAATCAAATTATAAATAATAATCAAATGGCAAAGAATTAAAAAAAAATCTCAAAAGTCCGATTGCTTGATAGTTGGACTGTCCGACTATCCTGCATTCGGACCATAGAACTAGGTCCGACTACAGAACAATCGGACCTTGGTCCAACCAAAGCTTGGTCGGACCTCGGTCCAACTGCAGAACAGTTGGAGCGAGGTCCGACTGCGTGGCAATCGGACATTTTGTCCAACTGTGTTGCAGTCAGACTTTTGAATTTTTTTTTAATTTTTGGATTTTATTGGAGCAAGCATAACTTTGATTTATTTAATTAAATAATTAAGTTAATACCATTAAAATATATAAATTTATTTTATGATAAGAAAATCAATTAAGGAAAACTTTATTTTTTTCAAAAATATAACGTATTGGAATGTATAAAGTTATTTTAATATTATTTAGTATGTGTGAAAAACTTAAAATTTAATATAATGAAAATTCAAAAATTTATTGTTTAATATTAATTAAATGAATATTAGTACTTATCATATTTTATAAAATACAAATAAAATGATATTTATATCAAAATATATATAGTTGTTGTTTATACTTCGTAAAATAAACTATGTCAATTTGTATCATTTCTTATTTCTTATGCTTTCATTGCTTGATAACTTTATATATGTCTTCACAAATTTATAAATGTCGTTAAGATTATTTATCAGGATATGTCCAATATATTCACATCATATATATGTGTTTCTGTGTAATCGTACTGAAATGAAATTGGATCGAATATACTAATAGCGGTATTTTAAAGATTATATATATATATATATATATATTTTTCATAGATATATGTTTATAATCAATAATCTAAAGCAAAATATACAAATATATATGTTCATAAACAGTTACAATATTTTTATTTTGTGATGCTAGTAGGTTTGAACTACCATATTTCTACATTACTCTTCCTCGCTATCATCTCCTTCATCACTATCATCTTCATCTTCATCTCTATCTAGAGATACTGTTATGGCACCTTTTTTCTTTTGGGATGAACATCTCCCCTTTGGTTGTCCATAATTACTCTGAGTTATTTGTTGTAACTGGGTGCGCAGCTCTTCAATCTGTCTTTGTTGGTTTTGAAACATACTTTGATATGATTGTGTAGAAATATTAATAAATTAATTACGTAACATATCTTGTATGTAATTTGAATGTGGATATGGAGGTAATTGACTTGAGGATGCTTCTTCATTATAGGTATACCCTTGTTTTGAGTTTCCAAAAAATTTGCAAGATATGTTACCAAGACCATAAACGACGCCGCGCTTTTTCCCACCAGTAGCACTAATAAATGTATTCATATCAGATGTATTGTCGCTTGAAACCTGGGCGGTATCTTTTTGTTTAACATATTCATCCTAAAAAAAATCAAACGATTAACACCAAAAAAAAATTAACACCAAAACAAAAAAATACAAATAAAATATCTAAGAATATTTCTAATCTTCATACCTATATAGCTTTTGACTTTTCGTCTACCCATGCTTGGGTAGATTTACGTTGATGAGTTTTCATATAAACTTCAGAAAATGAAAGATCTCGTCCCAATTCACGAGCCTACGTAACAAAATAAGAAATAATTTGTCTAAGTACGCCACATGAGCCTACGTAACAAAATAAGAAATAATTTGTCCAAGTATGCCACATGAAAAGTATAAAATGAATATATTATTTATATACCAATTGTCTAGCATGCTCTTCCATCGATGTAGAACCTCCCGTGTGCAATGAAGCATTGGCTCGATTTTTCTTCTTTTGTGCACTAGTAGAACGAAATCCTTCAGAATCCCAATGGCGACAGAGATCATCCCAAATGTTTTGTTTAATCCAGTTAGGTCGTTTGCACATTTCACGTACATGTCCAATTATATCTTCCAATCGAGATTTTACTCAATTCTTCCAGTTTGCCCAGATATTAGGATGATGTCTTGGTTCCCAGCAATAAAGTTTCTTCCAAATCATGTAGGATGTTAATAACGATTATACGTGCACAACTTATTTTGTAATTATTTTGTTATTATCTGCAATGTAATAAATAGGAAATACATGACACCTGAAATTCATGAAACTAGAGGTATTGATATTTTGGTGGCACTTCCGTCCAGCAATTTCACAGACCATCATATTTATTTTTTAAAATTTTGACAATAGCAGTATCAATGTCTTTATCATTTGGGGTAAATCTAAAAATATAAAAAATAGTGAAATATATTATTATCCTATAGATAACATTATTAAACCAAACAGTGAAACAAAATGATATACCCTGTGCCATTAGGTCTAATCAGTGTTGGTAGCGGTTGATCTTGGTCATTGTAGTGTTCATTCGGGTGCTCATCATCAGGGTCGTTAGACTCTTGTTGAAAGTTCTCCGGGGTTGGCTGTGTTTCTTCCCTAGCATTAGATGACTCTGGTTGTGACAAATTACTTCGTGTTTTCCGGCCCCTTCTTGAAGACATCCTGTAATGATATTGATACCATTTACTATATGCACATTTCTTAAGACTGCAAAAAAATATAACATCCCAAGCTTCCCTTCTTACCTTGTGAACTTTGCAGATCTTTGTGAAAGCTGTCCTCAGTGACTTCCGCTTCCTCTTTGATGAATGGGTTGGGGCAGTATAGAGGGAGATATATAAAAGAAAGTTATGTTTATCTATACGAAATAATGTGCATATATGTCATTGTAGATGGTGTGACATGCGGGACCAACTGAGAAAGATAAATACAAATATGGAAGAAAAAGCATTGTCATACCATTTTAGTGTCATGTGATATACAGGCAAAAGTAAAAAAGAGCAACCACGTAAGTGCGAAAGATTCCATTGACATATAATATGGCAATATGTGTGGGACCTAATGAAAGTACCACCCACGTACGTGCGAAAGATTCTATTAACATATAATGGCAATATGTGTGGGACCTAATGAACATGCATAATGGTGCATCTATCTTGATAGATGTTAAGAAGTAAATTTGAAACTGACATGCTAGTAGCAAAAAATGTTGTTATCCACTTTATATTACAATAATTACAGGACGCGTTTATAACAGCACACATTTATACACCGAAACAAAACATGCATATGTTATATGTTCAACAATTACACGTCTGCTTATTTTTTTTTCCTTTAGAACTTGAAGCTTTATGCTGCTCACTTGAAGCTTTATGTTGCTGGCAGTATTCATGAATTTGACGTTGCAGATCAAATATTGCACTTTCATTGGCTTGTAGTTGGATCTTGAAAATTTTTAATTTCTCCTTTATATCGGGATGTAGCCGACCTTATGGACCTTGTGGGTATATGGCCCCTACCACACTTGGATATGATAACGATAATAACTCATTTTCTTGTCGATACTTATAACCGAAAGGTGGGTCCTCTTCTACTTTATGTGAAACACTTCCTAACTCGTACACGAAGCCATCACTTTTTTTCCCTCTAGCAGCTACTGTCCACAACGTAACCTCATCTGCTAGTGAGAAATTTTGTGCATTTGCAACATTTACAATGTTGGTTTTGAATCTTGCATATTCATTCTTAACCAAATCAAGGGAAAAAATTATATAACAGTGATACATAAATGATACATAGAGAAATACAAAGTTAGCAGACTTACAAAAGTTTTTTCAGATTTTTTATCCACCCAAAGACCAGAAGTTAGGTTCTGATGTGTTCGAATATGAAGTTCTATCGGAGCTATAGGCCTGCCAAAGTCTTTAGCTAGAGTTGCAGCATGATTAGTGAATGGAATATTGCCACCAGTGTGAAGAGATGGGCCATCTACCGAGTTGGAAGTTCTATTTTGTTTTGCAAGTTCATTTCTTCGTCTAAATTCTATCTTATTCCAATCAACACATAAATCATTCCAAATATGTTCATTTATCCAAATAGGCCGCTTCCCTTTATTTCTGTGGTAATAGATCAAATCTTTCAACCGATTTCTTGCACGATCTTTAAAATTGTTGTAAATTTGGTGATGATCCTCTATGGTCCAAACATAATATTTGTGACAAACATCATCCAATAATATTTATCAAATCATATATTTCAATGAAATAAGTGTAACAAATGGGATTTTAAATTGTACCTAAAATTCTTTGAACCATAATTGTCGAACGGATTCAGGAACTTCCTTCCATGAATTATAATGTCCTAGATAATTATGCTTCATCACTGCCACTATATACTCGATGACGTCATTTCCATCGGGTGCAAATCTAATCAATGCAGATGACAAAATAATGTAAAATGGAGTTATAGGCATTAAAGATTTTGAAATGGAATTCATACCCGGTTTCACCATCAGAATGAATAAGTTGTTTCCCTATATCCACTCCAACTTGAATTTGAGAATACAAGACTTCTCCATACGTTTTACCCATCTGCACAAAGTATAAGGAAACAAGAAAGCATGTACAATATATATCCTTTGCAGTTCAAAAAAAATCTTAAACATGTAGTTCCAGGAAAATTATATAGATATAAATCAACTTATTGTTGTTTCTGTGTGAAAGATAAGCATTAAGACGGTGTTCACAGTCAATGAAATAAAGTTCAAATATATTCATCATACCTTCACGTCAATTACTACAGCCGTGCAGATAACTTCTAAACTTTTGTCACTTCAAACAAAAAGGATAGGATGAAGACAAAGTGCCTTGGATACATGTCCTGCTTACTGCTCGTCTCGTGAAGCTAAAGCCAAAGGAAACTTGCCCCCACGTGAAGAAGATAGGATGAAGACAAGTTAAGATCATGAAGGAAGAGAAACAAAAAAGTTTGGAAGGGACGAGGACGTGAGGACAAAGGAAGCCACGTGAATGTATTGCAGGATTACACATGAGAACGAAGTAAGATACAATCATTCTTATTTGTTTATATATATATATATATATATATTTCTTTATGTTAAAAAGTGATAATAACATTTATATTGTAACAAAAATTAAGTGATTATCCATTTATTTTATTTCACTTAACTAACAATATTTTTTTATTATGCTAAAATATTTTATATTAATAATATATTTTTATTATGTTAAAATAATTAGGTGGATGGAATTGAATTTATTTTATATTAATAATATATTCTTATTACGTTAAAATATATTAATAATATATTTTTATTAAGACGAATGAACATGGGAAAATTTTAATATTATATTACTATTTTTAGTTTTCAAATTGTTCTTTTAAAAAATTATTCTAAACTTTTAAAAAATAAAAATTTAACAAAATTCATAGAATTGCATTTATCCGTAGTCGAAAAAAGGAAAAAGTCATTCTACTGATTTTTGAAGGATAAAATTGTCCAAAAAAACAGTTACAAATTTTTTCTCTCCCCATCTCTCTGCGTTCCATCCAAACGGGGGAAAAGAAACTTCCTTCTTCGCCCATCTCTCTCCCCCTACTTTTCTCTCCGCTTCTCTCCCCCTTCACTTTTCTCCTCCCCTTACAAAAGTCGAAGACAAAGAAGAAGACCAAGACCAAGACCTCACTCTCGCAATCTGTTATATATGTGCAGGGTTCCGCTTCATGCATTAATTCACAGGTATTTCATTTCTCTCAAAATCTTTTAGAACCTCTGCATTGTGATTTGTGAGAAGTAAGGAAGGCAAAAATGGCGACTCCGAAGGAACACATTGAGAAGATACGAAGGGAAAAATTTTCGATTGGAGGGCCCTTGAACCCGATAATTGAGGAACTGCACCAAGCCACCAAGAATCTCTCTGCTGAACTCTGCTAAAGATTTTCACTTTCTCATGGAGCTCATTCAGGTTCTCAACATTCTTTCTTGACATTTACGTACGTATAATAAATGCATCATGGGTGTTTGTGTCTCATTGTTTGTATGGGGGTGTTTTAGTTGTGCTTTATTATCTTATCACAGTTTGGATTTTAATTATGAAGTCCAAGATATCAAAGCTGAACTAACTCGTTCTATGTTGAATTCGTATACTTGAAATGCTTTTTATTTCTAAAATCTGTAAATTACGTAACGAAACACACACACACATATATAAGTTGGTTCGTCCTCTTTTTCATATTTACTAGTCGATCATGGGTTGGTATGAAGGAGTATCTGCATTAAAGCTCACTGATCATATAATACTTGGAGATCCCGTAAGAGCAGTATGGACAAACAATCCATACATTAGCTGTCGTATTAAGTGATTCAAAATAAAAATTTAGTTTGATTGCATAACTCTATTTTAATTTTAGCAAATAAATAAATTTTACTGTGAAATGTTTTTATACTTTAAAGAATAAACTACTATAGTCTAAAGTCTAAAAGATACTTGTTTAACCAACAGAGTCCTTAAAATATATTACCTTTAAATCCTTTTAAACCTTATGAAAAGTGCATCAATTCAATCTTCTTGTGACTTTTATTATTTTTAATGAAAAAAGAACTTATCCATGAGAAGAGAGATTAATACAAAAGGTACAGAAAGAGAGCAATTCTTATATGCACCAGGAGCGCCACGTCATTTATACATTAAGTGGTTAAGATTTACTCCACACGTAGTAGACTCCACTTGTATTACACATGGACCTCACCTGTACAATTTAAATCCTGGTCATTGGTTGCACTTGGTGCACCATGCACCAAGTGCACCTAAAAAATATTTTAGAAAGAAAGGATAAAAGGATTCTTTGCAAGCAAAACCTAATACAAAATAAGGTCATTTATACATTAAGTGGTTAAGATTTACTTTGCACGTAGTAGACTCCGTTTGTATTACACATGGACCTCACCTATACAAATTAAATCCTGGTCATTGGTTGCACTTAGTGCACCATGCACCAAGTGCACTGAAGAAAATTTTCATAAAAAAAAGATAAAAGGATTCTTTGCAAGCAAAACCTAATACAAAATAAGGTCTGTTTGGTATGATATTTGAAAATAATTTTTATAGGAATAAAAATAAAAATAAAAATAAAAATAGGCATAAACTAGAATCTTGTAATCTATAATTATATTTGACATAATTTGAAAAGAAATAAGGATGTTATTCTATTTTTATATTTAGTTAGATAAAAATAATATAAAAACCCAAATTTTATATGAATTTGAGATGCTGTGCATCTTAATTTGAATCATTTAGATTAAATTTAAATAATTTAGATTTTATAAATTTTTTTATTTTTTGATATCAAATATCATTTTTTTTAATAATTAATAATTATAAAACTGTTTTTATTTTGTATTTTACATCATTTAAAGTAAAATAAAAATAAAATTGATATATATATATACATATATATATATATATGTATGTATGTATGAAATTTAGATCATTTAGACTAAATGTAGACAATTCAAATGGGATGCACATCACCTATACACATGAAATCCATGTGCAAGAATGTAAAATGAAAAAAAAAAGGATAAAATAATCATAATACCTTTAAATTAAAAAATTATATATTTTTTCTTAACAATAATTGAAAATAAAATAATATTAGATAAGGGCAATAATGTCAATTTCTTAAGCATTGTAGGAAATCCAACTCATTCTATCTGATTTTTTATGGAATCTCAATCCATCATTTTGAATGAATGAAGAAATTTAAGCAATGGGATTGAGAAGATTAGTCTGCCAACCAAATAAAAAAAATATGAAAATCTTTCTCCTATTCCCAACCGTATAGTAGATAATTCCCCGTATCAAACCAGGCCTAAAACAACATAGGCTCTAACTCAAAAGGGCTTGTTAATCCCTTTAAAGATCTCCTTTAAAACACAAAAACACCATAAAAATTAATAATCTCCATAACTAAACACACCATAAACCATCAAAAATTTCGCACTTGTAGAGAACTTTATGCTCTTTTTGCCTTGCAAGACTTGTAAACTTGATAGCTAAAAAGTCCTAAGATCAGTTAGACAAACCTAGCTCTTTGCAAAGAAACTAAAGAGTCTATTCCAAAAATACTAATTAAGCCACCTCACAATGTAAAAAAAAAAAGATGATTATTTGTCTTTGAACTTCTGAAAATCGCACAAACATCAGGTGATAAGGCCTCATTGGGTCCCTGAGCGTATTAATTCTATTAAGTATTGCTGTCAAAAAAAAAAAAAAAAGAGCTTATACCTTCAAAGGGGCATGACTTTCTAGAAAAACTTAAGACAGGAGGAGAATTAGTATTTGGACTTCTACTTAAAAATTTAAAGAAAGACGAGCAAGTATAAGAACTCGAAGAATCCAAATCCCAAATCTTTCCATTAGGCAAAGAAGAAACAATAAACAGAAAAAGCATTTCCAGCACCAAAGTCTAACATTAATATTTCTAGAAAAAGTAAAAATTCCAGGAAGAACGGTTACTTTGTCCGGTTAAAAACTCAGAAATTCGATCGTTATGCAAAGAAGACAACCAATAGAGACATGAAAAAAAGCTCCAGAGAAAGAGTCACCAATCCAATGATCCTTCCAAGAACGAAAACGGGTACCATCTTCAACACGAAAAGAAAGCATTGAAGAAAAGGAAGGATAGACCTGAGAGCTTGCATGAGTATACGCCCTAATCCCAGAATTAGCATCCCATCCATTCATCACCCTATGCCTATGCCACAAAGGAATAGGCTCCAAAGGAAAATGCCAAAGCAATTTAGCCACTGGGGAGTTGCTTTTGGACAACAAATTAGCCAAATCCACCCTCGTGGGTATTATTAACCTAATATTAACCAAGTTGCCTACGTTAATTAGCCTAATTTACACCGACTTGATGACAATTTTCTTTTAAAGACTCAATTAGTTAAAAGAAAATATCTTTTAAGGACTAATATGATAATACTCTGCTAAAACTTTTATTGGTTATTGAACTTTTTGCCACTTTTACGCTATGTGCAAGTTTTAACCGGCCATACATATAATTGCAAGCAAATGCGATATTGGTGTTCCAAATGCATATGAAGTTTTGAACATGTACAACTTAGCTTTCGAAATTAATAAATGTTATATATATATATATATTTATATATATTTGTATAAAAAATTAAGTTATAGAGCTTTATAAATCTTTGAAGGTTAACTATGAAATAAAGTAATGGTTAATTTGTTACGGTTAGAGAGAGTAAAGTAGACAATTTACTAAAAGGGTAAGCTTCTCATTCATAGTCACGTTTCACTCTCCGCTGGATGTCTTTTAATTATTAGATGACGATAAAATTTGGGTTAGAGATTTGTAAAAGAGTTTAATTTCTTTTACGTGCACCACTGTTAATTTTAATAAATCAACTACTTTGCTCTCTTTCTTGCCATAACCAATTAACCATTACTTAGTTTTCAAAAATAATTTGCGCATAGAAACTCATCAAGCTTCATGCCAAGTAATTTCCATATGATTCACATATTGTATTACAAAAATGTCAACACAGAAAAAGAAATGTATATGAATGCCAAGAAATGTTACCCTACAGAAGGATGGGATCATGTATAGTGGTTGATTCACTAACATCACTGACTTTTGTTGCTGTTACAGAACGCAGAAGATAACCAGTACATTGAAGGAGTGAATCCAACGCTTGAGTTCATCATAACATCTAAAGACATAACAGCCACGGGAGCTCCGGCCACATTACTCATTCTGAACAATGAAAAGGGTTTTTCTCCCAAAAACATCGATTCCATCTGCAGTGTTGGACGGTCCACCAAGAAAGGCAACAGAAGAAGTGGTTACATAGGAGAGAAAGGTGCCTTCTCTCACTCATAGTCTCCCCAGAAGCGATTTCCTAAGAGTACCAAGTAGTTCCATATTGAAAGATGCGATTGACTGTAGGTAGAGGGAATTAGTATGTCTATCGATCAAGGTAGTTTTATGTCCCACAAAACAAAAGGATTTAACTATGCTTTAGCATATGGGATTTGATTTTCTTATATAAAATATAGCTCGCACATTTGTGCATGTTACTTCCATGAGCAGCTTTGAAGCAGTGCTGAAACTGTCTTATGGTTAAAATGCAGGGATTGGTTTCAAGAGTGTATTTCTGATCACTGCTAGGCCTTATATTTTTAGCAACGGATATCAGATACGGTTCAATGAGGAGCCTTGTGCACATTGCGGGCTTGGATATATAGTTCCTGAATGGGTTGAGGAGCACCCAAGTCTTCATGACATAGAGCAAATATATGGTGTGGTTGATTCCCTTCCAACCACAACCATTGTCTTGCCTTTGAAGCCAGACAAAGTCAAACCCGTGCAAGAGCAGCTCTCGAACATTCATCCAGAGGTTCTTTTATTCCTTTCAAAAATCAAACGGCTTTCAGTGAGGGAAGATAACGAGGATCCTAGGCTCAATACCGTAACTGCTGTAGCCATTTCAAGTGAGATTGATTTAATGAGAAGGAAAAACATGAATGCTGAGTCCTACATACTCCGTCTCTCTGCTGAAGAAAACGGTGATTCTGAAAAAGAATGTATGTACCACATGTGGAAGCAAAGGTTTCCTGTCAGGCCGGAAAATCAAGTAGAAAGGAGAATGGAAATGGAGGAGTGGGTTCTCGCATTAGCCTTTCCAAATCAGGAGAGGCTTTACAGGGGAAGGAATTCACCTGGGGTCTATGCGTTTCTTCCTACAGAGATGGTAACAAACTTTCCTTTCATAATTCAAGCAGATTTTGTGCTGGCTTCATCAAGAGAGACAATTCTCTTGGATGATAAGTGGAACCAAGGTTTACTTGACTGTGTTCCATCTGCCTTCATGGATGCTTTCAAATCACTTGTTATGGCAACAGATGATGCTCCAGTATCCAGTTTGATTCGGTTCTTTGAGTTCCTACCAGTTAATAGCTATTTCTACCAGGAGTTAAATGCTGTGAGGGAGAAAATCAGAGCAAAAATGGTTGAAGAGAGGATTATTCCTATTGAGACATGCAAGAAGCAGAAGCACTTTTATAAGCCTCGTGAAGTTGGCAGACTGCAGCCTGCTTTCTGGGATATTTTGGAGAAGGCTCGAGAGCAAGGAGTACACTTGCATAACCTATCATTCCATGGAAATTATTATATCCTGAGTTCTTCATTTGACCAAGTTCAGTATAATCACATACTGGATTTCTTGGGTGTACAACCAGTCAGCAATGAATGGTATGCGAAGTGTGTAGTTCTAATCTTGTGATGGGAGTATCAGAAGATGTTTACTTGCGGCTTTTACTGTTTATTGCTGAGAACGGGGGGTCCGGTATTTGGGGCTCCGACATGAAGAACGTACCGCTAATGAAATACGTGGATTTTGATGGGAATCTATCCTATTTCAGTCTTGATCAATGCAGAAGGAACCATGGTTCCAAGTGGATTCTCTTAGCTGATACGAATCGGTCTTGTCCTATCTCCTTGCTGATTGATTGGAACAGGGAATTCAAATGTGTAGGCAATCGTTATTTTATGCCAGAAAGCACACAGGAAGCAATACACCAATTCCCTCAAAAGCAGACTTTGTTGGATTGGCTGGAAGAAGAAGTTAATATTTTTACTTTGAGTGTATACAAATTTGCAAATGACCTTTGTAATTTTATCAACAATGACCGCAACCTTGCCCTTGCATATGCACATTTCTTAAATCACTCTTTCTCAAAGCGATATTTGTCACTGTGGGAGGTTAATGATTTGTGCGAATCTATGCCACTAGTAGACAATTATGGTCAAGTGGGCTCATGTAGACTTGGGGTTCTTGTGCCAGCTAATGGGAGCAAATGGGCAGATTTGATTGTTTCTAATCCATGGAGAGATGAAGACTATGTTGAGTTGAACGAAGAATATTTGCGCCCACGTCAATATGCAGGCCAATATACAGGCGAGAAAGACCTCGTAGGCTTTCTTGAAACTTATGTTGGAGCTTGTGATATACCTCATATATCTCCTCCGAATGTTGGGTTTTCGGCAGTGGATACACCTCTTACTTGGGAAAATGCTTTCTTGCTTTTGGAATGGATTCGGAGCCTCAAGTATAGGGGAATCCTCCCAGAGAGGTTCCTAAAATCCATAAGGCAAGGGAGCTGGCTAAAAGTTACAGCGAATGGATATAGGCCACCTTCGCAATCATTCTTAATTGTCTCATCTTTGGGAAGCCTTTTGCGAAATGGATCTGTTCTTATGGACATACCACTGGTTGATTGCAAGTTTTATGGGGATAAAATATTTGAGTATGAGGAAGAGTTAAAAACAATTGGCGTGAGTTTCAAAGATGCGGAGGTGTGTGAATATATAGGGAAAGAACTTATGTCTCGCGCAGCTTCTTCCACTTTAAGCAGTGGACAAGTTCTTTCGATACTTGAATTCATTCGACATCTGAGGCAAAGTCTTCATCCCTTGGACCACTTTGTGAGAAGCATAAAAAAGGAGAGTTGGCTAAAGACATCATGTGGTTACAGGTCTCCTGTTGGATCTGTTTTGTATGATTCTGAGTGGCAAACTGCATCGCAAATCAGTGATATTCCTTTCATCGACCACTCTTACTATGGTGAGGAAATTTATAATTTCAAGGAGGAACTTCAGTTGCTGGGTGTGGTGGTTGGCTTCAGTGGAAGTTACCAACTTGTTATTGACCACTTAAAATCACCCTCTTACTTGATTCATTTGACGATTGAGGCTGTTATTTTGATACTAAAATGTATACATTTCTCGGACGTCTCTGACAAGCTTGTCGATGCGCTTAAAGGATCGAATTGCTTGAAGACGAGCGAGGGTTACAAGGCTCCAGGACTGTTTCTTATTTGATCCTGTATGGGGTTGTATTCTAGAAGTATTCAGTTTCCCTGTGATTGATCATAAATTCTATGGAGAGAAGATTATGACTTACAAATATGATTTGAAGAAAATGGGAGTGGTGATTGATTTTGAGTATGCAATCAAAGCATTTGGTGCTGTTTTCGAGCAGAAGGCATCACAAACTTCCTTTACCAAACAGCATGTTGAGTCATTTCTCTCATGTTACAGACAACTGAAGGGAGCCCAGTATGAATTTCCTTTAGAGTTTTCGAAGGTCTTAAGAAATGCCAAGTGGTTGTGGACTGTGCTTGGTGATTATAGGCCTCCAAAAGAATGCATTTTATTTGGTCCAGAATGGAAATCTCTCTCTCCAATTACCCTTCTCCCTTTCATCGATGATGGTGACAAGCTACATGAGTACAAAGAAGAGCTGGAGAGCATGGGAGTTGTTACTGAAGTTAAATTTGGGCTGAAATTAATCACTGCCAGTTTAACATTCCCTTCAGATCCTTCCTCAATAACTCCTAAGAATGTGCTTTCATTGCTGGAATGCATTCGCCTAATGCACGAGCATCATCAAACCTTTGAAGATGATTTCACAAAAAGATTATCGGGAAAATGGTTGAAGACCAATGTTGGTTATAAGCCTCCAAACAGATGTTTATTGTTTGATTCTCAGTGGAATTTGGAGCCGACGGACGGACCCTTCATTGATGAGAACTTTTATGGACCGAAAATTGCTTCTTACAGGAAAGAACTCATTGCGATAGGAGTCATTGGTGATGCCGAGAAAGGGTGCTCATTAATAGCTAGTCACCTTGACTTGCATTCTGAATTTTCTACCATAGTACGAATTTACAGGTACTTGAGTGAATACGATTGGAAACCAGAGAAAGAAGCTGCTAAAAGGATTTGGATTCCAAATGGAGATGAGAATGGAGAGTGGGTCAATCCTGAAGAATGTGTCGTCCATGACATAGATAATCTTTTTAGTTCAAGGTTGAATGTTTTGGAAAGACACTATGAAAAGGAGTTACTTCCTTTTTTCTCCTCAGCTATGGGTGTGAGAAACAATCCTTGGGTTGATGATTATATAGAGCTTTGGAAGGAATGGGAGAGTTCAGTTGAACATCTTTCACATGATAAATGCTGCAAGTTCTGGATTTTTATTTTGCAGCATTGGAGCCAGAAGACACAGAAAAAACTTTCTGACAGCTTGATGAAACTACCTGCTACATCAGGCTCCGATGGAATACTTTTGTCTGACAAGTGCGATGTTTTTGTTGCTGATAACCTTCATATGAAGAATCTTTTTGAGCATGAGAGAGGATTTGTCTGGTATCCTCAGCCAAGCTTGCCATCACTGGACAGGTCTCAATTATTAGACATATACAAGAAAATTGGTGTTCGCACTGTATCTGAATCCGTGCAGAAGGAAGAACCATCCCTAGGATGCAGTGTCGAACTCAAGCAGGTGGAACCAAGGAGTGTTTTCATTGGGAAGGGGTTGATTAAGCTGATTCTTGGTTTTCTTTCTTGTTCTAGCCTCAACATGGGAGCTAAGAAGAGGCATGAAGCTGTTCAAGTTCTTCTTGACCTTACTGTTTATGAGATGACTGAGCTAATCACTTTAAGTTATAGGTTGTCACTATCATCAGGGGACATCATTATTAAGAAAGCAAACAGGATGATACGTTGGGAAAGTTCGAACCTTTTCATCCAGCAGATGGACTTGGATAGTGGAAATACAAGTATGATCAAATATGCTACAGATTTCTCAGAAGCAATCTCTGTGGACGTACCGTGTGAGAACGTTGATCATGTAAGTGCACTTTCTGAGCTGATCAAGTTGGGTGTTCTGCTGAAGTTCAATGAGGAAGAAATTGAATTCCTGATGGAGTCTAAGGATTTGCAGATTTTCTCGGAGGATGAGGAATTCCTCAGTTGTGCCTTCCCATCTGACTAGGTCTGCTTCACTAAACATCAAATAGTCTGTAGTTTGCTTGTTCCTTTTATTTTGAGTCCGTGGCAAAGTCTGTGATTATTCAATTTGATAACCTGTTTAAGATTTCTCATGTTTGTTCCGGCGTGTGCTTATACGTGTATAATGTGAAAGTGTTGGCATGTAAAACTTGGAAGAGGTACCTGTACTTCCATTTGATGGTCAATGCTTTCTTAGTAATTTGTTATGTATACTAATCTCACGTATGTGCACATTAAGCTTCGCTATTCCTATTCTGATTCTGAGTCCATATGTGGACATGAGAAATTGGCTTATGTGACTAAAAGCAATATATTTCGCAGAGGAAACAATTGCATATTTTTGAGAAGTCCCAGCATCTCAAAACGTCAATAGCAGCCCAACTACGATGTGGCAATAGCAGTCAACGCTTGCGGATCTTGTAGAGCAGGGAATATTACTGCACTGTGTAACAATGCGTTTTGTACGTTCTTCATTTTTTAATTATTGTAAGATTTAAAATTTAATATTAAAGATAAAAATTATAATTATAAAAATAAAAATTTAAATTATGAAAAAATATTTTTTGTAATTAAAATATATGTCTTATAATTATAATTTTTGTTTTCTATATTAAATTTTAAACCCTAAAAAAAATAAAACCGCAGAAAATGTGTTACCGCACGTGACTCCTGATCCTGATTCGCAATCTGATGCTCTGCCCTGCAGCATCTTCTAGGGCAACATGAACTTACAGTAGGTATTGTTGCCAAGAGATCGCTAACAGTATAAGAATAAATTATAGTTGGCTTTGATTTTTTTTTTTTTTTTGATCTCTAGTTGGCTTTGATTTTTAATCCTTCGTTGCACACGAATTACTCATTTACATCTTAGGCTTAATCTCTTGTACAAGTTAAGCACAAATATTTATCACATGATTTTATTCAAACAGGTTAGATCCACGTCAGTAGAGCTTATATATTATATACTCTATAATATAAAGTCAAATCGAGCATCAACATGATAATTAATATAAAGTATTAAATATATAATTTTTATCTGCATCTTTTAAATTAAATGCTCTAATAGATTGTACGTATCTTATCTTATATAATTTTAAGGATCTTGCCATAGATGGTATCTATTTTTTATTATAGTTGTGCTAATTAATAAAAATAATAAAATTAGTTAATTGATATTTCAGAAAGATAAAGCTATTTTTTAAAAATATTTGTCAATTTATTTTTAAAATTATTTTTATTTTTTTACAAAGGTTACTGTCAATCATTATTTTATTATTCTTACTTTTTATTTTATTAAAAATTTAGGGTTTATGATCTTAGAGTTCTAGTGTCTAGGTTTTTAGTATTTAAAATTTAGAGTTTAAGATTTTAGGTTTAATTTGTGACTTCGTTTCAACTTGTATATATTCTTTTTCTCTGTTATATAAAATTAAACCTTTTTTTTTGTCAAAATAGAAATGTAAGATATAAAATTCTTGCAGGGTTCTAACATAATTGCATCTGTAAAAGGCTAAGACCTTCTTATCATGCCAGCAGAGTTAGATGTTACCTTTAAAAAAGTTTCAAGATTTCGGTTTTAATTTAATTCTTTAAAATTTTTAGAGAAAATAATAATGTTAATTTCAAAGGAGATACATACATTCCCACAGTCTAATAGTTAATTAACAAACTCTATTTATCTCAGGTGCAAATATATATTGTGGACTAATATAATTAGCAGGTGTGGCTTAATTTTATTGGTGAGACAATTTAGAGTGGACCCCATACATTAAGACATGGATATACTAATAAAATCCTTTTAAAATATTGGTAATGTCACCTTAAAATATTAATTTTGCTAATAACAATTTCTTAATACATATTAGTAATATCCTTACAAAATATTGATAATGTTTTCTCAATACGTTAATAACCAGTTATTAACTTCTTAAACACCAAAATAATTAACAACGAGTGAGTGTTAATAATCTTCATCTCACGATCAACCCTATTTGTTTGTATTATTTTTATTTATACTGATACGGTTAACATAAATTTGCATCATTGAATCCAACATTTATGTTAATATTTTTTATTTTTTGGCCAGCACCATTTATGTTATCAAAAGTGAATTTCAAACATTACATAAAGCGTTTAGAGGATTCAAAATTCAAATTTTAATTGTATAGGCCGAGCTCTACTATATAAATTGATAATAGCCCTTAGGATATGTTTAGTATTATGGAAGCAACTTTTCAGTGCTGTTTATTAAAAAAGAGATTAAAAAAAATTATGTCCTTATTATTATTATTATTTGATTATTTTTATTTTTATTATTTTTTTAAAAATAAAGATATAAGTATTATTTTCTATTATATTTACTTATTTCTTTATTTTTTAAATTTTAATTTTAATATTAAAATTGGCTGCCAAATACTTGGAAGCTTCTTCTCATTGTGAGTGAAGACTTTTTTCTATTTGCTTCCTCTCGATCAACACAACCACCTTTTTCCCACCACAAAATATGGGTCTCTTTAGTTGTTTCCACCGGATAATTCTTTACATACTCCCCAAAATATCCCTCTTATACTATCTTATCACTAGAGCATAATATCATTGGGCCATTACTTTCTTCTCAAAAATTAGCTGTTGAAATGTGCAGTGCACTCATTTATATGTTCAGGATTAACCCCAAATCTATCCGATGTGGGATCGTGACAAGTAACACTTGTTAATAAAAAATTGAAAGTAAAATACATCAACTTTTCTATGTGTTAAAATTATACAATTTTTTTATTTATAAAATATAAATAGAGCTTCTCTTAAATAAAAAGTTATACAATACTTCAATTTAATTTTCAAAATTTTCTTACTAAAATATCTTCTGTTTTCTTAAATACATGTTCTTTTGTTAAATTTAATAGAAATAAAATCTGTTCATTTATTTTTATTTATGCATATTTAAAAAAATCTATTTTTTATTTATGTATATTTAAATATAATATATATTTATTTATTAAGGTTAATAAAATGTATATCAATCAAAATATTTAAAACTAACTAAAGTGTATATTTTTAAAATAGAATAAATGTATGTATTATTTTGATAAAATTTTAGAGAGATTTATATAACTTATTCTAAAAGTTAATGATCTAATACCTATTTTAATCCAAACGAATCAATTTTTACAATGATTTTTAACAAAATTTTAATTTAATTTAATTTTTGACGTTTTAAAATTCATTTAATATAGTCTTTTGGTAAGTGAATTGTTAATTTTACTAACAAATTTAATGACATTTACTGGTGTTACGTCCTAAAAAATGTGTCATATTATTAAATCGGTTAACAAACTTGACTGATTCACTAAAAAAACAAAATGACTATGTAGATTTTAAAATGTGAGAGATCAAAGTACACATTTGAGATCATTTAGAGGCCAATTTAAAAATTAGTTCATCTATAAAAGACTAAAATATATTTTAGTTTAGAGATAATATGTAATCAATCTAATCCGACTTCGGCTTACACAACAAACTTTAGTCAAGAAAATTATAAGGGTTTTCAGGACCATTCCATTGTTCATACGAGAAGACTTTCTCATATTACTCGTTAAAATATAAGTAATTATATTTAAATTTAACTGGCTTTACTTCAATTATTTTTAAGTAAAATTAGTTAAATTCCTGAGCATATGTCAATTATTATTATTATTATTATAAATGAAAATAAAAATATTTAAAAACATATTAAAAGAAAATATATTGCTAAACCTTCCTATTTCTTATTGGACAATCTATTACTCTGATCATATCCATCCGCCACTTTTACTATTGCAATAGACAACACACAACAGTAACAAATATTAATAGCAAGAACATAACAAATATACACCTTAGAAAAAAAAGGGACAGATTAATTTTGAACATCATGAGTATAAATTATAATGTATATAAAAGTATCCCTTCTAATTAATAATAATGTTAATTATTAAAATGAAAAAATTAAAGCCATCCAATAACTAGTAATTAAAATTAATCAAATAAAATATGGACACTTTTTAATAGATACGTTAAATTTCTAGTAAATTTTACAACAACTGTTTGGCAGCTTTTAGATAGAGATAATGAGGATCTTAGACCAAAGCACGTGAACACTAAACGGTTGCTATAAATGAATTAATGCCTCTAAACTCCAAATTTAATTATTCCCTTCTTCTATTATTTTTTGAGTTATCAGCTTGTTTGGTTTGCCAATTAAAAAGAAGAATGAAATGGAAAGTTTGGTAAAATTTTATTTTTATTCTTATAATTATTATTTAATATTATCTATCAATCATTATTTAATTATTAAAAATAAGGGTATTATAAGTATTTTTTATTTATAAAATTATTTTTTTAATTTTTATTTTCATCCCTAACTTTCTACATAACAAACAGACATATGCCATATCATCTAACAATTAACATACATCATATTCACAAATAAGCATTTGGTTGCATATGAGTTTAATTGAATTCCCAGTTAACCTTCTTACTAGTTTAATTGTAATGACCAACTATCTTATACGGCTATAAGAATTTTCACAAATTCTTGAATGATGAAATGACAACTTCCTTAAATTTCTAAATTCAATTTTGAGGAGCTTATTAATTAAGAATAGCCATGCTTTATATATATATATATATATATATATATAGAGAGAGAGAGAGAGAGAGTTGACCTAGGATAATCTGGATCCTCTACATTTAAAGAGTAAATTTATAGTGTAAATTTAGAATTAAAAAAAAAGTGGGTGAAAGAATGCGAAGTAAATTCTATACACAGCTATTCTTTTAAATCATACTTTCTCTTATTATACTAAGGGTAGTATTGTAGATGATCCAGATGCAACATAAGAAAGAGCCAAAATTTAGATTTTGTTTTACATAGATACTTGTCACATTTTGGGTTTGAAGTTTCTTTTTTTTCTAATTAGGCAGTGAAAATGAAGCTCATAACTGTGTAAGAAAATAAAATGCATATATAGAATTGGTGAAAATAATGTAGAAAATGGTTTTCTAAAGTTTTTATGCCAACTTTGTTTCAATAACTTTAAATGACATTTTTAGAGTTAACTTGTACAAAATTCTCTTTCTCAATTAACATTTCAATCCAAGAGAAAACAAAACTTAAACCCTAAAGTACACTCTTAATCCTTTTATTACGCTTCAAATTTTGCTTTCATCTTTTAATTTTATTTAATTTTAATTGAGTCCTCTTATATTTTTTTAGGCTGCACTTTTGTTTTTTAATTTTAATTTAATTTGTTAATTTTACAATAGGTTTCACTTTCATCATTTAATTTTATTTGTTTTCAATTTAGTTCATTTATCTTTACTCTAAGTTTTATTTTTGTCCAGTTTCCTTTAATCTAACTAATAATTTCATTTTATTTTATCCATAAATCACATAGAACTTTTCTGTTAAGCATTTTGCAGTGGTTATTGTTTCATTTCCAGAAAACCATTGTTAGGATGTTGAGGATAAATTTATGTTCAGCTGAAGTTGAACTACTCACATGGTGTAGGGTACTTGCCTCTCCCAACTATGGCCTCTATTATTGGACCACATATTCTTCGCGCAATTTAGCACTTTAATTAAGTCTTTGATAAAATCTTCATTGACGTAATATCTGGAAAATTCACCTACCTTCTATTAAAAACTTCAAGTTTGTTTAAAAATGTATCCTAGAGAAATTATTTATTTATTTTTACTTAGTACTTTAACCTTTTTTTTAATACCAACATAATAATTTAAACTTGATTAACATCATATTTGAGCTTTACAACCAACTCATGTTGCTCTTTTGGAAGTGCTAATGTAATCATTATTTGTACCTGAATATATATATATATATATATAACCTTTTTTACTAGTTTTTCAAAAACAAAGACGGAAGATTCGGATAAATAAAGAGGCATGCGCATTGCTTTTTAATGGGCTGTCTGTGGAGCCCTTGGCCCCGATTGTTATGCAGATTTTTCTTTTTTATCGTAGATTGAGAAATTAAAAAAGATCTAATATTTGAAGGAATGGGTATTATGCTTATTTTTTTAAAAAAATGAAAAAATAAAATTTTAATATTTTAAAATATTAAAATAAAACTTCTGAACAGAATAAAATAACAAAATAAATATTTTATTATATTTTTACATTAGAAATATTATGATCATTTATTTTTTTTCTATTTTTGTATTATTTCCATTCAACTAAATATAAAAATAAAATAGAATATTTATTCTTTTTAATGACATATTAAATATAATTATTTTATTTTATTAAAAATTATTTTTATTTCTATTTTCATAAAAATTATTTTATGACCCAAACAAAATCTTAATTACTTTAATTAGGCCTAGTTGTTAAACCCTTAAACGTTGATTTGGACTCTAAATTTCCGAGTTACGGCATTCTTTGTCTTTATTATGCCAAAAAAGACATAACAAATCAAACAAAAACACTTCACATTTATGTTATGTTTAGTGTGCCAAACTTTTGACCTTGGTACAGTCCACCTTCGAAGGCTACCTCGATAAGACCCACGTGATAAAAGGCCGAGAATATTGTCGAGTTAAGCATCAAATGATCAATTTACCAGAATTTTTATAAATAAAGTAGATAATAGATTTTTCATCCCGATTTTTTTTCAAGATATTAACGGTAATATCAAAGTCTATTTCCCCTTTTTTTTTTTTAAGGACCGGTTCTCTTCTTGATGATTCTAAAAAAAATTTGTCTCTCAAAATAATTTTAAAAAAATTATTAGCTGAATCTTTTTTACTCTTTTCTCACAAGAATTGGTTTAAGTGATTCGCGCATCTGAACACAACGATTGAAAGACTCCTGAAATGTCAATAATTTAAACCTATTGATATATACTCACAATCTCTAATTGATCTAATCATGCGCTCTTTTGTTCTTTTGATCTTCTTATTTTGCTTTTCTCTTACTTTTAGATAGTTATTTTGTTTTCTTGTTTTGTTAACTTTTTAGTAGGATGCTAATCTCATATACTTTTTTTTTTTTTTTGGGGTCAGGAGATCAACTTTTATTTTTAAAAAAGTAAATATTAATATGTAGGAATATTTATTTACTATATTTCCTATATTTTAATGTCAACTACATCATATTAAATTACTTACTACTAGTAAATATTATGACAAGGCCAATACAAAGGCAATATAAAGTATTTATGTTCTTCCTCTTTTTCTTTATTTGTGCAATCAATTCCATATATTCCACCACATTTTTTCTAATCACATGGTTGATCTTGCGCTTTCAAGGAGAGGAGAAAAAAAAAAGTAAATTAGATAGACTTTCAATATATATATATATTAAAAAAGGTAAGAAAGGCAAAGTTTCATTTTCGGCCACCAAAAATGTTGAATCAATTCGAAGTTTATTTGCTCGGTCGTTGAGTGAGTTATGACTTGGAGGACACATTCGCATGCGCTTCACTCTCTATTTATTTAATCCCTTTTGTCATCATTGGCATGATCACACTATGAGCTAGAATAAATTCCTTGCCAACTAACATACATAATTTTCGGTTATTCTTTAAAAATAAACAATTAATTAATCAGGAGAATTTAATTCGATTAGTAAAAACAATGATGTCTTTAGTTGTCAACTCAATTTTGATTACTTTAAAAAGATTTTATATGCATCCTAGTAATCTTAACCTTGAACATATTCTTGATCTTAAAAACCATCATATAATCCTTTCGAATTAAACTTAACTGCATAGTTTTTGTTTTTTATATATACAACTTTATGTGTCACATTAATTGTCTACAATGATGGGCTAAATGTAAAATTGAGTCATAGTTGAAACATTACTTTTAAATTAAATGTGATTAAATAAAAAAAATTGTACTTACCAATTATAACTTTTAATTTAACTCTAAGTATTCAATGCAATAATTTCTACTTTTTAAAAACTTAAAATTTGGAATTATATAAAAAGAGTTGTACCTTAATTAACATTATAACTTCTAAGTTAAATGCTAAATATTCAATGCAACACTTTCTACCTTTTAAAAACTTAAACAAGAAACTTGAAATTTATAAAGCTTTTGATACATCATTATCTTAATTATAATATCTTAATCCTCATGCATACAACATATAAAATATTTGTATTTTGTATATTGTTACTCAAGACAGCAATTAGAATGTCATAAAATGACATAATTTTTTGTAGTAGGGCATATTATTAAAAAACTATAAAAATATCATATCACACTATTTTTAATTTGAAAACGTGCATAAAGCCCACTTAATAGGTCCTATTTACTTGATTTGGATTATTTACTATTGTTTGGAACAACACAGCATGTTACTTTAAAGGAAGTAGATTTAGACAGTCAATGTCTAAGTTGGATGGTCCAAATTATAAATATTTTTTTTTAGTTTTGATATTTTTTATCTTAAAGGAACCAAAATGTAAGATTTGCTTCTTTCAAAATAAAAAATATATATAGTAAAATAAAAAATGAATTATTAAAAATAAAAAATAAAAAATATTTAAAATGTAAATGGTCCAAATTTGCTTCCCTTAAAGCAAAGAAGCAATAGAGAATTTGAATTGCATACTTACTCTCTCTTTTTTCTCTGTTATAATTGACAAAAAATTGAAGAAAAAGAAAATTAGAGAATCCAAATTATATCTTGTATGAAACTCACACTCTTATTTCTCTCTTCTTTCAACTGCATGGACATAATTGTTGTAAAAGATATAAATTACCACAATCCTACAATCAACCTAGTTTATGGGGTAGTGATTTTAAGTTCATTTTCTTACATTATCATGTATAAATTTTTTAAAAAAAATTATATACAATTAATTATATCTTTATTATCAAATTTTTTAATTAAAACATAATATATGTATGGTTTTTTAATAATATTATAATAAGTATATGATTTTTATAAATAATTATTTAATTAAATTATATAATTCTCATAATATTATTAAAAAATTATATGCTTATTTTTTAATTAAATAACCTGATAATGAAAATATAAACAACTATATCTAAATATATTGCATTTAAAAAATTAATAATAAGATATTCATATTTTTTCACACTGAAAATGAGTTTCGTTTTTTATTTATTTATATATATATATATATATATCTATATATGTGTGTATGTACTTTATGTTTGTGGCTAATTGAGAACTGGGACCCAGAAAACTGTAATTGCTTGGCAATTCAATGAGGCAAGAGGCGTGAACACATTGGGCGAAGCCAAATAAGCATCCCACCTTCTTGTCCTTTTCTTTCTCCAACCGCCAACGCTTCTCGCTTCCCCGTCTCCATCAATCTCCTTTGACTACTCTATCATATGCGGACTTCCAACAAGTCCACCGAAAATTCCTTCAACTCAAAACTCGACACGTGGATTATATCGCACGTGCTAGTTTCCAATTGGTGTAAGCTTTTGAGATATCGTGAATGTTCTCTCAGGCGATAGAACCTTTTCCTCAAAAGAGAGACATGGTGGCATGCAGGGGCCGCATAAGAAATTGGAGATAACAGGAGAGAGAAGAGAAGAGGTATCTTTCTCTCTCTTCCTGCTTTGCTTTGCTTCACCATATCACAGAAGAGAGAGAAAGAAGCCATCGTCAATCTTTCTGCCTAGCGGCAGTTATTGTTCACGAGATAGGAGTTTAATTATTGAAGCTCGGTTGGTTTTGCTTGGAGCTCGTTCGAATTGAAGTTCAAATTCGGTTTTCTTTAATCGCTGCTTTGATTTTTTTTTCGAAGATGCTGGTGGCTAACAGTTTTGATCTATGGCAAAAGGACGCTTTCTTTTCTGCAGCTGAGGAGGTGCAGGAATCAGCTGATACGTACGCTTCCTTTTTTAATTTACAGATCACCGACGCACCGTTTTTAGTAGGATTATTAATTTTCCTGATTTTTGTTGCCTGTACTTAGTTATAAGTTTCGTAAAATTGCGTCTCAAACTCTGCTTCTCAGGGTCTTAGGTGATGTGGGTATAAATTGTTGTGGGTTCTGCGACGCTTAAATTTGTCTTGAATTCCGATTTAGTAACTCTTTTAGTTTTAATTAGAAAAAATTTTGGTGTATCTTTCACATTTTATGTTGAACGAAGGGTTAGAAACAAGGGACAGGAATAAGAACTAAGGAAATCTAACTGTTCCCTGTTTAAGAATCTAGAGCTAGAACCAAGCTTACACTTCTTATGATCCTGTATGTAATAGGCAGTTCAGAGTTGATTCGCATCTAATAATTTGGGATGAGATGAAAGAATTTATTCGCTTTGTTTTGGGGTAATGCCGAGCTATTTATACCCAGCATGTTATACTTCCTAATTTAGGAGTTACTTCCTTCACTTTGTTTTGGAGGGAATCGTCATTCCAGAGTTTATTAAAATGCCTATTCATATTATATATTTAATTTCTGTCCTACAAAAGTTTCATTTCCTTTTATCTTGATTTCTCGTTTTCCAGAATGGAATCTGCGTACAGGGCATGGATAAGGGAGAGGAGAGAAAGGTCAACTCCCGAGGTATTAGATGAACTATGCAGGGAGCTGCAAACTGCTTTAGGTACTGCAAAATGGCAGGTAAGTTAATATTACCCTTATTCTTATTTTGAGTTCCTCTTCCTCTTTACCTATGATATACATCTGGCGCTCAAAGTTACAATAATGTTTCTTCTTATAGACTCCCTGACAAGTTAGCACTCTTCCTTTTCCTCTCCTATAATCCCTTAATGTTGATAGTTCCTTTGCAAATTTTCATATTCGTTAATTTTCGGTTTTGACCATGCTGAAATAGTTGGAAGAGTTTGAGAAAGCTGTCAGGCTAAGCTATAGGCATCTTGGCGATGACAGTACAAACACTAGGCATAAGCAATTTATTTCTGCCATCGAAAGCCAAATTTCCCATGTTGAAGCAGCATTGAGGGAATCTTATATTGAAGAAGGTCGGCAACCTCTTCGATGGGTTAATCTGGATGATGAAGAGCGAGATGATCTAGCTGCATTTCTGTCTGGAACTTCTCAGACTATAAGAAGTGCTAAGGATGAATGCATAGAGCTTACTCATTTCTTGAAACTTCAAGAGAATCAGGTCAACAAAAAAGATAACAAATCTAATGTTAATGATGACTGCAATGGGATTATCTCTGCTGATCAAACAGATTCTAAGGATATCATTGCCATTAACAAGGAAGAAGATTATATAATAGAAATAAAAACAGATGCAGTTTCTGGAACTACTGATGATGTAGTTTCTCAAGCAGATAGAACATCTTGCACAAGGAAAACATGGAGTTCACCAAATTATGGGGCTTTAAAAATTGTAATTGCTGATGAAGATGAAAATAAATTCACGCAGACTGTTGAAGCCACTCCTAAAGAAAAAGGATCCAAACCCATATTTTGGAAACAAAAATGTGAAGAATATCCTCATGCCATTCGAGCAGCTCATTTGTTGAATCAGGTTAGATGAATAACTTTTTAAAGAGATGCATGCAAAATAAAACTGCAGACTTGCTCAATATCTATTCTGCTGTGCTTTCAGTCATCATTTAAGAAAATGTATCCCTATGGTTAAGATTTTGTCAAGGTGCATTCCAATAAGAAGTTAATGAATTCTTTATACTATACAGCTCTTCGGTCGGACTGGTTCGTTCCTGACACAATTTCAAAGTCCTCTACACTTGCGATATAGTTGTTCAGTTCAAGTTAAACTTGCTCTGATGCTGACCGTTTTTCTCATTGGTAAGCTTTGAATTTCTTGCTCTAATCACTAAGGACTCTGTTGATAGCAAAATGTGTTTAATTTATGCTTATCTCATTCATTTTCTGATGTTCTTGTAGCCAGTATAAAATTAAAAAGGGAAGCCTAAAGTTTACCATTAGATAAAAAGTTCTTGTCATGAATATCATCCTTGCAAAATTTGATATTAACCCAAAGTTGTTTGATGCCCCATCAATATTTCCAAAAAAAATGTACAGTATACTTTTTAATATAAGAAATTATTAACTATTTGATTGTATACTTATAGTTATTCAATTTTAATAAATTTTGACATGGATCAATATAGTTATTATTTCTAATCTAATGGATGGATTAATGAAAATCAATTCTTACAACAAAATATTGAGGAGGTGTAAGGGTGGCAAATTTTACACAGGTATCTAATTGATCCCTCCTATGTATATAAAATGATTTCGGGTATTTCACTCTTGCTTTGCTTTTATTTTACTTCATTTGATACATTTTTTGAAGCAATTTGTTAGAACTTTATTGAAGTAACTCATTCAAATATCTTCATAGACATTCTTCAGGCTTTTATGTTTGGATTGATGGAGTGGAGTGGGAATGGGAATGATAACTCTTCAGGGTTTAAGAGTGAAGTGGGATGGTGGGGTTCCAAACCTGTTGAAACCATTGAGTTCGTTAAACCCCAAAATAAGAGGGATGGAATCGAGTAAAATTTAGTTCACTGAAAAAAAACACAATGGCTCTTCTACCCACTGTCGTTGTTGAAAAACATAAAACATAAGGACTATATTGAAAATTTCCTCAGTACTTTATCCCTTCTCACTCTTATTTCTCTTTAAACAACCTAACAATAGAAAGGTTTACTCCCTCCCCCTTGCGAATATGTTCCTTCTACAATCAACCCATTCCTCCCGGAACTTCCAGAGATACCCTGTCTGGCTGTTTGATTTGCATATTAACCGCGGATAAATTCAACAAGCTGAACTTTTGTGATTCTATCTTGTTCAATTTTGCCAATTATCTTTCAATAAGTTTACTTATTCTAGTCTCGTCTTATTTGTGTTATAGGTTACCATGCACACAGTATTGTTTTATTATAAATTTTAAATTAAAAGTTCTAAGCTATACCTGTCTCAAAGATTTCTTTAGTTTCTGAGTCAAGCCCTTGCTTATTATGGACTTTGTGTCCCTTATTTGTTCACGCTTTGCAGTTCCCCTTGTACTTTATTCAACTTGAGTTTAAATGCTGCTTCACTCAACCAGATCGGGAGGTATTTCAACAGCCTTGGAAGATTTTAATTTTGTTTACATGAATAAAAGAGTAATACCTAAATCTGGCAAAAGCATGTTTGTGATTTAAGTTACAGATAAACTTGTTGGATAAGATGACATTCGCCTTTTGCTATTAGGTGGCTGATTGTGGTTTAGTTGTTAAGCAAGATCTTTTTCTTTAGTTAGAAGTCACCGATGGATTTTTCCACAAGCACGAGCAGCTTCCACTGTTCCTTCATCAGCCCAATCATAACGTACTTCATTTTAAAGCGATTTTTTTAGGCTTGAAGATATGGACATCAGAAATAATTAATTACTGCCATCATCTGCGTTTGAGATCATTTAAATTGATGCTTCTAATCTCTGAATCAAGATAGCCACAGAAATGATTTTTCAAGGGCTTACCTTGTTTATTAGAAGCACTTATATTAATCTTTGGCTTTTGCAGTGCTTATCTTGGCCTTGTGAATGATAGAATCGAGGTCATTGGCCGCATGTTAATCTGCATGTATTGGCGCTATCCTTTCAAGTGGAAAAAGTAGGGAAAGAGCAGGTGAAGACGATAGTTTCTTGAGGTTAAAGAAATTATTTTAGCAATAGGATTGAACCAGGCAACAAAAATGGGTTTCGTTTTTGTTTCCTGGGGCCACTAAATGTAAATGCTTTCATTTAATATTTAATGCAAGTTTTACTATATTAGGCAGTGAGATACTCCTGCTTGGATGTGAGGCCCCCCTCCCAGAGAAAAAAAATTAATGTGACTTTAAGTTTAATATAAGGCAAGTTTGAAGTGAATACTCTGAATTTTCATTTGTGTATATATATAATCTTGGGGATAGGATGGGAGGGATAAGGAGGTATGGAGGAAAAATAAATTCCGTGAAGATATAAATTGAGAATGACTCATAAAAGAGAGAAACATATTACTCATTCGTGTAGCTGTCAAAATGTTTTTTCTAAATGCATTTTTTTTCTTTTAAGAATGTGGAGGGACCTTTTTTGCATTTTAAAAAAATTACTTATTTTTAATTAAATAAAGGAATGTGGAGGGGCATGAACTGTTTTAACTTTTCCTCAATTGTCTCGTTCAACTTCTCTAAGATAATGCTAGAGTTAGCATTTAACATTTTTGATTTGCTGTATTCAAATATTACTCTCTCAATGTTATAAATATTTTTATTTGCATATATACATACAATTTTTTTTTCCTTTTACTCATTATAATTCCTATAACAGCATTTGTGAATAAGTATATAAAAAAATACATAAATTTTCTTTATGTTCAACATATAAATATTTAACAAATTTCGTTTATAATTATTTGTTCACACAGTTTTATTGTTTTGATGTTTAATTATTTAATAAATTTTGTTACACATTTTCATCTAAATTTATTTGGTTTAAAAATTTTATTATTTCCAAGGTATAAATATACAGTAAATTATTCATAAAAGGTGAAGCTAATAAGATATTGTCATATATTAATAAATAAAATATTACAAACAACTACGTAAATTAGTTAGAATACTATTACAAATAACTAAGTAAATATTTGTCTTTCCCCATTTAAGTCTAACGCATTGCAACGTGGAGAGCCTACTCCATGTTTCTTAAAAAAAAGAAAATAAAAAATACATTTGAAAAAAATATGTGTTGGCCAATGTTTGAGTTATATGTTTGTATCATGTATTTATGAGAGTCAAAAAGCCAAAAAATACCAGCGATAAAGTTTGAGAAGAATATGGACATTGAAGAATGTCTATCCCATAAAAGTAAAAAAGCACTCTAAGAACATAGCAGAATTGATAAGATCATGACATCATGGTCCAAAATGGAAACTCAAGAAGTAATTTTTTTGGTGTATAATGGCACTGAGGATTAAACCACCTTACAAAATTATGCAAACTTCTTACTGCTAGAAGAGATTAGAGAGTTTACATCAACTAAACAAAATATATACATATGTTTCTATAAATTAGAACAAAACACGAACACCAGACACAAAAATGGACACAATCACACAACAAACAAACCATATAATGCTTCACCATAATTTGAAACGGGATGTCACCTATTCCACTCTATTTTTGAAGTATTAGTACCTTCATAAGTTATGTCTCTACGCCAAAAATCCCTTCTCTTTTTATGACGAATTCGCAGGAGGATTCAGGCAAATGAGGAGCAAACACAACACTGAGTCTCCTCCTCGTCTTCCTCTGTTGATAGACCCCACCTTCCTCATCAATCAAGCCGTTTCCTCCTCCGCCTCCTTCTACTACCTCCTCATTCCTCGACAAGAACAGCCTCGAGTTCACGCAGTTAGCCCATGCAATACCTAACGCAGCACAAACCCGTCTTCCCGATGAACACAAACTATTCAAATTCCCAACCCTAATCCCATTCACACCCTCGGAGGCACCCCCGATCAAATCAACCACCTGGTTCGTCACCATCACCGCCAATCCAAATTTCTTCGCCAATAATTTCAAATTCCCGGAAATCTTGAAAAATAGCGATGATCTACGCTTGAGATCGAAAGGGGTGTTCTCGAATTCAGATCGAAACAGAGCAGCAATGGAATCGATCAGAATGAGCCTAACTGGAAACTGCGATTTTGTGTTCACCTGGAGGAACAACTCTATCTTGGGCATCATATCGAGCATCTCATCCGCAGAATAAACGCCCTGGACGAACACATTGTCGCAAGGATCGTAGTTGTGGGAAGATGCGAAAATATCTGAGTGTGAAGACCGGAAAGCGGACGAGAGTTGTTGGAGGCGGCGAAAGGGGAAAGGGAATTCGGTGTGGATGTATAACGATGAAGCAGATAAGCCACCATGGGAGGGTGGTAATTGAGCAGCGAGGACGAGTTGGAGGCAAAATTGGGTCTTCCCACAACCGCTTTCGGCCACTATCTCCGTCAAGGAGTTGCAGGGGATGCCGCCGGCAAGGCAGCTATCCAGTACGGGGCAGCCTAGGGTGCACTTTTGGGTTCTAAGCTGCAAGAGACTTTCTGGAGTCATCTCTTTCTCTCTGTCTCTGTGGCGCTTTTGAACGGGAGATGTGATGACTGATGAGCAAAGACGAAGAGGGACTAGGGAGGGAAAACAGAAATCACATCAGGTTCAAAATTTCTTACGACGTCGTTTTTATTGAAAGTAAGACGACTACTTTTCTTGATGATATACTAATAAACTCTTTTTTTAATTAGATAATAATTTAATTTTAAATTTGGTTGATGAATAAGTAGCTTATGTCTTAGGTTATGGATTGTGAAAAATAATTGTCATTTAAAATAGTATTTACTAAAAATGCTATAGAATTATAGAGGTTATTTATAATCACATTTTATTTTATTTTTTCGGTTAAAACAACGGGCTGAGAAAAAATAATTCTAAAGAAATCAATACTCAAAGCCAAGCTGAGGATGGTTGAAATACGCGTCCGGATTCTCTCCATTTAAGGAGGGAACTGCGCATCATTTCCAAAAGCTTGGGACCGTCGATTTTTATCAATGAGCAATATGTGGACAGCTGGCAAACAACCCAAAACGCTACATTTCACTTAATGTTTCAGAATTCTTCACCCAAACGATGCGTTTTTTTGCCCAAGGCTTTGGCAATAAAATGGTCAGCGTTTTATGAATCAGAAGCTGCGTTTTTTAAACTCCTACCACCTCTGTTTCATCTGACATTCATATAGAGAAGAAAATGGCGCGAAATCCCGTCTACGTTTGAGGAAGAAAAAGTGAAAGCTTGTTAACTTCTTGTTCTAGAAGAAAGAAGCTTTGCCTTGGTAGTGATTGATTGTTATATGGAGTGATTTTTCTTGTGGAAGTTAGATTAACCATTGAAAGTAAGTTTTTTGAGGTATGGTTACAGTAAACATACTGATGGTTTTTCTTAAGTTTAGAATTTAGATGTTTACTTTCATATTTTGTATCTAAGTTTATATTTTGAAGTAAGCTTCTTGTTTATTTATTAGGTTAGTTGTTTTTAATCTTAATAATGTAGTATTTATTTTTGTCTTTGTAGATTTTGTAGATAATATATTTTAGAGATAAGGTCATCATTGAGGATTCATTAATCTTCTTAAATTATAAATCTTACAGTTTGAATAAACATTTTAATATATAAACTTTAGTACTTTGTGTATTTTGCTTGGTGAAACTTGTTTCGCTTTAGAAGGAAATTCATGCATTAGGAGAATGAAATTAAGTGTTGGCATCACCCTTGTTGACAAGAAAATAAAATCATATTATTGCACTATTATTCACACTTTCAGAATATAATGCTTAGTGAATATAACTTAGTTCATGTCCATTATCAATTGCACTTGTTATTTTCATCCAGTGCATTAGTTTTTAGTTTAGTATATTTTATTCATGTAGAAAGCATTAATGGTCATTATTTTGTGAATTTTGTAGGTACTAAATACTTGATATGGATCCTTCAACAGAGATTAATTTTAAACCCAAGCTCGGCATGGAATTTGATAATTTAGAGGCAGCATGGTCTTTTTGGGTTAACTATGGTGGAAAAATTGGATTCGAAGTTAGAAAACAATATTTTAACAAGAGTAAGGATGGCTCCATATCGTCATGTAGGTTTGTCTGTTGTAAAGGAGTTAGAAAGAAAGATAAACGAGATTTCATGACTACTAAACCTCGAGCAGAGACACGAACTGAATGCAAAGCAAGAATTCGGTTGATACTTGTAAATGGGAAGTATAAAGTGTATGACTTTGTTGAAGAACACAATCACTCACTTCATCTTGTAGAAACTACTCACATGTTAGCTTCGCAACGTAAAATATTTGAAGTTCAAGCTCGGGAGATTGAGTTGGCAGAAGATTCTGGGATTAGACAAAAAGTATCTTTTGACTTGATGAGTCGACATGCAGGAGGGAGAGCAAATCTAGGTTATACTCGCCTAGATGCCAAAAATTACATCCAAGCAAGAAGACAAAGAAGCCTAATGTATGGAGAAGCCAGTGCTTTATTGCATTATTTTCAAGAACAATTGTTGAAAAACCCGTCATTTTATCATGCTTTTCAAATGGATGTGAAGGAACAAATTACCAATGTCTTTTGGACTTATGCAAAGATGATAATTGATTATGAATATTTTAGTGATGTGGTTTCCTTAGACACAACACATTGCACTAACAAGGAAAATAGACCACTTGTTTTGTTTTGTGGATTAAATCACCATAGAGGAATAGTTATTTTTGGAGTGGCCTTGTTGTATGATGAGACAAAAGACTCTTTTAAGTGGCTCTTTGAAACTTTCTTAGCAGTTCATCGGCATAAAAGGCCCTCTATTGTCTTTACTGACCAAGATCAAGCAATGGCTAAAGCATTGCATGAAGTCATACCTGAGGTGTTGCATGGACTATGCACATGGCATTTGATGCAAAATGGCTTGAAGCACCTAGGATACTTGATGAAAGAAGGCTCCCATTTCTTAAGAGACTTCAAACGGTGCATGTATGAATATGTTGATGAAACACAATTTAAAGCAGCATGGAGTATGTTATTGTCGGAATATAATATCAATGATAATACATGGCTACAACGGGTTTATAGTATAAAAGAGAAATGGGCGGCATGTTTTATGAAAAAAGCCCTCACCTTGGGCATACGAAGCACACAAATAAGTGAAAGTTTGAATTCAAATGTGAAAAGTTTTATGAATCTGGATCTTGACATCATTAAATTCTTTAAGACCTTTGAACGAGTGGTGGATGAGAAACGTTACAACGAATTGAAATGTGAGTTTGAGGTGCGACAAAAAATCCCAAGGTTGAAAATAGAAAATTCACTTATGTTGCAACAGCTTGCCAAAATCTACACCCCAGCTATCTTTGAGAAGTTCCAAGAGGAGCTTGATTTAGTTGCCGCAGCCTACATAAAGCAAAAGAATGAAAGTGGGCCTGTGTATGAGTATGTTGTCTATATGGTACATAAAGAGGGAGATTACAAAGTGTTATTTCATCCTGCAATAAATTCTATCTGTTGTAGTTGCATGAAATTTGAGTGTATTGGTATATTGTGTTGTCATGTGTTAAAGGTTTTTGATTACATGGATGTTAAAATTCTTCCAGATATGTACATTCTCACAAGGTGGACAAGAAAAGCAAGAAGTGGTGTTGTTCATGATGTAAAAGGAAAGGAAATCATGGAAGATACAAGGCTAGATAGCACAGAACGTTATAGACAACTTTGTCCCATATTAATTAAAATAGCAACTGAAGCATCTGAATGTCCAGAAGCATTTTCATTGATGCAGCATGTTATGATGGAGTTGGGTAAGAAAGTAACAGAGCTTCGGTTGATGCAACAAAGTCTAGATAAAAAGGATAGCGACATCACATCACCATTATGTGAGCATGCAACATATGTAAAGGGTTTTAAGAAGCGAATCACGTTGAAGGCTAGGAAACGCATCAAAAGTTGTCTTGAGAAGCAAGGTCAGAAGCGAAGAAAAAATCCTACTAAACATAATTCGCAAGTTCATCAATCAATGGTAAATACTAATATGCTTGCTAAGATAAGAATAGTTTTTTATGCATAAAGTTGTTAATATAAAAATTGCTATTTATACATAATATTTATAGGTGAATGAAGGACAAATTCAGATCGAGCATGTTGTTTAACATCATTGGCACACATATCACAACCTCAAACTCATGAGAGTGAATTTACTTTTACAGAAATGATGATGGTAAGAGCTCTCAATTAGTGTTAATAGGATAATAAATGTTTATAGTATGATTAGTGTTATTTTTTAATGCAGGTGCCTCATGATTACCCTATGCCATCACTTAAAGCAATTGAGTGCAATGGAGATTTCTCATCTTCCATCAAGCAACATCTTTGATATAATATTAATATGTATCTTGTGAATGATGCAATCATCTTTTGTATGCTGTATTTTCAACCTCCCTACATATTTTGATATAGTATTATTACTGATTCTGCATATTTTGATTCATTTTGTATAAGCGGGCTCATTTTGCATTTGTGCACATAGTATATTAAAACAGATCAGCTCAGAAAAAATGACAAATGAAGGAAGTCATTTTATTCAATTGTTGGCATTTTGTACAATATTGTCTTCTTTACATTCAGCAATTCACAATAATTACAATGACCATTTACCTCCAATACAATCCCTAATCACTAGTTACACAATATTACATCTTAAATTTGGAAAGCTTCTTGACAACCTGTTTAAATCAAACCAAAAATCTCCACTGTGGCTTCCTAGTTTTACACTGCACATCAACTATGTCACCAGATAACATAATCCTGGTTAGAAATTTATCTTCCGTTGGTAGAAAGAGAATGAAGGTTCATTTGATCTTGATCCCTGTAGTTGGAATATAATATTATTACTGATTCTGCATATTTTGATTCATTTTGTATAAGCAGGCTCATTTTGCATTTGTGCACATAGTATATTAAAACAGATCAACTCAGAAAAAATGACAAATGAAGGAAGTCATTTTATTCAATTGTTGGCATTTTGTACAATATTGTCTTCTTTACATTCAGCAATTCACAATAATTACAATGACCATTTACCTCCAATACAATCCCTAATCACTAGTTACACAATATTACATCTTAAATTTGGAAAGCTTCTTGACAACCTGTTTAAATCAGACCAAAAATCTCCACTGTGGCTTCCTAGTTCTACACTGCACATCAACTATGTCACTAGATAACATAATTCTGGTTAGAAATTTATCTTCCTTTGGTAGAAAGAGAATGAAAGTTCATTTGATCTTGATCCCTGTAGTTGGAATGGGTAAAACAATTCTCATTTTGGAATCTGATTTAAGGAATTTCTAACACAAGCATTCAATTAGTTCACAAAGATATTTCTAGCCTTGCTTTAAGTTCATTATAGTGCATCTTCTCAAACATATTGGCAAAAAGCCTATTAAACATGTGTAATGTTGATTTCAAAGAATTGAACCTGCACATGTGCAAATGCAATGTTTCCAAAGTTTCCAGAATAACAATCAATATATACTACATTTAAAAGCTAATAAGCATTGTGATAAAATGTTTGGATAAGTATTTCTAGATGCTACCTCAATAGAACTTGCATTAGTATATATATATATATATATATAAGGCATAACTTATACATGTTGCTCCAGGCATATGTAGTAAAAATAATGAAGCTAGAGGTCAAGAGTTCATTTTGCAGACTTAGAGTAACAATTTGAACATAGTCAAGAGTTACTGGTACAATTCAGGTCCAAACTCCAAAGATTCATTCACATGAATAAGAAAATATTTATAATTATAGCAATTCGGACAAATTACAATTTATATGCAACATATTAGAATCACAAAATCTATATGTGGCATATCATAATCTATTTAAAAAAACTTCCTTCACACCAAAAGTCTACAGCTAGCTAGATGGGTGGCAATTTGTGTGTATTCACGAAATCTATGTACAGTATATTAGAAGTCCACATTCAATCCCATGGTAAATTAAAACAAATTAATCTTCGTGCAAAAAAAAATTCAAACTTCAGTGATTTAGAATATCTATATCGCTTTAGCTTTGACAGCTTGTTAAGGGATGGGGCAATCCATTCGGCCATTTTCTTCTATATGTTAATTGATGATTTGGAGTGCATATATCGCTTTGGCTCTATCAGAAATCCATTAGGACGCTTTTCTTATACATCGCTTTGGCTCTGTCACTGTTTGGGGGGGATCTATAATTCATAAATCATAAGAAAGAAGTAATCTCAAATGTTGTGATAAGGCATTTACTTTCATAGATGGATCAAGAGAAGACATTAGCCATAATGGCTTATTGGAGAATGGCTTCGCACATTCTGAGGATCTCCCAACAGACAGGTGTGGTAGGAGTTTAAAAAACGCAGCTTCTGATTCATAAAACGCTGACCATTTTGTTGCCAAAGTTGTGGGCAGCAAAACGCGTGGTTTGGATAAATAATTCTGAAACATTAAGTGAAACGCTGCGTTTAGGATTGTTTGCCAGCTATCTCATGTATTGCTCGTTAATAAAATTGACGGTCCCAGGCTTTTGGGAATGATGCGCAATTCCCTCCTTAAATGGAGAGAATCCGGACGCTTGAAATACAGTCTCAAAAATAAATATCTAAAGGAAGCTTGAGGTTATGATTTTTTAGAATATCAACACGCAAGTGACCTTTAACTCCCAGTTTTAACTACACATATCTCTTATTAATAATTGCATTTTATTAATAACCATGCCTAATGAATAAATAGAAAGATGTTTAAGTGTTCGACTAAGTGTTGGATTAAGTTTAAGGATAGTCTACTATATATATATATATATATATATATTTGTCATAATCTTTAATAAAAATATAATAAGTGTATGATTTAATTAAAAAATTATATAATTATTTGTAAAAATTATATGTAACAAATTGAAAAACATCATGTTTGATTTCAAATTGAGAATGAACCATGTCCTCGAAGAAGGAAACCGAAGTGCTGACTCTCCTGCTTGCTTTGTTTTCCCGTAATACCACGAAAAAATTAGAATGAAAAAGGACAAAAGTTTATATTTTTATGCTTATTTTATAATTATTTTTAAGAATATCGAAATAAATTATTTTAAAAGAATTAAATATAATTTTTCCTTACCAAAAAAATTCAACATTCATAATTGCATGTAATTTTTTGATGGGCAACATAATTTCATGTAATCTAAATAGGAGTTTCCTCCAAAAAGAAATTCTAATAACAGTTTTTTCTTTTAACTATATTTAGATATATTTGTTTATGTTTTATATTTTTTAATAAAAATATGACATGTATAAAAAAAATATTCTAAAAGTTTTAATCATATAATGTTGAGTTATAAAAATTTTAAAAATTTTATATTTTTATTAAAAAATCTGATATAAAAAATATAAAAGTTATAGTTGACAAAACTTTATGCATGCTTTTGCTTTGTTTTGGGGTCAAGTTATGGATGGTAAAATGATCTTATCTTAGTCAGACTGGTAAGAGCCCATATCTTTAAGCAACCCCAAAACGAAAAAAAAAAGAAAAAAGAAAATTACCCTCTTATGTTGAAATTATATAATCATATATTCTATTTTTAAAGTCTAAACTTCAGTTTAATGAGTCAACATAACACTATTAAGAATATTTTTAAGAGTTTGTTTGGTATATAAATTTTTTTTGATTGAAATAGGAATAGAATATTAAATGAAATGCAATTAACTTAATTATAGTTGGTGTGATAAGAAAAAGAAAAAAAATTCCTTTCTATATCTCTATTTAGTAAAAAAAAAGTAATAAAATGAAAATAAATAATGACAAATGACTATAATGTCTTTAAATTATAAAAAAATAACATAGAAATAAAAAATAAGAACAGAAAATGACAAAATTATTCTTTCTTTATTTTATATTTTACTAGATAAAGAAAATAAATAAATTATTTTAAATTTTAAATTATATAATTTAATTATTTTTAATTATTTCTTTTCCTATGTGTGTAATAAAAATAGGGCATTCGTAACATACTACTGCTCCAAACCCAATTCCTTCCGTCTTCTCAATTTGTTTTTATAATTTCTCGCAGACCAACACAATTGCTTCAACAAAAAGGAATTTCACTTTTTGTTAGGCAAGGGTTCCTTCCTCTTCTCTCTATTTCACTTTCCCTTTTGCTTCTTATATATAGCAGCCAAGCAGCTTTGGAGCTGGGTTTTTATTTTCCTTTAGCTTAAAAGATTTTCTATGTTTTAAAAGATTTTCTGTGTCAGATGAGAAAATGCTTTGTTGGAGTATAAAGAGGCAAAAACCATATTTTCACATTTTGGCTCCACACACCCGTGACTATTGTAGGTTCAATTTCTCCACGCATTGTGTATTTCTTCAACAAGTGATCTAAATTATGTAAATTTGATTTACATGGTATAAATTTTAAATTTTAAATTTTTACTTAAAATATTATTTTTTAAATTATCCAATTAAAAAATTATTTTTATTTTACATTTTACATCTTTTAAAATAATAAAAATTAAAAAAAATAAAAACAAATCAAAAGTGCACCATTTGCACTTTTCTTGGGAGGTGCAAAGATTCAATATGGAAACTATTACACATTGTTTGAAAACTGGAATGAATTGACAGGTTTGATTGAGAACTAATATCTAATATGGTCCAGTTAACCCTTAGAATCAGATGAATTTGGAATTGACAAAACTAATCAGCTTACTGGTGAAACCAATCTAAATTCCTTTTAGAAAAACTTGCAATGTTGCAGCTTGAACTTGTGACCCTTCAGCATGTTTAGTATGCTTCTTCTACATGTGTAATATTTAATTTATAATCTTTATTATAGTTTTATTTTAACAAAATATCTTTTCCCTTAAACTATCATCATTATATTATTTATAATTGCAAAATTTTAATATAATAAATGTGAAACAAAACTAAAATTTATATAATTTTTATTAAAGTTATGTAAATATACTTTAAATAAATTAAAAATTATGTTATGTTTGATTTGTTTTTATGTATAATTAGTTATAAAATATTTCAAAAGTTATCAATATTTTATTATTATTATTTATTATATTAATTTTTTAATATATATATATATATATTTAATTATCTATTCTTTGACCACAGTTTGATTATGGTTGAATTAATAAATCGTAAATAAGTGATTTCACCGATTCAATAATAACTTATACGATTTTAAAAAATTGCTATTATATGCTATAATAAAAAACAAAACTTTTTACCAAAATTTTCAGCTGCAATGCTTTGTTTATATCAATCAAGATTTGGCAAAAGATTTCCCTTTAATCTCACCTTCTATTGAGATACCAAACATAGCATAAAACTTTCTTAAATGTCTTTCTCCATTAGAATATGTATTAAAATAATTTACATTTTCCAAATTATCCCCTTTAGCCAAAATCCCTAATTGCCTTTTGTATACCTCTTTTACCACAGCACAATTTCATGCACGGTGGGACTCCACTCTGGATTGTCTTCTTTCTTCGATACTCATTAGCTTGTTGTCCCCGGAGGTACGTTGCCAATGGTTGTCGTTGGCTTATCATTACTAGTGGTTGCTACCTTCTCCTTGTCTCGACGGTTCGTGGTGATTCTTATCAGTGTGTGTGGTCGTCGCTTAATCTCAATAATTTGTTTATTTTCATCTCTTCTAAGACTTTCTCGCAATGATTGGGTATTAGGGGTTTAAATAATTTGAAAGATAAGTTTTTTCATATTTTTATTCCATTAGGAAGTACATATAGGTTCTTAATGGCATATAGGATTGTTCGTACATATATAATATTTGTTAGGATGAACAATGAAATATAAGTTTTTGCAATAAGGTATAGGTTATGTTGAGTGGCAATGCCTTGTATTTACAAATTAAATACATATGGGGTGGCTTCCAATTCAATCTTTTCAAAGCGCGGCCTTTGATTTCAAGAAAAATGATCAAAGTGGGAGTATCTATAGGTTATTAAGCAGTATGACCTTCAATTTTTATAAAAAGAAAAAAATTCACTTTAACATATATTTAAATTAATGAAAAATGTTTTGATTAAAAAAAATCACATTAGGTTGCCAACGTAAAAGAAACCCTGACAAAGTTTTTGACCCAAAAAAATTTATAATTGAATTAAAATGTAATGTATTATTTAATTTTAATATATATATATATTAAAAATAAAAGAAGGTGGAATCAAATTTTGGGAGGAGGTATTATCTTACTCAAAAAAGAAAATTGAGTTCTCTCCGAGTCTAACCCAGTCCTCGACTAGGCTCTGTTCCGTCTCTTCCATGTACGACAATTTTTTGTGTGCAGAATTCTGATCGAATCAATTCCTTCACCTTGATCTTCGATTCTTTAAATCTCTTCGAATCTCTGTGATCTCAATGCAGATCATTTTCGAACCCTAGATGCGCAAAAACCACATTTGTTCATTCACAATCAGATGCAGATCCATCGCAAGGTAGATCCGTCGCCTTAACAGATCGGAGTCTTCTCACCGGCCATGTCTTGCTTAGCTCTTTCTTTGCAACCCGCCAACGGATCCGACATCCTGCTCCAGACCCGCGAGTGGTTCCCACCCGCAAGCGCCCTCGGTGCCCTCTCTGCCTTCCGTCAAACCCGTCGTGCCTTGGCTGCCAACAAGAATGCCCAATCCTCTGGCGACGATGCCTACGCCGCCGAATCCATCGGCGACGATCCACTTGCCGCCTCCAGTGGCCAAGTTATTGTTGGCGTGGAGAGCCGCTACCGTGTAGTCTATCGGTTAGTTAATGGTATTTATGTGCTTGGCATCACTGTCGCCGATCACGACAATTCCGTGAATGTTTTCGAGTGCATCCATATTGTTAACCAAGCTGTTAGTGTCATTGTTACTGCTTGCCGTGGCATTGAGGTTACTCGCGAGAAGCTTAGCCGGAAATATGCGGAGATTTACATGGCTTTGGACATTGTTCTTAGGGGTGTCAGTAGCATTCGCCTTGCTGCTATGCTCGCGTCTATGCATGGTGAGAGCATTGCCAAGATGGTGCATTCGGCGCTAAACGCTGAGAACAAGGTCCGAGGTGCTGATAGTTGGGCCAGTGTTGAAGTGCATTCGGTCGAGCACCAAGCCGACATTGATGCGTTCTCCAATACTCGGTTTGAGTTGCCGCCAGAGACACTTGCAGCTGGAGACGAAGTCGCAGCTAGCCTTGCTCCCGTGGCACAGCCTGTGGCTGAGCAGCCGGATGAATTGCAGACGAAGCCGGAAGAGTCTTCGGCGGAAAAGGACCCATTTGCAGCAAGCGATGCGATCAATAAACCCCAAGAGTTGGTGGGTGGATTTAAGAAGACTAAGGATCCTTCAGCTACTGATTTGACGCTAGCGTTGGCGGGGCTTGAGGTTACGACATTGCCACCTCCGGAGGCGACTCAATCCACCCATATTAGTGTCGAGGGATTTGAAGGGAACTACGGTGGAGTGGAGTTTGGTACTGAGCAAGCCTCTATAGGAGAAACTTTTGAAGCCTTCAGTGACGCTTGGGGTGGTGGACTTGATCCATCAGAGTTTGTAGGTCCAAAAACGGCTCCAAAACCGCAAGGACTTGGTGGACTTGAATTGTTACAGACTGGGCCAGATCGTGCACCTAAAGCAGGGGTGGCAGAAAGTGGAGCGGGAACTCCACTTGAGAACTTGTTGGTGAGGAAAACAGAAATGAAGGGCCCTGAGATGTATATTGCGGAAGAGATTAGTGCAGAGTTCAGAGAATCATTACTTGCAAGAGTAGGGTTAATGGGTGTTGTTTACCTTAGAACTTTGCCTCCCAAAACATCTGGTGATAAGGAAACCGAATTCTCATTCCGTGTTGGGGGAACCAGTGTCATCAAAAGATTTGTTATACAGAGTTCTCGTGTTAGTACTCTTGGTAATGGGATGTTTCATGTGAGGACTGCAGCATCAGAAGAGCCTATACCAATCATAAAGTATAGTTTGTTACCCAGGTTGACACCACTGCCTTTGAGGGTTCGGCTTATAAAACGTCATACTGGATCTTTGCTTTCTGTAATGATACAATATGCTTCCAACCCTGATTTGCCAGCTCCTTTGAATGATGTTACATTCATTCTGAAACTACCGGCTGACCCAACATTGTTGAAGGTTTCACCAAAAGCTGTATTGAATAGGTCTGAGAGAGAAGTTAAATGGCATGTGCTGGAGATTCCACAAAAGGGCTCTTCTGGCCGGTTGAGAGCACGGATGCCAGTAGATTCTAGTGAAGATGATGAAGAAATTGAGGTGGTTTGCTATGTGAAATTTTCTGTACAAGGAATTCAGTCATTGTCTGGGGTTTGTCTATGTCCTGCTTCTGAGGGTAGGACAGACTTTTATGAGGTTAGTCACAGATTCGAGAGTGGGGTTTACATGTGCAACTGATTTGTGATCACATAGATCATCGTTAGCCGGCTGTGCTTTTTTTTTTTTTTCAAGAGGGTGCATGGTTTGGAAGTGTTTGTAACATTCCTTCGTATCAATCATGTAACTTGAACTCTGAATTATGTGTAAATCATTTTGTCTGTGTTATGGCTATAAAGTCGCATCAATGGGTAGTATTTTTTCCTTTCTAGTTTTTTATCTTCATGATATATTATTCGCTCAAAGTATACCAAATAAATATATCATCTTCAAGTACCAACAAGAAAGTGTGGAGCCTATGAGCTAATGCTGTTGTTAGTATTTTTAGTGCTGCATTTTTTAAATCCTCTGACTGAGCATTCATGGGGCTGATCAAAGGTATGAGTTTACGCTTCTACACTGTGCCACCTCTTGTTTTGGTTCAGCAAATATTCAAGAAACAAATATTAGTTTACCTTGAGTGTAAGTGAACACTAGGGAAGAATTTGGCTTTCTGGATCAAGAAACTAGAAATGTATCAATTTAGGAATAATCTAAATTTATTGGGTAAATTATGCAAATGTTTTTTAAATTTGGTTGAAATTACACAGATCTTTTTTTTATTTAAGAAAAATATAAAATTCCTTTAAAACAAAACGTAACTCTACTTTTTAATCTAATTTTTATGTTTTTGACTAAAATACATTTTATTAACCTAAATGTATAATTAACTAAATAAATTATAAGTGGAAGGTATATTTTAGTTAAAAAATTTAAAATTAAAGTAAAGTATATGGTAATTTTCTCTTTTAAAAAAGTTTATGTATTTTTTTTAAAGAAAAATTAATATAATTTCAACAAAATTCAAGAAATATAGGTGATTTAATATAATTTATTAGATGTGACCATGGCAATGTTGTTGATGAAGTTGGTGGCTTGAAATACGGGTAACTTGTTAAATGAAAGCAAGTTGTGTGTTAGTAAATACTGTGTTTACTTGTCCGTATCACTTGGAGAGCTACCAAATTTTTTTTTAGGAGGTCATCTATTCATAAGAAATGATGATTAACAACAAAACATATTTCCCACCACTTACTTGTATAATTTGCATTGGGAAGTGGGGACAAAGTGGGAAATATATTCCTGTCTAGTCTGGTTCATCATGTTGCACTATGCCAAAGTTTGCCTTTCTCATGCGAGTCTTCATAGTATGGAAGAATTTATGGAAGACAAATCGTTGGAACATGGTGACTTCCCTTGGCTTTCGGATGAATCTAGTATTCTAGATACCTCTTTTAACTACTTTCCTTTTTGGAGATGGGATTGACAAGTTTCTTTTTGTCACTTGATTCTTGTAAAATTACTAGCATTCTATAATTGTTTGTTGCCTAGATAGTCCCAAATTTATAAGAACTTTCTCTGTGATATATTCTCTCAAAATTTATAATTTTTCTGCCTAAATAATATGAAAAGTAGTAATGGCATGCTAAAAAATCTACATCACATCTTTAAACAATGTGAATAATTCATGCCCCCCGGAAAAAACACACACACACACACTGTTTAATAGAATTTTAGTAAAAAAGTACAGGCATCATGTGAAAAAAATAGTAGTTTCTGTCTCTAGTCCCTATTCATGCAGGGCAAGTTGAGGCAGTCATATCTTTTCTGAAATTTCTTTTTTCATCTGCAGCCTTAATTTTCAAACTAATTTTGTTGAACTGTGATTTTAAATTAAGTTACTTTTCAGCAGAGAAGTGGAGGGAATGTTTAACAGGGGTATCTTCTCTGGGCCTATCTATTTATGATTTTTATTGCCTTGAATTAAATCTGAAAGAAATGCTTTCAGCATTACAAGTAAGGAACCAACTATTCTAAAAGTTGAAGCTGTTGAGAAGGCCCGAGAATGATACTATTAATATATGTAATACCCACCCAAAGGGTCATTTGAGGGCCAACTATTCTGATTGTTGTTGATGTCTAGAAAAGTCAGTGATGTGCCTCATTTTAATGCTCTCTTTATTGTTGCATTATTTGCCCAGGTCTATTCATCCAGTGCCTTCAAAGTTTTGTGCCCAAGCTGAGACAATTGTATCTTCCTTAGAGGAAGTTCCTCTCATACATTTGGCAAGTATTCAGACACCATCGTCACATTATCAGCATTTCTTTCTTCCACAGAAATAGATGTTTTCAGGATTGGTAATTTATCAATATGCTTTTAGTCTGTCCAGTATGTAGAAGGATGAAGTTACTTCTTTTCATATAACATAATGCGTGTGTGAAAAGATTTCATGCAGTTTGATGAAACAACTACTGTTAGTAACTACAAGATGTATGAAGCTTTTAGAAAATGACAAGAAATGCACAAATGAAATTGTCATGAGCTAATTTAGGCAAGTAATGATCTTTATTGCTTACGTAAGAGTTTCAAATCATTAGGAGAAAATCAATCCATTACATATATCAAAATTTAGTTTTTTGCACTATTCATAATATCTTCATGATGTAACACTTTTCTTTTTTTAGAATACATCTTTCTTTCTTTCTTTTTTTTTTTTGGGTAAATTTTCTTCTTTTCTTGGACTTGATGCCAATCAGTATATATATAAAAATAAGATTTTGAGTCATTGTTTTTGAATTGTTCATGATGTGATTTTTTTAAACTTGTGTGTTGCTTTTTTTTTTTTTTTAACGGAGTCCGACAACTTTTTGGTTGTTGTAGGTAACACCAATAGTTCTAATAAATTAGAGGCATGTTTGGTAAGAAAAAAAGAAAAGAAAAAAATATTAAAAAATATCTATTATATTTTTGTAATTATTATTTAATGGTATTTATTTTTTAAATAAATTTTTAAAAATAAAGATAGCAAAATGATTTTTTATTTATGAAATCATCTTTTTTTTTTAATTTCTATTTTCTTTTTTAACTTATTACGTATCAAAGGAACTCTAAGATTGGTGAGCCTCGTGCATGAGGCCCGCAGAAGCAAAAAAAAAAAAAATGAAACTTAAAAGAATAAAATTATTCCATTATAAGCAGCTTTTACATAATTGATTAAACTTGATCATGTAAACGTAGCAGTCAGAAATGCAAGCACAAGCGTACGCATATGTGGTGTGGGGAAGCACTGAGATTCCTCAGAACTGTAATGTCGTCAAAGAAATCTTAATCTTTTAATTTATCTAATAGTTTGTCATTCTATTGTTACATTTCTGAGATTCTTTTTCCAATGTTAGTATTCATGTCAATTTGTATTTGGAAACTGATGACTCATTCTTTTGGAAATGAACTGGCATTTAGTGCCTCCTATACTATAGGGATTCACGTAAAGAAACCAAGCACTCCCAAGTTATGATAGACAAGAGCCTTAGGGAACCAAAAAACTATTATCAATGTTTTTTTCCGTGACTCTGCTGATTTTTTGCAAGCTTTTCAATTGAATTTGATATACTCAGAGTGTCCGCTTTTGGTGAGGGATGAAGAGTACAAGCCTTCATGGGGTGCCTTGAAGATCAAGTTATGGTTCGTGGAGATTCTTTTCCACCAAGAGTGATAGCTACCTGCAGAGATTATCTTCTAAAGCATCATATGCAGAAGCTATTCCTCCTGGTTTTGGAGAAGCATCCAATTTGGCAGAAAGAATGTATTTTCAAATCTCAAGCATCAAGCCTCTTCCTAGCAATGAAAGCACAAGAAAATTTACATTAGTAGTGGAATGGTTGTGATTTTTCTGTTGAATGTATCGAAATGAGACCTTAATAAAAGCATATATGATAATTTAGAACTTATCGAGCTGAACAAGCCAGTGCTTAATGCATCCGCAGCATATGGTTCAATGAATGCAGAACAAGCACTACAAGAAAAATAGAAATTAGCAACAAAAAAATCTATCGTTAAATGCAGATAATTCCGTCGCAAATTAATTAGTAACAAAATGTTTAGTTCCATCACTAATTAACGACGCTATCACTAAAAAAATCCGTCGCTAAATATGAAGATAATATATCCCAAATTAGTAACAGATTAACGATGGTATATTTTTGTCACTAATTAGCAACAGATCAAAGACGAAATATTTTGTCGCTAGATCAGTGACAAATTAGTGATAAAATACTCTTTTAATAATTAGTAACGGATCAACGACGAAATATTTCGTCACCAATCAATGATGAAATTTGTAACAAAAAAATTTCGTCATTGATTAACGACAAAATTTTCAGTCACAAATTCCGTCACTAATTAGTGACGGATTAGCGACGAAATTTTTTATTACTAATTTAATTTTTTTTGGTACATATAATGATTTTTTTAAATTTTAGCCTCAATATAATGTTACCTTGCTATCTATTTAGTAAAATACAATAAAACACACTAAAAGAAGGCCAATTGAGAATAACACTATTATTGAATAATAAAATCAAGGTCTAATTGTTTTTCTCTATCCCGCAAAGTACAATAACACAATAATATTCAATTAAAAAGTAATAAATAAATCAAATTATCAACTAAAAACACATAAATTAAGAAAAAAGGAATAAAATCATCCTTATCGAAGAGGACAATCATTAGGTCATGTCTTCTTTGCTCCTGAGTCTTCTGGTATGAGATTTGATGGGGCATGAGATAATCGCGATTCAAGTTCTTATAACTTATTGAGTGTTTGTTGATGCTAGTCTAGTAGAGACAACATTTGTTGGTGCTCTGCTCTCTAAGTTTTGGGTTCTCTTGTCTCAAACCTATCATGATCTAGCAACCTATCAGCAAATTTGCTTAGTACAAACCCACCATGATAAATCCACGCCTCAATGCCAAATAGTCAATCTTGGAAACTGATCCAAAGAATTGCTTGATCAAGCTTGCCTGATGCAACCACGACACAATGGCCTCATTAAATTTCAAATGATATTAAAGGTTTAGATAAATAGAATATTATTTGAATTTTTAAAGTATACATGTTTCATCAATTTAATTCTTACAATATAACTACTATTATTTGAGTTTGAATTTTTTTTTAAAGATCCATAAGTATGTTTTTTGTCAAGAACTAAATTGATATCACTCATGTTATGACGAGAATACATTTCAAAGTATTAGTTTTATTGGATGTGAATGTCTGATAACATAATTACTATCTTATATTTGTACTTTTGCTCAATATAAAACTCATCAATCCAGTTGAAATAGATTAGAAATTTATAACTATCACAAATAAGAAGTAAATAGGTAATAACTTAGTAGTTCACATGGCTTTAATTGAGGATTCACATATATTCCATGCTATTATTTGAATCACTACTTATATCTCTTAAAAAACAAGAAACAAAAATCCAACAGACGTGGATTTTTTCACTTTTGACTTACAATCCATAGGGAAATTGATGATTGATTCCACACGTTCAAATGCCTTTGTTAAATGTTGTGTCCCTTATAAACCTAAATCTCTATGGATTTGTAGTATATATTTAACTCATTATATATATATATATATATATATATATATATCTCTCTCTCTCTCTCTCTCTCTCTCTCTCTCTAACAAGGTCCATATAATAGAGTTCAAAAATCAACTGAAAAAAAAAGTTTAATAATATTATTCTATCGTCATTCCAAAAACGTAGCCTTCTAATTTATAAGTAATTAGGTTTCAATTGTCTTTTTTCTTGTGAAAGCTTTTAATTAGATTTTTATAATTTTTATTTTTAGTTTTATTTTTTACTCATCTAATTAAATTTTTTAGTTTTTACTATTTGTATTTATCTTTTTTTGCATTTTTTATAATATTTTTTGAAAATATTATTACTTTTTAATAAGTAGTAAATGCAAATTGCTTTTTATAAATTAATAACATATATAATTTAAAATTATTTGAGGCAAAAAATGTGACAGGTGGATACTCTCAAGTTTCTCTATTTGGTTAGCTATTCATACATTACTCCCATGATGTTGCATAAATGTCCATATAGGTATTTGTTTGATATTACATTATATAAAAAAATAAATGATTCTTGAAGCTTTAAAAAAATAATCAAGTAAATTATATAAATAAAAAATTTTATAATATGTTTAACAATTTAATAAAAGTTGAGATACACACAAAATTGTCACAAGTTCCATTTATATAACTCTTCTTATATGATGTCACATGAATGCTACATAGATATCCATATGAATATTTAAATAAATTATATAATTAAAAAGAATTCATAAAAATAGAATTTATTCAAAACTAAGGGGTTGTATATCGAATTCAATAATTAACAATAAAAATTTAGTTAGATTTATTTAAGAGTGGGCAGATTCCCTCTTCTTCCTCAAATTTGTAAATGAGATATGTATTGGATTTTAGATCATTCCCTCCACTTCTTTTCTAATTTTACACCTATTGGTTTTTAGTTTTTACTTCTCCCAAAAAGAATTTAAGAGATTTAAGATTTAAATGAAAGAAAGTTCTAATTTTTGAAAAAGGAAAAATCTTAACATAATCACTTAGAAAGACGTAAAAAGAAATAGAGAAATAAAAGGAAGAAGGCATGAATTTAACTTAGAGTTTAAATACAAAAATTGAACTCTCATAGCATGACAAAGAGAGGAAATCAATTGGGAGAGGAGATAAGTAAAAGAAAGGTGACATGATTAAAGCATAGTGGACTAATGGAATTATTTTTAATATCTGTAAAATTTTGAGAAAAAGGCATATTGTTATATTTTTTTATTTTTTATTTTTAATAAAATCATTCATTATATACATTTTTTTAAATTATGATTTTAAAATTGGGAATTTTTTATTATTTTTAATTAATTAAATACATTCTATATTTACATTAATATATGAATTAAAATAAATAAATTATAATTTTTTTAAATTTTGAATATAAATAGAGACCTTTTATTGACCATGAAATAATTAAGCATATTAGTATTTATCGCATTTTATTATTTTAATATTAAAATTGTTAAATTACTAATTTATAATTTAAATTAAATAATCCAATAATTAAATTATAATTATTATATATAGAATTAATAATAATTAAATCATTTGTAATGGATATATATATAGAAATTCAAATCATTTTATCATATAAATTATTAAAAAAATTCAAATTATCATTTGTGATGGATTTAGTGACGACAAAGTTTGTGATAGAAAATTCTGTCATTTCGTCACTCAAATTAGCAACGAAATTTTTCGTCATTAAAATCTGTTGTAAAATTAGAATACTCTATCTTATTCATTAGCAACGGAATTTTTTGTCATTAATTCCATCACTAATTCTGTCATTAATGTTGTGACGGAAGAAAATTTTGTTACTAAATTTTGTGCAAATTTGTTGTTTTTTTGTAGTGAAGCTATTTATATGGATTAGTATATGCACATGGACATAATTTTGTTAGCGCATTCACTATGAGGTTGCTTTAGAAATAAGGCTATCTCTAGTATCATACAGATATGACAATGCTAGCCCCATTAATATGAAAGGAATTGAGTAGAGTATTTGATGAAGTTGGTGGAAACTAGGAGTAACGTGTAGATCCCTCTTCTTCTTCCTCAATTCTACTTAAAGAGAGATGGTCCCAACATGGGTATGGATTTGGTAGGCACATTTCTGCCTGGATTCTTGTTTTTTTTAGGGTCATACGTTATTTGAGTCTCGCTGTTTCCATCTCTTTCTATTTTAAATTGGAAACAAGTGTAATATATATATATATATATATATATATTAGTTATTGAGAATTTAATATCGCTACTTAAATATAAGATTTGTTTTTATTGAAATCTTTACCTATTTCAATTATATGAAAAACTGGTTGATTGAAAAAAAAAAATTGAATCAATTCATTTGACTTTTAAAATTAGCTAAATTAGTCAACAATGGTAAAAATCGGTCCCAAACTAGTAAAAAATTGGTTTTTGATTTTTTTTTGTTTAAAATAGAGTTTTAGCATTTTATAATAGAGATTTATAATATTTTATAGATTCTTTTCAACTCATTTCACATGAATTTGTTATTATATATGTAAAATGTTTCAATTATTTTTTATATTTTCATTGTTTTTATTTATTTTAAGTATTATTTTATAATATATGTATTAATTTAATTATAAAATATTATTTATATATATAATTTTTAAATATATATATTTAAAAAAATAATTCAACTCCATTCAACTAGGTCGAATTATTAAACTATTAACCATTCTTTATTTTGATTTAATACCCATTTTAATTTTTAAACTTAAAAGTAACCCCAAGTTGAGGTCCTATTTTTGGATCATAGCATATATAGTGCTCTTTTCAAGTGGCCTCAGGATGCAGCTGTCTCTCTAAAAACCAAGTGAAGTAGTTCTTTTTTATTTTTTTTCTAATATATTACGGGTAGAGAGGTGTTGAAGCATAACTTGAAGGCTTCAATTCATGTGGTGTTAGTGTGTAAAGAGTTTTTTGTGACTTTAAAATGACATGTGATATCATTTAAGCTAAAACGATAATATCTTATGCTATACTATATCATAAATACTGTAGAATATCTATGATATCACGATAAACTAATAAGATACTTAGGGGTGTGCAAGGCTCATTCGACTTAGTTAGCTTGACTCGGCCTGACCATTATCGGGTTGAAAAATTAAAAAAAAAATGGAATTAGGTAGGGTTGGCATGGGTTTGAAGCCAACCTTTTGATTTTATCAGACTCAACTCAAGGTATATATATGTGTGTGTGTGTAAAAAGATAAGGATTAAATTGAAAATAATTTTTTTAGAATTTTTTGTTATAATTTTAGCCAAATATTTTTAAACATATTTTATAAATTATAAATTACTAGAAGGGTCAAGATCTATGCTAAGACTCTCTTAAATATAATTATCACATTTATATAAGAAAAATAAAATTAAAAAAATATTTTTTTTTAAGTTTTAACTACTATATTTATATTTTTTTCTCTATTTTCTCCTTTGAACCAATATTTTTTTCATGTCTATTACATAAATTTAAAAAATATATATATAAAAGAATGGTTATATATCCAAAATAATTAAGCAAATATAAGATATAAATTTCTAAAATTTTAATTTTTTTTAAAAAAATAAAAAATAAAAAAGATATTTAACCCAATTAACCCATTCCTAACTCGATAATAACCAGACCAGGTTTGGGCCGAGTCGAGCCCAAGACAAAAATTTTGTCCCAAGTTCAAAATCGAACCAGGACTCGAGCTTAAGCAATTCTTGGTCGTGCACACTCTTAAATATACTAAATTGCTCCTACTTTAAACATAATTTAAAGCCTTATGTTCATGTGTCCTTCTGTTCCTATCAAGGTATATTGATTGTTGTTTTGAATGTAAATACTATAATTAATGTAAAGCATGTCATTGTAAAATCATAGTAAATGAAATTGGATCGAATCAGTCATAAAAAACAAACTTGTTATCCGATCTAAAATTAGTCTAGAATTGATGGGTTGATGAATTGGTCAAACTCAATTAAAAATTGAGTTGAAATGGACAAGAAACCACTAATTGAATCAATTTTTTGTTTTCTTTAATTGAAGCGACAAAAGAAAATCTCATGCTTTCCACGCTTCCAATATTGTTTTCTTATCATTATTATACAAACAAATATAATATATATATATATATATATATATAATTTGGTTAAAATTTTTTATTTGATAAATAAAATTTTCAAATTTATTATTTCCAAACTCTTTGCTTTTCATTTTTTAATGATAAGAAAAATTTGAATATAATTTAGAATTTTCAAAAACTTAATATTAAATACTTTTAAAATATAATTATAGGTGCTTTTTTTAATTCAAAAACAACGTTTTAAACATTTTAAGAAATATAGAATTAGTAGTTAAATATTTAAAATTCATTATTATTTATTTGTTATATTATAATTTTAATATATAAATTTTAAAATATATATATTTAATTATCACCACCAATAAATTATGAATCAGTATTTTCATTGATTTAATAATAAGTCTAATTTTAAAAACATTACATAAAATTATAGTTTTCAACTTTTGAGTATAAAAGGAAACAAGGATCATATATATAGAGACAATGGATTCTTCGCTCATTAAAAGAGTGAAGAAGAGACACAAAAAGAACCATAGAAAGAAAAGGCTTCAATTGTTAAAGAAATATAGAAAGCCATTAAATTTTAAATCAATTAATTTGTATAAATGGCTACTTTTAAAATTTCTTGCCATCAGGAACCTCTACTAGATTTACAAGTATCAAATTTTTGAGTTAGAATATTAGTAGTAGGTTGAATAGCTAAAGCTATTTAACTGCTCCATTCTACTTTCAAATGTTGATAGGGTAGCTTGTAAGTCTATCCAAGACAAATCAGCTTGATCAACAAGTTGAACTATAATTGAATTATATTTAGCATCAAGACCAATAAAGATTTGAGTAATCAGATCATCAATAGAGACAAGGTAGCCAGTAAGAGTTAAATTATCAAAGATACCTTTTATTTTTGCAAGATAATCTTCCATTCGCATACCTTCCTTCCTTGTTCGTTGAAACTCTTGTAAAGAGTGATTTCACCAAATAAATCTTTGGCAACTTTCCAAAGATCTTTTGAAGTCTGGCGGTGAATCATCTGATCAGTAACTTCAAGGGTCATAGTGTTGAGAAGCGACCTGAGTACCAATTGTTCAGTGGTATTCCAATATTTAAAATCTGGGTTTGGTTTCTTCTTAGCACCTTCTAAGAGAAACTGTGGAGGAGGAGGAGGAGGAGTTGTAGTTCCAAAAATGAAACCTTTGAGTTTATGGCCTTTGATTATAAGCAGGGTCATAAATTGCCAAAGTAAATAATTGCTTTGATCCAACTTGATGGAGCAAATTTGGCTAACAGAGGAAAACAATGAGGTTGGTTTGCTCGCAAAAGAGAGAGTGCTGAGAAGACAATTTTGGGATGGTGTTGAGGAGCTGTAGGAGTCCAAAAGGAAGGGTTAGGATCTCGGTTGTGATACTAAGATATAAAAGGGGAAAGAACTTCGAATCAAGAATGAAAGTTTTCAATACTTTTTTACTGAGGCTAGCAAAAAGTGCACTATTCATTAAGAATATGGTTACAATACAATCAATAAGATAGTACTATGTGGCAATTAAAAAAAAAAACAACAACAACTAACAGAATATCTATACATGTGTACAAGCTGCAACTTTCTAAAAGAAAAGCAAACCTTATGTCTTAACAATAGTTTGTCATTCTATTGTTACATTTCTGAAAATCATTTTTCAATGTTAGTATTCATGTTAGTTTGTATTTGGAAACTAATGACACATTCTTTTGGAAATTAATTGGCATCCAGTGCATCCTATACTATAGGGATTCATGTAAAGAGACGTAGCACTCTCAAGTTACGAATAAATCAAAGCCTTAAAGATGACAAAAACTATTATCAACGTTTTTTTTTTCCTGAGTCTGCTAATTTTTTGCTAGCTTTTCAAATGAATTTGATTTACTCATAGTGTTAGCTTTTGGTGAGGAATGAAGAGTACATGCCTTCATGGAGTGCCTTCAAGAACAAGTTATGGTTCGTGGAGATTCTTTTCCAACAAGAGAGATAGCTACCTACAGAGATTGTCTTCTAAAGTATCATGTGCAGAAGCTATTCCTCCTAGTTTTGGAGAACCATCCAATTTGACAGGAAGAAGGTATTCTCATATCTCAAGTGTCAAGCCTTTTTCCAGCGATGCCAATACGAGAAAATCTACATTAGTAATAGAATGGATGTGATTTTGCTATTGGTATGTATCAAAATGAGATCTTATTAAAAGCAAATATGATAATCTAGAATTTATCAAGCTCAACAAGCCATTGCTTAATGCATCCGCAACTAATGGTTCAATGAATGCAGAAAAAACTATTCATCTAATTATATGGATTAGTATATGCACATGGACATAATTTTGTTAGCGCTTTATATTCACTTTTAGGTCACTTGCTTCTGGGATAAGGCTACCTCTAGTATCATATAGATATAACAATGCTAGCCCGGTTGATTATAAAAGGAATTGAGTAGATTATTTGATGAAGTTGGTGAAAACTAGGAGTAACATGCATATCACTCTTCTTCTGCCTCAATTCTACTTAAAAGGAGATGGGGTCCTAAATTGTTATTATTTTGTGTCCTTTATATATATATACATATATTGAGAATTTAAGGTCACTGCTTGAATATAGGATCTTTTATCTAAATCCTTACCTATCTCAACCACTTAAAAGCGTAATTATAAAAATCATACTAAACTGGCTAGTTGAACTAAAAAAATAATAAACAAGTTTATTTAATTATCAAAACCACTTAAATTTGCCAAAAACAGATAAAATCTAGTCAATTGGATATTGAATTGGTCAAAAATAAATTTTATTTTTTATTTTTTAGATTGAAATAGAATTTTAACATATTGTGATAAAAATTTATAATATTTTATAGATTTTATTCAACTTATTTCATATAAATTTGTTATCATATGTAAAATGTTTTAATTATTTTTTTATATTTTAAATATTTAATTTATTAAGTATTATTTTATAATATCTGTATTAATTTAATTATAAAATATTATATACACATGTATGTATGTATATGTATGTATGTATACTTTATATATATATATATATATATATAAATAGTTTGACAGGCCTTTGAATTATTAATCATTCTTTACCTCGATTTAATATCCAATTGGATTTTTAAACTTAAAATAACCAGAAGTTGAGAACCTATCTCTGGATCGTGGCACGTACACTAGTCAGTGCTCATGTCTAGTGGCCCCAGGCTGCAGTTGTCTCTGAAAATCATGTGAACCTCTAGTAGTTTTTATATACATATATATATATATATATATATATATATATATATATATATATAACACGGTTAGAGAGGTGTTGAAGCATAATTCAAGGCTTCACTTCATATGGTGTTAGTGGGTAACAAGTTTTTTGTGATTTTAAAATGACATGTAATATCATTTAAAGTAAAACGGTAATACCTTATGCTATACGATATCATAAATACTGTAGAATATCTAAGATATCACGGTAAAACTAACAATATACCAAATTGTTCCTACTTTGAACATAATTTGAGTCTTATGTTCATGTGTCCATCTGTTTCTAGCAAGGTATATTGATTGTTGTCTAGATTCAAAATACTATAATTAATGTAAAGCATTTCGTTGTAAAACTTGTGGGTATAAAAGGAAATGAGGTTCACATACGTAGAGAATCCTTTCTTCCCTTATTAAAGAAGTGGAGAAGAGATACAAAGAGAATCATAAGAAAAGGCTTGAATTGTTAAAGAAACATAGAAAGCCATTAAATTTTAAAACAATTAATTTATATGATAAGTCACTACTGTATACTTTAGATACTACATATTTCGTAAATTGTTAGATATGAATAGGAAAAAAATTGATAAATTTATTATTTATTTTGTATATATTACACATCTTTGATCTCAGTAATATAATTATTTTTACTTGTTATCATATGATATTTTACTTACTTTAATTAATATTGAATTTTAACTCTAATAAGATAACCTTATAAATAAAACATATGTATCATTGAAAAGAGGAGAAATTCTCAAATTTGATGGCATTGTATAGCATCAAACCTCATTATTTTTTGTATTGTAGCGTTTGACTTTTTTTTTCAATAACAAATTGCTCAAATTTTGCCACGTGGGCGTGTTGGAATCACCACCTTTGCTGGCTCGCCAACATTTGAATAAACAAGTTCGAAAATATAAAACCCAGAAATTCCATTCAAATGGATATTTTCGTATATAGGAATCTTTAGGTCTATTACAAACAAAATATGAAATATATATATATATATATATATAGCAACTCTTGGAGACAATAAAAAGGCGAAATTCTTCTTTCACACTATTTTTCCTTTAGTTTTTAAATAATCTGCCCTCGCTTCTTGACTCTTAGGAGTGCTTAAACAAATTATTGTTATTAATTGATAGGGTAATATATTTTTTTGAGAGGTATAACTTAATTAAGTTAAGTTTCTTCTTTATTATAAAAATATGTACAAACTTCTTTAGAAATCAAAAGATGCCTTATAAGCTTCCAACTAAATTTATTTTAATCATAGTACTTTCATATTTATTACTTATATGGTGGGATTTTTAATTTCAAAGAAAACAAAAACGACACACGGATACAGCAAACAACTTGAACAAAGATCTTATTATCGTTTTTCTTGCTTTTATTTTCTTTTTTGTTTTTCTATTTACTTATTATTGGATTAAGATTTGTGGTAAACATTTCCAATAATAAGTACAAAAATCTTTGACAAAAAAAACTATAAAAATTAACAAAATTAAAAAAAAAACAAAAAATAATAATGCTTGTTCATATTGCTTATTACTTTCATGTAATATTTCTTCTTTATTTTGTTATTGCTCTCGTGTATATATATAAAAAAAAAATTGTCATTTTTAAGAGAGAAAAACAGGGAAGGTTAGTTTACTCCAATTGTTATGATGGGCAATAAAAATAATAAAAAATAAAAGTCAAGAACCTTTCGATTTTTACTAAACTCGCGTGTTAGCATATAATGAAAGGACATTGCATCCAACTCATGTATTTTACAACACAAATTGCAGTTTTCTTCATATCAAATACAAATCAAAACGAAAGGAAAAGTTTGATCCGCAAGTTGGGTTAATCAAAATATAATTTTGAGCAAGTAGTTTCGTCTTGCAAATTTCACCAGCTCCTGGAATTTTTTTTAACTGTTATATTAATTGAACATAAAAGATGAACTCTAAACAAGGGGAAAGGTGATCCGCAAGTCGGATCAATATATAATTGTGAACAAGTTGGATTAGGTAACTAAATTTATCTATTCTTATGCAACAAGACATTAAATCCATTTATATATATGTACACACACACACAAGTATTCTTGTACTTTTAAAATGTGAATTTAATCTCGTTCAGGGTTTGTAGCTATCCTTTCATAAATATATTTTAATAGGCTCGAATAGACATTGTAAGTGTCTCAAATTGTTAAATTTAAGTGTGCCTTACCACTTGAATTATTTCTTATAGATTTAAATCCATTTATATATAGCTGCTATTTTTAGTACCTTACCAATTAGTTTTGACTTAACTAGTATTTTTATCCATTGACTTATTTATGTATATTAATTTGGTTACTAAATTTTGTTTTACTCAAGTCTAGTTCCTCGGCTTCCAATTTATGCAATGTTTGTTCTTTTTTATTAAACCCTTGAAACACTTAACGAGTACAAGTAATGATGCCTATGCGACATCCGAGATGGACAAATGTTAGTGTTATTGTCACACCCCTCGAATGTAAGTGTGATGGCATATGAAACAAATGATTCTCCTTACATAAATCTATCAGGATTGACTTCTTACTCAAAATTTAAAGAACACCTCTAGATCTTAATTTCATATAATAAAATCATGTATAACACTTCTGAATCATCTTTGAATGAAACACATAAATTCCTTTGGTGACTCTTGTAGAAATTTTGGCAGAGTCTCCTTTGTATTTTAGAACTCCCGATATTTCTACAAATCAGCCAGTTAATACAATACATCCAATAAAATTTTTTGATGATGTTCTAGACCATTCAGTAAATTTCTGGAGATTGGGGATACCTTATTTATGATTTAGTAGAGCTACACTCAATATTTTTCAAAGCAAAATAGGCTACATTCATATGAACAAAATACACCCACATAAGGAACTGCAGGCTCACCCAAAAGTAATAAATAGAATATCAACTACTAGTAAGTTGCTGAGGGTGGACTAGGATCTGCACCACTATCTGAAAAAAAAGTTAAAAGAAGAGGTGAGTTTGACACTTAATGAATAAGTAATGCCAACCCTTAATAGTAGGGACAAGGTATGTTAAAAAATATATAATGCATGAAGCATGCCTTATACGAATTATTTCTTACAATCCACCGAAAGCATCTAAGCAGAACCAATTAAAACAGACGCAGAGCACATAGCTCGCGGGGAATATAACCATAGACATAAAGTATTCTGCTTGCGGAAACAAAACAGATCCATGTGTAGTGGCTACCCACACGGGGAACACCCTTACTAGCTGGGGTACAGATTATGGTGCACCATGGTTAACAATTACTGTTGCTAGCTACAGGGTTCTGAACAGATAACCTCTTAAAGTAATATGTTTCTCAAATTAGCATTTCAAACAGAGTACCTTCCATATAAGTTCAATATTAAAGTTTTCAGATAACTCAAACAGACTTAAATTTGCACAATTTCATGTTCAAGTCAATTTTCAGTAAACATACATATGACGAAGCATTTAAATACGTAACTCCATAAATAGATTATCAAAATTTAGAACACTGCAAGAAAACTTAATAATAAAATAATGAATACTAGTTACTCACGATTCGCATTACTTACTCACCTTCCAAGATGATACAGAAATTCCCTGCTCACTCTTCAGCTATGACTCAATCTCCTGAATACCCTATAATACCCGTTCACCAGATTTTAGAGCTTGGATAACTACAATTTATCTCATAAAGAACTTATCTTGTTTATAGGATCAATGGAGCTAAGGAAGTAAGAGAAAAGTTTATTTAGAAAGATGGAAATTAAAGAGGAGATCAAGTGCCATTGTCTAAAGAGAAGAAAAAAAAAAATGCATGTTCTCTAGTGAAACTTCCACACCTAGTAGTGAAATTTCACCAACCAATGACCAAAACGCACAACATCACTAAAGCTTCAGATAAAAAGCAGGGTTTGGGCTTTCCTTGAACTCATTTTTCAAACCATCTAAAAAACTACCATGAATTCTACGCCTAAAAGCTAAGACTCATTCAAGGGAAGAAAGAAAAATGAATCCACATTAGTCTTGGGCCCTTACCTCCCCTAATCCACAAAGAAGCTCAAAGCAAAAGCCAAAGAAAATGGAGAAGGCTCACACTACACCATGCCTGTCCATCCTATTAGCAGAACACAATGAAGAGAAGCCTATTCTACATAAGTGAAAGTGGGCAAGTAAGAAGCACAAGGGAACTTAGTTTTGTAGTATAAAATTCATACAGAAAATGAGAGCAATAACGCTGAGGGAGGATCGAAAATAAACTTCTGCATAATAGAATCCATGATTACTCTAACTAGGAATCAATTCTTACATGAAATTTTCTTGGTTTGCACAACACTTCCACCAGCTCGTTTTACACTAAAGAAACACGTTGTAGAACTTAAGAAGCAGGGGAGGAAGACGTACTAAAACAGAACCAAAAGAAGCAACACACACAGCAGAAACTCCAGACCTGGGGAAGGAACTTATATGACATTAATCTACCAGTAAACCAGCAGCGAAACTCAGCGTATAACAAGAAGAAGATGAGTAGCAAAAGTCGAACCAGAGGAGAGAAAAAAGACAATGAACAGAAGAGAGAAGGTGCAGCTCTTCCTAATGCAATTTCTGCTACTTCTTCTGACCAGAAAGATGGAGGTAGGTGAAGGTTCTGTGCTGCAGAAGTTTGAGTTGCAAAATGACATAAAATCCTAACTTAAAGTAGATATAAGAGGGGTATATATGGGATAACAGAAAACTGCAAAAGAAAGAAAAGCATTAATACATGGCAGCATGCCTGGTCTTTACAGTTATAGTGTTCATTTGCCTTTAAAATGCTCTATAAGTTTTCTTTGATATTTCAAAATTAGTTCCCTAAATGTGTATATAATTCTTATTGTATAATGAAAATAAATCATAATCAATAAAAAATAAATCATAACCATGAAATACCAAAATGGACTAGAATGAAAAAAATATGAAAATCGTGCAAACAATACATCCAAGATGGATCACCAAATGATTCTTTGGTTTGACTTGGATATCGAGTAGTTAATGTTGGTCTTTCTTGAATGCCAAGATTAGTCTTCTTTCATAACAACAGTCCAATAATGCCACGTAACCATGGAGGGCTAAGATTGTTTCATTGGTTCTGATTTACTTTCATTATAATAGTAAGAATTTCATATACAATTGAAGGACTGTTTTTGAAATACTAAAGTTAAATGATCATTTTGAAATAATTAAAAAAAATTAAAACCATTCTGAGCTGATAGACATCCTAAGGATAGTGCTTGTTCACCTCATATATCACATAGGCACCATTGAAGACATCTGTGAAATGCCCTAATGAATGTAATAGAAAATGATAAATGTGACACAAATTAAAAGTTAAAAGACTAAATATAAAAAAATTAAGAAACTAAGTTGAAATAAATAAAAAGTTAAAAGACAACTCCAAATATTATTCAATTTGAGTCATCATATATAATTAAAATATGTTATCAAAGTTAAATTATGAGTGTATTCATAAATAGCTATAAATTTAATATTTATGAAAGAAGTACTATTCATTCCATAAGAGTGAGAATTAAAAAATAAGATCATTAGTTGCAACAATATATAATAGTCTTTCATCAAATTTTCTCTGAGCTGGATGTAACTTTTTATTTAAGACGAAAAAAACTCTCATTTCTCAAACATACAAATTAACAGTATAAACAATTCCATCATTAGAGGTTCAATATAGATACATTTTCAATCGTTAGATGTTATGCCCCAAAAAAGAAAACTATTAGATACGGATACCTTATCAAAAGTTCAATTTTGTAATAACACCAAACACAATCCTTCATTAAATTGATAATATAATAACATATACTTTATTGATAATCATTTTAAATAAGAATAGATTAAATAATTAATAAATTCATCAATATGTATAGCTTATTATTTTTATTATTAAATTTTTCAATCAAAATATGATAAGTGTATAATTTTTTAATAATAATATAACAAGTATATTGTTTAATTAAAAAATTATATAATTATTCATAAAAATTATACACATTATATTATTATTATTATTAGAGAATCATATATTTGTTATATTTTAATTTAAAAATCTGATAATAGTATAAATAATTGTATATAAATTTTTTACTTTTTCAAAATAAAGCAGAATTGATATATACAATTTTTTTTTTTAATCTGAGCATATAAGTTAACCCTGTATATGAATTTTTTTCTTCTTTATGTCAACGTCGTGATTGTAAATTTGTTTCATATAGCCACCACCTAATTCTCGAAAGATAAAAAAAAAAAAAGTGGCATGAAGTTAAATATATTAATCTTTACTAAAAAAATTGAATAAATAAAATCCTGAAACGGCACGCTGTAATCCCTCATGGCTTGCCATTGTACCCCATCTTTCCTTCTACGTAAGGTTATTATCAAATTTATCCATGCGATGACCAAAATGCCCCTTGCATGCACGGCAAACTCCGTCATCGTCCGGCAAGGCCACGGGGTTAATTCCATCCAAACATGGGCGTGCACGTCACGTGACTTAAGAATAGAATCATGTGGCCTGCGGCACAGCCAAAGACGTCGTCACCGACACACTTCTACGGTCCTTACAATTCAGAACTTTCAGTATCCTCCACGAAACCTTGCCGGAGCTCCGATTCTCCGCCGGCTTCCCTCCGCCATCCATCACCGCCGGGAACATAGTCATCGAAGGGTTCCGGCGAACCTGCCGGTTTTTAATATCACTGAGCTCCATCTCCGGCGGCACCTTCACCGTCCCAAACATCACGGAATGCCATCGTGGCTTCGTTGCTCTTTTAACCGTCGAAGAACGACGAAGCTTCCGGTAATCCGAGGACCTGCTGTTTCGAGAACTGGTGCACGTTCCGGCACTGTTGGATCGAGAAACAGGGGACAGTAACCCTGTAATCGGGTCGGATCTTAAGCGGCGGGCGGGTGGGTTAATGGATTCTTTGGCCGGTTTTTGATCAATGGGAGGAGGATTGGATTGGGGTTGGTGTTCGAAGGATAAGAGTTTACCGCTGAAAAAGATATCGTCGGCGGGGCACATGTCGGCAACCACGTTGCTGAAGAACTCGAATAACTCCGAGGCATCTGATGATGATGAAGGACGAATTTCCTGGGACGACATGTCGTTGAGTGGAAGGTCACAGAGCGAGAGTGCCTCTTCTTCTAATTCTTCTTCTTCTGATGAGACTTGTGGATGAATCACATGGGCATCTTTATCTGCCATTGTTGGAAGAAATTAAGAAGGATAAAGAGGAATAGATTTGAGATTGTAAATGCTTTGAATATATATGCAGAAGAGAACATAAGAGGGTTGAGGGGAAGAATATATTAATTTGTAGAAGTTGTTTTGTGTTTGGAGTATATGTAAGGTGCTGTAGGTTTGATTTGTCGATGGATTCTAGAAATATAAGGGAACAAAAAGATAGGGAAAGGCATATATATATATATATATATATATAAAGATTAAAAGTGGGAGAACAATGGATTGTCCGAACAGTAGCTCCATAAGGGCTTTCATTTCTGTGGGCAAATATGAGGTTTTTAATTTCCTTACAATTTTTTTTTTAATAAGCTCAATCTAATGTACCGCTTCTAGAATCGGTTCATTAGTAAGTGAGAAATAATAATAAAATTTAAAATTTTTGATATCTTGAGATCCTATATGACAAACACTTTATGTAAATTAAATCTATCCAAAAATGTCAAAGTATGTAACTTTCTAGCCAAAAAACAAAAGAGAGGCATGTAACTAAAAAGAATAACTCAGTTTATAATTAAAAAATAAAAATATTTTTTATTAACGTAAGTTTTTTTTTTTACAAACACTGAACATAAAATACAAAATATATATATTCACCAATAAAATATTTTTGTATTTCAATGTTAAATAAATAAATAATTTTTTTTAAAAAATTACATGCAAGAAAAAGTACCACTTAATTAAGTCACTGCAAAAAAATAAAAAATTAAGTCACTGCGATCTCAGGAGTCTTGCCGGCCGTGGGGTTCCATTGAAGTTGTCAATTTTGATTTTAAAGATCAAACATAACATCGTCAAGCGGTGCATTCTTTTTTTTTCATTATTATTTCTCTGGATTGATTTCGAGGCAGGATTTTATTTGTTGCATGTTTTCATTAAATAAAACAAATATGAGCGTTAATTTGTGCATCCATAAGGAGCTTAGCATCGATTTGTCAGCCCTCTCGTTTGTACACATCTCACATCTCATTTAGCAGACTGGTTACAACTTACCATTAGAGCAACTCAGCTAATTTTCTTTTTTTTTTTTTCTTTTGTTCCCTTAAGAATTTACTACTGGTCATTATACAAAACTCAACTGCATGTTTTTATATATATCATCCTCATATTATATAATTTTTTTAAAGCTAAAATGTAAAACGAGAAATATTGCCTTTTTGCTTTTTAAAATAATTAAATTTTATCCTTCTATTACATTTGCATCCAAATTTAATGTTAAAATCTAATAGTGACCTCAAATTTAAGTAAATTAATGATAGTATACAAATAAATAACGTATAAATCAATAAATTAGAAATTTTGGTATTAAATTTTGGTTGAATAATACGATAGTGGGATAAAATTAAATCATTTTTAAAAAAATAAAATGTGAATCAATGATAATATGTGTGTGTGTGTGTGTGTGTGTGTGTTCATTAATTGTGATAGAATTCGTTAACCACACATGTAGGACAAATTTATTTATGAACTTAAATACACAAAAATGCCTCATAATAAATAGTAGGAGAACTAATGCTAGAAATGCATAGGATCCACTATTCATAGCCCTTAGGCCCTTTCGACCTTTCGAAGCATTTTTATTTTAATCACAAATTAAAATTGTGATTAGTATAAAAGACATTGCGATATTATACTATTTATCAGAGAATATTTTTAGGAATATCTTTATTTTTTTTATTATCTATATATCTTTTTTATACACCCACATGTACCAATTTTATCGGTGCAAACTGTAACGTCTTTGTTAATTAATAAATAATTATATTGTTAGGAGTAAAACCCGAGTGACAGAAATTGAGAAAAAATATGAAATTCAAAATTTTGAGTGAGAACATGAGATGGATAAATTTATAGAAATTTGAGTAATTAAATTAAAATTGAGGAAAATAAATTAAAAAGAGTAAAAAGAGATTTGAGAGAATTTGAATTGGTAGTTGGTTAATTATTATTATTATTATTCAAAAGAATTAAAGTGAGATATTTGCATTTTTGATGCAAGTGATGCCAATTGGTGGTTTAATGGATCAATATATATTTGTTTCTATTTTATTTCATTGGTGGTGTGTTACTCACGGCTAGAAATGGAGTGGAGAAGCAGAAATTGGGTGAGAGAAAATGGAAATGAAAATTTAAAGCAAAATAGGACTTAAGCCTAGTGCATAGTGACATCATCTTCCATTTAACACATTTCATTCACTCTTTGACCGGTACAACGAGGCATTAGCCTTAAACATCATCATTTTTTATCCCTTTAAACCATTTTGTGCGGAGCTGACCCAATAGAGAGAGAATGGCGTGAAGAAACTCCACGGAAGCAAAAATTTGAAGCTTTGCATGCCAAGGAAAGAGTGATTTTTAGCCAAAGTATCTTTTTATAGAAATTGTTCTACTCTTTTTTCCTCTAAAAAATGCACCAATTGGATTTTTAATTGGTGAAATTTTTGGGCTACAAGAAAGTTGGGAAGAGAAGATATTGAAGGCCAAAGTGAGAGAAGGAAGAAGGATGAAAGATAGAGTTGTGATTTTAAGGTAAATCCTTGCTATTTGTCCTTTTAATTTTTTGTTTTGTGGATTATTTTTGAGGGGTCATTCCTTGATGTTTTGATTGTGTTTTAAGGTTGAAGAAGGAGAGAAACTAATTGATTTTAGAAGCTTGGAAGTTACATGGGTAAAAAGATTGATCAAAACTTGAAATTGATAAGTTGGAATTATCTCTTGAATTGTGAAAATTCTATTTTCAGAATATTTTTTTATGAGGGTTGTTTTGCTAGTTATTGGCCATGAATTAGATGATAAGAGGAATTGTTGATAAGTTTGAATGTTGGTCTTTGATGTATTCAAAATTGAGCACTTGAATTGGTAAGTCTAAATTGCTCGAGTTGTTGAAATTTGTTATGATTGATTAAATTTTGGAGTTGGGATTAAAGAATTTTGTTTTTATTGTTGTTGGCTGAGAATGTATAATAATTTGGGACTTGGTGGTGAGCTAGAAACTAGCCCTTGATGTATTAGAAGTTGGCTATTTAAATTGGTAATCTTAACTTGACACCAATTGAAACTAGCCCTTTATGAAAGTTAAATTGGTAATGGTATTAATTGAATTTATATTGTAATGTCCAATTGAAATTGCTTGAAAGTATTTGTGAAGTTGCATTGTGTATTACAAGTGTTGGAAAGTTCACTTGCAAGTGGTAAGAGATTTCCTTCTTCATTAGTTGTTGAAATTGGCACTGTGAAGTGAAAATTGAGTATTGAATGTTATGTTTTACTTGCTAGCCAAATATCAAGGTGGAGAAAAGATCTTGTAAAGGCCTTGCCAAGTTCTTATAGAAGCTAACCAAGACCTTGTAAAAACCTTGGGAGACTTTAATGACAAGATAATCTTTTATATAAAACAAGTTGAGACATGTAAGGTAAGTAGTGAGCCACAACTTGAGATTTGAGACATTGTTATTATGAGATATGCGGTAATAGAAATTGATGAAGTTATATTTGATCAAGATTGTTATATCCTACTGGATATAATAAGCTTTGCCTTGTATGAGATTACATTGAGTTACTAGCCAAGTAGTTGTTTATAATTCATTATGTATTTTCTCTAAGCTAGAATTGTATGCATATTTTATGATTAGTTTGCTTTAACTATTTGATTACTTATGAGAATTTGTTCTGGGGTTAGAGCAAATTCCATCCTATGGTTATTTGTTTCCAAGGTCAAGGCAAATTCTACCTTATAGTTAGTTTCATGTTAAGATGAACATTCCTCTCCATGGTTTATTATTTCTAGGTTAAACCCATGGTATATTAGTTTTGGGATTGAGATGAGCATTCTTGCCCGTGGTTATCAGTTTCTAAGGTCAAGGCAAATTCCACCTTGTATTTAGTTTCAGGATTCTTATGGTATTGGCCATATTAAGATATATAAGGTTGAGATATATAAGATACATGATATGCTTTAACTTTTTATTTGCAATCAAGTATGCATGTTTTTTTTTTCTTAATTTATGTATACTTGTATGCCATTATAGTTTTAAGTTCATGTTGAGTATAAATATATTTTGAAAGGTAAAATAACTATCAGGATTTCAATCTCACCCTTTTGTAAGGAACAACTACCTCATTTTTTAGGAAAGATTTATAGTAGGAAGAACAAAAAACAAGTTGAGAAGTAGCCTTTAGCTAGTTCTATGCAAGTGGTCACACTTTACAAATTTTATGTAACTATGTTTTGTAAAAACTGTGTAAGGAACAACTACCTCATTTTTTAGGAGAGATTTATAGTAGGAAGAACAAAAAACAAGTTGAGAAGTAGCCTTTAGCTAGTTCTATGCAAGTGGTCACACTTTACAAATTTTATGTAACTATGTTTTGTAAAAACTGTATATATGCTTTGTATATTATGTAGATGGTCATAAGGCCTATTTTTTGTTTTTGTATATAGATGTAGAAGAAAGCCAAACTAGTTTTATATTATGAGCTTTTGATGTACATAGAGATATATACTAATTTTGCTTGTATTCTAGTATGTAGATATTATATAATGTTATGAGCTGATGAATGATATCTAATAGTTGTGTTCTTATAGAAAAATGCGAGACTATTATCTTTTAAGTATGATCATGAGGTTTTGGCGATAAATTGAGAAGTTTTTACTATTCTAATTGAGACCTTGTCAATAAGGTTTGTATTATGTCAAAAATTAAGGTTTGAAGTATAACTTAGGATCTTGTAAACTACTTTAAGATGTTGTTAACAAAATTTTAGACCTTGTAGACTAATATAGATATTTTTGGTTAAGTCTTAATGCTCTAATCTAAGAACTTGTCAATAGGATCCAGATCTTGTCGACAAGATTTTCAAGAAATTTAAGAAAACTTTTTAAATTTTAGTTAACTATAAGTATGAGTTAATGGTGGATATCTCTTAGATAAGTTACCTAGTCTTTGGAATCATAATTTAAAAACTCATTAGTTGGGGTTAATCTGATAAATTTATGTAAGTGCAATTGTTTTAAAAAGTTTTAATTGTCTTTGGTTTTAGCTAGGCATTCGAGCATTTTATTTATGATTCCGCTAAACTTTATTACAGTTAAACTTTTATGTTAGTTTAACTCTTCTAGAGAGAAAGGTAAGGTTGGAGACAAACTTTTTCCCTTTTTGTTTTCAAAATTGTTTGTTAATGATGAGGATTACTACATAAGAAAATTTTTTTGTTTACTTGTGCATTCCTATCAACAACATGAACTTAGAAGATTTTGAAAAAAATTAGATGTGTGTTGTCAATAAGGATGCACACACACACCCAAATCACTTTGTATGTATTGTCATCCAAGATGCATACCCATGTTGGGCCCAATTTTTTCTTCTTTGAATAAGGGTGATAGATGGTAGTCTAAGATAAGATGAAATCAAATTTCATCCAATTCCAAGCTATCACATGTTATCCTCCTTATCTCCTTTCAACAAAATCATTTTACCTCTCATTTCCATATATGTTTCCTTTCTCCTTAAGCTAAGATCACATTGCCACAAAGAAGAAAAGAGGATAATGTTATGTAGACATGTAAAGATTGATTTTTTTTTAATCTTCCTTCAAGGTTTTTTTTCTAATAGTGTGGAATATATTGATTGTTTAAAAATTATTGTGGTAAGGTTGAGATTACAAAATTCTACATATCAATAGATAGAAATTTGGTATGGTAGTATTCAAATTATCACATTTTTATTAAATGATTAATGTTAACATTGTTTTATAAATTTGTAGGAAATTATACGCATTAGTTATATGCTTTAGTCCTATAAGTATTAATTATTTTTTAGAAATTCTGAGTGTTAAATTTGTTTTATAAAATGTTAATAGTTAGAAATTTGTTAGAAATAATTTATAATATTGAACATTTTTAAAAGTCATTTATATTATTAGAATTTTCTTAGAAATTATTTAGTGTTAATAGTATTTTTTAAAACAAATACTAAGTTATGTAATTTATTATAATTATGGTATTTTTATTTAATAATAATATTTTAATTAGGTAAGGTGTTGTTGCATATTTTTAGGTTTAATTTAATGTTAATAAACTATAATTATTGTATAGCTGATAAGTAAAACAAAACATAAAGTTGCTGCCTTCATTCTGTCAGGTCTAGATGATAAGATCTTATTAACCTTACAACCACTAACTATTTTAAGGATAATTTGACAAGGAATTGTGAATTGACAATTCAAAAAAAATTCTATATATGCATTTAGAATAGTTGAAATCTATAAATTAGCATTTGTTATATGTTTGCAGTCTGATCATGTTATACACCTTTATTGATGTGTCCATATAGAAGTATTTTATCTGCTAACAAAGATTCTTGGATATCTATAATGCATTAGGATTTTATGGCACAACATGCATAGGTAACTTTCTTATTAACTACACCTTCATATCTATGTTGGTAGAGACAAAGATTTGAGACACATGTGTTCCCTATGCCTATGCAAGGTGCATCATCACTTTATAAGATGTAGCAATTTTGATGGGGCTATCCATAAATGGTGAGCCTATAATTGAAAGCACTAATCACCTTTGTCAAATTTAATTAGGCAACTTAGCCAAAGACTACCTCAAAGTGAAATTAAGGGCTGACATTTAAGTATGAAATAGTTGCATGATAATTTTTGTTAAAATCCTGGGCATGCAATCAATGAGAAACTAAAGCAATATGCCTGCATACACCATAATATTAATTGGAGGCATGCCAATGGGTAACACATCCTTATAATATATTCACTTTACATACTTACCATTATTGTACAACTTCCAACAAGCTAAGCAGTATAGTTGGGATTCTGCAATCTTAGCTCACCTATACTGAGAGTTATGATTATTCATTGACATATAACGTTAGCAAATAAGGAGCTATGTACACCTCTTACATGTGTGGGCATGGGAAAGGTTCCCATAAGTAGCTCTAAGGTTATGAGGATGTCATAAAACTGTCACTAAAAAAGATGAACAAGATGATACCATCTACTTCCACCTTCAGGACATAAGTACTTTAAAAGTTACTTTTAGTGATTAAATTGTTTTATTCATTTCCAAATTTGTTTTTTCACAAATAAGGTTTATTTTTTCATAGGTGAAACGATCATCGAAACTAGAAGAATTGTCCTTACAAGCTTATAATAAATCACCTTAGCTTAGATACAATGACATATGTCTCTTTCCCATAAAAAGTATTTTGGTTTATTAATTTTTCCATTAGTTGATGTTAACATGTGACATGCATTGAACTTTACAAAACATGTGGCAACCAAACATAGTTGGAGATTGTCAAGACCATAGAAAGAAAGAGGAAAAAAAATAAAACAAGATTAGATCAATTCTTAAGAAAGGAGAATAAGCAAAGAATTTTTATTTTTTATTTTTTATTTTTTTTAATTCTTTAACTTAAAACTTCCTTATAAATCATATTAGAATCATAAGAGAGGATAAAAGAATCTCACTTGATGGTTGATCTAGTCTATAAAGTCATATCTTCAAGATTCAATGCCTTAAACCTAAGCAACACAAACTCCAAGTCTCCAAACTTGATATTTTTTATATGGAATGTTGTGTCAACACTTGAAATTCCAAAAAATAGTAATAGGTCACATTTTCTTTAACCCTAAAAGGTTCTCTAAATTTCCTTTTGAATCCAAAAACATAGTTCTTCATAATTCACAAACACAACACAAGTATCTTGCCTCTAAGTATATTTACACCAAGGTAAAACCAAGAGACATGTTCAAGATCTCATCTTTATCTTCAGAGGACACTTCCTAGGATTTCTAAGAAAGACAGAGGCGGCCAGAAAGTACTAGCTCTTTATGCATTCCTTTCCTTTACATAGAGTGCAAACTCTAATCTTGTTAAGAATTAGGCTAATTACTAATCCCACAAATTATGAATGATATCTAGCAATATATTATGATCTTAATATAATGTGAATTTGTTTGCAAATCAATGAACATTTCTTGTTAATGTTTAATGTATGATCGCATCCCTCTATTACATAATATTTCTTTATAAACTAATTTAGGTATGGATAACGTGTCAAATCCTAAGCTTATGACATGCATGATTTTAGATGATGACCAAGATGATTTTGTTATGGCCATAGACTTTGTCTAGTTTCATTTTTATCAAAAGCAGCATCTTTCTTTTTCACTAAAAGTAATAGATTCATGACTAGTCTACTCACATATTTTCATGCATATGAGATTATATCTAATAACTACTTTTTAATTGACTCATTACTAGAACCAAAACCAAATAGTGTTAAAATATAATATACAACATACATAAGAAATCAATAGTCTCTCAAGTCAAACAATAACTGTACTATGCTAAGAATCACTATTATTGACAAGTTAGTTCAATATTATCATACTTATTATGAGCACTCATATGCTAACCTATACAAATAATGTAAGGATAGGTCATACTCATCTAAATGAGCAAATTTAGCCACGTTTAATATTACTAGATTATAACTACCCTAAATTATAACCTTTAATTAAGGATTATTTAAGATTTAAATTTTAACAAAAGCATAAGTTCCCTTAAAATAATAAAATCATTACTTATGTTATCTATTTCTTAATCTAAGGACAATATCACAGTGTTAATATAATACTAAAACTTTATTGATAACAAAATGACAACAGTAAATAATTGCTTTTAAGGCACTTATACTAACAACCATATCTTTGTAAACATGACCCATTTATAACTGGCTTAATCAAGCCAACTAGGTTCATCGGGCAAAAATAAATCTTTTTTCTTAAAAATAATAAAAACTTTAAAATGTTAAAACACTTATATCTTTATAATCACTTATTTTAATACATATATATATATATATATCAATTCACAAAATAGATATAAAAAAATTGAAGTCCAAAAGAAATACAAATATAATAATTAAAACTTCAAAATATAATAGTTTAAAATTTGATAATCCAATTAAAATAACATTTTAACGTAATGCCTACAGCAGTAAATTCTCCCATTGTTCTTTTTTTAAAAAAAAAATCATTTGCTATTTTAAATTAAAATTTTTCCTCTTAAATTTAAAAAATATTTTTTTAATCTTATTTTCTCTTATTAAAATACAACAATTATATTTAAAAAAATCTTAACATCACTTTAACCTTTTTTATTTATAATTCATAAAATACATCTAAAACTTTTTAACTAAAATTTTATTATAACCCTTAAAATAAAATTTTTTATTTAAATTTTTCTTTTTTCCTCACATCAAGTCACGTCCAACTGGTGGCACAACCTAGCCCAACATCTAGCCCGGCAACCCAACCCGTTGTGCCCTTTTTTTTTCTTTTTACCCGATCCAACCCAATACAATCAGATAACACCAAACCAACAAAGCAACCGAACCAACCATACACCCCCTAATAGAAGTCTGAAATTCGATAAAATTGATCCTTCTAACACCGAATCTTCGTTCTCCTTGGAACCCTATTTCGACAATCCTCACCCACAGCTAAGTTAGCAAGGGAAAGCACATCTATCAATTTTTGTAGTATTTGATGACCAAATCATTAAATTCCCAGATTATCAAATTTCAATTTACGGAGAATCAAGTTAAATCATAAAACGATTGCCAGATCAAGAATGCTAAACTATAACATTACAAACAACCATAACCAAAGAAGAACATTGCTATAATTCAACAATTAACAACTATTACTTCTTCGTATCAACAATAGTAGCGCAGAAGAAGCAAGACCAACAGCCTAATTCGTGAAATTCCCCAAATCCCTAACTCTCTACCCTCCGAATCCGTATAGAGTCCTGCCCTGCCTCTTCAAGGCGTAGACAACATCCATAGCAGTGACGGTCTTGCGACGAGCGTGCTCAGTGTAGGTGACAGCGTCGCGAATCACGTTCTCAAGGAAGATCTTGAGCACCCCACGGGTCTCCTCGTAGATGAGACCGCTGATACGCTTCACACCGCCACGCCTAGCGAGACGGCGAATTGCCGGCTTGGTGATACCTTGAATGTTATCCCTCAAAACCTTACGGTGACGCTTCGCTCCTCCCTTTCCGAGGCCCTTACCTCCCTTTCCTCTTCCAGACATGGTTGCTTCTCCTTCCTCTTTCTCTCTCTCGTCCAATCAGACGCTAAGACGAATGCCCAATAAGCTGAAGGCGAGATCTGGAGCATTATATAAGATAGGAAGATGGATTTTTGGCCGTTGGATTAGGTGGCGATCCGTGTGTTGAATACGGTGGAGATTGTGACCGTTGGATTAAAAATGCCTGATTTTGATTCGTGGAGTGGGCAGGGAGGGATAGGAGGCTTTAAATTTTCGGAGTCTATTTGGGTGGGAAATGTGCGTCAGTGGAAAATCTCGTTTGAGAGTGCGGCGCGGCGAGTGAGGGGAAATTTTTTAAAACCGCGTTTGGTTTCAAGGGAAGTTTGAACGATTGGAAGGGCGCTCAACATGAAAAATGCTGCCACTGCCGTTTGAATTCCGAAACAAATATAACCAAGAGGGGTTTGTTTGGTTTATTGTAAGAGTAATAGAATTTCTTTTTAAATTATATGTAATATATATTATGTTTTTATAATTATTGTTTAATAATATTGGTCTCCTTTTATTTTTTTAAAATAAAAATATAAAATTATTTTCCACTTGACTTGCTTATTTTTTATTTTTTTTATATCATTTAATCAAACAATCTTATGATTAAGGCTTTTCAACCAACAAATAAACAAATACATACACAAAAACAAAAGGTTTTTCGCCTTGTTTAAATCCCCCCGCCCAAAACACACACACACATACGCACACACGCCCAAGTACACACACGCACGCGGAAAGCGAAAGCCTTGTTTAAATCTCCAATTGATATGAGACCAGCCAAAGAAAAAAACCTATAAATCCACTATTTAAGTTATTATTGTTTTATAAGTTAAATTATAAATTATTGGTATAAATTTTACTTTTGATATATAATTTTATTAAGTTTGAATTCTTCACATTTAGCAAGTAAATATACGATGAGCAATTAAAAAAAATGAAGAAAAAGATGGGGTTCAATACACATTCACATTTTTATGTCACTCTTTTGCATATACTGTAATACTGCAAATGATTCAATTGAAATGTTATCACCTAAAACTAGCTCTTACTGGGTAGATAAAAATTTAGATAAACATCACAAATTTGATTCTTCTATTGTCTATTTAAAATAAATAAATAAATAAATAAATACATGATCTTAAAGGAACTAATTTTGTTAACTACATTTAAAAAAGTTTTAATATATGTCAATTAAATTTTATTTAAATATGAAATTTATAAACTACAAGATTAATATGATTATTTATAATTATTAGTTTATTAATATAATTATTCATTTTGTAAAAAGAAATGTCAACGAAGCACCAGCATCAAAATGGGTGCCTTACCAGATATTAGTATTCGATTAGAGCAATGGTTTGGGCATGATATGTGGGATATAAAAAGACAAGTTTGCTTAATATTATATGTTATCTAGTACTATTAGAATGGAGAAATTTTTAAAAACTTTAATTGCTCTCTACAATAGGCAATTATAATGTATCAGAGACTCTAAGTTAATTATTCACAAATTTAGAAAATCAAAGAAGCTCAATCTACATGGTTAATTGGTATAATTTATTCAATTTGGAATGGGTTGTTTTTGTTAAATAATTGGTATTTGGTGATGTGGCATCCTAAAATGAGTCATTATGTTTATAAAGGAAAAGTAATTATATCAATTTGGTTTAGAAATATTGGTTTTCGTTGATGGACCTAGTACAACCCTCAACATGAAGCCAGAAGTAGAGTTATGTTTATGGCAATTAGGCATGCATTAGTTTTTTTAAAGAATCAACAATAGCTCAAAAATCCTCATGCTTATCCGCTCACCTCATGCGTGCACCTTAGATTAGATTATCGATTTATGCAAAATAGATGCATATTCCTATTAATCTTCAGATTTTAAGGCAAGGCATTAGGAAGCTGATGTCACAATTTGTTCCTTATGAAGTTGTAGTTGCTCCACATTTTATTGCTATGGCATCAGATTAATTAGTCTTAGGTTCTTGCTTTGTATTTAAAAGATAAAAAAAAAAAAAAAAGAATGGTGCCTATATGACACCTAGAAATAATTTATTCAAAGAAGATAAATATGATAATAAGAAATAAATTCACATGTATGATTGCAAAATTATGTATGAAAGTCTACAATCGAAAGGATAGTTAATTGGGTTATATTAAAAACAAAACAAAAAAAGCGCATAAGTGAAAATAACTTGTAAAAATAATATAGTACATAAATAAAAAAATTAACAAGAAAAGTTTGACACAAGTGATTTATTATGATCTAATCTATAACAGGATATGTGTTCAATCTCTTCAACTCACTAAAAAAATTTACTAAATTTTGTTTTTATTTTAAGTAATCAATAATTTTTAACTCTTTTTTATAGAAACATAGTATTTTTATGCTAACTATTAGTGTATAAATTTTTTTTACATTAACAATATACAAATGTTTATTCTGTTCACCAAGACCAATAATAGATATGATTTTATTATGAAGAATATAACACATGATAATTTTTTGAAAGTCAAACATAATATAAATGATGTGAATAGAATAAATAAATAAATAAATTTTTAAAAATAAATTTAAAAACCAATTTATAAGTGTAACTTTGACATGTTTAGTTATTACTTTTTTTTTTTAAACTAGTTTGGGTGGATTTTGACAAATTTTTCTTTTAACCAGTTTTAAGAGTCAAATGAACAAATAAAATAACCAATTATTGATCCCATTCGATTTTTTAAACATCAATAACATCTATGCATCCATAACTCTCTCTCTCTCTCTCTCTCAATATATATATATATATAAAGGGATGTATTAAATGAGAAAAGTACTTGGTAAAAAAAGAGTTTCGGATCACAAATAAATTATGAAATTAATACAAAAAATAATCATAAACGTGTAATAAATTCCATGGTAACATTAATAATTATATAACCATATGGCTCCTTTTGAGATTTAAATTTAATCACTTAAAAATTATAACAATAAACATTTAATTTAAATTCCTTTGCTTTCTTGTGAAAGAAATTAATTTATTCTCATCAAAATATAACACATTTTTTATTAATGGTTAAAATTGAAAATTTAACTTAATTTTGATTTAAAATTAAATTATATAATTGTAAGGAAAAAAAAGTACATGTCTTGCTATTACTGGGTTTCATGTGCTATTACTGGGTTTCATGCCCCTTTGTACCTCTGAAAATGTACTTATACCTTGTTTACTAATGTGTGATATAAGGAAATGAAGAATAAATCATTTTTTACATTTTATTTGATAGTCAAATATTGTCCAAATGATAGAAAAAGATACGAAATTCATTTTTTTAAAATAAAATCACAAATCAAAAATAATTATTATGGTTAATTTATGTAAATTTTATTACATCATTGTTATTATATTTTTTTAAGTAAATGTGCAAGAGTTATTTTCTTATCATTATTTTCCATTTCAACATTTTTTTTAATCTAACCAAACATATAAATATAATAATATTTCCATTTTTTCTATATTTTATCAAACATAATTATTTCATTTCATTTATATCCTTTTCTTTTTTTTAAGAAATATAGTTACTTATATTTTTGTCATCAAATTTTTTAATTAAAATATGATAAATATATAATTTAATTAAAAAGTTATATAGTCATATGCAAAAATTATATACTTATCATATTATTAGTAGAAACCCTTATACTTGTTATATTTTAATTAAGAACTTGATAATAAAGATATAAAAAATTATATATAATTTTTTTTTCATATATATCCTTAACAACTTTATGGGTTTTTTAAAGAAGATCCTCTTTTTTAATTAATTATATTGTCAATTTCATTTGGAGGAAAAAATTACATCCAAATGCTTTAAATATGGTAAACATTGGAACTCAGCAATTTGATTTTGAGATGTCATGTTTTTGGAAGAAAAAATTGGAATTATTTATTAAATATTGATGTTAAGATGAGTGGTTGGTGTAATTAAGAAATAATCATTATTACACAAATAATTAGTTAAAGTTAGTTATTGATTTGTTTTAAAATTAGTTGTTATTAGTTTGTTAGATGTAATAAATATTAGTTATATAATGATTGATCAATAAATTTAGTTAGATAGTAAATACTAATTATTATTAATAATGTAGTGATAATTAAAATAATCATTGATGTATTAAATAAATTAAATAAATACAGATAGAACAAATGAAGAAAATTGTATGAATATGTAATAAAAAAAATATTGTGTAAAAAATTAAAAATAATATGATGCGTTTTTACACATATGTTAAATTGAATTAATATCACCAATATTATTTGTTACAATATACAAAAAATAATTAATTTGTTTATATATATAATATGGTTGCCAATATCATAATGAGCCATTCACCTTTTCACGTTATGATCACCTTTGCTTACAGGTTTTTCATATTTTTGATACAATAGGTTGTTAACAAGATTAGTTAGTGGAGTATTTAAATCAAATGTAGGAGAATAAACTAACTAAATCAGCTACTTTGGGGTCACAAATTCCTTATGCGACAATCTCCCAATTTAAAAAAATATATTATTGTACTCAATATTAAAGATAGTTAGATCATTAAATAGTAATATAAATGACTTAAAGTGAGAGGGATCAGAAAATTCAAATTGCGACAATGGCATTAGAGGCATATAATAAGGGGACTTACATATCTAAAGTCAATATATTGGCTAATTAGAAGAAAATGGGCTTACCATGTTAATATCTTGTTATGTCATAGCACCTCTAACTGGCACAAATAATGTTGCTACACCTATGTCATCATAATATGGTTCATCCTTTCTGATGATGGGCAACTAGGCTAACGTATAATCATCATATTTTTTGCTTGACCTGCTCTCCAAAATTTCTAACTTTGGTAAATCAAGTGCTAGTGAAGCGAGCTAAGAAACCATTTGTGAAGCACTGTTTCCCAAAGAGTATATAAGATGTTCATGTGGTTGTGGCTCATTTTTTCTTGAAACTCATGGTTTTCTATTGGCGGAGGATTATAAATGTTTAGCCTATAAAGGTCACCAGTGATGTTAGCTTGGGAAAAAAGACACATCATTAAATAATGAAATATTATACACTAAGTAACGGAAGATAACAATGGCCAAAAGTAGTTAAAGTTTACTATGAAACCAATACCGTTACTCATAAGGTGGATCCAATGGTTGAATACATATCCAACATCATTGCATGTAATCAGAAGTACAATCCAAGAGTGTTATGGTGAAGGGTACATTAGATAGACGATTTTATCATAAATTCTAAAATTCAACAAATGTTAGGTGCTTTTCTAGCTAATTTATAGTAGTTTTTCCTTGTAGTTACAATATATGTAAAGTCTCTAAATTAACTAGAGGCCTTAATATTGGCTACTATCAACTAAATTGACATAGGATGCAATCTAGGTAGTGCAACTTTATGATATGAAAGCAAATGAGTAGCATTTAGGCTAGCTAAATATCTTGACCCTTTAAGCAGTATTGTAAGATGAACTCACAAACACTATTTAATTTATATGATTACCAAATGATCTATGCACAACACATCAAAGTGTCATAATAGCTACCATATATTCAAAAAGCAAATTGCCAAAATTTTAACCATGTAAAGCAATCAAACTTTATTCTTTTGTATCATGTTTTATTATATTCGATATCGCTACAAAGTCATGTCTTGCAGATAAAGGGGCTTGCCTATGTTTTTCCATCTGTGATTACAAGTATGTACATTACAATACATTAGTAGGTTAAGAAGCTATATTAGATTAAAACCAAATAAATGGAATCTTGGCATTATTTACAAATTGTTAATTGTTTTTCTTGATACCTAAAGGTAGTCATACTAGATAGACATTTAATTGGAAATTTGGTTGTGATGGTCTCTTTGGCATTAACATTAAGAATTTATCTCATACCCAGAGGTAAAAAAGGGTCAGACATCCACCTATACCTTATTCTGCAAGGCTAATTACATTGTAAAGTTCTTTGTACAAGTGAGTCAACAATACTGATGATACCTTAGTCGCTTAAGCACTCAATTAAACTAAGATTGAATTAATGCAGTATAGATCAACCCTAGGTCATTCTTCCCAATAAGCAATTTAGGGGTTAATTTGAATTGATTTTATGTGATTATTTGATACTTGCTATTTGATGCAAATTCTAAAAAAACTATCTCTACGCTAAATGCAAAATTAATTAAACTAAATGCCTACAAATGGGGGGGTTTTGAATTAAGAAATTAAATCTCAACTAAAATAGAAAAATCAAATAAGTAATTATGTTCTAAATTGAAATTAAAGTGATTTTGAAAATGCTAAGAACAAATAGGAGGCAACCAAGGTTTTGCAAGGGGATTTTGGCTCTCATCACTCACCAAAGATTGATTGAGACCAAGAGAAGTAATTAGATAATAGACTAATATAATTAATTAACTCAATCCAAAGATAGGAAACCCTAAACTCAAATGCATATCACTTGACTTAACTAGGAAACCCTTAACTAATTCAAGTAATTTGCAAGTAATTGAGCCAATTAAACACATCAAATCCTTCAACAATTAAATTCAATTAATTCTGGAAATTTGATTTCAATCACCTAATTGAACAATTAAGCAATCATACTACCTAATTCAATAATCAAGTAGCGTAAAAGACTAAGAGATGCAATTAAAATCATAACATTAATCAAATCAATGCAAGAGAACTCAAACATCAATCCAACCAACATTAATAGGTCCAGAAAACTATAGAGATTACTGATAAATGAAAATGTGTAAGCAACTTGTTCCCCAACTAATTGTAATTCGAGATTTAGATTCATTTAATTAGTTGAGATATATGTGTACAACTCAACACTACTTAATTAAGATAAGTATTGTGAGTTCACTTGCCACATGTTTTGAACATCAAAATCCTTTTTTAGGCTACATGCCTAGTATTGCATTTGATTTAAAAAAGGCATATACCTATATACCAGATTAGATACAAATTGATTTGAGAAAATGTATGGCTTTTGCCTAGCCACTTATTTCAACCTCTCCAATGTGATTTTTGAATTAACTCTTATTGCTTTTCACTTTGGGGCATTCAAATGTCACACCATTTAAACTATCATATATTTGTCCATTCATATATATGCATACAATTTCACTCTTATTATTTATTATTTTTTCCTACAATTTGATTTCTAGATAAGATCTTATAGCAATATATAAATAACAAAGTAAATAGCAATATTTTTTAATATTTATTTATTTATGCTTGCTTTAATTTGTAAAATATTTATGAATAAATTATTCTTTTTTTAATAACTTGTATACACAATCTTTTTTATTAGTAAAATTATATAAAAAATTTATAAAATAAAAAATGTGTTACAGTTACACATATTATGAGAATAATAGTCTAAAAAATTGGATTCATTATTTTTTATTGAAAAGTTAGCTTATTATATAAAATGTGTTATCTTTAAATTTTAATTCAATATTATTTATTTATTTTTAAAAATACAAGACTTAGTTTATTAATCAAAAATTTAAATTTATAATAACACTTGTATTGATTATTATTTTAATTGTTTCAAATGTGAAAAATTCTTCCATTAATACATTCTTTGTATTTTATAGTTGTTTATTATTATTGTTGAACAATTTTAAAACTTATTATTATAATTTTTTATGTTTAGAAAACTAGTTATTTTAACATGATTTGATTATAACTTTTCTTTTTATCCCATCAAAGGTATGTATTTTTTTAATTTAAAACCCTTTAAATTGAGCTAACTCTTAAAAACATATTTGATTGCACTTTTAATATTTACATATTTAAAATAAAAAAAATCATAGCAAATTAAAATTAATACCAATATGAACAAAATATATAAATATGATAACAAACTAAATGCAAACAAAATAATTATAAACATCTTTAAAAAATTAAATGCAACCTTAATTAAAAAAAAATAAGTGTAAATATAAAATCTAAAATACCAACAAATACATAAAAATTAACATGTTAGTAAGAGAAAATACATTTGATATAAATTATTTTAATTAACTTATATCCCTTAAAAAGTTAAGACATTGAAGAGAAATAGAGTTAAGCAACTTTTAACAAGTGACGGTTAAAAACTTGAACCGAAAGATAGAAGTAATCTTCAAATCATACAAGATAAAATTAAAATTTTTGAACAAAACTACCAAAACAGATGAAATTTTTACTAATATGCAATATGAGAAATAAGGACCACATTGCATTTTTGTATATGGAATTGAAACATATTTCAAACCAAGCCTGTAGCCTTAATTTAGAGTCATTTTATGACCCCTCAAATGACCATTCATTGTGGGCGTTGTTTAACTTGCAACAGAGAGGTATAGGTTGTTGAAATCAGCATTAATTTTTTCTTTTTTTAAAAATTAAAGCTAAAGTTGAGTTCCGACTTCAATAATGTCTTAGTCACATGGCAATGGCATAATTAATATAGTAACATTAATTTTAAAAAAATTAGATTTTAAGTTCAACTGTTCCTCTATCACCATAATAAAGGAAGTTGAAATTGGAGACTTAAAGTTTTGACTTTAGCGTTAACTTTTAGAAAAAAAAATTTCTGGTTTAAAATAATTTAGAGATTATAACTGATCTGATTTTGGAAAAATCTATAACTTCTAAGGATAATTTTTTTAATTAAAACATATTTGACAGGTTTCTTTATTTAAAAATAAGCATTTGGCTCAAAAAACCAATTTTGTGTGTACGGTGTGTTAATGTCTGGAGCCCCATGTCCTCCTGCATTCCTTACCAGACGCTGCGCGATAATGAGTCTCTCTGAAGTCCAGTATTCATCACATCTGCGTTTTCCTGCATAGACGCCCTACGTTTGAAAACGCAGTGCCGATTGCCGAGTGGCCAATCTCTCCAGCGCCGTCTCAGGCAGAAGGCCCATACCCCACGTCATTTTCGACATGGACGGACTCTGTAATTTTATCCTGTCACTAACGTTATCGTGCTTGGTTTCTTGAGTAAATTATTGTTTTCATCGTTTCAACAAGACAACTAACTTTTTAGTATAATTAAATAACCCTTTTAATTTATTACCTCAATAATTTTATCTGAGTCATTTTCGTCTTTCATTAAAGCGGTCCAATTCAGATTATTGAAGCACTAAACTGAATGGGTTACACTTTGAAGAATTAAGAAGTTACTGATCTTAGGACAAAAGCAATAGTTCACTCTAGTTTCTTTCTGCTCGGTTTTGTATAGCATATGATTTTCCACGTGGTGAAATTGCGGTATTTGTGCCACCACATTTTCATAGTATGTGAAGGATTAATTATGGCCAGTGACTGTAATTTGTATAGAATGTAAAATCACCAAATAGCCTTCCTTGGACTGCCCAAAATATTTCGCATTAGCTTCAACTTTCAGGATTTGAGTATGTTATTCCTTCTTTTCGCTTTTTGGCATGTATACTTATGTATATAAATATCACGCATTCCTGAACCTCGGGTTGGGAACCAAATGTGCATACCCATTTATCAGGAATCTGCTGCTCTCTGTGAAAGCTCAGATTTTTATGAGGCTAGCAAAGTTAAGGGGCAACTTGAACGTTTAGTATTATTTCCAACCCAATCGCCACGTAATTTCCAGGCCATGAATGTGAATCCCACTTTTTCTGTTAACTAAATTTTCCTGGCTTCTTGCTTATATATGTTTGGCTGATACCTCTTGAGCAATGGTTGGATGCTTATGGAAGTCATGAAGACAAGTGCTTTTCTAGTTCATAGAAGATGTCAAAACTACCCGAGATATGGCCTAACCCCCTAGACTGTTTGGGTTTTGTCTATTTTAACGGACATAATGCTAGAAATTTGTACTGACATTTGGGTTTAAAATATGTTGATCAATACTTTTTACAAGATACTTTTTCTGTTTAAAAGCAATCCTGTTTTCCTTGTGATAGTTTTCTGGAGTACTAATTTATGCTTAAAACCTGGAATGATATTTGAATTTGATAAAGCCTTGCTGTTTTTGCAGACACAGAAGTTCTATACTGAAGTCCAGGAAATGATACTCGTTAGATACAATAAAAACTTTAATTGATCCTTGAAGCCAAAGATGATGGGAAAGAGAGCAACAGAAGCTGCTAAGGTCTTTGTTGAAGAGACAGGAATAAGTGTTCTCTCAGTGCTGAGCAATTTTTGGTAGAAAGAGAGTAGGTGCTGCAGAAATTGTTTCCAACAATTGAGCTCCTGCCAGGTATGACATATGGAAATTGGAGACCCTTATCAAATTTACATATATGATATAATAGAACAAGATATTACTATGACATATACGTAGATATATTTTCAGTTATTGGTGCGACAATCAAGTACTTGTTAGATTTTTAGCCCAGTGTCTCACATGCATATCCTGTACCTAATGAGGAGTATGTGCCATTACTGGCATATGATCCTGAAAACATTGAAGTCTTACATTATATATTGACAGTGTGGCTATGTGATGTATGAAATATGAATGGTAGCTTTGTTATATAGGATAACGTGCTTGAAATGGCAAGACTTCGAAAGTTTGTCTGCAACTCTGGTCAATTAATAGTCTTTTGCACTGTCACAGTAGGCCCCCTTTCTTTATCAGGTGGTAACATTCACTGAAGAGGCTAGAGTTTGGATGTTGATATTTATACTTTCTGACACAAAGCTGCCTTTTCTTCCTTGCCCATAGCGTCAATCATGCTGACAAAGAAGCAAACACATCATTTTTCAGTTATCCAAGATGTTTTTTGGTACAAAATATTGAATAGATGCCATAAGTAAAACCATTTGTGCCTTTATTCAATGCTTTTATCTATTGCTTTTCATTTACAAATGTTCTCTTGCAACTGTGCAATTGTTATATACATGATATAAAAAGTCACTTGATGATGTATTGTGGATAGAGAGAGGTGGCAATCTGCTCAGATGTCAAGAATTACTTACTTTTTGTTTTGGCTTTGAGTGTGTGGATTGATATGAATTGGTTGCAGGAAGTTTGAATAATGTCACGATCTTCTATGTGTTTGTGTTTAAGTGGATGTCTTATCATTGTCTTATGGTCTTGTAGAAATCATTTTTGAAAACAAATGTATTTTGCAGAATATTTTGTATTGAATATGAATTTTATGGTGCTGGGACTAGATTCAATGTTTACAGTGTAGGAAGTTGAGACTAGTTGGCAGAGTATTTTGGATTGGATTTGATTTTTCAGCTACAATTAATTTATCACTCTCAAAGGACTCAGTGGCTATATTTAATGTTTTACTTGCATTATAGGCCAAGGTGTTCGCATTTGGAGGTAAGGAACATGATGGTAGGTGGTTTGCTCATAAGTCTGTCTTTCTCTAAATAAGCCAAGCAAAGGAAGCAAGGGTAAGAATTCATTCCTCTTTGTTCACTGAATCTGGTGCTGGAAGGGAGTTTCCTTTTAGTTTGTTTTGAGAGATATATTGATATTTATACATTGACATCCTTCTGTCCTTTTATCATCTATTACAGGGGCCAGCCGTTTGCTCAGGCATCTACATGCAAATGGTGTATTGATTGGCTTGGCAACTGGCTATATTTCATCCTTCTTTTGTTGACTTTCTTATACCTTTTCCCCCCTATTCTCCTTGGGCCAAAGAAAGTTTTTATCTCACTTCATGCTTTTATTGTTCTTAAGCTTCTTCTTCTTTGTTAATAGTTGACATTGCAAGATTTGAAAAATTCATTATGCAAAGTTATATTGACAAGATACCCTATAGTTGTTTCAGGTGACATTTAGAATTGAAAACACAGACATGATGAAATACTTTTCTTTGATGCATCATGTTATTACCGGTGATGACCCAGAAGTTAAACAAGGTAAACCATCATCAGATGTATTCCTTGCAGCAGCTAAGAGATTTGAGCTATACCCATCTTATGTATGTCATACACTTCCTTGATGTCAAATTATTTGCAGATTGCAGGGTTAGACATGGCTTTTCTTTTCCTACTTTAAATGTGGAGTTGGGTTCATATTACAAATTTAGTTTGGGCCTAACTCAATCTCAAAAGCTAGCTCATAGGAGGAGGATTGCCACATGCCTTATAAGGAGTACTCTGACTCAAATCCTGGCCGATGTGAGACTTAACACACCCCCCTCACGCCCAGGATTGGACATTTGGAGTGTGAAGTTTGCAGGATTGGACATCTGCGGGTGGCCCCAACATCGAACTGAAGCTCTAATACCATATTACAAATTTAACTTGGGTCTAATTCAATCTCAAAAGCTAGCTCATAGGAGGAGGATTGTCACAAGCCTCATAAAGAGTACTCTGACTCAAATCCTGGCCGATGTGGGACTTAACAGTTCATTTTATTTATTTGTTTGTTTATATCCAAGTTGGTTTTGTTGAATTTGGAATCATGAATATTGATGTTGCAGTTAATCTGTTGATGACAGCTTTATTGTCAACAGGGTGGACCGGTAGATCCTCACAAGATTCTGGTTTTTGAAGATGTGCCTTTGGGAGTTCTTGCAGCTAATAATGATTAGATGTGAGTGGATTGAATGATATTTCTTTCACTGTTTTAACTCAATAAATTATGTTTTTCCTTATGCAAGTGCCAAAGTAGTAGAATAGGTAGATATATGATGATGCTAGATCTTTCTGTTTTACATCAGTTTGCATTATTATTTGCCTCAAAATATGTAGAAAGCGTCTGTATCAACAAGATATCAGTGAGTTAGGCCTGATAAAATCTTCACTTTCTGTACTAAAAAAAGTTCTTCATCCAGTGCAGATTCCAGACAGATAGGACAGATTGCATATTGTGACGTTTTATATATTCACTAGCCTCTCTTTCTATCACATGCAGTAAATGACTGTATAAATATCATAATATTTATACTACAATGCATGTCTGAGCTTGTTTGGGTAACTGGTTCTACTGTTTTCTGTGTTCATGTTAAGGCAAAATTTGAATGACCTTATTTGCTTGAGGCAGTTGATTAGACTGCTTCAGCAGGTTATGGTTAGTGAAAGAATGGAGAGTCTGATAGCTTGTCACTAGTGTCATGCTACCAAAAACGAGATTGCTGTGATTCCTGTCATTATTGGTAATTTCATATTCAGTTATAAATTAGAATTGAATTTACTTAATTTACTAGAGAATGAAATTGTTGGAGCTTCAAAGTTGATTTTTTTAATTTAATATTTAATTTACACTATTCATGCCATTTTCAAATTTGGATCGTTATAAATCAAAGCCCTGTTGGTTGTGGGATCATTAACATTTGTTACAGTATACGGAGGGCCATAGGATCTAGCCTTGCTTGGGTTCTGAGTGTTGTGATAGCAAAAAAATATTGTTTGAATTTTGAAAAGAGGGGGGAAAAAGCAGGGTGATCGAACCGAATAGGGAAGTAATAATAAATTCACTGTTTTCTCTGGTCTTGATGTCAAGCTAAGATGGCAATCAGTGTGGTCCCTGGTATTAGACTGCATGTCTTCCTAATTTATCTGGGCATCATTCTACGAGGATTTGGATGCATCTCTATAACTTTTGTTCTCTGAAACCCAAAGCCGAAAGGGGCTAATTTCAAACAAAGCTTTTTCCTTTGTGATAGATTTGGATAAAAGTATAGATATCTTATCTAAACATTCAGGTTATAAAGGAAGTACAAACACGAAGTTAATGAAACTTTCTAGGCTGTAAGGATTCTAAAAATTGTCTCAAATTGAATGAAGTCAGTATAAAGTCAAGTTAATATATAGCTTTCAGCTCTGGAAGATATATTATATAGTGTCAGGGACTTCATTGTGTAGTTATGTGTATGTTGTTTCCATCTCTACACTTCTTTTTCCCCTGCATTATTTGCCCTCCTAATATTCCTTTTTTTTTTTCTTGGTTTCACGTGTTATACGTACAGGTGGGTTTGCCTCCGTTGACAGATCTTCTCATGATGCAGCAGACGAAGTATTTGACTCACTGTTGGATTTCAACCTTAGTGAATGGGCTTTGCCTCCGTTTACAGATAATGGAAGCTGACTTTGTCTCTCATTACCGTGCCACAATTTTATTGCAGACAGGAAGCTGCATCTTTTCTAAAAATAAATTGATGACAAACTTGAATCACTTCTAGAATGTGAACTGCATTGTGGATTAAGGGGCTGCTGTTAGGAATATATCAAAATCATTTGTATTTTCTTCATAGTTGTTTCCCTGGTAGACAATGAAACAGGATAAATTATTCCAACTCTATCGGTTAAAGTGTCGGTGGCATGCATGGCCACAGGATTTTCTTTCAATCTTAGATTCACCTTTTGCCAAACTAATGGCACTTATGTTTAGCATTCTAACTTAGAAGGAAATGTTTGGATAGATGGCATGGTATGAAATGGTTAATATAGGTTAAATTTATTATTTGGAAGGTTTTTTAAAATTGGAATGGAATGGCAAGAGAAGGGTTTGAACACTCCCTTGTTATCTAAAGTTAGCTTAAATTTTTTGGCCGAAAGGAATAAAATATATAAGTAGTATAATTATAATTATATTTATATTTTTTCTGAGTAGAAATTTATTAGATTATATCTCAGTTATAACGATAATATTGAACAAATATTTTATAATTATTTCATTCTATTAACGATTTTTTATTTTCTCTCATTAAATTTTTAAATAATAAAACGATGCATAATTTACCACTCTATTTCTTTTTATTCCATTTTATTAGTTGTTACTTCATATCATTTTCTCATAAATCTAAGAATTTATTTAATGGTGGGAGTCTATTAGCGGGCATCTAAAAGCTGATTCAGAGGATTGGGCATAAAAAAATTATGAGAAAATTGATTATCAATATGAGTTTTTGAAGTTAGGAAAATTTGATTTTATAAATAATATATATAGAAAATTGTTATGTAGCTTAAAATTATTGATTTTTATCTAAATTTTAAACCAAGGGAAATGAGGGCTCTATTTTACTCATTCATATCGCTTATTCCCATCTGTTTGCTTCAGTTTCTAGCTTAGTCATTGTTGGTGTGGCAGTCGGATATATTTATGTGTGTGTGGACCATATTAAAATAAATTGGAGTAGAGTCCCTTTAAAGCTAATTCAGAGGCTCCAAAGTCCAAATTGAAAATTGTGGTTCCACTGGCACTAAGGTCGGTTTGGAGGCATTATAGGATGAGGACCATTACTTCTTTTAACGATCAATTATTAATGAATGTAAAGATTGGAAAAAGATGGAAGTTTCTCTAGTTAGAACTGCGCTCTGAGTGAGTATACCCTAATATAAGGACCAAGCAGGTAAGCAGGGAAGAAACATGTAGGGCTATGCTAATTATTCAATACCCCAATGGTACTTGAATAAGATAACTTAGCAAATTTCTTACAAGTGTTAATTAAGAATAAACTTTTATAGTAATTTTTTTTATTAAACAGTAATAAATTAAATTAATTATAAATAAATATTTAAGTGTGTGAGATGTAGGTATTGCTATATAATTGAAAAATACTTTAATAAATTTTTAAAAAAGTATAACTATCATACAAGATATATAAATATATCAAGAATATTTTTAGTTGGTTTATGTATTTTCATTATCGAATATGTCTATTTTTTATAAAAAAAATTTATTTAAGGTTTTTTTCTTAAAAAAATATATGTAACATGTTTATACAATTATTTATGAATAACTTACACAAACTTTTCTTGAATTTTGTTAAAATTATATAGGTCTTCTTTTTATTTTTAATATATATATATTTATCTAATTTAAAATTTTTTTGACTAAAATATCTTTCATAAAAAATATGTAAGAGGATATTTTAGATAAAAAAAATGTATTTAGGTTAATGAGAGTAGTTAAAAAAATTTAAAATTAGATTAAAGTGTAATGTAACTTTTTATTTGAAAAAAGATTTGATTATATTTTGAAAATAGAAAGAAAGAAAATTTGTATAATTTTAACAAAATTTAGAAGAAGCATTTGTATTTAATTTAGTTTATTTATTTTTTATTGAATGTGAAAAAAAATTGAAAACATTGAGTACTTAGCTTTGGTTTGGTGATGACCTAACCTGGGAACATGTTGGATTCTTCCCTCTACCAGTCAGTCTATATTTAGCTCTTCAGCAGAACTCACAGTCCTACCCTCTTAGAGGGAATGGCCTTTCCCATGGTCCCAAAGAAAGGTGATATATAAACTAAACACAAAAATGACAATTTGCACAAAACAAAGGCAAAACGCCACTCTAATGTTTTTGGGCACTTTGGAGAATTAGCTCTAGGTAATTACTAATTTCTAGAGGACATAGTGGACAATACTTAAGAGTTTAAACGTAAAAGGAAGCAGAAGAGAGTAGAGTGGAGGACTTGTGTATGGATATAAAGGAATATAAAAAATGTCAAAGCCTAAATCATCTCTTTTTGTGCACTTACACTAGCAATAAGGGAGCACAAATAGGAGAGGTCGATGCTGCCTTGTTACTTTAATGTTACTTTAATGACATGCATATATATATATATATATATATATATATTGGACCATTACATATACACCACTTATTAAATGGGAGAAAAATGGCTTAATCACCATCATCCAACGTGTCTTTTTAAGTGTGTCCACGGAAAAGAGCATTAATTTATTAAGGACACTGTCAACCAAAATGGATCTTCTACAATATTATATAGATGCTATTGAAAAGAGAAAGATTAAAAAAATTTTAATATAAAAAATTTGTTTCTTCAATGTCTAATATTAAAAGTTACTTGACTTTATATCTTTCAATTTATCTCTCTCCAATTACACAACGTTAATTTCAAAAGAACTATAAAGGATCTGAATCGTACTATCAATTGGCTCAAGTGTTAATTTAACTAAGTTTCAGTTCGTTCACAATGAAATTCCTTTTCTTCTTTAGTTGTGTTATTTTAAGTCTTTATGAGCCGGAAGAAGAAAAGAAAGAACTCCACACTTGGTACGTACTTCTTTAGCTATCAATCAACATGTATAAAACCAGCACCAAAAACTTTGATCTTAGCAAGCATCTAGCTTGCTAGGGTTGGTTGTTGCGAGAAATTCTTACATATATATAATATTAATGTATAGTTACATATATATATATATATATATACTATTAATGTATAGTTGTTATGAATATTTTAATCTTTTGGAGTTTTTCTACTATCTAATTTTTGTTTTTGTTTAGAGATAAGTTTTTTTTTTCTTGACAAAAGAAAATTTTCAAGGATGAAATAACTCAACCCTTTCAAAAGGTTGAACTTTTTATAACAGCACCCGCAATTTGGCTAAGTGATAATGTTAAAAATTAATAAAAGATCACTAAAATAAGTGCTTTAACTCTATTCATGACATATCAATCTTGATAAATTTGTATTAATTCTTTGTATTGTGCTAGAAGAACATGTAAGAATTTCTTTGGCTGGACCTTTTCTAACTAACTTCCTTTATTATAACAGTTGAATGATGCACCATATTCTATTTGTACGTAAATGTTAAAGTTACTTTAGCAAAGCAAATGTATTATACCTTCTTAAACGTATAAGAGAAACCAACAAGTGACAGTGGTCTGAGAAAAATATTCCAAAATTAAGCATGAAAGAAAGCAGGATTTAAAGGAATATAATCCAAGAAGTCATGATCTGCAAACTGAAAATGTTCTTTTAATTATTCGTACAAAATTAAGCGTAGTCTTTACCCACACATATACTACCTATATTGATCAATTTACTCATTAATTATGTTTCTTAACATTGTTATAGCTCATGGATATCATTCCAAATTTATTTGACATAACCTCCACAAATGAGTACTTTATGCCCCTCTTGTTGTACCCTTCCTTGAGTTTCCCTTGGCCGGAATTATCCGAATTCTCTTTGCCACACGTACAAAATCCCTATTATATAAAACGCAAATACTTAACCATCAAAATTGTTGACTAAATAGTATTAACTGATAGCTTAATAAAAGAAAAAAAAATTCTCTTAAAAAAAAATGGTATTTGGAAGAACACTTTAGCTTTGCTTTAAGGTAGTATTTAGTACGTAAGTATTTTAGTTTTTTAAGTATTTAAAAACCTTTACACAAAATTCTGAATTTGGCATATATACCAAAAAACTATCAATCTCGAATTCTCTATATTATTTAGGATATATATAATACATAAATTTTAAATTTTTATATTTAATTATTATTTTTAAAACATCTTATAAATAAATTTTTAGATAATTAAAAATTTTAACTTTTCATATCTGAAATAACACTTAAGTGAATAGTTACCAAAGACATTCCACCATTTCTAAACAAGCAAATAAAAGTACTAAACTAATAATTTAGTCCTTAAATAATGTAAGGTTTACTCAATTTTAATTTCTAAAAATTAGAAATCTTTAAAAAAATAACAAATATATGTTATTCTGTTTGTTCAGTGGTCAAGAGATACTGAAAGAATTAAAATATAAAGAATTTATTAATTTTGAGGATTAACCTTCTCATACAATAACTAATTTTCAAGAACTAACATTAAATATAAAAATAAAATTATTAGTTTATTCTAAAAAAAATGTTAATCCTTTCAATATTTTTGAACTACTCGACAAATTAAATATACTAAAATTAAATAAGTCGAACATGCTATGAAGCAAATTGTAAATTTACTTGAGTCTAAAAGCTATAATAAAGAAGTGGGAAGGTGCTGCAGTATATATAACAGTAAGAGGGACCCTTACTTCCAGTTAAGGTCGCCGGCCAGAAGAAGATCGTTCTCCATATCTTCATAAGCAATAAGGTGACCAGGAATGGCATTGGACAGATCAAGATCATGGTCGTCGCCGCCAATCTCCGACGCCATCCTTCCGTCGGAGACAACGTCGACAAACATCTGGCGGAGAGCCTTGGCGAGGCTGTGGTAGCTGGCATGGTGGTGGAGGCTGATGCGGTGGCAGATAGAACGACCCTCCAACACCACCGTCACGGCAGGGACAACGGCGTCCACGAGATCGTGGTCGTCAAGCACAGGGAAGCTGTGGAAATTGTGAGTGTAGTGGGTATTGTTGGTAGGGTTAGCATAGAAAGGAGAGGAAGAAGAAGCAGAAGAATAAGAAGTTGGGGTTGCACTCGCCATAACATCATTAATATGTGTTCTTCTATCTTGCTGATATCTTCTTTTCGAGGAGGAGTAATCTTCGCTTTGTGGATCAAAACTGTTCATTTTTCTTCTTCAGACCTTTTGGGATGATGGGCGAAAAGGGAATAGGGTTATGGTTTGGTGAGGTTTAGATTGAAAATTTGAAAGGATGTGGGGGCTATGGTTGTTGGTGCATGAATATGATGAAGTTTGGGTGAAAGATGAAACATATATATATATATATATATATAGATATATATATATATAAAAGAGAAATATTTACCAATATCCTTATTCACTCTTAAGTAATTAATTGTTTTTAAATTTAGAATTTAACTTAATTATAATTTAAAACTAAATTAAATTGTATTATATACGAAAGACTTGACATATTTGGATTCAGTCTCTACTTGGCTCTTTTTTTTCACTCTTAAAATTTTAAATTATATGCCGTCTATATAATTAAAAAAATTAAATTATATAATTTTTTAAAAAAATATATCAAATTAAACAATAAAATACAAATAAAAATAATATCAAAATGAAAATTTTTTATATGCACTAACTACATGTATACCTAACAATCAAAATTTATTTTAAACATATAATTTTATTACTTTATATATATCTATATACATTAAATTTTAAGTGTACGTCCACATCCAGTATATTTCAAAATTTGATTGCCGAAACACATATATTGGACTCGTAGGAGAGAGAGAGAGAGAGAGAGAGAGAGAGAGCACAAATGTCGGGATGGGCGAGGTAGGTGTCTGGAAACGCCTCGGCCTCGTGGTGGTGGGCTTAGTTTTCCATTTTTCAAGACCATTTATTAGAGTCATCTAACTGTTTAATTAATTAATTAATTTCTAATTGTCAAAAATATCTCACTCAGTCTGCCACTCTGTTTCTCGTAATAAATATATTCACTCCCTCATCATCTCTCTCCCCATATATGAATGGACCAAAGGCTGACTACTTTCTATATATAGCCATCAAAGCTAGTTGTTTTTGTGAAAGTCAAATTAAGCTTCATTATCAATTTTTAAGGGGTTCAAATTCAACGTTTGATATAATTAAGCATTTTATGTCTCAACTGGATTCAACTTCTCTACAGGCATATATATGCCATAAGATAAAAATTAAGCATCGAGGGAGATAATTAAGCATGGCTCACATTTGAACCTTATATATGTATATATATATATATGATACATGAAGGAGCTATCGTGTATAGCTCTAACTTCAAATGTCTTAATTAGGGAGTAGGGATCGTATCAAAATATATCAAGTTTATTTCAATTACAACGATTGGAATTAATGTTATATCAAATATCAGTGTGTTATTATCAGTGAATATTTTTTCACCGATTTCAGAAAGACAACAGAAGGAAAATTTATTGAAGGAGGACCATATCTCAGCCTGCAGGCATGAAGCTGTCAATTTCACACACGCACACACACACACACACATATATATATATATATATATATATGTATGTATATATATGTAATGAACTGTGTCTGTCAACATGGGACAACTTTCAACAACAACTATGTACCTCTCTGGTAGCTGCAATGTCGATGAATGGTAACTAAGGAAGGACCATTCCTTTATAATTTTTTCTTTGAATCAAAGGAAGCTCACTTTTTTTTTCACTCTAATTACAAATTGATTTTTTTTTTCACATCACTTACAAACTATCTATTCTAGATAATTATTTTTTGGATTAAACTTAGATAATTTTTTTAATTATTTATATATTTTAATAAAGACTTAACATAATATATGAATTTATTTTTGAAAACACTTAATTATATACATACTGAATTATAAAAAAAAGTTTACTTATCATATGTTTATTAAAAAAAATTGATAATCTATCCTCACTATATCTTATTATTATTTTAATAAATTGAATTAAGTTTTGATCTTCCCTTGAACTTATCATTAGTTGAGCCTTTCGGTTCCCAACTTCCAATTATGAACTTTGATCAATTAATTACAGACAGGTGACTTGCATTTCTTAGTGACTAAGCCCTCCATTAACTAAAATAAGCAATTATCCATCCCATCATTTTATATAGAGTACTCTGTATTAGTTAAGGAGGTGATGATCAGTCATTAATTTTGGGGTAATTATATTGTTGCAAGTTGATTCTACTCTTAGAACTGGGAATTATTAATATTATAAGTGCTAGAGACTATATATTCAGCTTAAGGTTAATAAGGATCGATTTAAACAAGTTTTGTAGTAGGTTAGGAGAAACCTTTTATCCCTTTCAGCATCTTCATGAGCCTTCAGTCAAAAGCTAAAAAGTATGAAAGTTGACACAACTATACAAAATAGAACATTATACAGGAATATAATAGAATTGAGTTCCCGAAGGCGTTGTATTCTTTGGTAACAGAATTTTGCTATCACTATTTATTACATTTTGTTGCAGTGAATTATTAAGAACTTTCGGTAAAATGCAAAGATTGGTTGGATGTCAAGTTTCCTTATTCTTGAATTTTTTCAAGACCCATATAAAATAAATTATTATTATTATATACAGAAATATTGAAGTGATCTAATAATAAAAAATTTCAACTCCTTATGAAGTTGAGCCCTTCTGAACAAAATCCAATTGGTTCTGGTGCTCATGGAGGTCTCAATAATTTCCTGATGAGAAAAAGAGGATACGGATGTTTGCTTTTGAAAGCAAACGATGTTCTTTCTGTGTAAATCAATATCTCTTTTATGTGTGATTTTCTCAAGAATAACAATTAATTAAGGACAATTAGGATATTTACAGAGCTGCACTTATCTAGGGTAGGTCTTGTTTCGAAGATGCAATTGAAACCAAAAAAAAAAATTCATAGGGATAGCCATATATATAAAAATATAATGCGTCAAGAAAAAGCAAGCTATACAAGTTCATATATTTATTTATATATAAAGAAAGGTTAAAACAATCTTGAAAATTGAAGTGTGCCACCGCGCTGCGGTCGCCGGAAGGTTTGGTGCTTTTGATGAACCCCAAGTCATTTTGCTTCTTCGATGTTTTCTCACTTCGAATGAATTCTATTTTCCCACTTCGTGAATACTAAATTTGAGACTGGTAGTGTAATCTTTGCATGTACAACTATTTAATTATTTTATTTTAATTTTTCATTATGCTGTCAGATGATGCGTCTGAGCCAGCTCGCATATTTGCATCTCAACTAATTCATCTTGGTTCGATCACAATTCAAGTTCAGTTGTCAAAAACAAATCATTCATGGCAAAATCAAAATTCTGACGCTCGGGGCAAATTCTAGTTCTAGACCTCCAAATTAGAATCCGTGATATAGGAGAGTGGTGTTCTCTGCCATGGATTAAAAATTAAATTATATTGGTTGGTTCAATCAAAAAGTTAATGAATTAGCCATAGTGATTTGGTTTATTCGATTCTCAAAATTGATCCAATATATATATATATATATATATATATCTATCTATATATATATATAAAATCAAGAACTATCCGTTTCTAGCATTGAACAGGTATATATATATTGATTTTTTTATTCTTTCTGTCCAAATTAAAATTTTAGTATTCTGTAATAAAGATTTATGATATTTAACAAATTCTATCTAATTTATTTTACATAAATTTTTCATCATGTGTAAAATACTTTAATTAATTTTTATATTATCAAATATTTATATTTATATTAAATATTCCTTTAAAATATATGCATTAATTTAATTATACAATACAATATATTTATATTTTTAATATATATTTGAAAAAACAATTTGATCCGATATTCAACTGCAGTTAAACAATATTAAACCTTAAATCTCATTTTATCTTAATTTAATGATTACTCTAATTTTTAAAACATTGGTCTCTACTATCTGATCAACAAGCATAGTTCTATCTGATTTTATTTGTTAAACTGAGTAGTGTTTATGACTATTGCAACCATATTGATGACGAGATTATAATACTTGTCAATAAGGAATTCTGGAATCGTATGAGTTTTGCTAACTGGTTCTCGATGAGTGTACGCATGCAATTCATGATTTCAAACTCAAAAGCAGCGAGGGCAAGTTTCAAGGATTAATTATAAGTTGGCTTTTATTGACCTTATATTTCTGATCCTATTGCCTGTTTATACAGCTTTAATTGAGGTTTAGCAAAAGAAGCTGTATCACTTGTCTTTTATACGTTTGGTCAAAAATAATTAGGCATGATTTTATCTTATAACTAGTAGATAATAGTACACAGCAATTCATCAAAGACGGTGTCTTCCTTTGTGTTCTAACCAGGGATCTCTCTTAAAATGGTTAATCACTGAGAGGAGATCTTAATACAAATAACTTCCACAACATATATATTAAATAGGGTAAATTATCCCTTTTTTCAAAGAGATGTTTAAATATTATATGGTTTACTTTTTTATTTTAAAAATTTATACTTCTTTTTAAAAAAAATAAAAAAAGCATTATACCGATATCTTTTATAACAAAAAATAAGTTACAAATGTTATGCCTATTTTGTCCAAAATATCTTTATATTTATTATTTATATAATATAATAAATATTAAATATATATTTAACTAATATAGAAATAATCAAATTTTTAAATTTAGAATAATTTAAATATATGATTTTTAATACAAAATAAATAACATTAAAATAAAAATTAAAAATATATTTTTTAATAAGTTATATTTTTAATAAAAAATAATATTATTTTTTATATTTTAGTTTTATTTTAATTTTAGAAAAGTTTGTGTATATTTTTATAATAGAGATAAAGATTATATAATTTAAACATTTCTCAAAAGACTAAAAAATATTTTATCCTCTTAAACTATGAAATTTTTATTTAAATTCATTTGTATCAAATGAGACGACTTATATACCAATTAGATAAGTAGATCAAATTAAAAAAAATGGCAATATACTTCAAGTAAGCAAAGTTTGCCCTTGAATTTATCAATTATCAATTTTCAGTGCTCAAACATATATGAAAAGAATAAAAACGAGAAGCAGCCCAAGTTTCAATGGGAAATGAGAATTGGCTTTCTTAACAAAGCAAGCAACCTCTTGTGGTGAAACTGGGGATCATGGATTCCTCACTTTGAGATTCGATGCCGTGTGGGGTTTGTGTCATCTGCTTATATTTTTTGTTATTGTGGGAGACCAACGTATCCTTGCCCACAATGTCACTACTTAGCTAGTGAGAATTACTTAAAGTAAATCAATAATTTCATTTTTAAACTTATTAATTTTATTTAACTTTGATCTTTAAAAATTATTTAGAGCAAAAATTAATGTCGCTAAAGATAAATAAACAAATTCTTGGCATGTTAGTTAATACTTTTGTCAAACAATTTAAAGTGTTGTAACGATTAATATAAAATTAATTTACTAATTTTAAGGATTAATTCATATATTCATTAATTTTCAAGAATTAAGACTAAGCAAGTATAATAATTGCATGAAAAAATTATTGCTTTGCTCAATTATCTAATCTGATTACCTTGACATAAATATGATAACTAGTTCTTTTAAATTGTACAATATTCACAATTTCACCCAAAAAAAATTTTAAATAAATTTACTTCAAGTGTCAAACTCAAATAGAGTTATATAGAGTTGTGAGTGCAGAAGTATAATGTCAATCTATTAAATGGACAAAGCTCTCAAGATGCGGATTTTTTTTAATAAAAAATAGTTATCATATTTGTGATTGCTCCTCCTTTCCAAAAAAAGAAAAACTTCTAGTTGAAAGTTGGATAAATTATGCTTATTATTCTTCTTATATAAAAAATATCACTTCACTCTTTTACTATTTGATATATACTATATAAATTGCCTATTATTTACTTTCTCTAAATGAAATCAACTTTTATACATAATATTGTCAAAGTTATAAAGGTAATAATAAAAAACTTTGTTCCCTTTTGAGACTTACATAACAATAAAACAAATATTTATTTACTTACTTCCTAATTGTGATTACTAAGCATATGTGTATGAATTGCATGTTACGAATTCTCTCTTATCTCATAAGAGTGTATGTTGATTTGATTTGTGAATATCATAAATATCTTAATTTAGACACATATAATGTTTAACTTGAATTCTACCATTTTGCTTGCTTCCCGTGACACTTATAAGAGAATTTCACATCACCCTATCGGTATTATGGATGGTGAGAATTCATAATTCAATTCATATATATTTATATGTTAGAATCTCATCTTAACCTTCTTTTTTTCTTTTGTCAAGGAAATGTATTTATATTTTATGTGTCTCCTTTATCGTATTGGCGCTTTCCTTGCCTCACTTGACGAACACCAAATGTCTCATTTTTGTTTGCTCTTTTTGAGCATCAAAGGCAATTGCACATGTAAAAGAGCAAACCTCCTCAATCTATACAACATATTATCATTATATATATATATATATATATATGCTATATATGATTATGGTATAACACATCTATTTAGTCAACAATTAAGTTGTACATAAAACATGATATTTAATGTTCTACGCATACTAAAAAGCTTTACATCTTCCCCACGAACACCTTTAAGTATAGGTTTTATTAAGGAATCAACTAGCATCTTATATATAAACATATTATGAAGTAACACTTTTCTATGCTATTACATCTCTCTTTTTCTTATCTATATGTGTTTAATCTTGTTATGATACTTAGAATCTTTAGAGTAGGCTATGGTTTCTCATTAATCACAATTGATCAATATTGAATTCAATGTCCCACCAATGATTTTCAAATGTTTTATAATCCTTTTCATCCATATAGCCTTGTATTGTTGTAGAACATCCAATAAATTATGCTTCATAGTGAATAACTATGCATGTCTACTTTTTGCTACTCTAAGATATAATATCATTGTTTAGCAACAATGTATATTTAAAAGTTGATTTTTGTGTAGCTAAATCTTGCATTAGGACCCCCTATATTGTAGTTGGTGCTATAATGTTTTGGATGTGTTTTTTTCTTTTTTTTTTAAGGTCAACAAATGACATAGATTATCTAAAAATTGTAATTGAGAAGACAAAAATTTTAATTATGTGAAAAAATTATACTTCAAAGATTTTAATTGCATAGTTAAAATTTTTAAAGTATGATTTTCTTTTACAGTTAAAATTATTTTCTTTCCAGTTATAATATAGTTAAAATTTTTGAAGTATAATGTTCTCTTACAATTAAAATTTTTGCCTTCCCAATTACAATTTTAAAAAACATCTTACATTATTTTTTGACTCTAAAAAAATAACAAGTTAAAACATGTTATAGCATTAGTCCATTCTATTGTAGGGGATCCTAATTCCTAGATATCATCTTCGATTCATATTGGATTATCTTTTCAAATACAACTACAAACTTAATAATACAATGCATAGTTTATAATGTCCTTCAAGTATTTTAAGATTCTCTTAATAGTATTTTAATATTGTTGACTAGGATTTGATTGGTACCGATTCATAACATTAGAGTAAGGGACTTTCTACCTAATTTTAATGTTAAAAAATCTCTTACTCTAGTATTATTAACATTTTAATATTAGAGTAAGGGACTTTGAAACAGAAGAAGAATAGGCACCAACAGTTTCAAGAAATAAAACCCATTAATCACCATTGATGCCTTGTAACTTATGTAACCCCTATTTACTAATCATGGCCAGTTGGTATCCTCTGTAACCCTCTGAGGGACTTTAATTCCTTGTCTACCCCATGGCTAGTATAAATAGGTTGCTTTCTGACTTTCGAGTTGGTGAGTCACTCACTCCTCCACCAAGAGGTCAAGCGCTACATTGTTTTGGCATCATAGAAATAAGAATCATTTTGTTCTACTCAATTGAGTGTTTCTCTTCGATCTCTGAACCAGTTTGGTATTAGAGCCAGGTTTTAGGTTCGGTTTGAGAGTGTAGAGATGTGAGAAAGGAGAGTAAGAAATTGGGCTGAACAAGCGAGTTTTCCAAAAGTGCCACTGCTGCCACTATCGAAAGCACCATTTTCGGGCCAAATGGACATCGCCATCGTGTTCATAAGGTCTAAAAACCTTGACCTAGAACTTCTCGTCGTCGGAAACCACCACACGTGCCTTTAATCGCTGTCCATGCACCACCATCTGTCTCCACGTGCCTTCACACGTCGTCCAGAGGTTAAAGATGACCACGTTATCCTGTTGCTGCCACATCGTCCATTCAACATCTGTCACGTGTCAAATTTTGCCACATCATTGTCCCCGTCAGCAAACTCTCTAAAATTGCATTTCAGACGCTTAATTTTTTGGAATTACATTTTAGCCCTTAAACTTTTTTATTTACATTTCAGGCCTCAAACTTTTCATAATTCCATTTTGACCCTCTAAAGTTTCTAAAATTACACATTGACCTCTAAACTTTCTATAATTCCATTTTGACCTCTAATTTTTTTAAAATTTCACTTTGACCCCCTAAACTTTTCGAAATCCCATTTTGCCTTATATTTTTCTAAAATTACCTTTCTATCCCTAAATTTTCTAAAATTACTAATCACCCGTATACTTTGATAATTGCATTTTGTACCCTAAACACTAAAACTACAGTTAGTCAAAATGCCACCATGATGTCGACCAGTACATGAAGTTGAGATGGAAGACTTGAGATGTCGAATTGAAGTTATGCAGGGAATTATAGACCTCTAACGGGCTCAGTTAGAGGATCAACAAGGAAACAGAAATGCTTCTGATAATAGTTCTTCATCCGCCGAAAATTGTCTTTCGCAATAACAGACATTCCGCAACAGCGATATTAAGGTGAAAATACCTAATTTTGAAGGGAAGCTTCAGCTAAATGAGTTTATTGATTAGCTACAAACTGTGGAACGAGTGTTCAAGTACAAGGAAGTACGGGGTGATCAGAAAGTTAAGATTGTCGCCATCAAGCTGAAGAAACATGCTTCCATTTGGTGGGAGAATCTCAAGAAAAGATGTGAAAGGGAAGGTAAAAGTAAGATCAAAACATAGGACAAGATGCGACGTGAGCTCTCACGTAAGTTCTTACTTGAACATTATTACCAAAATAGTTTTCTTCAACTGCATAATCTTCGCCAAAAGACCTTGTCTATTGAAGAATGTATTAGGGAATTTGAAAAGCCTATGATGAAATGTGACATACAAGAGAAGGAGGAATAGACGATAGCCCGGTATATCAGAGGATTGAATTCTAACATTGACCATCCGGTCTAGCTTCAGCAATACTGGACTCTAGATGATGTCATCCGTCTAACTATCCGCATTGAGAAGCAGTTGTTGAAGAAGTCATCCTACTAGCCATCGTCCTTTATCAGGGTTCCTTTGCACCCAAGTGCTTCAAATGCTAGGGGTTTGGCCACATTGCTGGGGATTGTCCTAATTGAAGGGTTGTTACCATTATTGAAGGAGAGGTTCATAAAGTATCCGAAGAAGAAGATAAACCAATACACAATGAAGGACTAATCTTTGATGAAGAAGTCACGCCCACTGATCATGGTGAAACATTAGTGATCAGGCGAAGTTTACACACAACTCAAACAAAAGAAGAGCCATGGTTATGTCATAATATCTTCCACACCTGCTATACTGCCCAAGATAAGGTGTGTGATGTGATTATTGACAATGGAAGTTGTGAGAATGTAGTATCCAACTACATGGTGGAGAAGTTGAACCTACCTACTCAAGCTCATTCGCATCCGTACAAACTACAATGGCTTAACAGGGGGAGTGAGGTAAAAGTTTCTAAATGTTGCCTTGTTTCCCTTTCAATTTGGAAAAAAATATTAAGATGAGATATGATGTGATGTTGTTCCTATGGATGCCTGTCATCTTCTTTTGGGGAGACTTTAGCAATATGATCGCCGTGTTTTATATGATGGCCATGCCAACACCTATTTATTTGTGAAAGATGGGGTGAAGATCAAGCTAGCACCATTGCCGCCTAGTGAACATGTCAAAGACCAGAAGGAGCCTAAGCCATTGGTGACTTTGATTGACAGAGAGCCATTCAAGGTGACAAAATCAGAGGCCCAAGCTATGGGTTTTATTTTGTTGCTTGAGTCAAACGAAGGATCCACCATTCCATAAGAGGTCAAGCAATTGTTAGCTGAATTTTTAGATGTGATTCCAAACTAGATTCCACATGGATTGTCGCCCATGAGAGATATCCAGTATGCAATTGATCTAATCCCAAGAGTAGTTATTCCTAATAAGCCCACCTATAGGATGAGTCCTCAAGAACATGCTAAAATTCAACAATAAGTGGAAGAGTTGCTGAGGAAGGGAATGGTTCGTGAGAGTGTCTGTCTTTATGCGGTGCCTATATTGTTGGTACCTAAGAAAGATGGAAGTTGGAGAATGTGTGTTGATAGTAGGGCAGTCAACAAGATCACTATCAAGTATAGGTTTCCAATTCTACGACTTGATGATATGCTAGATCAGTTACATAGTGCCACAACATTCTCTAAGATTGATCTTCGTAGTGGATACCAACAAATCTGTATTTGTCCTAGAGATGAATGGAAGATCGCATTCAAGACGAGGGATGGCTTGTACGAATGGGTCGTGATACCTTTCGGGTTGTCAAATGCCCCTAGCACTTTTATATGCTTGATGAATTAAGTACTCTGGCCTTTTATTGGTAAATTTGTTGTTATTTACTTTGACAATATCCTTATCTACAGTCAGAATGGAGAAGAGCACCTACGACAAGTTTTGCAAGCCCTTCGTGAGTAAAAACTTTATGCCAATTTGAAGAAGTGTATTTTTCTAAGCTATATCATCATTGTTGAAGAGCACTTTTATTTGCTTGATGAATCAAGTACTTTGACCTTTTATTGGTAAATTTGTTGTTATTTACTTTGACAATATCCTTATCTACAGTCAAAATGGAAAAGAGCACCTACGACAAGTTTTGCAAGCCCTTCGTGAGTAAAAACTTTATGCTAATTTTAAGAAGTGCATTTTTCTAGGCTATATCATCACTGCTGAAGGTGTTCGAGTTAACCCTAGTAAGATCAAAGCCATCAACAATTGGTCTACCCCAAGGTTCGTCCATGATGTTTAAAGCTTCCATGGATTGGCTTCTTTCTACAGAAGGTTCATTAGAAATTTTAACTCCATTGTTGCACCACTTACCGATTGCATCAAGGGAGATAAATTCCAGTGGACTGAGCAAGTCCAAAGAAGTTTTGAAAAATTGAAGAAGCATTTGATAGAAGCACCTGTGTTGGCCCTTTTGAATTTTTATCAAGTGTTTAAGGTCAGTTGTGATGCCTCCAACACCAAAATTGGTGTTGTGTTAAGTCAAGAAGGACATCCTATTGCTTTCTTTAGTGAGAAGCTTAATGACGCTAAGGTGAAATATTCCACCTATGATAAGGAATTCTATGCGATTGTCCGAGCTTTGCAACACTGAAACCACTATCTACTGAATAAGGAGTTTATCCTTTATTTTGATCATGAGTCACTCAAGCATCTGAATTCCCAACAGAAAATCAACGCAGACATGCCACTTGGAGTGAGACCTTGCAGTCTTATCCATTTTTGTTCAAGCATAAGGCTAGGACTTTGAATGCAGTAGCTAATGCGCTTAGCCGTTGACATGCCTTACTATCCACTATCCAAACTAAAGTTGTTGGGTTTGAGACCATCAAGAAGTTGTACAAGGATGACCCTGATTTCAGTGAAGCATGGAGTGCCACCGAAGCTCAGCCTTCTCAGCAATACTACAGGCATGAAGGATTCCTATTCCAAGGGAAAGCCCTGTGTATTCCTCAATGCTCCTTGCGAGAGGCAATCATTTGGGAAGCCCACGATGGTAGATTAGTAGGACACTTTGGTTATGACAAAATTGTGGCCTTAGTGAAGGAAAATTTCCATTTGCCAAGGCTAGAACGAGACATTACTAGGCATATACAGAGATACAGGACCTGTCATCTAGCTAAATCTAAAAGCCAGAACATGGGTTTATACATGCCCTTTCCTGTGCCAAAAGCTCCTTGGGAAGACGTGAGTATGAATTTTGTCCTTAGACTACCTCGGACCTAACGTAAAAAAGATTCCATCATGGTTGTTGTGGATCGATTTTCCAAAATGGCACATTTTATCCCATGTCAGAAGATGAATGATGCTGTTCAAGTTGCGATTTTGTACTTCAAGGAAATTATTCATCTACATGGGGTTCCCAAAACTATTACCTCTTATCGTGATGTCAAGTTCCTTAGCCACTTTTAGAGGACTCTATGGAAAAAGATGGGAACTAAGCTTCAATTTAGCAATGCTAGCCATCCTCAAATAGATGGACAAACTGAAGCTATAAACAAGGTTCTTGGCCATCTTTTTCAAAGCTTTGTGGGGAAGAATTTGAGGCAGTGGGATCTTATTATTGCTTAAGTTGAATTTGCTTATAATAATTCAACCAATCAAGCCATTGGGAAGTGTCCATTTAAAGTTGTTTATGGCACTTGTCCTCTCAGTCCCTTAGACTTGGTTCCTTCACCTGATAAGCAGAATTATATGTAGATGTAGACCAAAGGGCCAAAGAAATACAAAAGCTATATGAACAGGTCCGTGAAAGAATTCAGAAGTAAAATTTGAAACTCAAGTCTCAATGGGACAAGCATCAGAAGCAGCAGATTTTTAATCTGGGAGATTTGGTTTGGATTCATATGAGGAAAGAACGTTTTCCTAAACAACTCAATGCCAAGTTGTCCCCTAGAGCTGATGGTCCTCTCAAAATTATGCAGAAGATCAACAACAATGCTTACAAAGTGGAATTGCTTGGAGCTTACGGTGTTTCGGCTACTTTCAATGTTGCTGACCAGTCCCCTTACTTTGATGATGACGCTGATTTTGACTCGAGGGCGAGTCCCGTCTAACATGGGGAGGATGAAATGGAAGAAGAATAGGCACCAACAGTTTCAAGAAATAAAACCCATTAATCACCATTGATGCCTTGTAACTTATGTAACCCTTATTTGCTAATCATGGCCAGTTGGTATCCTCTATAACCCCCTCAGAGACTTTAATTCCTTGTCTACCCCATGACTAGTATAAATGGGTTGCTTCCTACGTTGTTTTGGCATCACAGAAATAAGAATCATTTTGTTCTACTTAATTGAGTGTTTTTCTTCGGTCTCTGAACCAGACTTTCTACCTAATTTTTAATGTAGTTTTAGTTTAAAGATATATTTCATGACTTAGACTATTACTTTTTACTACAAGAGTATTAGTGGGTTTGCAGCCTTCATGCTAAATTGCTCAAAGATTTTTTTAAAATATAATTGTGAAAAAGTAACTAATTTCTTTAAACAATTTTCTTAGATCTTAACTTCATGAATATATTTTACTTTACCCATATCTCTTATCTCAAAATTCAAGGATAATTATTTTTTTAATGGTTATGAAAGAATCTATTTTATTTCCAGCTAATAGTGACATTTCTTTCATATTGTTTAATATAAATATAGTAGTCTTCATCAATCATACAAAATTTGCATGAAGTTATTGTTTGAAAAAATTTTAAATACCACTGCCTAGATTATTTTAGTGCATAAATGAAACTTTGAAGCCTATAAATTTCATGCTCACTTCTTTCTTTATAAAACTTAATGATTGTTCTATGAAGATTTCTTCATATATATATATCCATTTAAAAATGCATTTTTTTACATTTATTTAAAGTAATTTTAAATTCAAACTTGTAACGATGGCTAAGATTAGCTTAATTGAATTAAACCATATATCAGGTGAAAAGCTATTTCATACTTTATAACTTCTTATTATGTATAACTCTTAGTAACTAAGCTTATCTTATATATTTTAATAGATTCATTTGAATTTCTATTTATTTTGAGAACTTATTTATTCTTAATTGTCTTTCGGCCAAATAGAAGATTAGCCAAATTATAAACATGATTTTGTCCTTATTGAATCTATTTCTTCTTCTATTTCTTTAAACCACTTTTCCTTAGCAAGGCATAATAGAGTCTTTTGAATTATGTTTAGCTTCTCATTGTTTACACTTAAAAAAAAAAAAAGGTTCTAACAATAGTGACTTAACCATGGCTAGATAAATTGCATACTAACCATGGCTAAGATATAATCCTAACCAGTATTTTAAGATAACCATGGTCAAGACCTAATCTAATTATAGTTTATTTAAAATGTGGTTAGACCACAGTAGTCTTACTCATGGTTAGAGCAAGTTCTAGCCATAGTTATCTTTAATTGTCATTATAAATGACCTAATCATGGTTAACACAAAACCCACAGTTAGGTCTAAGCATGGTTAGATGGAAATTAATTGGTCTAACCCTATTGGACACCCCACTTTCTCCCCATTCTCTCCTATCTTCAAATTTTTTTGTAGCCATCTTCTTTAAACTTTAGCCACCACCTCTAACATCTCTATTAAAGACCTATTGAAGCTGCCACCTTTAACCTCTGTTGAAGTCTTCTCTTTCACTTTCAAGGAGTGTGAAACCTAAGCTCGATTAAAGCCCCCTCTCTTGCCATGAAGGAGTGCGAGACGTAGTGTAACACCATCATTTCTAGCTCATACCCATCATGCCTTACATGCTCATATGAGGTATGGGAAGAAAATGAGATCTTCCTTCCTTAGGCGCTGACACTTTCTTTACATTGTGGCATGGTTAAAATGCATTTTAGTGTCACATGGACCGTGTGAGCTTATTCCATGCATCCTCATATTCAAATGCATCATTACAACTCATTTCAATCCCAAAAACATGCTTTAAACCCATGGAAACTAAAAAGGGATATGAGACATGCACATTCATTTTTGGCAGACTTGGCCTCATTTCTGGGCAAAGTTTGGAAATTCACAACTAAATCCAGAAAAATCAAAAACATGTAATCTTGGTCATTCTGGAAATTTTAGGATGTCTACTTCATATTAAAAATATGTACAAGTCATAACATCCTACACACAAGACGTTTGACATGCTAAATCATCTGGAGGTCGAAGGGGGTTCTGATACTGTCACAGTTTACTGATATGAACTTCATAAATGTCTAACTAATTCCACAAAAATCCAATGTATACAAATATACCACTATGGAAAGATGTGGATGTTAACTAGAGATAAAAAATGCCTCCAGGTCAGTTCATCAAGCAAAACTCTCAAAAATTGATGGAATAGTACCTCAGGTCAGGCAAGATGACTGATATTGGGTAGGAACTTCGAAATTGCATATCTTCCTATCTAAACCTCCAAATGAGGTGCTTCTAGTTGTTACAAGTCACTGTGACTGTCTAGTTTATGTGTATAAAATTTTTTAGCCATTGGATCACGTTTGCCCCTTGGATGACACAATTCCACAACTGACTAAATGAATAGTGTTTATGAAAATCCGAATTTCTGATACCAACTTTGAAAAATCATAGAAAATTTTACAGACCTCCAAATGACTTGATCTTTAGCTTTCCAAAAAACTCTAGACAAGATCTAGTCATATGCCAAATTTCAAGGTAAAGAGAGGTCATTTGGTCAAACTTGGACATCATGGGCAAAGGGACCTATTTCTTGGGTTCAAAGAGGGCTTCAAGGGTCCAAGTTTGCCTCTCTTACCTCTAAGGCTCTATGAGCACATGAGAAAGCATCAATATAGGCTATCAAACATGGCTGAAGTGTCTAACAACCTAGATTTGCAAAACTCACTCTCCCACACCAACACATACACCATGTAGGCAATGCTAAGATTTTGCTATTCATTCCAAGACTTGCTACATCATGCACTATAAGTTCAATTCTCATATATATACATTAAGTACATCCATTTACAAGTGCTACATCATGTACATTATTAAATTACATCCCTTAACATAGCTACAAAATGGTGACAACACGACTCTTTACAATTTCTTCACCGAAATCCCTAGCTTCGAGCTTGGTGGCTCCCATCTCTTGCCTCACTTGGTCCACCTAGCATGTTTGGATGGTGGAGAGGGGGAGTGAGATTCAAAGAATCTCAATAGCTCATCTCTCATTCAAACATACATAAAGTATGTAAACAAGTCTCACAATGTATGTATGGGCATATTAGCATGTGAAATCATAAGAAATGCATTTTCAACATTTGAGTAGGCCATACATAAAAAAAGCATATTCAACATTTGAGTAGGCCATACATAACATACAAAAGTTTGCCAAGCAAATGGATTAGTCTCACCTATTCACTTGTAGATTTTGAACTTGCCTCATCTATTCTGATGCTCACTAAATTATGACACCGCAAGTGTACGGGTCACAAATGTAGTACGTGATGAATCAAGGTCGTTCCCTCAGAGAATCAATACAATTGGCAATTAGGCATTAGAGTTCTCATGTTCATTTTAGTTAAACAATCAAATTGTAGATGGATTTATGAGAATGATGCAAAGACAAATAATAAACGATAGTTGTATTGGAATTATGCAATCAGAAACACCTTAGGAATTTTAATCCCCTTTTTATCAAATGGCAATTATTTCCCTTTTAATTAAACAGCTTAAAGCAAATTGTAGAGTCAAGGTTAAAGTAGGTGCAATTGTCTTTCGATCCAACTGAACCCTTATATCCACTCACTCTTGATGTCTTAAGGAGAGGTTAATACTTGATTAAGTGCAGACCTTCTTTCGACTACCTAGGGCCCTTGAGAATATTTCTATCTCAAGTGCAAATCAGATTATATCTAATCCTAAGTTGTTTAACCAATGGTCTATAAGCAAATTCCTTCCATCAAAGGTTAATTACTCAATCCACAATCAAACTAAAGGAGGCCACTCAATAGAATGAAATATATTTCAGATTAAACAATACAATTCTCAATAAACTGCAGAATCAACAAGGGAAAATAATCTCTACAGATAAAAGGTTCATAAAATCCCTAAGGATTACAAAATCTAGCCGCTCATGGCTTGAAATCCACAAACAAGTTCAGCACACATGTTTAATATCATTAACTAAGAGGGTAGATGGAGTAGAAACACCTAATCGGAAGAGAAATCAATAGAACTGACGAATTCCCGATCAAATTAAAGCTTCTCCCACACCCTTGATGCCTTTTCTCCTCCCTTAGTCGGCCAGAACTTTTTCTATATGCTGAATGACCCAAACCCTAGGCTCTCCTCGACTTTTCTAGCTTGCTAAATTAAACTGTGCGTTTCAGGGCCCGCTCTCGCTATGGCGAGGAGTGCTTCTCGCTATAGCGAGCTCTCTTAGAGTTCCCAGATTTCTTCTTTTCTCGCTACTGCTACGCTATAGCGAGCTTCTCCCTGGAATTTGTATGCTTAGCGATTTCGCTGTGGCGAAGTACCTCACTCGCTATAGCGAAAGTGTGTTCTCGCCATAGCGAGTTGGATCTTCGCTGTAGCGAGAATGTTTGATCCACTTGTACTTTCTCACTTCTCAGCTTCCTTCTCTTTTCTCAATTCTTTCTTTCTTTTTTTATCTTTCCTGAAATTGAAATCAATCAAAAAGTGAGGCTCAAACTGCTAAAGATAACACAATAAAATACTTTCTTTATTTTATTTGATTGAATTCATTTTAACTCTATTAATCAAGAAGAAAGCATTTGACTCCCTAATTTTTATCTTAAATATAATCTTTTTTATATCATAAATTAGGGAGTTATCAAACTCCCCCACACTTAAATCCTTACTTGTCCTCAAGCAATTCTCAGAATTATCAAACAGAGATCATTTATTTATTTTTTTGCATAATCATCACCCAATCAATCAGAAGTCAGCTCTCCCCCACACTTAGAGTGAGACTAATGCTAGAAACAGAAGTTTCGCAAAACTCAAATTGAATTTCGCAAACAATGCAATCATAGCCACACCCTGACTGAGTGTGTGTGTGTTCCACAGATAGATGTTCAAAAAGCAGTCAAGTAACCTTCAACATATTCTCATTACATTATCAAGACCAATCCAGATATCTACTCTAGCTTCAATCCTTAACATTCATTAAAAGAGGTTTCTATTGTTGACCAGAGATCAGTTTTCAACATGATCATTTAGCAACTTTTTTTTTTGATTGATTTCTCCTCGGTTCTCTTAATCCTTTTGACGCGAATGACGACATTGGTGATGAAGCCACCCGGTTACTCAGATTAAGGAAGTCCTCGGAGTGCTCATTAGCATACTCTTAGTTTCTATCATCGTTTGACGCGAATGACGACATTGGTCATGAAGCCACCCGGTTACTAAGTGATTTTAACCATTGGAGTAGTTTGTTTGGTTTTTTTTTTGTGTATTGATAATCCCTCTCAAATGACAATCAAATATCCACTAGAAGCAAGTAAACTAGAAAGGTCTAGACAAACAATTGAGACTTAGTTTAAGAGAAAACTTGAATACTTCACTTAATCATATTGTGGAATAGTGGTCCTAATGTGGGTGTATACTATAATTACATAATCTACTTTGTTCATTTCAAGCTTGCTTCAACCCCATATTCATTGATCAGTATTCCTCTAAGGCAGTGATGCTAATTCTTGTTAAAATTGGAGATGTTATGATGGATTATTTATGAGTGCTAATTTATTTGCTTTTTTTTTTTATTTAGCATAGCCTATGTGTACCTTTCCCCTACACTTAAAACTAATATTGTCCGCAATGTGCAAAACAAGAGAGCAAAAGTAAGACAAGAGAAGTAAAGTGTTCTGCATGCAAAAGAAAGAGACAGTACTCTCTTGATAAGAAAAGAAAACATTTGGGGGGAGGAGGAGAGGGGTGTGCTCAAACAGCTCCTGCAATAGATAGCCCAACAATAGCCAAAATAGATACAGGAACAAGTGAGTTGTGATGAGAGATAATAGAGCAGCCAGCATAAGTGACATAAGCATAAAGATATACAGTCATCCATATACAGTAATCCAAAGAGCAAAAATAAAATAGTGACAAGAAGCAGCAATCAAGGGATAGAAGGGTCCTATGAATCCGAAGGACCAGGCTGGTCACCCGATGGAGGGTTCTGGGGAAGAACGATCACTGATGGCGTAGGACCCGCTGGAGGTGAATGGGTAGGGGCAGGTATCAAGTAGTCCATCAGCATCTGAAGTTGGTCCTTCATGGATAGGACATGGCCTTCCAACCGGTCAATGGACTCTCGCACCCAACCTTCAAACTCAGCTGAATGCGGCGGGTCCTGCTGCATCAGCTCAGGTGTGCTCATGTGCTGTGGTGGAGGCGGTGAAGAAGCTGCCAGAGGTGCTCGGGCAGATACCCGTTGTCTGCGAGGATGTCCCGGCTCATCCTTCATGTTATCATACTTAAAAGGCCCTTTAGGCTTGAACTGCGCATCATTTTTGGAGACGCGGCTTCCCCCATGGTGACTAGCTCAGTAAGCATGTGGGGGTAGGCCAGGCTCGCTCTATCAGACCTCGCTATCTACTTAAAGTTCAGGTACATCAAGCGAGGGATGTTCACCCGCTGCCTGGTCATGAAGCATCAAGTCAGAGTCGCTCGCTCCTGGATCATGTCCAAACCATGGGAGCTCGTCAGAATGTTACTTGTGATGAATTGTAACCAATACTGGGTCGGTTTGTTTAACTGATTTACTGGATATACTTTGTTTACCAACCGGGCTCGGCCCTCCAGTGCGATAGTGGTCTCCACCTCCTCCCATGGAACGGATTTAGGATTCTCTAAAAAGTGTTGGAAGGCGCACTCACCAACGTCTGGTAGCTCATAAAAGTCTTGAAAGACTTTCTCGTTGATGCGTACCCTGGCAGCCCGGCAGTAATATTCATCCTCGCCCTCTTCAGTATCCTCAAAGTTGGCATACAGCTCTTGGATCATCAGCGGGATCCGATGCACCGGCTTTTTGGTGAAGCCTTGAAGTTCATGCCACTGGAAGTCTGGATAAATGAGATCCAGGCCATGAGGTTCATAATACCTGTCTTCAACCACACCGCGGTCAACGAAGAGACGGTCAAAACAGAATTCGGCCCGGGTTGAAGCGAACCTATCTTTATCATAAGCTTGCTTCTTCTGCTTCGATGAAGATGCTCCAGCAATCTTAGCTTGCTTCTTGGGAGCCATCACTGTAAAAAGAAACAAAGATGAATTGAAAGGAAATCAGTGCAAGAAGCAGAAGAATTCAACTGTATGATCAGGGGAAATGGGGTACCACATGCATAGCTAAAATTACAAAGTATGAAGTAGTTACATATGCTATGATTGCAAGAAGGACACGAGCATTTACAAGCCTACAAGGGACCAAAGGACAGAGGAAAAAGGGAGCAATCGAAGCAGGGAACGCTCGGGGCAGAGAAAAAATTTTCTGGAAAAATTCTTCGAACTCGCTGTAGCGAGTTGATGCTTGCTATAGCGAGCACGAACAAAATTGAGCAAAATGCGATTATACACGGAATAAAGCCAACTAAAAGTAATCCCCTGCACAGAAATGGACAACCAGCACAGCACATGCATTTAAAACGAATAACTAACCCTAAACTACACAAATTAAAAAGGACGAGTCCGTCAGCCTTAGGTTCGCAAAAAAGCCTAGATTCACCATGATTCAGGAGAAAAAAATTAAAAACAGACTTACCTGATGCAAGAAAAATAGATTGCGAGGGGAATGGGAGCGTTAATTTTAGGAAATTTGGTGGAAGGACGAGATTGCAGGGAGGAGGGTTCAGAGGCGCTATAGCGAGAATGAATATGGATGTGGTTTCAGCGATGGAATGAACTATTATGATTCAGACATTAGCGACCTCGCTATTGCCCAGCAATAGCGAGATACTTTCTGGAAAAAGTATGAGCAGGGCTGCTGTCTTCGCAACAGCGAAAGGAATGCTTCGCTATGGCGAGAAGACTTGTGAAAAATTTAGACGCTGAAACGCATCGCTATAGCGAGGCTATAGCGAGGATCTCTCTGGTTTTAGTATGTGGCTCAGAGTATGCTGCAGTCGCTATAGCGAATGGAGTAATTCGCAATAGCGAAAAGACTTAAAATTTTTCTGAACAGGTCACTCGCTATAGCGTAGCTACAGCGACATACTCTCTGGACCTTGTACCACATTGGCTGCAGAGATCTCGCCATGGCGAAGGGGTTGTCTCGCTATAGCGAGGACACTTAGGATTGTTCATGGGGCTCGCTACAGCCTGGCCATGGCGAGGGACTCTCTGGTTACTATACCTGAAGAAAAATAAGCAGTCTCGCTGTAGCGAGATGGTCCTCTCGCTATAGCGAATTTTAATTTAATTTTTTTTTTAAACTGAATATGCAAATAAGCATTCTATAACCCTATATGATTTACCTCTCATTGAACTCATTTTACTCAAATCATAACCAACAAGGTTGATCAACATGACTAGAATAAAAATGCACAATGCAAAGTAAAGTTAGAAACTCCCTGAAAACCATGTTGGACGACGGTCTTTTCTACGAAACACCTAGTTCCCAGTATCCAGCATTCCAGTACTCCACCTAACCTATAAAACACACAAAAACACCAAAATTAAAACAAAACGCAAGAACGGTAAATTAAAATAAAAACAAGAGAAGAAAACTTGGGTTGCCTCCCAAGGAGCGCTTGGTTTATAGTCCTCAGCCGGACTTTGTCAGCCGATTAAGGAGGCTGGGCCAAGGTGTGGATGGTAGTTTACCGGTCTATGTTGCCACCCAGATAATGCTTAAGCCTTTGACCATTGACTTTAAACTGATCACCTGATTTCTCATCCTGAACTTCAATGGCTCCATAAGATGTCACAGCAATTACCTTGAACGGGCCAGACCATCTTGATCGCAACTTACCTGGAAACAACTTTAAACGAGAGTTATATAGTAACACATGGTCTCCAGGTGTAAATGTCCTTGGTAAGATGTGTCTATCATGAACTCTTTTAGTTCTTTCTTTGTAAATTCTAGAGTTTTCAAAGGCTTGCAATCTAAACTCATCCAATTCATTAAGCTGCAGTAATCTTTTTTCGCTCACTTTAGCCATATCATAGTTTAGTTTCTTAACAGCCTAAAAGGCTTTATGCTCTAGCTTAATGGGCAGATGACAAGCTTTGCCAAAAACCAATTGGTATGGAGACATACCTATTGGAGATTTAAAAGCCGTTCTGTATGTCCATAAAGCATCATCGAGCTTATCTGCCCAATCTTTTCTGGTGGGATTTACAGTCTTTTCCAAAATCCTTTTTATTTCTCTGTTAGAAACTTCACATAAGCCGTTGGTTTGAGGATGATAAGCCAATGCCATTCTATGGGTGACTCCATATTTTTCAAGTAAACCCTTAAACAATCTATTGTTAAAGTGAGTCCCTCCATCACTAATGATTGCCCTAGGTGTGCCAAATCGAGTAAAAATGTTCTTTTTAACAAATTACACCACCATATTGGCATCATTAGATTGGCAAGCTACAGCCTCAATCCATTTGCTCACATATTCAACTGCAACTAAAATGTATTGATGAGTTCTAGATGAAGCAAATGGTCCCATGAAATTAATGCCCCACACATCAAATAATTCTACCTCAAAAATACCTGATTGGGGCATTTCATGCCTCTTTGAAATGTTACCTGTTCGCTGACATGCATCACAATGACTGACAAACAAATAAGCATTTTTAAACAGTGAGGGCCAATAAAACCCAGATTGCAACACTTTGTAAGCAGTGCGTTGGCCGCTAAAATGACCACCATACGGAGCAGAATGACAAGCATGAAGAATATCATTCTGTTCAGTTTGAGGCACACATTTTCGCAAAATTTGGTTAGCACATTTCCTATACAAAAATGGTTCATCCCACACAAACCATTTCACATCATGGAAAAACTTTTTTTTTTGATAAAAATTTAATTCATCAGGCACAATGCCACTGACCAGGTAATTGGCATAATCAGCATATCAGGGCACAGATATACAATTTACAGCAAATATAGATTCATCAGGAAAGCTCTCATTAATCAAGAGGTTATCCGCACAATCAGAGTCATTCATAAGCCTAGATAAATGATCAGCTACTTGATTTTCAGTTCCTTTCCTATCAGCAATTTGCACATCAAATTCTTGCAATAGTAAAACCCATCTAATTAGCCTAGGTTTAGATTCTTTCTTACATAAGAGATATCTAATAGCAGCATGATCAGTATGAACTATGACTTTAGTACCCATCAGATAGACTCTAAATTTCTCAAAAGCAAAAACAACAGCAAGCATTTCTTTTTCAGTAGTTGAGTAATTTACCTGTGCTCCAGCTAAGGTTTTGCTTGCATAGTAAATAGGATGAAAAGTCTTACCATGTCTCTGACCAAGCACAGCTCCAACCGCATAATCGCTCGCGTCACACATAACCTCAAAGGGTAGTGACCAATCAGGGGCCACTATAATTGGTGCGGTGATGAGTCTCTGCTTGAGTTCTTCAAAAGCTTTCAAACAACTTGCATCTAACTTGAAAGGAGTATCCTTTTCAAGCAATTGAGAAAGAGGCTTTGCTATTTGTGAAAAATCTTTGATGAATCGTTGATAGAACCCAGCATGCCCCAAGAAGCTTCTAATAGCCTTCACATTAGTGGGCGGTGGTAGTTGCTCAATTACTGAAACTTTAGCCCGATCCACTTCCAACCCTCTTTTAGACACTTTATGCCCAAGTACTATTCCTTCACAAACAATGTAGTGGCATTTTTCCCAATTTAAGACTAAATTAGTGTCTTCACACCTTTGCAAGACTCATGTCAAATTAGCTAGACACTCTTCAAATGTGATGCCAAATACTGAGAAATCATCCATGAAGACTTCTATAATATGCTCAATCATGTCAGAAAAAATTGACATTATACATCTTTGAAAGGTGGCAGGGGCGTTACATAGTCCAAACGGCATGCGTCTGAATGCAAAAGTCCCATATGGACATGTGAAAGTGGTCTTTTCTTGATCCTCTGGGGCAATAGCAATCTGATTGTATCCAAAATAGCCATCCAAGAAACAGAAGAATTCTTTTCCTGCTAATCTGTCTAACATCTGATCGATGAATGGAAGCGGGAAATGATCCTTTCTTGTGGCTGTATTTAACTTCCTGTAATCCATACAAACTCTCCAGCCTGTGACTGTTCTTGTGGCAATCATTTCATTCTTCTCATTATGCACCACTGTCATACCTCCTTTCTTAGGGACACACTGCACCGAACTCACCCAGTCACTATCTGAAATGGGGTAAATAATTCCAGCGTCAAGCCACTTAATGATCTCTTTCTTGACCACTTCTTTCATTATCGGATTTAATCTTCTTTGATTTTCCACTGATTTCTTGTGGTCATCTTCTAAGAGAATCTTGTGCATACAGATGGCTGGACTTATTCCCTTTATATCTACTATGGTCCATCCAATTGCTCTTTTGTGCTCTTTTAACACCTTTAACAACTGCTTCTCTTGGGAGGATGTTAATGCAGATGAGATTATGACTGGTAAAGTTTCTCCATCCCCCAAATAGGCATATTTTAGATGTGGTGGAAGAGGTTTCAGTTCTAACAATGGAGGCTGCTCGATGGAGGGTGGTAGAGCATGGGTTTTTCGTGAAGTCAGCTCCAGTGATTCAAAATGCCCATTCTGCTTAGCCATAGGCCTAAATGCATTAAGCTTGTGCTCAACTTCTACTCTCTTTAATTCCTCTATATTAGACTTACCAACAAGTACTACTTCAAGAGGATCGGTGAAAGCATAAGAGTTTAATTCTTCTTGAATAATCTCTTCAACAATAGACACTCGTGAGCATTCTTCAACACTGCCCAGATGCTTTATGGCTTTCTCCACACTGAAAGTGACTTGCTCATCTCCCAATCGCATTATTATCTCCCCTTTTTCCACATCCACAAGTGCTCTGCCGGTAGCTAGAAATGGTCTCCCCACTATCAGTGGGATGTCTCTATCCTCTTCAATATCAAGAACAATAAAATCAGCAGGATAGATGCACTGCCCAACCTTCACTAACACATCTTCGATGATTCCATGTGGATAGGAGAGACTTCTATCGGCTAGCTGCAAGGTGACTGTTGTTGGATTAGCTTCTCCCATCTGTAGCTTTCGAAAAATAGATAAGGGCATAAGGTTCACAGCAGATCCCAAATCACAGAGTGCTCGACCTTCAAATTTATCCCCAATCATGCAGGGGATTGAAAATGAGCCGGGGTCCTTGCACTTGGTAGGTAGATTGGATTTCAGGATGTTTGTAGTCTCCTTTGTCAAAGCCACTGTTGCAAATTCAATAAATCGCTTCTTCTTGCTAAGCATGTCCTTAAGGAACTTAGCATATTTAGGCATTTGCTCCAAGGCTTCAGAGAAAGGGATATTGATGTGAAGTTGTTTAAACATGCTCAAGAACTTCTTATACTGATCATCAAGGACTTTCTTCTGCAATCTCTGTGGGAATGGAGGCAGTGGTACCACTTTAGGATGTAGAACTATCTTTTCTTCTGATTTTTCCACTTTAGACTCTCCTTCCTTGTCCCCTTCTTTGTTGCTCAAACTGGTAGCCTTTTTCTCTTTCTTCTGTTGAAACCCTTCACTTTCTATCTGAATATTGCCTGATGGACCCTTAGGATTCATCTCAGTTGGTTCCTCCACTTGAACTTGTATTTCAAGAAGTTCTTTACCACCTCTCAAGGTGATAGCTTTGCATTCTTCCTTACCCTCTCTTCTTGGATTGGGAATTGTATCGCTTGGCAAACCTCTTTGGTGCAGTGTATTCACAGCCAAAGCTAATTGCCCCATCTGTACCTCAATGTTCTTAAGGGAAGAATCAATTCTTGCATTGATGCCGGCTTGCTCTTCATTATTTTTTATCTGAGTGGTCATGAACTTTGCCAGCACATCTTCTAGATTCGTTTTGGGCTCTTGAATAGGTACATTCTGCCTTGTTACTTGAGAGAACCCAGGAGGTTGATTTGGCCTAACTCCAGAAGATGATGGTTGATTAAGAGATGAACCATTCTTCTAAGAGAAATTCGGATGGTTTCGCCATGCAGGATTGTACGTGTTCGAGTATGGATTCTGATTCTTTGGAAAATTTTCCACATAGTTAACTGATTCTGGTAATGCAAAGGGGCAATGTTCAGTTGAGTGCAGATCTCCACAATTCTCACAGGCAGTTGGAGTCACTTGGGTAGAACAAACATTTAATTGTTGACTTCGTTGCACTTGAGATTCTAACATATCAAACCTTTTGTTCAGGGCAGAGAGGATAGTTGCTAGTGGTACAGATGAATCTTCTTGAGTGCTAGCAACATTAGTAGTAACCCTTCTATCACCTCCTCTTTGCACATAACTCTCAGATAGTGTATCCAAAGCCAGAATAACATCATCTACCGGCATGTCATCCCAACGCCCATTTAAGATAGCGTCCAACATAATGTCTGTTTGTGGAGTCAAGAGTGTGCAGAAATTCTGAACAATGGCACAGTTATCCATTCCATGACTCGGGCATTGGCGGAGTAAATTTTTGTATCTCTGCCAAGCAGCATATAAATGCTCATCTGAAACTTGCTTGAAATTGATAAGCTCACGACGGGCATCTGCTATTTTGTTATTTGGAATGAAACGAGTTCTGAACCTTGCCTCTAGCTTGTCCCAAGTGTCTATTGAACCCTCTGGTAAATTTAACAACCATTCCTTAGCCTTTCCTTGCAGAGAGAGTGGGAATAGTCTCAGTCTTAGCACATCCCTTAGCACCCCATTCTGTTTGAAAGAATCACAGACTCCCAAAAATGATAGAATGTGGCAGTTGGGATCTTCATCAGACCTTTCACCAGTAAACTGTCCATTGAGCTGCAGCATGGAGATCATCACAGGTTTTAGCTCAAAATTAGCCGCTTGAAAATCCGGGACCACAATGCTCGGTTGAGTGGTTCTCATAGTTCTTCCCACAAAGTCTTTGATAGTACGATTCTGATTATCTTCGTTTGCCATATCCGTGGTAAGAACAGTTATCTCACTCTCTGCTTGAGTTAGTGTAGACCCTTCAGCCAAAATGTCCGTTAAACTCCTTGTCTTTCTAGGTGTTCTGTTAGATTTGGATTTAGGTGGCATAAACTATGTACCTGTGAAAACAAAGGAGTGCAAATCAAGAATCTTACTAAGCCAAGAAAATCAAGAGGTAATCACAAAGAAAGTAATAATTGAATAGCTAACAACTGAAGCGTAAATAACAAAGAAAAAGTAAAATAAAAAAAATGTTTAAGCTAAAACTACTCAAAGTTCTCTAATTCTCTTCACCAATTGCCTTAATTCCCCGGCAACGGCGCCAAAAACTTGATGCTCACTAAATTATGACACCGCAAGTGTACGGGTCACAAATGTAGTACGTGATGAATCAAGGTCGTTCCCTCAGAGAATCAATACAATTGGCAATTAGGCATTAGAGTTCTCATGTTCATTTTAGTTAAACAATCAAATTGTAGATGGATTTATGAGAATGATGCAAAGACAAATAATAAACGATAGTTGTATTGGAATTATGCAATCAGAAACACCTTAGGAATTTTAATCCCCTTTTTATCAAATGGCAATTATTTCCCTTTTAATTAAACAGCTTAAAGCAAATTGTAGAGTCAAGGTTAAAGTAGGTGCAATTGTCTTTCGATCCAACTGAACCCTTATATCCACTCACTCTTGATGTCTTAAGGAGAGGTTAATACTTGATTAAGTGCAGACCTTCTTTCGACTACCTAGGGCCCTTGAGAATATTTCTATCTCAAGTGCAAATCAGATTATATCTAATCCTAAGTTGTTTAACCAATGGTCTATAAGCAAATTCCTTCCATCAAAGGTTAATTACTCAATCCACAATCAAACTAAAGGAGGCCACTCAATAGAATGAAATATATTTCAGATTAAACAATACAATTCTCAATAAACTGCAGAATCAACAAGGGAAAATAATCTCTACAGATAAAAGGTTCATAAAATCCCTAAGGATTACAAAATCTAGCCGCTCATGGCTTGAAATCCACAAACAAGTTCAGCACACATGTTTAATATCATTAACTAAGAGGGTAGATGGAGTAGAAACACCTAATCGGAAGAGAAATCAATAGAACTGACGAATTCCCGATCAAATTAAAGCTTCTCCCACACCCTTGATGCCTTTTCTCCTCCCTTAGTCGGCCAGAACTTTTTCTATATGCTGAATGACCCAAACCCTAGGCTCTCCTCGACTTTTCTAGCTTGCTAAATTAAACTGTGCGTTTCAGGGTCCGCTCTCGCTATGGCGAGGAGTGCTTCTCGCTATAGCGAGCTCTCTTAGAGTTCCCAGATTTCTTCTTTTCTCGCTACTGCTACGCTATAGCGAGCTTCTCCCTGAAATTTGTATGCTTAGCGATTTCGCTGTGGCGAAGTACCTCACTCGCTATAGCGAAAGTGTGTTCTCGCCATAGCCAGTTGGATCTTCGCTGTAGCGAGAATGTTTGATCCACTTGTACTTTCTCACTTCTCAGCTTCCTTCTCTTTTCTCAATTCTTTCTTTCTTCTTTTATCTTTCCTGAAATTGAAATCAATCAAAAAGTGAGGCTCAAACTGCTAAAGATAACACAATAAAATACTTTCTTTATTTTATTTGATTCAATTCATTTTAACTCTATTAATCAAGAAGAAAGCATTTGACTCCCTAATTTTTATCTTAAATATAATCCTTTTTATATCATAAATTAGGGAGTTATCATATTCTTAAGAGGTTCTTAGACTCAACCCTTACTCTTGGGAGTCAACCTTACTTTTGGGAGACTCTTGACTTTGTCTCAACCAACTTTAGGGTTTTTAGCTCATCCTCACCATGGCTAAAGGGTTGTTGGCTTTTCTATACTCAAGAAAATCAAAGCAATCATATAAAACATCATTGAGTTCTTAAGTCATGATCATGCTAGCATACTTTTCATGGTTCAAAACATACATACACATAAGCAAGACAAAGTAAGCACACATCTATGCATGAGAGAAGGTGGAGAGAGCTACCTTAGTGGCTATTCACAAACCTTCCCTTTCAATTTGTCTCCTCCCTTGTTGGTTTCACAATCACCTCTAGATGGGAGTACTTCTCTTGAGCCTAACCACACAAGAAGCATGGAATTATTCTCTTAACACTTTATTCATAAAGCTAGGGATTTTTTTCTAACAACCCTACTAAGCATATAAAGCTAGGGGTTCTTTCTCTCACTATAATCCCACTAACTCTCCTTCCTCTTTCAAGCTCTTAAGAAGGGAAAGCAAGGAAGAGAGGGCTACATGACTTCTAACCTCCCTTAAGAGTAGTTTTCCACTCTCCCTCGTCTAAACCAAGCTCAAAACCTAACTACTTCAAGAATCAAAACCATAGGAAGAGATGGCAATAAGAGAAGAACAATATTCTAAGAAGAGAAACCATGTAAATCTTACCTTTCTTTTGTTCTTCCTTCTTCCTCTAGGTTTCTCTCTCTCTCTTCCGCCCTTTTCTCTGTCTTAGAGGGAGCTTAAGTCGGTTGGGAGGCTTTAAAGAGTTAAATTCTCTTTTTTCACGCTTTTCCAGACTAACCCTCGCTATAGCGAGTCATAACCCTCGCTACGGCGAGCTCGTGTTAGTCCCAAACCCCTGCCTTCGCTACAGCGCGCGCTACGGCGAGCAATACCCTGATTTTTGTATGGAGTGCCCGTACTCGCTATAGCTAGAAGGCACTCTCTCTATAGCTAGACCATTTCTCGCTATAGCGAACAGGTACATTCGTTTTAGCTAGGCTTTAGCTAGCTGACTTAGAAAATTTTTAGCCATTTGAAAATTTTCAGCTTTTCTTTTCTTTTTTCTTTTTCCTTTCTTTTCTTCTTTCTTTCTTTTTTTTTCTGGTTGTTACAGGTAGCCACTCATTCCATTTGTTATCGTCGTTCATTGTCATCATTGAAGGCAAGTGTGCTTTTAATTTTTATTTTTAACTACTTCATTCCATAATGTTAACCATTGCTCATATTTTTTCTTTGTTAGTGCAAAATTTTTACTTTTTGATTTATTACATTCAACATCTTTCAAATTTTTATTAATCGTTTGATTTATATTTTAATTATATTATTGCAAGTTGCATTTTGATAGTTCATAAAAAAAGTTCTATTCAATTAAGTTGTTTCTATTACTACCATTAAGTTTTTGGTATTTTAGTTGTTGGATTGTGTATATTTTTCTACAAGAACATGATGCCAAAATGAGCTTGTATTTTATTGCATGTTTTATTTAATGCTACACAAGTAATAAAATTTTGTTTCTTATTAATGAGTATATTTTACACACTTAAATAGATATAATTTTAAGATTTTGATTAATATAAATTTTAGATAGTATATGGATAATAAACTAATTCTATATATATCTCTTTTCATAGTTAGTAAGAAAAAATAAAGGGAATTCCGTTACATAACTTATTCATATTATCTTTTTAATATTTATGTAGAAAGAAGATAAAGATAAAAACGCGGTAAAAAATGCTTATCCATATTCTCTTTTGAGATTTTAAAAAGAAGATAAAAATAGAGACACAATAAAGAAGGCTTATAAAAGGAAAGGTTAAGCGTACACAAAGAACAACTTAGATTCAAAATCTATTCTTATTCATCTCTTCCTATATATTCTCCTTATTTTCTTTTTACCTCTTTACAAATCTAATTTTTTATATTCCTAGTCAAGGTTATTGAGGGTCTGACTTAATGAATAATTTGTGAGAGTCTTGATTTATTTTTTTTTCTCTTCTTGAGTATTGAAATATTTTTTATTTTTATGAAATTATTATTCAATTAATTTAAATTGGTACCTTATTTTAGCTAATTACTGTTATTTGAATTTGTGAATCCGTACTTGTTCATTAAATTCAGTAGAGTAGTAATTTAATACCTTTGATAAGCCAAAATTATCTTTGTGTATTGATAAAAATATTTCTTCTATTTTAAACGTGGGAGCATATATATTATTGAATGGTGATTGATGACTTTTTTTGTTCTTAACGCTGTTTATAATTTAAATTTTGAGAGCTTATTTGTGATTAATTAATAAATAAGGTTTAATTAAAAAACTTGTTCCCTTTAAACACCCTTAAGGAAGAGTAAAACATCAAAATTAATTGATATTTATAATCAATCTATTTTAGAAGAGAAATTATTTATATTTCTTTTTTAGTTTTCGATAATCAAATTGGTTGAGTTATACCTAAAATAAACCTTGGTTGGGAGTTGTTAGCATTGAATTCTTTCTAAAAATATTTTTTAAATTTATTTATTACTATTAAAAAGAAAAATCTCCCTTATTTCCTTTCTTCTATATTTTAATTTTGAATTAAATAATTTAGTTAATCCTTGTGAAATACGACCCTACTCACTCTATCTACAATAAAAATTATTTTGAAAGTAGAAAATTATTTTTGGTGGTTTCAACACCCATCAAAATTTGGCACTATTGCTGGGGACTAATGTCATTGTTTAATCTAATTTATTTTATGCCTCATTCTTCTTGTATAGATGAATTAATATTTGATTTTGAGATAAAGAAGACAACTTGAAGGTTAAGAAAGGAGTAGAAAATTCAGTTGCAGATAATTTGAATCGACTGGTACTCAATGAGGAGCCTAAGATGCATTCCCAGATGAGCATCTCTTTGAGGTTACAAATTCAACACCCTCATATGTTAATATAGTAAATTATTTTGTTACTAGAGTAGTCTCCAATGATTTAACTAAGGCATAAAAGGATAAAATTAAAAGTGAGTCTAAATATTATGTATGGGATAACCTATATTTATGAAAAATATTGTTTTGACCAAATAATTCACAGGTGTGTTTATGAAACTGAAATTCCATTAATTCTAGAATTTTGTCATTTATATGCATATGGTGGACATTTTGACCCAAAAAGAACAGCACATAAAATCTTAGAATGTGGATTATATTGGCTAAATTTGTTTTGTGACTTATATTTGTTTTGTAAAGCATGTGATAATTGCCAAAGGAGTGGAAGTTTAGGCCATAAAGATCAAATGTCATTGAACTCAATTTTAATATGTGAAATTTTTTATGTATGGGAAATCAATTTTATGGGACTTTTTTCATCTTTTTTGGTGATTCTTATATTCTTGTAGTTATTGACTATGTTTCAAAATGAGTGGAAGCAAAAATCACCAACTCTAATGATGCTAAAACTATTGTTAGTTTTGTCAGGAGTCATATTTTTACCAAGTACAGAGTACCCAAAGCAATCATTAGTGACCTAGGTACTCACTTTTGCAACCATGTAGTTGAAAGTTTATTGAAAAAAATATAATGTGACTCACAGAATTTCTATAGCCTACTATCCACAAACAAGTAGTCAAGCGGAGGTGTCCAACAAAGAGATTAAATTGATTCTTGAAAAGACGGTCAACCCAAACAAGAAAGATTGTAGCACTTGATTAGATAATGCTCTTTGGCCGTATATAACTATATATAAAACTTCTATCGATATGTCTTTATATCACCTAATTTTTGGTAAACCCTACCACTTCCCTGTAGAATTGGAGCATAAGACCTATTGGGCTATTAAATAGTGCAATATGAACATGGATGAGGTAGGTGCACATAGGAAGTTACAGTTGCAAGAACTTGATGAGATAAGAAATAAGGCCTATGAAAATTCTAGAATATATAGAGAGAAAACCAAGCTCTATCATGATAAACATATTTCTAGAAAGAATTTTGAAATTAGTCAAAAAGTTCTCTTATTTCATTATAAACTTAAACTCTTTTCTAGAAAATTAAAGTCTCGTTGGGTTAGACCATTTGTTGTCACTAAAGTGTTTTCTTATGGTGCAGTTGAAATTTGTAGTCTTTGCACTAATAAAATATTTAAGCTTAATGGACATCGTCTAAAACCTTACCATGAAGGATTTTAGGTGAGCAACTTAAAAGCAATTGAGTTGCAACTCCCAATTTATGAAAATTGAGTAATGAGGCATTCTGTCTTGCCATAGACATTAAATAGAGGCGCTTATAGGAGGCAACTCACTATTAATAAAAAAAATTAGTTGTTTTAGTTTTATTTTATTTTCTGTTTTATTTAATAAGTCTACCACATTCAAGTAATGCCTCTCCTCTTTATTTATTTTGTTGTCCCCTTTATTTTGATTAAGAGTTACTACTCTTCCCTTCTAGACTTGTTATAAGTAAGCTATAGGAAGCTCTAAGGATATCTAACTATAATAAGGCCATCAATAAATCAGGGGAGTCTCAGTTCCTTCTTATCTTTACCTTTATATATGACTACAACATTGAGGACAGTATTGATTTTAAGTATGAGGGAAGGGTTTAGTTGATTTTTATAGTCCATAAATCGTTGGGTTAGACCATTTGTTGTCACTAAAGTGTTTTTTCATTGTGCAATTGAAATTCATAGTCTTCGCACTAATAAAATATTTAAGGTTAATGGACATTGTCTAAAACCTTACTATGAAGGATTTCAGGCGGGCAACTTAAAAGTAATTAAGTTACAACTCCCAATTTATGGAAATTGAGTAATGAGGTGTAACAACCAGAAAAAAGAAAGAAGAAGAAGAAAAGAAAAAGAAAAAAAACAAAAAAAAAGAGCTGAAAATTTTTGAAGAGTTGAAAATTTTCTAAGTCTGCTAGCTACAGCCTAACTATAAGCTATAGCGAATGTACCTGTTCATTATAGCGATAAATGGTCTAGCTATAGCGAGAGTGCCTTCTAACTATAGCGAAAATGCTTCTAGCTATAGTGAGTGCGGGCACCCCATACAAAAACCAGGGCGTTGCTCACCGTAGCGCATGCTATAGCGAATGCAGGGGTCTGGGACTAATACGAGCTCGCCGTAGTGAGGGTTATGCCTCGCTATAGCGAGGGTTAGTCTGAAAAAGCGTGAAAAAAAAGAATTTGACTTTTTAAAGCCTCCCAACCCCTCTTTTCTTCTTTTAACTGACTCAAGCTCCCTTTAAGACAGAGAAAATGGCGGAGAAGAGAGAGAGAAACCTAGAGGAGGAAGGAAGAACAAGAAAAAGATAAGATTTACATGACTTTCCTCTTAGAAATATTGTTTTTCTCTCTTTGCCCTCTCTTCCTATAGTTTTGGTGGTTAAAGTAGCTATGTTTTGGGCTTGGTTCAGAAGAGGGAAAGTGGAAAACCACTCTTGAGGGAGGTTAGAATTCATGTAGCTTCACCTCCTTGCTTTCCTTTCTTGAGAGCTTGAGAGAGGAAAGATAGTTGATGAACTTCTAGAGAGAGAAAGAATCCCTAGTTTCTTATATACTTGGTAGGGTTTGCTATAGAGAAACTTCTAGCTTGGTGAATAAGTGTTGAGCTATGAGAAAGTAATTTCATGCTTTTGTGTACCTAGGCTCAAGAGAAGCACTCTCATCTAGTGGTGATTGTGAAACCCACAAGGAAGGAGACAAATTGAAAGGGAAAGCTTGTGATTAGCCAATAAGGTAGCTCTCTCCACCTTCTTTCATGCATAGATGTGTGCTTACATTGTCTTGTATGTGTGTATGTATGTTTTACACCATGAAAAGTATGAATTTCAATGATGTTTTATGTGATTATTTTGCTTTGCTTAAGTGTGGAAAAGCCAACAACCCCCTAGCCATGGTGAGGATGAGCCAAGAACCCTAAAGTTAGTTGAGACAAAGTAAAGAGTCTCCCAAAAGTGAGGTAGACTCCCAATAGTAAGGTTGAGTCTAAGGACCTCTTAAAGAATGGGTGAGACAAGTCTAAAATCCACAAGTGAATGGGTGAGGTTAATCCACTTGCTTGGCAAGCTTTTATATGTTATGTATAGCCTACTCAAATGTTGAAAATACTTTTCTTATGATTTCATATGCTAAAATGTCCATGCATATATTTGTGAGACTTGTTTGCATGCTTTGTATATGATTGAATGAAAGATGAGCTATTGAGATTTTTTGAATCTCACTCCTCCTTTCCACCATCCTAACATGCTAGGTGGACCAAGTGAGATAAGAGATGGGAGCCACCAAGCTTGAAGCTAGAAGATTGGCAAAGGAGGTGTGAATTAGTCATGTTGTCACTATTTTGTAGTTAAGCTAAAAGATATACTCTAATGATGTATATGATGTAGCAAGTATAAATACTTGTAAATGAATGTATTTATCATATATATATGAGAATTAGAACCATGTTAAAGGATGTAGCAAGTTTTCGGTATGAATAGTAAGATCTTAGCCTATGTACATGGTGTATGTGTTGGTGTGAGAGAGTGAGTTTTGCAAATCTGGGTTGTTAGACATTTGAGCCAAGTTTGATATCCTGTGTTGATGCTTTCTCACGAGCTCATAGAGCCTTAGAAGTAGATGAAGCTAAATTGCACCCTTGGAGCCCTCTTTAGCAAGAGAAAATAGTCACTGTGCCTCATGACGTTCAATTCTGACCAAAAGACCTCTTCTTGCCTTGAAATTTGGCATGTGACTAGATCTTGTCTAGAGCTTTTTGGGAAGCTAAAGACCAGGTCATTTGGAGGTCTTTGGAATTTTCTATGATTTTTCAAAATTGGTATCAGAAATTCGAATTCATATCAGCACTGTTCATTTGGCCAGTTGTGGAATTATGTCATCTGAGTGGTAAACGTGGTCCAATGACTACAAAATTTTATAGGAAGAAACTAGACAGCCACAGTGACTTGTAGCAACTGGAAGCACCTCAATTGGAGGTCTAGAGAGGAAGATATACATTTTCAAAGTTTCTGCCCAGTATTAGTCATCTTGCCTGACCCGAGGTACTGTTCCATCGATTTCTGAGAGTTTGGCTTGATGAACTGATCTGGAGACATTTTTTCTCTCTATTTAACATTAACATATTTCCATAGTAGTATCATTTACATGCATTGGATTTTTTTGAAATTAGTTAGACATTTTTTAATTTCATATCAGTAAACTGTGACAGTATCAGGACCACTCCGACCTCCAGATGATTTTACATGTCAAACGTCCTATGTGTGGGATGTTATGACTTGTACATATTTTTATCATGAAGTAGATGTCCTAATATTTCTAGAATGACCGAGATTACATGTTTTTGATTTTTCTGGATTTAGTTGTGATTTTCCAAACTTCGCCCAGAAATGAGGCCAAGTATGGCCGAAAATGAATATACATGTCTCATATCCCTTTTTGATTTCCATGGGTTTAAAACATTTTTTTGGGATTGAAATGAGTTGTAATGGTGCAATTAAATATGAGGATGTATAAAATGAGTTCACACGGTCTATGTGACACTGAAACGAATTTTTAACCATACATGATGTCATGTGAGAAAGTGCAGGAACCCAATGAGGAAGATCTCCCTTTATTCTTCCCATATCTCATATGAGCATGTAAGGCATGATGGGTACGAGCTAGAAATGATGGTGTTACATGAGGCATTCTATCTTGCCATAGATATTAAATAAAGGTGCTTATGAGAGGTAACTCACTATTTAAAAAAAAGTAAAAAAAAAAAAGCAGTTTTAGCTTTATCTTATTGTCTTTTTATTTAATAACTCCACGACATTCTAAGTAATGTCTCTCCTCTTTATTTATTTAGTTGTCCCCTTTATTTTGATTAAGTTTTACTATTCTTCCCTTTTAGACTTGTTATAGGTAAGCTATAGGAAGCTCTAAGGATATCTAACTACAACAAAGCCGTTTATAAATCAGGGGAGTCTTAGCTCATTCTCCTATTTACCTTTATATATGACTACAACATTGAGGACAATGTTGATTTTAAGTGTGGGGGAGGGGTTTAGTTGATTTGTATAGTTATAACTATTACTCATTTTGGTAACTATACTGAGTTAGAAAGAATTTTAATGATTTTTGAAAAGAAAATTTTGGTTATTATTTCTTATTATCTCCTATTTTAATAAGTTTGTTGTTATTTATAAATTTTTAAGTTTTTAATTTTGAAATTAAGTGGTAAAGCAATTAACCCATAAAGTCATGAGTATAAATCAAGAACTTAATTTGAACATTATTGTCTGATTGTGTGCCATATGAATAAGTAGTTGAATAGGAAAGATAACTTATTATATATTTATCTTTAAATGTATATGTTTAAATCAATATTTGCATATTTAATACTATGAAGGTGAAGATATGATTTAGAGCACTCAAAAAAATAAAAAGTGGGCTAATTCCCACTCTGTTGGCTCAAACTGCATTTAGTAATTGGGGATATTCATAACCAATGTTGACACTCGCGTCAAATGATGCAGTTAAGGCCATGAGTGTGCAAAGCATCTTGGTACAACGGGTTATGTGAACTTGAGTAATCGGACCTTTGTGTCACCAATATGAAGGTTTGCATCAAAAGAGTCTATAACAGCCCAAGAAAGAGACTACAATTTTTTTTTCTTTTACCTCCATTTAGTAAAAAATAAAGAAAAAATTATAAGTGTGGGAGAGTTGAATTAAAGGACTCTACTGATCTCTATTGTGCAATTTGTGTGTATATATGATTGATTAGGGCATTGTAAATTTTTAGATAAATATTATAATTTTTAGTCATTTTACTCAACTAACTGTTTATATTGATCACATTTTAGACATGCACATAAACACACTAGAGTTACTTGATGATTATAAGTGATGAGTAGGTAATAGCTGAGCTGCAATTTTTCTTGATCGAATAACTCATCTATTTATTTATAACAACTTGTTATTAATAAAGAGCACAAAAAATAGTATTATGTCATTGATCTAAGTGATAAAATCTCTAACTCTAGTATAGTTTCTTGAGGACCAGCATTGATTTAAGTGTAGGAAAATTTGATGAGTATATTTTGCACATTTAAATAAATATAATTTTGAAATTTTAAATAATATAAATTTTAGATATTATAGGGATAATAAGGTAATTCTATATGTATTTCTTTTCATAGTTAGTTAGAGAAAATAAGGGAAATTCTATTACATAGCTTATCTATATTTCCTTTTGAGATTTAAAAAAAAAAAGATAGAGATGGAGACGCAGCAAAGAAGGCTTATAAAAGAAAAGGTTAAGGGTGCACAAAGAACAACTCATATTCAAGATCTATTCTTATTCCTATCTTCTCATATATTCTCTTTATTTTCTTTCTACCTCTTTACAAATCTAATTTTTAGATTTCTAGTCAAGGTTATTAAGGATTTGACTCAATGAATAATTGTGAGAGTATTGATTTATTTTTTTTTCTTTTTTTGAGTATTGAAATATTTTATATTTTATGACATTATTATTCAGTTAATTTAAATTGGTACCTTATTTTAAATAAATAATTACTGCTATCTGAATTTGTAAATCTGTACTTGTTCATTAACTTCAGTAAAGTAGCAATTCAATAACTTTGATAAACTAAAATTGTCTTTGTGTATTGATGAAAATATTTCTTCTATTTTAAACATGCGAGTATATGTATTATTAAATAGTAATTGGTAACTTTTTTGTTCTTAATGTTATTCATAATTTAAATTCTGAGAATTTATTTGTGATTAATTAATGAACAAGGTTTAATTAAAAAATTTGTTCCCTTTAAACATCCTTAAGAAAGAGCAAAACATTAGAACTAATTAATGTTTATTACTAATCTATTTTAAAATAAAAATTATTTATATTTCTTTTTGAGTTTTCGATGATCAAATTGGTTGAATTAGATCTAAAATAAATCTTGGTTGGGAGTTGTTTGCATTGAATTCTTTCTAAAAATATTTTCTAATTTTATTTATTACTATTAAAAAGAAAAATTTCTCTTATTTTCTTTCTTCTATATTTTAATTTTGCATTAAATAATTTGGCTAATTCCTATGGAATACAACCCTACTCACTCTATATACTATAAAAATTATTTTGAGAGTAGAAAATTATTTTTGGTGGCTTCGACACCTATCACTTATTGGATGATTTGGAAGTTTTCAACACAAGAAACGAACAATGCATTTTCTATATTTTACATGCCAAAGAAGTCTCACTTCAATTTCCATCATCAAACTATGCTAAATACAGTTTTAGATTATATGTAATCATATTCTTCAAATAAATAAATAAATTATAAAGGTGCAATTTTTTTTAAATTCATATTATATTTGTCTAAAGAAGTTGATAGTAAGTGTTTTTTGGAATTATGTTGACCATTATGTAAGGATGTTTGCTTTAAATTTTAATTATATTACTAGTATTGGTTCCCATCTCCTAAGTGGACCTGACATGTAATCATTGTTGTAAAAATGAAATCGGATCAGCCGGTTCGACCGGTTGATTGGGAACTGGTCTGTGGTCCAATCCAATTGACCCTCAGAATTGGTCTACTTAAGAACCAATCAAGAATCGATAAAAACTAAAAAAATTGGTTGGGTTACTAGTTGAATTGGTCTGTAATTTATTTAGCAAAATTAGCAATGTTGCAACTCGAACTCGGGTCCTCTTGGCATGTAAGCACGTCCCTACCATTGAGTTGAAATACATCTTCAATAATAATATGTAATATTTAATATAATATCTTTATTATGGTTTTATTTTAAAATATTTTATCATGGTTCTATTTTAAAATAGCAAAATGACCAATAGCTTATTCGAATCTTGATCATTAGCATGATGGACAATATATTTTTCATTGAACCATCATTATTGTCTTGTCTATAACTTAAAATTTTAATATAATAAATAAGAAATAAAATTCATATGTTTTTTAATAAAATTATGCAACATATATTTTAAACAAATTAAATATTAAATATTATGTTATGTATGATTTATTTTTATATACAATTAGTCATAACATATTTTAAAATTTATTAAAATTTATTTTTTATTATTTATTATCTTAAATTTTTAATATATAAAATAAAAAATATATATTTAATTATCACCGATTTGACTACGATTCAACCACAATTGAACCAATAAACTGTGAACCAACGACTTTATTGGTTCAATAACCAGTTCGGTTTTAAAAATATTTAATTATTTTTAAGATACTAGTGCAAATTTTTAGCGGGAACAACAACTTTTTATAATTTATATTTTTTATTTTAAAAATAATGGAGGATAATTATGTCAAATTTCTATTACTTCTAGCAAGGTACAAGTTCTCTTGAAACCATTATGATAATTGGACAAAGACAATGGTTGAGACGATTTCTTTGATTAAAGATCTTATTTGTTATGCTTTTGTCTATAAGGCAATTCCTTTTTAAATACAAAATAACTAAAGATCTTTTTTTAGTTTCAAAAATGGATAGGTCTTGGATTGCTAACCCTTAGAATATGTGTACATATTTAGGTGGGTTGAATGAATTTTTACACTTTGCATTTGCCAATTGGAATGTTGAAGGTAGAATAATATGCCTTTATCCTAAATGCCAATTTAAGAAATGGTATATTAGAAAAGATATGCATGACTATTTGATTCTTAAACCATTTCTATAAGAGTATACTTTTTGGGATAGATATAGTAAGAGACTTATACATAAATCTCTTGTACAGCCTTAGTCAAGGCCACAAATGAGAGAAAGGGTAGATTTGTAGGGATAAGTATATGTAAAACATGATTCGTGATGCATTTATTGTTTATAAAAACTAAAATGTGGATGAGGTTAAAGGTTTAGTTCCACCGTCAAACCAAAAGATAAATGATGATGTGATAAGGTTTTATGAGTTAATTAGAGATGGTTAATAAAATTTGTATGAAGGTTATAAAAAGTGCTCAAAATTGTGTATTTTGGTGAAGTTATATCACATTAAGTGTTTATGTCGAATAAGTGGTAAGGCTATGTCAATGATATCAGAGCTATTGGCTAATGCTTTTGAACATACTAATATTCCATCTTCTTTTTATGAGGCCAAGCAAACCATCAATAAATTGGGTCTCAACTACGTAAAATTGATACATGTCCAAATAATTACATGTGATATTAGGAGAATGATAAAAATAAAGATGTGTAAAAAGTGTAAAACATCTAGATGGTAACCAAAGATTAAGGGTGAAAAATGAATGAAAAGGCTACAAAAATACTTAAATATATTCTATGGAAGCCATTATTACAAAGACCATTTATGTCCTTTAAAACTACTAAGCACATGAGATGATATACTGTTGATAAGAATAATGATGGTATGATGAGGCATTCGAGGGACTTTGAGGATTAAAAGAGATTTGACATAGTGAATCCTCAGTTGGCTTCAGATCTTCTTAATTTATGTCTTAGTTTGGTCATTAATGGTTTTAATCCATTTAGCACTTTGACTACAAGTTACAATATATGCCCAGTAGTTTTTATGCCTTACAACCTTTCTCTTTAGATGTGTATATAATAGAGCTCATTCTTTCTTTCAATGATAATTCTAAGAAGGTGAGTACCAACGAATGATATGAATGTCTATTTATAATTGCTAATATAAGAGTTAATAGATTTATGGAATGTAAGAGTTAAAACTTTTGATTTTTATATTGGTGAAGTCTTTAATATGCATGTAGCTGTGATAGGGACCGTTAGCCTTTTTTAAGGGCATGGAACGTTATCTAGGTAAAACTTGCATATCGGGTTAGCTTATCTGTCTCATAACTTTGATTCAACTCCTTCATAACTTTCTCATAGTCAAAAGTGATATTTTATAGGGTATCGATATTTTTCTGAACCCAGGACATAAGTTTAAATTGGCTCGAGTTAGTATGATAGAAGGGAAAAAAAAAAAAGAAATTCTCTAGTGACATTAACTAGCTCAAAAATCTTTAGATAATTTGATAAGGTTGATATTGTATTTGGAATAAAGGTGGAAGTTGAAGGTCAAGTAAGAAGACTTCGAGAAGCTAGTAGTGTAAATGGTGACACTTTATAGCGGTGTAAGAGAGCATATTTTTTAAACATTCTTATTAGGCGAATCATTTGATATGCCACAGTCTTAATGCAATGCACATTGAGAAAAATTATATGACAATGTGTTATTCACTTTGCTAAATGAGTCTAGATGATTGAAAGACCATTTAAATGCATGAAAAGACTTACAAGAAATGGGTATTAAGTATGATCTTTGGCTAGATGATAGTGGTAGATTTTCCCTGGCATTATTTATATTGACAAATGTAAATAAGGATGACTTTAAAGAATACTATATGGTTATTCAAGTAACATTTCTAGATGCATTAATTTGAAACAATGTAAAATTAGAGGACTATAGAGTCATGACTCATATGGTCTTATAGAGCAGCTCTTACCTTTAGCCATGAGAAAGACACTCTTTGAGCAAGTGTCAACAATCTTGATTGACTTATACTCATTTTTCAAACAATCATGTAATAAAGTATTAGGCATAAATAAGCTTGATCAGCTTTATAATAGAGTTATTCTCACACTGTGTCATCTGGAGATGTTATTCTCACTTTCATTCTTTACATTTATAGTTCATTTAATTGTATGGTTAATTGAAAAAGCCAAACTTGGAAGTTTTATCCATTATTGATGGATGTACTTATAAAGAGGTAATTAATACTTCTTGAATTATTTATTGTCATTTCAAATCATTTTAATTTCAAACATGACGTCTAATGTAATGTGTTTAATAGATACTTAGGAAAGTTAAAGTCATATATTTGAAATAGGGCATAATCAGAGGGCTTAATAGTTAAAGGTTACCTGGCTAAATAGATTTTAACATTTTGCTTTAGGTTTTTAGATGGAGTAGAGATAATTTCCAATTGGCTTGGACGTGTAGATGATTAACCTAATATTGTTTTGTTTTACTATTTAAAGTATGTGCCTTAAGATGGTAATACCACCTATTTAAGCTCCCCTCCTAAGTTCCATTAAATTTTTGAGTGAGCATTATGCAACTAGAATTGGTGATCAATTTTCTAATTGTAAAGCATTTATAGGTGATGTTTAATGGTTTAATGAACACTAGAAGTTGTTTGGTCATTTAGTGGTTTAATGAACATTAGAAATTGCTATACTTTTTTGCTATGAGATACTAAATTGTTTTTCAAAACCAATAAACTGATTAGGAATTGGTCATTGGAAAATGTTAGTTGTTGGAAAATTAGCACATTGGTCATTTAGTTGTTAGTCTTCTTGAAAATTTTTTGGTTGGAAATTAACTTTGGTCTTCTTGTAATTGTTGTTACAAGTATACAAAAGAAAAAAGAAAAAAAAAGGAATAAAACAATAGTTTAACAGTTAAATAAAAAAATTATTTTGTAACAGTAGTTAAAACCACCACCTTTTATCTTAAAGGTCTAGCCAAGGTTAGACCATAGTTTAGCAATAATGTTTCCAACAATTAAATAAAATTGTGGTGAAAACTTACATGACAAATGTTTTGATGATGAATATGGAAACTGTTGCTAGAAGGTATTAAAAAACCATTATTAAAGCCACGGTTTTTGTAGTGTTGGTTGAGTACCTCTATGTTGCCCCTTCAATTTTAAATCAATGTTTAGGCATAATTTTGTAATTACTCTCAAATAATGGAGTTGTCTACATAACATTTTTGTCTTGTACCAAGCTATCACTTGGATTAACAATTTGAAATACAACTACTTATTCCTTTCTATCTTAATTTTGTGTCTCATAAGAAGATGTATACCTATCAATTGCTTTCTTACTAAGAAATTTATTCTTTAAAATATGTGTTTTATTTATTCAATTTTGGTTATATTTCCATCTTTGTTTTTACTAATGAAAATGGAATTCTTTGCTTATTTTGAGTATCTAATAAAAATATATTTCTTATCCTTTAAATCTAATTCTCATGCTTATGAAAGCATCATGGATATAAGTAGCCAATCCCATGGTTTTAGAATGCTTAAATCTCACTTACAATTTGCCCATAATTCATAAGGTCTAAAAGTAACTAACTCAAAAGGCACTTAGTTAAGTATGAAAGCATCGATTAACAACATGTTTTCCTTATTAAAAATAAGAATGCTTGAGCATTATCAACTTAACCATTTTGAGTAAAATCCTATTTCTTTTTTCAACAGCTGCAATTTACTATATAGTGTTAAGAATAATCAATTGTCTTATTATTTCTTTTTTTCTTTATAAAGCTCTTTGAACTAATCTAAGAAATATTTACGTCCATAATTAGTTCTTAATACTTTAATTTTGTTATTCATTTGATTCTCAACCATGTTTGTATAACATCTAAAGTACTCAAGCACTTCTAATTGCAATTGATTTCTAGTCCTAATTCCTTTTTCAAATGGCTTTTTAATTGCTTTAACTATTAGGCAATGTCTTATATTAACATTTCTAAACCAAGAATGGATCTTAACATCCCTTGTTATACTAGTCTACTCATTCTCTCTTTCCCTATAAAACCTCGTCTAGTGTGTTAACCATTCATATCCAAAGGTAAATTGGAAGCTAAGTATTAGGTAAAACAATCATATTTATAACTATGTCTAGCACAATAAAACCATCATACATGACACTAGAATTATAGATATTGTCTTATTTCAAATATCAATGGAATTGTCATGGAAAATCAATACTAAATCTTAATTTAAGATGAGAAATAATAAATGTTTAGTTCTATCGAATCTTTGGAATATAAAAACATTGTGTAAGATGAGGGTTTGTTCTCTATACAAAACTAATTTGCACGTTCAAATCCTTTTAGTTTTAAATCTTATATTATTTTTTACACAAAATCATTTGCTTCTAAAAAGCAACTAATAAGTATTCCATAAATGATTCTCAATCTTTAGCTATATGGTCTATGAGAGGCTCATTTTACTTAGTGCAATCATGAGCACAATGACCAATTCTTTGACAAATATAATACTTGACCTTAACCATGACCTTATCAAGCTTCTTTCTACTGCATTTACCTCTTTTCTTAAATTATTTCTTAACCTATTTGAAATGTTGGCCAAATTGTTTCTTCTTATGAAAGTTCTTGCTTTGCTTATGCTTAAACTTTTAAGTCCAAGCAATCATAGTCATATAGGCATGTCCAGAGGGTCTAACAGCTTCTAAGTGCTTATCCTCAAGCTATAAATGACAAGCAATGGCATGAAAAATAGTACTACTATCATTATATGTCAAATTCACTTTTATATATTCCTAACTGATAAGAAAAGATCTTATGACATCCTAAGGTTACTGTTCATTAATAAAGATATGACCAACTGAGTTTAATTCCTTAATTGTCAGCTTTGTCAATTTGGTTGTAGAAATACAACCAAACTTGTCCTCATGGACTATCTTCATGACTTGAGTAGTCAGACAAGTACTATTTCACCATGTGCAAAATCAAGTTTGGTTTCAAACTATAAAGCTTCACATCCTTTACTTTTATTTTCACTATCCACTTACTCTATTATGCTTTTACTTCTAATCTTTTTTAAAACTCCCATGGCCTCCGTTTGCATATCCAACTTTGTCATCAACATGCACCTCCCCTTCCACCACCTATCGTGCATAAACCTCCATAGGTGTTCAAAATTTTCGAGGTAGAATTTGCAAAGATGGTAAGCTTTAACAAGGGAAGGCTTATTAGTTCATCAGCTAGAGTTATGGATAACATCTTGTGTAGGCCTCCTAAACGATGAACCTCTATGTACTTTGGCGCTTTCATAGGTTTTACTTATCTAAACTTTGATTTCAAAACTCATAAGTATCTCTTCTATTTTTTGTGTTGCAAAAATAAGTCCTATATGGAGCCTTAACAAACTTCACCTCCTACTTCTTTTTTTCTTACTTGGAGCTATTCCTTAACAAAGAATGTCATCAAGACAAAAGGGATATGTTATATGTAACATTTGATTTTTTGTAAAAATACCGAAATGAATCAGTTTGAAAAGTAAACCCCCTGAAAATGAACGAGTTGAGGCCAAATGAAATTAGAATAAAATTTTAAATAATAAAAAAATAAGGATCTAAGATCTAAGATACCCTAAAACTAGAGTCAGAGTAGTTCACTAAAATCGCCAAAAGCATAATGGCATCTTTGTAAATATAAGCATTTTTTGGAAAACTCACATGAAGGCTTTTTCAATAGAAAAATTGAGTTGTCTGGGGTTCTCAAAGGCCCTAAAAGCTATAAGAACCCTTAAAATAGTTCTAATCCCCTTCGGTGTACGTTTTTTAACATCGGTTGATCTAAACTTTGATTTTTTTATTTAGGAAGATTTTTTAAACCCAATTTGGGTGATTCTAAAGATATTTTATAAGTTAGAGGACCTAAATTTTATGATTGAAAAGATAATTCTAAAAAAAGAGCTAAAATGATTTTAAAATGAATTAGCCAAGAAAAGAGACATAGATGAATTTTTTAAAGAACAAATTTAAGAAGTCTTTGTCTTATAAGTGGTGTCCCACCTTACTCCTTCTTTTAACCGACCTTGTGTCTGACCAAAATAAAGGAGAGCTTTGCCCAAGTGTAATGCATAAGAAGAGGAGAAGAAGAGGAAGAAAAAACTTTAAGAAAGGTAAGGAAAGTGAAGGTTTTCATAGTTCCCCCTTTAGTAACTTTGTTATCTTCCTTCTCGCCTTCCTTCCTATGGTTTTCATATGTGATGTGGGGCTGTTTTAGATCTGATTCAGAGGAGGAAGGTTAGACTTTGAAAGAGAAGGCTATAGTAAAGGAGAAAGCCCTTGAAGAACCTAAGCAAACAAGGTACATATCACACTTTTCTTGCTTTCTTCTTATTGCTTTCCTTGGTGTGTTGTTCGGCTTTGAGGAGATCATGTAGTAGGGAGTTAATTCTGACCACAAGCAAGCAAGGAACTTAGGATTTAGTGTGTGAGAAACAAGATTTTGCAATAAAACTTAAAGGAGAACCATTAGAATTCAAGATAGCCAACCCAGGGATTCTTGAACATATGGCAAAATCTGAATTCTTCCAAGGATATTCTAGCTTATGTGAAAGTTTAATTGAGTTTCTAAGACCCATAAGAAGCCTCCCAATTATCTTTTTCTTCAAGAAAACAAAACAAACTTTATAGGCTCCAAACACCATGCATGTCTCGGCCTAAAGAGCTTAGAGGACTTAGGGAGTGTTTTAAATTTTTTTAAGCTTGGATTGGGACTAAATATGATGGAAGAATACTAAATGAAGCCTTGGAAAAAATTTAGAAGTCATAAATTAAGAGTTAGAGGTGTAGGTTCCATAATGTGACATAAAGAAGCAACTCCTAGCTAGGCTCTTCAAAATGAATGTGGGATGGCTCCAAGGAGTCTAGATAGAGTCAAGAGTCATAGATTGAGAGAGAAAATAGAGTCAAGACTATGAATTCTCATAGTTACTTCATTAGGTCTCTTATGGAACTATTTTGTAGCCATGGAACAAGGTATGTTTCCCTAGAGTGTGTGTGGTGTGAACACCATATTTTGTCAGGATAGGATGTAGAAAATAATGACAAAATCAAATTAGCAAAAAAAAAGTATAAAGGAAAACTTTCAAAAAGTAAAAGAAAAGAGGTTATTTTACCCCAAAAAATAAATAAAAAATATAAAAAATAATTAAAATACAAAAAAATAATTAAAACCAAAAATAAAAAAAATCAAGGATATTTAATAAAAAAGGAAAGAAAGTTCTATTTCTTTTCCCAATCAAAAATTAAAGATATATTAAATTAAAAAGAAGAGATAGGAGAGAGAGAGAGAGAGATATCCTCATCTTTTCCCTTCAATCCAAAAAAAAAAGAAAAAAATAATGAAAATTAAGGATAAAATAAAAATAAAAAATCAAATTAAAATCCAATAATAATAATAATAAGTTAAAAAATGGAAAGAATAAAAAAATAGTAACAAAATTAGACTAATGAAAATAATAATAATAAGAGAGGTTAAAAAGAAAAATATAAAATATTAAAAAAAACAAAAAATCATAAAAGAATCAAAAAATACATTTTTCATAAAAATGTAAAAGAATCAAAATCTAAAAAAAAAGAGGGGTTTTACATTTCGAAAATCACAAAAAAAAAGAAGAAAAAGAAGAAGAAAAGGAAAATGAAAAAAAATAAATAAATAAACATATTTATAACAAAAACCATAAAATATAATAAATAATAATAATAATAAAATTTTGAACAAGAAAAAGAGAAAAAAAAATAAACAAACAAACAAAAAAGGAGAGCATAAAATAAAAATAGTAAGCCCAAATGATTTCAAACCCACATGTTTAGCCCAACAAAGTGATGGAAAAATGAAATGATGATATAGGCTCAAACTCAGAGGCCCATTTATTCAGAAATAGAAACAAGGAAAAAAAACAAACAAAAAGAAACCCTAAACAGCAGCGCTGGTCCCCCTTCTGCTATGGCTCTCCTACGGGCATTTCAGATGCAACGCAATGAAATCGTATAATAGGTGGAGCAGAGAGCCACGTTTTGCTGCAGAAGATGGAGAAAGATGCGTAGGCAAGAGTGAATTTCACTTTCAAATTCAATATAAATAAAGGGGGGATTTCCTTTAGAGGGGAGGTTTTTTTTTTTTTTAAATTAGAAAGGGAGAGAAGCAAAGGGTAAGCAAGAAGGATAAATTAGGGATTTTTGGAGAAAGGGGTTAGAGTGAAGCAGAGAGGGATGACAACTTTTTGGTGCAAGAGATTGAGGAGACGCGAGCTTGAGAGGAAGGATTCGAGAGGAGGAAGCATTAAAGAGGAAGAGAGGATTCAGTAAGATGAAATAAGAGAAGGAGAACAAAAAGATTGAGGGAGAGGGTCCAAGAGAAAAAAGACGGGGGGCTTCCTGGCATGACATTCAGTTGAGCAAAGAAAAAAATCCAGTGAAAGCCATGAGGAATAGTGAACGAAGGACCACAGGTAGAAGTTTTTGGTTTTGGTTAGGGAAGGGCAATGACAGTGAAGCACGATAACAGGACTAAGAAGGAAAGAGGCTGAGCACGAGAAAAGTTGGGGGTGATAGAACAAGGAGGAAACAAGTTTGAATTAAAACTAATTCAAATTTATGGAGGTATTTCATTGATTTCTGCTTAAAATCCTAAATTTTGTTGGTTGCTGGAGATTGCATCCTGAGGTCCTTCAATTCATTAGGCATTTCGATTCTTTATAAGTATGCCATGTTAATCCCAAGATTTAGTCCCTTTTTGTATATTGGATGGTTAGCTACCATGTTTTGAACTCTTTTTAATAAGAAATCTATATTAGGATGTATAAGTGTTACTTCTTTTAAAACTTACACACAAGTATACGTATCACGAAAGCAATATAGTGATAAGAAAAGATCGTTCCCTCGAGGATTTGCTATCAAAATATTGTCAAGTACTAAAATTCATACCTTAGTTTAAATCAAGTGAATCAATTTTTCAAAATTGATGTTAAAAGAAATGATTATGGGTTCTGGCTATATAGAATTCGAGGTTAGTATTTGGATTTTCGAGTGAATTTTAGCATCTAAGATTATTAGTCCTCTTGTACTTCATAGCAATTAGCTCAATATTCAATCCTTTTGCTCTCAATGGTAATATCTGTTGGTTTAGGGTTCTGTTGTTCCTATATATATTTTTCTAAATCTTATATAGGGTTACTCAGTTAATTTTATAATTTCTTACAAAATCAACTAAGATCAAACTATAATTACAATACTTAATTAGACCATGTGAGGTTATTGAGTATATTCCTATCTCAGTAACTAAACCATCCACTTACCCTAGTAAGTTTCAAGCACCCACACCACTCAACTTTTGATCTAAACTCCATTTTCCTTTCCCAAGTTCAAGTAAGGTATCAAATCAATCTAATTGTTGGCCAATCAATCAGAGAGCATGAAGCATGAAGTTGAATGAATAAACATTAATCATTGATTGCAAAGTTAGAGTGAGAAACAACCACTAATCCATACAAGAGTTCCTAATAATCCTAGATTAGAGAGGGTTTAGCTATACATGATCATAAAAACTAAAGACAAAGTTGAAGCAACAATCAGATACATCAGTAAAAATGATAAAGACAGAAGAAAGGAAGAAAAAACTCTAAAATGAAATGGTTTCAGCTTCAATCCTCAATCTCCAACTTCACTTTGCTTCAAGATGCCTTCTTAGCTCCTTTCTTATCCTCTACACACTTGGGACAACACAAAAATAACCCAGAATGACGGCTGCCTCGTCTCCCACTCGCATATGAAGCCTCAAACCCGTCAGAACAAAACGTTGCTTTTAGTTAATTCATATTGCGCCGCGATGAGATTGAGTTCTGGAAGACTTAGCACCGCGGCCTGATTATGATATGCCGCGGCAAGGTTGGCTTCTGAGTGGCATGCACGTTCCTCGCCTCGGAGTTGGCTTCACTCAATTAGCGCCACAGCTCCTCAAGATCTCGCCGTGGCAATATTTACTTTTGACTGAATTCTCGTCACTGTAATAACATGATCCACCGTGGCACGATTTGCACAGCACACTTATCCTTGAATGCTTCCATTTCAGTTGCGGTGTGAAGGACACTTAGCCGCAGCAAGAGTGCAAAACCACCCACTTTGAGCCTCTTTCTCCTGAGATTGCTCAATGTTCTCTGAAACATGCATCTTATAAGAAGAACAAAGAGTGATTAGTTATCAATATATTTAAAATTAAGGTAGAGATGATGATTTTTTCAAGTAAATATTGAGTATAGAGCTATTCATCCTAAGTATATTCATTTTCTCTTATGGAAGCATTATTTACTCTATAAGTGGAGGCTAACATCATATTTACTGAGAGAAAATATGTACAATAACATGAATAGTTGGGAATTATCAATAAGTGCATGTATGTCTCTGAAATTCACACATGTCCACTGGTTGCTGTTCTTAATATTTCAACACCGTTTTTCAACTCCACATTACCTTGAATGCTAAATTGGAATTGTCTGAGTTTATTTCATTTTTATTGTTTTATTGTTCAATGAAACTTGAACCTCTGTTACCTTGGATATGGTCTGATTCGTTTGCTTCGGGATTGAAATTTGAGTTCCTTTAAGTCATAGGATTTATAATGGATATCATTCTAAGGCTTGATTAAGGTAAAGACTCATTCCATTATCCTTGGTCTGTTATATGTTTGTCCGATTCGAATGCATCTAACCTTGATAGATTTTGCAGATTGGTTTTAGATTTTATGTTCAATAAGTATGATGATAGTTAAAATAGATTTGATTCATTGGCCTGTTTTTATATTTGTGTTTTGATGTTTCTTGCTATGATGCTCTGATTCCTAAAACTGGAATACGGACTTTGTTCAGTTTAGCATTTTTGTTTTAATAGGGTTGATGTTTCTTGTTGCACTATTTTACTGCTAATATGAGATATGAGCTAAGATCAAGGTAATTCTCACCCACTGTGAGTTGCTTTTGTGGCATTGTGATGAAACTTTATTTGCCCTTATTTGCCTAGATTTAGGCTCGTACCTACTCTTGTTATATTGGTAGTAAGAAAATTTTAATTTAATCCTTATTGACATTCTCTTCAAGGTCCCATCTCTAGTGTTAGCTTACAATTCATGAATATTTTCTTGTCTTTTAATTGTTTTCCTTTGGCACAAGAGAATTCTAGGAATAATTAGTACATGGTATTGTAGACTACAACAAACAAAACTGTCAGTGTAAACCGATCCGAGTAGTGCCAGAGGACATTGTCCTTAAGAGTTATTTCGCCACAAGTCGGCAACCCCTTAAGATTAAATGGACCCTTCCTATAATAGGGAAATATAACAACAAGAATTGAAGAACTCAAAAGAACGAAGGAGGAAGAGAGGAGAGAGCTCTGAAGATGTTCGAGAGCTCGATGCACCTTGAACCATACCACGCACTGCCATTTATAGGTCGAAAAAGGAAACAAGAAACGTTGGGCAATTAAAAAATAATTAATGGCAGCTTAATCACGATTTAATGAAAATATGTTTTGAACGTTATGATTAAAAGCAGCGACCGTTTCTGAATGTTGGGATTAAAGCCGGTTAATGAAAAATTAAAGCGGGTAAATTTAAGGTCTTAATGTTCAGAAAATTAATAAATCCATGGTCCCAATTTCAAAACTGTTGAAAATAAGGTTTTTCCAGTAAGCCTATTTATACAAATTATTTTTGTATTTTACAAAAATAGTTACAATAAAAAATGCCCAATATCGTGTCTAATTCATGTGCAAGAGGGGAAAATTGGAGATTTTCAACTGCGTTACCCTTGTGTTGGCCTGTTGTTGTGCGCATGAGCCTACTCCTCTTTTTGGCCCATTTACTTGCCTAATATCACATCTTAGTATATATACACTAAGATTTTTTTTATTCTAGGCAATGTGGGACTTAAACTTTTAACACACTTACTCCAATAATCTCCCATATATGTCAAAAGAACATTATCATTTGAGTTACATGCATAAGTATAACCATTTTGAATATAGTGTCTTTTGAACTATGAACCGGACCTAGACCAATAACACTTAGTACACAGAAATGTCAGTGAAACGTACATTTCTATGAACCAACAAATCTTTGTTATGTACTAGAGGCTTTATTAGTCAGAGTATACCCCCACAGTTCCTGTTGTTAATGACGGTTTTGAGTCTTAAACGGTCGTGCGCGCGTCTGGTGTTTAATGAATGCTCTAGAGACTTTGCCACGGTCTCACTTCACATTCATCTAAGTGATTTCATTAAGTATATTTGCAAAGAATACACCATCCATAAGGAATATGAAATCATTAAGAGCTTTGCTTAACCTCTCTAACAATGCATTTTAACACTTTCTCAAACCATAGGAAATGACAACAATTTTAGTGCTAGCAGAATTAACATATGACTTGTTCTTAACCATATGAACCTTTTCCATGGGATCTCCAATCACAGAGATTGGGTTACCATCGTTGTTAATTTCAAATTGGCTTACGTCCCATTCCCCTCGATATGTTATCAATTTGTTTTCTTCCCCAAGAGTTTAGTTAATGGATCTGCTAGATTTACTTCTGACCTTACAAATTCGATTAAGATCACTCTATCTTTTAACAGTTGCCTTATAATATTATGTCTTAACCGAATGTGTCTGCTTTTATCATTAAAGGTCTTATTTTTAGCCGTAGCTATCCTCGATTGGCTATCACAATGTAAAGACACTGATGGTGTTAGTTTTTCTCCTAATAGAATATTTGCTAAGAAGTTTTTCAACCACTCAGCCTTGGTGCCAGCCAATTCCATAGCAATAAATTCTGAATCCCTTGAGGATTTTGTAATAATACTTTGTTTGGCTGATCTCCAAGATATTGCACCACCACCAAAAGTGAATATATAGCCACTAGTAGATTTAATCTCATCTGAATCTGAGATCCAGTTAGCATCACTGTATCCTTCTAGTACAGTGAAAAATCTACTATAAAATATATCATAGTTCATAGTACCTCTCAAATATCTCATCAATCTAATCAGAGCCACCCAATATTCATTGCCTAGACAGTGGGTATATCTACTTAGTCTACATACAGCATATGCTATATCAAGCCTGGTAAAATTCATCAAATGCAACAAACTTCCAATAATCTGTGCAAATTTCGATTGAGTTACTAAATTACCTTTATGTTTTGATAATTATATGCTAAAATCATAAGGAGTGCTTAAAGGAGAATCATCAAAATGTCCAAACTTTTTAAGAATTTTCTCTACATCATGTTCTTGAAAAAGTAAGATACCATTTTCACTTCTTATGATTTTAACACCTAAAATCACTCTTACTTCTCCCATATCTTTCATATCAAATTTAGATGCAAGAAAGTTCTTAGTTTCAATTACAACATTCATACTAGTACAAAAAATAAGCATATCATTCACATATAAGCAAATAATCACACAATCATTATTTATACGTTTTGTATAAACACATCTTTCTACTTCAACAGTAGCAAAGCCATCACTTGTCAAAATTTGATTTAATTTTTTATGTCATTGTTTAGGTGCTTATTTTAATCCATATAAATATTTAACAAGTTTACACACTTTATTTTCTTGTCCAAGAGTGACACATCTTTCAGGTTGTACCATATAAATTTCTTCTTCTAAAACACCATTTAAGAAAATATTTTTAACATCCATTTGATGAATATAAAGCTTACATATTGAAGCTAAAACAATCAAAATTCTTATAGAAGAAATTCTTGTAACTAGAGAAAACGTATCAAAATAATTAATATTTTATTTTTGAGTAAAACTTTTAGCTACTAACCTAGCTTTATATTTATCAATGGACCCATCAAGATTAAGTTTCTTTCTAAAAACCCATTTACAACCAATGGGCTTAGCTCTTGGAGGCAAGTATACTAAAATCCAAGTTTTATTTTAACTAAGAGAATCAATTTCAGTCTTAATGACTTCTTTCCAAAGATGAGCATCCGAAGAAGAAATAACTTCATAAAAATTTAAAGGATCATCTTATACCATATAAGTATAAAAATTATCTCTAAAAAAGATTATTTTCTTTGCCTCTTACTCCTTCTTAAATTTTTAGTCAAATCTTCATTTGTATTTTGTTCAGGAGAATTAATAGATATTTCCAAATTCCTAGAATCATGTTTAATTTTAAAAGGAAAGATATGTTCAAAAAATTCGACATCTTTAGTTTCTATAATAGTGTTATGATCCAAAACATCACTTTTCAAAACCAGAAACTTATAAGTTGCATTCTGTTCAGCATACCCAATGAACATGTAATTAAAAGTTTTAGACCCAATTTTTCTTTTCTTAGGATCAGGCAACATTACTTTAGCAAGACACCTCTACACTTTTAAATATTTTAGGTTAGGTATATAACCTTTTCATAATTTATAAGGTGTCTTATTTTTTTTATAGGGTATTCTATTTTACAAAAAATAAGCAGACAATAAAGCTTCACCTCATAAATTATTTGGTACAGAAGAACTTACAAGTATAATATTTATCATTTCTTTTAAAGTTCTATTTTTCCTTTCTGCAACACCATTAGACTCAGGTGAATATGGAGTTACTTCATGGATAATTTCTTCTTTTTCACAAAAATCATTTAACAAAACATATTCTCCTCCTCTATTCGACCTTACTTTTTTAATCTTTTTATTTAGTTGATTTTCTACCTCTACCTTATATAAATTTTTTTTTTCAAATGCTTCATCTTTATTTCTCAATAAATATACTTTAGTATACCTTAAAAAATCATCAATAAAAGTAATATAATATTTTTTACCACCTCTAGTCATTGTTTGTTTTAAATCACCCAAATCAGTGTGTATTAAAGAAAGCAATTCAGTTTCTTTTTGTGTAGAAAAGTGTGATTTTTTAGTTATCTTAGTTTCGGCACATACTTCACATTTGTTTAAACAATCATTTTTAATTCCAAAAATCAAACCAAGTTGTTGCATTTTCTTAATATAAGACTTACTAACATGTCCTAATCTAGCATGCCACATATCAAATGAATCAACCATATAAACAAGCAAGTAAGCAGAAGAGGATGCATTTTTATTCATTTCAGCAACATTTAGTATAAATAGTCTCTGGTTATAATATCCCTTTCTCACAAAAATATTATTTTTTGTCATTACAATCTTGTTAGATTCGAATGACACTTCAACCTTAACCTTTCCCAAAAGAGCTACAGAAATTAAGTTCACTTTGACATCAGGCACATGCAGAACATCATTGAGAGCCAAGGTCTTTTCTGAATGTGAGTTTAATAACCACTTTTCCTTTTCCAAGAACTTTTGTAGTTCAAGAATCAGCAAGATAAATGTGGTCTTCTCTTTCCTTGATAGGATCTTAGGAGGTAAACATTTCTTTATTTGCACAGATGTGCTTGGTAGCCCCAGAGTCTACCACCCACTTCCTCACATCAGAGACAACGAAAGCTTGTGAAATAACCGCCACAATGACATCATCATTGTTCTCATCTCCTTGAATCAAATTTACATTCGGTTTAGGAGGATTATTATTTCTAACTCTCTTTCTACATTGTGCAGCATAGTGCCCTGACTTGCCAAAAACAAAACAATTACCCTTCTTTTTGAATTTGGGGTTAGAAATCTTGGGATTATAACTAAGTTTTTTATGAGAATCTTACCTCTTGTTGTGCGTCTTTGTCTCCACCAAGTTTGCCTTTGAGACTATTTTCTTGCTTTTTGTAGCTCGAATCTCCTTCCGGTTGGTGTCTTTGATGATGATATGAGTGATGAGATCTGACAGTAACAGTTGCTTCTGCTTATGTTTGAGTTGCTGTTTGTAGTCTTTTCATGAATCTGGTAGTTTCTCAATCAGGATCCCACCTACAAATTCATTTGGAAGGTTAATCTTCTCAGTTCGAAGTTCTTCCAGCAGCTTGTGGTATTTGTTGATTTATAACTTGATGTCTTTGTCTTTAGACATCTACCATCAGTAGTAATTTCCAATCATGAATTTTTGTTTTTTAGCATCCTTAGCAGTGTACTTCATGATTAATGACTCCTCGATTTTGTTGGCTTCCTTATAGACACAATACACATTGAATAGATCATTAGATAAAGTACTAATAATTGTTGTCTACAAACCTTATTGGCATATTCCCAAGCAGTTCTTTGGTTTTGGTCAGCATCAAGAACGAGTTTGGATTGGGTCAGCACCATTGCAACTTTGTACATGTCTAGGATAGAAAAGATCTGCTCTTGTCACTTTTTGAAGTTTTCCCTATCAAACGTCTCAATCTTGGATATTTCCAGGAATGGTTTGGGCAACTTTACAGCAGGTATTGTAGTCGGAATGAAGGCTGAAGCAGCACCACCACTCCCTCCAGAACCACCACCAGAATTAGCCACGGTAAAGTTAATATGATCATCAGGGCCAACTCGGTGTGACTCCATAATAACTCTTAAGATTGTAGACTACAACAAACAAAACTGTCAGTGTAAATCGATTCGAGTCATGCCAGAGGACACTGTCCTTAAGAGTTATTTCGCTATAAGTCGGCAACCCCTCAAGATTAAATGGACCCTTCCTATAATAGAGAAATAGAATAGCAAGAACTGAAGAACTCAGAAGAATAAAGGGGGAAGAGAGGAGAGAGCTCCGAAGATGTCCGAGAGCTCAGTGCATCTTGAACCACACCACACATTGCCTTTTATAGGCCAAAGATGGAAACAAGAAACGTTGGGCAATTAAAAAATAATTAATGATGGCTTAATCATAGTTTAATGAAAATTTGTTCTGAACGTTGGGATTAAAAGCAGTGACTATTTCTGAATGTTGGGATTAAAGTCAGTTAATGAAAAATTAAAGCGAGTAAATTTAAGGTCTCAACATTCAGAAAATTAATAAATCTATGGTCCCAATTTCAAAACTGTTAAAAATAAGATTTTTCTAGTAAGCCTATTTATACAAACTATTTTTGTATTTTACAAAAATAGTTGCAGTAAAAAATGCCCAATACCGCGTCTAATTCGTGTGCAGAGGGAGAAATCGAAGATTTTCAACTGCGTTACTCTTGCATTAGCCTGTTGTTGTGCGCACGAGCCCACTCTTCTTTTTAGCCCATTTACTTGCCCAATATCACATCTTAGTATATATACACTAAGATTCTTTTTAATCTAGGCAATGTGGGACTTAGACTTTTGACACACCTACTCCAACAAGTATAACTCATGAACATTTTCTTATCTGCTGACTGTTATGTGTGGGTGTATATTGATGTATTGATGTGATTATTCTTGGAAAGCAAATTGTTACATAGAATTTACCTCCCTTTTGTATTTTTGTTGCATCTGAGCTCCATTTGAGGAGTGTGGGGAAAATGAATAGGCTCATCAGAAGCGTAAAGATTCGAAGAGAAAATTAAAGAAGTAGCTTCAGTGGGACAATGGGAGGATATGGCATGGCAAGCATAAAAATGTAAGGTAACACAAATCTGACTGGGGAGGGGAGTAGGAAACAGAGAGAAACAAAATTGTAAACAACTGACTTTCAATTTTCTATTTTTGCAATTATTATCATTTGAAATGATGCATAATTTGTACACAAGACACACACTATCACAAGTTATCGTGTGCCAGTAAATATTTTGGTTTTATTTTCATTTTATTTCATTTTGTTTCATTTCTTAAAATAGCCATATGAGATTCTTTGTCCTCTCAGGCACATAGGAACAAACTTATAAGTCATATATGGTAACAAAGCCTCCTTGGTACCTATTTGGGTCTCAAATTTATATTTTAATAAATTTTGGGTTTCAAGTGTCAAAGTCAAATTAATTTTCTTTAAGGAAAGATTTCCAAAAAGGAAATAAGATAAAAATGAGAAACTAAAAAAATAAAATAAATGCAAAAGAAGAAGGGCAAAGCAATAATAAATAAAATTTACAAATTTAAAATTTAGCTTTAGGTAACCAAGTTTTTAAAGTTCTCATTAAAACAAAACAAAACAAAACAAAAGAAGTAACAAAAAAGTTATTTTCTTTATAAAGTGATCAAATTCCTTTTTTAATTTTGGAACTTTCCTTCAACTTTCATTTGATAAGATTAGGAATTAAAATGTACTTTACAAAAAAGAAAAAAATTGTCTCCAAAAAAATTCAATCAATCAAAAAGAAGAATCACTAAAAATCATTAAAAAAAAGATAAGATAAAAAGTTGAAAGTCAATCTTAAAACAAAAAAATAAAAAATAAAACAAAAAAAAAACAAAACCAAAACAAATAAAACAAACAAACGAAAAATCTAATAATAAAAAGGAATCAAACATTAAAATACAAAAAAAAAAATACTAAGAAAAATCAATAAATCAAAAATCAAAGTAAAAAATATATAGAAAATTAAAAAAATCAAAAATAAAAAGAAAAACAAAATCAACAAAAATTCATCGAAACAAAAAAAACACAATAAACAAAAGGCAAAACCAAACAAATAAAAAAGAAAACATGAAAACAAAGGGAGAAATTAAATGTTTTTCAAGACTTATGAACTTTTCTCAAAATTTCTTTCAATAAAGATATATTTTGTAAAATGAAAAAAAATCAAAAAATCAAAGTCTAAAAGAAAAAAAGAGAAAAAAAATTTAATTAAACAAAACCAAAACAAAAAAATATTAAAATAAAAAATCAATCATAAGAAATAAAAAGTCAAAATCTAATGAGATTAAAACCAAGAAATACAAAAAAAATGAAAAGAAAAAATCAAAGAAAAATTAAGAAAATCATGAATGAAAAAGTAAAAATTGACAAAATTAAAACAAAAATGAAGACAAAAAAAATAAAAAATCAAAATCAAAAATTTTTTTAAAAAATAATTATTAATCATTGACAAAAAAAAAAGATCAATCAAAAACCCAAGGAGGAATTGAAAAAAGAGAAGAAGAAAAAATTAAAAATGTGAAAAGAGTAAAGAGGTAAAATTAATTTTGACTTTAGTAAATTAAAAACGCATCAACCAATTCTAAATTTGTTTTATTTGTTAAAGATAAAAGTAATTATTATTTTCTTTCTCTTTTCACAAAAAAGAAAGAAAGAAAAAAGTCATAACAAAACCAAAAAAAAAACAAACAACAAACAATAAAATAAATAACAATAACAATAAAAAAAACACAACAAAAAAACAAAAAGAATAAAAGAGAAAAGAGGAGGAGAGAGTAAAATTAATTTTGTCTTTTGCAAATAAAAATATATCAACTAATCTCAAATTTGTTTTGTTTACAAAACTCCAAATGATTTTTGTTCTCTTCCTTTTAAAAAAAATCAAACAAAAGCCCAAAAAAAACAAAAACAAAAACCAAAATAGTAACAAAAACAAAAAATAAAACAAAAACAAAGAAAAAAATGAAAAAAATAGCAACAAAAACAAAGAAAAAATAAAAAAAAAACATAGACAAAAAGAAAATACCAAAAATAAAACAAAAATAAAAAGGAAACAAAAAACCAAAAAGATCAACTAACATAGTTTTCTATTCGAACTACATGGACTTTGATCTCTCTTAAAAAGTAGGTAGGTCCTAAATTCTCATCCTAAGTCAAATTCGCCCTTGTAAATAATTTTTTTTAATTTTGTTTCTTTAATTTCTTTTCTTTTATTTTGTTCTTAAGGTCACACACTTGCAAGTGGGTAGAATTTGATTCCTTTGGCCTAACGCATCAAAAATGGTCTAATTACATTTTTGAAATAAAAGCTCTAGTATCACATGTCACACCTGAAAATGCGACCGTGTGGCGCCTTAAAGAAAAAGTTTTCAAAAATAATTTGGATTTTCAAAGAAAACGAAAACCAAAATCAAAATTAAAAGTAATAAGAGTCACCACCAAAATTTTAATTTTAAAAGATAAAATTTTAAAAAAATCTTTTTAAGAAAAACATAAACAGTCTATGAATCAGAAAATAGATTTGGGAGTCGATTGTGAGCGAGAAAGGTGTTAAGCACCCTACTACACTAATTACTAAGAATGGTTATCCTAAGTCAATTGTGCAAAATTAGTATGACATTTATTCTATTTTAATTCTCCTTAACAAATCTCTCATACATTTTTTGTTGTTTTTTTGGCTTTGGATGTATGTACGTATGTTTATGCTATGAGAAATGTTTCTAGCTATTTCCTACATGTTATGGTATCATGATATTCTTGAGATGTGTTTTAGCTTAAATGGGTATGGTGAAGCCAAAAATCCCTTAATAAGGGTGATGATGAGCTAAAAGTCTCTAAGATTAGGTGAGACAAAGTCAAAAGTCTTAAGAAGAGTGAAACTTAATTAAAAGCCCCTTAAAAATGGGTGAGACAAGTCCAAAAGTCTTAAGGAAAGGGGGTAAGGCTAAACTAATACCCTTAAGAGTCAATGTATGATATGTATGAATTTCTTAAACATGAAAATTACTTTATGTATGGTTACAAGTAGCTTGATCTTCATGCTTACATTTTTTGACTTGAAAATGTATTTATTATGTATGTTTAAAAATGTTAAGAGCTATTGGAATTCTTGAAATTTTACACTTCCCTCTCCAATATTTAACCATGTCTAGGTGAGTTAAGTGGGCTAAGAAGTAGGAGTCAACAACCTTGAAGAGCAAGAACTTGGCAATGGAGTAGTTAAATAGTCATTTTGATAACCTGTTGTTGGCAAGAATTATAAACATGTTGTATATATGATGTAGACAATTGAACACATTCAAATATATGTAGACATTATGTATGTAATGATTTTGGAATCATATGAATGAGCATGTATGATTTTGCCACTAAAGACCCTTTATGTGCCTTGATTCCCAATTGTATGATAGTAAGTAGCATAGTGAAAATGAACTTCATGATGTTTTGAACCAAATGGCATGTCTCTTTAGGCTGTGAATGTGGTTTTGGATGTGTCCCAGTGTCCATGGGTGATCTAGGAAGCAATTTGACACCATATTGAACCATTTGAAACACAAAAAATGATCAAATTGTATACTGAACTAAAGTCTGACCAAATGAGTGAGTTTTTTTTATGAAATTTGACCAACAAGTAGGTCTCCTCTAGAACTTTCTACAGAGTGAAAGAACACCCAATTTAGATCTCTAGAGAATTTATTATGATTTTTCAAAATTGACAAAATTTGACAAAATTGGTATAAGCACTATTCATTTGGACAATTTTTTCCTCTATATCATCCATGTGGCAAATGATGTCTAATACTTATGAAATTTTACAAACATAAATTAGATATGACAAACTTTCTATAGCCACCGAGATCATCCCATTTGGAGCTCTGTAGAGGGAGAATCAAATTTTTGAAATTGTATGATAGTACCAGTAATGTAGCCTAACGTCTGGTACTGTTCTATCAATTTTTGTAAGTTAAATGTTTTTATTTTTGTCTGTAACTATTTTTACTCATTAGTTAACATTTAGAGCTTTTTAGAATAATATGATTTGCTTAATTTTGATTTTTTTAGAATTAGTTATGATTTTTTTAACTTTACACCAAAAAGTTGTAGTAGAAACCTAAGGCCAACTTTTAATTTTTCTGGTGTGTGGCTTCCAATCTGAGTTGTATGTGATGTTTTATGTTGTTTATGATTTGTATGGATAGATTATGAATAAAATATAATATTGAGAAGTTCACAGAATTCGTGGAACTTAAAATGAATTTTTAAAACTTTACGTAACATAAAATAATATCATTAAATATATTGTTTTTCTTTGGAATGCATGTAGCTAAACAAGTAAAATGCTATAAATGTAAGGAAAGGGGTTAAAAAGTTATGGTGTTACATTATAGTACTATTATTATTGAGTCTATTGATAAAGGTGGAAACATGGAAGAGGTAGTAATCACAATTGAGACATTTTTAACGCCTTGCACTTTACTTCCTTATTTTACTCCAATGTAGGTGCCACTGTGGCAAGGAAGCTCTCCCTTAACATCACATGCCAGTATCTATTAGCCACGTTAACTACAAACAAATTATGTTATGGTGGATCATAACAATTGAGACAAAAGTTTGACGAGTTGGAAATTATATAGACTTGTTTTTAAAAAATTGTACGGACTAATTCAAAAATTCAGATAAATTATAGAGGCTAAATGCTTAATTTTCTTAATAATAAAAGAGATTGTCTATAAATACAACCTTAACATATTGAATATATATATATATATATATATATATAAAAGATTATTTTGATGTTTCATCCAAATCACCATAAATTAAGAGAATTTATGTTCGAAGGACTATATTAACATAAGAGTAAATTTAAAGGCTTTATTTTTAAAAATTAAATAAAAATAATCTTTTAAAGATTAAATTAATAATTTATTTTATATATTAAGGACCAATTTGTTAATTTAACATTTACTCAAAATAATAATAATAATAATAACGGAAACCCCAACTATGAACGAGCTTCTCCAGTCTCCCCCAAAATTTTGGTCAAATAGGAGCTAGTGCCAAGTAAAACCCTCAGCACATCAAACGAAGCAAATCCCGGAAGCTCACAGGAGATCTTCTCAAGTCCAAGAAGCGTAGAAATAACGTTGTTAAGTAGTCCTCTTCGACAATGGCTGTGAGTATCTTCTCCATCTATCTCTTAAATAATTTGTGTACATTCCTAAATTCTGTTGCTTGATTTCGATTTTTGATTGATCCAACAAAGAAAGACATGGAATGTGCTTTTTTATGTGTATCTTCTGCTTCTCGAGGTATGGTTTGAGTCTTAGTGCGAAATTCCGTAAGACTAGACTGAAGTGATTCCTCTCTCTGTTTCTGATACTTGGGGTTAAAACCTTTCTGAAAAGTTATTTTTAACATGCCCCATTCCGTTTTTTCTGATTCTTGAGCTCCATTGTTGATGGGATGGGGGAATTTTATCTTAGATTTGTAAATGATTGTGGCAAAATGTTGTTTAGACTCTGTTGATGGGTAACATTTTCCAAATGAAAGTCTTATTTTGTTCGATAGTTGTTATATCTAAATGAAATATCAAGTTTGAACACTGACTCAGATGGTTCCCAAGGGAACATGGGTGCTAAGTGAGCTAAGACTCCCCGGCGTCACATGAATATATTTTGAGGATAAAAATGATTTTGAATGTTTGTGATACGTGATGTACAAAGAATAACAAGGTTAAACCAATTCTCCTTTTAAATTGTGGAAAGAACTGCTTGCAGCGTTGTCAGCTATTGGTGGCCATAACAATTATGAATTTATGATTCTTTTTTGTGAGATTGGTTTTTGTTTGTTTGTTTCATTTAGTTCCTGCGGTACGATTGAATTTGCCTTGTATTTAATTTATTTTTCCCCATATTCTGCAGACTATACCAGTTAATCCCAAGCCTTTCTTGAACAATTTGACCGGGAAGCCTGTTATTGTAAAACTAAAGTGGGGCATGGAGTATAAGGGTATGCTCCATTTCAGATGCTGCAATTGTTTTTGCTGTTATATCTCAGTCACAGTTTTCTTTTCGGTTTTTATTTATGGTGTTTGAGTCGTATTATATACTTTATGGATTTTATCATTTCAATAATCTGTTAATTGAGTTCGTTTTCTTTCTTCTTCTTCTTTTTTTTTTTTTTAATTTTTTTTCAGGTTTTCTTGTTTCAGTTGATTCCTATATGAACTTGCAGGTACATTTTTCTAATAGCTTCCTGAGTGTTTGTTCCTGTATATAGAATTATGGCTTATGGCTGGGAAATTTGTTCTGATTGTTGATTTTATAACATATCCTTAAACTCTTTCTAAGTGTGTCAAACTTTGTTTAAATAACTTTGGTATTATGAGTATCCTTCCTTCCTTTATAAGATTAACTCGTGTCCACTTTACCCCATAATCTTGCCTGACAAAATTTGGATGAAATATGTTAATATTTATGCAGACATCGGAATTGCCTTTATTTTGCTCTGCTGGGGCTGTCAAATTGCTGGATACATGTATACATAATCTCTATAGATGTCCTCATCGATTTCAAATTTTGTGTTTAATTTTGACATGTGGATGCAAGATTTTAGTAGCTAATTTAATTTTAAATATTTGAACCTATCTTTAGCTGGCCAACACTGAAGAGTACATTGAGGGACAGTTTACTGGAAATTTAGGAGAGATTTTAATCAGGTAATTTTTATCTTCATTAAACTATTTCCTAGAGGCTTTCAAGTTTTGCAAGCACGTATATATATATATATATATATATATATATATATTGGCTGTGTGTGCAAAAAACTGTTAACATGTCAAATTAAATGTAGTTTCTTTTATGATAGAGTAACGTCTGTTTTTCACTCTGCTTGCTAATATGCTTTGTGGATCAGAAGATGACATTTGACTTTTAAACTACGTTATCAGTTAAAATGAAAAAGTGATCTCATCATAGAGGGTTGATAACTTAATATGGATCATAACTACTGTTGGCGTCAGCTTTATCTTCCTTATTATTATTTCCCTTCCTATTGCAATCCTATGTTAAATTTAAACAGTTAAATAAGAACTAAGGTGATAAGAAAATGCAATAGGAGGTTGACCAAGGTCAATCTCTTGCTTCGTTTTTGTTCATCAAATTTGGGTAACCTTGTGATTGTACTTTGCTTCCAATAGCCAGCATATTGGTTTCAAGTAATTTATTTGAGTTTGTCCTTTGTGTCATGCTTGATCCTGTTCTGTGGTAGTATGGTAAATGAGTTCATTTGATAAGATTACACTGAAAGAAGTGTCAGGTATTCTAACTAGAAGTATTAATTCTTTTTCCATTGCATTTCCAGATGTAACAATGTTCTCTACCTTCGTGGAGTACCGGAGGATGAAGAAATTGAAGATGCTGAGCAAGATTAGAACCGTGAAAACTGTAAATTTGTTATGACCTATAGTGAACTCCATTATCCCCTTCTTGTTTTGGTAATCTTCACTCATATGGAGCTTTGTTGTACTTATATGCTGGAGAGATTTAGATCAATGATGCGCTCACTTTCGGGAAATTGCCTGCCAAAGTGTTAATTTGTTCACTCTCCTTGAAATACTTTTGCATAAATCTGAAGTTGGCAAGCTAATGGCCTTTATATGTTTTCTATATTTTGCTATGCTTAGATGGCTTTTTATTTAAATTATTCTGTTTTGTAGCCAGGCGGATGACCATTTTGTCTGTGGGAAGGGATTCTATAGTCGGTCAAGAAAGCTTTCTATTAGTCACTAGGGTGTTGGAATCATAGTTATTCTTTCATTTGTTTTACAATTTCATTGCAAATTAATTGTACTTCTTGACATGGATAGCTCACCGCATTTATCTCTAAGGATACAGTTGATAGAGGAGAAAGATTTTGAAGGAAATGAAAATGGGAATTGAAGGGAATTTGGAGTTTTAACTTATGTTTGATATGATATGAAAAAAAAAAAAATAAAAATACTTTTTTTATTTGTATGTTTAGTGAAGTGAGAATAATATAGAAATAAAAAGGAAAGTTATGCAAATAATCATAATACACCTAATATAAAAAATATTTTTAATTGAAAAAATATTATTTTTTCGTTAACCAATAATAAAAATTAAAATATTTATTTTTAAATTTTAATTCAAAAAACTAAAATAGTATTTTGTCTCCACTTTATTAAATAGTAACTTTCTATTAATAATGTGATGGAAAACAGAGCAAGCTGGCGCATAAGATGATGGAATCAATCTCAAGTGTATCAAATAGGATTTCAAATTTTCTCTTTCTCCATTTCACTCTCCTTTCCAATCCTTGTTCGCGACCCAAACATGGTATAAGAATTGGGAGTGGCAATTATAATCCATAATTATTTGACCATTCTAGGTTTCTACCCCAACACCTTGGATTCAAGACGAGCGTGTCTAAATATATAGTGGTAAAGTACTTGGTCAATTTCTTGTCATGAAAACTATTTGATAAATGATATCACAAATAGTCTTCTAATTGATTTGGTAAATATCATTGGCTTTACACAATTCTCTAAAATACTTACAAGCTGACAACAGTTTTCCCACCTTCGGTTTTCCCTAGTTTTATTAACTGGTTTTGTTTTACTCTGCTTAAGTTCACATTTCCAGCGTTCAAATAAGTACTTTTTAAGTATCAATCACAGTCAATTTAATAATCGTCAAAGTTCGATCTAGAATTATGACTTTTCGGAAAGAAAGTGAGCATCATCATGCTTTGGATCTTCCAAATCCAATGAATTTGTAGTTGAAGAAAATGATGGAACAATTGAACTTAAATTACGAGGGTTGGTGAGCACATGCTCCATCACTAAATCAGATGGTATTGGGTAAAGTGCTATGATTACTACTTAAGAACAACTCAACTATTTCTTGTGTTGATTTATAAACTCTATGTGAGCCTCAAGGCTCAATGTTCTCATTTCTTAACTATGGAACTAGAACTCCAATTTTTCTTATTAAATAACCTGAAAGTGATTCTTTTTTTTTTTTTTTAAATAATGCTAGACACTGATATATATATATATATATATATATATATATAATCTATCATGTTATCTTTTTCAAGTAATCAAAAAAATTTGTAATCTATCGTGTTCAATTTGTTGTAAGAAATGGACTTTCAAAATAGTCTGACTGCTGCATTAAAAAAATAGAATGATTACAATTTTTTTTTTGGGAGATATCAACGATAGACAAATATGAGGAAAAAAATTCAATTTTATGTCTTAAATATTTATTCTTTTTTTTTTGAAAGTTGCTACACTCAATCAGCAAAGGTCTCAAATAGTTAGCTCTTTGTAAAATTTTTTTAGCACTAATTTATTCGTTAGGGTTAGGTAATTATAATTGTTTTGATGAGGGATTGGTTGATAAAATCCTGAATGTTATACAAAACATGAATAAAAATAATAATAAATCGATGTAATATCAGAGGAATTTTGTATTGAACAAAACCTTGCACTAGTTACATGTAGAAGGCTAGAAGCCATAGTTTGTGTCTCTGAACCTTTTAGAGGTTCATACAATACATGAAAACTAAAGTTCTTACATCAATATTTAGGTGTAAACAAAATTATATTATATTTGAAAGTTACAGGAACAAAAAGAATCTTTATGAAAATAGTGGAAAAAGAATCATAGGGTCAGTTGCTATGAAAAGCAACAAGCACAAAACCCCTTTTGAGGACTCCAATGGAAGGCGTCCCAAATTACCCCCTCCAGTTTCTTCTACTCACAACCCATGTTTACTCAAGCTTTGCATCACCACACATCACGCAAATACCTGCCATTCATTTGTAGGTTCTTCACAAAGCTCTCAGCCTTGGAACGATCGAGAGAACCCTGAAATTCACAAGCACAAGAACCTGATTAGCTATGGACTCAGCATATTTCACAATACATACTAGCTTATAACAATAAGGCCAAAGGAGCATTCATAGGGAACAATGAAACACTTTAGCTTCAGTACACAGAATAGAAATGAATAAAAAGAAAAAAAATGACAAAAGTAATTTTGTGAATGGGAAATGATCCTCATATTTATTTTTTTTAAAAAATGATAATAAAATATTATTGAGTAATAATAATAAGAACATAATGCAAACAACAGAAAGAAAAGAGAATCTCTTTCCTTCGTTGTACCAAACAGCACCTTAACAGAATCAAAATAAAAGAGGCCCACACAGAAGACAAGTTACTGCTGATTGACATGGAATGTATCAACATCCACACATCTCAATAACAAATTGCTGGGGACAACCAATGAAATGGAAAATTGCCTTCATAGTATGGTGGTGGTGAGTTGACAGCCGCCTAAGCCATCATAACGGAATGGATTTTTCTCCTATCACGTCATTCATGAACTCCACTCATAAATGAGTGAAAATTGATAAATTAAAAAAAAAAAAAAAGACACAACCTTAATATGGTAGAGTTTTCTAAATTATGCGTGGCAAATACTGAGGGTGAATCTACTAAGCTAAGAATGCTTCGTAATAGATTTTTCTAGCTTCAGCATTTATTCCTATAAACATACCTGCTCTTGCGCAATAGTGTGTAAAGAGCGGTGTACATCTCTAGCCATGCCTTTGGCATCACCACAAACATAAATGTAAGCTCCCTGAGATATCATGTTCCAAATATCTGAAGCCTGGACCAAGTAAAGTATTGATTAAAAGAATGGTTAAATCATTGATAGGTATTTTAAACATATAAAGTTTGAGAGAAATGTGGTAGGTTAAAAGAGACTTACCTTCTCCATCATTTTATGCTGCACGTATTCCTTGGTTGGTCCTTCACGTGAGAAGGCGACAATGAGCTTGGAAAGTGCACCACTATTAACAAAGTGGTTCAACTCGTCTTCATAGATGTAGTCCTTTTAAGAATATGTAACACATTAAAATTTAATAACCCGAATATGCCAATCCCTCCTCACCAACCAGCACCTAGCAAAGCCACTCAGTCATAAAAAGCATGAAGGATAGATAACTTACCATTTTACTGTTCCGGCATCCAAAGAATAAAACAGATGGACCAAGTTCCACTCCCTCTTCTTTCAGAGCTAATCTCTCCTGCAAGAAACCCCTGAAAGGAGCCAATCCAGTACCAGGACCAATCATGATTATAGGCATCTTATAATCAGCAGGGAGTCTGAAATTGGACTGCCTAACAAATATAGGAGCCCAACTGCAGTCCTGGCTTTTCTCCAATGGCACAGAGTTCTGAACAACAAACAAAAAAAGCAAGTTAAAAATCCTAGTCAAAGTATTTTACAATACAAATTCCGGATTAGATTAAAAATATTTTGCTTCCATCCTCTTCCTAGTCTTTTTTTTTTTTAAGTTAAATCGGTAAAACAGTTGACTTTAATAAATGAAAGGACTGACTTCTGAAAGGGGAGAGAAGGAGATACAATTCCTGGATAACTTCATATTGTAATAGAAAGTGATTTAGTGAGGGTTTCACAACAACAAATTCAAGCTGAAACTTTTATTTAAGCAAATAAATTGTCTGCAGGCCAATCATTCTTATATTATTATAACTAGTCAATCTATCTAGTTCAAGTGACCTTAATCAGGGAAGCTTGTAAATATAAGTACCTTTATCCAAGTTGAACAAACTCCTTTATGCATCCTTCCAGTGGGCATTTTATCATAAACTAATGCACAGGTCACATGGATTCTGGAAGGAGCCATCCTGTGGATAATTTTTGCATATGGTTAGCACAACATATTATATGCACAGATTCAGGAAAAAGACATAAATCACAAAGCCTTATTTCCCCTTTAGCTTGTTGCAGGATGCAGCCTCTATTAGGTGATTATTTTAAAATGAATGTGCTAATTCTCCGTATTGTGTAGCAATAGACAAGTGAATAATAAAAGATTATAAGGCTTCTCCAGCTTGCTCTTCATTCACTAGTTGATTTCCCTACGTACTCAAAAACACCCATGTGGACAAATACCCTTGTAATAGCAGTATACAGAAACTAACCTGGGAGAAGATGAGATTGAATAATATCTTGGCTGCAGGCGAGGAGCAACTGCTGCAAAAAAGACACCAAGTGGGGGTTTGGCTGATGGAAACTCAGCCATGATCTCAAGGAGACTTCGTTGGCTGGCAATCACCCACTCTGCATATTCATCCTGCATAAGTAAAGACCAAAATAATATCCAAATTAGAAATATAAGCACATAAAGCTAATTTGAATTCCCATCATACAAAAATATTACAACCTTTCCAGATGGAGAGGCAAGATGTCTAAGTCGATCAGCTTCAGATGGATCAGAAGCATGGGCAGCTAAGGCAAGTAAGGCAGACTGGAAAACATAAGCATAGAGTTATTAGTTACTAACATAAAGTAAGTCTTAAGAAGAGAAAAGCAGTAAACAGTGTAATTAACGGTGCATCAAACTCAAAAGAAGCACCTTTTTGGGTGAACTCAAAAGATCTGCATATCGAGCCAGTGCTGTTCTTAAAGTGCAAGGAGGGAATGGAGGTGGCAAGGAGCCACCAAGTGGTGTCCCATCTTCTTCGGTAGTATGAATGGAAAAATAGGTATCTGGTGACAAACCTAGTAATCTTAATGCTTCTTCCACAGTTTCAGATAAATTCTCACAGTAAACACCTACATGATCCCCTGTTTCATATCTATGAAACAACGCAGGCACAAGAACAAGGGAAGTGTCAGTACATTGTGTATAGACAAGCATGCTTTTATTGATTACATTTTACAAATAGATACTTACACAACTCCAGTGCCAGAAATGTCAAATTCTAGATGAGTGCAAGATCGATCGGATGCAGAAGTATGAAGCTCCTTTCGCACAGCCACATTTGCTCTTCATGGGGAGTAAGTAATACATATCAGCTTAAAGTATGGTATAACACCAAGCTGCAACTGAAAAATCTACTCTAATGTATACCTGCATGGATGTTGAGCATCAACAACAGTGTGACCATTTGCATTATGACTGATCTTTTCCTCAAAAGTTGCCTTTACTGGATCATGAATAACAACCCGATACTCCAAAACAGTAGCAGTGTAAGGGGTAGATACAGTTTTACCATCCTCATCCCCAAGCAATTGATCCAATTCTGGCCAGACCAGTTCTTTCCTGCAATACAGTCATTATTAGGGGAGAAGGACGGTTCTTAAATATTTGCAAAGAAATAGATTTCCACTTCAGTATACTCAAATCAACTAAATATTTCAATACCATGCATTGAAGTCGTCCTCTATACATTGATCATCATCTCCAAGACCCAATGAGACAAGACGCTTGCCACCTGAAATTGCAAAATTCGGGTCAGATTGGTGGTAATCTATGAAAAGGAGAATGAGGAAACAATACAAACAATTTAATTATAATAGAGTGAAAATTGGAAATAAATCAACCTTAATGCCTGCAAGTACAAGGAATATCTGTCCGTACACATCAATTTAGTGTTTCTTTACATACGCATAGAACAATTGTATTGATCCATGTTCATGCCTAGAAAGGACAGATTCAACTAATCAAGTCATCTAATGGTGCAAGAGGTTTTCTTTTTTAACAAGTAATGCAGTAATAATTCTACTTGCACCTTCACTTAAAATATATATATATATATATATATATATTCTTGTATCATCTAATTGACCATCCTTACAGAAGTCACAAAATTAATAGAAGTTCACAAACTCCCAGAGAAATTCCTCAAGCAGCAAAAGTAATCAATAGAATACCTTGCTCAGCAAGCATCTCATCTACCACCTTTGCCACCTGTTATAATGTACACAAGCATGAGACCAAGAAATTAGCAATGACTGCATATTTGGAAAGTGAAGCAGAAGGCAACCTGAAAGTATGAGTTAAATCCAAACCTTGTTGAAATGCTCATATTGCCTGTTCCCAAGGCCAAACACACCATACTGAAGATTTTGAAGCCATTCTCCCCTCTCTTGCCCCTAAAATTGCAACAACAAAGTCAAGATATAATCTAAGCTTACTCCAACTAATAATGCATTCGAGCTACAGAAATTCAATTCAAACTTACCTCCGTAAACCATTTATAAAATTTTGCAGCATTGTCCGTTGGTTCACCATCCCCATATCTGAACCATCTCCAACAGGTTAAATTATCAACAATAGCGCCAAAAAATTTGAGGAGAAAGAGAAAGAAAAAATATCAATTAAAAAAAGAAGAAGAAGAAGAAGAAAAACTTACGTAGCCAAGAAAAAAAGTGCCAGTTTCTCCTCTTTCAATTTCTCCTCATACTCATCGTCATCGGCGGCATAATCATCCTGCTCACAGTATCTCGAACATAAGCATCACATACATATACAAATAAAAAAACAATAACAAGAAGGAAAGCATTTTCAATTACAGAAAACCGAGAGTACCAAATCCACAACTTTAAACGTCGCCTTCTCATATCGCACTTTTGCCTCATCCACCAGCGCCTGCTCACAAAAGTTTAGCACAATCCAACTGAAAACTCCAAAAAACGTAGCTCACTTATACACATATAATTTAGTAAGCCTACCTTCGCAAATCCTTCGGCTGTACCAGTTTGCGTGCCAAAGAAGACGGTGACCTTTTTCTTACCATCATCGACCTCCACCTTCGGCGCCTTAACCATTAGCGGTTTGGGAGGCTCAACGGGCTTCGACTTGGCACCGTTGGATCTCCGCCACATCAAGACCACCACACACCCGATCAGGACAGCCATGGAAGTCGTCAAGACGATCACGTAGTTCCGATTCTGCAATAGCATGGAAACGAGCTCGCCGGCAGCCTCATTGGAGGGGTCTACCTTACCGTTGATGATCGCCGAGATGACATCCATAGGTGAAATCTTCATGGATGCAGAGGGTTCCATGGTTATTCAGGGCAACGAAACAGGAGGAAAAAAATTTATGATCAATGGAATAGGAGGAGTTTGGGAATATGGGTAAAACCAAAAATTGTAGAAGGACGAAGATGGAGAGAGGAATTGAGGAAATAAGGTAACGAGCGTAAATTGGAGATTTAAAGAGAGAGGAGAAGGTTATATTGAGAGGGAAAAGAGCGTAATGGAACTAACGCCTACCAACCCAGACTAGTCAAACCCACCTAACACAGCGCTTTGACCCTCCGCCTTTCCCTTCCTTTTCTCTGTATTAGATAAGAAAATATCAAAACTCGGAAACAAGTTTCAATCTTTTCATATTTAAAGCAGGGTCAACCACTGCTCCTACATTTTATAGATGAAAATTTGGCGAGAAGGATCTGTTTTGAAGGAAGGAGAGTCAACAACTCCTGAATTTTTAACTTACCTTAGAGAAGACATAATTTAGTGGTATAGAGTTTAGATAATTTCTAGAGTTTTTCTATGGGATTGATAAATGTGGGTTCTAGAACTAAGAGCGAATTTAAATTTGTGAAAGAATTTAGTTCTTATTTCTTATATCATCATGTATTGAAAAAGAAAAGTTGATCACTTGTTTTACTTCTTATCCCTTCTTGTCTTGGAGTTGCTCAAACTATTTTACATAAAAATATATTATAAATAGTTTATAATTTAAAATAATATACAAAATTTTATCTTAAATAAAAAATAATTAATTTTAATAGAATGCTAATTGATTTATTTTTAAAATGATTTTTTCCCTATAACATACTTAAATCACACATCTATCTTATTTATTATTATTATATATATATATCAATTATTTAAAACTCTAAGATGGCCAAAATACCTTAAAAAATAATAGTGACTTTCTTTATTAAAAGCATAACTTATTAAAAAATGTATCTTAACCTTTTACTTCAATATTATTTATTTTGTATTGAAACCCATAAATATAATTTATTCAAAATTTAAAAAATTGACTATTTTTGTATTAATTAGATATATATTTAATATTTTTATATTATATAAATAATAAATATAAAGATGTTTTGGCAAAAAAAAGGTTCATTTGCTACAAAGAAGGTAGAGAAGCATATCTTTTAATTTTAATAAAGAAAAAATTAATTTTTAAAATAAATAAGAGGGTCATGTAATTTATTTTTATTTTATATTAAATATAAACTACTCAAATGCCATAATATTTTATTTTCAATTGTCCAAAATATTTTAAATATAAAAGTTGTGACCGGATTAAATTAAAGCTCCAAAAAAATTAAAAAATAAATAAATAGGCTTTTTGTGTCTTTTTCTTGTGCTGAAAGAACTGTGACTTCTTTCTGAAAACGTCAAAGCGTGTTTCGCTTGCAGTGTTCCCTTGCCTTGTCCGCAGCGTGGGCTCGTGTCTAAAACACTTCAAATCCTTTCGGACGAAACAAAGGTAACTAAACTCGAGGAAATCTTCATGGTCCCAAAATCGCTCATTTGAGAGATAAAAGTGAGTGAGATTACTTATTTGTGTAAATTCTATATTTATTATATTATTTTTTCTCATATAAAAGGCTTTTAGTTTTAGATATGAAAAAAAATCTAAATTCAAGATATTGTCTCCTTGTCTTCTTTTAACAGTTAATGAAATATAATTTCACAACAAATTTAGATAATTTGTTTTATTAAATTATTTAATTAAAATATTATAATATATATGATGTTTTAATTAAAATATAACAACTGTATAATTTAATTAAGAATTATATAATTATTATTTATTGTTAAAAAATATATATTTATAATATTTTGATTAAAAATTTTGATAATAAAAATATAGAGAAATGTATATAAATTTTTTACATAATTTTTACTTTAATTATTTACATTTAAATTTTATATTTGAAAATTTTATATTTTTTTAAATACACAACATTAATATAAAGAATATGCCTTTAAAAAATTTAAAAGAAGAAGTATCTTCCCTGCATTAAAAAGGAAATATAACAAGAAATGAGAGCTGAATGAATAGAAGAAAAGGACCCAAAAACCAGAATGTGTGGAGTCATATATAAATACTTTATCTAATCTTTATATTTTAAAATATTTATATTTATTTTAAATATAGTTTTACAATATATATATCTATTTCATTGTAAAATATTATATATATATATATATATATATTAAAAACAATTTAACTCAAGTTCAACTACCGAATTATAAATTATTTCTTATTCAAATTCATTTATCGATCTGATCTTTAAAATACTGTTGTCACCTTCTTCTTATGGCGGCAACTCCAATCGTTGCTCTTGGTAGGGTTCGCAGCAGCCAAAAGAGAAATGTTGAAGAACTTTTCAACTTAGATTCATGACCTGGTCATTTTAATTAACAACATAAATAATCTGTGTGCGCTCCAGCGTCAAATAAATATTTTGGGAGCAATTCAATTCAATTCAATTCTTATTATTTTTAATATATTCTGGGGGCATGGAAGAAGTTAAAATTCATAATATTCCTAATTATAGTATATATACTTCCCTTCGAATTCTCATCGAAAGTAGCAATACTTAACCCAAAAAAATAGAAAAACTGAACTTAAAAAATTGGTCAATTATTTTGTATACAAAAAACAGTTGAAATAAGTGCAATCGATCGATGTAACTTATCAATCATTTTTATTACTTACGCAGATGACAACTTATTGTATATTTGTGATCAGGTATTCAAATATTGTTCGATTATTCTGTATGCATAAGACTGTTGAAATAAGTGCAATAGATATAACATATCAATTATTTTTACTCAGTGAATCTCACATGCAATGTATCTGTATAAATTAATTGAGTTATTTTTAAATGAAGAATTTGTACAAAGAGGAGGCATTTCCCCCGTTCTAGACAGCATTTTCAATTTCAACGAGGACTCTCATAATGGAAGGAGCGAGTGTAGAAAGCAGAAAGGAAGAGGAAGATAAGATAATAATAAAAATGTTGGGGTCTTGAAAATGGAAAGGTCAAAGAAGTACATGTCTGATGAATGTTCGAGTCCGTCTGATGGAACCTGGGATGTCATAAGTACCTTTTATCGTGGTTACAAATTTCAAACTAAACTAGTGGGTGGAATCCAAAATTGATAAATTAATTATTGAATTAATTTATTCAATCTTCAAAATAGTGAAGAAGACTTATAAAAATTTTAATAAAAAAAAGTAGATCAAATGGAGAGTAGTCTAATAATTAAAGATAAAATAAAACTAAAAAAGATTATGATAAAGTTATTAAAAAAGATTTAAATTTAAAAGATTTATTTAAATATATGATTCATAACAGAATTTTATAATGTTATCTAATTCATGTAATTGATCCCATTTAATGAGAAAAGACTCGTTATTATTGTTGATCTTCAAAATTAATTAAAAAAACAACCAAATCAGTTAACAATTGATAAAATTAGCAAAAACAGATCAATTTGACATTGAATAAATTAAAAATTAAATTTTTTTTTGATTTTTTTGCATTCAAAATAGAGTTTTGACATTATATAATAAATATTTATGATATTTTATAAATTCTATTTAACCCATATCATATGAATTTATTATTATATGTAAAATGCATCTTAATCCAACCATTGTCAAATTATTGAACTATAAATCAATCCTTATCTCCATTTATATAAATAAATTTAATTTCACATTCAACATAAAACTTTCAAATATTAAATTTATGAGTCTTTTTATCTATATACCATTGTCAAATTTTATTTTTATCTCATATAAGACTTTTTAACTCATACCATCAGGATTGACATGTTTCTTCAAAAATTAAATAAAAATAATGCCGGCGCGGTCAAGTTAAGGCACTATATCACAATTGGAAATGGGCAACTTGGCCATCTTCTCCATACAAACATCAGCACTGACCTTATCAATGGGCAAGTGGGGTACCTTATATGTCGCGAGTTTCGTAGCCTTATGACGCATAGTTTGTCCATGGCGAGAATTAATAAAGCGGGGAGATGTGACGTCGAACAAACATGTACCATGACATATTTGGTTTTATTCATTGTTCCAAAAAAATTTATGCACAAAATTCTGAGAAATTGTTTAGAAAAAAGTTTTAAGACATAATTGTTTTTGTCTTGAGACAAAAATTTTTGTCTCCAATAGCAAATTTTGAGACCAAAAAGAAAAATCAATCTCTAATGTAAGATGAAAATTTACGTATGTTCCCAAATCGGATTTTTTTTTTTCGGATACATATGAATAGGTTCCATTATCTAAGCACATTTATCTCACACCCTAAACGTGTATGCTGAACTCTTATGCTCTCCGCATGCCTATCCCATTTAACTGTCAACCTGTATTTTCTACTTTAAAAAGGGCCTCATAACCCTTAGAAAGAGGCCAGACTTTAAGATCTCAAATGAGACTTTTTGAGACTTCAGATCAGACTTCTATCCCCTTTTTTTTTTTCAAACCTTCGGTGTCCTCCAGTCTCCCAAAGCTACCCCTTCTTGAGCTCGAAAGAACATTTTTGTTTAATCTTCTTTATTTCCTTGAACTTTTATGAATACTCGAAGCACTTTCATGAGAAAATTAAGGCAAAGATAGAATCAAGCCCCTTTTCTTGCTTCCAGGATTATTTAAAGTGCTTCAGTATTCCCTTGTTATAAACTTCGCAATGACTAGATCCATTATCACTTTGTACCTCCCATCTCGAAATACTATAGTCTATGTTTAAATGGATGGCAAGAAATGAAATGGCAATGAATGGAATTATCAATTTAAGATAAACTCTTTTTGAGAAATTTTGTTAAGATGATATGGTACGATAAAAAAGGAATTTTATATACATTTGGTTGAATATTATAAAAGAGAAAAAAATGTAAAAAAATAGGTAAATAGGATGAGAAATAATTTTTATACTCTTACTTTTAAAAAAGTAATTTAATTATTAAAATAATAATTTAATAAATAAAGTAATGATGATTAGAGTATAATAGATATTATATAAATTATATAGAGGGAATATGTTTGTATTGTAATGAACCAAACGGTGCATACAATTTTTTATTGCCATCCAAAACCCAATTTCTTTTTGTTCCTTCATATTATCACTCTGGACAAGCCTGAGCTCATAATGGCTAGGTTTGGATTTAGACTTAGATGACCCAAATTATTACTATTACAATCTATCTCTTTGTCAGAACTCTTATTGAAAAAAGATTTGGTCTTATCCTCTACGGCTTAGGTTTAACATGAGTTTTCCAATTTTATATTTGAAAGCTCATGTCTTATCTATTTAGGCTTTGTTAAAGTTACTTGATATTTTAGCCATGTGTTTTTAGTGATTCCTTTATGAAGTAATTGGTGATATAAGTTATTGTGTCCATTTGTTTGTGCCTTTATTATATAAGGAGCTGTTGCCTTCAGTTGTAAGCAAGCGATTCCATCTATTAATAATATATCTATTTCCTTCATGTTCTCTCTCTAGACCTCTTCTCTTCTTTGAAACCTAAGTTCTTTAACCTTAGGCATAGTTTCCCACTAAGGTTAAAGTACTTTTTGTGCTTTTCTCACATGAGAACCCTATGCATAAAAAAGAACTAGTTCATGCAATTCAACTTTGTCTTAGGTACCATGTATTGATATATGATTTTGAGTTTGTATTTGAGATATAAGGTATCTTGGCCTTGAGAGTTGTTGGCCTAAGGATCATGTTGTGTCTTGCCCGACAAAGTATCTCAACCATAGTGATTTCATGCACCACTCATAGCTATGCCTATTGATTAGCTACGGATTTACCTAAGCTTTGGGACCAATCTCATAGTGGTCTCGTCATACAAGAGACAAAATCTTTAGAGGTGTGTTTGGTATTGATGAGGATTCTTTGTAATATATAAATTTTATTTTTATTTTTAAAAGTATGCTTTCTGTTTCTTACTTCATATACTTTAGGAAAATCCTCACTTGAGAGGATTTTTATCCTGTTTGGTACCCATTAAACAACATTTCCCTTATTGGTTGGATGATGTAAAAGAAAAAAGAATGTAAAAAGTAGGTAAATAAAAAAGGAAATAACTTTTGTACCCCCACTTTTAAAAAGATGATTTAATAATTAAAATAGTAATTTGATAAATGAAATAATAAATATAAAAGTATAATCAACATTACATAAATTATGTAAATGTATTATGTCTACTTTGCAGTGAATCAAATAGGTCTGAAGAAATGTCTATTATATCATTATTATCATTACTCAACAATACATGTTCATTTTTTTATTATTTTTTAAAATAAGAATACAAGTGTCATTTCTTATCTCATCTATTTACTTTTTTTTTTTCTTTCCTATCTTGTATACCAAATGCAACCTAGGAGCATTCAAGAGTATTGCTCTTGGTCTTATCATTGCAAATCTATCCATACACTAAATTTATGGAGGCAGTCTCTCCATTCAGATAGTTGGAGACCATAAAATATGAACCAAGGTACATATGTTAATTTAGTGAAATTGTCCTAAGCTTACTCTAGAGGTTCTACTATAGTAGAAGCTTAATTCCAAACCACTCTAACAATAAAAACTTTTAATTACTAAACAAGCATGTACACGTGGACCATGAGTATTCTCACCTCAATAAATACCTAAACTACACTTCATACACATATTATAAAACAACACTAGAAGAAGAGAAAGGGACACTTTGTTGTTTCACACATATTTTGGTCCCAAATGATTCCTTACCCATTGAATGAGTAGGAGCAATAAAAAAGAGCCGTCCTTAATTCTCCTATCTTGTGGAAATGCTATCTATTAACACACTGAAATATAGTTGAAACATGTGTTGAAAGGACTTTATATAGTGGCAACTAGAAAACCAATTAACCATAATCTTGAATAATATTTATGAAGCTAAGCATAAGCAAACATTGTAAATTAACCATCAAGATCTAGATTTACCTTTGAGATAAGAAGAGAAAACCCGCGGTGCTCTCTTGTTTCACCCATAAAAGTAAGGGAAATATTTCTCCTTAAGAGCTGATGATGAAACCAAACCTACTACACAGCCAACTTTTCAATGGGAGGAAAGAATTATTATCAACAATTGAAAAAAAAAAAAAGGAAGAGCAAATTAAGTTAATTATCAAATTAAATGCTAACCATTTCTGCTAGAGTAAGTATCATTCGTTAAGTCATAAGACTGTATTTTTTTGAATCTGCATAGGGTTAAACGCGGAGAGCATGATTTGGGGGAGAAAACGAACAAAAGAATTAGCACTCAAGTAAGCAAACACGTGGAAAATAAACTAAAGAAAAAGGAAAATCTTCACAAATTAGAAGCTTAGAAGTACCTGATGTTCTGGTTCATTGCGATGCAAGTACAAAGAGTGAGAAGCAGGTTAGTTTTCAAGCGCAGAGATAGCAAGGTCAAAGGGCTCAAGGAGAGAACTACTAGTGTCTCCGGGCGAGTTCTTAAGCTATCCAGGCAAGTAGTTAGTTTTCAATCTGCTCTAATATAGCTATTTGGGCAAGTATTTTACGATTAAGAAGCAACTGCCTCTTGTACAGATTATACATTAATCTACTATAAGAAATCGTAGTATATTTTCTGTGCTCCCCCTCTTCGCTTGTACAACAGAAACATTACCACCACGCACAACCTCATTAGCTTGTTTATTTATTGATAAGACTATCCCAAATCAATATGAATATTGTTCACTTTACTCTTCCCTGTAGCTAGCTAGGATGCTATTGATTAGATTACCCAGGATGTCTGAGAGATAAATTTACGAAGCAGACTAAGTATCAAAAGTTCAAAAGAAAAAGTTTAGATTTTATTACATATTAACAGAAAACTCTTTGTCTGAACCCCCTTTAAGCACATTTTTGGGATTGTTTTAGTTATTTTTTTAAACTTATTTGTAATATTTCCAATTTTTTTATTTTCTTTAATTAGGGTTGACTACCTAGAAATAACCATTGTTTCATTTTGACGGCAAATTTGAATGAAAATTATAGATTTGACTTATCAATTTGACTTTACATTTCCTCTTTTAGTTGCCTATGTCATTAGAAGCCTCTCTTAGTTTAGAACACTAATTGGATAGCCCAAATAATTAAAAAAAAAAGTTTTATATGTATTCTTATATTTTTATTATAAAATTTGTAATTAAAACATAATAATTGGTATACAATTTTTTTATATTTTTATTATTAGATTTTTAATTAAAACATAATAATAAGTATATAATTTCTCAATAATAATATTATAAGTATGACTTAATATCATATTATTAGATTTTTTTAAAAAAATTTTGTACATATTATAATTTTATTAAAAAAATCTAATAAAAAAGATATAAGAAATTATTAGCCCATAATATAATATAATATCTGTCCAAAAAATTTGTTGAAGAAAGAGCTGTAGAAGTTGCAATCATATTATTCCGAAATGACACGAATATAACCATCAACTTCCCATGGTTCATCCTAGTAAAACAATCTACAAGAAACCACAAGGAAAATAAAAAAGTAAATGCATGGAACGGACTGGAAGGGTTATACAGATTTTAATAGACACCGCGCTTTGAAGGGAAAAAAATAATAATAAAAGACTAATTCTGATAAGTTACAAGTAACTCAATGCCTGAGAATTTACATAGTTGGGTACTATTTTCGATCGATTTCAATTCCCAAAGCCTCTGTATCACCGTGATCCATTTTTTTAAAAATAAAAGTCACAAAAAGAAAATTTATATTAGTAAATATTATACTAACAGATTATACAATAAATTAATAAAAACTTATTAAAATAATATTTTAAATGATGAAATCTATTGATGCACCTACATTAATAAGTCTATATTAATATATCACACTAACTATCTATACATTAACATTTTTTCAAGTTTTTCTCTCGATCTGAACTAAAATTTTATGATTTGTTTAGAATTTATAAGATAAAATAATTTTAATAAGCCAAAATTTAATTGCCTGAAACAAGATATTTAAATAAAATTAACTTCATTATTACTCATTATGAATCAATACGTACATGGTAAGCAATAAGGTGTTGCTTAATCATGGCAGGCAACTCCAAATGCCACGTTAATGTAATAGTTTTTGTCTGCATCTAGCTTAGGCTAAGATACTTAGCTTATACTATAAAATTTGTTGTGACATTTCTGACTTTAGATTAAATAATGTTTAATAATATTATTACGGAAGAACGATAGCATATACCGAGAGAAGGAGAGAGATCAGGTCCTCAGGAGAAAAAAATAATATAATATTTTTTTATAAAATAAGGTGATAATTCATATATATACATATATATGTAAAATAATTTTTAATAGACTCCGCCTAAAACATCTTTGTAGAATTATTTTCTATGGATATTTATGGAATTGTCTGTTAATTACATTAATTAAAATTTTATGCCTGAGCTAATATTTTAAAATTGCGAGAGAAACACTTCAAAAACCGAAGTTCTCCAGGAGTCCATAGCCTCAAAAGAATCTATTCTATTGGCGAGATGTTCATAGGTTCAGTTTGGTTCAGTTTTAAACTAAAATCAAATCGAATTAATTTTGTCGGTTTAATAATTTTTTAAATTTTTTTGGTTTTGAATTTTAATTGGTTTGGTTCAATTTTTGTTCAGTTTGGTCTATTTTTTTTGGCCAAAAATATTTTTTTAAGATTTTATTCTTTACAATATATAGAATTTAATTTTTAATATTATACATCTTATTAAATTTTAACTAATAATAATGTATTTATAATTTATAATTTATAATTTTATTTTTAATGTAAAAAACACTCATAAATTGACAAAAAGTTTTGAAAAGTAACAAAAAATAAAATAAAATAAGAATAATATTTTATAATAAAATAGTATAGGTAACTTGCTGGTTTGGTTCGATTTAACTGAACCAAACATGCCATGAATCGACAATCGAATTAAATTAATCAATTTTAGATTTAAAAAAATCAAATCAAAACATTTATTAATCAATTTTTATTAACTTGATTCAATTTAATTCAATTTAAATAATTTGATTCGATTTTGTTCAGTTTTGTTAACCCCTGCGTGCTACCTCATGAGACCTGGTGCCATAATCTCAAGCCAAATGTTGCCAATAAAAATCATTCTGTATTTGGCAAGGAATTAAGAACCGCCACGTGCCGATCAGTTAATCAAATCATATTTTTGTCCACGTGTATCTCATCCATTGCAGGGTACAAAAAAAGAACGAATCTTCCAACTACACTTGATAGTTATCAAATTTCTGTTCTCAACCGTCCCTTCCCTAACGAAATCTAAATTATATATATATATATATATATATGAAAAATTATACTTTTAACTTTTTATAATTTAAAAATTTATAATTAGATTTTTATAATTTATAATTTTTTGAATTTAATTTTTACTATTAAAATTTTAGATAAAATTTTGTTAAAATTTTATTAATATAATTGATTATATATTGTTTTAATGTTTTAAATATATAAAAATTATATTACTAAAAAATAAAATTAATTCACATATGTAATAAAATATAAATTAAAAGCTAAATTAAAAATTATTTAAATTATAACAACTTAGTTATAAATTGTTAAATTATACGGACAATATCAAAAATTGTGTGACAGTGTAAGTGTGCCTATATATATTCATTTATATATATCTTTTTTCTTAATTTTCAAATTTCCGCACCGCTCAGATCTATCGAATCCACGCCCAGTCCCAGAGACTCCCATTTCGTTGCTTGGTTTCTGATACTCGAAGAAGACGAAGGAGAAGCTCTCAACACAACAATGCCGGTCACTGATGGAGATTTCGATCTTCGGGTAATTTTGAACCTTCATATGCCCTAGCAATCTCCTTCTTTTTCTCTCTCTCTCGCTAGCTCATCCTTCCCTCTCTTGTTCTGTTTCTTCGCAGCCATCCTCTCAGTCTTCCTTCACAAACGAGTGAGTTTTCCCCTCAATTGACTCACGCCTTGCATCTTACATTTGCCTTCGTGCAATTTGATCCCGGGGGTTTTGGTTTTTTCTTTTCAAAACATCTTACATTGTGTCGCGCGCTCGTTTTAGAGAGTACACGTTTGCTGATGCGGGAAATTTGGAGCACTGCGCCAAGTATTTGAACCAGTCTCTTGTAACGTTTGGATTTCCAGCTTCTCTGGATCTTTTCGCAAATGACCCTGTGAGAATCGATCTGCGATACTGTTGATTATACTCTGGGATAAAGGAAAAAAAAGGATAATTTTATTTTTCCTTTAATATATGTCTTTACCTTCGTAGGTTTCCATTGCACGGACTTGCAATTGCATATACTTCTTGCTACAGCAGAGACAGCGGGATATTGAATTTAGAGAGTCTGCCAATGAACAAAGACAGCGGTAATTGTTCTCTATACCTTATTATATTTTTTTACTTTTGGCCTTTGGATCTTAGATGCCTGAATTTTAGTATCAGTTTTGGTGTGGCTTTCTGTTGTTGGCTTGTTGCTATGTAATACAGTTCAATTTCCCGGCTATTCCTGTACTAGTCTTTTATGGATATATTTGTACTTGCTTTATTTTTCTTGCCATATCTGACATTCAACTTCATCAGATTCTTGTCCCCATGTGTATTTATTTTCCTAATTTACTTATGTTCCTATTTTGTGTTCTATTTCTATATATTATGTTTTTGAGTAATGTACTCCTATATTTTCATGCATATTGGTGAAGAGAATGGCGTGTGTCTATACTGTTTCACATTTATAGGCCCACATCTACGTTGTTGCAAGGAGATTTCAGAAATCAAGTTTCAGATTATTTTTTATCGTGGCAGTTGCAAAACAACATTAGACCTCTACTTAATTGCTTACAAAGTAGCTGATTGGGCTCGTTTTTTTCCCCTTTATACTTTTGATGTGATAGACTATTATCTGACATATCAAGATTGGAGGCCAAAGTTGAGAGGCTTGAAGGACAACTACAATCCAAAGACAGGGAGATTGCAACAATTACTAGAACAGTAAGATGATTTAAAATTTTTATATTAAATTTAGAGCAAATTATATTACATAAAGTAAAAATCAAAATGTATCAACATTCAAGAATTTCTGATTACAAAGTAATGCTACTTGATCATGTTGTCATTTTTTGTTAATTCTGAAGACGACTCTCTCTGTTTAGGAAGCTAAAAATTCTGCAGTTCTCAAGGCCCAAATTGAGAAGCTACAACAGGAGCGAGATGAATTTCAAAGAATGGTTATTGGTAATCAGGTCTGAAACTGGATCTATGTTGTTTCTCGCTGCATTTGGTAACCACCACTTTATATTGGTCAAATTCTGATTCCTATCAACATGAATATGTCGATGCTGACAAAGCAAGTAAGGACTCAACAAATGCATGAGATGAAGAAGAAGGAAAAGGAATACATAAAGTTGCAGGTGGTATTTATTTTGCGTTTTTTTTTTTTTAATTCAAAGAAGAAAGATATTCAGATGATTGCTGCTTCCATGATAGGAATTTTACTGATGAACAATTACATTAACATGAGTGGACAAGATATTAAATTTGGAATGAAGGTCTTGTATGTTCTACTTACAGGAGAGGCTAAACCAAGTATTGATGGAAAAGAAGAAGGAATCTAGGTCGGGCATGGAAATAATGAATTTGCTACAGGTATAAATTAGCCAAGTAGTTCCAATGTGTGTGACAGTTTTTTCAGTGTCATGGTAATTTGGTATCTATCATGTTTGTAATACAGAAAGAAGGGCGGCAACGTGGAACATGGAATGGGAAGAAGACAGACAATGACTTTTATAAAAAGATTGTATGCAGTTTGATTTGTTTTCACTTTCGATTTACAGGCTTTTGTATTTTGGACTTCCTCATCATTTACATTTTGTTCATAATATTGAAAGGTGGATGCTTATGAGGCAAAAAATCAAGAATTGATAGCAGAGAATGCTGATTTAAGAGCATTATTGAGATCGATGCAGGTGGGCCCTTGACTAGTAATTGGCATTTGCTGAAGTTTCTACATTGAGACAAGTTTATGAATTTAATGTGCCTTTCTTCTGCCAACATTTCTTTGAATCTCCTTATGATGTGATTTTAGATCCTCCAACTTTTTCTGTTTGTCCTCATGCAGCGTATGCTGCCTTTTTGATCTTTCAACTTGCCTCCAATTTTATTTAGTGGTACTCCCACCTCCACCCCATATCTTTTCCTTTGTGAAGATCTATTTTTGCCTGTACATGAATTTGTTTGCCATGTACATGTTACTTACGGTGTTGTTATCATCCTTTGTGCTTATGGGCTGATTTTGGACATAAATTAACCAACATGAATATGTATTTTGGCAAATAACTGGATGGTTGAAAGTAGCGGGAGACCATGATCACTAAGTGAGGAAAGAGCAAAATGAAGAATGGTGACTAATTAGTTAAGCTAGTGGTATTGGTGGGCTTTTAGCATCCTTTTTATTCTTCATCAATTTTGCTGATTGGTACCTTATGTTTGTACTTTCCTCTATATGAAGGCCATTATTCAGTTATGTTCTTCGCTCTAAGCACAGAATTTTGCTAGTACTTCTGTACTTTTGAAAAAGTGGGTACTATTACCAGAAATATATTAACAATTAGGCAACTACTTACCATTTGACTCATCCATGAATTGGAAAAGGTTTGGATGGCAAAATCTAATTGGCAGTAGTACCCAATTTTTAATACTACAGTAGTACTAGAAATATGAGTTCATAATTGATGGCTAGATTGACCTTAATTGTTCTATTGAATCTTGCTTATCAAAAGAAGTATGAAAGCGTCACTCTCAAAGATTAATGATTGCACTTATGCTTGGCTGAGTACTGACTAAAAAGCTTGTGCTAAACTGTTGAAATATAATATCAACTTTTAAGTATACTAAAAGAGCAGTACAATGGTCTCCTAGCAAGTGTGACACCAGTTGATTATAATAGAGAATATATTCACAAGCAGTTGGCAACTTAGAATTCAACTTTTATAACTCTTTATTTTCTCAATAGCTAGGAGTAGGGATTTAACTTTTATACTTACTATACCGTATGCATGTAATTGAGTTTGAGTTTGAGTTCATGCATTCTGCTTCTAGAATCTTTTTTCTCTAGTATTTTCTTTCATCCTTAGATTATAGTAGTTGTCATTCTGTGTGCTTGCCCATGATTCTGAGACTTTTGAGTGTGCTGCTTACAGATGGATATGCGTGATTTCATAAATGCTCCTAATGGGCAATCAAAGCAATCTGTCACTGATAATGAAAGAGTTGAAAGTGATCCTTCACAATCTCCACTGGTTGGAAGGACGGTATGAAGCTTATTATTATACTTCTTTGCCTTTGCCAAGCTACTATATGAAGTTAATGAGTTACTACTTGTAGGATGTATTTGACCTCCCTTTTCACATGGCTAGAGATCAAATAGAAGAAAGTCTTCGAGCCAAGATGGCTTCCATTAAGGTATTTGCTTACCATTATCTCTTTCCATTTTTAGGTATTAGCAGATATGAATATAAGCATCGTTCATGTCTTAATTGTGAATGCCTTGAAATATGAAGGAGCGGATGGTACAATTGCAAGATGCTCAGAAAGGAGCTGAAGTTACCTCAGAAGCAACTGAGAGAGAACTTGAGCTTGAAGCTCAACTTGTTGAAGCAAGGAGCATCATACAGGAGCAGGTAGTGTTTTCTGCTTTTGCAATTACTAATTAGGTGCATTTACGTGCTCATAAAAGAAGGAATTAAGAAAAAAAAAGGGAAAATGGCAATGCTGCCTTGGATCTTTTATCTATACCAGATTGTATGAGGTTTTGGGATTAATCAATCTATCTTGCTTTCCAATTCTGTGTTTTGGTTGTGTAGCAGGGTTGCTTGTCTGTCTACTCAAACAACTCTATATCTGTAATATATCCCTGAATAACTAAAAGTGGAAACTTTTGTTCCTTCTGATCGATGAGGATTTTTTTTTTTTTTCTAATTAAAGTTGGAAAGAACTTTTTTGGTCAAATGGCTATCAGTTTAATTGAATCTGTAAAACGTATATCTCCATTTAAAATGTTTTCTCTTTTAACAAAGCCAAGAAGGGATTTTCCTAAATCATGCCTTTCAGTTATCTCCTGCAAACTCAAATCTAGCTGCTTGGCAGTAATTTTCTCCTCCTGTCAGTGTGTGTTGGTTTGACAATGCATTCAATATTTGGGTATGAGCATAATGTGACAATGGATTATATTGCGCAGGCATCCATAATGTCTAAACATCTTGCAAAGTCTGAGAGGCCAAGGTACTTCCCGTGTGCTCTAGAGTTGTAAAATATTGTCTGATTATGTGTGGATGCAGTAAGTTGAATTGTTTCTTTAATTTTACAGGGAATCTATCATCCCATCACCAGCTGAGGTATGTATTTATTTAGATGTGTGCCTTTTTCCCCTTTTGGGTGAGAATTTTGTTATGTAAAAATCCATTGAAGTTGTAAAGTGATTAGGGCCATAAAAGTTGAAATGCTGATTAGTACATGCACTATAAGACAAACTAGGATAGTTGAACACTTATCATCAAATATAATCACGCTGGTAATTAGTGGCTTTCTCATACCAAATAAGGTGTATTATTGCTGGCAGTTCTTCTCATTTGCAATAGATTTGTTGTCACTTGCTTCTCAATATGTCTCATTACTGGTTCTTGTGTCCTCATCCTGTTTCTTTCTGATTTACAGGCAGTTTAACTAAGGAAGCTGAGGGCACCCTGATATAATCCTTCTTGGTCACTAACGAAGCTCAGGTTTATGTGAATGGGCCCACTTAAGGTGTAATATCAATGTAATTAGTATGACCTACTATAAATAGTATCACTGTACCCTGGAATTTCTGGATTTTTTTTTGGGGGGGGGGGGGGCGCTGGAAATCACAAAATTTAAGGGAAGTTCTTTAAGTATTTGCTATTTAAGTTCTTATATATATGTATATAAATAATATGTGAACATTTTTTATAATTCAACATCACAATATTAACTCCATAAAATACTCTCATATGTTGTAATTTTTCTAAACAACTTGATAGTTGACACTTAGGTAGCTTTTATGTGTAAGTACTTTAATTTTCCAAGCGCACAAATTTATTTAAATAACATTTGAGTTTGATGTATATATATATGTATCAATATCTCTATATGATTTAAGTCATATACAATATATATATATATATATATATCAAATATTTTATAGGCATTTGAGAAATTAAAATTTCAATATACCAAATAGTACCTTAAGAATTTACCGAAGTTTTTTCCCGAAAAAAAAATTAAATCTGATATAAGGCCTAGAACTATAATCAACTTAGTTGAATATTGGCAGCTAAAATCATTTGATAAATTAGTACAGGTTCCATAAAAGAAACAAGTGTCCATACAAGCACGGGGGTTTGAGGGTCACTCGTACTGGTTTATGATAATCTAGAAAGCCAAAAATAATGCTGGGTAGAAATTTTTTCTTTTTAATGGAGGATAGAAAAATTTTGAAATAAACGCTATATATCTACACGAAGTGCCCTTTTGGCAGCACGTTAGAAAACCACGTTCAAAAAGAAGTTTCAATTCTGTGCTTTGTATGAAACGTGGTTTGAGGAGGGAAAAACGTTTTTCCAAACACAGCTTAAATCAATGACATATGAAAACATAGACTAGTCAGGGTAGATTTTATTGAATGTTAACTTTTTATTAACTTGGTGTATATTTATTGAATTTACATAAAAATCTTGTTCCGTTACATCTGGAGCACTTCTAAATTTTGAAAACTGAATTGTCCAATTCGTAGCATGTTCGTGCAATATGAATAACTCAGTCAGAAATCATGTTTTAATAACATCTATTTTTTAGGCGTATAAGTTATTGATAACTTGTATAATCCTATGCTTTTAAAGGGATTGCAAATTATTATTATTCATCAAATTGTATCGTCTAAAACGTGCTTCTTCAATTCATGCCATTTAAGAGAGATTTTCATGAATTTTGAAACCACTAATGCATCTAATATATTAAGAATTATTAAAACTAAACAGATTATTCACCGAAAAAATTAAAACTAAATAGATTTATCACATGATCAAACATTATAAAATTATAACAGGATAAACTGGTAAGATGTTTTTGCATGAATATGAATCTAATACGTCATTCACAAAACTAACCAAATAATAGTGAACAAATTAAACTCATCTCATAATCCCATACACGAGCGCACGCACATACACGATGAATTATTTGTTAAGCATGTGTTTAACATATTATTAGTCTACGTACAGAATATCACTCTCGCTTCAGAATTGAAATCAGAATTCTGGTCAAATGCATTGGAATGCAACTCAAGGGCCTTCCATATATTTCTCTAGCAGTACTCCCTGATCTTGTTGACTGCATTGTCAGACGACATGGCGGTGATGAGGAGGAAGAAGATGAAGAAAAGCTTGAATCACGAGGCGATGCCAAAGATTCAAAATCAGAGCTGCACTCTAAAAATCTTTCAAACACATCCAAATCCTTAACATCATCATCCTTGGAACATTCTGGGAGTCTCTTGCCACTTCTTTTTGTGATTCTCTTCCATAAACGACGTCGCAGCCTAGACCAACTTGTTGAAGGTTTAGGGTTTTCATGTATGCATGGTTTGGGTAGGCCTAGGCTGAGAAGAGCAGGTGGAGGACTGAGTGGAGGAAGCTCTTCCTTTGGTGGATTTTTTGGTATTCCTGGCTTCATTTCCCATTCGAATGGAACCCCTTCACCACTACCATAGTAATAGAATATTCTAGAAGAACACCCCACTGAAGAATTTCTAGCAAGAATTTTCATCAACTTCTTCTCCTTCTCTTCCTCAAAATCCATAGTAAATAGCTTAGCCAGATATGATGGAGGATTGATCAATGAAAGATGTGTGTTTATATAGATTCAGTTGTATTCAGAATCCTTGGTGTTTGATAATGGAGCATTTGTTGGTTCATGATCTATATACACAGACATACGCGCACGCACATATATATAGCGAATTGATTAGTTTTAATTTGAATGATTCAAATGATAATGATAATTAATTGTTATGTTAATTAATTAATTTATCATTTCGTGTTACTTCGGGTTTTATTGATCAAAGTCCTTTTGTCAACGAGAAGGAAACAAAATGTGAAGCATAATGCATATGGGAAGTATCGTTGTTTCTAAGGTTACGTTAAATCTTTATATTATTATTTGTTGGGCCTTTCTACTGCATGCCCAATATTTATTATTGAGCAAAACCCCTTTAGACTTGACCATCTTTGCTTCTTACACAATGTCATTGTTAATTTTGGAGTGAATTCTCCTCAGTGTGTGTATATATATATTGATTTTTAATTTTTTTTTCATTTTACTCTTCTAAATTATATTTCATTTTTAATAAATTTCTCATGTAAGTCCATTAGCAAAAGTTTAATAAAAATAATTAGTAGCCTAACCAAAAGCTTATAAAGTTGTTAATTTTGATTGAAATTCGAAAAAAATAGAAGTATCCAATCGTCTTGATTTTATTAGAAGAAAATACACGTTTTTGTGCTTTTATTTTTTCACATTTCAATCTTTTTAAGCATTTAATGGTCCTATCAATTTTTAATTAGATGGCATAATTATTTTTGTTAACAATCAAAATGTGATGAAAACTTTGTCAAAACAAAATACATTTTAGATACCTAAAATAAGATAATCAAATTCTGAGAGCCACATTGAAAAAATAAAATAACTCTTAATTTTTACTTATTGTCTATATATGCAGAAGGAACTCATACAATGGACAAAATTGGGAAAGTTTTTTAGGAAGCCACCAAATCCAAAAGCAAACAATTTTAAGGTATATTTAGTGCCGTACACTAATCAAGATATACTTTTATACATACACGAAGCAGTACATATATGAAACAGATCATGATTGCTGGATATACGTGCACACTATGCACTTAAGAATTTCTTCGAAAAACAGGCAAGATATGTAAGGTTAAAATTGTCTAAAAGAAAACTTGAGAAGTACCCCTGAACCTAGGATTTTCTGTTGAATATATGACAATAAAGTTCATATAGTTTAGGTCGTTCTTCACACTTTAGAGCTTTGGATGGGAATGATGATCAAATGAGTAATTTTACTCTATTGTCAAGAAATCAAAACTTTAACTCTTTGGAAAACTAATGTTTCATTCATTGAATTGCATTCAATGCAACCGCTATCCACGATGATTTCGTTATTGTTATTCAAGTTGACTTTTGAGGTTTATTATTTTTTTAAACATCTTGTCATGTGAGTTATATATATATATATATATATATATATATATATATATTATAGGAATGATTTGGAAACCAGTTAGTAAAACCCAATTGTAGAAAACTTAGAACCTCTTGATCTAAACTAAAATAAGATTAAAAAAAAAGCGATGCCGTAAAAGAGACACCAGTTTTGTTCTCACCGACCCAAGAAAAACCTGTACATACGATTGGGTTGCACAAATGTTCTTTTAATTTTTTTTTTTCACAACTGTATATATTTTAAATGCGTTATCACATTTCTGTAATCATCACAAATTCAACAAGAGGAGCAACTCAAATTTGAAATTTTAAATTAGATATTTAAAACTGGGCAAACAGAAAGTGTCATTTAATAATCGGAATTAAGAAACGCATGCAAGCCAAAGTATACGTGTTAATCCAAGGCATGTGAGATTCAATTTTTTTTTAAGTTGTAAATGAAGGTTTTGATTAATTCAATTCTTTTAAATAATATTTTAATTGACATAATTCAATCAAAACCACATCTATTGTCCTATATCAATTAAAAAAGTTTTGCAACGAAAGCGTACTTGAATCTATGATTAGAGACTTTGTCTGATTGAATGTGTGTATTTGGCCTTCTAAATTGACAATACATGAATATCTGTAAGTTCTCTGCAAGGAGATATAAAGAACCTATTCAACTTATTTGTAATTTGAAGACCAACCAATATATATTTTCAGTAACTATTCAATAATGTAATATTTCTAATTTGGCCTCTCATCAAATTAGAAATATTACTTTTGGCATCTACATTTAATTCCCTTGACAAATATATCTTTAAGCCATAAAACTTAATTTTTAGTTAGATCACTTTAATTAGGCTTAATTAAATAATGGCCACACATTTTTTTAACATTTTCATCTGTGGCGCCAATTTATTGGTATTTTATTCCAACAATCTCCCACCGGGCCACATATGTAAACCTTTAAAAAAATGTGATTATCCTTATAAGTTCAGAAATCTTGCTAATATATACTTAGGGTATACACAATCTAGTCCATTAATTGCCTTAATATAGGATCAAAAAAATTGTTGTCACATTTAGTATGACTAAACCTATCAATGGTCACATATACTAACACAATTAAATGACATAGATCAATCAAAGAAGTGTAGCATGGAAAATTATACGTAGTGTGATCTTTACGTGTCTATTTTCTAACTGGTCTTACTTTACCTTAGTGAGATCACTATTTTAGCATAATGTAACAGAGTGAAACACAAAAGCCAAGTACTTAATAACTTTATTTTTGATCAAAAACAAAAATAAAATACCATAATAAACAATTGTCTTCCATCAAACACAAAATACATACTCTCACTATACTAAAGTATCCTCATTCATAACAACACCTATACTAGCAGTATGTTCATGAAAGACCATGGGTGGTAATCCTTTAATAAGTGGATCTACTATCATAGAGTTTGTCTCGATGTGTTCAATAAATATCTATCCATTTTGCACTCTTTCTTTCACAATTAAGAACTTCATATTAATGTGTTTTGACTTAGATAAACTCCTATTGTTATTGGAATACAGTACTGCTGCCCTACTGTCACAATATAACTTTAATGGTCTTTTTATAGCTTCCAAAATGTGCAGCCTAGTAACAAAATTTCGCAACCATATTCCATGATTGGATGCCTCATAACATGCTATAAATTCTACTTCCATGATGAAAGAAGCTGTAAGTGTCTATTTAACACTTTTCTAAGAAATTACTCCACTAACCAATAGAAAAATATAGCTTGATATGGATTTTCTACTGTCTTGACACTTAGCATAGTTAGAATCAGAATATCCTATGATCTCCAATTGATCTGATCTACAATATGTGAGTATGTAATCTTTGTTCTTTTCAGATAGCGCATAACTCGTTTGGTTGCTTTCTAATGATCCATTCTAGGGTTATTTAAAAATCTGCCTAACATACCAACAATGTACGCAATATCTGGACATGTACAAACTTGAGCATATAGCAAACTCCAAACAGCTGATGCATAGGGAATCTTTTACATTTCTTCAATTTCAAGGTGATTTTTAAGACACTGGTTAAGGCTGAACTTGTCACCTTTAGCAACAAGGGTATTACTTGGTTTGCAATCTTGCATGCTAAACCTTTTCAAAACTTTATCAATATAATTCCTTTGTGATAATCCAAGAGTACCTCGAGTGCGATCTTGATGTATTTGAATTCCTAATACAAAGGAAGCTTCACCAAGATCTTTCATCTCAAAATTCTTTGATAGAAATCTCTTGGTTTCATTCAATATGCCTATATAATTAGTGGCAAGAAGTATGTCATCCACATACAAAACCAAAAATATGAACTTACTCCCATTGAACTTTTGATACATACAATTATCAACAAGGTTTACCTTAAAACCAAATGAAATAATCACTTGATGAAATTTATGGTACCATTGTCGGGAAGCTTGCTTGAGTCCATAGATAGATTTTCTCAATTTGCAAACCATCTTCTTTGGGTCTCCTGACATAAAGTTTTCTGGCTGCACCATGTAGATTGTTTCATCTATGTCTTCATTGAGAAATGTTGTTTTGACATCCATATGATGAAGCTCAAAGTCAAAATGTGCAACTAAAGTCATGATTGTCCTAAAAGAGTCTTTCGAGAAAACCAAAAAGAAAGTCTCTTTATAGTCAATCCTTTCCTTTTGAGTAAAGCCTTTTACCATAAGACAAGCCTTATATCTCTCCACATTACCATTTGCAACCCGTTTGGTTTTAAATATCCATTTGCAACCAGTAGGTTTTGCACCTTTTGGTAATGAGACAAGTTCCCAAACCTTATTGTCTTGCATGGACTTATACTTTTCATTCATTGCTTCAATCCACTTTTGAGAGTTAGGATCTTGCATGGCTTGATGGATGTTGATTGAATCATTATCCACCATACCATTATCTCCATTACGCTCCTGAAGGAACACAATGTAATCATTTGAAATTGCATTTCTCTTATCTCTAGTAGATCTACGCAATGTCATTGGTTGTTGAGTTTGTTTCATAGGTTGCTGAATTTGTTTCATAGGAACAATTACCTTATCTTGAATAGGGTTTTGATCAACATTATCCTATTGAGGTTCCAGATGCACTTCTTAAACAACGTGTATAGTAACCTGTTTATTGTTAGAAGCAACAATAGGAATTGGTTCAGAAATTGAATCCAATTCTTCCTTAAAGGTAATATCTTTCACCTTATTTCTCCCCCTCAACTCAATATCCTCAAAGAATTGTGTAGTTCCCGTCTCAAGTATTGTCTTAACTATGAGATCATAAAACTTATAGCCCTTCGAACATTCAGAGTAACCAATAAAGTAATAACTAATTATTTTGGAGTCTAACTTCTTTTCTTGAGGCCTATAAGGGCGTGCTTTAGCTAGGCATCCCTAAATGTAAAAGTGCTTAAGACTAGGCTTTCGACCTGTCCAAAACTCATTAGGTGTTTTAGCTGTTGTTTTAGTAGGCACTCTATTTAAAATATTGGTTGTTGTTTTAAGAGCTTGTAACACCCCATAATTAATTAAGGTGTTAATCACAAATTAGATTAATTAGGAATAATTAATATGGGTTGAGATTTAATTGAGATAGAAATCCTATCTATGTTTAAATTAATAGATCATGATAAGAGATTAATGGAGGGCCAATGGGTTAGGTGCAGACCCAATCCAATTTAGTGTGATGGAGGTCCAAAATCCACCTTGTATAGACTCTTCTAAGTGGCCCAATAACTCTTGTGCAGACCCACATTATTGAGCTCTTCAAACTTGGCCCAAACTTAATTAAACTTCAGCAACCCAATGTATAAGAACTGGCCCAACAAAATTCTACATTCCAACACTTTAAAACTGGCCCAATAAGCTAAAATCTGAAGCCCAAATGAAGTTGGACCTTGGAGAAACCCATGACCCATCTTTGACCCAACTAAAACCCTAATACATCAGCCTCTTCCTCACACTTGCTGAAACACAAAACACAAAGAGAAATTCAGAGTTTGGAGAGGAGGCTAGGGTTGGGGGCAAGAATTCTGCATTTTCTCATATTTAAAGCAAGATTCAGTCAAGGTAATAGTTATACAACTTAATCCCTTCATCTTTCTCTTTTATTTGGTCCGATTAGTTTTTCATTTGAAATATTTTCAACCTACCCAAAATCTGAAATGTAGGTGTTTGGGGATTTTCTTGGTGAAATTCGTAGGTTAAGGTTAGGGCTGACATTAGGTGAGTTTAAACCCTCTATTTTGATGCTTCATTTGTTAATTTGAGACCCCCATAGCTGATTTATAAAATAGGTATTAATTCTGTACGAATTTGCTTAGGATTTTGGGTGGAATATTGAGTTTTCTGGTGAAAGACACTCTAATCCGAATTTGGGATTTGTGGTGGCTGTTGCAATTTGTCTACAAGTGAGGTAACCGGATTTATATCAATTCCATGTATATATTTGATTTAATTTCATATGTTGATGTATATGATTGATTGAAAATGCTGAATGAATTGGTTGGCTATCTGTTGAATTGTGATTAGATCTTGTGAGTCTATGATGAAGCTGTGGTGCGGCTACCACCCTTGCATGTGCTTCGATCGAGCACCAGGTTATGATCAAACCCAGATGCACTGAGCCCCGGTTGTGCTCAATAGGGAATGGGTGTCATGGACGGGCCTCTCCCGGTATTAATGGCCTTTAACATGTGATAATATGATTGCTGGTACAGGATAGTAATCATGATAGCCTAATTGTTTCATTTGTTGATATGATGGATATGATTCTGATATTGATTTTAATTCATGCATATATGTTAATTAAACTAGATATATGATGGAATTACCTTGGTTACTGAGATTTATATCTTACCCCATTTTATGAGATTAATATTTCAGGTGAAGGTTCTTCGAGTAAGGATAAGAGTAAGCAAGTGGATGAACATCCATGAGCTGAGGCCCGGTGTGGGGAGCTACACTTGGTCTGAGTAGAATAGAGTAGATGCAATTTTGTTATTAGTTTACATAGCATCATCATGTAATCATGTTACCAAGTGTAGGCGTTCATATTTTGTTTGATTGAAATGTAACCGTTAAGGATTTAAGTCTCATTATAGTTGAATATTAATGTATGAACTTATAGTATCATATATATGGTTTTGTTGAAATTGTGATATGGATTACCATTTGGGAATTGTAGTTATATGATGCCTTGGATGTGGACATAAGCTATTGTTGAATGGAATCTCTATGGAATGTGCATGGGATGTTAATTGCTGCTAATGTATGTGTTCTTGCTGTCATATATTCATGAATTTGCTAATATGAGCTAGTTGGGCAAGTAGGAAGTAGTAATTAAGTTTTGCAATGGTAATGGATGGATTGATAGATAAATAGGGCAGGTAAACACCATTAGGATCACATAAAATAAGGGAAGGTAGACCTAGAGTGTTTCTAGAATGAGATTTGGAGTGTAGGAGGCAAAATGTGGGTAATGTAGTTATAGGAGGGATTCTCGCCGCGGCCAAATGAGAGACAAAGTCGAAGGGCGCCGTGGCATAACCAATCCCATCGCGGCACAAGGGTGGAAAACTGACTTGGGGAGTGACAGTGGCGAGGAGCGCCGCGGCTTGATAAATCTCCCCGCGGCGCAAAGTGAAAAAAATCGCCCAGGAGGGTGACAGAACCAAAACTCACCGTGACACATTATGTCCTGCCGCAACACGAGTCGAGAAAATAAAATAAGGGTTGGACAGAAGCAAAACTCGCGCGTGGCGCAAATGTATTGCGTCGAGGTGAGAATCGTGATGGTGGAGAACAGTAATTCGATAAAGCATTTCCGCTGCGGCGAAGGTCCAACTCGCGGCGGCGAAATTTGTGAAATTTGCCCAATGATTCCAGAGAGCAATTTGGCCGCGGCGGGGAAGTTATAGGCCGCGGCGCAAGTCCCCAACCTACTCCTTTTAGACTAGAAACCACAATTTCTTCAACGACAATGGTAAGAGATGATATAGGAACACTTGTGGGTGGTTATTGAGTATTAAAAATGATGAACGGTTGAATCATAAACCCCTTATAATAGTAGGATCTCTTTTATGAAAGTTTTATTTTGTTGTGGTGGTATGGTGATGACCCTAACATCAAGGTTCAAATTTCCTCATATTTTCGTAATGTGGTAAAATATAATGACCTCAAACCTTGATCATTAGTTAATAATCTTGTATTTAACTATAATTACAATGATAAGAAGATAGGGTTGTCACAGAGCTTCCCCCCAAAGTGACTCTGGTAAGGCGGAATGACTAATCATACTCCTTACCATGTTTTGAAGTGTTCGATTTCATCTCTTAGCTACACCATTCATGCTAGGTGACCCCGGCATAATGTACTGAGGGACTATTCCCGATTCCTCTAGAAATATAGCAAATAATCCTGGACGTTGTGAGCCGTCATATCTACCATAGTATTCCCCACCACGATCAGATCTGACGCTCTTGATGCTTTTGTTAAGTTTATTCTTAACTTCAGCCTTATAAATTTTAAACATGTCCAAGGCCTTTGACTTTTCATGAATCAAATATAGATACCTATATCTAGATTAGTCATCTATAAATAATACAAAGTATTGTTGACCATTCCATGAAGTCTTAGGAAATGGTCCCCAAATATCCATATATATCAATTCTAAAATGTTTGAACTTTTGTGGGCACCTATTCTCTTAGCTTTGATTTGTTTGCCTTTGATGCAGTCAATACAAACATTAAAGTTTGTAAAGTCTATATCACTTAAAATGCCATCAAACACAAGTAGTTTAATTCTTGGTTTTGAAATGTGACCTAATCGCTTGTGCCATAATAATCTTGAATTTTCTTGATTAATTTTACGCTTAGTACTGTGTGATAATACATGCAAGGTTTTTGGATAAGATGCAACCGTATCAAGTAAATATAAATTTTGATAAAATATTAGAGAACCAAAACCAACAATAGTTGAATTATAGATAATATAACCTTATTGTTTTCAAATGAACAAGAATAACCTAATTTGTCCAATAAAGAAACAGAAATCAAATTACGTTTAAATGACAGTACAACAAAAGTATTTACTAAATCCAAATAGTGGTCAGTTCCTAATAACAACATAAAGTGACCAATTGCATCTACATCTATCAACTTGCCATCTCCCACATAAATGCGTTTTTAAGCATTAATTGGCTTTCGGTAGCTTAGGTAGCCCTGCATAGAAACACTTATGTGAATAGTAGTACTAGAATCTAACCACCAAGTGTTTCTAGATATTGAAGCTAAATTAACTTCAAAACCAATCAAAGTAAATGGCATACCTTTCTTCACACGCCAAGCATGATACTTGGTACAATCCTTTTTCTAATGTCCAGATTTCTTACAAAAGAAACACTTACTTATCCTTGTCTTGAATAGGTTTCTTTTGATTTGGACCCTTAGTAGCCTCAGATTTCTTTCTCTTTTTTTCCCTTTCCTTTAAAGGTGGTTGCCAAATTAACACTTTGAGTGCTATCTTGATTCAGTCTCTTTTCGTCTTGCATAAGATATGAAATAAGCTTATTAAGAGTCCATTTTTCCTTCTCGCAATTATAATTGACCTTAAATTGACTGTATTGCACAGGAAGAGAGATCAATACCAAATGCATAAGTAAGTCCTTACGTAGCTCAGGCTTTAATTCTTTAAGCTTTAATTCATGGAAATGAAACGTTGCAAAAGCGTGCTTGTTTTTGCCTTATCACTTTTTGCAAAGCGTTTCTCAATTTCAACAAGGAAATCCTTAGCATTAGTAATTTCATCGGACATTGCACCCCTAAAGGCTTCTGGAATGCCGCGTTTAATGATCATTAGACTTATGTGATTAGAGTGATCCCACTTCTTAAAGTGCCTTTGTTCATTAGAGGAACTTGCATCCATAAGAGAAGCAGGCCGCTCAGCCCTTAATGCAAGATTTAGAACTATGCAACCCAAAATAATTTGTATATTTTCTTTTCATTCCTTGAAATTGGTGCCATTCAAAATAGGAATAGAACTCAAATTGGCAGATATTGAAGAAACAACATCTAAAAAAAAGAATACAATATAATTAGCACATTCATAACAAATATTCAAATAGAAGCAATAATTCAAATAATTAAATCAAGAACCTGGTACAACATTAATACTAAGTCTTTGGATAATAATATTAATTGTAAATGGTATTCTTGTTGTAATGATCAAACATTGACAATAATTCCTGCCAAACAATAAGACTATCTTTGGATGGAAATATTATTTGCATGAAAAACTTTGTAATTGTCACTTATTTATTGTCACATGTGCATGTATAATTTGGCCAAGTATCTACCTTCCTTTAGGTTGGTTAAGAAATTTGCATGACATTATTTACACACAAAATAAAATATCTATTTTCTTTGTGATTAATCTTTACAAGAGAGGCTACTTTTGTAACCTTCATGTATCAATTAATTCACTTAGAATAATAGACAAAGAACCTTAATGAATAAAAAAAATACATTGGAACCAGATTATTTGAATTTAATTACTTAAAAAAAACTGAAAAACAAACCTTATATCAAATAATTTTTTGACATGTTTTATGTAACACATAAATTATTAAACATAATTGAATTTCTTTAACATAGTAAACAAGATAACTAGAGAGAGTAGGTGCACACCATAAATCATAATTATTTATACTTTATGCATAAAAATTTTCATGCCAAAATTCAAACAATAAATTATAATTTTGCACTATGAAATATTAAAAAAATTCATAAAAAAATATTTTCAGCCCTCATAAAATTTTAGAAAAATTAACATTAATTAAAAAATAAAAAATTAAGTGGGTTGAACCAAACTGTATGTCAAAAGACTTAGAATCAAAGTCTCACACTGTCTCACTCTCCCAAATCTGCAAGTGGACAATGAATGAAAGATTCATCTTCAACATCCCATCTTCATTATTGCAATCCATCAAAGAAAAGTAATCTGGATACATGAATCACCATCCAATTTGACATATATGGTTCATAATGCATGTATCCAAAATTGAAAAATGGTATATTCAATTTCGGACATCTAAATCCAAGTTATCAAAATGGGTACGTAGAAGATAATTGAAGAGAAGAATACGAAAATTCTAAAAATCAAATCCCTTAATTTTGTTCAAACATTCAAATATGGGCTTTACAATCCATGACGAAATGGTGTGTTGCCTCACAAATTAATCTCATAGGAACCATCTAAGATCATAAAAAAAATCATTTTAATCCAATTTGATGAACAGATGCAAAATAAAGAATTCCCAATTACAAAATTAGGAATTTCTTCAATATCCAAAATTGATTTAAATTTTACACAAATTAAAACAATAAAATCATGAAATCATCATCCAAAACCATAAAACAATTGATCATATAACCCAATTTCATGAATTCAATTGAAAAATCAAAATCTCCAATTTCATGATAGTAAAATTCACTAAATTCATTATATATATATATATATATATATATTCTTTCTAATCAACAAAAGTATCCTGAAGAAATTGAAATTTGGTAGCTCTGATACCAATTAAAGGTTTTGATTAATTGAATTTCTCTAATAATATTTCAATTGACATAATTCAATCAAAACCCCATCTACCGTCTATATTAATTCAATAGAATTAAAAGAGTGTTGCAACGAAAGCGTAGCTAAATCTATGACTGGAGACTTTGTTTGATTGAATGTGTAGATTTGACCTTCTATATTGGCAATATGTGAATGTCTATAAGTTCTCTGTAAAGGGATGCAGATAACCCATTCAACTTATTTGTAATCTGGGAACCAACCAACGTATATTTTCAGTAACTATTCAATAATATAATATTTCTAATTTGGCCCCTCATCAAATTAGAAATATTACTTTTGGCATCTACACTTAATTCCCTTGACAAATATATCCTTAGGCCATAAATCTTAATTTTCAATCAGATCACTTTAATTAAGCTTAATTAAATAATGGCCACACATTTTTTTAAATTTACATGTGTGGCCTCAATTTATTGGTATTTTATTCCAACAGTAAACTCATGTCATGCAGAATAAAATATTATTTTTTATAAAAATAATTTTATAAATATTTAAATATGTATATAATATAAAAATATACAATTCATTAATATAAATATACATATTACTTTAATTTTTTGATAATGGTGATACCCATATAAATTCTTCCTTGTTCTTCATCAGATACTTATTTCTATTTGTTGCATGAATTAAAATTTACAATTTGTTTAAGTTGATTTGTTAGGTGCTGGAGGTATTGGATACCTGGTTTCACGTAATTAAAGAACTAAAATTTGTAATGAAAATGATATTAGGTTTATAGTAATTAAAATATAAAAACAGCATTTAAGTACCTTGGGAAGGTTGTTAAAAGTACATATAGACCATATATTACTTGTAAATTCTCAGTATTGTGGTTCATTTTCTTCCACTAAGATTTTCAACCTGTCCCTAAAAATTGCAACATATATAACATAGTAAAACATTGACATGATATTAGTATCGAGAAGATCTATAGTATCTGTTATTTACAAATGATGTTACTTGTGCTTTTTCTTGCATTTGGCTACATTATGGGCACTGCTGACTTACATTATAAACACTGATAGTAGAAATCGCGTGCATAACTTATATTTTATCTTTTTTTTTTGTTGGGGGGGGGGAGTATAATTTCATCTTTGTTTAAAGTAAGTTTTAATTTTATTTAATCTTAATTTCATTCTTTAAGTTAAACGTTGGAACATGTTCCAAATTATTAGCACTTAAAAATTGGATGAAAAATGTTGAGGTGGACTAAATATTGACAATATAGCATCAACAAAATGATCCCATGATATTTTTCTCTATCTCTTTCTTTCCCACTTTCTTAAGCCTTCCCTTGTTAGATCTGTCCCTTTAGCTCGTTGTTCTTTTCATTTTTCTTTGGACTAAGACTCGTTTAATATGTAAAAATTAAGTATAATAATAAAAATAAGAATGACAAATATGATTTTAAAAATAAAAAATGAATTTAGTATCTTTATTTTTAAGAATTAAGTAATAATTAATAAATAACATTAAATAATAATTGAATAATAATTATAAAAATAAAATAAATATTTTATATGAACTTTCATTTTTACCTTACTTTCCATTACCATACCAAATATGCCTTGAGTGTGTACTAGCTTGATCAAGGCATATAATCTAGTTAGAGTCCAAATTGAAATATATATATATATACACACACACACACACACACACACATTTTCTATCATCTTTGATCCTAAACGCCACTTTGAAACTCTTTAAGGTTCATGCTAATTATTGTAGGGTTGGATCTATTAATGTTGATCACCTAACTAAGAAAAAAAGTACTTAAAAGAATCTTTGTGGATCAACGTAGTGATCCTAGTTTAGAGAAATTGCAAAAAATGGTTTCAACATTGTTTTAAAACCACAACAATAGAGGGATTGTTCGGGTTCAATAGCCTACATTTTTTTGGCATGCTAATTTAACATTCGGGTTTAGTTAATTGACAGCTGCACCATTCTCTTTCTCACTCAAGTTGCAAATCTGTGGTTACCATTAGAACAGAGAAAGGAAGGGTGGGATCCAATGAGGCTAAGTAAGATGGGTCTTGACGTAAATGGAGAAGAAAGGAGAGATTTAGAGAGTGAAGGGGCCCATTGGATAACTTTAATTTATTGATGCCATGTCAATATTTAGTCCACATCAGCATTTATCAACCATATTTTTAAATGTGTTAATAATTAGAAAAATATCGTAATGTTTAACTAAATTAAAAGTAAACAAATTTAAGAAATAAAATAAAAACTTATTTCAAACATAAGGAATGAAAAGTATATTTTTGCCTTATTTTTTTTTCCTTTTGTTTTTGGGAATATGAATTGTTGATGGTATTATTAGCTTTTCCCTTAATTTTTATTCCTTAACTTTCATTCTTTTGATTTTAGTGGCATTTTCTTCAAAACGTGCAAAGATTTTGCTCCAGTGATATTCCCCAAACAACATACTAATTATGACTATTTCAGACTTCAAACCAATTCTATATATACAGCCAAATATCAATTGGTCATTACATTGATTATTTATAGGTTAGGATACAAGCTTCAATTTTTGAAAAATTTACACCTTATAGTTTAATAATTAGGTAAATAGGCCTTTAATTTCCACTTATTGTTATCCAATTAATGAAAACTATATATATATATATATATATATGTGTGTGTGTGTGTATGTGTGTGTGTGTGTGTGTGTGTGTGTGTATATTATACTTGATTGAATTATAAAATATTGAACCATTACCTATTTCAAATATTTAATAAAGAAATCTTAAATCATTTTTCTCAATTTTTAAAGAATTCTTTATATGTGTATCATTGAATTGAATACTTATTTGACTTTTCAATTTTATTTTTTTTAGGGGTTAATTTACATTTTACTTTAAAATAATTCCATTTTTTATACATAGCCAAATTTGAAGTAAATAAAAGAAAGGAATAGATTTACTTAATCTTCCTGATTTTAGTACAAGGGTAATAAACATTTGAAAATTTGGCCCTTTTTTTTTCAAAAAACCCGATGACATCCTAAATCCCCATAAAAAACAAGGGCGCACAAGCTTAGTAATATCTAAGAGGTGGGTGTGTGCGTGCACATGTATATGTATATATAATTTATACTTTTTTTTATACGCATTCTTTATTATTATTACTATTATTTAGACAACTCATCAAGTTTCCATATATATATATTTCCAGTTTTGGATATGTTAAGAGTAATGGTCCATGAATCAGATTCAATTAAATCAAACATAAAAACTTCCATTTATACTTCATTTCCCCACTAATAATATTTCAAGTTTTTCATCCCTAAGTGGTACTGATGATCCACATTTATATTCAGCAGCGACAGCATTTGACCCCTTCTCCACATATATTTGAAGGTAATAATTTCACTTACAAAGCTTGTAGAACCTATATATTTAAGATGAAAATTTGGTTCAATTTATAACATCAAGAATCTTAAGTTTGATTTTTGCTAGTGATTCCTTGTTTGTAGGTAGAATATAATTAAACTTTATAAAACTAGAAAATAATATTTGAGTGAATGTGTGAGAGATGATGATCTCCCTCACACAGAGGTCTTATTTACATAGAATATAAGCAAAGGGACATACAATGTAATACAATATAGTATAATGAATAACATAATGAACCTAGACACTAGTATGCACATTAAGAATTTAGACACAATTCCAATACTACGTATATCCTTATTTTAACACTCTCCCTCAAGTTAGAGTATATATATTATATGCACCAAGCTTGTTACATATGTAGTTGATCAAAGGGAAACATATATGCTAGTTGGTCATTTGACCTGATGAATTTGGTAATAAGATACCTAGATTGAATCTTCTCTCGTATAAAATGATAATCGATTTCAATATATTTGATCCTCTTATGAAAGACTGGATTGGAAGCAATATGTGCCGCTACTTGTGTAATCAACTATATTTGATTAATATTTCCAAACCTCAATTCCTAAAAAAGTTGCTTTAGCCATATAAGTCCACATGTTCCAAAGCCATGACACAATATTCAACTTTTGCATTAAACCTTGCAAGCACATTTTGTTTCTTGCTTTTCTAGGAGACTAAATTACCACCAATGAAAACACAATATCTTGAAGTCGATTGTCTATCAATAGGAGAGCCAGCCCAGTCTACATCACTATAACCAACCATCTGGGAGTTACCCTTATCTTCATATAACAATCCTTGGCCTAAAGCTCCTTTAATGTATTTGAGAATGCGAATCACAACATCCCAATGATTATCACATGGAGATTGTAAGAATTAACTAACTATACTCACAACAAATGAGATATTTAGACCAGTAATGGTGAGATAGTTAAGTTTTCCAACTAATCTCAAATATCGTTCTGGATTTGCAATAGGCTCCCTTTATCCTAGTAAGAGTTTAACATTTGAATTCATAGGAGTATCAACTGGTTTACAATTTGATATACCTGTTTTACTCAATATAGCTAAAGCATATTTCCTTTGTGATATAGCAACCCTAGTGCAAGATTGAGCCACCTCAATCCCCAAAAAATATTTAAGTTTTCTTAGATCTTTAGTTTAAAAAGAGGAGAGAAGATTTCTCTTCAATTGAATGATATCATCTTGATAATTGCTTGTAATGACAATTCCATCCATATAAAATAACTAGGTAAATGCATTAATCAGACGATGTGTGGCTATAAAACACAGAATGATCTGCCTCACTTTGAACTATCCCAAACTCTTGAGTGACGGATCTAAATCTGCCAAACCAAACTCGAAGAGCTTGTTTCAACCCATAAAGAGATCGTCATAGATAGTAAACCTTTCTAGACTACTCCTGCGCAACAAAGTTAGGCAGTTCCTTCATATACACCTTTTTATCAAATTCATTGTGAAGAAAGGCATTTTTAATGTTAAGTTAATAAAGAGGCTAGTGGCACATAATAGCTATAAAGAGGAGCAAATAGACAGAAGCAATTTTTGCAACAAGAGAAAAGGTATCACCATAATCAAGGCAAAAAATCTGAGTATATCCTTTGATAACCAAATAATCCTTCAAATGATCAATGGTCCCATCAGGGCTAACCTTAGCAACATATACCCATTGATAGCTAATTGCGGTTTTGCCTAAAGTTAAAGAGACTAAATCTCAAGTCCCATTAGTATGCAAGGCCACCATTTCATTAATCATTGCTTGCCATCACCCAAGATGAAAGAGAGCCTCACAAACATTCTTAGGAATAGACACAAAATCCAAAGAAGACACAAAAGCATAATAATATGTAGACAAACGATGATAACTCAAAAAATTATAAAGAGGATAAGGATTATAAGTTGAGCAAGTACCTTTGCGAAGGGTAATAGGAGAAATTTCAGGGGAAGGGAAGGTTGAGGTAAGAGCCGGTGTTGAAGTAGGGGGTGAGTCAATAGCCATATCAACAGAGTCTGTAAGGATGGCTGGATGAGGATGTTGATGATATGTCTAAAGAGGAGTGATTGCCAAAGGATCGATGAAAGGAAGAGGAAGAACATCAGACATAAAGTGATATTCTGCTGTAGGAGAAGAAAATATTGGAGATGTTTCAAAGAAGATTACATTAACAGAGGTAAAGCACTTTTTGGTGCCTAGAGAGTAACAATGATATCCCTTCTAAAGACATGAATACCCAAGGAAGATACATTTGATGGATTTAACTATAAGTTTATCTTTCCTGAGAGTTAGATCCTAAACAAATAAGTGTAACAAAAAATATGAAGGAGAAGACGATAAAGAGATTTAGTGAAAAACATAATAAAGCAAGGAACTTGGTTTTGTAACACAAAAAAAGGCATGCAATTAATGAAATAACAAGCAATAAGAACCACATCTACCTAAAAATGAAAAGGTATATTAGAATGTAAGAGTGAAGTATGAGCGTTCTCAATGAGATGGCAATTTTTACACTCAACCACTCCATTTTGATAGGGGGTATGTACACATGAAGACTGGTGAAGAATTTTCTGAAAAGAAAAAAAAGCTTGGAATAGGGCAAAAAAATATTCTTATACATTATTAGTTTGTAAAATAGATATAAAGATCCCAAACTAATTTTTAACCTCAGTACATAATGATTGAAAAATTAAAAGAACCTCATAATGATTTTTCATTAACTATAACCAAGTGCAACGAGAATACTCATCAATAAAGGTTACAAAATATTGGAAACCGAAAACAGAAAAAACATGATATAGACCCTAAACATCAAAATAAACTAATTTAAAATGGGATGTAGCCTGATTATTAATACATTTAGGAAATGAAGCATGAGTTTGTTTACAAAGTTGACATAACTCACATTTAATTGATTTCAAAGTAAAAAAAGAAGGAAACATATTTTGAATTCAAAGAGATAGGGATAGCCTTAGTGACTGTGAACAAGACTTAGAAAAGGAGTGGTGCAAGATATTGGTGATGTTGGAGATGGAAAATGATAAAGTCCTTATGACTCACGCCCTATGACAATTGTCCAACCCATACTTCGGTCCTGTAAGGAAACATATTTGTTAGTAAAGAGAATGGAACAATTAAGGGTGCGAGTTAGCTAACTAATAGAAATGAGATTAAAAGGACACTTAAGGACACAAAGGACAGAATGTAAAGTGATGGATGGGGAAATACTAGCCTACCTAATGCCTTTAGCAACCGTTTTAGAACTATTGGCTAAGGTAACAGGAGGAAGAAAGATAGAATTAGAAATATGGGAAGATCCTTGTTACCAGACATATAATCAGAACCACTTAAGTCAAGGATCAATGGTCTAAGAGAGGAGTAAGCATGATAAGCAATAGAATTACCAGTCTGGGTAACGGAGATAACAATTAATGATTGTTTGGTAGTCTAGAAATACAAATATTCATCATAATCATGACCAATCAAAGTTATGGAAGCAGGGGTCTAGTCCTCAGTTGGCTGAACAAATGTTTTTGCAACATTTGTGGTCTAGGGTGGATGAACATGAAGAGACCAACAACGATCCCGTGTATGACCCAGTTTATTATAATAAGTGCATTGAGGATGTTTCTGAACACCAGTTTGTCTTCTTTTGCCACGATTCCCTCTACCATTATTTTGGGAAAATAAAGTTAAAGCATCTAAACCATGAGCATTATTTTTCTTTATAACAACCATATTACTAGAAGAGATGCGCACAAAGTGAGTGAAAACATCATTGAGCAGAGGGACAATTAAACCCCCAAGAATTTGATCCCGAATGTGGTTAAGATCATATTGAAGATTAATTAGAGTCATCACCATAAAAAACTTGTACCACAGCTTCTCTTGATCTTCGATTGATGTTGTAGTAGGCATCAAGGATCTAAATTTATGCTTAAGGGACTTAATCCTACTCATATAGGTGGTAATGTCTAGGTTTTGATGCTTAAGATTAATAAAATTAGATAAAAATTTACAATAATATCGAATGTCATTACTATAGATTGAGGTTGCCTTATTCCAAACCTCATAACAAGTTTCATAAGATTGATACATAGGAAGTAAGTGAGAATCAAAAGAATGCCACAATAAAGCACACAATTGAGCATCAATCTTCATCCAATTTAATCTATATGCTTAAGAAATATTTGTCTCTTTCTTATACAAATGATCTAAATATCCTTGTCCCTCAAACCATAAGTGAACAGATGCTATGCAAGATTTGTAATTTGATGTACCATGTAATTTTTTCAGGTAATCAAGGGAGAGCCATTAATAATAGAGGAGAAGATACCTAATTTGGAATTCTTAGAGATAGAAATGATTTTGGATTGAATGTAGCTCTTGGAATACACTTGGAAAAAGATTAATAACCCAAAAAGGTGTAGAAACAACCAACTCATCTAGGAAAATAGTAGAGGAGGACACGACAACCATTTCTAGGCAAACAACAATGAATTCCGATGGCACACACGCTTTCACGTGTTAGTGCATGGCTGGATGGGTAAAATTCTAATGGCTGCATGTGGCAGTGCAGGGGATATCATTCAGTGATTGGGCTTTTAGGTTCTGTCAATTAGAGCCTTCTGATCATGATGGTGGAGTGTGTGTCTAAAAAAAATCTAAATGCTAGAGTTCTTACTTGAATAGTATCAAAGAACTTGAGGAAAATGACTTAAATGAGTTACAGATAAAGGAGACATATCTGGAAGGGGTCAAAACCTAGCTCTAATATCATATAAAACTAGAGAAGAATATTTGAGTAAATGTGTATAAGATGATGATCTCTCTCACACAGAGGTCTTATTTATATAAAAAATAAGTAAAGGAAAATATAATGTAGTACAATGAGTAATACTATGAACTTAAACACCAGTTTGTACGTTACAAATCTAGACATAATTCCAAAACTATGTACATCCTTATTCTAACCTCTAAATATTTTTTTTTAATTCAAAGCTCATGGGTTTAGTTTCAGGTTATTTGTATACTAAACTGTATTTTAATTTTGCCAAGGCCTAAGGTGATAAAATTATGAATTGGCAGAGGGAACAAGAGAACGAAAATAGTGTGACAAATGATTATAAACGTATAAATATTCATAATAAAAGAGGAAGGCCAAAGAGGAAAACTAAGGGCATAGCAAACATAAGACTTTTGAGAAGCATCACAGCGTATTAATAAGAGGCAGCAGAAGAAGGAGAAGTCGCTACTCATCCTTCAATGCAGAAAAAAAGACACCGACGAAAGAGCACTCCAAGAAGGGTTTCATTCTAGAAAATTTTTGTCGTGCACGGTATATATTTTGTGCATGCAAGCGCCAAGATTGTATCTGTATATGTGGAGCTCGTATAAGACCCACACAATACAATCCCAACCTTTGCTTATACAAATCAAATAGTGCATACGAGAATTTCTTTTTCGTCGTGGAATTTGCTTTAATTGTTTTGAATCTAATAAGACTGACCTAGTTCTGCTTAGTTATTGTGAGGGGTTATTGTCTCTTTCATCTTTGATCGTTGAAGCGATGAAATTGAATGTTATAATTACTTAATATATATAGCTCGGTTAGGTAGCGATTTCAATAGATTATTATTGGAGTTTTAAACTGGGGTTGAAAGTAGATATGCTCATTTATAATGAAGTGCTCTATCTATAATTATTTAGTCAATTGGACTCTTAACTACGTTTCATTTTCAACATGATGTGGAGAGCAGTAGACTACGTTTCATTTTCAACATGATGTGGAGAGCTGTAGCTATATTCATATTATTAATATATAATGTTCCTTTGGCATGTTGCTTATACGGAAGAAATCACAGTACTATAACTAGGTGGTTATAAATTGTCAAACATGGTTTACATTGACCGTAAAGTGTGTTGGCCAGGGTGTAAAAAAATTATTAAAAATTCGTCCAAATGATTGTGTGATCACGAGGAATATAAAACTTTTTAAGTTTAATAAAAATATAATTTGTGAGCATTTTTTTTTTCAAATAAACTAGTGTCATTATGACTTCTTTGAAAAGCTTGTATGCACATATAAACTTCGTTGAAAAATCAGAGCTTACATTGATTTGTTTTGTTTTTTAAAGTAATAAGTTAATAAATGGTCCTTTGAGATGTATCTCAGAGGCTTAATATATTAAATGGTCATAAAATAATTGAATTATAACACACATTATGATAAAAGTCTAGGCAGCTATTACAAGCTAGGCCAATGAATTTTAGTGAAACCTGCGATGGAAAAACCTAATAAGAAGGAAGGCTAAAGCCTGTGATGAATCTTTATTATCTCATTAAACTTAATTTTAGTTAAACATGTACCTAAAGAATGTTATTTTATATTTTGAAACTTGAAGAGTGAATTAAGTATAGATCCATTATACTTTGTATATATTCTCGTTTAATTAAAGTAATGAGAGATAATAATGAATTAACGATATATCTTACCACTTTTGGAACAAGTTATAAACTCAGTTCATCCTTGGTCTAAAATCTCTCAGTGCATCAAAGGTAACCAGTGGAATAGAACAACGATTTAATGGGCTTTGTATTTCAGGACTCAGTAGTATGGCAATCAGGACCCAATGGGCTTTTTATGGATATTTTAATGGGCTTAGTCTTGGGCCTATGTTGATATGGAGGCCATTTGATCATTTGAAGTCTCAAATCTGGATTTAGTTGCTCGCATGTTAATTACTCCATCTCTTCAATTTGATTTTTTTTAAAAAAAACAAGTCATTCAATTTCATGGTAAGAAAAAAAAGAAATTTAAAAAATTATGAAACTGTATTCATTAAAAATGGAAACTCTCAAAAAATATCGAAGTTAAGAGACACTCATTAAAAAAAAAAAGTGGGGGGATGCTAAGAGATAAAAGAAAAACAAATAAATTATTAAATATTCAAAAGTAGAAGTGAGCATTGGTAAGTTCGACCAATAACTTACTAGACCAATGCATATTCAGGTTTCAGAGGGGGAAAAAAACACTGTCATTGACTTTAGCTTTAACTTTTAAGTAACTAATCCAAAATTTTCACATTCATTTCCATCGGATTGGTCAAGTTTGAATGAGTTATTGACATATCTAACATTATATACATTTTAAAACTCTAGATTTAATTAAATGAAATGAGTTCACTTTTTACATAAAATTTCACTCCGTCAACCCATTAACTCGTATGATTCTAAAAAAAAGAAAAAAAAAAAGTTCAATGGAATGAGATCAAATTGACGAGTTATTAGACATAACCTATTAAATAATTAATAGATTTAATTATCAGATAATCTCACAGCCTTATAAAAATTGATATCACCAAATTTATGTGGTATAAGAAGATTTATAGACAAACTTTGTGAATGGAAAACCAAGAAACCATGAAGAAAAGGACGAGATAAGTTGGTTTTGGAATAAGAATTAATTAGAATTTTAGATTAGATTAGATAGAGAAGAGATGGGAAGAGCACGTGGAAGACAGCATCCGGGGTCACGTGTTTTTCAATCCCTCACCGCTTCCACCGCCGACCGCCCTCCTTCTTCTTCCTATACCTCTTATCTTATGCCACGTGTCGCAATGTCACGTGACTCTGGTGCACTGGCACGTGCGATCCCTTTCTCAAGCTGGTCTTGACCTTCATGTGCATGCACCGTCTTCACTCCATCCTCAATTTATAATTTATACTATACGCCTCTCTCTCTCTCTCTAATAAAATAAAAGAAAAATGTGAAATACAATAAATTATACTTGATATTCATTTTATTTCATTAAAAACATCATTCGATTTTCATGATATTTGATGTAATATAAAAAATTTCATTCAGTTAATTTTTTATCAACAAAATTAATTTATTACATAATATATATTTGTTAAAAAATAAAATAATTTAATTATTTTTATTTTTATATTAAAAAAATTATAGTTTGATGTATGCAAAAAATTAATTTTATTGATAAAAAAGTTTTTGTAATATATATATAAAAGAGCTAAATGATATATACATATATATATACATATATATATATATGTAAGCAAAAGATAAGTGTAATTCAAGCCAACTTTAAAGGAAGACGGTGTAATTTAATAAGAAAGGAAAAAAGAAAAAAACTTGTGATGACCATGCACTAGTGGGTGGATCTCCTTTTATAATAGGATCATGATCAAGCACACGTAATGTGAATCATAGAAACCTTTGTTGGACCCACATTTATGTCCCAATTTTAATCATGTATAAGATCAGAAACAAGACCAAACTATTCAAGATTAAACTAATGAATATTGCGGAACTATAATACAAAAAGAGAAGAACGAGTGAGAAGTGATCATGAAGCAATAATAAAATAAAGAATAAAAAAGTATATGTGTATTAGGAGTGAACGTGAGGAATGATTCGTCTCTATGACCACAAAACATAGTTTGACCAGTTTTGCAAAGATTTAATGTATTCTTCCTCGCCAGCTGCCCTTTGCCTTACTTTATCTTAAGTAATTTTTTCTTGTCAGTTGTTTTTACTACAACTCTTACATAGTGTCGGTAATTATTATTATTTTTTCTTTTATAAAAGAGACATAAGATTTTAAAAGTTAAAAGAAAACAAAGGGGTGGGATAGGATTCCGTTTGGGTTGTTGTGATTTATTGCTTATCTTTGGACGCATAAGTCACAAGAGTAAATTACACAATTTTTTTAAAATTTTTTGTTGAAATTATATAAATTTTTTATTTTAAAATATACACAGAAAATTACTCTATATTTTTGTTTAATTTAAAATTTTTTTTATCCAAATACTCTCCATTAAACTTAAATACATATTTTTTAACTAAAAAAATCTTTTACTAAGAGATATTTTAATCAAAAAATTTAAAATTAGATAAAGTGTATGACAATTTTTTGTTTAAGAGTAGATATGTAGTCATTTTAAAAACAGAGAAAAATTTATATAATTTCAATAGAATTAAAAAAAAATTATATAATTTACTCAAATTATAAATTTATATGTTTAGTCGAATTTTTTTATAGTACTTCTTCTAGCGTTTTCCAAAAGTTACGGTGACTTTTAAAAAATAATTTAGAGAATGCTTTTTTAAAAAATTATAACTGTTAAAAGTTTAAGATGTTAAAAATGATGTTTTTATTTTAATTATATTTTAAATTTATTCTTATATTGTAACCTTATGTTGGTGTGCTACTATAATATTAAAATATAAAATCTAACTCAACTAAAATACTTAAATATAAATCCTAAATCTAATAAGACAATATAACGGATGACAATTCTCTAAAGTAAATACCAAAATAGATTAATCTAATTAATCTTAAACTACACTAATATAATTAATTATAAATTCATAATTATTCAGAATAATAAATTAATTTCATATCTCTAAAGCTGTTAGCTTAATGAATCATTAACTTTCATTCCTATATTATTCACTTTAATTCAACTTTCAACTATTTTATGAAATTTTATGACTTAAAATAAAATTCTGAGTTTTTGGATTGAAAAATATAGTAATAAAATATATTCACAGCAACTTTTAGAAATTACTATTAAACATTCCATTAATCAATTTTACTTTTAAAAGTGTACTTTTTTTAAATAATTTTGCCAACATTTATTTTTAGCCTTTTTTAAACAGCAACTTTTTCACAGCACAGTAGCCTTTAAAAAGCAACCACATTTCCTACGGACCCTTAGGTATACCAGTTTTCTTAAAACTCAAGTTCAAAAGGGGTTTCGTTTGAAGCAATCCTCTTGGACACGATTTTAAAGGGTACAATCTTTATGATTATTTAATTATCACAAAATTATATACTGAAGTATTTTTGTCATAATTATATTAAAAATACTCATGTAAATATTAAGATGATAAATTTGTTTATTATCGATGTATCATTAAACTATTTCAAGAGATGTGTGTGCCAGTCTTTTAATAATTAATATGTTTATCATTTTAACATTTGTCTGATTTTTAGTTGTGCGCAAAATTTAGATGAAATATGTCACTTAAGGCTAATTGAGGTCATTTAGATGAGTAGAAGATTCGGTAAAAAGCTGTAAATTCGTTTTTTTCCTATTAAATGAAAAATATTAAAAGGTGATTAAATCATAATAAAACAAATAGTAAATATTTAGATGTTATTAAATTTTAAATGAACAAGCTAATTTCAAAACAAATTATCAAAGGATTAAAAAAACTATATTTTATCTCCTTAAATTAAAACTTAACTATAAAATTGATAAAACTCTAAAATGTAACGTTTGGATTAAAATGAAAGATAAAATTAATTCTAATAAGCTTTCTTCCTTCAATAATGTCATTGATCGATATTATATAGATTGGAAAGAAATTACAAATATAAACAATTAAAAGTGAGGATTGTCACCTTTTGTAGTTAATTTTTATTATACTTTAAAATATAAAAATATTTTATTATTTTTAAAAATTCATGCACCAATTTAAATTAGTTTTAAAAATTCTTAGTTTATGGAAGTAAGGCAGAATTTAAATTATTAAATTCACAACTTAACTCAAGATAAGATCTACGAATAATTACCTATATACTTTTATGCCAAAGGGTCCTTTTTTTTTTTCATAGAAGGGAAATCAAACTCAAATGCCAACACACTACTCCCGCCGAACTCTCAACCAATCTGAAACTCTTCCCCTTTCTCTCTTATTTATTCCTCAGAAATGACTTCACCATTACTATTCTGCAACTTTTTTCTGATATTTTTAAAAAATGTTGGGTTTCTGATTGCTTATCCGGGTTTTGAGAGGCCATGCCTGCCTCCTTCCAATTGTTTTCTACTTACATACACCTAATCCCTCTTTCTTTTCTTTCCTCGTTTCGTTTTTTCTATTTTTTAATCTCTCTCACATGTGCTTTGTGGATAGATATGCGGTCTTTGCTTGTCTTCCAAATTAGGATTGGTACTTCCCTCACTATATTGTATATTTTTTGTTCATACTTTGGGACAAGTGTCCTTATCCTTCGGGGTCAAGGTGGCCCTTTGGAAGTGGGCCACCATATTGTTTGCCTAATCCTGTTTTTTTAATTAATAAAGAATCTTAATAGATTTGATTTATAAAAATTAAATAGAGTAATTAATAAATTATAAATTAATGTATGAGTATTATAAATTTTATTAGAAATAATATATACATACATATATATACATCTTTTCAATTTTAGCTAGGTTATTAGAAAACACTTTTATCAATTTTAAAAATTAAAAAAACTATCCTCTAATCTTTTTATACATCCTTTAGCATTTGAGAATTTTAAGATTTAAAGTTGGAGCATTTCATTGCAAGTAATTGATTTTTTTTAAAAAAAATATTTTAAACTAATGGAAGCTTAATATGCGACAAGGCAAAAAAGGTAAAGTGACATATCCGTCAATGAAAAATAAATACAAAATATTAAATGCTGAAAAATGAAAGTTCTAAAGATTAATTTTTGTTTTTTAAAGTTGAAAAGAATGTATACAAATGATTTAAAATTAAAATATTATATTTGCATATATATATATATATATATATGATTATTTTAGTCTAATTTTCTCAGTGCAAGACGCGGACTTAGTAATAAGAAATTAAGGTTCCTATATATATAGAAAACTTTCATGCCAATTTTTTGACACTAGGTCTGATGGGTTTTGTGTAAAGATGAGTGTTTCCTCTACATAGTCGTAGTCGTGTGTAATATCTCTTATAATTTTATAATTATTATATATTATTACTTAATAATATCTGTTTCTTTTCAAATTCAGATTAAAGTAGTGATGTAAAAAGTCTTTTTTCATTTAAAAAATTATTTTGTTTATTTATTTATTTATTTATTTTACATTTCTCTTTTTATTTTGCTACCAAACATCCCGGGCTCATAAGAGATGCTATCACGAACCTTTTGATCTCGCATTGAGGGCATTGTAGTTGAGCTGCGTACACTAGGCCAGATATCACTTGAACAAAATATGGTTAAAAAAAAAATTCTTGCGTAGCCAAATAAGTTAAATTATGTTTTAGTACTCAATGATTGATGTGCTTTTCATAAAAAAAAGATTAATTTGTTTATATAAAATTTTCTACTACAAAATGTCTCTAATTAAGATTGATATCATATATTATTATATTTTCATTTAATTATAAATTAAGGAGTATATATGGATAAACGATCTCATAACCATGACAAGTTATGATAGTCATGATTAATCAATATACTGCATATTATTAGCTCGAATATTTTTAACTTATTGATGATATATAATACAACGAGTCAGGATTTCCTTCCATTCTCGTGGGAATAAGAAAGTCTTGTCCTATTATTTTCCTGTTGTCTTCGTTTTGTTTTTGTTTTACTTTATTTTTTTCACGCATCTTCATTCTGTGGGGGACAAGACTGCCGTAAGAATCGGAGAATATCTTGATTCTAATAGAATTGGTCCCTCCTTTTCAATTTTCTTCCCTTTAACTTTCAAACATAGCAATGTTATGGTTTAAATTAACGCATTAAGGTATTGGGTATATATGTGTGTCTGTGTGCGTATGTATCCAGTTACATACAATAGTGTTGAGAAATAGGCAGATAACGAATTAAACAAACAACTAAGTGGTTATTTTGCTCGGTATCAAAAGGCTGAGAATCAAATTTGACTATTACTTGAGCGTTCTTATGATGAAGAAATAAAACTTCTATCTTCATCACCCTCTTCGGAACTTAATTAACAACTGCAGATATTTTTTCTTGGCGCCTTCTGAAGATTGGTCCATAGGTATGTTCTTAGAGAATCTAACGTTTGTGCTGATCTCGTGGCCAAAGACTGAAGACTTAAAGCTCTTCTCCTCACTTACTTCACTTCTATTTTCCTTTCATTTCTTTTGTCCTTTTACAAGATAGAAGTATCTACATCCAGCGTTGACGATCACCTTAAAGAGCTTTCTCTTGGTTTCTTTTGTTTTGTTTACCTTTAATTTTCTTAATTTGTAAACAAAAAAAAAAAAGGAAAGAACAAGGTCAAAATATGGCACGCAGCTCAAGAAACTATTCAAATAACTTTTAATAGATTATATTCAAGAAATAAAGAGTATTAATTATTTGCATATACTAGCATGCTTTTAAATTTCATTACAATATATATAGAAGTAAGAGAAAAGGGATTCTCTCTCTATATATATATATATATGTGTGTGTATAATATAAAATAGTATCACTATTAATATGAGTTTGATTTTTCAAGAGAGAATATTGTGAGTAAAATTCAAAATATATTAGAGGATGTTGGAAAGAGAAGAAAGAAAATAAAACATTAAATTGATAACATTCATTTATTTGATAGTTTGTAACAAAGAGAAGAAAAGAATGGAAGATTTTTAACTAACTATTCAAAATTCTCTCTCCTTTATTATTTTAAGTTTCTCCAGTGAAAGTTTCAGGGAATAAAAGTTTCTCCAATAAAGAGAAAAAATTATTCTTTAACCGTAACTTTTCCTCTATCTCCCATTTCATTTTTGTGGATTCTTTTTTACCTTCTTTTCCCGTCTTAACTTTCAAACACACCATTATTTTCAGATCTTCATGCAAATCGTAATATATGTGTGTGTGTGTGTGTGTGTGTGTATATTATCAATTGCAAAACATGCAAGTATCCTCATCAACTCATAAATGTGCAGGTGATCAACCTCCAACTTCATATATAGTTTTGGTGAAAGCGCTTTGTAAAAACCTTCAAATTTTCGGATGAAATTTTAAATATACGATAAAAAAAGTACAAATTAAGAAGTATATGTACAGGATAATTTTCAAATCACCTTTAAATGCTGTGCTACTACAAGAAACCTAAGAATTGTATACATCAACCCAAGCCTAATCCATAATAAAAGTATTTCTCTTTGGCCAAAAAAGAAAAAAGCCTAAGCCTGTAATCTATATCATCTTTAATTAATATATAGCTTCATAGACTTGGCTTATTAATTATCTTCACGAGAAAATCGCTCTTGATAAAATCTTCACGGTTCCATGCGATTCATACTTAAAGAAATGCCTGAAAATGATCATAACAAAGTACAAATTAACATCGAAATTGTTCGGACTCTAATCATCAACAAATTAATACAAAGGTTGTAATACCTCATCATTTGTCGGACATATCCTATGTCATTGTCAATAAGTAAAGAAGAGGCAGACGTATCCACCCATGCATATATTCTCCAAATATCAAGAAGGTTCTTGTTGCTGGAATGGTAGCTGGCAAGGAACTCTCCTTGTAAGATGATTAAGACTCACAAAATTTGTGAATTTGTGAAAAAATTACGATCACAACCTGCATTAATTGCAGCATTCGCAATAACCATATAGTAAAATGACAATTTAAATTCTGCGTTGTAAGTATATCCTGTTTCAATTATAGGATGATTAAGAGTCACAAATTTGTATTGTTGTATACAATTATGAAAAATTTATAGACATAATTTGCATTACACTGTTTGCAACACGTACTCCTAAATGCATTATGATGTTAGCTTGTGTATACTGTCATTTTAAATAAATTCCTTTTTCCACCGAAAAGAAAAGGGCCGGGCACATTCGAAATTTTGAAGTTTTGAACTATAATATCCTCATTTAGTTTGAGCCTAGAAATTGCCCAAGGTAATCTTTTTTAATTTGATGCTCCTTCAGTTTTTGTGTTTATTTTTCCACTACAAAAGAAAAAATCCGCATAAAACTAGAGTGCTGAAATTTTCTTGTATCTGAAGATGTTAAATAAATTATATTATGTAAGACACCATGAATTGGGTATGTTGAATAATTATACTTCTGACAACCTCACTGCTGTATCAACAACTCCTCCATCCTGTGGGTATGGGAATTTCTGTTAGTGCATGTGTTACAATCTTAATTTATTAATTAATTATTTTAGCGAGTTTCTTTTCATTTGTTCATTAGTGAAGAGAGAATTGGAGTTTAGTTCAGCCAGTTCGGGGAATATATATATATATATATATATATAGACAAACACATGCGTAGAGAAACTGTTCACGCAATTTCGATTTCACAATAACTGTATCAAGTATGAGAGATTGATCATAATTGAGCGTGAATGATATTCAATAATGATAAGCTTGTATCCAACCAAATTAGATTCGATAGAATCTAATAATGCATGGTACCGGCTTTGTGCCTATGCAATCTTGTGCCTGCCTTTTTCATCTATCATAGTTATAAATCATGTCTTTTTTTTCCTAGTCAGTATAACACTGCCACATTTTCGCAGCCTTTGGAGGACATAGTTATAAATCATAATTTTTGTGAAAAAGATATAGTGTGTGTGTATGTATATATATGTTGTATCAAGTGAGAGGGATAATTTTATGAGAGATGTAAGAGGTAAGATTAAAAAAAAAATACACCCTTAAGTAACAAATTAATATGATTTAGATTGATGCAATAATATCTCGTAAATACATAATAAATCTTCCTTAAATTTTGGTCTAATCTGAGCTTACCACATCGGCCAATCTCAGAATCTTGTAATCCACTAACCAAATTATGTAAGATATATAATGGATTTGTGAGACTTTCGTCGCATATCTCATATAAAAGAACTCCTATAACTAATAAATTAACAAAGACTTAATATCTTGTTTGACTTACTAATTTATTGTACTATCAATACACTTGGGCCTACCAATAATTCTACCAATAAATAGAGTTGTAAAAATAGGCTAAACCTTTTGGATCAACTTGTTTAATCTATTAATTTAGTAGGTTAAGTTTGCTCACTATTTAAACATATTTTTTAGTACAATCATTTTTAATCCAGTCCACTTAACCTACTTAATTACTAGATGGGTTAGCCTACATAACTTATAGGCTAACCTATTTATTTTTTTTTTAATTTTTCTAAATTTAAACTTATCTAATAATCTAATTCACACCTACTTGTCTTTAAGTTTCTACACGACTACACGCACATGTCTCTCTCAATCTTAGACTAACTCTTGTTTCCTTTCACTCCTAGTTTCCTTCTCATCTCTAACTCTTAGATCTCACTCTCACTTTTGCATCTTGAGCAAAGGAGACCCAGTCATGGAGGGAATAATTTGCATATAGTTTCTATTGTGGACTATGCTAACAATCTAGATAGAGAAGTTATGTATCAAGCAGAATAGTCAACTAATGTTCTAGCAATAGAAATCTAAAGAGGGAAGTCATATTCTTGCCCACCTTTAAAACCCTGAAAAGAAAAAGAAATCATAGAATCAAAAAGCAAGGAGGAGCACTTGTTCAATATCTCTAAAGCTTATCAAAATTTTGACTATTTGTTTAGAGACTAACAAATCAAGCTATCAGATGGATACAAAATTCTGTTTGTTGAGAAGTTCAAGTATAAAAAAATATTGTAAGTAGTATCACTCATTCAGTCATGCTACCATTAATTATATTATTTTCAAGAATGCTATTTAAAAGACTTTAAATGATGGGAGATTCAAATTAACCGATAGGGGCATAGTTGAGATAATAGTAAATATTGATCCTTTTTCAACAATATTTATAAACATGATTTCAGCATTAAGTTCACCATTTCATTCACTAAAATATAAATAGAAACAATCAAAGTAGAAACAATGGAGAGTAATGGAAATAACACCAGAACTTACTAAAAATGATAGATAATTAGTTGTGCAATCCAAGCAACTAAAATCTACAATTCACAAGCCTAACATTTTTTATATACTACAAGATATAACACAAAAGAAGAACAATAGGGTATTTGATAGATTATAGACTCTAAGGGTAGACAACGGACCAATTCCAAAGGATAAAAGGAAGTATCAGAGTTTAACATTGAAAAAGGGATATCTATTGTGAGGGTAACATTCTATAATAATAAACAATTGAACCCACAGAAAATGATCAAGCCAAAAGTCAATGTGAAAAAAAAGTAATGGCTTCTCAACTAATATATTAAAAAGAAGTCAAAATAGCCATTCCAACTAACTACTTTAACTTGCACTTAGAAAAGGATGAAACAAAGACAAAGATCTATCCAGAAGCTAAGACAAATACTCAAAATGCTAACAGAGGCTAAAGATATAATTGAAGAAAATGTGTAGTCACTTAAAAGGATTGATACAACTAAAACCAGTATTTAGTCTTAAGTCACTAGAGGAGAAGGATATCTTGGAAGTAGATTATCTCTAAGATAAAGATGATGTTAAGATACCTCCAATAAATATTGATGTCATTGGGTGAATTTTAGGCAGATGCTGAACAACCAAAATGCTTGGAAGGAGACATGTTTATTGAAGAAGCAAAATAGGCAACCTTAATAGATGATAAAACATTTGAGTCAATCATGATATAGTTTGAAAAACCTTGAAAGGCTATGACCAAACACTTAGAGCCTATATACATTAAAGCTCATATCAATGGTAGGTAAGTTCTCAAAGTATTTGTAAATGGAGATCTATGTCGAATGTGATGCCAATCAACACGTTAAAGAAATTAAGGAAAACTAAAAATATATTTGATCAACACTAATACTAAGATGACCAACTTCATAAGAAAAGTTGCAACTGAGTACTAGTAGCTGACATAATAGTGGAGTCCAAAATAACTAGTGCAACATTCTTTGTTATGGATGTTAAACCTACATATTCAATGCCATTACACAAGGATTGGATCCATTCAGTCAATGTGTTACATTGCATCAATTGGTCATATTTTGAGAAGATGATAGAGTTAAAGTAGTATTATCTAACAAAAATTCATTTACATCTAATGTAAAAATGGCAGAAGCCATATTTTATTTATCAAGTGTGGAACCCATTTACTAGAAGATTACAAAGAAGATCTTTAGAGTCTTGCAACCTCACTTCTTGGGGTTTTAAAATAATGATCCAAGCTAATGAGGCTGGCCTATAACTTTCTACACAAGTGATGTATGAATTAACAACATAAAATGGTCAAAGATGTTTTGCATTTGCTAGTTTTATTTATAGCTAAGGAAAGGATTGAACTATCAACCTTTGATACACTTTTGAAGGGGCTAAAAGATAATCCAAAATCGTTAACAAATCAAACATTAAAAAAAGAGTTAAAATCTCCAATTAAAAGGAAAACCTCCAATTTTGAGGCTCAAAATCCTTTGATTGACATCAACTTGGGTACTAATAGCTTACCAAATGAGGAAGACTAAAATCACTGATTGTTCTCATAAAATAGTATAAAAATTGTTTCACCAAGAAGTACCATGAAATGCTATATTATCTAAATAATGAGTTGAGTATCAATTACCAATTAAAGAAAGATTTGAGCTTCAAGTAGCCAGCTAGGAGATTTAATCAAGAGCTGCTACAAAAAATCAAAGAAGAAAAAGAAAGGTTGCTAAAGGCAAGTTTTATACATATAACTAAGTATGTGGAGTGGTTTTCAAACATAATTCCTGTCATAAAGTAAAATGGGCAAGTTAGGATTATTTAGGATTTATATAGACTCTCAGAACTTGAACTTGGCTACTCCCAAAGATGAATATGTCATGTCGATAGTTGATATGTTGATTGATGTAACAACCAATTATAGGATTTTTACTCTTATAGATAAATATTTAAGTTATAATCAAATTTTTGAAATTGATATAAGACTACATTCCATTGCCTCAATATATTTGGTATCTATGAATGGCTTGTTATGATATTTAGCTTAAAAAATGTAGGTGCCATATGCTAATAGTTAGGTTAGCACACTATTTGAACATATTTGTTAGTATAATCATTTTCAATCTAGTCCACCTAACCTATTTGCCATACAGTCCTATATGCATAACTGATAGCCATTATTTTTGCAAATAATTTTGCAAGTGTACGAATCGCTTTTGTAATATAGTGAATCAAGGTCGTCCTACAAAGAATTGAATTAAACTCAATTAAACCTAAAGAAATTTGCTTTTGTTTAAGTCAAGATGCGCAACTACCAATGTAATAAATTAAAATAAAATGAAAGTAAAAAAATATTGAGTGTCAAGATAGTTTTGATGAGATAAACCATTTAAGAGTATTCTAGGTTCCTATCCCCTGATTGTCACAAATTGAAATGCCCGATTAATTGACTAATCAACAATCTGAAGGTTGGGGAGATTAACTGAGCCTAAATGCCTATTGAACCACTTAGACTTCTATTTTAATTAGTTGTAGACTTCTTTCACAATTAATCAGATATAATACGTTTAGCCTCTTTCACCACTTAGGATTCTTGAGCATATTTATATATCTAAGAACAAAACTAGTGTTACCTAATTTCAATCCTAAGTTGCTTAATCAATTGGTCTATTGAGATTTTTCTTTTTCAAGAGCAAACCTCAAAACTCCCAATTCAACAAGAGATGGCCAAACTCTTCATGAAACAATAAGGATAGATCAAGTATTCAAATCATTAATTAACTTAATTTAACCTTGCAAAATCCTTAGTACATGGCAATAGGTTCAAGTGAAACTAGGATCAAAGAAATTTAGCTGCACATAGCTCTACACATTGAAATTAGATTTAGAAATTCAAAGAGACAAAGAATCATGAAGAAGAAGATGGAGGATAGAAGGAAACTCAGTGCAATCGTATTGATTCAGCTTCCAATCTTTAACCCAAGCTTCTCCTCCTTAAGCCCTAGCCTTCTGGTGCATTTTTCCCTTCAGAGTTTCTCCTCCCAGCTCAAAATGATGAAACCCTCGCTCTTCCTCGCGTTTTTAGCTCGTAAATCAAAGTTGTGCATTTCAGTGGCTGATCTCATTATGGTAAGGGGTGGCTCTCGCTATAGCGAAAGCTTATAGGCACCTACATTTATGATGATCTCGCTACTATCAGCGCTATAGCTAGGAGCTCCCTAGAATTTGTATGCATCACAACTTCGCTGTGGCAAGGATTTGCTATGGCGAAGTGACTTCCTCGCCACAGCGAATGTGCATCCTAGTTACAACGAATTGTATTCTTGCTGTAGCGAGAGAGCTTGTTAAGCTTACCTTTTGACTTTCCAGCTTCTTTCCTTTTTCTCATTCCTTTCTACAATCTTCTACCTTTCTCCTGAGATAAAAATTAACATTAAATAAAGCTTAAAACTAATAAAGATATCGCAATTGAAATATTTTCTTCATTTTGTTTGATTGAATGAAAAGTTAAGCCAGGTTAGTCAAAAGAAGAGTACTTTAACTTCCTAATATATAAAAAAATATATCTCTTTCTTATTCCAAATTAGGAAATCATCAAACTCCTCCACACTTATATTATTGCTTGTCCTCAAGCAATTCCTAAACAATATCAATCTAAGTGGCTGTTGACTAATTCTTTTCCACGATTAACACCAAATCAACCAAAATTCCAAATTCCCCCACACTTAGGATGAAACCAATGTCAGAAGTAGAAGTTTAGCAAAACTCAATTTGAATTTCGAAACTAATGTACTCATAGTAACACCCTCTTGATTTTTAAAGTGTGTGTGTGTTCCACAGATAGATTTTTTAGAAGCAATCAAATAATCTTTATTAATACCCTCAATATACTTTCAAGCCAATCTAACTATCTACTATAACTTCAATCATCAGAATTCATTAAGAGAGGCTTTATTGTTCAATAGAGTACTACTCTCAGCACAATCATTCTCATTCTTCTCTTCCTTTTTTTTATATTTTAATTTCTCTTAATTCTTTTGACGCGAATGACAACATTAATTATGAAGCCACCCGATTACTCAGATTAAGAAAATTGACTCAGAGTGTTTACTAGCATACTCTTAGTTTCACCACTGTTTGACGTAAAAGTTCACACTTTTTAGTACAAACTCCCAGTTACTAAGTGATTTTAACCATTGGAGTAGAGATACATTTGTATATATATTTTTTTGGCATATATCCTTCTCAAGTGACAATCAGATATCCATTAGTAGCAGATAAATTGGAGAGATTTAAAAAATAATTTGGGGCTAACTAAAGAAAAAGCTTGAATTACTTCAATAACCATCTTGCTGAAAAAGTGCTTCTATTATGGGTGTTTACTACAACCACATTACTTGCTTTGTTCATTTCAAATTTGCCTAACCCTCACATTCATTGTTTAGTATTCATCTGAAGCAAGGGGGAGCTGAATCTGGTTAAAATTGTGGAGGCGTTATGGTGGACTGATTATTATTGATATTATTCTTATTATTATTATTTGTTTCCGTCTGTATGTCCGCCTAACCTATTTTACCTTCTCTCACACTTAAAGAAAACATTGTTCATAATGTTTAAAACAAAAGATACTAGAATCAGAAAAGTAAAAGTAAATTGAGGTGAAGATAAGGGATGTAAGTAGAAAGAAAGAAATAGGAACTCCCCTTATATGAAAAGTTAAGGATGAGAGGGAGGTACGCGAACAACTCCTATAGCTGAAAGACAAAAATTATACAAAGACCACGTAGCAAACAGTAAATGGGTGTTAGATAAAAGACATCAAATATAGAACTAACAATTGCATAATCTAAAAATATTATGAGGTACAGTGATCCATATACAGTTATCCCAAAAATGAAAGCAGAAAAACAAGAAGGATCATGCAATTAACAACAAATACTACGAGTCAGAGGCCTAGGCATATCATGTGGTGTAGAGTCTTGTAGAAGAACAATGACAGATGATTGAGGGACCTTTGAAGGTGGAGGTGGAGGGGCAAGCATAAGATAATCCACAAGCATTTGCAGCTAATCTTTCATTGATAGGACATACCCCTCTAATTTGTCAATAGAGTCCTTCACCCAGCCCTCAAACTGAGTCTGAGGTGGTGCATCCTACATCATAGGTTTTAGAGTATCCACTAGCTGCTGTGGAGGACGTGGAGATGCCTCGTGATGTGGTTATGCTTGTGCCTTGTGTCTCTGAGGTCATACCAGTTCATCCTTCATGCTATCATACTTGAATGGACCCTTTGGTTTAAATTGAGTATCATTTTTAAATACTCGACTTCCCCCCATTTAAAGTAACTCAGTGAGCATGTGGGGGTATGTCAAGCTCACCCTATTTGACCGTGCAATTTGCTTGAAGTTTAGGATCATAAGGAGAGGGATATTCACCCGCTGCCTCGTCATAAAGCAATAAATCAAAATAGCCCTTTCTTGGATCATGTCGGACCTATGAGAACTGGTCAAGACATTACTAGTGATGAACTATAGCCAAAATCGAGCAAGCTTATTTAATTGGTAGATTGCATACACTTTGTTGGTCAGCCTTGCGTGACCTTCATTTGTTATGATCGTCTCTACCTCTTCCCATGGAATGGACTGTTGATCAGCCATGTAAGATTGGAAGGCACATTCTTCAACATCGGACAATTCATAAAAGTCCTGAATGACTTTTTCATTGATTCGTACCCATGCTAATCGGCAATAGTATTCATCTTTATCCTCCTCTATGTTTTCAAAATTGGTATACAATTCTCGAATCATCAAAGAAATCCAATGCATAAGCTTTTTTGTGAAACCTTGGAGGCCATGCCATTCAAAATCACTGTAAGTCAGATCCAAGATATAGGGCTCATAGTATCTATCTTCAACAACACCCCAGTCAGAGAAGAGGCATTCAAAGTGAAATTTGGCTCTTGAAGAAGCAAATCTATCCTTATTACATGGTTTCTTCTTCTGCTTTAAGGAAGATGCTTTAGCTGTCTTTGTTTGCTTTTTGAGAGCCATAAACTTTGATGCGAGGAAAGTAGTGCACAAGGGGAATGAGGGTGTGAAAAGCAAGGATTTCTGCAGAAGAGATGAGGAAAGGGATCGGGAGACATAGGCACGTAGTAGCGAAGATGACAACGAGAAAGAAATGTGACAAAAATAGTGTTTGTAGGTTATTTTGTGATTTTGTATTTCTTTTTATTATATATATACGAATGGTCAAAGACCTCACTATTGCCTAGGCAATAGCGAGGTGTTCTCTGGAAGAAGTACCAAGGATAGAGCTGCTGGTTTCGCAATGGCAAAAGTGTCTCTGGCAATGGTGAGGATACTTAGGTAATTCTTGTTAGCTGAAGAATCTCACTATAGCTATTGTCTCTCGCAATAGTGAGGATACCTGGGTAATTCTTGTTAGCTGAAGAATCTCGCTATAGCTATTGTCTCTCGCAATAGTGAGGATACCTGGGTAATTCTTGTTAGCTGAAGAATCTCGCTATAGCCTAGCTATAACGAGAAGCTCTCTAGTGTCTGTACCTGTCGATGAGCATACTGCACTCGCTATAACGAGTTGGCCATCTCGCAATAGTGAGTACACTTAAAAAAAAAATTTCAACACATTTCACTCGTCATAGCCTAGCTATAGCAAAAGACTCTCTGGACTTTATACTAAATTGTAAAGACAGGGAGTTCGCTATGGTGAAATGGTGGTCTCGTTGTAATGAGAACACTTAACATCTCTTAAACACACTTTGGCTCGCTACAGCCCACGCCATAGCGAGGAACTCTCTGTTTAATGTACCAGACACAAAATAAGCATTCTTGTCATAGCGAGATGGACTCTTCGCCATAGCAAATTTTTTTTTAGCATTACTTCATCTAACCCCCTCATATACTCCCATTAACTCAAGATCAACCTATTTGAATGAAGGGAAGTGAACACAGTTACCAAATGAGAAAGAACACTTGGGTTCATTTAACTGCTCCATTCTTCTATTTTCTTTAATGAAGGTTAGTCCAAGACTACCAACCGCTCCTGAGCACTCCAACCCTGCAAGGAAAAATAAGGCTTAAACATTCATAATCCTTTCAAAAAAAATTAAAATAAAAGAAGACAAAGGTGCAAAAGATAAAAGTTTGGGCTACCTCCCAAGAGTGCTAAGTTTAAAGTCTTCAGCCAGACCATTTCCAGTGTTCAAGGAGGTGTGGTGAAGCTTTGAACCATCTTATGTTTATGCCATTCTTCCCCAAAATATTGTTTGAGCCTTTGATCATTAACCTTGAATTGATCCCCTGATCGTTCATCTTTAATTTTCACTGCTCCATGAGTTGCAACCACAATCACAGTATACGAGCCTGACCATCTTGATTTAAGTTTCCCAAGAAACAGTTTTAGTCGTGAGTTAAACAACAATACTTATTGTCTTGGTGTGAAGGTCAGGTGGAGAATGTGGCGATCATGCCATCTCTTGGTTTTTTCCTTGTAAACCCTTGAGTTTTCATATGCTTCTAGCCGAAATTCATCCAATTCATCCAATTGAAGCATTCTCTTTGTACTTGCCAGAGTAGGATCAAGATTAAGCTATTTAATAACCCACCATGCCTTATATTCAAGTTCCAGGGGTAAATGACATGATTTCCCATAAACAAGTCTATAGGGTGACATCCCTATGGGTGTCCTATAAGCTGTTCGGTAAACCCATAATGCATCATCCAACTTATCAGACTAATCTTTTTTGGAATGACTAATAGTATTTTTCAAGATTCTTTTGATTTCCCTATTAGTAAGTTCACACAAGCCATTGGTCTGAGGGTGGTATGCAAAAGACATTCGATGATATACCTCATATTTTAGTAACAGATTCTTCAACTATTTATTGTGAAATTGAGTACCTTCTTCAGTGATAATAGCCCGAGGTACCCCAAACCTATTGAAGATGTATTTCTTGAGAAATTTGATTACTGTGTTGGAATCGTTGACTATACAAGCTAATGCTTCAGCCCACCTGCTCACATATTCCATAACCACCAGTATGTAATGATTACCTCAGGATGAAGGAAAAGGGCCTATGAAGTCCATCCCCATACATCAAACAGTTCAACTTCTAAGATCCCGAACTGTGGTATCTCATGTCGCCTTGAGATATTCCCTGTTTTTTGACATCTATCACACTAGATAACGAAGCTGTGAGCGTCTTTAAACAACGTGGGCTAATAAAAACTCAATTTCAACACCTTATGTGTAGTCTTTTGACCCCCATAAATTGATAAATGGCACGCATAGAGGATAGCAAGTTGTTCTATTTCAAGCGCACACTTTCTAATCACAGAATCAGCATACCTCTTAAAGAGAAAAGGCTCCTCCCAGACATAGTAAGTGACATCATGCAGAAATTTTCTCTTTTGGTAATGACTGACATCAGGTGGTAGAACATTACACACAAGGTAGTTTACAATATTGGCATACCATAGAATGTTAGTTAAATTTGCCACATGAAATACTTGTTCGTCAGGAAAACTTTCATCAATTATGGTTCCATTGGTACATTCAAACTCTTGAACCAGATGTGATAAATGATCAACTACCTAATTGTCACTGCCTTCCTATCCACTATCTTTACATCAAATTCTTACAGGAGAATGACCTATCTAATTAGCCTCAGTTTTGACTCTTTTTTACTTAAAAGGTATTTAATGGCCGCATGATCAGTATGTACAGTTACATTAGCGTCCATTAAATAAACACGAAATTTGCTAAAAGCAAAGACCATAGCTAACATCTCATTCTTAGTTGTAAAGTAATTTACCTGAGCTCCATTTAAGGTTTGACTAGCATAGTAAATGGGATGAAATACCTTATCCCTCTTTTGACCTAGAACAACTCCTACTGCATAATCACTGGCGTCGCACATGAGTTCGAAGAGTTGACTCCAGTCCAGAGCTATAATGATGGATGCAGTGATCAATCTCTACTTTAACTCTTCAAATGCCTTCAAGCACTCATCAGTAAACTGGAAAGGTATGTCTTTCTCCAATAGTCTGCACAATGGCTTTGTAATTTTTGAGAAATCCTTAATGAACTGCTGGTAGCAACCAGCGTGACCAAGAAAACTCCAGATGCCCTTTACATTAGTGGGTGGTAAGAGGTGTTTGATCATTGCTATTTTGGCACGATCCACTTCCAGATCATGTTTAGAAACTTTATGGCCCAAAACGATTCCCTCAGTGACCATGAAGTGGCATTTCTCCAATTCAACACTAGATTTGTCTCTTCACAATGCTTCAGGACTTGAGCTAAATTTGCCAAACACATCTTAAAAGACTCTCTAAACATAGAGAAGTTGTCCATAAACACTTCCATGGTGTGTTCAATAAAGTCTGCAAAGATAAACATCATACAGCATTGGAAGGTAGCTGGAGCATTGCACAACCCGAAAGGCATCCTACAAAATGCAAAAGTGCCATAAGGACAAGTAAATGTTGTCTTTTCTTGATCTTCTGGAACGATTGCTATTTGATTGTATCTAGAGTATCCATCCAAGAAACAAAAGTATTGTTTTCCAGCCAAACGATTAAGCATCTGGTCAATGAATGGGAGGGGGAAATGATCCTTGCGTGTTGCCACATTCAACTTCCTATAATCCATGCAAATTCGCCACCTAGTGACTGTCCTAGTGGAAATAATGTCATTTTGATCGTTCTTTACCATTGTCATTTCTTCTTTTTTAGGAACACATTGTACTGGGCTGACTCATCTGCTGTAAAAAATAAGGTATATGATATCTGCATTCTACCATTTCAGTATCTTCTTTTTAACCACTTCCTTCATGATTGGGTTCAATCGCCTTTACCCTTCAACAAATTTCTTATGCTCATCTTCTAACAAAATTTTGTGTATCACTATTACTAGGCCGATGCCCTTGATATTTGTGATTGTCCAACCCATAGCTAATTTGTAAGCTTTAAATATCTCATTTAACTTCTGCTCTTGTTCCTCATTTAAAGATGCAGAAATGATCACGGATAATGAATCATCAGTTCCCAAATAGGCATACTTCAAATGAGAAAGCAATGGTTTCAGCTCCAATTGCGGAGGTTCTTCAATGGATGGCTTCATTGATAGTGTCACTCTAGCTTCTATTTCCAATGATTCAAATTTTCTCGAAGAATTCAACCAGTGAGAGTTTCCATGTATCATCATCTTACATTCATCTGGTCCTTATTGTTCAATGATTTCTAGCTCATGTAACAATGCCTCTAATGAGTCTCTTTTTTTATATGTATCTAGGACGTCTTGTATGTATTCTTCATAAATCTCAACCTGAAAACAATCATCTATTTGATCATAGAATTTCAAGGCCTTGTTCATATTGAACAAGATCTCCTCATCCCCATCTCACAGCTTGATTTTGCCCATTTCCACATCAATTAGAGCTTGAGCTATAACCAAGAAGGGTCGACCCAATAGAAGAGGTAACTTCCTATCCACTGGTATGTCTAGGATGATGAAATCAACTGGAAAGATAAACTTGTCCACTTTAACTAGAACATCCTTAATAATCCCCTTTGGCTTAGACAGGCTCCAATCCGCTAATTGTAACGTAACTAAAGTGGGTTGTACTTCCCCAAGTTGAAATTGTTTAAAAATTACAAATGGCATCAAATTTACACTTGATCCAAGATCATATAAAGCTCCTCCTTCGAATTTGTTTCTAATGACATATGGCACTGAAAAGGTACCTGGGTCACGTAGCTTAGAAGGAAGCTTGTTAAGAATTATTACACTACATTTTTCTATAAGCATGAATGTGCCTAATTCATTCAACTTCTTCTTATTACTTAACATTTCCTTTAGAAACTTGGTGTATAAAGGCATTTACTCTAAAGCTTCTGCAAATGAGATGTTAATATGAAGCTGTTTGAATATCTGAAGAAATTTATTGTATTTTTCTTCTAAGGCCTTCTTTTGAAACCTTTATAGGAAGGGAAGCGGAGGCATCCTTTTCTGAGGTTCTACCATTTTATCTTCACTTTTATCTTTTGTCTCTACACTTTTGTGTTTCTCTTTCTTTCTCTTTTCTAGCTCATCCTGCTCCATACTTTTCTTCTGAATGGTGTGTTCCTCTTCACTCACTAAGTCTTCCCTAACTCTGTGAACTTCAGGCAATTGTTTCCCACTCCGTAAGGAGATAGCTTTACATTATTCTTTTCCGTCCCTTCTAGGATTAGGAACTGTATCACTTGGTAATCTACCCTGCTTCATCGTATTCAACTTTGATGCTAATTGCCCAATTTGCATTTCCATGTTTTTCATTGCTGCCTTTTGTTCGGCCATAAACTGTATCATCATTTCTTCCATGCCTGACTTCTTTTCTTGAATGGAGATTTACTATCTTGGTTACTGTGTAAATCCTGGTACTCATATAGGAACTGCTAGTTTAGGTCCAGAAGACGATGCTCTATTCAAAGATATACCTTGGCTCAATGAAAATTTTGAGTGGTTCTTCCAATCCGAATTATATATGTTGGAGTAAGGGTTGTTGGGACCCCTTTATGAATTTTCGGCATAATTACATGACTCAAGGGTGGTCCCCGTTGGACAGAATTCAGACGGGTGTGCTTCCCCACAATAGTTGTAAGGATTAGTTGGCATGTGTACTGCATTAACTCCTGTATAGCTGTTATTTTTCTGAACTTGGAGCTCCAACTGATCAAAATGCTTGTTCATAGATGCTAGCATTACTACTATTTGAGAAGTGGTGTCTTCTAAACTTCTCTCAATCATTTTCACCAGTCTCTACTCACTAGAACACTATACATGCGCAGCTGCTAAATCATCTAGACATTTTATCACATTGTTCATTGGTTGTCTTCCAAAGCCTATATTTGTCACAAAATCCATCAAAGTCTTGGACTCCGGAGTTAACCGCAAATAAAAGGTTTGAACTAGGACCTATTTGTCCTGATTATGGCTTGGGCATTGTTTGACTAACTATTTGAACCTTTCCCATGTTTCATACAAGTTCTCACCCAGTTGTTGTCTGAAATTAGTGATTATTGCTTTGGCATCCATCATCTTATCATGAAGAAAAAATCATGCTCAAAATCTTTCTTCTAGAACCTCCCATGTCTCGATTGACCCCTCAGGTAGATTATCTATTCCTTGGCCTTCCCTTGCAGAGAAAAGGGAAAAAGTCGCAAACAGATCACACCTTTGGCACACCATTTTGCTTGAACGAGTCACACACCTCCAAGAAGGTTAAAAGGTGTCTATTAGAATCCTCCTAGTAGGTACCACTGAATTGTCCATTCATTTGTAACATTTGTAGCATTGTCTGTTTTATCTCAAAGTTGTTAGCTTTAAACTCTGGAACTCTAATGCCCGACTGATATCCTCTATTGTTGTGACTAAGAAAGTCATTCACTCCCAGCCTTTCATACTCTTCTTCAGCCATGGTTGTAACTTCTCTCTGTCTTCCTCCTAGAACTGAGTTTTTTTCTTCAATATAAGTTGACCCTTATAGTTCAACTGGAGTTTTCTCTTGAGTTCTAATTCATTCCAACTCTTCTTCCTCACTGAATATGAGTTCTCTAGGTGAACTCTCAGCTATAATATCTTGGATGCTTTTGGTCCTGACTTTGGCTCTCACTTTAGTTTTCACCTTGGGTAGCATAAACTGTGTTTCCTGTAATACAATATATCCAAAAGTGAAATATTGATATTGGAAAGAAATTAATCAATCTAATAAAAGTCTTGAACTGAAACTACTAAGAATTTACTTAGTGTAAAGAAATCTAATTCAATTCCCTAGCAACAGCACCAGAAAACTTGATAGCCACTATTTTTACAAATAATTTCGCAAGTGTACGAATCCCTTTTGTAATATAGTGAATCTGTACGAATCCCTTTTGTAATATAGTGAATCAAGGTTGTCTCACAGAAAATTGAATTAAACTCAGTTAAGCCTAAGAAAATTTGCTTTTGTTTAAATCAAGATGCGCAACTACCAATGTAATGAATTAAAATAAAATGAAAGTAAATAAATACTGAGTGTCAAGATAGTTCTAATGAGATAAACCACTTAAGAGTATCCTAGGTTCCTATCCCCTGATTGCCACGAATTGAGGTGCCCGATTAATTGACTAATCAACAATCTGAAGGTTGGGGAGATTAACTAGCCAAATGTCTCTCAAACCACTTAGACTTCTATTTTAATTAATTGCAGGCTTCTCTCACAATTAATCAGATATAATATGTTCAGCGTCTTTCACCACTTAAGATTCTTGAGCATATTTCTATACCTAAGAATAAAACTAGTGTTACCTAATTTCAATCATAAGTTGCTTAATCAATTGGTCTATTGAGATTTTTCTTTTTCAGGAGCAAACCTCAAAATCACCAATTTAACAAGAGATGGCCAAACTCTTCATGAAACAATAAGGATAGATCAAGTATTCAAATCATTAATCAACTTAATTTAACCTTACAAAATCCTTAGTACATGGTAATAGGTTCAAGTAAAACTAAGATCAAAGACATTTAGCTACATATAGCTCTACACATTGAAATCAGATTCAGAAATTCAAAGAGACAAAGAATCATGAAGAAGAAAATGGAGGATCAAAGGAAACTTAAAGCAATCGTATTGATTTAGCGTCCAATCTTCAACCCAAGCTTCTCCTTCTCAAACCCTAGCCTTCTAATGCATTTTCCCCTTCAGAGTTTCTCCTCCTAACTCAAAATGATGAAACCCTCGCTCTTCCTCATGTTTTTAGCTCGCAAATCAAAACTGTGTGTTTTAGTGGCCGATCTCGCTATGGAGAGGGGTGGCTCTCGCTATAGTGAGAGCTTATAGGCGCCCAAATTTGTGTTGATCTCGTTACTGTCAGTGCTATAGCTAGGAGCTCTTTGAAATTTATATGCATCACAACTTCGCTATGGCGAAGTGACTTCCTTGCCACGACGAACGTGCATCTTGGCTACAGCGAATTGTGTTCTCCTTGTAGTGAGAGGGCTTGTTAAGCTTGCCTTTTGACTTTCCAGCTTCTCTCTCTTTTCTCATTCCTTTCTACAATCTTCTCACTTTCTCCTGAGATAAAAATCAATATCAAATAAGGCTTAAAACTGATAAAGATATCGCAATTGAAATATTTTCTTCATTTTGTTTGATTGAATGAAAAGTTAAGCTAGGTTAGTCAAGAGAAAGGTACTTTGATTCCCTAATATATCAAAAAATATATCTCTTTCTTATCCAAAATTAGGGAGTCATCAATAACTAATGGGCTAGCCTATTTAATTTCTTTTTTATTTTTTAAATTGAAATTATCTAATAATCTAACCTACACTTACTTGTCTTTAACTATCTACTCAACTACACACATGTCTCGTTCAATCTTAAAGTCTCACTCTTGTCTCCTTTCACTCTTAGTTTCACCTTCATCTCTAACTCTCATATCTCAATCTCACTCTTGACAACATCTTTGTCTCCTCCTCACCTACAAGCTGCAAATCTCAATGTCTCTTGTCCTATTAGTTGTTTCCTACGAATTTCAACTACAGACCACCAAACTAAGGATTTAAGGTAAGGATTAATGGTTAAAAGTTTGTTTCCTAATGTTGGTTGCTTCAATATAAAATGGTCTATGGTAGGCACTAGTTGTTGGTTATTAGTTGTTAGTTGACCTTTTTCGATCAAAGATAGGTTTTAATCAAATTTTGATGAGAATAAAAGGATCACAATACTACTTTCTATATGTGAAGAAATTTAAAATGATGGGCTCTCATTATGTTTCTCATGACTCTTTTTTTTTTTTTTGGTGGGTTAGACATGCTAACTTGTTTAACCTATCAAGTGTGTTCAATTGAATATTTTAACTCACACTACAAGAAAAATGTAAGTTTAGCCACAATTAATTAGTGGCTTTAACCATGGTTATAATCGTGATTAAAATTTTTAGCCACGATTAGGATATTCGTGATTAAATCATCTATGGAAGAAGATTTAACCACGATTTTCGTGAACCATTGATAAGACTATGGCTAAGACAAGACTTAGCCATAGTTTATTGAAATCATGGTTAAGTATTGTCCTAACCACAATTAAAGTTAATCATGGCCAAACTTATTTTAGCTACAATTAAGAATCATCACTAGGTCATGTCTTAGCCACAATTACTTTAACTATGGCTAAGTTTGGCTTAGCTACAATTTTATTTAAACCATGGCTAAGTCCTATCTTAGCCACAATTATACTAAACCATCGCTAAGATAGGACTTCATAACCATGGCTAAGATAGGTTTGGCTAGCATTTTTTAACATAAATTATGGTAACCAAATTTTTTTTTCCATAAACCTGTAGCAATAAACTTTAACTAATATATCTAGCAACTATTTTCCAATAATAATTTTCAATAACATATTAAACAATAAGAACTAACTTTCAATAACAATAATCATAATGTTATTAAAATTGAAAATAAATTCATGTTTCATTAATCTACAAATAAGTAATGTAATTATAAAGTCTATCCAAATAGTATGTCCATTCTTATAAAGAATGACTATTGCTAGCAAGTTGGTGTTCCCTGTCTTAATCACTTGGTCCCTAAAATTTAAAAGAAAATATTATTAGTTAAAATTTATTTGTATGACTACAACTAGAATATAAATTTAGAAAACTATCCCTCAAGCTTGTAAGGCTGCAAGCTCTAATGACAATTTATCTTGAAAATTTGAAAAGTATAAAAGCCATAGTTGCTTTTATTTGTCCTTGTTGCTAGACAGTTGTAGCATTTTCAACTTTTGCCTATTGTTGTTGTTGCTTGTCTCTTTCAATTATTTGTGCATTAAGTTAAGTAGTCTCATTTTTCAATTATGTGTAAAAAAGTTCAGATGAACTTGTAACGCCCGGTACGTTGTATAATCGTTGGAACGAGTCGGTTTGAAAAGCAAGTCCCCTGAGATGAGTGATTCAAGGCAAAATAAAATTTGAATAAAATTTTAAATAATAGAAAATGAGGATTTGAGCCTTGAGTTGCCCAAAAACTAGGGTCGGAGTGATTCAAAAAATTTTTCGAAAGGCCTGTGGCATTTTTGTAAATAAGTGCAATTTTAGAAAAACACCTAGGAGGGATTTTTAAATGGAAATTTTGAGTTTCCCAGGGTTCTCAGAGGCCCCAAAAATCATGGGAAGCCTCGGGACTGGTAAAGCCCCTCCGGTGTACTCTTTCCGACGTCGATTGACCTAAACTTTGACCGGTTCGTTTGAGAAGGTTTTAGCTCTGATTTGAGTGATTCCAAAGGCATTTTATTAAATTAGGAATCTTAATTTTATGATGGAAAAGACGGTTCTCAAAAAGGAGCTAAAACGAAACCAAACCGGAAATGCCATTATGGAAGGGCAAAAATGAAAACAAAGTGCACAAAAGAAGCTTCCAAACTCCCTTTTTAAGCCACGTTCAACTCCCCCCTCTCTAAACTGACTTTCTTCTGCCCAAAACTCAGAAATGGAGCTGCTGTCTTAGGTGCAGAAAGGGAGGAAATTTTGGAGGAAGAAAAGCTAAAGAAAAGGTGAGAAAGTGTAAGGTTTTCATGCTCTTTCCTCTTGAAACTTCATCCTCCCCTTCTTGCTTTATCTTTCCATGGTTTTAATGTATTTTTTGGTGCTAATTTGGGTCCAGATCAGAGGATGGAAATTCAAAATTTAAGGAGGAGAAAGAGGGAAGAGGAAGGGCTCTTGAAGGAAGCTTGATTACAAGGTAGTTTCTCTTCCTTTGTTGCTTCTTTTTCTCCTTCTACTCTTCCATGGTAGGATGTCTCAACCAGAACCATGAAGAGGGAAGAGTTTCTATTTTATAATCCAAAAGAATCCATCAAACTAAGGCATGAGAAGATGGATTATACCAAAGAAATGCATGAAAAACTAGTAAAACTCAAGTTGAAAAAGTGTAGGGTGCTTGAACATAAGTTAAAATCTGGGTTGATTCAAAACTTCCCCATCATATGTGAGTGTTTGTTTGAGTTTCTAAGACTCCTAGGGAGCCTCCCAAGTGCCCTATCCATTAAGGAAAAATCCCAAACTCCATGGGTTTTTAATGGAAGCATAACTAGGTCAAGACCCTTAGAGATAGCTAGGGAGTATTTTAAATGGTTCCAAACTTGATTTGGGACTTTATATGATAAAAGAGGATAGGAGAAACCCTTGGAAAAAATTTAGAAGCCTTAGGTTGGGAGATGAGGCAATGACTTCCATAATGTAACCTTATGAAGTAACATGGACCTAGGTTTGTGAAAGTGAGTGTGTGATGGCTTCAAGGACCTTAAATGAGGTCAAGAGGTCTAAATATGGCAAGAGAATGGAATTAAGAATGTTAATTATGGTAGTTGCTTCATTAAGTCCTTAATGGAACCATATTGCAACAAATAGACCAAAGTATAGTCTTAAGAGTGAGTTGGATGTCATAATTTGTTCCAAGAGTATAATTTAGTGTTGTTTATTGTGAATAGGCCAAAGAAATACAACCCCACCTTCTTGTATTTGTGTAACCGAAAAGGAGAAGAAACAAGCAAAGTAAAGCTTGAATTTGTACCAAGGTAGCTCTCCACCTTTTCTTATTGCATATGGTGTCATTGTGTGCTTGTGTGTATGTTTATATGTTTAAGACATGCCACTTGATGCTATGTTGCTATTTTGGTACCAATATGCTTTCTTGAATGTCTTTGAATGATAGAAATGGCTCATAAGGGTGAGGTAGTGCCAAAAGTCCCTTAATGTGGGTGAGGAGATGCCAAAAGTCTCATGGCATGGGTAAGACAAGGCCAAAAGTCCCTTGGATGGGTGAGGCTAAGTCAAAAGTCCCAAGAACCAAGAGTGAGGCAATCCAAACGTCTTAGAAATGGGGTGAGGCCAATCCAAAAGTCCCTAGAGCTCATTCTTATTCTTGACATGTGTTTGTGACATAAAAATGTGGAAATTGAATGCTTCATCAATTGAGTAGTTGCATACTTGTACCCTTGACATGTTACATGCCTTGAAAATGTGATTGAATAGATGTATGAGCTATTGAGATTTAATGAATCTCACTCCCTCCTTTCTCTCATCTCATATGATCTAGGTGAAGTTCAAGACCCAAAGGATGGAAGTCAAGGAGCTTAAATCTCCATCTCTTGGCAAACCTTTATATTTTGATATACTATGATGACTAGAATGTAAAAGTAGATATGTAAATATTATTTTTGAGCCATGACACTTTGAACAAGTGTAAAACTATGTAAAGTTAGTGTATGTATCAAGAATAGAGTCTAATGCGTAGAATTATGTATTTTGACCACTTGGAGCCCATTTGTGTATGTATCTTTATGGAAGTGGCATGGTGAATTTGAGTTGCATGAGAGTTCAGACCTTATGAGGGACTTATTTATGCTATATTTATGCTTTCTAAGTTGCTCAAATGTGTGTGGAACCATGGATGGCTCATTTGAACCAAAGTTGCCTCTTGTTGGGATCAAAATTGCCATAAGTTTGAGCTATGGCAAAATTTGACCAAATGACCTCTTCTTGACTTGGAATTTTTCATGCAAGTAGATCTTGCCTAGAGATTTTTGGGAAACCAAAGATCAGGTCATTTAGAGGTCCGTGGAATTTTCTATGATTTTTCAAAGTTGGTATCAGAATTTCAGATTTGCACTGGTACTGTTCATTTGGTCAGTTTTGAAATTGTGTCATCCGAGGGGCAAATATGGTCAAATGGCTACGAAATTTTATAGCTAGAAACTAGGCATTCATAGTGACTTGTAGCAACATGAAACACCTCATTTGAAGGTCTGAGCTGAGAGATATGAATTTTTGAATTTCTGGGACAGTAGCAGTAGCTTAGCACGACCTAAGTCACTGTTCCATTGAATTTGGGTAGCTAAGCGTGCTTTCTCTAGTCTGAGTCTATTTTTACCATGAATGTAACATTCATAGCTTTCCAAATTGGTATTATTTGCATGGATTGGATTTTTTTGGAATTAATTGGACATTTTCGAAGTTCATAGCAGACACTTGCATCAGTACCAGTAGCTGTCCGAACCTTAACCCCTTTTCACATGTCAAAAGTTTTTTGTGTTATGTTTCATGGCCTGGACATATTTTTAGAATAAATTAGACATGTGTAGCTTTCTAGAATGGCCAAGAATGAATGATTTCAATTTTTCTAGAATTAGTTACAAATTTTGAAACATCCTATCAGTAAACTGAACCAGTGGCCCAGACAGCAGCAACCCCAGTGGTTTTTCGGATGTCAAATGTTCTCCCCTTAATGTTTCATGAGCTGAAGCTATTTTTATCATGGGGTAGATATCCAGAGCTTTCTGGAATGGTAAATTTTGTTGGATTTCTAATTTTGTGGATTTAGTTATGAATTTCCGAAGTTGTGACAGAAAAACTGAAATTCTGGCCGAAAATAAGAGTGTGAATTTGATGGTCCCCTTTGAGTTCCACTAGTTATGGGCCAACTTTGGTTATGAAAATGAGTTGTATATATGTAATTAAATATGAGAATGTGTTTTATGAGCTCATATGGTCCGTGTGACACCGAATGGAATTTTTATATGCGACGTAACGCGAAATAAGGCATTATTTTAATATCATTTTCCATTCCCTTTGTTCAATTGATCATGTGAGACTTAGAAATGATCGGAAGTATGCTAGAAATATATGGTGTTACAGAACTCCCATGAGCCTAACATCTGAACACTTAGAATGGGCAAACACCAAATCCTACTCCTTAGACTCGACACAGTGCTCTTTTCTTTCCAAGACTTAGGCTAATGAATCATTACTCAAATTTTTTTGAAAAGAGGAGCCCTCAACTTGAAACATTCTAATATGTTCCTACAAATTCAAATAAAGTGCAATAAATCAATTTAAAAATAAAAGCTTTTAACATAATTAAAAGTTAATACTAATGTCATTCAAACACTTACATAGACAACTTTAACTTTATTGTTGATGTAAGATCCATTATCATGTTTATGAATTGCAATCCACACGTCTCTCCATGTGACTAGACCCCTACACTCAGCTTTCTACAAATTTGAGAATATATGTGATGTATATCAAATTACATTTAAAATTCAAATGACTTGTTACTAAAATAAACTTACCATCTTTGCTTTTTTTTCCTGCAAAGTTTTTTGAACCATTAGTATGTGGCATAGTTAATATCTTTCTATGTTGTTTTTTATCTTTTAATTTTTTTATTATTAAGAATAATATTGAATGTGATTAGTACATTTTAAAATATTTATCATCCAAGAATTAGTATATTTTAAAAAATAAATGTGATCACTTGAAACTTCTTGCTAAAATGATGGTTTATAAATGATGTCCAATGATTCCTATATATGACATCAAGGTTATCTTCAATTATTTGCTTTTTGGTACAAGTCCTATCATTTTCATATAATTCATACCCTGCATATTTCCATTTAGCTCCCAATGATTGTAAAATATATCTCTTATATCTATCATCAATAACAAATTTAGTCTACAAAATAAAATATAATAAGTAGTAAAGATATAAACTCAATGTGCTAAAAGAAATGAATAATAAATGCGCTATTACTTGAATAACATTGTTATATACATGATCTTTGTATTCTTATGGAACATTCCTCCAATTCAGGTAAATAAGTGGAAATGATTTAAAATCAATTTCAACTATGCCTAAAAATACACCTGGCAATCCAACACCATCTTTAATCAATTAGAGAGAATTGTTCTATAATACTATAACCTTTTAACTAAGAGGAAAGGCCTAAACATCATGCGTAGTCATTTGCCAGTGTATTACTGTTCATATCTCATCTATTAAATTAAAGTTGGTAACAAATGAGAAACAAGTAAATTAGCACCAAGATCCTTTTTAATTTACTTATCAATAACCTCAACTTACCAATTTTGTTTTCATGGTCATCGTGCGGGTTGTGTAGGTCACTCAAGCTGCTCTTGATCATCATCTACGAATAGGTTCTCAATGTCCAAATATTACTAAAAGCCTGGGATATTGAGAATATCTAAAATGGGCAATGTGGATAAAATAGATGGATTGATAGAATCTAGGTAACTCGGATGTACCCTTTTATTAACGAGCAAACTTGGCAAATGACTACTAATGCTAAGTACACCAACTTTGCTTGTGTTGATCGTTTTAAACTTCTTGAAGATTTTCTTCATCTTTCAAATCCCTATTAATAAAGATAAAATAACATATAAGCTTATATAAAATCAAGAACATAAAAACATACAAACATATATATTTAATGAAAATGCCTTTGCAACCATTAGTGGTATAGAAAGCTTTTACAACTATGGCTTCACTGAAAAATATCTAAGTACTTTTGCATGCTATTAGATTTGTATTTTACCTTTAATTTTTGGTTTTTATCTAAATATATTATACTTTTTATACACGTCATTATTTTCATCATCACCCTAATATAGTATGCAATCATTTACATATGCGTGAATTTTTGTATAATTGAGCCCCAATTTATTGATAACTTTCTTGACCTCATAAAAAGAAAGTGTAATATTTGTATGTTTAAAAGAATTAGCTAATGACTCTAATATCATTGATATAACCTTATCACTTATTCTACATAAACAATTGATGTGACACAATTTAACTAAAACAGACAATTTTGAATATTGTTTGCACCTTGTAAACAAATTCTATTACCTATCCCTTATTAACTTATAAAACTCTTTTGCAACGTTGTTCATCCTTTGGTTTGATGGTGAGATTAGACTTTTAACTTCATCTACACTTTCGCTATCATGAACTCCAAATGCATCAATAACCATGTCTTGCATAAGATCATCCTACAAATTCTTTCTTTTCTCACTTGTGGTTTCAATTGAGGTTCTACAATAAATTCATATATAAGTTTCTTTCCTAACTCAAAAAGCATATCTTTGTAGAAAAAGTTTAATAATTAAGTAGTATCTATCATTTCTTAAGTTGATATTTAGGACATATACTTATTGTTTTACCTTTTACACTCCCATTAGTAAATACAAAGCCTAAGAATCCATTCATTCCATTTAAGTATTCACAGGTATTTTAGGATTTAATAATTCAAGACTTGTCCATTTTTGTAACTATAAAAAAATATATTTAACTATTTAATATTTAAAAAAAATACCTTACTAGGTGATTAGCCATCACTAGATAATAAAATATCACTATTTGACTTAAAGTAATGTACTATCTCTCCTTATATGCATTAATGATAAAAATATTTTTAAATTATCATACATGTATGTTAACATATATTCATGTGTGTTTAAGAATTATTTTTATTTTTTTTTGTGTCATTTTTTCACTTTTCCTGTCTTTTTTTTTTTTTTACTTCATTTGATTTTTTTGTGTATATCTCATGTGAATTTAATACATTTAAATTCTATTTTTCTAAGTCCTATTCAAAAGAATTGAACTTATATTAATGATTTTTTTGTATCATTATAAACCTGATCCCTTTGAAAATAATCTTTAAGATACACTTTATATATTAGTATAATTTATTTAAAAAATAATTTTTTTTTAATGTTGATCTTAATTTTTTAGCTAAGTAGTTAAAGTAGAACATCACACTTTCATAATAACTAGATAAACCCTTTGAATTGTATTGATAAGAAAATATAGTATTTGCCTGAATTATTTTCTAAACTCAATAAAGCTTTTGTATTCAATAATTATTTTGGTTATGTTGATTCTTTTTAAGGTTAGATAATTTTTTTTTGAATATTTTAATTTTTGCATTGATAGTCTATCTTTCAACAAATTAGAAATGTAACTTAGTTTAGATAGATGTAAGTAGACTCAAACATTAATCACAATGAAAAAAAATTAAAAAGATTATATAACTCTATACCAATAAAATAAAAAAAATTTAAACAATCAAAAATGAAATTTCAAATAATAAAATTCTGTCATGGTGATGAAACAAATTTTATTTATGTTTTGAATAATAAAGCCAAAAAAATTTAACATAAAGATAATATAACTTTACACCAATAAGATAAAAAAAAATTAAACAACTAAAAATGAAATTTCAAACAATAAAATTTTGCCATTGTAATGAAACAAATTTTATTTATATTTTGACCACTGAAGCCAATAAAAAACAACTATCCAACATGAAAATGCCAAATAATAGGCTGTTAAAAATGGAAAAGAAACTCAGAAATGATATGGAAGGCCACACAAATGAGGAGGATGACAAAGATGCAAGAGGGACATTGAAGATGGCTAAATTTGCAAAAGGAAGAGAGGGACAAGATGTGTTGCAAAAGATGAAAGACACTATCAGAGAGATGAAGACGAAGACCACAAAGATGAAGACCAACAAGTTTGACACGATGGGGATAAAATGGGGGTGACTTAACCATAGTTCCTTGAAAATAGTAGTTAAGCCAAAAACTTAACCACAATTTTTTAAAAGTCTATGGTCAAGTTCTTCAGGGGTTCAATCTCGACTTGTCAAAACCATGGTGAAACCTTTTTTGGTTCAACTGTGACTACAATAGTCATGGTTAAACTTAACTTAACCATAGTTATATAGTAACCATGGTTAAGCTCTAATCTTGACTTTTGACCATGGTTATTGGATAACCATTATTAAACATGAAGCTTAACTACAATTATACAATACCTTTGGTTAAATCTTTGTTTTAACTACAATTAAATTAATTATAGCTAATATATGTTTTAACCACAATTATTTTAACTATAGTTAAGAAATCGTCTCTGAATATCACTTTTTTTTGTAATGTCATTTAATTAAAGTGAATTAAATGAGTTCACTCATTATTTAACCCTGAAATACCTTTTGACACTTCTCGCAGTAACATATATATATATTTTCTCCTATAACTCTCCCATTACTCTAAGCTTCTTTTGTTTTTACTAATAGCTTCGTGAGAGTCACTGCATCCTACAACCACTTGCAAGTACAATCTAACCATAAGATGCTTCCAGAAAAACAAAAGCGAAAATTCTACAAAATTGATTTGCATTTAATTCAGATATATAAATGAAAGAGTAATAAAGGACATATATATATATATATATATATATATATTGTGACTGGTGAAATAACAATGATATGCATGAACGTCAGAGGCGAGGGGTGGTGGCCACTGGCCATACCATAGTATAGCAGAGCAGGGTAGTGTTTGGAGGCATTACATCTATTTAGATCCACATTCTTCTCCTCATGCCCTTACATACCTTACATCAAACACACTCGGATTACACGCCCCTCACTTTTTGACATGTGTCACCACCAACTTTATTTAACATTAAATACTAATACTACACGTGTCCCCACAGTTACGTGCTGCCATATGCGACTGCCGGTACCAAATCTTTGCTATCACGTAAGGCCTTACACTCCATCAATACCATTCTTCTGAAAAGCTTATTCCTTTTTTTTTTCTCTCTTTTTTTGGGCCAACCAAAAGCTTACGCTTATCAAATATATAACCAACATTTTTAAAATTCTATTGCATTTTATTTTTTATTAAGTTTTAAAAAGTTATCTAACCATTCCCGAAGGAAGATTAACTCTTTACTCTTTTTTGTTATTTATATATTTTAACATCTAAAAATCATCTAAGTCACATTTATTGTCATTTTTAAATATATAAAGAATTACATAACTTTTTATACTTTAAATATTCACTAAATGTTCCTCTGTTGATTTTTTAATTTACATATATTCCGTCCTCACAGCTTTTTGCAAAAAAGGGGGAAAAAGCAACAAAGCTAGTAATTAACAAAATTATTTAAAAACAAGTGTAATGTATATATACCTCTTTTTCAATACATAAGATGAAGAATATTTACGTTTCTTTCATAAAAATACTATAAGATGTTATCTTTATTAAAAAGAAAATCATGTTAGGGTTTAACATTCCATCACATTAGTATCTACGTAGTATAGCTTTGCGCTAGTTCGCACGATTGTAATTGATTGTAGTAATCCTTTGATACCAACGAATGTGACATGAGTTATGAAAAGAATCCGTTCCGAAAAATAAATCTTTTGGATTAGAATGCCTTGTAACTTAAATACTATCTCATATCTTTATTTTTATCCAATATGAAACATATCTAGGCGTTTGAATTCAATTTCTACTCCTATTTTTGAAAAAGAATATTTTTATTAAAAAGTAAGAAAAATCTAAATGGAAAAAATAGAAAGAAGTCATATAACATACTCAAACCTCCATCATTATATTATTATTAGTATTATTAATAAATAAAATGTTTATGATTCAAACTTTAGATTGAATGCTCTATATCCATCGTTGTCTTATGAAATGATCAGAAGAAAAATGAAGAATCTCAAATGGAATTATTTGAAGAACTCGAAGCAAGAGTGTGGCGCGAAAACCATCTGTTACGAGTCAAAGAAAAGAAAGGGTGAGTGTGGTTCAAAAGCAGAGAGAATGAATGCAAAGGAGAAAAGAAAGAAAGAGGGACCAATTTGTGAAGAATTGCACCTCCTTATGGGTCACCGTGTCCCCTCTTCTTCCGTCTTGCTTCCCCACAATCATACACCCAACCTACTATCCACATTCCTCATTATCATATCATAACAATAATGCGCACTAATGCCAATTATACCTCTTTCTTACTTACCATATAAACATATATATATATTTATTGTAACAAGTTTAATTAGTAGTCAAAATAAATATCTGCTGTAAATTTTGGCGTGGCAAAAATTTGGTGTTAAACGGCTTGATAAATTGTTTGAGATACGTACTTCTAGATTGTTTTTGCTATTACCTAACTATAATCGTGGATGAAACAGAAAAAAGAAAAAAGAAACATTGGGGGCAAAATGTAATTAAATCGGACCTATAAATTTCTTTCTTTAAAGATGCTGCTGCCCCGAAATGGACCAATGTAGGTCTGTCCCTAATTATAATTTTTTATGTATTTTTAGTATTAATACATATATTGACATGAAAATATTTAAATTTATCTAACAAATTGCAATTATAATGCGAATTTAATAAAACATCAATACACTTTGCATATATGACTAACAAAAATATTAACTTATGGATTTTTTTTCATGCAATAAAAATATCTTTAAGTTAACTTTGTGCATAAAATGAGATTAAACTTCTCTTCAAATAATGTTTGAGATGCACCCCTATATTGATTTAGTATATTAAAACTAATATTAAAATTTAAATATGAATACTTAAATTAATTAAGAACACATGCACCTTCTTACTAAACCAACCCCTGAATCATTTACCCATGCCTATTTCAATTCCATATTTGCATACAAAAACTTCATATTACCCTGAAGCAATGCGCATTAATTCTTCATATAAGACCCTCTCCACCAATTTTTTTTTTTACTTAAATAATGACAGTTTTAACTAAAAACTTCTTACAAGTTATTTAGTGAATATATTTTATTTACTCATGCAATGATTTTTTTTGAATTACTTTGTCAGCTTAAACTGAGTTTAGTGTAAATATTTAAAAATGTTTATTGTAAAGAAAGTAAATAAATATTCAAATTTTAATTTCTTTTCAAGATAAAAGTAAAATAATCTTAAATAAAATACACAAATTGTTACTTGGTACTCTTACGAGAGTTTCGTAAGTCTAATATTCTCGTAAATCTAAAACCATTTAATCTACATTATCTATATTCATATCATTAGGAATGTCTCACATAATAGTTGGAACAAATCCTTAATTATTAAAATAAATAAATTTTAAACTATAAAGATTGGCTTATTCGTCAATCCTAAAAAATGATTACTTTATTATAAATATCACTGTACATAAACAATTACAAATAACTATCATTTTATTTAAATTAAGAGAAGAAAACCTTTTTATTTCATACTAACTAAACAATATAATATATTCTAATTCAACTAAGCTTCCTCACTCTTATTTTATCATACTCTTCGTACCGCCGGGTACTATTTAAGGTATCAATTTATTGATTATTTATTTCTTTATATATTTTATATTTATGATTATGATAAAATGAAAATATTTGTAGTGATACAATTTGATATTTGTTATAAATGTTTTTCGAGTGTTAAAGTGTGAATATATATGTAATTCAGTCTTTAAATATCACTTAATGGTTTGGTTTGATATTTCCATGGTGAGAGAATCTCGTTCTTCGTGCAACCTCTTCAGCAGGCACCAGCTTAGCAGAGCTTCTCTCTCTTTCTTTCTCTTATGACCGCCTCTATATCTGTGTCAAATTCTGAGTTCTCCCTTCTTCAACTTCAATCCCTCTCTCTCTCTCTCTCATGTGCTTTCTCTGTCTAAACTAGATACCTCCAGTCCATCCCACACTTTCCAAAGACACACTCTCAAATATCCAACACCCAACACTATGGACTCTTCTTCCTCCTCCTCGAACTTGCTCGCTTTCTCTCTCTCCAACCCCTTATCTTCCTCCTGCCACTTCCCTCTTTTGCCCTCCTTCACCTCTCCTTCCCCTACCCCCACTCTCTCTCTCACAGGTCCCTCTCTCGCTCTCTCTCTCATATTTATTTTTTGACACTGAAATTTGAGCTCAGATTATTAAATCCTGGAAATAATTTCAATTTTATTGAGTCAAAGTTCATGCTCTATTTCATGATTTTATCTGCTAAAGTTTATGCAAAAATGTTTCTCAGGTAACAACACCGTCGACGTGTCGGCCGAACCAAAGGATGGGGTGGTCGGAGGAGGACCGACTAGTCTGTCCATGTTCACCGGGGGCCCTAAGTTTGAGGACTTCCTCGGAGGCGGTGGTGGAGCCGCCACTGCCGCCGCGCCAACAACTGCAGTGCCTCCGCAGTTCTCTGCCGACAACACGCTGAGCACGGTGATGGAGAACGAGATATACGATTCAGAGCTGAAGACGATAGCCGCCAGCTTTCTTCGGGGCTTCGCCTCCGGAGGGCAAGCCGAGCTGCAACATAAGCAAGCGCTGGCTCCAGCCGAGCCGTCTCCGAAGAAGAGCGTCGACACCTTCGGCCAACGCACCTCCATCTACCGCGGCGTCACAAGGTGGGGATTCGATTCGTAAAATAATCCCCCAAAAAGCCAAAAAAAGTACAAGTCGATATTATTCATGTAAATAATTTTTTTAATTGTAAAAATAAAATTTCAGGCATAGATGGACGGGAAGATACGAAGCTCATCTATGGGATAACAGCTGCAGAAGGGAAGGGCAAAGCAGGAAAGGAAGACAAGGTAATATTGGAATTTACGGTTACATCCCCTAGGGTTTCTGAGAAACGGCTCGAACCCGGTCCACGAGATCACCTGACAAAAACGGTTCCGTATATACGGGACCGGAGTAAATGGGAGTAAAAGAATGTGCCTCTCTTTCAAATCTCAATAACCATATGAATGGCTCTGATTACACTATTTCATTAGATTAAGGATCTGTTTATGTGAGAGGGTTACTAGTAGTGCAGTGCGTGCGTGTGTTTTTAAAACTTCTGAGTCTGAAGATTCTGACGGGTGCTTCTTCTTTTGTTTCGTTGTGCTGCTTTGGACCTGATGAATGATGCCTGACCCCTCTCATTATGGTTCAGTTTATTTGGGTGAGTAATTAAAATCAAGGTTTTAGCACATATTGGGCCGTCATTATGTTTTTACTGTGAAAAAGCATTATTTCTTAGATTCAGATTCTACTCAAGGTTAATCATTTTGCTAAAAGAGGAGGTTTTTGTTTCTTCTTGTGTGTGTTATTATCATTTCAGGTGGCTACGATAAGGAAGAGAAGGCAGCCAGAGCTTATGATCTCGCAGCTCTCAAGTACTGGGGTCCGACTACCACTACCAACTTTCCAGTAAGCCAAATTACTCCTTCTATTACTTACGCAATGCGGTTATTTTTGTTATGTACAGCTTTTGTCTTTTTCGAAACACTATAATTCTTTTTTTTTCTTTTGTTTTGGGTAGATTTCAAACTACCAGAAGGAACTGGAAGAGATGAAGAACATGACAAGGCAGGAGTTTGTGGCTTCTCTTCGAAGGTAAATTTGCATTTCACTTTTGGGTTCTCCTTTTTTCATGGCTTTAATGTGCTTAGTTAAATGGGCAATTTTGGTTTTTTCTCTATATTATAGGAAGAGTAGTGGATTCTCAAGGGGCGCCTCAATATATAGAGGAGTGACGAGGTGATTATATAAAAATATATCTATATATATATCTTCAACTCTTTTGGCCTCTTGCATTTGTTGCACCATATCTTTTGATTCCGAATGAATAAAAGAAATGTGATATATATCGTGGGGTTCAAAATTCAAATTTTTTTGTCTCAGACATCACCAGCATGGCCGATGGCAGGCAAGAATAGGCAGAGTCGCCGGAAACAAAGACCTCTACCTTGGCACTTTTAGTGAGTCCCTTTTTCATATTTCCTTACTTCTATACGCTCAATTTTTTTATATAATTTTAAATTAGATCTGATACATCTATCGGATATACCTAAACCAAACTAATCGTAATTTGATAACAATTTTTGTGTATATCACACACACATACGTGCAACTTTATGGATTTAATTTGTATCTAGATTCTACACGTACCGATTAAATTTAAACCATTGCATATATGCACATGTGACGTACAAATTTTCATATAAAAAATGACCCATTTGCTCATTTGTACAATACATCACTTTAAACTTTTTTTTATTTTTGGGACAAAATAGGCACCCAAGAGGAAGCTGCGGAGGCGTATGACATAGCAGCCATAAAGTTCAGAGGAATAAACGCAGTCACCAACTTTGACATGAGCCGCTACGACGTGAAGAGCATTGCGAATAGTAGCCTTCCCATTGGTGGATTATCCAGCAAGACCAAAACCTCCACGGATTCTTCTCCATCCGATCACACCAAAAGCCTCGAGGGAGGTCGATCTGACGATCGAGATCTCTCCTCGGCTAATTCCTCTGTAACATTTGCATCCCAACCGCCACCTTCAAGCTCTAGTTCTCTTAGCTTCGCCATACCCATCAAACAGGACACTTCAGATCCTTACTGGTCCATTCTTGCTGGCTATAACAAAAACCCTTCATTGATCCAAGCATCTTCCACCAATGGTTCTGTGACATCTGTTTTACCCTTCAACGTGGACTTCTCTACACCCTCAAGTACGAGCAGCGAAGGCAATAATAATAACAATAATAATAACAGTAATAATGGATTTTTCAGTGCAGGCATGTTTGTTCAGCAACAAAGTGGAAATGGTGGTAGTGGTGGTGGTTCTGGTTCGAGCTCATTGATCCCATTGGCCACGCCCATTGCTTTAAATAGTAATAGCAGTTATGAGAGCTCTTCTGGTTACGGAAACTGGAGTATTGGACCTACCCTGCACACCTTCCAAACCCATGCAAAACCCAGTCTCTTTCAAACCCCAATTTTTGGCATGGAATGAGCTCATGCATGGAGGAATGAGAATCTGTGCATAATGATGAAAGTGCAGGGACACACAATGGAGGATATGGAAAATTCTGTTGCACACCCACTCTACCAAAGATAGATAAACTAAACAAATTATAATGAGACACTTGCCATGCAATGAATAGTTAGTTGGTACAAGAAGTCAATAGAAACGTGTCAAAGTGAGTATATCTAAAAATCTCACAATTTGAAATACTTACTTTGATGAATTTTTATTGATTTATTGTATAATATAAATGTCTCTTTATAATTAGTTTAGTTTATATATCCTCTCTTAGAACAAGTGGAGGGTGGTGGATTTTGAAGTTTAAACATGCAAAGGCGGACAATAGTTTGGAGAGTAGATGAAAAACATGATGAGTAGGGATGGCTGACAATCATAATTTCACGAGGCGAGGTGGTAGATGAGCTGACACACTACTACTAAGAAAGTTGTTTTGTCAAGTCTTGGCTTTCCTTTTTCTTTTCTCATTCTCGCCTTTTGCTTTTTGTCCTTCGTTACTGACATGTCTTATATGGGTATAATAGGAAAGAAATCCTTTTGTAATCCTTTCGTTTTGTTAGTACCAACTTCTGCTATCAATGTGAAAAATATCTATTGTCTGTATTTTCCTCAGTATCTCGTTATGTGCAACTTTATCAGGTAATTAACACCAATTTAAGCTGATTTTGATGGTTTTAACAATTGCGGTAATTTATTTCGATTCTAATTGTGAATTAAGAATAGCCTAATGATTATTATACTTGGGAGATTAAAACGATTATTAAATTGAAAGCAAGATGCAATTGTCAACAAGACAAGATATTGAAGTCTCTGGGCCACTAATATACTGCAGTTCGGCACTCTTTTATTCCTCTCAGCATTTTTTGTCCATACGTTCAAATCGCTAAATAATCTTTTGGCAAAGTGACGTTTTATATATATGATTTAATCATATAAATATTATGATATAAGATATCATCATATTTAAATATTGTGATAATTTGACATTATAAAAAGAATAGTATAGTTTATATTTTATAAAAGTTTAATAAAGTTAAAATCAATACACTTTTTTTGGGGGGGACATTTCGGATATTTTTTTTTTTTCCCACGCACCTCTGTTATGCTGTACTTTGTGGTCACCAGCATGTTGCTCTTTGGCGATAGGACAGAAAAATTATTACTTTTGCTCGTTAACTTTCAAATTTAACTTGAATTACGTGTATCCATCAATTTCATATATACTTACGAAGCGAGCTCTTACTTTCCACCTTAAAAAAGTGGGATTTAATGCGTATGAGTGTTCATCAAAGTAGAATTAACAGAAAAGGTTGAGGTAATGAAGCATCCAGAAGATGAAAGATAAAATGTGCGATAATTACGTTGATAGCTTGTTTTAAATTAATCTCTGCTCGTATCAGTGGTTCAATGACTAAGAAGAATGTTAATTTCCGAAACTGGCCTTTCCCATAGATAATAACTGTACCAAATTTTAAAAGAAAAAGAAAAAGGTAGTTTAAGATTGAAAAGAACTAAGACAAAAACACTTAACAGTCACAAAAACCAAAATAAAACTTCTTAAGAAAATGAAGGAGAAAGAACCTCGTAGAAAACTTTTAGAACTGAAGTTTGACCGCTTTTGATAATTATGTGATTTTATAGGCGATTAGGTGGATTTTATGGTGCCCATTCAAAAATTAAGTGTATAAGTACAATTAGTAAATCTCTTCATCATACTGGTAACAGCTATACAATATGTTGATAACTAACTTTTAATAATAACAATATGTCATCATCAATTCCTTGAGCTGCTATTATTATTATTATGAGAAGATGTTAGTAATTGAGTTTTTAATCAGGGTAAAGGAGATTGAAAGATAGAGAGTTTAAAATGGAATTCATTCGACCCGCTTCTCCAAATTGGAGTAATAACGGAAGACATGTAAAAGATATACTAATTTTATAAGAATCACTTATATATTATTATTGTCGTTTTCTTTACCAAAAGAATATTATTTTAAGATTGTCCGTGTTTCCTTTTTTGTTTCCTCAAGTTGAAGACTGTCTGTTTATTTTTAATAAAAAATGTGAAAAATTCCTTTAAACTTTGAATTATTTGTAAATAATCTTTTAAACTTTCAAAATCAAAGAATAAATTCTTTAAGTTTCAGATTTTAAGAAATATGTCCTTCTATCTATTTTTCATAAAAGTTTAGTGCAAATTTTTGGGAAGGAGGTGGTAATTCTTTTTCTTTAGTTTTTCATGGACATGTTGCTGAAAATAAATAAAAACTTGTCACATCAATTATCAAAAAGTCTAATATATACTGTTTGAGTGAAAAAAAATAAACAGACAAAATAACATATTTCTTAAAATGTAAAAATTAAGCAACCTATTTTTAGATTTTAAAAATTTAAAGATTATTTACAACTACATAAAGTTTAATTACACTTTTAACATTTGGCCCAATTCTTTTCATCAAGTTATATATTGGCTGTATTACAAACATCATTAATCAGAGTAAAAATTGTAACATGTTTATCATTTGTCCCCCTGCTTTTTGTTCTCTTACTGTTCAAGTAGTACGTGAGCTTTTCTTACGAAATCTTCTCATTTTCACAGGGAATATTAATTCAGCACTACTCTTAACTCAAACTGAGACTGCAATAATTGGTCCTCTATACTTTTCACATTAGAAAGGTAAACTTATTAGGGGCCACTAATTATGAGGGAGCACCATTTTGACCAAAAAGTAGGATAATCAAAATTCAAAAGCAAAAGGAAAACGAGATCATGATCATATATATGCAGTAGGACAGAAACAAAAAACCTTTAAACCCATATTGTTTGTAACTTTTTGAAATGGGGTCCCCCTTCCCTTTTGAACTTGCAACAACTCAAGTGGAGTTCAAAAATTTTAAAAATATAATTATGGAAAAAAAAAAAGAAGAAGGAAAAAGAGGGAATAGAATGAAGGAAACAAAAAAAAAAAGAAAGTTTTTATCTTTTTTGTCTCTTGTTTTTAAACCCTCTTAGGATGATGACCCTGTCCTTTGTACCTTTCGGCGCTTTAGATTCTTCCCCACCATGCCTTCATCTTTGACCACAGTTTTGACCGTTTGATTTTGTCTTTTCTTAAATTAATTACTATGATTTTTGAAGTACCAATAAAGTACTAAAAATGGAAGCTATGGAGTAAATATGAAAGCTGTTTCAGACTGTGATCATCAATCGATCCAACCCTTTGATCTGAGAATATTCCATTTGGTTGTAATGCAAAGAAGCTTTATGGAAACTGGAATAATGAGGGTTTCTCTGATATCAACCTTTCCTCCTACCTTCTAGCTAGTTAAGCCATTTCATTTCGATTTTAACTTCAATCAAATGATGAAGATTTAGGTTACTGAGAGAACGTGTGGTTAGCTTCTATAATTATTAATTTGCCATCATCTCTCTTAACTATCATATCGTGTGCTCTCATCCTAATTTCGCTCTGGTGGGAATAATTGGGTACTATTTGTTACTTATTAAGTAGGATTAATAATTAATCCTGCCGGTTTTCATCCAGCAAATTGCCATGGAAGAGTTTTTTTGCTTTTTGTTTTTCTGTTTTGGAGCATGAGGTTGCATTAAAGTTGTCAATAGAAGTTCCAAAGTTTCTACTAAAGACTCTTAAATGGTAATTTTTGGGTCGTTATTAAGTTGTGGCTATTATTTTAGTTACTTTTTTAATGGTGACCAAAAAATTGTCTCTAAAATTCTGATTTCTTGAAGCAATGAATGCAACTCCTCTTGTGTATTATAAGCTATTTAAAGAGTAAAATGTAAGTACAAGTTTGATACTATTTGGGCATTTAGTCTTAGCATTCTATCATGTTTTGCAGTCTTGATATTTTCACGTAAGCTGGTTTTGTGTTAGTTTTTTAACCCTGGGCAAATACTAGAATATCGATGTCACCGTCTATGTTGCACAATTACAATTAAGATCGTAATATAATACTTTGATATTTATTGATATGACTTGAATTGTTGAAAAAAAAAAACTTACTCTTAAAGACTGGCATAATGTTACCCAATGTGAAAAATATCAATACTTATTAAAGAATCTTTAAAAAAAAATTGGGTGCATCGATCATTATCAGGCTGTTTATAGTTTTTTTTTTTTTTTTGTTACAAAAGGGACAGAGACTTGGGAATAGGGAATGGGAAAAGAAGCAAAATAGGAATCAAATTCAAGCGCATCAAGACCATCTAACACTTATATGCAGAAGAGATACTAGAGTAAAAACATTTTTGAGCCAAGTTGTTCATACTTTATCAAATTTCGAATTGCTAATTTTCTCATTGATCAATTTTTTACATGAAATCATCAATTAGTAATAGGAATCAAATTCAAGCTCATTAAAACCTTCTAACACTTATATCCGTAAAAGACACCACTTGAGTAAAAACATGTTTCAGCCAAGTTGCTCATACTTTATCAAAATTTGAACTGTTAATTTTTTCATCGATCAATATTCCTTTTTAAATTAAATCATCAATTAGTACATACAATTTATTTTTATATCTTTGTTATATTTTTTTAATTAAAAGTTGACATTCAATTTTTTTTTTAACACCTCACCGATCTATTCATCATTTCATTCTAGCACTGTTAACTCACATTTTTATCTTATCAATTAAAAAAATTCCCTAACTCAACACAATTTTCTATCTCCAATGTCAATTTCATTTTGACAAGGTTGTTAAAGGCTTGAACTCAAAGAAGTTTGATAGATTGAACCCTCCCAGACGATTGGAGTTACAGGTCCAATGAAAAAAATTGTAGCGATGGTGAGAGACTCTTCAGCGACTTCTACAACCCTTGCCAAAATGGAATCAAAAATCGGAAATTCGTTGGAGATGAGAAAGTTTGTCAAGGTAAGGGAAAAAAGAAACGGGAGTTAACATTGAAGTGAATTATTGGTGAGGTATTAAAAAAATCCATATGTCATGATTTTATAGGATAACGTGATACTAAACATATAAATAAGAGTATGCAAGTTTTCTCTCCAATTTAATTAGATACAAGTTGTTCATGTTAATTAATTTGTTTAGGAAGTCTTACAACCTAAGGAAGAAAAAAAGAAAGGTGACTGTTAAAGTGGTTATGAAATAACTTTACGTTATATCTTTCCTCTCCTTCACAAAAAATGGGATAAAATTTCGATGTGAAAGGAAAGAATTTCAATCTGAAAGTACGACAAATTTGGAAATTTCTCAAGCGCTTTACACTTTCACGCATATTCTTGATCATCTTTTTTCTCCCCCTTCCATTTGATATGACTTTTGATCAATATGTGTTTCTTTTTAAGTATAGGATACGTTTCATAAATACTTTCTCTGTTTCTTTCTAAATCTATTGCCTTGGTGTAGTTCTAGCAGCTTGACCTATTGCTGCCTTTGTTTGCTAATTCATAGCCTTGGCCACAAAAATATATTTGAAAAAAGTGCCCAATTAATCATAGCAAATTAAAACCCTAGCATCACATTTAGTCATAAAAAAGATGCCAAAATTATTAATAAGTTGGTAATTCACATGCATAATACTAGTTTCAGTCTTAAAGATATAAGTTGAGCTATACTTTTACCTTTATCCTTTTCTTATTTCAATTTCTCTAAAAGAAACATTTATTATACTTTTGTTATACTGAAAAATCGAATGAATGTTACCCCAACAAAAATAATTGCAGAGCTTAGAGGCTCCAAGGTGAACATTATTGCTGTATCCAGCAGGGATCAAATGAAATGATATTAATTGTCACAATTATTTACGACTACCATTATAGTGTGAATATAACCCTACTTCATTTCAAAGAAAGAGGCTCTAAATTCAACTTTTTCCCAAATGTTATCTATAGATATTTTAAAGTAATAAATAGCAGACCAAAGTTATACTGTACACACATGGTGGTCCTATTAAACATTTCACAAAACGAAAGTGCTTTGTAAATAGTACTACAGTGAGCACAACGTGGGTGGCTATCAATTTTGCACCAACCATTTTTATAATTAAGATTAGTATACTGCTTTATGTCTAACTAAATTAAACAAGCATGCAAGCAAACAAAATTTTCCTTCAAACCCTAGTTGACAAGCACATGCCTTATCTTGAAAAAGCTTACACTTTGAACAATAGAGATTTTTAATTTATATATACTCTATTTATAAAAGATAAAATTAAGTCAATAATACAAAGACATATAAATTTATCAAAGACAAATCACATTAAAAAAATATGTTTGATATATATTTTTTATAAATAAATTGATTTACTAACCATTGATAAATTAAGTATGACTCAAATAAATTAACTCTGTAGGTAAGAGAAAATATTATACTTCTTAGCGACGGGGGTTTAATTTATCTAAAAAGCACTCTATGAATAAAATCTTAAATGTATTAAGGTGAGATGAGAAAAGTATACATTCAAAATTATTTTAAAAAAAATACAAAGTCAAAAAACACTTCTAATTATAATAAAAGATTTAAAAAGCAATTACGCCTAACATGTTTCATGCTTGGGCCAAAATGGTAGTCAAATTCAACACTGCAAAAAGCTCCTACCTTTTCCTTTTCCTTTAGTTAAACTTGAGGGTATGGGGACCTCTTTCTAAGTTTTCTTTTTTTGTAATTTTTGTGATATTCCTTTGAGGGTTGAGTTAAGTCACAATCTATGTTCCCCTTTTGTTTTACCCACAAACAAACTGTGTCGGCCATAACAGGATACAACCCACCTCACCTTTATTCATTTATTATTGTTGTACCTTTGACTGAGGCTTATAATTAAATATTAATAATTAAGAATAATTAAAAGGAGGGATATATAGTATCTATCTTAGCTAGCAACCAAAACCCAGTGTTTGTTTTTGTTAATTTAATGATGAAAGGGATTAGAGAGGATTTTGCCTTTTGGGATATGAGCAAGTCATGCCTATCGACACAACCCACGAACACCAACTTGTCTTGTGTTTATCTCCCCACTTTCTTTCTTTCGTCCTCTTCTTTTTTTTATTTTTAAATAATTTGAAATTATTGTAATCACTTTCTGTTAATACTTTGATAATGATGCTTTGATGAGGCCACACGTGCTTTCTAACTGCTGTGAATTTTGCAAAGGGTGCGGTTCAAACGATTCCCTAACTATTATAGCATATTCTAATGAAAAATTAAGAATAAATTATATTTATCTCTTTTAGTGTTTTGAAAACCTTCGTTTGTATACTCAGTTTTAATTCATACAATTTTTTTTTAATCAACTTAACTTTTAACGGAAACCTACGTATACATTTTTACTTAGAAAACTCCTACTATCTCAGTAGACTAATTCAATGTAACATATTATTAAAATATCAAATTAATACTTTATAAAAATAAAAATTAGTGTAATTAATGTTTTTCAAAATAGAGAGAATGCCAGCGTAAATTTTATAGAACTTTAGAAGAGGCTTCTATATAAGTTAATATTAAAAGGGTATGAGTACATGTTTTAAAACTTTGAGAGGGGTTAAATGAAATTTATTCAAAAATTTAAAGTATTAATCAATTACATATACTGTAGTCTAAAATTTGTTTGTGCCACTACTATAAATAATTAGATTTGCAAAATGTTACAGCTGTTCTTTGAAGATTACTAAATGACTAACTATTAATAAATAATGAATAGTCTAAATGTACATTTTTTTTGTAACTTCGTAGTTGTTTCACCTAATTTTTACTAGTTCATCTTTGATAATATGGTTATTCAAATAATAAATAATACAAAGAGACAAAATCTGCTTACTCTATTACTATTGCAACTTAGAATATTGAGTCAGAATATTACAATTGTCTTTTGCATACCACTAGATGACAAATTACCAATAGATCAATGGCCTGCATAAAAAGTGTGTGTGTGTGTGTGTGTGTGAGAGAGAGAGAGAGAGAGAGAGAGAGAGAGAGAGAGAGAGATAGAGAGAGAGAGAGAGAACATAATGGATGAAAACTAAACTAAAATGAATTTCAAAATTTATTCAATGGGGAAAAAAAAGGGCTGTATTCAGTGATTTTTTTTTCCAAGAATATTCCTTGGGATTTCATTAAGATTAGGGATGATCAACTAGTTTAGTCCAGTCCCACTCAATTTTATTAATTTTTTTAAAAATATTTTATAAGAATTTATATGAAATTATATTTTCTTTAATGATAAAATATAATTTTATAAAAATTTATATTTTAAAAGTTATCTTATATTTTTATTAAGAATTTTTAAATAATAAATAAAATTGCTCGGGCCAAGCCTAAACATAGAGTTCAAAAAATGAAATCCCGTGCAAAAATGAACTGAGCACCGAACTAGGCCAACGCCCAACATGATCTTGCCCTTATTTTGCGCACTCCTAAATAAGACATCTAATACCATTTGGTTTTTTGGACAAATCAAGACATCTCGAAAACCGTTGTAATCAAAATGTTAGAACCCAACTCCGTTGTTGGACTAAGTCCATGTAGGGCAGCCCAATCGGCTCAAATACCCCCGAGGAGTCCCTTTTTTGGTTAAATGATAGCCCACCCTTCAGGCCCATTTGGTACGATACACAACATAACGTAACAATTACATTGGTTACTCTAATTACATATATTCGAGCACCCATCCAACTTTATTAAATTTGAAGATACAAAAGTATTCTTGAAATCACTTAGCCAGATACTCCATTAAAAAACAACACCTAATACAGAAGTTCAACATACTAGAAAATAACAAACTTAAAATACAACACAGAAGGAAATTAAAACAATAGCCAACTAAATGAAACACAGCAAGACAAGGAACAGAAACATTGAAAGAAATAGATAAAGCCCAAAATATGTGATAGTGGCCCAAACTTGCTGGACCAAGAGCTTAGGCCCAGTATTGCAACTCACAGCCCAAATGATTCAAAGGTCAAGCCTGTCACTAGAAGCATAGCGAATTGTCCACTTTTGCTTTTGAATGTGCTTCTTGATGAATTTCGATTCCTCAAATATTCAAGGTGTTGTGTAAAAGAGAGAGAGAGACTAAAAAGGAGTAAGGTCCACACAGATTTACACAGGACTGATATGTGAGGGTCACTGAATCCTAATCTCTCTGTTCTTTCTCCTATAGGACCCCAAGGATTCTATTCTGTTCAGCTTCTTAATAGTGAGGACACTGTCAAAATGCTAGCCATGTAATTTGTGAAAGAGATATTAAATTTAATTAAACTTAGAAGCTGCATGTAATTTTTTTTTTTATTATTGGTGGGAAATTGATCTATTCACGCATTTTATGGCGTATGATGTAGACCAAAGTAATTGGCATTATTATGCCATTCATGAATCACGAAGTAGGTAGCTGTTGTAATCGGAAATGTAATTGATTAGGAACAAATTCAAAGGATTCAAATTGCACATTAATTGACTTTTGTTTTCCAAATGAGGATCAACCGTTCAAAGTTCAAACATAATACTTTTCAAGATTATAGTAATGAATAAGAAACTTCTAAAGAAAGTAATTGTCAAAGAGTTGGCAAATCTCGGAGACTCTATTGGGATAAATTAAATAAATGTTAGTGCTGATGTAACTGCGAGGCTGCTTCTTAACCACAGGAAAATATCACTGATAATGACTAACAAAACAATGCTGCATGCAATATCAACAGGCAAGGGCTAGAAATTGATCTATATCTATAATTACTTGACCCCAAATGTCTTGATCTTATTCTTTTTGGGTTTTTCATAGTAATAAAAAGATTGAAAAAATTTATTAAGTAGATTTAATTTTAAGAAATTAATAGATTAATTTAATTACGGATAAGCAGTATATCAAAGTGAATCTCCCTAAATAGTTTTGTGACATTTGTATATTCATTCATAATTTGTTTGATTTATTAATTTTTTATAAACCAAATTTAATTAAAATTTCTCTAGTAAATGGTGAGGGTAAACGGAACTCACAAGGCTTCTGACCCTAATTTCACCAAGTGGGTTTTGAAGATAGGGTGAGCACTTCTGTGAGCTTGAATTGACTAATGCCCACTTTATCAATTGGAATTGTTAGATATAAAAATAAAAATAAAATAAAATAATTATATTTTGTATAATATATAAAAAAATAAAAATATCATTTCATTTATATTTTTAGTTAGATAAAAAATAGTATAAAAATAACGAAAAAAATCATTGTGTCCTTATTTAAAAATAGTATTAGAGCAAATAATAATAATAATAGTAGCAAAGGTATAATAGACTTGGATAAATTAATTTATGTAATTATAGAATGAAAATGGATTCATTTTCTAATCCTGTAAAATGTGTATTAAATGAGATTATTATTTGAAATTCTTTTCTTTATCTTTCTTCCTCCTTTTACTAAACACAGCATAAAAAAGACAAAAACTTGAGCAATGGAAAAGCTATAGATCCAAAAATGAGATTTATGTGTCATGTTGCAAATAAGACATTTTCTATGGATCTGCTCAAATTGATGTGTAGAATTCTATGATTCTGCACAATTGCAATCTGCACATAGTAGAGGAATAAAAGAAAACATTAAAATTGCATACAGCTGTAGTGAGAAACCAATCTATCATTAAATTCAATGATCTGGGTCTAGAGAGCTTTTATATATATATATATATATAGAGAGAGAGAGAGAGAGAGAGAGAGAGAGAGAGTATCGACTCAAGGGTTTCCGTGATTTTCATTCTAGCTAATATTAATTATGTGAAGATTGAAGCAGGTCTATTAATACTGTGTTTGGAAATACGTTTAAAAATCTCCAAACGTAATTTCATATGAAGCAATAAAATAAAATTTTTGAATAAACGTGATTTCAAACATAATTCCAAACATGCGGTAATTCATAATATATGTGTTGGTTGTAGATGCCTTTCTCTGGTATTAATTTGTATTCATATATGCATGCTTGTCTATATTTTAGCAACTACGAATTTTGTATTAAAAAATAAAAAAAAATAAAAACAAAAGTGCTGCACTGCTAGCTAGCCTCATCAGAGCTTGCTTTCACTGAAAACAAAAAGTTCTTTTTTTTATTTTTCTAAATTAACAAATAGGGTGTTTAGAAACTGCAGAACTGTAGCTATCCATGAACTTGATCAAAGAGAAAAACATTTACATTCATTTTCTAATGTTAATGATAATTAAAATAATGGATAGATAAACAATAACAGTGGAATATTGTATATGTTTTTATAATCAATTAACAACAAGAAATCCAATTTTTTTAGAAAAAATAATTGTTATTTTATAAGAACATACATGATCCAAATTACAATTAAAAATACGTAGTTTTTGGTCCATTGACACAGTAAAAGTTTAAACATAACATTTCCAGCTAATTATCCATCCCTTTCACTATTCTATCACAGAGAAAAAAAAAATTTGTGTCTCTAAGAACTACATACTTGAATTATTTAATCTATAAATCTTATTTTTACACAATTTGATTACAAAATTTTTTTAACTCAATATTTATTAATTTCTAAAATGCATATATTTTCTCTTTTTGTAAAGACAAAAAATTATTTTTTTTGAAAATTAGTTTGTATAGAAATAAAATTTAAACACTTTAATAATGCATTATTTTTTAAGAACAAAAGGTAACAAATTTTGTCTAAATCATATTTGGTGAGTTAGAAATAATAAAACAAATTTTGTTACAATATGATATGATATGGTTTGACGATTCAAATTTAGGTGGAATCGGGTCCGTGATAATTGGCTATGGTTGCTAAAGAATTTGACCAAGATGATTGGAATCGGCACCGAGCTGTCCCCTATATGGATAGCTAGATACCCCACTTTCTCACTCTGCGTGCTCCCAAACTTGGCGGCATGTTACCTTTCGCTATCCTGCGAGCCTTGGGAATTTGCAGGCTTTCTTTATAAATTAATTATTTCTGCATTATATATTGTGAAATGTGAAATAATTAAGAATATTCTAGTAATTATGATCACTTTGTAAGCCTTGGAAGCAGTAAACAAACCAATCTTATATATGAGGAAACCTTGACGTTCTTAGAGGTTATATCTATATATGTAATGGAATGGGAAAGCAGCCTCATCAACTCTTTCATGAACCCTACTATATATCTAAATCAAGGACGGATCCAAGTGTTGCATTTTAGGGATAACCTTCCCAAATATTTTTATATGTATTAGGTATGTATATAATATTATTTTTTTAATTTTTTTTTTAAATCTGTCTTTCTAAAATTTTTTGTCTATCCCTTTAATATTGTAAAGTATTAAATACATACTTATAAAGATATAACTATTTTTTATATTTCTCATAAAAGTAAATTTTATAAAACAAATAACATATAATCAAATATATTAAAGCTTTTGTAAGAAGCTTTTTCTTTTCATTCTACAAGCATAACAAATAATATACTCTTTATTCTCTTATTCCCACTCATTCACAATTTTTTTTTCAGCTTCTTTAATCATGCTTTTTATTCACGGTAAAAAACACAGTTTCGTACTAAAATGAAAGATTACTTTCTTATAAATAATTTGATTGTTTATAGAAGATTGTAAATAATTTCACTATAAAGAGATTATAAGCAAATTTTGTTCAATTAAAAATTAAAGAATATGATTCTAATTATTACTATATATTATATCACTTCTAATAAATATTTTCTTGGTATTAAAGCAATGATATTTATTTTGATGTTATTATATTTATCTAATTGTTTATTATTATGTGTCTTCATCTAATTTTATTATTAATTTAATAGATACTTAAAATTGCATTTTTAATAATTATTAGTGCTTGATTTAAGTATAAATTTTCGCCCCCTTTTTCAATTGTTCTAGTTTTGTCCCTTTCAAAATCACATGAAGTCTTGCTTTGGAATAAAAGTAGAAGAAGAAAAAAATTATAGGGAGACATAGAGGGTAAACGAAGTTAATTAACCCAACTTTTTATATACCTAGGTTCTCCTCCCTTCCTCACAATAGAATGAAGCACAACTTTCAATTACTAAAAAGGCTTAACTTTAATTGTTAGCACTAAAAAATAAATGAGTTAGGTCAAACCTTGATCTATAATTTGAGTTAAACTATTAGAGGATATTTATTGGATAAAAGAGTTGAATTGGGATTTGGAGGCCAAAATAGGTTATAATAGTTGTAGACCATGTATTTAATTTATTGGTTTCTTTGAAATATTAAAGAAAAATGACCCGATAACATGTAGTTGGAAAGGGGGAATATTGGAGCAATTTCCCGTGATCTAACCACCTCCCTACAATATAGGAATAAAGCTTGCAAGATGTTCTTGAGATAGTTAATTAGATCAGTTAGAATCAAGGGAAATTATGAGTTGACTAAGTCAAAGAAGGTGCAGAACATGCTTAAAGGTCCACTCCTCTAACTATAAGGATATAGTTGATGTGGCCAACGAACGAAGCAATGAGTTAGAAGGTAGAAAATAATTTTTAAATCTTTAACTTTGCTGACATGGCATAAACCAAAACTTAGATTGTTGGCTATGATCTTATATTATTGCTACTATGGGCAGAAAATTTAGGTAGAATGTTAAATAGTTTTAGTAGAGTTAATGATTAATTTTAAACTTATAAATACTCATTGTACATTATCATTAAAAACACACATATTTAATATGCTTGAATGTTCAATTCCTTAATTATAAGAATATAGCTTATATGATCAATTAAAAAAGTGATGAGTTAGCAAGCAAAATATAATTATTAAGTCTTTAACTCTATTGACGTGGCATAAACCAATACTCGGATTGTTGGCCATAATCTTACATTATTACTAACATGGGTAAAAAATTTAAGAAGAGTAGCAAATAGTTTTAATTGGATTAATGGTTAATTTTAGACTTATAAGTACTCATTATACATGAATTTTGAAAACACACATTTTCAATCAATCAAATATGAGTCTTTACATTTAATCCTTTATGTTCTTACTTTTAATTTTCATATTTTGTCACTTTATTTATAGTTTTCCTTATTGTATTTATGCCTTTTACTTTACTTTCATTTATTACTATTTCTAGCATTAAGTGTTAGTCATTCTTCAAACTAGATACTTCTTTTAGTAGAATAGGATCCCAAAGTTAAAGGGAGATAATCTCTTCCTTAGCATCACCTAAACATAGGAATCAAATGGGTAAATTAGTTAATCAGTTAGGTTAATCAATCCAAATTCACAAAGAACAAATTTGGCACACATAGTGGCACTAAAAGAAGAGTTTTTAGTGAAGTTCTTATCATCTAATCATGATTATAAGTGGCATGTGCACTTACAATTTGAGAAAAGTTTAAGTGATATGGATATTCACGATTACTTGCAAAGAAGAATGGTGGCAAAAAAACTGTAATGAGTTAAATTAGGCTTTGGAAGCTAAAATGAACTATAATGATCGCAAGCCATGTATTTAATTTATTAGTTTCTTTGAAATATTGAAAAAAAAAAGGCACAATAACAAGTAACTTCAAAAGAGGGGAATATTTGTTTGATTCCAAACTATTTCCAACCATTTAATTACCTCTCTACAATTTAAGGATAAAGCTTGTAGGATATTTTAGAGGTAGTTAATTAGATTAGTCGAAAACATGAGAAATTTGTAAGCTGATTAAGATAAAGAAAGTGCAGAATATGTTTAAAAGTTTACTCCCTTAATTATAAGGATAGAGTTGATATGGTCAACTAAAGAAGCAATGAGTCAACAAGTAAAAAATAATTTTTAAATTTTTAACTTTGCTAACGTAGTATAAACCAACACTCAAATTGTTGGCTATAATTTACATTATTACTAACATGGGTAAAAAATTTAAGAGTGACAGACAATTTTAGTGTGGTTACCAACTAGTTTTATATTTATAAACATATATTGTTATGATCTTTGAAAACACACATTTTCAATCAATCAAACATAATTTTATACATTTAATCTTTTACATTCTTGTCTTTAATTTTTATATTTTATCGCTTTATTTATAACTTTTTTATTGTATTTATGTTTTTACTTTTCTTTATTACTCTTTGTAGACGAAGGTGTTAGCCATTCTTCAAATTAAGTGTTTCTTTTAGTAGTTTAAGAATCCAAAGCTAAGAACCTCTTTGGTATATCTCCTAAACATAGGAATGGAATATGTGAACTAGTTGATCAATTCAACTAATCAATTTAAACTCATAAACAATAATAAGAAGAAGAATGAAATTTATTATTATTGATATAAGACCTAAAAAAAAAGAGAAAAAAAAAAGAGGAAAAATAATATGTCACAATATACTAAATATCAAGTGAGACATTTCTCTTAATATTCTTGATTAAGGGAGTCAGTATTTAAAAGTATATTTATCACAGTTTTAAATTTAAAAAGTGAAATTAATCTAAACAAAATTAATTATGAAGCCAAAAAGAGAACTTAAAAGAATATAAAAAGATAAAAAAAATTAACGCGGTCATAAAATTAATGCTAAGGAATGAAATAAATAAAATATCCTCTTAAGTAATTACAATACTTATTATGTGTATATACTCAATATCTTTTTTAAAGTTTCATCGTCCATAAATTGGCAGCTCGCATGATATTATTAAAAAAAATTAGTATTTATCTTATTTTAAAGGTTAAATTCCTTCTCTTATCTATTAAAATAAAAAAATTCTGGCTCTATGTTTCTCATTTAACACTGATCTTTAGCACTTGGGTGTCCCTTGGGCAAAGTCTGGCGTGTCTTGCACTGAATAAATATTTGTTTAATATGCATCACATGTGTATAGTTTCTCAATAACGTGTTCTTTTTGGTAACAAAAAGTGGAGAGTAATCAAATATCACTAATTCCTTCTTACTTTTTTGCATCTTAATTTGGTAATGTGTCTATTCCATCTTTGTTGGGTACTTTCACACTCTGGTTTTTATCGATGCCTACTTAATAGGTATACATATATAGGCTATGGAGGGGAATCTCAAAGCTTTTCAATGCATCTTCCTCAAGTTTATAATAATAATAATAATAACATTATTATTATTATTATTATTATTATTATTGTTATTATAATCACCATCATCATTACCATCGTTGTCGTCTTTAAATTCTGTTCATACTAAAATTGTGTATCTTACAATTGTAAATTCACAGCCTTTCACATTAACTTAATATATTTAAATTTAACTATTAATTTGTTATATATTTTTACAATCTCTTGATAACAATTTTGGACATAAATGTTATTTGGGTCCCTTAAATTATTTATTTGTTTTAACTTTATCCTTCATTTTTTCAGTTTAATTCTTTAATTTTTAATTTGCATCATATTCATCCTCGGTTATATCTATCAAGAATTATTTTAGAATACTTAAAAAAGGTTAATAAATCATTTTGTGATAATAAAAAAAAATAAACAATAAATATGGTACAAATTGAAAATTGCAGGGTTAAGTTGAAATAATTGAAAAATTAAAAGACCAAATTAAAATAAATTAATTAATTAACTTAACAGACTAAAATAATAATCAAGGCAAAATTATTAAGATTTTAAAATACAAAATGATATGATCTCATCGGTTTAACGAGTTGAATCAGTATCATAGGAAGTGCAGCTCTGAAGCCATATAATAATATCCTCTATAATTGCTTAAGTTTATGGGTTTGGTAATATTCAATCAATGGCTATTTGTAGTGGGAAATCAAAACAATCAACCTTTTTCAACTATACATAATTAGTTTCAGTTTGCTTTCCTTTTCTTCTTCTTCTTCTTCTACGTATTATTACTTACAGATCTCAATCCAACCACTATACGACTTTTATGAAGAAAGCAACCCATTTTATATATATTTAGAAAGTTTGCATGTTGAAGTGTCCAAGTATAATTTCTTTTCATAATTTGACTAATGCCATATTGGAGAAATTACTAGATGTATCACAAGTTGATGAACAAAATTATTCCGTCTAATTAATTTTCTTTGGGTAGCTTTTAACTTGTTGTCAATATTCAATTGAATTGACTATTCTGCGTTTGTTTTTGTTTTTTCTGTTGTCCACCTATTCTTGTTTGGTCCTCTATTACCTTTGATTCCATTTTCCACACACGTGCAACTCTTCTGCTTGTTTTTGTTCTGTGTGGGGGTAGTTAGCCGACTTAATTTGCGATTATATTTCCTCTCTTGTGTTGATTTTTGGGAAAATTACTTTTTTTTTCTTGTATGTTTACTTAAATTTTAATTTGGTCCTTATTATTTAAAAATTTATAATTAAATCTATATAGTTTAAACAATTTTGAAGGTAGTTCATGCAGTTAAACTTTTACCAATATTTTGTTAAATTTTGCTAATATGATCAACTATGTATTTTCTCGATACTTTAATTATATATGATTTAAACTAATTAATTCACTAACATAATATAATATGTGTTGCATATATGAGTTAATTTTATTTTATTACTTATTTTTACTCAATTTTTTAGTTTAAATTATACATATTCAAAAAACTAAAATAATACATGACGGTTATATCATCAAAATTTAATAGAACAAATATTTAAATAAAGGACAAAATTAAAAATTGAGTGAAATTATATAGGGATCAAGAGAATAATTTAAATTTGATTTTTTTTCTGAAAAGAAATAAAAAGTAATAATAAGGAAAAAAACTAATGGTTCCATTTGCAGAAAACAATTTTAATTTGAGTTGGAAATTAAATCTACAGTGATTTCTGTGGATGTTATGCTGTAACAACAGAACTATATATGAATCAAAACAAAAATGAATACTATTTATGAATGTATATAAAAACAAGAAGTCATATATATTTAATTTCCTCCTAATCAATCCTTTCTTTCTATCTCTTTGGCCTTCATTAATTTTACTAGTCATGATTCTTAAAATTTACTTTCACATGAGCGGAAAACTAAAGGTCACAACGCAATGATTTTCACGTCATGATTGATGACAAGAAGGACCACCCAACTTAAGAACAGAAAAAAAGAAGGACCACAAGAGGATAATTAATAATTCCTTCCCATATGAGCTATAGAAAAATCTCTTTGGAAACCTATAATAGTGATAAGTAGGTGAATTATCAATGACAATAATTAATACCCAATACATTATATATATCTGCATATATAACCATAAAGCAATACTCTTTCACAATTTTAAGTAGTTGAGATAAGTATTATACATATATATATAGAACAATATTAATTGCATATAATTTCTTTTTTTAACATATATTTACTATGTAACCATATTAAAGTATATGGATCTATTGAGAAAGATTTACATAAAAATAAATTAATTTTAAATATAATTATCAAAATAATTAATTATACGAATTTTAAATATAACTACATCAATGCATGGCAGCTGGAATAGATAGGATTAGGCTTTAAAGAAAAGTTTGAAGCTTTCATATGATGTAGCGTAGTTTAAAAGAGTGGTTTGGACTTTCGAGCATTGGATTCAGAAATTTCAGAAACGTGATATATGTTTGTGGACCAAGAGATCATGATTCTTATATACATATATATATATATATATATATATATATGTGTGTGTGTGTGTGTGTGTGTGTGTGTGTATAGACATATATATATATATATATATGTGTGTGTGTGTGTGTGTGTGTCTATGTGTATATATATATGTGTGTGTGTGTACAAGGGATTTAATTTTATCGATTTCTCGATCTCCTTATAATGTCCATTTAATGGTCAGAGAGCCTAATTTCTTACAGAATTAAACTCTCATGGATTTCCAAAATTTCATCACATTAATGTCTCAATAATATCTTCTTCTTTTTTTCAAATTTGTTCTAACAAAAGGAATTTGTCCTTTAAAAAAAAAACACTTTCTATGCAACTGTTGGAACAAACTGAAAAATCCATTTCAAAAAATGAAAATGAAAGGAAAAAACTCACTTTGAATTTTTTTTTTGGTCAAATGCTTAATTAAGAAAATTATCACGAGAAAGAATTAATATATGTACTTATATATGTTTTAAGGCTATTCACTTTTCTATATCAAAGAAAATGACACCAATTTGAGATCAGTCTGCATTATATTGAATATTTTATTATTTCAAAAATATTATTTAGCTTATCTAGGTAATATTAATATGTATTTTAAAAATCTCAATTTCAATTTACTTTTTATTATAAAATTAATTAATTTTTGTTTCAAAATATGCATTTAAAAAAATAAAACTATTTTAATTATTTTATTGTTATCTTAGAGATAAAATTGCAATCTCATATTAAAATTTCACAATAATTTAACTATTATTATTATATTAACCATAAAATTATAACTAATTTCCTGTCGTGTAAAAAATTTAATTTCATTGATATAAAATATATAGTATATAAAATTTTTATTGTTAAATTTCAGGGGTCAAATAATATTTTAAAATAAACTAAATGTTACGTGTATATTTTTTTTCTAGAAATATTAAGTGTATATAATATTAAAATGTTAAAGAAGATTAGGGTAATTTTTTTTTTAAAGAATCAAATGATAAGATAGAAGAATATTCCATGAGGCAGTTAACTCAGTTGTTATTGGTGCAGGGAAACCAATATATATTGATGGGAATGGACAAATAGCACATGCAGCCATGATTGCTCTTCAATTGTAAAAATAGAAAGTTCTGAATTCTCGAAATATAACCCTCCCAATCATCACAAACTCAACCAAAATCGTTCTGTTTATGTTTCATACAAATTTTATTGCCTTTTATGAAATTTCTGTATTAGTGCAAGTGATATAATAATAATAATAATAAAACTTCATATCTAGATGTAACGATTTAATATTTTTGTAATATTATATTCATAAATATCATATACGGGAGTTATTGGGTTGAAGTCACATGTGGCAAATGTATGCGCTTTGTCTTGTCCTTTTTCAACTTTTTGGTATATGCGTGGAGACGTGGCATGCAAGATGTAAGACACGGTACGAAAAAAATTATACGTTTTTCTTTTTTAATATTTTTGTTGTTAAGATTTTTTATCAAAGTGTAATAAGTTTATAATTTTTTATAAAAATATAATTTAATTAAACAAATAAGTATATAATTTTTAATTAATTTATATATTTGTTATATTTTAATTAAATATTATATTTATTTATTTATTTTATTTAAAAAATCTGATAATAAATATTTAGAAACAATATTTAAGTATAATCCAATATTCAAACCCACAAATTGTGACACAATTACTTCAATTATACTTGAAAAAAATTCAATCCAAGTCTTCTAGATTTAGCTCTAATTACACTATGTAAAATTATAAGAGAAATAAAACTAGTAAGAGAGAGGAAGAGTCATATAAAGGTAGAGAATATCTCTCTCTCTCTCTCTTCTACTTGTACTTATGGGGATTTAGTTTATAAAAGTTTATCCAACAAAATTAATTTAATGCTAAATTGTTGTCATTTTTAAATTAAAAATATTTTTTCTTTTTTGATACATTGGACAGATCAATACTAAAACAAAACAAAAACCAAAACACATTATAAAACAATATTATAATTGTCCAAACCAAAAAAACTACACTTTATTCAAATATCCTTGTAAGCACTCTTTTCATTGTGGTTGCAGTAGCATCATAACTTTCAGATAGCGAAATCAATTAGCAAATTGCCAAAAATCCCTTTGAATTAACATCTTAAAGTAGAGTTAACCTTCAAGTCTGGACTATATAATAAAAATCATAAAATACAACAAAGGACATAAAAAAAAGTCCAAAAAAAAAATTGATATCGCATCCTGGATACAAAATAAAATGAACCGTTAAAAATAATTCATTTTAATCTTACAATGGACATTTTTGAAATTTTCAGATACCTCTATTTGTTTTAATATATAACTATTTATAATTTATTATTACCAATTAATAATTGAAAACTTTAACGACATTTTTATTAAAATATTAATATTAATTTACAATATATATATATATAATAATAATCATTTAAAAGAAATCAGATGATTCCCCTACGATTAAACAGTCACACAAGTCATGTCTTATATCCCATCATTTGCAACCTTTCACACAAATATTATTCATTCGTCGGCGCCACTAGTAGTACAGTACTCCCTTATCTTAATCTCTCTTCCTATGATTGTTTAGGCAAATGTCACTTTCATCTCAACCACAATCTACTTTATCCATCTTTTCTAAAAATTATAAAAAATTTAAATTAAAAATATTTATATTAAAAAATTTTAAAATTTAAAATTAATTTGAAGGGTTAATAATTAGAATTTAAGACTCAAGTTAAAATTTTTAATTTTTAGATCCTTCAAATAATTTTAAAATTTATAATTTTTAATATAAATATATTTAATTTAACATACTTGATTATAACTTTTTCTTTAACTTTTTGGTTGTTGAGTGCACCATTTATAATCGTCAACGTTTATAGAAAAGTCAATCTTACATAGTTTCTCATATTATATTTAATTGAAAATTTTATTGTTGAAATAATATTTTAATATTTCCTTTTTATTTTATAATAGTTATTTTCGGCAGACTTTTTATATTGTAGTCTACGTATACTCATGAGCTTCTTGACCATGTATATGGTTCAACCAAAATATCGCTATATCTTATGCATTGATGTGTCACTTTACATGATATTGTTTCAAGATTAATTAGCATATTTCGCAATAATGTAATGAAAAGTACAAGTGCGCATAATTTAAAAAAAAAAAGTTCATATAATAATAAAGTAATATCTTTTAAAAATGTTTTACTATATAGGCAAGAAATTAAACTAGAAACCATATAAATTTGTTTTCTTCTTCGCTTTGCCTCCCAATATATAGAAACTAAATAAGATATGAACAGTCAATATATATACACATATATATAAGAATCAGATTAATTAATAAGATCAAGTTACGTTGACAAATAGTGTTCAATTTGATTTTTGCCAGTAATCCTTTCCTTAATAAACAGATACCAATTATAACGTGTATTATCTTAAAATTAGAATATAGTATATAACTCTTAAAATTTTGACTAAACTATATAAATTTCTTTTAAATTTTGTTAAAATTATACATATTTCTAATCTATTTTTAAAATAATTATAAATTTTTTCTAAAATAAAGAGTAAATTATTTAGATCTTCTTTGAGGTTGTCTAAAATTATATAAAATTTTCTTCTATTTTTAAACTATACATAAACTTTTATTAAAACAAAGTAAATTACATAGACTTTTTTTTTAGTTTTAAAAAAATTACATAGGCTTTTTCTCTATTTTTAGAGTAGGTTTATGTATATTTTAAAAATAGAGTAAAGTTTGCATAAATTTAATAAAACTCAAGAAAATTTTTTATATGTTTTAAAAATAAAAAGAAGATCTATATAACTTTAGCAAAATTTAGAAAAAATTACATAATTTACCCCAAAATTATTTATATTCATAAAAAATTTAAGCATACGATAGGAAGAACTCAAATTTTTCAATCGTTAAATTTTTTTCAAAATTTATAGATAATAATAAAATATTATTTTAATGTAAATCTAATTTTAAAAAAATAAAATTCTTTTTGGAAGAAATAAAATATGAACAAACTTTCACAAATTTCATGCATAAAACCGTCACCTTTTTGCCTTATCCAGATCAGTAAATTGTGGGACGCCCATAATGAAATTACCATCTAGTCCCTATGTTGATTCTGATCACACATGTGCCGCAGCAACGAAACTTAGTACACACCCTGCTACCTGATCTGTGGGCTGCATGTACATGGACAATTATACCCCTCCTTCTTGAAAAGTATACCCAGACCGCAATTGATAAGTGCGATGGGTAATGACCATTAAATCATAAATACTGACAAATAATATATTTTTAAAAAATATCAATATATGAGAATGAATGATAATAATTACAAATTATTATTTTTTATAATGATTAGGAAATTACATATAATGTATTCATGCAACATATTTACAAAATTTACATCCTTTTATTAAAGTCACATGCTATAACTAAAAATTTTTAGGAATTTATCGAAATATATATAAATTCAGCACGTTCTTAATAAGTTAAATGTTTATTAATAAAAATTTACAAAAACATATATTTTCTTATTATAAGATAGACCAAATTTGATAAGCAATAATCAATTTGCGAAATTAAAAAAAAAACTTCATTATTAGATCAAACTAGAGTCTCCTCCAATGAGAAGCTGTCATTGTACCCTTTATACTTGCATATAATATATTATGCAACCCATAAGGTATATAACTTTTTTAATTAATTGGATAAATCCCACATAAATAAGAAACTATTTTTGTAACAAATTTTAACACTAAAATCTTATCATCCCATATATGAAAAAAATACAGAGCATCCAGAATTTATGATGTAAGGTTGTGAATGAGATATGGTATATGTGGATAGCATAGAGCTATGGATACACTGTTTCGTATAAAAATTTTATTAGATAAAATGAGTGCCAGGTAGATATTCTTAAATATTATGCAGTGCAACGGTGTAAATTAAATTTCTAGGTGTAACATTCACATGATAGATTATTAAGACTAAATTATGTTGCCATTTTTTATATCAAAAACCTTGATTCATAAGTACAGGAGTTATCTTCAAATTTGAAAGCAATTTAATTTTCAATCAAAGTCAAAATTAATTAAAAACAATTATATTAATGTTTTAACAATTTATTTAAATAATATCTAATATCCTCTTGTTTAAAAAATATCATCTAGCATCTTTAATATTTTCTTAGCTGTCCTTATTATCACATATTTAGATTAAGAATTAGTTCGAATCTTTTATAGTTAACAAATTGATTGTATAAAGTGCAGTTAAATAAAGATGTAGAGAAAAGAAAAATATATATATATAAAGAAAAGAAGTGAGTTTTATGTGTATTTTTACTTTTTTATGTTATTTTTTTATTGTATAATTATATGATTTTAGAAGATCTAATCTGATTAAAAATATTCCATGTTAGAGTTCTACATCAACTCAGTAAAATCACATTCTTATGCATAAATAAATAAATAAATATATATATATATACCCATTTGATATTAAAATCTACCCCATACATGAACTATTTTGTACATCTATAACACAAATTATGATGATTGGATATGGATGTGCTTACCACACTCTAAAATTTTTCGATGAATCAAATAATATTTTTAAAATAAAAGTGATAAAATGTAATAAATGACATGATACCCAGAAATATATGAAGGGTCAGTTTGGTAATTGAGGAGGGTTGTAGTATCCCGAGAGGCTAACTGAAAGGCGAAAGCAGAGGAAATGTTGAGTGAACATGCATGATTTGATTCGTAGGGCTTACTTATTGCATCTACGGATGCTTTCTTTATTGTTTAGCGGTTTCTCTCTCTCTAGCAACTGCAAGGTCATCCTCGAATCTCTCTTTTACCCACTACAAAGCACCCTGGAGACACACATACAGTGATTGAGAACGAGTTCTGGATTCATGGATTCTTCCCTTGCGCTGGAATTTCAATCGTCCTTTCTTCTGTACTTCTCATTCCATTCCCTTTCAGTCTCCCTCCTCCCTTTCCTTTTATTTCCGTTTCTGGGCGGTCATCTTTTTTTTTTTTTTTTTGGGTTTGTCCTTCAAATTATCATCCCTTTATCGAAAATTTTCTGGTCTGCAGGTGCGAAGAAGATTTCAGATTTAGGTGCTAATGTGATGAGCTGTTTCTCATTGTTGAATAGCTATGGTTATGGATTCGTCTTTAGAGGGTAAACCTGGCTGTGTCGTTGATTGAATTTGGTTTTTGTTGAAACTTGTGTTTGGATTTAGAAGGATTTATTATCTGCTTTGTAGTCAGGATATAACGTAACGGTTTAACGCTTCAGCTATTGGTATTTAAGCGTATTCCCGGAGCATTGTGTAATTTCTGGATTTTATCGTTCTTGATTTTTATTTTGTTGTGATCTTTTCGTTTGCCTTCGTCTGAATCTCGGGTAACGATTATGCTGCCCCAAAGTCCTTTTCTTTGTCGAATCTCCCAACACAGCAAAACTGCGGGGACTTTTTCTTAGTAACCGCCCCCTTTAATAGAGAGCTATTCTCAGCAATTCCTTCCGTTGAAATCTGGTATATATGCTTTTGTTTTGAAAACTATACTGTGGCGTTGATTCCTGAGCTGTTACCTGCATTTGGCTGTATATTATAATCAGTGGTTTCTATACTTGGAAAAATAATTTACTGATGCATTTTGAGGAAGGTTTGAATGAATTAAGCTTGTATTTTGTCACAATACGTTGGTGCATCTGATTTAAGTTCTGCTAATTGATGAGACCAGGGATTGTCTGTTAGGAGAGTATGGAGCCACCTGTGACAGTCAAAACAGGTTAACTCTATTTGTCTAATTGTCTGACTTGAAAGTCATTTACCGAAATTCCCCTAAATTCCTACAGATTTTCATGTGGTTAAGACATCCTTGTTAATGTGAACTCAAACGTTTGTGTACTTTCAGGGATGAAGCTCGTTCTAGTTTATTTTAATTATTCAACATTCCAAACTATGAACAGAATCGGATGCTTAACTTCTCAAATTACTTTACTAGACTGAATTATTCTTATTGAAGATAAAATGATTGCATTGTATTTTCATGTAATTGATCGAGTGTTCCTGCTTGTATTCCCATCAATGTTGCAATTTATTTTGATTATGACACATCTAACCAAAATTTGAGTTACACCTTTCTTCATGAAAGGTTGTAGATTGCTGGTCTGATATAATCTGATTTTGGAATACTTTATGCATTATTGTTCCCTTCTCAAAATATAATTTGTTTTTAGACAAATGAGAAAAAGATGGAAGGAATCTTTTGGAGTTAATTCTATTTTCCTTCACCACTTGGAAAGTTAGAATACTCCTCCATATTTAATGTACTAAAAACTAATATGTGTTTTCGTTGTCCAATGTTCTAGGTGTCACACTCGATCCATCTAAATGCAGTAAGTTGAGTATGGAAGAAAAAAGAGAACTTGTCTATGAAATATCTAAGAGGTCACATGGTGCATCAGAGATGTTACAGTCGTGGAGCCGACAAGAGATTTTGAAAATCCTGTGTGCAGAGATGGGAAAAGAAAGGAAATACACTGGCTTGACAAAGTTGAAAATCATAGAAAATCTTCTAAAAATTGTCTCTGAAAAGAAATCAGGAGGCCAGGAAATTGCAACAGACCTTGAACCATTTTCTTCTCCTGCAAATGGCCAGAAACCTGCTAAAAGGCAGAGAAAAACAGAGAATCCGTCTCGAATACCTCTTCCAGAAAACAATGGTCTAGTCACTAATGCTGGTGGAGATTTAGGTAGTAGTAGTACCACATACTGTAAAAATTCAGCTTGCAAAGCTACCCTAGGTCAAGCAGATGCATTTTGCAAAAGATGCTCATGCTGCATTTGTCATCGATATGATGACAACAAAGATCCTAGCTTGTGGTTAATATGTAACTCCGAGCCTCCATTTCTTGGTGTTTCTTGTGGCTTGTCATGCCATCTTGAGTGTGCTTTAAAACATGAAGGTTCCGGCATTGCCAAAGATGGAGAGCATCCCAAACTTAATGGTGGCTTCTACTGTGTCTCTTGTGGGAAAGTGAATGATTTGCTCGGGTAATAGTGTATATTTATGCATATGTGTTTTGCAGTTTCTTAGATTAATTCTTGTATCATATTGAAAATTGGTTGTTCCTCTTTTGCCCACTTGTTCTGTTTTTTAATGTCTAGGAGTATTTAACACCAGAAATTCTAAATCATGTGAGTTTTTAATATTATGATGATTGTATTTGGCAATGGTTGTTTTCAAGATCCATACCAGGAGACTTACAGGATTCAATGGAAAGTCTTAACAGATTATAAGGAAAGAAGTACCTCAATAGTCAAGTGTGCCCTTCTTAAAAAAGTGAAATTATATGCTAAATAGAAACCTCTACTAAGGAATACAAAGATCTAGCAAGAAAACTGGTGCTGCATATATGAAAATGGATGCTTTCTTGATGAAGTATATTGGGAGAAAGGAGCAGGTTGTCATTACTTAGAGACTGCTGTTCTAGTATTTGGATAAGCAGGCAAGTAGAGATTTGGGTCTGTAATTAAATTTCTATATAAATGTGTGTTTGGCAATACAGATTTCAACTAACGGATGTTAACAACACAAGTGGAGGCAGTTGGTGGAGGCCACTGCCTGCTAATAATTATTATGTTATGAACATAACATGACTAGACAATGGAGGTTTTTATTAATTGCTAACCATGCAATGCCAAATGTAAATAGGAGCTACTTGCATTTTGTATTTAACTATTATTTTAGTGATAAATTTAGTTTTTGTCTAGGTTTATTGATGTTATTTGGGGACCTTGAGAATGTAGATGTAGAATGGACATATGGCATAGTTTATAATTTACGTGAAGTTGCTTCAAGTCTGTCCTTTATTTCCAGTTCCATGTGTAAGAAAGTCTTGTCTGCATTAGGTTTCTGGTAGTTTTTCCTTTATGGTCTATTAGTTTCATCTGCTGGTCAGTGGGCTTCAGTTGTCATGTTTCTTTGCTTGTGGCATTTAGCCAGTGGGCGTCCAAATTATTTTATGATGCTTGACTTGTATAGGATTTTGTAGATTCTCCCCTTTAAGGGAAATGGTGATTTTAACATGCAACCAAGCTGCTTATAAAAAATCGAATGCCGTTGATCTTTGTCTGCTAAGTAGCTGATTATTTGTTTCTTAAAATGTATTTAGATGTTGTAGAAAACAACTGATGGTGGCAAAGGATACCAGACGTGTGGACATACTTTGCTATCGTGTCTCTTTAAGCCAAAGACTTTTACAAGGGACTGAAATGTATCAAGAACTTTATGAAATCATTAATGAGGCTGTGAAGAAACTTGAAACTGATGTTGGCCCGTTGACTGGCTCACCAGTGAAGATTGGTAGGGGTATTGTGAACAGACTTTCATCAGGACCAGAGGTTCAGAAACTCTGTGGTTTCGCTTTGGAATCTCTGGATTCATCACTTTCTAGAAGGATCTTGCCTCCATCACCCACCCCAATTATTCAAGGTGATCGTTTCTTTATTTTGGTGATTCTATCATAGTATAATTATAGGAGAGATTGACCAAGTCGAAAATTCATCCATTGATATGTGACAAGCATAGTAAATATGTTATTTGGAACAGATTATTTTCATTTCTGGTTTTCAAAGATTTGTAAATTGAGCTGCATGTTATTTGGTTTCAATACAACAATGGCAAATTAAGCATAGTGTAGTAGTCACTTCTCAGCAGTTTTTCCTCTCACCTTGTGTCTTAATTTTTTATCAAGTTGATTATTGACCTCTCTGTGGTTATGCATACTTGACAATTTTTCAGAAACAAAATTGATTGCTCGAAACATGGTGGGGTTTGAAGATGTCACTGCAACATCCCTCACTGTAGTTCTGGGTTCTGAAGATCCTTGTCGGGAAAATATTGTTGGTTACACCTTGTGGCATCGCAATGCTGATGATGTGGACTATCCATTGGACCCAACTTGCACATTGCTTCTGCCAGACAGAAGGTTCAGTATCAGGGCTCTAATTCCAGCCACAAAATACATTTTCAAAGTTGTTGCCTTCAATGATTCGAGGGAATTAGGCATGTGTGAAGTTCATGTTTCGACCGAGCAAGGAGAGGAGGAAGCACCTAACTGCTCAGCAACAGAAAGAAGTCAGAGCCCAGTAACCAACTGCAGCAGCCTTTCCAATCCTTCTTCGGTAGAAGATGAAACTAATAACAGTAATCCATATAGTGACCAGACTGATAATCGAGAGGACAATTATCCTACTTATCACAAGGACACTGACAAGCTTGCTTCTGGAATTTTATCCAATGATGCCGTTAACTGTTCCAACATAGGTGAAGATGGACTTCCAGCAGAAGCAGATTCTTTGTCAGACAAGGAACATGCTGTTGGAATTGCTGGTTCCGTACCTGGTTCTGATGTGCTAAAGCTTGAAAATAAGCACTCATCAGAGGAGCAAGTCACTGAGGACATGAGCACTGATGATGGGCTTAATTCCCCAGCTCAGACTAGGAGGGAGTGTGTGCCATTAGTAGGTAGTTCAGAGGCAGGCCTTCCTAATACTCCGCGCAAGTTGGAAATGCTGAAGGATGGGCCGGGAAGAAACGGGAGATCTAAATCCAGTGGCAAGGATCAAGAAAATGGGTCTGGGAAGAGACAAGGCCCCCAAGATGGAAGCACATCTAAGAAGAGAAGTGGGGAAAGGCAATTTGAGGCTTGCGCTGCCAATGGGTTTTCTGATCGGGATTTTGAGTATTATGTGAAAGCGATTAGATGGTTAGAGTGTGAAGGACATATAGAGAAGAACTTCAGGCAGAAGTTTCTGACTTGGTACAGCTTGAGAGCAACACCCCAAGAAGTAAGGGTTGTCAAAGTATATATTGATACCTTTCTTGAGGATCCAGCATCTCTTGCAGAGCAGCTTGTGGACACCTTCTCAGACTGTATATCAAGCAAGAGAACATCTATGGTGCCGGCTGGGTTCTGCATGAAGCTTTGGCATTAACCCGATTTATAGGTCCTACTACTTCCGCCTTGAAAGCCCGCCCTGCCAGGGTTTGTGATGCAGTATTCTATAGATCTTTAATATTCTTCATTTAGACAGTCACCAATTATATTTATTTCAGCATTGTCATTCATATGATGATGTAAGAATTGTAGATTTACTTCTTTTTATCATAAAGTTGCTATTTCAAGTTGGTATTTTTCCAATTTGGGAATTTGCTTCACAATATGCAGTTGAACTCTTTGGTAGAAATCATTGAAAGATTCATGCCAAATGGAGAGAGAATTTAGGCCAATGGAGATAGAATAGTATATTTGATGCATAGCTTCATTAAGAAATGCGTTTGTACTGTGAAGAAAGATGGGGCCTTGTGTATAATCTTTTCGGGCAGATAGGGCATAGCTCTCAACTTCTTAATTTCTTTTTTTGTTATAAAGGACAAGACCTTGGAGTAGGGAGTGTGGAAAGGGGTAGTCCTAGAGATTGAAATTTTCAACATCATAATTACTTTTAAGTTATGTTTGGTTTTTAGTATATAATGCAATTTGTGATGTAATATTGTTTACAATGTTTATTATGTTCTTATAATTATTGTTTAATAATATTTATTTCTTTTTATTATCTTTTTAAAACAAGGTATGAAAATTATTTCTTTTCAATTTTATTTACTTTTTTTATTCTCTCATCGTCTATTTACTTAGTATTACATCCTACCAGACATACCCTAATATAAAAGACTAAGCCTTGTGACATGTGAACTGTTAGTATGCTGATTCTTGCTTAGTGTGCCAATGAAGAGCTATAATAGAATAGATTGCTGCATGTAATTGTAGTTCTTCATCCCACCTCCTCTTTCATCCCCTGCTTACTTATTTGCTTTGCTATATGTCCTTTTAATTAAGAGACATGGAATGCCGTTAATAACAAGAAGTTTGAATCACTCTCGTACCTCCACTTTCGTATGACTCTGTTGTGAAAGAGATTGACTATCAAGAATCACCGATAATACAAATACAGGATATAATATGATGCAAAGTTGCAAACATCAGAACATGATAAGATATATAATTTAAAAAATTAAAATTAAAATATTGTGGGTGTAAGATGCATATAGAATATAATAAGATTCTAATTTTGAAACATTGACGCTTTTTAGATTGATTACATGCTTATCAAGGGGTGGATCTCTTGCCTGGAATTTGATGAGGTTAGTTTAAGATATAAATTTAGAAGATATTGCTGATTTATGTTCATTCTTTTCTAGAGGAAAAAGAAAAAAATAGATGTGATAGAATTGCCGAGATTTATTTGACATTCTGAAAACCAACAACATACGCTCATATAATCACCATTACTATTCAAGAAGACTTTTGATATTTATTATTGTTGTTATTGGAGTACTCACGTCAAATGTCATTCAATCTATCTAGATGACAGAGGGCAACAAAGAACTACTCTCATGCTCTACCTCTTTCTCTCACATCATGTGAAGAATATATTCTATTATAACAAAATGGACACATGGCTTTATTCTAGCATTTATATCTTTTTTGTTTTCTATTTATTCATTATTGTATCAAAAGCTATATATACCTCGTCTGTATTGCACAGTAAATTAATGAAAATTAAATTATCTTATGAACTAAAACATGGTATCAGAGCCTTAGCCTTCACAGGCAAATGGCCGACTCTTCCCTTTCCTCAGCAACACCATCTTCTGGTGTCAATACCTCACCACACACCCAATTACCCAATTTGATACAGTCATGTTCCGTCACTTCCTTACCACGCCACGTCACTGTCAAGCTCAATCATGAGATCTATCTCATCTGGTGTGAGTGCTCTAATAGTTGCGATTTGTGAGCTTTAATTTGCTTTTGTCTAGTCTAAGCTGACTTCCCCAACTGGACTTAGATATTTTAATGTTTACATTTTTTAAATTGAAGAAAGTGGTTATGAGTTTAAATTTTGCTACCCCAAAATTCATATGCTTCATTTTTGGTACACTTAGTAACGTAGAACTCTGTAATGTTTGGAACATTGTGAAGTTATCAATGTTCAGCTGCACCCATTCCTCTCAAGTCGTGACTGAGATCCATGAGTACAAACAAACAGGCATATTTTGAACTGTTATTATGAGAAAAAGTCTTGGTTCTTTCCTTCTTTCATATATGAACGTTTATGACATTATTCATGAAGTATGAGACTTGAGTTTCATATTCTGTGAGGTATAAGAATTTTGATCGTAATTTTCGAACTGATTGAGCTTTATAATCCTGGGTAAAACTGAGCCCTTGATTTTCACGAAAATGTGCAAATATTTTTATTGTATGAAACCTGTGTGATCATGTTTGATTGATATAATATGGGATTAAACATTTAATGAGTGATAATTGTGCATTTTTGGGATTAATATAGAAGGTAGGTATATGGTGTTTATGAAGCTGGCGAAAAAACAAAGGGGCAAAAAGTATTGAAGAGTGTTAATGCTCCAAGCATACAAGGTAACTTTAACTGCCCAACACGTGAATACGTTCAGTTCTCCCTTGGCTTGAAAGGGACATTGCCTAGTGGTCCTATTCTATTAGCATGTTCATAGATTTTTTTTTTCTTGAGTGGTAGAGATTATTTACGGATTTTTAATGTGATAAGCTTTTGAGACGAATGATTCTTTGACAAGAGAGCAAAACAGGTCAAGAATTCAATTATTGTTTTTCTTTATTATTTTAATTAAAATCAAGTTTTAATAATCTCTAGATTTTTACTTTGCCTATACCTAACAGGGAAGTAAGTTTTCACTTGAGGCTTGTGTTAATACAATAAAAACTATTTATAGGTTTTTTTTATAATTTTTCTTTTTTAAGTTGAAGTGATCTTTTAACAATTCGATAAGATATACCCAAAAAGAAATTCACATAACTAAAAATTGAATATATAAAAATATATTTAATTATACATTATGCGTTCCCTTTTACTACTAAGTAACCCGTTAATTCACACTCCCAAAAATAGTCTCTCCATATTTGAACGATGCATGAATTGGCTCGCTGTTGGCTCCTCACAATCCCTTTCAACATTGTAAATTAATATGAAAATATGAGTTTAATAATTTTTTTCCCTCCATCTCCATTGTTTTTTTTTTCCTTTTGAAACTTTAACCATTTATTTTTTTTATTTTGATATATATATTTGTATATATATTATTTTGAAGAGAACAAAATGCAGCATGAATTTGTCTGGTAAAAGTAAAAAGCTGTCTTTATATTATATTATGATTCTTAAAAAAATAAAAAAATTGAATAATTAAGATTGAAAATAAATTTAAAAATATATAAATTCAAGCACTTGACAGCCACCCTGTCTAGCTTTTTTGGGATGAAAATTACATGGCCTAGAAGCAGCAAAAGTATTGGGCTCAGTTGACTGTGAACAATATTTGGGCCCATACATGTATAACCCAGGGGCCACACTATAAAATTCAGGAGCATATTTTCTTTGTATGCCCTCCTTGAAATTTCCATAGTTAACCTCCACTGGCATTCTCTGTGGAGGTCAGTCATTTGTATTTTGAATTAAAAAATGTGTATTCATTTACTAAGACTTTATTGGGTTATTCAGAAAATAATAACTTCTTGGATTTTTTTCCAAATCATTTATAAAATATTTTATTTGGGTCCAAAATATAGTTTATGATAAACTTGATACGGATGTTGGCTCATAATAAGTGACAGTAATGATAATAAACTTAAAAGCAATGGGTTAAAGAGAAAGTAAAATTGATTTATTTTACTTATTTTGAAGAAAACTTTTTTTCTTTAAGAATAAGATTGAACTAAAATTTAGATTGAAGACACTTTTTTTAATTTCTTTTTTAACAAACCAAACACACACAAAAAAAAATTGTCAAATTTTTTTTACTGAAGCAAACAAGAGAGGTCATCTTCTCATGCACAATCAATGCGGGATCATAAATTGATATCTTTATACTTATTTTATCAGTTTATTGCAAGAAGACAAAACTTATTTTATCTCATTTATAGAAAAGTGAATCAACAGTTTAACATCGGAGAGGGTGGTGAACTGAATTAACAATTTAACATCAAATTAAAAAATAAAATAAAATAAAACTCAGGCATACCTTGATCCTTGCTATATTATTATATGATTTTGTACGTGAACTATTTTTGGATCCCAATCAATACTTATATAAATAATTAATAATCTCAAGAATTATGACATAATAAATTATATATTTTAAATCTTGTCCTTCTGTAATTTATTTATTACCACTATCAATATATGAAATAATTAAGAATGGTGCATGGATTGCGACGTAATATTAATAAAAAGTTATAACTGAAATGCAATGTTATAAGAAGTATTCGCTTGAAAAGTAATAAAAATCTAAATTTGGTTTGGAGGAGTCCAGATTCAAATGAATTTGACTTAATGAAACCGAGTTTGTTTGTTTGTTTTAATATCCTTAAACTCAGATTGAGAGGTAATCTGAGTTTAAAGGAAAAATAATTTTTTAAAATTTATGAAATTTAATGGAATTAAATAAATATATTTTAAAATATAAATTTAAAAAGGAATGTGCTGAAATTATTTTATTTGATAATTAAAGAAATATAAATTAAATAATTATGTGTTCCATAAATATTTTTTTAAAAAAATTATCTATATAAAACTAATGTAATATAAAGACCAAAAATAAATAAATAAAGTGATATACAATGATAGCAAGAAATTTATAAAAGATGTAATAATAAATTATATAAATATTAAAAAAATATATACTATAATAAATGACTTCTAACAACGCAACAAGTTTTTTTTTTTTATACTATGGTTGTTGCTGTCTCTCTTGTCCTTATTATTGTTGCTCTTGTTTCATGGGTGGAGAATTTAAATTAAAACATTGGAAATTAGCTGAAAGAATTGACATGTGTGGTGTCACAAGTTTTGATTGCAATGATTCTTTAACATCAAAGTAGCTATCAACATATGTAACACTAAATGCAAATGTATCAAACAAAATGTCAATAAAAGATTCTCTAAATTGTTTCTTGAGTGTTTCAAAATGAGACATAAGCAATAATGTCATATGATATGAAGAATTGAATCCTACAAAGTAACCAAATTAATTGATTAGGAAGAAGAAAATTGATTGACTATACTAATATCTTGATACATCGAAGTCAAAATATATGAAGATGGACCGACTATGTTATTGCTGATGCCTTACTACATTGGTTTTTCATTTTGCTTCCTTTGTCCTATAATAATAGGCTGCTAGGATGATAAGTAGCTCTGACATCATTTACCTAGTTGACCTATCGAAATTTAAGGTATGAGTAAATTGGATGCCAATTCAATAGATTGGGAGAACAATAAGAATTGTTATTTACAAAGAGTTAGTAATATATTTTTAGTATTGACTTATAATCTCATAAAAATCCAAAGGTAAAAAGTCTTGCAAGTACATCCAATAAAAGTTCCTTTGCTAACTTAGTATAAATAAAAAAATATTTAAATATCAGTATAATAATGAAGAAAACAAATGTGACAAATGTTTAAAAATTTATCGCATATTCAATTATAATGTTAAATGGATGAATCCATTATTGAATACATCGTTAATATCATTACATGTATTCAGATATGTGATTAAATGACTCATTAATAATAAGGAATTACACTCTAATATTTTGTTAGTTATAATATTATTGGACGAAGGTGTTATGCTCTGTCCTCTAAGTGATTTGGATTTTTTCTCAGAATTGTAGAATATAGAGAGTATCTAATGTGATTAGCATTTAAGGAATTGATTGTCGCGGACTGAATTAGTGAAAATGAGATCTGAATAGTATCACGTTATAATATAAAAATATATTAGTGGCACAAGTCTTTATTGTACTGAATTCCAAACTAATGATTTCGAGTTTTGTCCACCTTGCCACGTGTCCCATTAGGGTGCAACTATAACGAGTCAAACTCAGCTGGCTTGACTTTGAGTTTTGTATCTTAAAGTCATAGTGTTGAGTTCTGCAGTTTTATTTTCTTTCGATAATTATTCTTTTTCATATTATCTTTTGCTCATAACTATATCATTATGTTATTTTTGAAGCAAATAGTGAATTAAGGACTCTTTTATTCGTGAAATTGGCGTGCGTGCAGATTAATGTTAAGAAATATATATATATATATATATATTAAAAAACGTGCGTTTCTTGCATGCGCACTGCGCAGAAACCAGCAGCCCTGCGTACTTTTCTTTGTTTTCTTTTGATGAACTCAAGAAAACACAATCTTGAAAACCACTAATAACGTATTTGGATATACGTTTAGGGAAAAAAAAATTATATTTGTTGACTATAATTTTACAGAAGTAATGTATTGTTATTTTGTATAAAACGTGATTTAGAGGATGAAAATTTTTTTTAAAACATGTACTAAAGTTCAAAGGTAACCTATATTTATCCCTCCAACAGCCAATAGTAAAGATTATATTATTCTATAAAAAAATCTCTCTATTCCCAGGATATATATATATATATATATATGTTCTTCTTTGACCCAAGCGGTGACAGGTAATCATGAAAATATAACATATTAATTACTTTTTAACATTTCAAGATCATATTTTATTTTATTATTCTTTTACCTTTTACTATTATTTATATACTATTTAAATGTGAAATTAAATTCGTTTAGAAATTTGAAGTTATACACCGGAACGCAATCGCATTCCATCTATACAAGTGGTGAAATATTTATTATATTTTTATATTTTTTTTATTTATTAAATTATTAATTTAATTATCAAATTATTATTTTTAAAATAAAAACAAAAAAATTATTTTTTATCTTACTTACTCTTACCTATCCTATATTTTATATTCTTTTTTTTATTTCATCCTTCAACCAAACTTACCTTAAGTGTTTTTTCGGTGAGTTAAAACTTTATTGATGGGTTTAAATGTACTTTACACCACTTCCACCAAAACTTGTTTGATAGTTTGTTATTTGTCTTATAATATATATATTTAAGATGTTAAGAGATATTTTAAATTATCCATATTTAATACAGTGATGTTCAAAATGTTTGAAAATATCATATTATTTTTATTGATATCTGAATAATTTTGATCTTAATTAACTTTTGTAAAATATTAAAATTATATTATTTTTTAAATAAAATTTAATTATCATAATACAAAAAATTTAAATGCTATAATATTTTATAAATTAACATCTTATATTACAATAAAAAATATAAAAAACACTACTATGCTAAACCAACCCAAATTAAATTAATTAATCCTGGGCACGATCCTTTTGAAAAGTATAGTAAAAATAAAATCTTAAATATACTAAATCAATATAAGGAGTTTATCCTTAAAATTAATTAAAAAATAACTTCATTTCAAGCAAAGTCACTCTTCATGAGGAAAAACAAAAAATCAAGAGTTGTTAGACTCCGAGTACTCCTCGCTGAAGGAAGCTTATTTCAATGAATTGGATTGAGTAGTTATTGTCGACTTTTGGGGTCTCTAAAAGTTTTGTTTGTTTGGGATTAAAATATGCATGGGATGGTAGCTAAAGGTGGGGCTTGTGAAGATAGTGAATTGAAGACGAAAGGGCATTGCAATACGGAAAGCAAAGCACGTATATGCATTGAAGAGTGTTCATGGCTTCATGCTGTTTGTTGTGAGTGTTGAGAAACTTTAATGGCAAAAGGTGACCACACCCGAATGTTCAGTTCTTCTAAGTTGGCGTGAAAGGGACTTTGCCTCTTCCAATTTTGGCGTCAATAAAATACCCCACTGGCCATTCCCTCATCAGTGGTCCTCTTGCACACTTACCACACAAAGTTTTCTTGGATTGATCAATTAAATGGCCATATTTAGTAATCTCGTGACTTTTCAAATATGATTTTCGAATTGGTTGAAATAAAGATAGTAAAGAGTTTGAAGTAATATGTTATGTCACATTTTATGGTAAGATATCAAAATGTAAAATATAGTAGTATTTAAGATGTTTTGTATTTGGTTTGGCCATTAAAATATTCATAAAAATGATACAGGTGATGAGTTAGTTATGAAAGTTAAAAAAATTATAAGTAGATTAATGATTTAGTTTTTCAAAAATTATTCTTCCCTTAATTTATTCATTCAAAAATAGATTCTTTTAATTTAGTTTCTAAAAAATATTTCCCTTTCAAATTGGTCTTTTAAGAATAAAGTTTCTTAATTTATTCTCCTAAACATTTTTTTTAATCAAAATAGTTCTTCTATCGGGCAAAAGCCAGAAGCCATGTGGTCATTAAGTAATGGTATGATCTTGTTTAAATGTTTTCAACTCTCAAAATGATTTCTGTATAAGAGGAGCCCACATATGCTTTTTAAAGGTACCTTCGTTGTGGAAAAAATATTTAGGAATTAAATTGAAATATTTTATTTTTAGAAGACCAAATTGAAAGTAGAGTAATTTTTAGGGATTAAATTAAAAAAATATATCTTTAAATGATCAAATTGAAATTATAGTAATTATGATCTTTTTAGAACTACATCATTAATTTACTCAAAAATTAAAAGAAATGGGATGATATCTTTATGATTTTTTAATCATATGAGATATTATACGAAATTATGTCACTGTATATATGATTTGATTACACTCAATATTTTGAAGACCAATATACTAAACACAATTAGTATTTGAAGTGCAAATTGTAAATAATGACATATTAAACGTCTAAAAACAACGGTACGGCCTTTCAAAATTCGAAGTGCAAATTGTAAGTAGCAAACTGAAAGTTTACTTTTTACATACACACATATTAATCAAAGTCAATTAATTTCAATTTTTTGAAAATATCACTAATCCTTAAGCATGCATATAGCATAGTTCAAAAGTTATTATTAAAATGAATAAGTTTTAAACAAGATGCTAATTAATGACAATTACAAAAGGAGGGAAATGTGAATATAAAAGCTAAAATAAATATAAGGACTACAATATTTTAATGAAAAGAGAAAAAAAGGAGTATGATTTATTTCCTAAAGCTTAGTTTTGATCTCCCTTTCGAACACATATTGTCCAAGTCAAGATCTTTAATTTAAAGAAAGCCTTTAAAATTATACTTATTAACTTCTATATGAAATCAACAGTAATAACTTTTGTCATTAAATATCATCTTACATAACATTAAAAAAAGGTGTTACTATTAAAATAATGGTGTACTTTAAGGAAGAAAAGCAACTCCCCATGATGGGTTTTAGATATATAAAAAATGAGTTATATCACACTAGCTAGAAAGCCATAAATTACCATTGCAACATCATAAGCAAGCCAATCGTCTGTTGACGCAAAATTGACCAAAGTTTTAAGACAAACAGTAAACGTCTTGAGGAATATTATGACCAACTTTTGGCCTTCATACAATTTGATGCCTCCACTTGTCTCTATAGCTTGCAGCTTCTAGCTAACTGCATCATGACAGTTTTTGGTGGCTTGGCTCTAATTAAAATGTATATAAGCACAAGATACGCTTGATGAAAGCCCACCATATCAATATTTACCTAAACCACCATTCAAAATTTTATGAACGGCCAAATCACCATCAAATTAATTTGTCATATAATATCAATAAATTTTGTTTAAAAAAAATTTGTACGTACACTTAATAATTTACAAAAATATATAGACTAAATTAATGATGACAAATTTATAAATATGTCAAGCATGCTCGGTGCATGAGACTCAACTCTCAATCAATTAATATTATATATTTAGTTATGATCCAAACTGGGGTTTGAATTTAAATCTTCTAGCCTTAATTAGAAACCACTTAAAGACGATGGAGCCAAATTAATTGGTTTTCAATCAATCGTTTAAACTTGTGTAAAGTGACTATTAAGTTTATAAATTATAGGGGAATTTACATTTATCCAAATTCCCAATGTCAGTCTGCACAGAAGGATGGTCCTTGCCGATAATCAGTCTGTTTGTTGCAGAGCTGCACTAGGGACAGAGCCAAAAAATATAATATGAAGAGACGAAATGTGTTTTGAGGGCAAAATGGGCTGTCCTATTTATATAATTCTAATTTTTTTATACTCTTTTCGGTATTAATTAAACCAAACCTTTTTTGTTTTTTTTAAAGAAGCAGCAGGTGCCCTAAATTGGACCACCAACGTCCATCCTGAGCTACACCACATGGTACATTCGTTCAAACTCCATTAAGAACAGTCACGCCACAGTATCCAAGAAAATTAAGCAAATTTAAATGCATACCCTTTTCTTGGAATGTAAACTTCTCCGTTGAAGATCTAGAAACCTAACCCATGTTCAGGAGAGAATATAATGATTATGTATTCTACAAATGAAAACTCCAACACTAACAGAGCATATTTCCAGTTTATGAAGCAGCCGCGTTTGAAATTTTGATTTATAGATTGAGAACTATAAAAGAGAAACCCTAACAGAACTTTAAACATTAAAGGGAATTACAGCAGGTACAATATATATTAACATCACAGCCAATATACTTACTACGATAGGACTAATAAATTAAGAGTTGATCGTAATTATTTTAGATTAAGAAGGACATTATAATTAGAGGTACAATTCAACATATATAAATATAATTTTTTGAAAATTATATATATAAGATTAACACATTATCATTGTCATAAGAATATGCATTAATTATCAACGGATGACATAAACTATTTGTTTTCTTTTCCGATCATCTTTTTGTCCTTTCTTAATATATTAGGACTATATATATATAGTCTTTTCTTAATATAGTAGGACTGTGTATATATATATATTGAAAGGATGACATCATGTTTCTTGTTTTCTTTTTAAAATGAATAAGTCGTACTGGCACCGGATTCATTAAGTAACAAGGAATATTGATTACATTAAATTCGATCTTCTCCTCGTTTTTGTTAGCTAGTGATGAATATGTAGTATTTGTTATTCCGGTGATGTGAGATTGATTTCATATTATTTTGTAACAGTGGCTACTTTTCTTATTACTTTTTCTTTTCATCTGTGATTTAACTATGTCATAAATGGTTAGTGTCTTTGTTCCTCCACCGTTCATAAACAGTTATTTAAAATAATTTTCCCATTTATTTCGTGCTTCTTTTTAGGATTCTCTCTCTTAACAACTTTCCTTCTTCACTTAATAGAAAGGTGGTACTTGGCCTATAAGGCATAAGCATCTTAATTTTCATATATTTAAAAAAGTATATATAAAAAAATTGAGCATAACATATTAAAAAGTAAAAATTATAATATTATTTAAGACATATATAATAAATATTATAAAATTATAATGTTTAAATATTTAATAAATATATTTAAATTTTAAAAAATTAAAAATTTTACGTACAAAATATCACTTCAAGATCGAATATCCACAAAAAGACTCAGGGCCTGTTTGAAACTGTTTTTGTTTTAATGTTTTCAAAACATATGTTTCTAAGAACAAATTTTTGAGAACAAAAAAATTAAAAAATCTGTTTGAATCATTATTTTAAAAATAATTGTTTTCTGTTTTTTACCTGATTCTATAGAATAAAAATTACAAAACACTTAAAAAGTGTTCTGAGTTTTTTGTTTTTGAAAACAAAATTTTGTTTTTTTGTTTTCCAAAACACTTCATTAAAAACACATTATCAAACAGGTTTTTTTGTTTTTTTGTTTTTGAAAATAAAAAAATTATTCTACAGAACAGTTTCAAACAGGCCCTCATTTTCTTTATTTTTCATTCATTGGTTCTCTGGTTAATTTTCATATTTTGATGAATTGAAGTGCCACCTAATTCTGAACATTGGCACATGGTCCTGCTAGAGCGTTCCACTTTCACGTAAGAGCTAGCGTAGACTTGGTCATTTTATCCACCTTCATAATTTTAACGCCAAATTCGTATCACCAGAGAAAAATATCCCGAATTTTTAGAACGTGTTTGATGAGAATTAAGAAAAAAAAATGACAAATCACGATATATTAATACATCATTTATTTATTGTCAATTTTCACTCTTTCTTCCCTCTATTTTTTTTAAAAATTTTTTACTCATAATACTGAGACAATAAATGTTAATTGCTTTTTTGTTTTGTTTTGTTTTTGTTTTTCAGTAATGGGAGAAGAAGAGAACCTTTAATGCTTAAATTCAAATTTTAATTTTAATGTGATGTTAGTGTGAAATTATAATTTTGAAAGTAATAGAAGCAACTTTTTCAATAGCTCATATATTCAATCACAAAGACAAAGTGGTTTACCTAAACCATTCCCTTAATAGGCTATGGCTAATTATATCTCTTAATACCATTAATATCGTATCAGATTTTCATACTGAGAATCATGTATTATTATTATTATTATTATTCACAAATGGGTTTGAAGTTTCCCTCCATTCTCCTCTTTTCTTTCTAAAAGCATTGGCTCGAAAACTTCGAAATAAATTTGGTAAAGAACAGAAGAACTACAAAGTTAATTGCTAGCAACTTCTAGCATCGCATTTGTTGCAAATGGGGTCTCCACTTTGATTAGTAAAGAGAGATTCTTAACTACACTTTTGCACTAATTGATTGTGTAAAAAGTGAATAGTAAATTCTATTATTTAGAATATTTACTTCAATAAAATTTTTATACAATTAATTAGTATAATAACCTAAAATTTTTCATTAAAAAGCATCTATCTAATTTAAACACATGTTTCTGGGAGACAAAACTTAAATACAATTATTAGGTATTTGTTATCAACTTTTTTTTAAGAAAGTATTATATATATTTTACATATATCACATGCATAATTAAAATTTTCAAATTTTTGTTGTCATATTTTATTAAGTAATTTGACAATAAACATTTAAAATTTTTTACTTAAATCTAATAAATTTTGCCCTTTCAATTTAAACACACTTTAAGAGAGGAGCCAAATGGAAAGTAGGCTCATCCTACCCCACAAGAGCGCGATTCTTAATCATGCCAGTCATTTTTCAAATGGATTACTTCTGCAAATTCTTGTTATTTTCTCTTAATCTTAAGAAGCATTATTAATAACGATGTTCACATAGATTGTTTGGTACATAAAATATTAAATGGAAAAATAAAAATAAATAAATAAATAAAATAGATAAAAATGACAGACTTACCTCTACTTTAAAAAAAGTAATTAAAAAATAAATACTATTAAATAATTATAATAAAAATATAATTGATATTACATCAAAATTTCTTTTTCCGTTTGGATACCATACTAACTGTTAGTTAGTAAGGAAAAAATTAATATTTTATTTTAATAATAAAATTCAATTTCCCTAAAAAAGTTTTTGAAATCTTAAAAATCCCCCCCAAAAAAAAAAAGATCCAACTATTTAAAAATTTTTTTTAACACATTTTAGTCTATTAATAAATCTTTTATATACACATAAGTTCATCCCAAAAAATGTCTACACTTTAGTATTTTAATCTTCTTATATGAGAGTATTCATGACATTGTGAGAAAAGAAATAAAATAAAAGGACTTCACAATTTTAAGACCATTTAATACATAGGATATTAGAGAAAAAAAATAAATGACAAATTATATTTTTTATTTTTAAATAAAAATAAATATTGTTGAATAATATTAATAAAAATATAATAAATATTTCATATTTTATTTCTTATGCACGAGTAAAGAATTTCATTTCCTTTTGTATATATATTGTGTTTATCTCACTCTTTCGACGGCAGAGGATTCAGATGGCGCATTCAATAGTCGGATGAGACAGGGCATCGAAGTTGCTATAACGGACCCTAGTACAAAGAGCCAAATTATCTTATAGCCACCCCTTTTTCACGCTATTCCTTAAACCACTGAAGATTATTACAAACATCCGTTTGACTCTCTCCTCCTCTCTTAAAACTTGTGTCTCTCTGTCTCGTTGAGTGGGAGACCCAAAAAACATACAAGTGCTTGTCTTCTTGCTTCCTTCCATTACTTGCTCTCTGTTCATGAAACAGAGTCCTCTGTTCAATGAAATATATTCGGACCACCAGCCTCAAGAGGCTCTTCTCCTTGAAACGACGCAGTTTCGAGGAAGAACTTCCTATTGGCGATGAAAAAGATGAGAGCTTGCAGATTCTTCCACTCCGAGAACAACCTTCTCAAAGACCCACTTGGAAATGCTTCTCATTCGAAGAACTCTTTGATGCCACCAATGGCTTCAGCTCAGGTGATTCAAAGTTTCTTTCTTTCTTTCTTTGTTATCGAAAGTTGACATTTTTCTTATGTGGGATCAGAGAATCTGGTCGGAAAAGGAGGCTATGCTCAGGTTTACAAGGGGACATTGAAAGATGGATACGAGATTGCAGTGAAAAGGCTCACAAGAACTTCGAGCGATGAAAGGAAAGAGAAGGAGTTTTTGACAGAGATTGGTACAATCGGTCACGTTCACCACCCAAATGTGTTGCCTCTTCTGGGTTGTTGTATTGACAAGGGGCTTTACCTCGTCTTCGAGCTTTCTTCCAAAGGCTCTGTTGCTTCTCTTCTTCATGGTAAAAATCGAATCTTACCTTATTTTCTGAAGGAACTTGCTATGTCATCTGGGTTTTGTACAAATCTTCTTGTTGTAGATCAAAACCTGCCTCCTATGGACTGGAAAACCAGGCATAAGATAGTTCTAGGGACCGCACGTGGCCTCCATTACTTGCACAAAGGCTGCAAGAGGAGGATAATTCATAGGGACATTAAGTCCTCAAACATTCTATTGACTGCAGATTTTGAACCACAGGTAGAACTTTCTTCTTGTTCAATCTCTTGTTGCAGTTCCTTGATGTACCTAGTTCTATGATAGCTTCTGCTTTGGCCATGACAGATATCTGATTTTGGGCTAGCAAAATGGCTTCCAAATCAATGGACTCACCATTCAATAGCACCAATAGAAGGGACATTTGGGTACCTTTCTTCTCTTTGGAAAACGGAAAGGCTTTGGTTTGAATTTTGAAAATGGAACGGCCATTTTTTCTTTCTTTTTGCAGACATTTGGCACCAGAGTACTATTTGCATGGAATAGTGGATGAGAAAACAGATGTGTTTGCTTTTGGGGTTTTCTTGCTTGAAGTCGTCTCAGGAAGGAGACCGGTGGACGGCTCTCACCAAAGCTTGCACAACTGGGTAAAGTCATTACGGCAAAATCTTTTGTTTTTGTTTTTTTTTCTGAACTTGCCGTGTTCTGTAGGTAAATCCCACTTTGGTTTCTTCCAGAATTAAACTGCACAGGTTAATAAAAGTTTTTTTTTCCTTTTTTTTGTTGACTTTTTGTTTTGATGAATCAAACAGGCTAAACCATTATTGAACAAAGAGGAAATAGAAAAGCTGGTAGATCCAAGGCTAGAAGGGGCCTATGATGTAGCACAATTAAAAAGACTTGCCTTTGCAGCCTCTCTCTGCATACGAGCTTCTTCAACTTGGCGACCTACCATGAGCCAGGTAACTCAAGTGCATTTGCTACCTCACAAGTTAAAAATAATAATAAACTACCGTGTTAGTCATTTTGAAGGATGTCATTAATTTAGTTCTAATATTTTAAAAAATATGTCATATTAGTCACAACCGTGACTTACTTAGCACTAAAATATTTCTTGGTTATGACTAAATTGATAACAATAAAATTTTGAGGATTAAAGTGATGCCATTGAAATCTTTTAGGGACATCATGATAGATAGCTCTTGAAATAATCCTTTTCTTTTATTCAATGATTTCTTCTTTTACTTTGTTATCTTAGCTCTATTCTTTTGCCACATATTATGACGTATAGACACCTGGAAAAATGATTCAAGTTTGTGTTTGATACGTGTTAGATACTTGTCTTAAACATGACATGACATTTGAAATTACACATGAACATTTTAGATTTCTTAGGATGTTAGAGATTAGCCCCAAGTCATCAAGGATTTAGCATTGGGTTCCACGGGCTCTGCAATCTAGTTTCATCTTTAATTAACACTGATTACTTATTAGTCTTTCTTCTAATCTATCTATTATAGAAGAAATTGGTGCCTGATAAAGTAGCCTTTTAGCATTTTTTCCCTTTAACTTTTCTTCTTCCCTCGGAAATTAATCACCAACTTCATTTTGGTCATCAAACTAAGAAAAGATAGAGACTGGTAGAAGTTAAAACCACCACGTTATTGCATTAGAAGCACTACTTTGAGTAACATATTATATCTCCTTTTACACATTCCTAGAGAAAAATCTGTGATTGTCCACTTGATATTTTTTTTCTTGTCACATGGTACAGGAAAATTCTATTCATTTATGAAATCTAAAGCCTCTTCCTAGCTAAAGGACTGAACTTTGAAAGTGTTATTTTTTAGAGAAAGATAAAGGAAAAGCACTTGTACACCAACTGCTTTAATATTTATTGGTGGGTAAAATATTGATACCTGGAAATGATTTACTGGGAGTTTTTTTTTTTTTTTTGGGGAATCTTTCTCAAGCACACAGTATTCTTCTTGCTGAGTTCACTTCTTTCATAAGCCTTATCAATTTGTTATATTGTATTAAGATTACTTCCTTGTTTTCCAAAAAAGCATTTGTCTAAATATATTATCATTACGTAATCTGCCATTTTATTTAATTACAATGGTTTTCCTTTGATAATTATTCATGTCGTTTTCAGCAGTCAAGAGTGCAATATAAGATCACAGATTCAGTCCAATTTTTTTCTGTGCTATTGTCACCCTATTGGTTTTATTAATTATTTTTTCCCATTCATTTTGATTGATTTGTTGATGTTCTATCCCACCAAACTTTAATCTTTATACTAATAAGACAGCAGAAAATTTGGCACTCTCATAATTGATCCGACTATTAAAGTAGGATCCAGTTTTAAAAACACTAAGCAAGTCAATTAAAATGTTATTGTTGTATTCACTAATCAGAAACACCAAATGAGCCAATTAATAAGTCAAAACTGTGTTCATTAATTTAGTTTTAAGAGAGGGTGAAAGACATGAGCTCTTGTGGGCCTCATTTCCCAGTTTTGCATCACATAAAGCGATCATTTTTGACATTATGCACATAGTTAGGGCCCGTATGGTAGTGGAATGAGCATTTCTTCCTTTCAATGTTTTTTGCAATATTTATTATTATTATTATTATTTAGTAGTATTTATTTTTTATTATTTTTTTAAAGCAGAAATACAAAAGATATTTTTCATATATTTCATTTATTTATTTTTTCATACCTACCATTTTGTGTACCAAATAGCTTCTAATGTTGCTTTTAATGGTAAGATTTTGGGCAAGCGAGTAAACAGTTATAGAGGTTTTTTTTAATTATTATTAAAGAAACATTTTAAAAATTAATGTTATTTCACCTCTCAGGTTTGCACTGTAGTTGGTAGATGCTCACCATTAGCAAGAATCGAACTGAAAATCCTTTGATCAATATAATTTGATTCCGTCAATTCAAACCTAAAGAATTCTGTTGAGGTCCACATCCAACATGAATAGAAAATTCAAATTCTGGCAGTGCTCAGACTCAGTACTATTTCTATTTATTTATTTTTTTAAAAGTCTGGTTTGAATATAACAACTCTCTCACCAGGTCTAAATTGAGACAATCTTTGTTGAAAGTTATATAGAGGTGTTTTCGAAATAGTTTTTCTTTGTATATTGATTGACTGATTGATACTTATGGTCTTTTTATTTTTGGTTTTTTCTTTTTTTATAAATTGACAGGTATTGGAGGTAATGGAGGAAGGAGAAATCGACAAGGAGAAATGGAAAATGCCAGAGGAAGAAGAAGAGCAAGAAGAGGAGTTCTGGGGTTTTGAGGATCTGGAATATGAATATGAAAGTTCATTCTCTCTGTCTCTACCAGACTCCACTGGAAGCACTTAATTAATTAGTTAGGCATCACTTCCAACTACCTGTAAATAAATATATATTGATAGGAAAATTTATGATTGAAGATTAAAAATATTTATATTAAAAGATTTTAAATTTTAAAATTATATTGAAGAACTCAAAAATAAAAAATTTAGACTATACAAAAAAATTACAATTTAAAATCTCAAATTAAAATTTTTTATTTGTAATTTAATTTGAGATTTTAAATTCTAATTTTTTTGTGTAGTTTAAATTTTTTATTTTTGAGTTTTTTAAAATAATTTTAAAATTAAAATTTTTTTAATATAAGTATTTTTAACATGAGATGTTTAAATGTAATTTTCCTTCTTTGGATACATATCATTTAAAGGTGCAGCGAAGGCTTTTATGGCTGTGTAGTTCCCATCTAATCAGTCTCTATTAACAGTGGCTTTTTGTCCTTTTAAATTTTGTGGATGTGAAACATTTATCTCATTATGTTGTCAATTCCTCTGGCTTAAACTATACCATATGCTTTTTCAGATATTACAGAAAGAAAAAGTTTAAAATAAGGTTGTTTAGTGCACTAATCATTCACTAATGACTTAGTTACGGGAAACAAGGCAGAAAGATGGATGGGACCAAAGGGGATGCCGATGTCAATTTTTCTACTTGACGTGAGTAATTTATGAGGAACATGCAAAACGAGGGTTATTATTTAGTACCTAGTCACTGGTATAAAATTAATTATAAGTCTTAACAAATTCAAAATATATTATGACACTAGATTTTCAATTTTGTACTATTATCTCTACAGTATTCATAATAAATAAGCAGTATACGACTTTTAGTAAAATTAAAAAGAGTTTCAGTTGATAACCCTGTAAAATATGTTTGATATTGATGGCCCATCTTTTGTAAGCATTAAATAAATTTTAGACTGAAGTTTGGCCCTTGAAATATCCATGCCCTAATTTAATTTTTCAAAATTTAGATTGCCCATTTCCAAAGAAAATATTTTGGCCCTAATACTATTAACAAATATAAATGATCTATCCAGCATGAAATTGATATAAATATTTTTAGTTTTCAATAAAATATGACATGATAAAGTACTAAATTAGTATGTATTGTGATAAGTAACTACATTGAGAGGAATATGATGTATTATAATTTAATGATAGTTAGGTATTTGACAATTGTAGCAGGTTCACGTAGGCCCCCTTTAACCATCTCTATTAATTATATATTTGTTAACGAGCTTGACTTGAGGATAATATTCGAGATCCACGTACTCCTTATATGACTACTGAAATAATTAAATTGTGAGGGACCACGTTCGAGAAGGTTTAGATAAAGGTTTTTAGTAATTTGCTATTAAGTTCTTTAATCAAAATCTAACGTGAAATAACGTTTCCAAATGACTTAAACATTTAATGCTAACTTGTAAAAGGGAGAAACAAAAAAGAAACTCAACTTGTCATCCTTTAATTAAAAATTTTGATAACAAAGACTTAAAATTGGACATAAGTTTTATCTATTTGAGGAAGTGTCTCCTCAAAGGACCAAAAGGTTAATTCATTCTAAATTTTAACCTTATGAATGATGTCAAAAAATTTTAGTTAAATTCAATCTATATAAGGTTAATAGAGTACTAAATCAATTATAAATAAACTAAAAATAATGTCCAGCATGCTTGTTTTAATTAACCCGCATAGTTAGTTTATTTTTTGATTTCACAGCCAATAGTATTGTTATGTAGTAGTGATAAACCATAACAGAGCATAAGATCACAAGTAATCCAACAGAAGCTTCATGGAAGCATAGGCTGTCATGCAGGTTGGCATATGCTATTGTCCCCGTTTGCAAACTGGAAGGTCCAGTGGAGCTGTCATGTACTGTTGAATTAAAGCATATATCACTTTAATTATTCTAGTAAATAAACCAATTGGGGGCTCACATGTACACATTTTCATGCAGATATATATTATTGACATCCAAAAGGCAAGTCAAAAATAGCAGCAAATTAAAAGATTATCAACAAAAAATAAGAATCCCATATATTTCCACCATATTTATGTATACTTCAGGATTGGATTAAGCATAACATCCATATCCATCCATTTCCATGCTCAATGCGTGGTCAAACTATATGCCTAAGTTGCAAGTCATCAAAATTAGAAGCAACTAGAGTATAAAAAATTCAAACTGGGTTTTTTTAGCTGTTCTGGTTCTATTATATCTTCTTTTGTCTTTCCTGTATGCTAGCTTGCAGAGAAGGGCTTCTTCAATATTATTTCAGCAGGCTGCACAGCGCAACATAATTTATGCTTTGCCACAAAATCACAAGAAGAAACTCAATTTAAGCATTGTGCCCCAGGTAGGTATATATATATATATATATTAATTTAGTATTAATAATAAACTTTACTATTATATTATAGAGTACTAAATAATGGTGGCCCTCAAACATACGACATCTATCTATGGTGTTAGTTTTAGCCACCTTAATTGGGACTCAGGTTCTGTTATAAACGAATATACTCTCCATAATCACGGTTTATTATCTTGTTCATCTGTATGGGCATTTTGTTAATTGAGTAACGTGAAGTTAACCAAAATGATAAAATGATAATAGCTACCTCATTGTTAAATAATGAATTTGCAAAACTTGAACTTAAAAATAATGATAAAAAAATGATACCAATGAAATTTATAGTTTCTTGTTATATTACAAGTTTAAAAATTGCAAACTCATAATTCTTTTATAAACTAATATATACACGAAATCCAACTAATGATCAGATTTAGTCCCAATACTCATTATAAAACACAATACTATTTCCATATATGCTATTGATCTATAAGATATGATAAATTACCTTGAGGGAGACATATTTAAATTATATGGTCTTTTTTTATTTTAAAAATATATACAAATATCTCTTAAAATTAAAACAGGATCAAAATATCTTCAATAATAATATTGAATTTTTTTATTAAAAATATAACTTATTAAAAAATGTATTTTTTTATAGACTTTTGTTTCAATATTATTTTTTTATGTTAAAAATCATAAATCTAATTTATTCTATAATTTTATTAAACTCATGGCAATATTTATGTTTATTAATATATATTAATATAAATGTTATTTTTTGAAATTAAATTATTATGTAATTATAATTTATCTTTTATTATAGAAAAGTAATTGCAGCATATTTGTCGGAAGAATGGATTCATTCAACAATCAACAATAGTCAATTATATATATAGAATGAGAAAGTTTTAAAAATACTAAAAAATCATATATGCAAATAATTAACTTCGTGAAAGGAGGGGCACTTGAGGAATGGATAGACTTTTTGGACGGCAAAGATATTACCTCATAGCGGATTTGACTAATAAAAGGCTGCATATATGTATATATATATCATGCATTAGTTCAACGCTGCCCCTATAATATATAGGCCAAGAAGGTTGTTCCATGAAATAAGAATATGTTAAACGAATGATCAATATGACTTTCGAAGTTCAATTAGTTTTAATATTACTAAGTTGAAGGGTTGTTTAACTCAAGAAAGACTAGGAAGAGGGTGGCGAAACAACAAAGATAATATTGAAAGCATCAAAAGGACAAGTATTTACATTGTTTAAAAATGACATATTATTCATTAGTCACTTAAATACATGAAGGTTATTAATTGGTAGTTTGACATTGGATAAAGAATCTGTTGTTTCTGAAAATTTCATTAGATTGAGTAATATCATTTTATTAGTGCAGCTTTCAATGCTTTAAAATAATTGCAAGAAGTATAATAAGAAGCTCTCAGGTATTGCCGGGAAAGTTGAATCCTGCAATTTTAAAAAAGAGGTCAGGTATATCGTTATACATTTTCTTCTTTTCTAAGTTTGTTGCATTACTGATTAACCAACTTGGGCTATATGTGGTCAATAAGATCCACCACTAAAATTCAAAATACACAATCCAAATGTTTCTTTTACAATCAATGCTATAATTTCAGCATGTTAGAGATTTTAATAATTATCATCAGAATCTCTATCATTAAAACACAACTAATGATGTGCTTTTATATATCTAAGTGATTGATAAAGTGAATTTTAACATAAACAAGGCCGATGATTGATAAAATTGAACAAATTGTTATACATTGTTCCCTCTTTCAACTAATTGTAGTAAGCAAGTAGAGATTTCTCTTGAGGAATTAATTATTGACACAAAAAACAGATAGAAGCGTTGAGGCTGTGCTTAAGGCAACTTTAATTAATTTCTTGGAGGAAGTAGGCGACCAAGCTGGGCAGATGAACGTTAGGACATTGGTATATTCCATCCTCTTATCTGGGAATTCTCATTGCTGCTGCCCTATCCGACCAATTAAATTTATGTCATTAATTGGCTGTATTTTATCCATATCAGCTAGCTGGTCCTCCTTTTGTTATATCTGTCTCTGTCAATCTTCATGTCACTTGATGCACTAGTCATGCCATCCACCTTAATTACATTGATAATTTATGGAGGATCAATACTTTAAAATGTCACTTTAAGAAATTCTTGGTGGGACCAGTATAAAAAAAAATTAATTGACCAAATTAATCATAGATGAATATATAAACATGTCAGAAAAGATTCAACCTAAGGTCTTGCATCATCATGTAGAAGGGTTTCAATTTCGTCTTTGATCAGTAATCCTACTTGTAGGTCAGTCCAAAGAGATCCTTATGTGCTCAGGCCTTTATGCAGGACCAAATATAGTTATTGGAGATAATTCTGAGTTTTTACTTCTTTTTCTGAGGTCTCAAACATGGTATTAACACCTTGATCGAGAGTCTTGACACAACGACCTATTTATATTACAATTTTTTCTTACTAAAAGGAGTTAGAATGAGTTCTATTGAAAGATATATTAATATACTTATGTATCTAATAATAATTGGTTTCATCTATCAAATTTTTATAGGCCAAAATTACTTAAGAATTTCTGTATGTCTCTTATGTGTGTCACTGTCCATTTCCAGCTGGCATGATTTTCTTTTGCTCCCCACATATATAATTGATGTTCTGATGAATAATATCTTTCGTACATGTGATGCGCGTTTCAAACAAGCATTGGGATAGCTTCATATAATGTAGTTGACAAGCTAAACAGAAACAAGGTTCCACGAAGAAAATGAAACCCATGAAGCCGTATTCCTATTCAAATCTAACTCTGGTAATTAACTCCTGGATATATAATTGATAGAAAAACATGTAGAACGAAGAACTAAATCTTAATAAACAGGTAGAAGAAAATTAAGTACTTGAGATCACAAAAAATGGGTGCAAGGATTATGTTAATAACAACCTCTACTGCAACCAGTTTTATATATTATATCTTTAGTTTCTTATTATGAGACATCTCATTCAGTCCAAAAATTAGGTCTAGACAACATACGTTATAATGATTCAAACCCTGTACTGGATTAAAAAAAAAATTGTAGCTAAACCCAATCAGCATGTATTAATTTTACTATCAAGTGCAGAATCATGATGAGGCAATAACTAAATTAGTCTTCTGACAATAACATAATAAAGATACGATATGTAGATTAGGATTGTCAAGAATTATTTGTTCAACCAGTACATAACAACACTTTTGATCAGTTCAGAAGCTCTACAAATTTAAACACCTAATCATCGCAGAAGTTGGGGTTTTAATAGTGTTCTCATTGTTGCATACATATATAGGTATGACCAACAAGCCCGCATATTCTTCATTCAAGTTGTAATTCTTTCTTTTTCTATCTAATTACTTGCTGCTATTTCCCTTTATTACTCTTGAGAATGATGAAAGAGGAATAAATATATTATTCACACATATACATGTAAAATATATGAAAAAAAAAAAAGAAACCACAGCACTATGTATGTTGAATGAGCGCGCCTTTTGCATGATAAGGTATCAAACTGCTCAACATTGTGGCCGTATGAAACACATTGCCCACCCATATTTAATATTCCACATTGAAAAAAGAAATTTCTTATTCTCATATTTACCTGTTCTGAGTTCAGAAATTTTCTTAATTACCACGTCTAGAGGTTGGGTTGAGTTCACAAATTACTAGCAGATATATAGAACATTATTAATTTACTATTAAAACTGAAAACCAATAGGATGGGAATACAGAGGTTTTTTTTTTTTACTGTTAAAAAAAATTGGAAAAACTAATGTTATTTCACCTCTCATGTCGCATTGTAATTGATAGGTGCTTATACCATTAGCAAGTATAAACTGAAAATCCTTTGATCAATATAATTTGATTCCATCAATTCAAACCTAAAGAATCTCTTCAGGTCCGCATCCAGCATGTATAGAAAATTCAAATTCCAGCCATGCTGAGACTCAATACTATTTTTATTTATTTATTTTTAAAAGTCTGGTTTGAATATTGTCTATCATCAGGTCTAAATTGAGAGAGTCTTTCTTGAAAGCTATATAGAAGTTTTGAAACATTTTTTGTTTGTGTATTGATTGATTGATTGATACTTATGGTCTTTTTATTTTTGGCTTTTCAATTGACAGGTATTGGAGGTAATGGAGGAGGCAGAAATGGACAAGGATAAATTGAAAATGTGAGTGGAAGAAGAAGAGCAAGAAGAGGAGTTCTGGGGTTTTGAGGATCTGGAATATGAATATGAAAGTTCATTCTTTCTGTCCCTAGCAGACTCCATTGAAATCACTTAATTAATTAGGCATCACTCTCAACAACTAAATGTAAATAAATATATATTTGATATGAAAAATTACGGTTAATGAGTTTAAATTAAAAATATTTATATTAAAGTATTTTAAAATTTAAAATTATTTTAAAGAATTAAAAATTTAAATTATGAAAAAAAAATTATAGGTCAAAATCTTAACTTAATTTTTTTCTTTGAATAATTTAATATAATTTAAATTTTTTTAATATAAACATTTTTCACTTGAGATGTTTACAAATTTTCCTCATTTGATACATTTAAGGTACTGACTGTGTTGTTCCTATCTAATCAATCTCTAATCACAGTGGCTTTTTGTCCTTTCCAATTTTTGGATGTGAAAAATTTAGGAGAAATTTTATTTAAAGATTTAGATTGTGTAAAATTTAAAATAAAACAATTTTAAAAATTAAAATTATTTTTAAAGATCAAAATTGCTATTAAATTTTAAGAAATTTATTATTAAATATAAAAAATTACTATTAAATTTTAGAAAAGTTACAATTTAAATAACTTTAGTAATAATTTTAATTTTTAAAATTTTTTATTATAAATTTTACAAAAAATTGTGTCTTTAAATGTAATTTTTTCAAAAATTTATCTCATTGTGTTGGCAATTCCTGTGGCTTACACTATACCATATGCTTTTTCATATTACAACTAAGAAAAAGTTTAAAATAAGATTGTTTAGCGCAATAATCATTCAGTTTTGTGTAATGTAAACAAATTTTTTTAACATAATTTTATGTAATATATGTAATATTTATTATATTTTTATAATAACTATTCATGATTATTTTATAATATTTATTTATTTTTAAATTAAAATACAAATAAAAGTATAATTTTTTTATCCCTAAAATCATTTTCTATATTTCTTATTTCATTTTATGTACCAAATCAATGGTATATGAAACAAGGCAGAAAGATGAATGGGACCATAAGGAATGCCAATGTCAATTTTTCTTCATTATGTGACTAACTAATAAAGAGCATGTAAAATGAGGGTTATTATTTAGTACCTAGTCACTGATATAAAATTAATGATAAGTCTTAACAAAATTCAAAATTTATTATGACATTTGATTTTCAATTTTGCACTATTATCTCTACAATATCCATGACAAACAAGCACGACTTTTAGTAAAATTAAAAGGAGTTTCAACTAATAACATTGTAAAATATATTTGATATTGATGGCCCATCTTTTGTAAGCATTAAATAAATTTTAAACTGAAGCTTGGCCCTTATTAAGATAAAGCAGAGAGATGAGAGTTTATATAGAAGAAGCTGGATAAGAGAATGGAATTCTTATTCACTCTCTCTTAAAGGTATGTGCATGGTATTTATAACTTGAGATCAGTGTTAGAAAGTTATAATTGAATTTATACGCTGTTATAACTATTTAACTTCTTTAACTTGCTCCCTCAATTCCATGTACCTGTTTAGCACCAAGACTTTTTCTAAAATCTAAGAAAACATAACTAGATACAGCCTTAGTCAAACTATTTGCAACTTGACTAGATACTAGAATGTGTTTGATTATAATTTCCTTTATGATAGTCTTTTCACGAACAAAATGAATATTCAACTCTATATGCTTAGTTTATGCATGTGGAATTGGATTAGCTGTCATCATGATAGCACTTAGATTATCACAGAGAATGTATGGAGAAGCAGCAAGTTGAATACAAAGCTTAAAAAGTAAGGATTTAAGTTAGGACACTTCTGCAACCATTACTGCCATGTTTCGATATTTTGCTTTTATGCTGGAACGAGCTACTATGGGCACTTCTTGGATGACCAAGACACAAGATTATTGCTAAGAAAGATACAGGACCTAGTTGTGCTTTTCTTGTCATTGCAATTAAATGTCCAATTTGCATCACAATATGCCATGATGATTTCATTTTTACAAGGTTTAATTATGAGGCCATGATCAAGGGTGCTAGCCAAGTAACGAAGAATTCTCTTGACTACTTTCCAATGAGTTTTTAGTAGAGACTGCATGAACTAATAGACTTTATTGATAGTGAAGCTTATTTTTGGCCTTGTTATGATAGCATATTGTAAGGCACCTACTACTGACCTATATAGATAAGGATCTTCCATTTTATCCTCACCATCCCTGTAAAGTTTGAGATTAGCAGTCATAGGTGTATGTGTTTCTTTTGAGAATGACATTTTAGCTCTGACCAGTATATCCCTTATATATTTGCCCCTGTGACAAGTGAAGAGAACCATCAGGTAAGGTTTTTGTTTTGATGCCAAGGAAATAACTCAGCAAGTCGAGATCTTTGAGTGAAAACTCCTTGTTCAATGCTACTATGAGTTTTAAAATTTTATTGCCTGAGGTACCAATAATCAAGATATTATCAACATAAACAAGTAGAAAGGTAGTAGATTACTTTGAGGCCTTAATGAATAAAGAACGATCACATTTGCTTAAAGTAAGCCCAAGTTAAAAGAGTGTGAAAGCTAGTTTATCAAACCAAGCCCTTGGAGCTTATTTAAGTCCATAGAGTGCTTTGTTTGACTTGCAAACCAATTGCTTGTTATGATGCTCAAATCCCTCTAGTTGCTGCATATAGACTTCTTCTTGTAAAACTCCATTGAGAAAGGTGTTATTTACATTAATTTGGTGGACAAGCCATTTGTGAGAGACAACTAAGGAGAGAATAGTTTTGATGGTAACGAGCTTGATAACTAGGCTAAAAGTTTCATGAAAATCACTTCCTTCTTGTAGATGGAAGTCTTTAGCTACAAGACGTACTTTATGCTTCAACATTGAGCTATCTGGATTCTGTTTTACTTTGAAAATCCATTTGCAACCAATAGCAATTTTATTCAGAGGTAACTCAACTAATTGCCATGTCTGGTTTCTTAATAGGGCAACATATTCCTCTTCCATGGCCTGTTTCCATTGTGGGAAGAGTAGAGCTTTAGTAACAGAGGAAGGTTCTGTCTCATTGGATTCTATTGCATTGGATTCTATTCGAGTAATTAGAACCTTAGGCTTCATAATGCCATTTTTGGATTGGGTGATCATCCCATGTGTAAAGACCTGCAGTGACTACTTTATAGAAGATGGTAATGGATTACAAGGAAGATCAATATATGGTTCATTAATGTTGCCTTCTTTTGGAGTAAAACTAGAGGATATGGAATTATTGGTAGGAGCTTGTATGGAAGAGTGAGGACCGAAGGCAGTATCATCTTGTAAGATTGTAGAACCTACATTGTTAGAAGGACCAGTAGCAATATCCAAGACATTCATATAAGGTTAAGAAGGTACAGCACATGAGGAATGATTGAGAGAATTGGAAGAATGAGTGGCGCTCATGGAAGAATAAGGAAACATAGTTTCATTAAAGTGAATATCTCTAGTAATAAAAATTCTACCACTGGAGGACTAACACTTATATCCCTTGTGAGAGGAACTATACCCTAAAAAGATACATTCAGTGGATCGATACTCCATTTTGTGTTGATTATAAAGTCATATGAGGGGGTAATAGGCATAACCAAAGGTCCTAAGATAATGATAGCTAGGCTTTGTGTGATAGAGTTTTTCAAATGGAGAAATCCCTTCTAATGTTGTCGAAGGTAACCTATTAATCAAATAGACTACAGTTAGAATGGCTTCGGACCAAAATTCTATAGGGAGTGAAGCATTTGCAAGGAGCATAAGACCCATTTAAGTGATGTGTTTATGTTTACGTTCAACAATACCATTTTATTCATGTACATATGGACAGCTTCTTTTGTGAAGAATGCCATTAGCAGTGAGGAATTGAGAGATTTTATGAAATTCTCCTCCCCAGTCTAATTGAAAAACTTTAATGTTTGTCTCAAATTAGAGTTTAGCCATATTCTTGAAGTCTAGAAAGGCATTATACGCATCAATTTTAGTTTGAAGGAGGTATATCCAAGTAAAATGGGTGAAAGTATCAGTAATATGAATGTAATAACAGAACTTGTCATAAGATTTAGTTGGTGAAGGTCCCCAAATATCAGAGTAGATAAGTTGGAGAGGTTTCATATATTTTGTATTAGAAGAGAAGAAGGGTTATTTATGAGATTTACCTAGACAACAAGCTTTGCAAAAATCAAAATTATTTTTATTACAATGTGGAAGGTTACAACTAGAAATGACTTGGTTTACAATAGAACCAAAAGAGCGACCCAATTTGTTATGCCACAATGGAAACATAGTGTGTGTTTGTTGTATAGTAGTAGAATTAGCAAGATGACAAGAATTTGTAATTGAAGACAAGAGAAGGACTGAGGCAGTAGGATTGTGCTACTGTAAATGTGTGGATTGGATACTAGTGACAGCATAAAGAACTTTGTGAAGCTCTCTTTTCAACAATGTTTGTTTAGTGGCTCGATCCTTGACAAAACAAGAAGTAAAGTGAAATTCAATATAAGCAACATTATTAAGGCACAACTTGGAGATACTTAAATAGGATTTTACTAATCAAAGGCATAAAAAGAATATTAGATAGAAATAAAGGATGGTTTAAGATTAATGAATGAAGATATGAATGGCCTGAGGTAAAAATTGCTAAACTTGATCTATCTCTAATGTTGACATGTTTTGGTTCATTAAAGGGTGTTTTGTTCTGTATAGTGGTGCTATCAAAAGTTATATGATCAGTAGCTCTAAAATCAAGATACCATGTAAGGTCAGCTACTGTGTCAGAAGAGGCAAGTAAGGCTACTAAGTGATCCTTGTTCTGAGGCTTGGAATGAGAGTGCTGATTTGTAAGATCCATAACTAATAATGCTTGAAAGGTTTGATCAAAACAATACTAGCATGATCCTGCAAAATGGCCAATTTTTCCACACAGTTGGCAAGTAATTCCATATCTACTGTTATTCATTCTAGATCCACAACCATGCTTGCCATTAAGAGATCTGACTCTTCCTCTAGTAAAGTTAGTTCTACCACCTCATGAAATGTGAGCAAGATTTATAGAGATGTTAGAATTTTCAATGATCTTTGTATTTCTCTCAATTCTAGCCTCTTAAGCAAGAAGTAATGACTTAATGTCAATCACATTATAAAGATCAAGTCTTGTTGAGACTGAGGTGATGAAAGAATCATATTTTTCAGGAAGTCCTTCAAAAATGTAATCTATATGATTAGAGGTTGACACTGGAGATCCAATAGTTGTTAATTCATCAACTAAAGTTTTAATTTGCAATAGGTAATTATTTATGGAGATTGACCCTTTCTTGGTGTTCTTGAGTTGAGTCTTCAATTGTTGGATCTTGGCATGTGTTTGTGAGGCAAAGAACGTTTGTATTCTATCCTAAACTTGAGTTGAAGATTCACATCCAACTGTGAGAACTCCCTCGGACATGGAGGAAAGCATCTGAGACATAAGCAATTGATCTTGGTGATCCCACAGGAGAAATTCTGGATTGTAAACACCTTTCACTTGATCATCATCAGAGGAGAATTTTTGTGGAGGTTTAGTTGTCGAATAGATGTATTTCTAAAGTTCATAGCTTCGTATTGCAAAGCAAATTTGATGTTTCCACAGTAAATAATTGGTATAATTGAGTTTGACTGAGATGGTATGTGTGAAGGATACCACCTCTTTCTTTTGTACAAACTGAGAGTTTGAAGTGCTTGGCATCTTTAAGATTAGAACTCTGATACCATGTTAGGATAAAGTAGAGAGATGAGAGTTTGTATAGAAGAAGTTGGATAAGAGAATGGAATTCTTATTCACTCTTTTCTAAAGGTACGTACATGGTATTTATAACTTGAGAGCAATGTTAGAGAGTTATAATTGGATTTATATTATGTTATAACTATTTAACTTCTCTAAGTATCCATGTTTCAATTTGATTTTTCAAAATTTGCATTGCCCATTTCTTAAAAAATATTTTGGCTCTAAGATTGTCAACTCCTTAAGTCTTATTAACAAATATAAATGATGTATCCAACATGAAATTAACATAAATACTAAACGAGTAAGTATTGTAAATTAGTGACTCTTAGGAGAGTAATATGATGTATTACTCCCTCCGGTCCTGTTTATAAGAAAATTTGAAGAGATTTTTTTGGTTCCAAAATATAAGAAACATGGTATATTTTTTTATTTCACTAAATAATAAATTTCTTTTTTACCCTTCATTTATTATTACATCTAATACACTTAACAATGTATAACGTTTTCCCATGCAAAATAAAGATGGGTAAAATAGGAAAAAATTATCAAATTTGAACCTAATTAATGAGTTAAACTAATATTAACTGTTTTTCTTAATACCAGTGAAACAGTTTTTTGTTTCTAATAAACAGGATCGGAGGGAGTATATTTTAATGATAATTAAATATTTAATAATCCGTATGTTATTAATTTTATAGGAAGCCACAACTCTGAAATGATAAATAATGTGATTTCATTGGGGCATGTGCAATTATTTTTTTTTCTTAAACTCCATTTTTTTGGATTTTAAAAACTTTTTAAATTCCATTTTTTGCATTTTAAAAGCTTTTTGTAGGCCTCCTCCAGCAGCACATCACCCCAATACGAGTTACATTAGTTCCACAGCCTCCTTTGACCATCTCTATTAATTATATATTTGTTAAGGAAGTTGAATTGAAGACAATATTTGAATCAACATACTCTTTATATGACTAAATTGAAATAGTTAAATTTTAAGGAATCAAATTTAAAAAGATATAAATAAAGATTTTTGATAGTTCCTTACTAAAATCTTTAATCAAATATGAAAGATTTTTTTTAAATGAATTAATCATTTAAAGCTTTGTAAAAGAGGGGAAAAAAAACTCCACTTGTCATTCAAATTAAAAATTCTGAAAATAAAGACCCAAAATTGCATACAATTTAGTTTTATCTATTTAAGAAAGTGAGTCCTTGAAGAACTAAAATGTTAATTGACTGTAACTTTTAACCTTATGAATAGTGTCCACAAGTTTTAGGTAAATTCAATCTATATAAAGTTAACAGAGTACTATATAAATCTATTATTTATAAACTAAAAATAATATCCGGCATGCTTGAATGTATATTTTTAATTAACTAGCCTAGTTAGTTAATTTGTTTTATTTCACAGCCAATAGTATTGTTATCTAGTTATTATAAACCATAATGGAGCATAAGATCACGAGTAATGCAACAGAAGCTTCATGGAAGCATTGGCTGTCATGCAGGTTGGCATATGCCATTGTCCCCATTAGGAAACTGGAAGGCCCAGTGGAGCTGTCAATAGGAATTTGATATATTTTCACCATATTTATATATACTTCAGGTTTGGTGAATTTTGGTGCTGAAATAACAGAAAAAAAAAATTATGAGCACAAAGCAATAAGTGAAAAAATATTTACCAGAATGCAATATTTTCATTGAATTGAACTCGAAGTAAATCATTTCATGTTTATGTTTACTTACGGTTCCGAGTTTTTGATCTATGTGCCATTAAAGCGAACTTGAAACCATCCTTGTCCACGTGGCACAAACTGATTGTAAAACAAAAAAGTAGTTTTTTACATTTCTAAAATAATTATGTAAAGAAAAAAATATAAATAAGATTATGAAAAAAATTAGTGTAAAAATGAGAATATTTTATAAATAATTAAATAAATATAAAAATTAATTACGGTAAAAAATTTAAAAAGTATCCAAAAAATAAAAGAATATTATAGGAAAAATAATTATATTTAAGAAATAAGGAGAAATGAGAAAGAAATTTGTAAAACAAAAATTTTTTTAAACTTCTCAAATAAGTATGGAAACTAAAAAAATTATTAAAAAAAAATACTAGTGTAGAAATAAGGATATTTTATAAATAACTAAATAAAAACGGAAAAAAAAGTAATTATGGTGAAAAAATTCAGAAATATCCAAAAAATGTAAGAAATTATAGGAAAAATAATTATATTTAAAAAATTAGGATAAATGAGAAATTTTTTTGTAAAACTGAAAAAAATGGCTTTTAAATTTCTGAAATAATTATATGAATAAGATTATAGAAGAAAATACAAATGTAGAAATGAGGATATTTTACAAATAATTAAATAAAAATAGTAAAAAAAATTATGGTGAAAAAATCAGAAATATCCAAAAAATGAAAAATGACTATAGGAGAAAAATTATATTTAAGAAATTAGGATAAATGAAAAGAAATTTTGTAAAACAAAAAAATAACTTTTAAACTTTTGAAATAATTATGTAAATAAAAAATTATAAATAGGATTATAAGGAAAAAATAGTAATGTAGAAATGAGGATATTTTATAAATGATTAAATAAAAATAGAAAAAATGATTATGGTGGACAAATTTAAAAATATCCAAAAAAATGAAAAAGATTATATGAAAAAATAATTATATTTAAGAAATAAGGATAAATGAAAAAATAAATTTTGTAAAACAAAAAAATAGCTTCTAAACTTCTCAAATAAATATGGAAATAAAAAAATTGTAAAAAAATATTAGTGTAGAAATGAGAATATTTTATAAATAATTAAATAAAAATAGAAAAAAAGTAATTATAGTGAAAAAATTCAGAAATACCCAAAAAATGTAAAAAGATTATAGAAAAAATCATTATATTTTAAAAATTTGAATAAATGAAAAGAAATTTTGTAAAACAAACAAAATAACTTTTAAACTTTTAAAATGATTATGTAAGCAAAAAAATTATAAACAAGATTATAGGAAAAAAAATACTAGAGTAGAAATGAGGATATTTGATAAATAATTAAATAATAATAGTAAAAATGGAATTATTAAATTAATTTAAACTTTAAGAAAATATAAGAAAAAATTTAGGAAAATAGCATAAATTTAAAAGAATAATAATGTGTTTGGATATACGTTTGAAAAACCTAAAAACTCGTTTGCCAACCACAGTTACGCAGAAGCAACACATTGTTGCTTTGTACAAAACATGGTTTGAGAGATAAAAAAGTTTTTTCAAACACACACTAAAAAATTTTCTAAATGTGGCATCTTGAAAATTTTTTTATACCAATTGTAAAAAAAAAATAGATTACCTACTAGTGTGAAAAATAAAATAAAAATAGTAAATATTAATTATGGTGGAAGTTTTTGAAAATATCCAAGAAAATGTGTTTATCTTATAATTAAGAAAAGAGCAATAAAATAACATATTTATTTGAATTGAATTACTAAACAAAGCTCTGAATGTAGGAAAAAGATGACTAAAAAAAATAAATTTGTTTGCACTTATACGAACGAAATAATTTTTAAAAGTGTTCAGGATATAATATTTCAATACACTATGTCAAAATATATAATATATTAGCACTGATATCATTTTAAATACATTAAAAGATATAGTTAGTCAAAAGTTATGACTTTCCCAAATCAAGTTGTCTTTTATTAGATATATAGACTACTAGCATTACTAAATCTCACATGATACCAATCAAATCTTATAGAAGATAATTTTGATGTTTAAAAGATGTTACAAGCCCACTTATATTTCTTAGGCTAATTGAATAAGGTTTAGTTATGGCACCGGAAATTATTTGTTATATTATATATATTTTAATACTTATGTAATTTATTGTCAAATATTTTATAAACTTTTTGTTCATTAGTATACATCATTTTATTTCTTTTATCTTATATTAAATTAATTTTATATTTAATTAATTGTTTAAAATCCATTCATGCAAAAAAATTACTTAATCTATATTTATTTAATTATTTAAATTTGGACAAAAATTTACGAAAAAAAAATTAAGTGTCTTGAATTCAGATTGGCTTAATCTGAATTCAGACTTTAAAAAAAATATATGTTACACTTGAATTGGTATCCGAATTCAAGCCAATCCGAATTTGGCAAACGTTGCCTTATTTCCTTTTAATAATAAACTCTCCTATAATGTCTGAATTCAGAAGCCTCAGGTTTGGATTAAGCATAACATCCATATCCATCCACTTACAGGCCCAATGCTTGGTTAAACTATATATGCATTAGTATCAAGTCATCAAAATAAGAAGCAACTAAAGCAAAAAAGAAATCCAAGCTGTTTTTTTTTTTAAGTTTTTCGTTTTTCCTGTTCTGGTTCTATTATATCTTTTGTTTTTCGGTAGGCTAGCTTGCAGAGGAGGGCTTCAATATTATTTCAGCAGGCTGTACATTGCAAAATAATTTTGGGTGCCGAGGTGCCACAAAATCACAACTGGAAGCTCAAAATTTAAGCACTGCCCTGGGGAGGTTTATATATCAATTTAGTATTAATAATAAACTTCACTATTATATTATGGAGTACTAAATGAAAATGGTGGCCCTATATAGGTAGGTATATATATTAATTTACTATTAATAATAAACTTCAGTATTAGATTATAGGGTACTAAATAAAAATAATGGCGGGCCTATAACATATGATATGCATCTATGGTATTAGTTTTAGCCACCTTAATTAGGACTCAGATTCTGTTCTAAACGAATATACTTTCCATAATCACGGTTTATTATCTTGCTCGGTAGGACGAGCATTTTGTGAATTGAGTAACGTGAAGTTAACCAAAATGATAAATGTCAATAGCTGCCACATCGTTAATAATTAATTTACAACACTTGAACTTACAAATAATATTACCAATAAAAATTTATAATTTATTGTTATATGATAAGTTTAAAAATTTCAAACTCATAATTCTTTTATAAACTAATGTATACACGAAATCCAACTAGTGATCAGATTTAGTCTCAGTACTCATTCTAAAACACAATACTATTTATATGCTATTGATTTATAAGATATGAGAAATTACTTTTTCATCATTCGAGAGAGACATAATTAAATTATACGGTCTTTTTGTTTATTTTAAAAATATATGCAAACATATCTTAAAATTAAAATACATTCAACATATTTTCAATAATAATATTACTTTCTTATTAAAAATATAACTTATTAAAAAATATATTTTTTTATAAAATTTTATATCAATATTATTTTTTATTTTAAAAATCATAAACTTAATTTAATCTATAATTTTATTAAATGATTATTGTCAATTTTGTTAATATTAAAAAATTATTTTTAACATGATCTTTGTTTTTAATATTATTTATTTCTTGTTGAATAATTTTACGATTTGTTAAATTTAGAAAAATAATTGTTTTATATTAATAAAATATATTTATAATACTAATTACATTATATAATTAAGTAATAAATATAAAAATATTTTAGTCAAAATATGTATAATTATAATTAATATTTTGTTACAGAAAATTTAGTCGAAGAATGGATTCATTCAACAATTAAAAGTATATATATAGAATACGGAAGTTTTAAAAATACTAAAAAATTAAATTAGCAAATTATTAACCACATAAAAGGAGTGGCAGTTTGAGAAATGGATAGACATTTTGGATGGCAAAGATATTACTTCAAAGCGGTTTTGACTAATAAAAGGCTGTCATATACGTTTAGGCTGTCACGTGTGTGTGCGATGCATTATTGGTTCAACACTGCCCCTAATAGGCCAAGAAAGGGTTTTCATGAAGTAAGAGTATGTTAAACAAATTATCAATATGGCTTTCGAAGTTCAATTGGTTTTAATATTACTAAGTTGAAGGGTAGCTTAACTCAAGAAAGACTAGGATTCTAGGAAGAGGTGGCGAAACAACAAAGATAATATTAAAAGTTTCAAAAGGATAAGTATTTTCGTTGTCTAAAATGACTTATTATTCATTAATCACTTAAATACTTGAAGGCCAATAATTGGTTAACTGACTTTGGATATAGAATCTGTTGTTTCTGAAAATTTCATTAGATTGACTAATATAATTTTATTAGTGCAGCTCTCAACGCTTCAAAATAAATGAAAGAAGTATAATAAGAAACTCTGAGGTATTGCTGGGAAAGTTGAATCCTGCAATTTTAAAACGAGGTTAGGTATATCGTTACACATTCTCTATTTTTCCAAGTCTGTTGCATTACGGATTAACCAACTTGGCCTATATATGGTCCATAGGATCCACTACGAAAATTCAAAATACATAATCTCAAATTTTCTTTTGCAATCAATGCTATAATTAACTTCCACCAAACAAATAAATAAACAGATTCTAGCATGTTAGAGATTTTAATAATTATCATCAGAGTCTCTATCGTTAAAACACAACTAATGATGTATTTTATATCCAAGTGCCTTCATCTAACACCTTATGCTTTCATGATGAAGTGAATTTTAACACAACCAAGGCCAGTGATTGATAGAATTGAACAAATTGTTCCATTGTTCGCTCTTTCAACTAATTGTAGTAAGCAAGTAGAGGTTTCTCTTGTGGAATTACTGACACAAACAAAAGATACAAGCCCTGAGGCTGTGCTTAAGGCGTCTTTAATTTCTTGCAGGAAGTAGGGGACCAAGCTGGGTAGATAAACGTTAGTATATGGGAATATTTCAACCTCTTATCTGGGAATTGATCTCATTGTCGCTGCCCCATCCAACCAATTAAATTTATGTCATTAATTGGCCGAATTTTATCCATATCAAGCTGGCTGATCCTCCTTTAGTTATATCTGTCACCCCCAATCTTCATCTCACTTGATGCACTAGTCATGCCATCCGCCTTAATTACATTGATAATTTATGGAGGATCAATAGGATGTCACTTTGAGAAAATCTTGATGGGACCAGTGTAAAAAAATTAATTGACTAAATTAATTATAAATGAACATATAAACATGTCAGAAAATATTCAACCTAAGGTTTTGCAACATTACGTACAAAGCTTTGAATTCCATCTTTGATTAGTTGTCCCATGTGTTGCTCAGCCCAAAGAGATCCCTCACAATGTGCTCAGGCCTTTGTGCAAGACCAAATAGAGTCCTTGTGGGTAATTCTCTTAGTTGAGCCTCTACTCTTTTTTCTGAGATCGATCTCAAGCATATTATTAACACCTTGACCAATAGTTTTGGAGCAAATTACTTTTTTACTACAATTTTTTTTTACCAAAAAGAAATTAATTAGAAGTGAGTTTTATTGAAAAATATATTAATATACTTATGTACCTAATAATAATTGGTTTCTCCTATCAAATTTTTATGGGCCAAAATTACTTAAGAATTTCTGTGCGTCTCTTATGTACGTGTCACTGTCCATTTCTAGGTGGCATGATTTTCTTTTGCTCAACACATGTATAATGGATGTTCTGATGAATAATATTTAATCAAACGAGAAATCACATCTTGATTTGATTCTTCGTACATTCTAATATTTTATATTTTTATATAGATTCGAATATATAATATCGATGTTAATCAGGTTATACTTTTAAGTTTTTTGGTATCAGGAAGAATTTATTTTTAGTTTATTTTGTGCAATGTTTATTATAATTATTATTCAATAATTATTATTTTTTAAAACAAAAGCATGAAATCTTTTTTTTAGCTTCAAAATTATTTTTTATTTTAATTTTAATTTCATCTCTTTTATTTTGTCTACCAAGCGAACTTAGATTTATTGGATTACCGTTTGACTATATTACGAAAAAAAAAAGGGCCAAACTCTACTATTCAATGTATGAAAGAAAATAGTATCGGTTGTTGTTTATGTATGGCTTCAATTTATTTATTTGAAATGTTTCAAACTCTATACTTTCCATTGACCGTTCATGGGGATGATATACAACAGAACTGAGGATATACAGTATTGAGGGCCAGATTGACTTCTACTCTTAAAAGTTGTTTATGATTTTTCAAAATAGAAAAACAGAAATAAATACATATGTTTTTGCCGAAACAAATGTAACTATCCGAAAGCATGGTAAGTTCATAGTTTCAAAAATAATATATTTTTGCCAAAACAAAAATAACTATCTGAAAGCACGGTAAGTTCATAGTTTCAAAAATAAGAAAAGAGAAAAAGTGTTCTAAAAACATAAAAATACAGAACATCTTTTAAATGTTGGGATCTCTTATTTCTCATTCTCTTAAAAACATTGCATACTTTAGGATTTATTTGGTATTCAGAACTTTTTTAATAGAAATAGAAATAGAATATTGAATGGAATGTAACAGAATAAATTATATTTATTATGACAAAAATTAAAAGAAAATATATTTGCATGTCTCTATTTGATTAGATGAAATATAAATGAAATGAAAAGTATTTGAGGATAACAAACCAAAATGTCTTTTAGAATAAAAATAAATAAATTTAAAAAATTCTAATTGACTATTAGTTGAAAATTTTTATTGTTAGTTGGTTAAATGCTTTTTTTTTATTGACATTTAATCGGTATAAAAATTTTTTTGTTAGTTTTTTGACTGATATTTAGTTGATATATATATATATATATTATATTTCAACATGGAAAAATTTTTATAAAATAATAATTTCAAAAAATATCTTAATTTTAATATCAAATAACAATCTTATTATTTTTTAAAGTATAATTACTATTAGTTATTTTTATAATTAATTTTTCTAATATTTTTATTATTTTTTCTCATTATTTCTTTTAAAAGTATTATTAATTATTTTTTATGTTAAAAAATATTATGTATTCTAAGTCAATAATAGTTTAAAAATATTATATTATATTTTATAACTTTTACAATTCGTTATTTTTTATTATATATGTTTTAGTTTTTCTAATTTTTAATTTTTATTGATGAGGTGAACGTCGTACAAGGGAGAGGGATAAAATCAACTTTTCATGATTCTAGTTCCAAAGATCAGGATTCTTGCATTATCACTTCTCACTATATGTTTTTCGTCACTTTCCAAATTTAATTTTTGTATCAATTCTGTTGTTGAACTATAAATGCTTGCAACAAGAAACTAAAGAATAGTTGCATTTTAGGGGGAAAAAAAAAAGAAAAAGAGAGGAAGTTAAAGATTAAAAAGTGATGCACAATCATTTAAGAAGTAAAATGGACATTCGGCAAGAATACAAAAAATGATATATGAATTTAATATACATTTATAAGAAACTAATATGAAATTTTATTTTATTTTTTTCCAAATTTTTCATGTACCAAATATATTTTGTCTTTAAATTTAGTTTTCGTTTTTATTTTCACAACGCTACCAAACAGGGCGCTAATTACCCAAGGCCTCATTTTTCCCGTTCTAATCCTCTTCTCCCTCGTCTGTTGCTCCATTACTATTACCCGCTCAAGACACGCTGCTTCAGAGTTGTACTCACAAGGAATCTGACACGTCTCCCTCCTTATCTACTGAGCAGAACCTCTACTGATCTTAAACTTCTTCATCTTCCAACACTTTCTCTTTCTGCAGAAGCCATGCATCCAGTCACAAAATTCGGTTAGTTTTTTAATACGCTTATTCGTTGCTTTGGGGGTTTCAGGGACTTATTTCACATTCTGGGGCTTATGTAACAATATAAAACTCGTAATCTAGATGGCCACTGTTAATTTTGTCATTCTCTCTCTACTGAGACTTGTGTACGTCTGTCCAGTCCACACTACACTCCACCTGGCTCTGTCAGCATGGTCGGTCCTTTCATTAACTATCTCGTAAACCGGTCTTCATGATGAACAATAAATTAAAAGCTGAAATGTGTTGAGAGGTACCCAAAGCCACTGGTCTCACTTAAATGAGTTGCATTTATTACTATTGGCTCCATAGTACTCTCAGCACACAGGCCTAAGAGTTAAAGACAGGGCAGCTGTTGAATGCCGGCCATGGCTTCTCAGTATCACCATTCGGCGAAGCCTACACTCTTTTTCAAGTCCATACGCTCTACCAGCCTCCGTGATAAGGTTATAAGATGCATCATTAACTCCTCGACGTTACCCGCTATTTCTGTACTCTTCTTTTTCTTATCCCCCGGAATCACTTCACAATACCAAAACGAATCAACTTAATATGAATGATTTAAGGCATTTGGTATGATCCCATCTTGTTGTCTTGGATGAAATGATTATGTAGAGAAGGAAATTGATGGACAAAAAATTATTAATATAGAAGGTAGTCAATTTGAGGCTTAAACGCGATTTGTGATCCATTCACGATTAACCATATCAGCATAGAATATCAGTCTCTCTTTTTCTTTTTTTCCCTATGGATTAAGGGAACTACACCTTTCATTGTTATGGCTAGGTCAGCCTTATGTCGACTCATATATAATATTGATTTGCTTGAGAGATGATTCCAAGAAAGTTTGTGCAGAATGGAAAGTAAATTTGGAAAAAAGAAATGGTAAAATCTGGCTTGAAAAGGGATGGAAAGAATTTGCAGAGTACCACTTCCTAGTCAAGGGGCGATTGTTGGTTTTTCGATATGGCGATTCAACTTGTCATCACTTACACGTGCTCATAATGGACCTGATGAGTTCGGGAGAAATAGACTATCCTTCCAATTATGGCAAAGAAGGCACGGAGGCCTGCAATGATCAGGGATTCCAACTTCCAGAGACAGAAATTTTGGAAGAAGGTTCATCATGCCGAACAAGAAAGAATAACCCACCATTACTTTGTCCTCTTTAAACAATGTAAGATGAGAATTCTTAAGGGAGGCCACAATTTTCAGAGTACTTTCAATTTGCAAGAGACAGATTTGCATCATACCAGCAGAGAAAGTGCAAAGGTATATATTCTTTTCTGTTTACGTTTTGAAGTATTTCCTTACAGTAGAAAAGGAAAGAGAAGAATAAATGTATGATAAAAGGTAAATTTGAGTCCAAAAAAGGAAGTTCCCAGCATGGATAAGTTTGAAATTGGAGTGGGGAAGAGGACTTTCGAAATCCGTACTTAACGACTCCAATCTGTTACTTCTTACCCATCCAAACAATGGTTTGAGCTTCTTGTTCCCAGCCAACCTTGTTCCATCATCACAAAGAAGCCCTAAGAAGCGTTCGGATCTTCTACTGTTGAGGGATAACAGAACGCAGCTTCTGTTGGTGAAATCCATGCCCTTCGACGCATCGCACGGCTCCAATTTCTTCCTGCCAGATAAAGCATACGCGACGCACCATTTTATTAACACCAAACGCCGCGTTTTGACAGAAATAGAAAGTCGCGTCTGAAGGTGGAGAACGCCCTGTTTTTCTGAATGAAATGCCATCTGATACGAAAGGTGGGAATATTGGCGCCAAACTCGTGAAGCTTTCTGCACAAAAATGGGTTCTGTCATTTTCTATGCCAATGATGCTTTGCATTTGAGTTTGTTGGACGTCCTGAGCTGCGATGAAGTGTATCAGCATAGCATTTTAGTGGTTTTCACTCCCTAAGCTATTGTAAGAATGCCTTGTTCTATGTATGTAAATTTATGTTGTCTTTTGACAGAGTGATGAATTGCTTCATTTATTTATTTATTAATTCAACTTATAAACATCATACTTCAACCTTTAATTGGAATTGTGAAGCAAGGCTAGCTGTTTTATTGATTTCAATTTGAATATTCTAATTGCTCCTAGATAATCTTCTAAACATCATTAAGTAGCATTTACATGTACAAATGATTTGCACGCTTAAGAAAAAAAGCATATGTATCTCTTGCCTTTAGAAACAAACAAATAATGGAAGTATAATTCACCTTATGGAAGATTTCCTCTGAAACAAAATTTCTCCTGCAAAACTTTTGGATTTTGAAATATTTTTCTGCACAAAAATTTGCTTTTATACTTTATTGAATTTTTGCCATGTTAGTTATATAATGCTTGAGAGCTGTGATTAAAAAGGCAATAGATGTATAGAAATAAAAGGCAACAGATGTATAGACTTTAAGGTATGGAGCTAAACAACTGGATAATGACCTCGTATTTGAAGCTTTTTGGCTTGGCCAACTCAATCTTCTGAAATGGTAACATAAGTAAAATATACTTAGTTTTCAGTATTGATCTAACAGAAGAAGCAAGTCAATGAGGATAACCTTTTAGAGGTTTGTAGAGTGAGTAATCTCTTCTTTGAAATGCTAATAAGCGTAGAAACTGTAGTGTTTAATATGTGGAACCATAAATGCCCCCTGGTAGCCCAGACTTGGGACTTGATGACTTCCATTGCATATTTCGATATTTCTTGGAATGTTGGGAAATAATGTACTATTTAGTTCATTCAATGGAATAAAGGATATAGGATTCTATTATACAACTTGACCATTGAAATAAAACTTGTTTCTTTTTCAGTTTTAAGTGGTTTCATTTTGTGTTTATATGATGTTGTAAGATTACTTGCTGGTTCAGTTAGTTCTGAAGGGCTTACAATGATACAATCATGATCATTGGTTTGTTAATGGTTAAGGCTTGACAAATCTGGTTTACAAATAGTTGTGCCCTGGTATTTTGGTTCTCTCTTGACAAATTTATTTGGAAATTCAATGGTTTGTTAATGGTCAAGGCTTTTGTTAATGGTTTGAAAACTAGCAGAGCCTTAGCTTATATCCATATAAAGATGACATTACACCTGTCACATGATTTATGTTTTCGAGCAAGTTGTAGCTACAAAGCATTTTAAAGTGTCAGAAAATTCATGATGCATAATTTTTGTAGGTCAAGTTGTATTCTTCATTTAGTATGACCTTGCATACTCATTTTGCTTGCTTTGATTTTATAAAAGGAGTTTATCAAAACTCATTGGAACCAACTTGATATTACTACTGCTCTTTTATTATTTGTATATCCCATCATTTTGATTTTACCTATTTATCAATACCTTTGAATGTTTATCATTAATGTTGATCCTAGTTTTAAGCAACTCTAGAACAGAGTTAAATCATTTCTTGATCCCAAAACTACTTCAAAGATTCATGTATGAGTAATTCCATACTAGTAGATTTTTTAATGGTTCCATTAAAGTTCTCATTTTCTATAGTTTACTAAAATAGTTTATAGGCATTGGACTGGAATGTTCCAGTAGATTCTTGGCAACAAGTTCCAGAGTTAATTACTTGAAATTATTGATGTAAGGTAACTACATTTAACTATATTAATGCAATTTTTTCTCAGTCAACATTTAACTACACTTGAAATTATCTGGTTTTTTTCTCTTGTTATAATCTTAGGTGTGACTCAACTAAAATAGTTGTTTGAAAGCAGATGATGATACATCAGCAGAATCAAGGTTTAAAGTTGAAGTAGTGATGTTTTGGTACCAAGAAAGGGCTTTAACTGCATATGTTTATGTGATAGGCAAACATTAAAGCTTTTACATTCAGAGATTCTATAGACAACCCAAGGCACACATCAGAGATTCAAAATCAAAGAGGAATAAATATTACTTTTACAAATATCATAAATCAAAAAAACACTGATGCTGCATGTGGGGGTGAATACAAGTGTTGGAGGAGCATAACTTAGAATTGAAGAAGAAAAAGCAAGAACATAGGATGGTGCTCATGTAATCTGTATATTTTGGAGTAGAAATCTGTGCATTTTGATATGCCAATATGATCTTGTACTTAAAATAACTCAGAATTGAAGAAGAAAAAGCAAGAACATAGGATGGTGCTCATGTAATCTACATATTTTGGAGTAGAAATCTGTGCATTTAGAGATGTCAATGTAATCTTGTACTTGAACATATGATGTACTTAAAATTTTCAATCTAATATAGCATAAATTTGTCAATCCTCTCTGATTGTAGTACCATACAGATGTACAAAATAGGTTTACTAGATATACAAAATAAGTGCACAAGAGTGTACCAATTATATACATAATCAGAAGAAATTCAAGCATCTTGGTCATTGGACAATCTAGTTTCACCTTAGACGTTTGGGACTCCAAGTGACTCTAGAGGGTGCTCAAGGGACTCCTGTATTATAAAGTGAAAATATCATTATTTTAAATGTATAACATAATATTGTTATTATTTTAATAATTACACCGTAACAACATATTTTTATTTGATGTTTATTTAAATGAACTCACCATCAATAACTAAGTAAAACTAAGTTGTGGGTACTCATAAACTGCCGGTGGTACTGAACATGATATTTCAGGTTGCATTTGACTCAAAACTTCATTACCCTACATAAAAGATAAAAAAAACAACAATTATTTTCTAAAATATAAGAAGTTGTTTTAAACAAAAAGATTAAAAAAAACTAAAATATAGATTTTCATACCATAGATTGTTGCGTTTGTGAGTTTTTAACCAGTCGAGTTTTTCTTTTTCGCTTTACTTTAAGCTCAATGCAACTTTTTAAGCGTTTCTTTCTCTCAAGACCCAGCCTTTTCTTGAATCCTTTAACACTTGTAATTGTCTCACTTTCCTGTATATCTGCAAATGGATCTCCTTTATTTGTGTCTAAATTACTTTGCCCCAATTGAATCTCTTTTATTTGCTTACTCAAATCCTCTACAACTTTTTCTACAAGCATGCATGTTTCTTCACTATTAGAAACCTCAGTTGCTAATCGGATTAGTTTGGGGCAAAGTCGCCTATACCGTCGGGTGCAAGCTAATCTAGGATCTTCCTCCACTTCTTTTTCTCTCACATCATAAACAATACCACTTCGAGCCTCTCGTGTCCATCTTTTTAAGATATACTTTTCAGGAACTAACTTAATATCATTTGCCTCATACACTTTCAAAGCATGGCAACATAGGATTCCAAAAGTCTCAAACTTTCAACTACTACAACATATGGAATTATCATTAGGATTGAATAAAACTCGCCATTCACCTTCTTTACTTACCAAGTTGACAACATATTGAAATAGTAGATGAGCTTCATTTCTTTGCTTTATGCAAGCAGCTAAGAATAGGTCAAACTCCTCTTGGAACAAATCAAAAAATGTAGGGGTCAAAGCTTGTGAGAGTTGTCGAAGCATTGGTGAGTGGATAGACCTTAACCTTGGTACTTTTTCTCATGACTCAAACTCACATTTAAGCTCATTATATCGTTTTTCCTCAACAACACTTTCAAAGAGCTTAAAGAATTGTATAATGTCAACATCTGGATTCATGCATGCCTTTAAATCTGCATTCACACTTTCACTAAGTTGTGTGCTCCTCATACCAAGGGTAAAAGCTTGCTTCATGTAACATGCAGCCCATTTTTCTTTTATCGTATACATTGATCTAAGCCAGGTATTTTCTACAACATCATATTGGAACAATAACTGGCTCCAAGCCATCTCAAACTGCGATTCCTCCTCATACTCATACATGCACTTGTTGAAATTTGTCAAGAAATGAGATCCATCTTTCATCAAATTTCTTAAGTGTTTAACACCATTTAACATCAAGTGCCATGTGCATAATCCATGCTTTGTTTTAGGCATCACCTCCTGTAGTGCTCTTGCCATTGCTCTGTCTTGATCAGTGAAAATAGTTTGAGGCTTTTTTTGTCGATGGGCTTCTAAAAATGTTTCAAATAGCCACTTGAAGGATTCCACTGTTTCATCATATAATAGTGCAGCCCCAAATATCACTGCACCCCTATGATGATTACATCCTGAAAATATAGCAAGAGGCTGGTGTTCTTTATTTGTACAGAGTAGGTGGTATCAAGAGAAACTACATCACCGAAGTAGCCATAATCAAGGAGCATTTGTGCATCGGCCCAAAAAACATTAGTCATTTGTTCATCTGTATCCATCTGATAGGCATGATAAAATGATGGATTTTCTACTAACTGCCACTGGAAATATTGCAAAAGACAACCTGCTTTCCCATATCTCATACTTCGTTACCTTTTAGACGGAATATAATTCTTTACATCCAATCTTGTATACCCAAGATTGACTCTACCTCCCGCATTTGTAGCCATTAATTGAAATGATGATCTTTGTTGAAGTCCAGAATCATATGCCATATCAATCTCATGTGCCTGGATATCAGATATGTTACGTTGACATCGCAACATATGTGTCGTTTCTGGGAGATGAAGAATGTGATTATGTTCCTCTACAAATTCATGCAAGTGAAATTTCCCATTTTTGTTTATCAGTGCAATTCTTGCCATATAGCCAATTCTAGTTTTAGGTCGAGGATTAATCGTCTTAATATCTCTTTTGTCTTTCCCACGATAACCCTTTTTACAACAAACAAATCTACATGAAGATATAGAGCCATCTTTCTTGTTTTTGTTCTGCCATTGTTTTCTAACTCCAAATCCAACCTTCGCACCATATTCACGCCAAAACCTCCAAGCTAACTCTGCACTATCAAATTCCATGCCTACTCTAGGCTTCCATTCGATCCCCAAGTTGTCATCTCCAATCAATGGAATAATAGCAGGACCTAATTCCCTAAAATTTATTAATAAATTTTGCTTTAGAACAATATAAACTCTATACCTTCCTTCCTTTAATCTCATAAACAATGAAATATACTTACTTTGAATGATCCATCGTTACTTTGTTCTTTCTCTCTTCCTTCAATTTTGCATATTGTAAGTGCACAATTCTAAATACTTATTGCCAATCAAATATCTCACAACCTATAGGCAAGTCAAATTTTAAACAATGTTAAAGGCAATATTAATTGAAAACAATCATATATATATATATATATATATATATCTTTCTTGTTAAGTGAGTTCTTTTGTATAGTATGCTTAACTTCTATAATTTTTATCTTCAACAAAAATTATAAATGACATAAAATTCTAGACCCTTAAAATTTGTAAAATTTTTATATTTATCAATGATTAAATGAAAATTCATTTCTTCAAGAAACTAACAAAACATTTAAAATTTTCTACAAGATTTTAAAATTTTTACCTTCAACAAAGATTATAAATGACTTACAAAATTCCAAACCCTTAAAATTTGTAACAGCTTTATCTTTATCAAGGATTAAATGAAAGTTTATTTCTTCAAGAGACTAAAAATAAATTTTATCATTTCTACGAGATTCTAAAATTTTTATCTTCAACAAATATAATAAATAACACATACAATTTTATTTCTAAAATTTGTATCTCTCATAAGGATTAAATGAAAGAAAAACACCAGCTTAAGGAATAAAAATTACAACCAAGATTAATTGAAAAAAAAACACTAGCTTAAGGAATAAAAAACACAACCAAGATTAAAATTTTATCTTTACATACATAGAACAAGGCATTCTTACAATAGCTTAGGGAATGAAAACCACTAAAATGCTATGCTGATACACTTCATCATAACTCAAGAACAGGACGTCCAACAAACTCAAATGCAAAGCATCATTGGCATAGAAAATGACAGAACCCATTTTTGTGCAAAAAGCTTCATGAGTTTGGCGCCAATATTCCCACCTTTCGTATCAAATGGCATTTCATTCAGAAAAATAAGGCGCTCTCCACCTTCAGACGCGACTTTCTATTTCTGTCAAAACGCGGCGTTTGGTGTTAATAAAACGGTGTGTCGCGTATGCTTTATCTAGTGGGAAGAAATTGGAGCCGTGCGATGCGTCGAAGGGCATAGATTTCACCAACAGAAGCTGCGTCCTGTTATCCCTCAACAGCAGAAGATCCGAACACCCCTAAGAAATATGGACACGTCACACAAGATGCAACAAAGATCAAAGTATTTGGGTATATTTTGTTGCGTCAGATATAAATGTCTGACCTCTGTAGGACATTTGTAGGACATGGACGCAAAAGTGTAGTGATTCATAGGTTACTGATTTCTTTTATTTCTTTTACTTTATTTTGACATATTTTCCCATGTCTGCCTCTGGCTCGCTAAATGGTAATTAATTTTGCAGGAGTGAGCCAACAAGGCATGTTTAATTCTAAGTTAATGAAGTGTAAACTTTGTTAAAGGGGATTAGGCACTTGAGAAAGCTAAAGCATCTCAAGATCCGCTTTCGTGTTTGTTGCTGGACCATCAGACTGTAGGACAAAATTTCAAATAAATAAAATCCTACAAATAAGAATCGCAGCGGTAGATTGTATAAATACCTCTCGCCATGCTTAAAAATCTGTAGCAAATATTTACAATTCACACGATCTAGATAGTATGCTAAAATTAGATAGCATTGTTAGAAGAAAAATGTCAGGGAATCTTCTAACTAGTATATTAGCTCAGTGATGGGAACTGAAGAGTATTTGTCACTAGTTAAGGAATCTTCAAAATATAACTGCAAAATTCATTTTTTTAGAACGTGCTGTACTCCACTTAGTCTATAATTATTTATTAAAAAATTCCATCATCAGAATATTCCTCAATTTAATAAATAATTGATAGTTGAATAAACTCTAAACTTGACTCAGTCAATAACTGATTAACGGGTCACACTTTGAAGATATTTTATTTTAAATAAGATAATTAGATAACTGAATATCTAAAAAAGATAATTTGTTACAATTTGAATTTAAAATTCAGAATTCAAAATAATATAATAATAATAATAATAATAATATCTAACATTCTCCCACTTGGCCCGTACACTCTATGTCAGTTGGCGTGTCAAGGTTTATTAAAGGCCACACTACTTGAATCACGGCGATAAGTCTCCTTGAGTGAGTATTACCTTCCTTATATTACAAGTAGCACTTTTACTTAATGGATATACCTTTATGAATAAATCAAAATATTTATTCAATTCCTATCTCAATGTTTATTAATCTCTTCATCACAAATGTATACGAATTGCAAATAGAGATAATAAACCATAAATTATAATTTCATTGCTTCTCATACCTCAACTAGACGAATGAAGGTCTAATTCCAATTTGAGGCACGTGTAAAACAAAATTCTTTGGTTGCATCCCTTTAGTCAAAGGATTAGCTTGCATATCCTTTGTATTGACGTATTCAACCAAGATTTGGCCATCTTTAACTCTTTCTTTCTAGGATAGGAATTTTAATTCAATGTGTTTGTTTTTACTTCCACTCCTCCTATTGTTAGCTATGGCCATTGCAGCTGTGTTATCACAGTACATTCTAATTGTCCTGGAGATCGAATCCACAACCTTAAGCCTAACAATGAAATTCTTTATCCAGATTGCTTGTGTACTTGCCTCAAAACATGAAACATACTCAGCTTCATAATTAGAAGTAGTTATAAGTGTTTGTTTCACACTTCTCCATGATATAGCTCCTTCTGCTAATAGGAATATGTAACTAGATGTAGATTTATTTGTGTCTACACATCCTCCTAAATTAGAATATGAGTATCTAACCACTTGAAGACTGTCTGTCTTTTAATATGTGAGCATATAGTGTTTAGTGCCTTGTAGGTACCTCATGACCTTCTTTGTAGCTGTCCAATGTGCTTCTCCTGAATTACTCTGGTACCTTTCTAATATACCCACAGCAAAAGCTATGTCAGGTCTTGTGCAAACCTATGCATACATCAAGCTCTCTACTGCTGAGGAATATGAGACTTTCTCCATTTTCTTTCTCTTAACCTCATCTTTGGGACATTGGTCTAAACTAAATTTGTCTCCTTTCTCAATAGGAGTCACATTGGACGAACAGTTTTCTATCCTGAATCATTCAAAAATCTTATTGATGTAGGTTTCTTGAGATAGATCCAAAACTCCTTGAGCTCTATCTCTATGGATCCTTATACCGTTGACATAAGAAGCCTCACCCATATCTTTCATTTCAAAATTCTTGAACAAAAACCGTTTCACTTCAAGTAATAATCCCAAATCATTAGTTGCAAGGAATATGTCATCTACTTATAAAATCAAGAATATGATCTTGCTTTCACTAACCTTGTGATATATACATTCATCCATAATATTCTCAACAAATCCAAAGGATGTAATTACTTCATGGAACTTTAAGTGCCATTATTGTGAAGCTTGCTTGAGACCATAAATTGACTTCTTTAACTTGTAAACCATATGCTCTTTTCCTTTTGCAACAAATCCCTTAGGTTGTTTCATGTAGACTTCTTCCTCGAGTTCACCATTAAGGATTGCAGTCTTTACATCCATTTGGTGTAACTCTAAATTAAAGTGTGCAACCAATGCCATGATAATGCGAAATGAATCTTTCTTGGATACAATAGAAAAAGTTTCTCTATAGTTGATTCCTTCCACTTGTGTGAAACCTTTGACAACCAATCTAGCCTTGTAGCAATCAATGTTACCTTGTAAGTCTCTTTTGGTTTTGAAAACTCACTTAGAACCAATGGCTTTAGCCCCATTAGGTAACTTTACAAGTTCCCAAACAAAATTATTTTTCATAGATTCCATCTCATCAGTCATAGCATCATATCACAATTTAGAGTTTGCACCTTTCATAGTATGAGCAAACGTTAATGGATCATCTTCAACACTTACATTACAGTCAAACTCTGTAAAATACACACGTAATCACTAGGTAATACTGCTCTTCTTTCTCTAGTTGACCTCCTTAATCCAACCTCTTGAGTTAGTTCAAGTTGCTCATTAGGAACATTTTCTATCACCTCTTGCAGTTGATCCACATATGTGATAGGTTCATTAGCCTACACATGTTCCCGATGTCAAGCATTGTCAATTTGAGTTATTGGAACCGATCTATGACAACTCTAATTGGAGGAAAGTCATTAATCATTGATGTTCCTTCATCATGAGTGGTAGTGGTTTGCTCTATTTGATCATCATATGAATGATCACTCCTACTAATCACATTATTCTCAAGAAATTTAGCATTTTTAGATTCTACAAACTTTGTTGAAGGCAGAGGATAATAGAACTTATAACCTTTAGACCTTTCAACATAACCAACAAAATATGCTATAATGGTCTTAGGGTCCAATTTCCTTGTGAGATACACTTTTACTTCTATAGGACAACCCCATACCTTAAGGTGATTTAAATTAGGTTTCCAACCCTTCCAAATTTCAAAGGGTGTTTTTGACACTACCTTTGTTGGAACCCTGTTTAATATGTATGTAGCTGTCTTAACTGCTTCCTTTCATAAGGAAACTAGTAGTTTGGAGCTACTCAACATGCTTCTAACCATGTCCAATAAGGTCTTATTTCTTCTTTCAGCTACACCATTCATATCAAGTGACCCAAGCATGGTGTATTGAACAACAATACCATGCTTTTGAAGAAATTCTGCAAATGGACCTAGTGCTTGTCCTTCACTAGTGTATCTACCATAATATTCACCATCTCTATCTGACCTCACAATCTTAATTAGTTTCCCAATTTGTTTTTTTACTTTTGCTTTATATTCCTTAAAGACATCTAGTGCCTCACTTTTATTATAAAGCAAGTAGAACATGTATTGCGAGTAATCATCAATAAAGGTAATGAAATACTTTTAACCGTGTGTAGTTAAATCAGGGTAACAAATATATGTGTGTATAATTTCAAGTAACTCAGAACTTCTCCTAGTTCCTTTATGTGACTTGCTTGTCTGCTTTCCCCTAATGCAGTTCACACAAGAATTAAGTTCCAAATGGTCTAAGGAAGGAAGAATTTCATCTTTAGTTAACCTCTTGATTTTATCAATGGAGATATGTCCCAATCTCCTATGCCACAAGCTAAGAGAATTCTCATCAATGACACTTCATTTAATACTGTATGTAATAACATAAGATTGAGGGGAATCGCAAATAATTTTAAATAAACCATCAATTAAAACAACATTTGCAATTGGAACAGAATCTTTATTAATGCTCATAAAATCCTTTGCAAGATTCGAACCATAACCACAAGGAATTACTTGGACATAGAAATCAAATTTCTCTTATACGTAAGAACATAAAAGGTTTTGAAAAGATCTAAAACAACATTATTTGGTAAAATGATGCGAAAAGTTCCAACTGCTTCCACATAGCTCCAAATCCCACTGCCCGAATAGACTCTTTTCTCATTGGGATGTGGATGCCTACTAGTTAGAAAACTCAGCATAGTATTCGAAATGTGGATCATAGTACCAGTATCAATCCACCAAGTGTCATTGTTTATGCTAGTTAAATGAGATTCAAAAGTAACACAACAAATAAACATACCTTTCTTCTCTAGCCAAGCTTTCCTCTTGAGACACTCATTCTTCATGTGCCCCTTCTTCTTACAAAAGAAACACCTGGCTTCCCTTTTGTTATTGGCTGAAGTGGGAGGAATTTTATTCTTCCTTTTCTTTTCCTTTTTCCCCTTCTTAGCAGTAGCCTTGCAACTCTCAGCTAGATGAGCTTCCTTAGGTGCAGCTCTCCCATTTATCAGCAATCTTGTTTCCTCCTGAACATACATGGCCAGCAGTTCATCCACTGTCCATTTTTTCCTTATATGTGTTATAGGAAACCTTAAAAGCGTCATATTGAGTTGGGAGAGAGTTCAATATGAGCTACACTAAGAATTACTCAGTTGGTTCCATTTCAAAAGGTTTTAGCTGTGAGGAAAGGTCCCTCATTTTCATAATGTGTTGTCTTATTCTGCCAACACCTACAAGCCTCATGTTGCATAGCTTAGACATAATGGTCCCACCTAACTGTTTGTCAGATCGCTTAAATTGCTTGTCTAAGACCTGCAAATATTCTTTGGCAGTATGGCATTTGGGGATGGCACCCCGAATGCTCCTTGTGATCTATATTTGAATGAGCATAAGACATAAGCGATTGGAGCCTTCCCAGTGATCATAATAGTTTTTGGCATCTTGGTCATCAGAGTTATCTACAGGCTTTGGGGGTTCGGCAAACCTTAAAGCAAAGTCCATATCCATACAACCAAGTTGCAAAAGAATATCATCTTTCCAATCTAGGTAATTAGTACTGTCCATAATTATTTTGTTGCCAACATCAGTAACAATTTTAGGAGTAGTTATTGGAACTACAAGATAATAAATTTAAACACACTCACATATTAGTTTTGAGGCAATCACAATTATTGTGCCATGCATGCATGCTCAATACCGTAAAGCATACAATTATAAATACGTATCACTAATACTACCTATAGGCAAAGACACTAGCATTACATGTATTTATCTATTAATTGATAAAACTAGAAAGCTTTTATATTCTCTAATACCTATAGGCTACTTAGAAAATACAAAGCCAATTTTATTCCATCTTAGTTTAAAAAATATAATTATAATTATCTACCTGTGGGCAAAGATCAATTACAATTACACATTTAACTACAATTAATATTTGAAAAAAAATCCATATGTGAATAATTGTGCATGCAACAAATACAAGGATGTTGTTGCTACTCCTTAATGAAAATTCATGCTAATCACAAATATTAAGCATGTGCTTTTAAATTCCATATATACACATAAAAAATTTAATGAGAATTTAATTAATTAATTCAATAAGCTAAATTATAGGTGACTAGATAATTAAATAAATTCTCCCACTATTTATGCACCAAATAATCATTTAAAAATTAATTTTAAGAAAATAATAATTTAACATAATTTTGAAAAATTCAAATATTCATTTAATTGCTTAAAACAAATTTTTCCAAATTTTTAGGCAATTGAACAACACATAAAACATTTTTTCCAAAATTTTAAACAATTAAAATTGGCACATAAAATAGAATTTCACACAAACATAATGTTAAATAAATATATATTTGAGAAACAGAATCAAAAATATATTTTATTTAGTCCAAAATTAATTTCTTGGAATTAACAATTTGCCTCAAAAAATTCAAAATCTAAAATAGAGCCAAATAATATTTCCAAAAATTAAAATAAGTTAAAATAAAAATCTGAACCCAAAAAAATGTCACTTTCTGGAATTAACAATTTGCCTCAAAAATTCAAGATCTAAAATAGGGCTAAATAGCATTTCCATAAATTAAAATAAGTAAAAAAAATCTGAGCCCAAAAACGCCACTTAAAAACATACTATTATAAATAGAAAATTTTATTTTAGAAAAGAAGCATTATGATGTAGTGATTACGCAATTTCAAAAGTACCATCATCTTCGGTTGCTAGACGTGATATTCCCATTATGGTATCCATGTTTCATAAGTATCAATATAGACTTTTAAGTAGTTCAGAGAACAGCGAAGAGACCAATTTTTTTATATTTAAATCGAACTAAATGACATCATCCCAGATATTGAAACCGATGATGGTCACTGGAGAATTATTGTTCTCTCGTTTAGGAATCCAAAACAATTTTAGAAACTCATATCAAAAAGTCATAGATGTATAGATCGAAAATTATAATGCTTAGGTTGAATTTTTTTTTCACAATTTTTTTCCAAAAATAGGAAAAATTAACCATACACAAAACGCATCATAAAAGATAAATAGGCAGAGAAAATAAAGAAAACTCAAGGCTCTGATACCACATGTAGGACAAAATTTCCAATAAATAAAATCCTACAAATAAGAATCGCAACGGAAGACTATATAAATACCTCTCGTCATGCTTGAAGATCTATAGCAGATATCTACAATTCATACGATCTAGATAGTAGTACTAAAATCAAAGAGCACTGTTAGAAGGAAAATGCTAAGGAATTTTCTAACTAGTATATTGGCTTATTGATGAGAACTGGAGAGTATCTATCCCTAGTTAGGGAACCCTCAAAGAGTAATTACAAAATTCATTTTTTTAGAACGTGCTGTACTCCACTCAGTCTATAACTATTTATTAAAAAATTTTACCATCAGAATATTCCTCAATTTAATAAATAATTAATAGCTGAATAAACCCTAAACCTGACTCAGTTAATAACGGACTAACAAGCCATACTTAAAAGATATTTTATTTTAAATAAGATAATTAGATAACTGAATATCTAAAAAATATACTCCTTCCGGTTCATATTATAAGACACTTTCAACTATTTCACACAGTTTAATAAAACTACCTAACTACCTCGAACTCTTCAAATTTATCACTTTTTTCCACTGTTACCCTTATTTATGGAAGAGAGAAAAAAAAAGTTAAACTAACATTTCTTTTTAAAAAAGAAGAGAGACATTTTTAGAAAGTTAACACAAAAGATTACATGGTGTCTTATATTTTGGACCAACTAAACTTTTTAGAAAGTGTCTTATATACTGGACCGGAGGAAGTAATCTATTATAATTTGAATTTAAAATTTAGAATTTAAAATAATATAATATAATAATAATAAAATATCTAACACATACGTTTATGCTTCTCATAACATGGTAAGCTTCCACTCAGAAATCACTAACTTTCAGTGCACAAAATCCACGAATCTTCAAAAAAAAAAAGGCCAAAAAATAAATAATTAATTATTATTATTTTTTTAAGGTTGTGCCATCCAACTTTGCCAGGAGTTTCTTATCAAAAAAGATTGGAGAAAGTACGAATCCTAGGATTTTAAATGGCAGAGCTTGGGTTGCTAATGTTGTGTTTAGACAGGGGAAAAGAAAAGTGAGAAAAGAAAAAAACGGAGAGAAACAAAGGTGTTTTTAAAATAATAAAATTAAAATAAATTATGAAAATTATATTTTAATTTTTTAAAAAATTTAATCAAATAATGAAATGAAAAAAATGAAAAGTAATTTTAAAAAAATGTTCAAATAATAAAAAAATTATTTGAGAATAAGATCAAAAAATTTTTTATTAAAAAAACACTTAAAATTAAAAAAATACATGCTTTAAATTAATTAAAATTTATTTTTAAAATATTATTTATAAATTATTATTTTAATACAATAAGTATGATTATTTATTTTAAAATTTTATAAATATTATTTTAATATATATTAATTAATTATATTTGTATATTATATATAATATATTATTATATATATTAATATATAAATATTATATACTAAAAAATATAATATATATATAGAGTGATACTTATCTGACTAAATGACAGTTAGATATGTTAGTTGGTAGCTTTTTTTTTTATAAATATATAATTTTTTAATTTTAATATAAAAAATATATTATTTTTTTGTAAAATATATTTATTATTAATTAATTTTATAATAAAATTTTAAATGAATAATTATAATATTAATTAATTAATTAATTAAAATTCAAAAAAAATTATTTAAGTTGATTCTTTTTTATTTACAACTGAAATGCAATAAAAAAACATTCTTCTTATTACAATGTAGTCAGAATATGCACGTTAGGTGACATTTTCCTTTCAAAATCTCCCTTTTCTTTATGAAAAATGTTTTTTGGTGGGACCTACCTCCATTTTTGTCTTGATTTTTCTCTTATCTCGATTTTTCTTTTGCATCTAAATAGGGCAAAATTCATTTTCTCTCATCTTTTCTTTTTAATTTTTTTCTCTTTATTTTTCATCCCATCTAAACACAATGTAAGTATATTGTAAGGAAACTTGAGACAAGGACAAGATTTGAACTCTCTAATCCTGGGTGAAAGGCATTTGGCAAGGACAATGATTTGAGTGTTTTTGTCTTTGAGCTCATGGCAGGTAGAAATTATGAAATCAATTTCCGGGATTCGATCTTTGATAACACCGATCCTTCAAATTATCCCTTGTCTCAAGGTGACATTGGTCGATGCTTGATCTTCTAAATTAATTATTCATCAATAATGTTTTACAATTTACTTAAGGACAAAATATAGAGATGATCAATTATGTAATATATTTATATAATTTATGTAATATTTATAATATTTTTATAGTTATTATTTTGTTTATTAAATGATTATTTTAATTATTAAATTATCTTTTTAAAAATAAAGACAAAAAATAATTTTTTATCTCATGTATATATTTTTTACATTATTTTTTTTAAACATCATTCAACCAAACAATGTTAAATTCTTTTTCTCTTACGCAGAAACAGGACGAAATAGAGTTGCTAGTCAAGGACAGAAAAAGAAGAGAGTGAAAGTCAAAACTGGAACTAACGAATTTCAACTTCCTCCAAAGAAGCGCAAATTTACAAAAGGGACTTGTTTTAGAGACGCTACTGCTGACAGTTTCAACTCAGAGAATCCTTTCTGAAAATTAACCATAGGATTATCCCGTGGCCAGATATGCCCTTTCAGACAAGACATTCATAGAAAGTCCTGAGTGAGCTCTTTGCTGGGAAGTATGAATTTTGAAATACGATATGACAGAATTAGAAGTGTCTTTATATATTTTAAAGTGTTGCATTGTATCTAATATGATACGTACCGGTGCTCTTTATTTTATGTAGACAGTACCATCTGCTTTTGTGAAGAAATATTTCAAACATGTTGTTGAGCTCCAGGTTGGGGGGAGATTGTGGAGGGTTAAGTCGATCCGAAATCCGGGACCGGTGGTATATGGTTTCTTTTCTGCAGGTTGGGCTGCATCTGTAGGAGATGCTTGCTTCTTCGAGTTGATAAACAGGGATGCCAATGTGATGAGAGTTTCCATTTTCAAGCACTCCTCAGATTAATTGACTGACGTCTACGATATTTAAATATATATGTCAGTTTGTGAGGTTCTGAAATTTGGTGATCTATTTGGAGGACTAAAGATTTTGATGCAGACGTTGTCTTCAAGGTTTTCCAGCATAGGAGGAAGCATCTCCTTTCCAGCATGCTGCATTTTGTAGAAACCGTTTACAGCGTATTTTTAAAATGTTTTCAGGAATCTCTAGTGTAAATTAATAACTTGGTCCGTTAAAACTCACTATCTTCTTGATTTGGCCTTAAAATGTAATTCTTAAAATATTACTCTTCCCATAGTTTAGTATTTTAAAAATAAAGAATCTCAATATAATTGTTTTGGGAGTTAGCTGACATTTAGACAAGTTTATATTAGTTGGTAATTCAGTGGGATTTCATTTTTGTATAGCAAACAAATTATTTTAATTGAAAAAATTGTTTAAAAAGTTAAATTGACAATTTTTTATTTTTGGAAGACTAATTTTTCTTCGGACTAAAATGATAAATTTACTTTAAACAGAACATGTTCTAATTCCTTTTAACTGCATGTTTAGTGCAATTATTTTCTGAAAGTTTAATTACAATTTAACAAATTTTAAATTCTTTATTTCCCGGTCTCGATAAGGAACCATGGAGCCAATTGGAGAATACATACATATATATATATATATATATATATATATATATATTCGGATATATTAAGAAGTAAAATTATTCGTATTAGAAATATACAATAGGCAGTTAGAGCTACTACCAAATTATGATGCCTAATATATACAAGATGTACATAGACAACAATTAAAGTTGATCGATATGATGATAGAAATGAAAAAAAATAAAATAGAATTAATTTTTTGTGTGTTTAGTAATAAAAAATTGTAATATAAATTTGTATAGTAGTGTGAAGATAAAATAGTTTAGAAGTTAAAATTCTAAAATGCCTTTAATGTCCTTTGATATAAGTTGAAACCCAAAAAAAAAAAAGATGGTAAGGATTAAAATTTATATTCAACAAATAAAAAAATACTTAAAGTATATTTATGTGATATGTTATATTTTTTATTTTTTAATTTTCAATTTATATATTTTTTGAATTAAATAATTTTTAGGTACTACTTTTAATTATTATATAATATTTTTTAGCAGGAGAGATTCTAAGATTAAGAAAAAATTATTATTTTATTATTTTTTAATTAAAAAATTATAATTTAATATTTTAAACTAATTATAAAGTCAAAAAAGTATTTTAATATTTTTTAATTAATTAAAAACTAATAGATTAATAATATTTAATATTTAAAATAATAAATTATATAACATCAAAAAATAAAATTCAATTAGAATTATCTGATTAAATGTCAATCAGGAATGAATTCGTCAACTTGCATCGTGGCAATATATATATATATATATATATATGTGTATGATATAAATATAATTATATATTAAAATATAAATAATATTATAATATATCTATCATAATATATTATATAAAATTTAAATATAATTTAAATATATTTATTATATTTAAACAAATTAATATATATCAAAATCATATATATATATATATATATAATTTTAAAATAAATAATTTTTTATATTAAAATAATAATTTATAATTTTTTTAAAAATAAAATTTAAGTAATGCAAGAAATGTATTTTTAAAATAATTTTAAAAAAATTAAAATTTCATTAATGTATAAATTGAATTAAAATTACTTTATTGTAAAAAATAGTTATATAATACAGATGATTGAATTGTAAAAATATTTTTTTAATAATTTATTGACAAACTTAATTTTCCAAAAAAAAAATAGCAGCTTCTATATTGATAGCACAAATTCTTTCATCTTCTAATACCAAAAATATAAAGAATAATAAAATTAAAAATACTACTTTTAAAAGAAATAAATAATAATAATAGAAAAATTAATTATAAAATCAATTAATAGTAGTTATGTTTTAAAAAAATAATAAGATCATTATAAGACATTTTCTAACATTAAAATAAAAAAATTATTTTATTACAATTATTTTTATTATAAAAAAATTTATCCCATTACATATTATTGAATTAAAATTATTCTATTGTAATCAAATAGTTATAACAATAGTTATATATATATATATATATATAGCGCCATCTATGCATATGTTTTACTGTGCTTGATATGATTTTGATTAAATCATTTTTTTAGAGAGTATTTTTTATTTTGTTTTATTTTATTACTTTCTATTTTATTTTTATTTCATCAAACTAAACAAATAAATATAAATATAATTATTTTTATTTTGTCTTATATCAAATATAATTTATTTCATTAAATTTTATTCTTTTTGTTTTTTTTTCATCAGTGAATGTTCTGTGTATTAAATGAGGTCTAGGTAAAGTTAGGGAATTATCCCACAGCAATATATAGAGCTATGTAAGAATGCTGGGAAAGTTATATCAAATGAAGCCTTTCAAAAGTATGGCAACAGCATAACGATTAACTGATGTTCTAGTTAATACTTCATATTCTAAAATGAGAAACATTTTTTTAAAAATAAATTATGCTGAGGTTTTTTGAGATTAACTAAACTATACTTCATATTTTTTGTTTCAAAAACATTATTTAAAATTTTTTTAATTATACATATATTGTAAAAATATTTTTAAAATTTATTTCCTATCAATTATGTTAACTTTTTATACTAATATATGTGTTTTTATAAAAATAAAATTATTTAAATGTTTTTACCATTATATTAGGATTTTGGGGTAACCATTGTCTTCGTCTCTTTAATACTTGGGCTACTTTGGAGCTTTTCCATAGACATCGGCATTTGTCAGAGCACACAAAAAATAAGGTGGTTTGTCACCCGGAACTCTCGCCAAAAGACGTTGGGGGTTTTATTATTCTTACACTAAATTGTTATGAGAATTAAAAAATATATTTTTAATTGTATAATTTTTTTAAAAAAATTTTCATATTCCATTATTATAATAGTAAAAAAAATTTAATTTTTTATTCTAACAATAAAATATTGTAGGAATTCAAAAAAAATTACGTTTATTTTTATTTTTATAGTAATTAACCATAATAATCACCACAATATTAGTAAGTATTTTTTTTACTATCTTCACAATAAATTTTCATAAGAATAAAAAAATATATTTTTTTATTCTTACAATAATTTATGACGCGAATAATAAAAAAAATAATTCATAATAACCCAATTGTGTTAAGAACTTTTTTTACTATTTTTATGATAAGATATCATGAGAATTAAAAAAATTAAAAGCTTTTTTCTTTTTCCATAATATTTTCAGTGAGAATAGTTTTTAAAAATTTTAAGATTTCTTTTCTTATAATTCTTATAGTATTTTTTATGAGAATTAAAAAAAAAAAAAATATATATATATTAAATTTTTTCCCATAAAAAAATTTTGCAAAAATCGTTAACGTTTCATTCCCAACATAATGTGACACTTTTGTCATGGTATTTTTTTCAAAATCCTCTAAAAAAAATAATAAGAATTTACGAAAATTTTGTAAATTGTAATAAGAATCTTCGAAAATAGATCTCCAGTAGTCTTAAGAAACAACCGTGAGGGATCCATTCAATGGTTTTTAATGCTTTTTTTGTTGGCTTTTAGTGGATGAAAAATTAACTAAAAAAACAAAAGATTATAATGATGAAGTTAAAAATTTTTACTGTAAAAAAATTTATTTTAAAAATTTTATCTGTACTGTACAGTTTAGATTTTTAGGATAAAATTTTTTATAATTTAAAATTTTAATCTTACAGTTATAATTTTTATTTTTTTAATTAATTTTTCAGTTCTTTAAAACAAATAAAAATAAAAATAATTGAATAGACCTTAAGTCATCCGTACAACTGCAGAGGCAATTTCTTAAAAATGAAGAATTCTCATTTCTTACGATGAAGGTCGGATTTGGATATGCTCATGTTCAAATTTGTTATGTCTGCTCATGTCTCTGACAAATTTATTTTTTTCTTGAGAAAAGGAATGGATCCCTCGTGTGAGGACATAAGCAATATGAGCAAACTTTAATATGAGGGAATCCATTTCCATAAAGGTCTAGTTAGAGAGAGAAAATTCCAAAGGGGAGAAGGATGTTGAATTGATTATGGCCTCCGTGAATTGATCTCTGATTTCTTCGTACCCGCTTCTTCTTCTTGTTCGAAATGGTGATTCGTCCCTCTTCAAGCAATTCTACTTCGTGATGTAGCCTCCCTAATCGATGGTCGATGGCACTATGTAGCGTGAGCCCTGAGGCATCAATTGGGATTTGGATCTGGTCATCTTCAAGTCTTTATGGGGTATGTTTGCTCACGGCTTTTATAAACTTAATTTTTTTTTTAAATTTTTTTAGGAGAGAAAGTAGATCCCTCATGTAAAAGAACATAAACAACCTGAGCAATCTCTTAATACGAAAAAATTCATTTCTCATCAATTGGGGCGTTTTCTACTTTCGCGGGCGTGACATAAGTCCCCTGAAATTATATAATATCCATGTCCAGGTAATGTTTTAAAAATAGAATTCATTGAAATGAAATAAAAGTAATTTAATCACAATTGAATTAAAATTGAATTTTTTTCAAAGTATATATAAATAAATGTATATATATTGTAAAAGAATATTTAGAGTAAATATAAATATTTAATAATATAAAAATTAATTAAAACATTTTGTACAGGATAATAATTTTATATCAAATGGTTTGAGTGTAATTTGTTGAATCTCATATATTTCTAACGCAAAATGTCAAATTTTAACTAAAACAAAAAAAAAATAATATATAATCAATTCAGTGTCAAATTCAGCTGGATTTTATCAATTTGGCTAATTCTTAATTAATTTGTATTTTAATCAATTTTGAGAGTTAAATAGATTAAAGGAGAGGTTAATTTACCAATTTTTTAGTCAAACTGTTGGGTTTGATTTTTTTAATCATTGCACAAAATATTAGCCAACTCTCAACCAGATTCACGATGTTATAACTTCCTTTGACATTGGAGGCTAAATTAAAAACAAAACGTAAAATATAATTAGAGATTTGAAAAAAATAAAATTATAGAGACAAATTAAAAAATAACTAAATTGTAAAGACTAAATATATAATTTAACCAAAAATAATGAGAAAATATTCAAGAGAAAATGAATAAACGACATAGGAGTAAAACAAGAAGATAAAGACGAAACAAAAAAAACATATTCTTTAACTTTTAGAAGGAAAGTGATTATTAAAAATTTGGGCGAGAAAAGAATAAAAAGAAAACTTATCCCATAATTGTGACATCTGCATCGTAAGTAGTTTGATATATATCGAAAAACAAGATAGCTTTAAACACAAGTTTCGTCCAGTAAATGAGATAAACCAAAGGAAAAATTACGTTTAAAGATTAAGAAAAAAAAATATTTTAAAAGATCATTATTGTTAGATTTAACGATTTGTTGTTAAATTCAATAATAATTATTTTAAAATAATAATAATAAATTTTTAAAAATAAATATTTTTATTTTTTGATCATTTATTATAATTTTTCGAATCAAAAATCACAGACTTGGTCAATGATTCGACGGCAAATTATATACACAAAATTCACTATTACTTTTCGATTTCGTGGAACAAGTCTGAGAATATATATATTATTTTAATATTATTAATAAGAGTTTTAGTGTCAAATTCACAATATTGAAAAATAAGCAAAACCTCGTCTGAGAATACATTATTTTTAATATTATTAATAAGAGTTTAGTGTCAAATTCACAACATTGAAAAATAAGCAAAACCAAAACCTCATCGAAGTGTGAACGCTAGCAAATAATAACACCCCCCTCTTACATTTGCCAACAGTTCAAAATTCCATAAGCGTGTGCGAGGATTATGATGAGAAAATTCTTCAAATTTCATTCAAACGCGTTATGGGGCACATGATGGTCAAAGTCAACAGATACATACAAATGTTACTCCCGTAAGCTTCCAGGAACCAACTAGGTACACTAGAAGCGTCAAAAATATCAAACATTAAAAAATACGCGTGTCAGTAATTTTCCCATACATAGGAAATCGTTGCAGCCGATTCTATTTCCATTTGCTTGATCTTTTCCACCATTAATTCTTCGGTTCCGTTCAAGCTTTGAGAATAAAGATGAGTTTTGTGTTTTCTCCGCCGTCATTCCACAGTTCATACGATGATTTTCAGACACAGTCCCAAAATACGTTCGATAAATTCAATGATCGGGTTGATTCCACCATGAAATGGGCAGTAGCTGGGTCTGTTGGTATGAAGCTATTAATCTCCATTCATGCTTGCTATTTGTGTTTTCTTTCCCCAGAATTTCCATTTCTCTGTGCTGAATATCTTTGATCTGTTTATACTTCAGCTTATTTCCTACTATCTGTGGCAGAAAATTATTGCTTCAAAGCTCAAAACCTAAGCATTGTTAGAGATTATCACAAAACATAGTCTTGGCTTTCAGAGTTTTTGAGTTGAAATAATTTTTTTAATTAAAAAATTAAAGTGCAATACAAAGTATGGTAAATCTATGCTAAAGCTTTAAGAACTTCTGTGTGAGATGGCAATATTAAAAATTAAAAATTATTAACGAACTTAAAGTTTTAGAGTTGAAATGATCCTTGATAGGTTATGCTATGACCTTTCATCTTGAGCTTGGTATAGACAAGAAAATTTACAGATATGCTGTTCCATTTTGATTTTCAGTTTCTGGGTTGGTGATGATAATAGCCATTATAGCAATAGCATACGCCATTGTTGAGTGCTTGAAGAAAGCAGGAACAATGATTCCGTCTTACACCCAGATTCCAACCACAGATAAGGACCATAAAGCTTCGAATTCACATCCTTCAAACAATAAAGAAATCGCGGTAGCAATACTACCAGATTCACAAGTGGAGTTTGCAACCATGGAAAGATTCCTCAACAACATCACCAAAGAGAAACCCATCAGATTCTCACCTGAGGAACTCGAAGAAATTACAAAGAACTACTCTACTATTTTGGGTTCTGGCGCTTTTGGGGTGGTTTACGAAGGCGAATTGTCAAATGGAGAGCAAGTGGCGGTGAAAGTTCTCAACAGTTTGGATATGGGAACGGAGGAGCAATTCAAGGCTGAAGTTAGCACCATAGGAAGAACTTACCATATCAATTTAGTTAGACTTTATGGCTTCTGCTTCCACCATGACAAGAGAGCTCTTGTTTATGAGTATGTACAACATGGGTCTCTCAACAATTTATTATTTGGCAGCCTGAACAGAGAAATTGAGTTGGGGAAGCTTCATGAGATTGCAATTGGAACAGCAAAAGGACTTGCTTATTTACATGAGGAGTGTCAACATAGAATCATTCATTACGATATTAAGCCAGAGAATATACTTCTTGACCTGAACTTGGAACCAAAAGTAGCAGATTTTGGTCTTGCTAAACTTTGCAGCAGAGAAAGCAGTCACGTGAATATGACACACTTCAGAGGAACCAGAGGATATGCTGCACCAGAATTGTGGAAGCTTTATCCCGTGAATTATAAGTGCGATGTTTATAGTTTTGGTATTGTTCTCTTCGAAATTGTGGGGAGGAGAAGGCATTTTGATAGTAGCTGCAGTGAATCACAACAATGGTTTCCAAAATGGACATGGGATATGTTTGAGAATAATGAATTACCAGTGATGCTCTCGCTTTGTGGAATTGAAGAGAAAGACAGGGAAAAAGCTGAGAGAATGTTAATGGTGGCTTTGTGGTGTGTTCAATATTCGCCATCTGACAGACCTCTTATGAGTACTGTGGTGAAGATGTTAGAGGGTGACACAGAAATCTCTCCACCACCATTTCCTTTTCAGAATTTGGTGTCTGGTAGACCAAATTTGACTCCACATGGAACCAATGAAGATTCAGATACTTCTGCATCATGGCTGACAGAATCTTCTGAACAACCTAATTTTAAACCAGTGCACAATATATTCCACATAGAAAAATCTACATAGATATATGTCATTTTGTATCAGTTTAGCACAAAATTTGTTCCAAAATTGAAGTTCTTTTTTCCTCGTCACTTAGGATGCCTCTGTTCTTTGTGAAATGGCTTATTCTGAAGCCTAATTCTTGGTGGCTATGCTTCCCCAGATCTGTGTCTCACCTTAGCAACCCTTTTACCTGAATCAATCACCAGATGAACATGTGCCAACGTCTTTGACTCGCAAGATGTTGCTCATACTGAAGAATCATTTTTTGAGCTCTCCAGGGAGGTACAGTTTTACCATATTAGCCCAGTATACAAGAAAACAAGAATCAAATTTTTTGATAGGACTATAAGCTGAGTCGAGGTTCAAACTGATAACTTGGGAAAAAGTTGGCGTTCATGTCCTGTTAGCTAGGTGAAAACCTGTAATACAACCCCTAATAACTCCATTGATCCAAAAAGGTATAAGCTAAATCATCTGAGTTTAAGATGAGGCTTTTTGTGTGTGTGTGTTCTTTGATTCTTATTTTTTGGGGTCAGAATCACTAGAATTGATCTGGATACACTTAATAGATTGGTAAAATGAATATCCAAGTCACAAGTCAGATTTAGATTGCTGGGAAAAAAAAAGGCTTCTATTTCTGAAACTTCCTTTGTGAACTGCACCGCAACCCCCTGACCCCAATATGTTGGTAGAGTTGTCAGTGGCAATCCTTAGCTGATCAGAGGTGAAGATGACTGGCTTCTCTCTTTCCATGTCTTTTAGGAATTTGTCCAAGGTGAATGTCAGTTTCAGAAGAGTCTGGGATAACTGAGCTGCTACCTAAGATGGCCAAACTTTGGCCCGCACGAACCAGAACAAATATCATCACAACAACGACAACTGCAACGTGAAAAGATTTGGTCAGACAGACAGACATACTGGGACATAGAACTAACAAAGCCAAGAAGACAGAAGAAGAAAACAAATAAAAACGTATATAGCTTTGATGTCTACCCAAGCTGATGGCAAGAGCAGCTTCCTGCAAAGCCGGAGTTATTACTTGCATCTTCACACTTAATGGTAACCCAGACTCAGTTGATAAGAACATATACATTTAACAGCGTTTGGTTTGGAGATTATGACATTCTAGCTAGATTTGTGGTGGTCCTGGAGTTGGCTAAGGTCATACCATTTTTAGGGGAAAGTTTCCTTACTGCCGAGCATCAAGCCTAACTCTAATCCTGATTTAGGGAAACCAAAGTTAAGTAGAGAACAAACGATCCCAAAATTACTATCTAGATAGCAATCCACGCATAGTTTTTAAGATTCAAAACCACATATCTAAAACCAAACACAGTGCTCAGTGCTTGTCAATAATATATAAATGCACATGCTGATATCACTGTTCAACCCTGTCCTTAAGCTTCTTATATTCAAAGCCATGCATCAAAAATTCGATACAAAGTTCCCATATATATATATATATAGGAGTGCGTCGAGACATATGCACGGTCACAAAATAGTCTTATACTCTTTTACAACAGCATATAGTTTGCGAAACCTTTCCAAGCTGACGGCAAGACCAGCTTTCTGCAAAGCCGTAGTGGAGACTTGCATCTTCACACCTATTCAAGACTCAGTTGACAAGAACATAGATATTTGACAGTAAGCAACAAAGTAGGTGAAGAAAGAGGCAAACTTGTGGAATTCCCATGGAAAAATGGATAATGTAGAAGACAAGGTGGAATATATCTATATCCTTAACTTTCAAATTCAAGAGGCATGTGATCCTTGTATCTCTGACCCATGATACTAAGTACAATGAACTAGTATTGTACCTAACCTGCCAGAAATGAACATATTTGCTAAGAACAAAGCCTACAGTTATTTAGGTGTTTTTTTTATCATACTTTTTTAATAAAAATATAATACAGGGATTTTTTTTTTTATAAGTTAGCACCTTGCAAAAAAATTTCTTTGCATGCCATAGTTTATTAAAGAATTTGATGACAAATATAAAAATATTTAACATATATTTCTTTATTTGTTAAAATTGTTATAGTTGACACAAAATTATAAGTCTCACTTTTTCAGTGTTATCTCATAAAAAATAAGTGCTAAAAATAAGTATAAGTAATAAAACATGTTTATAAGTGTCAAAATAGAAATAATACTTACCTCTTGTTATTGTCATAAATACTCTTGTATGTGACCATTGATAATCTTTCAAGTTTTAAAATTATTTTAGATTTTGAACCCAAGTGCCTAACTTCTCTCTTATATATAGACTTAAAATCTCAATGATTCCATCAAGACGTAAAAAGATGAAATGGATAAAACAATTGCTGTCATGAACGGACCATTTATGAACGTTGCAAAAGAGGCAACATTACAACAAATACTAAACTTTAAATTTCTATTTAATTACCTATATATTATCTATCTAACTGCTTATATTATGCACCAAATACACCAATAGTCTTTGAAGTCCGATGAACCTTAATTTGATTGACAACCTCAAGAGAAGCAAATACTAGATTTCTTTCTTCTTCTTTTTTCCAGTGACAAGTAACGCTTTAAACATGCAGGTGAAGGCACTTAAGCCTAGTTATGCACACGAAGGGATAATATTCATTATTATAAATTAATAATATGTAGTGTGTTTATAGATTAAAAATTAGGGTTTAAGGTTATTTATTAGTAAATTAAGATTCTAAAATTTAATTGTTTTTCTTGTTCTATAGTTGAAATAGTTGTTCTAATTAAGTTTACATGAGTTCTAAGTTTTTTTTTTTTAATTCATACAAAGATGAAAAAATAGATTACATCGGGCACAGAGGGCCAGCAACATCAAAAGGAAAACGGTCAAGAATACACCAAATGTTAGACACAAACAAAGCAAACCCGTTCTTTTGAGAGAAGCAAAGTAAAGATGAAGAGGCAACACACCTTCTAAAATATCATCAAATTACAACACAAACTCAACGAAAAAGCAACTATATAAAATACAAGAACATCTATTAGGCATACATGGACAGGCAACACATGTCATCAAACCTCAGAGGGTCTTCATAGAAGTCTTATTCTTTCAATATCTGACGACTATTTTTGTGATTTTGATGAAATCAGTAACAAATCTTCTTAGCCTTGAAGAGAAAACCAAAACTCCTGCAGTGAAGAAGAGAAGTTTAAGGCAGCTAGTATTAGTGATAATGACCGAGTTACTCTTGAGCCATAAAGGAAACATGAATAACTGCATTACAGACTCCTAGTATAAAACTCACTTGAACTGTTTCTTCAAACTCACTTCCTATTGCAGTAATGCTTTGATGACCTCCTAAAGGTATCAAAACCTCGGGGTTTTATTTATAAGAATATGGTTCAAAGATAGTATCACTGCATAAATATTGAAAATTTTAGTTAGTTGTATCAGTAGAATGAATGAAGGATTGCTCTTCTCCTCATCCCCAAAATATTCAAAATTCTTTCTTCTGTACCTTTGGACAGCATAAGAATCACCTTCTGGTGTAATATTGGGTAGATGATGTTATGTTGCTGTTTGATTCCTATATCTTTTTTGTATAGCTGCTTCTCTGCTTCTATTAGAGATATTAATCAAGTAAATTATAGGTCTTCACTTCACAGTCTGAACTTTCGGATTAAAGTGGTCCTTCACACGGTATTAGAGCCTCTTTGTACACTTAATCTATCAAGACCATTTACTTAACAAATTAAAGCTTTTGGATTGAAGTGATGTTGATAACTTATCATATACTGAATTTATTGAACTTTCCCTTTATCCTAGAAAGTTCAAAGGGGAAAAACATTGAATTATTACAGATAGAAAGAGAATAGATCCAACAGAATTAAATTAGTAGAAATTAAGATATTTCTTTCGCCCAACAAAATAAAAATAAAGATATTTCACAACTTAATACTCTGAAAAAATTGGGAGGCTTCCACATGGGGGGGAGAAGGTTTGCATTACTCCTGCCTAGAGGCTATTTCAATATCATATTTTCTCATAATAGGAGCGGCACACAAAATGCTAGATCCAGTTATCATCAATCACATTATGGGTCTCAATTTAGGCTTTAGACTAAACACACAAAAGAGCTACCTTAAGCCATTCTTTCTCCTCTATCCCACAGGCTATTCTCAAATCCCCCAGTTCTCTACAATCAAATATTTTCCAAACCCACCTAGGAAACCACTCTCGGCTTTCTGAAAGGTTAACATCAAGATTCCTTCTCTTGCCTATAATTTGAAATAATGACATTCCAAAGCTGTAAACATCACACTTTTAAGTTATAGGAAAAGTCATCCAAAGCTCTGGTGCAGCATAACCAATAGTCCCTCTTCCTCCTGTCAAGGTTATATGAGTATCTTCCCTATTACAAAGCTTGGCCAAACCAAAATCAGTAACTTTAGGACAGAAGTCCATGTCCAAGAGCATGTTTTCTGGTTTTATGTCATAATGGATGATTCTCTATTGGCACTCTTCATGCAGGTAAGCAATGCCTCTGGCCGTTCCAACTGCAATCTCATGAAACTTCTCGAATCCTAGGTCTTGTTTTCATGAAATAGAGATGAAGAATATTGAAGGGGAAAGAAACAGAGCTGTAATCATTCTCTGTTTTGTTCTTCTTATTCAAGAATATGACTACACATAGGAGGCAATTAGGCTGAGCAATTAGCGACTAAATGCCAAGATTTCAGGGATACATATTAATTTAAATTACAAAATAAAGATGAGCACAAATAAAGTTTACACACAGTACCCTTATATACTGTCTATGTAGCTACATACAGTGCCCTTATGCACACAGGGATACATAGAGTTGTAACTATTGATTGCTTCTTAATATCTTATATACTGTCTATCTAGCTACACAGTGGCTTTATATTGTGCACCAAATAAAACCACGCATCAAAAACCAGATACAGAATGCCCATCTATACTATATAAAAGGGTGTGTGGAGACATACCTAGAGTCACAAACTAGCCTATCCTAGCTGACGGCAAGAGCAGCTTCTTGCAAAGCTGTAATAGGTGCTTGCCTTTTCACACTTGATATTAATCAAGACACAGTTGATAAGAACATAGATATCTAACAGTGAACAACAAAGTAGGTGAAGAAATGGGCAAACTTACAAACAAGCAGTAATCATTGATCCCTTCCACACTTTTATAGCAGGTATTAAAAGTTAGAGTCAATTATAAAAATCTTTTTTAAATTTTGTTGAAATTATACAAATATTTTTTTAAATATATATAAATCTCTTTTAAAACAAAATTTTACTTTACATTTTAATTTAATTTTAAATTTTTAACTAAACTACCCTCCATTTAATTTTTTTCAATTTAAAAAAATATTATTCAAATTAATGAAAGACACTTTAGTGAAAAAAATTTAAAGTTAGATTAAAATGTAAGATAACTTTTTCATGTATATTTTAAAAACAAAAAACATAATTGTATAATTTTAATAAAATTCAAAAGATATTTATATAATTTATTCTAAAAATTATGATGATAGGTCATTTGATGATAGAGTGTCACTGGGATGGCACCTTCAATTTGTTAAGCTTTTATAATCTAGATTTGGACCTTGAGCTTGGTATAATTTTCTTAAGATAATTAGAATGTTAAGGATTCTTTCAACTTTCTTGAAAACTTTTTTAAAGTATGAACTTATGGACAAGATAGGATTTTCTGAAAACTATTGTATTCTTTTATTAATACTTTTTAATGTACAGGATTATCATATAGAGGTGTGCGGAGCATATTTATATAAATAAGATAATTGTAAGAATTTTATTCAAGAAAGATGTCAAAAGAAAAGGACTTTTAGAAATGATATATAGAAGAATATTAAAAGTTATTACAAACTTGGATACAAGATTTCCTCTCCCTATGACTGAGGAAGAGCTCCACATTTATAGCCAAGAGCTAAAACAAAATAACTTTTATAAAAATAAAATACAATAATACATACTTAATAATACAAACATTATGTACTAAACTTACTTTTACATATTGCAAAGCAAAGCGTAGTTAAAAAGCAAAGCATACAAACAAACTAAGGTAAAATAATTTTGCTGGCAATGGATGAAACTCATTTCTTCATAAGAGGCTTATGTGACGAAAGTAAGTTTTGGTCATTGAGTTGTTTGTTTCATCTGGGTTGTCCCTTTTCATCTTTCCAAAGTGCTTAGTCAATAATTATTTTACTTTGTCAAAGTCATCCAATTCATTTGGACCTTATAAATCTTGCATGTGTTCATCTTGAGTTGATTTTAATCCTGAACTCAAACCTTAAAGTTACTTTGATATTTGGTCCTCAATCCATACTTTTGTATTTGATAAATCAACTTCAGGTATTCTTGATTTACTTGGGATGAATTCAGCAGAAAGTACGCTAAAAGATGTACAAAAAAACAAATTGTTTTTTTAATTGTTAAATTCATATAAAAACATTTTAGGATTCTTTAAGAATTTGAACCTTTTATTTTGACAGGTAAAGTTTCCCTTTACCCCAGAAAGTTCAAAGGGGAAAGTAAGTGAAATATTACACATGGAAAGAGAACAGATTCAACAAAATCAAATTACTAGAAATTAAGATATTCCACAGCTTGTGCTCTAAACCATGGGAAGCTTCCATAAAAGCGGGAGATGTTCTCTGTTAATCCTTGCTAGAGGCTATTCACTCTCATACTTACTCATGATAAGAGTATCATGCAGAATATTAGACCCGTTTACTGTCAGAAAAGGTTTCTAGGAGAGAGAAAAACAACTCCAAAACACTGTATCTAGCACGTAGCAAGCAATCGGCTTACAATTTTCTCATATTTAAAACCACGCATCAAAAACCAGATACAGAATGCCCATCTATACTATATAAAAGGGTATGGAGACATACCTACAGTCACAAACTAGCCTATCCTAGCTGACGGCAAGAGCAGCTTCTTGCAAAGCTGCAGTAGGTGCTTGCGTCTTCACATTTCCAGTTAATAAGAACATATATATTTAACAGTGGGCAACAAAGTAGGCGAAGAAACCTTCAAACAAGCAGTAATCGTTGATCCCTTCCACACTTTTAGCCGGTATTAAAAGTTGGAGTAAATTATAAATAGCTCCTCTAAATTTTGTTTAAATTTATATATATATTTTTTATTTTTAAAATATATACGAAATTTTTTTAAAATAAAAAATTATCCTATATTTTAGTTCAATTTCAAATTTTTTTGTCAAAATACCTTTCATATAATTCTTTTAGTGTAACATAATATATATTTAGATTAATTAATAATATTTTAGTTAAAAAAATTTAAAATTAAACCAAAGTATAAAGTAATTTTTCTATGTATATTTTGGAAATAGAAAGAAAAAGTATATAATTTTAATAAATTCAAGGAATATTTATATAATTTACCTTGAACGTTATAACTGGGATTCTTCTTTGTCATTTTTCATTATATATATATAAATATATATAAATATAAATATATATATATATATATATATATATATATATATATATATATATATATATATATATATATATATATATATATATATATACCCCAATGCATAAAGCTTTTGTTTTGCGTTTGAGTCATCGCCTACTCCATCTAATCCTATTGGTCAGCGCCTATTCTCTTTCAAAATTAAAAATTTTATAAGCATGTTAACTTTCTTAATATTCACTCCCAATAATTTAATCTCAAATCTGTCTCGGAAGTGAAGGGAATATATTTATATCCTTAACTTTCAAATTCAAGAGGCATGTGATGCAGATGACAAGTGATCCTTTAATCTTTGATCCCAGATAATGAGCAAGTGTTGTACCTAGCCGGCCAAAAATGAACATATTTGCTTGAGTTTAGACAAAATTTAGATACCATATCTTAAATGTTTGTTATTAAATTTTTTTAATAAAAACACAACAAATGGATATTTTTCATAACTTTGTATCATATATACAATTTTTTAAAGAAATTATTAACTTCACATATTATAATTTTATTAAAAAAAATGATGACACGCACCAAAGGAATTTTACATTTGAGTCTTCCATTTGCTAAAGCTCTTACAGAAAATACTGAATCATAGAAACCCACTTTTCCTAGCAGCGTCCCTTATAAGATAAGCACTAAAGACAAATGCTAAATTATTGATTGCTTCTTAATTTCTTACATACTGTCTATCTAGCTACACGCAGTGCCCTTACATTGTGCGAAAATGCAGCCTTAGTATTTGAAGTTCCTGTAACCTTGGTTTCAACAAACCCCAACAGAAACAGAAACTGGCATTATCACCATTGACAAGTAACGCCAAAAATTTTAAGCTCGCAGACAACAACTAACTTACAAAGTTATGCAGTGTGAAGGTATAATATTTATGATTATAAGTTAATAATTGTAGCGTGTTTATAAAGTAAAAATTAAAGTTGTAATTAGAATATAGGGTTTATTTATTGTTAAATTAGGAATATAGAACTTAATTATTTTTCTTGTTCTTAGTTGAAAGTTTTATTCTTAAAAAAATGTTACATGAGTTCTAAGTTTGAGTCGCTTGTCTTTGTTGAAATAAAGTTTGACTTGTCTTGGTACGTTTATTTTTGTTTTTTTTGGGTCAGCAACTTCAGTTAGTGCTGAAATCACCATAAAGCTATCTTAATTATTCTTTCTGGATCAGATTTAACGCCCAATTAGTCCAATTGAGGGATAGGTGGAATCACATGGCCCAAAATGAGTAGCTTAATATGTCATATAGTCTATTTAGTTAACTATGGTGAATGTTGGAAACTGTGAGCAACAAAGTGAATATAGACTTCTGGATTTGTACTACTATCTTAGTTGTGAACATCGTATTTTGTCTAGACAGTCTTCCAAAAATAATAATAAAATTTAAGCTAATAAAAATTAAAAAAAAATCAAACAAGTTCTTCAGCTTAAAAAAAAATCAAAATAAAAAAAGGAAAAAAACTCAAAATAAAATTAAAAAAAAGAGGAGTAGAAGCCAATTAATCCAAAATTAAAACAAAAGAAAAAGAGGGAGTAACAAAAATTCAAAATAAATGGAATTAAGAAAAAAAAATAAAAAAAAGAGAGATTAGAAAAGAAAAAATGAATTAAAAATAAAAAATAAAAGGCTAAAAGTAGATAAAGTAAAACAAAGAAAAGTAAAAAAAAAAATTTAGTAATTAAAAAAAAATTCATAAAAAAAAACTACAAAAAATGTCAAAATAATATAAATTTAAAACAAAAAAAAAAGAAACCCACTTCCAAAACCAAAATAATAATAATAATAATAATAATAATAACCAAAAGAAAAGACTTTCAGCTCAATCAAGCCCAGCTACCAGAACCCAAACAAAAAAAAACCTAAAAGAAAGACCAGGCCCAATCCGAATTTAACAAAGCCCATTCTTTAGGCCCAGTGGCTATTCAGACCCTCCTAAACCCAATAACCCTTTAACCCGCTCCTTTTATCCGGCCCAGTAGCTTACCCACGCTTGGATCCAGAAACCTGCTTCAGAAAAAATCCTACCCGAGTACGTGGTCCCTCTAGTCCCCCCTTTTGGCCTTCTCGCTCCCGTACTATCCAGCGACAGAGGACACAGCAAATGGAGAAGTGGAGGCACGAAGCTCGCACGACGTTGGCAGAAAAGGAGCATCGACGCTAGGGTTAGTGGAGCAAAGGGGGTACGGAGATGCAGGGGACCAGGAGCCTCGTCTATAAAAGGGGGGGAGAGAGCAAGCGAGTCGGGGAGACTAAAGAGGGTCTTTCGGGAGAGAAAAATGGAGAGGTGAAGGAGGTGGAGTGAGAGTTGCCGTGGGAGAGATTTCTCGAGAGGAAAGTGATAGTTTCTCGGGTCTTAGAGGGGAATTCCAGATTAGAGGGTAGAGAAAGGGATTTCGTATCAGGGCAGGAGAAAAACTGGTTGAAGGAAAAGATATCTGGGATAAAAGAGGAGGGCCCTGAATCAAGGAACCAGACGGTGCCCTGGTGCGATTTCGGATTCTGGTGCAAAAGGGTTTGAGCGAAGAAACATATCCATTCAATCTGTCAAGAGTTAGAAAAATCCAAAAGGTATGTCTCTTACACCTCCTTTTCATTCCGGGATTGCGAAATCACGTTTGAGATCCTGTGTGATGCAACCCAAGGTTTCCGTGTCTAGAATACTTGGTTTGATCCCTTAACTGTTATAGATTGAGGATTTGAGTATTCGTTTAGTAGGTTCAGGACTCATTATTTGGTTTGTTAATCTGATTGTTCATGTCTTTCGCATTGATATAATATGAGTAGCTTAATGTGAGAAAATCATTCACTCTGGATATGTTCTGGTAGGGGATGTTGAGATTGTGAGTTTTATTGGTTGTTTGGTCAGAATACGAGTCTGGACCGACAATTTGTGCTTGAATTCGCATGATGAATACCCCATGAACAAATGCGATTGGCACGATTAGTGATTCCCGCTAGTATCCTACTGTGTTATTTTGCCATATTCAAGGGTAACTGGGTTTTATTTTCCATGCTGTTATATGAATCCTATTTGGTTTAGTTTTTATTCTGTATCCTGCGTGAATATATAAGATCAAGGTATCTCAACTGAATGCGGATAATAGAACAGGGACTTCAAATTCTTCATCAAATGCATAATAAGGATTTACATAAGTTTGGGATTTTGGGATCAAAATGCATATTGTTGTAATCCTCTCCATTCGCAATAGAATTCTATGCTTGCCCTGTCACTGGTTTCTCATATGCTAATGGTTGTTTGGCGCCCGAATGTGATGAGGGAGCAACACACGAAGAGCTTTGATGGGCACGACATATGGAGATTGAACATGTAGAAAAATGCTGAGTTTGTGTAGCATACATCTATCCCATTGTTATTTTCCTGTATCTCGATTCAAATGTGTAATATGGTGCAATAAATTACACAAGCACACACAATCAAGACGAGTATTGCAAAGTTTATGGACATTTTGTTTTATTTTTATTTTTATTTTTATTTTTTTTAGATTTGTCGTGTGGGATTATTTTTTATCCCCTCAGACACATAGGAATAAATTTATAGGTCATGTGGGGCAATAAAGCCTCCTTGGTACCTATTTGAGTTTTAGATTTACGTTCCAATAACGTTTTAAGTTTTTCCTTCTATATACAAAAAAGGATTTCAAGAAAAAGAAATAAGATAAAATAAGAAACAAAAAAAAAATAACAAGAACGAAAAGAAAGGGTTTTACAAGTTAAATAAAGTTTTCAAATTTAAAAGTAATTAAGTTTTTCTTTTTTTTTTCCATTTCCAAAAAAATAAATAAAAATTAAAATTTCCTTGTAGACTTTGGACGTTCTTCTAAGTTTAATTTGATGACCCCAAAAATTAATTAGGATAAAAATTAAAAAATGATAATAAGAAAACCAAAAACAAGAACAAAAAAAAATAAGAAAAACAAAACAATAAAAAAACCAAAAAGGAAGATAAAATCAACAAGAAAAAAAAAACAATCACACACAAAACAAAGATAAACAAACAGAATAAAACAAGATAGAATATAAAATAAAAATTAATCAAGAAAAAAGAAGAAACAAAGATAAAAATAAGAATAAAAAGTTAAAAACACAAACTACAAAAAAACGAAAACACAAAAAAAAAACAAACATATGGAAACTCAAAAATAAAGTAAAACCAAAACAAAAACTAAACAAAACAATAATAAAAGAGAAAACAAAAAAAAAAACAACAAAAAAATGAAATGAAAATGATAGAAAAATAAAAAAAGATAAGTAAAGGAAAAATTGAAAATGCAAAGAAAATTAAATTAAACATTTTGTTTAACAAATTAAAACACATTAACCAATTTCAAAACTTGTTTTATTTGTTAAAGGAAAAATTAATTTATTTTCTTTGTTTTCTCACAAAAAAAATAATATCCAAACAACAAAATTAAATATAAGGAAAAAATAAAGAACATGCAAAAAGAGAAAGATGACAAAAACAAGGAAGAAAGACACAAAAAAAGAGAAGACAAACCAAAGAAAAAGAAGGGAAAGAAAAAAGAAGAGGGGAGAGTAAAATTAGTCTGGTCTTTTGCAAATAAAAACACATCAGCTAACTTCAAATTCGTTTTGTTTGCAAATGTCTAAATAATTTATACTCTTTTTCTCTTGTAAAAAAAATTAAAAAATTAAAAAAATCAAAAACTAAAAAAAAACCGCAACAAAAAAAAAACAAAAAAACAAAAATTAAGGACAAGAAAAAATAAAAAATAAAAAATAATTAAAATTAAAGAAAAAAGAGAATACAAAACACAAGAAAATAGATGAAAAATTAACAAAAGATAAAACAATAAAAAAAAAACCAAAGACAAAACAAAAAAAACAAAACAAAAGAAAACAAAAACAAAAACACAAAACAACAAAACACAAATATAATTTCAATCGAACTACGTGGACTTTGATCCTTCCTGAAGGGTACGTAGGTCCTAGGCTTTCATCCTAGGTCAAGTACGCCCTTGTAAATAAAATGTTTTTCTTGAAATTTCTTTTCTTTCTTTTTTATTTCAACTATTAAATTTCTTTCCGTTTTATTTTAGTATTGATTTCCTTTTCTATTTTTATTTTTATTTCTTTTAATTTCTTTATTCCTATTTTGCCTGTGGTTTGTGGGGAGAATTAAAATAGAATTGAGGCCATTTTATTTTTGCACAACTGACTTAGGGTAACCGTTCTTAGTAACGGGTGTAGTGGGGTGCCTAACACCTTCCCCACTCACAATCGACTCTCGGACCTATTTTTTGATTCGCAGATCATTTTTCAAATAAAAAAGTTTTTCCAAAATTTTACCTTTTAAAAATTAAAATTTTGGTGGCGACTCCTGAACCCTATTTATTATACTTATTTCAATTTAAATTTCGGTTTTCGATTTCATTTAAAAATCAAATTTTTCGAGTTTCTTTAAGAAAAAAAGGCGTCACGCGATTGCATTTTTCGGGTGTGACACTAGTATCATCCTCTTATATGATCTCGGGGGCTTACCCTTATAAATGACACACTTCTTACTCTTTTCAAAAATCAACACTTGAAAAAGTGACGAGGAACTTTCAAAATGTGCAGATAAAAGAGGCAGAACTTTTCATGGATATATACACATTTTACTACAATCTAATTTGCCTTTTTAGGTGAAATTATTTATAGTGTATGGTCAGTTAGTACAGAGAACTAATAGAGTGTGATGTAGTTGTAGACCTTATAATGTAACACCCACTTTGAACTTCATTGACTCACCGCACAATTAGATGGCACAGTATATATATTCAAGAATTTCTCACTTTCTAAGCTACTGACTTTGAGAACTCAGTTTGCCAAATCTGGTTATGGTGATTTTCACAACCCTCAGTAAGATCATGATTTGCTTCAATGTATACCAGAGCAACTAGCTTTTGCGTGTATGAACCCTTGCTGCTTCTGTGCTCATCTTCATCTAAGTCAATGAAGTTGACATTTAGCCCAGAAAGTTTAGAGGAACAAGAGGATATAGCGATCTGGATCCCATGACTTAGATGTGCAATGTTTACAGTTTTTGGTATTATTCTCTTAGTACGTAGGAGAGGTCAAGGCAATTTGATTACATTCCTTTCAAGCGAGGAAGAAAAGGATTATTTTAAAATGAATCCATCATCTTATGGGAAATTTCACCTCCCTATTAAATTTAAAACATGCAGGCAAAAGATTCCCAATCTAAGAAGCATAAACATGAAAATAGATACAGAACACAAACACTAATCCTGCAACACAGCAAAACTGAAACATTTGAGTATAAATTGAAATTTAACTAATTGTATTAAAGCCTCGGATATCATAGCGAATTGAATGTGTAATTTGACGGATATACATGTTATGGTGAACATCTGACAATATCAACCCCCAGAGGGTTCCCATTGAAGAATAGTATTTCAAAGATGGTGTCACTACATAAAGATCGAAAACTTTTGAGTAGTATCAGTAGAAGATTTGTTCTTCTCCTTTACCCCGAAAACACTCAAAATTCATTCTTCTCTACATTTAAACAGCATAAGAATCACTTTGGGCTTTGTTGTAAACCTGTGACATAAACTGCACCCCAAGTTAGAATGTTTGAATACTTATACCTAATGTATGTTTGCAATTTTTCGCTTTAAAAGAACCTTGCCCCTTTTCACGAAATAAACCTTTGCATTGATATTGCTAGACATACGACCTCCAAAGAAGCGTATTTTAACTATATTCGAGTCAAGCACCTAGAAGTAAAACCATTCCGTGATATGAGGTAGATGATGAGATATTGCTATTTGAGTCCTATAAATTTCCTGTAAAGCTGCTTCTTTGTTTCGTAATATATGGAATTCATTAAAGTTTCCCTTTACCCGAGAAAGTTCAAACGGAAAAACAAAATATTACATTTGGTAAAAGAATAGATCCAACAGAATCAAATCACTAGAAATTAAAATATTCCACAATTTACACTCTAAACTTGGGAAGCTTCCATCCAAGGAGATGTTTTCTGTTAATTATGGCTAGAGGGTATTTCAATCTCATACTTACTCATAATAGGAGTAGTACCCAAAATGCTAGATTTGGATATCGTCATGGAAGAGTCAGAACCAAGACTAGTATTAGTCTGTGTTGCTTGGCCTAAATGAGCAGAGTGACCTCCGTCCATCAAGTACTGAAAAGGGTTAAAAGGTTTTGAAATTTCTACTGAACCCTCCAACATTTTCACTACAACACTCATCACAGGTCTTGATTCAGGCCTATATTGAACACACCAAAGAGCTACCTTAACCATTCTTTCTGCTATCTTCTTATCTTTCTCCTCTATATCACAATCTATTGTCAACTCCTCTAGTTCTCCACTATCAAATTTTATCCAGACCCATCTTGGAAACCACTCTTGGCTCTCTGTACGATTGACATCAAGGTTCCTTCTCCTACCTATGATTTCAAATAACAACATTCCAAAGCTGTAAACATCACACTTATGAGTTATAGGAAACGGCATCCAAAGCTCCGGTGCGGCATAACCAGGGGTCCCTCTTCCTCCTGTCATGGTAATATGAGTGTTTTCCCTATTACAAAACTTGGCCAAACCAAAATCAGCAACTTTAGGACAGAAGTTATGGTCCAGTAGGATGTTTTCTGGTTTTATGTCGTAGTGGATGATTCTTTGTTGGCACTCTTCATGCAGGTATGAAATGCCTTTGGCTGTTCCAACAGCAATCTCATGAAGCTTTTCAAATCCTTAGGTCTTATTTTCACGAAATAGATACTTGTCAAGCGAGCCATTGCCCATGTACTCATAAACTAGAGCCCTTATCTGCCTTTCAATGCAAAATCTATAGAGGCGAAGTAGATTGAAATGATGAACTCTTCCAATTGTACCCACTTCTGCCATGAACTGCTCCTCTATTCTCTTGTCAGAGATGCCATACAGAACCTTTACAGCCACAATGGTTCCATCACTAAAAACCCCTTTATAGACTGCTCCAAAACCTCCTGACCCTAGCATGGAGGAGTAGTTGTTAGTTGCAAGCATTAGGTGATGTGAGGTGAACCTGACTGGCTTTTCTCTTTCCATTTCATGCAGAAACTTATCCATGGTGTATGTCAAAAATTGTGCGTCTGGAATAAGCTGGGAACTACCATTGCCAGGGTAATATTTTCTAGTTAATCTCCAATAAATCACAGTCAGAGCAACTGCAATAGGTAAGGATTATTTCATTAAGAAATCTTGGGAACAAACCAACAAAATGCCAAAGCAGACACAATTGTTGAAAAACACAACAAGAAGCAAATCACAGCTCTAAACCCTACCTATGAAGATGACAACAGCAATTCCCACCGCAGCAGAAGCAGCCATATATAGAGCAGGAGGTAAGAATTCAAAAATGATAGTAAGAAATAAAGTGAAGTTAGGGGTGTGCATATAAAAAGAGGGAATATTTTAAACTGCAGCAGATAAGAGTCGACCGGCCATTTTATCCTCGACTACCTTGACCCTTGTTCATCGACTTCGAAATCAGAGTACGCGTAAACGCGTTTGTTGAATCTTGTGCAGATTTGCTTACCTAAACAATCACGGTAGTGACTGCCTACAGTCAAAGCATGTCAAGCTAGCTTGAGTTGTGTCTTGTTTTTATTATATATATATGTGTGTTTTTCTAAGACTGATTAAAAAGTTTAATTGTAAAAGTAAAAATTTTAATTATAAAAAAAATTATATTTTATGTTGTAAAATCTATAATTTTTTATTATATATCTAATTTTTTCTTTTAAAGTGCTAAATCTACAAACCTTAAAAGGTAGGAAGTTTTGCAATCTTATCAAACTTGGCTCTTTCTTTAAAAATACGAAGACCATGATAATTGTAGAAACTTGTATAAGAATATGGAAACTGACAAGTCATATATATGGAATTGCGCTCTATACCTTGTCTTAAAGAGAGTGCGATACTCTACTTTAATATTCCAATTTCAATTAGAAGAACTCTCTTTCCAGTATACTTGGACTATCAACGTCTCACTCTCTAAGCTTTTAGTATCCATTAGCCTCTTAGGTTTAAGAGTTCTTTTAATTTTATAGGAAACCTTTTTAAGATGCAAACTTATAGGCAACATTGAACTTTCTAATAATTATTGTAATTCTTATTTACTTTTTGATACACAAGATCCTGTAGAAGGTAAGGAGAATAATTCTTCTGTGTGTTTATTCGAATGAACCGAGAGGAATATATACACCATACACAAGCTCGGCGTAATTAAAGAGAAGCCGAAAAAGAAGGGATAGGCCGAAAATAAAGGGATATACAAACAAATCAAATAAAATCCCCCAAAAAACTATTTCTGGAAACTATACAATTAAAAATCAGATTTTCACACTCCCCCTCAAGTTGGATCATAGATGTTAATCATGTCCAACTTGCCAAAAAAGTATTCAAACTTGTCTCGTGCTAATCCTTTTGTTAGAATATCAGCTGTTTGATCTTTGGATGGTATGTAGGATAGATAGATAATACCATCATCCATCTTTTCCCTTATGAAGTGCCTGTCAATCTCAACATGCTTAGTTCGATCATGTTGGACTGGGTTATGAGAGATATTGATGGTTGCCATGCTATCAGAAAAAAGTCTAACAGGTAAGTTTACACTCTGCTTCAGTTCTTCTAAGACTCGTTTAACCCAAATACCTTCACAGATTCCAAGAGCAATTGCTCTAAATTCTGCCTCTGCATTGCTTCTAGCAACAACACTTTGTTTCTTGCTTCTTCAGGTGACAAGATTACCCCACACAAACGTGCAATACCTAGATGTAGACTTTCTATCATCCTGGTCACCCGTCAATCTGCATTTGTAAACATTTCTACATATCTCTTGTCAGTTTTCTTAAATAAGAGTCCACGTCTAGGTGAACCCTTTAAATACCGGAGGATCCTGTACACTTCATTCATATGCTTTTGCCTTGGGTCATGTGAATGTTGACTTACCATACTAACCGCAAAAGCAATATCTGGTCAAGTGTGGGAGAGATATATTAATTTTCCCACCATACGCTAGTATCTTCCCATATCAACTCTCTAGCCAAGATCTTCCTCATCACAGATCTTATCTACTCGAATATGAGTATCACTGGGTCTACACCCCAACATGCCAGTTTCTTTTAGGAGATCTAGGATATACTTCCTTTGAGAAATATAGATTCCCTTCTTTGACCGGGCCACTTCCATCCTAAGGAAGTACTTCATCTCTCCAAGATCTTTTATCTGAAATTCCCTTGCCAATGCGGCCTTAATAATTTCAATTTTTGCTGTATCATCTTCGGTGAGTACAATATCATCAACATAGACTACTAGAACAGTTATCTTACCATGTTGGTGTTTGAAGAACAGAGTATGGTCACTCTGTCCTTGAGTGTAACCTTACCCCTTGAGAGTGCAAGTAAACCTTTCAAACTAAGCTTGAGGAGACTGCTTTAGGCCATATAAGGACTTCTTCAATTTACACACTTGGTTTGCGTTCTTTCCAGGGAACCCTGGAGGCATTTTCATATACACATCTTCCTTGAGTTCCCCATTTAGAAATGCATTCTTGACGTCTAGTAGATGTAATGGCCAATCCAGATTTGCAGCAAGAGACAACAGGACTCTAACTGTGTTGAGTTTTGCTACAGGTGCAAACGTCTCTGTATAGTCCATCCCATAGATCTGTGAGAATCCTTTTGCCACAAGTCTAGCCTTGTATTTATCAAGGCTTCCATCTGCATGATATTTTGGGGTAAACACCCACTTGTAACCAACAGGCTTCTTTCCCTTTAGGAGATCAATAACTATCCAAGTCCCATTCCTTTTTAGAGCTTCCATTTCCTCTAAGACTGCTTGTCTCCACTCAGGTATGGCCATGGCCTCATCAATGTCATTGGGTACCTTGACATTATCTAGATGAGCAATAAACGCATGATACTTAGAGGAAAGTGCATGACATGAGACAAACCTCTCTATGGGATGTCGTGTACATGCTCTAGGCTTCTTTCTAATTGCAATGGGAAGATCCAGATCTTCAGTTGCTTCACAGTTATTTACAATCACCTGGTCATCACTCATATTGATACCTTGTTCCTCCACCGGACCTGCTTCTAGTTCTGACCCTTGGTGAGTGCTAGGAGCCTTGAGCGCATTACCTGTCTTGTGTTTTCGAGTATAGAACTTAACAATTTTTTTTGTGGTGTCTCCCCCTGGGTTAGATTTTTCCTCTTCATTTGGCACATCCTCCCCTTCTAATTCATGGAGAACACAGTTTATAGGAATCAGGTTAGGCTCAAGTTAAGTTTTAGGTTCAAGTATGTCTTGGGTGGTCTGAAATTCACTCCAACTCTCCCCCTGAATTGAAGACACAGGATAGTAGGGTTCCTCTTCATAAAAGGTGACGTCATAAGAGACAAAGAGGCGTTTTGTATTGGGATCAAAGCACTTGTACCCTTTTTGTGAGGCTGAATAACCAAGGAAGATACAACGGACAAATTTTGGGTCAAGTTTGTTAGTGTGGTGGAGATGAGTGTAGGTGGTGCAACCAAAGACTCTCAGAGGTAGATTGTTCTCAAGATAGGGCAGGTTGTAAGTGGCGTGGAGAACCTACAAAGAGGTCTTATAAGATAAGGTTCTGCTAGGCATACGATTTATGAGGTAAGTGACAATAAGAACAGCATCATCCCAATGATATTTGGGCACATTGCTGCTAAACAAGAGAGCTCTAACAGTTTCAAGGATGTGTTTGTTTTTTCTCTCTGCAATCCCATTCTGTTGGGGGCTGTATGGACAGGTACTTTTATGCATGATGCCATGATCTTGTAGGAAAGTAGTTAAATGTTTATTGAAATACTCAGTGCCATTATCAGTGTGAAGGATTTGAATTTTTGTGTGAAATTGGGTTTGACTCAGGTGATAGAAATTAATGATTGTTTGATAAACGTCAGTTTTATCTTTGAGTAAGAAAACCCAACTTACACGAGTGTGATCGTCAACAAATAAAATAAACCATTTAGAATGGGTTCGGTTTGCAGTTCGGGATGGACCCTACAAATCACTATGAATTGTAGTAAAAGGTTGAGATATATGATATTTAAGGCGAGGAAAAGATGTTCTACTATGCTTGGCAAGTTCACATGAGTCACAATAAAATTCAGAACAATTTTTATTTGAGTAAATTGAAGGAAACATATGAGACATATATTGAAAATTTGGATGGCCTAACCGTTTATGCCATAATTCCAATTCATTGGACCTAGGGAGAGACACTTTATTACAAATTCCAAGACTTTTAACTCCACAGTCATCCAAGTAGTAAAGCCCATCGAACTCCCTAGCACTGCCAATTGTTATCCTCGTCAACAGATCCTGAAAGAGATAATATGTGGAAAATAAGTTAGCATGACATCTCTCTTCTCTTGCCAATTGACTTACAGATAGTAAACTGCACTTTAGATTGGGAACGTGAAGAACATGATGAATTGTTAAAGAGGCAGATAACCTTATACTTCCAATCCCAGCAACAACACAATCAAAATCATCGGCAATTTTAACAGTTAGCCGTTTTGTACAAGGAACATAGTTCATAAATAAATCACTTTTGTCAGTCATATGATCAGAGGCACCTGAGTCTACAATCCAACAGTTTCCAAAGCACTTACCATTAATGGCAGCAAGTGCCTAAAAGAAATTACCTCGTTGGACTACAGTGGCTGTTGGTTGTTTTCGAGGTTGTTGATTAGTTTGTAAGGCAGCTAGCATCTCCATGATCTTGCTCAATTGATCATCTTGTGAAGAAATGCTAGGTTTTTCACTTTTAGTAATTTCAACTGTATAGCCACGGCCTCTACCCTTTCTTGGTTTCCAATCTGGAGGTTTACCATGTAAATCCCAACAAGTGTCCTTAATATGGCCAGGCTTTTTGCAGTGTTCACAGAAAGGATGACCGTTGTTGTTTTTCTGATCATGAGAGCGCACAGCAAGAGCAGAAGCTTCAGCTACGGTAGGACGCACAATAGAGTCATCTTTCATCATAACTTTATGCCTTGAGTCTTCCCTTCTAAGTATGGCAAATGCCTCCCGAACAGAAGGTAAGGGGTCTAAGCTTAAGATTCAGGCTCTAGCATCATCAAAGATGGGGTTAAGACCTGCAAGTAGTTCAAATAAACGTTCTTTTTCCACCTTTTTCTTGTACTTTGCAGCGTCCATAGGGGAGCTCCAATCTTATTCGCTTAGTAGATCCAATTCTTGCCATAGAGATGTTTTCTCGAGGTAGTACTCACTCAAGCTTCGATTCTCTTGTTTCAGATCCCAAAGTTTGGTTTTAATCTCAAATAATTATAAGGCATTTTCTCCATTACTGTATGCCTCACGGACAGCCTCCCAAATGTCACGGGCAGAGGATAAGAACATAAAGCTTTTCTTAATTTTTGGAACCATAGCATTGACTAGCCAAGAAAAGACAAAGGCATTTTCAGAATTTCACACCCTAAAAGCTGTAATATCAGATGGAGGAGGAGCACAAATTTCACCTGTAATGTATCCAAGTTTGCTTCTACCATCAAGGGCGAGTCTAATTGACTGAGCCCACTCCCTATAATTTTTGCCAGTAAGCTTCTCTGGCACGATGAGAATGGCAAAGCCTTCAAGTCTAGCTGCGACGAGCCAAGAGGAAGAAGACCCATTCGCAGCGAACGAAGACCCATCTCCGGAGGATCCCTCAAGCGTGGTTGCAAAAGAATGACGAGCCTACTCCAAGCGAGGGTTCGACTCCATCTCTGTTTCTGAAGTTTCGGACGAGTCAGAAGAATCAGACGCTTTCTCCCCTTCGTGCTCTGATACCATGTAGAAGTATACAGCATACTTGTATAGCCAACATAATCATAAGAATCTTAATTGAGAAAGACTTTAGAAGAAGAAAAAGGGTTTTAGATAGAATGTATAGAAAATACTAGATATTATTTTGATAGCAAACTTTAGTATAAGGCCTCCTTCACCCTAGGCTGAGGAAGAGTTTCGTTCTTATAACCAAAGGCTAATATAAGAAAACAAACAACTTTTACAAAGCTAAAGGATAATAATATAGATAGCTTTTAGTAAAGTTACTATTATAGTTTGAAAAGTAAAGGGCACCTAAAAAGTAGAACCTACAAACACACTATAATAATTATGTGGGTTACAACCTGGTAGCAGATGATTCGTACCCTTTTTTTATAGGTTTATGTGATGGAGATAAGTTTAAGTCATCTAAGCTATCTGTTTCATTTGGGTGGTCCTTTTTTATTCTTCCAAAATGAGTGGTTAGCCATTATTCTACCTTGTCAAAACTCTTTCAAAGAGGTCCTCATAAAAAAATTGTCCAAGAAACAAAATTGGATTAGTGTGTATTAAGATCAACCCAAGCTGAACAATATGTTACTTTGAAAATTCTCACAAATCTTATTTCTCACTAAATCCAATAAAGATACACCTATCTTCATCTTGGAGCTATAGATTAATTCTCACCCTTCATAGACAAAAGGGAATAACAGCGACAGCTAAAGTTTCCCTCCTTAATACCACTTATACTTCCTTCCAAAGTGCCCTGATTGGTGTAGCCCTGGTTACACTTAATAGTAGAAGTACTATTCTTGCCATTGTATCAAGTTTTGACATAAAACTTTTAGATCTAACTCTTTCAACTAGACTAGAGGTACAAATTTAGATTATTAGAATTGAACAAGTTGAAAGCGTTATTCCGGCCACTTTTACCACCAATTAATTTACCGTCTTCAAAATCATGCTACAGATCTCCAATTTTCTAACACAACTCATGATATTATATACATCGCTTCTAATAGACTAGATAATATTACTATAATCTAGATACTTGAGTAGATTTCCCAAGAAGAACTCTTGTAACTAATGCCCCTAGAATGGATTACTGATTATAAAAAGGAGTTTCATGGAGGTTAGAAAGTTTTCCATACTACCACTCCTTCAGTTATTGAGAAGTTTGGAAATATGACTGTTAAGTTAATCTTCAGAAGACCTAGAATAGAAGAAGGAAGTTCTTCTTCAACTATTCCCCAATGACCTACCATAAACCAATCCTTGATGATCACTCCTGTTATGGAACAAAAAAAAAAAAAAGGAGTCATTCTTATAAAATACTTTTATCCTAATGGACATTAATAGTCATTTCATTTGAAATTATGACTCCTTTATGTGCGACCCTGATTATGGTTACTATATGGACAATTGGCAATGCCCTAAAGGCAATGAGTATAGACCACGAGACTCTAATGCTATTGTAACTTAGAAACAAAAGAAAAAGCCTAACTAGGGTTAAAGGTTTTGTTCTCACTCAAAGAAAGATCATGATCATGACAGTGATGATGATGATGACAAGCCAAAGCCTAGTCTAAAACCTTCTTAGGTAGGCATAAGGAATCCTTGGCCAAAGCCCAGATTTATACATGAGTTACTAAGGGAATTAGGTTATGAAGACCTTCTTCCAAAAACTAAGCCCGTTATTACCCACAAATTTTGCCATAACCTATTCCATGCATGATGTTTTTGTCTTCATTATAAACCTATAACTCAGAATTTCCTCCCATGAAAAGAAGAACTAATCCTAAGACTAAGTCATGTATAAGCCATTTTCTACACCTACGAAAGTTGCTCTTAACAAAGCCATGAAGCTAGTCTCACAAGTTGAAAAAGTCCATAAGTGGCATATGTATAATGCTATAGATCAAAATTATGTCCTTTAGAGGATTGATTCTCACCTTAACAATCTAACTAGTTAGACAACTTAGACAAACTCCCACATTGATGGACTTTTTGTACAAGTCTAACAGTTGTATCAACATTTGCAATAATAAGTTATAACGCTAGATGCAAAACTGAAGAATTTTATAGTAAAAAGATATACAGGTCCAGCATTTACAGAAAAAAAAGCAAGAGATCAAAAGGTTGAAAACTCAAATTGGCCAAATTGAGAAAGGTTTGGCAAAAAATCAGTTTAGAGGCATCTATGAAACCTATCCTTCGCCATGCACTCCTATCCAAAATCCACACCCTTCTCTACCTTATTCACCTTATCGTTTTGAAATAGATTATAAAAAATGCTTTAAAATAAATTATGAAGTTTTTAGAAGAAAAGAAGATCTTCGTTTATCACAACTTTCAAAGCTAATACTTCCACCAAAGACTCTTAAGCCACCACAAAAATCTCAATATATTACTCCAAGGTTCTTAACATCTTCTTCTTGAACCAAACTCTTTGAACAACCTCTTAAACCTTTAAAAATTAGAACACTCATTTCCTTTCCCAAAAAAACCCAATCATCTCTTTCAAACCAACAAGATAAACAGTTAATGCAAATAGAAACCTCTCTTATCCAACCTGAAAACAAAACATCTCCAAAAAAATAATAGACTTTTGGAACCATTGCCCTTGTAGAAAGATTGTCTCACCATGATCATAGCTTTAATTTAGAACATACTAATAAAATTAGACTAAAAGAAATTAGTTCTAATGAGTTTAATGATCGTGCTAATGTCTCAGTCCTTTATATGGTCACTTCTAATCTTACGGAAGAAGTTGAAGAATCCAACATAGAACAAGTTGAAAATGAGGAGTATGCAAAACATTATCCTTATATAGGGACTTCTTCATATCACACTCAAGCTCAAACACACCCTAACAATAGACTATGGTTCACCTTTGATGATGTCCTTGTAGAAAAATGGAGAGAAAAATTACATGACTTTGCTGCATGGATAGATCTTTAAATGACAATGACAAGAATAAACCTTGAAGCAATCTTTACAAAGTTTGCTATGAGACTTATAGGAACTCTTCGAGAATGGATCCAAAACTTAAGAAAGTATTGAGAAATTTAATATACTTGATCCTAAAGTACTAATCAGCTTTTTGACATGATCCATAAAGAATTTTTAAAAGACTTTCATCTAGTTGATAAACAAAAGTTATAGGAATATTTCCAAATACGTGTTGCTCCCTCAATAAGAAAGATTTTGATCACCATTACCCAAGGATGGTTGAGAGATATTACATGTTCAACAAGTTTAATGACATGAGTCTTAGACATACCTTTATAGCCTCCTTACCAGATGAGTTTCAACCAGAACTTCTGAGAGCAGTACAGTCATTTTGAAGAGATATGACAGATATTTTTTTTAAAAAAAATATCAACTTATTCTTGCTACCCTTAAAAAATTGTGTGAATAGTATAAAATGTTCAATTCTATGATGGAAGGCAAGTTGGCTCTCTAGAAAGCTTACAAGAAACCATATCTTCAAATTAAATGTAAAAATAAGCACAGGTGTTCTTATTCCACAAAGAAAAGGTCTCATTTTCATAAAATTTGTTTTAAGAGCCATAGGAAGTTCTATGAAGACATAAGAAGCCTATAAGATTCTTCAAAAAGCACTCATATATTTCCAAGAGATTATAGGTCGAGATTGCAAGAACATATTACTTGTTATTGGGAGCAATGATGGTCTCTCAACTAGTTGCACTAACACTATCACAAATTATAAAAGGCAAGGCAAACATATATGTCAACCCAACAACCTATTGTCAAAGAGGAGGGAGAAAAACATGACAATACCAGTGTAGCAACTTCATTTGTATTAATTATAAATGTTGCTTCCTTTTCTTATACCTTGGCACTAGCATAGTCGATCCATTTTCTTTTATGTTGGTCATTCAATTTGACAACTTTAGATGTGTTGATTCTTACTACTATATGCTGGTCTTTCTTACAACTTTATGGCACTACCACAGAGTTCCAAGAAAACATGCATAACTCAAGGGTAGTGTCATCGAGTTTCATAAAGAAAAGGTATAACTCGATGGCAATGCCACCAAGTTCCTAAATAAAAAAAGACAACTTAGTAATAATTCCATTGAGTTTCAAAAGAATGTGTCAAAAAAATTAAAGGCCTCGTTGCCATTGATATAGTATAGTATCTTGATGTGCATTTGGCACATAAATTTTTTTAACCATAACAGATGGCTTAAGAAGTCATTGTTATGGTCTAACTAAGAAAATTAGTTATATGCTTTATCCCTAATATTAATAATAAGCTTGGAACATTTCATGAAAATTAAGCTTATATGTTTAACTTGAGCAAAGCTTGGGTATACTACTTACCATTCTTCTTTTCATGTACATAACAAGAATTTACTTAACAAAAAAATCTTAAAAGACATAGAAAAATATCATACCTACAGTGTTAATATTGTTTGTGCTGTTGTTGAAAATGCAAAGAGCAATTGTTGGAAAATTTGCATAAGAATGCACCTATAAAGTTATTTAAAAAACATAGATATAAAAGTTTGTTTAATTATTTATTTTGTGAAAAAAAAGGGATCAAATACCTAAAGAAACAGCAATACAATGCCTAAAATAAGTAGAAACAAGATTTCTAATTTATCTCAGGGATGATTGAAAATATAAAGACCAATGTCAAGCATCAAGCTTTTGTTTGCTAATTGGTTTACACTATGATTAGCTTCTCTATAGGTAGGCTAAATTGCAACTCCTAAAGACAATGTTTCCAATATTGGATTTTACTTAAAAAGTTTATTTAAATCATGAAAAAAGGATACTCAAAACTTAGCCATTTTGGGAAACAAAAATATGTCCATGTTACTAAAATCATGTTGATAGAAAATAGAGAATTATAAAAACATTCATTATCTAGTCATAAAAAGGACTCAAGCAACAATACTTCACTGTTCATCATCCCTAACAAAGTTGTGATTTAGGTGGTACTTGGCCTTAGGTCATTAGGACATGTAAGAAGGACTATAAAAAATTGTAGAACAGCATGAATACGGATTCTAAAAATAGTATAAGGCTAACAAGAATGTTATAACTTAATTAATTATATCTTTTTGATGCACGTAGTCCTTACTTGCATAAACTTATAGAAGATCTCTAATAGCATGTAGATCGTGATCACTATCATGTACTCCCCCTTGTTCTTGATGAAATGCAGCTTGAATTAGTGCTTGGTAACAACTCTATAATAATTATAAAGACTAGAGTCATTAATACATGGAGATTCAAAATAATAATCAAAGCCTGCATGGTAATACAAAATATAATTAATTCTAAAACTAAAGACATAAGTGATGGAGGGAAATATGAATAATGTTAAGATAATAGAACTTATATCCCAATTAATTTTATATTTAAAAATCCTAGCTCATGGTTTGAAAAAATTACTTTAAAATATACACTTATATGTATAAGCAGAGGATGAAAAGGAAAATTTAGTCAACTATACTTTATTAAAACATTTCAAAATTGCCATTCAACTAAATTGACATTAACAAACAAGCTTTTTAAGTACGAACAACAAGTCATGCACTCATCAATTGCTAATTAATGCAAAAAATTGTAGCATCTCTATCCTACCATTTAAATTTCAAGGCACACATATTTATTGAGGCAGTGGTCTTAAGATTATCAGTCCTTCCATATTCACCCTGAGGCAAACAAGAGTTGAAAAGGGAAATGAAACTCGATATCCACAATTAAAACTTAGATATATATAGTAAATGCACTATAAACAATAGGGGAAAAAAAAGAAAAAATAAAGAAGCATAGTAAGAATTTTTTTTCTCCTTTTCAAAGCCAAGTAGCATTTCTAGTGACAAATAAATAATGTTATGTCACAATAAGATCTAAGCTGAGGAAGGACATCTATAAAAATAAATAAATGGCAATAATGAAAGGGAATATATATGGGAAAGAAGCAATTGGTTGAAATTTTGGTTACAATAATGGGATTAGACAAACACGATCTTAGCTGCAATTTGCAATTTCCCCCAAATTAGGATTGGGCAAACCTCAACCACGTTGGTAACTTTGGTTCTATGAAATCTGGTTCAAATAGAACCAGATGTTATGGTTCAAATAGAACCAAAGTTTTTTGGTTCTATTTGAACTAAATATTTTCTCTGTTAAACCCATTTACTTTAACAATCTTAGGATACACAATTAAATATACAAATGTTTGGCAAAATGAGCAAATACTCTGGAGTTTTATGTGTTTTAGTGAAACCAAATTCAAGAACTAATTCCTTTGCCATCCTAAAGATCAAATTCAAGACATATTTAAGGAGACATGTTTTTCTTGTTTGGTTTTCTACTTAATATCTAGCAAGCCATCTCCACCTTCCCCATCATCTATTAGCAAACTTTTACTAATTAATGTCTCCACTAGTTTTTGCATTGAACTTAATTAATATATACAACAATTGCATCCAAATGCCAGCCTAATAGCTTATATTAATTGCACTTCGAAGGATAGATAAACCTGTATTTGAATGTTCATAGGTTAACATGGCCTTCCTAATTAAGCTTAAAAAATATTATAATCTTTTTAACAAACTAAGCTTGAATTCGAATGTGTTAATGATTGGGAATTATGACAAAGACATTGTTAAGTTAAACTACATATGGTTGGGGTATTCAACTAATTAAAATAATACCTCACACAATTTTCCCTTCTCTTGTATTAGTCACCAAAACTTAGTATACAAAAAAAAATGTAAAAAGATGTTATTAACAAACTAAATTCAATAAAAAGGGAATGCATAATAGAGTAATGAGTGTTTTTTTTTCTTTTTTTAACATTGTGTGGGAGGAAGCTGTATCAAACCATCATCAATAAAAGGGATGATAAAGATCAAAGATATGCACAATATTTTTTTCAGCTCTATTCTAATCCTAAAATAAGAATATCCTAAGTAATTAAAGAATCAAAAGCTTTTCCTCTTTTATTACATCCATAACAAGAGATGCAACCAAGATTATAGAGATAGCAAACCAGAAATATGGGAAACAAAGGCAAGATTCATTCCTTTAGTAAAGGACTTGAATGCCCTATTCATTAGTCAACACATCAAGACAAAAATTGATAAACCAAACAAATAGAAGCAAAAATTATAAAACCAACCTAGGAAAAATTATTTATTAAGTGAAATTTGCATGTCAAATCAATTAATAATAACTTGATACCTTTATTCTTAGCACAGATATATGAATCTAAGATGAATTCCAACCAATAATTTGGCTCTTATATATATTCTTAAATCATTGATTCATGTCCCACTAAATGATTTTGTAATGTAACAATACAAGGTCTAAAGCATCTAACTAAAAGTATACCTATGCCAACTCTCATTAATGGTTCTTAAAATGCAAATGATATATTTAGATTTTAAACACAAGGAAAAAATTTTAGTTACCATTCTAACAAATGAGAACAAGCCATTTGAGATGTTATTAAACAGTGAGGAAGCATATCTACACTGCTATAGTTAGCATTTCATGCATGTGTGAAATGACATAACATGAAAATTAAAGAAAAAAATAACACTTTTATTGCAATCCAATCTAGTATTATTAATTTGCATGGCTGATCTATCTACTAGTAGATCCCTCCTTTTATGCGTAGATATGTAGAAAGTAATATCACATTTATAGGTATGAAGGCAAGCACAAATACTTATTAGGTCATGATTTCCTATACACAAGAGCGAGATAAATCACACCTGGTGAACCATCATTGTTTGTACTATGAAAGATAGTATGAGAAAGATTTCTTTGCCTCTAACAACACAAGGATTAACTTTTTGTGCTATACTTCTTATATCATGTTTTAGTCATCAAACACATAGTATGATACAGGACTCTAAGTAAGAGTAAAATGACAGGTAGTTCATTAACGAAAAAATATCTATTCACATCACCCCTTCCTTCTGAACACCTCTGGGTACTTATACTAGAATAGCTCGAAAGGATATGAAAACAATTTAGTTAAACGGTCTACAACTAATTCCTTATAGGGTTTATACGACACCATTATATGTTATTTACTAACGACATGTAACATTTTTCCTCCTACAACAGATCATTGTCCTCAAGGGTCGGTAGCATTTCTAAGAATGGTAGCATCTCTAAGAATAGCTCTGGTATCAAATTTACAAAATTGCTATGGATGGCAATTAAGTCTTCCAAAGTGGCATCTCCAGCTGCTATATTCCATCATTAAATGAGAACTTGAGTGATGGGCAAGTGTCCCCTTTTGATAATCTTTCTAGCCAAGATCTTCTCGAGTTCCACCATTAAGTGACCATCCATATCTAGGTTGGGAAGTGTGGTAGATGTGTAAACCTGTTCACCCTTATGTCGTTTAAGCATAGACATGTGCAAAACAAGGTGAATTCTAGTACTTTGAGGTAGGTCTAGCTTATAAGCTACCTTCCTAATCCTATGAAGTATTTTGTAAGCACCATAAAATCTGGAGGCTAATTTATGGAATGAAGAATTATTCAAAAGGTTTCCTTTGAATGGTTGAAGCTTAAGGTACACCAAGTCTCCTTCATGGAACTCCCTCTCTGTTCGATGACTGTTGGCAACCTGTAACATTCTATTCTAGGTATTTTTTTTGCAAATTTCGTTTAAGGATCATGATTGTAAGTTCCTTCTTAGTTGAGCTTTTGTCAATCAGCTTATTGTTGGAATCACCTGCAAGATAAGGTAGATGAACTGGTGGTTTGATGCCAAACATTACTTCAAATGGTGACATTCCAATAGCTGAGTGGTAGGAGGTGTTGTACCAATACTCAGCTAAAGAGAGTTATTTTGTCTATTGCTTGGGTTGCTCACTTGTCATGCAATGCAAGTAGCATTCAAGACAATAGTTTGAAACTTCAATTTGACCATCTATGTGAGGATGGAAAGCTAATGAGTACAATAATTGAACCTTGTGAAGTTTGAAAAGCTTCCCAAAAAATTTTCCATAAAAGATAAGGTCACAGTCTATGATTTGACCAACCTCAACGAGTACATGGCTCAGGAAAGCCATGTAATTTGACCACATTTTCCATAAAAACTTGGGCCACCTCAAGTGTCCCCACTACTACCTTACCTTTCGTTTTGAGGATGTGATGCTGCCACTAATATTTAGGGTAAGAATTTAAATTGTCCTCAAGCTAAGAAATTAAAGCCTTCAATTTGTCATTCCTTTCCTAAGATTCTTTAACTTTAGTGTTGAGGTTAGAAGTTATGGATATAATTGCAAAACATGAGCCGTGAGAGATGACTTCCAACCTTTCCTCTTCCCTATATCTTTTAGAAAGGGCGTTGGCCACCGCATTCTCTTGACCCTTTTTATATTCAATGGTGTAGTTCAGCCCCTATAATTCATATAACCATTTTATTGCTTTAGAGAGACTTGCTTCTGTTTTAGTAGATATTTAAGGGAAGATGATCTATTTTGATGATGAAATGCTGGCCAAGCACATATTGGCGCTAGTAAGTTATAGCAAACACAATAGTTAAGAGTTCCTTCTTATAGGCAAATAAGTGTTTTTTATAGGCTAAGATTTTTACTAAGATAAGTAATAGGGTGACCCAGCTAGGATAGAATTGCACTTATCCCTTTTTCAAAAGCATCAATCTCAATTGTAAATGGAAAAAAAAGTTAAGTAAAGCCAAGAACAGTATTAAGACCACGACTTGCTTTAGGACCTCAAAAGCAATGGCAGCCCCTTGATTCCATTCAAATTTCTGGTGCTTTTTGAGGAAGTCTATTAGTGGTCTGCTAATGCTTCCATAATTCCCTATAAATCTTTTATAGTAACCTATTAAGCCTAAAAACCCTCTCAAGGATTTAATATAGTGTGGAGTTGGCCAAAACAACATTGGCTTCAATCTTCTATAAGTTAACTTCAACACCATGTACTGAAATGATGTGTCCTAAGTAACCAATTATGGTGGCAGCATATATGCACTTAGATTTTTTTACAAAGAGGGTGTGGTCTTGTAAGACTTGTAATGTAGCCTACAGATGCTTTATGTGGTTCACCCAATTCTTCCTAAACACCAAAATGCCATCAAAAAATACTAGGATGAACCTTCTTAAGTAAAGGTTTAAAAATGGAGTTCATTAAGCCCTAAAATGTAGTTGAGGTGTTGATGAGATCGAAAGGCATTACCAAGAACTCATATAATCTTTCATGAGTTTTAAATGTTGTTTTATGTATGTCACTAGGCCTCATAAGGATTTGATGGTATCCTGCTTGCAAATCTAACTTGGAGAAGAAGGATGCCCTATGTAGCTTATCTAGTAATTCTTCATAATTGGAATAGTAAACTTGTTTTTAATGGTTTGGTAATTTAGCTTCAGGTAGTCTACATAAAACCTTTAGGATCTATCTTTCTTTTTAACTAAGACCATTTAAGAAGCAAAGGAACTTATACTCGACCTGATGACTCCTTACTAATCATATCTTAGACTAACTTTTTCATGGCATTTTTCTATAAAAGACTATATTTATATAGACAAAGGCTGATAGGTTAGTCATCTTTGAGGATGATGGAGTGAGGATGGCGAATCCTTTCTCTCTTAGGCATCTATTGTGAATAAAGCCTTTACCGGAGGGTTAATCCTTTCTCTCTTGCCAGCTTAGCCGAACTACTTGAACCCGAGTCATTGGATTCCTTAAGCCATGTCCATACTCAAAGAGCTAAATCGGATGGTGACTAGATTCATTCCGTAATGTGTCAACCCGGTGATGCTCCCTTACATACGGGCCATCATTTCAGGCGCACGCAGCGGGGCGATCCTAGAGCCACATCAGGTCCCTAGTTAACGATTTTACGTATGGCCTCTCGACCATACAACCGATCATTGCGGCCCTATTGGGGTAAGAGTCTCTACTTCGCTCATACTGATCATAAAGCGAAAACCCCCAATCAGAAGGAGTCAATATCGCCAGTATAGGCGTCTTAACAGAATCGCTACCCATTCAAGGAGTAATTTATAATTAGGAATAGGGGTTGACCAAAACTAAACCGGGTCATGGAAGGAACTCTGCCTTCTTTCATGCAAAGGTCTTTTTATGGCTACTGGGCACACAGGGCCACTCATGGAAGCCAAAACCTTCCCCCTTCAGTTTAGCTCAGTACAACCTTCCATCGTTTTCTACTAGAGGCATAACTATTCTCATTTCTAATTTACTGTTCAAAGGATCTTTAATCCTCAGTCCAGTATTGACACAGCAGAGGATTAATTCAACATATATGGAGGATAAGTTGAAATACTACACTTAATCTTTGACAAGAGGTTTAGCAAGTCATACCTTTTATCTATAAATTAAACTTCTTTATTGATGAATACGGAAGAGTACAATAGAAAGTGCTCGAAATTCTTAGATGAATTCAGAGATATATGGTTGCTTAAAAGACTTGTTTCTAGGACTTCGTGTGTAAGTTTTTGTGTGTTTACAAGTGAGGATTACAAGGTTTTATATAGGCAAGAGGCATTCCTCTGCCACGCCAATACAATAATTGAGTCACTATTCCTAGATTCCTCATGGATAGGATGAGGTTGCTTTGTGTCACTTCTTCTTTTTGTTGTCAGTCATCGGTAGCTTTGAGTCACTTCCTTCCTTTTCTTCTTTGTCTTTTTCTTGAGTCATTTCTTGCTTTTTCTTTTTTTTTTTTCTGCTTTAGTCACGTCCTTCTATTTGGATTTATCATTTTCTTCTTTTGTTTTTTGTCGCATCAATACTTTGGCGCTTCTTCATATTTTAAGGATGTTGATGCTTGTTGAGGGATTACTTTGATCTTCTGCCGTTCTTTCTTTGTCTTTATAGTAGATGCATACGTGGAAAGGATATTCGGATAACTGTGGGCATATTCTTCTCTTTGTGTCTTCAGTGTTATCCATTTGATTTGCTTTAATTTTTTCATAGAATGCTGTGAATAATCGATGCTTTTTACTCGTTCTTCCTACTGAGTAAATATATGTGTTTTGACCTGTGAAGTACGTCCATTGGACTTCCTCACTGGATAAAGTTCTGTTCATTTCTGAAAAAATAGTTTCAAATTCTTGGGCTCTAATCTTTGAAATAAGAAGGTAGAATTCTTCTTGATCAATAAAAGATTTTTCGGATTCTTCGAATTTGAAGGGTTTCTTTGTTGTTTCGAATTTAATAAGATTAATCGAAGAATAAAACTTTTCTGGGGTTATTTTTGCTACTGTGGAATAACATCTCATATACATGGTGTACTGAGTGATGATATTGTGATAGTGTTTGGCTGCTTCTTGGACAGATTTTGGTAACAGAGATAATTCTGAGAGTTCTTTCGAGGGATATATACAGTGAACTAATTCGTAACTAAATAAAGTATGAACTAATTGTGGGTTAGTGCCAGGATTAATGACAGCTTTGTTAATAGAATAATGGGAGATGTATTTGCTGGTTGGAGTAGATATTAGACACTGGTTAAGTTTGTGAATAATGATCTGAAAATACTCAAACTGTTCATAGAGTTTTCTCTGGACTAGATTTAAGGGGTTTGAGGTTGAGGTTGTGGATTGGATTGAGCCTGTTCTTGGGCTTGTTTAGTTTTTTGTTCTAGGATGGCTACAAATGATGGCGTAGATGGGATATGTATTAATGGACTTTGAGGTGTTGATAGAGGAGTTGGAGTAGAGGAAATACTCATTACTTGTTTTTCTATTTGGATTAATCATTTTTCTAACTCACCAACATGGGAACTGAAGTTACCCATAGCTTGAGTGAGATAATTCACAGTGCTACTGATACTATTTGATTGATTAGTTGTTTGAAATGACAAAATACTGATATTTAATTCGATAGCATTTATTCGTGCAATAATGCGAGGATAAGAGTTTTCCTCTTCTTGTTGCGGATTACTTATAGCTTTACTTGGTTGAGATGACTGCTCCATCTCTGCTTAAGAAATCAGCAATCAATAATTTAATAAGATAATTTAATAGAATAATTCTAACTAATTTGTATAATATTACCCTTTTCATTTTTTAATCGCTTTCCTTTTGATTTTTATTTTCTAATTTGAGAAATTTTTTCATCTAATTTGGTTTTTCTCATTTTTATTTTATTTTGGGTTTTGAACCATTTCCTCTTTCTTTTATTTCTTTTGTGGTTATATTTTGTTTGTTGATAATGAAATTCACAATACTTACTGAGAGGAAATAAAGATTTTAATGGACATCTCTAAGAATATAATTTTTTCTTGTTATTTGAGGTTCGTGAACATCTATATTCATTTCCTGATACTAGGTCTTTAGTATTAAATTCAGCTTCTTTATATTGTTCAGTTAAAGCTCTTGGATTATTAGGTTTATGTAGTTCAGTCTCTTCTTTTTTATTTTTTACTTCTAATTCTAATTCTTTATTTTTGTTTATATCGCTTAATTCGCTTAATTCTTCTATATTGTCCAATTCTAATTCTTCCCATATTTTTTGAAATTCTTCAAAATCTATTTGGTCAAATTCTTCAAGTTCCCTAATTTCTGTGGGATTGTCTTTATCTACTTCTTGTATCATATTAATCTCATTTTCTTCAGAGATATACTTACTTTCTTCACTAGACGTTGATTCTATGTCCGAATTATCATCTTCTGATTCTAGAATTACTCTTTCCAACTTACAAATTTCAATGTCAGAATAGTCAAATTCTTCATCCATATATCTATTTGTTTCACTAGGTTCTAAGTTATATTCTTCGGCTAATTCTATAAGATTCATCATTTTTTTATTTCTTGGCTTTTTACAATTTGTTACTATATGTCCTAATTCTCCACAATTATAACACTGGCATTTAGTTGGATATTTATTATAATTGATCTTTCTTTGACCTTTCTTATAGTAATTTCCTGGCATAAAGGGTTTTCTAAATTTTGATTTCTCTTGGAGTTTTGATTTTGAATATTTTCTAAATCTATATTCATAACGTTTATAGGGTTTCTTCTGATATTTTCTTATTGGATGTTTTTGTTTAGGTGTACATCCCCATTTATGAGGGGTTTTGAAATTACTACATTGAAGGATTAATTTATTTGTTTTATAATATTTATGATTTCTCCAAGCTTTCTTACACTTATTGGATAAATATTCCCTAAGGAAATCTTTTATTCGTCCCATGGTATCTACATAGGACATTAAATCTATTCTGTCATTAAATGTTCTTCTGTATTCTGTTATAATTGAATCTGATAATAATTTTGGTAATTTGTAATAGAATAAATCTAAGTAAAATCTTTTTTGTTCATAATTATTTAATCTAGCTTCATAATAATACTTTTGATATTCACAGATGTACTGATTTAAGATTTTTTGTTCTAGGGTACAAATTTTAATTTGATGTAATTTATTTATAGCTCTATCTATTTTTGTTTTTTCATTGGTTCCTACACTTCTTCCTAAAAATTCATTTCTTAAGACTTATTCGTATTTTCTTAATACTAAGGCATAAAATTCTTTGTTTGTTGTATAATCTGATACTTGTCTTACTTGTTGTCTAAATTCTTCTGTTAAACTTTTCTACCATTCTAGTACAATACCTGTAAAACTAGCTTCGATTATTAAAATAGCTGATTGTGTACTTGGTGTCCGATTTATTAAGGCTATTAATTGGGATTTATTCCATTCTTCTAATCTTTTTTCTCGATCTAAATTACATTCTATATTTAACCATATTCCTGAATTTGGGATTGGTTTTGTTTCATATTGCTCTAATGGAGAAAGTATAAATTTATTGTCCTTAGATGGGGTATATATAGTTTCAAACATAAAATTCATTACTCATATCTTTCATTGGTTCTTTATGTTTTAATTCTTGCTATTCAATTTTGGTTTATCTATTAATACTAGTTCCTTCATCTTTTCTTTGGTACCTAGGGTCAAATAAATTTGGTGGATTAAAAGATTGATTTTGTGGTTCCTCAATCTTTGCAGTTTGCATGTTTACTTCGTAAGTGTCCTATAGGTTTAAATAACATAACTCATTCTTTAGGGAATCTAGATTGACTTCTTCTTGACTCATTCTTTTCTCAATTTCTTCTTGTTCTAATTCATCTAATATCTTCATCATATTAATTTGTTTTATTTGTGGTTTTTCTATTCTTGGTAGATAAGGTAGGAATTCTATTGCATCATAATCTATCCTATCTAATCTTCGCATAAATGCTAATCTTTCTCTATCTAATTTTTGACATTCTTCCAGTGATATATATTCTGAAATGGGCATTTCTTGATTTGTTCTTGTTTGTGTTTTTTGAATTTCTTCATATATAGTCCATAAATTATTATTCATAATTTTTTGTCCGTGTTTTAGCTCTTCAACTATTACTCTTGTTTCATATACTTGTTCATTCATAGGCTTATTTTTTATCTGTGGTTTAGTTATTTCCTCATTTTTTCTTGATTATATAATCTTATCATATTGACTTCTGGTTGTTATATAATTGGTTTTACATTATTTCTTATTCCTAGTACCTGATTGATCTTATCAATCTTTTGGTTGATTAAATGTACTTCGTTTCCTATATTTTGGACTTCATTCTTTATATTTTGGATTTCTTCTAGTATGTCTTATAATTCTAGGGTTTCTAGTCTCAGTTCTTGTATTTCTGTTCCTAATTCTTTTACTTCTTCTTTTATTTTATATACTTTTTGTTCTAAGGGTTTGGCTAACTCAGTTAATCTATATATTCTCTTATGTTCTAATTCTTTTTCTAATATTTCTCTTATTTCTTCGGATAGATCTCTTAAAGTATGGCTAAAAGATATATTGGGATCAACTACATAGCCTAATTATTTAAGCAAAAACATATTGGTCCAATTAATTAAATTCCATGTATTATCAGCCTCACCTCCTAACATAAAAGGTGCAGTGATTAATGTTTCATTTGGGATAGGAATAAAGCTACTACTTGGCAAACTATTCTGATTTATTTTATAGATTCGAGGTTCAATTTGTTTTAATAAAGCCATATAATGGAAGACTATAAACAAGCAGATATAATGAAAGGCTTATAAAAAGGAATGGATAGGCAGTTCAGAAGACAACAGATAAACAGAGTATAGGTGAATAGAATACTATGACTTGAGTTAAAATTTCAGAGATTAAGTTTCATATTTCCTTCTTATCATCCATCTATGATGCTCTGATACCATAACTACGACAGCCTAGAATGAGCGAGATTAGCTACCCATTCAAGGAGTAATTTAGAATTAGGAATAGGGGTTGACCGAAACTAATCGGGTCATGGAAGGAACTCTTCCCTCTTTCATGCATAGGTCTTTTCTATGGCTATTGAGCACACAGGGCCACTTATGGAAGCCAAGACCTTCCCCCTTCAGTTTATCTCAGTACAACCTTTCATCGTTTTCTACCGGAGGCGTAACTATTCCCATTTCTAATTTACTGTTCAAAGGATCTTTAATCCTTATTCCAGTATTGACACAACGGAGGATCAATTCAACATATATGGAGGATAAGTTGAAATACTACACTTAATCTCTGACAAGAGATTTAGCAAGTCATACCTTTTATCTGCAAATTAAACTTCTTTATTGATGAATACGGAAGAGTACAATGGAGAGTGCTCGGAATTCTCAGATGAATTCAAAGATATATGGTTGCTTAAAAGACTTGCTTCTAAGACTTCGTGTGTAAGTTTTTGTGTGTTTACTATTAGAAAACGAAATCCAATTTATCCCTAATCAAAAAGCTATTGATATTGAAGCCACAAAATCATTAAGAAATATTGAAAGACAAAAAACCATTGAAGAAAGAATACTCGAAAATTATAGTGAAAACCCTTTAATCCACTGGGAAAAATCAAAACCATATGCCAGAATAGAATTACTTGATTACAGTAAAGAAATCTGTAATAAACCATATCCATGGACACCAAAAGATAAACAAGAATTTATTATGCATCTAAGTGAAATGAAAAAATATAATCTAATTAGGAAAAGTAGATCAAATTATTGTTCACCAGCCATGATTGTCATGAGCGATGCCGAAATAAGAAGAAATAAATCTAGAATGGTTATTAATTATAGAAAACTAAATGAATTAGCTGTTAGAAATTGTTATCCAATTCCAAAGATTGAACTTTTATTTAATCTAATAAGAGGAAAATAAATCTTCAGTAAATTTGATTGTAAATCAGGATTTTTCAAATAAAATTAGAAGAACCAAGTAAGAAATATACGGCCTTTCTAACCTCTGAAAGATTATATGAATAGCATGTATTGCCAATGGGATTCCATAATAGTCTAAGTATATTTCAAGAACACATACAAAAACTTTTAACACCCATTAAGGATTTTGCTATAATATACATAGATGATATTTTAATATTTTTAGAAAATAAGGAACAACATGAAAAACATTTAGATTAATTTATGAAGATAGTTGAAGAAAAAAGAATTAATATTTCACCTAAAAAAAGTAAAATTAAGAAAGGAAAGAATAACCTTTTTAGGGCATTATATCAATTCAAATGGAATAGAACTACAAGAACATATTAGTCAAAAAGTAAAGGACTTTACCAAAATTAAAAATAAAAAAGAATTACAATCATTTTTAGGACTAGTAAACTAAGCTAAAAATTTTATTCCCCATCTATTAAAATATACTGCTCAACTTACTAAATTAGCTGGAAAAAAATCTCATTGGCAATAGAATGAAGAAACTGAGCACCTTATTCAAAAAATTAAAAATTTATGTAGTAATTTACCAAAACTAACAATCCCAACCCAAAAAAACATAAAATGGATTATTTACACTGACGCATCAGAAAATTATTGGGACACTGCCCTTTATCATGAAAATAATAAAGAACAAGAGATCATTACCAAATATACTAGTGAAAAATTTAATGAAAACCAAACTACGTACCACTCTACTTGGAAAGAATTTTTAGCAATAGTAAAAGCTGTAGAAAAATTCGAGTTATTCATTGTTAATAGTCATTTCATTATTTGAACCGATAATACTCAAGTAAAATTTTGGTTAGCAAGAGGATTAAGGACTGTCAAATAAAATGTTATATAAATGGCAAGCCGATTTATCTTATTATGATTATTCTGTTGAATATGTAAAAGGGAAAAATAACTTGATTGCTGATTTCTTGAGCAGAGATGGAGCAGTCATCTCAAACAAGTAAAGCTACAAGTAATCCGCAACAAGAAGAGGAAAACTCTTATCCTCACATTATTGCACGAATAAATGCTATCGAATTAAATATCGGTATTTTGTCATCTCAGACAACTAATCAATCAAATAGTATCAGTAACACTGTGAATTATCTCACTCAAGCTATGGGTAACTTCAGTTCCCATATTGATGAATTAGAAAAATGATTAATCCAAATAGAAAAATAAGTAATGAGTATTTCCCCTACTCTAACTCCTCCATCAACACTTCAAAGTCCATCAACATATATCCCATCTACTCCATCATTTGTAGCCATCCTAAAATAGGAAACCAAACAAGCCCAAAAATAGGCTCAATCCAATCCACAAATAGCGTCATCCTCAACCTCAAACCCCTTAAATCCAGTCCAAAGAAAACTCTATGAACAGTTTGAGTATTTTTCAGATGATTATTCACAAACGTAACCAGTGTCTAATATCCACTCCAACTAGCAAATACATCTTCCATTATTCTATTAACAAAGTTGTCACTAATCCTGGCACTAACCCACAATTAGTTCATACTTTATTTAGTTACGGATTAGTTCACTGTATATATCCTTCAAAAAAATTATCTCTGTTACCAAAATCCGTCCAAGAAGTAGCCAAACACTATCACAATATCATCACCCAATACACCATGTATATGAGATGTTATTCCACAGTAGCAGAAATAACCCCAAAAAATTTTTATCCTCCGATTAATCTTATTAAATTCAGAACAACAAAGAAACCCTTCGAATTCGAAGAATCCAAAAAATCTTCTATTGATCAAGAAGAATTTCGCCTTCTTATTTCAAATATTAGAGCCCAAGAATTTGAAACTATATTTTCAAAAATGAACAGAACTTTATCCAATGAGGAAGTCCAATGGACGTACTTCACAGGTCAAAACACAAGTATTTACTCAGTAGGAAGAACGAGTAAAAAGCATCGATTATTCACGGCATTCTATGAAAAAATTAAAGCAAATCAAATGGATAACACCGAAGACACAAAGAGAAGAATATGCCAACAGTTATCCGAATATCCTTTCCACGTATGCATCTATTGTAAAAATAAATAAAGAACGGCAGAAGATCAAAGTAATCCCTCGACAAGCATCAACATCCTTGAAATATGAAGAAGTGCCAAAGTATTGACGCGACAAAAAACAAAAGAAGAAAATGACAAATCCAAACAGAAGGACGTGGCTAAAGCAGAGAAAAAAAAGAAAAGAAAAAGCAAGAAATGACTTAAGAAAAAGACAAAGAAGAAAAGGAAGGAAGTGACTCAAAGCTACCGACAACTGACAACAAAAAGAAGAAGTGGCACAAAGCAACCTCATCCTATCCACAAGGAATCTAAGAATAGTAACTCAATTATTGTATTGGCGCGGCAGAGGAATGCCTCTTGCCTATATAAAGCCCTATAATCCTCACTTGTAAACACACAAAAACTTACACACGAAGTCTTAGAAGTAAGTCTTTCAAGCAACCATATATCTCTGAATTCATCTGAGAATTCCGAACACTCTCCATTGTACTCTTCCGTATTCATCAATAAAGAAGTTTAATTTGCAGATAAAAGGTATGACTTGCTAAACCTCTTGTCAGAGATTAAGTGTAGTATTTTAACTTATCCTCCATATATGTTGAATTGATCCTCCGCTGTGTCAATACTGGAATGAGGATTAGAGATCCTTTGAACAGTAAATTACAAATGGGAATAGTTACGCCTCCGGTAGAAAACGATGGAAGGCTGTGCTAAGCTAAACTGAAGGGGGAAGGTCTTGGCTTCCATGAGTGGCCCTGTGTGCCCAGTAGCCATAAAAAAGACCTCTGCAGGAAAGAGGGTAGAGTTACTTCCATGACCAGGTTTAGTTTCGGTCAACTTCTATTCCTAATTCTAAATTACTCCTTGAATGGGTAGCTAATCTCGCTCATTCCAGGCTGTCGTAGTTATGGCAAGGAGAAGGTGAATTTTTGGTTCCTAGAAGACATATGCAAAATCATATAGTATCTGTTCTATGATGATCTTATAATTGCAAATCTAGTTACTGATTCATGGAGTGCTCAGTTACCAGCAATAGGAAAGATGCACCCTTTAACAACATTTGGCTATGGATGGATTCATCAGAAATTAGATCATAGATTTGTTGTTCCCCATGTAATTCAAATTGTTTTCCATTCAACTGAAAATCCATCACTTTAGCCTTTAAGTCAATCATAAACCTTCCCAAGGTTGATGGCCATTAGCTACCCAACACTAAATCATAATCCTCAATCTTCACAACAAGAAAATTTGCATAAAATATTTTCCCTTGCATCTTCCATAGTAGCTGCACACATTTTGTATGCACATGGATTTCCTAACCGTTAGCTATAGCTACTTTGACACCACTTGTATATTAAGTCTTTAATTTAAGTTTCTTCACCAGTTGCAAGCTGAGGAAGTTGTGGGTACTTCCTATATCTATAAGTAACAGTACCAAATGTTTCTTGATAAACCCTTGCACATTCATAGTGGAGTATTCCTCTCTTCCTTCAATAGCATTTAAAGAAGGCATCAGTGATGCTTCTGAGTCAGCGACACAATCGTGAGAAGAGTCTTCTTCCTCCCCATTTATTTCTTGAGCTACTGTCATAAAGAGTTGAAAATTCTTACATTTATGTTATTAGGAATACTTATCTAGACACTAATAATACAAGCCCATTTTTCTCTTCTCATCTATTTCCCTATTTGTCAGCTATTTAATTTGCTGGTGTTGGTCATTATGGGTCTTAATGGTCGTGGCTAGGGTTTAGGTAAGGGAAGGAATATTTTGTAACCATGCAAAATACATTACATTAGTCATAGAATATGATCTGAACATTCTCATGGGGGCTTGGATTTCAAGTTTTAATCCACCCAAGAAACAGCTGATCGCCACTGCCTTAGTGTCTAGATAAGGCAGCAACTCCTCAAACTCTTCTTGATATTCCAATACTGAACTTTCTTGTTTTAACTACTTTAATTCTACCATCGGGTCTAATTTTAGTATATCATCGAATCTTTTTGCCATCCCTTCCATGTACTCCCCCCTACTTCACTTCTCCTCATTTCTTTCCACGCAATAATGCATGATGACACTGCAGAGCTTTGCTTTGCCTTCCAAGTGAATGTTGATAAATTTGATCCTTTGGTCTAGTGGAATGTCATCTACTTCAAAGAACCCTTAAAGTCAGTACCATCAAATCTAAGGAACTCTATCTAAGTGTTCTTTGGGGGGAAAACATAATTAGTTCCTTGCATTACCATAAAAGAGCCAAACTGAGGATATGCAGGAGGTATTCTACTTCCTTTTATGCCTACAGTTGGTAGGGAGTCTGACAAAATTTGACTTCCTAGTCTGTTCACATTAGTCTCGGACCCACCCAGAATTTCAGGTGAGTTCGCAGTGCCTTGCCCATTCGAAACTTCCACGCTACTCAAATTCAATTTTCATGCCTTCAAGACTTCATCCAACATCGCACCCATCTGTAATGACTTCAAAGCGAAATCCATGATGATTGACTTGAGACGAGACAATGTGTTACTTTGTTGTACAACTGAACTACAGAGGCTCGAGACGTCCCTTTTCATCTCTTCAACCTTATGACGAGATTATATGATCTCTAATTCTAACTCTTTAATGCGATTAGTGCTTTGCATCTCCTTTGCCATCTTCCCTCAAGCTCAAAACAGCTTTGATACCAATTTGGTATGAGACTCCAAGCAAGAGTAAAATGACAGGTAGTTTATTCACACAAAAAATATCTATTCACATCACCCCTCCCTTTTGAACACCTCTAGGTACTTATACCTAAGTAGCCTGGAGGGATATGAAAATGATTCAATTATAATGGTTTATAACTAATTCCTTATAGCGGGTTTGTACAATACCATTATCTGTTATTTACTAATGACATGTAACATAGTATATCATAGCTAAGAGGATATTACACAACTAAGTTCGCTTGAGACTAGAATTTTCTCTAGTGAAGAAAAGAAAACCTTGAAAAAAAAGAAAAGAAGTTCAATGAGAATAAAATAACTATAATTAACAACTTGATCCTCACAATGACAAAGTAGTCATAAACTACACTTACCCTAGCAGATTTTTTGAATGAAATTTTAAAAATGTGACAAACTCTCAAAGTAATGTAAGAAGGGCTAGTTCATCAAAAAGATAAAAATACTGACCTAGTGCCCACGCTAGTTCCCTTAAAATACAAAAGGACATGGTGTTGTTGGTTTTAGAATAAGCACAACTTGGGAAGTAGACGGAGTATGGCACAATCACATGTTTAAGTAATGAAACTTTGGTGTGTTGAATCCTATCAGGTGAGCTACAATTGGAAGATATTTTGTCAAGCTTGCACCAAGTTAGGGCAATCTCATCTTTAACATGCCACATTGCAGTTGGTTCTGCGAAAGAATGCTTCAATATTAATATAACCTGAATATTCAAAGACTGCATTATAATCTGGTAGCAGCATGCATTGAAATCTGTCTTGTTTTGTAATTTAAGATTTATTACTATTTACGATTCTCTTATTCTCCTGAACATCACCATGAACATCTATCCCTAAACCTCAAGACGTGTAGGCACTTAGGTATCCAAAGCAACAAGACAAGTTTGAGATAATTTAGGTGTGAATTCTGTTCTTTTTCTTCTAAATTAAATACTGCACAAACAGTACTATGCAAGAAGAGGTCATGCTTAACAGGCAGGGGACTTAGAGACTATATTCGCATTATGTTACAAATCCTTATTAACAGCCCAGTAATCATGCCTGTTTTTCAGCTCATATATTTTCCATTCAATTTGTAGTTATAGTACCATATTAAAGAAAGCATGAGCACAGTTTTCTAGTCAAAGAAAGTAGCCACGTACATTCAAAGCCAACTGTATAAGAATATCAATTTTCAAATTGAAGAGTACAATGAACCCAATTCCTGTTCAGGCCGTTTACCAACACTAGTGTAAACTGATCAAAGAGTTCAGGTATGATTGAAGTCCTAAATATGTAGTTAGAAAATATTATAAAATGAACTTGAGAATTATCATCCAAAGAAAAGTCTTAGATACCCAAGAAAAAATTGTATTAGTTCCTTCCTTGATTATTGAAGTTAGAAATCATGAATGCATCTTTTAAAAGGCCAAGTAGGAAGGGGGAAAAAGTGGAAAAAAGGCACACTAATTACAAAATACAGAGAAAATATATGATAAAAAGTTTGAACCCCGTATATTATAGCTACAAATTAATACTATAATGTACTAACTTTGAAACAACCCACTCTTCCTGAACTCTTTCTTTTCAATAAATATTCATCACATGAAGCAAATTTTAATAGTAAAGGAAGAAAAATTAATTTGAGAAAGAAAATATTTTGGTTCAATAGAACCAGAAAATTCTGGTTCTATTAGAAATAGAGTTTCTCTCTGCCAAACCCTTTACTTAAATATTCTTAGGACATCCAAATGCAAACACAAAAATGTCTGGCAAAATGAGCAAACACTTTGGAGTTTCGTGTGTTTTTGCCGAACCTAATTCGAGAACTGATTCCTTTGCTATCCGAAAGATCAAAGTCAGGACATATTAAAGGAGACATGTTTTTCTTGTTTGGTTTTCTACTTAATTTCCAACATGACATATTTATCTTCCCCATCTTCTATCAACAAACTTTTTCTAATTGATATCTTCTCCAATTTCTGCATTGAACTTAATTAATATATACAACAATTGCCCATATAACCTATATGAAATGAACATATTAGATGGGGATCAACATTCAACACTTTACACTGACAAAAAGGGAACCTTTCATCCAAACGCTAGCCTAATAGCCTATATTAATTGCATGTCAAAGGATAGATAAAACCTGTATTTGTAATGTTACTTATCATGTTCATAGATTTGTGTGGCCTTTCTAATTAAGCTTGAGCAATAATATAATTTTCTGAACAAATTAAGCTTGGGTAGAAATGTGTTAATAAGATCTGGGAATTATGACAAAGACATTGTTAAGTTAAACTACATATGGTTGAGGTATTCAACTAATTAAAATAATACCTCACTCAATATTCCCATCTCTTGTATTGGTCACAAAAACCTAGTTTCCCAAAAAAACGTAAAATGATGTTACTAACAAACTAAATTCAATAAAAGGGGAATGCACAACAGAGCAATGAGTCTTTTCTTCTTAACATTGTGTGGGAGGAAGCTGCATCAGACCATCAGTTTGGCGAGGTGAGTTATGATAGAGGTGGTGGGTGGCCTAATGCCACGAGGGGAAAAGATAGAGGATTAGAAAGTAACTGATCTGGTTCTTCTGAACCAAGGTACAGGGATGGTAGAGATCAAGAATATGCACAATTTCTTTTTCTTTTCTTTTCTTTTCCTTTTTGACCGCTCTATTCTATTCCCAAAATAAGAATATACTAAGTAATCAAAGAATAGAAAGCTTTTCCTCTTGTGTTATGTCCATAACAATAGATGCAACCAAGATTACAGAGATATCAAACCACAAATATGGGAAACAAATACAAGATTCATTCCTTCAGTAAAAGACTTGAAAGCCCCATTCATTAGTCACACACACCAAGACAAAAATTGATAAACCAAGCAAACGGAGGCAAAAAATTGTAAAACCTTTTTGGTTCACCCACCACAATCAGAGACGAAGATGACGCGAAATCGTGAATTAAGTAAGATACCACTCATAAAATGTGCTTCACCAATAGTTATTCTAAATGGCATGTAACAGTCCAACACCAAGTACATAAGAACGAATATGTCTCTGTTTACTACCAAGTTGACAGCAAGAAGCTCTTTTGTCCAAAATTCTCTGAACCAAGTTCCTTTAGTGGCTCACAGACTGAAAGAGAAACAGAGAGAAATGAATCAGGAATATTAAGAGAGGAATAAACAAAGACAAGAAGAAGAAGAAGAAAAAGAAGAAGAAGGCTAATTTAATTTAACAAACACATATACGCACGCAAAGACTGAATCACGAAGAAGAAGAACTCCACCCATTTTCTCCGGCCCATTTGAATGGCTTCGTTCATATGGTGAAACAGAGACTCACCCAAGAAGAAGCAATCTAAATTTATAGGGGATCTCTGTTCAATGTAGCCGTTTAAAATTTTCATTTTTTGAATTATGTAGCCGTTGATATTGGGTCGGAGCCACCAATTACATGCCATTTGAAGAGAACTTGGCACATTTGTTATTTAGGTTTATAGTTTCTGGGCAGGTAATTCAATTGATTAACCAGTTTTAAGAAAGAGTTAATTCAAAATTAATTTAAAAAAAAAAAGAAATTGAAGTGTAAAAACTACTTTAGCCACAACAATTTTAATTTTGAGTAATTGACTATGAAATAATTTATATCTTCTAGATTAGAAAAAAAAAAAGAATTAATTTTTTTTTGTTTTTATAATTTCATTCAATTTTTAATACTTAATTTTTGTAATTTAAAATTTTATAATTAACACCACTGTTAAATGCTCGATAGAAAAAGAAAGTTGAATTTGACTCTCATTTGGTCCCACCCATTTACACCTTTTCAGAAACTTCTACTTAGCAACCTTATAATTTTATTGAATTATATTGTTATACATAAAATGGGTTCACAATTTTACTTGTTATAGTGTTCAATATTTAATAGTAAAAACTATTAACATAAGATTTTTTTTAATGTCATTAACATAATATTTTCAATTATATAAAAAGAGATAAATTAAAATACACAAAAAATCTTCATTTGCATTGAGAAGAAAAAAAGCCAAAAAGACATCTTTTCAATAAAAGAAATATAAAAATAAAAAATAAAAAGTAAACTCAATGAATTGGTTCACCGGCATTTTTATCACTTCTTTTGTTAAATGAATTTAAGAATTAAACCAAACCGATAGAATAATAGGGCTTCCAATTTTTCTCTTTAACTCCTTACACTTCTTGTCAGAATGGTTGTAACTCATGCATTACTTCAAATATCTCCTCCCATATATATATATATATATATGGATCCCAAAAGACAAGATCTATGTTCTAAGGAATTTCTTAAGAGTTATGAGTGCTTGTATTTCTACTTTTGGCCACATATTGTTACTCATATCACTCTTCAAATCTTTTTGGATGTTTATCTCATCTTCTTCTTTGCTCTTAAGCTGATTGCCGCTGGTTAGGAGACTATAATGTTACAGCCCAGTAAAATCTGAATAAATGTGTGAGGTTTACATTATAAGAATTTTCATTGACTGCTACCTCCTCATCTCTTTTCATTCTTTCTATCTTTTCCATCATATATCAGCTAGTTGTTCGCGCATATGCTCTTGCTTTTCATCACTTTCATTACCAAATTTTCTTCTATAGTTGGATAGGCACAATTTAATGGATTTTTTTGGCTCAACTCAAAACCTTTTGTCATGTTGTTGTGATATAAGGAAAATGATGTGATATTGCTATAAGTCCTCTATATTTTTCGTAAAGCTGCTTCTTTATTTCATCAGGTGCAAATTCATTAAAGATTTTCTTTATTGCAGAAAGTTCAAAAGGAAAAAATATTATTACATATGGAAAAAGAATAGATCCAACAGAATCAAATCACTAGAAATTAAGATATTTCATAACTTATACTCTAAACCATGGGAAGCTTCCATCCAAAGGGGAGATGTTTTTCATTAATCCTGGGTAGAACCTATTTCAATATCATACTTACTCATGATAGGAGTAGCATGCAAAATGCAAGATTTGGTTACTGTCAGAGAAGAGCCAGAATCAAGATCGGTATCGGTTTGTGTTGTTTCGACTGGATGAGTAGGGTAACCTCCGTCCAATAGGTGCTGAAAAGGGTTTAAAGGCTCTGGGATATCTATTGAACCCTCTAGCATTTTCACCACAACACTCATTATGGGTCTTGATTCTGGCTTATATTGAACACACCAAAAAGCTATCTTGACCATCCTTTCTACTATCTCCTTGTCTTTCTCCTCTATTCCACAGTCTATTATCAACTCCCCTAGTTGTCCATGATCAAATTTTATCCAAACCCATCTTGGAAACCACTCTTGGCTCTCTGTAAGGTTAATATCAAAGTTCCTTCTCCTACCTATGATTTCAAATAATAACATTCCAAAGCTATAGACATCGCACTTGTGAGTTATAGGAAATGGCATCCAAAGTTCTGGTGCAGCATAACCAGGGGTCCCTCTTCCTCCTGTCATGGTAATATGAGTGTTTTCCCTATTACAAAGCTTTGCCAAACCAAAATCAGCAACTTTAGGACAGAAGTTATGGTCCAATAGGATGTTTCCTGGTTTTATGTCATAGTGGATGATTCTTTTTTGGCACTCATGATGCAGATATGAAATGCCTCTGGCTGTTCCAATCGCAATCTCATGAAGCTTTTCAAATCCTAAGGTCTTGTTTTCATGAAACAAAAGCTTGTCAAGCGAGCCATTGCCCATGTACTCATAAACTAGAGCCCTCATATGCTTTTCAATGCAAAATCCATAAAGGCGAACTAGATTTAAATGATGAACTCTTCCAATTGTACCTACTTCTGCCATGAACTGCTCCTCTACCCTTTTATCAGAGGTCCCATGCAAAACCTTCACAGCCACAATGGTTCCATCACTAAAATTTCCTTTATAGACTGCTCCAAAACCTCCTGCGCCCAACACGTTGGAGTAGTTATTAGTTGCAAGCATTAGGTGATGTGAGGTGAACCTGATTGGCTTCTCTCTTTCCATATCATTCAGAAACTTATCCATTGTGTATGTCAAAAACTGTGTGTCTGCATGAATTGGTCCCGCGGGTTTGCTACTTCGGCGAGCACATTTTTTATATACCATAACTACAACTAGTATTTTCATTGCAATCACAACTGCCATAGGTACAATGAATCAGTTAGAAATTTTGCAACCACCAAACCAAAAGAAAAAAAACTTATGCAAGCAGAAGTTAAAATAGGTTAAATTACTCTGCTGCTTTTTATAATTTTGCTCAATTTTCAGTTTAGTTTTTATAGTTTAAAGGCTTGTAATTGAATCATTATAGTTTTGAAAATTCTAAATTTAGTCCCTACTATTAAACCTCCATGAATATACTGTTAAATTTTATTAACATAAGTAACCATGTATCATTTTAACATTTTAAATATGTATGATTCTTACAGATTCAATCAAGTCACTTACATAGCTGACATCACATATTTATGAGTAGATTTCACTCCATATATAGGTTGATTATACTAGTAAAATTCAACAACACATAGACTAAAGTTGAATCATAAAAATCAAATTAAAAAAAAAATAAAATTATAAAATCCAACAGAATAATTCAACCTAAAAAAAAACAGAAATGGCAGCTCTAAATCTTACCCAGGCTGACCATGATGATCACTACTGCCTCCCCAGTTGGATCTCCTTGATCCGTGGTTGACATTGATGAAGAGATAAGGACCCAAAAATGATAGTGTGCACCAAGGGAGGGAAGGGGTGAATGCAATTAAAATACAAATTTTGATGAATATAAGTTGTCTACCTCTCCATCAGATCTGCAACTCCGATTCCTCTCTCTTTGTTTGAGTAAAAGATTGAGATTCACTTGCCCCTAAATATGAACTTCACCAAAATAAAAAGCCAATTAACTTCAAAACCAAAAATGGTAATATTGATGTCTAACCTACTTAAATTAAATTGATCTATTGGGATTCCGAACTTAAATTTCTCAAAAGTAAAATTTGGATTAACCCTTGATCAACTCTAGAATAAATCAAAGGATTATTTCAATCAGAAATCTTGGGAAGAAACCAACAAAAACCAAAGCAGAGACAGTTGTTGAAAAACACAAAACAAGAAGCAAATCACAGCTCTAAATCCTACCTATGAAGATGACAACTGCAACTCCCACCACAGCTGCTGACATACATATATAGAGCAGGAGATAAGAATTAAAAAATGATAGTAAGAAACAAAGTAGAGTGTGTATGTGCAAAATTTCATGAATGCAAAAGATGAAATATTTTAAATTGCAGCAGGTCATCGACTTGGATTCACAAGTCAAGGTCCGCTTAAACGCGTTTACTAAATCTGGTGCAGAATAAAGCCACGTATTAACCAATGGAGAAATTATCATCACTCCAGGTCCACATTGTCTTTGGACAGATTTGCTTAAGACTCATACACAAGCTTTTACCATGGACTGTAATAAATCCAATTAAACATAATTTAAACATAGCATAAGATAGCTCTGCCACCATGATAAGGCAACTATAATCCTTATTGATTCTTCAAATTTCTCAGCAAATTATACTTAGGAAACAACAGAGTACTGTTTTTTATGTAAGTTTTCTAGTATAGTTTTGTCGGAATCTTAATGTCCGTCAACATTTGTTTTTTTCACAAAATTTTTGCAACTTATTCTCAAATTCACTTGAATGAGATTTCAATTTTCCCATCTTTTTCTTTTAATATTTATTCTAAACACGTTGTCCATTGATTGCTAGAATATTTAATTCCTAGGATTGAATTGCCTGAACAAATATTTTCTTCTGATAAATTTATACATGGATCTGACAATTGTAACGTACAGAACCCAAGAGTTATAACCATTCACAATTAATTTAATCCTTTTGTTTATTAAAATGGAATGAATTTAACTAAGTTACTAACATATATAGTTTAATATAATCCTTCTGCGACTTTTAAATTGATATAACGGCCATGCCTAATGTATAGAAAAGTTGAAAATAGAGCAATATAATCATCAGATTGATGGACTTCTTCTAATATTTCTACCCATTAAGCCCCATCACTTTATCACATGATGGCAACAAAGTTTTTGGTTAGGTTATGTCATAACTCAGTGAAATTATATCAATTTAATAATTGAAATCGCCAGATTAATTGAAAAATAATTATTAGGAGATGAAATTAAAAGTCTCACTCTTTGAAAAACTAAAAAAAAAAATTCATAATTTTTTCAAAGATTGAAAAAAATAATTTATTCTTCGGCCTCGATTCTTCAATCGTTGACAATTTTTACAAGATCCTTAGAACTCAGAAGCCAGCTAAGTGAAAATTACGTAGTCCATATAATCACCCGTAGCCATTTAAAGGTTCAAGAATATTGTATTTCTATTATTTAAAAAAGAAAAGAATTTATAAGATTTCACAGACAAAATGAGAAGAGATCAAGAGGGGACCAGTTTTTCCTTGGCCGTGCTATCTGTTCAATATGTGTGTTTGGTTAAATGGTATATAAAAGGAAAAAAAAAAAGTAAACAGATAAAATAAAAAATAATTTTTGTATCTTTATTTTTAAAAAGATGATTGGATAATTAAAATGATAATGAATATAGTAGCGATGAAATAATTGAGGTGTTCCAAATGAACTGCACATGCGGGGAAATTGCTTCGATTCAGAGAAGCAGAGTCAGGAATGGGTGCAACTTCAAAAACGCGTCTGAATGCCGTAGTGTTGGGTCTGCTTTATCACTTCCTTTGTCTTTTGTGTCATCTCATTATATCGAGAAACTTACAAACCTCCGCTCAACTCGCATCTATTTGGTGTAAAGACCGGAGACCCCGCAGAGAAAGAGATGCATTGAATTTTACGCAAAAAAATTCTTTGCGTGTTGCTCAAGAAAAGTAACAAATTTAGACGATTCATATAGATTTATATAGTTTATATTGTAATAACTTTTTAATTTTAATTATTTATTTTTATCAATTAAGAAAAGCAAAATATGAGATTAAAATATTTTTTTTATTTTTCGTTAAAAAACAACTTTTCTTTTTGATACAATGGTTGCATTTCTTCAAATATCTCCTCTCATATATAAAGATAAAAGGGTCACATTCCAAAATGCAATGGCATGAGAAAGAAAATAAGATATTAATATTTTTAGAACACTTCTAAGATCAATTTAAATAGAATAGTCATAAAAAATTTTAATATTTTAAAAGATAAAATTCTAAAAATACATATTAAAAAACAATTTTTTTAAAAAATAAAGTCTATAAATTAGAGATAGATTTGAGAATTTATTAAACATAGAGTAGGTATTAAATACCCCAAAGCTACTATTCCTTAGAATGGTTGTCTAAGTTAATTGTACAAAATTCATTGATGCAGTTTTAATTTTATTTTAATTATTTTTATCAAACAAAAACACCCTAAAAAAAAGAAATTAACTAAAAAAATTTAAAATTTTTGAGATATTTGCATGGGAGGGTACTTCATGACAAACCATATGAATTGATTGAGATACAAAGAGCCTACCTAATGCATTTGAAATGTATGCTAGTGCCAAAACACTCACTTGACTATATTTAATTTGAAAAAAAGAAAATAAAAAATAAAAAGAAATGAGGTGAGTCTACCGTTCAATCAATGAATGCATAAATAACAAATAACGAGATACGTAAAAGGAAAAATAAGTACACTTGGCTCTTTTGCAATTAAGTAACATTAATAAAATAAAATGAAATATGTAATATTCAAAAATAAATAATTAATTAATTAAAGAAATAATTTCATTCAAGTAGTAACCAATTTTAGAAAATATAAATTTTAAATATTAACTAATAAAAAGAACTTAATTAAAAGAAAAAAATCAAAAAATTAAAAATATTTGCAAGGGAGGTACTCAATGACAAACTATATGAATTGATTGAGATATTTTCAACTTGACCTCTATTAGCTACATCATCATGGAGTCTAATACCATCAAGCAATTGACAAAGAGCCTACTTAATACATTTGGAAAGCATGTTAGTCCCAAAACACTCAATTGACTACCTGCTAATCTGCAACAAAAAAAAATGAGGTGAGTTTATTGCTAACTCCATGAATGCATAAATAACAAGGTACGCAAATGGAGAAATAAGCACACTTGAAACTTTCCCAATCAAGTAATGTCAATAAAATAAAATTCAACCCATAATATTCAAAAATAATTAATTAATTAAATAAAGAAATACTTCCATTCAAGTAGTGACCAATTTCAAATAAAAATAAATTTTAAATATAAACTAATAAAAAGAAATTAACTAAAAGAAAAAAAAATAAAATTTGAGATATTTGCACGGGAGGGTACTCTAGGACAAACTATATGAATTGAGATATTATGCATATGAAAAGACAATTTGGGTAACACTTAAACTCATAAGAGATTAGATTTATTGCAAGTGAAATATATACGAGTAAATGTAGAGCATATGAGGCACGTAAATAAATGTGTAATATACATCCAAGAGTAATAATCTTTTATGTTAGTCTTATAATGAGATTCCTAGTATAAAAATTTCCAAATGTTATGCCCAAGCATTCACGGCAAAGAATCCATCATGAAAAATTCAAGAGAAGTAAAAGATTTATGTTATTCATCTCATTATGTACAAATGGAAGATATAATCGGATCACCCATGGCTAACCTAAATCCTTAGAAGCCCAATTAAAAGTATATTTAACTAATTATATTAATTATTTGATTATTAAATTAATTTAATTAATTAAATCAAATTCAAAATTAGCCAGTTTAGTAGGAAAAGAGATAAATTGACAACAACAAAAAAACACATAATCAATAAAATAATAATATATTCTGTGAGTGTGTTTTGGTGAAAGGACTTTTTTGGGCTAAATAAAAGAATTCTTCTAAAAGACAATATAGTGAGAAGTTTTTCTCTACTTCCCTGAAATTATCCAATGCATCTGCTCTGGATACTGATTAGAGTGCAAATCATAACCAAAGTCAATTGGTGCAATTGAAGAGTTAAGAAATCATGTTACAGTTAAATGCCCCATCTAATCTCAAGTACATGCAATAATTCTGTAGCATGGTTTAATGAACTTTTTGGCTCAACTAAAAAAAATGTTGTCTTACATTTTCTTATGTACACTTCAACAGAATGAAAATTATTTTACGCTTTGCTGTAAACTTGTGACATATTGGGTAACCTCAGTCCTTGGTACTCAAATGTTTGAACATTTGTGCCTAAGGTACGTTTACAATATTTTGCATTGAAAGAAGCTTAACCCTTTTTCAAGAAATAAATCTTCTTGCATTGATATTGCTATATGTACAACATGCAAAAAAGCATCTCAACTTCAACTAAATTCAAGTCAAGCACCTAGAAGTAGAAACATTCCGTGATGAGGTAGATGAAGTGATATTGCTGTTTTAGCCTTATATATTTCTTGTAAAGCTACTTCTTTGTTTCCTTCAATATCGAATTCATCAAATTTTTCTATTAAAAACATTAAAATTTTACATATGGAAGAAGAAAAAATCCATCAAAATCAAATCACCAGAAAAATAAGATATTCCACAACTGATACTCTGAACCATGAGAAGCTTATGTCCAAAGGGAATATGTTTTCCATTAATCCATGCTAGAGGCTATTTCAATCTCATGCGTCCTCATGATAGGAGTAGCATGCAAAATGCTAGATCCAGTTACTGTTAAAAAAGAGCCAAAACCAAAATTGGTCGGTCTGCGTTGCTTGGACTGGATGACCAGGGTGACTTCCGTCCATCAAATATTGAAAAGTTCAAAGGTTTTACGAATTCCATTGAACCCTCCAACATTTTTACACAACATTCATTATGGGTCTTGATATCAAGCCTATACTAAACACACCAAAGAGTCATCCTAACCATTCTTTTTATAATCTCCTTCTGTTTCTCCTCTATCCCGCATCCTATTGTCAACTCCCTTAGTTCTCTGCAATCAAATCTTTTCCAAACCCACCTAGGAAACCATTCTTGACTTTCTGGAAGGTTAATGTCAAGGTTCCTTCTCCTGCCCGTGATTTCAAATAACAACATTCCAAAATTGTAGACATTACACTTGTAAGTTATAGGAAATGGCATCCAAAGCTCTGGTGCAGCATAACTAGGGGTCCCTCTTCCTCCTTTCATGGTCATATTAGTATTCTCCTTATTACAAAGCCTAGCCAAACCAAAATCAGCTTCTTTTAGGACAAAAGTTGTGGCCCATTAGGATGTTTCCTAGTTTTATGCCATAGTGGTTGATTCTTTGTTGACATTCTTTACGCAAGTAAGCAATCTCATGAAGCTTTTCAAATTCTAAGGTCTTGTTTTCATGAAACAGATACTTGTTAAGTAAGCCGTTACCCATGTACTCATAAACTAGCGCCCTCAATGCATTTCAATGCAAAATCCAAAGAGGCGGAGTAGATTAAAGTGATGAACTCTTCCAATTGTACCCACTTCTGCCACGAATCGTTCTTCTGTCAGAGCCGTAATGGTTCCATTACTAAAATTCCCTTTGTAGACTGCTCCAAAACCTCCTGAGCCCAACATGTTGGAGTAGTTGTTATTTGCAAGCATTAGGTGATACAAGGTGAACCTGATTGGCTTCTCTCCTTCCATATCATTCAGAAACTTATCCATGGTGCATGTCAAAAACTGTGTGTCCACATGAATTGGTTTCGCGGGTTTGCTACTTTCTACCAATCCATTTTCTACATACCATAATTATTATTAATATTGTCACTCAACCACAACTGCAATAGGTATAATGATTCAGATAGAAATTTTGCAACCACCGAGCCAACAAAAAATTCATGAGGAAGAAATTAAAATAGGTTAAATTATTCTATCAAATCTTATAATTTTATTTAATTTTTAATTTAATTCTTATAATTTACCTGGAGCTCTTTGGGCCAATGGTATCTTCTCTGGCTTAATGCCAGAGGGTCTGTGGGGTGGGAGGTTCAATCCCTCAATGCCCCTTCCCATCTCCCATATATCCCTTTAAACTCGTTGGACCCACTCCTTTATCATAAAAAAAAAATAGTTCTTATAATTTAAAAGTTTATAATTAAAGCATTATAATTTTAAAAATTTTTAATTTAATCTCTGCTATTAAACTTTCATAAACATGTCATTAAATTTTATCGTCGTAAATAATTATGTACTATTTGAATATTCTAAATATATATTATTCTTATCAATTCAATCAAATTACTTATATAAGTGATATGGCAAGTTAATATATATGATTAGATTTCATTCCATATATAAATTGATTATATCAGCAAAATTCAACTGCACAAAAAGAGAAGTCAAGTCATAAAAGCCAAATTAAAAATCCAGTGGAATGGTAAGAACCAAGAAAGTAATTTCACTTTTGAAAAGGAATGGCAGCTCTGAATCTTACCTACGCTGAGAGAATGACTATTGCCTCACCACTCGAATCTCCTTGACCCGTGGTTGACACCGATGAGGAGATGAGTATTGAAAAATGATAGTGTGGCGGCAAGCGAAGGAAGGGGGGGAAATGCAATGCAATTTCTATTCAAATTTCGATGCAGACGATAGATGGAATATATATGTGGTCTACCTCTCAAGTTTCAAACTGCAATGGAGAGTCTTCATTCTAGGGTCCTTGGATAGATTTGGTTGAAGATTCCTTTAACCATCATCTACCGTCTTCCTTGCACTTTGATAAATCCGCTTAAACGTGTCTTCTAACCATTACAAAATAATGAGCTGTGGTTACTCTGGATTTAGAGTAAGCCAGAAAGTGCAAATTATCACCAAATGATTTTACGTATATAAAAGCTATTCATACACTATTTGCAATGTTTCATGTATTGTTTTACTTAGTACTTTTTTTTTTCCCTATGAGACCCATTATTTTTTTTTTGTTTTTCTATCAGGCTCACAGTACAAAATTTGTTTTGAACTTCACGTGACTTGTCAAACTACAATTCTTTCACTGCAACTATTGCATGGCTTAGGTACTCCCTCCCTGTGTCCCTATATATCTTGACCCTATATATCTTGAGACACATATCCAATGTCTTATCAATTATAAAGCATTGCATGCTAAGTCACTTCATAGATAGATAAGGACGAAGTGTTTATGGCTCCATGTGAATCATCCAAGTCCTTCACATGGAGCTTCACTGCATGCCAAGATAAGGATCAAATAAGTTGGATGCACGCAAGGACAAGCCAAGAGAACAAGATAAGGTAAAAGAAAAGGATAAGTTTTTCATGTGAAGTAAAGACATTTTGTCATATTGTACAACTTTAGATGGATAATCATTCACGTACATATGTATTTTGTTTTCATATAAGGAATAAATTATCATATGAAATCAACGTTAATTAACTAAAATTATTTAAAAATATAAAAATATAATTATTTGTAATTTTGAAGAACCTTAACTATAATAATTAGTGATATGCACTAATTTATTTTAGTTTCGTTGTAAGTGAAATTAATATAAAATTATTTAAATTAATATAAAATTAGTTATTCAAGTTAATTGATCTGAAATTAACAAACATATGTTTTTAATTGCTCAAAAACACATTTTTGTTATAGTTTAAATTCATATAAATTGTACATGTGATTTAATTACTTCTAAACTAATAAACATATACAAAATGTATTTTATATGTATATATATATCCCATATATTAAGTTAAAATAATTAATTTTTGGGTATAATGTAACAATTTGTTTATCACTTGGATTACGTTATTTGAATCGCCTAGCGCTCTGCAACAAGGGAAAAATTATCCAAAGGAAATTAATAAATCTCTCTCCCTTCATATTCTCTTTCGTCGCGTCCAAACACGTAAAAAAAAACACTTTTTTCCCACTTTTCACCTCTCCCGTTTTCTCCCTATTTTTCTCTCCTCTATACTTTTCTCCTCTCCCATCCAAACATAGTGTTAAGCTTAAGCCTGCAGGAGGTCATGCTAGTTAGATTAGATATGCTGTCCTTTCTATCCCTAATTTATTGCTCTAAATAATAATATATTTTGACTTGAGTATCATTAGTTATTTCACTGTCAATTTTTATATTTATAATTTTTTAAAGAAGTCGCACTATTTCAAAGCCGTAAAACCATGTGATTTGTTTCAAGTTATATACATATATTCAATTTTTTTTTTCCGATGTTGCACAAATTTTCGTGCAACAAGCCAGTTCTAATTGTAATTAAAACCAAACCGAATCTACTACAAAGAAAGGGCTCCACTTGCATTTTAGGCTTTCAATATTGACAAATATATATATATATATATATGCATCTAATTAAATAATATATATAAATATAATTTGGTCAAATTTTTTTATTTGATAGATAGCTTTTTTAATTTATTATTTTTAAATATTTTGCTTTTTATTTATTAATGACAAATAAAATTTTAATATAATTTGAGAATTTTAAATTTTTAATATTAAATATTTTTAAATATTAATTATGAGTATTTTTATTTTTTTAAAAATATCTTAAGAAAGATGGAATTAATAATTTAATATTTAATATTTATTTGTTATATTATAGTTTTGACATATAAAATTTGAAATATATATTTAATTATTATTAACTTGACCATAATTTAACTATAATCAAACTAATAAATTATGAATTAGTATCACTATTAATTTAGTGGCCAATCTAATTTTAAAAATAAGGAATTTTCATATTGTTTGAAGTCACATGAATATGGAATGTGCAGAATCCAGAGTAAATCCTTTCATAAGTCCGCCTAAACGTGTATGCTAACTCTGGTTGAGTTAAAATTTTCAACAATTAGAAGACAATGAGATGTAGGGTTACTCTAGAAACAGAGCATCTGGATTAAGCGAGAAAGTGCAAATTAGTCTGCGCTTATAAACATAAACAAATGCATTAGATAATTCTGTCACCATGATAACATAATTTCTAGTTTTTAATTAGAGTAAATTATGCATACTTTCTTTCTTTCTTTTTTTGAGTTTTGCAAAAGTTATACAAGACTCCTTTAAAATAAAAAAATAAATTATACAAATCTCCTATGTATTTTGTTAAAATTATATAATTTTTTTTATTTTTCAAAATATACAAAAACCACTCTTAAAATACATAGTAAATTATATAGATTTTATTTTTATTTTTTTAAAAAAATATATTTTTGAAAATATATAAGAAGTCTATATAATTTTAGCAAAACTTTGTATAATTTATTTTTTATTTTAAAAAAAGTCTAAGTAATTTAACAAAACTCAAAGAAAACTTATATATTTTTAAAAGTAAAAAAAATGTATAATTCTAATAAAATTCAACGGTATATATAATTTATTTTTTAATTAAGTACAAGTACATCAACAGTCGTAACGTGCAGAACCCAACAGCATGACTTCATCTTTTAGATCAGATGTTAATTGCCCAATCATACACGGCTGCTGGAGTTCACTATTTTACTTGAGGTAATGTTCAATAATTAATAATGATCATTAGAAAAAAACTATCAATCATATGAAAAATTATAATAAAACACATATATACTATTCATTTGTATTATAAAAAACGATGAAAATGTGATTTTAGCATAAAAATTCCAAAAATTCATTTTGTTATCCTGTGAAATATTTGCTTTCATATGTTCAAATTGACGAAGGCAGCATCAGTGACGAAGCAACAATGGTGGAAGGAATATTGAGAGCTTCAAATTAGTGTCTGGTGCCACCTGCAGCTGGGGATGCTTTTTATTACCTCAATGAATACGTAGATCAAAAATTTTAACTAAGAAAATTTCATTTTGTCAACCTGTGAAATACAACTTCAAATACATAGATGTATATCAAATTATAGGCATAGACCTGGTTGAATGCCGCATGATTGCAGTTCATCAAAGTGTATCAAAGAAAACAGTAGTGTTTAATAACTGCCAATAATTAGTACAATAATATTTTGGGTCAATTAAATTTTCCTCCCTATAGTTTTATTTAATTTTTAACTTGGTACTCACACCTTAACTCTCTTCAATTGAGTCTTCATATTTCGAATCGCTTTCAATTTGGTCCAGAACGCTGCAGTAATTTTACGCATTTTATCTCCTTCACATTTAGTCCTTTTTAAGTTTTAACAAATTTTTAATTTAGTAATTGCACTTTATTTCTCTGTAATTGAGATTCTAAAATTTCCAACCATTGTCAATTCTGTCATAGCATGTTAGTATCTAGTTTAATATCATGAGAAAATGTCCATATGACTAATGATCCATTTAGGTAGCACTAAATGAACTCACTATATGACGAATAATCAAAGTGAAATCTTTTAGAATCTTTTTGAGTTTGGAAGAAATTATGAATCACCAAAAAAATTCACATAATTAAAGCACAATTTCACTTGATTACTAATTATCCAACAAAGCCACCTAACTCAAATTGTATCTAATTCAGCTAGTTAACTGAAACATTATTTTTTGTTATCACAAAAACAAAACTAAAATCAAACGACTTAATTGTATTATTTCTAAATCTTGAATGAGAGCATTGACTCAATCAAATATGAGAGGACCAAATTGAAACCTTTACAATCCTAAGGGGATCTAAGATCTATTTATGCCTAGATTAAACATTAACAATTGCTTTGGCAAAAAAAAAAGCATAAACAATTGCAATAGACAACTCTGCCCCCATGGTAAGGCAACTATAATAGTATAATCTTTTTGGTTTTCAATCAAGTACAAATACATCAACAGTTATAACGTACAGAACCCAAAAAACATGACACAAACTTGGATGATCAGATGCTGCTCATCAAGATCCCAGAGAGGGAGAAAAAAAAAAGTTTGACCTGGGGATACAACTTGATAATAAAATTACAGGATCCAACTGTCTGGAATAATTAGACTCGGCCGCTGGAGTTCGAAAAGAGCCGTTGATTTCAATCATGAGATCAATGGATGTTGGTCAAATAACTGTTTGACATATCAAATGTAGTTGTTCTAATCCACATGTAAGTATAAAGGAATAAACTCAAAACGAGTCTTGATACCTCACTTCTGATAAATCCTACGTGCCAATTCCAATAGCCCAGTTAAAGAAAATTTCTCAAACATTTCAAGGGTTACAAATATTGCAAATTAAAGACATTACCAGCCCAAGATATGTTAAACATTCTGTACTTTGCTTGATATTTCTTTCACTTTAATATCTCCTTGCTCCTGCATTAAAGTGAAAAACATAAATGCATTAATTACTTAGTGGAATCAAGTCCTTAAGCCAAATCATATTAATATTCAGGTTCTACCATACATTCATAATGATATGAAATTCGCATTTGACAGATGCATCAAAGTAGGATGCAGAACTCATAAGTGATATGGCCATGTAACAGTGTCTAAGCCCCTCACCCCCAAACCCTCAGTCCCCTCTACTTTTTCTTTCTTCAATAAAAGACAAACCCCTTCAGTTTGAGAAAGAACCTCTCCATCTTTTGTCGTTCTTAAATTTGAAAGTACCATAACAATTAAAAGCATTCGTTATTCCCTGTAATGATAATGGAATTCAAAACTAATCATGAACTCTACGACCACAGACTTCCAATAAAACCAAACTGCAGGGCATCCAAGTAAACCTCCATCTTTAGAAAATAATAATAATAATAATAATAATAATAGTGTTAGAGGAGGGACAAAACATACGAAAAAAGGAGTAAAAGCCATCCTTAAACAACTCCTAAATTCTATCCTTTAGACCCCCAAATGTTTTTCAACCCTCTTCTACAGCATGGCATCAGCATTTTCAGTAAAAAGAAAGCCAGAATGCCCCTTCTGTTACATGAAAGCTGGTACAACTCACTTGTTAAACCTTTCTCTCTCTTCTACGAGCGTGTAAATGCTATACTAGTAATATCCTTGCCCTATGGCACTCAACTCAACTACATATTGATCCAACAAGAGTTATATGCAAAGAAAAGCACAAATTCTAGAAGGAGAAGGAAACTTAAATTCCCATCAAGAAAAGAAGGGAGCTTATGGCATACAATTCTTATGCTACATTTGGCACAGGGAATAATTTTCGCCAAAATGAATATGAGAATGAGAATAAGAATGAACTTTGATGGAATGGAATATTGTAACCTATAATCATATTTGGCATGACATGGAAAGGAATGGGAATATTATTCCATTTTTATGTTTGGTTGGATGAAAACAATGTAAAAATGGAAAGGAAAGCTGAACAAATAACCATAATACCCCTAGTCAATGGAATGGAGTATTAAAACTCCAACCAAACATGCAGCATAAGGGAATCACATTGCCTTTCCTTTTCCATACCCCTCTTTTCCATCAAACCAAACACAACATTAGTCTGTTTCTATAGATTCCTGAAATGAGATTGCACAACTTCTCAAGATTTACCGCATGCAAATACTTAAGAATCTGGACACATGGCATACAACATATCAATCACATTTGATGTCAAAATTCCATTGAGAAACATAGAAAATAGAAGCCCTAATGAACAGCACTCATGTAGAAAAAGTACTTAATGAAATGATATTCGTTAAAAAGAACATATAGAAGTAAAATAGCCATATCAGCACATTTGTACAAACCAAAGGGAAGCACATCAAAACAAAGTAATGAAACCATATGAGAAATTAGAAGCCCTCAATGAACAGAACTTACGGAGGAAAAGTACTTAATGAAACAATATTTGTTAAAAAGAACATATACAGGTAAAACAGCCATATCAGCACTTTTGTATAAACCAAAGGGAAGCACATCAAAACAAAGTAATGAAAACATAAGAGAAATTAGAGGCCCCCAATGAACAGAACTCATGTAGAAAAGGTACTTAATGAAACAATGTTTGTTAAAAAGAACATATACAAGTAAAATAGCCATATCAGCTCATTTGTACAAACCAAGGGGAAGCACATCAAAACAAAGTAATGAAACCATAAGAGTATCCAAATTCCAAATGCATAAATGCTTTTTTTAACCTAGCTTTAATATACACTAAAATTGCAAAAATTAGCATCCAACTAATTGCTCACCACTCCCTTGCTCTCGTAATAACCATCAAGTGCCCATTGGTACTTTGACTGATCCAACCCAAACCACCGTGCCAAATGATCATCCAAACTTGAGTGTGCTGTACAAGGAGAGGCAATTGAGTTCAATTACCAAGAATAAACAAGAAACTTAAGCAAAAGCCTGAATAAAAGATTTATTGTCTTGTATTTTCTAAAATCATAATAACAAAGCTAATGCAAGTGAATAGAATTTACAAGTATCCAAAACACCAGAAATAGAGAGAGTACACCGCCACTACCTTAACCAGAATCCAGATTGAAACCATCCCTGATTTTGGCATAAGAACTTAGATCCGTTGTTTCCTTTTCAGGCATCAGGAAATATGCAGTGTTTCTAATAATTTTCCAATCAAATTTCCCACGCCAAATCCTTAATATACCCAATCTAGGGCTGCGTACATTTTCACCACTCCAGAAAAGACAGGACCCATGATTAAATCCATTACATCATCTTCTCAAAAAATGAAAGGGTACCTATAAAGTTACTATATTTCTTACTAAAACTCTTCAAACCCAGTTATTCAATAATTTGGAAAAACCACAGCACCAACTTAACAATCAGCTAATGTGTGACTTGTTTTATTGTCGGCTACTATAAGAACATTAGAAATATCCCAGGAAACTCGAACCCGAAAAGAAAAATAAATGCCTTCTGACTTAAAGAGCAAACAACACGTATTTTTCCTTTTCACAGACTAACAGGCATCCCAGCAACCAAAATTCAGATCCATTAGGTCCGAATTTCACGGCTGTGAACTTAGTCTATTATTATTATTTACTTCTACATCCTCCTAGAAACAAACGTTTATCATCAAATAACATTACTCCAGTATCTGTCTCTGTCAAGAAAAATAAGAATCAAAGGCGAAACAAATCTACATCTCAAGTGTCAGATTTTCAACATTTTAAATGGATTAACCGACTTAGACAGGTTTTACTTGATTATCTGCTTTTTCCCCCGTTTATGAGCTTCTTTTTTTTTCTCAACAATTTTACCCGCATTTCATTTCCCTACCACATTGACAACGATCAACGTCAAACAAGGACAAAAGCATTGCCCAAAATGCCAGCTACGTACCAGTTTGCACTTTCGTTACGGCATTCTTGAAAAAGCCCAGAATAGACCCATCTGCTATGGATTTCCCAGCGAGGGGCTTTTCCAACTGAACCGGCGGCGGCTGAACCGGCGGAGGCACTATCCTCTTCGGCGAATCCAAAACAGCGTCGGAGGGTTTCGGAGTAGAAGGCGGCGTCATGAAAACAGTGTAAGGGCCAATTTTGCCAATCACAGGCGGGGGTGTGGATTCTCTATTGATAGCCATTGATGGGAAAGTGAGAGAGAGAAGGAGTGAGAAAATTTCTAAGAAAAAGGCTTCGAGAGAAAGGGAGGGATTAGATGGGGTTTGGTGGGTAGCTAAAGCGAGCTCTGGAGTGAACTCTGAACTGCACAGTGCACGCAGCTCAAGGGGATGGATCATTGTCTTTCAATGTACTTTAATATTTATTTATTTATTTATTTTGTCTTTTTTGGTTTTTAACTCAAGGTTAAGAATGAGAGTGGGAATTTTGACCGTTGTACTACAAATAAAACAATAATTAACCTAGATACTCGGTCGTCATTTTTATTAAAAAGGAATGCTTAATTTTTATTTATTTATTTATTAAAAACAATAATCACAATGATTGAATGACCGCGTCCTATATTTTTATTTATTTTCTTTTTAAAAAATCTCTTTTTTAATTTCTTAAAAAAGGAATGCTTAATTCTTTTTTTTTAATTTTATTTTATTTAATAATTAATTATTTTTAATTAATGTTCTTTTATTTTTTATTTTTTAATTATTTTTTCATTTTTGTGTTTATCATAATCTTACAATTTCAAGTGAAAAACATTTAGAATTAGTCAACATAAATACAATTTTACAAAAATAAAAAATAAAAAATATTCTTATAAATCATAATAAATGACCCCTCATGCTCCACCAAGGCATTTTTCTCAATTTTATAGTCATCTTTGCACAGGTTAATTATTTTTTTATTATTCTTTTTCCTCATCTATACCTAGGTTATTTTGATTAATGAATGGTGGAGAATTCAAATCCCAATGACTATAACAAAAGAAAAAAAAAAATTAGTGGAAGCGAATGTGTTGAACTCGTGCTATTCCTAATGTAACGATTCTTCGTGCTCAAAAGACCCACTAACATATATAATATAAAATGCTCACGAATCATTAAACAAGGTTGTGAGCAAGACAAAGTTACATGGCATTTGTGGTAGTGTGGCAATGATGGTGTAGGGAAAATGTGGCAGTAACAACATATAATCCGAGAGATTGACTCTTCCAAAGGTTATAAATTGTGTGGACGACACAAACAAAGACAATCTAGCACTCCTAAAGTTTGTGTGCATTGATGCATGGGTGTAAAAGGAGGATCCAACACCTCTAGCTATTATAGATGTAATCTCAGCATCGATGCCCTTCCAATCTTCACCCTGATCATCCATCATGGGTTGCTTAGTGGATTTGAAGCCATGAACTCTCTTTCCTAAGTCATCATCTAGAATTTTTGGCCTCAGCAAATTAGGTACCAATAAAGCAAGCTAAAAGATTGTCATGTCATGATAATTGCTGAGGCCACACAAAATGATGTTACATTTATAGGTCATAGTCTCCTTAAAATAGCTATAATCCTTTTGATGAATCATTTATATTGAGTTGGCATAAGCCTTTCATCAGATTGCCTTATAAAAAACATAGAATATTAAACGCATATGTAATATATATATATATATATATAATGAAAAGGAGAAAAAAAAAGGGTAACAATAGCAAGTCCAATAAAAAATTATTAAACTCTGAATATTATTTTTAAGATGAATCCACTAACAAGTATATTTTTAGTACCATTGCATATACTCTAGAGTGAAATCAATGATCGATTGTTGTTAACAACATAGTCAAGGTAATAAGGTATGGCCACATGGTGTTATAATCTACTCATCTAATTATACTGCACCATGTGGCTAGCCTATAACTTGTATCAGGGTCAAAGCTAAACCTGAGTGAACTTTTGAATATATATACACCGTTTATCTGGATTCAAGTCTAACACAACAAATCACACGGGACAACAATGTTGTGTCGAATTTTTAAAAAATAATAAAAATAAAAAAGGACATCTCATTTTGTAAAATAAGTTAAAAAAAGAAGACAAGATTATTCAATAATCACACCCTTTTTTTAAAAAATATAATATAATATAAGACGTCCTTAAAGAAAAGGGAAAAAGAAAAACAGATTAAGCACATGAGGAAATCAATTTTGCTGCTCAATATTAAGTCAGTTGTTATTTTCTTTGTAGTGGTGTGGTCAAAATCAAAATAATAATTAGCCAACTTTCTCATTACTGAAAGTACTTTTTTTTTTAAATATATGATCCAATAAATAAATAATGTAGACTTACTTGGTTCAGAGGGGTGGGATTTAATCATCTAATTTTTTTAATACAAAAACGAAGTTCTAGCAGGACTTTTTATTTTGTCAAACTAAAGTTAAAAAAAAAATTTAAGATTGATATTAAATACTATATAAATTTATTTTAAAATCATTTTGAGAATAAACTATATAAAATTTTAAAATCCACATATTTTTAAGTATTTGAAATTTTAAAATATTTACTTACCAAACATCATATGAAAATATTTAATAATTTAATTTAAAAATTTGTGCTCAGAAAATGAGAGATATTATATGCATTTCAACGCATGTGGAGAAAGATATATTGTTCAAGCATTGTTGAATATGAAAATTTTTATAAAGTGTGTAAGTGCTCCATTTTATTTTTCTTGTTTCGCACAGAGACATCAGAAGAAAGAATATTTCGAAGAATAGGATTCTCCTTACAACAGAACCTATCAATTTACAAGATTCGTTAAATATAACACTTGGAATTAAAGTCTTGATTAACAGACCTTACTTGTCGTTCAAATGCGAATTCGTGTCTTTTTCTTTTTTAGAATTGATACTGTCAATGTCTTTTTGAGGAAAAATACAAAAGTTCCAATTTGGGAGTTCACGGCTTAAGAATTCATATACAATGTTTCGACAAAGCATCTGCACAAAAGGCGCTTGTAGGCCTAATCCTGCATTGAGAAATAACATGCCTGAAGAAACAAGGTAATCCATTAGAAGCTTCAAAGGCAGTTTAAGGATCAGTTTTCGGTTTCATTATAAAGATATGAGATAAGCTTGGAGATAGCAGGATTAAATGTCCAAGGCAATAGCCCTTGTTACACACCACTAGTTGAACATATAAGTTTCAGAGTTTCATTTTTCTGAAATACACGAAGGGCAAACTTAAATTTTTGTATGCTGATAACAAGGAAGAGAGAATTGCAGACAAGCAAATGGAAGTCTCTTGGCTTAGAATTCTGTTGAACAATTCTAGAAGAGTTGGCTTTGTTCATAGCAAACGCATTCTTCTTGTTTGCTTTTGGCAAGTCATAAGATGTCGCTTGCAAATATATATGTATATATATATATAGATTCTCCCCAATCTATGAGAGAATCATGTAAAAGTGAAATAGAGACACAAGGAGGTAAGACCTACATGAGACACAAGGAGGAAAGACTGACATGAGGAAAGTCCAATGTCTCTATTTCTCTCCTACCAATTCTCTCCTAAATTGGAAAGAATCCGCAAGCCAAAAAATAATAAATAGAGAACACTGAGACACATCTCAAAGTGATATAATAATCTAGTGAGAGAGAGATAAATACAAGAAAATTTATTACCCCAAAAGAAAAAAAAAAACTTGTGCCCTTCTTTTCACTTCTTGATCATGTCATATTGGAGAATCCAGAATTCTAAATCTAAAACACCCATATCCAGATTTGAAAGATTGCCATTTTTTCCCAAGGACCTTGGACCTTTATATAAGATGGAAGAAGACCTATCCAACGCATGTTAGTCCTAACAGTGTACAGAAGAAAGGAATCCTTAGAGACACATATAGCCCCAGCAACGAAGGGTTCTAGGCATTGCCAGCACTTTTGGTAAAAAGCCAGGTGAAAACCGTCCACACCTGCAGCTCTGGAAGTATTGGTGCGCCTGCTAACAGCCTCTTTGAAATCAAGAGTAGAGCAAAAGGAAAACCTAAGAAAAGGGGAAGAAGAATGGACCAGCTCAGAATGTCTTCTGTAGATAGTGTCGCGAATTAATACAGCCAAATATGACCCTGTCCACGTATCACAGAACAGCCATGTCATATATTACGAAACAACAATGAAATCCCCCCCGATAGCGATCCACATGGTTACTATGAACATGGACTTTCCCTCTCCATTTCAACTGACTCATGTTCAAAAACTTCAATAACATAAGTACCCAATTTAATGACGTTACTATGAACATGGACTTTCCCTCTCCATTTCATGGTTCAAATTACAGAATTTGAACTATACAACAACACTAAGGGAAACAAGCGAGCATCTACCCTAATATATTACCCTACTTGTTATCAGACACTAACAATCTATTTGGGAAGAATAATTCATTGTGCGTACTGAAGGGCAAAGTCTCACACAACCCTCACAAAAAAACACTCATGGTCTATGTCACTCATTGAAAAGCTCTTCTCGAACCAGAACTAACCATAAAAGAAAATGCATGGTGGACACAACTTAATACAAACGTTCTGACTGAAGCGATGCTTGTCAAGAGTTATCAGTGACCAGAGCCTCTGCCGACAACTGATGCTCAAAATGATTTCACAATTTCCTATCGGAGCATCACAGTATTCCCTTCACTACAGCATGCAATTTTTTTATTCACTGGATTTAGATTACAGAACTTGCCAGAGAAAGCTCATGGAGCTCACTTAGCATCCATTCCTCTCCGGTTTGACCACCCAGTACAATAGCTCTTGTCCCTCCAACAACACATGTACTATGTCCCCAAGCAAATCTTGGAGGGCGCCCAGGTACATTTAAAATTCTCCAAGTAGGCTTCTCATCAGTGGGGTCCAGGATGTAGAGCTGGGAGGCAGAGTGAAGACCTGCAACAGACCCTCCGAATATCAGAATTCTCCCACCAGGAAGACTAACAGCCACGTGATCAAGTCTAGGAGGAGGAGCCACGCCCCCAGGATTCCCAGCACCAGGCATTCCACTCCCAGTTACACATCTCCAACATGGCTCCTCCTCGCTTAAATCCATCGTGAATACATCACTGGAACGAAACCGCAAGGGCCCACTCTTGGCCAGACCCCCAAACATCAGTATTTTCCTACCACCATAAACAGACAGTGTGTGGCCCAGACGAGAAGGTGGGGTCCATGCCACTGGTATCTCTCTCCAAACAGGTTTCTCCATTGACAGATCAAGCAGGAATGTATCACTCAAAAGCACTCCAGAATCCGCACAGCCACCGGAGACTATCAACTTAGTTCCATCAAGGGTACAGGAGCTATGCCATGATCTTGGAAGTGGAGGTGCCAGTCCAGAAATTTCACGCCAAGTCGGAGGCTTTGCATCCAGGTCCAGCACAAACACATCATTGAGCAAGCCCTGCCCTCCACAGCCTCCAAATACAACCAAATGAGAACCATTAACACAAGAAAGTGTATGGCCCCAACGACCAGGAGGAGGAGAGCTTACCTGGACATGTTGCCACTCAGGATTACTAGAATTGAGATCTAATACGAAGGTGTCATTCATAGGTTGCATGTTAACCCCTTCCCCGCCAAATAGGACAACTCTGTTACCAACTGCACAAGCACTAAAATTACAGCGTGAGGGTTCAACAGCACCTCCAACAGTCAACTTTCTCCATGCTGCAGCTTCGAGAGTCGTCAATTCCCTTGCCAGCCTACCCCATCCAAGTCTCCTTGCACCAGGCACAGTCTCTAAAACTCGTGTAGTCTCACTGCCCCATGCATTTTGACACACCATTCTCCAAAGGTCTTCATTTCTTGTTAGCTCATACAATCGCCTACAAACAGAACCAACCGATGCAATATCTCTTGGAGTTAAGCGAGCAAGTATATTGAGAGACAATACCTCGTCACTCAACTGAAATATCCCACAAACTCCACGAGATACATTACGTTCCCCCCCTGGAAGAGGATTTAATGAGGCAAGGACAGAAGAACGAAACCGATCAGATGACTTAGCAGATTCCTTAATTGTAGAACCTGGCACAGGACCAAGATCAATGTTTGCCTCTGTGAAGAACTGAATTCCAATGACGTGTGTTATAGTCTCATCATCCCCATATATGGGTGTCAGCCGCAATCTGTTCATCAGTGGAGATCCATCTTTCCTAAAGTTGAGCAACTCACCTTGGAATTCAATCCCCTCCTCGAGGCATCTCCTAATTTCTGAAACTACTGTTGAGTCCACCAATGGATGCCTTCTCTTAGCAAATGGACCTCGACACTGCAAGAAACGGCTGCAAAATACAATGAAATTATTAAAATAAAAAGCGATATTTAATTAGAATCACCAAGCAATAGAGACTCGAGTAAGCAAGAGACACAACAAGGCCAGAATCTATTGCTTATTTGCTTATATAGAGAGCTCTTCTGCCTTCCTTTCTTAATTTATTTTTCTAAAAGCAGCATACAGATTACTTATTCTTCATCTTTCATAACATAGAACTTCAAAACTATGATGCGAAGGAACCCTATCCCTGGAGCTGCAAGCCAGGAGCTAATAGAATAAATTTTGGGAACATCCACCTAGCCCAGCATTTATCCATTCTCTATATGTTTCTAAGATCAAACACAAGAAACAGTAGCAGAATAATGAGACACAAAATCAAACTTCATACAAACTACCGTAAAGAGATTCTATGATCCTTTATTTTTGGCATCCAAACTCAAGGTTTACTCCCTACAATCATAAAACAAGCTAACTCCAAATAGATATGGATCCCTTAATCCCTGACATCATACATTTATTTTAAAAAAAAAACACAAATTGGATGTTGTCATTTTGTATGCTTCTCACATTAGCTATTCAAACAACCAAACAAACAAGGCATGCCTAAATTCAATACAAATCAGACATAATTTTATGCCAATATGCATAAAAATAAGGCATGATACAGAGTATTTTCATAAAGAGAAGCAAACAGAAAAACTGAAATTCTAATCTATCCAACTGAAGACTTAAACTTGCTTACAAAGATTGTAAGGTCTTTCTGCAATAAAAACATAATGCAGATGCACAGTGGAGATTGAAATTTAATTAGAAAGGAAGAGAGCTACGCTAGAGGAGGATAAGACATCCTCCTAAGGGAGAAAAACAAAACAGCAAAAAGAAAAAGTAAAACACCAAGTCTTAAACAAATAACAAAACTGCCCAATCCCTGTGCTGCTGTGCTTATCTGACACAGATCCCCCTAAAACAATTGTAAGTAGAGCACCAGAGGGAGGTCACAAACAGAAACCTATCCCATAAGGCATCTAAGGGTGCAGAGACACCCTTAAAGATTTGGGAATTCCGTTCCAGCCAAAAACACCAAAAGTACTGCAAACACTGCGTTGCTACAAAATTTTCACATCCTTCTTAGTCTAAATCTTCTATACCAAATCAATAAAAGTTGTTTCTAAATTCTCCAGGCACACCCAAATCTCACCAAGAATACCAAACAACTTATTCCATAAGGAAGTTGCCATCTTATAAGGAGATGTTAGTTGGACTAGTGCAGCTACCACTCTCATTTTACAAAGATTACCATAGGAGTAATATGTCCACTATCTCCTGTTCGTTAGCACTCAATACCATTATTGGTTCTTGAAAAGTAGAGTTTAAGAATTCATTTCAGGTCAAAAAGCTACTAGCCATGTATAATGAAAACATACCACTATTTGCCACCTTATCATGTTCACCATCATATTCAATTTTTTCCCTATCGGATGAGTACAAAAGAAAAAAAAAAAACAAACAATTAGCCATCTTTAGGCTATCTGTATTTTGTGCCCTTCAATATGGTAGACCAAAGGCTTGACACCCATAATAATTATTGTAAAAATCATAATGATGCGGAATGCTTCATGCAATAGAAATCAAACACCCAGAACTCTCTCATAATTGATTGTGCAGATCACACAAAATCGATTTTGCTCTTTGATTGTCATTTTATTTCAAATTAGCCACCTACTTGAAAACCATCATCATCTCACTTTCATTTTATATATTTTCCTCCTCTTTTTTTTTTTTTGGTCTGCTAAAATTATTCATCAAATTGTTCACCCCAAATTTAATTGAAGACCACACACAGGCCAGCATTGAAGAATATCCTTGCATGTGTTTTTTGTTACCTCACCTCCCAAATCTACTCCCATTTACCTGATGCACTTTTAATGAGACCCCTCCTTGTCCAGTCATCTCCAATATTAATCAGCTGAGCACACACTGTCTATCTCCGGTAAGAACCACCTCTAATCAGGGAAGTAACATACCCAGCTTTTGTCAATTTATAGGGTCAATGATTTTTTACATTCCAGTGTGGAAAGGCCCACAATTTGAACTGTACAACCTGGAACAGGGTTCAACGAACGTAGCAACAAATTTAGTAGCACTGATTTTGTCCCATAACAGCTCTATCCTTGAAAATACAAGCAGTCCACTCCAACCAAATACACCAAAGAACTGCAAACACTGCACACTTCCATAAAACTTCACCTCTTCACTTTGGCAAAACCCTCTAGAAGAAATAAGTAGAAACTGCACCCAACTCTCATCAAATTTTCCAAACAAATTATTTTAAATAGAGGTGGCAGTCAAACTGTGTGAAATATACTGAACAGAACTTTCCTAGCTAGACTAACACATATCTAAACAAAGAGCTTTAGATGGTCTACAAACCTCTGATTAGTGTTAATCTGATTTAGTACTGCTATTCAAACGGAAGACTTGACTGTAGAGGGAGCCTAGGACTTCCAAAGGGGCTTCTCAGGGAGCAAGTTCATTGTTCACAATGATTGGGTATGAGACAGGAAATAAGAATTACAGATATATGACCAGCAGAAACAAGAGTACAGACACTCCTATCCAAATTGGATGACACACCAAAAAAATCAAGCAGAAGCAAATGAGTTGTAATCAACAGGTTCACTCAAATTCCACCAAAACTAAAATTTTTGCAAGAAAATGGCATATTGGAAAATAAAGAATTTCAGGATGGACCATTACGTAAAGATGAAAGCCAATATAGATGAGGGAAAGCCTCTGAGAAAGGAAAGTCCTCCATCCAAAAATCTTTCCAAGGATGGCTACGCATATGAACCACTAGAGTGAACAAGAATGAGATAACGGTTCCCCCTGCCTAACTATTAAAATCCAACCTAGGATCACTATTAAAATTACTGAGAGAAACTGCAAAGAGACAACATAATACCCACCTCCATCTAGAGCGAAAGCCTTTTCCATCAATAATCTCATCAAGAAAACCACAACTAAGTTGGCCACAAGCCTTCAAAAAATCCAATTTGAAGACATGAACAGTACGCCCTATATGTCGCAAATTATCTGCCCCTCATTGGCCACAAGGGTAATATCTAAGATCTTCCTATCTCCAGTAAACCACTTTTGCAGAAATGATGTCATCCAAAAGGATCTTAGCAGTGATTTTATTTTTTGCACATTTACACACTAGTAATTAGACTGATGGGTTTGTAATTCTTCACTCTAAAAAGACCTATCCATTTTAGACACAAGGGATGAAAGACAAGCTCATACCAATGTCAATCCCACCATAACAATGAAACTCAACAGGAACTTCTGTAAGACCATTTTAAGAATATCACAACAAATTTTGAAAGAAAGCATTAGCATAACAATCAGGCCAAGAAGCCTTCTCCTTCTCCATGCTCCAAATGGCTCTCTTAAATCCATCCTCTTCAAAGTGCTCACCAGCCAAGTGGCTTTATCATGAGTAATATGATAAAAGTCAATGACCAAACTTAAATAATTCTCCTGTGTAGAAAATTTATTTGAAAAAAAAAAAAAGATTTCTTCTACAATGACCCATAGTCATATGTCAATAACCTGTCTCCCATTCTCAAGCTCCAAGCCCTTAATCAGAATTTTATCTATCTACTTGTTGCCACCCTTTAGAATAACCTAAAATGTGTTAGACTTGATACTTATAATAGCAATAGAGTTCACTCCTATGAATTATCAAAATAGTTAACAAACTAGTTAACAGACTATTTACAACCATTTAAAGCTTGGCCTCATGATTTATTTATTTATTGGCCAGAGTCTTGCCCTAGTAGATGCATAGGATGTAAATTGATGGTGCTAACCATAGTTGTCAAATCGCAATACATATTGTGAAGCAAGAAGCATACTTCTGAATCGTGAATCATAAAAGGTACCAAATCACAAGATAAAGTAACAAGGGAAAAATAACTTGAAATGCAAAATATGATATATGTATATCCTAATGATATGCATACTCAAGATAGTAAATCTAACCCAAGAGTTAAGAAAAGTACTTAAACATGAGTCAAAAATAGGCTTATTAGTCATAAATTTGTAAGTAATTATTTCTTGAAGTAATATCAAGTAATATCCTTCTTTGCTTTCTTTATAAGAGGCATTGACAGTACTTAACAACAATATAACACTGCCATGCCAACTAATTGTTTCACACATTTCTAAGTCCTAATAGATGGTCCTAACCATAGTTGTCAAAATGTGATACATATTGCAAATCAGAAAGTATATTTTTGAACCATGAATTTTAAAACATAATGAATCATAAAATAAAGTAACAGGTGAAAAATAATTTGAAAAATAAAATATAACATATGTATATCCTAATAATATGCATAAAATACTTTAAGATAGTAAACCTAATCTAAGTTAGGAAAAGTACTTAAACATAAGTTCTAGAGAAGCTCATTAGTAAAAAATTTATAAGTAATTATTTCTTGAAATAATATCAAGTAGTATACTTCTTTGCTTTTTTTTACAAGAGGCAAAGACAATACTTAATAATAATACAATATTGCCACGCCAACTTATTGTTTCACACATTTCTAAGTTGCAAAATTGTGCAATTTTGTCATATTAAGCTCAAGTCACATGATTCATGGCCAATTCAAAACTAATTTCAATTCAGCTATAGATTTATATGTTGGCTCTGTAACCCTACGAAAGATTCAAATTGTGAATTGTACAAGCTTGATCATTATGGTCCTAACTGTGTTTCTTTAACATCAACCACAACTAATCCAACTCCTCTCTCAACTCCACAGTTTCAGAAATGGTCTTCCATAAAACATCTAAAATATCATTAACAAGCTCTGCAGTAATTTGAAGCAACAATCTTCCTAATGCATCCAACCCAGCATACGCTCAAACAAACTATTCAAATATTATCCTCTGCAAGGGTTAGGAAATAACTGCTCGACGTTTCCACACACTAAAAGGGGCTAGGGTTTAGGCAAGCATCATGTGGCTGGAAATGCCCAACCTTACCCTAGCAAGTGATCAAACCAAAACCACTCAAAAATTGATCACAAACTTTATCATCTTCATACGTCAAACACGAAATTGAAACCATTCCCCAAAAAAATTACACATTTCCAGTCCCGCAAAATGTAGCTAACCGTACTCATTCATCCTAACCAAGAACGAAAGCAAAAGAGAGGCAATTGAATAAACAAACACGAGCTCGAAAACTGACCAGTTGCGACCAAGCACGTCCTCTGCCCGATACCCAGTGACCATCTCGAACACCGTATTCACATATATAATTGGATGGTCCGGCTCGAGTGCATCTGTGACGACAAACCCACACGGCGCCGTTTGGAGCAAGCTCTCGACCGGGAAGGGAAGAGGGCCACCATCGTTAAGCATGAAACCTTCGTCCTCGTCCCCGCTGAGATCCGAATTGCTGTCCCACTCCATGAAGAAAAATGGGAAATCCCCTTCAACCCATGAACTGAAAAGGACAGGGATAGAATCGGGAAGTGATTGAATGATCAGTGATCAGAGGCGGAGAAGAGAGTGCCGGAAATGGGAGTAGAAAGAAGGGGCTAGCGATGTGTAGAAACGAGTGGTGAGAATATAGCTAAGAAGAGAGGCTCCTTGAGACAGCGTGAAAGACGGTTGATACGTGGGCGGTGGCACAGTGTGCCTTTTGTTGGTTGGAAAATCTGGGAACGGGTTGCGGTTGGGTTTGTTGGATTCGGACATGGGTAGCTACCTCAGATGGGTATATATATTAATTACTTCGCATGTATTAAAAAATTTTTAAACATTTTTAAATAAAAGTTAAATTATAATATTTTAAATTTAAATTACACAAACTTTAATGTATTAAAATGCATTATATAAGTATTCTTTAAAAATAAATTACATAAATTTTATTTTAGTTTTGTTCAAATTACATAAATCTTATTTTTACTTTTAAAATATATATAGATTTCCTTTAAACTAAAATTTATTATATATTTTAGTCTAATTTTAAAATTTAAATATAAAATATTTCAATCAAAAACTTAAAATTTTGATTAAAAAATTAAAATTTAAATAAAAGATAAAATAAATTTTTATTTTTTAAAAAATTATATAATTTCAACAAAACTTATAAAAGAATCTATATAATTTATTCATTCTTTTTATGTACACTTCAAAGTAAACTCTTAAAGAATTCTTACTTTTTAACTTTGCTCTCATATATTCTTTTTTCATTAATTAATTGTAATAGTGTCTTGATGTGCATTAAAGTATTTTTTATATTTAAAAAATAAATAAAATAGTTAAAAGTTATTTAACTTCCTATCCTCTTCTTTAAGAAAATAAAATAGTAAAAAATTAAATAACTTTTCACTGAAATCAATCACTTTATAATTTTTTTTATACTCTACACTAATATATATACTTTTTGAATTAATGACCACAAGACCCAAAGTCATATATATTAATATAGATAATAGTTTTATTATTAAATTTTAAATATTGTTAAACATTTAAATGAAGTTAGACATATAATAAATTAAATTTACTTATAACTTTAACCTTGGTCAACAACAGGAGTAAAAGATTTTCGTCTTTTATGATATGATTTAATTATACAATATTTTATTATTATAAAAATATATAAAGCCTCTTGTGAACTCAAAATTTGCGCATTACAATGAAATTTATTTTGAATATTCCCATAGTGTTAAGAGTCATTACTTACCTAAATGAACGAATTACAATTATAACTATCCTTTTATTCAATGACATGCACAAAAATCAACAAAACAGTTAATAATAACAAAAATATGTCAATCAGATCTTTCTTTAACCGGCTTGCCCTTTGTGCTATTCTTTTCTTCTTTTGAAAAAGTATAACTATATAAATAACAAATATGAGAGTATATATTTTGCTTTGAAAAAATAACAAAAGCCGTAAGACTTTCACTGTAGAAAATAGTGAGAAAAAAAAATTCATAAAAAAGGTCTAAGAATGAATTTAACTAAAGTATCTTTTTTTAATTAATAAATTTATACAAATTGTTATATATGATAAAAGAAAAAATTGTATTAAAAATTTTTCTCTAATAATAATAATAAATGTTAAACTCCATTGATATGTTGTAGTAATATGGGAAGAAAGTATTATTTTTAATTATTAAAAATTATATCTTTATTTGAGTACTGATTTCTTGAAATGAGAATCAATACACTTAAAATGCATACCTTGCACTTTAACAACCCTTTGGTAGCATGAGGGAGAGGAAGAGAAAAAGAAAAAATTGTATGTAATATTTATTTTATTTTTATAATTATTATTTAACATTATTATTAATTATTATTTGATAATTAAAAATAAAAATATTAAAATAAATTTTTATCTATCAAAATTATCTTTTTATTTTTATTTTTTTATTTAATTCTTTATATACCGAATAAGTTATATGAATAGTAGTTCTCTTATTTTAAAAGAAAAAAAAGTAGACATTTGAAATATATTATCAAGGATCCTAATTTCAAAAAATCTGTGGTCTTCTTCATCTACCGACGTATTGGATTAGAGCTTTTTCCAGAAGAAAGCAATAAAAAGGTTCAATATTTGTCGTCCCCATTTGCATAGACCATATAGGCAAATCGAAAAGGCCAAGCCCCAAGATGAAGCGTAAGGACAAAGGCATTTACCTCGTACAGCCAATCATTCCCATACAATAAGGAAAAAGAGACCAACCATCCCACCACAATCGTTTCCAAAGGATTTATGGATCTGCCATGTGAGGAGTTTCAGGTACGGTGTGTGACTCATTCTAACGTAATGAAAGCTTCGTGTTCGCCGGAAGTGGAGTCAAGTGAAGTGGAGAGAGAGAGACCTGAAGTGGATTTCAGAGGATCTGCCAACCCATCTTATGAGTTTTTAGTAACATGGGGCATGATTTGTGCACAAAACGACAAACTATCCTTTTGCTTTTTGTTTTTTTTCTGGGTAGGGTGGAAAAAGCACAGTTTGTCGTTTTGTAATAGAACAATTCATCTAAATTTGTTGTCGTTAGATTGTTATTTAAAAAATGCAAAAAAAAAAATTCTTAAATTTTAGATCAGTTATAAATTTTTTAAATTTAAAAAATGAATTTCTCAACTTTTATACTTTAAAAAGCAAATCCTTTCGTTTATTTTTTTTTAACAAAGGTTTGATGTGAAATTAAAGGACAATTTCATTCTTTTTCTTAATTTTAAGTAAACTTGTTAACCCTAAGGGCTGATAGTGGGGGTACACGATAATGAGGATGGGTAGACAGGGGATTGGAATCATTTACAGCTAAGATGTCATAAAGTGCCTCAGCAATAAGATTTTTGTGAATGGGGATAAAACTTTTTAAAACAAAAAATTAAAAAAAATAATAGTTAAGAGACACTGCGGGAATACTTTATGGATTTTCACTACAGATGATCTCATTCCCTAAACATCTCTCCGAAATTTTATGAATTTTTATACATATAGTATTAAGTTATAATGTTTTGCTTTTATATAAATTAAAATTTTAAACTTACTAAATTTACACATGTGTGTAATTATATTAGCCTTAAGATTAGTACCACTATCAGAGACAAACGAAATGTCTATTGCAACGGTTAAATTAATATTGCAAAAGAAAAACAAAATGATATATGTATTCAAATGTAAAAGTTGAAGGATATATTTTTCATTTTAAAGATTAAAAAATTACTTGTAACTCAAAGTTCAAAAACACAATTTGTATTTTTTTTTTTATTACCATATAAAGCTGTCCAAAAGTGCAGAATCCTTTTCCATTTCATTGTCCCGCAACTACTTTTACCACCAATGGACCCGCACGACGCAGTGTCGTTGAGCATAAGCAATCTAATCCGATGCTGCAAGAGAGGTTATTGTTGTCGGTACTATTTTTCATGAGCCTTCAAAATCAATACGACAGAGAATTGTACAAATGAAACTTTGCAGAAGATAGCATGCATCAAATGCCGCAGCTACCAGCTTGGATCTCCACCATGTGATATTTTTCTTGTGGGATTCAAGAGGTTTTAAAATAAATAAATAAATTTTTAAAAATAAATATCTCGACCTTCTTATTCGGGCACAATACATGATATTGTGCTAAAAATATTGTAAAGGATTAATTTAAATCTTCTAAGGTGTGATTTTAATGAAGTTCCTTTAGAATTTTAAAAAAATAATATAAAGATTAAAATGTGTATACATTTTATTTTTTTTATTTCTATTTGCTCACTTTTTTAAATCTTTTTTATTTTAAAAATATTTTACAATCTTCATAAAATCTAAATTAGTTATAAAAAAAATGACGCTGCAGGAGCCACTTTTTAAGGGACATGTCTTTGCAACACTACGTCGTCGTTTTAAATGATAAAGCTTTTCTCCAGTTATGACTTTGACTATTGATTCCATCCAAACGTGCATTGCTTCCGATCAATTGGGAAGTACAGCTTTGTCGTTTCATGCAATGGTCTCGCCTGAATGTGAATATTGGTTTCGGCTCTTCTAAAAGTGCATATATTGTATTGGTTTTGCCAACAATTATATGTAAGGATTCAAAGTTTATAAAATTTATAATAAAAGATTTTAAAAATTAAATTTATTTTTAAGAATTGAAATTATTATTAAATTTTAAAAGATTTACTATTAAGATTTAAAAAAATTATTATTATATTTTAAAAAAATTACTATTAAAATTATTTAAATTGTCATTTTTTAATATCTAATAATAAATTTTTTAAACATTCTAATAAATCTCAATAACTTTAGTTTTTAATAGTATTTTAATTTTTAAATTTTTTATTATAAATTTTACAAAACTTAAATTCTTGAATATAATACCAATGTAAGTACAGGTCTCCTTGAAATTATTTTGAGTGAGAATTTAATTTTAAATAAAACTTAAAGATATCTCTAATTATAATATCGAAAGTGGTATAGCTCACATGATATTGTTCGATTTTTAAAATCAAAGTGGACTTGTCGATACTTATTCCTCCTTTTTTTTTTTCTCTTTAATCAACTCAAACACACTTTGGAGTCTCATTCAATTATAACAACGAAAAATATATAAGATGTATTGGTCCTTAAAAAAATTTAAAAATACAAATTTTGCTCATTAATAAATAGTTATTAACTTGTTTATATTTTATAAGAATTTGAACCCTTCTTTTTCTTCTTATCAGCAAGTTGATAATTATTAATGACTAATCCCTTAAGTGCAAATTGAATAATATTAATAGATGTATATGTCAAATGTTAGGATAAAGTAAAGTATAATACATAATACTGATTAAAAAAAGACCATATATCTAAATTTATATAACACAAACAACTAAATGATAATTTGTGTAAAACCAATTCTTTGATGCTCAAAATAAATTAGTACTTCGTTATTGTTAAATAAATCTAAATGTCCTTATCCATATTGTTGTCAATCAAGCAAGGTATCAATTCATTTTGAGCACTATATCAAAAATATATAATTATTTATATTTTAATTTATTCTGTAAAATGTGTCATGCACTACAGAGAAGTCAAATTCCCCATGCTAGGATCAGTTCTAATTAAAAAGTTCAAACATAGTTGGAAGATAAACTCAAGTAATTAAGGTAGAGATTATCTCTAAGTTTGTGGTTTGTATTTTATTGTTTAATAGAATAAAGAAGCAAGTTACTTAAATTAATATATATATATATATATATATATATTTGTTCAACTCTTTTAGTAACTTGTTTTTTTCACTTTGGTCAGAATTGGGGAGTGAAACATAATCACATGGGGTGGACTCTCCCCCTCCACCCCCAAAAAACAAAAAAAGATGCCTGCACATCAATGCCATTAATCGTTGCACATGCCATTTCATGTGCTGAAAAGGAATTTAGCAGCAGGTAGTTGAACTTTACTTTTTTCAATTTTACAAAAAGTATAGATGTATTTTTTTTATTTTTTATTATTGTGATTGAAGGAATATACCTTTAAAAGTATTGAATGAAATTTAAATTTAGGCAAATATCGAAATAGTCTTGTTTGGGGGGGGGGGGGGGGGAATGATTGTCTATATTAAATGTCACTTTTGATAACCCACGGAAGGTCAAGCATAATGCGAATGTTGTAAAGAAAAGAAAAAGATCAATTAACCTTTAAAAATGATTTTAAAAACGAATTTATTAAAATTACCACAGAAATTTTAATTAAAAGCGAAATTTTGGAAAAAAAAAGTTGTAAGAATATAATAGTTTGAGAATCAAAAATAAATTTAAAAGTCAATTATTTTATAAGAAAAGTGTTAGACATCACAAAATTTCGTTTCTAAAAACAATTACCCTAAACTAAATGTATAAAATAGATAAGACCTTAATTTTATTTTAATTATCCTAGTTAAATCACATGCAAAAAGAGAAGGAGAAAAAAGAAAAAAAAAATTAATTAAAGAAAACAAATACACACACACACACACACACATATATATATATAATATTTACAAGTTAGACTTGGCCTAATATAAGGATCTAGGGTTTACATATCTTATGAAAGAATCAAAGCCACATAATTTGAATGGATAGAAAGTTTTAGTTGTTCATTGGTGATTTTTAATTATTTTTGTAAAAGGAATAGAAAAATATAAATTAATCTAATTTCATGAACAAAATTGACAAATTGGTTAGTGCGTTACTTTATGAAAATTAAATGAGTCTCACTCTCTTATTCTCTTTATTTTTTATTGCTTCTATTATTTTTTATTTTTTAAAATAAAATTTCTTTTTTTGCTTTTTTGCAAAAATGGTTTAATTAAAATGTAATTATGCAACCTAACTAATATTAGTACTTATGGAAATTTAAAAATTGCACACGATATATCAATTAACACCCTATTTTCCTTGAAGATTTAGAAATCTTACAAAGTAAATCATACTAAATAATAAAAAAAATTGAATATATAGGTCCAATATTAGTGTGTACTTCTATCTAGTTAATTATCATTTTATTCAAGAACATATGACAATAATAGAGTAAGGGAAAAGCTAGTAAAAATCCTCCTCTTCTTGATTTTTTGGTCTCCTTTTGGGGATTCTTACATCTTCCCCCGTTAACTTTATATACTTAGATTGCTTGTTGCTTCTAGAGGGAGCAATAGGCGATCTAAGCTATTTAAATTAAATCTAGATAAGCCATATTCAAAAAAAATTTAAATATATTTTTAAATATCAAATATCATTTTTTAGGGTATAGTTAAAAAATTGTTTTCATTTTGTATTTTGCTTCCTACAAAACCAAAAATATGTCAAAATGAAAAAAAAAAAATCTAAACGTTAAAATTTGATTTAGACGATCTAGGTTACTCTTCTTGGAGTAGCACTCTCTAGGAGAGTTGAATCAATCAACTTACATGATTCCCATGGCTCAATTAAGCCCATCTTAAGGTAGCTTACAAGTTCTTCACATGTGCCATGATGTCCCATGTATAGAAATAAGAAAGGTGTGGTGTAGGTAACAAAAACATGAATTTTAAATCAAGCAAGATTTTGTAACAAGAAAAGCCAAACATGGAGAATGTGTTCAGGATTGCATAGTTTAAGGTCAACGAAAAGTACCATATGGCAAGGGGTAACAAAAAAATGGGCATAAGAACATATAATTACATTTAGTACATCTTGATTGATAAAATTAAACCCCACTTTTGCAATCAAAACTCTAACCTAGTTTTAAATTCTAGTCATGTATGTCTTTCGGATAATAATATCTTCATCTTAAAATGTGAATGCCAATGCTTCAAGTTGCTATTGAACACTAATATCCATAAAACCACATTGAGTGACACATTTTGATTTCCTCCAACATTTGATGCAAAACCCAAAAAAATAACGAAGGAGATATGCTAACAAGTTCATTGAAAAACTTCACACTAGACCAAAAACATGTGATCAAGCTGTCATAGCATATTCTATTTAATTATTTCTCATATTATCTTGCTATCACATGCAAGAAAAACAATTGCAGCAAAACTTTTAATAAAGATTTATAGCTTTTCCATATATCAAATGAGTCTATAGGAAGCAAATTTAGAATTTTTTCCCATTTCTTTATAAAACTTCCATACACATATTGATTTTAACTCTTATGATCATAATCCAAGTCCCATTTATATATAGGAGTTATAGAGCTATTTGACTATTTTGAAATAAAAGGGTCCTAAATTTTAAAAGTTTATAATTTTAGTTACACAATTTTGATTTATGCAAATTATTGTGTTTATGAAAAGCTTATAATTTGAACTTGTTGCTGTAAAAATTGTAAGTTAAAATGAATTTATTTGATCCCTCAAAAGTTATGAAAATTAAAGATTGGATAGTATGAATAGTAATTGATGTATAACAACTTTTTGGGGCCAACTTTAAAAATTTATCAAATATTCTATAAAATTCGAAAAAATACTAACTTTAACTTGTTAGAAAATTCTATATATCCTTTAAATGTCCACTAAATTTTAGCTCTAAATTAAATCATTAAGGTTATTAAAGACAATGTTACAATTTATGGCTCATTTAGATTAAAATATAGTTCTAAAATGATTCATTTGGACCCTAGTGTGCAATCTCTTACCTTGAGTAAATTTTAATCCATTTATACTTCATTTATACGAGGGTCATTACATAAAATATGGTTAGCCTCTAAAATTCACCATCTCACATGTAACCTTGCATATGGTATATGTAATATAACACATAGCAAATCATGTTCTAAATGTCTGTATATACATTAAATTTACATCATTACACAGTCTTACACTTATGTATAGCTTTCTATCACAATCCATCATCATATACAAAATGATTACTAATGATTTGTCTTATAACGTACATCAAATATATATGTACATCAAAAGCTTCCTATTACATCTCCTCTAAACTTTAGTCCTCCTCTGATTCCTTTTCCTTGCTAGACGTAGCTATCATGGTTAGTGAGAGATAAAAGGAGTGAGATTCTTGAAAGAATCTCAATAGCTGCACTCATTCTCAATCAATGAACACAATGGATGATAGAGAGGAAATGCAAACATGAATGACAATGTGTGGGTTTAACCCAATGAGCCCACTCAAAACTTGGCTACTATCAAAGGCCATATGGGCATACTAAATGGGTACATGTTTGCAAAATAGAGACAAATGTTTAAAATAAGGAAAATAAAAAAAAGATAGATGAAGGTATAAAACAAAGACAAATGGGTGAAAAACAAGGGAACATAGAAGAATAGGTGCAAAAGGAAGATCGATGGTTGAAAAATAAGGCAACATAGAAGGATGAAATGTGAGGAAAAGGTACGTTGCTACTGTGTGATGTGGAAGGAGAATGAGCTATGACACTGAGCAATGCCGAACAAATGTGATGCTCCTAAGAAAGATGGAACACATATAAACAAGAATGTATGGATTAGAGAATGCTCTGTGGACTAAATTTATTAGTTCTATATTCTTTGATAATGCACAAGGGAATTTATAAGAATTTATGGGGAAAGGCCAAAACAGAGAAGAAATCTTCTCTTGATATTCAGTGGACACGCATAAGGGAATCTGGGAAAATTAAGACCTATAACTACTACATACATAAATTGTAATAGTTATATATGTTAAAGAAGCTGGCCCACATGCAAAGTCTTCCTCAGCCCACAATGCAACTCAGCAGTTAGTGACGTAGTCAATCAAGATATAACAGTTATGGAATATCTCATATATATCTTATTGTTAGTGATTATAGTATATCAGTCATATCTGATTATTAGCGATTATGATATCAGTTACGATCATGATAGCGTCAAGTTTGTATCTACAAAAGAGACACTAATTGTTATTGAATAGATTATCGAATATTTACGCCCTACTTTCGTTATTCCCTTTTTACTTAGTATTAGAGCCACTCAGGCACACGCTGCCATGAGTTCCATCTCCAGTCACAACACCATTAATGATGATGTCAATAGCTCTAATGCCCAGCCTCCAAACATACCTATCCTTCCCACAATTCTAAAGGCAACAAATCTCTCGTCCTCTACTAACTTAAATGGTTCTATCAAGTTGGACAGATAGAATTACCTGTTGTGGCAAGCAACCGTATTGCCCATTGTTCGTGGTCATAGATTGGAAGGCTTCATTAATGGCACAAAGCTCTGCCCACCAAAAGTTGTTGGTGATGGCAATCAAACCAGACCAAATCCAGCTTACGATGATTGGGTCTCATCAAATCAGTTGCTTCTTCGATGGCTCTATACAACTCTCACACCTGACGTAGTAGCTTAGTTCATGCATTGCTCAACCTCACTTGAGTTATAGAAGGCGGTGAAAGATCTGACTGGTTCACACACACGAGCCCGCATCACTTTATACAAAAATGAATTCCAACAAACCAGAAAGGGTGCTCTAAAGATGGAAGAATATTTAACAAAAATGAAAGCCATAGCCGATAATCTCAGGTTATTTGGTAATCCTATTACATCCAATAATCTAACTTCTTAGGTTCTTGCAGGACTTGATGGAGAGTACAACTCGATAATGTGTTAGTTACTCGAAAAAGATGACCTTAATTGGATTGAATTGCAAGCTGCTTTACTCACCTATGAGACACGGCTTGAACAATTAAATAGTTTCAGTAATCTTAGCCTTGGCCAGCCCGTGGTTTATCTAACAACACATGCTAGAGGTAACTACAATAACTCTCAATGTGTCGGAAGGGGAAGAACATTCAATAGAGGCAGAGGGAGATCCTCTCGTAACAATGGTAAGCCCATATGCCAAGTTTGTGGTAAGATTGGTCACTCTGCAACTACATGCTATTTTCGATTTGATCACTCTTATATGGGATCTCCACTTGAGTCACAAAAAAATTAGTCACATCAAGCTTCCCCTTATCACTCTGCACTCACAGCTACGTTCAGTACAGTGGAAGACCCAGACTGGTATATGAATAGTGGTGCTGACTTGCATGTAACAAGTGAGTTAACTCAGATTGAAAATCCACATCAACACTCAGGTAAGACAGGTATAATTGTTAGGAATGGAAATATGGTGCCCATAACACACATAGGTCATAACGAGTCACCTACTGAAAATGGACAGAAAATGTTGCTCAAAAATATTCTGCATGCTCCTAATATCTCAAGGAATTTACTTAGCGTCTCAAAGATTACAAATGATAATGATGTGTATTAAAATTTCACTCTGATATTTGGTTTGTGAAGGACGAGAGAACAGAAACAATTCTTCTGCACGGAGTTCTTGAAGATAGGCTGTATAAGATCATTATTCCAGGAAAGGGCATGAAATCACCTACCTGTTTAGTAGTTAGCCAAAAAAATAATAAGCTGACAAGTGATGAACTTAAAATATGGCATTGTCGCTTAGGGCATCCTTCCTTTAATGTTTTGTCTTTAATTTTGTGGAATTGTAATTTTGTAATTTGTAATGATAATAAAACTCCTTTTTGTGAGGCTTGTCAGTTTGGTAAAATGAAAAAATTGCCTTTTTCAAACTCTGAATCACATGCTCATAACCCTTTAGATCTTGTTCACACTGATGTATGGGGACCATCACCAATAACCTTTGTTAATAGGTTTAAATACTATGTACATTTTGTTGACGACCATAGCAGATTTACATGGATATATCCGCTTAGAAATAAAAACGAAGTGAAAACAGCTTTTATCCAGTTTAAAAACATGGCAGAAAATATGTTTGAGCGGAAAATAAAAATTTTGCAAAGTGATGGGGGATGAGAGTTCTAAGGCTTACTTGATATTCTTCATAATTTTGGCATTCAATACCGTCTTTCTTGTCTTTACACCTCAACCCAAAATAGTAGAGCAGAACAGAAGCATAGACACATTGTTGAGTTGGGTCTTACCATGCTAGCACAGGCCTCCATGCCCTTAAGATATTAGTGGGAATCTTTTCAAACAGTTATAAATCTTATCAACTTACTATCTATTCTTGTTTTTGCAGGCAAATCTCCTTTTCATGTGCTCTACAATAAGAATCTAGACAATAAAAGACTCAAAATTTTTGGATGTGCTTGCTATCCTTGTTTGAGGCCGTACAATCAGCATAAATTGTAATATCATACTGCTTGTTATGTGTTTCTTGGATACAATAGTCATCATAAGGGGTTCAAGTGCCTAAATTCCAGTGGTCGAATCTTTATATCAAGGCATGTTACTTTCAATGAAAATGATTTCCCTTTTGCTGCAAGTTTTCTACAACATCACAACCTGTACAATAGCTGTATAAGCCCTGTTTGGTAAGCTTTCCAACCTATCTTCGAGAATTTCAAACCACATGTACCTCATGTGGGCCAATAACATCTAAAACATCCTTGCGGCCTAATGAGCTTGTTGATGAAATATTGAGCTCGGCTTCATCCAAAGAACCAGTGATGGATAATGCCACGAGTTTTGGCCCAGTCCCACATGATGTCCCTCATGATGCCGAGACTGTTGCACTCCATGCAGATGCCCATGCCATGTCAACACCAATAAGTGGCATAGCCAGTGAGCCTGTTGCTGAGACACATCATCAGATCATCATAAAAGCAAAAAATAAGATCTTCAAACCTAAGTATCTGTTTGTTGGAGTTGCTATTAGTAATGCCCTGGATGATATTGAGCCAACGACAACCTCCGACGCCCTTAAACTCCCTACTTGGAAGGCTGCCATGAAATCTGAATACGATGCCTTGATGAAAAATGAAACTTAGTGTCTTGTTCCACCGAACAGAAGTCATAAAATAGTGGACTGTCATTGGGTCTTTAAGGTCAAATATAATGCTGACGACTCAGTACAACGCCACAAGGCCAGACTTATGGCTAAGGGCTTCCAGCAAGATGCAGGAGTCAATTTTGGTGAAACTTTTAGTCTTGTTGCCAAAATCACCACCATCCATACAGTGCTCTCAATTGCAATAACACTCAACTAGCCTATGAAGCAACTTGACATCAATAACGCCTTCTTAAACGGGTATATCACAAAAGATGTTTACATGAGCCAACCAGAAGGTTTTGTAGATCCCGTTAAACCACACTATGTATGCAAACTTTGTAAAGCTTCGTATGGCCTTAAACAGGCACCGAGGGCTTGGTTTGAAAGGCTAAGAGACACTTTGTTTTAGTGGGGGTTCATTAATACCAAGAGTGATACCTCTCTCTTTATCCTGTGGCATGAACAATATGTTGTCATTACTCTAGTTTATGTTGATGATATACTAGTAACGGGTAATAACAGGAGCAGGTTGGAGGAATTCACTTCTAAGCTTAACAATATCTTCTCACTCAAAGATCTCGGGGACGTTCACTACTTTCTTGGCCTAGAAGTTCAACGTGACCGTGGAGGGATCTTTCTCAGTCAGTCAAAGTACACCATGGACCTGTTGAAGAGGTTCAATATGCTGCTCGCTGCACCCTGCAATACGCCAATGGTAACTGGTAAGCTGCTTACGGGGAATGATGGTGACCCACTTGAAGAACCTTCAAAGTTCAGAAGTGCCATTGGAGCTCTCCAATACCTCACCAACACACGTCCTAACATCTCATATGTTGTAAATCATCTCAGCCAATTCCTAAGCAAACCCACTATAGCACATTGGCAGGGAGTGAATCGTATTCTTAGATACCTCAAGGGAACGACTCTGTATGGTTTACACATTAAGCCATCTAAACACCTTGCCTTAACGGCCTTTGCAGACGTGGACTGGGCAGCATGCCCTACTGATAGGAAGTTAATCTCAGGTTATTGTGTGTATCTTAGAGAAACACTAGTTTCCTGGGCATCAAGAAATCAGAATGTGGTCGCTCGATCAAGTACAGAATCTGAGTATCGTGCTCTCACTAATACAGAAGCTAAGTGGATCACATCTCTTCTTAATGAACTCAAGCTTCCTCAGCAACAAGTACCAGTCATATGGTGTGACAACATCAGTGCAGCGGCCCTTACAGAGAATCCTATTTATCACTCTCACATAAAACACATTGAGATAGATGTCCATTTCGTGCATGATCAGGTCCTCTCTCGTCAACTTGAAGTGAGATATGTTCCATCTCTTGAGCAAATAGCAGACCTCCTCACAAAGCCATTAAGTCATCTTCAGTTCATGTATCTGAGAAGCAAACTCAACGTTCGACTACCCCTACCTCATTTGAGGGGGGATGTTAGAGAAGTTGGCCCACATGAAAAGTCTTCCTCAGCCCACAACGTAACTCAGCAGTTAGTGACGTAGTCAATCAAGATATAGCAGTTATGGAATATCTCATATATATCTGATTGTTAGTGATTATAGTATATCAGTCATATCTGATTATTAGCGATTATGATGTCAGTTATGATCATGATAGCGTCAATTCTGTATACTAGTTGCTATTGAATAGATCATCGAATATTTACGCCATACTTTTGTTTCTATTCCGTTTTTACTATATACATAACTATAGTCGACTAATTTGAATTTAGAGAATAATTAGGGATTTCACAGAGATTAAAAATAAAATAAAATAAAATTTAGGCCATCAAGATTTGATTCGAATGACTTAGAGGTCGCATGGCATAGTGTTCATAACTAAGTGATAAGCACTATATCTAGACTCGTTCACATGTAGGCAATCCCATTCCACCACTATATATAACCAAAAAAAGTAAAATAACAGTCCATGAGGATACATTAAAGCAATTTAATACACATACAGATCATGATAGTCTTAGTTGCAATATTGAGCAAAGCATCCTATCTTCTAATTATACGTGTGCGCATTTCAATACCAAGCCGCTTAGCAAAGAAAACTAACATTCTTACATTTAGAGAACAATGAAACTAGGCCACCATATTCATTACACTAACTAAGCCCCATGGCTATAAGGAAAACACACCATGTATCCACTGTCAACTCAAATGAAGAAGAGTATGATTCAATAAATTAATTTCAATATGTTAGTCAAAACTTGATATCAAGATTCAAGAATTTTCAGCACACAACCCAAAGTTTTACAAGGTTCAACTTACAAGTTTCTCACTATTAAGCATACATGAATTTTGAAAATATAACTCTATTCCCAAGAAGTAAGAAACATGGGGCAAAGAGAAGTTGCAATAATAACAAAGAAGGAACAAATGTCACACTGAAGCTAAGCATAGAGCAAATACAAGCAACTATAATTTTTGCTCAAGTCTTATTAGAGAAATGAAACAGAGAAATCTAGTTTAGGATGTATTTATTTCCTCACAAAGCTGAGATGCAGACCAAGTAGAGATAATGCGAAATTTCCCAAAATGAATCAAGACCCATTAGTAAAACATGCTTGCAATATTACCCAGATTTTACTTAATTTCATTTACACACAATCGACTCAAGACAAAGAAATTGGCCATTATTATGCATAATGAATAACATTGCCAAATTCTGGCCAAGGATACACTCATTCATTTGTCCAGAAACAAATTGCAACAGTAGGAGGGTTGAATTGAGATTATTCTAAAAAACAGGACAGTCAACAAGAGACACCAATGAAATTCCCTTAATATTTTGCACAAAACCCAACCACACCAACGGGCAGGAAGTTCAAGCATACGCATTCGAAATCATTTTAGAAAATCTAAAACAAAAAAGAACAATGAGACTCAAGCGATAGATATTACCACAAAAAGGACTTCTTAGAAAAGAAGAACCCAAAATCTCAATCTTCTATTATTTGTCTCTGCCTCTGTGACTTCTCATCTTCCTCTCTCTCAAACGATCTCTTTCAAAATTTCACCCAGTCCGCCTCAATCTCTGTTCACTCCATTTTCTCTACTCTCGTGATCTCTCTACTCTATTCCTCTCAAAATTTCGTCCAATCGCTCAATCTCCCCTATTTCTCTCCTGCTCTTTGTTCGTGGCTTCCATTCTCTCCTTGACTCTCTCTTTGGACTTTCTTCTCTGTTTTTTCCCAAATACCCCCTTTTGAAGTAGAGCCATCTCATTAAAATTGATGAAGGGGAAATGGGAGGATGCAACCTGCATTGTAGCCAAAGGGATCCATTTTCAAGCTAGAATGGCAGAGAGGAGCGGAAAGGCAAATTATACGTTATCTGATTGTTTGAGAGTTTAACTAGCCAACGACACAAAGAGAGGTCATTATTAATAGGATTGAAAAAATTATAAATTAATTTTTAATATTATTCTTATAATTAATATGTAATTTTTAATTAAAAAAATATGTAATTGTAATTGTATCATATATTTATTTTATTTAAATGTTAACCTTTTTAATTTGGAGTAACATATAGATTGAAGTTTTGGATGATAAGAAATAATTTTGAAGATAATTTCTTATTATTTTACTTCATCTTAAAACAAATTTGAGATAATAGCTTAATCCACTTTAATCATTTCATTTCACCCTCTTGTTATTCATCCGTTTAGTGATTTTGTTGAAGGGATTGTGTCCTTCTCTCTTCATTAAATTTACATTTTTTTAATTAGGCAAATAATAAAATGTCAAAAATAAAATAATAAAAAAGTAAAACTATATATAGATTCCTTTTTTTGTGGGTCCACTTACTTTCTCTTTTTTTCATCTCTTTTTACAAAGGTAATTTATCATTTTTTTCTCTTTGAGAGTATCCAAATTCCCTTTGTGAGTTTGCACCGAAGCTTGGTCCTGTTTTTCGTCCCCCGAAGCTTAACGCAGGAAGACCTGGTGTTTAATCTCCCATCCCGATGCTATTATAGTGGGCTCAGTTGGGTTCGGCTCGTCAGATACTTTTCCCCCTTTGTTTTTCCTATTTTTTTTTTCAATACAAAACTTTGGGCCCAGAAAAACTTAATTTAACAAGACCTAAGTTCAAAATAAAAACTTCAAGATCTTGTGCTAAAAAAATTCTCTTAAATAGGCTAGTGCTCAAATAAGAAAAAACATAAATTAAATATTAAGATATATATATATATAGATATGATTAATTTTTTTTTCTAAATTAAAAAAACTGAACAAATTACGGTATTCACATCAAAGGATAATATCACTTATCAGTTAATGATAAAATAAGTAGTAGGTGATGTAAAACGGGGAAAATAAGGAACTAAAAAAATAATTATCAAGCTACTAAATTAACTAGAAAAAAAATTTAAATATCAAAAGAGTAAAAAACAAATTGGTTCAATTATTATTGCAATTTGATCTACACATTTGTTTCGTGCCAAATTAATCCTTTTACCTATAATTCACATTATACGTATCATAAATTATTAGCTGGGTGTGATGTCATACCAAAACAAAACTAGTGCTTTAATGTGTGTGCATACAGTGAGAGACATACACAGACACACAAATTACAAGTTAAATCATTAATCTAGCACAAAGTAGATTTAATAGACTAGGTTGAAACAATAAATAATTTTAATGATTAAAATGATAATTTAACATTTAATCTATTACAATTTGTACATAGACAATTTTAAAAGAAGAAGAAGAAAAAAAATCCGAGGTATGTGCATGATACCATTAAGTCACTTCATGTTTGTCAGTTTATGAATAAATAGGCCTAGTGTTCAAAACTTTTCTCTCGCTTGGGCTTAGTTTGGACATGGACCCGGATACCTAATTAATTACGTCCTGAGGGTATAGCCCTTTAACGGGTTTATCGTCTCCATGTCCTCTTGCTTTTAGATGTCTGTTTTTTAATGATGTTTATACTGATTTCTTTCTCTTTTCTTTTAATGAAATTTGGTTTCTTTGCACTTGATTATCCATGCTGCTTAAGTAGCATTAAATTTGGATTATCTAAATCAAATTTAGATTGTCTTAATCTTTTTTTTGGGGTTATTTTTGTATTTTAAAAGAAGTGAAATATATAATAAAAATAGTCTTCTAAATGTAATTTTTTTTAAAAAAAAATAATATTTGATAATAAATAATAAAATTTGATCTAAACAATCCAGATTCAATGCTGCTACAAGTAACACCACGCATTTAGTGCAGCAAACCAGATTCTCCCCTAATGATTTGGGATGCTTTCCTTTAATCACAAAAGAGGAGTTGAAAGTAGTTGTTGCACCAATCCTACAAGATGTCTTCCTTGTTTTAGTGTGTGTTTGGTTGCGTGGGAAGTGAGGAAACGCGGTTTGCAAGAAACGATAAATCATTGCTTCTATGTAAAAGTAGTTTGTAAACGTGGTTTTGATGTTTTTAAACGCTCCGCCAAACATACTATTAAAGAACTACCGACCGACCTCTATTGTTTTCCTCCTTATGAGTCCAGATTCCATCATTGCGACTTGTCACGAGAGTCTACCGACCTCTATGGTTGTAGGTGATATGTATGACCCTGTTCCGAAGAGGGAGAAGTTGGTGTGGCCAACCAATCTTGGAGGCATTCAACAATTCTAGCCTTGGATTCTACTCTAGATACCCTCCACTTCTTTGTTTTGAATTGTCCAATCGGTTTGTATAATTCAAATTTTGAAAAACAATCAAAATCAAACAGTCAAAACCCCCAAGTTTTGAATTCCTTGTGTGTAAACCCTAATTTTTTTAAATCCCACGTTCCTTCCCTCTACCATCCGTAGGTTCTCAGAACGTTCTGTAAATAAATAAATTATGTTCATTAGCAATTAGTGTCGCTTTTATTATTTCTCATTTGACTCATCAACCAAAATAAAACACAATCATTCTTTGCAAGTCTAAGTAAATATTATCGTCTTTGTTTGTTTGAAGCAGTCAAATGAGCCTTCATCTCTCTTCCCTTTTAGACTACTGCTGGCTAAAAGATAATGATATCGTAGCTTATGACAATCAACTGGTGAAACAGTCCCTTATAAGATTCGTCTAAGAAAAGCCAAATATATATATACATATATATTGGTGAGAATCACGGTACATGGATACCAGGAATACTAATAACTTAATTTGATGAAAATGATGAATTTGCTTTAATATGTTATTCATCACTGGGCATATTAATTCTCGTAATGGTACAAAAAGGTAAGCCTGGGACTCTCTGATTCTAGTTAATCAAACCCCACCATTTGCTGCATTGCCACAAACAGTTTCTAAACAAGCAAGTTTTCGGAACAAAGCAATGAAAGATGAGCAATTAAAAACAAAAGGCTTCAAATCTTGTGGGGTCCAATGCGCGCTCACTGTATATTGCTTCTTGGGCTTCAATGTATTGATGATCCTGGATAATAGCAAGTTCGAGTGATTAAGGATATGTTTCAGCGAGAGACAATTGAATGGAAAGGAAATGTTTATTGAATTTTTTTTTAGTTATTAATAAGGAGAAAAAGGATAATAAATAATTTTTAATCAAACCTTACAAAAATCTTCAAAATCTTTTTTTTTTTTCATATTTCAAATTTCTTTCAATTTCAAAAAATTTAGATAAAAAAGTCTTCCCAAACAAAACGAAAAAAGTAAGAAAAAGAAGATATTATCATTTATAGTAAATTAAATAGACTTTTTTTAAAATTTTATTAAAATCAAATAGACTTTCTCCTTATTTTAAAAATATATTCAAACCTCTCCTAAAACAAAGAGTAAATTAAATTATATAGGAATTTTTTGAATTTTTTTTAAAAATTATACAAATCTCTTATTTATTTTTTTAAAATTACATGAAATAAAAATACATAAACTTCACATGAAATAAATAATAGATTACACAAATATATCCTAAATTTTTTTAAAATTATATAGACCCCCTATTATTTTGTGTATATTTTAAAAATAAAAAGAATATCTAAGTAACCTGAACAATAATAAAAATAAATTTGTATATGTTTTAAAAATAAAAAAAAATTTATATAATTTACTCTATCATTTAACTATTTCTTTCTCTTTTCTTCCTAATTTTCATAAATGAAATAGACGGACTAGAAAAGGAGGGGGCGTATCGGATAGGCCCAAGAAATAAAGTACAAGGCTGATAATTTTTCATGAATAGGATCATAATTTTTTTTTTTTAAAAGAGCTTTTAAACTCTCATACTGTCATTTGCCCAAATATGGGAACCTTCAAAAGTGAAAAAAGAGTATTGATTAAACACGACGCCCATGAAGGACAGGCAAACAGAACCTGAAGTTTCTTTTACAGAAGGTGCCTACTTTATAGATGCAATAACTCGCTCTATCTAGATTTCCTTTCTATATATCCTTAATTATAGGTGCAATAGCTAATTGGATTAATTCAGCAAACTTCAATATTTAAGGGCATGGATGAATGTTAGAGGAAATTCCATAATAAATATTCAAATTTATTTAATAATTGATAATAAGATATTCATATATTAAAGAATAGATTATCCAAATTTCCTTGATTTTTAATAAAATTCAAAAGAAGTTTATATATTGTGCTTTATATTAAATACCAAAAGTTGCCTTATGTTACAAAATAAGGTTATTATGTGATATTTGTCCTTTGAAAATGCAAGGCTTTTAATATAGGAATGAAAATAAATGATATAAAATTTTAAAATATTATTATAATATCATTTATTCTTGTTCTTGCATCAATAATTCTTAGTGTCTATTCCAACTCTATGAAAATTTGTCATTTGTGAGAATTGTTTACCTCACTGGTGGTTAGCCATGCGTGTCACAAATGGTTTCAAAATGAGGGAAATGCTTGTGTTCCTCGTTCAACATCTCTTATTGCTGTCCTTTTTGTTTAAATATAAATGTAATCGACTTCGTTTTAAGTTCATTAATCTCTTCAACTAAATCCAAACCAAACCTCAGCAGCTAGATCATGAACTTGTATTGGCACCATATTTAGGAATTTTTGATATTTTACAAAATCCCACGAAAGCACTACGATCTCGAGAAACACATCTTGTTTATAAAAAACAAAAGTTATATATATCTATATATATATATATATATATATATATATATATATATATATATATATTACCCTACAAGCTCAATATTTTTATAAATCCCAAACGATGCGACTTATATTGTCAAGTCTCACATCATCAAAGTAATCCTGTGTAATTCGAAAAAGACTAACAACAATTGATTCGGATTTCTAAGCATAAAATAAAAAGAAAATGAAAGTTGATTTACACAAAACTCTGATAGGATTCGTTATCCCTAAAAATTCGTTACCTTGTTAAAAATATCATTGTACATTGCGTTAGAATATATTTTAAATTTAATTACCGTATTGAAATATTTTAAATAAATATACGTTAAAATATTTTATATCATGTTGATATATTGGGATATTTTAAGTAAAGATAAATTAGCATATCTCATATCCTATTTTTGTATTTTAAATTTAAAATATATTTTTATTTATTGTCCTTATTTTTTAAAGATAAATTTGCCAGATATACTTTAATCGTTTAACGAAGATATTCCATTATTATTTGCTTTTTATAAATTAACTTCTCTTAATAGAAAGGTGGTCAATTTTTGTTAGTTGAAATTTAAAAGGATTCCTAGGAAAAAATGATTTCTCTTGTTGAAAAACCATTACTTTAATCGCTACATCTGTCAGAGAATTGAATTCTTTCTTGTCATCTATAGAAAGATAATTCAAATGAAAACTATTAAAAGTTTGGAGTAGCTATGAGATTTTTCTTTTAATGGCGATTATATTGATTTCTTCCTCCTTTCTTTGGATGGAATCTGGTTTCTCAACATTAAAACCTCGGTATTGTTTAAGCAGTACTAGACCAACCAGATCAAATTTTATTATTTCTGTTGTTATTATTCATACATCATTATTTTTTATCTCAAACATCATTTTTTTATTTTATTAATCTCAAAAAATTAAAAAAAATAATGAAATCTAATTTGAACAATTCTGATTTGATTCTTTTTTAAACAACACCAAGCATCCCGAGAAACCAGATGCTCTCCGAATGATTTGGGATGCTTGCTTTTTATCACAAAAAAACAAGTTCAATGTTGCTGTTGCATGGACTCTGAAAGATGTCCATCCTTGTTGTGAAGGATTGCCAACTTTTGGGTGGGTTCTTGTTTTTCTTCTTGTGAGTCCCGATTCCTTTGTTTTAATTAGCTTTGTCATGAGAGTGTGTTGAGGTGCAGTTTTCCTTTAATTTCTTGTGAAATTTGATGGGATCCGATTGTATGTTATTGGGCATGACTCTGTTTCTAGTTTTCCATAAGCCATATAAGATGTAGATGATTATTCAGATGGACTCTTCTCAAAAGGGAGAAGCTAGTGTGGCCAACTAGTCTTGGAGTCGTTGCACAACTCCAATATTGGACTCTACTCTAGATATCTCCACTTCTTTGTTTTCAGTTGTCCAATTAGTTCATATATTATTTTATTACTATATACAAATCTTGAAAAATAATCAAACGGTTAAAAATTGGAATTCCTTATATCTAAACCCTAGTTTTAGAATTCCTTATATATAAACCCTATTTTTTGTTTTAATCCCACGTTCCTTCCTTTTACCATTAATAGGTTCTCGGAACTTTCTATAAATAATAAATTATGTTCACTAGTAAATAATGTCGCTTAATTATTTCGCATTTGACTCATCAGCCAAAACAAAACACAATATTTCTTTGCAAGTCTAAGTCAATATTATCGGCTTTGATCAACTTGTTTAGAGCCAGCAATGGCACAATTGCAAAACGGTGGGAGAGAAAACAAAGATATATTTAGCCGTCGTCTAAACATGTTTTTGAAAATTGTTTTCTAGCTACCATGAGTAATTCATTGGCTTTTTCTATTTGTTTTTTAATTTGCAGTAGTCAAACGAGTCTTCGACTTTTATCCCTTTTAGACTACTGCTAGCTGAAAGATAATGATATCTTAGCTTATGACAATCAACTGCTGAAACAGTCCATTACAAGATTCGTTTGAGAAAAGCCATATGTATATATTGATGAGAATCACCGTATATGGATACCAAGAATACTAATACTTTGATTTGATGAAAGTGATGAATTTGCTTTATTATGTTATTCATCACTGGGCATATCAATTCCCGTAATGGTACTAAAGTTAAACCTGGGACTCTATGATCCTAATTAATCAAACCCCACCATTTGCTGCATTACCACAAACAGCTCCAAACTAAGAAATTTTTGGGACAAAGCAATGAAAGATGAGCAATTAACAACAAAAGGCTTGAAAATCTTGCGGAGTCCAATGCATGCTCACTATACATTGCTTCCTGGGCTTCAATGTATAGATGATCATGGATAAGAGCAAGTTTGAGTGATTAAGGATATGTTTCAGCAAAAGGCAATTGAATGGAAAGGAAATGTTTATTAAAATTTTTTTGGTTATTAATAATGAGAAAAGGATAATAAATAATTTTTAATTAACCCTTACAAAAATCTTTAAAATCTTTTTTTTTTTCATATTTTAAATTTCTTTCAATTCAAAAAGCTTAGACAAAAAATCTTCTCAAACAATAAAAAAATAAGAATGAAGATAATATTATCATTTAATTATTTCTTTCATTCCTCTTTTGCTCATTTAGTACATAAAAAATTAGATATAAAAATAAAAATAAAAATAAATTTGTAAATAGAAAATAATTATAATATTTTTATTTTTAATAATTAAATAATAATTAATAGATAACATTAGATAATAATTATATGAATAAAATTAAAATTTTAACAATTTTTCTTTTATCTTTTCATTTTTAAGCAGGCTACCAAACGGAGCATGTTTTCAAACATGAAAGAGACGGGTAAGAAAAGGAGGTGGATGGATTTGATATTGCATAGCACAACTTCATCAAATTCAAAAAAAAAAAAAACTTTACAAAAATTTGACCCCATAAAAGGTTAGGATTTACACAATACGCCAAGTATAGCGTGCTATAATAAAAAAATCAAACGCAAAAAGAAGAGGACGTACTTGGACAGGCCTAAGAAATAAAGTATAAGGCAAATAATTTGTCATGAATGGAATTTTTTTTTTCAGAGCTTCTAAAACAAACATATTGTCAAATACCCAAATATAAGAATATTTCAAAGTTAAAAAAAAAAGTATTGATAAGACATGACGCGCAAAAAGTACAGCCAAACAGAACCTGAAGTGCCTACTTTATAGATGCAATAATTCCATCAATTTAGATTTTCTTTCTCTATATTTTTTTTACTAAATTATATAATTCTTTTTAATTTCATTAAAATTATAAATTTTTTATTTTTTTAAAAAATATTTTTTTAATTCTATTAAAATTATACAATTTTTTTAAAAAAATTTAAAATATACATAAACTTTTCTTAAAATAAAAAACAAATTACATGTATTACTAAAATTATATAACTTTTTTTATTTTCACAATATACACTGAAATAAAATTGTATAATTTTTTTTTAAAAATTACTTTATTTTTTTATTTTAAAAAAATTGTATATATTTTAAAAATAAAAAAAAGATCTTTGTAATTTTAACAAAATTAAAAAAAAATTTACATAATTTACTATTTATTTTAGAAAAGGTTGATATATATTTTGAAAATAAATAAAAAAATTTGTACAATTTTAATAAAATTTAAAAAAAGTTAGCATAATTTATTCTATCTTTAATTATAAGTGCAATAGCTAATTGGATTTGACCAGACTTCAATATTTAAGGGCAACGAATGCTACAGAAAATTCCATAATAAATATTCAAATTTATTTAATAGTTGATAATAAGGTACTAGTATATTAAATACCGAAAGTTGCCTTATGTTACAAAATAAGGTTATTATGTGATATTTGTCCATTAAAAATGCAAGGCTTTTAATGCAGGAATGAGAATAAATGATATAAAATTTTAAAATATTACTATAATATCATCGATTCTAGTTTTTGCATCAATATTTCTCAGTGTCTATCTAACTATATGAAAATTTGTCATTTTTATGCATTATCTTCCTCAATAGTGGTTAGCCATGCCTGTCACAAATGGTTTCAAACTGAGGTAAATGCTTGTGTTCATTATTTAGTCAACATCTCTTATTGCAGTCCTTTTTGTTTAAATATATGTAATCAACGTCGTTTTCGGTTCATTAATCTCTTCAACTAACAATTAACATAGACTCCTAGAAAAATTAGGTTCCATTCATAGAAAATATGAGTAGTATTCATCCTCCCTAAAAATTTATTACTATTTTGCTAAAAACATCATTATATATTGACGACTGTAGATTACCTTCTTTTTCTTTTAACTTACAAAATAAAAACTCATACCCCAAATACATTCTAAAACTATACATTCGCTTCTTAATCTAGGTTCTTTCATTTCTCTTTTGTCATACCTTGGATATCAATATATAACCTGGAAATGCGAGATTCTCCACATTTTTTAAAATATAAATTTGAAAATAAATATATATATATATATATATATATATATAATATGTATGTGAGATTCACATTTAGTGACGGAGGAAACCAATTAATTAAATACTAGACCTCAAATATAGATTACATTTCTTTCAAAAATTCACACTAAAAATTTTAAAAGAATTCAATTGCCTCAAAATGCACTTTTTTTTTGGTAGTTTGCAACTATACTAATACAGTGCAAAACCTATTGATCCACTTTGTCTCATTGTTCGTTGGGAGGGGAGAGAGGCCATCATCCTTTACGATGCGTTTGAATGGAGAGAGAAGTAAAAAGAAGGGAGGGAGAGAAGAGAAAACAAAATTTTCTCTCGTTTGGTAAGATGAGAATACGGAAGGGGAGAAAAAATCTGGGGAGGAAAATATTGTGAGACTCACATAAAAATTTTTTCTCCATATTTGGAGAGATTGCGGGGAAAAACTGATTCGGCAAATGATATATATATATATATATGCATATAAAATTGTCTGGACAAACAAAAAATATATATGTTTATAATATTTTTAATATATAATATTTATAAAATTTTAAAATAAATAATTATATTTATTTTATTATAATAATAATTTATAAATATATTTTATACATTAATATTATATTTTTTAATATTAAAATATTATTTATAAATTATTTATATAATTTAAAAAAAAACCCATCTGACTGCAAAACAATCAGATGGGTGTCCGGCCAAATGGTAGTCGGACATGTACCTATAATGACGCATACATATATATATAATTAATTATACATATTAATATATTACATATAATTAAAAATTATTTATTATATTTAAATTATTTAATATATATTAAAATAATAATTTATAAATTATTTTATTTAAATTATTTTTAATTAATTTAAAATATATACATATAAAATTGATTGGACAAACAAAAAAATATATATACATATAATATTTTTAATATATAATATTTATAAAATTTTAAAATAAATAATTATATTTATTTTATTATAATAATATTTTATAAATTAATATTATATTTTTTAACATTAACACTAATAAATTATTTATATAATTTAAAAAAAATTCCATTTAATTATAAAACAGTCAAATGAGTATTCAGCCAAATGATAGTCAACTACTATTTGGTCGGACATGTATATATAGACATTGTTGGCATTGCTGGCAATGCCTATATATATGTGTATATATATTTGTATGCGTTGGTTTAGCAACGCATACATACATACATATATATATATATATATATATATATATATATAATCAATTATATATAATAATATATTATATATAATTTAAAAATATTTATTATATTTAAATTAATTAATATATAATAAAATATTAATTTGTTAAATATTATATATAAATTATTTTTAATTATTTTAAAATATAATTTTTTTAATTTTAAATATATATTTTTTAATAAATAATTTTTTATCTTATTTAAAAATATTTTTTTATCATTTAAATATTTTTTAAATTAATTTTTATTATTTTTTTAAAAAATATATATATTTAAAATAATATTATTATTATTATCATATTTAAAATAACATTTTTTTTTTCATGTTTTCCCTCTTCTATTTTCTCTTCTTCATCCAAACAGGTGAGAAGATAATATTTTCTCTTCACTCTCCTCTCCTCTCCCTTCCTTCCCCACTTTTCTCTCCTTCTCCTCCATCCAAACGAAGCGTTATGGTAACAAGGTCACGATTGGTTTACGAGAATATAATGAAATAAAAATAAAAATAAATAAAATAAAATAAAAAATAATATCAATGTTTTTATTTAAAAATAATAAAAATAAATATTGTTAAACAATAATTATAAAAATATAATAAATATTTTCTTAATTTTTTTAAAATCTGTTCAATCCCATCAATTTTGAATCCATAAACCAAGAATGGCCTAAATGTCTATTTGATACCTAACCATTTGCAAGTCCACCAAGGGATTAGCATAAATCCTGCCACTGAATTGTACTATTTGCCATAAAATATGAAGTGTACCTGTAAATATATTAGGTTATGAACATCTTTTGAGATACCTAGCATTATTATAGACTTCTTATCTCCTCACATGCTTACATGTTATCGAACTAATTATGCTCCAATCATTTGAGCGTATCATCTTGCGTGAGACTCGGAGGGAAAGAGACAATTAATCATGCACAAACAAATATGCAAGTTAAATTTTATAGGTCTCTTTTTAAAGACAAAAACATACTTATGATACATTTATTTTTTTTATTTAAATTTAATTTTTTAATTCTATTTCAAATTTTACTTTTATCTATTAATTTTATTTTATTCTAATTTGATCATATATTTTAAGTTTAACTCTCATTTTTAATTTCACTTTATTTCAATTTAATCCTTTAATTTGTATAAAATCACTTAAATGCTTCTTTCTACTTAACACAATCAAGATGCTTAACCGAAAGGTCTTGCACAACTCTTTTATTTCTTAACTTTGATAACTTCCAGCTTTCATGGATCCTACATGTCATAATATCTTTTTTCTATCATTAACCAAGTATTATGTTTTGTTCTTTTATGGCTTTTCTGCTAAAAAATATCATTAATCTTTTATCTCAATGTTTTCACCAGAAACTAAATTAACTACAGGTCTCTTACCAATTCGACAAAAGCCCATTGATACCTAAAAGCACTAGTAAAATTTAAAGATTAAGAGAGAAATTGTGTGATGAGTAAAAAGTTTATGCATATCATCTCGAAATTACAAAATGTAGTGTTGGGATTGTAATAGGAAAATATAATTATATAAAGTAAATCTAAATTAGTAAGAGATTATCAGACTTAAATTGACAAAAAAGTCATATAAAACTTTTTAATTAAACATCTTAATAATATTAAGAAAATAAAATATTTAAACAATTTTTTAAAATTAAGAAACTAATTGAAATAAAATGAAGTAACAAATTAAAAATACTCCCCCCCCCCCCTTTTTTTAAATCAATTAAGCTTCAAATTATTAATCATGTTCTCTGAATCGTGGTTCAAAAAGGGCTACGGTTATCGGCCAACCTCGACTTGTTTAGGTAGCCTTGATTCCTCTCTGGAAACAATGCTTTTAGACAGAATTATGAGGAAAGTGGAGTATACTTTGAGAACACTCTAAAATAATTTAAATATTAATAAAATAAATGTAATGATTACTATTGATTATATAATCATATATATATATATATACATATATGTAATTTTAAATCCAAGAAGTGAATTGAATTTTAAAGCCAAAAAAAATTATTTAAATATTAAGTTATTATAATTATTTCAATATATTACAATTTTTAATTATCAAATAATTATTATATTATTACATATTAAATAAATAATAAATATTTATATTCATCATATTACATTAATATTACTTTTTAACTGATAAGGCACGTAGCGTCGTTTTATTATTTAAGGTTGTGGTGAATTTAACGTGGATGGTTTAATCTTTATCTATCGATACCTTTTCTGTTTTTTCACTCCCACTTGAGGCTGACGTACGTCTCTTTTATAAGAAAGAAAAAAAAAAAAGGGAGTTTGATACTCTACGATCAGCTTTAAGTCCCTAAAGATGGTGACTTTGCTATCCTTTGTCATACTTGATGAGCTGAGACCATGTTGGAACTAATAATTGATACTATTCAAAACGGTGGGAAAATTTTGGCCTTCGTTTCTTAGAAATGAATGAGATGACTTTTTATTAAAAGCGTTGGTTATTATTATTATTATTATTATTATTACATGTGTGTGTGTATATATATTATTTCTGATTTTATATATAAAAAATAATTAATTAATTTAAAAAAAGTTAAAAAAATTGATTTGGAAAAATTGATCTTTTTAATTTATCTCAAATAAAAATTATTTTTTAAAAATATTCTTATTTAATATATGTACTTTTTAAAAAAATTAATAACAATTACCACTCATAATTTAAAAGACTCATTTAATAAAAGATATAATTAAAATATTATAATTAATATGTCAGATATTAGTAATTTATTTTTTATATTTTATACTAAATCAAATTTTAAAAAAACCTCTTATATATAAAACCGATAAAAATTTTAATTACTGTTTATTTACTATTTTTACTATTTTATGATATATTTTTTTGGTTAATTATGTGGAGCTCGCAAATTTTTTTTTAAAAATTTTTTTACTCTTGGGAACCACACATTTTAGTTATTATTAAAACCATTGATTTCAACGTTTTTTTTTTGCGTTTTTTCAATGCATCGTTGGCACAGGCCATTGAAAATCCTTTGTTTTGGACCACAATGTGGAATGAACTTACGGCAGTTGAGGTTCATCTTTTTGACTATCTATCATCATAGAGTTCAAAGGCAAAGGACATGGTGATCAAGTGGGAAACATTAAATTGCGTACAAATGGGTTGGTTGAAATGGAAAATTAATGAATAAAAAAATATGTGGAAGTTCTGTACATGTGGGCATCGTTATCATATTGACCTAATTTTTGTATAAAATGGCCAACAAATATAAACTAATTATAATTGGACAAAGGGTCAATGACTGACTTGCCTCTTCGTAGATATCAACGAACAAAGTAAGGAAGAGGGAAAAAAACACATTCGAGAGACTTCAAACATTAAATAGACAAATATGAAAAGCTCTCAAAGATAAAAAGAGAAAAACATTCGTCATTTTATTGAGAACTTTTGAACAAAATAAATAAATAAATGTTATGGATTAGGAAATTAAAATGTGCTTAATCATATCGTTCCCGTCAAATATGATGATATATTTTTCTTAATTTGGTTCTAATTTTTCTACTAATTACTTTTTATTTTGAATATACGAATCTAAGAAAATAATGGTCTTTTTTTGCTTTTTTTATTTTATTTTCTTGGGTTAAGATAAAGACTAAAGAATTTGTTCTCAAACTTGACCATATATATAGATGCACAAAATTAAAAGAAGTTGACCATTGATAAATATCCACTTTTATATATTTTATGCCTTTAATTTGAGCATTTTAATAATGAATTAAGGTTTAATGGATTTAATTGGAGAATATTTAATTTTATTGGTCATTTTTGCACTTTAAGAATTAATTTATAAAATTTTGACTCTTCAATGCATAAATTCTTTTCAAATGAATTTTTGTGAATTTCTTCTTACTTAATATTTTGTTTTATTGTTTATGCAGAATTGCCTTAATTCATTTTAAAGAAATGAAAATTAAAAAAAATGAAGGAGCTCTTTCATACATACACACACGAGCCATCTCTTTCTCACCAAATCGTACACACACGAGCCATCTCTCTCTCACCAAATCATACACACCCAGCTATGTGGAATCACATTGAAGAAGCACGAAGACACTCTCACAAACTACACACACATCTTCATTCAGCACATACTCTACTCTCCAATTCACACACATAGCTCTTTTATCCACGACATTTCATTCAACTTGCATGCAGGTCATCACTCACAATTACACTCGCAAGCTTTCTCTCATGAAGACACCTCATTCACATGTATGAAGCTCTCACCAGATCATGGGTTACACCTCCAACTCACTTCATTCACTCACACATGAATCCATGGCCAAGGGGATTTACATTCACACACATTTATACAAGTTGGCCCCCATTCATTCATATTATAAGAATAGATAAATGACATAGCATCAACATTTTTGCACAGAACCAAGTAACATGGAGGATTTTTCATTCATATGTACATGCTGCAAGTTACACGTCCAGCTCTCATCCATTTATGCCAACTCATGGCATGCCCACACTCACGTTGGCCACTAACCACACATTTGCACGTTACACGTAGCAACACGAAGCACAAGTGAGGATTCATCTACACAAGGGGAAGAAGGTATAGAAGGATGTGCAGCAGCTCTATCACATGATACATTACACACACATACACTCAGGCAGAATGTGATCAGGAGAGAAGCATGCACCAAATTCCACTAACTCACACGTCCACTAATATTCACTCACGTTCCACACACATAAGCCCATGTGGCACTACAAGAAAATAGGTAATTTCTCGCGGTATTTTTTCGTGAGAAAACACAATAATTTATGTGATAAAGGCTTTTGTCATGGAAATTCTCACTCAAAACTCACCGTGAAAAAACTAGCCGTAGGAAATATAACTTCTCATAGAAATTTTTTGTGATAAAAGTTTCTCGCAAACTAATTTCCGTGAGAAAATTGAGAGAGAAAGTTGATGTGAAGTTCGTGAATTTTGTCACGAATTTTCTTGCGGTAAAAATCCGTGAGACTATGTTTCTCGCGGAAAAAATCCGCAAGAAAATGTTTCTCATGGAACAAAATTGTGAAAAAAAAGGGGATTTTGCTATTATTTTCGACGAATAAATTCTGCGAGAAAATTAGTGAGAAAATTTGTCGCAGAATATACCGTGAGAATTATGAAAATATTACGTGTTTCCAGCATCTTAATAGAAAAAATTCGTGAAAAATATCGTGAGAAACAAAGTTTTTTTCATGAGAAAAATAAAAAATTTCGTTTGTTCAGCTTTCTCACAAAAAAAATTTGTGAGAAAACTGAAAAAATTAGTCATTAACCCTACTTTTATACTTTTACCTCTACTTGAATAGTTACAACTGATTCAAATAGTCAAAAAGCACAATGTTTATGTCCAACTAACCAATAACAAAACCTTAATAATAACAAAACCACAAGTTTGTAATTTTTGTGTTAGAAATATCTGAAAGTACATTAAACTTAAGACATCAATGTATTTAGCATTACAAGTTTACACATCATAATTTTATAATGTGACATAAATAAGAATGCTAGGATCACTGGTCATCAGCATCATCCACATCATCAAAATCATCATCATCATCACCACCACCACTGCCACCACCACCATCACCACCACCATTGTCACCATCATCATCATGGGTTGGTTTATCATACGAAGTGCCACCTCTTTCAGGTCCTATACTCATGTGAGCCATAATTTGTTTCATGAAAGCTTCCATCTTGTCTTCGTGTGCCTTTTGCATCTTGGTAAGACTTGTCTCATAAATTTGGGCTTATTTTGATAGTTTCTTTTCTAATTTCTTCTCAAATGAGGCCTTTAAGTGTGCTCTCATTTGTGAAAGCTCACCAGGGCCATATCCAAAGTGTTGTGTGCCATCAAAAGTAAGAAGACCAGCCTCTAACCTAAACCCATAAGCACGACCTCTTTTGTTCTTTCCAATGACAACTTTGAGCCATATAGAAGAATAAGTATCATCTGATCCTAACTCTTGAGTTTGCTTCATCTGCTTATACTGACTCTGTAACAATAAAGAACAAATGAATATTAAGTACATAAACAAATTATAGTAAAAATTTTATTAACAAACAAGTTAAATGACTTACATAAGTGTTAAAGGTTTTTTTACCAATCCAACCTCCCTTCTTCTCATTGTGTTGGATCCTCTTGAATACTTTTGGGATCTGAACCTCTCTACCTAACTCTATTTTCTACAACACTTAGTTAAAATATATAAGAATTATAATATTTGAAAGAAAATATTTAAAAAGAAACAATAATTCAAAAAAACCATCGCATATAAAGAATATTTACCATCCTTCTCTTATGCTCTGAAAATGGAACACGCCCTCCTCTATGTAGGCATCCTTCAGTATCTACAGCCCTATTTGTCTTATTACATGTAGACTTGGCTTTGAATTTATCACTTTGCCAATACTCATCTAACTCAGCTCGAGCTGTTAGAGATAACCAATCACCTTTGATTTTTCCAATACGAATGTCTTTAAAGGATGCAAGCATAATAGTGCTACACTTCTTCTTCCATATCTTGTAAATTTATCGCTCAATAGATGGATCCCAAGCACACAATCTCTATATTAAAAATAAGCAAAGCTAATATTATAAATAATTAGAATAACACATCAACTATATGTATTATAACTTACAAGGTTATAAAATTTACTTACTTTAAACTCTGCAAACCATAAATTCTTCACAATATCAGATATTTTAGTAAATGTTGGCCAACCATGCTTAAACTCACTATGAATAATCTGAGACAATATGGTGACAGGTGGGATATGTGGATAAAATCTACAAATGAAAAAAAATGATGCAATAAAAGTAAAAAGAATAGAATAACTACAATACAAAAAAGGTTGCGTTTGAAGAATTCTTACTCATCAACTCCATGTAGCCTAATAACTAGTTGTCCATCACTCAACCTTGTCCCTGGCTCATATCTAATGGGATGAGAAGATGAGCCAGCTGCATCTGTACTCAAAATATATGTAGAAGGTATCTCTGAACCAATGAAGGTTGAGGAATTAAGTGGTGTTTGGATGTGTGGAGACGGAAAAGAAGATGATGCAGATGCTAATTCAGGAAGGGTCCCAGCATGTGAAGATAAGTGCGAAGATGATGACTGTACAGCAGGTAATGGTATGTGAATTGGCTTAGAATGTCGTACAAACTTTCCTTTTCCTTTTTTGGGTGCAGCAAATCCTCTACCCTTATTACGACCTCTATCTGACATCTGGTAGGAAAAAATAAGCAAAGCATTATCATTACCAATATTAGAAAATAAGTTAAGTAAGTTAAATAAATGTTAAATAATAATAACAAGTTAGTACCAAACACTGTCAATCACTTGTTAAGGAATAATCAGTAAGAGGATCCTCTAGAGTATCGGATGAGTCGGTATCTAATAGTTCCTCTTCTAAAACTTCATTATTTTCTTCTTCAATTTCACTAGTTGCATCAATAAAAGAGTCAACATGTACACCATCCACTTCTTCGCTTTAACCCATATTGTTTCTTAGATCTTGCTCATTAATGTCAGTATCAACTAATTGAGGTGAACCGTTGCTTTCGTCTTGAAATGAGGCATCTACATTATCATCACCAGGGGCTTCAATCTTATTTCTTGCTTTCATTCTAATCACAATAAGCCAACCGTTTTTGTTGGATATCGATTTTGAATATGGTGTAAAGTATACTTGATCAGCTTGTTGGGCAAGGATAAAAGGGTTATTACCCTTGTATGTTCCTTTAGCTTTGACTTCTATAATACCATATTTAGAGCAAACTCGAGTTCCTTGGTTGATAGGATCATACCAATCACAATTGAAGACTATCAATCGCTTAGTTGGTAGGCCAGTAAATTCTAACTGTATAATCTCCTTCAACACACCATGATATGAAAATTCAATTTCACCATGACTATTTCCTTTTACACATACCCCACTATTGTTTGTCTTCCTTCCTTTTGCCTAAGAGGCTGTATGAAACTTATACCTATTAACAGACCATTGATCCCATGTATGTACAAGTCTCAATGGACCCCAAGCCAATGAAACTAATAAAGCATCTTGTATTCCATTTGTAGGATTCAAAACCTAATCAAAGAATAGATATTATGAAAATATAATATAAGAAGTTTAGTTTCATAACTATATAACCAATTATTTATAAATTGAATTATATACTTACATGAGTTTTGAACCAATCATGAAATTCAGATGAAATATACTTATCAATTGCCTCATTGGATAAGGTAGAATTCTTGAAAAGTAATGTCTCAACATACAAACTACAATATACCACAAAAAAGTTAATCCTAAATAGTGAAAATATTACGACAAAAAGTTAATCCTATATATGCACATAAGTTATGAAAGAATCTTACTTTAGAAAAGGTTTAACCTCTGGACAATTGAGAAGAACATACAATGTTAAAGCATTAGCCTCATTATCAGTAAGATAACGAGTGTTACCAGTAGATCTTCCATGAGGCTGACCAGGATAGTTGAAAATTGAAATGGGAGGATGATCATTGCACTCCCCACCATCATCATTTTGAGGAGCTCTCCTAGTTCTTGAGTGAACATGTGACTCAAAGTAATAAAAACAAAAAGTTAAAGTTTCTTCAAGTATATATATGCTTCACAAATAGATCCTTCAATATGTGCCTTATTTTTAACCTTTCTCTTTAGTGTATGCAGAAATCCCTCAAATGGATATATCCACCTATATTGTACAGGTCCACCCACTGTTACTTCGTACACCAAGTGAATAGGTAAGTGTTCCATGGCGTCAAAGAAACCAGGAGGAAAAACCTTCTCAAGTTTACATAAAATGACAAGAATATTTTGCTCCATCACATTAAGGTTATTTAGTTGTAAGGTAGGAGCACAGAGATCTCAAAAGAAATGACTCAACTTTGTTAAAGTATTGGAAATCGAGGTTGGTAACCCATTGGATACGATTGGTAATAGCCTCTCCATGAACATATGGCAATCATGACTTTTCATCCTTATTAAAGTGCAACTCTTCACATCAACACAACGTCCCAAGTTGGATGCATAATCATCTGGAAGTTTCAAAGATTTAATCCATTCGCATATTGCGCTTTTATGATCCATATTAAATGTGTACGCTACCTTTGGCTTTGTCATTTTACCATTCCCTTTATCCTCCATGTGTAAAGTAGGTCGTTTACAGTACACAGCAAAATCTAACCTTGCTTTCACATTATCTTTTGTCTTACCTTTCACATCCATTACTGTGTTGAACACATTATGAAAAATATTACTTTCTGTATGCATTACATCTATATTATGTGGATTCAACAAGTCACGCCAATAGGGTAGGTCCCAAAAGATACTACGTTTAGTCCAATTATGATCTTGACCGTATCCTTCTAAAGATAGGCTTGGAAATTCAGTTATTTTAGGAAATCTTCGATCTTGCTCATACACTTCTTCTCCTGAATACCTCAATGGTAGTGGTGAAGTCTCTGTGGTATTCTTTAGGAAGTTTTGTTTATTTCGACGAAATGGATGATTCATTAGTAAAAACTGATGATGACAATCAAAATAACAAGTTTTTCCTCCATGCTTTAATTGGAATGCCTTTGAACAACCCATGCAAATGAGACAACCAAATCTTCCTGCAGTTTGCCAACCACTCAACATGCCATAAGTTGGGAAATCATTAATAGTCCACGTAAGGGCAGCTCTTTATTTGAAATTTTGTTTCATAGAAATGTCATATGTTTGCACACCCTCCCCCCAAAGCAACTTCAAATATGCAATTAGAGGTTGTAAGAAAACATCAATTTTACTTTTTGGATTATGATGCTCAAGTATTATGATTGTCAAGAACATATATTCTCATCGCATACACATACTGGGTGGAAGATTATAGAGGGTAACAATTATAGGCCAACAAGAGTAAGGCTTAGAACTCAAACTAAATGGAGTGAACCCATCAGTACAAAGACCCAATCTGACATTCCTTGGTTCTAATGCAAATTCTGGATGAATTTGATCAAAATGCTTCCAAGCATTTCCATCCGATGGATGCGACAACACACCATCATCATGATGATTTTTATGATGCCATCTCATGTACTTAGCTGAGGCATTAGAGGCAAACAATCTTTAGAGTCTTGAAACAATCGGTAAATACCACATTTGTTTATTGGAAACCTCCCTTTTCTAACTCTTGCCTCCTTAAATCTAGCTTCATCGCAAAATTGACATGCTCTATCATTAGCTGCATCACCATAGTACAACATACACCCGTTGCTACAACAATGAATCTTTTGATAACCACAGCCAAGTTTCGAAACTAATTTTTTGGTTTGGTACAAGTTAGCAGGCATTCGGTGATTAGAAGATAAAATTTCAGACATCAATGTGATAATCTCATCAGTACATGCCTCTGGAATGTTATAATCAGATTTGATACTCAACAATCTTACAGCCACTGATAACACTGTATGATTTTGACACCCATCCCACAATGGAGCCTGTGCAGCTCTTAGCATGTCATAAAATATCGTAGTACTTGGATTTGGGTCTTCAGGCATATCATATCTCTCAAATGATGCTTTAGCCACATCCCTAACCATTTATTCATATGGATTAAAATCCATATGAATGCTAGTCTCAATCGGAGCTGATGGTGGACATTCTTCTCCATGGTTATGCCAATAGTAATAATTAGGCATAAATCCTTTTTATACAAGTGCATCCTAATTTCATCTGGCTTATAATACCTCATATATTTACATTTCACGCAAAGACATCTAAACCTCCCTTCTTGTTTAAATATGTCTAAATAACTTGCAAATTGAACAAACTCCTCTACGCTTGCAAAGAATTCATGTGTAATCCTTTGACGATTACTCTCTGTTCTATTAAACATCCAACGTTGATATTTAAGAAGATCCATGAGATTTAAATGAAACCAAAAAACAAAAACACAAAAATTAACTTCATAAATTAGAATAATAATATTGACTAGTGGTATATTGTCTAAGAATTTAAATACTACCTTAGTATTCTAAGGATGACAGCAAACCTTCATCAATTCTTATATTTTCTTCAAATAACTCATTTTTAAGAATAGTAAATTCTTATATTCTTGATTTTTGTATTTTTCAATTAAATGTTAATTAAAATACTTAAAAAATAAGATAATAATGAAATTCTAAAAAAATAATTTTGTTTAAATTAAATTACGTAGGCATATTTTATAAATTGAATTATGTACAATTTTTAAATAAATTAAATTAAAATTAAATATTTAAATATAGAAAATAAAAGTTTAGTTCATAAACCCAGAAAAAAAATAAAACTTACTCAATCTCCATAGACATAATCATCCCAAAAATAATTGTATATAAAAAAGTAACATAATAATTATCTAAAAATTATCACATCAGTCCATATCTCAAAAAGTAATAGTTACCAAATTTTAATTTAAAGATATTTATAATAAAAAATTTTAAATTTTTTTAAAGTAATTCAAAACCTAACAATTTAAATTGTATAAAAAATTATAATTTACAAGTTTAGAGTAAAAATTTTAATAGTTATACCTTTTGAAATAATTTTACAATTTAAATTAATTTAATATAAAGATTTTTAACTTATCACCATCAAATATGATTTCTCCACACACAATTTATTTTAAAATACTAAATTTTTTGTTCTCTAAAATAATTATAAAATATAAAATTCTTTAAAATAAATATTTTTAATTGATGATCCTAAAATATAATTTTTCCAAATTAATAAAATTTGCTTCCCCATTTGATAATCCTTACGACAAGTCAGAATGGTCACGTGCCTATATGTAATGTGTTATCCCCACCTTCATTTTACTACATGTCTCACTATTTTTCAATTGTCGTGCGTCATGGTTTATGTCAACATGTGGAGCTCACGGGAATTAATTATTTGATTGTTTGAAATTAATGACATCGTGTTATTATATAGGTATGAAAAAAAAAATCTATATTCTGGAACTGTCCCCCAATTTAAGTTTTACTCAAGAAGACACGTTAAAATCAACAAATATATATAAAAGCTAGAATTTTTTTCAGAGAATAAGTTTTTTTTGTTGAAAAAATTATCTGTAGATTCACATTAATTGTATTATTTTATTTTTTTAAGTATGAGTTAATTATTGATATATTTTTTTAAGTCCAATTTTTGTGTAAATAATCATATGATAATTAAGCACAAAACATACTTAAATTAACAAGTATGGTTTGTTATTAAAAGTATAAGTTATTAAGTTTTATTAAAATTGGTAATAGAAAAATTCAATAAAATATATAAAGTAAGGTTAAATTCTTTCTCTAACCCTAATATATGTGATGAATACATTAAAAACCACTATTAAATATGGAGTCACAAAGAAGAATAACTAATTTACTGTGTCATCAGTTCCTATCTTGCTATCATGGAAAATTGGGTTATTTTATATATCCATTCTAAATTTAGTGTTCTAAATTTTATGAATATGATTTGTTATCATCATACTATCCAATGAAATTTATTATAAATCAATATGTGGTATTGAAGCCTAATTACATAATTTTAGAATCTAAATGTAATAATCGGAAAAAAAAAAAAAAAGAAACATTTTAATTTTTGATTTTTATTTTCTTGTTTATAATTTTTCTCTCTCTTTTCTTTCCTCCTTCCCGTTGCTTCTCACTGGCTTATCTGGTTTTTTTTTTTCATTTCATTTTTGCTACTTCTGGTTCCTTCGTTCGCCCCTGCGAGTTGCTTCCCAGCTCCCCTTTCCGGTGGTTAAGCACCAAAAATCACCTCCCTGGCTCCATTCGGACGTTCTGAGCAACTCCCCCTGCTATTTCGTCGCTGGTGCCCCGCTGCCTCTCCCTTCCATTGTGTCAGTTTTTATCTCCTTCAAGCTCCCTTGTTTCTTCTTCGTTCAAGCTGCCATTTCCTTCTTCCTCTTCTGCGAAGCTCCTTCGGCATCGTGCTGGTCTCTTCGTGCCTTCTCGCTACTAGTTCGTGAGCTGGAAATCACGAACTGGTCCGAAGCTTTGTAATCCAAGGTGAGCTCTGATTTTTCGTTCAAGCTTCATTTCTATGGCTAGGTTTGATTGTTACGGCTTTTCCCTTCCATTTTTCGACATGTCCTAGCATGGTAGAGTGAATAGAGGGGTTGGAGCTCTTGCCTTGTTGGGTTAGCCGAAAAATAGAAGGAAAAAATTGGAGATTTTGGAATAAGGCTTCCTAAGTATGTTAATCTTGCATAAATCTTCAATTTTCCTTCTCTAGAAATGATTTTCAAACTCAAATTATGAATGGGTAATGTTATAAGAAGGGTTAAGTTAAAAGGAAATTCTGTGAGCAGTGGATGAGTTATAGTATGGAAAAACAAATTGGTTGGGAAAAGTTTATTGAATTAGACAGATGCTCAAAATTGTTGTTGTTCTGAGTTTATATACTGATTTGGCAAGTTTTGGTGCTAGTAGGAAGCTCCGTGGACATTGATAATTGCAAGGAGTTAAATCTTGAGGAGGAACGAGTACTTGTTAGCTTTTGACATCATTGTGAGTAGAAAATAATTGCAATAATTCCTGTGCCTTTCTATTACTATATATATGTAGCCATATGCAAAGGATAGTCTAAAGTCTATATGGTGCTGTGGAATAGAGGGTAACTTAGGATTTGTGGAGGTATATGTGTTGTCCTTGTCTAACCTTGTCCCATATCTTCCTTACATGGAGGGAATTCCATGTGGAAATCTACTTGTTCTTGATTCTTCAATTAGGAAGCGAGGTGTGTTATGGGAAATTATTAAGCATGGTTATTGATCAACTGTTGACGAGATCTAGATTGAGTTATGAATTAGATGGTTTGAGTTCTCTACGCTTTTTAAATATATATATATATATATATATGTTCATAACAATACTTCTTAATAAAAATGTACACACACACACATATATATATATATATATACGTTTGATTCTTTGATCAGTCCTTAAAGACGTTCTTTTTTTTGTACATCATCTTAACTTATTTGGATAGAATAGTGGCATTTAATTAATTACACACATGATGATATGTGTTGGTATTTAACTATCCAATTAGTTCCTTCCTTTCTATTTCTCTCTTTCTCCCATTTTTTTATGATGCTTTATTTCATTATTGAGTGGTATCCCCCTACTTGCCCTAAGTGTTACGTTCTATGCATTAATGATCTCTTGTTCAGTTGTAGTGACAAACGAGTATTGTTTATTTTATTGTATCCTTACTATGTGTGGGTTACCAGTTCTTGGTATACTACCTAGTACTTAGTGTGAGATCTGGATGGAGAATGAGCTACCCGTTAGGTGTAGCCACCCGTAAAAAGGGTAAGGAGCTGCCAACGAGGTGAAGCTGCCACAGAGACTTAGCTATAGCATGTACTAGTAATGGAAAAGGAGTTGCCCGTTAGGTGTAGCCACCCCTAGGGGTTAAGGAGCTACCAACAAGGCGAAGTCGCCATTAATATTGGACAAACTAACTGTTTTTAATTATTGTAATTATTTACCTATTCATTAAGTGCAACTCACCCTTTTAAATTTTAATTTTTCAGATAATACTGTTAGTTCTGACCCGCCTCCTTCATCCAAATAGATAAAGGCGTCGTATTAGTGAGCCCCTTCGGATTTCAATGGCGACGAAATTTTGTTATGGGAATTTTGTTGGGATTAATTGTAATATATATTGAATTCAACTTTGTTTAAATGAATAGGATCTCCCCCTTCCCTAGAGATTCTTTTGTTATGATGGTAAGTTGACTCTGGGGAAGGGCTTGAAGCTCCCCTTACTGTTTTTGTTGGAATTTAACTGTTGTAAAAATTTTGGAGTATCCAACTTCAAGGGGAAATTCTGCCGAAATTTTTGCGACAATTATGAGTATTTTTATATTTAAGTATCATAGGTTAGGCTTATGGGCTTAGGCATTTGCTTGCCTTCCGTGCCGGTCACCCCCTATCATCTTGGGGTGCGACACTAAAATTCATGTTTAATCTCACATATTTTGATCTTTATTTTTATACTTTTATGCAACTAATTGTGCAAAATAAGTTAAGGATTTTGTTTCTATCATTACAAGTTCTTTTAATATATATATATATATATATATGATTTTCCTATTAATGTTGATATGAACCAAGAGAATTTTAGTTATTAATTTTCATTTGAAACTTAAAGCATGTGGCTTGATAACTTTATTATAAGGATTTTATTTTTTTAAAAATGTCAGCGGCCCTCTAATGAAATTTTTTTGGACTTATCCAAATTTTAATCGTATGATACTTATATACAATAAACAAAACAAAAAACAAAAAAAATGAAGCAGAAAAATAACAACAAACAAACCAGTAATATGATCAGCAAAAAAATATAACTATTATCATATTTATATATAGAAAAGAAATTAAGAAAAACCACCAAACTAGACAATGAAATATGATACTTGCATATAACAGATAAAAAAAAGCTGGAGAAAATGACACTTTATAATGATAGGAAAAATTGAGACAAAGTAAGTGGAGATACAATCAACTTTTCTCCATCCCCTTCAAAGTTTTTCCCATGGAATAGCAGCCAAAATGCGGCAAGAAAATGAAATGAAACCCAACAGAAATGACGCCGGATCTGTGTGAAAATGGAGGTTGCAGCGCTGCCTGAACGAAACCAACAGAAATGAAATGAATCGAAGCTAGGTTTTGCAATAAAGCAATTTTTCTCCCCTAGATCTGTGCGAAGAAGCACCGCCTACCCAGCAGAAACCAAATGAATAGAAGGAGAAAGGTTTAGGAATATAGCGTCTTTTCTCACGAAATTTTCTCACGGAAATCTCCGTGAGAAATTAGTGACATTACGTGACACCTGAGGCATCTTCTCGCGAAATATTTCGTGAGAAATTATCACGGAATAATCCGTGAGAAATAATTCTCACGGAATATTTCGTGAGAATTTCTCACAGAATATTCCACGAGAGAAACTTCTCATGGAATATTTTGTGAGAAATTTCTCCTAAAATAAAAAAAAATGCCAATTGAATTTCTGTCAATTTTTCTGAAGGAAAATTACTGCGAGAAATTTTTCCCACCTTTTCGTGGCACCATTCTTACAGTATTTCTCACGGAATTCTCTCTATTTTCTCTCTTGCATATTTTTCTGTGAGAAAAGTCAGTGAAAAGGGTTACTTCGTGATAAAATTGGTGATAATTTCCATGAGAAGTTGTGACGAAAATTTTTCCATGAGAATATTCGGTGACAAATTCGTTGCTTTCTTGTAGTGTGGATAGCACTTATCATGACATTCTCATTCATTCACTCATTAACGTGTCACGGGTTGAGGGTCAGGATGGATTACACACATATAGAACAGCCCACGCCACAAATGTACACATGCACAACTGCAAAAAGGAGGGAAGGCACCGGTTGATTGGAGGATAGTAGCTGACATGGAAGACTTTCACATGAGGGATGAGAGAATAAGCTTGGGCAAAGAGAGGGATGTCTAGAGTGTGATTAAGAAGGCATGCATCATGTGATTTTAGGCTCGGGTGGAAGGTCTAGAATAGGGAGAGCATGCATGAAGTCAATGAAAAGAACCATCTATTTCCTTAATTTAGAAGAGGAGGCTTAGGCAGAGAATATCATTCATTCATATTCTCCATCATCCGTAGCTCTCCATTCCATTTTTCCTCTATTATTTTGCATTCCATGAACCATTAATTCCATCATTGTGGCTAGCTAATATGAAGACTTGATTGAAGCTTGAATCTATGAAGATTGTTAAGGATTTGGCTAAGATTTTTTATTCTATTTTTCCTCTCTTTCTAATACTATTTCTTATTCATGTACTTACTTGGTTAAGTTTGTAATGGATTAAAATTGTGTTGTTTATAATTGATAGCTGGTTGGACATTAATTAGGAGAGCATTTGATGATTATTGGATCAATTTAAATGCTAAAATTTTCATTTTCCTTCAATTTTCTATGTATGCAATGAAGATGTTTAATGAAATGCATGTTAGAAAATTGTATGCTTGAATGTTTGAATTGAGTTTTCCTTGGGATTTAATTGGTTAATTGAACCCTCTAGGATAAAATTTTGGAGGTTAATTTGATTAATTAATCATTAAATTTAAGTGTTCAATTATCTTAATCACAAAAATTAATGATTTAATGTGGAATTGAGGTCTCAATTAACATTGAATTGTTAGTGTCTTGAATCTTGTATGGTAACTCAAGATAAATTACCATAAACACATGTAAGAACTTTTAAACTAGAACCATTAATAATTGAATTAGGATAAGGATAATAGATATTAAGGGATAAATCCAAAACTAGTCACATGTCTATTTCTTACTTGATAATTCATGTATTTAGGTAGCAATTTGCTTTTTAATTCAATTTAAATTTGAACTAGTTAAATTCAATTAAAAACCCCTTGAATTAGGTAACTTTTAGGTTTATCTTACACCTAGAAGGTTTTTTTTTTTTAAAATATTAAAATCTATTTTTAAGGAAAACAATCTAGCTTGCACTTTATATTGTAAATCTTATTCAACTTAGTTTATTTGAAATTGCTTAATATAACTGTCAACCACAAAGAAGCACTATGAGCATTAAAGGTTAGCTCATAGGTAGACTAAAATTTTGACATGTTATTATACATATTATTAAATGTTTGAATTTTAATTATGCTAATTTTTAAACTTTAGTTATAAAAAATTTGTTGTGAATTTTTTGGTCTCAGTGAGAGTAATTTATTTTTTATTGTACTAAAAATATAAAAATTAATTTAAGTGCAAACAAACTAACTTGTTTATTATTTGATAGTAATATTATTTTTTTTCAGAAAAAAGTGATATATGGTATTGGTTATTATTACTTTTTTAATTTGGAATTTTAAGGTCTTATTCTATAAGTTAGAGATAGTCACTTGTCTTATGTTATCATTTTCTAAGAGGGAAATAACATTTAAGAAATAAGACACATCTTGTAAGGGTTATACAAGCTTCCACTGTTATGATTTGTAGATGAGACCTAATTATATGGTTTTCTGGTTATAAATTTATTTTAGAGGATGTCTTAGTTAGAGAGAGTGCTCACTATGAGCAATCTTGTCTTACCTATAATGATAGTATAACTTTTATAATAAGGTTTAAAGAATGTTAAAGATAAGATTTGTTCTTTAATTGTTTATATGTATTATCACATGGCCATGGTGATTATGACATATCTAATTGCTACTGTGTATTTACATTGCAAGTATAAGAGAGATCATGAGATAATATTTTGTAACATTATACAGTTAGCACTACCATTAATTTTTTTATTGTTGTTATTATTTATTGAAAATTTTAAATTCTCACTAATTTTCATGATGTGTCCAATTCACCATGACTATTCTAAAGCTCACGTTAGAAGCAGGGGTAGCATGGGTGGACATTCCTTTCTTAGGTCCTGCACCGGTGATACAAGATCTATAGCTTTTTGCTTGGCAAATTCTAGATTAGAACCTATCTGCACCCAGACGTAGCAACAAGCATTAGATATAGGGACTCGGTTCCTTAAGCACGTGAACATGAAGATGAACATCAACCGAATCCCTATATATAATGCTTGTTGGATGCAAATGGCTTCTAATCTAGAATTTTCTAAGCAGCAAGCCATAGATCCTATATCACTGGTGTGTGAGTGACCTATAAAAGGAATGTCCACTTCAAATGTGAGCTTCAAAGTAGCCATGGTAAATTCGATATATCATAAAAAATAGTGAGAATTTAAAATTTTTAGTAGATAATAATAACAATAAAAAATTCATGATAGTGCCAATTGTACATAATGCTGTAGACTATTATCTCATAATCATAATGCTCTTACATTAACAATGTAAATATACTGCAACAATTAGACATTTCATAATCATCACAGTGATATCATAAAACATATAAATAATTAGAGAACAAAACTTATCTTTATCATTCTTTAAACCTATTGTTAAGATTATCTTATTATCATCATTGGCGGCAGAAGATTGCTCATACCAAGCACTCACTCTAGCTAAGGTGTCTCTTAAAATAAATTCATAATTGGAGAACTATACATTTAAAGGTCACTTCCCTTAACAAAAATTCTATCTTGTTTCACTAAGAACATCTCCCTTACCATGTAAATTTTATCTCTTAAGATCACCTCCTTTGTCCAGAATCATTTCTCTTTAACTTTTCTATTTTATGTTTTTTAATGGATCACCTCTCTTACCAAGGATTCTTTTCAATTATTTTCATAAACAAAGATAGATCCATGTAAAAAATAGTCTATATACATAATCATCTTTTTCTCTAGGCCACCTTCCTTACTGCAGATCATTCTTTACAACCTTTATAGCTAACAGTTAAAAATCCTAATCTCAATCAAAGAACAATGACTAATTAGAAATTCATATTTCATGCCAAAAGTTTGAAAATCCTATACATTTTATTGATGCGAAGTTCTTGGGAATATATACATATTTAGGATTTTAATTTCATGATTCTATGAGATAGAATAAAATTTAGTAGCATTTCAGTGCATAATTTAGAATATCTTAGTACTAATTTTATGTATGTATTTAAAAATTTAATAGCATAAGTGTTATGAATAAATTAAGATAGTAATTCACATACTCATTATAAATTCTATAGAGCATGACTCAATCATATTATAAATTCATAATTAAGTTGAACATACATAGTCTAAACTTATAATCTAATTAAATTCATAATTAATTAAGTTGAAGCAGCCATCATCCACTAGCATGTATTTCATGATAACGTGGGTAAAGCTTCATATTTCTTACATCATGTAATTAGGTGGTAGAAGAAAATGTTGCCAGGTGCCTATATGAGGTGTTAAACTCAATTTCTTGACTATTAATACCTGTGTTACGTGGGAGACTAACGGACTGCTGCTTTTTCTCGCGCATTAGCTCATCCATGATTTCAACAAGCTAGGTGGCGTTTTTGGGAGTGCCGTGAAGTTAAATTTTAATTGTTTCGGTTAAATATAGTTTAAGTTGTTCCTAAATTCTTGATTAAACTTTTAATTTTTTTAGTTTTATTTTAACCAAATACTTAAGTTGAGTCAATTTTTTTATAAATAATTATTTGTAGCAAGTATTTCTTATTAATAAATTTAACTAATGTAATATATTTTAAAATTTTCAAAATAAATGATTTTTTATATAAATTTCACCTAAACTTATATATTACTAGCAATAAATTCTAATGATTACATAATTATTTAGTACATTTTTAATAAATATATCTAATTAAATTTAAATTAAGTATAATAATCATATAATGCACAAAATATCATAAAATCACATAAATATATTTACTGAAATTTTAATATAAACATATAATTACACATCACATAACTTCTCATATAATTTATTTCACATTATCTTAACTATATTTCTATTTACATTTATTTCTCAATTAGACATTGGCAAAAAAATTTTATGCTTATATTTAATTAATAAAATAGGCTACGTGGTGGTTCTAACACCAAAAATAGAATCAAGTTTTGAATGTGAAACTAAAGATCAAGAAGAATAGGAAGAAATTTAGATTTGAATATTATGGAAAAGGAAACTTCAGCTACATATGCTTGACAAAGCCAACAGATAGGACATTATTTAAAGGGAAATTATACATAAGCGTCATAAATTAATAATAATAATTTTTAAAGATTTTAAAAAATCAATTCTTTTCTAAAAGATTAGAGTTACAAATGATACTTTCGAAAATTATCACTCATGTTTTCCAACATTATCATTGGGAAAAATTCCTTATGACATTAATAAGAAGATTAGATTGTAATTCTAAGAAATATAAGTGATAATTTTTAAAAATTTTAATAATAATTTTTTCTTTTTATCCTGTAGATGAATTTTGAATTTTAAGAATGTTCAATGAAATTTTTATTAACTTGGAGCCCTTGCGTGGAATTTTCCTTTATTTCAAACAAAAGAGTGCCTCCGACATAGGGGTAAAGTAATGTGTGTGTATATGTTGGAGTAGTTTGAAAAGAAAACTAAAAGGACAAAGTCCCACATTGAATAAAAACAACAACCCATAAGCCTATATAAGAGGGGAGATATAACACATGTCAAATAGTACTTTGAAGGGTGAAGTGAATTTAAATATTAATTATATAATTAATATTTAATGGTCTGTATCTGGTCAAATTGTTTTAATAATAATAATTAAAAAAAACCGATTTCAATTTAATTTATATACGTTTTTATCTTCAAAATTAGAAATTGATTTCGGTTTAATTGCCAACGTTTAAAAAAATTGATTATTCTTTAATCACAATTAAAAGTTCAGTTTCATACAAAGGAGGCAGATAAAAAAAAGCAGACGGACAGAACATTATATCTCCCTTCCAAGATAAAAAAAAAAAAAGAACTCTCTCTAATTTTTTTCGTACTGCATGAAAGGAGATATCTGTAGTTGCTGATAGAAATCTTTGGTGCTTAGGATAAATCCTAGGGGTGGTTCGCTGAAACCCAGCAGCAAACTAGTGGGGGCGAATAACACCTTAAGGATAGTGTATTGTCACACGTTTCTGAGCACTAACCCATCCATCCTCTACTCACGAAATTCAACAGTATATATATATATATATATATATATATATATATATATATATATATATATATATATATATATATATTATTAGTGGTACGGATTTGAATAAAATATATAGTGGCACATTGTTTACCATTGCAAACAGGCAAATCATATCACATATTATATTATATATGTTTGTGCGAGAGATTTTGTCTTTTCATTCAGAGAAATGTTTAATTTGTAACCCTAATTTTTTTTCCTATATTTTCTTAATTAATGTGCAATCTGTGCAGTATTTTTTCTTATTTTGTAAATTGACTGTTTTTTTTTTCAAATTCAACCTAGTCAGTGATCTGACTCAGGAATTACAATCCTAACTCGTAATGAGTTTAGCACCCACATTATTTGAACTGGATTCTATGTAACAGGAAGAAGAATAATGCTTTGATTTTATTATATCAGCGACTTTTAATGAAGCGAGTGCTTATATTGATTTTTTTTTTTTTTGGGTGGGATAATGAGGGGCATGCTTCTTGTTGTTTGTCACGTTACTTAAAGCATGCATGCATATACAAGAAACGTGGAGAATGCCGGAGGGCTAGCTTAAATAAGGATGCACTTTACGAAAGAAAAACATATATGTAATTATTTATATTTTTATTGTTAAATTTTTTAGTCAAAATATAATAAATATATAATTATTTAATAATAACATGTTAAAAATATATATTTTTTAGATAATTGTATAATTTTTTATTATTAGAGAATAATATATTTGTTATATTTTTATTAAAAATTTTGATTATAAAAATATAAAAAATTACATATAAATTTAACATTTTTTTACTAAGATTGATAGTTTATATAACGTTATGTCTAAAAAATAAACTTTTTTTTTTTGTAGTTGTTCTTGAAGGTCCTAATAAAATTCAAATTTTATTAAAAGTGAATCAGATAAAATTTGAAAATCACAGAAAAGGTACAACAGAATATTTGATAGAAATTTGTGTATGTGTGTGTATATATATATTTAATATTCGAGTAAGAGAAACAGTCCTAAAGACGATTTCAAGGGCACTCTTTAATACTTTTAGCATTTTAATCTCATAATATATTTTTTTTCAAAGTAATAGAATTTTTTGTTCAATTTATTTGTCTCCCCCTAATTTGATGGCAATTAAAATTGTCCGAAACACACACATATATATATATATATATTTTTTTTTTTTTTCAACTTTCTGAACCCAAACTCCTGTCAGACTACATTTTCTAAAAGTAAAATTAACATTTACATAATAAATTTATTCCATTATCGATGAGTTTGATTTAACTAAAAGTATACATATGGGGCCCGGGATTCTTAAGTGGGATCACTGCTAAAACCAAGGATTTAAAAACCGGACCGGTCATTGAACCGGTCTATGCATTGGTTAACGGTTCAGCGGTTCAACCGTGGTTGAACCGTGGTCCAACCGGTAATAACTTCATATATAAAAAATCCTTATATAATAAATAATATCATATAATATTCAAGAGATATAATAATAAAATCCAAACAAACCAAACATTTAAATCCAAACAAGTCAATATTCAATACAACATCCACAATCATAGAACAAATTGACAAAGTGATCAATGGACAAGCAATCATTCTTAGTCATAACATTCATTGATATCAAATCCATCATGTGCCAATGTATTAGCATCCACACTAAGACCATTGTCATCATCAAGTCCAACTTCTAAATCATCAAGCGATTCCATAATTGGTTCATTTGCAATGTCCACTTCTTCATTTCCAACTATAGGGATTGCATTTTCTTCATAGATAAAATTCTCATTCTCCATATCCTCACTGCTAAACTCAAGAGGTGCTTCTTCTTCAGCAATCCAAAATTCAACTTTATCAATGGATTCATAATCAACAGGATCATAACTTCTCTTCTTATTTTGCAACCTAATATATATAAAGCATTAAAATATCAAATAGAGATTCAATAATGCAAAAATGAATAAATAAAAATTATATTTTGAATATATTTACGTACCTATTTCTCAATCGTAAGTTATAAGTGACAAACACATGATCACTTAATCTTTGATGTTCTAGTTTATTTCTTCTTTTTGTATGAATGCGCTCAAACAAACTCCAATTTCGCTCACATCCCGAAGAAGAAGCGGTTTGGCTAAGAAGACGTATTGCCATCTTTTGTAAAATTGGAGTACTAGCCCCAAACAAGTGCCACCAATTATCTACATAAAGATTAAAGTACATTATATGATTAACCATAGGTAAAGTATTAAAAAGTTTAAAAAATAAAGTAACAACTATTAAAGTATAAATTGGTAATTACCAGGCTGTGTTGTCTTTGACACATTGAAAGCATAGGATCGACTAAAAGATCCTTGGCGAGTACGATAAGTTTGCATCTCTTGAACTGCTTGGTTTATGTTAGGACAATATTTTTGTATCTCAAACAAATCAAGCATTGATTGCATAATGCGGTTCTTCGTACAAAATTTTTCACTTTCATCCAAAAAGAAAGCAGGATTCAGATAGTAAGTTGCTGCATGAAGATTACGTTTCAGGTGCTTATCCCATCTAGCCTTAATAATGTCTGTGTAAGGCTTGTACAAGTTCTTTCTATTTTTAAATAGTTCCTTTATTCCACTCTTTGCCCTTCGCATGCCTTCGTAAACATAGCCCAAAGAAGGTTTTTCATCCGCATCAACAATTCTTAGCAATCGAATAAGGGGAGCCACAACCTTTATGATGACTAAACAATCATTCCAAAACTTACTATCTAGTATGATAGCACTAACAATTTTTCCTGCTGTAGTCTTTGCTAACTTATAATTGTTGAAGTGCTTATCCACAATCAAAGCTTGCAAATCATGCTTATGATCATAAATACTTTTCAATGTAATAAAAGTAGTAGCGAACCGAGTCGCTCCTGGACGTACAATTTCTCTCCAACCTTCCCTTCTCCTTAGCCAAGATAAAATATACATATGATTGTATACAAAGATTGTTATCTTTGCAGCCTTTGATGCAAGATCTGCTACATTAGACATATTAGCAATGTCCTTCAAAAGGAGATTCAAACAGTGAGTAGCACATGGTGACCAAAAGATGTGCTCATACTTTTCATGTATCAACTTGCTCGCTGCCACATAATTAGCTGCATTATTGGTCACCACATGAACAACATTATCAGGGTCAACCCACTCAATAACTTCACAAAACATATGAAACAACATTTTGGCATCTTTCACTACATCTGAGGCATCAACAGATTTCACAAAAATTATACCTTGCGGAGAATAAACTAAAAAGTTTATTAAAGTTCTTTGTCTTTGATCTGTCCAACCATCAGCCATGATTGTACATCCAGTATCTTTCCAACCAGCCCGATGACTTTCAACAAGTAGCTGACATTCTTTCTTGCAATCTCCTAGCAAATTAACTCTTAATTCATAATAAGATGGGACTTTAAACCCAGGCCCTATTGCCATCATTGCATCCACAGCAGGTTGACAGTATGGAGATTGAATTGCATTAAATGGAATGCAAGCATCATAAAACCATTTAGCTATTGCCATCTTAGCTTTGTGCGTTGCTTCTTTACTAGATAGTACACTTTTCAAACTTGGTTGGGAACCAGGAGTTGTTCTTGGAGCAAAATAACTTCCCATTATTGCATTACTTTTTCTTTTGGCTGGAGCAAGTGGATGCTTCTTAAGTGGGTGAACCTCTTGAACTTCTTCTCCACATTCAATTTCATTACCATATGCTTCATTGACCTCCTCATTCTTGTTCTTTTGTTGCACTTGCTTCAATAACTCTTGCATCCTGTGACGAACATCATGAGGAACTTTTCTACAAGAGCTTATTTGACCTGGAACTCCAGCAAGATGTTGCTTCATCCTATTTATGCCTCCCCCTTTATATATTGAAAAACAATGTAGGCAAGTGTACACAGTAGTTTTTCCCTCTTTCTTAAAAGAAAAATGCTCCCATGCTGGATCAGTTTTCCCACGATTTGATATAGAAGATGCTGCTGTAGATTGTTTATCTGATGATGGTGCATCACTACTACCAGCATTATTATTAGTGTCGGGAGTGGAACCATCTGGAGCATCCATACCTTTTAACATGCAGCACAAAAGAGCACACATTATTCTAAAACCATAATATTGAAATATAGAAAGTAAAACAACCTAACTTAGAATCAAAAGCAATCTACAAAGACCAAATCATATAAACTATATGTTAGATCAGTGTGAATGTCACATTTAATATGCAAAATACAAGCTTTTGCTTTTAAGACAATCAGCATCAAGATAGTCTTTCCAATAAAAGTTTTGATGAAACTCTTGGGAACGCCTAAGATTAATCAAACGAGTTAGTAAAGGTGACATTAATTGAAAAGGACAATGTATATATATATATATCACGAATTGGGGAGCAAGAAAAGTTTAGGGAAGGTTGGCCCAAGAAAAAATGTTTAGCGAGGAAAAGTAAACTCTGTGTAAGTGAGGCATAATTACAGCGACTGATTATTATGGTGTGTTTCGTAGGCTTGTTAAAGGAAAAAACGAAAATTTTAGGCCAACTGGAAATCGCATCCTTTGCATTTGTAGAAAGACTGAAAGTCCATGTTATAAATCAGACATCTGATAATTTTGTCTATGAATCTCTTGTATATATTCTTTAAATACATAGCTAAATTTAATAAGAGATAAGGAGTAAAAAAAAAAAGAGTATATGAAACTTATAGATAACTAAGATAATATGAATCAATACAATTCAGCCTTAATTATTTAATTCTAGCACTTCTGATTGCTCAAAAATTAATTCTAGCACTTCTAATTGCTAAAAGCAGAATCAAACAAGAAAAAGCACGATTCTGTAGGTTGAAATATATGGAATGTTGGTCTTTGAGGCATTTCTTCGAACACATGGTGTGCAATTTCAGCTCATGCAAATGTTATGCTTCGATTAATCTCTAGCAGCACCCAACAGCACCCAGCAAACAAGAATCAATACCAAACCAGCACCCAGCAAACAACCATAATCAATTTAGAGTTTTGATTATTCTTTACCTTCAATTCCCGTTGCTTTTCTTCTCCTTCGAGCAAGATGATTCAAGGACTTCAAAGCTACTTCCTCTGGTTGGTTCAGGCTTTTAGTTTCGGCTTCTTCAATCACAAGATTCGCTTTCGTTGATGGGTTCCCAATGGTAGAGGAGCTCTCACTTTCGTTGCTGGGTTTTCTCTCGTTCTTGGTTTCGCAGAGCAGAGGAGCTTCGATCTCAGTCTTTTGTTCTTCACTTCACGACTTCTTTGCCAGTGCCAGGGATTCGCTGGAAAGATCTAGGGCTCAGATGGGGATTAGTTGCAGCTGCAGGGGAAGACTTCGTGGACCTGCTCCTGCTCCTGCGTGCTCCCGAATCAGACAAGCTCAAGCTCCTTGGGCGCAACTCAGCGACAGACAGGAGGCGACAGCGTTTTTGACTTTTTTCGTTCTGGAACTTTCTGTTTAAGGAAAACCGAGACTCGTGGGGCAGACCGGTTTTTCCGATTTTTGACTGGTTTTCTCACAATTCGATTTTCTATAGCTTAAGGACCGGCCAACCCACCGGTTCACTGGTTGAACCGACCGGTTCGGTCCGGTTTTTTAATCCTTGGCTAAAACAGTTGCATTTTGGGGGTTTTGTTTTTTTGCGACACTTTTAACCGTTGTTGAATGTGTGCACTCGAGGATAAGCAACCGCCTCTGTTGCACACATTCCTAGGCACTCGGTGGTGGATTTTTTTCAACCTCGAGAATGAACACCGCTAATTGTATAAATGGTGATAAACATTATTTAGCAGCAGTTTTATAACTGTTGGCATCAAACCAAAAAATTCACTTATTTTGTTTTTAACCGGCAGTCTCTATATATCAATTTAATGGTGGTTATTGACCGTAAATAATAATTTTTTACCCAGAACAGAACAAAAGGCGATGCAGTAATTTTAACATGGAATTGTGCAGAAATACGCATTAGTTTCAAGCCTAGAACTTCTCTCAACATGTGAAGCAATTTAGATGCAGAATTTGGCATTAAAATATACGTATGTGCAGCACTTTTGAGTTTAAACTAGAATCACAGCATGTAACTAGTGAGATACATTAACAAGAACCAAACATAGACCACACCAAGCAGTGAAATAACATAATTGCAACACCAAATAAACAAACAAGGACAAGGTTGCAAGACATAGCGAAGACAACAATAAAATAAAAGTAGAATCAGTGATTGAAAGACTAATTTCCCACAACCAAATCAATTCCTAGAACAGAAAGTCAATACCTCAGTAGCTTACAAATGAAAAACAAGAAAAAGGCACAGCAAACATACAGGTAAAATACAAAAACAGAACCAATGTTTGAGCAGATAGTTTACCACAACCAAAGTGACTTTTGGCGGGGAAAATTAGGAGCCCAATGTTTATGTAAGACGCAACCAAGAAAAGAGAAAGAGAGAGAGAGAGAGAGAGAGAGAGAGAGAGAGAGAAAGCCTCATGAGATTAGCTAGGTTAATACTCCCATAAGCTTGGACGATTGAGATATCCTCTTTGATTCAATCACATCAAAAGTTATTTCTAATGTAGAAGCCTCAATGTCCCTCCTGCTTATAAGGGTTCTAGAAGCAAAACAAGCAAACAATAAAGGAATTTAAGGAATCAAATTTAATCACAAATTAAAATCTCAATTTATAAAATACATACGACCCATGTCAATTCAAGAGAATAAAATTAAAATAGATGTAGAAGCATATTGAATCCATTATTGTAATTAACCATACAAGCTGGTATTTAAGTTTATTCTAAATAGAATAGTCAAAATACATCTTAAAAATTCTGTCCATAGAGATATAGAGAAGTGTATTTTACATTTAGATAATCTAAGAACCATAATATATATATATATATATATATAATATGATATAACTAGTATTCAGCTCATCATAAAATTCTAGTTATACTCCTTATAGGTATCTACATATTAATCCCATGACATTGGACTTTTAAACTTATTAAAACTTTAGTTCTAAATTAGATCACTTTATTTGGGCTTAAATAAATAAGTAAATAATGACACCACATTTTGATATTTACATGTGTGGTCCCAAATGTTGAATTTTATTTTAACAAACAAAACTTAAACCTCCATTTTCCCCAAATCCATCATAGTCTACTTAAAACAAAGAAAGGAAAATGAAGAATAATATACATCACAAGAGTATAGGGATACAAACTCATGCAATTAACAATAATTTTTCATAAAAAAATGCCTAATAACTGAAACAAAAATGAAAGGATAACAAATTTGAAATAAAAATGAAAAGGCATTGTAATAAGAAACTGCAAATGAGAATGGGTTACCTAATTTCGAAGATTTTGCCCTAAATTAGTACCTTTAAGATGCTTCATAGTGTGAGTTTTCCCTTTTAAAAAAAATGAGTAAAAGATGGCGCTTAAAATCGCTGCTAAAAAAATGCAGCATTGCGGCGACAAATTTAAGTGTTGCAACATATTGAGAAACAGAAATAAAATGAGTCGTGGCGTAAAATTTTGCACCACAGCGCTTTTCACTGTTGTTGTAAAAAAATTCATTTAAGCCACAGAGCTTTTGAGCGCTGCTGTGGCATAGTTCGTAAAAATTGTAAAACACATTATTTTTAGCCACGTTTTTTAGAGTTTTAAAAGACTTTCAATGCTTCTTCGAAGGAGGTCACCACTATGAAGGTTTTAAAGAAGAGAAAGAAAGGTTTGAAGTTTCAAATGTTATAAAAGAAGCTTGGGTTTGAGGAAGATTCATCGATTAATTTAGTTTTTCTCTTCTTCTCTTACTTTTCCTTATATTTCTTTACCCATTTGATTTATATTTTGTTCTTAATGTTGCTATTTCCTATAGTTATGAGCTAAACTTGTTGATTTAAAATTGTGATGAACTCTAACTTATAATGTATTGTATTTATTCTCTTTATTTGCAATTAATGGTATAATTTAATTACTCAATCCTTATGCTTCATGCTTCTAAGTGTGTGAAAACCATTAGATAATTTGGGTAATTTAAATGAACTTGGAAAAGAGATTTTAGGACTTAACCATGGATTGTGTAATATGGGTTTATGAAATTTGCAATGTTGAGTGGATTGATTCACTCGTAGGATAGGAATATACCTACCGACCTCACATAGCCATATTAGGACATATTCTTGATTAAGCCTATAAATTAATTGCATAAGGAATTATGGATTGATTAAGGGAATGCCTATATGTAATTTGAAAGATGCTTATAGGTAAATTAAAGTTCTAGGCTATTAATGACATTAAGAGCAAGATGAGGAGAGATAATTAGTTCATATGAAATGTTAGGAGAAGTTATAATCTTAAATCATTTTGTTTTTCAATTTCATCTAGAATGATGTCTCTCATTTTTTTTATTTTATGTCTTTAGTTTAGTTTAATTTCATATCACATTTTATTATTGGTTTAATTTAGATTAAGGTGCACAATTTTAGTACCTAGCAATTAACTTAGTGGCAATCCTCGTAGAAACGATATTTTATTCATCATTTTATTACTGTTGCAATATGTACAATTGTGTATATGCTTTCAAAAAGAAAGCAATGCTAAGCCATTTTAGTAAGGGAACATCAAGAGAACTTTGCCCTTGCTAAATCCACAATTTCTTGTGATGTTTATTGGTTATTCCTCCAAATATTATGTTTATCAATGCCTCGACCCACAAACTAACAGGATTTTGTGTCACGACTTTTGGTCTTTATCAAAATCTCTTTTTCATTAAAAAACATGTATCCTTCTAATTCTATGTCATCTCTCAATAAGCCCTTCCCAACACTCCCCATCATTATTTTGTCCCTTGTCTAGCAACTTTCACCTCCTTACTCCACTTCATTCTATCTATCTATGACAACTTTTACATTGCTCATTAACTACACTTTAAGAAATACATGTATGCTCAACAACATATCATCAACCAATAATAATCAATAAGCACATCTATCTCATCCTCAACTTCTTAACTTGCACCTATCTATCATCCCCTGCATAGCTAGCCACAAAACATCATCTTTAAACTAAACAAAAAATATGCTCTCATCTTCACATCAAGTCTTGGTAACTTTGAGCCTGCCTCTTTTGCCTAAGCTCAAAAATCAACAAATTGGCATCATGCTATGTGTGAACAATTTGATGCCCTTGTCTATAATGCTACTTGGACACTTGTACCACCTCATCCTTCCTAAAATGTCATTAGTTATAAGTAGATTTACAAGATTAAATATAACCTCAATAGAACTATATCATGATATAAGGCTTGGCTTGTCACAAAAGAAAACATCTAGGCATTGACTTCCACGACACCTAGTCTAGTCATTAAACCAACCACAATTTGTATCATTCTGATTATAGTTCTTCACCATAATTGGAGAATCTATCAACTTGACATTAATAATGCCTTACAACCTCTTGGATTTATTGATGCTTGCCATCCTAATCATGTAAGCAAACCTTACAAGGCATTATATGAACTTCATCAAGCATTACAAGCTTGATTCAATGAATTAAAAGGATTTATTCTCAATAATAGATTCAATAACTCACATTTAGATGCTTTTTTATTTATTTATACTAATGGACTTCTCACTATGCTCTTACTTGTGTATGATATTATTATTATTATTATTATTATTATTATTATTATTATTATTATAGGAAATTCACCATCATTGCTTGACAAGTTCATTAACATCTTTGAACATTGTTTCTCTTCTAATGACCTTAGACCTCTCAATTATTTCCTTGGTGTCAAAGTCATCCCTATGGCTAATGATTTATTCCTATCCCAACAAAAATACATTTGTGATTTACTACACTAATCAAACATTTTAGATTCCAAAAAGGTTTCCACTTCTATGAGTTCTAATGAACCATTGCTTTTACAGAATGGCAACCCTCCTGCAAATACTATTAAATATAGATAGACTATTGGTGCCATGCAATATATCTCTCTGACAAGACTAGATATCTCCTTTATTATAAATGAATTATCTCAATTCAAGCACTAGTCCTTACAATGACATTGGTCCATGATTAAATGAGTTCTTCACTATATTAAGAGGATATTGACCTGTGGGCTACTCATCCAATAACCATCCTCATTGAATTTGCATGCATTCTCAAACACCAACTTGGCTACAGATGTAAATGATTGAATCTCCACCTTTTTTTATCTTATCTTCTTCAATGCCCCACTAATTAGTTGGAGCTCTAAGAAACAGTAGATAGTTGCATGATCTTTTAAAAAAATGGAGTATCAATCTTTAGCTTCCTCTGTTGCTGAACTTAATTGCATTCAAAATCTATTATTTGAGCTTCATATTTCAACCCCCAATAGGCAATCTATTTTGATAATGTAAGTGCAACTTACTTAGTGCCAATCCAATATTTCACTCCCAGGTGAAACAGATCACCATCCACTTCCACTTTTTTCTTGATCAAGTTGCCAAAAACACATTTTGTGTCTCATATACCTTCACTAACTAAACCGCTCTCTCGTTAGCCTTTTCTCAAACATCGCTACAAGATTGTTGTTCGCAATGGAAATCTAATCTTGTGAGGGGCATATTAGCAGAAATCTCTCAAGCTCCAATAGCAACAACAAAAACAAAAAGCTTTCCAAGAACAAATGAATTTGAATGTTGTTTGAATCGTTGTTTTGTCCTTAGTACTCTGATCCACATTTGTAAGTATATAGGTAGAAACTAACTACTACATTCAAGCTATATATATCTTACTTATATGTCTACTAACAATATCATTAAAACGTATAGCAAAATTCATATGTTCTTCAAGCCTTATAAGGATTAAATTTAGATACAATTTCTTATATCATTATTATTAAGTTCTTTAATTAAAATATAAAAAAGTATATAATTTTTTAATTAAAATATAATAAATGTATAGGTCAATCGGAAAGCCATATATTTTCCTGTAAAAAAAAAAATACATCTATCACATTATTACTAAAAAAACTATATATATGTTTATCATATTTTGATTAGAAAACATGATTGCAAAGATATAAAACATTGGATTTAACTTTTATCCTTTTGGTTATGTGTTGCATTGAATTAGGCTATTGAAAAATTTGTTTCAGAAGAAAAAAATGCAGTGTCTAGATTCTAGAATATAAGTTTATTTAACAATTATGTTATTAGGTGAAAAGTTTTTATATAAATTGAAAGTAAAATAAATGTGAGATAGATATACAATTTTTTAAGAAAGGTGGATATAATTTAGTTTAAAGTAAATTATTATTTTTAGTTGTTACAATCAAGGGTGTCTCATTTAAGTTTTTGCTCAAAATTTTGCTGGTTTTGAACGATGTTAAGTACACATTCTCTTACATTAATGACATTTAGAGTTTTTATTTTTAAAACACTTGTCACCAGAATCAAATATGTGTCAACAAAGAAAGATTTTAATATTGCATGCTTTTTACCGACTTAGTTAACCATTTTATCTAAACCCTTAAAATACTGTGATTTATCTTTTAGTGAATAAAAAAATTTACGACAACAAACTCTATCGTCGTCTATGTTCCAAGAAAAGAAAAATATGTAGTTGCTAGTTATAGCCTTAAAGGTATGTTTTTCAGATAAATAATTAAATATACTTGCGTCAGTAGGGTACAAAATAGAAGCAAGTAATAACCTTATCTTCTAATTAAAATTTATTAAATTCGATTAATATAGTAAATATTTTTATCGATCTCATCTTTACCTTTTCTATTTCAGGCGAGCAAATATATCAGAGATTAATACACTAGAATGACGAATGCTACACCGAATCCATTGACAAAATACTGCCCTAGTCTCACGGCAAAATCCAATGTTTCTTGACTCAATTTCTATATGACATGCATGAACTAATCATATATACTTAAAAAAATTAACTGAGTCAAGGTCAATCCATCATGAATAAATGTAGAATTTTTAATGGAAATCTATTTATTTTTATTAATTGATAATAATATGGATCCGTATGTAAAATTTTTAAATTTATCATTTTTCTAATAGTTATAACAGTTTTAATTAAATGTTATATTAGTACTTTTTTTAATATTTTCGGATATAATAGATTTAACTTAAACTTCTTGATATAAGTCATGTAAATCGTTAACTATACACACCATAAGATTAATTGTATCCAGTCAGTGACTTAGTTAGTAATATATTTTGGAGTACACCGTTATTTTGGTCGGTGAAAGTTACTTGTTCTATTTAATTTTTTACTCTACAAACTATTGTCGTCAACTAAATCTAAATTTATACTGCTATTCTCGTATTAATAGGGTATTTTTGAGTTTTATTTTGGAATATAAACGATAGCAACACATTTGCATATTTAAATTATATAAATTTTTCTTCTATTATAAAAATATATTCAAACTTTCTCAAATTAAAATATGCCAAAAATAATCTCAATAATAATATTGATATTTTTTATTAAAATATATTATTTAAAATTTTATTTTTAATATTATTTATTTCATATTAAAAGTCATAAATTTAATTTATTTTAGATTTTACAAAATCAACTCCTTATATATTGGTCAAATATATATATTTAATGTTTATTTGAATTACTTTAATGATTATTATCTTTAAAAATTAAAATGATAGAACAAGTCCTTTTAAAGATTAAACCAATAGTTTATCTATATTTAAAATATGCAAGAATTGTCCTAAAATAAGCATATGTTTTTTGTGTTTGTTTGTTTGTTTTTTAAAGCACACGTGCAAAGTAAAGTTTGAAAGCATTCATATGCCGCAGACACCCCCAATTTTGAGAAAAACAGAAAACGCTGACCAAAAAGGACAGAGTTTTTAAAAAAGGTACAGTAAAATTGGTAGGAGACAAAAAAAATTTTAAAAAAATATTCATTATATCTTTATAGTAATTATTATTTAATAATATTTTTTAAAAGAATTTAAAGTAGGAGCATAATAATCATTTTTCATTTATAAAATCACACTTGTTTTATTTTTACTGAACCATTTAAAAAAATGGCAGGTGCAATTATTCACTTTTATAGAGATGAGGGGAAAGAACTAAAATTTTATCTTAGTTTCTCACACATAGAGTTTTTTAAATTTAATTTTTCATAAAATTATTATATTTTCAATTTTGTTGCTCATAAATAAAATTAATATCAATAATTTCTTTACATTAATCTATTATAAACAAAATTAAAAATTGATTGGTGGAAGAACATTATTTATAACAATTTTATTTATAAGAAACTAAATTAAAAAATATTCATATGTGAGGAGTCAAATTTAAAAGATAATATTACAAGGGACCAAATTAAAAAAAATAATTTTATAAAAGATTAGATTAAAAAATACTTCATCTCTAAAAGACTAAATAAGGTTTTACTCAAACTATCATTTAGATAAATAAAAAAATAAAACTTAAATATAATTTTTTATATATTTACTATTGAGTTTTCTCACTAAAAAATATAAAGTATATGATTCTCTAATAATATTATAAGAATTATATAGTTTAATTAAAAAATTATATAATTATCTATAAAAATCATATATTTATTATGATGTTATCAAAAAATTATATATTTATTATATTTTAATTAAGAAACTTGATAGTAAAAATATAATCAATTATATACTTTTTTTGTAAATCAAAAGTCAAAATACCTATCATCAGTTGACGCTTGTTTAATCTTAGCCATCAAAACAGCCGCCGGCGTTCAGGATGAAAACTAAAATAGGTGGTTCAAAATCTCTGTAGTTTCTATCATCCAATTCTAACACGTTGTATGTGGGTAGGGTTCTATCATAATATTATAATACGTCGTAAAGGAAGTTTGTCATAAAGAGACTTCTATATATGATAGTGACCTGCCTAACTGAAGATTTATCAGAGATTCACAATCCGTTTGTATTCTTTCAATTATCAGAGATTTTTAACTCTGAAATTCAATATATATATATATATATATATATATATATATATTTATTTATTTATTTATTTATAATTTTGATTCCGAATAAAGTTGATCCACTTTGAATTTTATTTTAAGGTCAATTTATATTTTAATTTTTAATTTGATCTACAAAACTTAATAATATCATTTCTATTTGCTAAAAAAAGTAATCTTTTAATGTTGTTCATCTTATTAACAAATATAAATAACATAAAATTAATGTATATATTTAGTATTTAATTGTTGCTTAAACATGTTATAACAGAATATTATATCATGCAAAATAGTCATAATATTATTATTATTTTTTAGTTTCTATACTCTAACATGAAAATTGCAAGATTTTAGTGAGAGAAAAAGAGTGAGAAAAAAAAGTGTTAAGGGAATTCAACTTGGATCCTTTGCACTCTGCAATGACTATACTTTATGCAAAAAGAGAGAGAAAGTAATAAGGAGTTTAGGCTCCATGTAATAAATTCCAATCTCCTTAATTTATTTTATGTCAATTTTTTATTAATTTTAAAAAGAAAGAGACAAGAAAAGAAAGAGTAGATAGGACTTGTTATATGAGTCCCATAAACTCTCCTTTTGATCTTCTCTTTTTCTCTCTCCAAATCAATAGAAATTTGATAGAGTAATTGAGAGGATTCAAGTTCTCATACAAGCCATATTAATATGTTCACTTTCTTATTTTATTATAAATTGAACTCAATATTTCAATTTTTATGGTGTATATTTTCTTTTATTTAAATCTTCTTTATTCAATATTTTAGTTTTATTTAAAATCTCTTTTACTTTACCTTTTTCTTTTTGTAGTTTTTATGAATATTACATTATAATTTTAAATTTTAAATCAATTTCAAAATAAAAAATCTCTTAATAGAAATTTTTTCTATACAAAGTCAAAAGTCAATATTAACAATAATAATCATCATTAGTCAAAAGGGGAGGGAGAAGTGAGAAATTCAACCCATCCTAGTTTGATGTTTTGTTCAATGTAATTGAGGTTAAAGGAATTGAAAAAGTGTTTTAGTTGTTGAAAATCTTGCTTGAGGGTTTCTAAAATTGCCCTTTCCTTCTTATTAAGTTTCAACAAGGAATCTTGCTTCTTCCTAATGAAGAAGAATTAGAGTTTAGAGTCTTAGATAAAATCAATTTAAGAGATCCATGTGAGGATACTTCTAATAGCTGTGAGCCAAGCAGGTCTCCTAGATATATGCTTAGTAAGATCTCATTGGAGATGTCTTATTAGAGTTTGATTATATAAAATTGTAGCCTTGAGCCTTACCCTTCCCTAACATTTCATTTTGCTAAATTGGATGATAATTTCCTACCCATCTTGTAAAGGCCTATTCAGTCTTGCAATCATTACATCATTCAAACTTGGAGAGGTTCTTCTATAGGTTGGGGTTCTTACTTGCTAGGATAATGAATTTAATAGCATTTTGCCTTTAATTTGCTTTAATAAAATGTCTAGATTTGGTCTTAGGCCTTCGTGAATGACATGATTCCAAGTATACCAAATGATGCATAAAATAATTATGATGAGTTTGGTCATTTCCTCCTAATAGGCATGTAGTCATTAGAGAACTAAAGAAGTAACCATTAGGGTAAAGAGCTCATTAGATCTAAGAGATGGAAAGGAGGCAAACCAGATGGCCTTGGCGAAGTCACATTTAAGGAATATATGATCTAGCATCTTAAGAGTAGAATTATAGGAAACACAATGTTAGGTGACTTGTAAATGATGATTTCTTAAAATGTTTGTCACTAGGATATCTCTTATAGTTAGCTTCCATGTAATTAATATTAGTTTCATTATAAGTTTAATCTACCAAAGCTTTTCTTAATATGTAAAGGGGTTAGGATTGGAAAGGCCCTTTTCTGCTTGGAGACACTTATATTCCTTTCTTGTGGAATAGGATCCACTAAGGTAGCCTATCTATATTAAGTAGTCTTCGCTGTCAAAAATAGAGAAATGAATTTAAAAGATATGATTATTGATCTCCTCAGAATACAATGATTCTTAGAGGTGTTGATTCCATTTAAATTTATTATGCAAGATGAGATTTAGAATAGTTAGAGCTTGTGAAAGCTAACTTGACTAAGATAGTAGACCTAGTTGTATGGGCCACTATAGATAGTGGCTAATTGGTACATTCTTGTCAAAGCCTAATTGCCAGACAAGATGAAAGTTAATGAAAGGATTAGTTTTAGCAATTCCCTTCTACATCCGGGATACATTGAAGTGTCTATGTAGGCTGCCTTCGGGAGAGTCTTTGTGGTACTTTGGTTTTAGAATTCTAGTTAAGAGAGAGTTTGTTCTATTGTCAATAATGTGCTAGACTTATTTTGCAAGAAGGGCTTGGTTGAAAAGATAAAAAATTTAAAGCCTAATCCTTCTTCCTTTTGTGATAAGCATAATTCTTTCCATCTTAATAGGTGCATCCTTGTTTTGTCATTGTTGAATCCCTAAAAGAAGTTTTGACACCTATCATCAAGCAAGGGACAAAATTTTTAAAGAAGGTTAATGTAGGATAATTAGTATACTAATGGGGAGTTAAGAACTAGTATAATAAAGGTTATTCTAGCATACTAAAAGAAAATGTTAGCCTTCTAAGAGTGGAGTTTAGATTCAATCTTATCCATTTTTTCTTGATAGATGTGATTCTTGTTTTTTCCTTACATCTATTTAGATGTTGAGGTATTTTCCCAACTTGGCTAAAAATTTTATGCCAAAAAGGTCAGACATAAACTTCTTTTGATTGGTGGGGCGTGGTTAGATTAAGGATGAGCTCTAATTTTGTTCCATTAATTTTTTGGCTCAATATTCCACAATACATGCTCATTGCATTTTTTTAATCTTTGCATAGCTCTAAGGGAATTCGTCAAAGAAGAAAATGGTATCATTCACATATATTAGATGCATAATAGGTTCTGAGTCCTTATTGATCTTAATTTCCTTTCACATTTTGTTGGATTCTTTTTCTTGTGATTATACATTTGAGAATATTTGCACAAAAAATGTAGGGGCATGAAGAGAGTAAGAAAGTAAGTCTCTTTATCTAATGTTTCTTTTAAAAGATGAAAGAGCTTGGAGACTACTGTTAATAAACATATGACAAGATACAATGCTAAAGCCCTGCATGATTATGTTTATCCATGTTACCAAAATTTTCAATTCATGAAGAATTGCTGAGATAACTTCCACAAAATTATGTCATGGGTTTTAACAAAATCAATCCATGAAAAATCTCTCAATGGAAACTTGACTTTTCTATTTAACGTGTTCAACCCGTGACGTTACAGAGAGGGCCCACAACCCCTCTATTATTGTGCATTGAAAATTAGAATTCGACTCGTTTCGGGTTGCCACGCTTCCATGACCTTCAATTTGTGGGACCACCCAATTTAAAGTCAAATTTATTTTTTCTTTTGTATGCTTCTAAATTTAAAAATACCCCCGCCTTTTTTTTTTTTTTTACATTTCTTTATTCATTATTTTCTCTGTTTTTCTGATGTCCATAGAGAGAGGGCTTTTGCTTCGTCTATATTATATTCATATTTAAGATAACTATAAAGGTTAATACAATTTTATCAGGAAAAATATGTCAGGTGAAGTGATGTTAATCAACAATTTATACTTATTTTAAATGTAAAAAATATTTCTATAAATTTATCTATTTATAAAAAGTTAATAATTAAAATTTTATTTAAAAGTATAAAGATATGGAGAATTAAAGTTTTTCAATATATTCCAAAATTTATATATAATAATAAAACATTATTTATTTTAAATCTCAAAAAACATTAGCGACGAAAACTTGCCTTGATGAAATTAGGCACTCTCTTTGATTTTTCTTCTAGCTTTCATTTACCAAAATTGTCCTTTTCCTCTCACGGCTTTTGACTTTTGGCGGTAACCCTATACGCATTTTCAAAAGCGTACAAAACTGGATTATTTTAATGATGAATAAGGAAATTTATTAACTGTCAATGGTTTATCTTTTCATCTCAGAGGCAGAGGCAAATCAGAATTTGGATTCAGATGATTCAACAAAAAAAATTTTAAGAAACTCAAATGTGAATTATAAAATAATTAGTTTGCTTTTTATAATAATAATTAATGTACATGAAATTATGAAAAATGTATTAAAAATAAAAAGAGAGAGTTTTATATTTATAAGGTACCTATACGTGCATTACGTCATATGAATGGTCATAAACCCATTATTATTAATTTAACTATTTAAGTTACAATCATCCAAGATATAAATAAGATATAGTCGTTGTACAAGATTTTTCCTAATTAGTTAACTGTCTAAGCAACATAGCTAGTGTTTGGGTAGATGATAAAAAATAAAATGAAGTGAATCGGAATAATAATTAAAGTAAATTGGGTTATTATTTAAAAATATATTTGATGATAGAACGAAATAATACGAGATGACTTTTAAAGACTTCTCTTTATCATTCAAAATATTAATTTGTGTGTCTCTTTAAATTGGGATAAATATAGAATAATTTGCACTTATATTAAAAATATAAATATACCTTCATACTCTAATATGCTCCTATATGTGATTTTATTTGATAAGAGTAATATTAAAAAAATAATTTATAAATTATTTCATTCTATTAATCATTCCTTCGTTTTTTTTTTAAATTAAACTCTCAAATAATGAAATAACATATAATTTGTCATTCCACCCCACTTCATTTCATTATTTGTCATTCCATTCCACTCCCTTTTAAACCACGAAACAGCGTTAATGTGTATTGGACTATAGAGTATGACCTTTTTTTTTCTTTAATAATAAGGAGTATGACAAAGAGTTCAAGTTCTTCTTATAAGTTCATAAAAAAAAATTCTTATAAATTATTTAAAATTTAAAATTATATTTAATGGCATAAAATTTCTTTTAAATATTTTATAAAAATAAATTAAATACATAAACAAAATTAAAAATTTTTATGCTTAAATGTTATAGTTGAATTTGAGTGTTTATCTTAATAAAAATATTAATATATATGTGAACGTAAATCTTGCCATATAAATAATGCATAATTATATTTAGATATTTAACTCCCTTTAAATTAGTAGTCAACAGTAATTAGATAATTTTTACACTCAAGAAGAAAAGTAAGAGATAATTTCAAGAGCACTTAATTTTTTTTTTTACATAACCTAACAAAAGTTTAAATTTAAAATTAGACTATCTGATTTAGAATATATGCAGTTTTTGAAAAGATTGAGTTTTATCACTTTATCAATTAAAATAACAAAGTGATGATTTGAAGATAAATTAAACAGTAACAAAGTTTAATCTTTAAGAATTTAAATTGGGATACAAGATTTTTATTTATCAGTTAAAAAGTGAAATATAAATCCGATAATAAATAATAATAATTATCCAGAGTGGGGTATACAAGACTTGTGCCGCCTCAGGTCCTCAACCAAAGTTACAGAAAAAAATTACTTAAAAACCCTAATTTTATATAAAATGATGTCAAAAAATCTTTAAGATTAAATTTTTTTAAAAACTAAAAAAATTATTATTAGCATTTTTTTAAAGTTATCGTTCAAATTTTCTAAAGTTACAACATGACTCATGTTGTAATTTTAAAAAATATGGAAGGTAACTTTAAAAAAAAATTAATAGAAATTTTTTCGTTTTAGAAAAATTTTTAATTTTTGAAATATTTTAATATCATTTTTATAAAGTTAAATTCTTTATAAAATTCTTCCAAAATTATAGCTATTTGTGGGACTCACAACGGGTGAAAGTTTTCGAAGTTATTAACCCAAGACGACGAGAGAAAGTCCATAGAGAGAGAGAGAGAGAGAGAGAGAGAGAGAGAGAGAGAGGGGGTCATATTCATAGTCTTAATTGTGAGGCTGTGTGTCTTGCCCAACAGAGTATAAAAACATAGGCATACCTTGTGATCTCATATCCTCTTCTTCTTCTTGGGATGCAGAAATCTCATTCAATGATCCTCTGATTTCTCTATCCCTTTTCTCTCCATTGATCTCTCAGAGAGCAGAAGAGCCTCTTCTGCGTACAGTGCTCTGCTAATTTTCTTTTCCTTCTGAGTTCTCCGGGGAAGAAGGTCGGCGGAGATGGCAGCTGAGAAGGCGGCGATCACCCTCGAAGAGATAAAAAACGAGACTGTTGATCTGGTACGTCGCTTCAGATTTCTTCTCTTCCTCGCATTTTCCCGCTTCTTTTCACTGAAAATTCTGTGACTGCTCTGTTTCTCACCGTTTTATACTCCATAAAACGAGATCTTTCATGAATGATCACAAGCTTCTACGTTGTTTCAAAAACCTGATTGAGTTATGATATTTCCTTTCTAGTCTCTTTTGATTGGGTTCTGTGTTATCTTCTGCTTATGCTTTTTTCCTCACTCCGATTCAGGTTTTTCCCTACTCTGTTTTCGGCTTCTTTTGTTTGCTGTTCTTCACTATATGATTTAGTCATTATAAAAGTATTTTTCTTTTAACTATAATTTGGTTCATAAAATTGTTCAATTTAATTCTTAAAAATCATTTTCTTTTAATTTTGATCTTCTAAAAATAATTTTTTCTAATTTTATCTCAAATATCTTTCTGTCTTCAAAATAATCTCTTAAAAAAAAACATTTGGAACACTCTCCTAAAAAAATTTTAATTAAAAAAATATTTGTAGCAGTAAACTAAAAATAAGAGAAGAGTAAATTTTAAAGGCTTAAATTAAGATAAAAATAATTTTTGAATCATTAATTTATTTTATTTATTTTTTGTTTTTGAAAGAGGATGGTTTGTTCATCGAGCATGAGCAATCACTAACAATTTACCGCCTTGCGGTGCCATTCCTCCATTTTCTCGGCGACCAAACGTAATGATTTCAGGAAGTTTTCCATTGGATCTGACTCTAACCATGTGGGAGACAGATAAGAGATGGAGTTGAATACGCTCCCCTTTTTAGTTTATTTGAAAAAAAGAAAACTATTTGTTTAGTCTCTACCACGTGTCTCTCTCTTGGTCCCCGCCCTGTTTGGCGGGAGGGAATTTAGAGTACTTTTCCGTGGTACTTTATCCTTTTCATATTTGCGAAACTTTGTCCATTTGATACCCGTTTCCATGGTCACCCACTCCTTTAACGGCAATGAATCTGTCTGACACATCTGGGTCCACACCATGGTTTTATCAAAGATATATTTATAAAAAAAAAATTACCCCATCATAGAGTGGTAAAAATTTTACTTAAGAACTTTAAAAATTAAAGCTATCACTAATACTCTTAAAATTATGATCTGGAAACTTATAATCTGGTCTACATTTGTTACCGTCACACCTTTATAACATAGACCAGATTCTAATTTCAAAGAATAGAAGTGATCCTTAGATAAAATTTTCAGATAAAATTTTTACTAAATTGTGATCCTTAAATAAAATTTTTTAAAAAATTTATATGCATGATAAATAAACAATTATTTAATATATTTTAATTAAAAAATCATATACTTATTATATTTTAATTTAAATATATAATAGTAAACAGCATTTAAGTTTGGTTATGTCCAATTTGCCCACAGATCAATTTTGACGTGATTGCTATCTAATTTTTTTTACTAATAGGGTGATATATAATTTTTTTATAAAATAACCTGAGTTATAAAAATATTTATTTGTTATATATTTATTAAAAAAATATATGATGTAAATAGTTAAAAGTTATATCTAAACTTTATTCTAATACTTATCCTAAAACATAAGTCAATACACGAGTTAATTTTTTTAAAAAACAAGAAATTTATTGTATATTATTTTTTTGTCATTTATATATTTTTATAAAATGATTGACGTATAATTAATTTGTTATTTTTAAATTGATTGTGTTTTTATTAATTTTGACTTTTTCGGATAAATATAATAATTTTAGGGGGGGGGGGGGGAACCTTTTATATATTAGAAAAACCTTCAAATTCATAACCAAATCAAACGTGTCTCATTCATTTGATGAAAGCAATTGTGTGAGAGGTAGTTAACCACACAACCCAATTGAAACTAAATCACTTAGCTGCACAACACAGCTAATTATGCAGTAGATGAATTTTTTTTAAAAATGAAATTTTATTTCAACTCCCTTATCCGGGAACACAACACATGGTTATTATTATGAAAGCAGCATGAAAATTTGGACTGCGTCCCAATTATACGGACAGATAGTTGGCAAGTTGTCCTGTTGCATTCGACATATGAACACTCAGGTTGGTGTCAACGCGTTCGTGATTGGCTGGCCAGCCTTCCAAATCACAGGCTGGTGCCTCGTGTCAGTCAGCGGCAAGGGGGCCTGTTTGGTTGCGTCTTGAAATCTTTCCCCTGTTCACTTCTGCTTTCATGTTACAATTCTCTGAATTCACATATTGCATAAAGAAAGTGTTTGGTAAACTTAAATTCAATTAATGATTATATATTTGTGAGAATCCTTTTAGGATAAAATACAATTTGTTATCTTGATTCCTTTTGGATATTCTGTGAACTAAAAATTTACAATCAAATAATTTAAAATCTAAATTTTTAGTATATTGATGATATGGTATTGATATTATTTCATTAACTATCTAATGAAAAATAGCATGTGCATAACATATGATTAAAAAAGTTTCTTAATTTGATTTATTCAAATTTCATTCTCAATTTGAGCAAATTTAATCGCTTGAAATTTATATTTTACCCACTTGTTTTTTTTTTAATTTTCGAACTCGGAGGCGCTGCGGATTTTTATACACAAGTTGACTTGGATTTCAGGGAAAGAACTATTATTTTAATCATTTAAAACTGAAATTAAAGTAGGAATAGGAAACAATTTTTTTTTTTTGGGTGATATCTGAAGACAAATTCATTTCCAAAATTAGATTTCTAGACGTTCTTTTTCATCCAGTTTTATAGAAAATTTATTTCTTCTATAAATACAAATATAATTTTTTCTAAATTAAGTATGTCTTACATACCAGTTGTCATCGCTTTGCATATAAATTATAATCTTTCGTTGTTCTGTTTGTGGCTAGGCCCTTCCTTTATTAGAAAATGATTCTTGCACGCTGATGTATTAGATTAGGTTATTAAATTGATAGGCTGCCGCTGCAATATGTACAGTTCTTAAATAAATGTCCATTTACAAGTGGGGAAATAACTTACTATTCTTCATGCTGTCCTTGGTTGCGCACTCATTCTTGGACTTCTCAGCAGAGTAGAATATAAAGTCAAACATTGCTTAATGAAAATAAAAAATTATTTAGTTATTTAATTATTATTTCAGTCCGCATTGCTTATTAAATCCTTTGTTTCTTTGGGCCTGGATATTAAAAATCCTATATGATTGTTGTTAGTACTTGGAGGATTGTTATTGTTATTGAAATAAGGGGTCTATATAGCCAAATAATTCATAGTAATCTACAAACCTTGGGCTGCATATTATTCAAAATCCTATTAATTTGCAATAATAATCACATGAAAAGAGGAAGCAAACTTTGCAATATTCATTAGACGCATGAAAGCAAAAAGCAAGTTAATACTCTCGTCTTATCTTGGAATGTGAGGTGATGTGTTACGGAATCCATTTTTTTCTAATATCACTTGTTTGCAGGAACGTATTCCAATTGATGAAGTGTTTGAGCAATTGAAATGCACCAAAGAAGGATTGTCCTCGCAGGAGGGAGCCAATCGGCTTCAAATATTTGGACCCAACAAGCTAGAAGAGAAAAAGGTTCGTTCTTTTTTGACCCAGGGGCTGATATCTTTTTTCCAGACTGCAATTTTCGAAATGCACTTTGCTGATTTGTGATAATGGTAATTAACACAGGAAAGCAAAATACTCAAGTTTCTTGGGTTTATGTGGAATCCCCTGTCATGGGTCATGGAAGCTGCAGCTTTGATGGCAATTGCCCTTGCAAATGGTGATGGGCAGCCCCCAGATTGGCAAGACTTTGTGGGTATTGTTTGCTTGTTGGTGATCAACTCCACTATCAGTTTCATTGAAGAAAATAACGCCGGAAATGCTGCTGCTGCTCTCATGGCTGGTCTTGCTCCAAAAACAAAGGTAAAAGGATAAAGTTTGTGTTTAGTTTCAAGGATATGTGCTATTGAACTGTTTGAAGAAATGCGAAGATGCGGCTTATTTTGATGACTCAATATTGGTGCAATTTCAGGTTCTCAGAGATGGTAAATGGACGGAGGAAGAGGCTGCAATTCTGGTACCTGGAGACATCATAAGCATCAAGCTAGGTGATATCGTTCCCGCAGATGCTCGTCTTCTTGAGGGCGATCCGTTGAAGATAGATCAATCTGCTCTTACTGGGGAATCCCTCCCTGTGACCAAGAATCCTGGGGATGAAGTTTTCTCAGGATCAACCTGTAAACAAGGTGAACTTGAAGCTGTTGTTATAGCAACCGGTGTCCACACATTCTTTGGGAAGGCAGCTCACCTTGTGGACAGCACCAATCAAGTTGGACACTTCCAGAAGGTTCTCACAGCAATCGGGAACTTCTGTATTTGTTCCATTGCAGTTGGTATGTTAGCTGAGATCATAGTGATGTACCCAATTCAGCACCGCAAGTACAGAGAGGGAATTGACAACCTCTTGGTCCTCTTGATTGGAGGAATCCCCATTGCTATGCCTACTGTGTTGTCTGTGACAATGGCCATTGGTTCTCACAGGCTCTCTCAGCAGGGTGCCATCACCAAGAGAATGACTGCCATTGAAGAGATGGCTGGTATGGATGTTCTGTGCAGTGACAAGACAGGGACACTCACCCTTAACAAGCTCAGTGTTGACAAGAACTTGATTGAGGTCTTTGCAAAGGGTGTGGAAAAGGACCATGTTATCCTCCTTGCTGCAAGGGCTTCCAGAACTGAAAACCAGGATGCCATAGACACAGCCATTGTTGGAATGCTTGCTGACCCAAAAGAGGTATGGAATTTTCTCCAATTGCCCTTTCTGCTGTTGTTAAGTTCATTATTAGAGAACCGTTGATATGAACTGAATATGCTGAGCACATCATTTTCTTGTGCAGGCACGGGCTGGGATTAGAGAGGTCCACTTCTTTCCATTCAACCCTGTGGACAAGAGAACTGCTTTGACTTACATTGAATCTGATGGAAGGTGGCACAGGGCAAGCAAAGGTGCTCCTGAGCAGGTAACCTCGTGATTCAGTTTGTTCATAATTTGTGACGTTTGTAGTTTTTCAGATTGATACTAACATCTTTGGTTTGGTCTATACAGATCATGACCCTGTGTAACCTCAGGGAAGATGCAAAGAAGAGGGTCCATGCTATTATTGGCAAGTTTGCAGACAGAGGGCTTCGTTCACTTGCTGTTGCTAGACAGGTTTATATAGTTTCTCTTTGTCTTTAACGTTATTACTGAAGCTGTTGCCAGGCAGGGTTATATAGCCAGTCTTCATCTTTTGCAGGAAGTTCCGGAGAAAACAAAAGAAAGTGCTGGTGGTCCATGGGAGTTTGTTGGCTTGTTGCCTCTGTTTGATCCCCCAAGACATGACAGTGCTGAGACCATTCAAAGAGCTCTTAATCTTGGTGTAAATGTGAAGATGATTACTGGTAACCAATCTCACTCATCCTTCGGGGGGAAAATACGTTTCCACCGTACAATAGCATTTATTGTTGAACTTCCGCGAGTTAAATATATTGGCCTTTGTTCTCTCCAGGTGATCAACTTGCCATAGCTAAGGAGACTGGCAGAAGACTAGGGATGGGAACAAATATGTATCCATCTGCTTCCTTGCTTGGTCAAGACAAAGATGCAAATATTGCTGCACTTCCTGTAGAAGAGCTGATCGAGAAGGCAGATGGATTTGCCGGAGTATTTCCTGGTTTGCAATCTTTACCATTTCGCTCCTATGAAAAATAAATTTTCCTTTCCTTTATGTTCCTTGATATGGTCTAGCATTTCACTCTGACCTTGTTAACTCCTTTTTTTTATTTGTCATCCCACAGAACACAAATATGAAATTGTGAAGAAGTTGCAAGAGAGGAAGCACATTTGTGGAATGACTGGTGATGGTGTCAATGATGCACCTGCTTTGAAGAAGGCTGATATTGGAATTGCTGTTGCTGATGCTACTGATGCTGCAAGAGGCGCTTCTGACATTGTCTTGACAGAACCTGGATTGAGTGTTATTATCAGTGCTGTCTTAACAAGCAGAGCTATTTTCCAAAGAATGAAAAACTACACAGTTAGTCACTCTCCACTTTCTTCATAAATATGTTCTCTACGTTTAAAATAAACTCAAGTCACATTATGTTTTTCGTATTACAGATCTATGCAGTTTCTATCACTATCCGTATAGTGGTAAGTTGATGCTATGTTTATGAAAATTTATGCGATTCATTATGACAAGGAATATTTATTATCAACTAATTTGATTCACTTGATTTCTAAATGCAGTTTGGCTTCATGTTTATCGCACTGATATGGAAATTCGACTTCTCTCCTTTCATGGTTTTGATTATCGCCATTCTTAATGATGGTAAGGTTTCTAACAAATACGTCTGAAATAGATCCTATTTCTCTTAATTAATTTGGCAAAGGAGATTTGACACAACGATTGTCATACTATTAGGAACAATCATGACAATTTCAAAGGACAGGGTGAAGCCATCTCCCTTGCCGGATAGCTGGAAACTCAGAGAAATATTTGCTACTGGAATTGTTCTTGGAGGCTACTTGGCACTGATGACTGTCATATTCTTCTGGGCAATGAAAGAAACTACATTTTTCCCTGTAAGAACCATTTATACTTTATCATTATCTGTTAAACTTCTTGTTTTGGCTCAAGGCTTTTGACACCTTTTGATTATTTTTCCAGGACAAATTTGGAGTTAGAGACATCCATGACAGTCCTCATGAAATGACAGCAGCTTTGTATCTTCAAGTCAGTATAGTGAGCCAGGCTCTAATCTTTGTAACCCGTTCTCGGAGCTGGTCCTACGTCGAACGCCCCGGATTGCTGTTACTGACTGCTTTCGTTATTGCTCAGCTGGTAAGGATAACGCTTCTTTAGTCCATTTAACTCTTAGAATTTTGAAATATGGTGTAATATAACTTGTGTATTTCTAGCAAAAATTCGATAAGAGAAGGGTGAATTAACATTTTTGAGGTTATGGTCTCGCAGATTGCAACAATAATAGCAGTATATGCAAACTGGAGCTTTGCAAGGATAAAAGGAGTTGGTTGGGGTTGGGCTGGAGTCATCTGGCTCTACAGTGTTGTCTTCTATGTTCCACTTGACTTTATGAAGTTTGCCATCCGCTACATCTTAAGTGGCAAGGCTTGGCTAAATCTGCTAGAAAACAAGGTATGTTTAGAGCCTATTGATCTTTTTATAACCAAAGGACAACTTTTGAGCTGGTTTCTGTGTTCTGTTAAACACACACACACACACATACACTCACAAAAACACAAAAAAAAAAAGAAAAAAGTTTTATGAGCAGATTTTGTTTTTGGTTTTCAAAAATTGTTTTTAAAACAAACATGAAAACAGAAACGCTAACAAATTTGCATTTTTGAATGGTAAGGTCTTTAAGGATGGAGATTTAATTCATTGTTCTTAAAATGCATTTACAGACTGCCTTCACTACCAAGAAAGACTATGGAAAGGAGCAGAGGGAAGCTCAATGGGCTCTTGCCCAGAGGACCCTGCATGGGCTTCAACCACCAGAAACTTCTAGCATTTTCAATGACAAGAACAACTACAGAGAGCTGTCTGAGATTGCTGAGCAAGCCAAGAGACGAGCTGAAGTTGCAAGGTAAGCAACCATATATAATTTAGGTTTCTGAGATTCTAATTACAACTCATAAGCCACAACAAAATGCCCTAATTTATGAATAGACATATGTAAGCATGTCAAAAAGCATATATTCTATTGATGCCCATCTTTTTACACACTAAAAACGTGTCTATTTACAGTGGACTTGGTCCTCTAATTTCTAATAGATTGAGTGTACTTAAGAATCTCTCCAATTTCATGTTTTCTTGTTATAGTCAAAGTAAAGTTTTTCAATGGTATAAAAAAGATGAAATTTTTTCTTTTCTTCCACTTTCGCTTGCAGGCTTCGTGAGCTACACACACTTAAGGGACATGTTGAGTCAGTGGTGAAGCTGAAAGGTTTGGACATTGACACAATCCAGCAGCACTACACAGTGTGAGAAACAAGGCACAAACATTGTATTTAGCAGAAGGGCCACAAATCAAAGGAATACCTGAGACAAGAATAGACACTTGAAGAAGGCCTAGCTAGTTAATCCTTGCTACATAGGTTAGGGGAGAAAATCTTGTGCTATAGCTCTCCCATTCTGTTTATTTGTTCTTGTTTCTCGTGTATTTCTGAGTTCTGGGTAAAAGGAATGTCTTTCCCTCCTCTTTTCTTTCCTTTGATGCAAAGGGAAAGTAGTGTTGGTTTCAATGCTTGCTTTCCCCGTTGCTTTTGATATGGTTTTGGGTCCTTCATTTTATGTATTTTCCATGTAACTTTTCTTACTTTGATAGTGGGATTTTTGAGGTAGGAGAATAAGAAATTACGGAAGTTTCCTTGCCGTCATACAAATTTCAAAACCTTCTTCACTTTGTCCCCATCTAATCTCCATCTGTTCTGCGAGAAAATAATGAGGCGGGGACTGAACATTTTCTAAATGCTTTTGGATATATCTGCCACAGAAGGAACGTATGAAGATTCTACTTACCACCTTTATTTGACAAAGACTAGCAAATGCTTTAAACCATTTTCATAGTTTTTCTTTCACGAAAGTTATGACATATATATATATATGCCCAATCATAATAATGTTGATAATTCGGTAAAAGCAAGTCGAGATTCACACATTTAAACAAGAAGTTCAATATAAAACTTTGTCATGATCTAGTATCAAGAAATTGATCAAGTTAAAATTTAAAATTAGAGTAATGTTCACTCAGTCAGTGATCAACTAGCCCAATCTTGTCTAATCATTTTGAGGCTAAATTAGCTTGGGCCAAAAATTAAAAAAGATTAGACTGAACATTAGATTGACTTGATTAGTTAGTTTTACTTTACTTGACCAGTCCTCTATATATTTTTTATAAAAAGTTATTTTATAAAAACTTGAGAATTTTTTTGAGATGAAATATAAATTTACAAAAATTTATATACAAATTTTAATTTTTAAGAATTATTTTATAACTTTTATAAAAAAATTTAACAAAAAAGGTAGTTTAGTTTGGTCCGATTCTAAACCAAACCGAGCTTAGTTAAGATGACAAATTGAAAAAATTAGCTTAACACTAAGCCAAACTAAACACCCAACTGCCTGACCTAGATTCACCTGTGAACAATGGTAGAGGTAATTCTTTTAAATTATGTTGACATAGTCCTTATTTTGAAAGAATAATATTTTTCAGAAAAAATTGATGGAACAGGAAGCAGATAAAGGATGTCTCATTTTAAAATCCAAAACATATAAAGGCTAACGGATTTGCCCCATGTTTCTCTTCCTTTCCTTTTTCCTTTGTTCTACCCGTTGACTTATGTTCGTATTCTTTTATTCTATATCTTGCACCATGAAGAATGAATCCATGGAAAGAAAAAAAATAAAATCTTCAACGAATATTCAGAATTTTTTTTTTCGTGGCCTTTTAGTATGATTTTTTGCATGAACCTTTGTCAGTAACTATGAAATTCTGACTTCTAATTAGAAAGTCATTTTAAGTTTTTTTTAAGTGCTTTTTTTTTTTGAAAAATTAATACTCATAATGAAAGTGTTCTTCCAGGGAAGAAAAGGCCCCAAAAGATTGGTTTAAAGATACAGGCGAGCTTTGAATGAGTGACTGTGCATTGTCTTATATTTGAGTAGAATTGGGCCATGGGAAATATCTTTATAAATCATTTAGTCCTGGGGGTAAACAATCTGTCTTTAACTGAATTAGAAGTGGGCCCCGTACTTTCAATTTTAAATTTCAAAAATAGAGACAACATTTATTAAATAAAAGAAAACAAAAGAAAATTACATATGACATGCAGCCCCATGACCAAGTTGTACATTTTGAATAAGTGCGATTTACTCTAAAGTTTATATATATATATATATATATATATATATATATATATATAAAATAAATTACGGAGAAGAAGAAGTAAGGAGGTGAATACAAAAAGGAGCAGAAGAAGAGAAGTGAACTGATTGAAGTGTGTGCAAATTAATTCAAACATCACTTGACTCATCATAATTAGAATAATGTTAAAATGCACAAAATTTTCATAAATTTTAGATTATATACAAATAATTTTATTAACCTTCAAAACTTGATAATGAAATATATTAAATTTAAGAAAATTAATCCCAATTACTAATAAGTTTATTACTTTAGTAACAAGAGTATACTATATTATTGAAAAATCTGTATATAACTTAAAATTTCCAAAAATTTAAGTCATTTACAAGAAATTAAAAATTCAAGAAAGTTAAATATTAAGTTTTAAAAGTAAAAAGATTACTTGTATATAATTTAATATTCATAGAAGTTCTATGATTTTAGCCTTAAAAAAAAAGTCCAAATGTCTTCATATATATAATATAGGTGAAATACAATCCTCATTATGTTAGCATCTAAACTACAATTTGGGGGAGATGATTGGTCATTTATTCTATGCAAAGAACCAAATCCTCCTTGCGAATAAATTACAATGCGACCCCACTCAAATCCTTAGTTGTTGAACTGAATACATCAAAGTGAATCATTAAAGAAAGATTCAACTTTTGGTTGGATTTTTTCTAGTAAGATCAGACTCAACATGTGAGATCATTGACCATTAATTTGTCCCGATTTTCCATACATATTATTTCAACACCATGACACAAGCGAATAGGATCTGCTTGACCTTAAAGTCTTATCGAATTATTGCCATAGAGCTCCATATTTGCAAATTCAATAAAAGACAGCTAGTGATAATGCGATATAGAAGGAAAAGGGCATATCGGTAGTTTCATTATAAATATATCGTTTTGTTGTGATAACTTCTAAAAAAGTGGTTACTACTGGCGCAATATTTGAAGTTTTTTGCCTCATAAAATTAACTTCCTCCCCTATTTCTTTTCTTCATTTAGCATATTCTATCTTGTCTTACCGATTATTCAGCTGTTTATATTGATTTAAAATTAAGTTTCTTTTCTTTAATATTTCAAATAGAATGTATGAAGTATATGGATAAATAGCTTTTTGTAATCAATATATACTATTATGTAATATAACTTAGAATTTTGTTTTTGTCATGAGATCTTGGGCTATACATGATTAGGTGTAATTTTTCTCCTTTAATGTAATGTGAACCAGAAAATTAATTGAAATTAAATAAAAATTATAAACACTCAACTAATTAATAATGAATCCTTCTCATTGGAACAAGAAAACAGATTCCTTAGTATTGATTTAAATATAAAAAGATTCCTTAATAAGTAATAAATGGATTAGACTTTATTTCTTCAACATTAAATTGGTTACTTGAGTCCCCTTAGTAATCATTCATGGATATTTCTTTGACTATTTAAGGAATGCAAAATAAAATAGATTAAAAAAGTCACCATTCCTAATACTTTTTTCGCTCCCTTTGTCAAAAAGGTTATGATTTTACGTGAGCCTGAACAATTTATTTATTAATATCTGGAGGGGAACTAGCAATGCTTTTTGCATTTGGACTTGAAGAGAGAAATTTCAACATATATGGACTTAATAGATAAATCAACTCAATATATAATAAATAGACTTATAAGTTAATTACGGTAAAACCTACTTTCATATATATGCTCAAATAATTTAATTGACTTAATCAACTTATTTTTAATAAACTAAGTCTATTAATTATATCAATTTTACTTAAACTACGTGCCCACATGGCCATGCGCACGTACGCATGGCAATATAAAATTTGAGAATTTGAAAAAGAAAGGCACTCAAACCAGTTGTGTATATATATAAACTAAAATTTTCTTAAAAACATTACTAATATAATTCTGAATTATTAAACATATTTTTAATTAAAGAAATTAAACTTAGTAACAGATGACTTGATTTTTCTGCACATGCAAAATAAAGGTTGTGCATGTGGGCTTTCACTATCAGGTGGTAACAAAGTAAAGGGTTGTCATTCTCAGTCTGCATCACCCGGAAAAAAGAAAGTGTCCGTACTCACAGCTTTGTGATCCAAAATTGTAGGGCGTGCGTGGAGCAACTCAAGCCAATCGTTTATTTGGATCATGGAGGCCTGCCTATAGCCTATTAGCTACTACTTAGGCCAACATGAGTTCAGAATCCGCCGCTACTATTCCCAATGTATATGAAAAAATATTCAAAATCTTTTTTCAACTCTGTCATTTATAAATATGTTTTTTCAAAAAAAAATTTAGAATAAAAAATTAGATTCTTAAACTTTTATATTTTAAAAATAAGTTATTATATTTAATATTTTTCTCACAGCTTTAACTTATAAAAAAATTACAGACTTAAATTCTATAAAATTTATGATAAAAAAATTAAAAAAATAAATTATCTTTAAACATTATAATTATCATCAAGTTTTAAAGAATTTATCACTAATTTTACATTATTTATTTTTGAGTATAAAAAAGTGTTAAATTTTTTACATCTAATAATAAATCTTTTAAAACTAGTAATACATTTATTAAAATTCAATAATAATTATAATTTTTAAAAATAATTTTAATTTTTTAAATCTATTAATTTTATGATATCTTAATTCTTAAATATAAATTTTTCTTAATTACTTGTCACTTCAAACTCCTGCTATGCTATGCTGGCTAAGAGTAGTGGATAAACTTAAGATTGGGTGATCAAGCTTGACCAATTACTAGGGGTATTTATTGGTCCAATTGGCCCTAGGGTTGAGCCGGGTGACGGGCAAATACATTTTCTGTCCAATTTGCCCTAATAGTTACTTTTTTGTTAGTTATCAATATCTTGTCATTTTATATATTTTTTTATTTTTATTTCATCTTATTCTCTTTACATGTTGCAACTTTCATTATCTACCTAAACCCTCCCCATTTTTTAATTGTTTTCATTATTGATACGTATGTTGATTGACATTTTTTTTGTTGAATAATGAAAATATGTGTTTACCTAAAGCTAATTATGTTAATATAGTTTATATTTTGCTTGATAATACCAAGTTATTTTTTTATTATTGATAAAAATATAAGAATTCTAAAAATTTATTGTTTTTTGTGGTTGGCCATCATCATCTAAACTGCTATTAGGCTTATGGGAAGAGCAGTGGCCAGATTTTTAAGATGGTTTGCCTATGAGTTTGTAAAAAAATATGTTTATATTACAAGTATCAATTTATAAAAAAAAAAAGTCTCGAATGGCCCTAACATGTCCTAACCCAACATAAAATCAAGTTTGTTCGAGTCGAGTCTGTAATAACCCAGCAAAAAATATATATATATATATACATAAAAAAACATTTTTTTTATCTTTTATTCCTTCTTCTTCGTTCCTTCCGTTCTTCATTCTTCTCCCGTCTATTGCTCTGCCCCCTCCGCTGAGTAGGTGTATCTTCTCTTCCTTGGCTTGTTGTTTTTCCTTCACCGTAAAGCTGCCGCCGATGTCATGCAGGTCCTCTCAAGCCTCCCCACTGCCAGATCAAGCTCTGAGATCCGTGGAGAGAAGCCAGTCGTGCCGTCGGTTCACGGTGAGCTTCTCTTTGTTCCATTTCCCTTTTTCTTCATTTCCTATCATCAAATTTGCTGATTCTTGTCTTTCTTCTCCTCTTTTCGGCCCATCCCAGCTGTTATAGGGAGACAAAGAAGTGTTGAAATTCTTCTTCTTTTGGGCTGACCGTGTAATAGCATGGGAGTTGGGGTTCCTTTGATTGAGCTTCCTAATCATGTTATACTTGCATAAATTTTCAATTTTTGATTCCTTGAAGTAATCCTTAAGCTTAGTTTATGGATTGATAACTGAATGGAAAGATTTAAGTGTAAAATTAGTTGTATGATTGACGGTTGAGATTATGGAGTGAGGATTTAAATTAATTGGTTGTTATCGGGTTTAACGATTGTAAAAATTATTGGTTTGGACTTGTGAAATAATTCATTGAATTGTGGATATTGCTAGGAAGCTCCAGGGATGCCGGTTATGAAAGGAATCAATCTTTCAAGGAAGAACAAGTGCCCTTTGGCACATCACAGTGAGTAGATAACATGTTATAACTGGTTTATTGGGTTCCTATGCTGTCTAAGCGCCTATAATTACAATAGTTAAAAGTTTATTTGAATGAATTGTGCAAGTTTAATGAAATAGACTCTTAGATGGCTTGTTTCATGTGTCCTTGGGATAATGATTTGATGATATAGTTGGAATAGGTTGATCGGCACTCTACGCTATTATGGCTAAGATAAGCACCTCAGATGAGGGTAGTTGCGTCACTTGATATGTTAAAGCATGATTTTTAATTAACATATGTATAATCCTTAAATTAGGTTTACCAACCATTATGACATGGATATATATATATATATATATATGTACACGAATATAATTATAATTATAAGTACTTATAAAAGATGTTAATAATAAATAACTATATATATATATATATATATATATGGGTAATGCATTTCGTTTTGTTGTATATTCTAATATCCTGGATTGTTCATTGGAGTATTTAGATTCATCGATTATGGGTTTGTTTATTTATTTAAGCAGCATCTTATTGTTTCTATTCCATCACACCGTTAAATAATTAAGGTATAAGTATTTGACTATTACTAACATCTTGTACGAAACTTATTTCAAATACAAGTCACTTAGAACTAGTAATAAAATAAAAGCGTTTGATAAGAAGTTATCGATACGTGCATTGTTACATGGTCTAAGAGCCTTGGATAAAAAAGAAGAAAAACTTAAGTGGGAAAAGGAGCTGCCCATTAGGTGTAGCCACCCCGAAAAGGGTAAGGAGCTGCCAATGAGATGTAGCCGCCCTTAGAATTTTATGTAAATCATAAAATGAAGTGGTGGGTGGTAAAGGAGCTGCCCGTTAGGTGTAGCCACCCTAAAAGGATAAGGGCTGCCAACGAGGCGTAGCCGCCACCATCACGGAAGAAAACTAATGCTTTTCTTTCTATACTCACCATTTTTAGTATTCAACATCCTTATAACTATTTATGTATGGGCTTGTCTAAAGGGAACCCTTGCTACTTAGTATGATAAATTGATTTCTGAAAAACTTTGCTCCTGTTGCGTTAAGATTTGTTGTTTCCATTTTAGTGATTTGCTCTCTGCTCACTGAGTTTTCAACTCATCACTTATATTTCAATGTTTCAGATAATAGTTTTGGACCTGACCCACCTCCTTCATCCTAATTTCAGAGGCATTGTAGTAGTGAGTCCCATTCTTTTAAATTGCAAGGGCATGGTTGTTTTGTGATAATGACTTTTTGAATGTTAATTTTAAAGTATTCTAGATGTAATTCGACTTGACACAGGTTGGATCCTTTCCCTCTCTCTTGTTTTTTTTTTTCCTTTTGTTATTTTAATTATTGGTGCGTCAAGGGTGGACCTCTCCCTTGCTGTATTATTGATTTCTGGTTGTTGTAGGAATTTGGGGGTGTCTAATTTTTAGGGGATATTCTGTCAAAATTTCAACAAAAAAGTTTGGATAATTATTTAGATATATATATATGTATATATATAATGAAATAAAATTTTACTTAATGAAATTGCATCCTATAATGAATCATTTCAAGGCTCTAACATTAATAGGTTGTATTGGTTAGGCTTACGGATAAGAATCTTACCTAGTTCTCGGTGCCGGTCACTCCCTAGTTTACGGGGTGTGACAGAGTCGGACCACGAGCATAAAAACAAGCCCGATGGTATCGAGCATCAAACACACTAGATGTCCAACTTGGTCCTACCCATGAATAGCCCTACTAATTACTAATACATACAGTACAATATTTAGTTTGTCTATAACTCTGTTTGAAGTTTAAAGTATTATATTAAGTTTAATACAAATTTTAGTTTTAAATTTTGAGCTTAATTTGACCCAATTTTATTTATAGAAATTAATAAAGGTTATAAAAAAATTTAAATAAATTTATATTCAAATAACTATTTCAGTAATACATATTCAAATCAAATTCATTTTTACTCTCGTATCTTAATTCAACAATAATATCTCAACTACATTAGGATCACTTTGTTTTATATAAATATAAATATATGTATATATATTATTTAATATATTATAGATTATAGATTATTAAATATTATAAATCAAATCAAGTCATTCTTAAATCTAAGCCTAAGTTTAGCTCAATTTTAAAACTTGGCCTTAAAAAAAAAAAAAACCTTAGCCCCGCTAAGCTTAAAAATATGGCTGAGTTCGAACAATCCAATAAGCTAAATTATAATTTATCATCCTTAGTTGGGAGACAATTGCTTTAAAAAAATGCAATTCAAAGACATTTGACATGTGATAGAAGTATGAGGTGGCAAATGAGTTAGTATTGTTATAAGAAAATTAGGCACAAAGACTTATTTCTTGAAATTTCAAAGTTCAAAGAATTATTTACAAATCATCAAGTTTAAATAAACTTGTTGCATGCACATATGTGTGTGTGTGTGTGATGAGAATTGAAAACTTACACTTCTCAATATTTTACGAGAGAAAGTGACTTTTATCAATGCAATGGTTGAATTAAAAGTAGCTACTATATTGATCAAGTATGCCCAATTTCAGTAAATTAGTAACAACAATTACACAGTCAAATAATTAGAAATCCTTTATATTTGAAACCTTTATTGTAGCTGGGTTAACTTTGTGATATATTGATAGGGCACCAAATAATGTTGAATTAATGTAAAATTGTTATAGTATGATATTCGTGATTAACACTTTCAATCCAATGGTGCATTTTGTTAAAAAACTCATCCCATACAAGTTTTTCAATGGTGTAACAATGATTTTGATTGACATGAAAAGGGATCAATTGACAGTTATGTAAAAATTGATACACTTAAACGCTTAAATAGTTTATCATAAAAAATGATTTTTATTGATTCAATAATTGAATTATAAGTAATTATCATGTTGATCTTATGTATCAAATTTCAGAAAAAAGAAATTACAATTGAGTATGTAATCAAATAATTAACAGTCTCTTTATATTTAAAAGTTACATTGTACATTAATTTTGTGATATTTTAATAGAGTAAAAAATAATGTTGGATTAATCTAAAATTTTGTGAGTACGATATTCATAATTATTTTTTTATTCTTCTTCCTTATATTAAAATTTTTAATCCCTAGTGAATTTTGTAAGAAATTCATTCTATAAAGAGCTATTCATAGTTGTAAGACTAAATTTGATTGAGATGGGTATGAATTGTATTCTCATGCGTGCGTGCTTGTTACTTAATCCTTGCCTGAACTTATATTTAGCAGATAAAAGTGTTTTTATGTTTATTAGATCCTTGAATCCCTTTACTTGGATTTATTTAAAAAAGGCTTTAAATGAACAAGTTTTCACAAGATGGGATTGATTTATATAAGTTGAGATTTGTTTCTATAAAATTCGTTCCAATAAAATTACAATAAATAATAAAATATCTTAAACAACTATATAATTCAAAACAAATAAAATGAATATTTGTTTACTTTTTATGATTATATTAATATATATACTTGTGTATAAATATAAATAAATTAATATATAAACCCTAAATGTATGAAACAAGTGAGTATCATATTATTTAGATGTAAATCCAAATTTTAAAAGTACTTATAAAAATTTATATACCTAAAATTCAAATAAAATATAAATATTTTGTCCATCCCAATTTGCATGTGATACTGCCCTTCTACTATACTTCCAAAATAGGCTACAGTACAAAACCGCAACTTCGTTGCTAACGACCTTCCATGTGGTGTCCCTGGGAATCCAACCATATGTTTCATATATATGACTTGTTATACAATAAAGTGCAATAAATGCGGGGAAATATAACCTTGGATCACTGTTGTATTTCTTTTCTTTTGATAACTTACATATTCTTTTTGGTATTTACCTTCTAATTCTACTGGGGTTTAAGTATATAGTTCGAGACCAAACTCCTATGTTCGTCGTATGATTACTTAAAAATTTAATAAAAATTCATTAAAATAAATGATTTGTAGGATAATGAGGTCCACTAGTTACTTCCTTGTCTGGTTTGGTTTGATAAGACATTTTAACATTAGTTATTTACCAAAAGGTGCTTATATATGTAATTTTAAAATAATTAATATGTAAAAATAAAAATAAATTAATAATTTAATCTCTTAAAAATTATTTTTAAATTTAATTATTGAAAGATAAAATCTGCTAAATTACTCGTTAAAAGATAACTCTTCCTTTAATTTAATAATTCAAATATAAAATCCTTTATTTTTGTTCTCATGTATTTTCTTCGAATCAAAATAACCTCTCTATTAGTTAAAAGCAAAATCTCACATGACTGTTAAGTAATAATATAAACTTACTCAAATATCTTAAATCCCCAAAATGCCATCTTTTGTATCAAAGCTAAATTTTTGTGCATCAAAAAGTTACAAATGCTTTCTAAAATAACTATAATGGAAAAAAGAATATTTAGAAGATAAAATTAAGATATTTTAATTTTAGTAGCCCAATTTGATAAGAGAATAATAGTTCAAGGATTAAATTAAGAGAGAGAAAAGTGATATTTCATAAACTAAATCATTAATTAGTCTAAAAAACAATTAGAAAAGGTAGGTATATATTGGGGATTCTTAACAAAGGGGTAGACTAAATTTGCTCCTTTCATCCTCAAGTATGAAGACATATTCATTCCATATGGGGTGAATATACAAGGAATTAATTTGAACTATTTGAAACGCTAATTCTTTAGCGTTTGATCATCTTTCAAAATTCAAGTATAATTATAAAATATTATTTTCTTAATAAATTTCAAATGATCTTTTTAAATTATAAAATGATTGAATGATAAATAACAAGAGCTCAAGCCTATAATAAACTTTTTAATATCTTTTGAAACACGACACCTAATATAATAACGCTCGATTTGATTACACGCGATGTAAATATAATATAGTTATATAATTTGTATAATATATATTATATTTTTTAATTATTATTTTATATATTAAATTATTTTTTAAAAAATAAAAATATAAAAATAATTTTTTATCTAATTTATCAACTTTATATATATATATATATATATATATATTTTATATCATCCAACCAAACCAACTCAAGAAAAAGATATTAACCATGATAAAAAGCCCACATCCTCTATTCTGTTCTCCTTTCAAGTGTTCAACTGTCTCCTGTATAATCACATCCAAGTTGTCGATAAACAGGTCTTTTCACATGAGGACAAATAGCTCATGTGAAAGCATCTAATTTGTGGTGGCCTAAACTGCTTTTGGGTTGATCTAATTTATACCAACGTATTAGGAAGAGGTTTGACTGTAAAAAAAACACTGACAATTAAATTGATCTGATAGCTTTGGCCCATGTAAAACTTGTTTCTTGTTCAATTTTCTTCAAGTTGCTTTAGTTTCTCCATTATTAATTAGTACGTAAGTTCTGACATTACAGCGTCATTGAATGACTAGACTGTGTTGTCTATTCGTCCATCCTCACAAACGCAGCCACACCAATGAGACCATTCAATCAACCTTGCTGACGATTATCACTAACCCCATTTATTGAGTTTGTGACTGGTCAATGGCGTTCTCAAACCTCAGGTAAACACTACTATTCTTGCAATCATTCAGAACAAATAATGTAGATCAAATTACTCTCACATTTGGTTAATTATATTTAATATTTTTATTTTAGAAATTTTATTTAATTTTGTTAATATTATATATGTATATTATAAAACCTTTCTTTTAATTTATTTCTTATTACTAAAATTACATTTTTATACAATACATATTCCTTTAAAAATACAGTGACTTAAATGTTTTTAAGTCATATTAAAAAAATTATAGTTTCATATTAAAAATTAAAATTAATTTAATTTCTTCCAATATCATATTAAAAATAAAATTACAGTCTTATATTATATAAAAGTTAATTTTATTGATAAAAAATTAAAAAAATTGCAATATATGTCAAATTTTAGGAGAATCGAATAATATTATTATTGGGGCAAGAGGGTTTATGTGCAATTTGGGCAGGAGTTTATTTGTTGTTTTAATATATTCATTAAAAATATTAATATGATTATAAATATATATATGAATAGTTTATTTCAAACAGTCAATAGTGTGATGATTAATTAAAAGTGTTTATATATTACATATTTATTATAGAATATCTCGTACAAATATTTAAATAGTTTCACCTAAAATTTGCCCTTTGATTAATATTTGATTTTTATCCCCTCTGGCAAAGCTAATTGCACGCTTGCTTTGAACTTTGACTTGGCCACAGGAACTACCAGCAAAACCCTATTGCTTCTGCCATCACTATGTGAAAGTAACCCTTGATGACAAGTATGTATGCATATGTAAATGTTAGCTAACTAGCCTTTGCTCTCTGCCGCAGGTAGAATAATATTTACCTCGTAATAGTTATTAACTATAAGAATAAGAAGCGTACTTTGTACTAATAATAATAATCTGAGTCCTGAGGCTCTTCTGTCTCAGCACATGCATACTTGTCCCACAAACATTGAAAGAGTGGTTGGCATTTAGTAATTTGCTTCAGACTTGGAAGCCACCAGGTTCTGTTCAATCCGCTGAAAGCAAAAGGACATTTTGAGCTACCTAGCTTTCTTCTTCATCTTCTTCATTCTTCTCAGTTGGTTTATTTTCTTTTTTCTTTTTTATATTCCTTATTGGACTAAACTAGATTTATATAATTGGGATGGGGATCACATAGGACGAGTGATTATATTAGCAACCAACATGCAGCATGTAGGGCAGAAAATGATGACTCAGTTATCTACCTGATCAAATCCTCTTTTTCTTCACTTTTTCTCAATATAGACAAGATTTTGACTTTGCTTACACAACTCCAAGGGTTATCATCATTGCTTCTAATCATCCCATTAACATATTTAAGTGGGGCTATTTCGGTTTGGATTCTTTTGTATCTTTCAAATCATATATAAACTACCTTTCTTCGTTGCTGCATGATATGTACAGAAATTTTTAGATAGGCTAAATTAATTTGAGGAAATTACAAATATTCACTCTTATATTTACTTGTAATGTGCTTCTAATTTTTAAAATATTAAAACTGATCTTATAATATATTAGTTTTATTGTAATAACTTTTTACCGTTCAAATCAAAGGTCAAATTTAATTGAATTGAACACATGTGCATTTCATATGCTTTTTCTTTATTAGAACATCAATTTTTTTATTAGTTCACCTATTTCTATTTCTATTTCTACTCTCCCTCAAATCTTATGCCTGTTTTTTTTTAATATATAGTTTGGTAAAAGAATAGCTATGTATAAGTTAAATTTAAGGTCTGATATGATATAGACGATAGAGTTATTACCGTGGTAATAATAGATTGAGAGGTCAATTATATATTTTTTTTAATGAATTGAATGTGATGTTACAATTAGATACAAATTATTATTCAACCCTAAACCCTAAAAGATCAGGATAAATAAATATAAGTTTTTAAATTAATTATGAATAGACAGATACATAAAATTAAAGGGCAATAATGTGCCTTTTTGACCAAGGAGAAATTGGCCGTTTCCTTTTTTTAAATACTTAATTATTTTGCAATTTTGAAGTGGTTAGCCTCGCTACTCAACAAAAATAAACTACTTCTCAATTGTAGCATAAGCAATTTTTCTGTTGCAAGAAGAAAGTGAAAAATTGAAGGTTTTTCTTTGAAACAAAGCCAAAAGTAAAATTTATTATTTTTTCTAAAACAATCGTATCCTCACTTAAAGTCATTGAATTATTATAATTATCTCTAACCTTATATATATATATATATATACTCTTAATCCATGTCCTTTTTAATCATTTGACAGTAAATGAACCTTTGGAAAAACTTTAACGTGATAATATTGATAAAAACGTTTATCAAATAATTTTACCAAACACAAGTAAATTATCTTTATCATACTTCTCATGAAACTATATTTAAAAAAAAAATTAAAATAAGCAGAAATCTAAAGTGATCAATTCTTCATCATTGAATTTCCTCAAAATTTATAGTAAACAATTTCTTATTATTTACACTAATTTCAAGAAAATTAATAATAAAAAATTTAAACTTAAAAGAACTCCAATTCTCCACTATATACACAATAACTCATAATTAAACGGTGGAGCGTTTAAGGGGGGAAGCGGCAAACAACAAAATTTGAAGGGAAAATCCGTAGAGAGAGAGAGATTAGGAGTAGGGATGAGCTGGATGATTTGAAATGAGGGTGAAAAGGCTATGACTTACGAGGGAGGAAGAAGAGCAAAGGGGTTATTTTGGTTAAAGAGTTATAAAGAATAAAGGTTAAAGGGAGTGCCACTGCCACTTGATGAAGAGAGTGGAGTGAGTGCATGTGAGAGCATTTATAGTGGGGCTTCTCTGCTGTTTGTTTTGTAGTGCACATGGGAGAGATAGTCTTCCTTCTCAGGGTGGTTGTGAAAAGCAACAATAGCTTCCATGTGAGCCCATGTGCCCGCTCTAAAATAGACTATTCCCTAACATCTCTCTCTCTCAGTAATCACACCAAAATGGATCATTTACTGTACTGCTAGGAAAGAAAAAGGTTGAATAACTTTCAGGGAAATAGCTTATAGTCTCACATTCTTAATTCAACTGTACACCATCCATTTGGTTATTAAATGCAGAAAATCTGAATTAGTAATCACACATAGAAGAGAACTCTCAGTTCCTGAGAGCTAGACCTGTGTCACTGGCTTTCTACGTGTCCGTGTGCCTGCATTCTTGGATACTAATTATATAACACTCCTTTCTGTATGGGTTGAGCTTGAATAGTTTCACCATCAGTATAGCTTATACATTATTCGATAAATTTTATTATATAGAAGATATATTTCTTTTATTATTGATTCTTAAATTTAAGAAGAAGATAGTAGATTGACCTTATTAAAAGAAATTATATAGACTTGATTTATAAAAAACAATAAAGCACGCAAACAAGTCAAAAGATAATCTTACGAAAAATTTTCAAAAATCATACAATGCAAATTTAGTTGATGTAAAAAGTCAATAAAAATTTAATAAAGTGAATGCGTTAGTACACTCCACAACCAGAAGCACTCACTTCAAAAATTTTTATTTAATGTACAATTAATTGGCAAATTACATCTACTCTAGTTTTTTTTTTTTAAATTAAAAAATGTGTTCTAACATATTGATGCATCTCTTCATGATCAAGTTAATTTGGTTTACTACATGAATTTATCTAAGGGGCCCATTTGGGGTTACTGTAATTTTTTTAAAAATTTTGCAACTACTTTTTAGTGAAATTTCATAAAACGTATTATAGAAAAAAAGTATTTAGTGTTTCAAAAAATTATTTGATAAGTGTTTTTTATCAATATCATTAATTTTAACTAATTATTTTTTAAAGGAAAATTACTAGAAAAACATAAAAATGATTTTGCATTCAATATATTTTGAATGAATAAATAATTTTACATATTCGTTATAGTTAATTTTTAAAATTTTTTAATTAAAATATAAAATTATAAAATAAATAAATAAAATATTTTAATCAAAATAAGTATATAAACATTTATAATTTAATTATAATTATATTTTTATTGATAAAAATAATATTTTTTTAAAAAAATATTTTACTGCAAAGTGAAAAAAATGAAAAAGAGGAGGCAACTAGATCAAAATAGAGAAACTTCAATTTTCTAATTTCTTCTCACTATATAAAAATAAATTTTGTTATTATTCAAAAAAAACTTTTAAGTATGGGCCAAATACAACAAAAATATATAAAATAATTTTTTTTTGAAGAACAATCAATTTATTTCCTTTCAGAATCAAGGCCAAACTGATCCACGTCAAAACTCATGGTAAATTTGAAATTTCTTGTCACTCCAATTATTTTGTGGGCTGGCCTCCAGATGTCAGGGAAACTTTTGTTTGGTGAACTTGAGTTCCTGATGCCTATATCTTGAACTGGCTTTTAGAGAAGTCATCACAGCTCCTACACTATCTTCTCTCCACTTCTTTTGTCCAATATCACCCATGTGATTCTCTCTCTCTAGCTTACTCTTCCCATCCTCTCTTATTTCTTTGATTTCTATTACACTCTTTTATCCCACCATACTTCTTCTTCAATTCCCGTTAACTTAATTCCTGGATTCTTCTATATCTTCAGAGTTATTGTCCAGTTTTTTCTGGATTAAATGGAGGGGCAGCCAACAAACCGACGACGTGTTTACTCTCTTGAACCGAGCAAAATAGCACAAGCTGAGTTTGCAAAAATCTATGTTAGCCATTTAGTTCCAGCTTTGATGAAGCTAAAGGAGAAAAAGAGTATTAATTCAGAGGAAAAGAACAACGTTAATGTTGTGAAACGTGAAGTGGGCATGGCAATGGTGTGGTCAGCCCCACCAGGCTTTGCATGGAGCAATGCCCTAAAGGCCAAGCTTCAAAGGGATCATGTCAATGTAGGAAATGACGAAAATGGTCCATTAGATTTCTCTTCAAACCCTGTTAGTTGTTCGAAATCTCGTATTCATAAGAGGAAGGGTTTAGGCATGGAGGATAATGAAGAAAAAGAAGAAGAAGAAGGGTTTAAGAGGCTAAGAAGGTTGATACCAGGTGGAGAAGAGATGGGTGATGATGAAGAAATGGTTGAAGAATTGGAGAGCTATATAAGTTGCTTGCAAATGCAGGTCAACATTCTTCAGTGCCTGGCTGAGACACCTTGATTGTTTTTTCTTTGCTATTTTTCCAGCTATAATTATTCATGTCAAGCAATATATTGTCAAAAAGAACTATAGTTTATCGTTACATGGTTTTGTATATATTTTTCAAATTAACGTGTTTATTTTCGGAGAAGAGGGCAGAAAGAAAATGGAGGGCATTAAATAGCTCGAGATCTCTCTTCAACAATACTTTGAACAAACAAGTTCAATTCGATATTCAAATGTATCAGTATTTTGTTTAATTAATTGGTATTGCGATGAAGGATGAGTTTGATATCTTCATCTAATAATATCTGTTAATTAAGAGAGCTCTATACATTCATTGGAGGTTCAATCAAGACTGAAGTTAACATCTTAACTATTCTCTAATCCTGCTAAGTATTTATAGACTAAAATTTCATTTTGGTACTTTCTAAGATGAACTTGTTATCATTTAGGTACTTTTTTTAATCACTTTAGTACTTATAATTAAGTATATAGAGTTTTGATCCAATCTCAGTCCTTCTAAATGAATTAAAATGATATTAATTTTTTGAGGATCACATATTTTAATGAGATATGACAACATCAAAGTTTTCAAGAACTAAAGTAATTTTTTTCTGACAGAGTTCATTGATGAGGATCAAAATAGAATACAAGTTCTATAGCTAAACCTGCAAAGATTTTATGAGTTAAGCTAACTGCACGTAATTAATTACTTCATATTTTTCATTTTGTTTGAAAACAACTTCAAGTTTACACTTACACGAAAAGGGGTACTGCATACGGCTTTGGCTGCCCTTTGCTTTCTTTTTTCCCACTGCCAATTATCTGAACACTTGCTTTTGGCCTTATTAACGCATTCTACAAAACTGTCCTTTTTGGGACCAGTAAAAGATGAGAAAGTCATGCATCATTATTAACATCCATCTTTACCACCATATGGAAATAACACTTCTATGAGTTCTTCAAATTATCTTTAGTTAAAGGCATTTATAAGAGGGCAAACGCATACACTGACTCTAATCTAATTAAGTAGGGGCAAGTAGTCTTTCCGTAGGAGAGTGTGATTGGGCAAAATGGATCCCTTGCAGTCAAGCTTTTAACGGTAGGATGCGGTTGGCTAAAATAATTATTTTTTAAAGAATAATTTTTACATATACTTGTACACCATATCATTTGTACACTCAATAATTAATATTTATTCTACACGTGGATCTCATATGTATTGTACATGAACTCTACTTATACAAAATTAATTCTAACCATTGATTTTTTTTAGATGCACCTAGATTTTTAGATGTATTATGTTTTAGGTGTATCTAAGAAAATTTCTTTTTTTATGGGCTAAAAAGTTTAATTATGAAGATAAAATATAATTGTTTATTATGGTTAAAAACCTAATTGTATAGCACTGTCAATTTTTTTAAAATATAATTGTGTATTATGGTTAAAATTTTTGTCATCATAATTATAATTTTTATTTTTATAATTAAAATTTGTAGCCCCTAAAACGAAGGCTAAGATAGCCGATTGCATGCCCATCAGTCAGAAGTTTGATTGCAGGGGATCCGTCCCAGTGATTGGAGAGATCTTTATGGGGCTATTGTTATTAGATTTTATAAGAAAGTATACTTATGGATTTGACAAAATCACTTGACCAATGTATTAAGTTTATGAGCCATTTTCTATTCATAATATACCCTTTCCTTTAATCCAATTCTATTTGAGACTTCTTCTCATACCCAGCCACACTTGAATCCAACATAAACAAAATTTAAAGATACTTGATTATAATAACCAATGCTACATTTCTATATTACGCTAATAGTTCTAACAATATGAAATTCATAGATGTATTTACCCACCTTTAATCACCTTCCCCATTTCTTCACTCAAAGATCCTGTTTGGTTTATGGAATAATTCTTTTTAGAAATAAGAATGTGAATGAGAATGAAAATAAAAATGCAAATGAATTTTAATAGAATAGAATAATTATATTTGATATGTCATAAAAAAAATAAACATTCCATTTCATTTTTGTATTTGGTTGTATAAAAATAATATAAGAATGAAAAGAAAATACTACGATAATATTAATGAATACTAATTAAAAGCTTTCGACTACTTTTGACTTCTTGATTTTTTTTTTTCAATTTTTAACTTAATTTTAGACTAAAAAATCACAAAAGTTATAGTTGATTACAAACAGTTGTATACAATAGTATTTTTTTCAATTGTCCGATAAGAGATTTTAAGCGATCAACTAAACAAAATTTATTGACTTGTAATAGTCAATATAAAATTTCTCAATGCATGGCTTATTTTAAAAACTTGCAAGCGTCAATCTCTCACTCGCATGTAATTTGAAGTCTACCAAAATTTCATCCTTTCTTTTCTATAAATAGATAATTTTTTTTCTTACTTGAACTTTTTTCTTTATTTTTGTTCTCTAGTCTCATTTGAAAATATTTCTCTCCATCTCATATTTTTCATCTAAAAATGCTTCTCAACTAATTTTCTTCTCTCTCTCTCTCTCATATGTTTATCAAACTTTTATGATATGGAGTTCTTCATTTGACATTATTTTATTTTTGTTCTTTGAGTGTTTCTCTCATGTGAAGTTATTTGCTTTTTTTATTTGTAATATTTGTTGCAAATTTTTCATACATTAAATATATTTTTAATGTATGTTGAAAATTTGAAAAATTTATACAAAGAGATGAAAAAAAAAGTTGAAAATGAAAGATACAGAGAGATGCAAAGAAAGATGAAGGCAAAAATTGTAACAAGGCAAATAAAACAAAATAAATAAATGTAAAACAAAATATTATTAATTATAAAATAAAATAAATATAAAAGAAATGAAAAAAAAACTATTTCCTATTGAAACTAAAAGTCAATAGAAAATAATTTTTTACTAATTTTTAGTCGGATATATATGCATCAATAGGAAATTATTTCTGACTTTCAATTAGTAGTTTGTTTTTATTTCTTTTATAATTTCCTTCAATGTAGTCGAAAAAAAAGCTGCAAAGAATAATAAAAAGAAACTACAAAGAATCAGATACTATTGTTTACTACTATTTTGCAACTCCAATTCAGTCGATTACCATTTACCGACTAGTAAAAATCCAATTGATGAGGCAGCTGAATTTTTAGTCAAAAATAATATATTTTTGGTTGAATTTACAATTTTTTCCACTGACACTTCAATTATTATTTGGCCATTTTGTTATAGTGAAAAATGAACAAATAAACATAATAATTTTAATGTAAAAATATATTAAAATATTTAACTTTCTATTTATTTTGTTGAAAAATTTCTAAAATACATTAAAATATTTTAATATTTTTTAAAATATCAAATTTTTAACCTTTTTTAAAAAGAGTCAAATGTAATACAGTGAACCGTGAAACTAAAAGGATGATGATATAAATTCTTATCCCATTCATTCAATTACTCCATCATTCTGGCAAAATTTTAAAAGAATCCAAATTATTGTACATAATGGAATTATTTACTGCGCAAAATCGAATGAAAATTGAAGGCTATCAACCAAACACGCATTTTATTAGAATTTCATTTTATCTCTCAATGAACACTGAAGATTCCTGCATGCCAAACGGGGTATCAAGCTCTCAGCATGTGTTAATTAGTTTATTGGGCTGGTCCATTTGTTCACGTTGAATTTATGAGTTAGGCTAGCCCCCCAGTAAAACAACCTTTTGGATTGGTTTAATAATATCACCATTGTTACCCAATTCTTGATGGAATTTATTTCTTAATATGCGTTTTAAATTTTTTTCAGATACTATAATATTCATTTCCGTCAAATAGGATAGACACAAATAAATAAAAATGAATACATGCGTACTTCACCATTGAATAATGTTAATTTCTTGGAGGTGAAATGGCAAAAAATACCTTTTTCGAATATCTTGATCTTGACGTGAATAACATGATTATAATGGGATTAAAAGGATGCATTATTTGAGTTGTAGACAAATTAGCTGAACATCAACACTCAACTTCAATTTGATAAAGGAGAGATATAGCTGATCATATAGTTAAGGCTCTGTAATAGCTCTTTGACGGGTGATTCATGTGTAGTCTTTTTAGTCTCTAAATGCAACTCTGGATGATGATTCGAGGGCAACTGTGTTTTTGTAATCACTCACAAATTTAAGTTAGTAATCGTATTTTGTACCTGAAGATATTGTGGCCTTTTTCCATATAAGCTAGTTACATATAAGGACCATGTGACAATATTTAGTTGGATTAGATTTAAATGTAGTTTTCTATATTTGTATTATTATGTTTTTTAAATTAAAATATAAAAAATATATACTTTTTTAATTAAAACATAATAAATATATACTTTAATTAAAAATTTATATACTTATTGTAATAACAAAAATATAAAATGATGCATATAAACATTTTCCTATTTGATTAGGCTTAAGCTAATTGCAGGCGTGGCACTTGAGTGAACACGAAATTACAAAGGTGCACGCTTTTTGGTGGATTGAGGTTGGACCCAAAATGTTCCTTATTGGGCTTAAAAGAATTTTGGTGATTAAAAAGGACAAATAATATAAAAATATAATAAGAATAAGAAAAACAAAGAAAAGAAAAATTCTTATATCTATTTATAGGACTTCAACAATAAAAATAGATTTAAGAGTTATAATAATATAAATAAAAAATTAATTTATATAATTATACAATATAAATTATTTGAGAGTTATATCATTAAAAAAAATCTTAAAGAATTACTCTTTTGAAAATTATGAACATCTACGTAATTATATCATTTGTAACAATTCTTTGTAAACTCATATTTAACTTTTGTCTTTAAATTTTTTGAAATGTATAAGTTTATTCATGAAAAGATCTTACTTGTTTCAAATCAATTTATTCATCAAGTGTCTTATGGCTACTATACAGTAATTGATCTAGTTGGCATGTTAAGATTCACAAGACTTTTTAAGGATCGAATATTCCAAACTTACTGTTTTGCAAGATATATGGCAATCTAAAGATCCTTTTTCAATATCTAAACAAATTAAAATCAAATTAATTTATAATATATTCATCGTTTCCTTACCCTGATTTAAAGTTAGAAATTATCAATTGGGCGATGGCGATGGAGGGTTCCCTAAAAATGGTGACCATGGAGGCTTGACAAAGGAAGAAGATATGAAGGGGCGTAGTATAAAAAAACTGCGAGCAGATGAGGCTTAAGATGAAGAAGACTCGAAGAATTTGAAGGAGGCTTAGGTTTCAACCACAGGTTTTCATGATATTATAGGTAGATTGCTCCCAGGTCAATTCTATCCTGTAAAGAGTCCTCGCTAGGTTTCAATGGGGTGATTAACAGGGTTTTTGAGAGTTTGGATACTGAAGATATGTGGCTGTCTGATGAAGAAGAAGAGCTTCTTATTTCGGAGGAAGTTAGAGACTTAATGAATTTGCATCCTGTCATTCCCCTCTCGGATGGGGAATGGAGGGAATATTGCCGTCCTTGGAAGAAAGCTCTTGTAGTGACTCTGTTAGGGAAGAAACTCAGCTATAGGTATCTAAAGGCTTGACTAACGAAGCTGTGGAATGTGCAAAGCTTTGAATTAATCAACCTTGAGAATAACTTTTTCATTGTTCGATTTGCTAGCTCGAGAGACTATGAATTCATTCTAAATGAAGGCCCGTGGTTCATTCTAGAGCATTATCTGGTTGTTCGAAGGTGGTCTCCATTTTTTAATCCGAATAACAACAGTATAGGAAAGACTGCTTGTTGGATTACGATTCCCAACCTCCCTTAAGATTGATGTGAACACTTTGTTTACGAGAGAAGGGGAGAAGTTCAAAATCGAGAGGGGTAGGTTTGCAAGAATTAGCGTAGAGATTGATCTCCGTAAGAAGCTTGTTTCACATTGCGCATTTCGGTCTTTACGGTCAACTACGAAGGTCTAAACCTTGTCTGCTTCAAGTGCGGGACGTACGGGCATAAGAAGGATGGCTGTCCTCTCTTGCATGAAGTCCTATAGAAGACCCCCGTTTCTGCGTCTGGTTCCGAAGTGCCGCCGTCAACAGCCTCTGATCAAGGTCGGAATATTCTTCACGATGATATGTTCAGGCCCTGCACGTTAGCCAAGAAAATTGCAAGATCTCGGCATTCGGGTAAGAAATCCTCCGTGAACTCGGAGAGAGATAAGCGCAATCCTTCCATGCATGATTCTCACAACTTCCATATCTCGGGGTCTTCAAGATTCACGGCCATTGTGGAGCTCGAATCTGATATTAATGACAACGATCAGCAACGGCCAGATGTGGGTACTGTTTACCTCCATATGCATCTGGAATTATGACCAACGATAATGCAAGATCTTATCCTCAGTTTAAACTAACCCAATGGAACAATCACGCACGGGATCCAAGGGGCACAAGACAAGGAGAATGTTGATCCACTTAAACCTCTGCCATTGAATCTCACTCCCATGTGACGGATGACAAGCAACAGAACTTGAGTGGAAAAGCGCCTCATGCTCTCTCAGGCCCTGCGCGTGACCCATCCGAATCTGTCAAGGAAAGGGGGGAAAAACCGTCGTCATCATGTGGCACAAGGCAATATCTCCAAGGCTGGCCCAAAAAGCAAATATTTCAGTAAGCAAGTGGGCCCTACAAAAAAGAAGTCCAATGTTTGAATGGATCACTCCTCTACGGGGCCTTCTTCTCAAGCAAGGCAGTTGGACTCCATTGAACCAGACAAACCACCTGATCTTTGTACGAAGGCCTCTGATCATGGTGATGTTTTTAAAATACTCAAACGTGGCTCAACATTTAGTAATGGGTAATGACCAAGACGAAATCTTGGAGCCTTGCTTGGGCCACGTTGGTTTATTATAATTCTCTGTAAGGCTCTATATCCTATTCCTTTCTTGTTATCTTGATTTATGGATTTCATTTGTAGGAACCGTGAAAGAGCCGGAGCTAGCACTTTCCTGTTTCGTCTCAAGGATATGATTAATATGAATAACGTTCTTGTCCACCTTTTAGTGTTGAGGCCGTATTAGTGGGCTTAAAGCTAACAAAGTTCCTCACAGGCTGGGCTTTGGTAATTGGATCAGAGAAAGACTTGATTGGGCGTTTTGCAATATGCCTTGGCGGATGCTTTTTCCACAAGCTAAAGTTTTTTCATCTTCTCAAGAATGGCTTTTGACCATAGGCCTCTTTAAATTTCCTCACAGAGAAGGGACTTTACGCAGATAATCCAAGTTGCTTGGTCTCTGGAGGATATTTTTCATGACTTGGTGAGGTCCTTATGGAGTAATCGAGATTGGATTGAAGGAGTTGTTAGCTTCACTACCACTACCACCACCACCACCACTGGGTGGAATAAGGAGGTTGTGGGGAGTATTTTTTACAGGAAAAATAAGGTGTGGAATCAGATAGAGGGGGTTTGAGAGAAAGCATATGTCGAATGACAACCCCCATCTCACGCATTTAGAGTCTCATCTTTAGGGTGAATATGACGACGGGTTACTAGCACAGGAAGCTAGTATAAAAAAATCCTGTTGCAATTGGCTAAAGTGGGGCTACCGTAATACGAAATTTTTCCATGCATCAACTGTTCTTAAAAAAAAGAACTTCATTGGGGCCATCAAGGATAACAATGGTGATTGGATCACTGATCATCATCTTATGCGTGATCAACCTCCGAAAAATTTTCAGGATTTATATGCTAGGGATCCTTCTAGTACTCCAGCTATTCCTATCCCGTGTAGGTTTCCAGCTTTAAGTAAATGACCTGCGCTCTATCATAGAGAGGTTTATTGACCTGGAAATTAAGACCGCCACTTTCAGTATTGGAGCTTTTAAAGGCCTGGGCCCGGTGATGGGCTCTAAGCTAGCTTTTTTCATTCCTAATGGAACTTAGATGGAGGCCTCCTTGGTCCTTTTATCGTGGGTGTTTTAAAAAAATCCGGATATTATCAAGAGCGTCAATAAAAGTCGTACCATCCTTATTCCTAAAGTGACAAATCCTTAATGCTTGAGAAACTTAAGTCTATCTCCTTTTACAATGTTAGCTTTACGGTTATCACAAAGATCATTGCTAACCGCCTACGGCCTTTTTCACACCACTTGATTTCTCTTAATCAACGCAGTTTCATTCCTAAATGTCATATTAGTGATAAATATTACCATTGTTCAGGAAGTGATTGTTCTATAAGATTGAAAAAGGGGAAAAAGAGATTTATAGTAGTCAACGGTTGACCTTGAAAAAGCCCTGATCAATTGAACTAAAGATTTATGAAGCAATCGTTGATAGATAATGTTTTGAGAGATTATTTTTTTAATCTTATTATGCTTAGATTTCTTGTATTAATATGCGAGTTCTTTGGAATGTGATGCCTTCTTAATCTTTTATCCCTTTCAGGGAAATTAGACAAAGGAGCCCCTATGCCCTTACTTATTTGCACGGAGAGATTTGGGCATTGTGTGGGCCTTTGATAATAAAATATGAAAATCATATTTATTAGGATTGTACATGGACAGGGTTGGGCCAGATATCTAGTAGGCCTAATGCCCTACCCAATTAAAACATCGGGTTTGTTTTTATACCCATAACCCGGTTCAACTAGAACAAGCCCGATTTTATGTTAGGTTAGGGAGGGTTAGGGCCGCCTGGACTTTTTTATTTTTTAATAAATTAATATTTGTAATATAAAAATATTTTTGTATAGACTCGTAGCTATATATTTAAAAACAATAGACCTTTAGAACTCTTATATTTTTATTAGTAATAAAAAACTAGTCTAATATTATCAAACAAAATATAAGTTATACTAACATAATTAACCTTAAGTAAATATGTATATTTTCGTTATTCAACAAAAGAAATGTCAAGAAGCATACACATCAATGATGAAAACAATTAAGAAACAAGGAAAATTTGCATAAATAATAAAAACTACAATATGTAGAGAGAATTAGATAAAATAAGAATTTTATATATATATATATATATATATATATATATAAGATGGTAAGATGTTAATAATTAAAAAAAACTATTATGGCAGATTAGGCAGAACAAGCCTTCATCAGTGGCCCAAGCCTTCACCAGTGGCTCAACCCGACTTGATATAGTTTTGTTTAAAATTTTATCCATTTATATTTTAAGCCCAACTCAATTAAACTGGGCTAGGGCCGGCCCCTCGAGCCTGTCGGCCAATGAACGCCCCTAATGCGTGTTGCCTTGCCACATGGGGACCTCTCTTTACTCTCTTCTTTTTCGCATCTGACCTTCTCTTATTCGCTGAAGCTAGCGTTAGTTAAATGGAGATCCTAGAGCATTTTATTAATTTCCTTTGTAATTCTTTAGGTGAAAAAATGAATTCAATTAAGACAAAAATTATTGTTCAAGGAATGTTCATTTTTCTAGAGCTGTGGAGCTTAGCAAGATCCTTGGAGTTTCACTTATAGGTGATCTGGGCAAATATCTGGGTATTCCTGGGTGTCTAAAGCGAGTTATGATTTCATCTTAGACAAGATTGAAAAGCGGCTTTCTTCATAGGAAGGCAAATTACTGAATTTTGTAAGTTGTTTGACCCTCATTAAATCAGTTATTTCGGCACCCCCCATTTATTACATATAAACCATGCCTTTGCTTACTAGCATATGTGACGCCATTGACAAAGCTAGTTAAGAGGTTTCTTTGGGGTTCATCGGAGGAGCAACGGAAGAGCCATTTAGTTGCTTGGGACGTGGTTAGGAAGCATAAAACTACGGGTGGCTTAGGTTACCACGAAGCTCCAAGAACAAAACCTAGCTTTTCTTATAAAGTTGTGCTGTGTTTTGATCCATGACAGAGAAGCTCTTTGGGTGCAAGTTCGGCTTACTAAATATAAATGTGGCTCTGATTATATCCTAAAAGTTTGTAACAGAGCCAATGCCTCACATACTTGGAGGGGTATCACCAAAGTGTGGGAGACCTTCAAGAGCAATCTTAGATGAAATATTGGAGACGGTTCGATGGTTAATTTCTGGACTGATGTCTGGACTTCTTTATGGCATCCAATACATGCTTACGCCTTCAATGCCGTCCCTGAAGAACTCTTTCATGCAAAGGTCTGTGATATGACTACACCTTCTGGATGCTGGAATTCGGATCTGCTCAAGCTTTACATACATGATAGCATTTTGCAATGTTTGACCAACTTTGTTACTCCTTTGTCTCATAGAAGAAGCCATGTTCTCATATGGCGTGGTAGTACGGATGGGTCGTTCCTCAGTAAAGCTGTATATCAGCAGCTCACAGGTGAGAAGTAACACTCAGGTGAGAAATTAAGGAGAGCCATCTGGTTTTGGCATGTTCCCGAAAAGGTTCGTGCTTGCCCTATGCTCTCCGTGCCGGATCGCCTTCATTCCAACGGCTTGAGAGCCTTGAGTGTTGGAGTAGTTTGAAAAGAAAACTAAAGGGACAAAGTCCCACATTGAATAAAAACAACAACCCATAAGCCTATATAAGAGGGGAGATATAACACATGTCAAATAGTGCTTTGAAGGATGAAGTATATTTAAATATTAATTATATAATTAATATTTAAACACTTAGCACTTAGCACTTGGCACGTGGCGCGTTCGTGAGCATTGGATCAAAATAGATCTAATGGTCTGTATCTGGTCAAATTGTTTTTAATAATAATAATTAAAAAAACCGATTTCAATTTAATTTATATACGTTTTTATCTTCAAAATTAGAAATTGATTTCGGTTTAATTGCCAACGTTTAAAAATTGATTATTCTTTAATCACAATTAAAAGTTCAGTTTCATACTCCTTCAATACAAAGGAGGCAGACCAGAAAACACTCATACAGAACAATATATCTCTCTTCCAAAATCAAAAAGAAATCTCTCTCTATTTTTCGTACTGCATGAAAGGAGATATCTGTAGTTGCTGATAGAAATCTCTGGTGCTTAGGATAAATCCTAGGGGTGGTTCGCTGAAACCCAGCAGCAAACTAGTGGGGGCGAATAACACCTTAAGGATAGTGTGTTGTCACACGTTTCTGAGCACTAACCAATCCATCCTCTACTCACGAATATTTCAACAATCTTAAGGTGTTAATGCTAGAGATGGAAACTGCTCAGGAATCAGCTTTCAAGGTCATGAACCAGGATTTCATCAAGCTTGATCGTTTTGATGGAACAAATTTCAACAGGTGGAAAGACAAGATGACATTCCTACTGACAGCCATGAAAATTTCGTACTTGTTGGATCCTACTCTGAAGCCTCTTGATGCTCCTAAAGATGACGACAGTGAAGCTGTTAAGAATGCTCAAAGGAAGAGATCAGAGGACGAGGTTCTATGTCGTGGCCATATCCTCAACACACTATCCAACCGGCTGTATGACCTGTACTCATCCATGACATCTCCAAAAGAGATCTGGGACGCACTGGAAGCCAAATACAATACAGAAAAGCAAGGGACAGATAAGTTTTTAATTATGCAATATTTTGACTACAAATTACAAGATGCTATTAACCTTTTAGATCAAGTTCATGATCTACAAATTATAGTTTCAAAATTGAAAGACATAAAAGTGGACATTCCAGAATCTATGCAAGTGGGTGCCATTATTGCCAAATTACCCCCAAGCTGGCATGATTACAGAAAAAAGTTACTGCACACCACAGAAAGCTTTACTCTGGATCAGATTCTAAAACATTTAAGGATTGAACAAGAAACCCGATTTTTGCAAAAGAAGCATTCAGAATCTGAATCTAAAGTGAATTATGTGGCTGTTGCAGGGAATAAGTACCAGAATTTTTCTGGGAGCAATAATAGCAAAAGGAAGAACCCAGATTCTTCAGCCTTTAATCCAGGAAAGCAATTCAAGACTTTAAAGTCTTGCTTTGTTTGTGGAAAGAAGGGACATTTAAAGAAAGATTGCAGATACAAGAAAAGGGCAAAGAACGAAAATGCTAATAGTGCAAACATGGTGGATACAGAATTTACTGAAGTAATTGCCATGGTTTCTGATTTGCATATTAGTACTGTTTCTGAGGTGAACATGGCAGCTACTGCAAAGTCATTTGACTGGTGGTATGATTCTGGAGCAACGATTCATGTCTGTCATGACAAGAATCAGTTCAAGAATTATGAAATTGCTGAACAAGGACAAAATGTCATTGTGGGCAATGGTAATACAGCAAGTGTACTTGGAAAAGGTAGTGTGGAATTGCAATTCACCTCTGGAAAAAAGCTAATTTTGCAAAACGTTCTTCATGTTCCAGATATGAAGAAGAATCTTGTGTCTGCAAGTGTGCTGTCTGCAAAAGGATTAAAAGCTGTTATAGAATCTGATAAGATTATTGTCTCTAAGAATGGGGTGTTTGTGGGCAAGGGCTATGCTTGTGATGGAATGTTCAAATTAAGCATCAATAAGAATTATTCAGTTTCTGTTTACATGCTTGACTATTCTTTTTCTTTATGGCATGATAGATTAGGACATGTTAATTATAAAACAATGAATTATATGACTAAAAATGGTTTAATTTCATGCCAAAATAATAAAGATAAAAAATGTGAAATATGTGTGCAAGCTAAAATGGTTAAGAAACCTTTTCCTTCTGTTAGTAGAAGTTCAGAAAATTTAGAACTTGTGCATTCTGACATTTGTGAATTGAACAGCGTTTTAACAAGAGGAGGAAATAGATATTTCATAACTTTTATAGATAATTTTTCAAGATTTACTCATGTTTATTTAATGAAAACAAAAGATCAAGCTTTTGAAATGTTTTTAAATTATAAGTCTGTTGTTGAAAATCAAAAAGGAAAGAAAATTAAAATTTTAAGGAGTGATAGAGGAGGAGAATATTTCTCTACAGAATTTACAAATTTTTGCGAAAATAATGGGATTATTCACCAAACAAGTGCTCCTTATACACCTCAACAAAATGGCTTAGCAGAAAGAAAGAATAGAACTTTAGTAGAAATGGTAAATGCAATGATTTTGAATGCAAAAACTCCTATAAACTTGTGGGGAGAAGCTTTGTTAACTGCTAACCATATTTTGAATAGAGTTTTTTCAAAACCAATAAATTGTACTCCTTATGAGTTGTGGAAAGGTAGAAAACCAAATCTAAATTATCTTAGAATTTGGGGATGTCTTGCATTTTATAGAATTCCTGAACATAAAAGAACTAAATTAGGACCAAGAGCTTTAAAAAGTATTTTTGTGGGATATGCAGAAAATTCAAAAGCATATAGACTCTTGGATATTAATTCTAATGTAATTGTGGAATCAAGAGATGTGGAATTTTTTGAAGATAAATTTATTACAGATTCTTTATCAACAGAATTATTTTCAAGTCATGAAGATAATGAATCTCCATCTGTTAGAAATGGATTAGAAGAGTCTCAATTAGAAATTGAACCAAGGAGGAGTCAAAGAGTTAGAAAAGAAAAACATTTAGATTCTGATTTTGTCAATAGTCAAGCAATTGTTTTTCTAGTAGAAGGTGATAGGAATATTGTAATAAGACAAATTCCTATTGTATTAAATGTTGAAGAAGATCCTAAAACATATACAGAAGCGATAATGTCTAGAGATTCTAGTTTCTGGAAAGAAGCAATTAATGATGAAATGGAATCTTTATTGTCTAACAAAACTTGGGAATTGGTTGATTTACCTGAAGGGTCTAAATCTATTGGTTGCAAATGGATTTTCAGACGTAAATATAATACTGATGGGTCTATATAAACTTTTAAAGCAAGACTGGTTGCCAAAGGATTTAAACAAAAAGAAGGAATTGATTATTTTGATACATATGCACCTGTTGCTAGAGTAACTTCTATCAGAGTTTTATTTGCTTTGGCATCAATTAATAACTTGTTTGTGCATCAAATGGATGTTAAAACTGCATTTTTAAATGGAGACTTGCAAGAAGAAGTTTATATGGAACAACCAGAAGGGTTTGTACTTCCTGGAAATGAAAAGAAAGTTTGCAAATTGATTAGGTCATTGTATGGTTTAAAACAAGCACCGAAACAATGGCATGAAAAGTTTGATTCTGTTGTTTTGTCTCATGGTTTTAATCATAATAGTGCAGACAAGTGTGTTTATTTGAAATTCACAAATGAATATGGTGTCATTATCTGTTTGTATGTGGACGACATGTTAATCTTTGGAACTAACATGATTGCAATAAATGAAACTAAGAAGTTTCTATTCTCACAATTTAGAATGAAAGATCTTGGAGAGGTAGACACTATCTTAGGGATTAAAATTAAGAAACATAGTGGGGGTTTTTCTCTTAATCAATCTCACTATGTTAAGAAAATTTTGGATAAATTTCAACATTTAAATGTAAAAGAAGCAAACACTCCTTATGATTCTTCACATAGTTTAAATGAGAATGACAATAGGGCAGTAGCACAATTAGAATATGCAAGTGCCATTGGAAGTCTAATGTATGCAATGCATTGTACTAGACCTGATATAGCTTTTGCAGTTTGTAAACTTTCAAGATTTACAAGTAATCCAGGTACAGAACATTGGAAAGCAATTACAAGAATCCTAGGATACTTAAAGAAAACAATCAATCTAGGATTATTTTACAACAATTTTCCAGCAGTGTTGGAAGGATATACTGATGCTAGTTGGATAACTAATGTAAGTGATAATAAATCAACTTCAGGGTGGATATTTACACTAGCAGGAGGAGCCATCTCCTGGGCATCAAAGAAACAGACTTGTATAAGTCATTCTACGATGGAATCAGAGTTTGTTGCCTTAGCATCTGCATGTAAAGAGGGAGAATGGCTGAGGAACTTGTTATTGGAAATAAAGTTGTGGCCACAGCGGATGCCAGCCATATCTTTACATTGTGACAGTGAGGCTACTATGTCTAGGGCTTTTAATAAGGTTTACAATGGTAAATCTAGACATATAAGTCTAAGGCATGAGTATGTCAGGCAACTGATCTCTGATGGAATTATAACAATTCAGTATGTGAAAACAAGTGAAAACTTGGCTGATCCTTTTACAAAAGGACTTAATAAAGAGTTAGTTAACAAAACATCAAAAGGAATGGGATTGAAACCCCTTAACATCAGTCACTAGTAATAGAAACCCAACCTTTAACTGGACCAAATCTTGTTTAGAGGTTCAATGGGTAAAAACAAGTTACTAATAAGTGACTGGGCACTAGAGAATTTGTATAACCATTCCAGGTCTAGTGCATATATAAGAACTTAAGTGTTCAGGGTGAGTCAAACTCTTAATGAATTCAAGGAAGCCTAAAAGGCTTAAAGGAAATTCACCTATATGAACATAAAGAGTGGTGCCGCTCTTACAAAAATTTGGGGGTAATTCTTGAAATGTTCATGAAAAGCCTAGGATGAGCACATGGCCATTAAAGTGCGAAGATTAAATACGTGCAGTACAGATAAATATAAGGATATGTGTGTGGTATTTCCGATATTAACACTAGAATTATGGTTCAATGCGCTCAAGCAACCATTAATTTGTTAATACTTTGAAGTGTTTACACTAACAATAGGTTCAAGTTGAAAGACACCTATTTTATGCATATTCTTATGAATTAGAGAGGATACTTAGTTTTCTTTTAAACTAAGTGGGGGATTGTTGGAGTAGTTTGAAAAGAAAACTAAAGGGACAAAGTCCCACATTGAATAAAAACAACAACCCATAAGCCTATATAAGAGGGGAGATATAACACATGTCAAATAGTGCTTTGAAGGATGAAGTATATTTAAATATTAATTATATAATTAATATTTAAACACTTAGCACTTAGCACTTGGCACGTGGCGCGTTCGTGAGCATTGGATCAAAATAGATCTAATGGTCTGTATCTGGTCAAATTGTTTTTAATAATAATAATTAAAAAAACCGATTTCAATTTAATTTATATACGTTTTTATCTTCAAAATTAGAAATTGATTTCGGTTTAATTGCTAACGTTTAAAAATTGATTATTCTTTAATCACAATTAAAAGTTCAGTTTCATACTCCTTCAATACAAAGGAGGCAGACCAGAAAACACTCATACAGAACAATATATCTCTCTTCCAAAATCAAAAAGAAATCTCTCTCTATTTTTCGTACTGCATGAAAGGAGATATCTGTAGTTGCTGATAGAAATCTCTGGTGCTTAGGATAAATCCTAGGGGTGGTTCGCTGAAACCCAGCAGCAAACTAGTGGGGGCGAATAACACCTTAAGGATAGTGTGTTGTCACACGTTTCTGAGCACTAACCAATCCATCCTCTACTCACGAATATTTCAACATTGAGGAGGCTAAGTGATAGTGCGAATGGCCCTTTTGGTTGTGCTGAAGATGAGAACACACTCTACATTTTGCGTGACTGTTCCCGTGCTGTCAACTGATGGAACATGCTCATTCACACATCCCACTGAAGGTGCGTCTCAGTGTCTTTTCAAGATTGGATTGTATGGGATTTTGAGCACGACGGAAGCTCTAGAAACATGAAGTACCTTGACTGGAAGCAGGATTTTGGGTAGAACTACTGGTTACTTTGGATGACCAGATGTAGCAAGGTCTTCATGGAGGGTGAGTATGGCGTCGATGAGCTTTACTGCAAGGTTGTTTATCGAGTCAATGCACATAACAAGCCTCTCTAGAAGTATGACGTCCTCAAAACTTCACGGACAGAAGAGCTTATCCGATGGACCTTCCCAAAGCAAGGTTGGTGGAAGATCAATGTCAATGGGTTGGTTTGCAAGAACGGGAAGCTTCATGTGTTAAGTCCCACATCTGGACATCGGTTAGAATTTGAGTTAGAATACTTCTTATAAAGCTTGTGGCAATCCTCCTCCTATGAGCTAGCTTTTGAGATTAAGTTAGACCTAAGCTAAATTTGTAATATGGTATCAGAGCCTCGGTTTGATGTTGGGGCCACCCGCAGATGTCCAGTCCTGCAAATTTCACGCTCCAGATGTCCAGTCCTGAGCGTGAGGGAGTGTGTTAAGTCCCACATCGACTAGGATTTGAGTTAGAATACTCCTTATAAGGCTTGTGACAATCCTCCTCCAATAAGTTAGCTTTTGGGATTGAATTAAGCCCAAGCTAAATTTGTAATACCATGTGGCGGCCTGATTCGAGATGATGCGGGTGGTTTTGCTTGCAACCTAGGCTTATGCTCCATCATTCAGGCTGAGCTTTGAGGTATCTTCCATGGCCTGGGACTGTGGCTTCAGAAGGGTTATCTTCCATGCTGATTCTCGTGTCGCGTTGAAGCGTATAGCTGATGAAGTTCCAAGGACCCATCCTTGTTGTAATCTGGTCATGGATATTATAACTTTTTGAACCTCCAATGGGTTGCGGGGACAAGACACACGTATAAAGAAGCTAATGGTTGTGCCAGCTGGTTAACTAATTGCGCTCATAAGCTTTCGCTTGGTTGTCACGTTTTATTGTTCCCATCTCGGGGATGCGGAGGATTATTGTACACAAATATTCAAGGCGGTGCCTTTGCCCGTTTTTTGTAATTGACCTTTTCGATTATAGCCTTCTCGTTTACTCTCAAATAAAAAAAAGAAAAAGATAGTTAGGAATTATCCCAGAGAAGCACATTTTCTTAAAAAATTGGTATAGTCAACAAAATTTGAATAACAAAATGTGATACTTGACAAAATGAAACAATTGCAATAAATTAAAATATCGTAAAAACTAACTTATTCAATATTAAAATTTCTAAGATTAAAATTAAATGAGTATATATATTGGGAGATTAAATTGTCTCAAAGCAACATAAAAATAGCAGAAATCGGTAGCAAAATAAAAAAAAATTCCTTTTCTTTTCTGGTTGTTTTACATTTTGTTTTGGCAACTTGACATTATGATTCGTTCAACGCTATTATACGTTTGCAGAAAAATGTTGGTTGCGCTGACAGAGAAAACATTAAGTGTGCGTTTGGATTTAGGATGAGAAATCGCCTTAGAGTAGAAGCAACAAATTGTGACTTTGTAGGAAACTTGATTTTGACCCATGTAAACGCATAAATAAACATACCTTAAAGTTTGGTTTGGTAATTAAGATTAGTTTTTAATAGAATAGAAGTAAGAAATAGAATAGGAATAAAAATGAATCTTGTATTCCATAATTATATTTAGTAAGATGGAAGAAAGAATATAAATATAATTATTTTTTAATGTTTGGTGTAATATAAATAAAATAAAAATAAAAAAGAAATATAAAAAAATATCTAAAAAGACCTTTAATAAAAAAAGTTGTAAAATATTATTTATATTTAATTAAAATAAACTCAAAAAAAGGATTAAATTTTAAAAAATAAAAATAAGAAAGTAAAAATTCAAAAATGCAAAATGAGAATTCAAAAATAAAAAAATAAAAAAATAGGAACAAGACGGTGTAATCATTTTGTCTCCCAAGCAAGAGAGCTTTCTCTTTCCATTTATTTATGCAGAGGAGACTCCTGCGTTTGTGGGAGAGTCCTCTCCCAAGGATGCATGTATGTATCCTGTGCACCAAACATGCATTTTCAGCTTTTGACGTAGCCTAATAAAATCAAAGACACTTAATCACCTAAGACATGTCTTGGTCTATGCCATATGTTAGTTTGTTAAGTGATAATGATTTCATTTAAAAAAAAATTATTTTGACAAAAAAATATTTATAGATTAAATTAAGAAACTATATTCAAAGGAATAAATTTGAGAATAGAGTAATTATTAAATAAGTAATATTAAGTAATTATTTAATAAAATATTATTATATTTAATATTTAATTGAGTTACAACTAAGAAATATGATGTTCCTTAGAATATAAGATCATTACTTTTCTTTTTCCCCTTTCTTAATGTGCCTTTGTTTGATTTGGGGAATATCAATGCTTTTAGGAAGGAGAACAAGTTAGCAATAGTTGCACTGGCTACTGGAGTATTAGCACTGGGGGTTAGTTCATGATGCATCAGCTGCCATTGAGTGGTGGTAGGGTTGATGGTCAAGCCTTCAAGTCATCAGCTCTACGCTCCTCGTCAAGAATCAACAGAAACTCTACAAAGTTTTAGCCTTTAGGAGTTTTCATTACTATATCTATAGCCACGAAAGCTACCCACTATCTACGGATTTGTACATTCTTTAATTACTGCTATGAGTTCAAGTTTGTGTGGGCTTCAAGAGTGTTGAGCACAGGGCTCTGGATTGATGATTTGAATGCTGATAATAATACCTAAAAAGTGACTTAAGCTCATCCTTTTTTGGTCAAAGTTGATCATACTCTTTGAACCAAGGCTAAAATTGTCAGTTAGCCATATGCTCACACTGCTTTTGGTTGGCTTCGCTAGACTTGCCTGAAATATATGGTCTTTTGGGGAAAGATATCTGTGCTACAAATATTGTTGAAGGATTTAGCTCTTATATATAGTAAATAGACCAAGTCTTATGGTATCTTATATATGGTTAAAAAAATTTTATATGCATTTAAGATAGCTGCAAGAAGCCAATAGAAATAAACGTGTCACTAAACCTTACCACCTGAAATACTCACTTAAAAAAAAATTATTAGCTCCTTATAATTATATTAAGTGCAAGAAGTGTATCTAAATTTTTTTTTCTTTTTTTAAGTTTGCCTTTCTGTTTGTTTACAAAATGTGGCATCTCTACTTCAGTTTATTCATGAGCCCAAGGTTTAATTGAATCTAGCTCCTGTATATGTTCTACGTCATATGGTTAATTCTGAATGATACCTACAGATGTATAAAATATAATGGCGTGGCTGAGTGATCACTGTGACTGACTAATTTGATATATTTAAAATAATAAATTTGAAAGAGAAGCAATGTGGTGCTTTCTCATGTTATCTTTGAGATGAGAAATTTTTAAATAAACTTAATTTATAAAAGGTTGTAAACAAAGCTGAATATAGGTGGATATGTAAGCACATCTAAAGCAAATTTCATGAAAAATTCTATAAATCTACTAGTATGTTTATTTATAATTAGTTTGATTTTTTTAATTATCATAAACTAAGTCTACTAAACAACTTCTCAGTTAATCATAGTCAACAGATGAGAAATAAAGCAACAGAGAAAGTAGCATCATGGTGATATTTGCCTTCTCTTAATTGCTCTTATCCCTTTTACCCTGGAGATTTATCAAGGCATTTGTCTTTGGTAGCTTCATAACACTAATCAAACTTCCCAGGAAGTGGCTTGAAATGGCCACGTTTTGGGGCACCAGGTCCATCGGTTTGTAGCTGAGCACCCCAAGAATTCCTCACAGATACTTCAAAATAAGGGTTGTGTCCAGGTTCGTTATATTTCAAATATTCTTATTAAATGCAACATGATACTTTATATTATACATAAACACTTCGGATTTTATTATGTTACAGTGTCCCGTCTCTTGAGTTTTGTTGTTTGGTTCCATTGCAGCTTTGAACAAAAGCGTCAATCATATGGAAACTGTTCATGATATATACATCAGTCTATTAACTGCACAGCCTTGGTTGAAGGTATCTCATTCCTCAAGGTATGCTCTAATCTCAGAAAGAATCACAATATGTCCATGAAGGCAACACTAAGCTGTCAACAGAAACATGTGCACTAGAAATATCCGAATTGCTCGCTAGTCATCTACTATGTCAATATCTGAATTGTTTAAGAAATGAGGGAACCCTTCTAGCCTTTTGGTCCATTGAGCTAAGTTTTAACGCACCTAAAAATTTTTAGGTAGATTTGGTGTATAAAAGATAAGTAAATTAAATCAATTATACATAAAGAGATATATAAGCATGTTAGGTATACTTCTCAATATGATTCACATTTAACATATTTATATGTTTTTTAATGATTAATTTGTTATATCCATTTTTTTAAACCAAATCTATTTAAAAATTTCTCTAATATATGATACATGAAACTTCAAGGAAGACTTTTGAAGCAAAAGCGACAAGCCTTGAAATGACTCTTAAACAGATTCTATTAATTAAACTAATCATAAATAGACATCTAATTATCATTTATTGACAGCCCCAGTCTGAGTGTCCAGATTCTATTCCCATTTTCAACGTCGTTCGCATGTTCGTGGACACAAGTAAAACACCAATTGGTTTGGGTTATAAATGGGGTTTTAGGCCTAAACAATTCTTCTGAATCTTACCCTTTTAATTAAGTTCAACCCAAAAAGATAATGACCAAAAAAAGATCAACCCAAAAGAATGTCTCCTTTTTTGGGGTCAACCAATAGGTTAAATCCTGTTTGGGAAGGAGCTAGATGTACTTTTGGCCCACGAAAGATATCCTTGGGGGTGGTTCCTTTAGGCCCATTTCACCCTTGGTAATATGTTTAATCATAAACAATCATTCTGAAAAACCTTGTCATATTTTAGTATAAAAATCTTGTCATGTTAACAAATAAGGACTCTCATGCGGGCCAAAATGTTAGACCGTCACTTTTTTTTTTTTCAACTATAATTCTTTATTAGTAAATATCTCTGGTTATAATGCGGCATGGGAAACTGAATCCCGCTTAATTTGCCTTCTAAATACCTTGCTAATAAAAAAAAAAACTTTTCATATCACAACTAAATTTAAAAGCAAAAAATTGTACTCCTATGATGAATTTTCTGGAGGGAGGACAAACTTCTGCGCTTAAAAAGATGGATGGAGTCCATGACCTATCAAGTCAAGCCACAGGTCTGACATGTCATGATATAATGAGCGAATCTAAATGTGAACACAGTACAAAATTGAGAAAAACAAGATAACAGTAACAGTTATAATAATTGTTGGAGAGAAAATTGACTAAAGATCCAAAATGATACATCATGTCTTTTGAAGGATAGAGTCGGAGAGTGTTAGATCTCAAGGGACTGGATTTTATGAGAGTGAGTGACAGTCATAAGATTCCATTTTCTTCTTTTTGGGTGGCTTGGTGGCCTAAGAAATGGTGTGGATGGAGACTACAGAGTGTTGAGCATTTAGCCACAAAGGACATTCCTAGCTAGTAGCCATCCCCTTTTTTCCCCCACTGGGGTTTGCCACAACCAGCTAACCAACCAACCAACTAACCGAGTGACATGCAACTACATTGTTTCATTCAAGATAAGTAAATAATTGGCATGGAGCGTTGAATTATGTCGATGAAAAGACCTTTTATCAATTAAAGCATGCCATGTCTTGAAATTAAAATGACTTATCTGACCATTTTCTTTCACAGAAATTTTACATAAAAATTACGCAAATAAACACTCGAAGGAAAAAAAAAAAGTGCATACAGCATTTGCATGTTTCATTAAACTAGATGGGGCCCAAGAAAATTTGTGCAGCACTAAAAAAGGGAAAAAAACGCACGGATCATGAGACAAATTACACTCTTCGTAACTTCAAAATAACACAGTCTGCTTCAAAATTTATATATATAAAAATTAGTCTTTATAAGATAATTATTGGTATCCAACTGAAAAAAACTCATTAACATGATTTAACAGTGAGTTTTGTAACCATCTATTTGGTCCATAACAAGCTTATATTAATGGATTTTATAGTGAGATTTTTGCAGCATATGACAATAAGTAGTTTTTAAGGACTAAACTGATCAAGCAAGCATCTTTCAGGTCAAATGTTGTTTTCTCTAAAAAAAGTTACATAAAAAAATTTAGAGTAACATTTGTCCATTAAAATAAATAAATCAAATCAATTTTAAATAAACATGTAAATATGTGTCATATTTTATTTTTAATATTTATATATTTATTAATAATTAATTTAATTTATTTATTTTTTGTAAACGAAATATATTTAGAAATCTCTTCATATATATAGACATATAAAAATAAATAAATCTCCTAAAAGGTGAATTTATATATTGATTTGAGCTTTTTTGACAATTTTGATATTATACGATGGATAATCTAGGTCAAGGAACAAGACTCCTTCTGCATATAAACTTTTTGACCGACGGAAAAAAGCAACCCTATCCTGTCCGACCAAAAGAAAGTGTTTTAGGTTCTTGTCAGCTAAATTAAACAAAACATGAATGCCTAAATTTTCTCAAGGTTTTTCTTTGTCATTTTAGTTCATGATTGCATCAATTGAAAGGTAAGTCACGACTAGACATCAATATTGAGATTTTTTTCTTTCTATAATCGTCTCCCTCTTTTTCTTTTTCAACTTTTAATTTATAGGGATGTAACTGGGTGAGAGATTGGCTCACCTATACTTAAATTCTGATAAATTATATTTCGGGCCTAATGTTCCGATTATCCAATTATCAGGCCTAAAACCAATCAATTTTCAACATGGCACCTTCAAAAATCTTCCATAATCTTTGCACCATTACCCACTAGCATGCAATGCTGCAATTTACATAGGGATGGCATGGCAATGGAGCAGAGTGGGACGAGTTTTTTTATTATCGGCTCTTGATTCGTTCTCCCCTGCCTTGTCGATTACTATTTTATGTTTAAAACTAAAATTTGGGTTATCTCTGCAAAAGTCATTATATAATAAATTTTTTTATAATAATCAATTTTAGAATGAAAATTAATTAATATTAAATTCAAATTTTGATGTTTGTGTAACATGAATTGACAGTATTATTTAATATAAGTTGTCTCGTTAGTATAATTTAATTATTTTCATTATTAAACATTTGACATTGTTATATTAAATTTTGATAACATGAGTATTATATATTATTTTAGTACTCTAATTATATATGATTTTAAAAAAAGGAATAAAAATAGATAATAAAGTAAAATTAATTTATACATCATGTAATACAATATATATTAAGTTATTTGAGTAAATTAGTTTAAATAATATATATTTAGAGTATTAAAATAATATATGATTGATCATGTTAGTAAAATTTTACAGAATACTAACATAGATTTAACAATAAGGACTAAATTAATTCAAACAATTTTAAACCATACAAATATAATTATAAATTTTTAAATAGTAGAAATTAAATAAAAATTTGAGTGAAAATATGAGGACTTTCTTCAAAATAAAAATATTGAATACCAAGAAATAGAGTAACAACAGGGTAATCTAAATGGCATATTTTTTTTCTCAAATTTCACAACTATATATAAATATATATAATTAGCATCTTATAGTTTAACTAAATAGTTAATTCTTAAATATAAGCTTAATCCCAAAGATGATTTTAAAAAAACTAAGAGATAGTTTAAGGTATAAGACAAACATACTTTTCAACAGTAAAATCATTTATTATAAGTACATTAACATGATTATTTGTATTAAATTTAGGGTAAAAAAATATTATATGAGAGTTGAAGGACACACTTTAAATTATAGGAGACAAACTCATTTATTTACCCCTCTCTCTCTCTCTCTCTCTCTCTCTCTCTCTCTCTCTCTCTCTCTCTCTCTCTCTCTCTCTCTCTCTCTCTATATATATATATATATATATATCTTTGTGTGTGTGCATGCGCGCACGTGCGTATTATAATGTAAAATATCAATATGTTATTAGTCAATAAAAGATTTTTAATAAGATATAATTTTATTATAAAGGTATATACTAGTTCAAATTAACTCATAAATATACTAATAAAATTAAAAAAAAAATCTTAGTACTATTAACTTGTAATTTAATACTATATATGAAACATATTTTAGAATTTGATTATTATTAGAATTTAATTATTTCATTTTAATGAAGTCAATATAATCTTTTAACATTTTAAAATTAATTATTATACATTTATTTATTTAGATTACATGAATTTTTTTTGTGATAAGTAAATAAATAAGATTAGTATTAATTTTACTATGACTAAATTGAGGTGAGTGATTATACAAAAATATATTTCTTAAATATATTAAATATATTCTTTATAAAAAAATAAGTAATAAATGTTAAGAATATATTTATATTACATATTATTATTTATATGTTTTTATATATATAATAGTTTGTTCTAATCTAACAAAGGTACATCCTTGGAGTAATAGTCAAGTTGAAGCATATACACATATCACAGGTTGGAATCCTATTATGCCTAATTTTATAGAATCAATTGGCCCTGAAACCTGAACAACTAAGTTTGGGTTTACTTCAATGCCCAATCAATCATTGACTTACTCAACTAGAATAAGATATGACAAGTTAAGTACCCACAAGTCAAGTCCAAATTATCATTCCTAATTTTATAAGTATCATATATTGGCTTGTCTCCAGCCAATCTTAAGCAATTACTAAATAACTGTCCACATTATCTATAAATGGGGAACCTATGACATCAAGGTGAAAAAGGTACTTAAAAATTGCTAAAACAAGTTTAACTTGTTCAAATCATCGAGACAACTAAGGCAACACTTTGTACGATTATTTTCTAAGATTCAAAGACAGTTCTATATGATCATCCTTCAAATTTCAAAGAATGCTCTTTACAATCATTCTTCAAATTCAATAAAAGCTCTACATGATCGTACTCCAAAAGTTTTGAGAAGACTCTACATGATCATCTCTCAAAATTTTGAAAAGGCTCCTCATGATCATCCTTTCATATAATCATTTCTATTATCAAAAAAGGGAGAAAAGGAATAAGTTAGATTGATTGAGTCAATTAGGAACTTAGAAGCTCTAAAGTTAAACAAGTAAATAATATATATTTAGAGTATTAAAATAATACATGATTGATTACGTTAGTAAAATTTTATAGAATACAAACATAGATTTAACAATAAGGACTAAATTAATTCAAAAAGTTTTAAACCATAAGAATATAATTATAAATTTTTGAATACTAGAAACTAAATAAAAATTTGAGTGCAAATATGAGGATTTTTTTTAAAATAAAAATATTGGATAACAAGAAATAAAGTAATAAAGGGTAATCTAAATTGCATATTTTTTCTCATATTTTACAATTATATATAAATATATATAATCAGTAGCCTATAGTTTAAATAGACAGTTAATTCTTAAATGTAAGCTTAATCCCAAAGATGATCTAAAAAAAACTAAGAGATAGTTTAAGGTATAAGTGAAACATACATTTCAACAATAAAGCCATTTATTATAAGTACATTCACATTATTGTTTATATTAAATTTAGGGTCAAAAATATTACATGAGAGTTGAAGGACACATTTTAAATTATAGAAAACAAATTTATTTTGAATGAAACCAAATAGGTCTAAGCTATTATTTACCTCTCTCTCTCTCTCTCTCTCTCTATATATATATATATATATATTATAATGTAAAATATCAATGTGTTATTAGTTAATAGAAATTTTTTAATAAGATATAATTCTATTACAAAAGTGTACACTAGTTCAAATTAACTCATAAATGTACTAGTAAAATTAGAAGAAGCTATTAACTTGTAACTTAATAGTATATATGAAACACATTTTAGAATCTGATTATTATTAGAATTTAATTATTTTATTTTAATGGAGTCAATATAATCTTTTAACATTTTGGAATTAATTGTTATATATATTTATTTAGATTATATGAATTTTTTTGGTGATAAATAAATAAATAAATAAGATTATTATTAATTTTACTATGACTAGATTAAGGTGGGTGGTTATACAAAAATATATTTTGTAAATATATTAAATGTATTTTTTATTAAAAAATAAAGTAATAAATGTTAAGAATATATTTATATTACATATTATTATTTATATGTTTTTATATATAATAGTTTGTTTTAATCTAACAAAGGCATATCCTTAGAGTAATAGTCAAGTTAAAGCATTTACATATATTCTAGGTTGGAATCTTACTATGCCTAATTTTGCAGAATCAACTAGCCTTGAATCCAAACAACAAAGTTTGGGTTTTCCTTGAATTTGTCCTAATGCCCAAGCAACCATTGACTTACTTGACTAAAATAGGATAGGACAAGTTGAGTACCCACAAGTCGAGTCCAAATTACTATTCCTAATTTTATAAGTATCATATATTGGCTTGTATCCAACCACTCCTATGCGATTGCTAACTAATTGTCCACATTATCTATAAATGGGGGGCCTATCCCCATTTTAGGTACGTGAGATGTCAAGGTGAAAAAGGTATGTGAGAATTGTTCAAACAAATTTATCCGAATCAAATCATCAAGACAACCAAAGCAACATCTTGTATGATTATTTTCCAAGATTCAAAGACGGTCCTATATGATCATCCTTCAAATTTCAAAGGAAGCTTTATTCAGTCATCCTTCAAATTCAATAAAGGCTCTACATGATCGCACTTTAGAAGTTTTGAGAAGGCTTTACATGATCATCTCTCAAAGTTTTAAAAGGCTCCACACAATTGTCCTTTCATATAATCATTTCTATTCTCAAAAAAGGGATTAAGGGAATAAGTTAAATTGATTAGGTCGATTAAGAACTTAAAAGCTTTAAAATTAAACAATTGCCATCATCTCTTTTCTGAAAAGAAGGACAAACATAAGTTTATAGAAAGGATGATTAACCCCTAATAATGCAATTTGAAGCCATTTGATCTTCAAGCAAGTTGGTGCTTAAAATCTTCAAGAAAAGGAGATTGAACAAAACATTGAATAAGACCTTTTAGTCTTTAGTAAAATATTTGAACAAGACTTTTTAGTTTTCAATTAAAACAAAGCCATGAATATATTATGCATTAAGCATATTTTTTTCTCACTATGCATAAAATAGTGTCTTATTTCTCAAGTGAGACCAATCAATCCCCAGTCGTACTATGCATGAATTGTGTTCCTTAAACAGTAGTGTTCTTTAACTACATTATTGCTAGAAATAACACATATCCCCTACAACAAGAAAAGGGGAAGAAGAGGCATTGAATTTCTATTACGAAATTACTCATACTTTACATGATTGCTTGGATTTTTTTTTAATCAAATTCTTCACATACATCTTTGAGATTTTGGTTAGTTGAACACTGTCCAAAATGAGCCAATCATGCTCTCCATGGCCTCCCCAACCTCTTCAGATATACTAAGTACTTGAGGAGCTCCCTATCGGTTTTCTAGCCACCTAAGCAAACCAATTGCATCCTCCATGGATATATTGAAATATGTGACTCAGCAAAATATGATACAAGATCGTTCAATCAATTTCTGCTCTAGCCCGAAAATTCTCCAATTGTCCATCAACATTGCTAAGTCCTTTGCCATAAAGTGCCAAATGAGTTGGGAGACTAGTGATGACTTTCTCTAAACTATTCCTTCTCCACCCGTCACTAACTTAGGCGTTGGAGTTTGCAACGGAGCTTGTAAGTCCCTTGCCCCTTATTGTCCTATAGGACTTACGAAGGCTTCGCATCATGATTGACTCCACATACTTGAGACAACAGTCAACCAAAAACCTCTTATGAAACTCCAATAAAAAGAAGTTGATCAAGTTCCCAACACAAAAGTTGACTTAGTTTTATCCTACTCATAAACTCATGACCACATATTATTTAGAATAAATTATATTAATTATTTTAATTTAATTAAACTACGATTGATACTCTTTTTTTAAAAAAAAAGTTATTTGACTCATCTAGTATCTGATATATATTGTACAGATATTTCTTTTATTGTATTTTTTAATAAAATTAACTTTTTGCACAATATATGTTACTTCCATAATAAAATTACTTAATTGTTTTCACTGTTATATTAAGAATAAAATCACAATTTTATGTTTGAGTTTAAAATCAACTTAACTACATTTTTTTTGGTCATATTAAAAATAAAATCACAATAATTTAACGTTGTGCATAAAGTTAATTTTTTTGACAAAAAGTAAATTGAAAGGGAGATTTGATTATGAAATATTAGAGGGCTAGATGAGATTTTAAAACGGGATCATGTATAATTTAGCCAATATGATTAGTGTAATTTAATCTATTTATTTATTCAATCCCAAACTCAGTAACTCCTAACTATTCATAAATAAATGGAATACTCCAATAATATGTTTGTTATATTTTCTTATTACAAAAATAAGAAAAGATAAAATTTTAATTCATTTTCTATATTATGAATATATATAACAAAATGGTAAAATATTATAATTATTTATATACATACTTATACGTTAAATAACAAAATTATCTATATTTTCATCCAGTATCCATACCTAAGTTAAGCAAATGGGCCATTTGCCTAGTAAAATTATACTCAATTAAATCTTGCTTCAGTTCTCGATCATTCATGAATAAGAAAATTAAAAACAATTACACGAGAAATTTAATTTATTTAGAATGAGTAATATAAGTAACAGGAACTGTCTCATTTTTCTGCATTATAAGTTAAATTTTCATTTTTTGATAATTAACGTAGAGGAGCAGTGTATATTTAATCAAACTATTTAATACCTTCACTTGTCCGATAAAAGTAACTATTTATTCCAAGAAAAAGGGCATATTCTACTTCACGTACATCAAGAGATCGTAACCTCAACATTCCTTCCCCTCCTAAAATCATTTAGATTAGAAGTCTCATAATTAAGATCTATTCACCAAACAAAATGACAGATTGTCTTAAGAAATTTAAATATATATTTATTATACCTCTAAACTAGATAGATTCCCTTAAGAACCAAAAAACAGTGCAATCAAACGTTCAGATTCTTGTCTATTGTTTCCTCGTTTCCAAATCACAATAATTAGTCTAACTAAATGCTGCCCCATGTGACGGTAAATGTACATACCAACTTTTGTGGATCTTTGAGCTACATATTTAAAAAAAGAAAAAAACTGAAATATGTTATCTCTTTTTTTTGGGATATATAAGAGATCTATAATTTGAAAAAAAGAATGAGAAAAAGGACAAAGGATAAGAATAGAACCTCTAATATCAAACTTATCTCAATTTTAAAGATTAGGACTTATTTGGTTGGATGATGTAAAGAAAAAGAGAATATAAAAAGTAAATAAATAAAATAAAAAATAACTTTTATATTTTTATTTTTTAAAAAATAATTTAATAGTTAAAATGATAATCTAATAAATAGAATAATAGATAGAGAATCATGATAGGTATTATATAAATTATATAAATGCATTAGGTCTATTTTACAGCGGACCACTTAGAGTTTATGTTATATAAATTATTAATTTGTTAATTTTTTGTTCTTAGATCAAAAAAATTGCCTCCCACTTCCAGTGCAAAGGACAGCTTCGTGCTTGGTGTGATTTCATGTTATGTATAATGAAGCCTTTTTCATGGGATTTTCTAGTAGCATCTAGAATCAAAATTAGTTAACAAATGATCCAACCTTAATTAGACTATATTAGAACTAAATAGGTGGGGAAAGAGATTCTTAATGATTAAATAATATAATTATTAAGAAAATCAAGAAACGTCAGTGCCAGTCTGTGTAAGTAAACAATTCCCTCCGACATATACAGCTACATTGTACTTGATATAATATTTAATGACAAAATCAAAAGAGAAAAAGAAAATAATTTAATGATTTTGACAACAATAATTAAGAAGGGATTTAAACAAACTTAAGAAAGAGCAAATGTTAATATAAATGGACACTAGAATAACGTGGGGGATCAGGATATTGTTTAAAAAATGAGAGATGGTGTTGGATCCAGAGAAGATAAGCTCTCGTCCTCAAAAATGGATAGATTCCTTTGGTCTTTTTAAATATTCAAGATCTAATCATCTTTCTATTTTTTATGCATATATATATATATACACACACATACTTTTAATTGTAGGAAAGTCATATCCGAATCTCATGCATTGAATGTGGGAGCTCAAATGGATACAATATTTTCTTTCCCTCTCCAATTTTTTATCTTTTTAAATATAATCATGCTTCTTTAATCTAATGTTCCTTTTCTTTTCATATTTTGGAAACAGAATTTTTCCCCTTCTTTTAGGTAGTGGTGCATTGTCATGAACAATGCACTTTTGTATTAGATATTCCTAATGCAAAAGTTGGCATATTTGCACAAAAATCAAACTACTCAGGTATTATTTTCAGTGTTTTTTTAGAACTGATATTGAGTTTTATTGTTTTGGTGCATTTCACGTACTTATTTTGCATATACTACAATTTAATAATTAGAACTAAGAAGGTTTATATACAAAAAATTTATTTATTATCAATTTCTCAATTAATTAATAACATAACAAGAATTTAAAAGATTCAATTATATACTATTAGTTAAAAATTGTTTACACATTATTTTTTAATTAAAAATTTCAATAACAAATATATAAGAAATGTATGTAATTTTTGTTCAACCAACTAAAAGAGGGAAATCAAAATTTTTAATAAAACACTAGTATGATATTTGAATTAACAATCCATCTACAGTTCGTAATTTTCTAGAGTAGGATGGATTAATAATTAAAAGTAGCTAAAAATAAAATACAAGAAGTTTAGATCATTCTATCCCACTTACTGCTATGAAATTGTAATTTGAAAAAGGAAGATACTAATTTCAAAGAAGATAACCATACAATACTGAGATCGATGAAAGGATATAAAGTACGCGTGATTCTCAGAAAACCTTTATCTGAAGCAAAGTGCTGCTTTGGCCTTAATCAATGAGAAGGAAAAGTAGGCTTTAACTAGGCATGCTTGGGAAGAAAAAAAAAAGCTCAATCTAGTTAGAGTCAATTGCTTGTTTAATGAACCAACTAGCTAGAACAAGCCTATAAGCGAAAAGCCTATAAGTGAAGCCCCATTAGAAAAAGAAAATTGTTAACCTAATCCTCAAACAAGTCAAACCACAAAGTGACCATTTGATGTTCTGCACTTGCTTGGAAACAACATTACATTGAAGAGTACTAAGAAGCATTTGCATGTGGTTGGGTGAGTGACAAGTGTCACCTCCATAAGATTTGGACCCCACATGACACAACCATTTTCTAATCATGCCTTCTCAACAACAACATGGGAGCGTGATCATCATGTGAACGATCGGGACGGCACTTAATGTGGCAACCGATTTCCTTGAAATTTACGCATCTAATTAGAGGGGAACCATTTAATGGAGGACGGATCTTTTGTGTTAGCCAATTTTATTGTAGAATGTGCAGTAATATTTTTTTAGGTATTTATTTGTTAGGAATTAAAAAATAATATAAAGTATTTCAAAATTGTAAATAAAATAATAAAAATTTTAACTATTTATATTATAGTATGATTAAAATTTTTTGTGTAAACTTTTTTAGAGATAAAATTTTTATTCTACCAATTATAATTTTTAGATATTATACATTAATTTTAATTCCTAAAAAATGAATACAGATATTGTTACACATGATATAATAAAATAAATTACTGTACAGAAACTAGTACGCACTTAACCGCATTTTAAAGTTAATTTTCCAATAGTATTAATAGAATCAAAATTTATATCTTCAGTTGTAGCTTTTGGGTTGTCCCTATGCTTTGATTATTATCTTAATTGATGGGTGACGAAAAAGATCTGCCGCAAAAAATAACTCTCATCACTAAAGACTCTTATTGTCATCACTAAAAATCATTATGATACATTACCAAATGAATGTTGCCATTAAAAATAATATACTTTTAGAGGTGATATTTTTAGCTAATAAAAGCAAGTTTTAGTAGTAACAATGATGATTACTAAAATGAAGTTTTAATGGCAAGGATAATATGTTGCCATTAATGTTACCATTTAATGGTAACCAACCAATGAATGTAGATTTAGCGGTGATACCTCAAGGTAACTGTTAAAAGTGAGTTTTAGCGGCGACAACGTGTCGCTACTAAAGATAATTTTATTTGTCTTTCATCATTGCCTAATAAAGATTTGTGTTGACCAAGTTTTCTTTAGAAGCCACTATTACTGGTTGAGCTCAATAAAGTCGATCTACTACTTTTTTCAAGAACAACCACTGTCTTCATCATATAATAGATGCCAAAAGTTATTTTTAAAATTTTAACAAGTAGACCGTGAGGCTTCAAATTATAAGCCAATATATAGCAATACAATCATACATGATAAACGTTTGATCTCCTTCACTTCACCTCTAAAGTAAAACAGTTCATTGAATTGTTCATTATTAAACAAAAATTATGGCTTTCTGACCTATATATACTAAAAAAAAGAAAACAAATAACCCAAAAACTTAATTTTTTTTAAAGGGGTTGCGATAGAAATTTTTTATTATTTTTAAGGATTGCAGCATCATTTTAATTTTTTTTATTAGAAATATTGTTGTTAAAGATCATGGGTTCATGACCCGTGACCCTTAAGCTATAGCCTTAATGGCTACATGTTAACGTGTGGCCAATGTTACAATGTGCAGCCATTGAGACTGCTAACTACATGGTTTGAAACGTGAGTCCTAGACATGCGTTTCTTATTTCCTCCCTTATAACTTTATAATGTCTTCAATCACTTCCTTCAACTTTCGTTCACCTTATTTGCATGCTACTTCCATTTCTTTTGGCTGCTTCATTGGCTTTCTTCATTTATTATTTTCTTTCTTTTGTTTGCTTATATCATCTCTTTAAATCAACTAAGCTTCAAATTTTTTTCATTTTCCTAATGCAAAACTCTTATCATTAATTTTAACAAAAGCAAGAGCGCATTTCACTCCTGCAAGATTCTTCAATTTCTTTTGGAGTTTTAATAAGAGGAGCATCTTTTTTATTATGCTAATCACTCGCTGAAGTTGGAAATGTCATCGTGTACTCTATCTATAAAATTGGTGCAAAGTTGAGGCAGAGTAAGAAACCTAGAAGAATTTGAGGTTATTTTTAATATTTTTTTAAATATTTGATGTGGGAAAAAAATAAAAAGTTTATTGTTGTTTAATGTTTATTATTTTTCAATATTTCTGAATATATTTAGTGCTCTCATAAATATGTTTACATTTAAAGATGTTTGATACTTTTTGTATATTCAAAGAAAAAATCATTCTGTGATCCAACTAAAGAAAAAAGTATAATAAACTGCAGATAATTGTTGTTTGTTGATTAATAAATTTTTATAGGTAAAAAACAAAATTTGGAATAATGTATGATTTTTAAATTTATGTAATTCATGTGTTGTGTTTGTATTGTTTGTTTACTAGTATTTATTGAAAAAGAGTAATTTGAATATATAGTTGCAATTATATGGAATTTATTTTTTGACATATTGCTTATGTTAGGATATTTAATTTATATTTCTATATGTTAGAAATAAAAATTTTTAATATGACTTACCAACAAAATTAATAAAAAAACACATAAACTTCAATAGATATATTTTTATAGATATATATAATGTATAATATATACTTGAAAATTTTATTTAGGCACTATGTAATAATTTATTCATAATATATATTATATGAAATAAATATATATTTATATATACGTATTTGTAATAAATGACTAAGGATATAGTAATATATATATCTTATGTAAAAGTATATAAACGTAAATATAGTGGAGGGAAAATATATTTAAAAATATATATATAATTGAAATTTTAATATAAAACAAAGAGATATATAATATGCAAAAGAAAAATATAATTATATAAATGTGATTATTGTGTAATGCAAAGATGTATAAATTAAACAAGAGTTTAAATAATATTTTGATTAGATATATAAAATAAATAAATAAATATATACTTATATATATATATATACTTATTGAACTCAAATTATGTTTAGCAAATTATGTTGAATTATATAGTTATATTAGTTATTTGTATGTAGATAATAAATATTGTTGATGGATTCTTTTCATGTGTCGTTATAGTAATTGTATGATAGGAATTGTAACGAGTTCAAGAAAGAAAATCATATATATCTATGCAAATGGCAAGATTTATGATAGCGAGGAAGGTGCAACATTTGTATGTGATAGACCTAAAATATTAAGAGTTAAGGCAAACATTACTATTAATGGCTTGAAGAAGGTAGTGGGTGAAAAGTTATGATTAGCCTCAAATTAATTTATATTTGACTTGATATATAGGTACTTTCATTCTTGAAATTTTATAAGGTACTTGGTATGCATGCTGGAGGATGATTTTGATGTTCAAACTATGTGGAAAGCTAACAAGAAAATTTTAAACTAATTGGGTGTACTAGATATATACATGCATATATTAACTGTCGATATTAATCTGAATGTGGCTCAGGCTAAAGAGTATGCACCACTGTTCCTCCTGTCCATCAGCCAGTTCCAAAGTATGAATGAGTATGACTCACAAGTTAACTCTTACATAGCATATGTTAACCATTTTCAATCTCAACTTGCTATCAACTTGACATCTTAACCAAGTTCGTCACATTAGCTAATTTTCAATACTAGTCTGTCGTTGCCCCCAAATGCGACGAAAGATATAATGGACGACTTTGAAGAGGAGGACGAATATGATACTTCCCCAAATGTCAATGATCATGAAGAAAATGATTCTGAGGGAGATGATACTGATGAAGTAGGAATCACTCCATTAGCTTAATATGTAGATTGAGTATATGCTATGCTTTCATAGATTAACTTAAATGATGAAAATTCTATCAAGATTCCTGAAATGGTTGAGAACATTAATTTGAACAATAGTTACAAGTTATATATTGGCATGAGATTCCAAGATAAATAGTCCATGTGTCATGCAGTTAAAATATATTCTATTCACAAACATCACACCTTTAAGGTGTATTATTCATTAAAGAAGTATGAAGAATATCGTTGTTCAGAGTATGGTGATCGGTGTAATTGAAGAGTTGGAACAAGCCAAGATGATAGGGAAAGGTATTGAAAAATAACAATATATAATTGCCCACACATATGTGTTTCTCCATCATTATTTCATGATCATCCAAAACTCGACTCTAACGTCATCTTGTCACGTATTGTGTAAATAGTAGCTGAGAATCTATCGATCTCCATTAAGCAAATTATTGAAAGGTTGTATAGCATATTTGGCTATATTGTGTCATACAAAAAAGCGTGAATGATAAAGCATCGAGCAATCAACATTGCATTTCAAAAGTGAAAATGATTGTATGCTTTCTTATCGAAATGGTTTGCTATGGTTGACCACTTTATATCAGGATCGTATTATAAGTTTGTTCATAAGGAGTGCCTCCAGAGCAGCTCAGTTGTAAAACCTTTAGTGGCGATTCATTAAGTTTTTTGGACATTTAAACCATGTATTAATATGTTTGATTACCTGAAGCCAATGGCCTAAGTTGATGGAATCTTTTTGTATAGAAAGTACAAATGCATCATGATCATTGCAAGTTCACAAGATGAAGCTAACAAAATTGTACCCTTAGCATTTACAGTTGTTGAGGGTAAGACATATGAGTCATGGGCATGGTTTCTTTTTTTACTCTGACGCCGAGTTCTGTCAAATAAAATAGAGATCTGTTTGATTTCTGAGAAGCATCCTAAAATTTTAGGGCTATCTTTAATCTAAAAATTAGGTGGCAGCCACTGCATGCATATCATATGTTTTGTTTAAGACATATTGCAAGTAACATGAATACAACATTTATAAGTAAATGACTGAAAAAAAGGTTCATTAATATTAATATATTTTACTGATCTTATAGAATGAGTTGATAAATATTGTGTTAAAATATTTATTTATAGATAATTATTAATCCAGGTTACTTGCATGAGCAGTATTAAGTGGACGAACAATTGTTCCAATTACGTCAACTTTATGCAGATACCAAAAACTGGATTAATGATATTTTGAAGAACAAATGGTCTCGTACATATGATGTTAAGGGCCAACGTTGGGTAGACATGACTTAAAACTTAGCTGAATGTATCAACAATGTATTAAAAGGGGTCAAGTTCTTGCTTATTAGAGAATTGGTAAAAGCAACCATGTATAGACTAAACAGATATTGGGTAGAGCATGCGCAAACAATAACCATATAACTTGAAGCTAGTGCCATTTTCTCAGAAGATACAATGAAAAAACTATTATCATGGATACAAAGTTCATCTGCCTTAGTTGTATGCAGATTTGACAAGTGCGCATCAAAATTCGAGGTTAAAGAACTGTACAATTCGACGAACAAGCAATATGGCTGATGTTATAAGGTGAGTCTGTCCCATTGCATCTATGACTATGGTGAGTTTCAAATTCAAAAGTATCCATGCTAACATGCATTTGCTATATGTGCCGTAGTCTCTATTGATCCATTCCAATACGTGGACCGACTCTTCTAATTGGATAACATCATTAATGCATATAAGACGAAGTTTCAGCTGATGGGAGGAGAACTATATTGGCCCCAAATAGTAGGTCCACGACTAGTGCCTGATCCCGCTATGATTTGCCAAAAAGGTAGGCCAAAATCCTTCAAAATTCAAAATGAGATGGATTGGCATGAAGTGCCAAGAGAACAACAATGATATGGTTTGTGCAAATAAACTGGCCACAATCGAGTAACCTACCCATTTCGGCAGTTAAGTGAATGTTAATATAATTCAAAAAAGTATATATTTTATTTGATTAACATAATTTCACTGTAAATTTTTCTTGTAACATGATTCTAATTTTTTTAGACTATATTTATATTTATAGTTTACTTATGTAACATTTGATATTTTAGTTTCTTGATAGTAAGAATTTCTTAGTAACAATTGCCTTTTTTTTATTAGCTTTGAAATTCCTTTATATCACAGTTGATGAGTTAGTTTCTTGACATATAAATTTGTTTGTAACAATTATCATTTCTTTTGAACTAAATTTGTAGTTTTCTTATACAAAAGTTACTTCATAACTACATAAATTTAAAAGTGATAGTTTTAACTCTAAATCTAATACTGTAATAGTATAATGGCTAATCATCCTAGCGTTGTGCATTTGGGGCCTAAGGATAACTCACTTCTGGATTTGCAAACTTGTCACATGTCATAGGCCGTGTGGCAGGAATGATTAAGGTAACACAATTAAAGTTATTTTATTTAACTGATTATAAATTATTATGTGTTAATATTATAAATGTATATTACAGACTGATCGCATTCTATGTATATAACAGATAGCACAAGAGGATCACATCTTCAATCTCCTAGTTGCCATTATTCCGTACTTGATCAGGGCAGGTTTTTATGGGGTGTCTAGACTTGGCTACTTTAACTTTAATGCAGCATTAGATTTAGCTCTTGTGGAAAGATGGCAGATAGGAATATATACTTTCTACTTAACTAAAAAGAAGGCAACAATCACCTTATAAGATGTTGTTATCCAACTTAGACTATTGTGTACAGGACAAGTCATTTTAGGTTGGACAAATTACAATTAGAGGACTGTATGCTAATATTTACTTGATGTAACTCCATCTTTAGAAATAATGGATGGATAGAGGCTCAGTGTCCCATGACTCACCTAGACATTTGCGGCCCTTTTAGATGATATCGATGATGTAACTATATAGCAATTTACTTGGACATATATTATGAGATTGATTGGGAGATACTTGATACCATATTAAACTGGACATAGGGTTATATTAATGTATTTGCCATTGCTTGTCGATTTTGATGAGGCTGGTCATTAGTTAGGGATCAATAGTTTTAGCACACTTATACAAAGAAATATGTAGTATACTAAATTATGATAAGGTAAATATTGGTGTTTGTCTAATATTGTTGCACTTATAGGTATGAGATCGTTTCCCGCGACTGGCTCTACCACCACCCTCTTAGTTAGACCCTCAACTGAAGATATACCCATTATGTCTGCCGATGGATTTTAGATGGAGGCGTGTCCCCCAGCATATTTGTCTGACCGCAAAGGCCTTGCGAACTTATAAGATATTATTATATCAAATAAAGGATAATGAGTTTATTTGAGAACATTACAACCCTTTAAGTATCCAACAGTTAATTCCTAACTATTGCTTAGTGTCTCTAGATATATGGCATGCATCTGTTTCTATTGTTTGCTTTTGAGTCAATGAGTTCTACCATGTAAACCATGTCCTCTGCCAATTCAGTCAATAGTAGTATATTTCCCATATGCCATTCAATGTGGGGTCTTTGAATACCCTCTAGTTGAAAAGAAAAACACAAAAAGATTAACATCGTAAGTACATTGTATTTATTACTACATAGAATGCATAGTAGCAGGTTATTGCTCAAGTGGATATAGACATATCTCCCTTAGATCGCTCCTCCAATTACATGCGTTGGTATTGACGACATATGCAATGGTGGATTCATCTAGAGAGTGGCTTTCAGGGTTTTGTGGTAAGGTTTTCTAAGATTGCATTTAATTTTCTTTTGTATACTTCTATACTTCATCTAAGCATATAATTGCTGATCTTTTTTATTTTCACAGGCCGATATATTGGACAACTTATATGGGTTTTCCATTACTGACCCTCTAACACTTGATTATGCGGGATTTAGGGAGAGGGCAAGTGGAGATATTATGACGATGCTACAAACCCTAAGTAAACATCAGAAGATGATGGTCTTTCAACCTTCTCCACTGGCTCCTCATCTGCAGAGGTCAGTAGAGCTAGAGGCTCACCCAAAAAAAGTTATGACATAGTTTTATATTCACTAGAGAGCCATTAGTAGAGACTGTACGTAGTAGTTAATGTGAGACAGATGCCCCACGTTCTATTGCATACCAGTGCCAGTTTATGGAAACACTAAGGATCAAGGTCTTTTTTCTTTTGCATCTTTTGCTGACTATGCAGGCACTAATCCTTTTTCTTTTGCACCATCTTTTGCATCGAGTGGACCTTTTTCAAATTTCAGGGGTGTTGGTCCTCTTTCTTTTGCTTTTGATGCATCATTCACAGATTTTGCCAATACTAGTTCATCTTCATTCACACCATCAGCTCCTCAATCATACTTTTTCACCTCACCACCCCAAACCATATAAGTTGATAATGTGCCCTTTGTCACTCTATTCTCTAATCCATTTTGCATTTAATGTAAAGTATGCTAGTACATATTTTGAATAGTGGAGATTATTTTTTCAACAAGGATTTTCCATACTTAATCAACCGATTTCATCTGTTCAATCCCCTTAGATAACTCATAATATTAATAATGAATCATTTAATAATGATGAAGATGAAGATGATAAGGAAGAAGAAGAAGAAGAGAAGCCACTATAATGCCATCCACAACAACTGAGAAGAAAGCCTGGATGTAGGACTGGATAACATATTAGTTAAAATGGTAAGCTTATTTTTCATTTTAATATTTATACATATTTTTATATACTTGTAAATTTTATTTCATTTTTATTCTTTATCTTTTTACATTTTCTACTTATTTATAATTTTATATTATTCTTTTATTAATTTTATTTTAATTAAAATATAAACATTACAAAAAAATATTATGTTTTTTTAATTCTATATTACACACAAATTTATTAAAATCTAAAAATATATTAAAAGAATATGTTTTTGAAAAAAGTTATAATTACAAATTAAATATCTTTTTAAAAAGAAATAAAATTTAAAAAGAATTAAAATTATAAAACAAATTCAATTCTATATTACCTTTAACAAAAATATTTTAAATAAAAATAAAATAAAATGGATCATGACATCAATGATGTCCTGACTCCTAAAAAAATTTGAATTAAAATTTTTTTTAAGTGTTTGCAAAATAAACTTTGGCAACTAAGTTTTTGGGTTATTTGTTTTTTTTTTTTGCATATATAGGTAAAAAAGCCAATTATTATTGGCATATGACTTATATTATAATGGAATCTAAAGAGTCAACAAGAGCATTTGAAAGAATATTAAAACCTGCTTACTACATCCATCATGATTCTATGATGCCATTAATATTTTTTCTCATTAATTTCAAGTGAAAGTATATCTTTTTTCTTTCTAAATCCGCGTACTAAGGCATTATTTGTCAGTTTCTCAAGTTGACTTAATATACCTTTAATATAAAAGAATTGAAAGGAAAGAAGACTAAATGGAAAAAACCTAAAAACAAAAAGCAAACTAGTAAAAGGAAAAGCAAATAACAGAAAGAGTTAGGTGTGTTAAGGGCTAGGCCCGAGTAACTATTGGCTTTGGATTTGCATTGAAATACCCTTCCACATCGTCATAGGTGGAGACGGTGAAACTTCTCTTAACAATAGAATTGGGTGAGGCTTTGAATGGCAGAATTCTAGCAACTAGGGATTTAGGAGAGGGTTTGGGAAAAAAGTACAAAATCGTTGTCATCACCCCTTAGAAAGAAGAGTGACAAGCATGGAACATGAAATTAATCTCAATCCTACAAGTTTACAAACTAAAACATACACTTACATACACATATATAATATCTAGAACACTTCAATTTAATATTCAAACACTTCTTCAAAAATTTTGACAGAGTTTCTTTTATAAATAGGATAATCCTAGTTTATACAAGTAACCAAATCTAGTCAAATTCATACAATATAATCCACAAGAGTTTCGCTCTCAATTTTTTACACTATAAAAACATTCTTAGTAAACTCACTTTAAGAAAGTCATGTTTAAAATTGAAATACTAGCAAGTAATTAAACCATTTAATAGAGGGAAATGAAAGAGGTTAATATAAGCATTAAAGTCAACTTATAACATTAGCAAATTAAAAACACAAATATAAAGAGAGCTCAAAGGAAATTAAATATATTAACATTAATTTTAGAGTCAAGTTAATGTAACATTGAAATGCAATATGTATATGAGAGAAACTCAAGAAAATTAAAGAAGTTAATATAAATTTTGAAGTCAAATTAACGCATTATAGCATTATAAAGATGGAACATATATGTAAGTGTCATATCTAGTATTTTTATATAACTAATTAGACCCTAAAATAAATATGATAAAAAGGATAAGAATGACTAGAAGTCTAAATAAGATGACAAAAAATGAGATTTAAAGTGAGTTAAAATGTAGAATAAGGGTAAAAGAAAAAGTTTACCCCTATAACAGAGGAAAACTAGAGATTTTCATAACTTGAAATATATTAAGAGAATATAATATTTTTCACTAAAATATAATAAAATAAAATGAGTAGATTAACCAAAGAGGTCATTATTGGTCAAAATCTAGATTGCATGTAAATTGAGAAAATCATGGGCAAAATCATAATCTTAGCTATTTTGAGATGTTTTAAGCCATTGAAAATCTTGAATTTATACTTTTTTATATAAAAGAGTAAGTGAAATTATGTATGGAACAAGTCTTGGTTCAAAAAATACTAAATTATGAGTTAAAAATGGAAGAAAAAGGCATATAAGCTCAAAATTCTCATTTTGGAAAGTATTCATCATGATTAGCTTTTAATTATATTGACCCATCATCTTTCTCATCTTTTCACCCCCATTGCACCAGCTGAAACTAACCTTGAACAAGACAAAAATGGAGGCTTAAAAAGAAGGAAGAGAGAGAAAAATTTTTAAGGAAAATTTTAGATATGTAAATGACACTTTTTGACCTTTTTTTAGTTATGAAACTTCTTTTATTCTATAAGAGCTTTATTTTAATCTAAATATCATCTTGAAAGGTTGATGTTGGTGGCTATCCAAATGCAAAAAGTTACTTTTTTGAAAGACCTAATTACACTAAAAGAATTGCCACTAAGAGCTTTTTCAATCAAGGTATAATTCAAACCATGGAAATGTGTAAATTTTAAACCCTAAAACCCTTGTATTTTAGGTTATAAAAAGAAGTGGATGGTGTGATGTTTTTTATAGTGAAATTTAATGTCTATGATGATAAGGATGTTGAATATGACATGAATTTAGTTTTAAATATATAAATATATATATATATATATATATATATATATATATATATAAAATAAAGTTTAAGTATATAAGGTCATTTTTGGCAAGTGAAGAACCATGTAACTATGATATTTGTTTTTTCATTTTGATGATAAAAGAGGTTTAATTATGAATTATAGAGATGATTTGAATCAAGTTGGATGTCAAAAATTCATAATTTTGATATATTACAAAATTGAGCTTAAAGAATGGCTTAGTTCACCATATTAATGGAGATTAGGTTTTAACATGATTATGACCATCCAAGTGAGTTTTTTATGATTTAAATGAGTCTTATATGTCATAAAAATGAAGCCAAGATGTTGAGAAAGGGATGACACTCGTAGTTCAAAGTTATATTATGATGCCTAAGTATGTTAATTGATGGAAATGATTAAATAAATAATAAAAGTGTTGTTTATAGTCAAATTTATGAATTAAGGAAGCTTAATTTAGCTAAAAAAATGCTAAGAAAAAACCATAATTTTAACTCTAAATAAATGTCAAGTAGAGAAAGAAATAATAGCAATACTTTTAATTAAAAATTAAGTCATCAAGAATAAACAAAATGAATACCTTAAATAATAGAAATGATACATGAAAATTTTAGTAAGTAGAATTATGGAAAATTAGACTTGAAGTATGCCCAAAGTGGTTTTTAATCTATGTTTAATATGTAGATATTTTAGGCAAATTAAGTAAAGTTGGTCCTCATTGTTTGTGTTTGGCCAAGAAGAGCAAACATTTAAGCAAGAGAATAAGATCCTTCGAGGTAGTATTTCTTTCCTTTTTGTTATGTATAATTATTTTCTTGAGTGTTTGGTAACTTATACGTATTGTAATGTTATAACTACATATGTTTTTACAAGAGTTAGCTATATATAGTATGTATATGTGTTATATTGGCTAGTTGTGCTATATGACATCTTGTTTGATTTAGGCAACGGAATTGAGCACAATAGTTTTTCCTTATGTCGAGGGTAACCTAGATAAGTATATTTTCATAAGTATTTGGTCATTTACTATTTTATGTCCTAGTCACTCTTTAATTTTTATGAAATAGTTTCAATATATACTTGCTTTCTTGTTGCTTAGATAAACTTTATATATGCTTGAATGTTAAAATTTGCTACTGAGATTCTTTGAATCTCATTTTCCCATACACATTACTAACCAATGCTAGGTGAAAAGATAAAGGCAAAGAATTAGCACATTGAGGTTGAGAATTCAATGTAGGATTCTATACAACTTTTAGCTTGTTTTAATGTATCTTATTATAAATTGAACATGTTATGATGTATATTAAATTTTATGATAGCATGAGACATGATATGATGTAATTAGATTCATACTTAGTAATGTAATTTGAGATTTAATATGTTATGAATTATACTTAATGTATGTAAATGACTTTTGAGATTATAATGTCAAGATGAGTAAGTTTATCTTATTTTGTCTTTAAGGCTAAGATGATGTATTCCAAAGCTTAATTAGTAAGATGTAATTTGATATATTATATGATAAAAATTGCACTAAGTGAACTAACTACTATTTTAGCCCTAAAGTATATAATTACATTAGTAAATGATGATATAATATATAATTGATTTGTGGCCATATTTTGACTGATATTTGTGATCATTTAGATGGTTGGGATCCCTAAAAATATAAGAAAAACTATGGCAAAAAAAAATTTCTAGAAAAGTAAGTTAGGTTATTAGCCATTTTGGATATATTATGATCTAAGGAAATGATAATATGAATGTTCAAGTTTGTAATAAGTTAGGACAAGATTTATGTGACATAAAGTGAGCCTAAATAATGTTTTTATGAGCTATTAATATTTTACATGTTAAATAAAGTCCAAAGCTTTAAGTCATAAGCAAATTTAAAGTGACAATGGTAGTGCACAAGAGTAAGTGAGAATTGTTTGAAATCGCCTTTTTATGTCTTGAGTTCAATCTAATTTGCTTTTCTATGTAATAAACACGATATGCTATCGTACTAAGTAAGTTTTATGAAAAAAAAATTCTAAATATCTTCTATTGTTTAGTTTTTTTAAACAATGATTTATTATAATATTGAATTTAAATATATAAGGTAAAAGGTAATAAAGTTAGTTGTGTCAACAAAAAAAAGCTCAAAAAATAAAATTAATACAAAGACCATCAACAAAACCAATAACTGACATGGCACATAACATATAAGGCTAACTAACCAGATGCAAGCACATGGCTCACGAGAGCAATATTTAGACATGAGTATATGACTTATAAGATATCTAGCCATTATGTGCATCTCACTCAATTTAATTCCCCTTATACAATCTAACTGATCCACATTTATTAGCCTTCTTATTGGGCTAGCATCACCTTTACCCTTATCAATTGGGGTTTAGGCCAATTTGCACCAAAGGGTAATAATTTTTACTATTAGCTATAATGTTCTGAACCAAAGTTCTTCCCAATAAAAGGCAATTAAGTACAATTGTAGCTATATACGTTTAATGGATTTTAGAAATCAAAGATTGAGCTAAGAAATTGCCTTAGGAAGTTGGAAATTGAAACAAGAGAGTGTGGGTATTATACAACACACACCAATTCAGGTCTTTAAGAACAACAAGCAATACCTCCCACTTGAAGCTGACCATTACCAAGCCAAGCTAAAGAAGGGAAGAATAAGACTTGGTACATGATTTCTGATGACGTACTAACTCAATGATGGTGACAAATAATAAAGGAAGAGGTGACATTAATAGAAGATTATGTTAGAGCTACATCTTGAACTCCTGAAAAGCGTAGTTGGTCACATGAAATGGAATCGCTAGTTGGCATTGGTGGCAACTAAATGATAGAATGGTGGTGAAGGAAGGGAATAATGCTTAATCTCTAAGTTGGGTATCCTAGCACTGACAGGAAGGAGACAAAGAAAAGAAGGAAAAAGGGAAGGGAAGAGGAAGTAAAGAGAAGGAAAAAAAGGGGGGGGGGGGGGGGGAAGGATGATAGAAGTAAGTGTGGGTAGCAATTATTTTTCCTTTGGGATAAAAAATGAATGAAGGAATAAGTGTTTTACACGAAAGAAGTGAAGAAAAAGTTTCCTTAGGATTATGCCTACCAAGAGTATTTTATTTCATGACTTAAAAATAAAGAGAATTCAACTAGGAAAAACAAATATGTCAAAATGGCCCTTAAGTTAATTTTTAAGCACAAAAATCTTTTAAAGTATTTATTTAGACATCATTCTCTATCATCTATATTTTTCTATATTAATTGCCCATGATTTTTTATTTTACTATAAAACTCTGAATTAGTAAAAAATTAATTGAAAAATAAAAATCTGGATTATTACACTTCTCTTTTCACTTTCTCGTCGTGCTTCTCTATTTGTTTAAGGGCTGGAAAAGAAAATACAAGATTTTTTCCCTTCATTTTAATGCTTTTTGTTGTTGAAGAATTTTCATACTCAAAATTTTCAATGATGGCAAGAGGTCGCTACAAAAAATTTTTTACTGACAAAAGGTTACCACTAAGACATTGCTTTTAGCGGTAACTTTTTTCCAGTTACTGAAAAATTGTTATAAAAAACTGTATTTCTTGTAGTCATGTAATATTCTTTTTAATTTATTTTCTTATTTAAATTTGATCTTTGAATATTATGCTAATTATTAATTAACATGCATGTCTGTCGCTGGTGATTTAACATAGTAAAGAGAGTGACTTTTAAAAATATATATAATATAAATTAAAATTAATTGAGTAATTGGACATAAATTAGAGTTAAATGGACAAGTTACTTTTTAAATATTAATTTAACTAATTTTTTAATTAAATTCAGTGTGGGTTCCACGAAAGGATGCTCTTGAAAATAAAAATAGGCATAGGATCGAGATCCAATTGAAGATTTATCATATTAGATTGTGCGCCTTTCGATCTTAGTTAATGGGTGTTTTTTTTTTAAACCTTGATGTTCACGATTCTGCTTTCTTTTCTTAAGATGATAAGGGCCATCTTGTAATGTGTTAATTTCTAGTGCCAAAACCTTGGACAATGATGATGAACGATGAACTAACACAGATATAGAAGTCAAGAAAAACAAGAAAACAAAAACAGCAACAATTAGAAAGGATGAGAAAGAATATTATATGTCCAGTAATTATTGTGCAGTTCCTTGGATTTATTCTGAAAAGAGAATCTGTTATGGGGTTGGATGATCGTGATTGATTAAGATGAGTTGATAAATGGAATAAGTGTCGGTAGTGGGAAGAGTGAAGATTTAAGAATAGATATGATAACATAAATACAATACTTATGAATTAATTTTGCAATACGATAAATTTTAAAATATTTATGTATAAATTAAAATATATGTTATGTTTGATATAAATGTTTAATATGTGTTGAATAAATACATAATTTATTATTATTATTTTGTTTGTAGTGTTCGTTTTCTGTAATTGTGAGGATTGTGGAAATAAAAAGGCAAAATGATGATAAGAAGTGGGTGGGTCTACTTTCTTACGGCTTGTGCCTTACTTAGGCTACAACGCATGCCTTTCCCAACTCAAATGGAAGAAATTACAGCACGCTGATTGATCAAATCTTGCACTCTTTAATAGAAATTAGACCTCTTGTGGTTATATAATTATCCAGATAGAGAAAGAATGATGCAAAGAAATAAAAATATAAACGGTCCTCTTTTTTTTTTCATTACATCAATTTCATCTTTTCTTTTTAATGATTATACTATATGTAATTATTTTATAATTATAAAAAAATCAGACTTCTTCAAGCCCTTCCTCTCTCTCTCTCTCTCTCTCTCTCTCTCCTCCAATAAATACTTGCCACCAAAACTGGGTTTTTTTTTTTGTAAAAATAGCCATGAAAATAAGTAGAGTCAGGTTGTTTAATTATGGACTAATTAAGAAGTGCGTATGCGAAGGACACGAAAAGACGATAAAATTAGAAAATGTTTACATTTTTAAAATGTTACTTAAGAAGCACACCTAACCCTTGAAATTGTGAAGTACTGTAAGTGTTTTGCACAATAAAATATAATATAATATTTAAAAATAATTTAAAATATCACTTTATGTAAAATAAACATATTAGACAAGTATCATACTAAGATAGATGCTTTTTTTGGGGGGAGGGGGGGTGCTTAATACTTTATAGGTAGGTCATAAAACAGTGTTTCTCATGTAGAACAAACAAATTCTGGGTAGGAAGAATAATGATGTTTCATCAGTAATATAGGGTTGGTGTTTGAAAGACATGGCAGGATCTGATTCACCGAAAATGAAAACCGGAAAAGGATCTAACCAAACCAAAATAATTGAGAACATAGGGTATCTACAATTAATAGTTTGGATCTATATGCTGAGACAGCAAATGAACCCCCAGTTTAATTAGGTTAAGCTGAATAGATCTGATAGATCAGCTTTGATTTTGTCAACTTTTTTATGGCTACCATTTATAAGTTGGCGTACCGAGAGAATTAATAGTCAATTTTCCTAGAAAACAAACAAGGCAATTAAACACGTAGGAAATGACATCATCTTCTCCAAGAAAAAGGAAAGTGAAATATCTAATTTTTCTCTCAGAATTTTAGTTTAGTTGTTGGTTGAGATGCTAACTAGTCTCGAATTCTGTGTTGATGTATAGGATTCAACATAATTTTTTCCCGGAAAAAAAAGAGATGTTAAGAAAAAGATAAACATTAGCATGCAACTCAAAATTAAAGTTATATTATTCATACTTATAAACAGTAGAGTTAATAATAAGAATACCACATGGCCAACCTAAACACAACAAGTTCTTAATTAACTACTCCATGATCTGATTACATGTTTCATATAATAATCTCATGCAATATAATCATGAATTCCTAGAAAATTAGGTGTATAATATAAACCAGATGATCATTATCAAGTTTGAAAAAAGTAATATATTTTTATAATTTTGCAATTATTCAGCCCATTCGACAGTTTTTCTGATAATCTTTATCTTCATACATAAGCAAAATTTCCCATGCTTTTGAACCTGTTAATTAATTCGTTTGTTAAATACCATCACATATATAAAGCAGCAACTTCTAACGGGTTTGTTGTTGAATTAAAATCGAAGAGAAATCTTTTAATTTGAAGGCATATTTGAATAATATTAGCACATGGGAGGTTTCTCTCTCTCTCCCTCTCTCTCTTTTGTCCTCTTGGTGTTTAAATCATGACGTAGCTGGTCTATTTTATAGGGAGATTTTACCTAATAATAAATGCTAAATTTTAAAAATTAGTATCTCTCTCTCTCTCTCTCTCTCTATATATATATATATATATATTTATATATTAAGGTCCTACATATATCAAATTAGAGGGCATTTTATTATCAAGGATCCGTTTAATTCTTTTTAAAGTAGACATAATATATTTATATAATATTTATTATATTTTTGTATTTATTATTTTATTTATTAAATTGTTATTTTAATTATTAAATTATTTTTAAAAAATATAAAAATTATTTTTATCATATTTATTTATTTATTATATTTTCTTCTCTTTTATATTATTTGATTAAATAATGCTTAGATTTTAGTAGGACCTTGCCAGGGACAACGCAGGGCATAGCCACATGTAGGATTTAAGAAAATGTAAAAATAACAATATCTGTGCATTCCTTAATGATCAGAAGTACAATTGGGGTATTTTGTGGTTCTGGTTTATTTGGAATCAGAATTTTGGAATATTGAAAGCTTTTGGGTTTTTTAGAAAGATTTATTTTTCATCTTTTTATTTTTTTTTCTTGAGCCGTGGAAATATTACTTACGCTTTTGGTGGAAGGTGATGGGCCAGGGTTGGGAAGTTTCTCATCACCTTTTATGATTCTATCTAACTCCTGCCTTTTTTTTTAATTATTACAAAAAATCCATTAACCAAAAAAAACTCTATTTACTTTGTTCTTTCACTAAATAACTCTCTGTTTCATGTGATGCAAATGCGAATTATTCTTTTTATATAATTGTATAATATTTATTATATTTTTATAATTATTATTTTATTTATTGAATTACTAATTTAATTATTAAATCACATTTTTAACAAAATAGATATATAAAAATAATTTTTTATCTCACTATCCCTTACCCACTTTTTATATTTCCTTTTTTTTTATGATATCATATCAAACATACTTTAAAAGTTTAGTTTTCATTTAAACTTGAATAAATTAACGCTTTAATATTTAAAATTTATAATTGTAATTTTTTAATTTATTTATTTTATCAATTCAAATCATGTTTTCTTAATTAAATTGCTAGCATATAATTTCTTTTCTAGCATATTACTTAATGGGCAAATATATTTTGTTTATCTATATTAGTAATTTGACCGATGAAATTTGACTTAACTAAAGGATTAACTTGATGAATATTAATAAGTAAAGTATTAATTTAGAATATAAAGGACTAAATTGAGACTTTTTCTTTTTTTAATCTTTATTACTAAAGCAATATCTACACACATTTTTTTTACAATATTAATTTTCTTCTGTAGTTGTGAAAAAACTTAATATGAGAGAAAAAGAGTTCCTCACTTTATTTATTTATTTTTAAATTGAAGAAAATCATTGAAAGGAAAGAACAATAGGCAAAATTAGAGAATAATTTCCAAGTGGAAACATCCATTGGAAGCACCATAACCCATGCTTTCTTTTGCTGTTACATAAATGAAAATTAGAGAATAATGTTCAAGTAAGTTTTTTATAACTAGAGGGGATTTGTTGTACGAAAAATCATATAATATTGAAAAAAAATGATAGCACGTAATATAAGATAAGTTAATATTGCATGTGATTTCAAAATAGTATTATCTCCCTCTAATTCTTATATATATATATATATATATATATATATATATATATATATATATATTTAACTCAAAAAATTAATGCAATTAAAATTTGAATTTATGAGAATTTATTTAATTGCATATTGTATGTGAAAGATAGACAGATCTTTTCTCATCTGAGGCGAAGAAAATGATCAAAATTTTTAATAAAATAATGAAAGAATTATAATAAAAGATCTAAAAATAAAAAAATTATTTTTAAAGACTTGCTACCACTTATTTTAATATGATTATTATTAAATTTAGTAATAAATAATTAAATTTAATGATAACAGATTTTTAAAAATAAATTTTTTTACTATATTTAAACAATTTTTTCCTGAAATAATTTATACACACAAATAAAATCCTATACGCTCTCCCAACGTTTTTGAGTATGTGTACTGTGGCCTCTAATGTGAGAAAATGGAAGCAGTCAGTCATTATCAATTTCAAATCCCAAGCCTATGGATTTTTACATGTGGCAAGAAAATTGAAGAATGGAATCCCAATAACACCTGGAATTGGTGGATCTGATAAAATCTCAAACAAGAGAGGACTGGATATGGTTGTGAATGTACGGAAGGAATAATCACAAGCGCAAGCGTTGAATTCCCAAAAACAATAAAATCTAGAGAGAGAGAGAGAGTAGATGGAGATAGTAGGCCTATAGGAAAGAAGCACTTTGATTGATGATGGATGATGATGGATATATATCTCTGATGAATTAAGTCCCTGCAAAACTTTGTCTGGAATATCTTGCTCCCTGGCCTCCGTTGGCCTTGTGTATGGGAGTGTCTTTTGTTTTTATTTGTACAGCTTTGTGGTCCCCCTCTCCCTCTCTCTCCTATTCTTTCTTACGTTACAGTCCAGCACAAATATACAAAATGCAGTCACCTACAATGGCAAAATATTTAGAGTAAATTACTATTTTAATGCCTTATAAGATAATTTAATTCACAAGGTTTGTAGATTTGTAAATTTAAAAAAAATTATTCGAGTTTTTAAAAGATATCTATTTTATTAATTTATCTTTAAAAAATAATTTCTATAATTTCATTTTAAAATTTAAAAATATCCATCAATACGATTTGTAAAAATTATTGAACTCAAATTATAATATTATATAAAAAGAACTAAATTAATCAAATATGTGTATATTGGGAGATCTGATACTTCTAACTTTTAATTAAAAAAGACAAAATATATGAGACCCGCGTTTGATGACACAAATTTACTTATCAAATGATAAACATATGTTAATGTCAATTTAAATTTAATTTCAGAATGAAAATCCAATTTTAGGGAACAAATGATAATTTAATCAAATATTTATGTCATAATATGAACATCTCTTTCTTTCTAAATATGAGGCACTCACGCATGGAGACTGGAGAGACACACAGCTAGTCCGGCTTTTTAGTTCTTGCCTCCTTCCCTCACAGCCTGTCGAGCCTGAATTATTATTTCCCCATCATTCTACAGTTTTTTAATTTGAGTTTGAGCTTGCTGGTTATTACTTTGTTGTTTCTAAAACAGAGGGGGTTGAAGGAGAAGTTGAATTTTTTTTTTAGCTGCCAAGAGAGAATAATTTTGTACTGTCTATGATCTTTCTCCGAACTCACCAGGTTGGCAAAACTTATTGGACTTTTCCGTTCTGTGTTAGAACCATGACAGAATTGTTTCCGTTAGTAAGATTCATCACTTGTGGCTAAAAATGCTGGAATGAGGAAGGAAAATGTTCAATGAGCTTCTTCACAGAAAGCAGCACTTTTGCTACTTCTTTTTTCAGGTATTAGAGCTTCAGATGCCCTTTTCTTCATTCCCTTTACACATCCAAACATATGCTTGTGAAAGTTTTGCAGTTCTGATAAAGTAAAAGGCCTTTTCTGTTAGTTTCTCTTTGTTGGTATCACGTTCAGGCGTGTTCTCAGGTTTTGCTCTAAACTAATTTCTTTCGCGGATGATCTTATAGTGCACTCCCCCCTGCCTTGGCTTGGCACATTTAGAATTTTATTCTCAGAGTGCTCACCAAAAGAATTTTGAACCCAGATGGGTAACGAAGATGTTATCTCATCTCTCCCATTGAGCTAACTTTGGTAGTTTTGGTTGCTGTGGAAATGATTTCCATCCATGGCAATATATCAGAAGTTTCAAGAAAATCATAAAAGAAAGTTTGATGAGTACTGCACATACCCTTGACTTTCAAACTCCTCAAGTCTGTGTGATTTGTTTAGCCTTTTAGTTTTGCTTGGGTTCTTTTGGGTCTGTCAGTTTGAGCTTCATCAGATATAAAATTTAGGTGTTTTCTCCAGAAGTTCTTTAAGGCCTTAGCTTTGAAAGGAACAACGAGATGTGGGCACTTTTCTCAGAGGCAAGTTTTAAGGAGTTATAGATGAAGACTACTATTAACAGCTAGTGGTGCTTCCATCACACAGACCCACACATCCCAGTTTGGTCTCCCTAATGCTTACATCTATTGTTCATATTTCATGCTTCTTTAAATGTCTCTGGCAATGTTTGAGTACACTTTTGAACATTTCAATACAAATTCTTTGATCCCCATCATCTCTGCCTTTTGGTTAGTATAGTGAAAGCCCCTGTTTTGACAAACTGAATTCTCAAAACAAACTAGTATCATCCCTATACGTAGTACAAAAGGTCAATAACTAAGTCTTATGATAGCCTAAAAGGATTAGCTCAATTGGTAAGAGGGAATGAAATCTCTTCTCATTAATGTAAGTTCGATTTCTCTAAGAAGCACTCTGATATAAAATCTTAAATGCATTAAGCCGATGAAAAGGAGTGAGTCCTGAAGATTAACTAGACATGGGATTTAGTTCAGACAAAGCCCAAGGATATCTTTGACCATAATAACCCAAAGAAAAAAAAAATTGTAGGATACCATAAAGCTTATTGTGACTGAAATTGAGGGATGAGTTGAGTTTCCACTTATTAGATAACTTAATTCTAGTTTCTTGCCATGGAATTGAATCTGGTATGTTTAACTATTAGTCTTTCAATTTCACATTGTCCTTGAGAGATCAAGCCATCAATTTACATAAACAGAGGAAGGAAAAGATAGTTTCATTTATTTTTCTTCTTCTTTTCAAGCATTTACACAATAAAATGCTATACTCCAATTGTTGAACCTTATGAGTTTTCATTTTCTTTTTTCCAGGCATGGGGACCAAGATTGAACATTCCATAAATCCTCTAGCGATATCTGTAGACAGCAACAACTTTAGTATCAGTGGTGTGGATGTCTGGGAGTATTATCAGAAAAAAGGGCTGACTTTGAGCAATAGAAGTCCCGGGATAGGAATCAACGATAAATTGAAAGATCCCATTCCCATGGATAGGATGCTTGACAGAAACAATATAGAATCCATCAAAAAGACAATGCAGATGCAAGAGGATATCTTCAAACACCAGGTATCATGAAGATTTGATATTGTTTTATGACCTTGTCTTCCAAAATCTTAGCTTTAGTTTGCTGTGCTAGATTTGTTCTGTAACCTTTTACTCAATTTTAGAAGGTCACATGTTCTGGAAATTGCCAGTAACATGTGCAAAATCATAAAGCATGTGACACTGAACATAGTGATGTCAGAATCAGTATATAAAGACTTTTATTATGTGACAGACTGTGTCCATACCTTTTACTATAATTCAAAAAACGCACTTGTATGTGAAAATATTTCTGTCAACCTCGTAGAGACCTCTTTGACAAAAACCATATTTCAGTCTCAAGATGGTGTTATTTTCAATTTGATACTTTATAGATTTCTTACATCACTTTAGTACCGGAGAATATGATTTTGTTCCATTTTCACCCGTCTGTGGCACTAGAATGACAGCAATACCATCCTTAAAGGAATAAAAAAAAAAAATCTGTGACATTATAACAAAATTATACTATCTAGTATCAAATTGCTACAAAAACATCTCTATGGTATCAAATTAAAGCTGGCACCATATTTCAAGGACCAAAATGGGGATTTTTGTCAAACCTCTTTCAATAACGTAATGAGACTTATATTTGGTTCTGAGAGAAAGGATGTGATGATATGCAAAGATTAAACTTTAGCTGCAAACTAGTTAGCAATTATAAGAATTTGGTAATTTACAGGTAAGAGAACTACACAGAGTATATAGTGTGCAAAAGATGCTGATGGAAGAACTGAAAAGGGAAAGCAGACAAAAGAATATCTGGACCGCAATGAGTGGCTTAGGAATTAGCCTTCCTCATCATCATCTCCGTGACCAGCAGCAACACCAGAAAAGAACACAAACTTCATATAGACCAGATTTGCAGGTTCAGAGTTTAAGAGATGATTTTTGCCCAAGAGAAAGGAGTGGAAGTTGCTCTGCGGGGGACACAATCAAAATGCCTCAAAGGGGTTTTGATCTTGCAAGGCCTGCAGAAGAAGAAGACGAAGGAGAGGCAGGGCCTAGTTCATATACTGCATTTCAGAGTTGTAAGATAAGGAATGATGGTAATGATGAAGAAATGAAAGTTGATTTGACATTAAGTATAGGTGGTGGTAGTACTAGCAGCCAGGGTAAGACGAAGGAAAAAAGCCATCTGCTTTATTCATCTGCCTCTTTCAAATCAGATAGGGGAGAAGAATGTAGTGACCCTAATACCCCGATAAGCAGCTCAAGTGTGACATTTGATCAAGAAAGAAAGGGGCGAACACATTGGCTTTCGCCAAATTTAAAGCTTAAATAGGAGTTTAACTTGCTTGTTTAAAAATCATTTTAACTCTTCTTTATGGACCACTGAATTTATACGGTTCATGCATTCGGATATTCCTCTATATTAGTTTCTATTTCTTTTTCCAATAAATGAACTGGATAATTTATAAGCCTGCAATTATGAGTGTCCTTTTTGTAAATAGGTAATTTGCACTTTGCAGTATTCCTTAGTTTATTTTCAAGTCCGTCGTGTTCTTTTTCAACCTAATGCTATTGGAAACGTTGAAGTTAGCGCTATTGGAGGTTTGTGTGAATTTTGAGTAAACAAGCAGAGTCCAATTCTAGTCTGACTAGATCAACTCAAAAGGCACGCAGTTCCCAATTGGCCCATATATTTGAAGCAAGATTGAAGAGTAAAAAGTGAATTATAAGTTAATGAGCTGGTAACTTATATGCCACTAACCTCATTCTTTAAAATTGAGATGAACTTGATGTCTTGAGTTCAATTCCCTCGTTTGCTTCACCTCCCAAGTTATGGATTGCAAACAAGGGATCATGATTATCTTCCCTAAAGAACTGTTACTCGGAACCTTGTGTTGGGTTGATTCACACCACCACCAAGTAGCCTAAAAAAAGCATCACATGGCAGGATGTCAGAAGGAGCCATAATTACTCACCATAATATTATGTCTCTTGCAAATAGAATAATCACAATGTGCTGGTGGATTCACTATTTTCTGTCCAGAAGTTGTACCTCTAGTTTAATTCTTGTTTCTGATTCATTTCCACACTCTCAATGCAAGTTGTTTGAGCTTAATTGTAAATTTACTTTCTTCTTAAGATATGTTATTAACACTTGCTAGATGTCGCCTTAACATAAAAACAATCGGCTGTTGTTATGGAAACCTTCAATCACAGTAAGATTTCTATTTTTAGCTGGAGATCTTTATTATTTTATTTAACAACGGATAATCTTTAGATAAAAGTATATTTTTCACGCGAACATGGAGAATAATAATATTCGGTAGATTGTTTATCTTAAAAGAGAAATTGTGAAATTGTTAAGACCCATTGTAAGGAATGAAATTTGAGCCCCGCAAAGTATGAGATTTTAATGTGAGCTTTATAAAGGCCTTGAGCTCTCCAAATTAGGATTAATTGATAACTTTTTGCGGTTTACTCTGGAGCGTCAGTTGGATTACAAAATCGGAGGAAAGAGCAGCCGACGCCAAGTATACTTGTTTCTCTTCGCAACAATAATGCTATTAGGTTTTTCTCACTAGCCCATTAAAACCCAATAACCTATCTTGATTTCCCTAGTAAGAGTAGTAATACCAACTTCATGATGAATAAATTGATGCATTAATTCACCACATGATGAGATTAGTTCGGAAGCAATTTGGCAATGATGGGAATGGGATATGATTTGAGTTAATAAGCTGAGTTCGCAACCATTCTTCGCTTGACGCAACCCTATTTCATTTGAGATACTTCGTACTGTTAAATTATACCAAACAAGTCCAGCAAATAGAGGGTGCGTTCGTGAAGCTCACCAACCGTTTAACAATGATGATACTGATTAATATTTTATTTATATGTAGTTATACAAAGCATTGTGTAGTTATTAGTCCAATAAGTAAATATTAACATAATTTAAAAAAGAAAATTCTCCCTAATCAAGTGTGTATAAGAAATGTTTGTTATCCAAACTTACTTTTTTACCCGCATGTAATGCAATTTACCTGTTGGTCTCAAGAACAATTCATGCCCTGTCCCTGCCAAAAGAACTGGGATAGCGTGATAGTCAAAAAAACAACTGACTCACCATGTTCAATGAAGCTCATTTTGAAGAGCTATATAATTGAAATATTAGAACAGCTTCTCCCTGGGAAATTGTTACTTCAATATACAAAGTTGATTGCAAGCAACTTTACCGAAAAAAAACACCAATCTTATTAGATATTGAACATCACTCCCCTGATAAAAATCAACAACATTAGCTGGAAAGATGCTTTTATACCAGAAAAAGGAGGCACGGCAGAATCACCTCACAAAACAACACATTAATTTTTTATATATCGTTTCAACCCTTCTCTGGTACATTCCTTCAGTATTATAAGATAAGATATCCTTTGAGGATGAATTTAGCATACAACATTTAGAAATAAACAATTTATGGGGACCCAAGAACCCAAACAACTATGTGGATTCAAAAGTAATCCCTCCAGGCCATCTAATTCAACATGAAAATCTGTTGAATTGTAGGCTGTAATCATAATGCCATGACAGTAACTGAGAACTATTCTACTTTATATGCTTTGTTTCAGCTTGCCGTGACCAAACTACTTATCTCTTACAGGCAAGATGTGTTATAACAAAATCATATTCACCACGAGTTCAAGGTTCATGAAGGGGAAAAATACTGGGAGACACTTTTCTGTCATGATCCATCTGTGTTGTAACAAGATACCTGCAGAATAAATCTATCCTAGAAGATTAGTGAAACATTTCAATGGATCAACACGGTTTGTGGATCATCGCAACACCCCAAGGACAACTGAGCAATCTGATTAAGACCAATCAACTTGAGGAGCACTCCATTTTCTACTAAGAGAACCAAACTTTAAAGCAAAAGCTATGGGTTTGATATGCATCGTCTTAAGCACTGAAGGACCATGATGTATAATTAGCACACAAGCAAAGAGTTAAGTTAAGCAGCACGTTGATCCATTTCCATGCAAAGAGTTAAGTTGCAGGAGCTTAATCTACCACGCACGAGAGCAAATATACAACCAAAGCACACAAGCAATTATAAAAGGAGTCTAGCTGCAACTGAAACTTTGGTCCCTATAATAATTTATTAGTAGGAGTAATGAACTGCAGCTAAAATGGAATATGCTTGTTGGGTTGTTTTGCGGAGGAAGAAAGGAAAAAGAGTAAAAAAAAAAAAACTTTGGAATTCATGTTCTAACCAAACTTACCTACCTGCAGAGGTCAAATTCAGCATTGCATATAGCAGAACAGGAAAGGCAAACCAAATGAAGTTTTCATTGTATGGAGAGGAGACTGAGCAACAGAGCAATAGTTAGCAAGTACAAATTAACACAAGTTATGGGATTGATTAGGAAAAATAAATATGAAGTTGGATTATGCACACACATTGTAGACTTTTAATTTCTTAAGTCTTAATATTTCTTGTAGTTTATGGTACCTAATAAAGAACCATGTCGTGATGAAAATGGGGAATAAAAATCAGAAATTTTTCTAATATATACTGAATTTCAAGGCAGGATAATGTACAGGCAAGGCCCATGTGATTCAGTTATTATGAAGTTAAAACAAAGCTTTGAAATATATTGATATATTGATAAACAGTTTAAAACAAGGCTTTGAAATATATTGATATATTGATAAGCATTTATTACCTGTACAGGACACAGAACACAACAATGGATCTTTCAGCTGTCCTGAAGGACTCGCTGAGGATCCAGCTGTCCACTACGATAACTAGAGGGAACAGCTGAAAGCTCTAGTCTTCCTTTCCATTCTTCACGAGGTTTTAAAGTGATTGATTTCTCAACAGCAGCAGCTCCTACACAAAGCATATGTTTATACTCATCATCCCCAAAATCAGTCATAGCCTTTGCTTTCTTATCCCAAGGATTCCATACCACTGCACAGATAAGAAGTAAGAGACAAAAGAAAAATTATGAGCAAAACCACTAGGTGAAAATCATTCTTGATATCAAACTTAGAAATCAACACAGATTTTTTAATATACTAGTTACCAAACAAGGATTCTTAGATGGGGGAACTTAGAACTCAATTGTAAGGAAAGTTTCCGGTCATAATTTATTTGGTTCAGTGTTGTTGTGTCTGAAGAAGCAACCAATTTTGTTTCTAATTCTTTCAAAGTTTGTTAGTACTGGCCTTTACAAACCAACCTTGGTAGATTACAATTCAAGCTCAAACATCCCAAATCATGATATCCAAAGTATTCAGGCTGGATTTTGATATGTGATCACCACTCACTAGCCTAAGTGTGAGATGCTTTCAAAGCAGGCACTTGACAGAATTTTTACTTTGTAATACTTGCCTTAATTTAAACATAGAGATGAAAACAGATAAGTACTTTTAAGACATGCTCTACTAACTTTTCACTCCATCTCACTCCATTCTTCTTTATCAAGATGTCAAGCAAGTTCAGATTTACTATCTCAATTTACAAAAGCTTCAAACTTAAGAAGTCTCCAACCTGTACACTTAATGAGTAACACACACTTAGTATACAGGATTATTTCAATAATACTCACCAGCATCAGGAAGTCCATCTTTACGTAATACAAATGTTCTCTTTTTCTCATGATTGAGAATTGCAATCTTTGTAGGAGTGCTGAGATATATCTTGTCCACCTATTGTTCCAAGAAAAAGAGAAACATTGGTTAGAACTCATAACTATGAAATACCCGTACATCAGAATTGCCTACATACATACATGTGCCTACCACGAGTTACATAGGTACAAACTGGGAACAACAATATACAAACCAGGTAATGTTTTTCTCTATTTTGTTATTCCTATATTTTCAAGATTTCTAGAGTAAATCTGTTTCAGTTACCGGTTGGGTGCAGCCAATACCCGGATATGAAATGAGTGGCTGTGCTGCCTGCACATCCTAGGCAATAATAATAACAGCATCTGTGCTTAAGCCAATGCAGAAGGAGGAAAACCAAACTTACTTCTGATTCAAACGTTAAAGCATCACCCTGTTCAGTAAAACGCTCCTTGTTCTGCAAATTGTCAAGATAATCTAGTGTCTCTAATCCCTCAACCCGAACTTCACTGAAAACAAGCAAATAGACTAGTTAGATGAAATTTAAACCTGCAAGCCACAAATATATCTGTTCTTGAAAATAAAAGGAAAATTAATCAATTAACTGAAATTAACCTAAAATAAAGGTCAGTAGAAGAAGTAAGCCAAACTAGTATTAAGAAAAAAGGAACAGAGGTATATAGAAATACAGCACAAAGATACTTATTCAACCGGATGAAAGTTGACAAAAATTTAACCAAAGCCATCAATGTATATGTTTACTGTAAATTTACTTGGGTCATGGATAAACAGGGCAATTGGATTGGCGTGCTGCAATTTCAATCCCAGAAACCACAGTTGCCAATTATTCTAACGCCAGCACACTTTGCAAATTAACATATACACACTCCACCACTTCATGTAACAAAAGATATAAGATGAATCCACTGTTGGCTTTACATGTTTGCAAATCAAATTTCACATTTTAAGTTCGAAGCGGATCTAAACAAATTGCTAAACTTATCCAGGGCTAGATTTCACATTTTAAGTATAGGAAACTCACAACCAAGTGCTAAAGTGGCACAATTTTCACTTGTTCACCATGAGGATTTTGAACTGTTTCTCAGCCAAAAGTTAGTTGCAAGAATACCAATGTACAAAAAGAAAGAAGTCTCCAAAAATATGAAAAAAAAAAAAATCTAAAAGCTCCCTTTCTATCATAAATTCACTCATTGTTAGAATACCAAATAGTAAGAGAAGATTATTTGGACCTGCATTCTCCACAACTATAACAATTAATCATTATAACTTTGCACACCAGTTAGCAGTCTGATAATTTTATGTTTCATTACAATAGTAATCAGCATCAAGACAGCAAGTTGCAAAATATGACAGCAAAGTCAATTAATGAATAGAGACAAGCATGTACAGTTTGTATATTGAAAAGGAAGAAGAACGCATTTGAAGCACTTCACCCACCTTATGTCTGATACGAAGAAATATGTATGATAAGCAAATGTGAAGGAAAACGGTTTCCCCTCAGTGTTTGTATTCCTAATCCGAGATGTCAACATCAAATCTCCTCCAGGTCCCAGAGCTACTCTAAGACGGAATTCAAAACTGTATGCAAACAGAAATATATATATTAACAGAAAGAAATAATAGCTTAAAAAAATCCAACAAAAGAAATATGAACTTCAAATTTTCACCAAAAAAAAAAAGAAAAAAAAAAGGAAGTAAAATGTTTGTTCTCTTAAATATGGGTAACGAAATGTTGAATTTCTCTAATACCTGTGAGGCCAAATCTTCATGTCTTCTTCTGAGGGCTTAAGGATTAAATCAACAAAAGCTTTATTGGAAATATTTGTTGGAAAAGGAGGAGGGTCATTGTCAACAGTCCAGAACCGGTTTCTAGCAAATCCATGCTGCTCAAGTGTACCATGGCTTCCAAACTGCAAACAGAGAACAAGTTCACTTGACCAAGTGGTCTTGAATATAGTGATAATATTATGATCTTTGGGAGGGGATTCACTAATTGCAATCATAGTCAGAATAAACCCAATGATTTTTAATTATGTGAATTTGATTAGTTTAACTGCCTTTTATATTATAATTTTGGATTATAATTGTAGAAATTTAGGGTTAAATTATCCTCTAAACTTATTTTATTAAATAGCAACTGCGTGCAAATATAGAAAATAAAAAGAGAGCAAACTTCTACTCTAACTAAAAGATGTAACTTAATGCTAATCCTATCCTAATCAAACTTGAACACTTAAACTAATTTTATCCTAATTAAAACATAACACTTAAACTAATCCTAAATATATAGAAATGTTATAAAAAAATAGCTAAAAAAAAATTATAAAAAAATAGCTAAAAAAAAAAGCCTTACTTGAAACAAAACAAATAAAATAACTAAAAACAACTTAATTAAAATAGACAATTTCTAAAACTCCCCTTCAAGCTAAATATTCCCAGTTGGAGCTATTCTTCTACCATTGTCAGTTGTCTTCCCCAAGATCATTTCCCACTTAAGCAAGAGTACTAGGACCCACCACTTCTTTTCTTTTTTTTTGGCAGCTGGTCATTGTTTCCAAGTAGTTTTGTAATATCTCCCATTGTTCTTCGGTAGAAGGATTAGTCTTAGTTTGAGTCTTTTCTTCATTGTTCACCAATAACTCATGGTTCTCCTCTCTTGTTTTTGGCTTCCAATTTGGTGGCTTGCCTTGAATTATCCTCTTTGGTGTGACCATTGTTTTGGCAATGGTCACATCATAATTTTCCTTGTCTTTTTGACCTGTTATCACTGTTGTATGTTGCTAGGCCTCGTGTTGCCAGTGCAATGGCTTCATCTTGATTTGGAGAAGTGTTGGAACTTTTCATCAACTCCCTTCGACTCTTCTAGTGCCTTACTTCTAAAAAACAACTTTAATTAAAGGTAGAAGTTTTATAGCAAGTATCCTTCCACATATCTCGTCAAATGTACTATTCACTTCTATAAGAAATTTATAAATTTGCCTCTTCTCAACAATCTTTTTATAGTTTAATACATCAGCAGTGTATTCCCATATGTAGGGTTCCAACACTTCTAGCTGCTACCAGTAACATGTGTGTTAAAGTATTGGTTTACAAGTATCTCCCCTTATTTTAGCTCATGTATCTGGCTTTCCATCTCAAACACTTGTGCAGCTTTTGCTTGGGTTAAATATGACTTTTGAGCAGCTTCCCAAATCTTATGAGCCATCTTATAAAGGAAAAAATTTTTCTCTATCTCAAGTGTCATTGAATTAACTAGCCAAGTCATCACCATGTGATCTTGGCATGCCAAATCTTGTGTTTGGCATCACTTATCTCAAGTTGCCAAGTTTGGCCATATAGGTAGTCCCCTTTCCCCTTCCCACAAATAAACATGAGGATGAATTGACTCCGTTGAAGGTAGTTGTTCTTGTTAAGTCTATGACTTGTAATCAAGATTGGTGTAGTGTCAAGGGTGGCTCGATAATTTCGAGTAGTCATCTCTATGGATGATCTTGGGGTTTTGTTATTTAGCAGGGTTTAAGTCTACTTAGGCATAGGTTTGGTTTGGTTCAAACCAATGAGGCCCTAATACCATGTAGAAATTTAGGGTTTAATAATTTTCTAAACTTTTTTTATTAAATAGCAACTGTGTACATATATAGAAAATCAAAGGAAGGTAGATTCCTATTCCAACTAAAAGGCGTAACTTAATGCTAATCATATCCTAATCAAAACAGAACATTTAAACTCATCCTAAACACATAGAAGTGTTATCCAAAAATAACTAAAAAACAAATAATCCTTAATTAAAACAAAACAAATAAAATAACTAAACATAACTTAATTAAAATAGACTTAATTCCAACAATAATTAATATTAGAGTTTCTCGTTATCATAGAAATAAGGTTTCATTGTACTTCTAGCTACAGATTAACCTTAAATTTGAATTAAGATTACATGAGATATGAGATTTAGGTTTATTATTCCAGTAAAGATGTGGTAAACAGGCTTTTCCTTTACAATGAAATCATTTTAAGTATTTTTCTGAGTAGATGAAATATTTTTTCGTTTACTAAGAGCCCAGGTCAACCTAAGAAACAGGAAAATATTAATACTTTTACTCTGATCTCTTTTCCCCCTTCTCTCCTTTCTACCTACCTCACATTTTCTCCTTTCAGAACAGCATTATGATGTAGAAAGCAATCATGGGAAAGAGAAATTATGAATAAGTACATACTTGAGGAAAGCATATTGGAATCCCTCCACGAATTACCTTCGGAGGCTTAAATGCGGTCTGCATAATGATCAACATAATAATAAAACAAGATGGATCAAAGTTTACCATATTACATCTTTTTATTAATTATAAGCAAGACAGAGACTCATTCTTTTCCAAGCCAATTCTGAGAAATGAAATTGTGGGTTAGCTCATCTCCAATATATAAAACCAACTGTGAATAGAACAATAACAAGCCTGGCATCAATTGATATTTGTAATTCTCAAACATATTATATCAATTAAAAAGCATATTCTTAGAATATTTGAATATTAAGATTCAACAATAAGTTTTCCAATAGACTTGTGATCTTCTTCTTTTTCTAAAGGGTGTTTCTCAACAAGTTTAGGCTAATGGCTATAGGTCCAAATTACTAAGTGAAGGATGACGCAAGCCAATACATGCCAACTCTGAAGTTACATAAAAATTCCATATACTGCAGCCAGACAGATTTCTATGTATATGTAAACATATTGAGTCATTATTGATCACATTGATAAAAACAGATAACGTTCCAGCAGGAGGTAGCAAAATTGAATTATCTCTAACGAAGGTTATTTACCTATCTAGGGTGCCAGTAAAGAGATATTTATCAGGATATTGGCTTCCATTTTATAAGATACTAATGGCTCCACATTTCACAATACTGCTCAATTTGTTTTGATAACAACAAGAAAATTAAATTTTTACTGACAGATAATTAAGGAAGATTAGAAAACGATTAAAAAAGGAAGCAGTAACATTACAGTCACCCACTCCACATATATTTGGAAACAAATAGGATCATAGGCAGTTCATGAAAATAAGAGAATGTCAACATCCAAGCCAAAGGAGAACATGAAAACAAACAAACATATAAAAGAAGGGGGGAATACATAAGGTGTTTGTGTGTGCATGTGTGTGTGTGTGAGAGAGAGAGAGAGAGCACAAAACATGGAATAACCAATGAAAATCCAGAGAAAACAGCACACCTTTATTGCATTTTATTCATTATATTTAAGACACACCAGATACTCAAAACCACTAAAATCATCTTATATACTTCTGAAAAACTCAAATATGAATGAATGAAGACCATTAAAGGAAACCACTGTCAAAAGCTCCCTGGACCAAATCATATAGCCAGATATAAGCAGACTGCCACATGCATGGCATTTAGCATATCATCAGCTCCTTCCTAGAGAAATAATTGCCACGATCTGTTCATTCTAACCACACAATGGAAAAGCTTACCATGTTAACATTTTTACCATTCTCATTGAATAGCTTCTTCAAATGATGGCCATCACTTTAATCTTAACATTATAAAAGCACGAAGATAGACATCATCCTATAGTTGTAAACCTCACTAAGATTAATAAGATTAGATTCTGCTTTTTTTTTTCACACAGAAGAAGAAAGCACCTAACGAAATTGATATACTAAATGGTAGGAATAATATATATATATAAACACAAAGCACCTTACTACTGAGGAAAAGCAATTCCTCCCCGTGGTCATTCTTCCAAGAAGTCACGTGACCCCCGTACAAGTACACCTGAAAATCTCAGACAAAGAAATAAAAACGCCATCACACAGCCAACACCAGAACTTGCATCAGTGATTTGCTATTTCAAAATTTTAGCAAAAGCAGTAAAACTGAAGCGCAAAAGTGTGCATCCTTTGAAGTAATTGATTTAACTTAGAATTGTTCAAAAAGTTTAGTACCAAAGGAGCAAGCAAAAGAGTAGTAAATTCTAATAAACTACACTACGGTGAAGCGAATTCAAAACTTGACTGATACTTGATAGTCAGATTCGAAACAGTCGAATGCTAATCATAAGAAATCTCGATCCTAATTAACTCAAGAGATCAGTACTCTCTAACCGAGAAAGGCGCTCAGTTAGATTGAATATAACAAACGAAAAAGACCAAAAGTTATAATCAAGAACTACAAATCCGAACGCCTGAATACAAATCCACACGTAGACAGAGGAATCAAGCATCGGATCAAACACAATCTCCTCCATATCACGCGACAAATTGATCAGATGCATATGTCACAGAAAAAGACAGGAAAATACAGAGTTATAGATGAATTCACAGATATAGCAACGAGAACGAGGAAATGAAAGACGGAGAAGTGAGGTACCTCAGCGGAGCAACCGCGAGCATCGCGAAGAAGGACCTTGTCGAGGCCATTGACGCCCTTGCAGAGCTCAAAGGAAGGAGGAGGAGAAGTTGAAGGCGGAGTTGGAACAGAAGGAGACTTCTCGCCACTCATATCCTCGACTTCACGACCGCCACGGCCACCGCCACCGCCACCATGCGCCCTTCAAAATCCTTATGCAATTCTCATACAACCGCCGAGCCCCGAGGTCCTCTCTGCCACTGCAACTGCAACTGCAACTTCTGTGTTTTTTTTTGTTGGCGTGTGCTCCTAACAATATAATTCTCTTTTAAATTGGCGGCCAAAATGTCAATTTCATATCTTAACTTACTTAAATATTTTATTTTATCTCTAACGGAAGGATTTCATTTTTATAATTATATAATTATGTGCAATATTTTATTATATAGTTATAATTATTATTTAATATTTATTTAATTTTTTATTATGTCATTTAAGTAAAAATACAAAAATAATTTTTATTTATAAAATCTCTTTTTGTATTTTTACTTTTATTCTTAATAATTTTATATACTAAACAATCTTTAAAATTATAATTGATTACACATGAGAAAGAAAAAAAAAAAGAAATAGAAAGTATAACAGACAATGTAATATTTATTATATTTTTATTATTATTCTTTATTTTTTTATTTTTTTAAAACATAAATATTATTTCTATTCATATCTTTATTCTATTTCTTTTTACATACTTAATATTTTACATATCAAACATTATTTTAAAATCACTTGAAAAAAATCCTTTAACTTTATAAAAATGTCACAAAGTAGTCCTTTTTATGACGAGATCCTCCATACTAAGAGACTCACTGTATGCCGTCATTTTGCCATTTGACCTTTTTTTAGGGTTTATAAAATAAAATAAGATATTTAAAAAAATTATAATTAGAAGGATAAAAATTTTAAATATAAATTTTATAATTAAAAATTTTATCTTTTTAATTATAATTTTTAACTACTCTATATGTTTTTTAGTCCTTAAAAAAAAGGCCAAAATAACATTATTGTACCCTAATCTCGTCCTTTTTCCACTTCCGTCAACCATTGGCGGTTAAATGTGTATGTGGCATACCATCTGCAGTTAGCGGAGATGCCTTGTATACACCTTCAGGTTTGCATCTATAGTTAATTCGAAAAATTTTGTAGTTAGCCACCATCAAAACTTATGGTATGTTCATAATTAAGTTAAAATCAGATATGAATCCTCCTTCTCTTCTGCCAAGTTCAATCATTCGATATGACTTCAAGATGTGATGATATAAAAGACATAACGCTACTAAAAGAAAATTGAAGGACAAAGGCAAGGATTGTCCCATATGAATTGTGTTTGGATGTTATCCCTCCTAAAGAAATTTATTGTATTAGTATGGTAATTTAGAATGTAAAGGTTTATCTTTGTTAGATTCGTTTTATTTATATTGTATATTTCAATCATTAAACTAATTAATTATTCTTTATTAAGATTCTAGAATTTATGTTACTATCAAAAAAAGAAAAACCTTCTGTAAACAAGTTTAAAAGCCTTATTTCAGAAAGAAAAATCAATGTGATAAGTTAATTAGTCATTAGACAAAATAGTGATTTATATATGATTGCTATACACCGGTTCAAGATCAGCTTTTAATATTTTACTAATGTTCATCTAGTTGAGGATGATCCATCCATGTCAATTTATGGTTTTTTTTTTTTTTTTGGTTTGCTCTGTTTGTTAAAGTTACTTTTAAACAAACTTATAATAATTATTTGGTTGGTGAGTTGATTCTTTTCCATTTATTAGATGGTTATGATGCATGAGTCTCATCCATAGTCTATTTGCCTCCACGTCTAACTATGTTGTTTTGAAATAGATGTTATTGGGAAGCTGTTTGGTGTTGGTGAGGTAGAAGAGAACTTCAAAATGAAAAAAAAAAATGAAGATAGAGCTTGAAGATTTAGAGTAAATAATTTTTTTTTATTTTGTTGGAGTTGATTTTTAAATTTTCTTCCTTTTTTTTGTGTTTTTGAGTATGCTTCTTCATAGGTGCAACAAGAGTAAATATTAATATGCATTTTTGTTAATCATGTTGTTTAGTTGATTGAAAAAGAAAAATAAAAAAGTCCAATAATACTTAAAACACTTTTCTAATTGGTGTATAATATTAATCGACATATTGAAATTAACACGAATTAAATATTATTAGTGATTTTTCACTGTTTATATTTGTTTGAAAAACTGTTGTAATAATATTGGTGATTTCTTCACTAACAATAATGTATAATTTTTTTTTTCTATGCTATTCAAGTGTTAGAAAGATATCAATTTCTTTGTATCATGAATATTGTATTATATGCGTGTGTGAATATATGTGTGTGTATGTGCTGTGTATCATCTTTTTAATGTTTTATTTTGTACTATCTTACAATATTTATATAATTTGTCTTAATTTAAAATTGGATGAGTTTTCACTATCCCAACAACCAAATCAAATTCTTATTGTTGAAATTGATGGAAATTTAACAAATCATACTTATAATTTCGTTCATAAATAAGTACTTAGCAATTTGGGCTTTTTGACGTTAATATGATAAAAAAAAAAGAAATGACCCAAACATTCTGTCACCAAAACCTTTTTTTCATATATTTAAAATTTTATTTTTTTTATTAATGGGTTGTGGCATCTCAAATGACACGACTCTTTTTTTTTTAATTTTTTTTAATTGAGTTGCGGTATCTAAGATGCCGCGACTTAATTTATAATTTTTTATTTATATTTAATTTATCTATATTTTTTAATTTGTTTAAAAAATAAATTTAAATTTAATATATTTATTATTAAATTCAAAAATTATCTATAAAAGTGTAAATTAAATTTTTTATTTTTTAGTTTTAATTATAATTAAAATTATTTTAATTAATTTTAAAATATATAATTTATTATTATGATTATTTCTTTAACATTTTAAAATTTTTCGTTTCAAATAAATTATTAGATTTCTTATTTTTAAAAAAATTGAATTAAATTATTTTTATTTTTATTTATCATCTAATTTTTAAATTTAAATTTTCTATATTTATTTCATCCAATTTTTTTAATTTCTTCATTTAAATTAATTACAGAATTTAAATTTTTTTTGCAAAATTTTGAATTTAAAATTTTAATTCTTTATAATTATTATATATATTAATTTGTTAACTTTTTTAAAATCTTTAATTTCCAATTCTTGAATGTCTATAACGTCACCAATATAAGCATATTGTTGATTATTAATTCTTATGATTTGAATACACATTAATTCGTTAGCCTCGTTGTTATCAACTACATTTAAATGGGTTTGAGGTTGAATCGTATCATTTTTTTTTCTCTATTCTTTCAATGCGAAGGACAAAGTAAAAAAAATAGTGTATCCAAAAAAAAAACCTATAATTGCAAATTTTTTTTTCATCCCAAAAACATAAATATTTAAGAATTGGAAATTAAAGATTTTGAAGAAGTTAACGAATTAATATATATATATATATATATATATATATAATAACTACAAAGAATTAAAATTTTAAATTCAAAATTTTGTAAAAAAATTTTAAATTCTATAATTGATTTAAATGAAGAAATTAAAAAAATTAGATGAAATAAATATAAAAAATTTAAATTTAAAAATTAGATGAAAAATAAAAATAATTCAATTCAAATTTTTTAAAAAATAATAAATCTAATAATTTATTTAAAATAAAAAAATTTAAAATGTTAAATAATAATAAATTATATATTTTAAAATTAATTAAAATAATTTCAATTATAATTAAAACTAAAAAAATAAAAATTTAATTTACAATTTTATAGATAATTTTGAATTTAATAATAAATATATTAAATTTAAATTTATTTTTTAAAAAAATTAAAAAAATATAAAAAAAAATTAAATATAAATAAAAAATTATAAATTGAGTCGTGTCATCTCAGATGCCACGACCCAATTAAAAAAAAAAAAGGTCGCGGCATCTCAGATGCTGCAACCCATTAATAAAAAAAATAAAAAATAAAATTTTAAGTATATGAATAAAATATTTTAGTAATGGATCATTTGAGTCATTTCTTTTTTATTTTGCCATATTAACGTCGAAAAGCCTAGCAATTTGTCCTAAGTAATTTTCTTTATTCATTACAATTTTTTTTTATTACAAAGCACCCACACCACACTGTCATGGGCGGGATCAAACTTGTATGTCCCTCTTACTGGAGAGGGAAAGGTGCCAGTCGATCCACTAGACCATTGGCACAATTTCTTCTTATTATAATGTATTTGTAATATTGTTATTTTACTAATTTGTTTTATTTATTTCAATTACAAGTACATATCTGTATGCAAATTCAACAATAATTTATGTAATATACTTTTTTAATAAAGGTGATTATATTTATTTAATCTGAAATCTTGTATTAATAATGGTTTGTTTACAATTACTAAAATCCTTGAAATAGATATACATTTGTATATATTGATACGCATATATAAAAGTATCAACATATGAATATATATATATATATATATAGTAAGGTTTTAATAATTGTAAACAAATAATTATTAGTTAATCAGTATGTTAAATCATTTTTGGAAAATATATTGTAATATTACATTTATGGACATTAAATTTGCAAAAATTATTTTTTAGGAAAAACCTGGTTATAGTTTTAAAAGGACCTAGTTATAACTTTAAAAAAAATTACTCTCATACTTGTTGTTGATATAAGAACATATTTAAATTTGTAGAGAGTTTTGTCATAGTCCACAAATAGACATAAATACAAGATATTGATTACCTACTATGTTTAGTGTTATTATTTTAATTGTGTAGAAATAGATGATCATTTTGTTGTTATATGAAATTGTCACAGACAATATTTATATATAGTTTATAATTATAGTATACATTATTGCTACATACAAGTTTTATATAATTATTTCACATCTTATTGATATGGAATACTCTTTGGTACTAAAAAATATGTAATTATTATATAAATGTAATATTTCCATATCATTTTTTTTTACTATTAATATAAACTGATTATCTTGTTATCTACAGCCCATGCATTGCATGAGTCTGTTTCTAGTTTCATATAAATTGATACTAGAATTTCTTTTACCATCTCTCTTAAAGATTCACCTCTCCCAAAATACTTGAGTCCTCCAACGTTTGGCAAGCACATGAAATAATATTTTTAATTTCTGGAGTAATTCTACTTCGGTAACTTCCCATGACCCCTTAATGAAGCAATGTTAAGAAGCCTCTATCTCGGCCAGACTGTAGAGGAACAACAGGAAAAAAAAATCGTAATAACAAGAAATAGGAAGAAGAAGAATAACAACTTCGATTTTCAAAATAAATAACGAGTTGACTGGTTTTTACAATGCTGTACAGTTACACACTCCATCCTCAATTATCAGTACAACCTAAGTAGACTGCATTTGCAAGTTCAATTGCTTCACCAAAACGAATTTGAATTGAAAAAATGAAGATTGACATGAAATCCCAATAAAAGGGGCATGATATAAAACAACCTGTAGCCTATCAAAAAAAATTCCGAGGAGCTAGCTCCACAAAGAATGAATAAACATTTTCAAACCACTGCAGAAGGGGAAAGGGGGAGGGGTGAAAAATCTCTAGTTTTCTCTCTTCACCATGAAAAGCTTCTTGGGAGCAGAAGCAGCTATGCTAAAACACTGATGCTGTCCCTTTCACTTCGATATGTTCAGTTCCTCACTGCAAAAAAGATAACACTCTGATCAGAAGCTCCCTGAGCAATAACGACTAAAAAGGATGAAAATGTCAAGGAAAAATACATTAAGTTACTAGGAAGGTATCCAGTACGCCATCATCTTAATGCAGGCAGTGGTATCTTGGATATTAGTTGACATTCAAAATGCATATATTGGTATTTAAGATGAAGGTGTAGGGCGCCATTTAAGATACAAGGGCATCATAGAATGACACAATTTAAGTAGAATCTCATACCATTAAAAAATTCATAGGCATCTCACAGTCACACCACACCTTTTATATCACACCTTTTTTAGTTTTGTTAATTTTTATAAATATCACTTGTATCCTTTCCTTGACAACTGTCAATTATCATAACAATTATGAGCATCTTAAATACTATGATATTTTACACCTTGGTATCTTATATTATAGTATCCAAGTAACCATCGCAGATAAGATAACAATGTACTAAATACCTCTAAAGTGTGGTCTAGCAGCAAAGGACTTGGGTATTAGCAAAAACTTGGATTCAAACTCTGATCTGTCATATGACTTAAAAATATATATTTATATACACACACACACACATAAAGGATGCATTTGGTAGGATGAAAAGTGGAGGTAAGGAAAGGAAGAGGGAAAGGGAAACAAAAAAATGGGCTATGTGGTATACATGCATTCGCTGCCTAAGGAAAAAGTATTCCATCATATTGATGGAAAGTTGCTTCTTGCAATGTGGCAATGAAAAGTCTGATTTTTCAATAGAATGTGGCGGTTAATGACCAATTTGCCTCAACAATATTTATCTCTCTCATAGTGGTATATGATATTTTAATATTTCTTGAATTAAAAAATAAAAATAAATATTTTAATATTTTTATTATTAATAATTAAAAATGAATATTTTATTATTTTATACAAAAAAAATATTTTAATAGTTTTTACACTAAAGGTATTATGATAATTTGCACAATTTTTCTTTTTATTTTTATATTATTTTCATTCTAACAAACATACAAATAAAAATGTATCATCATTTCTTTATATCAAACATAATTTAAGACTCTAAATTCCGTTCTCTTTTTATTTTAGTTCTCATTTTCAGTCCATTAAAAATCTTTTCATAACCAAAGTTTTGCAAGAAAAATTCCTTACCTGTAGCCTAAACCGTGGGGATCTGACAGAGTGCAAAGTATACTCAACTCAGAATAACTGAATGGCCATTTTCAGTTTGTTCTGTTTCCATTTGGGCAACTTGTATAAATCACTTTTTGTCATCCCAAATTTCTCTTCGAACTCCGCAGCTGACATATAAGCCTGCATGCATTAAGCTCAAAGAAGCTGTAACTAAAATGAAAGAAAGCCTAATTATCAGATGCAATTTCCAAAGAATGGACAGAAAACAAAGACAATAAGATTAAAAGCAATTTACATTATACCTCTCGCCTGGTCACATCAATGTCTGGTACAGGATCTGTAGATCCTATTTTAAGGCGTTCATATGGGTAAACAGGGAAACCTTCATCATCTTCAGCTTCACCCTCTTTCACATCTTCCTGTATACTGCTCATAGAATCCTTTCCATCGTTTGTCTCGGACTTTGGGATCTCTTTACTCACTTCACATTATAACAGCGCAGAGAATAAAAAAGGTATTTTACATTAGCAAATTCCAATATCAGCAATTCTCGAAAGGAGGACCTTCAACAAACTCATCTGTAGCCTACCTTTGAATGATCGAGGTATAAAATTTTCTCGTGCTGGACGGGATGTTTCAAAAGTAGAACTAAGTACTGCTATAGCTGCAGATTTGGGTGCAAATTTTGCTGAATCGGGTGTCATAGATTTTGCATACAGCTTTCTAACTATAGGGGGTGGGGTTGAAAGGTTTCTATCTTTGGGGCCTTCAAATGCAGCTGCCAGCGCGTTAAAGGCTGGAGACCTGCCCCTCACACGAGCACGATCAGGAGTAGAACACACGCTGCGGGAACGCTGGGCTTTTTCTGGCGCACTACTGGACCTTCCCCCATAAGATACTGGTGTTCTCCGTTTGGGTCTCTGATCATGTAAGACATTAAACAATCAAACAGAATAAATGCAAATAGTGCAGAAACTTCGAGTCGAGTATCTTCACAACAAAGTATCTAAGGGGCAGAAAATTAATAGAAGTTCATTAAACTCTTAGGAGTTTGAGTAATTCTTCATAAACAAACAAGGTTCACATTTATATGATGTAAAACCCACGAAGACCCTTATTCACCCTATATGATGAAATCCGCAGCAAGTTCACAACCCGGAATGCAGTAGTAAGAAAACATTTTGCCTTCAATAACCGCGTTAATTTCACTTTCTAACTAATTTTACATATTCATTCAGTGTAGCATTTCGATAGGAATGCATGTTTACAAGTTTCTTGAAGCTTTAATAAGAAGATTAGGCAAAGCTGGGGGGAAAAGAAAAAAAGGGAAGAAGCAGGTTCTTATTATTTAATCATTATTTCCTGATTCACATCACACTCCAGAATTTAATTCATTTATACAATACACAATAAAATGTTTTAGTCTAAAAATCATTATCCACACAAGCTAAATTAGTTGTAGTTATTATGAAGAGCAACTTGACAATTTCATATGTCATAACCTATAACTAACGGAAATGAGTAAAATCCCAGTGAACTGTTGCAGCAGCTTTTTCTTCTTCCTTCTTTTGGGAAGACAAGGAGGAAAAAAAAAAGTCTTCTGAATATTTCATTTCTTGAACAGCTCGAAAAAATACAGAGACAGAATAAGAACAGTGGAAGAACAAAAGGCAGGTGCAAACACCAAATAGAAGAAGGAACTCTTTGCACTATAAAATTATCACGTAACTTAATCAGATAGGGCCAAAGATGTGAACTTGTGAAGGCATATGAAAAATTAAAAGAGTGCCCTGTGGTCATTTTCATTCCTCAGAAGCAGTTATCCAGGATTGTAAAGGAAGCAAGGAGAAACAAGATGCCTTACATCCAAAGGTGGGGTACCCCCATTTTTCATTATAGTAAGCCTCCTTTGAAATGAGTTTCCCAGCATCTGCAACCCAAAAAAAAAGTAAGTTGCCATATTTTTTTTGGAAGGAACTAAAGTAATATCATTATGCCATTGTACTGAGAAAATTACCGCAGATTTTGCAGACTCCCATTTGAAGAAGCGAGTGAAGAAAGGTGGTTCGCTCCCTTCCATGACAACATATATTGGAGCTTCACGAGATAATTTTTCCAGAAAAAAATCATGCTCAAGAAATTTCTGTTTAATAGAAATGAATAAGTTAAAAATTCCACCCGACTTTTATACTAACAGAAGTTTAATCCATGATGTATCGAAATTGCTCTAGTCTAAAACTCTATGGTGGCGTAATGATAAAGGGATGCCATAGTTAATTCAATATTAAAGATTTATTTTTTTAAAAAAACGTTAAACTAGGGGTAAGAAAATAGACTGATAGTAGAGTCTTCAATACCAGCCACTAAGTCATAGTCTGGTTATGGCTTCGAGCCAAAATAAAGCCTGTTATACCTCACCAATTATTAGAGCTTGCATTCTACTCTTGGGGTCAATCTGCTGGCCAACCCAGACAAAGATTTCTGAGTGACAATCCAAGATCATAATATCTTCTGTCATTAAATCATCCTGGGAAAAGTTGTATACTTCTGTCACCTGCAAAGATAGCTTCTCATCAAATAAATAAATAAATGCACCTTTGCAACTATACCTTTGTACAAAGGAGTAAATTTGACCCTTCGTAGTTTGTACTTCGTAAATATGCTTGATAAATTAAAGTCTTAAACAAAGTAATGTATGGCACATAGACCAAAACTTTCTATCAGAAATCTTCACCCAGAGTCATTTGAAGGAAGCTGAGATGGCCATAATCACCTAACCTGGGAGATCAACCTATCCTAACATACTATTTGCTGTATTTGGTTCTTTAACGCACAGATTTGCTGTCTTTTTTAAAAAAAAGAAAAAGAAAAAAAACAATTCTCCTATTCATGATGCTGACTAGTTATTTAAGCTTGGATCACACATTTGCTGTCATGTCAACAAGCGTTTTGTAAATCTATGGCAGGATATCTAATTGAGTAATGTGACCATGTTATTCAGATTTGATTTACAGCATCACTAACATTGGATCAAGCATCTTCAATACAGCTTAGTGATTTTCGTCCCTGTTTTTGAGCTTCTGCTGTCCCGTCTATCCTGAGGACTGGAATTTATGTATTTTCTAAATTTTCAGCTTAATGAAACTAACTTATATTTCTATTGTTATTGAATCACTTATGACTTCTTATTATCGATTGCATAATTAAGCATTTTTTTTATAACAGAAGCAACCTAACACATAATAAACAAAATACAAAGGCAAGGACTTTCTTAACATGCCTTCATACCAAAGGATCTCCATAACAATTCCAAATTAACAGCCATATTAGGGGATTAAAAAAAATAGGTCGGAGAATAAACTCACCTTCAAATTCTCTGCACATTTGTTTAGTCAGGCAGCCAAAAAAACCATTGTAAACAAGTCAGCTGTTTGCTTAAAAAAAGGGCAGAGATCAAATAAATCTTTCCAAAAAAATAATCCTCACCTTTCGATAAGTTGCAAGAAAATAGGCGAGGATCACTTTCAGCATCCCTTACAATCTTTTGACTGGGATATTCCAATTTCCCTCCTAACAAATCCCAAAACTGTTCAGATTCTGAACCTTCCTTTTGTGGTTTGGTCTGTAAATCCGGCTGCAAACAATTGCCAACCATATAAGAACCAGAAAAACATTGAAACCTGACCATACAAAGATAACAAAAAAATTTAATGGCAACCTCCTGAAACATTCAAAACGTTCAGAAACTCAAATTCGAGGTCTGACACACATTGATATTATGACTTATGCAAGCATGTATAATCAATAACCACCGATGTATTTAATTATTTTCAGCACACAAGCATATAAGAAATCGGCCACTATCAGCTGCTAGTATGCTGACAAAAAAGTGGTGTTTGTTTTGATGCATCAAGATTTTCTCTCATTAAGCATATTATTGAACATATCATACTTTTATCAAATCCAGCATCCTCTCAACCAGTTCCTGGTCATCTGAATTTGTAAAACTTCCAAGCCATGTGAAGACTGTGGGCCCATCATGAAGTATGTAGCAATAGGAGGAATTCAAGGAGGAAGCAACCTAGTAGAGGAAAAAATAAGAAAAAAAATTATTACATAAATAAAATCTGTTCATTCGAAAGAGATCTGTTGCCCATACAAAAGGATTGGATAGAGAAGAGGCGGCTATAAAGAGAAAGGACAACATACTGGTTCGACTTGTATAGCTTGCATACTGTCAGGTCCAGAGCCCTGGATGCGGAATAGTGCAACACCATCCTCGTTGTACGTGTCATCTGGAATTTCCTTCTCAGTAATGTAATTCTTATACCCAACACTAAGACCACCCTGACAGAAAATTAAGTGAATGTAATTAAGTATATTTATATAAAGAGTAATTTTCATACTTCCCCTGATATCAGAAACCAACAAACCTTAAAAACAATAAAGCTTTGGAGGATAGAATAAAATTGAATTGGTTCACTCCCTTCATAAATACGAGCCTAGCAATCAATAACACAGGGATAACATCAGTAAGGACATAAGAAATAAGCACAAATGATATATCAACAAAGTGAACAAAAACACATTTAAACAAAAAATAACCTGGGCAGGAATAAACTTCATTGACTCGACCATTTTGCTTGCCAGTGAAATAGCTGAAGCTCTTTCTTCCTATTTTCAACAAAAATGAACTCATAAGCAATGCAGGCAATAGATTCACAGCACTGCAATGCAGATTTATAGCAAGACCAAAATAAATTATGTTATGCATTTATTAATCACTTTCTGGTCCCAAAACAGAGACCAAAGCTGTGTATAATGCAATGACATACAGAAGACAATGGTCAGCTAACATACTTTCAGCTCCATATAAACATTTTGCCGCCAGACTATTTAATCATTTAGTTATGCAGAAATAATTCATAATATATACATACACACGTGTGTAAAAGTAGAATAAAATGCTTTTAATCTTTCACCTCAACACTGTTCTTTCCAATCCATGTTACTATAAGATGCTCTTCTCTATCCTCTCCAGGATATGAATAGAGAAAGACATAGCAATCTCCACTATAAAATTTGGACTGATCAGAAGCTTGAAGGAGAATCTTTTCCTGACCATTCACCCGCCAAACCTGTGCAATCAGGGTAAAGCTATTGTTAACAACAGAAGAAAAAGAGCAATGTGAAAATGAACAACACTCAGACCAAAAGCACTCCACATATAGTGGTTTCTCATTTCTGAATTTTAAAGAGAAACCAACTACAAAATCAAAATGCCCAAGAAGTAATGCAAAATTGTGGCCGCATATCAATTGTAACTTTGATGTCTCTTGCAAGTCTTAACATAATCTTAATGTAATTAAGACACTTTCTCCATTAAATCCTTCAAATCCTAACATGGACCAAACCAAAAGGAAATTACTCACAAGCTTTTGTTAAGCCTTGTAATTTATTTTGGGGCTGCAACTACAATTTGTAGGAATGACTCAAATCCTAAAACCGATAGGAGGAAAAAAACTGAAATGTGAGAGAAAATCCTTCTCCTGCTGGACAAGAATAGAGTATTATTACAAATGACTAACTCTGAATTGACTCATTAGAAAAAAAAAAAAAAGAGAGAATTTAAACACTGGTTAAGGCTTATCAATTATCAGATAATTATAAAGTAAACAAAGATTTGCAGATTTAGGAAATGGCATGTGACCCATACTACATTAAGTCCCTTTCTGAATTCTAGATTCATTTTCCAAAGAAGATAGTAAGCATCTATTCCATTTGCTCTAAATGAGTCACAAGTAGCCTAAATTTCACATATCCCAGGTATTTGATAGAGTACATCTCTTTGTATTGCAAGCTTAAGTATTCTGCTTCTCATTTCGATGGCCATATTTTAAAGATGGTAGACAGCTAGGATTTTAAGGATATTATGATTGTGATTCTAAAGGATTTTCTCATTTTAATAAAACAGTTAACCAGAAAATGTAAAACAGAAAAGTAAAACCAAAGAAAATCAAGAGATACCAGTTTTGCTGGATGATTTGCTCGACAATAGTACATTACCTGCAAACGTCCTGTGCAATCAATGTGGGGTTGAGGTTCTTCTTTTACTGGATCAGCTTTCAACAGACCCTTGACATCCACTCCTTGACGTTTTAGAAGTGCTGCAACATCATTAATAAGTAAAAAAAAAAATTAGAAAGATAAAGTAATCCATTCAGGTCTATAAGACACACAAGTTTAATTAGACTAACCTGCCACCCTGCCACGACCATCTTCAGACACAGTTACATTAGTTGTTTGAGGCCAAGAATCAAATTTGGACCTGAACATCACCATTTCAAATCCCTCAATTATACGAATTATGTGGGATTTAAGTCGATCAGGGCTACTGACTAATGCCTGTTTGTTGATCAACAGAAATTCAAGAGTTATAAAAGTTTAGAGCAAGAAACTAAATATTCTGAAAAAGAAATCAGAGGCATTACATCTGTAGCTCCACTTGCACTTTTTCTTTCATCAAGTGAGGTGTTTCTTCCCATCCAGACAAACACTTCCAACCCACTATCAAGAATATAACATTTATCTGTCTCTAGTAGTTCTCTTGTCAAAGAATCGGTCTCAATAGGTTCCGCCTGCCCCTTCACAACACTGAAAAAAGTGATAACATTTCCATGAGAACTACGGCATAAGGTACCAATGATTCAATATGAACAGCATAGTTTCACCATAACCAAAACTAACTTCAAATACTAAGTACAGTCAACTTGTACAACTTTAGCCCCAAAAAGAAAATTGCAAGAGTCACAGACCGTATGTTTGGCAAATGAAGGGAAACAAAAAAGAAATCAGCAAAAACAGAAAAATACAAATGCATGCGAACATAAACCCAATTCCATCAAGTAACCTTTGATAAAGATGAATAAGATACATTGGCAGAGCAAATATGAATAAAAATACCATAGGAAAAACAGAAAACATATTACCACAACAGCTTTGGAGGATGAGAATCAACAGTTTTATCATCATCACTGGTTGTTTTCCGTGGAAGAGGAGCAAAGCCCCCAAAGAGACCCCAGAATTCTCCAGCATCAGCATCAGCCATCAACTTTCCATCCTCTACATTGTTGTACAAGTATATGCATTCAATTGGCGATATTTAGCAATAACCTTTAAACTTTAAAAATGTACTTGTCCACTTACCAACAGTAGCTACCTCACATTTCCCATCATGGTAGGTATCCTTTATATACTGTACAACTTCCAATGCTTTAGCCCTTTCTTGAATAGATGAATTGGAACCATTAAATTGAAAGATTTTCGACTGGGTATCCAGAATAAAAACATCATCATGGCTGAGTGTTGATCGTGCAAAAGGAACCTATAACCAACACAAACCACTATTCAACAAGTTGAAAATGATATTTCAATACATTTGTGGTGTCTTTATCAAGTATGCATACTAATGATATACTAGACTCAAATGTCAATAGCAGAGGACAAACTTGCCTCTTTGACATGTACAACATGTTTCCCTTTGCATACATACAACCGTGTTGGATGTTCATCAGCCTCAATATGTTTAAAACCAGAGGCAACTCCACCTTCTTGAGGGATTATACATGGTTTAAAATAAGACAAGAACTTTTCAGTTTCATGACCCTGTGATTCACGATACTGAACAGCACGTCCACCGAGAGCTGCATCCAGTTCAATTGTTTTGATGGCTGCAACACCAGCTTCGTCCTGGTTTAATTTCCCATATTTAGGAAGTCCATAGCAAGAAATTACAGTAATTTTTACAGAAGATTAAGAGAAAAAAAATACTAGCAATATGTTAACAGCTAAACCTACTTGACTGGTGTCTTTACCAAGCCAGTAATGGATATCGTGACGCAGGGCACCACTTTTTGAAGCAGTTGTCTACACACAGAGGTTAAGAAATTAAAAAAACAAAGAAAAAAAAATAACAATAATTGATACTAATTTAAAATATTGCTTCATATATAATACAGTAAGAATAAGCAACTTGATAAAAAGTAAACTAATGGATTAGCAATTGTTCCCAAAACTTAGAATCAATAGAAAACAAAACAACAATGTAAGTCCAGCCAAAATAAGCGCCAGAGTTGAGGATACTGAGACTTGAATTTGAGACCTTATAAACAATCTTATATTCTAAGCAAGTAGAAAACAGAGCTAACAGGCAAGAAGCCAACAATTTATAACAAGCTAAACTAATGTCAGATATGAAGAGAAAATAATCTTATCCATATATATAGACATATCATTCTTTCAACCTGCGGATAAATTCTGCACCAAAAGCATAAGGGAATAGGAGTTCCCATCAATGGTAAAGCTGGCAGTTATTCCTTGCATGAATTAACTTATGACTGGACCTAGTTATCCTTTTCTTGTACACGAGAACAATCAAAAGACTTGACTGACTATTGACTAAGTCTCTAAGCCTCAAGTTTCGCCAAAATCACTATTGGAACAGTGCTGGTAATCTCAAGATGAAGACAAAGATGAAAATTGACAACTATAAACATGCTCACCCATTCGTTGAGCAAATTATTCTTGCATTCTTTCAGGAGGTGACATCAATGTCTTCATGTTCAGAATAAAGTACAAAGGTGTTACGAGGTGAAATGTCAATGTTCAAACCCAATAACAATGGTTTAGAGCAACAACACAGCAGGCTTGATACAGTTTATTATATATTGACATGAACTTTGATATTCCACATCTGCAGGTCTTAAATATTCACATGTTCCATCATGAATGTTTAGAGAAAGAATGACAACTGAAATTAATCTCACATGCCATGACATGCCAATATTGTGATTTGTGTCATGTTGGGAACAGGTAGAGTTATATTACAATGTCCATGTGGTACAGTAATACAGAATCAAAAGCTTCTAGCAACAGCAGAAGCTAATATGAAAATAGTATTCTCTGTGTAACATTTGGAACAATGTAGAGAAAATATTTGTAAGTTTAGTGGCTTACTTTCAAGATCACATAGGAGTCCCCGGTGAAAAACTTCCCATAGGAGGATGTAGGAACAGAAACCGGTTTAAAATTCTCAATGCGCCATACTTCAAGTCCACTATATATGGTTAAGGAGAACTAGGATGAGATTAAGCCATGAAACCAAATTAACAAAGAACAGAAGCAAAAGAAGTAGCTATCTTAAAAAATTCTTCTCAGAACTCTCTTTTTTGTATCAATTAACTTCAGAGGAAACTTAAGTTGATAGAAATGAGTAAGTTTCAGGATGAAAATCTGATAAATTGCAAACAGCACAATATGTTAATTAAATACAGGATACGCCTTTTGTCCAGCTCCCTGGAATGCTGGATCCAAATCTCTCATGGAAACAGCCATAATATTCTTCTACTATTTGGTCTTGCACAACCTAGCTGGAATATTACAAAGAATACCCTGAAAGGAAATCATTAAGCATAGATTAAGTGTAGAAAGGTCAATCTAAAGGGTTAAACTACTGAAGTGCACTTTTCGTGGAAAAGGAAATGCAAATGTTTCTACTAATTGTTTCAGCAAAGAAATTCTGGTTCAGAAATTTCTTATCAGCGACATTAGTCAGGAAGTAGACAAATTAATCAAAACGTATGTTAGATGATACAAAAATAAGGGGTTAACATCATTAAATGGTCCTCCAGTAAATTTAACGGTGATTGTAAAAAATGTAAACAGCAAGCCTAGCTGGATTATAATTGATTTTATGCTACAAACAAGGTAACTCGTGTTCCCCAAGATAAAGGTAAAATTACTAATAACTTATATTCATCCCCATTTTAACATGTTTAGTTTTTCACTATAGTAAGGATCTTCAGGACATATCTCCAACTGATATTAATATTTGCATGAACTTAAGGGCTGAACATGCTTCATAAAACACCCTCCACTATCACATATAATCTCCTGACCTTCAGAGATATCTACTTTCTTCTAGCATATCTCTGAAAAGGTGGTAGCTCAACAATTGGAAGAATTCTCAATGAACAAAAACTTGACCCTTTTCCACTGAAGCAACATCTCAATTAAAAGTTTAAAAGAAAGCAACAAAACTCAAGAATCTGGAAAATCTTCTTCATGTTGGCCTGTAAAAACGATAACCACATCATAGGTATCTTAGATTTATCCAGCTGCCTTGCCATTCTTTCCAATCTGATGGTACGAGATTCTTAGTATTGCAATTTTGTAATTTTTGTTTCTACATCTGCTGACCATAATTAGGTAATAGCGATATTATAGATTGATCTAGTCAGGTATATTAGAGAAAATAATTTGCTGAGAAAATAATTTGCTGTCCAGAAATTTCCAAATGAATAAATTCAGACGTCCCATAATGTATTGTTCAACTCTAGACTTATCAATCACCATTATGAAGTCCACGAACAAAACTTAAAGGGCTTATTTACCTACATTCATATTCATGTCCCATAGGTCACGACATATGTATCAGAAGCTGCAACAAAGAATAGAGACACGTTCCTAAGCATGTCAAAAACTACAAAATAAACACAGAATAAATAACTAATTAACCATCTAAAGCCTGCTGTTAATAACTTAATCGTGAAATAATGAAATTGCGACATCCTAACTTTTATTTGACATAACCTCCTAGGTACCAGTTATTTCAATCACCCTCTATTTATTGCTGAAATATTCTTACCTAAATTTTCCTACAGAACATGCCTTCAACTTTTAGAAATTGCATTTTCGGTATTTGTAGATGACTTGTCATCAAAGTTGGCTGAATCAAAATGAGTCAAGAGTCCGAAAAGACATCTTTTGTCAACCTGTTTATTCTTCTTACCCATTTGAGCTCCTATTTTTTGTCCCAAGAAACACAAGCTACTATTTTGCGGCCACCATTTGATATAAAGCTTAAGTTGTGGTACAAGTAAATTTGACTAAAAGCTTATGGTGCTTGAATTACAACTGAGAATTTAAGAAGTGAAAGCAGAAACCCACATCCACACAGGTGCACAGGCTTCACTGATGCAAGGAGAGGTGCAATAAAGAAGGAGACCAAGCAATAAAAATTTTACGTGAGTGTCTTATGGCATTGAATTAGATAATAAAACGTTCTTGAAATTATTTATATACGCATATAAAATGACTCTCTACTTCACTCATTGATCAACAGCAAAGCCGCTACTGTGCAACAAATTGCCTCCACTGTACACGTTAAGTATATTGTGTAGACGAGTAGAAAAGACCGAAAGTGCCAGAAATTCCCAGAGATGACAAGTAGCAATGCACACCTATGCTATCAAATGCACAGGCATTCATTTGCACATACTACCACAAATTCGAGCATGCTATAACTGAGCAAAAATATTTTGTATATATACGAATTATGTATCTACGTAGGTGACATGCATGCATATATACATATGTCACAGTTCAGCTGATCTCGAAACCCAACATGCTATAATACTCCTAGTTGTTACATTTTCCAATTTTCCGAACTTCAATATCCTCTGGTTTTAATAGCGTTAAGTTTCATAGAATTTCACATCAAACACAAAGAAGTGTTGCTAAATTAAGTTGCCAACAATGACCTTCCTCGCACGGCCTAGGCAGTAAAATACATTGGGTGGTTTGCTTCAAATTCAAGCAAAACCCAGAAAAGCTTATATGTTATTTTTAATTACTGAAACATAAAATGAAACACTATCCGTGTCCGAACCATACCTTAAAACAGAAGCAGAGCAGCTAATGGATTTGTCTCATCGAAATTAGCAAAAATTCAGTGGAGTTCTATAAATCCATTAGCCAAGTACAAAAATCCCCGACCCCGCAGTTGGAAAACCGCAATTAGAGAAGCAAACTCAACGTCGGGAAATCCAAATGAATAGCAGCGTATCCAATCTAACGAACAAAATTACTGAAAATCATACAATTTTCAGAGAAGCAGAAGATGGAAAAAGCTTGAGTGTGCAAAAATAAAGAGAAAAGCGAGGCTTGCGGAAAACAAGTATTTTAGAGAAAGAAAGATGGAATATCAGAAGGTGAAGAAAAGTGAGAGATGGTAGAGAGATGAAGGAGTTTTGGAGGGAACGATGAATGCCAGGCGTGCTTCATCACTAAAAGCAACAAAAGCCACACCACCCTACACAAGGGACGTGAACTGTGAAACTGCTATTAAAAATTTAAAGAAACTGGGCAAATCAACGTTGTTTGGAGGGAACCCATTAGCCGCTCGAAGCCATGACACTTGAAAAAATTACAGTCCGGGCAACAATGGTTAAAAAAAAATCCAAACAAGTCTTTTCAGTTAATTTGTTTGTGACATTTGGATGAATTGAAATGAAAGGTAAATCAAACACCGTAAAAACATTAATAAGAAAAATTTGAACAAGGTGAAAGGTGAGGAAGAAACAATGAACCGGCCAGTACCTTTTCACCAATCACCTACAACAGGAGAAAACCCATTGTTCTTGTTTGATCTGAATAACCATGTAAACGAGTTTTTTTTTTTTTTACAATTGCCCTATAATTTTTGTTTCTATGTGTTGGTGAAATGGAATTACTTTGTTTTTTTATCAGAAAAGATGAAATGAAATGACAGAAAAGACTTGATGGATGGTAGTGGAGGGAGCTGACTTCCGCATTGCTAGGATTGGATGCGATAAAAGAGAGAAACGGAGAAAGGACGGTCACCGGCTAATGCTATTATCCAGTAAAATTGCCAAAGCTTAAGGTGGGCCTACTTGCTAGGAACTTCAAAGGAAAAAAGTATAATGTAAGCATTTTTTAAAATTGGAAGAACTATATTTTATTAATAATACAAAATTCATCGTTGTTCTTTTTTATACATTTTATGTGCTATATAAAATAAGTAAAATAAATTACATAATTTTTTAAATTTTATTAAAATTATATAATTTTTTTATTTTTAAAATATACACAAATTTCTCTTATGACTAAGATATTCTTTATTTAATTTTTTTTATTTTAAAAACTATGTATTTAAATTAATAGAAAGTAATTTAATCAACAAATTTTAAATAAAACTAAAATAGAAGTTTTCATTGGCCGTTAGATCTAAAGAACCTGACCCAACCCAACCTAGTTAAGTCAAATTAGGCCAAAAATATAAATAAATAAAACTTTTAAAAAATTATAAATTTATATACTAGATTGAGTCAAGCCACGAACATAAACATGCTCTACCTAAACCAACCGGTAATTACTTTTTTATTTTTTGTAAGGTTATTAACATCTTGTCATTTTATACATTTCTTTATTCTTATTTCATCTAACTCTTTTTGAAAGTTGTAAATTTCATTACCTACCGAAACATTTCCTACTTCTTAATTATTTCATCATTAACATGCATGTTTATTAACTTTTTTTTTGTTAAATAATAAAAACATACAAATTTACCTAAAACTAATTATACTAGTGTAATTTATGTTTTGTTTGATGATACTGAACTATTTTTTTATTAAAATTATTTTATTGATAAAAATATAAAAGTTCTAAAAACTCATTATTGTAAAATTTATGCCTATGAGTTTACAAAAAAAATAATATTATAATGTAAGTATCAATTCATAAGACAAATAAAATAAAAAACTATTGAGTCAAGCAAGTCTAACCCACCTAGCCTTCCCTGGTTCCAACTTAAAGGCAAGCTTGTTCAAACTAGACCAATTTATGAATATAAAAACAAGCTCGATATTTTAATCGAGTCAAATATTAAACTTATTAAATGTCCAACTCGACTCTACCCATAAATAGTCCTAAACTAAAATATAGAATAACATTTTATTTCGTAAGATATCTATATATATTTTTTGAAAATATATAAAAGACCTACATAATTTCAGTAAAATTCAGAGAAAGCCTATGTAGTTTATTCTAATAAGTATATTTGAATTTGAGTTGAAAATTTTACAAATTATCAATTCTATAATAACTATGTAATATATCAGTGCTTCAACACTATGTGTGATTAAGTATCCGTTTTTTATTTTCAAAGAAGTTATTTTAGATTTTAAATTAGTTATTTGGCATTTTATTAATTGGAACTTATTAATTTTTTATTGGAAAAATGTAAAAACTTCTTAAAGTTTTAATTACTTACAAATAGTCTTTTAACTTTTTAAAATTGAAAAATGGGTTCCTAAACTTTCATACTCTAAAAATCCTTTTGTGTATTTTATCATTAATATCGTTACTTCGTATGCCACTTTAGAAATATTAAACTGGACATGTTGACATTTAGGACAAATACTAGCTTATCACATAATTAAAAAGTGTCTAAAGTGATAAATGAGATAACAACATTAAAGATAAAATAGATTAAAAAAACTATTTTCTAAAGTATAAAAGTTGAGGATCCTATTTTTTTAATTTTAAAATTTTAAGAAATCATTTATAAGTGAATTAATTTTTTTTTAAAAAAAATTGTATCTCTCTTTCTCTCTTAATGTTCAGCTATCTCTATATATATATATATATATATATAATTGAAGAATTCTATAAATTTTATTAGTATCCCAATGGATAAATTATTACTGTTAGGGGTGAATTAATATTTTAATCTACATGTCTTATTTTAATTTTAATTTTCAAGATTTTAACATATTATTTTCAATTCTTCAAGGCATTCGGTCTACTTATCATTTTCATACTAAGCACATTAACAGATAAATAATAAAAATGAGGTATTTAACTTAAAATGAAACTCATATGATGGTTGAATATTTAATTACTATTGAAATATGTCATGACATAAGATTAAAACAGTATGGTATTATAATTAATTCGAGTGCTATTGTATGATATCACGGCATGTTTCATTAATAGTTAAACATTCAACGTCACATTAATGTTAAATCACATCATTCATCTTCTTCAACTAATTTAAGGTGATTGAAGGAAATAATATGCGATAACATTAAAAAGAGCGTGTCTTTAAATTCTCCAAGTATTAAGGTGGCCTCTTCTTTTTCTTCTTATAGACAATGATGTGTTTGTGAGAACTTACATATTAATGGCTATTTCAGATCACATAAACATATTGGTTTTTTCTTTAGTTTTATTGACATTGTGCAATTTTTTATTTTTAAAATAAAAAATTAATAATTAATTTTAATTAAAACACAAACTAATTCCAAAATTTTTACCGTGCGAAAAAAATATGAGTTTTTTTTTTCAGCGCTTTGAGAGAGTAAGTCAGACTCAACTTTGATAAAATTAATAATTAAACATATAATAATGCATTTAATTACACATGTCTGTTACTCAATATAGGCTTTAATTGTTAAGTCAAATTCTTCAGATTTACAGTAGTTGTTACTTAATAGTACAACAAGGTGCTGAAAAGTACTATTCACATAAAAAATTTTATAAAATTATTAACAACAATTTAATTATTTAAAGCTTATTGTCGTTAATTTAGTTTTTTAAAATTTATTTCTAACTAAAGTCTAATTGTAAAATTAATATATAAAATTTAAAATATAATAAAACATCCTTGGTAAACTTTAAATCTAACAAAATACTTCATATTTTGTACATTTTCTTTTTTTTAAAACTTAAAGAGTATATTCTGCTGCATTTTAAAGTTTCAGCGTATTTTGTTATATCTTCAAGTTTATGTACCGATTATATAATTAGGTGACAGTGAGGGAGAGTAAATTATAGTTTCCCTTAATAAAATACCATTTTAGTCCTAAGGATTGGATTCTCAACTGAAAATTGAGTGTGCAATGCTATGCGTTTTAAATTTGCATATTAGTTTCTGCAAACAAAGTGTAATATCCACGTTTGATAGGTGAAAATGGAAAAGAATATAATTCAAAAAATAAAAAATAGATAAAAAATGACATATGTATAACTACTTTTAAAAGTAAAAAATAAAAAGAAATAAATATTATTAAATAATAATAATATAATTTTTTTTTCTCACACACTCCCACCATCTCCCATGTGGCAACTGATAATTGATACCAAAAGTGACAAATACAAAAACAGTCTACATCATTGAGTTCGTTAATATTCTCTGAACAGATTTGGGCGCCATGCTAAGTAAAACAATGTGTTTTTAAAGTATTAAGACTAATTTAATAACAATATATATATACATACACTTCTAAGATATAAATTTTTTTTAATTTTTCTGAAATTATTTAGATTTTTTTAATTTTTAAAATATTTACATATCTCTCTTAAAATAAAAACTTACTTCATACTTTAGTATGATTTTAAATTTTTTAACCAAAATATTTTTTATTTAATTTTTTAATTATATACTCTCTATTAACTTAAATACAATTTTTTAAAAACTAGCAAAAATTTAAATGGAAGGTATTTTAATCAAAAAATTTAAAATTAAGATAAAGTATAAAATAACTTTTTGTTTTAAAAAAATTTATGTATATTTTAGAAATAAATAAAATATTTATGTAATTTTTAAAAAAAATCAAAGAAAATCTATAGAATTTACTTAAAAGAATTATATAAGCTGATAAGTAGTATATAATCCATGTAACTAAAGACTATTTGTGAAATAACAACTATCAAATTAATACAGACCAACCCATGGATTTTTTTCCCCCCTTATTGATTAGCACCTTAATTACCAGCACTTGTACTCACAGAAACAGCTAGTAATAGAAGGTTCTCCTATGGATAAACAATATCCATCAGTACCCTCTTGAGGATACTTAGCAACACACTCAGCCATGCACTCACTATTAGTGCAACGTGGACCCCACATTCCTAAACTCACTTTGCATGTCTTGCAGCTGAAGGAGCATCTACAGATATTAGGGCCAGCACATGAACCTTGACCATCTGGATGAGCCGATTTGCATCTTGAGAAACAGTCAGCATCACAGCTTCCCAAATCTACGTTGCATGATTCCCCAGCGACCTTAATCGCTAGGGTTCCTATATATGTGATGAACAGTTAAGGGATCAGATATGAGTAATTTGGATTCTATGTATAAATTGTTTAACTGTATTAAATAAATTTGAAGAAAGGGAGAGAGGGAGAGTGGATGGATACAATAAATACAAATAATCCATTTTTGAAATGACAAAATTGTGGATTGGATTGCCAGACTTATTAATTCATTAAGAATTTATTTAATAAAGCTATTAAAATGAGTTAAATCTACTAAATCAACTTGTTTAATTCACCAATTTGGTGAATTGAATTTACCCATTTTTTGAAGAAATCTTATAATAATATTAACTTTGACCCAATCTGACTTACCTATTATATGAGCCATCTCGGATAACTTGTGGATTGGCCCATTTAATTTTTTTATTTTAAATTTCTCTAACCTAACCTAATTTGATCATTATTGATTTCTAATCATGATTAATTTAATTATTTGTGTCTATGTGTGTGATGTATTGTTGTATATGTGGATTTACATGGTAGAGGTGGAGATATTGGTTTTGGTGACGAAATCTCAACTCTTACATCAAGACAAAATTCAAATTATGATGGAGCTTAAAGTAGTTATTTACGTTTAAATATCTCTTGAATGTTAAATGTTGTTAAAATATTAAATATTTATGATGTTGATAAAGTTCAAAGGTAGCTTGTTATTTATTTTTGAATATTACTTGAACCTAAACCATGTTTAGTTCATATATAGAATTTCAATTATGCTCCAAGTCTTTATTTTTATCTTTTCTAGTGACCCGTTTAACCTACTTAATAAGTTGAATTCAAGATTCTAACCTGTTTAATTGAATAAGTATGAATAGACTAGCCCATTTAATTTGTGACTTATGATAAACTGGCATACATGAGTTGAACTTTTCCTTTTTGACAACTCTAATCTATTAGATGATCAATTTATAACTCCTTTAGTGCATTGTTTTAATACCTATCCATTGATTGATTAATATGAATGGGCATGTGTCCAACCATCAAATCCATCTATTACATGAAAATTAATAAGTATTGGTTGAATTCAACAAATTAAAATTAATATGTATTAAAGACTAAATCCAAACTAACAACAATACAATAATATTTTAAATTTAATATTTTATAAAAATAGTATCTAAATAGGCAAAATTGATGCTGTTCGTGTGATAATGAGAGGTTCTCTTGTAAATTAAGGAAAATTTTCTTAGAAAAATGATAGGAAGATGGAGAAAAGCAAAGTTGAGAAAAATATTGAAGAAAATATATTAAAACATAAACCCAAAAAAAAGGTTCATGGATCGTTTTTCTATTAAATTTGGGAAGATCTGATGGATATCCATGATTCATCCATTGATTATAATATGGATCCAAATTTGACCCTACCCATTAAATTCATAGCCTTGATAGGCAGGATAAATTACTTGATGAATCGAATGGATTATGGATCATGGATCATGGATTACCTTTGCCACCCTTAAAGTTAATTAGACTGGGGGGATAGTTAAGTAGTAGGCAGACAAAAATTAATAAAAATAATTTTATTAATAATCATGTAATTAAGTATATTAATATACTTTATAGTAAAATAAAAAAAAAATCTTAAATAGATTTGATTCATAAAAAATAGTTAAACTAAGCCAATAACAAAAATATATACACATTATGTCAAATATATTTTTTAATACCTTACATCTTTGTAACATATTTATGTGCATATTTAAAATTGTCATAATATGCTTATCTTATATAAATTGAATTCATTCAAAAATTTATCGTGAGATCTACTTCTAACATGTTTATATTTATTTATGATTTATTTATTTATTTATTTTTGCAATACCTAAGAAGTCCTCGCTTATCGGTCTCTACAAAAGCACAATGAACAAGTATGTAAAAATATATACCTGCTGATGCAAATAAGAGAAAGAGAATGCAATTTCCAAAGGAGAGCTTGGCCATGTTTGCTTACGATCCTATCCTTCTTAGCTAGGTGGGTAAGATGAGAAGAATGCCCTACTTTATACTAGCGGATGTTTAATTGAGTACTTAAAAAGAAATTTAAGAATTGGATTTGCTTTAAATGTACTTAATTGCTCAAGATAAATTTCAATAAAATAAAATTTAGAACATATTAGATATGGAAGCTAGTCTTTGAATAATTCCCTAACAGTCCTTTAATAGAAAATTATTTAATATTAAAATATATCGAAATTTATTGTGAAATCTCACAATAATTAAGAGAGAATCTAACTTAAATGCTTTTCTTAATTAATAATTTTTCTGCCTCAAATGTTATCTCCCCCAATTTTGTATGTTATTTATTTAGAGAGCGTTTTGGTTTTATTTTTTATTTTTAATAAAGGAGACACAATGCTTTAAGAGTGAGAGTGAAAATGGGGCAAGACAGGTATCATATCCAAGCATATTAGGTCCTCCTAATATTTAAGTCCAAAAGAAATGCCACTTGGGTTAACGCGCTTGAAATAACCCAAATTAGCAATAAGAAGTATAATGAAAATTTAGGTAAGTTAAATTTTTTTGAACTTAAAAACATATTTAGAAGTTTGGATTTTCTAAAGTTGTTGTAGATTTGAGAAAGAAAAAAGGAGAGTAGCAGAAAAGAGAATAAATAAGTCTTAAACATACTTTTACTCTTTGTCTTACTTTTTTTTTTAAATTCACAAAAACTTTGTAATAAAAAACTCTAGAAGATCTTTACACGAAAGGCATAAGATTGAATTAGAAATTAATTTAAGAAATTTAAGTTATGAAGGATAAGTTTAAATCTTAGAAAATTTAACTCAGAAAATAAGATATTTGATATAAATGAAATTGTATTATGATTTACATATATATATATATATATATATATTATAAAGAAATTTAATCTAGAACTATGTAGAATTTTGAGCCAAGAAAATTCCTTCGAAAACTCTTAAGTTCAATCCAATTTTCCTCCTTTCCCACTTTTATGTATTTTTTATTCTTCCATCCACACATTTCTCTTTCCTTATTATTCTCTTTTTTCAAAATATCTTTGGGCCTATTTGATTATGTTTTTGTTTTAATATTTTCAAAACAAATGTTTTTTAAAACAAATTTTGAGAACAAAAAAATTAAAAAATCTATTTGAATCATTATTCTAAAAAGTAGTTGTTTTCTATTTTTTTATTCTGCAAAACAAAAGTTACAAAACACTTAAAAAAATGTTCTAATTTTTCTGTTTCTGAAAACAAAATTCTGTTTTTTGTTTTACAAAACACTTCTTTAAAAACAAATTATCAAACAAATTTTTTTATTTTTTTTATTCTTAAAAATAAAAAACTATTCTGAAAATAAGAAATCAAACAGATCCTTTGTCTTTTCTTTCAATTTTTTTCCTTGGGCAAGTAACCACAAATTCAACCAAGAAGTGCTTATTATCTTATATGTTGTGACATTATAACCTAGTAATTCCCTAAAGTGTGAATGGCCCCTCCATGTGCCTTAGTACAAGATTCCTACTTTGCCCTTCTTTTCACTAATCAAAAGGTGGTTTTTTAGTCTTTTCTCTCATGCTTTTTCTTAGGGGTATACACTTGGCTAAGCCAATTTGATCCCAACCAGTCATGTTGAGTTAGGCAATAGTTAAAAAAAATTGAACAATTGTAGCTTATTGTCTCTTGGTAGATCAACCTCTCTTGTGAGGCTTATCCATCCAATTTTACCTTAATTTTCATAGCCACAACTTCCTCTTTTTGGTGCTAACACATTCTCAAAATTTTCAATTCATGTTCCACCCTTAAAGGCCTCTATTTTTCTAGCCATTTCTCCTCTTTGGCCGTGAGGTTATCTTAAGGCTCTTGGGAGTTACAAATTAGGTATTAGGAATTAGTTCAAGCTCAAGAGTTAAGGTAATCTCCCTCCTCCTTTGTGTAACTCTTCCATATTTGAGATCAAGACTAATTCCATTTTTGACTCTTTTATTGATTAAGCTTCATAAGGAGCATGACTTGGAGAGTTCATTGGTTAGGTAGGAAAATTATTAAAATTGATGCCTGGGAACTACTTATGAGCTAATTTTTGCAAGTTTAACTATGAAGGTAAGATGTAGCCTCACTTGTAGTGTATCACCAAAAATGGCTAAAATAGCTTAGGTTAAAAGTGATACTAGAACTGCAATAAATTAAATTAGGTGATAGATTAGCCATCATGATCACTATTAATTGTTGTTGCTTATAAGAAAGGCCATTGTTGATTAGGTTAGAAATTTGACCTCAAAATCAAGACTTCAAGACATTTGAAAAAGGGGTTGAATTTGATTTGATGATAATTTAAGCTAGCTAAAGTTATGAAGTTTAGTTAAATTGTATTTTTAGGAAGTTCTAGGCATCCCTATAGCTAGTGCCTAGTTGGTAGAAGTGGTAGAAAATTCCATGGTATCAACTCCATCGTGTAAGTAGATAATATCTCACTACATATTTCATATTTTCATGTTTTTATGCTTTGCATTTTAATATTGATGGAATGTTATGTTTCATTTAATTCTTGAAACTTATTTACAACCATGTTCAATTAAGAAATATCTTGATTTTGTTGAAATGCTTGATTTGTAAGTTGTTGATACATGAATGGAATCAATAGGAGTAATCCCAAAATATTCTTTCTTACAAATCTCTATGTTAGCTATGTGAGAGGTGTTTACAAACAAATTTAGATGAATGAGATTTCATATATGGTGGTTACGATTTTATGGAAGGACTAAATATGAAACATTGATTGTTAATAATAATTCTATTAGCCTTTGGCATGCCTTGGCTAATATCTCAATTAGCAAAGAGTACAAGAGATATTAGTCTCATGTGACAGCCATCACACATGGAACAGAAGGATGAGATGACATGAGCTGAGAACTCATGATTATTAGTTACTTACCCATATAGGTTAGATGCCCATGATTGTTGGCTACTTACCGTATGGGCTATGTATCCATAACCATCATTGCATTCTAAAAGAAGTTTTTCAAACAAAAAAATGTTTTTAAAAGAGAATGGTAGAAGTTTTTTAATACATTTATTGAAAATTACATATTTATTTTATTATTATCATCTTCACATTGGTTCATGATTATCGTCACAATCAAATCTCAGCATATGTTTTCATGCTTAACCTTTTGGAGCTTGTTCATTTTGTTGAGAAGTATGAATTTCACTTTAAAAGTTGTTACAAAGTACTCCTTTATGGTAATTCAATCATTTACTTAAATAGTCACACTTTTATTTAATTGTTTATTTAATGATTTGTGAGATATTATATACTCTATAAATATTTTGTCTTTCATATATGAGGGTTGAACTAGAATCTTCCTTAGCATATTCTTAAAGGGGAGCTTTTTCTTTTGGGTAAAACCTGCATAATCTCATGTAGGCAATGTTTATTCTACTGATTTTGTATAAAATGAATTTTATAATATAGTTGTAGCTCAACAAACCCATAAATAGGATCCCTTAACCTAATATAGTTGGTATAGCTAATAAGGTCTAAGAGTGGAGCTTTCTTTGTTAAAATTGTTAAGTTAGGTTGTTATAGAAATTTCGAGAGGTTTAAATTTTGGAGAGACACTATACCAAAATTTTTACAAGAGTTAAGTATGCAAGGACGTTAATTATTTAATATGAAATATGATGGTTTTCAGTGGCACAATTTGTCAATATCTTAGAGATGAAGTATTGTATTAGGAATGGCAAAAATGAGCTTCAAATTGTTAAGTTAAGCTTGTAGACACAAGGTTGGCATCGTATTCTGTACCAGCCACATCTTTAATTTTGGGGTGTGACAGTGCCAATGAATAAGAGTGTTTTGTTTTTGTATACACAGATTTTATATTTAAAAAAAACATGAGATTTGTAATTTTAGATTTTCATCTTTGATATATGGATAGAAAAATCCCTCAAGGGTAAGTTAGTGGATGACTATTAGAATTCAAATATTGAGGCTTGTATTTAGAAGAATTTTGTTTGCCAAATATACCAAACTGATGTACATAAATTAGACCCTTAAAATTACCCAAAGAAAAGGCATAGTCTTAATTAGCTCACAAGCTAGCTTAAGGATACAGAGAAAAATGCAAATGGAAAAAATGTTTATCAAAATGAAACATTGCCACCAACTTTTATGTTTTCATTCACACAAGGTTGATGATTTAGAGTCCTGTATCCCATAGCATACAAATACTTTTACCTATAGATTTTTTTTTTAAATTCACTATTTCTTATTTTTAAAGTCCTATCCTTAATTCATCTTCTATCCAAGGCTATATTTTTTAACATGAATTTTCTGCAATAACTGATATTATTGCAGAGTTTTAGGGCTTTTTTTTAGGGATTAAAAAAATTGATGCTTAGTATCTAAAATTTGTAATTGGGAAGATAAAAAGTTTAACTATAAAAAAAAATTAAATGTAATTTCCTTTCACAGTTAAAATGTTTGCCCTTCTAATTATAATTATTAAATACCCTATATCATTTTTTTAATCCTTAAAAAAACCAAAAAGTGGTTGATGTACCATTTGTATTAAAAATGTTTACTGTAGATAATCCAAACACTATATCTTTTGAGATTTTTTTTAACCATGTAAGGGGCATGTACATAGAATGGCCCAAATTGCAACCATACATATAAATGCCCTTGGTACCCAAGAATTGCTTCTATTTATTTTAAGCATTTGTTGCCATCTTAATTTGAAAAAAAAAGGTAATAAAAACTTATATATAATTCCTTATTATCAAGTTCTTTAATTAAAATATGACAAGTGTTTGGATATTTAATTAAAACATAACAAACATATAGTTTCTACAAACAATTATATGATTTTTCAATTAAGTCATATATTTGTTATATTTTTATTGGAGGATTATACATTTGTTATATTTTGGTTAAAATAAATCTAATAGTAAGAGCATAAAGAACTATATCTAAATTTAGTCCATAAAAAATATATGGGTCATAAATAATTAAATAATTTAATTTAATGTATTCAAGGATAGTTTTAGAAAATATCTACAATTTTTTAAAATATTATGACTATATAGTCATAATATTTTTAGAACTATTTTGAAACATTCATTAAAAATATCTAGTAAACTAAATAATTTAAATAGTATTTATGAGAATCAAGGAAAATATATGAATGCCTTTTATCTTTTACTTTTCTTTTCTTTTTCATAAAAAAAATCTAATATATATATAAAGGAAGGCATTGTACTGTTCATAAGCCATGAATAATGTAACTCCATTTCTTGGGCTATGAGTCATTGCTATTTTTTTAGATTTGTTTCTTTTTTTTTTTTAATTTAAAAAGGTAGCATAAGGCTAATACTAGTTATAGAAGAGAATAAATATGTTGGCATAAGCTAAGTGGATTGGACTCTTAAACTTTAAGTCTGGCATAATGGAATTAAAATTATGCTAATAAAGCTTGATAAAAACATATGTAAAAGTAAAACTATCATGAATATAATGTAATTGTTGTCTTAGTTAATCAGAGTCTAGATTATTTCAATTGGGGGAGGGAAAATGAGTCATTTTGAACAAATTCTAACTATTCAAATCATCTAAAAAAAGTTTGTTTATTTCTCTGAAGGTAGTTTGTTTGTTTGTTTTCTAGATGATTAAAATGGCCAAGATTTACTCAAAATGACTTATTTTCATTCTACAAATTAAAACAATCCAGACTTGAAGTATTGCAAGCAATAAAGAAAAAAGTAAATTGCATAGGCCTACTTTAATTTTGTTAAAATTATATATACCTTTCTTTTATTTTTAAAATATACATAGGCCTTTCTTGAAACCAAGAATTAGCCTATATTTGAGTCCAATTTTAAATGTTTTTAAACTAAAGTATCTTCTATTAACTAAAATACATATTTTTAAATTAAAATATATTTAAATTGAAAGTGTTAGTAAGATGGTCTTAACAATCAACTAGCATTTGGCACCCTGTCAATTGGTCTACTCATAAAGTGCAACTCATGCATTTTAAAGCATAGATAGTCGATTGCTTGCCTAGACCAATTGATTGGTCATATTAAAACCAACAAATTGAACTCTACAAATAGCATAAGCTACCAAGTTTTTTAAGGGAACAACCCTACTAAGCACAAAACCATAGTCTAACACTTGGCAATACTAGTTAACCAAAGAATAAACCTCCTTATATCAAAATTTAGCCCTATGACTTTTTAATTAATCTAGTCTAGTATAAAGCTACAATTACCATCCATTTTTAACTTACAACTAAGACTTCATCAATGCCAACTATAAACCAAAGATATCCATAATTATGATTAAAGAGCAACAAGGTTACATCACTAAAAAGTGGATTTCCCTTCCATTCATGAATAAACCATTCACACAAAAGAAACTATCTTACAAAAGAATCAAAAGAACTTATTTAGAACATCAATCCCAATTATAGAAGACAATGGAAAATCCTACACTTGGCAAGACATGTTGTGTACATTAGTTGCAATCATCCATTTACAAAAAGGAAGGTACCAAAATCAACGCGAAATGTTAAAACATTATTATCAATGCTCTATATGCCTTTCCTTGTCACTAAAAGACCCTTCACCTGAAAAGTTAGTCTACAATTAGGGTGAGACATATAATGTCAATAACTAATTAAATTTCAGTCATATAATATAGAACAACCACCAATGATGCTTTGCATAAGAAAACTATAAAAGAGTAATGCATCCACAAGGTAATGAGCAAGTTTGACTATAAGAGGACTACTATCTCATACTAGTAGCCACAAATTAATACATCTAATTATTGGCTAATAACTAAGGGAAGGGCATAGTCTTGATATCTTCTCTTATAAAATGAGCACGATCACAACTTGGTACACAATCATAGCACATAATCAACAATAGGAGCATGATCATAACTCCATCTATTAGGATATGGTCATGGCCCACAATATTCAACACATATAAATAGTCAAACTTTATCGTTAGCACCATATAATTACATATACATGCAGTCAATAGGATATTACTATAAATACAGATGGAATCAAATATTAGTTACCTCTTAAAGATGTTTCTACCCCTAACAAGCTACCAACACATCTCAAGTGGACAACCTAAGTCTAACACAACTATATAATGTCAAAACACTCCATTTATTGATTTTGAGCTATCAAACACCAAGCCTAGCAAATTTGAATCTTCAATTTCACACATATACAAAGCCCAAACACTAGAATTGACTTCAAGAAGATATTTGGGAGAAAATCAACCATAACTAAAATGGAAATTCATACCCATATCTTGGTTCAACTTTTACTTCTTATTCAAGCTCTAAATCATTCCAAAATCCCCAAAATCAAAACCCTAAGGTTTTGCAAACAATAATAGAATCACAAGATATTTGAATCAAAATGAAGAGAAAGAGAAGTGGAAGAAGTTTTTCTAAAGTTACCTAAACCAAATCTTCCTCTGTTTTCTCCTAAATGTTTGCAAACTCCATGGAAGCACCACCTCTCTCTCTCTCTCTCTCTCTCTCTCTCTCTCCCCCTGTCTCTTTTGTATGCGTTTATGTTCTTTCTCTTGTGTGTGTGTGAAAAGGTTAGAAGAGTGGAGTGAAGTGAGACTAAATTAGTGGTTAGGGCTTAATTGGGTTGGGTGAAGCATTTTGGACTAGCAAAATGAGTGGGCTTTCGTGTTTTCTTCATTTTGGGTCTAGGTATTGAATTTTCATATCCATAATTAAAATAAATATGAAGTCTCATACTAAAATTATTTTTAACTCAATTTAATTTAATCTTTAGGGGTAAATGGTTCCAAATAATTTTCTTAGGGCAATTTCTTAAATTTTCCAATTTAATTAACTAACTCTTTAAATGAAATTAATTTTCTCTATAATTTCATAAAATCCCTATTTTCTAATAAATCTCAATTTAATGTTACAAGTATTACAGAGTACATTTTGTTTCAAGAAAAAAATTGTGTAATTTTAGCAAAATTAAAAAAAAACTATATAATTTACTCTAAAGAAAAAGATGAAAAGTGAAAGATAAATAAAACACAAAAATTAAGAGAGATTATGTAGAAAAAAAAAAGGAAATTTCTAAATAAAAAGTTAGTTTATAAGTCGGGCTTTTTAATGTGGAATGTCATACCAAATTCGGATACATTAACTAGTAGATCAAAATGAGATTAATGATTTATAATTGATATAAAAATTTTAAAAAACCTCATTGATGCAAGATTCTTTTAACTCATTGTTTTCAGAGAATATCTAGGAAAACTAATTAGTTATTTCTTCCTCCAGGTATATTTCAGTTTCAATCTTTCCATGATGAGATTGGTTTCCACTTTGATAATTCTTTCAAATTGGAAAAAGCTGTGGTCTTTCAAATGGTGGTGGTGCTACTGGGTGTGAACTGGATATCTGCCTCGGAAATGCTTTTTCTTGAAGGTGATTCCAGCGTAGTCATTGTTGTCTCTCAATAATAGGACTTCATACTTTCTATAAAGATATAACAATAAATTATGAAGACTTCTATTAAGTTTTATCAAAATTATATAAATTTTTTCTTTTATTTTTAAAATACACACTTTAATCTAATTTTAAATAAAAAAATTAATAAACCATATATGTAGGTTAATAGAGAATAGTTTAGTAAAAAATTAAGATTAGACTAAAATTTAAGAAAGATCTATATATATTTTGAAAATAAAAAAGGTTTATATAATTTTAGCAAAAATTAAAAAAATTATATAATTTACTCAATATATATATATATCAATGTAAGGAAAACGCCAAACAGAGGAAGCTGTAGCTAGATAAATTACTTGATTTTTTTAATTATGTTTTATTGTAAATTTTCCATTCATATTTCATTTATTTTCTTAGCACTTATGCGTGCAAAGACAACCATCAAATATGGCTGGCCCTACATTTTGACAAGATCCTTGGCCTCCAAGAGGTCCTGGGAATTTTTTAGCACACTTGGCGTTACAACATGCGTCATTACACTGTAAACTACAAAGACCTATCCCCACATTGCATCTTTTTGTTGGTGGCGGCGGTGGCGGAGATGGTAATGGTGTTGGAATTTCCGGTATTGGTGGCGGCTGACATCCACCGCAATTAGGAGCGGCAAAATTCTCACTCAATTGTTCAGCTGCTAAAAATGTAGAAGGTAATGAATTACGATAATAACCAGCAATCAAGCGGTTCAACAGAAATCAATCACTTGAATGAAAAAACTAATTGACATTTCATTATGTGCATTATCAAGTTGCTAAAATAAATAAATTATTACAAGTTATGAAGAGAGTGCCTTTGCAAGTATAATTTATTTTGAAGGTTGTTGTTGCGTAAAATATTATTTTACACGGATTTTAAAAAAATTTAATAGTAAAAAAGTTTGACCTCCTGTAAAAAGTTAAACTTTCTATATCATTGTCCTTTTTTGAATAAACATTAGTGGCATACCTCTTATTGTTATCGAAAAATTTTACTTCTTTATTGATATTAAAAAAAAGAATTAACTAGTATTTATATGGCTTTTATATAAAAAAAATATAATACTATGTTTTCGCCTTGTTTCTCTTATGTATGGTTTGATATATTTTTGTACATAAAACAAAAATATTTTCCCAGTCCAATTTAGTAAGTATATTTTATCTTCTTGTAATTCAAATTTAGAATGCAACTTAAGTAATAGTCCTCTACCATTTTAAATTCTTTGTGAATTACAACGGGAGTACAATTTAATCTCAAATAACATTATTTGCCGTAAAAAAAAATAGATCACAAAATTTTCCATTAATCTTTATGCTGCAAATGGAAAATCGTAAGATCTATCTTGATTGTTATTTAAGGTTAAAATGATAAGGAGCAGTTAAGCATAAACATTTTATTCTTCTACAAAATATCAATTGAGTTCATGTAATTCATATTCTATTAAATTTTTATGGAAATTTTGAACGATGCTAAAATATAATTAAATAGATATTTATCAATAAATTTTTGTTTAGTGGTATTGAAAGCAGATTAAAAATCAGTGTTTGAATCTAAAGGAAATTCAAATTAACCAAAAAGACATTGAGGTGTAATGAGCTAGAAGATATTGATACCCAAAAAACAAAGGGCATATAGTAATAGATAGAAGCAAGCAAGAAAATTATGATATATAGATATAGATATAGATACATACATATATATATATATATATATATATATATATATATATATATATATATATATATATATATATATGAAGAGAAACATAGATGCTACGCTGTTCCAAAGTCGTTCAAGTTGTGATTTTTGCTTTGAATTGCAAGTTTCTATTTTTTTTTAAATAATTCTATCCCTCTTATTTTTCTTTTAATTTTCGTGCATAAGCATAACACAGGTCCCATGACTAGTTACTATAAAAAAAAAAGGGAAAATTTTAATTAAAAATATTAAATTGAAAAAATTGACAGTTAAAGATCTTTTTACAACTTATATACTGATCTTCTAAAAATTACAACTAAATCTTTCTAAAAATATTTTTATTAGGACTCAAAGTCTACAACTAAAATTTTCTCTAAAACAATCATAAACATAAACAAGATGAAAACGAACCCGATGTGAAAGCTAGACAAACCAGTAGTAGGGTGCAAGGAGAGAGAAAGAGATGAGCCATCTTCCCGGCAAATCTTATGGTAATTGGTCTGGGAGGAGTGAGGGAGGGACTATATCTCAAGAGATTAGAACCTCTCCGTCTTTAAATGTGTACCAAAATATTCTAAAACATGAATATGATACGGTCATTAATTGCCCGTCATAATTTGGATCATGACATAAATGCCATAAATGCCATAAATATTTTGAGTTTGCCCTCATGCCTTTAAAGAATTGAAGAAGAAATTAATATATTTAAGAATCTTTCAATAAAATTTTGAGGTTTACAAATAAAATTTATTGATTCATAAATAAAGATATAAATATACTGAATGTGATTTGGTTTAGCCCTGCGAATAGTTAGCTATAGGAGGTAATTTCCTCCTATTGTCCTCTCATAGTTGTAAATGATATAGTTATTTGAACGTTTATAACTCCTAAAGAAATAATTCTGGAGGATTAATTTTCATGTTTAATAGCATAAATCATATAACTTCTAATGAATTTATATTGTATAATTATATAATTTAATTCTTTTATTTATGTTATTGTAATTTATAGATTTATTTTCATAATTAATAGCCTATAAATAAAGGTTATGGACAAAACATAAAGTATTTAAGTAATTAGAATTATCCTCTCCTTTATTTTCTTAATTTTCTCTCATACTCTTCTTATATTTTTATATTTTTCACTAGTTTTACAACATTCATTCATTTCTTCTTTCTTTCACTTTTTTAACAAATAAATCTCTTCTTGTCCATCTTTCATGGGAGACTTGGCATTATTCTTTCAACATGCCTTTCTTCCCGGATTGAAAGGTTTTTTTGGTCTAATTTTTGTTGATTTTTTTATTCTTATTTAACTAGAGTTTTTATATATTTTTTTATTTGGTCTAAAAATCTTATGTAATTGTGGAATTTGTTAAATCTAATACACAAATTGGATAATCTTGATCGTCTTGAACATCAATAATGATAGTGACAAATTTTCATAACTCAAGGGATCAATAAGTTTTTATTCACTTTAAATTCAATGGGAAAGTTATAAATTTTATTTGTTATTAGATTTAAAATTTTATGCAATTGTTGTAAGTAAGTCATTGGGCTTTGCATTTAAATGATATTTTATTTTTTAAAAAAATCAAATATGTTTTCATGTTTATTTAGTACATTTTTTTAATAATTAAGCTAAGAATGTAAATGTTCTCAAATCTTTAACCTACAAACAAGCTTTATTATTGTCATAGGCAATGTAATACATAGACTTACATTATTCTATAGTTTCTATCACATAACTGACTAATAATAAGCAAATTATGTTTCAAGCTATCAACTAGACAAATATTATCAATATAACAATTTTCAACTAGTTCAACCTTACTAACACCTATAATGCTACCTTTCTCTCTGTCTCCAAAAGTGACAAATCCACCATCCTTTGTAAAATAATCATTATTTTGAAATTACTAATGTTTTGATATTCTTTCCTTTAAATATACCTATAAATAATTTAATCTTTTTTAAGTACCTAAATTTTTTCAATCCTTTCAAATTAGTTTTGAGTGTTACAATACCTTTTAAAATCCAAACCATTTTACCCTATTTGGATTTACATTTGTAGTATATATGACTAGCTTTGTTACAGTAAAGACAAGACGTGGAGTATAGTAATTTTATAAAGAAATTCTTGTATAACTTTAAATTTCTTTTCTTATGTATCTAATACTAGATTTATCAAGACATGCACTATTATTTTATTAATAGTATATGTAGATTTTGTTTTCCTTTTATAAAATTAGCTAAATCTTTTGTTAGAGAAACAACTTATTATTTTAAATCTTTGTTTTTTATAAGAGTTTATCTAGTCTGGTTTCAAGAATTTGAACATTCTTTTCAAGTTTAAAGTTAATTTAGAGTTAGTCCTCACATTTAGAAAACAATTTCTAAAGTTAATAAGAAGTTCATTAGATATTTTAGGACCACTCTCCCTCAATTTGTGAGAACCTAATGGCATTTATCAACTTCATTCACCCAGCTAATTTATCATTACCTATACAAGAGTTAAGTGTTGATTCCAACTCATTTATCTATCCTATAATCGCAACTTCATGAATTAATGACGGCAACAATGTATAAACTATTAGTAATTGTCATTCTAATACATGTCTCATAGGAGGTTTCGTGCATTACTAGTTTAAGTTAGCATCAATACATCACATAATCACATTTACTAGAAAGTAAACCATATCATAAGATCCATAAAGTTCCATGTTAGATGTTATAAATTCATACATCAAATACCTATTTAATATGAGAGCTAACTCCTCAATAAATACATTCTAAGTTATTAACATACAAACTTCTACACTTGGCAACATGATTACATGATGATGCTATATAAAAGAATAATAAAATTTGCATATACTCTACTCAAATCAGCTCAAGTGTAGCCTCCCTTACACATGGTTGGAGCTCATAGATTTTCATCCATTTGTTTTCCCTTATCCTTACCCGAAGGACCTTCACTTAAAATAGTTAGCCCATGAAATAGGGTGAGATATAAATCTCAATAACCAAAAACAAATTCTATTCATATATTTTAATTTAATTAACATATATGCATGATATTATATAAGCATTAGAAAATGTACCAATCATATAAGCAAATGAAACAATTAGATTATTAATGATTATTATCCAATACTAGCAATCACATTTTCACATGTTAAAGGCCAATAACAGTGGGAAAGACCTATCCACGGCACCTACTCCCCAATGAGCACAACCAAGACTCAGTGCATCTGGGGTCTGATTATAACCCGATGCCTGATTGAAGTACATGCATGAGTGGCAGTTGCACCACAGCTCCACCATGGACTCACAAGGTCTAAATACAATACAACAGATAGTTAATCAATTTATTTAACATTTCAAATCTTTAATGTGTAGCAAATATAAAATTAACGCAGATATATATATGAAATTACATAGATTACCTCACTTGTAGCCAATTCTCTAAGAGCCAACGAAATGCTACTTCGGTCTATAGATACAAGACCAAGCCATTACTATCCTTAATCACAATTTATATCAGCAAACCCATTACTCAAAGAATTAAGCTATAAAGGACTACTTAGAAAATATTTACCCAATTACCATAAGAACCAAATTCGGATTTGGTTGAGCCTACCCTAATAATCTCAGAACAACATTCCAAATTTTAAGTAAATTCGCATAAAAACAATATCATATCATAAATTAGCTACAGGAGTCCCAAACTAATAAAAAATGCATCAAAATGAAGAGTTGATATTTACCTAATAACATCTCTAGCCTTAACTTATGAAATTTTACCATGGAAACATCAAATAGCAAGTTTCAGATTTTAGGTGTGGGTGGGATGCTTTAAATGAAAAACCAATCAGGTCAAATTGAAGAGAAAGAAGAGGGGGTCAAGTTATATAACACTTACCTTGGCTGAATCTTGCTTTATGAGTGGGAAATGATGAAATTTTGTTGCTAACCCTAGCCTCTACTTTGGACCTCCAAATTTGCTCCTTGTGTTTGTGTTTCAGTAGAATATGGAGGGGATTGCATATGTTTAGGGTTTCATTGGGTCATAAATGGGTTATAGGCTGACTTAAAGGCCCAATTTCTAGTGAGTTTCAAATTTAAGTTTTGTTGGGCTAAATTTCATAAGTTGGGCTACAGAATTGTAGTTGGATTAAACCAAATTTTAAGAGTTCATTTGGTTTGGGTCTGCATAAAGGATGATAGGACAACTATAAGAGTTCATGTAAGTAAGGGCTTGGATCTCTATTTCTCTAAATCAAATTGGGTCATTGTTAGGTAGACTCTCTTGGGTCAAGTTTCCTAATAAAAAGTTGGGTTTGCACCTATAATCATTGGGCATCTATTAGTCTTTAACTATGGCCTACTTAAATTAATTATGGATCCAAATTAAGCTTCTATCCTAATTGAACCTTAAACCCATATTAATAATTTATTTCTCTATAAATTCTCATTTATATAGTTTGCCCCAATTATTCCATAATAATTATTTTTAATTAGTCTAAATCCATGATTAACATGTTAATTAATTTCGGAGTATTACATTTAATACTCCATCATATATTTCAATAAATGGCTTTTTTATATCAATAACCTTTAAAGCTACTGACTTTCTTTTCTACTCCAATTTATGCCTTTTAAGATGGTTCTCCTCATAGGCAATGAAGATGCCTTGTAGTTCATTATAGGATAATGTTGGTAGATTTCCACTTTCAATAGAGTTTACTTCACATTGTTATTTTTATGAAAGACACTTAAAGATCTTACTGTTCAGCTTAAGATATGTATATTTTTTGTTAAGAGTTTTGAGATTACACATAAATTTAGCAAACCTATTATATTTTTTCTCAATGTCTTCAATTTCCTTCATTTGAAATAACTCGTATTCATACACAATAATATTTTGGGTTACCTTTTTTTTTTACTTTAAAGGTTCCTTCACGAGTGACCTGTAACTTTTTCCATATATCTTATATCATTTCATAACTAGATATTTTGTTATATTCTAGTCCACTAATAACACAAATTAATATGTTGATTGCATGATTGTTGCATTAGAGCAATTTGATGTGTCCATTCATTTCTTGGCTTGTCAACAATATTTGCAGTTATGAAATCCATCTTCTTAGGTATCTTGGAATTATTCTCAATTACTTACCTACATTAGGTAGTCAGTAGAACAAATGTAAATTCTCATCTTAGCTTTTCAATGTGAAAAGTGTTTTCTAATAAAGTATAATGACTTGACAGTAGAGAACCCTTGTTAAAAGTAAGCTTCTTCAAATATATGCGTACCCATTTTCTGTAGAACAAAGCGAAAATCATAATTGTTAATCATCCATATTAGAAAACTATATATTTACATGAATAACTCTAAACATTAACTTAACAAAACTCATAGCAAAGTGAAAATGAAGTGTGTAGTAAGAGGTTTGGCCTTATTTCGTGATAATCATTTTTTAAAAAATAAATTGATAAATCAAATATTTTTAGGGACCAAAGTAGTAGTTTACTCCAATTTTTTTATCTAGATTATTTGAATTTATTATTTAGAGTAAATTACATGGACATCCTTTGAGTATTGTTGAAATTATGTAAACCTCCTTTGAGTTTATTTAAAAATACACAAACTTTCTCTTTATTTTCAAAATAAATACAAATCTCTCTTGAAACATATAATAAATTATATAGACTTCTCTTTAGTTTTTTTGAAATTACACAAATATTCTCTCTATTTTTAAGGAAGATTTGTGTATATTTTAAAAATAAAATAAATTTTGTAATTTAAATAAAATTTAAGGAATGTTTGCATAATTTACTTTTTGTTTTAAAAGATGCTTATATATATTTTGAAAGCAGAGAAAAAAATTGCATAATTTTAAAAAATTCAAAAAGAAATTATATATGTTTTGAAAATAGATAAGAAGATTGTGTAATTTTAACAAAATTCATAGAAAATCCATGTAATTTATTCTATTATTATTTATTCTACAGAATTGAGTGTCAATCAGCGTCCACTACGTGATTCTAGGAGTAATGCTGTGGCTATTTCACTATTTTGTTTGCATATTACACTTGTAACTAAGAAATACTGTTATGATCAAATTAAATTAGCTTTTGGTGTGGTTGGAATTAGAATATTTTAGATATTTTTTCGGGAGGAAGATAAAGAAATTCTAATTCCATAGGGGTACCATGAACACTTTGATATGCTGATCTAAAACTCTTATTTGACGTTGCAGACTTGTAGGTATTGCTGTTGTTGCTTGGTTTCAGATAGGATAATTCTTCTTTCGTCGTGCCATTAATTGCCCTTCATTCGTTTGCTTAGGTTTGATTGTCAACTTTTGCGACCTTTGTTTTTAGTATGTGAATGTTACATATGCCCTTTTGGTTCTTCAAAAATTAAAAGTATGCATTGCTGTGCCTTGATTTTGAGAAAATAAAAGAGAGTAGAAGAGACAACAGAAGAAGGATATTGATACCCAAAAACATCTTATTTAAATTTTCTTCAAATCCATCCATTTGAAATTACAATGTATTTGACGGTTATAGTAGGAGAGATTTAAGAAAACAAGTTTTCAACTGTTATTATTGATTTGATTATTAAGTTTAAAGTTTCTCTTCGTGAAATTGAATTCTTTATCTTTTCCATAATTGCATTATATTTTATGTATTTGATGTGATTTTAAATTGAAAGATGGCAGCAAATAATGAGTGGAAATAATATGATGTATTGTCAGGGGTTTCTGGGCTTTACTAATCATTTACTGATGAGGCTCTTTGCAGCATGTGAATAGGTTTCTTTGGCAAAGTTTTTGGCCTTAAAGATTAATATGTCTTAGATAAAATATTTATTTTTAAGCATATTTTCTTGCATTGTTTATTTTTAAATGTTTATAGCTTTTTGAAATTCAGTATTTCACTACTTACTTCTGACTCACTATAGTTTGAAGAAGGAATGCGATTTCCAGCTTAAAAAGAAGATTGTAGTTTTATTTTTCGCTTTTTGATATTGTCGTTTACTATTAGACCCTCACTACTTCAATTAATACTTTCTCAGGTTTAGTCCAGAGAACGTAATCAAGTAGAGCATCTGTAGAAGGGTTATTTTAGAGCTTGGGATGCATTAAAAGATTAGGCCCTCGTTCGTAAGATAGAATTTTTTTATGAAAATAGAAAAAGAATGCTAAATAAAATATAATTAAATTAATTGTATTTGATATGATAAAAAAAAAGTGTTTTCTTTTGACTGTTTGGTAAAATAAAAATAGTAATAGAATGAAAAATAAATAATAATAATAAATGACTAAAATATTCGTAAATTTAAAAAATAATGAAAGAATTGATTTTTATATATAGTTATTATTAATTAGAGTAGTTATTTTATTTAATATATAATTATAATTATTTATATTTAAAAATTATTATTTTAATATGATAAAAATAGCTATTTAGTTTAACATTTTAGATATGATTTTAATATTTATTAATAAATATACTTAAATATAATATATATTTATTAAATATATATAATAATAAATGTATATAATTTTTTTTATTTCAAACTGAGAAAATGTTTTATAAAGCAATACTTTCAAAAAATATTTTAATTTTAATATCAAATAACGGTCTTTTATTTTTTTAAAAACATAACTACTATTTATTAGTTTTATAATTATTTTTTCTAATATTTTTATTATTTTTTCTTTTAAAAGTAGTATTTTTGGTTTTGCTCATCTTTCCATCTTTGGTATAAAAAAACTGAAAGAATTTGTCTTATCAATATAGAACTCAAGCCAAATTAAATCTTTTAATAAAAGTATTAAAAAATTTTTTTATAATTTAATAATCAATATTATATAACTATTTTTTACAATGAAATATTTTTAATTCAATTTATACATTAATGAAAATTTTCTTTCTTAAAAAAACTATTTTCAAAGATACATTTCTTTCATTGATTAAAATTTATTTTTTAAAATTTTTTATTAATTATTATTTTAATATAATATAAATAATTATATATTTTAATATTTTATACATATTATTTTGATATATATATATTAATTTATTTAAATATAATATATATAATAAATATTTATAAATACATTTTAATTATATATATATATAAGGGCATTGTGGCAATGCATTAGCTTATCGACTAATTATCAGTAATTTTGACTGATTTTCAAATGATTTTTTTAATATTAGTTATTATTTATATAATTTATTCATTTTAATATCAAATGATGTTTTATTTTTTAAAAATATAATTACTATTAATTATTTTTATTATTAATTTCGTTATATTTTTATTTTTTATTATAGCTTTTAAAAGTAGTATTAATTTTTTTAGATTACAAAATAATTAATTAAAAATATAATAAAATAATAATTTTTTAGCCTTAGGGTCCCTCTTGTTAAAAAAAGTAAAAATATTATATACTAATTAAAAATAATATCTAAAAATCATTTGATTTAAAAAAATATATATGTTAAAATTTTGAAAAAAATAAAAAAATGCATCACGTAAATAAAGCTGAAATGTTTGTTTATTTGTTAAATATGGCTTTTGCATTCAGGATCTATTTTACGTTGACTTACGCCTAACTATTTTATAAATGCTATTTTAACGTGTATCACAGAGGTATTATGGACTTTTTGAATTTTTTTGCTCAAAATGCTTTTTCTCTTCCTATGCTATAGTATCAAATAACTTTTCATGATTTTTCACAACTAATTTTCTTTCTGCCATATTTTCTTGCTACCAAATATAAAATGCAACTGATTCCTTTTCATTTTTCATTTCCACCGTAATACTAAATGGGGCCTAGAATTCTTGTGTGGAAGATTGCTTGCGCTTTGCTACTAAGAGTGAGGCACTAAAATAACTCATTAAGAGAGAATAATGATTGCAAGAACAAGGATGGTCATTCATGAAAGACAACTAAAAAAGAAAGGCAAAATGGAAAATAACACCCAAAAATAATACTTGAATAGTTTATTTTTGTGTTCTTTCTTTCTAAATAAATATCCATCCTTCCTCCATTTTTATGTCTTTGTTTGTTTTCATATCTTTGTTGTGTAATTTTGTTTTGAGATAGATGGGATTTGACTGATCTATATTAATTTGTTGATGATTGTGATGATATACTGTTGTTCTGATTCAACTACGGAGTATACATTTCAAGTTCAATGCCTTTGTGTGATTATTTTTAATTCTTGATTGGTTATTGCGATTTAGCTTCATCTGATAGAGTTGCTAGGTTACAAAGTTAATTGGGAGGGTTGAGTATTTGAGTAGCTGCACTATTGAGTCATGGTACAATTTTGCTTGGTTGAGTTATCATATTAAGATGATTAAAGATCAAATGTATACCATTGAGTCATTTGACCAGTAGGTGTTTGATGAGATGTATCTTAGTTCAGTTAATCTTGAATTCCTTTGGTAGAGTCTAATCACATTAATTAAACTTCAATTTATTAATCAATAATGCATCCTATAAATAATTGGACTCAAGTAGAACCTGGGAGGCTGCTTAAAAGAGATTAGGATTAGGATAGTTCAATTTGTATGGATGATGGATTGTTACATTAGGAATTCACTAATTGTAATGAACAGGAAGGCGGTATTGAACTCTGAGTATTAAAAGAATAAGTTAGTTGTTATTTCATTTATTTTGCATTTGAGTCTTTTGATATTGAGTCTTGAGTCTTAATTTTGGTTTTTATTGAGTCTTTTCTTTTCTTTATTTTATGCCTTTTAAGCATTTGACTAATTGTTTGTGTGACTAGTAGCTAGGAAAACCTGAACTACAGGCATGTAATTATATTTATACCTGTAATTAATTAACCACTGACCTCTAACTATAAGAAAATCCTCTAACTTTACAAACACAATCCTTGTGGGATTAACCTTGTACTTTGAGTGAACAATCAGTACAGTTGTTAGCTTTTATCTTTAATTATAGTCGAAAACATCATATTTTTGGCACTATCGGGGATTACGTACATTTGTATTTTTAGTGAAATTGTTTGCCAATAGGATTGTACTTATAATTTGGAGAAAAATATTTTGTTTTGCTTGCGAACTTTCATAGTTGAGTACTTATTTGATTCGTATGATGGTTGTAAGATTCGTTAGGGAATAGTTTAACTTGTATAAGCGCGATTAACTTAGTAGTTAGTAGTGTATGTTGACTGACTGATTAATCATTCTTTTATGTATTATACTTCTGTATTTCATTCTTTCATACAATTTGTTCCTGTAAGATAGTCATGCGTTGATCGTAATTGAATTTTGTACAGTGTATGTGTAGAAACTTATTCTTTTTGTAAGGTTAGACAGCATTATGTTGAAATCTGAGTTACATCATTTGTGCTAACTTTGAAAATTTATTGAAAATTCTTAAGATCAAATCTTTCTTTGATTTTGGTGGATATGATTGTCTATGTTATGAATTTTGTCTTTTTTTGTGTGTGTTAATTTTTAGGATCTATCTTGAGGTGAAAGATCACAGATTTCTAGGCAACGTTCAAATTGCTCTATTTCAAGCGAGTTGACAACGCTTGTCTATACGTGTGCTATCTTGTATAAATTTTTCAAGTTTTGGAGTTCATTTAGTTGCATAAAATTTGCCATTTTTGTATAGTGCTTTGTTATTTTCTGTTTTTCTAAAATAAGAGCTTACTTTGTAAAAATTCTGGCAACAGGGCTTGGTGTATTTTGCCCTAATTTTTTGTAGGTGGATACCTTTATATGCTTAGTTTGTTGAGAAAAATTGGTTCAAAGTTTTGGTGTTGATAGCTATGGTATTTTGCTAGTTGATTTAGCATAACTCAGGATGCTATCAAAATAGAGCAATCCAATCTTTCTTTTTAGCTATATATTGGTTCTTTTATGAGTTACTTTGTGCTGAGCTTGTGTTCCTTATTTGTGCTTGATTGATGGTTTATGTCACTCAATTTTTTATAGTGCAATCTACAACTTCAAGGATTACTTATTTATGCACAATGCTTCTGTGCGAGATTTTGACATTTATTCTTCTTGATTGTGCAATTGTTATTTTGAGCAGAAACTGGTATTGTATGAGAAGAGCTAGAGACATTGAGCTAGTACTTTTCCAGCCAGAAATTGAGAGATTTATATTTTAGACAAGAAGAGGCTACGAGAGCAGAATCAGAAAATAACGATAGGGCCTATATTTCACAGAATAATGAAACAAAAGAGATTCAGCAGAATGTTCCTCCAGCACATAGAACTGTGTGGGATTATTCAAAACCCTCACTTGATGGGGCAGTGTCAAGTAGAAGGTTACCGCCTGTCAATGTCAATAATTTTGAAATCAATCCAACTGTAATAATCATGATTCAATCCTCAATTCAATTCGGGGGCCTTTCACACGAAGATCCATATGCCCACATCGCCAACTTCCTAGAAATTTGTGCTACATTCAAGATAAACAGCCTTTCTGATGATGAGGTGCACTTGAGGCTTTTCCCATTCTCTCTGAGGGACAAAGCCCCCATGGCTACGCTCTCTTCCATCTGGTAGCATCAGAACTTGGAATGATATGGCAGAGAAGTTTCTGGCCAAATATTTTCCTTTGGCGAAGACTGTAAAGTTAAGGAGCGAGATTATGACATTTTTGCAAAGAGATGGTGAGTTGTTATATGAGGCATGGGATTGATTCAAGGATTTATTGAGGAGATGCCCGCATCCCGGTTTACCAGCTTGGTTGGAAGTACAAAGTTTCTATTACGGACTATCAGTAGACACCAGAGCCATGGTTGATGCAGCAGCCGGTGGCTCAGCTTTGCGCAAGACCCCGAAGGAAATCAGTGACCTAATTGAGAACATGGCTATGAATGTGTATTTGATTCCTGAGCACGATACAAGGAGATCTGCAGGGATGATAGGGGTAGACCCTATTGGAGCACTGACAGCCCAGATGGAAGAACTGAATAAGAAGATGGATGGAATAAGAGCAGCAAATACGAAAAACAATTCTTTTAATCCTTCTTCTGCTTTTGTTGTTTGTGATTTATGCAGTGCAGTAGGACACCTGAGTGCTGATTGCCAAGTGGGTAATCCTTTTCCTGCAGTTGATCAAGCTAACTGTGTTTCTAATTTTGGCGGGCAACAGCATAATCTCTATGCTAGTGCATATAATCCAGGCTGGTGGAATCATCCTAATTTTCCATGGAGGAATCAAAATGGACCAATGCAAGAAGGAAATGTCCAGCAGTCTCAACCCTCGCCATTCCCAGAGAAGAAGCCTAATATTGAAGATATGCTGTCAAAGTTCATTTCTTCCATGGAGGCGAGGATGATCAGTCAAGATGCATCGATCCGAAATTTGGAAATTCAGATGGGGCACCTAGCAAACCTGACGTCGAGGAGAAACAAAGGAACACTACTTGGTAATACAGAGGGAGAGTTGAACCCAAAGGAGGCAGCTACTAAAGGTGTATCCACCTCAGAGGCCTAATCTCAGAGACAATTGATGAGGAGTCTAAGTTCCAAACTATCAAAGGAGCGCCTTTTCTTTTATCTTGTTTATTTTATTTGCTTTATCGTTATTTCTGTTAAACTTGGATCTTTTTTTCTTTAATCCGGTATGCCTACTTGGAGTTACTGGTAGTTTTTTTTTAATAAAACTTGATAAGTTTAATTTTCCTCTATATGAAAAAAAAGTAGAAAAACAAAATCAAAATTAGGTGTAAATAGTAAAGATATTTTGCTTGATTTAGGCAATAATTGTTCAGTCTATCACAGATATTAACAATGTTTTTAAAATTAGATTAATTATTAAATCAATAAAATATTAATTATCGATAATATTTAATATATAATTTTTAAATTTTAATATAACAAATAAATACTAATAAATTTTAAATATTTAATTACTAATTTTATGTTTTTTAAGATATTTAAAAAATTATTTTTAATAAAAAATAAAACAGTACATAATTAAATTTTAAAAATATTTAATATTAAGATTTCATTTATTATTAAAAAATGAAAAACAAAAGGTATAGGAATAATAAACTAAAAAAATAATGTGTCAAATAAAAAAATTAACTAAATTAAAAATATAATTAAAAATGATATACATATTAATTTATACACACATATATATATATATATATACACACAAATTATTTTATTTAAATATTTATAGATATTTTTATTTGCACCATTATAATAACAAAGCAACTCATTGGAAGGATGGAAGCGGAGGTGTTGCTCTTCAATCATTCTATTCATTATGATGTACAGTTGAGAGATTTGATTGATTGCTTGAATGAAATGTTCTGAACGCAGCTTGCAAAAATAATGTGCTGTTGAGTTCTTGGTCTTTGTGCTGATTTGTTGGATTATGTATCACATGCTAGACGGTCCTATGTCATGCGATTTGCTAGGAACTCAGATCTTTAACTTCAAAACGAGTATCGTTATTGAGTTGCAACGCCTTTAATTAGTATTAAGTTTTATTTTTATTAGATCTAATCTGTGGGATTTAATTAGTTTAATGTAGTTTAGTTTAAAAATAAATAATAATAATAAAATATAAGAATAATTAAATCGATGATAAATTGATAAAATAAAAATAAATACAAAATCAAGGAATAAAAAAAAAGATGAGGGGAGGGGCTTGGCAACTACGTTGTATCCTCGAGCAGTTGCATCATGCCTTGCCTTAATGCTTTGTTTGGATGGGAGAGGAGAAAAGTGGAAGGAGGAAAAAGTGGGAAGAGATGCGAGAGAAAAGAATTATGTGTTTGGATGGAGAAAAAAAAATATATATAAAAATGCATTAATTTAATATAATAATATTGTTATTATTTTAACCTTTTGTATATATTTTTTTAAAAAAATAAGAATAATAAAAGATATAAAAATTAATTTAAAAAATATTTAAATAATAAAAAGAAATTATTTTTGAATAAAATAAAAAAATTTCATTAGAAAACACACATTTAAAATTTAAAAATATTTTAAAAAATATATTCTTTAAATTAATTAAATTTTATTTTATAAAAGAGTATCTATAAATTATTATTTTAAAATTTATAAATATTATTTTAATATATATTAATTAATTTAAATATAATATATATTATTTAAATATAATATATAATATTTTATTATAATATTATATATATAATATAAATATTATATATATATATATATATATGCAATTGGGTAAAGCATTGCATTAGACATATATGTCCAATTGTAATTTGGCTAAAGCACGCAGTTGAATAGTTTTTTTTTAATTATATGTAATTTTTAAAAAATTATATATAACTTATTAATTTTTATATTAACAAATATATTATTATTTTATAAAATATATTAATTAATTTAATAATAAAATTAATTGTAATATTAATTTTTTAATTAATTAATTAAAATGTTTAAAATTTTTTATTAAATATATATTTATTATTCTTCTATATTCTGACTAATTTGTAGTCGGATATAGTCATGCCACTTTTCTCCTTCAAATCTCTCCATATTTGGAGAAAAAAAAAAAGATAGGACCCACTATATTTTTTTCTCCATTTTTTCTTTTCTCTCCAGTTTTCTCTCTGAGCTAAACAGGATAAAATTTCGTTTTCCTCTCCCTCCCTCCCTTTCTCTTCACTTTTCTTCCGATCCAAACGCACTGTAAAAGTTTAAATACGGAGCGTAGTGGAAGTGTGCTGAATACCCAGTGTAATGCCGCCGCATCGTCCTTAAGCCCTCCCTGTTAGTTTTCTCTCACTTTTCTTTGGACGTGGATCCTCTTAAATGAACAAAGATAAAGTTTCTCTGAAACATCTTACATCTTTTTTATTCTATTTATTTATTAATTTTAACATTAATTTTTTGATATCAAAATTCTATCTGAACATTTATACTTCAAGGGCACTTCACGGATCTTCACTTCAGAGGATCTGTGCCTTTTCCAAACCCTAGAGCCACCATTACAATCTAATGCCACTTTCCTCAAATCCATCAAGTCTCGTTTAATATGTAGGATATATTTTTAGAAATAAGAATGAAAAAGGAAATAAAGTCAAAATTAATTTTTGATGTCTAAATGATATTTAATATGATAGAAAAAAGAAATAAAGGTAAATCTACGTTATAATGTTTAGTTTGTAAAAGATAATACAAGAATAAAAAATTTTAAAAAAAGAAATGACATTAATACTTTTTTCCAATAAAAAGATCCCAAAAAAAAGCATAATCTCTCCCAAATTTGTGCATACTTCTCAAATTTATAGAAAACATCGTGACAACAAGTTTAAATTTGAGTTTTTATACAAACCCATAGTAGAATGATATTACAAGTTCAAATTTGTCTTGTATAGTTTCTCTACCATTGATAAATCCATCGAAGGATGTGGTCAAAATCTATGGAGTGCCATGGTTGAAAAAAGCTATAAGTTGAAAGCTATGGACCATCGTTCATATTTGAAAGCTATGGAGGCTGAAAGCAAAATCGAAATCCATCAAAGGTTAAAACACTCCTTGATAGAGGCTGAAATTAAAATCCTTGGTATACCTATGGTTGAAAGCTATGAAATGTCATGGTCGAAATAAAAATCCTTCATGGCATACCTATGGTCGAAATCGGAAAAGGAGGTTATGATCGAAGACTGTGGGTTAATCAGTGTTAGAGATGTGATTCCAAATTGTTATAATTAATTTCTACAAAATCATTTTAGTTAGTTTGTAAGCTAAAAATTTAAAATTTTATATAATTTTAAATTAAATCAAGTAGTAGTTAGTTTCTATAATTTTTTACTTTTAGTTACCACTTATTTCTATATTTTAGTTATTTGTAAGCTTATAAATAGACAGCCTCAATTATGGAATAAAGTGAAGGAGTTGAATATTAATTTCTCTATATATTTTTCTAGTTTCATTTAAATAACCTCATACTTTAAATTTTCAACATGATATCAGAACTCTTATGGGTCTTAAAGGACCTGTGAGTGACCGACCCTCATGACTTCTATGGGTTGAAGAAGAAACTCCTTTTTGAAGGTTGGTAAGAAGTGTTCCAACAATTAAAATTGATGAGAAAGTGCATCATGAAATGAAAAGAAATGCTTTACAAATATGAAAATGTGGAGAGAAGTGCTCCATGAAGTTTGAATTCTTGCAATTTTGGTTATTTGTAAGCCTATAAATAGGTTGTCTTAATTATGGAATAAAGTGAAGTAGCAAAATATTAGTTTCTCTACATAGTTTTCTAATTTCATTTAAATAGCCTACTACTTTAAATTTCCAACAATCGAATTTGGTAAAAAATCACCTCTCACCTCTCTCCATCAAAGGCTATGGGTCAAAGGTTGCCAAGGGTAGGATGATCCACAAAGTTGCTTTCTCTCGAGTTAAATAACTTTCCATCAAGTGGCTAAAGGTTTAAACTTTTCCATGTTTTAACGATCTCAGCTCACTCGAAATTTTGCTATTTTGTCACGTTTCCTCATTGTTATCTTGAATTCTAGTAAATCCTTGGCTTGGGTTTGAGATTTTTTTTGCTATTCTTCAAAGGACTTTCACATTGTGAGGTTTTATTTTTGGGCATTTTCTCAATTGATTTTCATCATTTTTCTTTGATTGATGTGCAAAGTTTTAATTTTTGAGATCTAAGTAGGGTTGAATCGCTTGAGAACATCAATGTGGTTTTTGGAATTTGCTTGAAGATTGGGTTTAACAATAGGTGTAAGTGGAAATTGTTTTGGATTGAGTTGAAATTTGGAATTCTTTGAGTGAAATTGCTTTGATTGAGATAGGGCATGATTGTAATTGGAAGATTTTTCAATTAGGGTATAATTTGGTACTTTGAATTTGATGGTGTTGTGCTTTTCAGTATTACGGCTAGGTAGAAGGCAATTGTGTTGTGTTATGGTAAATTTTCTAATTATTTTGGTTAAGCTGAACTATGTGTTATCGAGCTAAGTCAAAAGGGCACCTAAAAAAGCCAGGGTAAGTACTTTGAGCAACTTTGATTCTATGAAGTCTGTATCTAAATCGGTTCAAAAACGCCACTCTTAGTTTGTAGTTAACAAGAAAGCCATCCCTGAGAGAGGTTTTGACCTCGACCTTGGCCATGATAGAGAGTTTATTCAAGCGATAGCAACTAGGAGCTAGCAGAGGTTTTATTATCCACCTCAAGTTGGAGTGCTCTTAATGGTTAGGGAGTTCTATGCGAATGAAGCCGAGCAGGTAGAAGGACGTTGTTTTGTTAAGGATTAAATGGTTCCTTTTGATTGACGTGCAATCAATGAATTTTATGGAACCCCAACAATTACTAATGATGAGCACATTGCTTTTGCATCGGCAAACATTGATGTGGAGAAAATCATAAGGACTTCGTGCAAGACAAGAGAAGGAGAGTGAAAATATTCAAATGTGGAGGCCAATAGTTTCAAGATGTCATTTATGAAGAAGGAATTTAAAGTTTGGTATTATTTCGTATGTAGAGGGTGTTAGTAATTACACATTATTACCCTTAATTACTAACTATCAACATATAAGTAAAATGTTATCTAAACATTTTAAAGCTATTATTAGTACAATGACAAATCATAACTAATTAGGTTGATGACTTTATTTCCTTAATGTGCACTGTAAAATTTGTCTTATAACAAATATGAAAGTCAATCCTCCAAGTAGCCTTGGAGAATCTAATGTCTCATTGAGATGAAAAATTACATAAAATTTTTGTAAACCAAAAATTTAAAAGTAAAATATGCAAAGGAAAATTTTTAAAAGAAACAATTACATAATATTAAATTATAAGTATTCAAAATTTTCTCTTGTCTTTTTTCATTATTGAGGAATTTTTTATTTCAATAATTATTAAAAATATAGTACAAGATAATTCTTAATTATAATTATGTTTTCCTTATCAAAATAAATAGATAGAAAATAATGACTACACCTTCATTTGAATAATTTATTAAAAAATGCATAAAATAAGGCGTTGTGTATAATGTTAAATTTTATTTTACTTTTTCCTTTTTTAATGTCTCATTACAATTAATCCATTAATACGAATTCAAGATGATTAATTTAAGTTTGCAAGTACACAACCAAGATCATTAAATGTTACTTTTTCTTTAAAAAAAAAGTAAGATCAAGTATCATCAAACTTTATTTGGTTCCTTAAATGTTCCTTTCATCCTAAAGATCATAGGCATGCTTAGAATTTATTACGAGGGATCCAATTAAATAAGTTTATTAAATGTGTTATCTAGCCATATATATATACACACACACACATATATTTAAGGGAAATTTTTGTGATACAAATGTGGAACTACTTTATTTGTATAATACCCATTGATATTAAATCAATTCATCCATTTTTACACATCATGTATGTCCACACAATGTAGTAAACAAACAATTTATTGATTACATACATATGTGAATGTGTGCATAAGACATAAAGTTAAACATAAATCCAATTCCATCATATATGCATAAAACATGGAATCAAAAACAAATAAAAAGTTAGAACTTATGCACTTACCTTCTCTTAAGCTAACTTTTGAAGCTAAAGCACAACCTTTTGGAATCATAAAATGCCAATCAGCATTTTTCTTTTCTATCATGAACACTAAAACTATAATATGGTGAGTCATGGCAAATTTAATATCAAATGCAAATGCAAGCACAATGTCCACTTAACATGAATCAAGGTGCACACTATGTACATATCATCTTCCCAAAGCATAATGTTCCTAGTATGATTCACATTACCCAACCCTTCATGATGCACACCCATGTTATGGATTAACCATAAATGGCATCACTATCTAACAATCCAAAATAGACATGCCATATAACTTCTCTAATCCAACTATATCAAACCATATAACAAATACATTAGGAATTCATTTAACTTTCAAGTATGAGCATAAGTGGCTAAAATCTTAACCAAATCAATTAAAGTGTAAGATGCAATCATGGGACTTTTGGATTCAAGAGCTTTTCTTAATATTAGTTGGAAATTATGATATTAACCATTTTCCTAGATCAATTAGAGTGCATTGATAGAGTGCCTTAGGAATTAGATTCAACTCTTACAAACCACACTTCTAATCAAAATAGGGACAAAGCCAATGTGCCATCTTACTTGATAACCATTTCACTATTATAGTTTCAAACCAAATGTAGGAAGAAGCTCAATTAATTACTCCCTCAAAAGAAACTTTCAAGTTAGAGAACCGCACTTATAGATGCAAAAGAAAGGTAAAGTAGATTAATTTTAATTGGATCGAAACTTTGCCCTGCCATTCATGGTTCCTTTTTCATTTTGCTCCTAATCTCCACTACTCTCTTTCTCTTAAATTCTTTATTAGTTCCTTTCTTTGTTGCAGTATTTTCTGTTTAAAATTTACTATTGTCTTGTTTGTTCTTTCTATTTTCTCTCTTATAACCTAGTTGAAGTGAAGCCCTAAGAGTATCTTAAATCCTCCCAATCTAGTCATGAATCTCTTTCTCTCTTTTTATTTAATTAATTAATTTTTAAATTAACATTTTTTATTAATGGCACAAAATTAAAAATAAATAAATGAATAATAAATTAGAATTGACTCAAGATAATTATGACTCCAAAATTAAATTAAAATTAAATGTGACTTAAAATTAAAAGATGACTCAAGATAAAATCTTAACTTTTTATTTGAATTTTTTTTAAAATTATCTTATCACCTCAAAATTACAATGGACTCAAGATAATTATTACTTAAAAATTAAATTGAAATTGACTCAAGATAACTATGACTCAAAAATCAAATCTAAGTTCCTAATTTAATGTATTTTTTTACTTTTTACTTTCTTAAGGGATGCTCAAACAAAATACATTGTTCACATAAGCCATTTAGGTTAGGGCTTTAAAAGCTTCTTTACTAAAGGCGATATTTTAAATGTCAATATCCGATACCTCCTTATAAATAAATACAAAATCCTCTAACTTTAAAGTGGGAAATATCATCAATGGGTAACTGATGTTTGGCCCTAAGTTCCTTTAAGAAAAAAAATTCAAGAAAAATTTAGTTGCCATGTCCTTTATAACCTATTGATCAAAAACTTCTTGACCAATCTCATCTTTAATAGCCTTTATATTGTTCTTCTTCCTTCTAATGACCATAGTATCATGGAAAAAATTTCATGTTCTGGCTTCCCATTTCAACCAATTATATCTAGTTTTTTTTATATACTAGATAAGTTCTTATTAGTTAAGGATCTTCTCATATTATCCTACAAGTTTTCTTAAAGACACCTCAGGGATGAGTTTTCATTGTTTGCCAAACTTCATTCAATGCCATGAAGTCGATTCAAAATCTTCTTCTTTTTATACTAAACATTCCTTACCTTCTCACGATTCCATCTAGTAATGAATAAAAGAAAGAAACCTACTAGTCTAATCATTATTTTGCTAAGCTCTTTTCACAACTTCCATAAAAGAATCCTCAAGAAGCCAAGTTGTTTGAAACTAGAAAAGTTTTGGTCTAGAATGCTTTTGTTAAGGCATCTTTAAGGTAATCTGCAAAGGCATATGATCTAACTTGTTTTTAACCAAGTGATGATCTTGAGCGCGAAGGAAAGCCAATATTTAAGTAAAGTTACCAAAAACCCAATCAATATGCCCCTTAAGAAAGCCTTTTCCCCAAGTAAACTTTAGGTTAATAAAACCTAAGTCAATGAGATTCATATCAGAAATGTAGCTAATAAAGTTGCCTATAGAACTCTAGTTAAGGCAGGCCACCTTAAATTGTCCTCCAAGGAGAGATAAGCATTGAAATCACCAAAAATTAGCCAGTGGTTCTTCATATCGAGGGCAATAATACTAATACTCTCTTACAATTCCTTACCAAAGGAAGGGATTAGATCTTCACACATATAGGAGGCAAATGATTCTTTTAAAGATAAGAGTTTTAACTTTAGTGTAGGATCTAAATATAAGAAAAAAATAGGTGACCTTAATCTTAGTTATGTCATAAAAGAGCCAAATGCGTCCTAGAAAGCCTATGACTTCAACTTGTATCTAATTACTAAAGCTTAACTTCTTTATAACCCAATCCACTTTAAAATCACTTTTTCTTGGCTCCTCCAAAGCTAACAAAGCAATATTATGATAACTTACAAGGTCCCTAATGTGAAGAGGGAAAGTTTTTGCACTTATACCTATATGATTCTAATAAGCAAAATTCATTAAGAAAATAATAAAAGGAAAAAGGCAATGTAGCCTTATAAATTATTCAGGAAAACTTTCATAGCATTAAAAGCTTCCAAAAGCCTTTCATCATCACTCCTTGAGGCAAGCTCCTGAGTCACTTTAATCATCTTGATAAGATCAAATTTGTCAGGTGGTTTAGTTAGGACACTATTCCCTATTTTTATCAAAATTCTCCATGAACCTACTCTCTATTACCAAAGCTTCCCAGATTTCTTCTTGAAAGGCCCAAGAGCTTCCTTCATGTTTTTAGGCTTGTGTGGTGTTTTATTAATGGAACAAAAAACTACATTGTGTAGCCTAACACCTTATCTGGTTAGATGCCATTGAAGTAAAAAAGGAGACATTCCTTCAATATTTGGCATTTGGTTCAGTGAAAAGGATGCATTTAAATAAAAAAAGGAATAGAGTGCAGCACAATGAAAGTTAAGAGTTTAGATGAATCTTGTAGCTAAGAAAAAGAAAGCACGTCTTTGGCCTTACTTGAAACATCTACCTTAGTGCAAAATCCTAGCTGCATCAAAATCACAGATATAGAAATAACACAACATTGTCGCAATGCTCATAGTGTAAAACCTGACTATCCTTCTAGGTTCACCACCATTGATCAACTTTTCAATTATCATCAACTCATCTTCCTCCTTTTTTGTGGTAAGATTTGCATTTTTTCCTCCTTATGTTTGGCACTTTGTTAGTGATTGGAAAATGTGGGATAGGTGTTCATCAGCAAGTGGGGCGATTCTAAGCCTTATCAGGGTAAATAGCCTCTTTTGCATGCTCATGGCAACCTCCCATTGAATTGAAAGTTATTATGATAATTTGTGTAAAATACATCCCAATTTGTTAGAATGGTATTGTTACTAATGTGTTTCTTTCCATGATCTCTAACAATGCCATGAAGTATGATGTTGCTTAAGATGATTTTATTATTAGTTATGGGCATGGTTTGCTTTGAGTTTTATAGCATACTCTATCTGTTTTGACCAAATTACTTTTAAATTGTCTTTCCATTTAAATTATTTGTTCTAAACACGACAGTGGTTTTTAATTTATTTGTCTTGATGATCATTCTTGTGGTAAACATTATTAACCTATAATTTATTTTCCTCCTTCATTACTGATGACCATAATGATAGGCATTCATATTATTATTTCTTATGTTTAGGGGGCTAGAATATAAGCTTTTAACTCCTCTATAAATTAAACATTTATTCATTAACTCGTTCTATCAAAAGTTGAAGCAATAGGAGAAGTAGGAAAGTAGTTATAGACAATTAATATGATGCACACTTGTATCTAATTAATGGTTGTTGGTCATCCCATAATAGAGGTGTTTCATGAGTAGCTTTTATAATTATCTATCTTTTTAGGATTCACTCAGGCTCCCTCTAGGTTTATGAATGTATATCTTATTGCAAAATTTATATGCAGTGTGGTAAAACATAAAATGGATTATGATGGTAGACAAATCTTCTCCTATCCATCTATTATAGTTGAACATGATGTATAATGGCAATGTTGTAATAAGCCACAAACATCTTTGGCCACTATTAATTAGGGAACAAAATTGATATGGTGTGGATTTTTGTTATTGCATTGATTAGGTCCTTTAACTAACAATTAGGATAGGGGTGTTATGCCAATAGAGTTGAGACCTCAGCAACTTGATGGCTGGAATAGATTTTTTGCTATAGTGATGCCAATAGTTTTAAGACTGTTTGTATTGAAGCATTTAATTCCTTCTGAGCTTACACATTCAAAGGTACTCCATGTTTATTTTCATGTCTCTTGAGAAATAATTTAGGTTATGGTGTTGAATTTTAAACAGCTATAGACCACTTGAGATTTGAGGTGTTTTTCCATATGATGTCATGACATTTGGCATGCTAAGTGCAACTTATTGCTTCACCTTTAGGTCATTGTAACATTATATCAATATTGCATTTGTCTAGGGTTATACAACCTTAATTTTGAAATACAAGAACGCATTTAAAGCACTTGGTTTATAGCAATGAACAATATGTTATAACTAGATTAGGATGGTTAGGTCAACCTTCGATCATCTATATGCATTGCTACAAGAGCACAGTGGACTAACACTAACAAGGCATATGTTAGTTGATTCTGTACCATATGTGGGTCTTGTTGTGTTTTATATCTTTGAAGTTTGACATGTAAACATGTTTGTCTCATGCATGTGTTTGTGCTTTATAGCTTTTATATGATTGTATTATCATCTTTATCACTCTGACAACTTCATAATTTTCTCCCTTTTCCTATTTTACTTTTAGATAAGGCAATTGTATTTTAACACTTCAAGATAGATTAAATTAAATGAAGTCTTAATTTGCTAATCCTTTTTTTAGTTTTTATTTTTTGTTCCCCCTTCCCTACAATTTTGACAGGACTATTGTTGCTAATCTCTAATAAGAAAGTTCAATGTTTAACGATTCATAACTATCTTGGTATTTGGTGTTGATAAAGATAGCCTAATTCTATATAAGGGTGTATGATATTGATAGGTTCCCATTATCAACTCACACGCAAGCATCTAGAATATGATCTAATAACCAAAAACTAGTATATGCTATTTAAGTATTACAACAACCAATTGCAAAAATAAACTCTTATACAATAAATAACTAGATTTTTTTTCTATCCTAGCACATAAAACATCCAAACTCAAACAGACACTTTTACCCAAACACGAAGACAGTTCATAAGAGTCACAAATAAACACAAATCAAGAATAACAACAAAACAGAGACACACTTAAACTTTCGTTTTACCAATAAAGTATAACAAATTAGTCCCACTTTTAATGACAAAGAAGAAAAATTTTCCATAGTTATATTAAAAAATAGGTAGATTTATGACTATTCTAGTTTGGCAAATCAAAACCAACAATGCTTCCAACACCACCAAAACAACTAAGAATATGGTGTTGATTTACTTGGAGTTATGCATTTAGAGATGATCTTAGGCGTAATGCCACATTTGCCATCAACATTTGAAGAACACGAATAAAAAGCTTGAGATGATAGAGGATTGATAATGTGTCACTCAACCAAGGTTGACTCTCTTTGACGAAGCTGTTGTTCTCTAACAACGCCGATAAAGCAATCATCATTGCTACTTATATTAGAAACACAGCACAATGTCGATGGGAGATTAAGTTTCGAAAGGGTTGCCTTGCAAAATCAATGACAATCGATTATAATTTTTTTTTCATTTTATTGGGGCAAATGTGTCATCTAACTAGCCTATTTTACATTTATACACTAATTTTATGTAACCAAACATTAATAAGGACCCATTTAGTATGTTATATTGGATAAAACCTGAAAAGATAAGGTTTGATAAAATTTTAAAACTATGTAGCATTTGGGGTAATATTGTATAAAATAATTTATCTTATAAGATAATATTATTATTTATTTGGTGATGTACTATATACTAGGTATGATAAAAATTAATTCTTTTGATAAAAATATCTTTTACTTAACAAATATATTATATTTATTTAAAGTTATTATGTTATGTAATTTTTAAAGAGAGGGAGTATGGGTGAGTAGGGTTATATATAATACATAATGACCTAGGCGACTCGATCTGCCCAACCAACCAAAAAACAATTTAGGCAAGTTGGGTTGAGTTAACCTTATTAGCAACTTTTAATTAACTTAGGTTGATCTTATTAAATTTTTTTTAAAAAATATTTATTTTATAAGAACTTATATAAAAATTTTATTTTGTTGGGACAACATGCAATTTTATAAGGATTTACATAAATTTTTTATTTTTTAGGAGTCAATTTATAATTTTTACCAAATGTTAAGAAAAAAAGTGGTTTGACTAACTTAGAAAACTAAACCAAATTGTCAGGTTCGATACTAAACTAGTTTTGGTGTGACCAATCTCAATCTTATTAATTTTTTTTAGATTACTTTATAAGGATTTAAATGAAAATTTTATTTTTAAAGGTCTAACTACCCTAATTCCGATCAATACTAATTGAATTGGGTTAGGTTTAATCATTTAGGCCTAGAAGAAAAAGTTTGGTGCAAAATTGGTCAGATAATAGGTTATAATAATACCTAGCCCATGATCATCTTTATTGAGCTAGGGCAAAATATGATGGCCAATAAACATTTTTATGGTTAAAGATTAAAATAAAAAAGTATTAATAAAACCTTATACATCAAAACTTAATTAAACTGAACTTCGCTCTTAAAGACTTGATTAAGTTATAATCAATTTGATGTATAAAAGAGATTTGATGTATAAACTTATATAATATATTATTTGTATCTAACAAGTAATAAACTCATAATGTATTATATTAAATTATATTATTAAATCTTATATAATGTATCAAATAGACCCTAAGTAAAAATATTAAATTTTTTTCATATGTCATTACAATTATTACCAAAGTAATTCCATTACTCTCAGTTTTTTTTTTGCACAATTACATCAGTCCCAATTTCATAGATCAAACGAGCCCTAATGGTGCCTTTTATCCTAATAGTTGAAACAGGGCCAAAACAGGCCCAGCGAAGGGGGGTTCTCGGCCCAGATTGCGTGGGATGATCTGATGTATTTATTTCCAATTCCTCGAAAGCATTCGGCTTCACACAAGCTTCACTTTCAGCCTCGTGTGAACGTTCAACGCTGGGACCACCTTTCAAAAGAGTGGGGTCCACGTTTTCTTCGCTTATAGCCTCCGAACCAATTTTCGATCCCTCCAGCGTAAACATTGGCGGCACTGAGCCAGGGTTTGCACGTTTTGATTCAGATTCATCTCCGCATTCACAAGATCTTCTAGAACTGCAAATCTCGACTTGCTATTATTCTTCCGTGCAACATCATTCTTCCGGTCAGAAGCAAATTGGAATGAACGCTCCTTAATTTCCAAGGCGGCGTTTTCAAACACAGTCCCCAGTCCCCACTTACCGAATAGCAAGCAAAGCATTGAGTTCTCTGTTTCTCTACGTATCAACGACACCTAATAGCAAGCGAAATCATCCGAACTCATAACCCTAAGACCATGAAGACGCTTCAGCCCTGCACTAAATCAGCTGCTGTTGCAAACAAGAAGAGGTAATTGTTTGGAACGATGTTATAATTGTACGTGGTATAGGTGGACACGAATGTATTCGCGCGAATGATACTTTGTTTTGATTGTACTGTTCTCTTTTGTTGGTGCTTGTTTTATATCGACTGTTTCTTATAGTGGAGTGTCATTCAGCGTGCACTGTGTGGTAGCGGGGTGATGCTGATTTGTTTGTATATTACACTTGTAACTAAGAAATACTGTTCTGGTCTAATTAAATTAGCTCTTGGTGTGGTAGGAATTAGAATATTTTAGATTTGTTTTTTGGGAGCAAGATAATGGAATTCTAATTCCACAGGGGTACCATGGACCCTTTAATTCTTTGATATGCTGATCTAAAACTCTTATTTGCTGTTGCAGACTTGTAGCTACTGCTGTTGCTTGGTTTCTGATATAATAATTCTTCTCTAGTCAATTAATTGCCCTTCATTCGTTTGCTTAGGCTTGGCTGCCAACTTCTGTGACCTTTTTTAAGTAAATGAATGTTATATTTGCCCTTTTGTTTCATCAAAAATTAAAAGTATGCATTATTGTACCTTGTTTTCAGGAAAAGAAAAGAAGGTAGAAGTGACAACAAAAGGAAGGATACTGATATTGAAAAACATCTTAGCAAGCTGAACAATGTGTATGATGATGTAGAACAAGGTTTGATGCAAGTTATACTTTATGTTCCTTCCATATATCGTAAATTTTACATATTTACTGGAAAAAAAATTTCAAAATTTGTAGCAAACAGTTATTTTCTTAGTTTTCTTATCATTCATTTGCTGTTCTGGAAGGCTCCTCGGGTTTATGATTATATGTTTTTGTAATTTCCTTTGTTACATATGGATCTTTACTAAATGCTGCATTTTAATTATTGGTTGGAAGTCCATGTGAAATTGATGGAGACTGGGATTGAAGAGCGAATAAGAGAGTGGAGTTTTTATTAGAGATATAAGTCTGAGGATCTTAAACACATAAACACATATTACTTCAATAAAGTGGTTTACATGAATTGACATGCAACAGATTATTCTTCCACTAATCCCAGGTCTGATATTTATACTAAACATCCTAACTACCAAATACACGATAAAACAGAAATACAGAAGAAACAATTATACTAATTGCTAAAAATAAGGAGATCATGCACTTGTTGTCAATAACTTCCCCAATGGTTATGTTAGACTTGGTCAGCCACTTCTTCGTTAACTTCCACTCTTCCCCCACGAATCTTCCTTCTTGAGTATGTGCAGAGTGGAGGTCTATCAGAAATTCATTAATTACTCCTTGATTTTATTAGTTTAATCAGTGGTTCCTGACTGTATGCTTGGCCACTTCCATATGTTCATATTTTAACTTTCTTGTAGGATCTGATGATGAGTCTCCTAGGAGCAAAGGTGTAGAAAGTATGTGGGAAGCTCCCGAGGTTAATGATTCTGGACTTAGTGAAGGTTCTGAAACTGATGGGGATGTTGACTCGTCTCTTTCTGATGAAGAGGATATAAAGATCAATGGTAGATCAACTTCTGAGGATTTGGTGCATTTGAGGTCTGTTAACATTAAATTTCTCCTTTTGTTTTATATTGTTTTCTTCAAATCCATCCCATTTGAAATTACAATGCATTTGATGTCTATAGTAGGAGAGATATGAGAAAACAAGTTTTCAACTGTTATTATTGATTTGATTCTTGTTTAAAGTTTCTCCTCGTGAAATTGAATTCTTTATGTTTTCTACAGTTGCATTATTTTTTATCTATTTGATGTGATTTCAATTTAAAAATGGTAACAAATATTGAGTAGAATTACGATGATGTGTTGTCATGGGGTTCTCAGTTTTACTAATCATTAAGTGATGAGACTCTTAGCAGCGTGTGAATAGATTCTTTGGCAAAGCTTTTGATCTCAAATATCAAGATACCCTATACAAATTATTTATTTTTAAACATTTTTTTTTGTATTGTTTGATTTGTAAATGTTTATAACTCTTTGGGATTCAGTACTTCACTACATACTCGGGGCAAGGGACAGTTTATAATTTGAAAAAAAAAAAACACAAAAGGACAGTAAAGGAAAGGATAATACCTGATTGCTATTCTTCTGAATCACAATAAAGAAGAAGAAATGCAATTTCCAACTTAAAAAGAAAATTGTAGTTTGATTTTTTTGCTTTTTGATGTTTTTGTTTACTATCAGACTCTCACTATTTCAAATATTAATACTTTCTCATGTTTAGTCCAGAGAATTTAATCAAGTAGCATCTATAGAAGGGTTATTTTAGAGCTTGGCTTGGGATGCATTAATGGACCAGAATTCTTGTATGGAAGATTGATTGCACTTTGCTGTTAAGAGTTAGCCAGTTAAATAACTCATTAAGAAAGAGAATAATGATTGCAAGAATGAGGATGTTCATTCCTGAAAAACTAAAAAGAAAAAAGAAAAGCAGAATGGAAAATAACTCACAAAAATGATACTTTCTATAATTTGTTTTTGTGTTGATTCTTTCTGTGAAGGGACAAGTTGGAAGTTTCTTTATTATTTTTGTTATCATCACCATCATCATCATTATCATTATTATTATTTAATTCCCTCAATCCTTCAAATCTGATTAAAATTAAAAGAGATTGGGAAAGAAAATGTAGATAATAATTTATTTTATGTTTTTAGTCATTTCTGTGTTGTTATTATTATTATTGTGACTACAATTGAAATGGGTAATTTTTTTTTATCATTAAATTGTGTGAACAAGATAATGGAAAAAATTGAACAGAAAAAAATTCATTTCCCAAAATAATAATGTAGATTTTTGCATCAATGAAACATTTTTTAATAGTCTTGTTCATGCCAGGTTTGGTAGTAAACTGATGTCCATGTTACATTTTTTCCCAATTTGTGGCATTTGAAATTTTGACTTCTCATGCATTTGTTATATCTTTTACAAGTTGTACTTAGTTACTACCTAGCGTGATTTCAAGTATTGTTATCATTATCATCTCTTGAATGAATGTTTTAGATCTTGCATACTTTGTAATGATTTAAAATTCCATTTTTCCTCCTGCAGCTCCTTTGATTTACATTTGCAACATAATTTATCAAAAGAAGAAATTGACAACCAAAGGAATTGGGAATATAAGTGGGAGGTGCCGGCAATTGGTATGTCAATTTGCAAATGGACAGGAACAGGGGAGAATATTTTAGAGGTATATTTCTGTATGATATTCTCTTGGTATATCTTACTACCTTCACATGGTATGTGGGTGACCTTTTTTTGGAAGCAAAATTTACTACAATTAGTGGCCACAAGTTAGAAAAAGGAATGGTCAGCCGCAGAAATGCTACTGGTTTCTGTTCACTTGTCTTGCTTCTCTATCCCCTTTTGGTATTCTCTTGCCCTCAAATAGTCGATAATGATATCTTTTTCTAGATCTTGATCTTTATTGTGAGATCTTAATCCTATCTTAGAAGTCAATCTCGATCCTAGATAAGGTTGAAATCTACTTGGATTGCATTAGGATCTTGATCCTAATTGTCCGATCCTATGATCTTATGCCCTTCTAATTCTGTGATTCTATCCTAGGAACTGACCTTTTGTGAGGAAAAAAAAAATCAAATATTAAGCCAGTTTTGCAATTGGCTCAATCTCATATTACATTCTTCTTTCCTGTTCTCTCTTTAAGGATCCGGATATTAATACCTGGCGTGGTCTGAAGCCAACTTTGTATGAGCACTGGATGGATGTCTACCAGAGATCTGGAGGCAAGGCTATTAATTCACCTGTACAGAAGATGTTTTTCTCTCTGTGTAAGTTTATATGAATCTTTATGGATCAGTTATCTTGTTAGCATCATTTATTTGCACCTGGTGATAAACATTATAATCCTTCATCTTTGCCGCCAGTTTCTCTAGAATTGTGCATCTTGATTGTTTGCTTCACTGAGGTGTTTTCAAGACATAACCTCTTCCATATTCCATATAACTTTACAAATTCTTTCTGTTCTTTAGAAAGTTTTCTGCATTGGACACACTTTAATTGCTAACTAGTATACATTTTGATGTACACCATAACTTCCTTCTTAATTATAAGACTGCATTATGGGCAACTTAGGAGGCATAGAAGTTTTGGATTTGACATTTGTATCCTATATGAGATATGTCTTGTTTTCATTTCTTATAGCAAGACTTCACTAAGAAAATACTATGCTGCTTTTTATTTTGTCAAATGCCTTGAGGAGTGTGTATTTATGAGTAGCCTTGACTGAAAGTCACTACTTAAAATACTAAGATGATATCTATATGATCTGCCTAGTTGCTTTAATGACTTTCATTAAGTTATGTGGACTTTTTTTTTTGGAGGGGGGTTGTTGTAGGGGATGATCAAAATACCCATACCTTATAGGTGCTTGTAAAATTTGCCCCCATGGGTTTGAGTATGGGTAGTATGATACCCAAAAAATTTAAAGGTCCAGGTCTAGGTAGTATGATTCCTACCCTGCGCCAGAACTTGAAGTTATGTGGATTTTTTTTTGGGGGGGGGTGTTATAGGTAGTACATACCTAACCACCCCCCCAAAAAAAAAAGCAAAAAAAAGAATTGTAGTGTATATATTTATTTATTTATATTTATGCATTCATTTATATATATTAATCAATATAATATATATTATAAAAAGTAAAAAGAAAACCATCCCAATTGCATCATATGTGTTTTGAATTATATTAATAGTTGTTTGAGACATTTTATTATTTGTTGTGATTTTATGTGAACAGATTTCATGTAAATGAATCTCAACTTGAGAATTAAGTTGAAAATTTTCTGTGTAAATGGGTTCAGGTCTCGGGATTCAAGAACTTGATGGGGATGGGGATGGGGAACTTTTTACTTGCTAAATATGGGTCCAGGGATGGAGACCGTAGTATCCTACCCATACCCTTCTCATGATCGTCCTTGATGATCTATATGCATTGGATTGCACATAAGAGAATTATAATTTTCATTTTTTCTAAAATTATCTTATGGGTAATGACTTCATGTTGTTGACATGGTTCCAGGCAGCAGCTATATGGATATACTTCACTGTAACAAAAGACCATTCTATCACAAAGGCCTAGAAGACACGACCATCATGGATGCATACATAATGCATTCAGTAAGCATTTTGCCCTGTTGTTTTATATAAAATTTTGCAGCTTGTTTCCATCAATGACATAGTGACCATTGTCTATATGCACAGCTCAATCATGTCTTCAGAACTAGAGACCTTGTGAAAAAAAATGATGCCAAACTTGCCAAGCTTGGGGAGAGTGCTGATGGTGATAAATTTCGAGATCAAGGTTTTACTCGTCCAAAGGTGAGGACCCTTGATGTCTTCTAATTGCCATTTTTCTGATAATAATTTCACTTGGGCTTCCTTAATCACTGTTGTCTAATTTGATCAGACATTGTACTTGAGGTCTGTACTCCTATAATTTTTTTCTGCCTTTGTTTATTTGGAGAACCATTGTGCTTCCCCTTTTTATATATTGAAATTCAATTGATAGATTTGGTATTCCTTTTAGACATACTTGTGCAATACCGTGTTGTTCATTATTTCATGACATTTTTTGGGCTTTGGTTATACCTTTATGGTTGTTAGCTTGGTGATTCTTATTTTGTTTTGATGGCTGGTTGGAGTGACATATTTGGAATGTGATTTGTTGTTTTAATTGTCTGGAGAAGGGATTGAAGTTTCTGGTACGTCATTTGAAGTCTATGACTAATGAAATCATTGTTACAGCTCTATTGCTGTGTGGTTACATTGTTCGTCTTCTGTGGGGTGGAGCAAGCTTTTATCTAAACATTGCTAAGCATACTTAACAGATCATCTCAACGTTAGTTTGTAATCTTTGCACATGTAGTAATATCTTTTTTCATTTTATGCTCCAGGTTTTAATTTTATTGCCATTTGCAAGCGTTGTGTACCGAGTTGTTAAGAGGCTTATACAACTTACACCTGCATCTTGCAAGGTACTTTAGCTATTTAATATATATATATATATATTTTTTACTCACAGTGGATTTTTTGACCATGGTTCTAAACACTAATAATATATCATTGCATGTTCTGGACTCTGGAGTCTTGCCTCAACTCTTAAGCTGTGGCATCTGAATTGAGATTTTTGCATAAGATGGTTGGAAATGGCTAATGAAATGCTGATTAGATTTTTGCTTCAATCCTTATGCTCCTACCTAGTTGTAATTTTTTCTTTTTTCTGATTTTATTTCTTCTTTTAAAACCAGAATTTTCAACTAGAGTTCCCTGTGAATTTTCTTTGGGTGAGGGATGTTTTCTAGGCTTTTTTGTGTTTCTAGTGATGGTTTATTTAAGGGAGTTCTCTTATCGAATATGCAGAAGGATTGGAGAGGTCAATTGAGCTGATCTTGTAATACAAAAGAGCTCCCTGATCCCTTTGTTTGTCTACCCAAGAAATTACTTCAAAGAATCCATGTGCTGAGTGCCAAAGAGAGACCATAAACTAAAATTAAAGGATGAAATGACATACTGATGAGTCATACCTTACTGAGATGTTTTCAATAGGCTAAAGTTTGTAATTACATTTATCAGCAGTATGTGTAAGTCAAAAGAAGCAGATATTATATGATTTTCAAGTTTCACTCTCTTGTATGGGGTTTTGTTAAGACTGAACTTCCTTTGGGATGGAAAGGATGTGTCTTACAAAATTTAAGGATAGATGATCTCTCTTCAGGAGTCTCTACTACTGTTTTTATTTTATTTTTCCCTCTGTCTCTCTCTGCGTATTGTGTTTTGAAATTAATGATTCTGATCAAGTCTAGCCTGAGATTAAAATTGATTTTTTCCTTATATTCTAAAATGTAAAATTCCTTACTTCCTTTAGAAAGATTATTATGTGAAAGTGAGGAACCGATTAACTACTTTGGATGTGGAGTTTCTTACCAATAAGAGACAATACGGAGGTCCTGCCAGGATACATTGTGTACATGCAGAAGGGGACTTGTAATTTATTTGTTTAAAATTTGCTATAATATTGTGTTGGAAAATATCAGTGAAATGTTTTGCTACGTTTTGTGTTTTCTTAGTTATTTTGTTTACTTTTGAATGTTCTGGCCACCCTATTTGGGTGTACTTCTGTCCTCAAATTTGTCATTGTAGTTTGTTTTATATATATATATATATATATTCAATGATATGGATTTGTCATTGTAGGTGATAAAAGCTTCCTAATTCATTCAATCACATCCTTTATTTTAATGCACATCCAATTTCATGGATTGTGCGATTTTAAACCCAACTATAGATGTCTAGGTTGATTATTTAACTTTGTAGACTGGGTTATGTCAAGAATGTTTGCTTGTATATATATCTTTCTGCTCAAGCTTGTAATTGTTGTTGCCATTGTTTCTTATTGATAATGTCCATCATTTAGTCAGTTTAATGGTTTGTTTTTTAAAAAATATAATTCAATGTGTGTATTTTACTTTTACTTTGGGTCAGAAGATAAATAATTTTCTGGTGGTCATTTTAATAATTTTCTGTTGGTTTTCTCAGATCAATGTTGAGCATATGGACCGTTTTTCCACTAAATTTGGGAGTGAAGAAGATAAAGGGAATGATGAGATGGTTGAAAATGGCCAAGAATCTGAAAATGCAAAACTCCAGAAGTCATATAAAGGTTCTGACTTTCAAGTACTTTTTGGTGGCAATAATGAGGATGACTTCATGATTGGCATCAAGTTTACAAGGTAGATTACATTTCTAAATGCTAATTAGCATCATTTATTCTAAATGCTTTTCTGGGACATGTGGAGGCTTTAGTGGAAACTTTAGTAAGTTCATCATCAGCATTTGTTGTTAGACTCTTTACAAGAGGATAGTCATGAATAATTTTGATTGCAAGGTTAAAATAATCTTAGATTTTTTTTTTAAAATGGTAAATCCAGTGAATTAATAGCTTATTTATTAGAAGTATCTTGGATATAAATGAATGAGATCCAAAAATGCTGTCTTGGAGTGCCTGTCTCTCATCCAAAGTTGAATTCTTTAGTTCTCTTTCATAGCTTCTGTCTTATTGTAACATAAAGCAATATGAAATAATTTTCTCATGGCTAAGATATATTCTATTTCTTTTTTGCAGGAAGACAATCAAGTTGTTTAGTGATTTCCATACCTCAGACATCATTGTTGCTTCACCACTGTGCTTGGTTAATGTAGGAAGTTTCCTTTTATAATTTAATGTTCGTTCGATATTACTTATGTTTGATTCTGATGTCGTTCATAGTCCTGTTTATATTATTACATTTGGTGTCATGTGATTGGTCTGTATAGGTCCGAGGTCCCCTTTATATTTGTGTTGGACATCTTTTCTTTTCTTTTTTTCCTTTGTTTTGGGTGGTGGTTGGGGGGAAGATAAAAGGAGAATCTTTAATAGAAAAGAAGAGCAGAGATGTACAAAGGCATAGGACAAGACATTCTCTTAAAGGAAACAATATATATATATATATATATAGAGAGAGAGAGAGAGAGAGAGAAGGTGGATAGAGTTGGTAATTATTTGCCAAGAGTATTGAAACCTGATTCTGCAATTCATATTATGCTGCCAAATTTTGCACTAAAATTTGCTCATCGCTGCTTGCAGTGCCATTTTTTCTTGTAGCATTCTTTTCCTCTGATGATAGCCTGATACCTTTGCCAATGGCTCCAGCAACACTTGAGGGGGGGCAGCCTGAGAGTAAGAGTATTGGGGATGTCATTTTGCCACTTTTAGTTTAAAATGATACTGTCTTTAAATATCCTGTAGCAAGAGAAGGTGATGCTATTGGGAATAATGTCATAGCCAAAAATAGTCATGGTAAGAATGTGGAACCAAATGCCTTCCTCCAGTCAATGGGGCTGAAGCTGGTTTCTGTTGATGGGGCGCGGATGTCTGCGGACGAGAATCCTAAGAGCTATGTGCGCTAAAAGCAACTGTTAAAGAAAGAACTTCAAAATTTGGTAACTTAAGTGGATTGTGAGGGAAGGAAAGGAAATCAAGTGGAGGATTTGTTTTGATGAACATCATCAGTTGGAACGTGTGTGGGTTAAGGAGTTAAAGGGAGCAGGTTCTTTCAAAGTTCCAACCTGATGTTGTTTTACTTTAGGAGACTTAGTTGGAAAGGGTAGATGGTCTTTTGGTTAGAGGCATTTGTGAAAGTACATTTAAGGATTGAGTGTGTCTTCTGTCTATAGGAACTTTGGGTGGGATGGTGGTGGGGTAGGATATTAGAGTGGTCACTAAGGATGACTCGTTGCATGGGATTTATTTGAGTCTATGCTTTTAGACTTGAAAGGGAAGGATTGGTGTTGGATATCTTCTGTTCATGGACCTGTTAGGCCTATTCTATGTAGGTTTCTTTTGGTTGAGTTCAGTTTTTCGTTTGTTTTTTGTGTTCCTTGTTGATGTGTGGGTGGTGATTTTATTGCTGTCAGGTTTTCTAATGAGAAGCTTAGGGTGGGTGGATTACATCTACTACGAGAGGTTTCAATGCCTTTATAAGTGATTGTGATCTTAGAGATCTTCCTTTTTCCAAGGCTCAGTTTATATCTGTAGAGGGAGCAATATTTCTTCTCATTTAGATGGACTATTTTTGCTAGTGCGGTGCAAGAAACTTTGACTCATCCAATGTTTGATCATTTTCATATTATCTTGGAATCTGATAAGGTTAAGTGGGGTCTCACTCCTTTCTGCTTGGAGAATATGTGGTTGACAGCTGATATATCACTCTTTTTCTGATTTTGTTAAAGATTTCAAACCTAAGGTTTGGAATAGGTAAATGTTTAGAGATAGAAGAGTTTGATATGCTAAAAAATTAGAAGCTGAGGATTTCATTTTAGTAGAATAGAGGGATAGAAAGAAAATTTTGAGATTAGAGCTTGATGAGATTTTGGTTAGGGAGGAGATAACTTGGAGGCAAAAATCAAGGTTAAATTGGGCCAAGGATGGGGATGCAAATTCAAGGTTTTCCATACAATGGCTACAGGACAAAGGAGGAAGAGTTTTATTAAGGAATTAGAGTTTGAAGATGGTATTGAAGTTAGACATATAGGTGTTATTACTGGGGATATCATGGTGTTTTATTCTAATCTCTTATTTAATGATAACTGCCAGAGACCTTTTGTGGAAGGTTTGGATTGGAATCCTATTACACATGAGAAAGCAGTTAGATTGGAGTGGCCTTTTGATGAAATAAGGAGAGCTGTTGGGATTTGGATAATGAGAAATCTCCTAGTCCGGATGCTTTTTCTGTTGCTTTTTTCCAAAGCTGTTGGGGTTTTATTAAATTTGAGTAGTTCTATCAAAATGATAGGATTTGAATAAGCCTGAATTCTACTTTTATCACTCTTGTACCAAAAAAAGATAGATCTATACGGGTAAAAGATTATAGATCTATAAGTTTGGTGATTAATGTTTACAAAATCATCAACAAAATCCTCTCTTGTGGGCTTAGTGAAGTTTTGTCTTATACTATCTTAGCTAACCAAAGTGCTTTTATCCTAGGTAGGCAAATTCTAAAAGCATCTTTGATAGCAAATGTGGTGATTGATGATATTAAAGTAAAAGAAGTGGGTTGGTGTTTAAATTGGATTTTGATAAAGCTTATGATCATGTTAGTTGGAGTTCTCTTGACAAAGTTCTCAATAGGAAGGTTTCGGGGAGAGGTGGAGAGGCTGGATATTTGGTTTCTTGTCCACAGCAACCTTTGTGGTGATTGTCAATAGTGAGCCTATGTCTTGGTTTCAAGGGCGGTGAGGTATTAGGCAACGGGATCCTTAATTTCCTTTTCTTTTCACTCTAATGGTTGATGTGCTTAGCAGAATGCTTTCTAGGGCTGTTGATAGAGTTCTTATAAAGGGGTTACAAGTTGGCTTTGATGAGGTTGTCATTTCTCACCTTCAGTTTGCGGATGATACTGTTTTCTTTCTAGAGAAGGGCAGGATTAGTTTTGAGAATGTCCTTTTCATATCAGTCTTTTTAATGTTGTTTTTGGGTCAAGTGTTAATTTGTTAAAGAGTGGTGCGGTGGGGTTGAATGTGGATAGTCAAATTCTTTCTTCTATGGCTTCTTTTGCAGGTTTTCAAGTTCATATTGGCCTCTCACTTATCTGGGTGTATCCTAAGTTGTCTTCTTTTGGGAGTCAGTTGTTCAAAAACTCTCTCGATGCTTAGACAATTGGAAGGGGTCTCTCTTCTTCTTAGGTCAATGCAGTACACTTATTTGGTCCTGTCTTTCCAGTATTCACTTATATTATTTGTCCCTTCTTAAAATTCCAGTGGGTCTTACCCAAAGATTAGAGAAAATTATGAGGGATTTCCTTTGGTCAGATGTGGGTGAGTTAAGGAGAGATCATCTTGTTAGTTGGGGGGAGTGTTTGCAGGAAGGAAGGGGGACTAGGTCTAATTTGGTTTACAAAACTATTGCTGTGACTGGTAAATGGTTATGTCAGTTCCCACGAGATGTCTTCTCTTTGATTCTAGTTTATTTGGAGTAAGTATGTTTTGAATCATGAGGGGTGGGATGCTAACTTAGTCCATTCAGCTGCTTGTACTAGTCCTTGGAAATTCACTTGTCAAGAGTACAGCTCTTTGAGATCTGGTGTCCTTCAAAGTGGGTGATTGTCAAATTAGATTTAGGGAGGATCTTCAGGAGGACATGTTATTTTTTGTCAAGCTTCTCTAAATTTGTATTATATTTCCCCATTGCATAATTCTCCTATTTAGTGTTTTTGGTCTTCTTAGGTGGATGTTTTCTCTTGGAATATTTATTTTGCTGCAAATCCCTTTGATAGAGAAATTGTTGAACGTGAGGCTCTTTTACTTGTTCTAGAGCCCCTTTGTCTTTCTTCCTCTTTAGATAGGAGAGTTTTGACTATAGATTTGTCAGCTGTTTTCTCTTGCAAGTCCTATTTTGAATTCTTCACTCTTCACCCGACATGGCACTGTTTCAACTAAAGAATTTCACTTGGAAATAACTCCTCTAAAAGTGAAATCTTTTGTGTGAACAGCAATACTCAACAGAATTAATACTGGTGACATGCTGCAAAATTGAAGGTCAAATGGGGCTCTTTCTCCCAATATCGATTTTATGTGTAGGGCTAATTCAGAAACAACTACATACTTATTTCGTATATTGTAGTATGGCTACTTTGCTTTGGAATAAGTTGTTTGGAATCTTTGGCCAGATTTGGGTTTGCCTAGAAAATTTGAGTCAATTTTTATTGTTCAGAGTAATCATTTGGGAAGAAATAAAGATGGCACAGTTTTGTGGCAATGTGCAGTTTTTGCCATGATTTGGTGTATTTGGTTGGAAAGGAATGCTCAAATTTTTCATAGTGCTTCAGCGACCCTAAATGATCTATGGGAAAGGGTTGTTTCTCTTGCTTCCCTTTGTTGTTCTGTTCATGGTTGCTTTAAAGGAGTTTCTTTGACTGATATGAATAGGGGTTGGGTGGCATTGTTATTTTCTTAAATTCATGTTCTTTCTTTCCTTTTTTCTATCTCCTTTTTTGGGTATTTTCTTTTAGGATGATGTTTTATCCTCCTTTCTTGTAATTCTCTTCTTTTTCTATGAGTAAAATACATGGGCCTCCTTTGAGTTTTGCTGAAATTATGCGGAGTTCCTTTTTATTTTCAAAACATATACAAACTTCTCTAAATTTTGCTAAAACTACACTAATCTCCTTTGTATTTTCAAAACTTCTCTCAAAAGGAGTAAATTACACAAATGTTCTCTGAGTTTTGCTGAAACTACACAGACTTTCCCTCTATTTTCAAGGGAGAGTTGTGTAATTTTAAAAAAACATAGGTGAGGTTTGTGTAATTTTAGCAAAACTCAGGAAATTTGTATTGGTTTTGAAAATAGAGAAGAGGTCTGTGTAGTTTAAGCAAAATTTAGGAAGGTTTGTGTAAATTTTGAAAATAGAAGAGAGGTTCGTGTAATTTCAGCAAAATTCAAGGAAGGTAGGTGTATTTTATTTTTTATTTTTATAATAAAGCTTCTTTTTCTATCCAAAAACAAATAAACAAGGCTTCAGCAACACTTCTGAAACCAACAAATCAAAATGTTTGTAACCTGGTAAGGTGATGGTGCATCAATAGCATGGTTAGGAAAGAAAAAAATTAAGATAAACATACAGTGATGGATGTGACAGCATGAAATAAGTCTCCAAGTGAGTTTGTTTGCCCTGAGTAGGTCTGCGGCATTTCATTTGTAGTTTAATGGTTTTTTGACTTTTTGGGGGAGCAATTGTAGTCAGTTTGAGCCCTTTCTGTCCTTCAAGTTTATCGTTAGAGATACTAATCCTTTTAGGATGGGTAGGGAGTCTTGCTGTTAGGGCAAGAAAAATCTAGAGTATACATTTACGTACTAGTAACATGGAATTAGATTCATCATTGGCTGAGTAGTCTATTTGAAGGTTTTTAAGTTTTTGACTGGGCAAAAGACCTAGGTATTTCCTATATGCAACATGGATTATCTAATAAACACAGATTATGTTGTTTCTCTGCTAAGAAAGCCTGAAGCATCTGCAACTGTCAGTTGGCGTTTGTTATAGTCCTGTAATCTTTGATAGTTGATTTTAAACAGATTGGTTATGTTGTCTTCTGAAAAACCATAATCCATTATGCTGCCATCTCTACTCTATTCTTCTATATCACAGCTATTACTTAGCAGTAAAAGTATAACTTGTCCTTGTTGCATATCTCATATGTATTAAATTTGATGAATGAGTGTTTGAGATGTAATAAAACTATTGTGAATCTTCACTTACGCTTTTTAGTTGAAGTAGACCTTGACATGGAATCAATGTCTATATGATCAAGTGGTTTCAGTCCTTGCCGCCTTCTATTTATCTTAATTTAGTGTCAGCACAAGGAAAGATAGGCCCGTGCTTTATCTACATTTCAAGCCTAAAGAGCTTTTTGTAACAGGGCATGTTAAAGATAATAATGTAACTATTCATTGACCTTCATTAAACAGCTTAAGCTTTGAGCTGATATGTTCCTTAAACAGAGAGTTTAGATTTTTACATATTTCTTGTATATTTTGTTACTTTCTATGCATTGGAACTCTTTTTTTGATAAATAATATTTTGATGGAATATATAGCTTATATATGCTAACGACTCCAGACTGTTCTAAATGCTAGAAAATTGACGAGGCTGGGAGTAATAAGGAAAAAGACGTTGATTATCTTTCATCCATAGAGGTAAACTGCTGCTGTTTTCAAAGTTGTGTCTTGATAATTCTGACTGCATGTGTTGGCCACCTTTTATGGACAAAATATGGTATAAAGTTGACAAAGTAAATTAATTATGAGCAGGTTCTGATTGTTGATCATGCAGATGTAATAGCAATGCAGGTATGTTAACGGTGTTACTTTAGATGGTTATAACATTTTGAAGGTTCATGATCTGAGCCCAGTAATGAAAATTTTCTATCATATATTGAAAAAAAAAATGGCAGGATTGGTCTCATGTGCATACAGTTATTGAACACTTGAACTGCCTACCATCTAAGCAGCCTGGAACAGATGTTATGCGGATAAGACCATGGTGCGATATATACTAGCTTTCTTGTGCGATTTGCTTCTATCTTTGTTTTTTATATTTCTTTTTAGAATAAATTATACAAACTTTTCTAATTTTTGCTAAAATTACACAAACATCTTTATTTTCATAATATACACTTTATTTCAATTTTCAATTTTTTGACTAAAATACCCTCCATAAAAAATGTGTGTTTAAAAAAAAATATGTACTTAACAGAGGATATTTTACTTCAAAAAATTTAAAATTGAAATAAAATATAGTGTAATTTTTTGTATCAAGGGAGACTTGTGTATATTTTGAAAATAGAAGGAAGGTACATGTAATTTTAACAAAATTTAGGGAGATCTCTGTAATTGACTCTTCTTTTTATTCTAGACATGAAAAATGCTATTTTTACTGGAATATGGAGGTCAGCTTATGCATCTACAATGATTGTTTATATTGTATATTGGATAGCAACCATAACTGATATAGTACACCTTTTTCATCCTGCATGTTGCATCACCACTCTTTAGCAGTGTCTTTAAATTTTAGGTTTTTGTTTTTATTTGATTTGTCTTTTATTTTTAATGTACTTTATTCTGACATTTATTTTTGTCTTTAAAAAAAAAGAATATAGTTCAAAACTGGAGAAGGGGGAGAAAAAATAGAGCTCTTCAATCCCTCAACAAATCTGGCACAGAAAACCCCCTTGAAAAAACGATGAGCACTAACCAACATAGAAGCCATGACAACTATCCTACCCAAAGAATTTTCACTGTCAAAAACTGCTGGCTGAAAATTCTTGCACATTGATCTAACCAAATGCATATGCACCTCAAGCCTGCAAGAAGAGCTAAGCTCCTCAAAACCTTAGCCTCCTTTCTTCCCCCTAAACCCCAAATACAAGTGGAGAATAATCTCTCCAAGAGTGGGAGGACAAATCCACTACTTTCCAAAAACATTAAATAACTTTCCTCACAAATGCCTAGCAATCTGAAAGTGCAGAAAGAGATGATTGCCTTTTTCCAAACTCGTGACACATAATGCAAGCATTTGGAGACAAGGTCTTGAGTGGCCTAAGCACTATCTTTGTGCCTACATTTTTGTTCCTTGTCTCACAGAGAGCCTCCAATAACAAGAAGGCCCACACTCATATTTGCAATTGGCTACATCAAATACCATATAAGAATTGGGATCTTACACCATGATTCTCTTTTACCTCTCAACCCTATGTAGTGAATTTTTCACTGCTTTCTTCATCTTAATATTTTGCTTATCACTTGTTCCGATGTCATTCTTGCTTTGTCAATTATAGAACCTTTATCATTGGGAGATAAAAGAGAATCATACTGATAATCCAAAATGACATAAACATAACTGTATCACAGCATAATTCTATCTAGATAATCATAGTTCTTCACATCAATAAGACTTGTATCTTTAAAGACAGAACCTTTATCTCTGGTGGATATTCTATTCTTATTAAAAACAGAAAGACATGTATGCATGCAGTCATGTAGGCACATTTAGGTTAGTGAAATAATTAAATTGACTTAAACCTACAAGCTTGGAGATCAGGATTAGTTTCCAAGCTTCATGCTACAATTATGCAGTAAATATGCCACTGTCAATCAAATGAATTAATGACCATAATTTAGTAAAATTAATGTCAACTTTCTGTTTTAAGCTGAAGAGGTGTATGTCAAAGAGATGTAGGACATGACAATGTGAATTTAGTCTCTGTTCTTAAATATGCTATTAGTGTGCTCTGTATAATTCCAGTTCCATTCTGATATCTTTGAAGAGACTGCCCTGCTTTTTGTATATGATGCATTATTTCTTTGTCGCATGAACTGCTTGTTATATTTATACTTGCTTAGAAGCAGGTGTCAAAGATATTATATGCATTTTTTTCCTTAGAATTTTGAAATAATTAAAACTCTGTTTCTTGTCTAGGTATCTTGATGATTATGCTAAGTTTTACAGGCAAACAATCTTTCTGGGTTTTTATTCAAATCAAGGTTATGGATGTTCTTTCTTCTAGCCTAGACCTTTCAGAATAATTTTGCATTATTTTTTGTCTTTATGCTCTTTAGAGAAATCCAGATGCTATACGTTGAACATAGGCCTTTTTATTCTTCTTTCTTTTACTCTTTGGTAAATGAAGATGTTAGTTTGCTAGAAAATTTTGGTACATATAATGAGTTATCCAGTCCTTGCTAGAATTTTGTAGCCATTTGTTTTCTCGTTAACATTCAGCATGAACTTTTTTTAAAAATGTATAGAGCATTGTTGAACTTCCTTTAATTTCTATATTTCATCCCTCTTCTGAAGGATTGTGTTGGTTAACTACTGGATTATTTCATCTACTTGTTTGCTTTTGCTGAGTTATAACTGGACTTTGCTGATTTTAAGTGTTTTTTGATTTGCCTCATAGAAACACATCCAGGTGTATTATAACCTCTGTGGTTTCTTGTTGCAGATATAAATGGTTCATTCAACCACCAGTGTTCTAATTACCAAGGGAAGGTAGGTTTTATAAGTGGTTGCACTTTCTATGCTTTTTTATGGGTCAAAACTCTAAGATTTCTCACTGTCAAAATCTTAACGTAATATTTTGTGCACTTGTTCTCTTAGGTTTTGTTTCATATAAAATTTAATGCAAGCCTGTATTGATATGCCTTGCAGTATAAAACTGCAATGAAGACCTTTTTGCCCCCAAAAAAAAAAATCTGCTGCTTATGCAATAGCACAGAAGAAAATAATAATGTAGATATTTTTTAAATCTTATGATCCTCAATGTTATTGATATTTGCAGGTGAAACTGGTCTCTGAATACAAAGGTGTTCTGCACAAAGTGTTACCCCAAATACGCCAGGTTTGTTTTTTGATATGCTGGACACTTGAATAAATTTTCTGTATTCAGACAATTCAATATAGGTCTAGTTGATGCATAGTGGTTCTTTTGGGAAAGAAATCAACTTGCTCTAGATGCATCCTTTTAAGTTTTGATGTAATTGGCAAAATTGCTTCATTTTAACTTTATGGTACTTTATAAAGCTGCTTTTTTTTTTTTTAACCTTGTTCTGTTTTGAGATTTTATTTGTATTTTCTGGTTTGGTGATTTCTTGTCCGCTAATCTTTTGTAGTTTCTTCTCTTTCTAATACAATGTCTTCTTTTATTTTAGAAAAAAGAATGTAAGATGGTGTTCATATTTGTATTATTAATTGACATTACATTCAGCATAAGACTCATTAATTATCTTCCATGTCATATAGTTTATAAATAGATTATCTACTTATAAGTGGAAAAAATATCATTCTTTCAGTCTGAAATGCAGTAGGTAAGGAATGATCATATTGTATATTTTGATATTAGATATGATATCATTCCACTTATAAGTATATAAGTTATTGTGAATCTGTTAGTGTGTATCTAAAGTCTAATTTCTTTGTGGAATTGGGAAAAAAAAAATAGAAGATTTGAGTGATATGTTGAGGGTGTTGGATTTTACATGGTCACTTATTGTGTTCTCGCTTTTCACCAAGTATCTATAACTATGCTGTCCATTTGCTATTTCTTTCCTTTATTTTGTTTATTGGGAAAGATGAGCCTTTCCTCCAATTAATTTCTCAACCAATATGCTGATAAATCTCGGAGAACTTGAAATGTGTCCCCAAGTCAAATATTTTGTTTGTCATTCTTATCCTTGCAGATAGTGTTGTACTTATCAAAATAGAAGTGGCGAGATAGATTATCTTTTTGCTTGTATTATTGTTTTTATTTATGAACTGTTTGTTGTTTGCCCATGATAGCCTTTTACATCATTTAAATTATGAAGTAGAGTTTTATGACTAGTGACATTGTTCCAATCAGCCATGCATCAATCTTAAGTCATTAAAATCACACCTTCTTTGTTATGGTGATTAGAAGAGCTTGTGGATTAAGGATGTCATGGTTAACTAATTAGAAGCAGAGTAAGGATATAATGATTAAATACCATTGTTTACATTTGCTGTGGTTTCTCCTACTATCCCTGCTGGTTGGACTTGAGCAGTTATATGAAGGTTAACCATGAACTGTTGAAATTGACTTTGATAAACTAACTTCCGTGCAGTTATGAAACGAAAATTTGATTATTCATGCTTGTCATAATTAGGATTTTTATATTAAGAAGATATTTGAAAACTATTTTTCCTTAATTATTGAGGTTGGATGATTCATTTTTCTGTTACATGCTTCTATTCAGGTGAATATGTTTCAGATTTATCTCTGTAGACTTGTACCGTGTTTTATTTTGTGCTAATTCTCTCTCTAACTCTTCAACCTTGTAGATTTATGAACGATTTAATGTAAACTCAATGGTAGATGCGGATGCCCGTTTTGATTATTTTGTCAAGAAGGTATATATTTTGCAATTATGGTTTCGGAAATTTTATATTTTGAGTTGTAGTAGTATGAAACAACTTATCTTATATATTCTTTATCCTTTCAGTTAATTTATGGTCATTGCTAACGATACACTTTCTTGAGATTATTACCTCAAGTTAGATGTCAAACAAACAAATAATTAGTAACCTTTAGGACTATAATCATTGATTATATCTAGTCAGCCTGAATGGGGAAGTTACATGTGGAGACTAATGAACTTTGAAAGCATGCAGGATCCTTGTAGCAGTTGCATTATATGTGATATCCATTTGATATCAATAGGGGATCATTCCCCCCTTCTCTCTCTCCCTCTCTTTGTTACATTGGAAGTTGTTGCACTACTTGAATTTATGATCTCTCCCCAAATACCAAGTTCTCTACACAGCCCAACCCCCAGCTCAGCTAAGCCTAGGTTGTGGGACTCTCTCGTTGAAAGATGCCTAATAATATTGTGAAGTATATGTAAATGATGATGCATACTGCTTGCTTAGTCGTGCTATGCATTTGATGACTTCTTACCATAGACATTATATACCAATTAGCAAAAGGATTTCATGTTATATAATATCATTGTAAGGTCAAACTTAACTTTCTAGGAACAGAAAAGCACATAAACTTGTACTCTTAACCGTAGTCATGTGTGATTGTTATATCTGGCATACGAAACTTCTTTCATTGTAGTTTTATTCATAAGGGTATTTTCTAACTCCATGGAGAATAATTGTTTCAGAAAAAATTCTTAGCCTTGTCCTATCTCACTACTGGGCTTAATTTATTTCAATGCCATACTAATCATACCAATTATCCGACTTATTCTATTCCTGTATCATGTGCATATCCCTCTTCATTTAGCTCTCCTAGGTTGATGCTTGTCTCCTCTGGCCAAGGCATGGTTTACTTTGAAATTTTGTCAGTGGAATATTATTATGGTTAATTGTTATAATTATTCTCTGAGGAAGGTGTAAAAAAGGAATTATGTGTTCTTCCTTACAAATTTATGACACTTACTGAATCATAGTGTGATACAACATTAGTTAATATTCTCTTGCAGGTTTTCCCAAGGATCAAAGAATCTGATCAGGTAGCATTTTTTTTTTCTTATGTAGCTTTTTACAATTTTTTCTTATGAGTAAGCTTTAATATGGTTGTGTGATCATTTAATATTTGAATTGTATTGATTTTTTTTTGTGTGGTTTTTAATGAAATTTTCAATGCAGGGAGGAATTATGATATTTATCAGTAGTTATTTTGACTTTATTCGAATACGGAATTTTTTGAAATCACAGAATGCCTCCTTCTGTCTTCTTGGGGAGTAAGTAGTTGTCTCCATCACTGTTCCCTTATGTTCTTAGTTTATTGTTGTCAGAGTTAGTTTTCATGAAGAGTTCTTTAAAAATTTTACTATGTAGCTCTAATGTTCCGTTGTGATTTATGAGATGCGCTCTTTTGTTAATTTAGGTACACAACCCAGAGTGATATTTCCCGTGCACGTCTTTGGTTCTTTGAACGAAAAAGGAAGATTATGCTTTACACTGAGAGATCTCATTTTTACCACCGATATAAGGTTGCTTACACTGCTCTTATATATAGTTTTTTTTTGTTTTATTATATTTTCCTTCTATTTTTTGGGAGTTTGAGGTGCTTTATTTGTTATTAGTTTTTTAAAACAACGCATATATGTTTCTGCCTGCCTGCTGCATGTTTGTCAAGCTATGGCTTGATGAATGCATTATAGCGTATGTTGAAGTTGACCTCATTCTAAATGGGATTTCTATTACACAAATGGATAATTATGGTTTGTTGAATAGATGGATCTACGTTATCAACCATGTTCCATAATAGAAATTTGTGTAAGTTCTGTTTTTTTTTTAATATAAAAGAGGAATTCTTATTGAAGAGAAGGAAAGTAACAAAAACTGGAGGATAGGAGATATTTTCCAAAACAAACAAAAATGAGGAAAAATAAGCCGAGCAGGCTAAAAAGCAATAAAGCTGACCAATCTTTCTGCACATTGGAAATAGAGACTACCTTAAGCAACCATGGGACAAACCTCAAAAGTGAGGCAATAAATAGAACTGTATCCATACAATGTATGGGTAAAAATATGCCATTTAAGATACAGGCCATTCTTCTCCTACCAAATATGCCAACGAATTGCGTAAACTGCACATGGACAAAATTTTGGCTTCCTTGTTCTTAACAAAACCCTGCTTAATGCTTTTAAGAACCCAAGCTATGAATGGTAGGAAAAGTTATTATCCTCCTCTATCCTATTAATATTGTATACAATATTGACAAACTAGGTTTACTTTTGTGGCAGATTCGCGGTGTTCAGAACTTAATCATTTATTCACTCCCAGAGAGAAAGGAGTTTTACCCTGAGGTGAGAAGTCTTTATTAGACACTTTCTCTGGCTGAGCAAAAACATAAATCAAGAATCTTAAATGCTGTTTTCCCCATCCCCCTCTTTCCTGTTGCAGATTGTAAATATGCTTGATGGGTCTGACAACAATGCGTGCACTGTTCTTTTTTCTCGCCTTGACAAGTCCCGGGTAATACTTTACTCTCTTTGATGACCCTTTTGTGGTATGCTACTATCATAGAGTCCTATCAGAACATCTCTGCATTTTAGTGGCATTAATAATTTGGGGTGTCTGCCGCAAGGTAGAGTTGGCCATTGTTTTATATGACATAGTTCTTATTAGTTTATTGAGATCATGATGGTTTTTATGTAAATGAACCTGTTAATTTGATTTCTGTGATTGATTTATACTTGGTGGTAAATAAGATTATTAGGTGTGTTCAAAATCAAACTAAACTAACTAAACCAAACCAAACTAAAAATGATCAAAATTGGAGCAAATAGGTTCAAAAACGGTTTTCAACATATCAAAACTGACATAGTTGGTTCAGTTGTCAATTTTGACTGGCTTGGTTTGGTTTTGACCAAACCAAAGTATTGTTGAATTTTTTTGATTAGGTTGGGATTGATTATTTACTATAAAATTATAGTTTGCAACCTTCTAAAACTATTTTGTATGGTTTTGAACCTTACAAATGTAGAGAAAATACATGTAGACTTAAAAATTTTGAAAATAGGGGGAACCAAAATGCCCATACACAAAAAACCAACTAGGTCCCCTTTTTTTAAAAATCGAAGGTTTTAGTTCAAAAATACAAATTGAATCTTTGAACACCTTTAATGATTATTGACTCAAGAGTGAAGTATTCTTTGAATTAGGCCTAGTGAGGTGGTACTGTGAAATTAGTTGGTACAGTGTGGTCGTGTCTGCAGTGACATCTAGTGATTTTTTTTTTGGCTGAATAGTGGCATTTTGAAGAGTTTGTTACTAAGAAAGCCTTTGGTATACCGTCATTTTGATTGGCATCCAAGATAGTTGTGTTTGGTATATTAGTATTGTAGATTATGAGTATTATCTAAGATATCAATATGTATAGTATGTCATTATTTTGGATAATATTTCATGCTTTACTGAAAAACCATGGATATCTGAAATTACACCTTTTCAGCTTTGTTGGCTTATATAAAAATATCAATTGTGTACTGTGGAAATTCAGAGAAATTGGTGCTCTGAATTCATAATTTCATTGAAACAGAAGAAGTGTACATATAGAAGGGAGAAGGGAACTGATTTACCAATCAATCACATTAAATCAGTAATTAAAATTTTAATTAAAGATAGCAGGAAAAAGAGAAAAAAAAAAACTCATATATGTTTGTTATATCTTTGCCACTAGACTCTCTAATTAAAATATAACAAATGTATGGGTCTTCAATAATAACATAACAAGTATATAGTTTTTGTAGATAATTATATAGTTTTTCAATTAAACTATACACTTGTCATATTATTATTGAAAAACTATACATCTATCATATATTTTAACCGATGGATTTGATAGTGAAGATATAATTAGGAACTGCATTAAGTGTTGTCCTAATGAGAAATAATAATGGAGATAAATCAGGAAAAAATGAAAACTAACTAAAAGAGAATACAACAACAATAGGTCTTTTCTCATTAAGTGGGGTTGGCCAAACGACGCCATAAAGTTCTAACTAAAAGGGAATAAAAGATATTAAAGCTCATGTGATGATGCCCTGTGATCTGATCTCCAACATCTGTAATAAGCATCAATTATGACAAACATGGACATGTATCTAATTACCATGGTATCTAAGATATTATATGAGATAACAATGTACCAACTGCTTCGTAATTACATTGCTGATCATGTAATCATTTTATTTTTCTTTTTCTTTTTTATGCTTGAGTTGAAATTTATCAAAATGGCAGAGTTAGCTAAGATCTATTTTCCTTTTGGGATTTATGTTTCAGCTAGAAAGAATTGTTGGAACTACAGCAGCCATAAGGATGGTGCTTGCAGAGAAAGGAGTCTTTGTTTTCGCCCATTAGATAGCTTGCAGCATGCTTAGTAACTTCTCAATGGAAAGGTGCTTTTGTTTTGTTGCCATTCGACATGGGGAGGGGCTTGCAAAGATTTTGACCAAAAGACGCAAAATGGTTTTCCAAGGATGCTTGAGGAGTCTGCCCGTCTATGCTGAAAAATACCCATGCAGGAAAACCTTTTTTCTTTCAACTAAGTTATTTTTAGTTTTATTTACATCGGCTAATGATAGAATTATGTATATTTAGCACACAAATTTGTAAATGTCATGTGTTTCATAATTAAGATTTGGCATAGCTTGAAAATTTTGTTAATTGAAATACATAGGACTAGAATGATGAGAGCAGTGGCATTAAAATGATAGTGAAATTGAGTAATACAATGATTTTTAGAAAGTTAAGAGTTTAGTATGATTAGCCCAATTCCTCTTTGGTACGCTATAGTTTAAAAGGCTGTAATAAGTAGTCTGGAGGCTTAAAATATTAGCACACTAATACTTGATTGTGTTATTTCATTAATTCATTGAAAAAATATAGTACAAGCACAATGTGTGACCAAAAAATTTCCCTAATTTGTCTATATTTTATCTCCGAAATTAGATATTTCATTGGCATGTTACGTATTTGGACAAAATTAGGAATTTTGTGTAGGGGCAAAATTTGGAGTAGGTATTGTGTTGTATAGTTTGAATTTTGGATTCTAATAAGGAAAATTGGTTTTTGTTGCATAAAAAAGTTGGGAATTTCATAAGGATATTAGAAATTTAGAGCAAAACTGGGGGATATGATTTGGGAGCTCATTTTAGGAATAACATTTGAGTGATGTTGTGTTACATGTGTTGAATTTAAGAACTTAGTTAAAGAAGAAATTTTGTTTTTTAATGCATAGTAAAGAAATTAAAATTTGAGAGCAAAATTGGAGGTAAAATTAAAGATTTTATTTAGTTGTAAAATTTAGGAGATATTATGTTGTCTATTGAATCTAAAATTTCCATTGGCTAAGGAAGGTGTTTTAGTCATTAATGCATAAGATTTCATAAGGGAATAAAAAAATTAAGGCAAATTCCGAGGAGTTTCATTAAAAAATTATTAGAATGGTACCAGGGAATCATCAGTATGTTAACAAATTAATGCTGAAATTATTCAATTGTAAATTTTTAAATTATAATGCGCCAAAATGAAATTGAGTCAAACTGCAACAGTGTCAAATAATATTTTATCTTTTAAAAAGATGAGAAATTTATAATTTTGAGAGTATTTTGATGAAGAATAATTATAGGACAAGTAAATATTTTTATGTCTTTACTATTAGATTTTTTTTTTGAAAATTGAATAAGTTGTTAAAAAAATTAAGCTTGTTATGTTTTTACAAAACTTGATAGTGAATTTAAATAGTATATTTAAATTTTGTCAATATTACGTTAAAGGTTTTATTATTATTATTGTTGTTGTTGTTTTTTCTTTTGTTGGGTATATCAAATTCCTTTAAATGGATTATTGAATTGAGGATATGTTTGGTATGATATTTTAAAGGAGGAGAAAATGAAAAAAGTGGGTAAGTTGGAGTAGATGAAATAAAAAATTACTCTTATACCTTTATTTTTAGAAAAGTAATTTGATAATTAAAATAGTAATTTAATAGATAAAATAATAATTATAAAAAAATAATAAATATTGCACAGTTATATAAAAGATCATTCATTTACATCCATGTTACACCAAATAGGGTGTAATTTAGTAGTCACCTTGAAAATCAATTTTCAAATAATATGTTAAAATCTTGAAAATATTGTGGGAAGAGATATTATTTGAAGTGGATCCTTTGGATTTACTTTCAAAGAAACTTGGAGAGAGAAAGAGATGGAAAGGAAAAGATGGACGCCACTTGTTAGGGGTGGGCACGGGTCGGGAATTGTTTCAACCCTAGTTTCGGCTCGAATTTGGCCCGATTATAATTGGGCCAGGTTTGGGCTGTGCGGGGCCAATTAGGTAAATGAGTTAATTTTCTTTTCTATTTTCAGAATTTTTTTTTAAAATTTTTAAAATTTATATTTTTATATTTGTTCAATTATTTTGGACATATAACCATTTTTTTAATATGTTTTTTTAAAATTTATGCAATGGATATGAAAAAATATGAACTCAAGAGAGAAAATAAAAAAAAATGTAAATATAGTAGTTAAATTTTGAAAAAATATGTATTTTTTAATTTTATTTTTCTTACATGAATATAATAATTATATTTAGAAGAGTTTTAACATAAATTTTGACATCTTTAATTATTTATAATTTATAAAATATATTTAAAATTTTTTTGCTAAAATTATAAAAAGACCTTTAAAAAAAGAATTTTTTTTTAATTTAGTCTATATCTTTTTATATATAAATATATATATATATATATAGACTTCAGCTGAGTAGGACCCAATAAGACTAAAAGGTTATCTCAAATTTCTTCCAAATCCGAAGTATCATTTTGACCCGACCTTATTTCATTTTTTTTTTTAATTTTTTCGACCCGTCCCAACCTAATTGTGCATTGGGGTAGAACGAGTCAATCGGGTTAAGACAACTTTATACACCCCCTACCACTTGTGTGGGATTTACATGACAAAAGTGAGATTTACCTTTTCCTCTCATTCTCTCTCCAAACTTCCTCTAAAGTAAACCTCTAAAGATTCTGATTCGATATTATTAGCCTATTTCCTAAAATCCTATTTGTTTGTAAAGTCCAGCCCTATCCACCAGTGTAATATTATGTACAGGGTTGGAGCTAAAAGTAGGCTTAGATTCTTTTTTTTTTAAGTCAATAAGAAATAAAAAATTGTTGGACCAATTTATTCATAATCTTTTTTTATATAACACTATTCTACTAAAATAATAATAATAATAAAAGCATATCTTGCACCATATCCCATATGTGATTATTATTATTATTATTAAAAGATAGCAATGCACTGGGAACTTTAACACCTAATCTGAGAACAGATGCCTTAAACCCCCCGGACATTTGTACCCAAAAAATATGTATTTTTTAAATATTGTGATTTTACGATGTTATGTGTATTTTAATTAATTTGTTTTTAGGTACTAAAAATGCTTTGAATAGTGTGTTCAAAATCGATAAAAACTGCTCCCTCCATAACAAAACCAATAGAAAATGATAAAGTTTTTGTTTTTATTGATTTAAATTTATTTATTTATTATTATAATTGTATAAACCCAACTAGACTAGGTCAAGAACACTAGTACAGTACAAAAGTTCTTAAGGCAAGTATATTGAGTATCTTATTTAGTTGATATTTTTGTTGATGGTTGAATGGTTGATAATCAATTATGATGCTAATACATTTTAAGTAACATAAAATTGCTTAATTTTGATATAATCCTTACATCTTCGTTTATGTATTATTTTTTTATATTATTGTATTTGGCCGAAATTAAAAATACATAAATACTTTGCCTAAGATCAAGATAAGTTTAAAAATCAAGTTCAAACCGCTTAAATTGAATCATCCAAGATCTATCACTCTTAGTTTATTTTGGTTTGTTTTATACATCTTAATTAAACCGATCAGTCTTTCTTCTCACTAAATCGATCTCAATAATTCAATAGGTCAATGTACAAAAAATTGATGAAACTCAAACACTGAAGTTTTAGCAAATATACTAAGTTAGGACAGAAAACAAGTAAATTAATAATTTTATTTTTAAAAAATATTCTTTTTTATTTGGGTTTTTAAAAATATATAAAATCTCTCAATTTAATCTTAAAAAAAATCCCAATCAAAATATTCCCTTTGTTAGATAAATTTACATTCACTTCACAAACTTATTAATATGGCATGAACGGGAGTCAATGTGAGTATTTTTTTTTTTGGATATACTGGAGTCAATGTGAGTATTAACTTATGATATAACTTGCTTAGTTGTATTTTCTCCAAAATAGCATCATTTAAGAATTTTTTTTTTCCAAAACAACATTTATTTTTAAAGTCATTTGACTTTGTGAAATTTCCCTTCCTGTCATTTTGAAAAAATAAATACCATTTGAATAAGTTTAGGTTATGAATTAAAATGATCATGAATTTGTTTAAAGGACCATTTTAATTAGAGAAAAAAAATTTAAAAGACTAAGTTAAGATATTTTATCTTTAAAAAATAAAATAAAATAAAAATAATAAATTATACAAATTTCTTATGAATTTTGTTAAAAATTATTCAGATTTCTTATTTATTTTTAAAATATATACAAATATCTACTGAAACAAAAAGTAAATTATATAGATTTTCCATGAATTTTTTAAAATTATAGAAAAATTTTTCTTATATTTTAAAAATAAAAAGAAGTTTGTATAATTTTAAAAAAATATAAGAAACATGTGTAATTTACTTTCTATTTCATAGGAATTTTGTATCTATTTTGAAAATAAAAAAATTATATAATTTAATAAAATTTATATTTTTTTTAAATAAAAAAAGTACGTATAATTTATTCAAATAAAGATAACATTTAATCACTTTCATTATCTTAAAAATAAATAAATGAAAGGCTCACAAGGATTCCGGTGGAATATAAAACATCCAACGGGCACTAAATGGACTTTTCACTTATAGACGAAAGCTAGGGTTCCCAAATGGCACCTATATATAAGCAAGTATTTCGCGAAAGGGAGTACGTCACGAACTTCTCCAGTTAGGATCTCACTTGTACTTCGAGGAGAGAAGCCATGGGAGTGTTCACGTTCGTCCTCCGCAGCTCCGACGGCGAATGGACCGGAAAGCAGCTCTCCGGTGACATCGAGGCCTCAGCACCCTCCACCTTCGAGATCCAAAGGAAGCTTGTCCATTCCGCCCTCGCTGTTGACTCCTCCGGACCCGTTCAGTCCTCTTTCTCTCTCGTCTCCCCCTCCTCTGCTGTCTTTCAGGTTTTTTTTTCTTCGCTTATTTTTGATTTCAAATTTCTGATCCGATTGGTTTACGAGCGTCCGAGTACCACAGTTGTTTAATGTTTTGTGTGATGTGATGGAAGAGATCAAACTGCTTACTTAAGTGATCCTTTGTTTTTGCTTCGGAATGGCTCGGCTTAATCGGATTCATTGTGGACTTTGAATTTTATCTGAGATGTGATTCTGGGAAATTTCCTTCTTTTCTTCCTGATTCTGTTACTTTTCAATGCGTGATCTTGTGAATTTCTGCTATTCAGTAATGTCTCGTGTTTGTGAATTATTGCTGTGGCATCATGAATAGTGTTGACTATGGCCTCAGTTATCTTTCGTCCTTCGGCTGTGATACTCGTTTTGTGTTTGGTAATTTTTACTTTTTTTTGTCCTGTATCTATGGGTTATCTTTTTACTTTATTTCTTTCCTTAGAAATGCATTTTAAGTAGAAGCGTGAATTGAATTTTAGGACCAGTTTAGCGTGATCTGACCTATGTTTTATACATGAAAGTATAATGCACTGTTGATTGTAGAATAATCTAAATATCCTGATTAACGTTTTTTTTTAGGTTTACCTCTAAATGACAAATAGGATGATGGCCTTTCTGCCTTGGTTGCTAGCTTAATTTTTGCTTTAAAATAAAGGAACGTTGATGGACTCAACACTCATGGGACTGTATGTATCACTCCACTTGCGTGAATGATCACTGATCAACTCATTGCCTTCTTTTTTTTTTTTGTGGTTTGTTTAGGTCATTGTGGGTGGTGCAGTATTCGTTGGAGGTGGTGCGGCTGTAGCTGCTGGTGCTCCTGCAGGAGGTGCAGCCCCAGCTGGCGATGCTCCGCCAGCTTCTTCTAAGAAAGAAGAAAAGGAAGAAGAGGAGGAGGAGGATGAGGATATGGGATTGTCCCTTTTTGATTAGAGCATCAGTTATATTACTGAAATTTCCCTGCTTTTAACTCATTTTTTATGGAGAAAAGTCTTTAGCTTTTTAAGAGTAGAATTTGTGTATTGGATTTGGTCAGATAATTGGTACTTTTGGTTTTATGGAAGAATTGCGTTGAGAACTCAAATGGCGTTGGTAATAGCATGGTTTCTTTTTGGCATATAGCTGAGCAAAAATTTGAATTCAAGATTTTCATTTTATAATTTTCATCCCTTGTCCCGGGACCGTATCTAGTGGCGCTTCTCTTAGTAAGGTGGTTTAATATCATGCATTATTAATGCATTGTTCAGTCTTATTTATGCGACTCTTCCATTTCGTTAGTGTTTGGTTTTGAACTTGTATTAAGCAAGAGGTGCTGAGAAATCGGCAGTGCTGGATTATTTTACACAGTTCAGGTATGCAGCACCATATCTGAATTGATTGAATATTCCTTATTTTAAAAACATACGTATGAATTGTTTTTGAAGTTAAAAGATGATTAAAATAACTTTTAAGGGTAATATTAAATGTTTTTAAAAAATATCATTTATTAAAAATATATTCTCTAATTTTTTTAATGTTATTCATTTTATGTTGAAAAATGTAAATGTAATTTATTATAAATATAAAAAATTATATTTTTAATTTTTATAATTTAACTTAATTTTTAATTTGATTTATAGTTTAAATAATTTTTAATTTAGCTTTTGTCATTATATTTTTATTCATATTTTGCCATATATAATCTAACTTTATTTCGTTATCTATACTTCTAGTTATCATAAATCATACATTAAGATATTATATAATTAGTTATATTAACAAAATTTAAAAAAATATTTACAGAATTTTGATAATAGGAATCAAATTAAAAAATTTATCAATGGTAAGGATTAAATTCTAAATTTTTAATTATAGGGATTAAATTAAAAATTAAATAAATTTATAAAGACTAAAAGTATAATTTTTATTCAAAAAATAACTAATTTATATTAGTTAAATAAATATTTAATATTTATTATATTATAAAATAATAAATATGATAATATTCTGGCTAAAATAAATATAATTGTATTATTTTTTATTATAAAAAATATTCAATGTAACACATTTTTTATTTTTAAAAAAATATATAATTTGTAAAATAAAAAACATATAATTTAAACATCTCTTAAAAAAATTATAACTTCTTTCAAGAAATGGCGCAATATAAATCATATATATACAACAACAACAATAATAACAAAGCTTTTTCTTACCAAGTGAGGTCGGTTACATGGATCAATTGATGCCATAAATACCTATCGTAAATCATATTTTTAGACAAACCATTTAAATCTAAATCTCTCTTAATAATTTTCCTATAATTTTTCTTGATATTCCTCTACCTCTAATTATTGGACTTAAATCATATACATAAGGTGATTAAATATATTTATCAAAAATAAATAAGATATCAAATTATTTTATTATCATTTATTTAATTAAATATATTTACTATAAATACAGTATATCTTATTTTTATTTGTTTATATTAATATAAGTATGCATTTTATTTATATAATTCTCATGTTCCATCACTATTATCTCCCTTTCTCTTGTTTAAGAGATAGGTTGCCACATGCTTGGATCTCACATTTTTTTTTATCCTTTTTTTTTTCTTTTGACCTAATTATGCAAACCAAATAAGAGAAAGATAAATCAATCCACCATTTTTTTTAATCTTTCCTATCAAAAAATGCATTATTTATAATATCTTGTAAATCAATCCACCATTTTCTTCTTTTTTTTTATTTTTCTAATCTTTCCTATCAAACAATGCATTATTGATAATTTCTTATATTGTTTTGTTTGAGTTTCTTCTCTTTGCCTATCCCAAATATCAAAGGAGACTTTTATTGTGAATCAGATCCCTTTTAGATAGGGGTTTGACTACAACAGATGCAATCACACCTGTAGACATTTTTTTTAATGTTATATATTTAAAGTATGAATATAAAAATTATTTTTGAGGACAAAAATTTTTATTATAAGAAAATTACACTTTAAAAATTTTAAATATACTATACTATTATTTTTTTAAAATATATTTTTTTCTTATAATTAAAATTTTTATCCTTATAAGTACAAATTTTATTTTCATATTTCAAATTGATGACCTTTAAAAAAAAAGCACCTAAAGATGTGATTGCATCTCCGTCCTCACTTTACTACCCATTTCATGTTACGTCTCAATCCATTCAACATATTAAAAATTAATTATTAAAACTTAAAATCAAAGCTAATTATGCATATTAAGAAAGAGTTACTTTAAAACTTGATTAGCATATAATATTTTGCATTTCAAATTTTAATTTAACTTCTTGCACATAGTTTAGTTAGAGATTGTATTTTATACCTTTTTCTTTCTTCCTTTTTTCATAAAATAAGATATTAGCCATTGGCAAAGCAATTCCTTTTTGTTGATTTCAATGCTTTTAAAACAAATTTTATGTGAAATTTATGTGTTTGTTATCCAGTTCTTTAATAAAAAATATACATATAATTCTTTTTTTAAAGATTCAATCATATAGTATTAAACCTTAAAAAAATTTCAAATAAAAACTTAATTAAAAAAACCTATAAATTTTACTTAAATTTTATCTATAATTGCACGACTCTTTTTGAATGAGTAAAGGGGTTGGAGTCTAAGTAATTAATAATAAGTTATTCATGGTAAAGTCATGCCTTGTACATATGCAAAGATACAACTAGTGCATCCAATAGGTGGAACCATAAATCTAAGGTAACCAATAGCAAGGGGTTGGGCAGAGTTTGCAAGCCAATCCCCACAAGTATTGGCCTCACAAAGGATATGAGTAATTCTAACTTCCTAGTGACAATTGATTGTATCTCTTATCTCTAATATAATATTGAAGCAAGGGTGATATAGGTTGCAATCATTATTGACAAAAAATATTACTACTAGGGAATCTGCTTGTACTTCCACTTGTTTGAAATTAAGCTCTCACACTTGATTTAAGTCCACCAACAGATGTCGTAATTCTACAATAGTTATTCAACATGACCCAATGCTGTAACCAAAGCCTGCTAACTAATGCCCATCTCATTTCAAAAGATGCCCCCTCACAAGTTGTGTTCCTATTGTTGTACATTGACCCATCAATATTGAGGCTCACCCAACCTTTTTTAGGCATTCTCCATCTAATTAGTCTTTCATGACATCACATTTTACATTTAACCACTTTATCTTAAAGTCTTATGTCTTCCGTGGTCCTTCTTATATAAGCATAGGCAAAGTTTTCTTTTATATGATAGTCCTAATCCAAAATGATGCTACATCTTGAAGTCTAAATCATATAAATAGTATAACTGAATGGAGAAGGCCACATCAAACCTACAAAATAAGGTCCCCATTCTTTCCTATTGCTCTTCTAGTGAAGCCAATTATGAAAGGGCATAGAAAAGAAGGTTCTCCAACAACTTCAATCAAGTAGTTGCCACCAAACTATTCAAGTTCATGCACAGTGTTTATTCTTGTTTTAAAAATATTTTTGGTTCATTACAACTGAAGGGGCATATGTTTTTACTTAAAAGACCCTTCTCATGTCTAAGCTACATGGTATGGATTTAATCCTATGTGATAAGCCAGATGAAACTTTTGATTTTTTTCGGGCAATGGCCACTACTAAGTGCTTTGACAAATTTTGTCTCATCAGTGGCATTTTCTCCCATAATGTGTTTATAAGCCAAGCTTGTTGAGAAATTACCATTGACTCTATCTCTAACATAGAATGTCACTTTTGTTTCGAAGAGTATGAAAAGGAATGTTTGAGATGGAGTTGTAGGTACTATTAGGTAGTAGTTGATCAAAGTAGTGTCAATGCCAAACACATGAGAGGAAGATATAAGTCTTAATAGTGGCATGTAACTCTTCTTCAAGGATGAATGTTAGTCACATAAGTAGCAAAAAGATATGGAAGTGACATCCATAGATAATTCCAAAAGCTGACAGTGGCTCCATTGCCTATTACCCACCTAATACCTCTTTTGAATTTGTCCTAAACTCTAGATATGTCATTCCACATATTGGAAGCAATTATTTTCTTTTTGACAATTGGGATTCTCTCCATCCCACAATTGTATTTTTCTTTAAGCACTTGAAACCATAAAGAGTCATGGCTATTTATTAAAGTCCACCATAGTTTTATAAAGAATGCTTCATTTTGGGCCTTTAGCTTCTTGAACCTAAGGTCCCTTTTTTTCTTTTGTGTACAAACATCCTTCCAAGCAACAAGATGCAACCTTTTTTTAGTTTCAGTGGAATCCTAAATGATTTTTTTGCATATTTTTTCAATCTCATCACATAAGATATTGGGAAACCACATTGTTTACATGGCATACCTTGGAAGAATAGTAAGGACTATTCTAATGAGAATAGTTTGTCCTACCAAGATAAGAAATTGACTTTTCTAACAAGATAAGCATTTTCTCACTTTCTCTAAAATAAAATTAAAGCTAAGCTTAGAAGTTCTTTTATGAAGAAGAGGCACATCTAAGTATTTCTCCAAATCACCAATGAGATTCATACCTAAAATTTGGCTCAGGCATTGGCTTTAGAAAAATGAACATTTTTGGAATAAAACATCTTTGTTTTAGCTAAGTTCATTTTCTAGCTCAAAGTAGGACAAAACATGTTCATACAATTTCTCATTGTAACACCATAATTCTAGCTCATCTCATGCTTTTGAATCGTATAATTGTATGAATCATATAGATTTCCCATAAGAAAAAGTAAGGAAAATTGGACTTTTCTTTACGTTTCGTTATATCTAAAAATTCATTTCGATGTCACGTGGACCGTGTGAGCTCATATTATACATCTTCTTATTTAATCACATCATTACAACTCATTTACAACTCAAAAACATGCGTACAACTTGTGAAAACCGAAATGAGGCATAAAACATGAAGACTCATACTTTGAAAAATCATAACTAAATCTAGAAAAATCGAAATCATGTGTTTTTGGTCATTTTGGGAAGCTATGGATGTCTAATTTACATTAAAAATACGTCCAAAGCATAAAATTTATCACAAAGGATGTTTGACATCCAAAAAGATCCAGAGGTCGCTACTACCTGGGCTATTGTTTCAGATTACTAATGCAAACTTCTAAAATTCATAACTAATTCTATAAAAATTGAAATCACACACATTTGGTCATTCTGGAAAGCTACAAATGTTAAATTTATGGTAAAAATAATTCCAGAATGAAACAAATACGTTTAGCTATTGGAAATATATGGAACAGTGACTGGACTCTTGGGGTGCCACTGCTACTGACAGCCAACTTAAAAAATGCATAACTCTTTGCTCAGACATCCAAATGAGGTGATCTCTATGGCCACAGAAAGCTTATGAACTCTAGTTTATGATTGTAAAATTTCACAAGCATTGGATACCATTTTCCCATCAGATGACACAGAATACAAATCTGCCAGTGTGAACAATGCACATACCAAAAACCATGAAAATTTTCAACTTTGAAAAATCATCAAATATTCTGTAAACTTTCAAAAATTATGATCTTTAGCTTCTCAAAAAGCTCTTAATGAGACCTAATTGCATGCCAAATCTCAGATCAAGACTAACTCATTTGGCCAAAAAGTGATATAGAATTCCATTATGGTCAAATTTGACTCCATATGGGGTACTAAACTTGCCAAATGGCCTTCCCTTGGTTGTGGCACCTTTTGGGTAAGTCTAAAAGCACATTTGAGACTTGTATGAGCTGCCTAAATGGTCCAAAATCTCATGCATCTCATTTTGGCCATTCAACCCATACTTATGCACATTTACTTCATACTTCCACATTGCATATTTGGGCATTAGATACTCAAATTGTATTTTATAACTCATACATCATATCCTAGGTGCCCCTACTTTCTTCGACAAATTTTTTGAGCTCTTCTGGCTCTGGTTTTTGGGCATCTCGAACCTCAAATCTTTATTTTTTTAATATTTAAAATTTTATCATAATTTTATTTTACCCCAATTCCTTCTATTTTGAGGACTTCCTTTTATATTTGGCTCATTTCTGACATTTATGGAGAAACTAAACATCGCGTGTCTCACGTTTACAGAGTGACCAGATGTTACATTTCTCCCCCCTTAAATAAATTTCATCCTCAAAATTTAGGGGTACACGGTCACATGAGGGCTTTTTAAACAAGAAATTTGAGCTTTCCAAGGTTCTCAGAGGTCCTGAAAACCATGGGAACCCTTAAAATAGTTGAAACTCCTCCGGTGAGTGATTTCGACCGTCGATTGACCGAAATTTTGATCGAATGGTTCGGACTGGTTTTAGATCCTTTTTGAGTGATTTCAAAGGCAATTATTATGATTAAGAGCTTAAGAAATATGATAAAAAAGACGGATTTCAAAAAGGAGTTGATTTGAGCCAAAATGATAAGAACCAAGAATAAGGACTAAAATGCAAAATAGAAAAGTGTATAAAGTGGACTTTTCACCTTCTTAAAACACGTTTTCCTTTGGCCTCTGATTAACTAATCTTCTTTCTGCCCAAAATAGAGCATGAGACCAAGGGAGAGAGACGCACTAAGGAGCTCAAGAGGAGGAAGAAAAGGCTAACAAAAGGTAGAGATTTCCATAGTCTTTCTTCTTGAAACCTTCCTCTTTTCTCTTTGCTTTATCTTTCCATGTTTTTGGTGAATGAAATGGTTCTATTTTGGCCTTGAACCAGAGGGGAAAAGTTAGAAATCCAAAGAGGAAGTTAAGGCAAGAAGAAACACTCTTGTAAGAAGGTTGAACCTAAGGTAATTTCTTGCTTTTTGTTGCTTCTTTCTTTTTGCTCTTCCTTGTGTGTATAACGCCTAAAAACAGAGCCATCTAGGGGAGGAACGTTCTAACCTAGAACTAATAAGAAACCATGAAATTGGAGTGTGGAAACTTGGAATATGCCAAGAAATTGCAAGCAAAACCAAGGAATTTCAAGTTAGAAAAGTGTAGAGCTCTTGAACACCTTGCAAAAACTAATTTGATATATGAGTTTCCTTGCATGTGTGAGTATTTGATTGAGCTCCTAAGACCTCTAGGAAGCCTCCCAAGTGTGTCTCCCATCAAGGAAAAATCAAAAAGGCCATGAACTCTTCTTCCCCCATAGTCTCGACCTAGGCAAGTTTCTATAACCAGGGAGAGGTTTAAATTTTTCTAAGGCCATTCTTGAGTCATATGTGATGAGTGAAGATGAGTAGAGGCCTTGGAAAAAAACTTAGAACTCAAAGAAAGTGAATTGGTGCCATAAACCCCATTATGTGACCTAAAGAAGCAATATGTATTTAGGCTCTTCATTTTAATCGTGTGATGACTCAAGAGATTTAAAAGGAGTCAAGAATCATATTTGAAAAAAAAGAATAAAGCCTAGAATTTAATTGAGGGGTGTGCTTCATTAGGTGCCTTTATGGACCATAATAAGGTTTATAGGATAACCTAGTGTCTAAGCAAGTGGTGTGACTTTAGAAATTGTTCCATGAGTAATTCATGCTTCTTTTGGTGTATCTAGGCCAAGAGAAATGATCTCCACCTTCTTAGGTGTGTGAGGTCAAAGGAGAAGAGTCAAGGCTTAAGGACAAGGTGTGTGAATGCAAGCAAGGTAGCTCTCTTCACCTTAGGCTTTGATGTCTCCCTAGCATATCACAGCAGGTTGCAGCAGACCCTAGCATGGCTCTAAGAGGTCGCAGTAGGCCCAGGGGTCACAGTAGATCCCACAGAGTTACAAAAAGCCTTAGCTATATTATAATAGATCTCTGGTAGAGATGACAACTTGAGATAGTTTAACAGATCAGTTAGTCTCAAAGACCAGTACAGTTTCAGCTAACTTTTGTCTTAGAGACTATAGGCCTCCTAAGTCTGGTAGACTGTTGCCACAGAGATGTGAAGGCTTTACTCAGACAGTTAGACCACTGACTAGCTCTCTTTAGAGATGAGCATAGTATATGGGATGAGGAAAGCAAGAAATTAGCTTTTCAAATTTAGAGCCAGATGAATCATTACCTAGCAGATAGTAGCCCTGACTGAGGTATAGAGAGATCTCTGTATACTAGCTTATTTATTTAAAAAAGGGTCAAGTGCAGGTTTATATAAGGTAAGTGGTACATTATATCTCTAGTGAGTAAAACTGTGAGAATAACTAACATTCTAGCAGAACTCAACAGTAGTCAGTGGTAGTAGCTCTTCAGTACCAGTATGAGACACATATGTTAGGTCTATTAGTGTTGAAATGAGGGACTATAAAATGCCACTATAAGTGAGCAAAGAAAGTGAGAAAAAGTCCCAGCCTACAGAGATAGATGTACTAATAAATAGAGAAACTAGGATCATTCAAGCAGAAACTCCTTAAAGGAGTCGTAATCCCAATAAGCAATTATGATATGATGGTTCATAATGTATATGATATTGTATATGTATTGTAAACCTTGAGACATGTATAAAGATGCTACTATGTGATGTTTATAACTATGGATATGATGTATGAGTTATAAAATATAATTTGAGTATCTAATACCCAAATATGCAATGTGAAAGTATGAAGTAAATGTACATAAGTGTGGTTTGAATGGCCAAAATGAGATGCATAAGGTTTGGGACTATTTAGGCAGCTTATACAAGTCTCAAATGTGCTTTTAGACTGGCACCTTTTGGGCAAGTGGGGTCTAATAGTTAGTTAGATGAGCTCCCTAAAATGCGGATGATATAGGATTAAGGCATGTGAGTGATTAGAGCACCAAGTAGAGCATCAACTTCAATGAGGTAGAATCCAGACATTGAGAGTACGTGTTCTAGATTGGGTTAGCAAAACCCTAAAAATAGTATATTGTGCTCCTGGAGTAAAGCTAAAGAGGCTGAATAGAGAGAAAGCCCAACTTTGATCTGAACATAGAAATAAGCTGAGATAGACAGTTAGTGCCTAAGTACCCTCAGGGAAGCTCAAGGGAATTAAAGACCTCCTCAAAAGGCGAGTCTTGTATTATGTAGAGAGAGAGTGTAAGCCGAGAGTGCCACAAAATATAATTCTTGGGCTTTCATGAAATAGAATTATTTTTTACTAAGGGATGGTCTAGCTAAGAGCAGAGTAAGAGTATGAACGAAAAATAGACCCCCTTGATATTACAGAGAGAGATAAGTAAAGGAATCCCAAAAAAATGTAAGTACTCTTGAGTATAAAGAAACTTGAACTGGTAACAGAGATAGCTTGTAGTAACACATCCTTTACTTAAGTAAGAGGATAAAGTAAAAGGATAAGAAAGGTAGAAAGATAAGATATGATAGTGTACGAGCCGAGGACATATTAGATTGAGAATAAAAATAGCCGGGCAATACAAAGAGATCTTGGGATGTAGTAGAAAAAGAATCCTATTTTCCCGAGCACTTTACGAGAATAGGGCAGATAGAGGTAAGTAAGGAAGGAATACTTTAAATTGTTGAGAAACTTGTAATATACAAACGATAGTGGCGTTGAGCTCAGTTATGAGGCGCCCATGTATTAGTGTTTGATGTTATGGTTTGCTTGCAACAATGGTTATATGATATTAGGCCTGATCAACCTAATAGTAATGTAACTTGAGTACGTAGCAAACGATGACATCAATCACCAAAGTGTCTTGGTAATCGAAAGGTATCCTAGTTAAAGAACGAGATGAGTCAGAGAAGAGAAGTAAAGAGATTCCAAGAATACTGAAACAGTAAGAAAAGCATGCAGAACGGAATTCCCAGCAGAAAATGTACAGATTCAGTATGCACAACCCGAGTCCCTTATAGTACATATAAATGAAATGAGAAGGGACTAGTGCATAGCCTCTCTCCTGCCAGAGATGTTAACCACACTCAATGTGTGAGATGCCCTAGTGCCAAAGCACTTTAAAGCAGAACATGAGCATAGTTACAAACTACAGGATATGAGAGGAAGGCTGAAACGAGTATATGTAAATAAGTGAGTCAATAGAGTAAGAAAAGAAAGCCCAAGGAAAAAGGGGCTGAAGTGGGAATTTGAGGATGCTATGAAGAGCAATGAGTGAAAATTAAAATGTTCCCTAGTATCAGTATGATGGGATTCTAGAGAATCAGATGACACAAAACCCCATTCATGCTTCTTTTGGTGTGTCTAGGCCAAGAGAAATGATCTCCACCTTCTTGGGTGTGTGAGGTCAAGGGAGAGGAGTCAAGACTTAAGGAAAAAGTGTGTGAATGCAAGCAAGGTAGCTTTCTCCACCTTCTTTCATGCAAGGATGTGTGTTTAACTTGTTTTAGAATATGTGTACGTGTATTTTCAAGTTATAAAAAGTATGCTAGCATGATCTTGTTTGCCATGATTTCATGATATCATGTTATATTTTCAAGTGAATGTATGATGTTTCTTGAGTTTGCTTGAGTGTGGAGAGGCCAAAAACTCTTCATTATGGTAAGGATGAGCCAAAAACCTTTGAGTTTGGTTGAAATAAAATAAAGAGTCTCCCAAAAGCAAAGTGAGCTCTCAAGAGTATAGTTGAGTCCAAAGTGCTCAAAGAATGGGTGAGGCAAGTCCAAAATCTATGAGGAGAAGTGTGAGGTCAATCCAAACACTTGGTGAGCTTTTGAACGTCTTGTATGATTTATTCACATGCTAAGCTTGCTTCTTGAATGCTCATGAATTGTATTATGTCCATGCATGCATTTTTAAGGCTTGCTTTACATATATTATGTATGATTGAATGTGAGATGAGCTATTAGAATTCTTTGAATCTCATCCCATCCTCTCTAATGATCTAATATGCTAGATGGACCAAGTAATAGGGTGCGACAAGTCTAATATCCATATCCTAAATGTTGCTTCTTTAGGTCACATAATGGGGTCTATGGCACCAATTCACTTTTTTTGAGTTCTAAATTTTTTCCAAAGCCTCTACTCATCTTCACTCATTATATATGACTCAAGAATGACCTTAGAAAAATTTAAACTTCTCCTTAGTTATAGAAACTTGCCTAGGCCGAGACTATGAGGGGAAGAAGAGTTCATGGTTTTTTTGATTTTTCCTTGATGGGAGACACACTTGGGAGGCTTCCTAGAGGTCTTAGGAGCTCAATCAAATACTCACACATGCAAGGAAACTCATATATCAAATCAGTTTTTGTAAGGTGTTCAAGAGCTCTACACGTTTTTAACTTGAAATTCCTTGGTTTTGCTTGCAATTTCTTGGCATATTCCAAGTTTCCACACTCCAATTTCATGGTTTCTTATTAGTTCTAGGTCAGAACATTCCTCCCCTAGATGGCTCTGTTTTTAGGCGTTATACACACAAGGAAGAGTAAGAATGAAGAAGCAACAAAAAGCAAGAAATTACCTTGGGTTCAACCTTCTTTCAAGAGTGTTTCTTTTTGCCTTAGCTTCCTCTTTAGATTTCTAACTTTTCCCCTCTAGTTCAAGGCCAAAACAGAACCATTTCATTCACCAAAAACATGGAAAGATGAAGCAAAGAGAGGAGAGGAAGGTTTCAAGAAGAAAGACTATGGAAATCTCTACCTTTTATTAGCCTTTTCTTCCTCCTCTTGAGCTCTCTTAGTGCATCTCTCTCCCTTGGTCTCATGCTCTGTTTTGGGTAGAAAGAAGGTTAATTAGAGGCCAAAGGAAAACGTGCTTTAAGAAGGTGAAGAGTCTACTTTATGCACTTTTCTATTTTGCATTTTAGTCCTTATTCTTGGTTCTTATCATTTTGGCTCAAATCAAGTCCTTTTTGAAATCTGTCTTTTTCATCATATTTCTTAGGCCCTTAATCATAATAATTGCCTTTGGAGTCACTCAAAAAGGATCTAAAACTATTCCGAACCGTTCAGTCAAAATTTCGGTCAATTAACGGTCAAAATCGCTCACCGAAGGAGTTTCAACTATTCTAGGAGTTCCCATGATTTTTAGGGCTTGTGAGAACCCCGGAAAACTCAAATTTTTTATTAAAAAAAATCCTCCTGTGAGTTTTCTAAATTTTTCAAAAATTACAAAAATACCCCTACTTTCTTCGGTAAATTTTCTGAGCTCTTCTGGCTCTGGTTTTTAGGTGTCTCAAACCTCAAATCCTTATTTTCTAATATTTAAAATTTTATCATCATTTTATTTGGTCCCAATTCCTTTTATTTCGAAGACTTCCTTTTATATTTGGCCCATTTCTAACGTTTATGGAAAAACCAAACATCGCGTTTCTCATGTTTACGGAGTGACCGAATGTTACACTCATGACTTCCATTAGTTCAAAAGTAGCCTTAAAGAAAAGGAAGAGGTCCTCTACAAAAAAGAAATGAGATATAAAAGGGTCCCTTCAAGAAAGTATGATTGGTCTTTAAATTTTGTTGGTAACTACCTAGTTAATGCCTTGGCCAAGTCTTTCCATACACAACATAAATAGGTAAGGTGACAAGGGGTTGCATTGTTTAACTCCTCTTAAAGGCCAAAAAGGTTGGGATGTTTCCCTATTCTATAATACTTGCATACTACTTGAGGAAAAGCAAGTCATGATTGAATTAATAAAATCATAATTAAGCCTAATAAAATCAAGTGTCTCTCTTAGAAAATCCCAATCAATGCAGTCATATATCTTTTCATGGTCCACCTTTATTGCTACAAAACCTTTTGGCCTTTGCTTTTTCCTCATTATGTGAATAACTTTCTACAAAATTATAATGTTATCACTATTATGATTTGGAGAAATTAATTTGGATAGAAAACCTTTGAGTTGATTTGCCATAATTTTGGTAAAAATTTTAAAAATGAAATTGCATAATGATATTGGACGAAATTCTTTCATAGGTTCTGGATTACCAACTTCTAGTATAAATACAATGTGAGTATTATTCACAAGAGTAATGGCATCAAGATTTATGAAAACTTCTTCCACAAATCTATATATAGAATTGCCAATAGTGTTTCATTGATTATAAAAAAATATTACTTAAAGCCCATCTAGTCCAAAAGATTTGAAGGTACCAATACTAAAAGCGGTAATTTTAATTTTAAGGCCTAAGATGTATTTTTGAATTAAAAAAAAAGTTTTTAGAACTTAGTCAAGAAGAGATAAGAATAATGGGAAGTTTAAGCTTTATTCCTTAGCTCTTTAGTATAAAACTTCTTGAAAAATCTACAGGCCATATTTTTCATAATATTTTGGTCATTAACCCAATCACCCTTATCATTTTTTATGGACTCAATTCTATTTTTTTTCTCTTGGTGACTGAAGATGCATGGAAGAATTGGGTATTACAATCTTCCTAATTTCACCAATTGCATCTGGCACTAGACAAGTTTCTTCTTAAGTAAGGATCTTCTTATACTCCTCCCACAAACTTTTTTCAAGGCATCTTAAATAAGGATTATTTTCAAAAGAAAACTTCTTCTCAATACCTTATAGATGATTGAGAATCTTCTTCTTGTAAGAAAATTACCCACCTTATCTTAGTCCCAGGTGAAGACATCACTATGTAAAGTTAAGACCCATCAACCCAATCTTTATTATGCCATGCATTTTCCACCATATCAAAGAAAGAATCTTCCAAAGCCAAGCGGCATGAAAACAAAAGGCCTAGAATCATTATGTTGAATGGTCTCATTGTTTAAAAAGACGTGCAACGAGTAAAGATTAGACCTATTATTCACAAGATGGTGTAACTAGGCTTAAGGGAAAGCCAATATCCAAGAGATTTACAAAAAGCCCAATCAATATGTTATGTCAAGGTACCCTTCTCCTATGTGAATTTAGGCCCATTAAAGCCTATATCAATTAAATTTAAGTCAGAGATGCATGAAGATAATTGATCCATAGGAAGCTAGTTAGGTTAAGCATCGCCTATTTTGTCATTGCTGGAAAAATGGGCATTAAAATCACCAAAGATAAGCCAAGACTCAATCATGTGCTATGAAAGGAGACAAAGAGCCTCTCACAAGTTATGGTGTTAGGGTCACCATAGATGCTAGAAAGGAAGGAAGATGCCTTTGACTACAAAAGTTTAACTTTATAATGAAGGACCTATACATGTGAAGTGACATAATCAATTTCTACTCATAGCTAAGCACCATCTGCAAAGCCTGTAGGTTCAACTCTAATCTTGTTGGTAAAACCCAACTTCCTCACAACCTAATCACTTTATACCCATTGATGCAAGGTTCAACAAGAAGCAGAACAAAGAGCTTATGCATTTTTACAAGATCTCAAACTTGTAAGGGAAAAGTATTGGCAACTGCTCCTTTACAATTTTAACAAGCTAAATTCATAAGGACAAAATTAGGTAAATAGAGGCTAAAGAAGCTTTACAAGTCATTAGAGGATACTCAAGTAACATTGTATGCCTTTAAGAGCCTATCCTCACCTTAATTTCTCAAATTTTGCTAAGTAGCTTTAATCACACCGACTACGTTGAAATCATCAGAGAGCTTAGATGTTCTCACTTCAATTTCTTATGTACCACCAACCCCTAGGTATTTTGAGCATCTTAAGGTAGTATATAATAGGCACACAAAAAAATTTAGCTAGGCTGAAGGCCTTATTTGCATTTTTGGATCTTTGGGGTGGCTTATATATACTTCCTTGGACTATATAATGAAGTCTCCCATTACCTTTTTACTTTATATTCTTAATGGACTTTAACATAATTGTGTTATGGCCTAGAATTAGCCAAGGCTTGTGGCTACTTAGCCCCATCATTATCTGTGCGTGACACTACTAAAACCCCATTTGTCCTAGCTCAATAGCTTGGTCTCATGGTAATGGATCCACGTTTTCCTTCCTTTGTGTCTCTTGTTTAGCTTGTCTTTTCTCTTGTATTATAATCTTTGATGGTGCAAAATTTGCAAGGCCTTTAAAGTAGTCTGTTATTGCTTCATTCTCCTTCAAATATGAGAGAACACTAAAAGAAGAGCCTTGGGAATGATTTTGTTAAGGATTACAATTTGCTTACTTGAAGTTGATCTAGGGAATCTTACCCCTAATCTTTATGATTCTAGCATTTGGGATTTTTTGGCCTTGCCCATTTTCTTGCCAACATCTTTGGCCCAAAAGCCTCATCTATTGGAATATCGTGATGATTTAAGAAGGTCGACAATGGGCGTGCATTGGTCATTAGACCTCCATCTTGAATTGAATCAACAACCATAGTTGCTATTTGGTTACTAGGGCATTTGCCTTTTTTGTAGTTGAATGTCTTACAATGGAAACAAATCAAGTTTAAACCTTTGTATTCTATCGTAAAGATCAGATTCCTCATAATGAATTTAGAAGCCAATTTTTTTCGTGGATCAATCTCCACAATAATTTGAGCAAAGCAACCTGTTTCAATTTGACCTTCATCACTTTGTCTCTTTGATAGAGTATTAACAATAACCTTCAAAGTTTTCACAATTCTATTTCCTATTCTCCACAAAAATGTTTATTATAATATCAGATTGGTAGGTATAGAATGTATACCCAAATGATAATTTTTCCAATACTATTTTGGAAAGGATCAAAATCCAATATCCATAATTTCAGTATTGGATTGGAAATGATCAAAATCTAGTGTCTGTAATTTCAGTACAATATAACGTTTCATAATCATTGTGGGGCTGTCATTCAAAATATAACGAAAATCTGGAGAGTTTATAAGTGAGCTAGGAAATAATTATTTTCCATATCAATGAGTTCAAAATCATTAACATTTTAGAATTGGGTCAATCTTGCTTTTAGATAGCAATAGCCAAGTTTCCTTCCAAGAAAGGAAATAACTAGTGTCTTCTTCCATAGGCCACAGTATTCTTTGCATTCTTCACCCGACACAAGAGCCATGGGGTGAATTTTCATTAGTTCCTTGAGTTTATCTGAAGATTCTATATCCTCCTTTCTAGATCCAAGGTTCCATTCATCATTTTGATCAAGAGAGCAATGGTCATCAACCCTATTAAAGCCCAGTGGAGAGTCCTTATAGGAAAGGATTTCGCGTGTGTCCAGGAGAAGTTGCGTCAGATGCCTGATTACCATTTTGGTTCATCGTCCCTTTAGCTCGAACATCTGTCTACTTGCCAGATTCCCCATCCTCCATTGACTTTTCAATCATAGTGGTATCCTCTGCCATTTCGGTCCAAGTTTTTTGGTGCTTCTTGACGTAAGATCCTCCTCCTCTTTAGTGCAGCCATGTCCGTCGTTCTCCATTATTCTCCTTATAATTAATTGCATGACTTAATATAGTGTGTAGGATAAAGCTTACCAATCAATCTTTGATGTAATATATTACCCCACTTAATGTAATATAGGTTGGCTTAATTTCTTACTAATCTGACCATAGTTTGATTTATATTCAAAATTATAAATTTAACTCGTTCAATTACCAAGGCATTAAAAGATAATGTAGATTTTAATAAAATTTGGATAATAGCCATGACACTTACAAAAGAACAAATTTATAATTAATTTAATATTTTAAAAATTAATTCATACAGTTGAAAAAAGAAAATTCGAGAACTAAAAGTCAAGTATGCCGATAATATTTGAGAATTAAATTATTAGTTTGGTCATTTACTTAGTAATTAGGCTAATCAACGTTAGGGTTCTGGGTATTACTCTTGGCTGTGTAGTGTGTAGCCGAGAGAGACAGGGAGGTTCGAATTTCCAATCATGGCGTCCAGGCCAGAGCTGCTAGCTCCGCCCGAGATATTCTACGATGATACTGAAGCTCGCAAATACACATCTTCTTCGCGCATCATTGAAATTCAGGTGCTTCCCTTTGCAAAATACGTTATACGTGTTAGCACCCTTTGTTCTTAGAAGCCTTGATGCTCTTTCTCCCCTTATTGAATTAGTAAACGGTGATTTGATTGTTACGTTTTTGGTTTTGAAATTCATGATCATCTTCTTTCGTGTTTTTAAAGGCTGTGCTTTCAGAGAGAGCTCTGGAGCTACTTGCTTTGCCCGATGACAGTGTTCCCAAATTACTCCTTGACATTGGTAAAAATTCTCTCATTTTCTCTGAAGCATTAATTCAGGAAACATCGTATTGAATTTTTATTAAGGGAGTTCCTAACAATCTCGCTTTTTCTCCCCCCCCCCCCCCCTTCTCTTCTCTTTCTTTAGTATTATGAAAGGATCATACATAGCTTCTATGTCATGAGGGTAATATGCCTTGTTTTAGATTGTTAGAGAAGGCTGTAATAATTTCATCTAAACGTAAACTAATCCTTGTAATGTTCTCCGCTGGAAACTCTTTGCAGTCTTGGCTATCAAATTGGTATTATATTACCATGGGGTATCCTGTTTATTTGAGATTACAACTTGCATCATAGCTTTTCCAGGCACTGTAGCTGGTAATTGTGGTAGAATTACTGTGACAAATTCTTCTTTGCAATTCTCTTATAGGTTAATCTGTTAAACTGTTCCTTGAGAGTTTTCCCTTGGCATTGCCATATTCTGAACAGACAGAAATAAGAGGCAAAACGATCAAATGATTGCTTGAGATCCATACTTTTATTATATGGATATCAAACCATTACGTGATGTGTTATTTATTACTTTGTATATACTAGGAAACTGGAGCTTTTCGAGCCATTACCTGAGTAGACTTTGTGCGTGGACTTTGTTAGATTGTGGGATTAGGACTTTTCTGACATTTCACTATTTCATCCATAGAGCCTAGAGTTTAATGAGCATTTTTATTTTTTATTTTTTCAATTGTAATATAGCTTAAGCCTGAATGTGTGATTGCATTGCCACGGCTTTCTGTAGGTTGTGGATCAGGACTTAGTGGAGAGACACTTTCAGAGAATGGACACCACTGGATTGGTTTGGACATTTCACCATCAATGCTTAGTGAGTCAATTATGATTTATATTGTTAACCCTAACACTTTCCAACGAAATGGTCCTTTTGATTCATCCTTTTTGCTTTTTATTTATGATTTTCTTTTTGGTTAAGTCTAGATATTGCACTGGAGCGAGAGGTTGAGGGCGACCTTTTACTTGGTGATATGGGTCAGGTATTCATCTAATTGAAGATTTATGAGTATTCTTGTGCATTGATATTCAAGTTATATATATATATATAAAACAATTTAAGGGATTACCTGTATCTGTTTTAGACGTTTCCTTTTTATATTATGCTTTTTGTAATCATAATTGTCTGACAATTCATATGTTATGTGCAACTAATAACTTTTTCCTAGAAAATAAGATTCTTGTTGTGGAATTTGCTTTATTGTTTTTTCTTTATCTTTCATCTAAAATGGTTTTAGGGTTTGGGGCTTCGTCCTGGAGTTATTGATGGGGCCATCAGCATCTCCGCTGTTCAGGTTTGCTGTCATTATTTTGTTCATATGTATTAATTTTGATAGCTTGCTTTAGGATATTCATTATGTAAACCTAATGTTTGCTATGATATTACATTTTCTAATGGAAAAAACTTAAGTGCAATTTTTTAGATGATTGCTATTAGGTTCTCCAATCAAAACATGTAATATGGTTATTTTTTTACAACTCAATATTACATGATTGACTCTATTAAAAATGTTTCTCCACATAATATGTTTTTATTGGAGAACCCGATGGAAAAAACCTAAATAACTTATCTATGTTTTGTCTTTTTCTAATCCTCACCTTACTTTTAGGAGTTAATAAACTACAAATTTCATGAGAAAGCTGCCAGGGGGTGAGCTAATTGCTGCAGAAATATAAATGAGGGCACTCTAGAACTAGGAGAAACAAATGGAAGAAAATAAATGAGAAAATTATATTAAAATAAATTACAACGAAATGAACATCATGTTAATTTTGAGAAAATAGAGTCCTGAGAAAAGCTCTTTAGACTATGGGGAAGAAGAATTGATGCCAGTTATGAAGTGTGGAAAATAACTGTTCATCTTTCAATGGATGGCTCTTTTATATTTCAAATATATATTCTAATGAAGCTAATGCTTTACTACCAAGCTTGATTGGGATTGTTTCTCATTTACTTTCTCAAATTTTTTTATGGACTTCTATATGGTGATGCAGTGGTTATGCAATGCTGATAAATCCTCTCACAATCCAAGATTAAGATTGAAGTATGTTCCTATTCTTATTTATTGTACTGCATTTCTATAACTGTATACTTGCACATTCATGTACGTACGTGCATGTGTCATTGGTTTGTCCTCTTACTTTTGCATATTACTCCATTGAAATTGGATTTTGCTGGAATTTATCACAGTTCCTCTATGGCACCTATAACAATATATCTTCTTCCTTTTAACTTGTAGGGCTTTCTTTACATCTTTATACAAGTGCTTAGCAAATGGAGCTAGAGCAGTGTTTCAATTGTATCCTGAAAGTCTAGACCAGCGTGAATTGATTTTAAATGCTGCAATGTATGCTGGATTTGCTGGTGGTATAGTTGTGGATTTCCCTCACAGGTACTTAAGAATCCCGTACAAATATTAGGGGCATATTTATTTCATACAAAAAATTTACTAGTAAAACATTTTCTGCATTTTTTAGCATTTGGTCTACTAATCAGTACAATATCTTCTGTCTTCCAGTATCTGGCGAAGTAATCATATTTTCTGGTCAATGAAAATTAGTCTTTCAATAGGAGAATAAACAATGAGTTGCTATTTATCTCCTCTTCTTAAATGAGGAATTTATTTTCTGGAACAAAGTAAACCACATAAAATAGAAATGCATCAGCTAGTTGATTATCTGAGGTTCATGATAATGTTGTCTGTGAAATATGCCTCTTTCACTACAAGGTTAGATTCAGCGTAAAAAACAGATCCCAAATAGCATGTTTGTCTTGAAGTTGATGTTGACAAGCAAATTATTCCTTTTTTTTTTTATGGGACGGCCTGTCAAGAGTCAATTAAATCCTGTGTACAGCAGTCTAGTAAAAGAAATATTGATTGAGTATTTTGCCTTCTGCTGAGCGAAAAGAATTATGACAATTACATGTTCAAAAGAGTAAAGTAACATCATGAAGCTCACTATTGTCTCTGATTCTTTCCTGTGTTCACCTATAACTGCTGTTTTATTTGACAGTTGACATTGTGGTAAGAATTGACTGAAATTTTGCAAAATATATCATTTATCTGAACTGGGATCCTCTGAAGTTATTTAGAAATTTATATTGTTAATTTTGAAAAGAGAAAGACGATTGATTTAGGACCCACATTCAAGCAGTAAGTAGGGTCCACTTATTATGTGGGGTGAGCCTCACATGTGTCATTAATTTCTCTAGATCCCAATCCTGTCTAAATGAACTCGTCTTAAATTGTATGCTTTCTGCCCCTTTAAAAAACTGTGTCATGCTACCCCTAATAGAAGCAATGATAGTTCACATTCATTCCTCCCACTTTGTTATGCATGTCTGTATAAATTACTTATTGTCACCCCTTCCCCTTCTCTCTGTTCACCTTTATCAAGCACACCAGGTATTTGGCCGGAAAAGGGAGTGAGAGCAACTTATGTGTTTTTGAAATAAGAGAATAATTGTTTTGTGGACATACTGTAAAGAATAGTTATACTTGAATCAAAGTTGTTTTTTTTTTTTTTTCTCCCTCTTTTCCACCCATGCGCCAGCATTGGAGGGGGGTTGGGGTTGGGGAGAGGGGGTGCCCTTTTTGAGCCGGGGGGGGGGTGTTTCAATATAGTTTTTTGCTATTTTCTTTTGGAAAGCATCATATAAACCACTTATCCTTCTTGAGCATGTTGTTGGCGTTGCACTAACTGGAGAACAATTGTCTTGTGAAAGTACGAAGAGGAGGAAAGAATTTCTTGTCCTCACATGTGGTCAACGATTGATAAGCACATCCGTGACCAAGGGCAAAGGTGAAGATGGGAAGAGTTGCTCTGACGATGAAAGTGAAGATGAAGAGAATAAAACGGTTTGCCTTGCCACATTAACAAATTTCATTCTGGGCCCTATAAAGATATATAAATCTCTCTTTTTTTTGGTTTTGAAAAAAAATTTTATTATAGTCTGACATTTATCCCATAACCTTGACATTGATTTTTGTTTTATTTGATTAGTCGGTTGTGGTCCTAAATATCTACTTTTTCCCTTGTTAAATTTGCAGGTCTGTATCTCAGACAGGCATAGACCTAAGAAGAAGCAGAAACAGAATAAGAGTGGGAAGGGAAGGGAATGGATACTGAGGAAGAAGGAGCAGATGAGAAGAAGAGGAAATGTTGTGCCTCCAGACACCAAGTACACAGGTCGGAAACGTAAGGATCGCTTTTGATCCTGTTTGGCATTTGCCTCAGATTCGTTCATATAATTGTTTGTATTAAATAGGCATTAGGAATTGCATCCTGCTCAGGTCCCGAATGTGCACACAGCCTTCCCCACTCAGTATATTATTTATCCGAGCATAGGATACTTTTTATGGAACAATTTTGTGGGTTTGGATTAACATCTTTTTGGGATCGTTGGCCAATTTGGCAAAAGATTTTGGGTTCTTAATTTTCCTGTAATGCTTTGTAATCCGTGAGCATATTTAACTCCCATGGAAATGGTTGTCTTGGAATTTAGATTTTAGAAAAAGTTTAAGGATATATGTTATGAGAAATTTTGTGTATATTTTGGTAATATATGTTTTGACGGTTGCAATTAACAGCTCTTTGGGACCGTCAGCCAATTTGGCAAAAGATAGTGTTTGCAACTTACCTATCATGCTCTGTAATGGAGATGGTTGTCTTGGAACTTAGATTTTAGAAAAAGTCCAAGGATAAATATTGAGAAAATTTCTATATTCAAGTAATATATGTATTTGAAAGTTGCAGTAACTTTAAAAATATTTTTCATTTTCTTCAAAAATATTTGCAGCTTTCAAAAAGCACATAAAATTACATTCTAGAAAATAAAGTAGTTGTTATATTTAATAGAAGCATAAGAATGCAAGAGTACAATATCTATTAATGGGACGTGAAAGATAGTTTATAATATACAACGGTGTCCCTCAAACCTAGGAAAATAGAAAAGTTAAACATTTTATTATGATATAGAATGGCAAACTCTGTTTAAGGTGATTTGAATAATATAGTACATTTAGCATCACTGGCTTTATTAAATATTTTATTTGATGTATTTTCAGTAGTCCGTTACCCAATCCTCATAAAAGTTCTAGTTAATGGTATTGTTTCCCCAAGTTTAAAAGTTCTAGTACATTGAAGCGCGGTTTTCCGTAGTCGCAAGATGGGTGATTTCATTGACGCAAATTTCCCCCAAAAAATTGGAATCGTTACCAATTACTACCCACGGGGGAAAATTATGCCTAGTTGGGCTCAAGTCAGCATTAATGTTAGAATAAATTAATTAGTCAAACACTTCTATTTTTATTCGGTTTTTGAGAGATAAAATCTTTCAATTTATTTCTTTAATCATTTATCCCCAATTAAAATGATTCCTTGTGATAGATAAATTTATGGTTACTTAATAAATTAACTAATAAACAAGAACCTGCATGGTTATTAAATAATGATTTTAATTTACTCAAGTGTTTTTTGCCCCTAAATGATGCTATTTTACCTAATTTTCTATTATCTTGTTAGATCAAATAGATTTTGAATAATCAAGCAAAACAATGCAATTCAAGGAGGTGATTTCAAAACGTCTAGCTAACCACGTATATTTTCATTTATGCCATACCAGTTAATTTGTTAAATAATTATAATTTTACCTAATGTAAGAAGTAATTTTGATCAGGTAAAAAAAAATTAGAAATTATATTAAGCTTTATTTTAAAAAAAAAGAATAATCTTTCCAACATTAATTCATTTACTCTTAATCATAATTTTAAAAATTGAACTGGACCAACTGATTCTATCAGGAACCAGTTCTTGATTCGGTTCGATTGGTTCAGAAAATAAATCCGCTAAAAAATCAATCAAAATTAGTTTGAACAGGTTCGTGACAATTTTTTTTAAAGATTTTTTTTATATAATAAATAATTCATCCCAAATAAATTTGACAAATTAAAAATAAAAAAAAATAAAAAAGAAGAGGGAGTTGAAATATGAAAAATTTTTTAAAGAGAGAATATAAAAAAAATAAAATGTATATATTTAATTATTTTTTATGCTTGCTCTCTATTATATTATTATTTTTTAATAACATTTCTCTTAAATATCAAAGTATTTAACTAAAATTATTATTTATTATTTTATTTTTTAATGATAGATAAAATCTTAATATAATTTAAAAAGTATAAAAATTTAATATTAAATACTCTTAACTTTTTATCATAGATAGTTTTTATTTTTTTTAATTAAAAAATAATTTTATAATATCTTTAAAATATTACATTAATAATTAAATATTTAAAATTTATTAATATTTATTTATTATGCTAAAAATTTCATAGAACATATATTTAATTATTATTACTTTAACTAGTTCAATAACTAAAAACATTGCTCTTAATGTTATATACAAGAAACTGCTTTGAATTGAACCCCCACTTTACAGAAGATCCGTCCAACTTTTGTAATGCCACATAGTAGCCGCTTTCTTACAAATGGAACTTTAGAAAAACAAAGGACAACACATTTTTGAAGGACCCAGTTCTCAGATGCTAAGTTGTAAAATATTTATTTGTTTCTATTGAAGAATTTAATAACAAAATCCTAAAATTCCAAGTTTTGTCCAAAAACAAATCCCTCGAATCCAAATCTCGGTCAATTGAATCCTCTACAAGCAATTGCAAGGAATTTGGAAGCAGAGAGTCACAGGAGAGGGAAAATGGACTTGAAAGAATCCTGAATATTTGCCTGTATCTCCAAGAAAACCACACACTTAGCAAAGCAAATCTGGTATATTTTACATCAGGAAGCTTTTCCTTCCAAATAATTATACTCAGAACAATAGTTTGAACCAATGTCTGTTTCTGGATGGCTTAGAATTACATTAAGTCTCCCAACATCTAGATATGTACTAATGGCAATTGAAGCCATCAACTGGGAAGCTGCGAGGTATACATACAAAGGCCCAGAAGTAATGGCAAGGGTTTATTCAGATGCAGGCCCAAAGATCAACTTCTCATCTATCTCCGGTGATCAAGGTATGTCAGCTGTTGTTTCATGCCACAGCAGCAGTGGAGGAGAATTGCATGCCTGTATTGCCATCATGATTCAAGTGTTTGATTCTCTGCAAGCAACAAGAGTATAGGATAAGAAGCATATAAGACAACACTTCAAGGATGATATAATAGAAAGGGTAATATGTAAGACCAAAAGCCTAACTGTTCTCATCAGATATTTAGTAGTTGGATTTAAAGCGTTCTGGTTGCAGCATATCTTGTTAATCTTACCATCATCTTTAGTTGAAGAGAATAAAACCCCCCCAAGTGGCTATTCCTAAAATGCTCTAAATGCTAGTTTCTTGACAACAGACAGAAATTCAACTGGCACTTGTCATCCTGAAGGCTTTAAAGAGATGTTAATTGCTTAAATCACTATAACAGAGCTTAATCCAAAGGCTAATAAGTGCTTTTACTAGATTTATGATCTCAGACAACCTAGATTAGAAGTGGTTCTTTCATTCCGCATTCTAGCCAAACTCTTCATTATATACAGAAAGAATAGATAGGAATTTTTATGGTATATAAATGTGGGTAAAGAGAATCTTAAGATTTTCTGTGACTGTAACGCAAATAGTGAAGGACTCCCTCAGTTCTGCCAATAAATCAATCCCGGCATAATCAAAGAAATCACTTGAAAAGGTAGTTTCACAAAGTTAAAACAGAAAGAAAAAATAAGGCCGCCAGTCTCCCCCACAATCCATTACTCTCTTCCTCATACCACTGATTACATATACATGATTATAAGCATGGTTAATTTATAATGAGAATTACAAGTTAATACTTAACATGATTCTGTTTTCCAACATATAAGAAACAAGATTTTTTCTGAATGAACACCCTACCTACTTAATTATATAACTAAAAGAATTGCATTTTCTTTATCTAAAACAACCAGAATGTGTACTTTCAACAAAAGCTCACCTTCTCCAAACAATTGTTCGACCCGAGCCACAATGTGTTTTCCATAAGTGTATTTCTTCAAAGCATGAGCATGAGCTCGTATGCGAGAAACTAACATTGCTCGTTGATTTTCAGAACATATCTCAATTATCTTCTGGACCACATAGTTTGCAAATTGGTCTTTCATCATTGTCTGCAACAAATATCAAACAAAATTTAGTAAGCGAAAGTACAATCCACAAATTACATATACCATACCGATATAAATTGATCCAATTAGTTAGTTTAATTTATATCGCATGTAAAACTCAAATTTTTACCCCTGTAATAATTTGGAAGACCTAAATGACAACAGATGAGGCATATTATCGTCCAACATTGTTCCAAAACATAAGGGTAAAAAGTGGACCCTAGTATAATTTTAAGGACCAATGAGATAATTAGAATGAAACTTGACAACTCTAAACAGCAAAATGTTATTGATCAAAGCTTCCCCAAATTAGATCCCAATCACTTCAATCCTTATATTTCAGTTTGTAAACCCCACTCACGATTTTCCATCAGGTAACAAGTCCCTAGGCCCAGATTCAACAGCACTTAATCAGCTGATACAGCATTCGTTGACTATCATCAAACCCTATAAAATGGTGGTTGGCTGCATCAGCCAAAACCACCATTATTACAGCCTGCAGTCTATTCAATTAATATTACTAAAACCAATTCCATTCAAGGAGTATGAAGCAGTTGTATACCTTAAAGGTAGATAGAAACATTAGTTATATTTGCTAGTTGACAAATAAATAGAACATTTCCAGTTTAAGTAACTGTGCTCATGAAATCTTGACTTGTAATCAGAACCAAACACATTTTACCACAGCAAGAAGTAAGTAGATATTATTTTAATTCATATGGCTCAACTATAATACATCAATTTTCTCACATAACAAGACACGTAGCAATTTTTTGCCCAAAAAAGGTTTTTAAAAAAAAATCCCAACAACAGTATATGACCATTATATTTCTAGCTGTTAAATAAAATTGATTATCACCTTCATCAACATTCTTTTATAAATTAAGAAATATTACAAGACTTATAGAAATTAGTATTTCTATCAATGCCCAGGAAGCAAGTCAATCAAGATTTCTATTCTTGTATGGAATAGTTGGATATTCTGAAGGACTACTACTGTGTCATTAGCCTTGTAAATTTCAACTTACCAATAAATTGTCACTTTCATCATCGTGCCCAAGAATCTCTGCAATCAACAACTGCCGTTCAGTTGCATCACCATGCTTCAAACATTTCTCAACAACATTTGATGCAAACTTATGCTGGCTCAACTGCACAATATGTCCTGACAGCTTGCTTATAATTTGGCTCCTTTCCTGAGGCTTTCCTCTCTCCAACACATGCTGTAACAACATAAGAAGAGCATTATAACCAAGCAAATGGAACAAAAATTTAAGTTAAGTCAACAAAACTTACAAGTATCTCGTGTCCACCATAGCAAGTACTGGCTATGTGAACCCAAGAATTAATCTACACTGTTTCAACCATAGCAATATATTTTAGAAAACTATTGGACAAGGCATTACTGATCACAAACAGAATGCAAATAGACATAACAGACATGCAAACTAACCCACAACCCCCTCCTTTCAGACAGATACCTTAAATGCAGATGGAGGTTTTAATGACCCCTTTCTCAATTACATGGCTAATTCCAAACATAGAACAGCTTTGATATCAGGCACCTTATGCTAGGCATTATTGCCAGCACAGAATCTGTTAGGCATAGAGGAAGAGCATTAAGAAGTTGTTAGCTACAACAGAATAGTTGTCAATTCTTTTGTGATGGTTAGTTAGTCAAGAGTTGTAACTAACTAACCTATATTACCTTGTATCAGAATATGGCACAGTTAAGTGAGTTGATGAGGTCAGACTCCCAATTCTCTATCTATTCTCTACTCTTCTATCATTCTATTCCCTTTTCTCCTAACAAGTGGTATCAAATTGTTAGGTGGAAAGGAAGAGTATTAAGATGTAGTTAGCTATAACAGAATAGTTGTTAATTCTGTTGTAATGGTTAGTTAGTCAAGAGTTCTAAATAACCAACCTATATTAGCTTGTATCAGAGTATGGCCCAGTTATGTGAGTTGATGAGTTCAAATTCCGAATTCTCTCTCTATTCTCTACTCTTCTATCATTCTATTCCCCTTTCTCCTAACAAATGGCATGAGAGCCACCATTTCTCGGACCTATGGCAGATGCGACTCAATCACAAGCTTTCCTGTGTGAGATGGAAGATCATGTACATTCTTCAACAGGGCAGCAAGTGGCCAGTGCAGTCAAAGGATTTCAGATGATCGTCAACCTACAACTGTTGAGCTTAATTGACCAACGAATGTCTAATATGTCCAATATGGAGCAGTAGATCTCAAGTCTTTATGAGTTGATGGATGGACTTTCCACACAGATAACGAAAGTGACAAGACTATTGAATTCAAGAGAAGGCAGCACCACAGATCAAGCCAGAAAACACCAATAGAAAGGATTAGCAAGGAATACCAGCTATCCAAGTGATTTACTAAGACAGTTTCCAGAATTTCATCAAAAAGACATTCTGGGTTGGCTGGAGAAGTATGAGACATATTTTTTGTTGCATAAGACTCCTAAGGAGATGAAGGTTACAATTGCAAGACTGCCCCTAGATAAGAAGAGCTTTTGGTGACACAATTTATGAAAAGAATCAAGAAGGAAGGCGAACTTCTTGGGAAATGTATGCAGCAGTGATCAAAAGAAGGTTTGAGCTCGCGTATGAAGACCCAACGGAAGAACTAATGCAACTTAGGCAAACTGGAAGTATGAGTGAATACCAACAAGTTTTTGAGGATCTTCCTTATAAGGTGAAGCCATCTGAAGATCAGTTAATTAGCTGTTTCATAACTGGACTGAAAGATGAAATTGCAAATGGAGTAACGCTGCTCAGACCTCAAAAGTTATTAGACACAATGAGAATTTCGAAGTTGCAAGAGCTGGGTTCTCAATCATCAAGCAGAAATGGAGGAAACAGAAATGGATCAAAGGAAGGGTTATGGGGAGGTCAGACTTACAAGCAAGAAAGATCAGATATTAAAAAGACATTCACCACGGAAATTATGAACAGTAATCAGAAAGAAGGCCAAGCTAGTAACAAGGGTGGATTAGAAGAAACTCAATGTCTAGTAGAAGAATAATTTATAGAAGAATGTAAGGAAGAGGAAGCATTACAACCTCAGAAGCACAGGAACGTCAAAATGGGAGCCGTACCCATACCGGATACGTATCCGGTATGGATACGCATACCGTACGGGGTACAAACGTATCCCGTACATTTCTTTTTCATTTGTATATACTGAAACGTTTCTTTCCATTTTAATCGTCTGGATCTGAGAGCTTCACTTCTCCCTCACGTGGATTCCTGCTGCGTCTGGTAATCAGAAAGCGGACGGTGCTAACGGACTTGATCGAGCGGTTACTGGAGAAGAATCCCACAAAGCAATTGGGTTACGTGCGAGGCACGTGAGAGATCAAGGAGCACTTGTTCTTCAGAGGGGTGAGGTGGGACTTATTGATTGAGGTAGTACAACCGCCATTCATTCCGCCGAGAGAGGACAACGTCGACTTGACCGCTAGCGATATGGACATAAGTGATTACTTCCAGGGCTTGAAATCACCGTCGTCGTTCCCTCCTTCGCCATCTTCTAAGTATCAGAGGAATATTTTGTTCGCAGAATTTTGAAGCACGGAGGAAATAGTTAGTTATTCTTTTTTGCATTACAGTAATATCTGTGTACATAGAATTACTGTAGAACGCCAGAAAAATCAATCAAAGAAGGCGTTAGAGAAATTATTTAGTTGGCATAAAATACTGATAGTTAAGCGGTGAGAGTTGTCCAATACGATTGGTTATACGTCAAAGTGTTTTTTATGTGCTTCGAAGGTTCACATACTCTCTACTTCAAGGCATAATTTTTTAATTGTCATTATGGAAGAACGGTTAAATAATAATTAAAAAAATAACAAGTAAAATACACCTCTTACCTTTTCCCTCTAGTCCAAAAAGAGAAATAAAATCCAAATAAATATGCCTTTCCTTTCATTTTCATAGAAGCCAATTTTATTACTTTCTATAAATAATATCATAAATAAATTTGTGATATTATTTATGCTATGGTAGCTTATTTATAATTTATTTTATTTTTTAATGTCTTAGATTCTTGAATATATATATATATATATATATATATTTCCATACTCGTATCCTAAAATTTTAGAAATTACCGTATTTCACGTATCATGTCGTGTCGTACTCGATACACGTACCCATATCGGCGCTTCTTAGATTACAACCAATTCCAAAGATTTCACTCAATACCATAGAAGGTGTAGATGAGGTTGCAAGGGCAAGGAAGGTTGTCATTACATATTTTAGTAGACAGTGGCAGCACCCATGATTTTCTAGAGTCTCAAATGTCCAAGAAATTGGGGTGGCCAATGGAGAAATTAGAAGAGGTAGAGAGGGGAAGTAAATTAAACATTCAAGGAGTTTGCAAGGGGTTAAAACTTCAAAGGGAAGATGCAAGGAAAGGAATTTAGTACTGATGCATTTGTTATTTCTCTAAATGGGTGTGACATACTTCTTGAAATACAATGGATGAAATCCTTAGGATGCGTACAATGGGACTCCACTGAACTTACTATAATGTTTGGTACAAAGGGAAGGTCGTGAAGATGCTACTTGGGTCCAGCTTTATGATTTTCCCCCAAAAAAAAAAGCATCTTGATTTTTGTAGTAATCACCCTTAAGGTCCCTTTTCAGGGGAGAGAGTATTGTTAGCATAGAGGAAAAGTATTAAGTAGTAGTTAGCTATAACAGGATAGTTGTTAATTCTGTTGTAATGGTTAGTTAGTCAAGAGTCATAACTAACTAACCTATATTAGCTTGTATCAGAATATGGCACAATTATGTGAGTTGATGAGTTCAGAGTCCTCATTCTCTCTCCATTCTCTACTCTTATTCTATTCCCTTTTCTCCTAACAGAGTCTGTCACAGTTATAGTAATACCCTCCCCCTATCACTTCCACAACGGCAATCCTGAAAATATAATCCATAGGATGATTTTATCAATTATAAGAAATTATTTCAGAAAAGAGTAACCTCTTGCATAAGGTGACATTACTAGAGAATATAAAATAAGAAATCAAAAGAATAAAACAAACTAGACCAATAGCACTGTCACTCCCCATAAGGGTGAATGCTTCATGACCGAAGTATAGTTATCTTGACTCTGTTTATACCTCATAATAAGCATAACTTCGAGAAATCTCCTAAACCATGCCCCCAAGGATTGTTTCAGCCCATATAACGTTTTTGAGTCTACACATGGTGCCTGGTTCAATGTGGGAGTCAAATCCCAAAGGTATCTCCAAACAGATTTCTTCCTCTTTAGCACCATGTAAGTGCATTTTTCACATCAAATTGTTGGAGTTTTCAACCACAATACCATAGAAAATAAAACTCACTATATTCATTTTAACAATAGGAGCAAAGGTCTCCACATAGTTTATGCCATAAGTTTGGGTATGCCCTTTAGCAACAAGTCGGGCTTCATACCGCTTCAAGACACCATTTGAATTAAATTTAGTAATGAATACCCATCTACAACCAACTGGTTTCTTCCTTTTCAGTAATTGCACCAGATCCCAAGTTTTGTTTTTCTTCAAGTGCCTCCATCTCAACCTTCAAAGCTTATACCCAATTCTCATTTTGCAATGCCTCAAATAAAGTCTTGTGAGTAGGGATGGCATATAGACTAGTGATAAAGATTTTGTGGTTACAAGACAAATGCTTATATAGGAAATAAAAGAAGGAAAGGGATACTTAGTGCAATGTCTTTTGCCTTTTCGTAAAGCAATTGAAATATCATAATCATTGTGTGGAAGTGTTTTAGAAACATTACCAATGGGTAAAGATGTTACCTTAACATTGTCAAGGATAGAAGGAGATGATTGGAATGGCTTTGATTGGGAGATCAATGCCTTCTTTCAAAATAAACCTGTAATGGATAAATGGAGTCTTGAGTTTACTTGGGTTGCAACTCTGGCTCGGGTATGGTGATGGGCTACAATTGAGTCTCAAATGGGACATTTTTTGATAACTTTAGGAATTCGACAACGAAGAACTCCGTATTTGTATTTGTGATGGAGGAATTCTCCCCTCGGATGATGAGAATTGTTAAAGTATGGAGTACTATCAACAAACATGACATTGGCATAGATATAAAATTTCCTCATCAGAAGATAATAACATTTGTAACCTTTTTATGTATAAGAATAGCCAATGAAAACACACTTGAGAGCCCAAGAATCTAGATTGGTCCTATTTTGGGAATGCACATGAACAAAGGCAACACACCCAAATATTTTGGAAACAAGATTGTTAGATATATTAAAATTCTAAAAAAATTGTTAGAGAACTTGCATTGCATTGCAGAAACCAAAAACTTGGAAAGGGAGCCTATTAATGAAATGAGTAGCAATTAAAATGACTTCTCCCCAATATTGTTTTGAACCACTGTTCTAAAACAAAAAAACTCTTGAAATAGCAAGAAGATAACTGTTTTTCCACTCGATCACTTCATTTTGTTGAGTTGTATGAATGCAAGAGAACTCATTTATTATTCCCTATGTTTGGAAAAAGGTAGATAGAAATTGATTGAAAAAAGCCTTTGCATTGTCAAATCGAAATCTTTGTATCCCAACCCATACTGAGTTTTAATCATATTGTAGAAAAAAAGAAATGTAAAGCTTACATCAGATTTTTGTTTTAACAAACAAATCCATGTTACTTGAGTGCAATTATTAATAAATGAAACAAATCATTGGACTCCAAAAATATTAGACACAATGGAAAGGCTCCAAATATCACTATGAATTAAAGTAAAGGGAATAGAAGTTTTTTATTATTGATTGAAAAAGAATCATGTTTGCGAATCGCAAGTTCACATTATGAAAAGTTTCAATGGCTAATCCCTCAAACAAAGAAGAAAACAATATTTTGATAACATGAAACAATAGATGACCAAGACAAGGTGGTGAAGCAAAATCTTATCTTTATTGAATTTGAATGATTTGGAATGAAGGGAAATAGGTAACACACTTTGAACTCTATTTTGTCCATTGTGTTCTTCATGATAATATAAGCCATCTTTCTCCCTAGCATGTCTAATCATCTTCATTGTGCCATGTTCCTAAAATAGAGAGGGGGGGGGGAGTTACATTGCACTGAGAATTAGTTATGAGTTTTTGAGTTGAAGTAAGATTGGTGCAAATTTTGGGAACATAAAGCACATTCTTCAAGCATAGCCAGCCATAGTAGTGATTGATTCATCAGCTATAGTAATTTTTCAATTGCCAAAACAAGGAGTACATGAAATGAATTTTTGTGAAGAATAAGTCATATGGTCAGTGGCTCAAGTCTATGACCCATGAGTCAGATGAACCTTTATTTGATGTATTAAAGACAGAATTAAAGAAAGATAGAGAGTGAGAACAAGTATATGAGAATTCCAAAAAACAAGTACCTATTGTGGTTGTGGGAGTTTTCTCCAATGTCCCCAATAAGCTTTGTAACTTCTCAATCTCTTATCTATTGAAATCAACAAAAAGGGAGTTCTCATCATTGTTAGAGTTTGTAGGTCTTCTTTATGGGTTAAAGCTTATTGTGGAACTTCCAACATCTCTCCTTAGTGTGCCTAGGCTTTTTGTAGTAGGTACACCACAAGTTATCTTTCTTGGACTGTTTTGACCATTCAGTTGGCCCCTTCACTTCATCAAAATGTTACACAAAATGCTTGGATATTAAAGTGGAACTCTCCACTAGTGAGGTGTCAATCATCACACCCCTTCTTCCTTCTTCAGCTAGTATAATGGCAATTGTCTCATTCAAGGATGGTAACTCCTCTTTGCCAAGTATCTGGACTCGCATAGCATCAAACTCAATGATCAACCTTGCAAGAAACTCATAAATCTTCTTTTTTCAACAAACCACTTAAGAATAACATCATCATCACTACACTTCATCTGATGGATTGGTAGTGGTCTATCTCCTACCAAAAACCTTTCAACACATTAGAGTATTCAATGATTAACTAGTTGCCTTGTTTATGGCAGAGATTTTAGTCTTAACTCATAAATTTGTGCTACATCGCAAACCTTGGAACAGCATCCCACATCTTTTGATCTGAATGAAGGAACATGCATGTGTCACTAATCTCTAGTAACATAGAGTTCTATAACCAAGACATTGCCAAAGAAATCTCTTCATTCCAGGCATCAAGTTTGGGATCCCTTTGTTTACGACTAGTACCTAGTAGATAACTCAACTTGCCTCATCCTTTGACGAATGTGCGAACTATTTGAAACCACTTCAAATAATTTTTCCCATTCAACCTATATGCAAGCTGAATGTGTGACAAATCACTCATAGGAGCAGAGTGACTACTCAAAGATATGTCAAAGATCTTGCTAGTCATGGTGGACTCAAAACATCATCAAGACAACAAAATAGCATAGACAAACATCAGAGACAAAGAAAAATAGCAAACAAAATCAATAAAGTTGACCCTAAATAAAAGAACACCACTTTCGGAGCCAAAACAAAGCTAAAAGACCCTTAGGCTGCCTTCCAAAATGTTCGACGATGTGTCTTGGGTTGATGGAAGCCAAAAAGGTGTCACGTGCCCTCATGTCCTGGCATGTGGGACTCGCTTTAGAAATGCTGTGACGTCGTGTACAACAATGGTTGGTTGTACAATGAACGCAAAAACAATTATCGTCAAGGTCTTGGATGATTGTAGATGGCATTTAGGTCAAGTGAAGATCCAAAATAGAGACCCATAGTAGCAATGAAGGCTACAAATGAAAAAATGGCTACAAAGGCCAAGATTATCCCCCCCCCCCCAAAAAAAAAAAGCCTAGAAACTCTAGAGCTCTGATACCATGATAAGAAGTCTGAAATTCCTGTTATTGAAAAGAATCAAGATACATAAGTATTTATACAATGAGAGGAAAGCTATTCTAAGAAAGAAAATAAATGGGAGATAAATCCCAAACAATTAGGGATTGACTAAAATCTAATTCCTAGGATCAACTATCAATTACAATAATTAAGGATTTCTAACAATATTTATAATAAAGAAGAGGTTGTATAACTTGAGATACAACCAATGCAGGACTTCTGTAGTCTAGCTAAACCCCCCCTCCCCAAAAAAAAGACAAACTACTCATATATTCTAACAACACCCCCCCCCCCCCAAAAAAAAAAAAAAAAAGAAGCTGGAGCATATAAACCAAATGTACCAAAAGTATGCAACCCCTAAGATTGAAGATTAATAAAACCTAATTGAAGAGGGAAACAACAAGCTCAAATAAAAATTAACTCAATAATAGAAGCTAGCTAATAAAACCCCTTGACAAAAAATTTCTATGAACATCATGTTAACTCTTCAGACAAAAGGCAGCCAAGGAATGGCCTAGAATAAGGAACTCAGATCTAAAAACAACTGGAACACTGACAAAGTCACCATGTGCCACTAAAACGTCACCAAGGAGGTCTAAAAACAGTGTTTTTTCTAAAAGAAAGTAAACACACCAGTAAAATGCAAGGCGAAGAACATTCGCCAGAATAAAGTATGACAGGAAGAGTGGTTGGATTGACATGCAACCAAAGAAAAGGGCCAATGGAATAAAGCATAGTGGGAAGAGCAGCTAAAGTGACATGCAATCAAAAAAAAGGATCACTGGAATAAAGCACAGTAGTAAGACCACTTAGAGTGACATGTAGCCAAAGAAAAGTGCCGCCTGAATAAAGCACATCAAGAAAAATAGCAAAAAGAAGTGGCCTAAGAATTACCAGAAAAATTGTCAAATTTTTGCCAAAAAAGTGGCCAAAGGACTATCAGAGAAGGTGGTCGGAGGGCCTCTAGAAAAATTGGCTGGAGGGCTATTGAAGAAGGTGGCTAAACATCCACCAAAGAAGGGGGGTGAAGGATCGCTGAAACAATTCAGAGGCACTCAAGAGTGCACTAACTTTAGGCCAGATGCTTGCCTAGCAGAATCTTTGGCGCTTTTATGCTTCATTCAAGGCTTGTGCCTTAGGCGCTTGAGAGCAGAAGTGTGGTGGAAAGGGAAGAGACAACTTTAGAAGCTCAACCCAAGTATTTTATGAGTTATGACTTAATGACTATTATACTTGAATAACAATATGAGTGACTTCTTGAGTGCATTTAATGATTGTTATGACTTATGACTTGATGATTATTATGTCTGAATATAATTCATATGTCAAATGCTGTTACAAACTTGTGATTTTTTATTTTTTATTTATATAACATATTTTTAGCATTTTTTTCTTATTTTAGTGCCTTGGTTCACCCAAGCATGTGCTTTTTAGTGCTTCTCACCTAAGACATTTTAGGGATCTAGCACCTTAAGGGGCCTTTCACCTTTGACTACTTTGCACCAAAGATGGTGGCCAAGCATCTGCCAGAGATAAAGGGCTGAAGCTTCCCTACAGATGTGGGCAAAGCTCTAGCCTAGAAAACTCTCAAGGCTTCCTCTTCTCTTCCCCTACATTCTGATACCATGTAAAGAATAATAATAATTAAAATTACCCCCCCCCCCCCAAAAAAAAGAGAAGAAAAAGAATGCTTTGGCAAGCATTCATATTAAGGGAGGCTTGTGTTAACATATATTTGTACTAGAGCAAAGGTTGTATAGCTTGAGATACAACCACTGTAGGACTTCTGTAGTCTAACTAAACAAAGAAGAATGACAAACTAATGTTATATTCTAACATCTGCTATGCAGTTATAGTAATTGTATACATGGTAGAAGAGACCTGCATGTGACTACTTCCACCTTGATTTTGTTTACACTAAGCACCACAACCACAAGATGATTGGTTATCAGTACTAAGATAGAGAGAAAGACCAACCTGGGTGACGTAATTGCCATATTGGTCTTGAGCAAGAGAACAAACAGACTCCAAGATCTCATCCACAATAAACTGACACTGAACCTCATCTGTACAATGCTCTAGAACTCTCTGCAAGAAACAAAATCAAAGAAATAAATGCACTACCAAACAAAATGCAATTAAATTTTTTTTTTGGGAGGGGGCAGGGCACAGAATGAAAAACATTACCTGTATGACTCGGCAACCATAAGGATGCATAGATAGATTGGCAACTTGTCCACGAAAAGCTGATATTATAAAGCCAATTTTTTTTGGAATACATTCAATGCACTTCTGTATTACATGATTCCCATTTTGGTCACGAACACATCTCATAACATTTCCATCCAGCTCATGGACAAGCTGAGCCTTTTGTCCATCATCAATCACCTCGAGTGCCTACACAAGCACAAAATTTTAAAAAAATGATAATAATGTCTCTAAATATAATAAATAATAGTTTAAATATAAAACCCGGGGGGGGGGTGTTCTAAGCTTGAAGGTAATGGATATGATTTACCCTCGTGCAGCTGTAAGGTTAACAAGCCCCACCCTACCATACAAAAAGGTTGAAACACAACACAGAAGAAGAGAGCAAGCAGGGGAGGGGGAGCGTGACACTAGTATATTTGGCATATCAGAAAGCCACCAGATTCAGCCACCAAGAAATGGCTCCAATGATAATTAACAATATGCAATATACATTTGCTATTTTAGGCAAAAGTTAAAGCTCTAGCCAGTGCCTATGTTAGATTCATAACTATCTAAAGCATTAGAGTTTTCATTATGGATGGCTATAATTCAAAATAACAGAAAAAAGTCATACTGACCAGTATGCATTCTCTATGATCACTTCGAAAAGAAAGCAAAACTTCAGACCACATTGTAATAGTGGTCAAGACATGCAATGGAAGATAAATGTATAATAATTTCATAAACCTAAATGGATATGAACTATGTACCTTCTGTATTACGCGACAGCCATACATCTGCAGACTTAAAGGCAATATCTGACCAGTCAGTTGATTTGCAAGTTCTTTCCTCTGCTCAGGGCTTCCATACTCAAAAAACTAAGACAGGAGAACAGGACAGTTTAGAGCAGAACAGAATCCAGAGAACCAGAAAGTTACTCTAGAATGTTAGCAGCAATTTACATCACTTTGTCAACATACCTTTTGAATTACGTAGTTACCAAATACATCAGTCATTAATTTGGAAGCATGTGGAAGAATTTCTTTGAACACCAATGCCTTCTCTTCAACACCACAACTTTCCAACTTCTGCTGTATAAATCGGCTCCCGTGTTGATCAGAACTGGAGTAGGAAACCATAGTAAACTTAATTTTCAAAGCCATGAAATCAATAAATTAGATAAGTGGAGAGGGAATTGATAAGATCACTTGCCTAAATTCAACAATATGTCCAATTATATCAGACAGCTCAAATCTGCGACCTTTACCAGACTTCAACTCTTCAAGAAAATTATCAATTTTGGGGTCATGACTACCGTCAAAGGCTCTCTGACCTTGCCATCCAGATAATATACCTCCATTTCTACCAGAAGCTGGGGAAATTTTCATTTCATTTCTTCTTCCTGGATGGCCCGTCCCACCTTCTGGGTATCCTGACAAAACTGGACTGGGAAGTGGAGAACTTGGATACTGCATTACAAAACCCATGTTCGGTGGGTGTCCAAAATAACCAGGTATCATTAGCCCACCTCTTCTTAAGTCCACATTAGCACCACTTCTCTGATGCTGTAATTTTTTATCATCCAAGTAAGCACCAGTACTGGACCTTTTTTGTGAATCAAAAGGACCGATTTGGGCACCAGCACTTGCCCTAGAAGCCAATTGATCATAATGACCAGAAAGACCATATCCCTCCACAAAAGGTTGTTGATGATATTGCATGTAAATAGGATCAACAAAAGAGGGCTGCGGTGGAAATCCAAATTGTCCAAGAAACTTGTTTGCATGGACCATTTCAGCTCCATGTGAAATACTTCCCCCAGTTGAAACCCCTGGCGACTGTGGAGTAAAACTGGAACCAGTAGCTCCATCAACAACAACGGGTACAGCACCGTGGGGAGAGTATGCAGCTACATAAGGAGGAATAGGAGTGGGATTGAAAGTATATCCACCTACATATTGAGGAGAATATATGCTTGAGGTCTGCAAATTTGAATAATATGGATTTGCTGATGTCATATATGCTGCTGCTGTGGCATATAGCGGAGGTGTAAACCCAGATGACTGCAGTAGTGGCTGGACATCAGAGGAAAACTTGCTGGGGTTAAGAGGAAATTGTTCCATACCAATGTATGCACAATTTACACCTTGAGAGTTGGCACTAGGAACTTCACATGGATTGTTTTGGTGCTGGTGCAACTGGGATTGCATCAAATTATTATGGTAGATGTGCTTCAATTTTTCTTCATAACTCTGGCTTTCTGAATTTGGTAGATTAGATACATTAAGAGCCTTTAGTTGAGACTCAACAATGGTAACATCTAGATCATTAGAACCCATGCTGCCTGCGGAAACAAGAGATGATGAGCTTGCTACAGGGGCAGGGGTATCAACAGTTGATGACAGCCTCATATCCTCTATACCTGCGGTGAATTTAGCACCATCTACTGTGGTGACAAGGGGATCATGAGAAGAACTTGAACCAGCATCTAAGTCAATTGCTTCCTCCATCATTCCACAATTTACTGAAAGAGGCTTACTATATACAGGGGAAGGGGTGCGGGGAAAATCTTCCTGAAAGATTGAATTTTGAACCAAGAATTATGCATACACAATCATATTATTACTCTGAAGGAGGCAAGAAAAAGTAAAGTGATTGGTTTCAGTCAACTCTTGAACTTAATTATATACAAAAATGCAAGAAATCTCATAATGGTAGGGTTACTACCCACTGTTAAGAAAACTAAAAGAACTAAAGGGGAAAGCATCAAAATATGATAAGTTAATTTAATAAATGTAAGTGAATATAAGTTAGTATCTGAACAATCACCTGTATTAAATCAACCATATTTCTGTGTTGAGATCCCATTGAAGCTGCATCCAGACTTTGCCAGACTCCACCTGTCTTATCTAACTCATTATCATATGGCTGTTCAGGTGACTGATCATCCTCAGACTCCTCCTTGTGTGTTGCAAGAGTCCCTCGAAGCAAATGTAAAGAACCTTTACTGCTATCATCTGCAGAAGAAAATCTCCAATTAATGCTAATGCTACCAATACAGCATACCAGATGGCAATTTTCCATGAGATAATTGGGGAGAAAGTCTAAGATTCAGTGGATCAGTAGTAATATGCCAAATAAACTGGATCAGAACATAAATGTTCTCTGGACTCACATCTTTGCATAGCTCTGTTTAGAGTTTCCAAGCTTGCATTCTGGGTGAAGTTCTGCTGGGATAATAGATTTTCTATGGCTAGAAATGAACCTTCCATGTTGGGAGGTGCACTGCCACTTCGGTGGGGTACCACATCCTTCCCACCACTGTGGAACCTATGGCCCTTCAAAAGTATGCCCAAATCCTCTGCTGCCATGTTACGAGATGGTGGACCAAAAGTTGCAGCTTCCTTAAGGGAGGGCCATTTGCCCCCAGCTCCTGAGATTCTAATTGGACTCTCAGTAGCCATATCACTCAAATACTGGTTTGCACCTTCTTTTGCAATTAAATTGAGAAATGTCACAGTGTCTCCTTAGGTGGAGCCATAAAATGTTGAATTGGCATTAATGTCTAATGAGAAATAAACTTATTACATTAGTATGGAAAATAAGAACACTAATGCACCAAAATACTGACAAAATAATTTATGCCACAACTGAAGACTTTACATCAACTTGCAGCATCACTATACAGAAGTTCAATTTTGATGTAGCCACACACCAATTTACATAGGATAAGTCATTATTATGTTGTTTCTTCAATTCCTATCTATCCAAGGGCAATTTTAAGGTATTGAAACCGTACTGAATTAGAGCTCTGATTGTGATGTTAGACATTCACGCCCATCTTTCGTGCACAACAGTTATGTCGGGTGGGTGCAGTTATAAGACTGAATAACTCAAATTTACTCTAAGATATCAAGGCAATTTCACGCAGACTCAAATTAAAGAGATAGACAAGATAAAATGAATCTATGAAAATAAAGCATCATAAATAGCCAAAAAGTTGAAGAAATCAATTTAACAAAATAGTTCGTAAGTCATATTCAGCACAAAATAGAGTACTTCATGTGCACCTGAAAGTACCAAGTTGGTCAAACCCCGTAATATAATCAAGCACAAGCGCCAGCAGAGTGCAGAGAATTCAGCAAACCCTAACTAGTCAAACTAATTTTTTCCCCTTCGTCTTGCTCAGAGAACAGACAGGGAGGAAGTGATTCAAGTGAATTTTGACTTATTGATCCTTAGTTGGACACGATCAAAACAAAATATAATCAGCTCATCACCAAGGACAAGCAAGCCCAACTAAGCATCCCCATATCATTCACCAATTCGTGTATATAAAACAAACAGTAGAATTCACAGTGTGTGAACACTGAACACTGAACACCATCAACGCGAGCCCACAGAAGAGAAAAAGAAAACATAAAAAATTCACAGATGCACATGCTAACCAAAACAAAGAAGCAGCTGAAGCATGAAGAAAATGACAGAGACTCACAGAGCTTGTTGAGCTTTTCCCACAGCAAAAGAGAGCAACAAGTCCAAAACCCTAGATTCTTTCCAAAGGAGAAATCTTTAGAGGGAGAGGGAGAGAGAGAGAGAGAGAGAGAGAGAGAGAGAGAAGGGGAGGATGATGATGACGACGACGACTATGAAATGAATTGATATATTTAGGGGGAGTCCTAGGGGTATTTAAAGTTGGGTTTCCATATAGAGAAAAAAGGCTAACTCCAGACAAAGTTTTGCTAAGTCTCGGCTATGTGAAGCACAATGGGACAAATGCGGAAAGTGGCCAAAATAAATATGCGCTTTGATAGATGGAAATTTGTTCAACGCACACCTCCGTCCGACACGTGTGCGATAGTACACAACACACATTCCGAGATTCGAATTTATCCTCATAATTGGGGTTTATTTATTAAAATACGTTTCCAACTTTTTTTTTTTTTAAGAGGAAATCACTAATACCTTACTTGGCCAACTTTTTGGGAAGAAAAATGACCTTTTTATAAAATAGAAAAATATTTATTTTGATTAAATGAAATAATTGACCCAAAATTTTTTTAAAAAATAAATTATTCTTGAGTAACAGAAAAAAAAATTATAAAAAAGAGAAAAAATTATAATTTTTTCTTCAAAGAAGAATTAGAAATCTTTTATTATTAGTTTAATTTTTCACTAATCTTCTTAAATTCATGTCCTTTTTAGTAACTTGATAATAAAAAATATTTTTTAAAAGATTTGTCCTATATTGATAAAAGTATTTTTTGAAAATAATTTTGTCACATATAAACTACTTTTTTCTCACAATATTTTTATGATACTATATCTGAAAATAGATAATCTTAAAATAAGCAAAAATATACGGTAATTCCAAACAATCCAGAGCTTTGAAATAAGTCTGTTGTACCAATTTAGGTTAGAAAAATAATTACCTTAAATCATTAGGTATGGTGTAATAATAAGAGATGCACTAACTAGTAAAAAAAATTAAATTTAAACCTACACTTTGTTCAGGACTGATTAAAGTACCTACAAAGTTTATTCGTTTAAAACTATACATGGGTATAAAATTTTGGTCTCATCATGTGTTTAAGAATTTCTTTAAAGAATTTTAAGGGCCCAAGGAGGGTGACGCCCGCTTCACCCAGACCCGTAATGTGTGTGTGTGTTACAGTTGACTCTTAGAATCAAAGCCTAGTTCTCCCCTCTCTCAATTTATTCTCCCATATTGTTGAAACTAAATAATTTTAGATTATATTAATTATGTATTTGAATAATATTAATGGCTCAGACATTTTTTTATGTAATTTTATATGAATAAATTTATGTAAAGAGTATCGCCTTAAAAAATTATAAATTTTGAAATTTCTTTAAGTAAATAAGTCACAATTTAGAGATTTAATGATTTAATAGCAATTGAGTTTGCTAGATAGTAAAGTACGGAATAAGGACTATTGTATGATACCGATTTCCTTCCCATGGTCATCTTAGCTTTGTCAAGAATTAAAGAAAAATGATAAATTATTTTTCATTTCATCAAGAGATACCTAAATTATACAATCATATCTCAATTAAACAATATATACAAATATTTCTTGAAACCAAAATATTATCAAAATACTTTCAAATATAGTATTAAATTCTTTTATTAAAAATATAAAGTATTAAAAAACATATTTCTTAAACTGTTAATTCAATATTATTTATTTGGTATTGAAAATTATAAAATTTATTTTATTTTAAATTTAAAAAGTAATATTTTTATATTAATTAAATGCATATTTAATACATATTATATTATATAATTAATAAATATTAAAATATTTTAGTTAAAATAAATATAATTTTTTAAAAGGAAAAGTATAATTGTTTAAAACAAATCTAAGAATTATATGATTTGACCATCTTCCAAAAAGGAGAAAAGTGATTTGCGAAAAAAAAATAATCTTTAAATCAAGTTAAGCTTCTTGATATTACATCTATTCAATATCATTATAAATTTTATTAACATCATGTTGATATAGTTATCTGTGTGAATGAATTTTTTTTTATGTGAACAGTTAATAATAGAGTAAACAGAATTGGTGTATTATTTAAAAAAATTGAAATTAATTTGATAATATTTATTTCAATGTTTAAACTAATGAAAAGGTAATTAATTTGATAAAAATTCTTTTTTTTTTATTTTGACGAAAAGTTGTCATACCTTTTCTTTTCTTTTATCAAGTATTACTTTGTTCTTATAACTTTATTTATATTATCTCTTAAAAATCAAACTGGTTTTAGAGAAGTTTATATATGGCTTATTTTATAAGTATTTACAAGACCACTCATTCTTTGAATTTTTTTATAATATACCCTTGCATCTTACAAGAAAATTCAAAAAATGTACTGTAAGTCTCATGCAAAAAATTAAAAAAAATACATAAACAATACATGTACAATATATGAACAATATATATAAATCCGTAAAAGTCACACCCTAAGCAAGCCGTGTATAATTTTTGTTGGGGTACGTATATATATATATATATATATATATATATATATATATATATATATATATATATATATATATATATATATATATATATATATATATTAGAAAAACATTTCTAACTAGTAAAAAAAAATGAAACCTATATTCTCTGTTTTTGGTGGAGAATTCAATTCTTAGTAAGTAAACTTAAGTGATGAAGTAACTAAAGTTAGGAATGTAGTGGCTATATGAGAAAGTTAGCATTAATGTAAGAGTTTGCTTAAAATACATTAACAACAATCGATGTAATATTAAAAGATACAATTATTCTTGGTTGATATTTGATACCAAACTTTAAAATGTTTAAAATATTAATCAAATACAGTATAAATCCATTCATATATGATATTTAAAGGTTTGGTTTATTCAATAATGACCCAAAAAAAAAGACAAATATTTCTTCATCAAAGAAATTGATGTGATAAAATAGAAAGGTCACAATTGATTCACAAAATAATTTTTATAGAAATGAAAATTTGAATAAAAATAAAAATATGAATAGAAATATGTTTTATTAAAATAAAATAATTATATTTGGTATCTTATAGAAAGGAATTGACATTCTATTTCATTTTTGTATTTTTTATTAACATTTCATTTTGTATTTAATTAGATTAAAATAATATAATAATAAAAATAAAAAATGATTAAAAACTAAGATCTTAGATAGGAATCAAGAATCCACAATCCAAGCCTCATTCTCTTTATGATTTTCTTAAATAATTTGGTCATAAAGATTTATTGTCAACATATTTTTTAAATAACTAATAATCGTATAATAAAATTGTTTAATAATTAAGAAAAATAATAAAATAATTATTTTTAATTAATGATAATATTAATAAGTAAAATAAATAATTATATAATTAAAAAAATAAATTTTGAATTACCAATCATGGAAAAAAATTTACAAAATACTCTAGTCATTTAATAAAAGAAAAGCATTTTAGTATATTACTGAAATCTTTCTTAGAATGTCCAACTCTTCCATTTTTTTTCGGATGGATTGGCCATTCTTTCAAATAACAAATCCACTTTCTTAACAAATCAACATAAAGATTTGTTGCGAAGATATTTTTTAAATAACTAATAATAAAATAATAATTTTGTTCACTAATAAAAATAATAAAATAATCATGTTTAATTAAAAATAATATTAATAAGTAAAATAAATAATTTTAGAATTCAAACAAATAATTTTTAAATTACCAACCATAGAAAAACAAAATTTACTAAATACTTTGGTCATTTAATAGAAGAAAAGCATTTCAGTCTTTTACTAAAAACTTTCTTAGAATGTCCAACTCTTCCATCGTTTTTTGGATGGATTAGCTATTCTTTTAAGTAACAAATCAATTTTCTTGACTAAATGGAAAAAGATAATAAAAAACAAATCAAACATACATGAGATGAAAATCTTATTTCTATTGTTTTTTCTATAGTACTTTTTACTGTCAACAAAATGAGGTTATAATAGAGTTGAAGTTAGTTAAATATTATTGATTTAGGGGTTAATGATATAAATAGGATCTCTTTTCAATCCACCATCCTCCAATAGAAATTTGTAACACTATATTTGACACTTTGGTATAAAAATTAACATAAAGACGAGACCTATAAAGAAAGAACAAAAGCCCACTCATAAAATTGAAAGCTTAGAAATTTATTTAAAATGAAATGACTAGCAATACAAATTTGTGATATTTGGAAATTTTGAATTTGTACGCCATGGTTGACTTTGTTAAGCTCCTCCTGGGAGATACCCTTCGTGCCGTGAACCAATTCGTGTCGAGTTTAAATTGGTTACTTGATATGCATTAATATGGCAATCAATTTATTTACATTTAATTCAAATAAATTATTTTAAATACTTTTATTTCAAATAATTACTTGATAATTATATATTTTATTTTCATATAAAACACAGAATAATTAGTAATTTTCATTTTAATTAACTACCACTAACTACAGACTTTCTATTTGTAAAAATTTAAATATGTATATTAAATATACCAATAAATCAAATTCTTTTAAGAATGTATATATATATATATATATGTATGTACAAATTGTTTCTTTTTGTTCGATAGCAACTAATTTAAAGAAAAAATATTGTCATTTACATTAACCAAAATTTAATAATTTATTCCATTATAAATTAGTAGACAAAATGCTACAATAATTGCGAGCTTTTTTTTTTAACAGAGGTTTTTGTATTTTTCTAACATTTGAAAAAGAAAAAAAAAACCTTTTGTAGATCAAGAAGACCCGTGGGCCCTGTCATGGCCCAAATCCGGTTAATGTTCTCAGATCCATGAACAATTTACCAAAATGGCCCCCACAAGAAGGAACAACCAGGACGCTGGGAGAACCCCTTTTATTTCCTTCGTCTTCACTGCTCCCGTGAGACATCCAAATCCCATAAACCCTACTGTGAAGCGAATTACATAAAGCTTCTCCTTCATCCATTACTGTTTTTCTACCTTGAAAAGATCTCTTCTTCTGCATATTTTTTGCATGGCGGAAACGAGTGAGAGAGTAAGAAACACTCTGGTAGTGAGGAAGTCCTGCTATGGCCTCCCAACTGGTTGTCCTCAGTGCTTGTCTGCTTACATCTATCTGAAGTTGGCTCAAGTTCCCTTTGACTTGGACTTCCACTTGAACTACCCTGATTCCGGTATAGCTTAATCTTTATCTCTTTTGTGCTCGATTCTATTGATTTTCTGCTCTCACAATTTGGGTAGTGTTTATATTTCCCATGTTTGTATTATTTATTTATTCTTTCAATTTCTCCATAATTATTTTCAACTTGTTGACTATCATACCCATTTGTTATTCTGTGAGTGTGTCTATGTTTTTTTTTTAGGCTTACTGAAAGTCGAAATATGTTTCTGTGCATATATATTTTAATACTTACCATGGTTTCTGTGGATTCTGGTGTTTAGATAAAATCCCTTACTTTGAGACTGGTGATTATGTGGCATATAATAATGAGAAGGATGGGGTCATTGAATGTTTGAAAAAAGATGTTATTGATATAGACACTGGGCTTTCCTCAGTCACAGACTGGATACCAACGAAAGTGATGCTTACCACCTGGCTTGCTGATGCGCTTGCGTATGAACTCTGGGTGGGAGGTGATACTTCTTCTGCTTATAACATCTATTATTCTGGTCTTCCCTGGCCTATAGGAAAGCTTCTATTTTTGAAGCAAGCTCACTTGTTAAAGCTGAAACATGGGGTAACTAAAGACAACGCTGAACTAAAGGGAGAAGAGGTCAGTTTCTCTAACGTGTTTGATGCTTTATTTGAGGGCACCTGAGAGGATAAAGAGTTCTCTAATATCTTATCATTGCACCATTTGCTAACTTGTACATACTTTGTTGTTTCTTTTCCCTCTCATGTCCAATGCTTTCAAAATTTTTCCTCCTGTTTGTTTGAATGATACATATAATTTTCTCTTTAATTTGGTTTTTATGTAAGTGGCTATTATTGATTGACAGATTTACTTGAGAGCAAAATCTGTGTATGATGCAGTGTCAACATTGTTAGGGGAACAAAACTATTTCTTTGAGAATAGGTGACTATTCTAGCTTTTTGCTATAATGTAACCTCTATTTAGCTACGCCAATATCTTGTAATATTTTAGCTTATTTTTCAATTTGCGAGTAAGTCTCAATTTTGGCCTCCTGATTTTGTATTTGCATGCCTTATTCTGTTTATGCAGGCCATCAAGCTTGGATGCTATTTTTCTTGCACATTCACTTATCATTTTACAAGGTTTACCTGTAAGTTATATTATCAAATATACCATGATTCTGATGTGTTTCTCTTTAAAGGTAATCATGGGTATTCTAAAACTTATCATTTTACATGGACATCGTGGCACACCAAATTCTAAAAATTATAGGACACAGACACCTGTGTGAGTCTTCGTGTCCTATAATTGCTAAGGAAAGAGATTCATAAATCATAATCTTATGTATACAAGTTTCAAGAGTTACAATATCATGATTTATGTCATATGTGCTAATACTTGCTATTTTGTGAGCCCCTCCAAAAAAAAAAAAAAAAGAAAGAGAAAGAATTTGTGAGCCCCTCCCATTTCCAGAAATTTGCTAAAAGAATTTGTCCTAGTAGAACTAGCCATGTACAAGTACATGTACAACCAAAAAAGTTAACTAGAGTGAGTATCTAAAGACTAGCTTCATTTTGCTCTCCTCCATTGTTGGTACTGCCTTCATCGGCGAAGTGGACACTCTCCAACTCTGGTTCATCAAGAGAAAGATTGGCAACTTCAAGGATTCCTTGATCATCATCAATTGGTGAAAACTCATATCCTGCAATACCTCACATCTTAGTGTCTTCTTGTAATGTGGAGTTTTTCCTGAATGAGACAAAGATTAGTATGAACATATAATAAATTCTCAACGTTTTTGGGTTTCATCTTGTTTCTTGTAAGGAAATTAATAAAAGAGTAAGAGCTCCAATTTCTTTTGCAACACAAAGATGAACATGGTTGCCTAAGTAACTTAAGAGCAATCTTTTGAAGGATTGGATCACTAACACCATGGACTAGCAACCAAGATTTTGCGTCCATGACACCTCTATCATTACAAGTGTTACAATCATCAAACCCTTCTCTACCATCTGAAAATTTAGCAAACGCAAGGTTCACCTTTTTCCAATCTTCTGCATTAGGAAAGTATCTCTTCAACCATTTTTCTCTCTCATTAGTGAGCTCCACATCTTGATGTGGAGGGACCCGTTTGTAGTTTGAGCCATTCATGGCTATAGTACCTATCTAGTTGTAAAGAAAAAGAATATATTATAAATTGTTTGATCATCTTAATTGTGTGAAAAAATGTATAAATTTGAAACAATTACTTTGGGTTCAATGAATGTACTGAACAATGAAGAGGTGTACTACTTTGTGTCCAACACTTAATTAATATTGTGTGCACAACATTGTCAAAGGTTGATGGTTCACTTTCATTTTTTCTTTCATATGGATATATAGCCTTTTTCACCTTCTCAATTATCGAATCCCACGTCTTATACACTAGATGGAGAGTCGGTGCATCCATATTGGTGCTTCTTAGAGCATCATAGATAGGGTTAGTGAAAGAAAGGAAGAAATCAATCTTTTGCCACCAACTATGACTCAATATCTTTTCTTTTACAAAATCAGCCTTCCCAACATCATCTTCCTTGTAGGAAAACCACTTTTCACTTCTCAGCATCTCTTGGAGTCCATTTTTTAGAAGTCTAAATCTCTTGAGCATCACTATGGTAGAGGCAAATTGTGTAGGAGCAACATTAAGCCACTTCAGTGTTACAAATTCATTAAAAATGGATAACCTCATTTGATGATTCACAATGATTTATAAAAGAAGCATTTCAGCAATTTGTGTAATCCAAGAACATTTTTGATAGACTAGATTGTTCTTCTCCGTGTTCTTAGCCGCAAAAATGTGCTTCAAAGCAAGATTAATAGTATGGACAACAGAAGGAGTCCAATAAATAGTAGGCAATTCAACCTCAATCGATATACCAGCTGCCCTACAAACTGTTGCATTGTCCGTCACAATTTGCACTACATTTGAAACACCTGCTTCCATAACCACATCTTTCATTTGGTTAGCAATGAAATCTTTGTCTTTGATCTCATCCAAGCAATCTATGGCTTTTAGAAATATAGGCCCACTTTCAGTCACCACCGTAAAATTAATAAAAGGCCTCCTTTGTGGATCACTCCACCTATCACTTACAATGCTTACCCCTTTTTGACTCCATGTATTTTTTATTGGCTCTAATAACTTCTCTACATTCTCTCTTTCTTTGCCAAATAAAGTTAACCTCAACTTATTATAACCTGGAGGAACATAACTACTAATATAATTATTAGCGGCAAAAGAAAAAGACTTGATAAAATGAGGATTCCTTGCTAGATGAAATGGCAATCCTGAAGAGGAGAACATTCTAGCGGTCTTAAAATCTAGACTTTTATTCTCTATAAGACCTTTAGCCCTTCTTTTTCTTCAATTAAGACTATTTGCACTTGCTTCTGCTGAAGAGAAATTTTGGGATTGAGTAGAGAGGGTCGGAAGAGATACAGGTTTTGCCTTAAAACTTTCAATGGATGATGTAGCTTCATTGTCTATTTTCTTAAGTCCTTCAACCTTTGAAGCTGTGGAAGCATTACATGCTTCCACAAAGCCTGATTGCTTTCCCTGAAATTTTCAACAACTGTGCCCTTACTCCAGTATTGGAGCGTTTAACCATTAGGTTGCCTGCCATCCTCAAATTCACCCTTCTTCCTCCTTTTTCTTTTGGGGGGGGGGGGGGGGGTTGCATGACAGAACAGAGGTTTTGACTTAAGACCTCTTGCTAACTATCCACATACATCACCAGCAGACCACTCCTAGTGGCTTACCATTTCTTAATAATGCTGTAATAAGATGTGCTAAACTGGAGAATGGAGATATGATCCTCTGGTCCATGATCTGCTTTTTGACATTATTATACGCACATACTTTTGATTTGAGTAAGGAGGAGGATGAATAGACATGTCACTAGAAATTTGAAAGTAAATATCAAATGGAAGGGCACTTGGTAGGAAACTTGCGACATATATTTCTACTACTGAGGTGACTTAGCAAATGGGGGATAGGTGATTTTTTGCTTCCTACTTTTCTTCTCGTGGAGAAATATCAATTATGTTATATTAGAAGCATAATCTGATATAGGAAAATAAGTTTGAACAAGGAAACTCATAGACATTATTTCTAGCATGAAAGCATTGTTATCATCAACATTAATAGTTGTTGCGTTTTTCTATCCACAATACCTGTCTTCTCAGCTTTTCTGTATGAAAATCATAGATTGCCTTCTGCTTTTTCTTAGCTTCGGTGTTTTAGCATTACGCTTGTGTGGTGGGCTATTAATATCTGAAGGATGAGATTTATTTTGAAGCTTTATAACTTTGATTGTTGCTTATATATACCGCCAGGAAACATCAGTGCTACGGATCAAGCTTTTGGAACATGCGAATTTAGTGAGATATGTGCAAAAATGTAAAACAGAACTCATAGATGCTGATACGTTTCCATCCTCTGACCCACCTTTCCACAGAGATGCATCATCGTCAGCTTCAAGAGGCCGTTCAAATTGGAGTAAGATTTTTTCAGGATCTTGGTAATGCATACTTTCATTTTGTTTTATTTGAGGAACGATTAAACCATGTGCTTGATTTATGATTTCTGAGCAGAGTATCATGATCTTGTCACTGAATCATATACACGTAGCATTATGAAACTAGAATTAGGGCTGGTAGCCTTGTAGTAGTTGCCTTCTGAGCTGACTTTTCGTGTGCACTCTGCGCTAAATATGTAGAACTATACCAGCTGTTGACTACACAAAAAAGCATGTGAGGTCTCAGGTTATATTTCTTCATAATGAAGTTGCAGATAGAAAAGATTGGGGGGGGGGGACTATGAATGGGGGCTAGGTATTGTTCTAGACTTAAAGTATATTATTTAAAGTCAGTAATGAGAAATAAAATATCTGGAATTTACTTGTACACTAGGAAAATCCTCTAAATAATATTTATTACTGAACTAATAGGTTCTACCTTCTTTTACTCGTAGTAGGCTTTATAGGCATAATAAAACTACTAACAAGCAACCCCAAGGGGTTGGGCTAGTGGTAGTTCGAGTATGTAATGTGTGGTTAGGCTTCTAACTCTGCCATTTTCTTGGGGTCTGGTGACAGGCTGGGAGGTGGATTAGTTGAGGGGGGCACAAAATGATTTGAGCTGGACATTACTTGACCCATTCTACCGTAATTACCTTAAAAAATTAATTTAAAGAAAACCTAGAAAATTCTCCTAAAAGTAATCACTACGAGAATTACATAAAAAATCGATATATAACTATGATTGACCCCCTTTGTCCTGCATTTGCTGTGCTACTAAGGTAAAATATTTACGTGAAAATATTTATTTTCCATTTGGTTGTCCATCTTCGTTTAGTTTCATTTGTTATGTTTATGTATTAGGTTCAAAGCCTAAGAGCAGCAAACCCAAGAGGGAGAAAACAAAGGAGGAGAAAACCTTCAGAAGAAGGGCCAAATTTTTTCTCGTAGCACAGGTGGTTGCAGTTGTTCTTTTCCTCACACACATGACTGGACGACATGATGCTGAAGAGGAGCTAGACGATGACTATGAAGGCCATGGTTATGATGACTGAAAATTGCAATTCATTTAAATAACTTCCTCTCAAATACAATCCTCTTCTGACTACCTTATAAAGATGTGCCTCCTTCCCTTACTGCGATGCAAATTGAAAATTTTGGTAAATAACCGTCCATACCAATAATAGGATCCAATTTTTTTGCCATACTTTCATTATTGTTACTTATTATGGTTAGGGATGTTTTTGAACTTTGTCCGAGTTAAATATCTTTTTTAAAACAATATTAAGGGCGTGTTTTTTAAGTTGGTGTATTTAATATTTTACTTTTAGAGTACTTTAAAAAAATTGAATTCACATTGTTAAAAAAATATTATCTCGTTTTATTAATTGGGAGAATCTTTCAAGATTTATATTCAGTGGCTTTAAGCACATTGATCATTGTCTTTTGAGATAGTGTCTATCGTGTTCATAATAGAATGCTGCAGTCATTGAGTTTAAGGAACCGAGACTGGAGAGGATCTTTAGCAATGTTAGCCTCAACAGGGTAGTTTAAGATAACATTGTCAATATTCAAATCACAGTGAGTTTAAATGTCACATAATCAGTTGATGCGGTAAGTACAATAACCTTGCCCAAGTGGGTTTTTTTTTTGGGGAGGGGGGGGGGGGGGGGGAGGAACATCAGTATGAAGCGTTTAAATGCATGTAAGTTTTCATGATCAAAGTATTTGTTGTAGAAGTGGTTCTTATATATTGTATTAATAATTGAAAGATGGTTGAAAAGGAAACAAAAAAAATCTTTATTTGACAAGGTTTCTCACTATGAATTCTATTGAACCCAGAAATGATACGTTGAAAGAAGAGTTTTCCACTACTAATAGGTAGATTGTTTTGCTCCGATGGATGAAACATCACCTTCTTTAGCCTCTTTTATAAACTCCCCTTGGAAAAAAAATTATATTTGAATCTTTTGTATTTAATTAGTAAATGCATAATATGCATTTCGAGTGAAATAAAGAAAAAATAAGTAGTGAATAAAAAAAAGATTTTATACATACTTTTTACTTTTTTATATTATTTTTTATTCTAAATACATGATGTATTATTGCATAGGATTACAACTTCAAAAAAAAAAAGGTGGAAACAAAAATTTGTGATATGTCCAAAAAGTTTATTAAAATTAATTAATTTACATTACATTTTATGTACCAAGAAACCTTATTAAAAAAAATTTATGACTTGATATTTATTTCTTTGGAGGGTATTCATAATCCCTCTCTTTTCACAGATAATTGTCAAATGACCAAAGAATATAACCAAATCTGGAGTTTCGTGGCCAACTCTACACCTGCCCTACTTTGATTTCGCCTTGAGTTTCTTTTCCTTTTCTAACTTACAAAAGGAGAGCGGGAATGAAAATTTTCTTCAGGAGTCATTTGAAAAGTGGGTCAATGCCATTGGTAATTAAACTCCTTCAGAATGAAGCTTCCAGCGTTCGAAGAGATGTAAAGAATGAATCACAGACTTGTAGTTGTCTGGTTAAAAAAAGCATGAGAATTCCACTGTTGCAATGGCGTAGTAAGTATTTTTTATTCCTTTTTTAAGATTTAATATTTAAGATTCAATGAGGAAGATGAAAAATGTAACTGAATAGACAAAATTTTGAATTATAAGAAAAAAATTACATTCTAAAAAATTTAACTGTATTCCATTAAATCCTAAACTTTAAAGAAAAATTGAAAAAGTATGAAATGCCTTACTGTATATCCCTCACTGTAGGATCCAAACTCTAGAAAAAATGAATATGCTCTTCACCTTTTTTCAAATCCATTTAGAACATATTACACTAATCATTTCATACTCTTCTTACCTTAAAAATATTATTTAATTTTTTTTGACATTTGAAATATATTGTAAATTTTTTTATATTATTTAATTTTTATTAATAAAATTTAATTTTTGCAAGAAAAGAAAAAGCATTCTTTTAACAATATAAAAGCATACTCTTTTTTTTTTTCTTCTAAAGCATTATCACTTTCTTTTCCTCAGTATTTGATGTGTTTTTGTCTATATGAAGCATACTACTTGGTTCTTAAAGTACCTAGTCAAAGTGGTGTATAACTATGATGTCAAACTTCAATACTAAACTGAAATTTTGTTATAATAAAGATAGCTAAATAATTTTATTTTTAAAATAAATACATCTTGTGCAAAAAGAATATGAGGGGTTTTTGTAATATATATAAAATATTAGAAAAGTTGGGTAATATTTTTAGAATAAAAATTAAATGTAATTCAATTAAATTTATAAAAAAATTTAATATAATTTACTCCATCAAATATTTAAATGAAGAGTGTGGAAAGCTCATTTATCGATGGTAATTTCTCTTTGTGAGATTTCCGCGGGAACTATCTTTTAGAAGATGGGATATTAAAATTACTAGAATACATTTCATTTTATTCAATTGTTTTAATGTGTGTGTCTCTGTATATACAGACACACATAAACGTGAATATATGTTTGTTTTTAGAAATATATTTAAATTAAAGATTACATTATTTTGAGTTTCCAAAATTTTACCGAATCTTTATAGAACTTTGCAAATATAAGGATATCTGTAGCTCTTGAGAATGGATAGAAGAAATTTTTTCCCTCAAGAATGGGGTGTAAAGGATTTGGATTTCAGCTTAATCTGACATCTCACCTAATTTTTAAATGGATTGTAAAATCAAAACTTGTTGCTCAGGTTTGACTCAATCTAGTATTGGATAGGGTGGGGTTAGTATTAGGCTACTCGATTTTTGTTTTTTGTTTCTAATTTAATTTATTTTAAAAATTATAAAATAATCTTTAAAAAATGTTTTTATCTAAGTCTATATAAAATTATATTTTGTTTTTGAAAAAATTAAATTTTTTATACAAATTTTTATAAAAAAATATTATTTATTTATTTATTTTATTTAAATTACTAAATCAAGCCAAATTTTATCAATCCTTAAAGTTAAGTTGGTGCCTCGCTTGGTTATATGACCCAACTTTTTTTTTTTTGTTTTTTCTCTAGGCACCTAATCCAACTTGGCTCAATTTGATTAGATAAAATCAGACATATTAAGCCTTTGAACTTAATGTACACTTCTACTCAACAATGAAAAATATGAATGAGATAAGGTGATATAAATTGGTAGAGACCATAGCAAGGAAGATTTTTCAGCCCTTGCCCCTACTATCTTAGTATGCAATAACTGTTTGAAAAATTCTTAAATACATATATTATAATAGTTGATTGTTCTAAGAGCTAATCAAATATCAGTGTTGTTTGTTACAAATGAAAAGGGGTAGAAAAGGGAGAGGGATAAAGAAAAAAGAAATAGCATGTTTGATATGTATCTGGATTGCCTCCATTTTAGGTAGGAAAATGACTCATTTTAACTGTTCAAATAATCTGAATGGATGAAGATAATTTTTTAACTTTCATCAAACAAATCATCTGATCATTTGGATGGCTAAAATTTATCCAAAATAAGTTATTTTGTAACCTAAAATTGAGAGAATTCATAGGCATTTAATACACATGAAATGGCTTCCCTTAATAAAGACAATTCCCATCTAGTATGAATGGTTCTCCTTCGCAGGGCTGATGAAAAGTTGGCTTGTCAATGAAATGGTGTAAGAAATGTCCAATTTGCCCTCGCATAATGTCAAAATGAATATTTAAACAATTTTTTATTTTAAAATTATTATATTTTTTCTCAATTTCTATTTTCATATTATTTTTATTTAATCTAACATACGAATAGAATGATATTTTTATTCTTTTAATCATATCAATTATAATTTAAGACTTCACAATTTTATTTTATTTATATTTCTATTTTCATAAAAATTATTTTTTGCATACTAAGCGCAGTCCAAGAGGGTGAATGTTTAAAGTGACGAAACTGACAGACCCATTCATATTTGGAGATGGATCCTCTGCATCCATCTGCAGTGGCCTGCAGTGAAAAACTGTGAGAGCACAGTTTTTGAAAAAATATAAAAAAAAAACTATGAATTTTTGTAAGGACGGTACTTGAGAATTTTGTAAGGACGGTACTTCATATTTGATCAACTTCGATCGGTTCTCTGCGATATTTTTGTAAGGACGGTACTTGAGAATTTTGCTCCCTGCAGTGTTAGTTATGCAAAGAGGGTATCCAAAGGTGTATTTGGGTTCAGAAGAAAACTAATTTTGGACTGAACTGAATTTTTTTCTTTAATTTAAAGTTTAATTTGATATCTTTTAAAAATATATTAGTTATATATATTTATATATTTGATTCCATTAATCCAAAAGAAAGATACAATATTATTTATCTTTTTGTCATATATTCCACAGTTGAATATCATTACATTCAATATTAATAAAAAAAATTGTAAAAAATTTTACACATATTTCTCTTTTATTTTTAAAATATATATTTTAGTTTAATTTTAAATTTTTGATAAAAAGATATTGTAGTTAAAAAAATAGTTTTAGGTTAATGAATAATATTTTAATAAAAAACTTTAAAAATGAATTAAAATATAACATAATTTTTGTTTTAAAAAATTTATATGTATTTTAAAAATAAAAACTATATAATTTTAACAAAAATTAGAAAATGTAATAATTTAATTAAAAAAATGATTACATTCCCAAATTGAAAAACTTCATGTTGAAGCCATAGCCCCAACGGAAGCTTGCTCCCACTTCACATTCTCCCATTGCTTACCAAGTTCGTCATACCCCTTAGAAGAATCAACAGCAAACCGTGTGAGTGAGCTTATAGCAACTGACATCCCACCACAAATAACCCTAATGCCATCTTCAGTCATTACTTCTTCTTCTTCTAATTCAACCACCTCCATATTCCGATCGGATTCCTTCGATCCTCCCACATTCCGACGAGAATCTTCTCGAACCTTGCGCACAGCACACCAGCTGCAAAAAACTCTATGACATCGAGAACTGAAGTTTCGTGGATCGCAGCTAATAGCCTTGACCATTGAACACACAGTCCAAATCTTGGATGGATCCCACTAGATCGACGAGGAGAAGCATCAGGAGCTTCGGATCTAATGCACCGGCGTAGCCACCTGTTAGGGCCTGAACGTAGGATCTCTGAGAAGCGATCCATGACTCGAAGTTGGCTCGCCAGTTCTTCAATTCGGTTTCGAGCCTGAAGGCTGAACGGGCTGGCCTGTGTGGATCAGGTAATGAAATTGAAGACTATTTTCTAGGTAGGAGAATCATGGCTTCATCTAGGATTCTCTTCTGTGTCTGATGACACCCTGCCATCCCTTTCCACAACCTTGCAAGCCTGTGGTAGTTTGTTCAATTGTAGAATCAGCAAGATGTTTTATGCAGGTATGGACATTTATGGGATTACAGAGCGTCTTTTTGGGATGTTGCAGTATGTTCATCAAGTAGAATTAAAAACGACAAAATTTTGCTAAAAATAACTGTATTTTATACATACAGCATCATTTAATTGATTTTTTTTTAAATTTTACACATTCTATGTTATTATAAATTTTAATAACAAAAATTAAAAGAACTTTAATTCAATTATAAAAAGTAGTAAGTTGAAGCATTATCCTCCGTAATTATATGGGTAGTTGTATAGGCGAGATATGCAGAATGAAACAGAGAAATAATCTCACAAGTAAAAGGCTAAATAGATGGTAGGTTATAAATCACAAACCATTTTAAAAATGTCGTGTCAGTGTCCCTTGTCAAACTAAAAGTAACGATGTAGTAAGTACAGTAATACAAGTATGCCACTCCATACATTAGAAAGATACGGAGTGATTCTTAAATATATTTGATCCATAAGCAATAAGGAGAATAGAATAATTATAAATAAATATGTAAACATATTAAAAATAAATGTCATTAACTAATAAATTTGACATGTTTTTATATCTTTTCATATTGGTTTCATCTAAATATCATTTGTAAACTGAGTTTATTAGAAATCTTTTTTTTTAATATGTTGGTACCATTCCTATTATGGTTTTTCCTATCAGGAAAATCAGTTTATATAAAAAGTGGTAGTAGAAGAATAGCTGTATGTTAGAAGTCTGAAAGAATTCAAATTTTGAAAAAGCAGGCTTGTAGTTCATAAAGAAAACAACAGTGTATGGGAATAATGATTTTCACACATACCCTTTCACCAACTGAAGAAGTTGAGGATGCAACTCCTCATCCCTTAGAGTTTCGATTCTCTTGGAAATTACTTCGACCGAGTGCATTGAAACCATTATCTGGGTATGTAGATCTCTAGTGGCTGCCCTTGTTTTATCCACAGTAAGAGGGATCCTCTCCTTTTACATCTTGGTCCCTGAGTAGCATACCTTTTTTCTCGTATGCAGTGCGAATCCGTTCTCTTGACTGTTGAAGAAAAAGGTTCGTGCTTATCAGTTAGAGGCATTTGATTCTTCACATTATCTAGAAGCTAGAGCACTTGCCTGATCTAGAAATGTTTATTGGCCCGTTAGAGTTAAAAGGGTTCGTTCTAATCTAGTCTAATCAGGTCGGATTGAACTAAAAATATAAATAGATATAATTTTAAATAAAATTATATCAGATCGACTCACAGGCAAACATATGTTTTTCCCAACTTGATTTAATAATTATTTTTTTTAGTTATCAATATTTTACTATATTATATCTTTTTTTATTTTTATTTCATCTGACTCTTTCTATATGTTGTAACTTTTATTACTTACCTAAACTCATTATATCTTAATTATTTTTATTATTGATGTGCATACTTACTAATATTTCTTTCGTTGAATAATAAAAATATATATATTTATCTAAAACTAATTATACTAGTATAACTTATATATTTTTTATAATATTAAGTTATTTTCTTATTGAAATTATTTTATTGATAAAAAAATGAGGGTTTTAAAAGCTTAATGTTTTGAAATATATATATGAGTTTGTAAAAAAATATTTTTATATTACAAATATTAGTTTATATAAAAAAAATTAATCTTGGCGGCCCTAACCCAATATAAAACAAAATTTATTTCGATTGGGTCAGGCCACTGATATAAAAATAAGCTTAATGTTTTAATTGAATTAGAAATTGGGCCTACTAAATACCCAATCCAGTCCTGCCCACGAATAATCCTACCCTAGTCTCATTAGTGCTTTCAAAAATTAGCATGTTTGTGGTTTCAAGTAAGTAATAATCTTAGTGAAATTGTCATTAATAAATAGGTAACAGCATGAGTTAATGATTGACTTTGTTCTTTGTTGAAGAGTAAGGATAGAAAATTTTTTAGGGAAAATTACCATTTAAAATTTCAAGTTAAAAATATTTATATTAAAAGATCTTAAAGTTTGAAATTCTTTCAATAAACTTTAAAATCAAAATTTTAATTTAAAGTCTTAAATTGTAATTTTTTATGTATTTTAAATTTTTAGTCTTAGAGTCTTTTAAAATAATTTTAAAATTTAAGACTTTTTAGTATAAATATTTTTAATTTAGAATTCTAAATTATAATTTTTTTTCAATTTTGTAGGTGGACCCAAATTAAAAGATGTTCGTATATCAACAATGAAGCATTCTTTTTATTGCAATAAGACTTCGAAGTAATGATTTTAGTACTACAACCAATGGCAAACCAGCTCTCGCCCAGCCGTATAAGTAGTTATATGACTATATATAAACACTTCAAATATACTTTTTTAGAAGCATTGTTAAACGAGTCAAGTTAGTCAGTGAGAGGCTAACAATTAAACAGCCCAAGACAAGCTAGCCAATAGGCTAAAGAGGCCATAAAAAGGCTAGCCCATTTTACATATTTTTTTTTATTTTTTTTTCATTAAAAAATTTTAAAATAATCAATGTAAAACTTTTCATTAAAAAAAATATAAACACAATGACGTATACATGTATTTAACAAATTAACATCATAAAATATGAAAATATAACTTGAGTTTAGAGTTAAATGCATTGGCTTATTTAGTCTGTTTTGAATTTTTTTTCTATATTATTACATTTTATTTTTTCACAAAACAACCTATGCTCACTTGTTTTAGCAAAACCTTGGACCTATTTGGACAATACTATTTTTTAATATGACAATAATATTTTAAACTTAAAGTCTTATATTGTAATTTTTTCATGTATTTAAATTTTTGGTTTTAGAGTCTTCTAAAATAATTTCAAATTTTAATATCTTTTAGTATACATATTTTTAATTTGAGATTTTAAAATTATAATTTTCTCAAAATTTTATGTAGATCCAAATTAAAAGATCTATGTATACCAACGATTGAGGATTCTCTTTATTACTATAAGGCTTTGAATTAACGGTTCTAGTACTATAGCTAGTGGTAAACAAGGGATATGGATTCTCTAAAGTTAACTTTAAAGGAAGTTTGGAGAAAGAAAAAGAGGAAAAGTTCTCTAAGAGTCTCTAAATCTTTGAGGGTTCTTGTAAGCCTTCTTCAATCAATAAATGTTTTTTTTTATATTTTTAATTATTTTTGTTTTATATTTTGCATTCATATTTTGTAATACCTTATATTTCTGTTATTATACTCTTCCATTCAGGGCACTTGGTGCACATTTACAAAGCAACCGTAAGGAAAAGTATGAAAATAATACACTTTAGTAACGTTGCATCAGGGTAAATTTTTTCAATTCGCGTTATGTGGGCCCTGTGGATTATCCAACAACGTTCTCTAGCCATTTATCATTGGAACAAATCACAAACAACTCAAATCATCAAGCAATCCACGGATTTCAAGCTCAAAATCCCAAAATTCTATTACTTCTTTTAGGATAGCATGTGGTAGATTTCAGGGGTAACTTTGAAAAATCATAACTAAATGTAGAATCGAAATCACACAAACCATAGCTTTCTGAAAAACTATGGATGTCAAATTTATACTAAAAATAATTTTCAAGCACGAAAATCTCATTTGGACTATGTTTGACAATGAAATAGCCACAAAGCTTCGACTACCACATGATATTGATACAGTTTATTGTCATAAACTTTACAAATGTCCAATTAATTCTAAAAAAATTCAATCCATGCAAATGATACCAATTTAAAAAGTTACGAATGTTAACTAGAGTAAAAAAAATAACTTCCGGCCAATCTAAGAATGTTTAGACCCAAAAAATTAATCAAATAGTAACATAAGTCTGACTGGTCGCCTGGTACTAGACAATAACTTCAAAAATTAATATCTTTCTCTCTAGACATTTAAATGAGGTGTTTCTAATTAGCATAAGTCACTGGAAAGGTCTAGTTTCTGCTTGTAAAATTTTGTGATAGTTGGATATCATTTGCCTCATAAGTGATAGAATTTTATTTCGGACCAAAATGAATAATGCACTGACCAAAATCAGAATTTTTGCTAATTTTAAAAATTTGCCAAATATTCTGTATATCTCCAAATGATACCCACTTTAGCTTCCCAAAAAGATCTCAATAAGCTCTAGATGCATGCCAAATTTCAGACCAAGAAGAGCTCATTTGGACAGAAAGTGACATAGCTCACCAAAATGGCTATTTTTGTCCCACATGAGATACTAAATCTATCCAAATGGCCTCCTTTAATGTTTGGCATCTCTTGAGCAAGTTTAAAAGCATGAATATGACTTGTAGGAACTACCCAAGTGATCCCAAACCTCATACATCTCAATTTGACCATCCAACATCCATTAATGCATAGTTACATACAAGCCATCCAAGAACCAATTTGCAAAATTTCATGGATTTGGTGTCACATAAGGTCTACACCATATTCATACATCATTTTACATTTGTTCATGGTCTTACATTACAAAAATAATATGTACAAAATAATTTTGGCATTCAATTACATAACAAGCTACATAACTATTAAGACTTGGCTTTTCAACTCCCTTGGCTTGCATTCTTTATTTCTTGAGTACTACCTAATCATGTCAAGAGGAAAGGGGGAAGGGGAGTGAGATTCCTTGAATCTCAATAGCTTACACACCCATTCACACACACATTCAAGGTATATACACATCAAAGCATATGTATGGAAGGTTTAGCAACCATAAAGTGTGCAAAGTCACAACTTTCATGCCACTTATTCACATTCAACCCAAGACCATACTCTTGGCACTTTTGGTTTTGTCTCATCTCATTTTTAGGACTTTTGGATTTGCCTCACTCTTGGTCTAGGGACTTTTGACTTGACCTCACTCTTCTAAGAGACTTTTGGCTTTATCTCACCCATGCCATGAGACTTTTGACATCTCCTCACCTTCATTAAGGAACTTTTAGCATCACCTTACCCTTATGAGCCATTTCCACAACCATAGTCATTCAAGAAGACACATTGGTACCAATGTAATGTCAAGGCATCACGTGTCATATCATCAAGTGACAAGAACACACACAAGCATACAATAACATACATATGCACACGAGAATGCAATGAGAATGAGGTGGAGAGCTACCTTGAATTTATGCAAGCTTTTCTTGATCCTTTTCCTTCTCTTTTTTAGTACCATAAACACACCTAGGTGGGTTAGTATTCTCTTGGCTTAAACACTATAAACAATACAAAATTACACACTTGAAGCAAGCTAAGACATTAAACTCACTCTTGAATACACACTTGGTTCCATAAGTGGCATAATGGTTCTATAAATGACTTATTGAAGCAACTCTTACATTTCAATTTCTAGGCTTCATTCTCTTGTTATTTTTTGACTTCTTGGACTCATTTAAGGTCCTTGGAGCCTTCACACATTCACTTGCACAATTGAAAAAATAAGTTGCTTCATAAGGCACTATTATGGACACCATTGTTCCATCTTCCAATTCATGGCTCTTAAATTTTTGTCAATGGTTTCTCCCATCTTCTAACATCATATGAAATTCCAAACCAAGGTTAGAATAAATTAAAACACTCCCTAGCCCCTTGAACCTAGCTTGGCCGAAACTAGCACTATAAATGGGGTTCTTGAACTTCTTGATTTTTCCTTGATGGGAGAGCCACTTGGGGAGGTTTCTAAAGGTCTTAGGAGCTTAAGGAAACATTCAAATAGCCAAGGAATTACTCACACAAAATCAGATTTTATAAAACCTTAAAGAAGCCTACACTTTGCTATCTTATTTTTCATAGATTTTTTTTTGGAATTTCTTGCCATATTCCTCTTCTCCATAGTCTAAAACTCTTGTTCTTCTCTTATTTTTGGACGAAACTCTCTCTTCTCTAATGGTTCTGTACAAGGCCGAAATCACACCAAGGGAGGAGCAAAAGGAAGAAGCAATAAAGATAAAAAAATCACCTTAGGTTTAGCTTCCTTTCAATGATCTTTCTCCTTGATTTGCTTTCCTCTAAAAATTTTGAACTTCCCCCCCTCTGTTTTGGACCAAAACAGAACTAAATAGCTCAAATAAATCATGAAAAGAAAGCATAGAAGGAGGAGAGCAAGGTTGGAGGAAGAAAGAGCATGAAAATCTACAAATTTCCTTGATTTTTCTCCTCCTTTCCTTCCCCTTCTTGTGTTCCTAAGAGAGTAGGTCATTTTTTTTTGTATTTTGGGAAGAAGAAAGTCGTGCTATATAAGGGGGAGAAGAAAGGAGAAGTGTGTGGAAGGTTCAAGAAACACACTTTTTCAAAAGTTCTAATTTCGTCTTTCTGTAATGGTAATTTTGTTTCGACTTCGTTTTAACTCTTTTTTTAGAAATTTATTTTTTATTATAAAATTTAGGTTCTCAATTTAATAAAATGCCTTTGGAATCACTTAATTTGGAGCTAAAACCTTACCGAATGAGTCCGTTAAAGTTTGAGTTTATCGCCGTTGAAAAACGTATACCGGAGGGGCTTTACCAGTCTCGGGGCTTCCCATGGTTTTTGGAGCCTCTAAGAACCTTGGGTAACTTAAATTTACTATTTAAAAAGTCCTTTTATGTGTTTTTTCAAAAGTTACACTTATTTACGAAAATGCTATTACGTTTCGTCAGTTTTTGTCATAAATTGTTTCACCGTTCTAACTCCTTTTTTCTTTCTGTTTGAGCCTAAAATTATCATTTTTAGGAGTCTAGAGCTCTACCCAAAGTTTTTGGGATATTATCTAGCTTATTTCAGAGGGCTTGCTTTTATACAGCTCATTTCATCGTTTTACAAAAATTACATTCATTACATATTTCCCTCCTTTCCCTTGTACCAATCTAGTGCAGACTACTGCCACTTTAGCTTTCTTTTTGTTTTAATTTTGCATGCTTTGCATGACATGTTTTTATTTATTATATCTTGCATAAATTTTCTTATATTATTAATTAGCCCATCTTCTCCTCTACTTCTCATATCTCTTTCTCTTATTTTCTTCCTCTCTCGGGGCCTCTCTTACATTGATATCAAAGATTAAAGGGGAAGAAGAGATATGTTGATAGAAAATAAATTAAAATATGTCTTCTTAAAGTAGAGATTTTTAATATGATCATTCTATAAAAACTTGATTTGATAGTACATTTCATTCGGTGTAAAAATGAGAAATATATGTTAAAAGGATATCTTTCCCTATGTGGGGTTATGGCAGTAATTCTTAATGTATAGGGTGGTAAGTCCAAACTTCAGTAGAAACTCATGAAGATGAGATATTTGAGTAGCCTATTCGATGGCTAAAATCAAGTTTTCAACGGATAATTTTATTTCTTGATTTTTACTCTGAATGATATATTTTAGTTCTATCTTTACATCACAACCATCCTGATGGTAATGATATTAATAATAGGAGAATTTATTGTATAATGCTTAGAAGTTTATCCTTTTCTCACTGATCTTCTCACCCAAGTTCTTCTTACCTAAATGACAAAGGGTCATCCTCATCAACTAATATTTTTTGAGAGGAAATCCAATTTAAAAATATTAACCAAGGAATTGACGACTGGACAATTCTAGAAGTCCCAAAAAATGCCCTTCACAACCAGAGAGAAATTTTGTTCACAAATTTGATTATATAATCAAAACTATGGAAGATGTTATCTTAGTGAATTCTTAGAAGGAAGAGTTTTATCTTCTTTCTAAAGAATCTGTCAAATACCACAAAAGTATTACAAATTCTTGCATGTAGGATGTGTTCAAATAACTGTAAAACCCTTAGTTAGAGAATAACTTAATGTTTCTTGTCTAATTTGCCTAAGAGACCTTAAGCACAACCAATTCACTGATTCCTTTTAGGAACAGGTGAAGCAGGGTTACATGCAGGATCGACCTATCTATTTCAATTGCTATCCTAACAAAATGGTATCCTTAGTAGATGAAATTGTCATGAATATCCTCAAACTCAACAAAACTCCATGATTTTAACATGAAACTAAGATCATTCCCAATGGCTTTATTGTGTAAAATGCTATATAAAGTTATGAACTCTTCCAGCTCTAATGTTCCTATACTAAAAGAAACTAGTTAAACTACCCCATTTTTAATAGATGCGTCCAAGGCTAATGTAATGGTCCAAAAAATTATTTGTTTGGAACAAGTAGATTTGCCTGAAGAATGGATTATGGAAAATATAGCTTTTGCCTTACCAATGCCAACCTTTGAATTTAATATGATTAGACAAACCCAAATTAGAACTATAAGAATATCCTTCAAAAGAAGGAAATCTTTTAGCTTTACATTAAGTTACAAATCTACCAAAACAAGTAAGGACTTTAGATTTGTAAGATTTGAACTACCTAGGCACTTATGCTGCTCAACATCACAAATGGCACCTTCTGTCATACATCTTCACAGTATAAATACCTCTTCTAACATACCGCAACCCACCTATCAAAAAGAAGATGAAGATCTATGATTTATCCAATCTCCAATATATTCTTTTACGAATGAACCATTAGATTTGAACATGGTTCAAAAAGAGTTCCAAATAGACAAACAATCTTTACATAGATTTTTACCCAAAGGAAAATACCCAATAACGCCACTGGTTCCTTGAAAATTTTAGGGAAAATCAAAGAAAACAAATTCAAAACCAATTTTATAAATTTCTTGAAGAAATCCAAATGAACATTCCATTCTTTGAATGGTTTAACGCCTATGCTTTTGCCAAACAAGTAAATTACCTTTTCTTAAAATCCGTTAATATGACTAACAAAAGTTGGCACACACTAAAATGAGAGGTTATTAATTCTAAACTTCCTCTGTCCAAATCTATCCAACTTCCAAACCTTAGTGATAACAAACAAAATCTTCTTACACCTTTTAAGTTTAAAACTTTAGAAGAGTACATTAATTCCAAAGATATTCAAAGTTTCATTGAACAAAATAATTATACAAATAAATATCTTCAAATGTTAGGTGAACATCTTACTTTTAAATTAGCAAACCAACCATCTTCTTTACCATCCACATTCTCTTCAAAACATGTAATGGAAAAACCTTTGTTTAGACTCTTGCAAGTACTAACCAATATTAAAAAGGAATTTGAGAAAAGTCTAGATCAAAATCTTTTTAACAAAATTGAGGACCAACTAAAAACTTTAGTCATCCTAGAAACACCAACTATTAATAACAACAATCCTGAAGAATCTCAATCTAATTTTGATTCAACAACGAAAACTCTTGAAATCACCCAATCTTCCTTCCAATGGAATAAACTTTCAAAATTATTTTATCCAAAAGAAACTGCCCAAAATCTTGCCATAGAAGAAAAAAACTTGAGCTTTAACATTTTAGTGCCAATAACATCTATGAATGGAATATAGATAGACAAATTGAGTACCAAATACTCAACACTCTTCAGCAAACAACTATGGTCTGCATAACTTATCAAATCTCACACAATTATTCTGAAGAAGCCATAGCTAATATTCTTATTGCCAGCTTCTCAGGGCAACTCAAAGGATGGTAGGATAATTATGTCTCACTTGATGAAAAAAATCAAATCTTTAAAACTATCAAATTACAGTCAAATGGTACTCCTATAACTCATAAAAGAGATGTCATCCCTAACATAGTCAATACCTTAATTTTCTCAATAATTTAACATTTTATTAGTGATTTATCCATATGAAAAGATTGTTTGGCAGAACTTTTATCTAACTTTAAGTGTATAAATTTTGCATATTTTAGGTAGTATAGAGATACCTTCCTAACTAGAGTTTCACAAGGGATGATTGCCATTAACCTTTTTAGAAAGAAAAATTCTTAGCAAGACTTCCAAAATCTCTAGGAGAAAAGGTTTGAGAAAATATTAGAAACCAAACCATGGATGGAATTATTTCTTATGAACATTTAAGTTATGACCAACTTATAACTTCTGTCCAAAAAAATGCTTTAAAAATTTGCCAAGATGATAAAATTCAGCACCAATTGACTAAAGAAAAGGCCTAAAATAAGAAGGATTTAGGAACTTTTTGAGAACAATTTGGTCTTCCTCCTTACAAAAAATCTAAACCAAGAAAAAACAAGTATTACACAAAACCTTATCATAAAAGAAATAAGAAACCAAGTTCACATCCAAAAAACATTTGAAAAGAAATCTTAGGACAAAACCCCATGGAGATCTTCCAAAACCTAAATTAACCTACTATAAATGCAACAAACCTGGTCATATATCTAAATATTGTCGATCAAGGAAGAAAATCCAAGCCTTAAATCTAGAAGAGTTAAGCTTAAAATAACTTAATCACCTTTTGAATGAATCATCTTCAGAAAATGAAAGTAATTCTAAAGACATAAACCAAATCCAAGAAGATGATGTTTCCAATAGTGATTCTAAAGGAGAAATTAATGTTATCACAAAAGAATAAAATCTTTTGTTCGATATTATTAGTTCTCTTTCTTATCCAGAAGAAAAGAAACATTATTTTAATGAATTTAAGAAATTATTAGAAAGCCAACCCTCATCATCAACATCTTAGCCACCAATCTTTACCAGTGAATACAATTTAATTGATACTCTTAAAAGATTTTCTAAAACTTCCCATCCAACAACTCTTCAGGATCTTTAACATGAGGTAAATAACCTCAAAATTGAAGTCAAAACCCTTAAGCTTCAACAAGAATATTTAAATTCAACCTTAGCTAAAATCCAAAATCTAAATTCAATAATCAAAAAGAAAAATGAGGATTTGAATATTTCCAAACTTGAACCATTTTTAAAATCTTATTTCAAGATTAAAATTCCAAAAATTTTATATTTATGTTACCATCAAAATTAATAATGTGTTCATTTTAGACAAAATTGCTTTGCTTGATACTCGAGCGGGTTCTAACTGCATTCAAGAAGGGCTAATTCCTATTAAATATTTTGGAAAAAAAAACTATTGAGCTTCTTAGTACTGCCAATGGTTCAAAATTACAAGTCAAATATAAAATTACAAATGTAGTAGTAGAAAACTAGACATTCCAAGTCCAAATTCCATTTCTTTTAGTTAAAGACCTTAGAAATAAAATTATTTTAAGAGTACATTTTATAAGAACCTTGTTTCCTTTAGAAATATCCCATGAAGGAATAACTACTCAACATTTAGGAAAACCTATTACTTTCCAATTTGCTAAAAAACCCACTCTTAAAAAACTAAATCCTATTCAAATTAAAACAAAACAAATTAATTTTTTAAAAGAAGAAATATCTTTTGAATTAATTAATTAATTCCCAACTCTTTCAAACTCTGATCCAATAGAAGATCTAAACCCTCTTTAATCAAATCCAAAATTCCATTTATTTTGATCTCCCTAATGCTTTCTGGGAAAGAAAAAAACATATTGTAGAACTTCCTTATGAAAGAGACTTCTAAAGAAATATTTTGACAAAAGCTAGACTTATTCAAATAAACCAAGAATGATTAGAATTCTACAAACAAGAAATATCATATCTTTTAGCTAAAGGTTTGATTAGAAAAAGTAGAAGTCCTTCATCATGTTCTACATTCTATTTTAACAAAAATGCAGAAATTGAAAAAGGGACGCCAAGGTTAGTAATCAATTACAAACCTTTAAATAAAGCTCTCCAATAGATTGGATATCCTATTCCAAAAAAAAAAAATGGATTTATTAAACTAGCTATATTTAGTCAAGATCTTTTCAAAATTTGACATGAAATCTAGTTTTTGACAAATTCATATTTATGAAAAAGACAAATACGAAAATTCCTTCACAGTTCCATTTAGGCAATATGAGTGGAATGTAATGCCTTTTGATCTTAAAAATTCTCCTTTTGAATTTCAAAAAATCATGAATGATATTTTTAAACATTACACCAAATTCATCATAGTTTATATTGATGGTGTTCTAATATTTTCCCAAACAATTAACTAGCATTTTAAACATATTTATATTTTTATAAATATTATCAAAAGAAATGGTCTTGTAGTTTTAAAAACAAAAATTAATCTTTCCCAAACAAAAATTAGGTTTCTTACCCATAATATTTATTAAGGAACTGTTACTCTTATTGAAAGAGCAATTCAATTTGCCAATATGTTTTCTGATCAAATTACAGATAAAAATCAACTCCAAAAGTTTTTAGAATGTTTAAATTATGTAGGAGATTTCCTTCCTCAACTCAACAATCTTATTAAACATCTTCATGAGCATTTGAAAAAAGATCATCCTTCTTGGACAAATAAGCATACAACAATTGTCCAATTAATTAAATCGTAGGTAAAGCACCTTTCGTGTCTTTACCTTTCATCTTTGTGGATTCAGACTCATTGGCCATCAAGCACTATGGAGATAAAAGTGATGTGAACACTTTTACTCACTCAACAATTCAAAATTTAAAAGTACTCTCACCAAAATACTAGAATCAGGACCTAAACAAAATTAAAAAAATTTCACATAATTTTGACCTAATTAGTTATAATTATTGAGATTACATAGATGCCTGGTTTAACCTTTTTTGGTATCAAAATAATTTTTTTGCCACTCATGATTGATTTACTTAAACATAATATAAATTATGTTTTTTCTCTATGGGTTGTAAAATGGGGGAATTCTTTGGGCATTGTCCAAAAATTCTATCCCTACAAATTGTTGAAGGATTATAAAATTTTTCTTCAAAATTTAATAATAGTAAAGATCCATTCCTAATAGATTTTCACTTTTTTAGCAAATTATCCTTAGCCTAGATTTTCTCCTGGCATTATTAATATAGCAAACAAGCCAATCCAAATATTTTGCCAAACCTGAGAAGGGTCCTTTTGTCAAATGGTGGCTAGAGTTTAGCCCAGGTAGAGAAAATTCTCAAAAAGTCCTAGAATGGTTTAACAAAAATCCAAAATACTTAAATGTTTTTTATCCCTTAATTACTCAATTTTTGAATCAAAGAGCTCAAATCATTGCTAGCCTCATATTGGCTAAAACAAAAATAGATCTTACAAAACAAATTACTCAAATTGTTGAAAGAAGAAAACAAAGCAAAATCTTTAAAAAACACAAATCCTCCTCTAACTTTGAAGACTATGCCCAACCTAATGAAGATGATTATTATGGCATCAATTTGGGAGAAGATTAAACTACTTTCAAATAATGCATGTCCAAACAAAACTTTTCCTTTGTGGTAAATAAAGAACCTATAAGTTCACTGTAGCCATCAAGTTAGTGATAAAAAATAAAATCTTATTATTATAATAAGTTATACCTGGTTTCCTGGATTTCACTATTATAACAATAAACAAACTCCTATAAAAGGATGTAACCAGATGTTGCTTAGGCATTAGAAAAATAGCGAGTGACTGTTGAGAGTTCTCTGAGAGTCCCTAAATCTTTGAGAATTCTTGTAAGCTTTATTCAATTAATAAACATTCTTTATATTTTCAATTCTTTTTGTTTTGTATTTTACATTCATATTTTTTTCTTTCCTTTTGGTCAGTCTAGTGCAGACTACTGCTGTTGACCTTCTTTTTGTTGTAATTTTGCATGTTTTGCATTGCATATTTTTATTTATTATATCTCACATAAATTTTCTTATATTATTAATTAGTTCATCTTCTCTTCTACTTCTCATATCTCTTTTTCACATTTTTTTTCCCTCTTTCGGGGTCTCTCATACAAGGTTTAGAAATTGAAGACCAACTAAAAACTTTAGTCATCCCAGAAACACCAACTATTAATAACATTAATCTTGAAGAATCTCAATTTGATTTTGATTTAACTACAAAAATTTCTAAAATCACCCAATCTTCCTTCCAATGGAATAAACCTTCAAAATTATTTTTTCCAAAGGCAATTGTCCTAAATCTTGCCATAGAAAAACAAAACTTGAGCTTTAAACATTTTAGTACCACTAACATTTGTTAATGGAATATAGATAGACAAATTGAGTACCAAATACTCAACACTCTTCAACAAATGACAATGGTCTGCATAGCTTATCAAACCTCACATAATTATTCTGAAGAGTTCATAACTTTATATTGTATTCTATACAACAAAACTACTGGGATTGATTTTGGTTTCATGTCAAAACCATGAAATTTTATGTTAAGTTTGAGGATATTCATGACATTTTCTTCTACTAAGGATACTATTCTGTTGGGATAGCAGTTGAAATAGATAGGTTTTGCATGTAACCCTGCTTCAATTGTTCCTAAAAGGGAATCAGTGAATTGGTTGTGTCTAACGTCTTTCAGGCAAATTAGACCAAAAACATTAAGTCTTTCGCTAATTAAAGGTTTTACTACTATTTGAACACATCTTACATATAGCAATTTGTGGTATTTGACAGATTCTTCAAAAAGAAGATAAAATTCTTTCTTCTAAGGATTCAATGGGATAACATCTTTAACAATTCTAATTATATAATCAGATTTGTGAAAGAAGTTTCCTTTTGATTTGTAAAAGGCATTTTTTAAGACTTCTGAAATTGTCCAGTCATCAATTCCTTTGTTAATATCTCTAAATTGAATTTCCTCTCAAAAAATAGTAGTTGATGAGGATGACCCTCTATCATTTAGGGAAGAAGAAACTGGGTGAGAAGATCGGCGAGAAAAGAATAAACTTTTAAGCATTATGCAATAAATTCTCCTATTATTAATATCATTACCATAAGGTTGGTAGTGATGTAAAGATAGAAATTAACTAAAATATATCATTCAGAGTAAAAATCAAGAAATAAAATTATCTGTGGAAAACTTGATTTTAGCCATCAAATAGGATACTCAAATATCCTTACTTAAAAATCAACCTTTTCAAATAAACTAAGAATGAACCATTAATTAGCTCTGATACTAATGTAGGAAGTAAAGGAGAAATGAGAAGTAGAGGAGAAGATGGGCTAATTAATAATGCAAAAAAATTTATGCGAGTATAGTAAATAAAAATATGTACTACAAAGCATGCAAAATTAAAACAAAAAGAAGGCCAGAGAGGCGATAGTCTGCATTAGACTAGCCGAAGGGAAAGGAGAGAAATATAAATGAAAAACATAAAACAGAAAGAATTAAAAATATAAAAAAATGTTTATCGATTGAATAAGGCTTACAAGAACTCTTAAAGATTTAAAGACTCTTAGAGAACTCTTGATAATTCCTCTCTATTTTTCTAATGCCTAAGCAACATCTAGTTACATCCTTTTATAAAAGTTTGGTTATTGTTACAATAGTGAAATCTAGGAAACTAGCTATAACTTGTTACAACAATAAAATTATATTTTCTGTCACTAACTTGATGGCTACAATGAACTTGTAGGTTCTTTGTCTGCTACAAGGGAAAAGTTTTGTTTGGATATGCATTGTTTGAAAGTGGTTTAATGTTCTCTCAGACTGATGCCATAATAATAATTTTCATTAGGTTGGGCATAATTTTCAGAGTCAGAGGAGGATTTTGTAGTTTTTGAAGATTCTGCTTTATTTTCTTCTTTCAACAATTTGAAAAGACCTTCAATTTCTTTTGTAAGATCCATCTTGTTTTTGGCCTATGTGAGGCTAGCTGTAACATTTAGTTTTCTAAAAATGAGAGAAAACGTGAGAAACATAATGTACGGTTTTTTCGTAAATGAATAAAACTCATCAAATACAAAAAGAAGTTTCCCGAAATGACTTAGTTAAGGTCCCAAAAAATTTGAGAACCATTCTAGACTCCTAAAAATGAAAATCCCAGGCTTAGACAGAAAGAAAAATGGAGTTAGAATGAAAAAACAAAATTTGACGAAAAACTTATGAAACGTAATGGCATTTTTGTAATTTTGAGCAAATTTTAGAATTCACACAGGAGGACTTTTTAAATGAAAATTTTGAGTTCTCCAAGGTTCTCAGGGGCCCTGAAAACTATGGAAAGCCTCGGGATAGCTAAAACCCCTTTTGGTGGACGTTTTTCAACGTCAGTGTACCCAAACTTTGACAGATTAATTCAGGAAGGTTTCAGCTTCGATTTGAGTGATTCCAAAGGCATTCTACTAAATTAAGAACCTAAATTTCATAATGGAAAAGAAGATTCTCAAAAAAGAGCTAAAACGAATGAAAAACAAAAATGCCAAAAATAAAGGGCAAAATGAGAATTTTTGAAAAAGTCATTCTCCTCCACCTATATATATGAGGTACCCCACTCTACCATTCATTTAGTCTCATATTTTTCTGCCCTAAACTAAAGGAGAAACCTTAGGAGAGTGGTGCACCAAGGGAAGAAGAAGGAGAAGAAAAATCAAGGCAAAAAGGTATGGTTTCTTGGTAGTTTTTCATGCTTTCTTTCATCTAAACCTCCTCTCCTCCATTCTCCTTTGTTTTCTTTGATTAAAATGAAGTTTACAAATCTTTTTTAATGGAGAAACTTAGGGGGAAATTCGGATTTGAAGAGAGGAGACTAGAGAAAGCAAGATTCAAGTGAGAAAAAGCAAGAAAATAAGATAATTTCTTCTTCCATGGTTGATACCCTTTTTTCCTTTCCTCCACCATTTTGCCCTACTTAAGAAACCCTAGGAGGATTTGATTTTTAGGCAAAATCAAAGGTGATTCTAAAAAAAAAAATGGTGTGGAGATTAAGAATATGCAAAGGGAATTAACAAAAAATCATAGAATTTCAAGATGCAATTTTAAGGTTTCAATTGCACCTTGTAAAATCTGATTTTGTACAATGATTCCTAGGTCTAAATAAGAGTCTAATTGAGCTCCTAAGGTCTCTAAAAGTCTCCCCATGTGCTTCCTCCACCAAGAAAACAAAGTAATGTCCATGAAACCTTAATTCCTCCATAGCCTTAGCCTAAAGGGGTTTGAGTAGCTAGGGAGAGTTTTAAATTTTTCTAAACCCATTTTTTAGTCATATATGATGAATAAATATGAGAGGAAGCCTTGAAAAAAATTTAGAAACCATAGAAAGTAAGTTGGTACTTTATGTTCCATAATATGGCCTAAAGAAACAACATATAGTTAGGCTCTTGGTTTTGATTGTGTGATGACTCCAAGAGGCTTAAAAGGAGTCAAGAATTATATTTGAAAGAAAAGAATGGAGTTTAGAATTTAATTGATGGATGTTGCTTCATTAGGTGCATTCTTAAAAATATAAAGGGGTTTATTGACCAAGCTAGAGTCTAAGTAAGTTGTGTGACCTTAGAATTAATTATATGAACTTAATTGGCTTCTATAAATTGTGTCTAGGCCAAAAAGGAATGATCTTCACCTTTTTAGGTGTGTGAGGTCAAGGAAGAGAATTCAAAGCTTAAGGAAAAGTATACAAATGCTAGCAAGGTAGCTCTCTCCACCTTCTCTCATGCATAATTGCTTGTTTTATTTGTCTTTGAATGTATGTATATGTATTTCAAGCCATGAAAAGTATTCTAGCATGAGCTCTTACTCCATGGTACCATGATGATACATTATGTTTTTTAAATAATGTTTATGATGTTTGCTTTGGTTTGCTTGAGTGTGGTGAGACCAAGAACCTTTAGCCATGGTGAGGATGAGCCAAGAACCCTTAAGATTAGTTGAGACAAAGTAAAGAGTCTCCCAAAAGTAAAGTTGACTCCCAAGAGTATAGTTGAGTCCAAGAACCTCTTAAAGAATGGGTGAGGCAAATCTAAAATCTACAAGTAAATGGATGAGGCCAATCCACTTACTTAGCAAGCCTATGTATGTTATGTATAACTTTTTCAAATGCTAAGAATATTTCTTAAATGATTGCACATATTAATATGCTCATGTATGCATTTGTAAGACTTATTTTGCATGCTTTATGTATGATTGAATGGGAGATGAGTTATTGAGATTCTTTGAATCTCATCTCCTCCTTTCCAATGATCTAACATGCTAGGTGAACAAAGTGGATAAGGTAATGGAAGCTAACTACCTTGAAGATGAGAGTATGACATCCAAGAATATGAATTTTGCTACTTTAAAGCCATACATTTGGCAAATGATGTAATTAATAAATGTATATGTATTATAATGTTATAAACATATGTAATTATGATAATATGTCATGTATAAATAGGAGAATGTATTATGTGATCACTAGAATGAAATTTGAGTATGTTATGGCATTGTAGCTTTTTTAATGGTATTATGGAATTGTGTATAAGTATGGGTGAGATGACTAAAATAAGATGCATGAGGGTTGAGACCATTTGGGCAGCTCACACAAGTCCTAATTATACTTTTAGACTTGCCCAAGAGGTGTCAAACCCCAAGAAAAGCCATTTGGACATGTTAGTATCCTATATGGAGCCAAAATTGACCATAATGGAACCCTATATTACTTTTTATCCAAATGAGCTCTTTTTGATATGAGATTTGGCATAGAATTAGAATTTGTTGAGAGATTTTTGAGAAGCTAAAGAACAAAATTATCGGAGGTCTACAGAATATTTGATAAATTTTTAAAGTTAAAAATTTTCTGGTTTTGGTCATGTCATTGTTCATACTGGTCCAAAAATAAAATTTGTCACACAGGACTCAAATGATATCCAATTACTATAAAATTTTATATAGAAAAATTAGACATTCACAGTGACTTGTGCCAACTAGAAACATCTCATTTGATTGTCTAGAGAGGGAGATATGAATTTTTAAAGATTCTGTCTAGTATCAGGAACTCCAATTGACCTCAAGTACTGTTTGATTGATTTCCTATGCTTGGATGTACTTGAGCTAGTCTAGAGTTATTTTTTCCTTCTAGCTAATATCCACATCTTTCTAAATTGGCATCATTTACATAGATTAAATTTTTGTGAAATTAATTGGACATTTTTGAAGTTTGCTGTAAAATTCTGTGACAGCACCAATGAACAGCCTGTTCTCTAAACCTTTTCAAATGTCAAAAGCTTTATGTGATTGATGTTATGATCTGAACATATTTTTAGTATAAAGTAGACATGTGTAGCTTTTCAGAATGGCTAAGAATGCATAATTTCTATTTTTCTAGAATTAGTTATGATTTTTTAAAATTTGTGACAGAAATGTGAAAAATCTGGACGAAAATATATGTATGTATTTCATGCTTCCCTTTGAGTTCCATGAGATGTAAGCCATTTTTAATGATGCAAATGAGTTGTATTCATGTAATTAAATATGAAAATGTGATGTATGAGATCACATAATTCACGTGACACTGAATGAAATTTTTATATGCGACGTAACGCTAAGAATCACATTATTTAATACTATTTTTTTCTTACCTCTTTGTGAGTTGTTTGATATGAGGCATGGAGATAGTATAAAATAAGCTAGAAATATATGGTGTTACACTGGCAGTGATTTGAATTCTTTGATTCAAAAACTGAGTAGTCAAGGGATCAAAAGCATTTAAGTATTTTGGGTTTTTATTAAACCATGTTAGGACTTTTTGGAAAATTCCTCTATCTAGGCTAAACTCTGGCCATTTGACAAAAGGGACCTTGATAACTCCCTAATTTATGATATAAAAGGATTATATTTGAGATAAAAATTAGGGAGTCAAATGCTTTCTTCTTGATTAATAGAGTTAAAATGGATTCAATCAAATAAAATAAAGAAAGTGTTTTATTGTGTTTTCTTTAGCAGTTTGAGCCTCACTTTTTGATTGATTTCAATTTCAGGAAAGATAAAAGAAGAAAGAAAGAATTGAGAAAAGAGAAGGAAGCTGAGAAGTGAGAAAGTACAAGTGGATCAAGCAGTCTCGCTACAGCGAGGATAGAATTCGCTATGGCGAAAACACACTTTCGCTATAGCGAGTGAGGTACTTCGCCACAGCGAAGTCGCGAAGCATACAAATTCCAGGGAGAGGCTCGCCATAGCGTAGCAGTGGCGAGGAATGAAGGAATCTGAGAACTCTAAGAGAGCTCGCTATAGCGAGAAGCACTCCTCGCCATAGCGAGATCGGATCCTGAAACGCACAGTTTCATTTATCAAGCTATAGAAGACGGGAAGAATTAGGGTTTTCATTCATTCAGCAATTAGAGAGAGTTCTGGCTGACTAGGAGTGAAGAAAAACATATCCAAGGTGTTGGAGAGCTTCAATTTGATCGGGGAATTCGTCAATTCTATTGATTTTTCTTCCGATTAGGTGTTTCTACTCCATCTCCCCTCTTAGTTGATGATGTTAAACATGTTTGCTGAACTTGTTTATGGATTTCAAGCCATGAGCGGCTAGATTCTATAATCCTTAGGGATTTTATGAACCTTTTATCTGTAGAGATTATTTTTCCTTGTTAATTCTGCAGTTTATTGAGAATAGTATTGTTTGATCTGAATTATATTTCATTCTACTGGGTGGCCTCCTTTAGTTTGATTGTGGATTGAGTAATTAACCTTTGATGAAAGGAAATTGCTTATAGACCATTGGTTAAACAACTTAGGATTAGATATAATCTGATTTGCACTTGAGATAGAAATATTCTCAAGGGCCCTAGGTAGTCGAAAGAAGGTTTGCACGTAATCAAGTAGTAACCTCTCCTTGAGACATCAAGAGTGAGTGGATGTAAGGGTTCAATTGGATCGAAAGACAATTGCACCTACTTTAACCTTGACTATAAAATTTGCTTTAAGCTGTGTAATTAAAAAGGGAAATAATTGACATTTGATAAAAAGGGGATTAAAATTCCTAAGGTGTTTTTGATTGCATAACTCCAATACAACTATCGTTTATTATTTATCTTTGCATCATTTTCATAAATCCATCTCCAATTTGATTGTTTAACTAAAATGAACATGAGAAATCTAATGCCTAATTGCCAATTGTACTGATTCTCTGAGGGAACGACCTTGATTCATCACGTACTACAATTGCGACCCGTACACTTGCGGTGTTATAATTTAGTGAGCATCAAGTTTTTGGCGCCGTTGCCAGGGAATTAAGGCAATTGGTGATTAGAATTAGAGGACTTTGAGTAGTTTTAGCTTAAACATTTTTTTTATTTACTTTTTTCTTTGTTATTTACACCTCAGTTGTTAGCTATTCAGTTATTACTTTCTTAGTGATTACCTTTTGATTGTCTTGGCTTAGTAAGATTCTTGATCTGCACTCCTTTGTTTTCACAGGTACATAGTATATGCCACCTAAATCCAAATCTAACAGAACACCTCGAAAGACAAGGAGTTTAACGGACATTTTGGCTGAAGGATCTACACTAATTCAAGCGGAGAGTGAGATAACTGTTCCTACCACAGATATGGCGAACGAAGATAATCAGAATCGTACTATCAAAGACTTTGTGGGAAGAACTATGAGAACCACTCAACCGAGCATTGTAGTCCCTGATTTTCAAGCTGTTAATTTTGAGCTAAAACCTGTGATGATCTCCATGCTGCAGCTCAATGGACAATTTACTGGTGAAAGGTCTGATGAAGATCCCAACCGCCACATTCTATCATTCTTGGGAGTCTGTGATTCTTTCAAACAGAATGGGGTGCCAAGGGATGTGCTAAGACTGAGACTATTCCCACTCTCTCTGCAAGGAAAGGCTAAGGAATGGTTGTTAAATTTACCAGAGGGTTCGATAGACACTTGGGACAAGTTAAAGGCAAGGTTCAGAGCTCGCTTCATTCCAAATAACAGAATAGCAGATGCCCGTCGTGAGCTTATCAACTTCAAGCAAGTTTCAGATGAGCATTTATATGCTGCTTGGCAGAGATACAAAAATTTACTCCGCCAATGCCCGAGTCATGGAATGGATAACTGTGCCATTGTTCAGAATTTCTGCACACGCCTGACTCCACAAACAGACACTATGTTGGACGCTATTTTAAATGGGCGTTGGGATGACATGCCGGTAGATGATGTTATTCTGGCTTTGGACACACTATCTGAGAGTTATGTGCAAAGAGGAGGTGATAGAAGGGTTACTGCTAATGTTGCTAGCACTCAAGAAGATTCATCTGTACCACAAGCAACTATCCTCTCTGCCCTGAACAAGAGGTTTGATATGTTAGAATCTCAAGTGCAACGAAGTCAACAATTGAATGTTTGTTCTACCCAAGTGACTCCAACTGCCTGTGAGAATTGTGGAGATCTGCACTCAACTGAACATTGCCCCTTTGCACTACCAGAATCAGTTAACTATGTGGGGAATTTTCCAAAGAACCAGAATCCATACTCAAACACGTACAATCCTGCATGGCGAAACCATCCGAATTTCTCTGGGAAGAATGGTCCATCCCTTAATCAACCATCATCCTCTAGAGTTAGGCCAAATCAACCTCCTGGATTCTCTCAAGTAACAAGGCAGAATGTACCTGTTCAAGAGCCCAAAACGAATCTAGAAGATGTGCTGGCAAAGTTCATGACCACTCAGATAAAAAATAATGAAGAGCAAGCTGGCATCAATGCAAGAGTGGATTCATCCCTTAAGAACATTGAGGTACAGATGGGGCAATTAGCGTCTGCCGTGAATGCACTGCACCAAAGAGGTTTGCCAAGCGATACAATTCCCAATCCAAGAAGAGAAGGTAAGGAAGAATGCAAGGCTATTACCTTGAGAGGTGGTAAAGAACTTCCTGAAATACAAGTTCAAGTGGAGGAACCAACTGAGATGAATTCTAAGGGTCCATCAGGCAATATTCAGATAGAAAGTGAAGGGTTTCAACAGAAGAAAGAGAAAAAAGCTACCAGTTTGAGCAACAAAGAAGGGAACAAGGAAGGAGAGTCTAAAGTGGAAAAATCAGAAGAAAAGATAGTTCTACATCCTAAGGTGGTACCACTACCACTATTTCCACAGAGATTGCAGAAGAAAGTCCTTGATGATCAGTATAAGAAGTTCTTGAGCATGTTTAAACAACTTCACATCAATATCCCTTTCTCTGAAGCCTTGGAGCAAATGCCTAAATATGCTAAGTTCCTTAAGGACATGCTTAGCAAGAAGAAGCGGTTTACTGAATTTGCAACAATGGCTTTGACAAAGGAGACTACAAATATCCTGAAATCCAATCTACCTACCAAGTGCAAGGACCCCGGCTCATTTTCAATCCCCTGCATGATTGGGGATAAATTTGAAGGTCGAGCACTCTGTGATTTGGGATCCGCTGTGAACCTTATGCCCTTATCCGTTTTTTGAAAGCTACAGATGGGAGAAGCTAATCCAACAACAGTCACCTTGCAGCTAGCCGATAGAAGTCTCTCATATCCACATGGAATCATCGAGGATGTGCTAGTGAAGGTTGGGCAGTTCATCTATCCTGCTGATTTTATTGTTCTTGATATTGAAGAGGATAGAGACATCCCATTGATAGTGGGGAGGCCATTTCTAGCTACTGGCAGAGCACTTGTTGATGTGGAAAAAAAGGGAGATAATAATGCGATTGGGAGATGAGCAAGTCACTTTCAGTGTGGAGAAAGCCATGAAGCATCTGGGCAGTGTCGAAGAATGCTCACGAGTGTCCATTGTTGAAGAGATTATCCAAGAAGAATTAAACTCTTATGCTTTCACCGATCCTCTTAAAGTAGTACTTGTTGGTAAGTCTAATATAGAGGAATTAAAGAGAGTAGAAGTTGAGCACAAGCTTAATGCATTTAGGCCTATGGCTAAGCATAATGGGCATTTTGAATCACTGGAGCTGACTTCACGAAAAACTCATGCTCTACCACCCTCCATCGAGCAGCCTCCATTGTTAGAACTAAAACCTCTTCCACCACATCTGAAATATGCCTATTTGGGGGATGGAGAAACTTTACCAGTCATAATCTCAGCTGCATTAACATCCTCCCAAGAGAAGCAGTTGTTAAAGGTGTTAAAAGAGCATAAAAGAGCAATTGGTTGGACCATAGCAGATATAAAGGGAATCAGTCCAGCCATTTATATGCACAAGATTCTCTTAGAAGATGACCACAAGAAATCAGTGGAAAGCCAAAGAAGGTTGAATCCGATAATGAAAGAAGTGGTCAAGAAAGAGATCATTAAGTGGCTTGACGTTGGAATTATCTATCCCATTTCAGATAGTGACTGGGTGAGTCCGGTGCAGTGTGTCCCTAAGAAAGGAGGTATGACAGTAGTGCATAATGAGAAGAATGAAATGATTGCCACAAGAACAGTCACAGGCTGGAGAGTTTGTATGGATTACAGGAAGTTAAATACAGCCACAAGAAAGGATCATTTCCCGCTTCCATTCATCGATCAGATGTTAGACCGATTAGCAGGAAAAGAATTCTTCTATTTCTTGGATGGCTATTCTGGATACAATCAAATTGCTATTGCCCCGGAGGATCAAGAAAAGACCACTTTCACATGTCCATATGGGACTTTTGCATTCAGACGCATGCCGTTTGGACTATGTAACGCCCCTGCCACCTTTCAAAGATGTATGATGTCAATTTTTTCTGACATGATTGAGCATATTATGGAAGTATTCATGGATGATTTCTCTGTATTTGGCATCACATTTGAAGAGTGTCTGGCTAATTTGACATGAGTCCTGCAAAGGTGTGAAGACACTAATTTAGTCTTAAATTGGGAAAAATGCCACTACATGGTTTGTGAAGGAATAGTATTTGGGCATAAAGTGTCTAAAAGAGGGTTGGAAGTGGATCGGGCCAAAGTTTCAGTAATTGAGCAACTACCACCGCCAACTAATGTGAAGGCTATTAGAAGCTTCTTGGGGCATACTGGGTTCTATCGGCGATTCATCAAGGATTTTTCGCAAATAGCAAAGCCTCTTTCTCAATTGCTTGAAAAGGATACTCCTTTCAAGTTTGATGCAAGTTGTTTGAAAGCTTTTGAAGAACTCAAGCAGAGACTCATCACCGCACCAATTATAGTGGCCCCTGATTGGTCACTACCCTTTGAGGTTATGTGTGACGCGAGCGATTATGTGGTTGGAGCTGTGCTTGGCCAGAGACATGGTAAGACTTTTCATCCTATTTACTATGCAAGCAAAACCTTAGGTGGAGCACAGGTAAATTACTCAACTACTGAAAAAGAAATGCTTGCTGTTATTTTTGTCTTTGAGAAATTTAGAGTCTATCTGATGGGTACTAAAGTCATAGTTCATACTGATCATGCTGCTATTAGATATCTCTTATGTAAAAAAGAATCTAAACCTAGGCTAATTAGATGGGTTTTACTATTGCAAGAATTTGATGTGCAAATTGCTGATAGGAAAGGTATTGAAAATCAAGTAGCTGATCATTTATCTAGGCTTATGAATGACTCTGATTGTGTGGATAACCTTTTGATTAATGAGAGCTTTCTTGATGAATCTATATTTGCTGTGAATTGTATATCTGTGCCCTGGTATGCTGATTATGCCAATTACCTGGTCAGTGGCATTGTGCCTGATGAATTAAATTTTTATCAAAAGAAAAAGTTTTTGCATGATGTGAAATGGTTTGTGTGGGATGAACCATTTTTGTATAGGAAATGAGCTGACCAAATTTTGCGAAAATGTGTGCCTCAAACTGAACAGAATGATATTCTTCATGCTTGTCATTCTGCTCCGTATGGTGGTCATTTTAGTGGCCAACGCACTGCTTACAAAGTGTTGCAATCTGGGTTTTATTGGCCCTCACTGTTTAAAGACGCTTATTTGTTTGTCAGTCATTGTGATGCATGTCAGCGAACAGGTAACATCTCAAAGAAGCATGAAATGCCCCAATCAGGTATTTTTGAGGTAGAATTATTTGATGTGTGGGGCATTGATTTCATGGGACCATTTGTTTCATCTAGAACTCATCAATACATTTTAGTTGCAGTTGAATATGTGAGCAAATGGATTGAGGCTGTAGCTTGCCAATCTAATGATGCCAATACGGTGGTGCGATTTGTTAAAAAAAACATTTTTACTCGATTTGGCACACCGAGGGCAATCATTAGTGATGGGGGACTCACTTTAACAATAGATTGTTTAAGGGTTTACTTGAAAAATATGGAGTCACCCATAAAATGGCATTGGCTTACCATCCTCAAACCAATGGCATATGTGAAGTTTCTAACAGAGAAATAAAAAGGATTTTGGAGAAGACTGTAAATCCCACCAGAAAAGATTGGGCAGATAAGCTCGATGATGCTTTATGGGCATACAGAACAGCTTTTAAATCTCCAATAGGTATGTCTCCATACCAATTGGTTTTTGGCAAAGCTTGTCATCTACCCATTGAGCTAGAGCATAAAGCCTTTTGGGCTGTTAAGAAACTAAACTATGATATGGCTAAAGTGAGTGAAAAAAGATTACTGCAGCTTAATGAATTGGATGAGTTTAGATTGCAAGCCTTTGAAAACTCTAGAATTTACAAAGAAAGAACTAAAAGAGTTCATGATAGACACATCTTACCAAGGACATTTACACCTGGAGACCATGTGTTACTATATAACTCTCGTTTAAAGTTGTTTCCAGGTACGTTGCGATCAAGATGGTCTGGCCCGTTCAAGGTAATTGATGTGACATCTTATGGAGCCATTGAAGTTCAGGATGAGAAATCAGGTGATCAGTTTAAAGTCAATGGTCAAAGGCTTAAGCATTATCTGGGTGGCGACATCGACCGGCAAACTACCATCCACACCTTGACTCAGTCTCCTTAATCGGCTGACAAAGTCCGGCTGAGGACTATAAACCAAGCGCTCTTTGGGAGGCAACCCAAGTTTTCTTCTCTTGTTTTTATTTTAATTTACTGTTCTTGCGTTTTGTTTTAATTTTCATGTTTTTGGGTGTTTTATAGGTTGGGTGAGGTTCTGGAATGCTAGATGCTGGGTACTAGGTGTTTGGTAGAAAAGACCGTCGTCCGACATAGTTTTCAGGGAGTTTCTAACTTTAATTTGCATTGTGCATTTTTATTCTAGTCATGTTGATCAACCTTGTTGGTTATGATTTGAGTAAAATGAGTTCAATGAGAGGTAAATCATAAAGGGTTATACAATGCTTATTCGCATATTCAAAAAAAAAAAAAAATTCGCTATAGCGAGAGGACCATCTCGCTACAGCGAGGCTGCTTATTTTTCGTCTGGTATAATAACCAGAGAGTCCCTCGCCATGGCCAGGCTGTAGCGAGCCCCATGAACAATCCTAAGTGTCCTCGTTATAGCGATACAACCCCTTCGCCATGGCGAGAGTTCTGCAGCCAACGTGGTACAAGGTCCAGAGAGTATGTCGCTGTAGCTACGCTATAGCGAGTGACCTGTTCTGAAAAATTTCAAGTCTTTTCGCTATCGCAAGTCACTCCATTCGCTATAGCGACTGCAGCATACTCTGAGCCACATACTAAAACCAGAGAATTCCTCGCTATAGCTACGCTACAGCGATGCGTTTCAGCGTCTAAATTTTTCCCAAGTCTTCTCGCCATAGCGAAGAATTCCTTTCGCTGTTGCGAAGACAGCAGCCTTGCTCATAATTTTTTCAGAGAGTAGCTCGCTAGCAATAGCGAGGTCGCTATTGTCTGAATCATAATAGTACATTCAATCGCTGAACCCATATCCCTCTTCATTCTCGCTATAGCGCCTCTGAACCCTCCTCCCTGCAATCTCGTCCTTCCACCAAATTTCCTGAAATCAAGGCTCCCATTCCCCTCGCAATCCATTTTCCGTGCATCAGGTAAGTCTATTTTTAATGTTTTCTCCTGAATCATGGTGAATCTAGGATTTTTCGCGAACCTAGGGCTGACGGACTCGTCCTCTTAAATTTGTGTAATCTAGGGTTAGTTTTTCGTTTTAAATGCATGTGCTGTGCTGGGTGTCCATTTCTGTGCAGGGGAGTACTTTCAGTTTGGCTATATTCCGCGTATATTCGCAGTTTGTTAATTTCTGTTCGAGTTCGCTATAGCGAGCATCAACTTGCTACAGCGAATTCGAAGAATTTTTCCAGAAATTTTTTTTTTCTCTGCCCCGATCGTTCCCTGTTTGATTAGTCCCTTTTTCCCATGTCCTTTGGTCCCCTGTAAGCTTGTAAATGCTCGTGTCCTTCTTGCAAATAATAGCATATCTAACTACTTCATGCTTTTTAATTGTAGCTATGCATGTGGTACCCCATTTCCCTTGATCATGCATTTGAATTCCTATGCTTCTTGCACTGATTTCCTTTCAATTCATCTTTGTTTCTTTTTACAGTGATGGCTCCCAAGAAGCAAGCTAAGACTGCTGGAGCATCTTCATCTAAGCAGAAGAAGCAAGCGTATGATAAAGATTGGTTCGCTTCAGCCCGGGCAGAATTCCATTTTGACCGTCTCTTCGCTGACCGCGGTGTGGTTGAAGACCGGTATTATGAACCTCATGTCCTAGATCTCATCCATCCAGACTTCCAGTGGCATGACCTTCAAGGCTTCACCAAAAAGCCGGTGCATCGGATCCCGCTGATGATCCAAGAGCTGTATGCCAACTTTGAAGATACTGAAGAGGGAGAGGATGAATATTATTGCCGGGGCGCTTGGGTATGCATTAACGAGAAAGTCCTCCAAGACTACTATGAGCTACCGGATGTCGAGCACTGCGCCTTCCAACACTATTTGGAGAATCCTGAATCCGTGCCATGGGAGGAGGTGGAGACCACTATCGTAGTGGAGGGCCGAGCTCGGTTGGTAAACAAAGTCTATCCGGTAAATCAGTTGAACAAACCTGCCCGCTATTGGCTCCAGTTCATCACAAGCAACATTCTGACGAGCTCCCATGGTTCGGACATGATCCAGGAGCGAGCGACTCTAACTTGGTGCTTCATGACCAGGCAGCGGGTGAACATCCCTCGCTTGATGTACCTGAACTTTAAGCAGATAGCGCGGTCTGATAGAGCGAGCCTGGCCTACCCCCACATGCTTACTGAGCTAGTCACCATGGGGGGAAGCCGCGTCTCCAAAAATGATGCACAGTTCAAGCCTAAAGGGCCTTTCAAGTATGATAACATGAAGGATGAGCCGGGACATCCTCGCAGACAACGGGCAGCTGCCCGAGCCCCTCCGGCAGCTTCTTCACCGCCTCCACCACACCCATGAGCACACCTGAGCCGATGCAGCAGGACTCGCCACATTCAACTGAATTTGAAGGTTGGGTGCGAGAGTCCATTGACCGGTTGGAAGGCCATGTCCTATCCATGAAGGACCAGCTTCAGATGCTGATGGACTACTTGATGCCTGCCCCTGCCCCTTCACCTCCAGCGGGTCCTACGCCATCAGTGATCGTTCTTCCCCAGAACCCCCCACAGGGTGACCAGCCTGGTCCTTCGGATTCACAGGATCCTTCTCTCCCTTGATTGCTATTGCTTCTACTGTTTTATTTTGTTTCTTGGGATTACTGTATATGGATGACTGTATATCTTTTTGTTTGTGTCACTGGTGCTGGCTGCTCTGTTTTCTCTTATAACCACTCACCAATTCCTGTAGCTATTGTCTCTAATGTTAGGCCATCAATTGAAGGAGTAGTTTGCGCACATCTCTCTCGTCATCCTAAATGTATCTTTTCTTATCAGGGGAGTACTGTCTCTCTCTTTTACATACTGCACACTTTATTTCTCTTTTCTTATGTTTGCTAGTCTGTTTGAACATTGCGGACAATGTTAGTTTTAAGTGTGGGGGAATGTACACAAAGGCTAAATAGACATGAACACCCAAATTCAGTAATAAAACAAATATCTACCACTCATAAATAATCCATCATAACATCTCCAAGTCTAACAAGAATTAGCCTCACTGCCTTAGAGGAACACTGATCAATGAATATGGGGTTGAAGCAAGCTTGAAATGAACAAAGTAGATAATGTAGTTATAGTATACACCCACATTAGGACCACTCTTCCACAATATGATTAAGAGAAGTATTCAAGTTTTCTCCTTAACTAAATCTCAAATATTTTTTTTGATTTTTCCAAATTACTTGCTCTAGTGGATATCTGATTGTCATTTGAGAGGGATCCACCACAAAAAAAAAACTACTCCAATGGTTGAAATCACTTAGTAACCGGGTGGCTTCATGGCCAATGTCGTCATTCGCGTCAAACGGTGATAGAAACTAAGAGTATGCTAGTGAGCACTCCGAGACTTCCCTAATCTGAGTAACCGGCTAGCTTCATGACCAATGTCGTCATTCGCGTCAAAAGGATTAAGAGAACTAAGGAGAAATCATTCAAAAAAAAAAAAAAAGACTGGGCAAAAGCCAATAAAAAAAAAGTGATCATGTTGAAAACTGATCTCTGGTGAACAATAGAAACCTCTTTTAATGAATGTTGAGGATTGAAGCTAGAGTGAATATATGGATTGGTCTTGAAAATATAATGAGGATATGTTGAGGGTTGCTTGACTGCTTTTTGAACATCTATCTGTGGAACACACACACACTTAGTCAGGGTGTGGCTATGATTGCATTGTTTGCGAATTTCAATTTGAGTTTTGCTAAACTTCTGTTTCTAGCATTAGTCTCACTCTAAGTGTGGGGGAGAGCTAACTTCTGATTGATTGGGTGATGATTATGCAAAAGAATAAATACTGAATCTCTGTGTGATAATTCTGAGAATTGATTGAGGACAAGCAAGGATTTAAGTGTGGGGAAGTTTGATAACTCCCTAATTTATGATATAAAAGGATTATATTTGAGATAAAAATTAGGGAGTCAAATGCTTTCTTCTTGATTAATAGAGTTAAAATGGATTCAATCAAATAAAATAAAGAAAGTGTTTTATTGTGTTTTCTTTAGCAGTTTGAGCCTCACTTTTTGATTGATTTCAATTTCAGGAAAGATAAAAGAAGAAAGAAAGAATTGAGAAAAGAGAAGGAAGCTGAGAAATGAGAAAGTACAAGTGGATCAAGCAGTCTCGCTACAGCGAGGATGGAATTCGCTATGGCGAAAACACACTTTCGCTATAGCGAGTGAGGTACTTCGCCACAGCAAAGTCGCAAAGCATACAAATTCCAGGGAGAGGCTCGCCATAGCGTAGCAGTGGCGAGGAATGAAGGAATCTGAGAACTCTAAGAGAGCTCGCTATAGCGAGAAGCACTCCTCGCCATAGCGAGATCGGACCCTGAAACGCACAGTTTTATTTATCAAGCTATAGAAGACGGGAAGAATTAGGGTTTTCATTCATTCAGCAATTAGAGAGAGTTCTGGCTGACTAGGAGTGAAGAAAAACACATCCAAGGTGTTGGAGAGCTTCAATTTGATCGGGGAATTTGTCAATTCTATTGATTTTTCTTCCGATTAGGTGTTTCTACTCCATCTCCCCTCTTAGTTGATGATGTTAAACATGTTTGCTGAACTTGTTTATGGATTTCAAGCCATGAGCGGCTAGATTCTATAATCCTTAGGGATTTTATGAACCTTTTATCTGTAGAGATTATTTTTCCTTGTTGATTCTGCAGTTTATTGAGAATAGTATTGTTTGATCTGAATTATATTTCATTCTACTGGGTGGCCTCCTTTAGTTTGATTGTGGATTGAGTAATTAACCTTTGATGAAAGGAAATTGCTTATAGACCATCGGTTAAACAACTTAGGATTAGATATAATCTGATTTGCACTTGAGATAGAAATATTCTCAAGGGCCCTAGGTAGTCGAAAGAAGGTCTGCACGTAATCAAGTAGTAACCTCTCCTTGAGACATCAAGAGTGAATGGATGTAAGGGTTCAATTGGATCGAAAGACAATTGCACCTACTTTAACCTTGACTATAAAATTTGCTTTAAGCTGTGTAATTAAAAAGGGAAATAATTGACATTTGATAAAAAGGGGATTAAAATTCCTAAGGTGTTTTTGATTGCATAACTCCAATACAACTATCGTTTATTATTTATCTTTGCATCATTTTCATAAATCCATCTCCAATTTGATTGTTTAACTAAAATGAACATGAGAACTCTAATGCCTAATTGCCAATTGTACTGATTCTCTGAGGGAACGACCTTGATTCATCACGTACTACAATTGCAACCCGTACACTTGCGGTGTTATAATTTAGTGAGCATCAGACCTTTCCAGGTTTGGAAAAATATTTGGATTGGATAGCTTGCTATATTTGTAATGGCAAGAGAAAATTTACGCTAAGGATAATTTGTTGAAAAAATGAAGATCTATTGGGAATGGATCTTCATTAATGTTAAAATTTAAAGAAAAATTTTGTAATCATTCAACAATTTGTGGGAGTAGAATTTTTGGACAAGGCCTAAATAATTTCCACTATTTTACAAACCACTAACGAAAAACATAATTTATATTTTGTTTGAAATAAATTAGCCATGAGTGACGGAAAAACTTATTTTAATATCAAAAAGTGTTGAACCAAACATTTCTATAATCCTAATAATTATAACTAATTGGGTTAAAATTATGAAAAAAATTTTAATTTTGTTTAGATCCTGATTCCAGTCTTTTGGTGAGAGTACTTTTAAAATTTGAATTGTTGAGTAAGTAAAAGTGTCTGCATCACTTTTATCTCTATAATGTTTGATGGTCACTAAGTCTGAATCCATTAAGATGAATTCATAAAATTTTTGGGTTTTTTTTAAAGAGATTGGTTGAAAGTAGAAGTTTTTTGGGAAATTTTTTTTGGAAATCATGTTAAGATTTTTGTCTCAAAATTCAAGTTCTATCTGGATAATATTCATAAATGTATTCCTTGAAAATAGGTAGTTTTGAAAGGTTTGGCAGTCTAAAAAAGTATCAGTTAAGAAAGATTAATGGAGGTTTCTCCTTTTTTGATAATTTTCTTATTGGTTGTGGTTTGTGCCTTCAATGACTCAATCATTTGGATTAAAGTTAGGCTAGATTGTTGTTCATCATCCAAAGATTAGTCATTAGAATTTTCTTTGACTATATCTGTCTAAGATTTTTTTTGGAAGTTTGACTAAGGCTTGGAATACCATTCCTTGGAGAGTTTTAATTGGAAAAGCATAGGAAGCCTTTGTTTTTTTTTTGAGTTAGTTTAATAGAGGTTTTTTTTTTTTTTATAATTGGGTGGATGATCTAGTTTGTTAGGTGAAAGACCCAATTTTGAGGGTAGAAGACCCTAATTTTAATTGACTTAAAATTATTTTCTTATCATCATAAGATGATGAACTTTTTTAGGTTTTGCCTTTTCCTTTGTTCGTAATCTTTTTCTTTTTCATCCTCCCTATAAAATTTCATAAGTAAAATAATTAGGAAGAGAGTTTATGAAACCTTTGATATATTTAATTTCAAAGTCAAAAACACTTAAAATCTTGGCTATCTAGCAAAAATCTATTTTGTTGCAAAGTTTTTAACATCTTTTTTCAAAACATCATTTGTAGATTTACAGTTAATTCTAACTGAAAATTTTTTATTTAATAAACCACTTTGAAATTTTGTAATACATGAAATTTTCAAAACACTTAAAATCTCTCCTTTTAGTGTGTGCCAAGCTTTGTTATTCATATTAACAGATTTTGAGAAAGGGTAATCTACTTGTTTGGGAGAAGCATAGGCATCAAACCATTCAAAGAATGGAATGTTTGTTTGGATTTCTTCAAGAAATTTATAAAACTAGTTTTGAATTTGTTTTCTTTGATTTTCCTTAAAATTTTCAAAGAACTAGTGGCATTGTTGGGTATTTTTCTCTAAGTAAAAATCTCTCTGTAAAGACTATTTGTCTATTTGAAACTCTTTTTAAACCATGTTCAAATCTAATGGTTCATTCACAGAAGAATAGGTTGGAGATTAGATAGATCTTTGCTCTTCATCTTCTCTTTGATAGGTGGGTTGTGGTATGTTAGAAAATGTATCTATACCATGAAGATGTATGATAAAAGGTGCCATTTGTGGAGTTGAGTAGCATGAGTGCCTAGATGGTTAAGATCTTACAGATCTAAAGTCCTCATTTGTTTGGGTAGATTTATAACTTGATATAGAGCTGAAAGATTTCCTTCTTTTTTCGAAAGATATTCCTATAATTCCAGTTTGGGTTTGTCTAATCCTATTAAATTTAAGGGTTGGCATTGGTAGGGCAGGAGCTACCTTTTCCATAACCTATTCTTTAGGAAAATCTACTTGTTCCCAACAAATAATTTTTAAGACCATTACATTAGCCTTGGAAGTACCTGTTAAAAATAGGGTAATTTAACCAGTTTCTTTTGGTATAAGGATATTAGAGGTGAAAAAGTTTATAACTTTATATTGTATTCTATACGACAAAGCTACTGGGATTGACTTGGTTTCATGTCAATTATATTGTATTTTATACAACAAAGCTACTGTGATTGATCTTAGTTCCATGTCAAAACCATAGAGTTTTATGTTGAGTTTGAAGATATCCATGACATTTTCGCCTACTAAGGTTATCGTTTTGTTGGGATAGTAGTTGAAATAGATAGGTCTTGCATGTAACCCTGCTTCAATTGTTCTTAAAAGGGAATTAGTGAATTGGTTGTGCTAAATGTCTTTCAGGTAAATTAGATAAGAGACATTAAGTCCTTCTCTAACTAAGGATTTTTTAGCTATTTGAACACATCTTACATGTAGGAATTTGTAATGCTTTTTGTGATGTTTTATAGATTCTTTAGGAAGAAGATAAAATTTTTCCTTCTAAGGATTCACTGGGATAACATCTTCTCCAATTCTAATTATATAATCAGATTTGTGAAAGAAGTTTCCCTTTAATTTGTAAAAGGCATTTTTTGGGATTTCTAGAATTGTCCAGTCATCAATTCCTTGGTTAATATCTTTAAATTGGATTTCCTCTCGAAAAATATTGGTTGTTGAAGATGACCCTATGTCATTTAGGGAAGAGGAACTTAGGTAAGAAGATCAATGAGAAAAGGATAAACTTCTAAGCATTATACAATAAATTTTCTCATTATTGATATCATTACTATTAGGTTAGTAGTAATGTAAAGATAGAAAATCAACTAAAATATATCATTTAGAGCAAAAATCAAGAAATAAAATTATCTGTTGAAAACTTGATTTTAACCACCGAATAGGTTACACAAATATCCCATCTTTATAAGTTTTTGCCGAAGTCTGGACTTACCACCCTATACATCGAGAATTACTGCTAATAACCTCATATAGGGAAAGACATCCTTGAAGCATATATTTCTCATTCTTACATAGGATGAAACATACTATCAAATCAAGTTTTTACATAATGATCATATTAAAAATGTCTACTATGAGAAGACATATTTTAATTTATTTTCTATCAACACATCTCCACTTTCCCTTTAGGCTCTAATACCAATGTAAGAGAGGTTTCTTACATTATTGTTTCCAAAAAGAAGATATTGTCAAGAGTTTTTTGAGAGTCTCTAAATCTTTGAGAGTTCTTATAGGCCTTCTTCAATTAATAAATGTTCTTTTATATTTTAATTCTTTTTGTTTCATATTTTGCATTCATATTTCTCTCCTTTTCCTTCGGCCAGTCTAGTGTGTACTACCGTTGCTTTGGCCTTCTTTTTGTTTTAATTTTACATGCTTTGTATTGCATATTTTTATTTACTATATCTCCCATAAATTTTCTTATATTATTAATTAGCCCATCTTCTCCTCTACTTCTCATATTTCTTTCTTCCATTTTCTTCCTCTTATAGGGAGATATATTAGTTAACGTTCTTTTATATAAATTAATGGAGAGAGCAAGCCCCACCTCTCCCTCTCTTGCTTTCTCTGAACTTCCTTTGAAGTTGTTTCAAAAGATCTATTTCTAGTAAACAAGAGAAAAGACAACTCTCGCCTAGTCTTATAAATAATTATATGACTACATATAAATAGTTCAAGTATACTTTTTTAAAAACCTCGTTACATGAGTTAGGTCAGATAGTGATAAGCGAGCAATTAAATAGGCTAGGGCAAGCTAGCCAACAGGCTAAAGAGGCCATAAAAAGACTGACCCATTTTATATTTTTTAAAAATTTTCTTTTCATTAAAAAAATTTAGGATAATCAATGTAAATTTTTTTGTAAAAAAAAAACAAACATAATAATGTATACATGTATTTAACAAATTAATATCATAAAATATGAAAACAGAACTTGAGTTTGGAGTTAAAGGTGTAGGCCTATTTGCCTTGTTTTCATTTTTTTATTAGATTTTATTTTATTTCACAAGACAGCCTATGCTCACCTATTTTAACAAAGGCTTGGATGTATTTTGACAATATTACTTTTTAATGTGATTTATCTTTAACAAACTTATGTATCTTTTTTGGATTAATTTAATTTATTTATTTTATAAGTTGAATCTACCTAATAATCTTTTGATAAAGGCTTGTCTACATGGTAGCTTTCTCAGAGAAGTTAAGGAAACTCATTTTTTTTAGTATTGTTTAACTGTTTAGGGATGGAAGTTCTGTAACATACCCTGACTTCCTCATAGAGTTTCTTCTCCCATTTATATAACCTCTCCAATGTCGACTGATGACTACTATCAGAACACATGGAGGGATTTTCTGGGAGATCATTACTGCTGTCGTAAGCTTTGTCTTTGTCTCTGGCTCTTGAAGAGGTAATTAAAACCCTTGCTGACGAAGAGCATGATGAAGCAGAGTGGAAAATAGCTATTGGGTTCAACAATTTTCCTGCAAAAGAAATATATTTAGTTGTGGTCCTAAAAAATCGTACATAGGAAAAAAAATTCTATTGAAGTGGCTTTTGATAGGTGGATATCCTCGCTCCTGGACTACTTGAAAACTTTTTTATAAGGTAGGTATATATATGAAGCGTAGACAAACTCTTACACGCACTTCTTGTAAAATCAATTTGAGCAAATAGTCATTAGAAACTTACTAATATGGATGTATCGGTGAATCTTATCACCTAAAATACTAGCTTTTATGTATTTTCATTAACTCATTGTGCAGTTAATATATTTTATGTATCTAATAATTTCCAATGAAGTATATGACAAATGACACACATTCCTTGCACAGCCAGCTATGAAAGGAGTCAACAGAAAGTAGAAACTCACTTAAATGAATCCCACTATTTGAAATATCCATTCAAGTGATTTCTTGTTAGTTTCTTGCACAGTTTAATGAAGTACGTGACAATCAAGAGTTCAAACATGAAAAGGCAAGATTGTGACACTTCTGAAAAGAATGGCAGTATATATGAATTGTACTCTTCCAACAAACCTGAGAGATCATTAGATGTCAATAAATACTGAACTTTCTTAGCCTGTAACAATTCTGACACATCATTTGCTGCGGTGCACACTACTTTGAATTGAGATTGAAGATCCCTGATCACTTCTACCATGCTTGTGGGCCTTCGGTCTCCATAAACAGTAAACCTGGTGTTTCTTCATTACCATCTTGATCACCAATTGCCATTACCTTATGGCTAGATTCAACATGACCAGCAGTTTGAGCTTTTGACACATCTAAACTTGCGCTACCACGGGCTTCTTCTGAGCCTTCCACTTCATCATCATCATAGTCATCATCTTCTTCAACCATGGCTTCCATGGAGGAATTTATACCAACATTTGTTCTTTCTTCTGCTAAATATCTCTTTCTAATAAACTCATCTGGTTTAGTTTCATCCTCTTCCAAGTCTGGTATTCCCTCTTCTCCTCTGGTCTCATCATCCATAGCTACTTGGTGAAGATTACTTCTGGTGGGGTAGACATAGTAGTCCAATGATGAAAATGGGTTCCAATAGAAATCCCATTGGGAAGCTTGAGGTGAAGGGGGAGGAAGATTGGGTCTGTTAGTGGGGGAATAATAAGAAAGGAATGAAGAATTCATGGCCAAAAGACCATCAATACCAAACTGGTTCCTTGGAGAATATGCTTCAACTTGAACCATCTCAGGAGATTGAACCCTCTCCTCAACGGAAACTACTGGGTTGCCACTTGGCCTTAGGTAGTTCAGCTTCATTGTTACTGAACTGGGTTCGAACTCCACAGTTGTGGGTGTGAAGGTTTTCGTGAATAAATCTAAGAACTCATGGGGCTCATCATGATCTTCTTCAATGTAATCACGAAAAGCAGCTGAAACTTTTTGCAGAGAGTAGATGTAGGCCATGTGTCCAGAAGCAAAGTGAGTTCTTTGCTCAACAGCTTGTTTGATGAATCCCTTTCTGTCTTTGCAAAGCTGAACTACTTCTTCATCATCTAGGCTTGACTGAGAACATCCCATGTCTTACTCTGACCCCTTTGATTCTATGAAGAATGAATGTCTCAGGCTTTCATTGAAATAAAACGCTCGATTCATAAAGAATTCATCTATCCGCTGTCTGATGGAAATATAGAAGTTGGATATATGCTGAAATACCATCAATCATGAACGGAGATACAGATTTAGTATTATATTTGAAGTTTGAACCAAAGAAACCTGTGAATGTTGATAAGCGGGATGCTTTTCTATGTTTTGAAGTCAGAAGGGGAATGTAATTTCAGACTTGCACATTATAAGCAAGTAATGGAGATTCTTGAAGCCTTCTCTCTTTATATTTTCTAGTATCACAGTATATGAAGAAAGCATGGGGCATTTGATATGGGAATTTTTCTTTTTGCACAGGTCAAAATGAGCCAAGTATTGTCCAAGAAAAATCATCTCAAAATGAAAGTGATTAATTACATAACAAAATCCAGTTAACTGAACTGGCTGGAAATCTACCATTATTTACAAACTGCAATAAATTATTATAAATTTATTATGTGCATAAATACGAAGTTATATTCCCTAACAAAAGGAAAGTTTAGTGTAATATTATAAAGAGTTTTACTTCTAAAAAGTTAAAATATTTTATCATCAGATTATTTTAAAATTTTCACTTTGATATATATATATATATATATATATTTGAATTAGTAAATGAAGAATCTCAAAGTGTATCTACTAGCTAACTAGTAGACTTGTTTATAAATTACTTAAAAATTTATTAGATGTGTTTTGAAATTCTTACCGTGATTTTTATAATTAATAAAGTAAAAATCCAAAATTGCATCTAACAGTAAAAATCCAAGGCCACCCAACCTAGTTGGAATGCATAAATTCTCTCCTAACTAGATTTCTCGGACCTAAGTACTATAATCAAGTACTACAATGTTCCCCTCATTCTCATTCAAATGCTTGACTGATGTGGAACAGCATAGCCAAACATAGGCCAATTATTTTTTCTCGTCATCAGTGGCAGATTTGGCTTGGGTAATCCCATCCCAATTAACCATCCCTTTAGGTGGCCGATGCAGTTAGGTTGAAAATATCAATTGAATTGGATTGCTGACCTTATGATAAGCTTGCCTGAGATACAATCAAAATCCGTCGATGAGGTTGCGGTTTCCGTCCTTAGGCAGCCTTTTTCTGTCGCCGGTGGTAAGGATAAATCAATTGGGGTAGGAAACATTGAGGGAGAATATAGGGTTAAAGATGGTTACAATATCTTGCTTAACAACTCTTTTTAATAATGTGAATGTTGATTTGGCCTGGGAGCATATTTGGAAATTAAAATTACCAATGAGAATGATTCTCTTCGCTTGAAAGTCTTTATTATGTTTGGCTCTCCACAAATAAAATCATTAGATCCCTTGAGAGGCTTGAACCAAATGAAATCTTTTTTTTAACCAAAATCATCTTGCTTGGCAAAAGCGGAGGAGCCCAAAGCCTAACAAGGATCAGCTAAACAATGGAGGGATCCCGCGGTTGAATTTAGATTATGTAGCAGGATTGCTAAAAAAGAATGAAATAAAAATTGCGTCCAAAATTTTTCTTAACAAGATATTGATCAGAAGCTGGGTTGGGTGGAGTCAGATTCAGAAAGTAGATTTTAATCATTTATTGGATCTTCAACTGCTCGATCTCCTCACACCCACTACTTTCATTATGTTATAACTTAATATCTTATAGCATAGTATTCAAAAAATTATAAAATGTTATATATTACAATATATCATGCTCCTTCCTTTTTTTTTTTGAAATAATTTTTGTTCACAAAGGTCAGTGATGATGATCTTCCATTTTCCTTATCAACTTGGAATTTACAATGGGAAGAAAATTGAAGAATACATAGACAGTTACATGCACCTCTCTCTAAAATCTTCAACTCCATCCTCCACATTCCTTGAAAACGATTACACTGGCTATATAATATGTCAATGATCTACAGGGTGTTTATGGATCAAAGAATGATCATTAAGAAGGAAGACCAATATAGAACTCGATCTCTCTCCCACCATTGGTTTATTCATTGACCCTCTTGGATTTTGTGTTGGAAGGTTTGTGAATGGAAGTTCTAATTATTGAGTCGTCTGAAAATGGAAACCGAATAAACAAGATATTGTTTCCAACTTCAGGTGTATCAAAATGGGAAAGTGATTCAGCAAAGTCCACCATAAAACGTACGTGGTGTAAATCTCCCCACACGTCACTTTTGATTATTTGACTTTTAAGAGTCTCCCAAAATCCACAGCACAATACTAAGTCCAGATGCTTTAAAATTTCTTGTTAATTTTTTATAAAGTTGGAATAAGATAGACTATACAATATTTTAAAATGCAATTTTTAACGTAATGTTAAAAGCAATTCTTAATACTTGGTTTGATATGGCCATCATATCTTGGAACTTAAATATCACTCCCTATCTGCACTGCATCACAGCATAAAAGGACACAGTTCATGATAAAGGAGTAAAGGGTCATTGGTAGAGGACATAAATTTTTGGGGGTATATATATACACACACTCACACATAGTATGTAAAGATTATGAATAGTATTTTGGCTACATAGCATCATGAGACTGAATAATGTTATAAGAAAGGGATTCACATTCTCTCGTTTATCTTTCTCACCAGTCTCTTTTGCATAAAATCTAAATCATCTAGATTAAAATCTAGATGGTCTAATTTTTTTTATTTTTAAGTTAAAACATTAATTTTTTAATTCACAGTTAGAAAACTATCTTTATTTTGTGTTCTGTATCCTATAAAAAAAATGTATTTTCAAAATTTTAAAAAATAAATAGATCTATACTTTATAGATTAATTTAGACAATCTAGATTTTTCATTGAAGAGGCCACTACAAGAGATTCGTTTTGTATATGATAGTCGTGGAGAACGGTGTTCTGGCAACAATTCTGATGATGAAGTCAATGAGAACAAATGAGAGTACTATAAATTATATGGAGATTATGAGAGTGAGAAAGTTATTACCCAATTGAAGTGTGAGCAAGTGTATTTAGTTCTAGAATGATGGGTTAGTGAATTCTTGAAATTTTTTTTTTTTTAATTTGCTGTGCTAGAAACAACTAGAAATAACTAGAGATTAATGTTTATGAGATGTGACAAGCATGGCTTAATCACACAATCTTTAGCATTGAGCGGTGTATTGTATCTTGAATAGACATTCATATAGTGGGCTGACTCACTAGGCTCAGACGTAGATTTGCTTTATGTCTCTAAAAAGTTTGTCTGACTCGAAAAAAAAAAAGATATGAGTATGAAACAAAAAGGTAAAAAAAAAAGACCTATTTTTGTAAACAAGTCGTGCTTGGGCCTTTTTAAAACTTGACTCGATAGCCTATTTTTTTGATTTCTTTTTAAATAATCATTATTCATTAACCTAGGTAAGTTAAATCCCTTCCTTTAGTGGCAACCAAAAAAAAAAAATCCCTTCCTTCCCTAATCCTAGATCTCACCTTGTCTCTCTCTCTCTCTCTGACGTCAATTACTCAATCTCTCTTCTTCATTTGTCAATCCATTCAACTCTTCAGAGTTTCTGCCATAGGCACTAAGGGAGATTTGGCTTCACTCACTCCCTTTGATATGTCTCTAATTACTCGACATTGTATTTTAGCTTCTCTCTTCTGCTTTGTGCCTTCATCTTCATGCTTTGTCTTTTGCAAATCAAGTATCTATTACCCATTATTGTTGGAGAAATAATTAAACAAAAAAGCTTTTCAAGTACCCATTACCTAGTGTAAGCAACAAGAACATAGAATTCCATTTTTTGGTATCTTGAATCTTGAAACTACATGAGTTGATGTTATTTCTAAGCATTGTATGGATTTAACAATGAAGCTTGATTGGGATCTCTTACATGTGCGTCATTCCTTTTGTGCTTTGTTTTTGCACTTTTGTCGGTGGCTTGATTTCATCATTGAATTAGAGTAGATTGACTTTGATCCATTTGGATTTGAGTTTTTAGTTCTAGCATATTTGGTTTTGATGGTATGGGACAGGGTTATAATTACAAGATGTTGATATAATTTTGTTCAAATTGTATGAGTTTTTGATTCTAGCATTTTAAAATTTGATGGTCTTGGACTAAGTTTATGATTATACAATGTTATAGATGATTGATTTAATTGGGGTTTGGTCCCAAAATTCTTAAATATTGAGATGGCTATTTTATGTTTGGATGAGATACATATCATGTTTTTTAATGGGCTCGACTTAGGCTCAATTTTTGCTATAACATTGGGCCTAGGTTTATATTTTTAGTGCTATTTTTTTACAGGTCTAACATGTTTTTACACGAGCTTAACTTATGATCAAGTCTTCTTAGATGGTTATATATGTATTGCAATAGATAAATTAAATTAATTATAAAAAATGTATAAATAAGTCAAACATATTTTTAATAAAAATCACTTGTCATATTTATAAATGATTGACACTTGACATACTTATAATTTTAGTATACCTTAATTTTTTTTATTAAATTAACCTTTTAGTCTTTCAAAAATACATTTTATCTTGATATCCCAAAGATTAAATGTTTAGTTATCCGAAAATTAATTTGTTTTAAAGATATTTAATGGGAGGAGTAGCATGTTAATTGTTATTCGGCCATCAAAATGTTAGATAAGCACTCTTTCAAAGTGTGCATATATTTTGTAGTTTTCAAAGAATGCTTTATGTAGCGTTTTGATGGTCATAAAAGCAGATAATAATCAAATCACTTTTTTTATTGGGTAATGTTAATTGTTCCATTAATTATCTATTAATTGACTTAATATGAGAGCTATTTTAAAGCAGGAACAATCTTCAGAAGATTAAAATGAAATGTTTAATTTTTGGAAAGACCAAATTGAGATAAACTGCAACTTTCAATATATATAGGAATGGGCAAAGTGTGCAAATTCTATAGATACCTACAAAATTTATCTATTCGAGTATGGGTATGGAAATAAAACGGCCTTATCTACCCATAGTGTGTGCATATAAAATTTAATGTATTAAGAAAATCACCTAAAATACATTCTGTGTGTTTTGAGACATTTTAATTTTTGGTATGGGTTTATATGAATAAGGTTTTTGTAGTGAATCTCAACTTTAGAACAATTTATATATTATAAGTTATTTTTTGGGTAAATAAGTTCTGGTTTAAAGGATTTAACAAATTTTTTGAAAAATAGACCTTAAGTTTATCCACTAAAATATAGGTCCAAAAATTATTAAAAAAATTCAAAACAAAAATTATAATACTTTGTTTATATTTCTCTCAAATTAATCATCTTTATTAGTATTTTTAATAGCCTATTAGGTTAATCTACAGAAAAGGTATTTTTTTAAAATTAATTTTATATAATGTCTATTATACATTTATAATTGTTATTCAATAGTATTTCATTATTTTTTTATTACATTTTTAAAATAAAAATATAAAATTATTTTATCTTTAAAATTATCTTTATATTTTTTCTTTTAATATAACTTTTGTTTTTTTCAATTCCATATATCAAGTGAGGCTAAAAGACGTGATGGTGAAATCAATCTTTTTTCATATACCTCCAATTTCAAAGTCGTAAAATTTTCAATGAGTTTTGTGAGTTGGTGACAAATGTCCACTACCCATTGTCTGGCAATTATCATATGGCCCATTCCTCAATTAGTGCATTGACGGGATCCGTCACCACTCATTCTAATACCTAATAAGGCCCCAAAAAAAAAAAATTAGCGCAATTCTGTGCATGTGCAATTTCATATAATAATCAAAGAAAGTTCCACAAATATTACCATTCACATATTATTTTTAAATCATTAGCGTTCTGTGATACTTAATTCTGTGCACGTGCAATTTCAAGCACACTAATTTTAAAGGGATATTCTCTTTAATATTCCTTTCTCTAGTGCCCCCAACTTTTATTGAAGGTGGAATCGGGTTGAGACTCTTGCTCCCCTTCCATTTTCTTGCTCCAAATAATGGCCATTCACATTATATATATATATATATATATATATATATATATATATATATATATATATATATATATATATATATGTCTCCCCTTTCCATTTTCATGCTCCAAATAATGGTCATTCATATTATATATATATATATATATATATATATATATATATATATATATATATATATATATATATATATATATATATATATATATATATATATATATATATATATATATATATATATATGCACACACACGTAATTTAAACACGCACGACAAAATCGGTCTTCAAAGTTGTGACATGCAGGAAAAGGTGGCTTACTAGAAAATCTAGATAATAATTAATCAGCTGTAAATTTCATCGTTTTTCATATATACCCAGGTATAAATATTCGGAATAATTAATCCTTCCACGATGCTCCTTTTTATGTTCCATTTAGACTGATATACCTGATTCATGGATCAGAACATTAAAGAAAAAAAAAAAAACCTTTTCCCCACAACAAGTCTCAGTTAAATTAATTCAATAAAAAGTTAGGTAAAGAATCACTACTGCATGATAATTAGTTTAAACCATTATAAATCTTATATGAATATTTTTTTAGATATCACTATTGCTAAATCTATTAATCTTTTCTCTTTCTCTTCCTTCCTTTATCCACAAGCATGCATGCGCCTTTATTCCATTAATTAGATACAGTTATTCCATTGATTAGATACAGTGCCGCCATTAACTTACAAAGTGCTCTTATAAAAGAAAACTGAGATGTTATATAAGTTCCCAACAAAGATATAATTTGAATATATTGATAGATATATGGTTATGTGTTTGGCAAAGTGTCCACATGAGGTTGGTTTGTTGCAATCGTGCAGGCAGGGAAGCAAATAAGAATTCATGCTATGGTAACCATTGATATTACATATCCTATCTTATGTTGCATCTTAAGAGACAATATATATATATATACACACACGAGACTTTGCTTATCTCCTATATATGATTTTTGTGATAACTTATCTGATTTTTTATCACGTGATGTCACCTTTCATTGTTGAAAATTTAATTTCGCATTCTCAATAAATATTTTAATCTGAAAAGTAATTTTTTGTCATAAATATAGTACATTAATCATATACAAATATCTATATACAAAAAGATTAGGAAATTTTTAAATTTTTTTCGTTTGGAAGATTATTGAATCTAATAATGATCATTAATATGTTTAAAATGGCGTAATTTGAAAAATTTTAATTATGTTAAGTAGGTGTAATCTAGTGATGAGAGATTTGAACAATCACGTACTGATATACTGAAGTATCCAAAACTTTGAGAGTTTAAATTAGAGTGGCAAACGCTTCCTTAATTCTATTATTGTTTATATTTACTTTTTGTTTGCTTAATGGTGCCAAGTGAACAATAATGTAGTGTGAGTCATAAAGCATATGGCATGGAGCAATTAGAAATCTTGGTCATCACATTCTCACACAAATAATTGCAAGATGCGTGATTCACTTTAAACACGGCTATCATTCCCATCTTATTTGTGACTATCAATAATGGACTAATTAATGGTATCGTTTCTAAAGAATAATTTATCCAAGTCCACTCTATCACACACTATATCAAAGATTCCAGAGATAGTGGATAGCTTACGAAAGTCCATTATAACATATAAAAACGAAATGATAAAATAGAACAACTCTCAATTTAATTGATTCAAAATTAATTTATTTTTTCTTTGTAATTTAGAATGTATTCTTTATAATTTTTAATTATTATTATTATTATTATCATTATTTAACTGTTCTATAATATTTTATATTTTAATAAAATAAACCATAAGTATTAAAATTAATGATAAATAATTTTATTGTTAAATATACATTTTACTTATATATTAAATATTAAGCATACAAAATTATAATAATATTGAAATTAAGTGAATAATTTTAATTATGAGATATTAGCAGAATTTCAAAATGCCCATAAAACATTGTGAAAATTTTCAAAATATAAGTAAACACATATTTTCCATAATGGAAGTTCTATTATTTTAACATGTACGTAATTATACATATTAAAATTAAGACTTCAAATACTGCACGAATAATTAATTAAGTGGTGAACAAATCTTAAGAGAGATAAATAAGACACTTTAAACTACATAAGATACATAGAGTTTGGCCAAAACGCACATTGAAATAAACTTAACTAATTAATTATGCAAAAAATAAAAATACCAATCCAAATTAGAAATTAGTATAGAATTTTTTTTATCCTTACTTATTATCATTTTAATAAATAAGAGCCTGAGGTGAACCTGTGGAACCACTATTTTTCCTTAAATTTTGTAATTTTCAGGTAAATGTTGCTTTTGATAGGGAGGGGCTAAGCATATAATTCCAATTCTTCTTTTGTCTGAAATCGGATGCCCCATATATATATATATATATAGAGAGAGAGAGAGAGAGAGAGAGAGAGAGAGCAACTACTATACGTCCCTTTCACATTATTAATTAATAACGTGATGCATAAAATCGAGTATTGTCAAATTTGGCTAAGTATAGCTAGCGAACTTCTGAATTTTAAGAAATTAAATTCAAAATAGAAATCTAATAATTGTTTAAAAAAATTAAAAATTTGATATGTTATATGTTTAATTTAAAAACATAAGTCTCGTATAATGTTCATGATTTATAATTTTTTGGGAGAAAATGAAGAAGCAATAAATCACATATTTGATCAATAAATATCTGAAAGTTGAATTCTTTTGTTTTTCATGTGCAATTGCCAAGGTAAGAAAATTTTATAGATCTCACTTGTAATCACTCACACTCAATGCCTTTTGTTTTTGTTTTTTTCTTAAATTAGTTTCTTATTTAGAAACTAAAGAAGAGGTCTTATTCCTATTCTCCAATTGCTAAGATTATACCAAATATGATGCTATAGTATCCATTCATTAAATTACACAGAGTATTCAATATTTCTATTCATAGGCAGAATTCAAACTCAAATCAGATTATACTTAACCAGTTTAATTAGTGTGATTAGTTCTGAAATGGCTCACGGATATAATTTATAAGGTTTTTTTCTAATAAAATAAATTTGAATTCAAGTTTGATAAATATTTATATAATAAAAAGCTTGAAACCCAAAAGGCGATCAAGTTTAATTGGTATTTTGTTGGTGTGTTTTTCCGATTGAAAATGGACTAAGGAGTTGATGTGACTCTATTGTGAAATTGGATTTGGAAATCACTGTTTTTGGTCCCTATTTTTAGAAAAATAGGAGAGACAAAACACAAATCTTTTAGAAAAAAAAGTCCTTTGAAATCCTAAATGTAGTTGAGTCTTGAATTAAGTCAGTAGGTGAGTATAAGTGCAAAGCTAAGTAGAGTATATAAAATGAAAAAAGTATTGGATTATGTTAAAATGGAATATACAGGCCTTGAAATTAACAATAGAAAATTTAGAAGAAATTGATTACAAATTTAAATAGGAATTAAATTGAAAGTGATAAATAAGTTGATAAATGATTGAAATTTAAAAGAATTTGTAAAACAAAAATTCATTGGAAGGTTTCTATGTGTATCACATGTTAGTTATTGCCCTCAATTTATAATATCTCCTATATCGACGTAATCTCCATTAAGCCATTCCATCAATTGTGTTTGATGCGTTTGTTTGTTAGCTTAACAGTGACGAATGTGTTGATAGTATGAATTAATCAAGATTTTATAGTCAAAACAAAATAAGAGAGATTGGATACCTGATAAGAAATCCATAGACATAGTTATTAGTTTGATAAGTGAATGGAAGAGAAAGGTGGATCACACGACCTACTTTTCCCTTAGGGTTTCAGAATGGAAAAGAGAGAGTGGTGGTAATTTCTAATGTAATATATTTATTTATAAATTTTCTACCTCCTTTATCTCTTTTCAAATTATAAAAGAGATTAAATTTCCTTTATCTTCTCCATATGAGCCAGACTTGTGATAGAAAATTATTGGTTACTAAAAGGCTGTAAGTTGGACTTCTACCTAATAGATTTATATGTAATCTAACCTATCATGGATTACACACTTTTAAACAAGACCTAATATGTTTAGGATTCAATATCCAAAATAAAATTGATTTCTTAAAATTATAATATATAATTATTTTATAATTAATTAATGCCAATCCATATTTAAATATTAATTTATAAAATTAATCTAACAATCTGCCACTTGTATAGCGTTAATTAATTATGCATAACTCAAATATCAATAAGCAATTAATGTATATTAAACCATAAATAAATTCAAAAGGAAACAATTCAAAATCACTGAATCCGATAGGAAATCAAGTGATTTATGGCGCATTAACAAAAAATCATTGAATTCAATAGGGAAACAAATAATATGAAGCGCATTAATCAATATTTCAATATCCAAATAGAGTGGAATAAAATTGCATAAATGGTCTTAAACCAAAATAAATGAGATAATTATATTCTAGAATCCCACTAAACTAAGGCTATAGTATAAGATTTAACAAGACCCATACGAGTTACATAATCTCGAAATACTCTTATGGGTAAGCCTTTAGTCAATGGATTCGCAAAGCATATCCACACTCGGGATGTGTACAACTCAAGTTTGTGATTCAGTAATCTTGTTTCTAACAAACAAGAGTTTGACATCAAAATATTTGGTACGACTAGAATTCTTATAATTCTAAGAGAAGTACATAACAGATGAATTATCACAAAAGATGGTTACACTACAAGAAAGCAACGAATTTGTCATGGAATATTCTCGCGAAAAAATTTTCGTCACATCTTCTCACGAAAATTATCACCAATTTTATCACGGAGAAACCCTTTTCACGGACTTTTCTCATGGAAAAATATGCGAGAGAGGAAATAGATAGAATTCCGTGAGAAATACTGTCAGAATGGTGGTGTGAAAAGGCGGGAAAAATTTCTCGCGGTAATTTTTCGTGAGAAAAATTGACAGAAATCCAATTATCTTTTTTTTTTTTTTAATTTTGGGAGAATTTTCTCACCGAATATTCTGCGAGAATTTTCTCACGGAATATTCCGTGAGAATTTTCAAAATTCTGCGAAGCCTTTTGCCACTTATTTCTCACGGAAAATTCCGTGAGAATTTCGAAAATTCTGCGAAGCCTTTTGCCACTTATTTCTCACAGAATTTTTTGTGAGAAAATTCCGTGAGAAAAGGCATTATTTTCCCCTACCCTGCTCTTCGATTCATTTTGTTTCAGTTGGGCAAACGGCGCTTCTTCTGTTGGGTTTCGTTCAGGCGACACTGCAAGGGAGCTTGGGGAGAAAAGGTGCTATATTTCTAAACCCTTTACACAGATCTAGGGGAGAAGAGTTACTTTATTGCAAAACCTTGCTTTGATTCATTTCATTTATGCTGGGTTACCTCCATTGTCACACAGATCTTGCATCATTTCTGCTGGGTTTTGGCTGCTGCTCCGTATGCGAACAGAAACTTCTGACGGAAAATCAACTGCTCCGTATGCATACGTCGATTTAATTTTGGTTGCTGCTCCGTGGGAAAAATTTTGATTTTCATGGAGAAAAGTTGATTGTTGCCTCAATTTTTCCTATCATTCTAAAGTAAGTGTCATTTTCTCCAGCTTTTTTTTATCTGTTACATGCAAGTATCATGTTTCATTATCTTGTTTATTGGTTTTTTTTTTAATTTTTTTATATATAAGTATGATAATAGTTATATTTTTTTCTGATTATATTACTGGTCTGTTTGTTGCTATTTTTCTGCTGCGTTTTTTTGTTTTTATTTTGTCTATTGTATATAATATCATACTATTAAAATTTGGATAAGTCCAAAAAAATTTCATGTGCCAGAGTACTAACCAATGAGTATGATAATTCATTTTTAGCTAAAAAAGATAATGATATAAACACCTTAATAATACAATACAGTGCAATACAAAGTTAAAGATGATAGAGTCATATTTATTAAAACCCCCCAACTTTAGAAAGTGGCCACATTGATTGAATGGGGATTATAAAAACCAATGTTAAAGAAAGTAGCCACATGGGTTTGTCCTATAAAATTGAAAAGCTCATTGCTTAAGGGTAAAGAATAGAAAGTGGAGGAGGTGTCAAATAATTTGAGTAATGAATCATCTTAACATTGTTTTGAGTACCTAACTAGCCCTATATATTAAGAAACCATATAAAACTACATTTTATATCACTATAAAATGAGTTTATATCACTATCTTTTTCAGCTAAACTATGCTTCTTGGTCATGTAGTTTAGGTAATATTTAAATTTTATTAAGAACTAATATATCAATTGTATTGGGTTATATACAGGAGCTCTCTAGTCCATGATCTTTCTAAAGTACCCCATATTTTTTTCAACAAACATCTAATCTGTCAAGAATATAAATTTAATGTATGCGATCAGCTTAACAAATTAATTTTTTAATGGACAATTATAGATAGATAATTGGGATTGGATATATTGGTTCAAATAAATAAAATAACAAATAATGTGAATGCATTCATTTAGCCTATATGGGTATTCGGTGGTAACCGATACCGAGTTCATTGTACGTTTGTCAGAAAAGATATATGTTTTTTTGCCAAACTTGGTTGCACAATTTAATGAAATTAATCTATTTTAGGGTCGTGCCTCTGCATGGGCCCCCCATTTAGTTACCCCACTTAATTTTTTTTTCCTCAAAGTTTGAAAAAAAATTAGGTTAATACTAACACATATTTCTTGGAATAAAGTGGCAGTGTTATCAAATTTCCAATATATATATTAGTACCAATATTTTTAATTATGTAATATTTGAATAATTATTTTTTTACTGTATCATCTAGATAAAGGAGCTAAGTATGTACTACTATACAAATAAATTTGTTGAGGATGTGAAATTTATACTTTCCTATAAAATCAGATAGGACTATTAAATCTGCCTAATTGATTAATTTAAGGGAATAGAAATGAAAGCCCTCAACTATTTCCTAAAGAGATCAAGTGACACTTTTCTTCTTTCATTATCCTAACAAATCCATGATCATAGTGTTCGTAAGCAGGTACACCCCTTTTTTGTGCTCAAATCTTATGAAATGGTTTACAGTGCTGCATGCATGATGGAACCTACACCCAATAGGAAAAGCACATATTACCACACGTAGTCCAAAAAATTTTCATGTATCATAGTCAATTACTATTTTAGTTCTAACCAATGAGACTTTATTTTATATGAACTTTATGTTAAGTTATATTATTCAATTTCTTAATTATTTGTTAACAAGACTTATATAAAGATAAAATTTTAAAAAAAAATTAGGAAATTAAAATAGAATGTTAAAATTTTAAATAATTAAAGTACAACAAAATATTATATTATTTAAAAGACTACAATTTGAATTCACTATTTTATTCACATACATCCATACTCAATAGTGTTTAGATATTCAAAAGCCTTTGTTATGGCTCTCTTTGTGTGTGTGTGTGTGTGTGAGCTCTACATGTTGACATAAACCATGACGCATGACAATTGAAAAGTAGTGGGACATGTAGTAAAATGAAGGTGGGGATAACGCATTACATATAGGCACGTGACCATTCCGACTTGTCGTAAGGATTATTAAATGGGGAAGCAAATTTTATTAATTTGGAAAAATTATATTTTAGGATCATCAATTAAAAATATTTATTTTAAATAATTTTATATTTTATAATTATTTTAGAGAACAAAAAATTTAGTATTTTAAAATAAATTTTGTGTGTGGAGAAATCATATTTGATGGTGATAAGTTAAAAATATTTATATTAAATTATTTTAAATTGTAAAATTATTTCAAAAGGCGTAACTATTAAAATTTTTACTCTAAACTTGTAAATTATAATTTTTTATACAACTTAAATTGTTAAGTTTTGAATTACTTTAAAAAATTTAAAATTTTTTATCATAAATATCTTTAAATTAAAGTTTGGTAACTATTACTTTTTGAGATATAGACTGATGTGATAATTTTTAGATAATTATTATGTTACTTTTGTATATACAATTATTTTTGGGGTGATTATGTCTATGGAGATTGAGTAAGTTTTATTCTTTTTTTTTTTGGGTTTATGAACTGAACTTTTATTTTCTATATTTAAATATTTAATTTCAATTTAATTTATTTAAAAATTGTACATAATTCAATTTATAAAATATGCCTACGTAATTTAGTTTAAAAAAATTATTTTTTTAGAATTTATTTATTATCTTATTTTTTTAAGTATTTTAATTAACATTTAATCGGAAAAAACAAAAATCAAGAATATAAGAATATACTATTTCTAAAAATGAGTTATTTGAAGAAGAAATAAGAATTGATGAAGTTTTGTTGTCATCCTTAGATTACTAAGGTAGTATTTAAATTCTTAGACAATATATCACTAGTCACTATCATTGTTCTAATTTATGATGTTAATTTTTGTGTTTTTGTTTTTTGGTTTCATTTAAGTTTCATGGATCTTCCTGAACATCGACATTGGATGTATAATAGAACAGAGGGTAATCATCAAAGGATTACACATGAGTTCTTTGCAAGTGTAGAGGAGTTTATTCAATTTGCAAGTCAGTTAGATATATTTAAACAAGAAGGGAGGTTTAGATGTCCTTGCGTGAAATGTAAATGTATGAGGTATCATACGCCAGATGAAATTAGGATGCACTTGTATAAAAAAGGATTTATGCCTAATTATTATTATTGGCATAATCATGGAGAAGAATATCCACCATCAGCTCCAATTGAGACTAGCATTCATATGGATTTTAATCCATATGAACAAATGGTTAGGGATGTGGATGAAACATCATTTGAGAGATATGATATGCCTGAAGACCCAAATCCAAGTGCTGCGATATTTTATGACATGCTAAGAGCTGCACAGGCTCCATTGTGGGATGGGTGTCAAAATCATACAGTGTTGTCAGTGGCTGTAAGATTGTTGAGTATCAAATTTGATTATAACATTCCAGAGGCATGTACTGATGAGATTATCACATTGATGTCTGAAATTTTACCTTCTAATCACCGAATGCCTGCTAACTTGTACCAAACCAAAAAATTAGTTTCGAAACTTGGCTGTGGTTATCAAAAGATTGACTGTTGTAGCAACGGGTGTATGTTATACTATGGTGATTCAGCTAATGATAGGGCATGTCAATTTTGCGATGAAGCTAGATTTAAGGAGGCAAGAGTTGGAAAAGGGAGGTTTAAGGAGGTTCCCAATAAACAAATGTGGTATTTACTGATTATTCCAAGACTGCAAAGATTGTTTGCCTCTAATGCCTCAGCTAAGTACATGAGATGGCATCATGAAAATCATCGTGATGAAGGTGTGTTATCACATCCATTGGATGGAAATGCTTGGAAGCATTTTGATCAAATTCATCCAGAATTTGCATTAGAGCCAAGAAATGTCAGATTGGATCTTTGTACTGATGGGTTCACTCCATTTAGTTTGAGTTCTAAGCCTTACTCTTGTTGGCCTGTAATTGTTACCCCATATAATCTTCCACCCGGTATGTGTATGCGACGAGAATATATGTTCTTGACAATCATAATACCTGGGCCTCATAATCCAAAAAGTAAAATTGATGTTTTCTTACAACCTCTAATTGCAGATTTGAAGTTGCTTTGGGGAGAGGGTGTGCAAACATATGACATTTCTATGAAACAAAATTTCAAGTTAAGAGCTGCCCTTATGTGGACTATTAATGATTTTCCAGCTTATGGCATGTTGAGTGGTTGGTAAACTGCAGGAAGATTGGGTTGTCCTATTTGCATGGGTTGTTCAAAGGCATTCCGATTGAAGCATGGAGGAAAAACGTGTTATTTTGATTGTCATCGTCAGTTTTTACCAATGAATCATCCATTTCGTCGAAATAAACAAAACTTCCTAAAGAACACCACAGAGACTTCACCACCACCATTGAGGTATTCAGGAGAAGAAGTGTATGAGCAAGTTCAAAAATTCCCTAAAATAACTGAATTTTTGAGCCTATCTTTAGAAGGATGCGGGCAAGATCATAATTGGACTAAATGTAGTATCTTTTAGGACCTACCCTATTGGCGTGATTTGTTGAATCCACATAATATAGATGTAATGCATACAGAAAGTAATATTTTCCATAATGTGTTTGACACAATAATGGATGTGAAAGGTAAGACAAAAGATAATGTAAAAGCAAGGTTAGATTTGGCTGTGTACTGTAAACGGCCTACTTTACACATGGAGGATAAAGGGAATGGTAAAATGACAAAGCCAAAGGCAGTGTACACATTTAATATGGACCATAAAAGGGCAATATGTGAATGGATTAAATCTTTGAAGCTTCCAGATGGTTATGCATCTAACTTGGGACATTGTGTTGATGTGAAGAGTTGCACTTTAATAGGGATGAAAAGTCATGATTGCCATGTGTTCATGGAGAGGCTATTACCAATCGTATCCAATGGGTTACCAACATCGATTTTTAATACTTTAACAGAGTTGAGTCATTTCTTTCGAGATCTCTGTGCTCCTAGTTTACAACTAAATAACCTTAATGTGATAGAGCAAAATATTCCTGTCATTTTATGTAAACTTGAGAAGATTTTTCCTCCTGGTTTCTTTGATGCCATGGAACACTTACCTATTCACTTGGTGTACGAAGCAACAGTGGGTGGACCTGTACAATATAGGTGGATGTATCCATTTGAGAGATTTCTGCATACACTAAAGAGAAAGGTTAAAAATAAGGCACATGTTGAAGGATCTATTTGTGAAGCATATATACTTGAAGAAACTTCAACTTTTTGTTCTTATTACTTTGAGTCACATGTTCACTCAAGAACTAGGAGAGCTCCTCGAAATGATGATGGTGGGGAGTGCAATGATCATCCTCCCATTTCAATTTTCAACTATCCTGGTCAGCCTCATGGAAGATCTACTGGTAACACTCATTATCTTACTGATAATGAGGCTAATGCTATAACGTTGTATGTTCTTCTCAATTGTCCAGAGGTTAAACCTTTTTTAAGGTAAGATTCTTTCATAACTTATGTGCATATATAGGATTAACTTTTTATCGTAATATTTTCACTATCCAGGATTAACTTTTTTGTGGTATATTGTAGTTTGTATGTTGAGACATTACTTTCCAAGAATTCTACCTTATCTAATGAGGCAATTGATAAGTATATTTCATCTGAATTTCATGATTGGTTCAAAACTCATGTAAGTATATAATTCAATTTATGAATAATAGGTTATATAGTTATGGAACTAAACTTCTTATATTATATTTTCATAATATCTGTTCTTTGATTAGGTTTTGAATCCTATAAATGGAATACAAGATGCTTTATTGGTTTCATTGGCTTGGGGTCCTTTGAGACTTGTACATACATGGGATCAATGGTCTGTTAATGGGTATAAGTTTCATACAACCTCTTGGGCAAAAGGAAGGAAGACAAACAATAGTGGGGTATGTGTAAAAGGGAATAGTCATGGTGAAATTGAATTTTCATATCATGGTGTGTTGAAGGAGGTTATACAGTTAGAATTTACTGGCCTACCAACTAAGTGATTGACAGTCTTCAACTGTGATTGGTATGATCCTACCAACCAAGGAACTCAAGTTTGCTCTAAATATGGTATTATAGAAGTCAAGGCTAAAGGAACATACAAGGGTAATGACCCTTTTATTCTTGCCCAATAAGCTAATCAAGTATACTTTACACCATATCCAAAATCGATATCCAACAAAAATGATTGGGTTGTTGTGATTTAAACAAAAGCAAGAAATAGGATTGAAGCCCCTGGTGATGATAATGTAGATGCACCATTTCAAGACGAAAGCAACGGTTCACCTCAGTTAGTTGATACTGACATTAATGAGCAAGATCTAAGAGAAAATAATGGTCAGAGCGAAGAAGTGGATGGTGTGCATGTTGACTCTTTTATTGATGCAACTGATGAAATTGAAGAAGAAAATGATGAAGTTTTAGAAGAGGAACTATTAGATACCGACTCATCCGATACTCAAGAAGATCCTCTTACTGATTATTCTTTAACAAGTGATTGATAGTGTTTGGTACTAACTTGTTATTGTTATTTAACATTTATTTAACTTACTTAACTTATTTTCTAACATCGGTAATGATAATGTTTTGCTTATTTTTTTTTTCAGATGTCAGATAGAGGTCGTAATAAGGGTGGAGGATCTGCTGCACCCAAAAAAGGACAAGGAAAGTTTGTATGACAGTCTGAGCCGATTCACATACCATTACCTGCTATACAGTCATCATCTCCGCACTTATCTTCCCATGCTGGGACCCCTCCTGGATCAGCATCTGCATCATCTTCTTTTCCGTCTCCACACATCCAAACACCACCTGATTCCTCAACCTTCATTGGTTCAGAGATACCTTCTACACATATTTTGAGTACAGATGCAGATGGCTCATCTTCTCATCCCATTAGATATGAGCCAGGGACGAGGTTGAGTGATGGACGACTAGTTATTAGACCGCATGGAGTTGAGGAGTAAGAATTCTTTAAACGCAACCTTTTTTGTATTGTAGTTATTTCATTATTTTTACTTTTATTGCATCATTTTTTTCATTTACAGGTTTTATCCACATATCCCACCCGTCACCATATTGTCTCAGATTATTCATAGTAAGTTTGAGCATGATTGGCCAACATTTACTAAAGTACCTGATATTGTGAAGAATTTATGGTTTACAAAGTTTAAAGTAAGCAAATTTTATAACCTTGTAAGTTATAATACATATAGTTGATGTGTTACTCTGATTATTTATAATATTAGCTTTGCTTATTTTTAATATAGAGATTGTGTGCTTGGGATCCATCTACTGAGCAACGAATTTATAAGATATGGATGAAGAAGTGTAACACTATTATGCGTGCATCTTTTAGAGACATTCGTACTGGAAAAACCAAAGGTGATTGGTTATCTCTAACAGCTCGAGCTGAGTTAGATGAGTATTGGCAAAGTGATGAATTCAAAGCCAAGTCTACACGTAATAAGGCAAATAGGGCTGCAGATACTGGAGGATGCCTACATAGAGGAGGGCGTGTTCCATTTTCAGAGCATAAGAGAAGGATGGTAAATATTCTTTATATGCGATGGTTTTTTTGAATTATTGTTTCTTTTTAAATATTTCCTTTCAAATATTATAATTCTTATGTATTTTAACTAAGTGTTGTAGGAAATAGAGTTAGGTAGAGAGGTTCAGATCCCAGAAGTATTCAAGAGGATCCAACACAATGAGAAGAAGGGAGGTTGGATTGGTAAAAAAGCCTCTGACACTTATTAAGTCACTTAACTTGTTTGTTAATAAGATTGTTACTATAATTTGTTTATGTACCTAATATTCATTTGTTCTTTGTTGTTACAGAGCCAGTATGAGTAGATAAAGCAAACTCAAGAGTCAGGATCAGATGATACTGATTCTTCTATATGGCTCAAAGTTGTTGGTGGAAAGAACAAAAGAGGTCGTACTTATGGGTTTGGGTCAGAGGTTGGTCTTCTTACTTTTAATGGCACACAACACTTTGGATACGGCCCTGGTGAGCTTTCACAAATGAGAGGGCACTTAGAGGCCTCATTTGAGAAGAAATTAGAAGAGAAATTATCAAAACAAGCCCAAATTTATGAGACAAGTCTTGCTAAGATGCAAAAGGCGCACGAAGACAAGATGGAAGCTTTCATGAAACAAATTATGACTCACATGAGTATAGGAGCTGAAAGAGGTGGCACTTCGTATGATAAACCAACCCATGATGATGATGGTGACAATGGTAGTGGTGGTGGTGGTGGTGGTGGTGATGATGATGATGTGGATGATGCTGATGAACAGTGATCCCAGCATTCTTATTTATGTCACATTATGAAATTATGATATGCAAACTTGTAATGCTAAATACATTGATGTCTTAAGTTTAATGTACTTTCGGATATTTCTAACACAAAAATTACAAATTTGTGGTTTTGTTATTATTAAGGTTTTGTTATTGGTTAGCTGGACATAAGCACTGTGCTTTTTGACTGTTTGAATAAGTTGTAACTATTCAAGCAGAGGTAAAGCTATAAAAGAAGTGTGGATGACCAATTTTTTCCAGTTTCTCATGAAATTTTTCCGTGAGAAAGCTGCATGAACGAAATCTTTATTTTTCTCACGGAAAAAACTTTGTTTCTCATGGCATTTTTCACGAATTTTTTCAACTAAGATGATAGAAAAACATAATATTTTCATAATTCTCACGATATATTTTGTGACAAATTTTCTCACTAATTTTCTTGCGGAATTTGTCCGTCGGAAATCATAGCAGGATCCCCTTTTTTCTCACTACCTTGTTCCATGAGAAAACTTCTTGTTTTTCTCGCGAAATTTTTCAGCGAGAAGCATTTTCTCGCGGATTTTTACCGCGAGAAAATCCGTGAGAAAATTCATGGACTTGACATCAACTTTCTCTCTCATTTTTCTCACGGAAATTTGTTTGCGAGAAAATTTTATCACAGAAATTTTCCGTGAGAAATTGTATTTCCTATGGCTAGTTTTTTCAGGGTTAGCTTTGGGTGAGAATTTCCGTGACAAAATCCTTTATCACGGAAATTATTATTTTATCTCACGAAAAAATACCGCTAGAAATTACCTATTTTCTTGTAATGTTAAGGGTTATGAAATAAAATCAACCAAACGCATGCTAGAAATCAATTCCCTTAATCATATTGTCTGATAAGTGGCCTTATAATATGTGATATACTCTGCTTCTATAGTGAAAATAACTGTGAGTGTCTATTTGGCATTTTTTCATGAAACAACTCCTTCAGACATCAAAAAGATATATTCAAAAGTTGACTTACGATCATCTATATAAAAGCCAAAATCTGAATTTGAATAGCCAATAATTTTAAATGTATCAAATTTTTTGCAAGTCAACATATAGTCTTTGATAGTTTACAGATACCTCATGACCTTTGTAGCAGCCTTCCAATGAATCATTCAAGGATTATTTAAGTATCTACCCAACACACTAATAACAAAAACTATATCTGAATGAGTGTATACTTGCACATATATAAGATTATCCACAACAAAAGCATAAGGAATCGTATTCATTTCAATCCTCTCAACATTATTTTTAGGGTACTATGATCGAGATAATGATTCACCTTTTCTGAATAGGTGCTGGACTATATGCATAATTTTTCATTTTATACTTCTTAAGCACACATCCAATATAAGTTTCTTGAGACAAACCCAAGGTTCCACGAGATCTATCACAATGGATCTAGGTCCTTAGGGCAAAAGATATCTCACCAAGATCTTTCATATCAAAATGGCATGACAACATATGTTTTGTCTCATTTAGAAAACTTATAGAATTGCTGGCCAATAGAATATTATCAACATAGATTACCAAGATAACAAAATTGATCCCATCGAATTTCTGATAAATACATTGATCTGAATCGTTCTCAATGAACTAAAGAGAGGTAATGACCTTATCAAACTTTAAGTATCACTGCCTAGAGGCTTGTTTCAATCCAAAAATAGATCTTAGTAGTCTGCATACTAAGTGTTCCATTTTAGGTTCAACAAAATCATTTATTTAAGTCATGTATACTTCTTCATACAAGTCTCTATTAAGAAAAGTAGTCCTAATATGCATTTGGTGAAGTTTAAGATCAAACTATGCAATAAAAGCCATGACCACCATAAAAGCATCCTTTGTAGATACTAAAGAGAAAGTTTTTGTATAGTCGATAATTTCTTTTTGATTGTACCCTTTATCTACAAGTCTAACTTTATATCTTTCAATTTCACAAGAACTACCATGTTTTAATTTATAAATCCATTTGCAACCAATTGGTTTACACTTATCTGGTAATTCCACAATTTTCCATACATAATTTTGATACATGAAGGCAATCTCATCAGTCATAGCCTCCATCTATTTAGCAGAATTAGGACTAAACATTATTTGTTGAAAGGATTTAAGATCTGTTCCATCAATAGTATTAGATTTGAATTCCTGCAAATAAACCATGTAATCATTTGGTATTGCAGGCCTTTGGACTCTTTAAGAACATCTCAATTCAATGACTAACTCACTTATTTCTTTCATAGAGAGTTCTGCATCAACTTTAATTAGATTCTCCATAATTTCATCTTTATTAGACACATAAGGTATCATAATAGGCATAGGCAAAACAGTGTTCTCATCACGCAAATTGATGACTTTAGGTACACAATTCTCACTATCTAAGTCATCCTTAAAATAAAGTGTTTGATTACACTTAATGACCTTGATAGTGTAAGTAGGGCAATAAAACCTATATCTTCTTGAACCTACACAATAGCTAATGAAGAATCCATTAACTATTTTCGAATATAATTTCTTCAATTGAGAATTATATGACTTCACTTCTGCTTTACAACCCCATAGTTGAAAATTTTTTTAAACTTGGCTTCTTTCCAGTAAAGAGTTCATATAGAGTCTTTGGTATTATTTTACTTGGTACCTTATTTGAAATATAGACTAAAGTCTTAAAGTGTCGCTCTATAAGAACTTTGGCAAGGAAGAATGATTAATTATACTTCTAACTATGTCCATTAGAGTATGATTATGTCTTTCTGCAAACCCATTTTGTTGTGGGGTTTTAGAAATTGTGTATTGGGTTTCAATGTCAAGTTTATGTAAGAATAAAGCAAATGGACCTGAATTTTTGCCAGCTTTAGTACACCTTCTATAATACTCTCCTCCCCTATCTGATCTAATACATTTTATGGTCTTACTAGTCTTCAATTCAACTGTTGACTTAAAATTCTTAAAAGCATTCAGTGATTCTAATTTCTCACGTAGAAGATCAATCAAACCATGTTTAGAATGATCATCTTTAAAGGTAATGTAGTATTTGAATTTTTCTATAGCCGTAGGTGTAATGGGCCCACATATGTCAATATGAATTAGGTCCAAAATATTTTTAGACCTATTTACCTCTTTGTTTCTAGCTCTAACAAGAAGCTTTCTTTTAATACAATCAACACAAGTTTTAAAATCTAAATCTTACACCACACTTTGTCTGACCAATCTCTCCAATCTATCTTTAAAGATGTGGCCCAATTGCCGATGCCACAAAATAAAAGAGTTTTCACTTCTTAGGTGTTTATACCCGATCATAGTATTAATAAGAGTATTAAAAGATTCAACAGGACAATCTTTTAAATTCAAATAATATAATCTAATGAGCTTCATAATGTGTCCTTTGACCCCAGATACTTCATCATAATGGGAGTTTATCAAACAATGAGAGATAATAAACCTTCTAAGTTTTGTTAAGTCTCATAAATTTTTCCCTAACTGCATTCATATACTCTAATACAATGTCTTTGTTTAGAATACTTTCTCTAATTCCTTTTTTTAATAGTGTATTTAATCACCGCTAGATAGATCTAATTTGACTCATACATTACTTATGATGGGCCTTATCAATAGAACTAAATTCAGGTGTGAGATTTCAAGTATATATTCAGAAATTGTCAAGTATATATTCAAGAACTTTTTTTATCATAATTTGTTCTATCAAGAGTTTTCACCACAAATAGTTGCTAGAAAGCAGGAACTGATATGACTACAAATTGGGAAATAATTAATTATGTGTGCACAACATAATTATAATACAAGATTCCCAATCAAAATTCAGTTAGGCAATTATACAATAAAGTGGTGTTAAGTAGAATTCATATATACCATAAAGATTTAGTCTTTACAAAAAGTCTATACAAGATGCATTCAATATATCCATAACGAGAGTATAAGAAATGTTGAAAACATTAAAAGAAAGCTATTTGCCTATTTAAAAGAGTCAAATCCAAAAGATTATATGAATAATGTCACACCGATAGGGTGTATCCATCATCAATGTAATGCATACACATACCTTTACTATTTGCTTATCCAAAAGAGTCAAATCCAAAAGATTACATGAATAATGTCACACCTATAGGATGTATCCATCATCAATATAATGCATACACAGGCCTTTACTATTTACCTATCTAAAAGAGTCAAATCTAAAAGATTACATGAATAATGTCACACTGATAGAATATATCTATCATCAATGTAATGCATATATCGACCTTTACTAATCAGAATACTTTAACGGTTGGACCCACGGTAGATGGTGCAACTATTTAGTGAAAAAAAAAATGATCCATTATATTTTGAAACACCTACATTTAAAGTTTAAAAATTTATCTAACATGGCCACACTTATAATTAGGGAGAGTGGCCCATCACTAAAATGCAGAATATTACAAAGTATATTCATGAATTTTCTCATACTAAAATTCAATAAATAAAGTATATTTATTTATTGTATAACTTTTCTAAAATTTAAAATAAATACTTTTAGACTTAATAAAATTATAAAAAAATAATATTTAAACATAATTTAAAAATTAATCGGTCTGAGCCTACTAGGTCAAAAGGCCTAATGTGTGTGTCACATACACATGGGAGCGTGAGTAGGTGTGCGTGGTTAGAGTTGGTCATCTTCTTCCCAGCTCTAGCCATGCAACAATGGAGGTTTCACGGCCATTGTTGAGTTTTTCATCTCCTAAATGACCCCCTTTCGTAGATTAAATATTATAAAACTCTTCCTGGTAACAATGCAACCAAGATGCAGCAAACAATTGGAGAAAATAAGCACTAAAATCCTTTGAACAAAGAACTCAAAATTTTTGAATAAGGCTATTTTTTATTTGCATTTTTATAAGCTCTATTCTTTTAATTAAATTATGCTTCTAGTTCATATGAGTGTATGGAAGATTTATATAATATTTAATTTGATTTTTATGTGAAGGAAAAAAAATAAATTCAAAAATATAAGCACTAAGCATGAACTTGAATGCTTAATTTGAAATTACTGATGAGGAAACTCGAATGAAAAGAAATTAAATAGGCCATTTACATTATTGATCTCATATACAATACATATTTCGTTTAATTTCATAAAATTAGTTCGCAATGGAAAATTCCCAATTCTTAGGGTTCTTAGATTTGAAAAATTGGAATTCTAGAATTACTAATGAAGAAGTTTGAATTAAATGAAATTAAACATGCCAATCATATCATTAAACTCATATATAATATAAATTTTGTTCAATTTCATGAAATTAGTTTGCAATTGAAAATTTTCAATTCTTAGAGTTCTTAGGTTTGAAAAATTAGGATTTTTTAAATAAATAACTAAATTAATCAATACAATGAGATAGGAAATCATACTATCAATATTGCTTTGATACCATATGTTGATAGTATGAATTAACCAAGATTTAATAGTCAAAACAAAATAAGAGAGAGATTGGGTATCTAATGAGAAATCCATAGGCACAGTTATTAGCTAATAAGTGAAAGGAAGAGAAAGGTGGATCACACAACTTACTTTGTCCCTTAGGGTTTCAGAATAGAGAAGAAGAGGGAGCAGTGGTAGTTTCTAATGTGATATATCTATTTATAAATTTTTTGTCTCCTTTACCTCTTTTCAAATTATAAAAGAGATTTAAATTCCCTTATCTTCTCCATATGAGTCAGACTTGTGATAGGAAACTACTAACTATTAAAAGGTTGTATATTGGGCTTCTACCAAATAGATTTATATGTAATCCAACCTATCATGGATTACACATTGTTAAATAAGACTTAATTCTTTTAAGATTTAATATCCAAAACAAAATTGATTACTTAAAATTATAATATATAATTATTTTATAATTAATTAATGCCAATCCATATTTAAATATTAATTTATAAAATTAATCTAACAGAATGTGGCTGCTTTCGAGTGTATTTGGAAGTTGCTATTATGTTATGTCCACAATTCCTCCTTTATTACTCATTCTATTTGGTGCAACATAATTTATCGAATGATGAGGCGGATTCAATTTCCTACAAGATCGACTAGCACTTTGACCTTTTGGTGCTTTTATTATGGTTGCTTTTTTAAAGTTTTTGGCTAAATTATGCTTTATAAACCTTAGCCATCAATTATTAATTATTACCCTTAATGTTTTTTTTAGTGCTAGTAGCATCTATGTTATATAATCTGATTTTTACTTACAAAAAAAAAACATGTATGTTTTATTTTTTGTCAATAAGTAGCATAAGTGACTGAGTGAGAGTATTTTCTTAACTTAAGTTGGTAATTATCCAAATATATTCTCATCATATTATGCCTAACGGTTTATGTTCGAAATTTAGAAATCTTGTAATTAAGTTGTCCCAATTCCAAGCGGGGTTGCTTATTAGTCCTTAACAAGGTTATCATTATTATTTTTTGCTATTTCACATATGTAGATTTTTTAAAAAAAGTTATATTACTATATAATTTTTTAAATTTATTATTCAATAAAAAAAAAAAAAAACTGATACAATCGCGGTGGTAGGTAGAGAATGGCAAAAGCGCGATACAACTCTCCCAGGAGACTCTCCCGAAATAGCCCCTCTAACTATAAGAAAAAGAATTTCTTAATGAATTTTTTAACCAGTTATTACAATTATATTGTAATGCATGCGTAGGAACACGTGTAGGTTTTAAAATTTTATGTAAATTAAATTTCATCATGAGTTAGGAATATATATATATATATATATTTGCAAATTAAAAAAAATGCTTTAGAATTTGACAGATTTGTATATAGATAATTCCAGAAATACCTTATGATGAACTCTAATATAAATAAATGATTTCTTATTATTGTAACTATATAAATTTCTCTGATTTTTTGATGTCATTAATTTTATTACTCAATTAATTATATCACCATTAAATTTTTCATAAACAATTCAAAAACTTATATATAGATGACATTTATTTATGTATATATAATAAAACAATTTTGATATAATACATGAGAGGCATTTAAGTTACATAAATACTCTAGCTATAACCTCTTATTTCACCATTACATTTTCCGAAAATGTTTCGAATAAACTGTATAAATGATTGTAAAACAAAAGAAAAAATGCAAATACTCCCTTCAATTATGATTCATTTGCAAGTATTTTTCTTGAAATATAAGAACTAACAAATACCCCATTTAACTATGATTCATTTGTAAATATTCTCTTGAATTATGAAAATTGACAGGTATATCCCTTTCAATTTCATATATTTGTATTTAAATTTTTTTTGTTTACTTTCAAGTTAATAGAGTTTTCACGTAAAATCTCACTTATAACTTCATATAATCTTGTTAGGTTGAAAATAATATTTGGACAATTAATTTTTTTATTCAAAAAATCCATACTTCTCCATTTGAACTGCAGCTTTGACTTTCAACTTGTTGGATTTTTCTTTTTTTTTTTTAAATAACTATCTATGTGTTATTTTTAAGCTAGTATGATTGTACTAGATCATAAGTGGAGATTTTAAAAATTCTGTCAACTCCATTAAAAGAAATTGGTAAAATGGATATAAATACAAAACATGTGATAGTTCCGGGAGTATTTGCCAATTTTTGTAGTTCAATAAGGTATTTGTAAATGAGTTATAATTGAAGGGAGTATTTACAATTTTTTTAAAATTTAATAATAATATCATTTTTTAAAAATCGCATACTTGAAAATATAATTATCAGTAGTTAAGTATGGCATTCACGCTATATTTTATCTTTTAGCGTTTGGTTCAAAAAAATATCAAAAATAAAAACCATATTATTTGCGTGCCAAATGCTCCTTTAATAAATTCTCTCATATAATCATGTGCTCTGACAATGAGATTATTCTTTAAGTAAGTGATCATACAAATAATCTTTATCTCGGTTTTTGACTTAGTGGAGTTTCCCACACTTAAGAAAAGTGGATTATTCTTCTGTAATTAAAAAAAAAATTACTAAGATTATGTTAGGCAGAATTTTGAAATAAAACATTTGATGTGCTACATTCTGTAGTTAAATGAACATTCCTAGTAATATTCTATTTTATTCTTAATTCTAGGTGCTGGGAATACATTCTCACAGTGATGCCCAATGGAGCAAGAACCTCTAAGCTAAAGCAATAATGTGACATGACATGGCATGTTTATTAATTAGCATATTTTATTTGATACTCTTGGAAATAAGATTTCAGGTCAACTGTCCAAATTCTTGGCAAGTTGTTCATTTTGATTTTTGATGGGAACAATCATTCCCTTTCGAAATTGGCAACCAAGTTTATCTTTTTATCTCATTCTTATTCATATATATAATAAGGATTTTGAATGAATCCAATTATTTGTGAATATTTTGGATTTGATCATGTAAAAGCTTGATTGTGGTTTGAGCATAAACATTAAATGTATTTAATTAAATGAGTTGTGTGTGGGTATCTTTTTTTCTTTATATGGCAGGAATATGTTTCCGTCAGTTTGTGCCTTGATGGAGACTAAACGTACATGTCCTATATCAGTTTAGTATATTTAGGTTTGTTTAAAATTTAATGTTTGATAAATCATAATTTAATGGTATAAAATAATATAAAAATTAAGATATTATTATAAACTTATGACAATTTTTGTATTAATCTTAATTATTAATTTGTGATTTAAAATAACTGTGTTGTGTGGAAATGGTGTTTGATGATATTAGTTCATTTATGGTTCACTAGGCTAGAGTTAGAATAACATTTGGAACTAAAGTTTGAATAACATCAATATTTTTGTATAATTTTAGGCAGGCTCAAGTTTTCATTTAATCAAACAAGCCGAAACTGATTAGTTGGTTTATCACACAAGTCAAGCATGAGATAATTAAGGTATGTATGAATTGAAATGGGAGGGAAACATAAAGGAAAAGAAAAGACATTTCAATTTAAATATTTTTTATTTAGAATTAAATCTAGCATTTTTATATTGAAATAGATTTAAATTGGAAAGGGGGTGAATAAAAAAAATATTTATTTAAATGTAAATAAAAGAAGTGTCTACATGATTGAAATGGAGAGACTAAAAAACATTATAATACAAGAAAATAAAAAAAATTGACAAAAAGATAATTTTTTTTAAATGTAAATAAAAGAAGTGCCTACATTATTGAAATGGAGAGAATAAAAAACATTATAGTACAAGAAAATAAACAAATTGACAAAAGTACCCTTTTGTCAAATAAATTTACAATTATTGTTAAATTTTTTTCTCAAGGTTTATTTTGTATTAATTTCATACTATACGTTTATCAAAATTTCTATCTCACTCTAGGCACTAACTCTATTAATTAGTATATGAAAATTAATGATGTATCGTTATATTTGGACCAATGGTCATTACATTGTGCTAAGGTTAAATTATACATTACCTTGGATATTATACTATCGAAACTTATAACCCTAGCCTGTAAACATTGCCTTTTTCTATTTTTTTAATCCTAAGGGTAATTGGATCAGGAACTAAGGTTATGAGATTAGGTAATATAATATTTGTGTAGGCAATTTATAATCTACCTCACGGCATGCTATAATGATTGTTAATCCACATGTAATGTAATGATATATGGTCGATTTTTATTAATCTAATTGATAAATTTAGTGTTTAGAATATATAATATTAAGAATTTTAACAAACATATAAGACAAAATTGATACAAAATAAATATTTGAAACAGAAAATTGATATTAACCCTAAACTTTTGGAACGAAAAAGATAAAATTTATGGATAGAACAATAAGTATTAAAAAAAATTATATGTGAAAGTTTAGATTCAATAATAAAGTTTACTCTTTTATCGATACAATTGCTTTTTCAGATGAAGTCATTATTTATTTTGTGGAATATATGATCATTTGAAAAGAAATTTAATTTTGATTAAATAGAAAATTAATTTAAAAATACTCTTATGATACAATCCAAAAAAGTATTGTTTATTTTTAATGAATGATGAATAAAATTGAACAACTATATCCTTTCTTTTTCTCGGAAAAGTGGAAAAACAATATCAATTAGTAGGCTATTTTAATAAATTTTTCTCTTTACAAACAAAGCTACAAATTTTAGGTCACAAGTGAATGCACCTCATATAGTTACTCAAAGATAAATTTATTTCTGTATACTTAAATAGAAATCTCGAAAATGTGGATTCATAGTTGGATTCCATTTAGGGTTCGATAATTGTCCACTATCTTCTCTCATCCACAGGAGGAAGAAGACATGACAAATTATTCTCCCAAAAAAGAAAAAGGGGGGGGGGGGACTAAAACCCATTGAGGTGTTTTTTTGGGTCTAAGTTTACTATTAAATGCCTATTTTGTACAACTTCAGTTTTTTTTTCCTCTTCTCTCTGTTAAAAGTAAATGTTTATAAAGGATTTGGATACCCTCTTACGATTGGAGAGAGAGAGAGAGAAACTCTTTCTTTTCTTGCTTTTATAGGATTATAAAAATAATTTTGTCTTGTTTATAATATAATGACCTTAAAGATTTTTAATTTGAGTGATGTCTCAGGTTAATAAATAGGAAAAAACTTTCATGCATTTGCTCTCATATCTTAACTTGTTATTAGATTTTTCAATTAAAACATGATAAATTTATAATTTTTTAATAATAATATGACAAGTATATAATTTTTATGAATAAGTATATAATTTTTATAATTTAGTATTATATAATTAAATTTTTTAATATTTTTTTACATATATTATAATTTTATTAAAAAAACTTGATAACAAAAGTATAAGAAAATACCCGTTGAATCCTAAGAAAAATTTTTAGATCCATTTTTTACATTGTCCGATATTGAATGATTAAAAAATTGATTTACTAGGAAAAAAAAAGAAATATAAGGAGTTTGACAGGAACTGGTACTTCATTCTCTAAAAATATTTTTTGTATTTTATGTCAAAGAAAAAAAAAGGAAGATCTGTCCTTTCCAAATCTTAGTGGGAGCATCTTTTCCTTTTTAAAAGGAAAAAACTTAAAAAAACTCATACACAAATATTACAAGTTTATTATGGGATTCTTTGATTAAAATATGATAGATATATAAATATTTAATAATAAGATAATAAGTATATATGCTTTACAGACAAAGATATAAATTTTACAACTCAATATTATATGATTAGATTTTTTTAAAAAATTTACATATATTATAATTTTATTAAAGAATCTTACAACAAAAATATTATGAACTGCACATCAATTTAATAAGATCCTACTAGAGTATTGATTCCTTACAATATAAAATTTATAAAATGCTTTAAAAATAAGAAAAATAATAATATAAAAAATAAAACTACGTATAAAACTCATTTTTTCTCTTAATATTTTACAAACTTTACAATTTAAAAAATCCAAGCACCAAAACCCTTCCTCTACTTAAGGCTCTCAAGTCTCCTCATGCTCCTTCACCGTTAGCTCCTTCAACTTTTCTTATCTCAATACTCAAAAGGTTGTTTCTCTCTTAGCCACTTTTTGCTCCAATATTGCATCAAATTTTCACTCACACACACTGGTTTCTTTCTTGCTCATCGGTTTTTTCTGTTCTAAACATCTCTTCGTTTTTCCAGGTTATAATATCTTCTTCATCTTAGTTAAAATTTCTACCAGATAAACTCAATACATCCATCTTTAAAAAGGGTGTCTCGGATTTGAAATGAAATTTGATATGTGTCTAATATGTGGTTGTGCGTTCTAGAATAGCAGGTGGTCGATCCGAATCGAAAATTTCGATCCAGGGATTCGAGAAGGTTCTAATGGCTGCCGAGGGAAAAGACAAGGCAGCCAAAAAGTTGCAGAAGAGCTACTTCGATGTGCTGGGATTGTGCTGCTCGTCGGAGGTGCCTCTCATCGAGAACATCCTGAAAGCTCTCGATGGAATCAAGGAGGTTTCCGTCATCGTCCCTTCGAGAACCGTCATTGTCGTTCATGATAGTCTAGTCATCTCCCAAGCTCAAATCGGTAAGATTTCCAAATTCTCCATGAAAAGTATTATGTACGAGTATGGTCAAATAGAAGAAACTTAAAAGAGTTCCTAACGTTAAAAAATATTTTTTGATATTAATTCTACACTTTCAAGCTTTATCTCTTTGACTACACAGCATTAGTTTTCTCCTCAATTGTAGAGATGCAATTCTCCATTGCTAGTTTCCTGTTTGCTTTAACTTGTGATCGTGTTCTTTAGTGTGGTGCTTTGCAGCTATAATGATTAGGTGCAGGCGTGACCCTTGTGATAGACTTGCAAAAACCATGTGTACAGTATTCACCATATGTATGATTATTAAAGTAGCATTCAGGTCCATATTCTATTAATTTAGTTGTTAAAAAATAATTATCAATGTTTTATTTTAAAAATTAAAAAATATTAATATAACATTACCGTAAATGACATTTATGATTAGCAAAATTCATGACAAAATTACATTGATAATTTTTTACATTTTTTTGGTGTTAAATACTGGTAATTATTTTTAAAAATTAAATTGATAAAATATAACATTCTTCGAAGTTTCAGATAATAGTTTATTGATAATAATAATTATTATTATTACAATATTGTGATCTAGAATGTCTTTAGATTTTTTTAAACTAATTTTTTTAAAAAAAATAATTTTAAAGTTGTATTTCTCTTCATCTTTTTGATGTATTCAAAATTTTATTTTAAAAGTATTTCTTAAAAATATCAAAACTTAATGGTATGGGAAGAGCAACTTTAAGGGGTGCAAAAAAGGTAATTAAGAGGCTGCCTTTTGGTGTTCTTGTTTAGTGCTTTCCAAGCCTTTTTCAAATTTTCCCCTCATATTTTATGTGAGAAACGCATTGCTAATGAAACTTAAAGTGATCCTTTTTCTTAATTTATTCCTTAAAAGTATTGATAAGGATAAAGGGCAGGGGATCTTTCTGTTTGCTTTACAACCACTATGGATTCCTTTAGCTTTATTAGCTTTACATTAAAAAAGAAAAACAAAGAGAGAGTTCCTTTTGGCTTTTGCTAGCTAATGAGCAACTTTTGGTGACAGTTAAGGCTCTGAATGAAGCAAGATTGGAAGCAAATAGCAGAGTGAATGGGGAAGAAAATCACCAAAGTAGATGGCCAAGCCCATATGCAATTGCTTGTGGTCTATTACTTTTGCTTTCCTTTTTAAAGTTTGTGTACCATCCTTTGGAATATCTGGCCCTCGCTGCAGTTGCTGCTGCTGCTTTTCCTATTGTTTTGAAAGCCATAGCCTCCATTCGGAACCTTAGCCTTGACATCAACATTCTCATGATCATTGCTGGTATGTATTTTGCATTCTTTCCATATATATTGATGTCTTTTTTTTTTGGTGGGTGTTTAGAATACAGCAAAAGGCTATTTTTAGAATCTAATAAATAGAGTAAATTATATATTTTTTCTTTGAGTTTTGTTAAAATTATATAAACTTCTCTTCCATTTATTTTTTTAGTCTAAAAAAATATTTATTTAGATTAATGAATAGTATTTTAGTCAAAAAATTTAAAATTGAACTTAAATGTAAAATAATTTTTTGTTTTAAGAAGGCTTGTATATATTTTGAAAATAAAAGAGAGGTGTGTATAATTTTAATAAAAGTAAAAAAAAAGTCAATATAATTTACTCTAACACATATAAAACCACCCCAAAGAATAGTTTCCATTTTTCTAAATTATTAATATATTGTAATAGGGGTTTAGGCTTAATTAGGTAGTTAATTATTTACCAATTTATAATACATAAATTTGATTATAAAAAAGAGTAGCGGGTAGTTATATAATAATTTGTAATTTCTCATAACTCTTTTTATTACTTTCAATTTTTAACGTTTATTTTTTAATTCATATAATCTAAGTAGGTAAAATTAATTTATTATTTCTCAATACAAATAATTATATATTTTCTTTTTGTCCAAAAAAGGTAATATTACAAACTAAATTATTTAACTATCTTAACTTAAAAAAAATAAATAAATAAAATGAATTAATATGCTGATTACTGAATGTTAAGTAGGCTTGAGAGTCCATGTCAATATTTTTAATAAAAAATTAAACTATAATATTTTTCCTATTTTACAAGAAATAAAAAGAAGTTTTGGTGAGTAAAATTTCCACTCTCCAATTATATTAATAACTGAGCTCTTTTATCAACTAGTGTGGCATCTAGATTTTTTTTTTCATTTTGTCTATACTTATATGAATTTTGGGACGAAAGACATTAAAATGCTCTAAAGTCATATTAGTATATATAGCAATATACATTTTGCTATGAGGTGACAAAGGATTTCTTTAGCAATACAATTTCAGAGGGAAAAAGACAAATGAAAAAAAGGTGAAGGTTTTTTTAATCTTTTTAAAAAATAACCAATTAAATTGAATAAATTGGACCACATACCAGACCACACGTTATTTCACTTATTTTCATTGTATGATTTAGTTTGGTTTAGCTCATAAAATAATTTTTTTAATTAATTGTGGTTGACCTTCCAAATGAACCTGATTGAACCTTGAACACCTATCAAGTAAAATTGGCCTGTAGCCCTTTTCTCAATTGAATTTTTCTTGATACCAATGAAGACTTATAAGAATTGAAATGAATTTTTATATAAAAAATAGTTTTTCCTTTTTTTTTTAAATTAATCATAGATGACTGTCAACCTCCTTTTCTGATCAAATATGTCCCAAAAAATTATAATTATGAAATGATATATATATATATATATATATATATATATATATAAAATCTTTGATATTCTTCTAAGTTGTTTAGGTGTATGTTTGTGTGTGTGTGTGTGTATATATATATATATATATATATTAATGAACATCTATCATTCCTCCTATTCGCTTTTTTTCTTTTTTAAAACAGTGGTTTCACAAACGCACACTCATTTTTCCAATGCATATCTCTTGCTTGATCTTGAAGAAGATATGCAATAATCTTTGCCTTATCCATGTACAACTGTTATACCATCCAATATTTAAAGTTAGATGGAACAAACCCTACAAGCATGCGTGGAAGATGTTGGATCCAACAAGATACACATAAGCTCCCTAATTCTGGAAAATAAACCGACAACCATTAGTAGAAAATTAAAGAGTTTTTGTAAGATGTTGGATCCAGTATATATTATTGGGCCAAAAGTTATAATGAGCCCATGAAGCATGCATGCATATGTAATTCATACTATTTCATAATATTATATTACAATTTCATACTATTTTATATAATTTTCATATTTAGTAGCACCATATTTATTTTTTCAAATTCATGTTAACTAATTTTTACGGGAGTCAGGTCGGGTTCAGTCCTTTTTTAATTGAGCTGAGTCCAAATCCATTATTTTTGACATTTTCTTTTATGAACTTGACCTGTTGTGAGGTTTATTTGTAAATAACTTATATATTTAAAAAAAATTTTAAAAATGAAAAAGAAAGTGCTTCAAATAATAATAATAATAATGTAGGAATCAAATATGATTTTTTTTTTTTTAAATATTACCTTCTTTTAAACTTGGTATCAATTAGAAGAAAGGAAATTGGCCATCTCTTTTTATATGTGAGAAGGATCGTTCAGCAATGGTAAAGAGATAAACTAATAGCTATAGAGTATATATATATATATATAAAGAAAGAGAGAGAGAGAGGGAGAGAGCTCGTATTCAGACCTGAGGCAGAAATTAAATTTTTATTTTTATTGACAGTTATTGGGACAATTGCTTTGGACGATTATTTGGAAGCTGGCACCATTGTTTTTCTCTTCTCAATTGCAGAATGGCTAGAGTCAAGGGCAAGCCACAGGGTATATATATATCCCTCTATTTTTTTTAATGCTCAGCACTCACTCAATTGCTCTTGATCAAGCAATTAGTCATCCCTGATTTTGTTGTAAAACTTAATCAGGTGATATGATCACGCCTCTTCTAGTCATTTTATTTGATAATTGACATGAAAATTGATTATTAATTACTACCATGTTATTAATTTCTTTTTAATTCTTAAAATATATACAAATTTATTCTGAAACAAAATTTACCTTATATTTTAATTTAATTATAACTTTTTAACTAAAATACTACCATTTAATTTATATATATTTTTCTTAGCTAAAATATTCTCTTACATATTTTTTATGGAAGGTATTTTTTGTAAAAAATTTTAAATTTAACTAAAGTATATATTTTAAAAAAAGATGAGAGGTTTTTATAATTTTAACAAATTTTAGACGATGTTTGCGCAATTTGATTTTAAAATAATTATTATTAGTGACTTGACATGCATGTTAATTAAAATTTTAATTTATTTTTGTTTAAAATTAAAACAATTAAATATTTTAAATTCTAATATTAAAAAAGTTAAGTTGTGATTATTTTAAATTTCTTAAAAATTTTAAAAATAATAAAAAGTCTAGTCAGATGTTACAAATTATTAAATAATTACTAACCCTCCCAAATCAAAAAAATCATTTTCATTTTTTAATTTTTGTTATTGGATCGAGATCCCAATTAGTTCCAAACACATATTACTACACATGCGCGCCAAAAACTGAATTGTGCTGTTTACTTCTATCCCCCCAAAAAAATATAGAGTCGGCAACTTGGGACTGATATACCAATGAAAATGAATCTTCTTATTTTCTTTGTTAACATAATACTATTATATCAAAGAGAGATAAATATAAGTATGAATCTAACATTAGAAAAGAGAAAGTAAGAATGTATGAGGTTAACACTTTTTTAATTATCTTTTTTTAATATAATAATATGGTATTGACGCTAGAAAATAAAGAAATTCAGATTCTATACCAAACTCCATTAAAATGCCATCTAAAATGCCCATTTCTTGGCGATGACCAATAATTCATCAAATTTTGGATTATTTATTACTCATTTAACTTAACTTTTATAAGTTTTAATTTTTAATTTATATCATATTTATTTTTAAATTTTATTCAGTGTTTTAAAATTATTCTTTAATTTTTTTAATATATTAAAATAATTTTTAATTTTTTAATATTTTAAAATAACAATAATGAATATAACAAAAAAATACAAATGTAACATAAATTAAAAATTGATGTTTAAAATTGAAACAAATAAATGAGTGAAGCCTCAAATTTTTGTATTTTTGTCGTTTTCCGTTAATCTCATAGCTCTGGATCCTCTGTATTTACTCTATCTAGGGCCATAAGATACGTTTAGAAAGAAATTAAAAAAAAAAAAGAGAAAAGTAAATAGGTCCCTTTTTTCAACTGTTCCGATTTCCAACTCAAAAACACCGTAAAAATTCAAAATTTGGAAATCTATCGATGAATTTCAGGCGAGTGCAGCGATGTCGTCGCTGATGAACATAGCCCCTCAGAAAGCAGTGATAGCTGAAACAGGAGAAGTGGTCGACGCTGATGAGGTGAAAGTAAGCACCATCGTAGCTGTTAAAGCAGGGCAAGTGATACCCATTGATGGAATTGTTGTAGAAGGGAACTGCGAAGTTGATGAGAAGACATTGACTGGGGAGTCATACCCTGTACTCAAACACAAGGACTCTAATGTGTGGGCTGGCACAATCAACTTAAATGGTAACCTCTCTCACTCCATTTCCGTCCAATGGTGAACGATTTAAAGTAATTTGACGCCACATTCTTAGGTAGACCATTAATTTTTAATGAGTCTTACTTTTTACATGCTTATATATTTATGCATGATTAAAGGTTACATTGATGTGAAAACTACTGCACTATCCGAGGATTGTGTGGTGGCTAAAATGGCAAAGCTTGTGGAAGGAGCTCAAAGCAGCAAAACCAGCACTCAGAGATTGATTGACAAATTTGCGAAGTTTTACACCCCAGGTTAGTCAAAATTTCCTGCATCTGTTTCTATGGCTCCTGAAAGTTAAAAACAATTTTTGAAGGGTATTACTATGTGCTTGTTAAACGTTTAGTAGCTAACAGTTCATTTTCACTTCCATTCCATGGCATCCATTTGCATTTTTCACGTGCAATCCCTTAAACATGAAATGTCTGTTACCCAACCCATGGTAAGCCCAGGGCATCACATTGAAGATGAGAGGATTTAGATTATTTAAAACACTCTAGAAAGCACGATGATGGTGAATTTGTTTATCCAATAAACATAAATTGACACCTAAGCATGGACTGACACTGACATAGACCTAGTGACATGGCAATAAGGCATTGGTATATATTAAAAGGGAATTATATAAATAGTTATGCATTTATATGTAAAAGTATGTAGACATCTTGTATATTGGAATATGACCAGTATCTGTTAAAACGTGTTTAGTAAGTATCTAACAAATTTCAGATATAAAATTCTAATATTGTCGTCCCTAAGATCATCTAGGAGTTCAAGAATCGACAGCAGTGTTAGATTGTGTCTAGTGTCTGTCACAGATCAATTTTGAATAAACTCTTTTTTATAGTGTTCGTGCTTCATTATATAAACTCTCAGTTTATAATTAACTAGCATCCCAAATGTGTGCTGTTCGGTTTACTAATATCTCAAATTTCTGTTATTCCTTCTGTCCCTACATTCAATTTAGTAGGCCTTATTTCTTGTTGGTAATGTTTGCAGCTGTTGTAGTCATATCAACTCTTTTAGTGGTGATTCCACTTGTGTTAAGAGTGCATAATCAGAAACATTGGTTTCACTTTGCATTGGTTGTTTTAGTAAGTGCATGTCCCTGTGCACTTATCCTTTCTACGCCAGTTGCAACTTTCTGTGCTTATACAAAAGCAGCTACATCCGGTCTTCTCATCAAAGGGGGTGATTATCTGGAAACCCTTGCAAAAATTAAGGTGATGGCTTTTGACAAAACAGGTACTATTACAAAGGGTGAATTTGTGGTGACAAATTTCCAGTCTCTTTGTGAAGACATCGATCTGTATACATTGCTATACTGGTGAGAATTTGTTTCTCTGCCTGCACTTTAACTTTCAAGAAAACAACATATTCTAAAAAAAAAACTGATATAATGTCTTTAGCATGACATATCAGAAATGATCATGTTGGAAGATTTTCAACCCTATTTCAAATGTCTACCCTAATTTGAGTAACACACAGTGAACTTCAAAGGGAAAACTCTTCATGAAATTCTGATATCTCAATAGAAAAGATGAAATTAAAGCCAACATACAAGACAATAGATGCAGATTTGGTCTTTCCTGCAAATTACACTTTGTAAATAGACTATATAGTTCATGGAATCTGAGATCATTTAGTTTAACTTTCAGGGTCACAAGCATTGAAAGCAAGTCAAGCCATCCGATGGCAGCAGCAATTGTGGACTATGGAAGGTCACTCTCCATTGAACCAAAGCCTGAAAAGGTGACAGAATTTGAAAATTTTCCTGGTGAGGGCATTCATGGAAAAATTGATGAGAGAGATATTTACATTGGAAATGGAAAAATTGTCACAAGAGCTGGGTCTGAAACAGGTGAATGCCTTCACCATATTTTGTGTGAAATTACTATTTAGAGCCAAATGAAGTGTAACATGGATATATATAATCCTTATTTTTGAAAGATAAAATGAGATTTTCATATCTTGTATCAATATGCTTCTCAGCCAATATACTGTTGACCCCTTTGCTCTCTAGTGGTCTTACCTTTCTTCCTTTTATTCTAGCTTTTAATTCTTGGGACTGAGTAAATTGACAATTTTAACTGCTTAAATTTACAGTTCCTTCCTTACAAGGTGATGCTCTGGTAGGAAAGACAACTGGCTACATATACTCTGGAGCAACCCCAATTGGATTTCTCTCTCTGACAGATGCTTGCCGATCTGGTGCTCAGGAGGCAATAGGGCAGCTAAAGTTAATGGGCATCAAAACCTCTATGGTCACGGGAGATAGTCAAGCAGCTGCCATGCAAGCACATGACCAGGTGTGTGCATTTAAAAATAATTATTTTTATTGAGTCTCTACAGCTTAATCAAATATGATGTAATTGCTATGCGCTATTGGGGCATTAGTTTGGGGCAATCTTAAAACCATGGTGTTTGCATGTGGTTGTCTTGTGATTAAAATGTATATTTGTGAATTGATCGTAATGTATTTAGACATATACTGTCCGCTGGGTGAATACTTTTCATGTCCTGCCTACTGTTTTCTTACTCCATTTTGAGCTTAGGTAGCCTACTAATCTACAATTATAGCTGCAAATCCCGAACTTTGAAGTGCAAGTTGATGGTTCATTATGAATATGCTGTGGGAACTGGAGCCATCAACATTTGTTTCTTTGATCTTTTATGGCTGTGTCCTATAGCTGTCTCATTGTAGATTGATGTTTACTTAGATCAGATTCTATATTAACCAACAAAATGAACATAATTATATGTTCTAACAGATGAATTAAACATATTTGAAGTACATAAATATGTCTGAATATGCTCTCATCTTGGCATTTACTTCCTATAAATAATGTTGGAGTCATAGAAACTGAGATAAATAATAATGGCAACAGTCATTTATCTACAGCTAGGGCATCTTCTGGAGCTAGTCCATGCAGAACTTTTACCCGAAGACAAAGTAAAAATCATAAAAGAATTCAAGAAGGAAGGACCAACAGCCATGGTTGGAGATGGCGTAAATGATGCACCTGCACTAGCTACAGCTGATATTGGTATCTCGATGGGTATTTCAGGTTCTGCACTAGCAAGTGAGACAGGCAATATAATTCTTATGTCAAATGATCTTAGGAAGATACCTCAAGCCATCAAGCTTGCAAGAAAATCTCACAGGAAAGTAATAGAAAATATTATCTTGTCAGTCATTACTAAAGCTGCGATTCTTGGCTTGGCCTTAGCTGGTCATCCACTTGTTTGGGCAGCAGTTCTTGCTGATGTTGGAACATGCTTGTTGGTGATCTTGAACAGCATGCTGCTTTTGCACGTGGTACGCAAGCATAAGGGAAAATGTTGTGGACCTTTCTCTCAACTACACATCCATAAGAAAGGATGTAAGGCAACTAATGACAAGTTCCCTCATCATCATCATCATGAACATGAACACCAGCAACATAGCCATCACCATTGTTGCTCAGACAAGATGAAAAAGATGTCTCAGCCTCATAGATGCCCCTCCCCAGCTAATGCCTCAAATTGCCAGTCTAGGCCTTCAATTTCAGGCTTGTGCGGACATGCTAAGCATCCTAAAATCATGGAGAGTCATGCTCGAGATAAAGTCAATGCTGAATCCCATGAACCCAAGTACTGTCATCACGGAGGATGTGACAAAAGTCAAGATGGAGTCCATTTGCATGATGTGAAAAATCTGGGTTGTTCGGGCTCTCAGAACTTGGTTGTGACTGCAGAAGAAAGGTATGCAAGTGCAATAAACCGCAGTGGTAATTGTTTGGAACACAGGAAGTCCCAAGAAACAGGACATTGCGACAATAGAAATTGTGACATGGGAACTCATGGTAGACCATCACCTGGTTCTCCTTGCCATGTCAATTCTTCTGCTCCAAAAGATTGCCAGCAATTTGGTAGTAAACATTGCCACCTGATCTCTGGTCGTGAAAATGCTGCAAGTCATGATATTCAGTATCAAAACCCAGAGCCTTATTCTGATACTAAGAAGCGCCGGGAAGATCATGTATGTGTTGATATTGACAATGAGCATGTTGAATCAATGTTGATGCAAAGTTGTGTTAGTTTGGAAGAGAAAGAAAAAGGGTCCTGTTGCAAAGGCTGTTCAGAAAAATGCAAAAACTCCCCTGCTGTGTGTGCTTGTGTGAGTTCAAATGAGAGAGAAGTTGGTGCATGTTGCACAAGTGAGAGCTCTTCAAAGGAATCCACAGAATTCGCTGTTGTGCATGCTTGTGTTAGTTTAGACAAGAGAGATAATGGTGCATGTTGCAAGACCTACATGAAGGAATGCTGTGGCAAGCATGGACATTTAGGTGCTGGTTTTGGAGGAGGCTTATCAGCGATTATTACTGAATAGGTTTCGCTGACACTGGCGTAAGCAACAGATGTCAGCATGTCTTCCAAATTATGAAGCCAGCATGTCTTCCAAATTATGAAGCACCGATACTTAGATTTGTATTGTATCCAATGCTTGTATTAGATACAAGGTGACATTTAAAATTGCATTTGGTCAATATATATTTTATTTGTGCTTCTTAGCTTGAAAATGCAAATAAATATTTAGGAGATTTTCATGCTAGTTGGGTTGAGAAAATTCTCCATTGAAAATACATATATCTGCATCCTAGTATCACTCTTGTATGTAATTTGAAGATATTACTTGATGTGCATGGCATCTACGACTGCGACCTCCATTTTACCAAGCAGGTCTGCGGGAAATTGTCAGGTAGACAGGTGGACTTGCCATGTGGCATGAATTGAGGATAGTTTTGTTTGTAGGTTACCATTGCTCAATAAGGTCTTTTAGAGGGAAAAGGAGAAGGGGAATAATTCCTTGGTAGTATTTGGTTAGGCTTTGTAGGGCTTGTATCTTTGTATGTATTGCCCATGCAATGCTACTACTTGTAATTATTGATGTCAATATAAGTAGCTATTTTTCAATAATCTATTTGATTGTTTTTTTTTTCTGAGAGGTTTTTCATTCTGCTAATTCAAAATATTTAGGGACTTGTGCAATATTTCCAATATGTACGAAGGCTGTTTCTTGCTTGAGTAGCTTCGCATACACTGACACACATTAATAATCAAAGGTTTATGACCAAATAAGTTAGCATAAATAGTAAGAAGATACAATATATATTTTTTAATAATGTGAATTCGATTCTTCTACAAAGTACTTTGGGCTTAAAAAGTTTAAATGCATAAGGTTAATATGAGAAAATATTTTCTTAGAATTGCAAGAGAAATAACCCAAACGAAGTCTAGAATACCTTGGCCGTAATTAAAAAAAGGAAGAACCATAGGCAAGTCAATTGAAGTCTCTTCTCCTTTTCGTTTTCACTATTTTTTGTGAATCTTAAATGAATCTGTGTTAAAATTAGGAGAGTTTATAAGCCCGTTAATCTTGAGAGGCCTGACCCAACTCAGCTTAATTGGGCAGGGCAAAGTGGGACAAAAAATATGAATGGGCAAAATTTTGATAAAACTATATCAAGTCAAGTCAGGTTATGGGTGAAAACATGTTCTGTCTAACTCGATCCAATAATTTTTTTTTTACCAAGTCATCGACATCTTGTCATTTTATATATTTTTTATTCTTATTTTGTCTGGCTCTCTTTGCAAGCTACAATTTTCGTTACCTACCAAAACTCTATTTACTTTTTAATTATTTTTATCATTGTTATACATATTTACTGACATTTTTTTGGTTGAACAATGAAAACATACATGTTTATCTAAGGCTAATTATATTAGTATAGTTTGTGTTTTGTTTGATAATATTGAGCTATTTTCTTATTAAAATTATTTTATTGATAAAAACATAAGAATTCCAAAAGCCTATTGTTTTAAAATTTATATTTATGAGTTTGCAAAAAGATATTTTTATATTACAAATATCAATTCACAGGTAAATAAAAAAAGCTTGGGTAGCTCTAACATAAAATCAAATTTGTTCGGGTTGAGTCAGGCCACAGATATAAAAATAAGTCTGATATCTTATCGAGCTAGATATTAGACTTACTAAATGATCGGCAATGTCTGGCCTGACCCTACCAATGAACCGTCTTAATTAAAATTTGATTGGAAAAGTTTCTTTTTTTTTTTTAATGCGCAAATATCAATCATTTGTAAAGAATCTAAAGGTGCACTGTGAACTGCTCTTGAGTTCTGACTCGATGGACTATGATATATTGATAAGACGCCATTAAAGTGTCTTGGTTTTGTTCCAAAAGGAACCAAAAGAAAGAAAAAAAAAGGAGTCAGAAGACAAACAGATATATAGGAATAGATTCAATTAATTAAATATTAATCATCAACAAGCCAGTCAATATATATCACTATCGAACTTCCATCTTTGCTTGGAACAAAAAGAAATTCAATTCAACTTTTAACATGAGAAAACATATTACACACCTTTTTTTTTGGGACCATTTTGGTCTAGGGTGTTCATGGGCTTTTTTCAAACTGATTTTAAAGGCATGCCCTCTTGCATGACTTGATACATTTAGAATTTTGCTATTAAAAAAAAAAGCAATGTCGGTAGGATGATATTTAACAATGTACAAATACGTAGCATGCATCTTTTTAAGGAATCTAATAATATGTTTGTCTCAAATGGAATTTGTTTTGTATTGCCCTTTCTATTCTTTTTCATCTGTATTGTTAGAAGTCACAACGTAAGGCATAATGAAGCTACTTCAAAATACGAGAAAGTACCGCTTCCACCTTTTATATGTTTTTTGGCCCATCATTAAGATTTTATATTGGAGTTTTGAATTATAATTACCTCGTGGTAGATCTTTCTTAATTGCATCAAGTATTTGATTATATCTTACAGACCGTTGTATATCTTTATTTTTATATTTTATCACATTTTCTTGCAATTACTTCAATCAAAATTTAGAAGTTTTTTTTTCAACTCGATTTGTCTCTTCGACCACTCAAGAGTCCTAAAATTTAGTGAGAGATTTCAATATCGCTTTAGAATATATATCGCATATAATCGATATCGCCGACCCTTTTCCACATGCAATATGTTCGAGCAAACATTAAAACAAAAATGTGCTTCTTGTTCCCCAAAACTTGTTGCTTTCACTAGAGTGGGTTTGAAATGAAATGAGTCAAGCTTAGAGAGTAGGCGAGAGAACAATGCCTAGATTACAAATTACTGGTTAAAATTGATCTAAAAATCAACATAAATATATAATAATATTTTCTTAACTTTTCACATTAATGATACACACAATCTCTCTCTCTCTCTTAAATTTTTCCTAAAAAATAAAATTAAAGATAATAATTAACTACCAAAATAAATTCTCCTCTTGGAGAATTTCATGTTTGAAAAGTGATGAAGGACGAATACGGATATTACCATGGAAAAGGAAATAATCGTTTGTTGATAGGGATGTTCAATGTCAATATTAGCCACTCTTTCAATTTCAAGAACAAATTCCTGTTGAAATATATGTGAAATACATATAAATCTTGGCATGCAACTCTGTCAGATTATATTCCCACAATAACGGAATCCTTCTTTCTTAATTTGCCTAATTGATTCCTTGGGTATAGGAATGGGGTGTAGGAACTTTTTATTATATTGACTCGAGTTCTTTTCAACCATCCTATATTTTATAACGGGGTTTATAAAGTACCAGATTATTTTTTTAGTACTCAATTTAAATAATTGCAAAACAGGGCCCTAAATAAAAAAAAAATTCAAAAAGGGTGTTACATGACACTTTGTTACTAAGTCAATTAAACTAACAGTTCGGTCATTGAATTGTTAATCTATTTAATTTTAATCTCTAAAATTAATAAATACATAAATTAATTTACAAAAATGAATTATTTAATAAAAAGATTAATATGTAATAAATTTATTACTTTTAAAACTTAATTTATGCATTCATTAATTAATTTTCAAAAAAAAATTAAATAAAATTCGTAGATCACAAAGAGTTAATTTACCCTTCGTTATGGCTTTCTAAACATCAAAGAAGTTTCTATTCAATGAATTAATATCAAAAGGTCAATGGCTACCATATCTATTGGGTGCGCGTAGATAGACTTCTTGTCTCGTGAAAGCCAATTAATACGTAAATGAATTAAGTTGTAGTGGACTAGTGGTGGATATATATGGATGCGAGCATGTTGTCCGGGATTATCAATAGTTTTAATTATTGGGTTATATTAATTAGGTTAAAATATATATATAATCCATCTTAATTTTAAGTTATGTATAATTTTTTTTAAATTTCAAAAAATAATATTGAATCACCTTAAACTTTTAATATTATGCCAAAAAAAAATCCCTTTTCTAAATTCTGTTAAGTCCACTAACAGAGCCTTCCACGTCGGCAAGCGTATGTCAATGTGGACCTCGATCAGCATTTTTCTCTTTCTTCTACCTCAGTCTCTCTTCTCCCTCCCCTCTTCGACTTTCCAGATCTTCCATCCCAAAATCCCTGCTTTCTGATATGGCGGTGTATCACAAAAAGCTGTTATCTGAAACCTGCACAACACTTTGTCACCAAACACAGCTCGAGCTTCCCTAATAATAATCTTCTATGTGATGTCCATTATTACCCTCCACTAAGACCTCTGCTATACTGAGATCAAGATTATCATAATTATCCAACCAAAACCCATGAAGTTTTTGCCTTTTTGATCATCACTATTGCCCTTTTGGCCTCTGCTTCTCTTGTTCTTTGCTGCTGCCCCACCTATGCCTTGTTCTTCTACAGAAGAAGGAGATCGTAGCAGCAACAAACGGAGGAAACCAGCGATGTTTTCTTCGATGAAGAACACGACCCTATAGTGGAGCATTCGCACCAATGCTCTCCAATCATGCAATATCAGCGAAATTAAAGTCTATAAGTACAGATCATATGGCTTCAAGAATAATTCGAATATAATGAATTGATAGTGTAATGGTTCAACAAAAGGTTTGAAACGAAAAGAATGGACACGTAGAATTTCAAGATGAAGGACAGAAGATGATAAGAGAAGTGAATGAGATTAATCTTGACTAGAATAAGAGATACAAAGTAAAGCCTCAGCAACAGAGTTTTTTTAGAAAACTAAGTAACAGAGTTTTTTTAGAAAACTAAGTAACTGAATAACAAACTTTTAACTCCTTTGACTAACTTTTATTGAAGGGCTTTTTATTCTTTTCATCCCCCCTTAAATGTAGAGGGGGATATGGTTCAACTCTAAGTTTGTATTGCTGGAGAAGAAATTGAGATGTAGAGACTAGTTTGGTTAACACATCTGCAGTTTGTTCATGAGAGGGAATATGGAAGACTTGAATCTGTTTTTGAAGAACCTGCTCTCGGACAAAATACAGATCAATCTCTAGATGCTTTATACGAGCATGTAGAATAGGATTAGCAGAAAGTAAGACAGTACTAAGGTTATCATAGTACAATTTTGGTGGTTAATCAATGTAGACATGAAGCTCAAAGAGAAGAGACTTGATCCACATTATTTCAGTAACAAGATGAGCCAAACTTCTGTATTTCGCTTCAGTGCTGGAGCGGGAAACTACCTGCTGCTTCTTTGAGGACCAAGAGATAAGGTTTGGACCCAAATATACACAATAGCCTATGGTGGAATGTCAGTCATCTAGATCTGTAGCCTAGTTTGCATCACACATTCTTAACAGTCATCTAGATCTGTAGCCTAGTTTGCATCACACATTCTTAACAATTGTAAATGATGAGGTTTTTGGAAATGTAGTCCATAAGAGAGTGTGCTAGCAAGATACCATAAGGTGCACTTGGCAACTTTCCAATGATCAAGTTTTGGTTTGTGCATGAACTGACATAGTTTGTTGACTATGAAAGCTAGCTCAGGTCAGGTAATTATGACATATTGGAGAGCTCCTACTACTGATCAATACAAGATGGGATCTGCAACATCAAGATTGGCATGGAAAGAGGCTTGCAATAAGCCATATTAGCTTTAATGAGCAAGTCTTTAATATATTTTGTTTGAGAGAGATGAAGACCATGGTTTGTTTTGTGAGCTTCAATTCCTAGGAAATAGCTTAATGAACCAAGATATTTGAGAGGAAATTGATGATTGAGGTGTTGCACCAAACTGTTAATGTCATGAAGATTGGAGCTAGTAATGAGAATATCATCAACGTATACAAGGACAAACAAGGTAGAGGTAAAGGAGAATTTGATGAAGAGTGATGAATCACAACAAGCTAATTTAAATCCCATTTGAAGGAAAGTGGCTGCCAACTTCTCAAACCAAGCTCTTGGAGCTTGTTTGAGACCATATAAAGACTTGAGGAGCTTGCAAACCAAATGAGATTAAGAGGATTCAAATCTAGGTGGCTGAGTCATATATACTTCTTCTTGGAGATCTCTATTAAAAAAAGCATTGTTGATATCCAACTGATGAATGTGCTAGCCGTGTGCAAGAGCAACTGTAAGAACTATTTGGATTGTAGTAGGCTTGACCACAGGGCTAAAAGTTTCCTTGTAATCAAAACCTTGTTGGTGAAACCCTTTGGCAACAAGACGTGCTTTGTACTATTGAATTGTCCCATCTGGATTTTCTTTAATTTTGAACATCCACTTACATCCAATGGGTTTCCTCCCAACTAGCAATGGGACTAAACTCCAAGTATGATTCTTAATGAGAGCTCGATATTCATCTGTCATAGCTTGACACCATTGTGGGGAAGCCAGAGCTTGTTTGATAGTCTTGGGTTCAATAGAAGATACTGTAACAATAAGAGCTTTAGGTTTTCGAATGCTAGCTTTAAGTCTAGTGGTCATAGGATGGAGATTCTGATTGGAAGCTGGCAGTGGATCAGATCTGTTAGAAGGTGCATGATCTGTGGAGGTTGACATAGGTGCTTCATCAGGTGAATTGAGTGCCTTATCAAATGAAGAGATCCTGCCATGAAGAGAACTGACAGAGGGAGACATAATATGTTGGTCATTCATCATGGAGTTAAAGGTACAGGAAGCTAAACTAGAGGTGGATGAAGTGACTAATGGAATAAAGGGAGGTAAAGAATTATAGGAAGAGTAAGAAGATCAAGATATATGAGAATTAGAGTTATGATGAGAGAAAGGAAATGAATGCTCATGAAAAACAACATGCCTTGAGATGTAGATAGTACCAGTTAGGAGATGAAGATATTTATAGCCAATTTGATTTTCACAGTAACCAAGAAATATACCCTTTTTGGACTTGTAATCAAATTTGTGTTTATTGTAAGGTCTGGTGTATGGATAACATTCACATCCAAAAACTTTTAGAATTGAATAGTCTGGGTTTTGGTGAAACAATACAAGAGTGGGAGATTTGTTATTGAGAAGAGAAGTAGGAAGGAGATTGATAAGATGTGCAGATATTTTTACTGCATAATCCCAATATTTGAGAGGTAATAAAGCTTAACTAAGAGAGTAAGGCTCATTTCAATGAGGTGTCGATGTTTGCACTTGGCTATACCATTTTGTTCAGGTGTATAGGGGTAAGACACTCTATGGATGATACCATGTTCAGTAAGAAATTGTGTAAAAACTTTGTATTCCCCACCCCAATCAGTTTGGATGGATTGAATTTAGAGTTCAGTTTAGAGTTCAGTCATAGCTTTGAAGTGTAAGAATGTGGAAAATGCTTCTGATTTGGACATTAGCAAATAAACCCATGTGTATTTTGAAAACTCATTAACAAAGTTGATGTAATATCAAAAACCATTAGATGATTAGACAGGAGCTGGACCCCATATATCAGAGTGTATTAATTGAAGTGGTTGAGTATATTGATTTTGTGATTTGTGGAATGGAAGTTTGTGAGATTTGGATAAAACACAAAAGGAACCTAAAAGTTGATTCTCTTTATTATTGTAAGGAACATTACAAGTTTGTAATACATAGTTCACAACTTTAAGGGAGGGGTGTCCTAAACGATGGTGCCTGAGAAGTGAATTAGAGCATACATTTGAATTACAAGAAAAAAATTGAAAAGAATTTCTACTATGGTGTGTATAAGCAGACATGGCAAAAACGTTATTATCAAAGGCTGTAGAGGACTGAGCTGCAACATTGAATGAGAGTGGACCAAGACTGTAAAGACCATTTTTAATCTTCCCTTGTAAAGGCACTTTCTTTGTATCATGAGATTCAACAAGACATTTGTCAGGATGGAATTCAAAAAAGGCTTTGTTATCCCTAGTGAATTGAGACACGCTTAATAAATTTTTGGCAATAGAAGGAACATGAAGCAATTGGTTTAAGTGTAAGGAGGTGTAATGATCAAAGGGAGACAGGAATGATGAATGACCCACATTTTGAATAGGTAGACCTGTGCCATTACCTATATGCACTTTATCTTCTCCATTGTATGGATTTTTATTCATCAAGTTCCCAGAATTTGCTATAAGGTGTTTAGAGGCACCAGAATCTGGATACCAATCAGGATCATATATCACTTCAGGTGTAGCTAGCATGGCATTCATTTGAGTATTAGTAGTAGCACTGAAATTTGAATTATTATGAGAGTTGAAGTTTTGGTTAGAATGAGAGGGTCCCATGTAATTTTGATCAAACCTATGATAGGATTTCCAAGCCTCATAACCAAGTTTTCCACACACTTGATGTTGAGGCTTGTTTCCCTTGTTTGCTTTACCATGACCCTTGCTGTTGTGTCCATTTGGTTGGAAATTCTTATTGAAAATCTGATTCTAATTGTAGTTAGATCTAGTTGGCTTGTATTAGCCATTATTCTTCCAATCTGACGCTTGATTGATCTGTGCCATGTGAGCAGAGACTATATCCATCTCCTTCTTATGCTTCTCAATTCTATCTTCTTGAGACAAAAGAATGGCTTCAATTTCAGTGATTGTATAAGGTTCAATTCTTGTGTTCACAGAGGTGATCAAACTGTTGTAATCTTGAAGGATGCCTTCAAAAATTGCATCAATGTGATTTGCTATTAAGATTGGAAACCAACTAATATTAACGCATCTACTATCTTCTTGATCTTTAACAAGTAGTCATTTATAGAAAGATCACCCTTCTTTGTAGTTCTTAACTAAGTTTTGAGTTACTTGATCTTTGCACAGTTCTGAGAGGCAAAGAAAGTTTCTAGACATTCCTAAACTTGATATGAATATGTGCAACCTACCATTCTGCAGAGCATTCCTTCGGACATAGATGATAAGAGCCAAGATAATAGTAACTGATCTTATTTTCTCCAGCAATGAAATTCATATTGATTTTCTGGTGCTGTTTGTCTTCTTTCATCTTGAACTTTAAAGGAATATGTTGTTCTCCCAGTAGATATTCTTCTAGCTCATATCCTGCTACAGTTGCACTGACTTGCTGCTTCCATGGAAGGAAGTTGTGTTCTTCCAATTTAATTGATACTGGATTGCTAAAAGTTTAAATCGAAGCTTTGATTGTATTTCCATAACTTTGATTTATGTTTTCTTGAGTTGAGTTTTTAGCAGTAGAGCTTGCCATGATCGCGAAGCTCTGATACCATGTAATGGTTCAACAAAAGGTTTGAAATGAAAAGAATGGACACGTAGAATTTCAAGATGAAGGATAGAAGATGATAAGAGAAGTGAATGAGATTAATCTTGATTAGAATTAGAGATACAAAGTAAAGCCTCAGCAACAAAGTTTTTTTATAGCAATGAAAACTAAGTAACTGAATAACAAACTTTTAACTCCTATAACTAACTTTTATTGATGAGCTTTTTATCCTTTTCAGATAGAAAGTGTTGAAGACCAAAGAAACAAGATGTGAAAATTTTTCAATACTCAGATTTTTTTGCAAAGTTGACACCATTGAGAGATCTTTCAATATTCACGTAATCTCAAAGATAAATTTGCAGCTAATATAATATGACAATCTAAATAGGAGAAGAGAATGGAAAGAGAGTTAAGCTCCATTTTCTGCTCATTCCTTGCTTTCTTCTTCTCCCATTACTGTTGCTCTTGTTGTAGGAAAGCCTCTGATGGTTTTGAAGATCTAGGAAGTCAAAGAGAGGAGAGAGAAAAGAGAGGAAGGAGAAGAGAGACTCAGTAAGAAGAAAGGGAAAAATGCTGACCGAGCTCCACATTGACATAATGGAGGAAGTTTCTTTGCATCATATTAAAAAAAAGAAAATTAATTATTTAGTTCTTGTAATTTACATTAATTTTTAATTTGGTGTTTGAAGGCTCTTATTATTTTTTCCAAATAATTTATTATACTTTTAAACCATTTCAAAGTTAGACCTTATACTCTACAAATCATAAATGCTTCCTCTGCCACGTGGCTTAATTGTGTTAGAAAATTGTTGAGGTGGTTTATCAGCATTATGAGTTGGCATCCACTTAGATTAAAACCTCTAACTTGGCATTCACATAGACTCCTACATTAGTCATCTCAAAAAGGACAAGAGCATAACACAAGCAGACCAAAGTGCACGACATAGGCTTTTTAACTTTTATATATATATATATATATAAACAAAAAAACATATATATTACAATAAAAACTATTTTCTAAAATATATAACTAATTTTTTTTAATGCGGAGCCATAGGCTTTGTGTTAAGTTTTTTTTTATATAAATAGGGATGCGAAGCCACATGGTAGAGGATCAGTGGATAATGTTTTATTAAAATTATTTTATATTAAAAGGGACACATTCCTCTTTTTTTTTTTAATTTTTTTATTATCCATTGACCCTTAGGTCAGTGACATCATTGGTTCTCGGGGGTCAATGACTGGCCTCGAGAGTTAGTCTGTTCACTGACCCTTAAGGGTCAGTGAAACATTGACTCTCAGGGCTAGTGTTTTGAATATTAACTCAGGGGTCAGTGTAACACTCACCCTCTACCCAAGAGTTAGTGGATAATTAAAAAAAATTTTAAAAAAAGGACGCTAAGCCATAAGCTCTGCGTCCCTCTTAATATAAAAAAAATGAAATTAAAATAAAACATTAGGAACATAGAGCTTGTGGCTTTGCGTCCCTATTTATATATATATATATATATATATAAAATATAATGCGAAACCTATGACTTTGCATTAAAAAAAAGTTATATATTTTGGAAAATAGTTTTTACTATTATACATATGTTTCTTTTGTGTGTGTATGTTTATATATATATATATATACAAGTTAAAAAGTCGCACAACACAAGCATTTTCTTTTAACAGTGCATATCCAGACTGTAACAACCAGGAGAAAGAGAGAAGAAAGAAAGAAAGGAAAAAGAAAAAGAAAAGAAAAGCTGAAAATTTTCGAAGAGCTAAAAATTTTCTAAGTCTGCTAGCTACAGCCTAGCTATAACGAATGTACCTGTTCGCTATAGCGAGAAATGGTCTAGTTATAACGAGAGTGCCTTTTCGCTATAGCGAAAATGCTTCTAGCTATAGCGAGTGCGGGCATCCCATACAAAAACTAGGGCGTAGCTCGTTGTAGCGGGCGCCATAGCGAAAACAGGGGTCTGGGACTGACACGAGCTCGCCGTAGCGAGGGTTATGGCTCGCTATAGCGAGGGTTAGTCCGGAAAAGCGTGAAAAAAGAGGATTTGACCTATTAAACCATCCCAACTCCTTCTTTCACTCTGTAACCGACTTAAACTCACTCTAAGATAGAGAAAAGAGTGGAGGAGAGAGAGAGAAGCCTAGAGGAGGAAGGAAGAACAAGAAAGGTAAGGATTTCCATGGCTTTTTTCTTAGCATGTTGTTCTTCTCCCCTTATCCTCTCTTTCCACGGTTTTAGTAGTTAAAGTAGCCATGTTTTGAGTTTGGTTCACAGGAGGGAGAGTAGAAAACCCCTCTTGAAGAAGACCAAGACTCACATATCTTTACTTCTCCCTTCCTTCCTTCTTGAAAGCTTGAGAGAGGAAGGAGAGTGGATGAGTTTCTAGTGAGAGAGAGAACCCCTGGCTCTTACATGCTTAGTAGAGTTACTAGAAAGAAATCCCTAGCTTATGAATAAGTATTCAGAAAATAATTCTATGCTTCTTGTGTGGCTAGGCTCAAGAGAAGTACTCCCATCAAGAGTTGATTGTGAAAACCACAAGGGAGGAGACAAGTTGAAAGGAAAAGTTGTGATTAGCTAAAAAGGTAGCTCTCTCCACCTTCTCTCATGCATAAGATGTGTGCTTACATTGTCTTGCTTGTGTGTATGTATATTTTGAACCATGAGAAGTATGCTTGCATGATGATGCCTTATGTATTTCAATGATATTTTATGTGATTGTTTGGGTTTGCTTGAGTATGGAAAAGCCAATAACCCTCTAGCCACGATGAGGATGAGCCAAAAGCCCTCAAGTTGGTTGAGACAAAGTAAAGAGTCTCCCAAAAGTGAGGTTGACTCCCAAAGAATAGGGTTGAGTTTAAGGACCTCTTAGAGAATGGATGAGGCAAGTCCAAAATCTACAAGTGAGTGGGTGAGGCTAATTTATTTACTTGGCAAACTTTTATATGTTATGTATGGCCTACTCACATGTTGAAAATGTTGCTTTTATATGTATGGCCAACTCAAATGTTGTAAATTCTTTTCTTATGATTCCATATGCTAACATGCCCATGCATACATTGTGAGACTTGTTTGCATGCTTTGTGTGTATGACTGAATGAGAGATGAGCTATTGAAATTTTTTGAATCTCACTCCCCCTCTCCACCATCCCAACATGTTAGGTGGATCAAGTGAAGCAAGAGATGGGAGCCACCAAACTTGAAGCTAGGGAATTTGGTGAAGGAAGCGTAAAAAGCCATTTTGTCACTATCTGGTAGTAGGTCAAGAGATGTAATCTATTTTGTAGTTATGTTAAAGATGTACCCCAATGATGTATATGATGTAGCAAGTCTAAATACTTGTAAAGGAATGTAGTTAACATGTATGTATGAGAATTAGAACCATCTTGAGGGATGTAGCAAGCTTTCGGTATGAATAGTAAGATTTTGCCATTATGTACAAGGTGTATGTGTTGGTGTGGGAGAGTGAGTTTTGCAAATCTGGGTTTTTAGACACTTGAGTCATGTTTAATAGCCTATATGGATGCATTCCCACATGCTCATAGGGCTTTAGAGGTAGAAGAGGCAAATTTGAACCCATGAAGCCTCATTTAACACATAAAAATGGTCTTTTTGCCCATGATGTCCAAGTCTGACCAAATGACCTCTCCTTGCCTTGAAATTTGGCATGTGACTAGATCTTGCCTAGAGCTTTTTGGGAAGCTAAAGATCAAGTCATTTGTAGGTCTATATCATTTTCTATGATTTTTCAAAGTTGGTATCAGAATTTCGGATTTTCAGAAACACTGTTCATTTGGTCAGTTGTAGAATTGTGTCATCCGAGGAGCAAACGTGATCCCATGACTACGAAATTTTAGAGGCAGAAACTAGATAGTCATAGTGACTTGTAGGAACTGGAAGCACCTTATTTGGAGGTCTAGAGAGGAAGATATGCAATTTCGAAGTTCCAGCCCAGCATCAGTCACCTGGCCAGACCCGAGGTACTGTTCCATCGGTTTCCAGGAGTTTGGCTTGATGAACTGATATGGGAACATTTTTTATCTCTAGTTAACATCCACATCTTTCCTTGGAGGTATTGCATGCATTGGATTTTTGTCGAATTAGTTAGACATTTTTGAAGTCCATATCAGTAAACTGTGACAGTATCAGGGACCCCCCGACCAGTCAATGATTTCGTGTGTCAAGCGCATTATATGTGAGATTTTAAGACCTATACATATTTTTCCCATGAAGTAGACAGTCTAAGATTTCCAGAGTGACCAAGAGAGCATTTTTTTGATTTTTCTGTATTTAGTTATGAATTTCCAAACTTTGCCCAGAAATGAGGCCAAATCTGCCGAAAACGAATTTGCATGTCTCACATCCCTTTTTGCTTTCCATGAGTTCCAAGCATATTTTTGGGATTGAAATGAGTCTTAATAGTGCAATTAAATATGATGATGCATAGAAAGAGCTCACCCGATCCATGTGACACTAAAGTGAATGTCTACCCATGCATGATGCCATGTGAGAATGAATATGAACCATAAGAAAATGATCTCCCTTTTATGCTTCCCATATGTACATGAGCATGTAAGGCAAGATGGGTATGAGCTAGAAATGAAGGTGTTACATTTGTTACACACTTACAGAGCCACCAGACGTATTGTCCCCTGGTTCGTGGGTCTTTGACCCGGCCTTCCCAAGGGTTTTGTCGCCTTCCGAGCTTCGAGGGCTTGGTTACCCAGCCTTCGCTCAAGGAAAACGCATGTCTGGTGGGAGAAGCTTCGCCCCCACTTATAAGGCCTTAGCCCAGGACCTTCCTATCCGATGTGGGACTTTACATTTCACCCCCCTTGGGGCCAACCTGTCCTCGGGTTGCACATGCGGCTAGGCTGGCTCTGATACCAACATACTTACAGAGCCACCAGACATATTGTCCCCTGGTTCGTGGGTCTTTGACCTGGCCTTCCCAAGGGTTTTGTTGCCTTCTGAGCTTCGAGGGTTTGGTTATCCAGCCTTCGCTCAAGGAAAATGCGCGTCTGGTGGGGGAAGCTTCACCCCCACTTATAAGGCCTTAGCCCAGGACCTTTCTATCCGATGTGGGACTTTACACAGACAGCTTTGACTTCCTTCGCAAATGTAGTTATGGCTAGAGGTTGGATAATACATTGATTTCAACTTAAAAAGTGCAAGTGGAAATGGGAAAAAATACATTAATTCATCCTTCCATAATAATCATAATTTTCTTTAGCTTCTTTGATTTTAGCATATAATTTTGCCCCTAATTTTTCCTTTGATTTCATCAAATTCTTCCTTCAATTTTAGCTATTGAGTTCCTTTGCCAGATTCACATCTTCTTTAATCTTGGGTTGATGGAGTGATAGACCTCAAATTCATCTTCGGTTGATTATATTGGTTGGATATGAATGTACTTGATTTGTATCTGTTGTAGTCTACATTGAGAAAAATATATTTGTATCTTTGTAGTTTGTTGGATTGGTTGCTCGATCTTAGTTGTCTATTTGTGGGTCTAAGAATCACTATCATTGTGTTTTAGAATTATTGACTCTTAATTGTTTTTTACCATTCTTGATGCTTTGTAATTATTTAAGCACCTACTTATTCCACGTGCTTTGCCATTTGAACTTAATGGAAGAATGCACTTAAAGTTCTAACTCAATTCAATTATGTGGCATGCTTCTATTTAGATATCTCTATTTTTGGCTCAATAGTTAGTGTCGTTAAGAATTTTTGGAAAGGAATAATCACCAATAATCAAGATGTTGCATAAAATAAGATGAACTAATAATCACCAACATGTGGGCCCTTACTAAGCACGTAAATAAACATGTAGGCCTTTCCCTCACTTTGTTGTACAAAAGCTTGAACTTAAGGGGAAAAAAAACATGCACGAGAGGACCTTGAACATAATCACCAAGATGTGGGCTCCATGCTTTGGATTTAATAGATCAGAATCACAAAAATATGCAGCTTTCAATAGTGGTTCTGTGTGAATAGCAAAATATGCAGCTCTTAACACTTTGGGTTTAATAAGGATGTGGTCTGTGTGTTTTAGGTTCAACAATTTCAACATAGTTATCTCCACTTTTATGCAGCTTTCAACATCTTAGAATTAGAAAATAAACTTAGTCTCAAGTGAATTCCTTAGGTTAAATAGCTTCCAACTCGTGCATATACCTTGCATTTTCATATGTGCACGAGTGGAAGCCCCTTGTGTCTTCTTTAGGTCATCAATGTTGAGAACCTTGAATTGAAGAAGGCCCTAGCCTCAAGTCTACATTTTAGAGTTGTAAGAATCTTCTTTTGCAGTTTGAAACTCTCCAAAGAAGAAAGTCCTTTGTGCTTGAGCTATGCATTTTGGTTAGTTCCAACCTTCTTTGAAGATGGTTGATTAGGAGCCTATGTGAACACCAAGTTAGCGGTTTATATCTATGCGGATGCCAACTCTTAATGTCGTTAAGCCACCTCAATACTTTTTAAATGCCATTAAGCCATGTTTCACTTGTAAGGAGTAAGCATTTATGGTTTGTAAAATATAAGGATTAACCTTGAAACGATTCAAAAGTATAAGGACTTATTCAGAAAAAGAAAAACTATAGGACTAAATTAAAAATTGATGTAAACAACAAGGACAAAATGATTAATTTTTCCATATTAAAAGTTAAGGGTAGTTCAATGTAACTTTTTGAAACTTAGAAAGGATTATTTGTACACAAGCAAAAGTTAAGGAGGGTTATATGCATTTTAACCTATTAATTATAATTATATTATTTTAAAATTATTTTAAGTTGAGTTTGCCTTTTTAATCACAAAGTGAAACAAAAGTAATGAAATTAAAGGTAAATTATGCTCCATTCTCTTAAGAGAAAGCTTAATTAAGCGAGGTACCTTTTTTTACTAAAAAAAATTATATGGCCACCAAAAGATATATTGTATGACTGAACTCATTTCACTAAGATACTTTTAAGGATAATATTGATTTTCTTATTTAAAACATTACTTATTAAAAATGTATTTCTTAAAATATTTATTTTAATGCTGTTTACTTTGTCTTAAAAATAATAAATTTAATATATTATAATTACAATGCTTATTTTGTCTAAATATATATTGAACACATATATTATTAATAAAATTTATTATTATTATTTTTAAATATTTAAATTTTTTAAAAATTATTTTATGAATGTGTTTTTTAATAATTATTTATTTTTTAAAAAATGGCTTAAAATTTCACTAAATTTAGAAAAAAAAGTGATTATTTTATAAGGTTGAGGGTATTTTGGTCAAAAGAAATTTTAGTTGTAGAGTATCAATTGAATTTAGAAAAAGAATGAGTAATTTTTCTGAATAAATATATAAAAAAGAAATTACACTATCTTTCCTTTAAAGATATCTAAATTATATGATCCTTCTCTTTATTTTGAAAAATTATACTCTTCTCCTTTGAATTTAAAAGATACATTACATTCACTTCCTTGTAACAAAAGAAAAGCTATAATTATATCTATTTTAACTAAAATATCCTCATATTTATTACCTATATGATATAACAAGTATTAAATATATGTTTAACCATTACAAAATAGTCATTTTTTAAATTTAAAATAAAATAAATTTATGGTTCTCAACATAAAATAAATATTATAAAAATTAAATTTTAAAAATTAAATTTTTAATAAGTTATATTTTTAATTAAAAAAATCAATATATCTCTTAGATTATATTTGGTTGAAAGATGTAATAGTTAAGAAAATGTAAAATATAGATAGGTGAGATAAGAAATGACAGTTTTACCCATACTTGTGAAAAATGTGATTTGATAGATAGAATAATAAATATAAAAGCATAATAGATATTATACAAGTTATGTAAAAAAAAATACATTCACGATACAACGAGTCAAACAGAGCTAAGTATTTTAGTTATATATGTATATATATATTTTGATTTTCATAAAAAAGATGTGCAATTTAAATTTAAAGAGTAATTTATAACATATTGTGTGAAAAGAATCACTTTTTTGCCATGGAAAAAGGAAAATTGAAGAGACCCACTTGGATGATGAAACATCATCCATTCCTACTTACATATATTGAAGCCCTCAATGATGCCTCTGTGTATCAAAAGTAGAGCGATAATCATTTTGCCTATTGCTGTTGGCTGCGTAGTTTGTTACAGAAGGGTTGTTATAGTCATCACACGAAAAGATAGAGATTGAAATGCTGCCTAGAATGACTTGTTGACGGCATTAATCTATTGCATAAGTTAAAAAAGGCAAGTTAATATGATTAGTGGGTTTTTTTTTTTTTTGGCAAGTACATTTTTGGCTTTGTTTGGCTATCTTCTTCTCCTGTGAGGCTCTACAGACTATATAATGCTTGGCACAAGTGTTGTTGGCCTCCCTTTGCCTATCTTTCCAAATCGCTAAAAGGAAAGGTGTAATACCTCAACCTCTTAGCACATATACAATGGTCTCATGGTCTATCCCAATCCATTCATAACGTATTAGGTAACATTTACAAGGAAGTCAATGTTTTCCTTTATGAAAAGTTGCATGATTGGAAGACCACATTTATGATTTATAACTTTAGGGACCATGTGAACTCATCAACAATATTTCCTATCCATATTGTATTCATTCAAGTTATAAATATCACATTTGGTTTCATTCATTTCGGGTTTGGAACCATATCATACAAAACCAGAATTTTACCTCAGGTTCCATGTTTAAGTTTTTTGATAGCAAATTTGGAAAATCATAATTAATTCTAGAAAAATCAAAATCTAGCAAGTGATAGCTTTCTAGAAAGCCTTAAATGTCAAATATGATTAAAAATCATTCTAAGCCATAAAAAAATCAACTGGACCTTGATTGATAATAGAATAGTACCAAAGGCCCAGCTGCTCAGGTTTGCTGTCACAGGTTTTTGATATAAACTTAAAAAATTTATAACTAATTCTAAAAATATCAAAACCTAGCAAACCATACCATTATAGAAAGCTATGGATGTCTACTTGTGATAAAAATAGTTTTAGCTCAAGGAAATGACGTTTAGCTTATGAAAATCGATGGAACAATACCAGAGATTTGTCTATATTACTAGTACTAACCACCAAGTTCAAAAATTCATATCTCCCTAAATATAAATCCAAATAAGGTGCACTCAAGTGTTCCATAAAGCTTATCATGCCTAGTTAATGTTTGTAAAATATCATGAGCATTGGATATCAATTGAATCTCGAATGACATAGGAGAAGAAACTAACCATATGAACAATACATATACCAAATCTAAAATTTTTTCCAACTTTAGAAATTCATAATTTATTCTCTAGAGCTCCAAATAATGTTATTTTTAGCTTTAAAAAGGCTCTAAATAAGACCTATATTCAAGCCAATTTTCATAATAAAATTCATTCATTTGGTCAATTTGTGATATAGGGTGCCAAAATAGGCTTTTTAGGCATAAAATAGGGTCAAATTTACATCAGATGCTCTTCTACCTTGGCCATGACCTCTTGAGCATGTGAGAATGGTAAAAAATAGCATGCAAAACTTGTTCAAGAGGTCTAAGTACCCGTACATCACAAAACCACTTCCTTACTTGTTTATATATGAAAAATTTCATAATCTATATTAGGCATAAGGATATCAAGAACATGTATGCTCATTTCTATTGATCCAAAACCAATACACACATGTTATATTCATACATTTACATATGTTCAAGTGTCTACATATCATATACAATATATGTTTATATCATTTGACACTAATATGTTAACAAAATGACTATATAGCAAATTCCTTGTCAAAGTCCTTGTCTTTATGAGTGGTGGCTTCTATTCCTTAGCTCACTTGGCCCACTTAGACATAGTTAGACATTGGAGGGAGGAAGAGTGAGATTCAATGAATCTCAATAACTCTTTACCCTTTTAACCATACATGATAGATGCCATACAATGTCAAAGAATGCATGCATGCTTTTAAGACTACTCATGAATATATACATGACATTTTTCATGTTCAAGAAATTCAAACATAATATATATAGGCTCTCTAGGGCATTGGTTTAGCCTCACCCACTTTTTTGGGACTTTTGGATTGGCTTCACCCATTTTCAAGGGACTTTTGGCTCATTCTCACCCTTGCTAAGGGACTTTTAGCTTTACGAAACCCATTCAAGCCATAAAGCATTCATAAAATACATTTTAAGAATATCATGGTACCATGGCATATAGGCATTAACTAGAAACATTTCGCATAGCATAAACATACACACAAACACTCAAAGACAAGAAAACACCTAACAATGTATGAGAGAAAGGTTAGAGAGCTACATTGGAGCCAATGCCACACACTTTTCCATTGAAATCTTCCTCTTCCTTCTTGTCCAAGACTTGCTATTGGGTGACCATTAGTTTCCTTGGCCTAGATACACCAAATGAGGCATATTTAAGTCATGGGAAATAAGCCTTGACTTCTCTCAAGTGCTATACTATATTACTTTCTTATATGGTTCCATTATACTTCCATATAAGACACAATGAAGAAACTCTTAAATTTTATGATCTTGGCTCTCATTTCTCATTCATTCTAGGTCTCTTGACTCCATTTGAACTCTTTGGAGTTATCACACATTTATTTTAAGGAGCCTAGCCATAAGTTGCTTCTTTATGTCTCATTATGGACCCTACACCTCTATCTCATATTTCATGGCTTTTAAAATTTTTCTAAGGCTTTCATGGATGTTCTTCTATTATACTTAGTCTCATTCTAGCCTTGGAACAAACTAAAACACTCTCTAGGTGCTTGGAACCCCTTTGGCCAAGACATGTACCTAGCATTGTGCCCATGGAGTTTTGCAAACTTCCTTGAAGAGGATGACACTTGGGAGGCTTCCTAGATGTCTTAGGAACTCATAAATTACGCTTTATATTTGCTAAGGAACACTAAAATCCCTAGGTAGCATAACATGTTCTCTAATGCTTCTTACTTAGTTCCAATTACATATTCTAAATCCTTACATTCTAGAACCTTAATTCCACTTTGGTTTGGACAGATATCATCCCCTAAAGAATGGGCTCTATAGTGGCCGAATTACCCATAGAAGAAAGTAACAAAGAAGTGCAAGATAAGCCATGGAATTTACCTTGCTCCAATACTTTTTCAAGGGTTCTTTCCATTACTTCAAGCTTCTCCTTGAAATTCTAAGTTCTCTCCTCTGGACCAGCCATAAATCAATCCCATATGAGCCACCAAAACCATAGGAATGAAGAGAATAAGTTTACTAAAGGAAGGAGCATGAATTTCTACACTTTTCTCACCTTTTTCTTAGATTTTTCCTCCTCTTCTTCCTCCCTCTTGGTGCACCCTTCTTTGTTGGTCCTCTCTCTATTCTAGGCAGAAGCTATGTTAGTCTTAAGAAGGAGAAGAGAGGGACACTACATATAAGGCCATGTGTCTTAAAGATTGTTCACAAAAATTACATTTACGTCTTGTATTTTTGCCTTTTTTGTTTTAGATTCATTTTTGCTCCTTTTTGAGAATTGTCTTTTTTATCATAAAATTTAGGTTTTCTAACTTATAAAATGCCTTTGGAATCACTCAATTTGGATCTAAAACCTTTTTAAACAAATCGGTCAAAGTTTGGGTCAACTAACATTGTAAAAAGTCAATTGGAGGGGTTTTAACTATTTTGGGGATTCTTATAATTTTTAAGGCCTCTGAGAACTCCAATAAATTCATTTTTCTCATTTAAAAATTCCTTTTTTGTGTTTTCTAAAAAAATTTTTGAAATTATGAAAATGCCATTGCATTTTTGTTAATTTTCATTTGGTTATTCTGGCTTCGTTTTTTTAAGCACCTTTGGCTTTAGACCCTTATTATTTGAGGTCTAAATTATTACTCTAATTTTATTAGACTTCAAATCATTTTATCTGGGAGACTTCCTTTTATATTTGGTGAGTTTCGCACATTTTCAGAGAAATCAGACATTATGTTTCTCATATTTATGAAGGAACTAGGTGTTACAAAAGGTGCATACACCATCCTTTGTAGTTAAAGTAAAATACGCATTGCAAAGTTGGAGGAAAAAATTAAGATTATGATCAATATCGAAAACAACTTTTAATATTAGAAATTTTTGTTCTGTTTTCAATTATGCCTGTGTAACATTATAAAGTATCTATTTCAAAGAGATATATATATTTATTTATATATATGATTATGATGATGATGCATATTCTTGACTCATTGGATCTGCACGGTTAGCCCACCGCTCTAACATATACTATAACTGTTGCATATATTATTACATGAAAGACCTACTTTTGAGCAATTGCTCAACCGCCTACCATGATATTTGTTGCATACCTGAGAATAAATTATCCTCTGACACTAACTTGACACATGATCAAATTTATTGAATTACTCTCACGAGGCTTGTTTGTGACTTCTACATCTTGGAATATATTTGTGCTTCTATTGTATTATATATATGATTTGAATTGTAGTTTATAATTGTGGTCATTGCATGATTCTGTTGCATAACTCACCATAACTACCTTATTCTTTATCATTTCCTAACTTCAAAGAATTATAGGCTCATTGTGACGACCCTACCTTCTAATTATTGTATTTATGGTTAAATGCACGATTAATAGTTAATGATCAAAGTTTGGAGTCGTTACATTTTGTTACACTATGAAAATACAGGAAAATTTGAACATTGATGCTAAGATCATCACTAAACAACCACAACCAAAACAAAGATGCATAAAAGAAATCATACTACCATGAGGGGTTTATGATTCATCCATCAATCAGTTTCAACACACAATAACCTCCCGCAAGTATTCTCATATCATTTCTTAACATTACCATTGAAGAAAAGGGGGTTTCTAGGCTAAACGTATGAATTTGGGGACTTGCGCCGTGGCCCAGACCATTCGCGCCACGGCTAAGATAGGTACTGGGATCATTGGGCAATTTTCGCAACCGCGGTGAGACTACATGGCGCTGCGGACGAAATGCCCTCTAGAGCTATTATTCTAAATCCCAAGATTCTCACCTCAATGGAATATATTTGCGCAGTGGCGAGTTTTGCTACTATACAACCCTTAACTAGTTTTCCCGACTCGCGCCGCGGCGAGTTTCTGTTCTGTCATCCTTCTGGGAGATTTTTCTCGGTTTGCGCCGCGGTGAGATTTCTCAAGCCGCGGCACTCCTCGCCATTGTCACTCCCTAAGTCAATTTTCTTCTTTTATGCTGCGGCGGCATTCATCATGCCACGGCACCCCTCGACTCTATCACTCGTTTAGCCGCGGCGAAGCTTTCTTAGCCACGGTGTAACTCCTTCTTGTAGCTACCTCTCCCAAGTTTCGTCCCCTACACTCCAATTCTCACCTTAGAAACACCCTAGGACCACTTTCTCCCATTTTGTATGACTCTAATGATATTTATCTACCCTATTTACTCATCTAACTCTCCATTACCAATTCAAAACTTAGATGCTATTTCCTACTTGCCCAACTATCTCATATCAACAAATTTATTGAATAATGATAGCAAGAACTCATGCATTAGTGACAATTAACATCCTATGCACATTCCATAGAGATTTCATTTATTAATAGTTTATATCAACATCTAATGCATCATATGACTACAATTCCCAAATGGTAAACCATATAACAAATTCAACAAAGCTATATATATTAGATGTTACAAGTTCAAACATCAACATCCACTATAATGAGACTTAACTCCTTAACGATTACATTTCCACCAAGCAAAATATAAATACCTACACTTGGTAACATGAATATGATGATGCTATGTAAACTAATAACAAAATTGCATCTACTCTACTCAGATTAGCCCAAGTGTAGCTTCCTCCACACATGGCTAGAGCTTATGAATTTTCATCCACTTGCTTCCCTTTATCCTTACCCAAAGAACCTTCACCTGAAATATTAATCCCATAAAATGGGGTGACATATAAATATCAGTAACTAAGGCAATTTCATCATATAATCCAGTTTAATTAGTATACATGCATAATTTCACATAAGTATCAGAAGAATAACAGTCATATCAGTAAATGAAACAAGTAGGCTATCATGATTACCATCTCATACTAGTAATCATATTTACACATGTTAAAGGCCATTAACACTGAAGAGGCCCGTCCACAGCACCTACTCCTCATTGAGCACAACCAGGGCTCGATGCATCTGGGGTTTGATCATAACTTGGTGCTCAATCGAAGCACATGCACGGGTGGCAGCCGCACTACAGCTCCACCATGGACTCACAAGGTCTAATCACAATACAATAGATAGCTAACCAATTCATTCAACATTTCAAATCATTCATGTATAGCAAATATGGAATCAAAATAGATATATGCATGGAATTAATATGAACCCAATTACCTCACTTGTAAACAATTTGTAACAGCCACCAATAGTACAAAATGTCCCTATAACCATAGCATCAGATAATTACTACCCTAATTCACCATTAACAGTTGCAACAAGTACCCAAAGAATTTAAAATGCTAATATCTACCTAGGAATCACTTACCCAGCCACTACAAGTCTCAAATTCGGATTTATGTGTCCTCTTCCAGAAACGTCAATGTTTCATCCAAAATCCTAAGTAAATTCGTACAAAATTAATACCTATATTATAATCAAGTCATTAAGGTCTCAAACCAGCAAAATTATCTCAAAAAGAAGAGTTCATATCTATCTAATGACAGCCCTAACCTCAACCTACGAATTTTCACCAAGAGAATCCCAAATAACCACATTTCAGATTTTGGGTATGGTAAAAATACTCCAAATGAAAAACTAATCAGACCAAAATGAAGAGAAAGATGAGAGGATTAAGTTATATAACTATTACCTTGGCTAAATCTTGCTCTAGAAGTGGAAAAATATGGAAATATGTTAAGAACCCTAGCCTCTCCTTTGGACCTCCGATTTTCTCCTTTGTGTTTCAGAAAAATGGGATAGTGGCTGAAGCATTTAAGGTTTTAGTTGGATTTAAGTTGGGTCAAATATGGGTTATGGGTTGCTCCAAGGTCTAACTTCTAATGGGCTCAGATTTTTGCTTTGTTGGGCCAGTTTTTAAGTTATTGGGCCACAAAATTCTGTTGGGCCAGACTTAGTTTAGGATCTCTATTGTTTTGGGTCTGCACAAGGTTTATTGGGCCTTTCTAAGAGCCTATACAAGGTGGATCTTGGGCCTTTATCACATTGGATCAAGTTGGGTGCACCTAACTTATTGGGCCTCCATTAGCCTCTTATCTACTTAATTTAATTTGGGCCTAGATGAAGTTTTTATCCTAATTAAATCTTAAATTCATATTAATAATTTATCTCTCTAAAATCTTCATTCACTTAACTTGCCCAATTATCTCATATTATTTATTCCTAATTAATCTAATCCATGATTAACACCTTAATTAATTATAGGGTGTTACATTATCTTCTGGGTATATGTTGATTTTTAGACTAGTGTGTGTGTGTGTGTGTTTATATATATAATCTATAAATTTATTAGCAAGAAAAATCTTTTTAACTATCTTTTAATACTTGAAAGGTCTGGTGTTTGTGGCATAAACTCTAGCAATTAAAGGATTATATATCTTTCATGGGTAAAAACAAAGCTGTAATATATATAATAGACTAAAAGAAAGCTTTGCTGCAATTAATGAATCTCATTTGTCATAATTTTAGGCCTCCACCTCCTATTGCTTATGCGGTTGCAATTACTATGATATGATTATCAATTGTTGGTTAAACATTGCTTATCAACACTTAAGGTATTTAAAATATGATAGCTGTGTTTACAAAGCCAACATTTAAAAATTTAGATTAACGTGTACAGAACAATATTCATGCTATGGTAAAACATAATCATCCCTTATTGGTTGAATAATGTAGCTGCCATAATCAAGTTTTAGTTTTCAAGAAAATTACTCCATGTCAAACATCCATCTAATTTTTATTCTTTTCATTTTTTTATTTTTAAAATTCTGTAAATTCTTTCTCATTATAAAAGTAATATGAAAATAAAAAATTGCAATGTAAAGATAATTGTACATTAACTTAGCTTCTTTTTGATTGGCCTAATAGATTTGCAACATAATAACATTACTTTAAAGTAGTTACTTTATTTTGAAAATGACAAAATAATATTTAATATAGTATTAATTTGTCATATTTAAAATACTATTTTTTATATGTTATAATTTTATTAATAGAATATTTATTTCATAACAAATAATTTTTTTAGTTAAATACATATTTTCTTAACAATTAATAGTTTAATATCCTTTTTCTTATATTCCTAAATTCATTTTATATACTATAGTCATTAATTATGTAAAATTAATATTTGTCATAATTAATTACTTTGTGTGTTATGGCATAATTAATTACTTTGACTATTTGAAAATGAATTAAATTTGTAGATTGTGTCGAAGTTGTACCAAATGTTTTTTTTTCAAATTCTTTCCATTCTTTTATTATTAAAGTACCATTACTAACTTCATTAAGTGTAATCAGTTCATTATAAATTTAGGCTTTTTTTTTTTTGCTTTATTGATGTTGATGAATACTTCTACTTCTTCTTCTTCTTCTTCTTTTTTTTGGAAAATGTGGTGATACATTAATATGCATAGAAAATTGCTATATCAGTTATTTCATGATAAGAAATAACACTTCGTTATCTATCCTTTTGTTATTTGATATTTCAATTGTATCTTGGCTTTTTTTTCCCTTTGTAATCATTTAATTAGATCCTTTCTTTTATAACATATGCAGGACTACATTTGAATCTTTGGTAACTAAAATGGTATAAATTCCTTATTCTTACTTTATATGACAACGTTATTTATTACTAAACATTTCTAATGGATTGTTTAATGATACTTTTGAATAAATCCTCTTTTTTTCTTAGCGTTGCATATATCAAGCTTTTCTTAGTTGTTTTATCCATTTTTTTTAAAACTTGTAGTCTTCAATTTACATTTATTAGATGTGTTATATTATTTCTTTCTTGGTTATCATTTTTTTATTTGTTTTATATATTTTGTTATTGGAAACTGGTACTATTTAATTGCCATTTATTTCTCTTTCCTTTGTTGTTTACACGATTGGTTCTTCATACCATGTTTGCTCATTCTTGTAGTCTCTTCTTTGTTTTCTCCTACAACTTTGCTAAATTGTTATAGTGAGGTACAAAATATATGTTATGTCTTTTATTTTTATTTGTTTGTTTGTTTGTAACTCTTTTCTTTGATATGGCCTATGTTTGTTGTTGTCGCAGTTTTAAGTTTAGTGCAGGAATTTTTTTTTTGGTTGCTAATCATGTGGCAATTTTGATTTCCTCTTCTAAACATTGCTATTGTTCCTTTTCTATCAATATATACCTTTATTAAATTTTCAACCTTTTCAAAACATGTTTCTTTCATGATATCTTTCTAGCTCTTCATTATGGCTACAAGATATGATGCCATACATGATATAACACTACTAAAAGAAAATTGGAGGATCAAAGCAAGTGTTGTTCATTTGTGGACAATTCTTGGGTTCCATCTTCTAAAAGATATCCATAGTATTGATATGGTACTTCAATATTCAAAGGTGCATCTTTGTTGTATTTATTTTAATTTCTTTTGTGTTTTTCAAACATTTCACTGATTATTTAAATTCTCATAAGGTTCTAGAATTCATGCAAATATGAAGAGGATTTTTGTTGGGAAATTTAAGAATCTTATTTCAAAAGGTAAATTGTACAGGTGAGTTCAGTGTTAGACAAAATAGTGGTTCATGTAGGACCACTACACATCCATCTAAGGTTAACTTTCTATACTCAACGAATGTATGTTTGTCAGATGGTGATCCTTCTATATCAAAATATGATTTTTTGTTCACCACATTCATAAAGATTACAAATAGGCAAGCTGATGATAATTACTTGATTGGTAAGTGAAAATATTTGTTTTATTGGATTTTTTTTGTTAAGCATTCTATTGCATGGTTTATGTGTTTAAAATTCATTTAATTTTATTGTTTATTATTAGATGTTATTAGGAATTTAAGTGCTATTGGTTTATTAGAAGAGAAAAGCAAGAATGGAAAAATCTAAAAGAAGATAAAGATAGAGCTTCAAGATGCAAAGTGGACTTTTATAGTTTTTGTTTAGTTTATAATCAATAAATTATTAATTTATATTTGTGTATGCTGAGATAATATTATTTTATTTTTCTTTATAGATCGAACAAGATTAGTTGTACTCTTTGAGATAAATTTGTTGATGATGTTGCTCAATTCATTAACCACAATTCGACATGGCTAGTAGTGGTTATTGTCTAGTGGTGTAAGATAAAAGACTTCGTTGGTTCGTGCTTCTACTCTTGTATATTAAATTTAACATTGTTTTAATCTTAAAGTTCATTAGCTGTATTTGTTTTGGTGCTAGAAAAATATTGATATTGGTTATTTTAGTAATGCTTTTATTATTTTTTATTTATGTTTTTTTAGGTGCTAAAAAGATTTCTAATTCAATGCATGCATTAAGGATGCTTTTGAATGCTAATATTGCAGAGGTGATTGAATTTTTGTCTCCATAATATATTGTTTCTTATGATATATATATATATATATATATATATATATATATATATATATATTATATTTTATTGTGCTTCAAAACAATTATCGCTATTTTGTTAGTTTGAAGCTAAATGAGTTTGAATTATCCCTGGAACCCATCTAGATAAATATAGTCAATCTCATGTTTCTATGTTTGAAGAGTTACTACAAGTTTACAAGAAGAAGACATTGGATAAGATTAAGGACTGTCAAATTGTATGTTTTATTTAATAATTCATCTAATATGTTTAATGGTCAGTTAACTTTTTTTAATTAGATAAATTGTTTTAGGAAACTACGTGTCTAACAATTGCAACTGTGATGAGCATTAACACTGGTAGATGATAGTTTTATACTTTGTGTAAGAAATGCATCAAGAAAGTTTTTCTTGATGGTTTGGGTTTTTACTATAACAAATGCGATGGTATTGTTAAATCTGTCATACCTCGGTAACAGATTGTACATTTGGTATTAATTTATTATTTTTTCTCTTCATTATCTTTTAATTTATGTTAATATGTTTTCTTAAATTGTTTATATCCCTTATATGAATTTTTTATTATATGTAGGTTCAAGATTAACATGAGGGTTATTGATGATATCGAAAGTGCTACTTTCATTTTTTTTATAAAGAGGCTTTAAAATTCCTTGGATACAATGCCAAAGAATTAAGGGATTTTGTGTATTCAATATATTCATACAGTGTTTATTTCATCGTTTTATAATTTGCATCAAGCAATTATAACTTCTATCATGTTTTTCTTTGTACATAGAACTTAAGTGATGTTAAGCAGACTCCAGAGTGTTTGGACTAGTTTCTTGAAAAGAAGTTCATTTTTTGAGTGTAAATTTAGGACAAAAATATGCAGGGCTATAGCAATGTGTACGTTGTCATGCATATGATTAATAATGAGGACTTGATTGAATCTTACTATAGAAGCAATGAATTATCCCAATATTTTCATGGTACTGATATAGCCATAGCAACACAGCTATTGAAAAGGATTTAAGCTCATCTGTTATTGGGTCTGATGTAGGCAACAATTTGGAAGGAATAGGAATAACACTTGTGAACTTTGTAGCTAAAGAGAATATGAAATGTCTTAATGAAATTCAAGCATTTAATTTGGAGAGGTCTTTTAATGATTACACACTAGATAATATTACACATGTGAAACATAGATCTACTAAAAAGGAAAATGACTTTGATGATAACTATCTAGTGGCATGGAAAATGTCTTCTAGTGCTAAGAAAGTTATTAAAGTTGAAAAGTAGCTTATTTTGAAACTTAGACTATTCCAAGTATTTTGCTTTGTTTGAGTTTTATGAAATCTATCTTCTCTTAAACTATGAGAGATATGGCAATGGTTATGTTTTCTGTGTTATAATTTGAACACTTTTGGTTAATATAATATAAATATTGATAGTGTGATAAAAGAATTTGAGTAGAATATATTCTCTTATGGGTGAATCATTGATTTCATATTCCTATGCAAATATTCATTGAAAACATAACAAAAGATATTAATTGCGGAACACTATAGACATGCTATTGTAATGCTTTGTGCGTGACTGGAAATGTCTATTAGTTGACATATATAGAAGGCATCACTTACAAATTTTATGTGATTATGTAATTTTTATTCTAATTAACTTGTACTTCATATATTTTTGTACTTGTAAAACAATTAACTTCCATATTATGTTTTCCAATTTATGAATTAAGTTGGCTCTATATTTCAATAGTTACCTTATTCCAATTAAGTCAAAATTCTTTTTGTTACTTCCATATTTAAAATAGTTACTTTATTTTAAAAATTATAAAATAATTTTTTTAATATAATATTACTTTGTCGTATTCAAAAATACTATATTTTTATATGATGATTTTTTATTAATAAATTATTTATTTCATAACAACTAATGTCTTTTTTTTTGGCTCAACATATATTTTCTTAACAATTAATAGTTTAATACCCTTTTCATTTTGTACACTATATTCATTAATTATGGTTATTGTAATGTTTTGTACCATGTAGTAGCTATGTACATCACTATAAACGTTTAGTCATTGACATATATAAAAGGTATCACTTAGTACAAATTTTAGCTATTGTGTAATATTTATTCTAATTAATAGGTACCTTAAATATTTTTGTACTTATAGAACAATTAACTTTCATATTACGTTTTCTAATTCAATAAATTAAGTTGGCTCTAAATTCCAATAGTTACCTTATTCCAATTAAGTCAATTTTTTTGGTTACTTCCATATTTAAAATAGTTAACTTATTTTAAAAATTATAGAATAAATTTATTATATAGTATTAATTTGTCACATTCAAAAATACTATATTTTTATATGTTTATTTTTATTAATAAATTATTTATTTCATAACAACTAATGCCATTTTTTTAGTTAAACACATATTTTCTTTACAATTAATAGTTTAATACCCATTTTCGTATATTCCAAAATTCATTTTGTACACTATAGTCATTAATTATGGCAAATTAGTCTTTTTGTTAATTATATATATACTATTGCATAATTAATTGTTTCGACTATTAAAAAATGAATTGAATAATTAGATTGTGCAAAAGATTTGCTAAGTGTTTTTAATGCATTCATCCATTACATTCCCAATTAAAAAATAATTGTTATTGCGAATGAAAATAATAATTGGTTTATTTTCTCAACTCATATTATTCACTTTTTGGAAAACTAATCATTTAATCCATAATAAAAGATAGACCCTTCAATTTATCATTAAACCTTGAAGGCCATTTTACGAAACAATTATCATATTAATGTTCATGAAGTGAGAAACAATTAACTTCCATATTACATTTTCCAATTTATGAATTAAGTTGGCTCTAAATTCCAATAGTTACCTTATTCTAATTAAGTCAAATTTTTTGGTTACTTTCATATTTAAAATAGTTAACTTATTTTAAAAATTATAGAATAATTTTTTAATATAGTATTAATTTGTCATTTTCAAAAATACTATATTTTTATATGTTGATTTTTTATTAATAAATTATTTATTTCATACCAACTAATGTCTTTTTTGGGTTAAATACATATTTTCCTAACAATTAATAGTTTAATACGCTTTTCTTATATTCTTAGATTCATTTTGTACGCCATAGTTATTAATTAAGGCTATTGTAATGTTTTGTACCATGTAGTAGCTTTGTGCATCATTGTAAATATCTATTAATTGACATATATAAAAGGCATTAATTAGTATAAATTTTATCCTATTGTGTAATATTTATTTTAATTAATTTATATTTTATATATTTTTGTACTTATAAAACAATTAATTTCCATATTATATTTTCCAATTTATGAATTAAGTTGGCTCTAAATTCCAATAGTTGCCTTATTCAAATTAAGTCAAAATTTTCAATTACTTCCATTTTTAAAATAGTTACCTTATTTTAAAAATTATAAAATAATTTTTTAGTATAGTATTAATTTGTCATATTAAAAAAATGCTATATCTGTATATGTTATTTTTTATTAATAAGTTATGTTATGAAACACTAATATCTTTTTTTAAAGTTAAATACATATTTTTTTAATTATATATATGCTATCACATAATTAATTGTTTTGACTATTAGAAAATGAATTGAATGATCAAATTGTGCAGAAGATGTATTGAGTGTTCTTTTCCAAATTCTTTCCATTATTTCTTTATTAAAGTACCATTACTAACTTCATTTAGTGTACTAAATTCATTATAAATTTAGGCACATATTTTTGTTTTGATGATGCCGATTAATACTTATTCTCTTCTTGGAAATGTAGGGATAGGCTCATATCCATGGAAAACTACTCTATTGTCTAATTCATGATAAGAAATGACGCTTCGTTTTAAACAATTATTAATAATAATATTGAATGCTTAATATATATATATATATATATATATATATATATATTTGAATTTAGAGCATGTCATGCTAAAAATACTATCTCTTTGCCCTCCTTTTATTTTTTTCTCGATACAAAATCTAAAGATCTTTTTGTTCTCTATCAAGTCTGCGATATTTGACAATGGTTATGGCTTAAGTTCGGACTGTATGAAGGAGATTATGCTTAGACTACTTGCAAATGAACTAGCTAAAAGATGATGGATAAGCAAAACTTTGAAGTTGAGTGTAGATGATCCTGTGTTCGTGAAACAACATCTTACAAATCGTCAATTGAAAATGCAACTCTTATCTTTGACCACAATGAAGACATGGACCTTGAATGTTCAAACTGAAGAAACTCGATACATAAGTTGTCCCATGGATGTCTTATGTTTGATACCCTTTAGCTTCCTTTCTATGTTTGAGTGCAAGAAAAGTTGTTGCTTATGGGATCAATAAACAATGACCTCTGCATGATATATCGTGATGATCCTCTTCAACGTTACATCATTTGCAACCCTTCTACTAAGCAGATTTTGGATTTTCCTGATGAGATATACGAGCACAACTCGGTTTGTCTTAGTTTTTTTTTTATAAATAGATGTCTATATTGTTTTAGGTTTTTTTTTTGATATTGATAGATAGTTTAACATGCTTATTATATTTAATAAAGTTATTGACCTTTATTCATCTTATTTGTTGCACTAATAAATGATAAATAACTCAACTTTTTTGTTTTGTTTTTGGATTTTAAGATTATGTTAGTTGTTGCTTTGGATATGATCCAATTAGCAATGACTATATAGTAGTTGTTATTTTTAGAGATTCCTTTGATGGTGATCTTCTAAAGGCGTGCAACTATTCCCTCTAACAAAGAAGATGGTCTTCCATTGAATTACTTACAATCCAAGGAAATATTCATTGATGGGTGTCAAAGTCACCAAAAATAATTTCCTACTCTTAAAATAATTTTTATCGTAGATAGAGTGAGTATAGTCATATTTCACATGGATTAGCCAAATTGTTTAACCTAAAAATATAGAAGAAAGAAAATAAAAGGGGATTTTTCTTTTTTAATAATAAATAAATTCAGAAAATATTTTTAAAAAAAATTCAATGCAAATAACTCTTAACTAAGGCTTATGTCAAATTTAGCTCAACCAATTCAATCATCGAATACTCTAAAAAAAATATAAATAATTTTTCTTCTAAAATAGATTGGTTATGAATATCAATTAGCTTTGATGTCCTACTCTTCTTTGAGTTCTTAAAGGGAACAAGTTTTCCAATTGAACCCTATTCATTAATTAATTCCAAATGAGCTCTTAAAATTTAAATCATAAACATCATTAAGAATAAGAAAAGTCACTAATTACCATTGACTAATACATATGCTTACATGTTTAAAATAGAAGATATTATTTCATCAATACACAAAGATAATTTTGGTTTATCAAAAGTATTGAATTGCTATTCTATTGAATCTAATGAACAAATATAGATTCACAAATTCAGATAGCAGTAATTATTTAGCTAAAATAAGGTACTAATTTAAATTAACTAAATAATAATGTCATACAAATAGAAAATATTTCAATACTTTAAAAGAGAAAAATAAAAAAATAAGACTTTCACAAATTATTCATTAAGTTAGACCCTCAATAACCCTAAATCAGAAACTAAAAAATTAGCCACTCATGGCTTTGAAGAACTTAAGAAAAATTCTAAAAAAATTTGTAAAGAGATGGAAAGAAAAAGAAAATGAGCAGAATATATAGGAAGAGAGGAACAAGAATAGATCTTGAATCTGAGTTATCCTTTTATGTGCCTTCAACCTTTGCTTTTATAAGCATTCTTTGCTACCACATCTCCATATCTTTCTTTCTGCACAAAATTTAAATAGGAAATATGTGTAACATCTAGTTTTTCATAAAACCACCGAAATAAGTTAGTTTGAAAAGTGAGTCCTCTGAAATGAGATATTTGAGGCCAAATAAAATTAGAATATAATTCAAGTCCCCTCGCTATAGCGAGGATGCTAGTTCGCCATAGTGAGGATGCCAGTTAGCTATAGCGAGTTTGTGGCCTATACAAAATCCAGGGAATTTCTTGCAATAGCACTAGCCGTGGCAAGAACAGTCGGAAGCTCTCGCAATAGCGAGAGGTGTCTCTGGCTATAGCGAAACCTATTTAAGAAAACACCAAGAAAAGATTTTTAAATGAAAATTTTGAGTTCCTCGAGATTCTTAAAGGCTCTAAAAACTATAAGAACCCCTAGAATGGTTTAAACCCCTTTCAGTATACGTTTTCTACCATCAGTTGAGCTAAATTTTAATCTCTTTGTTTGGAAAGGTTCTAAATCCAAATTGAGTGATTTCAAAGCTATTTTATAAAATTGAGGACCTATGTTTTATGATGGAAAAGACGATTCTCGAGAAGGAGCTAAAATGAACTTAAAATGAATTAGCCAAGAGAAGGGACGCAAACGGCATTTTGTTAGAACAAATTCTTCTCAATTCTTCCACATAAGAGGTGTCCCACCTGGAGCTTCTTCTAACTAACTTATTCTACCCAAAACAGAGGGAACTTCTGCCTAAGAGAGAGGTATGCAAGAGAAGGGGAAAAAGAGGAGGAAGGAACCAAGGAAAAGGTATGGAATTCTAAGGTTTCTTATGGCTTTCCTTTTGGAAACTTTGTTCTCCTCTTTTTGCTCTCTCTTTCCATGGTTTTGATGGATGAGATGGGTTTGTTTTGGCCTTGATTCAGAGAGAGCAAGTTAGTCCTTAGAAGACATAAAGAAAGAAGCTGTTGAAGAACTAAGGAAAACAAGGTAATTTTTCTTATTTTGTTGCTTCATCCTCCTTGCTTCTGTTAGTGTGTGGTTTAGCCACTTATGAGACAACCAAGGGGGATTTTGTTGAACCAAACCAAGTGTGAAACTTAAGATTTATAGTGTGAGAAATAAGATAGTTAAAAAAAAATCTAAGAATGAACCCTTGAAATTCAAGTTACAATTTTTAGGGATTTTGTTGCACCATAGTTTGTATGAAGCTTCTTAGTAGTATTTCCAATTGTCTAAAAGTTGGTATGAGTTCCTAAGACATCAAGGAAGCCTCCTACATGCATCTCCCATCAAAGAAACAAAATAAAGTCCTTAGGTGCTTTATGGAACCATAATTGAAGCAAATGAGAACCCAAACTTTTCTAGAGTGTGTGTGGTGCTAAAGTTTGTTTTAAGGGTGTAATTAGGTCCTAATTGATGTGTCTAAACCAAAGGAATCCTACACCACCCACTTGCAAGAGTGTAGCTAAAGGAAGGGAAGAGAAATCAAGCAAAAACTTGTATGTTTGTATTCAAGGTAGCTCTTTAACCTTTCTCTCATGCATGCTTAGTTGTTTTCTTGTCTTTGGATGTGTGTATGTATGATTTTACCATGAGAAATATTTTTAGTGATTTTCTATATGCCATGGTATCATTATGTGCATAATATGTGTTTCATGAATGGTGGTTGGTTTGAATAAACTTGGTGAAGCCAAAAGTCCCTTAGCAAATGTGAGGATGAGCCAAAAGTTCCTAGGATTGGGTGAGACAAAGCCAAAAGTCTCAAGATGAGTGAGGCTTAGTTAAAAGTTCATTGAAAATAGGTGAGGCAAGTCCAAAAGTCTTAAAGAAAGGGGGTGAGGCTAAATCAATGTTCTTGAAGGCTAACATATAATGTATATAAGTTTCTTGCATATGAAAATGATTATATGTATGATTATTTGTAACAAAATATTCATATATGCATCCATGAGCTTGAAAGCATGGCTATTATGTAAGATTGAAAGGGTTAAGAGCTATTGAGATTTCTAAAATCTCACTCTTCCCTCTCCATTACCTAAACATGTCTAGGTGGATCAAGTGAGCCAAGAGATGGAAGCCACCACACTTGAAGATGAGAGATTGACAAAGCAATTATATATCTAGCCATTTTGTAACCATATTGTTGTCAAATGATGTAACTCCATGATGTATATGATATATAGCCACTTGAATATATGTAAATATATAGATATATGATGTTTATATCAGTAACCTGTGATAGCAAACTTGGATAACCAGACCTTTCATGATTTTCTATTATCAATCATGGTCCAGCTAGGTTTTCATAGCATAAAATGATTTTTAACCTATAGTAGATATCTAGAGGTTTCTGAAAAGCTATTACTTTCTTGATTTTAATTTTTTAAAAATTAATTATGATTTTCCAAAGTTGGTGACAAAAACTTAAATTCTGGACCAATGCCAAAAACTTTTTTTTTTTTTTTATGTGTGGCTCTTAAACCAAATTGTATAGGATGTTTTACAATGGTTATGACTTATTTAGATGGAATATGAGTAAGGGATGATATTGGAGAGTCCATGGGGTCCACGAAATGAAATTCAAATTTTTAAAGTACTATGCCACACAAAAATATGACATTATTTTATTGCTTTTCTTATGAATATCATATGTGTGAAGCTTATTTATGGAAAAGATATCTTAGGGGCTTAAGTTATTACAATATGGATAAGTGCACAATTATTAAAAAGGAAATATAGATAAGCACACAAATATTAAAAAAGGAATATGGATAAGTTAAAAAACAGAATTCCCTTTATTTTCTTTAATTAAATATGGAAAGATATATATATATATATATATATAATCAACTTATTATCCATATAATATCTAAATTTTATATTACTTAAAATCTCAAAATTATATCTATTTAAGTGTGTAAAATATACTCATCATTCATCCCTCATTGGGAGGTTTGTATTAATGGATCACTATTCTAGGTTAATACTTCCCCACACACTGATTTACTTTCCTATAATATCCATAAACAAATGTGGTCTGAGATATCATTACCTTTTGGATTACTTGAGAGAGACCAGATAGTTATTGATTGCATGGGTTTTTTGGGTGTTGTTGGTTATAACGAGGATCATGAATTTGATTATGAAGTTGTTATTCATGTGTGTCGTAGTTTTGCTCAGAATTTTTCTTAATGGGAATTAGTTTTCTCAAGAAAAGACATTCTTGCAAGCACTAATGTTTAGTTTTCTCAAGAAAAGACATTCTTGCAACCACTAATGTTTAGTTTTCTCAAGAAAAGACATTCTTGCAACCACTAATGTGTTATTCCTCCATGGAGATTCATTGATCATTGACGAATTTGATTGGATTTTGGATGGTAATTTTAAGAATGTCTTTAGGACTAAATTGTTTGAAATTAATTGCTTCACAAGTGAACTAAAGGCTTCTGATGTTTCATGACACTAACTTTGAGTTCTGGATAAGACGTGGTTATTGTTATATAGAGTCAATAGTAAGATTCTAGGGAGCTATATATCTACAAAGTTCATTTGGAGTTTTTTTTTTAGGTATTTATTGGAACTTATATTGTAATGTGTATATATGGTGGTTTGTTTTGTTATAGATGATTTCGATTATAATTTAGGTTGATGTTATTTTGGTTTGCGCTTTATATATCTTATTATATTTCTATTATTTGATATATTTTATGAAACTTGGATGTTAATTATTGCATATCTTTCATTTGGTCTATTTATTGTTTTTTATTCAATTGATGCCAATTTGTTTGAAATGGACTTTAATTATTGGCTCTATACTTTATCATATTTAAATTAATGAATTTATTTCATTAACTATTTATATAATTTAACACTTTGTTTAAGGCTCTTATAAAAAATGTCTGAATTTCTTATTGTAATACCATACTCTTCTAACTTTCCCATTCCATTACATGAGCTAAACTTCATACACTTTGCAAGAAAATCCATATATTTTAATGTATTAATTTGTGTTACGTAGGGCTCCATTTACTTATTTCATGCTTCGTGTGTCATATGAACTCATTATTATTATTTTCCATCCATAACACATCCATACAAATGAAAAACATCATAAAATATCCCAAGAGTCTCGGGTTTGGCATCATACATCAAAAAATTCAAGGTTTACTCTTGGGTTACTGTTCCAAGTTTTTTATATGAACTTTGGAAATTCATGATTGATTCTAGAAAAATCAAAATCAAATAAACCATACCATTATGAAAATATGTGGATGTTTACTAATGGATAAAAATAATTCCAGATCACAAAAATATCAATTGGACTGAGAAAAATAATGGAATAGTACCAAAGGTTTGTCTACGCTACTAGTACTGTCCTTCAACTTTAAAAATTTGGTTCTCCCTCTACAAAGCTCTAAATGCAGTGATCTTCATGGATATGGAAATCTTATGGTGTTAGTTTATGCCTATAAAATTTTATAGGCATTGGACTTCATTTGACTCACGAGTGACACAGAAACATAAACTAACCATATGAATAGTGCTTATAGCATTTCTGCATAATTTGGCCAATTTTGAAAAATCATAATAAATTCTCTAGAGCTCCAAGTTAGGTATTCTTTAACTCTATGAAAAGCTATAGTTAAGCTCTATAAGTGTGCCAAATTTCACACCAAGACTAGTCCATTTGGTCAGCTTGTGATCAACTCAAGATTTGGCAACTTTTTAGGGTCATAAGGGATTCTTAAGGCACCATTTCACTTTCTTAATATTCCATAGTTGCTTGAGCACGTCCCAAAGCACAAACACAGCCTAGGGAAGCATCTCAAATGGTCCAAAATATGATGGAGGTCAATCTCACCATGCCACTCACACTTATACGCATGTATATCATAGAACCTAGGTGGCAAAAATCCATACATCAGTTCATTTGGTCCCAAACTTCATACATAAATCATCATTATACATATTTGGATGTGTTCAAGAGCCTACATCATACATACATCATGAGATTAAAATTTTTGACATTAAAATGCTTTGGAAATGGCCATTCTCCTACTCCTTTGTCAAATTATCATGCTCCAATGCTTTAGCCTCCATCCTTTGATCTTGGCTTGCCTAGGCATTGTTAGACATTAGAGGGGGAAAAGTGAGATTTAAAGAATCTCAATAGCTTTTTATCCTTTCAAACATACATAATGGATGCTAAAATATGTTAAAGAATGCATGTATGGCATTTAGGCTACTAGTGAACATACATATAGCATTTTCATGGTCAGATAAACTCATACATATTATACATAGGCTCTCAAGGGCATTGGTCTAGCCTCACTCATTTTCCTTGGGACTTTTGGATTTGCCTCACCTATTTTCAAGGGACTTTTGACTAAGCCTCACTCTTTTTAAGACTTTTGGCTCATTCTCACCCATGTTAAGGGACTTTTGGCATTACCAAACCCATTTAAGCCAAAACACATTCATAAAGCACATTTCAAGAATATCATGGTACCATAACATGTAGGCAATAGCTAGAAACATTTCTCATAGCATAAACATATATACAAGCATGCAAAGATAAGCAAACATCTAAGGCATGCATGAGAGAAAGGTTAGAGAGCTACCTTAAAGCTTCTGTCACATACTTTTTCCTTGAATCGCCTTCCCCTTTTCGACCAAGCTTATGGAATTAGGTGGAACTTGATTCTCTTGGCCTAGACACATCAAATGAGGTATGTTTAAGTCATTGGAACAAGCTTTAGCTTCTTACAAGTTCTATGCTATACTACTTTCTCATATAATATCATTATGGATCCATTCAAGACACAATGAAGCAACCTTTGGATTTCATTATCGTGGCTCCCATTTCTCACTTAATTTTAGTCTTTTGACTTCATTTAGACTCCTTGGAATCATCACAATTTCATTTTAAGGAGCCTACATGTAATACCATAACTCATTAGGTTCCTTAGTCTCTTATTCATGCTTGATTTCACACATTCTCAAAGAAAAATGAATACAAATATTGGTAATTTATTATGTTATGTAGGGTCTAAAAATTTCATTTCATGTTACGTGGGTCATATGAACTCACCATTAACATCTTCTACCCATAATGCATCGATACAAGTCATAGGCACCATGAAACATCACACCAATTTCGGTAAGAAGCCACATACTAGAAAAATGCAAAGATGCTCTCAGGTCCATATTCTAGATTTCGGACATCAACTTTGAAAAATCATAATTAATTATATAAAAATCAAAATTAGGAAAATGATAGCTTTTTGGAAATCCTTGAATGTCAACTATAGGCTAAAAATCATTTTAGGTCATGAAAACATCAACAGGACCATGATGGACAATAGAATAGCATCAAAGGTCTAGTTGCCTAGGTTTGCTATCTCATATTACTGATATAAACTTCAAAAATTCATAACTAATTATAGAAAAATCAAAACCTAACAAACCATACCATTATGGAAAGCCCTGGATGTCTAATAGAGGATAAAAATAACTCTAGACCAAAATAAAAGCATTTAACCTATGAAAACAAATAGAATAGTAACAAAGATCTGGCTGCATCCTTGATACTAATATGAAACTTTAAAAATTTGGTTCTCCCTTTACAGGCCTCCAAATGGGTTATCTTGGTTCACACATTCTCAAAGAATAATGAATATAAATATTGGTAATTTATTGCATTACATAGGGTCTAAAAATTTCATTTCATGTTACGTGAGTCATATAAACTCACCATTAACATCTTCTACCCATAATGCATTTATACAAGTCATAGGCACCATGACACATCACACTAATTTCGATTAAAAAGCCACACATCAGAAAAATGCAAAGATGCTTTTAGGTCCAGATTCCAGATTTCAAATATCAACTTTGAAAAATCATAATTAATTCTAAAAAAATATAAATTAGGAAAATGATAGCATTTTGGAAATCCTTGAATGTCAACTATAGGCTAAAAATCATTTTAGGTCTTGAAAACATCAACAGAACCATGATGGATAATAGAATAGCACCAAAGGTCTAGTTGCCTAGGTTTGTTATCTCATGTTATTGATATAAACTTCAAAAATTTATAACTAATTATAGAAAAATCAAAACCCAATAAACATACCATTATAGAAAGATATGGATGTCTAATAGAGGATAAAAATAAAAATAACTCTAGACCAAAATAAAAGCATTTAACCTATGAAAACTAATAAAATAGTAATAGAGATCTGGTTGCGTCCTTAATACTGATATGAAACTTCAAAATTTTGGTTCTCCCTCTACAAACCTCCAAATGGGATGATCTTAGTGGCCATGAAAATCTTATCATATCTAGTTTATGTTTATAAAATTTCATGGCCATTAGACACCATTAGAGCTACTGATGACATAGGCAAAGGAATTGACCATATGAACAGTATATTTGTCAATTCTGTCAAAATTTCCCAACTTTAAAAAATCTTAAACAATTCTTAAGAGTTCCAAATTAGGTGTTCTTTAGCTATGTAGAAATCTCTACATATGGCCTATATGCATGCCAAATTTCATGCTAAGACTAGCTCATTTGGTTAGATGTTGACATATCTCAAAAATATGGTAATTTTGGTACCATACAAGGGTCAAACTTGTTCCAAATGGCTTCCTAACCATTCTACCACACCTTGAGCACATTTGGAAGCATAAACATAGAATATATAAGCTTTCCAAATGGTCCAAACTACCATACATCTCAAACTTACTTTGCCAATACACATTCAAGAATGGGCTCTCAAGTGGTCAAAGCATATTTTCTCATTCATTTGACTTCAGCTTTGGTTCATACACTATATTTACATACTTTTACATTTGCCCAAAGGCTTATATCTCAAAAATAGTTTATACATACAAAATTTGACATTTAATTACATCAAAAGATATCAAAGTATGGCCATCATGTTCCTTGGCTTCCATTTTTGTTTCCTTAAGCTCCACCTAGACATAGTGAGATGGGAGAGGGAAAGGGTTGAGATTCAAAGAATCTCAATAGCTCAAACACCCATTCAAGTAAGCAAGCATGGCATATAATCATGTTAAGGAACATAAGTATGTATCCAACATAAACAAGAATCATTTAGTTCATAACTTTCATGCCATAAAAACATATCAAAGTTAAGAACAAACTCTAGGGACTTTTGGTCTAATCTTATCCCATTTTTGGGACTTTTAGGTTAGCGTCACCTTTGGTATAGGGACTTTTGACTTAGCCTCACTTATCCTTGAGACTTTTGGCCTTGTCTCACCCATTTTTAGAGACTTTTAGCTTCACTTCACCCATTTCAAGGGACTTTTAGCATAACTTCACCCTTAGAGAACAATTCACTTTACAAAAGCAAATCAAGAAAACATAATGGTACCATAGCAACAAAACAACATCAATGGCATGCCTCATAATACAAATGCACATACAAGCATCCAATTACATTCATATAACCAAGAATGCATACAAGAAGGAGTAGAGAGTTACCTTGGTGCAAACACAAGTCTTTTTCCTTGACTATCCTTCTCCCCTCAAGATCACACACTTGCAATTGGATGGGGTTTGATTCCTTTGGCCTAGACACAACAAATAGGATCTAATTATATTCTTGAAACAAGTTCTAGCATCACCTACACATTAAGGAAGCACACTTTTTTCTATGGTTATATAATAGTTCCATAAAAGGTCTAATGAAGCAACTACCTTAATTCAAGATCTTGGCTCCCTTTTTCTTCTTATATCTAGGTCTCTTAAATCCATTTAGACTTCTTGAAGTCATCAAAAATTCATTTTCAAGAGCCTAGATACGTGTTGCTTCTTCAAGTCACATTATGAAACCTATACCTTTAACTCTCAATTTATGGCTTCTAAATTTTTTTCATGGCTTGATAAGCATAATTTATATACATTTTATTCTCCTTAATTTAAGCATTTTAGTGACCAAATATGATTCTAGGGGTGTATTTAGATGGAATTTTGTTTTAATAGCCATTCTTTGCACTTTATGAATTAATTGGAAAAATAATTGATTTTAAATACATAAATCATTTTAAATGAATTATGTGAATTTTTCTATTTCATATCTTCTATTATTTTTGTGCAGAATTTTAATATGTAATTGGAGTTTTGAATAGAAAATTAAATAGATGAGAAAGAGAAGAATTGGGCTCCACTTGTAGCAAACATACACTACGTGGAGAAGAGAAATTAATGAAGATGCACATGAGCAAGCACTAGTTCTACGTGGCAAAAGGATTCACATATGCAAGTTGGTCAATGTGATTTACTAAAAAAGCTACACATGGAAAGAAGCTTGCATGGAGAAAACATGAGGGCTGGACTTCTCTTAACATCAAACATTAGTTCTTGTGGAGGCACACACTCATTCGAACTCAAAAGCTGAAGTGGAAAACAAGAACGAATGAAGGACTAGAACGTGCAAAGAAGCAAGGGGTTCTACGTGAGAACAAAGCAAACAACACAAAGGAAGGAGACCATGTGGGAAGTGAATGAAAAGCATACAGCAACTTAAGTGGAGGAATCATGTGGAAGAGCTTGGGTTGATGTGGATGCATGGGCTGAATAAGTTGGATGAAGAGAAAACAAGCAAATAATGTGTGAAGAGAAGATTGCATGAAGATTCATGAAGCAAGCAAGCTCGAGCTAGCTGGAGAAGGAGTAAAGTAATGCGTATGAAGCATGCAGAAAACATGTTAGAGGCTACAGCAGAAAAGAACAATGCAAGACGTGAAAGTAAACAAAAGAAGAAGCTGCTGAACTGCATGAGGAAGCTCAACGCTGTGCAGAATGAAAGCAACGCTGAAGCTGAACGATGCATGAGCTGGAACAGCAGCTGGAAACGAATGAAAGAAGCTACATATAAGCTAGAACAGAAGCTGGAAAACGCTGCATGAATAAGCAAGCATGAGGCAGTCTTGAGCTGGGCAAAAGATGCTGGATTAATGAAGCTTGAGAGCTGAAGGAAGAATGAGCTGAACGAGTTCCACGAGGAAGCACCAGTCGAGCAGAACATGAAGAAGAAGATGCAAAAGGAGCTGAATTCGAGCAGGAAGAGAACACGTGAAAAACGCATGAAGAAGCTGGAGATTAAAGAGAAGAAGTGACGCTGGATCGAGGACTGAACGAGGAAGTAGAGAATGATGAAGCTGCATGATACGAAGAGCTACGCAGAAAACGCGAAGAAGAGCTGCATGGATAACGTGAATAATTCAGCAAGTGGATTATTATATTCAATGGGGCCCACACTATCTGCAATAAAAAGCTTGTGATATATATATTAAGAGCAGAAGGCACGAGCAAACACGAAGATAAGCAGCTGAGCAAGTGGAATTATTATTCAATACGTCTCTGATTTATTCACGTCTCTCCAGCATATACACACCTCCTTCATTCAAATCATTGGACCCTCATCCATTCGCACAATACAAGCCATCCCACGTCTCTATAATCTCGCAGCCCCTCATGCCTATATATATCAAGCCATTCCAACCCACTCAACCATCCACGCCTCCACTCCATCACCATCCATCCATCCATTCCATCAATCTATCTCCAATGATATTCTAATTCATCTTGAGGCTAGCTAGGAGGAATCTCTTAGAGAAGCTTGAATCCATGGAGAAGACATAAAATTTTTGGGCTAAGAATTTCCTTATTTTTCCTACACTTTTTCTCTTTCAATTATTGTCTTGGTTAAGATATGTTTGATAAAGAAATTGTGTAATTATAATTAGTGGCTGGTTAGACACTAATTAGGAAATATTTTTGTTGATTAATTGATATGATTAATTTCAATATTATTTGAATTCCCATGTATGCTTCGAAGGTGTTCGATAAAATACAAGAATAAGCTTAATTGTTTAAATTGAAGATTTCTTAATGTTTAGTTGGTTAATTAAATATTTAGGATGATTCAAAGGTTAATCAATTAGTTAATCAACTAAATTAAATGTTCATTGATCCTAAAACAAGAATTGACAATTTAATTTGGATGTGAGGTTTCAATTCAATATTAGATCGTTGATTTCTTGAATCTTGCGTGGTTACTCAAGATAAATTGTTATGAACACATTTAGGAACTCTTAGACCAGAATTAATCATAATTAGAATAGGATAAGGATAGTGGATACCAAGGGACGAATCCAAAGCTAGTCACAAATCCATCTTTCAACCATAATCCATACAATTAGATAGCAATTAGGAAATTTAATTCAATTTAGTTTTTGCTTAGTTTAATTAAATCAAAACCCCCTTAGTTTAGGAATTTTTAGAGTCTTTTAACATTTGAAAAACTCAATTAAACATTGAACGCCAATTCCAAGGGAGATGACCTAGGTTGTGCCATTCGCTACATATTCTATCAGCCTAGTATTATTTTGAGGGTTATGCGACGATCCACTCATGGCTTCATCTCATCTTATCCCATCATATATAGTCTCAAACTAAGTTTAGAAAAAGTTAAAACACTCCCTAGCCTTTCCATGTGTGTTTGGCTAAGACATGTAAAGCATTTTGGGCCCATAGAGTTTGCAATTTTTCCTTGATGGAAGAGGCACTTGGGAGGCTTCTTAGGGGCCTTAGAAACTCAATTAAACTCTCACACAAGCGAGGATATTCTTAGACAAAGTCAGATTTTTGCATATGTTCAAGGCTCCCTAACTTTGCCATCTTGAATTTCACTAGTTTTTCTTCAATTTTCATTGCATTTCCTAGGTTCCCATAGCCTAAAACCTAAGATTCTTGCTTGATTTTAGTTAGACATTTCTCCCCCTTACAAGCTCTCTCCAAGGCTAAAACACACAAATGAAGAACAAGGAAAGAAGAGTAAGTGAAACTATGATACACACCTTGATTCCTTGGCTTTTCAAAAGGCTCTCTCACTTGGTTTAGGCTTCTCTTTGAAATTCCACTTTTCTCCTTTTGAACCAAGTCCAAAATAGACCCAAATCATCAACCAAAACCATAGAAAGGAAGGTGGACAGGAAGAGAAAAGAATTTCTAAAGGAAGAATCATGAAAAGTCTTGAATTCCTATACCTTTTTCCTTCTTTTCACTTCCTCCTTGAGCTCTTTCTTATGCATCTCTCTTAGATAAAATTCTCTTTTGTTCAAATAGAAGCAATTGGTTTATGGGAGGAGCAAAAGGGGACGCCTCTTAAGGAGTAAGTAAAGAGGACTTTGTTCATTAAAAATTTCACTTACATCTCGCTTTCTTGGCTAATTCATTTAAGACTCATTCTAGCTTCTTTTTTAGAATCGTCTTTTCATTATAAAATTTAGGTCATCAAACTTATAAAATAGCTTTGGAATCATCATTTTGGATTTAAAACCTTTTCGAATGAAAAAGGTCAAAATTCGAGTCAATAGAAGTTTAAAAACATACATTAGAGGGGTTTTCACTATCTCGAGGGTTCCCATAGTTTTTAGGGCCTCTGAAAACCTCAAAAAGCTCAAATTTTACATTTAAAAAGCCCTCTTATGAATTTTTCAAAAAGTGCTCATATTTACGAAAATACCACTTTACTTTTAGTGATTTTATTGAACTACTCTGTTTCTAATTTTCTAGCACATTAGACCTCGAATTCTCGTTTTCTATTATTTAAAATTTTATTCTAATTTTATTTAGCCTCAACTCGTTTATTTCAAGGGACTTGCTTTTATACTAGCTCGTTTCTGACATTTTAACAAAACTCGAATATTGCATTACACATTAGTTGCTTCTTAATATCTTAAAATAGAAGCTGCACCTCTATCGCACAAGATATAGTTTCTAAATTTATTCCAAGGCTTCCTTTGGTGTTCTCTTATCATGTTTAGTCCCATTCTAGCTTTCGAATAATTTAAAACACTCCCTAAGTGGCCATACTTTGCTTGGCTGAAACTAAGGAGGCTTAGAGCATTCATGGAGTTTGCTTCATTTCCTTTAAGGAATTGTCACTTGGGAGACTTCTTAGATGTCTTGAGAACTCATATATACTCTTAAATAGCTTAATTTATTCTTAGGAAGCTTTATATTTGCCAAGGTACACTAAAATCCCTAACTTTGCTAACTTGCATTTCCATGCTTCTTATTCAATTTCAATGGCATATTCTTAATTTTGACACCAAGAACCCTTAATCCTACCTTAGTTTAGACAAAATTCATCCCCTAAAGAATGGGCTCTATGATGGCTGAAACATCCCAAGCAAGAAGACAAATTGCAAGGAAAATAATGAAAGTTACCTTGGTTCTAAACTTGTTTCAAGAGCTTTTTCACTTGGTATAATCCTCTCCTTCAAACTCCAACTTCCTTCCTATGAACCAATCCTAAAATATTCCCAGATCATTCATGGAAACTATGGAAAGAAAAGGGAGAAGGAGAGGAACATCTTTTGTAAAGGAAGAACCATGAAATTTTATACTTTACCTTAACTTTCCCTAGGTTTTTCTTCCTCTTCTTCCTCCCTTCTTGCACAGCTTTCTCAACTGGTCTCCCTTCTGTTCTTGGATAGAACTTAGGTTAGTTAAGTGAGGGAAGAGAGTGGGACACTATATAAGGAGCCAAGCGTCTTAAAATTGTTCCGTTAAAATTTCATTTATGACCCATTTCTTGGCTATCTCCTTTTAGACTTAAATGAACTCCTTTTCAAGAATTATCTTTTTTATCATAAACTTTAGGTTCTTAAACTTATAAAATGCCTTTGGAATAACTTAATTGGATCTAAAACCTTTCTAAATGAAAAGGTCAAAGTTTGGGTCAACCGTTGTTCTAAAACATAAATTGAAAGGGTTTTAACTGTCCTAGGGGTTCTTATAGTTTTTAGGCCTTTCTAAGAACCTTGAAAAACTCATTTTTTTTCTATTTAAAAATCTCTCTTTTGAGTTTTCTAAAAAGTTCTTGTAATTACGAAAATAACATTACATTTTTGTCAATTTTTATCTGGTTATTATGGCTCCGTTTTCAGGGCACCTCTGGCCTTAAATCCTCATTATTTGAGGTCTAGATTATTGCTCTAATTTTATTGGATATCAAATCATTCTATTTAGGAAAATTCTTTTTATATTTAGTGAGTTTTACATGTTTATGGAAAAACTGGATGTTACCTTACACATAATCAGATTATTTTTTAATTAAACCAATGAAGTTAAGAAAATTTTCTAATTTATATGATCACATTTACTGTAAAATAAAATTTTCTAGTTCATGTCATATTTCACCTTGACTTGATAATTTTCAAGGCATAAAATTTTAATAATTGGATGATTTTCTAATTAATGTGATTATAATTTTATATTACATACTCAACCAAAATAAACAATTAGATGTATTTTTTTTAATATTATTTTACAAAAAATCTATATGATCAATCAAATACTTAATAAAATCTAAGATAAATGGTCTTTCTTTCTTGCAACAATATTGAGTTTTGTTTAGTGAGTTGCTTATTCACAATAGATGAGTTAATAGCAGTAGAGTTGTGAGAATTAATTGTTTAATTTTTTGTTTTGTAATTTCTTTACTTGTACGCTATTTTATTACTTTATGTCTTCGTGTATACCATGTTCCAATTATATTGAGATAAATATAAAATATGAATCATATGGAATTATGAAAATTGCTTTACCCCCAAAAAAAAAGAGGACAGATAAAGTATCAATATTAATCCCTTGATAAGGTGAAAGCTTTTTTTTTTTAATTATGTTTTTATTCAACAATTAAAATATATCATATTGTTATGCATTAATCACAATCAGTGGAGCAATGCACTAAATTATTATATTGATTTTTAATTAGATACCATAGCTAAACATGTTTATTAAGTATTGACCACAAGCATGTACTATTTTGGCACAACATGTAACATTCAATTTTTTGTAAAATCACCGAAATAAGCCAATTTGAAAAGTAAGTCCCTTGAATTGAATGATTTAAGGCTAAATAAAATTAGAATAAAATTTTAAATAATAAAAAAATGAGAATTCAAGGTTTAAGATGCCCGAAAACCCAAGGTAGGGTAGTTCAAGAAAATCACTGAAAGTATAGTGGCATTTTTATAAATATGAGCACTTCTCGAAAAACTCATAGGAGAGCTTTTTAAACAGAAAATTTGAGTTTTTTGGAGTTCTCAGAGGCCCTAAAAATCATGAGAACCCCTAGGACAGTTAAAACCCCTTTAGTATATGTTTCTGAACGTCAGTTGACCTAAACTTTGATCTTTTCGTTCAGAAATATTTTAAATCCAATTTGAGTGACTCCAAAGCCATTTTATAAATTAAAAGATCTAAATTTTATAATGGAAAAGAAGGTTCTTGAAAAGGAGCTAAAATGAGCTTAAAATGAACTAGGCAAGAGAAGGGACACAAATGATATTTTTGAAGAACAAATTTAAAAATCCCTTTCTTATAAAATGGCATCCCCCTTTGCTTGTCCTTCTAATTGACTTTGTTCTACCTAAAATAAAGAGAAAGACCAAGGAGGAGGGCACATCTAGAGAGGAGAAGAGGAAGAGGAAAACTCAAGAAAAAAGCTAAGGAAAAACTTAGAATTTCAAGCTTCTTCCTTCCTTAATATTGTTCTCCTCCTTCCCACCTTTCTTTCCATGGCTTTTGTGAATGATATTGGTCTATTTTGAGCATGATTTAGAGGGAGAAGGTTAGAATTTGAAAGAGAAGCCTATACCAAGTGAAAGAGCCTTTGAAGAAGCTAAGGAATCAAGGTAAATACCTTTTTTTTATTGCTTTCTCCTTCTTGCTTCTTTTGTGCTTGGTTCGGCCACCTTGAGAGCTTGTAAGAGGGAGTGAATTCTGACCAAGCGCAAGCATGAAACCTATGATTTAGACTATAGAAAGCTAGGAAATCAAAGAAACTAAAAGGAAAACCATTATAATTCAAGATAGCAAAGTTAGGGATTCTTGAACACATGATAAAATTTGACTTTCTCTAAGAATATTCTAGTTTATGTGAGGGTTTAATTGAGTCCTTAAGACCCCAAGGAAGCCTCCTAAGTACCTCTTCTTTCAAGGAAACAAAGAAAAGTCCATGGGTCCAAAATAAGGTGTTTGTCTCGACCTAGAGGACTTGGAGGACCTAGGAAGTGTCTTAAATTTTTCTAAGCTTAGATTGGGACTATATATGATGAAAGAGCATGCAAGGAAGCCTTGAAAAAAATTTTAGAAGCCATAGATTAAGAGTTGGAGGTGTGGGCTCCATAATGTGGCATAAAGAAATAATTCCTAGCTAGGCTCCTTAAAATGAGTGTGTGATGGCTCCAAAGAGTCTAAATGAAGTCAAGAGTCATAGATTAAAGGAGGAAATGGGACTAAGATCAAGAGTTATTATGGTTGCTTCATTAAGTGCTTTATGGAACTATAATTGAACCATAAGACAAAGTAGGCTTCCTTAGAGTGTGTGTAGTGTTAGAGTTTGTTTCAAGAATGTAATTAGATCCCATTTCATGTGTCTAGGCCAAAAGAACTAACTTCCACCTCATTGCAAGTGTGTGGCCTTGAGAGGGGTAGAAGAATCAAAGGAAAGACTTGTGTTTTGTTTCAAAGGTAGCTCTCTACCCTTTCTCTCATGCATTCTTAGTTATTTTCTTATCTTTGGATGTGTTTATGCTATAAGAAATATAATATCTGGTTTTCGTTAAAACTTCATAAATCAGAAATGAGTCTGTATAAAGGTAAGCCTTCTAAAATGAATGAGTTAAGGCCTAATAAAATTTGAGTGATGTTTTAGACTCCTAAAAATGAGAATCGATGGCTTAAAGTGCTCAAAAAATAGGGCTAGAATAATAAATAAAAATGGAACGAAAATAAGCAATAACGTAATGGCATTTTAAATTTATGCAATTTTTTTGGAAAAATCACAAGAGAAATTTTTAAATGGAAAATATGAGTTGCTTGAGGTTCTCAAAGGCCTTAAAATCCCTAAAAACCCTTGGACTGGTTTAAACCCCCTCTGGTTTGTGTTTTGAACGTCAGTTGACCCAAACTTTGAGCTTTCTGTTTGAGAAGATTTTAAATCCAAATTGAATGATTCCAAAGCTATTTTATAAGTTAGAGGATCTAAATTTTGTAATGGAAAAGACAATTCTAAAAAAGGAGCTAAAATGAGCCTAAAATGAATTAGCCAAGAAACTAGGACATATACGAAATTTGTAATGAACAAATTAGGAACTTTGGTCTTATAAGAGGCATCCTATTTCTTCTCCCTTCTGACCAACTTAATGTTTTGTCCAAAATAGAGAGAGAGGCTAGGAGAAAGCAATGCATAAGGAGGCAGCTCAAGGGGGAAGAAAGAACAAAGAAAAAGGTATAGAAATTCAAGGCTTTTCATGGTTAATCCTTTAGGAACGTTGTTCTCCTCCCTTTACTCTTTCTTTCCATGGGTGTGGTGTGTGATATGGGGCTATTTTAGACTTGGTTCAGAGGGAGAAGAGTGAAATTTCAAAGGGAATCCTAAACCAAGTGAGAGAGCCTTTGAAGAAGCTAAGGAATCAAGGTATGTATCATAGTTTCACTTACTCTTCTTCCCTTATTCTCCATATGTGTTGTTTTGGCCTTGGAAAGAGCTTGTAGGAGGGAGGAATTTTTGACGAAAATCAAGCAAGAAACCTAGGTTTTAGACTATGTGAACCTAGGAAATGCAATGAAACTTGAAGAAAAACTAGAAAAATTCAAGATCGCAAAGTTAGGGATTCTTGAACATATTTTAAAATCTGGGTTTTCCTAAGAATATCCTAGCTTATATAAGAGTTTATTTGAGTTCTCAAGATCCCTAGGAAGCCTCTTAAGTGTCTCTTTTATCAAGGAAAATTGCAAACTCCATGGGTCCAAAATCTTAGCTATGTCTTAGCCAAACCAAGTGTAAGGGGCTAGAGAGTGTTTTAATTTTTTCTAAGCTTAGTTTGGAACTTTATATGATGGAAGAAGATGAGAGGAAGCCATGAAAAAAATTTAAAAGCCATAAATTGAGAGTTAGAGGTATAGGTTCCATAATGTGACTTAAAGAAGCAACATGTATCTAGGCTCTTGGGAATAAATTTGTGATGACTTTAAGAAGTCTAAATGGATTTAAGAGACCTAGATATAAGAAGAAAATGGAGCCAAGATCTTGAATTATAGTAGTTGTTTCATTAGGCCTTTTATGGGACTATTATATAATCATAGAACAAAGTGTGCTTCCTTAGTGTGTGTAATGCTATAACTTGTTTCAAGAATGTAACTGGATCTTAATTTTGTGTCTAGGCCAAAGGAATCAAACTCCATCCATTTACAAGGATGTGACCTTAAGAGGAGAAGAATAATCAAGTAAAAAACTTATGTTTTGCACTAAGGTAGCTCTCTACTTCTTCTTGTATGCATTCTTAGTTATATGAATGTCATTAGATGCTTGTATATGTATTTGTATCATGACACATGCCATTTGATGTTGTCTTGTTGCTATGGTACCATTATGTTTTCTTGATTTGCTTTTGGTAATGTGAATTGCTCTTATGGGTGAGGTTATGCCAAAAGTCATTTGAAATGGATGAGATGAATCCAAAAGTCACTAGGAATGGGTGAGATAAGGCCAAAAGTCTCAAAGATGAGTGAGGCTAAGTCAAAAGTCCCTAAACCAAGGATGAGGCTAATCCAAAAGTCCCAAAATTGGGTAAGACTAAACCTAAAGTCCCTATAGTTTGTTCTTAGCTTTGATATGTTTTTATGGTAAGGAAATTATGGATCTAATGATTCTTGTTTATGTTGGATGCATACTTGAGTTTCTTGACATGATTATATGCCTTGGTTGCTTACTTGAAAGGGTGTTTGAGCTATTGAGATTCTTTGAATCTCACCTTTTCCCTCTCCCATCTTACCATGTCTAAGTGGAGTTCAAGGAGACAAAAATAGAAGCCAATGAGCATGATTGGTCATACTTTGACATTAATGTAGCTTTTAGTGTAATTAAATGTCAAAGGTTGTATGTATAAACTATTTTTGAGATGTAAGCCCTTCGTCAAATGTAAAAGTATGTAAATATAGTGTGTGAACCAAAGGTGAAGCCAAATGAATGAGAAAATGTGTTTTGACCACTTGGGAGCCTACTCTTGAATGTATATTTATGTATGTGAAAGGGAGATTTTGAGATGTGTGATGTTTTGGACCACTTGGAAAGCTTATACATGATGTTTTTATGTTTTAAAACGTGCTCAAGTTGTTGTGGAATGGTTAGGAAGCCAAATATAACTAATTTAATCCTTGCATGGTATCAAAATGACCATATTTTTGAGCTATATCAAAATTTGACCAAATGAGCTAGTCTTGGCATGAAATTTGGCATGCATATAGGCCATATGTAGAGATTTTGAGTTAAAGAACACCTAATTTGGAGCTCTAGAGAATTTTTCTATGATTTTTCAGAGTTGGAAAAATTTGACAGAATTGGCAAATGTACTGTTTATATAGTCAGTTCCTTTAGCTATGTCATCTGTAGGTCAAATGGTGTCTAATGGTTATAAAATTTTACAAGCATAAACTAGACATGATACTCTTTCCATGGCAACTGAGATCATCCTAATTAGAGTTATGTAGAGAGAGAACCAAATTTTTAAAATTTTATATAAGTATTAGGGACGCATTAGGACCTCTGGTACTGTTCCATTAATTTTTATGAGCTAAACACTTCTATTTTGGTCTAGAATTTTTTTTAGCCTCTACTTAACATCTATAGCTTTCTAGAAAGCCATTATATGCTTGATTTTAATTTTTCTAGAATTAAGTTATGAATTTTCAAACTTCATATCAATAATCTAGAATCTAGACCTGAGAGCATCTTTGTATTTTTCTGATGTGTGGGTTATAATTCAAGAAGCATGTGCTATTTCTTGATTTTTATGACTTGTATGGATGGATTATAAGTAAAGAATGATATGTATGGGTTTGTATGGTCCACATCGCATAAAACGAAAATTTCGGGCCTTACATAATGCAAATTTATTCATTAAATTTATTATTTTTCCATGTGAGGGCGTGAAATCAAGCATAAATAATGGTTTAAGGGGGCTAATAAGTTATGGCAATACAAGAAATGTGTATAGCTATTTCTACATGCCATGGTACAATTATGTGCATGAAATGTGTTTTATGAATGTGTTATGGCTTGAATGAGTTTGGTGAAGCTAAAAGTTCCTTAGCAAAGGTGATGATAAGCCAAAAATCTCTAGGATTAGGTGAGACAAAGCCAAAAGTCTCAAAAAGAGTGATACTTAGTAAAAAGTCTCTTGAAAATGGATAAGATGTAATATTCAGCTCTTCAAAAATAAGAGAAAACGTGAAAAACGTAATGTACGGTTTCTCTGTCAATGTATAAAATTCATAGGATGCAAAAGGAAATCTCCTAGAGAGGATGATTTAAGGTCAAATAAGATTAGAATAAAATTTCAAATAATAAAATGTGAGGATTCAAGGTCTAAGATTCCCTAAAACCAGAGCCAAAATAGTTTAAAAATTTTGTCAAAAGTCTAGTGGTATTTTCATAAATATGAGTACTTTTTGGAAAACTCACAAAAAGGCTTTTTAAATAAAAATTTTGAGTCCTCCAAGGTTCTTAGAGGCCCTGAAAACCATGGGAAGCACTGAGATAGTTAAAACACCTCTGGTGTATGGTTTTGAATATCGATTGACCTGAACTTTAACCAGTTCGTTCAGGAAAGTTTTAAATCAAAATTGAGTACTTCCAAAGCCATTTTATAAAATTGAGGACCTAAATTTTATGATAAAAAATATGATTATAAAAAAGGAGCTAAAACAAAGCTAAAACGAAAATGTCAAGTACACAGGACATAAACGAAATTTTTCAAAACAAATGCTTCTTGAAACCTCCTTATATTAGGTGTCCAAAATTCTGGTCTCTTCTTAACCGGCTTAAGCTCATCTAAAACAGAGAAAGGAGCTACCAAGAGAGATGCACAAGTAGGTCAAGAGAAAAGGTAGAAAGAAGCTAAGAAAGGTAAGAAAATTTAAGGAATTTCATGGTTTTCTCTTCTTTAAAGTTGTTCCTCTCTTCTTGCTTTATCTTTTCATGGTTTGGTGGATGAAATGGTTCTGTTTTGGCCTTGAACTAGAAGAGAAAAGTTAAAATTTCAAGGAGAAAAATAAAGCAAAGGAATAACCACTTAGAAAGAGCTTGAAACTAAGGTAAAAACTCCTTGCATCTTGCTTCTTCCTTCTTCTTTCTTAGTGTGGTGTTTCGGCCAAGAATAGAACCATGAGAGGGGGGAAGTTTCTGATTTAGAGCAAGCATGAAACCATTGATTTAGGCTATGAGAACTTGGAATATGCAAAGAAATTAGAAGGAAAACTAATGAAAATTAAGATAGGAAAGTGTGAAGCTCTTGAACATAATGCAAAAACTAACTTGATTATTGAATTTCCTTGCATATGTGAATGTTTATTTGCGTTCCTAAGACCTCTAGGAAGCCTCCCAAGTGTGTCTCCCATCAAGGAAAAATCAAAAAGTCCATGGGCTCTTCCTCCCTCCATAGTTTTGGCCAAGGCAGAAGCAATAGGTTAGAGAGTGTTTTAATTTGTTCTAGCCTTAGTTTGAGACTTCATATGATGGAAGAAGGTGGGAGGAGTCCTTGGGAAAAATTTAGAAGTCATAGATTGAGAGATGAGGCAATGGCTTTCATAATGTAGTATTATGAAGCAACATGTATCTAGGTTTTTGAAAGTGTGGATGTGATAGCTCCAAGGACCTTAAATGAAGACAAGAGGCTTGAATATGGGAAAAGAATAGAGCCAAGAACTTGAATTATGGTAGTTGCTTCATTAGACCATTAATGGAACCATTATATAACTAGTGAATAAAGTGTGCTCCTTAAATAAGTGTTTAAGATCTTGGCTTGCTTCAAGAGTATAATTGAGTGTTGTTTATTGTGGTTAGGCCAAGGAAATCAAATCTTATCTCATTGTGCTTGTGAGGCTGAGAAGGAGAGGAATAATCCAAACTAAAGCTTGAATAAACATCAAGGTAGCTCTCCACCTTATACTTGTTTGCATTCTTAGTTATATATGTGTCATTGTGTGCTTGTGTGTGCATTTGTATCTTGAAACATGTCACTTGATGTTATGTTGTTGCATTGGTACCAATATGCCTTCTTGAATGTTATTGGTTTGTGACCATTAGTCATAAGGGTGAGGTGATGCCAAAAGTCCCTTTATAGGTGAGGAGATGCCAAAAGTCTTTAGCTATGGGTGAGACAAGGTTAAAAGCCTCATGGATAGGTGAGGCAAAGTCAAAAGTTCCTAGGTCAAGAGAGTGAGGTAAATCCAAAATTCCTAAAAATGGGGTGAGGCTAAACCAAAAGTCCCTAAAGCTCATTCTTGTGTTTGATGTGACTTTGTGGCATGGAAATATGGATTTGAATAATTCATGGATTGGTTAGTTTGCATACTTGTACCCTTTGACATATTATGTACCTTGAATGTGTACTTGAATGGGTATATGAGCTATTAAGATTCTATAAATTTCACCCCCTTCCTTCTCTTATCTCATATGGTTTAGGTGGAGTTCAAGAATCAAAGAATGGAGGGCAAGGAGCCTAAATGGCTATGTTGTGACAAATATATAATTTGTATAGCTCTTGAATGTAAGGAAATTTCAAAGTGTTTATGTACATATTATTTTTGAGTTGTAAACATTTAAGAAAATGTAAAAGCATGTATGGATGATGTATGAACCAAATTTAATAGCAAAGTAATGGCAGAATGTGATTTGGGTACTTAAGAGCTTATATTTGCTTATGTATTCTTACATGTGGAATAGCCAAATTGAGATGCATGATGATTTGGACCACTTGGGTAGTTCATATATGATGTAATTATGCTTTCAAACTTGCCTAAGAGGTGCTAGAACATAGAGAAGACCATTTAGACCAAATTGAACCCTTAAATGATACTAAAGTGACCATAATTGTGAGCTATGAAAAATCTATCCAAATGAGCTCTTCTTAGTTTGAAATTTTGCATGAATATAGGTCTTGGTTAAAGCTTTTTGGGAAGCTAAAATTCATATTTTGTAGTTCTATAGAATTTTTGGTGAATTTTCAAAGTTGGCTAAAATTTCACAATTTGATAGTGGCACTGTTCATATGGTTTGAAACTTTGCCTCTATATTTATAGATTAAATGATGTCCAATGGTTATAAATTTTTTTACAAGAAAAAACTAGACATTCACAGTGAACCATACCAATTAGAATCACCTTAATTGGAGGTCCATAGAGGGAGTTATGGATTTTTGAAGTTTTAGGTCAGCATCAGGGGTGCAATTAGACCTTAGTCACTATTCCATCAATTTTTAGGGCCTGATAGATTTTGAATTAGTCTAGAATTATTTTTTTCCTCTAGTTAACATCTGTAGTTTTCTAAATTGGTGTAGTTTGCCAATATTGGATTTTTGTGGAATTAGTTATGAATTCTTTAAATTTATATTAGTAAGCTATATTAGAAATGCTAGGTAGTCCAACCTCTATCCCTTTCTTGTTGTCAAACGCAGTCCAAATGATGTTTTCATAGCTTGGAATTATTTTTAGTATAAATTTAACATCCAGAGTTCCAGAAAGCTATGGGTTTCTTGATTTTAATTTTTCTAAATTTAGTTATGATTTTTCAAAGTTGGTATCAGTAAATTAGAATTCTGACCGAGGCTAAAATGTGGAATTTTTGGGTTTTGGCTTCTAATATGTGGTTTATGGAATGTTTTGGAATCTTTGTGACTTTTTTAAATGGAAAATAAATAGAAAATATTATTGGCAAGTTCATAGGATTCACGAATCAAAATTTAAATTTTAAACCCTGACATAACGCAAGGAAATTACATTATTTTATTCCCTTTTCTTGGTTTTTCTTTGTTTGCACATGAAAGTCACCTTGAATATGGGAATATAGAGCCTTATAAATTATGGTGTGACATGAGGCAAGTCTAAAAGTCTTAAGAAAAGGGGGTGAGACTAAACCAATACTCTTGAAAGCCAATATATGATATGCATGAGCTTCTTACACATGGAAATAAATTTATGTATAGTTACTAGTAACTTAATGTTCATATATGCATTCTTGGACTTGAAAATATGGCTATTATGTATGATTGAAAGAGTTAAAAGCTATTGAAATTCCTAGAATCTTACTTTTCCCTCTCCAATGTCTAACTATGTCTAGGTGGGCCAAGTGAGCCAAAAAATAGAAGCCACCACTTTTAAAGACAAAGATTTTGCCAAAGGATATACCACATAGTCATTTTGTAACTTGTAAGCCTATTGATGTCAAATGATGTAATCATATGTTGTAAATGATATGTAGACACTTGAGTATATGTAAATGTATGAATATATGATGTATGTATTGATTTTGACACCATATGATTGAGTATGTGCATTCTTGCCATCCATAGGCTTAGTATGGGTTATGGAAGTTGGTATATATGAACAAGTAGCATAATGGAAATGAGCTCCATGATGTTTTGAACCAAATAACATGTATCCCTAGGCTGTGTATGTGATTTTGGACGTGCCCAAGTGGTCTTGAATAATGAAAAAAGCAATTTGACACCATTTTGAACCATTTCAAGCATCAAATTTGACCTTTTTGTGAGATGAATCAAAATCTGACTAAATGAGTGATTTTTTCCATGAAATTTGGCCAACAAGTAGGTCTCATCTATAAATTTTCACAGAGTTAAGAGCACCTAATTTGGAGCTCTATAGAATTTATTATGATTTTTCAAAGTTGAGAAAAAAAATACAAAATGGTTGGGTGCACTGCTCATTTAGTTAGTTCCTTTCCCTATGTCATCTATAAGTCAAATAGTGTCTAATGGCTATGAAATTTCATAGGCATAAACTAGACATTTAAGCTTTCTATAGCACTTGAGAGCACCCCATTTGGAGCTCTGTAGAGGAAGAACCAAATTTTTGAAGTTTCATGATAATATTAGGGATGCAGTAGGACCTCTAGTATTGTTTTATCAATTTTCATAAGCTAAACGCATCTGCTTTGGTCTATATTTATTTTTAACCTCTAGTTAACATTTATAGTTTTCCATAATGGTATGGTTTGTTGGATTTTGATTTTTCTAGAATTAGTTATGAATTTTTAAAGTTTATATCAGTAACCTACGATAGCAAACTTAGGCAACTAGACCTTTGGTTCTATTCTGTTGTTAATTGTGGTCCAATTGATGTTTTCATGGCCTAGAATGATTTTTAACTTGTAGCGACATTTAAGATTTTCCAAAAAGCTATCATTACTTGATTTCAATTTTTCTAGAATTAATTATAATTTTCCAAAGTTGATGATAGAAAGCTGTATTAGTAAATCAGAGGACAAAGCATTTATTTTGTGTATGATGGTTCTAAACTCGGGAAGAATGGAATGTTTTGTGATGGTTCTGACTTGTATGAATTTATTTGGAGTAGAGAATGATATGAATAAATTTATATGATCCATGAGGCATAAAATGGACAATCGGGATCTTACGTAACTGACCACGAAAAATTATATGGGCTTCCGCAAGTGCACGGGTCGTCAAGTAGTTCAATGATAAGTAAAAGTATCGTTCCCACGAGGAATGACTTAAATGCAATTAGGCAATGCACAACCCCCTTTCATCCATGTTAAGCTACCAATAAAACAATTCATGATTTAAAACTAATTTTCAACCAAAACAAATTAAAGAAAACTTAGTTGGCAAGGAAAATTTAGACAAAAAATCCAAGGTTTTGAAGTTACCTAGAGTCACTATTCCCTTGATGCTTACTAGAACTTAATTACTTGTTCAATTGCAATTAATTATCACCTTGTGGGTTAAGAGATTCATAAGCTATAACCGTCCGTCGATGTAATTATAGCCCTACTCTTTCCTAAAGTCTAAGTGTCCTTAGAATTAGGTTAGAGTGCATTACTAACCATAACCCTCTACAAACCAATTAAGGCAATTAGGTATATTTCTATCCCAATTACGAATTAGAATAATCTAACTTAATCTATCCAACTCTTAGGTCCAATTAGAATTCCTTTTTCAAGGTAATTTCCAATTACCCAAATCAATTCCAAGAGGTGGCCAAACCCTAAGAAAGCATTAAGCAAAAGAAAGATACACAAGGCTCAAATCATTACAATCAACAAGAAAAATAAAGATTTAGTTCACATCAAGTTCATAGTACTCTAGGTAAAGGGAAGTTTAGGTACACATAGCTAAATCTACAGCAAATCCCAATCAAATACATGGAGAAGATGAAGAGAAATAGAAAAAGCAAACAAAGGGATGAAATAAATGCAGAAAGTGGAGCTTCCCCTTTATTCTTCCTCTTCCTTCACTCCTCCAAGCTTGAAAAACCTCCAAAGACCACCCAAAAATGCCTCTTGGACTTTTAGAACCCCCCTCTGCCGCAGAATGAATGAAAACCTAGCTGCAATTCGTGTTTTGTATCCTCATTAATCAAAACGCAGAGTTTTGACGCCGGGTTTAGCGGCCGCTTCTTCAGATAAAGCGACCACTTCTTTTCCTGGAGCTTACCGAATTTAGCGGCCACTTCTTCAGATAAAGCGACCGCTTCTTTGCCTGGAGCTTATCATTGAGTAAAATTCTGAAACAAGAAATATTTTCTATTAAGGCAACATCTACTCAATCATAATTATTCACAATTAACTTCATTTCTCTCTTTCACTTTTGATTTGAAAAATTATTTACAAATAATGAATAATTCCCATTAAAACTCTAATAGATGACTCCCAAATTAAATCCAATTAACTATAATTAATACTAAATATTGGGAGTCATCACTCCCCCACACTTAGATAATTGCTTGTCCTCAAGCAAAATTCACTTATCCATACTTTCAAAACAAACAATAAAATAACACAGTATTTTAGACATTTAATTCTAGCTTAAAAATTTCCTCATACTTGAATCCTGCAACCTTGTGTAACTAAGAAGCTAAACAAGCGTGACTTAACTTCACAATTTACACATTTCCAATACAATTTGCACGGCCAACCCACACACTCATAAGATGAGAATTGAAATTCTAATATAAAAGAGATCATCCCTTTCTTTTATTTCTTTTTACAAGTATCATTTTGTTCTTTTTCTTTCTCTTTTTTTTTTTTAAGAGATTTTCTTCCCTTCCTTGTCTCCTAAATCCTTTTTACGCGAATGACAACATTTGCAATGAAGTCACCCGGTTACTCAGACTAAGGTGACACAGTTAGGGTGCTTTGCATACTCATAGGCTCCACTACTGTTTTACGCGAAAGCTAACATTGGTGATGAAAGCCCCCGGTTACTAGGTAGCTTCCACTAGAGGAGAAGAATCTCTATTATTATATATCTATAATTTTTTTTTTTACATAGATTTTCACAAGGGAATATTGCTCTTCTCACTAGCAACCCCAATCCCATTATACAAATTCATGAGCAAGATCGCAATCAAATTATATTAGCACTTAACCTAGCTCCTACAATTAAATCACGCAAGTTTTAACTACTTGCCACAAGAATTGCCATAAACAAATAAGAGGGAAATTAAACTCAATTAAATCCTCAAACACTGTAGCCATTCTATTGTTTTCTCATCAATTTTCATTCTAGACACCAAAAATCAACTTTAATAAACACCTTTCCCCCACACTTAAATCACACATTGTCCTCAATGTGAATAAACATAACAAGAAGCAAATGAGGTAGAAGAGATGAGATACTGAGACTTCCCTGAAAGTGTGGAGAAGAACGAAAAGAGAGAAGGAGAGAGGTATATAGGCATCAGAACCTGACATCTGTAGACAGAGAATAAGAGGCAGAAGTATCACTCAAAGATGCAAAAACTAAAATGCAAAATAGAGGCATTACATATGAAGCAACAAACTAGAAACAACTCATCATGAATGTGAGACAGAGCATGTGGCACAAATGGGAAAGAAAAACTGGAAACCAAACCCACTTCATTCAAGGCTTTCCCAAAATCTAACCAGAATTGTCAGATCAAGTAAACCAAACAAAAGAACAAAAGAAAGGTGTAAGCTTTACCAAATGAATACCAAAACCAACAGGCAAATCTTCACAGTAATCATTCAACAAACTTTGCAATCAACTAATAGATATGACAGCACTTAAATCCAAAGTTGAGCTAGCCAATGAACAAACCAGGTAAATTATGTTGCATTATTTTTCATGTAGACTCAATTAAGCTGTACAGAGTAACAATTTACAATTAAATAGCATGGCTTCAATGATATTCTGAGCACCTAAATTAATCCTCAAGCCAGCCCAAAATGCTCGGAATGAAACATCTAAATCAGCTACAACCAACAGAGTATACCAAATAACCAAAAGCTACACTGAACAGAGCATCATGGAACTTACCAGATGAAGAAATTCTCAAGTTGAATCTTACCAGAGGAAGCAACAAGGAATGGCAATGGGAAAGAATAACAATATGGGGGGAAAGTGGCGAGGATAATGCAACTGGAAGAAGAAAGCGAGACAGTTCGAAATAGAGAAAATTGGGAATGGCGAGTTGCTGGAATGCAAAGCTGGAATGGCGAGCTGCTGGAATAGAAAGCTGGAATGCAGCGAGTTGGAGCTGGCAACTAGGAAAGCTACTCGATGGAAATGGCAAGCTACAGGGGAATGCAGAGAAGCGACGAGAATGGAGACTGAGCAGCGAGCTGGAGAGACAGCGAGGAAAAGACAGCAACTAAAATGGCGAGTAAGCGAGCTGGCAATGACTGAAGCAAACTGGTGAACAGGGAGCTGGAAATGGCGAGCTGCTGGAATGCAGTGAGAAGAAAACAAGATGGCAAGCTGGAGAAGCAGCGAGGAAAGGGCGAGAAAGCGAGCTGGTGAACTATGGGCTGGAATGGAGAACTCGATGGAGATGGAAGGCAGCTCGACGGAGATGGCAAGCTGGAGAAGCAGCGACGCAGACGGCGAGCTGGAGAAGGAGAGCTGGATGCGACGGGAATGGCGAAGGAGAAGGTGAGGAAGGCTGCGACTGAATGGCCAGGGGAAAGCTGCAAGAATGGAGTTGAGAGCAACGTGGCAACTGATGGAACAAAGACGGAAAAAAAATTTACAGGCAACTAATTTTTTTTTTTTGAAATATACTATTATAATAATATAATATAATATATATAATTATATTATTTTTATTATTATTATTTTCTTTTTTTTTTATTTTTTAAAATTATATTATATTCAATGATAAAAAGAATTATTATATATATATAACTTTGCTTTGATTTTTAAATTATTTATTTTAAATTATTTTCTGTTTGTTTTTATTATATATATATATGTATATATATATATATATATATTTTTTTTTTTGCAAAGATGACACAAGAGAAGATGCGGCCACATGCTCAAAACAAGCTATCGCATCATGCTATTCTGGAAAATGTATGGGAGGATGCTGCAGCATTTTTAGCGACCGCTAAAACTGAGTAAGCGATAGCTAACCCACTAAACTAAAAAAAATGCTGTCACTTTCCCAAGATAATGCTACCGCATTAAGCACTTCTGGAAAATATAGGGGAAATTGACTGCAGAGATTAGCGATCGCTAAAATCAGAGATGCTATCGCTAAACAAGACAGAACCAAAAATCAGCAAGGATTCGAATTTTTCTTTCAAATTCCAAAAAATTTAACAAGTCATAACCAAACCTTACTCAAATCACTCCCCTTAAGTAACCCAACATTTTTCTTAATAACCCATGACAAAACAATTCATCACCAACAACTTCAAACTTCTATATCATCATTAAAGATTTAAATGGGTTAAGAAATACTCCCTCTTTTTATGAGATTGTTGCCCCTTGAATCAATCCATCCTCATGCTTCTCAACCAAAAGATTCTTTGGGAAGAAGATTTGCTCCATCTACAAAATAAAAACAAGCAATTAAATCTACAACAAACTAGCAAATGAACGAAGAAATGAATAAAGAAAAAGACACTTTGGGTTGCCTCCTAAGAGCGCTAAGTTTAAAGTCTTTCAGCCGGACTATCTTGGCACTTCTATGAGAAGTCTTGGAGCTGCACATTGGCCTTCATCCTATCCACCGGTCCACCAAGGTAATGCTTTAAGCGTTGGCCATTTACCTTAAAAGTTTCTCCACTTTTCTCATCTTGAATTTCAATAGCACCACAGGTAGTGGTAGACACAACCTTAAAAGGACCGGACCACCTTGACTTAAGTTTTCCTGGAAACAACCTCAAACGAGAGTTATACAATAACACTAAATCACCAGGTATCAAATCCCTTTTTAAAATCTTTCTATCATGCAAACTTTTTGTCTTTTCCTTATATAATCTAGAACTCTCATAAGCTTGCAACCTGAATTCATGAAGTTCATTAAGGTCCAACAACCTCTTCTCACTAGCCTCTTTATAATCCAAATTCAACTTCTTTATAGCCCAAAAAGCTTTATACTCAAGTTCCAAAGGCAAATGACAAGCTTTACCAAATACTAATTGATATGGAGACATACCAATTGGTGTTTTGTAAGCTGTCCTATATGCCCATAAAGCTTCATCTAACTTATCAGACCAATCTTTCCTGTTAACACTCACTGTTTTTTCTAAAATTCTTTTGATCTCCCTATTAGATACTTCACAGAGGCCATTGGTTTGAGGATGGTAAGCTAAAGCCATTTTGTGGTGAACTCCATATTTTTCCATCAAAGACTTAAACAAACGGTTATTAAAATGAGTTCCACCATCACTAATGATAGCTCTAGGAGTGCCAAAACGAGAAAAAATGTTTTTCTTTATAAATCGCACCACTGTTTGAGCATCATTATGTTGGCAAGCTACCGCCTCAACCCACTTACTCACATATTCAACTGCCACTAAGATATATTGCTGGCCTCTAGAAGAAACAAAGGGACCCATAAAATCAATTCCCCACAAATCAAACAACTCAACTTCAAAGATTCCGGTTTGAGGAAGTTCATGTCTTTTAGAAATATTACCGGATCTTTGACAAGCATCACAGTGAGAAACAAACAAATGAGAATCCTTAAACAATGTAGGCCAATAAAAACCAGATTGCAGTACTTTAAAAGCAGTTTTCTGACTACTAAAATGTCCCCCAAATGGTGATGCATGGCATGCAATCAAAATATCATGCTGTTCAATCTCAGGAACACATTTCCTAAGAACTCCATCTACACATCTTTTGAACAAATAAGGCTCATCCCAGATGTAAAACTTGACCTCATTCAAGAATTTCTTCTTTTGATAATAGTTTAATTCAGGAGGTAAAACTTCACAGACAATATAATTTACTAAATCAGCATACCAAGGTACATTTAGCAAATTAGCAGCCATAATGCATTCATAAGGAAAAACATCATCCACAAGCCTATTATCACTAACATGCTCAGGATCCAACCTAGACAGATGATCAGCCACTAGGTTTTCACTTCCTTTCCTATCCACTATATGCAAGTCAAACTCTTGAAGTAGTAAAACCCACCTAATCAATCTAGGTTTGGACTCTTTCTTTCTCAACAAATATTTAATAGCAGCATGATCAGTGTGTACTACAACTTTGACTCCTAACAGATAAACTCTAAACTTCTCAAAAGCAAAAACAATAGCTAACATTTCTTTCTCAGTGGTAGAATAATTTACCTGAGCATCTACTAATGTCCTGCTGGCATAGTAGATAGGATGAAAAACCCGATCTCGCCTTTGTCCAAGAACAGCTCCTACTGCATAGTCACTTGCATCACACATAATCTCAAAAGGCAATGACCAATCCGGAGCAACTATTACTGGTGCAGTCACTAGCTTCTGTTTCAGCTCTTTAAAACTTTTCAAGCAATCATCATCAAAAAGGAACTTAGTATCCTTTTCTAATAGCTTGCACAAGGGCTTTGAGATTTTTGAAAAATCTTTGATGAATCTTCTATAGAACCCCACATGCCCAAGAAAACTTCGGACTCCTTTGACACTGGTAGGAGGAGGCAACTTCTCAATTAATGATGTCTTGGCCCGATCTACTTCCAAACCCTCCTTAGATACCTTGTGTCCTAGTACTATTCCTTCTTTCACCATGAAATGGCATTTTTTCCAATTCAAAACTAAATCAGTCTCCTCACACCTTTTAAGCACTTTAGAGAGATTCTTCAAACAAACTTCAAATGAATCCCCAAAGACAGAGAAATCATCCATAAAAATCTCTATGATATCTTCGATGAAGTCAGAAAAGATTGATGTCATGCACCTTTGAAAGGTTGCTGGTGCGTTACACAACCCAAATGGCATTCTTCTGAAAGCGAAAGTGCCATAAGGACAGGTAAAGGTTGTTTTCTCTTGGTCTTCAGGTGCTATAGAAATTTGGTTGTACCCTGAATAACCATCCAGAAAACAAAAATATTCCTTCCCTGCTAGCCTATCAAGCATTTGGTCAATGAAGGGGAGAGGAAAATGATCTTTTCTAGTGGCTGTGTTTAGTTTCCGGTAGTCCATGCACACTCGCCATCCAGTGACAGTTCTTGTGGAGATCAATTCTTCTTTTTCATTCGCCACAACTGTCATTCCCCCTTTCTTAGGGACACATTGTACTGGACTGACCCATGCACTATCTGAAATTGGATAAATGATTCCGGCATCCAGCCACTTGATGATTTCTTTCTTAACAACTTCCTTCATCATCGGGTTAAGCCTCATCTGATTCTCTATAGATGGCTTATGACCTTCCTCTAATAGAATTTTATGCATCACAATTGAAGGGCTTATCCCTTTGATATCTGCAATTGTCCAACCTAAAGCCTTTTTATGACTCTTTAACACTTCAATTAGTCTTTGTTCTTGGTAAGAGTCTAATGATGTAGAAATGATGACAGGAAGTGTCTCTGAATCCCCTAAATACGCATATTTCAGATGCTTAGGGAGAGGTTTTAACTCCAAAATTGGAGGTTGCACAATTGAAGGCTTAAGAGATGGTACTGAACGGGAAGCCAAATCTAAAGATTCCATTTGCCAATACTTTTTAACCCGAGAGGTTGACAAATTAAGCACTTGGGCTACCTCATGACTAGCTTTAGCTTCCTCATGCTTCACTCCCATTAATAATACTTCAATAGGCTCTTGGGCTATCATTGTATTAAATTGTTCTTGAGCTAAATCATCAATCATTGAAACTCTGAGGCAATTTTCAACATCTCTAGGATATTTCAGTGCTTTGTCCATGTTAAACACCACCTGCTCATCCCCCAATCTCATCACTATTTGCCCTTTCTCTACATCAATAAGAGTTCTAGCTGTAGCTAAGAATGGACGACCAACAATTAATGGATTATCTTTATCTTCTTCACAATCTACAACAATGAAATCAGCTGGATATATGAACTCACCCACCTTCACTAAAACATCTTCAATTATACCCCTTGGATATGCTAAGCTCCGATCCACTAATTGCAAAGTTACTGTAGTGGGTCTTGCCTCACCAAGTTGCAATTTCTCAAAGACAGATAACGGCATGAGATTGACACTGGCTCCGAGATCACACAAAGCTTTACCTTGAAAGTGAGTACCTATTTTACAAGGCACAGAGAAGCTACCCGGATCTTTACACTTCATTGGAATCCGTGGGTTGATTATTTTGCTGCACTCTTCAGTAAGTGCTACAGTTTCAAATTCACCAAATCTTCGCTTCTTGCTCAGCATCTCTTTTAAAAACTTGACATACTTCGGCATGTACTCCAAAGCTTCTGAAAATGGAATATTTATATGAAGTTGCTTGAACACTTCCAAAAATTTTTGATATTGCTTATCTTCCACCTTCTTTTGAAATCTTTGAGGAAATGGTAATGGAGGTATTGTCTTTGGTAATGTTTGCAGTTTCTCTCCTTGTTTCTCACCCTTATCCACATCCACATGTTTTTTTACTTCTTCACTACTCACTTTTCTCTTCTTTTCAACTGATGCATCCACATGTTCTCCTCCTATTCTTTTATCATCACTCTTCTCCTCTATAGCAATTTCACCTTTATCATCCTCTTCAAGAGCATTTGATGTAGGTGTGTGGCTAACCACCCTTGGTGCTTGAAATTCTGGCAACACTTTTCCACTTCGAAGAGTTATAGCCTTACACTCTTCCTTGCCTTCTCTTTTAGGATTAGGCACTGTATCACTTGGCAATCCCCCTTGTCTTAATGAATTCATTGCAGAAGCTAATTGACCCATTTGCAACTCTAAATTTCTCAAGGAGGTGTCAACTCTAGCATTCACTTGAGCTTGTTCTTCATTTTTCTTACTTTGGATGTTAATGAATTTAGCCAAGGCATCTTCCAAATTCATCTTAGGTTCTTGAATAGGTGCATTTTGCCTCACAGGTTGAGCAAAACCCGGTGGTTGAGTAGGCTTAACACCTGAAGAAGATGCTGGATGATTCAGTGCTGGGCCATGCTTCCAAGAGAAGTTTGGATGATTACGCCACCCAGGATTGTAATTATTAGAGTAGGGATTCTGATTTTTTAGAAAGTTCCCCACATAGTGAACTGATTCTGAAGATGTTAAGGGACAATAATCCACTGAGTGTAGATCCCCACAGTTTTCACAAGTAATTAGGGCCACTTGAGTAGAACACACATTCATATGCTGACTTCGCTGCACTTGAGATTCTAGCATATCAAATCTCTTGTTCAGAGCAGAGAGAATAGTCGTAAGTGGAATAGAAGAGTCTTCTTGTGTATTGGCAACATTCACACTCACCCTTCTGTCACCTCCTCTTTGCACATAGCTTTCAGATAATGTGTCCAATGCCTGAACAACATCATCTACAGGCATTTCATCCCAACGCCCATTTAAAATAGCGTCCAACATTGTATCAGTTTGTGGAGTTAGACGCGTGCAGAAATTCTGAACAATAGCACAGTTGTCCATCCCATGGCTTGGGCATTGGCGAAGCAAATGCTTGTACCTCTGCCATGCAGCATATAAGTGTTCATCTGAAGCTTGCTTGAAGTTGATAAGCTCACGACGGGCATCCGCTATTCTGTTGTTCTGAATGAAGCGAGCTCTGAACCTTGCCTCTAGCTTATCCTAAGTATCAATTGAACCCTCTGGTAGAGTCAGTAACCACTCCTTAGCCTTTCCTTGTAGAGAAAGTGGGAGTAGTCGAAATCTCAGAACATCCCTTGGTACCCCATTCTGCTTAAATGAATCGCACACTCCCAAAAATGATAGAATATGACGGTTGGGATCTTCATTAGACCTCTCTCCAGTGAATTGGCCATTGAGCTGCAACATCGAAATCATCACGGGCTTTAACTCAAAGTTAGCAGCTTGAAAGTCTGGCACTACTATGCTAGATAGAGTGCCCTTCATAGTACGGCCCACAAAGTCTTTTATAGACTGATTTTGATTCCCTTCTTGAGCCATTTCTTCACTTAATGAATTTTGAACTTTAGAAGGAGTTTCTTCAAGGTTCAAGTTCACCACAAGATCACAAATTTTCTTTGTTGTGCACTTCTTCTTTGTAAGGGATCGCTTCGGCATATACCGTGGTACCTATAAAGAACAAAATTCACCCAACTGTATCACTTTAAACAAAAAGCAAAAGCAAATGACAGAATAAACAAAAAGTAAAAATTTTAACTAATTAACTAACTAATGCTTAATCAAGGACTACTAAAGATTACACACTTCTAATTGAACATTTAAGCCATTCCCCGGCAACGGCGCCAGAAAACTTGACCACGAAAAATTATATGGGCTTCCGCAAGTGCACGGGTCGTCAAGTAGTTCAATGATAAGTAAAAGTATCGTTCCCACGAGGAATGACTTAAATGCAATTAGGCAATGCACAACCCCCTTTCATCCATGTTAAGCTACCAATAAAACAATTCATGATTTAAAACTAATTTTCAACCAAAACAAATTAAAGAAAACTTAGTTGGCAAGGAAAATTTAGACAAAAAATCCAAGGTTTTGAAGTTACCTAGAGTCATTATTCCCTTGATGCTTACTAGAACTTAATTACTTGTTCAATTGCAATTAATTATCACCTTGTGGGTTAAGAGATTCATAAGCTATAACCGCCCGTCGATGTAATTATAGCCCTACTCTTTCCTAAAGTCTAAGTGTCCTTAGAATTAGGTTAGAGTGCATTACTAACCATAACCCTCTACAAACCAATTAAGGCAATTAGGTATATTTCTATCCCAATTACGAATTAGAATAATCTAACTTAATCTATCCAACTCTTAGGTCCAATTAGAATTCCTTTTTCAAGGTAATTTCCAATTACCCAAATCAATTCCAAGAGGTGGCCAATCCCTAAGAAAGCATTAAGCAAAAGAAAGATACACAAGGCTCAAATCATTACAATCAACAAGAAAAATAAAGATTTAGTTCACATCAAGTTCATAGTACTCTAGGTAAAGGGAAGTTTAGGTACACATAGCTAAATCTACAGCAAATCCCAATCAAATACATGGAGAAGATGAAGAGAAATAGAAAAAGCAAACAAAGGGATGAAATAAATGCAGAAAGTGGAGCTTCCCCTTTATTCTTCCTCTTCCTTCACTCCTCCAAGCTTGAAAAACCTCCAAAGACCACCCAAAAATGCCTCTTGGACGTTCAGAACCCCCCTCTGCCGCAGAATGAATGAAAACTTAGCTGCAATTCGTGTTTTGTATCCTCATTAATCAAAACGCAGAGTTTTGACGCCGGGTTTAGCGGCCGCTTCTTCAGATAAAGCGACCGCTTCTTTTCCTGGAGCTTACCGAATTTAGCGACCACTTCTTCAGATAAAGCGACCGCTTCTTTGCCTGGAGCTTATTTTGCCTGGAGCTTATCATTGAGTAAAATTCTGAAACAAGAAATATTTTCTATTAAGGCAACATCTACTCAATCATAATTATTCACAATTAACTTCATTTCTCTCTTTCACTTTTGATTTGAAAAATTATTTACAAATAATGAATAATTCCCATTAAAACTCTAATAGATGACTCCCAAATTAAATCCAATTAACTATAATTAATACTAAATATTGGGAGTCATCAGTAACGCATTTTAATTCATTAAAAATATTACATTTTCTTGAAAATTGCATGAGCTTGAGCTACATAATGCTATGGAAGATTTAGGAATTTAAGGTATTACACAACACATATTATTACTAAGAAATATTAATGCGTGTAATTTGTAACGAAAGTAATTTTCATAAAATGACGAAATGAGCTATATAGAAGTAAGTCCTCTGAAATGACCTAGATAATGTCTCAAAAAAATTAGGTTGAGTCCTAAACTCCTAAAAATGATAATTCTAGGCTCAGACGGAAAGAAAAATAGAGTTAGGATGAAGAAATAATTTGCGACAGAAACTGACAAAATGTAATGACTTTTTTGTAAATAAGTGCAACTTTTGGAAAACCATATAAGAGAGCTTTTTAAATGAAAGTTTTGAGTTACCCAAGGTTCTCAGAGACTCCAAAAACTATAGGAAGCTCCGAGACTGGTAAAGTCCCTTTGGTGTATGTTTTTCAATGTTAGTTAACCCAAACTTTGACTGGTTCGTTCGTTAAGGTTTTAGCTCCAAATTGAGTAATTCCAAAGACATTTTATTAAATTGGGAACCTAAATTTTATGATGGAAAAGACGGTTCTCAAAAAGGAGCTAAAACAAAGCCAAAACGAAATTGCCATTACAAAAGGGCAAAATTGAAAATAAAAGCTTCTAGAATGTCCTGAACACTTCCATACTTTTCTTCCATCTTCTCCCTTTTATTGAGCACGAAATTTTCTGCCCAAAATACAAAAGTTATTTTGATCTCTTAGGCACACAAGAAGGAGGAGAAAAAGAGGAAGGAAATCAAGGAGAAATTAGGTAATTTCATGGATTTTTTTGCTTCATCTTCCTCCAATCTTGTTCTTCTCTCTTCCTCCTTTCTTTCCATGATTTTTTTGAATGATTTAGTTCTATTTTTGGTCCAGACCTAAGGGGGAAAATTTGAATTTTCCAAGGAGAAGGGAACCAAGGAAGAAAAGCTTTGAAAACAAGCTTGAAACTAAGGTATTTTTCCATTCTGGATGCTTCATCTTGGTTGCTCCTCTTTGTGGTAGTTTCGGCCAGTCTAGGGGGGAAAGAAGGAGATGAATTTTGGGTAGAACTAAAGGAGAAACCTAGGAAAAAGAGTGCAAGGATTAAGAATATGACAAGAAATTCAAGTAAAAACTAAAGAAAATCAAGATAGAAAAGTGTAGGCTTTCTTAGGATTTTGTAAAATTTAATTTTGTGTGAGTAATTCCTTAACTATTTGAATGTTTTCTTGAGTTCCTAAGATCCTTAGAAACCTTCCCAAGTGGCTCTCCCATCAAGGAAAATTTTGAAACTCTAAGAAACTCCATTATGTGCTTGTCTCGGCCAAGAATGATTTATAAGACTAGGGAGTGTTTTAATTTGTTCTAACCTTGATTTGGGACTCCATATGATGTTAGAAGATGGGAGGAACCATTGGGAAAAATTTAGGAGCCATAGGTTGGGAGATGGGACAATGGTGTCCATAATGGTGTCTTATGAAGCAACTTGGTCTTCCAATGGTGCAATTGAATATGTGATGGCTCCAAGCACCTTAAATGAGTCCAAGAAATCTAGAAATAACAAGAGAATGGAGCCTAGAACTTGGATGATCTGAGTTGCTTCAATGGACCATTTATGGAACCAATATGCCCATTATGGAACCAAGTGTATATTTAAGAGTGAACCTAGTGTCTTGACTTGCTTTAAGTGTGTAACTGTGTGATGTTTATGATGTCTAGGTTAAGAGAATCCTACTCCACCTAAGTGTTCTTGTGAGACCAAGGAGGGAAAGGAAGTGGCAAACTAAGCTCGCATAAATTAAAAGGTAGCTCTCTACCTCATTCTCTTGCATTCTTATATGTATATGTATATGTTGTGTGCTTGTATATCTTCTTGTGATTTGAGAACATGCCACTTGATGTCTTGAAATTGCATTAGCACCAATGTGTCTTCTTGAATGACTATGGTTGTGGAAAGAGCTCATAAGGGTGAGGTGAAGCTAAAAGTCTCATGGCATGGGTGAGGCAAGGCCAAAAGTCCCTTGAATGGGTGAGGCTAAGTCAAAAGTCCCTAGGCCAATCCAAAAGTCCTAGAAATGGGTTGAGGCTAAACCAAAAGTCCCTAGAGCATGAGAATGGTCTTGACATGTTGATGTGGCATGAAATGAGATTTATTGCACACTTTATGCTTACATATTCATATGTTTGATGTATGTATATCTTGAATGTGGTATGAATGGGTATGTGAGCTATTGAGATTCTTGGAATCTCACTCCCCTTTCCCTCTCATGCTTGAAATGTTAGGTGGTGTCCAAGGCTAAGGAAATGCAAGCCAAGAATACTAAATGGCTACACTTGGTTTAATTTGTAGTTTAGATTGTAATGGAGTGTCAAGAAGCATTGTACATATTATTTTTGGTTGTGTACAACCTTGAGCATATGTATTATGATGTATAGACTATATGTATAATGTGTGTAGTATTAAATCAATGAAGTTATGTAATTGGACCCGTGAATGACATGTGTATTTAGTGCATAAATGGATGTTGAGAGACCAAAATAAGATGTGTGGAGTTTGGGACCATTTAGGCAGTCTCTACAAGTCATATTTGTGCTTTAAAACTTACCCAAGAGGTGTCAAACAATTAAGAAAGCCATTTGGACAAATTGGTTTCCCATATGGAGCAAAAATTTATCATTTTAGAAGGTTATACCACTTTTTATCTAAATGTGCTTTTTTTGGTCTAAAATTTGGCATGCATCTAGAGCTTATTGAGAGCTTTTTGGAAAGCTAAAGTTGGTAATTTTTTGGGGTCTGTGGAATATTTGACGAATTATTGAAATCAAAAATTGTTTTGGTTTTGGTCCTTGGTACTGTAGCACTGGTCTGAAATTAAATTCTGTCACTTATGGGGCAAATGATGTCCAATTGCCACAAAATTTTATACAGAGAAACTAAAAATCCCTAGTGACTAGTGACAACTAGAAACACCTCATTTGGAGGTCTAGAGAGGGAGATATGAATTTTTGGACATTCTATCTAGTATCAGGAGCCTTACTCGACCTGAGTTACTGTTTTATTGAATTACGAGGTCTGGGCTACCTGAGCTGATCTAAAAATATTTTTTCTCTCTAGCTAACATCTACATCTTTCTAGATTGGTATCATTTTCATGGATTATATTTTTTTGAAATTAATTGGACATTTTCAAAGTTTGCTGTAGAATTTGTGATAGCATCAGGAGGTAGTTTGACCTTTGGACCTTTTTGGATATCAAATGTCCTTTGTGATAGAGGTTATGGTCTAGGCATATTTTTAATGTAAATTAGGCATCTGTAGCTTTCTAGAATGGCCAATAATGTATGATTTTGATTTTTATAGAATTAGTTATGATTTTTCAAAGTTTGGCCAGAAAAGGGGCTAATTCTGGCTGAACATAAACCTCCATATTCTAGGTTCTGTTTCGGTTTCCATGAGTTGTGGGCATGATTTTATGATGCAAATGAGTTGTATACATGTAATTAAATATGGAAAAGTATAGTATGACCTCACACAATCCACGTGACAATGAACAGAATTTTTATATGCGACGCACGTAAAAATAATCAGTATTTTAATGTTATTTTATTGCCTCTCATATGTATTGATTGATATAAGGTATAAAGATAGCATGAAATGAGCTCATAAATTATGTAATATCATATTTTAAGTCAATGCAAGCTTTATATTATAATATTAAGAGACAAGTATAAATTACCATTTTGATATATTTGAATGTTGACACATTACAATTTGTAAAAGGTTATAATATAGTTATATTAAAATATCAATATATACATGTAAGTATTTTGTGTAATATTTTTAATTTTTTAAAACATCTTTCTCACAAAATTTATGGAAACATAATAAGTAAAATAATTATTTCGAAAACAATTAACATATTATTGTTCATGAGTAATTAATGTTTATGAATTGAGAAACAATTAACTTCCATGTTACATCTTGTAATTTATGAATTAAGTTGGGCCTAAATTCTAATAGTTACCTTATGCTAATTAAGTCAAATTTCTGGGTTACTTCCATATTTAAAATAGTTACTTTATTTTAAAATTTATAAAATAATTTTTTAATGTAGTATTAAGTTGTCATAGTAAAAAATACTATATTTTTATATGTTAATTTTTTTATTAATAATTTATTTATTTCATAATGACTAATGTCTTTTTTATTCATTAAATATGTAAGATCCGATTCTCTAAAAATGAGAGAAAACGTGAGAAACGTAACGTACGGGTTTTCCGTAAACGAATAAAATTCATCGAATACAAAAGGAAGTCCCCCGAAATGACTTATTTAAGGTCCCAAAAAATTTGAAAAGTATTCTAGATTCCTAAAAATGAGAATCTCAGGCTCAGATAGAAAGAAAAATGGAGTCAGAATAAAGAAACAAATTTGAATGAAAGGTTGATGAAACGTAAGGGTATTTTTGTCATTTTGAGCAAATTTTGGAATTCACGCAGGAGGGCTTTTAAAATGAAAATTTTGAGTTCTTTGGGGTTTTTAGAGGCCTTGAAAATCATGAAAAGCCCCGGGACAATTAAAACCCTTTCGGTGGACGTTTTTCGACGTCTGTTGACCCAAATTTTGAATGATTCATTCAGGAAGGTTTTAGCTCTGATTTGAGTAATTCTAAAGGCATTTTTACTAAATTGAGGATCAAAATTTCATAATGGAAAAGACGGTTCTAAAAAAGGAGCTAAAGAGAGTTAGAAAGGAAAATGCCAAGAACGAAGGGCAAAATGGAAATTTTTGAAAAAGTCCTTCTTAAACCCATATATATATGAGGCACCCTTCTTCTTCCCTCATTTAGGTCGACCAAGTTCTGCCCAAAAACCAAAAAAGACTCAAGGGAGGAGGGCACACAAGGGCAAGGTAAAGGAGAAGGGAAAAACTCAAGAAAAAAGTAAGAATTTGTTGGAATTTCCTAGTCTTCTCTTTAGGAAATTTCTTTTCTTCCTTCTCCCCTTTCTCCCTATGGTTTTCTTAAAGTTTTTGGTGCTGTTTAAGGTTAGACCAAGGAGAAAAAAATCAGATTTGAAGAGAGGAGGCCAAGGAAAATGAGAAACAAGCAAGTATATGTTCTATGCTTCCCTTTGCCTTACACGAGCTTTAGACCAATTTTGATAATGGAAATGAGTTGTATCTATGTATTTAAGTATGAGAATATGATACATGAGCTCACATGGTTCACGAAACATCGAAGAAAAAAAAATTTATATGCGACGCAATGCTAAAATATTCACTTTTATATGTTATTTTCTGGTATTTTTGTGAATTCCATAACATGAGACTTGGAAATAGCATGAAGTATGGTAGCGCACCAAGTTAATTTAAGGGTTGAGATAATATCTTGTCACCTGAGTCCAAGATCTTGTCGACAATATCCTATAATCTGTAGTGCAAATTCTGAGACCTTGTTAACAAGGTTTTCGCCAGTAAGTACAAGGTATTCTTGTATAATGTGTTAAAGCTTGTATGGTATGGAATTGGGTATGGATGGCTTAAACTCGACATGCAAGGCTTAGATTGATATTATGTGAGAAATATCTTGATATGGCTTGATATAATGCGACATAGAGTGATTCAAAAGATTTGCTGAAAGGCCAATGACATTTTCGTAAATATGGGCACTTTTTGGAAAAAATAAATGTAACACCATACTTTTAAGACTTAATTCATACAATTTCCCATGCCTCATCTTATGCTTGTTCTATAGGAGGCAACATAATGGTATTAATTCTCATGGATAGGTTGCATTTTGCCACGTATAAATTTTCTCTTTCGGTGTTCTGTGGTCTATATGGATTCATGTATCATATTCTCATACTTAAATACATAGATACAACTTATTTCCATTATAAAAATTGGTTTAAAGCTCATGTAAGGCAAAGGGAAGCATAGAACATATGCTTGCTTGTTTCTCACTTTCCTTGGCCTCCTCTCTTCAAATCTGAATTTTCCCTCCTTGGTCTGGCCTTAAACAACACCAAAAACTTTAAGAAAACCATAGGGAGAAAGGGGAGAAGAAGGAGAAGAAATTTTCTAAAGAGAAGACTAGGAAATTCTAATAAATTCTTATCTTTTTCTTGAGTTTTTCCTTTCTCCTTTGCCTTGTCCTTGTGTGCCCTCTTCCCTTGAGTTTTTTTTTTTCTGGTTTTTAGGCAGAACTTGGTCGACCTAAATGAGGGAAGAAGAAGGGCGCCTCATATATATATGGGTTTAATAAAGACTTTTTTAAAAATTTTCATTTTATCCTTCGTTCTTAGCATTTTTGTTTCTAACTCATTTTAGCTCCTTTTTTAGAACCGTTTTTTTCCATTATGAAATTTAGATTCTCAATTTAGTAAAATGCCTTTGGAATCACTCAAATCATAGCTAAAACCTTTCCGAACGAATCAGTCAAACTTTGAGTCAAATGACATTGAAAAAATCCACCGGAAGGGTTTTAACTGTCCCGGGGCTTGTCATGGTTTTTAGGCCTTTGAGAACCCCAAAGAATTTAAAACTTTTGTTTAAAAAGCCCTCTTGTGTGAATTCCAAAATTTGCTCAAAATGAAGAAAATACCCTTATGTTTCGTCAACCTTTTGTTCAAATTCATTTCTTCATTATAGCTTAATTTTTCTTTTCATCTGAGCTTGGGATTCTCATTTTTAAAAGTATAGAATACTTTCCAAATTTTTTGGGACCTTAACTAAGTCATTTCGAGGGACTTCCTTCTGTATTCGATGAATTTTGTTCATTTACAGAGAAACCTTATGTTACGTTTCTCTTGTTTTTTCTCATTTTCAGAGAACCAGATATTACATTTAATAAATGTAACACCATATTTCTATGACTCAATTCATACAATTTCCCATACCTCATCCCATGCTTGTTCTATAGGAGGCAACATAATAGTATTAATTCTCATGGATAGGTTGCATTTTGCCATGTATAAATTTTCTCTTTCGGTGTTTCGTGGTCCATATGGATTCATGTATCATATTCTCATACTTAAATACATAGATACAACTCATTTCTATCATCAAAATTGGCCTAAAGCTCGTGTAAGGCAAAGGGAAGCATATAACATATACTTGCTTGTTTCTCATTTTCCTTAGCCTCTTCTCTTCAAATCTGAATTTTTTCTGCTTGGTCTGACCTTAAACAGTACCAAAAACTTTAAGAAAACCATAAGAAGAAAGGGGAGAAGAAGGAGAAGAAATTTCCTAAATAGAAGACTAAGAAATTCCAACAAATTCTTACTTTTTTCTTGAGTTTTTCCCTTCTCCTTTACCTTGCCCTTGTGTGCCCTCCTCCCTTTAGTCCTTTTTGGTTTTTGGGTAAAACTTGGTTGACCTAAATGAGGGAAGAAGAAGGGCGCCTCATATATATATGGGTTTAAGAAGGACTTTTTCAAAAAATTTTATTTTGCCCTTCGTTCTTGGCATTTTTGTTTCTAACTTGTTTTAGCTCCTTTTTTAGAATTGTCTTTCCCATTATGAAATTTAGGTTCTCAATTTAGTAAAATGCCTTTGGAATCACTCAAATTGGAGCTAAAACCTTTTCAAACAAATCAGTCAAAATTTGGGTCAACCGACGTTGAAAAACGTCCACTGGAAGGGTTTTAACTGTCTTGGGGCTTTTCATGGTTTTCAGAGTCTCTGAGAACCCCAACGAACTCAAAAACTTCATTTAAAAAGCCCTCCTACGTGAATTCCAAAATTTGCTCAAAATGACAAAAATACCCTTACGTTTCATCAACCTTTCGTTCAAATTCGTTTCTTCATTTATGCTCTGTTTTTCTTTCTGTATGAGCTTGAAATTCTCATTTTTAGGAGTCTAGAATATTTTTCAAATTTTTTGGGACTTTAACTAAGTCATTTCGGGGGACTTCCTTTTTATATTCAGTGAATTTCGTTCGTTTACGGAGAAACGGTACGTTATGTTTCTCACGTTTTCTCTTATTTTTAGAGAACTGGATATTACAAAATATATATTTTCTTAACAATTAATAGTTTAATACCCTTTTCTTATATTTCTAAATTCATTTTCTACATTATAGTCATTAATTATGTCTATTGTAATGCTTTATGCTATGTAGTAGCTTTGTGCATCAGTGTAAATGTCTATTAATTGACATATATAAAAGGCATCACTTAGTACAAATTTTATGCTATTGTGTAATATTTATTATAATTAATTTGTACTTTATATATTTTTGTACTTTTAAAAAAATTAATTTCCATATTATATTTTCTAATTTATGAATTGAGTTGGCTCTAAATTCTAATAGTTACATTATTCCGATTAAGTCAATTTTTTTGGTTACTTCCATATTTAAAATAGATACCTTATTTGAAAATTTATAAAGTAATTTTTTAATATAGTATTAATTTGTCATATTCAAAGTACAATATTTTTATATTTGATTTTTTTAGTAAATTATTTATTTCATAACAACTAATGTCTTTTTTTAAGTTAAATACATATTTCCTTAACAATTATGGTAAATTGGTCATTTTCTTATATTCATAAATTCATTTTATACACTATAGTCATTAATTATGGTAAATTAGTTTTTTTTGATAATTATATATATGATATTGCATAATTAATTGCTTTGACTATTAGAAAATGAATTGAATGATCAGATTGTGCACAAGATGCACTAAATGTTTTCAATGCATTTGTTCATTCCATTCCCAATTAAAAAACAACCATTACTACTAATGAAAATAATAATCAGTTTATTTTCCCAACTCATATTATTTACTTTTTGGAAAACTAATCATTTAGCCCATAATAAAAGATGGACCCTTTGATTTAAGGTTAAACTTTGAAGGCCATTTTCAGAAACAATTAACATATTAATGTTCATGAGTAATTAATGTTTTTGAATTTAGAAACAATAAACTTCCATATTACAATTTATGAATTAAGTTAGCTCTATATTCCAATAGTTACTTTATTCCAATTACGTCAAATTTTTCTATTACTTCCATGTTTAAAATACTTACCTTAATTTAAAAATTATAAAATAATTTTTTAATGTAGTATTGATTTGTCATAATAAAAAATATATTTTTATATGTTGATTTTTGATTAATAATTTTATTTATTTCATAACAACTAATGTCTTTTTTAGTCAAATACATATTTTCTTAACAATTAATAGTTTAATACCCTTTTTCTTATATTCCTAAATTCATTTTGTACACTATAGTCATTAATTATGACTATCGTAATGCTTAGTGCCATGTAATATATTTTATACTTTATGAATTAAGTTGGCTCTAAATTCCAATAGTTACCTTATTTCAATTAAGTCAAATTTTTTGGTTACTTCCATATTTAAAATAGTTACCCCATTTTAAAGATTATAAAATAATTTTTTAATAGAGTATTAATTTGTCATATTCAAAGTACAACATCTTTATATGCCATTTAAGATATTTTATGCCATGTCATTAATTATTTTTAAATTAATAGTTAATACTATTAACTATTAGTTACTCAAACATAAGAAGTAATCAAATAATTTTTAAAACGCTTGATCTATAAAATTTATTAAGTTAATCATTTCATTATATTTACCCATGCATTGCATGGGTCAAATTCTAGTTAGTATAAATAGGGTAATTAGAACTAAATGGGTTATGAACTAAAGTCTATTACCTAAATGGGCTAATAGCCTATTATTGGTTATTTATAACACATAAACCTAGTCCATATATATAGTGCCAAATATCAAATTAATTAATTGATATTATTAAAATTAAATATGTCAATTAGTCTAATAATTAATTAATACTAATTCATAATAAATTAATATTCTAACAATCTCTTACTTGAGATAGCAATAAACAATTATGAGACTAAATAGGTTTAGATCGAAAAGATCTAAAAAATATTTGCACATAGCAACGGTTGTAACTGATGCTAAAAATTTTAGTAGCGGATGTAAAGCTCCACAAGGCATCTATTGCTAAAAGCTCCACAGGAGTGACTTTGTTACAATTGTTTTCAATTGTGGAAACAATTATCACAATAATTTTTTTATGGTAGTTGATATAACTACTACAAGTTATAATGTGAATTTAATAGTCGCTACAAAAAATGAGTCCTTTATAACGATTGTTACAACTATCCCCTAAAGCAATTGTAGCTTTTTTATTTTTTTGGATTTTTGTTATTTTTTATATTTAAACCGAAATATAAAAATAACTAATACACAATAACCATACTAATTATAAATTATAAATTATAGTTAGATTCAAAATTAAAAGTTAAATCTAATACAAGCAATAATATTGTCACAAAAACAAGAGTTTATTAACTTAATAGATAAGCCTTACAATTATAATATCATTTAACAAAAATATCCTACTAGTCATAAATCTACCAATAGTTTTCTTCTTAATTGGAAGGTAATGAAGAATGCTCTACTATACTTGTTCAATATCCATTCTCTTAATTAGGTACCTATATTGCAAAATATAAAATGTTATTAGAAACATATATAGATTAAATTACATAAGATAAATATTGTTCAATGAATACATTATTGCTAAATGAAAAATTAAATTGTCATTAAAATTAAAATTTCAATCTAATATATGCAATGATAATATCATATTGATAAAAGTCTTATAAGTCATTGAGAAAAAAAGTTTAGCCTAACACAAAAATTGTCTTAAAATCTAGAGGAATAATGAGAATAATAAGAAACTCGCCTTTCACCTTTAAAGCTCTAAACATATCCCCTATTAACATTTGTTTGCATTTTTTCCTTGCAGAATAAATATAAGGCATAAGCAAATGAGTGCTTAATGTTTAAATTCAAGGTCGAAATGATCAATTTAATATGTTTGAAACTTTTTCATTAATATTTTTTTTGTAAACTTATTATAAGATTTAAACTTTTATTTTTAAACAATTTAAGGGACCTAGGACTTAATTTATCACAATATATAAATGGTAAATGGAAATCATAATATACAAAATTCAAATTCAAAATTTTAAAGATGACTTTGAACTAAAGTTAATTAGTAAACATGTGATCTTTTATAATTTCATGACTTATTTAGGTTTGATTGGAGGAAGTGTTAGAGCGTAATAACCTTATTTAGCTAGTAATGTGACACCTATTTTATGGATGAAAGGTGGTAATGACATTTAATTGATTTTATAATTTATATTATTTATTAGTCTGAAAGCAATTATTGAAACAAAGTAGCTATTTTGTAATATAGGTTTCTTGTAGCATATATGAGCATCTCTAGTGCAAGATAGAGCCAATTTTCATAGTCTCTAAACTATGAAATTATGAGTAGGAACTCAGAAACAAGTGGAAACCACAATTTACAAAGCTTCTCAATTGTAACAGGTTGGAAAAGAATCTTAACAAACATAAATGCAAGAAATTAAATAGACAAAGTTAATCTTATATAATAATGAATATTGATAAGAAAAAGTAATAAAAATTCCTTCTACAATAAAATTATCATATTTATAAAATTTTAATTAATTTTTTTACTAGTTTTGACTAGGGTGAAAATGACAAAACTTAGGCCTAGTTTCAAATTTTTGTTATTAGGTTTTTTTAATTAAAAATATAATAAGTGAATGTTTAATATTTTTTAATTTTTTTACATGTTATACTGTTTATTTAATATGCTAATAATAAATATTTAAAAAATTTTATGTAAGACTAATTCATTATTTTATTGGTCTCCAATGTTGTACTTCATAAATTATGTTAATATGGTCAAAATACAATAATTGTTTAGAATGCATAATACATACTAATAAAATAGATCAAAGTAGATGATGAGGTAAAACTCACTTACACTATAACATATTATGCCTATTAGGATAAGTGGTTAGGATGAATTAACACAAATTATATATATATATTTAAAATATCAAAATGACACATATTTATTACATTAACAAAAATTAATAACATACTAATTGAGATTTAATATCAAAGATCAAATAAAAAAATTTTAAAATGCAAAGAATTAATTATAAAATTTTAAACCATGATTACTAAATTGAAAATTAAATCTCTAAAACATAACCCATCAATTTAACCTTTTGACTAGGATATTTACTTTTCAATTTATGTATTTGTGAAGGAAAACAACTTTGGCAAAACTAATAGAGAATGGAAAACTCAAATATGCAATTGCATAGACTGTGCAAAGCTCTCACCTTAAATGCTGGTAGATTGTGTTCAAAACCCAAGTATGCCATTGAGATTGTGGTTATTATATAGATCATCTTAAAGCTTCGTTGTTAATTTATTTGAACCAAAAAAAAGTAAAGCTTATGGATCTAAAAAATAACTATAAAGTGTTTTTGCAATGTGAAGGCTCTAGGCAAAGAATATTTCACACATACACAAATATATATAACCAAGAATCACATATTAAAAATAATTTATTTTGAAAAAAACTACATAAATATAAGAATCACAAACCTCATAAATCTAAGATATCAACTGTAAATCAATTAATTTCACCTAATAACTAGTCCAAGTATCTTAAAAATGAAAAATCTTAAAGAAAATACCTTAAAATAGTTGAAAATAAAAGAAAATGGAGTCAATATGTTGAAATAGAGCTATAGATAGTGAATGGTGGTGGGGACACTTCAATGATTGGTGAAGAGTTAGACTTTGGAGACCTATGGTAGACGACAAAAGATTGGAAGGATTAGTGTGTTTAGTTTGTTGATGGGAGGGAAAGGTTTTAAAATGTTTAGATTTGAAAATTTTTTATTTATCAGGGTGGGGTTTTCTTAAAGAACTTTAGTAGCAGTTGCAACCGCTACTAAAAGAATCGAGATGAAATAACAACAGTTGCTTTGAAACTATTGCTATTTTGCAGCAGTCTTCCACCACTGTAGCTATGTTGCAGTGGTTGTTAGCAAGTCTATCAATTCTTGTGAAAACTATTTTTAGCAACAGTTTTGAAAATCGCTACTATACAACCATTACAAAAATCCAATATTTTAGTAGTGTAAGAATAGTAAATAATCAATAAGCATTGTAATCATAAAATTTAGAAATGAAACAGCAAACCAACAAGAACATCGAATCCATAGGGAAAACAATGTTAAAACACCAACAATATTTCATAACTGAATTAAATGGAATAGGAAAGAAATATGTTTAAAATACTTGGCTTTAACCAAGTGTCAAAAATATATCAAAGTTTTCTTAAAGAATACAACTCACACTCCCACTTAGCTAAGACATCAACAAAAATTTTGTAACACTGAAAAGTCACCATGTTTCCCAATAACTCTATTAGATAAGCCTATCATGAATGGATTAACTAGCATATCATTTATAAAACATGTATAATTTGAGTATAAGGTTCCCAAATTTTCTTTTTAACAAATAGGAACTTAATATCAAAATTTAGAATAACTATAATTTTTGTGATTTTGAAAGAAACATATAGTAGAATCATTATTGCAATTAAAAGGTCAAGACCTAAGCTATGCATTCAACAATACACAAAATAGAAATTAATTTCTTTAACCATATAACATGAAAATTAACACCTTAAAATGGTCTCAAAATAAGCAATATATTTTGCAACTAAAATAAGATTGTATAAGTGTCTAGTTGGCACTTTTTTCCACAAAACAATTCTTTTAAAACATCATAAGATGTACACAGAAGTATATTTCTCATCATCTACACAAATTGCATGATTTGAATCCAAGAAGGCCAATGATTACAAGTGGATCATCTCCTTTCTATGTCAACATGCAATCCAAGATGCCCTATAGGTACCAAATGATTTTCTAAGTAGTTTTCCAAAAATCAAAACTTGAATTATTCAAGTATATACCAAGTACATTAATAGCAAAAGTTATATCCAATGAGTGCACACTTGAGCATACATTAAGCTGCTAACAGTGGAACCAAAAATGGAATACTTTCCATTTTAATCCTTTTTAAGTAATCTTGAGGACACTAGAGTGTTGTTAATCTATCATCAATTTGAAAAGGTGTACCATAAAAGGAAAAGAGTGCTCATTGAATTTCTTAAGCACTTGGTCAACAGAAATTCTGAGACATACTTAAAATACCATAAGACCTATTATAATGAATACAAATCCCAAAAATATAAGAGATTTCACTAAGATTTTTCATGTTATTAAAGGTGATAAGAAGGCATATGTTGTCTCACATAAGAGGTCAAAGCCAATGCAAACTATATGTATGTCATCAACATGCACTGCAAGAATAAAGAAGTATCACTATCTAATCTTTTAAAGATACATTGATTTGAAATGCTCATAACAAAATTAAGAGAGGCTATAATCTCATCAAACTTCAAATAGTATTCCTAGAGGCTTGTTTCATCCAAAAAATAGATATGATAACCCAACAATATATATATATATATATTAAAAAAATCTATTTTTTTCTTTCTTTTATTTTTTTGAAAAAATTACATCCAAAGACCTATATCATATAAAATTTATAATAAAGGACCTTAAAAATTGAAATTATTTCTAATAATCATAATTGTCATCAAATTTGAGAGAATTTGCTACCAATTTTAAGGGATTTACTACTAGGTATAGGAAAGTTCAGCATTTTCTTGCACCCAATAATAAATCTCCTAAAATTAAGAGTAAATCCCCTAAAATTTGATGGTAATGATGGTCTTTAATGGTAATTTTAATTTTTAAAGTCCTTTATTGTAAATTTGGTGTCATATGGATCCTTAAATTTAATTTTCCCTATTTTTTTTCTTCCTTCTTCATTCTTTTCTTCATGTCTTCTGAGCTTCATTTTCTTTTTGTGCATTGCATTCAGCCTCTCTTCTCGTCAGCTTTATCTGTGCTTCTCCTGCCATTTTTGCCATCATTCAACCATCATGTTCCCTCTATCAGCATTGTCTGACCTTCCCCAAGCCTTTTCCTTGTCTGTTTGTCATAAGGAGGTTCGTGGAGGTGGTTGTATTGTGTTGTTGATTACGGTAAGCCTCTCCCCTATTTTATCTTGATCTTTCTTCATTTTTGTTAGTTAATTTTTGGACTCTTGTCTTTCTCCTTCTAATTTTGGTTTATCCTATCTTTAATGAGGCTTGGAATGTTGCTTATTCTCCCTCTCTTCGTGTCGGTTGAGTATAGCTTTAAAAATTTAGGATTTTCTAAAAGGAAGCTTCCAGTTGTGTTACTTGTGCACCAATCTTTAATTCTTGGCCCTTTGAGGTAAATTTTAAGTTCAAATTATAGATTAGTAGCTAAATGAGAAAACCTAAGGCATGGGTTTATCATAAGGATAAGGAATAAGACTTGGAAGTAAGACTCTTGGTTAATTAGTTAATTGACTGTTATTAAGCTAGGTGAATGTTAGGAATTGTCAGTTTGAGCTTGTATAATAATTCAATGAATTATGGTGTTATTAGTAAGCCTTGCGAGCAGTAACGAGGAAAGAGGTTAGTCTTGCAAAGAGGGATAAGTGTTATCTTAGCATTCGGCATCGTCGATGAGTAGATAACAGTTACAACATATTATACAGGATTTCTTTATGGTTTTAATTATATTGTGATAATGGTTTGAATCTCGATCTGATTAATTTGTGTAAACCCTAGTGATGTAGGCCTTCATTTGCATGATTATGGTATGTTGGCTAAATATTATGATGAAAGGAGTTTAAGTAAGGAATAACTCCATGTGTTAACCCAAACATGATAAGCATTCCTATTTGTGTTGTCGAGGCATTATATTGAAACTTATATATTGTATGAGCCAATGACAATATGTGAAACTTCAATAAATATAAGGATTATTGTGTTTTGCAATTAGAATAAGTAATGTGCAATGAGAATTACAACTGTGATTCTATAATGCGAGTTCCATACTAGTCACATATCCCCAAATTAAACTAACTGTAATCCTATCCCTTAGAAATTGATTTTATTTTTCTTTCATTTATAAGTTAAATTTTTTGATGTGCTTATTCTAGTGGGTTTAAATTGAACTTTTATTATGTGTTTATTATGTAATTAGTTATTTATTTACTTATTCCTTAATTATTTGGTTTTATTTACTAATAAATTCCTTATTTAGTTACCTTAGTAAATATGTGTTAGCTTAATTATTATGAGCATATGATATGTAACTTATTTGTTAATGTTTCACTTGACTTTCATTACTTGATGCAGATTCATAATGGATTCCACATATACCAACTAAGAATGTGGCCTAAATGCACATAGATAAGTGGAAGTAGGTCTGGGTAGAGAAGGAGTTACTTGTTAGGTGAAGCCGCCCGTATAGGGTAAGGAGCTACTAATGAAATGAAACTACCCCTAGGAATATAAGATACAATGTGTAAGTGGTAAGTGGAAAAGGAGCTGCTTATTAAGTGTAGTCACTCGTTATAGGGTAAGGAGTTGCTAATGAGCCGTTTCTACTACCAAGTGGAGTTAACCTAATTTTTTTGCATGATTTCCATGTCAAAATGATTTATTAAGTAAGGATTTATGTAACATCTGGTCCCTCCATAAACGTGAGAAACGCAATGTTCAGTTTCTCCATAAACATCAGAAATGAGCCAAATATAAAAGGAATCCTCGAAATAGAAGGAATTGGAGCCAACTAAAATTATGATAAAATTTTAAATATTAGAAAATGAGGATTCGAGATTTGAGATGCCCAAAAACCAGAGCCAGAAGAGCTCAGAAAATTGTCGAAGAAAGTAGGGGTATTTTTGTAATTTTTGGAAAAATTTGAAAACTCACAGGAGAGCTTTTTAAATAGAAAATTTGAGCTTTCTAGGGTTCTCAGAGGCCCTGAAAACCATGGGAACCCCTAGAACAGTTGAAACCCCTTCGGTGAGCGATTTCGGTAAAGGTTGACTAAAACTTTGACCGAACAGTTCGAAATGGTTTCAGATCCTTTTTGAGTGATTCCAAAGGCAATTTTTATGACTAAGAGCCTAAGGAATATGATGGAAAAGATGGATTTCAAAAAGGAGTTGATATAAGTCTAAAATGAAAAAGCCAAGAAAATGGACTAAAATACAAAAATAAAAAGTTACATAAAATGACTTTTAGCTCCTTCTTATCCACGTTCCAGTAGCTCCTCACTTCCACGATTTGTTTCTGCCCCAAAAATAGAGAAGGAAGCCAGCTCTCTTGGGCGCACAAGGAGAGGAGGTTTTGAAGAGAGAAAAAGCAAGGAAAAGGTAAGAAAAGTGTGAAATTTTATGCTCTTCCCTTGAGTAAACTTGTTCCTCTCATTCTCCTCTTCATTTCTATGGTTTCATTGATGGATTTGGTGATGTTTTGAGTCTAGTCCAGAGGAGGAATAACAAAATTTGAAGGAGAGGAACTTATCACTTGGAAGAGCACTTGAGAAAAGCTAGAAAATTAAGGTAACTTGTTGTCTTCCATGCTTCTTCTTCCCTTCTCCTCCTTGTGATAATTTTGTCCCATATAGAGCCCAATCAAAGGGAGATGAATTTTGGTCCTAGCAAGGGAGATTCATAGATTTTGGAGTGTGAGAAGCAAGTAGGTGAAAAGATATCAAAGAAAGAAGCATGAAAACACAAGATAGAAAAGTGAGGGATTCATGGAGACATTGTGAAATCTGTTTTGATCCATAAATTCCCTAGCTAGATGAGTGTTTGCTTGAGTTCCTAAGATCCCTAGAGACCTCCCCACATACCTCTTCCATCAAGAAAACAAAGCAAACCCATTACTTCTGTATTTCATGTGTCATTTCGGCCTAGGGCAGAACTATAGGTTAGGGATAGTTTTAATTTGTTCCAAGCTTAGTTTTGAGTCATATATGATGGAAGAGGATGAGAGGAAGCCTTGGAAAAAATTTAGAACTCAAAGAAAGTGAATTGGTGTCATAGGTTCCATATTAGGACCTAAAGAAGCAACATGATGCTAGGCCCTTTATTTTAATGATGTGATGACTCCATGAGGTTTAAAAAGAGTCAAGAATCATAATTAAAAAGAAAGAATGAGGCCTAGAAATCATTTGATGGGTGTTGCTTCATTAGGTATGATTATGGACCATAATAGAGCCTATAGAGCAATCTAGTGTTTTATCAAGTAATGTAGCCTTAGAATATATTTCATAGACCTAATTGGCTCCCATAAATTGTATCTAGGCTAAGAGAAACTATCTCCACCAAATTGTGGGTGTGTGGCCGAAAGAGGAGGCTTGAAAGTTAAGGAAAAAGTATATGAAATTATGCAAGGTAGCTCTCTCCACCTTCTCTCATGCATAGATGTGTGTTTAGCTTGTTTTAGAATGTGTGTATGTGTATTTTCAAGCTAAGAAAAGTATGCTAGCATGCCTTTATATTCCATGATCCTTGATGCCATGTTATATTTCAAATGAGCACATAATGTTTGTATGAGTTTGCTTGAGTGTGGAGAGGCCAATAACTCTTCCCTTTAGTGATGATGAGCCAAGAACCCTTGAGTTTGGTTGAGACAAAGTGAAGAGTCTCTCAAAAGCCAAGTGGGCTCCCAAGAGTATGGTTGAGTCCAAAGTGCTCAAAGAATGGGTGAGGGAAGTCCAAAATTCATGAGGAGAAGTGTGAGGCTAATCCAAGCACTTGGTACACTCTTGGATGTCTTGTATGAATTGTTCATATGCCAAGTTTGCTTTTAAAATGTCCATAACTTCTATTTTTCCATACATGCATTTGAAAAGCTTGCTTTGTACATATTATGTGTGATTGAATGGAAGATGAGCTATTGGAATTCTTTGAATCTCATCCCCTCCTCTCCAATGCTCTAAAATGCTAGGTGAACCAAGTGGATATGCTAATGGGAGCTAACAACATTGAAGAAGAGAGATTGACATTCATATGTCTAGTTTTTACCCTTTTTGAACCATAATGATGTTTAATGATGTATATGATTATTGTAAATGGCACATGACCCTTGAGACACATGTAAAATGATATTATGTGATGTTTAAATGTATGATTATGATATATGACCACTAGCCCATGTTTTGAGTATGTAAGGCTATGGTATGAGAATGTAAAGTTTGATGAATATGTGTATAAATGTGGGTTGAATGGCCAAAATGAGATGTATGAGGTTTGGGACCATTTGGGCAGCTTACACAAGTCTTAAATATGCTTTTAAACTTGCCCAAAAGGTGCCAAGACCAAGGGAAATCCATTTGGCAATTTTGGTACCCAATATGGAGTCAAAATTGACCATAATGGAACCCTATGCCATTTTTTAGCCAAATGAGTTATTCTTGCCCTGAAACTTGACATGCAATTAGGTCTCATTAATATATTTTTGGAAAGCTAAAGATCTTAATTTTTGGAAACCTAGAGAATATTTGATGAATTTTCAAAGTTGGGATTTTTCATGGATTCTGGTATGGGTACTGTTCATACAGGCAGTTTTGAATTCTGTGTCACCTAATGGCCAAATGGTGTCCAATGTTTATGAAATTTTAAATGCATAAACTAGATGTCATAAGCTTTCTATGGCCACTAATATCACCTCATTTGGAGGTCTGCGTAGTGAGTTATACATGTTTGAAGTTAACTGTCAGTATCAGTAGCGCCCCATGAGTCCAGTTACTGTTCCATAGGGTCCAGCTGACTAAATGTATCTGTTTCATTCTGGAATTATTTTTACTATCAAGTTAACATTTGTAGCTTTCCAGAATGACCGAATGTGTGTGATTTTGATTTTTATAGAATTAGTTATGAATTTCAGAAATTTGTATTAGTAAACTGAACAACAGCCCAGGCAGCCAGCGACTCTATAGCTTTTTGGACGTCAAACGTCCTGTGTGATGAATTTTATGACCTGGGCTTATTTTTAGTGTGAAGTAGACATCCTAAGGTTTCCATAATGATAAAGATTTTATCATTTCAAATTATTTATATTTAGTTATGATTTTTCAAAGTTGGGTCAAAAAATGGAGTAAATCTGGCCGAAAATGTGCTTGTTTATTTTGAGCTCCATTTCGGTTTTCATGGGTTGTAGGCATGTTTTTGTGATACAAATTAGTTATAATAATGAAATTAAATATGAGCAGGTATAGTATGAGCTCACACAGTCCACGTGACACTAAATTAAATTTTTTTGACATAGCGCAACGCGAAAAAAGTTTATTATTTCCATCCCCTTTTCATATGATCTTGTGGGATAGATAATACAAAGCTTATAAATGGTATCAAATGAGCTAGAAGTTATGGTGTTACAATTTATGTCATATGTGTGCAATTGTAGTATTTAGTTTTATCTTGGTCATCACTAACCATTTTCAATTATTGTAACATATTAACTGCTTACTGAGTTTTCAATTTATTCCTTTAATTTCAACTTTTCAGATAATGGTGTTAGATCCAACCTACCTCTATCATCTTAGGTTCAAAGGAGTGTAGTGGTAAGCCTCGTCTTTGAACTGTGAGGGTAAAATTATTTTGTTGTAAAGAATTTTGATTTAATGATTGTAAAGTACTCTAGATTGTTCCTTGATATTTTGATTTTTGGTGGTTGAGAATGGAGCTCTCCCTCATTGTTGTTATTGGTTTTTAGCTATTGTAGAAATTTGAGGATGTCTAAATTTAAAGGAAAACTCTGTCGAAATTTCTACAAAAAGCTAAGGATACTTATTTTGATATAATAAGGCAATATGATAAATTGGATGAAGTGATGTTATATGTTATATTGTCAAAAGCCCTTTTCATCTCTGGTAGAATTTATAAGGCTTACTGACTTGAGCTTGTCTTGCTTTCTGTGTTGGTCATCTCCTTGTTGCTTAAGGTATGACAGTGGATCTTTTGATTTATATATTAAGTGCTCTTTCTATGATTTTACAAAACCATCTTGTTGAATTATGCAAGCATCCTTATACAGGTTTTAACATAGAAAGATAGACTTAACATCTATATGGTAGGGCCCGAAAGTGAAATCCAAATAATGCCATAATCTTATCAAGAGTGCCTTTAATGGACACTGATGAAAAGATAAATGTAATCAATTATTTCTCTTCGACTATAGCCATTAAAATTAGTTTAACCTTAAATCTTATAGTTTTTATTGTAATCTCATGATAGGTTGAAGAGACCCATTTATAGTCAATGGCTTTATAGCTAGATAATGATAATCCATGAAAATAATTCATCCCTTGTGGACTCTAGCCATTCAGATGAACTATGACTTGATATAGCTCCCTAATGGGAAAATAGATATGAAATATTAGTCACAACAAAAATCATGTTCATGTGAGCAAAACATGTCATTACTAGAAATTGCAAGTCTTCTGATTCACTGAGATAATCTCAAAAGAGTAATTTTAACCATAGTAGCATTATCAATAATAGGTGGTTCTCCATAATGATTAGTTAAATATCAATATCCTTTATAAGAGGATAATCTTTGATAAAGAAGCTTATCTAGGTATAAGCATGATAGGTACTCTCTTCTTGGAGGTGGGAATAAAGAGCACTTGACTCTTACTATCCAAGGCATTCAATGTCTTTAGTAAAGAGAGTGGAAGAACAAATTTTACAACTTTTAAAGCCTATACAATAGCCAAGAAAAAACCACCAATAGATGTAGTATCCAATTTCTTAAGCTTTGGATAATATGCTTTCATTTTTGTTTCACAACCCCATATTTGCTAATGGATGATAGGCATGGCATATAAAACCTCAATACCACATTCCACAGGAAATATAACAAAAGAATTAGGGTTTTACAAACATCAAAATATCTGCTATAAAACTAATCACCTTCCTCAAATTTGACCTTGTCACACCATGACTTATTTAAGCTCATTAGACTAATGCTCAAGCATGATCTACACAATACCAAAGAAAAGGCATTAAAAATAATAGTCTTTTCGTGTATTGCGTAGTATTTTAAAAATTCAGATCTCACTCCGTGGATCCCGTGGACTTCCCAACAACATCCTCTACTCATATTACATCTAAACAAGTCATAACCATTGCAAAATATTCCATATATTTTAGTTTAGGAGCCACACATAAGAAAAATCACATTTCAGCCTCGGGTCCATAATCCAGTCTACTGATAGCAACTTTGGAAAATCATAACTAAGTCTAGAAAAATCAAAATCAAGCAACCCATAGCTTTTTGGAAAGCTTTGGATGTTATAGTAAAAATAATTTCAAGCCATGAAAACATCATTTGGACCACGTTTAACAACAGAAAAGTGACATACGTCAAACTGCCTAGTGTTTTTGATACAATTTATTAATATAAATTTAAAAAATTCATAACTAATTTCATAAAAATTCAATTTAGACAAACTATACCAATTTGGAAAGATAAAGATGTTAAATAGAGGAAAAATAATAATTCTAGATCAATTCAAAAGCTTCAGATCCCGAAATTAATGAAATAGTAACTGAGGTCTGACTGCACCTTTAATACTAACCTGGAACTTCAAAAAATTAGTTCTCCCTCTACGAACCTCTAATTGAGGTGTTTCTAGTTCATATAGGTCACTGCCAATGTCTAGTTTCTCTTTGTAAAATTTCATAGCCATTGGATACCATTTTCCTCATGAATGACAGAGATGAAAATTCTGACCAATTGCACAGTGACAGTACCAATACCATGGAAATTTGCCAGCTTTGAAAATTCACAAAATATTATCTAGAGCTTCAAATAATATGCACTTTAGCTTCCTAAAAAACTCTAGACAAGAGCTATATGTAGGCCTACTTTCAGGCCAAGAAGAGTTCATTTGGATAGATTTGGCTATAACTCACTATTATGGTCATTTTAGTCTCATATAAGTGCCCAGCTTTGTCTAAATGATCTCCTAAGGCCTCTACCATACCTTGAGTAAATTTTAAAGCACAAAAAATAGTATGTATGTGGTTCTCAAATGGTCTAAACCACTATATATCATGAATCCACTATGTCACATGCCGTAATACACAATCCCAACTAAGCTACCAAGTGGTCCAAATGCAATTTCTCCTTCATTGGGCTACTACTTTAGTTCATACACTATCTTTACATACTTTTATATTTGTCCAACTATTTAAATCTCAAAAATAACATATACATATAGTCTTTGACATTTAAATATAACAAAAAAAAAACTAAATGTTTGTCAAAGTATGGTCCCTCAAACTCCTTGGCTTGCACTTTTTTCTCCTGTGCACCACCTAGACATGTTAAAATGGGAGAGGGAAAGAGGTGAGATTCACGAAATCTCAGTAGTTCATACACTCATTCAAGTAGGCAATCAAGGCATGTAACATGTCAAGGAATATAAGTATGCATTCTAATACCACATAAAACATTCATTTCAACATTTCCATGCCATAAAATCATATCAAGGCTAAGAGCAAGCTCTAGGGACTTTTAGATCTTGCCTCACCCTATTTTTGGGACTCTTGGATTAGTCTCACCCTTGACCTAGGGACTTTTGACTTGGTCTCACTCATCTAAGAGACTTTTGATCTTATCTCACCCATTCTTAGGGACTTTTGGCTTCACCTAACCTATATCAAGAGACTTTTGGCACCACCTCACCCTTAAGAGTAATTTTGATAACCAAAACAACATTCAAGAAAACATATTGTTACCAATGCAATAAGACAACATCATATGGCATGTCTTATGATACAAATATATATACAAGCATTTAAAAGCTTATATACAACTAAGAATATAAACATGAAAGAGTGAAAAGCTACCTTAGTGGAAATCCAAGCTTTTAAACTTGATTATCCTCTTCCTTTTCAATTCTACACCCACAAATAAATGGAGTTTGATTCCTTCAGCCTAGACACAACAATTAAGATCTCATTACACTCGTGAAGCAAGCCAAAGCATTAAACACACACCAAAGGAGCATACTTTGTCTAATGGTTACATAATAGTTTCATTAATGACCTAATGAAGCAACTATCATAATTTAAGTTCTTGGCTTCATTTACTTCTCTTATCTAGACCTCTTGGTTTCATTTAGACTCTTTGAAGTCCTCATAAACTCATTTTCAAGAGTCTAAGTGCAAGTTGCTTCTTAAGGCCACATTATGGAACTTATTGCCTCATCTCCCAATCTATGGCTTCTAAATTTTTCTTAAGGCTTCCTCCCACCTTCTTCCATCACATAAAGTCCCAAACCAAACTTAGAACAATTTAAAACACTCCCTAACCCATTGCTCTTGTCTTGGTCGAACCATAGGGAGGGAATAGGACCCAATGAGTTTGCAGTTTTTCCTTGAAGGGAGTGACACTTGGGAAGCTTCCTAGGAGTCTTAGAAACTCAAATAAACACTCACATAGGCTAAAGAATTCATGAATCAAATCATTTTTTACAATAGGTTCAAGGATTCCATACTTTCCTATCTTGATTTTCATTAACTTTTCTTCTAATTTCTTTGCATTTTCTAAGCTCTCATAGCCTAAATCAATGGATTCTAGCCTGTTTTTGGACAAAAACTCCTCCCCTATAATGATTTTGTTCTTGACTGACACACACAATTAAAGGGAGGAATAAGAGGAAAGTAAGAAGGAATTGAAACTACCTTGAATCAAAGCTCCCTTCAAGAGTGTTTCCCTTTGCCTTAGCCTTCTCTTTGAATCTATAAACTTCCTCCTCTGAACTAAGGCCAAAACAGGTCCATATGAACAACTAAAACCATGAAAAGAGAGAGCAAAGAGAGAAGAACAAGTTTTCTAAAGAAGAAAGCCATGAAATCTTGAATTTTTCTCACATTTTTCCTTGATTTCTTCCTTCTTCCTTGGCTCTCCTTGTGTGTCTCTCTTAGGCAATCTCCCTCTCTATTTTGGATGAAGCTCAAGGTTGGTTAGAAATAACCAGAAAAGGGATGCCTAATATAAAGCAAAAAGGGAAGGAATTGTTCATTAAAAATGATATTTATGTCCCGTGTTTTTGGCAATTTTGTTTTGGACTCATTTTAGTTCCTTTTTTAGAATCATATTTTTCATTATAAAATTTAGGTCTTCAATTTTATAAAATGACTTTGGAAGTACTCAATTTGGATTTAAAATCTTCCCAAACGAATTGGTCAAAGTTCAAATCAATTGACATTCAAAATCATACACTGGAGGAGTTTTAACTGTCTCGGGGTTTCCAATGATTTTTAGGGCCTTTAAGAACTCAAAAAGCTCAAAATTTTCATTTAGAAAGCCCTTATGTGAGTTTTCTAAAAAGTGCCCATATTTACGAAAATACTACTAGACTTTTGTCAAATTTTTTAAACCACTATAGCTTTAGTTTTGGGCAAATCAAGAGTCAAATCCTAATTTTTCAGTATTTAAAATTTTATAAAAATTTTTATTTGACCTTAAATCATTCATCTCGAGGGACTTACTTTTCAAATTGACTCATTACGGTGTTTTTATGAAATACCTGTCGTTACAGACCCCTTTAGGATGGTTACCAATTTTTCACTTCAACGACCATCTTAAATGTCTTAAAGGCATCTAACAAATTTGACTTCTTATGTAGATGAAGTATTCACCTTATCAGGAGTAGTTACCAATGAAGTAGAGGCATACAAATTTTCTTATATTAAAAGTGAAAAGTCTATAATCATTTGAATAATCAGATCTCCATAATCACTTGAATAATCTTATCTCCAAACGTTTACTTGCCCTTTTATTGTAGCTCTAGTAGGAAGATTTCCCTTTAATGTAGTCCTTACAAGAGGCAAAAACAAAGAGAACAAAACTATGTAGAAAATTCTGTTTAACCCATATCATCAATCTTATTCCTAAGAAGTGTTACTTAAATATTTATGCCATAATAACAAAGAATATTTCAATAGATTTATCAATGATAAAATTACTAAATAAGTCAAAAATTTAAATCCAGCACATGTAAGTCATTACTTAGCAAAATAGGACCATTACTCATGATTAGAATTAATGAAAGTTTCTCCACACTGGTCTAAACAAAAGTGGAAATCAAATACATCCTTAAAGATAAATTTCTACATGAACAACACCATCATAATCCAAGTACCAAGAATAAGATAGATTTTAACATCATTGGACTCACAACAAGCTAGAGCTAAAGGGACAAACACAATAGCCCACTGTGCCCTGATCCAGCTACTTATACTTGACCTTATGATGTTGGTTAAACTCACATGAGACTTACAATTAGACCAAGAGTCAAGTAATTCATAGTAGAAGCCAAGGTATTACCCTTTTCTTTGATTTCCTCTTATTAAAGAAAAATCTCAATTGATCACTGTTTAATTTGCTAGGTGAGAAGCCTTCGGTACTTGAGACAAACATGATAATACCTCTCAAAATGACACCAAAATATTTAAGCACGAGCTTTAAGATGTGTTCCTTGAACACCAAACACTCCATCAAAGTGAGTGGTTTTATAATAAGGAGAAGTGATGACTCTTTTGAGTTTCGACAAGTTAACTAAAACTTCTCCCTAACAGCTCACAATAATTTGATTATGGTTTCCTCTTCATGAATCTATTGCCTAGCACACTCTATCAAAGATATGCCATTATTTATGAAAGGCTTTATTGGTAGTAATGGAATAGTTGTTAAGTGTAGTAAGTGCATGCACATTCATGGCTAAGACCAGTAGTGCAATTACTAAAGTTCAAGTCTATGGACTATTTCTAGTTGTTTTAACTAATCCTATATAGAGTTTACACATATGCTAATTATGTAAACATGGAAGCTAGAATAGAAACAACATGAATATAAGTCAATAATGTGTATAACATATTTAGAAACAATGTTTTACACAAGATCCTACTAATACATATGCCTAAGGCTCCTAGATCACAATAAACCAAAAAAACTCAATTGCACATCAAACCGATATGGTACAAGAAACATTAAGACATCAATTTAAATATATTTCAATAACAATACATTACATGGACAATGTTACACTAATAGCGCATATTCCCTGCTAATGCAATTTATCCTGTAATTATTATACAATATAAAACAATAAAGGCATTACTATATATAAATATATACATATCAGTTCAAAATAAATGCCTCAATCACAAGATGTTAGTGTGATTGTTATGGCAAGCAAATAATTCAAACATGCTCAATAATAATTAATTAACATTAGCAATTACTCATAATAATGGTCTACCAAGAGTGTGAACATGCAAGGTAAATGAAATGGTATTCAAAGATGCTTAATTAATGGTCAAGATTTCAAAACAAACTATGCATAACCATAAATCATGTCAAATGAATGGTTACCTTTAATGAAGTTCACCAAGACACCTTTATGACTGAACCCATGATAGCCGAGTTCTTAATCAAATAGTGTCAAATTTCCATTATCATAATTTCTACAAACAAATCCTTAAAATCTACACAAAAATTGGGCTAAAAAAGATCTATTTTTAGTACAATAAAAAATACAAAAGTGCATAAATCATCAAGATTATTTGACATACCAAAATGCATCACTATTGAGAGTGTGAAAAAAATATTCTACAAAGATGCATATAGATTATGTACAAAAATTTAGCCTAAAATTTAGAGATTATGTATATAAAAACTTGTGTAGAATATTATGGAAATTAGAAAACTTATATTTCAAGCATTTAAAAAATTTTTAAAAAATCACCATAAAATAAAAGGGTTAAAAAAAAGAGGCCAAAGGATCAAAGTTGGGCCCAAAGGGGCCCAACTTAGGAGGCTCATGTGATAGGGGCCACGAGTGGGCCTCGTCCAACGGGGTTGAATTCAACCTCGGAGCACTAGTGTTCAACAATAGCAAATTCTGCCATTAACGCACCGAGCAAGCTTCAAAAATTGGCATTTTAACGTGTCTTCTCAATTCCAAGTTGCAAAAGAAGTATCCATAATTAAGTTGTAGTGGTGGACATATATGGATACAAGCATGTGGTTTGGATTATCAATAGTGTTAATTATTTGGTTATATTAATTAAAATTATATTATTTTAAAATTCTTTTATGTTGAATTTGTCTTTTTAGTCACAAAGTGAAACAAAAGTAATGAAATTAAAGGTATTATGCTTCACTCTCTTAAGAGATAGCTTAATTACATGAGGGATTCTTTTTAATTATGAAAAATTATATGGTCCTTCTTTGAAACCAAAAGATGTATCGCATGACTAAACTTATTTTGACTAAGATATTTTTAAGGATAATATTAATTTTTTATTTATAACTTATTAAGATGTATTTCTTAAAATATTTATTTTAATGCTATTTATTTTATCTTAAAAACAAAAAGTTTAATATATTTGAATTACAATACTTATTTTGACTAAATATATATTTAACAGACACACTATATTGACTTCTTTACTAACAAAATATAAGCTACAATTACACCTATTTAAATCAAAATAACCTTATATTTGTTACTTATATGGTATAACAAGTATTAAATATGTATTCAATTAATATAAAATAGTATATGTTTAAAAATTAACAAAAATAAATTTATGGCTTTCAACAAAAAATAAATATTATAAAAAAATTCAAAAAATAAAATGTTTACTAAGTTATAATTTTAATAAAAAATAATATATCTCTAGATGCTTTGGTTATATATATGCACGTTTAAAGCGATTTGTGTATATTTTTATTATAGAAGAAAAAGATATGTAATTTGGATATTAGAGAGTAACTTATCCTATATTTAACTAGCTAGGACTCCCCTCCCTTTTTTTTAATATATATATATATATATAATGGAATAATTTTGTGGAGAATTTATTTGCTGGTCCGAGTAGCATCTTACCACAAATGGAGAGAGGTTAAATGGCCCAAAAGGACACTGTATGTGGCTCTTTCTTTCAGTGCCAAAAGAGAAGAATCACTTTTCTGTCATGAAAAGATGAAATTGAAGAGACCCACTTGGATGAAAACTCATCCGTTCTTGCCTATATGAAGCTCCCAACGATGCCTCTGTGTATCAGAAGTAGATCGATAATCATATCGCCTATTGCTGCTGGCTGCTTAGTTAGTTACAGAAGGGTTCTTATAGTCCTCACACGAAGAGGTAGAGAGTGAAATGCAGCCAAGAATGACTTGCCGGCGGCATTAATCCGCTGTATACATTATTACTGGGTGTTTTCCGGCAAGTACGTTCTTGGCTTTGTTTGGCTCTCTTCTTCTCCTGTGAGGCTCTACGGACTGTATAATCCTTATCACAAGTACCGTTGGCCACCCTTTGCTAGCTCATCATTCCAGATTGCTAAAAGGAAAGGTGCACGCGTCCAGATCCTTTAGAGAGATACACAGTATAAGTTTGAAGAGATAAAGATGAGATTGTGGACCAATACTGAGAGCAGTTTCTAACATTGGAAACTCCTAATCTTTTTCTTTCAATACTGCAGAATATCATATATTACTACACAAAAGACCAACTTTTAAGCAACTGCTCAGTTGCCTACCATCATATTTGTTGCATGCCACAGAATAAATCTATCCACAGCCGGCACTAACTTGACACATGATCAAACTGATTGAATTACACTCAGGAGGCTGTTCGTTGACTTCTACCTCCTGCAATATATTTGTGTTTCTGTTGTATTGTATATATGATTTGAAATTGCAATTTACAATTGTGGTCATTGCACGATTCTGTTGAATAACTCACCATAAGTACCTTATTCCCTACCATTTCCCAACTTCAAAGAATTATATGCTCATCTTCTCGGTATATGTTAATGTTCAGTCTACACACACACACACACACACACACACAGAATAGGTTTCGGGCTTATTGCATAAACTCCCGCAGTGAAAGAATTATATATAGTTTAAGAATTTTAATTTAAGTGACACCTCTTCAAAACACAAATGTTAAGAAATCTTTATAACTTTCGATTCTTATCTTATCCCTTTTTTCTCATTTTTATTGTTAAAGCCTTTTGTGTCCTTTATTTAAAAAAAAAGCGAAATACATATAGCCCTTTCTATGATTATTTGAGACAACTTTGTGTATCAATTAATTATTAATAGCTTCGTACACACACACAAAAACTTGTGCCACTGCCTCCTCTTATTGTTAACATTATCTAAGAGTTTTAAGGCTCACATATACATATTTCAGTGCTTGAGATAATATATTAATACTAGCCCTTTCTCCTTTATCAAAGAAAAGAAATTTCATTCTTAAAAAATCCACACAAACTTCGGCTTTAATTTGGTTGAACCCCATATGGAGAGATTTTATTCAGCTACCACACAATCATAGTGATCACAGTCACGCGGATTATAATAAATGATTATAGTAAATTATTCTCGCACTGGGAAATGTTTAAATAATATATATATATATATATATATATATATAATCTTTTCATTTGTTTTGAAAATATATACTTATCTCTCTAAAATGAAAATATGACCAAAATATTTTAAAAAATATTATTTTTTAAATTGAAAATGCAACCTGTTGAAAATATGTTTTCTAAACTTTTATTTTGATATTATTTATTATCTATTGAGAATCATAAATTTAATTTATTTTTAAACTTCATTAAACTTACGATAATATTTATGTTTATTAATATATATATTTAATATAAATATTATTCTTACAATTAAATTATTATCTATAAATTAATTAAATTTAAATAATTATTTTTTGAATATAAATTTTTTTATTTTAATAATTTATTTTTTATCAAATAATTTTACAACTTGCTAATTTAAAAAATTAATTATTTTATAATGGCCAAATATATATATATTTAATACTTATTATATTATATAAGTAATAGATATAAGAGTGTTTTGTTTAAAATAAGTGTAATTGTAACTTAACTTCTATTATAACTAAGATTGAATAGTGCATTTTTTTGGTTTTAGCTAGAAGAGGAAGTGTATATTTTCAAAACGAAAAAGAGGAAAAAGGAAAGTAATTTACCTTAAAAATTAAGGTGCCGTAAAAGCCAAGTTATACAAAAGTTAGTGGTCCAATATGCCTTTAATTTCTCTAAGATTTTAATTACCCCACTTTAATATTCAATTAACTAGTTACATTTAATGAGAGGAGTGATAATAGTGTAAGTTTAAGTACAAAATGTAATTTAGTTATGACATAATAATTATTAAATATAAAATAATGTCTTGATCATTTTATTATATACTCATTAGTTTACAAAAATTAAATTAACTTTGTTAAGAACTATTAATTATTAAATAAATTAATATTTTAAGCAATGAAATATAAGGTATTTAATAATCATTATGTTATAACTAAAGTTTATGATATACTCAAATTCATAGTATCATTACTCTCAAGCAAATTATACACACAAGAGCGCTAGAATAAGACATTAGGGAATTAATTTTCGATATATTTGCCAAGAAAAGTATCCAACTTGCATGCAATAACCAAATTAAATAATTCAGTAGGCTTTTGAAACGAATAAAGTTAAAGCAATTCAATGACACTATCATATATATATATATATATATATATATATATATATATCTCCATTGGGTAAGGCACGCAGTCGCCACCAATCATGATTCCATACCAAATTGAAAACGTAATCGTTTATGCATCGTAATTAAATTAAGCAAGTAAAGGCATATTTACCGGAAAAGCTGGAGGACACAAAAGTTGGAATGATAGCCTTAATTAGATGGCTTTACCATAAATGGAAAATGCTCTTACCATTATGTGATATCAAACACTTTTCCTCTTCTTGTGAAGAAGAGTTTGACTAATTACTAAAAGGCTAAAAAAAGAAAAAAAAAACCACCCTTATCATTTTCTACACCCAAAGAAGATAAGTCTCTATTTCCCAACTCATAGAAAAATATTTTTTCCATGTTCGGATTTATATCTTAGTAGGTAGCAAATTTAAATCCCACTCTTTTCTCCAACAAAACTTAAATCTGACCCATTTATCTATTTTTTTAAATGAATAATTTTTAAAATAAATTTAAACTCATTTATAAAAAATTTATTCATTTGGAATCACTATGAAATATAAAATGTCTCAAGCAATCGTTTTTTGAAAATTAAAAACTCATTTATATGAAATCTATTCATTTAAAACCATTATCAAAATAAAATGTCTCAAGCAATCATTAATATAATTCCTAACCCACAGAATGTGTTTTGTGTTTTTTTTAAAATTATTTTCTAATGTATTAAATTGATTAACACCACCAAACAAATTAAGTTTTTTAGCAGGGGAAAATTTGCTCACTAACATTGATTACGAGGGAATTGCGATGACTTAGCAAGGGAGTGCTCCCTCCCAGACTATTGGTTGCTAAATAGTTAGAGAAAATTCTCTCACTATGTCATCGTTGACATTCCTCATAAACATATATAGCGAGGGAATTTCCCTTGCTCAACTGTTGCAAATTAGCCTCATACATTTTGGAACAATCCCTATCTCGGGCGATGCAATGCCATGACAAAGAACAATTTCTCACTATTCCTCGCAAAATTGTCACTACTTCCTCTCTAATCCCTTATTATTATCTATCCCTTACCAAAAGTAAGACATGAAGTTTGCATTCCCTCACTATTCCCTCTCAGACCCCATACCATATGTTCTCTAATCCCTCACCATGCCTTCACAAATCTCTCACCAATTCCTTGCCAACAAAATCAAATGTTAGAAATGACGTGTGAAGTCTCTTCATTCTCTTGCTGTTCCCTCTTGAATCCCTTGCTTTTCTCTTTCCATTACTTCATGAATCCCTCACTAAGAAGAAAAAATTTGTGATGTTCCATTTATTTATTTTTACTTGTCTCATAAAAAACTAAGCAAGAAAACAGTAGCAACTAGTAGCAAATACAGCAGTAACCAACAACAGATATTTCCAAAACATTAATACAAAATATCATTCATAATATCTACAAATTATCACTCAAATCCAAAGTCCTACAATATCTAACTATCAACATCCAAATCCTTAGACTTTGTACCCTTTGAATCCTCTACATTATTTGTTGGAGCTTTAGTGTGTGTATCAAAAGAAGTCCCACATTACTCAAAACAAAGGAAGCCTTAATGTATAAATACTAATTAAGATGGGTTTATGAGCAAGTAAATGAATCAAGAAGAGGAGTGGGCTCACTTGCACAACAATAGGCCAACACAGTTGAAAACCTTCAATTTCTCCCCTTACGCGTGAGTCAGATGTAGTACTGGGCATTTTTGACGAAAATGTTTTTGCAAAATCCAAAAATTATTTTGTTTAAAATAAGCTTACTGAAAAAATCTTATTTTCAGTAGTTTTGAATTTTGGACATTAAAGCTTTCAAATTATCAGTTTAATTTCTCATTAACTAGTTTTTAATCCCAATGTTTAGAAGCGATCTTCCTTTATTTTCTTTTAATCCCAACATTCAAAATTGATTTCATTAATCGTGATTTAGTTGCCATTAATCAATTTTATTGCTGCCCAACATTTTTGTCTGTGTCCTCAGCCTAGCATGGTGCAATTCAATACACACCGAGCCATTGGGCTATCTACCTTTTCTCCTTTTCCCATTTGCTTTGAGTTTTTCATTCTTTGCTATTTTGTTTCCTTGTGAGTCCCCACAAGAAAGATCCATTTAATTCTGGGGAGTTGCCGACCTGTGCCAGAATAACTCTTAAAGACAATGCCCTCAGGCACGACTTGGATCGAGTTTTCCTAATGTATTTGTAAATTGTAGCTAACATTATTTCCTTGCACCTGTGTGCTGAATGAATACATCATTCACCTCCTCCACAAGCAAAAATAATTGAAACCAAGCCAAACAAAACCCCTATGGTAGTTGGGAAAATGCTATCAATTTCTGGTACTAGACCTTTTGACAATCTTAGCATGATCTGTTTGATTAAAGGCTTTTTATTTTAAATATGTCAAGAATTGAACCAAAATTGTAATTTCCAAAAATAATGCTTTGGGGCCAAAGTTGTTTTAATGGGTTAACTTATTTTAATGATCTAAAATTTATTTGATTATTCTTAATGAAGATATTATATGATTCGATTTATATGGAATGATTAATTAATATATTATGGAAAGTTTTCAAAATAAGAATTAATTGAATCAAAGCTTTTATAGAAAGGTTTCATATATGATATTAATTTTGTCAAAGATTTTATATGGAAAGTTTTCAAATAATATTAATTATAATATGATATGGTCTTATAAGGAAAGTTTTTAGAGGATTAAGTCAAGGAAAGTATTTTAGAGGATTCCTCTATAAAGAAAGTTTTCAAAATGAATTATTGATTAAGCCAAGGTTTTAATAAAGGAAAATTTTCCATTAACTAGATATGGAATGTTTTTAATATACGCATTTATACTAATTGGACCATAATTTAAATTTTATATTTAATATTGATTATCTCATTATTGGCATTAAATTTCATAATGGCAAATTCTTTATTTAATTAGATGCCACCTTTATGATGCATTATATATGGAAGGAATTTAAATATACATTCATAAAGAAATTTGAGAGATGAAAGGAAATAAAGATCACTTCAATTAATGTCATAGTCACAAAAGAAAAGTTCATGAATTTGGGAAGTATCCTCAAGTCTTTTGGCTTTTAGAACATGTGCACTTAATATAGCCAACATTTATCAACATTAAAGATGCAATCAAGAAGAAGATTGAAAAAGAGAGACTCAGTCATATCTTCCTTGAATTAAGGGAGTAGGAAAAGAAACAAGTTTAAGAAGCAAATCATTCTAGTATGTCCAATGATGTATTGTACTTGTTCGAGTCGACTTATTAACATTAAAGATGGTCTAAAATGGCAAGAAGATGTTAAAGCAATCAACATATGGTCTAGAGCATTAAATGCTAATATTCTTGGAAGTTGAAGAATGATCAACACATAAATAAAGGAAGGTTTTCACCATTCACAAGCTATAAATGGAAGAATGATATTTTGGCATATAAATCACATGCTCTTAAATGCAAGATCAACAATATTGGAATATCTTGAATTTTTGCATCTTATCTCATACATCAGGAACTTCACTATTTGAATTTTAGGAAGGTGAATTATTTAGCTTATGTTTTATCCATTTTATGAAGGAAACTTCATATGGACAAAAATATCTTTATGTCTCTCATTGAATGCACTATCTTAGGTGAAATGAATGAAGAAAAGAAGTTAAATTGAAATCAAGTGTTTTACTACTTAATGCAAAGATTTCTACCCGCTAGAATGTATCAAATTATTTAACGAGGAAACAATGATCACATGTTTCAAAGTTTACTATATAAAAGACTTGTTCAAAGTTGATAAAATGAGGGTTGAATGCATATTCTTGAGAGTTATACTATTGTCTTACTGTGTTTAGTTAAGTTATATTACTCTTAGTGAGTTAGTGCAAAAAGTGTTGAGGGATTCTTATTGAGCCAAAGCTTATTAGACATATTTATCCTTATTCTAATTTGAGTTTCTAGGTGTCTTAAGAAAAACTTAGAGGAGAGTTTCTAGGTATCTTGGAAAAAACCATGTGAGGAGTTTTTAGGTGCCTTGTGACAAAAACCTAGTGAGAGAGAAAGGCTGTAAAACTTAAGAGTTGTCCTTGTGAAGTTGCCTCGTACTTAAAGTTTTTAAGGAGCTTGAGAAAAACCTAATAGTGTGGGAAAGGCTAATGGAATGGGAAAAAGTGTAAAAGATGAGTGCTTGCATAAGTTTACCTTGGGAAAGGGTAGTAAAAGCTAGGGAGCATGGCTAGTATTCAAAGTTGTGTTGTACTCTTACTAATTATCCTCAATTGATACAAATCTCTTGCTGTGTGCTCGAGGAATGGACATATGGCATTTTGGTTCAAACCAATATAAATTAGTTGTGTGCTTCCTCTTTCCTTACTTTCTTTATTTCATGATTAAAGTATTTTCTTAAAGAGTAAGATTTTGTTCCTTAGGAATCTGATATTGTTAGAAGGAATCGAGATTTTTCAAAAAGGAAAAATTAATTTTCAAATATAATTCAATCCTTTTTTTTTTTGAACTACTTCTAAGCTAACATGATCAATGGTTGGTGCCTTCAATATGTCACCATCAGTATACTAGAGTTAGCATTCTTTTATTAATAAGGTTATCCAGTTTATACACAATCCAATGGAAGAGCACTATAAATATATAAAGAGAATATTGAGGAACCTAAAAGGAAAAAGAAACCATGTGGATGGCTATTGAGTTTAGCATATATATATATATATATATATATACCTACATTGTTGGATCAAAGGCTTTTAGCCCTTTTGTTTCAAGTTCCACCAAACATCCTTAATTATGTGAATTTTGGAAAATGGATTCTAGTTTGGGCCAAATTTGTAATTATGGAAAATAGTATTTTGGGCCAAGGTTAATTTGTTGGGCTATATGTTATTTCATGGGTTGAAATGTAATTTATTTATTTTAATGATTTATAACAATGATAACATGTGATTTGAGTGAAAAAGGAATGTTTTTAAAAGGTCTCATTTATTGAGTCAAAATCTTTTATGGTAAGTTTTCAAATATGATTGAATCAAAGATGTCATAGGGAAAGTTTTCAAAAATATTATTAATCATGATTTGCATGAAAAGCTTTCAAATAATATTAATCATGATTTAAAGAATTTAATGAAAGTTCTTGAATGATCAAAACTTAAGGTAGGTTTTTTTTAGGTAATTTGAACTCTACATCTATATATGGAAACATCCTTAGGTTTTTCTCAAATGGAAAGTTTTTGAAATGCTTGATTAATTGAGTCAAAACTTACAAAATATGGATATATTTATATTTGATTTTGTGCACATTTACTTTGATTATTTCCTTGTGCTTTTAATAACAAAATTCTAGTTAGCAATGAAAAAGGAAATTTTGTGAAATCAAGAAGCAAAAAAAGTGCAATACCATAGCTCATTAGGTTCCTTAGTCTATTATTCATGCTTGATTTCACACATTCTCAAAGAAGAATGAATATAAATATTGGTAATTTATTGTGTTACGTAGGGCCTGAAAATTTCATTTCATGTTATATGGGCTATATGAACTCACCATTAACATCCTCTAGCCATAATGCATCTATACAAGTCATAGACACCATAAAACATCACAACAACTTCGGGTAAGAAGCCACACACCAGAAAAATGCAAAGATGCTCTCAGGTCCAAATTCTAAATTTTTGGTATCAATTTTGAAAAATCATAATTAATTCAAAAACAATTAAAATCAAGCAAATGATAGCTTTTGAATGTCAAATATAGTTTAAAAATCATTTTAGGTCATAAAAACATCAACTAAACCATGATTGATAATAGAATAGAACCAAAGGTCCAGCTGCCCAAGTTTACTGTCATAGGTTATTGATATAAATTTCAAAAATGCATAATTAATTTTAAAAAAATCAAAACCTAGCAAAACATACCATTATAGAAAGCTATAGATGTTAACTAGAAGTTAAAAATAACTTCAGACTCAAATAGAAGTGTTTAGACCATGAAAACTAATAGAATAGTAACAGAGGTCTAGCTGCATCCCTAATATTGATATGAAGCTTCAAAATTTTGGTTCTCCCTCTACAAATCTCCAAATGGGGTGATCTTAGTGCCTATAGAAATATTATCATGTCTAGTTTATACTTGTAAAACATTATAGCCATTAGACAACATTTAATCTATAGATGATATAGGTAAAGAAACTGACTATATGAACAGTACATTTGCCAAATCTGTCAAATTTTCCTAACTTTAAAAAATCATAAAAATTCTTTAAAGCTCTAAATTGGGTGTTTTTTAGCTCTATGGAAAGCTATAGATAAGGCCTATATGCATGACAAATTTCATGCCAAGACTAGCTCATTTGGTCAGATTTTGACATAGCTCAAAAACATGGCAATTTTGGTACCTTGCAAGGGTCAAACTTGTTCCAAATGGCCTTCAAACCACTGTACCACAACTTGAACATATTTTGAAGCATAAACATAGGATATATAAGCTTTCTAAATGATCTAAACCATCATACATCTCAACCTCACTATGCTACATGCATAATTACACATTCAAGAATGGGCTTTCAAGTGGCCAAATCACATTTTCTCATTCATTTGCCTTCAACTTTGGTTCATACACTATATTTACATACTTTTACATTTTTCCAGTGGCTTTATCTCAAAAATAGTTTATACATACAACCTTTAACATTTAATTACATAAAAGCTATACTAATGTCAAAGTATAGCCATTCAAGCTCCTTGGCTTCCATTTTTGTCTCATTGAGCTCCACCTAAATATGGTGAGATGGGAGAGGGAAAAGGGTGAGATTCAAAGAATCTCAATAGCTCAAACACCCATTCAAGTGAACAACCAAGGCATATAATCATGTTAAGGAACTCAAGTATGCATCCAACATAAACAAGAATCATTTAATCCATCATTTCCATGCCATTAAAACATGTCAAAGCTAAGAACAAACCTTAGGGACTTTTGGTCCATCTTTATCCCATTTTTAAAACTTTTGGATTAGCCTCACCCTTTATCTAGGAGCTTTTGACTTAGTCTCACTCATCCTTGAGACTTTTGGCCTTGTCTCACCCATTCCTATGGGCTTTTCGCTCCACCTCACCTATTTCAAGGGATTTTTGGCACAACCTCACCCTTAAAGAACAATTCACATTACATAAGCCAATCAAGAGAACATAATGGTACGATAGCAAGAAAACAACATCAATGGCATGTCTCACAATACAAATACACATACAAGTATCCAATGGCATTCATATAACCAAGAATACATACAAGGAGTGGAGAGTTACTTTGGTGCAAACATAAGTCTTTTTCCTTGACTATTCTTCTCCCCTCAAGGTCACACACTTGCAATTAGATGGGGATTTATTCCTTTGGCCTAGACACAACAAATAGGATCCAATTACATTCTTGAAATAAGTTCTAGCATTACCCACACATTAAGGAAGCACACTTTTTTTTATGGTTACATAATAGTTCCATAAAAGACCTAATGAATCAACTACTATAATTCAAGATCTTAGCTCTATTCTCTTCTTATATCTAGGTCTCTTGACTCCATTTAGACTTCTTAGAACTATCACATAATCATTCCCAAGAGCATAGATATATGTTACTTCTTTAAGTCACATTATAGAATCTATACCTCCAACTCTCAATTTAGGGCTTTTAAATTTTTTCCATCACCTCATCTCATCTTCTCCCATCATATATAGTCCCAAACTAAGTTTAGAAAAAATTAAAACACTCTCTAGCTCCTCCAAGTGTGTTTGGCTGAGACATCCATAACATTTTAGGCCCGTAGAGTTTGCTATTTTCCTTAATGGAAGAGGCACTTGAGAGGCTTTTTAGGGGTCTTAGGACTCAAATAAACTCTCATATAAGCTAGGATATTCTTAGACAAGGTCAGATTTTAGCATATGTTCAAGGATCTCTAACTTTGTCATCTTGAACTATAATGGTTTTTCTTCAAGTTTCATTGCATTTTTTAGATTCCCATAGCCTAAAACCTAGGATTCTTACTTGCTTTTGGCCAGAAATTCCTCCCCTCACAAGCTCTCTCCAAGGCCAAAACACACACATGAAGAATAAGGGAGGAAGTATCACACCATACTTTATTAGACTCCATATTCCCATATTCAAGTTGACTTTCATGTGCAACCAAAGAAAACCAAGAAAAGGGAATAAAATATTGCCATTTCCTTATGTTACATCGATGTTAAAAATTCAAATTTTGATCCATGGATCCCGAGAACTCACTAATAACATTCTCTATTTATTTTTGATCTAAAAAAGTTACAAATATCCTAAAACATTCCATAAACCACGGATTAGAAGCCAAAAACCAAGAATTTCGCGTTTTAGTCTTGGGTCAGAATTTTTAATTTTCTATTAGCAACTTTGAAAAATCATAAATAAATCTAGAAAAATAGAAATCAAGCAAAATATAGTTTTTTAAAAAGCTGTAGATGTTAAATTTATCCTAAAAATAATTACAAGCCATGAAAACCTCATATGGACTATGTTTGAGAATAGAAAATTGGTGAAGGTCAGAATGTCCAGTGTTTTTGATACAAGTTACTGATATAAATTTCAAAAATTTATAACTAATTCTAAACAAATTCAATCTAAGAAAACTATACTAATTTGGAAAGCTACCGATGTTAAATAGAGGAAAAAAGTAATTTCAGACTGGTTCAGATACACTATGACCTTGAAAATTAATAGAACAATAACCAAGGTCAATTTGCGCTACTGTCACTGATATGAAATTTCACAAATTCATATCTCTCTCTATAGATATCCAATTAAGGTTCTTCTAATTGGTATAGGTCACTATGAATGTCTAGTTTATGCCTATAAAATTTCATAGCCATTGGACATTAGTTGGCCCATGAATGACAGAGGCAAAATCTCAGACCAAATGCACAGAAACAGTACCAGAACCATGAAAATTTGTCAACTTTGAAAATTCACCAAATATTCTCTAGTGTTCCAAATAATATGAATTTTAGCTTCCTAAAAAGCTTTAGACAAGCCCTATATGCATGCCAAATTTCAAACCAAGAGGAATTCATTTGGATAGATTTGACTATATCTCGCCATTATGGTCATTTTAAGACTACAAAGGGGTCAAAAATGGTCCAATTAGCGTCTTACATGTTTTAGCACTCCTTGAGCAAGTTTGAAAGCACAAATATACCATATATGAACTGCCATACATAAGCATTTGCAAGCCATTACACAACCAAATCTTACCTTTACATTGTTTTGACACCAAATATGGTTCATACATCACATACATATACTTTTATATTTGTCCAAATATTTACATCTCAAAAGTAGTATATATTTTGACATCTAATTACAAGAAAAATTGTATATTTTTCAAAGTAAGGTCTTTCAAGCTCATTGACTTGCATTTTTCCCTTCTTGGGCACCACCTAGACATATTAAGATAAAGGAGGAGAGGGGGTGAGATTTATGGAATATCAATAGCTCATACACCCATTCAAATACACATTCAAGGCATGTTACATGTCAAATATACAAGTATGGAAGCTAACATAACCATAAAGTATGCAAAGTCACATTTCTATGCTACAAGGTCACAACAAAGTCGAGAATGAGCTCTAGGGACTTTTGGTTTAACCTCACCTCATTGCTAGGACTTTTGGAGTTGCTTCACCCTTGGCTTAGGGACTTTTAACTTGACCTCACCCATCCATGAGACTTTTGACCTTGTCTCATCCATGCCTTGAGACTTTTGGCATCTCTTCACCCACATCAAGGGACTTTTGGCATCACCTCACCCTTATGAGCAATTTTCATAACCAATAACATTCAAGAAAGTATATTGGTACCAATGCAACATTATAACATCAAATGGTATGTTCACAAGACACAAAAGCACATACAAGCACACAATGACATATACATAACCAAGAATACAAGAAGAATAAGATGGAGAGCTACCTTGGTGAAAATCCCAGCTTTACTTTGCTTTATTCCTTCCCTTTCTTAGTTTCACAAGCACAACTAGATGGGGTTTGGTTTCTTTGACCTAGACATCATAAATAACACTTAATTATACTCTTGAAGCAAGCCAAAGTATTAAATTTACTCTTAAGAACACACATGGTTCCATTTATTACAATATAGTTCCATTAATGACCTAATGAAGAAACTACCATAATTTAAGTGCTTGGCTCTATTCTCTTCCTATATCTAGGCCTCTTGACTTCATTTAAGGTCCTTAGAGCCATCACACACTCACTTTCACAAGCCTAGGTACATGTTGCTTCATAAGGTTACATTATGAAAGCTATTGCCTCATCTCCCAATCTATGACTTCTAAATTTTTCCTAAGGGTTCCTCCCACCTTCTACCATCATATGAAGTCCTAAACCAAGGCTAGAATAAATTAAAACATTCTCTAACCTATTTATCTTAGCTTGGCCAAGCTTATGAAGAAGGAGAGAGCCCATGGGGTTTTTGATTTTTTTTTTCTTCATGGGAGACACACTTGGAAGGCTTCCTAGAGGTCTCAGGAGCTCAATAAAACACTCACACATGTAAGGAAACTCATGTATCAAATCAGTTTTTGTATTATGTTCAAGAACTATACACTTTCATAACTTGAAATTCATTAATTTCTCTTGTAATTTCTTGGCATATTCCAACTTCCCATGGCCTAAATCAATAGTTTCATGCTTGCTCTAAGTCAAAAACTCCCCCCTCTCCCTAGCTCTCAAGTTGGACGAAATACTCAAGAAGAAGCAAAGGAAGAAGAAGCAATCAAATGGAGAGAAATTACTTTGAATCAAGCCTTCTTTAAGAGTGTTTCTTCTTGCCTTAGCTTCCTCTTTAAAACTCTTATTTTTCCCCTTTGGTTCAAGGTCAAAATAGAACCATTTTACTCATCAAAGCCATAGTTCAAGGTCAAAGAGAGTTTGAGAGAAAAGGAACAAGGTTTCAAGAAGAAAAAGCATGGAAATCTTTAAGATTTCTTACCTTTTTCCTTGAATTTCTCCCTTTCTTCCTTGGCTTCTTGGTGTCTCTCTCTCTAGCCCTCTTTTCTATTTTGGACAAGCTCAAGTTGGTTAGAAGAAGTAAGGAGATGGAACACCTAATCTAAGAAGTTTTAAGGCCAAATTTGTTTTAAAAAATGACATTTATGTCCTACGTATGTGGCATTTTCGTTTTAGCTTGTTTTAACTCCTTTTTTTAAAACTATCTTTTCTGTCATAAAGTTTAGGTCCTCAGTTGTAAAAAATGCCTTTGAAATTATTCAATTTGATGAAACTAAAACTTTTCCAAACGAATCAGTTAAAATTCAAGCTCATTGTCGTTGGAAAACGTATACCGGAGGGGTTTTAACTATCTTGAGGCTTCCCATGGCTTTCAGAGCTTTTGAGAATCCCGAAAAGCTCAAAATTTTTGTTTAAAAAGCCCTCTTATGAGTTTTCCAAAAAGTGCCCATATTTATGAAAATGCCACTAGACTTTCGACAAATATTTGTAATCACTTTAACCCTGGTTTCTAAGCAATTCGAGACTCAATCCTTGTTTTTTATTATTTAAAATTTTATCAAATTTTTATTTGGCCTTAAATCACTCGTCTCAGGAGACTTGCTTTTATATGGCTCAATTCTGACATTTTACGAAAAACCATTCGTTACAAGAAAAGCAAGTGAAACTAGGATACATACCTTAATTCCTTGGCTTCTCCAAAGGCTCTCTCACTTGGTTTGGGCTTCTCTTTGAAATTCCACTCTTCTCCCTCTGAACTAAGTCCAAAACAAACCCACATCACTAACCAAAACCATAGAAAGGAAGGTGGAAAGGAAAAGAGAATTCCTAAAGGAAGAACCATGAAAAGTCTTGAATTCCCATACCTTTTTCCTTCTTTTCACTTTCTCCTTGAGCTCCTTCTTGTGCATCTCTCTTAGGTAGAATTCTTCTTTGTTCAAATAGAAGCAAAGTCAGTTTATGGGAGGAGCAAAGGGGGATGCCTCTTAAGGAGCAAGTAAAAAAGGAATTGTTCATTAAAAATTCCGCTTATGTCCTACTTTCTTGGCTAACTCATTTGAGGCTCATTTTAGCTCCTTTTTTAGAACTGTTTTTTTCATTATAAAATTTAGGTCCTCAAACTTATAAAATGGCTTTGAAATCACTCAATTTGTATTTAAAATCTTCCCGAAAGAAAAGGTCAATATTCGGGTTAACTAACGTTCAAAAACACACATCAAAAGGGGTTTGAACCAATCCGGGGTTCCTAGGATTTTTAGGGCCTCTAAGAACTCCGAGCAACACAAATTTTTTATTTAAAAATTTCTCCTGTGAGTTTTCCAAAAATTATCTAAATTTACAAAATTACAATTACATATTTGCTTATTTTCATTCCATTTTCATTCATTATTCTAGCCCTGTTTTTTAAGCACTCTGAGTCTTATATTCTCATTCTTTGGAGTCCAAAACATTACTCTAATTTTATAGGACCTTAACTCATTCATTTTAGGGGATTTGCTTTTATACTGACTCATTTCTAACGTTTTAATAAAAATTAGATATTACAATAGGACTTGGATGTTGTGTATCATGAACACCCATCCCCGAATTGGGAATTGGATCCACTCCACTTGAAGTTCAAGTGTCACACTATAAATGGCCATCTAAGAAAAATATAAACTATAATGGAGTAATAAATAAATTTCTCAGTAACATAAATAGGATTAATACAATTTAATCATCTTAAAGAAAAGTCAAGCTTTTGATTAATAAGAAGCGAATAATATAAACAAAATATCCCAAGGAGAATAATTAAATATTTTCAAAATAACATAAATAGAGAATGACATAAAATTTTGGAATATTCAATATAAATAGAGAATAACGTAAATAAAGGATAACAGAAAATTTCATGTGATTACATAACTAGAGAATAACACATAAATTTCAGAATATTTAACATGTTAGTTCAAACATGAATTAAAAATAAATAAATAAATAAGAAATTAATAGGCTCAGGATTCACATGTCATGGATAAACAAATGTAAGCATAGTACAAGAAAAACAATAAACAATTAATTCAAGCATTATTTTCTCTATGTTTTTTTGACCATTAGGCCTTGGAAATTGCTAGGCTCAATACCTAGATCATGTTGCATTGCTATGACTTAGAAGGCTCATTCTTGCTTCTTTTACTAAGGTATTCCTCGGTGGGTACTGAAGGAAAGTCATATCAAAATATCACAATAATATATTATCTAAGCCATTATTTGATTAAGATATAATAGGTATATTTGGGAAAGAATTGCCTCATATAACTCTGTGCATAATCAAATAATTCTGATAGCATATCAACATACTAGGGTTTGAAAAATTATATTTAAATAATTAAAATTATCTTTTCACTTTTTAGGTCCAGATTTGTCCTAAGGTCCATTCAATGTTTAAAATAGTCTATAAATCAAGGTCTAGTATAGCCATAATAAGGCTTGTTTAGGTATAAGAAAGACTTAAAAGGCCTAATAAGTCCAAATAGGTTTAAAATATCTAAAGGGCCCTCACCAGTCCTAATTATTAATTTTAAATATTTAAGTTTTTTAATTGATTAGAATTGGATATCTAGCATAACTACAGCTACCTAATGCCAATTTTGGCACACACAAGGCTTATCCTTTGATCAAGGTAACTTTGCCATATTACATACAGGTCATTCCTTTACCAAATAACCTATATCCATATTAATCATGAAATCAGATAGTAAGCAGCGTATCATCATATCAAATATCAACTGTTTAATAAAAAAATCAACATAATATTTCGTAAAATTCTAACTTTCACAAATAAACTCCAAAAATTATAAAATAAATATCAATACAATCTAAATAACATATAGAGTATATCATACCATACAAATCATCCAAAACACCTCAAATAAAATAATTAAAAATTCAAGCAACTTAAGGTCCACACTTTTCACTCATAAAGTTAACTTTCTATATAGTTATCTAAAATTTATCAAAAATTCACTATAGGTTTTATTTTCAGTGTAGATTAACCTAATTTAATTAGATTTTGAAAAGCTCTTCCCTAAGTGTATAACATGGTTTAGGCCAAGGCTGTAGGGTAGGTGTGTGTGAGAGATTTTTCTCATTTTTCCCTTGCTACATAACCATTAATACATAATCAAAGTAGACATACAAAAACCCCAAATCAATCTCTAGATATTCATGAAATTTTTCCATCAAGATAAAATTTCAAGATTAACTTGTGATAACTTAATGTAAATCAAAATTATATTAACCAATCTTTCACTTAAACCTCCTTCCATCAATTTCCCACTTGTTTTCTCTTCAATCCCTTCCATTCATGAAATTTAAAGTTTCATAAATTACAGAAAAATCTCCAAAATTGAAAATATTCTTGAAGTAAATGAATCCATTTGCTATATATATATATATATATATATATATTCTTCATCTTTTCTTGACAAGGATTCATGAAACACCAAGAACACTCTTTTTTCCTTAGCCATGGCCAAAAACTTGAAGGAGAAAGAAGAGAAAATTCCATGGTGAAAAGTGAAAGAAAACCAAAAAGAAGATAAACAATCTATGTTACCTTTTTTTCCATGGTGTTTCCTTCCCATTTCTTTCATCTTCTTCCTTTCTTATTCTTATTCTCTCCTTGGCTAAGCTCCTCCCTCTCTTTCTGTCTCTTGGTCATGGGGGGTGCGTGTGTTTTTGGTGAAGTGTGTGTCATGCAAGTGTGTGTGCGTTTTTATGTGTAAATGTTTGCAAATGGATGGTTAAGATTAAATCTTGATATTAAGGATTTAATGTGAGCCTTTGGATTAGATGAATAATTATGATTTAATTTTTAAAAGTAAAAAAGAAAAAGAATAAAAATAACTTATATTTATGTAAGCCTTTGGATCGTTTCAACAATTAAGTTCGTATCTTGGATTAAGGATGAATATCCACCATTGGATTTTCTTTTTCTAACAATTTAATTCTAAGTTAACTATGGTTACCTCTTGCTTAGTTAGAGTAACTAAATTGGTTATTTTTACATTTATTACTATTGATGTCAGCGGCGACATCAGTAATTACTTTTTTTGGTAAATGTGTAATTACAATATTTTACTAAGATTTGCTTATGTCAGGATCATCATTGCTCTGAAATATACATATTCTCTAGAATTCTCTCTACATATGGTGCCACATCATCCTTGTTTGACTAGAATTTACAAAAATCCCACCATTTCGTCGATATGTCCCTCCATAGATTTTTTATCATATTTTATTCAATTAGTATTTTCATGTTTTTTGCCATATTTAATGTTATTTATGCTTATGTGGATCTCACTTATAGATATATATTATTTTATTATTTACGATATAAATGATCATTTTGCCCCTGGTTAAAGGATAACAAACAAGTATCTCTATTTGTTTTTCACTTATATCTCTATTTTAGCCCTATTTCTTCGAATTCCATCACCACCATTTAGTAGTTTTTTCTACATTGAACCTCCCAAAGCACTTAACTTGAACTTTTGAGTCTAGTTTCATTTTGTACAAGCTTTTAACTATTCAACACTATTTTTGATCCGAACGATCTCCAAAAATGATAGAATGAATTTTATAATTTTCTATGTATTATTTCTTAACTAATTATATATATCATGCCAATTCTTAATACTTTACCCCTCCAAAAAATTTATCAAAACCTGTCCATGTGACAAAGGACGATTTTGCCTTTGAACCCTATTTAATCTCAAAAATTCCTATAGGTCCTATTAGTCTTGTACTCCTTTTGTGTGAAGTTATTTCACTCTAATTCAATAAATTAAAGCTTGAATAGACTTATTTCATAAAATACTAAATAATCAAAAAATCTTAACTTTTAGATATGTTACAATAAACAAGTCAAGATTCAAAATAAAATTAAAGTTTATCAATTGTATATAATATATAATTTAAAATATTAATATGTAATCAATCAATTAATTTGATTGATATTGGATGTCTACTACTGTCATCCAACTACCAAATCAAAATAATTGGTTTTGATCAAATTTCACCCAATTGATCTAATTAGTTAGTCATTTTTGCTTGAATTGGACATATTAGTTGGATTGGATTTGTACACCCTACTCGTAGAAAGAGGGAGAAAGTGAAGATTATTTGCATTTCAGTCTCAATTATGACTTACAAGTAAGCTATATACTAGCATATTTATAAGTATTTAAAAACATAAATGATTATCCTAAAAAGCACTCCTTTTTTTTCTTTTTTTAACTAGATTGGCCAAAATAGCATGCTGGTGTTGCTATTGCAAAGCGCTGTTTTGGTGCTTTAATCTTAGCCATTTACGTAATCAAGCACACACCAGCACACCACGTGGTTCATTAAGGCAAAACACATCTAGGCGGTCGATCTTATTGATTTAACAAGGGAAAGGGCTATCTTCATATATTTTTTCTTTTTCTAGTTGGTAATTGATTCAATGAGGGAGGAGGCGATCTTCACACATTCATATGATATTTATAGGGTGGGTGATAACATGGGTATATTGCATATTGAAAGAAAGTTTGTATTATTATTATTATTATTACTACTACTACTATTGCTATTATTATTATTATTATTATTATTATTATTATTATTATTATTATTATTATTATTATTTTGCTATCTGTTAATAAAATCTATGTATTGCATCTTGTATGAATGAAAGTCTATAAATTCCATGAAGTTAGATATGTGGATACTGTGAAAGTGTGTGACCACTTTAGCATGTATATCGATAACTCCCTGTCATTTATGTTATTCTACACTTTTGGTAAATATGTATTTAACCTTTTAATTACATAGTAAATAATACATTTTATAGGTAAAATAAGCATACTTAGAATGAATAGCTCTGTATTCAACTTTTATACTTTAAATGACAAGTTTTGTTTCAACTTTAAGTATATTGAGAATTAATCATACTTTTCTCTTATTGTTGGGTGCAATTACAAGAAAAATGAAGCCAAAAACATGTTTAAAACAGGATTGATGAAGTTTTTTTATGTCAAAAAGGCTTCAAAATACTCATAATTACTATTTTAGGAGGTACGTCGCGGCCAAAATTCATCAAGCCATAGCTAAATGGGAAGAAAATGAAGGCAAGCACCTAAGACAAGTTACGTTGCCACGCATCCTAAGCAAGTTGTGACAAATGGTCAGATAGAAGCTGAAAGTGTAGTAGTAAGAATATAGTGCGCCATAGCATGGATCAAGACAAAGCTAAAGTCACGGCACATGTTATGTGAGCTGCGACACAATGTCAAGTAGAGGTTAGATGCGCCATTGCCGGAATGTAAGGCACTGCAGCACAGTGTGTGGTGGCATTTTGAGTCACAACATGATTCGTTTTAGCAAAATGCATTGTTTTCTTTGTCAAAATTTTGAGGGTTTCTTACTACATATAGCTATTTCAGCTAAAGGAGCCACCATTCTAGGTTATCTTAGGTCTATTCTAGGTGTGTAAAGGATGAGGAGAAGCTAAGAAAGACTTCTTGAAGCAAAGGAATGCTAGAGATTGAAGATTGAAGTAGAGACAAACTTTCATTATTAGTTTTCTCTTTCCTTATTGTAATGTCCAATTTTTCAAAAAACGACAAAAATGAGTCAGTTTCCAAAGGAAGTTCCCTGGATAGAAAAGTTTGATGCCAACTAAAATTAGGATCAAATTCTAAATGATAGAAAATGAGGATTTGAGATTTAAGATGCTCGAAAACTAGAGCCAGAGAAACTCAGATAATTTGTCGAAAAAAAGTAGGGGCATTTTTGTAATTTTTGAAAAATTTTGAAAACTCACAAGAAAGATTTTTAAATGAAAATTTTAAACTCTCTGGGGTTCTCAGAGTCTCTGAAAACCATGAAAATCCCTAGAGCAGTTGAAACCCCTTCGGTGAGCGAGTTCGGCAAAGGTTGACCAAAACTTTGACTGAATGGTTCAGAATGGTTTTAAATCTAATTTGAGTGGTTCCAAAGCCATTTTATAAGTTAGAAAGCCTAAATATTATGATGGAAAAGACGGATTTCAAAAAGGAGTTAAAATGGGCATAAAATGAAAAAGCCAAGAATAGGGACTAAAATGCAAAAAAGAAAAGTTACTTTTTGCTCTCTTAAAACACGCTCCAGCCCTCCCCAAGCTGCACCAATGTTTTACCCATTTCTAAAACTGCTAAAAACTCTAGCCAAGGCATCACGTGGAAGCAGAAACAATGAAGGAGAAGAAGAAGCCTTGAATAGGTATGAAAGGGTGTGTTTTCTTCCTTTTGTCTTCACAATAAATTTCCCCTCCTTCTCCTCCATATTTTCATGGGTTCAGAATGTATTTTGATGCTATTTTGGTTCTGGTCCAACAAGGAGGGGTTAGGATTGGAGGGAAGGCTTGGGTGCAAGAAGAAGCCACTTAGAAGAGCAAGAATTTAAGGTAGGTTCCTATTCCTTTCCATGGCTTTTCTTGCACTTCTTGCTTGTTCTCTTCCGTATGAATTTCGTGCAACCTAGAGCCCATCCAAAGGGAGTTGAATTTTGACCATATCAAGGGAAGAACAAGTGATTTAGAGTGTGGGAATTTAGAATAGATATGTGGAAACAAAAAGGGAGCCTTAAAATTCAAGTTGGCACAACTTGGGGTTTTGAAATAAGTGATGAAATCTGATTTTTCCTAAAGGTATTCTAGCTTATGTAAGACATGTTTTGAGTCCCTTAGACCCCTAGGAAGTTACATATGTGACATTCCTTCCAAGAAAACAAAGCAAAGTTCAAGGGCTCTTTTCATAATGTATATCTCGGCCACACAAGGTCTAGTCACCTAGAGAGTGTTTTAATTTGTTCTAAGCCTAGAATGGGACTTCTTATGATGGTAGAAGGTGGGAGGAACCCTTGGGAAAAATTTAGAAGCCATGGATTGGGAGATGAGGCAATGGCTTCCATAATGTAACCTTATGAAGCAACTTGTGTTTAAGCTTTTGTAAATGAATATATAATAGCTCCAAGGATCTTAAATGAGGTCAAGAGGCATAGAAATGAGAAGAGAATGGAGTCAAGAACTTGAATCATGATGGTTGCTTCAATAGGCCATTTATGGAGCCATTATGTGACTTATAGAACCAAGTATGTTCTTGAGAGTAAATTGAATATTTTAACTTGTTTCAAGAATATAATTGAGTATTATTCATGATGTTTAGGCCAAGGAAATCGACCCCACCTAAGTGTTCTTGTGGAACCGAAAAAGGGAAGGAGTAAGGCAAAGTAAAGCTTGCATAGATAACAAGGTAGCTCTCTCTCTTTTCTCCCATGCATGAATGAATGTCTACATTGTGTTTAAATGTGTGTATGAGTATTTTAAGCTATTAATTGTATTTTAGTATGATGCCTATGTTCCATGGAACCATAGTATTGCACTATGTATTCAAATGATGCCTATAAATGTTGCATTGGTTTGCTTGAATGTGGAGAGGCCAAGAACCTTCTATCTTCGGCGAGGATGAGCCAAGAACCCTTAGAAGTGGTTGAGACTAAGAGAAAGTCTCCCAAGAGCAAGGCTTAGTTCAAGGCCTTTGAGAAAAAGGGTGAGGCAAGTTCAAGAACCTTAAAGAAAGTGGGTGAGGCTAATCCATTCATTTAGCAAGCCTAAGTATGTTATGTGTGCTTTGTGTAAATGCCAAGAATGTGTCTTGCACCATTTTCTATATTGATATGCTATGCATGCATCCTTAACACTTGTATTACATTCTTTATGCATGATTGAATGGGAGATGAGCTATTGGGATTTCTAGAATCTCACTCTTCTCTCCCCATTACTTAATATGCCTAGGTGGATCAAGAGAGCAAGGAAATGGGAGCCACCACACTTGGAAGCAAGAAGATTAGCAATGGAGTTGTAACATATTTGTATTATAGCCATATAGTTGTCACATGATGTATCTCCATAATGTATATGATGTATAAGCTTATGAATATTGTAAAAGTATGAGTATATTGTGTATGTATGAGAACTAGACCCGTATGAAGGATATTTCATGAATTTGACTTGGATATGCCAAGTTATACAAGTATGGCTCTTGTGTATATCTTGGTGTGGATGAGTGAGATTATGGAATCTAGGTTATTAGCCCTTTGAGACATGTTTGATGGAGTATTTAATGCTTTCCCATGTGCTCATGTAGCCATAGAATGAGAAGAAGCAAAAATGGACCCTTTGAGACCCTATATGAAGCTTAAAAAGGGCATTTTGCAACTCTATATCATAAATTGACCAAATGGATAAAATTCCTCATGAAATTTGGCTTGCATGTAGAGATCATCTAGATATTTTTGGGAAGATAAAGTGCAGAATTTTTGGAGGTCTAGGGAATATTTGGTGAATTTTTGAAGTTAGAAATTTTTTTGATTTTGGTCAGTGTACTGTAGCTTTGGTCGGAAAATGCATCGATGTCAAACATGGGGCAAATGAGGTCCAATGGTCCTGAAATTTTATATGGAGAAACTAGACATACACAGTAAGTTATAGAAACTAGAATCACCTCATTTGAAGGTCTAAAGAGAGATACATGAATTTTTGAAGTTAGAACTCACTGTCAGTGATGCAGCAGGACTCTCAGCACTATTCCATCGAGTTTCTCCAGTTTAATGTCATTTTTTGGATCTGGAGCTATTTTTCCCTTAATGTAGACATCTGTATCTTTCCAAATTGATATAGTTTACTTAATTTGGATTTTTGGAAATTATTTATGAATTTTTAAAGTCCATATCAGTAAGCTGTAGCAGAACTCAAGGGCAGCTGGACCTTTCATACTTTTTGGTTGTCAAACACAGTACAGCTGGGTGTTTCATATCTGTAATTATTTTTACCTTATAGTAGACATATAGAGATTTCTGGAAAGCTATCATTTGCCTCGTTTTGATTTTTTTAGAATTAATTATGATTTTCCAAAGTCTGCCCTAGAAAATTGAAAATTGGAACCCGTGGCAAAAATTCTGATATGTGTTCCAAACCTCCAAACCCCAGTTTTTTGACCTAAATGCATATGAATCTGATATGTTTTAATATGTTATGGTCTAAGAGGAGTTGAGGATCAATTCATGGGCTTTGGAAGTGATTTAATGCAGAGCTAGAGGTTCTTAGTAGTGTGCTTCCCATTGTTATATGTTGTATGTGCAAGTAAATTGTGTGAAAAGTTCAAGTAGTGCAAAATGGACCTCAAGAGCTTATGTAATGATATTATTGCTTTGAATGAATATTGTATGGATATTATATGGACAAAATTGCTTAAACCAAAGTGGGATTGAACCATGTGGGTTTGTTTATGTGATTTCGGTCCATATGCTACGCTTTGTGTGCAAATCTGGTGTTTATTGCTTGAATGCTATGATATGAGTTTTTTAGGGTTAAGATATGACACTTATTCTTTTTTTTACATTTGTTTAGATGTTTCTAACCTTTGCTTTAATCTTGTTGTTCATTTTCATGAATATGTATAGCTAAACTTCCTAATATAGGATTATTAAGAACTCTTGTATGGATTAGTGGTTGTTTCTCACTCTGATTTTGTGATTAATGATGAATAAATGTTTATTCAACTCTATGCTTTATGCTTTCTGATTACTTGACCAACAATTAGCTTGAACTTGGAAAAGGAAGAGTGAAACTAGATCAAGAGTTGAGTTGTACGAGTATTTAAAACTTGCTAGGGTGAATGGATAGTTTAGTTAATGAGATATGGATATACTCATCAACCTTACATAGTCCAATTAAGTATTGTGCTATTAAATTAATCTTGGTTGATTTCATAAGAAATTATGAAATTAATTAGATAATTTTATATGAGATTTGGAAAAATACTTATAGGAATAAGTAAACCCTAGACTAACATGTATCACCATTAAGAGCAAGTTAATGAGTGTTGAATTAAATTATTATGAAATATAAGAGGAATTAATAATCCTAGATGCTATTATTCACCCAAAAATCCAAATAACAATTTTGAACTTTGCATAGTAGATAATCTTTAATCATTTTTTGTTAATACAATTACTTAAAATTGATTCGCTTAATTTAAGTTAAGGCGTAAATTTTGGTATTTGATAAATTTTGACAACAAATCCTTGAATGATATTTTCTCATCATTGTATTACTTTAGCGATATATATACTTGCGTGTACGCTTCAAGTAAACAACACACACACACATGTATATTCAAAATTTTCACAAAAAGCATCCAAATTCGTTCCAAACACCAAACATCAGAAACATCATTCAAAAACAGCAAACAAATATTAACAATATCAAAGAGCTAACAATAAATAGCTTGAAATCTCTAGAACAAACACCAAACATGTTAATGCTTCACTGAATCAAGTGGATCAAATTTCAAAAGTTAAAGAATCAAATGCATATCTAGGATATCTAGGTATTAGAAGATCAACTAGGGGTTTGACAAAATTAACCATTGGTGTTCATGGAGGAAATTTTTAGAAAACTTGCAACGACTGGGTTTGGGAATTTGCATGGATTTGTAGATGATGAGGGAGGAAGAAGATTTAGCAAATGATGAGAAAGGAAGAAGAATTATTGCTTTATGGGCTGTATTTGGGGGCTTTGAAGGGATGGCTAGGATTACTTCAAATCAATGGCCTAAGTGCATTTTTCCTTAATGAAACATGTGGGGTGTTGATGTGTGCTTGATTGTGTAAAGAGCCAAGATTAAAGTACTAGAACAGTGCGTTGCAACAGTAGCACTAGTGTGCTGCTTTGGCCAGATGCAGAGGATCTAGTTTCCTCTTTTTCTTACTCATAAAAAGTTTAAGAAATTTCAAAAATAATGTTTATATGTAGCTAATAGAGTTTAATCCAATATGATAACACTTTGAATGTCTCTTAATTCATGTGACTAATGGGTTATAATTCCTAATGACAACCAAATAAAATAAAAAATAAAAAGGATTGATATTAGACAATCTAAAAGTCGTGACTCTCAACCACTTGAAAAGCACATGGGATCTCCCAAAGTAGCCTTTCTTTTTATTTTAAATATCCTAGTTTTAATTCCACTCGTCGGGTTAATGAGATCATACCAATTAACACTTTCATCAAAAGATTTTCATTTGATAAGCTCATCATAGGAATTTCTTACGAATTTCTTGGGATTTCTAAAGCACTACCATTCTCTCCGATCACATGCATACACCTTAGAGTCATATAACACCGCAATATATTCCTTTGTGATTGAAAGTTAAAATCACATCAAGCTGATAGTGATGCCACATATAAGATAACGAAAGATGTGTCATTATCTCATTTTCTTTTTCTTCATATTTTAATAAGAAAGGAAAAAAAGAAAAGAGAACTTTTGTTGCAAAACAAAAGCGAATGTTTAGAATGTCAATTTTCTTGCAATTCCGTGAGCCATGACCGCGTTGAAAGTGAATATGATTCTATGTGATTATAATTCGTTTTCAAAACCATATTCTCCCTGTCGCCCCCTTTTAGCCCATTATTGCCTCAATCAGTGTTGGAATTTATTTTTCTGCTCGTTTTTTAATTCATGGTTTAAATTGTTCCAAGAATTAATTAACTTGAATTTAATAATTAGTTTTTGATGTGCTTTTGTTATTTTTCAAATTCAATTTTTGTGATTATCTGACGAATTGCTGCGGCCATTGAAACAGCGCATTAATTCAGATTTTTGAAACAAAAGCACCAAGAGTTATAACACTCCTATATGCATATTATTTCAGAAAAAAAATATTTAAAACTTTATGTGCTGAAGTTGATAAAAAAATAATTTATCTTCGACTTTGTATTTTGAATATAATCCTAAATTATTGATTTTTCTTTTAAAGAAAAAAGTAAACTTATGTTTATCAACCTGTCCTGATCAATTGACTCAAACCCTTAGCCTAACCCTTTAAAGCCCATTCTTAATACGGAAGAAATCTTCAAGAACAATCACCCATGATTATCAACTGATCCCAAACATGACGCCGCAAATCTTAGCCACTCATTAGTGGATTATAATTAACCAAATTTTTAGTGGATAAAGAAGTGACTTTTAGTGACAATTATTAGAACTTACTATTGAAAGAGTAATTTTTAGTGATAACTTAAAAAATTGCTACCAAAAGTTTGACTTCGGATGACAACATTTTTACTCTATTTTCAGTGATAACTTTTGATAGTCCACACCGAAAGTCCTTTTTTGTTTTACTAGTAGTAACTGTTCAGAGACCGCTGATCAACCGTCTCCGTATGTCATCTAGAAACACCCTACATCCTAGGTACATCTCTCACATATTGTTATTCTTTTAAATTCTCTTTGAAACCCTATTAACTCAATCATGGAGGTGCAAAATCGAAGTAATTGATATTAAATAAAAAAGCTAAAGTAATAACATTAGTTATTAAAAATATCACTGGTTGTAATACACAAAATATTTAATCATAATTAATCTCTAATATATAGCTAAAAGTAATTGATATTAAATAAAAAACAACTATAAGTAATAATACTTATTAAAAATATCGTATTTCTTAATCATGCTTCGACCTATAAGGCCTTTGTGATCTAGTAAAGAAGTGCTGTCCTTTTTTCTTTTCCTGTGATTTAGCTGTCCTTTTTTCTTTCCGGTGATTTAAACTTGACATCTTTTTCAGACTATTAAAATATTTCGTTATTGAATTACATTTAGTGGCATGAGACGCTTCATTCAAAAAGCCAATGCGTATCCGCATTCATGATCATATGTTCGGATCTTTATAACTTGGGACTTAAATTTGGTTCTAATTTGTGCACTGAACTTATATTCTTCGGTTCTCCCACCGTTAGTAGTCAATAGTGATCATTCCAAAGGAATAACTTTTCAATTTCCACTAGCATTGCCTTGCCTTTAATTTAAGGAACATTATCTAATTTTGGGATACTATACTACTATTCCTGTACATCATAGTCAACTCCATCGAAATCTCATTTGTCAATTTTCGTGCTATTCACCAAATGGCTTCCTTTAATTTGATCTTTTAAACGAAACAATAAAATGCGTATATTATAATCTACGATAAAATCTAATTGTAGCTACTAAAAAACCGACGACCAAGATTAAATTAACAACTTGATTATAGAGATTTTAATACCATGAATATTAAGATCACCAGAATTTTGATTTAAAAATTTAAGTTTTTAAGTGAAGATTTATGAATTTCAATTAAAAAAATATTACACCACTAAGTGAAATTAATCTATCAATAATCAATCATTTATATAAAATCTCTAACAATTGAAACAAAAGGTAATGTCCCTACTAACTAGTTAATCATTAATTAGTGAAATTAAGCTTCAGAGGTCATTGACATAATAGATATTTATATTTTGAAGTCAAATTCTTATGTATCAATTATGTAATGCATCAAATTAATGGTTGAAGTTATTCGATTTTAAAATAAAATTTTGAAAAAAAATTACATAAATTATAATTTGGACAAAGCTCAACGGATAGGCCCAACCTCAAAATCCGACTCACTTATCATCCCATCAGAATGAGACTTGAATGCTCGTGGTAGTTACACTACATAATGGTGCCCTTAATGACCTACAACTGCTCAGGTTTAACGGTTCATAACTATTCATAATCGTCCATAATGGCTTCATAACAACTCTTCCTCGCATGTCAATTGGCTTCATAAATAGGAAACTTTCCCTGTCCACAAGGTATGCAATGTTTACTTTATCTATTACCTCCCCACGCCATAGCCCTGACCTTTTCACTCTTGCAAGTTCGCCACATTGGAGTTAAGCATCATCCACCATGAACAGTTGCCTAATCAGGTAACCGTTCATCACAATATATTAAAATCTTATCAGTTTTTTTTTTCCTCACAAGAATAAATCCTCATTATTGACAACGTCATATCCGAAATATTTGGTAATCAATTAACAGTAATAGAATCATTCTATTCCCACAACAATTATAGGAAGAAAATACGGCTCAGTCAATTCTGCTTGTACTGAAAAATCATGATGAATATATAATGGATTCCAAATAAAGAAAGGGCTTTAGATAAGAAACATAATTCATATATAGCTAGGAATAAGATTATTCTACTTCCACCATTGACTGTCTCTTTATGAATAGGCTACAATGAGGCTCAAGAGCATATATCGCATTATTTGCTCAAAGTGGCTTGCATGAAGAGGTAGGGAGTAGATTTGAGCCGAGGATGGCTTGCCGGCATCTGCTTGTCTCCGGGTCTTGCTGGCCCGCCATCCCTCAGCCAAGTTTGCTTTCTTTCTTTTCTCATATGAGACTCTTTAAGAGCTTCAAGCATCACCTCGTCTTTGTCCGAGACATGGATTCCTGGTCTACAAGGATCGAACTCCTAATTACTTAATCATAAAAGTTCTCACATGTAATATCAAAAAGCGTCAATCCATTTTGCAATGTTAGATGATCTCATTTTGTCTGCTTCATGATATAGACCTGATGGTGAATCAAGATGTGGATCTAACTTTTGCCAAAAGGATTTATGCATGATATTGTTTGATCCATTATTTAGGTTACACAATTAAAAATGACGTTTCATCTTTCTTACTCAATTGATAAGAGGGTACAACCTCTTCTTATCAATCTAGGTTTACTTTTTCTAGAGAGCATTTTAAAAATAAAATCTTAAATGTAATTGGTTGTATGGATGAGTGCTTCCCTAATTATGGTTGCTTGGGGAGGGGATTATGTGTTGAGCAAAAGCTCAATGACACCTGCTCAATGACACCTGTGATCATAATACAAAAGAAACCCAAATGTGTCATTTGTAGGAAAATAGAGTAATATACATCACAAGCTATATAGCAGGGGGTATTTATTTATGTTTTGGACATGTTTATGTATTATATATATTTCAAATTACAATGCTTAAAAAATTTTGCTGTATCAGTGTTCATATTTAGGGACAGAACCAGAAAAAAATAATACTGGGGAAGAGGGGTGAGGGGAGGGAATGTGCGGCACCATTTTTTAAGGAGTGAAAAAATTGGATCTTATATATAATAATAAAAAATTACTAGTTCTAAAATCATACAAGATGTAACAACCCAATTTTTAGCAATTAGAAAAATAGGGTATTTAGCTAAATAAATTTAAATTATGGGTATACAATGTAATTAACTAGACTTTAATTAGAATTAAGCAAAAAAAACTGAAATATTAGTAGTTTAACAATTTAGATTGGAAACATCTAAATTTTTATTATTTTATTATTCCATTTTCTTCTCGTTTTCTCTTTCCTTTTATTTCCATTTTCAATTCCTTTCATTCGTACTACCTCCAACGTCCAAATCACTCTTCAATTAGCTAACCACTTTGTCATTTCCTCACCTTCCATTGCCCTGCATCTTGGATTTTTCACACACTTTTTTCCTTGTTATATTTTGCCGTTGTATCTACACTCTTCCTACCAACCTCCTTGCCTTTTTATTCTTCTTTTAATAATTACTGCAATACCCAGCCCATTCCAACTCGAACAATCGGTCAATGTGCAAAGGATGCTCTTTTTTAAAAAAAAATAATTTCCATGTTATTCTATTCCCCTTGTAGCTCACGTGTTGACTATTAGGCGAAGGAATATCATAAGCATCCGAATCGTCTCAAGTGAGCAATCCGTCCATTGCATCTCCACTGAGCAAAAATCGAGTCATTCGAATGATCCACGCGTCAGTTGCAGCCGACAACCTAGAGATGAGAACAACCAAAGGGAGAGTTACAATGGACCAAGAATTCCATGTAGGTTTCATTATTAGAAAGACATGTAATAGTACTTGGGTTTCCATCCTTTTTTTTGTCAGATTCATCTCCTGAGTCCAAAGTGACAGGCAGAGAGATCTTAGAATTCAAGACAAAACACTTCAACTAATATCCCCTTCCCTAATGACAAAATAATGTTGACACATCAGAAGTTGGTCACGTTTATAAAGAGTTTTACTAATTGTTCTAATTTTTGACCTAATGCATGGCAGGTGCTTGATATATCCTAATAATTTATATGAACGAAATTATATTAGTAAGGACTTAATCTTGACAACAGATCAATATTGATTAATTTGTCAAATAATGCAGAATCAATAAAGAATAATTACATTAATATTTCTAAATATTTGATAAAATTACACATAATACTCATTTTATTTCAAAAATATTATTAGGCTCTCTTGGCATTTGATATGCATTGTAAAAATCTCCCTTGCTATTTACATTTTGTTAATGAAGTTAATTCAGTGTACAAAATGTGTTTCTTCCACAAATGAAATTACTTAGCAACTTTTATTATCACATTAAGAATAAAATTATAATCTCGTATTAGAACTTAATATCATAGCTATGCATCATTTTGGCTAAACATTTTAATAATCAAGTAGCATGTATCATACAAACAATATAAACACAACAAACAATGAGGGGGGGGGGGAATAATAATGCTTTGAAAACGAGTGGAGAAGTGTGTTTTCATATTTTGGAAGAAACATGTTTTGTGCAGCAAATTAACTTGTTCATTGGCAGAAAGTAATTAATAATATATAAAAAATTAGTAATATATAACAAATATTAAGATAAATTATTTTTTAAACAAAAATAGTACATATTAGATATAATTTATTAAAATAAGTGCAACTCTTAAGTAAATTATAGTTTTTACCAACTTCCTAAGGCCTTCAATAACTGTTTAGGGCAAATAGAACTATATATCAAAATAAGCCATGTAGGTAGGTTGGCCCATCACTTACAATTTTGTTTTTAATAAGATCATATTTGGCCCGGCTTACTTGACACACCCTACATAACTTGCAGGCTAGTCTATTTAATATATAATTTTTTTTAAATCCACTAAGTTTTAACCAATCAACTAATAACCCTCCCTCAGCAGCAAAATGTTGACACCTACAGTGGAAAAGAGAAGTGATTCAAGTGACGTAGATCTGTGAGAATGAACAAACTAGAGAACTATGAGAGATGAAGCAGATTGAAAAGAGAATGAACAAACGAAGCAGATTTTCATATCTGAAGAGAACAAGTTGAAGTGAATGTAATAGATTTTCAGATTAGTGAGACCTAAGAATGAAGATCCCTGAGAATCGCTTCTTCTATTTTTCAAATATGAAGTGAACGCAGAAAATCACATATTTTTAGGTTTGCCTCTATTTTTTAGAGTTTGCTTTCTTTTTGTTTTTCCTGTATGATCCTTAAAGGTGAGCTCGAGATGGTAGTTTAACTGTTGCATTTGAGTTGTATTTTGATGTTTGAGTAGAGTTGCATTTTCTTAGAATTTATTGGGGGAATAGTGAAATGCATGCCTCTGCACTCTTTGTAAATGCCATCCTATTATCTATTATGATAAAAAACAGTAAGGCTTCTCTCTTTCTCCAATTTGCTGTCTTCCACCGTTACACTATATTTGATGGATTAGATTACTTAATAACTATATGAATATTTAAATAAAATATCTTCATCTTAACTATATTTTATAAAACCTGAGCTTTAATTTAATTTTTTTAAATTTTATAAACTGTTAATTATTTTATTTCTTTAATTAATTTATTTATTTATTTTGATGGATTAAATGGGCACCTAATGAGCTGAGTTTAAATCTGGCCGATTTGACAGCTCTAAGGCTTCATTTGGTATAAGAGATTAAGTTTTGATGGAATAAGAATAAAAAATAGAATGAGATTGAAAAAAAAATCTTGTACCCTATAGTTATGTTTGGTATGATAGAAAAAGAAATAAGAATATTTTTACTTTTTTATACTTAGTTAGATAAAAATAATATAAAAATAGAATGAGAAGAGAATTAAAAAATTAAAATACTTTTAATAATTATAAAATATTTTATTTTTAATTACCAATAATAATACAAAATAATAAAATAATATTTTAATTTAAAATTTTATTTTGACTTACCTTTAATAAAAAAAATTATTTGAAAAAAAATAAAATAATTTTAATTTTTATTCTCCTAGTAAAGCTCTCTCCACTACAAAGCAATGGAATAAACTCTCCCATATTTATAAGAGACAACTCTCTCAAAGAAAAGAAATCTCCTGCCTACAAAACATGCTTTTCTCTCAATCTCACTTTCTTTTTCTCTCTATCATCCAACTTTTCTACTAACCAAACGAGGCCTGAAAAAAAAAAAAAACTTGCATAAGACTTTCAACGTCCACTGAAATCAAATCAATCTTCTTTACCGTGAGGGATTGCGGTGTGCATTAACACCATAAAATCAGAAAAAGAATCAACCAAGCATTTTTAGACAATGGGGCCTAAGTCTTGTATATAACAATTTGATTAGTGAACTATATCTAATTTTAATATTTTATTTTTTTTATCATTTCTTTTTGGGAGGTAGCTCGAAAATGTTTCTATTTATTAGATAGTATGTTTGGATATGCTTTACGAAACTAAGTTTAGAGAAAAGTACCAATTCTTTGCTTTTTGCAGATCATAGTTTCCTCCTTGCAAATCGTGATTTTCTTCTTATAAACGCCCATCCAAACATGCTAAGAATTTTTGAGAATAATAATGATGATCTTGTCACCATATATGTGATTCCGTATTTCTGTTTAATTTCTTCTTTTCCCTCAGTAATTGGATGTTCAGAAAGATAAATCACATTTAATTATGACACGTAACAATTTATTTAAATTATAATTTTTTTAGTTGAGTTCAGAACTGATTAAGTTAAAACGAGATTGGTACTATTATACAAATTTAAATTGAATTATATTTTCTTTGAAATTGACTTTGACTAAAATTCGAACTGAATATTCAGCCCTAGAAACGAATCCAAATCAGAATCAATTTTTAATTGTACTTAGTTTGCTGTAATGTATTAATTAAAGGCCTTGATTTTGAAATTAGATAAATTCTTATGCACCGTATATATTACCATTTTTTTAATACAATACCGAATAATTTTAAGCCAACTCAATTAATGGGACCCAGAGTCCATCCCCATCATGTTATATTTAACTGATATCGTACCCCCAATTTAATGCATTTATAAAAAATCAAACAAATTCATTTAATGGGGGTTTGGCTAAAATATCATGGAAATTTCTCAAAAAATATATCCAATTTAGTGTAATAGTTTTTGTCCATTTATTAATACTATAATTTCTCAATAAATTGCAACATGAATATAGAAAGATTATAAAGAAAAACGAGATCATTTTATCGGATGGTCTAACGAAAGTGATATATAGTATGATGTGAAGTTCCAATCTTGATTTATTGATAAATTTAATCAAATGAATTTATTTTCTAAAACAAAACTAGCAGTAATCCTGCAGATTTAGAGATTTAAAAAAAAATGAGTCTCACAGCCAGAAAATAAAATTTTTTTTTAAAGTACAACACAGTATAGCACAGTAAATGAATAATGATTTGACACGACATTGTAACCCGTACAAATAAACAGTGACGCACCCACGGCTTGTTATATATAAAGAAGATGAGTATCAAATATAAGTTAACTAAGTTTTATAAAAGATTAGTATAATTTATTTTTTTTAAATGTAAAAAGGGCTTTTGTCTGTACAAAAATTGCAAATATATTAGTATTTTAAAAATAAAAATAAAAATGATTTTTCTCACAAACAAATAATATTTTTGTTTTGATTTTATGCCCCATGAATTTTTGTTTGATTTTTATAAATGCATTAAATTCGGGTACAAAATCAATAGTGTAAAATGTTCTTTCTCGGTGCCAAAATCTAAGCCAGCCAATGTTGCATTGTGTGGGTCCCATTTATTAGTAAATGGTACAATGTATGATGCATATATATATATATATATATTTGAAATCATTCTTGATTTATATTAAACTGGGAGCTACCCCTGCATACCCCCTGCATCTTGCCGGGGGATTGAAAATTTCCAGTGGGCCCCATATTTAAAAAAAAAAGCCAAGAAGCGGGCCCCACGAAAGCAGAAAAAAAAAAGGTCGTGAACAATGATGAACAGTGATAAAGAACAGTACCATGCACAGGATTTTACATATTGATTGTTCAATAGTCAATAATATTCTCTGTCGTTAACATTAAAAAAAAATTAATATATATGATGAAAAAATTCTTAATTTCTCACTCATCGATTCAATCCAAATTAATTGCCAATGATAAGCAAATAAAATTTCAATTTCATGTGACCATATATAGGAGGGTGTGCAAAATAATATTTGCAACATCTGTCTCATACATTTTTTACTTAAATTATATCCAGAAAAGAAATCACTCTTTGATTTACAAAAGGATAGATTTTCACTGAACAAAGACAAATCAATTGTGAGCCATGACTCGCTCATCAATTTATGCATGAATATGATATGACGTTCAATAAGTTGATTCTTTTACGTAACTAGATGTATTTTGAAATTATTAAAAGAAGGAAAGGCAAATATTCTTTTTCTATTGGCTTAAAGATTAGGAGTGGAGGCTTGGGAATCTATATAGTACAAATTTCCACGTACAAAAGGAAAAGGAAAAGGAAAGTAGCCCGTCTGGTCATGTTACGGAACCCAATAAATCAAGTCAAAATCTGGTTAAGTTCTATTTATAAGAACAAATTCTCAACGACTGACAATGTCATATCCTAAACATGGGAAACCAATTAACAATTATAGAATTATTCTATTCCCACAACAGTTTTATAAGAAGAAAATAAGGGCGCTCAGTCAACTTTTTGCTTGTTCCTAATTCTTGAACCAACACGTACCCAGATGACAAAAATTAATGGATTCCAAATTTTCTTTTTTCTTTTTTTTAAAAGTTTTGTATAAGAATTATTCATATTCCGGCGTCCATTTAATTTGTCTGCTTATAAATAGGGTACAATACTAATTGAGAGTCAAGAATATTGCAGTGTTTGCTCAGAGTGGCTTGCATGAAGAGGTGGAGAGTATATTTGAGCCAAGGATGACTTGCCGGCATCTGCTTGTTTCTGGGTTTTGCTGGCAAGTCATCCTTGAGCCAAGTTTGCTCTCTTCGTCTCACATTTAATCCTCTCGATGAGCTTCAAGCCTTGCCTCCATATTGTTCAGGATATTGACTCCTGGCTGGCAAATGTCGAACTCTTGACTATTTGTTTGATTGGTTATAAAATTTCCAATATCATGTTAAAAGATTACTTCCACTCGAAAGCCTTAAAATCGTTAATTAGTGAAGGCTCATGATTGATTTTGGTCCGAAATCATTTTGCTCTCCTTGTAGTTTAAAGTTTCTCATTTACCTCCTGTATGATTTATTTTGTTACCACTTAAATTCACTTGTTCAGTCTTAATATTAGGAGAATATTTACATGAATGTTAAAATGATGAACAATTTTATTGTTTAGAAGTATATTTCACTAATACTTTGAATAAGTACATAGTCATTCAAGGTTATTATTAAAACTAAATTGACATTTTAAAACTGAATTTCCAATCACTGTAAAAATGTTCAAAATAAGTGAAACAGACATTTAATGATTATTTTTATTATACATGGAAAACAAAGCTATTGTTTTACCATTTTAAAAAATGGATGAATCATTTTAGGATCAGCTGTTAGTGGCTATAAGGCTTCGCATGTTGCTAAAAAATGAAGACTAAATTTGCCAATTATGAGCTTAGCTTAGAGGGATTTGAATCCTTTACAATATTGCATGTCTAATTGTAGAGACAGAGAAAGAAGGAATGAGTTTTATTTGGGTCTTATCTTTCTTTCTGTTTCTTTTTAATTGGATTGAGTTGTACTTATTACAAGATCCACTTCCAATTGGAGGATTGGGTGGAGTGATCTTTTTTCTTTTTTGTATGAAAGTTCTAGACTTAGTTTGATGTTATTGGCCAAAAATAAAAGTTCATTTCCTGATCTACCCAAGAATAATATGAAGATTAGGGAAAAGTCTATGATACCTATATGCTCCGTTTGGTTGGTCGTATCGCGGTCGCATTCCTTTTACATAATATGTGCAATGTCTATTATACCTTTACATTTTTTATTATATTTATCAAATCATCATTTTAACTATCAAATCATCTTTTTAAAAGTAGGGGCAAAAAAGTCATTTAATATCTTACTTACCCCTATCTACCCATATTTTACATTCCATTTCCCATTCCTTACTCCAACCAAACAGACTTATAGTATATCAGCACCCCGCCCAATTGGTAGGGATGACTATTGTGTATGGCCTAAATGTCAAGTTTAATGACTTTGTTGATTGACACTCAAGTACCATATTTATTTTCTTAGAAAACAAACTATCTTTAAGTAACTAAATCACACATCTCTTTTGAATTTTGTTAACATTATATAAACTTTTTTTTAACACACATGCACACACACAAATTAAATACATACTTAATTCAAAACTAACTTTAAGACTTGACCTCTACTTTTTGAAAAGAAAAAATAGCTAATATGTATTTAGATTAATGAAGGTATTTTAGTTTAAAAAATTAAAATCAATATTAAATTAAAGTATATATTTTGACAATAAAAAAAATTGTGTAATTTCAATAAGAACTTAGGAGAAATCTATATAAATTTATTTTTTTTCCTATTACTTGAAGAGGTTGCCATTTAGCAACAAATTGAATGTGGGCGTTAGGAAATATAGCCAAACCTTCCCATTATCCTATTTCAAATTAATAAATGTCAAATATACATAAGAAGGAATTTTACTTATGTCTTTCAGAAGTGTTGGATAACAAATTGTGATATAAGATATTGGAATTCAAGGCATCCTAATTAATGTTAGTGAGTCATATTGAGTATGAGTATCAAATCATTGACATAAAATAAAATTTTAGAATATTGATGACTAAATACCCAAATTCCTGAATATTTATGCTATTTACATAGTTGCTAATGTGTTAAGTAATTGAAGATGAAGCTCTTCATCTATATGTTCCAGTTTTCCTATTCAAAGTTTAAAAAAAATCTTCTATTGTGCCATAATCAAATTGTCAGGCACTACAACATACTATAATATCTGTATAGTGTATTGAAAACCTTAAGTAAATAGAGAATTCTACAAGTTTCTAGAGTTAAATTTAAATAACAATACAGTTTGAGTTTAAATTTGCCAAAGCCATATTCATCGAAGATATTAGTAGCAAAGAAGGTTAATCATGCACATAATGTTACCCAGAATGATTTTGTCATTTGGAGTGGTATAACTATACTAATAACTTATTTGTAAACTAGTACAAATATTTAGTTCAATCAAGTCATTCAATACATTATAGCCTATTTAAAGGATGAAATCCAATCTTGTTCAATTAGATTTTTGTAAAATAGGCATGGCTATGCAACTTCTTTATACTACAAGTATAGAGCAAGGTAGGTACTATACTACCTATACTTGGATCTAGACTTGATAAAAATTATTTAATAAAAAATGACCTAGATCCATTTGTTGAGCCCTAGATATAGCCCAAGTTTTAAAGCTGAGCAAGTAAATTGGACAAGTACTTGTAAAAAGAAAAAAGGTTTAAGTACAATTGAGGCTGAGGCAAAGTGCCATAACTATCATTAAAAACAAGTTTAAATTGCAGTAAAGTTAGTAGATGTTATAGCAACAATTCAAAATTATTATTATTTTTTCAAACTCCTTCTATTTGAATTTTGTTCCCTACTTGTAGTGTTATAGACCTATATAATGGATTCAATCCATATCAAGCTAGCCAATGAACTTCAAATATATATAATTATAACTAAAATTACACTAAAATTTTTGTTATAGCTAAGGTCAAGTTCATATTAGTATTTAAAATCAAGTTCATATATACAATTAACATATTATACTAATCATCTTTATTACAAGAGGTTGGGGATTGAGTTGCAGGGCTAGGATTGCCACGCATGACTATTTGTTGCCTAAAAGTAAAAGTCAAAAAATATTAGTACCAAATTAATGACTAAAAAAAACTAAAGTTCATTAAAAGTTTGTCATATTACTGTTCGAATGTCAATACTATCAAACTTCGTGGCACTTCATCCTAAAAGTTTTGTAAGAGGAATGTCAAAGCTGCATTCACTTATTATTGTTGTTGTAATCTACTTTGTTCTTATTCTACTTTAAGTTCCACTCTAAGGTCTTGTGCCTTTTTATGCAACTCTACGTGAGAAGGCCTAGACAATAAAGTCCATCTATAGAAGCGATGAGATTGGGAAAACATTTAAGATGGGGCATCAAATCCTAATCCTTGAATCTAACCAAGGTGCTCTTGGTAGCCCAAAACTACTCTTGGCAACGCAAAACTAAGGCTAAAAAATCATGACTGAGATCTCTGAAGAAGTAAATCCTTAAGTCTAAAACTCTGATATATTATCTTGCAAGTTCAAATTTTAAAGGAAACAGTCAATTTTTGTAACACCATATCTATATAGCTCTTAACTCATGGCATACTTGGTATATGATACATATTTGCATGAAACCAACACTTTTTGTCGCGGTATTTTGTGTAATCGAAAGCCCATTTAATTCATTCTTGGCCTTAGGAACCATGTGGGCATGCCAATTCCATTATCCAATCATAACATATCCATTCATATTAGAAACATCATAAATTAATGCACAACACTCAAATTTTGGACCAAACATCACAATATCATAATTTTGCTTTCAAGTTTCAAGGCTAGTTTTCTAATATGAACTTTGAAAAATTATAACTAATTCTAAAAAAATTGAAATCATGTATACTATAGCTTTCTGAAAAGCTCTAAATGTTAACTAACTATAAAAACAATTCTAGACCAAGACAATTGCATCTGGCCCCTAAAAATCGATAGAACAATAACTTACTGAAAATCAATAGAACAATAACCTAAGTCATGCTCACAGACTAATGTAGACCCTAAGATTCAAAAATTCATAACTCTCTTTATACTGATCCAAATTGAGTAGTCTTGGTGGCTATGGAAAGCTTATGATATCTATTTTATGGCTATAAAATTTCATAAATATTGGACTTCATTTGGCCCATAAGTGATACAATAATATAAACTAATCATATGAACAGTATCTTTGATAGTTTCTATATAATTTGGCCAACTTTGAAAAATTATAATAAGTTTTCTAGAGCTCCAAATTGAGTGCTTTTAGTTCTATGCAAAGTTCTAGATGAGACCTTTTTTTTTTGGCCAAATTTCATGTAAAAACTCATCCATTTGGTCAGACTTTGGTTTAACTCAAGAAAATGGTAAATTTGAAGTTTATAAAGGGATAAAAAGGCACCAAATGTTCTTCTACTTAATTCACAACCATTTGAGCATGTCCAAAAGTATAAACATAGCCAATGAGAGCATTCCAAATGATTCAAATCATCATGCATCTCAAAACCACCATTCTAGTTACTAACATACACATGTACATCATAGGCCTAGGATGTCAAATTCTCACATAAACATACATTTAACTTCAAATCCCATTCATATATGATCATTACATACATTTACACATGCTTATACACTTACATCTCATATACATCATAGAATTACAAACTTTGACATCAAATTACATTAAAAGCTATTCTATTGTCAAAGTATTGCTAATCATGCTCCTTGGCTCCCATTTTTGCTTCCTTGACCTTCACCTAGACATGTTTAAACATTGATGGGGAAAGAGTGAGATTTAAAGAACACAAATAACTCTTTACCCTTTCAAACATACATAAAGGATGCATTTACATGTCAAAGAATACATGCATGTTCTAAAAGCTTCTTATGAACATACATAAATTAATTTCCTTGTCATATGAACTCATACATGTTAAATATAGGCTCTAAAGGGTGTTGGTCTAGTTTTACCTAATTTCTTTAGGACTTTTGGACTTGTCTCACCCACTTTAAGGGACTTTTGACTTAACTTCATTCATTTTTTAGACTTTTGGCTTTGTCTTACCAATTATTAGGGACTTTTGGTTTATCCTCACTCATTCTAAAGGACTTTTGGCATAACCATAACCATTTAAGTCACTTTGCATTCAAAATCATATTTTAAGAAGTATAATAGTACTATATTATGTAATCAATAGCTAAAAACATATCTCATAGTTGAAATATATACACAAGCATTCAATGACAAGTAAACATCTAAGAAATGTATGCAAGAAAGGTTAGACAGCTACCTTGTATCAAAAACCACACACTTTTTCCTTTATTCATTCCTTTCCCTTTTCAACCACACACTTGTACTTAAGAGAACCTTAATTTGCTTGGCCTAGACGCATCAAATAAGACACAATTCAATCATTGGAACCAATTTTAGCCTTACATAAACCCTATAAATGATTACTTTATCTAATGACACCAATATGGTTCTATAAAAAGGCATAATGAAGCAAATCCTAGAATGTATGATCTTGGCTTCAATTTCTCATGCAAATCTAAGTCTCTTGACTCCATTTAGACTCATTAGAATCATTATAAGTTCAACTTAAGAAGCCAAATACTAGGTTGCTTCTTTATATCCATAAAAGGGCCTAAACTTCCATCTCATTAACTATGGTTTTTAAATTCAAACCTATGGTTCCTTTGGTGTTTCTAGCTCATATCTAGGCCATGTCTACCCTTAGAATAAATTTAAACTCTCCATAGGTCCTCTTCCTCTTCCTTAGCCGAAACACACACACACCTTGGAGCCATGAGGTTTTTGTTTATTGTCTTAGGGAATTAGCCACTTATTCAAATTCCTAAATGTCTTATGAGCTCATTCCTAGCCTTACATAAGCTATACAACCCTTAGAAAGTTTTAGAATTTAACATACATCTTAAAATCTTTAGGTAGAACAACTCGCATTTCAAGGCTTTTCTTTACTTCCTATTGCATACTCCTACTCCTTATGCTTCAAAACCATCCTTTCTACCTTCTTAAGACTAGAAATTATTCCCTCCTATATGGGCCTTGAGTTGGATGAAAAGTATACAAGGAGAACAAGTAAGGAGAAGCGTGAGAAATTGTGATGTCTTACTTTGATTTCAAACCTTATTAAGTGGCTTTTCTTTGCTTCTAACTTCTCCTTTAATTCCTTTCTTCTTCCTACTAAACCAACCATGAAAACATATTCAAATCAATCACCAAAACCATAGAAAAAGAGAGGTGAAAGAGGGGAAGAACATTAGTAAAGGAGAAGACACGAAAAAGCTTGAAAATCTTACACTTTTTGCCTTAATCTTCTTCTCCTTACTCCCTTACTTGGTTCGCCACTCAAGACTCTCTTAGAATCTATTTAGACTAGAAGCAAGTCGGTGGTGAGGGTTGGAGCAGAAAAGGACCTATTTTAAGAAGTCAAAAGGTCCACTTTTTACAACTTTTCAAATTTGTAATTTAGTTCCTCTTCTTGATTTTGTCCATTTTAGCTCATTTCAACTCCTTTTTGAGAACCATCATTTCTATCATAATAGTTAGGTCCTCTAACTTATAAAATACCTTTGGTTTCACTCAAATTGGATTTAAAACTATTTTGAACTATTCGGTCAAAATTTTGGTTAATCAATGGCCGAAATTGCTCACTGGAGGGATTTTGACTGTTCTAAGGGTTCCTATGATTTTTAGGGCATCTGAGAATCCTAAAAAACTCAATTTTCTCATTTAAAGATCCTTCTTTTGAGTTTTCTAAAAAGTGTCCAAATTTACAAAAATGCCACTGCATGTTCATCAAATTTTGTTTAGCTATTTTGGCTCCGTTTTCATAGCATCTTTGGCCTTGTATTTTAATTTTTTAATATTTAGATCATTGCTTTAATTTTGTTTGGCCTCAATTCTTCCCATTTAGGGGACTCGCTTTTATAACTAATTAGTTTTAGGTCGTTTACGGAGGAACCGAGTATTATAATATTTCAGTAATGCATCAATTCAACAAAACCAAGAATCAATACTTTATTCCTACATAGCTCATATACTTGCAATGATACCTCTAACTTCCTTAATGATTAGAGCTTCATCCTTGGTCTTATGAGTGGCAGTCCATACATCTCCTTTGCTGATTGGGCCTCATGTGTTAGCCTTTTATGAATTTTAAAATAAATATTATAACATCCCAAATACATTGAAAGTTCATTGTATTATTTTTGAAAATAAACTTACCATTTTAGCCTTTTTTCTAACAAGGCTCTTCAATCCACTAGTGTGGAGATCATTTGTGTTAACTCCTAATCATTCATGTTATTTTAGGTGTCAAATTGTTTAATTATACAATAAATATATTTGACTTTAGGAAAAATGTGCATAGGTAGTGTTTTGAGCTCCATACTTTAGTTTTAGTATGCAGATGACATGTTTTGGCTTATTTTTTGTTAAATCGAGAATTGATCACACTTTATCTCCTTTTGTAGGTTGTAAATACCTAAAAATATAAGCCAGAGTCATACAGGAGCTTGATCCTTGGAAGCCTGGAGCTAAGATACATAAGAGAAGTTAGAAATCTCCCACTAGAGGTTAAAGCATTATGCAAAAATTTCATCTCCCTACTAGAATGATTGGTGTTGTAGTGTCATCACAAGCAAAAACATAATATAGTAGTGTTTTAAGTTATGGTTTTTGGTAGGTTTTCCAATTTATACCCAATGCATTCACTCTTGGCCATCATTTTGGATTTTCTTGGATGTATTGGAGTAGCTATGTGGTATTTTTGGAGGCAAGGTAGCTTGGGGCTTAAAGAGGAGTAAGAAAACCATCTAGTTTTTCTCTAAATCCTCTATTTCCTCCTTTTTTCTTTGATGTTTTTGGTTTATGCCTTGGTTTGTTAATGGATTTTGAAGTTATGTATAACTAAACTTTATAATCTAGGATTATTATGAACTCTTGCATAGATTAATAGTTGTTTCTTGCTCTTGCTTTGTGATTAATGATGTATATATTATGTGTGTGTGTTTATTCAACCCTATGGTTTATGCTTTTTAATTGCTTGGCCAACAATTAGATTGATTTGATATTTTACTCGAACATGAGAAAGAGAAAGAGGAATTAGGTCTTAGGTTGAGTTGTATGAGTACTTAAAGCTCACTTATATGAGTGGATGATTTCATTAATGAGATAAGAATATACTTATTAGCTTCGCATAGCTAAATTAGGGATTATGTTATTGAATTGGGCTTGATTGATTTCATAAGAGATTAAGAAATTAATTAAGTAAACCTATATGAGATTTGGAAAGATACTTTTAGATGCAATTAAACCCTAGGCTAACATGTATCACCACTAAGTGTAAGGTTAAGGGTGTTAAATTAAATCACTTTGAAATACTTGGAGAATTAATAATTCTAGGTACCCATAATCACCTTGTAATTCAAATTTAGTTTTAATCTCTAATTTTGCATAGGAAATGGTTTTTTTTTTGTTTTACAATATACATTTATTTCAAATCAATTCACTTAATTTAAGGTATGAATTTTCATACTTGACAAGTTTTGACAACAAATCCTTAAGGGAATAATCTTTTCTCATCACTTTGTTATTATTGTAATACATATACTTGCGTATATACTTTGAATGGCAACAAGTTGTGCTATTGTTGAGAATTTGCATGCTTTAAATTTTCCTTGTCAATATTAATACTAGTATACCTAGCTTGAACTTTATCCCTGTGTGTAGTTTTATTTGTGTTACTTTCATTTCTTTTTCCTATTCTATTTTATAGCGGTTAACCTTCTCTTATACAAGAAATTAAAAGTTTAGAAGTTTTGTTATTTCAAGAAGGATATAAAGAAGCTTCTAACCAAACTTTAGAAGAAAAACCCTAGACTTTTGAATCAACTAGAAATATGGTGTAAGAAGACAAAAACCAAATAAGAATAGTCAATGATCTTGCCACTTAGAATATGCAAGGTATCATTCAAGCATAACAAGGTCGACAATTCAAGTGAACAATTTTGAGATGAAGTCAGTGGTATTACAAATTCTCCAAATGATAGGGCATTTTGGAGGCTTATCTTTAAAAGACCCCAACATTCATCTTGTAAGCTTTTTGGAGATGTGTGACTCTTTTAAGCATAATGGAGTATCTAATGATGTAATCTAGTTTAGGCTTTTCCCATTGTCACTTTCGAATAAAGCCAAAGTTTTGCTTAACTCATTGCTGGATGGATTTATTACTACTTGAGATGATTTAGCTATATAATTTTAAGCTAGGCTCTTCCTACCAGCTAGATCATTGAACTTGAGAAATGAATCACATCTTTCATGTAGCCAGAATTTGAATTATTTTATGAAGCATAGGTTCAAGTAGCTATTAAAAAAATGCCAAAACCATAAATTTCCTAAATGGGTCTAAATTCAAAATTTTCATAACAGGTTGTTACCAGAAATGAAGGCCATCCTTGATTCACCATCCAATGGTAGCATTACAAGTAATTTAAATGTTAAAGCCACTTATAATTTGTTGGAAAGTATGGCATCCAACTCCATTCAATGGTTTGCCATTAGACCTCCATAGAAAAGGTAGTGTGGGTCCACAAAATTGATGCATTGACTACAATCTCAATTCAAATGATTACAATGAACAAGAGATTTAAGAATCTTAAAATGCATTTTAGTGCAAGTATAGGTTTAAATGCTATGCAAACTTTAATTATGAGTTGTAAACGTTATGGAGAAGGAAATTTCAATGTTCAATGCCTTTTAATGGAGGAAAACATCAATTATATAGGTAATTATGGAAAAAATCAAAATACCTATGCTATTTACCTACAACCCAAGGTGAAGGAACCATCCTGATTTCTCTTAAAGCCAAGGATAGAATTAGACTTAAGCATCTCATCCAAAGTGAGACCGTTAAACCCTTTTAGGTTTATATTATGTTATGATTCCACAAGTATACGAGTTGCACAGATAATAAACTGATAAGTATAGTATCATTCTTAAAAGAAAGGAATTTAATTACCAATCACTAAAATTAATCCTATTAACTAAATTATCTAATTGAAATTAAAACAAATAAAAATAAATTAAAAGTAACAGATTCACTTAACAAACACTAACTTTATATAAATATAAAGTTTTTGGAATCTAGAATCCTTTATTTACTTTCCAAAGTGTTATTCAGAATAAATTCTTGTAACTTAATTCGATTGAATTAATGACAATCCTACTAATATGAGTAAAATTCCCTCTCAAGATAAGTCACTGTGCTCATACTAAACTTATGTCTACTTTCATGATTATAAACTTGGTAAAAACCCATTACATAAAAAGGATTCAAAGCAAATATTTACAAGCTACTCAGATGCAATCTATATCTCTATAAAATTATTATATGAGTATATTATTATAGTGATCTGACCTCTTAATGCTCTCACAATGCATCAAATGAATAGTGGTCATCCATTTATAAACAATATGAAAGAGTAATGTATTAATTCAATAAAAATTGTCACAAGAGTATGATGAAATTAACTTAATTAGTAAATAGGTTTTTCTAAACTCCATATAGAAGATCTAACTACATATAATTTAAATAAACAAACAAACAACAATAAAACTAAACAAATCAATTATCTAAGTGCAAAAGAAAAAGGTAAAAATAAAACTAATAGTGGATTTGAGTGATTCTTCAATGCAAATTTCAAATCTTTAGTAGATCCTGAGGGTTTTCCTTTGAATCTTCTCTCCTCCTTTATATTTCTTTGCCTTTAGGTCTCTTCTTAACTTCCTCCTTCAAAAATTCAAAGCTACCCCATAAAAAGAACTAAATTTAAGTAAACATGAACATGGGCAACCTATGTTGAAATCACCTATTTTCACAGTCTACCCGTGTTCGTCTTTGGTGATTCACTTAATGCAAGGCTTCCACATACTGTTGTGCAAATATACAAGGCCTACTCATGTGCAGCACTAGTTTGCTTAAAACTCCTTTATTTCATATGTTCTTGTTCACCAACACAGCTAACTTATGCTTCTTGCTAAATATGCTTGATTTTCTACTAATTCTCTCATGTTTTCCACTTTCCCCTCTACCTAATTAGGTCATATAACAACCATATAATATAGATTTAGTTATGCAATTTTATCTTATGAAAAGCATGTATATTTTTATACTTATCAATTTTAGGCTCAAGCTAGACCACCAATGAGGAAAAGAAGCCAAGTATAGAGGAAATGTTCATACAATACATGGCTAGGCAAGATACGACTATGGCTAAGCAAGATGCCATTCTAACTAGACAATATGTAGTGATGGCTAAGCATAAGTCAGCTATTAGGAGCATAGAGATATAAATAAGCTAATTGGCCTATCTATTGACTCAAGGTAGCATGGGGGTCTTCCAAGCAATACCATTCCATATTGAAGAAGAGATGACAAGGAGAAATGTAAGGCCATTACATTGAAAGGTGGCAAAGAATTGCTTGAAGTGTCACCTCTGATCTAAGAAAACAAGTCTAGATAAAATGAAGTCCACTATAAGAAAATAATTAAATTCTTGTAGAATTTTCCGGTGAGAAAAACCTTAAAACTCCATGAGAATTATTGTTCTCACATAAATTTTCACGAATTTTAGGTCATGACAAAAATAGTTATAGAAATTCACAATTTTCTTGGAATTTTTTTTTTGCAAGAAAAATGTTCTTCCAGAAAATTTCTATGAGTACATCAAAAAAATTTTATGAGAGCATTTTTTCAAAAATTATGATGAAATTTGTAACTTTCTTGTGGAATTCTCATGATAATTCATCGTTAAAAAAGAATTCTAATTTTTTATTTTCTCATGGTATTTTACTAAGAGAACCATAAAAAAATTTGCAAATCTCATAGTAAATTACTATGAGAATGTAAAAAAAGTTGTAATTTTTCTATGCTATGATAACCGCTGCACAAAAAAGAAAAAAGCTTTCAATAACAACAATAGTCGGTACTAAAATTTTTTTAATTTAAAAGAATTTTAGTGAGGTTTTTTCAAAAAAAAATTATTTCATAATTTAGTAGCACAAAATAAAAACCAATTATACTAACATATACCTTCTTAAATTTCATCAGAAAAATTTTTAAACAATAAAAATATAAATGTGGGTACTCAAAAGTTTTTTCATATACAAAAATTATTACCGCTTAGTACCTCTCTTAAGCACTTAAATTCATACTGGGGCAAGTGTATGGCTTACATACTCAACATGGATACAATATAAGTACACTTGTAGAAATGGCATGATGGTGCTTCATAGTTACCTAATACATACATAGGTGTAGAGAAGTTCTAACTTCCAAGGTTATAATTGTGGAAAAAAGGTCTAGCATAGCTTAGAAAGGAGATGTGAGTCCACCAGCATAAGATGAGTAATCTAGTGGTTTGCTTAAGGTTGTCTAAGTTTGTGTGAGAACATGAACATGCATATTCTTTCTTCTTATTATTATCATTTTAAGAGGGATGCAACTGATTAAAATTAGTACAAACAAATTTTGTGTGTGTGGTGAATGATAGAATTCAGGGGTGCATCATGCCATACATTTATCCATCTTAAACTCTTAACAAATTGTACAACAACTAGTCTTAAATTTTCTAATATTATTTCTTTCAGAAATATTCATCAAAAGAAGGAATCACAACATAAAGAATGACCCACAGCAATAGTGACTAACCTGTGAAGACCATTAGTGTGTGATTAGCTATACCTATAATAACATTGTTGGTTGAAGAATTGCAAATAGAATAGTATATATCTTTTTAATTAAATTGTAAAAATGTCATATGTGAAATACTAATAAAACTATATTGAAGCAAGTATTGCAATTTTTGTCAGTAAAATATTCAAGGCCATATGGTAGCAATTTGATGTGAATTACAAATTATGACATACAACTTATATCATATAATCAAAACATAAGAAGGAAGATGAAAACAAAAGATAAATTTTAAAATGAATGACTTGCAATATGTTATCACTAAAAAGTTCAAAATTCAAATTTAGGGTCACTGCAAGGCCATGAAAGGCATGGTCATTACCATCACCACAAATTTTATGAGATATTAAGTGAAATATATAAGGGATAAGGGAATCACTTATATTAAATCTCTCATGGATGATGTTGAAATGAATGTCATTAGAAGTACAACAATAATTTGGAAGACATTGAAACAAAAAGGAATGAAGGAGTCAATGGAATTTGAAAATTTTAATTTCATAATATTTAGAGTGTAACACCATAGATTTCTAGCTTGTCTTATGCTATTTCTATGTCTCACATTATGTATTTCATGAAGAACCAAGGAAAAATGGTATGAAATAATGAGTTTTCTTGCGTTGCGTTATGCATAAATTTTTCTTTCAGAGTCTCATGGGCCATATGGACTCATGTATCACATTCTCATATTTAATTACATAAATAAAACTCAATTCCATCACCAAAAGTGGCCTACAACTCGTGCAAGGCAAGGGAGTATATGAAATTCATGATAGTAGCCTCAACCAAAAATTTGTCTTTTCTGTCACAAACTTTGAAAAATCATAACTAATTCTAGAAAAATTTAAATCATACATTCTTTACCATTCTAGAAAGCTACATATGTCTACTTTATGTTAAAAGTATAACCAGGCCATGAAATATCACACAGAAGACGTTTGAAATTCAAAAAGGTACAGATGTCAGACTAGTTACTGGTACTGATATAGGTTTCTACTATAATTTTAAAAATGTTTAATTAATTTTACAAAAATACAATCCATGCAAATGATACCAATATGAAAATCTACGGATGTTGGCTAGAGGAGAAAAATAACTTCAAACCAGTTTAGGCACGTTTAGGACTCAAAAACTAATCAAACAATAACCTAGGTCAATCTAGATGCCTGATACTGGACAAAAAGTTCAAAAATTCATATCTCCCTCTCTAGACATCCAAATGAGATGCTTCCAGTTGGCATAAGTCATTTCTCCTTATAAAATTTCATTGCAATTGGACATCATTTTCCCCCTCAGTGACAAAATTCAATTTCAGACCAGTGTGAATAGTACGATGAACCAAACTCAGAATTTTTTCTAACTTTGAAAATTTATCAAGTATTCCATAGACCTCCAAAAATTCTGCACTTTAACTTCCCAAAAAGCTCTCAACAAGCTCTAATTACATGCCAAATCTCATATCAAAAAGAGTTTATTTGGACAAAAAGTGGTATAAGTTTCCAATATGGTCAATTTTGGTCCATATTAGATACCAATTGTGTCCAAATGACTTCCTTTAATATTTGACACCTCTTGGGCAAGTTTAAAAGTATGAACATGACTTGTATGAACTGCCCAAGTAGTCCCAAATCTCATGCATCTCAATTTGGCCATTCCACTTCCATTTATACATACATTTCCATGATGCAAGTTTGACATCACATGTCCAAATTGCATATTTCCATATGTATAACATTAGCTCTCATTTATACATGATACATTAACATAATTACATATGTTCATAACATTATGGGGCATATACAACAATGGATTACAACATTTGCCATTCATATGGCCTTAAAGTAATAAAATTTAAACACTTGTCAGAATCTCATCTTCCAAAGTGTGGGCTTCCATTGCCTTGTCCACTTGATCTACCTAACATGTTAGAATATTGGAGAGGAGGGAATGAAATTCAGAGTGTGTTTAGTTGGAGGTTTTTGGAGGGGAACTGAGGGAAGGGAAATAAGATGTTTAGTTGGATAAAATTGGAGGGGAGGGAAGTGGAGGCAAATTTTCCTCCCCTCCAAATTGGGGGGTTTTGGAGGGGGAGGGGAGGAAAGGGGTATTTTTTAAATTATAATTTACTTTATTGCCCCTTAATTTTTTAATATTTTAAAATATTAATATTTAATAAAAATTAAAATAATTTTCTTATCAGAAATTAAAAATAAAAAAAAAGATTAGAATTCATAATTTTTTTTTGAAAAATATTAATATAAATAACTTTTTTTATAAAAAACAAAATTAAAATAATGTAAGGGTAAATTTGTCCAAATATAATTACCTCCCCTCTCCTTCCCTCATGAACCAAACAATAATCTCCCTTTCTTTCCCCTTCTCTTCCTTCCAACCAAACAGAACTCATTAAACTCTCTCCTTTCCCCTCCGTTGAACCAAACGAAGTCTCAAAGAATCCCAATAGCTCATCTCCTTCTCAATTACACATAAAAGATGCAAAACAAGTCTTACAAATGCATGCATGAGTATATTTACATATGCAATCATTCAAGAGATATTTTCAACATTTGAGCAAGTCATACATAACATACAAAGGCTTGCCAAGTAAGTGGATTAGCCTCACCCATTCACTTGTAGATTTTGGACTTATCTCACCCATTCTTTAAAAGGTTTTTGGACTCAACCTTACTCTTGGGAGTTAACTCACTTTTGGGAAACTCTTTACTTTGTCTCCACCAACTCTAAGGGTTCTTGGCTAATCCTCACCATGGTTAAGGATTTTTAGCTTCACCACACTTAAGCAAATCCAAGCAAGCATAACAAACATCATTTGAAAACATAAAGCATCATTATGGTACTATGGCATATGAAATTATGCTAGAATACATTCCATGGCTTAAAATACACATACACATATTCAAAGACAAGCCAAGCATACATTCATGCATGAGAGAAGGAGGAGTGAGCTACTTTGGATGCAACCACACACTTTTTCCTTAAGCCTTGAGTCCTCTCCCTTGACTTCATACACCCAAGAAGGTGGAGATCATTTCTCTTGCCCTAAACATATCATATGGAAGCTAATTACACTCTTGAAACAAGCTAGGACATTAAACTTCCACTTAAGAACACACCCTTTGCTTAATGGTCACAAAATGGCTTTATTAATGGCCTAATGAAGCAACCACTATGATTCAAGTTCTTGGCTCCATTCTCTCTCATATGTAGGCCTCTTAACCTCATTTAAGGTCTTTGGAGTCATTATATATTCATTTACAAAAGCCTAAACACAAGTTGCTTCATAAGGTCACATCATAGAAGCTATTGCCTCATCTCCCAATCCATAGCTTCTAATTTTTTTCTAAGGGTTCCTCTCACCTTCTACCATCATATGAAGTCCTAAACCAAGGTTAGAATAAATTAAAATACTCCCTAACACCTCCATTTGTCCTAAGCTGACATTATGGAAACATTTAGGATTCAAGGGGTTTCTAATTTTTTCTTGATGGGAGAGCCACTTGGGAGGCTTCTTAGAGGACTTAGAAGCTTAATGGAACATTTAAATGGCCAAGGAAATTTATAAATTAAATCAATTTTTACAATTCCCTCAAATACACTACACTTTTTCAACTTAGATTTCATTAGTTTTTCTTGCAATTTATTTACATAATCCAAGTTCTCATAGCCTAATTTATGGATTTCATGCTTGCTCTAAGTTAGAAACTTCCTCCTCCCTTTAGCTCTCAAGGTGGCCCAACCATAGCATCAAAGGAAGAAAAAGGAAAAACAAGAAGAAATGGAAGCTACCTTGGATTCAAGCCTTTTTCAAGAGTGTTTCTCCTTGCCTTAGCTTCCTCTTTGAATTTCTAACTTTTCTCCTCTGGTTCAAGGACAAAACAGAACCATATTACTTTCCAAAACCATGGGAAGAGAGCTTAAGAGAGGAGGAATGAGGTTTGAAGAAGAAAAAGAAATGAAATTCCTTAAATTCTCACCTTTCTTTAGCTTTTTCTCCCTTCTTCCTTACCCTTCTTGTGCATCTCTCTTGGAAGCTCCTCTCCCTAGTTTGAATGAAGCAATAAGTCGATCATAAGGGAGAAAGGAAAAGATGCCACTTATAAAGGGAGAATAGGAAGAATTTGTTTTGAAAAATTTCATTTATGTCCTTTGTAATTGGCATTTTTGTTTTAATTTTATTTTAGCTCTTTTTTTTAGAATTGTCTTTTTCATTACGAAATTCGGTTCCTAATTTAATAAAATGCCTTAGAATCACTCAAATCGGAGTTAAAACTTTCCCCAAACAAATAAGTCAAAGTTTGGGTATACCAACATTGGAAAACGTATATCGGAGGGGTTTAACTGTCCTAGGGCTTCTCATAGTTTTCAGAGCCTCTAAGAACCTCAGAGAACTTAAAACTTTTATTTAAAAAATCCTCCTGTGAGTTTTTCAAAAAGTACCCATATTTACTAAAATGTCACTAGTCTTTCAGCAAATTTTTTGAATCACTCCAGCCCTAATTTCTAAGCAACTCAAGGCTCAAATCTTCATTTTTCATTATTTAGAATTTTATCCTAATTTTAGTTAGGCCCAATTCCCTCTATTTTCGGGACTTCCTTTTATATCTGACCTATTTCTAACGTTTACGAAGAAATCAAACATTGTATTTTTTTACGTTTACGATTATCCTAATGTTGTTGATTATTCATTTGTGATGTCATAATATAGTGAAGATAGATATCTAGGTAATATTGATAAATTAATATACAAAAGTCTAGTGATAACATTTGTATTTAAAGAAGTATTATATTTATTTGATAATATTATCAAAAATTGTAAAGTAATATTTAAAATATTTATTGAAACAGAAAATAAAAATCTTAGTAATCGAAGGTGGATGTATAATAGATTAAATCTTGGACATAAAGGATATACTGATAAATTTTTATAAGGAGTAGAAGAATTTATTACTTTTGCATGTGAAAAAGAATCAAGGTCAAGAGGAGGAGGAAAAATTAGATGCCCTTGTTTTACACATAAAAATATAGCATATCTTACACTTGATGAAGTAAAAAATGATTTTTATAAAAGAGGATTTCCACCTGGATATTGGTATTGGACATGTAATGTATAATGTCCAATATCGGATAGGAAAATCCTAAGCTAGATCTATATAAGTAGGAGTAGTACTCTCTATGTCAGTGACGCATTTTGGGTTATGATCAATTAAGGTGACCCTGAGAACAAAAATCCCACCAAAACAACATGTCGAGTGCCATAATAGAAATAATATCGTCAAGGGCTTTGTATGGTATTTGGTATTAGAGCTGACTTAACCATATGTGCAACTCGAGGATGAGTTAGCCCCAAAAGGGGGTAGATTGTAATGTCCCACATCGAATAGAAGGATCTTGGGCTAGGTCCATATAAGTGGGAGTAGTACTCTCTCTCTCGACGACGTGTTTTAGGTTGTGACCAATTAAGGTGACCCTAAGAACAAAACCTCAATAGGCTAATGTGCTAGGTGCCATAATCGGGATAATATCACCAAGGGCTCTGATTAAGGTGACCCTGAGAACAAAACTCCACCAAGCCAATGTGTTGGGTGCCATAATGGGGACAATATGATTAAGGATTCTGTGCATACAGAGCTTTTGACAATGTTGTCCCCGTTACGGCACTCGGCACATTGGCCTAGTAGGGTTTTGTTCTCAGGGCCACCTCAATTGGTCACAACCCAAAATGCATTACCAAGAGGAAGAGTACTATTCCAACTTATATGGATCTAGCTCAGGATCCTCCTATCTGATGTGGGACATTACATAATAGATGTCTGCACAAACACAAGACGTAAAACACTATTATGAAATTTGTCAACGTTTGCCAATTGAATAAAAATTAATCTATCCAGTACATATAGGGTAATATTTATACTTATACTAGTTATTCATCACATATACAATTATTTATAAATTAACTCTTATGAATATATTTAATTCATCAATCAGATTTGGACCAAATGGTAATATTATGGGTGAATGCATTCTTGCCATCATCCAAAACAATTTTGATGGTCCATACAATTCTTTAAAGGAAGTTTCATAACAAGTTAGATTAGCATGGTTTTAAGAGTTTCAGGTATACTGTAATTATTCATTTTGTTAGGGAGAATTATTGTTAGAATTATAGTATTACATATATTATAAGTTTGTAGCATAATTTTTTTTCTAGAAATGTTATTATTAGGTTCTAGATGTACATGATTCATCTATGAAAATTTGTTAGACCAAGTAAGAAATAAGTTGAAGGGCATGATAGGGTATGCACAAGAGAAAAAAAAAAAGACCAGTTTGGATGAAAGAACATGTTTGGAACTCATTGTGTGCTAGTTGGGATAGTTTATGTAACATTCGATTTTCATTAAAACGTCAGAAATGAGTAAGTTATAAAAGCAAGTCCCCTAAAATAAATGATTTAAGGCCAAATAAAATTAGGATAAAATTTTAAATAATGAAAAATGAGGATTTGAGATTTGAATTACCCAGAAATTTAAGCCAGATAACTTTAAAAAGTTTATGAAAGAAAGTGGGGTATTTTTGTAATTTTTGAAAATTTTGGAAAACTTATAAGAGGGCTTTTTAAATGAGAAACTTGAGCTTTCTGAGGTTTTCAGAGGCCTTGAAAACTATAAGAACTATCAAAATAGTTGAAACCCCTCCAGTGAATGATTTCAGCTATCAATTGACTGAAATTTTAACCAAATAGTTTATAATGATTTTAAATCTTTTTTGAGTGAAACCAAAGACAATTTATAAGTTTGAGAGCCAAAATATTATGATGGAAAAGATGAATTTTGAAAAGAAATTGAATTAGGGCTAAATGAAGAGAACCAAGAATAAGGACTAAAATGCAAAGTATAAAAGCACATAAAGTGACTCTTCCTTTTCCATATAACGTGTGCTCCTTCTCTCATCTGGTTAATTGACTTATTTGCTACCCAAAATAGAGAAGGCAGCAGAAAATAATGCACAAGAGGGAGAAGGGTAGAATTTCAAGCTTCTTCCTTCTTTATTTGTGTTCTCCTCCTTCTTTCTATGGTTTTCATAAATGACATGGGGCTATTTTAGGTTTGGTTTAGAGGGAGAAGGGTAGAATTTCAAAGAGAAACTTATAACAAAGGGAAAAGCCCTTGAAAAAGCTAAGGAATCGAGGTAAACATAATTTCTTTCTTGCTTTCTATTCCTTGCTTCTTCTTGAGTATGGTTTGGCCTTAAGGAGAGCATATAGTAGGGCTTAAATTTTGATCATAACCAAGTAAGAAACCTAGGTTTTAGAGTGTGGGAAATAAGAGTATGCAATTAAATCCAAAGGAAAACCATTAGAATTCAAGTATAGGAACCTAGGGATTCTTAGACATATAGCAAAATCTGGTTTCTTCCAAGAATGTCCTAACTTATGTGAGACCTTAATTGAGTTCCTAAGACCTCTAGGAAGCCTCCTAAGTGCCTCTTCCTTCAAGGAAACAAAAAGAAGTCCATGGGTCCAAATCCTTAAGCATGTCTCAGCCAAGCATAAATAAAGGACCTAGGGAGTGTTTTAAATTTTTCTAAGCTTAGATTGGGACTAGATATGAGGGAAGAACCCCAAAGGAAGCCTTGGGAAAAATTTAGAAGCCATAGATTGAGAGTTAAAGGTGTAGGTTCCATAATGTGACATAAAGAAGTAACATATAGTTAAGCTCCTTCAAATGATTATGTGATGATTCCAAGGGGTCTAAATGGGGTCAAGAGTCATAGATTGAAGGAAAAAATGGAGCTAAGATCATGCATTCCTATGGTTGCTTCCTTAAGTCTTGTATGGAACCATAATTAAACCATATGAGCAAGTAGGCTTCCCTAGAGTGTGTATGATACTAGAGCTTATTTCAAGAATGTAATTGGATCCCATTTGATATGTCTAGGCTAAATGAATCAAGCACCATCCACTTGCAAGAGTGTGATTGTGAGAAGGGAAGAATAATCAAGAGAAAGACTTGTGTTTTTTTCCACAGGTAGCTCACTAACATTTTTCTCATGCATTCTTAGTTATTTTCTTATCTTTGGATATGTGTATATATATTTTATGCCATGAGAAATGTTTCTAGCCATTTTCTACATGCCATGGTATTATGATGTTCTTGAAATGTGTTTTATGAATGTGTTTTGGCTTGAATAGGTATGGTGAAGCCAAAAGTCCTATAGTAAGGGTAAGGATAAGCCAAAAGTCCCTAGAATTGAGTGAGACAAAGTCAAAAGTCTCAAAAAAAGTAAGTCTTAGTCAAAAGTCCCTTGAAAATAGGTGAGGCAAGTCCAAAATTTCTAAGGAAAATGGGTGAGACTATACCAACAATGTATGATATGTATGAGTTTCTTAAACATAAAAGTTGTTTTATGTATGGTTACTAATAGTTTAATCTTCATGCATACATTCTTTAACTTGAAAATGTGTCAATTATGTATGTTTGAAAGGGTTAAAAGCTATTAGGATTCTTAGAATCCCACTCTTTCCTCTCTAATATCTAACCATGTCTAGGTGAGCCAAGTGTGCCAAAGGATAGAAGCCACCAACCTTGAAGACCAAGGCTTTGACAAGGATTTTATTCTTTAGCCATGTTGTAGACATATTGATATCAAATGATATAACTATGAGATGTATATGTATTGTCAATACTTGAGCACACTTAAATGTATGTGAATATGATGTGTATAATGACCTTGGAGTCATATGAATGAGGATGTATGTTTATGCCATTTAAGATCCCTTTATGTGTATAGCTTTTATGTGTATGATAGCAAGTAACATAGTGAAAATTAGCTTCATGATATTTTGAACCAAATGACATATCTCTTGAGGCTGTGAATGTTGTTTTGGATGTGCCCAAGTAGCCATAGATGATCTAAAAAGCAATTTGACACCTTAATAAACCATTTTGAACATTAAAAGTGACCAAATGGTGAGCTAGACCCTCAACTAACCAAATGGATGAATTTTCCCATGAAATTTGGCATGTATATAAGTCTCATCTAGAACTTTTCATAAAACTAAAGAACACCCAATTTGGAGCTCTAGAGAATTTATTATAATTTTTCAAAATTGAAAAAATTTTGCTGATATGGTAGTAACACAATTTATATGGTCAATTTATATTTTTGTGTCACAAGTGGGACAAATGGTGTTTGATAGCTATGAAATTTTACAGGCATATACTAAACAACATAAGCTTTCTATAACCATTAAGATCACCCTATTTGAAGCTTTGTAGAGGAAGAACCAAATTTTTGAAATTACATGGCAGTATTAGTAATGCAGCCTAACCTCTGGTATTGTTTCATCAATTTTAGTGGGATAAATGCTTTTATTTTGGTGTAAAACTATTTTTAGTCATTAGTTAACATCCAGAAATTTCAAGAATAGGATGGTTTTCTTGATTTTGATTTTTCTAGAATTAGTTATGATTTTTCAAAGTTTACATTAGAAAGTTGTATCAGAAACCTGAGAGCAACTTTTTATTTTTCTGGTGTATGGCTTCCAATCTGAGATGTATGTGATGTTTTATAGTGTTTATGACTTGTACAAATGGATTATGAGTAGAGGATAATATTGAGGAGTTCATGGGGTCTATGGAGCAAAAGACGAAAATTTAAAGTCTTATGCAATGCAAAAATAATACATTAAATATATTGTTTTTCTTGCAAAATGAATGAAGCTACATATGTAAAACCTTGGCAAAGTAATGGAAAGGTTTAAGAAGCTAAAGTATTACAATTTACAATTCCAATAAAGAAGTGAAAAGAATAAAAAAAATAAAGTATCTAGTTCTTACTCCATTTCTATTGCCAACTCTTATCCAGCATGGTTTTAATGGGAGATTTTAAAAAATAATTTTGGGAGGGAACCAACACCAGTTTAACTTCACCGAGCTATGCATTTAAAGAATGGTCATTGGTGTGAACACTGTATTTTATCTAAACAAGCTCTAAAATGATAATAATAATAATAATAATAATAATAAAAGAGAAACGAAAGAAAAGAAGAAAAAAGAAAGAAGAAAAAATTCTAAAAAAAAGAGAAGAAATTCAAAAATAATTAAAAAAGAAAAAGAAAAGGAAAAAGAAAAGGAAGAGAAGAGGTATAAGAATAGAAGCCTTTTACCTAAAATTAGAGAAAAGGCCCAGAACCAATTAGAAAGGAAAATGGGTTGAAATGAAGAATGAAACAAAAAAAAAAGGTCTTGGTGGCCCATTTCCCTTCACAATCCAACAAACCCTTAGCCTTTTTTATTTAGGTTAGAAGCCCAATCTGGATACCCAAACCCTACCCCATTTCTTTTGGTTGCTCCTTTCCTTCATAAGCAGAGGGAGGGGGACCACTTTCTCACTCACCCACACACAAAACTCGCAGACCTTTACAGACGCACAGGAGCACTCACTGAGGATGACTCTAAAAGGCAAACATACAAAAGGAAATGGTGTAACATCTGGTCCCTCCATACACATAAGAAACACGATATTCGATTTCTCCGTAAACGTCAGAAATGAGCCAGATATAAAAAGAAGTCCTTGAAATAGAAAGATTTGTGGCCAATTAAAATTACAATAAAATTTTAAATATTGAAAAATGAGAATTTGAGGTTTAAGATACCCAAAAACTAAAGTCAGAAGAGGTCAGAAAATTTGTCGAAGAAAGTAGAGATTTTTTTGTAATTTTTGAAAAATTTGGAAAACTCACATGTGGGCTTTTTAAATGGAAAATTTAAGCTTTCTCGAGTTCTCAGAGGCCCTAAAAATCATGGAAACCCCTAGAACAGTTGAAACCTCTTCGAGGAGTGATTTTGGCCGTCAGTTGATCGAAACTTTGACTGAATGGTTCGAAATGGTTTCAAATCATTTTTGAGTGATTTCAAAGGCAATTCTTATGATTAAGAGCCTAAGGAATATGATAGAAAAGACAAATTTCAAAAAGAAGTTGATTTGAGATAAAACGATAAGAACAAAGAATATGGACTAAAATGCAAAATAGAAAAGTGTATAAAGTGGACTCATCACCTTCTTAAAGCATATTTCTTTTAGCCTTTAATTAACAGATCTTCTTGCTGCCCAAAATAGAGCATGAGACCAAGGGACAGAGACGCACTAAGAGAGCTCAAGAGGAGAAAGAAAAGGCTAACAAAAGATAGGAAAATTTAATGATTTCCATATTCTTTCTTCTTGAAACCTTCCTCTCCTCTCTTTGTTTCATCTTTCCATGTTTTTAGTACCAGAGGGGAAAAGTAAGGAATCCAAAGAGGAAGCTAAGGCAAGAAGAAACACTCTTGAAAGAAAGTTGAATCCAAGATAATTTCTTATTTTTTGTTGTTTCTTCCTTCTTGCTCTTCCTTGTGTGTGTAACGCCTAAGAATAGAACCATCTAAGGGAGGAAAGTTCTAACCTATAAATAATAAGAAACCATGAAATTGGAGTGTGGGAACTTGGAATATGCTAAGAAATTGCAAGAAAAACCAAGGAATTTCAAGTTAGAAAAGTGTAGAGCTCTTGAATACCTTACAAAAACTAATTTGATGTGTAAGTTCCCTTGCATGTGTGAGTGTTTGATTGAGCTCTGAAGACCTCTATAAAGCCTCCCAAGTGGCTCTCCTATCAAGAAAAAATTGGAAACTCCTTGAACCCCAAATGCTTCCATAATGTCGGCCTAGGACAGATGGAAGGGTTAAGGAGTGTTTTAATTTATTCTAACCTTGGTTTGAGACCATTTATGATGGTATAAGTGGGAGGAACCATTGGAAAAAATTTAGAAGCCATGAATTAGGAGATGAGGCAATGGCTTCCATAATATGACCTTATAAAGCAACTTGTATCTAAGCTTTTGTAGATGAATATATAATGGCTCCAAGGACTTTAAATGAGGTCAAGAGGCCTAGAAATGAGAAGAGAATGGAGCCAAAAACTTGAATCATGATGGTTGCTTCAATAGGCCATTTCTGGAACTATTATGTGACTTATGGAACCAAGTATGTTCTTAGGAGTAAATTGAATGATTTGGCTTCCTTCAAGAATATAATTGAGTGTTATTTATGATATTTAGGCTAAGGAAACCAACCCCACCTAAGTGTTTTTGTGGAACCAAAAAAGGGAAGGAGTAAGGCAAAGTAAAGCTTGCTTAGAAAATAAGGTAACTCTCTCCTCCTTCTTTCATGCATACTTGAGTGTTTTTCTTATCTTGAATATGTGTGTGTATGTTTAAAGTCATGAAATATGTTTCTAGTAAGCATTCACATGCCATGGCATCTTGATGCTTTACTTATGTATTGAAATGATGCTTTGATGAATGCCTTTGGTTTGCTTGAGCTTTGTGAAGCCAAAAGTCCCTTAGTTAGGGTGAGGATGAGCCAAGAGTCCCTAAAGTTAGGTGAGACAAAACCAAAAGTCTCTAGCAAGAGTGAGGATTAGTCAAAAGTCCCTTGAAAATGGATAAGACAAGTCCAAAAGTCCAAAAAAAAGTGGGTGAGGCTAAACCAATGCTTTGGCAAGCTTATGTATGTTATCTATGTCCTTATGAATGAAGAGAATGCTTTATGTATGATTGAGAATTTCACGTTAGCATACATGCATCTAGACTTGAAAATTGTATCAAGTATGCGTTTTTGAAAGGGAGATGAGCTATTAGAATTCCTAGAATCTCACTCTTCCCTCCCCATTACTTAATATGCCTAGGTGGATCAAGAGAGTAAGGAAATGGTAGCCACCACACTTGGAAGCAAGAAGATTAGCAATGGAGTTGTAAAATATTTGTATTATAGCTATATGGTTGTCACATGATGTATCTCCATAATGTATATGATGTATGAGCTTATGAATATTTGTAAAAGCATGGGTATATTGTATACGTATGAGAACGAGATCCATGTGAATGTTATTACATGAATTTGACTGAAATATGCCAAGTTATACAAGTGTGGCTCTTGTGTATATCTTGGTGTTGATGAGTGAGATTATGAAATCTAGGTTATTATCCCTTTGGGACATGTTTTATAGAGCATTTTAGTGCTTTTCCACGTGCTCATGTGGCCACAGATGTAGAGGAACCAAAATTGGACACCTTGAGACCCTTAGGAAGCATGAAAACTAACCATTTGCAACCCTGTGTCATAAATTATCCAAATGAATGAATGTCTTTGTGAAATTTGGCAAGCATATAGAGCTTGTTAAGAGGTTTTTGGGAAGCTAAAGAGGATAATATTTGGAGATCTGTGAAATATTTAGTGAATTTTTTAAGTTGGCTAAAAAATTAGAATTTGCTATTGTCACTGTAGCTTTGGTTCGTAATTTTTTCGGTGTCAATCATAGGGCAAATGATGTCCAATTATCATGAAATTTTATAGAGAGAAACTAGACCTTCCCAGTGACTTGCACAATTAGAATCACCCCATTTGGATGCCTAGAGAGGGAAATATAAATTTTTAAAGAGATTGTCTAGTACTAGGTGTCCAGTCAGACCTATGTCACTATTTGATTAGTTTTTGTGGTCTGAACAAACCTGGAATGGTCTAGAATGATTTTTTTCCTCTAGCTAACATTCATAGCTTTTTAGATTGATAAAATTTACATGGATTTTATTTTTTTGGAATTAATTAGACATTTTTAAAGTTCATATCAAAAACATGTATCAGCATCAGTAGGCAGTTAGACCTTTGTACTTTTTTCATTGTCAAACATGGTTCCAATGCTATGTTCATTACTTGAAATTATTTTTAGCATAAATTTAACACTCAGAGCTTTCTAGAAAACTATGATATGGCAGATTTCAATTTTTCTAAATTTAGTTATGAATTTTCAAATTTTTCTTAAATCTGTCACTATACAATCCGTGATGCATGAAGAGATTTTTTAGGTTTTTGATTTGAGAACCGTGGCTTACTTGATAATTTGAGTTGTTTATGATTTGTACCAATGCTAAATGACTAGAGAATGTTGTTGGGTAATCCACGAAACCCATGTAACCCGAATTTGTAAATTTTGACCTTGATGTATGCAATAAAAATGTACTTAAATGGTGATTTTCTTAACCTATTCTCTAAGAACATGTGTAAATCCCAATGAATGGGAGAGTATAATGGTTGAAAGTATATCGTATGACAAATGGAGATGCCAATAGGGTAGAATGGCGCGACAAATACGAGAGACAGGGGGACCACGCGGGGAATGCTTATAAAAGTAGGGGAATTTGCGTTTGAGAGGGGGTTCCTTTTTTGGATTAAAGAGGTGGAGCGAGAGATTCAGAGGATTTTGATGCGAAGAAAGACTGAAAGTGAGAGAAAAGGGGAAGGGAGACGAAGAACAACGCAAGGGTTTTTGGGAGGCTTCCAGATTACAATCAAGTGAAAAGAGAAGTAGAGAAAGATCGAAAGGTCGAAGGGAGATACCAAAGCGAGGGGAGTTCAAATAAAGGGGAGAGGAGGAATGAAAGAACAACTCTGTATAGCTAGAGAAAGTAGAAGGCATTGGGAATTCGTTCAGAGAAGCGAGTCTCGAGGATTTGAAACCTCAAGTATGTTCTTATGAATTAAGATAACTATATAATACGAGTATATTTTGGTCCCATGACCCTGTGTCTCTTGCTCTGTGCATGCTTGGTTTGATTTTGGTCTCTATTGGCTGGGATTTTAATTTTGGTTATATAGTTTGTATTGAAAATTAAGGCGTGAGGTGTATGTGCCTAAAGGACCCGTTTCAATGCTTACACACTAATTTAGAAATTCCCTGCTAGTTTTTATTTTTTGTTCTAGTCCTAGAATTGTGACATGAAATGTGAGATGTTATATTGATAAAAAAAACTAATGGTACTCATCTTGTGTTCATGTTGTTGTGTTAAATGAATGGCCTCTACCTCATGATTTGATATTAGGAAGTCGTTTTTCATTTAAGTAGAGATGCTTTGCTTTCTTGTTTTGTGAAAATCCTTTAAGATGGGTTTAGAGGATCCAATGATGGGGGATGTTGCCTGTTAAGTTTGTTGTGGATGATAAATCATATAAGGACTTTATGTGACACTGGGTAGATGAATGTTTCTACACTATTTTCATTAGGCGTTGGTTTGGTGTTCTTGGTTGGCATATGATAATGAGTTGTATTTTGGCGTCTAGAATCAATAATGTTGTATACTAAGCTTGCAGTTCATTGGAAATCATAAGATCTTAGTTTATGAAGCATTTGTGGATTTGCCCAGTGCTTAGGTTGTTAGTAACTGTATTTTGGCAGATGCATGTGTCATGGGCTAAATGTTTTTTTTAATATATGTTTGAATAAAAACTTAGCATTTTTCATTGAAGTTTCTTGGTTTTGTAGGATCTAACTTCGTTGAGGTATTGAAATGTCTTGGATGAAACATGAAACTAATGAATGCCCTTTTTATTTCCTCGATTTTCTCTATTTTGGAATCACTCCTGGTTTTGTTCGACATGTGGGAAATTGGACTGTGCTGAGCATAAGGGAGAACATGTACTAACGTAGGAACTATGAAGGATAGCAAGCAAATGTGAATTGGTTTTTTTTTTCTAAATTTCTTTCATAATCGCTTTGTAACTATTATTCAAATGATATGATTGTTGATTGAACACAAAAGCACCCACTCTCACAAATTACAATTTGTTTGTAAATATTTTTATGTTTACTTCATTTCATTTTTAGACAAGCTGTATGAGATTTTATATTTCTTCAGGCATATAAGGCTAACCGGGGGACCATGTGTGACAACAAAGTCTCCTTGGTGCCCATCGATCCTTTTTATTTTATTTGCAAAGTTTTTGGGTTCTAATGGCCTCATTTAGTTAATTCCGTCTTTGGAAATTCAAGAAAAAGAACAATACCCAAAAAAACAAAAAACAAAATATAATTTAAAACAAAATTCAACCAAAATTTTTTAGAAAAACCAAATGAAGTTCCTTAAAATATAAATGGTGTTCTTTTAAGAAAAATAAAGTATGTTTTCAAAATAAAAAAAGGGAACCAAAAAAACTTTTCAAAAAATTAAAAAAAAAATTCTTGTCTCAAAAGATTATTTTCTAAAATAATATATATATAGTATTTTTTTTAAAAAAAATTCAAGATCAATTGTTCCTTTTGAAGTAAGTCTTTTGAAGAAAGGGATAAAAAAAGTAAAAACAAAAACAAAAACAAAAAACAGAAACAAAAAGAAAAGATAAAACCAATAACCAAAAAAAACATGAAAAAGTGAGAAATTAATTTTATAAAGCTCATGAACTTTTTCTAAAAATATATTCCATAGAAACAAAAATCTTTGTTTGGCTTAAGTAAACAAGAATCAAAGTACAAGAAGAAAAGAAAAAAAAGAAAATTTTTTTAAAGAAAGTTTAAAAAAATCCCTTTTAATGTCATCAAAGAAATAAAAAATTATAAAATAAAAAAAAAACAAAAAAACAAACAAAAAAGGAAACAAAAACAAAAACTGAAAAATGAAAAAACCAAAAACAAAACAAAAATTGATTAAAAAAAAAGAAACCCAAAAAAAACAAAAAACAAATTGAGAAATAGAAAAACCAAAAATAAATAAAAATTGATCCAAAAAAAGTGAAAAAGAGACCCCAAAAAAAATGAATAATAATAATAAAGCAAAATGAAAACAATAAATAAAAATAGAAAAGCAAAAACAATGAACAAAATTGGTCAAAACAAAAGTCAGAACAAAAAAATAAAAGTAAAAAAAATTTCAAAAAAAAACAAGAATACTAATATATATATATATATAAAGTTTAATTTAAAAAGAAAAAAAGTCCCTTCTAATGACATCAAAAATTAAAAAAAAAATCAAAATCATAAAAAAATCACAAAAAAAACAAAAGTAAAAAAAAGAAAAAACAAAACAAAACCAAAAATAAAAACTAAAAGGAAAAAACAAACAATATCAATTAAAAAAACCAAAAATGAAAAAACAAAACAAAACAAAAAACAAAGAAACATGAAAAAAAATAAAAAAAAAAAATAAACAAATAAAACAAAACAAAAAACAAAAACAAAACACTCGCCATCTAAGTACAGTTTTTAAAATTCGAACTACGTGAGCTTTGATCCCTCTTAAAAAGTACGTAGGCACTAAACTTTTATCCTAGGTCAAATCTGTTTCTATAAATAAAACATTTTTTTTTATTTTTAATTGTATTTTCCCTTTGTCTTATTTCATTTTAAATTTTGCTTCCTTAATTTCTTTGCGTTTTATTTTAGTCCCATAATTTTTCCTTCTTTATTTTATTTTCTTACTATCTTTTTTCCTGTTTTTAATCTCATCCTTCTTACTTTATTTTACTGTTAATTTTCTTTCCTTTTTAGTTCCTTGAATTTTCTTTGCAAGTGATTTGTTAGGGAGAATTGAAATAGAATAGTGGTTATTTTAATTTTGCACAACTAACTTAAAGTAACCATTCTTAGGAACGGGTATAGTGTAGTGCCTAATACTTTCTTCACTCACAATTGACTCTCGAATTTATTTTCTAGTTCGTAGATCATTTTTTTCATTTTTCAAATGAAAGGATTTTTCAAAGTTTTGCCTTTTCAATAATTAAAATTTTAGTGGTGACTATATTACTTTTAATTTTGATTTCAGTTTTCGCTTTCTTTGAAAAACAAATTTTTTTTAAGGCGCCACACGGTTGCGTTTTTGGGTGTGACAGTAATTATAGACCTTCCATTGAACATTAAAGGAGGCTCCATCCAAATATGAAAGAACTTATAAGGGTTGAAATGATTAAGCTACTAGACATTAGGATTGTAAGTCTAATTTTTTACAGCTTTTAGGTAGTTTTATATAAGTGCCTTCAAAGAAAAGTGGGATGACTATGATTAAAAATGAGAATGATGAGTTTATCCTTACTCAAACTATCATACCATCATATATTACGTATTTTACCTTTCTATAATTGAGACCTTATGAAAAGATAATCTTTAATTAAAATTTTTTGAAAAAACCCAAAGTTAGGCAACTTTCCCAAGATCTTATCAATAAGGTCTTAATCATAGAAAGGTAGAATATAAATATATGATGATATGACATGAACAGTGACTAAATGGTAAGTATGTATTGATTATAGAAAATTGAATGGTGGTACTTAAAAGGACCATTTTCCCTTATCATTCATTAATCAAATGTTAGAAAGGTTGGCTAAACATTCTTACTATTGTTTCTTGGATGGATATTTAGGTTACAACTAGATTCCTATAGCATCAGAGGACTAAGAAAAGACAACTTTACTTGTCCTTACAGAACCTTCACATTCAGGCATATGCCTTTTGTTCTGTGTATGCACCAACCATTTTCCAAGAATGCATGATGGCTATTTTTTTTTATTATAAAGAAAAGATACTAGAAATCTTAATGGATGATTTCTTTGTCTTTAATTTTTCATTTGATCATTGTCTTAATAATTTGTCTTTAATTTTGCAAAGATATAAAGAAACCAACTTAGTGTTGAATTGGGAGAAATGCCATTTTATGGTAATTGAAGGCATTGTCGTAGGATATAAGATGTTAGAAAAAAAGATAGAGGTGGGCCACACCAAAATTGCCACCATCAAGCAATATACCACCTCCTACCTTAGTTAAAGGAGTAAGGAGTTTTTTAGGCCATTCGAGATTCTACCTCTTTATAATTTACTGAATCAAAAGGATATCTTTGATTTTAATTAAGAGTATTTTATTTTTTTAATAAGTTAAAGAAGGAGCTAACTTCAGCCTAAATAATGTTAGTACCAAATTGGTCCTAGCCATTTGAATTAATGTGCGATACAAGTGACTTTGTCTTAGGAGTGGTTTTGTAGCAATAAAAAGAAAAGAAGTTGCATGTAATTGCATATGCAAGTAAAACTTTTAATGATGTATAACTAAATTATGCAACAACTGAAAACTGGATGACGCACTATGGGCTTACCAAATTGCTTTCAAAACAACAATTAGGACTTTTACTTACCAAATGGTGTTTGGTAAAACATTTCATTTACCAATGGAGTTAGAACATAAAGTTTATTGGGCAATCAAAGCACTGAACTTTAATCTGAAAGTTGCAAGTGAAAAGAGGCTATTACAATTGAATGAACTAGAAGAACTTCACTAAGAAGATTATGAAAATGTAAGGCTTTACAAAGAAAGGACCAAATACTGGCATGATAAATACATTCAAAGAAATGACTTTCAAGAAGGGTAGTTGGTCTTCCATTTTAATTCATGTCTTATGCTTTTCCCAAGTAAGTTAAAGTCTAGATGGTTTGGCCTTTTCAAGGTAATTAAAGCTTTTCCCTTTAAAGAAGTAGAATTTGGCTGTGAAGCCACTAGGACCTTTAAGGTCAATGGGCAATGATTAAAACCTTACTTTGTTAGGGAAGCTATAAAGAAAGTAACTGCTTACAATCTAGGCATCCTTTAGCCTTGGGGGACCTTAAAAGTTAAGTTAGTGGCTATAACTTAGAACCACCTTTCTTATCTTATCCTTTAGTTATAGTTCATTTTGTCATATTTTAATTTGTGTGTGATTTTATTTTGATTTCTGCATTTTGTTATGTAAGGCAACATGTTATATGGTTGGCTATTACATGAGGTTTTAGTGATTCAAAGCGACCTTATTACTTCATGGAGCGATCTCTAATCTTTTACTATATCTATATGTTGAATTTTGGTTAAATAAGTGGTCATTGAATATTTCACAAATCACATTCTAAATTGGAAGGAAAACCATTATAATTGTGACTTTTCAATATGTTCATGCATATATTAGTTTGACGGATGTGCATAAACCTTAGCTTATCTATTGATCATTGAGTTAAGATTTATAAGTATACATAACTGGATTTACTTATGTCAGATGTGAACAAAAGTGATTAAGTCTTTATCATGGCAGAGTTGGACACAGGCAAGCCATATCAGGGGATATACCCATGCTCTACCATCCCCTCAAACCTATAGTGCACATGAGCAGATGATAAGCATGATTTTATGTATTTTATCCCCCTAAACCTAAGCCTTTTAAATATTAAATGAGGCTTAATGGATTTACTTAGATGCAATTTAAGTTTAGTAGTCATCTTTTGCACTTTAGGAATTAGATCACAAAATCTTGGATTTTAATGCATAGATCTTTTTAAATGAATTTTGTGAATATTTCTATTTCATTATTTCCATTATTTTTGTGCAGATTTTCAATGCAAAATTGAGCTTGAATGGAAATTAATTTAAGGAGAAATGAAGGCTTTATATGAAGAAGTTGAGAGGAGCTTCACGTACAGAACAAACTCGAGCAAATGGAAGGATCTACAATTTCGATGTGGTACGAAGAGAAGCAGAAACAAAGGAGAAGGAAGCTCAACGTGGTTACAAAACATGCAAAAGCAAAATGAAGGGAAAAGTGCAACATAGGAGCTGACGTGGGGCTGTAACACGTAAAGAAACACATGAGAAAGAAGAGAAACGGAGTACTCTTTGGTTTGACATGGTAAACGAGCAGTACCATAAACACAAAGGCAGAGAAAACGAAGAAGAAAGCTACGTGATGAGCTTGGGTTTGAAGGAACAAAGAAGAGCTGGGCAGAACGTGCATGGAGAAAAGAAATCCTGGAGGTTGCTTCTTTATCATCTCTCTTGGATAAAACACACAGGAGGCGCTGAAAAGAGACACAGAGGAGCTGCTGCATTCTTCTTGATCTGGACTTCACACTGAAGAAGAAGAAACCAGACCTGGAAATGCAGTGAGTGCAGAGAAACACTGGATTGTCCGAAAAAGAAAAGAAAAGCTGTGCAAGGACATCGAGAAAAGCTGCTAGAGGTGACTGGCTGTTGGATTCATTCTATTCAGACACACATAGAAGAGTCGAAGGAGCTGAACAACGAAGCAAGCCAAAAGCATTATGAAGCTACGGTTGCACGATGCATGAGCTGAAAACAGAGCATGAAGAGAAGCAATGCATCGTAGCAACAAAACAAGGCTCACAGCTCCATATCACACATGGCTTACATGTTCATACGTGATTAAGAAGAGAAAAAGAAAGCAAGCCACGAGCTGAATGATGGAGAAGAATAAAAGCGATGAATCAAAGAGAAGAAGCACAGAACAGAGCATGAAGCAACAAGCTGAGCACATAAGATTTTAATGAATAATAAGCTGGAATTTGGCTACGGAATGATGTGGAAAAAGGAAGCACGAGCTGGAGACTTAGTGAGCTGTGGTTTTCAAACAGAAGGAGGAGATTCAACATGAGACAGCACATGAAACAGAGCTGAGGGGCACGTGATTCATTATTTTAAAAAGAGAGGCTGTGGTTTCCGAACGGGAGAGGAGACGTAAAAAAACAAAATAGGGTTCTAGGAGAGGCAGGAGAGAATGTGAAGAACACGAGAACTCTAGGAGAGGCAGGCGAGAAAGTGAAAAAAAAAATGTAAGCACATCCAGGGAGCATTCTGTCGTTGAATCATCCATGGCTGCAACTCAATTCATCAATTCTCCTCCAATTAAAATCTCCATGGCAACCTGAATTATCCATGGTGGTTGGCTGAAGTTTGGAAACTCCCAGATGCAAATTTGAGCCCCATATTTTCTCACCAAATTGGATAAGTACTCCTTGCTATATCTTTTAATTCCAGCATTAAATCTTTTATTAATTTGACTAGGTCTAGTTGATTGATTTAGGAACTTAATTGCTGAAAATTATTGGATTAGTTTATTTAATGAATTGAATATAATTTGATTTTGGAATTTTAATTATGATCATCACATGTTTGTAAAAATTCCAGAATTAGTGATGTGCAGATCACTTTTAAATTCTTTTTGATCTTTGGTTAATTGATGCAATGGTTGTTGGATTAATTAGCTGGAATTTTTGTGCAATTGATTGTTTGAGGAATTAATTAATCTAATTAGTTAATTAGAATCTTAAGTGAATTGTGCAGTAGATTCTATTAATCAATTAAAATTGGTTAAAGTGTGTTCTTACTCTTAATTCAATTAATTAGTTATTCAAGGTTTCTTGTGGTTGCAAATTCTTTGAATAATTAATGAATTGAACCTTGGATGGTTATTCAAGGATTTTTATAGGGAATACATTAAAGAGCAAGGAATTAAACCCAAATTTAGTAAATTAAAAAGGGCAAGGATAATTGAATTCTAGGGAGTCCAATGCAAGGCTAGCTACCATATTTTCTTAATTGTTCACCTCATTTAGCTTTAAGTTTTTTTATTTTTTATTTTTGCCAATTAAATTTAGTTCAATTAAATTCTAGTACTTCAAATCCCCAAAACAAGTTTCAATTAGCAATACTTAGAATACCCCTTTCATAAATAAATTGAGGCATAAACTCCAAGGGAGATGACCTAAATTGCACCATTAATTACAAAATTTATTTTGCTTCTTAGTTTTATTTGAGATTGCGCGATACAATCAAATTTCGCGTCGTTGCCGGGGAGTTTAGTTTCTTATTTGTTTGGAAGGCTTTCTTAGTATTTTTTTTGCCCTGTTTTTGCTTTGCTTTTGTCCTATTTTCCCTTGTTTTGAATTTGGATTTGGATCATTCGGTTGCTTAATCTGATTTTGCTACTTGCTGGAATTCTTGTTTGAAGTATCCAGAAAATTCTCAAACTTTGTTTTCCAAGGTTTTTGGGTATTTTAAGCAAAAATAATAGCATTGCTATTTGGTACACCATTTATTGGCCAAATTCCAACGTTTTAAGCACTTTTTCTAATTTTTTAGTATTTTCTTTCTAGGATTTTTCTAATTTTTCTAGATTTATTGTTTTAATTTTTCTTTGTTGATTTCTTGTGTTCCTTCTTAGTTTTTGCTCATCTAATTGGTTTATGACAAGGAGCTCTGGTGAAAAATTAATTGATTTGGATCCGGAAATCGAAAAGACCTTTAGAAGACAAGTAAGGAATAAGAAGAACAAAGAAAGTGTAGGAATTAGTAATTCTGTTTCTTTTGCTTTTGATTGTGTGCAAGGAGTTGATTGTGTACTTCAATTTGCTGGCGATAATATGGCTAAACAAGATCATATGAATGCTAACATGAATATGCATGTTCAGGCTAACTTGAATGCAAATGCCAATGTAAATGATAACATGCATGCCAGAACCATTAGAGAATTGACAGCTCCTAATGTGCATTATCAAAATCTCTATATACAATATCCAGAATTAGATGCAAATTTTGAGCTTAAATCTGGTTTGATTCACTTACTTCTTAAATTTCATGGACTTGCAGGAGACGATCCTCACAAACATTTGAAGGAATTTCACATTGTTTGCTCTACAATGAAGCCGCAGGGAGTCTTAGAGGAACAAATCAAGCTTAGAGCATTTCCTTTTTCCCTGGATGGTTTAGCTAAAGACTGGTTGTACTATCTACCTCTTGGTGCCATTACTTCTTGGGACCAACTGAAGAGGCTATTTTTGGAGAAATTCTTTCCTGCGTCTCGCACTGCATCAATAAGAAAGGAAATATGTGGGATCAGACAGAATAGTGGAGAAACTTTATATGAATACTGGGAAAGATTTAAGAGGTTGCTGGCTAGTTGTCCTCACCATCAAATCTCTGATCAGTTACTTATTCAGTACTTTTATGAGGGGCTATTGAACATGGACAGAAATATGATTGATGCTGCCTCTGGTAGAGCCTTAGGTGATCTGACACCTACAAGGGCCTGGCAGCTAATTGATAAGATGGCTCAGAATGCTTAACAGTTTAGATCTAGATCAATGCAAATAGTAAGAGGAGTCAGTGAACTGTATGCTCCAGACTATGGTCAGAGATTTGAGAGCAAGATTGATGTAATGTCTTCTGTGCTCCAACGGCTTGCTTTAGATCAGCAACAGCTGCAATCATCCTTTACACCCTCTCAGGCTTGTGCACCGCAGTCCTACTCTACTCAGACACATTCTTATCCACAGTGCTTTACACCTGGGCAGACATCTACCCCTACTACCTTGGTGGGACCCCTGTGTGATATATTCTGTTTGGCCACACATGCTACTGATCAGTGCCCTATGTTAGAGGATAGAGTAGAGGCTTGTGCTGGAATGTTTCTAGTTAGGCCAATGCAACAAGGGCAGCAAAAGTATGATCCCTATTCTAATACGTACAATCCAGGATGGAGGGATCACCCCAACCTGAGATATGGGGGAGGGCAACAGCAGAATAGATACAATATTACAGGACTTAGTGCACAGTCTTCCCAACCTATTAGGCAAACAATTCCTATACAGGAGGAACTAAAGAAAGGGGATAATATGAGGGACTTGATGAAGCATCTTATGGAGAGTAATGCAAAACTCACACAAGTGGTGCAAAATTTAGAAAGGAGGGTTGATACTCAGTTAGGTCAATTTGCCACTTCTCTCAATGAGATAAAAAGCCAAGGATCAGGCCAGTTACCTTCTCAAACAATTGTCAATCCAAGGAATAGTAGCAATATTAGTGCTATCACTCTTAGGAATGGGAGAGAGGTTCAGGGATCCTCAGATACCACTACCATAGATAGGCCGGCGTCATCAAAAACACACGTCGCACTAAATGAGCCTGACAAAGAAAAGAAGCAAACTGAAGCAGAAATGAAAAAAGAAATTCTTGAGACGTTCAAGAAGGTTAAGGTTAACATACCATTGTTGGAGGCAATCAAGACTATTCCTAAATACGCTAAGTTTCTCAAGGAAATATGTACCAATAAGAGGCGTCTAAGAGGGAATGAAAAAGTCAATTTTGGCAAGAATGTTTTAGCACTCATACAGCCAACAATGCCCACTAAATGTCAAGATCCGAGCACTTTTACAATCCCATGCACTATTGGAAATTTTGAATTTTTTGATGCTTTGATTGATCTTGGTGCTGCTATAAATGTGATGCCTAAATCTGTTTATTCATCTTTGCAGATGGGAGAGCTGAAACCAACAGGAGTGGTTGTGCAGCTAGCAAATAGGAACATTGCCTATCCTTCAGGAGTATTAAAGGATGTTCTGATTAAGGTAAAGGACTTGAATTTTTCAGCTGATTTTTATGTCCTTAATATGGAGGATGATAGATATAGATCTAGTGGACATGCCCCACTCATCTTAGGTAGACCCTTCTTAAAAATTGCAAAGACAATTATAAATGTGCATGAGGGTACTCTTCAATTGGAGTTTGCTGGCAATGTGATACAATTTAATATATTTGATGCCATGAAACATCCCTGTGATGATAACTCTATTTTTAGTATCAGCCTGATTGATATGCTAGTTGATAATACTAGTGCTAATTTTAGGGATAGTTTGTTGACGGACTCCTATGATATTGCTGATCTTGATGATTCTCTGAGACATAATTGTGATGACTTTTATTCTTGTACTATATGTAGAGAAATTGATGAATTTTTGAACTTATATGATGATGTTAACTCTAAGGAATCTATTGCTTATCAGATTGATTCTATTTCATCTAGAACCTCTGTTGACCTCACTGGTCTTGTTGATCTTTTTGGAACTAATGATTCTTTGCATGATGATATGGATAGCTTAGGGAATCGTGATGCTGATATTCACTTGACTGTTGATTCTTTTGACTCTTCCCATACTACTAATATTCCCAAGGTTAGGAAAGTTGTTTCTTCTGTTTGTGAGTTGTCTGAACAGGTATTCAGCATGGAAGAGATTGAAATCAAACAACGCATACCATCAGTTGAGCAAGCTCCCACCTTAGAGTTCAAACCGCTGCCAGACAATCTTAAGTATACCTATTTAGAGAAAGATGAGAAGCTTCCGGTGATCGTAGCTAGTGACATTACTCCAGAGGAGGAAGAGAAGCTTTTAACGGTCTTAAAGAGGAGAAGACAAGCAATAGGGTGGACTTTGGCTGATATACCTGGCATTAGCCCTGATACATGCATGCATAGGATTCTGTTGGAAGATGGGGCAAAGCCAGTACGACAACCTCAAAGGCGACTAAACCCACTTATTTTGGATGTGGTTAAAAAGGAAGTTTCTAAACTTTTATCTGTTGGTATTATATATCCTATTTCTGACAGTCAGTGGATTAGTCTTGTGCAGGTGATTCCAAAGAAATCAAGGATCACAATTGTCTGGAATGAGAATAATGAATCGATGCCCACCCGTGTACAAAATAGTTGGAGGGTTTGCATTAACTATCGAAGGCTTAGTTTAGTCACTAGAAAATATCATTAACCCCTCCCTTTTATTGATCAGATGCTTGAGCGTTTAGCTGGAAAATCTCACTACTATTTTCTGGATGGATTTTCAGGGTATTTCCAGATATGCATAGCCCTGGAGGATCAAGAGAAGACGACATTCACATGCCCATTTGGAACATATGCCTATAGACGCATGCCTTTTGGTCTTTGTAATGCCCCTGGAACTTTCTAGCGGTGCATGGTTTCTATTTTTAGTGACTTCCTGGAACACTGTATAGAAATTTTTATGGATGACTTCACTGTATATGGGAACTCTTTTGATGATTGCTTGTGTAGTCTGGATAGAGTCCTAGCTAGATGCATAGAGAAGAACCTTGTACTTAATTTTGAAAAGTGTCATTTTATGGTTCGAAAAGGCATTGTATTGGGTCATATTATATCTGAACAGGGCATAGAGGTTGATAAAGCTAAAATAGATGTTATTACTTCTCTATCATACCCGACATGTGTTAGGGAGGTTCGATCTTTTCTAGGTCATGCAGGTTTTTATAGAAGATTCATTCAGAATTTTAGTAAAATTGCTTTGCCATTGTCTAAGCTGTTACAAAAGGATGTTGATTTCCATTTTGATAATGCATGCAAAATAGCTTTTGATGATCTTAAGAAATGCTTGACTTCCCCACCCATTATTCAACCCCCCGATTGGAACCTTCCATTTGAACTTTTATGTGACGCATCTAATTTTGCTGTAGGTGTAGTTTTGAGCCAGAGAGTGAATAAAAGGTCCCATGTGATTGCTTATGCATCCAAGACTCTGGATGGGGCCCAAGCGAATTATACAACCACAGAAAAGGAGTTTCTTGCTATTATTTTTGCTTTGCATAAATTTAGATCTTATTTGCTTGCTACTAAAGTCATTATTTTTACTGATCATGCAGCCTTGAAGTACTTGCTGAAAAAGCCTGATGCAAAGCCAAGATTAATCAGATGGATGCTTTTACTTCAAGAATTTGATCTTGACATCCGGGATAAAAGTGGAGCTGAAAACTAGGTGACAGATCACTTGAGCAGAATTGAGGCTCCAAAGGTAAATTCCTTACCCATTGATGATGATTTCCCTGATGAGCATTTGTGTGCTATGCATAGTTCCTACCCATGGTATGCAAATTTAGTAAACTATCTAGCTGCTTCTGAACTGCCTGTTGATTTGAATAAACATCAGTTGAATAAGTTTAGGAGTGAAGCTAGATATTATATTTGGGATGATCCATACTTATGGAGACTATGCAGTGACCAAGTGATTAGACGTTGTGTGCCTAATATAGAATTTAATTCTGTTTTGAATTTCTATCACACACTTGCATGTAGAGGTCATTTTAGTCCAAAACCCACAGCTAGGAAGGTTCTAGATAGTGGATTGTATTGGCCTACTTTGTTTCGTGATACCTTTGCTTTTTGTAAAAGATGTGCCAGGTGTCAACAAACAAGTAGCATATCTAGGAGAAATGAAATGCCACAACATCCCATTTTGTTTTGTGAAGTTTTTGATGTGTGGGGCATTGACTTTATGGGACCTTTTCCAACTTCTTTTGGATTTTCATACATCTTATTGACTGTTGATTATGTTTCGAAGTGGGTGGAAGCAAAACCCACTAGGGCTGATGATTCTTCTGTGGTTGTAGAGTTTGTTTGCTCTCACATTTTCTGCAGGTTTGGTATCCCCAGAGCTATAATCAATGACCAGGGCACTCATTTTTGCAACTGGAGTATGCATAGCTTGCTTAGCAAGTATGGTGTTGTGCATAAAGTAGCTACTCCATACCACCCTCAAACAAATGGCCAGGCAAAAATTTCTAACTGAGAGGTGAAGCAAATTTTGGAGAAAATAGTGCAGCCAAATCGGAAAGAGTGGAGCAAGAGGCTCGATAATGTACTTTGGGCCTATAGAACTGCCTATAAGACTCTTATTGGCATGTCACCCTATCGGCTGGTATTTGGAAAAGCGTGTCACTTACTGGTAGAAGTGGAGCACAAAGCTTACTGGGTTGTAAAGAAATGTAATTTGGATTTGAATGAAGTGGGATCTCACAGGAAATTCCAACTCCAAGAGCTTGAAGAAATCAGATTGGAAGCCTATGATAATGCAAGAATCTACAAAGAAAAGACAAAAGCATTCCATGACAAGATGATTGCAAGGAAAGAGTTTGCTGTCTGCCAAAAAGTTCTACTTTATAAATCTCGCTTAAAGCTTATGCCAGGTAAACTTCGTTTTAAATGGGAAGGTCCTTATATAGTTTCTGATGTATTCCCTTTTGGTGCAGTTGAGCTTCAGGATGAGCAGACAGGAGCTAAATTTAAAGTTAATGGACATCGGCTCAAACACTTTCATGAAGGAGTTCTAAGCGATGACAAGGAGGAGCTCCAGCTTCATAATCCACCCTAATACCCGGTTGTACTCTTTCCCTTTCCCCTTTTCTATTGTGTTGTCTCTATCTGTTTACTGGATTGTGTGCTGGCATTGAGGACAATGCAATGTTTAAGTGTGGGGGGGATACAAATAAATCTTTTGTTTTATTTTGTTTTGTTTTGTTTTAGTTAGTTGATTTTTCTAGTTTCTAGGCTTTTAGTCTCGCTTTTAAAGTGTTGAAGTTTTGTGTTATTTTTCAGTTTTTGAAAAAAAAAACTATGCTTTTGTGGAAGTTGCTAGTATTAAGGGGATCATAGCCTTGATATATCCTGATTTGATAGGGAATTGACCTTGTGTTAAGAATGCAAGTTAAGTGGCAATTAGCTTGTTTAATGGAATTTGATGATGGTCAATTTACCCTGTGAGATGTTTGAACCTATCGTTTATTCATTTCTAGTGTGTATCCCCTATCTTGCTTTTACTATAGAACTTGGCTTGGATCTTATTCAATGCCACACTTATTCATTTGCCATGTATGAAAATGATTAAGGCATTCATTGTTGTTTCGTTTTAGCTAGAGCCAAAAAGCTATCCTACATGTGTTCAATCCATTTGTTTTTCTCCTTTTGAGCCATATATATGTTTCCTTTTTACCCTTTTTAGCCATAAAAACCAAACAAATGGATATTCTTCTTACCTTGATCTGGACGCTTTCAACTATTAAGAGCATTATATCTTGTTAAAGTGGATGGAGGTGCATTTTCCACATCATTTATAGGCCAGTTGTTTGTTGCTTTTTTCGAAAATATGAAAATAAAATAAAAATAAAAAATAAAAAAAATGAAAAAAAATGAAAAGCATTTGAAAAAAAAAAGACAAAAAAAAAGGGGGAAGAAAAGTTGTTCTTTTAGTACATATCTTTTGGTTTGTCGTAATTAGGGCCTTCAGATACACTTGCATTCCATCCTTATTCTTATTTTAAATGCTCTTGATGATTTTTGGCATCCGAATTTGCTTTTTGAATTTCCTTCATTCTTTTATTTTCCACTTGTTTCATACCTTAGCCCATATTGCAACCATAATAAAGACCTTCTGATTCATTCATTGGCATTTGATTTTGGTGGTGGAGATGTAGATGATTGCTAAGCTTATGGTAGTAAGGTTGGGTAGGATGGAATTTGAGAGTAAACACTTCACCCTAAACACTAAAGAGTAGAGCGATAAACACTGATCCAAGTGAGGGACTTTCATTGCATTTCATTTTTTATTAAGTGTATTGCCATGGTACTTGTTGCATTGATGCAAGTGATATAACTTGGAGAATTAAGTTATTGATTTGCTTTGAGCTCCCTTGTGCTAAGTGACCTACACAACTCCATATTCCTTGATTTCCTTTCCATGATCTCTTTCTTAGAACTTTAATCTTCTTTTGCCCAGGAGTGCAAAGGTTTAAGTGTGGGGGAATTTGATAAGCATGCTTTTTATGTATTTTATCCCCCTAAACCTAAGCCTTTTAAATGTTAAATGAGGCTTAATGGATTTACTTAGATGGAATTTAAGTTTAGCAGTCATCTTTTGCACTTTAGGAATTAGATCACAAAATCTTGGATTTTAATGCATAAATCTTTTTAAATGAATTTTGTGAATATTTCTATTTCGTTCTTTCCATTATTTTTGTGCAGATTTTCAATGCAAAATTGAGCTTGAATGGAAATTAATTTAAGGAGAAATGAAGGCTTTATGTGAACAAGTTGAGAGGAGCTTCACATATAGAACAAACTCGAGCAAATGGAAGGAGCTGCAGTTTCGATGTGGTACGAAGAGAAGCAGAAACAAAGGAGAAGGAAGCTCAACGTGGTTACAGAACATGCAGAAGCAAAATGAAGGGAAAAGTGCAACATAGGAGCTGACGTGGGGCTGTAACACGTAAAGAAACACATGAGAAAAAAGAGAAATGAAGTACTCTTTGGTCTGACATGGTAAACAAGCAGTACCATGAACACAAAGGCAGAGAAAACGAAGAAGAAAGCTACGTGATGAGCTCGGGTTTGAAAGAACAAAGAAGAGTTGGGCAGAACGTGCATGGAGAAAAGAAATCCTGGAGGTTGCTTCTTCATCATCTCTCTTGGATAAAACACACAGGAGGCACTAAAAAGAGACACAGAGGAGCTGCTGCATTCTTCTTGATCTGGACTTCACGCTAAAGAAGAAGAAACCAGACCTGGAAACGCAGTGAGTGCAGAGAAACGCTGGATTGTCTGAAAAAAAGAAAAGCTGTGCAAGGACGTTGAGAAAAGCTACTGGAGGTGACTGGCTGCTGGATTCATTCTATTCGGACACACACAGAAGAGTTGAAAGAGCTTAACAACGAAGTAAGCCAAAAGCATTATGAAGCTATGGTTGCACGATGCATGAGCTGAAAATAGAGCATGAGGAGAAGCAACGCATCGTAGCAACAAAACAAGGCTCACAGCTCCATATCACACATGGCTTACATGTTCATACGTGATTAAGAAGAGAAAAAGCAAGCAAGCCACGAGCTGAACGATGGAGAAGAACAGAAGCGATGAATCAAAGAGAAGAAGCACAGAACAGAGCATGAAGCAACGAGCTGAGCACGTGAGATTTTAATGAATAATAAGTTGGAATTTAGCTACGGAATGATGTGGAAAAAGGAAGCACGAGCTGGAGACTTAGTGAGCTGTGGTTTCTAAACAGAAGGAAGAGATTCAGCGTGAGACAGCACATGAAACAGAGCTGAGGGGCACGTGATTCATTATTTTAAAAAGAGAGGCTGTGGTTTCCGAACGGGAGAGGAGACGTAAAAAAACAAAATAGGGTTCTAGGAGAGGCAGGCGAGAACATGAAAAAAAAACACGAGCACATCCAGGGAGCATTCTGTCGTTGAATCATCCATGGCTGCAACTCAATTCATCAATTCTCCTTCGATTAAAATCTCCATGGCAGCCTGAATTATCCATGGTGGTTGGCTAAAGTTTGGAAACTCCCATATGTAGAGTTGAGCCCTATATTTTCTCACCAAATTGGATAAATACTCCTTGCTATATCTTTTAATTCCAGCATTAAATCTTTTATTAATTTGACTAGGCCTAGTTGATTGATTTAGGAACTTAATTGCTAAAAATTATTGGATTGGTTTGTTTAATGAATTGAATATAATTTGATTTTGGAATTTTAATTATGATCATCACATGTTTGTAAAAATTCCAGAATTAATGCTGTGCAAATCACTTTTAAATTCCTCTTGATCTTTGGTTAATTGATGCAATGGTTGTTGGATTAATTAGCTGGAATTTTTGTGTAATTGATTGTTTGAGGAATTAATTAATCTAATTGGTTAATTAGCATCTTAAGTGAATTGTGCAGTAGATTCTATTAATCAATTAAAATTGGTTAAAGTGTGTTCTTACTCTTAATTCTAATTAGTTATTCAAGGTTTCTTGTGGTTGCAAATTTCTTGAATAATTAATGAATTGAACCTTGGATGGTTATTCAAGGATTTTTATAGGAAATACATTAAAGAGCAAGGAATTAAACCCAAATTTGGTAAATTAAAAAGGGCAAGGATAATTGAATTCTAGGGAATCCAATGCAAGGCTAGCTACCATATTTTTTTAATTGTTCACCTCATTTAGCTTTAAGTTTTTTTTTTTATTTTTGTTAATTAAATTTAGTTCAATTAAATTCTAGTACTTCAAATCCCCAAAACAAGTTTCAATTAGCAATACTTAGAATACCCCTTTCATAAATAAATTGAGGCATAAACTCCAAGGGAGATGACCTAGGTTGCACCATTAACTACAAAATTTATTTTGCTTCCTAGTTTTATTTAAGATTGTGCGACACAATCGTCAGCAGACCGTATCAATGGACACACTTGTATGTTGCCATAAGCTGCATCTCTACGTTTTAACCCATGGCGCATATGAGTATACAGTATCCAATGGCATGGTTGTGTGCTAACTCTTCAACCACCCCTATTTAGTAGCACAGCCTTACCCATGTTGTAAGGCATGAACAGGTCGTGCTTGTGAGCATGCTTGCGTGCATGACCTCCAACTACCATACAAATCTACACAGGTTAGGTTAGCCATATTAACATACCAACAAGAAAAAAAAACATTAAGCCACATAAGTCATTCACCCTACTTGCCACCTGTGAGCCACCCCTGTTTCAAATACTTAAACCTCCATTTTCACTCAACCTAATTCAAACCCTACCAAAAACACATTTTACCCATCCTTAATTCCTCAAACAAATTCCTAAATTTTCCCTCTTTTGCATCCTAGCCTTATATCTCCTTTGTTTCTGCTATCATTGAGCACTTCCTTCTTCCTTCTCTTCTACTATCATCTTTTCCTCTGTTTCTCTCCCTTTCATTTATGCACCCCCCATTTGTGTACCTTTATTTGTAAGGGTTCTTCTTGTTTAACTTGGGTCTTCCTCTTCCTTATTCTTTCCTTTTGTTCATCTCCAAGGTAATGGGTTCCTTTGATTTGACTTTTATCAACCCTAATATAATTTTGGTCCCTACTCTGTTCCCTTCTGCCTTTTATTTAATTTTATATTTATCTTATTTTCTTTTTAAATTCCATTGTGTTGTGCTATTGCTATTGAGTTCTTTGTATAGTTTATTATTTCTATTTTATGTAATTTTATGTCTCTTTGTATGCACTTAATTGTGCTTGTGGGGTCCTTTGGGTCCATTTTTCTACTTGCGATCTGTTATGTGTATTTATGCTTTACTAGACTTTTAGGAGTAAACTGTGCATTTGTGGGCCCTTTTACCTTGCTATTATTTTGGATTTTAGTTTGCCATGGCTATGCTAGTGCTTTTGTTTCTTCTCCTATTGATTAGACCTACTTGAGACACTAGTTGCCTAGGGCTTTGCTTGTTCTAACATACCCATAGGCTATCAATATGAGTTTGGCAGGTTCTAATCCTTTGCCTTATTTTTAACTATGCATGCTTTCTCTACTTGCTATTTAGTTACTATTCTTTTATTTGCCTCCTATTTTACTTGGTGTTATTTCTTCATTTTGGGTACTTTGGCTCTAAAGAAGCTCCCATTCTGTTCCTCAACCAACTCTTCTGCCCCTATCAATCCAGATGGCCTTGTATTTTGTGATGATGCCCTAGGAGGCCTATTATAATATCTTGGCCAAGTAGCCTATTATTATTTGCACATATATATAGATAAGGACGTTTTGACCTACGTGGACATTTAAAAAAGTTTTGATAGCTGGCCTATATCATTAAATGGGACTAATTCATACAGATTTAACATCCCATTTTCTAAAAGCTTACATTAAAATTTCTTAGCTCTTTTTCTCTGGAGCTTATTTCCATCAATTTTGAAGACCAAGGGAAAGTCCAGTTTTGTAAGTTTGCTTAAGAGTTCACTTTCACTCTACCTGAAATTAATGGCATGTTTTCTTTCACCAATGATATGGTGTAGTATGCCTTATCCAACACTATCCCCTATTGGTTATGGCAGGAGATTTCTTTTGAGCGCATATATTACCCGAGCAAGTCATAGGTAACAAAGTTATATTGACTTGCCCATTGCTATTTGCACTATTTCATGGCCCAATCTTTATTTAGCAATAATGACATTACTAGCATTGCAAATAGCTATTAGTTATTCATTCTTCACTACATGAATAAATAACTACATTCATTAGCAGTTACTAATAACTATTAACTAATAGCTATTAGCTATTAGTTAACATTGGCATCTGGCTACCTAGGCATTAGCAGCATGTCGCCATAAGTAATATAAGTTCTCTTAACTGCATTCAAGGCAACAACTAAATTAACATTCCAATCTACACGCCATGAATTTTTGTGCTTGTAACACCCCAAAATTAATTAAGGTGTTAATCATAGATTTGGATTAATTAGAAATAATTAATATAGAATAATCGGGTAAGTTAAGTGAATAAAAATTTTGGAGAGATAAATTATTAATATGGGTTTGAGATTTAATTAGGATAAAAATTTCATCTAAACCCAAATTAATGTAGAAGATCATGATAAGAGACTAATAGAGGCCCAATAAGCTAGGTGCAGACCCAACTTAATTCAATGTGATAGAGGCCAAAAATCCACCTTGTATAGGCTCTTAGAAATTGGCCAATAAACCTTATGCAGATCCAAACAATGGAGTTCTTAAAACTAGGTCTGGCCCAATAAAATTCTGCAGCCCAATATCTTAAAACTGGCCCAACAAAGCTAAAATCTGAAGCCCATTTGGAGTTGGACCTTGAAGCAGCCCATGACCCATATTTGACCTAACTTAACCTAACTAAAACCCTAAAAACTAACCTAGCCACCGCACATTTTGCAAAACATAAAAAACACAAAGAGAAATTCGAAGTTTTAAAAGGAGGTTAGGGTTTGGGACAAGAAATCCATCATTTCTCCCTTCTAAGCTCAAAATCAGCTAAGGTAATAGTTATATAACTTAATCCCCTTTTCTTTCTCTTTAATTTGGCCAGATTAGTTTTTCATTTGGAGTATTTTCACCAACACCTAAAATCTAAAACTTGCCATTTGATGTTTTCATGGTGAATATTCGTAAGTTGAGGTTAGGGCTAACATTAGGTAAGTATAAACTCTTCTTTTTTAGGTATTTTTATTGGTTTGAGACCCTAATGATTGGATTATAGTATGGGTATTAATTTTGTATGAATTTGCTTAGGATTTTAAGTGAAATATTGAAGTTTCTGGTAGATGACATTTCAATCCGAATTTGGAGACTTGTAGTGGCTGGATAAGTATTCCCTAGGTAGTTATTAGTATTTTAAATTCTTTAGGTACTTGTTGCTACTATAAATGATGAATTAAAGTAGTAATTCTCTTATGTTATAGTTATAGGAAGATTTTTGTACCATTAGTGGCTGTTGCAAATTGTCTACAAGTGAGGTGACCGGAACTATATTAATTCTATGCATATATCTGTTTTAATTTTATATTTGTTGTACATGAATGATTTGAAATGCTGAATGAATTGGTTGGCTATCTATTACATTGTGATTAGACTTTATGAGTCTATGGTGGAGCTGTGGTGCAGCTGCTACCCATGCATGTGCTTTGATCGGACACTGGGTTATGATCAAATCCCAGATGCACTGAGCCCTGGTTGTGCTCAATGGGGAGTAGGTGCCGTGGACGGGCCTCTCCCAATGTTAATGGCCTTTAACATGTGAAAATATGATTGCTAGTATGGGATAGTAATCATGATAGCCTAATTGTTTCATTTACTGATATGGCTAGTATTTGTTTTCTGATACTTATATGAAATTATGCATATATGTTAGTTAAACTAGAATATATGATGGAATTGCCTTGGTTACTGAGATTCGCATCTCATCCCGTTTTATGGGATTAATATTTCAGGTGAAGGCTCTTCGGGTAAAGATAAGGGCAAGCAAGTGGATGAAAATCTATGAGCTCTAACCATGTGTGGAGGCAGCTACACTTGGGCTAATCTGAGTAGAGTAGATGCAATTTTGTTAATCTTTTATATAGCATCATCATGTAATCATATTGCTAAGTGTAAGCGTTTATATTTTGATTAGTTGGAATATATCTATTAAGGAGCTAAGTCTCAATATAGATTAGTTTTGAATGTATGAACTTACAGTCTCTAGATGTATGCACTTGTTGAATTCACGATATGGTTTACTATGGGGAATGTCATTATGAGATATATGAGATTGTCGATTTGAATCAATGATGCATGAGATCTTTAAGGGAATGTATATTTGAATGATAATTGTTGGAAGCTTATGAAATTCTGTTATTTTTAACCTATGAGTTGTTGGCATATGGTAATTGGATGAGTAGGGATTTATACTTAAATTTTGAATTGGTAATGGTAGATAACCTAGGTAATTAAGATACATAAATACCATTAGAGTTACATAAATTAAGGTAGAGTGGCCCTAGAGTGATATTGGAGGGAGAGTGAAAAGTATGAGACAAGATTTTCAAAGTGTAGGATCAGAAGAAATTTCGCCGTGGCCAAATTGGGGTTAGCTGCGGCCAATAGAGGTGAAATTGCCCAGAGGGAGTTTAGAGAGCAATTCGCCGCTACGAAATGTGAAATTAGGTACAATAAAATGTGAGAGACTAAATTGGGAGTCGTCCAGAGGGAAATTCGCTGCATCGAAATAAGGAATTAGCCGCGATGAACTTTTGTCAAAATGAGCTGGGTATTTCAGAGAGGAATTGGCCACGACGAAAGGAGGTATTGGCCATGGCCAATAACGAGAGGCGAGCGAGGTAAGTTTCAAAAGGCTTCCTCGCCGCAGCGCCATGTAGGTTGGCCACGACAAAATTAGTAACGATGTGAGGGGTGAAGCCGAGAGGAATTGGCCGCAGCTAAGGGGAAATTAGCCACGGCGAATGTCCTGAAACCTTTATATTGACTAGGAAATCTTGGTTTTTCATATGGTAACCTCAAGAGATAACTTATAAATATTGATAGAAGATTCTTGTGAGTTGAAATTGATAGGTAATAAAATCAAGGCTTATCAATGAATGTTTGTTTTCCCTGATGTATGTAAGTATTTGTAATTATATGGTTGTTGACTCTAATAACATTAAGGTTTAAATTTCTCCACAATTCCATAATGTAATTAGTCTTAATGTCATGTAACCCTGGTTTATGGTTATTAATAATATATTTCACCTTAATTGCAATGATTAAAAGTTAGAGTCGTCACAGTGCTTACCACAATGGGGCATTAGCACTTCTTTATAGTGATAGGCACCTACTTCTAAAGGATGTTGGTGCAACTAATTAGCAAGCCAACCCTAAGACCCAGAACCTTAAGTTTAAGCATGCCCTTCCACCAGCACAAATCATAACACCACTTCCCATTCCAATCTCCCACACTTACATGTTTGAGGAGATTTTAATGAGAATGAAGCATCTTATAGGTGAGGCTCATTAGCACTTCTTTCAGATCCATCATCATTTAGCCTAGCATGACCAATGATCTGATTTTTTGGTAGCCTGGATGTCTACATTTTGGCATCCACTATCACCATCACTTAATACCTAATTCCCCTTCCCTTTATTACTTGTCCCCAGTAGTTTAGTTTTATTTTTTTTTCTACCTTTTACTTTACTATACTTGATATTAAACTTTACTTTTATTATCTATTATTGTACTATTGCTTATCTTGCTAATCAATTTATGGTATTGATTTCTTTTGACTTTAATGCTCTTTTTCTCTTAGTAAGGTCACTCTATTAGTCAATGAAGCTTCATGTCCCCATGTACTTGATGGAATTGCAATGCTAAGAAAGGAGTATTCTAACCCTTTTCTACTTTTCTATTCTTTATTTTCTTATGTTATTTTGTATTAGGGATACTGTAATAATTAAGTTTAAGAGAGATTTATCAATTGGTCCTGAGTGGAGAATTTTTAATATGATTTGATTAAGCTTGATTATTTGGTTATTTATCTAACATTCTTTTGCATAAAGCTAGCTTAATTTTGAAAATTTATTTTCTTTGATAATCTAATTCTAGATTTAGTTGTGGAAGTTGTTGGTTAATATCTAATATGAAATGCATGAATTGTTTATAAGATGTGATAATTGAAGTATATATAATAAAAAACACTAATTAGTTGAGTGCAAATGTTTGAGAAACTGACCAATTAGTCTCTCTTATATAGTTAGAAGCTAAGTTTTAAGTAGTTAGAGCATGGTAAAGTCTACTTCATTGATTTGGAATATTTTAATAACAGTAATAATATTAATAAATAATTAAATAAGCACTTTACTATGAGTTAAATAGCTTGACTTATAAGTATACACAACACCTCATTTTTATCATTGAAGAATGATTTGAGTAAAAGATGAGAGCACCTAGTGACAAGACAGAAGGAAGGGCCTCTAGATTACTAGTTTATTTGTCATATCAAGAAAGACACAAATTGGATAATGTTTGATAAAGAAATTACATAGATTAATTTTACATGAATTATGTACTGAAGCTTACTAGTCATTCCTATAATTTTCATGGTTGAGTTTTGAGTCATTTGGTTAATCAAGATAAGCTTATCAATTTTGTTGGTCTTATGTTGTTGAATCTAGATATTTCCAAGTATGAAGGGTCTAGTTAGCTGTATTATCATTCTTTTACTCAAGGACAAGTGATTGTTTAAGTCTAGGGGAGTTTAATGAGTGTAAAATATGCATGCCTTTTTCCAAGATAAAAATGAGTGATTAAATCTAAATTCTATGATTTGTACATACTGTGTGTGATTTAATTAGGAATAGATGAATATGGAAAAGCTTGAAGGATTTTGTAGGAAATTAGGCAAATTTAGTAGGAAAGAAAGGCAAGCTATGTTGGTAAATATGGGCACACAAAAGAAAGGGGTTTTGAGTAAACTAGAGAAGGACACAAGCTAGCCATGTCTATGTACAGGTTGTGTATGAAAGCCTTAAATTAAAGTAATTGCTAGAAAGCAACACAGGCAAGCCACATATTTAAATAATGTTGACACTAGTTGCCGATGTGTGGTTAACAAAAGGCATTTTTGTTTAGCAGCTAGAAAACTTAAAAAATGGGGTAGAGAACAAACATAAGGTAGCAAAGTGGAAGCAAGTAACATTTTGAATGGGAGCTTTTGAGATCTATTGGATGTAGGAGGATATCTAAAGTTTCTGCCAAAGGATTGCTAAACTTCAACCATTAGTTTCAAGTTTGATATTAGCAAGACTAACCATTTATTTTTGTATGGTGGGTTTTCCTGACCCACTCAAACTTATGATCTTGAAATAGGAGTTCTCTTTACTTTTTTCTTTAGCTTTAAGACCATGGATCTGTTCATTTTTATTGTTTCTTATTTGTTGATTTCCATTATAAGTGGCTAAACTGTTGATTTAGAATTTAGAAAAATATGTTTGCTGATTGAGATAAACTTGGAATTCTCTTATGGCAATTTTATTTAAATTAATCTATTACCTATTTCTTTTATACATGAACAATTGGCCACCATTTATTTGATAAACTATTAGAGGATTGAAAGGTTAATCATAGTATAAATCATTAGAGCATTAGACTTAAGTGACAATTTTATAGAGATATAAGTTGCACCTAAGCAATCTATGAGTCATAACCTATATTAATTTCTTATATGTAATGGGTTTATATTAAGTGTATGTGTAACAACTGGCTTTTTAATTGAACTAGGACTGGTATGTTAATAAAAGAATACCCTAAAGTAAATTAAATTAAGGCTAAATAAGAGTAAAATATTAATCAACATGCTAAGAAACGGGGATAGGAAATCAAACACAAAAAATAAAGCTAAAATAGCAAAATGGAGAAAAAAGGGCTTATCAATGGCAAAATTGTAATTATGAGTAAATTTTAGGAAACTCAAGAAAAAGAGTTTTAAGGCCTAAAATTAAGCTCACTAAGGTTTTCAAAAGCCCTAAAAACCATAGGAACAGTCAGAATCAGCTAAGGCCTTTTCGAGGTGCTAAAAAGGTCAAACAGTGCCAAAACTTTAAGCAAAGTTATTTTTCACCATTTTAAGCCATCTAAACTCCAAAAATAATTTTTTTATGTGAAATATCACCCAAAAATTTGTTGGGAGTAGTCAGATTCTAAAAAGCCTAAAAAACGAGTCTAAACAAAGCGTATGTGGGAGTAGGGGCAAAATGGTTATTTAAAAAAATTATAAAATGAGGCTTCTTAAGTTAGATACACCTCGTCATCTTCTCCAAGTTTTCATGTTTAGATTTGGAGACCAGCCATGGCATCACACATGAGGGAGGAGAGAGAAAAAGTAGAAAGAAAGTTTAAACCTCCGTTTAGGTGAGTAAATGACCCCATTTCACTTCACACTAGTTAAGAAAGTTATTTCTCTCTCTAAAAGCTCTCTAATTGTGGTTTTCTTTTCTTGAGAACTTGAAAATTTAGGTCTGACCTAAGCCAAAAAGTGACTCTTATAAAAAAATAATCAGTGAAAATTAATTTATGTGAAACAAACTTCATTTTAAGATAAGACTTTACTTGAAATACTTACAAAATCTTGTATTTCTAGGCCATGTGTGGTTCAATCAAAATAGAGAAAGTGAGGAGGAGAGTTTTTCTTCATGTGTTCTTAATGAAACCAAGGGTTTTAACATGCAAAGATTCCATATCTAACATTAAAAGATGTAATTTAGACCATGATTGTGTAATGGTTCGGCCTAGGCTTCTTCAATGGCTAACCATATTATTTTCCATTCCTAATGAGAATATTTAGATGTTATCTAATACAAGGAACAAGAATCTAAGCTTAGAATTAATTAAAACTTTAAAACGTTCAAGTTAGGGTTTTATGGTTCCATATTCGGCCAAGAGGAATTTTAAGGGGTTAAGAAGTTATTTAATAGATGCTTGGGCTATAGATAGTCTTAAAATGATACAAGAACAAAAATAGAAACATTAGATTGAATTTAGAAGCTAGAATTTGAACGTTGAAAATCTAGAAGTCAAGAAAGTACAAAATGAGACCAATTGACACTAAATTTATGTGAATAAGCTTGTGATACTTCTAATCAATCCTAATGTGGCTATATAGTTCATCTATGGGAAGATTTTGAATCTTAGAAGTTGAATTTTTAAAGTTACCTCTTGAGGCTTAAGATTCCATAATGTCGAAAAGTGAAAATACCAAATGAATAGTGTCAATGACCAAATGAATAGTAAATGTAGAATTTGTGGCTTGAATTGTAAATTCTAAAAGTATAAGTTGGTCTAGGATTTAAGCTTAGCGAAATCTTTAACCTAAAGTTTAAGTGGTGAACCAATCATGGGGAGCTAGAATCCAAAAGAAATTTCACAAATTTAGGCCCTTGAATATGGTTAAATTTGAGCATTTTAGATGGCATATTTACCACCTAATAAGCAAATATCTTGGAAGTATACAAAAAAGGATTTTAAGTGCACTTAAGTGACCTAAAGTATAGATAAAAGTCATAAAAACTTAAAAGAAGTAGTTATAAGCATGAAATGTTAATGATATATTTATGTGTTATTTTTAGGACAAACTAGTAAGGCTCCACCCCATTGTAAATGTAGAGCTGAGAAAGAAAAAGAAATGGAGCTAGAAACAAAACAGAGAAATTAGAGATTTTTACTGGGTTTTATCACCTAACCAAGGTAGCTTACTATTCCTTATTTAATCATGCAAACTTATTTGAGCTTGATATGCATTGTATTATATCGGTTGTTCATGACAGTATATACTATATTACATTACATCAGTTATATGGCATGTTTTGCATGTTATAAATTGTTTAGACTTGGAAATTATGAAAAGGGCAAGTACATGAATTCTAGAAAATTTTGGATTCAGTATTTTTTTTTCATTAGTAAATGGACTCACTGTTAAATCATAGAAGTTAAATAAGAACCAAATAGCTAAGGCATTACAGTATGATTATGAAAGTAGATATAGGCTTAATTTGAGCATTATGATTTATCTTATACGGAATTTCAAATATTTTAGCAAAACTACCGTCAACCCAATTGAATTTAATTGCAAGAGTTTATTCTTAGTGACGCTTATGATATAAATAAATGATTCTAGATTCCAGAGCCTTTTTCATTCAAAGCTCAGTTCTTGTCTTTAGTAAAATTTTTTTCTTAATTTTGCATTTATTAATTTTAATTTCAACTAGTTTTTAGATAATAGGATTAAATTTTTGATAATTGGTAGTTTATTTTCCTTCCTTATAGGGCAATTTTGTATTCACTCTATTACTATTTGTCAAACTATGCACTTGCAATTTTATCACAACAATACAAGATAAGTAATCACATTACTTGGTAAGTTGAGGAAAAAAAAAAAGCATAATCTACTAAGTCACTTAACTAGCCCTCACCTTAATACTCTAACACAATTCAGCCCAGCACTATTCAAAACAATATTTTAGCAAAACATAATTCAATCTAACATTATTTAAAATAGTACTTCAACTCAACACAGTTCATAATAAGAAACTCAATAAGGAAAAATAAATCACGTAAAATCTCTAATAATGTCTACCATTCATGATAATGAATCATATTCAATCTTAAACTCTTAAGAAAGGAAAAAAAAAACTAAAATTGGTTTTGTGCAATTTTAAAATCATATTCAAGTTGTACCCATTCAAGATAATTAATCATGTTCAAGCATTTAAGACATAGAAACTTAATATGGATCTGTTCAATTTTAAGTAATAAATCAATAGCTACTTTGTTTATTCTAGTTCATTATATGAATCAATCAACATTTGCTTTAGACAAAGTTTTCTTAATAGACTTATCCTACTTACATTATATTTCTCATATAAGGCAACAATGTGCAAATCTTTTAAGTAACTTGACCTTATGTCCTATTTCAAATATATAAAGCTAATTTCATGTTTAAGCCCAAGAATGCAGCAAATGAAAAATGAGAATGATGATGGTAAATATTTGAGTTCTTATTCAATAAGATATCATATATATATATATATATATATATATATATATATATATATATATATATGTTTTAGCATATTTATTTAATTCTTGTGAGCTTATCAATATTGTTATATTTAATTCAGTTGTTGCTCACAAAGTTAAATTTTTTTAATTAGAAAAAAATTCCACTATCACAAGATATTCAATATTAATATTTGTTAGTTTTGCAAGACTCAACCTTTGCTATATGCTATATTGTATTTCTTTATTATTTTTGTAATTTTGACATTCAAGTTGGAAGAAATCCTATATATTAAAATTAGATTATATCTCCATTGGAGAAAGTGAGGTATATGTTATTTTATTTCAATACGAAATTAGTGACTATATTAAAAGCAATAATCCTTCTTCAATCAAGTTTAGATTGAAATCTTAGGAAATGCTAAGACACCACTATTTTGATCCAATAGTAAACTTTCTTTCTTATTTTATGAATATAACTTATAAATTATATGAGCTTTTGATTTTGTTCAATTTTAAAATCAAAATAAAAACCATTAGATAGATTAAAAATATATATAAAAACATCCACTTAAGAGTAGCAGCGGTGGCTGTCAAAGGCTATGATAGTGTCTTAAAGCAAGATGGCAATATAACATTCAGCTTTTATTAAAATTGCATAAATGAGTTAGTTATAAAAGCAAGGCCCCTGAAATAAATGATTTAAGGCCAAATAAAATTAGGATAAATTTTTAAATAATAAAAATTAAGATTTGAAATTTGAGTTACCTAAAAATCTAAGCCAAATGAGCTAGAAATGTTTTTGAAAGAAAGTTAGAGCATTTTTGTAATTTTTGAAAATTTTAAAAAACTCGTAGGGGGCTTCTTAAATAAAAATTTTTAGCTTTTTGGAATTCTTAGAAGTCCTAAAAAATTATGGGAACTCCCAAAATAGTTGAAACTCTTATGGTGAGCGACTTCAGCCATCGGTTGAACGAAACTTTGACCGAATGATTCCGAATGAGTTTAAATCCATTTTAAGTGAAACCAAAGCCATTTTATAAGTTTGAGAGCCTACATATTATGATGAAAAAGATAGATTTTGAAAAGGAGTTGAATTGAGCCTAAATGAAAAAAAAAACTAAGAAAAAAGACTAAAATGCAAAGTAGAAAAGTGCATATAACATGTGCTCCTTCTCCCATCTAGTTAACTAACTTATTTGCTATCCTAAACTAGAGGAGAACTCAGCTAAGTGAGGCGCACAAAAGGAGGGGAAGAAGAAGAAGAAAAATTAAGGAAAAAGGTAAGGAAAAATCATCAAATTTCAAGCTTCTTCCTTCCTTAACTTTGTTCTCCTCCTTCTCCCCTTTCTTTCTATAGTTCTCATATTAGATTTAGGACTATTTTGGGTCTAGTTCAGAGGGAGGATATTAGAATTTAAAGGAGAGGCTTATAGCAAAAGAAAGAGCTCTTGAAAAAGCTAAGGAACCAAGGTAAGTTCATTGCTTTTCTTCCTTTTCTTCCTTTGTTCTTCCTAGTGTAAGTGTAACACCATAATGACTTAACTCCAATTAATCTCCCTTTACGCTTGATTCCATATGATTTCTAATGAAAATGACCAAATCCGTGGTATTTTACTACTTTAAGTCGGGGTTTAACTAGTCATATTTTGCCCCGTAGGTCTCGTGAATCCATCATTCATATTCTCTACTCAAACACCATTTATAGAACTTGTACACAGCTTCAAACAACCCATAAACCACAGATATGAAGCCAAAAATTAAAAAATGCAATTTCTCAAATGGGCCAAAAAGTCATATTTTTTGCTCTAACTTTGAAAAATTATAACTAATTCTAGAAAAATGGAAATTAAGAAAACCATAGCTCTCTGAAAATCTCTAGATGTTAAATTTACACTAAAAATAATTCCAAACCACAATCTCAGCGTTTGGACCATGTTTGACATTGAAAAAGAGACAGAGGTCTGGCTATCCCTAGTACTGATGTAGCTTGCTATCATGAACTTCAAAAATTCATAACTAATTCCAAAAAAATATAATCTAGGCAAACTATACCAATTTTGAAAGCTACAGATGATAGAGAGAAAAAATAACTTTAGATTATTTCAGTAGCCCTTGGACCTCAAAAACTTATAGAACAGTAACGAAGGTCGGATGGCTTCCCTGATACTGACATAAAACTTCAAAAAGTTCTTTCTCCCTCTACAGACCTCCGATTGAGTTGCTTCTAGTTGGTATAGGTTACTGTGGATATCTAGTTTATACCTATAAAATTTCATGACAATCATATACCATTTGGTTCATGAATAACATAGATTCATTTTTTAAACTAGTTGCACAGTACAATAACCAAAATTAGAAAATTCTCCAACTTCAACAATTCATCAAATATTCCCTAGACCTACAAATATTACCTAATTTAGCTTCCTAAGAAGCTCTCAATAGGCTCTAGAGGCTTGCCAAATTTCATATCAAGAAGAGCTCATTTGGTTATACTTTGATAGAGCTCACAAATTTGGCAGTTTTGGCACCCAAAATGGTTCAAAGTGGGTCCAAATGGCCTCCCACATATTCTAGCACCTTTTGGACAAGTTTTAAAGCATAAACATAGTATATATGAAATACCCAAGTGGTCCAAATCATCATACATTTCAAATTCACAATGCTACGGGCCAAAATGAACATTGCATACCATCCACAAAAGGGTCAAATTCCACATTTTTATTGTATTGGCTCTCTACATAGTTCATACATCATTTATACATACTTCTACACTTACTTAAATATTTACATCTCAAAAGGAATATGTATACATAAGCACTTTAGCTTTCCTATACATCAAACTATGTGCGAGTGTGCAAAAGTGGCAAAACAAAGGCCTTCTATGCCTCATGGCCTCCACTCTTAGGCTCTTGAGCTCCACCTGGACCATATGAGATGGGAGATGGGAGAGGGTGAGATTCAGCGAATCTTAATAGCTCATACACTCATTCAATGAAGCAATCAAGATATATAAATAAGTCAAAGCATGCAAATCATTCACAATTACACAGCACATGATTTTCATGCCATTATTTCATATCAATACCAAGAATAAGCTCTAAGGACTTTTGGTTTAGCCTCACTCGAGTTTTTGGGACTTTTGGATTTGCCTCACCCTTGGTTTAGGGACTTTTGGCTCCACCTCACCCATATCAAAGGACTTTGGCACTACCTTACCCGAACAATTTTTCATAACTCAAAATACAAGCATATTGGTACCAATGCATCAAGGTAATATTAAATGGTATGTCTCACAATACAAGCGCATACACAAGCATACAATGACTATTACACATTCAAGAATGCAACAAGAAGGAGTGGAAAGCTACCTTATTAGCCAACACAAGCTTTCCCTTTTAATTTCTCTTTTCCCTTCTTGGTTTCACAATCACAACTAGATGGAGGTGCTTCTCTTGAGCCTAGACACACAAAAAGTATAGAATTACTCTCTCATAACTCAACAATTATTCACAAAGTTAGGGGGTTCTTTATAGCAAACCCTACAAAACATATAAGAATCTAGGGGTTCTCTCTCTCTCTAGAATTTCACCCACTCTTCTTCCCTCTCAAGCTCTCAAGTTGGTAGAACCAACATTCTCAAGGAAAGCAAAGAAGAAGAAATGAAGATACATGAGTTTTAGCCTTCTTCAAGAGTGGTTTTTCACTTTCCCTCTTTTGAACCAAACCCAAAACATAGCTAATTCAACATCCAAAACCATAGCAAGAGAGGGCAAAGAAAGAAGAACAATATGCTAAGAAGAAAAGCTATGGAAATCTCAAGCTTGCTTACCTTTTTCTTGTTCTTCCTTCCTTCTCTTAGTCTCTCTCTTTCTCCACAGCCCTTTTCTCTCTTTTGGTCAAAGCTTAGGTCAGTTAGAAGAAAAAGAATGAATTTGGACGCTTTAAGAAGTTAAATTCTTTTTTTTCATACTTTTTCAGACTAACCCTCGCTACAGCGAGCACGTATCAGTCCTGGACGCTTGTTTTTGTTATGGCACTCGCTGCAGCGAACAGCTCCCTAGTTTTTATATGGGATGCCCGCACTCACTATAGCTAAAAGTATTTTTGCTATAGCAAAAAGGCACTCTCACTATAGTTAGCTCCTTTCTCGCTATATCAAACAAGTACATTCGCTATAATTAGGCCATTTTTTGCTATAGCTAGCAGACTTAGAAAAATTTCAGGACTTCGAAAATTTTCAAGTTCTTTTTTTTTTCTTTTTTTTTCGGTTATTACAGTAAGGTTCAACCACTTTGAAAGCATGTGGAAGGGAGTAAATTCTAACCAAGAGCAAGCAAAGAACCTAGGTTTTAGAGTATGGGAAACTAGTAAATGCAATGAAATCTAAAAGAAAACCATTAGAATTCAAGAATGAGAACCTAGGAATTTTTAGACAAATGGCAAAATCTAATTTCTTTCAAAGATGTTCTAGCTTATGTGAGAACTTAATTGAGTGCCTAAGACATCTAGGAAGCCTCCCAAGTACCATTCCCTTCAAGTAAAATTGAAAAAGCCCATGGGCTCTATATTATGCTCATGTCTCGGCCTAGACTATCCAAAGCACTCAGGAGTGTTTTAAATTTTTCTAAGCCTAGAATGGGACTAGATATGGTAGATAAACATCAATAGAAGTCTTAGAAAAAAAGTTAGAAAGCCTAGATTGTGAGATGGAGGTGTAGGCTCCATAATGAGATATAAAGAAACAACTCATAGTTAGGCTCTTTAAAATGAATGTGTGATGACTCTAAGAAGTCTAAATGGAGTCAAGAGACTTAGATTGAAAGAGAAAATAGAGCTAAGATCATGAATTCTTATAGTTACTTCATTATGCCTTGTATGGAACAATAAGTGAGCCATAGAACAAAGTAGCTTCACATAGAGTGTGTGTGATGCCAAAACTTGTTCCAATGATGTAATGGGGCCTATTTGATGTATTTAAGCTAAAAGAATCAAAGTTTACCTCATTGCAACAAGTATATGGCTGAGAAAGGGGAAGAATAATTAAGAGAAAAGTTTTCTTTCTTGCTTCAAGATAGCTTTCTAACCTTTCTCTCATGCATTACTTGGATGTGTTCTTATCTTTGAGTGCTTGTATGTATATTTAAGTTATGAGATATGTTTCTAACTATTGCTTACTTGCCATGGTACCATTATGCATTTTGAAATGAGTTTATGAATGTGTTTTGGCTTGAATGGGTATGGTGATGCTAAAAGCCCTTTAGTAAGGGTGAGGATGAGCCAAAAGTCCATAGGATTGAGTAAGACAAAGTCAAAAGCTTTAATAAGAGTGAGACTTAGTTAAAAGTCCCTTGAAAATGGGTGCTGCAAATCCAAAAATTCTAAAGAAAGTGGGTGAGGCTAGACCAATACCCTTGAAAGCCTATATATGATGTGTATGAGTTTCTTGAACATGAAAAATGCCTTATATATATTCTCTAGTAGCTTAAAGGTCATACATGCATTCTTTGACATATTTTAGCGTCCATTATGTGTGTTTGAAAGGGTTAAAAGTTATTAAAATTCTTAAAATCTCACTTTTCCCTCTCCAATGTTTAACCATGTTTAGGTGAGCTAAGTGGGCAAAAAAATGGAAGCCAACAATCTTAAAGACCAAGATCTTGACAAAGACTTTGTTATTTAACCATTTTGTTGACACATTAATGTCAAATGATATAACCATATGATGCATATGTTATGTAAATGCTTGAGCACATTTAAATGTATGTAAATATGTTGTATGTACCTATTTTAGAACTATATGAATGAATATGTATGCTTTTACCACCAATGAGCCCTTATGTGATATGATATACTTGTGTATGATAACAAATAGCATAGTGAGAATTAACTCCATAAGGATTTGAACCATTTAGCATATTTTCCTAGGTTGTGTTTGTGTTATGGGACTTTTCTAAGTAGCTATGGAACATTAAGAGAGTCTTTTGGTGCCTTAAGACCCATTTTAAACTCCAAAAAGTGACCAAAGCTTAAGCAAAATCACAAACTGACCAAATGGATAAATTTTCCATGAACTTTCGCATGAATATAGGTCTCATCTAGAACTTCTTACAAAGCTAAAAAGTACTCAATTTAGAGCTCTAGAGAATTTGTTATGATTTTTCAAAGTTGAAAATATTCTACTAAATGGTAACATCACTGTTCATATGATCAGTTTATATTTTTGTATCACACATGAGGCAAATGAAGTCTAATATTCATAAAATTTTACAAACATAAACTAGACATCATAAGCTTTACATAGCCATAGAGATCACCTCATTTGGAGCTCTATAGAGGGAGAACCAAATTTTTTATGTTGTATGATAGTACCAGTAATGTAGCTTGACCTTTGGTATTGTTCCATCAATTTATATAGGATAAATGCCAGTACATTGGTCTAGAATTACTTTTAGTCATTAGTTAACATCTAGAGCTTTCTAGAATAGTATGGTTTTCTTGATTTTAATTTTTCTAAAATTAGTTATAAATTTTCAAAGTTCACACCATAAAGTTAGACATGCCAACTTGAGAGCAAAACTTGATTTTTCTAATATATGGCTTCATACCCGAAATATATGAGATGAATTATGATGTTCATGACTTGTATGGATATTTTATGGATAGAGAATGATAGTGATGAGTTCATGTGATTCATGGAATATAAGATGAATTTTTAAAGCCTTACGTAACACAATTTAATGCTATTAAATATATTGATTTTCTTACAAAGTGAATGAAGCTAAGCATGGGTAAAGAAAAGGAAAGGCTAATGCGCTATGGTATTATAGGCAACGTCTGAGACCTTGGTGGTGCCTATAAGTAGGATGACAATGGCAAATCTAGAGGAAGGAGCATTATGTATCACGAACCAAGAAGCTTTGAAAGCAACAATGCCTCTATCGTTGATCATGGTTAACGAGTGGTCAAAGGAGGTCATCAGTATTTTCTATCATGGTTGGCACTACTCCTCTAATGAATAATGACCGAAAGGATCTCAAGTCAAAGCTTGAAGATTAGAGGGTGTCAGGCTAGAGTAAGGGAAGTAAGGTAAAGTTTAATCGTGTTTCAATCAAACTGTAGATAAACTAATAACCTATTGGTTTATCTGTAGTTTGGTTCAAATCATGATTAAGCCAACAAGTTTAATCACAATTAAACATCAGCATCTTAGAACCTATGGTTATGACTTAAGAATTAAGTGTGGTTAGATACAAACTGTAGTTAGGCCTTGGGTTTAAAAAATCACAGTTAAACCATTACAGCTAATGCCTAGTTTTTTAGTAGTGAAGGGCCTATCCATTATACATATAATTGCCATCTATAAAGTGGAATAAATATTTCAGTGGTAGGAAGAAAGAGATGTCTCAATCAATAACTAGTATTTTAGAATGAAATATGTAATACCTGTTTATTCTAAAATGCCATAAACTAAGGGAATTACTAAAGGAGGTCCCCTAAATAGAAAAATTTGAGGCCAAATAAAATTAGGACAATAATCTAGGAAATTGAAAATGAGGATACAAGGTTTAAAATACTAAAAAAATGGAGCTAGAGTAGTTAAATAAAATCATATGAAAACCAGTAGCATTTTTGTAATTTTAGGCACCTTTTAGAAAACATAAAGGAGGAATCTTTAAATGAAAAAATTGAGTTTTTTGAGGTTTTCAAAGGCCCTAAAAATCATAGAAACCTCTAAAATAGTTAAAACCCTTCCAATATCCAATTTAGAGCATCAGTTAACTAAAACTTTAACCAATTCGTTTGAAAAGGTTTTAAACCCAATTTAGGTGAAACCAAAGGATTTTATGAATTAGAAAATCTAAATTTCATAATGGAAAAGATGGTTCTTAAAAAGGAGTTGAAATGAACTTAAATAGAAAGAAGTAAGAAGGAGGATAGAATTTTGAAAAAGTCTTAAATGAATCCCTTGCTTCTTAAAAACGTCCCAATCTGTCCAACCTCCCTAACCAACTTAGCTTCATTCCAAAATAGATTCAAGCTCTGACCTAGAAGGTGCACAAGAAGGGAGACCAAGGGAGGAAGAAGCTTTGAAAAGTGCAAGAATTCTTTAGTTTTTCATGTCTTCTCCTTTATTAAACCCCTTCTCCTCTCTTCTCCTATAGTTTTGGTGATTAATTTGGACATGTTTGGCTGCTGATTCAGTAAAGGGATGAGAGAAATTGGGAGAGCTCTTAGAAGCATAGGAAAGCACCTTTGAAAAGCTAGCAAACAAGGTAAGAAATTATAGTTATGTTGCTTCCTCTTGGCTTCTCTTCTTCCTCCTATTTTCAGCCAAAATTGAGACCATATGTTAGGGGTCTATTTCATATTTATACTTGATAGTAAGTAAAGCTTTGAGGCATGAGAAACCAAATGGAACAATTAGAATTCAAAGGAAATCAATAGATAATAAAGTATGGCTATTAGGGTTTTGAATGCTTCTAGGAACTTATGAAGCTTTCTAATGGTAATTTAGGTTGTCTAAGAGTGTGTTTGAATTCACAAGACATTTAGGAAGCTTTATGGATGGCAAATTCCCTAGGAAAACTAAGAAAATCTCATAGGCTTCTATTATGTGTGAGTATCTTGGCCAAGAGGAGAAGTGACACCTAGGGAGATTTTTCTTTAATTCCAAAGTTAGAAATGGTCTAGATATGATTAATAAATACCAAAGAAATCATTGATTTGAATTTAGAAGTCATGGTTTATAAGATGAAAGTTTATACTCCATTTTAAGGTATAAAGAAGCAACTTGAGTTTAGGTTCCTTGAATTGATTTGAAAATGACTTTAATGAGTTTAATTGAAGTCATATGACCTAGAATGAATGAGGAATTAGAGCTAAGATCATGAATTCTAGAGGTTGCTTCATTATGCTCTTATATGGAACCATATTGATGTCATAAGATAAAGTAGACTTGTATAGAGTTTATGTGAAACTAGAATTAGTTCCAATGATTAAATTGTGTCCTATTTGATGTGCCTAGGCCAAGCAAATCAAGATACCCCCAGTTTTGTGTGTGTGGCCGAGAAGGAAAATGAGAAACTCAAGGGAAAAAGTGTGCTTCTTGACTTGAGGTAGCTCTCTAACCTTTGTTGCATGCATTTCTTAGATGCTGGAGTGTCATTAGATGCTTGTGTGTAAGTTTGAATCATGAGATATATTCATAGCCATTGATTACATGTCATAGTACCATTATGCCTCTTGAAACATATTTTTGAATGCAAAGTGACTTAAGTGGATATGGTTGTACCAAAAGTTCCTTAGACTAGGTGATGAGAAGTCAAAAGTCCCTAAAAATATGTGAGACAAAGCCAAAAGTCTCAAGAAAGAGTGAGGCTAAGTTAAAAGTACCTTAAAGTGGGCAAGAAAAATCTAAAATTTTCAAGGAAATTGGATGAGGCTAGACCAATATCCTTTAGAGCCTATGTTTGGTTGGTATGAACCTATGTGACATGGAAATATGCTTATGTATATTTTTTAGAAGCTTTTATGACATGCTTGGATTCTTTAACTTGAAAACATGCCATGTATGTATACTTAAAAGGGTAAAAAAAAAACTATTGGGATTCTTTGAATCTCACTCTTCCCCCCATATGTCTAACCATATCTAGGTAAGCTAAGTTGAGCAAGAAATGGAGGCCAAATATATTAAAGAACAAGACTTTGACAATATAATAGAAAATTAGGCATTTTGATATCAAATTTTGTAACCATATAATGTATATATGATGTAGACCTTTGAGCATGTTTAAATGTATATAACTATGATGTATATATCAATTTTAAAGTCAAATGAATGAGTATGTGAGAATTTGACATCATGAAGCCTTGATGCATGTATGTATAAAGTTATGTAAGAAAGTGATTTTGAGACGTATGATGATTTACACCATTTGGGATGCTCTCATAGGCTGTGTTTATATTTTTGGATGTGCTCAAATGGTTATGGAATGATTAGAAAACCATTTTGTGCAACTTTAACCCCTTTGTAGTTCCAAAATTTACATAATTTTGAACCGAACCATAAATTGACCAAATGGATGATTTTGTGTATAAAATTTGACACGATTATAGGTCTCATCTAGAGTTTTTCACAGAGTTAAAGAGCACTTAATTTGGAGCTCTACATAATTAATTATGATTTTTCAAAGTTCATATCAGATTATGGAATTCTTGGAAATTGCCAAACGAGATGCCATTTCATGTTGCATGGCTTGGACCCGAGTTTTGATCTTCAAATTAAAATGTTTCTGATTGAACACATGTATTATGGATGGAAAATAAATATGATAAGCTCATATAGTCCATTTAGCTAATGATGAGTTAATTGGGCTTTTAATGACAATAAAATTTGCTATCAAAAGTGCTTAAATTATGAAAATACATCCTTTTGACTAATTGTGATGTAAAATTTTTGCTAGCTATGTATGGTGGGACAAAATAGTTCAGTTGACTTTTGACTTAGAGAATAATTCCATATAAAGCAGACTTGGGTAACAACCAACATGTAAAAGTTTATTACTATGTGAAGCCATGCTTACTTCATAAGAATTCCCTAGGGAATAACCTTTTCAAATGTGTATATAAATACCTTGCAATCATGCTCAAGTGAAACCAAGGAATTGAAAACTAAAAGCTTATAAGAAGTTCATTTCTTTGCTCAAAGAGCCTTGCATGAAGGTTATTCCACCATGAATAGTTACCTAATCAAGTAAACATTCATCACAATATATTAAGTCAAAATCTTATCAAAATTTTTTTTCTTACAAGAATAAATTCTCATTATTGACAACATCATATTTGAAACATTTTTTGTAACTAATTAATAGTTTATAGAATCATTCTATTCACATAACAATTATAGGAAGAAAATATAGGCTTAGTTAACTCTGCTTTGAGTATCTAATGGATTCCAAATAAAATGTTTTAGATAAGAAACATAATTCATTTACATATCTAGGAATAAGATTATGGGTTACAATGAGGCACAAGAGCATACATTGCATTATTTTCTCAAAGTGGCTTGCATAAAGAGGTAGGGAGCAGATTTGAGCCAAGGATTACTTGTTGGCATCTGCTTGTCTCCGAGTCTTGTTGGCTTATCATCTTTAAGCCAAGTTTTCTTTCTTTCTTTTCTCATATAAGACTGTTTAAGAGCTTTAAGCATCACCTCCTTTTGTCCAAAATATGGACTTCTGGTCTATAAGGATTGAAACTCTTAATTACTTGGTCATAAAAGTTCTCATATGTAGTATGAAAAAGCATCATGCCTATTTTGCAATGTTAGATTATTTCATTTGTTTGCTTCATGGTAGACCTGATGATGAGTTAACATGCAGATCTTACTTTTTCCAGAAAGGTTTATGCACATGGTATTGTTTGATCCATTAGTTAGGTTACACAATAAAAAATAATGTTTTATCCTTTTAACTTAATTGATAAGAAAATATAATCTATTCATATCAACTTAGGTTTACTTTTTTATAGGGAGCATTTTAAAAATAAAATCTTAAATGCACTTGATTGTATAGATGAGTGCATCCTTATGATTGCCTTGGGAAGGGATTATGTGTTAAGCAAAAACTCGATGACACCCCTAATCATAATACAAAAAGAAACTAGAATGTATCATTTGGAAGAAGATAGAGTAATACATGATACAAGTTATACAACAAGGGGTATTTGTCTATCATGTGTTGGACTTGTATATGTATTATATACAACATGATACTTCAAATTACAATGTTTTAAAAAGAAAAACTTGTCTATCATGCATATGTATTATATAATAATGAAAAATTGCTAGTTCCTAAATCATATAAGATGTAATAACCCAATTTTTAGCAATTACATAAAATAGGGAATTTAGTTAAATAAATTTAAATTATGGGTATATAATATAATTAATTAAAGTTTTGTTAGAATTAAGTACAAAAATTTTTTTGAAGCGTAAGTAGTTTAAAAAATTAGCTTACAAAACATCTAATTTTTTATTATTCTATTATCCCATTTCCCCTCATTTTCTCTTTTGTTTTATTTCCATTTTCAACTCCCTTCCCACACATTACCTCTAACATCCAAATCGCCCTTCAATTAGCTAACCATTTTTGTCTTGTCCTCACCATACATTTCCTTGCATCTTGAAGGTTTCTTACACTCTTCTCTTTGTTACATTTTCCCATTATATCTACACTTTTCCTACCAACCTCCTTGCCTTCTTTTCTTTTTTTCTTTTTTTAATTATGGTAAAACCTAGCCCATTCCAACTCAAATAATCGATTAATGTGCAAAGTGATTATAATTATAGTAAAACCCTGCTCATTACCTGCTATTCCAAATAAATTATTAACTATAAATATTGTATAATTGATTATTTTCATTTCTAGGTCAATCAATAAAAATAACTAGATATATTCTACTTTTTTCTACCAAAGGCATACATACATACATACATACATATATATATAAGTCTTACAGCTAATTTGGTAGCTTCAATAAGAGTATTCCCTTCATTAGCTTTGCTATCAAAATCAGACTGGAACCAACTAAACTAGTCAAAAATTGGTGAGTTGGTTCAGTTGACCTAAGAAACCAGCTAGCCAAAATTCTAATCAAGAGCTTACAAACTAGTTAAAATTAGACTAGTTCAAAGTTCTATCAATTTTGACTTTTTTTTTAGATTTTTTTTAATTTCATCTTAGATAGATCTGAAAAACTAAAAATAGAAATCAATAATAGAAAGAAAGGATTGAAACATAGATAAATTTAAAAAAAGGCGTGTCCTTCACCATTTTTTGTGCTTGTTTTCTATTATACTCCATTTGTTAATAGTATCTCTCTTAGAGATTAAGGTTTTTAGTCAAAATTATTCTTTCCTCTTCATCAGTATTTAAAATTCATTAGAATTTATTTATTATTTTTGAATTTTTAATATAAAAAACTTTAAAAATATATATTTAATTAACACCGATTGAATAATAATTCAACTAAGGTTAAATCAATGAATTATGAAATAGTGTCCCTATAGATTCAATGATCAATTTGGTTTTAAAAACATTGTTTGTTAGTGTTTCGCTTACTATTATTAGGTTCACCATGTACTAGTAAACAACGAATAATGGTAATATACAAAATGGGATTTGATATTATGTGGCCTAAAAAGGCTGAAAATTTTCTATTAGTACACTTCAGAGACTCAATTTAAATTTCGCAATCAACAAATATGATACTTATAAATTATAATAAATACATGTTTTAAAGAAGGAAAGAATGTCACTCTCTTTGTTGCCATGAGAATATAATGTGTCCTTACTTCATGACTAGTAGACAACTATTTTCTTATTAAAAGAAACTACATTTACATCTTCCAATTAAGGCTAAGTAATTATTCTTATATAAATTTTAAAATCTAGTAAGACATTCTTTTGAACTTTAAAATGTAACAAAATACTTTTTGAAAATCAAACACTACTTTAAGAAAATATTTTGTTATATTTTAAAGTTCAAGGATGTTATATTATGCTTCAAAATTCATTTACTAATTTTGTAATTTGATCTTCATAAATTCTTAATCTTAAAAAAAATTCTCTTGTTAGCTTTTGGTTATGGAAATTCAACTATATTTTTCCTCACTTTTCATGGCTATTTTGCAGGCCTAAATTCTCCTCAAGTCTCTTTGAGTATGGCATAGTCTTGATCTTCTTTGCTTCCATTATAGGTATGTCTAGCCCTTGTATTCTTTGTTACCTTTGTTTTATATTTTGGTTATAGCTAAAGGTTAAATCAAGCTTAGGAGTGGGTTTGGCCTAGTGTTCATATTTTATTCTTTCCCTTGGTTAGCCTTATATAAAGGTTTTATGCAAGGGAAGTGTTAATGTTAAGTAACTTCCTTCATAATGCTTTTCTTCATTTGTTAAGGGATTATTGGTGATAACTAATATGATTGTTTATTTTCTAACCATCACCCTTTGAATTCTTAAGGGAAAGCTAAAATGGGGATTTTAGGTGTTGTAAACTAAAATTTTTTATTAGTACAAGTTGTTGTTACAAATACAAGTGGGAAGCTAGGGTAATAAAGGAAAGTGTGCAAGAAGACTTTTGGGTGGCTCAAGAGCTTAAATTTTTGCATTCTAGTTTGCTAACATAAACTCTAAAACCCAAATGATATATCATTAATAAGAATAATAAAGAAGAAGGATTGAAGAAAGATTAGGAACAAATTAAATTGGAAGTAATTTGGTAAGGTGATTACCTTTTATTAAGTGGTAAGACATGAGGATGATCACCCATAAAACTTAGGAGTTAGTAGATAGGTGCTAGTTTAGCTTTAAGAAATTAAAGTGTTAATGATATGGGCAATATTAGCTCTATGTGCAACTGCTAAGAAAATTGTGAAAATATTTATATCATGGATAATTTTTGGAATTTCCAAAGACATTACTTAAAGGGTTGGGAAAAGGTAGTAAGAAATCTTATAGTGACAAGAATGGTCGATGAGTAAATAATGTCCTATTGCATATTCATATTTTTATAGTTCCCTACCTTGCATTTTAAAATTGATGAAAAAGATCACATTTCTTTTGTTCTTGAATCTTATTTACATGCTCATTCTACTGAGAAATACTTTATATTATGTTCTATCCTTGAATTGAAAATTTTTAATACATGTATAGAATCAATGGAAATAATTTTGGAAATTTTATTAGATTTTCTATGATCACTTGTGAGAAAAGTTAATGCATAAAGTGGTTTATATGACTCCATACATGATTGAAATTTTATGAAGGGAATGGATACAAAACACTGGTTGTTAACAACAATTTTATTAGCCCTTGACACACCTTAGCTGATACACTAATTCGTAAGGGTGTAAGGGATGCTAGCCCCATGTGACGACTATCACATGTGGAATGAAGGAATGACATGACATGAGCTAAAGACTCATGATTGTTGTCTATTTACGCACATAGGCTATATGCCTATTATTGTTGGTTACTTACCCATATCGATTATGTGGTTATGATTGTTGGTTACTTACCTTCATCCCTAAAAGAAGTCCTTTTAATCAAAAAGGGATTTTGAAAAAGTTTGTTTCAAAAAATTTTTAATCCATTTCTTGAAAATTGCATATTTATTTTATTATCATTGTTATTACAATCTTACTAGTTTGTGATTAATGTAATAGTCAAATCTCAATGTACATTTTCATACCTAGATTTTTTGTTAAGTTTATTCATTTTGTTGAGAAGTATAAATTTCAAATTTAAAATCATTACAAGGTACACCTCTATAGCATTCAAATTTAAATCATTTATTTACACATTTATATTTATTTACTTGTATATTTAATCATTTATGAGATGTTATTTACTCAATAAATATTTGGTCTTTCAGATAGAAGGGCAAAGTCAAAGTCTTTTCCAGCATTTGAGTAAGGATCAACATTCTCTTGAGTAAGCATTACATTCATCCATGTGGGCAGTGTCAACTTTGATTAAATTTTTATAAAGCAATTTGTATTCTAGTTATGGCTCCACTAACTCACATGTTAGATCCCCTACCCTAACGTAATTGATACAATTGATAGTAATTAAAAGCAAAGCTCTCTTTTGTTAAAATTGTTATGTTGGGCTATTATAGAATTTTCAAGAGGTAGAACTTTTAGGGGAGACTTTGCCAAGGTTTCTGTAATAGCTAGATGTGTAGGAAAACTTATTATTTAGTATGATATATGGTGGCATTGAAATATATAGTTTTGTTTATATCAATGAAGGGAAATATTGTATTAGGAGTAGCAAAAGTAAGTTATGTGTTGTTGAGTTAAGCTTGAGCATAAGATTAGCCTCATATTCTACGCCAATCACACCTTTAATTTTAGGGCATGACACAACAAGTAACTTCATCATACAAAAGCTCTTTTTAAAAAAAAAAAAAAAGAAAGAGGGCAGCTACCCCTATTTCATTAAAGCTAGTTGTGTCCCTATTTTTACTGTGTTCAATGTCCAATACATGTGTCATTATTCATAATTCTAATATTAGAAGAAAATTTAGTCCATGCCAGACATAGCCTAGTTTAGTTACCTAAATATAATGTTTGATGAGGATGTTTATTCTTTATCTTTCTTAGCTTACAAATCTAATGTAAGGTCAAAGAAGGAATGTATTTTTATATTCAAAAGTATTATTAAACATGTTTCAAAGAATGTTGTATTGATGACCATTTACTAGCAAGAATATGTTTATTCCTTCAAATCATCAAGAAAATGGAAATTCACATTATTCTAAGAATTTGCTCTATTTTTATTTAAACTTCTTACTAATAATTTCAAGTTTATGATATGGCTTTCCTGCATGTGCTTGAAGGCATATAGACTATGTGTGTATGACTCTTTAACTAAAGATTGAACTTGCCAATTATGGGCTACATGTGTTAGGTGGAGTACTAAGTTTTAGGGTAAAGGTTCTAGATTTAGTTTATAATGTTATTGCCTAAAAAAAGTTCACTTTTTGATGTACCAAAAAATAATATATGAAGTCTATAATATTCATAATGCACTAGTGTCTTTCTCCGTTATTAGTGATAATAACCATCATATGAGAACATTCAAATTCATTTAATAGTTAATAATGTTGTTAACTAGATAGCATACTAGAACATTTTTTTAGACTAAAGTATTGGCCAAAGACTATTAGGTTCAATGATTTTGTTAATAGAGGAAGCATATCTCTAGCACAAACCATTTTAGGTACTCAACTGCATGATATCATAATAGGGCTAAAGAGATTTAAAAAAACTATATGAGCCTTATATGTGTGGTTCTTAAGCTATGTGGCCTTAATTACATGCTATGAAACTTGATGGAACAATACCAGACCAAAATAGAAGCGTTTAACCCATGAAAATTGATGGAAAAGTACCAGAGATAAGGCTGCGTTACTAGTATTATTATGCAAATTCAAAAATTTAGTTCTCCCTCTACAAAGCTCCAAATAAGGTGATCTTGGTGGTTATGGAAAGCTTATGATATCTAATTTATGCCTATAAACTTTCGTGAGCATTGGATATTATTTGGCCTACCTATGACACAAAAATATAAACTAACCATATGAACAATGGTGCTACCATGTCAATAGAATTTTTTTAACTTTGAAAAATCATAATAAATTCTTTAGAGCACTAAATTGGGTGCTCTTTAACTCTATGAAAAGCTCTAGATGATACCTATATTCATGCAAAATTTCATGAAAAAATTCGTCCATCTAGTCAGTTTAGGGTTAAACTCACCATTTGGTCACTTTTGAGGTTCATTACGGTTAGTGATACCTATATTCATGCAAAATTTCATGAAAAAATTCATCCATCTAGTCAGTTTAGGGTTCAACTCACCATTTGGTCACTTTTGAGGTTCATTACGGTTCATTAAGGTGTCAAATTGCTTTCTTAACCATCCATAGCCACTTAGGCATGTCCAAAACTACATTCATAGCCTAGGGAGACATGCCAATTGGTTCAAAATATCATGGAGCTCATTCTCACTATGCTACTTGCAATTATACACATGGAAGTCATAACACATAAAGGGGTCTTTGGTGGCATAAACATACATCCTCATTCATATGACTCCAAAATCATTACATATATCATATTTACATACATTTAAGTGCGCTCAAGTATCTACAACATATATATATCCCATAGTTACATCATTTAACATCAATATGCCTACAAAATGGCCAAATAACAAAATCTTTGTCAAAGTCTTGGTCTTCAAAGTTATTGGCCTCCATTTCTTGGCCCACTCGCCTCGTCTAGACATGGTAAGACATTGAAGAGGGAAGAGTGAGATTCCAAGAATTCCAATAACTTTTAACCCTTTCAAACATACATAATGGACACATTTTCAAGTCAAATAATGCATGCATAAAGATTAAGCTACTAGTAACCATACATAAAACAATTTCCATATTCAAGAACTTATACAAAGCATACTTTAGCTCTCAATGGCATTGGTTTAGCCTCACCCATTTTTTTAGGACTTTTGGACTTATCTCACCCATTTTTTAGAGATTTTTAACTAAGTCACACTCTTTTTGAAACTTTTGACTTTGTCTCACCTAATCCTAGGGACTTTTGGTTCATCCTCACCCTTGTTAAGGGACTTTTGGCTTCACTAAACCCATTCAAGCTACAATGCATCTATAAAACACATTTCAAGAATATCATAGTACTATAGCATGTAGGTAATAGCTAGAAACATTTCTCAAGGCATAAACATACATACACACATCCAAAGACAAGAAAACATCCACAAATGCATGAGAGAAAGGTTAGAGAACTACCTTGAATGCAAAACACAAACTTTTTCCTTGATTACTCTTCCCCTCTTTTGGTCACACACTTACAAGTGGATGGAGCTTGATTCCTTTGGTTTAGACACATCAAATGGGATCCAATTACATTCTTGAAACAAGCTCTAGCACCACACACACTCTAGAGAAGCTTACTTTGTTCTATGGTACATAATGGTTCCATAAAAGACTTGATGAAGCAACTATGAGAATTCACGATCTTGGCTCTATTTTCTCCTTCAATCTATGACTCTTGACTCCATCTAGACTCATTGGGGCCATCACACATTCATTTTAAGGAGCTTAACTATAAGTTACTTCTTTAAGTCTTAAATTGGAACCTAAACCTCCATCTCACAATCTAGGCTTTCTAAATTTATTCCAAGGCTTCCTTTGATGTTCTTCCATCATATCTAGTGCATTCTAGGCTTAAAAAAATTTAAAACATTCCCTAGGTCCTCCAAGTTCTCTAGGCAGAGACATATACAATGTTTAGAGCTCATGGACTTTGCTTTGTTTTCTTGAAGGAGATGGCACTTAGAAGACTTCCTAGATGTTTTAGGAACTCAAATAAGGTCTCATATAACCTAGGACATCCTTGGAAGAAATTAAAATTTTCCATATGTCTAAGAATCCCTAGGTTCCCATTCTTGAATTCTAATGGTTTTCCTTTAGATTTAATTGCATAATCTTGTTTCCCACACACTAAAACCTGGGTTTCATACTTGGTTTAGGTCAAAATTAATTTCCTCTTACATGTTCCCTACTTGGCCAAACATGCACACTAGGGAGAACAAGGAAAGAAAGCATGGAAAGTTATGATGTTACCTTGGTTCTTGGCTTGTTTCAAGAGCTCTTTCACTTGGTAAAGTCTTCTCCTTTAAACTCTAACTTTTCTCCTCTGAACCAATCCCAAAACAACTCCATATGAGTCACCAAAACCATGGAAAGAAAAGGGAAAAGAAGGAGAACATCTTTTGTAAAGGAAGAACCATGAAACTCTACACTTTTTCTTACCTTTTCCTAGATTTTTCTTCCTCTTCTTCCTCCCTCTTGGTGCGTGCTTTAGGGCAGAGCTCTTCTCTGTTTTGGGTAGACACAAGGTTAGTTAAAAGAAGGAGCAAGGTTGGACACCACTTATAAGATGCATATGTTTTAAATTTGTTTCTTAAAAATGCCTTTTATGTCCCTTTACTTGGTTTTTTCATTTTAAACTCATTTTAGCTCCTTTTTCAAAATTGTCTTTTTTCATCATAAAATGTGGGTCTTCTAACTTATAAAATATCTTTGGAACTACTCAATTTGGATTTAAAATATTCCTAAACAAAAAAGTCAAAGTTCGCGTCAACCAATATTCAAAAATATACACCGGAGGGGGTGTGAACCAATCTATGGGTTCTTATGATTTTCAGGGCCTCTGAGAATCTTGGAAAACTCAAATTTTTTGTTTAAAAAGCCCTCCTTTGATTTTTCCAAAAAGTGTTCATATTTACGAAAATGTCATTATACTTTCGGTAATTTCATTGAACTATTCTGGCTCTGGTTTTAAGCAACTCAAGCCTCACATTCTTATTTTTCATTATTTATAATTTTATCATAATTTTATTTAGCTTTAAATCATTCATTTTAGGGGATTTGCTTTTACAACTGGCTTATTTCATTGTTTTTACGAAAAATTGGATTTTACAAAGCTAGCATAAGAAAATGTTAAGATCCAGTTGCAAAGTATAAGACTTAAGTCTCATAATTGAAAATATAGGATTTTAAGTTGAGATTTATTTAAACTTCACACTTTTAAACTTTAAGAGCTATACTACAAAAAAAAAGTGCTTTTTAGCAATGACTTTTAGTGACGACTAAAAAAAGTTGTTGCTATAAGTTCATTTTAAGAAATAATAGTTATAATTCGCCTTTGAAATGCTTGGCTAAAGGGCATTTTCTTTTTTTTTTTGGTTAAAAATTTTAGTGGCAAAAAAATGTCCCTACTAAAGAGCTTTTGTGACGACAAAACTTTTTTGCGATAATGAAAGTTTACTGTTAAAAGTTTTTAGTGGTGATAAAGTGTCACCACTAACTCTTGTAGTATTCTATTTTTGCCATAAATTTAGCAACAAATATTTGTTGCCAGTAAAATAAGTTTTAACGATGACATTCTGCAACATCACTAATTATAAGTGTTTAAGGCAACATAAACTCACCACTAAAAATATATATAGTGGAGACTAGAATATATTGCCACAAAAATTGAAACTTATAGCAACAACTTTAGTTACTCCTAATTTGTTTTAAAATTTTTTCCTTTGCAAGCCAAAAAATTTTGGAGCTAAACTTTTTAGTAGTGCCAACTTGTCACCTCTAAAAGGTGATATATAGTAGCTTATAATAAATCACTGCTAAAATAGAATTATAATGATGACTAAATTTAATGAAACATAGGAAACTTTGCATTTTAATCTCACCCCCATATACCCCTTACCCCTACTCACATAGTCCCCAAACTTAAACACAAAAAGCTTACGATAGAGAGAGAATGACAAAGAGTGAAGAGAGAGAGAGAATGGAGGGGAGTGAGACAATGACAATTAGAGACAATATTAGAGATGAAGACAAACAAGAAGCGCAAAGAAGGAGATAGAGAACAATAATGTAGAACAAAGAGAGACATGGAGAACAATAGAGAAAGAGGGAGAAGCTAATGGAGATTGGCAGACATAACAAGAGAACGACAACCATAGACGGAAGACAATGATAGGTCTTTTTTTTCCTTGAATCAAATTGGGAAATTTTTCTTTTTTTTATTTTTGGAAATGTAAAATTTGGAAATCTAGGTTAGTTAGATCTATAGCAATTTTATTTTATTCTTGTTGAAAATTGTAATTGAGGAAGATAAGGATCAAGGTTTGTAAGTATACTTTTCTCCTTCATAATATTAAGTCAGTTGTGTGGTTATGGAAAATCTAGGCTAAGGCTATAGAGGAAATATATGTGCTAGGTTTTGTTCTTAATGATGATTTTATACTTACTTGGAGATATTTAAGAGAAATGATTAGGGTGAGATTTAGAATCAAAAGCATAGATGGGTTAGTGTTTTAGGTAAGTAAAAATGTTGGAACTATTGTGTGATTCCTATTGTGGGTGCTACATAGAAATAGCTACTTATTTGTTTATATCATTTAACTATACTTCATTTGTGTATTTGTTTCTTTTTTGGAGTGGTTGGATTGTTGTATTAATACTTAACCAATGATGTTTGCTAAAACCTTTTTTATGAACCAGATTGCACAAAAATGGATTTTTCACATGAAAATCACTACATCAGGGTAAATGTAGCAACTAGAACATATTTCAAACCACATATGTGTGAAGGAGTTACAATCTTTTGTAGTGGCCAACAATGAAGAATGAACCAATTAAGACCTACAAACTTCCAAATTTTCCCAAGCAAGAGTTGGATGAAGATTTAGATTTGATTCATTTTGATAGGGAATAATGCATAAAAAATAGCAATAATGAAGCTTATTAATTTTATAATGGACTGGGAACTCTATGTAATGGATTTAGGCTTTAGGGTTTATAATATGCAAACTCTTTTGTAAATGTAATATGAAGTAATTAAAAAACATAATTTAAAAAAAAAGCTTTTAGTGACACCATCTATTGCCAGTAAAAACAATTTTAGTGGCAACAACCAGCACCACCACTAATAGGAACTTTTAGTGACACAAAATGTTGTTGAAAAAAAATGACTCTTAATGGCAACATTTGTAATGTCACCGCTAAAAGAAACTTTTAGCAACAACAAATGTCTTCGGTGAAAGGATTTTTTAATGGCAAGGCTTTAGGGATGATAGAAATCACGAAAAAATGTTTAGTAGCAACTTATTTGGCCACAAAATATGTTTTTCAATGGCAACTTTTTTATCATCTTTAAAAAGCTTTTATAGATGTATTATTAACAACCTAATGGCGACCAAATGTTGCCACATGTTTTTAGTAGTAACTTTTGGACTTATGGCAGTGACTTTTGTTGCCCCTAAAAGCAACTCCTTTTTAAGGGGTAATCTAGTTTTTGGAGTGTGTGGATCATCCAAAAGTACTTGTCATACATGTAAATGATTTGCAGACCTTGAAACAAGTAGAGTCAATTGCAACCTACAGCTTAGAGATGAGAACAACCAATGGGAGAATTTCCATCAACGAAGGATTCTATATAAGTTTCATTATTAGAAAGACATGTGATGGTACTTGTGTTTCTGTCTTCTTATTTGTTAGATTCATCTCCCAAGTCCAAAGAGACAGGCAAAGAGATCTTAGAATACAAGACGAAGCATTTCAACTAATATGCCCTTCCCTAATGACAAAGTAATAATGTTGACACATTAGGTTGGTCACGTTTATAAAGAGTTTTACTTTGACTAATAATTTTTGGCCTAGTGCATGGTAAGTGCTTGATATATCCTAACAATTTATATGAGAGTGAAATTATATCTGTAAGCGCTTGATCTTAGCAACAATAATTTTTCAATCAGTGCAAAATTAATCAAGAGGTATCACATTAACCCTCCCAAATATTTGGTTAAATTATACATAATACTCCTTTTATTTCAAAAATATTATCAGGCTCTCTTGACACTTGATATGTATTACAAAAATCTCCTTTACTATTTATTTTTTATTAATAAAATTAACTTTATGTACAAAATGTGTTTTTTCAAAAATAAAATTACTTAACAACTTTTGCTATCACATTAAGAATAAAATCACAATCTTATATTAAAGCTTAACATCATAGCTATGTATCATTTTGGCTAGACATTTTAATAATCAAGTAGCATGTATCACACAAATACAAAAACAACCAACAATAATGAGGGAAAAAGGTAATAATACTTTTAAAAAGGGTGGAGAAAAGTGTTTGTATACTCTGGAAGAAACACGTTTTGACTTGTTTATTGGCAAAAAGTAAATAATATGAAAGATTTTTATAATATTATATCAAATATTAAGAAAATTAAATGATTTTTTTAAACAGAAATAGTATAATTTAATCAAATTTTAGAAAATAAAATAAATTAGTTATTACCAACTTCCTAAGGCGTTCGGAAAACTGTTCAGGAAAGAGCTTGCATAAAACTCTCAGCTTACACTAAAATCAAATCAATCTTCTTTACTGTGAGTGACTAGCGGTATGCATCAACACAATAAAATCAAAGAAAAATCAACCAAACATAAATTTATGACTTTTTTAAGGACCCACATGTTGATAAAAATTTTATTAAAGGACCTTAAAAATTAAATTCTTTTTTAAATAACTGAAATTATAATTGATGCTTTCTAAAGTAACTATTCATATTCGCTAAAGTTATCACTGGAAAAAACTTCTTATAGTATAAAAAAGATTAAGTTGTAATTTTATAAAACATGAGTGATCATTTTTAAAAATTTCAATAATAATTTTTTCCTTTAATTTTTCAAAGGAATTTTATTTTTTACGTTGTTCAATAAGAAATTTCCATGTTTCTTGAAGTCAAAATTTAAGCCATGCGATGTTGCATTGTGTGGGCCCCATTAATTAAGTTGGCATAAAGGTTATGAATATTGTACAAAATAAATGGTACAACGTATGATGCACAAGAATTTTTTCTGAAATCAGTCTTGATTTATATTAAACTGTACAATGGCCAATAATATTCTCTGTCGATAACATTGAAAAAAAGTTTTAATATATATGGTGAAAAAATTCTTAATTTCTCATTCACCCAATCAGCTGAGGTACACTTGGCGAATTATGGAAGGATAACTCTTAATTGGCAACGATAAGCAAATAAAACTTCAATTTTGAGTTTGGATCACCAGCAGGAGATTTTTTACTGCAAGGGAACCGGGTGCCTTACTTTCGCATGACCATATATCAAAGGGTGTGCTAAATAATAATTGCAATATCTGTCCAATACATTTTTTACTTAATTATATTAAAAAAAGAGATCACGCTTTGACTTACAGGAAGACAGATTTTCATTGAACAAAGACAAATCAATTGTTTATGCCTGACTATGACATGTCGTCCAATAAGTTGATTTTTTTCCCTAAATGCATTTTGAAATTATTAAAAGAAGAAAAAGCAAATATTCTTTAAAGATAAGAAGAGTGGAGGTTTGGGAATCTATATAGTACAGATCTCCGAGAACGGCACGTACAGAAGGAATAAGAAAATAGCCTGTCTTGTCATAACGCTATTAGTATGGAACCCAATAAATTAAGTCAAAATCTGATCTAGTTCTATTTACAAGAACAAATTCTCATTGATTGACAATGTCATATCGGAAACATGGGGTAAGCAATTAACAATTATACAATTATTCTATTCCCACGACAGTTTTATAGGAAGAAAATAAGGGCTCAGTCGACTCTTTGTTTGTTCCTAATTCTTGAAGCAACACGTACCCAGATGATAAAAATTAATGGATTCCAAGTGTTCTGTATAAAAATTATTCATATTCCACCCATTTAACTTTTCTGCTTATAAATGGGGTACAATATTGACGGTCAAGAATATTGCAGTATTTGCTCAGAGTGGCTTGCATGAAGAGATAGAGAGTAGATTTGAGCCAAGGATGACTTGCCGGCATCTGCTTGTTTCTGGGTCTTGCTGGCAGGTCATCCTTGAGCCAAGTTTGCTTTCTTCATCTCTCATATGATCCTCTCTAAGAGCTTCAAGCAAAGTCAAACTCTTGACTATTTGTGTGATTACTTATAGAAATTTTGATATCATGCTAAAGATCATTTCTACTCAAAAAATTTAAAAACAGTTAATTAGTGAAGACTCATGATTAATTTTGGTACGAAACCATTTTGCTCTCCTTGTAGTTTAAAGTTTCTTAGTTAGCTCCTATATGATTTATTTTGTTACCAATTAAATTACTCATTTAGTCTTAATTTTAGGAGAATATTTACATGAATGTTAAAATTGTGAATAACTTTATTGTTTGAAAGTATATTTCACTGGTATTTTGAATAAGTTCATAGTAATTTAAGGTTAATTATTATGAAAATTAAATTGACATTTTAAAATTGAAGTTATCTACTTACTCCTAACAATAATTTCCAGTCACTGTAAAAATGTTCAAAATAAATGAAACAGACATTTAATGATTACTTTTATTATACATGGAAAGCAAAGCTGATGTTTTCACTGGTTTAAGAAATGGATGAATTATTTTCAGGATCAGCTGTCAGTGGTGACAAGGTTTAGCATGTTGCTAAAACAATGAAGACTGAATTTGCCAATTTTGAGCGTAGCTCAGAGAGATTTGAATCCCCTACAATATTATATTACGTCTAATTGTAAAATAGATAGCGAGAACGAGTGAGTCCTATCTAGGTCTCACCTTTCTTTCTCTTTTTTTTTCTCGTTAACTGGATTTTGAATTTCGGGTTGTACTTATTACAAGATCCATTTCCGATTCAGGAGATTGGGTGGAGTGAATTTTTTTTATAAAGGTTCTAGATTCAGTTTTTGAAGTTATTGGCCAGAAATAGAAGTTCACTTTCCGACCTATCCTAGAATAATATGAGGAGTATGACACCTATAGTGTATAGATACCTTGCCCAGTCGGTAGGGATGACTGTCGTGCGTGGCTTGAATGTCAAAATTTGGTGGCTCCGTTGATTGGCGCTTAAGTACCATATTTATTGGCTTAGAAAGATAAGTCATTTTTTAATAAGTAAGTTATACATAGTTTTTTTTTAAATTTTGTTAAAATTACATTTATTTTTTATTTTCAAAATATATATTTCTTTTTTTAAAATCAAAAGTTACATTATATTTTAGTTTAATTTTAATTTTTTTGACCTCCATATATATATATATATATTAAGATATGAGCTCTAATTCCTGCAAAATAATAATAATAATAATAATAATAATAAATCACCCAATATGTGACAGAGAGTCTGAGTGTAAAGTGATACATGAGTGAGAAAAATATGATCAGATATTTTTCGGTGTATTTAAGCTATAAATTTCAAGTGTAATCAAGTCATTTTGTATTCTTCATTTGTTTTTATTCGTGCAATTTGTTTGTTATCTTTGTCCGTACCTAAAAGCTGAACCATACTAATTCCTTTGTTAATTTGCTTCCTTAATCAATTATCAGGTCTTTTATTTCAAACAATGATGACAAAAAAATGAATACATACATATGATTTCAGCTTACACAGCAATCAGATCAATCTTCTTTATTTTGAGCAACTAAGTGGTGTGCTACAGGGAGAGAGGGCTAGAACTAATATCATGGTTTGCTTCATGTAAATGTTGAAAATATATCGTAAGAATTTATTATAATGTAATATTTTCATAATTAAGATCAAAATGAATATAAAATTTTAAATTTTAAAATATATTGTAAGAATTTATTTTTTTTCTTTTAAAAACCAATCATTCCATACATTGAGTATAGTAGTTCAAACCAATGAAGGTTGAATTGGATTTATTCGATGGTGGTCATTTTCACTGGATTATTTATTTAGATTTTTTTTTTTTTTGGTTAGCCTGTTTAATTGGTTAAGAAAGTGTCCAAATGCAACCGATGAATTACACCCCCTCCCCCCCAAAATTTTAAAAAAAAACACACAAATAATGTACCAGAACTGTGCCTAATTAGCAAGGATGATGACCATTAGATGAAATCACGCATAAGAACTACTATACTCAATGTGTTGCACTTAAAAATATGGTTGCTTCATGTAAATGTTAAAAAGCTTGCAGATTTCATCGTCTACAATTTCCCCTCTAAATTGTTCATAGAAAAATTATTGTAACCTCTAGTTGTCGGGAAACCAGTAGCTTCTTCGGCTAAAGCCAAACAGAACAATGATAAAAATGTGGGCATTTACCACGTAGAAAATAAGCCTTTGACCAAGTTATATAAGTCTAACTTGGCTTCAAATGCACTCATTGCCGTCCTCTGAGACTCTTCAAAAAATCACATATATTCAACTTCAGAGCCAGATTGCCATGAATATGTACTGTTTTAATGGTTTTGAGCTCTCTTCCTCCCGATTCTTAAGTGTCTGAGGTCTAAATTTGCCAAGGGCATATAACATTTCATATGGTGAGTTTAGAACATAATGACATGATACAGCATAGATGTTTATGTTAAAAAAAATTACGAATTCATGAATGTTAGATATGCATAAGAAGGAATTTTACATATGTCTTTCAGAAGTGTTGGATAATGAATTTTAATATCAGATATTGGAATCAAGGTATCCTAATTAATGTTAGTGAGTCGTAGTATCAAATCAAAGACAAAAAAATAAGATTTTAGAAATATTGATGACTAAATACCCAAATTCCTGAATATTTATTCTTTTTGCATAGTAGGTACTAGGTAATGTGATAAGTAATTGAAGCTGCAGCTCTTCATCTATATGTTTCAGTTTTCCCATTCAAAGCAACCCATTCGAAATTAATTAAAAAAATAATCTTCTATTGCGCCGCAATCAAATTCTCAGGCCCTACAACATTCCATAATGTTATCTGTAATAGTGTATTGAAAACCTTAAAGTAAATGGAAAATTCTGCAAGTTCTAGAGTCAAGTTTCAATAATAGTATACAGTTTGAGTTTAAATTATGCCAGAGCCAGATTCATCCAAGATATCAGTAGCAGAGAAGGTTAATCATGCATGACATGAATATTTGCATGATAATGTCACCCAGAATGATTTTGTCACTTGGAGTACAATAATCAGACAGTCAGACTATTGATTTATTTGTAAACTAATACAATTTGTAGTTTCAGTCAGCTTATTCAATACATTATAGCCTATTTAAAAGAAGAAATCCCATCTTATTCGGTTAGATTTCTGTAAAACAAGTATGGCTTTGCAATTTCAATAAGTTTTGGGAAGTTATTATTATTATGTATATATATACTACGAGTATAGGGCAGGGTAGGTACTAGACTACCCATACTCGGATCTGGACTCAATAGAAATGTCTGAACCCAAACCCGGACCTGGATCCATTTGTTGAATCCCATAGCCAAAGTTCCGAAGGTAACCAGGTAAACTTTACAAGTACCCATCCGTTATAGGAATCATGGCCATCCCTGGAGTGGACTGCATGTTTCAATGGTAGAAAGGAAGAGATGTCTCAGTCAATCGACTAGCATTTTGGAATGAAATGGGCTCAGTCTACTTCTGATTTAGAGAATGATTCCATATAAGGATGGATTTGGATAAGAAGCAGCATGTAAAGTTCATTGCTATGTGAAGCCATGCTTACTTTGGAAGAATTCCCTCGGGAATAACCTTTTCAAATGTGTATATAAATACCATGCAATAATGCACAAGTGCAACCAGGGTACTGAAAACTGAGAGCTTATGAGAAGCTTATTTCTATGCTCAAGAGCCTTGCATGACGATTTCAATCATGAACAGTTGCCTAATCAGGTAACTGTTGATCACAATATATTAAGTCAAAATCTTATCAGTTTTTTTTTTCCTTACAAGAATAAATTCTCAGTATTGACAACGTCATATCCGAAACATTTGGTAACCAATTAACAGTAATAGAATCATTCTATCTCCACAACAATTATAGGAAGAAAATACGGGTTCAGTCTCTGCTTGTGCTGAAAAATCATGGTGAATATATAATGGACTCCAAATGAGGAAAGGGTTTTAGATAAGAAACATAATTCATATATAGTTAGGAATAAGATTATTCTATTCCCACCATTGACGTTTCTCTTAATAAATGGGCTACAATGAGGCTCGAGCATTATTTGCTCCGGGTCTTGCTGGCTTGTTATCCTTGAGCTAAGTTTGCTCTGTTGCTTCTCATATGAGACTTTTAAGAGCTTCAAGCATCACCTCCTTTTTGTCCTAGACATGGACTCCTAGTCTACAAGGATCAAACTCCTAGTTATTTAGTCATAAAAGTTCTCATATGTGATATACAAAAGCATCAAGTCCATTTTGCAATGTTGGATGATCTCATCTTGTTTGCTTCATGGTACACCTGATTATGAGACAAGAAGCAAATCTAACTTCTGCCAAAAAGGGTTTACGCATGGTATTGATCCATTAGTTAGGTTACACAATAAACAAATAATGTTTTATCTTTCTAACTCAATTTATAAGAGTATATAATCTCTTCTTATCAACCTAGATTAAATTTTTTTACGGAGCATTTTGAAAATAAAATCTTAAATTTACTTGGTTGTATGGATGAGTGTATCCTTATGAGATTGCCTGGGGAGGGAATTATGTGTTGAGCAAAAGCTCAATGACACCCCTGATCATAAAACAAAAAGAAACCCTCATTTTTAGGAAAAATAGAGTAATACATGTCATGATCTATACAGAAGGGGGGTGTTTGTCTATCATGTCTTGGACATAAACACGATATTTCAAATTACAATGCTTAAAAAATTTTGTTGTGTTACAATGTTTATGTTTGTATGTGGGGACAGAACCAAAAAAAAAAATAGTATTGGGGGAGGGAATGTGCTGCGCTATTTTTTTAGGAGGCGAAAAATTAGATATATAATAATGAAAAATACCTAGTTTCTAAATCACACAAGATGTAATAACCCAAATTTTAGCAATTAGATAAAATAGGGTGTTTAGTTAAACAAATTTAAATTATGGGTATAGAATTTAATTAATCAAAATTTAATTAGAATTAAGCAAAAAAAAATTTTGAAGTGTTAGTGGTTTAAGAATTTGGCTTAGGAAACATCTAAATTTTTCTTATTTTATTATCCTATTTTCCCCTCATTTTCTCTTTTCTGTTATCTCCAATTTCAATTCCCTTCCTACATCTTACTTCCAACGTCCAAATAACCCATCAATTAGCTAACCACTTTGTCTTTTCCTCAAATTACGTGCATCTTCACACACTCTTTTCCTTGTTACCATTTTCTATTGTATCGGCACTGTTCCTACCCATCTCCATTCCTTTTTTTTTTTTAAACTACGGTAACATCCAGCCCATTCCAACTCAAATAATCGGTCAAAGTGCAAAGGAAATGGCTTTTTTTTTTTTAATAATTTCCACGTTATTCCAAACAAATTATTAACTCTAAAATATACTATAACTGATTATCTTCATTCGTCGGTCAATCAGAGTATTTCCTTCGTTAGTGTTTTGCTGACTATTATTGGGTTCGCCATGTACTACGCTGGAAATTAAAAAGTTCGTCTCTTCATCTGAAAGAGAAAATGTATGTACAATGAATTTTAACAGATGGAGTAATATGCAAAATGGAATCTAAAATTATGTGGCCCCAGAGAGAGCAGGAATTTTTCCCGTAGTTCACTTCAGAGACTCAATTTAAATTTCGTAATCAAAGAAAGATGATACATACAGATTATAATAACAAACATATTAAAGAAGAAAAGAATGTCACCCTCTTTATTGCTTCTTGTGTCCTTAAATTGGGAGAAACTACATTTTATGTCCTCCAATTAAGGCTAAATAATTATTTTTATATAAATTTTAAAGAGTAACAATACACTCTTCTGAACTTTAAAATTTAACAAAATATTTTTGAACGCCAAACACTACTTTAAGAAAATACTTTGTTATATTTTAAAGTTCATGGATGTTATATTACACTTTAAAATTCATTTACCAATTTTGTAGTCTGATTCTCATTAATCATTAATGTTTAAAAAAGAAATTCTCCTTGACAACTTTTGGTTTTGGAAATTCAGCTCTGTTTTTCCTTGGTCTTCGCAGCCCAAATTGTCCCTCGATCAAGTCCCTTCCAGTGTAGCATAGGTCTTGATCTTCTTTGCTGCCATTGTAGGTATGCCTGTACTCCTTTGTTACCTTAGTTGTGTATTTTGGTTATGGCTAAAGGTTGAAAAAAGCTTAGCAGTGGGTTTGGCCAAGTGTTCATATTTTATTCTTTCCCTTGGTTAGCCGTACATAGGCGCGAGGGAAGTGCTAAGGTAACTTCCTTCCTAATGCTTTTCTTCACTTGTCGAGGGATTATTGGTGATAACTAATATCATTGTTTATTTTCCCACCATCACCATTTGAATTCTTAAGGAAAACTAAAAGGGGGATTTTTGGGTGTTGTAAACTAAATGTAAAGGAAGGCGTGCAAAAGACTTTTAGGTGGCTCAAGAGCTTAAATTTTCGCATTTTAATTTGCTAACGTAAACTCTAAGAACCCAATGCTATATTGTTAATGAGAATAAAGAAGAGGGATAGAAGAAAGATTAGGAGCAAATTAAATTGGGAGTAATTGGGTAAGGTGGTAACCCTTTATTAAATGGTAAGACGGGAGGGTCGGGATCACCTATAAAACTTAGGATTTGGTAAATAAATGCTAGTTTGGTTTTAAGGAGCTAAAGTGTTGGTGATGCGGGCAATATTAGCTCCACGTACAATTGCATGCTAAGCAAATTGTGAAAATATTTATATCATGGATAATTTTAAGAATCTCCGGAGATGTTGCTTAACCAAAGGGTTGGGAGAAGGTAGTAAGAAATCTTACTGTGACAAGGATGGTCAATGAGTAAATAACTTCCCATTACATATTCATGTTTTTATATTTTCCTACCTTGCACTATAAGATTTATGGAAATATCACATTTTCTTAAGTTCTTGAATCTTATCTACAAACTTGTTCTGCTGAGAAATAATTTAAATTATGTTGTTTCCTTGAATTGAAAATTTTTAATACATATACAGAATTAATAGAAACAATTCTAGAAATTTTGTTAAACTTTTTATGATGATCACTTGTGAGAGATGTTTAATGCGTGAAGTGGTTTATATGATTCCATACATGATAGAAATTTTATAAAGGGATTGAATACAGAATATTGGTTACTAATAGTAGTTCTATTAGCCCTTGACACGTCTTAGTTGATACCTTAATTAGCAAAGGGTGCAAGAGATGTTAGCCTCGTGTAATAACCATCACACATGAAATGGAAGGATGAGATGGCATAAGATGAGGACTCATGATTGATGGTTATTTATCCATAGGGCTTGTATGCCTATGATTGTTTGTTACTAACCCATGTGGGTTGTGTGGTCATGATTGTTAGTTACTTACTTCCGTGTGTTGTATACCCATGATTGTTATTCCATTTTAAAAGTCCTTCCAACAAAAAAGTGTCTTTGAAAAGCCTTGGTTTAAAAAATTTTCAAAATAATTCTTGAAAATTGCATATTGCAATCTCACTAATTCATGATTATTATAATACTCAAATCTCAATGTGTGTCTTCATGCCTAGATTTTTTTTTTTGAAATTTATTCATTTTGTTGAGAAATGTGAATTTCAATTTTAAAATTATTACAAGGTATGCCTCTATGGTATTTAAATTTAAACCATTGATTTACATATTTACATTTTTATTTACTTGTATATTCAATTATTTACGGGATGTTATTTATTTAGTAAATATTTGTCTTCCAAATAAAAGAGCCAAGCCAAAGTCTTATTCAACATTTGCATGAGGATCAACAATTTTATTGGATAAGTCCCACATTGATCTTCACAAGTAGTGACTTTGACTAAAATTTTATGAACTAATTTATACTTTAATTATAGCCCCATTAATTCATGGATAGGATCCTCTACCATAGTGCAGTTAGAATAGTTGATAGTGATTAAGAATGGAACTCTCTTTTATTAAAATTATTGTATTAAGGTGTTGTAAAATTTGTCAAAGGCCTAAATTTTAGAGGAGACTTTGCTAGAGTTTTTGCAATAGTCAAACATGTAAGAAAAACTTATTATTTAGTATGATATATATATGCTGGATTTCAAATGTACATTTTTGTTTGTATCTATAGGGAAGTATTGTATTAGGAGTAGCAAAAGTAGGTTACATGTCGTTGAGTTAGGCTTACTAGTGCTTCTAAAAATACAATTACCTATGTACAAGTATACATATTGTAACAATTAGTGAAGTATCATTTCCATGAGGATTTGTTGTCAAAGAGTTGTCAAATACTAAATTCTACACCTAATTAACTTCAATATTAAGCTATTAATCAAAATTATGTGTCTGAAGAGTATTTTGAAGTTGCGCAAAACTAAGACCAAAACTAAAATTTGGATTACTAGGTAATTAAAGAACTTATGATTATTAATCTCCAAAATATTTCATAAAGATTTAATTTTACCCTTTTTACCTTGCTTTTAATAGTGATATGCTAGTCTAGTGCTTAGTTTCTACTATAAGTATTTTCCCAAATTTCCTACAGGCATATTCATAATTAATTTCACAATCCCCTATGAAATCAACTAAGCTCAAATCCAATAGCACAATCCCAAATTTTGGTTATATGAGGCTAACAATTATATTCCTATTTCATTGACAAAACCCTCCACTCAACTTAACAGGCTTCAAGTAGTCACATAACTCAACTCAAGGTCTAATTCTACTATTCCTTTTCCAAGTTCGAGTAGAATACCAAATCATTCCAACTATTGGCCAATCAATAAGAAAGCATGAAGTATAATGTTGAATAAACATATATATATATATATATAAACCATTATTCACAAGGTAAGAGGGAAAAACACAAACTCTAATCCATACAAGGGTTTATAATAATATGAGATTAAAGAGTTTAGTTACTCATTATAAGAAAATTCATTAATATAATAAAAGCAAATAACAACAATGTCAAGGAAATACAAAGAAAAGAGAAGTAAAGAAAACTAGCAATGATGCTTGTCTTCTCTTCAATCCCCAACTTCCCTTGCCTCAAAAAATACTCCAAAGCTTTCTTTTCAGCCTTTCACCAACCCAGAATGATGGCCAATCTCAAATGAAAGTGATAGCAAAAACTGGAGTCTATTAAAAACTACAACTAGTGCCTTGGCACCAAGATAGGGATGCCACGATGCCATTTGTTCTATCTAGGCAAGGCATTTTTTTTTCATATGACATCATAGCGCCCTTGCCTTATGTTTCATTCTTTTAGTGTTCCTTTTTTTTTTTGGCACATCCTAGCTTCAAGGTTTTAATGATCTATCTCCAAGATAACTCTAACTTGTCTTTTGATCCTGTATTTACACCTTATAAAAATATTCAAAGTATGAGCAATTCACAATTTAACCAAAATGAAGTCAAAATTTGTCATATATAATATCAAAACTTGAGTATGGCATTATATACACTAGCTATGCACATTTTTTCTAAGACTAGATATATTTACTTTAAAATCGAACAACGAAGCACATATTTCTTGGTAAAAATATGCAAAATAACATAAATAAATAGGAGTTAACACTTACAAGCATGAGGTTAGTCTCGTAGTCTATGTCAATCACACCTCTAATTTTGAGGCATGACACAATAAATTGCTTCATTATATAAAATTCAATTTTCTTTGGAAGGGAGAGGTGGGGGTGACAGCTGCCCTATTTCCTTAAAGCTAGTTTCCTCCCTATTTGTGTTGCACCCACTGTCCAATGCTTGTGTCATGACTCATACTTCTAATGTTAGGAGAAAATTTAGTTTTTGGCATGCATAATCTAGTTTGGTAGCCTAGATATAATGTTTGATGATGACATTTATTCTATATCTTCTTTCTTTACCTTAACCCTTTTTAGTATATTCTGCTGATTAATTTACAAATCTCATGTTAGCCAGGTTAGAGAATGAACGTATTTTATATTCAAAAGAATTATTGAACATATTTAAGCGAATGTTGCATTAAGGACCATTTACTAGCAATTCAAAAGCATTATTGAACACTTTTCAAAGTTGTTGCATTAATGACCATTTACTAGCAAGAATATGTTTATTCCTTCAAATTATCAAGAAAACAGAAATTCACATTGCTCTAAGAATTTACTCATTTGTTTATTTAAACTTTTCCCTAATAATATCAAGGTATATGATATGGCTTTCCTGCATGTGCTAGAAGGTATATAGACTATGTGTGTAAAAATCTCCAACTAAAGACTAAACTGGTCAATTTTGGGTTAAGCTCAGGGTGTTAGATGGAGTACTGAGTTTTGGAGTAAAGGTTCTAGATTCAGTTTCTGATGTTATTGGCCAGAAATAGAAGTTCACTTTTTGATAGACCCAAAAATAATAAAGGAAGTGTAGGTGAAAGTCTATAATATTCATAATGTATCAGTGCCTTTCTTAGTTATCACTAATAATGACCATCTTATGAGAACATTTAGATTTATTTAACAGTTAATAATGTTGTCAACTAGACAGTGTATCAGAACATTTTGGGACTAAAGTATTGGCCAAAAACTGTTAAGTTCAATGATTATATTAATAAAGGAAGCATATCTCTGGCATGAACCATTTTAGGAGCTCGACTGCATGATCCCAAAAGAGAGCTAAAGAGATCAAAAACTATGAGGCTCATATATGTGGTTCTTAGGCTACATAGCCTTGGTTGCATGCTCTTAAACTTGAGTAAGTATAGGATTCTAATGTATGGACTTTGGGCTCTCTAACTTCATGAATTAGCTTTTGAGATATAATTTTTTTTAAAGGTATTTATCAATTGGTATTAGATTCTTTCACTATATTCTAGATTCCCAGTAGCAATATCATGGAAAATGTATGTGGTGATATTAATATTGCAGTATTTGTTCTAGGTTCGAAAGCCATTGCAAAACTAGCATTGGAGAATGTTAAAACCCAATTGCAAAATATGAGACTTGAGTCCCACAATCAGAAATATTATTTTGATATGAGATTTATCTAAACTTCAAACTCTCTAACTTCAGGAGCTTTGGAGTGTGTAGTTCATCCAAAATTACCTATCATACATGTCCATGATTTGCAGACCTAGAAACTGGCAAAGTTAGTTCCAGCCTACATTAGAGATGAGAACAACCAAGGAGAAAGTTGCAATCAACCAAGGATTCCATATTGGTTTCATTATTAGAAAGACATGTGATGGTACTTGTGTTCCCATCCTGTTGTTTGTTAGATTCAACTCCCAAGCCCAAAGTGCAGGCAAAGAGATCTTAGAATACAAGACAAAATACTTCAACTAATATACCCTTCCCTAACGACAAAGTAATGTTGACACATCAGAGGTTGGTGACATTTTTAAAGAGTTCTACTTTGACTAAGTACTTGATATATCCTAATCATTTATATGAGAGCCAAATTATATTAGTAAGCGCTTGATGTTAACAATATATCAATATTGATTAATTCATTTAAACAGTGCATACTCAATAAAGAATAATTACATTAACCTTCCCAAATGCTTAGCTAAATTATACATAAGATCCATTTTATTTCAAAAATATTATCAGGCCCTCTTGACACTTAATATGTATTGCAAAAATCTCAATTGCTATTTACCTTTTATTAATGAAGTTAGCTTTCAATACAAAATATGTTTCTTTAAAAAATGACATCATTTGCAACATTTACTATCACATTAAGAATAAAATCATCACAGTTTCATACCGAAACTTAAAATTATCTATATGCATCACTTTGATTAGACATTTTAATACTTAAGTAGCATGTATCATACAACAAAAGTGATAATGCAATAAAAAAGAGTGGAGAGTGTTTTCATACAAAGAAACACGTTATGTGCAGCAAATTAACTTGTTCATTGGCAGAAACTAAATAATGTGAAAAATATTTTTAATGTGTATCAAATGTTAAGAAAATTAGATAGTTTTTTTAATAAAAAAGCACAAATTAGATATAACTTTTAGTGAGAAAAATTCATGGGGCAAAATGCCTGTTGTGTAAAAGCTTCCTGAAGCCAAAGTCCAAGCCAGGCAATGTTGTATTGTGTGGGTCCCATTAATCGAGTTAGCTAATGAAAATTGTACAAAAGAAATGGTAAAATGCATGATGCATGAGAATTTTTTTTCTGAAATCATTCTCGATTTATATTAAATTTTACAGTGGCCAATAATATTCTCTGCCGATAGCATTAAAAAAATTTTAATAAATATGGTGGAAAAATTCTTAATTTCTCATTCATCCAATCACCTGACTTACACTTGATGAATTATAGAAATGATTAAAAGCAACATAGAAGGATAATTCGTAATTGCCAATGATAAGCAAATAAAACTTCAATTTCACATGAACATATATTGGAGGGTGTGCAAAATAATAATTGCAATATCTTTCTTATGCTTTTTCAAAAAAATTACTAAGTTGAATATATTAATATTAAATGATTTTAAATTTTAAAATTATTTTAAAGGATCTAAAGATAAAAAAATTTAACTTAACATCTTAAATTATAATTTTTTTTGTATAATTCAAATTTTTTATTATTGAATTTTTTAAAAAAATTAAAATTTAAAAAGTTTCAGTATAAATATTTTTAACTTAAAATTTTCAACTATATTTTTTTTTCTTTTTTGCACTTGAACTTTTCTTCGGCCTAATTATATTCATAAAAGAGATCATTCTCTGATTTACAAAAAGATAGATTTTCATCCAACAAAGACATATCAATTGTGTCCAGAGATAAAATTTAAAGAGTCATAATTCACTCATCAATTTATGCACGACTATGATATGACGTTCAATAAGTTGACTGATTGCCCTAAATAAATGCATTTTGAAATTATTAAAAGAAGGAAAAGCAAATATTCTTTTCTAGAGGCTTAAAGATAAGAAGAGTGGACGTGAATCTACGTAGTACGTATTTGCGGGAATGGGCACGTGCACAAGGAACTAGGAATAAGGAAAAAGAAAGTAGCCTGTCTGGTCATATTGCTATTAGTATGGAACCCAATAAAGGAAGTCAAAATCTGATTTAGTTCTATTTATAAGAACAAATTCTCATTGATTGACAATGTCATCTCCGAAACATGGGGTAACCAATTAACAATTATACAATTATTCTATTCCCACAACACTTTTAAAGGAAGAAAACAAGGGTCAGTCAACTCTTTGCTCGTTCCTAATTCTTGAAGCAACACGTACCCAGATGATAAAAATTAATGGATTCCAAATAAAAAAAAAAGGGTTTTGGATAAGAATTATTCATATTGCACCCATTTAAATTGTCTGCTTATAAATAGGGTGCAATATTAATTGAGGGTCAAGAATATAGCAGTATTTGCTCAGAGTGGCTCGCATGAAGAGATAGAGAGTAGATTTGAGCCAAGGATGACTTGCCGGCATCTGCTTGTTTCTGGGTCTTGCTGGCGAGTCATCCTTGAGCCAAGTTTGCTCTCTTCATCTCTCATATGATCCTCTCTAAGAGCTTTACGCATTGCCTCCATATTGTCCAGGACATTGACTTCTGGCCAGCAAAAGTTGAACTCTTGACTCTCTGTTTGATTGGGGACCAGATCCTCAAAAGTTATGTTTGTTTGAAGTTGGTGAAGTTGTTTACAAATCAAATTTCTCTTCCTTAAAAAAATTATATTTAAAAACAAACAAAAAAAAGAAATGTGAGACACTTTACCAGACTTCAAAGGCATACAATTTCAAAGAATCTGTTCGCGTTTGATTGGTTGTGGAAATTCTGACATTCACTTCTACTCAAAAAGCTTAAAACAGTTAATTAGTGAAGGCTCGTGATTGATTTTGGTCCAAAATCATTTTGCTCTCCTTTTAGTTTAAAGTTTCTCATTTAGCTCCTGTATGATTTATGTTGTTCCCACAATAATTTTTGGAGAATATTTACATGAATGTTGAAAGGGTGAACAAATTCATTTTTTTAGAGTATACTTCACTGATACCTTGAATAAGTTTATAGTCATTCAAGGTTATCATTAAGATTAAATTGACATTTTAAAATTGAAGTATTCTATTTACTCCTAACAATAATTTCCAATCACAGTAAAAATGTTTAAAATCAGTGAAACAGACATTTAATAATTATTTTTATTATACATGAAAAACAAAGCTGTTGTTTTTATTGGTTTAAGATAGATAAATCATTTCAGGATCAGCTCTCAGCGGTAACAAGGTTTCACAAGCTGCCTAAAAATGAAGACTAAATTTGCCAATTCTGGGCTTAGCTTGGAGGGATTTGAATCAATTGTCAATATTGCATTATATCTAATTATAGACAGATAGAGAGAAGCGGTGGGTTTTATCTGGGTCTCGCATTTCTTTTTCTTTTTTTTTTTTAACTGGATTCCGGGTTGTACTTATTACATGATCCATTTCCAGTTTTGGGAATTGGGTGGAGTCCATTTTTTAAATAAAGGTTCCAGATTCAGTTTTTGATATTATTGACCAAAAGTAGAAGTGCCCTTTCTGATCTACCCAAGAATAATATGAAGATTAGGCCTATGATACCTTTTTGTTTAAAAAGAAAAAAAAAATGCTGGTCCCCCCGTTTGTTGGGTCACAGCACAATCCTTGTATCATAGAGGATCCAGGTTGGATGCCTATAATGTACTGGTACACTGTCCAATTTGTAGGGATGATGGTTGCATGTGGCTTGTAAAAGCAAAAAAAAATTGCCCAATATGTATTTAAGTTAATAAAAATATTTTGATCAAAAATTAAAATTATACTGAAGTTTATATTTTAAAAATTAAAAAAAATCTATATAATTTTAACAAAATTCAAAAAAAAGTTGTGTAATTTTCTGTTTTCGTATTGCATGAAGAAGTCGCCATTTAGCAACAAATTGAAGGTTGGCTTTAGGAAACATATAGCCAAAACTTCCAACCGCCCGATAACATGGCATTAAATGCCACCCTCATTCTGTTGCTTATAAAAGAAATGGATGGTAAGCCTTTGTGAGTAGAGCAAGGAGAGTCTGAGTGTAAAGTGATACACGATTGAGAAAATTATTATTATATTTTTTTTGTGTATTTAAGCTATAAATTTTAAGTATAATCAAGTCATTTTGTATTCTTCGTTTGTTTTTACTAGTGAAATTTGTTCGTTATCTTTGTCCGTAAACAGGACCTAAAAGCTGAATCGTATTAATTCCTATGTTATTTTGCCCCATTAATCTATTATTAGGTCGTTTATTTCAAACAAATCATGACCATTAGATGAAAACAAACATATGACTTCAACCTACACGGCAATCAGATTATTAATCTTCTTTATTCTGAGTAACCAATTGGTGTACAACAGGGGCAGAGGGCTAGAACAATACAATACTAAATGTTTGCACTCACAATATCATGGTTGTTTCATGTAAATGTTGAAAATATGTTGCAAGAATTTACTATAATGTAATATTTTCATAATTAAGATGAAATGAATATCAACTTTTAAATTTTAAATTATATTGTAAGAATTTATTTATTTATTCTTTTAAAAACCAATCATCCCATACAATCCAAACCAATTTAGGTTGAATTCGATTAATTCAATAGTGGTCATTTTAATTGGATTATATATATATATATATATATATATATATTGGTTAGCCGGTTTATTGGTTAATAAAGTGTCCAAATGCAACCGATGAATAACCCCATCCATAATGTATCAGAAGTGTGCCTAATTAGCAACGATGATGATCGTTAGATGAAATCATGCATAAGAACTACTATACTACGCGTGTTGCACTTAACAATATGGTTGCTTCATGTAAATGTTAACAAAGTTGGTAGATTTCATCCTCCACAATTTCCCGTATAAATTGTTCATAGGAAAATTATTGTGAATTCTAGTTGTCAGGAAACCAGTTGCTTTTAGCTAAAGCAAAACAGAACAATGATCAAATGTGTACATTTACCACGTAGAAATAAGCATTTGATCAAGTCATATAAGTCTAACTTTAAACTTAGCTTCAAATGCACTCATTGCCCTCCTTTGAGACTCTTCAAAAAAAGTCACACTCAATCAACTTCAGAGCCAGATAGCCATGAATACGTACTGTGTTAAGAGTTTTGAGCTCTCTTGCTCTCGATTCTGACTGAGGTCTAAATTTGCCAAGGGCATATAACATTTCATAAATGGTGAGCTTAGAACATAATGACAAGATACAGCATAGATGTTTATGTTGAAAAAAATTACAAATTCATAAATGTCAGGTATGCATAATAAGGAATTTTGCATGTCTTTCAGAACTGTTGAATAATAAATTGTAATATCATTTCACCCAAAAAAATTGTAATATCAGATATGGGAATCAAGGTGTTCTAATTAATGTTAGTGAGTCATACTGAGAATCCAAGTATCAAATCACGGACATAAAAATAAGATTTTAGAACATACTGATGACTAAATACCTAAATTCCTGAATATTTATGCTATTAATGTGTTAAGTAATTGAAGCTGCAGTTCTTCATCTATATGTTTCAGTTTTCTCATTCAAAGTGAAAAAACTTCTTCTATTGCGCCCTAATCAAATTCTCAGGCTCTACAAAATACTATAATATCTGTAATAGTGTATTGAAAATCTTAAGTAGATAGAGAATTCTGCAAGTTCTACAGTTAAGTTTCAATAACAGTTCAGTTTGAGTTTAAATTATGCCAAAGTCAAATTCATCCAAAATATCAGTAACAGAGAAGGTTAATCATGCATGAATATTTGCATGATAATTTCACCCAGAATGAGATTGTCATTTGAAGTAGTATAATCATACTACTGATTTATTTGTAAACTAGTACAATTCTTAGTTCAGTCAACTTATTCAATACATTATAGCCCATTTAAACGATGAAATCTCATCTTATTCGGTTAGATTTCTGTAAAACAAGCATGGCTTTGAAACTTCAATGAGTTTTGGCAAGTTGTTATTATTATGTACATATAAACTATGAGTATAGGACAGGGTAGTTACTCGACTACTCATACTTGGAACCAGACTCAATAAAAATTTAGTAGAAAATGTCTGAACCCAAACCCGGACCTGGATCCATTTGTTGAATCCCATAGCCAAAGTTCCAAAGGTAAGCAGGTAAACTTTACAAGTACCCATCCATTATAGGAATAATGGCCAGCCCTAGAGTGGACTGCATGTTTCAATGGTAGAAAGGAAGAGATGTCTCAGTCAATCAACTAGCATTTTGGAATGAACAGGATTCAGTCAACTTCTGATTTAGGGAATGATTCCATATGAGGATGGCTTTGGATAAGAAGCAGCGTGTAAATTTCATTGCTATGTGAAGCCATGCTTACTTTGGAAGAATTCCCTCGGGAATAACCTTTTCAAAATGTGTATATAAATACCATCCAATAATGCTCAAGTGCAACCAGGGTATTGAATACTGAGAGCTTATGAGAAGCTCATTTCTTTGCTCAAGAGCCTTGCATTAAGGGATAGAGAGTGGATTTGAGTCAAGGATGACTTGCCGGCATCTGCTGGAAAGTGCAATTCCATCTCTGGATGTTGCTGGTAGTCATCCTTGGCTCAAGTTTGCTCCCTTTCCTCTCATATGAGACTCTGAGAGAGCTTGATCATTATGCCTCCATAAATGCAATATTTACACTAAATATTGTTAATGAACTATTCAACTTAAAAGCTTGAGCTGTCACAACAAAGACTTCTATTTCAATATTTTTTACCACTCGTTGGAAAACAGATTAATCATTCTTGAAAAGTTCCGCTAGCTTTCATAAGTCCTTGTTTGGAGTACATGACTACCATCAGCCATTTACATGCATAGGCTTGAGCAATGGAGGAATATGAGATATAAAAATGGCATGTATCACAGTTATTCAACTGCAACAACTGTGTTTTCTTCTAATTTTTCTGACATTAGAGGCTTATATGGGAAAAAAATAAAGGAAGCATATTTACAGAAAACATCTGTCTAATGATTTTGCAGGGCTGATAATATTTCACTGTGATAAATCAATCTTTGCTATAGTGTAACTGATGCATTTTGCATTTTGTACGTCAGTTGGGAGGGAGCCATGAAGAATTGAAAAGTAAAACCCAGAGGTCAACTGTACTAGCAAGGAAAGACAGAAGTTTGTAAGAAGATGCTGATGATTAAGTACCCAATTTCTAGACTATTTTAAGCTAATTGCAAGGGATCAAAGCTGCATCTCCTAAAAATTAAGCTCTATTTCATCAGCAAGAAAATATAACTTCTAGAAAATTTGTTGAGGGCCTTAAATCATAAATGGAGAACTATGCAAACTTGAGAATTTTTATGATACCCTGAAACCACAAACCTTACTTTAGATGCCTACGGAGATTGCTAAGACTTGCTTATTAAACAACTTGGGTTAGTCATTCTATACCAGGTGATTTATCTTATTCCTTGAATTGTATTGTCTTGTGAGTTGTGACAACTGGATTTGGAACGTCATAATATTAATCGTTCCTTTATCAATAACAAAACAACTCTGCATATTATGCCTTGGATGTCGCTTCCCAATATTTGAGACATGACAAGCAATGAAGGTTGACTGAAATGTTAATAATACATCATTTTTTGTATGAAAATCTTACAAAGAATGATTTTTCATCTGAAGAACAACCATACATGCAATGGAACCATTATTAGCTCTTTCAACACCTTCAATGCATAGCTTACCTTTAACCATCAAGATAGATTTCTTTGAAAGATGCATTGCTTTGCAACTTCAACCATTTGTTCTTTTAACTCATGCTGAAGTTATTCTATTACAGAATCTCAACCTTAACAGGAAAATCTAGAGTGTACTGCATGTTTCTACACCTGAAAGAGATGTCATGTTTTAGTCAATCAACAAACCATTAGAAGGGAAATGGATAAAGTCAACTTCTTTTTGTTCCTCTAATGCCTAAAGTTACACACACCAACATGGAATTTGATTCCAAATAAGGATGGTTCTGGATAATAAGCAGTGTGTAGAAGTCAACAGATAACTTGGGGCCATGTTTGGTTTGAAAGATACCTTTTTCACCCTCTTTGCCTATAAATACACTACAATAAACCTCAAGTATTCATGCAGTGAACTGAAATTGAGAGCTTATGGGAATATAGTTGAAGCTCGGTGTTGTTTGCTTAAAGAGCCTTGCATGAAGGGGCAGAGAGTAGATTTGAGCCAAGGGTGACTTGCCAGCATCTGTTGAAAAGTAATAATCCATCTCTGGGTATTGCTGGGAGTCATCTTTGTCTCTAGTTTGCTCCCTTTCCTCTCATATGAGACTCTGAAAGATCTTGTTCATTGCCCCTAGTTGGATGCTTTTCTTATGCTCTATGCATCTCGTTCATTGTCTTTGTTCTTTGCTCAGTTAGACTATAGAAGTCCCAAATTGGCTGTATCTCAAACTATACAACCTTTTTTTACTATATATATATGTAAGACGAACCTCCCTTAATATCAAGCTTTCCAATGAATTCTCTTTCTTTTGTTCTTTACAAGGGTGACAAATCTAATCAATTGAAAAAAAAACTACCGTATTCCACATACATAGTAGTAAGAAAAAAATTTCAACTACAGAATTACAGATACACCAGCTTATTTACCCCGCAATGAGATCAATCTTATTTGTTATGGGTAGTGTGCATCTAGGGTGGAAGAATATACCTGGGCTACAATTCAATTTTATGGTGTTCTTTTCTGAAACTAAGGACATACCACACTAAATAATATACGGTACCAACCTATTCTGCAGGACTCAATAAAAACTTCAGAATGCATGGGTAGAGAGTAGACTTTTAGCACCAATTCCATGTATTGAACCATCCAAGATGGGAACTGATCCATGAGATGTGCAATATCAAAGACCATTTGTGCAAGGAGAGTTGGATCATCTAAGTTTCTTAAGAATAAGGAAACAAAATTTGGTTGACATCATTTTAGCATACTAATAAGATTAAAAAAATTATGGATTTATTTTTTCCCTATTTTAAAAATAACTAAGACCTTTCTTATACCATGTTAAGTTTATATTTGATTAAAGAAAGTTAATTATATATGCTTTTGTATTATTTGTATTGGTAAATCAAAGGATGGCTGCATTCATTTACTTCTCGTGTTTTAACTGTGACACTTGGCGTTTGTACTATATTGAGTAAGAAAATAGAGCTACACTATACTATTAGGCATTTTTGAAATAGAACCAATCTTAGCTTGCATTCAGAACATTCAACACATTATAGCTGACTTTGAAAGCGCAAAATGCCACATTGCTCCACAATATTGGTTTCTAAGTAACATGCATTAGTAAGAATAGGGAATTGATCCATGAGATGTGCAATATCAAAGATCATTTCTGCCACGAGAGGTGAATCTTCTTAGTTTCTTAAGAATAGAGAAAGAAAATTTGCATTGATATCATTTTAGCATAACAGTAAGATTTTTTTTAAAAAAAGTTGTAGATAAATAATATTTTTCATATTTTGAAAATGAATTAAGAACTTTTTTTATGATGTAAAGGTTATATTGGCTGAAAGAAAATTAATTATATATGCCATTATATGATTTATGCTGGTAAATCAAAGACTGGTTGTCTACATTAATTCCTTTAAGCTACTGCTATAGCTTTTGATTTCATCATTTTGTTGTTTGAAGTACAATCATGCCACACATTCAATACACTGTTGTTTGAACTTTTGATTTCATCGTTTATGCTAAAACTTTATGGCATTATTTGATCCATGTAGCCAACCTTACTTAGTGAAAAAAGACCTAATATTACTATTGTAATGAGTAAATTATACTCCCTCCTCCCAACAAATATATCTAAATTACACAATATTTTTCTTTATTTGAAAAAAGATGCTCGCTTCTCCAAATTAAAAGATACTAACTCCTAGTAGAAGATGAGTTTTAATTACATTGACCAAAATACTTTTATATTTATTATTTATACAATAAAATAATTATTAAATGTGTATTTCACTAGTATAAAAATAGTCAATTTTTAAAATTTAAAATAAATTAAATTTATAGTACTCAAAAGAAATCATTACTCTTGAGGCTTAGAGTTGAGGCTCAGGGATAGAGGCAGGAAGACCAGTCCATTTTGGAGATAATTAATATATATATATATATATATAAATTTTGGTAAAAATTAAGTATAGCCTCCTAAAAAAAATTAAGTTTACATATAACTCCCCATAAAATCACATATGGCTCCCTAAATTTTATTTTTTAAACCTCCAACTCAGGGTGTTTTGGTCATATTTTATCCTCAAAAAAATTTATATATTTTTTTCATAATAAAAGAAGTGACTGTATAATTTAAATATCTCTTCAAAAAGAGAAGAGTAATTATTGTTTTTGTATAACATTTATAGCTTGCAATTGTAATTTATTTCTCTTAAACTACTGCCCATACTGTTCTGAGGCCGAATATATTCCATAAAGTATCTCATTCTTGACAATCTGAGCTTTACTTTATGGTTCAATTCAATGCCAGAATCTTTTCCTAGCATTTTTAACAGTAGGGTGGTTATCGGCAAGAATTATTACATTAGGATTATTTATATTTTTGATATTTCTCATACAATTAAGATATCAATCCCCATCAAGGTATCATCAACAGTTCAAAGTACTTCCATATCCATTGACATTTGCAAATGCATCAAAAAAGAAAAAATTCCTAATGTCAGATTACTCTTACCAGTACAGAACCTGAGCCTTTGACACGCCCATATCCAGAAATTATGGCCATTCCATTCAAGGTACAACTCCTCATTCCACGCCCCGTCTATTGAAAGACTCTATTCCCACAAATGGGAATCCCAGTATTGAAGCCAATTGAGTAAAGGGCAGCTGGTGGAGACCCTGAAATCTTGTCCGTACCAAAAGTAGCCAACCCCAAATGCTCTGAGGAAAAGAATTTGCATCTTGTCAATCTTTCCATGTCAATTTGGAAGAAAGATAAATACAAAGAAAAGAGAATTCAGTGTTAAGTCTCACCTAAATGGTACACCTCATATCTTTCTTTCTTTAAAATTGTCATCGTCAATTTCTTGAATGATTGTAAAGATCCAATTCTTGAGAAAAAGCTTTCAAAAGAATTCCGAATACATCACTAAAGGAATGCTTTTTATCAAACAGGTGGACTGCGGTATTGCCATTTCAGGGGAATCACTGTCACTTGCCCCTTAAGGATTGTGAATGGTGAGTCAGACTGAGAATATAATGGAGACCAGGAGCATCCCTATTTGCCACTAACCTCTGCCTATATAAAGGCATCAAGACAAAGTAAGGCAAAGGTAGAACATGGGTTTGAAAATTGAGCTGAAATAGTTATGAGCTATGCTTTTGTGGTCTAAAGAGTCTTTCATGCGGAGGTGGGGAGTGGAATGGAGCCAAGGATGACTTGCCGGCATCAATTTGACGCATGATAAGCAAAGCCCGTGTATGCTAGTGCTTTCATCACCCGGGATTTCCCGGCAGGTCATCCTTCGGCTACACTTCGCTTTCTTCTTCTCATGTGAGACTCCAGAGACCTTTCTTAGAAGGCCAACTAGTATCCATCAGGCATGGCCAAAATATTATGCCCGCACTCACGAAATTTATCAGGTTGGGTCTGAATAAAAAAAAAAATTTGTTGACATTTTAAGGGTCCGAGTTTAGGTAGAATAATATCCACCTTACTATAAGCCTGGAGTATAATTTGTTTATTTTAAAGTTTTTTAAATAAATGAGTTTGAAGTTGAAAATTCAGAAGTTTAATGAGAATAAGAATTTTTTTTAACCAATTATAGGATGGAAATTTTAATATCAAATCCATGCCTTACTCATGTTCATTTTTATTACCCATACTGGAAAAGTGAAATTGTATTCATATCTATATTTGACACCGGTCAAATTTCAAATTACACTTAAATATTATTTCCTTTAGTTTTATATATAAGAAATAAATAATTAATTCACGAATATTAAAAAAATTAATTAAAAGTAATTAATCTTTTCTCAAATAAAAATTATTTTTTAAAAATATTCCTATTTAATATGTGCACTTTCTCTTTAAAATTAATGACCACCACTACTTATAATTTGAATGACTTATTCAACAAAGGGCATAATTGAAATACTATAATTAATATGATAATTTACTTCTTATATATAAAACCAAATCAAATCTCAAAAAAATCTCTTATATATAAAACCAAAAAATATATATATTTATCTTATCTAGTTATGTTAGTTGTCATATCATATCATCATATATATATATATATATATATAATCTTGCAATGCTTACATCATATCATGTTTCTTATGCATTTTCTACAACCAATTAGACTCTTTATTTTCCAATATTTCTACCAATGCATGACTTGTACTTTAAGTTGCTTTCTTAATTGTCCTTTGGAATTTTGGAACTGCGTAGGGAAAGAAAAAAAAAATCAGCATGTTGTTAGCTTGAATGTCTAAATTTGCTATCAAAGTTTTGCTATGTCATCCCTGTGGTGTCCCTGCAGAGACCTGGCAAAAATGAGTCTGCTGTAGTGTAGCTTGCAAGACGAGGCATTTTGTGTAAGCTAATCTCCTCCTCGTAAATAAAAGTAAAATACTATTTCCTTTATTAGTTAAGTTTATATCCTTTAATATTATGTAAGGGGTTATATCAAATAAAAATAATAATTTTTAATTATTGACCAAAGTTTAAAAATAACATAATAGGCAAAATGAGAGTACAATGCCACTTTTGAAAAAATTCAATTATAATGTCTCCTATATGAAAAAAGATTCTATAGAATAAAGAGTGATTGAGTGAGATTATATCTATACTATATCCATATAGGTGGGTTTCAATGGGTCTCACTCAATCAATCAATCTCGCTTTTACAGGATCTCTTTTTATAGCGTCCGGCTTGTCTCTGATAACGCGAAATTGTGGTTTTCATCCCGTCCAAGCAATCCCACCATCCAGCGAATCTGGCCCGTTGCTGTCCTAACACACATCTCACTCTTCAAAACATAGCGTTTTGCTTTAATGAATCGCTGCGTAGCAACATAGCCTCAAGAGCAGCAGATCGTGGCCGTCTCTCACGCCCCCTCCAGATTACAACAGGTAGCCTCCATCTTCATCCCTAAATGCTGTTTCTGAAGCAGGAAACCGTGGCACTATTTTGTTCTTCGCATGACAGCTGGGAGGAATCAGACGTTGAAGGAGATTCAACCAAGTCGTGAGTTTTACATTTCGAAGGAACAAAGGAATCAAATGCCAATGGAGATTTGGCTAAAACAAATTACGGGTTTCTTCAGACTTTTTCTCCATACAAGTTTCCTATTCATACCAGATAAGTGTGTTTCAATTCCTCTTAATGCTCATATATGCTACAATAGTTTTTATAGTTTATTCTGTTTAATATCCATATGGATTCGGCTAGCTATTGCTTCTGTTTTGTTCTCTCACTAGAAGTTTTATATATTATATCTATTAAATTGTTTGGGCTCCAATCAGTAATAGGGAATATCAAGCTACTCTTCCTAAGACAGCTAACTTGATAATGGAATGTTGAGGTTTAGCGTTAGTGCCAATGGATGCAAATCCTAATTGCATAATAATTGCTTATGAGTGAGTATGTATGAACATTGTGGGAACAGAACAATTTTTGAAGAACCAATTATTTTTGCAACTATAACTCCCTTTGTTCATATAATGGAGATGATGACTTGTTTAGCTTTGACTTAAGTGATGATCAATTGAAGATGAGACTTAGGCACATGTCTTGCACATAGTGCTAGGCAAAGATACATACCAATGCCATTTCATTTGAATGGAAAAGTTTTGTTCTGATGGTTATATGGTTGTATGATGGCAAACTAGGCATAAGTTTTGTTCTGTTCCTATGGCAAACTGGTCTTGTGCTATTATGCTATTACACATATGGAAAACTGGGTACAAGTTATGGTGGTGCTTTGTAATCAACAGCCACAGCAAAAGTGATGATGGCAGATGAAAAGAAAATACTTTGTTTTAGTCTAATGTTTGAATTCTAAATTTCTGATAACTTTTTAATCTATATGGACTTGGTATATTGTTTGTGTTGGATTATGTGAAACTTATTATCTAAATGCATCTATTGTCTATAATATTGTTTAAGTACTGCATTATAGTCAAAATAATCATTCCATTCCATGGTTTAATCACAGATAAGGAAGTTGCATGTTATTGACCTTTGAAAGATTGATGTGTGAACATGATGAACTTTATGGCTGTTTGAGTATTGCTGGTTGAAACAAATGAAGACAAAATTACACATGACAGTTCAAGTATTATTAGCATATCTGAACAGCTTCATTTTCAGAGGTTTCAAGCCAAGAAATTGAAGATATGTTGTGCACTGTACAAATGGTATGTTTCCTAATCTGAACCAAGTGGTGTGCTACATCATTAGCTGTGGAAGAGACTTGTCACTAGCAAAAGAGGAACAAAAACAGAGAAATCATCATTATGAGGACCAGAAGAAATATTTTGGCAATGAGACTAAGAATCATGTACCCATTGTCAGCTTGTATAAAATGAACAGATGTACCACTTGTCTTCTTTTGCTTCCAAAGAGATAAATGTAATTTTATGTGATTGTAATGAAGGAAAATGTTGAATAAAATGACCTCTTTCAGTTGTCACTCTTTTTTGTAGTTGATATTGCAGCATTATGAAATACAACTTCCAAAATATAACTACAATATACAAACTACACAAAGCCTACATCATATACAATTTCCAAAATGTGACTTTCATATAAAAACTTCATAAATGCTATATGCTATACAACTTCCAAAATATGATTAGCATAAAAAAAACTCCATAAAAGCTAGATCAAGTACAATGTGCAAAATATGCATTTGTATCATATACCACCACTTAATTGATATTTGCGAAATTTCCACTAACTTGCATTGCTTCAAGTGAGAGCATAGGATGTTCCAGAGGTGCCTATATTGCAAAATGCCCTCTAATTATAACATAATCATTGTTGATAATATGGTTATCATATAAACTGAATGCTCTTACCATCATCATTTGGATGAAAGTTAAATCACCTTCGTAGACCTGTGGCTGTGCAAAAGGCATTGATGGTGCTGAGCTTGATACCTCGATAGACATTGAGTTAGGTGTTGAGTTTAAGACCCCAACAGATATCTAACTATGTACAAGATTATCCTGAAACAAGTACTCATGAATACTAAATCTTCATCAAAAAGTAGTAAGTTGACATTTATACATACCAAAGATTGTTGCACTTGTGAATTTTGGACACTTTGACCTTTTCTTCTTTTCCTACCATGACGCTCAAGGCATCTCTTTATGCGCTTCCTAGTTTTTATACCAATTCGCTTCTTGAAACCCTTTGCTTTTTTTATGCATTCACTTGGTTATAATGAGGCGGAATCACCTTCACTTATTTCACTTTTTTGACTCAAGCGAAGCTCCGTTACCTATTTGTAAGAGCAAAAAATAAATAAATAAATAAATAAAGAGAAGTTGCATTGATTTTATATGTTAAGATAAAGTAGTTAATTTTAATTGTTACAAACTTAGTTCACACAAAACATAGCAATTACAAAATGACTTTATTTACCTGTTTAGCCAACTCAGACATAACTTCATTTACTAATATGAAAGCTTTTTCACATTCAAATACTTCAGATGCTATTCTTATTAGCATGGGACAGAGTTGTCTGTATCGCTGCTTTCCAACCTTATATCTCCTTTAACTTCCTTTCCCTTCACATCATATATGATACCACTTCTTGCTTTCTTTGTCCATCTCTTAAGAATATATTGATCTGGAAGTGTTTTAATATCCATGTGATCAAACACTTTCAAAGCATGGCTACATAGTATTCCAAAGGCCTCGAACTTCATACAGCTACAAGATATCGACTTATCTGAAGAATTAAATATCACCTTGTAATCTCCCTTTGTGCAACTTCCCTCCATATTGACCATAGAAATAATGAATTCAATAATGGGTAAAATTTCATTCTTGTGCTTTATATAGGCAGCTGCATATCGATCAAACTCCTCTTGGAACAACCCAAAGATAGTGGGTGTGTAAAGTTGAGCTAGTTGCTTCAACATAATCGAATGTTCTATTTTCAACCTTGAGATTTTTTGACGTGATTCAAACTCACATTTCAATTCATTATATCGCTTGTCTTCTATCACCCTTTCAAATGTTTTGAAGAATTTAATGATATTTAAATTGGGGTTCATGAAACTTTTAACATCTGAATTCAAGTTTTCGCTCAATTGAGTGCTTCGCATACCCAAGGTGATAGTCTTTTTCATGTAGCAAGTGGCCCATTTTTCTTTTATGCTGTACATATGCCTTAGCCAGTTGTTCTCTTGAACACTATAATCTGCCAACAACTTACTCCACTCTACCTCAAATTGCGCTTCCTCATCATACTTGTACATGCATTTCTTCAAGTCTCTCAAGAAATGGGATTCATCAGTCATCAAATAGCCTAAATGCTTCGCACCATTTTGCATTAGATGCCATGTGCATAATCCATGGGAAACATTGGGTATCACATCACATAATGCTTTGGCCATTGCTGCATCTTGATCAGTAAAGATAGTTAAGGGTTTTTTTTACTGGTGACAAGCCAAAAAAGTCTCAAAAAGCCATTTAAAAGACTCTGTTGTTTCATCGTATAATAATGCTGCCCCAAAGATCACTATTCCCCTGTGATGATTAAATCCACAAAATAGAGCAAGTGGCTGATTTGCTTTATTAGTGCAATGTGTTGTATCAAGAGACACTACATCACCAAAATACCCATAATCAATCAACATTTTTGCATCTTCCCAGAAAACATTAGTAATTTGTTCCTCCATATCCATTTGATAAGCATGAAAAAATGATGGATTTTCTACCAGTTGGTTTTGGAAATATTGTAATAATGCTCCGGCGTCTCCATACATCATACTTCTTTGTCTTCTTGCAGTGAGATAATTTTTGACATCCCTACAGGTATAACCGACATTTGCTATTCCCCCTGCATGTGTACTCATCAAGTCAAAAGATGCTTTCTGACGAATCCTTGAATCTTCTGCTAACTCAATTTCATGAGCCTGAACTTGAGATATTTTACGGTATGAAGTTAGCATGTGAGTAGTTTCTACAAGATGCAATGGATGATTATGTTCCTCAACAAAATCATGCACTTTATATATGCCTTTTACAAGTGTTAACCCAATTCGACAGTTGCAATCTGTTCTAGTCTCATGCCGAAGATTTATAGTCATAAAATCTCTTTTATCTTTTTTTCTAATCCATTCTTTACAACATACATATCTACACGATGTTATAGGACCATCCTTTTTTTTGTTAAAATATTGTTTACAAACTCCAAAGCCAACTTTTCTACCGTAATTAGCCCAAAATAGCCATGCCGCCTCTAAACTCTCAAATTCCATCCTAAGTTTAGGCTTGAAATTAACTTCCATTGAAAGAATTGGTACCTGCAAAAAATCTAATATCATCAGCTTTACTCTTTATTTAAACAAAAAATATAGATTAAATTTATATACTATTTAAATAGATTTTTTTAAGATCATGAAATAATATCAAAAGTGTTAAAACTTTTATATAGTTTTTAATTTTGATATATTTTGTTTTATACGTTAAATTTGATTTGAAGTTATTTTAATATCAAAAGTATGAACCCAGAGTTATATAACTCATTAAATAAACTCAATGTATCTTGTGTTTTTTCTTTTGTTTGTCTTTTCCAATTAAAAAAAAGCAAACAACCTAAAAAAGCAATCAAAATCAGAAAAGTATAAAATAGAAAAGGATAAATTAGTGTCATAATCTGTCTTTGATGCTACAATAACCTCTGCACAACAAGATTATTAAAATCTAGCAACACAGTTTTTTCTTAGCTTATTGAACTTCAGCCCCCTTACTAAACTCTATAGAAAGTCTGTTAAAATAACAATATTTGAAATTAAAAAAATGCTATAACCTTAGTAAATTATTAGCAGGTTTCTACCATAATAGCAGTGGAAGGATTTCTCAACGCATAAGATAAAAGAAAGATCCTATGGCTCAGACCTGTGCCTGTTGAACTGTTTAATTAGTCTGGTCTGAGGATTGACAATTTAGCTCAGTTTGGTCTGAGGAGGAGAATCAAGATCTATGCTACGAAAAGGAGAATCAATAATATCAAATATCTCAGAAGCTAAGATGGCTTGTGTGGAGACATCACTCAAAGAGGAAGTTCAATGATTTTCAGGCCCCTTTGGAGGTTCCATTTCATCAGAGCAGTTCATGAGCAATGACCTGTAATGCTTCCATTAGTTCTGAACTCTAGATTCCTCATATTCTAACTCGTCGGCTTGTCTCCAGCTGCATTATAGGAAGGTTCCAATTCATGAAAGCAATTTATAAGGAGGGGTGTTCCAAACCAGCAACAAAGCTTCTTCTTTCCAGCAAAGCTTCTTCTTTCCACGTTCCCGCGTTACTGGACAAGCCGGGCGCATTTATGTTTTCCCGCCAAAAGCTCAGTTCTTCTGCAATATAACAGGGAGCAGGTTGGAGAAGCAGGACGCTACTTTCAGACCCAACGTATAGGTGCAGAGAGACGGCCACGATCTGTTGCTCTTGAGGCTATGTTGCTGCGCAGCATTTCATTAAAGCAAAACGCTGTGTTTTGAAGAGTGGGACACGTGTTAGGATGGCAACGGGCCAGATTTGCTGGACGGTGGGGATTGCTTGGACAGGATGAAGACCACGTTCCCGCATTACTGGAGACAAGCCGGACGCCTTTTTATATGGGAGAGGATTCAAATTTGTTTGTAGTTATGGCCTTAGAGATAATGAATACTACAAAATGAAGAAATTTTTTTAAAAAAATATGTGGATTAATTATTTAGTCTCTAATCTTAAAAATATACAATTCAATCTGTGAAAAATATATTTGGTTCTTAAATTTTAAAATTACACAATTTAGTCTTTAAATGTTTTAAACTTATTGTTTATTAGCCTTTGGATCAAGTATTGACAGAGACTAATGAATAATAAATCAAATTTTTTTTAAAGCCTAAAGCCTGTATTTTTAATATTTAAAAACTAAATAGTCGAACATATACCTTTTATCATATAATTTTTAAGATCTACAAGATTTAGAATCAAATAGTAGAGACAAATGTTTTAAGAATAAAAAATTTGTACTCCTTTCTACAAAATTATCCTTTTATCCAATTTATATTTTTTTCAGTTAATTTTTGGTATTTTTTGTCTTTTTTTTTAAACTAAAATAATATCCTTTTTTTCATGTGAATTACATAATATCTATTTATCTTGATAAATAACAAACAGAAACTCTAATATTTGCTCTCCAAAATGATTTTATTGTCTAAAAACATATGCCTTTATTTTTTATATAGTAAGAATATTTTTGGACTAATTTACACAGTAATCAACGAAATTAACATATGCCTTCCCCCAATGTACACCGTAAGCTGAAAATTGGAAATCATGGTCATTCCGAATTATTAACAATAATTCTATTTCTAAATATGGTGTATGTATTAAGTGTATTCTGATCATTTCTTTAATGTTTCTTTGGAACAAGAGGACCAATATTGAAAGAATGTGGAACAATATTATGGTATTCATATTATTAACCACTTGGTCATGATTATTTAAATCAATTTCAGTTAGCTTTTTTTCTATAAATTTGAATTGATGATATATATTTTAGTTACTTAAATATTTTTTAATAATTTAATTGATTTCCATCTGGCATGATTTCTTACTTAATTTAGAACCCGTTTGTTTAAACTTTTTTTAAAGAAAAATCATTTTTTTCTTTAAAAAAAATATTTTTATAAAACTTTAAAATGTTTGTTTAAGATTTTAAAAATAATCAGAATCTAAAAAAAATTAAATTTCTGATTATTTAAAAAAATTATTATGATTAACTTCTTAAAATTAAAAATCACTTTTTAAATAAAAAATATTTTTTACGGTTGTAACCAAACATTAATAATTTTTGTTTTTTATAAAAATTTTTAAATAATAAATTATTTTTTTAATTAAATTAAAAATCACTTTTTCCTCACGCTTAAACAAATGGGCCCTTAAGCTTTAAAATGAATTTTTATTTTGTACAAAAACAATGTATAAATTAAAATAAGGAAAGACGTTGGCCAAAAGAAACACACACCATTAAGAGAAAAACATATTAAAAGTTATTTTTAAAAAATTATTTAAATATTTTATTAAAAAAAATTGGGGGGAGAGAGTATACAAAGAGCAGAGGGAAGGTTGTCTCCTGTTGGCTCTCCCTCTCTGAATTTGAATGTAGAGGGACGGGAAGTGGACTCCTCAGTCTCCAATGGCGACTCCAACGCTCTTCGTCTCCTCCATGTTCTTTGCCTTACTGTTCGTTTGAATTGCATCACAGAAATCACCCCTGGAACCAGAGGATGCGATTTCATCTCTGAGGATCGAATTGGAGCAACTCAAGACGAAGGTTTCAATTTTAGGTGGTTTCCTTACTAACGACAGCCATCTCTGTTTTTAGTCTAACAGAGACTGCACTACTGGAGGAAATTGACGCTTGGGGAATATGAAAACTCTGGTTCCTCAGCACTTTCCTTATGGAAGATATGACAAACTTGAACTGTATGCGCTATAAAAGTGGAGTAACTTTTTATGATTTGTGAATTTTGGTCCAGCAAAAACGAGAACTTCTAATTGCTGCTTTTGAGAAATCTTATATTTCGCCATATTTATTCAAGAAAATGTTTTGTGCAATTTGCTTGGGCTTGTTAAATCACCTACATGATCATGTGATTTTTACTAGTAAGTTTCATTATAAGCTGTTTCCTCATTTCATTATTTGTTTGTTCAACTATTTGTTTCTTGTTTATCTTTATGTCTGTTTGCGGTTTTGATATGTCATTTTCGTATCATGGAAGAGTCCAAGATTGAGAGGAGTAATAATGAATTGCGGAGTAAAGATGGTGACATTAAACAGATGGAGAATATTATTCTGGAGAAATCAGGAAGTATTGCATCCCTTCAGAATAAGATTGAGGCTCCTCAGGTAAGCTTACTATTTTTCTCATGACAGAATGCTAAATTTTATTACCAATCAATTTCTAGAAAAGGATTAAGCTATTGAGGTATAGGCAACCAATGTCTTTCAAGCTCGAGCGACAGTCAATTTTCTCACATGTACACCATCTGAATCAAGTCACCTTGCATTTACGGAAGAGAGACTAACAGGAAGACATTTCCCACGGTATAAACTAAAATCTTGGATAGAGCAGCTAAGAATCCTAAATAGCTAACTACTTATCCGATAGTTGAAGTTATCAAGAAGCAGAAGCAATAATGTTTATCAAGCTCATAGAGGCATTAACAAAGGGTCTGTTTATGCTAAAGGGGAGATGAAGTTGACTACATTATCTTTTATAGAGAAGATAGACAACATATGTTTGTAACCATCTTTATTTGCTATCAGCAAAAAGGGTCTTTAGATGCAAAAGGTGAGGTGAACGGACCACATTCCCATGCTGCTGAGCTTGAGAAGCAGTTTAATTAAGCGTTCACTGCTTTCTTAAATACTTCTTCTTGGATGATTCACATGTAATTTTCCTTCTTAGGTTGACAGACTAAAAAAGGAAATAGAAACACCAAATATAGCAGAGAAAAAGATTCAAGAGCTTAACTTAAAATTAGAGAATGTAAGTTGTATGAACAGACTTTTTATGTGAGATGACTTTCAAATTGCGGGATAAAGAAAATACTTCCTAATATATTGCATCTGAAAGTAATCTCGGTGCTTCATCTGTTATTTCTGGATTTTCATTTGACAGAAAAAACTTTGTCTTACATACATTAAGTAGCTGACATAATTTAATCTATCTACACAACAAATATTTTCGAGTTGAACATTTTCTTTTACTTGATATGAAGCCCTAGAAATGAGATAACTTAAGATGACACTTTGCTGACCTTTTTACTTCATTTTCCATCTTCCCTGGAGACATGACATTTACGTAACTCTGGGCCTTTTAATTTTTCATCTATCTTCGGTTTATGGTTTACAAAACATTTTTTCATATTTCTACGTAGTATGATACTAAGATTATGTACTGTCTCTCCTTTTTTCTAATAATGCATTCCTTTATACAAAAGATAAAAAAAAGAATCAATATTCCATGTACATGCTGAATGTGATCCCGCATGACAATATAAAGAAGTTATTAGCTTAAAAACTATTCTTTGCATCATATCAAGGTTTTATGCATCTATGGCAGGCTCAGGAAAATTTTTTGGTTAAATCTCACTAGTAGTACCTGCCAAGATCAGGGAATGCGGAAATCTGACTGGATTTTACAAGTGGTTGGATAGGAGAATACCTGGCCATTGAGTTTTTAGGAAAAAAGAAAACTATGTTTTATGTGTCTTCAGCTTTGGATCTTGCTCTAATATCTTAGAAGTTGATGTATTACTACACTGTTAGCAATTCCCTATGTTATTTACGTATGGGAATGGAGTTGCTCTAATGTGCTATGCTTGATTTCCCTTATCCAGCTACAGAAGGTTAGTAATGAACAGAAGGCTAGAATCCATAAGACTGAAAAGGCTCTTCAAGTGGCAGAGGTTGGTTCAACCTGAGTTTTTGACTAATTTAATGTTACCTTTCTACTCAATAGAAGTACCTTTCATGGTGGGACCTGTAGGAAGAAATGATGAAGGCAGAACTGGCGGCCACTTTTATGAAATCCCTGAAGGTAAGGAAGTTATTGAGCTCTTAGTATTGTAGTTGTCAATTGCTCTAGCCTTCCCTTGTTTGTAATTATAGACATACTTAACGTGAAATTATACCAACTCTAGTCTAGTCTACAGTATCTGTTAGACTTTTCTAATGTGAAGTTGTGAACTGCATTATATTAATTATGTGTTTGGAAACTTGGAGTGTGGCTTCAGTTTATGGTTAAGAATTTAAGAAAGCTAATGTGTATTGTTCCTGCTAGTTTGTTCGTGTGCTAAAGTCTAGTTGACCTGTAAAGTTGTCAAGTCAGTTTTTGATAAAACAGGTTCCTATGGTCTTATCAACTGATTAGAGTTTTATGGAAAGTTTTGATCAAATATCTTATGAATTTTATTGCTAGCCATTCTAGGTTTACTTTGATCATTTCTTCTTGTCTGAGGACTAAGGCATTGTATAATGAGCCTCTGACTGGAAGTAATTCTTAAGGAACAATGACATAAGAACACCAGGCAAGGCAAGCCTTCAATGAGAAATCAAGATAATATGAGTCTCAGAACATTTGACTGTATCAGTTACTCTGTCTGAAATTTGATTGATTAATCTGCACTATTATCCAACTAACAAATGGATCTTCAACATGAGTTTTTAGTTTGAACTTCTTTTCTGATCAGTTACTATTCCGACTTTTATACTGGAATCTTGATTATCAAAGGCGGCTCCCTCATTGGCTACTAGTCAACTTAAATCATTTTCAGGTAGTTTTGCAGTTTTGTTGCATATCCATGTAGAATATTATGCTCCTCTAGTGACTGATTGTGACCTGCAGTCCTTAATAGTGGCTCACTGGAAAAATTTTTGGAGGCCAGCCTTGGATGCATCGTTTCCAGAGGTTTCATTTTTATTAACAATTTTCATGTTATGATATCATAAATATGGTCTAGGGATACTGAGGTCGGTCACCATCTAATAATATTTCTTCTTTTCACTTGTTTTATACCCAGATCCTGGTGAAAACATCACAAGTTCGAAGAGAGGGGGAGATATTTATTGAAATGTTAGAGACCGTAAGTCACCCATAGTATCACTTACTGTATTTTCTGGAAATGATATACGGTGACCCTTCTCTCATTCTACTAGCTTGGTTAAAATGGTGAATGCCATGTAACTTGAAGCTCCCGTGCTTCTCTACTGGAATGCTTAGATATGATGAATATAATGTTTTCCGTTTGACTATAAAAGAAAGAGCAATATAACATTCATTCTCCAATGTTTCTCTTTACCAGGGTCCTCCTTCCCCAAATACTCCAGCTAATCAAGACTAACCAGCAATAATTTTCTTAATGGCTATAGAAACCCATCATAATGATTGCAAGTACTTCACATGAGAATATCTTTTTAGAGGAACTACAGCCCTATCTGAAGTTTTTTATGGGTTTGTATTTTTATGAATATGGGACAGGATCTCGTACAGTTTTGGCAGTAAACTCCAGGTAATCTGATATTCAAATTTTCAAACCCAACTGTAGCCAAATGTCTATTGGCTAATGGATATGGAAAGGTTGTGAGTAATGTAATTTAATTTGACAACAGATGCTGGTTAGATCAAGATTACACTATATTGACAAATCTTTTAATGCTTGACATTTTTGGTAGAACTAGATAAGCCGAAGCTTCTTTTTTTGGTCACACATATTTAGTTTGTTTTGATAGACGAAAAATTTAACTTGTTATAAATTCAGAAATAAATATATGGTGTAGTCTATTTTAAAATGCAATAACACACTGGAATCCATAGTTTATCCTCAATCGCTTTGTTTTATTTGAAGGAGTGGATACCAGTTATGAAGGATCAATGGTTGACTTTCATATCTTCTCTCAGTTCACATTTTGAATCTTTAGCCGCCAAAACTATTGAGGCCTATCATGTGACCAAGAACTCTTTGCTGTCACATACTGTCAAGATACAAAAAGCAGCAGCTCCCTTCATACAGGTACAGATAAACTTGTGTTGAACCTTTTTGTTTATAATTAACTGGTGACAACTTTACCGATATCATCATTTCATATGTCACAGGAAGCACACAAGTTTGCTAAGCCGTACATCAATCAGATTGAAACAGTGACGAAGCCTTACATTGATATGGCAGTGGTTACCTTGGAGCCCTATTCAGGAAAAACACTATGGGCTTACAGGGTATTTGTCACATCTGTAATTTCATGCCATAACCAGGTGCTCTCTTCTATTTTCTTCCTTTTTTTCCTATGAAATGAGTGTGGCTTATGGATTGATTGGAAGGTTTTCTTTTAATGGCATTTGGAGGAAGCATAATTTTATTGGACTAGAATTTGGTAAAATTAGAAGAATCTGCATTAAAAGGCTGAACCATTAAATAAAATTCATTATTTCGATTGGGGGTCAATATTTGCTTTGATAAAGAATGACTTCTGTGTTTCTGGCTTCAACATTTTTGAAACCCATCTATAAACATTCTTTGTATTATTTGGGTGGGTGTTATGATAAAAGATCAAGTGGCATAGTTGCATCTGGTGGGTTAAAAGCTAATCTCTTCAGCCATTTGACAACATAATATGTTTATTAGCATATGAAATAGAAATAATTACTATTCAGCATGCCCTTTAGATTAAATTGTTTTTTAACTTTGCTAACCAGCAGGCTACTTGATGCACACTTTTTTTCCAAAACAAGTTTTTTATATGCTGATTGTTTAGGTCCAACAATTGCTAAAAACCAATGAGTTAACAAGATCACTTGCTTCTATGCAGCTAGGTTGGTTTGCCGTAAGTAATTATAAGAATTTTAGCATAATTCAAATTCATTTCCTCTTCTTCATTATTTGTAGTACTATTTATAAGCTTGCATCATATTTTATTCTATTGTTATTCAGGCCACTGCTTTACTGTGCCTGCCTGTTGTCTGCCTGTGTAGATTGTGTTCAGGTATTTTCAGGTCAGTGTCAATAGGACGTGCAGTTTTTCTAATAATTACCAGTATTTAATATATATATATATATATATATATATAAAATAGACACACACGTACACACTACTGTGTTAATGTTTCAGCTGTTTCAGTCTTGAAATCCAACAACTTTAACATTTTATGCATGCAGGAAAAATATAAGGAAGTTTAGGCGCATTTCTCACTCAAATAACATTCGCCGCAAATTAAAAAGACCTCTTAATATTGATTAGAGGAATGCCGTGAGATAGCTGATGTTCTTGTCAATCAGACTATGCATTTTTAGTTATGCTTTTGGGAACTGTGAGTTCATTCTTCCTCTGGGTAGATCAAATTTTTGCCTTAAAAAGAAGCTATGGCACCTGTTTGTTTTGGGTGTGAAGGGAGAGTTTGTCCTCTAGACTAATATGCATATGAAACTTAAATTTTGCCGAAACAGAAGGGAAAAAACTTCTTAAGTTTCAGATGGGAATTATACCAATGAATAGGTTCTAGTTGTATATCAAATTTCAACTATGCAAAAGGTAAATTCCTTTTTCTTTGGCATTCAGGTCAGATAAGATATTGCTTTTCTTAGTTGCATCATTTTCCATGTTAGTTATTGATCATATTCGTGGCTTATCATTATGAGGAAATGGAGTTGGTGTCCTTTCCATTCTCTTTCTTTTCATTTTTTTTGGTCAATTTCAGAGAGAATAAACATTGAGCGTGTGGGATCTATTACTCAAGCAAGTCTTACACATTCCGGTATAAACCCGAGGCAAAAACAGTTCCTGGTATTCAATATCAGTTTATTTCTTTATTTCAGATTCTAATATCTTTTTACAACTAATTCCCCTTCCCTTATTTATAATTGATAAGGGAAGATATACTTTTCTTACTACTAATGAGTTTAAAGGATATCAACATATTTATTAACTAACGAACAACTCATAATAGAATAATAACTATTAGAAATAGACAATCCAAAAAGTAAAGCAACTGATCCAACCATTTAGCACTTATCTGCTACTGCCACATATCAATGATTCCCCCCTCCCCCACTCTCACAAGATCCTTGTCCTTAAGGATGTGGGTGAGTAGAGGTATCAAACTCAGGAAATTGTTGCTGGATAGCTATAAGAGATTCCCAAGTGGGATCTTCAGCTCTTGCATATTTCCCCTGGATGAACACTTGAGTGAGGGGAAGATTATTTTTCTTAACCACTTTCCTGGCCGATATTGCCTCAGGTTCCATAGAAAAAAATCCATCTTTGTTGATCTGAGGCAAGGTAGAACCACCAATATGCTTCTTAAGTAAAGATACATAGAACACGGGGTGTACTCTAGTATCACTAGACAACTCCAATTGATAGGCTACCTCTCCAATTCTTCTCAAAACTCTAAAGGGGCCATAGCATTTGGCGGACAACTTGTGCAAGGTTGTATTACTTTACTTGCAATGGTTCTCCTAAGGGGGTGAATTTTCAAGTAGACCAGGTCACCTTCCATGAACTCCCTCTCTGACCAGTGCTTATTAGCCATTATTAGCATCCTATTTTGAGCCCTGGTGAGGTGATACTGTAGGAGTTGCTTGGTGGTTTCTCAAGCTCATAAACTCCTATCGACTACCTCACTACTTGAATCCTGGGCAAGATAAGGTAAATGTGTTGGAGGGGGTATGCCATAAGTAGCCTCAAACAGAGACATGCCTATGGCAGAATGGTATGATGTGTTGTACCATAATTCTGTAAGAGAAAGCCAATTAACCCATTTCTTAGGGTGATCCCCTGCCATGCAATGCAAATAACATTCCAAGCAATAGTTCAATACCTTAGTCTAACTGTTAGTCTATGGATGGTAAGCTAAAGAGTAGAGTAGTTTGACCCCCTAAATCTTGAAGAGAGCTCTCCAAAAGTTGCCGCAAAATATTGGATCCTTATTAGTCATAATGGTCTAGGGGAACCCATGCAACTTGATGACATCATCCATGAAAGCTTGAGCCACTTGTACTGTTGTAAATAGGTGTTAAAGGGGAATAAAATGACTGCCTTTGCTCAATCTATCCACAACAACTAGAATCACCGTTTTATTTTGGGATTTTGGCAATCCCATAATAAAATCCATACTCAAGTCAAACTATATATTGGTAAGAATGGGAAGGGGTTGTAGCAGGCTAGGCATAGCAACTGTCTCAGACCTATAACGTTGGCAAGTCTCACATTGTTTGACAAACTTTCTAACCTCCCTCTCTAAACCCTTCTAGTGAAAAACCCTTGCAAGTCTCTTATATGTGGTTGTCATACCAAAATGACCACTCATAGGGTCATTATGAAAATGTTGCAGCAATTGAAGCTTTAATAGGGAATCAATTCCCACCACCAGCTTGCCCTTCCTTTTCAAAATATGATGGTCCCATGTAAACTTTGGATGGGAGTTTGGATTTGTTTCCAAGTCAACAGTTAACTCTTGTAAGGATGCATTAGATTTCCAGGAGGCCTTTACTTTATTAGTTAGACTAGAAATAATGGAAATAATAGAAGAACAAGAGGAAGTAAGATTATTTCCATCACTTGGCTATCTTGAAAGGGCATCTAGCACTGGATTATCCTTGTCCTTCCTATATAGAAACACTGTTACTTGGCCTGATTACCTCAATTTTAAACATGTTAGTGACTAATTCTTCCATAGCACTTTTCTGTAGAAGTCCATAACAATAGGGCCTCAAGTTGACTAGCTGTTCCTTTTTTAGGGTAATGGTGTGGTCAAATTCTGTTGAAGGAGGAAGAGAAGTAGGCTTTTGGAACACATCCTCAAAATCCCTTAGTAATGCCTATAAAGAATGGTGTTGCACTTCTGTCAATTCTGTACTACCTTGTTTCTGAGGCATTAACTTCCTGTCATGCTTTTGTTGTTGTATGTGTATAACATACACCTCAGCCTGGTGCGATAACACTTCCTTTATGTCTTTGTCTTCTACCAAATTCTTTTGATAATCCATTCCAAACCACTTGTAAAATGTGCCATTAAGTGCGAAACTCATATATTGTTCCTTTAGGCCCCAAATGATCCTTCCTAGGGTGGGTAGCCATTAAATTCCAAGAATCATGTCATAACCATGCAAATTCATAATGGAAAGTCAACCTCAAATAATTGTCCATGCATGGACCATTGTAGTTGCTTACATTTGGCCTTCACCAATAATTGTTGACCATTAGCCACTGACACTCGGATTTCAGAGTTTAGATGAGTCTTTGACTTCAACCTTTTAACAAGCGTAGCATCCACAAAATTGTGGGTATTCCTTATATCCAAGAACAAAGTAGTAGGTGCTTCTTAGCTCTGCCTTGCACTTACATAGTAGAATACTCAACAAAGCTCCTACCAAAACTAGTGATGGCATTTAAAGATATTTATGGAAGTTGCTAATCCTTATTGTTTTCTGAATGCTCAACTTCATCAATTTCCATTTAGTCTACTTGATCCTCTTCTTCCACCACTAATGCAAATCACTACAAGCTTTTACACTTGTGATCAAAACTAAACTTCTCAGGGCCCTAATAGCAAAGGCCCCTCCTCCTTTTGTCATACATTTTCAATTTGATGAGCTGCTTAACAAGTTTATCAAAGATGGTACTTGTTATAGGCTTAACAGGGTTGGAAGATGAAGAGAGAATGGAAGTTACTATGTCATTGGTTATGTGATTTCTGAAAGTATTATTGGAGCTAGCAGAGTTGCTCTAGGAAGAAGGACTAGAGTAAGGTTTATAATTTTGTATACTAGTGGTATAACTGTAAAAGGAATGAGGTTTTTTGGAAAGCGTTGAATATTGATTATTAATGGCAAGTACTGAGGCTTCCTGAGGCCTAGCAAGGTATATTGTATGAGAAAAAGTAGTGGGCTTGAACATCCAAACCTGAGCTTCTATCTCTGGTTTAAGCCCACCAAGGAAGTAGCTAATTGCATACTCCTCATGTAATTCAATTTCTACCAGAACTTCTTCAAATTTCTCCTTATAATCACAAACAAGACCTTCTTCCTTAAGTTTTTGAGTTCTGACATCGGGTCTACTTTGAAAATGTCACCGAACCTCATCTTCAACCATTTGATATATTCTGACGATCCAATCTCATTCAATTTCTTCTTCTTCACAAAGCTATGATGCCATTATAGAGTCTTCCCTTTTAAATGCATCGTGATTAGTCAAACATGCTGGTCCATCGGAGTCACATCCACTTCAAAGAATTGCTTACAACGGAAAAGCCACCCTTTGAAGTTCATTCCTTGGAAAGTTCACTCTCGAAAACTTGGTAGGAATTGATAATTGCTCACCGTGGCTGACTGGTTACTATTATAAAACCCAAACTAAAGATCGCTATTCATTAATCGTCCTCTAAACGTACTTGTCACACAATGACCACCATTCATTCTATTATCATCTTTTGTAACCGCCATCATTGGCATTGATACTTCACCATCACTTGTGAAAACATGGTTTCAAATCTTACAACCAAGGAATCCATCCTAGCTTCGAGTCTCTTTATCAAAATGTCCACGCGAGTCATGGACAACGATATTGATGACCAAAGATAATTCATGTCAGTTTGCATTTGTTGCATCTCCTACTCTACTTCACGTAGTCGATTTGTTGATCTTGTCTCGTTCACCATAGCCGAGGATTGGGGCTCTGATGCCAATTTGGTATAGGCCCGAGGCAAAAACAATTCCCAGTACTCAATACCAATTTTTTTCTTTATTTCAAATTCTAATCTCCTTTTACAACTAATTCCCCTTCCCTTATTTATAACTGAGAAGGGAAGATATTTTTTTCTTATTACATACAAGTGTAAAGGCTAACTAATTAACAAATTTATTAACTCATAACAAAATAACACATATTAATAATAGACAATCCAGAAAGTAAAGCTATTGATTCAACCATTTAGCACTTATCTATTATTGCCACATATCACATTCTGAGCCTATCTCCGAGATTGACAAAAAGTGAAGAGAATAAAAAAAAAATTCAAACTCAAATAAATGTATATACAAGAGTCTTATCTCATTAGAAGAGGCATTTAACAATGTTAAAACGGACGTAATTACTTATAAATGCGTGTAATACTAATAACTACCTTATATAGTGGGGTCAAATGAAATTGATTTAGTAGATTCACTTATTTTATCTAGTAGACCAAATAGATTACTATTTTTATAAGAACTAAATTTATATATAACTTTTTATATTCTTATTATCAAATTCTTCAATCAAAACATAATAAATATATAATTAATATAACATGTGAATAATTTAATTGAATAATTATATAATTGTTTGCAAAATTCATACACATCATATTTTGATTGGAAATCTTAATAATAAATGTATAAATAATTATTTATAAATTTTTTTATATAAATATTACATTAATATTTGATATACCATACAACAATAATGAATTATTTTTTAAAAGCAACCTTCTACGAATTTATTTCATACATAAATTTGTATTAAATTTCTAAAATGTTCACTTTTATTAAAAACTACATTTCAAATTAATTATCTGTATATTTTATCCAATGAGTTTGGACTGAAGACATTTGAGTTCGCACTTCCTCTAAACATCTCGATATTACTATTTCAAATTACACATCCTTTTAGTAAATCTAAAATCCACATTTAAAAATGAAAGTGGCATGACAAGTGCTAAAATCAGTTAGGCAAAAAAGAATTGACGCAAGATTTTCAGAAAGAACAGTGTAGCCGTGTATTTTCAAACTAAACAATTTTGCAAGTTTTTACAAAAAGATCAACATCAACAACCATAAAATGAGCTGATATGATTTTTCCCAAAATTTGTGATGGAATTAGAAACTTTGATAACCCAAAATCGAAGGGCTATCTATCGCCAAGGAAGCAAACACATTCTGTTAGCATCGTCGTCCAAATTAAGGTCACCCTATAACTGCAATGCCATTTTCCCTTGCACCCTATATAGATCTGAGGCTGGCAGGCGATATTCAAGCCTCAACAATGGCTGCAATTTACAACTTCGCAATGTTGCTATATGAGAAACCAAGATGAAGGGGCAAGAGGGCCGAAGCAACAATCAGTCGATCCAACCAAAGAATTGAGTCAAAAATAGGTGGCTCAAGGCGTGGAGTAATTGGAAAAAAGATGCAACAAATGGTCCAGTGTTCCAGGAGTGAACTTTCTAGCAAATAGGTAACACGGCTTCTGAATCCCGTTCCATAAGCAAGGCCATCTTTGCACTTCTTTCTGAAGAAGCAGGAAGAGAAAACATGTTCTTAAATGCATTTTGAATGAATAAGACCTGAAGAGTGCTTTAGATAGCTTACCTTCTGATCACTAGTAACATGCACGCTAACATCAATGGACTGCAAAGAAAACAAATAATTATCATGAAAACTCACGTAAACCAAAACTTGAAAACGCAATGACTGTAGAAAGATAAACTTAGAGAAATTGTACGGTATAACATGCTGAGATTGGACATGAAGGGGCCAGAATATACAATAGACTTGCAAAACATGTCAAGATTATCTGTATTTTGCAACGAACTTGCTGTGCAAGTTATAGCAGAACTATACCGTAATATTCTTCAAAAGCTCGTATGTAACATCCTGAGCCCTATATGATTTTGGATGCCATTTTCTCTCAGACCAGTCAACGTGAGTTACTGACCAGTTTGCAATTCCACCGGGATCAACAATCTATAAAACAGAGGTAAGTCAATTAGCTGAGGTTGAAAACTGTCACACACAAAAGATTCCTACGGCAAATAAGGTAATATTCTCACATTGAAGAAGGTTGGCATGTAATGTTCATCAGCAATACAATTCTTCCCTTCCAGGCCAGGCTGTCATTATCAAGAACTTTTACATCATTAGTTAAACAGTTAAACCAACCTTGGACATGTAACGAAATAGAGAGATAATTGGCATGTGATATCTATGTTGCATAGGATAATAAGGAATTTCTTTTCTAGTCATATAACCTCTGGGGAATTTGTTCTGAATCATTAGAAGCAACTAGATGGTCCAATCACCTTAATTTATATAGGTAGAAATTGCAGTATAAGACAGTCTAGATGTTTGAGCAACATTATTGAAGACCAAATAAAGGGGACAGATTAAAACAGTAAATTTAGTATGAACGTATATGCTATAGGCACTTGTATATTTCTTAAATATTCATTTACTGGCTCACAAGATTTTTTCTTTCTGTGGTCATAGGCATCAATTGCCGTTCAACAAGAAAAAAGATGGTCTGGCACTGGAGTTTTGTAAGTTCCAATGGCACATTAAGTGAAGACCATGCAGTATAGTACATGAAATATCTAAGTTTGTCAACATATTGCTGGCTTTCCACTTTGCCTGTTCTTCTAGTTTTACTAAGAGGCTCAATTATTAGTAAGATACACAAATAAAGCAGCCAATGTGCCCAGACAAGCTACCATAAACTCAAAAAGAAATATAATCCCCAATATTAATAATTGATGAATAAGCATACCAGTTAACAACCTGTAGCCTTAATAATATTGCAGGAAAAATCACAAAAGGGAAGACGAGTGTGTCAAAAAATATAGGTATTAACACAATCAGATCCAAGCGTCAAAATTGAGATATATAAATGCATAAAATAGAATAGTTCCTTTGGTTCTCAAAGTTTCATTTAAGGTAAGGGACAGGATAACTAATTAAAACAGATAACACAAATAAAAAATAAACTAGAAGAGACGTCAGTCTCACACATATAGGATTTAAAGAGTAAAGTGCATTAAACAACGGTGGATTTCAACATTGTGTAAGGTTATATAGAAAGGTACTTTAAAAATAAGATCCATTACTTTTACATAATATTCTAAAAATAAAAAGAACTAAAGCATTCATTTTCAAATGGAGGGACCTTACAGTAGGTCTAAAGGTCTAACCTTTTCAAGCAAACTAACAATCACTTCAGCTAAGAAAAAGAGAGAACACTGATTTCTTTTAAATAGAAATGGTGTCAATTTTGTTGCTCACATATGAATTGCACAAATAATCCTCATATGCAAACCTGTATGAGAGTTAAATACTAATGCATTTTTTTCATTCAGAAAAAAAAAAAGGAACTAAAACCAACACTTTTACATGCACAATACTTAGATGCAATTTATTAGGTTTTGCTATAAAATTATTCAATAAAAACGTGTACTTTTTTTCCAACTTAGCAACACGTTACTGATTCTTCCAAAGAGCTCTTTCACATGTCATAATTTTATCAAAGAACAGAATAGCAAACACTTAAACAACTGCAACTAAGCTTTTTGCCTATTTAATTACATCTTGCAGAATTTTACATCATACAATACATTGTTTTAAGAAAATGGTTTAAGTTAACAATGTTTTGACTTATAAGAAGAAATTCAATGCAGCATACCCTATTTACAGATAAGAAATTATGAGTCACCACATGCAAAAGCAACATAATCAGAAGTAGAGCATCTTAATTCTCATAAAAAATACTGCTTGGCAACATCAAAGCAAAGCTTAATATACTTAAATAAAAAAATCTTTAAAGATTACTTCAACTCAAAAGCTTAAAGCTATTAAGTGAAGACCCCTACATAATTCTTGTTATTATCTCTAACTCCTCACTCAGGAGCCCTTTGTGCTTGATGTGTGGATGAAGCATACGCCCACCATACTTTACCCTTGAAACTTACGTTAATCAAGAGAATAGGGGACAGCAAGGATCAAACTCCTAATTACTTGGTTATAGAGACGTTGATATCATGTCAATGAACACATCAACCCGAAAGCTTAAGTTGTAAAGACCCATAACTAGTTTTTATTAAAATATCTAACAAAAACAAACACTTCATACAAAAGTTCTATGGATAAATAAAACAAAATCACTTTAAATATAAAAAGTAAGAAATATTGAAAAACAACTTCACCTTGCAGTAATCACGGAATTTTGAGTAATACAGATTGTCAGCCATAACTATGACAGCATGCTGTCTCTTCATAGAGAACCACTGCAGAGAAAGTTAAACAATGAGGAGTAAGCATATTTGAATGAGTGACTAATATTTCAATGAGATATATATTATATAATGAATATATCTTCATCGCCAAGTTTAGAGTCTTGGACTATAAGAGAAGAACAAATGCAATGAGGAAATGAATAAGGCAATACTTAATCGCCAGTAGGATGTCATTCAGGCTATAAAAAGTAAAAAGAGAACAGAGTTCGGGCAATACCAATAGAGTTCATTTTGGTTATCAAGAATACATTCATCACCAGACCTTATGTGGCCTAATCATGCAACATGTAATGTAACTACAGACATAAGTTTTGTGACAAGGGACTCAACTATTGGTACGTGTTAACAAGATGAAAAACTCTTTATTTAATAGGTATTCTGCAAAACAGGAATTACAAAATAAAGCAGCCTGAATACTTTGTTCAAAATTCACATTTGCTTCACACTTTTATGACTCAAATAAGATCTGGTCCCTCTAGTTTTATAAAAGATTCAATTTGATCTCCGTAGCTCAAAAACAAACAACATTGTCCTCCAATTTTTTAAAATGTTCTAATTTTGCCCATCTCATATTCCATCTAAAACTTAATATTAAATTTAACAATATGTTGACTTGAACATCAAAATCTGATAATGAGTAAATAATATCAAGTAAATAAATAACATCTAAGTCAGCAAATTGTTAATTTTGACATTAAATTTTGTATGGTCTATGAGACAAAAGGAAAAAATTGGATCATTTTAAAAAATAGGACAACACTGCCTATTTTTAAACATTGAAACTTTTATGAAACTAGAGGGACCAAAATGCATTTAAGCCAACCTTTATTACAAGCAGATGAAGTTTCTACAGACTTGACATATTGGACTCCCAGTATTCAAGCAAAAGATGTACCTGTGCACCCTTTCTGAAATTCTTCACCTCAACTTCAGGTAACATATGTTCTGAATACCTACCATTGCCATGAGGACCAGGATCCTTAAAACTGAAAAGAAAAAGGAAAGAATGGTGCATGTGCATATGAAATCAGGTTAATATCAGAAAGCAGAGACCAGAAAACTACCAACACCGACAACAACAAAACTAAGGGCCACACCACAAAAATTATGCTAGACATACCAGTCCACAAAGCTAACATTTGTATACATCAGATAGTTGTATATATAGTCAAAAGTATACAGTGGCACACAACTGCAAAACCAATATGGACAAATCAGAAAATTATACCAGTACAGTTAATCAATCAGTAATAAAAACAATCCAAGTTCCCACTCTCATAACCCATTTACCTATCAGAAAGTAAAACAAATTGCTGATTGTCAGGATCTTGGAGAGCATTTGCCAATAACCGTCTCTCTGCATCAACCATTGAAATCTTACCCCACACCAGCTGCAACATGACAACTGATTAGTTTGGCTGTTCATTAATGCAAATTATTCGTGCTACTGTTATTTTGACTACCAGAATGAAAAGAGTTAAACATAACAGTATAATCAGCAATTGAAAGGGAGAAGGAGATCACCTAATGGCAACATAATATAACATGAGTCCAAACAAACCAAAGAAAGTAAATGTAGACAAGTTTCAATCCCGGACTAATTTTAGCGGCCAGAACAGAGCTTAAAACAATATACTATTTCCAAAGACATACTAAATGGATCATTAGAAAAAGAAAAAAATTATTTTCCCTAAAGTCAGAGAAGTATTAATTACAATCATTTGTGCAGCATTATTGTGTATTAATCAGTAATTCCATTCACAATAAAATTTCAACCAACAATATCCAACACAAATTTCAATTTCACAGGGACTTGGCTACTCTAAAGTGTAAGGGGTAATTTAGAGAGTATCTTAATAAATAGGGAAGAAACATCAATTTAAGGATTATTATTTGATGACCTATGGTTAATAAAATCCCCACTGCTAACTTTATTTCATGAACGGTTTATGAAGTTCACTTACTACCAATAGTGCACCCTGTGCCTTTAGAGAATCCAATAGAGAATCATCTACATCATAGTCATTCATTCAGCTTAAATTTTTGAAAAACCCGTGGCAGTCATCATAACAAATAGCCATGAGGTAACAATGGCATTGATTATGTAAATTACCCAATTTTTCAGAGTAGGATTTGAGATTTCTATATCCACAAAGGCAAAATTGAAAGCATGCATCTTTAACAGACATCCTAACAACAGTATAGCAGCTCATAATCCCTTTCCAAAACAGAGGTCAGACACAATAAAAGGATGGGGAAATATCACATAGAATTAAACTAAGATTTACATTAAAGAACACACTTGCATATGTATGAGGCACCACAATTCACAGATGAAAGTAAACAAACCAACAAACAGTATCAAGACAGTTTATGAACCTGTTCACTGCGTATATCCCGATTAACAAAATAACGGCTCACATGAACTGGTTTAGTCTTAGATGCATGCACATAAACAGAGAATTTCCCTTCATGACCCTGTCAAAAGAGAAAAGCATTCTTCCACGTAAATACACACTAACAAAAGATAAGCAGGCTTTATAGACAACAACAATGATGAAATGAAAATTATGAAAACAAACTACAAGAAAACATCCATGGCAACATTGGACATCATTATCACACAGTTTCCATTAATACAATTTTAATCAAAAGGATAAGTGGGCGCAGGTTTGGAAAAAGTTGCAACACGCCAATATCTACCACTGTTAATCACTTAACATGCTACACAATAATAAATTTATATTCATAAACTTTCAGTTCAGTTAAATTATGCCCCTATTTCCTTTGCCCCTCATGCTCCTAGCAAAGTAAAGACCACCAGGAAATTTCATGCAAAACACTTGCTCAGTATCAGCTAAGGGTGCAATAATGCAATGCCCGCCCCTAGTTAATCATTCCCACCTAATTTTTAAGCTCCTAATAGAATGAATAAAATTGCCAGAGTCTACCTACGACTTGATACTTGTTTACCCAGACATTCTAATAAACGAATCCTCAAAGATAAACAATGAAGTTCCAATAGCAGTAACTCCTCAGGTGTCAGTTCATCAAGCAATGATGTATTCCTCTTAGTGGTCAGAAGTTGAAACAACCCACTTAAATATGTAGAATGCCATCTACACTCCACACCTTTAAAATGGCTATCTTATCTAGGATTATATCGTTTAGGAATACCACAGATAATTCAGAATAAATAAATAAATATAATAGATCAATTAGTTAAGAAAGTAAGAAACAAGGGCTTGCACGAGTTTACACACAAACTAGTTAGCCATTGATCTTTATCAGAGTTCAGTAGATCACCACGTTTAGAGTCAACTTCCTTCTTATTGACAAACTATTTGTTGCTATGACAAAAATAATATATTTAGCAGCAAACATAAATTGATATAAAGCATGGAAAAACAAATTTTGATACATAAAAGAATCAAGAAGTCATTACTTGGAAAAACTTATCCCACAATTTTTCAAATGGAAGGGAACCAGGCGTCAGAAACATGAAGGCAACTTTTGGACTTTTAGGAAGAACAGATGGTGTATTCAAAATATCCCTAATCACAACATGTGATGCAATCTCTGCATCTGTGTATTCCCTTGCAGGAACAGGTGGGAGCCACTGAGAAATAACATTGCAACCTCTAGACGAAAAGACATAACAGGCTGAAGTGCTTTGGGGTGGGTAGATGTAAGCACAAATTAGAAACACGCATACAAATAAAACCAAGCCAATTATCCATATTGGCTTCTTCATGGGAGGGCGGTGGCGAGACATAGGCAGGATTTGCATATCTCCCATGCCTAGATGCCAAATTTTTGCCGTCTGCATCCAAGTAAATGCATCAGAGTATCACCTCCAAAAGAATATCCCTATTATCGGTATTCACCATCCTCGAACACAAAGAAACCAAAATAAAAAGCCTAAAATGAACCTTCAACAGATTGATGTAGATAAACCTGAAATCAAAACACATAAAGCAAATACATTAGCAATCAACACACAGCCATTCAAAGGTCAAAACCACTCAGTTCTATATACTAACATCCCCATTCAGGTAGGTACACATACTATACATAATAGGGAAGAAACTTTAATTTTGACAACAAAAGCTCCAGATGTTCATAGAAACAATGTCATAACACAATATTCAGGCCCACATAATCTACAATAAGAATATCCAATTGACTTCCCATTTGAGTCTTCCAACTAATAGATACAATATATCAAAACATCCATTAAACAATCCCAACCCAACTAACCACTTAAGGAGTGCAAAGGAAACATACAGATAAATCTACAAAAAATATTACAAACTTAGAAGCATCGAAAGAGATGCTATATGAAAACTAAGAAGAAGTTTAATCCACACACGCTAATCTTAACCCTTAAAAGTCCCAATTTATAGATCAAAAGCACCGGTAACACAAGAATAGAAACTACAATGAAAACCGACCCTCAAGTTGTTTGTGTCAACAGATGAGAAGAGAGAGAGAGAGCGAGTGAGGAATGCCCATAGACAGCTACACACAATACACGAAGACAGGCATTACTTAATTACCCCTAGTGTGTACCAAACCTTTCTAGTTTATCCAAAAAAAAGTAACATTCAGGAATCAGGATGGAATGTTCCGGAGAAAATAAGATAGAATATAATAAAGAAAGCAAGAGAAATAAAGCAATTTAAGATGAAAGTATTCATCCTAATAATACGACCGATCGATTCAACGTTTTGAAGTAGCCCAACAACGAAAACAACCCGAAACAATTTTTTCAACGAGACACATCAAAACTCGAAGCTTAAACTAAGTCATACGCATCCAACCCCCCCTAGTTTCAATCGACCCAGACCAAATACCAGCGAAAATTTAAATCCAAAATGCACATTCCACCGCACCTGCTGGTCAAAGTCCCATTTAGATATCCAATCCACTACATGCCTTGTTCAGATACCAAGAAAGCTTACAAAACACTAAATAACAAAACACGTATATAATGCAAAATCATTTCTTTCTCTCCTTTACTTTACTTATCTTTGCATATACTTCACCACCAACCACACAATTAAAACGACAATAACTTTCAAATCAAGAATTCCCCCTCTCTCACTCTCCCTCTCCCTGCAGTAACCCAAATACACCAAAAGCAGTAAGAAACAAGCAGTGAGTAATACCGGTAAGCTTCAGCTGAACCGAAGCTCAAAGAAGATCAAAGATTCACAAGAATCCAGCTTCAATTCAAAGATCTTGTAGAACCCACCAATGCCCTTGGAAGATCTAGGGCAAGGGGAGTAGGAAAACATGCACACGCAGAGAAGAGAAACAGAGATATTGAGATAGCTACATAATAGGCGTGATGAGGTGACAGTGTGTATCTACTGTTTGGTCTTGTGATTCCTTGAGACGATTCTTGGTCTCTCTCTCTCACTTCTTCGTTTCTCTCTATAAAACGAAACTCACAGACGAATAGCAGTGAATTTGGCTCCGTGCCTGCCAAATAACCTTGCAACCGGCGATTGGTCAAATTTTATTTTTAATTTCATAAGTTAAACAAATAATTCAAACATATTTAATTTTTTTTAAAATATTAATGAAATTATATAAATTTTTATTTTTAAAATATACACAATTTTTTTAAAATAAAAATTATTTTATATTTTAATTTAATTATAAATTTTTTGATTAAAATATTCTTTATTTATAATTTTTTAAAATTATGTATTTAGGTTCATAAAATATATTTTAATCAAAAATTTAAAATTAAATTAAAATATAAAATAATCTTTATTTTAAAAAAAGTTTATTTATATTTTAAAAATAAAATGATTATGTAATTTTAATATAATTATTTTATTTTTTAAGATTTATAATTGGATCAAGCGCAGCCACGACGCGTGTTGTCTTGAAATGGAAGTCACCGAAGGCTACAATCCTCCCATTGGCCTTTCCTATTGACCTTTTTCTCTTTTTAGTTAAACTATTATTTTAATCTTTAATTTTAATTTGTACTCCTTTTTTACCACACGTGAAATACCAAAATAAAAATTAAAAATCATTTTGATGCACATTGAAAGTTAAGAAATTAAAAGATGAAACTAAAATAAATAAATATCTTAAGAGATTTTTTTGGCCTCTTTTTTTATTGCATAAATGAAGACCTTTGGCATTTATGACGTGTCGATTATTGTCACATATGCGGATACACAGCAATTGGATAATGATTAAAAAATGGAAAGTTGTGTCGACTCAAAATAGAATCAAATGAAAGAGGAAATCAATTAGAATTAGGGTTTGATGTAAGACTTTAAGTATGGGAGAAAATAAATAATTTTAAAGAATTATAATCTAATTGGAGTTGAACAAATGTTAATAATAAGTTGAAGGGTTTTTCCTTTCGTATTATTAAAATGCTTCTTTTTAATGAGGATTTGATGGGATAAAACTTAGGTCATGTTTTTAAATATGTATTATTAATTTTGTTCATAAAACATAACATTTGAAAAACTCATGACCTATTTGAGATTATTGTTACTTTTGGTTTTGGTTTTTTTTAACAGCATAAACCATAAATTTATATTTGATTAAATTTCTTTTTATGATGTTTATCTAATGTTTTATAAAAAGTATAAGGCTTTTAAACCTTTATTTTAAAACCTTTCCTAATCTATTAAAAATCAAATTTAAAATTCTATTTTGGTTTCTCAAATTTATTAATCATTTTAAATTATCCCTTTAAGTTTAAAATAATTTAATATGATTATTTAAGTTTTAAATTTATCTCAAATTTGTCCCTAAACACTATTTATGGGAGGAATTTGACATAAATTTGAAACATATGAAACCATTTTAATACACTTCAAACTTAAAATATTGATTTAAAATGCTTCAAATTTAAGGAACTAATTTAAAACAATAAATAAAGTAAAAAGACTATAATACTATTTCTCTTTTTTCACATTTTTTTCTTTTTCTCTTTTATAACTCATTTTCTTTCTCTCTTTTCTTCTCTTTCTCTCTCTTATATTCTTCTAGCATAATGGAAATGCTCTATTATTGTTTCAAATTTATAAATCTAAAGATTACTTGAACAATGACATTGTGAGAAATGTCATAAAAGCAGAAAAATTCCTCTTTTTTGTTTCTCTTGTTCATTCTTTGATGTATTTCGTATTCATATAGAGAGAGACTTGTACATCTATTCTTTGCATCCCTAGTGCAGAGCATACGTGAGGAAAGTTAAAGAGAGAAAAAAAAAAGAAAAAAAAGAAAGAAAATTGACAAAGAGAAAGAGAAGTAATTAAAGTGTATTGTAATGAAATAGATGAAGGTTTTGCTTTAAAGTTTGGAACTTAGCAAATCTCCCCACTCTTTGCATAATTTTTTGGCATAAGTATGTGAAAAAAAAAAAGAAAGAAGAGAGAATAAAAAGAAGAAAATAGAAAAAAAAAGGAAAATTTGTCAAACATCAAGTTAATAACTAGAAAAATTTAAAATATATTCTAGACCCTTAAGTTTGAAGTATTTTAAAATAGTCATTTAAGTTAAATTTGTTTCAAATTTTGGTCTCTTATTTCCATACATAGTGCTTAAGGGATAAATTTGAAACTTAAGGAATTGTTTTGAAACGTTTCAAACTTAATGGATTAATTGGAAATAATAAATAAAATTAATGGACCATAATAGTATTTCAACCAAAAATCAAATTCGAGAGTGATGGATAAGGCAGGGCTACATGAGAAGAAAGGTTCTAAGGTTTCATCAAAAGCAAAGAACTTGATTCAATGAAGTACAAAAAAGATAAAGACTGGCAAGAGGTTTTTCTCTAGATCAAGCTCACTAATTATATACGATGATTCTTTATTGTTTGGGAAAGATCAAATAACATAGGAATTTGATAAGTGAATATATAAACAAATGCTTATATGTGAGAAAGAGAAGGATAACGTAAACGAAAGCAATTAGTCAAATTAGGAGGATGAAAACTTAGAGGAGAACAAGGAGTCAGATGATGGAGTTAAGGAAGAAGGAAAATAAAAAAGAGGGGGAGAAAGGCATTAATGTGATGGAAAATATGGAAGGGAAGTTTAAATGCCTTGAATTTGTCTTCTCTAAGAAGAAAGAGAAAATAATTTCTCGTCCTTTCAAAGACTCTCTTATAATGAAGTTACTAGGATGCAAAATTGGTTTCAAGGCTGTAGAGAGTCACTTACAACAACTATAAGCTAAGCACAATGTCATAGATATCATGTACATTAGAAATAACTATTTTTTGGTCAAATTTCCTAATCATAAGAATCTCTTCCATGGTTTAATAAAGGGCTTGTAGATTATCAATAATCACTACTTAACAATTCACTAGTGGCATTCTGACTATAACCTTAAATAAAACATTAAGACAAAGATAGAAATTTTGGTGCAATTTTCAAATACTTTAATTTAATGTTATAATGCTAAAGTGTTGAAAAAGATGGATAATAGGATTGACAAGACTATTAACATTAATTTTATTACAGAACTCCAAGCTAAAAGGCACTATGCACAACTATGTGTTAAAGTTGATTTGACCAAGCCTTTATTAGCCATGTTTAAGATTAAAGGCAAGAAGTACTGAGTAAAATATAAAAAGTTGCATTGTATGATAAAGGTAAGGGGCAAAATGGGTGCTTACCCCCTCACCATGCATCCTTGTGCTCCTTTGCCATCTTTTCAATTAATCATTGCACATCGAAAATTGTTTGAAATATAAAGACCCGTTATTCTGATTATGTATATAAATAAAAGACAATCTCAATCTCCTATAATACTTATTAAAGTTAGCTAGTTTTGTTTAATTAGAATACTTATTTATAAGCCATCACTAGCAATGAAAAGGCCTCATCCTTGGCATTCAAATGAAATCTACAATTTGTCCACCCAACCATGGACACAAATGAAACACAGCCCCCTATAGAGTTAAGACAACTAAGAATTTGGCATTTAATTTGCTTCTTTACACTTAGTTTGAAACATATAACTCACTTTTCATATATAACCCCTCTCCCTATTGTTTATATTATTCTATGTCATAGATAATGATAATATCTATGTATATAAGGTGTGGACTTTTCCTTGGCCATGTGTGGATAAAAAGTAATAATATCTTAGAAAAGCACCATATAGGAATGACAAGTTAAAGGTGTTGATAAGGGCCTCTTAAGTTTTAAACAAACACATACAATTCAAAAATTTAGATATATACTAGCTAGTCCTTTCACTTCCTTTTCTTATCTTTGTTAGTGGATCAATGTCATATACCTAATCCATTTGCTCCATTTTCTTGCCTAATTTCAAGGGTTTCAAGTGATAACATCTATGCATTCTTTAAAAGATTAATATATTAGCCATATATATATATATTCAATTCTCAAAGTGTATGCAAGTTAACACTACTTGTTGGAAGGTATCTACACTTATGAACATTTTTAATTTTTTTTATATCTAACTTAAATTATATATGACTTGCTATTCAAAGATCTCTCTTTCATGTTGCAAATCTATTAAAAAGAATTATTTCTGAGTAATAAATATTTAAAAATAACTTAAAATAACAATTTTTTATATACACCAATGTGTGAACTTTTTAAATTTTAGCCCCTTCCAATAATTTCATTTAAGATTCTTCCCCGTTGCATTGTTTGTTTTTCAATTATGGCAAGTTTGGACATGATGTTAAGGGGTGCCTAGATAATAAGCCAAATGATTTTAAAGTCAAAATTAAAAGGGAACTATGAAAAGGAAGAAAGTTAATATCTATTCAATTTTAGGGAAGGAGTCAACCTATAGCCCATGGACCATTGTTTTAAAACCTAGACAACAAAGGAAGTGGAAGGAAGTTGTTAAAAATAAGAGAAATGAAAGGGACTCAAATGTTAGAATCATAGGATTGCAATCTCAAGCCTTAGTTGATTGAGAGATAAAGATTGCTCATTTAAATCCTATGTTTGAAAAGAAGTTAGTTATTCATTGCTTAAGATGAAGGAGATTTCACTTAATCAAGGTATGATTGGTGTAAACTCAAATAGTAGCATGAAAGGGACCTTGACAAGCAAAAATAGTGCCATTGCAATAAGACTAGCCCAACATAATACTTTTAAAGGAACTGATGAGGTAGGTCAAGAAAAGAGAATCGACCTTAAATAAAGTACAACTTAGCACCCTTTAAGCCTACTAAGATCTATTCGAGAGTTTATAGGAAGGGCCAAGCACGTATTAAGATTAATACTTCAAAAGGAAGAAGCAATGTAGCCATGTAATAAGATATTAACATGCAACAAAGTTGTGTTATTACTTAGTTAACTCATGATTGTAACTTAATAAAGGCAATGACACTTGAATTTTAGCAATGGTCCAAAGAAAACAATGAGCCCCTTGACAACTTAGGACAAGATGATACAGGGTCTAATAATCATCTTATAGAATTGGAAATTAACCACATATAGCTTGTCAAAGTAATCATTGATAGCAAGACAAAGGCAATGTTAGAAGTTTAATGTCCTTTTTTCTTTTCCACTATCTTTATAATGAAAACCCTTTTATTTGGAATTGTAATGGGGTAGGAGGCAATGGATTTGCACATCATAAATATTAGTATTTTTATAGAGATAATAATGTTATTGTCTAAAGCACCACAAAGCCTTAGATTCTTGGGTTAGATGCCTTTTTTCTAGTTAAGGGTTAAGGGTTTTTTGGTTGTCTTTGGTTGGCTTGAAAATCATCAATATTACATAAACAAACATCTAGTTTATACACATTAAGGTAAAACATACATATGTAGTATTTTGGCCATTACTACAACTCGGTGATAGGCCCTTTATCAAATAGATGTCAAAAATACTTTTCTCAATGGTGATTTAGAAGAAGAAATCTATATGCATGCCCTTCCTGAGTATGCTCATCCAGCAAATAATGTATGTTGACTCCATCATGCTTTTTATAGTCTCAAGTAAGCCTTTGAACTTCATTTGCTAAATTTAGTTTTATTATCACTCAGCTTGGCTTCTTTTCTAACTTTCATAATTTTACACTATTTATTATCATGGAGCTATTTTGTTGCTCCTATTTGTTGATGAATGATTATTACAGAAGATGATATTATGGGTATCTTGGCTATTTGAAATATTTCTTAGGTTTTAAAGTGCTCTCTTTTGATGATGGTATATCTTTCTTAGGCCAAATATGCTTATAATTTACTTTATTAGGTTCATCTATCTGATAGTAAAATTGAATCTACTCATCTTGAACCTAATATCAAGTTCACTCTTCAAGATAGAACTTTATTAAAAGATCATACACTTTACATCAATTAGTTGGTACTCTTATTTATCTCACTATTACTTGTCCTGACATTGTCTATGTCATTCACATAGTCAATTTATGGTAACTCCTCATATCACCCATTATGTAGCTATCATACACATTCTTTAATTAAAGGTACCTTGTTCCATGTTTTCATTTCTTTGCCAATTCTCCCCCTACACTTTACACATACTCTAACATTGACTAAGGTGGTGATCTTATTGATTGTCAATCTATTATTAGTTACTACATTTTTCTTAGTGTCTCTTTTGTCTTTTGGCATAGTAAGACACAAACATTAGTAGCTTGTTCTAGTGCTGAAGCTAAATATCACGCTCTTACAAATATTACTTTTAAGATATTTTGACTTTGATGGTTACTTGTTGATTTAGGCCTTTTACAGTCCTCTCTTACTAAACTCTATTGTGACTATTACAGTGCCATTCAAATTGCTCACAATGACATCTTCCATGAGTGTATCAAAATATTGAGATAGATTGTTATTTTATTGGCAATATGCTATTGGTAGAGCTATTCATCTACTTCGTATTGGTACCTTAGATCAACCTGCTAGCTTATTCACCAAGTCACATAATCCAATCTTTTTTTAACTTTGATGGATAGACTCAAGATGGTTTTTTCTCCCTCATTTTGAGTTTGAGGAAAAGTGTTAATATATTTATTTATTTTTATTGTAAATTATTTTTCTAATTTACATTCTTTCTTATTTAGTTTAATTAACCATTAACTCTAGCCTAATCCACTGATCCTAAGTCGATTAGGTTAAATTATTTTTCTATGTTATATTTAATCTCTTGTATATATAATCTTGTAGAAATTCAAGAAAGACACAATAATTTATACAAAAAAATTCTTTCTCTTGTCTCGTTTTCTCTAGAGCTCACACTTCCTTTCATTGTGGACGGTGATAATGACATGATGAAATGGGGACGTGATTTATCAAGTCTTTTTACATTAAGAGACGTGGTTTACAAAGCATTAAGAGAAGAATCTCCTATTCAAAAGAACATTTAGCATACAATTAGGTCTTGAAAGTGCCTAAGAGAATACGGTACTTTATGTGGTAGTTGTTACATGAGAAGCTTCTTATAAATGTTTAAAATTTTAATTTCAAAATACTTCCCGATGAATCAAACCCAAATCACTAAGTAAAATACATATTCTTCACGGTGTATATCTTAGAGGCTACCAGCCATATACAAGTGTACCAAATACAAATATCTTAACGCTATTAACTCTCCAATATGATACCAATTAGTAAAGGTAAATATATTTTAGATATTTAAAAGTTTTTTCTCATGATATATTATGAATTATCTAAAAAAAGAAAATTTGCTTTGTTACTCTATAATTGATATAATACATTATCAGGTTTCACAAGTGGGGATTTGAAGTGACATTTGAGTTTATTCCATGATAGATGAGTCTTATTAATAACTTTGTACTTGTCTACTTTGAATGACAAAGACAAAAGCTTTGGTAAACATATTGGATTAGTAAACCACCCAAAAAAAAAAATGTTTAAATCCGGCTACAAATGCAGCCACATGTTAGTAATTAAAAAGTACGACAAAATTCGCATAGGATGGTGGATTCACATCGCAATTGTTTCTAATGTTGCTTTGATTATTCCGTTGAAAGTCTGAAAGAGATTTTGGAAAATGATTGGCAACCTAGTTGAGTGTATCATTGTGTATAATTGCCTTTATTGAGGATTGCAGTAAAAATTTTCATATTTTATCTAAATTAAATAGTTTTTTTGGACAATCTTAAAAATGCACGTTTTTTAATTTGGAATTTTATTTTTAAAATAATTTAAAAAAAATTAAACCTAAATTATTAAAAGAAAATATTATCTCTTATTGTCAACAAATTAAAGCCAACCTTTTTGAGTATGTATAATTGTCCATTTGTTTATGTTAAGAACCTTCGAAGGGAACATTTTTGAAAAATAATTCCTTTTAACATTAATTCGATTGTACTTAAGCAAAAATGAACTATTTTAATTTTGGCCAAAATAAACCTAGAAAAGAAGAAGAAGAAGAAGAATAAGAATAAGTAGCTACGGCCAATTAAACAGTGCTATGAAAGGTTTGATTTATATAAAGGTTATGCAGCTAAAAATTTATAGCTAGCATGGTACTAACCTCAATTTATATACAAGTGAATATAATATTAAAGGTTTAATATCTTTTTTTTTCTCACTTTCTACTTTTTTTTTTCTTTTAAGTTCATGTATGCATGTTCAAATTGCTTATTATTTTGTCCCCTTTCTTATTATTCTACGTTATTCTTCTATTGGAATTGGATAGACAAAGCTTTATCAATTTCTGTGTCAATGTCACTTGAAACAAAAGAAACCCTTAGAAATTATCTATTATGAGTTTTGTCCCATTTACACATAAATAAAATTATTTATATAATTATATAATAATTATAAACACCAAAGTTACGTAAAAAAATATTATCCCAATTCCAAAACATGAAAACAATTGCATAAAAAAATGAAATCAAGAATATTTCTCATTCAAACTTGAACATTAAAATACTCACATAATTTAGTTATGAGTAGAATTTATATTTATTTTATATAAATTTATTGAATTTCAACTTCATTTTTAAAATTAATAAAATTTAATTTGAAAGCCTCACCGTCACCACTCAATGCGTGGGTGTATATAAAACGTATTTTCTATTAAATTAGTAAAATAAATTTAATATATAATCAATATTATAAAAATTTGAAAAATTAAAAGTAAACTTAACAGTATAAACATAACGTAACTCAAGACGGGAAAAGCATGCAAGCCAACGGGAGCGCAAGTTGGACGTTGGATTCAAAAGGAAATGAAACCACTGGCAGTTACGCGTGACAAAGCGCGTGAGAGCAGCGCTTATTCATGGTTCGACCTTCCCCAGTGTTACTGTTTTCTGATACAGCGTATATACTGCTTTATCGTACTTTTACTTCTTTCATGGGAATATGTAAGATTAAAACAGCCCATGGACTAGTGTAATGCACGATGTTATAGTAAGATGAAATTTAATATCAATTTAATATATCATAATTTATACATTTATTTTATGAGGTATTAATATATATCTGATAACTAAGGCAAAAAAAGAATGGATATTATAGATCAAGAAAGTTGATATGCATCGGGATATAATACTTACGGTATGACTACTTGTTTTCACAATGTATTAATGTATAGTTAATCGTAATACTCATATTCCTTAGCATACCTGTTACTATTTTTGACTAAATAACATTATTTATCCATATTCCTCACTAACCACAAATCTTAATACGAAAAAGGACGAGAATGTTTGAAATTAAAAAAACGGAAATTTAGTATTCATAGAACACCATGTATCTGAAATATAAAAACATCCATGGAGAATTACAAAAACTTCAACTGAATATAACTCCAATGAGAGTTCACCTAATAGACTACGATTGCAAGACATATAAGTCTTGGACAAAAAACAGTAAGCACATAGTCACATTATTTTGTATACACGTTAGCAAATCGATACCAGGGAAGCCACTTGCCTCAGAGTTGTTAACCATCTAAGCCTCCTGCTTTTGACATTCAAGGAATATAAATTATGCAAATGATCCTTATCTGCACGCTCATCGTTATTGTTCATAGCTAATACAACATCATAACCAACAACATATAAAGGGTCATAAAAAGACGGGATGTTACTGACTTGCAGAACAGTGGAACATCAAACGTACGTCCAGAGCCCCATTATGTACTGAGTCTTGGCAGACCCCTCCAACTTCCCCTCCTCTTAACTGCTGTTTTAGATACCTTGATTTCAGAAAAAATGCCCAACAAATAGTTATGTATAATGAATGGTTTGGCTACAAAGTATCTCCAACTTCATGCTATTCAATCCAGACAAAGTAATTCTCTATCACCAGCTAGCGTCTCACTATTAACTATATCACGCTGAATGGCACATAGCTCTACAGTCTGCCATGCATTCTCCTTCGCGTAGAGTGAAGTCTTCCATTACCTTGATCCTGATCATTGCGTTTTGTGAATAGCTTCAGAATAAAGTAATCCGTCCTCACATTATCGTAAGAGAATGCACAAAGCCTGATATCTGCAAGATACAATGAACAGATATAAAGAACAAACATTATCAAGTGACATATATGTATATTCTGAAACCTGAAAAATGCATGGGAAAACATAGTCACCTCTATCCATATAGTCTAACAGTTTAAAAGCCTAATTGGTCTTTGGATTGAAGACGATCAAGAAGAATGATGGATCTGGAAATGCTTTCCTAACGCACCTGAACCCCTTTGCACAGCCTATCAGTGACTGAAGCTCTTCTTCCACTGAAGTATAGGGAACAAAGACTTCGGACATGGCGAAATTGTTCGTATCGAGCAAATGAACTTTACTTGTGAAACCACTTTGGGCCAGGTAGAAGGTTGATATTACAGCTTTAAAGAGTTTTTTCTTTAGAATATTCAAGGTGTTTCTGAATGAATGTATCAGACCTAAAACTACGGTACTAATTTTTTGAGACGGTGAATAACATGCCACGGTTCTTGCAATCCATCCTTGATAAGATATTACATATGAAATCCTCTATAAGTACTGTTCCATTCTTAGATAATTCCCTCCCTACTATTCAACAATTCAAGTATATCACACAACGCATATATGAGCATTTTTATTGTAGAAGCAGAACGATATATGAATAGTAGTTTTTTAGAATGAAAATTAATGTTATCAGACTTCGGGGTATAGTGAGTCGTAATTGTAATAAATCTTTGAGAAACTGCTCCAATGACTGCAGAATGGAATAAAGAAAGTAATGTAATCCAGACCAACATGGAACTATTGAAGGCAAAATACTCTGTTCATGAAAGGAAAAACAAAGGATAACAGAGACAATCAATTAGACATTAGCAGATGTATAATACGTTCGTTTTGCTTTCAAATGCAATTCAAACAGATGAATATCCATTGGTTCTTTGATCGTGTTTCGTATATTGTAGCACTAATAACCCTCGAGAACAGGTCCTCTCTCTTCAAAGAATGATAATATCAAAGCGAAACGGTGAAAGACGCTGTCAGTGTGCTCGACAATCCAATGCCGGAAGTAATCATATTTTCAGACGTGACGTGGCCACTGAGACTCGTAAAAATTAATGCTATCAGCAAAAGATCCACGCTACCTCCATTGCTAGGTGCATCGGCAAATGAGGGATCAAAGGATGTGAAAATTGCATCCAATGACCATATCCTGTAAAATTTATAAGATTGAAATTATTTGTAAGGATTATTATTATTATTAAATTTTAAAATATTTATTATTAATTTTAAGAAATTTATTATTAAAAACAAAAAAGTTTAACACTTTCTGTAAATATTTTAAAACTGATAATAAATCTTTTAAAATTTGATAGTAATAATATTTTTAATAATAATTTTAATTTTTAAGATATTTTAAAATAAATTTTATATAATATGAATTTTTAAATATAATTTTCCCTTAAAAGGATTGATTGACGGGAGCTTTTAATTATCATGCAATATCATGAATATCATTTTTTTTATTTTAAACTAGAAATCATACGTCAAAGCTAAAATAGAAATTATATTTAATAATAAATATTCTAAAATTGATAATAAATATATTAAAATTTAATGATAATGATAATTTTTAATAATAATTTTAATTTTTAAGATTCTTCAAAATAAACTTTATACGATATAAATTTTTAAATAAAATTTTCCCTTAAAAGGATTGATTGACGGGAGCTTTTAATTATCATGCGATATAATGAATATCATTTTTTCTTAATTTTAAAATAGAAATCATACGTCAAAGCTAAATATGATTTCACGATCACTAACTGCACTTAAACGGAGTTGTATCCTGTATTGTGACGTAAATTTCCATGATTTTGCTAATTAACCTTATCGATATTCGGTCACAATGCATGCTTGCAGTAAATATTTTTCGCCGCCTGTTTACTATGCTACAGAGGGTAAGGTATGATAATATAGGCATTGATAAGATAAGATATAAAATTTAAGATAATTCTATTCTATATTTAATAATATAACATATAATATTGGATGAGATAAAAATTAATTTTTTTAATAAAATATTGTTTACTTAAAAATATATTATATTTATTCAAAATTATTATATTATATTAATTTTTAAAGAAAGAGAATATGGATAAATAGGATTGTACATGGTGCCTGACAATTAGTTTAATTTTTGCTTGATCATTTCGAGCTGAAAAAAAAAAGAATTATAGTTAAAGATTCAAAGTTAACAAAAATTTATTCTAAAGAATTTATTATTACTAAATTTAAAAAATTTTACTTAACGTCAGTGATAATCTATCTTAAAATAATGATAATAAATCTTTTAAAATAATTTTTTTTAGTTCTAAACCCTCAACTATAATTCTCCCAAAAAAATAATATGTTGGTCAAGTCACTTGACTTGCTTCGATTAACCATATTTGCCAATTTGATCCAGCAGGGGCTTAGTCCTATGAATTTTTTTTAAAATTATTTTATAGAGATTTTTATGAAAATTTTATTTTTTGTGAAGGTCATTTTGTAATTTTTATCAAAAATTAAAAAAAAAGTGGCTAGCTAGTCTGAAAAAACCAATTTGACCCATCTTGGTACTAAACCAATTAGGTTGAACTTAGTCAATGAGCTTTAAAAAAATAACTAATGTAAAACTAGACTAAGCATTAAGTTAGGCCAACATTCAATCCAACTTAGTCCAATCTATAAACATCATGGAGTTTAAAATAAAAAAATGTTGATAAAATCTTATATATCAAAACTTAATTACATCGAATTTTCCTTTTTAAAACTTAGTTAAATTATACATTTTATATATATATATATATATATATATATATATAAAAGAAGTTTGATATATAAATTTATACAATATATTATTTGCACTTAATAAATACTAAATTTATAATATATTATATTAATTTATAATATCAAATCTAATATAATATACCAAATAAGCCCGTCTACGCCTGTATGAAAAACTATATTAGTACAGTAATATAAGTCCAACTGTTGATGCTTTTAATCAGAGTCGATATACTTGGGACAAAACTAGCAGGTAACCGTTCAAAAGTAAGAGTCAGATATTAATCGTATGAATTGCGGGTGATCGTCCCCCAGTAAATCAGATTGCTGGGACTTTCAGAATGAAGAAGTCAAGCATCACAACAAAACTGCTGATGTACATGAACACGGGACAGAAAAGATATATGAAATGAACTGAATAATAAAAGTGAATCAATGTAGTCAGTATTGTATGTTAATATTACTTATTTTGACCCTCATTAACTATTGGAGATTGTTGAACACTTCTTTATGCACAACATTAATCGAAGTATCCGAACCCTTCCCTTCTTTGTCAATTATCAGGATTTTTTATTCACTCCTACTTCAAACCCTTGAAATTGTGATGTATAATTATCCTGACTGAAGAATACAAGATTAAGGAGATATAACCCAACATTAAATGGCGATTGAGCTTGACCCTTGTTGACAAACATTGCAATGGAAAGAACTATAGTCTCCGCCTTGTTTAACGGGCAATCGGCTATCAAAAGGAGTGATCACAAACCTAGAAATGAATACTTGTGCCCCTATAGATTACTGTGTTTCCCAAGTTTAAATTATATGGCTTTTTTCATTTATTTTAAAAACTTACACTCTCTTTTTGTAAAATCAAAAAATGTTCTGCCTTAATCTTTCCTATAATAAAAGTTGAGTTACAATCACATCTATTTTGATCAAAATATCTTTATATCTATTATTTATATAATATAATAAGTATTAAATATATATTTAACCAATATAAATATAGCAATTTTCTAGTTTAATTTATAGTTTTTAATACAAAATAAATGATATTAAAATAATTAAAAAAATATTTATTAATAAGTTATATATTTAATGAAATAAAACAACATCATTTAGTCAAATCTTAACTTTAAATAATTTTGTGAATATTTTTATAATTAAAAAATTATATAATTTAAATATCTCTTAAAAAATGAGTATAATTTACTTTATAATTAAATACGCCATTTCACTCTTCTTCCATGCCACCTCTCATAAGTCATTATCCTAACCTGCTAAACATATAATAAACATAAATAATCATTTTTTTGGAAACATTTTGTTTGAATAATTCATTACAAAAACATAAAAAAGTTAATCAATGTGCAAACAAATTTATTCGATTATTGCTTTATTGTTATAAGAAAAATTAGGATGCAAAAGCAATTTTCTACTGTTGAAACTTAGAAATGATATCAAAACAAGGAGTTACTTGAATGTTTAGGCTAAATGGTTAACCACTTAAATAGTAACATTCAAAATTTATCTAATAAAATTTATCCCAAAAAATGTATCTTGGAAAAAAAGGAAAATTAAGGAACTTACTAAGTATGGCACAATTATGTGGTAATCATCCATTTTGTGGTATATACGATTACGGAAATAGACTTAGCTTAGTAAGAGCAAAAGTCATGAAAATAAAATATAATATAATAAAATATAATAATAATAATAATAATAATAATAATAATAATAATAATAATAATAATAATAATAATAATAATAATAATAATAATAATAAGAAGAAGAAGAAGAAGAAGAAGAAAAAAGAGGCACAGGCATTGTACAAAAGCCCAAATGAAATTCAAACTTGTAATTTAAAATTAAAATTGTATTTTCTTTTAACCGGATTTGATTAAGGAAAACGATCTATTTAGCAACAAGTTCGTGTTCATTTATTTATTTTTAATTAAAAAGATGTTTAGTATAGTCATATTTTAAATTCTTTTATCTTTTGAATATTATTTTATAAAATATTATGATCTAAAATAAGATAAACTATAATTTGATACCATGTAGTTTACTTTGATTCTCTTTGGATATCCTATAGTTTAAAAGTTTACAATTGAATAACCTGTGATTTAAATTATTAGTGTATTAGTATATTGTAATATTAGTATGTTAATTCTTTGATGAAAAATAGTATATGCAAGGCACATGACCTAAAATTTCTTCTAATTTATGCAAACTTCATCTCAATATATCCTAATTTGGCCAAGTTTGATATTTAAAAAATTTAATTCCTAAATTCTTTGAAATAAATTGGAGATTTTAAAGGGAAATTGGACATATGGATAAAATTACAAAATTTAGAAAAGATATTGTGTTATGTGTATCAAATTCAAAATTTCAATTAGTTAATGGAAGAATTTTAATATTTATTGCTACAAGAGAAATTAAAATTTTAAAACAAAATTGGAAATATAATTAAGGATTCTGTTTTATAGGCAAAATTTCAAAATTATTGTATTGTGCGTGTTAAATTTAAAATTTCAGTTGACGAAATGAGAATTTTAGTTCAAAGTATAAGAATTCAAGGATTCTTTAAAAAATTTGGGAATTTAAGTTAAAACTAGTAATGAAATTAGAGATTTCATTCAGAAGCAAAACTTTGTATTCTAATTAACCAATAAAATTTTTTTGATCTTATATACATAAGGAAAGTAAATGAAGATCTAAGATAATAATTTCTTTTAAGTTAATTATATTCAAAACCTTGATAAACTAACATGGAGATGAGATCTTGGCGAACTTATTAATAATAACTTATTATAAATTTAATGAAATGACTCTTTTCTAAGATGCTTAATCATGCGATGATTGGCGTTCTCCAATGTTCATATGTCATTCGATTACACAATTTCTCTTTAACTTAATCAAATGCTAGTAATTGGCCAAAAAGGGAAAAAAAGGTCAAATTCTGGTAAATTTCTAACGTATTGAAAGTGTCAAAGTATGAGTCTATAGGATACTATTGCTTATACATCACAGCTTTAGCTAAAAAATTGGACGAAAAGTTATGCCCGAAAAAGAAACACAAGTCCAGGTTCTGAACGTATTATTATATATGTTTAGAAAAATGCACAAGCAATTCATGAAAATTTGATAATAATTACTCCTAGCTTATTATAATAATTAATCTTTGGCTGTGTGCTTCTGCTTACTACTTTTAACAAAATTAAAATTCAGAAAATTGTGTTCACTATGTTAGCCTCCTTGACTATGCAGAAACTAAGTGATACATACCTTGCTGTAAGCCAACAAAATATGCGCTAATGTTCTTACGAATGACCGTCCAGACCTCCCTCTTGGGTTTCATTATTGGTTTTCTATACTGCCCTTCCTGAGTCTCTATTTGCCATTTGACTCTATGGGGATCCTCTTGCAACGGTTTCTAGATCCACTGCTAAAAGCTCTATTGTCAGTCGTGTTACAATAATTGTTTTAAACTCTGAGAACAACCATCTGGTACAACTGCTACAAAAAATCCCTTTAGTGATAATTTTATGTATCATTAATGCAACCATAACTTTTTTTTTAATTTTGGCTTTTTTAATATTTGAACCTTATTATAAACATATGTAAAAATAACTAATACACAATAATTATGAGAATTATAAGTTTTAAATTATAATTAGATATAAAATTAAAAACTAGATTTAGCATATATGTAATAATATTGTCACAGAAATAGAAGTCCTACAATTCAATAAATAAGTTATACAATAACAATATCGTTTAATAAATGATCTTACAAGTAATAAATTTATTAATAAATTTTTTTTTGAAATATTTTCATACACTTGCTTGATATCCACTCCTTTGATCAAGTATCTAAATTTAAAATATAAAATATTATTAAAAATATATATAAATTAAATTACAATTATTTAATAAATTCATTATAAATATTTTTGTTAGAGCTTAGAAGGAAGCAAACTCAAAAGGAAAGTGACATTGATAATTTTGGAGAATGAAAGTTATTATTACATCAAATTTTCTTGCCTAACTCAGCTATCGTTATTTTTGAAAAATATACTCTTCTTTCACCATTATTGGGTTTGTCCCTTGACATTATTGGACACTCAAAGTCTTCTTACTTGAGCTTTAACTTTTATATCTTTCCCAAATATAACATCAATATTGTCAACCTTTCTTAAGATTTCCAAGCCATTTATTGCCTTCATTGGTTTTCTTTTCTCTTCCCTACCATCAAATAGACCCTGAACTAATGCAAATTTATGCCTTTGGTTCTGAAAGCGTCATTGACCTATAATACACCACTTTTGACCCTAAGGAAGCCGAAAAGAAATTGAGTCAAAATTGCAAGATGGACACGTTAACTCAATATGCTATTCCATCTAGATAAGGTTTCAAAGCCTAGAAAATCAAAGTCCACAACAAAGTTGCATGTACGTTAAACATTTGTTTGTTGTAAGAATTAAAAGTTTTAACCTCAATATCCCACAACTCTTTCAACTCTTTTATTAATGGTTGCAGATAAATATCTATATCATTTCCCAGTGCTTACTTCCCAAGAATAATCATTAAATGAAAGAACGAATTCTATTTCATACATATCAAGAGAGGGAGGTTGTAAGGCATAAGTATCACTAGCTAAATGTTATAGCCAATGCTCGAGGTACTAAATGGATTGCCATCTGTAAAATAGTTCAAGGGATACATTCCAAGGATCTGAAACGAAATGAGGATTCATTAAATCAAATTTCTTTCATGACTAAAAGTCCTTTAGGTACTTCATCAAGTGATCAAAACTCATTTTCACTGCATGCTATCTCAGATGTTGAACTATCTTAGAAGACATAAACAACTTTTCCAACCATGGCTTTAGTGGAAGGTATTGTAAAACTTTCGCAAGCAACTTCAATTTCTTTTCATCACCATTAGACACACCCTAACCCTTTGGTTTCCATTTGGATATATTACATTTTTTACAAGTATCTTTATCTGCATCATCCTCCTAATATAGCATGGAATAATTTGAGTATGCATGAATTTTAGTGTATGAAACTCAAGTTTGTTGATAATTTTCTTGGTCTCATAAAAAAATATGGAATTTGTGCATGTTCAAAGGCATCTATCAACAACTTTAGTATCATATACATTGCCTTGTCACATATTATACATAAGCATTTAATGTTATACAATTTCACTGAAAGATAATTTTGAATAGTTATCACACTTTTCATACAAATTCCGCTGGCTATCTTTAATTAACTAAAAAAAATCTAGAATCTCAACAACCATTTGATCTAATGATTGAGACATTACTTTAACTTCGTCCATACTCTCATCATTAAGGTAGTGCTCAAATGCACCATTGACCTTGTCTTATATAAGGTTAGCAATAATAATCCTATCTTGATTCATATGTGGCCTTGAAGGAAATTCAACTATAGTATTTAATGTGCTTGTCTCTCCATATCTAAGCCAAATAGTATATCTTCTTGAAAATGGTTTAACAATTAGATAATCATACACTACATCTTTAATTTGCCATTTGCTAAACTTGCATTTAGCACATGGACAAATTATCTACCTTCAACACTTTTATTAATAAATACAAAGTCTAAAAATTTATTCAATCTTTCCACATATTCAGGGGTGCTTCTAGATCTCTTAATCCAAGATTTATCCATTATTCCAATAGTACTCTATTGTAAATAACATTCTAAGCAAAGAATATTTCATAGCATTATTTTATAACAACAATGGATTTGTTTTATATACATATAAAAATAGCCAAATAATCAAATAACATACATAAGATTTGAAAAATAGAATTGGGATTAAGTAAACATAAAAAATTAAGATAGAAGATTAAATAAAGTAGGAAAAGAGGGGAAGGGAATTGAGAGATAAAGTCCAAATATATATACATAATTAACAGTTTCCTAATCTAAAACCCAACTAATTAGTTTAATTTTTTTAATTTGTCAAATTAATTTTATAGCTATTACAATTTGCAATAGTTAAGATTTAAAAAAGGTTTTAGATCCACAATAAGTCTAATTGAAAGACTAAATAAATTATAGAGATTAAAAGATATTTATCAAATTTAAATTAAAAATATCAAAGAATGGAGAAAATAAGTAAAAATGGAGCTCTAAGCAAAGAATGTTTCGTATATGCATAAAAATTACCAAGAATCAAACATAAAAAATAACTTATTTCAATTCCCAAAAAAAATTGAGATAAGAAAAACTCATAAATCAACACCAAAGCTTAAATAATCTAATATTTTAGCATAAATCAACTAATTTCAGCCAACAAGAAGTCAATATATCTTTAAAAAGTGAAGAAATCTTGAAACAATTACCCAAATTAGTTGAAAATGGAAAACAAAAAATTTAGATGATGGAGCTAAAATGGTGTGGCCGATAAAGGCAGACGGCAGATGGTAGAGAGTGGCGCGATTGCGATGGCATGACGCTGCAACGAATGATGTTAGTCTTTACAGTGCCAGAGGTTCTTCTTGGCAACAACTTGGGTTTCAAAAATTTATCTAAGATTTGAAATCTATTGCCCTGGGTAGGTTCAATTAATGAGTTTATAAACTATTGCAAAATTATAGCAGTTGCAACCATTGCTAATTAAGGGCCTGTTTGATTGTGTTCTGCGTTTTTTTGTTTTTAAAATAGTTCTGTAAAAGTATTTTGCAGAATAAGTTTTGGGAACAAAAAAATAAAAAAAAAATATGTTTAAATAATTGTTTTAGAAAATAAGTAAAAAACTAAAAAAACCAAAAAATCTGTTTGAAAAAATTGATGTGAAAACAAGTTTTGAGAATAAAAAAACAAAAAATTTGTTTGATTAACTTGTTTTTTTTTGTAATTAATACTAAAATAATTTTTTATAATAATTGATTATCCATATAAATTAATACATTAATAATGATAAAATTTGTATAAAATAAAAAGAGAATAATATAATAAAAATTCAGTGTCACATTGTTTTGATCAAAATAATAAAACCAAGACTTATACAAATAGAATAAGAATATATTTAATTAGTAGGATTGTTATATTGTAGCCACATCCAAACTGAAATATGATCACGAATTGATGCCATCTCCACTGCACTTTCATCTAATTGTCTTGACAAGTTATCCACATTATAACTTGTACTTCCCACATTTGTATTTCCAATTAATTCATCTACTTGTTCAGAATTCATATTCTCCCATTCATTAAATAGCATATCACGTTCACTGCTCTTACATATATAATTATGAATTGCACAACATGCTACCATGATAAGACGTTGTCTTAAAGGCTTGTACTGTGGCATTAATTTTAGAATTGGAAATCGAGTCTTCAATACTCCAAAACAACGCTCAATGGTCATTCTTAAAGATGAATGTCTAAAATTGAAAAGCTCTTTAGCACTCGTTGGTCGACGACCTCTTCCTTGATATTCTTGTGCATGATATCTTTCACCTCTGTATGGTGGAAGAAAACCTCCAGTGCAAGGATATCCAGAATCCACAAGATAAAATGATCCTATAAAATAATAACCAAAAAAATGATTTATTATATTCATTCAAAAATTCATCTAAGTTAGATAAACAAGAAGACCAATGACATGTTAAACATTTTACTTCGAATAATACCTCTAGCTGGCCATGGAAAGTTTGCTTCAGAATTGGTTATTGCATTTAATAAAACCTTAGCATCATGTGCACTAACTTCCTAACCTGAATAAACGTAAGTAAACATCATATTAAAATCACATATGCACATAACATTTTGTGTGACAACTGCTTTCTGTCCTCTGCATGTGCTTGCTTTTCAGCCGGCGACCAAGCGCTTATATGCGCACCATCAATTGCACCAACACAATCTTGATTCAATGATAATATAATTAATAACATTTATGATAATATAAATAATATCATGGAAAAATCAATAACAAAAACTTACCTTGAATCAGGGAAAATATTTTGGGTCATCTTTAATATAGTTAGGTAATTCTGTAGTCTCTTGTTTTATGAGTTCTTTCCCCAATCGACATACTGCTTGTAACACTTCCTTAAAATAATAATAAACAGTTTACGTGGAATGTTGGAATCGATTTGCAACTACTCTTTATCTAAGATTATGTCCTATAATGTATAAAAACATTGCAACTTTCTCTTCTAATAACAAATCTCTTGAATCCTGTATATAATTGGAACTCCTTAACTCATTACAGAAATTGATGAAACATGACTTTTCCATTCGTAACAATTCAGAACATTCAATTCCCGATCCTTACAGGAGTTCATTAATAAATTCTTAACCTGTAAGTGCAGATGTACGAACTAGAACCTTATTAAGGAACTTACTTTCATACTCACATATCATAGTAATTAATAGTAACTCTGCTAATTCACTCTCATCTTCACTTGAATTGGATGAAGATATAGATCCGTGAACAGTGTTAGTTTCACAATCAGAAAAGTCATCTCCTACGTCCATTGCACACAAAGTCTGTTGAAGTAAACACCAAAACACAATCAAACAGGCCTTTAATCACCATTCAACATGCAATACATAAACAACGAATACAAATTACATAATAACATTTATAACTAATCAAACAGGTCATATTAAACTTTTGCTTTCAACATCCGATACATAACTAATTGTAAAATTAAAAATTTCAACAACCAAACATTTAAAAAAAATATTTAGTCAACACATAATATAGAAACTACTAACAAACACAAGTCATATCAATCTATTCAATCATGTTTTTTTCTTATCTAGAGGTACTGCCATAAATAACTCCCTCCAATTGTCATCAGTAAACTTATCCATTGTCTTGACATAAATATCATCAGATACACCCTCAATCTCATCAAGAACAGATATACATCTAGCAATGGAATAATCAGATGATGTGGCTCCTGTGCTACTAGCTTCCATACTCTTCGCCCTCAACCTCTTAGCTTTAGCAAGTTGAACTTCTGCCCTTGCCTTAGAAACCTCAGTCAATACCTTAATGGCCTCTCCCAATTGATTAGACTTTCCTTCTTTTTTTTCTCTTTCTATCATGGAGTTCAACAACACGCTTTCCACTACGTGTAACCTGCTCAATTGTTTCTAGAACAACATCATCATCATCATCATCCCTATGAACACCCACATGAACTCCTCCATTAATATACTCATTTTCAAGTTCATTCTCATCTTGAGAGTTTAGTGGATCTTGTGTAGATGAATGATGAAGAATTCCTGTAGCGGTGCTTTTGTTAAAAATGATGCCTAACAAATTATAATGTTCCAATCCTTGCTTTTTGTATTGAGCGGCCTCAAGATGTACCTACAAAAAAAAATACACAATGAATAATCTAATATACACCAATTATCTAGAAAATTAATTTAAAATGATTCATACCAGAATATAATTCCTCCAAACCTCCTCCTCTGCAATAATTGTGTTACTTTCAGCATCCCAGCCAAATCCAATGTGTTGTATCAATAGAGAAAATTCTCTATGTTTTGCTCCTAACCTATTGAACTTTTGCTTGATTTGTTTCAAATTAAAGGACTGTCTACTCTTAGCATTCAATTTTTCTAACGTACACTTCCAAACTTTTGGGCTAAACACACAATTGCTCATGTTTCCCTTGATAACTTCTTCAGCCATAATACCTATGTAGCATTTAATAATATGCTTTGGCCAAATTGAATTTTCCAAAGCTTCTATTGTCCCACTAGTTGCCATCTATAATATAATGCATAAGAACACATTGGAGAATAAAAGTAAAGAAAAGAGCATAAATAATTGATTATATGCAAGATTTATTTTAACACAACATAAGAAAATAACTCAAATCTTGTTCACCAAACAAACAATCATATTTAAACATCAAACAAAAATATATAATTGAGATAAGATTGAAATTATTTAAACATATTACAAGTAAACTATTGATAATAGTTTTTGCTCAAATATATTAACATAGGACTGAAATAATATATTTTGGACTGGTTTTCATTAGTCATTGCATCTATAATTCTAGTATATTTAATTAATAAGCTTGTAGATTTAATTCTGATAGAACTCATTAATCTCAAACTACTCTATCTACCAATAACAAACCCATCTTTCCAAATAAAAAAAATAAAAAGATAATTACAATATAATGACAAGTAATTAATAATAACAATAGCAATGCACTATTTATCATATATCCTCATTCCTTCTAATTCATTCATTTTCCATTACATTACACCATATGATATATATATATATATATATATATATATATATATATATATATATATATATATATATATATATGTATATATTAATCTTCTTTCTTCCTTCCATTCAATTACAATATAATAGCCCACTACATCGATTGATATCATTATTCTAAGCAACATCATTGACCGCCCTCTACTATTCTTATGTATTCAAGTTTTGCATCATAACCTCTCCCTCATATTTTAATTATATCTCCTAGATTCATCCTCACCACCAAATCTTTTGATTCCTTTATGCTTTTAACAAACACATGACTCCTTTCTCTCTCAATCTCTCTCTCTCTCTCTCTTTTTGTATGTAAAATCCTTGTCCATATTGTATCTGTGATTTAATTTAATTAACGAGAAGAATACTGATGATTAAAAAACAACGAGAATGGCTTTCAAAATTAAAAACCAGAATTAAATCTATCCAAAAATCAAATAAATTTTTATTTACACCTTAAAATCAACCTCACTAAGTTAACAAAAAATGGCTAAGCTCAGAATTCTACAACAGGAAACAAAAATATGCTTATTACACATTATGATAACATATACCCACATACACGGCTGAAGTTGTCTACTAAGCTTTACATAGTTGAAACAAACTAGCTTTTAACAAACACTACAGGAGCTCGCAACCAGCATAAATGACAAACACGAAATTATTCTTCGAATCACAGCAGCACCCAGCCAATTTAATTCCACGAAAATCATTTAGATAGTGAATGAACCATGTTTGTTTCAATTGAGCTAAACCAACAATGGAAGGAAGAGAGTGGAATGAAAAATGGAAGATCAAAGCTGAGATAAACCTGGTGTGTGAAACTGAAGCTAGAAGAAAAAGCTTGATGCAGAACAATGCAGAACAGAGCGTGAGCAACAGCACAGCGAGCAAGGACGAACTCGAAGGCTCAACAACGATGATGAACTGACAAGGAATGGAAGGCAGTAGCCACGAACTGGTAGGAAGAACTAGTGACTGGATGCTGGATAACTTCCACAGACGCGGCAGCGATGGACTGGTGACCAAGAGCAGAGAAGCTCTTCTTTGATTCTGATTTCCATTGCTGAACGAGCTGTGCGATTTTAGGGTTGTTTCAGACTCAAAAGTCAAGCATTTTGTGTGCATCACACGTTTCATGTAGGTGCATTATCTTGCATAAGACTTAGATAGATGAAGTAAAATCTTTAAATTCAGGAAAATTCACCAAAAAAAGGCACTCTTTTCAAGCCCTGCATAGGCCAGGCACTCTGTTCAAGCCCTACATACGCTAGGTATCCTTCAAACCCTACATACGCTAGGCACTCGTTTCAAGCCCTACATACGCTAGGCACTCCTTTCAAGCCTGCATACGTCAGGCACCTTTAAGCCCTATATACGCTAGGCACCCTTCAAACCCTACATACGCTAGGTACCTTCAAGCCCTACATACGCTAGGCACTCTTTTCAAGCCCTGCATATGCCAGGCACCCTCAAAGTCCTGCATACGCCAAGTACCTCCAAGCCCTGCACAGAACAGGCACCTTTAAGCCCTGCACAGAACATGCACCTTTAAACCCTGCACAGGACAGGCACCCAAGCCCTGCACAAAACAGGCACTTCCAAGCCCTGCACAGAACAGGCACATCCAAGCCCTGTAGTAGAACAAGCCTCCTTTTCAGAATTACATTACTTCCTTTCTCTTTAATCAGTTTAAGTACCTATAGGTAAGTTAATTCTTCTTGATTTATTAGCTCCCCAAACAAAATACATGTTTCCATCTTTACTTATTCTTAAACTAAGGAAATCAAAAAATTGCATTTTTGCTCTCCTTGCTTAAAGAATAAGTAAAAAGGGGCAACCTGCAAACATCGTATTTTGTTTGAGTCACTTTTTCCTCTTGTTCTATTGTCAAAAGACAATTAAATCATCATAAACAAAATACGTGTTCTTATCTTTACTTGTTCCTTATACAAAAATATTAAAAATTATATTTTCAATCTCATTGCCTAAGAAACAAGTAAAGAGGGGCAACTGTGAATACCGTATTTTGTCTAATTAACTTAAAAATAATAATAATAGCAAAATAAAAAAAAGAATGTGACAAAATTGAAAAATGAGAAAAAGTTACTCAAAAGATATTAGAAAAAATGAAGGAGCCAAAAAAAATAGAAAACAAAAAAGAAAAAGAGTAAGACTAACAAAAAAAAAAGTTACCAACTATAGCCCAATTTGTTCAGGCCCATCAACACCACCCTTTTCTCGAGCCCATTAATCTCAATGAAAAAAGCACAAGCAAACCAAAATACCTTCATCCTAATACAATTCAAAAGGAAAAAAAATCAAAGCTAAATTAAAATTAAAACAAAAACAAAAACAAAGAAAATATAAAGAGTAAAATGACTCTAAAAAATAAAAGGATAAAAAAAAGAAAAAAACTTAAGTCCCAAAATAAATAAATATATATAAAAACAAAAAAAATAAAACAAAAAAAATAAAAAAAATTAAAACCCAATTGTTTTCCCATCCAAACTTTAGCCCAATTATCTTAAACCCATTAACTTGATGTAAAAAAAAAAGATTAGAGAGGCCAAAACGCACGAACCCTAGTGTTTCAACCCAGTTCCCATGTCATCCTCTTGTCTTTGTCGTTAGCAAAGATCAAGACAAAAAAAACACAGATACCAAACGGGGCAGAGGGCAGAAAGCAAGACAAAAACACAGCACAATAGTAAAGGGAAAAGGGGATAAAGTGATGCATAAGGGAAGAAGGGTTTTTCGGGGACGGAGAAGGGACGCGAGGTTCGAGGGACTGGGAGCGAAAAAAAGGGATCCAAAATAAGAGGAAAATCGAGGGAGTTTGGAAAGACATGGGGAGGAAGCAGGAGACTGAAAAGGGAAACGAAAGAGGGGAAGCCTTCGGATGGAGGGCTTCTGATTCGGGTCCAGGGAGAGCAATTTGAGGGATCTTTTCTGAATTGGTTTCGGGGTTAGAGAAACCAGTGATTCAGCAAGAAGAGGAAGGAGAATGAGAGAAAGAATAGAGACTGGAAAGGAAGATTTGACGGGAAAGGGGAGCCTCTCTTATTTTCATAGAGGAGAAACAAAGAGAGGGCAACTGGAGAGGAGAAACAGAGAGAGGGCGACTGGGTTGGAATTCGAGAGCACAAAGGAGAGAAAAGAGATTGAGACGGGGGAGTCGTGAGGATGGAAAATCGAGAGCGGAGAGGATTTAGTGAATCAAAGGAGAGACCAACAAAAATTAGAAGCAGAGAGCGAGAGAGGTGGAAATTCGGACAAAGAGAGAAGAGAGGCAGAGGGGACGAAGACTGGAAAGCAGAGGTAGAGAGGATTCGAAGTAGGGGCTTGGTTTCAAACGAAGGACAAAGACCGAAGGAGCGACGAAACAAATTCAACAAGGAGGAAGCCATCCGATGGATGTGATCTTATTAGCATAAGAGGTACGCTCCCCTTATCTTCTATCATATGAACCAATAGCTGGATTGTATATTGGAAATCCCAATTTCTCGTGGGTATGCATGTTTAGAATACTAGGAATTGAGTCTTGTTGCTTTAAATGAATTTTTGGATGACTTCTATTTTGAATGTTGAGAGCTGTTTAGGACTAGAAATAGGTCCGGCGAGTTGGTTAAGACTTTTATTACTCTCGAAATGATCTTCTGGTAAGAAGTTAATCTTGGATGGAAAAATTGTAGTAGAATTCTATGCATTGTTTTTATATGTCCAGGTTTAATGCTTGGACATGAATATGAGGCTTCACCTTGTATGGTTCGTCGTTTATAATGAATAGCTGGAGCTTGTTGTTTGTGTCTAGATTAGTGTTATGAGTCCGTCATGAATAAATATGATCGGCCTGGTTAGTAGCTTCTATTGACGTCCTATCATGTTACTCCGAACTGTTGGTCATGCTGCTTAGGGTTTTGTTTCTTATTTGGTATTTTAGACGCTTGTATGATTAGGATGCTAGCTGTATGCTGATAAGAACCTTTTTTTAGGACCCTTTACCTTACTTGGTGAATAACTCAAACTTGTGTAGGGTTTAAAGGTTCCATCATTATCCATTTTCTGACCTTTCTTGTAAATGGGAATATTCATTTTAATCCCCGTATCGAGACTGTCATAATACTGAACCTATAGTTTTTTTTTTGTCACATGTCTTATTGAATCTAATTAGTAAACGCATTTGAATGTTCTGTTCTTGAATTGTATTTGAATGTGATCAAGCTCAAGACAAATCCTATGCTGCGTTTGAGTCACTTCTTGATTTAATCTAAGACCCCTCTGAATGTGTGTTGTCATGTTAATTGGTTCTATATCTCCATACCTATTCTCCTGCGCTACTTCTCTGATTATATGTCTGTGTAATGTATCTGAGTAAATGTTTTCATGGGAATTGCATCTTGAATTGTGTAAGTGTAGGTTGGTAATTTCTATAAATGCAATTGTTGGGTTATGTTACTATGATATTGAGCAGTAATGAATTTCAGTTGGAAAGAGTGTCTTTGGAACCCCCACAGTGTCTGATGTATTGAGGTCTGAATGATGGAATCACTTGTGTCTTGCACGAACATGTAGACGCATAGAAATATAGATTTAAGTCTTCATTTTTAGAGATTGTGTATCTATTGGATTGTCAAAGAATTAATCTGATCATGATTGTTTAGAACTTGACACAATTTCCTTTCTTGGTTTGTTGACATTATGGGGAGTACCCTGTGGTAGTGCAAATCACCTGGAGATGTTTGGATAGGAGGACAAAACAGCATGACAGTATATCTAAATACTAAAGATGTGGGGGGGAAGCATGAAGAAGATGAAGGATGAAGGCACATTCATGAAGAGAAAAGTGGTTTTGTGTTTCACTCTATAGATGTCTTATTTTTATTTTATCTTTTTTTTCTCATACTTGAAATGTATTGAAACATGATATTTAATTGGTTGGACAGAAGCACACAACACAAATATCTGGATGTCCATATTACTATTTTATTACTTTAGTTATTTTTAGTTTTATTTTGTTTTATGTTTAAGATTGTCGCGTGGGATTTCTTGTCCCTTCAGACGTATATAAACAATTTAAGGATATGTGTGGCAATAAGCTTCCTTAATCTTTATTGAGTTTTACGGTTATATTTTAATAAATTTTGAATTTCAATAACCTACAACAAAAATGTTTTGATTACAAGCAAAAGGATATAACAAAATTGAGGGTTGAAAAAAAAGGAATTTTCTTAAAGAAAAAAAAAAGAAGAACAAAATGATATTAAAAAATAAAGGGATTCTCTTTTCAAATAAAAGGAGAGAGGCTTTGGAATAAGGAAACGAGAAATTTAAAAAAAAAATTAATAAGCAAAAGATATCAAAAGGTTTTTCTCCTTCCAGCTCATAATCTTATTTCAAATGTCAAAGCCCTACCAAAAAAAAAAAAGAATAAAAAGAAAATACATTTTAAAGGTCAAAGAAAAAATAAGAAGAAAAGAAATCAGATATTTAAAAATTAGATTTTTAGCAAATTTAAACCAATGTTAACCTTGTTTTATTTGCCAAAGATAAAAATTATTTTTATTATCTTTCTCTTTTCACTACAAAAAACAAAAAAATAAAAAATAAAAACAAAAACAAAATGTGACAAAAACAAAACAAACAGACAAAAAAACCAATAAGTCAATAAATTAAATAAAAAAATGAAAATCCTTCTTAATTTCATTAAAATAAATAAATGAATAAAACAAAAAAAAAACAAAGCAAAGAAAAAAAAAATGAAACAAAACAAGAAAGACATAGAAAGAGAAAATGAGAAAAAAAGGATGATAAAAAGAAAAGAGGAAAGAGATTGAAAATAAAAAAAGAAAGTAAAATTATATTTATTTTTAGCAAATCAAAACACATCAATCAATTTTAAAATTGTTTTATTTGTTAAAGAAAAAAGTAACTTTATTTTCTTTGTCTTTTCAAAAAAAAACAAAGAATAAAAAGTAAAAGTAAAAAAATTAAAAAGAAAAAACAAAACAAAATCAATAAAAAAATCAAAAATCACAAAAAAATAAAAAAAATTTAAATCAAACAAAAGTCAAACAAAAACAACAAAAAACAAAACATCAACCAAAAGACAACTTGTAGTCAAATTACGTAGACTTTGATTCCTCTGAAAAGGTACGTAGGCCCTAGGCTTTCATCTTAGGTCAAGTCCGCCCCCTTGTAAATAACAATTTTCTTTTGATTTTATTTCTTTAATTTCTTTTAGCTTATCCTAAATTTTATTTCTTTAATTTTTGTTTACTCTCAATTTTATTTCACTGAATTTCTTTATGTATTATTTTGCATGTGATTTGTTAAGGAGAGTTAAAATATATTAAAGGCTATGGTAATTCTGCACAACTAACTTAGGGTAACTGTTCTTAGTAACGGGTGTTGTGGGGTGCCTAACACCTTCCCCACTTACAATCGACTCCCGAATCTATTTTCTGGTTTGTAAACTATTTTCTTATTTTTTAAACTAAAAAGGTTTTTTTTCCAAAAGTTTTACTTTTTCAAAAATTAAAATTTTGGTGGTAACTCTACTTATTATTAATTTTGATTTCGATTTGGCGCCACGCGATCACATTTTCGGGTGTGACAGTTTTATTTTGAATTTTTGAGTTATAAACGGACTAGCCAGTAAACTTATAGTTATTCTAACAATGCTATTGCCAAAGATTAGGGTAACTGTTTCTCAATTAAATTCTTGATGTACAAACAAAATATAGATTGAAAGAAAAGGAAAAATGATTTGAATATTTCAAATTTAGATGGCGTTAATAGTGTATAGTGTGAAAATCTGCCCTGCTTCAAATCAAAGATTGCCTACACATTAAATCTGAATACAACAAAAGAAAAGCATAAAGTTTTATCTATGCATGTTATTTACAGCTGGAGGTATCAACAACAGCTCCAATTTGGTTTCATTTTATCTCAAAAGCCAATTTTTTATTTTTTTTATTTTTTAACTTTCATTAAAGTGGAAGAAAACTCGAACATTTTATGAAGATTTGGGAGCTAACCTTGTTCTTCAATGGGAGCTAATTGTTGAGCAGAACTTTATAAGTTAAGAAGTTTTAAAATATTGAAATCCTGCAAATAACAAAGAGGCAAGAGGATTAGAATTGAGCTAAGTGAAACACAGAAATGTATATAGTAAAACCACCCAAAGGAAGATGCCTACTTCAACAGTTTCATTAGACTTAGCATGCAAAATAATTAGGGTACCGGCAAAGGCATAGTGCAGATATGTTATCTTAATGATAAAAGGTTTATACATATATATATATATATATATATATGAGGTTTCAGTGTGTGAAATGAGAACCCAGAAGAAGATGGATTTGTATACAGTATTATATATGGGATAGTTGGTCATAATTAAAACATGGAAGAGAAAGGCAATGTTATTAGGGTCCACATTTGTTTAGAACACAGCTAATCAACAACTATGCAGAATTGTAGTTATTATGGGCAAAGAGTGACTAGGGGACCTCTTATCTCTCTCACTTGGATCGGTATCAACAAAAGGAAGCATTAAATTAAAGTGAAAGCTAGACTTGTTTTGCTCTATACTATATAGTCAATGAAAAATGAAAAAAAAAAAAAAAATATATATATATATATATATATATATAAACTAAAAGAAGAAAAATCAATTTGCTTCTCCAGGCACAGTGCTCTGGCGTGTGATGTGCCAATATATATGTTCTATATATGAAGTATGAACCGCGCGATGTGTAGTGGCTATGACTATCTGGTTTTTAATCCATGATGAAAAAACCGGACCGTACCGGCTGGTTCGACCGGGAACCGATCCCTAGTCCGGTTTGGTCGAGGTTGAAAATCAGTCAAGCAAAAAATCGATCAAGAACCGGTGAAAACTGGTCAAAAATCGGTTTGAACCGGTCTGAAGCAATTTTTTTTTAATTTTTTGTTTTATAATAGAATAATTTATCTTAAATAAATTTGACAAATTAAAAATAGGAGGTAATAAAAAAGATGAGGGAGTTGAAATATGAAATTTTTTTTTAAAAAAGAAAGAGAATATAAGAAAAATAAAATGTGCATAATTAATTATTCTTTATACTTTCTTTCTATTATGTTCAATTTCCTTTCTCTCAAATATCAAGGTATTACCTAAAATTATTATTTATTATTTTATTTTTTAATAATAAGTAGAATCTTAATATAATTTAGAAATTCTAAAAATTTAATATTAGATATTCTTAACTTTTAATCATAGATAATTTTTATTTTAAATTAAACATTAATTTTTGTAATATCTTAAGAAATATTGAAATAGTAATCAAATATTTAAAATTTACTAATATTTATTTGTTATATTAAAATTTTAATACATAAAATTTTTTAAAATAATATATTTAATTATTACCAATTCGACCACGGTTCAACCACGGTTCGACCAATGAACCGTGAACCAGTACCTCTACCGGTTCAATGACCGGTCCGGTTTTAAAAACATTGTTTTTAATATAACTTCCTATTATCACCATAAAGACAAATCAGCTAGGAATGACACAAGGGAATCATGGTATAACCAAGAAAGGGGTTGACCATCAATAAAGGAAAGAGTGATTCACTTTATATCCTTTACAAAAGCGAGTATTACTTCCTACATCATGCAGAATATTATTAGGATAAATAGCATCGAAATTCTAAACTGTCAACCTAACTTCAGCAATGAAAAAGTGCTATTGTGATCTCCCCTGAAGAACTCAAACAATTTCCTCTGCTCTAGATTCGATGCCTTTCAGATATTCTGTCAGAAAGCGCTGCTGGTAAGAACCTCCCTCTTTTGTTTTTAAGCAACGGGGAGCAGAAGCAAAGAGAGCATGGACAAATCAAGGGTGTAGCATCAGCTATGTAGAAGAGAGAGAAAGAAAGAAAAATTTTCCATTTTAAATGGCCGAATAATTGATGTTCATAATCAGATTCTCAACGTCTTATATATAGATCTCCCATCCCCTTGGTGGCTCTACCAACTTGATGTCTATTTCATCACCAACTAGCTGTATTCAAAACCACTTCCTAAAAAGAGAAGAGAGAACAAAAAAAAGAGCCCTCAATTAACTAATAAATAAAACATTCGATCAAAACCCTTACAGACCAATCAAAGCTTTTCTTATTTAGCCAAACTAGAGCAAAGTAGTAGATGTAGGCCTCTCCAATGCACTGCAACTCTATATCAAGAAAATATTAATTTTACAAGACATGAAAATAAAAGTCATGGTTTGCAAAATGCAACAAAGCAACGAGTGAAATTGAAATCGGTATCCATCTTCGCCACCAAAGTGTGACCAATCATTTAAAAAATTATCAACCATCCAACATGAACCAATATTCGATCTCCTGTTTTTCCAATTAAATTATTTATTAATTTCCTGGTAATTTCTGCAACATACGACATCAAAAACCAGAAACAAAAAAATGCAAATTTGGGGATGCTTTGACATATCTCGAGGCGCAACTCAAGATGTGGCTTTTACTTGTAGCAATGAAAAGCTTACCGAAGGTAATCGAGTATGGAGATTTGATTGAGATGAGCTCGAAGTGCGGCAACCCTGCAGTTCTACCCAATGGCCACAGAGAGCGACACTCTGCGTATTTATGTGTTAACGGATATCAATACAAGGCAGAGAGACCAAAACAGAGAAGGCCATGAAAGGTTTGGTATACGAGAAAGGAGAACTCCTTGGGGTTTGGGAGTTATATTGAGGATTAACCTCCTAAGGAATCACTCTTGGTTGGAATGGAAGGCAACAGCAAGGAACTGGCAGGAAGAACCAGTGACTGGATGGTAGACGACTTCCACGGACGCGGCAGCGATGGACTGGAGACTAGGAGCAGAGAAGCTCTTCTTCAATTCTGAGTAGAGTTCTGAACGAGTTGTGCTTAGGGTTGTTTCAGTTTTATGCTATTTACAAAATTTGCCATTAATGAGTGTGTATTCTCTGCTTTTTCCCTTGTTTTTCAGTGTTGAGAATGATAAAACATATAAAAATTGTTTTCGTTTTTTGGCTCCCCGAATACATATCCTATTTTTTGTTTTTTTGAAACAAATTATTAAAAACAATTAATCAAACATGTTTTTTTAATTTTAAAAACAAAAAAATTGTTCTAAAAAATTAAATCAAACAGGCACTAAATCACGGCAATTTTGCAACAATTGTTTGGGAATTGTGCAATTTTGTAATGGTTGCATAATAGCCGCTACAATATAGCAATGATTGTTGATCAACTACTATAATTTTGTGGCAATTGTCAAGAAAACGTCATAAATTTTGTTTTCAGTAGTGGTTTTCACATCCGCTGCAATGCAACTATTGCGAAAACCGCTGCCACACAACTTTCACAAAATCTCTTTTTCTTTGATAGTAATAGCTAGTTTTCATTTTATCTTTAGGCCATACGCCCCTTTTTTTCACCCAAAAAAAACCTTATACATAGTTAATTGTGGATAATTTATATGTCAATTTTTTTTATTGCAATGAAGTGGTATTTATATTTATTTTTGTGCATTTCAATTAATTTATCTTTTTAATTTGGTTAAATATAAGCTATTTATGTCAAAATTAAAAAAAAATATTTATGAGTTGACTATAAAAATTTAGCATAATTAGAGTTTAAACTTATGACTTGTTATTATTATTATTTTTGAATAAATTATCTTCTGTGTTTTGAAATTTAAGTATTTTTTGAAAAAAAAATCATAACTCCATCAATATTTTGATATATATTATAGAAACTTTTCTTTTTATTTATTTTTGTCAAAAGTTAAGTTTTTGTAAACATAAAATTATAATTTAATTCTTAATATGACATTAAAAATAACTAAGTTGATATTACGTACCAACATGAAATTATAAATTTGCTTTTATAATAATAAAAATAACTAAGTAATTTTATTTTTAAAAGAAATATATATTTGATGAAAAATTAATTTTATTGATAAAAATAAATGATAAGAGAAGTAAATCTAATTTTTAAAATAAATAAATATCAAATATAATTTTATTAAATTTAAAAAAAGTGAGTGCGTGCAAGTTACTCTATTCACAAAAAGTTGACTTAAACATAAGCTATCATGTGGAGAAGGGACAGAAACACAAGTGGCATTTGTGGAAGGGCCATTGCAAAACTTTCCAACTGCCCTACATTACCAATTGATGAAACTTATGGGCGCTTTGTGTCCGTTGAAAGGGTCAAGCTGGTATCCCTTGGTCTTTTGAAAAGTCACGTGACGGTTTTCTAATTGGGGACGAAATACAATTGAAATAAATATAAATTAAAATTAAATTCTGTACAGTTGTATAATTAAATAAATAATGATATAAAATACTATAAATATATATATAGAATTTATTTTTCTTATACTTATTTTTATTTTATATTTTTTTCTGACTATATTATATACAATTGATTTATAACTGCAGAAAATTTAAACGTACATAAACAAAATTAGATATATTGCATTCATTAAGTCACGTAGGTGGAGAGAGAGATATTATGAAAATTTTGTTTATGGATTTCCTAAAGTTTTTTTACTGTAAATTGTTTTTATAAAATTAAAAAGAGACAAATGTAGGATGTGAGACAAAATATCAAAAGAAATAATGAGAATGTATGGAACTTTCACTTTATATCTATCTCTTTTTAATTTTATTAAACAAAATTAAATGATCCACGCTCGTAAAATTTCCTGTTCTCTTTCCAAATTGAGCTTTTTCCTTCTCTTATTGTGAATATTTCACTCATTTATTTAAATGTTTGAAATAAATTAATATTTTTTCATATCTGTATTCAGGTTTTTGTTCAGGTGGTCGGAATAGAATTTAATCATTTAAAATTAAACATATGTTAATTTATAACAAGTGTCATATAATTTATTAGCCTATTACCTTGTATATTTTATATACTTAAAAAATTATAAATATTTCTAAAATTTCAAAATGACCATACATTTTTTTTCTACTGTCATTTTACAATATCGTTTATGAGACAAAAAAAATTGAAATATCATAAAGCACTCGTAATACAATAGATTAAGTGCAGTTTTGGGCATTCTAATATTGTAAATTTTTTAATTTAAGTTTTGATTTATAATTGAGTTAATATTATCTTTTAATATTTAGAATTTATGCATTAACGTCATTTGTTTTAATCATATTATTGTGATGAAAAAAAACAATAAAATTTAGCTAAATTATATACATAAATGTGATTTTGGTCCTATAAATGAATTATGTAACTAGGTGAGATTGCTCTAAAGTTTACTTAAATGTAAGAAAAATTCAAGCGGTTAGAGCGTAATTTCAAGTAATTGTTTATTATTTTAGAGCTGTAAAAATGGGATGAATTCATTGAGTTAGTTTGTTTAATTTGCTATTTTAATAGATTAGATTTAAATTTTATAAACCCTCATAATATAATAGGTAAAATCATTGGACGGGTGAGTAGTGGAATAAAAAGTTGCCGACTACCAGGAACCAACCAACACCCAGTTAACTGGCGTTTGTCGTTGTGCGTGTCGTATTATATTGGAATTGAATAAACGGCGGCCCGTTTCGTCCATTTTTCCCTTTTCTTATATTCGACACTGCCAAGTCGGCTTTTTGCCCTCTTGTGTTCACAAGTTGACTCAAACTCTCTTCAACTTATTTTAAATTTCTTTTCACTTTTCTTTGTTCTTTAATTATGATTAAGGGTTTTTGTTGGGTATTGACCAAAACTTGGTTCACACGAACCGGTGACTTAAAAAAAAAAGGTGTTAGAATTAGATAACAACGAAGGAGTTATGGCCATGAAAGGTGGGTCTATATGCAACTTGGTCTCAAGTTCCTATGCTTAGCCATGTGCCAATTTGTGACATTTTTGTGTTAATTATTGTATTTTTTATTCATTATTGTAGGTTATCTTCAAATTTTAATTGTCTAGATGATTATAATAAAAATGTAAAAATAATTTTTTTGTAATATTGCACGAGATATAGTTCGAGAAAAAAAATATTAAAAATTTCTTATATAAAAAGTTGTTTCCAATGTGGATTCCACATCCTCAATGTCTCTTTTCAATTACATTTTGTGTCTTTTCTTCTAAAATGTGGGAGATATACATACTAAGAATGCACTTTTTAATTATATATTTAAAACATTTAATTTTAAAAGTGTTCATCAAAAGAATCGAATCTAAATTATTAAACAGATATATTATCTTTTTTTACTAATTAAACTGATTCGGAGTAATTATTATTTTCAGTATTTTTTTAAATGTAACATCTAAGCATTGTGAAAGCATTCTCACTAGTTGCCAAGTTGAAGTCGAAGCATTTTTATGGTTCTTTATTATTTTTTTATAAAGTCAAATAGCAGAAAATTTTTTAATTTGTCATTATGATATTGGAAGGCCGAGATATTAAAGGTATTTCTAATGATAAAAGGGGATTATGATTCTGCACGAGTTGTAGAACTTGAAACATAAGTTTTCACACGAAAAGCATACTAATAAAATTAAAGGATTAAACTTAAAAGTAATTTTTTTTTATATTTTTGTTGATAGATTTTTTAATTAAAATATGATAAATTATGATTTTTTAAATAATATCATGACAAATGTATAGTTTAATTGGATAACTATACAATTATTTGTAAAAATATATACTTATTATGAAATTATTAAAGAATTATACACTTATTTAAAGAAAATCTAATAACAAAGATATAAGGAATTATATATAAAATTTTTCAAAAATTAAATTTCTGATTTTTACTAGTAATTTTTATTTTGTTGAAAAACACTTATTAATTACAACGCGTCTTCTGTTAAAGCTGAATAAATTATTTGTTGATTAATTAAAATACTAATTTAGTTAATAACATTTTATTTAATGCATGGAGTAGATATCACAAATGTATACGACATGAAAAGCAACTGATGCCAGAACTGCCGCTCATTAAGAAGATGCAAACGTGTCCAAATATGTAGAACTAAATTGATGTTATTAAAATTATCTTTTTTTGTTTATCATTGGGTTAACTAAATGCATTTCAAGATTTTTATTTTAATTGTTTCATAAAGTGAAAAAAATACAAATTAATATTTAATAGCGAAAGAACTCATAGTGAGAGCTTTCGTTTAAGAAAAATTTTTATTATAAAATTTTGTAACTCCAAAATAAAACATAGCTAATATAATAAATATGCAATATATATATATATATATATATATATATATATATATATATATATATATATATATATATATATATATATATATATATATATATATAAAACAAAGGTTTGAACCACAATATTTTGATTCAGGCAGGTTAGAATTAAAGTTATGTTGGTAGAGAAAATATATTTTTAAAGAAATGAAAAGAGTAATAAAAATGTGAATGGAATGAAATTTTGCGACCTAATGTCACATTTAATATAATATAGAAAGAAATAAAATTAATTTTTTATTTTGATATTTGATACAATAGAAATAATTCAAGGATAGAAATAAAAAGTGAATAAATAATTAAAATATTTTTGCTGTCAAAAAATAATTTTTATAAAATAAAATAAAATAAAATAATTACAATTGAGAATCTCAAATTCAAAATATTTATATTAAAAATTTTAAAATTTTAAAATAATTTAAAAAAAATTAAATAATGTAAAAAAATTACAGTTCAAAACTTTAAATTAAAATATTTGATATTTAAATCATTCTAAAATAATTTTAAATTTTAATATCTTTCAATGTAAATACTTTTAATTAAGGATTCTTAACCATAATTTTTTCTAATAAAAATAAAACTTAGCATAATTGTTAAAATTTTTGGGGCAAAAAACTCTATCTATCTTCAACAATAGGAATTACATTCTCAGTTCGATAGAAAGCACAGTAGCTACCACACGTGACACATGATTCACCAAACAAGATTTATATATTTTCACTGTCCCTTTCACTTCCCTTTCATGCGTTTTCATATGTACCAAACGCCTTGTTATAGAGTCGCCTTTTCCATCTCACTCAAGGGGCCCAGAGATACTATCAGTAGATACACGGTGCTGCCGGCTTAAACCTAAATCACAAGAAAGTGTGAAAAAGAAAAGAAAATTAAAAGACAAAAAAGTCACAAGAGCCACATTCCCATTATAAATCAATCCAAAGAAAAGTAATGCCAAAACTTGAATATGACATGCTTAAAAAAAGAAGTTAATACTATCATACCATGCATAAATTTTAAATTCTTAACAATTCAAATATTTTAAAAACAAGTTATTGAACACTTAAGGGAAAATAAAATTTAATTGCATGTATCGAACACTACTTGTAGTCTACATATGCATTGACTCGCTCTATTTTTCAACTTTACACTAAATGAACAAACGAGAAAAAGGAACACTTCAAAATAATTGGTGGGGTTGGGGTACCTATCTGTAGGCCATTTCTTAAGCTTGAAGTTTGGGGTTTATACTTTTATATATAAACCCCACTTGTGGAAATTTTTTCACACCTCTCTCACAAACAAACCCCAAATCAACTCTCTAGATTCAGATCTTTCATTACTATGGGAGGGTGTGTTTCTTGTAGATCGTCGTCCTCGTCGTTGCCATGTGCGTTTAACAATGTTCGTGTCGTTCACCTCAGCGGCTACGTAGAGGATTTTCTTCAACCAGTTTCAGTGAGGCAACTCACAGGCGATCCTCCGAAGCACTTCGTGTGTACGACGCTTCAGCTTCTTTCTTCTTCGAATTTGTCGAAGTCGTTGAAGGGAGACGCGCAGCTCCAGCCAGGGCAGGTCTACTTTAAGCTACCGTGCTCCGTTCTACAGACGGGTGTTTCTCCGGTCGACTTGGCTTCCCTCGCTAAGCGGCTCACAGCGATAGCCAAAACTACGAATGCGAACCCAGCCGAAGAGGATGATAAGCCGCGGCTCGGAGGTAGTACTCTGTCGAGCCACCTTAAGTTAGGGTTGAGCCCTAATGCTAGAGTTTTAGCGTCACCTTCTAGATTACATGGTGGAAGAAGAAGAAGAAGCCCTTATGGTTATGGAGCACAGCCATGGAAACCCATCTTGGATATCATCGAAGAGAGCTCGTTCAGTCAGAAAAGTGAGTGATCAGATCTACAAGACAATAATTTATTTGTTAGTTATATATATAAAACACTATATCACGATGATCTTTAAGGTTATTGAAAAGCACGCGTTTGTTTGAATGAATATTCTGGGGGGACATAAGTCTCTCTCTCTCTCTCTCTCTCTCTCTGTTAAATAGAAATACAGTTTATTTCTATGAAAGGTTTAATTAAAATTATGATACATCAATATTAAAATTAACGAAATACACTTGAAAAAGAAAAAGAAAAGAAAAGATGTAAACTCTCAGTATCATTACTTTATTCTGAAGGATGATTTTTGTGTTTTTTTCTAGAAATAAGAATGTTCTAATTTTTGGATGAATAATATTTTTTGGATAAAAAAAAAGAATATTTCTTACATTTTAAAGTTAACAAATTAAAATTGTAAATAATGAGAATAAAATAAATTTCTTATTTTGCATTTAGAATTTTAACATGAATAAGTAATTGGGCAGTTGGGCTAACTACTTTTTATTTTAAAAAATCACATATTGGAACAAGATCCATTATACATTTGCACAAAAGTAAAGTGTGAAAATGTAGCTTTTTTCAAGAAAAAAAAATACATGCTTTGTCTATTTATATTTGTGAATCTTATATATACATTATTGATTAGTTTTTGAAAATTTTTTATTCGTTACCTCTTATCCTTTTGACTATGTACATTTGTCCTTTTTTATTGATAAAAAATTAATGGACAACAATTAAAAACTTTTAGAGACTGAATTGTGTATTTATAAGATTTATAAATTAGACTTATGAGGCACATATCTTACAAAGACAATATATACATATATATATTTCTTTGAAATGAAGTTGGCGTGCGTGATGAGTTAATTTAAAAAAAAAAAAAGAGATTATTTTCTTCTTCACTTAGTCTTTCACACACGTAAGCAGCTTTGAATTTCTTATCATATAAAATTTTGAGTAAATTATTTTCCTTACCTTCAACAGATGTCTAAATTGCATAATTTTCTCCTTTATTTTAAAAAATTACACCTCTATTCAGAAATTAAGAAAATATGTTATATTTAACTTTTTCTGCAATAAAAAATAAGTAATAATTACACTTATTTCTACCAAAATATCTTTATATTTATTATTTATCTAATATAACAATTATTAAATATATATTTAACCAATGTAAAATAGTACTTTTTAAATTTATAATAAATTAAATATATGATTTTGAACATAAAGTAAGTGATAAAGAAATAATAATTTAATAAATATTTTGTTTAATAAGTTATACTTATAATAAAAAAAATTAATATCACTTTGTAGAATATTTTAGACATTTCTTAAGAAAGGGGATAATTTATCCAAAAATTTTAAAACATCTCAAACATGGACAGATCTACAAGTAAAACAAGGTGGCCTCTGTGTGTGCGTCTCTCTCTCTCTCTCTCTCCCTATATATATACAAAGTAAAGCTTGAGGCCAAGAAACAAAAAATCAACAAAATACTTGGATAAGAAAGAATGAAAAAAAATTATAATTATAGTTAACATGTTTATTATTTAGTTTTCTAATAAAAATATAATATATAAATTTTTTTTAAAGACTCAATTATATGATGCTGAATTATAAAAATTTTATACTTACCTTATAATTATTAAAAAATATGATAAAAATAAAATATTTTTTTAAATGTCCAATAAACCAACTAATCAAAACCTATGGCAAATCCGGTTTATCCAAAATTTAGTCAAAATGAAAATTCATTTTTTAAAAGGAAAATTGACAAATTTAATGACTGTATTCAACTCTGCAGTCAGCTATAGTTCCATGGTGGGACTAGAATTCAATGATATACAAAATTAAAACATAAAAATAATACATGGACAAAAAATTAAATATAGTATTATATGCATTAACTTTGCTCTGTTCTAATTGGATATATGAATCTACTCAATTTCTGTTGTGAAAAAAAGCATGGTACCAACCTTTGATGGTATATTTGGATCACCAAAGATTAAAAAATAAAAATAAAAAGGTTAAGTTTAATTTAAATACCTTTTTATTTAAGTCTACATCAAACATTTTTTTTTCTCTTTTATTCTTTTCAATCTAAAATACTCTTGTAGGCATGTCCAATCACCCTACATTAGGCATGCCCATTATATAGATATATGTGTGTGTAAGAGATAGAGAGTTAGTGGATATGCCTTGCCCCAGATTGGCCTTTCAAATCTAATTATATACCAAAGAACCTTTATTCCATAGCCGGCTTCCTTGCCCCCAAACCCCATAACATATGTTTGAGATCATTGGAATGGAGACAAATAGAGAGGAATAAAAACATATATATATATATAGAGAGAGAGAGAGAGAGAGAGAGAGAGAGATTATGAGATAAAATGATGGTTCTCTTTCTTTTTATTGACCTGGTATAAATGTAGTTTTGATTTCTTTAATTTTAAAAAAGTTTCAATTTGGTCTCTCTATTTTCAAAATGACATTTTTGGAATTTGAAATGATTAAGCATTTGGCTGTGTTTCAATTCCAAATCGTGTTCAAACACTGCAAGAATGTTATTGATTTCTGACTGCCTTCTGACTCATCTAATCGTTTTTTTGGATATTTATTTGTAGAGGTGTTCAAAGGTTCGGTTTGATTCACTTTTGAGCCAAAATCAAACCGAACCAACCTAATCAGTTTTCCATTTTGTTGGACCTTGTCGGTTTTAAATTCTAATATGTTTGGTTTGGTTTTTATTTGATTTGGTTCGGTTTGGTTCATGTTTTTTTTTGCCCAAAAGTAATTTTTTTTTAAAAATTTATTCTTTATAATATGTAAAATTTAACTTCTAATATCATACATCTCTTAAAATTTTGACCAATAATAACTTTGAAATAATTTATTATTTTTATCTCTTTTTTTTTTGCCTAAAAAAATTTCATACATTCATAAAAAAATTTTAAAAAGTGAGAAAAAAATAAGAGTAATATCTTATAATAAAATGGTATAAATAATTTGTATATTTCTTGAACCAGATAAAGAATATAGCTTTGATGCAAATTTAATTGACAAAAGATCCTATTAATCTGAAAAGAAACAAAATATTTAATTTTAATTAATTATAAATTTAATGATTCAGTTTGATTTGATTAACCGAATCAAATATAAAAAAAATCGACAATCGAACCGATTTAATAGGTTTTACAATTACAAAAATCAAACCAATTTTTAATCAATTTTATTCAATTTTTAACGATTTAATTTAGTTTAATTGATTTAGTTCGATTTTGTTCATCTTTATTTATTTACTTTTTGACTAATCTTCTGACACTCAAAAATAAAATGTAATAGGAAAAAATTGCAAAGAAACTTGAAAAAGCTGCACAGAGGCAGCTATGTTGGCCCATATTGGTCAATTGCAATTCAATTGGCTTATATGGGTTGACTGTTAGTCAGTCGTTATAATTTTTGTCAGTTTTAAACTATTTTTTATGCTTTTTAACTTTTTTTAACGTTTTAAAATTAAAAATTTCTGACTGTTTTCTTTGCAATAGTAATATTAGCCATTAAAATTAATATATAGCCGTCTAATATATAACCATTTGAGGAAAAAATAGTCATTTGAAAATAATATTATATAAGTTACTCTCTCCTTGTATATTTCACTTCTTCCATCTGTTTCTTTCCTTGATTTTATCTCTTTCTTTTCTCTATTTTCTGTGTTTATCATGTTTACTTTCAATTTGTTATTTACTTTGCATTCAATTTTTTACATTCAAGATTTCTTTATTTTATTTTTCTTAGTAGTGTTTAATTTGCACTCAAATTTTTGCCTTCGTGGTTTCTTCGTTTTCTTTCTTTCTATTTATTGTTTCTATGATAATGTAGTGAAAATTACTTTTTATTTGATAATATTTATAAATTAAAAATTTTTTTACATTTATTATTTTTCTATGCAGTTAAGAAATTTTTATTCAATAATATTTGTAAAGACACAAAATCTAGGCTTGGTCAATCAAGAGTGTGATTCTAATACGGTATTAATAGATTTCAATCTTATTTGAAATTGGGACCAATTTCTTTTAGTAGCATCTTAAGATTGTACATTCTTACGATCAGGATTGGGTTCTTGAATATATATATATATATATATATATATATATATATTGATTGAGAATGTAGTACTCATATGTTGGTGCATTTACGACCATCAAAATAAAGTGCTTATTGAATGCATGCAACCATCTCCGATGTCTGTGCTAGCCTCGTATAATGCATTGGGAAAAGATATATCCTCTACTTATCCTTTCTTTATTCATCTTATATTCATATTAATCTAAATTATTAAAATTAAATTTAAGTAATTTAAATTTAATATTTTAATATTTATATTTTTATTAATTTTAAAAAATAAAAAATAAAAAAATTTAACTGTCATATTTTAAAATAATAATAATTTAAATTAAAAATTTTTTAAAAATAAAATATCAAATTTGAAGTATCCAAATTTAATCTAGATAATTCAAATTTAAAAAAACACCTAGGGGATCCGGATCCGAAAAGACATAGGAATCATGTCCTTGTGTTGAATAACAAGAGCGTTAGCAGATAAAAGCGGTCTCGGAATAGACATGAATTGGGACAGATGGAAAAGACCTAGCAAACGTCATTTTGGGGATCAGACAATCGATCACTTGATGCGTGAGCTTAAACCTTAAAAGACCCGGATCGAATCACTCGACTTTTCTTGGCATACTTGGTTAGAATTTCATATCAATGCTGAGGTTGCTAGACATGCCCGCGTGAAGAAATCTCTTTAAAATATTTTGCTTTTTATGTAAAAAATTACATTTTTAGAATGCAACTAATTTTTTATGAGATTAAACTTAAATATAATTCCTTATATTTTATTTAATTAAAAAATTATATACTTATCAAATTATACAATCAAAATACAATTCTTTATATAAAATTCTCAAGTAAAAACATGTGAAAGAATTATTTTTGAAATAAACAATCATGTATTTTTTGAATTATAAAGGAAATTTATATAACATGTATTTACTAGAAAACTTAATAACAAATTTTAAAATATACATCTTGTACAAATGTTAGGTGTTGAACACATAACACGATTTAACAAAATTAAACATTTCTAACATGACCATCAAAAACAATTTACCCTCCTCTAGACAAAGAAATTCATAATTTCCATGCAAATTATGTTGGACAAATCCTCTATATTCCAAGAATGAGTGCAAGTGAATTTATCTAGCCAATAGCATTTGTGACATTATGACGGTCTACCATCCATATCGATATACCACGTGGCATAATCTAATTATTTTTTAGTATATGGATGCTTCAAAGTTTTTTATTGTAAATTTTTGTATAAAATTAAAGAGATAAACACAAAATACAAAACCAAATATTAAAAGGGAGTAAGTAAGAATGCACGAATTCCACAAACCATGTCTATTTCTCTCTAGCTTTACAAAAAAAAGATTTACTGTTCAAAATTTTTAAGGATCTAAATTCTTATTTTCATGTATCAGACATACAATATACAATTATATCAAGAGGAAAAGGGTGATACATAAATAAACCCTTTAAGAAGCATTTTAACAAATCACAAGACACATTGGCATAACTTCACTGCAAAAGGTCTCACATTTTGTGGCAACTTTTAGTAGTGACTACAAAGGTTATCACTAGAAGATTCACTTTCAGTGGCGACTTTCAACAGTCGCCACCAAATATTGACTTTTAGATACAAACTTAAAAATTTACCTCCTAAATTCTGACCTTTAATGGCGACTATTAAAAGTCATTAACAAAAGTTTTATTATTAGGTGTCATATAAATGGAGCCAACTTGTGAGTCAATTGGTGATAACTAAATAGTTGCCACCTTTAGTAAGTTTTGGTGGCGACCATTGAAAGTCATCATAAAAGCATTCAGACCTAGAAAATTGATGGAACAGTGATAAAAATCTTACTAGACTCTTAGAACTGAATATAAACTTTAAAAAATCATATCCCCTTATCTAAATATCCAAATGAGGTGCTTCCAGTTGGTACAGGTTACTAGGAAGGTCTAGTTTTGTCCTGTAAAATTTCACAGCAATTGGATATCATTTTCCTCATGAATGATAGAGATCAAAATTTGGACTATATGAATAATACCAGTAGCAAATTATGAAATTTCAACCAATTTCAAAAATTCACCAAAAATTATGTAGACCTTCAAATATTGTCCACTTTAGCTTGCCAAATAGTTCTCAACAAGCTTTAAATACATGCCAAATTTTAGATCAAGAAGAACTCATTTGAACCATTTGTGCTATAGCTTACCATTATGGTCAATTTGGCCTATTATAAAACACCAACTTAGTCCAAATGGCTCTCTCTTGTGTTTAGCTCCTCTTAGGCAAGTTTAAAAGCATGAATATGATTTATATGAACTGCCCAAATGGTCTCAAATCTCATGCACCTCATTTTAGTTATTCCACATCCAAGGATACACTAATGTATACATGCTATTAAGTGTCAAGATTCCTTATTTACATTGATTTTGTGCCATATATAGTTCATACAACATTCATATATAATATTACATTTGCTCATTAGTCTACAATTTAAAAATAATGTATACATGAGTATTTTGACATTCCTACACACTTTAAGATTACATAAGTTACATCATTGTCAAAACCATACTATTCATACTTCATTGCTTCCATTTTTCCTTGACTTTTGAGTTCCACCTAAGCCATATGAGATAGGAAAAGGAAAAGGGTGAGATTCGTGGAATCTCAATAGCTTTTTTCCCTTTCAATCACACATAAATGCATGAACATCATGGAGTAGGTAATCATTTAAGAAGCATTCTTGGCATTTAAACAAGTCATACAAAGCATACATAGGCTTACTAAGTAAGTGGATTAGCCTTACCCATTTTCTTCAAAGTTATTGGATTTGTCTCACCCTTTTTCTTAAAGGCCTTGAATTAAGCCTTACTCTTTGAAGATTCTAAACTTTGTCTCAACCATTCTTGAGGGTTTTGGCTTATCTTTACCATAACTAGTAGGTTCTTGGCTTCACCACACTCAAGTAAACCAAAACAAATATACTAAGCATCATTTGAAAATATAATATAACATCATGGTGCTATGGCATTTAGGCACATGTTAAAATAATTTTCATGACTTAAAATACACATACACTCATTCAAAGATAAGATAAACACACATTCATGCATGAGAGAAAGAAGAGAGAGCTACCTTTGTCATACAAGCACACTTTTCTTTTTGGAAATGCACTCCTTTCCTCAGCCACACACTTACAATGATGTGAGGTTTGTTTCTTTTGGCCTAAATACAATATATGAAAGCCAATTATACTCTTAAACCAAATTCTAAAGCTACATATTCATTAAAAAGACTAGATGACTCATATGATTCTTTTATGCTTCCATATTACATTTAATGAAGCAACCCCATGAAAACATGATCTTTGCTCCATTATCCTCATTCATTTATGATTCTTGACTCTTTTTAAGCCTCTTAGAGTTATCATACAATCAAATCAATGAGTATAATTAGGTGTTACTTCTTTAAGCTATAATATGGAACCTATGACATTCTCTCACTTTTTATGACTTCTAAAAATTTTTCAAGGCTTCCTTTTATCTTCTTCTATCTTATATGACTCAAAAATAAGTCTGAAACAAATTAAAACTTCCCCTAGGTGCCCTAAGTCCCTTAGGCCGAGGCTATGCTTCTTCTTGGCACCTTTGGAGTTACTTTGCTTTCTTTGATGGAAGAGGCATGTGGGGAGGTTCCTAAGGGTCTCTAGAACTCATGCCAACATTCAATTAGGCTTAGGGATCATTATAATAAGTCAGATTTTTCATTGAGCATTTGAATCCCTAATATTGCTATCTTGAAAACTAATAGTTCTTTGTTAATTTTCTTTACATATTTTTTTTTTCTGCACACTCAATTTCCTAAAATTCATCCTTAGTTCTGCCTAAAATCCATGCCTTCTTGGAGTTCGCTGGTAGAACCAAGAAGAGAAGGGAAGAAGGAGTAGCTACCATGAAAATAAAGTTTTACCTTGGTGTTCAAAGAAGCAGACTGTTGTGTCTCGCTATACAACTGAAGCTAAGTACAGGAGTTTAGTAAATACTGCAGTTGAAGTTCTATGGCTAAAGTCTTCGCTCAAGGAATTGAATGTTGTGTCTTCTAATCCTCCTATTCTATTTTGTGATAACCCCAGCACAATGTTGATGAGTGCTAATCCCATTTTGCACTGTAAAACGAAACATTTTAAGCTTGACTTACATTTTGTGCACGAGAATGCTTTATGTACGGAAGTTCTGATCAAACACATCCTTTCCTATGCTCAGGTAGCTGATATATTAACCAAGCCTCTGTCCTGTCTTTGTTTTAAGGAATTAAGAGGCAAACATCAAATTAAGGGGAAGCGTTAGAGGTGTTATTGCATGCAAACACATGTTCGTTATATTTTGTTGCAGGTGTATTGGATCCAATGAGTTCAGTTATAGGTGTATAAATGTACAATGAGCTCCACAAATGAGTAACACAATGCAATTCCCTTCTTTCATCTTCTTGAATCCTCTTTCTCACTTCTTCTCTGATTCACTTCTTATCATTCTTGAACAAAAAACTAACGAGGAAGTAGTAGTATTTCAAACGTCTTTTTTTCTTTTTTTGGAACCTACATGATTCTTATGCACCTATATATAATAACTAAAAGTTAAAAGAGATCTTCCATGTTTTCGAGACATTTACTCCTTAGAGCTCATCCCGTCATTTTCTTTGTTTTTGGAAAATAAAATACAAAAATTTAAAGCCATTCAAATTGAACAAAACTTCATTTTTTTTTCACGTAGATTTCAGCCGTGTGAATTTATTAACCCAAACCAACTAGACCAAAATTATTTAAATGTAAGGTTGAGTAGACTTTGAATGGATTATTAGTTGGTTATGCACATCTTTACTCAAATTTTTAGGTATATCAAATTTATAAATATAAATAGATCAAATTAATAATTAATAATAAATATGTATCTCAATGATAAATTCTAATTAAAAATATATTTATTTATAATTAATTTAATTTACCTCCATTTCGTTCACAATCTATATAATTATGCATATATAATGTATACTAACACTAACAAATATAGTGACATTGATGGGAAAGAAAATGATTATGAGCTTCCAACATTAAAAAATGTTTATTAATGTTTGGCTTCACTCTCAATTTTTTTTCCTTTAACTATATAGCGTCAATTTCCTCTTGTGTTGCAAAAGATTCAGACACCAACTATAGAGCTATGATGGGGGCAGGAGGGACCCACTGTTGAATAGGTGAGCAGTCCCACCCACCTTCTTTACTAGGAGACACCGTGTAATGTTTGGGTGTCCAGCTCTCCCCTCTTGATTCTCTCTCTTTTAGGAGCTCTCTCTGTCTTTCCTCAACACCTTTCTTTGCTTCTCTTGCTCTATCCCAGTCTTTGCTCAGTATGGCTTGGCTAACTTCACTCCAAACAAAGGCTGATTCAGTTGGCCGCACACCCTGATCAACAAAAATAGCCTGATACTTATCACAATCACCAAAACATGCATTCTCAAATATTACGATAACAAAATGTTTAATCTTTTGATGTGTCCATAATTTCCTAAGTATTTTTTTTATCCATCTAGATTCTAATCTAATCATGAAACATATGATATCTTCTTCTTCTTTTTCTTTGAAAGATAATATTATTATTAAGTTAATTTTTTATAAATTTTTTTGTCTTATTTTAATATTTGAGACTGAAATTCTAACTTTGTTTCACGTCAAAAATTGTATATAACATTATTTTAATATATTTAGACTTGATAAAAATGGAATAAAATCATACTTTTGGATGTCAAAATGATAAAATTTTATAAGCACATCAAATTGATAATCACAATTTTTTATGACTAAATTAAGATTTTTATCTATAATATAACTATTTTTTCCTAAAGTAACACAGTTTCTAAGCACATCATTGGCATATCTTCCCTATTAATTAGATGCAAATAATACAAGTAAAATAGAGACAGAAAGACGTTTATTACCTCTGAATTCTTGACAGTAGGAGTTTGGAGCCCTGAAATGACTTCTTTTGCATCATATATCACTCTAACTTTCCCATTATTTTTATCCTTAATTGCTACAGTCCTGCATTATAAAATTTGATATATAAGAAACACGACATTATCAGGTCAAAGATTTTATTTTGGTCTGTAAAACATGATGCCATTATTACTTTGCTCCACAAATTTTTCGTATCACTTTACTATTTAAGAATATGATGTCATTCCAATTTTATCCATCCTATATTGATACAATTTTTTGAGGATAAAAAATCTTTAGAGCTGAAACAATTTACAGTCTCAGGAATACATGTATTAATGCGTTACAAAAAAAGCAGTAAAGTTTTTAGTAAGTAAATTAACAACTTAGTCACCAAAATGTTAGATATAGGCACATTTAATTTTAGCCTCTGATAATTAATAAATATATAAGTTCTGAATACAACAAACTTGTTACCCATTAATTCCTTCATTCAGTGATTCATGAATATGTGAAAACTCATGTACAATAAACTTATTTTTTTAAAGATTAACTTATTTCGGAGAAACTTAAAAGAAAATTACCTATCCCAATGACCATCGACCTCATATAGAACTTTGGAAGATGATGAGTCAATAATCTTCCCTTTGACCAATCTACGATTTCCCCTTAAACCTAGAAAAGATCGACCTCTGTAGCATAACTCAGCCTCCAAGCCTGTCTCTAGGCACCGTATACTAACGTTACCAACCCAATCAACCTCAGAGATTGGAAGAATTCTGATTAAGAGATGAGGACAATTCATTTCATATGTTTCTCCATGATTCAACAGTTTCAACTGCCTTTTACCTAACACTTGAGCTTCCACTGAAGTTCCTGCATTTTTTTTGGCAACAGATACATAAATTTATAACTCGTATTAAATATTAAATAGGACTTTGATATATTGTTCGACATACTTGTTCCAGGGGTTAAAAGATAAGTCAAATGGCAATGGCAATTATTTTGTAATAAATTAGTTAATATTTCAATTGTTTATGATCTTATAGAAAAGATAAAAAAGATACCATGAAACTTTGGAACAGGTTGCTGGCACCATATCATTTCTATGTTTTCCTTCTCATCAGTTGCATGGAGGGCAGATACCGGAGGGTGGTGTGACACCTACAAGCAAGTAAACCCAGGAATTGAAAAAGGGGCTACATATATACTCTCAAACAATACTTGTTCGAGGTTCGGGCAGGTTGGGCTTGGGCCAAAGCCCAATAGATATTTAGATGTTGGGCTTCTATCCAAAAACCCACCTTGCTTTAAGTTTATCACTAAAGGCCGAATAGTAATCCAAGCTCATATAGGCAGAACCGTGTTTGACTCATCTTGGATCCTCATTGAATTGAATTTTGTATGAATTTGTGAAATTAAAAAAAAAATTAAAGCTAAAACTAACTTAAAATATATTACAAATAAATAACATTTTTCTTTTACAGATGACAAAGTATTTATAGTATTAGTAACACTTTTATAATTAAGAGCATTTTCATCAAAATAGTCATATTTCTATCATATTTATTGAATTAGAAAAAAAAAAGTGAATTCTTAAGGTAAAAAATAAGATTAAAAAAGAAAATATGAGAGATAAGAGCAAATAATAAATATAATGCAAAGTTTAAAGAATGAAAAAATTATGAATTTTATTTGTTGGATGGACTTAAGCCAACATTTTCTTAGAGATAATAAACAATAATCCAAATATTAGGCCTAAGCCTAGACTCATTGTATTGAGCCAAATATATCAATGGGTGGTGTAGCACAGAAACAAGTCACTAAAATGAGATTTTATTTATAAAGTTGATCAAACAAGCAAAAGAAAGATTGAAAAGATGTATGTACCTGCTCCATTAATACGTTAAGACTGGCCCTAGAGACATGATGGGTCTCTCCAAGAATGGGATTATAAGGAGTAGCTCCAAAAATAGGTGGACGAATGGTAGATATGGTCCAAGCTACCACATTTGTGAACCTTTCCAAAGGGCTCTCACCATTGTTGCACCTACTTAACATATCTGAAGCTGTGCAATACACTGATTCGCCATAGCACTGAAGTTGTGACTTTGGGAAATTAAACAGAGGTGGTAACTGCTCACATAGTAAAACACTTTTGGTTTCATCACTTTATAATATACACACGCACAAACACACACACACACACACATAATGTGTGTTTAGGGTTTATATTAAAATCAAATAAATTAATAATCCCCCTTGATGCACATGGCTATAACCATTTGTATAATATCACAAAATAAGTATATTTCTTAAATAAGTCTTATTTTTATTATATGATTCATTTTATTGGCTACTTTCTATAACTTATAAACTAATTTCAAGGAAAAAAAAGATAAGATATATTGATAATATGATAATAATTATACTAAAATAAGGAAGCTTAACTGAGGGGGTTTAACAGTTGTTAATACAACCCTCATTAAATCAAGGCTTAATTGCAACTTATGTAACTACAATTAGGACATGTGTCATAGTCGTAGTTAGGACTCGAGTGGCCTAACTATGGTTATATGCACTTTGCCTTAATGGCAGCTCACTTGAACCACCATTAGGTCTTTACTTAATGGTAGTTCTAGTGAATCACTATTAGTACATTTTAAAAAGCCATAACTTGCACTTTCATTCATCAAACACACACAATACCCCATCCAAAAAGCTCTAGCCACATGATGCATCAAACACACAATCTAGGACAACCATCGGCCAAAGACCCAACATCAACTATGACAAACATGCCAACAACGATCTAGTCATCCAATGATGCCATTTTCATTATAAAGAAACATTGTGTTGTGCTTCCCCACTATCTAACCCTATTTGCTGTCTACCATCTATAATCTTGCCGTTAGTAGCAACCATCTGCCATCTATAGCCCTCCCCTCTTCATTTTGTTGTTGTCTCTTCCTCCATCATTGCAACTTTGATTCTTTAAGCTTTTTTTTTTTAATTAGTGATTTTATCTCTTCCTTCACTCAATTTCTATGAAACAAAGCAATTGGTAGTAGTTTTAAATCTTTCCCCCTAAATAACCCTAGGTAAGTTATGATTGTGTTAGAAAAAAATTGTGATGAAATATAATGTAATTTTTTAAATTAATTCATATAATGTTGACTCATTTCCTTCAATTACTATGCTAGAATTGTGTTAAGCTAAAATATTTTTTTGCAAAATTGTGTTACACTAGTCTAAAAGATGCACTGATGCATTAAGATAGTAGACACTGTTAATGCATTTACTAATAACGAAGACTATTAATAATAGAATTCATTCTTATGTCCAAAATAAACATTATAAGAGTAGTATTATTGTGGAATGATAGTGATAACATTACAAGAGTAGTATTATTGCGATAGCATTACAAGTAAAAGCTCATTATTTAAACATACTTATGGATACTAATAAAAGTGATAACATTACAAGAGTAGTATTATTGCGATAGCATTACAAGTAAAAGCTCATTATTTAAACATACTTATGGATACTAATAAAAGTGATAACATTACAAGAGTAGTATTATTATGGAATGATAGTTGTAAACCAATTCTCCTTTATGTTACCTCTTCCTAAAAAATTTAGAAATCTTATTTTTCACTTTTCCATGTACGGTTCTTTGCATTATGGTCTTTCACTTTAAGAAAGCTAATTTATTACATAACTAAGTCCTCTCTCTCTCTTTAATTACCAAGTGGCATGATTGCTTTTCTTGTAGTGTGAGACTTGATATGTTTGTGGATTTAGATTAGATTAGTCACATCCATGTGTGAAGTGTTAGGTGATGCTTTATTGTTAGGTGAACATTTTTTTTTTTTTAAGGAATGGATGAGTCTTAAATTGCTAAGCTTCAAAATACCCCCTAAATATTTAAAGAGACTAAATGAATTCTTAAACTTTGCATTTGCCAATAAGGGTGTTGAAGGTAGAATTATATGCTTATGTCCTAAGTGTAAGGTCAAGAAATGGTAGATTGGAGAAGTTTTATGTGTCCACTTAATTGTTAAACTAGTCCCACAAGAGTACACCATTTAGGTTAGGCACAAGCAAAGACATGTTAGAAAAATACCCCATCAAAAATTTTTGTCAGGTCTATAAGTTAGAGGAAAAAGGATTTGTTGGGATGATCTTGTGCACGACATGAGATTCATGATGCATTTAGAGTTCATCATTAAAATGAAAGTATAAATGAAGTTGAAGGTCTAGCTCCATCCTTTAACCAAATGACAAATGAAGATGCTTAAGAATTTTATGAGTTAATAAGAGATAGGTAACAAAATTTGTACCAAAGAGTGTAAACATTACACAAAATTATTTTTCTTGCTAAAGTTGTATCACATTATATGTATGTGTGGAATAAGTAATAAAATCATGTAATGATACTAGAGCTATTGGTAGATGCCTTTCAACATGCAAATACTTCATCATCTTTTTATGAAGCCAAAAAAATCATCAATAAATTGAGACTCTACTATATGAAAATTCATGTATGTTTGAATGATTGTATGCTTTAATAAGGATAAGATGAAAATAGAAATGTGTATAAAAAATGCAACACATATATATGGAAACCAAAGAGAAAGGGTGAGAAGTAAAAGAAAAAGTTTGCAAAAATCCTCCAATACTTTCCACTTAAGTCACAATTTCAAAGGTTGTTTAGGTCATCTAAAATTTTGAAGTACATAGATGGCATGTCAAGTATAAGAATAGTGATGGTATGAAGAGGCAACTCAAAGGCATAAAGGAGATTTGATACGATGAATCCTTTGCTTTAAATCCTTAGAATGTAGTCATAAGTTGACTATTTGTGGTTTCGTTCCATTTGGCAATTTGTGTAAGTTACAACATATAGCTAGTGATTCTTAGGCCTTATAACTTCCCTTCTTAGATGTGTATGAATTAGAGTTCATTCTTTCTTTTAATGATAATTCCAAGAAGACAAGCACATGTGAATGATATAAATGTCTATATGCAACTGCTAATATAAGAACTAGTAGATTTGTGGAATGTGGCTTGTAACAATGTGATATTCGCTTTTCTTAATAAATATGAAAAATTAAAAGACCATTTACATACATGGAGAGACTTATAAGAAATGAGCATTTAGTCTAAAGTCTAGTTTAATGATAACGGTCGATATCCACTTGCTTTGTTCACATAAACAAAAGCCAACAGGGATGTCATTCTGTAGACTTTAAAGAATATCACTATACCTAAAGGATATTCATTAGTTCTAGATGCATTGATTTGAGAAAATGTAAGGTTAGATGATTCAAAAGTCACAACTTACATCTTAAACAAATGTTTACAATACTGTTTAACTTACATTCATTTTTTAGAAAATTATGTAATAAAGTGTTAAATGTGAATGAACTTAACTAGCTTTAAAGTATAATGTCCTTATACTTTGTCATCTAGAAATGATATTCCTGCCTTCATTCTTTACAATTCATTTGATTGTACACTTAATTGATAAAGCCAAACATGGAGGCCTTATCCAATAACGATGGATTTATCCTATAGAAAGGTAAGTATATACACAATGTTCAAACTTTTCAATTCTTTTAAATCTTTTAATATGCATCAATGACTTGTAATGGATCTTCTTAATAGGTACTTAAAAAAATTAAATTCTTATGTATGAAATAAGGCCTGGCCAGAAGGCTCAAAAGATGAACGTTACTTAGTTGAAGAGGTTTTAACTTTTTGCTTGAGTTATCTGGATGGAATAGAAATAGTATTCAATTAACCTAAATATGTTAATGAGCAACCCAATGTTAGTTCATCTAATAAAGGCACAATGTTTCCAACAATTGGAAAACTGATTGGTATTAGTGAATACTTCACTCTTTCCCCTATGTAAAAACTATAAGCACATCAACATGTACTAATTAACTATAGAAAAGTGGGCCCCTATTTTCAATGAGTATATTAGAATTATTAAGTTAGGTGTTACATAATCACTGCAACTACGTATTTATTTAATGTATTTTATATAAGAAATTTAGGGATATGGTGAAGCAACAATTAAAAAGTCTTATCCAATTAGGTTCAAAATTAGACAAAAAGATTCATAGAGAGTTTATTGAATGGTTTTCTCAACATGCAACTACATGTACACCTTATTTTATTGTTCTGTGCAAAAATATTTATAAAACAAGAATACAATTTTCTTCTTATTTAAATAAGAAATAATATCAATAGCTCCCATTCAATTAATATGAAATTACTTACTTTGGGTCCAATTGATCAAGCAAGAAAATATAGTGTGTGCAATGTTAATAGATTCAAATTTCATATTATACAATAACACCAAGGGTTGAAAACTCAAAATTATGAAGTCTTCAGGACTTTCAGGATATGTAGTTATGCAAGTAGTAGTGATGGCTATATGTACTGCAAAGGTGTGTCCTATTATAAAAAATAGGTTGACATAATTAAAATAAACTATCATAATTGATTTATGATAACCTTGTTTAAATATATATAGGCCAATACAACCACTTTTAAAAGGATTACAATCGATGACTTGGGGTTCATATCCATAATTTTTCACTATTGATAAATATTGGTGACAATCAAGATGACAAGCCATACATCTAAGCTTTAAAAGCTTAACAGTTATATTATATAGAAGATAAGTTGAATAAAATTTGTTGTATAACTGTGCGTCTAAAATCATAAGACTTGTAAGACATGGGTGAAGAAAATAAGATTACTAACCATGAGAGTGAGCCACTCAAATCTCAACACTTGGAAATACTATTTCTAGATAGAAAAGCAAATTGGAACTTGTATAGGTTCAATATTTTGCATCGTTTACTTATGCTTGTATTTGACAAAATGTGTTTATTTCTTATGGTTGACTACTTGTGTTTTATATGTATCAAATGTCTTATGTTAGTTTTGTTTTTTTACAAGAATCTTAAAGATGAAAAGGCTTTTAAAAAATAGTAGTTTAAGCCCTTCTCACAGAGGTAATGGATTCGACACTAAAGTTCCCTTATTAAGTCCAACTATTAGTGTTAGCAAACAATCGCAGTAACAAGATATGATAATTTCCTCACCATCTAGAGATCTCACTAAGGTTCTAGCCACCCATCTAGTTATTGACGACATTGGTGACTTCCTTGCCAATAAAGAGGTAAGGCAACATAAACAACTCAATGAGCCTACACAACTTAAACAAAAAAGAAATTGGATGGTTTATATCCTTGGTAAGTAAGACAATGAGTTCTAGTATACTAAATTGATTTAATATAATTTTGTATACAAACTTTAATTCTTTAGATGAATAAGGACAAGTTAGACCTAAGCAATTAACATTGCAAGATGTTTAGGTCCTTTTTTAAGGGCAAAGCATTGTTGTGGATTGGAATAACTAAAACCAACCCATTGGAGAGAAAGGTGGATTGTTAAGTGTCTTTTTATGAAATATTGAGAAAAACTTCATAACATTTTCTATTAGTTACCCAAGTTGGAAGAGTGTTCTAGCTGAGTACAAAAATGACAATTTTAAAGATACTATACAGGTAGCACATTGATTATTGAACTACTTTATGGCTTATTCAATTAATTTATATTAATCAACAATTGTATTTTATATTGTAGACACACTTTGCCATTAATGAGAAGGAGCAGAAGAGTTACTGCTTTAGTCCATCAAAACCAAGTGATGGCAGGCACAAGAGGACGTGAACGATGGCATACAAGATGGCACAAAAATTAAACGTGAGCTACACATCATTTCAACAAATGACATTGTAAAGGAGCAATGGGCATTGTACATATAGTATCGAGAATACTTAAGGACTAAGGTAATAATATTTTGTTACAATATTTTCAATGTTCTTAATAGATATCATTAACATGTTTTTTAACAATCACTAGGAGATTGTGGCAAAAAATAAATAAAACAAACAAAAGTAAATGATTCCCTACGTTGGTAGATCAAAAAGTGTTGCACAGAAAAAGGATGAAATGGTAGGTTAACTTTGATAAATAGTACAACTAAATTTTTTATATACTTTAAAATATGTTACAATATCTGTCTTAAACTTTGTAAGAGGTTGAGCATGAGGGCCCAGTCACTCCGGGAGAATTGTGGACTACCACACTTAGGAGGTAGGATGGATCTTCAGTCAATTAGGAAGTTAGAGCAATCATTGTAAGTATATGAACTATGTGAGAATAAATTACTGACTTCTAATTTAATTAAATAGATGTATTGCTAAAATGATATATTGTTTTCTATTTTACTTGAATTTGCAAAAGAAGATATTAATACATTAGACTCAAGGAGCTTCTTCTCAAAAGATTTCAAGTCAAATTTCATTGGCTTTAGCTTTGGGAAGCTAAGAATACCCCTATTAAGTTCAAGGATTAGAAATAAGTGCATGCTCATCCCAAGTGTTTAGCCATTCTACTAGTTTCCATAGAAGGACTCCACCTTATAGGCCTTCTCACACAGAGTAGGAGAATAAGGTGCAAGAACTTAGATTACAACAAGAATAGATGAATGCAACTTGGTCATTCTTCCTCTAAAACTTCCAAGGTCAAGTGCCACCTAAGTTTGCTAATATTGGTGTTCAAAGGGTAATATGATAAGTTTTTCATTCTACTTAAATTATACAAATGAAATTTAATTTCTTTTAGTCTTTAATTGGTTACTTAACAGCATTGCACTTTTTATTTTAGGCACAAAATAGTTAAGATAGTGGAAACCTTGAAGTTGCAACTTAATTGCCACATTCTTGTAATAGAAATAATTAGTTTTGTACTTTGATTGTATATGAACTTTATTATATATGAACTTTATTTTTATTGGAAACAAGAACTTGACAATTTTAATGGCAAATTGTGGAATGAATATACTTGAACTTTAGTTGTACAAGTCCATAAAAATACTAATACAAGCAAGGAAAAAATTAGATTTAAAGAAAGAAAAATTAAATTAATTCATTAAATTTCATAATGGTTTAAAGTTTTGCAATATTTAATTCCAGTTAAGACAATCACCATTAAGCATGGTTTAATGACGATAATCCATGTAGTTGTTAAAAACTACAGTTAAACCTTTCTTAATAGATAGTTTAACTGCAATTTTGGCAACCACAATTAAGGGGTTTAACAATAGTAAATTTAGTTTAGTCTTTTTTTTTAGTTGAAAAACATTTAAAAAAAGAGAAAAAATCTTTTAAAAAATTAGAAAGAGTGAACATTAGATTAAGTGAAAAAAACAAGGAAATGAAAAATAAAATAAACAAAAAAATTGAGAATATCAGAATCTTCACTCTTTTAGATTTTAATCCATTAACATAAAAATGTAAGTAGAAGCATTTTTATTTTTCAATTTCTTAAACTTTGATAAGATATTGCCAACTTTTGTTGTTTTTAATTTTATTATTTTAAAATATTTATAAAATTATTAAAATAATTTGTTATTTTTAAAGACTAAATAATATTCAAGGATATTTTGGCATATAAAGTATGGCAATATATTAAATTAGCATATAAAATTTTAGTTATATCATCATATTTTTTTATACACATGCAAATTTTATTTTTTGAGGGACCTTATGTGAGGTTAATTTTTTCTAAGGGGGATCATATAAGAAAATTTTATATACATATATGCAAAAAATAAAAACTGAGGGAGGGGATGAAAGCACCCTTGGTTCCCCCTTCCTTCCCTAATGATTTTGGCAAAATTTTATTTTTAAATAATCTTGAGAATGCATTTTCTTATATTATTCTAATGTGTTTAATATTTAATTCTTGTAATAATTCTCAAAAGGTTTTTAATTTGAATCCCTTACAAGTAGCCCTTGACTGTAAAGGGCTATTTTTAGACTTTTCTTAGGGGTTACAAATATTAAATAGGAAGATAAAAATTATAATTATGAGAAAAATTATAAAATATAATCTTTTTCATAATTAAAAATTTTATTCTCACAATTGTAATTTGTATCTTCCTACTTAATATTTGTAACCTCTAAAAAATGTTAAAAAAATAGTGACTGCATTCATTACAGTCAACCTCCTAATTGTAAGGATCTATCTTCAAAGGTTTTACTTTATATTTAAGTTTAACTAATCTTGGTATTTCACTTCTTTTGGTTAAATTCAAGTGAATTAGCAACTTATCAAGAGTGGTTATCCAAGATGTATTAATTAACCTTGCCCATTAAATGACTCCGGTACTAAAAGTTTTAGGCTATATATTTGGATGGATGTTAGGAAATGAAATAACAAAAAATGAAATGGTCAATTTAGGTAAACTTTTGTTTGAAAACCTTTTTTTATTCTTTATAATAGCATCAAATGACAAATGAAAGATTCCACAATCCCTCTTTGCCACTCAAAACTTATATTTTTTAGTCTTTCCGAATTAAGAGGATTGAAAGGAATAGAACAGACAAATAATACAATTACATTTATATTCTCTTTAATTAAAAACTTGCTAGAATCATATTTTAGTTATTAGTTAATGTTGAAAAAATAATGTATAAGTCATTTTATTCTATTAATGATTTCCTTCCTTTCTTTGTTAAACTTTTAAATAATAGAATAGCACATGCCTTTCTATTTTATTTTATTATGAGTCATTTTATTTTATTCTCTTTTAAATTCATAAACATAAGCTTAAGGTTGGCCAGCTCTATAAAAAATATTATACTTCAGTGAGATTTACTTCTAAGATTCTTGCAATTATATGTTTATTCAAAATTGATATTATTTATCTATTTTGATACATCAAGTTTATTTAAGAATCTTTTTTGACAACTTTGCGTTTAAAACTTCACACATTCCTGTATTTTAAGGAGACCAACCTAATCTTTTTCTACTTGCATAATAAATATTATAATCAAAACTCCACAAATAGCTCCATCCGAATGATTTGAGTAATCTTTGTCACATGAAAAACTTTGAAGCAATGTGTGCAATTATTGTTATGACTCCAACGATAGTAACTCCAAGCCAACAAATCATAGTTCATAACCGAGCAATCAACAACAAAAGTGGAGGCCAAAATATTTTGTTAGAAGGAAAAAGATTTATATATAGTTTTTTATATCTTTATCATTAGATTTATTAATTAAAATATGATAAGCCTATCTCTAATAACAATATAATAAGTGTATAATTTTTATAGACAATTATATGATTCTTTAATTAAACTATTATTTATTATATTATTATTAAAAAAACATATTTATCATATTTTAATTAAAAAATTTAATGATAAAAATATAAAAAATTATATCTAAATCTAATCCTTACTAAAAACCTACCTAATAGAGATAGGTGAACGAACTTAATAATAAAGAATATATATACGCATGTTAAAGGTAAATTTTACTAAAAGGTATGCTTATATTCTTATATGCTTTTTTATAATAAGTTTGATTTATTTTTTTAAAAAATAATTTATAAAATATAAATAAATTAAAAAATGAATCTTACTAAAAAGTAAAAACTATTATATTTATACATTTTTATGATTAATTTAATGATTTACTCCTTTTTTATTAACCGAAATTATTTAAGAATATATCTGGCATGTTCAAATTTTAGGTAAAATGGAAGGCGGAGAACATGCCTGAAAGTGAGAGAGATCTGATCCTGGCCGTATATTCTTGAAAAGACTTAATATGCGTTGAAGAAGATTAGGGACTGTATAATCTTGATCTACCTTTGCTTCTAATGAAAATGGCTTTGTCAGAATCACTTTCGTCTCCTTCCCTTCTGTTGCCTGCACATACCATATTTTATACCCCACACTTTAAAGGACGAATCTTAGAGTCACTAATAAAATTTAAAATAGAGAAAAAAAATTATACTAGCTATATAACTGTATCATGCCACAATTGTTCAAAGAAACTGAAATGTTATAAGGGTATGTTTTATTTCTGACTAATGGATGCATCTTCGAATAGCGTTGATAAGTTAAAGATTAAACTTGGAAAAGGAAAGAATTTTTTTTTTAAAAAAAATAAATGCAAGAAATGATATTAAAAAAAATAGCACGTAGCACAAAACAAATTAGCTTAATATGGCTTATGAACAGTACAAAGAACAATAAATGTTTTGAAAGTCAATTTATATAGAACTAGGATAAACTCCTATAGATTTAGGAGTTCGATGAAAACGTAAGTTCCACGATATAGATAAATAGTGCACTTACAATATATAAACAGTAAATAAAGAGTCAATACTGATGTGATGCAATTAAAAATGAATACACTTGTAAATTATTTGGGTTTATGCATCCTTATTTGATCTCTCATAAAATCATTTTATTAATTTAGTTTCTTATATATAGGCATTTCTCAATTTAATCCATCACAAATAAAACAATTATCAATAATATCATTCTATCAAATTGACAAAAACTTGTGTAGAGGATTATTATTGATAATAATTTTATTTATAAGAAATTAAATTAAAAAATACTCACATATGAATATTAAATTAAAAAGATAATTTTATAAAAGACTAAATTAAGAAATATGTTATTTATCAAAGAGCAAGTATTAAAAATAACTTTATAAAAAAATTAAATTAAAAATAGCTTATTTATAACTAAATTAATTAATTTTTTTAGAAATATCAAATATTATCATCTAAAGAATAATTTAAATTATTCTTCCAGGAAAACCCAAATGGGAGGGGCAGTACTAAAAGGATCTAGAAAAAGGGCCCCTTGAAAATAATTTATAAAAGAAAATTAAAACTAAATTCAAAGATAATAAATCTATTTGATTTCTTGTTTTTAAAATAGTTTTTTATTTTTTAAAAATAAAAAACTTGTTTAATAATATATTTTAATAAAATGTTTTGTAAAATATAAAAACAGAATTATGTTTTTGAAAATAAAAAAATTAAAATCTTTTTTAGATGTTTTGTTAATTTTTATTCTGCAAAATTAGAGAAAAAATAAAAAATAATGATTTTTTAAAATAATGATTTAAACAGATTTTTTAATTTTTTTTTTAAATTTGTTCTAAAAAATATATGTTTTAAAAACATTAAAATTAGAATAAAATCGAACAGGACCTATACCGCTCTTGACCTTTGAAATATATATATATATATATATATATATATATATATATATATATATATATATATATATATATGATGGTTTTTTCCTTTTTGCCGGAAAAAAGGTGATATTTAATTTGGCCGAAAACTAATACTTTATTTAAAACAATGTAAAGTAGATAATAAAGTGTATGTCAATATTTCTTAATTTATTTTAAAATAAAATATTCAAATAAATATAAAGTAATAATTTTTTATTTATTGTTGTATCTAAATTTATTTTATTTTATCTTTATTTATGTATAAATTTCGAAACCAAGACGCCAAAAAGGTCCCAAATTAAGATATATATTGAATTGTTATATCAACATAGAACACCAAATAAGATAAGAGGCTAGATACAGAAGTCTATTTGTCTTACTATTATGGAACTGATACCTTAAATGAAGCCTTTCTTTCCAATTTTCTATTGAAAGTAATGTTTAAAAATCAAATCAGTTATTAAATTAATATAAAATTTTATTTATAATTTAATAATTTAATTATAGTTAGATTAAGATTGAATCATTTTTTAAGCATATATAATATTTTATAATTAAATTAATACATATATTGTAAAATAAGATTTAAAAATATAAAAATAATTAAAATATTTTATATATAACAATAAATTTTTAGAAATGGGATAGATAGAATAGATTAAACATCATAAATTTTTATTATAGAATACTAAAACTCTCATTTAGACCAAAAAAAAAATAAAAAATCAATTTTTAATTGCTAAGTTGACCAATTTTTATCAACTTTTGCAATTTTTAGCCAATCAATTTTCAAAATCAATCAAATCAAAATTACGACCTATTCATTGATTTTTTTCATCTAATTGATTAGTCTAATCCAATTTTTTAAACAATGCATTATTTGATTAGATAAGTTAAAATTATCCGACTAGATAGAAGATTTAGAAAGAGAACTTAACTAATTGTTAAAACCTTAAAATTTGACTCATCATGAATCTAATAAAATAAAGACTTATACTATACCACCTAATATAATTGAGCCCTTCCTCCTCATCCAATACAACTCATATACTAGTATGTTTTTATTAAAACATAAAATAAAATTAACGAAACTAATTAAAGCCCACAAACAATAAAATTCTTACATCAAAGCCAATATTAGTATGAAAAATTCTTACATGTATAAAAGGTACATACACTCAATGATTAGATTTTGATCCATACAACATGTTTCACATGTATAAATCAAATCTTAACCTTTAAGTGCACATGTTAATGTAGGAAAAAAAATTTCATTCATATTAATACATATATTAAAACAATTCGAACACTAAAAACATCAAACATAGTTAAAACACATTTTATCAAAATAAGCACAACTAATCTATAAAACATACTAAAAGTAAAACATAATAAAACATTCAATTGAAGAGAACTCTTGCCTGGATAAATCACTAGGCAAAAAGGTGATACTTTATTTTAAGCGAAAAGAGAAAAATAGGGGAAAAAAAGCCATTGAAATAAACTACAAACTCAAAAGGCAAGCATTGGGCACTGGAAGCAATAAAAATACCGAGTATTCTTTTTAGTGTTTTCGCTCTCATCTGCCAATCTAGACAAGAATAAGTAAGTACTTCTTTAAATTTAAATTGTTTAAACTAGTCGTAATTTCAGCAAATCCAATGATTGTAAAAAAAGAAAATGTGCACTCTACAATAAAAATTACTAATTTTTTTTTAAAATACTACAGTGCATACGACACATAAACAGTCAAGTGACATCACGTTATGAACAATGTTATCAGTACAGATAAACAGTGAAATCCCACTGGTTTTTATATATAAGAAAGATTTACCTTTGGTATTTATTTATTTTAATTTTAATTATTATTATTTTTAGATTTAACAATTAAAAAATTATTTTTATTTTATATCTTATATGTTTTAGATAACAAATATATTAAAATACAAAAATTAAAATATCAAATTTATACCATTTAAAGCTGATTTGAATGATTTAAATTAAAATTATTAGAAAAAAAATAAGTAAGAAATCCAGATTTCTCATATGCCTCGAACTGAAAATCAACGTAACAAGACATTTCGTATACACAACTGACGTTTGACGCATATTATATATTTGCCAGAGCACCCTAAAGCCACCGCCTAAGGTGGCCGGAAAACAGCCAGCCATTTTATGAAGAGCAAGAATCAAAGTTTATCTGAACCCACAAAAAAGCTAAATAATAATAATAATAATAAAGTGGCTCAAATAGAGAGTGCCATCATGATATTGAAAGAAACAGAGGAATTACCATTTGAAAGTTTAGTCGAAGTTGACGAAGCGAAGTAGTGCGAAGAAGGTGAAACGAAGATGATGGGTCCAGTGTGAGAAAGAAAATGTAACTTATGGCAAATTGCTATGATCTTTGGTTTTGGTGGTGACAACAAAGCAAGGAATTGAATACCAGACAGTCAAGCTAGTACGTATAGGGGAGCCTTGAACAGGAAACCAAAGCCGGCTCGTAAAGCTCGTGGAAGAGAAAAAAGAAAATAGAAAATTATGTGTAAAATTTATTATATTTTTAAAAATATTATTTAACAGTATTGGTTTATAAAAATTAGTTTTTATTTTTATTCTTAATTTTTATATATCATACAACTTCGCATAAAAGCATCAGTTGTGGTACCCGGTTGATTTGCGCCAGTTTTCGTACATAATTCATTAAAATATAATAAATAATTCATTAAACTTTTCACTTGTCCTTTAACCAAAATTTCTTAAAAAAATAATTTTATAAAATTTATAATCAAACATCTTAAAAATTAAAATTATTTTTAATAATTATAATTATTATCAAATTTTAAGAGATTTATTATTAATTTTAATTTTTTTTATGTTTAATATTAACTCTTTTAAAATTAATAAAATTTTTTTTAAAACTTTAATGATAATTATAATCTTTAAAAATAATTTGAATTTTAAAATTTTTTATTGTAAATTTTATAAAATCTTAACTTCGAATATAACTTTTTCAATTTCTTATAACATCATGAGCGTTAGTACGAGTGTTGTCACAGCGCTCATAGTCATGGTATAAAAAGCTCGTACCACTATGTAGATGAGTTGCCACATCTTAATGACGGTTTTGATATAATACATTAAATAAATATATATCAGTCTGAATATTTTATGTTATAAATAATTGCGTTGTAAAAGTTTAGGAAATCAATTGAAAAGAAAAACAAATAGTTTAATGTTCTAAATACGTGAAAGCATCGTTGTGGTTACCTCCTTGTCCAATGTAATTTAAACTATTTAAATTTGATTTAAATGATTTAAATTATATCTATATATGTATTTTTAAATTTTAATTTTTTTTATTTTATAAGATGTAAAATATAAAATAAAAATAATTTGATAATTAGTAACGGCAAAAAAATTAATATTTTATTTTAAAAATAAAAAATTATAAAATTTGAATTATCCAAATTAAAGAGCATATACATCCTTCTGAGTTGGTAAAATATCCAAATTCATCAGTTTCATATACCAAAAAAGTTAAAAATAAAAAATAATTTTATGAATAAAAAATCCCTATATTCTTTTTTAAAAAATTATAAAAATAATAAAATTATTAAATAATAATTATAAAAATATAATAAATATTTTTTTATTGTTTTCTCTCTTTTATTTTTTCTTGGCCAACCTACTGATTTGCACCAGTTCTAAACTTTTAGTACATAATTTATTAAAATATATTAGATAATTTTGTGAGCAGCTTATAAAAGATTCGTTAGATTAAATGATGTAAAAAGAATATAAAATATAAATAAATAAGAATAAGTAAAATAAAATATAATTTTTATATTTTTACTTTTAAAAAATAAGGTAATAAATAAAATAAATATTATAAAAATATGTATAAAACACGTTCCAATATATCAAAACGGCCTTAATAATACATTTGAGAGGTTGGCGGCAGTTCGCTGTCACGTCCGCATTTCCGACTATTCTTAAGAGATAACACTGACAGGGTGTGCTGTGATATTCAAAAATAGCATTTAAACCGTTGAGACGTGTTATAAAAAAAATAAGATCCGTGTTATATAAAATTTATAATAAAAAATTATAAAAATTAAAATTATAATTAAAAATCATTATTATCATTAAATTTTAAAAAATTTATTATTAATTTTAAGAGATTTATTAATAGGTATAAAAAAAATTAATATTTTTTTATATTTAAGAGTAAATTTTTTATAATAAATTTTTTAAAAATAATTTATATAATATTAATTTTTAAATATAATTTTTCCTTTATCTTGTTGACTCAGCACTTGTGATTGGTCGTCTGTCCTCGCACAGAGACTACGGAAGACGGTGAATTAAACATGACCAGACATTAATTGGAGTCCGTTGGATATGTCAGTTTGAGACTTTGACTTAGAATACTTAAAAAATTTCTGATAACAAGTGGAATTTTAAAAATGATTAAATTAAGTGAAATTTTTTTAAAAGTTTACTATTAATTTTTTAATAAAAACATAATATATGAGAATTTTTACAATTCATATCTTGATTCTTTATCAAAAAAAGTTTATTTATCATATTTTTAAATGTAAAATTTGATAATAAATACATAAGTAATTTTTATTAATATTCTATTAAATTATTTTGTCATGGTCAATTATATATTATTTTAAATATCTGAATATATATAATTTAAATTAATTTAAGTAAATAATTTAATATATATTGCATTATATGATTTAATTTAATTTCATTATTTATTATTACTCTTTTTTTAATCATATATATTCAAAATATTAAAATAATATATGATGGTCACATGATCAAAATTTAATAAAACATTGTTAAACATTTAACATTAGATATTAAATTAAAAAATTTTAAATTATAAAAATTAAATTAAAAATTAAGTGAAATATAACTATTCAAATTTAATCTATACATGTAAAATGTAATCACAATCAAATTTAAACAATTGCGAATGGCTTACATGAAGCCAGAGCTTGTTTTCACTCCAGGAGAAGATTCATGTGATAAAAGAAAAAGAGAAAAAGAGAGAAGGGGGGGGGGGGGTCCCAAATTTGTGATAAGAATGAGAGAAAAAGAGAGGTGGGTATGTTCATGAAGCAGGAATCATCAGTAAAGCTTAATGCTTGGAACGTGTGTAGACCCCAACAAGGACGATGCTACTTCAACGTCAATGTGAAATGAAATGAATGTTTAAAATTTTTTTTTATCTTTTAAATTATATTTTATACAAAATAATAATATATTATTTTTATAAAATAGTGATCAACAAACGTAATTTTATCTTTTCCAAAAACATACCTAAACACACTACAAGTCAAATGCGAAGCTCATTTGCCTCCACATATGATTACAGCATTTATTGTCTCTTAAATGAAGCAACTCCATCAAATTGACATGTGTGGTCTATTAAAATAATACATTGAATTGAGATTTTATCCATCTGTATAATTTTGAGATTATGTATTAAGTGATTCAACTCACACTTTTTTCTACTCATTTCAAAAATGGAAAAGATATTTCAACTTTGTTAAAAGTAATATTAAATGTTCTTAATGAAGAAATTTAAAAAATTTTATTATTTATTTTACTTTATTCTAATTATTTGATGTCTGATTGTAAAAGCAAAAAAAAATTATTTAATTATTTAAAGTTTAGATTTAATCGTTTAAAATAATTATTTAAAATTTAAAAGATATTTATAATTACAATTAATGTTATTTACTTCTTTTTTCAAATATTCTTTTTTATATAGTTAAATAGACTATTCATTTAACAAAGCTAGTAAGTTGGTTTAAATTTTACGTCGTTCAAATAAATAGATCAATATAACTTTGTTTATTTATCTCACAATTTTTCATTACTCATTGTATAACTTTCAGTTGTGGGAGGTGAACTAACTTATGTTAACAACTTTATTCCAAAGTCTCCTAACAAATTTTTTTTTTTAAAGATCAAAATACAAATCTTTATATATATATATATATATATATATATATATATATATATATATATATATATATAGTTGTTAACATCCAATTTTGGAATTAGTCTCTTCTCAAAAAAGAGATTTCTTCTGCCCCTTTTTCTAGTAACCTATCAATGGTTCTTTGAATGTATCTCCTTTTTTTAGCTAGATATGTTCCTATAGATTGGCATGGACTTAATCCTTTTAATATATTCTTTTTTTTAATTTGGAAAAAAACATATGTTTTAGAGTGAAACTCATTTTTTATGTGTCTCCACCCTTGATTTATTTACGTTTTATGTACCAAACATATCTACAAAGTTTTTTACTTAAGTAAACATGCATTTATATATCTTTAAACAATAGTGTCTCTCTAATTTCCGCTTAAAATATGTCATGTAACTAAAAGCAAAAAAAATTTTCTTTCTTTTTTTTTTTTGTGTGGCAAAGGATAAAGCTTAGGTAAATTATTTTACATTAATGAAATTCTCCAATAAAAACAGCATGTAAATTTTTGTTTTCAAATAATCAATTATGTATTTTTAAATTATACAAAACATTCATATATTATATTTTTATTGAAAAATTTAATAATATATAGATATTTCTTAATTTAATCCATCACAAATAAAATAATTATTAATAACATCTTTTTATCAAATTGAGAAATACTCATATATGAAGGACTATTATTAATAATAATTTTATTTGTAAGAAGTTAAATAAAAAAATACACACATGCACATACCAAATTAAAAAAGTAATTTCATGAAGAACCAAATTAAAAAAATGTCTTATTTATCAGAAGCCAAATATTAAAAATAAATTTATAAAAAATTAAAATAAAAAACATCTTATCTATAAGAGACCAGAATATAATTTTACTCAATGACAGTGATTATCAAAAGAATAAATAAATTAATTCTTTTAGAAATACCCAAATATTATCATCTATAGATTAATTTAATTATTCTTTTAGGAATACCAAAGGGGAGGGGGGTACCAGAGGGATCTAGAAAAGGGACCTCTTGAAAATAGTTTAGAAAAGAAAATTAAAATTAAAACTAAGTGCAAAGACTATACGGCTCTTGACTTAAAAAAAGAAAAAAATATACATGAATGATGGTTTTTCTTATTTGTCGGAAAAAAAGGTAATATTTAATCTGGCCAAAAAATAATACTTTATTTAAAACAATATAAAGTAGACAAGTGGCTTCATTTATAATAAAGTGATATCAATATTTCTTAATTTATTTTAAAATAAAATATTCAAATAAAAATAAATTAATAATTCTTTATTTATTGTTATATCTGAATTTATTTTATTTTATCTTATTAATATATAAATTTTGAAATCAAGACGCCAAAAGGTCCCAACTTAATTATATATTGAATTGTTATATCAACATAGAACACCAAAATAAAATAAGAGACTAGAGACAAAAGTCCATTTGTGTTGCTATTATGGAACTGATATCTTGAATGAAGCCTTTCTTTTCAATTTTTTCATCGTGGTCAATTACATATTATTTTGGATATCCAAATATACATAATTTAAATTAATTCAACTAAATAATTTAATATATGTTACATTACATAATATATATATATATATGATTTAATTTAATTATTTATTTTTACTTTTTTTTAATATCTAAATCATGTATATTCAGAATATTAAAATAATACATGATAATCACATCATCAAAATTTAATAAAATATTGTCAAAACTTTAGTGACAAATATTAAATTACAAAATATTGAAATTATAAAATTTTAATTATAAATTTTTAAATTATAATAATTAAGTCAAATATAACAATTCAAATTTAATCTATACATGTAAAATGTACACAGATCAAATCTGAACAATTGCGAATGGCTTACATGAAGCCTGATCTTGTTTTGACTCCAGAGAAAGATTTACGTGACCGTGGGCTCCCAGATTTGGGATAAGAATGAGGTTACCGAGGTAGGCGAAAAAGGTATATTCATTGAGCAGGAATTATCAGTGAAGCTTAATGTTTGATGAGTATGGTTGCCTTAACATCAATGTGAAATGAAATTAATTGGGGAGCCCATTTGCCTTTACCTATCGTTATAGCATTTATTGTCTCCCAAATGCACAAGGGCCGGTTAAATCTTTAAATGGAGTCGATAAAATAAGTTGAATTTATTAAATTGACCTGTTTAGTCTATTAAAATAATAGATTAAATTTAAATTTTATCAATTAGTATCATGTTGAGATTATGTATTAAGTAACACGTGAGTTAACTCTTTTTTTAAACTAAAGTTCAAGAATTGAGAAGATATTTCAACTTTTATTAGAAGAAATGATCTTTTAATATAAGATGTAAATACTTATTATGAGAAAATTTAAAGAATTTTATTACTTATTTTATTTTATTTTAATTGTTTGATAAAATTTGAACTAATTAAATAATTATTTTATTTGACTGTTAAAGTGAAAAAATAGTTTAACAATTTAAAAGTTTAGATTTAATGTTTTGAGATAATTATTTAGATCTTAAAAATATTTATAATTGCAATTAATGCTATTTGCTTCTTCTTTTAAATATTTTTATTTTTTTGGTGGTTAAGTGGGCCATTTATTTAATCCACCCGATGAGTTAAGTTGAAATTTTGACTTATTTACATAAATGAGTCAATATAATTTCATTCGTTTAACTCATAATTCTTCACTGCTCCCGGTTGTTCAATCATTTGATAACCAGAGTCATTCTTTGATAAATGATCACTATGAGTCAGACTCAATAGAATTTGATCAATCCTTTTTTCTGTCGTTAAGGTAGAGAACTGAACCAAGAATTCTCTTTCTTTATCATCAATCGAATCACTGTTCGAGACCCAAGATTCTATTTTATCATCAATCCAATCACCATTCACGTTTTTTCTTTTTCTTATCAAGGAATAGATCGCTTTACTTGTAACTCATAGTGTAACTGTTGATCCATGTGAGTTATTGACTTATTTTAATAGCTCTATCTCAAAGACTCTTGACAACTTTTTATTAAGGTCAAAATATAAGTCTTTATATATATAAGGTTGTTAACATCCAATTTTTGAGTAACATTCTACTCAAAAAGGAGATTTCTTCTTCCCCTTTTTCTAATAACCTAACAATGGTGCTTTGATTGCATCCCTTTTTCTTTGGCTAGATATGTTCCTTTAGATTGGCATGTACGTAATTCCTTCAATACATTCTGTTTTCAATTTGTTAAAAAAAACATATTTTAAAGTGAAACTCATTTTGTGTCTACACTCTTGATTTATTTGCATTTTATGTACCAAGGGTATCTATGACATTTTCTACTTTATATATCTTTAAACAATGATGTCTCCCTAATTTTCGCTTAAAATTTATCATGTAAGTAAAAGTAACACATTTTTTTTTCTTTTTAAATTTTGCAAAAGATAAAGCTCGAGTAAAGTTTTTCACATGTTTATTATATGAAATTCTCCAATAAGAACAGCATGTGAAAGAATTTTTTTTCAAATAATCAATAATGTATTTTTAAATTATAAAAAATATTCATATATTATATTTTTATTGAAGAACTTAGCAATATATCTTAAAATTTACAATTTATGCAAATGGTAGTTGTTGAAGACATAATACTGTTTAACAAATTTAAACATTTCTACTATGTTTATTAACAGGGGAAATAACATAATTTGTTAGGTGCAGTTAGATAGTTAATATATTTGTTATATTCCAGCTCAGCTCTGTAACTAACATCTACTGTAATTATGCTCTATATAAAGAACCATGTGTAAATGAAAAGTAATGCAATATTCATTTTTTCCGAATCTCCTTCTCTGCCCATTTCATATTATGGTATCAGAGCAGATCACTTTTCGCTGCCACCCTTTTTTACTTTTCCTCCTTATCTCTTTTGTCTTTTTGTGCCTTTTCTCTTTCTCACTTTAAGCCTCTCGTTTCTTGCTCGTCTTTCTTCTTCTTCTTCATGGGTACTTCCATTTCTGAACATCCCACCAACAATCCCTCATCATCTATTTTTTTTGATCCTGCACTCAACCCTACAAGCCCATACTATCTTCATCCCAACGAAAACCCTGCATTAATCCTTGTAACGTCACTACTCATCGGATCTAATTACCACTCATGGGCCCGAGCTATGCGAATGACTCTTTTGTCAAAAAACAAACTACAATTTGTTGATGGTTCCTTACCGGCACCAGTTCGGGCGGATCCCCTCTATTCTGCTTGGGAGTGATGTGATATGATGGTTCAAGCATGGATTACTCGTTCGATTTCTCCAACTATCGCTTAAAGTATCATATGGATCGATTGTGCGCGGGACAGTTGGATCGATTTTCTTGATCGTTTTTCCCAAGGAGATGCATTTTGAATTGCAGAGATTCAAGAAGAAATTTATACCATCACGCAAGGAGATCTCACTGTTAGTGAGTATTTTACACGGCTGAAGGTTCTTTGGGAAGAACTTTCTAATCTTCGTCCGATTAAATCTTGTACATGCACTCCGACTTGTTCTTGTGAAGCTAATAATTGTGCTCGATCTTACCAAGATCAAGACTATGTGATTTGATTCCTTAAAGGCCTCAATGATTGATTTGCCACTGCCAAGTCTCAGATCATGCTCATGCAACCTTTTCCCCCAATTAACAAAGTCTTCAATCTTATTGTACAGCAAGAACGAGATCAGAACATCGCCGTTGATCACAAGGCATTCATGGTAGCCAAAGGACTTACTCGATATCCTCAACCCTCTAAATCTCAGTCTCAGAATAAAGTATGCACTTACTGTGGTAAACCACAACACACCATCGACACTTGTTACAAGAAGCACGGATATCCTCCAGGCTTCAAGTTTCGAAATCAGAATCCATCTGTTTATCATGTTGCTACTAATGATGGATCCTCTAAGACTGAGCTTCCATCACAAGGTCTTTTGCCCTCTCCTCTGCCTATGCTTCAACAACAGTATAACTTTACTCCTGAAGAACATCAAAAACTACTCAGCTTGTTACAATCGGCTCCTCCTCCCTCTTCTCATTCCCTAAATCATGTCTCATCCTCTCCTCTTGTTTATAATCCTTCTACTTCATCTACTCCAGGTCAGTGCTATTATTGGATTGTTGATACTGGTGCTACAGACCATATTTGTTCTGAGTTGTCTCTTTTCTCTTCATATCATTCTATTTCACCTATCAAGATTAACCTTCTGAATGGCTCTTATGTTATCACTACCATTTGTGGCACTGTGCATGTATTTGTTGATCTTGTTCTTCAGAATGTTTTCTTTATCCTTGAGTTCAAGTGCAATCTCATTTCTATTTCCAAACTCACTCTTCATCTTGATTGTTGTCTAATTTTTCGTCATACCTTTTGTTGCTTTCAGGCAATGACTCCATGGAGGATGATTGGTATAGCTGAGGTGCTTCATGGTCTTTACTTACTTCGCCAAAAAGTCTCTGGTTCTCGTTTAGCTGCCTCTATTTCAGCTTCTATTTCTTTGCATGTCTTCAATTCCTATAACCTGTGGCACTATAGGTTAGGCCACCTTTCTCATTCTACTTTACAAACACTTCACAAGCAATTTCCTTACATTTCTTGTACTACCCCTTCCCCCTGTGATACTTGTCATTTTGCAAAGCAAAGAAAACTTACTTTCCCTATAAGCATTTCCAAATCTAATAAAGCTTTTCAGCTTATCCATGTTGATATTTGGGGTCCCTTTAACACTCATTCGGTTACTAGTTTTAAATATTTTCTCACTATTGTTGATGATTTTACTAGATACACTTGGACTTACTTAATGTCTGCCAAATCTGAAACACGCCAACATTTACTTAATTTCATTTCCTTTATAGAAACTCAATACAATTCACAAATTCAAGTATTACGGTCTGACAATGGTCCAGAGTTTTCTATGGCCTCTTTCTTTTCTTCTAAAGGCATCATTCACCAAACTTCTTGTATTGAAACCCCTCAACAAAATGGCATTGTAGAACGTAAATATCAACACTTACTCAATGTTGCCAGAGCCTTACTTTTTCAAGCCAATCTCCCTAAAGCCTACTGGTCTTTTGCTCTCTCTCATGCTACTTTTCTTATTAATAAGCTCCCATCCCCTGTCATTGGCCATCATACTCCCTTTCAACTTTTTTACAGCACTTTACCTGACCTTCAAGACCTTAAAGTCTTTGGTTCTCTTTGCTTTGCTTCTACATCTTCTCATAACCGTACCAAATTTGACTCTCGGGCCCACAAATGTTGTTTTCTTGGTTACCCCAATGCCACTAAAGATTACATCCTTCTAGATTTACACACTCACAATATTTTTCTCTCTAGACATGTCATTTTTTATGAGCATGTTTTTCCCTTTTCTTCCAAAACCTCATCTGATTCCTCTTCTCCTCTTATTTCTCTTCCTACTTCTGCCTCTGCTTCTTTTGATGATCCTTTCTTATTCTCTTTATCCAGTTCCAACTCTTCTCTCCCTCCTCTTAATCACCCCTCTCCTTCTCTTTCTTCTCCTCCACTTTCTCTTCGGCAGTCTACCAGAACCAGATGACCTCCAGGCTATTTACAGGACTACCATGTCTTCAACACCTCAGCATGCCCCTCATCCAACAGTAAGTCTACTTACCATCCTCTTTCTTCTGTTTTATCTTATGATTCTTTGTCTTCTTCTCATAAACATTTCCTTCACACCATTTCTTCTCTTGTTGAGCCTCGTACCTATAAACAGGCTGCTATCCAAGATGTTCGGGTTAAAGCTATGCAAACTGAAATATAGGCATTAGAAGCTAATCACACATGGGTTCTTACTCCCCTACCTCCTGGGAAACAACCTATCGGTTGTAAATGGGTGTATTGTTGGAAATACAAATCTGATGGTTCTGTTGAGAGACCCAAGGCTCATCTTGTAGCCAAGGGATATACACAAACAAAGGGTGTTGATTATCTGGACACCTTTTCTCCTGTTGCAAAAATGACCACTGTCCGTTTATTACTAGCTTTAGCTGCTGCAAAAGGTTGGCATCTTCACCAACTAGATGTCAACAATGCTTTTCTCCATGGGAATCTTGATGAAGATGTTTACATGGTTCTCCCTCCTGGCTTCTCTTCTCCTGATCCTTCATTAGTTTGTAAACTACAAAAATCTCTGTATGGGCTCAAACAAGCCAGTAGGCAGTGGTACTCTAAGCTTTCTCAAGCTCTCATTTCCTATGGTTACATTCAGTTTAAATCTGATTACTCCCTTTTTGTTCGCAAAACTGATAGTTCTTTCACAGCTATTTTAGTCTATGTTGATGATGTGCTTTTAGCTGGTGATGACACTTCTGAAATCAACCGAATCAAGTCTTCACTTGATGATGCCTTCCAAATTAAAGATTTGGGCCCCCTCAAATACTTTCTTGGACTTAAGGTTGCACGTAGTCATTCTGGCATTTCCTTATGTCAAAGAAAATTTGCTCTTGATTTGCTCTCTGAAGCTGGTTTTCTAGGTTCAAAGCCCAGCAAAACTCCTATGGATCGTGGCCTTAAACTCCATCAAGATGCCGATTCTCTTTTAGATGATGCAGTCTCTTATAAAAGACTCATTGGACGTCTCCTTTATCTCACCACTACCAGGCCTGATATTTCCTTTGTCGTTCAACAGCTCAGTCAATTTACTTCCTCTCCTACTACTCAACATCTTCAGGCTGCACACAAAGTGCTCCGCTACATTAAAGGTTCACCTGGTAAAGGTCTTTTATTTCCTTCCTCATTAGATTTTCAACTTAAAGGCTTTAGTGACAGTGATTGGGATGGGTGTGTTGACTCTCGTCGCTCTATCACTGGATTTGCTGTCTATCTTGATCATTCCTTAGTTTCCTGGCGTTCGAAGAAACAGACTACAATTTCTCGATCCTCCTCTGAAGCAGAATATCGTGCTTTGGCTTCAACTACATGTGAGCTTCAATGGCTCCTTTATCTTCTTCATGATCTTCACATTCCTCACTCCAAGCCTGCTCTTTTATTCTGTGACAACCAATCTACTCTACAGATTGCTGCCAACCCCACATTCCATGAGCGTACGAAACACATTGAAATTGACTGCCACATCATCCGTGAAAAGGCTCAAGCTGGAATCATTCGATTGTTACCAATTAGATCTTGTGATCAACTTGCTGATGTCTACACCAAACCACTTGCTTCTTCTCCATTTCAATCTATGTTGCTCAAGCTGGGTCTCCATGATATTCACGCACCAGCTTGCGGGAGGGTAACAGGGGAAGTAACATAATTTGTTAGGTGCAGTTAGATAGTTAATATATTTGTTATATTCCAGCTCAGCTCTGTAACTAACATCTATTGTAATTATGCTCTATATAAAGAACCATGTGTAAATGAAAAATAATGCAATATTCATTTTTTTCGAATATTTCTACTATGGTTATCAAAGACAATTTATGTTCCTCTAGTCAAAGAAATTCATAATTTCCTTGCAAATTATGATGGACAAATCCTCCAGAGTGCACGATGAGTGGAAGCGAATTTATTTAGCCAACAGCTCTTGTGACATTATGATGGTATGCCATCCATGCCAGTATACCACATGGCATAACCTAATTATTATGTATGGATTCTCTAAGGTTTCTAATTATAAATTTATTATAAAATTAGGGAGAGATAAACACAAGATGTGAGATCAAACATTAAAAAAGAGAGAGCGAGAGTGGATGGATCCCACATCTTGTATCTATTTTTCTCCTACTTTACAGAAAAATTTACCATTATAAACTTTAAAGGATCCAAATTTTTATTTTCATGTATCACACTCGCAGCATGCAATTATATCAGGGGGGAAAAAGGGTGATACATAAATAAACCCTTTTCTTGAAGAAGCGTGTTAACGAATCACAAGACACATTGGCATAACTTTAGAAGTAGAAGGAGGTAGAAATCTCCCCTTTACACCAGCTTACCATTACACCCATTCAACGTTACATATATTAGACTAATAAGTCTAGCCACATACCTTATTTCTAACAAGTTACATAGAATATTACAAGCATCACTTCTCTCTCCTGAGAAAACTAAGCTAATGTGTGTATCCATTGGCCAGAACAAGAATCCTTACCTTGTGCCCTCTGCTAGCTTTCATAGAAACCTCTCCAAAACTATTGATTCTTGTCACCGAGCGAACCATAAGTGTCACAGAAAACTTTCACAACACACCAGTTCAATAGTCATTGTTGGAGGGTCAACCTCAATGGCAACAGATGGTCCCATTCTAGTTGTGATTGCATAAGTTTCTTCCGCAGCAACATTTGCGACAGTGCCAGTGACAGTTTGAATTCCTACAAGATGGGAAACTATAATTGATGGAGTGTTAAAATTTGATGGGTGGCCCATGCTACTATTGCATAGTGAGTTTGTGTAGTTCTTTATCTCACGAATATCAATGTTGGGTGTTGTGCACAAGAACCCCAATTAATCCTCGCATCCTACAAAATAAATGGCAACATTAATGTCGTTTCTTCCCCCCATTTTCATTAAATGTTAAACGTCGTTACAGGAACTCAATGTTTCATTGAATGCATACATAGGTATCTAAATGGCACTCTTCATCATGGTTTGGTAATGAAAAGACCCTTTAATCTGGATATAGTTGCCTACTGTGATGTTGATTGGGGTTCTGATATTAATGACAAGCAAAGTACTTCAAGATCTAGTGTATATCTCATGCAATTTAGGTTCTTGGTGTCGAAGAAGCAAACTGTTGTGTCTCGCTATACAACTGAAGCGGAATAGAGGAGCTTAGTAAATTGCAGTTGAAGTTCTACGACTAAAGTCTTTGCTGAAGGAATTGAATGTTCTGTCTTCTAATCATCCTATTCTATTTTGTGATAACCTCAGCATAGTGTTGATGAGTGTTAATCCCATTTTGCATTGTAAAACGAAACATTTTAAGCTTGACTGACATTCTGTGCATGAGAAGGCTTTATGTAAGGAAGTTTTGATCAAACACATCCTTTCTTATGTTCAGGTAGCTGATATATTAACCAAGCCTTTGTCCTGTCTTTGTTTTAATGAGTTAAGAAGCAAACATCAATGTTAGAGGTATTATTGTTATCATGTAAACACTTCGTTGTATTTTGTTATAGGTGTATTGGATCCAATGAGTTCAGTTAGAGGTGTATAAATGTAAGATGAACAACATAAATGAGTGACGCAATGCAATTCCCTTCTTTCATCTTTTTGAATCCTCTTTCTCACTTCTTCTCTAATTCACTTCTTATCATTCTTGAACAGAAGCCTAATGAGGAAATAGTAGTATTTCAATTTTTTTTTCTTTTGAATCTACATGACTCTTATACAACTATATATAATAACTAAAAGTTATACCGAGGCTTCCATGTTTTTAAGACATTTACTTTTTAGAGCTCATCCAGTCTTTTTCTTTGCTTTTGGAAAATAAAATACAAAAATTTAGAGCCATTCAAATTGAATGAAACTTTATTTTTTTACATAGATTTCAGCCATGCCAATTTAACCCAAACAACTAGACCAAAACTATTTAAATGTAAGGTTGAGTAGACTTTGAATGGATTATTAGTTGGTTATGCAGGTCTTTACTAAAAATAGTTTACTCAAAATTTTTTAGGTATGTCAAATTTATAAATACAAATAGATCAAATTAATAATAAATAATAAATATGTATGTGATAAATTCTACTTAAAAAATATATTTAATATATTTATATATTTATTTACAATTAATTTAATTTATCTCCATTTCGTTCAGAATCTATATAATTATACATGTATAATGTATACCAACACCAACAAATATAGTGAAATGGATCATCTACAATACTGCATGGAGTATAATTAGAAAATGAAAGATTATGAGCTTCCAACATTAGATGTCTACTAATGTTGGGTTTACACCCCAAGTTTGTTTTTCCTTTAACTATATAACATTAATTTCTGCATGAATTGTAGAAAATTCAAACACCGACTATAAAGCTATGATGGGGGCTGGAGGGACCCACTGTTGAATAGGTGAGCAGTCCCAGCCACCTTCTTTATTATGAGACACAATGAAATGTTTAGGTGTCCAACTCTTCCCTCCTGATTCTCTCTCTTTTAGAAGCTCTCTCTGTCTTTCCTCAACACCTTTCTTTGCTTCTCTTGCTCTATCCCACTCTTTGCTCAATATGGCTTGGCTAACTTCACTCCAAACAAAGGCTGATTCAGTTGGCCACACACCCTGATCAACAAAAATAGCCTGATACTTATCACATTCACCAAAACTTGCACTCTTAGATATTACAATAACAAAATGTTTAATCTTTTGATGTGTCTGTAATTTCCTAAGTATTTTTTTATCCATCTAGATTCTAATCTAATCATGAAACATGATATCTTCTTCTTCTTTTTCTTTGAAAGATACTATTATTATTAAGTTAATTTTTTATAGATCTTTTTTGTCTTACTTTAATATTTGAGTATGAAATTATGACTTTGCTCTATGTCAAAAGATTGTATATAATATTATTTTAGTACATTTAGATTTGATAAAATTTAAATGAAATCATACTTTTGGATATTAAAAAGACAAAATTTTATAAGCACATCAAATTAATAATCACAAATTTTTATGACCAAATTAAAATTTTTATCCATAAAATAACTACTTTTTTCCTAAAGGAACACAGTTTGGCATATCTTCCTTATTAATTAGATGTGAATAATACAAGCAAAAATAGAGACAAAAAGATGTTTGTTACCTCTGAATTCTTGACAGTAGGAGCTTGGAGCCCTGAGATGACTTCTTTTGCATCATATATCACTCCAACTTTCCCATTATTTTTATCCTTAATTGCTACAGTCCTGCATTATGAAATTTGATACATAAGAAATATGACATTATCCAGACAAAAATTTTATTTTGGTCTGTAAACTATGATGTCATTATGACTTTGCCCTACAATTTTTTTTGTATCACTATGATATATCATTCCAATTTTATCCATTCTCGATACCTAAACTATATTGATACAATTTTTTTGAGGATAAAAAATCTTTAGAGCTGGAACCAATTTATGCTCTCAAGAATACAGGTATTAATGCGTTACAACAAAATCAATAAAGTTTTTAATAAGTAAATTAACAACTTAGTCACTAAAATGTTAGATATAGACACATTTATATGTCATATATTAATTCTATCATTCAGTGATTCATGAATACATGAAAACTTATGTACAATAAACTCTTTTTTTTTCAAAGATTAACTTATTTCAGAGAAACTTAAAAGAAAATTACCTATCCCAATGACCATCAACCTCATATAGAACTTTGGAAGACGATGACTCAGTAATCTTCCCTTTGACCAATCTATGATTTCCCCTTAAACCTAGAAAAGATCGACCTCCGTAGCATAACTCAGCCTCCAAGCCTGTCTCTAGGCACCGTATACTAACGTTACCAACCCAATCAACCTCAGAGATTGGAAGAATTCTGATCAAGAGATGAGGACAATTCATTTCATATGTTTCTCCATGATTCAACAGTTTCAACCGCCTTTTACCTAACACCTGAGTTTCCACTGAAGTTCCTGCATTTTTTTTTTGGCAACACATACATAAATTTATTACTCGTATTAAATATTAATATGACGTAACATTTTAAATTATACTTTGACATTGTATATTTTCTTGTGTCAAGGTACTTGTATCAATTCTTGTTAGGTGAGGACTTTGATATATTGTTCGACATACTTGTTCCAGGGGTTAAAAGATAAGTCAAATGGCAATGGGAATCATTTCGTAATAAATTACTTAATATTTCAATTGTTTGTGATCCTATAGAAAAGATAAAAAAGATACCATGAAACTTTGGAACAGGTTGCTGGCACCATATCATTTCGATGTTTTCCTTCTCATCAGTTGCATGGAGGGCAGATACCGGAGGGTGGTGTGACACCTACAAGCAAGTAAACCTAGGCATCGGAAAGAGAGCTAAATATGTACTCTCTCATAAATAATACTTGTTCGAGGTTGGGATAGGTTGGACTTGGGCCAAAGCCTAATAGATATTTAGATGTTGGGCTTCTGTCCAAAAACCCATCTTGCTTTAAGTTTATCACTAAAGGCCGAATAGTAATCCAAGCTCATATAGGCAAAGCCGTGTTTGGCGCATCTTTGAGGCATTGAATTGAATTGAATTGAATTTTGTATGAATTTTTGAAAAAGACAAATTAAAGCTAAAACAAACTTAACATATATTACAAATAAATAACATTTTTCTTTTACAGATGACAAAGTATCTATAGTATTAGTAACACTTTGTTAGTTAAGAGCATATTGGTTGAAATAGTCATATTTCTATCAAGTTTATTGAATTAGGAAAAACAATTAAATTCTTAAGGTCAAAAATGAAAAATGAGATTAAAAAGGAAAATATAAAAGATTAGAGCAAATAATAAATATAATGTAAAGTTTAAAGAATGAAAAAATTATGAATTTTATTTGTTGGATGTACTTAAGCCAACTTTTTCTTAGAGATAGTAAACAATAATTCAAATATTAGGCTTAAGCCTAGACTTGCTATATTAAGCTAAATGTATCAATGGGTAGGTTTAGCACAAAAACAACTCATTAAAATGAGATTTTATTCATACACTTGATCAAATAGGCAAAAGCAAGATTAAAAAAATGTATGTACCTGCTCCATTAATATGTTAAGATTGGCCTTAGAGACATGGTGGGTCTCTCCAAGAATGGGATTATAAGGAGCAGCTCCAAAAATAGGTGGGCGATTGGTAGATATGGTCCAAGCTACCACATTTTTGAACCTTTCCAAAGGGTTCTCACCACTGTTGCACCTACTTAACATGTTTAAAGCTAAGCAGTACACTGATTCGCCATAGCACTGAAGTTGTGACTTCGGGAAATTAAACAGAGGTGGTAACTGCTTACATGGTAAAACACTTTATGTTTCATCACTCTATAATACACACACACACACACATACATGCACACACACATATAATGTGTGTTTAGGGTTTATATTAAAATCAAATAAATTAATAGCACTCCATGATGCACATGGCTACAATAGTTTGTATATCACAAAATAAAACATTCATGAAAAGGAGTACATTTCCTAAATAAGTCTTATTTTAATTATATGATACATTTCAATGGCTACTTTCTAGAAATTATAAACTAATTTCAAGGAAAAAAAAGATAAGATATATTGATAATATGATAATAATTATACTAAAATAAGGAAGCTTAACCAAGGTGGTTTAACAACTGTTAGTACAACCTTCGTTAAATCAAAGCTTAATTGCATCTTATGTAACTGCAATTAGGACATATGTCATAATCATAGTTAGGACTCGAATGGCCTAACTATAGTTATACACACTTTGCCTTAACAACATTTCACTAGAACCACCATTACATCCCTGCTTAATGGCAGTTCTAGTGAATCACTATTAGTACATTTTAAGAAGCCCTACCCCACACTTCCATTCATCAAACACACACAATACTCCATCCAAAAAGCTCTAGCCACATGATGCATCAAACACACGATCTAGGACAGCCACTGACCAACGACCTAACACCAACTATGACAAACAACGTCAACAACGATCTAGTCATCCAATGATGCCATTTTCACTATGAAGCAATAGCGTGTTGTGCTTCCTTTCTATCTAACCCTATTCATTATCTGCCATCTACAATCTTGATGTAAGTGGCAACCATCTGCCATCTATAGCCCTCCCCTCTTTGTTTTATTATTGTCTCTTCCTCCATCATCACAACTTTGATTCCTTAAGCATTTTTTTTAATTAGTGATTTTATCTCTTCCTTCACTCAATTTCTATGAAACAAAGCAATTGCTAGTAGTTTTAAATCTTTCCCCTTAAATAGACCTAGGTAAGTTATGGTTGTGCTAGAAAAAAATGGAATTGTGTTATGATGAAATATAATGTAATTTTTTAGATTAATTCATATAATGTTAACTCATTTCCTTCAATTATTGTGCTGGAATTGTGTTAAGCTAAAATATCCTAGTACAAAATTGTGTTATACTAGTCTGAAAGATAGTAGAAATTGTTAATGCATTACTGATAAGGAAAAAGACTATTAATAATGGAATTCATTCTTATGTCCAAAGTAAACATTATAAGAGTAGTATTATTGTGCAATGATACTGATAGTATTACAAGAGTAGTATTATTGTGGAATGATAGTTGCAAACCAATTCTCCTTTAAGTTACCTCTTCCTAAATAATTCAAAAATCTTATTTTTCACTTTTCCATGTATGTATCTTTGCATTATGGTCTCTCACTTTAACAAAGCTAATTTATTACATTACTAGGTCCTTTTCCTCTCTCCTTTTTTTTTTAAAAAAATTACCAAGTAGTGTGATTGTTTTTCTTGTAGTGTGAGACTTGACATGTTTATGCATTTAGATTAGATTAGTCACATCTATGTGCAAAGTGTTGAGTGATACTTTGTTGTTAGGTGAACATAAATAATTTTTTTTCTTTCAGTCTTGAATTGCTAAGCTTCATAATACCCTCTAAATATTTAAAGAGAATGAATGAATTCTTAAACTTTACATTTGCCAATAAAGGTGTTGAAAGAAAAATTATATGCTTATGTCCTAAGTGTAAGTTCAAGAAATGGTAGATTAAAGAAGTTTTACATATCCATTTGATTGTTAAACTATTCCTACAAGGGTACACCATTTGGGTTAAGCACAAGGAAAGACATGTTAGAGAAGTACCCCTTTTGAAATTTCCCTCAAGTCCATAAGTTAAAGAAAAAAGAACTTGTTAGGATCACCCTGTACATGACATGGTACATGATGCATTTAAGGCTCATCATGAAAACAAAAGTATAAATGAAGTTGAGGGTCCAGCTCTATCCTTTAATCAAATGATGAATGAAAATGCTAAAGAATTTTACGAGTTAAAAAAGGATAGGTAGCAAAATTTGTATGAAAGTGTAAACATTACACAAAATTGCCTTTCTTGGTAAAGTTGCATCATGTTATATGTATGTGTGGAATAAGTAACAAAGTCAAATCAATGATACTAGAGTTGCTGATAGATGCCTCTAAACATGCAAATACTTCATCATCTTTTTATGAGGCCAAAAAAACGATCAATAAATCAGGACTCTGAAAATTTATGCATGTTTGAATGATTGTATGCTCTATTGAGGATAATATGAAAATGGAAATGTGTATAAAAAATGCAACACATGTTTGAATGATTGTATGCTCTAAGAAGAATATAAAAATAGAAATGTGTATAAAAAATGCAACACACACACACACACACACACACACACACACACACACACACACACACACACATATATATATATATATATATATATATGGAAACTACAAAGAAAGGGAGAGAAGCTAAAGAAGAAGCATACAAAAATCTTTTAATACTTTCCACTAAAGTCACAATTTCAAATGTTGTTTAGGTCCTCTAAAATTACAAAGTATGTGGATCGCATGTCATGCATAGGAATAGTATTGGTATGAAGAGATAACTCAGAGGCATAAAGGAGATTTAATACAATTGATCCTTTGTTTCAAATCCTCATAATGTACTCATAAGTTGGCTATCAGTGGTTTCAATCCATTTGGTAACTTGAATAAATTACAACATATAGCAAGTGATTCTTATGCCTTACAACTTTCTTTCTTAAATGTGTATGAAATAAAGTTTATTCTTTCTTTCAATGATAATTCCAAGAAGACAAGCACATGTGAATGATATAAATGCTTATCTACAATTGCTAATAGAAGAACTGGTAGATTTGTGGAATGTGGCATGTGACAACATGATATTATCTTTTCTTAATAAATATGGAAAATCAAAAGACCATTTACATGCATGGAGAAACTTATAAGAAATAAGCATTTGGTCTAAACTCAGGCTTGATGATAATGGTAGATATCCACTTGCTTTGTTCACATTAACAAAAGCCAACAAGGATGTCATTCTGAAGACTTTAAAAAATATCATTGTACTTAAAGGATATTCATTATTTCTAGATGCATTGATTTGAGGCAATGTAAGGTTAGATGATTGAAAAGTCACAACTTAAATCCTTTTATGGAGCAATTGCTACATTTAACCATGAAAAAGACACTTTCTAAGCAAATGTTTACAATACTATTTAACTTATGTTCATTTTTTTAGAAAATTGTGTAATAAAATGTTAAATGTAAATGAACTTGACTAGCTACAAAGCAGAGTGTCCTTACACTTTGTTATCTAAAAATGATATTCTTACCTTAATTTTTTGTCATTTATTTGATTATACACTCAGTTGATAAAGCAAAACATATAGGCCCTATCCAATATCGATGGATGTACCCTATAGAAAGGTAAGTATATACATAATTTTCAAACTTTTCAATTCCTTTAAATCTTTTAATATGCATCAATGACTCGTAAAGGATCTTTTTAATAGGTGCTTGAAAAAATTAAAGTCCTATGTATGAAATAAGGCTTAGCCAGAAAACTCAAAAATTGAAGGTTACATAGTTGAAAAGGTTAAGTTTTTGCTTAAGATATTTGGATAGAATAGAAATAGCAATCAATTAACCTAGACATGTTAATGACCAACCTAAAGTTAGTTCATCTAATAAAGGTGCAATGTTTTTGGCAATTGGAAAACTAGTTAGTATTAGTGAATGCTTCACTCTTTCCCTTATGGAAAAACTATAAGTACATCTACATATGCTAACTACAATGGAGAAGTGGACCCCTATTTTCAATAAGTATATTAAAATTATTAAGCTATGTGTTCCATAATCACTGCAACTACGTACTTACTTGATATATTTCATATATAGAATTTAGGCATATGGTGAAGTGATAATTAAAACCTCGTACCCAATCAGGTTCAAAAGTAGACAAGTGGATTCATAGAGAATTTATTGAATGGTTTTCTCATCATGTAACTACATGTACACCTTATTTTGTTGTTTTATACAAAAATATTTATATAACAAGAATACCACTTTCTTTTCATTTAGATAAGAAATAATATCAATGGCTCCCATTTGATTAATATAAAGATATTTACCTTAGGTCCAATTGATCAAGCAAGAAAATATAGTGCATACAATGTTAACATATTCAAATTTTATACAACACGACCAAGGGTTGAAAACTCAAAATTGTGAAGTCTTCAGGACCTTTGGGACATGTAGTTATGCAAGTAATAGTAATGACTATATGCACTCTGAAGGTATGTCCTATTATAGGAAATTGGTTGACATAATTGAAATAAACTATTATAATTGATTTATGATAACCTTGTTTAAATGTATGTGGGCCAATATTACCACTCTTTGAAGGATTATAACTAATGACTTGGGGCTCATGTCTATTAATTTTTTATGATTGATATATATTGGTGACAATCAAGATGACAAGCCATACATCTAAACTTTAAAAGCTTAACAATTATATTATGTAGAAAATAAGTTGAAAAAAATTATAGTATGACTATGTATCTAAAATCATAAGACTTGTAAGACATGGTGAAGAAGATAAGGATATTAGCTATGAGAGTGAGCTATTCCAACCTCAACACTTGAAAATACTATTTCCAGATAGAGAAGCAAATTAGAACTTGTCTAAGTTCAATATCTTACATCTTTTACTTATGCTTGTACTTGACAAAATGTGTTTATTTCTTATGGTAGACTACTTGTGTTTTATATCTATCAAATGTCTTATGTTAGTTTTGTTTATTTACAAGAATCATAAGATGAAAAAGCCTTTAAAGAAGAGTAGTTCAGGCCCTTCTCATAGAGGTAATGGATTCAACATTAAAGTTCCCATATTGAGTCTAGCTATTAGTGTTGGCAAACAATCACAATACCAAGATCTGACAATTCCCTCACCATTTGGGGATCCTATTAAGGTTCTAGCCACCCATCTAGGTATTGATGACATTGGTGACTTCCTTGCCAATAAAGAGGTAAGGCAACATGAACAGCTTAGTGAGCTCGCACGACTTAAACAAAGCAGAAATTGGATGGTTCATATCCTTGGTAAGTAAGACAACAAGTTCTAGTACACTAAATTGATTTAATATAATTTTGTATACAAATTTTAATTCTACAGATGAGCAAGGATAGGTTAGACCTATGCAATTAACATTGCGAAATATTTAGGTCCTGCTTTAAGGGCAAAGCATTATCGTGGATTGGAATAACTAAAACCAACCCATTGGAGAGAAAAAGATAGATTGTTAAGTGTTTTTTTAAGGAAATGTCAAAAAAAAAAACTTTATAACATTTTCTATTAGTTATGCAAACTAGAAGAGTGTTCCAGCTAAGTACAAAAATAACAATTTTAGGGAAACTATACAAGTAGTACATTAATTATTGAACCATTTTATGACTCGTTCAATTAAATTATATTAATTAAAAATTATATTTTATATTGCAAGCACACTTTGCCATTAATGATAAGGAGCATAAGAGTTATTGTCTTTAATCCATTGATGCCAAGTGATGGCAGGCACAAGAGGACCTTCCCAATGGCATACAAGATGGCATGAAAACTAAGGGTAAGCTACACGTCATTGTAACAGATGGCATTATAAAGGAGTAATGGATATTCTACATATTGATAAGTGCATATTTTATAATTAAATAGGTATAGATTTTGGGATATAGTAAATTAAGTTTATAAATATTTTATACCTATTTAATCTATTTTATATATTTTCCTACTATATTTAATTCTTAAATAAAAACAAAATTTGGATAAAAAATGATAGACTAAAGATAAATTTAAGATATAATATCTCATTAGTATTAGAAACTAACATTTAAATTACTTTATTTTATTAATTATTTTGTTGTTCCCAGTTATCTTTTTTTTAAGATTTAATAATTATCTTTAATTATTAAAAATTATTTTTCATTAGGATTAGAATTTGTTATTAGAAGTTATCTTATGGACTCTACATATAGTCCATAGAAATTAAGATTGTAAACCAAACCACTGATTGAAAAATAATAAGTATTTTTCAGATTCTAAAAAAAAGGGAGGCATCCAATTACTATTTTGAATACCTCAAGAATTCTCTTTAAGATATTTTAAGCCCGTAAGAGCAATCTTGAAGCTGAGCACAAGAATTTTTAGGAGTATTGAGGCTGAATCAATTTCTCTTCTCTATTCTTATGATTGATTTTTCATGATTGAAGATTTTATAACGATGTTATTTATGAATTCTTTAATTATGTGTTTCTAAACTTTTCAATTGGAGATAGGGATGTAGCCCAATTAAAAACTAATTTCTACCATTTGTTTTGACTCTCTGTGAATTTTTATTTATGAATATATTCTTAAATTTCAATTATATCTATTTCTCTCATATTTAACGTTGATTTTATGATTGGCTACCATTAAATCAAATATATTGGTGATCTTGATACATTGAGAAGTGAAGAGAGAACCTAAATCTAGAGAAATAGACATAAATATTTAGGCTAGGGATAGTTTCACAGATTTGTGGTGACTTAAAACTATTGCTTCATGATTTAATTAGTTGTTTGGGTGTCTTGGAAAAGAATTTAAGGTAATTTAAGAGAACATTAGGACATTTTAGAAATAGTTGTCACTATAATTGCTTAAGAGTTAATTCGACGAGTAAAAACTATTAACTTATAGGGTAAATCATGAACCCCAACATTGCTAGTGATTGTATTCTTCTCATAATTAATTCTTGTTTGCCTTTATTTTTATAATTTCTACATACTTTCATCAATTAATTTATTTTATATCATTTTTTCAACTATTAATTATTTGAATTAGTAAAAGCATAACCTCACTGTGGGTTTGACCCCAAAATACTCTAGGAATTTCTACTACACCAATCTCGTACATTTGCGGGAGTGATTAAGTTTTCGGCGTCGTTGTCAAAGAGGTTACAAATTTACTAATTCTTTAATTTTTAGTTTTTTTCTTTTTTGCTTTTTCTTTATCTTTATTTTTTTTCCTTCTTATTTTTCCTTTAATGCAATTGCAAAGTTCTTATGACTTAAATTTGAGTCCTATTAATTTAGAAATTGAATGGTTTTGTGGGAAAAATAGAACTCAAAGAAGAAGAGAGATGGCTAACGATGAAAATAATTGAAATAACGTGCTGCTGTTGTTATTGCGGAGCCACATATTACGTTTCGAGATATTCAACGCCCTTTCATCACTTCTAATCCATCATGCATTCAACTGAACTGTGTTGCACGTAATTATGAATTCAAAAATATTCATTTAAATGTGCCCTACTTTCAATGGGCATCGAATTGAAGATATCTTGGATTTTATACAAGAGTTTTATGCAGTAATTGACACACTGCCATTAAATGGCCTATTAGATGATGACTTAAAGCTACGTTGCTTCCCATGCTATCTCAAGGGAGAAGCTTATCAATGGCTTCTACACTTGCCAAAAGATTCTATAAGATCTTGGACAGAGATGTATGAGCAATTTATATTGAAATATTACTCTCCTAAAAAAACTTCATAATTAAAGGACAAGATCTACTTCTTCACCCAACAAAATGGTGAATTGTTTCATAAAGCATGGGAGCATTATAATCTCCTCATAAGCAAATGTCCCCATCACCAATTTCCATATATACTCTTGATGGATTTTTTTAATGATGGGCTCAGTTCCGAATACCAATCAAAAGTTGATAATGTAGCCCATGGTGATCCAAGTAACATGATTGTTGAAGAAAGGGGGAAGATTTATAAAATGTTAGTAGCAAATTCTAAATAGAAGGTGATTCGAGGAAGGAGGGCAATGGCTAACGAAGTTACTACATCTAATGTCTCTCACAAACTACAGGATTTAACAAGGAGTTTAAATTTATTATTGAAAAATTTTAATTCTATTAATTTCCTTTCTTCTTCTGCTACTAATAATTCTCTTCATACAAGTTATGATGGTGACTATGTGGAAGAGGTTAATTATATGAGAGCTGAAGCTGATAGAGTTAATCCCAAAAATGACCCATACTTCAGCATATACAACCTGGGGTGCAAAAATCATCCAAATTTCTCTTGAAAAAATTCTGCCCCTCAGAGGCCGCAAGTACCACTAGGCTTCCAACAATAAAGAAACACAATTGAGGATCATACAATAAAGTTGGAAGAGGCTTTGGCTCAAATGGCAACTCACCAAGTAAACAGCATGAAAAGTATGAATCAAGAGAATGACCAACTCAAACAAACAATTGCTTCAACTTAAGCTTCTATAAAGAATATGGAATCGCAGATAGGCAATTTGATAAAAAAAATATGGAAGCTTAGATAAGTAATTTGGCTAACTTACTCACTGGAAATAGTCAAAATAAGTTCCCGAACAATACTAAAGTCAATCCAAGGGAAGGAGTCATGGCAGTCACCCTACGAAATGGTAAAAAAACTCCAAGAAGTTGATAATGGAGCTAAAAAGGTATCTAAAAAGGTAAGTGAGTAGAAAAATAATGAAGATGAGAAGGTAATTAAGGTACCTAAAGCTAATATTATGACTCAGAGTAACCCTTCTCCTTCTAAAGTCAAACCTTATGTACCTCCCATTCCATATCTCGAACGTCTTCAAAAGAAAGATCTAGATTCAGACTTCCTAAGATTTCTTGAGATGTTCAAGAAAATTCAAATCAATATTCCCTTTATAGAGGCATTAGCAAAAATGCCTACTTATGCCAAATACATCAAGGAGTTGGATTTAAATAAGAAGAGGTTGGAAAAATATGCCACAGTAACACTTACAAAGGGGTGCAATGCAATTCTACAGAAAAAGCTGCCACTTAAATTGAATGATTCGGGGAGTTTCACTATTCCTTGTGATATTGTTTCTAATATTATTGAAAGTTGTTTATGTGATTTAGGTGTCAGTGTTAATTTAATGCCTTATTCTTTATGCAAAAAACTTGGGATGACAGATATCAAGCCAATCAATGTGACTCTCCAACTCACAGATAAATAATTTAGATATCCATAAGGTATAATTGAAGATGTTATAATTAAAGTCGATAAACTTTATATTCTTGCAGATTTTATTATTTTAGACATTGAGGATAATTAAAATGTCTCTCTAATTTTAGGGAGACCATTTTTATTAATTGGTGGGGCTTTAATTGATGTACCTAGAAGAAAATTAATTTTTAGAGTTGGTAATGAAAAAGAGGTGCTTCCAGTATCTAAGGTTGTTAAATTTCCCTCTTTTGATGAAACTATTTTTAAGATTGATGTTATTGATACACTTGCCCAAGAAAATTTTAATACGTACTTATATAGTGACACTCTTAAGGCATATATTACACTGAGCTTTAGTGAAAAAGAAAAGGGTAAGGATGATTTTATTAAAACAATAATGAGTTTAAAAGCTTTTAAAATTGAAAATAAATTTTATACAAAGCAATACGAGGGTTTAAGATTAAACAATTTATTACCCTTACCTCCCCTAAATTTTTGAATTAAAACCTTTTTCCTCCCATTTAAAATATACATTTTTGGGTGATTTTAACACTTTTCCTGTTATAGTTTCTTCTACTTTAAATTTTGAATAGGAAGTTAAGTTGTTAAGGGTCATAAGGGAGTTTAGGCCAACCATCAAATGGTCTATTACGGACATAAAGGGCATTAGTTCCTCTATTTGTATATATAGAATCCTTATAGAGAAAAATTACACAACCAAAGTACAACCACAAAGAAGACTCAATCCCGTTATGAAGGAAGTAGTTAGAGCGGAAGTCTTAAAATTGATCAATTCAGGTATTATTTATCCTACCTCTAATAGTCCTTGGGTAAGTCCTATACAAGTGGTTACAAAAAAAGAGGTACAACTATGGTGAAAAATGATAAGAATGAGCTTATCCCTACACGAGTGGAAGCAACGCGCAAAGACCACTTCCCTCTTCCATTTGTGGATAGTAGGTTGGCAATGATACCTTGCACATTTATTACTGTTTTCTAGATTGTTACTTTAGATATTTTCAAATACCAATAGCACTAGAGGACTAAGAGAAAATAACTTTTACTTGCCCCTATGGCACATTTGCTTACCGTAGGATGCTCTTTGGGTTCTGTAATGCTCTTGCTACTTTCCAAAGATGTATGATGGCTATATTCTCTGATATGGTAAAAGATATAATTGAAATTTTTATGAATGATTTCTCTGTATTTGGTGATACTTTTGATTTATGTTTGACTAATCTTTTCAAATTTTTACAGAGATATCAAAAGACTAACCTTGTGCTTAATTAGGAAAAATGTCACTTTATGGCTCACTTTATGGTGACTAAAGGTATAGTCTTAAGCCATAAAGTTTTTAAAAAGAAAATTGAGATGGATAAGGAAAAGGTTGAAATTATTGAAAATATGCCTCCACCCATTTCAGTGAAAGGTATAAGAAGCTTCCTAGGTCATGCAGGTTTCTATAGAAGATTCATTAAAAATTTTGCTAAAATTGTTAAACCTCTTACTAACTTTCTTATGCAGGATACCACTTTTATTTTTAATGAAACTTGTTTGAATGCATTTAATAAATTAAAATTTGCTTTAATTTCTACCCCTGTAGTTATTCCCCCTGATTGGAGTCTCCCCTTTGAAGTCATGTGTGATGCTAGTGATTTTGCTATAGGGGCTATTTTAGGACAAAGAAAGAATAAGAGCTTACATGCCATATACTATGCTAGTAGGGTCTTAGATAAAGCACAACTTAACTATGCTACCATTGAAAAAGAATTTTTAACTATGGTTTTTGCATTTGAAAAATTTAGATCTTATCTTTTCTTGTTCTAAAGTAATTGTTTATACTGATCACCAAACTTTAAATATTTAATAAGTAAAAAAGATGTTAAAGCTAGGTTGATTAGATGGGTGCTTCTTTTACAAGAATTTGATGTTGAAATTAAATATAAAAAAGGTGTAGAGAATCTACTTGCAGATCATCTCTATCGACTAGAACATTTGCCCCAAAATAATATTCCTATAAATGAAGAATTCCCAAACGAGAGACTTTGGGTGGTTAAATCCTTACTTGCTTCTTGGCTTTATATATTTTGTTAATTATATTGTTGTAGATATAGTCCCTAATAGCATGAATTCTTATCAACGAAAGAGGTTCCTAACAGAAGCAAGACACTACCTTTAGGATAAACCACTCATGTTTAAAAGGTGTGCCAATAGGATCATACAGAGATGTGTACCAAACGAAAAGATGGTCCCGATTCTTGAAAGATGTCATTCCTCATCTTATGGAGGCCACTATGGGCCTGATAAGATGACAGCCAAAGTGCTTCAAAGTGGGTTCTATTGGCCTACACTATTTAAGGATGCAAGAACTGTTGTGACAACTTGTGACAAATGCCAACGAACAGGTTCTATTGGTAAGAGACATGAGATGCCTCAACAAGGTATATTAGAAGTTAAACCCTTTAATGTTTAGGGCTTAAATTTCATGGGGCCTTTTCCTCCCTCATATGGTAATCTCTATATACTTGTTGCTGTTAATTATATTACCAAATGGGTAGAGGCTATTACATTACCAAATAATAAAGCGTCTAGTGTAGTCAAGTTTGTTAAACAGATTTTTTCTAGATTTGGCATTCTTAAGGCCATCATATGTGATAATGGAGTACATTTTAGGAACCATCAGTTGAAATCCTTGTTGAATAAATATGGGTGTCACCTTAGAGCTAGCACTACATATCATCCATAAACTAGTGGTCAAGTTGAAGTCTCTACTAAGGAGTAAAAAGGCATATTAGAAAAAACTGTAAAGGTATTTAGAAAGGACTAGTCTATGAAATTGAATGATGCATTGTAGGCATATAGGACTGCATATAAAACACCCTTAGGTATGTCCCTTTACAGGCTAGTATATGGTAAGTCATGTCATCTTCCTCTAAAGATTGAGCATTAGGCATATTAGGCTATGCGTGCTTTAAATTATGATTTGAAAGCTGTAGGTGAAAAATGTTTTCTCCAACTCAATGAGTTGGATGAGACTAGAAGGGAGTCTTTTGAGAATGCTTGTATATACAAGAAAAGAACTAAAACTTGGCATGATCCAAAAATTCTTAAGAAAGAGTTTAAAATTGGGCAAAAAGTTTTATTATTTAACTCTCGCTTGAAGCTATTCTCAGGTAAGCTAAAATCAAGGTGGTCTGGACCTCTTGAAGTTATAGATGTGAAGCCATATGGAACCACTAAAGTTCAAGCTGATGACAGGAGGACATTTGTAGTCAACGGACAACGCTTAAAGTTATATTATGAAGGAATCCACATTGCTACATCTAACTCCATCTCTCTCAAGGAAGTCTAAGCCCATTATAGCTACATCTAGCTATAAGACGTTAAATTTAGCGCTTATTAGGAGGCAACCCAGTGGTTTTCATTTTTGTTTCCTTTTTTATTTATTTTTATTTTTACTGTCTATTATTCTATAAAAAAAAGTCACTAACACCTCTCCCAAAATTTGTTGTAGGAAGGCAGCATCATGAAATAGACTCAAGGAATGACTCCAAATCTTAATCATAAAATTAATCAGAGGAGTACTAGTTCCTTTTCTCTTTTTATTTCCTTCTATAGCATTGAGGGGCACTGTTGGATTTTAAGTATGGGGGAGTGCTATAACAAATAAAGCTCTTGCCCTCATTACTTGTATTAATTAGAGGCTATTTTATATATTCCTTCCACTAGGCAAATGATAACTATCACTCTTATAGCACTTATTTTTATTTAGTAGGTAAGGTAGTTTACTCATAAATCAAGTAGCAAAAATTTTGCGGCTAATACTAAGAATCACAATTGAGTTTTTAACCATAATTTACTAAGTTATAGGTGGATAGATATAATATTTATTTTTGAATTCATTTGCTTTCAATTAATTATTGCTAAAACCTCATTCGAAAGGGGATATAAAAAAATGAAAAAAAAAAGATGAAAAAAAATGAAAAAATTGATTAGAACAAGGCAAATAAAAGAAATATATACGTGCTCAAAATTTTCACTCCAATAACTCAAAATTATGCTTAGTAACAGGGTCTTTATCACCAATATTTATCTTTGCGTCAACCAATGCGAGTTATGATTGTGCTAGTAGCATCTTAGTGCTAATCATGTTATTAAAATTTGAGTAATCGAACCTTTGTATCACCAATATGAAGGTTCACGTCAAAAGAACCTATATAACGACCTAAGAAAGAAAGAAAAAAAAAAAGCAAAATAAAAAAATGAGAAGTGCAAAAAAAAATCTCTACTATACCAAAATTAGTTCTAACATAATTAATTAAAATATTGTGAATTTATAAATAAGCATTATAATTTTCTATCCTGTCAATTAGTACGTTATTTGGATTAACATCAACACACACACACAAAAGCCTCTAAATGGTTGTGAATTGATTATTGGGTGACTACTGATCCTTATATATATATATATATATATATATATATATTTGGGTGATAGTCCATCTTGAGTAAGGAAAGTATGCACAGTAGCTCTAATTGAAATAATTGTTACTTAAGGACAAATAATGAGCTAAAGGTGAGCTACACGTCATTGTAACAGATGACATTATAAAGGAGTAATGGACATTGTACATATTGATAAGTGTATATTTTATAATTAAATAGGTGTAGATTTTGGGATATAGTGGATTAAGTTTATACATATTTTATGCCTACTTAATCTATTATATATATTTTCCTCCTAAATTTAATTCTTAAATAAAAACTGAATTTGGATAAAAAATTATGGGCTAAAGATAAATATAAGATATAATATTTTATTAGAATTAGAAATTAACATTTAAATTACTTTATTTTATTAGTTATTTTGTTGTTCCTAGTTATCTTCTTGCTATGATTGAAATTTAATATTATCTTTAATTATTAGAAGTTATCTTATAGACTTTATATATAGTCCATACGAATTAAGATTGTGAACCGGACCACTGATTGAAGAATAATAAGTATTTTTCATATTCTAAAAAGAAGTGAGGTATCCAATCATTATTCTAAGTACCTCAAGAATTCTCTTCAAAATATTTCGAGCCCGTAGGAGCAATCCTGAAGCTGAGTGCAATAATTTTTTAGAATATTGAGGTTGAATCAATTTCTCTTTTCTATTCTTATGATTGATTTTTCATGATTGGAGATTTTAGAACAATATTATTTGTGAATTCTTTAATTATGTGTTTCTAAACTTTTTAGTTAAAGATAGGGATGTAGTAATTGAGAACTAATTTCTACTATTTGTTTTGACTCTGAATTTTTATTTATCAATATATTTTTAAATTTCAATTATATCCATTTCTCTCATGTTTAATATTGATTTTATGATTGGCCACCATTAAATGAAATATATGGGTGATCATGATACACTGGGAGGTGGAGAATCTAGATCTAGAGAAATAGACACAAATATTTAGGTTAGTGATAGTTTTAGAGATTTGAAGTGGCTTAAAACTATTGCTTTATGATTTAATTAGTTGTTTAGGTATCTTGAAAAAGAATTCAATTCTAATTAAATACAGACTGGTAATTTAAGAGAATATTATGACACTTTAGAAATAGTTGTCATTATAATTGCTCAAGAATCAGTCCAACGAGTAGAAACTATTAACATATAGGGTAAATCCTGAACCCCAACACTTCTAATGATTGTGTTTTTCTCATAATTAATTCTCACTTACTTTTATTTTTATAGTTTCTACATACTCTCATTAATTAATTTATTTTATATTATTTTTTCAATTATTAATTATTTGAATTAGTAAAAATGCAACGTTTGTGTGGGTTCGACCTCAGAATACTCTGAGAATTTCTACTACACCAATTCCGTATACTTGCGAGAGTGATCATATATAATATCGAGAATAAGGTAATAATATTTTGTTACAATATTTTCAATCTTCTTAATAGATATCATTAATATGTTTCTATTAATCACTAGGAGATTGTGGCAAAAAATAAATAAACCAAACGAAAGCAAACAATTTTTTACACCAATAGATCAAAAAGCATTGCAAGGAAAAAGGATGAGATAGTAAGTTAACTTTGATAAATAGTACAAGTAAACTTTTTAATGTACTTTAAGATATGTTGCAAAGAGGTTGAGCATGAGGGCCTAATCACTCTAGGAGAATTGTGGACTACCATACTTAAGAGGCAAGATGGATCTTTAGTCAATAAGGAAACGAGAGCAATTATTATAAGTATATAAGCTATGTGGGAATAAATTGTTTACTCTTAATTTAATTAAATAGATGTATTGCACAAATGATATATTATTTTCTATTTTACTTGAATTTGAAAAAGAAGATATCAAGACATCAGATTCAAGGACCTTTTTCTCAAGAATTTTAAGTCAAATTTCAGTGGCTTTAGTTTTGAGAAGCTAAGAACACCCAAAGTCTAAGAATTAGGATTAAGTGCATGCTCATCTCAAATGTTTGGCCATTCTGCTAGTTTCCATATAAAGACTCCACCTTATAGGCCTTCTCACGTAGAGTAGGAGAATAAGGTACAAGAACTTAGATTACAACAAGAATAGATAAATACAGCTTTGTCATTCCTCCTTTAAAACTTCCAGGGTCAAGTGTCTCCTAAGTTTGCTAATATCAGTGTTCAAATGGTAATATGATAAGTTTTTCATTCTACTTAAATTATACAAATGAAATTTAATTTCTTTTAATCTTTAATTGGTTACTTAACAGCATTACATTTTTATTTTTAGGCACAAAACTGTTAAGATAATGGAAACCTTGTAGTTGGAGCTCAATCGCCACATTCTTGTAATAGAAATTATTAGTTTAATACTTTGATTATATATGAACATTATTTTTAATGAAAATAGAAACTTGACAATTTTAATGGCAAATTATGGAATGAATTTACTTGAATTTTAGTTGTACAAGTCTATACAAATACTAATACAAGCAAGGAAAAAAATTTAGATTCAAAGATAGAAAAATAAATAAATTAATTAAATTTCATAATAGTTTAAAGTTCTGTAATATTTAATTACAATTAAGACAACCACCATTAAACATGGTTTAACGATGATAATCCATGCAGTTGTTAAAAACCACAATTAAACCTTTCTTAATGGATAGTTTAACTGTAGTTTTGGCAACCACAATTAAGGGGTTTAACAATGGTAAATGTAATTTAGTATTTTTTTTTTTTTTTAGCCGTGTAAGTAAACCAACCTATCAAATCTTTATAGGTGAGATGAGATTGGAGAGTTAGAAACAATGCAAATGCAAAGAATAAGTTGAAAAGCATTTAAAAAAATCTTTTAAAAAATTAGAAAGAGTGAATATTAGATTAAGTGAAAAAACAAGGAAATGAAAAATAAAATAAACAAAAAAAATTTGAGAGAATATCATAATCTTTACTCTTTTAGATTTTAATTTATTAACATAAAAATGTAAATAGAAGCATTTTTATTTTTCAATTTCTTAAACTTTGATAAAATATTGTCAACGCTTGTTGTTTTTAATGATAAAGATTATAATCAAAACTACACACTCCTATATTTTAAGGGGACCAACCTAATCTATTTCTACTTGCACAATAACTATTATAATCAAAACTACACAAATAACTCCTTTCGAATGATTTGAGTGATCTTTATCACATGAAAAACTTTAAAGCAATGTGTTCAATTGTTGTTATGACTCTAACAATAGTAACTCGAGGCCTAAAAATCGTAGTTCATAACCAAGCAATCAACAACAAAAGTGGAGGCCAAAATATTTTGTTAGACGAAAAAAGATTTATACACAGTTTTTACTATCTTTATCCTTAGATTCTTTAATTAAAACATAATAAGTGTATCTCCAATAATAATGTGATAAGTATATAGTTTTTGTAGACAATTATATAATTCTCTAATTAGATTATATATTTATTATATTATTATTAAAAAATATATACTTGTCATATTTTAATTAAAAATTTTAATGATAAAGATATACAAAAACTATACCTAAATCTAATTTTTATTAGAAACCTATATAATAGAGACAAATAAACTAAATTAACAATAATATATATATATGTGCGCGTGCACTCTAAAAGTAAATTTTACTAAAAAGTACCTTTATACTCTTTATATGTTTCTTTGATTTATTTCTTTAAAAAATAATTTATAAAATATAAATAAATTAAAAAATGAATCTTACTAAAAAGTGAAAACTTTTGTGTTTATACATTTTTTATGATTAATTCAATGATTTACTCTCTTTTTTATAAACCGAAATTATTTAAGAATATATCTGGCATGTTCAAAATTTAGGTAAAATGGAAGGCAGAGAACATGCCTGAAAGCGAGAGAGATCCGATCCTGGCCGTATATTCTTGAAAAGACTTAATATGCGTTGAAGAAGATTAGGGGCTGTATAATTCTGATCTGCCTTCGCTTCTAATGAAAATGGCTTCGTCAGAATCACTTTTGTCTCCTTCCTTTCTGTTGCCTGCACATACCATATTTTCCAACCCACACTAAAAAAGACAAATCCTAAAGACTCACTAATAAGATTTAAAAGAAAAAAAAAAGTATGCTAGCTATATAACTATATCATGCTACAATTGTTCAAAGAAACTCAAAAGTTATAAGAGTATGTTTATTTCTGAATGATGGATGCATCTTCGAATAGCGTTGGTAAGTTAAAGATTAAACTCGGAAAAAGAAAGAAATTTTTTTGAAAAATAAATGCAAGAAATGATATTTAAAAAAAATAAAGCATGCAACGCAAAACAAATTATGAACAGTGCAAGCAACAATAATTGTTTTGAAAGTTAATAAATATAGACCTAGCTTAAACTCCTGTAGATTTAGGAATTCAGAGAAACATGGGTCCCACAACCTTCGAAAAAAACATTAGAATGGATATTGTAAGTTCTGTTCAAAAACTAGAGATCATATGATTTTAAAAATAATAGATTAAAATAAGAAGCAATTTACAGTTAAATGGTAGTTTGACTATGATTAAATTAGGATTGAATTATTTTTTTAAGTATATATAATATTTCATAATTAAATTAATACATATATTATAAAATAATATTTAAAAATATAAAAATAATTAAAACATTTTATATATGACAATAAATTTTTAAAAACAAATTAAATAGAGTATATTAAATATCATAAATTTTTATTATAGAATACCAAAACTCCCATTTAGACCCCAAAAAAAAATCTAAAATCAATTTTTGATTGTGAAGCCAACTGATTTTTATTAGTTTTTACTATTTTTAGCCAATCAATTTTTAAAATCAATCAAATCATAATCATAATCGATTCACTAATATTTTAATCCAATCAACTAGTCTAATCCAATTTTTTAAACTATGCTCAAGAGGCAGCTATTGGATTAAACAAGTCAAAGTTATCTCAATATATATAAAACTTATTGTTATATCTGAATTTATTTTACTTTATCTTATTAATATATAAATTTTGAAATCAAGACACCAAAAGGTCCCAAAATTAAGAGATATATTGAATTGCAATATCAACATAGAACACCAAATAAAATAAGTGACTAGATACAGAAGTCTATTTGTGTTGCTATTAAGGAACTGGTACCTTGAATGAAACCTTTCTTTCTAATTGTCTATCAAAAGTAATGTTTAAAAATCAAATTAGTTATTAAATTAAAATAAGAAGCGAATCACAGTTAAATAGTTTGACTATGATTAAATTAGGATTGAATCATTTTTTTAAGTGTATATAATACTTTATAATTAAATTAATACATATATTATAAAATAATATTTAAAAATATAAAGATAATTAAAACATTTTATATATGACAATAATTTTTTAAAAACAGGTTAGATAGAGTATATTAAATATCATAAATTTTTATTGTAAAATACCAAAACTCTCATATAGACCCAGAAAAAAATCTAAAATCCATTTTTGATTGCAAAGCCAACCAATTTTTAGTTTTTACGATTTTTAGCCAATCAATTTTTAGAATCAATCAAATCAAAACCATAGTCAGATTCACTAATTTTTTAATCCAGTCAACTAATCTAATCTAATTTTTTAAACTATACTCAAGAGGCAGCTATTGGATTAAACAAATTAAAGTTATTTCATTGTAGAGAAAACTTGAAGAGAGGACTTAAACAATTGTTAAAACCTAAAAATTGAAAATCATAGGCCTAATAAAATAAAGACTTGTAGTATACCGTCTAATATAATTGAGCCTTCATTCTTATCCAATACGAATCATATACTAGTATGTTTTTATTAAAACATAAAATACAATGAATGAATCCAACCTCAATGGTTAGAATCTGATCCATGCAACATGTTTCATATGTATAAATCAAACCTTAAACCTTTAAGTGCACGTGTACTTAATGTACACAAAATTTTTCATATTAATACATATATTAAAACAATTCGAACACTAAAAATACCAGACATAGTTAAAACACAACTGACCAAAATAAACATAACTAATATATGAAACATACTTAAAAGTAAAACATAATAAAACACAAAATTGAAGAGAACTCTTGCCCAGATGAATCACTAGGCAAAAAGGTGATACTTTGTTTTAAGAAAAAAGAGAGAAATGGGGGAGAAAAAGCCATTCAAATGAACTACAAATGGGGTTGGCATTGCCGACACTCAGTAAAAATAACAAGTTTTGTCTTTAATCTTTTCGCGCTCTCATATGCTCTGAACAGAAAATCAACGTAACAAGACATTTCGTATACACAACTCACGTTTGGCGTATATTATATATTCGCCAGAACACCACCTTTTTTGGGCCGTGGAAAGTCTAAAACCACCGCCTAAGGTGGCTGGAAAACAGCCAGCCATTTTATGAAGAGCAAGAATCAGAGTTTATTTGAACCCACAAAAACTGAATAATGACAATAATATTAAATGATAAAGTGGCTTAAATTGAGAGTGCCATGATGTTACTGAAAGAAACGGAGGAATTACCATTTGAAAGTTTAGTCGAAGTTGAAGAGAAGTGAAGCAGCGCGAGGAAGGTGAAACGAAGATGATCGATGGGTATAGTGTGAGAAAGAAAATGTATCAATTTATGGGTAATTGCTACGATGCTTTGGTTTTGGTGTTAGACAACAAAGGAAGGAAGAGGAATTATAGGATTGATTGGCAACCAGAGAGTCAAGCTGGTACATATAGGGGAGCGTTGAACAGGAAACCAAAGCCTGTTTCTTATGCTCGTGGAGGAAGAAAAGAAAAATAAAAAATTATGTGTAAAATTTATTATATTTTTATAAATATTATTTAATAATTTTTTTTTTTATTCTTAATTTTTATATATCATACAACTCCACGTAAAAGCATCAGTTGTGGAAGCACGACAGCCAAGTCCATGGTTGACTTACGCCACGGTTCTTGTGCATAATTCATTAAAAGATAATAAAAGCCCGTACTACATGTAGCTGTGTTGTCACATCTTAATAATGGTTTTGATATAATACATTATATATATATATATATATATATATATATCAGGCTGAATATGTTATGTTAAAAATAATTGCGTTGTATAGGTTTAGGAAATCAGTTAAAAAAAAAAAACAATTAGTTCAAAGTTCTAGATACATGAAAGCAACGTTGTGGTGACGTTGTTAGTTTGAACCACACATCCCGAGTGTATATATGGGATGTATATATGAGATGCACACATCGTTGGGGTGACGTTGTTAGTTTAATGTTAATTTTTTTTATTTTATAAAATATAAAATAATTTTGCAACTAATAATTACAAAAAAAATTGATGTTTTACATCCAAAAAATTTATAAAATCTTAATCATTCAAATTAAAAGTATACGCATCCCCTCGAATTCATAGGAAATTCGGATTCATTAATTTTGATACACAAAAAAGTTAAAAATAAAAAAAAATCATGAATAGAAAAATTCTTATATCCTTATTTTTTGAAAAAGTTATAAAAAATAATAAAATTATTAAATAATAATTATAAAAATATAATAAATATTTTTTTAATTTTTCTCTATTTTATTTTCTCTTTACTAACCAAATAGGCTATTGATTTGCACCGCACCTGTTCTAAACTTTTAGTACATAATTTATTAAAATATAATAAATAATTTTGTGAGCATCTCATAATAGATTTGTTTGATTAAATGATGTAAAAAATATATAAAATATAAAAAAATAAGAATAAGTAAAATAAAGTATAATGTTTATATTTTTATTTTTAAAAAATAATTTAATAATTAAAATAATTATTATAAAAATATGCATAAAACACGTTCCAATAAATCAAACGGCCTTAATACATTTGAGAGGTTGGTGGCAGTTCGTTGTCCGTGTCCGGCCTTAATACATTTGATAAGATGGTGTGCTGTGCTATTCAAAAATAGCATTTAAACCGTTGATAACTTGGTATAAGGAAGGAAAATGAAATGAGAAAGAAAATTTTGTTAAAATATTTATTTTTATTTTTTTAATTATTATTTAATATTTATTTATTAAATATTATCTAATTATTAAAAACAAAAATATTATAAATATTTTTTATTTACAAAATTATTTTTTTTTTATATATATATAACTTTTTGCATATCCTGCCATTAGGAGTCTGTACCCGGACACAGACTACAGAATATAGCTAGGCTGAATTAAACATGACCAGAGATTAAAATTGGAGCGTGTTGGATATGTCAGTTTTAGACTTTGGCTTAGTATACAAAAAAATTTTTAGTAACAAGTGGATTTTTAAGAATGATAAAATTAAGTGAAATTTTTTTAAAAGTTTACTATTATTTTTTTTAATATAAACATAATGTGTGAGAATTTTCGTAATTCATATATTGATTCTTTATTAAAAAGATGATCTTGTCATAATGTTAAATTATAATTTGATAATAAATACTTGATTAATTTTTATTAATATTTTATTTATTTATTTTATCATGGTTAATCATATATTATTTTAGATATCTATATATATATATGATTTAATTTCAATTTATTATTTATTTTTACTCTTTTTTTAATATCTAAATCATGTATATTCAAAATACTAAAATAATAAATAATAATCACATCATCAAAATTTAACAAAATATTGTCAAAATTTTAATGACAGATATTAAATTAAAAAATATTGAACTTATAAAATTTTAATTAAAAATTTTTAAATTATAAAAATTAAGCCAAATATAACAATTCAACTTTAATCTATACATGCAAAATGGACACACAGATCAAATCTGAACAATTGCGAATGGCTTACATGAAGCCTGATCTTATTTTGACTCTAGGGAAAGATTTATGCGACAGTGGGCTCCCAAATTTGGGATAAGAATGAGGTTAGAGAGGTAAGTATGGTAGAGTGAAGCTTAATGCTTAATGCTTGGCAAGTATGGTAGACCCCAACAAAGAGGATGCAACCTCAACGTCAATGTGGAATGAAATTAAATGTGGAGCACATTTGCCTCCACGCATGGTTATGGCATTTATTGTCTCCTAAATGAAGTTGACTGTATTAAATTGACCTGTGTGGTTTATTAAAATAATAGATTAAATTTAGATTTTATCCATTTGTATAATTTTGAGAGTGTGTATTAATTGGTTCAACTCACACTTTTTTGTACTCATTTCAAAAATGAAAAAGATATTTCAACTTTTGTTAAAAGAAATGATCTTTTAAAATAAAATTAAATGCTTTTAATGAAAAAATTTAAAGAATTTTTTTATTTTAATTATTTGATGTATGATTGTAAAAGTAAAAAAAAATTGTTTAATTATTTAAAGTTTAGATTTAATCATTTGAAATAATTATTTAAATTGTAAAAAATATTTATCATTGCAATTAATGTTAGTTGCTACTTCTTTTTTTTTAACACATCTAGTGAAATGAATTTAAATTTTGACTCGTGCAAATAAACAGGTCAATATAAATTTATCTATTTATTTCACAATTCTTTATTATTCATTGTATAACTCAACCATGTGAGGTAAACTAACTTGTTACTGTGTGTTTGGAACGACAGTAACTTCCTCAAAATCACATTTCCCACAAAATAATAAATTGTTGCTTTTACACTAACATTATTTCTTACTGTGAATCCAAACACACCCTTAAAATCTATTTTAAAATCTCCTAACAACTTTTTCTAAGATCAAAATACAAATCGTATATATATATATATATATATATATATATATATATATATATATATATATATATATATGTTAACATTTTAAAGTGAAACTCTATACCAAACATACAACAACAATAATAACAATAATAAAACTTTTTCTTATTAAGGTCAGTTACATGGATCAATTACCGCCATAAAGTTTTATCATAGATCATATTTTTAGATAAACTATTTAATTATAAATCTTTCTTAATAGTTTCTTCTATAATTTTTTTCTCCCTCTATCTCTAACTATTGGACTAAACTAGGACTTCTATAAATCTCCTCCACACATGCTCAAAACCATCTAAGTCATGATTCTACAATTTTTTCCACAATAGGTGTAACCTCTACTTTCTCTTTAACAGACTCATTTATAATTCTATCTTTTAAAGAGCAACATTTCATTTGAAAATATTTTTGTCTTTTCTGTTTGTCGACAAGATAGAAATCACCAAAAAATTCTTTGTGAATGAAACTAAGGAGGTCATTAGCACTGCTAGCTGTGGTATAGAATCATTGCCGATATTCCCCGAGGCTTTGGAACCATTCTCCGAAAGTACCAGTGAGTCTGTTGATGAATTCAGTGAGAGTCACTTAAAGATTAGCATTTGGTTGAGTTATTTGAAGATCAATCCATGCTGAAAACTCATGCAATTTGTCCCTCCATTTATCAGGAGATATATCATCAAATGTGAACCATGGCTCAGTGGTAGAACGAGTTTGGGCTTGTGGAGGATCTGAGAAAGTTGTATGATATGGGTGTTCAGCATAGTCATTATCATTATAGTCAATGTTTGACTCATCATATTCTTCAACACAAGAAGGATTCACCATACATGAGGCTAGGTGTTGAATAGGCTTATCATCGTCAGAACTAATTGGCTCCAGGCCAATAATCAGTTATTGGTCTGAATCAGAGTCAGAAGGATAAAGGTTAATGGTAGACAATAAAGAGATTGTCCCAGAGGGTTTGATTGGTTCTGTTTCAGGTTGTTTATTTTTTTGAGTTGGATCAAGATGATCCAGAGGAGTAAGATGCCTTGGTGATGTTGGTGGAGTATGAATTTGTAAAGGTTTTACAGGAAGGTGCTCTGGAGGTTTGGTCTAGGAGGGAGAAGTTTCTTGGTGTGAGGGAAAATGAGGTGGTCTTTGAGGAGGACGAATATTTCCAGATGGAAGAGGTTGTGAGTGAGTTGAGAGTAGTCTGGTTTGAAGTTGTCTAAACTGAGACTAAGATAGTCTTCTTTCTTTCTGAAGACTTCATAGTTCATTTTGAAACATTTGGAATAGTCAGCTTCTTGTGGATAAGGTGAATATGGGGGTGATGGATATGGATTATATAAAGACACAAAAGGAGTAGGATAAAATTTACAAATACTCTGAGATTGATTCCTTACTAAATCTTTATCAATTTGATCAATCTGAGTTTTAACTTGTCGGAGCTCTTGTTTCTTCTGTGTGAAAATTGGTCCCATATAGCCATGGGAGATAAATCCTTTAAGTTCTACATCCAGAGAGGTAACTTGCTTTCGAAGGCGATCATACAATTCTTGGATGTGGGAAGACAGTCCATCTAGACGAGAATTAGTATGAGCCGTTTGATTTAATAGATTCTCAAGTCTAGAATCAATCTTTTGAAAAACTTTATTTTGAGCTGTAGCATTATGAGTATGCCAGTTGAGAACTTCTTCAGTCTGAGAGACAAGTCTCATGGCACCATTAGGTGAGACTTCTGTAGGAACAGAATACGGCTTGGAAATAACATTTGTCTCAGGATTAGTTCTTCTTTCCATAGTAGGGAAGTCAAAATCATAACTTTTTAATGCAGAGAAAAACATCATACATGGAATAGGCTGAGGTTGTATTTTTATGATTGGTGGAAAACGAAGAAGGTCCTCATGGCCTAATTCCATAAGAAGGTCAGACAAGTTTTTTAGCTTGGGTCTGGGAGACTTGATACCAACCCATCGAGGTTTTGGTGGGTAGTCATCATCATCTGAACTACTATTGAGTGTATGTTGAGAGCAGTGGCCAGATTTTCAGGATGGTTTGGCTAATGGTCTTTTCCAAGGAAAAGCACAAGAATCACGAGGTCTCCAGGCATTATCCTCAGGTCCTTCCCAATTTTTAAGATCATCATATCCACAATCAGGGTCACACATAGAAGGATCAAGGTCCTAAAGGAAGTGTCCATTAATTTTGCCAATATAAGTATAAGACCCATCAGGATGAAACCAGTGGATAGGAATTAGACCTTTTTTTTGTGCTTGGGTGACCACAGGAGTGATCATCATGGAATGATTCATCAGCCGTGGGGTTGAAGTAGTGGCATTGTCAGATCCAAATCTCTTGAAGGTTGATTTTACAGTTCCATCAGAGAGTTTTTCTAGAACCAAAGGGGTAGATGTATGGAAGGTCTTTTGTCTCCCATGAAACTCTTTTTCATAGTTGGTAACCCATTCAAGAGGCATCAATTAAAGTAGATCTTTGCGGGGAATCTGCTTAGGGATCTGGATAATGGTGGTGTTGTCAGGTCTGTCAGAAACTATGTAAAGAACATCATCAGTGGTATTTGGGAAGTGAAGGTCAACAGAGTGGTTTTACAGATGGTAGATCATCTGGTGATGGAGAGTGGCTAGGACAGCATCAGATACTTGTTCAGCACCAATGATCTGAACTTGAACTTTTAGTCTGGTTGGAAGAGTGGGATCTGACAACTTAATGTTGAAGTTGAGAACTATGGTCAAGATCACGTTTCCACCATTCAAAGTGACAAGGGCAGCTCCAATCAAAGCATTTTGAAAGGAGGTATAAGATGTATCAAGAAGGGAGACACAGGTTGTAGTCGGAATCCCTTTTCTACCATATAAGGTAAGGACTAATCTGATGGCTCCAAGATGGAGGTGAGAATAGCCTTGGTGGATCCAGTGAGAAATAAAATTGATAAGGATTTCCAGGGTAACATACTATTCAGCTTGGGTAGACTGAAGTCCGCACTGATTCAGTTTGGTACCTTATACTATTTCTTTTACTAGAGGATTTCGAGAAGAAAGGAGTCTACGGATGGATCGAGTAAAGGATCTATTTTGATGATAGAGATGATAAGGATTAAGCAAAGGGGTGATGGATTCTTCGAGTCTGGATTCTTCTGGAATATGAGTAATTTTCACAAGATTATCGATCCGATTAGAAGCATGAGATATACAAGAAGAAGGAATAGATCGAGGCATAGAAAGAGATGAAGAGAGACGGACGAGTTCGTCTATATCTGGGATAGAGGAAACAGTAGACATGGATGGTTAGGCAATGGGTGTTTAGGTATCTTCTTACTCTCTTTTACTAGCAGACCTAATCCGATTAGCTTATGAATGTGTAGGCTCTGATACCATTCCTGGTCCCTGACTCAAGGATCGGATCACATTCTTTTTCTCCGCAGCTATTTCTTTGGATAATCACAACTTATCCTTTAAACATCGGGGGATAGGTTTAATACCTTGTTATCTGAAAACTTAAATAAAATTTTTTTAACTAGAATCTCCAAAATCTTTTTCTATGTATGCTTGCGCTAATAGCCACTTCTCTATTGGACTTTCTTGCGTTGGCCTTTTAAGACAAAGGATTCTATTAATTTTCATTAGAAACCTTTTCTTTATCATAGACAAGTAAGTGTTGTTATCCAGATAATACGGTAGTAATAACACTTTCTAATACACAGGATTCTCGTAAAAGGCAAGTGTAGAGCATACTAGTGTATGGACAAGATAATCATAAGAGATCTACTGATAAAAGATTTCAAAAGATGAAAAAATTTAGAAGAAAGCCATTTATTTGAAACTTTTGTTATAAGAGGGGAAGAAAGGTTTCGTGTCCTTTCTAATTACAAAGAGGTTCTTCTCATAGAAGGAGAGGAGAAAGAAGACAAACATCTTTTACAAGAGAAAGAAACATACTGGCCTACAAATTTGACCGAAAGCGATAAGCAAAATAATAAAACTCATAATTGTACAATAAAGTAGGATAAACTTGAAGATAAGGTTTATCCTTTTTCAATGGAGACAAGAGGGGGTCGTCATCAGTGGCTGGAAGATAAGCTTCAGGATAAGGTTTATCTTTTATTGATTGGCTCATGTGATGGAGACATATTGGGGTCCTCATCAGTGGAGTCGTCAGGGTCCTTTGAAGACTTTTTGAAACAAGATGTGAACCACTCTTCAAATTCTTTCAAAGCCATAGGTTCATATGGATCCTGGGAATCTTGTATTATTATATCCGAAGGTGGTTGGATTGTTGAGGATGAAGAGGGTCTTGAGTCCTGAGAACTGATTCTTGTGAGAAATTTGAGCATCTGTTCTGGAGTCCATTGTTCTGTGTTGGGCAGATCGATTTCTAGAAGTCTAGGTTCTCCAGGGATAAATTCTCCAGGGTATGGTCCCAATGAAGTGCAAAATATGAACGGATCAAGCTTATAATTATTAATCTCACATAAAAATAATTTTAAAGACTTTAGAGTATCAACTGATTATTTTGGCATGTCCAAAAAGGTATTCCATTCATATGCATGATTTCGAGTGAGGAGCATGTTCTGTCTGTTGACCTAGTAAGGACGATGAAGGATGAAAATGCTGGACATTTGTTTGTCAAGTAGTTGCCAAAGGTTATGATGGTGAATGAGATGGTCAAGTTCAGAGCGCCACCAAGGTAAAGGAGAAAACCATTCTAATAGGATCCACATATTAGAGTCCCTATTTTCTGAAGTGGTGAGGTTTTGAAAAATCAAAAGTGGTGGAAATACGATAGCACCTGAGTAAAGGGCAGTGAGAGCCCAAAGATACCAGAGGGCATCATTAGTTATAAGGTCTGTGATTCGAAACAGGAGTAAAAAGGGGTTTGAACAAGGTTGAAAGCTGGAAGAATAAAATTGTAAAGAGAATCTTTCAAGTACCGATGGAGATAATAGAACAAAGATTTCTGAGTAAGGTTCTAAACTTCGGCAGGAGTTGTTGGTCGTGGTTCCTCAGGAGGGAAATCCTTTTGCAGTTGGGGTTGAGGATGGTGAATGGTATATCCAGGGATAAAATGAGCTATTTGTATGAGAGGAATAGATTTAGCTGGAGTGATGAGGCTAAGAGTTTTTGGAGGTCTGGAGAGAAAATCAGCTAAAATGTTGAGGCGTCCTTGAATATGTTCAACTGTGAATTTATAGCAAGAAAACCAATCTTTCCAACAGAGTAATTGTTTGTCTGGGAGAACTTTTTTGTGAGACTCTAGAATCTTAGGGAATAAGAAGTTATCTATTTGCACAGTGAAATCATGTGAGCATAAATAAAAATATAATTTTTCGATCCCTCTTTTGACAGCAAGAATCTCTTTGTAAATTGCATGATAATATTTTTCAGAGTTTTTGAATTCTCCACTAGCATGGCCACAGTAATAAGTCTTTCTATCAATCTTTTCCATTAGGACAGCGCCCCAAAAGTTTTCATTGGCATTTATTTAGAGGATCCTTTTACCCTTATCAGAAATCTTTAAAGGTAAAGGCACTTGAGCGACCTTTTTGAGGTGTCTTACTGCGACAATCTAAAAAGGTCCCCAAAGAGGGGGTTCCTTTCAGAGAAGTTTAGATAGTTAGCTGGTATGATTAGGTACTTTAGGAATAAAGTCTCTAATGAAATTGATTACCCCGAGAAATTGTTAAATTTCTTTTACAGAGAGATTTTTATCTGGAAAAGTAAGTAGCTCATGGGCTATATGTGGACCTGGCTGATAATAGCCATTGGAGATATGCATCCTAAGAAATTCTATTTGGGTTTGGCCCAATTGGCTGTTTTTGGAAGAAAGCATTATCCTATTTTTTTGTATAAGGCCCAAAAATTGTTAGAGAAGTTGTTTGTGGTCCGCTTCATGTTTGGAGAAGAGAAGGATGTCATCAATATATACCAAGACACTATGAAGGATGGGCTCAAATATTTTTGTCATAGCCTTTTAGAATAGAGATGGAGCAATCTTTAATTCAAATGGCATAACAGTCCATTAGTATTGCGCATTAGGTATACAGAAAGCTATCTTATACCTTTCAGCTGGGTCAATCCCAAGTTGCCAGAAGCCCGCCTTAAGATCAAATTTAGAGAAATTTGGTAAACTGATCTTGGGTAATGGAAACTTATCATCCTGGAGAAACATATTGAGAGGTTTGTAGTCAATGACAAGTCTCTTTTTACCTCGTCGTTGTCCTGCACGTTTATCGATATAGAAGGCTTAACACGCCCAGTCTGATTTGGTTGGTTCAATAAGGTCTTGCTGTAAAAGAGTTGTACATTCGTTTTTGGCAAGTTGTAAGTCATCAGGATTCATGCCACGATGAATAGTTTTTATAGGATTAATATCCTCATTTCGTTTGAAAGGAAATTGGATAAAGAAGTTTTGATTCTTCCAGAGAGGTGAAGGATGAGAGAATTGATCATGAGACTCTGGGTAATAAGGCAAAAATTGATCATGAATATCTTCATAACCAGCAGGAACATCAGACAGTTCAAAGACCTTGGGTATGGTAGTGAAAGGCTTGAACTATTGTTTATAATGGATCCCGTGAGGAAGGATTTGAAGCTTTTTTGCTTGACAAAGATGTCCATTCCAATTAGAATATCCTTGTTTGGGAGGCTGCTTCCAAGTACTTTAGTCCATATTATACAATTAGAAAAGATCCTAATACCAATATATATTTTGGTAATAAGATCAACCTTAAAAATTTTTCCATCATCTGCACTAAAGTATTTAGAATGAGTCATCCATGGTTGAGGAGGGAGAACAACAAGATTCATGAGACTTTTAGAGGCACCAGTATCCATAAAAGCTATAATAGGGATAGGCTTGTGATTCTTACTCTGAAGAATCTACATTTAAACATAAGGCATTAGAGGTTCTTTTTGCTCAATGAGATTGCAAGATTGAATAGAGTAACTGGGATGAATATAATGATCAGTATATTCTGAGCGATCAGAATCAGACAAATGGAGTCCAGGAAGAGCAAAAACAGTGTTAGCATCAACATCATCTTGTTCTGAGAAATATTCTTCAATTTCATCATCAGTAGATAGAGGAATTGTGGCCTGGACTTGGTGAAGGAGCTTAATATCCTTCTTTGTTTTATTAGAACAATTTTTTGCAAAATGTCTTTTTTTTCCACAAATGTAACAATGATATCTTTTTCCATGCTGCATAAGTTGTCGTCTAAAAAAACGAATTGGTCTTTTTAATCGCTGTTTCTTATAAGATTTGTGAGACTTGGAATATCCATGCTTGTAATGAGATTGTTTCTTGATTGGGCAGGAGCATTTGGAGGACTTGTCTTTGCATTTAATCTAGAGATAAGGCTTTTTACAAATCTTTTGCAAAGTAAGCTTTCTATCTATCATAAAATCAAATATTTTATGTTGCTCACATAATTTTTTAAGAGTAGCTAAAGCCAATTGATAAATTTCTCCAAGAGAGATATTTGTCATATCCTTTCTGAGAGATTGGATGGCTATTGAGAGTTCTGACTGTTGCTCTTTTGGCAAAGAGGCAATGAATGTATGTCTGAGATTAACATCATTAAAACCGTTGAGGAGGTAATACCTTTCTACCATTCTTTTGTAATGGAAATCAAGATCTAGTGTATCCACTTATACAATGCAATATTTCATCTCTACAACTTTGAACTTATTCTCTTGTTAGCTTTTTATTACTTAACACTAAGTTTTATACAATATTGCAAGTCTTATAAATATACGATAGAATTTACCCTTAATCTTGAGTAGTATTCTTCTATCATAAATAATGCCTGAAATACTCTTTCATTTCATCCATCTCGCTTGAATCTTATGTTTTATATCTTTTTATATTTCCCAGTCATGTTGCTTAAATCGTGTGACTTGTAGTATGATATGTTCTCCAATTTTCACTTTCACATTAGACTTAGTGTCTCTCTTACTAAACTTACATTTTATATACTCCGTTTTACTTTTACTTAAACGAAATTTATATGTTTCTAAATCTAGTCTCCACATCTTTAACTTCTCATTCATTTCTTCTTTCAATTCTTTAACTAGAACTATATCATCTGTAAAAGGTATGCATTGTGGCACCGACTCTTGCATATATTTAATGAGTACATCCAAAACTAATGTAAAAAAATAAGAACTCAAAGTTAAACCTTGATGTAAACAAATAGTTATTGAAAAATCTTTTGTGGGTCCACTCTTTGTTATTACACTAGTTAACCCTATCATACATATTCTAAATTATTCGAATATAAACAATACGCACTCCTTTTTTTTTCTAGAGCTTTCCATAAAACCTCTCTTGACACTCTATCATATACCTTCTTCAAATCGATGAACACTATGTGTAAATCCTTTTAATATCCTTCAATCGATTTTTGCAACAAATATATTGTTTCCATGGTCGACTTTCTTAGCATAAAACCAAATTGATTCTCTATAACTTAAATATTTTGTCTTAATCTTCACTCAATTACCCTTTTCCCATAACTTCATAGTATGACTCATAAGTTTAATTCCCCTATAATTTACACAGTTATATATGTTTCCCTTGTTGTTATAAATAAAGATTAAAATACTTCTTCAACACTTATTTGACATTCTTTTAGACCTCATAATTTCGTTAAATAACTTTGTGAGCCAACTTATTCATTTTCTTCTTAAACCCTTTCATACCTCAATTGATATATAATTCAGTATAACTACTCTATCATTCTCTATTTGTTTTAATACTTCTTTTACCTCTGACTCTTGAATCTTATAATAAAAAGTATAATTTTGATTATCCTCTTTAATGTCTAACTTATTCGAATGCAATAAAATTCTGTCCTTTATTAAATGCTCTATGAAAATAACTTTTTCACATTTCCTTGATATTTTATTATGTAACCAAGACTCTCCCTTTTTCATCGTTAATGCATTTTACTTTGTCAACATCTCTTATCTTTCTTTCTCTACTTTTAACTAATTTATAAATACTTATTTCTCTAACTTTAATATTTAATGATTGGTATAACCCATCAAGTGCCTCAGCTCTCATTTCCTCACTACCTTCTTAGTGTCTTCTTTAATTATTTTATATTTTTTTCAATTTTTATCACTTACACAAAGACCACACTTTATAACACTCTCTTTTAATTTTAATCTTATCTGGCATGCTTGTCTCCCACCACCAAAATCCTTTATCCCTAAGTCTAAAGCTTTTTAATTCACTGAGTATCTATTTTGCTACCTTCATAATCTCTCTAGTCATCTCGTCCCACATATCATTAGCACTTCTTTATGCTTCATAAGATTCCTCTTTCAAAATCCTTCTCTGCAAACTCTTTTTTTTATCTCCCTTAAATTGACACCACTTAATTCTTGACACCCTATCTTGGCCTTTATTTTTTACTTTCATCTTAATTTGAACATTCATAACTTCAAGTATAACTTTGCAATTCATGCCTAGTTTTTTTATCTGTTTTCCTTATTAAAAATGAATCAATTTGAAAGCATGCTCTTCTACTTTTGTAGTGTTAGCTACTGTAAAATCAAATGTTAATAAAAAGTCTAAAATAGTTTTATCCTCTACATTTGCTTCCCTTAAGCCATGTCCCTAATGCACACTTTTATACCCCCTAGATATATTCCCCACATGACCATTAAAACTTTTTTTCTAAAAAAATCTTTTCTCCTAATAGTATTTTTTCAACTAAACTTTTTAAATCCTTCCATAACTTAAATTTGTGTTGTTCTTCTAACCCTACTTATGGTGCGTAAACATTAATAACATTAAAAATTTCTCTTTCTACTACAAACTTTAACACAATAATTCTATTTCCTACCCTTTTTATATCCACTATAATATTTTTTTAAAATTTATCCACAATTATACCTATCTCATTTTTAAATTTAACCTTACCAATGTACCAGAATTTAAAACTTACGGGGTTTAATTCTTTCACTTCCTCTCCTACCAATTTGGTTTCTTGTAGGTACATAAAACTAATCCTCATCCTAATCATATTATCTACTATTTTCATTAACTTACCCATAAGTGTATCTATATTCCAAAATCCAAACTAAATCCTACTCTCATGAACTAATTTCTTTATCCATATTAGTTTACGAAAATATAGAAACCCTTGTTTCTTTTTCATTACACTATACTCAAGTTATACAACGCATTATTTACAAGTAACGACTTAACATTACCTCTAATACATTGATGATCTATATCATAAAAATTTGACAAAATTTTTATGTTAACTATCGATTACTTAACATAATCTTTCTCTTTTTTTGTGCATAGAATCAACTATAAACAAATGATTTACATTAAAGTACAGTATAAATAAAGTTTTACATTTTATATGCCAAACATATCTATTAAATTTTCTACTTAAGTAAACATGCATTTATATATCTTTAAACAGTGTCTTTCTAATTTTCACTTAAAATTTGTCATGTAAGAAAAACCAACACATTTTTTTCTTTTGGGCAAAGAATAAAGCTCAAGTAAATTATTTTACATGTTTATTAATGAAATTCTCTTATAAAAGTAGGGTGTAAAAGAATTTTTTTTCCCAATAATCAACTATGTATTTTTAAATTATAAAAAATATTAATGTTATATTTTTATTGAAAAACATAACAACATATCTTAAAATTTACACCTCGTGCAAATGTTAGTCGTTGAACAGACAATATGATTCAACAAATTTAAACATTTCTACTCAGACAATTTACATTCCTCTAGTCAAAAAAATTCATAATTTCCTTGCAAATTACGATGGACAAATCCTCTAGATTACAAAATGGGTGCTAGTGAATTTATCTAGACAATACCTTTTGTCACATTATGACGATATGCCATCCATACCAGTATACCACATAGCATAACCTAATTATTTTTCAGTGTATGGATTTTCTTAAGTTTTTTACTCTAAATTTTTTATAAAATTAGAGAGAGATAAATAAAAGATAAGGGGTCAAGCATTAGAATAGAGAGAATAAAAGCGTATGGATCCCACATCCTGTGTCTATTTTTCTCTTATTTTACATAAAAATTTATAGTTATAGACTTTTAAGGATCCAAATTCTTATTTTCATGTATCACACCTGCAGCATGCAATTATATCAGGGGGAAGAGGGTGATGCATAAATAAACCCTTTTCTTGAAGAACCATTGTAACAAATCACAGGACACATTGGCACAACTTTATAAGTGGAAGAAACTAGAAATCTCCCCCTTAAACCAGCTTTACCTTTACATCTATTCAATGTTATATATATTGAACTAATAAATCTAGCCACATACCTTATTTCGAGCAAGTTACAAAGAATATTACAAGCATCACTTCTCTCTCTTGAGCAAACTAAACTAATGTGGGTATCCATTGGCCAGAACAGGTATCCTTACCTTGTGCCCTCTGCTGCCTTTCATTAAAACCTCTCCAAAACTGTAGGTTCCTGTCACTGAGCGAACCGTAAGTGTCACGGAAAACTTTCGTGACGCACCTGCTTTTATGGTCATTGCTGGAGGGTCAACTTCAATGGCAATAGCTGGTCCCATTCTGGCTGTGATCACATAGGTTTCTTCCTCGGCAACATTTGTGACAGTGCGAGTGACAGTTCGAGTTCCCACAAGATGGGAAACTGTAATTGATGGAGTGTTAAAATTTGATGGGTGGCCCATGCTACTGTTGCATGGTGAGTTTGTGTAGTTCTTTATCTCATGAACATCAATGCCAGGTGTTGTGCACAAGAACCCCAAGTAATCCTCATATCCTACAAAATAAATGGCAAAATTAACCTCGTTTCTCCCCCCCCCCCCCCCCCCCCCTCCTCTTCTTTCTCTTTTTCAATGTTAAATTCTGTTAGAGGAACTCAATGTTTCAGTAAACAGAAAACAAATGCAGAAACGGGAATAAGAGGTTCCACATCTTAAGATCATAAAATAATTAAAAAACTATTTTTGACTCCATCTTCTATACCTGTGTTTCTATAACTCTTGACAAATAATCATCAGTTTTATTACAAATGTCGTGATCATGAACTTTTCTGCCATTTCTTCACTTAGAACTTTTTTTGTATTGCCCAATATTGTGCCATGCACCAGGAAAGCCAGTTGAGAAGAGTGGCAGAGGATGAGTAAACTTGTTGTTTCATGAAATTTTGCAGATCATGTAAAATTCACCGGTAGGCACTACCTAGAAGCCTCAGATCTAATTCCATTATTCAGAATGCATTGCGTTGACCTTTTTGCTTCAGTGATCCACCAGAATGGGTTCATAGAAACTCGAGTTTTACCCACACTCATTCTTATTTTCATGAAAATTCATGCTTGCAAGCTAACTAGGCATTTATAAATGTGACCGGACAAACATAATAGTTGTAAAGAGGGAAGCAGAAAATAAACCTGCATCGAAGATGAGCCCAGGGTCCAAGGCAGCTCTAGGATTAACATGTCCACTCCCGTAATCAAAAGAAGTAGCCGTGACCAGCTTAAAGGCTTCTGTTTCAGAATTCTGCTGTGCTAGAAGAGACCTTCCTGCTCTATCTAGAGTTGATGATGTTGTCATCAAAGATGACTTGATGGCAGCAGGGCTCCATTGAGGATGCTTCTGTTTTATAAGAGCAGCTATCCCAGCAATATGTGGTGCAGCCATGCTAGTTCCAGATATCATGGCAAATGCGTCTCCTGCTCAAATAGCCACTTAATAACTTCTACAACGTAATTTAATGTTTCTTTCCGTCTCTTCCCCCCCCCCCCCCCCCTCTTCTTTTTTCCAACCCAACCCCTGATATTATCGATAATTCTTCCAATAGTGACTAAGGAGAAAAGAAAAACCCACTAATATCAGGAATCCCTAATGCATTTTCCATTGTTGATATTAGAAATATATCCAAGAAATTATATAACCCTGGTTAAATTTTACCTTAGAACGAAGAGATAAACTCAATCTTGGCTACCGCAGATTAATTAAACAGCTCATTGGTACGCATCCTCTTATTTTCTGCCAGGAGAATATCTCATAGTCTGTTTTTTTTTTTTGGGGGTTTACAATATACTCCCCTATGGTTTAACCCAAAATTACTTTTTTCAAAGATTTAATTGTAGGTTTTCATTCATCAACAATTAGGATAAAAAAGCTCTGCTGGATCATTACTTACTTACCTACGTAATTGGGCTCATCAGTTCCATTTGGAGACCAAGCAGCCCAAATCAATGAACCTGGAGCTAATATATCTGGTTTGAGAAGATCTGCCTCTTGGAAGCTGAAGTCCTTTATATTTGGCCCCCGAGAAGAGAATAACGCCACCTGCGGTGCAGATTTATGGAGAATAGGCACCAAACCGTCCCCTATATTACCTGTACCTTTAAAACTCCTCACACGCCCTGTCCAGTCTCTTGGGGTAGAGATATTATAATAATCTATAAGTCCCTGAAAAATAGTGATTTACAAACAACAAATCACATGATTAATAGGGCAAGATTGAATTTTATGTACTTAAGAAATTAAAAAGGATTGAAAACACGTAGAACAAGAGAGATAAGAACAATATTAGCTTAATAAGTGGCAGAAGATATATCAATGAGATAGTATAGACGGAAAAAGTTAGTAGTTATCATATTAGATCCACCTCTACATAACTGTGACAGTTAAGATGAGTCAATTACCATTGTGTTGCTGACATCAGTGATAAGAATCCCAGGAATGCCAAGAGGAACTGGATCAAATTTTGTTCCAGGAGAAACATTTTCCACACAAAGAACAAATCCAACTGCACCAAGGGCCTTGGCTGTTTCTGAGACTTTCTTTATTGATGCAGTACCAACAACAAAATTGAAAGAATAGCCACAAAGAATAATATTCCCCTCTACCAATTTCTTGTTTAAGACTTCTGGTCTCTGGCAATCTGTGGGGCTGTACTTCATAACTGAAGAATCTAGCAGCACATCATTGGCAGCAACCAATGTGTATGTTTGGTTTGGATGTGTGGAAGCTGCAGAAAGCCATTAGATCTACCTTAGCAGCACAAAGATTATGTATATATGGGAAAATAGCAGACAACAAATATAATGTGGACAACCATAAATGTGCTTTTTGGCAGACAGGAGAAAAATGAAAGAACCAAAAAAAAAAGCAATTATTCTAGAGGATAAATGCATTTCTTTTTTTCTTGCTTTCTTTTTCTTTGCCTATTTTTGGGGCTGGGGATCAAGTTAGTTTCATAGTTTTACTCACTGCATAGAGAAAATACTTAACATGAAGTGATTTTCTTGATTATAATTTTCACCTCAATCTTCAACATTATATTTCCAAGTAACATTTCATTAATTATAATATATATCCAAAGAAACATAGTCGAAAGTTGGAAAACTCACGTGACAGCCCAATTCCAGCTAGGATTTTTCCATTCCCAAGGGTCAGATGGTTCTTATATCTACGATCATCAACTGCAGCTGCCACAGATGTTATCCATGGACTATATGAAACCAAGGTCTTAGGAAAAGGACCACCATTTCCAGCAGCCTGCGCAACAAATACACCTGCTTTCACAGCTCCAAGAAGTGTAGCATCAAAAGGGTTCAAATATGTGGTTTTGGTAGTTGCTGGAGGACTGTTTGGTCCAACTGAAAGACTGAGTATATCCACCCCATCATGCACAGCCTGTGGACAATCAAATTTTAATAATTACAAATTTTGAGATACACCTACCAACAGTTATAAAACATGACAATGTACAACAAATTGATAAGATAAATTGTTCAATCTTATGTTGACTACTGAGATTGCATGTCTTCTTAATAAACTCGGGGTGAACATCTTTCTAGAGATCCTTGAAGATGGAAGGACATAGAGACTTTTCACCTAGAGTCAACAACAAATCAGTAATATATGTTTTATATATATATATGATTATGCAGGAACAGCTTCAACAAGCCTCTGTTTTTTTCTTCCTTTAATCCATTTCCTTCCTCAGAAGTCTACCACAATGAAGAGGTTAAAGAAGTGGCTTGTGACACGTGGCTGAGCTACTTTTCAACCAAACCCCATGACAATGCTAGGAAAAATGTTAGTGACGGGAAAAGAAGGACAAAGACAAAGAAAAGCTATCTCATTATGTTATAAGAAAAAATATGTATATACCTGATCAATTGCAGCAACTACATCTGCAACAAACCCTCCAAAAAGTCTATACAGTGCCTTGTACACAGCAATCCTGAACACGAATATGCAAGGTGTCTAATGCAACAGAGACTATAATTCCCAGTTTTAATTTGAAAAATGAACAACTAGAAGTTACTATTCTTCACCTTGCACGGGGAGCCATTCCACTTGCTTTGCCAAATTCATGGCCGTGCATCCTCACAGGAATTCCATTATTTCCAGCTGCAATAGCAGCTGTGTGACTGCCAGATGTAGATGCAAGGAATACAGAAGAAATATTAAAAGCTATCAAATTAGAAGATATGGCTGTAAGCATGAGTGCTAATACTTAAACTTCAAATACTTTGAAAGCATGAATAAAGAACTACTGACTGAACACATAGTTAAATATCATTCACAGTTATTAATGAGAGATAAATAGCAGCATCTTTTGTGAGGGAGAAAAACTTGAATGTCATCGCTATTCCAAATAATACATAAGTCTATGAAACGAAAAATCAACAGGGATGTTTCTAAGCTCCAAAGAGGCAATAATGGATAGCAACACAGCAAGGGAATACTGCCAATATAAAGTAAATGACTAAATGTTGCATTCAATTTGTTGTAGATCAGACAAAAGATTTCACCAGCCCATCACCCCATTAAAAAGGGGGAAGTTAAAAGTGTCGAGGACACCAAAGAGGCAATAATGGATGGCAGCACATCAAGTGAATACTGCCAATATGAAGTAAATGACTAAATGTTGCATTCAATTTGTTGCAGATCAGATGAAAGATTTTGACCAACCTATTGCTCCATTAAAAAGGGGGAAGTTAAAAGTGTGGAATTTTTTTATCAGCAGACTATTATAGGCAAATCTCTCAATAAAAAATTGTTCAGACAAAACGAATCCTCAAAGGTCATTAGGAACAAAACCAAGAAGACAAAGGTGAGAGTGGAAGTACCTTTTTTATTTACCCCAAAATCAAATTGAGATTGAGTTTTTCCTTTCATGTCAGTTAAAGGAATAGTTATAACTATAATATAATATAACAAAAAAGGACATCTGAAGGATTCCAAGCGAAGATGCTAATAATGAATGAAGCAGGGCTCAACCTTCCATGCCCATCCCCATCTAGAGGAGAAGCAAAATCAATTGACGGGTTAAATGCCCCAGCAGCTATTGCAGCTTGAGCAAAATGTTGTGCTCCAATAATCTTCCCATTGCAGAAGTCCTTCTTTGTATCTGGATCAATTTCACATTTTCCTCGGTATCTTGGAACTGGTCCATATGGTTCAGTATTGTGAGTTGCAAAGCTTGGGTGGTGTGGATAGATCCCTGAGTCCACAAATCCAATCACAATGTCTTCTCCAGCCCGGTCAAAGCCACCTCCTGTTGGCCATACCTCAGTTGGAAGCCCCAAAAATTGTGGGGTATGTATAGTAAGTCTCCTTACTTTCCAGTCTCTCTCAACAGATTTTACTCCAGGAGCCCGTCTAAGGGTTTCTGCCTACTAATATAAGAGGATAGGGCAGGGAAATTAGAGTGCAAAATGTATTTAAACAACTCATAATAAAAATGTGAAAAATAGAATAGTAAAAGAATGATACAAGAGTTCACCTGTTCAGGGGAAATATGAACAGCAAATCCATTTATAAGATGACTATAACTATAGAGTTTCTTGTAGGTCAGACGTTCAAACAGCATCCCAAGAAGCATATCATGTTTATTCTCAAGGTGATGAGCATAGGAAGCTACCAATTCGCTGGAAGAAGTTGAAAATTGTATAAAATATGAGCAAAGACACTTCCAGTTCTTTGTTGAGGGTACAAAAGAGGAGCATATAACAGCCAAAACACCAGTACAATTTTTTTTTTTTAAAGAAAAAAACTGCACGAACAGCATGGGAGTGGGATGGGACTAATTACATCATTTTTACTTAAGAATATAAAAGTAATAAAGCATTAGCTGCAGATAAGTCGTTGGAAATGCCCTATACGAGAAAAATGAATATACCTACTTTTGTACTGACAAGAACAACTTTAACTGAGAACTAATTGACAATATTTCATCGGGATAATACTTATAGCATTTCCTTCTTTGTTCCCAAAAGCGTCTTCATTCACTTAAGCACAAATTTAAGTAGAACCTTCCCCAGTTTTTCCTTCTCAGGAACAACTTCACACAAAGCCACTAGGTGGAGGTCTAATGGTGAGGGGTGTGGGTGGTTTAGCAAGTGGTCTTAGGTTCAAACCCTTAATCCATCATGTACTCCCAAAAAAAAGAAAAAATCACACACAGAACAGAATTAACAAAACAAGTGATTATGAAAACATGTTGATGAGTTCACCTCAGTAGTAAAAATTCCTAGCCTCAAAAGGATATCTCACAGATCAAGAAACATATCAGGAAATAGCATAGCACAGTACACATTGCCTCCAAATTTGACCATATGAAATCCCAAAAAAAAAAAAGCCAGAGGGCTTCTAGCTGGCAAGCAGTGGATGCCAGTTGGCCCATAAATTCGTCACCAAGGGCAGAGTTTCCCAACCTTTGGATTGGCTTTGTTGAAAAAATGATGGTTAGGATTTGGGCATATGTATTAGCTCAAATTAAGAAGGATGGAAGGGCTGCAGTTCCTCTATTTCTTAAAATTCCAAAACCAAAAAAAAAAAAAAAAAGGTTGCAAATACCTTGTGGTATCAGTCTTCTCATCAGATTCCATAGCAGTGGCTTCAAACCCATCTATACCTCCGGTGTAACTTATGACCGGTTCACCTTCAATAGTTACTATATAAATCTCTGCCTTTGCAGCAACCAGAAGGGATGATAAAACGAAAAAGATGCATCGGAAGTCTGAGAACCTCATGTTCACTAATGTCAATTTCAGTGGTTCATAAGATCTGTTTCATCATCCAATCAATGTCAGTCAGCTATATAAGATACTAATTCAATTGCTAAATTGAAAAAACATATGTCAATAGAAGTGAGAAATAAATAATTAAAGCTAAAACTAAACATAAAAAATGTTTGCTCTTCCCTGAGATTTAAAAGGAAGTATAGTACCAGCTACTCTTTTGGCTCGGTTTCTTATAACCTTTGGTATGGAACTATGACGGAATTAAAAAAAAAACATACTTACGAGTTTTCATCTGAACCCAAGAAGACACTGGGTCACAGACAATAAGAGTAGCAAGAAGTCAATGTTTTCCATTTTTGGAACTGAATCCAGCTTAGAAGAAAGAAATATAAATAAATAAATAAATAAATATATATATATATATATATATATATATATATATATTATCAAATTGAAGTAGACCAGATTGGAAAAGTCTCTTTGCAAAACAAAACCATAAGAAATACGCACAAAAAAACAGACTTGCAAGGGGATGAAGCACAGTAAACGCATAAATTGTCAGTGAAAAAAGATATATATAGTTTTAGAGTGAAAACAGTCGGTGAATGGGGCTCTCATAGGCAAAACAGAGGCGTCAGACCGAGAAAGCAAAAGAGTAGGAAATATAACCATCTTAGTCGTTCAGCATACAAAAAGAAAGCCAACAGAAGAATTAAAGTAACATTTCTAAAATTGAAGGAATTACTCAAACAGAAACAGCCATTTTCGGAATTCAGCTCAAGCGATGAAATTTACCGATGTCGCTCGGATGCGAGTAGCCCCTACTCACATACAATCCAAAAATAGCACTCGAAGCTGCGAATAAACCCCACATTCATCGCAACCCAAAAGAAGAAGACGAAGAAAGCACATAAGAGAAAAGCAAGAAAAGTGAACAGTAAGTAAAGCAAAAGATCGTATCAAAAAAGCAAAGGCGAATACAACGACCACACACAGTCACAGCAGCTAAAACACACCAAATCAGGGACTCTGACACCAAAGGTTAAATCGCATAAGCGCCAGTGACGATCAGAGTTGGGATCAGATACAGAGAGTGCAATCACATTGCCATGATCGGAGATCCAACGGTCACCGTTGAATGCCAGAGAGAGGTAAAAGCACGAAATCCTGGCGAGAGAGAGAGATAGAGTGAGAGTGAGAGAGAGTGTTAGGGTTTTCTTTCAAGGCAGTGCCAGTGGAGAGAACGAGAGAGAGAGAGAGAGAGAGAGACAAGAAGGCGAAGATGAAGGAGGGAGTCATAGATTTTAGGGAATTAATCTTTTTTTTTAATATCAGATCAATTTGTTTTTTCTGGCGATATTAATTAATGGAATATTTAACGAACGACACTCTAATTAATGTAGGCTTTTATTTTCTTTGTAATTTTTAGAAACTTTCTGACTTTTTCGGTTCTGATTTATCTTCTGCGATGATGCGGAAAATATATTATTATCATTATTATATTATTATTTTAAAAAAAAAAAAAGAGCAAGGAGATATTGGCGCGCAAGCTGTCGGACGGTTGAGATGAAAAGACGATATTACCCTTACAGTTTGATCTGTGGGGGCGGGTTTCTCTGCAGTTACGCTTACGCGTATCCGAAATCAATGGAAAAGGGATCTAATTATTGAAATTGGATCGCTGGGTCGGGTGGGGCACCCGATTAATTATTCCTGTAATGCGTACAATCACAAATCCAAAAGCTTTTAATTAATATTAGATTTAAATGTAATTTTTTTATTAAAAAATTTATATATAATTTATTATATTTTTATTATCAATTTTTTTAATTAAAATATGATATATAATTTTTATAAATAATTGCATAATTCTTAATTAAATAATATATATGCTATATTTAAAAATTATATATTTATCATATTTTAAATGAAAAATATAATAATAAGTAATGAATTCCATATAAATATAATCTTTTCTTATATCTTTATTATCAAATTTATCAATTAAAATATAATAAATTTATGATTTTTTAATAATAAAATAACAAATGTAGTATGCAATTATTTGTAAAAACTATATACTTGTTATATTGTTATTAGAAAACTATACACTTATCAAATATTAACTAAAAAAACCTAATAGCACATATATAAGTAATTACACATAAATTTATCCTTTTAATTAACATAAAGTGTTAATAATTAATCTAAAGTTGGGTTAATTAAGAGCTTTATGACTCATTCTTTTTTCTTTCACCCAAAGAATACATTACTATATTAATTTTTAAAAAATATCATTGTTGTTAATATATTATTTAGAAAATTATAATTATTAATTTAGTTCTAACTAAATCAAGCTTATGTATTTTTAAATTTAGTAGAATTAATTAATGACAATAATATTTTAGCTAAATTGTATAAAATTTCTTTGAACTTTAGATCATATACAAATAATTTATTTAACTTTTAAAATGTGACAATATATCTCCTTAAACTTTTAAATTTATGCAAACAACTCTCATCATTAGTTAGTTTGTTATTTCACTAATATAACATAATAAGTTTAAAAAAATTAATGCAAATAACTCTCTTAAACTTTGAATTATATGTAAATAACCTTCTAAACTTTAGATTATGTATAAATAATTGTTTTAATATATCATGCTATATTAGTGAAATAACAAACTAATTAACAGTAAAATGGTTATTTTTACAAATTTAAAAATTTAAAAGGTTATATTATTAAGTTTTGAAAATTAAAAAAAATTATTTAGATATGACTAAAAATTTAAAAGAATTATATACAATTTAGCCTAATTTTTTTAAGTATATGGCAATAAAATTTTATTGACAAAAATGAAGCAAGAAAATAGGGAATGCTTCATATAACTCAACTTATCTCACATTAGGTTAATTATTATTAGCATTCAATTAAAATATTTTCCATGTTGGAACCACCGTTATATGATTTTGATGAGATTAGATTTTGAGGGTTTAGATGTTGAACAATAAAGTTTGTAATGATTGGGGCGCTAAGGTTATAATTACTTTTGGAAAAATAATTATGCCTAATGAACTCCATGTGTGTCTGTGTGTGTTTAATTAAAAAAAAAATCACCGAAAGTCTATAAACTCTGTTTTATTTTTTTCAAAGTTAATTCTTATTTTTCTAATATTCTAAAGCTTATTGAGCATTGTTACTTGTTAGAAGGAATATAAATGTTATACACAAAATATTTTGTTATTTTTATTTTGTATATAACATCTATATTCTAAATTTATTTATTTTTTATTTTTGGTTGGAGGAGGAACAATAACACAAAAGCTACGTTTTACAAGCCCGCAAAGCCCAAACACCAGAAGCATCTTCAAGAAGCAAGGGTATGCGGTTAAGAGAAGAATCCAAGATAGTCGAGCCAAAAGCTTGTTATACCATTTATTTGATTATTTGAAAATAACATATATATATATATATATATATATATATATATATATATATATATATATATATATATATATATATATGTATATATATACATATATACATATATATATATATATTTTTTTTTTTTTGAGCTTTTGGCTTATTTTTATAAATTTAACTGATTAACATGAATCTGTATATACATAGGACTTCATTACAATAATAATAATAATACTAATAATAATAATAGATAGTTCCCCATCACCAAGTTGTAGGGACTTTTATCATATTGAACGCAATGCGTTTATGTTCTTAATTTAATGCCCTTTAGGATAAGGAAAAAGCCATTACTTCAAAGCTTCGTTGTCAATGAATCACTCACTATCAACTGCAACTTAATAAGTATGGTATCATAATATTTCTTTTATTTGTATTGTCGCTTAAGTTTTTTTTTTTTTTTGGGGACCACTTTGTCACTTGTGTTAAATCTCCTTTCTAAGTCTTTAAAATCTAAATCAATTGAGAATGAATTTTTTCTTATTACGTAGCTTGACTCCTTTAAATCTATGATGCAGTTTAGAGCAATTAAAATTAATCAAAGTTAACGAGATGGTCCTTTTCATCCATTAAAAATAATGTGTTGGATTTAAATTTTATCTACTCCTATGATTTCATAATCATGCTGGTTTAGTATAGATTAAGTGAGTTAACCCACATAACTTATGGGTCAGTCTTTTTTTTTTTTTACTAATCTTAATCATTTTAAGAATTAAAATAATATTTTCACTTTTACTATAAAAATAGACCCATCAAGACAAAATTCAAATACTCTTGATCAAGATATTTAAAAAAGTTTATCAATTATTTTAGGTTATTTTAGTTATTTAATGATATTTGAACTAATAAAATAATTATTTTTGTTTAATTGTTAAAATTTGAAGGAGTTATTTTAGTGTTTAAAATTTAGATTTAATTTCTTGAGATAGTTGTTTGGATTTTGAAAATTACTTATTATTATAATTAATGTATTTTTTTAATTTTTTAGTATGTTAGACGGATTGACTCTAACGTAGTTTTAGGTTTTACCGTTGTAAATTATGACAAGCTAAAGTATGAATATATATATATATATATATATATATATATATATATATATATATATATATATATATATATCTTTAAGGTCCAAATTAAACCGGAATAATGCTTTGGTATTTAAAATATATTAATATTTCGTTTAATTGATATTATTTTAATTTTTTTATAATCAATCTTGCTGTTAACTATGTAAAGTGCCATATATTATAGGGATATTTCTTATTTATATAAATTATACTTATAGACAATATACAGTCATGTGAACTTATTATACATGATATTATTATTATTTAATTAATATACCTAGTTCAACCAAATAAGCAGACTATTTTTTCTCAATATAAATATATATATATATATATATATATATATATATATATATATATATTGTTCTAGTTTTTTGTTGGGTGAAATATTCTCTGTTCTTTGGATTAGACAAATGGATAGTCTTTGATTTTTTCTTTTTGTACTTTTCTTATTTTTTATTAATAATTTTGGGCATTGAAATGGAGTTCTTCCCCATAAGCCTATTGTGCATAAGTTAGGCCCCCACCATGCTAGTCCTTAAGCTAATACAAACATGTGAGTGATATGAAGTAGCTGAAAAAAAAAAAAGATAGATAGATTCATTCATTGAAAATGAAAAAAGAGTTAAGCTTTAATTAAAATATTGAGATGAATTCTTGATCATTCAACAACATAAGTAATTTAACATACAAAATATAAATAAAATGAGAGCTATGATACAATATAACAGAGACAAACTGATGATTTAAACCTTACAATTTAGTTGAATAATAAAAGGAAAGTATATAAGAGGATAAAAATACCTGGATCTAGGCACATGAATAAATAAGCCTTTCTCAAATTCTTATGATTTCCAAGTGTAACTCTCTCTATAGATCTAAAGAACATATTGCATAACTTCATGGAAGAATCTTTGGAATATATATATATATATAGACACACACACAAGGAAAGAAGATAAAAGAAATAGAAAAAATTACAGTTGATAAACCTAAATTGAAAATATTTATATTAAAAAATATTAAATTTTAAAATTACTTTAAAATGCTCGATGATAAAAAAATTTTACTCAGGATTTTGAATTATAATTTTTTTATACAATTTAAAATTTTTATCTATTAGTCTTTCAAAGTAATTTTAAAATTTAATACCTTTTAATATATATATATATATATATATTCTTAATTTAAGGACTGTAATTTTTTTAAAGAAATAAGTAGCAAGAGTGAAGAAGGAGGAAACCTAAAATGATGGCTGCTAAAGTAAGATATTTTGAGCAAACAAATTGAGAGAAAGAGTGGTGAAAGATTCCAAATAGATACCGATCATTAGTGAACTTACAAGAATTTTAGCCAAAAATAATAAAAGAAATTGTACAAGAGTTTACTCTGTGAATTTGAAACCTTTCTAATTCTAAGAGTTTCTGTAGTTAAATTTTTTTTTGACATAATTTTATGTGTAATTAATTTAATTAATAAAAGGAAATAATTTTTTTTTATTGATCGGTTCTATTCTTTTAAGAAGCATTCTAAAAATAAAATTATAAATGCAGCAAATCAATATTGAAAAGTTTGTCTTTATAATTGTCTAAAAAATTTAATTAGATATATGAGAATGGACAAGCTCGCATGCTTTCTAATGCCATGTCTGCATCACCTTCAACAATAACTCTTCAAATCAACCATCTTTTAATCAAAAGTAATCCAACATTCCAACCAACGCATTGCTGAGATATTTATCACCTTTTTTTGTCAACATGTTAGCGAATATTATCACAAATTAATTATATTAGTGAAAATTAGAAATGATCCTTGATTAGATGGTTGGTTTTAATTTTGTCAAGCTTTTTAAAAATAAATTTTAAATTTAACATATTTTTATGTCAAATAAAACTAGGGATAAAAGGTTATCTGACAAAATATTGTTTAACATGTTTCAATAGTGGCAAAGCCAAGACCCTAAATTAATTGGAGTGAAAAAATTCATTTGTTGTTGGCTAATCTTATGTTTGATAGATTGAACTTTTAATCCGTTTTCCAATATGTGATGGCAAATATTCAAATTAATCTCAATAGATAAAAATTGTTATCTGACGTCAATTTTTTCTTTAAATTTTTTTTTTGATATGCTAGTGAAAAAATGTATACTTTTATTGTATTTTGTTTAAATAAAATAATAAAAATTGAAATTACAATGTTATTTCCTTGCTTCTATATTAATGATATATAATAAAATTGTGGCATCTAATTAGTTTGCAACTTAGGATTCAAAGCAAAAGTGATCTAATTAGGTTTGTAAATTTTAAATTAAGCTTAGATAATATTTTAAAAAGTTAAAAATTAAAGATTAGAGATACTTTGGAAGATGAGAAAAAAGTAAGGGAGAATGGGAAATGAGGAAGAAAGCGAAAAGAGAGAAACAAAGAAAAAGAAAAAGAAAAAGAAAACGTGTGGATTTCGTAAGATCAAGAAAAAATATAGGCTTAGCCTACCAAATGAACTCACTCTATCGAATCTTAGGTCTGATAGACTAAATGCAAATCTTTGAATTAAAGGCCTCTTGTAATTTATTCACACTCTCACAATTAAATTATAGCTAATAACTTTATTCCCATTTGTATCAAAAATAGAGAAAGAAAGAAAAGCGCCTAGAAAGAGGAATTTTGCTTCAACTTTCTGTGTTGCCAGCTGATAAAGTGAACAGAAGAGAATCATTATGGTTTACTATAATTCAGAGTACCATGATTAACAAAATTGGGTGCAAGATTGGAAACTGTAATGGGCATCATTGTAATTGACACATTGGTTGACTCGCACACATTCTTTTCTATTCATGTGCGTAAGGACTATGAGCCCATTGTCGATGGCATTTGTTGAAAATAACATTCATGCACTCATTTATGTGTTATAAATTAAGTGGAGACAAAAGTAAATGTCAATGTGACAAAAGGCACCACACTTTTTGGTGCCAGTTAAGGACACATAATCACCCTCAACAATTTCACCTTTTGTTTCACTTTTAATTACTTTTCTGTAAGTTTATTTGTAAGCAATAATGATACTCACATGTTAAAAAGATAGAAAAAGTTTTATATTTTTAGTTTTTTATAATTTAAAATTTTATATTTAGATCCTTATAATTTATAATTTTTTTAATTTAGTTTCTACTGTTAAAATTTTGTCAATATTTTGTTAAATTTTATTGACATAATTAATTATATATTATTTTAATACTCTAAATATGTATTATTTATTTTAATAAAAGATGTAAAAATATAAATAATAAAAAAAGATTGACTCGTATATATGATAAAATATTAACAAAAATATAATAATATTGACTAAATTAAAAATTATTTAAACTATAAATATCTAATTACAAATTTTTCAAATAATAAGGATCAAAAGTATATTTTTTTTTAAATATAAAAAAAATTGAATTATATCAGATTAATAAGTAATATGATATCTTCTTTTTTCTTTTTTCTTTTTTCTTTTTAGGCCTACGCGGTTAGAGAGTTAGAAGAAATCCACACAATCGAGGTGGGCTCTGAATTTCATCATTCTAGATGAGAGAATCACGGGGAAAGTAGAAAACAAAAAAGTAAGGACTTTACAGTAAGTGTCTATTATTCCTTCTGTCCTCACCCTTCACATTCTCAAAACATTGAGTACCAATCAAATCATAATTGGAATTAACATTCGAGAAAGGCCCAAAAAACTGATTTCTTTTTATTAATGGTGATAATCAGGCATAACATTTTGCTTGTATAGTAAAATAATATTTTTTAAATAATAATAAAGTGATACGCGAATCAATTTACATACTCAACAAGACATTTTTTTTTTATACATATTAGTTCAACTGACTGAAGGCAGTTATTATCTAAATTAGGACTTTGTATTTTTTATTTGTAGAAGTTCAAATTGTTTTTATTAGTTAGTAAACTTGCTTGATAGTTGACCTTGCGTGAAATGATCAGAGTCTTATCGATAGTATATTAATATGCAGTAATTTATTCTAACAATTATTTAAAAAATAGATAACTAAAACACCTTCATCGAGTTCAGAGAAATAAAGAACATTACAAGTTGTCTATTGCTTTTCTTCACCATATGTTAGAAATTAAAAAGGAATATGAATAATATGGAATGATAGACATATTTTCAAGGCATAAAAAAATATTATTTCAATTGAAGTCCAACGGCTTGTTTGGTTGGGCATAGAATAAATAAATAAATAAAAAATTTGGTAAAATTTTATTTTTGTCTTTATAATTATTATTTAATATTATCTATCAATTATTATTTAATTATTAAAAATAAAAAATATTATAAATTTTTTTATTTACAATTTTTTTTATTCCTAACTTTCTAGGTATCAAACCAGCTGCAAGTTGATGAACATGAAAATCCTATTTGTCCTTTGCTTTCTTTGACCCAAACCCAAAGGAGTATTAGGAATGCATTTATTTATTTGGTTTTTAAGAGTGTAGCGACAGTGAGAAATGCTAAGGAAAGGCCTTGAAGGCTTAAAGATGAACTTAAGGCGAAGTGGCCCAAAAAACTGGGTGTGTGCCCTGCCCAATCCCTTTGTTTGGATCAGGCACATCAAATTTTGGGCCTTGTCCGTGAACATTCTAATATCATCTTTTATACTAGTATGACTTAAGGCATTTTGGGGTCTTCGGTAAAAATATTCATATATTTTTTACTCAAAGCTTTGATTAAAGGCTAGCCTACATGTTCGTATATTAACTAGGAAGTATTCATGATTTGGGTATTAATTTAGTTTGGTGTTTGGGCTAATTATGTATTAGACTTCTTTTTCTAAGTATAGTGCCCATGCTTGACCCGACTTAATTTGATTTGTTATTACGCTAGGTTGAGTTATTTTATTGGAATTAGTTAGGTTATTTTTTTTTTATATATTGATAAAACATATAAGTGATAACTGAAATGAATCTCTATAAAATTACATTTTGATCATTAAAAAATAAAATTTTTATAAAATAATTTTTTAATTAATTGAATTAAATTAGATCAAGTTAAATTAGACGTTAACCCAATGTTTGTTGTACTTTTGTTTTTGCCTAACCTAACTTGATCTAAAATAATTAAGTTGGCTAGTCCTCCAAGCATCATGTGCAACTCTACTATCGAGGTCAAGCAAGTATTAGCCTCCTATGAGTCAAGATTAATTTTTCTTTTAAAAAAAGGGTATAAAAACTGATGTCTTAGTTTGCTGCAAATTGAGACACCCAATTTAAAAAAAAAGTATAATATATGGAGAGAATAATTTTGGTGATGTAGGACTCTGGCCACACTTTTTTTTTGGCAATATTAGAGTAAAAAAGGCAAAAAAAAAATTGTATCTCTCTTGCTGGATGGAAAAGCATTAACAACAATTGACTTTCAGGTAGAATTAAAAAAGAGGAGCTAAACGCTGCGTTTTGAATAGTATGGATGCCAAAAAAAAATATTATACAAACCTTTTAAAGTTTTGTTAAAATTACATAAATCTCTTATTTATTTTTAAAAAATATATAATTTTTTTGTAAAATAAAAAGTTACCTTCTATTTTGGTTTAATTTTAAATTTATTAATCAAAATATTATCTATTTAAAATTATTAATTAAAAAGTATGTATTCAGATTTAATGGAGAGTATTTTAATTATAAAAAAATTAAAATTAGACTAAAACATCAGATAACTTTTTATTTTAAATGAGACTATGTAATTTTAATAAAACTTAAAAAAATTAGTGTAATTTACTTAAGACAAAACAAAACACTTTTGACAGAAAAATTTGCTGGAGTAAATGCTCCCCATTTATTTGGTGACGTAGAAGAAATAATAAAGGTCAAATATAATATGTGGTTTTAGAGAATGAACTATGTAGGCATGTGCTAATTGTTTACTTTTTTTTTTTTTGGGCCAATAGATAATTCGTTCCAAACAGAAAAAAGTATAAACATAATTAAGAGGAACAAAGTTATAGTAAATCAACTTAACTAACTTTTTGTTTACAACAATTAAAATCCCTAAAAATAGTTGACGAAATAGGCTATGGGAGAACAAAATCCTATCTTAATAGGCACAGTCCCCAATCAAAATATTAGCAAAAGCTTGATTGGCAAATTTAAGAACCCTAGAAAAAGGAACATGAAGAAAAAATTCTTACTAAACTAAATAACATCTTCCATTACCCGCAAATTCTTCAAATCTGGGCAAGTAAAATTAAAATTAACAGTATTTATAAGTTCTTTATGATCAAATTCAAATTCAACCTACTTTAACTACATATCTGACACCACTTGTACCTTAGAGCTAGAGCTTCAGCCATTCAAGGGAAAATAACAGTGTTGGAAGAAGCAATAAATTCTATGAAATCATCGCAGTTATCTCTAATAACAACACCAATGTTAGTTTTGGTAGAATTAACTCTAAAGCTACCGTCAACAATAATTTTGAAAAAATCAATAGGCTCAATAGAGTTAACATACAAAATATTAACCAATATCTTGAAAATATTTTAAAATAAATAAAAATTTTCACCAATTAAGACTTATTTATATAAAATCTATTCATACAAAATTCCAATGAAAAGTAAAATATCTTAAACAATTATTAATATAATTTGAAAACATAAAATACATTTTGGATAATATTTCTTACTTTTTTTTATATCTACATTCAAATAAATAAATTTAAGAAAAATTCATAAAATCTAAATAATTTGGCCCTCTAATTAAAACATATAAAATTGTAAATTACCTTTTGTGATTATTTTGTGCATTATTATGAGAAAAAGAAGTTTTGTGAAAATCTTTTTAAGCATCTTGAATGATTGATTAATTTTATATAATTAACTGTGATTTTAAGCAATGGACAAGTGGAAGCTTTAAGCTAGCCACCAATCTAATTTAAAAAATGAATTCTTTTAATTTCAAAGACAAATTAATAATTTTAATTTTTAAAAAAATAAATTGAATATATAAACTTTATTTAAATAATTAACCTCATACATTTTGTATTTATTTTTTAAATAAATTTCACATATTATATATTTATCTCTCTTTAAAATTAACACAATCAATTTTTTTAAAAAAAAATTGAAAGCATCCACAAACTCCCCAATGTAACAAGTATAGAAAATAATAGTAACGTGACTTCCCATAGGTGCTTTTCCGTCGATTGTTAAGTGGGTTAGTGACCCACTCACTTTGTGAGATTGTGTTGTCAGAATGACTAGGGCTTAGGATAAAGCAGGGACCAGTGGGCATCTTTTTCACCTAGTAAGCACAGATATGGTGGGCCCATAAAAGCCCACTTCTTCATCTCCCATAATAACTTCCCTTTCCCTTGCAATTCAGATCAATTCAGAGATTTTCAAGATAATTCTGTGTGTCTATATATGTATCAATATCTTATTTACATATATTAATTGATTAAATTATTAAATTTATTTAAATTTAATCTTATAATTTGATTTTTATATTATTAAATTTATTTAGGTTAAATATTTAAACATAATGAATATATGAGTTGGTCTCTAATTAAAATAAAAAATTCATTGGCACATTAAATAATTTTGTTAAGTGACTTACATATATAATAAGAATTAACTGCAGTAAATTTATTATTTTTTAAAATTAATTCTTACCATTTAATATTTTTTTTAAAATTAAATTTATATAGATATAATTATTTAAAAATAAATTTATTAATCTCTCTCTATGTATATATATACATGAGATAAGACTACATTAATAAAAATTATACACAATGAGAAATTTAAATAGTTTATAGAAAATTTGAGTTTAAATCTATTAATACTAAATAATAATAATTTAACTAAGATCATGATTACCTAATTAGTTGATAGTCTAATTGAAATTGAAATTGTCTAACTAACAGCCTAGTCATGATTACAATTGTTTAGATAGTAGTTGTTTGGTTAAAAGCCCAGCCAAGATTACGAGACTAACCAATGTATTGATTGCCTAACCAAGAGCTTGACACATAAATAGCTGAAAACAAAAAAGAAAACATGGGGCTTCAATATCAAATATGCAACAAAATCACAATAAACTATTTAACAACTTATCTTTATCTGACTTTACACATTTTGATTTTTATCTTTATTTACCTATTTATTTACTTGCTTTATGCATTTTATTTTTAGTCCTATTATCAAAATTCCTGTTAGTTTCTTCAATTTTTTTTTCTTTGTTGTAATTCATTATTGCTTTGTTAGTACTAATGTTTAATTAATTTAAAGTAATATTTCTAGTCCTATATTATTTATCTCTATCCTTTTCAATTTATTCTTATTTAAAACTTCCTTTTACCTAAGGTTAACTACATTTAAGACTTAAAAAACACCCACATTTGGAGAATTGTGTCCCATCTTCATAATTCACTCATAAAATAAAAAATTCAAATGGAGTTATTCAATATTTCTTTATATAGCTATAAATTCTTGACCAATTAGTTAATAGAAATTTCAACAAAAAACCTCTCCACAAAATCTCTTTGTCATCATTTATTACAAATTTATATTGTACCCTACCTTTAGGCACAAGTGCCAAATATATCTAAATTTAATTCCTATCATGTCTCTTTTTTCACCCTCAATGAACCTCATTTACATAATAATAATAATAATAATAATAATAATAATAATAATGTATTGTATAACATCAAATAGAAGATAATGGGATGTATACAAATTTTTAAATATGTAAAATACACTTCTTGTGAATATTTTTTATATAAAAATTAAGTATATTTGTACATGTTTATGGATTGTTATTTATTCTTTAAATATACATGAATTTAAGCTCTAAATTTTTTAATAATCAACAATTTATCTTATACTTTTTTTTTTAAGTAGAACCAGGTGAAGTTTTTTTCTCCCTCCTATGTAAGTCATGTAAGAGACAAGTTTTCGGAGGTTCGTTGGGTGTTCTGGAATTGTGGTTGCATATACAGGCCAGGTTGAGAAATAAAGAGAGAAAGTTGATGTGTAATAAATCTTTTTTTTTTTGGAATGTGTAATAAATCTTGGCGTACTTTTCCATCTATTTTATATACATGTATATAAATATATAACTTGATAACGATGACATTTTTGACTGTATATTTATAAAGATGAAAATGACACCTAATCATTTTCGTTAATATTAATATGAAGGTATGGTCATCACAAACAAACATTCTCCGTGTATATTAGATATAGTCAATTGGATTGACTCCAGTTGTAATTTTAAAAGTTATTTCTTTTTTTTTTAAATGAATTTACTTTGTACATTATTCAAAATTTAAATTATATAACATATATATATGTATGTATAATTAACCAAATGAGAAATATACACTTTGTTTTTTAATCATACTTTAATAATGAATAGGTTACCATTTTAATTCTTAAAATATATCTCAAGGTCAATTTAGTCTTTAAAAATTTATTGACATCAATTTACTTATAATGATTTAAAAGATATATCATTTTAGTCATGAATTAGAACTGTTATAATTGAAATATTCTAGAGACTTATTCGAGGATATTAAAATCTTTTAAATACTAATATAATAGTTTTAATTTTAATAATTAAAAAACCCTTTTTTTTGTAAGAAAAACCTGTTATATTTATGGAAAGAGTCCATATAAAACGAGTAAAAAATTAATGTCGTTTAGTTCAAGGGATAAATAGTAATTAAATAATGTGAATGACTGTAAAGAGCTATTCCCTCCCCTTTACGTTTCTTAAAAAAAAAAAATACATTCTTAAACTTTTTAAATATTATTATATTTTTTTAATATTATCTTTATTGCCAACATAGCTACTGTTATTAAATAAAAATTTTAATATAACTATTGTCATTAAATGCAGGACATTATAAAAAAAATTATTATTATTATTATTAAGTGACTTATATTTTGAATTAATTTTTTTTAAAGGTGATTTATATTTTAGATTGATGGGAGTAAATATTTTAAAAAGTCAAACTTTTTATCGTTTGCTCGAAAGTGCTGCAAAATACACGCTTGGTCATAAAAAAGATGATTTATAATAAATTTTAAGATGATTGTTCAAAATTTGAGACAATCAGACAATGAAAAACTTAGGGTTTATTTGATGTTGTTTTTGTTTTAATATTTTTTAAAACAGATATTTTCTAAAATAAATTTTGAGAACAAAAAAATTAAAAAATTTGTTTGAATCTTATTCTAAAAAGTAATTATTTTTTGTTTTTTTTCTTGATTTTGCAGAATAAAAGTTACGAAACAACAAAAAAATATTTTGATTTTTTTGTTTCCAAAAACAAAATTTTGTTTTACAAAACACTTCATTAAAAATACATTATCAACCAATTTTTTTATTTTTTTATTTTAAAAAATAAAAAATTATTCTAAAAATAAAAAATCAAACAGCCCTTAGCTTCTTTAAAGCCAAACTCTCCGTAAAATAATTATTCTGTCATTGTGCCTCTATATAATTTGATTGGTCCATCTTCGATAATTAAACTCAAACACAACCATTGATAAGGAAAAAGAAAAAAGGGAATTCTCCTTCAGATAATGAAATCTATATTTAATCTTTAGATTTTACTAAATATTTGTCAATTATCCTCATTTTATAATTTTATAATTTCAACCACATCCACTTGTGACTTCATATATCTGATAATCATAGCCGTTCAATTGACAGTATACCGTCAGCTTCTAGAAGTAAACGGCTATGATTTGGCTACACGTCAGCGCGAAACATTCTTGTACGAAATCGACAAACCTAACGTGATACATACCCATGGCATCACTTTTATGCGTAAGCAAAAGATTGGGAAGAGATGAATACGTAACCTCCACGTCAGTTAAGTATATGCTGAGAATATTGTGGGTTACATTCTCTTGATGCCTGCGATTTCTCGTATTCATAACCCTTACCCACGTATTTACTAATTATTCAACTTTGGCCCTAACCTTTTTGTGCTTCTTTTTATTTAATCTTTTTTCTTGAAGGCAGTACCATAAAATCATTTTTATATCCAAAAAACTGTGAATTTTGCACTATATACCATTTGTAGTGTTATATCAATCTTGTATTGTTTATATATTGTTTATATATTATTTATATATCATTCATGCACTATTCATTTATATTATTTTATTTTTTATGGGACCCACGTTTTTGTTTTTCCTTTGGGACCTCCAGAAAAAAATCTGAGTCTCCTACATCGTGCAAAGAGATGTGCTAATTTCCTTTTAAAGATAACCTAAACAAAATATGTCCTAATCACGTATATAGAATTTGGCGATTTGATAAATTTAGTCATATCAGGTCAAGTAAAAAATAAAAAAATGAATAAATTAGATTAGGTGGGGCTATGCTCCAATTTTGTTTTAAATTAATCTTAAATATAATTACTTTTTTCTTCCATGGGACCCACATTTTTTTTCTTTTTCGTTTGGGACCTTCAAGAAAAATCTTGAGTCTCCTACATTTTGCAGGGAGATGTGCTAGTTTCCTCCTAAAGATAACCTAATCAGAATATGTCCTAACATTGTATATGAGATTTGGTGATTTGATCAATTTAGTCATATCAAGTGGAATAAAAAATAAAAAAATGAATAGATTAAATTAGGTCGGGCTATGTCCCAATTTTGTCTAAGATTAATCTTAAATATAATTACTTATATTTTTTATTAAAATTTTAATAATAAAAAATTAAAAGATTTAACATGTAATGTTGAATTATAAAAATTATATATTTATTTGTAAAATTTATATATTTATTATATTATTATTGAAAAATTTAATAGTAAATATAAAAAAACTGTGTATAATATATAAATTACTTATATTTTTTAGTGAATGATTTATAATGTATACAAAAATTTTAAATACCTATGCCTAGTATATTTTAATGTCTTCTTAGGACTATTTGTGTTAATTTTGTTTATTATCATTAATTTTAACGGCAAATGCTTATTGTAATATTTGTTAATTCAATAATATTTGTCATGCAATTGTTATAACATATGAAGTGTTAAAAGTAATGAAATAAGCGTTAAAAATAAATTTACTCATTTAATAATATTAAGTTGCATAAAAAAATTATACAAATTCTTTTTGAATGTTGTTGAAAATATATACATTTTCACTCTATTTTAAAAATATATACAATTTTTTTTGAAATAAAAAATATCCAATACTTTAATTTAATTTTAAATTTTTTTATCAAAATACTCTTTATTTAAATTTGTTAGTTTATATGTATATATATATATAGAGGATAATAGAAGGTATTTTAATAACAAAATAAAATTTGATTAAAATATAAGGTAATTTTTTATTTTAAAAAAAGTTTATATATATATTAAAAATAAAAAAATATCTATATAATTTCAACAAAACTCAATAAAAGTTTGTATAAGTTATTTTAAAAAGATGATAACTTTAGCTTTTAAAAGATAATAAATTATAGTATTATTTTTTGGCAAAAAAATTATAAACTATGAGTTCAGAACTTCTGAAATATTACTAGAGTTCAATATTCAATACCTGTTATAAGAATAACATACACAATTATGGTTTGTTCCTCTAATACCATTCTTCTAAGCATAGATATAATTGACAATGTGGAAGAAAGCATGCTTGCTATGTTTACCCATTTATACTAGTTATTTACCAAAAATCGCCATATTATTATCAATTAAATAAAATATTAAAAATTAATGAATACATAATGATATTTAATATGGATTAGACTTGTACGTTGTTATTAAATTATTTTATAAAAATATAATATGGAAGAAAATTAATTATATAATATTAAATTATGTATATGTACTGTATTTTTATTAAAAAAAATTAAATAGTAAATGCAGAAAATTTCCTTAATTTACCGAATTTATAAGAAAAGAAGGCTAAAATAGAAAATGGAAATTTGCAGAATGCGAGAATGGGTGAAGCAAAATGCAGAGAGACCCATCCAGCATCTCATTTTCCCTGTACACAAACAAACTGGTTATTCTTTCTCTTTCTCTTTCTCGCTCTCAAAAGCGAGACAGACTTATAGAATGGGAAATAATCGAGTGTGCAAGTCGTGTCATATCTTTGAGGAGACCATCATCATCCCTCAAACTGGGACGTGAGGCTCTCCTTTGTCTCTCACAATTTCAGCAAGCCATATCACAGGAAATTTGCTTGTTTATTTGTTGGTTGTATTCCAGATTCTTGAATGAATTTTTGATTTTTATGGATTTTCATTGCTCGTGAGCATCAGGAGTTGCGAGGAATTTTGCTAATATAATTATGCCGCCAGCTCTCGTGGATCCGCCTTTGCCAGGATCGTCGTCGGTGCCATCTTCGAGTTCCGACTCCGTTTCTCAAAGATCCACGCCGAAGAATTCGCATTTCGGAGATCTTAGAGGTTTGCAGTGGCGCATAAATCTTGGGGTTTTGCCATCTTCTTCAACTTCTATCGATGATCTTCGTCGGGCTACAGCTGATTCTCGAAGGAGGTAATTCAGCTTCATAACCATGTAGCTTTTTATTTTTATTATAATTATAATAAGGATTTAAGTTTCTCTTTTTTTCTAGTTTTCATTCCAATTTTTAGACTTAATATTTCTTATTTTCAATGGGAAGTCCAAATCTTATTGAGAGAGATAGGCCTTTTCCTTGTCTGTTCCTGTCCCACTCTCCTCTCTCTTTCATGTTATAATTATTAAGATATTCGCTAGAATTTCCTAGGAATGGATGATGGTAGCTACATACTATACTGATTTATTATAATTAGTTGTTGTTTTTTATTCCAAAGCTCCATGACAATTTTTTGATTATTTTCGTTTAAAATACGCTGACATCTGGATTTCGGCTGTATTCTTTTGGTCGAAATCAATACTATATTATCTTTCTTTTGTGCCAAATTCACCTTATTTCAAAAAACTGCAGGACAATTTAAGTCTGCTTACTATTTAATAGGTGGAAAAAAAGATGATTGACCTAGTTTTTCCTTTGGCATCTGATGTTGTCTGCATAATTTAATAATTCAGTGATTGTCCGGCATTATACCTTACATATTGTGTTTCCATCTTGAAAGATGAGTTGTTAAGTTGAAGTGTTTGTAAATATGTGTCATAATTGTATACCAGAATCTACTGCATATATGTTCAGCTCATTGCAATTTTTTTGTTGATTTTTCTTTGTCCATATCATTATCTTGGTAGGTATGCTAGTTTGAGAAGGTGCCTCCTGGTTGATCCACATATTCCTAAGGATGGAAGTAATTCACCTGATCTTGCCATGGACAATCCACTTTCACAAAATCCAGGTAAATTTTAGTGTTTTCACTCCATTCCAGTATCTAAAATGTGGCTGATCAAATGTATAGATCTGGTTTTAGATCCTCAATTCAGCCAATATATACTGTTAGGCATCTGCAATGCTACTATTTCCTTTAAACTTTTCCTCTGACTAGAGCATCGTCTCATGGTCTCTTACTTTCAAGATTTCATAAATGGAAATTTAATTTGTTATGGTGGAAGATGTAAATGCTTATTTAATAGCAACTCAACCTGTGAGAAAATTTAGCAACGAATAAGTGGCATTGAGATAAAAAAGGAGCAGATATAAAAGAATAACTAAAATGTTGCATTGGCCCAAATATTCCTTGGAGTATCATCAATTAGGTTTATAGCTAATCTATGTAACCTCGTCTCTTGCCTACATGAACGATACTATTTTATCTTATGATGAATATAATATGGCCTTTATAAGCAGAGAGTACATGGAGTCGCTTTTTTCGCAATGCGGAGCTGGAGAGAATGGTCGATCAGGATTTATCACGTTTATACCCAGAACATGGCACCTATTTCCAAGCACCAGGATGTCAAGGCATGTTAAGAAGGATTTTATTACTATGGTGTGTCAGGCATCCAGAGTGTGGATATAGACAAGGTAAATTTCTCAGCCAAGCAATGTTAGCAATCAATATGTTAACTTCGTTATAAGTAAATTCAACTTTATTTTGAGTATGCTATTTCACCTTGGACTGGGTGTCTTTGCCCCCCCCCCCCCTCTCTTTTCTTGCTCTTATGCAAGTAACAATAGTGCAACTAATTAGGCAAAAGCTTTACTATACCAGTCACAAGAAAGGGCATATCATATGCTTTGATCATTGTCCATTTCATGTTAAAATATTAATGGAAAACATAAATACCGCTGTGCTATGAGTAGTGGGCTTTACTTGAGAATTTTTCTATCATATATATATATATATATATTATCAACTGCCATTAAGTCCCTAATTACTTTGCATTGATTACTGCTCAAAAATCCTTAAAGGTGTGTATGAATCTTTTACCAAAATAATTATTTTTCTTCTCATCTCTAGATTTATTCCTTATTCAGAAGGAAGAAAAAAATAGAACTGAAATAAACTGGTTAAATGGGAAATCTGTCACTTGGTAAAATGTATGTTTCATCTGTTTGGCTTGCACGCTTTTAGAGTCAGATAGGAATTCATGACTTCAAATTATTAAGTTTCTTTCATTCACTCATTTTATAGGAATGCATGAATTACTGGCTCCGCTGTTGTATGTTCTCCAAATTGATGTGGAGCGTCTCTTAGAAGTTCGAAAGCTATATGAAGATCACTTCACGGACACATTTGATGGTCTTTTGTGTCAAGAGAATGATCTTTCTTATAGCTTTGATTTTAGAAAATCTCCAGATTTGTTGAAGGATGAAATTGGCTCCCATGGAAATGCAACAAAAGTCAAGAATCTTGATGAGCTTGATCCTGAGATACAGAGCATTGTGTTGCTAGGTGATGCTTATGGGGCTGAAGGTGAATTGGGCATTGTTCTATCTGAGAAATTCATGGAACATGATGCTTACTGTATGTTTGATGCTTTAATGAATGGGGCCAATGGTTCAGTTGCGATGGCCGAGTTCTTCTCTTCTTCCCCTGCAGCTGGTTCTCACACTGGCTTACCTCCAGTGATTGAAGCTTCTACTGCATTGTATCATTTGCTGTTTCTGGTGGATTCATCTCTGCACAGCCATCTTGTTGATCTTGCAGTTGAACCCCAGTACTTTGCACTTCGCTGGTTGCGAGTTTTATTTGGAAGAGAATTTCCACTTTACAGCCTCTTGATTATCTGGGACGAGATCTTTGCATCAGATAATAGTAAAGTGGAAAATGGTGCTGATAATGACAGAGACTCTGGATTTCGGATCTTGCATTCCCCTCGTGGGGCATTTATATCAGCAATGGCTGTAGCAATGTTACTTCATTTGAGATCATCACTACTTGCTACCGAAAATCCTACAACCTGTCTCCAGAGACTACTAAACTTCCCTGAGGACACCAACATTAAGATACTACTAGAGAAGGCTAAATCCTTGCAGGCTCTTGCGTTGAGTGCTGATATTTCATCTTCATCACCTTCATTTGTACATATTTATAACCAAGGTAAATCAATGTTTTTGAGATCTCAGACCCTTCCATCTGAATATGCTTCTCCAAAAGCACTTGTGAGTTTGTTACCTGATAGCTACTGGGAAGAAAAGTGGAGAGTTGTCCACAAGGCTGAAGAACTTAAGCAGCATAGTGTAGAAAAACAGGTTCCCACTCAGAAAAAGGGATGGAAAGAAAAGGTAAAGTTCAGTCTGAAAAGAACAGAATCTGAATCATCTAGTTCGAGAGTTAAGAATGGCAGAAAGGAATCTAAGGCATTTGTCGGGCACAGTTTGATAGACAATCTTTCTAGGGAACTTGGCTTTGAGGAAGATACAGAAAAAATGCAATACCATGAAATCCTATGCCAGCAGGAGAATCATTCTGTAGAGGTTGAAGTTGAAGGACAAGATGGAGGCCATGAAGGCAACAGTTACACTGCTGAGGATAGATGTCTAAGTGGAAATACTGGCAGTGACGAAAACTTGTCCATATCTTCTATCCCAACTTGTTCTGTTAACGAGGCCAATGATCATGATAACGAATTAGATGGTAGTGTTGTGTCTCGGCTTTTGCATGATGAATGCCATGAAAATTCATACACTTGTCCCGTTGATTCACCTCTTCCAATTTCTGATCCTCCTGAGAACTTAGATCAGACATCAGGATGTGATAATGATACCTCGGGAAGTTCAGCCACCGGCACTAGGGAGAGAAAACTGAATAGATTCCAGTGGTTTTGGAAGCTTGGTCGGAATACTACAGAGGTTACATCTAAGACAGGAGGTGCTTCTGAGGATGCAAAATCTGCCAATAGTTCTAGTAATCAAAGTAATACAACAGCCTCTTCTACAGCTAATGGCCATTGTGATTCTCTTAGTTGCAAAGCGGATTCTGTAGACCAGAATGTGATGGGCACGTTGAGGAATATTGGGCAGTCTATGCTTGACCATATTCAGGTAAAGTTATTTCTGATTGTGGCTCTGGGATCTGGCGACAGGTTATTGGGTGAAGATATGTTCCAAGCTAAGGAATTTTTTCATTTTCTCTGTGAATTAATACTGAAAAGTGAAAACTGTTTGGAAGCTTATGGTTTTACTTAAATGACCAAACATAGGGGAGGTTCTTTAGATGTTTATTATGTTAGATCTTTGCAATCAAGATCTCTAATAAAAGACATAATATATGAATATTTTTTACGAATCAAAATCACTATATACTCTTTCAAAAAAAAAAACTTTTTTCACGTTTTATATATATACATACATATATATATATATATATTGAAATGCTTAATAGCAAAGGCATAAGGAATTTTACTTTAAAAGTCATTTTCTAAATCACTATATTTTGTATTTCAGGTAATTGAGTCTGTTTTTCAACAAGACCGTGGCCAGGGAGCCTCACCGGAGAACTCAAAAAATGCTCTGGTCGGCAAAGGGCAGGTCACTGCCATGGCAGCTCTCAAAGAACTTCGGAAGATCAGCAATCTTTTGTCAGAGATGTGAGGCTAATCTTATATTGACCTGTTTATAGATTTTGTTTTAACAATTCTTTAGGGGAACTAAAGAGAGTTTCTTCTGCTTCACTTCCACAGCTAATGAATGCTTAGTTTTGCCTATGTTTGGAGGGTCATATGTATATACAGGTATTCGGGTTATATAAGTATATATTATATATTATAGCATTCCTGTTACTGCTTAAGTTTTGCTTAAGAGTTGGGCATAAAGTGAACCATGATTTTCACTGTAAAACGGGAGTTTTGGGGTTGCACATGCTTAGATGAGTAAAACGAAGTTGTTTGACTGATTAGTTGAGAGTTACTTGAAAATGTATTTTTGAGAATTAGAGCCTGTATAACTTTAGTTTTGGAAGAATATGTTTTAAAAAGCTTTGTATTAAATCAAGACAAAATTATTTTTGAATGATGAAGGCTCTTTTAACCATAAGAAACAAAAAGTTTAATGTTTTTTGACCATAAGAAACCAAAAAAAGAAGAAGAAGAAAACTTCATTATGCAAAATTGAAAAAAAAAAAAGTTTAGACAAATATTCAAAATATAGAAAATTACAAACAAAAATTTATTTAACCCACGCTTTTATCCAACATAAAAAGTATAATTCAATCATATTTTTCCTTTAATAATTTAGCGTAGAAGGATATATTTTGAAAGAAAAATCAAAAGGTTTATTTGTTTCCCAATAGATAAAAATAAATAAAAGTTTATACTTTTGACATGTAATACCTATTAATCTATGACTTAACTGATGTTATCTGCGTTTTAAGCTACAACTGATTGACACAGATAAAAGTGTTTTCCTTTTGGGTCCTGGTGATCCCATATTTTAACAAAATAAATGTTTGTCTACAGTGTTTTTTTAAAGAATGATTTCTACAATAAACAAAAATTTGGAAGTATAAAACATGCACTTCACTTTGAAGAATTACATAACCCAATCAGAAATAACAGTATAACCTCGATGCCTGAAAGCCACAAAAACTATGTTGTATCTACAATCCACGAGAAAAAGAAATGATACAAAACTGGCATCCTATAATTGCACCATACAAGAATGTAACAAGTTACGACGCCAAAGTTCATCACCACACATTTATTTTAGAAAGCCCTCTCCCTCCCATATATCTTGCAAAGTATAATTCAATCCATATGGTTATGGAAGCCAGGAAGTAGGGAAGTGATAAATCCAAAGACAATCATCTGGACCTCCTTCACAATTCCCCACCATTGATTACCAGCGTTGCCTCCCTCTGGTTCTGCCACATTTTCATTCTCAACTCCTCGGTCTGCATCGTTAGCAGGCTGGTTCCCAATCTCACCTTCGGGTTGAACCTCTGCCACAAGTAAAGAGCGAAGGTAAGCAATTATTAGTATCACTAATATTGTTTATGGATTATCTAAAATGTTACAAGAAACCAACCCTCCAAAGAGGAGGGAGAAAAAATTTTCAAATTCCACTTATTTCAATAAAACTTTAAATTCTTGCCAACTTACCTCAGTGATTTTAAAATTCATTCCTCACTAATTCAAACAAAAAAATTTTAATGAAGTAATTCAAATACCTGGAAAAATTGCTCCCCCCCTCTCTTTTCTCAAAAAAGAAAAAAAGAAAAAAAGAAAAAAAAAGAGCCTCCTCCCCCCTACATTTACATCATCTAAACACACTTTTTAAGTGACCCAAACTGAAATGATACTTTTCCATCAGATCCAGTGCGTCATATTAGAAAGAATCCCATAGGCTCCCCAAATATATATACACTTCCCAAATTATATCATAAATACCATAAGCATAATCACAGATGTTTCCAACCACAAGAAAATATGTGCATAAAATGAATACCAATAATACCTGCGCCTACGGGAGCAGCATTGTCAACTCCCTGCCTAGCAGCAGGAACATTTTCACCCCTCACTGCAGGTCTTGGCGGATGAGGAGGTGCGGCTGCTCTCTGCATGCCTTGTGAAAGCCATCTTATGAATGGTGTCAAAGCTCCGGTTTGGTATCTGTAACACATCTCACTCGGTAAGAACCTCAGCTACATTCACAGTTTCAAACAACTTGACCACTGCTATACTTAATGAGCAATCATAAGTGTCAATGACACATTCACCCACCCCCCAACACGAAGTCCATATAAACAACACCCTCACCCTGTTATACCAAAGAAGAAGAATCGAAATATTATATTGAAAAGGAAAGGGGAAATATTATCCATATCAAGAATCTATAATTTCCTGCATTTGAGTAGCAGTTATCACATGTGGCAGAAGTTACAAGTGGAAAACATCTTAAAACAAAGAACCAGAAGGTTACTTACAAGTATACAAAAGAAGCAAATAACACAAGGACTATAAGCCTCTGCCTTGATCCATCTTGGTTGAACAAAAAGATCACAGCTGCCAGCTTTAACATAAGGAACAAATCAATTTGAAATGCAATTTGAAATCTCCTAACAACAACTTGTCTTTGAGGTGCAGGCTGCGGCTGTTGATGTTGCTGTTGTGCTGCTTGCCCCTGGTTTTCGCCATTAGTACCAGCCTCAGAACTTGGCCTACTGTTGATGGCACCCATTCAATGGAAAAAACATGATATTAGTCAACGTGTTTAATTATCCAAAAAAAAAAAATACAGACCATAATAAGCATTATCACATATAAATCATCACTACCTCTGTTTAAATTTCTATTTTTCCCTCTTAGGTTCAGTTTTACAATAGATTTAAAAAAGCACTGAATGAAACTGGACTAAAAAGAAAATGTGATGTTAATCACTTAACCTGCTGAGAATCTTCAAACCACACAGAGGACTATTATAATGACAAGTAACGAGATTAGTGGGCCCAGGAAATTGTACAACTACAGCCGGTATTACATTTACGATAAAAATAATGTCAGAAACAGCCAAATCATAAGTCTTAGAGAGAAACAGAAAAAAGTATTTGACTGAAACACTGCACTTAGTCCATTCCCCCATCAGAAGACAAAAGATATTCACAACAATTGGAGCTTATGGCAAGCTGCAAGTGCATACTTTATACGGGAATTAAGAAAACAGAGAACAAATTAGATGGCATCAAGTAAAAGTTATTTATTATCAAGGGGGAGAGCATGCACAGTCATTCTGATACCTCTATAAAATCATCAATGTCTTACAAGCATCAATTTTAACTCAGTGGAGCTTCTAATAAAAACCGCATGGCAATATCCCTCCTCAAATTGCTGCCAGTAGCAATCATTCTCACTGCTTTAATGAATGTTATTTTGACAATATTTTGTTAACAGTTTGTTTTGGCATCTTCAAATTCAATAGAATACTGTTCTTATATTAAGCAAATCATTGCTGACTTAAATGTGATAAAAAGTCCCAGAAATATGATTGTTCAGCCAAAAGAATCTTAGATAATAAATCATGTAAAGTATAAATGCACTCATATATACATGATACACAACATCCTTGAATATCAGAACGCGCAGCAACTTCCTTTAAGTACTGTGACAAGTAAGCTCCATAAACAGCAGAATATCATCAAAAATCAAATAAGTAGCCACTTAATATAAGCTCCAAGCATTGACAGGTCACCAGGGAAAGCTTACGTGGGTGTACTATAGGTCAGAGGAATCAGAGTGTTATATGGCAGTCCGGTTACATGCCCCATAAATGGGTTCACAGGAACAGCATATATGCCTGCTCCGCGGTTCATCTGTTCCTCATTTTGCGAGGGAGCTAATCCTGGAACTAGTGCAGGGTGCATAACAGGAAACATTTGATAGTAACCGCCTGGAACTGCTGGGATATTGTAAAATTCCGGGATCTGAGATAACAAAACACCCCACAAAATCGTGAATTAATTAGACATGGTCACATGGATGCATTTTAAATCATAACAATATTTCGGACACCTTAACATTTACATCTTCACAGAATCAGTTCAAAATACAAATAACCAAAAGCGCAAAATAAAGTTAAATCATTGCTAAGGGATTCTTGGCATATCCTTCTCTTCTAAGGCCAGGCGTTGGCAAGAAATAACTGATATTCCTTTACCATCGGCCACAGATTTCACTTAAATTTGTTTTCTACGAGCATTTGTCTGTGCCAAAAACACTGTATTTAATCTTCCAATTGCAGAAAATACCGATTAGGTGTCACCAATAATACTCCCCGAAAACTTCACAGAGGGTTGAGAAAAACCCCAATTTCACTTCCAATTCAATCAAAAATTGGTCTTCTACATTTCGTAATGAAGCAATCAAACGCATAGGCGACGTGCTTGGCACTGAAACTACAAAAGGAAACTGGAGATAAAGGAAATTGCCCAAACCTGGGATTGTTTGAAACATTCTTCGGCCGATTTCTGAGAAGAAGAAGGAGGAGAGGAGGAGGATGGCTGTGAACTCGACGACGCCGTTTCGGGGGGGATTTCCGCCATTAGAGAAAGGTAAAGGAGCACCGTCCCGAGAAGAATCGCCTTCTTAGAGTCTTCGGCTCGGGATATGAATCGAAATTGGGGAAGACAAAATAGAATGCCACCTTGCGATGGCGAGAATTTGCTGATTTTGAAGAGGAATTATCACGTGGATCTGTAACTGTAACCAATGAAAATCGGACACGTCATACTATGACGATCATTACATTTTTTGGTCCTATTTTTTATACTGAAAGTACAATACAGTTTTATAAAAATTCATTTTATTTTACGAAATTTACTTTTTAATATTCATGTTTTTTAAAAAATAAATATAATTACACTGTAACTATTTTGTTTTATTTGTTTAGAAAGATACATGTACTTAATCGAAATTTTGAGTAATTTATTTATTTTAAGGCTAAAATACTATTTTAATTCCTTAATTTTACAATAGATTTCATTTTGATCCCTGATCTTTGTTTTGTTTAAATGAGTATCCTTCAACTATTCATACATAACCATATTAGCCCCCTTTTCTAACATCATACTTTTACTAATGGAAGATGTTAAAGTGATTATCAACCGAATTTGAGCCATGTACAATTAAAAAAAAAAAACTCAAATATAACCGTGGAAAAGGTATTACTCTTACTACCAAGATTCAATTTTTTTTTAAAAAAAAAATTGGTAGCATCCAAAAACAAGTCTCTTCAATTTTTTTTTTTACTTATAAAATTATTTTACATGTCTATGTTAGATGACTCAATTGAAAATTCAATAGTAACTCGTCTTTTAAACTAGACATGTATGTTTTGTAAATTGTCTGCTAGATAAGATAATTTTATAAATCAAAAATTAAAAAAATTTGAATCTTTATAGTGTTCAAAATGCAATACTTTTTGCACTATTACATTTGAATTTTTATTTTGGCTTATAAGATTATTGCCTAAAATATATTTTTTATTTCTTAATTTTATTTAATTTCAATTTAGTATTTAATATATCCTTACATTTTAGTTTCATCCCTTAATTTCATTTAGTTTTAATTTAATTTCTTAATATTTTCCTAAATTTCATATTTATTCTTTAATTTCATTTAGTTCTAAATTTGATCTTTTAATTTTAACTTCAATTTTATTTTTATCCAAATTGGTCTAATTTAATTAACGGTTTTATTTTATTTTACTGATAAGTCATATATAATTTTTTTGTTTAGCATTTTAATTTAACAATATTAAAAAGAATATTTTGAATAATTTTTAAAAATTTATAGTCAAATTAAAATAAAATAAAATTAAAAAATAATAGTAGAACATCTCAAATGGCCTATCTAGACGAACAATGAATCCTCATTCAAATTAAACACTATATATTTTATAGATGGTTTGTCATTGATAAATAAAATGACTTTATATTAAAAAAAATTGAAACCCGGTGGTGATCAGAATTTTTATTTATTGTATATGGAAACGAGGGCTGACTTTCAACTGATAGTATACTTAGAACTCTTAATTTTTTCTTCATCTCCTCTGTGAGTTTTCTTTTTCTCTCTCACCTCTTCTTCTCTTTCTTTTCTTCTAATCTTTCACCATGAACGCCGGTGACATAAAGCATCAAGGGAAACGCAATTTGAAGTTAAACTTGAAAGCCCATGGCGACGGTGGAGATCTGGGTTCGTCTTGGATAATAGTGGTTGCATGTTCAAACAGATATAGCCTTTTCACTATCACTTCTTTCAAATATTGCAAATAATATATAAACCACAATAGTATATAAACCCCCATCAGAACCTCAGTTTCAAGATCTAGATCTGTGAATCGCTTCCTTCAAATCCTGCTAAGAATATTTTAAATTTTAAAAAAAGGCAGTTTCATCAGTTGTGCTGCACTAATAAATGCAAATGATTAAAAAAAGTTGATATTCGTGAAAGATAAACCAAATTACGAAAAACCCCAAGAGTTTGATTCAAGCTTTCCTTTTGGTTTCTCACACGAATGCAGTCTCTCACAATACAAACTAGAACCACGTCATCTTTTAATCACGTTAGCTTGCAAATATCTTGAATTTGATTTTCCCCCCAATTTATCTTTCTCTGAAGAAAAAAAAAAATCTGAGTATGGTGAAAATCTTCTTTTCAATATTCTAGGAAGTCATATTGGTTGCTCAAGAAAGTGTAACCTATATCTTTCTTAATAAATCAAAAATAGAAATGATGAAATTTGGAAGTGTTGGTTGTATTGATGTTAATTAGGGTTGTTGAACTGTGTTCCAATCTCTCATTGGAAAACCCAGTTCGAAAGGGTCATTTATGAGAAAACCAGTTCGAACAATTACTTGTCAATTGAGGGAAGAAACCAGAGAAAACTCAGATCACAAATTAAAACTGGGCTTCTTTTGAAATCCCTAATCTTTTCATCTTTAAATTATTCTCAATCCTAATTCATTTGCTATTAGTAAGATTAGCAGTGTTAGCAAGAGGAAATATCATGTCTACATTTAAATAGTTGAATGACTCACATTGGAGCAAATTAAAACTTAGGCTTCATTTGGTTATAAACAAATATGCGGTAGAAATGAAAATTGAAAAAGAATATGTCACACTTTTTGCTTGGTTATAAGAAAATATGACCGAAAACGAATCATCTGTGGAAAGAAATAAAAAGGAACAAAAAATTATTCGAGATACTATAGCATACAAAAAGAAAAAAAATATTTTAAAATAAAAATTCAAAATGTCTATAATAATCCGGTCTAAGGTAAAATTATGAGTATAATAGTATCTTATATTTTTTCTTCAAAATTTTAATTTAAATATTTTTTTAAGTTAAATAATTTTTAGATATTACTTTTAACTAGTTTATAATATTTTTACCTTTTTCAAACAATAGGGCCCTTAAGGCAAAAAGAAATTTATTATTTTTAATTGATTATTTTATAATTAAAAAATAAGTAATACTAATTTCAAAAAGAATAATAAAAAATAAGAATATTAAAACATTAATTATAAAAATAATTAATGATAATTATATTTTAAAAATAATAAAATATTTTTAAATATCAAAATTAATCAATTATACAAATAATATTGAATAATAAAATTGACATAATTTTTAAATTTATATTTTTATGTTGAAATGTAAAAAAAAAAATTATACCAACTAAAATTTAGTGTTTTTTTGACTGAATTTCAATTAGAAAGTATTGTTTTATCAGACTAAATTATTAATAAAAAATTTTTAATTAAAATTTAGTTGAAAAATAATTTTTTTGTCAAAAATAAAAAATTATTAATTGAGTCAAATTTTTTAATATTTTAAGTAATTATTCATTTTTATAATATTTAATATTAAAAAATAAGTTATATAAGTTTAAAAAAAATTATAAATTTAATATATACATTTTTGTCCGACCAATTAATCAAAATAGTACTGACCAATTGGCACAATACATTTATATGCATTGCTTTTATATATATATATAATTTATGTTTTATTATATATATTTAAATATATTAATAAATAAATAAATAAATATATATATATATATATATTAAATTAATACAAATAATATGTAAAATATTTAAAAATAATTTGTAAATATAAATAATTATATAAAAATAATCAATTAATTATATATATTAGCTATCTCATTTAATATTTTTTATCTCATAAAAATAATCAATTAAACACACACGCCGGCGCGCGCGCGCGCGCACACACACATATATATATATATATATATATGTATATATCTATGTTATATTTATTTATATTATATAGTTTATAAAATAAAAATAAAAAATATTACTTTAAAAATAATAATAATAATTAATTAAAATATTTATTATAAAACTAATTAATAATAAATATATTCTAAAAAATAATAACATATTTTTTAATATTAAAATTAAAATTCATTTATATATAAATAAACATTAAAAAAAAATTACTAACTATATTAGTAGTTAGTGATTGTGCGACCCATTGACAGTTGGTATATTCACTCACTGCTAATTAACTGAAGGCATTGCCACATGTATGTATGGCAATGTATCTTTACTATATATATATATATATATATAAAATTTGTATTTTAAAATATATATAATATTATAAAATATAAAATATAATATATAATATATAAATATGATTACAAATATTTATTGTATTTATAAAAATTATATCTAAATCAATTAATATATAATGAAATAATATTTATAAAATTTTAAAATAAAAAATTATATTTATTATATTAAAATAATAATTTATAAATGTTTTTTAAAGTAAATTTTTGTTAGTATAAATTGAATTAAATTATTTTATTATAAAAATATAATTATGTAATATAGATTATAGAATTATAAAAATATTTTGTTTAGTAATTTCATTAAAAGACTTATTGCAATAAATTATATATATATATATATATATATATCACCACAGATGTCAAATAGAAGGAAATTATTTTAACATGTAAGGGTATTTTAGTCTTTTCATTATCTTTATTTTCTATTTTATTCTATTTTTATCTAACCTAATAATCAAATACAAATATTTTTTTTTTTTTCTTTTTCTATTCTCACCAAACATAATTTTTTTCATTTCATTCAATTCATATTTTCATTTCCATTTCTATGTCCAAGGAATCTACATATCAAACGAGGCCTTAGGGATTAAAATGAAATCTATTGTAAAATTAAGCAACTAAAGTAATACTTGAACTTTTATTTTAAAATATAATTAGTTTATTATAAATTTAGTGATGATAAAATATTTTTATTTATTGTTTTATTTTTTAAAATTACATTTAATGAAATATGATCAATATTTAATAAGTTCCATTACCTTCTTATACATTGGCCAAAAAGAAAAATCTTCGTATACAATTTAATTATTTGAAAATAAATTTTAAAAATAACACCAAGTATTATTAATAACCGCCCAAAGAAAAATTGATGTTAACTTTTTTTATTAATTGTAAAGTAAAAATATTATTAGGCCAATTTGCACACGAATCATGCTAAATTTTTAAATGAAATTTGAAATATATATTAGAGCATATTTGGTGTCTAAATTGAAAAGGAAATAAAAGAGTAAAATAATGTATAATGTCTATTATATTATTATAATTATAATTTAATAATATTTATTTATTATTATTTTTAAATAAAAATATATAATTTATTTTTTATTTATAAAATCACATTTTTATTTCAATTTCTAATTTTTTTAATATATTAAGTGGCCTGTAAATCATCTATTGCGTCCCTATCTGTCAAGGCTTCGAAAAAGATATAACATATAAACGTTGTGGCTAGAAGATAAAAATAGAAGTATTATTTAACTTTTTCATTAAAAGATATTTAGCTTAATATTCCACTAAATATCTAAAATGAGTTGGGATGGATTATAAGATTATTTGTTGGCATTCTTAAAAATTATCTTAATTAACTACTAATTATTAATAATAGTTTTATTTGTAAGACATTAAATTAAGAAATATTTTAATGACATCAAATTGAGAAATACTTATTTGTGAGAAATTAAATTAAAAAAGTAATTTTATGAAAAATTAAATTAAAAAATATTTTATTTTTAAGGGATCAAATTGAGAATATTATTCCATAAGGAACTAAATTGACAAATATACCTTTATAGAAGACCAAAATAAAGCTTTATTCTTTGTCTAAAACCATATATTTATCATATTGTTATTAAAAAAGTTGTACACTTATTATGTTTTAATTAAAAATATGATAATAAAGATCCTATACTAAATTAATTGGACAAAAGTGAATAGTTCAAATCAAATGTCAATTAAAAGCTTTCAATCAAACTACGCCACATAAAATGCAAAAAATGTAAGAAATCAACCAACTCTATTTGATAAAGTTAGTCAACAGTCAATTTTTTTTTATCCATTTTAAAGAATTGCATTGAATTTACTCTTATCACTCAAACATAGCCAAGCACAATATTCATTTGGAGCAAGACATCCTAAATAATCTCAAAGTTTCAAATGTTGAACCTCATTCAAAAAATCATATACAAAAGATAAAATAGCATGGCCTTTTACATAAAAGAATAAACTTGAATATGAACCAAATTATGTATTTTCATCAAAATATGAATAATAATAATTAATAGAAAACTATACACTTTTTTGTAAAAATTATATATTTGTAATATTTTGACTAAAAAACTTAACAACAAAGATATAAAGAAATTGCATATAAGTGTTTTTCTTAAAATATTATGGTACAAATCAAGAGGCTAGAGAACTAAAGATGTAGGTGGCACAAGTGAGGAATAAGTTGATTCAACTAGACATCCTAAAAGGATAAAAAGGACATCTTAGTGAATAAAGAATTTCATTATTTTATAAAGGACCTATTATAAGAGACATTACAAATGATTAAGTCATGCCTTTGTTATGATTGTGCTATTAGTTTTGTTTGTCTTGTTACAATTTTCTTGCATGGCTATTTTATTCCTTATATTGCATTTTATTTCATTTCATGTGTCATTTTGTTTTGGTATATAATGACTCCAAGAAGTTGTAATTAGCAAGTTTTTATTAAATGAGAAATTTGGAGTGTTCTTGGATGAGAGAGGTTTCTTTCTTTTGTATTATTGAACTTAACATTTTGGTGCTTTCATTTCTTGCTATCCATGGCTATAGGCTTAAGGCTTTCTCATCTTGATGAAGCCTGCAAAGATTTTGAAATATCACATTAGCCATATATAATTGTCACTACTCCGCCAAATCCTCATCTAGTAGTTGACGCTTAAGGTGCTTTTTTGATAAACTTTAATTTTTCTCTAGCAACACATGAGGATTGAAATTCCTCATTTTGAAGGAACACATGCTGAAGATTGGGCATTTATGATTCAAGAGTTCTTCAAAGCTTATAATACACCCTTAAAGCATTATATAAAAATCGCTTCTTTACATATGAGCGGCCTAGCTTATGCCTCGTATAAATGGATTATGAAAGGTGATATTGTCTTTACATGGAAGGCTTTCCTTAATCTTCTACTACAATAATTTGGCTCCAGCTTGTATAAAGATCCAATAGTAGCTTTAAAAAAACTTGAACAGCATAACTCTATGGAGGGGTACCAAGCTAAATTTGAAGAAATCTCTACCAAAGTCCAAGGCCTCTCGGAATCATAGTTAATAAGTCTTTTTTTTAATATTTGGTTTTAAATAATATTTGCAATTGAATTACTTTTTGTTCAACCACAAACTTACTTTAATGTGGTATCTGTGGCGAAATTACATGAGAATAAGTCCACCTTGTGAATACTACACTTTATCTGGGCATACTTCAAAATAATAATAATATTAGACCAACAAAAAAAATAAAAAAGAAGTAAAAAAAATAAAAATCAAGAGAATCAAAAATAAAAAATCATGAAAGAATCAAAAGTTATATTTTTCAATATAAAAAAAAAGAGAAAATCAAAAATAAAAAGCTATGAAAAATCAAAGGTCACTTTTTCCAAAGAAAAAAATATCGAATAATCAAAACCTCAAAGTTTTCAAAAAAAAAAAAGAAGAAAAAAAAAGAAAGGGAATTAAACAAAAAAAACCTCAAAAGAAAAAAAAAGAGAAGAAAAAATAAAGTAAAATAAAAATAAAATAAAACAAACATAAAAAAAAACTTTCAGCCCAACCACTAGAGCCCAACACAAAAAAAAAATCATTTGAACCAAAACAAAAATCATCAGAGAAAAATGGAGCCTCAGCCTAGGATTTGCTTTTATTAAATCCAACCCACATCTCTGGCCCTGGTCTCTCACTGGCAGCCTCACACTCATGCATGCCTACTCCACACACGACTAGTGGTATGACTCTGAGCACACAAAGAAGGCACAGACAACAACATCGTGCACACACCTGTAGCGATAAAGGGGAATCGTAGAAAGGAGAGAGGGGGTCCACGTAGACTCTAGGTAAAAAAAAAAAGGAGTCAAGGGAGAATAGGGAGGAGGAGAACTGGTCAAAAAGGGAACGAACTCGGGCAGAGAAAGTGGAGGGGCGAACCATGCAAATGGAGCGAAGAAAGCATGATCACAGGCACGACAAAAGCTATGGCCCTGCTGCGTGAATAGTTGGTGCAATGCATCCTCTAACAACCGATAGGATTTGTAGAGAATGAAGAGGAGTAGGAGGATCATGGCTGTTGGTATGCGTGGATAGAAGAGAAGAGGGGGTATACACGCGAGTGTACGAGAGTGAAATTCACTCTTGGACTGATTATAAAAGAAAGAAAGGAGGTTTTTGAGGGGGGATTTTCTTTTTTGGATGGAGAAAAAACTAAGAGGCAAAAGAGACTGAGCGAGAGGGGGTTTTTTTTTTTTTTTCAGATTAGAGAGGCTAAGTGAGAGTTGCTGCGAGGGGACTCTGTTACCTTTTTTGTAAAGGAAGCCGGTGAGGTTTCCGGGTTAGAGTGGAGGAGAAGCAGGGAGTAAGGGAGAGAAATGACAACTAGAAATTTGGGATTAAAGAATTTTTTAAATTAAAGGGAGAGAACCTGAGGCCAAGAACGAATGAAGGACTAGAGGGCCACAATAGAGGAAGAACAGAAGGAGACAGATAGAAGAGGTTGAATTGAATCGAGTGCAGATAGCAGCGGGGTTTTGGCCCAAGAAAAAAACTCACTCGATTTTTTGAACATTGAAGGTATATTTTCTACACTTCCTCTTTCGTTACCCTTGAACTCTGGAGTTGTATATGTGTTCTGATTTTGGGTGCTAAATCTTGGAATTTCTGTGTCTCGAATGTGATTTGAGTCAATGGCCACTAGATGTTGATCATTTAGATTTCCAAGTCAATTATTTTTACTTTTCTTGTTTATTTTGCTTTTTTTGTATAATCCTGTTTCCTTGATCCGAAAAGATGTTGATATATTCTGTGTTGACATACTGAGAGGCGAGTCCAGTTTGATTATTTGGTTAGAATAGTAGGACTGAACCACCTAACTGCTTAAGATTCCTATTTAGTAAACAGCCTCTGGTGAGGGAGTTTCTGGGTAAGTCTCTATGTGGCTTTTGAATGGGAGTTTGAGGTTATAGTCCCTATGGATTATGTATGGTCATTTGTATATGAATTTGCCTTTGTAGAAAATAGGGATAGCTTCGATTGATGGCTGCTGCTTATCATCCTGTTACGTGAACTGAACATAATTTGATTCCTGTCCTGTTTATGAAATATGTGATTAAAATGCCTTAACCACTTTAGATGTTTGTCATTTGTATGATTGAGGTTGCATAATGAACCCTCCATAGCAAACACAAATAGCTTGATTGATTGGCTGCTATTTATTTTATCCTCCTGTTATGTGGTGTTGCTAGATATGTTGTTATGTGAACTGAACATAAGTTAGTTCTTATCCTGTTACTTGCATAAAATTCATGATTAAGATGCCCTAGCCATTCTAGATGTTTATTTCGTTGACTGTCTTTCCATGTGGAACTTATCAATTAGAACCAGAATAGGTGATTCTTTTCCTTTTGTCCATTTCGTTTCCTTAAGAAAAAAAAAGAGAAAAATCTGTTGCTACTCCTTTACATATTTGTGCGATGTTTGAACTTGATGGGAGCCCCCTTTGAGAGGGACTCAAACTTGCAATACGTGTGGACTGGTCATCTCTTAATGCCAAGGGAAGGAAGGAGTGGTCATTTCATGCTGCCAAGGAAAGGAAGGAGTGAGGATCAATTGGATTATAACTTGTATGATGTCTTTTATTTTACCAACTATTGTAAATATGCTCAAGAATAATGTAGTGAATCTGGTTGAACACTTGGCACACACTTGCAAATTACTATTTTGGTTTGTAAATATTTTTTTTATCTTTCTTTATTTATTTCGCCAATTTTCATATTAGAATAGCCGTGTGGGATTTCATATCCCCTCAGACACATATGAACCAAAAGGTCATATGTGACAATAAAACCTCCTTAGTGCCTTTTAGGTTTTGAACTTACATTTTAATATTTTGGGCTTCAATAACCCCGTTTAAAAGAGCCTTAAAAAAATCCTAAAAAAAAAGAGTAAAGTAGAAGAAGATTGAATTTTTAGTAAAAATTATTTTGAGCCCTAAAGATTTATCCTTTCTTAAAAAGTCTTTCGCAAAAATTGAAAAATAGTGTTCTAAAGTCCAAAAGTAATTTTTTTGTAAGAGTTAGTCCTTTTTTAAAAATGAAAACAAACAAATCAAGAAAATTAAAGAAAATTTGACAAAAAAAGGTTAAATCAGCCAAAATTGTACAAAGTAAAAACAAAGATAAACAAAAATAAATAAAATAAGAAAAAACAAAAACACAAAAAAATATATAAAAAAATAAAAAACAAAAACAAAACAAAAAATAAAGAAACACAAACGAAGATAAACCAATTTTTTTTTAAAAAAAAGACAAAACCCAAAATAAAAACTAACAAAAAAAAACAAAGAATAAGAACAAAAATAAAAACACAAAATAGAACACAAAATAAAAATTAACCAATAAAAAAGGAAACGAATAGAAAAACAAAAAACAACAACAAAAACCCAAACAAAAAAGAAATAAAAATAGAAACAAATAGAAAAACAACAATAAAAACAAAAAAGGAAAAATACCAAGAAAAACAAAACAAAAAATAAAAAAAGAATAAGAACAAAAACAAACAAACAAAACAAAAACTATAAAAAAAAACAAAGAATAAGAACAAAAATAAAAATAAAAAGAAAAAGAAAAAGAACAAAAAAAATTATTAACAAAAAAAAGATAAACAAAAATAAATAAAAAATAAAAACAAGAACAAAGAATAAAAACCAAAAGTAAAAACTAAAGAAAAAAAATAAAACAAAATCAATTAAAAAAATAAAATAAAAAGAAAAACACAAACAAAACAAAGACAAACCAAAAAACAAAACAAAACTAAAAACTAAAAAGAAAAAAAAATCAATTAACTAAAAAAACAAAAACAAAACAATATAAAACATATAAAAAAAAGAAAAAAAAATAAAACCAAACCAAACAAAATAAAACAAAACAAACTAAAAATAAAAAACAAAACACCAACAAGAACACATTTTTCAATTTCGAACTACGTAGATTTTGATCCCTTCCGAGAGTATGTAGGTCCTAAACTCTTATCCTATATTAAGTCCGTTCTTGTAAATAAACATTTGCTTTTAATTTTATTTCTTTAATTTCTTTTCTTTCATTTTATTATTAATCTTATTTCTTTAATTTCTTTTCCTTCTTTTTACTCTTAATTTTATTTTTTTAATTTGGTTATTTCTTATTTTGCATGTGATTTGTTAGGGAGAATTAAGATAACATCGAGGCCATATTAATTTTGCACAACTGACTTAGAATAATTGTTCTTAGAAATGGCTGTAGTGAGGTGTCTAACACCTTCCCTACTTATAATCGCCTCCCGAATCCAAATCTGGTTCGTAGACCATCTTTTTTGAATAAAAAGGCTTTTCCAAAGTTTTATCTTTTCAAAATTAAAATTTTGGTGATAACTCTACTACTTTTAATTTTGATTTCAGTTAGACGCTACGTGGTCGCATTTTCGTGTGTGACACACCTAATTCCAAAAATCTATTACCCAAGCTTATTTTCATTTGTCCACCACACCAAAACCAACCACCAACTTTGTTTCATCATTTAATCCAAATATCACAACACTTATGTTGACTACCCCATCCACAGTCTCATCCAAACCTGGGTCAACATCTTTTAAGAAACTCCTTTTAGCTAAAATCAAGCAAAAATGTGAGAAGGACTTTTTTATTACTATGACAACACATATACTCTGAACCATAAATGCCCAAATTCATTTTATGTACTTATTTGCCAATAAATGTGAGAAGGGATTTTGTTATTACTGTGACAACACGTATATTTTGAACCATAAATGCCCAAATTCATTTTATGTACTTATTTGCCAATAAGAGTTGTTAGAAATAGTATTTACTAATGATGATGCCACTCACCACTAAATTAGGGGGGAAAATTCCAAAAGTGAGTGCGATGGCTTTCTCTAGTGAATTACATGCAAATACTATTCATTTGTAAGGTATTAATGGCAATAAATTATTCCATATTCTGGTTGACACTAGACTACTCACAATTTTATAAAGCCTTCATTAGCTGAGGAATTAAGGTTGTCTCTCCAACCCATTCAACCATTTAGTGTAATGGTTAGAAGTAGGGCTTATTTGGACTGCACTTATCATGCTCTCTAAGTGCCATTAAAATTGCAAGGTCATTTGTTCCATATTAATTTCCACATCTTAAACATTTATGAAGTTGATATGATACTAGGTGTTTAAAGGTTAGTAATTTTGGGACTCATAATTACTAATTTTCAAGATTTGACTATGCCTTTCACTTACGATAAAAAACTTATCACCATTCATGGTTAGCTGCCACTAGGTTACAAACCATTGACATTGTTAAACTCTAATCTTTGATTGCTACCAATGCAATATCATGTTATTACCATTTGACTTCATTAAATGTTGTCACTTGCAATAATCATGCAAGACATAGTGAGGAATTCCAACAGTTTCTATATTCATATTTTAGTATTCAAAGAACCAACTACTCTTCCACCTTTTAGAGCAGTATACCATCAAAATTACCTCATCCCTGATGTAGTACCAATGAATGTTAAACCATATAGGTACCTTCGCTTTCAAAAAGAAGAAATGGAATGAATGGTGCAAGAAATGATGGAACATAAGATAATTGAAAAAAGCTAAAGTGCTTTCTCTTCTCCAATTCTTTTAGTACCAAAGAAAGATAACTCTTAGAGATTTTGTATGGATTACCAATCCCTCAATGCCATTACAATCAAGGAAAAATTTCTAATCCTAATAATTGACAAAATTTTAAGTAAACTTCATAGAGGCACATTGTTTTCTAAGTTGGACCTCAAATTCGGTCATCATTTAATACAGATGGCAACGCATGATATCTATAAACCCATTTTCAAGACTCTTTTGGGCAATTATGAATTTTTTTCATGCCATTTGGTTAAACTAAAATGTCTACAACCTTTCAAGCAACTATGAATAAGATTTTCAGTCCATTTTTTAGAAAAATTATTGGCTATTTTTTTTTAATAATATCTTAGTTTATAGCCCTTTTATGGAAGAATACAAGTTTTGTTTGCAACAAGTGCTTAGCTGCTTGTAGAATAACTCCATCCTTACAAAATTATCAAAATGTATGTTTTTCCAACATTCCATTGAGTATTTAAGACACACTATGCTAGTTGAAAAAGTGTAGCCCAATCCATCAAAGGTTGAAGTAATGCTACAGTGGCTCAAACTAGTTACTATAAAGTAATTGAGAGGCTTCTTTAGGCTCACGGGTTACCATATGAATTTCATTAAAGGTTATGCTTAAATAGCAACCCCCTTAACTTAATCACTCAATAAGAATGTCATTGGATGGAATGCAAAAGAAGAATGAAGCAGTTTTTAATCTTAAAAAAGTAATGACCACAGCTCCTATCCCCTGTTTGCTAGATTTTTCAAAGTTATTTCATGTGGAAATTGATGCTTTGAGTTTGGGCATAAGAGTGGTTCTATTATAAGAGTGTCACCTAATTGCTTACTTTAGCAAGAAAATAAGTGATAAGATGATCAATGCTTCCATAAATGTGTGAGAGTTACAGGTAGTGACTCAAGTTAGGCCCAAATGGAGACATTACTTATTGTGGAGAAAGTTTTTGATTCTTACAGACCATAAAAGGTTGAAAGACTTCTTGAATCAAGCCATCCATGTTAAATCATACATGCAATCTAATTAAAACAACGAATTAAATCGTAAGCCATATAAAATAATAATTAGCATAAGCAAAATATGGATCTAAATACCTCTAGATATGCTCTTAGAATTTTGATGGTGAACTCAAATTAAATTGTCTTTAAAAATTGAATCTAAAAGATTGAAACACAAAAAAAAAAAGAGTTGAGAAAAAAGTCACTAGTTAGAGAGAATTTCTTTTTGATAAAAGTATGAGCCTTAGTGATGAATTGTTAGGCTGACTTTTCTTATTAGAAATCTCTAAGATATTTCAGTCAATATCAACTAATCTTTCTCTCATTAAAAGATGTTAGTTTAACAATCACGTACTTAATCAATAATTCCATTAATCCATTAACAGCGTATTTGGCCAAAATAGACTCTTATAAATGAAGATCACTAATTAGGATATTTTAAAATTTAAAATTCAAAATAGATTATGAAATACTTTAATTTGAATTTATTTAAAATACCTAAAATGCATTTAATTAAATAATAAAATATTCTAACACTCTTCTACTTGGTTCGAATATGATTAGCCAAATGGTATGTTTATGGATAAAATAAACACATGTTACAAGACTTAAAATAGTAAATCCTTTAAACAAACAAGTATTACTTTCCATACATTATTTATAATATATCTTTAGTTTTGTAGGATATAAAATTTTTATAAATATATTTGAATTCTAACTTATATGTTTGTCAATCTTTCACAAAAATGTATATAGAAATAATAAATCAAAATTAGAAATTTCATTTCATTACATATCTTAATTAGACCAAATATGGTGTAAGACCAATTCAAGGTATATGATCCCTACACTCTTTTGGATGTATCCTTTTAGTTAGAGGATTATCTAGCATTTTATTTGTTTGAATATGCTCTATAATCACTTGATTAGCCTTAACTTGTTCTCTCAAGGTTAAGTATTTGATGTTGATATATTTACTTCAATTTTCACTCTTATTATTCTTAGCTAAGAAAACTATAGTTGTATTATTACAATGCACTATGATGGCCCTAGAGAAGCCCACAATGAAATTTCTCAACAATATAACTTGTGAATTTGCCTAAAAAACACAAAACAAACTCAATTTCTATAGTAAAAGTAGTTACTAAGGATTGTTTAGCACTTCTCCAAGAGATACCTCCTTTAACTAGTAGAAAAATGTATCATGATATTGATTTCTTTTAGTCAAAGCATCCTACCAAATTTAAATCTAAATAACCAATAACTTTCAAATTATTAGTCCTTTTATAAATAAGCATATAATCTTTAATACTCTAAAAATATCTTGTGATTTTTTTTACAGCTTTCTAGTAATTAATCCTTGGATTATTCTAGTATCTTCCCAATATGCCCACAGTAAAAGCTATATCAAGTCTTATGTAGGCTTGTACATATACCGAGCTTCCTTTGCTAAAGTATAGGGAACATTATCCATCTCTTTCCTTTTTAGTTCATTATCAAGACATTGAAATAAACTGAATTTGTCCCTTTTCATTATAGATACCACATTAAGTGGACAATTTTTTATTCTAAATTGTTCAAGAATTTTATTTATGTAAGTCTTTTATGATGGTCCCAAGATACATTGAAACATATCTCTATGGATTTTAATGCCAATAACATATGATGCTTCACTTATATCTCCCATTTCAAAAATTTTAAACAAGAATTATTTTACCTCATGTAGCAACCTTAATTCACTTGAGGCAAGTAAAATGTCATATATATATAAGACTAAGATAATGATATTATTCCCATTGACCTTGTGGTATATATATTACTCTATAATATTTTTAACAAAATCAAAAGGTGTGGTCACATCATGAAATTTAAGATACCACTATCGCGAAGTCAACTTAAGATTATAAGTTGACTTTTTGAGCTTACACACCATATTCTTACTAATAGTTAAGATAAATCCCTCGTGCTATTTCATATATGCCTTTTCCTCATGATCATCCTTGAGGAAGATAGTTTTAACATTTATTTGATATAATTTAAAATCAAAATGAGTTGTTAATGCCAAGATGATACATAAGGAATCCTTTTTAGTACATGAGAGAAAGTATCTTTGTAATTAATTTCTTTCTTTTGGATAAAATTCTTAGCAATCAACCTTACTTTGTAGTACTTAATATTGCCTAGTGAATTTCTTTTAGTCTTAAAGACTCATTTGCAGCCAATTGTTTTGGCCTTACTAAGCAACTCTATAACATCACAAGTATCATTATTTGCTATGGATTTCATTTCATTAATTATGGCATCATGCCACAATTTAGATTTTTCGCCATTCAATGCCTAAGAAGTTGTTATAGGATCATACTCAACACTTATGTTATAGTCAACTTCAGTTATATACACTAAGTATTCATTAGTTATTGCCACCTTTCTTATCTTAGTTGATCTTTTTAATTCAACTTATTATAGTTGTTCAATGGGAGTATCTTCCACTATTGGGCGAGGTACTTTTTCATCATTATAAGGTGCTCATTATTAACAGTAGGATAAATATCCTCCTCATTACTTGCATGATCAACTTAGACTTTAGGAACTTCGTCATGTTCTACATTCATCTTAATTAGGTTGGGTGTCATGTAGAATTAGTACTTTATCATAACTAGGGGTAGTTTACTATATGTGATCATCCTCATTGACTAAGTCATGTGTTTAATCACTCTTATTAATCATGTCATTCTTAAGAAATTTGGTATTCTTAGATTCAACAAATATAATTGAATGTGAGAGATAGTAGAATTAGTATCCTTTAAACTTTTTTTGCATAACTCACAAAATATGCAATGATAATTCTTAAGTTTAATTTCCTTTCATGTGAGTTATAACACTTATTTCAGTAGGACAGCCTTATACATGTGTATGATTCAAGTTAGATTTCAAAAGGTGTCTTGCACACTATCTTTGTAGGAATCCTATTTAGAATATACATTCATGTTGTCTTAAGTGCATCTCTTTACAAAGAAATAGAAAGTTTAGATTTATTAAGCATCTCTCTCCAATAGTGTCCTATTCTTTCTTTTAGCAACACTATTTATATCAAGTGAGCCAATCATGGTGTATTATGCTATAATATCATACTCTTGGAGGAAATCAGCAAACAAACTAGGTACTTATCTATTACTAGTGTCTCTATCATAATATTCACTTCCTTTATCAAATCTTACAATTTTAATCTATTTTGCTGTCTATTTCTCTACTTCTATTTTATATATTTTTTTAAGACATTTAGTGTCTCACTTTTATTATAAAGTAAGTGGATGTACATTTATCATGAGAAATTATCAATAAAAGAGATAAAATATTTCTGACCATTTGAAAATAAATCAAGATAATATATATAAGTGTGTATGATTTTTAATAATTTTGATGTGAGTTTTAATCTATTTACCCTTACTGCAGTTAACACATAAATTAAGATTCATAAAATCTAAAGATTGGAGAGCCCCATCCTTTACTAATTTTTTAATTCTTTCTATGGAGATATGTCCTAATTTGTTATGCCATAGGCTAATAAAGTTCTCTTTCATGATACATCTCTTATAAGAACTAGTAGTATCAATAATAGTATAAAACTTAAATAGACCATCAAATAAGAAATTTTTTTTAATAGAAGTTGAATCTTTTAATAAATTGAAAATTGTTCCAAAAATATTCATAATAAAATCCAAAAGAATTAATTTAGAAACTGAAATCAAATTTTTAGAAAAATTAGGAACATAAAATGTTTATTTAAGGTCTATTACATAACTAGATGATAAAATTATTTGATCGGTTCAATAGCCTCCACATTTGAGTTTACTCTATTGTTAGGAAATACTTTGTACTCATTATGATGTAGACTCCTTATACTGAGGAATTCTTGTGTGGTATTCGAAATATAGATTGTTGATCCAGTATCAATTTACTATGTATTATGACAAACGTTAACTAAATGAGATTTAAAACATATACTAAATAGAGATATACCTTTCTACATAAACCAGGCCTTTCTCTTGGCATATTCTTTTAGAATGTGTGCTTTTTTTTCATAGAAGAAACATCTTGTAGCTTTCTTGTTTATCACATAAACAGAAGATATATGCTTTTTCTTGATATTTCTCTTAAGACTTTTTTCTTGGACCCACTAGTACTAACTAAGTGAGCTTTCTTAGGAACACCTTCTCTATCAATTACTAGCCTACACTCTTCCTATACACACATGGACACTAATTTATCAACTATCCATTTCTTTTTATATGTATAGTAGGAGATCTTGAATATGACATAATGAGGAGAAAGTGAGTTGAGAATTAGTTGAGCTAAAAATTGTTCATTTGGCTTCATTCTCAAGGCCTTCAATTGAGAAGCTAAATCCTTCATCTACATTATATGTTGTCTCACTCCTTTTATACCAATGAGTTTCATTGTGCACAATTGGGCCGTTAGTGCACCTCTCAGTGATTTATCTTATGAAGCAAATTAAACATCAATGGTTTTAAGATACTCCTTCACTATCTTGCATTCTGGTATGGACTCATGAATGCTACTTTAAGTATGTTGTTTGATTATCGTCATAGTAAAGCAGTTTGACCACTTGTGATGATCATATTGTAAAGTCCCATATCGGATAGGAAGGTCCTGGGCTAAGGCCTTATAAGTGGGGGCGAAGCTTCCCCCACCAGACGCCCGTTTTCCTTGAGCGAAGGCTAGGTAACCAAGCCCTTGAAGCTCGGAAGGCGACAAAACCCTTGGGAAGGCCGGGTCAAAGACCCACGAACTAGGGGACAATGCATCTGGTGGCTCTGTAAGTGTGTTGGTATCAGAGCCGGCCTAACCGCCTGTGCAACATAAGGACGGGTTGGCCCCAAGAGGGGTGGATTGTAAAATCCCACATCAGATAGGAAGGTCTTGGGCTAAGGCCTTATAAGTAGGGGCGAAGCTTTCCCTACCAGACACGCGTTTTCCTTGAGCGAAGGTCGGGTAACCAAGCCCTCGAAGCTCAGAAGGCGACAAAACCCTACACACTTACAGAGCCACTAGACGTATTGTCCCCTGGTTCGTGGGTCTTTGACCTGGCCTTCCCAAGGGTTTTGTCGTCTTCCGAACTTCGAGGGCTTGGTTACCCAGCCTTCGTTAAAGGAAAACGTGCATCTGGGGTGGAGGGCCCATCAAACGTATTGTCCCTCGCTCGCAATGCAAGCACGCGTTCACGAGGATTTTGTCGTTTCCTGAGCTTCGAGGGTGCGCTAACCCAGCCTTCGCTCAGGGAAACGGGCGTTTAGTGGGGGAAGCTTCGCCCCCACTTATAAGGCCTTAGCCCAGGATCTTTCTATCCGATGTGGGAGTTTACAATCCACCCCTCTTGGGGCCAACCCGTCCTCGGGTTGTACATGCGGCTAGGCCGGCTCTGATACCAACACACTTACAGAGCCACCAGACGTATTGTCCCCTGGTTCGTGGGTCTTTGACTCGACCTTCCCAAGGGTTTTGTCGCCTTCCGAGTTTCGAGGGCTTGGTTACCCAGCCTTCGCTCAAGGAAAACGCGCGTCTGGGGTGGAGGGCCCATCAAACGTATTGTCCCTCGCTCGCAGTGCAAGCACGCGCTCACGAGGGTTTTGTCGTTTCCCGAGCTTTAAGGGTGCGCTAACCCAGCCTTCGCTTAGGGAAACGCGTGTCTGGTGGGGGAAGCTTCGCCCCCACTTATAAGGCCTTAGCCCAGGACCTTCCTATCCGATGTGGGACTTTACACGTATAACAATTTAGCATTTTTACCTTTGTCATCCATAGGTCTTGAAGGCGACCACACGAAAGGTAAAATCATAATCAAGGCATCCTAATTAGAATAGAACACATTCCTTTTAGGCCTTGTAGTTGCTTCTATCTAAAATAATTTTGTTCATATTATTTGCTCACAATTAAGATATAAAAGATGCTGCAAGGTTATCTTAAATATTAATAATGCTTATTAGAACATTATAAGGCAAAGAAACCATCATATTTATTATAAATGTATATTTACCAATACAAGTCATATTAATGCAAAAATTATATTATTAAAATTTTTCTATGGGTAAAGACCTTTGCATACCAAATGTTTGGTTATCATAAATGATGAAATTATACTGTATTCATGTTTTCTAATAATATAGGCTACTTAGACAATACAATATAGCTTCTATTCTATCTTAATTATGTGTACAATTATAATTATCTACTTGTTGGTTTAGATATATTATAGTTACATACTTAATTACAATTAATATTTTCAAATCCATATGTTATTTTATTTATTTTTATAATGCATGCACGCGCGCACGCGCGCGCGCACACACACACACATATATAAGATGAAGTGGTTACTCCTTGATTCATATATGCTAATCACAAAATATTTAAGTGCATTTAAAAATATATATATGCATTAATCATTTTTATCCTAATGAGAATTTATTTAATTAATTAATCAACCAAACTATATGTGATTAGACAATTAATAATTTTCCTTTTATAATTATTCCTTAAATATGCTAAAAAATTCAATTTAAAATGATTTCATATAATTTAGACAAAATTAAATGGTATCAAAATAATTTTACAAAGTATCAAATGTGCCAATCTTGCCTAAATAATTTTTTTTATAAATTTAGACAAATTAAATAATACTAATAATAATTTTTGCAAAATTCCTTAATGAGTCAAAATTGTCTAAAATATTTTTTCTTAATTTTGGATAAATTAATTGATATTAATTATAATTATAATTATTTCATGATTTATTTTTGGTTCAAAACAATAATGGGTCAAAACAGAAATAAAAATGACCTAATGGATTCAAAAATAAATTCTAAACAAGCCTTTTAGATCCAATGCCTTAAAAAAATCAAAATGGCCAAAAGTCTCCCAAAAAAAGGCCTTAAAAAGGCCCAAAATTTTTTTGGGGGCTAAAAAGTCATTTTTTTGACAAAAAATGGCCCAATCCCAGTTTCTAAAATGGCCTTGTGTCTTTTGTTTTTTTAAGAAATGAAATAGAAGCCTAAAAGGAAATAAACAAAAAAGAACAAAAAAATGTGAAGTCCAAAAAAATATAGCCCAAAAACAACATCTAAAAAAAAACCAAAAGAGACAATAAGCCCGGCCCAATGCCATTAGTGAAATGCAACATTTCACTACAAGTCCTAAAATTCAAGTTCCGAAATGGGCAAAATGTAGCTTTAATGGATAACTAAAATGACATGTCATTTAAGTCGTCACTTTTCTTTAGTTGGATCGCTTGATTTGACTCATATCTGCAACGACCTTGTTTTTAACCCGCCAAAAGATTTGATGCTTTCTCCCTTTCTGAGAAGTTGTTTTTAACAATTTTTTAGCCAAAATGATCAAAATCCAAAATTATGTAAGAAAAATATAGATTTTAAGTCACAATAACAATGTTTCTAATGCTAGAATTCTACATAACACTCAATAAATATATGCTCTCATTTTCATGGAACAAAAGGCAAAAAAAAAAGCCTAAAACAATTTAGAAAACATGCAGTTCATAACCCAAAAAAGAGAAAATCCCCAAATAGTTTGCCAAACTATATATATATATATATATGCAAAACAATTATCAAGCATATTTACAATCTCTCATTTTCAACCATTAAAAGGAAGAACACATGCATTAATGGCTCCATCAAAAATTTGCTTAGTGATAAGAGTTCGTTGGCAAACCAAGAGACATATCTAGAGCTAAATTTGCACACATAATATTAACAATTAAATCATGCATATGGCCATCGAAAATTTCACCTAGTATATTTGAATGAAATAATTTCATAAATTAAATCCCATACTAGAAAATCCTTATATTCCTCTATTCCATTAAAAAAAAATATTCACATAGTAGGCAGAGATAATCAAAGTTAGGCTCTAATACTACAAATTAATCATACATGCAATCTAATTAAAAAACCAATTAAATTGCAAGTCATACAAAATAATCATTAGTGGAAGCAAACTATGGATTTAAATACTTGCAACCATGCTTATAGAATTTTGATGGTCAACATAAAATAAAATTGTCTCCAAAAATTGAATCTAAAAGACTAAAACATAAAAGAAGAAAGTCGATAATAAGGTTATTAGTAACAAATAATTCTTTTGATAAGAGTATAAGTCTCAGTGATGGACTGTTGGGCTGACTTTCTTTATCAATAACCCTTTAAATATTTCAGTCAATATCAATTGACCCTTTTCCTATTAAAAGATATCAGCTTAGTGTGTGTTTGGAAAAATGGTATCTTTCCCAAACCACGTTTCCACAAAGCAGCAAATTATTGCTTCTAGCGTAATGCAGTTGGCCAAACGTGATTCAAGGCTTTGTCAATGCATATCCAAACACACTCTTAATGATTGTATACTTAATTGATAATCCCACTAGCTCACCAATAGCATATCTGTCCAAAACAAACTCCTAAAAATGAAAATCATGAGTTAGGATATTTTAAAATTTAAAATTCAAAATAGATTATGAAATATTTTAATTTGACTTTATTTAAAACATTCCAAATATATTCAATTAAATAATAAAATATTCTAATAGCCTAAACTCCAAAATAGCATTACTGCCTTTTTAAATTATTGGGCTTCACTTATAAAATTGTGTACAAGTCTGAGAAGGCTAATTGGATTGTTGATGCAATGTTGAAATAATTTGAAGAAGGCACCACCTCCACAACAATGCATAATAGTAATGTCACTCTACAAAATCACATCATTGAGATATTGAAGCATGAAAATATAACCAACATAGGTCTATAAACCCTTTAACAGCTATTGCAACATGATATAGCACCTATTGGATTTGGCAAGGATAAGAATTATGTTACTTTTAATGGTAAACTTTATATCATTAACAATTATCCAATTAAAAACTTGCTATTAGTGAAATTCCATTCCACACAAATAAGGGGACATGTAAGGGTGACAAAAACATATAAAAGAATTGTTGAAAACTTCTTTTGGCATGGAATAAGGAAAGAAGTTTAAGAATATATGGCTAAGTGCACTATTTGTCAATAAACTAAGTATTTAACATCTAAGCCAGTTGGTTTGCTCCAACTTTTGCCTAATCCATCTTCTATTTAGATTTATTTTATGATGGATTTTATAACTAGGTTACTCAACTCCAAAGGAAAATTTGCAATTTTTGGTGGTAGTGGATAGATTCACTAAGCACACCCATTTTGTTTCATTGTCTAGCCATTTTATTACTTTTATTATTGCTTAGATATTTTAGGAGATTGTGGTCAAATTTCCTAGTTTTCCTTTATCTATTACATTGGATAGGGTTTTAATTTTCTTGAGTAAATTCTCACAATAAATGCTCAAGAGTAGTGAAAGTAAGCCTTATTTTAGCACAGCTTGCCACCCTTAAATGAATGGGCAAATTGAGGCATTAAATAAGTGCTTGGAACAATATTTAAGGGCATTCATTTATGATAAACCTTGGTGATGGTATAGCTATTTATTATGGGCAAAATTCTAGTATAACACCTTATTCCATACCTCCATTCAAATGTCACCATACTAAGCTCTATATAGAGTAATTCTTCCAAAACTACCATGATATGTTTCTAATTCTAGATCTGTAGCTACTATGGAAGACTAACTAATGGCAAGGGATTAGTTATTAGAGTATCTAAAGGCTTAGTTAACTAAGGCTCAACAAAGGATAAAGACATATGTTAATGCTCATCAAATGGAAAATGAATTTCAGGTTGGAGATTGGATGTTGCTTAAGTTATTTCCATATCAGTAGAATTCCATAGCCCAAAGATCAAACTAGAAGCTTTCTGATAGATATTATTGGCCTCATCAAGTTGCAAGCAAAATTGGATTTGTAGCATACAAGCTAGCACTCCTTAGAAAAAGGCAAGATTCATCTTGTCTTCCACATTTCATTGCTAAAAAAATTTCAAAGCAATCTAACTCAATCCAAAGAAGATTCCATATTAGTTAATAACCAAGAAAGTGAACTTGAGGCTATAATTGAGATCAGATCATTAGGGCCTAACATTTATTAGGTGTTGGTAAAATGGAAAAGGAAATCAAGAGAGGAAGCCACGTAGGTGGAAGTGGACCATTTGATACAATGGTTTGCTAATATCAATCTTAAGGACAAGGTTGTTTTTAAAGAGATAGGCATTGTTACAAATCAAAAAGCTAGAGAACCAAAGGGACAAGTGACATAAGTGAGGGAGAGGTTGATTTAGCTAGATAGCATGGAAGGATAAAAAGGACATCTTAATGGATGAAGGATTTCATTATATCATAAAAGGTTCTATTGTTAGAGCTATTGCAAATGATTCGGTCATGTATTTGTTTATGATTATGCTGTTAGTTTTGTCTATCTTATTATCTTTATCTTGCCTAACTATTTCGTTTTATTTTGGTATATAGTAACCTTTAGATGTTGTAATTGGCAAGCTTTGATTAAATGAGGAATTTAGAATTTTACTTTCTACTCGAATGAGATAAATTTCTTGCTTTCTATACTATCAAATCTAACATACCACTTCATATATATCTTAAAAAAAAATCAATAATGTGAGATTATCTATAGCATTGTCCTAAGCTTGAATATTTCATTAAAGTAAGTCATTGGCTTATTAGAGTTATTAAAGTGAATTAGTTACAAGAACCTTTTGACATAAGCGGATTGGGTTGAGCTAACCCATCCATCTAAGAAGGGCTTATAATGTTAACTTAACTTAGTCCTTGATGGGCAATGGATTAGGTTGGCTTGATCTAAATCTTTTTTTTTTTTTAATTTTTATTTGTTTTTATTTCTTAAGTGACTTTGTATGTTGCTATTTTATACAACAGACATAAAGTAAGATTAAAAAAAAAAGTACTTCACCTATGGAAACAATACAACATATCTCTATTGTCAATTTATCATTAAAAAAATCTAAAATTAGTATGATAGTATTAGATTGAACAAAATTCACATAATGTGTTTAGTTGACAAATGAAAAATCACATGTATAATATAATTGTATCTTTAATGATTTAATTATATTATGATAATAGATATAAATTGTGTTATTTTCATAAGTTATTAATGGTTTTTTCTTATCTTATTATATAAACATTGTATAATTAAAAATTATTATCTAAATTATAAGGTATCAAAGTATAAGGTGATTGTAATTTAAAAAAAAAAGGTCCAAGGACTATCTCTAACCCAACTACAGGGGTCAATATGGGTCAATCTAAAAGCCCACTTGCAAAAAAAGGCCTCTATTATCCCAGCCCAGCTCATCTTATGTCCGGGGTTAGGTTCAGTTGATTTTTTTTTGACATCTTTGTTAGCCTCCTCTCAGTTGGATTGAATCGATCAAAACCACCATTTAACCAAGTTGGTATGATTGCGTTCTTTCATCTTTAACCAAATTGATTGTTCCAAAATTAAAAACATTGTGATAATTGGTTGGGATTGTTTAGTCTTCTTAAGTTGACCAAACTATTAAAAGCCTACTATCTTCATCTTACCACAATCTTAATTGGCTGTTAAATTTAAAATTTTATTAATCCATAAGTAAAACGAGTAAACGCCCATTTGACTTGACTATAAATAAAAAAGAATTTGTAAAAATTAGTTAATTATTTTTTTTGACAAAAGAATTAACCTGGCCAATTAGTTCATTCTTTCTCTCTCTCTCTCTTTTTTTTGGGTTACGGAAAATTTCTTGTTGGAGTCCACATCCTCCGAGCCACGTGGTATTCCTCCCTCCCCCTCTCATATATACATGTATGTATATATATATATATATATATACGTACGCTCCCACCGTTTTCTCCAACCGTGACCAGAATCCTCCTCTCTTTCTCTCTCTCTCTCTCTCTCTCTCTCTCATGGCGCGGTTCCTCTGTCGCACGCTTCTACGCCAAGGGCAAGCCACCACCCCCACATCCTCCGTCAACGCTAAGATTGCGGTTCAACCTTGCTTTCTCCTTCAACACTATCGCCGCCGATCCTCCAAGGCTTCCGAACCTCAACTCATCCAGATCGAGCTAGGCTCATCTTCTTCGTCGTCAATCTCGTCGTCTTTGAATGAGGGCGAGTACGAGTTGGCTTTGAAAAGGTTCGACGAGCTCATCCAGCAGATTCTCGTAAGGAAAGCCACACCCGATTGGTTGCCCTTCGTCCCAGGCTCGTCGTTCTGGGTCCCACCCCGATCATCCTCTCCCGCAAATGTGGTGGACTTGGTTGAGAAATTGACGGATGATCTCAGCGACGAGGAGTGCCTGTCCATTGCCTTGCTCCGTGGTTGGCCCTGCTCCAATTTCTTCATCAAAGGTACGATGCGACCTTGTAGATTGTCTTCTTTTTCTCATTTGGCGTCATGGGAAATGTTAGGAATGAAATTGTGGGTGAGGACTGAAAAATTTGTGTCGTGTTATTTATTTTTCAATTTTTTTTATTTGTTAAATTTTTTCTGAAGTTGACACTTATCTTGTGATTTTCACTTGTTGAGAAAATGCGAAAGAAAAAAATGGAATCTTTGTAATATCACGATTGCAAGGCTTAAAGAAGAAACTTGAGTCTCTTTTCATTTCTCCCTTTTACCTTTTGAAAGCTGGAAGCCTGGAACTCTTGTTGATATTCAGAAACCCGAACGCGGCCCTTCAAAAATCTGTTTGAGATTTGGAGGGAGTATCATCGCTTAGCACAGGGAAATAAATCCTTTCTAAATTGCTATTGTTTGAAGTGCTGTGTCATTCTTCCTTGCTGCACTCTAAACCTGGAGTTTTGGGCTCCATTCTGGAGCATTGAAACTTCAACCAGAAAGGGATGGTGGGTTTTCAGAAGATAATTAACTTTTCAAGATGGATTGTTCTTCTTTGAGGGCTAGAAAGTTTTGGACCTGGTGCTTCGCATTTTTGTTTGGTTGGGGAGGGGAGGTATGTAAAAATTGGAGGGGAGAGAAATATATTGGGTGAGTTTGACTCAATTGTCTCTTGAATTATTTTTATTTTAAATATAATATAAATTTTATTTTTTTTAATAAAATTTAAAATACTTTTTGTAAAAATAAAAAATATTTTTGAATAAAAATAAAAAAATTATTTTTTATAATAAAAAATAAAAAATTTTTTTTATAAAAATATCTTAAAAACAAAAAAAAATTAATTAAGGGTATAATTGTTTATTAATCCCTCCCCTCCCCTCCCCTCCCCTCCCAAACAACATATCATTAAAACCCTCCCCCTCTCCCCCCTCCCAAATCAACCAAACAACATATCATTAAAACCCCTCCCCTCCCCTCCCCTCCCTCCCATTGAACCAAACACTCCCTAAGTGGAGGTGACTGCTTTGTAATGGTTGGTTAGAGTGTCTATTCTAACTTTTTATTTTAAAAAAAGTGTCTGTTCTGTTATATTGGCTTGCTATAAGCTTTGTGTGGCCGTAGGCATCTTTTTCCCTGCGTCTATGAGAAGTATCTTCATTCTTCCCATGAAGAAATGGTTATAGCTGAAAGTGTGACTGATATAGAACTGCATTAGGGGAGTAATCAACTAACAAAAGACTCCTATTCACTGTCAAAGTTAGAAGATACAGATAAAAAAAGTGGTATCAGGTAGAATGACACACCTTGCTGTGGGACAATCCCACTTTACCTCATTGGGGATAAAGGTGGGGAAGAGAACACCAATGGAAAGAAAAAGTACAAAATTTTAAAATTTTCATGTTTAGATCATAAGAGAACATGAAGGAAGGGAAAACTTGAGAATACAAAGTGCACATGGGATTATTAGCCTTTTTCTGCACCATCATCACCATCCACTTTTCATAAACATTATATAATGAACTAATTAGAGGTACATTTGTAAGTTTTCAATTTGACTTGTCAAATAAAAATACTACATTCTTTCTAGTTTCTTCCCTTTCATTTTCAACCCCTTCCTAACATGTGGAAGCGATGGTACAATTTTCTTTTTTGTACCTTTACATTTTTCTCCTCTTATTTTTTTTCTTCTCTATTTTCTCTTTTCATTCAAACAAAGTATAAGAGAGTTCAAATAGTACAATCTTAGAGGATGATAGCACGAGCAATGACCAGACATGGATGGAAGTGCGGTGGCAAAAGTATTGGAAGAAATCCTGGAAAGCGTAGCATCAAATAAGAGAACAAATTGACCAGGGGCAGTATGCAAATAGGATCCAATTAGTTTTGGTTTTAGGATTCACGTTCCCAACAAAGAAATTGGGGATGGAGCTTTCTGTTATTATTTGCCGTTATTATCTCGAGTCTTGACAAACTTCAATTGCTGCATGATTAAAATGGGTTATATTACATGTTGCATACAATGGAATTGTTGATTAAAAATATAAAAGCTATTGTTCAATGTTTACATGAGTTTATGATCTGATTTTGGGGAGTATATGTTTGACAAAGCTTAAATTATTTGCCACATGTCATGATTGCTAAGTAGACCCCAAGTAAACTGATAGAAGCTCAGATTCAAGAGAGTTATATATTGACACCAATCTCACTTTTTAGTTGTGAGTTGATACTTTCTTGGAATTAAAAACAGATCGGTAGCACAAAACATAGTAATGGCAAAATTGCCAATAGCAGAATACAATTGTAGAAAGTAGACAATAAGTCATTAGCAATTTGATATGCTAGAATTCTCCTAAAATCCTTCAGATTTTTTCTTACCCTTTTCTCTCCCTCTTGGCCTTCTTATTCCTTCTCCATAAGAGTCTCCCATTGCTTATCCACTCTAAAGCCTGTACAAAAAAAAAAAATCAGTGACCTTTGTAGTCAGTATTTTGTAAAACAGAAGAGCTAGTTTTGGAGATTACAGGAAAAGGAAGATAAATGTGTAGACTCTTGATTAATGTAAACTAGTTACTGCTGTTGATTTAGAAGTTAATTTTTGATTGGCTGGAAGGTTACAGTTGTGTCATTTAGATGTTGAAAGCTTGAAACTGTAAACTTGGAATGTGAAATGCAGCATGGTGGATGGTGCACATTCTTTGACCCTTGTGAATGATGCATCCATGATGGGGGCTGAATCTATCCATGCGCCATAAAGGCAATAGTGATGGCACTTAATGAATTCTTAAAGGTCTCTTATGTCAAAGTTTACATTGATGATCTGAACATCTTTGACAATAATTGTTTTACTTCTGTAGATAATAATATAAAAACAGCTCTCACTTTGGGGTGTGTGAAATTATAGGATTGAGCCTTTTAATTTTTAGGTGTAATTTAATACTTGTTTTCTGTATCATAATGCTTCTCTGTTAATTGTGTGCTTGTGTGTTGAAAACTGGTGTCTTTGGTACACGTAAGTATGAGCTTAGAAAGTTTTATATGCTTATATCTTTGTGGCTTCAGAAAATAAATCTGCTAACGTGGATGCTGATGTGGAGTTAAATGGCCCAGAAGAGATGGGGGTGAGAGTACAAGTAAAGGTTTTAACAGTTCCAGAAAATGTAGTTAAATCAGAAGATGAGGAAGGCTGACACATAATTTAGCTGAACCAGTTACTGTGGTGAGCAATTTTTTTAAGCTTCTTAATTCTCAATAAATAAATGCATTTCAAGATGACTAACTTGTAAAAATAATTTTGATTATGAAGATGTGTAATATCTTCTTTCTTTCCTCTTCTTTTGCTTGACCTTCTATACACTTACTTCTAATGAGTTGTGTCACTCTTCTTGCCTTTCATTGTAATTTTACTAGTCCAAATAAGGATGGTGATGTTAGGCTGGGTTTGTATATGCATTTTGGGAGTGTTTTGGCATACTATCAGACAAAGGATTGCTACATCATGTTTTGAGAAAAAATATATAGGAAAAAAAATCCTAGACATAGTTATCTATATTTAACTTCTGAATATGTCTGTGGTACCAGGGTAAAAATGTAGATGCTGGTACCTGGCTATTAGTGTTTGTACAAGAGGACTTCTAACGCATGTATCATCAATGTAGATGTATCTATCGATGTTTCAAGTATTATTGTACCGTTCCAGATGTCAGTGATAAAGGTATTTAACTGTTTTGTGAATCGAGGCACAGGGGCATCTGTGGGTTCTGGCATCTTTTGTCTTGGAAAATATGGGGAGCCAATGTAGTATTAAGAAGTAAATAAAAGAAGCTTTTACAATTGCATTTTGCGTGGACATTTTTGTTACATGCCACTTGTTGCAGTCTTGTGTCGAACAAATGTAACAATTTTTAGGAGATGTTATTATCTGTAGTTCTTTTTCTTCTTATTATACTCTTTTTTTTTTTAAAAAAATGGGTGTTAGAGTTTAGCTATTTGACATTTCTTGTTTATTACATTATTTTTTGGAACGGGTGGCATGTGTCAAAATGTAAGAAAAGGAAAATTTTGTTAGCAATCACATGATTTCATCTTGCGTTATATCTTTTGAGGATTATCTTTGGATTGTACATAATTGCACACTCAAAGTAACAATACTCAGTTTAAACATTTTCCTCTTTTATGCCGGCAATCAAATTCCCTTTCTTACTGTCAAAATGTTAATCTCATTCTTTGGCGTATGATATATCATTCTAATCCGTTTGGTTTTCCTTCCCAAATTGATAACTATGTAGGATTTTCTGGATCGCATCTTCAGCACGTCCAAGATTGAGCAGCTTGTATAAAAGGTCAATGCAAGCAAATGGGGATCCGTACAGTTGCAGTACTGGTTGTCTTGGAAATACCCTTCTCACTCGACTTGGTCTCAATGTCATATTGTTTTATATTTAGTTGTTGACCAGGTAGTTAAATTTAAAATAACCAGTGTGAGTTGAGTATTTGCGAGGTTATGTTGAACCCTTCACATGAGCGAGGGAATGTATGTATTCATGCAAATTGATAAAAGCATATGTTTCTTTGTGCATTCCTCTGAAGGACCAAGAACTTGCTCCATGCATACATGTATAACTATTACTTTCCCATTGAAGGACTGCAGAGAACAAGTTAAGCTTTACAGGTGAACTTTAACTGGATTGAACTTTTTTGTTTTGGCATTAAGGTCAGGGTGTACTTGAGTTTTGTCCGAATTTAAATTTCCTTCACGAATGAATTTAATAAGTTTGGATTATGTAATTTAATTGCATCTCAATTATAGCAATTATAAAAGAGGTAGGAAAAAAATGATTGTACTGATATTATTAAACTAAAGGTGAGAAACATAAAACTACAAAGTATAATCTAATAGCAAAGGATTTTATTAGTTTTCAAAAGGTTTTAGGTGCAAACTTTCGTGCGCCAAGCAACCACTTACAAGCCGATGAGAATCCACCAAAATTCCTACTCGTCCTTAGAAATCTATAACATTTATTTGAATTATTTTCCCGGAAGGGGGTTATTGGATATGTGAAATTAGAATTGTATGTATAATCACTGAACATTTATTTAACGTGTAGAAAATATTTTCTTACATACGGTTCAGTATGAGACCCTTAGAGTGAGGATATTAAACTGTAGGTTATGCTTTGCTAGAAGGAAGAAAGGAATGGAAAGAAGTTTGTTGTTAGGAAAAATGATCTATTCTCTTTATTGCAACTTTAGTTTGTTAATTTCAAAATATTAACACCTCCCCATCTTTTTAAAAAAATATAAAATATTCTCATGTTAAATGAGACCAAGAGTCAGTGTTTTTTTTTTCAAAGAAAATAAGATATTTTGTTTATGCTAAAGCTGTAATTAAGCTTTAATTTTAAGGAAATAAAATGTATTTTTTTTTACCTATTTTATTCTTGGTGTTGTTTATTTCTAGTCCTTTCTCATTTGAATTTCTTTTTTTTGGGCTACTATTACTAAAATGGTATTTAATACATGCATATACTAATAATGGAAAATTATGGAAAATATGATCTAAGCATAAAAAACTCTAAATTAGTTTTATTTAAATAATGTTATTTGTATTTTGACTTGATTTTATTTTATTAGTTTTACTTATCAACTTGTATATCTTTTTATTAAGATTTGATATTAATTTTAATTATTTCTTATTAGATTTTATTAATTATTGATTATTAGGATTAAACGATGATCTCTCATTAAAAAGTTATTATGGGCTCTATATAAAGCTTTTAGTAATTACATGGGAATTGTATGTATAATCACTAAACATTTATCTAACATCTAGAAATTATTTTCATACATACAGCATGGTATGAGACCTGTGGAGTGAGGATATTGAACTGTAAGTCATGCTTTGCTAGAAGGAAGAAAGGAATGGAATGAAGTTTGTTGATAGGAAAAATAGATTTTATTTTCTTTATTGCAACTTTAGTACATTAATTTCAAAATATTAACACCTCCCTATCTTTTTAAAAAGATACAAAATATTCTCATGTTAAATGAGACCAACAGTCAATGTTTTGTGTTTTTTCAAAGAATATAAGATATTTTGTTTATGCTAAAGTTGTAATTAAGCTTTAGTTTTCAGAAAATAAAATGTATTTTTTTTTCTTATGTTATTCTTAGTGTTGTTTGTTTCTAGTCCTTTCTCATCTGAATTTTTTTTTATTGGGCTACTATTACTAAAATGGTATTTAATACGTGCATATACTAATAATGAAAAGTCATGAAAATATTATCTATGCATAGAAAATTCTAAATTTGCTTTATTTAAATAATATTATTTGTATTTTGACTTTATTTTATTTTATTAGTTTTACTTATTAGTTTAGATATCTTTTTGTTAGGATTTGATATTAATTTTAATTATCTCTTGTTAGATTTTATTAATTATTAATTATTAGGATTATGCTATTATCTCTTATTAAGAAGTTATTATGGGCTTTATATAAAATCTTTAGTAGTTATATTGGAATCATATGTATAATCGCTGAATATTTATTTAACATCCAGAAAATATTTTCATACATGAGACCCTTGGAGTGAGGATATTGAACTGTAGGTCATGCTTTGCAAGAAGGAAGAAAGGAATGGAATGAAGTTTGTTGTTAGGAAAAATAGATTTTATTCTCTTTATTGCTACTTTAGTACATTAATTTCAAAATATTAACACCTCTCTATCTTTTAAAAAATATACAAAATATTATCATGTTAAATGAGACCAAGGGTCAGTGTTTTGTGTTTTTCCAAAGAGCATAAGATATTCTGTTTATGCTAAAGTTGTAATTAAGCTTTACTTTTAAAGGAATAAAATGTATTTTTTTTCTTATGTTATTCTTAGTGTTGTTTTTTTTTTTGGTCCTTTCTCATCTAAATTTCTTTTTTTGGGCTACTATTACTAAAATGGTATTTAATACATGTATATACTAATAATGAAAAATCATGAAAAATATGATCTAAGCATAGAAGACTTTAAATTAACTTTATTTAAATAATGTTATTTATATTTTGACTTTATTTTATTTTATTAATTTTACTTATCAACTTAGATATCTTTTTGTTAGGAGTTAATATAAATTTTAATGACCTCTTGTTAGATTTTATTAATTATTTATTATTAGGATTAAAGGCTTTTCTCTCGTTCGTAGGGCTATTCATGGATAGGATCAGGCCCGATATCTAATATGCTGATGCCCAGCTCGATTAAGACATTGGACTTGTTTTTATGCCCATGGCCCTACCCGACTCGAACAAGCTCGATTTTATGTTGGGTTAGGGCGAATTAGAGCTGCCAGGAGCTTTTTTTTTAATGAACTAATATTTGTAATATAAAAATATTTTTTTGCAGACTCGTAGACATATACTTTGAAACAATGGGCTTTTAGAACTCTCGTATTTTTATCAATAATCAAAAAATAACTTGATATTATCAAGCAAAATATAAACTATACTAATATAATTAGCTTTAGGTAAACACGTGTATTTTTATTATTCAACAAAAGAAATATCAATAAACATGTATATCAATAATGAAAACAATTAAAAAATAGGGAGGGTTTAGGTAGATAATGAAAGTTGCAGCATGTAAAGAGAATAAGATGAAATAAAAATAAAAATACATGTATAAGATGACAAGATATTTATAACTAAAAAAAAAAAGTAACTATCAGGGTAAGTTGGGCAAAATATGTCTTTATCCGTGACCCCGCTTGGCCTGATTAGGTCGGGTTAGGGTGGGCCCCTAGGGCTAACCAGGTCAATGAACACCTCTACTCGTTTGGATGTTATTATGGGCTCTATATAAAATAGTTAGTAGTTACATTAGAATTGTATATATAATCATTGAACATTTATTGAAAATATTTTCATACTTGCAATAAGATATGAGACCCTCGGATTGAGGATATTGAATTGGAGGTCATGCTTTGCTAGAAGGAAGAAAGGAATGGAATGAAGTTTGTTGTTAGAAAAAAATAGATTTTATTTTCTTTATTGCAACTTTAGCACATTAATTTCAAAATATTGACACCTCCCTATCTTTTTAAAAATATACAAAATATTCTCATGTTAAATGAGAGCAAGAGTCATTGTTTGTGTTTTTTCAAAGAACATAAGATATTTTGTTTATGCTAAAGTTGTAATTAAGCTTTAATTTTGGGGAAATAAAATGTATTTTTTTATGTTATTCTTTGTTTCTTTCTAGTCCTTTCTCATATGAATTTCTTGCATTGGGCTACTATTACTAAAATGGTATTTAATACACACATATACTAATAATGGAAAATCATGGAAAATATTATCTATGCGTAGAAAAATCTAAATTATCTTTATTCAAATAATGTTATTTGTATTTTGACTTTATTTTATTTTATTAGTTTTAGTTATCAGCTTATATATCTTTTTGTTGAAATTTGATATTAATTTTAATTATGTCTTATTAGATTTTAGTAATTATTTATCATTAGGATTAAGCGATTATCTCTTATTAAGAAGTTATTATGGGCTCTATATAAAGTCTTTAGTAGTTATATGAGAAGCACTGTTGATTTGATAAGATAGTTTAATGTTATGAGTTCTACATCTCCTTATATTCTACATCTTTTCCCTTTATTTATTTTGCATCCCTTCTTTTTTCTTCTCTCACCCTTTTCCTCCATTGTCTTACACCAATTTGGTATCAGAGCCAAGCTCTCTTGTCCCAATCATACCTTGGAGATCACCGAAACTTTATTGGAAAACTGACACACCTCTTTTTGAGTTAGATCTTGCACCTTTGGACTCCAAATCAATTAACTAACCATTCCATCATAATGCAAGGAAAAAGTAGGCTAGGTCACCAAAGCTAGTTGCTGGAAGTGCCTTGTGCATAGACCTCACATGTCTCACACTCTAAACTTTGTTTTTTTTGCCTTTCTTCATCTTACCTTCAGCCTATTCAACCTTAAAGTGCAAGCAATATCATTTTGGAGTATTAAGGGGGTGATATTACTAGTTTTGGTTTTTTAAAAATTGCTATGATAAGGTATTTATATTCTTATTGAAGCTTATGACTAATTACCTTACTGGAAGCTATTTTAAATGTATTATTTCTTTGATTATTTGCTATCCCTTACCCATAAAGTTGCATAATTTTTTATTTCTTTTGTCCTAACAAAAAAAGCCTTTTGTTTCTTTTGACCTACCAAAAAAAAATCATTCTTTATTAATATTTTGTTTGCTAGGTGTTCATTTGTGACAATTTAAATTGTTCATTATTTTTGTTAATCAACTCAGCATTGCATTTGTGTTCCCTTGCATGACCATTTGAGATTTATATGACAAACAATTTTTTTGAGAAAGGACTCACCATTTTAAAATCCACCTTGGAACAAAATACCCAAATTATCTAAATTAGGTTGGATAATATCAAAGAAGATTTAGATCAATGTATTGAAGAACTTACAAATGCCATTAGCCTGTTAGGTAAATAGATCAATGGTAAAACTTGGGAAAGGTTAGTTGGGACTCCTAGGAAGGAAAATGTGTTAACCTATAACTAACTTGGGGCTCCACCAATGGGTTCCAATGGTAATCAAAAGTATTAGAAATACTAGATAAATTCTTCATAGATCTTTTAACTAATAACTTGAGTTGATAGCAGGCATTGGGATGATCAAGATTTTATGGGGCACCACCCTATGCAATATAAGATAGTTTATAGGATTGTCCAAGATGGGTTTAGATATAACCATGATAGCCCAAACAATATCACTATGAGGGTTAAGATTAAAGCCTTTTAAGTATAATGGTAAATTAGATCTCAATGCTTTCTTAGATTGGTTAGCTAATATCAAAGATTATTTTGAATGGTATGACATGAGTGACATTTAGTGCATTTGTTTTGCAAAAATGAAGCTTGTAGAGTTTGCCAAAAAGTATTAGCAAACTGTTCAAAGAAACTTACAGCATCTAGGTCAACCTTAAATAGAGGTTTAGGCTAAAATGAAAATGATGTTAAAAGAAATATATTTGTCTTCTTATTATAAGAATCAATTAATGAACCAATTACTCAATCTTAGACAAATCTCTAGTGCCTTTGACTATATGGTCTGCTTTAATGAGCTTTTGCTTAGATGTAACATACAAAAAGAATATTAGATGATATTCACTAGGTTTGTTGATGGCCTTAGAATATATGTCTAAAAGGAACTTAAGTTAAACTTCCCCAAAACTCTTAAAAAAGCTTATCATAAGGCTCTTAAGATGAAATTTTTATCTAGATACCCATCTAGCATTTATGACCCTAGGCACAAAGTCATGACAAACTTGTAGCCTTATCCTTACCAATCATTTTGTAGGAGTGTCACAACCTAAGATCAATTTTGTACTTCCTTCAAGTTAAATTTCTAGTTTTAAGAATAGTGTCGCCAAAAGTGGTGAATCCATAGGCTTTAATTTCTATTCTAATGGTTCCACTATAGAGTGTTTTAGTTATTACTTTAAGGGCTATATTGCAGCGAGACACCCAAATTGCACTATGCTTCTTGAGTATTAGCTTGATGATTTAAATAATAGAAGTGATGTTGACATAGTAGTAGAACCCCATGAATAAGGAGATTATAGTAAATGGTTTTAACTAAGAATTTGGATACCTTGGTGTTACAAGATGCATTCTATCTATCGTCTTACCTAATGACTTATGGAAAATGACTAACATTTTTCACACCTTTGTAAATGTGGAGACAAGTTGTGTTAACTAGTCAATGATTGAGGTAGTACATAAAGTGTAGTCTTTGCATTTAGAGTAACTAGACTTGGTCTCAAACTAGAACCTCACCTTGAACCTTTCATATTGCCTAGGTAAATAAAGCTTTTTTGCTTGTCATTCAATAGTGTCGTGTTCCCTTTCAGTTAAGAAAGTACAAAGAGGAGGTTCTTAATAATGTCCTTCCTATATATGTCATTGTTGCTTATATCGTATTAGGACAACCACAACTTTATGACTATGATGTCACTAGTCATGGTAGGAAAAACACCTACATGTTTAAACATGAGGGAAAGGCAATCTTGCTACGTCTTGCTAAATTTAAATTTGAGTATAAGACTTGCATTAAGTTAAAGGTTAAGGGACTAAGAACCATAACCTTCACATCTTAACCCACAAATATTTGAAAATGAGAGCAAAAGGATTAATGTGATGCTTGCCTTAATTCCCAAAGTTTCCTTTAGGGTTATTTCTATAACTAATAAAGAAATGCTTGGTGAGATAACTTAGCTTTTAGCAGGATCCTAGGATATTTTCCTATATAAGCTCCCTTTTGAACTACCACCCATAAGAGATATTTAACATGCTATTAACCTAGTCCCTAGTTTTCAGCTTGCCAATCTCTAACATTATGGGATGAACTCGAAGGATAAGGAAGAGTTCAATAGGCAAATTAATGGGTTACTTGAAAGAGGTTACATCCAGTATAGCCTTAGTCCTTGTGTTGTACTTGCTTTTTTAACCCTAAAAAATGATAGAACTTGGAAATGTGTGTAGATAATCAAGCAATTAATAAAATCATTGTCAAGTATATGTTTCCTATCTCTATGCTATGCTTAACTTGGTAACTGACTTTAGTTAATTCTCTAAAATTGATATTTGCAGTGATTACCACTAAACTAGGATCAAACTTAAGGATGAATGGAAAATTGCTTTTAAAATTCAAGATGAATTGTATGAATGGTTAATCATGTCTTTTGATCTCTTTACTGCCCCTAGCACTTTTATGAGAGTCATAACTCATATCTTTAGATCCTATCTAAGAAAATTCCTTGTTATAGACTTTGATGGCATATTAATTTATAATTGATCTAAGAAAATGTATTAGGACAACCTTCGTTAGGTTTTTGTACCTTATGTCATGAAAAGTTATACCTTAATCTTTCCAAATGTTCTTTTCTTCCAAATGAAGTTGTTTTTCTTAGATTCATAGTTTCGTAACAAGGTGTAGCTACTAACTTGAGAAGGTTAAAGCCATAAAAGAATGGTAGAAACCTAAATTCCTTTCTAAAGTATGAAGTTTTAATGGCCTAGCCTCTTCATATAGACATTTCATTATGGAATTTAGCATTATTATGACCCTTTTCACATGTTTCTTGAAAAAGATAAGTTATAATGGACTCTTACAACTTTTAAAGCTTTTGAGTCCATAAAAAAAAAAATTTTAGGCCCTTATTCTATCTTTGCCTGGTTTCGTCAAACCTTTTAAGGTTGCTTGTGATCCATTTGGGATAGGTATTAAACGTGTCCTTAGTTAGGAGGGTCACTCAATGGCTTTCTTTAGTGAAAAGCCTAATGAGGCCAAATAAAAGTATTTCACATTTGATAAAGAATATATGCAATTGTTATGTCTTTTGAGCATTGAAAATTCTATCTTCCTCCTTAACAATTTGTCTTATATTTTGATCATCATGCACTTAAGTTTCTTTATTCTCAAAAATATTTAAATATTAGATATGCCACTTAAGTTGAATTTCTTCAAGAATTTACCCTTATTGTTAAACATCATTTTAGGGTAGAAAATAAAGCGGTTGATACACTAAGCCATATGCTCATTATTTTGCACTCTATAAGTATTGGTATTGTAGGATTTGATAGGTTAAAAGATGAATATATTGCTTGTCCTAACTTTGAAACCATTTTTTAGGACATTAGTGTTGGTCACCATCGTGATCGCATAGATTTTCTCATTAATGATGGTTATCTCTTTCATGGGCCTAGATTGTCAATTTTTGGCACCTGTATAAGAGATTTTTTTGGTATGGGAATTGTATGTTCGGGGATTAGCTGGTCATTTTGGTAGGGATAAAATCATAGTCTTAGTTGGCCTTATTTGAAACATGACATTGTTAGAATTTTGTCCTAGTATTGTACATGCTAAACTTCTAGGGCAAGAAAATAGAATATAAGATTGTATACTCTATTGCCAATTCCTGAAGGGCCTTGAAAAGACATTAGTATAGACTTTGTCTTAGGTTTGCCAACACAAGGGCATTATTCTATCTTAGTTGTTATGAATATATTTTTTAAGATGGCTAATTTTATCCCATGTAGTAAGACCATAAATGTTTCCTACTTAGCCAAGTTTTTTTTTTGGGAGAGATTGTGGGTTTGCACAGGTTGTTTACCACTATTTTGTTAGATAGAGATATTAAGTTTGTTAATTATTTTTTGGAAAACCCTATGTAAACTTTTTGGCACCTAAATAAAGTTCTCTTTTACATTTCATCTTCAAACTAATGGATAAATTGAGGTTATTAATCAAAGTTTGGGTGATTTGTTTAAGAGTCTAATAAGGGACAAACTTGAGAATTGGGATTTGGTTTTACTAGCAGTCAAGTTTGCTTATAATAATTCAGTTGATAGGTCCATCAGTGAGAGTCCTTTTGAGATTGTCCAAGGCTTTAAATCTCACTAGCCTATTAACTTTATGACTCTTCCCTTGACTTCCCACATATCTGAATATGCAGAATCATTTACCCAACACCTTTATGACTTGCACACTGAGATTATGTGCAAATTTGTTATAAGCAATGAACAATTTCAAAATTTTAATGAGGATAATTGTGTTATGGCTCGTACTCTTCCCGAGTGTTATCCTAAACATTCTTTTAAAAAGTTACGTGCTTAAACCTTCAACCCTTTTCATGTCTTTAAGAAACTTGACCTTAATGCATACTTGTTGGAATTATCTCCTAACATGGCCATTTGTCCATTTTTCAATGTAGTAGATTTATTTCTATACTAAGGTACTTTTAAGCCTCCCATACTGCTTTTTGATGATTCTACAGGTACTCAACTCCATCATGTTCCTGTGCCCATTCTATTGTTTACTCCACCATTAGTTAAGGCAATTATTGCAATCATAGATAATCAACTTGTTCTAACTCCTGATGGCCTTCTCCATCGTTACCATGTTTGTTGGAAGGGTTGCTTAGACTTGAATGTTACTTGGATCACCAAAGAGAATCCAACCTTGTTGTAGTTTTACCCACAGTCTTCCTCTTTAGAGGAGAGTTTCCCTAAGCTGGGGAAAAATGATGAGAAACCATGGAAAATGTATTCTGGGCACAAAAAATCTTAGATCCGACCTTGTTACTTGGGTCACTGAAGAGAACTTCCTATGTTTGGATCTAACCTTATTGTAGTCTTATCAATTGTCTTTCTCTCTAGAGGAGAGTTTCCCTAAGCTAGGAAAAAATAATGGGAAACCATGAAAAATGTATTCTAGGCATAAAAAGTCTTAGATTAGCTCTATTTTAATAATATTATTTGCATTGTGACTTTATTTTATTTTTTTAGTTTTAGTTATCAACTTAGATATATTTTTATTAGAATTTGATATTAATTTTAATGATTTTTGTTGGGTTTTATTAATTATTTATTATTAAGATTAAGTGATTATTTTTAATTAGGAAGTTATTATAGACTTTATAGAAAACCCTTAATAATTGTATTAGAAGCATGTGTGATTTGATAATGAGAGATTTCAGAGTTACGAGTTTCGCATCTCCTTCTATTTTATATAATTCTCCCATTATTTCTTTTGCATCTCCTCTCTCTCTCTCTCTCTCTCAATCCCCTTTTCCTCCATTGTCCTACACTAATTAATCTTCCAAAGATGTAAGAATCTATATTTAAAAAAATGTAAGCATGATATATATATATATATATATGTATGTATGTATATAATATCCTTATATTATTAGAATATATACAACATGTCAATTTTGGGTTTTTCATATTTAATAAGTAATAGTTTTTTCCAATACTTGAAAACTAAATTTTTTACCTACCAAATATCTCTCAAGTATTTTCACCTTTATACGCAGGAAATGAATTCCAAAATGAGAGTGTGTCGTTATTTTGGCTGAACGATATTTATGATATAAACTCTGTTAAAATTAACTATACAATAAAATGCTTTGTTCAATCATATTTTCCCAGGAAAAATCTCAGCAACCTTGAGAAGCAAACTTGCAGGTATATTGCTAGATCTAGGTGAAAATTAGTTTGTCTAAAATGAATCATTAATAATTACAAATACAGAAGCACATATCACATTCACTGGCAAACAACGAATCAAAGTGCACAAGGCCGATATGGAAGAGTGTGCTTTTAAGATCACCTGGGGAAGGAATTTAGTTTTGAACAAAGCCTGGTGACACACTTGACCGTAATATTTAGAAATAATGAATCAGTTAGATGTTACCCTGCTACAGAGAGCAAAGAATACATCCTTCTTGGGCTGGGAAAGAACCCTATATTAAGTGGAAATTAAAGAAGCTGAACGCTACATTAAATTGTAATTTCCTTGTTGGGGCATTGAACTTTGAGGATAGCTAGGTAAGGGCAAGGGATCTCCAAATGGATTAGGATTAGAACCAACAAGCTGCATTTGCTGAGGGTATCGAGTTTGTGGATATTGATGAGGGACCATCATCATATTGTGTTGTTGTTCCTGTTGTTGAAACATCATTTGTTGTTGTTGTTGCTGCTGCCGATGTTGCTGAGCCAATAATGCCATTTGTACATTGGTTGGAGGTGCTATGTTGTTGGACATTGCAAATGGATCATGCTGGTTCTGATGATGATCAAATGGGTTCTGCATAGCCATTCCACCATGCCCATAACCTGCATTTTGGAGCTGAAGTTGTCTCCTGGAATGTTCATCTTCATACAAACTGTCCAGTAATAGCTTGTCAAACCCACCGGCCTAAACAAAAGGAGGAAACCAGAAAAAAATAAAAAACAACAATGGTATTATCTTCTTGTAGTTTAAGGATGGAGAATGAAGCAAAAGGGAAAGTTTGATTTCGACCTTATCTTCGGAACTCTTTTACAACGAAAGAGAAAGAAAGAGGAATTTTTCACGAATCCTCCAAAACTCTTCACTTTTTATTTAAGTTTCTCTAATTTGGGAGATTTTGGAAAAAATGTCAATCATTAACTTTCACTCAATAAACTAATCATTATAATTAATCATTTTAATATAAAATGTATAAAGATATATTATAATTAACAGTTTCATCTTATTTAATGTTTATATCCAAACAAGGAGAAAAAAAATTATTGTTTAAACATCCATACTCCTCTCTTCTCTCTCCTTTTTTTTTTCATTTCACTCTCCTTTCAATTACATCCTTTTCCTTCCCCTCAAAAATCCCAAGCATACCCTAAAGCATCAACTAACAAACCCATAAAGTTAAATATGGACAGGACTTGACTCACCATGACCTGGATGTAACTATAATCTGATATATTCTTAAAATTGATGATTCCAGGGCACAACTATATCTATAGTTAAATTATGAGGGATGAAATTGGGTTCCGCTTCCTTACTGTGCAGCGTGCTGTGCCCCTCAAAACAGGGGGCGGTCCCTTTTTTTTCGTTTTTCATTTATGCCTTCTCTTGCTGTGCAGCAAGGGATCCCATTTGGATGAAAATTTTTCAATAGGGTCCTTCTTTAAACTTTTTCAATCCATCTCAATTTAGTATTCCATAAAAATTTAAGATAAAGAAAAGGCCGAGTTCTGACATAGATGAACAAAATTTACTCGTGGTACATTAGCTGATGTGTTGGCAAAAGAGGACCATGTGAACAACTTGACTAAAGAATCATGATTTGAATTGACGAACCCCAAAAGACTGAACTGGTATCAATAATTGAAATACTAAATTGAGGAGGATTGAGAATAAGGGACCATATTGAGAATAAGTGAAATACTAAAAGGTAAATGTAATCATAATGAAGCGAAAGTCATCATAGGTTTTACTGGTTGTAGTGTGTACCATACAGGCGTCCAAGGTAATAAACATGTGAGAAATCAAAAAATGGATTCCCTGCAATACTAGACTTTATCTACTAGAAAAGAGAAAGAGATGGGGGTGGGACCCAAATGGGACTCACTTGAGTGGGTCCCACCCCTTGTCTCTTTTTCTCTTTTACCAAACGAGATCAGAAGATCCATTTCTAAGAAATAAGGCAAAGGATGATAAGCAATTGAAATTAGTGGAGTGAAGAAACAAACCATTTTGCCATATGGAACTTGGCTGGTATGGTTACTTGGTGCTGTAACCAAAGCAAGTTCCCAACCAGAAGTACCAGCAATGTCATTCAAACCACGATGGGTTACATTGTTTCCTACATGAAGTTGCATAGTCTTAATATGAGCTATGTAGGTAAGTTGAAATTTAAAGGGAAAAAACTGGAAATAAAAAATCGATACAAGTTTTCTTAGTGCATATGAACAATGATTAGCAATATTACAGGTATCCTCATGATTTATGTGCAAAATTGTGCTTATCAAAATGATTGGAAGCGTATTATAGAGCCTTTATGTTACAGCTATCTACCATTTTCTCCTATCATCATTTGGGCTAGTCATAATCAAGATTGGACGACACTCATGCTGGGCTTAACTATGATAATAATAACACTTATTATTAAGGTTCATGATTGGCTTAAAGCTCAAATTACGATTCTTGGCTTAGTCCTATTTTCAATCTTAAAGCCTAGGCCAATACCTATTTAATAAAATTTTTAAAAACAATTAATAAAATTTAAATCACTTGATATTCAAATGACTAACATTGAAAAAATTCAACACAATAGATAATGTGAAATATTATATGTATTATATATTAATATTGAAGGAATTCAAATATCAATGCTTTGATTTTCTTATTATTCAAGTCTGAATAAAGGTACAATATATAAAAAAGGTGGATAACTTCACACCCTCCAAGGAGGGAGTAAATAAAGAAATAAAATATAATAAAAGATCTATTTAAGATTTGATTACAATCACATAAAAAAAAAAATGTTGACCCAAGCAGAATAAGAAAAAAGTTAAAGCCATTAAAGCCTAAGAATAATTACACGTTAAATGTGATTTGTAGCAAATTCACATATTAAATATCATTTCCAACAAATATTTTAAAATATATAACAGGCTCAAGCCAATCCAATAATAAAAGTGAGCTTAAATTTTTGTTCAAGTCCAGTCTTTGGACTTGAATATGAAATCTAAACTTGAATTAAACCAAGTTGAAACTAAATAGCCTAACAAATCAGGTGCTAAATGGTCACCCCTAATCAGCATTTTGTAGAAAATAAAAAAAAAGGAGGAAAAAAAAGGGGAACTGTTCATTCAAAAAGGTCCATGCATGGCCTGTTTGGATTTCCATTTGGGTGGGCCAAACATAAATATGACTTTATCTCCTTCTAGAATTCTAAACATTGTATGGTGTTAAATTCTAAAGCTCTGAGACTCAAGAACACCAGAAGGTGAAACTCAATACAGTATGCATTATTTAATGCATTGTTATTTCCAGGAAGGCATGCACCATATAAAATTACATATATTTTTTAATCCAATATTAAATGCTCTATGCCGTACCACCAGATGGAGCAATTGCAAGAGCCAAAGCGTTGCTTTCTTCCAATTCTAGTGCGTTTGAATTTATTTCATTCAGACCCTATGAAGATGGAGACAAACAAGGGATATAAGTTATCTCAAGGTCAAATCAACAACACGAGTGTATACCAGATAACCTTTACGTACCAGCAAATCATCAGTGGCTTCACTTGAAATCAGAGGAGTCAGCTCAGCCTCCACTTCCTTATTCTGTATTTCTTCCACTGTCTCTGATAACTTTTCCTCATTTACTTCTTCAGCTTGTTTCTCAATTTCCTCAGGTTCTTCAGGTTCTGGTTCACGAGGTGACTGAATAGTTTGCTGATACTCCTGATGTTGAATGACATCTATTAACGAACTATACAACATGCAAATACATTTGGAACTCAAGTGAGTTTGAACAAGCTATGAGGTCAACCAAAAATTCAAGCATTTGTAGTCTCTTCTTCCAAATTTCTTTCTCAGAACTTATTATAAGGAACAATATATCATAAATCCAACACAAAGAGTTTAGCTCAATTGGTTAGAGGAGATAATATATCTCTACCAATCTAGGTTCGATTTTTCTAGAGAACACTTTGGGAGTAAAATTCTAAATGCACTAAAGCAGACATGAAGGAGTACATCCTTAAGGCCGCAAAGAGAGGATATTTAATTTAGTTTTAGACAAAGTCAAAATAACACTGTTGACTGTAATAACAAATAAAAAATGCATGTCCTATTCCGACCAAAAACACAAATTGAAGGGCATATATCTCCATCTGCAAATCAGGATTTCAACCTTCCGGGGTACCTCAGATCAAAATATCAGTGCTAAATCTATGCAGGAGAATTCGTGTATGATTTGCTAGGGGCAATGCAGCCAATTGAAGTCTTTGCTCAGGGCAGTGACTATTAAGCCAGCATGCAGTATAAGTCAACACAAGAAGGAAATATGGAGATGAGAGTGTTATTGTTAATTTGTTTCCAATAAGGGTACATCAAGGATAAAAGGGGAGTAAAACACCTGTGATGGATGGTGGCAAAAGAATAAGTATTTGAAAGAACCAAAGAAGTAAGGTAAATTATTCTTAGACCCCTTTTATACAAACAAGATAGTATAAATCACCTCCCATAGAATTTAGTTGGACTTCTATATATATATATATATATATATATATATTGTCCATGAAACGTATAAGAGCAAGCTTGTTGATGAGGAATTAGCATTTTTTTTTTTGGCCAAAAATTCAATCCCAACAAATGCAAAAACCTCAATTCTATGCAAGTGGGCTTTAATGTAGAATAAATAACTAGCTTTGAAAGTGTCTTATTAATCCCTAAGATGTTTTAGAGAGATTTGTCATCCCTTCTTTTAATCAAAGATAGGACAGAATATATTGTTTAGGCTTAAAGATACTTTCATAATGCTGTGGCTCACTTGGGTCTTAAGTAGTTACTAACATTTTATATGCATATTTTTAGGACTAGCTTAAGGGCCAGATCTATAGGGCCTGCTCGCAGCCCTAAAAGGATTGAGCTAGGCTATAATTTTCACAATCCTTAAATAAAAATGGCTTGACCGGCTTGGCCCAAAAAAGCTTGAGGCCTTTGAGGGATAGGTCGAGCTAAACCTAATTTGTACTATAAATATAGAAATAGATGCATATTGGTTTGTTGGAGTTCAGATACAATGTAAATACAATATGATTCTCAAGCTTTCTCCAAGTAATTTACATATCACTTTTTCTCACCAGTCTCTTTTGAACAGAGCCTGTCTGTGGTGCTTCTTTGATGTATTCTTCCATTGTGGCAAGAAAAGATGGAGGTGGCTGTTTATTGGAGAAAAAACCTTCATAAGAGACCATTTACTCCTATCAAGTGCAACTTGTTTACTAAGAAACAAAAACAAACCTGTCGTAGGGTTGGGAACTGGAAATTCCTAGCAAGGTCCAAGCCCTTGCAATATTCATAGAAATCGGCAAGATGTTTAGCCTGCATCATAATAAAATCTTTAAGCGTCAGTTCACCAAATCACTGAAGACAAGATTTTATCTACAATGGACAACAAGAAGAATGCCACTGAACAAAAGCATCATTATAAACCTGTTGGCCTGCTCTTTTATATATATTTAGAGCCTTAACAGCTTCATGTCTTGACATATCAAAGAACTGTAGGAAAGTGTAAATATTACATTAAACTGAGATAGAGGCTACCATGTACAGAACTTCACATAGCACATTAAACTGAGATAGAAGCTACCATGTCTACTAGATTTATAATTCCATCATTGATTGCACAATATATCTTGAAGCTCTCTTTCAGTACCTAAATGACATTGCCAAAAAACAAACAAGAGTGTAAAAAAGAGACTCAGGGATAAGTAAGAGATGACGAGATGAGAAATGGATTTTTTTTTTCCAGAAAAAATTTCCATGGAAATAAGACAGCTGCTAAGGATGAATTAGGCTGCAAATTTTTGCATTGTAGGAAATGGAAGTCCATGATGGTTGCAGTCCCTCTGTCTGATTTTTTTAAATTACTGAAGTGAAATCTTCAACTTGCAGCAGTGGCCCTTTCTTTAATAAGAGTTATTTAAGATTCAGATTTAACTCAGATTCTTTTGGTAGATATCAGTTTCATTGTGCAATAATTACACAGGAAATAATATCTACAACTCTTGCACATGAGCTAGATACTTTGTTCTTTTATATTTCTAGTAATTTTTCTTTAGTCATGCAGTTGCTACTGAACATTTTCGGAGCATTAAATACTCAGATATTTGAAAAGCAAAAATAACTAAACATGCATACCAAGGCCAATGCATACTGTATGAGAAAAACGCTATAGGCTGCTCCTTCGGGCTGCAAAAGATTAAAGCCAATTGAAAGTCATCTCAAGGGAAAGACAATGCAGCAATTTCAATGTTAAAGTATATGACAACACAATTTAGGAGCATGCAGGTACCAAACCTCAGTTTTCCCCTTCAATTTTTACCTGACAACCAATAAGGCGGTAAAGAAGTTGCTGCAGTGCAGGTAGCTGCTCCAACAGCTCATCAGAACCCGACATTCGCATTCTGCTATGTGCCTGCCAAAGTTAAGAGTTCCTTATATTCTTCACACCGTAATTGTTCCTACATTGACTTTTAAGTGCGACGTCTTCATTTGCATCATGTTTAAATTATTTGCTTTTTGTCTAGAGGTGCTAAGGAGGCTGATGGTTTGGTGGGCCACAAGGAAGACCCAACTAAAGTTATTGAATGATATTATGCAGCTATTGTAGACAATTATTCCACATTCATATCTTAAGTTTGGAGGGTCCTATATCCTTAAGAAAGAAAGCTTTATCTAGGACAGATCATGCTTTGTTCTATTTGCATAGAGCACCACCAAGTATGCTGCTTTGCATACAAGTCTTCCTCTAAGAAGGCCCAAGTGAGTAGGCCCTACATGGCACCTTCATGTCACATCAGCATTCACAACTCACCATCGAAGCCAACTTAAGAAAAGCTTTTCACCCACTTTTTATATCTTATTTTCCAGAAGAAGTAATCAGACTTCTCTCCACATACATGCATAAGCGTCTTTCATCTCTTTTTCTTAAACACAACACATTATCAGAATATCATTCACCAATGGATAAGACTCCAAGGAAGGTCTTAGAGATCCATCTTTTATTCCTCGCCTCCTACCACTAGATCTCTCATCCTTTCTCCCCTAAGCCACTACATGGCTATGAAGAACCCCCATTTCCCGAAAACAGTAATAAAATGTATGGAAAATTCAGAGTGCAATTTTAAATAAGGAAAATTGCACACCTCAGTAACAGCTGGTGATGCTATAGTTAAACGCTCAGATTCAATGTCATATCTAAGGATTCTAAGACATTCTAGTCTTTCTTCTAAAAATAGAGCATATGTTCGAATCCATGCAGAACAATCCCAAGCTGCATAGAGAAACCTCATCAGGCATGAAATTTAATATTATTTACTTACAAAAAGGGTCTAGACCAGCTGGTAGGGCAGAAAAAAATACACCAATTAGTTTGCAGAACTAGGTTACCTCTGGGGCTTGAATCATCTAGAAAATTGGATATTTGGAGAACATTGCCCCGGCGTGAGTAGCTTAGAAGTTCTTCTCTGAAGGTAGGATCACCCTCTCTTAGAATCCTATGAATGACTATTAAAGTCTTTATAGCAACCTGTCATTACATAAATAAGACGCAAACAAGCTGAGGTTCATGTCAGTGAAGTTTGAAAAAATTGCTGCAATGTGGTAAGGAAAAATCTTGTTCATAGTAAAATTGTTGGCATCTATATTTCCTCTCTCTTATTGGACTGTGTTGAACCTACCAACTATTTAGCCCCAGCAATCCCTTAATTTGCACAAGAAAGCCCACCATGGACATATGCCATATCCCATTTGTTTTGGAAGTGCATTAGAGCCGCGATTTAAACTTTACACAGGAGATATGTAAGTGTTTCTTTCTTTTCTTTCATCTTTTGCCAATGATTGCTCATAAATAGAAAAACAAGGATAGCAAATCATTTACCGACTGCACTTAAACATTTATAAGGTTTTTGTCATATCTTGTTAAAAATTTTGAGATCAAAGTTTGTGTAGCTGTTAGTTCTTTGAAGCTACGAGACATGTCAAACCACTGAGTATGGACAGAAAATTTACTATCCAACTTCTTGTCTTGGACAATCTCTTGGATAGTGCCTGAATGCAGTAAGCCACATCTGCTCGTGGTTGGTGTGATGATGTTGCATCGAATATTTCTGCATTGAGTTTAAGGCAGAGAAGAGGGGAAAAAAGGGAAGAAGTAAATTACGAGTCAGAAACCATTTATGCAATGGAAAAGCAACTCCAATCTGTAACCCAGGTTGACATTCTTCTGCTAATGATTTCATATTCTTCAACACAACCATGTGAAAGGAAGAATATAATAGATTGATTAAAACGTGGCTTTGAAATATAATCCAAAGCTTTATTGGAACACAGTTTCACCAGGGTAAATGCAATATCAAAATTAGAAGCATAAGTTTTTATTCAACAAATACCAATAAAGAGAAATGTTTCATATAAAGTAACTCACTTCGAACATGACGTTCTTTAGGAGGATATTCTACGTGATTGGTAGCCTTTACAATTGCAATATCCAAATCCTTCAAGAAAGAAAATTGAACAAAACTAATAAAATATGAAAAATGGTTTCTTTTAGGAAAAAAAAAAAAGGAAAGAAAATTTGGACATTGAGCTTGAGATTTAGAAGGGGAAAAAAAAAAGATTATGAAAATCTATTCATGAAAATCACCTTATATTCGCTATTGACCTTGGCAAGGCCAACCTTGGTGGTGTCCTTAAGAGCACCATAGGCCTTTCTGAAACTTTGAAATGTTCCCATTCATTAATAAAGGATTTAATTTTTGTGATTTCAAAAAATGAAGGAGGGAGAGAAAGAATAAGGAACAATAAAGTGCTTCTTCTTCTTCTTCTTCTATCTCTGTGACATTGTCGTTTTTCAACGACAAAACGAAACCAACGACTCTCTGTCTCTCCCCCCAAATTGTGCGCAGGAGCTGCAGCGAGAAATGACAATTTCTGAAAGGGGCATTTTGGTAGTTTCAGGTTTCCTATGCTTAACTAATTTATGAAATTTGATTACAGAACTGTGTCATGTGGAACTAATGCTTCTGTCGATCCTAGAACGAAGAATAGAAAAGGCCATTCAATTTGCCTTTATGGATTTTTTTTTTAAGTGAATTGGTTTTCCAGAAAAATTTTTTAGGCAAAAATGGGCTTTTAATTCCTTTGTTTTTTTTTTGAAATTTCACTTTTATTTTTTAATTTATTTTTTATTTTATTCTATAATTTTTTTAAATATAATATTTTAATTTTATTTTAACTTTTAATTTCATTTTTAAATTTTATTCTATTTTAATTGAGTTTTTTAACTTTTAAAAATTGCTTAAATATTTTTTCTCTTTAATACTATCGAATTAAAATGTTTAATAAAAAATTTTCTATGAGTTATTAATGATTTAACTCTAATAATTTTTTATTAAATAATTTGGTAGTATTAGAAAGAAGAAAAAATTTGAGTAATTTTTGCAAATTAAAAGGCTAAATTGAAAGAAAATAAAATTAAGAGATAAAAGTAAAAATTAAAAAAAATTAAAAAGATTATATTGAAACAAAATAAAATTAAGGAAAGAAAATAAAATTTAAGGCAAAGTTAAAAGATAAAATTAGAACAAAATAAAATTAAAGAACAAAAACAAAACTTAATATAAAGTTAAAACATACAAATTTGTATTTTAGTCTATTTTTATTTTAGTTTTTTCAATATTAGTTTTATTTATATGTTTCTAATTGATCCTTTAATCTTTTTTGTTTTTTTTAAGTTGGTTCATTAATTCTTAATTTGTGTTATATTTATCTTTTTGATTACATGAAGTATCATTTTAAAAGACTAAAAAAATTAAGGAATACTTTGGAACACTAAAAAAATTGAGAGACCTATATAAAATACTAAACAAAGCTAAGGAACAGTTGACAAAAAATAAATAAGTTAATGGGCAAATGTACTAACTATTATCTCCAAAATGTCAATGAATTGATAAACACCGATCTTTGTGAGCTGCTTCGTAATTTCATTCTCAAACATGAACTCAATGGTCTCTCATAAAACTAAAAAATTCTCTACCCTGGCTTATTCAGTACTTAAAAAGTTAAGTATATAAATAAAAAAATAATTTTAATATTCTTATTTGTAATGATTAAATAATAATTAATAAATAATATGAAATAATAATTAAATACTAATTACAGAAATAAAATAACTATTACATACAATTTTTCTTTTTTTTTTTTTGGCACCACATCTGAGCCCTTATTCTACACAATTTCAGCTCAGGGGAAGCATTGGACGCAATTCCTTCTAGTAATCTGCTATTAATCCAGAGGCAGAGGCAGGGAGATACACATGGATTCTCTCTGATTTCCAATTCGAGAAAGAATCATATATGGGAGAGAATGAAATATGAAGAGGAGGGCACAATCCATGTGAATCTTATCAATGCCTTTTTTTTAAAAAAAAACAGATTTTCTCATAAATTAGAAATGATTCTTGCTATCACAAAGATGAAGACAACTAGCCTAGGCTCAAATAACAAAAAATCATTTTTGTTTACTCATGGCAAAATTAAAGTTTTTTTAAGTTTTAAAATAATTTAAAATTTTAAGATCTTTTATTATAAATATAAATTTTACAAATTTAAAATTTTTAAATATAATATTTTTAGAAAGTAAAAACCTGATATTTTATTATAAATTTTATTGTAATGACTAAGATGGCTGACCTAGGCTCTAACAGTATAAGGGAATTTTTTGAATATTTTAAATTTTTAAAATTTTTTATATAAATTTTATAAATTTGTAGTCTTTGAATATAATTTTTCTAAAAAGTTAAAACCTGATCATTTTAAAATAGATATAATACTTAGAAGACTAAAATAAAGTATTTAATATTTGATTATTAAATTGAGAAAAGATATATAATTAAAATGTTAATTCACTCTTTTCTTTTATGTAAACGAGGGAATCACGTTTCATTTTAGACTAAATAACTCACTCTTAAATTTAATATTTAAATCAACATATTATTAATTTAATTTTAGATAAATCATGAGAAAAAAATAAAATAAAATAAAATAACCTTATAATATTGTCCAATTTTAAGCTACTACAATTTTTGTAAAATTAAAATATATAATAATCTTTAAATTTAAAATTATTCTTATTTCTCACTCATGCTAAAAGGTCTTGCAGCTCGCGAACGTTTGCTTATTCAGATCTTCCGTTTCCAGGGTTAGGGTTTCTTCACCTGCGATTCCAACATTTTCGATCAATCTGATACGATGGCGTTGAGGAACTTCTACAACGAGATCAAGAGTTTGAGGGTGAAGGATCTGCCCCAGCACTTGAAGCCGATGTTGTCCGTCGATTACGTCAAGAAGGCTGTTCAGAGAGGATTGGATAACTATAGCGCCAAGTACATAGAGACCAGCTCCGTCGAACCGCTCTATCATGTTTGCTTTGGAGGCATGATCCTCTCCTACCTTGTCGCGCTGCCCCACGAACGCCGTCACCTCGAGCACCTGGAACACGCCAAGAAACATGGTCACGGCGGACACTAATGTATCCGTCTTCGATTGTTTCAGGTGTGCGTCTCAATGAACTTGAAATGGTGATTGATTCGGATGTTGCTACGAAGATTCAGTTTTTTCAGATGCTTTTTTAATTCTGATTGGTGATTGGGTATCTGAGATTTTGTGATTTTTTTTTTTCCGTTTTTATGGTTTGACTTTGGGACAATCAAATTGGATGTATGGTATGGTTTTGCGATTTCATATATAAACTGCCTGTGTGCTTGTTCCTTAGAGGAGTTTTGATTTATGGAGCTTTCTTGAGGAATATTGTTTAGTAACCTTCTAGGGGAAATATATCGGCTGATACAGATTCCAAATCACTCTGGTTTCTGATTTGGGCACCTTGAAATGAAGTGGATTAAGACTTTTCTTCTGCCTCCGCCGGATATTGATTTTGGTATATGTTTGGGAGATCAGGAAGGAATGAAATGGAATGGAATGGAAAGGTAAAGAGCGGAATGAAAAATCACACGTCATTCTATTGGGAGTTTAATGAGGGAAGGGAGTTATCATTTTTTGGGGCATTACAATAAAAGTGAGTGGAATAGAATGATTTATAAATTATTTTTTTCCAATGTTACCCTTGTGGTTATGTCATAGTGCCCACTATTCTACAGGAAAGTTTCAAAGTTTGTATTCTCATAGATGCAATTCTACTGAAAATTTGGGATACCCATTTGAAAGAGCTTATCTTAGAGGTGATTTCCCCAGATTCTTCTTTGTAAATCATTCTTCTCCTAGCTCATATGGCTATAGTTTTTGCAGTGGCCTCTGTGTGTGTCTGCAAAAGAGTTGAGTTCTTGTTTAGGTCTCATCATCTTGCTGGTATTGGTGGTGCCATTACAATAGGTCTTGGCTGTTTTGTTTGCACATCTTTAAGGTTCCTTCACTCCAAGCTTTGAGGTAGTCCTTCTTTTGGGCTCTCTAAAATGTTATTGGGTTGTTACAGAGCAGTTTGAATATCTTAATTGCAGTGTCTTTCCCTGATCAATGAGGATAGATCAAGTTATGTTGTCAGACTCTAAAAAAATTGATTATGCTTTTTAATCCTTTCTTTTGGCCCAATCTTACTATGTTCAAGTGCATATATATTTTATCTGTGTTGCCTTGAGCTGTGAGGTAATTGGTCTTCAAGTCTTGGCTGGCCTTTAAAAATCTGCATATTGACCCAACAATAACACTAACTGCAAATATTCATGGGTTAGAGGGCAGTTAATTGAATTGAAGATTTGCTTGGCTTGTCTTGGCTCTTGTCTGCCATACTCATGAATCATGATTGTCCAGGTTTTGTTTAATGAAGTGTCTTGGTTGATTCAAATTCAAATCCTCAAAATGCAGAAGATAATCAGGCTTGGGTATTTTGTTTAAACACGTTTTGAACTTAGATATGTTAGAAAAGTCATGAAAAAATTTAGGCATCATTTGGTAGGCTGGAAAGGGGTGTAATGAAATGGGAGAGGGAGAGGGAGTGGGAGTGAGGTGTTTGCATGTTAGGTAGGCTGTTGTAGTGCAACCCAAGGGAGAGGGATCTCCATTAAATGTGGGACAGAAAAATCCTCCAAACTCTCAATGGAAAGATGGCGCTTGCTTGGGAGAGCCACAACAGAGGACCATCTTGCCCCTGATATGTCTCTGCACACTAGGTAGCTCGATCTTAAGTGAAACACCCATCCTTTTTTTCTTTCCTCTCTCTCTCTCTTCATTTCTCTTCCATTTCCACTCAATCCTCCATCATTTCCCTTTGTTGCTGATCAACTGTTGCACGAACGGCACTAACAATTTCTCATCAGTTTATTCCTTCTCCAATATTAGGCATACATACTCCCCCCCCCCCCCCCCCCCTTTTTTCTTTGTCTCTCTTCCATTTCTGCTGAAACCTCCAACTTCACCATGTGTTGCTATTCCACTGTTTATCATCTGTTCCTCATGAAGGGGCCTAACTATTTCTTATCAGTATCTTCCTTCTGCAATATTTCATCTTCTTCGGTTTTAATTCCTCTTTGACTTAATGGATTGCAAACAAGATTGACCAGAAATTTGTTCAATCCAGCTGGATTTTGACCTCTGCAAATACGCATCCATCATGCAGGGGACAAATTTTCCATTTTCCCTTTTCGACTTAGGGCACAGATGAGGATTGGTAGAATTTTAGGATTATTCCAATTACAATTAAATAATATTTTATAATTTTTGTACTGAGGGACATTTTGGACATTTTTCCACACTTTTCCATTCTTACCTTATTTCTATCTCATCAAACATAAAAATATAATTGCATTCTCATTTCTTTTCAAAGCATACCGAGCATGATTTTGGCTACAACATTCCATTCCATTCCATTCCTATTCTCATTTACATTTCCATTCTCATTAAATCATTATACGTGTCAAATGAAGCCTTGGTTCTTCTACTTTTCATCCAAGTTCCATCTAATGTGGCTCTTGTACGTGTGTAATCTTGTGAAAGCAACTTTTCTCCCTAGTATTGCATGACTAGAGTTCTTTTTGCTTATTATTAGCTTCAAAAACCCATAATTTGCAAGATTCTAATTTTAGTATCTTATGTTAGGGGTCATAATTTTTCTCCATTTCTATCTTGGAGAGAGGGAGAGGATAGAATGTAAGATGAAATGAGAACACTTTTTATGTTGGTAGTAGACAATACTTGTAATGTTCACATGTCTTTCTCTTCCTCTCTTTATGTTCCTTAATATTTTTTTTCTCCTCGTGATTTATTCCTTTATATGGCTTGTTTTATATTAGATGGTTCATTGATGTTTTTTAATTGTGTGGACAGGATCCTGGTTGTTGAATTGGAGATGTTCGGCTTACTTGATGTTCTTTTTTGTTTTAAAATTTGGAAAATCAGGGCAGAAAGATACTGTCACTTTTAATCTGTGGCATCGTTTAGATGATAAAATAAGATCTATTTGATACAATGACTCACTTTTCCTGCATTATAATGTCAATGCAATGTGTCACAAGAGTAGAACTTTCCTTTTTGGTTTGGTTCTGGCCCCAAGTTCTGTTAATGAGATGACATTATCTTGCTGCTGCTTGCATAGTTGGGGTGGGTCACATCTCAAACAATCATACAACGAATCGAAGATGTCTTTGGTTTCTTCCCATCTGCATTTGGGCTGATCATCATAATTGATAAATTGGCCATGTTGCTATTCTCTGTAAATTCTAATCATTGTCTAGTTGGATGCTTAATGAAAAGTGAATAAGTACCACCTTATTTTGAACATAGTAAACACCCTCCATACTGCCAGAATTCCAGCAAGTAAGATGACTCTACACTTATAATCAAATCGTTATTAATTTTCGATCAAAAAAATATATCTTTCAAATAACAATCTATGGGTTTTAGATTATATTAATAGTTTACTGAGATTTTTTTTTTAAGATGAAATGGAGGAAGGGATAGAACTATAAAACTTGAGTTTTTAACTCGTGTGATCAGTTTGAGAATGGGGATTATATTATTTCATTTATGCCTTATCCATGATCATCTCTAATCATTTTTCTTTCCTTTTTCGGACGCTTGATAATCTGTTATTTTTAATTGTCTATGTATACTTATTTCTGGTAATTGTAATTTCAAAAAATATATATGATTGTAGGTGTACATATGTATTCCATTTAATTTGTGTTAATCAAATCAGATGAACGGATCATAACTCGATGGTTCTGATTTATTGTCCCAGCAGTTTTAAAATAAGGAGTTGACATTTACTAAAGTTTTATATCCATCCTTAAAAAAATTTAAATTATTCTCTTTTCTTAAAAAAGATATTTAAATTACATAGTTGTTTCCTTTATTTTTAAAATATTTACAAATTTCTTTGAAATCCAAATACCTTAAAGAATTTTTCTTTTTTTAATAATATTACTTATTATAAATATAGTTTTTAAACTTTTATTTTAATTTTATTTATTTTAAATGAACAATTATGTATTTAATTTATCTTAAAATTTTATTAATTATGTAGCAATTATATCTATTAATATATATTTAATATGAATATTATTGGCGAGATTAAATTAGTATCTTTAAATTATTTTTAAAAAAAAAAATAAATTGTAAGTGTGTTCTTTGTTTTTAATAATAATTTTTATCAAATGATTTTACAACTTACTAAACTTAAACAGTGATTATTTTATATTAGTTAAATATATATTTAAGATTTGCTATATAAATAAGTAATAGATGTAAGAATGTTTTAGACAAAATAAATATAATCATAGTTTATTTTTATTATAGGGGAAATAACTATAGTGTATTTTTTTTTTATTTTAGAAAATGTAATTTTTCAAAACAAAGAAGAAAATTATATAATTTAGATACTTTTTGGAAGGAAAAAAAAAGTAAAAGTAAAGTGTATTTGTTTATTTTAGAAAATGCAAATTTTCAAAACAAAGAAGAAAATTATATAATTTGGATACTTTTTGGAAGGGAAAAAAAGTAATTTATCCTTAAAATACTTATATTTTATTTTTCTAATAAAATAAAGACATCAACTTAGTCTTACATGACATCAAGATACAATGTGATGAAAATGTATTACTAAATGTAACCCGCATCTCCCCATCCACTTTGAAAATTTTATTGTTTTCTGCTTTTTATTTTTCCGTCATTAATTCAACCTAATTAAAACTTTAGCACTTGTTTTGTATGCTAACTCAAGAAAATATGAAAGAGACTACAAAAATATGGATTAAACGATCTTTTAACATTTAAAATTTAACATTATTAGTTTTTTCTTTCAACAAATGTAAGGTGTTTTGTTATATTCAATAGTTAATGTGCTAGAATTGTAATTAAATCTATAAAAAATAATATATTTTTCCTAAATTATATTAGCTATTTTATTAGAATACAGAAATATTGAAAACTTGCATAATACTGATATATCAAAATATATAAGCGAAAGTGCAAGGAAGATGTCACTGTCCTTATGTTTTTTCTTTTACATATTTCTGTGGAAGTTTTTTATCTTTTATAAAGATATGTTTGGTATCATTCGTGTACTGTAAAAGGTGATGTAATATTTTTTAATAATATTTATTATATTATTATAATTATTATTTAACAATATTTATTTTTAAATTTTTTTAAAAATAAGAGTATGAACATTATTTTTTATACATTTTATTTTATTTTTTCATTTCTTTTTCCTTTGCATACTTAAGATTATATTAAAACAAATATAACCTAAATTTGTTTTATATTTTTTGTCATTAATTTATCTTACATTTTTTTTTCCTTTAGTTGGTCAGGAAATTCTAGTGGAAAGTCTATATAAAGAATGAAAAAGAGAGTAAAAAATGGGATTCTTAATCAACACGACTTGTGACTTTTTTGTTGAGGAAAGATTTCACTTAAGCCAAGACTTTTTTCATTTTTAGAAAAGCAAACTGAATCATTTGTGTAAAGGTTTTTCTTGTTTAGCTTTTGCCAAAATGATGAAATTTTTTATAAATTACTCTTTCTTTTCTTTTTTATTTCCTCAAATTTTACTGAAATTATATAGTGTTTTCAAAATGTACACTATTCTGTGTTTTGATGTTTAGTAACCTAATGCCACTTATTGTTTCAAAGTAAAATATCTTTTATTAATTTAATATATGTTGAGTGAATTTTTTTGGGCATAAAAATTAAATGTCATACTATTTGGTAACTTAAATACTCTTACTTTCATCATTGTTTTTCATCAAATTATATCCAAATATATACAAATAAAGATAAAAAGAATAAATTTTGTTTTTAAATATGCACAAACAAAAATAAAGAGTAGATATTATTTTCATTAAATTTGACAAAAAACCATATATATTTAGGTTAAATGAGGGTATTTTAGTTGAAAATTTTAAAATTAGACTAAGTGAGGTACAACTTTTTGTTTTAAAGAATGTTTGTGAATATATTTTAAAAATAAAAATAAAGTAGGCGTAATTTCAATAGAACTCAAAGGAAACTTATGTAATTTTTTATTACATTTATTAATTTTATTTATAGCAAATTAAAAGAAGGATATTATTAATAATTATTTTATTTATGTGGAACTAAATTAAGAAGGCAATTGTATAAGAGATAAATTGAAAAATACTCAATTAAGAAGAACCAAATGAAAAATTACTCCATTTATAAAGGATTAAAATAAAATTTTAGTTAAAATGGTATAACTAGGAGAATTTAACATGTAATTCTCTCATTATGTTCATTAGTCACCAGTCTATTTTTCCTTCCAAAAATGACGACCTTATGGCTTGCGGGAAGAAGATCAAAGTTTGCAATGAATGATACACATATTATCAATAAACTCATTTAGTAGTTAAAAATGTGTAAAGAATTTGATTGTTCAGGTTCAAATTTTATAGTTAACATCGAAGAAAATTTATTATTTATAAGTGCATTGTACTAATATAGTGGGTATACCTTTATTGTTTGTGAAAGATCTTAATCTTGTTGACGCATAAATTGTTGTTAAAATATTTTGATTGTACAACTAAAAAAAAAGAGTATATTATAATTGTATTAGAGTATTAGGTAATTTTTATTTTAAAAGAAATTTATATATATTTTAAAAATAAAAATAAATCTATATAATTTTAATATACAAGAGAAACTTGTGTAATTTAATTAAAAAAATTGTAAGATATAAGCTTCAAATTGATTTTACATAAAGAGCAAAATATGCTTCTGTTGGTGGTAAAGCTGCAATTACGGTTAGTTTGGGGGAGGGACAAAGGTGAAACGTGTTTTGTGATTGTGTTGGAGGTGGAAAAGAAAGAGTACACAAAACCAAAATCATAAGTGTAATTAATAAAGAGAAAGAAGAAGAAGCTGACCGTTGCTTGATGGTGCTTCGGCGAGAGGCAAACCGTCGCCGGCGACTGGCTGAGCAACATTGGGAATCTGAGCCCTAATTTCAATTTCAAATTAATCACTCAATCAATCAAAGGTTACGTATTGAATCAATCCTTCCAACACACACAGTCTCACAGCGTCTTCCTCTTGCTATTTATACATGTATTATGTGAGGTAGCTTCAGAGCTATTGAAACTTCAGATCTTCCTCAATATTTCTCTTCCATTACAGGTTAGTATCCCTAATTTAACTTGTACTTATGTGGGGTTCTTCTTTTGCTTTAACCCAGTACTTGTTTTTTTGGGTTTAACTTATGGATTTCAAGGTCTTGGTATGGCTCTCTCTAGCAATTTGGGGGAAATAATCACTTGGGTATTTAGTATATTACCTTCAAATCACAAGTACTTTTTAGTTGTTACCCAGATTGATGAAACTGATGATTACTTATTTGGTGGTTCTTTTAGTCTTTATAGTGATCAGGGTCTTAAACACCATACCTCAAGTTTTCTTCTTCACTAAATTCTTCAAGATTCAATGTTCGTCTTGGTCTTTCTCCGAACAATGATCATGTAATGCTTCACTTGTTTCGAACACTCACGGCTGCATCTGGCCTGCAATGAACTGTATTTGTGCTTGATATATCCAACTTCGATCTCAATTTTATTATAATTTTTCGTTTATTTGCTATTAGCGGTTGTTTCTTCTTATTATTACTTTTTTATTTACTGGGCTTCATGGATCACCAATGTTCGAGAGTCAATTTATCTCCCCTTCCCATATCCAGTTTTTCTGTAACCTAAAGTCTTTCTCATCTATGTATGATATACATCATCCAAATTGATTCACTGGTGAATCATTATCTAAGTTATTTCCTGGGTAAATTTTTTCCTTTCTTTCCTTTTTCACTTTTTGGTGGATTTGCATCAATGGATGAAACATAGATTCAAGAGAAAAAACAACTGCCGTTTCTGATGGCAGTTCTTTCCAAATGTCTTTGTGAAACGTGACTAAGCATGATAATACTATCAGCGTCAACAGAAAATTCCCTGATCTTGGTCACACAAGATTTTACCAAATCCTGAAGGAGAATTCATTTGACTCTTAATGAGACAGAAATGTTATCTCTTTTGATAGTTTTCTGATGGTAAGAAAAAGAGAAAGAGAAATAATGCACTTACACACCCACGCACACATATTAATCTGATACTTCAAAATACAATTTCTTTTCCTGCCCAAGACTTGCACTTGCTTCAGCCCCACAAAAAAATGCAGAAAACTGCCAACCCTATAAATTGCTCATCGAAGAGATGCCTAAATTAGGACTTGTTTAATGATGTTCCACTTCATATTTAGTGATTTCTTCAGTCTTCTATTTTGGTGTTGTCACAAGCTTGTTTGCTTGATAAGTTATATGGCATATGAATTTTAGAGCTTGGATATTTGAGTTAATAACAGCATTTGATCAGTTGTTGATTTAGAATTTCATTGATCAGATAACTATTTTTTTTCTCTCAAAATTTGTTTGAATACACATGTATCTTAAATCTTGAAATTTTGCATCGGAAATATCTTTCCTTTTGTTATTCAAAATTATAATGCTTGAATAGAACCTCTTTGATTTGAGTTTGTTCTCCCAGAGTGAGACTTCTCACTGGAATTGTGGAACAGAAAAGAACATCAATTAAAGTAGTTGTGTGTGAAACCAGTTCCTACTATCTTGTGGTCTAATTTGGGTGCCTAAATCAATGTTGGGGGCATATGTTCAATTGTACTGCTTATTTGCTCCTCAGTAATAACTAATAATTTTCTTTTCTGCATATTTTGAAGTATCTTGTGTGATTCAAGAGGTAATATTAGTCTGTGTTTCCAAGCACAATCCTGTCTGGTGTTTCAATTTTCTTCTACTACTAAGTATGTGTTAATGCAGGAGTGGTTTATCTTGAATATAAATTAATATTTATTCTTTTTATGCCTTAACTTTCAGTGCTGGTGCATCATATATTAATATGCGGGATAGTGAGAAGAATCTAAATAACAGAGGATCTAGAAAATCCAGTCATTCAAAGGCTCAAGCTGAGTTAAAGCCATGCTCATCATTGAGATTCAAAACTAGTAGCCCAAAATCCCAAGGGAAGAAGCATAAATTGAAATCAAAATCTCATGCACACAGAGCTGATTCAAACATATCGAGGAAGACAGTCACTTACTCTTCTAACAAGGACTCAAGCAAGGATTTTTCGAATAAAAAATTGATCATTAGAAAAGGACTGCATAAAAGCAACAGAAAATCATCACAGAAGCTCACATCATCAAAGCTACAAGGTGAACAAATTTCTCTTAGCTCTAGGAAAGAGGGAAAAGATGTTGATGGGGAGGTAAAAATTCAGAAACTTAAAAGGAGAAGAAGAAAGAAGAACAGGCAAAGAAATAATGTGGATCTTGATGATGCTTCACGCCTGCAGAGGAGAATAAGGTATCTTTTAATTAAAATGAAGCTGGAGCAGAACCTTATTGATGCTTACTCTGGAGAAGGTTGGAAAGGTCAGAGGTATGGGAAATTTTCCTTTAGCAATTTCTTTCAAATGTGGGTTTTACCTTTTAATTGTTAAAATAAGGAGCCTTCCATGCTTCAAATCTCAGAAAAATATATTCTTCACATGACATCAAGGTATTGTTGAAAATTTTCACATGGATAATTTGAGAACATTTAATCCAAATAAAATTGATATATTAAACTTGCTGGTTTTTTAAATGCATGATTATGTTTTGTTTGAATATGGTAATAGCAGGGATTTTTATACCCATTATTTACATTCCAAATAAAATGTAAATACTATCATCCATCTTTCTGGTCAATAGAAGTATATGCATGTGCTTGACATTGATAACTAAGATAAGTTACGTTTGGCTTGTGTGTATTGTATAATTTCTTCGTTGATTTATAAAAAATAAATAAATTATAAGCAACTTGTGAAAGGATTAAACTTTTTTTTTTGTGATGTTAAAACATAAATCATTGAAATTATCTAGCATTCTGGTGATCTGTATAATTTTTTTTTTTAATATGGAAAACAATTGTGTTTCCTTAACCCAAAACTTTCCCATGATAAATGCCTTTATGGCTGATCAATAACATCTTCTCCTTATGGTGACTATTGTTCTTGTTGATATTTTCTTTTTATGGAATTGACTTTCACAGTCGAGAAAAGATTAGGCCAGAAAAGGAGCTGCTAAGAGCTCAGAAGCAGATTTTACAATGTAAGCTTAGCATTCGTGATGCCATTCGCCAGTTGGATACTCTTAGTTCAGTGGGTAGCATTGAGGGTTCTGTCATTGCTCCAGATGGATCCGTTTACCATGAACATGTGAGCAAGTATCAAGACTATGAATACTTCAAAATATTATGCTGTTAAACTTTTTGCATTTTTTGGTTCAAAATTTGTCAGCATTGCTTCCCACCTAATATTATTATTATTATTATTATTATTGTTACTACTCTGTAATATGCAAGTTGTATGGAGATGGGAAGGTTCAATTTTTAAAACATGTATATTCATTTTTTTATTTTTCTGAATCTAGATATTCTGTGCGAAATGCAAATTACGCGAAGCTTTCCCAGACAATGATATTATACTATGTGATGGCACCTGTAATCGTGCTTTTCACCAAAAATGTCTTGATCCTCCTTTGGACACTGAAAATAGTGAGTTCCTTTCCAAGCTTGTCGACTTGTTTGGTAACCTCAATTGTGCTGACTTAATTAAGGAATTGACTTGTTTGATTATACCTCGTAGTTCCTCCCGGAGATCAGGGCTGGTTTTGCAAGTTTTGTGAATGTAAGATGGAAATACTGGAGGCAATAAATGCCCATCTTGGGACCCACTTCTCCCTGGACAGCACTTGGCAGGTTGGTCACCTTAAACCTCTTCTTATCATTGGTTTTTTTCCTTTCCTTCTGAAATGTATATGTGTGTGTGTGTGTGTGTCTTCCTACTGGTGTAATTTGGAATGCTTTTCTCATGTAAATTAAGGATGTATTCAAGGAAGAAGCTTCTATGCCGGATGGTGATACTAGTTTACTGAATCAAGAAGAAGAATGGCCATCAGATGATTCTGATGACGATGATTATAATCCAGAGAGGAGAGAAGATAGCCACATTATCAGCGCAGAAGGAATTGATGATAATGCATCTGATGATTTAAGCAGTTCTACCAGTCTATGGACTTCAGATGGTGGATATTCTCCAGGAACAGGAAAGGAAAGCATTGGCCATGAATTTTTCTCTGTAAATAGCTGCATAGATTCTGATGAATCTGGAGAGATAGCATGTGGCCGGAGGCAGCGAAAAGCAGTTGACTACAAGAAACTCTATGATGTGAGTATATGAAAGTTCTCGTTTAGCACAAGTGTATCAAAGTTCTCAAAGCTTGAAGTTGATAGGTTTAGTTGTATGTAGTATGGAAGTTACAAGTTACTGACATATTCATGGTTGATTTCTCAAAATTTAAGGCCATCATTTTGCCGGTCACTTTACAAAAACAAAGTGTTGCTTTTTCTTGCCAAAATAATTATCCTGATCTTTGTTACATGAATTAGGTTGAAAAAGATTTGTTTACTTGTCAACTTTATTATTCATCACTAGACATTTTACACAATTTGAACCCTGATGTCACTTTTGTTGACTTTATAGTACTGGTTTATTAAAGAATTGTCTTGATGGAAAAGTTTTGAATATTTGAGCATAAATATATCATTATGTAGAGTTCTTTTGAATTGATTAAATATCATTCCAGGAAATGTTTGGGAAAGATGCTCCTGCACTTGAACAAGTTAGTGAAGATGAAGACTGGGGTCCAGGCAGAAGAAAGCGGAGAGAAAAAGAATCTGATGCTGTTAATACTCTGATGACTCTCCATGAAAGTGAGAATAAACATCCCAATACTGAGCAGAATATGATAAGGGAATTTTCTTCAGACATCCAAAGTAGAAGGCCTTGTTTCAGGCTTCCACGTGATGCAGTTGAGGTGCTATTAATTGCACTTGCTGTAATTTTTCTTTCATCTCACAGCTTGAAGTTCCAATTGAGAACAGTAGCTATATGTAAAGAGTGTTATATACCCTAACCTGTGTCTTTTCACTTTCTTATGGAATGTGCCAGAAGCTTCGCCAAGCTTTTGCAGAGAATGAACTTCCTCCAAGATCCGTGAAGGAGGGTCTTTCGAAAGAGTTGGGACTAGATGCTGATAAGGTTATGACTTTTCAATCTCCAATCAACTTTTATATCTATCTTCATGGGCATATATCCTGTAAAGCTGCTTTAGCTTTTGGTACACATCATATGTTTCACTAAAGTCAATTTTATGACATCCATCTCCCTACAGTTATTTGCATTGCTTTTGGTCTTTATTCATGTCTAGCGGCTGTATATCTCTTCAAACTTCTGGTGACTAACATAAGTTGGAAAATTTAGGTTAGCAAATGGTTCAAAAATGCACGTTACTTAGCACTTAAAACCAGAAAGGTAAGCTACACTGCTATATTTTGCTCTCTCATTTTCTTATATAAATAAATAATATCTTGTTTTTTCTTCTGTTGTTTCTTAGCTTGATTCTCGTTTTTTCAGAAATTCTGATGTATTTAACTCTGAATAGTCAACATCATTTCTGTATGTCATTTTGAAAGAAACAGGAGTATGGTGTCCAAATTTTGCCTTTTGTCCTTGCATTAACGGTATTAAATAGATGCTGAATAGTTAGAAGAAATTGGAATTTGTCTTGATGTAAAGTTAGTAGTTGACTTAGGATTATATTAATTAGGTTAGTTAACATGCGGGGTAGGATAGTGTGGAAAATGCCTTGGACGTTATACAATAAAGGAAAATGTCCATTTGAAATGAAAATTAGGCAAAGTAAAACACTTCCTACCTTATCTGACCTTGAATAAGGAACATCATTTTTTTCGAGATCTAAGGATTTAACAACATTTTGTGTTATTGCTCACGAATCAGAGAAGAGTAGAAAATAACCTAAGCCTGGCACTCTTGATGGAATTGTCTCACAGTCGCTGAAAAAAACACTTCGCAATTTCTTTGGAGTTGTTTTTAGGTTTGCAAGAATTGTTTCAAGAAATGTATGCTTTGCTGGCTCCAATATTAGCAGACATCCTTTTATGTGTTAAGACCAATTTGCGATAAACTCTGATATAAGTGGATTCTGTATAGCAGCAAGCCGAAGGAGCAGAACAGCTTCAAAGCGTCACTTCTAGAACCCCAAAAGATTCTAGTTTGCAAAATCTGAAGAAAGAGCATTTGACATCAAAGGAAACCTCAAAAGGATCTTTGACTCATCCCCAGAAGAATGCAAAAAATGACACCCACAGAAAGCGTTCAAGGTCATCCAGCAGTAATCCTTTGAAGAAAAGGAAACAAGAAATATCCCCACCTCAATCAAGAGAAAATGGCAACAAGGTACCTTTCTTTGAAATGTTCTGTACGCCTTTGTGTACTTAAGACCTACTAATTCTTAAGTAGAACAAATTTATAGATTAAGCCTATTATGAATGAACATATAAGTATGTCCAAGGTGGGTCATACGGAAAAGTGTGCCTAACATGCTTACGTTACATTTATTTATGATTGACTTGGTTTTACCTAAGAATTTCTCAAGACTAACAGTTAGAGAACAGGGCACTGAACAATTTTTCTTGCAGTTCCCTTGTACCAATGATCAAGAAGGTAGCTCCGGCCTACAAAATCTTGGTAGATCAAGCTAAACATAAATAGACACATAAGTATACTAAAAGTGGGTTTTACAGAAAGGTGTGTCTAACAAGATTTATGGTGATAAATCTATTCATAATTGGCTTGACAACCAATTTTTTGTAAACCAGGTTTACTGAGAATTTATTCTTATATCTAATAGTTTGAGGTAGAATGTTTACATTTAATTTTTTGTTCAGTTTTAGAGGTGGTAATCAGATGGGGTGGCCCACACTCAGCAGTTCTATTAATTTGTTGCGCTTGGTTTCATTCTGATGAGAGAGTCGAAGACCTGAATTGGGAAACTTTTCATATCTTTTTCAGGACTCTCTGGAGTTCGCTGATGATGTTAGCTTGAAGAAACTGTTGAAAGCAAAAAGGAGGAGAGTAAGTTATATGTTTGAAGGAGACTCTCAAGCAGCAGAGTTGGAATTTGAAAGCCTTAGCAAACTGAAGATTAGAGTAGACAGTATGAAGCAACAATTTCTTAAAATTAAAAATTACACAGCAAAGGATTCAGAAGAACCCCAATCCAAAGAACCATCAGTTATATATGTTCCTGTAGCTGAGTTAAAAGAAAAAAGTTGAATTGTAAATTGTTCTTGCTTTTTTGCTGAGCAGGTTGATCTCTAGTTGTTTGTCCGTCTTTCCTGCCTCCCCTTGTATGATGACATCTCTTGGGATATAATTTTACTTAATGAAAGAATACCATACATAACGGGCACTTTCTTGAACTTAGATTTCATTAATTAATTGAGTTAACTCCCATTGGCGAACACTTTTTTTTCTGGCAAATCTTACTTATTCAATTATTTTTTTCAAATTTTTGTTGGCAAAAGTCATAATTCTCTCCTAATGATTTGTAGATGAATTTAGATCTTCTTATGTAGAAAAATAACATAACAATGTTATATAAAGAGAGAAATAAGAGAAAGGAAAAAGTTTATATATAGTTGTTTATATACTTGTTATTAAGTTTTTTTAATCAAAATATAATAAATATATAATTTTTTAATAATAATATAACATATATATAATTTTTATATACAAATATATAGTTCTTCAATAAAATTATATATTTGTCATATTTTAATAAAAAAATTATACATTTATCATATTTTGATTTAAAAAATTAATAATAAAGACTATTATAAAAATCTTATAAACATCCTAGTCCCAATTATTTAAAATAATTTAACTCACATTGCCAAGAGGAAAACTCTGTGACCAGAGTAATAGCTGACACTAATCCTTAGACATCTAAGGACACAAACTTTAAACTACCAAAATAAAATTCTTACAATCAGTTACTATTTCTAAAAAAACGATCACTCCATCTCAAGCATACACAACACATACCAATAGTTATAAATAACCTGTGATTCTCCTCTTTATTAAAAGAAAAGATTTATTGTATCTCATTCTAAAAATTAAACAATACAAAACTCTTAAATTGAATTAAGTTTGCTCTTTTTTTTTTCTTTGGTCATACTCAGCCCACACTTCGTTTGATCTAATTATCTCTTTAAGTAAACTCTTAAGTTGAATTAAGTTTTCTCTTTTTTTTTTTTAACTTTTGTCATACTCAGCCAACACTTTGTTTAATCTAATTATCTCTTTAAGTATTTTTTTGTTATCATTAGTTTATTTCAGTATCTTATTTTTCATTTATCTCATTGTGTTCTAGGTATTCTTTTTTTGAAATTATCTTATTAGTATAATCAAAGTATCCAATTATTTTAATATTATATATGTTGTTAATTAATAAAAAGAATTTTTTTTAAAAATAACTAAATATAATTATTAATAGGGAAATAAGTGCATTCAACTTTTATCTATAATCTATAATTTTAATTTTTTTCATATTAAGATATATAAAAAAATTTAAATTGTTTCGTGCACACTAGTCTACAACTTGTGTGATTAATTTTAGAAAAAAATGTAAGAAGTCATCTTAAACGTTGAGTCACTTGTAAATAAGTCCTTGAATTTTTAAAACCAAAAATTAAGTTTTTAAAACTTTTACATTTCAAGAAAATAAATTCTTTTATCTATTTTGCTTTGAATGACATTAACTTATTCGCTACCTTAAACTTTCAATAATTCATGTAGCAAGCTCTCATTTGTTTTTAATGCTAGTATGTCCTACCTAATGTGGAGAAATTCTCACAGCTTTCAATAGGGTCATGTTATTTATATATTTTTTCCCAATAAAAAGACATTAAGTTTAAGTCACACCAAAAGGGACCTACATTTCTCTTCATTTTTTTTTTTCAAAAATGGTTTTTTAATATATAAACATGATATCCATTAGCAATTAATAACATGTTTTTATAGAGAGAAATGTGGTTAAGGATTGATGAAAGAGTAATTTGGATAAAATAGAGAGAAATGTGGAATTCATTTATGGTAACTCGAAATATAAATAACATGATATTCTCAGAATGTATTAAAATTTCTCTCTTAGGCGCTATAAGAAAATTTGAACTGGTATAAAAGAAAATATCCTTAAAAAAAAGACAAAAAATGTATTTATATATCTTTTGAATGTAAAGATATGATGACCTTATTTTTTGTTTTAAAAGTTCAAGGGATTAACTTTTGTTTCAAAAGGTTTTTTTTAAAAATATATATATTTATATCATCAACTTCATTATATTTTTTCCCCTCTTGTGCTGTCATAAGGTCATCTTCGAAATAGAGGTAGTTAATAATAACAAAAATCTAAAATACGACTTTGAATTAAATTAAAATAGAAAGAAATGCCTTTATTATTATCGGACCACTATATATTCCAACAACGTATCTCTGCTTTTGAAAAGACGTCGACGAATTTGGAGCAAAGCAGGTAGAAACTAAGGCATCTTCCGGAGACCATAAAAACTAGACAAAAAGAGAGTACATATAGAATCCTAGGCAACTGTTTAACTTTTCTTTAAATCAGTTTGAGAGTAATTTCTGCTGACAAATATTTTAAAAATAAAACCTTAAATTATCAAAATTGTACCAAATTAAAATAAAAGAGTGCTTCTTTAAAATTTACTCAAAGAAAAAATTAGTTTTAAACAAAACTTTAAACAGGCTTGATTAAAGTTGTCAAATTTGTAAATTTAAGTAACTTCATAAAAAGAAGATAAACTCGTAACGTAGACTTATATAATAAATTTGTAAAAGTTTACCTTTGTTAATAATTATATATGAAATACAATATATAAAAAAAATTATTTAAATATAATTCAAATTATACTAGTTTTTAAAAAAAGTTATTTATATTCCATAATTCATATTTTTAATATAAAAATTCTAATCAAGTTTATATATAAATATTATTTTTATTTCCTTATTTATTGAATTTTATTCGATTTCAGAATTTTTATTTTTTTAAAATTTAATTTGACTCAATTATATAGTAATTTGTCAAATTCAGTTAAAAAAATATTGAATTAATTAAGTTTACTTGAGTCAAAGGCAAATTAAACTGAATTTATATTGATTTTAAATTTATAAACGAGTTGATACGATTTTTTTAAATAAAAATTTAAATTCGTTAAAATTAGAGAATTAACTCATGAATTTAATAATAATGGCCCTGATTGTAATTTCAAAGAAAACCTTAAGCTAAGTTTTTGTTATGCTTGGTTGATTCTCTTCTCATTGGACCAGGCCTGTTTGGCAGTAGCTATGAAAAATATACAGAATTTATCCTGGTAAAGAAAGAGAAAGAATCTATCCTTCAAAGAAAAGCACGTAAACTGAGAACAATTATAGAGCTTTATTTGTGTAAAATTATTATTTTATTATTGTCATTACTCCCTATTTTATAACTCTTTTTTAAGTAAGAATATTTTTGTCATTTGAGTAGTGTTTCTTTTTATTTTTATTTTATTTTTATCTAATAAAATATATAAATAAAATGATATTTTTATTTATTTTTATATCATACTAAATATAATAGATTTTATATACTAAATGAGATAGTGTCTATCTCCTATCTCCTTAACTTCTTCTAGAAGGAAGGAAAAAGAAATAAGAAGGCAAATAAATTAAATTAAAACAACTCAAAAAAAAAAAAAGAATTACATGAAATTAAGACTTTTTGATTTTTTGGATAGAAAGCGATGTTCCAAAAGGAATGATATCATCTTTGTGTATTTAAGCTATAATTGGCCATCCTCTTCACAAATCGCCCCTGCCAAATCGCAAACAAGACAAACTTGTGTTACTTGGTATCATAATTACTAAACCAAGCCATAAGGATGCATTATTCGAAAATAAAATTATTTATTTATTTTCTTGCATTAAAAAAATAACAAAAATATAATAACAAATTATTTTTAAAACAATTTTATGATATTCATAATGTATTAATCTCTAACTAGTGGATAATGACATATAAAATTTATATGATAGTTAATAATAGAGTAAATTACATAAATTTCTTTTGAATTTTAATAAAATTATACAAATTTTCTCTTGATTTTTAAAATATACATATATTTTTTTTGAAACAAAAAGTTGTACTACGATTTTGTATAATTTAAATTTTATTAAAATATTCTTCATTAACCTAAATTTAAAATTAGCTAACAGAAGGTATTTTAATAGAAAAAACTTAAAATTAGAGTAACTATTTTGAAAGTATAAGAAAGGTTGTGTAATTTTAACAAAAATTTTGTAATTTTCTTTTAATAATAACAATATTAACTAAATAAAATATATCTACATTTTAAATGCTAAAAGTATCATGGTCTATTTTTATCTCGTTTTTCCTTTCATTATTTTAGTTAAACACTGTATCTTTCACAAAATTATCTCAAGTTTTAAATTTTTTTTTTTTTAAATTCCCTCTTTCTTCTTCATTTCCCCCTTCCCTCCCATTTCTCAACAATGTTGCCCAACTGATCCTTTTTTTTTTAATTCATAAAAAGTTTATTTATGATATTTATACACCATTTCCCTTTATTTTTTTTCCATATATTATTCCTCACATGATTTTTTTTTTCCCAATGATATATAAAAGGAGATTAATGCAACACCAACTAAAAAATAAAAATAAAAAACGTGAAAGTGCCAACCACTTGAGAATTATTACGATGATGAGAGCTTTGGGCTAGGGATCTTCTTATCCTAGCATGAGTTTTTTGACATAGGTGATATCTACTGCATGATTCGAATTTAGAAATATATGCTCATCTTACTGTGGTTTAGTTGATTGTTTTAATGATTTGCAAATATTCCTTACCTCATTAAAAATAAAAAATGTCTATTCATGACAGATGTATCCTAGGATAACTCTATCACAACCAATTTTATATTTATAATATATATATATATATATATATTACACCGAGTTGCATTTAAAGAATTATGGGAAATTTTGAATTATTGAATCCTCCGTTAAGAGAAAATCAGAATGGGATCCTCACATGAAGTGTGAATCCAGTGTCTCTCAACTATATTATATTTTTGGTTTTTCTATTTTTTTTAAAATTGTTTTCCTCCTCAGAAGACCTTATTGCAAAGGCACTTTATGAGATCTTTACTGCAAAAGATCTCAATCCAAAAAAATCACACGAGTGTCATATGAGAAAAGAAAAAACAAATATAAAATATGTAAAATTTACATTTTTTGTAAATTTACTATTAAAACTACGTTTAGTATATAAAAAAGAAGATTGAAAGAATAAAAAAATAAATATATAAAATGGGAAATGATATTTATATTCTTAATTAAAAAATACTAAAAAAAATAAATATGATTAAATAAAGATTGGATAACCATAAAGAACATTTCTCACATTTTTTTAAAAAAGTTGGCCTTAAAAAAAATCTATTTACGAAATGAGTCACTCACGTGATATATCTGTCTTCTTACATGAGTGTCATGTGATGGGAGGATTCAAATTTCAATTAAACTGAATAAATTAAATATTTTTCATTGGCCAGAAAAAAATCTTGAGATTCTCTTGAAAGTCAATCTTACCTTCATTCTGGGCCGTCGATCAGCATTGACTTTTCTGACTTGATATCTAATCTTCTTAGAGACGAGTCGTGTCTGCCGCTTTTCTTTGTAACGCAACACACTAGCCTCTCTCACTCCTCCAATATTTGTGAACAAATCTATATGTGCCAGTCGAGCCTGCCAAAATAATATCATTTTATAATTTACTTACAAATTCATATTTACAAAATTTTGCAAACATAATTAATAAGAGTTCTTCTATGAATTTTTTTTTATTATTGATGGATAACTTTGAGATTTGTATAAAATAATTTACTATTATTATACGCAAAAAAAAAAATTAGTTTTTCAAAAGTCGAGCTTTAGACATCAAAATTGTTAACAATTAAATATCAACCTTTCTCAAAATAAATGTCAAATTCTCAATATTATGTATCAAACAATCCAACGCAGAGAGATGTATTTGGAGCAATTCGAACAGTTGCGCAAAATATGATTGGCAAAAAAGAAATCCCATTACTTTGTACGAAATATTTTCACGGATAAAATGGCTATAAATAGAGTAAATAGATTATATTATATCATACAATGTTTGAGGTTAAAATTGAAAATATTCCTCGAAATAACATATAGTTAAACAATTTTTATATACTTCTTTAAATATCATTCTACAATTATATATAATAATTAGCAATTATTTATATAAAGTAAAGTAAATGACACATTTTTTCTCTAAATTGTAGTAAATTACATGAATTTTTTTTATTTTTAAAATATATAGAGACATTTCTTGAAACAAAAAATTACTATATAATTTAATTTTAATTTTTTATTAAAATAATCTAAAACCATATTTCTTAACTAAGAAAATTTAAATAGAAGATATTTTGCTCAAAAAATTTAAATTTAAACTAAAGTATAAAATAAGTTTTTATTTTAAAAAAATTTATGTATATTTTAGAAATAAGATATATAATTTATTTTATAAAATAACAATATGGAGCTTAGTATTTAAAATTAACACTAACCTACACTTAACCAAATAGAACTTATAAAAGGAAGGGTTAGGCACTAAGAATTTGAAAAAAAAAAAAGATTTATTTCCAAGATGAAAATGCTAGTTCAATTTTTCTTTTATTTTTTTTAAGTAAAGACCATTAATAGAAATGGGCTATAAACTATAAGGTGAATCCCGCATAGCCAGTGATTAAATTGGCCATTAAGAGACTGTTTAGTGGGGAGTTTATTTTATTGGAGAAAGAAAGGGAAATGGGCAAAGAGGCTCTTGCTAGACGCTAATACTCTGTTTCTCTGATCTTTTTTTTTTTTCTCACCAAATCTCTCCAACCAAGCAGAGGCCAAGAATCTGATTTTTCAACTTCCTAACTTTCAACTTTCTTCAACAAAGTTTCAAACTTTCTTATTCTTGTTTTTGGATTTTGATCGGCCGGCGAGAGATGGGAAACATACTTTGGCATCATTTCTCGGTGCATTGGAGCCCGGATTTCCGTCGGCGAACGGCGACCCCTGATCGGACCAAGCACTCAAAACGTCGTCGTAGTTCAGTTTCAACATCAATTTCGAAGATTTCGATTTCGGAATCGAATCTTCTCTCAGCAATTCCACCTTCGCTTTCTCCGCCGCTTTCTTCTTCGTCGTCATGGTCGTCGTCTTCTTCTTCTTCTTGTTTTTCTTCTCCTTATCCGCCGACGCAGCAAACGACGTCGTATGCTTGTTGATTCTCGGCGAGATTTCTACTACATCAACCGTCGGGAAATTCCACCTATTCCCATCATCGGCACGCCGGAGCGCCCTCACCAACCCCAGCCGAAAATCGAATTTCCCGCCAAATCCGAATCCAGAGGAATTCACACTCCAATTATTCCCTCCTTCGCTGTGACAGGATGCGCCATTGGAATCTTCTTCTGCTCTGCTTCCCATGATGCTATCAATTCCCTCGTCGATTTCCTCATCGAGAATCGATTCGGCATCGAAATCTTCTTTGCAATCATCGTCCAATTCCAGCGAATTCACTCGCGAGATAATCTCCCCTGGACTCTGGCACGCCTTTTCTTGCAGATTCACCACTTTAGGCTCCATCGGAAAACTAGGTTCGTGCTGAATTTGGCGTTGAAGAAGGAAAGAGGAGGAAGAACCGTCAAAGACTCTGAAAGGCAAGAACAGTTCCTCTGCGGATTCGTCCAGAAAAGCCGTGTCGGCAGGTCGAGTGAATTGGCCTGGTTTTTTGAGATTTTTGTTGGAGAAGAGATTGGGATAGGCCGTGGAAAGCAGAGCAGCAGCTTCATTGTAGGTTTGATTCGGTCTCTTTCGAGGGGTTCGAGGTTTTCTGGTTGAGATTGCTAAAGGGGAATTGCTCGATTCAGATATTGTTGAAGAAGACGAAGAAGAAGATGTGTGAGAAGGTCGGATCGACGGAGATGGTGATTTCACGAAATCGAAGTCGAACCCGTAGGTTCTTCCACCTGCACCGGTTAAGATCGAAGACATCTTTGTGGATGGGTTTGAAAATGAAGCTCAAAACTCAGTGAGATTTTGAGCTCTTGAAAAAGCTCAAGTTCATAAGCTGCAATGGAAGATTAAAAGGGAGCTCAGTGAACAAAGCATGAAAAGATCCTCATTTTTTCCCAAACTGGGAAGGAAGAGAGAGCAATAGCAGAGAGAGGTACAAAACCCTAAACCCAGAAAGTACAAGAAACAAACAGTAGATGGCTTTTTTCTGAAAAATAACCAAAAAAAAAAGGAAGAAAAAGCCAATAACTTTTAGGGAAAATATAATAATCAGAAGAACACCCCCGAACTTGTATAAAAAAATCTGAAGCCTAGAAAGTAAAAACTCGGCTTCCAAGTTGTCAAAACTGAGGAAGTAGAGTAGGATACCAAATCCCCAGAAAAGTAATTAAAACAACAATCAACCAACCCACATACCAAAGCTGTGAATAGGCGTCTGGGTATTAAGGAAAATCAGAAAATTTTCTGGGAAAGGAAAGTTTTCCAATAAAGGGAGGGGAGACTAACAGTCTGGGGCAGTGATAATTTCAGCTGACTAATGATAGAGAGAGAGAGAGAAGAAGGGGATAAGAGAGTATGTCACGAGGGGAAGAAGATATAGGCAAACTGGCAGGACGATATAAGCACACAGGCTGTCTCTGGAGGAGATGGAGGGATGAAGAAGATGAGAACGAAGGAAGAGACAATGCCCAGTTTCTGCTGTTGCGAATGTAGGGCCACCTCACATTAAGCTGTATTTAGCCTTTCTAGTTTCTCTCTCTCCCCCTCTTTTGCCCGTTCAATTATTTTACATTGTTGTTTTACCAAAATGTCCCGGTGCCTTCCTTATTGTTTATAATTTTGCTTAGCCTCATGTCTCAAGCATGAAGATATAATAACATAAATGGCATTAGATTTTGTTAGAAAAAGAGTCAAAGATATAATAATTTGAAAATGACGATGAAAAAAATCTGACAAAATTGACACGTTCAGCCGGCCTTCTTTTTTTTTTTTTAATTCCCATTATTTTGTAATACATCACATTGTTGTGGCTTTCTTATTTCATTATGTACGTCTCATATATTAATCACAATTAGCAACTTTTAAATTTCTGATATTTGCTGCAAATTTATCCATGAAATGAAGATGATATATTGTCATCCATATAGAAAAAATCACATCAAGCTTATCAATGACTTTAACATATAGTAATATCTCTTATGATATTAAAAAATTATCATGTTTTTAATTTTCATATCTAATTTTTCAATTTTTGAATTAAAACAATATCAACTAACTCAAGTGATTGAGTAAGTGTGAATCAAATAAAAAATTACAAATTTAATCTTTCTTTTGTATTAAATAAGAGTAATTTTTTTAATTTCTTTGAAATTATATAAATTTTTTATCTATTTTTAAAATATATACATAATTTTTTAAAACAAAAAATTATTATACATTTTAACTCATTTTAAATTCTTTTAACCAAAACATTTTCCATTAGGTCAAATATATATTTTTTTAAACTAAAAAAAATTAAATAAAGAATATTTTGATAAAAAAATAAAATTAAGCTAAAATATAAACTAATTTTTCTGTTTTAGATGAAATTTAAATAATTTTAACAAAATAAAAAAAATGAAGGTTATATAATGGCATGCTTGTAATTGGGAAGTCTAAACATGGGCAAATAAGTAATTGAGTGAATAAAATCTAGAGCATGCCCAAGCAAGGATGTACCTGTGGGATTATTCCAAGTGTGCCATCCCAGTTCCATACCAGGAGCAAAGGCCTTTTTGAGAGGTTTATGGAAAAGGCCCCTTATCTTGTGACGTGGCGTAGTGTGATTGGAGGGCCTGGATTCTTAGGGCATACGTGGGACACCTTTTTAGTATAGAATACGGAACTTAACCAAAATTTATTGGATGCACTTGGGTACCACCCACCAAGTATAATTAATAATTAAGATTTAATTTATGTAAATAAGATTCATGTATAATACGAATAAGATCTACGTATAAAATAAATTTTAATTATTAAATGTATAGATTATATAATACTTTTTGAATATATAAGAATTTTTTGAATTTAAAAGTTTTTATGTGTATAGAAGAAGAGAGAGAGAGGTAGATTTTTTTTTTTTGGTTTTGAATTAAAAAGTTTTCATGTGTATCGAGAGAGAGAGAGAGAGAGAGAGAGAGAGAGAGAGAGAGAGGTAGATTTTTTTTTTGGGATGTGTCCGTAAGAGCAATGATTTGAACCTTTTTGGTGGGTTTCGCACCTTAATCTGTGGCACTCCATCTCCCTACGTTGTGCTTATTTCGTTCATTGACTCTAGATTACGGACATCCAATTCTTTCTCTTTTTGCACAACTCCCCCCTCTTTTTTCCTGGCTCTTTACAGTTGACCCACAGCATACTATTCTTTTGATTACGCCCTTCTCTCATGTACAAAACTGCAAATATTTTAGGAGTTTGGCTGTTCCTTATTAATTTTTTTCAGAAAAAGTATATTTTGCGTTTCAAATTTAGGCATAATTACAATATTATTATATTAAATTTAGGAGCTTAAAACATACATGTTTTTTGAATTTTAGATTATATGTAGGTAAATTTTTTTATTTTTTAAATTTAATAACGAATCTTCATAAATTTAAAAAGATTCATTATTACTATTGTGGCATACTCTATTTTTAAATTTTTACATAAATTTAAAAATTTATAGAAAATTTATTGTCAAATTTTAAAAGTTAGTAAATTATTTACATATGATTATGTAATTTAACTAATTTATAATTTAGAAAATTCTTTATTTTTTCAAACAAACATAGAACATCTCGTTTCAGCTCCATTTTAAGGTGAAGGTATTTTGTTATTAAAATTGAACATTTTAATTTAAAGAAGTAAAATTTATTTTAAAAATTTTTAAATTAAAGTATAGTATGTAAATTTTTTTTAAGAAAATTGATATTGTTAAGTTGAACAATATATTTAAATAATGTTTTTATTCAAATTTATTAAACATATTTTAAAAATACATATAATTTTTTTCCCTTTCATATATCTTTGATTGTTCAATTCTTACATTATAGATATTGTAAAAATTACAGCCAAATTGATGCAATTTCTTGACCAAAAAAAAGAGATTGTGCACACAAAGGCATGTGAGCATAAGGGATGGAGAATGATCCCCTTATTTTCTAGCGTCAATGCAATGTTACTGTGTTAAAAAGAGATAAATATAAGATATAAATAAGAGAGAGTGTGAGAATGTACGGACTCACACCGTCAATCTATATATTTCTTTAATTTGATGATATCATGTTAACATTAGAAAATAAGAAAATTCAAATTCTAAGAGATGTCCAGTAGGGAACCAAGGAGGTGACGAGGTGAGGGTATAAAGGAAGAAGAACATAACTTTGAGATAAGAAAAGATAAATATCATAATGTTTAGATTGATAAGATTATAAGAATGTTAACTAAACATACCTTCCTGGTTTCCTTCCTTATTCAAAAAAAGAAGTTGTTATTAGGAAAAATTCAACTTCTTAAAATTTTGAGTATTTTTTATTTTTGAAATTTTAATTTTATTCAAAAATAATAATTTTGATATAAAAATTAAAAAAATTAAGAATAAAACATTAAATCTCTCAGAAAATTCAGGCTTTCATATAACCCTACAAAAATTGCTGTAAAACACGAATTCTACACTTCTTATTTTAGTATGTCAGCCAGATGCCTGTTTTCTAATTTAGATATTCCCCAGAAAAAATCCAATTCTATCTCACTTATATTTATTCTTTGATATATTTCGCAAATATCTACGAATTTCTTAGCTGAAAACTTAAAACCTATTCCACATTAACTTCTATTTTTAAATATCAACAGAAATTATCATTATTATAATTATTTAATGTAACACTGTATTTATTTCAAATCCTCGTTCTTCCACAGATATCTTGCCTAGACCATATTTTCTGGTTTTGTGGATAAGTTTATTTTTTCTAATTTGAGATTGAGAAAGAGGATGTGAATAATGATAAAGAATGAAAGGTTATGTTTCATGAATTCATTGAAAATAAACTTAGAAACGAGCATGTCCACACATAACACATTTTCTTAGAACATAAGGCGGTTGGTATATTTGGCATTACCTTATCTTTAACAACCGAGTGACTTGGAAACCTCACAGCCATTGAAGCTTGAGATAAACTCGTAGCAGATAGAGTGTACGACTAGAATGGTGGAAAATTCATCCTAGCATGTGACTTCTACGCTTTAAGTACCGATCTTCTTCAACCCTCAATAGCTCTTAACAGCTAGTTGGAGTGCGGGCAAAATAATTTTTATTTTTTATGTAATATTTATTATATTTTTATAATTATTATTCAATATTATCTCACAATTTTTTATTTTTTAAATAAAAACATGAAGATTATTTTTTGTCTTTAAATTTATTTTTTTCATTTTTCCTTTCAAGATAATTACTTTATATATGTAAAAGCAGGTCTTACTTGCACATACATATAGAGCGACTTGATATTATCAATGTGGATATTGTATTTTATTTATAATAAAAAAATTATTTTGATCTTCAACATATAAGTGAACTTTCAATTAATTATTATTTTTAAATTTAATCAGTTAATTATTAAAATACTTGTAATATTATCTTTTTATTTTATTTTCATACAAAACTTAACATAAAATCGAACAATTTATTAGCTTGAACACCACTAGATAATTAACGTAAAATATTGTAAATATTTTAATAAATGAGAAACTAAACAAACTGTGAGAGAAATTGAAACTTCATCTAACCCTCAATGATTAAAATAAGACTTTTTTATTATGTATAAATATTTGTCAAATCTTGAATTTAAATTCTCTTCAAAAATTGATAAAAATTAAATCTTTAAGTGTAACTATAGAAAGAAAAGAAAGGGGGGCATGTCAGAGAGAGAGAGAGAGAGAGAGGGTTTAGGGTGGTAAGCTTGTGAAAGTGGTTTATACAAAATTGAATAACATCCAAATGAGGTCATTTTTCAAAGATCTATCTAAATATGATGAGCAAAGAACCTGTTAGGTGAAAACCACACAAAGAAGAAACATAATCTTTTTTAAAATAACCTCGCAATTATAGTTTACTTGGATGTCACTATCTAATACAGCAACCCAATCACATGCTTACAATATCACTTACTTGGGGACCATATCTTCCATATTTTTCAAGCATGAAGACAACTGAACAGCATACTCTACATTCTACATATGATGGTATTAGTATACATCTCTTTCTATTGAAAACAAAAATGTAGTTTTCTTCTTCAAATAAGTCAATCATCCTTTTACTGTTAACTTCTCCTCCAAATAGTTTTATCTCAAAGGCCTTTTGAAATATTCTTCTTCTTTTTTAATATATATATATATATATATATTTAACGTATTATGGTTATATGAATGCCACTCAAATATTAAAAAATTGGCAATTTTCAAGTTTTGTTACCAAACTTTTTGATAGGATTATGACATCATATCCACCCAATTATAAATAGTATGAAAGATAGGATTCCTTTTTAGTTGCTCTCCCCAACGCTCCTATACGGTCTTCTTAAAAGTCCAAGGAAAAATTATATACAAGGAGTATAAGTTGGGAAATATAATACTAAAGTATCTTAAAATTTAAAATTTATTTACAAGGTTAAAATTACAACTGGTACTTTTTAAGGTTACTATTCACATTTTAAAAATTTATCACTAGAAAAAATCCATTTAACGTTGGAAAGATTATATTGTAATTTTAGAAAATATAAATATGTTTTAGAAATTTCAATTGTAACTCTTTCCTTGGATTCTTTAAAAAAAATGTTAATTTTTAAAGTCTTTTAATAAAATTTTTACCAAATTATAATCCACGAGTGAAATTTCCCCAAAGTTCAATATGGTAGTTGTGAAAGCTTGTGGCCATGATCTGGACTCTACCCACAATTAGAAAGTGATAGTCCTGTTGAAAATTAATGTGCTCATTCATTTTCAATAGGCGATGCCTTCTTGGGGGAAGGGTGTGTGACAAAAATTTGCAACCTAATCACCACATTTATTTTTCTCCCTATAAATATATGCTGAAATTTGATTTTCCAGTCTCTATTTATCAAATTATTTATGGGCTTGTTCAAGTGTTACTCGCACTTTGTAGGTAAGGCTTAAGTGATAATCAGAGATGACAATTTCATGGGATACGGGTAGAGAGTACTTCTTTACTTTTCTTTCCTGCCATCTATTTTTTTTTTTTTTTTCATTTCCATCCTCTAATGGGAAAATTTTCTCTGTCCTTGTTTCCTTAAAATTTTAATAAAAAGAACAAAAAACAAATAATAATCAATAAAGTGAAAAGATTATATGATTAAAGAAAAACTTAAATTAATGCTCAATCATGTTGTTTAAGTTCTCCAGTTCAATTCAAGTTTAAAAAACTTAAAAAAAGAAATCAAATAACAAATCATACAACAGGTTTAAGAAGTAATATAAATATAATTCTAGGGTCAGATTTTTTTTAATATAAACTATTATAAATCTCTGCTTTTTTGTCAAGCATCAATGCCTAAATGCTTTATTCATTGTTGATTCTAGGAAAAGCTTTATCAGTGGATCCGGAGACAGTAATAGGGAGGATCAAGAGTTGCAACAGTTGGTATACTTAACTGCATTCATTTTGGTTTGATGGCTCTCTTACAAACATGTTTCATGTATAAGAATTTTGACATTGGCACACTATTTCTACTTAACTAAAATGTGTGATACTTTCTAAATGTTGTCTTGCTCTGACTAGTCAGAGGATGTAATGATAAAAAGAATGTAAAATGTGGATAGGTGGAATAGATGAGATAAAAAATAATTATTTTATCTCTATTTTTAAAAGGTGATTTGATAGATAAAATAATAAATATAAAAGTATAATAGATATTATATAAGTTATGTAAAGAAATTATGTTTATATTACTATAAAATAAACGGAGCCTTAACAATGATAAGGAATCCAGCATATTTATATGCATATTTTGGCTGCTTGGGATTAAGAACTATGATAGTGGAAATAGTTTAGCACAGTGAAAATTAGTGGAAAAAATTTGTATGTGTGAAAAGTTAATATCAGTGTTTTAAAAATTGAACCAAATATCAGGATAAAGAGTATTTCATAATTTAATAGATTTACCATGATTGAGTTAGAGTGGAATTGTTTATATATATATATATATAAGTATAACTATATATAATATTTTGAAGTTTAATTAATATATATTATAAAATAATATTTAAAATAGGTATAAATATTTAAAAATATAAAAATAATTAAAGTATTTTATATATAATAACACATTCATGTGAAATAGGTTGAGTAAAATTTATAAAACATCATAAATTTGCATTATAAAATATCAAAAATCTATTTTAAACAAAAAAATCAAAATTTTAACTAATTTTAAATATTAAATGAATCAATTTTATGATTAATTTACCAATTTTTTAATTTAACTAACTAGTTCACTCTAATTTTCATGAGAGCATAATTCTCCCATATAATGTAATATACTACTCCTGTGTTGTTGAAGGGGCTCTCACCAAGCCTTATGCTTTAAAAGCTAGGCTTAAGGTCTACCCTTAAGTGAAAAAAAAAAAACATATTTAATGTGTATCATTATTTTGTTCTCATTCATCAGCTTTGGCTGGAAAATGGATAGTTAACTAAAAGCATTTTCATTGATGGGTTATTAATCAATTAGTTATGCTTTGTTCTTGTAGGCAAGGTCAATGTCTACAGACCTTTTTTCCTTTTTTTTTTTTTTGGTGTAGTTTATATGTTTTGTTTGTATTGCAGTTCATGCCTCAATCTTTTGCTCTCCTTGGTCTTTTTTTTTTTAAAAAAAATTACAGGGCATTTTTGGAATTCTTTAGTGATTGTAACATAAAATGACATTAAGGAAATGAGTTTGTTGCCTACATGAAATAGTTTGTCTATAATACTCTATTGTATAAAACTAAAACAACCTATTATCTTGCATAATATATTGTGACATATGAAATTATAATTTAGTTATTTCATATTTATTTCATATGATAGTATGACTAATTCAATCAAAAATAACTTTCATATAGAAAAAATCTGGTTTGTAAAAGTTAGTGGGAGAAATTATTTCACGTTTAATTTTCTTGCACCATAAAGGAGACATCTATAGACATTTTAAGCTATTTGTGTAAATAAAAAAAAATTAATGAATCAAATTTTTGTTAGCAAAAAATATTTGCTCTATATACTGTATTTATTTTTTTTTATTTTTGGATTTTCTTACTTTTTATAAAAGTATGGTTAAAATTATATTTTTGCATCTTAAAGCTTGCAAAAAGTTGAAAAAAAATAAACTTTTGTATAATTTGTTTAGTTGGCCATGAAAATAGTAGAAGAGGTTGAAAAAAGACAAATCTTATTTTCCTACCATGTACATTATGTATAGTGGATACATGTATAAGGTAATAAAAAATAAATTTTTAACGTAATATAATGTAAGAAAATAAATTAATTTGTAGCACAGTTATTTTATTTGGTAAATATTTATTTAGAAAAAAACATATAATTTAGAAAATTATAAAAAATTAAAAACATTATTGGTATAAATGAACAACAATTTAGAAATTTAAAATTTCTCAACAAATAATAATAAAAGATATAAGAATTAAAAAATAATTATGTAAAAAAATAAAAAAAGAGCCATATGCACTCCAATTTAGTTAATGATCCATTCATTGAATACACACAAAGTTAGCAAAGAGCTAGTGAATGGCAGTGGTAACTGGTGAGTAGATCCTCTGCTCCTTGGCTCCCTACTTCTCACAACTTGGATTATTTAAATTAGATTTGGATAGTTTATATTTTATTGTTATTTTTTAATTTCAAACTTTTTTATTTAAAAGAGAAAAAAATAAAATAAAAATAATTTATCAACTGCTACCTTTTAAAAGAATAATAATTGATATTAAAAAAATAAAAATTTTACATTTAGATCTTTTAAATTAAATCTAAATGATTTAAATCACCATAGGAGAAGCATGCCCCCAAATTCAGAGAAACCAAGTTCGTGGTGACTAGTAAGTGGATTTTTTTTTTCTTTTGGGTCAAATAATTCTTTCATTAAAAGGGGTATCCAGGCCCAAAGCAATAGAAGGAGTTACCAAGGCCATAAAATAATAGATATCCAACACATTTTAGCTTACTAAAAGCTGCATTCACAATCGACGATCTTCAACATGGGTGAAACTTTATCATGTCTATGGGCTGCCCACTCATGTTTCTTTTCTTGTAATTCAAGTTGCCAAAAAAATTGGTACAGTAGTCCCCTATATTCCTTAATTATATATCAAAATTAAAAATATCTCATTTTAGTAAATACATATAAATAAATAGAAGATAAAAGTACTATGTTTTGAAATCTATAATTTTAAGACTGTGGTCATAATTCTAGTCATGACTATAATTTATTGTGTGGAGCAGCAACACTCTTTATTTTCTGTCAATTACAATGAAAATGAGTTAGAAGTAGGTAGTATACTATTTATAGAGAATATGAATTGAAAATTTAAAACATAATTCATTCAACGTAGTAGTCTGCATGGAGAGGACCAAACTCCCAAATACAAAGCTAATTTCATTCCAAAGATGTCCCACTAGATGAGATCTATCAATCTATTTATAACTTAAAAACAACAACAAAAACAATAACAATATTTCGACTCGTTTGGTATGCAGAAAGTTAGATCTGAAAAAAAAAAGAAAAAAAAAAGTGATTTTGTAAATAGCAAATACTTATAATACCCCTACTTTTAATTATTGAGTAATGATTAAATAATAATTAATAGATAGTATTGAATAATGATCGAATAATGATTAAAAGGATAAAATTGACATTTCAACAAATTTTCCTTTGCCATTTTACTTTCCTTCATGCTACCAAACATGTCATTGACAACAGAGTGGAAATAATATAGCAAGTAGTAGGAAAGTGGATAGTAGGGGCGACAGTGCGATTAGTTAAAACTAATTTTGAAGTAGGTGCAAATAGGTGGTGTTATATGCAATGTGATAATCAAACAAAGAATTCTGTGTTTTCTAACGCTCTGTCAAGCCTCGTTTGTGGAAATTTTCAACACTATCAAATTGGTGAAGGAGGGCCCTACCCCAGTGGTTTGTCTATGGCTAATGGAAACCAAAATGCTAGACCCAGCTTACTTCAGCAATGCAAGGACTGTGGATGTGTTTGGAAACCCGGTGGCAAACTACATTTGTGTAAAAGCAACAACTTGTTACTTCAGAGAAAATGTGATTTTGGAGATAGCCACTGAATTTCTAAATACGCACAGTATTGCTTTTGGTTCAAACTAGAATGCTGCCTATGCAAAATGTATGGCAGCTATAAAAACTGTGGGTCTCATGACAAAACTTTCTGTATGTTCCATGAGAAAGAAAATACTAAAAAAAAATGTGGGTTCCATAAATAGTAATGGACAGTGAAATCCATAATTCTCCTGCAATATATATATATATATATATATATATTAGATTCATTCAACATAGTAGTCCAAATGGAGATGATAAAATTTCCAAATACAAAAAATATGATTATTTATTTTAAAATTTTATAAATATTATTTTAATATATATTAATTGATTTAAATATAATATATATAAATATAATAAATATTTTTTAAATTATATTTATATATTATATATAACATATTATTATATATTATAATAGTATATATATTAATATATAAATATTATATATTAAAATATATTTTATATATATATAGGCTTTGTCAAAGGAAATGCATATATATATATATATATTAATGAAGACATAAAAAAAGAATTTGTATGAGGGGTAATTTGAAAAAATAAAAGATAAAGTATGTTAATCGATTATTTTCTCCTTATGATCTTTTCATTTTTGGAGAGAAAAATTTTAGACGAAGCCTATTGTACTTTTTTTTTAATTTTTTTTTTGTTTTGATTTTTTTTTTCAAGTCAAACTAAAAAAAATCTATTTTTCTTTTCTCTTTTTTCTTTCTTATACTTTTCTCCCCATCCAAACACAATGATAGCTATAAATGGGTGGACGTCTTTGAAATAAATATAAATATTATATATTTAATATATATCATCCAACCAAATTTTGGTAAGAGGAATGTAGTCAGTGGCCTTTTTTTTTCTTTCGATACGTAATTTATTAATTTAAAAATTAAATTAATATTTATATATTAATATATGTATTATTATAATATATAATAATATAATATATATAATATTTAAATATAATTATATTTATTATATTTATATATATTATTTTTAAATCAATTAATATATATTAAAATAATATTTATAAAATTTTAAAATAAATAATCATATTTGTTGTATTAAAATAATAATTTATAAATAATTTTTAAAAAAATAAAATTCAATTAATGTAAAAATTATATGTTTTAAAAATATTTTTTAATTTTAAAATTAATAAATTAAATAAAAAAACTATCGACTGCAATGGTTGGATGATATCATCTGACCAAAATTTAGTTGGTATATATATATATATATTATATTGTTTAATATATAATATTTATATATTAATATATATTATTATAATATATAATAATATATTATATAATTAAAAAAGATTTATTATATATATTATATTTAAATAAATTAATATTTGTTAAAATAATATTTATAAAATTTAAAAATAAATAATCATTTTTATTGTATTAAAATGAAATAATTTATAAATAATTTTTTTAAAAATAAAATTTAATTAATTTAAAGAATATATTTTTTAAATTGATTATTTAATTTTAAGTGTGTTTTTGTTTAATAAAAAAATTTTCAACCTTATTTGTAAATGATTTTTTTAATTATTTGAATTTTTTTAAAATTAGTTTTATTTTTTTATATCATTATTTAACTAAATTTTTTTTAAAAAAATTTAAAATATAGTTTTCATAAAATTATTTTTTAATTCATTATTCTTATTTCTTTTTTTAAAAAGTACATATGTATAAATTTGAAATAATTAATTTATATTTAAAACATAATTTTTTAAAAAATATGAAACTTATTAATATTAACAATTTTTTTTTTATTTCATCCATTCAAACAGATGAATTTTTTTTTTTAACTTTTTTTTCGTTCACTTTTCCTTTTTCCCGTTCAAACACAGCCTAAGAGACAACAACGGAAACAAAACACCAGAAGACAGTTAACGACAGAGTAGAAATAATATAGCTAGTAGTAGGTAACTGAGGAAAGGGGACAATAGTGGGAAAGTGGGGAAAGGGGGACTAGTCAAAACTAATCCTGAATTAGGTGCAAAGAGGTGATACTGTATTAGACTTTGCTCTGAGTAATGTGATAATCAATCATAAAATTCTGTGTTTTTTAACGCTTTGTCAAGTCCCATTCATCAAAGTCTTCAGCAGAGCACTATCAAATTGGTGGAAGAGAGTACTACCCTAGTGGTCTGTTCATGGCTAATGGAAAATGAAATAGACCCAGCTTTCTTCACCAGCAAAGCAAGGATTCTATTGCTTTTAGTTCTAATCAGAATACTGTCCGTGCAAAAATAAAAGCCATGGGTCCCATAGCAAAAAATAACCCCCAAAAAAAAAGTATGTGGGTCCCATAAAGAGTGATGAACAGTAAAAACACATAATTTTCCTACAAGTTATATGTTAGACGATTCTGCCATGGATATGCTAGTCAGCTGTTTAGTGGAAATAACCACCAAGGTATTACATCAGTGGTCTGTCCATGAACAGGCATGCTGATTACTAAAATTCTTGTTTGACAAAGCCTCTTGAAATACCTGCAAAAGAAGTGAATACCTATGTCATCCTGATTATGGGTCTGAAATGTGTTTTTGTAAAGCATTTTTGCTTTATAGTTTCTAAGCTTTCTAATTTGTACCTCGATGGTATCTTTTGCTACCTTGGACAGCTATTTCAATACAGGGAACGCTTCTTCTCAAGTTGCCTACGTAACTTCGTTCTTTCTGCAATTTACAGTTTCTGCTGTCTTTGGTTTGTCGCTTCTTTTCGTTGTTTTATATATTTTGTGACCAAGCCAAGACCAAAAGAAAAAAAGAAATGCTATTAGGTTGTGTTTCCATATTACTTTTTCAGGTAGTTGATGCATCAGAATATCGTCTTGCCCTCGTGTCAAAGCTTTGGATTTAAAGAATGGGGTAAGGGAAGAAGGGAGAAAAGGTGGTTGTACATGAAATCACGTTAGAGCTTGGGATTGCAAGAAAGGCGTAATGAAATAAGGGAAGTAAGGTAGCTTTCACTTGTGCATATGTGAAGGTATATTTAACATGCTTGAGGATCAAGATTGTATGAAAAATGATGTTGGTGTTACCTTGGACCTGAAAGTTTGATACTAGATATTTCACCTTGGACACACACCTCAAGGCACGTGGAGTTGCAACAGCTGGCTTTGTTGTATAATAATCTCCATCAAGTGAAGTTATGCTTGTTCTATATATTATGAGGAAGCTCTAAAACAGGCTGTAGGCTATAAGCATCCAAACAGATCTTCAGAAACAGTGCAATCATAAATTCTCATCACTAAGTTAATCTGTTATTTTGTATTCAATGTCTCCTGTGTATCCACCAGTATCATACTTGAAATTGCACAAGATTTTGAACAAACAAATACAACTAAAAACAAAGAAAACAAGATTTAATCCAAAGCTATATGAAACAAATAAGCCAGTAACACAATTATCCACAATGGTATAATCATGTTTCACTTGCCACTCCAAACTAGCTTCTTGCCCTCTTACTCTATTCTCTAACTTCAAATTTTCTTGAACTTAATCTACATAAACTTCTACAGTACATGTCGTTGGCGCTATAGTGATTATCTAAGGTAAAACAAGAATATAAAAAACAACCTATTACTTATCCCTTTTTTCTTTCTGACTATAATGCAATAACTGATACTACAGATTATAATTCATATTTGTCTACCATTGATTAATAGAGACATCAATTCATAAATCCTGATAACACTCTTCATTTAAAAATATCCACAACAAGACTAATACTTATCCCTCAATGCTTCACTCTATAACTACAAACCAAACTACAAATTATATTTCATATTATCGACCACTGATTATCAGAGAGACCACTTCATAGATATAGATAACACAATTCATTTACATATATCTACTTCACAAATATAGATAACACATTATAGATCAATGTCTTTATTGAAAAAAAAAAAACTCAAAAAGGAATACCTACTAAATCTCTAATGTTGAAATTTCAATCAATTAGACTGGGATCAACATTTTATAAATGCTGACAGGAAATCAAGAAGTCCCCATTTATCTTTACAAAATTTGCAGAAGGAATATCACTCCAATTATACTAAAAAAGCTCCTCAAAGTATAAATTCTGAAGTCTGAATACACACAAACAATCATCTAAGTCACAAATACTCGGAGAGTCCATGTAGGCATGCGCCAACTCTCACATATAGACAGAAAAAATGGCAGAAAACCCCCTTTTACAGAACTAAAGGGCGAAAAGATGAACGTGCGTTGATTGTAATATTGGCGAAAAGTGAAAATAAATCCCACAAACCAAGTAAATAATCAATATTATTGTCCATCTATACAATTTGCAGTTTACAGAGAAAGGGAGACACTGGCTGATCTGGTTAAAGTCACTTTATGCCATCAGTGGTTACCCGAAGTTTTACTACAGCATTAACTATGTGAGCCAAACACAATATGATCAACTGGATTTGATCCCATTGCACTGTAAATTTAAAACCTAAACGTAGAAAATAAAGCAACAGAACAAAATCTAATCTAGAGGGAATTTTTCGAATAACCAACCTGCTTCCTTGAAATTGAGAGATTGGATGATCGTACGCTAGAACCGGGGATTGATGGATGCAGACGACCCCTACATCCTTTCAAGGCTCTGACCACTGTGGTATCTGCAAAACAAACAATTTCAATATCAATTCAACATCTAGCTAATTGTCCTCTGTTGAATTCGCTATATAATATTGATGCTAATGGGAACTGAAACAGAGCATACCGAGCAGGTCGCTTTGTTGACAGACATCGATGAAGTCATGCTCTGTTTTCGGCACACTAGAGCTCACGCTAGAACTTCAGACGACCCATCTCTCCATAACGGCTAGTTTTTGCTAATTATTTAATTAGCACAAAGATTTCCGTAACGGCTTCATTTTCTGAACTATGTGCTGAGACTTCTTTCAAACGGCTAGTTTTTTAAATTATGAAATTGGCCAACGACTATATTATGTATCTGTGCATAAACAGTCACCTATAAATACAGTTTGCTTCTTCTTCGGTGAGTTCCACATTATTACAAAAGCCAAACCCAGGTTGGGCGAAGAAGAATTCAAATTCGATGAGGAAAAGGGGAGAGTCTCAGGGTTTGCGTATGATTGTGTATGAAACTTAGTCCTATTTCTTGTCTTAATTCTTGTTTTAATATTGATTTCCGTGAATCCTCTGCTTTGCTGAAGTCTCAGGGTTTGCGTATGATTGTGTATGAAACTTAGTCCTATTTCTTGTCTTAATTCTTGTTTTAATATTGATTTCCGTGAATCCTCTGCTTTGCTGATTCTCTGTTTCTCCGTCAATCTGTGAAGTTGGGTTTTACATTTTCGAAGGTGGACATAGGAACGGTTTGACATACATGGGGAAAGAGAGCTACTTTTGCCGGAAGAAGACTAATGCTTTATTCAATCAAAATGTTGTTACTTGTTCTCTTTGGGATTACTCTGCTTTCTCTCAAGCATCAATGCCTGAATGTGGTGTTGCAGGTAGAAAAGCCACATAACTAGTTTTCTGCCCATAATGACCTTCTAGTTAACTCTTAGTTTTCTTTCTTGCTTGTCTCTTCTACTTTGCGTTAACAATATTTTGCTCAATACATCAGATCCTTGGTTGCTTTGTTTCTAATGGTAAGCTGAAGAGCTTATGCCTATTCTAGTTGTAATGTTAAGTAGGGGTAATAATAATACGATGAAGCGGCTAGCTTTTGAGGCTTCAATTTCGGAGAACATACCCTAAGAGATTTCTTTCAAAAGGCATGAAATTGATCAACGGCACATTGGTTATATTGTGCTTCAGGGCACAAATAGCCGAACAATCGAAAAGAGAGAGATATCCATGAATTTAGGTTGCTTCTTCTTCAATTAGTTTCACATCATGATGAAAATCCAAAGCCAAGTTGGGCGAATAAATTGAGATGGTGATGAATACACCAGATATCCCTGGTCCTTAGTATAAAATTCAATAAGAATTTTATTTGGAAGGACTTGATTTTTTGAAAGATTTATAGTAACCATTAATAGCCTTCCGCATACCCTTTTCTGATGGAATCTGGTTGCAGGCCCTCAACGTCTGAAATTGCTGTGAAATTTATGATGAAGAAAACCTTTGATTGTAGTTTATGGGATCTAGGATTGGAAGAAAACACAAGACAAGCAAAAACCTTGAAATTGAAAGTGTAGGAGCATATGCACTGACTGGCCTTTGGCCTTTGTTCTGATGGTAATCATTAAGGTAGGATAAAGTTATTAAAAAGAAACCGAGTATGAGGTTCTATATTGTTGTTTATCCAAAAGCAGATTTTCTATGATCATATTTTTCAGAACATGCTTGAATGATAGATTTTAAGCATGATAGATTTTTAGCCATATTATTTGATTTCCAATTCAAAGGAATATGATTTTTTTTTTCAGTTACATTAAAAATCTAAACAGAACCAAAGCAAGGAAAGTTAAAAATAAATATATGTAGATTTGTGTATTAAATTAACCTTCTTTTGAACTAGTAAATCATATTTTTCAAGACGTTTAGTTTTTGAACTAGTAAATCTGAGGCTAACAAACCCCTCAAATCCTACACTGGACTCAATACTTGATGAAAATGGGAATCTTCCCTGTCTTGCATATACATATATGTAGATTTGTGTATTAAATTAACCTTCTTGACTTATTTTATTATGCCTGTTTTAATATTGGTGCTTTTTATTTTTTATTTTTCTAATCAATTTTGTTGCTTAAATTGAAGTTCAAAGCTCCATTCTATTCCTCTATAATGCCCATTTCAAGTGTTCATTTGATTTTTGAAATTTTGTATTGTCAAGTGTTGTTCATCATACAGTTCCATGCAATGGCTATGACCTTTTGTAACTTGTCTGCAGTCCAAACTGTAGGATTAATGGAGTTAGAAAATTGATGAAATTGAACATTTTTTTTAATTTTAAATTTTCAAGTTAGAACTTGCTTAAAATTTTTGGAACTTTTGGCTCAGAAGTATTAAAAAATTCAAATTCATTTCTTTATTTTTGTTTTTTTTAATAGCATGTGCTCATAGAAGTTGACTTCCAGTTAAAAACTGAGAGATCATGCTTTTAGTTGGTGAGGAACTTAGCTTCGATAAGGCTTGCCAACTATGACATCTATCTATCCACAGGCTTAATGATGATAATAATACTTTATGACTAGTTTTTCTTCTAATTCCTAATTTTTTCTTGCAAGTATCTTTCTATTTTGTATTAATTATTGGAATGAAAACTGCATATGTAAGATGTTTTTTTGGGCCAATAACTGCATATTTAAGATTAACCGTAAATTAATGAGGGTTTTGACAATATGTAACAATGTTTTAATATTGTTTTCTTTGGTTCCTCAACTTTTTTGATTCTTTGTTTTCTTTTAGGCTGTGAACCTGGGAGGTGACGTGGAACCAATTTTGCCTTTTGGAGGAGCGGTATAAGTTGAATTAATTTGGTTCAAGGAATTTCAGAGACTCTGAGCTTTTTGCTATCAAATAATCCTTGGGAAAAAGGTAAAACCTTTTGCAAGATCAAATGAGTAGGCATATAATTTTGGAAGAATGTTCAAAGATTTCTATTCCTTATTGATTTTATTTTAACCAATTCCCAAACATGCCTTAATACAAAACAATAGTGACTTCTAATTAGAAAATGAGCATTTTAGTTTGTGAGTAGTAGACTTTGGTAAGGCTTGCCTGATGATGACTTTTGTCCACTGTCATTTCCTTTGATAAGACCTTTTGCAAGATTAAATGAGTAGGCATAGAATTTTGGAAGAATGTTCAAATATTTCTAATCATTGCTGCTACTTTTTGTTTTAGCTAATTTGCAAATTTGCCTAATACAAAATAACACTGACTTCCAATTAGAGAATAAGCATTTTAGTTTTTGAGCAGTTGACTGTAACTTGCTTTGCCTAATCTACACACACACACATATTCAAATACATACATATATATATATATATATATATGAATGAGCACTAATTGGTAGCTTTTATAGTTTATAATTATGGAAGTTTGAATGAATTTTCAATAATAGTCTTGTTGAACAACGTCATTTCTTGGTCTTAGAAGGTTCTTTTGGCTTTTGTTTTCCAATGAGAAAATTATCAACCTTTAGTTTTGTTCCAATTTTTGTTAGTGAAGTCAATATCTCATGTAGCCTGCAAATATGCATATGTTGAAGATGGTCCAAGTTTGCCTTTTGATGTGCATCTTGTTACTTAATATTTGCGCTTAAACAAATACACTCTATTGTGTTTTCTTGTTATAACTTGTTTTAAGTTCCGTTGATTATTAAAAATAACTCCAATCTCATTTACTTTGTATACTTAAACAACTAAGTACCTATACTACCTATACTTAGATATATAAATACAATGCTTGCATTTAAATTAAGTAACTTTTTATCTTAATTTTTTGTTTGAAGAATTCTTTATGTTAATATAACTAGTGACAATTATATATCTAGCCTAAGTGACTATACACATGGTTGGAAGAAATTCAAGACAGTTTGCGTTTAAAATAAGTAACTGTTTATTTCCTAAGTTATATTAGAATACTACACATAAGCAAGAATTGTCTCCTAAATTATGCTACTTTAAACCTTTAGTTTTATTAGAATAGAGTTTATCACTTTTTGTGGTAATTATTACATATATCTCAATGAAACAAATTATTACATATATCTAGGTAATTATTACATGGTCTAAGTTTGTCTTTTGATGTGCATCTTGTTACTTAATATTTGGGCTTAAACAAATACATCCTATTGTGTTTTCATGTTATAACTTGTTTTAAGTTACTTTGATTATTAAAAATAACTCCAATCTCATTTATTTTGTATGCTTAAACAAATAAGCACCTATACTTATATATATTAATACGCTTGCATTTAAATTAAGTAGCTTTTTATCTTAATCTTTTTGTCCAAGGAATTCTTTATGTTAATATAACTAGTGACAATTATATATCTAGCCTAAGTGACTATACACATGTTTAGAAGAAATTCAAGACCGTTTGCATTTAAATTAAGTACCTTTTTATTTCCTAAATTATATATTCTACACATAAACAAGAATTGTCTCCTAAATCATGCAACTTTAAACCTTTAGTTTTATTATAATAGAGTTTATCATTGACTTTTTGTGGTAATTATTACGCATATAGTGAAACAAATTTTTAAGGTAGTTATTATAAAACTTTTATTTGAGTAAATTTTTTTTATCTTGATCTACTTATTTTTGTATATATATCTCTAAAAGCTTTAGTAATTTCAAAAGTTATGATATGAATTTTTTTATACTTAAGTATGGTAGCTTTATTATCTTGCATTTTCTTTTGTGTTTTGTTATTGAAAAACAATACTTCATTTTCCATGCATTTGAACTAAAACTTTTTTGTTCAATATAAAAAAAAGGTTTCTTTAGACCTAGAAAAAATGGTAATTTAAAAAAAAATATTTTTTCCTTTTTCACAAATATATATGATGTAACTGAGTTAACTGGTATGGAAGTTATGCATGAACGTAATGATACTTCCCTCTAGACCTAGCTGCGGTTGAGGCTCCATTTATAAATGGATAAAATTTTGGTCTTAATATTTTGAAAGTAAAGGAGCTCATAACAACTTTTTAAAATTTGCAAATGTGAAAACTCTAACTTCCTTTTTAAATGGCTTAAAATCACTTATGGTTTCAATGAATAAAAGTTCTTCATCTTCATATTGAAGAAGATAGGAAAATGTGTATGAAATGATATTAAACTTCAATTAGGCATAAGGTGCTTGAACTAGAACAACTCAAAATACTAGAGCAAGATTTGTGAAAAACACTTAATATTACGGAAAATGATGCCTCTGATATTGGCTACCCACAATGAGCCCCGAGTTTTTAATTAGAGAAAAGGGAAAGAAGAAGGTGAAGAGAAGCAGAGGAGAAGATGGACTTCTTTACATAAATTAGATTACGGAAAATAAATATGCCAATCAAAGAAAAAGAAAGCTAAGAGCGGCGGTAGTCCGCACTGGACTTAGCTCATAAAAGAGAAGAGAAAGAAAGAGTAGAAGAAGGGAATGATGCAGTGCAAGAAATTAAAGAAAGAGAGATTTTATTAAAGAAAGAAAGCTTACAAGAGGATTTGTCTTCGAAACTCTCTTTCTCTCAGATCTCTCTATCTCTTAATGGAATGCCCCAGAGAAGAATGGAGAGTCCCTTATATAGACATAATTTGGAACTGTTACAATAGTAAAATGACCTGCAACTTATGGGCGACAGGTACTATTACAACAGTTCCAGTTAAAAGTTTGCCGACTCTACGGTAACTGCTACAGGACTTTTGCTACAGTAACTTTGGTAAAAAAAATTTAATCTTCTCCAGGATCAACGGTTGGATCAAGATCAATGCCGAAACAGTCATCTTTGTTGCTTTGGAGGAGATTTTCTTCTTTTTCTGAATTAGCTTCAGAGGCTGAAGATGAAGCCTTCTGGGTTTGAGGCTCATTGCTTTCTGCTTCAAGAAGTTTGAGCATAGTCTTCAATTGGTTTGTGAGCTCATCCTTACTTTTGGTGGTTGCCAAGCAAGTCTGGATTTGAACTCTTTGGTTAAGAAACCTACTTTGCTCCGTATGGCATATGAATTTAGGGTTTCTTTTGAGCCAAAACTTTACAGCGTTGACTGATCTGGTTTCCTGAAACTGAATCCACTGGTTTCCTGAAACTGAATCCACCATCGGACATAAGGAACCCTTTAGAGGATTGGCAAGATTGGATGGTTGAAATCTTGGTGGCTGTACCTGTAATGCCAGGCAAAAATCCAAGCCAAGGAAAGTTTGGAGAAAAAATGGAGATCCATGGGAAAAGAATTTTCTCCATTGTTAAAATTTGTTTTAAAATAATTATATCCCTGATGGACCTTATTAGGGAGAATTTCCTCAGTTGGACCGAAAAAATCCCACCAACGTAAGAACCATTGGGGAAAATTGTACTTGACTTTGTGTTTAAAATAAATCAGCCAAGAATGCTGAAAACGTTTATTTTGAAACCAAAAGGTAATATATCAGGCATCAGTATAATCCCAGTAATTATACCCAATGGGATTGAAATTTCAAGAAATTTTTTTGCTTTTGTTTAAATTTTGTCCCCATTCTGCTGGAGTTAAAACTTTCAAAATCTGTAAGGTTGAATGAGTTATAACTGTTGGATCATTCTGATCGAACTATCTTTTAACTGATATTGAATCAGAGTCAACAAGAATAAACTCATAAAACTGTTGAGTTTTCAAAACATTTGAAGGTTTATAATGGAAATTGTTTGGAAAAATTTTTAGAGCAATACTGTTTGGATTTCTTTCTAAATATTCTGGCTCCATTTGCAGAATATTCATGAACTTATTTGGCTTCAAAAAATATGGAGTTTTTTATGAAGTGGATGACTGAGACTGAATAACAGCCTTAAAGCTGTTCTTTGGGAATAATTTTAGTTTGTTTATTTTTGATGTTTTCAATCATTTGAGAAAGGGATAATTGGCTTTCTCTCTTGATTTTTTCTTGGGAGATTTCTTCCTTTTCAACAATATCTGCCCATGATTTGGTTGGAAGATGTGTTAAACCACAATTCTGCATACCTAACAAAGTTTCAATAGGCATAGCGTATGAATCTTTGGTTTGGGGTTTTTGGATTGATGACCCTGTTTGAGAAGCTTGAGTCGATGACTCACCTTTGGTTTTGTGGGTAGATGACCCTGGTTGATAATTGTCTATGAATTTTCTTAAGACAATTTGAAGGTTTTCTTCAATCGTCTTTTTTGGTTGATAATCCTCTGGGTTTGGTTGACATTCAATGGAAGGTCTTTTGAGTTTTAATTCTAGTTTTTTTCTTTTTCGGAGGCATCAGAAACAGTCACCAATACCCAAAAAATAAATTTAATCTGGTTTTTTTGATTTTCTCTCACCTTCCCTGTAAAAACTCTCGGGTAAGAAAATCAGGTAAAGAGTTTGAAGTGCCTTTGATAAATTCAATATCAAAATAAAAAACACTTAATATTGCTTGCCATCTGGCAAAAATATGTTTTGATGCAAGATTTTTAACATTTTTTGTTAAAACATCTTTTGCAGATTTACAGTCAATTCTGACTAAAAACTTTTGGTTTAGCAAATCAGATTGAAATTTGGAAATACATAAAACAATTGCCAAAATTTCCTTTTTAATTGTAGAGTAAAAGAAATAATTTTTTCTTGTCCGTCAATTTTTTGTTTGAGAATACCTCCATAGCCAATATCAAAGGCATCAGTTTCAACAATTTTGTAAGTAGGAGGATTTGGAAGGCTAAGACAATGAAATTGTTTAACCTGGAGTAATCTGCTTAACTATATTCGTATGAATAGATGTCCAAGGCAGAGGGCTATTCTTAAGGCGATCATGAAAAGGTTTAATTAAATTGTTGAGTTATGGGATAAATTCTCCTACATAGTTTAAACATCATAGAAACTGTTGGAGTTGGTTCTTATCAATGATCTGATCAGAAAATTTATCGGCAAACTAGATTGCTCTTTCTATTGGGACAACAGTACCTTGATTGATATGATGACCAAGAAATCTAATTTTAGTTTGGAAAAGAAGGTTTAGAAATAGCTAAGCCATTTCTTTTGGCAACATTCATAAAAATGTAAATGTGTTTGAAATGTTGATCAATAGAATGAGAGAATACCAAAACATCAATATAAACAATAATGAATTTGGTATATGGGTTAAAAATATCATTCATGATCCTTTGAAATTCTGACGGAGCATTTTTGAGACCGAATGGCATAACACTCCACTCATATTGTCCAAAAGGAACAGTAAAAGCGATTTTATACCTTTCTTTCTCAGAAATTTGGATTTGCCAGTATCCAGATTTCATGTCAAACTTTGAAAATATTTTTGCTGAAAATACCTAATCCATCTAAGAGCTTGGTTAAGAGGTTTGTAATTTATAACTAATCTTGGAGCTCCTCATTCAATTTCTGCATTCTTATTAACGTAAAAAGCAGCGCATGACCAAGGGCTACGGCTTTTCCTAATTAGTTTTTTGGCAAGAATATCTGTTATTTCTTTTTTACAAATTTCTTGTAATTCCTCAGTCATTTGAATAGGACGAGCTTTGGTCGGGATTTGTTTTTCTGAGAAATCCGTTTCGTAAGATAAATAGTGGCATGTTCTTTCTTATCCTAAAAAGCATTAGGTAGGTCAGAACAGAAAGTATTTTGGATTTGGGCCAAAATAGTTTGAATCTTATTTTGGACTATTGGTTGGGCCAATTAGGCTTCTATTGTTTTGAAAGAAATTTCTTCTTTTAAGAAATTAATTTATTTTTCTTTTAATTGAATATAATTTAGTTTCCTAAAAATTATTTTTTAAGAAATTTAAAAAGGATTAGTTTTCCTAAATGTTTAATGGTTATTCCTTCCTGAGATACCTCAAAAGGAAAAATTGATTTAATAAATGGAGTTCCTAGAATAATCTTATTTTTAAGATCTTTGACTAGGATAAAAGGAGTTCTTTGACTAGGATAAAAGGAGTTTGGATTTGGAAACCTTCGTTTTCTATTTCTGCATCGGTTATCTTATATTTGACCTGTAGTTTTGAACCACTAGCAGTACTAAGTCGTTCAGAAGTTTTTTCAAAATATTTTGTTGGAACAAGACCCTCTTGCATACAGTTTGAATCTGCACCTGTATCAAATAAGGTTGTTTCTTCCAACACAAATTCATGGTTAATAATAATTTTAATGAGAATATAAAATTTTTGGAGACTAAGATTAGAAATAAGATTTAAGAAGAGTTCAGAAAGTTTTTCGTCTGAAAGATCTCTAGAACCATTCTTATCTTGATCCTCACCTTGTTCTTCAATATTTCGGGTTAATTCATTATTCTAAATTTAATTAAATTTTATCTTAGTAATTTCAGATTTTTGTTTTTCTTGTTGGGTTTTTAATATTTTAACTTCAATTTTTAGGTTATTAATCTCTTGCTAAAGGTCTTGGATTGTTACAGGTTTCGAAGTATTTTCAAATCGTTTGAGTATATTATTTAAGTTATACTTCTTGTTCAAAATAGGTGTTTCTTTAGTTTTAGAGGATTCTCCTACTAAATCTTTTAATTTAGTAAGATAATGTCTTTTTTGATCAGAATCAGAAAGAGAATTAATAATGTCAAAAAGAAGATCATGCTCTTACGTCAGAACATTAATTTCCTTTTTAGTACTATTAATTTTTGTTTGAGATTCTGAAAATTCATAAGAAAGATCATCATCTTGAATTTGGTTAAGATTTTTGCGTCAGAACATTAATTTCTTTTTTAGTACTATTAATTTCTGTTTGAGATTCTGAAGATTGATCAGAAAGATTATCATCTTGAATTTGGTTAAGATTTTTGCGTCAGAACATTAATTTCTTTTTTAGTACTATTAATTTCTGTTTGAGATTCTGAAGATTTATCAGAAAGATCATCATCTTGAATTTGGTTAAAATTTGGTTAAGATTTTCCTGTGAAGAATATTTTTTCAGTTTCGTCATATGAGGTTTCTATCATAAGATTATTTAATTGATTTAGGATAGGTTCTTCTAAACCTAATTTTCTAATTTTCCTAGTTAATCTACAATATTTTGAAATATGTCCAGGTTTACCACACTTATAACAAATTATCTTTTTAGAGGGTAAATCTGTGGTTGGTTTGGTTCTAAACTCATTCTTGAGCCTTTTTGGTGGAGTACTATATTTTTGATAATTTTTATGTTTTTTAGGCTGAAACTTACAAGGGGTTTTAGTTTTGGACTTATGGCCTTTACAAGGAGAAAATCCAAATTGTTCACAAAAACTTCCTAAGTCTTTAGTTTTGAGATTTTTCTTTGGCTAACTGCCGTTGGATTTTAAGGGCGATCTTTTGAACATAAGCTATGAGTTGGCCATAACTTAAATGTTCATATGGGATGGTTCCATTAGTTTGGCTTCTAACTTTTTCTCTAACCTTATCACCTAAGGATTTAGGTAATCCGGCTAAGAATTTTTCTTTCCAATAAGGTTGTTGGCTATCTTCTTTGGTGTAGACTCTAGTCAAAAAGGTATCTCTATACCACCTAAAGTCTGAAAGGGTCAGACACTTAAGGTTTGACAACAATTCAGCAGATTTAATTCAGCAGATTTATCTTTCCATAAGGAAGGATCTGGGATGGGTTGACCATTATATATTACTGGTGTACCATCTTGTTCAATTTTAACGGTAGTAAATATTTGTTGTTTTTCTTCTAGTGAAACATAATTATCCCACCAGCATTTAAGTTGACCAGAAAAACCTGCTACTAAAATATTGACTATGGTCTCTTCTGAATAACTATGAGAGGTTTGGTATGCAGTACTGACCATTGTCATTTGTTGAAGGATATTAAGTACATTATACTCAGTTTGACCATCAATATTCCATTCATAAATATTATCAGCAGAGAAGTGTTTAAAGTTTTGGTTTTTTCCAATTAAATGAAGTTTGATTAATTTGGACAGTTTTTTCTTCTTCACTCCAAGAAGAAGATGTTTCTCCTAAAGTATTTATGGTTCTAGAAATAGGTTGAGATGATTGAGGTGATTCAGGAATTGTGAGAGATCCAAGTTGGTCATTAATTCTTTTAATGAGATTGTCCTTTTGATCCTGAAATTCTTTTTTAGTTTTTGGTGATATTTGAAAAGGTTTAAAAATTGGATTAACTATTTTAGGTTGGGGAACTGATGATGTTGAAGGTTCATTTATGGGTTTAGTAAAATGTTCCCCTATCATTTGGAGATACTTGTTAGTGTAATTATTTTGTTCCATAAGACTTTGGATATCCTTGGAATTAACTTGTTCTTCTAAGTTTTTACACTTAAAAGGTGAAGCTAAAACTGGATTTTGCTTATGGTCACTAAGGTTTGGAAGTTGGATAGACCCAGACAGAGGTAATTCTGAATTAATTACTTTTCCTTTGGCTGTGTGCCTATCTTTTTGGTTACATTAATCAGTTTAACAAAAGGATACTCCAATTGTTAATCTAAAGCATAAGCTTCAAACCAATCAAAGAAAGGAATATTAGTTTGAATATTTTTAAGAAAAATGTAAAATTTTTCTTGGATTTGTTTTCTTTCTGATCCCTTAATTTTTTCAAGAAACCATCTTTTAGGTTGAGTATTTTCTTTAGAATAAAAATCCTTTTGTACAGATTTTTTATCTATTTGAAATTCTGTTTCTATACAGTTTAATTCTAAAGTTTTATTCATTGAAGAATAAGTTGGGGATTGAATTGACCTTTGGTCGTCTTCATCCCTTTGATAGGTTAGTCTAGAAATGTTTGAAGAATTATCTACTCCTTGTAGATGTATGACAGATGGTGCCATTTGAGGTATAGAGGAACAGGATGTCCTAGGTAATTTTGAAGCTACAGACCTAAAATCTTCAGATCTGGAAGAGACTTGACTAAATGACCTCCTATTTCTCTCGAAGGCTATTCCTACAGTTGCCTAATCCTGTTTACTTCAGGTGTAGGTTGAGGTAAAGTTGGGACAGCTTTTTCCATTATCCATTCTTCTGGTAAGGTGACATCTTCCCAAAGGATGGTTTTTGGAATCATGACGTTGGCTTTTGTAGTATCTGTTAAGAAAACTGTGGTTTGCCCTCTTTCCCTAGGGATACGAATCCTATATATTAGGGCTAGAGGGATAGATCCTGGTTTCATTTTAAATCCATTAAGTTTAATATTAAGTTTTTTAAGAATGTCCATGATATTATCATCATGAAGATTAACTGTATGGTTAGGGTAACAGTTAAAATAGATTAGACCAGTATGGAGTCCAGCTTCAATTGTTCCTAAAAGGGAGTCTGCAAATTCATAATGCTTAGTATCTCTAAGACACAGAAAACAAGAAACATTCAACCTTTCTCTTACTAATGGTTTAATTGCCACTTGAACACATCCTATGTTAATAAAATTATAGGATTTCTTATGGTGACTTATTGATTTTTCAGAAAGAAGAAATTCTTTGTTTGTTGGATTTACAGGAATAGTTTCTTCTACAGTTCTAATTATATAATTAGATCTATAGAAATTCAATGTTCCTTCTGGTTTATAAAGGGTATCTCTAGAGCGACTTCTGGAATTCTCCAGTCATCTACTTCTTGGTATGTCTTTAAAATGAATTTCTTCATTAAAAATATTAGTTGAAGATGAGGATGAACCTCTTTTGGTTAGGGATGATGAACTAGGGATGGATGATCTACGCGAGAAAGACAAAGATCTAAACATTTTTTATAAATTTCTCGCTTTTGATATCATTACCATCAGCATCCATAGAAATATGGAGAGTAAAATTCTATTAAATTCTATCAATCAAGTTTTCTATTAAGATTTTACTACTAGTGGTTCAAAACTACAGGTCAAATATAAGATAACCGATACAGAAATAGAAAACTACAGGTCAAAACCATAGAAGCCCAATTGGCCCAACCAATAGTCCAAAATAAGATTCAAACTATTTTGGCCCAAATCCAAAATACTTTCTGTTCTGACCTACCTAATGCTTTTTAGGATAGGAAAGAACATGCCACTATTTATCTTACGAAACAGATTTCTCAGAAAAACAAATCCCGACCAAAGCTCGTCCTATTCAAATGACTGAGGAATTACAAGAAATTTGTAAAAAAAAAAATAACAGATCTTCTTGCCAAAAAACTAATTAGGAAAAGCCGTAGCCCTTGGTCATGCGCTGCTTTTTACGTTAATAAGAATGCAGAAATTGAACGAGGAGCTCCAAGATTAGTTATAAATTACAAACCTCTTAACCAAACCTCTTATAAATTACCTAATCCTAGTTAGATGGATTCCTATTCCTAATAAGAAAGATCTTTTAAATAGGTTTCATTCAGCACAAATATTTTCAAAGTTTGATATGAAATCTGGATACTGGCAAATCCAAATTTCTGAGAAAGAAAGGTATAAAATCGCTTTTACGGTTCCTTTTGGACAATATGAGTGGAATGTTATACCATTCGGTCTCAAAAATGCTCCGTCAAAATTCCAAAGGATCGTGAATGATATTTTTAACCCATATACCAAATTCATTATTGTTTATATTGATGATGTTTTGGTATTCTCTCATTCTATTGATCAACATTTCAAACATATTTACATTTTTATGAATGTTGCCAAAAGAAATGGCTTAACTATTTCCAAACCTAAAATTAGTCTTTCCAAACTAAAATTAGATTTCTTGGGTCATCATATCAATCAAGGTACTATTGTCCCAATAGAAAGAGCAATCCAGTTTGCTGATAAATTTCGTGACCAGATCATCGATAAGAACCAACTCTAACGGTTTCTAGGATGTTTAAACTATGTAGGAGAATTTATCCCACAACACAACAATTTAATTAAACCTCTTCATGATCACCTTAAGAATAGCCCTCCGCCTTATTGGACATCTATTCATACGAATATTGTTTAAATTAAACTCCAGGTTAAGCAACTTCATTGTGCCTTCCAAATCCTTCTGCTTACAAAATTATTGAAACTGATGCCTCTGATATTGGCTATGGAGGTATTCTCAAACAAAAAATTGACGGACAAGAGAAAATTATTTCTTTTACTTCCAAACATTGGAATTCTGCCCAGTAGAATTACTCTACAATTAAAAAGGAAATTTTGACAATTTGTTTTATGTATTTCCAAATTTCAATCTGATTTGTTAAACTAAAAGTTTTTAGTCAGAATTGACTGTAAATCTGCAAAAGATGTTTTAACAAAAGATGTTAAAAATTTTGCATCAAAACATATTTTTGCCAGATGGCAAGCAATATTAAATATTTTTTATTTTGATATTGAATTTATCTTTACTTCAAACTCTTTACTTGATTTTCTTACCCGAGAGTTTTTACAGGGAAGGTGAGAGAAAATCAGAAAAACCAGATCAAATCTATTTTCTAGACTGTTCCTGATGCCTCCGAAAAAGAAAAAATGAATTAAAACTCAAAGGACCTTCCATTGAATGTCAACCAAACCTAGAGGATTATCAACCAAAAAAGACGATTGAAGAAGACCTTCAAATTGTCTTAAGAAAATTCATAGACAATTACCAACTAGGGTCATCCACCCACAAAACCAAAGGTGAGTCATCAACTCAAGCTTCTCAAACAAGGTCATCAATCCAAAAACCCCAAACCAAAGATTCATACGCTATGCCTATTGAAACTTTGTTAGGTATGCAGAATTGTGGTTTAACCCATCTTCTAACCAAATCTTGGGCGGATATTGCTGAAGAGGAAGAAATCTCCCAAGAAAAAACCGTGAGAGAAAGCCAATTATCCCTTTATCAAATGATTGAAAACATCAAAAATAAACAAACCAAAATTATTCCCAAAGAACAACTAAAAGCTATTGTTTCCTCAACCTCACAAAAAGCTGTTATTCAGTCTCAGCCATCCACTTCAGAAAAAACTCCATATTTTTTGAAGTCAAATAAGTTCATGAATATTCTGCAAATGGAGCCAAAATATTTAGAAAGAAATCCAAACAGTATTGCTCCAAAAATTTTCCCAAACAATTTCCATTATAAACCTTCAAATGTTTTGAAAACTCAACAGTTTTATGAGTTTATTCTTGTTGACTCAGATTCAATATCAGTTAAAAGATATCCCGATCAGAATGATCCAACAGTTATAACTCATTCAACCTTACAGATTTTGAAAGTTTTAACTCCAGTAGAATGGGGACAAGACTTAAACAAAATCAAAAAATTTTCTCGAAATTTCAATCCCATTGGATATAATTACTGAGATTATACTGATGCAATACCTTTTGGTTTCAAAATAAACATTTTCAGCATTCTTGGCTGATTTATTTTAAACACAAAGTCAAGTACAATTTTCTCCAATGGTTCTTACGTTGGTGGGATTTTTTTGGTCCAACTGAGGAAATTCTCCCTAATAAGGTCCATCAGGGATGTAATTATTTTAAAACGAATTTTAACAATGGAGAAAATTCTTTTCTTTTCCCATGGATCTCCATTTTTTCTCTAAACTTTCTTTGGCTTGGATTTTTGCCTGGCATTACAGGTACAGCCACCAGAATTTCAACCATCTAATCCTGCCAATCCTCTAAAGGGTTCCTTATGTCTGGTGGATTCAGTTTCAAGAAACCAGAGCTGATGTCATCGACGTTGATGTCAACACTGTAAAGTTTTAGCTCAAAAGAAACCCTAAATTCATATGCCATACGAAGCAAATCTGGTTTCTTAACCAAAAGAGTTCAAATCCAGACTTGCTTGGCAGCCACCTGGCAGCCACCAAAAGCAAGGATGAGCTTACAAACCAATTAAAGACTATGCTTGAACTTCTTGAATCAGAAAGCAATGAGCCTCAAACCCGAAGGCTTCATCTTCAGCCTCTGAAGCTAATTTAGAAAAAGAAGAAAATCTCCTCCAAAGCAATGAAGATGACTGTTTCGGCATTGATCTTGATCCAACCGTTGATCTTATAGAAGATTAAAATTTTTTGACCAAAGTTACTGTAGCAGTTACTGTAACAGAACCCTGTAGCAGTTACCGTAGTGTCAGCAAACTTTTAACCGGAACTGTTGTAATAGTACCTGTCGCCCATAAGTTACAGGTCATTTTACTATTGTAACAGTTCCAAATTATGTCTATATAAGGGACTCCCCATTCTTCTCTGGGGCATTCCATCAAAACTCCATAGCAACCTTAGAGATAGAGAGATCTGAGAGAAAGAGAGTTTCGAAGACAAATCCTCTTGTAAGCTTTCTTTCTTTAATAAAATCTCTCTTTCTTTAATTTCCTGCACTGCATCATGATTCCCTTTTTCTACTCTTTCTTTCTCTTCTCTTTTATGAACTGAGTCCAGTGCGGACTACTGCCGCTCTTAGCTTTCTTTTTCTTTGATTGGCATATTTATTTCTGTAATCTAATTTATGTAAAGAAGTCCGTCTTCTCCTCTGCTTCCCTTCACCTTCTTCTTTCCCTTTTCTCTAATTAAAAACCCGGGGCTCACTGTGGGTAGCCAATATCAGAGGCATCATTTTTCGTAATATTAAGTGTTTTTCACAAATCTTGCTCTAGTATTTTGAGTTGTTCAAGTTCAAGCACCTTATGCCTAATTGAAGTTTAATATCATTTCATACACATTTTCCCCATCTTCTTCAATATGAAGATGAAGAACTTTATTCATTGAAACCATAAATGATTTTAAGCCATTTAAAAAGGAAGTTAGAGTTTTCACATTTGCAAATTTTAAAAAGTTGTTATGAGCTCCTTTACTTTCAAAAAATTAAGACCAAAATTTTATCCATTTATAAATGGAGCCTCAACCGCAGCTAGGTCTAGAGGGAAGTTTCATTACATTCATGCATAACTTCCATACCAGTTAGCTCGGTTACATAGGAAAATATATATTTGTGAAAAAGGAAAAAATATTTTTTTTAAATTACCATTTTTTCTAGGTCTAAAGAAACCTTTTTTTTATATTGAACAAAAAAGTTTTAGTTCAAATGCATGGAAAATGAAGTATTGTTTTTCAATAACAAAACATAAAAGAAAATGCAAGATAATAAAGCTACCATACTTAAGTATAAAAAAAATTCATATCATAATTTTTGAAATTACTAAAGCTTTTAGAGATATATATACAAAAATAAGGAGATCTAGATAAAAAAAATTTACTCAAATAAAAGTTTTGTAATAACTACCTTGAACATTTGTTTCACTATATGCGTAATAATTACCACAAAAAGTCAATGATAAACTCTATTATAATAACTAAAGGTTTAAAGTTGCATGATTTAGGAGACAATTCTTGTTTATGTGTAGAATATATAATTTAGGAAATAAAAAGGTACTTAATTTAAATGCAAACGGTCTTGAATTTCTTCTAAACATGTGTATAGTCACTTAGGCTAGATATATAATTGTCACTAGTTATTTTAACATAAAGAATTCCTTGGACAAAAAGATTAAGATAAAAAGCTACTTAATTTAAATGCAAGGGTATTGATATATATAAGTATAGGTGCTTATTTGTTTTAAGCATACAAAATAAATGAGATTGGAGTTATTTTTAATAATCAAAGTAACTTAAAACAAGTTATAACATGAAAACACAATAGGATGTATTTGTTTAAGCCCAAATATTAAGTAACAAGATGCACATCAAAAGACAAACTTAGACCATGTAATAATTACCTAGATTTGTTTCATTGAGATATATGTAATAATTACCACAAAAAGTGATAAACTCTATTCTAATAAAACTAAAGGTTTAAAGTAGCATAATTTAGGAGACAATTCTTGCTTATGTCTAGTATTCTAATATAACTTAGGAAATAAACAACTACTTATTTTAAACGCAAACTGTCTTGAATTTCTTCCAACCATGTGTATAGTCACTTAGGCTAGATATATAATTGTCACTAGTTATATTAACATAAAGAATTCTTTAAACAAAAAATTAAGATAAAAAGTTACTTAATTTAAATGCAAGCATTGTATTTATATATCTAAGTATAGGTACTTAGTTGTTTAAGTATAAAAAGTAAATGAGATTGGAGTTATTTTTAATAATCAACGGAACTTAAAACAAGTTATAATAAGAAAACACAATAGAGTGTATTTGTTTAAGCGCAAATATTAAGTAACAAGATGCACATCAAAAGGCAAACTTGGATCTTCAACATATGCATATTTGTAGGCTACATGAGATATTGACTTCACTAACAAAAATTGGAACAAAACTGAAGGTTGATAATTTTCTCGTTGGAAAACAAAAGCCAAAAGAACCTTCTAAGACCAAGAAATGATGTTGTTCAACAAGACTATTGAAAATTCATTCAAACTTCCATAATTATAAACTATAAAAGCTACCAATGTGTGTGTGTGTGTGTATATATATAGCAAAGCAAGTTACATAGTAGATCAGGCAAGCCTCACCGACGTCAACTGCTCAAAAACTAAAATGCTTATTCTCTAATTGGAAGTCAGTGTTGTTTTGTATTAGGACAAATTTGCAAATTAGCTAAAACAAAAAGCAGCAATGATTAGAAATATTTGAACATTCTTCCAAAATTCTATGCCTACTCATTTAATTTTGCAAAAGGTCTTATCAAAGGAAATGACAGTGGACAAAAGTCATCATCAGGCAAGCCTCACCAAAGTCAACTACTCACAAACTAAAATGCTCATTTTCTAAATGGAAGTCACTATTGTTTTGTATTAAGGCATGTTTGGGAATTGGTTAAAATAAAAATCAATAAGGAATAGAAACATTTGAACATTCTTCCAAAATTATATGCCTACTCATTTGATCTTGCAAAAGGTCTTACCTTTTTCCCAAGGATTATTTGATAGCAAAAAGCTCAGAGTCTCTAAAATTCCTTGAACCAAATTAATTCAGCTTATACCGCTCCTCCGAAAGGCAAAATTGGTTCCACGTCACCTCCCAGGTTCACAGCTTAAAAGAAAACAAAGAATCAAAAAAGTTGAGGAACCAAAGAAAACAATATTAAAACATTGTTACATATTGTCAAAACCATCATTAATTTACAGTTCATCTTAAATATGCAGTTATTGGCCCAAAAAAACATCTTACATATGCAGTTTTCATTCCAATAATTGATACAAAATAGAAGATACTTGCAAGAAAAAATTAGGAATTAGAAGAAAAACTAGTTGGCAAGCCTATGGATAGATAGATGTCAGAGTTGGCAAGCCTTATCGAAGCTAAGTTCCTCACCAACTAAAAGCATGATCTCTCAGTTTTTAACTGGAAGTCAACTTCTATGAGCACATGCTATTAAAAAAAACAAAAATAAAGAAATGAATTTGAATTTTTTAATACTTCTGAGCCAAAAGTTCCAAAAATTTTAAGCAAGTTCTAACTTGAAAATTTAAAATTAAAAAAAATGTTCAATTTCATCAATTTTCTAACTCCATTAATCCTACAGTTTGGACTGCAGACAAGTTACGAAAGGTCATAGCCATTGCATGGAACTGTATGATGAACAACACTTGACAATACAAAATTTCAAAAATCAAATGAACACTTGAAATGGGCATTATAGAGGAATAGAATGGAGCTTTGAACTTCAATTTAAGCAACAAAATTGATTAGAAAAATAAAAAATAAAAAGCACCAATATTAAAACAGGCATAATAAAATAAGTCAAGAAGTTTAATTTAATACACAAATCTACATATATGTATATGCAAGACAGGGAAGATTCCCATTTTCATCAAGTATTGAGTCCAGTGTAGGATTTGAGGGGTTTGTTAGCCTCAGATTTACTAGTTCAAAAACTAAACGTCTTGAGTTAGATATTTATTTTTAACTTTCCTTGCTTTGGTTCTGTTTAGATTTTTAATGTAACTGAAAAAAAAAATCATATTCCTTTGAATTGGAAATCAAATAATATGGCTAAAAATCTATCATGCTTAAAATCTATCATTCAAGCATGTTCTGAAAAATATGATCATAGAAAATCTGCTTTTGGATAAACAACAATATAGAACCTCATACTCGGTTTCTTTTTAATAACTTTATCCTACCTTAATGATTACCATCAGAACAAAGGCCAAAGGCCAGTCAGTGCATATGCTCCTACACTTTCAATTTCAAGGTTTTTGCTTGTCTTGTGTTTTCTTCCAATCCTAGATCCCATAAACTACAATCAAAGGTTTTCTTCATCATAAATTTCACAGCAATTTCAGACGTTGAGGGCCTGCAACCAGATTCCATCAGAAAAGGGTATGCGGAAGGCTATTAATGGTTACTATAAATCTTTTAAAAAATCAAGTCCTTCCAAATAAAATTCTTATTGAATTTTATACTAAGGACCAGGGATATCTGGTGTATTCATCACCATCTCAATTTATTCGCCCAACTTGGCTTTGGATTTTCATCATGATGTGAAACTAATTGAAGAAGAAGCAACCTAAATTCATGGATATCTCTCTCTTTTCGATTGTTCGGCTATTTGTGCCCTGAAGCACAATATAACCAATGTGCCGTTGATCAATTTCATGCCTTTTGAAAGAAATCTCTTAGGGTATGTTCTCCGAAATTGAAGCCTCAAAAGCTAGCCGCTTCATCGTATTATTATTACCCCTACTTAACATTACAACTAGAATAGGCATAAGCTCTTCAGCTTACCATTAGAAACAAAGCAACCAAGGATCTGATGTATTGAGCAAAATATTGTTAACGCAAAGTAGAAGAGACAAGCAAGAAAGAAAACTAAGAGTTAACTAGAAGGTCATTATGGGCAGAAAACTAGTTATGTGGCTTTTCTACCTGCAACACCACATTCAGGCATTGATGCTTGAGAGAAAGCAGAGTAATCCCAAAGAGAACAAGTAACAACATTTTGATTGAATAAAGCATTAGTCTTCTTCCGGCAAAAGTAGCTCTCTTTCCCCATGTATGTCAAACCGTTCCTATGTCCACCTTCGAAAATGTAAAACCCAACTTCACAGATTGACGGAGAAACAGAGAATCAGCAAAGCAGAGGATTGACGGAAATCAATATTAAAACAAGAATTAAGACAAGAAATAGGACTAAGTTTCATACACAATCATACGCAAACCCTGAGACTTCAGCAAAGCAGAGGATTCACGGAAATCAATATTAAAACAAGAATTAAGACAAGAAATAGGACTAAGTTTCATACACAATCATACGCAAACCCTGAGACTCTCCCCTTTTCCTCATCGAATTTGAATTCTTCTTCGCCCAACCTGGGTTTGGCTTTTGTAATAATGTGGAACTCACCGAAGAAGAAGCAAACTGTATTTATAGGTGACTGTTTATGCACAGATACATAATATAGTCGTTGGCCAATTTCATAATTTAAAAAACTAGCCGTTTGAAAGAAGTCTCAGCACATAGTTCAGAAAATGAAGCCGTTACGGAAATCTTTGTGCTAATTAAATAATTAGCAAAAACTAGCCGTTATGGAGAGATGGGTCGTCTGAAGTTCTAGCGTGAGCTCTAGTGTGCCGAAAACAGAGCATGACTTCATCGATGTCTGTCAACAAAGCGACCTGCTCGGTATGCTCTGTTTCAGTTCCCATTAGCATCAATATTATATAGCGAATTCAACAGAGGACAATTAGCTAGATGTTGAATTGATATTGAAATTGTTTGTTTTGCAGATACCACAGTGGTCAGAGCCTTGAAAGGATGTAGGGGTCGTCTGCATCCATCAATCCCCGGTTCTAGCGTACGATCATCCAATCTCTCAATTTCAAGGAAGCAGGTTGGTTATTCGAAAAATTCCCTCTAGATTAGATTTTGTTCTGTTGCTTTATTTTCTACGTTTAGGTTTTAAATTTACAGTGCAATGGGATCAAATCCAGTTGATCATATTGTGTTTGGCTCACATAGTTAATGCTGTAGTAAAACTTCGGGTAACCACTGATGGCATAAAGTGACTTTAACCAGATCAGCCAGTGTCTCCCTTTCTCTGTAAACTGCAAATTGTATAGATGGACAATAATATTGATTATTTACTTGGTTTGTGGGATTTATTTTCACTTTTCGCCAATATTACAATCAACGCACGTTCATCTTTTCGCCCTTTAGTTCTGTAAAAGGGGGTTTTCTGCCATTTTTTCTGTCTATATGTGAGAGTTGGCGCATGCCTACATGGACTCTCCGAGTATTTGTGACTTAGATGATTGTTTGTGTGTATTCAGACTTCAGAATTTATACTTTGAGGAGCTTTTTTAGTATAATTGGAGTGATATTCCTTCTGCAAATTTTGTAAAGATAAATGGGGACTTCTTGATTTCCTGTCAGCATTTATAAAATGTTGATCCCAGTCTAATTGATTGAAATTTCAACATTAGAGATTTAGTAGGTATTCCTTTTTGAGTTTTTTTTTTTCAATAAAGACATTGATCTATAATGTGTTATCTATATTTGTGAAGTAGATATATGTAAATGAATTGTGTTATCTATATCTATGAAGTGGTCTCTCTGATAATCAGTGGTCGATAATATGAAATATAATTTGTAGTTTGGTTTGTAGTTATAGAGTGAAGCATTGAGGGATAAGTATTAGTCTTGTTGTGGATATTTTTAAATGAAGAGTGTTATCAGGATTTATGAATTGATGTCTCTATTAATCAATGGTAGACAAATATGAATTATAATCTGTAGTATCAGTTATTGCATTATAGTCAGAAAGAAAAAAGGGATAAGTAATAGGTTGTTTTTTATATTCTTGTTTTACCTTAGATAATCACTATAGCGCCAACGACATGTACTGTAGAAGTTTATGTAGATTAAGTTCAAGAAAATTTGAAGTTAGAGAATAGAGTAAGAGGGCTAGAAGCTAGTTTGGAGTGGCAAGTGAAACATGATTATACCATTGTAGATAATTGTGTTACTGGCTTATTTGTTTCATATAGCTTTGGATTAAATCTTTTTTTCTTTGTTTTTAGTTGTATTTGTTTGTTCAAAATCTTGTGCGATTTCAAGTATGATACTGGTAGATACACAGGAGACATTGAATACAAAATAACAAATTAACTTAGTGATGAGAATTTATGATTGCACTGTTTCTGAAGATCTGCTAGTTTGGAGTGGCAAGTGAAACATGATTATACCATTGTGGATAATTGTGTTACTGGCTTATTTGTTTCATATAGCTTTGGATTAAATCTTTTTTTCTTTGTTTTTAGTTGTATTTGTTTGTTCAAAATCTTGTGCGATTTCAAGTATGATACTGGTAGATACACAGGAGACATTGAATACAAAATAAAAAATTAACTTAGTGATGAGAATTTATGATTGCACTGTTTCTGAAGATCTGTTTGGATGCTTATAGCCTACAGCCTGTTTTAGAACCCGGGGCTCACTCCCGTGCTTTGTAACAGTCCCAAATTATGTCTATATAAGGGACTCCCCATTCTTCTTTGTGGCATTCCATCAAAACCCCATAGCAACCTTAGAGATAGAGAGATATGAGAGAAAGAGAGTTTCGAAGACAAATCCTCTTGTAAGCTTTCTTTAGCTATTCATAACAACTTTTTAAAATTTGCAAATGTGGAAACTCTAACTTCCTTTTTAAATGGCTTAAAATCAATTATGGTTTCAATGAATAAAGTTCTTCATCTTCATATTGAAGAAGATAGGAAAATGTGTATGAAATGATATTAAACTTCGATTAGGCATAAGGTGCTTGAACTTGAACAACTCAAAATACTCAAATAATTGTATCTAAATTTTAAACTTTGATAGGCTATATAAGTAAGGATGCTTGAACTTTGATTAGATTCAAATAAGTATGCTTGAACTTGGACATTGAAAAAATTCATGTTCTTGAAATTTAACAGGAAGGACACTTGAACTTCTATGACTCACGTTGGTGTGTTGAGCATTTACAAGACTTACCTAAGTGTGCTTCAACTTAAACTTCCACAGGACAAGAGCTGAAGCTTAATGGATTGTGGTAATAAGGCCACTTTGCCATTTTAGTTGCATATTGAAGTTATTTGCAAAAGATTCTATTTGCTGTTCAATGCTTGAACTTCTACGAATTTTAGGTAAGTGTTCTTAAAACTTAAACATAAAATTTGATAAGGTATATGTTTTTGAACTTTAACATTTCTTAGATATGTAATCTTGAATTTCAATAGAACCCAGGAAAGGAAACTTGAACTTTCATATGACCTAGGTATATGTGTTTAAGCAAGATTGAAGTAAGTCATCTGAACTTAAAGAAGATCTAAGTGATCTTGAACTTTAACAAAACCTAGGTACAACGAATTCTTGAACATCAAAAGATTTAGGTAGGTATGCTTAAACTTCTATATAGGAATGTGTTCTTAACTTGAACTTAAAATAGGACTTAGCTTATACAGGACTCAAGTAAGTCAGAGGATTATGGTAGCAAGGTTACTCTACCACTTACAATACTCTGTCATGTATTGTAATTATTCGCAAAAGATTTTGAATTTAGAGAAGACCTAAGTGATTTTGAATTTCAACAAGACCTAGGTACAAATTCTTGAACTTCAAAAACACTCAAGTAAGAACATGTGAACTTATAAAAGATTTAGGCAGGTGTGCTTAAGCTTTTACATAGGTACGTGTTCTTAACTGATTGAAATTTTCATAGGACTTAGCTTATACAAGACTTAAGTAAGTCAGTGGATTATAACAACAAGACTACTCTACCACTTACAATACCCTGTCATGTATTTGAGTCATTTGCAAAAGATTTTGAACTTAAAGAAGATCATGAACTTCAACAAGACCCAAATACAAATTCTTGAACTTCAAAAGGACTCAAGTAAGGACATGTGAACTTCTAAAAGATTTAGGTAGGTGTACTTAAGCTTCTACACAGGTATGTGTTCTTAATTTGAACTTAAATTTTCACAGGATTTAACTTATACAGGACTCAAGTAAGTGACTGGATTATGGCAGCAAGGGTACTCTACCACTTACAATACCTTGCCACGTAGTAAGTCAGTGGATTGTGACAGCAAAACTACTCTATCACTTACAATACCCTGTCATGTATTTGGGTCATTTGCAAAAGATTTTGAACTTAAAGAAGATCATGAACTTTAACAAAACCTAAGTACAAATTCTTGAACTTCAAAAGGACTCAAGTAAGGACATGTGAACTTCTAAAAGATTTAGGCAGGTGTGCTTAAGCTTCTACACAGATACAACTTTCACATGATTTAACTTATACAGGACTCAAGTAAGTGAGTGGATTATGGCAACAAAGGTACTTTACCACTTATAATACCTTGCCATGTATTTGGGTCATTTGCAAAAGATTTTGAACTTAGAGATTTTCAACAAGTCCCAGGTACAAATTCATGAATTTCAAAAGGACTCAAGTAAGGACATGTGAACTTTCATAAGATTTAGGCAGGTGTGCTTAAGCTTCTACATAGGTACGTGTTCTTAACATGAACTTAAACTTCCACAAGACTTAACTTATATAGGACTTAAGTAAGTCAGTGGATTATGGCAATAAGGCTATTCTACCATTTACAATACCTTGTTATTTGGGTCATTCACATAAGATTTTGAACTTAGAGAAGACCTAAGTGATCTTGAACTTCAAAAGAACTAAGTAAAGACATGTGAACTTCCAAAAGATTTAGGCAAGTGTGCTTAAGCTTTTACATAGGTACGTGTTCTTAACTAGAATTTAAACTTCCACAGGATTTAGCTTATACATGACTCAAGTAAGTCATTGGATAATAGCAGCAAGGCTACTCTACCACTTACAATACCCTGTCATGTATTTGGGGCATTCGCAAGAGATCTTAAACTTAAAGAAGATCTAAGTGATCCTGAACATCAAAAGGACTCAAGTAAGGACATGTAAGATTTAGGCAGATGTGCTTAAGCTTTTACACAGGTATATATTTTTAACTTGAACTTATGCAGGACTCAAGTAAAATAATAAATTATGACAACAATGCTACTCTACCACTTACAATATCCTGTCATGTATTTGGGTCATTCGTAAAAGATTTTGAATTTAAAGAAGACCTAAGTGATCTTGAACCTTAACAAGACCCAAGTACAAATTCTTGAAATTTAAAAGGACTCAAGTAAGAACATGTGAACTTCTAAAAGATTTAGGCAGGTGTGCTTAAATTTCTACACAGGTATGTACTCTTAACTTGGAACTAAATTTTCCTCAGGACTTAACTTATACAGGACTCAAGTAAGTCAGTCGATTATGGCAGCAAGGCTACTCTACGACTTACAATACCCTGTCATGTATTTGGGCCATTCACAAAAGATTTTAAACTTAGAGAAGACTTAAGTGATCTTGAAATTCCATAAGATTTAGGCAGGAGTGCTTAAACTCCTACATAAGTACGTGTTTTTAACATGAACTTAAACAAGACCTAGGTACAAATTCTTGAAATTCAAAAGGACTCAAGTAAGGACATGTGAACTTCCAAAAGATTTAGGCAGGTGTGCTTAAACTTCTACACAGGTGTGTACAACTTGGAACTAAATTTTCCTCAAGACTTAGCTTATACAGAACTCGAGTAAGTCATTGGATTATGGCAGCAAGGCTACTCTACGACTTATCATGTATTTAGGCCATTCGCAAAAGATTTTGAACTTAGAGAAGACCTAAGTGATCTTAAACTTTAACAAGACCCATGTACAAATTCTTGAAATTTAAAAGGACTCAAGTGAAGACATGTGAACTTCCATAAGATTTAGGTAGGAGTGCTTAAACTCCTACACAAGTATGTGTTTTTAACATGAATTTAAACAAGACCCAAGTACAAATTCTTAAAATTCAAAAGGACTCAAGTCCATATGTGAACTTCCATAAGATTTAGGCAGGTGTGCTTAAGCTTCTACATAGGTATGTGTTCTTAACATGAACTTAAACTTCCACAAGACTTAGCTTATATAAGACTCAAGTAAGTAAGTGGATTATGGTAGTAAGGCTACTCTATGACTTACAATACTCTGTCATGTATTTAGGCCATTCATAAAAGATTTTGAACTTAGAGAAGACCTAAGTGATCTTAAACTTCAACAAGACCCAAGTATTAAAATTCAAAAGGACTCAAGTGAGGACATGTGAACTTAAATAAGATTTAGGTAAGTGTGTTTAAACTTCTACACAGGTATGTGTTCTTAACATAAACTTAAACTTCCACAGGACTTAACTTATACAGGACTCAAGTAAGTCAGTGGATTGTGGCAACAAGGCTACTTTGCGACTTACAATACCCTATCATGTCTTTGGGTCATTTGCAAACGATTTTGAACTTAGAGAAGACCTAAGTGATCTTGAACTTCAACAAGACCGAGGTACAAATTCATGAATTTCAAAAGGACTCAGGTAACATGTGAACTTTCACAAGATTTAGACAAGTGTGCTTAAGCTTCTACACAGGTACATGTTCTTAACATGAACTTAAACTTCCATAGGACTTAAGTAACTCAGTGGATTATGGTAGCAAGGCCACTCTACCATTTACAATACCTTGTCATGGATTTGGGTTATTCATATAAGATTTTGAATTTAGAGAAGATTTAAGTGATCTTAAACATTAAAAGGACTCAAGTAAGGACATGTGAACTTCTAAAAGAGACAAGTGTGTTTTAAGCTTCTACACAAGTATATGTTCTTAATTAGAATTTAAACTTCCACAGGATTTAACTTATACGGGACTCAAGTAAGTCATTGGATAATAGCAGTAAGGCTACTCTACGACTTACAATACCTTATCATGTATTTTGGGTCATTCGCAAGAGATTTTAAACTTAGAGAAGATCTAAGTGATCTTGAACATCAAAAGGACTCAAGTAAGGACATGTGAACTTTTATAAGATTTAGGCAGATGTGCTTAAGCTTTTACATAGGTACGTACACAGGTATGTATTTTTAACTTGAACTTAAATTTCCACGAGACTTAACTTATGTAATGTTCGGTTTTCGTTAAACGACGAAAATAGATGCATTTTCAAAGCAAGTCCCCTGAAATGAATTAGTTAAGACCCTAAAAAATTTGAGTAATATTTTAGACTCCTAAAAATGAGAATTCTAACCTCAAACAGAAGGAAAAATAGAGCTAGAATGAAAAATAAATTTGAACAAAAACCTTACAAAACGTAATGACATTTTCATAATTTTGAGCAAATTTTGGAATTCACATAAGAGAGCTTTTTAAATGAAAGTTTTGAGTTTTTTGGGGTTCTTAGAGACCATGAAAATCATGGGAAGCCCCGAGACAAGTAAATCCCCTCCAGTAGATGTTTTTCAATATCAGTGCACCCAAACTTTGATGGGTTTATTAGAGGGAATTTTAGCTTCGATTTGAGTGATTCCAAAAGTATTTTATTTAATTGGGAACCTAAATTTTATCATAGAAAAGATGATTCTAAAAAAGGAGCTAAAATGAAGGAAAAACAAAAATGCAAAATATGAAGAGCAAAATTAAAATTTTTAAAAAAGTCACTTTCTTACTCCTATACATAGGTAGTGCCCCACTTTCTTTCCCATTTGGAATCAGAAAATTTTGCATAATTTCAAAAGAGGGAGCTAGGGTTTTGGGCTCACCAAGAGAAGAAGAGAAAGAGAAGAAATTCCAAACTAAAGGTATGTTTTCATACTTTTCTTCATCCACACCTCCTCTCCTCCCTTCTCCTTTGTTTTCTTTGATTGAAATATAGTTTATAAATCTGATTTAAGGGAGAAATTCAAGGGAAAGTTTGCATTTGAAGAGAGAAGCTTGGAGAAAGCAAGATTCAAGCCAAAATAAGTAAGGAAACTAAGTAAAATTTCATCCTATAATTGATGCTTTCACCCACCCTTCTTCTCCTCCATTTCTCTTAACCCTAGGAGCCATAGGAAGGTCTAATTTTCAAGCCTAACCAAGTATGAATCTTAGGTAATCGAGGGAGAAGAACAAGAATATGCAAAGAAAATAACAAAATAACCATTAAATTTCAAGATGCAAATTCTAAGGTTTTGTGTGCACCTTCCAAATTCTGATTTTGTGTAATGATTCCTAGGTTTAATTAAGAGTTTAAATGAATTTTTAAAACCCCTAAGATGCTCCCCACAAGCTTCCTTCTTCAAGAAAACAAAGAAATCTCCATGGAAGCTAGGGAAGCTCATAGCTAGGGAGAGTTTTAAATTTTTCTAAGGTTATTCTTGAGTCATATTTGATAAATGAAAATGGAAAAAACTTAGAACTCATAAAAAGTGATTTGGTATCTTAGGTTCCATATTATGACCTAAAGAAGCAACATGATATTCTTTTATTTTAATTGTATGATGACTCCAAGAGGTTTAAAAGGAGTTAAGAATCATATTTGAAAGGAAAGAATGAAGCCTAGAAATTATTTAAGAGTGTTGCTTCATTAGGTGCATTTATGGACCATAATAGAACTTATAGAGCAATCTAGTATCTAAACAAATTGTATGACCTCAGAGTTTGTTTTATGAATCTAATTGGCTTCCATAAATTGTATCTAGGCCAACAGAAGCCATTTCCACAAGTTTATGGGTGTGTGGCCAAAAGAAGAGGCTTGAATTTCAAGAAAAAAGTATGTAATTGTGTACAAGGTAGCTCTCTCCACTTTTTCTCATGTATAAATGTGTGTTTAGCTTATATTAGAATGTGTGTATGCGTATTTTCAAGCCATGAAAGTATGTTAGCATGATTTTATATGCCATAATTTCATGATGACATAAAATATTTTCAAACGAATGTATGATATTTGTTTAAGTTTGCTTGAGTGTGGAGAGGCCAAGAATTCTTAACCATGGTGAGGATGAGCCAAGAACCCTTAGAATTGATTGAGATAAAATAAAGAGTCTCCCAAAGTAAAGTAGGCTCCCAAGAGTATGGTTGAGTCCAAAGTTCTTAAAAAATAGGTGAGGCAAATCCAAAATTCATGTGAAAACGTGTGAGGCCAATCTAAACACTTAGTAAGCTCTTGAATGTCTTATATGACTTGTTCAAATGTCAAGCTTGCTTTTGAATGTTCATGACTTCCACTTTATTCATGCATGCATTTTCAAGGCTTGTTTTGCATATATTATTATGATTGAATGGGAGATGAGCTATTGGGATTCTTTAAATCTTATCCCTTCATCTCCAATGATATAATATGCTAGGTGGATTAAGTGGACATAGCAATGGGAGCCAACCACCTTGAAGAAAGAAGATTGACATCAATATGTCTAGCTTTTGCCTTTTTTGGACCATAATGATGTATAGTATTGTTGTAAATGGTCTATGACCCTTGAGACATATGTAATTATGATATTATGTGATATAGGAATGAAAGAATATATTATGTGAATGATGGAATGTAAATTGAGTATGTTATGGCATTATAGTTTTATGAATGGTTTTATGGACATATGCATAAGGGTGGATGAAAAGGCCAAAATGAGATGCATGAAATTTGGGACTATTTGGACAGTTCACATAAGTCCTAAATGTGCTTTTAGACTTGCCTAAAAGGTGCCAAGACTAAAGGAAAACAATTTAGTCACTTTGGTACTCCGTATGGAGCCAAAAATGATCATAATGAAACCCTATGTCACTTTTTGGTCAAATGAGTTCTTTTTATTCTGAGATTTGGCACGCAATTAGAGTTTGTTGAGAGATTTTTGGAAGCTAAAGACCATAATTTTCAGAAGTTTACAGAGTATTTGATGAATTTTCAAAGTTAGTAATTTTTCTGATTTTGGTCTGTTGTACTATTCATTTAGTCCGAAAATGAAACCGTGCCAACTAGATATTCACAGTGACCCATGCCAACTAGAAGCACCTCATTTGGAGGTCTAGAGAAAGATATGAATTTTTAAAGAATCTGTCCAGTATTAGGAATTTGTCCGACCCCAATTATTGTTCTATTGAATTCTGGGGTTTGGGCTACCTGAACTGGTCTGAAAATATTTTTTTCCTCTAGCTAACATTCATAGCTTTATAAATTGATATCATTTACATAGATTGAATTTTTTTGGAATTAATTGGATATTTTCAAAGTTTTCTGCAAAAAACTATGACAACATCAGAAGGCAGCTTGATCTCTAGACCTTTTTGGATATCACACGTCCTCTGTGATGGATGTTATGGTCTGAACATATTTTAATGTGAAGTAGACATCCGTAGCTTTCCAGAATGACCAAGAATGTATGTTTTTAATTTTTCTAGAATTAGTTATGATTTTTCAAAGTTTGGACAGAAAAGAGGCACAATTTGTCCGAAAAAAAACCTCAATGTTTTATGCTTCATTTCGATTCTCTTGAGTTGTGAGCCACATTGTATGATGCAAATAAGTTGTATTTATGTAATTAAATATGAGATTATATAGTATGAGCTCGCACGGTTCACATGACACTGAATGAAATTTTTATACACGACGCAGCGCAATTAAATGTATTATTTTAATAAGACTTTTCTACTTCCCTCTTGGAATTTAATAAGGTGAAGCACATTAGTATTGTAACACCATAATATCTTAATTCCAATTCAACTCCCTTTAGGCTTGATTCCATATGATTTCCCAGGAAAATGACCGAAACCGTGGTATTTTACTACTTTAAGTCGGGGTTTAACCGGTCATATTTTGCCCCATGGGTCCCGTGAACCCATCATTCACATTCTCTACTCAAACACCATGTATACAACTTGTACATAGCCTCAAACAACTCATAAACCACGGATATGAAGCCAAAAACCCAGAAAATGAAATTTTCTCAAATGAGCCTATAAGTCAGATTTTTGGCTCTAACTTTGGAAAATCATAACTAATTCTAGAAAAATGGAAATCAAGCAAATCATAGCTCTCTAGAAAGATTTGGATGTTAAATTTATACTAAAAATAACTCCCAACCAAATCTCAACGTTTAGACCATCTTTGACATCGAAAACGTGACAGATGTCCGGCTGTCCCTGATACTAGTGCAGTTTACTGTCATGAACTTTGAAAATCCGTAATTAATTCTACAAAACTCCAATATGGGCAAACTATACCAATTTGGAAAGCTACAGATGTTAGATAGAGGAAAAAAATAAGTTTAGATCAGTTCAAGAGCTCTTGGACCTCAAAAACTGATGGAATAGTAACGAAGGTCAGAAACTTCCCTGATGTTGATATAGAACTTCAGAAAGTTGTTTCTCTCTCTACATACCTCCAATTGAGGTGCTTCAAATTGGTATAGGTCACTGTGGATATCTAGTTTATGCTAATAAAATTTCATGACAATCGGACACCGTTTGGTCCATGGATGACACAGATTCATTTTTGGATTTGTTGCACAGTACCATGACCAACCCATCAAATTTTCCCAACTTCGACAATTCACCAAATATTCTCTAGACCTCCAAATATTACCCACTTTAGCTTCTCAAAAAGCTCTCAATGGAGTCTAGAGGCATGCCAAATTTCATATCAAGAAGAGCTCATCCGGTCATACTTTGACTGAACTCACACAATTGGCAGTTTTGACACCCAAATTGGTTCAAAATGGGTCCAAATGGCCTCCCACATGCTTTAGCCTCTTTTGGGCAAGTTTGAAAGTACAAACATAGCATATATGAATTACTCAAGTAATCCAAGTCATCATACATTTCAATTTCACTATGTTACGAAACAAAATACATCATTTCATATAAGCCACAAAAGGGCCACATTTTACATTCTCATTGTTCTGGCTCTTTCCACAATTCATACATCATCTATACATATGTTTACATGTGCTTACATATTTACAACTCAAAAATAATAGGTGCATATTCATTTTGGCACCTTTTTACAACAAAAGAACTAAAACCACTACACATCTCCCTAAGTGTGCTCAACTAGGCTCTATGAGGTGCACTTGGTTCTCCTTGAGCTCCACCTAAAATGTTAGGATGGGAGAGGGAAGGGGGGTGAAATTCAGGGAATCTTAATAGCTCATACTCATTCAAGATGCAATCAAGATATATAAACTAGTCAAAGCATGCAACCAAGTCACAATGACACAATATATGTGTTTCATGCCATGAATAACATATCAATGCCAAGATAGGCTTTAGGGACTTTTGGTCTAGCCTCACCCGAGCTTTGGGACTTTTGGATTGGCCTCACCCTTGGTTTAGGGACTTTTGGCTCCACCTCACCCGTCTCAAGAGACTTTCGGCACCACCTCACCTAAGTAATTTCCACAATTCATATCATAAGCATATTGGTACCAATGCATCAAGGTAACATTAATGGCATATCTCATCATACAAGCATATACACAACATACAATGACTATTACACATCCAAGAATGCAACAAGAAAGAGTAGAGAGCTACCTTATCGGCCAACACAAATCTTCCCTTCCAATTTCTCTTCTCCCGTCTTGATTTCACACTCACAACTAGATGAAGTTGCTTCCTTTGAGCCTAGGCACAACAAGAGCATCAAATTACTCTCTTATAACTCAAATAAACTCTCACAAAGCTAAAGAGGCTCTTCATCGAAGTAAACCCCAGCTACACATGTAAAAAGCTAAGGATTCTCTCTCTAGAACTCTACTCACTCTCCTTCCTCTCTCAAGCTCTCAAGGAAGAAAGCAAATAAGAAGAAGTGAAGCTATATGAGTTCTACCCTTATTCTAGAGTAATTTTCCCACTTCCCTCTTTTGAACTAAACCCAAATCAACTTCTAAAACCATAGAAAGAGAGGGTAAAAGGAGGAGAACAACATGCTAAGGAGAAAAGTTATAGAAATCTAAAGATTACTCACCTCTTTGCTTGGTCTCCTTGCTTCTCTAGGTCTCTCTCTCTCTCCACAGCTGTTTTCTCTCTCCTTGGTCGAAGATTAGGTCGGTTCTAAGAAAAAGGAAAGTTTGAAAGCTTTTAAAAAGTCAAAATCTCTCTTTTTACGGCTTTCCAGATTAACCTTCGCTATAGCGAGCTATAACCCTCGCTACGGCGAGCTCGTGTCAGTCCCAGACCTTCGCCTTCGCTATAGTGTACGCTACGGCGAGCAACTCCCTGATTTTTGTATGGGATGCCCGCACTTGCTATAGCTAGAAGCATTTTCGCTATAGCGAGAAGGCACTCTCGCTATAGCTAGCCCATTTCTCGCTATAGCGAACAGGTACATTCGCTATTGCTAGGCTGTAGCTAGCAGATTTAAAAAATTTTCAGCCTTCAAAAACTTTCAACTTTTCTTTTCTTTCCCTTTTCTTTTCTTTTCTTTTTCTGGTTGTTACAAGTATCATGAAATGAACTAGAATTTATGGTGTTACAACTTATGTAGGACTCAAGTAAAATAGTAAATTATGACAACAAGGCTACTCTACTACTTACAATATCCTATCATGTATTTGGGTCATTCGCAAAAGATTTTGAATTTAAAGAAGACCTAAGTGATCTTGAACCTCAATAAGACCCAAGTACAAATTCTTGAAATTCAAAAGGACTCAAGTAAGGACATGTGAACTTTTAAAAGATTTAGGCAGGTGTGCTTAAGCTTCTAAACAAGTACGTACTCTTAACTTGGAAATAAATTTTCCTCAGGACTTAACTTATATAGGACTCAAGTAAGTCAGTGGATTATGGCAGCAAGGCTACTTTGCGACTTACAATACCCTATCATGTATTTGGGTCATTCGCAAAAGATTTTGAATTTAAAGAAGACCTAAGTGATCTTGAACTTCAACAAGACCCAGGTACAAATTCTTGAAATTCAAAAGGACTCAAGTGAGGACATGTGAACTTCTATAAGATTTAGGCAAGAGTGCTTAAACTCCTACACAGGTACGTGTTCTTAACATGAACTTAAACTTCCATAGGACTTAGCTTATACAGGACTCAAGTAATTTAGTGGATTATGGCTGCAAGACTACTCTACATTTATAATACCCTAACATTTGTTTGGGTCATTCACAAAAGGTTTTGAACTTAAAGAAGACTTAAGTCATCTTGAACTTTAACAAGACCCAGGTACAAAATCTTGAACTTTAAAAGGACTCAAGTAAGGTCCTATGAAGTTTCATAAGATTTAGGTAGCTGTGCTTAAACTTTTATATAGGTACGTGTTCTTAACATGAACTTAATCTTCTATAGGACTTAACTTATACAAGACTCAAATAAGTTAGTGGGTTATTGCAGTAGTAAGACTACTCTACCACTTACAATATCCTATCATGTATTTGGGTCATTCGTATAAGATTTTGAATTTAGAAAAGACCTAAGTGATTTTGAACTTCAAAAGGACTTACGTAAGGACATGTGAACTTCCATAAGATTTAAGCAGGTGTGCTTAAGCTTCTATACAGGTACATGTTCTTAACTTGAATTTAAACTTCTACAGGACTTAAGTAAGTCAGTGGATTATGGTAGCATGACTACTCTACCACTTACAATACCCTGTCATGTATTTGGGTCATTTGCAAAGGATTTTGAACTTAGAGAAAACCTAAGTGATCTTGAACATTAAAAGGACTCAAGTAAGGACATGTGAACTTCCATAAGATTTAGACAGGTGTGCTTAAGCTTCTACACAGGTATGTGTTCTTAACTTGAACTTAAACTTTCACAGGACTTAACTTATACAAGACTCAAGTAAGTCAATGGATTATGGCAGTAAGGCTATTCTATCACATACAATAACCTGTTATGTATATGGGTCATTCACAAAAGATTTTGAACTTAGAGAAGACCTAAGTAATCTTGAACTTCAACAAGAGCCAGGTACAAGTTCTTGAAATTCAAAAGGACTCAAGTAAAAACATGTGAACTTTCATAAGATTTAGGCAGGTGTGCTTAAGCTTTTATAGAGGTACCTATTCTTAACTTGAACTTAAGCTTTCACAGGACTCAAGTAAGTAAGTGGATTATAATAACAAAACTACTCTACCACTTACAATACCCTGTCATGTATTTGGGTCATTCGCAAAAGATTTTAAACTTAGAGAAGACCTAAGTGATCTTAAACTTCAACAAGACCCATGTACAAATTTTGGAACTTTAAAAGGACTCAAGTAAGGACCTGTGAACTTCCATAAGATTCAGGTAGGTGTGCTTAAGCTTCTACATAGGTACATGTTCTTATCTTGAACTTAAACTTTCACAGGACTTAAGTAAGTTAATGGATTATAGCAGCAAGGATATTTTGCTACTTACAATACCTTTTCATATATTTGGGTCATTTGTAAAAGATTTTAAACTTATAGAAGACCTAAGTGATCTTGAACTTCAACAAGAACCAAGTACAAATTCTTGAATTTTAAAAGTACTCAAGTAAGGACATGTGAACTTCCACAAGATTTAGGCAGGTGTGCTTAAGCTTCTTCACAGGTACGTGTTCTTTACTTGAACTTAAATTTCCACAGGACTTTACTTATATAGGACTCAAGTAAGTCAATGGATTATGGTAACAAGGTTACTCTACCACTTACAATACCCTGTGTATTTGGGTCATTCGCAATAGATTTTGAACTTAGAAAAGACCTAAGTGATCTTAAACTTCAACAAGACCCAAGTGCAAATTCTTGAACTTTAAAAGGAATAAAGTAAGAACCTGTGAACTTCCATAAGATTCAGGTAGGTGTGCTTAAGCTTCTACATAGGTACATGTTCTAATCTTGAATTTAAACTTTCACAGGACTTAGCTTATACAGGATTTAAGTAAGTTAGTGAATTATGACAGCAAGGTTATTCTATCACTTACAATACCCTGTCATATATTTGGGTCATTCGCAAAAGATTTTAAACTTATAGAAGACTTAAGTGATCTTAAACTTCAACAAGAACTAGGTACAAATTCCTGAATTTCAAAAGTACTCAAGTAAGGACATGTGAACTTCCATAAGATTTAGATAGGTGTACTTAAGCTTCTACACAAGTACGTGTTCTTTACTTGAACTTAATCTTCCATAAGACTTTACTTATATAGGACTCAAGTAAGTCAATGGATTATGGTAACAAGACTACTCTACCACTTACAATACCCTATCATGTATTTGGGTCATTCGCAATAGATTTTGAACTTAGGGAAGACCTAAGTGGTTTTGAACTTCAAAAGGATTCAATTAAGGACATGTGAACTTCCATAAGATTTAGGCTTTTACACATGTACGTGTTCTTAACTTGAACTTAAACTTTCATAGGATTTAGCTTATATAGGACTCAAGTAATTTAGTGGATTATGGCAGCAAGGCTACTCTACCACTTACAAAACCCTATGATATATTTGGGTCATTTGCAAAAGATTTTGCTTGCCACTTGATAAGAAAGATTCTAGGATTTTTTCTAAACTACGAAAAGAGTTAGGGAAGGTGATTGAACTTATTCATGTTTTTGGTATGTATGTTTAAACTTGAACTTTTACAAGACTTGGCTAATTACTCAAATTTTAATTGGACTCAAGTATGTCACCTAAAGTCTGGCAAGACTTATGTGTTCTTGAACTTCGATAGTTCCTAAGTATATGTTTTTGAAATTCGACAAGACTAAGGCATAGACACTTGAATTCTACAAGACTCATATTGTACTTCAATGTGACCAGGGTATGTATTATTGAACTTTCACAGGAATTAGATAATAAGACATGAAGTTCTATAAGACTTAGGTAGGTGTGCCTAATCTTTTACAGGTATCGCACCTAAAAATGTGATCGCGTGGCTCCAAATAGAAATTAAAATTAAAGTAAGAGGAGTCGCCACCAAAATTTTAATTTTTGAAAAGGCAAAAATTTGAAAAAACATTTTTATAAGAAAAATGGTTTGCAAATCAAATTTGGATTCGAGAGTAGATTGTAAGTAGAGAAGGTGTTAGATACCCCACTACACCCGTTACTAAAAAACGATTACCCTAAGTCAGTCGTGCAAAATTACTTTGGCCCTTAGTCTATTTTAATTCTCCCTAACAAATCTCATGCAAAATAAGAAATAAAAAATAAAGAAAATAAAATTGAAAGTAAGTAAGAAAGAAAGAAATTAAAGAAAAAAATAAAAATAATAATAAAAGGAAAAAAATTAAAGAAATGAAAATTGAAAAGAAAACTTACTTACAAGGACGGACTTGATCTATGACGAGAGCCTAGAGCCTATATACCTTTCAGAGGGATCAAAGTCCACGTAGTTCGAATAAAAACTTTATTTGTTGGTTGGTGTTTTTTTTTTCTTTTGTTTATGTTTTTTTTTTTTGTTTTTGTTTTGTTTTTCTTTTTTAATGGAGGAAAGAGAAATAAAATAAAAATTACTTTCACCTTTAGCAAATAAAATGAATTTAGAATTGGTTAATGTGTTTTAATTTGCTAAGATTAAAGTTAATTTTATTTCTTTACTCTTCTCATTTTTTTACGATTTTTCTTTTACCTTTTTTAATTTTTTTAATTTATTTTTATCTTTGATTAAATAAGGTGCAAAATTTTATTTTTAAAAGTAAAGGTAAGATACCTAAGTTAAAATGAAAAAAATAAAATGACATTTTTTTTGGTTTAAGTCTTTCAATTTTTTTTGTTTGTTTTTGTTTTTGTTTTTTGTTTTTTGTTTTGTTTTTTTTTCTGTTTTCTTTTTTTGTGAAAAGAGAAAAAATAAAAATTACTTTTACTTTTAACAAATAAAACGAATTTAGAATTAGTTAATGTGTTTTAATTTGCTAAAAATAAAATTAATTTTACTTCTTTTACTCTTCCCCCATTTTAAATTTCTTATTTTTTTGACATTTCATTTTTTTTTAATTTTAGTTTTTGTTTCTTTTGTTTTTTTTTCTTGGTTGTTTTTTTTAATTATTTTATTTTATTAAAAAAAAAGAGTTTGAGAAAAGTTTAAAAGATTGAAAAAGAGATTAATTTCTTGTTCACTTTTAAGTTCTCTTTTGTTATTGTTGTTGTTCTCTTTTTCTTTTGAGTTTTGTTGTTTGTTTGTTTTTTTGTTTTTTTAGTCCTTGTTTTTTTTGGGTGAATAGTGAGGAGGAAAATTGAAATCACTTTAGGCTTTTGAAAACAAAAATGGTTTCAAAATTATTTTGCATGTTTAATTTGCAAAATTGATTATACTTCTTTATCCTCTCTTCTTCTTCTTCTTCTTCTTCTTCTTCTTCTTCTTCTCTCTCTCTCTCTCTTTATCTTCTTTTTGTATTTTCCTTGTCCTTTTGTTGAAAAACTTTTTCCTTTTATTTTTTTTAGAATTAATTCGATGCAGGCCATTGAAACCTAAAATGTATCAAAATGTAAATTTAATACCTAATGGATGCCAAGGAGGCTTATTACCCCACATGATCCTTAGGTCGGTTCCTATACGTCTGAGGGGACAAAAGATCCCACAAGACCATCATTCTTGAAAGGAAACAAAATGAAATAAAATGAAAATAAAACCGAAATATTTACTAGCACAGGATGATTTGTGATAGTGTGTGTCTTGTGTTCAATCAAATATTAGTCTATTCCAAATATACATCACAATATCTCATACATAAATTAGTTGAAAGTAAAGAACCATTGAAGCCATCCTTTTTGCCTTCTCTTTAATCATCTGCCCAAGAATTTCTCCAACAATCTGCTTGATCAGTGACACTTTTTCTTGTTCTCCTTATTCAACTATCCCAATCCCATATGTTCTCTCCAGCAATTTTCATGGTCATTAATCTAGATGCAACAAAGGAAGAGCATGAGGGGGGAGAATTAGCAATCACTATAGCACTTTATTTAAAAAAAAAACTTAAACAAAAGAGATATTATTCAGACAAGAAAATAACATTCCAACATGCCGCAAGGTTCACAATAGAATAGATTCTGCAAGCCTGCGCTAAAACCAAATTCCCAATACTATTTGAAAGCCATACTAGAGTTTGTAATCAAATAGATTTTATATGGACATTTTCACATAAGCAAATTCCAAATAGAGTATTCATTGTATTGTGAACAAAATTTAGTGCTCAATCCCAATCTTAAATACAAAGCAAAATTGGACAGCACAATCTCTTCATATAACACACTGATGAAATACAAAAACTGAGTTCTCAACATTCCATCTTATGCCGCATTAATAACATTCTAGATGGGATTCCAACACAGAATTGAGATTCAGCAATTTAACATCAAGAACAAATTGCATTAATAACATTCTAGATGAGATTCAAACACAAAATTGAGATTCAGCAATATAACATCAAGGACAAACTGCCTAAATCCTAGCAAGAGGTTAATAAGAAATTACAGCATCAGACCTCTTCCATAATCTCATCTGAACATAACAAAATGGATAAACTCGATTTAACATAGGTCAACTCATGCTGTGTTCGAGAAAAACAGATAGATTAATACATCACCAGAGTAAAGTATGCAATGACTCATCTAAAATTTCTTATACCAAATTAATATCTGACTGAGAAGTTTAGCCAAATTCGACTCAGATTCTAAGCAAAAAATGTCATTCAAAACTGCAAATATAACTTGCTTAGGGTGTTTCTAAGTTTCCTTTTACCTGACAAGAGCAAAGAAGTAAATTTCGCATTCAAACATAAACAAATAGGGGAATTAACCAACAAGTAGGTAACAAAGAACGAAACTCATAAATCTCTTTAGACGCAAAACAAATAGAAACACTAAGGATTGTGATTTTGAATCCTACAACATCATATCATTTACCAAATAATTTTAACTACCCATGGACATCTGAACCGAATTTCAGAGGCGAAGTAAATGGGAAGCAAGGAAAAATACCTCTATGAATTTGTTGCTTCAGTGAAATGGCTGATAATTTGAGAAAAGTTGTTACGCACTGCTCGAGTAGAGGAGAATGACTTTTGGAATTCCTGGAAGATGCTCATTCGATCTTCGTCTCTTGCACCCATGGTCTCTCTTTCGAATCCCTCTTCTCAAATCGCTAGTTTCTGCAATCGGTTTAATCCCTTCTCCTATTCGAAAAAACCCCTTTTCTTCCCTTCTAAATTCTCATTCCACTCTTCTACTCAAAATTAACCCAGAAGCCCCATGCCTCTCTTTGTTATTCTCTCCCTCAATCTCAGTTTTTTTTTTCAATCTCAGACCCCTTTCCTGTTTTCTCCTTCAATTTCTCTCTTTCCGAATTTCCTCATCTCCCAATCTCTATTTTTCGCATAGCTCCCTCTCACTTTCAGTTTTTTCTCTTCCTTCCCGTAACCCTCAGCTCCTTGTTCGCTCCTCCTTAAGTCTCCTATGCTTCCCTCCTTTTATTCCTTTGATCCTCCCTTTCCTCACTGAACCTTTCTCCATTTGTCTTCTTTCTTCTCCTATTTCCCTCCTCGATCTCCCCTTTTGTCCTTCCCTTCCACTTTCGCGTTAGAGTTTCTCTGCCTCTGATGGTGAAAAGGACGTGAAAGAAGTCAACACCTCAAGCACATTATTGACTCTCTTCCTTCATTGGATGCCCTGACCTGCTGCCTTCTCTCTTTGTGCTCCAGCCTACGCTTCCGTCCTGCTCTTTGCTAGTGGCAGTGAACAAAATGATGAAAGGGGGCTCAGTCGAAATGCAGGGTTCTTGTGTTTTGATGCCTTTTCATTCATCATTTTTTGTTTTATTATTATTTTTTCCTTTGTTTATATATTTTTTATTTTTTATTTGATGTTCAATTTTTGATTTTTGATTTTTTTATTGAATCATTTGGGCTTTAGGAATTTTAAGAAAGCTAACATTATTTTTTAGTAACTTTTCTTTATTTTTTATTTTTTTTTCATAAATTTTTGTTAATTTGATTTCGTTATTATTATTATTATTTAAGTTTTTCTGGACAAAATACGGTGTTCACAACAGGACTTAGGTAAGTGTGTTTGAACTTATACACGACCCAAGTATGTATTCTTGAGTTTCAATAGGACTTAGGTAAAAACACCTAAACTTTTATAAAACTCGGGGATAGACACTTGAACTTTTATAAGACTTAAGCATATGTGCTTATACTTTTACAAGAGTTAGGTGAGTACTTTAACTTGAACTTAAACATTGGCAAGACCTATGTATGTATAGGACTTATGTACATGTCCTATGGAAGTTTAAGTGTCAATCTATAAGTCTTCTACTTATAGATTGATACTTGAACTTCTATAAGACTTAAGCTGATGTGCTTATACTTTTATAAGAGTTAGGTAAGTACTTTAACTTGAACTTAAACATTGGCAGGACCTATATACGTGTTCTTGAATTTTGGCAATACTTAGGTATGAACATCTAAACTTCTAGAAGACTTATAGATTGACACTTAAACTTCCACCAGACTTGGGTAGGTGAGCCAAAGCTTTAACAAGACTTAGGTAAGTGTGTTTAAACTTTTATAGGACCTGCACATGTTCTTGGCCCTTGATAGGGCTCAAGTAAAGACACCTAAACCTTCATAAGACTTAAAGACAAACATCTAAACTTCTATAGGACCTAGGGATAGATACTTGAATTTCTACGAGACTTAGGTATGGACACTTAAACTTCTATAAGATTCAAGTAGGTGCCAAAGTTTCAATAAGACTTAGTTAAGTGTGCTTAAATTCAAGGATGGACACTTAAACTTCCATAAGATTTAGGTAGGTAGACACCTAAACTTCCATAAGACTCAGAGATGGATTATGGACACTTGAACTTTTACAAGACTCAGGTAAATGTGCCTAAGCTTATAAAAGAATTAGATAAGTGTGCTTTAACCTAAAACTCTATAAGATTCAAGGGTGGTACTTAAAATTTTACAAGACTTAAGTGGATACTTAAACTTCTATAGGACTTAGGGTTGGACATTTGAACTTTTACAAGACTTAGGTATAGACGCTTAAACTTCACAGGACTTAGATAAGTGTGCTTAAACTTTTATAGGACCTATACATATTCTTAACCTTTGATAAGACTTAAGTAAAGACACCTAAACATTTATAAGACTTAAAGATAAACACTTAAACTTCCATAAGATTTAGGTAGGTGGACACTTAAACTTCCATAGGACTTAAAGATGGACACTTGAACTTTTACAAGACTCAAGTATATGTGCCTAAGCTTATAAAAGAATTAGGTAAGTGTGCTTCAACTTCAATCTCCATAAGATTCAAGGATGGATATTTAAACTTTTACAAGACTCAGGTGGACACTTAAACTTCTATAGGATTCAGGGTTGGACACTTGAACTTCTATAGACTTAGGTAGATCAGCCTAAGCTTCCAAAAGAATTAAGTAAGTATACTCCAACTTGAACTTAAACTTTAGTCCTAAGTATGTCTTCTTAAACTTTGATAGGTCCAAGGTATGTATTCTTGAACTTAGATAGGACTTAGGTAAGGATACCTAAACTTCCATAGGATTCCAATGCACTATAGCTTAAATGTCTTACACTTCTTATATTCAGAAACGGGGACAACAAGATAAACCACCTTGCATTCAATCTTCTATAATGATCATTTAATAGTTATTTGCTAGCTTTCAAGTTTCATTTCATTGGACCTAAAAGTTATCATTAAAAAAGGAATCACTTAGGGCTCTGACCTAAATGGCTTTTGAGAAAACTTTGCTTCTTTGACTTTATTCTCTCTTGAGTTGAAATACTCTAACTATGTGAAATTTGATGCTTTTGCTCTCTTCAAAATTTATGTGTTAATATTCATAGTTCTTATAATAAAAAAAAACAATTATACATACATATAATATTTATTATATTTTTTTAAGAAAAAATTACTAAGACTTTATGCTTTTTAAACATATTTAAGTATTAAAAATAATAGGCAAATATAACTTAGGTAGTCATGATTTTATAGGAATTTTAAGACTAAAACCATACAAAATGGGCCCTCACACACCTTAATGAGGCCTATGGTATTTTTTTTATTATTATGTGTAGCTTCAAACAAAAATGGCTCAAAAAATTACCTAAAAAGAAAAAGCCCAAAAAACAGACAACCTAACCTAAATTCTCTTAACTAAAATAGTGTATTTCACTGAAAAGCTTATAAACAACACATCATTTAGTACCTGGCCAAAACATATCCTTCTCACGTCTGAAATGGTGTGTCATTTAGCTCTTTTTCAACCTTATGGCTAGTCAGCTTAACCCAACTTGGACCTATTCCGCACCTAGTTGTTGACCTCAATTGTTTAGGCTCTCTAAGGCTCCATTTAAATGGTTCAAAAGCCTAAACTTTTTAGTTTTTCATATAAGGAATTGATCTATGAAGTCAAAATGAGCAAAAGACATGCCCAAAATTCCAAAACATCAAAGATCGAAATAACTAACATTTTACAAAGCTAAGTAAGTTTCAAAGAGTTAGAGTAAAGTAACTTGTGTGGTTGTTTGATCATTGCCAAGGAAATGCATAGTTAGATTGAATAATTCACCTCTTGTCTATCCAAAGTAGGTTTTGATGGTTAAAGCGAAGTAAAATTTCACTTCGCTATTTAGTGAAAAAAAAAAAGAAAGAATTTAAGGTAGCTTGAATTATAAGTATGCATAGCACCTTGATTGACATTTATTGTATAAGTTACATGAGTAAAACTAATACTCTATCACAAGATTGCATTTTATGTGTACACTTATAATTCTTCTTTTCATTTTGATATTAGATTAGGAACGACAAGGTCATTATGTGATAATTATAGAAAGTAAGTGGCCATTGATGTGTCATTAGTGTAAGAAAGTTTAAATAATTTTCAATGCTTTTTCTACACTTAAGGATGAGCAAAGGTTCAAGTTTGGGGGAATTCGATATATTAGATTTTTAAACATTAATTTAGCTTTAAATCCTAATTTTTTTTTATCAATATTATATGGTATCTTACGTTATACTTTTGTATTTTGATCAAGAATTGTTGAATGATGTGAAAGTAGGAATTAGTACAAAAAGTAAAGCATTCTAGCAAATCAAATGAGCACCCTATGAAAATTCTAGGTCGTGAAATGGCAAGTTTAAAGATTAAGTGATCAAATTTAGAATCACACAACTTACTTATGCCATTTTACATGATTGTGTAATTAAGGAAAAGTAAAAGAAGCTTCAACTAGGGCATCACACAGCCTAGTTATGTGACTAGATAAAAATACACAACTTAGCCATATGCTAATAAGTAAAGTTTTAATAGATTTGGTCAAGCACAAATTCTCTTTTGTTTTAACTTGTTATGGGTATCTTGGGGTAAAAATAGGAAGTTCTAGCATAAGGAATACAAAAAGGAACAAATAGGGCATCAAAAAGACACACAACAACTTTGGAAAGCAATTTTGGATCTATCGACACCATTAAAGACTTGAAAAGCTATCCTCTGAAGTCGCAATGATATTTTTGTTTTGTTTTTTGTTTTTCCTTTACTCTTTTTCATCATGATTTCTTTTAACACAGTTATTAAGATTTTTTTATTTATTTTGACAATGTGTAACTAAACCCTTATCGAGGTTTAGATGGATTTGATTAACTATTATGATTAATTAGGGATGATGTCATACTATTATAAAATGTATGTATATCTTGTATTACATACATTCTTTAATGGCAAAGTATAATAACTAATTCTTTAGCAGCAAAAGTTATAGTCACTGAAAGTGTCACTTTGTCATAAAATGTTCTTATATAGATTCCTATCATTCCAACTCATAAATCCATACATAACCAATTTATTATGCTCAAGTATCATATATAGAAGCATTAAATCCATAAAATTAGTCATATGCATATTTTGAACCATATAACGCCTGATAGGAACTAAATTTAAAAAATTCATAACTTGGATTATGCAATTTCAATTAACACAAATTAGGTATTCTTAGAAAACTTGTGATGGAAGTTATTTATTGTAAAAAGTCAAAGTAAGTCCATTTGATCCCTCAAAAACCATAAAATATGAAACAAACTAGTATGAATAGTACTACAAAATTTTTGTATAATTTAGCCACATTAGAAGATTCATAAAATATCTCACAAAAGCTTTAAAAAATGCAAATTTTAACTTGTTAGAAAGCTCTATGTGTCCTTTAATTACCTGACAAATTCTAGTCCTAAATAAGGTCATTTAGGCTATCAAAGACAAATGGACATTTTATATCTGAAATGGACCAAATTTTAATTCCCAATGGTACTAAATACATTTTAAAATGCCATTCCTTATTTTAGGCAAATTTCAATCCATAATTACAACATATAAGACTGATCCATTGCCATGCAACTAAAAATCATCATCTTACAAGTAAGGATACACATGTACATATAAGAACCTAAAGTTCCAAATTACATTATATCAAGTATTATGAGTTTTAGATGGTCTCTATATCATAGTCTTTTGCTCTCAAACATGTTTATAGTTTCATACATCAAAATAGAAGAGTACATATGTATATATCCAAGAATATGTCTTAGATCAAATTCCATTGTCGAAATTGCTCTCCCTAGGCTTTTTACTCGTTATTTTTTCTTCTTTGAGAGTCACTTAGCTATGGTTAGTAGAGATAGGAGAAAAGTTAGATTTAAAGAATCTTAATAGCTAATCTAACATTCAAGCATACATATCTAGCTAGTTCAAGACCAAAGATGCAATTATGAATGTTATACAACCATAGATAAACCATATTTATGCTTTAGCGATCCACGGCTCTATCAAGAACAATTTGATGCTTCAAGGACTTTTAGTTTTAGCCTTACCTAACCTAGGGACTTTTAGTTTAGTTTAACTTACTTTTAAAGACTTTTGATTGAGCCTCACCCATAATTAGGAATGTTAGTCTAGCCTTATCTATTTCCAAGGGACTTTTGGCTTTATCTCACCTATTACTAAGAGTCTTTTTGCATAACATCACCTATCAAGAGCTAATTCAATCTCAAATGTAATAAATGTTATACAATTACATATGATCATCAAGCAATCAATAATATACGCAATTGGCTAACAATTCATATAAACAACCCAAGATATTCAAGCAAATTAAGCATATATATAAAAAAAAATGGAGAAAAAACATTTTGACATAAGAATTACAATTGGTTCCCTTTGGTGTCTCTTCATCCTTCCACGGCCCTACACCCATACTTGGATGTAAAATTCACTTGTTTGGATTGGACATACTAAATAGAGCATAAAACCATTAATGAAATCATATCTATACTCATGTTAGTCTTATAGATGCAATTTAAGACTTTAGGTGCAACTAATGACTTCTTTGATTGCCCTAAGAAGCAAATCTTATAATTCAACTTCTTAGCTTCAAAATCTCACTTGATGAGTCATATGACTCTATTAGAACTTATTAGAGCCATCATATGCATGATTACACAAGCCTAATGCCAAGTTGCTTCTTTATGCCTAATTGAGCCCTTAAATTTTACCTTTTTACAATAAGACCCCTAAATTCATTTCAATGGTTCAATTAATGTCCATAATTCATATAGAGACGACTTATAACCTTAGAAGCAATAAAAGAATTCCTTAGGTACTCAAATTATAGCTTGGCTAAGACTTATACCATAATGGAGGGCTTTGGGAGTTTTATGATTTCTCTTGGGGTTGAGGTTCCTTAGTTTCTTTCTAGTTTGAATATGGTTTTACATGGCTTGAAATGTCTTCTTAGGTGGCCAACTTTGCATTTTAAAGCTTCTTAATTGATTTTCTTTGCATAATTTATTTTTTCATGCCTCAAAATCCCTATTCCCATCAACTTTTGGTAAAAATCAAATTCTCTCTAGCTTACCCTCCTTTAGGTCAAACTAAAGAGGACCAAGAACACAAAAGAGAGTAAGCTTTTCACGCAGTATCATATCTTATTTTAATCCTTGTCAAATGGAGAATTTTATGCCACAAATGGTTGCTTCAAATTCCCTTCTTCCTCTAAGAGTTTAGCCACCAAAAAACTTCTTTCAAGAAACCAAAACCATTAATGGAAAGAGTTTAAAAAAGGAAAGAAAGTTTCTAAAGAAGGAAAAGGTATATGTTTTCTTACCTTTCTTGGTCTTTCTTTCCCTTTCTTCCCCCTTCTCTTTGTGCAACTTTGGGCGCTAGTTTAGAGGTGTTCTAGGTCGGTTATAAAGGTGCTAGTAGTGGCATGATGTAACAACCCAGAAAAAGAAAATAGAAAAGAAATGAGAAAAGAAAAAGAAAAGAGAAAGCTGAAAAATTTTCGAAGAGTTGAAAATTTTCTAAGTCTTCTCGCCATAGCGAGAATGCCTCCTTGCAATCGCGAAGATGTTCCTAGCGATAGCGAGTGTGGCATTCCATATAAAAACCAGTGGGTTGCTCGCTGTAGCGACGCCATAGCGAAGGCAGAGGTCTAGAACAGACACGATCTCGCCATAGCGATGCCATAGCGAAGGTCGGGAATAGACACGATCTCGCCGTAGCGACGCCATAGCGAAGGTAGAGGTCTGGAGTAGACACGAGCTCGTCGTAGCGAGGGCACTAACTCGCTATAGCGAGAGCGGTCCAGAAAAGCGAGAAAAAGAGAATTTGACTTTTTAAAAGCTTCCAAATCTCTTCTTTCTTCTTCTAACCGACTCAAACTCGTCTTAGGAGAGAGCAAAGGGCGGAGGAGAGAGAGAGAAGCTGAAGAGCAGAGGAAAACACAAGAAAGGTATGAATTTTCATGGCTTCCTCTTAGTAAGTTGCCCTTCTCCCCTTTTCCCCTCCTTTCCTACGGTTCAGATGATAGAAATGGTTAGGTTTGAGTCTGGTTCAGAGGAGAGAGAGTGGGAAACCCTTCTTGAGAGAGATTAGAAGTAGATAGTCTTCTCTTTCTTGCTTTTCCCCTTTCTTAAGAGTTGAGAAAGAGAGGGATAGCTCATGGACCCTAGAGTGAGGAAGAAACCTAGAGTGAGAAGCTCAGTAGAGCTGCTTAGAAGTGCTCCCTAGCTTAATAATTGAGTAGTAAAGTATTAAGTCTATGCTTTTGTGTGGTTAGGTTCAAGAGGAACTCCCCCATCTAGAAGTTGATTGTGAAAACCAACAAGGGAGGAGTCAAGTGTCAGAGCAAGTGGTAGATAGCCAATAAAAGTAGTTCTCTCCACTTTCTCTCATGCATAATTGTGTGTTTACATTGTCTTGCTTGTGTGTATGAATAATATGAGTTATGAGAAGTGTGTTAGCATGATTATGTGATATGATTGAGATGGTGGTTTAAATGCTTGATTGGTTTGCTTGAGGAAATGGAAAAACCGATAACCCTATAGCCGAGGTGAGGATGAGCCGAAGCCCTAAGTTGGTTGAGCCATGTCTCCCAAAAGTGAGGTTGACTCCCAAAGAGTAAGGGTGAGTCTAAGTACCTCTAAAGTATGGGAAGGCAAATCCAAAAGCCATAAAGGAAGGGGTGAGGCCGATCCAAGTACTCAGCGAACTCTTGAATGTTATCCATGGCCATTTCACATGTTTTAAATGTTTTTCATCATGTTTTATATGCTAACATGCCATACATGCATAATGAGACTTGTGGCATGCAATATATGTATGTTTGAATGAGAGTTGAACTACTGAGATTCTCCGAATCTCACCCCCCCTCTCCACCATCCAACCATGCCAGGTGGCCCAAGTGAGATAAGAGATGGGAGCAACCACCAACAAGCATGAGGCTAGGGATAGAGATGAAGAAAAGTGTAAAGCTTTGTAATACATTGTATATGAGAATTGTACATGAGATGTAAATGGTGTATATGATGTAGCATGTACAAATGTTGTAAGACAATGTATGTATTAATGATGTATGTATGAGAATGAGATTTACGATGAGTGAAAAGCTATGCTTGAATGAGAAAGAATCCATGATAGCCTAGAATATATGGGTGCATAAGTGGGCATGGGATAGTGAGTTTCCCCAATCTAAGTTATGAGACACTTGAGGCATGATTGATAGCTCCTAAAGATGCTTTCTCATGTGCTCAAGGAGTCATAGAAGTAGAAAACTTAAGATTGGACCCCATTAGCCACACTTTTGGCCAAGAAAGGGCCATTTTGCACATGATGTCATAGAATAGCCATATGACCTCTTCTAGTCATGAGATTTGACATGTAGCTAGATTATGTCTAGAGCTTTCTGGGAAGCTAGAGTTCATGTCATTTAGAGGTCTATAGCATTTTCCATGATCATTCGAAGTTGACATCAGAAAATCGGATTTCAGAAATCACTGTTCATTTGGTCAGTTTGAGAAACGTGTCATTCGAGGGGCAAACGTAGTCCAATGGCTACGAAATTTTATACACAGAAACTAGATGGTCACAGTGACTTGTAGGAACTAGAAGCACCTCATTTAGAGATCCATAGAGGAAGTTATGAAATTTCGAAGTTCCTGCCCAGAATCAGACACCCCACCAGACCCGAGGTACTTTTTCATCGGTTTCCGGGAAATTGGGTAGGTGAACTGATCTGGAGATATTTTTTTCCTCTAGCTAACATCCACATCTTTCCATAGAGATATATTTTATGAGCATTGGATTTTTTTGGAATTAGTTAGACATTTTCAAAGTCCATATCAGTAAACTGTGATAGCAAAGAAGCCCCCTCTGACCAGTGAACTATTTCGATGTCAAACGCAGAATGAGTGAGAGATTGAGACTTCTAAGTATTTTTAGCATGAAATAGACGTCTCAAGATCTCCAGAATGACCCAGATCATGCAGATACGATTTTTCTGCATTTAGTTATGAATTTCCAAAGTTAGCCCAGAAATGAAGCAAAATCTGCCCATAGCAAAAATGCATGTCTCCAATCCCCTTTTGCTTTCCATGAGTTTTAAGCATATAGTGGGGATTGAAACAAGTCTCAATAGAGGAATTGAGCATGAGGAATCAGAGAGAGAGCTCAACCGGTCCATATTACTTCTAAGTGGAGCTCTACCCACACATAGTGCCATGGAGAGAGTAAGCATAAGGAAGAGGAAAGAGTCTCCCTTATGAGTTCCGCACTGCCCATATGGGCTAGAGGGCACGTTGCGTATGAGCTAGAGGTTAAGGTCTCACACATGACCTAATATAAGGGAAGATGGGGTGTTTTAAAATAAATTCTATAATTTTTGTTATGTTCCATAACTTCAATTCCTTGGTTCGAACTTATTTTAAGTCCTTTTTTAATATCATCAGTTCCACATAACAATTTAGGTCCTTTAGTTTATTAGAAATATTTACTTCAAAATTTTTGGGGTTTATAATAATTTGGAATAGCTCAGTCTAAGTTTTGATCAACTACATCCTAAATCATACATCAATAGGGTGTCAACTATTCTGACAATTCTTATAATTTTTAAAACTTTTGAAAACCCCAGTGAACTCAACTTTACCATTTAAAATTTCTTTCTTTGAGTTTTTAAAATTTTGTTTAAAATGACAATTCTGCCATTATGGTTTCGATTCATTCTATTTGGCTATTTTGACTCATTTTTTTCAGGTCGTTCTTGGTTTCTTAACTTAATTTCTAGATGCTTTAATTAGCGTTCTATCTTTAATTTACCTCAATTATTTTTACCCTAAGATCTTCTTTTATTAACATAGCAGTTCTACTTTTTGTTTCTTTTCAACTATAACAACCTTTTTCTTACCCTATAATATTTTTTTAAATAATTTATTTCATTCTTTAAGGATTATTTTAGTTACCAAATTGTAGGATATTACATTTCACTTCCTAAAAATAAATTTTATCCTTAAAATATAAAATGTACCTTAATTGAATAGTTGTGGACGTTATTTTCTTATATCATCCTCTAATTCCTAGGTTGTCTCATTAGAAGATACGCTTTTCTAAACCATTTTTACCATATGAATGCTCTTATTTCTTAGCTGTTTAATCTTGGTATCAATGATTTTCTCTAGTATTATAACACAAGAAGAGTTATCCTTCAACTGAATGTTTACATATTCAATAACATGTGAGGAGTCTAACAAGTAACTTTTCTACTAGGAGACATAAAATACATGATGGATTTGGGCTAGGTTAAGAGACAATGCTATATAATAAGCAACAAGTCCAATTCTTTCAAGAATTTCAAATAGACTGATGTATCTAGGACTGAGTTTCTTTACTTTAATAAACTAACCAACTCCGATAGCTGGAGATACTTAAATGAATACATGATCTCTAATGTCAAACTCTAGAAGTTTCCTTCCTTTATCAACATAACTATTCTGTCTGCTCTGAGTTGTAAAGAATTTCTTTCTAATTAAGTCTATCTGCTTAATTGTTTGGTCTACTATCTCAAGTCCTATCAAACTCTTTTCACTTAGCTCAACTCAATACAAATGTGATCTACATTTTCTCCCATACAGTTCCTCATATGGGGCTATCTGGATATTGTAATGATAATTATTATTGTATGCAAACTCAACTAGTAATAAATACATATCATAATTTCCTTTCATTTCTAAGACATATGCCCTTAACACGTTTTTTAATGCTTGGATGGTCCTTTTTGTTTAACCATCAGTGTAGAGGTGATAGGTAGTACTAAATCTTAATTTTGTCCTTAAAGCTACCTATAGTGACCTCCAAAAGTATAATGTAAACTTGGGGTCTCTATTAGATACTATGCTATTTGGCAAGGTTTTAAAAATCGGATTAGTTATTAAACTAGTCGGTATATTGGTTTACGATTCAATGGTTCAATCGTGGTTGAACCATGGTCCAACTGGTGGTAATTTTATATCTAAAAAAACTCATAAAATAAATAGAATAATACGATATTTAAAAGATATAATACTAAAATCCAAACTAACTAAATATTCAAATCCAAACAAGTCAATATCCATTATAAGATAAAGTAATCAACAAACTAAACATTCAATATTCATTACAACATTCACAATCACAAGATAAAGTAATCAATTCATAAGTAATCATTCTCAATCTTAACATTCATTAATGTCAAATCTATCTTGTGCCAATGTATTAGCATCCATACTAGGACCACTATCATCATCAAGTCTAACATCTAAATCATCAAGTGATTCCATAACTGGTTCATCTGCAATGTCCACTTCTTCATTTTCAACTACTGGGATTGCATTTTTTCATAAATAAAATTCTCATTCTTAACCTTTTTACTACTAAACTCAGGAGGTTCTTCTTCTTCAACAATCCAAAACTTAACTTTATCAATGGATTCATAATCAACAGGATCATAACTTCTCTTCTTATTTTGCAACCTAAAATAAAGCATTAAAACATGAAATAGAGATTTAATAATACTAAAATGAATAAATGAAGATGACATTTTAAGTATATTTATGTACCTATTTCTCAACCACAAGTTATAAGTAAAAAACACATGATCACTTAATCTTTGATGTTCTAGTCTATTTCTTCTTTTTTGTGTGGATGTGCTCAAACAAACTCCAATTTCGTTCACATCCCGAAGAAGAAACTGTTTAGCTAAGAGGACATATTGCCATCTTTTGTAAAATTAGAGTAATAGCTCCAAAACAAGTGCCACCAATTATCTACATAAAGATTAAAGTACATTATGTAATCAACTATAATTAAAGTATTAAAAATCTAAAAAAAGATAGTCACAACTATTAAATTAGTGGTTACCAAGCTGTGTTGTCTTTGATACATTGAAAGCATATGATCGGCTAAAAGATCCTTGGCGAATACAATAAAGTTACATCTTTTGAACTATTGATTTATGTTGGAACAATATTTTTGTGTCTCAAACAAATCAAGCAATGGTTGCATGATGCTATTCTTTGTACAAAAGTTTTCACTTTCATAAAAAAAGAAAACAGGATTCAAATAGTAAGTAGCTACATGAAGATTACTCTTCAGGTGCTTGGCCCATCGAGCCTTAATAATGTCTATGTAAGGCTTGTACAAGTCCTTTCTATTTTTAAACAATTCTTTTATTCCATTCTTTGCCCTTTGCATGCCTTCATAAACATAGCTCAAAGAAGGTTTTTCATCTGCATCTACCATTCTTAGCAATCAAATAAGGGGAGTCATAACCTTTATGATAACTAAGCAATCATTCCAAAATTTACTATTTAGAATGATAGCATTAACAATTTTTCCTGTTGTTGTCTTTGCTAACTTATAATTGATGAAGTGTTTATCCACAACCAAAGCTTGCAAATCATGCTTATGATCATAAATACTTTTCAATGTAATAAAAGTAGTAGCAAACTAAGTTACTCTTGGACGTATAATTTCTCTCCAGCCTTCTCTTTTCCTTAGCCAAGATAAAATATACATATGGTTATACACAAAGATTGTTATCTTTACAGCCTTTGATGCAAGGTTTGCCACATTAGGCATGCTAGCAATGTCCTTTAAAAGGATATTCAAACAGTAAGCAGCACATGGTGACCAAAAAAATACTCATACTCTTCATATATCAATTTGCCCACTGCCATATAATTAGCTACATTATCAGTCACCACATGAACAACATTATCAAGCCCAACCCACTCAATGACTTCACTTAACATTTGAAACAATGTTATGGCATCTTTCACCACATCTGAGGTATTAATAGATTTCACAAAAATAATGCCTTATAAAGAATAAAATAAAAAATTTATCCAGGTTCTTTACCTTTGGTCTATCCAACCATCAACCATAATTGTACATCCAATATTTTTTTAATTAGCCATATGACTTTCAAGAAGTAGTTGACACTCTTTCTTGCAATCTTCTAACAAATTAACTCTTAATTCATAATAAGATGAGACTTTAAACCTCAGCCCAATTACCATCATTGCATCCACAGTAGGTTGATAGTAGGGAGACTGAATAACATTAAATGGAATGTAAGCATCATAAAACCATCTAGTTAGTGTCATCTTAGCTTTGTGTATTGCTTCTTTACTAGATAGTACACTTTTCAAACTTGGTTGGGAACTAAGAGCTATCCTTAAAGCAAAATAACGTTCCATGATTGCATTACTTTTTCTTTTGCGTGGAGAAAATGGCTACTTTTTAAGTGGTTGAACCTCCTAAGCTTCTTCTTCTCCACATTCAATTTCATTACCATATGCTTGATTGAGCTCCTCGTTCTTATTTTTTTGTTGCACTTGCTTTAATAACTCTTGTATTCTTTGGCGAACATCATGAGAAACTTTTTTACAAGAGCTTATTTGACTCAGAATTCCAACAAGATGTTACTTCATCCTATTTATGCCTCCTTCCTTATATACTGAAAAACAATGAAGGTAAGTGTACATAGTAGATTTCCCCTCTTTCTTAAAAGAAAAATGCTCTCATGCTGGATCAGTCTTCCCACGATTTGATACAGAAGACGCTGTTGTGGATTGTTTGTCTGATGACGGTACATCACTACTACTAATATTATTATTAGTGTCAGGAATGGAATCATCTGGGGCATCCATCCTTTTAAATGCAATACAGAATAATACAAAAAAATTCACATTATGAGAGAACATAATATTGAAATCAAATATAACTAAGAAGAAGATTCAGCCTCCAAAAATTAAATTTACATTATTTAAGACTTAATTGAATTGAAGTTTAGCTATTGAAGTAATGAATTCTATTCTGATAGCAACAATATAACAAGTAACAACATTAGTCAATCTTTGAGGCATTTCTTCGAACAGATGGTATGCATCTTTAGCTCATGAAAATATTAAACTTCCACCATTATCTATCAACACCCAGCAACATTCAAAATACCAGAATCAATACCATAATATTAAATTTAAAGCTTTGGTTATCGTTTATCTCAAGTCCCTACATTTCTATTCTCGTTTATGCACAATGATTTATAGCTCTCAGTCTTGGCTTCTTCTTCTTGACCCAGTTATTTGTTTCTCACGCTTGTTCACCTTTTTCGTTCAACAAAGCTCATTAGTGGCAGAGGAGTTTACTTCTGTTGATTGGTGTAAAGTGTTGCGAAGATCTCTTTCATTCTTGGGTTCCTCAGTTTTTTTGATTAGTGCAGCATGCAGGAGCTCCTTCTTTGATTCACAATTGCTTCACAAGATCTCCAATGGGGATTTTCCTTCAACAACCTTCATCTTTATTCGTAGGTTTCTTTAATGGCAGATCACAGCTTTGGTTCACTGTTCATAGCTTCGAATGTCGCTGCTTGCATTGGGTGCTTCTTTTGCATCTCTGAAGGAGGAAGCTTCATGGTCGTTGGTTCAAATCTGATTCCCTAATCATGTTTTTTTTTATTTGGCATATAATGGGAACCAGTCAAAATCATAAACCAATAAGTTTTTACTAGTTTTTAGCCAGTTTTAATGGGTTTTGACTGGTTCTCTCTATGACCTATTTTCTAAGACATATGGATCAGCCAATGGATCGGTTCACCGGTCGAACCAACCGATCCAGTTTAGTTTTAACAAGTTTGTTATTTGGTATTCCATAAAGTCACATTATTTTTTATATATATAGTTTAGCTAATTTATCCAATATATGTATAGCTTTGATAAATAAAAAGTGTGTAAATTTCGTCAACCTATCTATTATAAGCCAGATAACATCATGTCTAGAGGTTATCCTAGATAACCTTATAATAAAATCCATAGCTATGTTATCCTATTTTCACTCATGGATATCTAGATGTTGCAAAAACCCAATTCGCCTCTGATGCTTGATTTTTACCCTCTGGCACACTAAACACTTAGCCACATAATTAACAATATATATTTTCATTACTGGCCCCTAAAACAATCTTTTCAAATCTTAGTACATCTTTGTGGCACCAAGGTAAATTGTATATTTACTTTTGTGTGCCTCCTCTAAAATCTTTTTTTTTTCAATTCAATTTTATTTAGCACATAGATTCTATCACGGTAGACTACCATACCATCTTCAAACACTCTAAATTCTGAGATTTTACCTTGGAGAATTTCGCCCCTCATCTGACTCAAAAAGTCATCTTCTCTCTAGGCATATAAAATTTGAACTTTCAGGTCATTCTCTATTCTAATCTCACTTAATAACAACTTACTTGAAAGTATATGACAAAAAATATTCATATCTCTGAATTTCTTTATGAGTTCCTTTTCTCGGATCATCATATAAGCTATATATATATGGACTTTCTACTCAAAGCATTGGCTACCACATTAGCTTTAGCTAAATGGTATTTCAATATATAATTATAATTTTTCAAGAATTTCATCCATCTTCTCTGTCTTATATTCAGTTCTTTCTGATTGATTAGGTATTTCACACTTTTGTAATCACTATGTATTTCTAAAGTGGCATCATAATGTCTCTAGATTTTGAGGGCAAATACCACTGCAACTAACTCTAAATCATGCATGGGATAATTCTCCTTATGAGGCCTCAGCTGCCTAGAGGCATATGCCATTACTTTACCTTGTTATATCAACACACATTCTAACCCTTTCCTTGAAGCATCACTATAAAATACAAAAGGTTTACTAAGGTTAAGCATAATCAATACAGATATAGTGGTCAATTAAAGGTTCAACTCCTAGAAACTCCTCTCACGTTTATCATCCTACATAAACAATGTATTTTTCCTAGTTAGACTCATCAGTGGTAAAGTTATCTAAGTAAAGCCCTATTTAAACATATTATAATGCCCTGCCAAACTTAGAAAATTTCTAACCTTAGTGATGATTTTAGGCTTATTCCACTGTAACACAGTTTCAACTTTATGGGGATCAACCGTAACCCCCACCTATGATATGACATAACCTATAAACCTCACTTCAGTTAGTTAGAACTCACATTTACTAAATTTGCCATACAATCTCTTATTTCTTAAGGTCTCAAAGACTACTCTCATATGTCTTTCATGTTCCTCAATGACCTGGAGTATATAAAAATATTATCAATAAAGACCACTATAAACTTATCAAAATATGGTCTAAATACCTTATTCATGTAGTCTATAAAAACAGCCAGTGTATTAATTAAACAAATGGCATCACTAGGAACTCATAATGCCTATATCTAATTCTGAGAGTTATCTTTGGATGTCTTTAGCTCTAATCCTCAGTTGATGATATCTAGATCTAAGATCTATCTTAGAGGACACTGATACTCTTACTAACTAATCTAAAAGATTATCAATTTTAGGGATAGGACACTTATTCTCAATGGTAATCTTATTAAATTCTCCATAATCTATACATAATCTTATACTACCATATTTCTTTTTGACAAAAACATAGGAGCTCCCTAGAGTAACACACTAGGGCATATAAACTCTTTCTTTGACAATTCCTCAATTTGTTTTTTCAACTCTGCTAGCTTAGTAGGAGCCATCTTATAAGGCGCTTTAGACATTAATCCAGCCCCAAACACAATATGAATAGGGAACTCTATCTCTCTTTCATGAGATAGGCTAATAAATCAACATCTTTAAAGAAAACTTCTAGGAATATCTTAACTATAGGGATTTCCTTTATCCCTTCCTCTACCTCTGCTTGTATAGAGAAAAAAACTAAAACCTCTTGGCATCCATGTTCTAAGTATCTTTCAATTTGAGTGGTGGACAAGAAAGATAACCCAATCTCAATATTAGGTATAGTCCCACATTCAGGTAAAGTAATGATTTTATGCATATAATCAAGCACAACATTATTAGTAGCCATCTAATTCATGCCAACAATCAAATTAATATCATGGAAGGACATACAAATCAAATCAATGGTAGTGAAATAATAGTTAAACTGTATAGTGACATTCAAACAAGTGTTGGAAGTAATCACATGGCTTCTAGTAAGGATGGACACATACAAATCATCTAGTATAATACCAATAACTAGACCTAGTTTTCTTACACAATCATAAGATATAAATGAGTAGTTAACACCCGAATCAAACCTAGCAATTACAAGAAAACCATTTACTATAATTATACCTTTGGTCAAATTAGGAGATGCACTAATCTCTTACCGAGTGAGTGTGAACACTTTGCCCTAGGTTTGTAGTTGGGTGGAGGCACCATCTCTATCTGAGAACAGTTTTTGGCCATGTGCCCAAACTTCCTACATCTAAAACAAGTCACTAGGGATGGCTATCCCTTGCTGGGTTAGATTCTCTTCCATTTTTGTCCCTTTTTATTCTAAGGCACCTTACCTTTCTTCCTATTTCTTGTAGCCACACTTGTACTGTCTTCTTGTCTTGATCTTTTTAATTTTGGGGTCTCCTTCTTGTTAGCCTCAGCCATTACTATCATTATCTCTCATAAGTTATTCTCAATCACTCTACTATCCTCCATAAGGGCATTACATTTTTTAATTTTCTATAGAGCTACTCTATATTTGATGAAGGGCTTCAAACCTTCCTTAAATTATTTACACCTCCATTCTTCATCATCACATTTCTAAAAATAAAAGAAATATTGAGACAATTCAAGGAACTTGGCAATGTAATGAACCATAAACATTTCCTCAGTCTATTTCAAATTTATGAATTTCATCTCTTTTTGATCCTGAATTGAACTGGGGAAGTACCTTTTGTAGAATTCGGCTAAGAAATTCTCCTAATTAATTAAAGTATTTCTATTCTGCATAATTGCTTTTCTGCTACATCACTAATGATCAGTCTCTTTCTCTAACATAAAAGTGGCTAGCATCGCCTTTTGCTCAGAGGTACAACCTATTACTTTAAATATCTTTTCTAACTTTATTATCCATGCCTCTACCTTCTATACGTCTAGCTCTCCATCAAACAAGGATGGATGGTTCTTTCTAAATTGATTCAACAACTGTTGATTAGCACTTTGAGCTTATACTTAGGCCTGAAGGGGTGCTAGTTGGTTGTTAGGAGCTAGTTGTGGTAGTTTTGGGGCATTTCTTCTATCATCATCTCTCCTAGCTAGGGTGTTTTGCAGTTGTAGTATCATTTCCTACTGTTGTGCTTCATAACTTACCTTTATTGTTCCATTATAGCTAGTTGTTGATCCAACTAATTCATGATGATCTACATAAGATCCTTAGGTTTAGCCTTAGCTAGTCTATTCCTTTTAGTGTTCACTATTGTGTCTGAAAAAAACCACAACCTTAATACATTTATACTAATACTATAACACAACTAACCATTCTAACTATTTCTTGATAATTACACCATACACAGCCTATTCAAGTATTGTAAGATTCAAATATAGAGCTAGGTTGCCTGAACATTTGCTCTGATATCAACAAATGTCATACCACTATATAGTTTGTGTATATATTGTATTACAACATTCTTTAATGGCAAAATATGATAACCAATTCTTTAGCAGTAGAATTTATAGTTACTAAAAGTGTCACTTTGTCATAAAATGTTCTTACAAGGATTCATATCATTCCAACTCTCAAATCCATACATAACCAATTTATTATACTCAAGTTATCATATAGAAAAGCATTAAATCCATAAATTTAGCCATATGCACATTTTGAACCATATAACTTCAAAAATTAATAATTTAAGCTACACAATTTCGATTAAAGCAAATTAGGTCTTCTTAAAAGGCTTGTGATGAAAGTTATTTACTATAATAATTTTAAGTCAAAATGAGTCCATTTGATCCCTTAAAAACCATGAAATCCGAAATAGACAAGTGTAAGTAGTACTATAAAATTTTTACTAAATTCAGCCAGATTCAAAAATTCATAAAATATTCCACAAAGCTCTAAAAAAATGCAAACTCTGGCTTCTTAGAAAGCTTTGTATGTCCCCTAATTGCTTATAGAATTTCAACCCTAAATAAGGTCATTTGTGTTATCAACGATAAATGGATATTTTATGGCTCAAATGGACAAAATTTTGATTTCAAATGGTACTAAATAAACTCTAAAATGCCATTTCTCATTTTGGGCAAATTTTAGTCCATAATTACAACATATAGGACTGATCCATGATGTCAAATTTGCGATGCAACTAAAAATCACCATCTTACAAGCAAGAATACACATATAGGAACCCAAGGTACTAAATTACGTTATATCAAGTATTATAAGTCTCAAATGGTCTCTATAGTATAGTTTTGTGCTCTCAAACATGTTTACATTTTTATACATCAAAATACAAGAGTACATATTTATATATTTAAGAATATGTCTTATATCAAATTCCATTATCAAAGTTGCTTTCCCTGAGCCTTTTACTCATCATTCATTCTTTCTTAAAAGTCACCTAACTATGGTTAGTAGAGATAAGGGAAAATTGAGATTCAAAAAATCCCAATAGCTAATTAAAAATTTAAGTATACATATATGACTCACTCAAGATCAAAGATGCAACTATAAATGTCATAGAATCATAGATAAACCATGTTCATGCTTTAGGGATCCATAGCTATATCAAGAACAATTTCATACTTTAAAGACTTTTGGTTTTAGCCTTACCCAACTTAGGAACTTTTGACTTAACCTTACTTACAATTAAGACTTTTGGCCTCGTTTCACCCACTTCCAAGGGATTTTTGGTCTCACCTCACCATTATTAAGGGTCATTTAGCATAACCTCATCCATCAAGAGTCAATTCAATCTCAAATGTAATGAATGTTATACAATTACATATGATCATCAAGCAATCAATAATACATATAATTGGCAAACAATTCATATAAGCAATCTTAGACACTTAAACAAACTAAGCATACATATACAAGAATGAAAGAAAAGCTACCTTGACACAAAAATTTCAATTAGTTCCTTTTAGTGTCTCTTTCTCCTTCCATAGCTCTACATCCACATTTGGATATAAATCCACTCGTTTGGCCTAGACACATCAAATATAGTATAAAACCATCAATGAAACCATATCTATACTCATGTTAGTCTCACAGGTGCCATTTAAGGCTTTAGGTGCAACTAATGACTTCTCTGATTGCCCTAAGAAACAACTCTTATAATTCAACTTCTTACTCCAAAATCTCATTTAATATGAGTCACATGACTCTATTAAAACTCATTAGAGACATCATATCATAATTATACAAGTCTAATGCCAAATTATTTTTTTAGGCCTAATTGAGCCCTAAAATTTCACCTCTTAAAATAAGGCTCTTAAATTCATTCCAATGATTCAATTAGTGTCCATAATTCATATCTAGACTACTCATAACTTTAAAAACAATAAAACAACTCCTTAGGTACCCAAACCATAGCTTGGCTAAAACTTATACTATAATGGAAGGCTTTGGGAATTTAGTGATTTCTCTTAGAAATTTGATGCATTGGAGGTTCCTTGGCTTTTTTCTAGTTTGAATATAATCTTACATGGATTGAAATGTCTTTCTAGGGTTCTAAAACTCTCAAGGTGCAAGCGAAACCTTGGATGACCTACTTTGCATTTGAAAGCTTCTTAATTGATTTTCTTTACATAATCTAATTCTCCATACTTCAAAACCTTTATTCTCATTAAGGTTTGATAAAAGTCAAATTTCCTCTAGTTTACCCTCATCTAGGCTGAACTAAGGAGGACCAAGAACACAAAGGAGAACAAGCTTTTTGTAACAACCCAGAAAAAGAAAATAGAAAAGAAAATGAGAAAAAGGAAAGGAAAAGAGAAGCTAGAAAATTTTCGAAGAGTTGAGAATTTTCTAAGTCTTCTCGCCATAGCGAGATATGGAATCGCCATAGCGAGAATGCCTCTTCGCCGTAGCGAATATGTTCCTAGCTATAGCGAGTGCGGCATTCCATATAGAAACCAGTGAGTTGCTCGCCGTAGCGAAATTATTCCTAGCTATAGCGAGTGCGGCATTCCATATAGAGACCAGAGAGTTGCTCGCCATAGCGGCGCTATAGCGAAGGCAGAGGTCTGGAACAAACACGATCTCGTCGTAGCGACGCCATGGAATAGACACGAGCTCGCCGTAGCGAGGGCACTAACTCGCTATAGCGAGAGCGGTCCAGAAAAGCGAGAAAAAGAGAATTTGACTTTTTAAAAGCTTCCAAATCTCTTCTTTCTTCTTCTAACCGACTCTAACTCGTCTTAGGAGAGAGAAAAGGGCGGAGGAGAGAGTGAGAAGCTGAAGAGAAGAGGAAAGCACAAGAAAGGTATGAATTTTCATGGCTTCCTCTTAGTAAGTTACCCTTCTCCCTTTTTCCCCTCTTTCCTACGGTTTAGATGATAGAAAGGGTTAGGTATTGAGTCTGGTTCAGAGGAGAGAGTGTGGGAAACCATTCTTGAGAGAGATTAGAAGTAGATAGTCTTCTCTTTCTTACTTTTCCCCTTTCTTAAGAGTTGAGAAAAGAGAGGGATAGCTCATGGACCCTAGTGAGAGGAAAAGACCTAGAGTGAGAAGCTCAGTAGAGCTGATTAGAAGTGATCCCTAGCTTAAGAATTGAGTATTGAAGTATTGATTCCATGCTTTTGTGTGGTTAGGCTCAAGAGAAACTCTCCCATCTAGAAGTTGTTGTGAAACCAACAAGGGAGGAGACCATTAACAGAGCAAGTAGTAGATAGCCAAGAAAGGTAGTTCTCTCCACTTTCTCTCATGCATAATTGTGTGTTTACATTGTCTTGCTTGTGTGTATGAATGATATGAGCTATGAGAAGTGTGTTAGCATGATTATGTGTTATGATTGAGATGATGTTTTAAATGATTGTTTGGTTTGCTTGAGGGAATGGAAAAGCCAATAACCCTATAGCCAAGGTGAGGATGAGCCGAAGCCCTAAGTTGGTTGAGCCATGTCTCCCAAAAGTGAGGTTGACTCCCAAAGAGTAAGGGTGAGTCTAAGTACCTCTAAAGTATGGGAAGGCAAATCCAAAAGCCATAAGGGAAGGGGGTGAGGCCGATCCAAGTACTCAGCAAACTCTTGAGTGTTATCCATGGCCATTTCACATGTTTTAAATGTTTTCATCATGTTTTATATGCTAACATGCCATACATGCATAATGAGACTTGTTGCATACAATATATGTATGTTTGAATGAGAGTTGAACTACTGAGATTCTCCGAATCTCACCCCCCTCTCCACCATCCAACCATGCCAGGTGGCCCAAGTGAGATTAGGGATGGGAGCAACCACCAACAAGCATGAGGCTAGGGATAGAGATGAAGAAGAATGTAAAGTTTTTGTAATACATTGTATATGAGAATTGTACATGAGATGTAAATGATGTATATGATGTAGCATGTACAAATGTTATAAGACAATGTATGTATTAATGATGTATGTATGAGAATGAGATTTATGATAAATGAAAAGCTATGCTTGAATGTGAAAGAACCAATGGTAGCCTAGTAAATAAGGGTGCATAAGTGGGCATGGGGTAGTGAGTTTCCCCAATCTGAGTTATTAGACACTTGAGGCATGATTGATAGCTCCTAAAGATGCTTTCTCATGTGCTCAAAGAGTCACAGAAGTAGAAAACTTAAGATGGGACCCCATTAGCCACACTTTTGGCCAAGAAAGGGCCATTTTGCACATGATGTCATAGAATAGCCATATGACCTCTTCTAGCCATGAGATTTGACATGGAACTAGAGTATGTTTAGAGCTTTCTGAGAAGCTAGAGTTCATGTCATTTAGAGGTCTATAGCATTTTCTATGATCATTCAAAGTTGACATCAGAAATCCGAATTTCAGAAAATCACTGTTCATTTGGTCAGTTAGAAATCATGTCATCCGAGGGGAAAACGTAGTCCAATGGCTACGAAATTTTATACACAGAAACTAGATGGTCACAGTGACTTGTAGGAACTGGAAGCATCTCATTTAGAGGTCCATAGAGGAAGTTATGCAATTTCTAAGTTCCTACCCAGAATCAGACACCCAACCAGACCCGAGGTACTGTTTCATCGGTTTCCGGGAAATTGGCTAGGTGAACTGATCTGGAGATATTTTTTTCCTCTAGCTAACATCCACATCTTTCCATAGAGATATAGTTTATGAGCATTGGATTTTTTTGGAATTAGTTAGACATTTTCAAAGTCCATATCAGTAAACTGTGACAACAAAGAAGCCCCCTCTGACCAGTGAACTATTTCGATGTCAAACGCAGAATGAGTGAGAGATTGAGACTTCTAAGTATTTTTAGCATGAAATAGACGTCTCAAGCTCTCCAGAATGACCCAGATCATGCAGATACGATTTTTCTGCATTTAGTTATGAATTTCTAAAGTTAGCCCAGAAATGAAGCAAAATCTGCCCATAGCGAAAATGCATGTCTCCAATCCCCTTTTGCTTTCCATGAGTTTTAAGCATATAGTGGGGATTGAAACAAGTCTCAATAGAGGAATTGAGCATGAGGAATCAGAGAGATAGCTCAACCGGTCCATATTACTTCTAAGTGGAGCTCTACCCACACATAGTGCCATATAAGAGTAAGCATAAGGTAGAGAAAGTGCCTCCCTTATGAGTTCCGCATTGCCCATATGGGCTAGAGGGCACGTTGGGTATGAGCTAGAGGTTAAGGTGTCACACTTTTCACATGGTATCATACCTTGTTTTAATCCTTGTAAAATGAAGAATTTTATGTTACAAATGATTGCTTCAAATTTCCTTCCTCCTTCAAGAGTTTAGCTACTAAAAAGTTTCTTTCAAAAAACCAAAACCATCAATGGAAAGATCATAAAGAGGAGAAGAGAGTTTCTAACTAGTATAAGGTGAAAAAATGGATGTTTTCTTACCTTTCTTGGCCTTTCTTTCCCTTCATTCTCTCTTCTCTTTGTGTGACTTTAGGTGTTAATTCAGAGGTGTTCTAGGTCAGTTATGAAGGTGCTAAAAGCGACGTGACCTGATATAAGGGAAGAAGGGGTGTTTTAAAACAAATTATATAATTCCCATTATGTCTCGTAATTTCAATTTCTCCATTTGAGCTCATTTTAAATCTTTTTTGAATGTCGTCAATTTCATATAAAAATTTAGGTCCTTTAGTTTATTAGAAACATTTATTTTAAAATTTTTTATGTTTAAAATAATTCAGAACAGTTTGGTTAAAATTTCAATCAACTGATATCCTACATTATACACTGGTATAGTTTTAACCATTCTAATAATTTTTATAATTTTTAAAACGTTTGAAAACTTTAATGGGCTTAACTTTATCATTTAAAAATTTTTTCTTTGAATTTCTAAAATTTTACCCAAAATTATAATTTTGCCACTATAATTTTGATTCATTCTATTTAGCTATTTTGGCTCTATTTTTAAGTCATTATTAGTTTGTTAACTTTATTTCTAGATGTTCTAATTAATATTTTACCCTTAATTTGCCTCAATTCATTTTACTTTAGGATCATCTTTCATTAATATAGCAATTCTAATTTTGGTTTTTTTTTTTAGCTTTGACTGTTCTTTTCTTACTTTGTGACTACATTTTAAATAATTTATTCAACTCTTTAAGGACTATTTAGTTACCAAATTATAGGATATTATAAATGACTGGGAATTGATTTTTATGGTATTAACCTATTATCTTAGCTCTTATTTTCTTATGAATGACTAGCCATTGTTTACATGTATGAGGTAGTGGAAGGTGAAATATAATATTGAATCATTAAGGCAATAGACTTAGGGTATGTGTTTTGTAGAGATATAAGTACTCCTATTTGACTTGCATGATCCATGCATGTTGAGCTATTGCATGAAAATTTACATTGAAATCTGAAGATCTTAATGGGTTTATGTTAATATTTTTTATCACAAAAGCAAACATATACATTAAAAGGATTAGGTCATTAATATAAATAAAAGTTAATTCAAATGTTTATTGTTGGTCAATTACAATTATGCAATCGATGAAATCCAAACTCTTCAGGCTTTTGTAATTGATTTGGTTAAGTTATTTTACTTTTATGTGTTGCAGTCAATTTCTTAATTGATAGTTAATTTGATTCACCTTAATCAATTTCTCTAAATAATAAGGACAATTACAATTTTAATAGTTGGCATTCCTTCTGTGTGACAATATCTAAATTTCTTTATATTAATTGTTTGACCCATAAACTTGTGGATTTTGTACAACAAGTTTTTGGCCTAAATAATAAAAGGTCAATTATTCAATCTAACTTTGCATTTGCTTGGTAATGATCCAAGAACTACACACATTAATTAAAATTAATTACTAAATTGACACTATATAACAAACACATAGGACTTGATCAAAGATTTTAATATTTAAACTAAGAGTAATAAGGCCAAAGTAATAAAATTTTTAAAAATTCTCCAATCCCATGATAACTAACCATAAAAAACAATTAGAGCAATCAAACTCAAGCAATTCACAATCACTTTCTAAACTCAAGATTTCATAAAAAAAAATTTTCAATCCAACTATCCCATAAATTTAAATGATGCAATGTCTATAATGTAAAAGCATAAAGAGAATAGAGATAAAGGGTTAGAAAACTCCCCTTAATGAAAGTAAATGGACTAGCTACAATGGAAAATGAGGGCAATGGCAACTTGTCATAGCATCTCAACTAGAAAGAAAAAAAAAAAGAAGAAAACAGTAAATGCATAAATTCATATGGATATAATAAGTACCATATTATAATCAAAAGTGATCATCCATTTCAAAAAGTGCTAATTATATCAATTGACATTAACTATGTACATTAGTGAGAGCCTAAAGATCACTATAAAAAGTCATGGCACAATAAAACCAAGTAGTCAATGGTAAATTTTGGCCTTAATTGCATCCAAGCATTGATTACAGCCATTAAGGTTTTCATATTTACATTAGGAAACATAGTTTGCATCAGTCAAGTCATTTAAATACTTGATCATATCCCAACCACATCTTTTCCAAATGAAACAAATACCATTTGCACCAAGGTTAATAAAGTCATAATTGTTTATCCATTGATTAAACCTATTGCATCTAAATAAATTTAGAGGGGCACCATTTTTTTGGCTCTTTAAGACCAATAATTTCATTGTAGTTCCTTAGAAGGAAGATAAGGTATTATGTGCTTAAGAAAATTTCTTCTAAACATTACGAAATTGAAAGTTTAGCATGTTTATATAACTTTGCATATATGACTAAAAGTTGCCATATGATCTGTCTAGTAATCGCAAATGAAAAAATTTGCCATGCTTTACTACTATAGTTCTTACATAATCTATGTCATTCCATAAAACTTATATTCCTCTTGTAACATCCAATCCTCTATAGACGATAAAAATAAGTCAGTTATAAAAGAAAATCCTCTAAAATGAATAAGTTGAGGTCGAATAAAATTAGAATAAAATTTTAAATAATAGAAAATAAGGATTAGAGGTTTAAGATGCCTGGAAACCTGAGTCACAAAAGCTAAGAAAATTTGAGAAAATAAGTTGAAGCATTTTCATAATTTTTAAAAATTTTAGAAAACTCACAGAGGACTTTTTAAATAAAAAATTTGAGCTTTTTGGAGTTCTTAGAGTTTTGAAAATCATGAGAATCCCTATAATAATTAAAACTCCTTTGGTAAGCGATTTCAGTAAAGGGTTGAATGAAACTTTAACTAAATAATTTGGAATGGTTTCAAATCCAATTTAGGCAAAACCAAAGGCATTTTATAAGTTAGAGAATCTAAATTTTATGATAGAAAAGACAGTTCTCGAAAAGGAGTTGAAATAAGGTCAAACTGAAAAACCATGGTTTAGGAACTAAAATGAAAAGTAAAAAAGTGTGTTAATGTAACACCATCAATTCTAACTCATTTCATGTCATTCTTAAGCATTCTATTATGATTCATATAGGATTTCCATAGAAAAAGCAAGGAGAATGGGATTAATTTCTCTTTGCGTCATATTTAAAAATTTTAATCCGTGTCACGTGGACCGTGTGAGCTCATACTATACTTCTTTATATTTGATTACATCATTACAACTCATTTGCATCCCAAAAACATGCCTACAACTCGTGGAAACCGAAATGGGGCATGAAAAATGGAAGTTCATTCTCGACCAGAATTGGCCTCTTTTCTAGGAAAATTTTGAAAAATTATAACTAAATCGAGAAAAATTGAAAACATGAAATCTTGGTCATTCTGGAAAGTTTGGGATGTCTACTTCATGAAAAAAATATGTAAAAGTCATAACATCTGCCACAAAGAGCGTTTGACATGTGAAATCATCCAGAGGTCAGACTGAGTCCTAATGCTGTCACAGTTTACTGATATGAACTTCAAAATGTCCAATTAATTCCACAAAAATCCAATAAATGCAAATGATACCAATCGGGAAAGATATGGATGTTAACTAAAGAGAAAAAATATCTCCAGATTAGTTCATCAAGCCCAGATCTCAGAATTCGATAGAACAGTACTTCTGGTTAGGCAAGGCTACTGATACTGGACAAAAACTTAAAAAATTCATATCTTCCTCTCTAGACCTCCAAATGAGGTGCTTTTAGTTAACACAAGTCACTGTGATTTCCTAGTGTCTCTATATAAAATTTCATGGCAATTGAACATCATTTGAATCTCAAATGATAGAAAACAAATTTAGACCAATTGAATAGTGTAGCAGACCAAATCCATAAAATTTGTCAATTTCGAAAAATCATCAAATATTCTGTAGACCTCCGAAAATTATGATCTTTAGCTTCCTAGAAATCTCTCAATGAGACCTAATGGCATGCCCAATCTTAGATCAAGACTAACTCATTTGGCTAAAAACTGACTTAAAGTTCCATAATGATCAATTTTGGCTCCATATAGGGTACCAAAGTTGCCAAATTAATTTCCCTTGGTCTTGGCACCTTTTGGGTAAGTCTAAAAGTATATTTAAGACTTGTGTGAGCTACCCAAATGGTCCTAAACCTCATACATCTCATTTTGGCCTTCTTACCCACACTTATGTACATTTACATCAAACTTCCAAATTGCATAATTTGGCATTACATACTCAAATTGTATTCTTATGTACATTTACATCAAACTTCCAAATTGCATAATTTGGCATTACATACTCAAATTGTATTCTAGAGCTCATACATCATATCCAAGGTTATAAACATCACATAATTGCATATTTATATATGTCTCAAGGTTCATAACACATCTACAACCTCATATACATGATGAACCATCATTATGGTTCCAAACTCAATCAAACAAGGCACAAAATTGTCAATCTCTCTTCCTCATTGTTGTTGGCTCCCTTCACCATAATTGCTTGGTCCACCTAGCATGTTAGGTCATTAGAGAGGAGGGGATGAGATTCAAAAAATCTCAATAGTTCATCTCCCATTCAATCATACATAATATGTGCAACCAAACTTTACAAATGTATGTATGGAGAAAATAAAAGCCATAGATATTTTAAAGGCAAACTTGGCATGTGAACCACTCATACAAATCATTCAAGAGCTCACCAAGTATTTGGATTAGCCTCACATTTCTCTTTATGGATTTTGGACTTGCCTTACCCATTCTTGAGCACTTTGGATTCAACCATACTCTTGGGAGTCCACTTTGCTTTTAGGAGACTCTTCACTTTGTCTCAACCAAGCTCAAGGGTTCTTGGCTCATCCTCACCAAAGGGAAGAGTTTTTGGCCTCCCCACACTCAAGCAAACTCATACAAACATCATGGATTCATTTAAAACATAACATGGCATCAAGGATCATGATATGTAAAGGCATGCTAGCATACTTTCTATAGCTTGAAAATACACATACACACATTCTAAAACAAACTAAACACACATCCATGCATGAGAGAAAGGGAAGAGAGCTACCTTGTCAAACTACATACTTTTCTCCTTGGATTTCCCTCCTTTGCCTCGGCTATACACCCACAATTTGGTAGAGATAGTTTCTCTTGTCTTAGACATGATTTAAGGGAGCCAATTAGGTTCATGAGACATATTCTAAGGCTACATCACTTGATAAAACACTAGATTGCTCTATAGGCTCCATTATGGTCCATAATCACACTTAATGAAGCAACACCCATCAAATAACTTTTAGGCCTCATTCCTTCTTTTCAATTATGATTCTTGACTCCTTTTAAACCTCTTGGAGTCATCACATCATTAAAACAAAGGGCCGAACATCATGTTACTTCTTTAGGTCCTAATATGGAACCTATGGCACCAATTCACTTCCTTTGAGTTCTAAATTTTTTTCCAAGGCCTCTACTCATCTTCACTCATCACATATGACTCAAGAATGACCTTAGAAAAATTTAAAACTCTCCCTAGCTATAAGAATTTGCCTAGGCCGAGACTATGGGGGGAAGAAGAGTTCATGGCTTTCTTGATTTTTCCTTAATAGGAGACACACTTGGGAGGCTTCTTAGAGGTCTTAGAAGCTCAATTAAACACTCACATAGCCTAGGAAATTCATGAATCAAAACAAATTTTATAAACTCTTCAAGAATCCTACACTTTGCTAACTTGAAATTCAATGGCTTTTACTTGGTTTCCTTTGCATATTCTAAATTCTCACACACTAATTCATGTGATTCATTTTTGGTTTGGCCAGAAATTTAATCCCTCATGGCTGGTCTTACATGGGGGGGAAATTGAAGAGAAGAGGAGCAATGAGACCTAAGCTTAGGAAGTAGCAAAATACCTTGGATTTTTTATTTTCTTGGTTTGTTCTTCATTTGGCTAGCCTCTCCTTACTAAATCCGAAATTCCACCTCTGTTCTGCCTTTAAAACAATACCAAATTACATGCCAAAACCATGAGAAGGAAGAGGAAGAAGAGGGGAAAAAGTTTAACAAGGCAAGGAGTAGGAAAAAGTGGCTAAAACTTATATTTTTCAAAGCTTATTCTTCCTTCCTTGGCCTCCCCTCTTGTGTGCCACTCTTAGCCCTTCTTAATTCTATTTTAATGTCTAAGAGAGTGGGTGAGGAGATCTGAGCAGAGGAGGGACGTTTTTTATAAGCTAGGGATTCATTTAAGCAACTTTCAGAATTTACAATTTAGTCCCTCTTCGTAAGTTTGTTCGTTTGGGCTTATTTCAACTCCTTTTTAAAATTTGTCTTTTCCATCATATTCCTTAGGCTCTTACTCATAAGAATTGCTTTTGGAATCACTCAAAAAGAATCTAAAACCATTTCGAACCATTCGGTCAAAGTTTCGGTCAATCGACAGCCGAAATTGCTCACCGGAGGGGTTTCAACTATTCTAGTGGTTTCCATGGTATTCAAGGCCTATGAGAACCTCGAAAAGTTCAAATTTTCTATTTAAAAGCCCTCCTATGAGATTTCAAAATTTTCTAGAAATTACAAAAATGCCCCTACTTTCTTCGACAAATTTTCTGAGCTCTTCTGGCTTTGGTTTTTGGGCATCTTAAACTTCAAATCCTCATTTTCTAATATTTAAAATTTTATCATAATTTTAGTTGACCCCAATTCCTTCTATTTCAGGAACTTCCTTTTATATTTGGCCCATTTCTGACGTTTACGGAGAAACCGAACATCGTGTTTCTCACGTTGATGGAGGGACCAGATGTTACAGTTAACTTTACTTTAATGCTTCTTAAAAAATGTTCCAGCCTTTCCCATCCTTCATAACTGACTTTCTCACCTCTAAAACAGAACCAAGGCAAAGGAGAAAGGCACACAAGATGGAAGGAGGGAGGATGAGAGAACTTAGCAAAAAGGTAAGTAAATTTCTAGTTTTTCATGCTCCTTCCTTCATCAAACTTGTTTTCCTTCTTCTTCTCTTCATTCCTATGGTTTTAATAGTTGATTTGGGATTGGTTTGTGGCTGGTCTAGAGGAGAGAGCTTAGAATTTTAAGAAAAAGCTTGAAGCAATGGAAAAGGCTCTTGAAAAAGTTTTGAAACAAAGTAAATCCTTTAACCTTTCATGCTTCTTTTCTTACTCTCCCTTTATATGATTTTCATCCAACCTAGAGCCCATCCAAAGGGAGTTGAATTCTAACCATATCAAGGGAAGAACAAGTGCTTTAGAGCATGGGGATTTAGAATAGGTAAGTGGAATCAAAAAGAGAAGTAAGAAATTCAAGTTGACACAACTTGGGGTTTTGAAACAAATGATGAAATTTGGTTTTCCTATAGGTATTCTACCTTATGTAAGATATGGCATGAGTCCCTTGGACCCCTAGGAAGCTTTACATGAGCTATTCCCTTCAAGAAAATGAAGCTAACTCCATAGGTGCTATATGCTTGCATAATCTTAGCCTAGACTACTTCTTATACTTAAGGAATGTTTTAAATTGTTTTAAGGGAATGAGACTAGATATGATAAAGGAATATCAAAAGAAGCCTTGAAAAAAATTTAGAATACTTGGTTTGTGAGATGGAAGTATAAGCTCCATAATAAGACATAAAGAAGTAGTTTATAGTTAAGCTCCTTAAAATGAATTTGTGATGACTCTAAGAAGTCTAAATAGAGTCAAGAGATGTAGATTGAAGGAGAAAATAGAGCCAAGATCATGAATTCCAATAGTTACTTTATTGTGTCTTGTATGGAAATATAATGGAGCTATATAAGAAAGTAGCTTTGCATAGAGTTTGTATAAGGCTAAAACTTGTTTCTATGAGTGATTCATATCTCATTTGACATGTCTAGGCTAAGAGATTCAAGTGCCACCTAATTCCATAAGCTTGGCCAAAAAAGGGAAGACAAGTTCAAGGGAAAAGTGTGTGACATTGGCTTTAAGGTAGCTCTTTAACCTTTCTCACATGCATGCTTGGATGTTTATTTGTCTTTAAGTGCTTATATGTATGTTTGAACCATGAGAAATATTTCTAGCCATTACTCATATGTTATGATACCATTATGTGTCTTAAAATGAGTTTATGATTGCAAAGTGGTTTGAATGAGTTTGGTTATGCCAAAAGTCCCTTGAGATGAGTGAGAATGAGCCAAAAGTCCCTAGAAATAAGTGAAACAAAGCCAAAAGTCTCAAAAAGAGTGAGGTTAAGTCAAAAATCCCTTGAAAATGGGTGAGGCAAATCCAAAAGTCCTAAGGAAAGTGGATGAGGCTAGACCAATACCCTTGAGAGCCTATGTTTGCCATGTATAAGTTTATGTGATGAGGAAAATGATGTTTATATGTTCATGAGTAGCCTAAATGTCGTACATACATTTTTTAACATATATATGCATCTATTATATATGTTTGAAAGGGTTAAGAGCTATTGAGATTCTTAAAATCTCACTCTTCCCCTTCATATGCCTAATTATGTCCAAGTGAGCTAAGTAGACTAAAGAATGGAGGCCAAAGGTCTTGAAGCATGGCACTTTGACAAAGGAGTAAAGAAATAAACATTTTAATAGTATATTAATGTTATGAATTGTATCTATATGATGTATATGAGATGTAACCTCTTGGACAAGTTTGAATATATGTATTTATTATATGTATATCAATATTGAAGCTGGATGAATATGTGTGTTAGAGATTGACATCCTAACACCATTATATACATATGTATAAATGTGAGTGGCATGGTGAGATTTAGCTCCATAGGGATTTAGATCATTTAGCATACTTTTATATATTGTAATTATGCTTTTAAATATGCCAAGTGGTTATGGAGTGAGAAGAAAGATTTTTGGTGCCTTAAGATACCAAATTAGACTTCAAAAGTGACCATTATGTGTGCTGCACCAAAGTCTGACCAAATGAATGATTTTTTTCATAAAATTTGGCCAACAAGTAGCTCTCATCTAGAGCTTTTCATATAACTAAAGAGTATTCAATTTGGAGCTCTAGAGAATTTATTATGATTTTTAATAGTTAGCCAAATTATGCAAAAATGGTTTGTGCACTATTCATATAGTCAGTTTACTTCTCTGTGTCACACATAAGTCAAATGAAGTCCAATACTTATAAAATTTTATAGGCATAAACTAAACACCATAAGCTTTCTATAGCCATTAAGAGCACCTCATTTGAAACTATGTAAAGGGAGAACCAAATTTTTGAAATTACATGACAGTACTAGTAATACAACTTGACCTTTGGTATTGTTCCATCAATTTCTACAAGTTAAATGCCATTGCATTGGTCTGGATCTATTTTTAGTCTTTAGTTAACATCTAGAGTTTTTTAGAAAGCTATCATATACAAGATTTTAATTTTTATAAAATTAGTTTTCAAAGTTCATATCAGAAATTTGGACATGCCAATCCAAGAGCAAACTTCAATTTTCTGGTGTATGGCTTCCAAATCCGTGATACATGAGTTAAATGATGATGTTTATGACTTAAATGTATATGTTATGGATAGAAAATGATGGGGATGAGTTCATATGGTCCTTAAAGCCATGAATCATGAATATGGTCTCCCAATCATGTAATTCTCCATGCTTATAGTATATATTTCCTTACATTTGTGCTCCAATCTGCATGACATGGATTGAGATGGCTTATGTGACCATTGTGTAAGGGTAAAGAGGTTAAGGTATTACACCTCTAACAAAACCATGTGGTTTAATGATGCTAGGGGTTGCCAAATTCTCTTTTAGTAGCCACTTGACAATTCAATATCATAATATCCATAGAGAAAAGCTAAAATTAAAAGAATTGATATGCGAAAGACACAAGACAAGTGCTTAAAAAGCCATAGCATCTTCCTAGGCTATATAACCCCTTTGTTTGCTTGTTCAATGTTTTCATTCTCATTATCAAGCATGTCATCATATAGTATTAAGTTGCATTGAGTATGAATAAAATCTAGAAGATCCAAGGACCTATTAATAGCTCGGGCCTTTGCATGCATGCCCTTAGTTTTGTTACAATTGAGGTCACAAAGTGGGTGATCTTTTTTTTAGTGAAAATAACCCTCTCATGTTGATAACATTATGGGTTTGGTTTTGGGACATTTTAGTAGGTAGTTCACTTTAGGTTGTAACAATTTGGCTAGGCTTGGATTGAAGGCTAGTACAAGCTTAGGCTCTAGGTTAGGACATAATAGAATTCAAGGTGGGCTCTTGTTGGTTTTCATTGGAGGGGTTTGATAAGTTGTTTATAACATTTAGTCCATTTGTAAACGTGAGAAACGCGATGTTCGGTTTCTCCGTAAATGTCAGAAATGAGCCAGATACAAAAGGAAGTCCCCAAAATAGAAGGAACTAGGGCCAAATAAAATTATGATAAAATTTTAAACAATAAAAAATAAGGATTTGAGCCTTGAGTTACCCAAAAACTGGGGTCGAAGTGATTCAAAAAATTTGCTGAAAGGCTAATGGCATTTTCGTAAATAAGTAAACTTTTTGGAAAGCTCATAAAAGAGCTTTTTAAATGAAATTTTTGAGTTCTTCGGGGTTCTCAGAGGTCCTAAAAACCATGGGAAGCTCTCGAACAGTTAAAGCCCCTCTGGTATACGTTTTCTAACGGCGGTGAACCCAAACTTTGACCAGATCCTTTGGGAAGGTTTTAACTTCAAATTGAGTGATTCCAAAGGCATTTTATTAAATTGGGAACCTATTTGTTATGATGGAAAAAAGGTTCTAAAAAAGGATCTAAAACGAAAGAGAAATAAAAATGCTATTACAAAAGGGCAAAAATAGAATGAAAGTGTTAAAGGAAGCTTCCAAATTCTTCTTTATAATTCACGTTCTTTCTCTCCTTCATTAAACCAACTTGCTTCTGCCCATTTTCAAAGAAAAAATCCAGCTTCTTAGGCGCACAAGAGAAGGAGGATTTTGGAGGAAGAAATTCAAGAAAAAAGATAAAAAATTTTAAGAAATTTCATATCCTTCCTTCTTGAAACTTGCCCCTCTCCTCTCAAGCTTTCTTTCTATAGTTTTAATGGAGAGTTTGGTGCTGTTTTGGGGGTAGAACAGAGAGGAGAATTTCAAAAATTGAGGGAGCAAGCTAACCAAGTGGAAGAGCAAGCAAAGAAAAGCAAGAAAACAAGGTAAAACTTTCATTCTTTGGTAATTTCTTCCTCCCCCTTCCTCTTGCATGAATTTGGCCACCATGAGCCCAATTCTTAGGGGCTATTTTCTGTCCAATTTATGGAGGGATTAGGGGTTTTAGGTGGCAAGGATTAAGAATGAACTAATAAAATCAAGGAAAGAGATTAAGAAATAAGATGAAACCATTAGGGATCCAAATGCTCCCTTGCAAATATGATTTTATATGCATGTTTTTAGGCTTAATTGAATGTTAAAACATGCTCCTAAGATGCCTAAGAGGCTCTCTACATGCTTCCTCCTTCAAGAAAACAAAGAGAATGTCATGGAAAGCCAATGCACCCATAGTCTCGGCCTAAGCAAGTTCACCTAAGTAGGGAGGGTTTCAAATTTTTCTAAGGCCATTTTCAAGTCATATATGGTGAATGAATATAAGAGGAGGCCTTGAAAAAAAATTTAGAACTTATAGAAAGTGAATTGGTGCTTTAGATTCCATATTATGACCTAAAGAAGTAACATGTGTTTAGGCTCCTCATTTTAATTGTGTGATGACTCCAAGAGACTTAAATGGAGTCAAGAGTCATATTTGAGAAGAAAGGATGGAGCCTAAAAGTTAATTAAGGGGTGTTACTTCATTAGGTACCTATATGGACCATAATGAGGTTTATAAGGCAAGTTAGGGTCTAGGCAATTTGTGTAGTTGTAGAATTCATTCCATGAGCCTAATTAACTTCCTTTAATCATGTCTAGGCCAAGAGAAACCCTCCCTATACTTTTATGGTTGTATAGTCGAGGCAAAGGAGGGAAATCCAAGAAGAAAATGTATAGATTTGTATAAGATAACTCTCTCCACTTTCTCTCATGCATGGATGTGTGTTTAGCTTATTTTAGAATGTGTGTATGTGTATTTTCAAATCATGAAAAGTATGCTAGCATGCCTTTATATGCTATGATCCTTGATGTCATGTTATATTTTCTAATGAGTGCACGATGTTTGTATGAGTTTACTTGAGTGTGGAGAGACTAAAAACTCTTCCCTTTGGTGAGGATGAGCCAAGAACCCTTGAGTTTAGTTGAGACAAAGTAAAGAGTCTCCCAAAAGCAAAGTGGGCTCCCAAGAGTATGGTTGAGTCCAAAGTGCTCAAAGAATGGGTGAAGCAAGTCTAAAATCCATGAGGAGAAATGTGAGGCCAATCCAAGCACTTGGTGAACTCTTGGATGTTTTGTATGAATTGTTCATATGCCAAGTTTGCTTTTAAAATGTCCATAGCTTTTATTTTTCCATGCATGCATTTGTAAAGCTTGCTTTGCATATATTATGTATGATTGAATGGGAGATGAGCTATTGGGATTCTTTAAATCTCATCTCCTCATCTCCAATGATCTAATATGTTAGGTGGACCAAGTAATTATGGTGAAGGGAGCCAACAACTATGAAGAGCAAAGATTGACAAGCCTATGTCATGTTTTGTCTATTTTGGAACCATAATAATGGTTCATAATGTATATGATGTTGTATATGTATTGTGAACCTTGAGACATGTATAAAGATGCTACTATGTGATGTTTATAGGTATGGATATGATGTATGAGTTATAAAATACAATTTGAGTATCTAATACCCAAATATGTAATGTAGAAGTATAAAGTAAATGTGCATAAGTCTGGGTTGAATGGCCAAAATGAGATGCATGAGGTTTGGGACTATTTGGACAGCTCATACAAGTTTCAAATGTGCTTTTAGACTTGCCCAAAAAGTGACACAACGAAGGGAAGGCCATTTGGCAAATTTGGTACCCCATATGGAGCTAAATTTGATTATAATGGAACCCTATATCACTTTTTAACCAAATGAGTTAGTCTTGATCTAAAATTTGGCATACAATTAGGTCTCATTAAGATATTTTTAGGAAGTTAAAGATCATAATTTTTGGAGGTCTACAGAATATTTGATGATTTTTTAAAGTTAACAATTTTCATGATTTCTGGTATGTGCACTGTTCACACTGGTAGATTTGTATTCTATGTCATCTGATGGGTAAATGGTGTTCAATGCTTGTGAAATTTTATAAACATAAACTAGAGGTCATAAAATTTCTGTGGCCACTGAGATCACCTCATTTGGAGGTCTAAGCAAAGAGTTATACATTTTTGAAGTTGGCTGTCAGTAGCAGTGGTGCCCTAGGAGTCCAGTCACTGTTCTATATATTTTCAATAGCTAAACGTATTTGTTTCATTCTAGAATTATTTTTATCATAAATTTAACATTTGTATCCTTTCTAGAATGACCTAATTTATGTGATTTAGATTTTTATATAATTAGTTATGAATTTTAGAAGCTTGTATCAGTAATCTGAAATAGCAACCCAGGCAGCAGCGACCTCTGGACCTTTTTGGATGTCAAACATCCTTTATGATAAATTTTATGCTCTAAACATATTTTTAGTGTAAAGTAGATATCCATAGCTTCCCAAAATGACTAAGATTGCATCATTTTGATTTTTTTAGATTTAGTTATGATTTTTTAAAGTTTAATTAGAAAATGGAGCAAATCTAGCCAAAATTAAACAAGCCCATTTCATGGTTCATTTCGGTTTCCATGAGTTGTGGGCATGGTTTTGTGATGCAAATAAGTTGTAATGATGTATTTAAATATGAGGAGGAATAGCATGAGCCCACACGGTCCACGTGACACTGATTGCAATTTTTAACTATGACACAATGCAAATACACCTACTTTTTCATGTACTCTTATGGAAATGATGATGTAAAGCTTATGAATGTTATAAAATGAGTTAGAATTTATGGTGTTACATTGTTCACATTCGAGCTTTTACCATCAGTTTTCTTACCATAGGTTCTTCCATAACCCACATTTCTATCATAAGGAATCTCATGAGGTTTGGATTTCCTCCCTTTCTAATTCCTTTGAGCCACCATCCATAGCCCGTAACTTTGTTTCATTTTTAGCGATATTGAGCCATCTCTAGTCAATACCTTGCCCGATTAATCTAGTTAGTTCTAACTTTAGAATTACCATCCTTGTTATTAAATTGGCTCTATTTTCTCTTATCTATGCAGTGATTAGAATCATGCCAATACTAACCACATTTAAAGGAAATAAAGTGGATGTCTTCATATTCAATATTCTAAACATCCCTTGAATACTATGTTAAGGCAATTGGGGTTTACTCTCAAGGCAAGCTCAACATAAAAATAGGCATATTTTCTTCTAAACTAGGGAGGCAATGTTATTAATTTTAAAAATGTGGCCTATTTAGTTGCCTAGAACATATAGAGACTTTCAAACATATAATCCCAAAGGGATATTTGGCAGTTGAACCTTAGCTACAATATTCTTTATCTTAGTTATCTTAGGTTTGAAACATAAACTCCATGGCTTAATATTCAAATAATGATCAAGAACAAACCAAGACCCCCTTGTTAAATAGAAATTATAATTTGTGTAGCGTTGAGGGCTTTTTTCATTTAGTAAAAGTTTATTGAACATTGCTAGGCTTTATAAATATAAATGTACTTAATGATGTACAATTAAATAATTAAATTAATAAACCTCTCTCTAGCAAGTATACTAGTTTTTCTTGAGTACGAAGTTGATTCCATAAATAAGTATATTTAATTGGTAAATTAAATTAAATTTTCTATTCTTATGTTGGCTTAGATTACACTATCTAACCTAACTAGTGTTGTAAAATAAGTTTAGTTACTAGTAATCATTATAAGGCAAGTTTGTCACTAAACTAAATATAATCTAAACTAATGTGGATATGCCAAAATATTTTACCCTAGACTCTAAACATAAAAATACCAAATAAATTCTATATTTATGCATCTTAAAGTAGAAAGCTCAATCATGACAATCACATGGTTATAGTAGGCTAATTCCTAATGCCATTGATTGCATATGCTTTTGAGACAACCAATCTTACAGTATTTTAACTCGCCATTATATATTATAGTCAGCTAAAATATGCATATTAAGTTCTATAAATTACTAGACTATCTAGTATAGTGTCTCATTACCATATTGCATCCCATAATAGTTGCCTAGACCTCAATTCATCAACATATCTTATACATAAACTGGTAATTGCATTATGTGTGAACTAGTGAGTATCAAATGCTGTCACTTTTTTAACACTCACCACTTCCTACCTAGTTAACTCTCCAAACATTTTCATTCAATTAATTGACTTTTAAATCCATTGCCATGTTATCCACGATCTAATCAATGAACTAGATACTAAAAATATCACTAGGAGCATTGAGCATATACAATCACACTATAAGCTATACATTAATCAGAAGGAAATTATCACATCTTGTAATTATCAACATAAATCAAATTTTAATTAATGAAATTAAGTAATAGACTCAAAAGACAAATAAAAATCTATAGGGAATTGGAATTAATCATGATAGATTACAAAAGATAAAGAATTATACTACAAATCTACCATAGAAGTAAGAAATCATACCTTTGTAAATAATTAAACTCCAAAATCCAATCTTAGAATGCTCTTAGATACTTAAAATAAAAAGAAAAGCTCTCTGAAAAGTTGAGAGAAGAATAGAAAATATCTATAAAAGAAGTTATATTTTTGACGGACATTAAAACAGAATTAGTTCTGGACATGTTGTCACAACGACAAAATATGTCTTGTCACTACGACAATGTCCCATCATGAAATTTGGATCTAGCAATTGTCATTGTGATGAGTGGTTATTTCTCTTTATGATGAGAAAGACTCGTAGGGAATTTTGAATTTATTTGCATTCCAATTCTTTAGCTTCTCTAAATTGATTCCATAATACACTAAATTTATTTATTTACAACCTAATCCCTACAAAACAAATTAAAAACACAAAATATAAGAATTAAAGCTATAAAATCAATTTAAACTAATTATTTACTAGGATATACTAATGCTTTCCTAGAAAATTATGGATTTGCCATAAAACCATTTTACAAGTAAAAGCTCATTTGAAAATTCTTTTCAATTTAATCCTTTTTAGGGGCTTTTCAACAAATAACTCTGATTTGCACCAAATTAAACATAATTGCAAATTTAATGAAACACGAGGATAAAAGAGTTAAAAACCATAGAAAAACTTTTGATAAGTCCCTCAAATTATATCTAAAAATTGATACTTTTAGGGACTTATCAAATCCCTAAACTTAGATTTTTTCTTGTCCTTGAGTAAAATCAAAATTACCCTTTAAAAGATGAAATCCTAGAAATGATAAAACTTTAACCCCTAAGAATTGATATAGATAACATGCATGAGAGGAAAAACTATAGAATATTAAAAAACAATATAGTAAAAAACATTAATAGCAAGCTTCCAAATATAGTAAAAAAACATTAAAATAGAATATATCCATCAATCCATATGATCATCTTGTCTTAGACTTTCATATGCTTACTTATCATTCCCCTTTCTATTAATGTAGGTCCTAAAACAACTTAAACATAATCTTTTAAGCTTGTAAAGAAGCCATAGAGTTTAGGTAATCACAACAAAATGTTATAAGAGAAATGATGTTTAAGTTCGAGAAAGTACTAGTATGCACAAGAAAAAAAGATTACTCTCTCTCTCTCTCTCTCTCTCTCTCTCTCTCTCACACACACACACACACACACACACTTTTATCTCAAATCCTCACTTTAAAAACATCCCTTCAATGTATATCTTTTCTCTCATACATAAACTAGAAAATAAACAAAAGGAAAGGTTGCTTTTGCAACTCACAATACAAAACAATTCTTTTTTTTGATATACTAATATTGCTTGAGGGTAAGCTCTTTGCACTTGCTAATCATATGCTTCTCTCCTTTTTTGTTTTTAAAGTAAAGAAATGATAGTATTTTGCTATTCCAATAAATATTACATGAAAAACAAATAACAAATCACTTGCTTTTTCCACTCAATCACTATACCCATATTCATGTAAAACACTTTAGATCACCACCTTATTCATCTTAACAAATAATCCTTTCCAAAGTAATAAAGCCAAAGTACTTAAAAGTACTCCTTGAAAAGAGTAAATTCATGGTTTTATGGGCTAGATGATTAACATAGATAAATAGAAAATGTATATCAAATATGCAATCAAAATTGCACAAGTCACAAATAAAGGCTCCGAGGAGTACTAATGAATACTTAGAATAAAATAAGGCTTATTTATGACTCAGTAAAGAAAGAAGGCCAAAATAATATCAAAAAGAAGTATTAGACCTAGGATTTCGCTTTGAGGAAAAAATATAGGCAAGTTTTATAGTTTAATCCAAAAATCTCACATAAACTTATTCACTTACTCCATTTTAAAGAAAACATTTATCCAATACATGGTATAAGTGTATAATGGATTCAATGAATATCGAAATTTGAGCCATTAACAAAAGATTATACTATTCAAGAAAAATATTCATATAACTTTCTCAAGAAGCATATATTAATAAACAATTATTATCATCATTGGACTCTTACCAATATAAGAAAAACAACATAGAAAGGCAATTATCCAATGAAAATGAAATTTAGAAAATTTTAAGCGATTTGAAAATTTTTAAATTTTGGAATTTTTTTTTGTAATCTAACAAAATCAATAAAAATTTAAATTTTTGCCAAAATTTCAAAAAATAAATTAATAATATATATTTCTTAACCCCAAACTTGAATATTATTCCTAATATTCTAATATAAAAACTAAGGTAATGAATTTTTTTCCTTTTTCTTTTTTTAATTGTGGCAATGAAAATAAATATGAAGCTATAATATATTATTGTAAACAATTAAAAAGAAAATCAAATTTTAAATTTACAATTTTAAAAATTAAAAAATATTGGCGCATAGCCTAGACTTAGGACTGTCTAGGCATTAATAATGGAAAAATTTGTCATGTATCAATACATTACTCAAAACAATATTGTGAAATATTAGTATATCACTTAGTAAACTGAATTGGTACATTGTTACACCATTTAGGAATATATATATATATATATATATATAACAAATTTAGATTTACGATAAAATTAATTTTAAAAATTTAAAAACAAACTATGGGACTACTCCCTCAAACTTAAAATAAGAACAATTAAAAAAACACATAGATATTAAAACAAAGAAATAACAAGAAAGTAAAACAGTTAGGAGTTTAGAGATTCTGAATGTGATGCTTAAGTCTTGATTCTTCATTTTATCCTAATGAAAAATTGAATTTTCAACTTTTGGAAATACAAGGTAAGTTTAAAAGGAAATTATTGCATGCTCTTATTAGCACGAATACTTATATAAGTATATATCTCTTTTATGCTTCTCAAATAGTTTGACAACAAAACAATAGCACATTAGTTTGGAAATCATGAAATCTTAAAAATAATGCCAATAAAAGATATTTTGAAAGTTCTAATGAGAAATCACCTAGCAAACCATCAAATTAAATCATGAAAATTTTCTATTAAATGTAGACATGCTATCTAAAATTACAAAATTGAATTTATCCAAAAATCACAATTGAAGAATTTTCTAAAAATCATCAAAGTAAAGCACTGAAAAACATGATTTAGCAAATCCAATGTAACTAATTTTCATAGAAACTAGACTTAAAAAAGAAAAATTAGACATTAGTCCCATTAAAAAACTCAAACAAATGAATTCTATAAAAATTAGCAAATTCAGGTTACCTACTACTAAAAACAAAACAAAGTGTTGGACAGACATAGAATTAATCAAGTAATCAAATCAACTCAATTTGCTCTAGAATTTTTATCATAGAAACTAGCCATAATAATCATCATGCAATTGGAAATTCAAAACAAAATTCTATCCTATACAATGCAACAACAATTAAACATTATCAAGAAATTTTCACAATGAAGTATTAATTAACTAAATAATATTATAGCAATTCAACACAATTGAAAGTGATAATGAAGAAAAAGATAAGGAAAAAAAATTTAAGGGAAGAAAACTCCCTTGAAGTCTCCTTTTCTCCATTCCTTGAAATTTTCAAACATTGACCTAAGAGAGTTCCTTCAAATGATACTTTGGCTTTCCATTCTTTATACTTATTGCCCCTTCATAACCACACCTTATGGATTTAGGTTCCTTCAAGTCACCTCCTCAATAGGTGTGTTGTTCCCTCTCCTTGCCTTGGTAGAATATATAAAATTCATTGGTAGCTTTTAATCATTTATCCTTTTCTCTACTTGTGCTCACAAATCACAAAAGAGAACATATAAGAATCACATTATGAGTCAAGAAAGCTACACAAACTATACTATTACAATAAGAGATCATTCAAAGTAAATATTACACCTTTCAAAATTCATTGCAAAAGAATTGAAAATTTTTAATATCAACCAGGAAAATGCTAAAAAAATGATGTGCAAAAATATAATGGAAGGTTTAGTTATGTACAAACAATTAGTGGCATTAAAAAACTCAAATATGTCAATAAAATTAAGAACAATCAAGTTATAGAAGTTATGTTGCCAAACTAAACATTACAAGTTAGAAGCATTAAAACACATGGTTATAACAATCAAAATAAAAATAAAAATAAAATTCTCAACTTAGGTGACATATAAAAGGATTCATAAACCAAAATTTAGAACCTAATTCTATCTAGAAAAGTGAAGAAAAATCAGGAAAATTACATTAGAAAACTAGAAAAACAATAAAAATAACTCTATTTTACAGTAAACAAAGATAAAATTATTTAAATAAGCAAATGATACACCATATATACAATCAACAAATAAAAATTTAATGTTAATGAGTTCATCTAAACAATTTAACATATATGCAATTAGGCTTTTTGATTGTAATATGCAAAAAAAAAAAGACTTAAAAATTCAGTCATCAAAATGTTTTTTCCAAATACTTAAATTTTTTTTAATGGGTTGCGACAAAAGAGATGCTGTAACCCTTGAAATTTTTAAAAAAATTTGTTTTTAAACATTTGAGAGATATGAGTCGCAATATACCAAATGCCATGACCCATATTATTTTTTTATTTTTATTTTTATAAATTCTAAATGGGTCACGACATCTAGTATGTCGTGACCCATTTACTTTTTTAAAAATTTAGTTTATTTTTTAATTTTTGTTTAATACATTTTATTTTATTTTAATTTTTTAATTTATTTAAAATAATAATAAATTTAAATTTTGTAAAAAATACATTTTTAAATATAATTTAAGGTTTTAACAAAATTATGTATCATACAAAATTTAAAAAAATTGTAACATTTATAATTTTATTAAAGGAAAATTAATCAAAGAATAATATAAATAAAAGTATGATAATATATAATATTATAAAGGATTGAAAATTTGGAAGGAAGACATTATAAAGGATTATATATTATAATAACATATAATATAGTATATTTTATATAATAAATATTATTTTTATATTATATAAAATAAATAAATTACATTATATTTTTTATATATAATATATTATTTAATTTTTATATAAAATATTAACATATAATTAATAATAAAATTATAAATTATAATAATATAAGATTATATTTTTAATTATAATTTAATTCTTTTCAAGTGATTTGCATAAAAAAATATTTTGTCTTATTAAAAATCTTATAAAAAAATTTATTAAGGTTTTTTTTTGTTGCAAATTACTTTTGTCTTATAATTTAATTCTTTTCAAATGATTTATGTTAAAAAAAATATTTTATCTCATTAATTTTATTGATAGACAAACTTTTTTTTGTTGTAAATAACTTTAAAAAAATTTAAAAAATATTAAGTATATCAAGCAATGGTTTTTTAGGCTAAACATTAAGGTTTTTAATTTTTAAAACTTAAGTGACAATGTCAAAATGCCAATAAGCAAATATAAAAAAAATTATAAAGAATGCAAATAAAATAAAATGTATAAGTATAAAATAAGGTATAAATATTAAAATGAAAAAAAAAATTTACCAATTTAACCAATATGTCTTCTAATCCTACATTGGGGGTCTTTTTTGTAGCCGTTGGGGATGGTGCTAAAGTGGCTTCTTTTCTTTTTCATCATCGTCATCGTCATCGTCATCATCAAGCGATCTATTATTGATATTACGAGTTGGTTGAGGGGATTGAGTAGGTGGAATCAGTTGATTAAGGATAAAAACCCTTGTTGAAAAAATGATCTTTACTGTTTAAAAGATGTACCAACATACTCTGCGCTAAATGTAAATGGATCAAAAAATAGAGTGGCAAAGGAAACATCACTAGCTTGCATTGATAAGCGTTGAGGACAATCGCAAATGAAAAAAGGCTAAAGAAATAAGAAAAAGTTATATTCAAAAACCAAAATTTTATAAAATTTATAATAAAAAATCTTAAAAATTAAAATTATTTTTAAGTATTATAATTACTATAAGATTTTAAAAAATTTACTACTGATTTTAGAGAATTTATTATTGGATATAAAAATTTTGATAATTTTTTAAAAATAATTTTAATTTTTAAAATTTTTTTATTGTAAATTTTATAAGATTTAAGTTTTTAATTGTAATTTTTATAAGAAATGAGTACCTGAATGTGAAGCTATTTGGAATTCGTGCCCTTGTTTGGGCTCTCCCAGCCTCCTCCAATGCATTTGTTCTGTTTGAGTGTTGGGCCTTTTTTAAAGCCCAATATATATTTATAATATATCCAATTTCACTTTTATTTTGTTTTGCAAGATAATTATTATCCCAAAAAAAAGTTAATTTGAACAGTCCCCCAAATAAGAAAAAAACTGATTTGAGCGTCATAAATGTTAAAAAGGCACTGTTTGAAAACACTTCCAAGTTGCAAACAAATATTATTTTGAAAAATTCAATTATATAATATTAAATTATAAAAATTATATACTTATTATATTTTTATTAAAATATTTGATAAAAAGATATAAAATTAGTACCTTTTCTTTAAAAAAAATCATATTGCCTTAAACTGTTACTACTTTACTAATAACAAATTTTGATGTATATTTTTAAGTTAGTCTTCAAAACTAAATTGTACCCAAAAAATCTCAAATAGTTGTATTTGTCCTATTAATTAATAATGCTTCCATTAAATGTCTATTAAAATTGATTATATATAGAGTTATATCTAAATTCTTTGCATTTACCAAATGAATATATTATAAAATAAAAAGTGGATAAAATTAAAAAGATAAAGATAAATAACATACTTTTCTTTTTGTGTCATTTTTTTAATCATGATGTATTATTACAAATTCTCATAATCCAATATAAGCAACAGATTTAATTTTAACTCACTTTAAAGAATTGAAACTCCATGATTGATCAAATTTTTTATAAAATAAAGTAATTTTTATATTAAGATTCATGTTTATTTTTCCCCCAAAAAAAGTGATCTCACGTGTTGGGGCAAGTGCACCTTGTCATGAGTATGCCCCTCTTGAATCTCAATATTCACACTTCGCTGAAAACAAAACAATCTATAAACCCTTTTTCTGCCTCACGCTCGAAGACCTTTGCTTGACCCTTCTCGCTCTCCGAACTCGGTTATGGCCACCGCCGAAGCAACCGAGAACGGCACCACCACGGCGTTGGAAACCCCCAGCCACCAGTAGTCGCATCGGACAATGCCTCCGACGGTGAACTAGCCACCGCCACCGCCACCACCACACAACACCAAGGCAGCGAACGCCACCCTGGCCAACCCATCGCCTGAGGAGCCCCGAGTCCGTGCTACCTCAGGCAGCTGAAGCTTCCGCCGATCAGGCCGCTGCTACCACCGCCGGCACAGCCGCTACCCACTCCGCCCGAGAAGAGGTGGCCAGGTTGGCCCGGGGATTGCGTGTTTCGGCTCATTGTGCCGGTCCTCAAGGTAGGTAGTATTATCGGTCGCAAGGGCGAGCTCATTAAGAAGATGTGCGAGGAGACTCTGAGCGCGCATTCGCGTCCTTGATGGTGCCGTGGGCACTCCTGATCGAATTGTGAGTGTACATACATCTCTCTATCTAGGGTTTCCTTTTGGGATTTTCTATTTCTTGACCATCTCTATGTTCATTTTTGCTTTCTGGAAAAAAAGCGCAAAGAAAATTAGGGCAAATCAAGATTTGAACTTCAATGCTTTCTCCTCTGGATTGTTGTGGCTCCTGGATTCATATCTCCACCTTGCGGAGTAGGTTTTGCTAGGTTTTGTACCTTTGATATCTTGGTTGGACTCCTTTTAGTTCTCTTGTCTAGCAAGCGGAAGCAGAGTAATGTGGCTTCACATTGGAATTAGATTTTACATTACTGATTAGGTAACAATTTTGCGTTAGGTCTTTTCTCTTTTACTGCTGGGGAGGTTATAACGTTGTTCACTGTGCTTGCTCGCTTTTTAATTTGATTGATGCGCTCTCTTTATTAAGTATTTTACAACTGCTATTGTAATTTGGATTGATGTTTGTTTCCGTTGTTCAACTTCAATTTTATTGAAATTTCATTACTGTTGTAATGCGTTTGTACTATTATTTATTCTTAGAGTTATCTTTCAAGATTTTGTATTATATGGATATCATTTATGACGTAGTTGCCAATCGCTTGGATACTTAGATAAAGCGTGCCCTTCATGTTGCTTATAATTTTAATTTCATCTAATTTATGAGTAAGGTCCCTGAAGAGTGAGTGTTATATGCATAAAATTGCTAACTCAGTTTTCTTAAAATCTGTAGCTTACATGAAAGTAGTAAATTGCTGAAGTGGATGGAAGTTAATTCTAAAGTTTAATTGCTTTACATGCCTTTCTGATTATTCATATGCATGCATCACCAGCCCTTTTGAATGTTTTCCTCAGATGAGGACCTTATTACTTGTCTCTGTTTCTTTTCTATGATGAATATGGTTTGATGTTTCTTCATTTAGTTTAGGTACTCATATCAGGGAAGGAAGAGCCAGAGGCAACTCTTTCCCCTGCAATGGATGCTGCAATAAGGGTATTTAAGCGAGTCTATGGATTATCTGAAGGTGATGGTGAGAATAAAGCATCAGGACCAGCTGGGGTTGCATATGTTTCAGTTCGTCTGTTGGTGGCGTCAACACAGGCTATCAATTTGATTGGAAAGCAAGGTTCATTAATTAAATCTATACAGGAGAATACTGGTGCTTCCGCTCGTGTATTGTCAGGAGGTATGCCTTTTTGTTACTGTGATCTAATTATGCATTGATGATGTTTCTAGCAATTATTATCTTGTGTATTCTTTCTCATATTGACTAATGTTATATGAAGCCTGCTGCACTGTATCTTTTGATACTGCTGTGTGGTTTGACTGGCTTTCTGGGGAAGATTATTGAAATGAGTTGGATTCAGGTTTTGTTCCTTGAATAGCAAAATCACTAAGCCTACTTCCTACCTACCACATATTTAGCTAAGTGATGTCCCCCTGTCCTTGTACCTGTACCATAGCCTAGAATGTACTAGATTCCTGTTAACCGTGGATTTAGTGTACTGCAACTAGTTGGGGGCGTTTTCCTCATGTTTGGGGTTTTTCTCACGTTTCTAAATGCAATGAGAAAACTGTGGGTTTCTCAGGGAAATCTTTTGTTTCCCTTGTGTGTTTTTTTTTTGGGGGGGGGGGGGGGGAGCTTGTCTCCTAGAAAACAAAATATGATGTTGTTTAAGGATGTTTATAATTTTAAGCAGCAATAATTATTCATTAAACCGGACCCATTTGCCAACAAAAATTTAGGCTGTTAATAATTGTCCCTTTAACAACATATTCCATTGTTTATCCTTGATTTTTATGCTTTCACCTGCTCAACCAATCATTAATTTGACCATCCTTGCAACCTTTGAAAAAACCAAATCAAGCCTCTTTCCTAGTTCATTACTTTTCTCAGCATTAAGTAACAAGAATATTCTGATTCAAATATGTACCTTATTACAGCTTACAAAATCTTGGCAGCCTGTTCATTAAGTCTTACTATTTAAATATGAACATTTACTTTAATTCTTATCATAAAAGAGCTTCTTCGTTTTTTTCTTGGGGATGGCAGCCATTTTATTACGCCTACAAATGTTCATCTGTCTATATAATTATATTAGAATCCGTATATAAGGGTACTTCTCCTTGATGCTAGAAGTTTTCAAGCGAAACCACCATCCTCTTTGCTTCCAGCTTCCAATGGTAATGCAGTTATCAGATTGTAATAAGGTTCTTCCAATATATTTCATGAAATTTACTTGGTTAAATTTCTCTAGAGTAGCTAGTGATATTTTACATTTATTTTTTCTTGTTAAAACTGGATGCAATGGTACTGTCTTTGTGAATGCTTTTATTCTCTTCCTCCATCAGAGCATGATGCTATTCTGGTTAGTATGCAGTGATTTAACCTAGAAAATAGTTCTTCTGACACCAAATCATTTTCCTGATAGATTTTTTTTTTTAAATAACCTTTTTTCCTGATAGATGAGGTGCCATTTTATGCTGCTGCGGATGAGAGGATTGTAGAATTGCAGGGAGAAGCCTTGAAGGTCCTTAAGGCACTGGAAGCAGTAGTTGGCCACTTAAGGAAGTTCTTGGTGGATCATAGTGTTCTTCCCCTTTTTGAGAAAAAATCTGTAAGCTCAATTTCTGCCAAATCTCAATTTAAAAAGAGAAGGGGGGGGGGGGGGAATATTTTTTTATGCCACAAGATTTAACATTTAAGTTTAAAGGTTCCTTACCAGTATATATTCTCTGTTTTGAACTGCTATTTTATTTATCAAATCTCATGTTAAACAAAAAGAAAAGGATTTATATGCCATGATATTTAGGTTTTGAAGGTTCATACCAGAGTATATTTTCTATTTTGAACTGCTATTTTGTTTTTGTTTTTTTTTTGGGTGATCTGATAAATATCATCAAAGAATTGAGAAGTTTATAATTTCTCCGATTTTAATTGTTTCATTGCATTGATATATGTGGTTCCTATGTTCTGTTTAAGTACAATGCACCAATCTCACAAGACCGCCAAGCAGATGCCTGGACTGACAAGACATCTCTGCATACTGCTTCACAAACTAGCATTAGTGCTGATGTTCCTCTTTCAACAAAAAGGGATTCTCTCTTTGCTGACCGTGAAAATCACTTGGATTCACAACTCCCCTCTGCAATGTCACTCTATGGGCAAGATTCTTCACTTTCTGGTGTTCGATCTTCAGCACTTAGTCGTGGTGGTGCACCCATTGTTACCACGGTTAGTTATTTTAATTACTCAAATGTTTTATTTGTGTACCATTTTAACTTAAAAGCTTCCTTCAAAACAATACCAATATCCTTGGTTGCTTATATTTTTTCAGATTATCTACTGGGTTTTATGGGAAATTCATTTTTTCCAGAAACATTTTAGTACGACGTGGTCCAAATTTTATGATTCCAAAATAAATCTAACTGTGACTTATTGTACATGCATCCTTGCACTTATAATTTACATGATGATCTGGCTGTATGCCAAGGTACTAGCTGTATTGAAAGCCAATCTCATACCATGTGTCATGTAAGTTTTTGAATTTTTTGCACTGAGCTTATGGCATGCTCCTGTTTGGTTGTTTCCTTTTAAACATTTTTTGCACATACTTCATTCTTCTTTTCATATTTATTTATCTTTTGACTGGTAATGGGAACTCCACCTCAACTTTTTTTTTTTTCCCAATTGTCAGGTGATACAAACAATGCAAATACCACTGTCCTATGCTGAGGACATCATTGGGATTCAAGGACTAATATCGCTTACATTCGCCGTACTAGTGGAGCCATATTGACTGTACAGGAGAGCAGGTGCCTGATGAAATTATTGTGGAAATCAAAGGCACCTCAACACAAGTTCAATTGGCACAACAGTTGATTCAGGTAGGAGACTTGACTGGGCCCTTTTCTTCCTGAAAAAGTAGTCTATTTTTCTGGTTTTGTTGTGATAACAGCATATGCATAAGCATATGCACATAGCTGCATACTTGGACAGGGGTGGTTGGTAATTGATTTCTTAACAGTTTATTTATGCATGTGGAGCTGTAGGTCCTTTACTCTTAACACTTTGCCTCTATAGCTGCTCATTTTTGTAGCTATTAATGCTTCACTTGTTAGAATGCTATTGAGTTTAGACACATTTGCTATTAGTTGATATCCTCATCTTCATCTTCATGACTAAAAAAGCTTTACACTTTAAATTCGATTTGATAGCGCAAGATGAGAATTGAAAAAAAAAAGGAGTAGAAAGGAAAATGAAAACAGAGAAAAAATGGATTAAGTTGTTTTCATAATAAGGAAGCAGGAAATGGATGAACTGAAGATAATTTTATCTGTCTATGCTGAGGATTTTTGTTCTTGGATATAATATATATATATATATATATATATATATCTGTTGCAGTAGAAACCACATAAAAGAAATGGTAATTTGAGTTATATAAATACCATTATAAACTTGCATGGTGGAACATTTTACAGAGGGCATTATCTTAACAAGTCTAATTATATGACCATTTTGGTTGGATGTTTAGTAGTTGCTTTTTTCCTTTACTGGACCTCAATAGCCTATTTTTTTGGGAGGTTTTCATGCTCTGGCTGATGGGATAGAGATACTTTTCAAAGATAATATCTATTCATTGTATTAAAGAAATGGTTTTTAATTTTATCGATACCATTATGAACTTTTGTGGAACATTTTTATGTAGGCATTATTTTAATATCATACCAAAATAATCATTTTGTATGGCTGTATTGTACTTTCATTTTCCCATACTGGACCTGAGTAGGCCAATCCTTTGGGAATCCATCATTGTCTGGTCAATGGGATAAAACTTATTTTCCAAAGATAATTTCTATTAAGGGAATATATACTCGTCCACCAAAAAAGTTTGAACTAAAGATGTGAAGTGTTTACCTTATTTTCAGTTGACTGAATTCATTATAATGAGATGAAATTAGTAAGCTCAACTATTTCTGTTTTGTTACTTCTATAGCAAGTGGGTTTGTAAATTCTTGTCTAGCAAGTACAATCATTATACAGCTATTTCCCTCTTGAGCTTTATATTTATACCAATATTCCCATGGATAAAGGTTTGGTATTATTATCACACCATCATGATACTTTTGTTATATATGTGTGTGTGTGTGTATTGCTGAGTTATTCTGTTGTCATACGAACATTTGATACCATCTAGGTATTAATAGATGTTGGGAAGTTTGCTTTTGCTGATAGAAGTTCCTCCCTGTTACAGGAAGTTATAAGCAATCACAAAGAACCAGTCTCTAGCAGTTACGGCAGGTTAGATGCAGGTCTGAGGTCTTCATACTCTCAGTTGGGGGCCAGTACATCGTACTCCTCATCTTCATTGTCCTCACAACCCTACACAGGGTATGGTTCTTCTGGTTTAGGAGGCTATAGTACGTTTAGACTTTGAAGTTGTCTCCCTAAGTTCACAAGTGCTCCATTTGAGCTAGTTTCTTTCTAATTGGGTCTGATTGAGGAAAATTAATGCTGGACTATAGTATGAAGCCACCCAAAAAAAATAGCTTTTAGGATATGATATCTTGTATTGTAGTAATTTTCAAGGTGGCCAAGTTGAGAAGTGTCACAGATAATGTAATGAATAATAGCCATTTCATGATGTTTGTTTTGTTGTGTATATTTTGTATTGATTTAGAAGCCTGATGGTGGCATCCGAAGTGATAGGGAGATTAAATTATATTTTATGATTATGTTTTTTTACGTTTGCCATTTCAAATATTGACACGTCGTTATCATTGTTTGTATTTGGGTCCTTGCTATGCTAGGTATGGAGCTTTAAAACCTTCCTTTTGCCAATCAAATAGTTATTCCTTAATTTGTAGAGAAATTATTCTTATAGTTTATCTATTTTTTTGATAGACTAAGTCAATGAAAAGCAGCCATGTGTCAGTCAATTTTTTAATGGGCCTCACGGTTGCTCTTTTTTAGTCAAGTCTATCATGCTAACATTAAGGAGACATTTGAGACACTATTATTTTGTTTTCTTGATATCTTTAGATGTCAAAACGTATCTTGGTATCATTTAAGATACTAGAGTATAGAATGACTCTTATATTGATGATGAGTGAGGTTCTTACATCTGTTGAGTTTTTAACTTCGATAACTTTTACAAATTGTATTCTTTGAATCTTTCTTTGATAAACAAGAAAATCTGAAGTATCATGATATTTTATCCTTTGGTATTTTGTACCATAATATTTAAGATAATTAAAAACTATAAAATAACAATGTGGCAAACATTAATTTTGCGCTTTCCATTGGTTTGGTTGTAGATGAAAAGCATGAGGACTCATTTAGGATTATTTGCCCCTGTATTGTCTCCATTCCTCTAACGCAACCTGTATTATTATTAGTCCAGAAAAAAAATTTCCCTAATGCTACCTTACAGTGGCCAAAAAAACTTTAGATTCAGTTACTGGTAGTTATTACAAAGTTTTTCAATAAAAATATGCGAGTGAATATTTCTTAACATCACATAATTAAGTTTTTTATATTTCTTATGTCTTAGTAAAATTTAATAGCATAAGGAAGTTCAACAATTTTTGTACAAAGAACCACAATGTAGACGTTTGGTTACAATAAATTCACATATAAATCTGTAAGATGGGGCACAGCAATAGCAAGAAAGAGATGACTCAGAGAGAGCGAGAGAGTTGCATTGCTTTAAGAGTATGTTGTGTGTAGTATTGGTTCTTGACCTTTTGTGTATAGAGATAGAGGCCTTATTTATACCTTTGACAAAGATAAGCTAATCAAAATTTACATTAATTTGGTGTTCTTTTCTGTGGGGCCAATCTATTTAAAGTAATTATCAAACTTGTTATGTGACTTGACAAAATTTGGGATCATGTGATAATGGGATCTCTAAGGTAAACTGGAGTAGGCTATTTTTAGGCGTGTGAAGATTTTAGGTTTATAAAGCATTCATGATATTTGCCCCCAAGTTCAAAAATTAGAAATTTAGAATTTTGAAATTTCAAAAATTTAGAGAGAAGCATTCAATTTTTCAATTTTCAAATTTTTTGATTTAGGGGCAATGTTATGGATGCCTTTCTAAACTAAACATTCTTATAAGACCAAAATAGCCTAGTTTATATTACTAAAGTCCAAAAATCATGCTGTCACATGGTTTTAAGTTCCATCAAGCCACATGTAATGAACAGAAAAAACAAATTGGTAAAGGATTACAGTTATAAGTTGCTTTAAATAATTGGACTCTGCTTAAAAAATACAGTAACTTAATTGAAGTTATGATTATCTCTTTTTTTCAAGGAAATAAATAAAGCCCCTATCTTAGTACACACAATGTCAAGGACTAATACTATCTACTTCACTCATAACACTGGTTCTTGCACTTATAGTACTTTCATCTTGAGACAATACAAATCTTCCTTTCTCAAAGTCATCTCTTTCTTACTGTTACCATCTTCCATCTTCAACAACAATACCCCTTAACAAATATTGCCGGCAAGAAGATTTTGGCTTATATTGCCTTGCATGCCTTCTCTGCATTTATAGTTTTTAATATGCTTAAGCCATAAAAAAATCTGTTTCGCAATTTGAACCTTAACAGTATCTATAGGCAAAAAGAGTCTTAAACAGAAGATTTTAATTTCCAAGTCATCATAGAAAAAATTAAAAAAAATTCAAATTTACTTTACAATGGGATGGGGTATTAATTTTTATATATATATAAAATAGATACAATAACAAAGAATGAAATGTTAATGAATTGTTATATTTCACAGCTATTATTTTAAAAATTAAAAAACTTCCAAATTATTTTTTTTAAATACTTGTCAGTAAGTAGAGATGTGTTTAATCTTTCAATTAAAATCTCCTTGAGTTTTATAATATATATTTTTTAAAAGTTAATACGATCAAGAATATGTTAGCAGTTAGCAGACAACTGCATTGTGGTTATCGGGTACGTTTAAATCAATCCAATATTATTCAAATACTACTGTAATGTTTTTTGGAAGATTAAATATTACAATAAATTATACCGAATATTTATAAGTTTTATTAAAATTACATAATTTTTTTTAAAGTATACATAAATTTTTTTAAACAATTTTTTTATACTTTAGTTTAATTTTAAATTTTTTAATCAAAATATCTTATATTTAAAATACTTTTTAGTTTTAAAAAATATATATTTTAGTTAATAAAAAATATTTTAATTCAAAAATTTTTAACTAAACTAAAATGTAAAGTAGCTTTTATATTTTAAAAGAGATTATCTATATTTTTAAAGTGGAAGAGAAATCTATATAAGTACATAAATTTACTTATAAAAATTTATGCATTCAAAATTAAAATCCAAATGCTACAAACATTAAATAAAGTGAAGAAACTGTGACGTTTGAAGACAGTTTGTCATCCTCGAAGTGTCTCCACTTCTAGGCCACCCGTTCACTTCAGGATTCAGATACCTCATCATCATCAAGAAGAAGCAAATGCCGACGTTGAACTTATTTACGAACGTGCCAGTGGATGCGGTCGTCGCTTCTGACATTCTCAGGGATGCCACCAAAGCTGTTGCTAAAATCATTGGCAAACCTGAATCCGTTAGTCACACTCCTTATCTTTTTCCAATTCTCTTTTTCATCCTTTTTCTTTTTGAATTTTCACTTGAAATTGTTGGAAACTTGCGCTGAGATATAGCAGTATGTGCCCAAAATCGTGCCTTTCAGTTGTTCGATATAATGCTCCAACTAGTTGATGTATGAAGATGAAGTAGTTTGAACATTTCCTTTGGCAGAAACGTGTTGCTAGAGAATAATTGAAAATTGGGTCGAGTTTTCATAGGATTTTGAAGTTTGTAGACGTGAATGGGGAGAGAAAGATGTACTTATTAGTGTCTGTGAGCACCGGTTGGGGAAAATGGTAGAATTGGATGAATTGTCGAAAGACCATAACTTTGTAGGCACATGATTTTTTCTAGTTTTGTGCTGTTGATTCAAGTTGAATCCTTTATTACGGAAAAGTTATGCAACAAAGTAATTTTGCAAATGATGGAGATGGACGTTAAGTTACTGCTTTTTTATTTCCATCCAAACAAACTGGTAGACTCTTCTCTCCCTTATGCCAGTTACTCAAATGGGTAAAAGCTATAAATTCCGTCTAACTGAGAAAAATCAGTTTCTTGTATTCCTGGTGGAGTCAACTTGACATCTTCCGTTGTAACTCTGTGATGCTCTGACATTTGTCAGGCTTTGGTGGCTTCATAGTACCCGTATAATTAATCCTAGTTTGAGCATTCTCACTTAGATTTACTCAATTAAACCTGTCTATAGTCAGGTTTTATCAATCTCGTCTATATAAATTGTTACAGGAGTGATTAATAAATTCTTGTCTAATTCTGATATTCTTCTGTGATTTGTATGAAAGTCACAAATCACAACTGTTGTTTATGTTCAACGTGAAGCAATATAGAGAAGTTGCTTGATAGTGTTCGAGTAATGTTTCTTTGGTAAGGTTTAGCATGTAATATTAATTTGGATGATAAGTTGCTTGATAGTGTTCGAGTAAATTAACATCTAAAGCATGATAAATTCAGCATATAATTGATAAGAAAAGCATAACACTTTGTTTGTAAATGAACAAAGACAAGATTAGATGATTTGATAACTCATTCTACCTCTACACGGATAAACACACTCTCTCAATCTCTCTAAACAGCATCTGTGTACTCTTCATTCACAGCGTTACTGTACATGGTTTGATATACATGTGTCTTTTCTTTATTTTTCCAGTATGTGATGATTTTGTTGAATGGGCAAGTGCCTATTGCGTTTGGTGGCACTGAGGAGCCAGCTGCATATGGAGAACTGATCTCCATAGGGGGCCTCGGTCCAAGTGTTAATGGAAATCTGAGCTCAACGATTGCAGAAATTTTTGAAACTAAGCTATCAATTGATAGCTCTCGTTTCTATATCAAATTTTATGATGTTCAGGTAATTTGTTGTCCTGTCCTATGATAGCTTTTTTGGGTTTTTCAATATTTGCTTGCCACTGGGCGAAAGGTGTAACATGAGATTGCTCTTGAGGGGTTGTTTGGGAGTTGGAATGGGAAGTAAAGGGAAGGAATCCAAAGAACAAGGAAGGGTAAAGAAGGGATGGGAAAAGATGGCTAGGTGATAATTTTTCCTTTCCTTGTTTTGGGGAACCTTTTTTTTTTCTCTCCAGAAATTCACCAAATTGGGGGTACTTCAAATATAGAAGAGCAATGACTTTGGAGGATTTTGGAAGGTTAGTTAAAAATCCTTCATTGTCTTCTCCTCCTTAATAATACTCCCAAACAATAGAAATGTTTCAATAAACTTTCCCTTCCCTTCCTCTCCGTTATCCTCCATCCAACCATATCCTAAAACATGGTTGTTCATGAACAATCTGAGTAGATTTAAGATCAATATTTGTGACTAGTTCTCACCACTGTTCACCTTGTTTGATATATTCTTATTTGATGCGAGTGATTTCATATAAGTTTTTTAATTCTCTTTCATAAGATAAACCAAAACAGTCTGATCTTCTTTGAACAGAGAGGTTTCAAATATACCCGCCAAATTAGGATATCTATCTTATAGTGTTTGCTGAAGAAGGGGAAAATAGGCATTAGATTGAGATGAATACTGTATTAATTGCTAATGGTACAATTTATTTCAGAAGAGATGTTGGTTAGCGCCAGTTTGTGTGTAATAACAGAAGAAAATGTATTTTAAGTTTTAACCTTATCTGCATTGCATGTAGCGTATGTGGCCCTCTAATTTCCTCTCTTGCAACTCTCATGAAAACTTTGTTTTCTTTTCAATTAATATCTGTTGAAAACTTGAAACATGATCATATTAGTTATGATATTATGGTGGGTTTGTCAATAACAATTGTTCAAACAGTTCTCTTTCCATCGGCTATTTGCCTTACTTACTGCTTTGGAAAATTCTATGAATAGCTCTACTTTTTAAGAGAAAAGTTGTTTTTCACTGTCAGATTCATTTTGAGATTGTCACTTTGTTTTTTTTAACTATTAAGGAAAGAATCTTAAAATGAATCTAATGGTAAGGAAGTTTGACCTTTCGAGAGGTTGAACTTTTCATAAAATTATCCCACTGGTTTTTGTCATCTACATTTATTACCTCCGTGCTAGTACTACATCTTATTATATTTATTTTTCTGAGGCAGCGATCATTCTTCGGGTTCAATGGCTCAACTTTTTGATCGGGCATTCTTTCTTGTCATGGAAGAGCTTTCACAGGGTCGAAATCTGGTTGTTTCATCTTTGGTAAAGTATGTGAAATTTGTGTGCTTGATTCTAGTGGAAGAAACATACTCATGATCATCAATTAGTGAAATGATATCATCCTTTGTCTTTCATCCTGATCTTTCTGAAGTGAATGTCTGTAATTTGTTGTTGTTGCTGCCATTTTTACATGAATATTCAGTAGAATTTCTAAGTCATCGAGGCATCAAGCAAACGGCCTACAAAGCAACTTGATAATAATATATAATATTCATGTGAGTGTTTTGATTGAAATAAATTTAGTTGTAACTTATCGTTTAATTTTATAGAAGAGTCATGTAATTAAGTCATCTCTATAGAAGAAAAAAATGTAATTTACAAAGTATAAACTAAACATATTCTCAAATAGAGCATGATTGGTAGAGTTGAAAATATGGCTAAGGAAAAGGAAATGCAATACGAAAGGTTAAGTAGCATGTTTGGTACGCAACAATTGATTTCTCTCAGGAAGGCATTTCCAGTCGCTCAATGATATTCGGCTTTTAATCCAGGATGGATGGAATCTCAATTTTTGCTTTGGAAACCAATTGGAAGCTATCACTTTACCCTTCAATACCGTTAATATAACATTTTATTAATTTTTTAACTTGGTATATTTTAATCTTTTTCTCACCATTCTTTTATAATTTTGCATTATTTTTATCTAACTAAATATGAAAATAGAATGACATTTCCTCTTCTCTTTAAATTATACCAAATATGATTTTAAACTACAAGAATCCTTTTAATTCTAATTATAATTTCCATAATCATTCTTGCATACCAAATAGGCTCCAAGATATTCTCCAAATTTTCTACTCTCAACAAAGTGGCATAACTCACCAACCTTCTCAAACCATCGCAGATTATATCCGTAAAACTGATCCCACGGGAGGATTTAACGTGAGACACACCAACCCTTATAAGAACTAGAGTTCAACCATTTTCACACCAAGTAAGATTTTCAAGCATTTGCATATTGTTCGAGTTATGATGAAGTTATTAATAGACGCTCACTTAATAATTTAAAATTTTGAATTAAAGTAATTATTAATATAATATCAAAACTTCTATGATTAAGTAGTCAAAAATTTAATTTTATTGACGCCATTAATATAAATTAAATTTTAACAAAATATAATGAACCTTTACTTTGTTCATACTTTGATTACAATAAATTTTTGTAAGAATGTTAGAAATTAAATCGACACTGCAAGTCAACTGCAAATTTTACCTAAAGCACAACTCAACTGAGTTGTTCTGGAAAATAGTTTGAGTTTACTAACCTATGACATTAGAATACATGAGTAAAACCTCATTTTAATTCTATAAAGATGATTTAAGTACCAATTAACTTTTTGAAATATTTTTGTATTATCTCTTAATGGAAAATTTAACTTTGTTCTAATTTCCTTTTTTTAGAGGTAATTAAATGATACTATGCAATAGAAAAAACAAATATTCTATGGAGTTGAAACAAAATTAATCTTTTAAATAGTAAAGTAGTACAAAAAATTCTGAAAAATTAATTAATACTGAGTCTAGCTTTAGAGAATCAAAATAAAGTTGTACTAAGAAAGAAACTCCATCCATATTTGAAGAGCCATAATTTGCCGGAAGAGACTTCCATGGAAGCGAATAGGAGGTGGATGCAAGATGAAAAACCAGAAAAAGGTCTAATTGGCCTTTTACTGTGCTTAGTGTCTTGGGCTTAGCTCACAGTAATGGGCTTTCTAGAAAACTTGGGCTCACTTCCTGGGCTTTCCTCAAGATTATGGCTTTATTTTGCACAGTGGACCTCTTTTCTCTTTCAAAGGATTCCTGCTTGAAAATTCATCTGTCCACCCCCCCCCCCCCCAAAAAAAAACCAAAAAAGAAGCAAGGACGTCTTGGCTTGGAAAGGTGAACCAAATGTATGTTAACATCATGGGTAACAGATTAGGAAATCGTGCTTCTTTGTTTGGAGCTGGCCAGGTCCTGGAAGGATTTGTTACTACCTCTGGATTGTGGATCACAATAGGCTACATACTAGAATTCTCCATAGTAGACGGAGTGGTGGCTCCCCAGCTTGCCATATCTGCTCTAAACCGAAGAATACTCTTATGTTCTCAGAGATTGCCCAGTAGCCATGAAGATTTGGGAAAGGTTTGTCCCTCAGGAAAGGAGAATGATGTTTTTTACCTGTTCTCTCATTGCCTAGTTAGCCCTTAATGTACAAGATGATTCCTGTGCGAATAATCTTCCCCCATGGGCATGTGACCTATGCACTTAGCTGTTGGCTGATATGGAAGTACCGAAATAAGCATGTCTTTAGTAACAATAGTCCACCACCTTCAGTTTCTCACCACAGTATATGTACCTATGCCCAGAATATTGTTCATGCCACGTCCAAGCTTTCTTGCTTGAGCCCTAAATCACAATCTTCGTCTACAGCAAGATGGTGACCTCCTGAGGACTCGAGTTAGAGTGAATTGTGATGGTGCCAGTAAAAGAAATCCAAGCGCTGGTTGATGAGGTATTTTCAGGAATTCTGAAGGATGCTGGTTGGGGGTTTCTCAAGGAATGTCAGATAGTGTACTTTTACGTAAGCTAAGGGTTTTGGTAGCTTACACAAGCCGTGTTATAACTTGGAACCCTGCCCTTCGTAAAGTTTATCTTGAGCTGGGTTCCCCTAATTTGGTCTAGGGCTGAATAACAACAATAATGGCTCTTACCCACATGTCCTGTGTGGAGGAAACAGGTGTGCTAACTTGCTTGCTAACAATAGTTTGGAGCTCTCTTTGAGATTTTCTTATTGGTATATGCTATCCCCCTTTTCTTAATTTAACTTTTCTTTTCAATTATAGTTTGTTTTCTTTTTCTCTTAGCGTTTATCCCCTTATTATTATACCCCCAAAAAAAACATTAGAAGATTTTACAATAAATTATTCTCCCCTCTTCTAAGATATGTCCAAATTATATAATTATCTATTTTATTATGATAAAATAATCAAAGCTCTCTTAGATGATCAATATATCCTTAAAAATAATAATGATTTCTTTTATTAAAAATATAAATTATTAAAAATTTTAAACTTTTATTTCATTGTTATTTATTTGTGTGTTTAAAATCATAAATTTAACTTACTCAATATTTAAAAGTGACTATTTTATATCAATAAAATACATATTTAATATTTATTATTAAATATAAATAATAAGCACAAAGCTAGTTTAGTCAAAATAAATATAATTATAATTTAACTTCTAAATTAATATAACATATCAGAAGGAAAAGAGGATTATATAATTTAAAATAAAGAACAATATATTAAAATAATTAAATTGACCTAAAAAGAATGAAAAGAAAAAGGAAAAGAAAAAAAATATGATTTTATAAATAAGAAATATCTATAATATTTTTACATTTAATGATTGAATAATTATTATAAAAGAGTATTAAATAATTATTAGATAATAATTATAGGGGTAAAATTGGGATTTTTCCAAAACTTTTCTTTTCCTCTCTTTCCCCCCCCCCCCCCCCCTTTTCCAGGTACCGTCTAAAATTTTACTTGAACAGCTATATTCACGATGATGACACGAAAAAAGATTAGACATTTATATCATTGTGAGCAGCAATATATGGTAGTCTTACTTGGTTAGATCAATTAACAAAATGGAAATGCTTAGACATAAAAGGCTCTTCGATTCTACTCTTGAAAATGTTGCAAACATTACATGGTATGATCGATTTGTTCTCTTTAGACACGCTTAACATACTTTCTATATGATAAGTCAACCACAACCAAGTACGAAAATTATTAAGTTTGGAGGATTAAATACAAGATGTGGTACTGAAATCAAGTTCAAACCTGTCCAGACCAGCATTAAGACATGATAGCGAATTCAAAGGAAGGTCTGAAGTTTTCAACTTCATCGCATGCTCTAATTGGAAGAAGCAAATATGAAAAGCAAATGAAGGATAGAACCAAAAGAGTGTACAAATGGCCAAATATATATATATTAAGGAAAGAGATTCTCTTTTAATGCTAATGGTCAGATTGAAGTTGAAAAGGAAGACGAAACCATTTTGGAAAGATTATAGCATTTTATCAAAAGCAAAATGAATTGGCTTATCAGTTTTCATCAAATAAACGATCAAATGACATTTTTGTATTTAACTAAAATTTTAATTGAAAGTTACTCACTTATTACTCTTTGATTTAAATCATAGAGATCGTGTTTTAAGCCTGTTAAAGCACTAAAAAAATTTGTAAGCAGTAACTAATTTCCAACAGGTTGATAATGATCAGAAGTAATTAGTTTTAATGAAGCAGAAGATGGAAAGAAAAGATAATCTGGTTGGATTAGAGCTGAACAAGTAACCAAATGATCCAAAAGTTTACTCTACTACAAAAATCAAAATATGGCAGCTAGAAGCAAAAGTTGCAGCAAGAAAACGCTAGGACCTTCTCACGTTCAAAACTGAAAAATCAAAAAGCTGCCACTATCATTCGAAATAAGCCAACTAAGAGCAGAACTTGCAGCAAAAATTTGCAAGAGCACATCTCTTGTCTCTGACAACTATTTTGCAATTTCATGAAAAGCAGAAAAGACAAAAGTGTCAGTTGTTTTTATCAGCAAAAGTAAGTTTGGGAGCAGCTAACTGTGACACTTTTGTCCAGCAGACAAACTAATCAGAGTAAAAGAACTGTTAGACGCTTTCACTTGGAAATGAAATTACTATACCCGATGCCGTGTAGAAGATAATGATGACTTCTCCAACGGCTAGTTGCTCGGTTCCACTGTATAAGGCACTCCAAAAATATAAGCATGAGTAGAGAACAAGAAAAAAACATGTATTATTGAGATGAGTTTTTGTTGCTATTCTTTTTAGCTGAAAATTAAGCTTAGTATTTAGGTATATCTGTAATTGGATTCTTTGTTCATTTCCTTTTTGGATTGTTTAAATTTAATCTAAATGTTTAGATTTTATTTATTTATTTTTTAACTTCAATTATTATTTTTTTAAATTGATAGTTGAAAAATTATTTTTATTATGAATTTTGCTTCTTTAAAATAATTAAAATTAAAAAAATGCAATATGAACCGTTTAGATTCTTTGCTTATATCCTTTTTAGACTATTTATATTTGATTTGAATGTTCAGATTTTATTTATCTTTTTAACTTCAATCATTATATTTTTAAGTTAATAGTTAAAAAATTATTTTTATTACGAATTTTGCTTCTCTAAAAAGATATTAAAATTTAAAAAATTGCAATATGAATCATCCAGATCATATTTGGAGGTCCATCTCATCTTTTAGAATAAGCAAAGAACCCAAACTAAGGTATATCTACTATGAGAGCAACCAAGTGAGCTCTTCTTGTAATCCCTTGTAGTTTAAGGTTTCCAACTTCTTCATCTTCTCTGTAAATCTATCTCTTAGGGTGAAATCTAGTAAGAGTTAATTTGGGATATGCTAGAGGAAAATTTTTTGTGTTGTAAAAGTTATATGTGAACTAAAAACCTAAAATCACTACAAAAAAGCTCACTTTTTGTGGCAACTTTTGGTGGCGACTACAAAGATTGTTACCAAAAGATTTACTTTCAGCAGCAACTTTCAATAGTCGCCACTAAATATTGACTTTTAGATACAAACTTAAAAATTAACCTTTTAAATTCTGGCCTTTAGTGGCGACTACTAAAAGTTGTCAACAAAAGTCCCATTATCAAGTATCATATAAGTAGGGCCAACTTGTTAGTCAATTGGTGATGACAAAATAGTTGCCACATTTGGTAACTTTTGGTGACGACATTGAAAATCATCATGAAAGGTATCACTTTCAAGTATTTTGTAAGTGGGGTTCGCTTGTGATGATATTGGTGGCAACTTAATATTTGTTAGCAAAATGTGACTTTTGGCGGCAACTATGGAAAATTGCCACGAAAAGTCTCCCTTTCAATTTTTTTTTGTGAATAATAATATCGATGACAACTAACTAATTGCCACTAAAAGTAACTTTTTGTAGCGATTATTAAAAGATGACACCAAGAGTCTCTTGTCTCAAGCATGTTGTGAGTGGGATTTGCTTGCAACTAAGTAGTTGCTAACAAAAGAGACTTTAAGCAATGCTTATTGTGATAATATTGATAGCAAATATATAGTTGCCACCAAGAGTGGGTTTGGGTGGTGATTATTGAATGTTACTACTAAAGGCCCATTCTTAGATATTGTATGTATGTGATGACTAATTGATTACCACTAAAAAGTCACATTGGGTAACAACTTTGGTCCCCTTATTAGATATGTTGTGTCTGGGAGGCTATGCATAAGACTATAGGCAATAACTAATTGGTTGGCACCAAAAGTCACTTTGGTGTTGATATATATATATATATATATATATTACTTGATGTATATATTACTTTATATATATAATAATTTTAAAATAATTTAATTTAAGTCATTTTTAATATGAATTATAAGTATATTATAATGTAATAAATATATAAATAAAATATAGATAATTTTTTTAAAAAAATGGATAAGTTTAAAATAAATTCATTTTCTTCTATTATTTGTTATTAAAAAATATAAAAGGTTATAATATTATTATAATAATACATTGTTTATAAATTAAATAGTACAATATAATGTAATAATGAATTATATATTATATAATAATAATGATATTGTTTATATTTATATGTATATTTTTCCTTTTATGTGTGTGTATATATATATATTTGAAAGGAGTCGTTAAAAAAAATAGCTTTTAGATAGCCATTATATATTCCTGTTATATATATATATATATATCTATGATATTTTCATTTAACTTATCTTCTCTTTCCACTCTATTTTATCCCCTCCTTTTTTATTTCAACCACTTTATTTTACTCTCTTCTTAAATCTAAATTTTCTTTAGTTTTATTATACTACTTCAAATTACGTTAATTATTGTTGATATTTATTTTGATGAAATTTGCTCATTATGGAGATTTATTTGCTCAAAGAATAAGAGGTATATATATATATATATATAATTTAATAATATATGTATGAAATATTTATGTAATTTATTAAATGTAAATAATTACTTTATTTTATAGAAATATTATTAGTTTAGATTTATAAATTAAAATTAAAAATTGTGATGGTAATAATAATTTATGTGATATAAAGAAAACGTTAATTATTTGGTGATAGTTATTTTTTTAATCTTTTTATTATGTTAAAATAATAAATTTTTAAGCATCATTGATTTATTTTAATTTATAAGGATATTATTTTTTATGTCAATTTAATTTAAAACCTTTTTATAACATGCGTAAATTAAATAAAAATTAATTAATTCATATATTCATATATATATATATTCATTTAATAATATAATATTAATAAATAAATTAGAACAAAATATATTATCAATATTTATAATTTTTTTATTAATTACATATTTATATATATATATTATTTATATAATTATATATAAATTATAATTATATAAATATAATATAAATTAAAAATTATTTTAAAAAAAGACATCCTTCAAGTAAAATGTGTCTCTCACATCAAACACCCTTTCACGTGAAGGGTGAAGTGAAGTACGCTTTGTCACATTATCCTTCACCCTTAACATGAAGGATTGAAATGATATATATATATATATATTTAAAAGATAAGAATGAAAGATAAAGATGAAAGATATTTTTAGGTAAGGATGTCTATTTTTTTTTAATTTTACATATATTTTATATCCTTATATATATTTTATATCTTTTCCTTTTTTTTCAATCCTCATATTCAGATTTCTTTCTTATGTTTCTTTTCTTATCTTCTCTCACATTCTCTTTTATATTTCAAAGGTAAGTGATATTCTTACTTATTATCCTTATTTAATTTTATTATTATAATAAGTTTCAAATTAAATGCTTTATAGTTGAGTATATATCAAATCAAATGATCGATGTGAAATAGCAAGTGAAACTATGATGCCTACGCGATGAAGCAACATGAAGGAGGGAGTTTATTTATGCCTACAAATAATTTTTATATATAGATAAGAATATATAATATAAATTACTAATATTTATATTTCTTTTTAGATGTCAGGAAAAATATCACAAGGTGAATCTCTTTATATTCAAGTTTGGCAAGGATGTGACGTTGAGAAAAAGTTAATTAGAACAAACGAAACAAAGTAATATTTTTATTAATTATTTCTTTTTCTAACGTTTATTTACCATGTATTTTAGTTATATGCAAATTTAATTAAAATAAATTTAATTTATTTTTCAATCAGATTTATACCAGATGGTCGGATCGTTGAAGAATATATTCTTACCATTATACAATACAATTATAATGGTCCATATAATTGTCTTTCAAAAGTTCCTGAATCGGTCAGACAATTATGGTTTAACGAGTTTGGGGTACAATTTAATGTTATATTATAAATATATATGTGGTATAAATTGACATATTTGTAATTAAAAATAAGTGAAAAAATTTATTCTTATAGAAATATTATTGTTGGATTCCAGAACGACATCATAAAGTTTATCAAGTATTTTTGCATCATGTCAAGAATAAATTAAAGAACTTAATTGGATATGCACAAAGTTGAGGAAAAAAGCCAAGCTGAATTAGAGAAGATATATGGGATAAATTGTGTACTAGTTGGAATAGTCTACAATTCCAACAAAGAAGTGAAAAAAATAAATAATAAATAAAGCATCTAGCTCTAATTCTAATCCATTTCTTCATGTTGGAGGTATTATTCCAGCAAGTTATTATTGGGAGGAGCTTAAAAAATAATTAGGCAGAGCACCAACTCTAGCCGAGCTTCACTATCATATCCATTGTAAAAATGGCAAATGGATTGATAAAAAATCAGAAACTATATTTGTAAGAAAAATTTTATATTCAATATATTTTTAATTTTCATTTATCAATAATATTTACTAATTTATGTTTTATGATTTTTTTAGAATTAATTTTATTTTTTATTCATCAATAATATATTAACTCATATTTTATGATTTTTTTTCAGAATGAATATATCAAGCTTAAAGGTATAGATCCAAATACTATAAATATTCTTTTTATGGAATCAATATCTTCACAACAATTATCTAAAGAAATAAATCTTTGGATGCAAGTATCTGGAGGAAGAAAAAGTGGAGGAATGATCTATGGTCTTGGAAATATGTCACAAGAAATAGAAGGAAATCCAATATCTGGTTTTAAATACAAAGTGCTAGATTATGAAAAGAGATACGCAAGTGATGTTAGAGTTATATTTCCTCCAGATGAAACACATCTAAATATTGGCCCATTACATCTCGATGTTGGTAGTGTGTTACGCCCATATAATTCACAATTTCAAGAAAATAAAATAGCTATTCAAGCCCTTCAAGAAGAGATTAATACATATAAGAGTTATTATAATAATAATAATAATAATATAAAAATTTTTATTGTTATATTGATTTTTGATAATTATATTATTAATTATATATAGATCTTTGTGTATTGATATGATGTTTCAAATATAGTATATTGAGTTTGATTAGATTGATATGTTTGTATTTTTAATATTTGATATTATCTATATATATATATATATATATGTATATCTTGTACTTTGTGCTTTCATAAAATTTCTTTTGTCTCTCTCACATCCTCTCTTCCTTCGTCCCTCTCACACCTTCATTTCTATTATCTCTCTCCCACCCTCACTTTGTTATTTGGGGCAACCAGCATCATTAACATATAAATTACAGCAAGAGTAGTTTTCTTATTAATTTATTTTGAATTCATGTTTTAAGAAATTTATTCACATAAATTTGTTATTTTTTACAAATTAACTTATTTAGATGTATCAACAAGAATCATCTTCTAGTAGGGGTCGCTCACGATCTCAAAATACTATTTCAAACTCTCAAAATCCAACTCCCAAGTCCCAAATTCCAACTTCAATTCAAAAACAATTTATTCAACCTGAAGGCGATGAGTTATTATTTAATTTTCTAATAGTATTTCAATTTATGTTAATTTTAAGTATTTGTATAATTAACTAATAAATATTCAATTTTTGTAGATTTAAACCAAATAATAATGAAGTTCGAGCACAGATAATAAATATTTTTAAAAGTAAATATGAAGGTCTTTGGAGTAGTTGGAAAGATGTTCCTTCTGAATATCAAACATTATGGTTTGCTGAATTTAAGGTAAATTTTGTTTCTTATATTTTTTTATATAATCATAATATCATGTATTTTATATTTTTATAATTATAATCTTTAATTTTTTTAGAAGTATTATGAGTGGAGTTTTGATGACAATGATAAATTTTGAAAGAATTGGAAAAAGAAAATGGTTGATCGACTTAGAGATTTAATTGGTAATGCACGTACGACAGGAAAAAAAGCCTAATTGGATTAGCAAATCCATTTGGGAAGAATTGTGTGCAAAATGGAATGGAATACTTCAAAATATCAATCACTTCGAGAACAAATGAGAAAGAATAGAGGTTCTAATTCTGAGTTTGGTTTATCATTACATACAGGGGGATCTATATCAATGCTTGAACATGCCAAAAGATTGGTAATCAATTTTATTTTTATAAATATTTATTTATAATTTTAAATGTATATTTATCTATTAATATTAATTTTTATTTTGCCAGCACGAGAATTAGGAAGGCCACCAAGATATTCTGAGGTCTTTTTAAAAACTCATCAACATAAAGGAGTTTGGATTAATAGAAAATCTCAAACTCTTTATGTAATTATGATTTTATTTTTAATTTATATTTGTAATTATAATTTTGTTTATAAAACTTTTACTTATTTTGTTATTTACTTTTCAGATGCCATGAATGTAATAAAATTACATTGTTAATAGCCTCAAAGATGGTAAGAAATTAGGCATGCAAATCAAATTTGCTAACTCTATCAATTTTTTCATTCCTTTCTATAAATTTCAAGTTTTTGGCATGATTAAGCAAACCTTTGCTTATTATTATTAATTCTGATCAATTCTATTTTTAAAAATTTTTATACCAGTGCGTTTATTAATTATTATACTAAATATATGTAAAATAATTTTGAACAAGATAAAATAAAAATATAATTATTTAGTTATTAATAAACTATGTTTTTAAAATTAAATTTATAAATATTTGCAAATTTATTAACTTTAAAAATTAAATTAAATTGAAAGAAAATATTTCTTACTATAATTCCGTCAAAAAAATCCGACAGAATAAGCGACAGAAATTATTGTAAGAAAAAATTGTGATATATTTATGGTAAAATGTATGAAATTTTGATAAAATTTTAATTCAATATGTGAATAGTGCCTTCCTACCATGGGTCTGTCGCAAATCATGGTGACACGCTTCCAACGTGACTAATACATTATATATTTTTTACATACATTCTAAATATTATAAATATCTATTAACAATAAATGTATATACTATTTATTATTAATTCTAAACATTATAAACATTTACTAAATTAATTCCTACAAAATATTAGAGATTATTTATTAATAACCATCAGAAATGTATTTTTTTTAATTTTTAATTTATATTATATTTATATTAAATAATTTTTTAAACAAAAGTTATAATACTATTTATTAATAATTATTATGGACATTATTTTTTAAATATTTTAAATCAATTAAGTTATTAACATTCTATTTATATTAAATGATTAAACATAAAAATAAAACTAAAAATAAAAATAAAGATGAATAAGTGTATTTTTTTTAATTTATTTGTAATCCAAAAAGAAAGAAGTATAAACATGTGAAACAAGTGCATAGGATAAAATGCCCTATGTATTACAAATTGGAAAAATTAGAATTAGGAATTTTAAATTGAAGGCTATAAATCTTCAATTTTAAAAATTATTTCAAAGAATTTAAAAATTAAAAATTTAAATTACATAAAAAAGTACTATAGTTCAAGATATCAAGTTAAAATTTTTTATCTTAAAATCTTTTACAATAATTTTAAATTTTAAAATTTTTTAATACAAATTATTTTTAACTTGAAATTTTAATTATTTTTTCTTATAAATATCTTGATTTGTTTAACTAATTTGTAAATTTTTTTTTATAATTTTAAATTTTTTTTAATTTAATATCTCTCATTAAATTTTTAACAATATTTTATTAAATTTTGATCATCTGACCATCATATATTATTTTAATATTTTAAATATGCATGATTAGAAATAGAAAAAAATAAATAATAAAATTAATTTAAATAATATATATACATATATATATATATATGTATATATTACATAATGCAACATATTTGTACGTTAAGTTGTTTAATTAATGTAAATCATATACATTCAAATATTTAAAATAATATATGATTAACTATAATGAAAAAATTTAATAAAATACTAATAATATTTAATTAAGTATTTATTATCAAATTTTACATTTGAAATTATGACAAATAAACTTTCTTTTAATAAAGAATCAATATATGAATTATAAAAATTCCCACATATTATGTTTTTATTAAAAACGAATTAATAGTAATTTTTTAAAAAAATTGCACTTAATCTTATCATTTTTAAAAATCCACTTGATACAATAAGCTTTGTAGTACACGAAACCAAAGTCTAACATATCCAATGGAAGCCAATAGCTAGGTTCGTCGTCTTAAAGAAATCATATTTTATTCGTAAATGACATACCAACGCGTTGATTGTATCTTTTTCTAAACTTCATTTTAGCATCTCTTCCCCCCAAACTCTGAAATATCGAAATACTATGGCGCAATGCTCTATCCCCTTGTTTTCATCCCTCCCACACTAAATGGTCTTAGATGAGATGCATTGCTTCATCTTGCACATGCCGTTATTGATTATTCATCCAATTTGAAGATCATGCTCTAGTAAATGGTAAAGTTCATTTCCCCACCCTAAAACCCTAAAATCTATAAAACCCCAAAATCTTTATTCTTCTTCATCTTTATTAGTTTTAGTCAAAAAGCCTTATTTAAGGGTACTTCTAAGGTTTGTTGTGAAAGGGAAGTCTTGCTTCAGTTGTGCCATAAATCACGGTAAAAATTTCATGCCATAGATTTCTATTTTACCCTCATTTAATAAAATGCTCTGTTTTAGTTTTGTTGCTTCTTCTTTGAATGATAAGAGGTACAATGCTTCTTGTTTGAGGTGGTCATGGTTTCCTAGGTTAATGACATGTAAGGTCCACTAAGCTTTAAGTTATTCAATGTTCTATTTGGATTTCATGATGAAACCCCACATGCTTACTAATAAAAACAAATAGCAATTGTTAGTTTATTACTCATTTTAATTTTTCCTTTACTTACCCTGTTGATATGAATCACATTAGTTTTTTCCCTGAAAAGTTGTGATTTATGTCTTGTGCTACTTTATTAATTCATGACAGGGGCCACACCAAAAGGTGTTTTGATACTGATGTGGGTACTTGGACTTACCATATATATATATATAACAAAAACTACTTGTGTACTATGTGTCGTGCTCTAATTTGGAGTTTTATATAGTCTTCTTTTTTGGTATTGGAAATGGCGAACTTCTTTAGCCTAAAGGAAGTTTTCACCCTATCATTGCCTTTGTTGGGATAATAACAATCATAAGTAACCTAAGCAGAGACATGCCCGGGGAGATGTTGAGAACTTGAATATTCATGGTTGATAAATTTGTTATGGGTTGTCCAGGCGAAGCGTTGCAGCTTGTAAGAAAATTATCATCTCCATAATAGCCTTTCCTTGTACTAAAGGGATAGGGGATGGTCAGGTTCCCATGCAAGTTGTTACAACCCGGTCTTGGAAATTGCCATGAATATTTTTTTTCAAATAATATTTTCTCTTCCTTTAAGTAATTTTGTTCCTTTTTTGCTTAAACTTACTTCATTTGAAGCATCAATCTCATATGAAGACATTATTTTTGTGATATATAATCATTCTATAGGTAAATTATTAAAATTTCATTCAGTTTAAAGGAATAATGAATGAAAATATAGTTAAATATAACTTTATTATTATATTGTCATTTATGCACTTACCTTATTTTAAATTTAGGATGATTTATGGGTTACTGAACTTATGTTACGATTTGTTACATGGGATGCAGAAAAATTAGAAAGTAGAGTAAAAGGGAGAAAGAGAAGGAATTGTGTGGCATAATAGAGAAAAGTAGCCACCATCTGAGCTTAGCAATACAAGAGAATTGGAAAAGAAGTTATTTGACAATCAAGAAGCTAGTTCTTGTCTTCATTTCAAATTGAAGCACAAAGGTGAGCCCATTTGGCTTTCAATGCTTTCTTGATGTGATTCATGCAGGTGGTTATATGATTATATGTGTGTTCTAGTTAGTAATATGCTTTATATTTATTTTTATATAAATCATAATCAATTTTATAAATTTACAATAAATTTAATTTATGATTTTTAATATAAATCAATACTATCAAAATAAAATTTAAAAATATTTTGATAAGTTATATTTTTAATAAAAAATTAATTTTATTTTTAAACTATTTTGTGTATATTTTAATTTAAACAATTGTATATATTTTTATATAATATAAAACAAGTGTAATTTAAACATTTCGAAGAAGCAAACTAATAAGGTGGCCTTTGTTCATGATGTAATATCTTAATCCATATCCATCTATATAATCACATTAAATGCAAACAATTCTCTCACACCCAACCTAGTAGACTGGCGAATGAATACAATTAGGAATATTAAAAACAACTAAAAAAGTTAGGTTCTAAATTATTGATCTCATGTTAATAGAGTTGTCTATGCCAGTGGTTAATGGTTGATATAACTAATGGTTAAAAACTTATAAAGGTGCTCATTAAAAAAGAAATTATGGCTGTTTTGACAAACATTCAGATGCATTGTTACTCTTTCATCCTCCTTACCCATTTCTCATGATTCGGGTTTTATTTTTTTAGTAGTCAATTCTCCTAATAGGTCCCACCCCCTTTAACTTTATGTATTTGGCTGCGTGCCTACTAGCATGAAAAACACAATTGTATTTACACAGGATGTCCTTTCTCTTTTTCATTCATGTCTAGTTCTTTTTACGGGGAGTCACCACATTCTTTGTTATTTTTCATGTCTTTGGAAAATAGATTTTGGATTCTCTCTTGCTCCATTGGTTTTCAAGACAGTTTATTATTAATAATTTTTCTTCTTTTTCATTATAGACTTTTACTCCAATTTATGCTTCCATTTCTAATGTCAAGTTTGCATTATAGTTGCTGCACATGTTTAATTCATAGTTTAATTTAAAAATTCCACATGGCTCAGCGCTAAAGTCTTTGTTTCAACATTTTGCAATTTTATATCCTTTTAGTGTTGCATGTTAGTTTGGAAGTCCCCAACTTAAATTCTTGTTCAAATGTGCTATGTAGCATGATAGTAGCATTGTTCTTGTTATTTATTTTAAGTACAAGTTTTGTTTTACTTGTGATTACTTGATTTGTAAGTGTAGGAAGTAGGGATGGATAAAAGTTAGCTACAAATTAAGAATAGAGCCGATCTAGTATATATCAAAGGAATAGATAATTTTTTTGAATGGGCATGTAGTCAACCAGGGGTGAATAATATAATATGATGCCCCTACAAGGGGTGCATGAACACACATTTCAAATTGAGAATTAAAGTAAAGGAAGACTTATTGAAAAAGGGATTTTGGGATAGTTATAAGGTGTGGGACTTGCATGGAGAACAGAGGATGAGATCTGAAAATCCCCTTCCTAATTGCTTTGAAGAAGTGCATTCTTCCATTTTTTTGTTACTCTTTTCCTTATTCTCTTTGTTGACTTTAAACTATGCAATCTAAAGAACATTCTCCATGTTTGGGTTCCTTTGTATAAAATCTTGCATGATTTAAATTCATGAATTGTAATAAGCTCAATTATTAATTATCATAGTCACATAAGCAATTTTGAAATAGGTAGATTTAACACTTTTTCATTTTCGTTAGAGGAAGCAATTGTTTGGCCTATATATTTATACTTGGTATTATGTAAACTTTCCATGAGCAAGAAATGTTATTGTGCTATCTTCTCAACATATCTATTTCATATTTAATTAATATAAGGGCTTGATAATGTTTATTTAATATTTCTTATTTGTTATATTTTTTCTTCCTTTTAAATCAACATAATGGCACAATATATTATAGTTAAGTTTTCTTTATGTTTAAGAAAAATTGAGACTAAAATTTGTTTTAATGTGTATTAATTTGTTTATTTTCTTTCAAAATAGGGACAAAGGCCAAACATAGCTACTAATACTCCAAGGACTGATATAAGGACTGGCGATACTAGAAATAGTTAAAAATAAATGTATTATTTATATCTAGTATTATTCTTGTATTTTATCTTTTTGTAATGATGATACTCCAAATACTTATGCTAGGACATATTTGACAATGAATCTTATATGTATTTAAAAATATTTTTATGGTAATGATATATATTTTGAAAGGTTTGATGGATTTGTTAATAGGTATTTATTTTAGAATTTTAAAATTGATATTAAAATATATATATACTTTTAGTGGCGACTTTTTAAATTTGTCATTGAAGATTAACTTTCTGTTACAACTATAGTGGCTCTTGAACATAATCTACTGTGGCGACTATCAAAGGTTGTTACTAAAAATATTTGAATAGTAAATGGGTTTTCAGTGATGACATTTAGTAATTGCCACTAAAAGACATTTTTAGCGGCGACAAACATTGCCACTGAAACCGTATTTTTAGTGGCAACTATTAAAATTACCACAAAAAATAACTTTTAGCGGCGACCAAAGTTGCCACTAACATTCTATTTTAGTGGCGAATCCCAACAACATATCATGTTTTAGTGACAACTTTATATATATTCAGTGGCGACTATAGTCGCTGTTGAAAGTGATGTTTTAGTGATAACTTCTTTTATCACCACCGAAACCATCTGTGACTAGACTTTCTCCAACAACTTTACAACGACTAAAACATTGCCAACAAAGACTATTAGTGGCGATTTTATGACTTTTGGTGGCGACTTTAGTCGCCACAAAATGTCTTTTTTTTTTTTGTAGTGAATGTTGGTGGTAATCATGAGAAAGTCATCTAAGGCCTTGGGGATGAGTATGAGAAGACTATCTTTATACAAGTTGATTTGTGTATCAGTTGAAAAATCCTCTGTAGTGCAAAGGAATTGGATATAATACAAGTTATCTAAGCCAAAATTATTTCTTGGTGCTGTTCTCTCTTTCCTTCTCTTTAATTTATTGGTTTTCATATTGATGCATGGTTGCGTTTCATTTTTTTGCTAGCATTCATTTGTAGTGAACTGACTTGTGATTCTGGTTCTTTCTATTAAGCATTCACATAAAACTTTTTTGTACAATTATCACCATCTTGATTAATCAAGTTATTGCACATTTAAATGCTACATTAAGAGTTTAATTAATATTGTTTTATTGCAGAATTTGTTTAAACAATTTCAAAATTTTTTTTGCACAAACAACTATTTACTCCCTCTAAATGTATTTTTCAATAGGAAAGACAAATTACAGTTTATCTTGTCTAGTTTGAATATAGTTAGTTTTTATTATTTAACGATCACGTGATATTTTTACTTTTAATTTTAATTAAACTAATCATGCAAAAGTTAAAATGATAAATAATTTTATTTTTGAAAGTGTATTTTGCTTATATCTTAAACAATTTTATAGTCTTTTTAAAGTTATTATTGAAATTAAACTAATACTTTGAAATTGAAACAATCTTCTTAATCCCAATAATAACCTCCTAAAAACATAAAAATGTTGATTATTGTAATACTCACGTGATCACTTTTATTATAACTTAAATGTAAAATACTAATGTTGAATTATACACTTTAACCACGGGAAGACAAATTAATTTTGAACCAAACCCGATGGATAAATTATATTTTTCTTTTTTTTTAAAGTAATGTAAGAAAATGAGGGGGAAAAGAAAATGAATCCATGAGTATATGAAATGCAACTTTATTATTCCAGCAAACGTCTGGATATGCTTTTAGACACTGGACAGAAAGAAGTAGATGAAGAAAATCAAAGACTAGTGATCTGAAGACTCTTTGGGTGGAATAAAAAGGGAAAAAAAAAAAAAACATAGTGCCTCAACCTTCTACATACACACAGACTAGTGAACTAAAGAGAACCTCCTGATCTTTCTTTTTCATTGTGATCACATGCTTATTGGGCTTTCAGGATCATTAAGAGCTGCAATGGCTGCTTGGATTTTTATCTGTACAACATCTTTCTCTTCTTCATCTGCCTGAAAAATTGGAAAATCACAGCAACGCAAAAGTCACAAATTAATAATTTCAAGATTTTTATCTCACATTGTTGTTTACTCTTAGAAATATTTATCCAATAACTATTGGCAACAATAAAAATTTTTTTAGATAAAATAATTTCTAGTATGATCCTAGAGTCTCAATGTTCAAATAATTCTCCGATAGTTTATTTATTCACATTTTTTAAGTTAAAATTTTTTAGAATAAATCTTTAAAATAATAATAAAATCGTTTCTTAAATTTTTTTAATATTTAATTTCAGTTGCTTCTAGATCTGCATTAATTATCAGCTAGAGCTAACCAGCTAGCATTGGATTCAAATTTCTTGCTAAATCAGCCATATATGATTATGACACTTCAATTTCTTGCACGTTAAAAACCAGTTTTCTTTGCTAATCGATGTGACTTATAGGGCTGGCCACATTCATAATTAATCACATAGACTTTGACTTTATGTGGTCTCCTCAATTTGTTATTTTCTCATAAAATTTTAAAAATATTCTTAACATAATTTTTCTATGCAGATACGAATCCCTAGGGAAGCTAGAGATTCCTATAGCTTAAATGAAATGGTTGAAAATGGAGTGTATAATAATGTAGACTACAGGCAACATTTGGAAATTGGAATTCTATGCTCCATATAGGTTAAAAAATTTCTATCATTAAAGAATGCCACGTTGGAGATTAATTAGAAAAAGTCTTGCTTCAAAACAAGCGTTAAGTAAACTATATTTCTTTAATTACTTGCTGCAATTATGAGTATGGCAATAAGGACATGATAAGTCCACTTAAGGGATTCAAATTTGGACAAAGAAAAAGTTGCCTACAATTTAAGAAGTTAATTCAATAAAATAAGATCAAGTTACAATATAAGAAGAAGATGGTGCCCCCACCTTCTAGTAGTTTTGAACTTTATTTTTTGTCATAACGCAAACTAAAACTAATTTTTAAATATTTTACTTAATTAATTATGTTTTATATATTTTTGTTGATAAAGACTTTAAAATATTTATTTTAATGATAATTTAGTCAATATAAAATATTATCTCCATTATTGTCTTGATTAGAAGTAATTTATTTAAAAACATATTATTTTAAAAAAATCATAACAAATATTTTTGTCTTTTAAATGATGATGACTTATATTTATTAGAATAAAAGTATACAATTTAAACTATATATACCTACGTAATTATTTAATTTTCACCACTAATACATCAAAAAATAATGCTAATTCTTTATGTTTTGGATTGCTATTTAACCTTAGCTGCTTTTTTATGTACTTACTAAAAATAATAAAATATTGATAATTGAAGTCAACGCTAACCTATTGAAAATTTATTTTCTAAAGTAAATAAAATACAGAAATGAAGATATATAATTCTGCATGAGAATTCATTTTCAACAGAAAATTAAAAGCAGCACGCATAAAACTAAGAATTAATAATCACTAAACTTCAGAACATAAGCAAATAATTACTCTAGCAAACACCCAAATTATATTTCTATAGTTCAATCACCACATGATAGCAAAACATAATATCAATCAAATGCCTAAATCATGGCAACGTTTTCTTCTATTTTAATTAAATGAATGGGTTTGTTGATTTCATATTATTTCCAATTAAATATTAACCACGTCACTTGTACTAGAATATATAATTAAAATTAGCTAATTAATAATTAAGAAAGTCGTCGTATCGCTACTTGGCCGTCATGTTCCCAAAAAAACCCTAAAATGGAAACTCACTATGGGAAGCTGAACTCTTACACGATAAACGACGAAGTCAAAAGCAACGAAATAAGGATCAATGTTATTGGTCTACTACACAGCAAATTGAATTCAGACACCGACTAAGCGACAGGTCGTTTTCGTACATGAAAAGTGAAAACAACAACCGGTCTGGAAATTCATTTTGAGTCTGAGGACCAGAAGACAGAGAAGGTGAATGTGTGTGAGGTGGAAGCTTCATAGGATTTGGAGGAACGTGACATAAACGAGGTTGCAAACTGACATACCGCGTGGTCGTGTAACGTCGTAAGATTCAGAAGAAGAGTCAGAGCACTAATTAGAATTTAGAAGCCCGCATTAGGATTGAGGATCACGTTTTGGAATTGAAATTAATTCTCCCACGTTCTAATTCAAGGAAACCAACGTGGTGGTGGTGGTGGGTATGGAATTTTCCTAGAAAATACATAGATTTCACCCGTGTGAGAAACATGTTTAATTACTTGTGTTTTTTCAATGGCCGCATGGGTTTGAATCTTGGTCAAATACTTTAGTCAGAATTTTTCCTTCAAAAATTATAAAATTCTTAATTTCATTACTGTCTTAGAGCTATTTAGTATATAAAATATTAGATATAGAAATAAAAATATAAAATAATTTTTGTATCTCCATTTTAAAATAATAATAAAATAGATAGATATTATTAAATAATAATTATTATAATTATAATATAATAGATAGAAACATAAGAAAGAAAGAGTCTGCTACCAAACGGGCTTAGTTTCATCTCCCAATCAGTCTAATTCTTTTATTTGTTAAACTGATGTAAATTTATTGAGTTATTATCATAATAACCCAACCTAACAAATGCGTATGCGATCGATAAAATAATAAAGCAGTCATGCTTAATGTCTGAAAAAGCAAAAGGTTCAGCACTACAATCACAATTCATGATAGTAAATTTTTGTGACATTAAGCATGATCACTTTATTACATAACCATTAAACAAGCATAATGTTAAGCCATACTAACAGCTCACTTGAATTTACATCCGTTTAATAAATAAATGGACCAACTTGACTGTGTGACAATTATTGAAGGGTGACCTCAGGAGATTTAGATTTTGAGAGACCAAATTAAGAATCTTATAATCTTTTATAGACTCAAAATATAATTAACTCCAAATTCTTTTTTCCTTTATGAATTAAAATTCAATTTTTGTTGGAGAAAATTTTGGAAATATAATTCTAAATATATTATATTAATATGAGAATACGCCGTGTTAAAACTAAATTAAAAATTATTTAATTTTGAATAAAATTCGAAAATAACTCTAACCATATAATGAAATAAAATTGGCACGACTCACCAACGCATCTAGAAATGGAGTATTAAATTTTTTAAAAAAATCTTACAAATTACCCAACCTAAAAAAAAAAAAATTATCGATTTAAAATGATAATCCATTGAAATTGTATCTAAGAACACCCTATTAGATAAGGATTGGTTAATTTAGGGTAAGATTTCCATGGACTGTAATTACCCAATAGGTGGACAAAACTGATCACAAAAATAATTTCTATAATCTTAAATTAAGAAATGATTAACTATACGGATTAGATATTATATTTGTGGTGGATATTGAAGTGAAAGGACAAAGGAGTAGTGGCCCGAAAAATAGAGAGACACAGCTAATAAACCAACGTAACCTTTTCTTTTTTGATTATTCCAACGTAAGCTTGTCGAGAGAGAGGGACACATAATAGGTTATAGCTCCACAAAAGTTCTGTGTTAAGAAAGCATAATCTCGTTGAGGTCCTTCCTTTTTTGCCCTACTGGGACACCCTAGATTACAGCTCTCACATTTCCAACTCATGGATTTTTCACTTTTCTTGAAGTCCTCAATCGGTTCCCTACCACGTGGTCTCTAATTCTAGCTGTTCTTAACAAAATTATAAGACAAGGAAGGGATACTTAAAGAGATATCTACTAAAAATTTGAAAAAAAATAAATAAATTTAATTATAAATAAATGTATAAACACATTATGTATAATTTCTTAAAATATGCATATTTGACATATTTACATATAAATGTATAATTAATTTAATTTATGTGCTTTTAATTGAGTCTACTTAAGAATTATTCTAAACACAACCTCCTACTTAAAATAAAAGCAAAAAATCAAATAAAACTTATGAAAAATGTTTCACATGATGGGATCCAATAACACTCATTTTGATAAATTTTTTAAATTAAATTAATATGTTGGTCTTTTTAATTTATTTATTTTTTCATTTAATTATTTGAGTTTACTAATTTCATATCTTTTAATTGACAACTTGGTCAATATACATTTCTGATGGCACTAATTTAATATTTCACATGTTAGTTACCACAGTAAACAAAACGATAGTTGAAGGCACATGTAATAAGAATTAAAAATTAAGAAATAAATTTCAGAGAGGAAATTAAAAAGGACGGACACTGACCTCAATGAAGACGGTCTTCACGAGCCTGCCTGAAAAGCAAGTTATGTTGGCTGTAACGATCTTTAGTTTCAGAGATTCAAACACCTCGCACAGCTTTACCATTGTGTCTGTCCTTTTGCCGCATGTCAAGCTCACCACCACTGTCTTCTCTCCCATGTATGTAACTCTTAGCTGCCCACCATCGCATCAAAACCCACGTAATTAATTATATTTTATTACTAAAAAATTACTTGCAAAAATTAAACAATTTAATCTTAAAATTAAATTAGATGTTTTAATTTTTTTTTTATAATCAAATCTCTTGGGTTCGAACGTCCTTTTCGAATTTTGACGTGACAAATAGGTAAGGAAGTGCGATGTTGTTTGTTTCACTTGAAATAAACGGTTTGAATATAATCCCTCGTTGATTGGGATTCCCTTATTATCACCTGGACCCCGCACCCTCACTTCCCAATGAAAACTTGCCAACAGAAAAATATTTGTTTGAGAAGAGGAAATATATGAAATGTGGTTTTCACTTCTTATATTTTTTTTTATATAATTTTTTTAATAAGAGAGAATTTAAACTTCAAAAACTTGCAAAATTATATGCATTAGTGAGTCTGATTATGTATGGTAGCAGAATTTTTTATATATTTATTATTTTTTAAAATAATATGTATACATTTTATTTTAACAAAACCAATTATATATTGTTAAATAGTAAATATTATAACAAAATTTATATATAATTTCTTATATTTTTATTATCATGTTTGCTAATTAAAATATAATAAGTATATGATTTGTTTTATAATAATATAATGAATGTATAATTTTTTAGGTTAATTAAATTATACATTTATCATATTTTAGTTAAAACAACATATAATATTATATTTTAATTAAAAATCTTGATGACAAAAATATAAATACTATGATAATATAATTATTTGGTTATAAGTATAATCCAAAATCATGCTTATTATGCTCTTAAAGAACAACTTAACATCAAATATATAAAAACTGTCCCAATATAGTAGTTGAAAATTTGATTAAATTATTTGTAATTGGGTACAAGAGAGAGAGATGATTACCTCATGGACTTCAATTGGGGAATTTCTTGAGCTGACGGATTCAAGAAGCTGCTGCTCTGTCTTCTTCTTCTTGGACCTCAGAAGCACGGGCAGGTCCTGCTCGAACTCAAAGCTTGAATTATTATTATTGCTGTTCGTCATCATATTCATATTCTTCCCAGATTCAAGCTCCATTATCTCAGCTTCAATGCTCTTCTCTTGCTCGTGCAAGCTCTGTATGTACTCTATAGCATCCTTTATTATCGATGCCTTGTCCATCTGTTTTAATTAATTAGCCCAACCAACACCACCACAAATAAGTAAACAAAACCAAATAAAATATCACACAGCATAATCAACAGGATTCGCTATAAATGTTCATTACATCACCAAACAATAATATGTTTAACCACCAAATTAAAGATGATAGTGGTGGGTGCAGGAGTTCATTTTTTTATACACTTTTTTTATTTTTTATTTTCTTTTTTGTCAACATTGTGTAAGCTAATAATAAGTCAGTTGAATTTTAAATTTTCAGCGATCACAGAAATTACCTTGCTAATGTTGGGGACCACTGCCCTGAGTGCAAAGAGCCTTTCGTTGAGCTTCTTCCGGCGATTCCTCTCGGAGACAATGTTCTTGGAGGCCGCCGACGAGGAAGCGGCGCCGTCCGGCGAGCTCGAGTCGTAGTACCCGGAGATGGCCTCGTCCAATCCCCAGCTGCCACGTCGCCCACCGAGTTTCAGACAAATTTTTTAGGAACAATCAGTTCGGAAGGCTAGTTCGATCGATGGACAGTTTCAGAGTTTAGTTTCAGATTTATTGATTAGAATTAGCATAAATTACCTGTCGAACTCTTCCGTTTGTAAGAACATGTTGGTCTCCCAGTAATGCTTGTACTCGTCGCCGATGTTCTCCATGGTCGTGGAGCTCGAGGGAGAGAGAGAGAGAGAGAGAGAGAAATTCGTTGAGCTTGGGAATGTTGAGAGTGGGGAGGGGGTTAATAATTTATAGGGGAAGGGAGAGAGGGGGTGTGATTATTCATTTAGGCACGTGCGAGGAGGTCATGGGTTGTGTTGTCGTTGGCTGTTTTTGTGAAGGTCAGATCCTGCGGTCTTGGCTGCTTCCCAGAAAGATCTAAACCGTTTAACGCTGTGCGGTCTGTGATGCCGCGTTCAAGACATCTTCTACTGAGTCACTGTATCTAGAAATTTGTTTAGGTGCATTTGGAACAGAGTATACATAAAAAAATTAAAGATTGAGATTCAATTTGTATAAATAAAATTCATATGTAATACAGATGAAGTTTATATGCAAAATAAATTTTAACCACTGAATACACAGATGACATTGCATATCTTGTGTATGTAAGAATTACTCATATATTCAAATGAGCCAACGAATACATATGCCCCACAATTTATTAGGTTGGTATGGCTTTAAAGGGTGCTTGGTTGGATTACACGATGGTAATTTTATTTTATTAATTTTGTATGATATTTATTTATGTTTTTATTATAATTATTTAATAATATTTTATTATTATTTATTTTTATTTTTAAAATAGCCATACAATAGTCATTTTTATATTTAAAATCATTTTTTATTTTTTTCTTTTAAGATAATTATTTTCTATTTTGTGTACTAAATAAACTTTCAATCTATAAAAATATGAAATACTATAAAATGCTTTTTTTTTTAATTTTGGGTTATATATAGATAATTTTATGAATTTTTAAAACAAAAATCAATCGTTCAATTTTCATGGTTGAGAAAATAAATATTTTGGTATTTTTCATTGTAAGAGATTGTTTGGTCGCTAGAATTATTTTAATAAGAATAAAAATATAAATGAAGATGAAAATGACTTCGAATGGAATGGAATATTAAGGTAGTATACAAAGTAACGACATTTGAAATACAATACATAAAATAACATATTTATTGAGGGATAAAAGTTTAGAGACTTATTTTTCAATTCTAAAACCTCAAGGGGCTATTAGCAATTTACCCAGAGTACAGAGGAATTTTTTGCTTTTTCTTTTTTCCTTAGAAACATAAGCAAATGTATAAATTAATTTTTGAAAATAATAAACTCAGTGTGTGTATGCATCACTAAGTTATTCAATAAAATAGTTAACTTACAAAGGATTAAGAAGGGGCTAAAAAATTCGAAATAGAACAAAACAAATCAAGTGACAAGATTTGCTTCGAAAATTTGCAGACTAGCTTGACAGGTGAGGCTTTTAATTCACCGACTAATCATCACGCTAATTTGCTTCAATGAACGAACTCCATAATTGATATTTTCATTAGTTTCCTCAAAATTGGCAGGCCTCATTAATGCCAACTTGTAGAAGGGTGACTAAAACTCGAGTCACTTTCAATAAATCACTTTCATGTACCCCATGCTCCATTCAAGGACTTTAATATTCTAAAAAAAATTAAAAATTAATAAATTTAATTTTAAAAAAAAAAGCATTAATGTTCTTAGTTTGTATTAGGATTAGATTTATATATAATTTTTTATATTTTTATTATCAGATTATTTTAATTAAAATATAATAAGTCTATAGTGTAATTTAAAAATTATAGAATTATCGACAAAAATTAGACAATATCATGTTATTATTAAAAAAGTTATACATTTATTATATTTTAATTTAAAATAAAAAAAACTATGTATAATATTTTTCCTTTGTTTTAATCAGTCATTTTCAGATTTTATCAGACTATCAATGGCCAACTGTACCGAGTCGTGTGTGTCATGGACTCATAGTCATCAGCTTGGGGCCTTGGGACCAAGCCCAATACATACCAAGATCCTCCTTATCGCCAATTTCTCTCAGAATTATAATAGCAATAGTTGCTTTGTTGGCTTTTATTTTCTTGAAATATAATATATATATATATATATATATATGTATATATTCACCCAAAAATCTTCCTAGCAAAATTTATTAACAATAGTCAGTGTAATTCATGCAAAAGATCAGAATTGCCCTTTTTATTTTTTTGGGAATGTCTTCATATATATCGTTGTTTCAGAATGGCACTGTGTGATGAGATTTCACTTCCAATTACAATTGTGTGATATTCATGTCTACGAAAAAAGACTTACCATGAAGCACTTTACAATTATTTTTAGAGCGAAGCTGCAAATAATCTCATTGTGAATTCGTAAGTAACCTCCTCAAATTTTAACTTCAGAAACCTAAAATAAAATTTAGGTTATACAATAGTGATTCAAAATTAGTGTAGAAAATATTATACTTTACAAGTATTTTATTTTTAAAGAAAACACAAAGAAAGAAAAGAAAATATTATGTTTGATTTAGGGTGTTCATGAGACAAACTAAGTTTTGGCTTCATTCAATGTATGGTCTAATTTTGTATTAGACTTTCATTCTAAACCAAATGTCTTAGTTCAACCCCCTGTTTGGTTTAGTAGTAGGTTGATTAGGTCTTTTTTTTTTTTATTTTTGGTAAAAGTTACAAAATGACCATTAAAAAAATATTTCATGTAAGTTCTCGTGAAATTTCATTTCTTTAAAAAAATTTATATAAATATCTATAAAATAATTTTAAAAAAAAATTATAAGACTATGTTACCAAACTAACAAATATATCCAACCCAATCAAATGGCTAAACTTGTTCTGTCTTTCTTTTTTCTTTTTTTCAAACGGGCTTGATGTGATCAAACAAGATTGAATTGGTTAAGTTACTAAATAATGTGTGCGATCTTAGTTTGATTTAAACATTTATCTTAATTTAGATTTAAATCAAATAGAAGAAAAATTGATATGTAGTTTCTTATATTTTTATTATTAATTTTTCAATTAAAATATAACAAGTATATAGTTCACCAATTAATACATAATAAGTGCATGCTTTTATTATAGATAACTATATGATTATCTAATTAAATCATGTACTTATTATATTTTTGTTAAAAAATTATACATTTGACATATTTTAATTGAGATATCTTATATTAAAAATATAAAAAATTATACATAAGTTTAATTTAATAAAATATTTTCATCTCTTTTTTCTTTTTCTTTTCTTTTTATTTTCTTCAATCTAAATATATTAATTAAGAAAAATATATATACCCTGTAAGTATAACACAAAGAAAAACTTTCGCAAAATGCTTTGATTTCTATTATATTACTTTCGGTCTCATATATTAAAATTTTTTTGGGGGTTTGATTTGATCTAAAATATAAAAAATAAATCATTAATAGCTGGTATATTAATTATAATATTTCAATTATATCCTTTATTAAATGAGTCTTTTCAAATTATAAGTTGTAGTTATCATTAATTTTAAGAAGAAAGTATATATATTAAATAAAAAAAATAACTTTTATTTTGAGACAAAATTAAAAAGATTAATTACTTTTAACTAACTTTTTTAATTCTTATGAATTAATTATTTATTTTTTATATATGAGACCAAAAGTAATAGTTAAATAAAATATAGTGCATGTTTGGATAGGTATTGAGAAGGTTAAAAATCACATTTGCTACCCACGTTGAGAAAGTTAAAAATTATGTTTGCCTACCCACAATATGTAAAAAATAACAATTTATTATTTTGTTTAAAACGTAATTTGAAATAAGAAAACGCTTATCTAAACGCCGCAATACTATTTTGACTTTTTATAGTTGCAAAAACGGTGGGTGACATCGAGGGGTCAATCAAATTGACAATAATTTCGGTAAAACAAAATACCACTTAAAATTGATCATTTTTTTTTTGGCCAACCTGAACTTTTTGTGGCTTGTTCAGGTGGGGTTTGAACAAATTATACAATAAAAGATGTTTCTTTTGACATACTTAATATTACATATATTTTAAAACTCTAAATCTAATTAAATAGTACAGACCTGCATTACTTTTTTTTTTAAAGGATGAAAATCAATTTATATTTTGGGTTTGATAAGATTTGAAACGGATTCGCGTGTTGTGCATACTGTCTGTAGTTGAATTAAAATTAATTAAGGCATACAATTCCTTTACCAGATTGTAACTGAAATTGGCAATAATTGAGGGGACAATTCGTTAGTTATACTTATATATCAAATTGTGTGAACATGAATAAATTTAATGAGTTGAAACACGCGTATTTGACTGCTTTCTTAAATGAAATTTAGAATGTCTTTGTAAGGTCCTTTTCGGGAATGAAATAAACACTTGCCCTTATAATCCGAAATTTCTAGATGCAGCGTATATTTGCTTATTTGGTAATTTGGCAGAATCAATATCAATATTCTTATATATATATAACTCGTGGGTTTGCACGACTCATTTTATATTATTTATATATTGTTTATAGCGTTATATTAATATAATACTATTTAATTATTGTTTATGTATTATTCATCTATATTTTTTTCTTTTTTTCTTTTTCAACGTGGGACTTGTATTTTTTTTTTCTTATTAGGTGCACACAAAAAAATTCTGAATTCCCTTAGACCTTGCAGAGAGACGTGCTAATATATATAATTTTTGAAAAAAAATTAATACTATTTAGTGATTTCAGAATAATATTAACTCCTTTTTGCTTTGGATTTTTTTTATGTATTTTTTTTTAAATTGTGTTCTTCTACCTACACTGCCCTGCATGGGCAGGTTTCTCTAATTATGTCACATCTGAACTGGGTCACTTGAAATCTATCAATTCTTTATTTAACGTAGTTTATCATTAAATATTGGGTGGATTGTGAATAAAGCAAAAGAGAAAGGGTTAATTTAGTCATTATGTTTGACGTATCGGAAAACAAAAAAATTATTAATTTAATTATTTTTTAATTTATATCAGTTGACTATCATGTAAAATCTATCAATTCATATAAATAACACCTCAGCTTAATTTGTTAATAATTTTAACGTAGTTACTTATTAAAAAATATTAAAATTTTTCAAAAAGATGTAAGTTAATACAAAATTATAATTTATAAATTTAAACAATTTTTTTAAAAAATAAGTTATACAGATTTTTTTAAATTATACAAAATTTTTAATTGAACTATTTTCATTAACCGAATATATATTTAGGTTAATAAAGATTATTTTAATAAAAAATATTAAAATCAAACTATAATATATATTTTTAAATTTAAAAAATTAAAAAAAATGTCAAAAGCATTTAGTTTACTGTGCCACAAACATATTTTTTTTACATAATTCATATAATATTTATTATATTATTATAATTATTATTTTATCTATCAAATTATCATTTTAATCATTAGATTATATTTTTAAAAATAAAAATATAAAAATCATTTTTCTTCTTAACTATTCTCACTTATTCATTTTTGATATCTTCATCCCTTTACATTACCCAACATTTTCATCTTCTCTTACGTTACCTCAGCATACGTATTCATTTGAGCCGTTGAGGGGATCAAATCCATACCTCTTTTTTCTTTCTGGTCAGAATATTCACACCTTTTCTTTCTGCTTCTTTTTCCTTACAGTCAATGCGGCGCCGTTTTTGGTGAAACGACGATGTGGTACGTGCTGTGCATAGCCCTGGTGCGGCGCACCTGCTGTATATGAATAGCCAAAGTGTTCCCATACTATCTGTGTGTATATATATATATTTAAAAATTTAAGAAATATTAATCATGAAAGAGTTTTACTGTAGTATTATTTCTTTTTATAAACTGTTTAATGGTGATTTGTTTTGAGTTACATATATTTTTTTAATTTTTAATATAGCTAGACTACTACCTGTACAATGGACAGGTAGTAGTGTAGTTATATAATATTTTAAAATTATAAATGGTTGAAATTGATTTTTTAATCTCAACAATAGCTACTAAATTTTATGAGAATATATAAAACATAAATAAAACAAGTATTTAACAATAAAATAATTAATTGTTTTAGATTTTAACATTGTATGACTATTTTTATTAAAATTTTGATATGAAATGCCACAAGGTGGTGAGACAAAAATTGAATGAATTACAAAAAGATTTGAATGAGATACTTTAAATTATAAAAGGATAAATTAATTTAGGATCTAAATACAAATTGTAAACTATAATTTTTTTCTCAAAACACTACTAGAAAAAAGTCATTTAGCAACAGAATAATCCGTTGCTAATAGGCAAATGGTCGTTGCTAATCATAAATTAGCAACGGATAATGCTGTTGTTTAATCCCTAGCTAAATTGGGCCTTGTTAAATTTTAGCAACAGCCACGCTAATCTGTTGATAAACTAGAAATGGACAATTTTGTTGCTAATGTCAAAGATAGATGTTGCTAAATTTAGTCAACATGAAACAAAATTTGACTTTTACCAATGAGTGTATATTTGTTGCTAATTTTGAAATGAACAACTCATTGCTAAATTCGTTGCCCAAAAAAATTTTCATCTTTTGCTAAATTTGTTTCTAAATGAAAGTTGAAAAAAAAACTTTCTACCTTTTGTTTCTAAATCTGTTGTTAAATGATAGTAAAAGATATATAAATCCTTTCTATATATATCGTTAAAATCTATTTAAATATTATACACTAATACATGTTTCAATATAATAATGTCAATCAAAATATAAAGACTTATTCAATAAATAGAAATTCATTATATAATAATAGAAATTTACATTACAAGAGTTATAGTGTCTTCTAAAAGTTTGCACCTCAGTCCTAGAAATATTTATCTTATCTTACACATTAACTAATATGTGATGCAGACCTTAATCTCCTGTAAATCTAGGTGGTTGACTTGGATTCATAGATTGGATGGCTGCTTGAATACTTACCTGCAACTCCTCATGAAAAGCTGTTCGCATATCTGCTAATCTTTGCTCTACTACTTTGTTAACAACTTCTTCAAAGGTAAGAGTATCAATTAAGTTTTGTATAGAGGGTGTTGGGGCTGCTGCAGAAGATGTTGAGCTATAAGATGTTAGACTAGCTCCATGCATAATAGTAGTACCCTCTGAGCCAAGGCCGTAAACTCTTTTTTTTGTTGGTCCTCTAGCTGCTTCAATCCAAGCTTTGGCAACTTGCTCTTTAGGAAGAGCAAATACCATTGACATGAAGGATTCTTCATTTCCATCAACATCTTCTTCTTGTCCTTCTATAGTTGCATCTCCTTCTCCATCAACTTGTATCTCAAAAGTCTCCTTTATGCCCCTTGATGATGTTTTTAAATTTAGCCTGATATAACATAAAGTAATTATTAAATAAAGATAACATTATCTATCTCATAAATATTAAATTGTCATACTTACCTATATAGATTTTGATTTACGATCAACTTAATCATTTTTTTTTGTCTTATGTGTCATTAAGAACTTGAGGCAGTAGGCTCCACCCCTTTCTCCTTTACCTAAAGGAAACAAACAAATAGTTAATTGAAATGGAGTATCTAAAATATAATAAGATATACAAATTTAACACTTACATATTTTCTTTTGTATTCAGAAATTGGAATTGATCCTCCTATATGCAAGGATGTACCTAACCCACCCTTATTTGATAACCTGTTCTTAGAATTAGTGGCTGACTGATTCTTAAACTCCTTACTTTGCCAATAAACCATCATTTCATCCCAATGATTCTGACTACTCTATTTAGGAATTACATTTTTCTAAAAAAATTTTTTTTTTAGCTTTGTTCATAGTACCACTCGACCATATACTCCCTTTATGATCAAAAAGTATTCTAATGGCCATGCGGTCCTCTTCATTCCAATAATATAATTTTTTTTAAGTATTAAATGAAAGTAACACATTAATAAACAAAAATACTAAAATTAAATCGAAATACTATAGCTGACATTGCAAGTACTTTTTAATATCTAAAGTGTATCATCAAACTCTACCTAACCAATATAGATGATGACCTCACAAAATTTCATGGCTAAACTCAGCCAAACAAAGTCACAACAATTTCTAAAAGTAATAGATTTCTTAATACAATGATTCAAAGTTATCCATGTTACATCAAAGAATGAATATAATGAATAAAAAAAGAAAATATATAAATATTAGTCAAAGAACGAAGCAATGATTGATTAGTGTTAAACTCACATATGAACATGACCATAATTAGTGTTGCAGATTTTAGACTAACAACTCTCTCATTGCTCATTCTATTAACATATTTTCCTACAATATTATTGTGGGCACTTGTTTGCACAATCCAAGAGGGTGCTTTCTTCCCTATATAAATTCTAAAAAATACACCATATTTCTTTACTGATTCCATTCATTGTGCTAATTCCATAACAAAAATAGACCATGTTTTATGTTAATTCTAAATAAATTTTAAAATTAAACTAAGCTAATTGGATTCTAAAAAGTAATTCCAAGAATGATGGTACAAGTCTAGCATTAAAAAAGCACAAAAGAATATCAAAATAGGACTAAAAAGTTAAGAAAAATTTAGACTTCTATGTTTTTGACAACTTTGAGTTATGCTCAAACAATTAGCAAAAAGTTACAGCCATAATTTGCAAAACTTCAAACCAATTTTTCCTAACAAATTAGACATATTGAGGTACTTATAAACCAAATTTTAGACTCTAACTATTTTTTAATCATTCCTAGAAATTCAGTAAAGCAAGCTCATTTTTTGACAAAATAGAAATAGTGAAAATGAAGAGTAGTTAAACTAATTGCCAAAAACATTGCTAAAACAATTTAAAAAATTCTACAAAAATTATCTAAACAACTAGATATATGAACTAACATCCTTGAAAATTTTCAGAGCCAAATTCTATACTAGTTACTCCCAGTAATTCATTATAGGCTGACTTCAACTAGGAAGACTCAAACAAAGCATTCTGATCAATGTTTAAAAATCAATGTGTTACACCAATTAAAACAAATCAAAAAAAAATCCATAAAAATTACACATACAGTCCTAGCATAAAGATCATGAACACTGCCAAAAGTTATGGCTTAATTAAAATATGTGAAGGGCATATGATAATTTTTCAAAAATATGAAAAGCTCTTGGTTTTTTCTTTTTTTTCCTCCTAAGATAGAAAAGTTTAGAGATTTTTTTGTTGGATTTTTTGTTGCCGTAAAAGTGGTTATAAATCAAAAGAAATGACATAATTATTTGACATCTATATAGAGATAATTTTTTTTAACAAAAGTTTATCCATCAATTTTGGAGGCTACAGTAAATCTCACTATCTAATAGTCTTAATTAATTATTTCTATTTTTATAACACTAACAGTCTTAATTAATTAATTATATTATTTTTCATTAATTTAAAATATGACTTTTTAAAATATCTTAATTAAATTTATCTTTTTGTATAAATCAAATGTTTTTTATTACTTCTCGCACTTAGTATTTTTAGAGACTATTAAATCTCATTTAAAAATCAACATCTTCACTTGATAATTTTAAGCCTACAATTCAATGCACTTAAATAGTCATCACCTAGAAATTGAAAATAAAAGCTTATTTCAAAAAAAAAATGAAGATAAAGAATAAGTTAAAATGAGTTTATAAATGATGGAGGCCCATAATGAACTAATGGATCAAAACCAACGCATAGAGTATTTCAGTACATATGCATTAGGAATAGAAATTAAAGCAAAGGTAGGCATTATAACATAAGTATATAAAATTGAATAGATTATATGCCAATCTTCAAGCTGAATTGGATAAAATCCTGTCATTATTTATGTTATAACAGGAAAGAAAGCTAACACATACATCTGAAAGGTTTGTTATCAAGTTCTTTAAGTCCTTAAGTGATACTTATACTCCCTGGTCCCTAAGAAGTTGAGGCATTTTATTTTCGCAATTGCAGCCCAACTTAGTGAAATTTTACACAGTTCATGATATTCTTAAAAAGATTACCATTTTAGATTATGACATTTAAGAAAACTTCATTTTAGTTATAATTTAACTAGAGTAGCACTAATCCACAAGCAACAACTGAGATGCACCTTAGGAGTTAAAAAATCAAATTAGTAATGGATCATAAAAGAAGAAGGAACAAAGTCATTTTAAAACCAAAAATAGAGGAAAAGAGGTGTAACTGTGCATATTCTGAAATAGATGTGCATATTATGAAATAACTGTGCAGACTTTGAGAAATTAAATTCTCTCTATATACAAGTAGATGTAATTGTGCATATTCTGAAACCATACCACTAATACAAAAACATGTATTAAAACAAAAGAGGTGAAAATACTTATTAAATCTTGTTGACAAAAGTGATCATACATAATGGGCTATAGGCTTTAGCTTCAACACAGCATCTAGGGGGGATAATGTACATAATTATAATTACCAACAGATTTATTTGTTCACAAATCTCAACCCCCTATTTTACTTTTCGATTATAATTACCAACAGATTTATTTCTTCACAAATCTCAACCCCTTGTTTTACTTTTCGTTATTCACCCAACTACATTTTTTTAATACATGAATTATGAATATATATGGAGTGGGGATCGTGTATGGATTTGGTTATGGTAGGTTTGATGCTTTCTCAATATATCATCTCTTCATGCTTTGAAACAAATGTTTCTGAAGCTGATTGAAATGGCCCTCAATTTCAGTAAATAAAGTATTATATTACTGAAACTTTCACAAAGTATTATATTACTAAAGCTTTTCAATAATAAAATTTGTATGGTCCCTAATCATATAAGTTCCTTTCAAAATAAGCTTTTTACCATACACGTTTGTTGTTTCTAAAGATCCTTTTCTAAAGCTTTGAAAAGTATCTCCCCAAACACTAAGTTTATGTTGTATAAATTGAGAAACCAGAGAGAAGAGAGAGCTTGAATTTCGGAGGGAACAAACTGAAGATTAAGGAACAAGAGAGAGAGGAGGATTAGCCCTTTTGCACATGCGTCATCAGCTCATTAAATCAAAATACAAGAATAATGAGAAAGGAAGACTAAGACAAACTTGAGCCTTGCCTTCCTCTTAATTGTTCTTGGTGTCTTCCTCTTAATTGTTCTTGGCTCTTTATTCTGCCTCTGATTGGACTGCTTACTTTTGATGCTTTAAGAAACTACCAAAGGAACGTGATTCTCAACTTTAGATAAATGCCAACGTGAAGGAGTTGAGGGATGTGAAGGCAGCCGTTGCAAATAGATGCTAGTTAAACGGCATACTTAGAGAAGTAAGATAATATTATTATTATCATTTAAATTTTTAAAATTTGTTTAAAAATGATTTTGATATTGCTAAATTTGTTTTTAAATAAAAAAGTATAACTTTTAATTAATTAATTAGTTATTTTAAAATAGATTCAGTATCATCCATCTAATCCTAAATTTTAGCAATAGATAATTAGGAAAGTAAGGAATTATTATTATTTAAATTGTTATTATTATTTGACAATTTAAAATATGTTTAGAAATGGTTTTGATGTTACTAATTTTTTTTAAAATAAAAAGTATATTTTTTAATTAATTAATTAGTTATTTTAAAATAGATTTAGCATCATCCATCTACTTTTAAATTTTAACAATAGATAAGTAGGAAAGTAAGGGATTATTATTATTATTATTTAAAATGTTATTATTGTTATTATTATTATTTGAAAATTTAAAATATGTTTAGAAACAATTTTGATGTTGCTAAATTTGTTTCTAAATAAACAAGAGAAAACTTTTCTTGTTAATTATTTTTTCAATTTTGAAACAAAATTAGCATCATTCATCCGTTTCTAAATTTTAGCAACCAATATTATTGTTGTTAATCTATTGGTAAATTTGCAATTTCATAAAAAAAAAAGGAACAATTTTATATTCCGCATCTAATACCATTGCTAAATGTTCATTTTAGAAACAGAATTGATTGCTGTTGCTAAAATGAAATTTTCTAGTAGTGAAAAAAAAAAGATAGATTGAATGGGCAATAAGGTATCAACTTCTTAGACCTCAATGGATGCATATCCACTCAATAATGTTACTGCATAAGAGAAACACATGCAATTTGGTTTTAAAAATAATATTGTAAAATTTGGAGATAATATTTATAATCTTATTTTTTGCTATATAAGAAAAGTTTAAATTAATTGCTTCTTTTCTAATATTAAAACAGAATTATATTATCATTTACAAATAATTTTTATATTAATTAAATGACACACTTTGAACCCAAATACAAAATGTAAACTATAACTTATCTTAGGAAAAAAAAAACACATTGAATAATTATGATAGGGCAATGAGCTGTCAACTTCTTAGTAAGTGTGTACTACTTATTGCTTCTTAATAGAAAACATGCAATTCGAGTCCTACTCTGTTTGTTTTCTTCTCTGTGATGTTGCTATAATTTCTTGGAGTGTTGCAAATTAGAATATTGACTTCAGTAACAAACATGTAGCTAGCTTTGTTTGGAGACCAAGCAAATACCCAATTAATTCAAATATTTGCAACTTATTTGCACCCTTTTGAGTTTGGCACACCAATATCATTCCACATTATCCCTTTCTGCCTTTTATTTTCACACATGCAGCAATGCGCCTTCTCCAACAAGCCAGGCTTAGGTGTTTAATTTGGTCTCCATAATTTAGGTTTTTTTCTTTTTTCAAATGATTACAACTACAGGTATGAAGTATTTTTAAACTTTGACCAAGTTGAATGAGTTAAATTTTCTCCTCGAGTGCTCGTCAGGATGCAATCTCTTATATTAGATAAGTGCATTTAAGATTTTATTCTCAAATTATTCTTCAGAAGATCATTAAACCATAAAATAGCATTAACCCTTATCAATTGAGTTAACCTTTAAGTACTTAAAGCTACTTTAGAAATGTTATAAATTTTTTTAATATTGTAATATTTTGAGATAATATTTATGTTTATATTTTTATTTTGTTTTTTTATAAGAAAAGTTCAAATTAATGCTTCTTTTTCATATTAAAACAAAATTATGTTGTCATTTGAGAATAATTTTGATATTTTATTTTGTATAAAAGTTTGTCGAATTTTAAATCAAAAGTTCTTTAAAAAATGAATCGAAATTTAGAAAATGTTGCAATCACCTATTCTAACATTTGTTTTCAATTCCAATGGAGAAAGGAATTATAAAATACCCCTCAATTAATTTATAAAAAAAATTGTAATTGATCCTTGATTTAATAGCCTTATAGCAATAACTTTTTCTGTTTAAATTACATGTCGAATTTAATTGGGTTAAACATATATGATTCACACTTGCCTCTGTAACTTTGACAAAACATCAATTTTTCTTCGTCATTTCTTTCATCTATAATTTTATTATCATCGTAACTCCAAGTCAACTAACTAGTGCAACAGACATCTAATTAGATGAAATGTCATTTTTTAGCATATTCTTAAAAACGGAAAGACATGTGTAATGTATATTTATTTAACTCCGTTAAATTTATCATCTTATTTATATGATTGAAAGAATTATTATAACGAAACTATATATCAAGAATTCAATTTAACTTAGTGTGATCAGATTAGATTAAATTGGCCGAATCAATTCACCTTGATGAATATTATAGTTAAAATTAATGATTAGAAAAAGTAATATTATTTTTATGAAAGTAATGAGGAGTGCATTACATATGTAATAAACAAACGTTTCCAAATCTTCGCGCACCTTGAAAGAAGCTTAGAGTGCTGGGGTTTGTCAAACATTCCATGAGGGTCATGGTTGAATGATTCAAAGTATAAAGAGTTGTGTTTCCGTTTCTCGCTTGCCTTTCATCGAAGGAAAGAAACATAAATGGGGACATGATGAATACATGTTATTCTTGCACACAGTCTATAGTGAGTTAGGGTATACTATGGGCTGTCAGTTGTCAGAAGAAGTCGGAGTTAAGACTTAGAAAACGAACAACAGGAAATATGTTGTTTCCTGGTTCCCTTGTGAAAGGGGATGTGAGCCCCCATATGCACAGTGAACATGGGACATATCGTTGCGTTAGTTATAGAAATTAATGACAATGAATAATAGAGGACCACATGCTCCCTATCATAATCATAAGCCTCTCTCTCTCTCTCTCTCTCTCTCTCTCTCTCTCTCTGTGTCAGTCCCAACAAGATACATGAAACAACCAAGTTGACTTCAGACGTTCAACCGCCGTGATGTTTACCTGGACCAGCCACCTTGACTTCACCCACGACCTGTCACTTCGCGATTTGTTTGCGACACTCCATATATCATGTTTTAAAAATTGGATTTGATTCATTGTCAAAATAAGCCACAAGTTACGGATGAATGATTTGATTGTGATTATATTAAAATTAAATTATTTTTAAATTATATATAAAAATATATTACATATGTAATATTTAAATTTTGTACAAGGATATTTAAAATAGATATAAATATTTAATAATATAAAAATTAATTTAAATATTTTATATACAATAACAAATTTATCTGAAATTAATTTGGTAGAGTTCATTTAATATCATTAATCTGTATGGTAAATTATCAAAACTCTAATTCGAACCCAAAAAAAAATCAATAGAAGACTCGTTTAGTGTCAAAATTAGTTAATTTATATTAATTATATTATTTTTTATTAGTTTTGTCAATTTTTAATTGATTTTTTCTTGACTAGTATTTTGATTAAATGGATTAGAGATAGGGTCAATTCACTAGTTTTCCTATCAAATAGGCCAATCTAGTTTAATTTTTTTATTACTGTACATTACTACCTATTTTAAGATACTCAAATTAGTTTATTTGATAAGGCAAAAAAAAGATAATATCTATTTTTTTAAAGCTTGAGTTAAACTTCTTTAGGGTACTTTTTGAGAGGAATTCTAAATACATTAGATTAATGTAAGAAAATATAGGGATTTTGACTTTACTATAATAAGAGAAAATATTAGTTCTTCACATTAAGAGTTGACATTCTTTTTTTCCCTATATACAACAAATTATTTTTTTAATTATCTAAAGGGTCATGGTTGTTGTAGAACCATGACCCAATTTTTTTTTTTTAAATTGGGGATCACGATTTTATACTTTTTTGTTCAAATATACCCCAACCTTGACCCAATCTTTTTAAATTTTTTTTCTATTACTTTGATTATTTTGTAAATTGAACATAGCAAATAAAAAATGAATCTAAATATTAATTATAATATTTAAAAGTTATCTAATTGAAACCTATAAGGTTATTTAAAATAAAAAATAAATATTAATTATTTAAAATAAAAAATAAATATTAATTATTTAAAATAAAAAAAATGAAATGTTAATTCAATTTCCTTTAAACTTGACAAATTTCTAGGATTTTTTAAAAATTTGATGAACAATTAATTACAATGGTTAAGAACTGTTGAACTCAATATTAAAATAATAAAAATTTTATAATTGTTGAAGAGGAATGTTATAATCTAAAACAAAGAACTAAAATATAAACATATAGGTAAGAAAAAAAGTTGTACATATCGTTTATAAAAAATAACTTCTTTTGTCACATCGAGTCTTTGTTCTTTATTGTTGGTCTCGTTGTCGCATGAGATGATATTCTTCTTCCTCCTCCTTTGCTTTTTCTTGTTCTTCATCCTTTACTTCATCTTTATCTTCGTCGTTATCATTGTTTTCTTTTTCTTCTACCTATTAGTATGTCATAGGAATTTTAATAGTTATCAAAGGATTATTTAAATTCCATTAAAGGGATTGAATCGGAAGAATTGGCTGATATTATTGATATAACCCTATTGCTGTGAGCCAGTATATGCACAAGACCTAAAAGAAAACCTAACATAAGATATTGATTGGTCAAAAAATAGAGGTGTGAAAGATATAGAGCTGCATGGTATTTGAGGTTGAAGGAAGATAAATGATGGCTTAGGAGCAGTATAGTTTAGTTGAGGTGTAATATACCCCTATTGTTGCGATCTTCATAATGCCACCCTGACGACGTATGATATAAAGAATTGACACCCGCAAAATTAGCAAAATGTATGAGTGGCATGAAAGAAAACAGACCTGCGGTGTCATGGTAAGCTTGTATCTATGTCATTGTGACAAAAAATGGACTAGTGGCATCATGGTGTACCTGCATCTATGTCAATGTGTAAAAAGATGGACTAACTATCGCAAATGTAGTGCCAACACCCGTGCCAGAATCACGATAACCTCGATCATCCATCATAGGTACTCTATTAGACATAAATTCATGAGTTTTCTTTCCCATATGACTTGTAGGAAGCTGGGGCTTAGGCAAATAAGAAACAAAATGAGTTGGTTGGGAGATCATCATGTCCCAATGCTTGCCAAGTACATGGAGGATGCTAGTACAATCACTCACCATAGCCAAACCAAGCGATGAAAGGTCATCTACAACAATTGTCATAAGCAGTCAGATGGATCGACCTATAAAAAATGAAAATTGATAATCATATATGCAATATGTTTGTGAAAAGTGAAATAAAGTAACTGTGATAGATCCCTAAAAATTACCATAAAACCCTGAGCATCACTCATAAACTGGATCCACTAGTGGCTAACTTCCTAGTACCATCTCATCTACTTTGAGGAGTGATCCAAGGGCTTTAATGACATCGGCATCAACGACAAAGTATCCCACCTATTCCACTATGAAAGTATGAAGTTCTCATTCTCTTTTTGTTAGTCCAAGTGAGTTTTGCCTTTAAGTGTGATTGTATGGACCTTTTCTATATCATAGGGAGCATGGGGTATTGGCTGCATCTTACTAAACTGTCAGAGCATGCAATTGGCATGGTGCCACTTTATAATGTGAAAGCAAATAAGAGGCACAGATACTAGCCATATCTCTAAGAATGCTAAGCAGTGGTCAAGTATCAATTGGCGTACATCATCTTTATCGTATAGATGTCATATAATCTGTGAATAATAAATTATTCATGTTAATATATGGTATCACATAGGTAACCATGCAATAATGTGTGGAGACAGTTTTGGATGATCCTATGACAAGGATGCTGAAACACATATATAGGACACATTGTATTTTGTTATCTCTCAGTGATTTTCTTTCTTTTGATAATATGTCTTGACCCTCTACTTGCATGACCCTTGTGCATATTAAAGATACTAATATTCTTTGTACTTTCTTGAGGAGTAGAATACCTTAAAAGTGTGATGTGAACGCACAAAGCATATCTTTGCTGCTTAGCAAAAAGGTTGCTATTCATTATATAGTATGCCTACACACAGCTTTTGGCCATCATGCATGTTTACCACTACCTCCTCCATTGTGGCATAGTTAAGAGCTCTCACACTATCTGTATCTATTTGTTCAAGGAATGCAACTGTTAAGTTATCATAAATGTTTATGGGGATTGTTGGATTCATGACATCATCCACCTTATCGGTGTTTTCATCATCATCTATATCACCACCCCTATTATAATCATAAGGAGCAATATCATATTTGTCCTCCTTCTCACATTCATCCATTATATTTTCTGTCTCTTCTATAGGAGAAAGGGGCGCCAATTGGTTCATGTGACGAACTAAAGTGGAAGGTATAATCAACTAGTGGATGAGATGAACTCAATTGGGAGATATAGTCAACCAAACCAATAGTTGGATATTATTGAATTGTTATGTGTTGAATGTGGAAGTGACCCATGCCTACAAAGTATGTGCTAAACTAGGCAAATTGATCTTCTATGATGTTAACATGGCTAGATGATGGGAGTGGGTCTAGCATATAGCAAACTATTGCTTGAGTTGTCATATTCAAGTCTACTTCCTTTAACAAGATTTCTACGTACGTACAGCTCTATTAAATCAAGTTGTGGTGGAAACATTGCATTTGCCACCCACATCTCTTAGATGTTAGCATCCTTGCTTAGCATACATGTTCAATACTTTATGGGCCTTAGTGATATTGGATGTTTATATTCTAATTAAGACACATATTGATTTGAGCCTACATCTCTTAGATGTCAGCATCCTTGCTTAGCATACATGTTCAATACTTTATGGGCCTTAGTAATACTGGATGTTTATATTTTAATTGAGACACATATTGATTTGGGCCTAGTTATAGCTATTTTGCAACCTCCTATTTCAACATCTCCAATGAAATGTCAAAATCAACTATCATTACATCAATTGTATATGAGATAAATGTTGCACCCTCATTAGTTTCACATATTTATCTATTTGAATATATACATATAACCTCTTTCTTGTTGTTTATTTTGCCAGTATGAGAAACATTGCCACTAACATTCGGAATAGTGTACAAAGTCCATAAATACAAAAATTTTAATATAACTAATGCATTTTTTTTGTTTCATTGGGTTCATTTTTACAAAAATTACAACATTTTATTTCAAAATATAATATTTTCCCTACAGATATAGTGTGTTTTATTCAATTAATTAGTCTTTATATAAAATCAAATAATGCAACATGCTATATTTGTAACAATTGATAACTAAAAAACATAACATGTAGATTGCATTCTATGGAAGAAAAAGCACTTAACAACAATGGTCTAGATCAATAAATTACTTTTCAGCTATTATTAATTATTATGATCATTGTTATGCACAATCTAAGTCATTTATTTGTTTTTTTAAATGACAATCAAAATTGCCATTGAATTAATTCTAACAGTACTTGATGGCATATATTAATTACTAACAAAATGATGTTAATTATTATCATTATGCACAATATAAGTTATTTTAATTATTTTTTTAAATGACAATAAAAAATGGTTATTAACTTAATTTTAACAATACTTGATGACATATATTAATTATTAGCAAAATGATGTTAATTTTTTAAGATAGGCAAACAATGAAGACAATAAGCACTCAATTACTTTTGTTATATTAATTTTGTTTTTATTCTCTATAAAATAAAAGAAATTATCGTTTTATTGTTTTCAAATATTGTAATCATTTTCTCAATATTTTTTCTAATTTTTCTACATTTTCCCTTAATTTAATATATAAATAAAAATATATTACTTTTTTATATTATACTATACATAGTTATAAATTTTAATATTTTGTCTCATTCACATTATTAAAACCTATATTATTTAAACATACTCTTTTTCGTAGTTGTATTTTTATATAATATTAAACATACTATTATATTTTTATACATTATTAAACATACTATTATATATTATATTTTTATATAATAAACATAATATTTTTCTAGTCCTCCGTGTATGTAAAAAGATATTTTATAATATTTTATTTAATTCACATTATTAAAACATAATTATAAATTATAATATCCTATTCCCATTTTTATTAAAATTATTTTTCCAAGTAATTTAACAACAATTATTTTTTATAGTTGCAACTAGTGTTTGACATGTTAAAATAAAAAATCACCCAACTCAGATCTAGATCAAACAGGTCAAAATACATATATTATACAAATTTAAAATTTAAATATAACACAATCACATTTGAAGCCAAAAAAAAAATTTAATTAGTATTTACATACTAAGTAGTTGATCTCAGTAGATAAATTATTCATTGGGGACTACTTTATTTTTTGTAATGTTGATGGACCATAGATTTGAGTAACTCTTGTTGTTTTATGGTAAGATTTGGCCTTTGTATGATAGGATTTTACTTTTGTAATGGCCAAAAGCAACAATTGGAAAGGGAGAAGGAAAAAATTACAAGATTGGTAATAATGGTGTGGTTAAATAGGATGTGAAATAAGGACAAAGAGGAAAGAAGAAGAAGACAAATGCGAAGTTAAAGCAGATGGGAAAGAAAGGATGGTAGGGATGTTTTAAAGGTAAAAATTTGGAAAAAAAATTTGGATAATTATATTATCAACCAATCAAATTGATCCACGTGGTGGCATAATCTCACACACCAATTGTTTGCCATCATATAGACCTTTTCTTATCTATGTGTTAGAATCAAATGCTAACCTTGACACATAGACCAATAGGTCATGGTTATTGTGTAATATCCGGTACCTCTGTAAACGTGAGAAACGTAGTGTCCGATTTATCCGTAAACACGTAATTCACCATATACAAAGGAAGTCTCCTAGATAGAATGATTTGAGATCCAATGAAATTAGAGTGATAATCTAAACCTTAAATAATGAGGATCCAAGGTCAGAGGTGCCCTGAAAATAGAGCCAGAATAACTAGATAAAATTCAACGAAAATGTAGTGGTATTTTTATAATTTCAGGCACTTTTGAGAAAACTCATAGAAGGGATTTTTAAATAGGAAAAATGAATTTTTTAGGATTCTTAGAGGCCCTAAAAACTATAGGAATCCCCAGAATAGATAAAACCCCTCCTGTGTATGTTTTCTAATATCGGTTGACTTGAACTTTAACCCTTTTATTCAGGAAGGTTTTAGCTCCAAATTAAATAATTCCAAAGGCATTTTATAAGATTGAGAATCTAAATTTTATGATGAAAAAGATGATTCTCAAAAAAGAGATAAAATGAATCGGAAACAAAAATACCAAGTTTACGGGATGTAAATAGAATTTCTTTAGGACAATTTTACTTCTCCTCTCTCTCTCTCTCTCACACACACACACATATGTCACGCCTCATTCTTCTCCTCCCTAAACTGACTTCATTTCTACCCTAAAATAGAGAAGAGACCGAGAGAGTGAGGCACACAAGGGAGGAGGAAAAAGGATAAGAAAAAGCAAGTGAAAGATATAAAAATTCATAGATTTTCTTAATTTCTCTTTTGTAAACTCTTTCTTCTCCTTCTTCTCTTCTTTCCCATGGATTTATTGAAGCTTTTGGGTTTATTTTGAGATAAATTTCGAGTTTGAGGAGAAGAATCCAAGCAAAGAAAAGAGCTCTTGGATAAAGTTAGGAAATCAAGGTGATTTGCTATGTTTTAAGCTTGCTCTTTCCTTGTTCTCTCCTTATGAGTTTTGGCCAAGATGGGAACAGCCAAAGAGGAGTGAATTTTAAACCAAACCAAAGATGAATCTTAGAAAAATAAGTAAGGAGAATAAGAATATGTAAAAGAAACAAAGAAAGAGCTATGAAATTGTAAGATAGAAAGCTAGGCTTTTAGTTGCACCTTGATTTGTAAGATGAGTTCTAACTATAAATTAAGGTGTTTAAGAGTTCATATGAGTTCCCAAGACACTAAGAGAGCCTCCCACATGCTTCTCCCATCAAAGAAATCAAAACAACTCCATTGGTGATCCAAAGAGACATAGCCTTGACCTAGCATGGAAGGAGCACCAAGGGAGTATTTTAATTTCTTTCAAACTTAGTTTTGTATCACATATGATGGGAGATGATGAAAAGAAGTCTTGGAAAAATTTTAGGAAGCCTAGAAAGTGAGATGGTGCTATAGGTTCCATATTGTGACTTAAAACAGTAACATGTAGTTAGGCTTCTCAAATGGATTGTATGATGACTCCAAGAGGTCTAAATAGAGTCAAGAACCATAAATGGAAGGAAAAAATAGAGCCAAGATCATGGATTATAGGTGTTTCTTCATTAGATGCATTATGGAATCATAAATGAGCCATAGGAACAATCTAACTTTTAAAATGAATGTGTGGCTTTAGAACTTATTCTAATAGTGTAATTGGCTCCCATATAATGTGTCTAGGTCAAAGGAATCAAGTCTCACATCCTTGTGAGTGTGTGGCCGAAGGAGAGGAAGAGTTTTCAAGGAAAAAAATGTGCTTTTGTAATTAAGGTAGCTCTCTCTTATTTCTCTGATGCATGAGTAGGTGTTTATCTTGTCTTTAAATGTATGTGTATGCATGTTTTAAGCTATGAAAGATGTTTTAGCATGTATCTATATGTCATGGTACCATGATAGTATGTTATGCACTTGAATGATGTCTTATGAACATGTTTTGGTTTGCTTGAGTGTGGTGAAGCCAAAAATCCTTTAGTTAGGGTGAGAATGAGCCAAAAGTCCATAAGAATGGGTGAGACAAAGTCAAAAGTCTTTAAAGAGTGAGGTTTAGTCAAAAATCACTTAAGAAAATGGGTGAGACAAGTCCAAAATCCCAAAAAAAAATGGTGAGGCTAAACCATTTGCTTGGCAAACTTATGTATATTTCATGTGACTTCTTGGATGCAGGAAATATTCCATGAATGATTATGCAATTTATGATATCCATGTATGCATTTTTAGATTTGAATTTGTATCCTTTATGTATGGTTGAAAAGGAGAACAGTTATTGGGATTCTTAAAATCTTATTTTTTCCTCTCCATTGCCTAACATGTCTAGGTGGACCAAGTGAACTAAGGAATGGGAGCCACCAAGCTTGAAGAAGAAAGATTGATAAGAAGTGTGTGACTTTGTTCACTTTGTAGTCATTTTGATGGCATATGATGTAACCTTATGATGAATATGTTGCATAATCATTTGAACATGTGTAATTACATAAATACTTGATGTATATATGAGAATTAATGCCATGTGAATAATGTAGCAAATTCTTAACATGAAATAGCAAGATGAAGCTTGTATGTTCTTGTGTATACCTTGGGGTGGGTGAGTGAGTTTGTGAAATCTAGATTTGTGCACCTTTGAGACATGTTTAATAAACCATTTTGGTGTTTTCCCACATGCTCGAGTGGCCATGGAAGCCTTGAAAGCAAATTTAGACCTTTTGTGACCCTTTAAGAAGTATAAATGGACCAATTTGCAACTTTATGGCATGATCTGACCAAATGAATGAATTCCTCATGAAATTTGGCATGTATATAGATTTCATCCAAATCTTTTTGGAAAACTAAAGACTAGATTATTTAGAGTTTTGTGGAATTAATTATTAATTTTCAAAGTTGCCAAATTTTAGTTGTTTTGGTGTCGTTATTGTTTATATGATCAGTTTCTTCTCCTATATTATTTGAGGGACAAATGGTGTCCAATACTCATAAAAATTTTACAGGCAATAAACTAGACATGTAAGTTTTTTATAGCCACTGAGATCACCCCAATTAGATATATGAGTAAGGAGATATGAATTTTTGAAATTCTATATCAGTGCTAGTAGTGCCAGTTGAGTTTATGTATTGTTCCATCAATTTTCAGTGGCTAAACATTCTTGTTTTGGTCTAAGATTATTTTTACTATAAAGTAGACATCTATAGCTTTCTAGAATAGTATAGTGTGCTTGATTTTGATTTTTTTGAAATTAGTTATAATTTTTCAAAGTTCATAATAGAAACCTAGCACACCAATTTGAGGCTGAACATGTGATTTTTATGTGTATGCTTCATAAGCTCAAGTTTTTTGCTACATTTTGAGATGGTTTTGAGTTGTATGTGTGCATTTAAATAGGAAAATGAGATGGATGAGTTCATATGGTATACGGGACACAAAATGAAAATTTTATTCATGACGTAACGCAAAAATAATCTATTATTTTAATGGATTTCTCTTAAGAACTTGAGTTATTCAAGAAGGAATGCCTAGAAATAAGATGAGATTAGTTAAATAAATATGATATTACACTTTATGGTTATGACCCCCAACTATGACCCCTATTAAAAAATAATATAAAATAAAGGGTCACGGTGTTGACACAACTATGACCCTTTACAATATTAAAAAAAATTATTGCATATGAGGAAATAAAAATGGCAACTATGCATATGAAGAATTAAACCTTAAATAAAATATTGTCATTTTGAGCAAAGTTTGAAGATACCCATAACTCTGAAAAGAAAAAGTTTAATATGTCATTTTTAGTGTAACTTTAAAGACAAAACTTGAATAAAAACTTTCCAGTGTTAGTTATCATATTTTTTTAATGAAAATTTGACATATAGAGGAACATTTTTTAAAGACCCAATCATATATAGCTAAATTCTTAAAAAAAAAAAAAGAAAATCTACTTGTAAATATCTAAAATTTGTACATAATGTTGTCCTAAATTTATTAAGATAAAACCTTAGATTCTTTAAGTGTATCTTATTTTTTCGATGAAAATTTGAAAATATAATAAGTGATTTTTTTCCAACTCAACAATTGTAACAACCAGAAAAAAAAGGGACAAAAAAAAAGAGAAGCTGAAAATTTTCGAAGTTCTGAAATTTTTCTAAGTTTGCTAGCTATATGAAGAATTAAACCTTAAATAAAATATTGTCATTTTGAGCAAAGTTTGAAGATACCCACAACTCTGAAAAAGAAAAAGTTTAATATTTCATTTTTAGTGTAACTTTAAAGACAAAACTTGAATAAAAACTTTCAAGTGTTAGTTATCATATTTTTTTTAATGAAAATTTGACATATAGAGGAACATTTTTTAAAGACCCAATCATATATAGCTAAATTCTTAAAAAAAAAAAAAGAAAATCTACTTGTAAATATCTAAAATTTGTACATAATGTTGTCCTAAATTTATTAAGATAAAACCTTAGATTCTTTAAGTGTATCTTATTTTTTCAATGAAAATTTGAAAATATAATAAGTGATTTTTTTCCAACTCAACAATTGTAACAACCAGAAAAAAAAGGGACAAAAAAAAAAGAGAAGCTGAAAATTTTCGAAGTCTTGAAATTTTTTTAAGTCTGCTAGCTGTAACGAGAAATGGCCTAGTTATAGCAAATGTACTTATTTATTATAGCGAAAATGCTTTTAGTTATGACGAGTGCAAGCATCCCATACAAAAATCAAGGAATTTCTCGCAATAGCGCACGCCGTAGCGAAAACAGGGGTTTGGGACTGATACGTGCTCGCCGTAGCGAGGGTTATTCTTCGCTATAACGAGGGTTAGTCTGGAAAAGCATGAAAAAAGAGAATTTGACTTCTTAAAGTGTCCAAATAATTTCTTTTTCTTTAAACCGACTTAGGCTTGGTCCATGGCAGAGAAAAAGGCTTAAGAGAGAGAGGGAAACTAAGAGAAGCTAAGAGAGAAGGAAGAAAGCCAAAGAAGAAAGGTAAGAACCTTTAAAGATTTTCATGCTTCTTCTTCTTGATTTTCTTCTAAGCATCCTTTTCATGAGTTGTTGAGTAAGAAAGCTTTGTTCTGACCTAGAAGGAGCAAGAAACCCCTGAAAGAGAGTGTGATAAGTTGAGAAATGTAAAGAAAGGAGAAAAAGAGTTGATGAAATTCTAGAGAGAGAAAACCCTAAGTTTCTTACATATTTTCTAAGGTTTGCCTTGATGAAGAGCCCCCTAGTTTTGTGAACAATTGTTGAGTTATGAGAGAGTAATTCCATGCTTTTTGTTGTGTCTAGGCTCAAGAGAATCAACTCCATCTAGTTGTGATTGTGAAACCAAGAAGGGAGAAGAGAAATTGAAAGGGAAGGCTTGTGTTGGCTTATAAGGTAGCTCTCCACTCTTTCTTGTTGTATTCTTGGATGTATATAGTCTTTGTATGCTTGTATACGTGCTTGTTGTGTGAGACATGCCATATGTTATTGCCTTGATGCATTGGTACCAATATGCTCGTGTTTTGAGTTGTAAAAATTGCTCGTGTGAGGTAGTGCCAAAAGTCCTTTGAGATGGGTGAGGTGGAGCTAAAAGTTCCTAAATCAAGGGTGAGGCCAATCTAAAAGTCCCAAAAACTCAGGTGAGGCTAAACCAAAAGTCCCTAGAGTTTATTCTTGGTATTGATATAATATCATGGCATGAAAATCATGTGTTGTGTAATTATGAATGGTTTGCATGTTTTGACTTATGCATATATCCTGATTGCTTCCTTGAATGAGTATATGAACTATTGAGATTTCATGAATCTCACTTCCTTCCCTTTCCCATCTTAACATGTTAGGTGGAGCTCAAGGAGATCAAAGTGCACACCAAAAAGCCTAGTTGAGCATGCTTAGGTAGTTATATAGCTATTTTGGTTCTTTTGATATAAAGAGGTACCAAAATGAATATGTACCTATTATTTTTGCGACGTAAATGCTTAAATAAGTGTAAAAGTATGTATGAATGATGTATGAAATATATATAGAGCCAAGGCAATGAAATTATGAGATTTGGCTCCTTTGTGGCTTATATGCAGTAGTATATTTTTTCCCGTAGCATAGTGAGTTTGAGATGTGTGTTGATTTGGATCACTTGGGCAATTCATATATACTATGTTTATATTTTAAAACTTGCCCAAGAGGTACTAGAACATATAGGAGACCATTTACCCTCATTTTGAACCAAATTGGGTGTCAAAATCGCTACATTTGGGAGCTTTGTCAAAGTATGACCAAATAAGCTCTTCTTGATATGAAATTTGGCATGCCTCTAGAGCTTGTTGAGAGCTTTTTGAAAAACTAAAGTGGATAATATTTGGAGGTCTAAGGAATATTTGGTGAATTGTTGAAGTTGGAGAATTTTTCTGGTTTTGGTTATTGTACTGTGCAATTAGGTCCAAAAATGAATCTATATCATTCATAGACCAAATGGTGTCCGATTATCATGAAATTTTATAAGCATAAGCTAAATATCCACAGTGACCTATAACAACTAGAAGCATCTCAATCAGAGGTCTGTAAAGGGAGAAAGAACTTTCTGAAATTCTATGTTAGTATCAGCGAAGCCATCCGACCCTTGTTACTGTTTCATCAGTTTTTAAGCTCCAAGGGCTACTGAAATAATCTAAACTTATTTTTCTCCTCTAGTTAACATCTGTAACTTTTTAAATTGATATATTTTTCCCAGATTGGATTTTTGTGGAATTAGTTATGAATTTTTGAAGTTCATGACAGCAAGTTGTATCAGTACCAGGGACAGCCAGACCTCTGTCTCTTTTTCGATGTCAAACATGGTCCAGACACTGAGATTATGATTGAAAATTATTTTTAGTGTAAATTTAACACTTAGGGCTTTTCAGAAAGCTATGGTTTGCTTGATTTCCATTTTTCTAACATTAGTTATGATTTTCCAAAATTAGAGCAAAAAATTTGACTTTTGGGCCCATTTGAGAAATTGCATTTTCTTGGTTTTTAGCGTCATATCCGTGGTTTATGGGTTGTATGAGGCTATGTATGAGTTTTTTTAAATGGTGTTTGAGTGGAAAATGTGAATGATGGGTTCACGGGAACCACGGGGTGTAACATCCAGTCCCTCCATAAACGTGAGAAACGCGAAACATGAGAAACATGATGTTCAGTTTCTCCGTAAATGTAAAAAATGGACCAAATATAAAAGAAAGTCCTTAAAATAGAAGGAATTGGGGCCAAATAAAATTATGATAAAATTTTAAATATTAGAAAATGAAGATTTGAGGTTTGAGATGCTAAAAAATCAGAGTCAGAAGAGCTCAGAAAATTTGCCAAAGAAAGTAGGGGTATTTTTGTAATTTTTGAAAAATTTTGAAATCTCATAGGAGGACTTTGTAAATGGAAAATTTGAGCTTTTCGGGGTTCTCAGAGGCCCCAAATACCATGGGAACCCCTAGAATAGTTGAAACTCCTTTGGTGAGCGATTTCGGTCGTCAGTTGACCGAAATTTTGACTGAATAGTTTAGAATAGTTTCAGATCCTTTTTGAGTGATTCTAAAGGCAATTCTTATGATTAAGAGCCTAAGGAATATGATGGAAAATGTGGATTTAAAAAAGAAGTTGATATGAGCCTAAAATGAGAAAGCCAAGAAAAGAAACTAAAATGCAAAAAGTAAAAAGTTGCATAAAGCGACTTTTAGCTTCTTCTTCTTATCCACGTTCCAGCAGCTCCCATTCTACGCTTTGTTTTTGCCCCAAAAATAGAGGAGGAAGCCAGCTCTCTTAGGTGCACAAGGAGAGGAGATTTTGAAGAGAGAAAAAGTAAGGAAAAGGTAGGAATATTCAAGCTTTTTCTCTTGCAAGTTGCTCTTCCTTCTTCTCCTCTTTATTTCCATGGATTTGATGATGTTTTTGGGTCTGTATGGAGGGCAGAGCAGAGGTGAAATTTTCAGATTTGGTGAGAGGAGGCTAGCCAAGTGAAAAACAAACTAAGAAAACTAAGAAACCAAGGTATTCCTTCTTGTTTTATTGCTTATCCTTGCTTACTTCTTTCATGGAATTTTCGTTCACCTTAGAGCCTATTCCATAAGAGATAAATTCTGACCATATTAGGGTAGAATTAAGGGTTCTATAATGTGAGGATTAAGAAGATACAAGTGGAATTAATTAAGAAGTAAAATAGAACCAAGAATGGGAAGTTAGGGATTCAAAGACATAGGTAAAAATCTGATTTTATCTAAGAGTTTCCAAGCCTATGTGAATGTTTGTATGAGTTCCTAAGACCCCTAAATAGCTTCCCACATACACCTCCTATCTAAGAAAGCAAAGAAATTGTAAGAAAAACTAATGAACTCTAAGTAGAAAAAGTGTAGTGCATTTGAAGGGATTGTAAAAATTGATTTGATATATGAGTTTCCTTGCATGTGTGAATATTTGATTGAGCTCCTAAGACCTCTTGGAAGCCTCCCAAGTGTGTCTCCCATCAAGAAAAAATCAAGAAGGCCATGAACTCTTCATCCCCTCATAGTCTCAACCTAGGCAAGTTCCTATAGTTAGGGAGAGTTTTAAATTTTTCTAAGGTTATTCTTGAGTCATATGTGATGAGTGAAGATTAGTAGAGGCGTTGGAAAAAAATTAGAATTCAAAGAAAGTGAATTGGTGCCATAGGTTCCATATTAGGACCTAAAGAAGTAATATGATGCTAGGCCCTTTGTTTTAATGATGTAATGACTCCAAGAGGCTTAAAAGGAGTCAAGAATCATATTTGAAAGGAAAGGATGAGGCCTAGAAGTCATTTGAGAGGTGTTGCTTCATTAGGTGCCTTTATGGATCATAATAGAGCTTATAGAGCAATCTAGAGTTTAAGCATATTGTGTAGCCTTAGAATATGTCTCATGAACCTAATTGGCTCCCTTAAATCATGTCTAGGCCAAGAGAAACTATCTCCACCAAATTGTGGGTGCATAGCCGAGGCAAAGGAGGGAAATCCAAGGAGAAAAGTGTGTAGATTTGTACAAGGTAGCTCTCTCCACCTTCTCTCATGCATAGATGTGTGTTTAGCTTGTTTTAGAATGTGTGTATGTGTATTTTCAAGCTAAGAAAAGTATGCTAGCATGCCTTTATATTCTATGATCCTTGATGCCATGTTATGTTTTAAATGAATCTATGATGTTTGTATGAGTTTGCTTGAGTGAGGAGAGGCCAAGAACTCTTTCCTTTGGTGAGGATAAGCCAAGAACCCTTGAACTTGGTTGAGACATAGCAAAGAGTCTCTCAAAAACAAAGTGAGCTCCCAAGAGTATAGTTGAGTCCAAAACTCTTAAAGAATGGGTGAGGTAAGTCCAAAATCCATGAGAAGAAGTGTGAGGCCAATCCAAACACTTAGGGAACTCTTGAATGTCTTGTATGATTGATTCACATGCCAAGGTTGCTTTGAAAATGTTCATGACTTTAATTTTTTCATACATGCATTTGAAAAGCTTGCTTTGTATTTTTTATGTGTGATTGAATGAGAGATGAGCTATTGGAGATGAGCTATTAGGATTCTTTGAATCTCATCTCCTCCTCTCCAATGATCTAACATGCTAGGTGGACTAAGCAATTATAGTGAAGGGGGCCAACAACGATGAGGAAGAGAGATTGACAACCTTGTGTCTTGTTTTGTTTATTTTGGAACCATAATGATGGTTCATCATATATATGAGGTTGTATATGTACTATGAACGTTGAAACATGTGTAAATACCCTATTATGTGATGTTTAGATGTATGATTATGATATATGACCACTAGCCCATGTTTTGAGTATGTAAGGCTATAGAATGAGAATTTAAAGTTTGATGAATATGTGTATAAGTGAGGGTTGAATGGTGAAAATGAGATGCATGAGGTTTGGGATCATTTGGGTAACTCACACAAGTCTTAAATATGCTTTTAGACTTGCCCAAAAGGTGCCAACACTAAGGGAAGACCATTTGGCAAGTTTGGTACCTCATATGAAGTCAAATTTGACCATTATGGAACCCTATGTCACTTTTTAGCTAAATAAGTTAGTCTTAGTCTGAAATTTGACATGGAATTAGTTCTCAGTAAGAGCTTTCTGGGAAGCTAAAGATCATAATTTTTAGAGGTCTACAGAATATTTGATAATTTTTTGAAATTGACAAATTTTAGGGATTTGGTCTGCTGCACTATTCAATTGGTCTGAAATTATTTTCTATTATTTAAGATTCAAATGATGTCCAATTGCTATATACAGAGAAACTAGAAAATCACAGTGACTTATGCCAACTGGAAGCACCTCATTTGGAGGTCTAGAGAGGAAGATATGAATTTTTGAAGTTTTTGTCCAGTATCAGTAGCTTTGCCCAACCAGAAGTACTGTTCCATCGAATTCTGAGATCTGAGCTTCATGAATTGATCTAGAGATATTTTTACTCTCTAGCTGACATCCATATATTTTTATATTGGTATCATTTGCATGGATTGGATTTTTTTAGAATTAATTGAACACTTTTGAAGCTAATATCAGTAAATTGTGACAGCATCAGGACCCAGTCTGACTTTCAGATCATTTTGGTTGTCAAATGCCCTGTGTGGGATTTTATGACTTGTAAATATTTATTTTATGAAGTAGACATCCCAAACTTTTCAGAATGACCAAGATTGTATGTTTTCAATTTTTCTAGATTTAGCTATGATTTTTCAAAGTTTGCCCAAAAAGGAGGCCAATTCTGGCCGAGAATGAAACCTCCTTTTCCACCTTCCAATTTGGTTTCCATGAGTTGTAGGCATGTTTTTGTGATACAAATGAGTTGTAATGATGTAATTAAATATGAGAATGTATAGCATGGACTCACACGGTCCACATGACAGCAAATGAAATTTTTAGTCATGACATGATGCAAGAAAGTGTGTTATTTTCAATGAAATTTCTCACTTCCTTCTTCCTAGATATCACTTGAGCATGTAAATGATGATGGATGTGAGCTAGAAATTATGGTGTTACACGGGGCAAAATATGACTGATTAAACTTCGACTTAAAGTAAAAAAATACCACAGTTTTGGTCCTTTTTATGAGAAATCATTTGGAATCAAGCCTAAAGGGAGATTAATTGAGGTTAAGACATTATGGTGTTACAACAATATATTATAAACTCCTTTGAAAAAACTCTTATACATGCCATAATTTTATTAAAGTAAAATTACATTTTACCCTCTGACTAAGGTTTATTTACAATTTTAATATATCAACTTTAAAATATAATAAAGCACTTCCTAAATTAAAGCTTCATTACAACATTAATACATTACAATGTAATAAATTAATAAAACACTTCCTTAATTTGAAACGTAATAAAGCACTCTTTGCACTAAAGCTTCATTACAACATTAGTACATTAGCTTTAAAATCTAACAAAGCACCCTTATACATAGGAGGAAAATATAAGATGTTAACTTTCAGGTCTTATTTAACATCAAGATCTTAAACCTATTGTCCTTAAGCTTAAAGCTTGAACCTTCATGATATAGACAATTTGCTTAACTTTGTCTGCCAAAGATTCTTTAACTTTAAACCTTAAAAACATAACAAAGCACTTCCATTCTTAAAAAAAAAACACAAAAAACAAAAAAATTAAAAACAATAGCTTTCAATCTTATTTAACGTCAAGATATCACATGCCACTAAATGTAATTCCTCATCCCTACACCCATCCAAAAACCCATCTCTTTTTCTTTTTTCCTTGTTACACTTTGACCTAACTTTTGCTCTTCTTTCATAAGCCAACCTGAAGGAACATATAGGAGGAAAATTACAAAAATAAAAGGTTATGTGGTCCTTTAACATTAAATTAATATATGAAAATTATAATTAAATATTAATTCATGGGTGTATCATTGTATTTTAAAGTTTATGTGTGAAATATTAAACTTTTGTTTAGGGGATAAGGTATAATTTTTCCTTTAATCAAACAACCATCAAATACCTTTAAAGAAAAACTACTAAACTTTTTCTAAAATTCATTGTATGTAAAATTCAAAATATATAACATTAATTCCAAAATCTCAAATTACTTTATATTAAGCCAAAAATCAGGTTATAGACTTCAATTGTAATTTTTTTAAATAAAAAGTAGACATACATATTTTTTAGCCTAATGCCTTTAGGAAAATTGGAGGATGATCTTCAGGGTGTATCTCCCACATTGGTTTAGTGCCTTTAAGAGAATAAATTCTCTTCATACTAGCCCCATGGAACATCTCTTTTATTATTAGGCCAACTCTTTGCGTCAAAACATTAAATTGGTCGATTTTGATCTCTAATCATCAATATATTATACTAAATCAATTTCCCTAAGGCTTTGTTTGGTATAAGGAATTAGAATTAGAATGCATATTATGATTCCAATTCCATTGGATTTGGAATTGCTTTTGATTTATAATTCTAAAATTCATATTTGGGTTATGTAAAGAATTAAAACATGAAATTGTAATTTAAATTCAATTCCAATTTTATTGATTAGATGACTGATATGTAGCATCGATAGTAATTGTGGCAATAATGGTGGTAATGGTGGCAACAATAATACTGGTAGCTACAATAATGGTGGTGCTGGTGGCAATGGGACCTATCAGGTAATTATGATTGAGAAATTTTAATTTTTGGGCATTTGGATAAAAATTAAAATTGAGTTTTGTAACCTTTATTTTACCTTTCCCTCTATTTTAGTTTAATTATTAGCATTATTTAGTCTATTTTCTAAAATTTTAATTTAACTTTTCCGTTTATGTTATTTTGTGTGAGCAAAAAATAAACAATAATATAAGCAAGGTAAGAAAGTGCTATATACATACAATATAGTCTCATATATTTTCAAAATACTTAGCCAAGTAAAACTTATGAGCTGATTGGTCAATTAGTTATCAAAACATTATTTACTAACTCATGGAGTTATATATATATATATATATATACAAGCCAAAAAGGGCACCATGAAGTCTTTACTATTTGTTAACTGGCTACTTTATACATAGTGATCCTAAGCGGAGGGTGGTAGTGGTGTTTGAGGTGCCAACGGCATAACTATAGGTACAGGTGGACTATCATCAATGTCCACAACCGAGCATATGTCAAGCAAAACTGAACAATTCCTACCCTAGGAATGCTAACATAAACCCATTATATTTTGATCATGTAACTAGTGACTAAAATTTTCACTATCTGAATATATCACCATCCAAGTGAGAATTTATAATTCTTACCAAAAACACAAGGGGTTTTTGAAAACAAATGTTGGTCCAACTATCATAAATGCAAAAAATCATTTTCCCCTTTGTCTTTACATACAAAATAAAAGCATTGAAACAATATAAATGAAGCATATTAGTAACATAAATGCATGCAATTTCATTTTCTCAACATCATGTGTAATATGCTATTTTATGATAACATCATGCATGCACTATGTATGACCTATTCTTTATATCTCATATATTACATCCTTTGCAAAAGAACGTAGATAATTCTATCCTTAATTACACTATAGAAAACATATCTATAAGTACTACATTAAGTGTCTCATATCACTTAGACAACCTTGAGATTTTGTAATCACTAGGTATCCCACCAAGTATCTTTTATTACTTAGGGTAAAACATAAGTTTTAGTGTTATCAAATTGGAAAAACTACCTTTCTTTACTCCTGCATATCAAAATATCCGTTAGTACTATAACATTTCATAATAAAGAGGTTGCATCATGCTAGGGCATCTCTCAAAGTAAATCCATAAACCTTTCTTTGCAATCCAAGTCTTATGACCTTCTAATTAGACTCTGTGTCCATATAGGAAGCTATCCTTAAGATCATTAGTACTAACAATAATATAACAACAACATGCTTTCTTTTCATGAAATATCATATGTCATGTGAGGCATTATATACACACACACACACACATACACATACTAATAGATATAATAATATAACATGCCAATAAAAATTTTTACAAAATAATTTACGAAAATTCCTTAATGTTAACATGCATGTATAAGGTCATTACATAATCAAATTAACCATGTCCACAAACTTTAAGGAATATTACTTATAGTTAGGTTTAAGAATGAAAAAGGGCACTTCTTATGCATAAAAAATCTTAAAACTTCTATTTTTATGTATCTAATTCAAATTGGTTGACTATTTTTAGGAGATCGATTGATTGTTTTTAGGGTAATGGTCAATTGGTCCATTAAGATTAGTCGATTGTTACTCAGAGATCAGTCAATTATTTGGATCTAGAAAAGCATCCTTTTATTTTGAATGATACAAGTTGACTGATACTTTTGCTTGGTCAATTGGCTTGAAGATTTTCTATTGATACTTGAAAACTGATTGACTAGTACTACTTAGTATCAAACTTCTTTATACAATTATTGAATTGGTTAGCTATCGACCTTAGACCATTCAACTAGTCAATAATGTTATGTTTTTATGATATTTCATGTAACTAATTTGTTTTTGTTTTACCTTCACTTTCTTCCACAACAACATCAAGGAATATAAAATATGTACTTATTACAACCAAACATCATGAGGATTGGGCTAAAACTTAAAGTGAACTATTGGATCCTATGAGTGACTTTCTAAAGAGAAAAGAGAAAAAAGAAGATGATATTATAAGAGAAAAAGGTCAAGGGTACATAATGAATGCATTTATCCCTATATGTAGAGACAGGGGTGTCTTTTTACCTTATAAGTCTCCTTCTTTAGTTAACACTTTACCTCTTGGCTGCCTTCTTCTTTTTCTATTAACTTCTTTCTTCTTTGTTTTCTTTTACTCTTCACTCCCTCAATAGTTAAGCTTTGTGTGTGTGCCCGCGTGCACATGCGTGAGATTCATTATATGTTCTAGAATGTTAGGGTAAAGGGGTATTTATAGTGGTAAATGGCCATCTTCTCTCCTAAGATTTTTTCTTCTGCTTTATGCCATGTTTGTACTTTTTAGAATTTTGTTAAAGATTTTCTCTGACTTTGTGGCAATATCCAAGATTTGTTAGAGATTTTTTTGACTTTCTTCTTATTTTTCCTCCAAATGAATCATTGGATTCTAACTTTTAGTTTAAAAATTCTGTTTCTTTAATTCCTTCATTTTAGCTTGGATGATACTATGTTTTAGTTCTAAGAAAAATTATATTTTAGTCCTATTAAAATGAGAGTTTTACCCTTAAACTTTCATTATTTATACTTTTATACCTTATTTTTATTTGTCTTGAAGTTCTGCCTAAACGTTTAAGGGGTTAAAATTGTCTTTGATTTATCCATGATCTTCATATTATTTATAAGAGTCTTGGGTGTGCTAAAATTATCTTTAAGATTCTCCTAACATACCCAAAAAATCAATTATTTTCTCTTATTGAAACTATATTAGTTGACAGTTGTCATGGACTAGTCAACTGTCTGGCTTCTCCCCAAATTTATGTATATTCAAGGTTGATTAGTCAACTATTATGTCAACTTAATCAAGTAGGTATTAACCAGTTGACTGGTCTATGTGTATGTGGCTGGTCAACAGTTAAGGCTTAATTTATCAAATCTTTTTATTTTGAATAAAATTTTATATTTAATATTTTCTTATTCTTTTATTTCAAGTTTTTTTTTTAGAAAAATAGAATGCTCCAAGTTTTACTAGTTATTTTCCTATTCTATGGAATTGAAATTTTAATTCCAAAAGATAAACTAAACAAAAAAAGAATTAGAATTAGTAGGTTCAATTTCAATTTCAAGCCTTAAATATAAGCCCAATTCCTGATATCAAGTGGGGCCTAAGTGTATTTCATGTGATGTAGAATTGAGATGTTATTATAATAGGCCTCCACATCACCTTTCACATCATACATCTATATTAATTGACACAGTTTTTGAATTTTTATAGCTAATATCTAAATTTCAAATTTTCAAAATTAATGTAAAAATTCAACTAATTTTAAATTGATTCACCAATTCTTTTGCAATTGGTAATTTTTTTTGTCAACACATATAATACATGTGCAAATTCAATACTTGAAATTATTACAATAGTATTATTTTTAAGGGAAAAATTCACTTTTTGTTCATTAATTCCATCTAAAGTTTCACTTTTGTCTCCTAACTTTATTTGTTGCTAATTTGATCTCTTAACTTTACCTTAGGTTTTCTTTCTGTTAACACCATCAAATTAAAATGCATAACAAAATAGTTTTGTGTGGCTTATTGACTTAAAATTTTTTATTACACAACTTGGTAGTGTTAGAAATAAGGAAACATTTGAGTGATTTTTGTAAGTTAAGGGACTAAAATGAAATGAAATGAATTTGAGTGATGAAAGTGAAATATAAGATAAAGTTAAGAAACTAAATTAGAACCAAATGAAATTAAGAGACAAAAATGAAACAGAAGGCAAATTTAAATGAACGAAGTGAAACAAAATAAGTTAAAGAATGAAAGTAAAATATAGAATAAATCAAGGATCAAAAATATATTTTAACTTATTTCTAAAATGGTTATTTGTTTGTTATATCTAAAACCAATTGTAGTGTATTAAATTCGTATATTATCATGCTTCGGATATTAATTGAAAGCACATGATATGCTTTGAATACAAATTGGCAATTTTTTAGAATGTGGAAGCTAGTTAACTACATTTATTTCTTGTTAGTGAATATCAATTTAAAAGTCATCTCTTACAAATAAAAGTCAATTTACAACAAATGGTCAAATTAATTATGATTTACATATTTTAAATGAATGGTCAAATCAATTTATAGATCAGATTATATTCACATTGATAAATTAATTTAAAATGAATGGTCAATTCATCAAATCATGATTTTGAATTTTGTTTTCAATATACTTCACTATTTCAAAATTAGATTCACGTTGATAAATTAATTATATTTCTTAAAAATAATTGTCAAACTAATTGTGAATAATTGTGATCCTATATATCGATGTTGGCCTTTTATGGTTCCTCAATCGCAATATTCACCATTCTTATACTTCGAACTAGAACAAATGGCAGCTAAATACGATTGTATCAAGGACTTCACTGCACTAACAAAGAATTAGAAGATCAAGACCCTGTTTGGTTCACGGCTGAGAAGGGAATGTGCAGCGTATTCATTTGCTATGTTTGGTTGCCTCCATGTGATGCAGTGGAGTGTGGTGGATGCATTTGGATACCACATAGCGTAAGTGTGGGGGCTTTGACCCTACAAATGCGAGCATGTGAACACCCGTCTATCATTCTTTTTTGTTTTTCTTTTTACCAAATCTGTCATTCACATTTAGTAATAGCATGGAACTAGTCATTACAACCCCGCATAACAATGGATCTGCGGCCCCCAGACGTGTCGAATCCCCACCCCTGGGGCCTCCTTTGACCTAGGTTAGTTGGACCATTTGGCTGCTACACTTTTTCAATTTTTCATGGTATGGTGATCTGATTCTCTGCTTATCGTTGTCATCTTTTATTGTCATTCTCTTTTAATTTTTTCCACCTCCTCTATTCATATATTTCAGCATTTCTTTGTTCCCATCTCCTTAATCTATACCAAGGTGGAGCTCACTGACCACCAGAGCCAGACACCGCCACCGACCTCGACCTCGACCTCATTATCGTCACCGTCCTTCTATTTGCATCCCTAATGGAATCGCCATGGACCAAGAACGATGCATGGCAGGCTAGCTGTTCACACAGTATCTAGAGAAAATTTTTTTAGTACAAATTAAATTTTTTTAAATCTGAGGCATTTTGTCATTTGTTCAGCCTTTCATTCCATTCTTTTGCTATTTTATCAAACTACGCATGCAAATGCAAAGGCATTCTCATTTCATTTGATTTCATATCAAACATAAACAACATAATTACTTTCACTTTAACATTTGCTTTACAATTACATCACTAACAATTCACTGGACTAAACAAGCTGCATGGATTGGGTCATTAGGATATGTATTATGGCTACAAAAGAAAAAGCACTTTTGGTGGCTACTAAAGTCACCATTGAAATTCCCAAAATCACCTAAAAAGTCTTGGGCAAAAATAGATTAAAAAGAAAAGTTGCCATTGAAACACCTCTTTAGTGGCAATAATTTATAAAATTACAAATTATTTCTTACTAATAAAAATCTATTTACAATGAACGGTTAAATTAACTATGATTTAGATTTTTTTAAATGAATAATTTATGACTTGTTTGGTTCAATTGAAGAAAATGAATTCCTTTTTCTTAATTGTGTGCAATGTCTATTATGACATTGTAATCATTATTTACTAATATCCTTTTTTTATTGCTTTTTTAAAATTAGAGCATGAGGGTTATTTCCCATTATCAAAATCACATTTTTCTTTTCAATTTCTATTTCCATCCTAATAATTTTGCATACTAAACTAGCTTATAGATCAAATTATATTCACATTGATAGATCAATTTACAAAGAATGGTCAATTTATCATGTCACAATTTCAATTTTTTTTCAATTTGCTTCACTATTTCAAAATTAGATTAAGGATGATAGATTAATTATATTTAATGAATGGTCAAATCAATTGTGAATAATTGTAAGGCCATAAATCAAGGTTGGCCTATTATGGTCGTTGAATAACATGTCCTTTTTCTTGCATAGTGCAATGCTTGAAACTAGAACAAATGGCATCTTTATACAACCGTATCAACAACAACACTGCATTGAAAAAGAATTGGAAGATCAAAGCCTAGATCTTTAGGATTTGAACTATCACTACAGATTAAAAAAAAAGCATTTTCAAAATTTAATATGAACAATGCCACTATTTAAAAACTTACACATACAATTAATGGTGTTTAATAGGTTTGGTGATTTGGCCAACTAATCTCATTTAGTTATTTCAAGTCAAGTTGGCCAAGCCAAAAAAAAGTGGCTAGATTAAGCTGAGCTAGGCACTAGGTTGGCTTGGTTGGCTAATTTTATTCTCCTGACCTAATCTTATATACTTTTTTAAAAAGATACACTATTTCGTAAGGATTTATATACATATTTTTTTATTTTAAGGGTAATTCTATAATTTTTTACCAAAAATTTTGACCAAAAAGTGGCTCAACCAAACCCAGTCAACTAGCCCAACCTAATTCTAAACCAAATCAAATTGGATTAAAAAAATTAGTTTGATGCAAAACCAACTCGGGCTTCAAACTAGGTCAAAACTTGGCCTAGCCAAGCATAGCTTAAGAACACCCTTACATACAACAAATATTCAAAGGTAGCTAATTACAAATGAATTTAGTTAATTAAACATACTAAACAATATTCAAGAACTTAGTTTTTCTCTTGAAAAGGTTATAAATATGAAGTACAACATTGATCACTTTCAATTCAAGATCTACAAAAAAGATGTAAAAAATTCAACCTATCTAGATTGTTAGAAGCATAAGACTCCTTTTAACTTTCCCCCTATAGTTCTTAACATAAATCTAAGTATAAATCATGTATAAACAACCTAAGATGCTAAGTTTATAATGAAAAAAGAAGAACATAATTTTCATATTTTAAAATATGATTTTTTTTCTTTTTTGAAATATGATATATTTTAAAGTTATATAATAACTAACATCATGAACAACAACTTGAAGCAAGTTGATTTGTGCCTTAGAAATGTCTGTTAGCTAGATAATTAACCCCACAAGGTTCAATATAGCAATTTACATAATAAGTATAATAAACAATACCTAATTGCTTCTTTTGCCTCCATGACCCGAATTCGCAGATGCTCTGATATGCTTCTACAAGAAATAAATTGCATTTTGAGTCAGATCTGGATGCTTACCTAGATCGCATTGGAAATTTGGATCTTGTTCAGATTTCTACCCCGCATGGTTTTGATTGGAGATACCATTATATCTTTGATCATTGTTCCATGTAATTTTTTGTGTTCCTCCATGGAGAAGTTTTCACAGAAAAGGAGAGAGATGAGAAAGGCAAAGTAGTTTTCCATATATTGCACTTTCATAATCACCCATTTACTCACATATTGTTAGTTTTTAATATTTTCCTCAAAAATATTAGAATAACTAACAAATGTAATTTTAAATTTTAAAATAAAAAATTCAAAACTTTAATTAATTATTAGATTAATTAACAACCATTTAATTAATTTAATATAACTAACTTTGCTATGAATTTAGGCCAACCCATCATAGGTGGTTTAATAATCCAACATTTTCTATTCACACATGATGGGATAAGCAACACATAACTTTTAACTTATTAATCCTTTTAGACTTGCATGTTAAATGCTCCGCCATCATTGTTCGGGCACAATCTTTGAGAGCCTTACACTAAACATTGCATTATAGGATCAGCATAAGAAATGCATTTCTTAGACATACTTTAGGTTCTTGTTTATATGCCTCGGATGCCTTAAATTCACCTTTATACATCATATTTTACACTTATGGCAAATCTAATCCCCTTTTGAGTTTAATCTTACTCAAATTGTTTTTTGTCGTATGTATAGTATTTACACTTATGAAGTAATCGAAGCTTCATAACAAGTAAGGTTTAGATATTAGCATAATTACATGTACCTTAGCAAATATTTCTTTCATTCACATACCCTTTAAATTAGAATTAGTTACTTTCCTAGCATTACTCTTTCAAGTCAAATCTTATGTGACTGTAGTATGTATGCTAAAGTACCAGACATTGACTTATCATCTCATTATATTGTTAAGTCATGAGGGCACTTATGAAAGGATTTGATCCTTTTTAGGACTTAAATAGTAATGAAGTAATCATTTATTCACTTGATTCCTAATTATGATTTTTAAGCCTATGTAGTATGAATTATATATTATAATATTTCTCTTATTTCATAAAAGAATATGTCAATTTGATTTATTTATCAATATTGTATAAATTTTGGTCTAGACATATAGAATGTCTAACTTAAATTCTATCATTCTACTTGCCTTTTGTGGTGCCCTAAAAGAGAATTTGGATTTGGTTGAATCCATAATTTGATCCATGTATATATTTGTGTTTAGATCTCGTCTCAACCTTCCTTTTCTCTCTTTTTGTTGAGGCAACATATTTATGTTTTGTGTTCCTTTCAATTTTATGATAGTGCTTTCATTGCCTCTTATGGTAAACACAAATGCCTTATCTTTGTATGCTTTTTATGAGTACCAAAGGAAGTTGCTTGTATGAGAGAGCTAACCTAATCAACCTATACGACATATTATCATTATGTATATGTTACCTATGATTACTGCATAACACATCTATTTAATCATCACTTAAGTTGTACATTTATTATAATACTTTATGTTTTACACTTACCAATAGACTTTAGTTCCTCTTCATGTACATCTCTAAGCATGAGCTTTTCCAGAGGACTAGTTAACATCTTATGCCTAGAGATATTTTAGAATAACATCTTTTTTGTGCTATTGATGTCTTTTATTCTTATATTTATGTGTTTACTCTCATTATGATATTTAGGGACTTTGGTTGGCTATGGCTTTTGATTTATCATAATTGGTTAATTTTGGACCCAACATCCCACCAATAATCGTAAGTTTTTCACAACTCTTTTTAGCTATATAACCTCTTGCACTATTATAAAACTTGCAATAATCTTTGTTTCCTTCATAAATAACACCATGCATGTCTGTTTCTTCTTGTTCCAAGATATCACTTTTTTAGCAAGAAAGTATATCTAGAAATTAATTTCATGTATCTAGATCTTCTCTCTAATACAATTTTTAGTTTGTCATGCCCTAGAAGTATCTTAATGTCTTCTTAATGGCATTCCAATGCTATTGATTGGAATTTCACTATTACTAATACATAAGGTCAATTGCTCATAAATGTTTGATGTTCCACACATTATTGTGTTCAATGTCTAACAATGTTGAAATGAGAGACTTTTTACATAATTTTAAATATAGACTCACTTTGAGAACATTTCTTACAACTTAGACTATCATCTTTTATTACAAGGATATTGATGTATTTATGGTTTTTCATTCTAAACTACTTAAAGATTTTCTAATTGTAATACTCTTATTAAACAGCATTCAATTTCTTTGAGAGATTCTTTTGGACCTCAATTTCAATTATGTACTTTGTTTTACTTATATCTTTTCAAAATTTCAGGATAATCATTCTTTAAAGATCATTAAAGAATGTTATCTATTTCTAGCTAATAGTATATTATCCACATAAAGGATAATATTTCAAGTTTCTTTAAAACTGCTTTATACTAATACAGTGATTTTCATTAATCATTTGAAATTTATGTGAAATTACTACTGATTGAAATTTTAAATGCCACTGTCTCGAGGATCATTTCAATCTATAAATGGATCTTATGAATTTATAAACCTTTTATTTTATTCCTTTTCTATGAAACTTAAAGGTTGCTCCATATTCTTTCTTCATCTAGTTCTCTTTTTGAGAATATAATTTTCACATTCATTTGATGTAGTTACAAATCTAAATTTGTAACTATAGTTAGAATTAATCTAATCATACAACAAATGAGAAAGTATTTTCAAAATGTATGTCTTTTCTGTTGTGTATACCTCTTGGCAATTTAGTATGTCTTTTATCTTTTAATTAATCAATATATTTTTCTCTTTACTTTACAAACTATTTGTACTTAATTGCCTTTATGAATGGTCAACCAAGTCCTTGACAAGGTTTGTTCTCGTTGCCTTTATTTCCTATTCTATTGCTCTTATTCAATCTTTCTTAACAAGGTGTAACTAAGCCTCTCAAATTATGTTCGGTTCCTTAGTGTCTAGTAGAGTACCTTTAAATGTTATCTCTTTAATCTTAATTCAATGTTTAGGTATACTATTGTGGTTACTCTAAAATAATGGAATTGTTTGTGCAACATACTCATTTTGCACCAATCTTTCACTTGGATCAACAAGCCAAGGTATAACTACGTGCTTCATTAACTTAATCTTATATTTTATATAGAGATGTATATTTATTAATCTTATCCCTACTTAGAAATTCATTATCTAAATAAGGTATTTATTGGCTTAAATTGAGTTATACTTCCATATTTATTTTTACCAATAAAGATATACCCTTTGATTGTTCTAAATATCTTGCAAAGATACACACATTTCTCTTTGAGCTTAATCCCATGCTTATGAGAGTTGTCATAGACATAAGTGTCTAATCTAATAGTCTTAGGATGCCTAAAACTACCTTATTATTATATCCATAAATCATAAGGTGTAGAAGTAACTTACTTAAAGGGCACTTGTTTAAGTTTAAAGGCATTAAGTTATAACTTATTACCCCAAATAAGTAAAGTTGCTTGAGCTATCATTAATCTGGACTATTCCAAGTAAGGTTTTTATTTTCTCTTTTAGCATCTCCATTTACTATAAAATGTTAAAAAATTGTCAATTGTCTCATTATTCATTTCTTTTCACAAAATTCATTGAACTAATCTTGACAAAATATTCACATCCTTGGCTATAACTTAAAAGTTTCAATTTTTTTGTTTATTTAATTCTCGACCATGTTTACATAATGTCTAAAGCACTCAAATACTTTTAACTTATGGGAGATTAAAAAGGCTTTACCACATTATGAATCATTGTCTTGCCCTCACTCCCTTTGAATCACAAATATTAGATTGAATTAATTATAATGGATTCTAAGCCTTAGTTCCTTTTCCATATGGTTTTATAATTTGCTTTACCATTAAGTAACTTTTTTATGGTAGTATTTCTAAAATATAAATAGATCCTAGCATTTTTTACTTTGCTAGTCCACTTAATCTCTCCTTACTTATAAGACTTAGTCCGGCTTATCATTTATTGATATCAAAAACTTGATTGGAAACATAAAATTGGGTAAAGCATTCACATTTACACTTGTGTCCAACATAATAATACCATCTTAAAGGAAACTAAGATCACCTTTCTTGTCCTTTTTATTGTGTCAATAGAGTTAATATGAAACTCAATGTTAAAATTTTAGATTAAGAAGAGAAATGATAAACATTAAATTTTGTTGGATCTTTGAAGTGTATAAAATATTATGTATGATGGGGTTCATCCTTCAAGCAAAACAATTTTGCATGTTTTGATCCATTCTTACTTCAACTTTTATAATCCTTCCTATATAAAGTAATTTGCTTTTAAATTGACAATATTTTAAAAAAGATTCTCAATCTTTAGTTATGTGATTTGTGGCCTTTAAATTATTTTACTTAGCATAATCATGAGCATAGTACCCCTTTTTTTGACTGGTATGATGCTTAACCTCTACTATGTTAAGCTTTTTTTTACCATATTCACCTTTCTTCTTAATTCTTTCTGAGCCTTCTTGAAATGTTGGCTAAAATTTCTCTTAGTATGAAAGTGTCATCCTCTTGTGCTTGGACTTTAAAGTCATAGCAATCTCAATTATTTAAGCATTCCCAAGGGTCTAGCAACTTCCAAGTGCTTATCCCCAAATATAGTATAATAAGAAATACCATAAAAAATGATGCTCTCTTTTGTAGGTCCAATTCAATTTCATATATTCTCTACTTATAACTAGAGATCTTATGATAACATTAACTTTATTGTTCAATAGTGAGAATGTGACTAACTTGGTTTGATTCCTTAATTGTCATTCTTTTCAATTTAGTCATACTTTTATAACCAAACTTATCATTAAGGGCTATCTACATGGTTTGAGTAGTTAGATATGACTCACACTTACATATAATGTTGTTAGCTATCTCATTTAGCATCGTTATGCAAGCAATATTGCTTTTTTCCTTTTCCATAAGAAATTTTAGATCTTTACCTCATTGAGTTCCATATCCATATTCAAACTTTTATACAACATTTGTCAATGTTTTCTTAGCATCTCGTTCAGCATCGTTATGCAAGCAATATTGCTTTTCCCTTTTCCATAAGAAATTTTAGATCTTTACCTCGTTGAGTTGTATTTCCATGTTCAAACTTTTATACAACATTTATCAATGTTTTCTTAGCATCTTGTTCCTTTTCTAAGCTGTAAGAATTTTATGGTGCCAAATTTCTTAATTGACACCTCCTAGCTTATCTCTTTTATTATGCTAGGTAATAATGTTTTAACAATTATAATCATAATCTAATTTCTATATAGACATAGCACAAATTGACTACATATATGCAATGTTATGTTTATTTCTATAACAAACTTTAATTAGATCAATAATGATATTATTAGGTTCATAATCAAAAGTCTACACTTGTCATACTCCAATCATATGTTTCATAAGAATGTCGTTACCTTTCTATTGAATTCATCTACAGATACTATTTAAGTTATAATTCCTAAATGAGTTTTAGGCTACTAGTCTCTTAAGTGCTACTTGATAAAGTATTTCTCAAATATCCTTATTAGTTTCATAAATGAATCAAAGTCTGCCAATTTAAGAACTCTTAGTTAATAGGGTATTTATTTATTTAATACAACACATTTATAAATTGCATTAATATAAAGCACACACTAGGGACCTCACAATAAATATATTTTTATAATATTTTTTCTTTAGCCATAATAGGCCTATTTTTAATTAAAGGGTCACTAGGCATATTTCAAAAAACATGCCTCACATGTTTGATTAATATCTTACAATTAATCTCTTTTCATGTGTATTATGCATAAAGCATTCTTTCATTTCTCATATATGAAAATAAGAAATTAGAGCAGCTTATTAACATTTGTGATAACTTGATATTTCATGTGAAGCTTAATCTTTAATGTACACTGATTAAAAGGACCAATTTCTCATTTTAATTTGGTTCTTTAAATTTCTCTCTAATGTCTTAAATGAGTGATATTCACGAAACATCATTTAAAAGTATGTTAATCAAGTCTAAGACCTATAGGAAGTGATTTACATCTTTAAGTTTGTCTAAAAAGTCACCAAGTATTTATCATATCTTTGAACAATGCCCAAACATGTTCAAACACACCCACATCATATACTACCATGGAAAACATGATTTAAAGTTTTTTATAAGCAAAAATCACAAAAAGAAAAATGATGTTGCATGTGCCCCAATATGCCCTTGAAAGTGGTTGCTCCATACAAAAAAGGTTAGAAATTAAAGAAAACAAAAACTGATATGCCTAGGGTGCCAGGCAGGGCCCATGTGCCACCATAAATGGTGTTTTCGGCCATTGAGCTACCACTATTTGGTTCCTCTTCTCTTCCCTTTTTCATTAGTGCTAAGTTTAAGCCTAAACACTAAGGGGTTAAGGTTCATACATCCAAAGAGAAATTAAGACTCTACTTCATCTTCAACCTTGGAATTCTTCCAAGTTCTAGAATTTTCATAAATTTTAATTTTAATAAGGCTACTTTGAAGAGCCATATCTCCTTCAATTCTTATCTGAGTAATACAAATTCATTGTCATTAGTAAGCTTGCGACAAGATATTTCCAATGACATGAATTGCACAAATCCATGGTTTAAGGAGAAAGAAATAACCTTAAAAAATGGGCTATTTGATCACTTTTTCCAAAAATTCATTTTCAAATCTCTCTTAATACTTATTCTTTTTAGGTAAAACTCAACAATGTTGGAAAGCTTATTTAACAAGATTTCAAATCATTATGGCTTGCATCAAGTCATAGACTATGGTTGAGAACACCAAGTCCTAAAACTTTGTTATTTCAACACCATTTTTCTAAACCTTAATGCCTAGTTTTCTCTTAATGGCTTACCCTCCTTTTAACATTTCTCTACCATATAATCACAATATTATAGGCTACTTAAGGTGCTAATTATATGGCCTAATTTTGTGTCTATCAAAATTAGCCATTAGAGGGTGTTCTAAGGTTTCAATTATGATTTTATGCAATCAAACACCAAACATAGCAATTTGCACAAAATTATCACAATAAAAAACATATAATATTATATAGGGATAATAGATCTGGGCCAAACTTGGCTTTGATACCAATGAAAGAAATAAATCACATTCTGAGTCAAATTTAGGTACTTTACCTAGATCATAGTAAAAATTTGGATCTTGTTTGAATCTCTATCCCCACTTAATTTTGATCGAAGACACCATTGGATCTCCAATCATTGTTCCACAACAGATGCACCATATATTAAGAGGATTCTCAATTTTTTATGTTCTTTGTCTGTGTCCATTGTTCTCTGAGGAAGGTGTTCACATAAAAAAAAGAGAAAGAAGAGAAAGGCAAAGTAGTATTTTCACACATTGCACTTTCATGATCACTTACTTACTCACATATTATCAGTTTTTAGTATTTCCCTCAAATATCAAAGCAATAGACAGATGTAATTTTGAATTTTAAAATTCAAAATTCAAAAATTTAATTAATTGATAGCTATTTAATTAATTTAATATAATCAATTAAATTCTCTCCTTGTTAGGTTTTTGGTATAGATTTAGGTTAGCCTATCATGGATGGCTCTATAGTCCAATAACTCTTTTATTGGATTTTTTTAAGGGCCACTCTTTATAGACTAATTATTTAATAAGATGAACCCCATTTTCTCTAGTCTCACTGAATTTATCATAATTAATCTAATAAAAAATGAGTTATAAATATAAATGATTATTGAATTGGGAATCAAAATTTAGATAGTTTGTTCTCCTATGAAACAAACTTTAAATCAAAATTCACAAAATGAAAAAGATGCATAATATTATTTATTCATAGATAAAACATATAAATAAACAAATGCATGTGCAAAAAGCAAAAAAGGATGATATGCTAGATCATTTCACTTTATAGAGATCACAAATAATATTTTTTAAAGTTAAAAGCACTACCTTAAAGATAAAGGGCTTAGCATCCTCTTACACCACTTCATATTTACTAGGATCCTTAATAAGTCCAAAAAACTGAGTTATAAACACAAGAGATTATGCACCAAGTATCAACCTTTTGATCTTTGAAGCTTTCATTCCTTACTTTAAAAATGACTGTAACCTTTAAAATGAACAAAGGAAGGTGAATTAAATGAAAAATTCAAGCCATGTAATTTCAAAGTATGATATAAGACACCCTTTTTTCATCTTTGATATAAATACTATATGCATGCTTAATAGAATAAAGCCAATTCTCTGAGAATGTCTATTGAAAAAAAAAATGCATGATAAGGACTAAGTATTTAGCTATAATTCAAAGAATTATCATGAAGTTATTAACATTGTTGTCTTCATATAGGGCTTACGTTTTGTTATATGAGCATTATTATAAAGGTATTAATATCGTGGAAGACTCTTTTCCCTTGAAGAAAAGAAAAGGCAAATGTGGTTTTAAAACTTCACCATTAAAAAGAATAAGCAAATTTGAGTATGCGTTGTGAAAACTAAAAATATGCAATTATTCATATTGTTGGTAGAGTCGAAAAGAAATCACCTTTATAAGAAAATAAAACAATTTAAAAGGAAACACTACTTTGTTCATATTAAAAGCTTTCTTAAACTAGGTCAAAAATTAAGAATGAACAATAAAAGTTAAATAAACATAATTCGATTAGAGCTTTGTTCTTTGGTTGACTATATGAAAAGAAAAGAATTGAAAGAACCCAAATTTAGAATCTCAACTTCCTATTTGTATTCTTAATTTTCTAGTGACATTGGTTTTAATGTATAAATTAAATTGAAAAAGATTCCAATAATTCATCTCAGCCTTTCAGTCAATAGTGATCCTACATCTCAACATTGATGAGCAATATATGTAAATAATAATGGATTTTAAATTCCTAGATGAGTCTAAAAAGTAAAAGGATCACTTGGAAATTTTATAACTAGTGCTTAAATTACCAAATGGATAGAAAGCATTAGTTGCTAAGTTAAGACATTCATTTCAAGGTCTAAAGTAACTAAAGATTCATTAAGTCAACTCTCTTCCATGCCGTAAAGCCCTTCAAATGCCTTAACATGCCATAATTATTTCTCTTTATAACATGCCATTTCAAATGCTCGGTAGTTTTAGGAGACATAAACAACCTTTGCAACTATAACTTCAATGTATTTCAAATATAGTTGTTGATGGATTTCATGGCTTCAGAGAAGGAATTTGGAAGTTTTGCATGTTTAAAGGCATTTGCCAACAACTTCAAATCATTGACCTTACCTTGTCACTTATATCACCCAAATACTTTATATGATGTAATTTTACCAAAACATTCAATTTTAATACTTAAAAAACCCCTTCATACAAATTCTATTATCCATCTTTAATTAACTCATACAACTTATTAAGTCAACTCTCTTCCGTGCCTTGACTCTTCAAATGCCTTAACATACCATAATTATTTCTCTTTATAGCATGCCATCTCAAATGCTCAATAGTTCTAAGAGACATAAATTACCTCAACTATAACTTCAGTATTAGTTGAGCTCAAGTTGTTGATGGATTTCTTGGCCTTTATCTAATGGCATTTACTAACAACTTTAATATCATTGACTTTGCCTTGTCACTTATTTCACCTAAAACACTTTATATGATACAATTTTACCTAAAAAAAGACAATTTTATTGTTTATAAAACCCTTTGTGTACAAATTTTATTGTCCATCTTTAATCAACTCATAAAACTCATTAAGTCAACTCTCTTCCATGCTTTGAAGTCTCTTAAATACCTTAACATACCATCATTATTTCTACTATAGCATGCTATCTCAAATGCTTAGTAGTTTTAAGAGACATAAATAGCTTTTGCAATTGTAACTTCAATGTAGTTAAGCTTAAGTTGTTGAAGGATTTCTTGGTCTTAAAGAAAGAATGTGAAATTTTTGCATGTTTTAAAGGCATTTGTCTACAACTTTGGTATCATTGACCTTGATATGTCACTTATTTCATCCAAACACTTTATATGATACAATTTTACTGAAAAATACAATTTATAATACTTATAAAACCCTTTCATACAAATTTTATTGTCCATATTTAATTAATTCATAAAATTCTTTAGCATCGTTATTCATCATTTGGTTTAATGATAGAAACATTCTTTCAACTTCGTCTGCCCTCTTGTTATTGGGATGGTACTGAAATGCATCATGGATTATGTCTTATAGAAGGTTATCATTGCGAATTTGATCTTCAATCACATGGGGCCTTGAAGGAGTATTTATTGTGTTACTCATCTTATAACAAAACCAAGCAGTGTACCCTTATGGATACGGTTTAATAATCAAGTGCTTGTACACAACTTCTCTAATTTGCCAATTTTTGAATTTGCATGCTAGATATAGGCATATTTTTTAACCCTTAAAACTCTCATTAACAAATGAAAAATCTAAAAATTCATTAAGTCCTTTTAAATATTCATTGGTATTATAAGGCTTAGCAATTTATGACTTATCCTTTTTTGAAAAAAAAAGTACAAATAACAAAAAACATGGCTACAAGTAAACTCACTTTATTATAATATTTATTCCTTTCAATGCAAAGAAAGAACACATTTCCAAGGCCTAATAATATTTGATTAACATAATGAAATATACAAGGTAGGAACATAGTCATTCGATTGACTATTATCGATATATGGTGTCCAAACCTATGTATATAAAAGGGAAAAGATAGGTAATAAAGAATTTTTTCATGCAACAATTGAGGAAAAGTTACAAACAAAATTTGAACTCTAAAAGGGAGGAGTTAATACTAAAAATTAATTAACAAACAAAAATTAGTTGCCATTAGAAGCCACAAGAACTTGAAACCTCACTTCCACAAAAAGAACTATCACTTCTTAAAGGATTAGAAGAAGATTCCATAAAAACATACTAAGATATTTACCTCCACGTAATCACATGCCTGAAATTTTAAGAAGAGCAATGGATATAAGAATGAACAAGATAATAACATCAAATGATAGAGGAATCAACTCAAGATAATTACTTTAAATAAGGTTGAGAAAAAGAGGACATAACAAAGCAACCAAATAAGACCAATTCATGTGACTAACATAAAATATAAAAATATATTATTTTTTAAAAAATAATTTAGCATTACCAAAAAGCAAGTCAAAATCAACAAATAATATAGAAAATTTGTATTCCCATTTTTAACCCTCATTCTAAAAGCTTGAAAATAAGGTGGGCAAAGTGCATTTTACTAGGAACATATTTCCTAAAATACATACATATTTTAGGAGACAAACACCCCATTTGTTTAAACAAAAGAACACAAACCTCTTGACATTATAAGGAATGGAGTAGTAATGGCTCACTTTTAGTTACGAACCTAGTTGACAACTAATAACTCTATTGGCTAAAGCTATGGCATGATAAGGGCTTAATAGTATAGGGAAAGGAAATGTTAAGGCAATGGCGTCTTAATTGTATTTTTTTATGTGACAAGGGGAAAGAGTTTGGGATTTTAGTGCACCTCATGGCAATTTGATGGACAATCGCCATTAAGTTCATGAATTTAGTGGTAGTTGAAAAAAATGTTAAGTTCACATTTAATGATGGTTACTAATGTAATAACACCCCTTCCAGTAAGAATTATTAAATAATAATTACGTGATTTTAGATAAATTAACTAAGAATTTGAAAAAACTCAAAGGTTAAGTAATAGCCAAATACTGAGGATTTAGTAAAATATAAACTTATAAAAATAGTGAGCATTTTTTAGAATTTTTTAGAATTTATTAGGAATTATAGAGAATTTTTAAGATTTATTTAGGACTTTTCTTAACTAAAAAAAATATAGAGTAATTATGAAATAAATACTTGAAATTTTAATTTTTAGGAACTCCTAAGGCAAAAAAAATACCTTAATAATATAAGAAAAATATTTAAGGTCAAAATATAATTATTAAAAATTTAGGACAAAACTCATAATTTTAACCAAGACTAAAAATACAATTTTGACAAGGCTAAAGTGCAATTTTAGCCTTTCCAAAATAAAATTTTTATGAACAAACTAAAGTTTTAAAAATAATGGGAAGGAAAAGTTAAGAATTTTAATATGCAACTTTCTACAAATAGAAAATTTTTTTATACTTAATACTAACCAAATGTGGTATTATTTCATTTATAAATAGTGCATGTCAAAGTAATTTTCTAACTTCCTCACGAAGTCAATGAAACAAAACATGTTGAGAGGGAAAGAGGGAAAGATACATTGAAAACTTGGGAGACAAAATATACATGCTTATTTAACTCCTCATGTTCCTTACAATTGTGTGAAAGAGAAAAAGGGAGAGTATGAAAAGTAGAGCGTGAGATGTAGAAATGTAAAGAGCTCCAAGGAAGAACAAAAGAAAGGACAATAAAAAAAGGTGAAGTTTTTTATCCAAATCTGAAACTCCACGAGATAAGACATCTTTTGTCTTATTGAAATTCATTGCTTTTCTCTCTCTTCCTTTCCTCATACGTTTGTTGCTGCTCTCTTTAAACTCTCATATGGCTAGATTTGGAAACTTCATTTGTAGCTAGTAAACCATGAAATAAATTGTAGTTATGGACAAATAAATGCTTAAGAGATAAGAAACTACCTTTACATGCAATTCCTATGTCTTCTTGTTATCAACTTCCATTTTCTCTCTTTAAGGGGTGTTGCATATTGAGATTAAAACCTTAGTTTGATGTTGTTTGATGATTTAGATGATGTTATTATGAAGTTTAAATGCCAAAAGTATGCCCAAAAGTAACAAACCACTCCATTTCCTTAATCTTTTCTTCTTTCTCTCTCTAAAAGACCTTAAATGGTAAAAATGGCAAATCTTGGTTTAGATGAATGATTTATGTTTCGAATGTTGTTTTGTGGTTTTATGAAGCTTTACAAACATTTAAATTGATCATTAGGGCCTTTGAGGTTATAAATGGAAATTTTTCCTTCGATGAACAGTGAAACATAGTTACTGGAGGAAAAAGGCATGGCATTGCAATGCCGCACATTTTGCCCCATAAGACAAATAATGCATGGCATCTTAGTGCCACTAAGGAGTGTTATGGTGTCACTACAAAAAAAATTTGAAAAGCAAAGAAATTTGATTATGTTGCTTGTTGGTTTTGTACCTAGTATCTATTATGCATGCTTAATAGGATTTATAAGATATGAACCTTTTATAAGCCCTTGATAGCTTTAGATCTTTTGGTGAAAATGAGTTTTTATTTAAATGACTCTTGTTACTTCTTTTAGAACCCTAATTGTAAGAGAAAAAGAAATAAACTTTCATCGTTAATTTCCTATGATGGACTATATGATTAAACCCTATGCACAGAGGACTACATGTTAGACTTTACCTATGCATGGATGACCAAATTTTTTTTCCAAATATTGTGATTCCTATACATAGATCAAACTTCAAACAATACTTGTGTATGGATGACTAGTGCTTGGGTATCAAATATGGACTATGTACTATGGACTTTTATAACATTTAAGACCCTAAAATACATTATAAGAGGAAGGGGTTCTATTGAAATTATCATGAGTAACTATATCTTTATATGATTCCATTAAGATGCATGAGTCCATCTTAGCTTGTATTATGATAATTTATTCTCTAAAGAATTGAATTTCAACATGCCTGTATGTTTTGGACATATCAAAGATTTTACGACTCTAAGTAGCATTAGTATCTAAGAGAGATGATTCTTCTAAGATGATTTCCAGACTAGCTTCTCTTTAGAGATGTATTAGGAAACCTTACTTATGTAAGTGATGTGGATCTACTTTAAGGGATGCCCTAGATAGCATGTTCTATGATTTGGTTTCTCTATATGATGGATACTCTAATGGCTATCTTTTAGTGTAAATATAATGAGCCACAAAGATTGCTCCTTTACCTTTAACAATATGGTATTTTTGAAAACTTATATCTATATCTAGTGGTATGGGACACTAGATATAGTACTCGTGCATATTTTAATCTAATTAAACGACATTAATAAGGATGATGGAGCCATGTTTCTGTCAAATGAGGATTTGTTGATATATGATGATTATGAGAAGTTTAGATTAATAGCTCATATGCATGGCTCATGTAATATGATGTTTCCTATTATCGTCATTAGATAAGATGTTGATTGTTGATCATATGCTTGCCATGCATTTTACCATTACGTATGATGTAATTATATCTCAGATAAATAAGAGAAATGAAAATGTTTTATACATATGTAGTAGTTAAACTATTATTAGTTTTCAAATTATTATTGTTTTACTAAGAATTTTTATAATTATCACATGTGTGGTAATGTATTCAGATAATAAGAATGACAACTACTTATTATGCCGTCGATATTGAATGGATGTACATCTAAGTATGCAGGGTCAAGCAAGTTCAAGTAATAATAGAAATGAAGACCTCTGCTGCAATTGAGGAGATACAACAGGTTCCTTCTATCATTAGAATGCTAAGCCTTCTAGATTCCCAAAGGATTAAAGGTAGCATTATGGAGCCTTTTGATTGTATATTGTAGCTCCGTTAGTTGGCTCAACAATGTTTGACTCAAGAACCCTTTTGGTTGTACGATGATGATGTACCTGTGTCTATATATATATTGAGTACTAATTGATAATAGGTACTTTGATGATGCATGGCTAATGATATCCTTGCAGCAAGGATACTTACAATAATGCTATGATAACTACATACTTTGAATCCTTATGTGTTGTGTAATTTTGTTACTATTTTATGTTGAAAGTAAGAAAATAATAGCCTTTGTTATGAATAAAGTAGACACAAGATAGTTAAATTATATGCAATCAGTAAGGGAGTTACGGCTAGTAACCATTGTTAAATGCCTTTTTTTTGTTTTTTGTTTTCATGGTTATAGTTTCTCCTTACTTTTAATTAGGAAAAAAAATGCAAATACCCCTTGAGCTATGATCTTTTTGCAAGTAACCCTTAATCTATAAAAACTAGCAAATATTAAATTCAACTATGACTCAATGTGAAACTGCCCCCTGAACTATAAAAATTGGAAAAATACTACATGCAATTTCATATGTTAGCATTTAAATCAATCTGCCCACTTTTAAGTTAACAGAGTTTTCATATTAGATTGTACTTGTAACCTGGTACAACCTTATTGGTTTGAAAACCACACCTAATAATTAAGTTCTTTTTTTTTTTAATTTCATATTCCTCCATTAATCGCAGCTTCAATCTTAATCTTGTTGGATTTTTCTTCTTTTTTAAATTAATTGTCCACATTTTGTTTCTAAGCCAACAGGATTATACCAGCTTATTAGTTGAGTATAACATGGAAACTCTATCAACTCTGTTAACAGACAAGTGAACAAATAAATTTAAATACAAACATGTAAAAGCGCAAAAGGTATTTATTAATTTTTATGGTTTAATAATTAATGCAAATGGGCCTTAATTAAATGAATATATTTATATTTTTTCCCCTATTAGTTGCATATATAGTGTTTGAATCACCTTTATGCGTATCTCAGCTAGTCCATCTTTTATCATAATGTAAAATACTATTGTATCAAATATCATCAAACTAGAATATAATAATGAAAAGTTTGAATAATATTCGATAGCCTAATTCAAAGCCTGGTTTTCAAGTATCTAGATACGAGACAAATGATATAACTAATAAAAATCCAAAAATGTTCAGGATCCTTCTTTTTTATATCTCGTTGTCCCCCTTTTTTTGGGGAAATTTTGAGCTCAGTGTCTTTTTTTTTGGGGGGGTCAAATGCTATTTTATTGCCAAATTAATAAATTTTGGGGAAAATCTATCTTTGTCCAAAACACATAAGTGAATTTTTAATATAGTTATCCATTAGTTTTTTTCCCTTTCAATTTAATCTTTAATCCTATAAATACTTTCAATCAATAGATTGTCGAGTTAAATGTTTTCTACTTAAATGGCACTAGTTAACTCATACCTACTCATACCAGAGATACATCTAGTACATATAAAATAACATTGTCTATACAATTAGGGTTGGATGGAGGTTATGGAATTAAGGTTTCTAATTTGGACTTCTTATCTAATGTTGACAGAGTGTCATGACTAACAAATGTAAGTGAATATTTTGTTAAGTATTTTCCCGTTAATTTATGGATGAAAATGAGATGAAAGAATAATATTGGAAGTATTTTAATGAATGATAGATTAAATTAAAAGAAAATATTTATAAAGAACTAAATTGAAAGTGTATTTATTTATTATCGCTAATTTTGTTTTGAATAATTTTAGATCTTTTTGGGTCAAAAATTTTGCATTATTACCATAAAAGCCCAAAAGACGGCCCAAATACTTCTGGAGCCATGAAAGGCTCGGTTTGAGGCCCAAACCAAAGAGTAGTGTTTTCTGACCCACCAAAAAAAAAAAGAAACAAAGGCGTCAGTGTTTGTCAACGGCGGTGACAAGAGAACGCCAATCTCTGCCTCCAACGGCGAGAAAGTTGATCGATGCGATATGGCAGAAGCAAGTGGAAGCTGGAAGTACTCTTTCCTCTACCTCGCCTTCGTCTTCGCCATTCTTTACCTCACCCACTTCCATTTCGCACCCAAACTGTTCATTGGCAACGAAACGGTTCGTATCAAGAAGACCTCGGATCTCCCTCTCCGGTTCCGTTCCAACGGTACCTTCAAAATCCTCCAGGTCTCTTCTTCTTTCTCTGATTCCCTTTTACTCTCTCTGTGAGTTCCACGTTTAGCTCGATTCGTACTTGTTTGAATTTCTTCCATTTGCTTGAGCTTGAGATTTTCAATTCAACGGTGGTTGTGACAGGTGGCTGATATGCATTTTGGAAATGGGATCATAACAAGGTGCCGAGATGTGTTGGATTCTGAGTTCGAGTACTGTTCCGATCTTAACACGACTCGATTTCTGGAGCGCTTGATTGAAGCTGAGAATCCCGATTTTATTGCCTTTACCGGTGATCTTTACTAATTTTAGCCTTTTTTTTTTGTGTTTGGGGGGGGGGGGGGGGGAGGGGAGAGCTGTTTTTAATCCATTGGAACTTGGTTCTAGTGTTCATGGAGTGTTCGAACTTCGAAGTTTGGAGTTACTGTATGAGGTCCAGCTCCTCTGCATTTGTTCGGCGTCCAATCTTCGTCCAGTCAGGCCAATTGGCTTTTTCCAGAAAAAAAGGGAAAAATGAGAGAAAAAAGAGAGGAGAGGGGGGGGGGGGGCGCAAATGGCCTGACTGGACATGGAATGGAACTCGTAGGAATGGAGAGAAGCTGCTCCCGTTTGTACGACGTGAGAAGTATCAAAAGGGCTGTATCTTGAAACATTTGTTAACGCGCCATAGACACGGTAAAATTGAATAATAGTATAAAACGAAGTACCTTTTCTTTCAAATATAAAGTTTAAGTTCATTGCTGTTCTCAGATTGAATATCATTATACAAAAGCTTGAGAGCTTTCAGAGTGAAGTCCAATGTATTGATCTAGTTGAGAGTCGAGAGTAGTTGTAGTTACGGGTTTTGATATCTAGAAGGGCTGTATCTTGAACATTTGTTTACACACCATAGACACAGTAAAATTGAATAATAGGAAAAAACAGAGTACCTTTTCTTTCAAAAAATCAAGTTTAAGGTCATTGTTGATCTTCACCAGGTGGGTACCTTTGTGGAATATCATTGTACAACAGCTTGAGAGCCTTCGGATTGAAGTCAAATTTGTATTGGGCTAGTTGACAGTCAAGAGTAGTTGAAGTTACTGGTTTCGATATAAATAGTTAGTATACTAGCTATTAGAGACAGAAGCCAGTACAGCGGAAAATGTTCATGGTTGTTGGCATATACGCTATGCAATATATTTTGATGTTGTATCATGGATGCTGGCTTTCTGGTTTATGTTAAATGTTCTTACCATGGCCTTTCTAATTCATCAACATTTAGGGAATGGAGAGTCAATGAAGGTTAGAGTTGAAGTGGGAAAACAGAAAATGTTACGTGAAATTGGTAGTTAAGTTAATTGTCATTGCTAATTACTAAAACAGAAAATGTTACGTGAAATTGGTAGTTAGTTAATTGTCATTGCTAATTACTAAAGGAAGTTAGTTAGTAATAACCAACTATTTTAACTACATACTTACCCTTATGAGTAATAAATAAAGGTAATTGGGGAAGGGATTGGTGTGGATGAAATGATAGAATTGTGTGAAGATAGCTCGAGGATATCAGTTTTCTTTCTCTGTGTATTAGAAAATTTGATTAAAAGGAGGAGTTAATTGCCCAAAAATAAATAAATAAATAAAAGGAGTTTATCCAGGACTTGAAGTTTAAAAACACATTTGTTTATTCTGGTTGTAAAAGCCCAATAATTTATTGTACTTACATGAGTTCCAAAAGGAAGTGCGGAACACCAGTCATATTATTCTGCTAATGAGAGCTTTCAATGTTCAATCACCTTGGACCTTTGAATGGCTGATTATGGGGGCTAGAATTGAAATGGAAGCTGCAATTGTATGCTCCATGAAAGGATTGTAGTCAAGGGGAGGGCACAAGTTGCATAACTTAATCAAACAGCAACTTAGTACTTTTCTCTCTCTGTGTGTGATTGCTTGGTTGTTTGTTTGGTTTCTGTATTGGTCTGATTTACATGGATTCAGTTCTTGCAATCAGGAGATAACATATTTGGGCCAAGTACCACTGATGCTGCAGAGTCTATGTTTAAAGCCTTTGGCCCTGCCTTGGAATCAGGACTTCCTTGGGCAGCAGTTCTTGGAAACCATGATCAGGAATCAACTATGAATCGTGAAGAATTAATGTCCTTAATCTCCCTTATGGACTATTCAGTCTCGCTAATCAATCCATCAGCTGATGGTCCTGCTAATCCTACCCAAGGAGGCGTAACCACTAATATTGATGGCTTCGGCAATTATCACCTAAGAGTTTATGGTGCCCCAGGCTCCACATTGGCAAATAGCAGCATTATGAATCTCTACTTTCTTGACAGTGGAGACAGGGCTGTTTATCAGGGAAAGCGAACTTATGGATGGATCAAAGACTCTCAGCTTAATTGGCTTCGAAATATTCCTCAAGAATTTCAGGTAATAAGCAAACCAAAATATTGTCAGCAGTAGCTGGTTAGGAATAATTGGCCTTTATTTTTAGATTTATTAGTCCAACTAGTAACTAGTCTAACTATTTGATGATGGATTTAAAGAGATTAAGTCATATCTATGTATGCTTGTAATGTGACAAGACATGCTTCTATTGTAATTTGCCCTTGTGAAAATTAGTGAGGAGGTACTTGTTAGCTAATGAAGCAATTTGATACTTGATCCAGCTTAGGGCGTGTTTCATACAACGTTAAGAAAGGTGAAGTCCTACAGTAAGATGCCGTATGACCAAAATAAATCTTCAAATGTTTCCTGCTAGCATTAAGGGTTTAAATATTTGAATGATAACTATAAATTTGTCAATAGCTTACTGTGTTTCTTCGAAACTCTAAAAACTAATGCAGAAGAAATGAAAATTGTCATTTTTTCTCTCCTCTGCTTCCCTTAGTATCACTTTCACCCCCATCAGTCTATACTCCTTAGATTAACTCTGAATCTGAAAAGGGGTTAATCATTATGATTGAAATGTTAGTCCCTTTATCAGCAGAATTCACTTCTTCCGTTGTTATGCTATAATTCAATCATGCACATCTTCTCCATGTTATTAATAGGAAATGATTTTCCAATTCCCTTGAGGGAAATTTCCCAGATTTAGGTTCCATTAACATTTTGCAGGTCACACACTAACAGGCACAAAAGCAGGATCCTCTTCATTTTACTGATGCTTTTCTCCCTCCTACACCTCCGGCACTTGCATTTTTTCATATTCCAATCCCAGAAGTTTGGCAGCTGTTCTACAAAGAGATTGTTGGTGAATTTCAAGAGAGTGTCGCTTGTTCATCAGTAAATTCAGGGGTCTTGCAGACCTTTGTTTCCATGGGAGATGTGAAGGCTGTATTCATGGGCCATGACCACAAAAATGACTTCTGCGGAAATTTGGATGGCATATGGTTGTGCTATGGTGGTGGCTTTGGATACCATGCCTATGGGAAGGCTGGGTGGCCCAGGAGAGCAAGGATCATACTGGCTGAACTCCAGAAGGGACAAAGCTCCTGGATGGGTGTAGAGAAAATCAAGACATGGAAACGCCTTGATGATGAAAAGCTTAGCAGGATTGATGATCAAATCCTATTGGATTTATGGCTGTCCAGATGATCGAACTGCTACCGCTCTGCTGTAACAGTATGCAATCTGCATATCTCCTTTTGTGTTTTTACTTTTTAAACGCTATTAATAGTATTTTTTTCAGGATGAGACTTGGATAAAGTTTTTTAAGTGTTTGTTTTTAGGTTCTTTAATAAAAATATAATGTGTAGAAGAATCTTTTTCTAAAGATCCAATTATATAATGCTGAACTATAAAAAATCTTCGCTCGTTGTATTTTTATTAGAGAATTTGATAGCAAATATTTAAAAATTATACCTAAGTTTTATCCTTCTTATTATCTCTTCATTTCTTGATTATTTATTCTGCATGCCTATTTATATTAAGGTTATCAATTCTAGGTCATATGGTAAATCAAAGCTGGTTGACCAGCTGCATCAGATTGGCATGTGGAAAAACTCAAGCAGAGGATCATGGAAAACTAAAATAGGACAACGACGTCGTGCTAAGGAAGCTCTCGCGTTTGGAGCAGGACCACAGAATGTCTTCTAAACGAATTTAACCACCTGTATCTTGAGAAATTTATACAATTGCCGCGACTTTTAGTTCATCATATGGTAACGTGGTATCTGAATTTTGTGTGTTAATTTACTTTCCTTCTGACCTGCGTAATTAATTCTTTCTTGTAAGGATTTTGGTAGGGAAAAACCACGTGATCGATTACTTGTTTGAGTACAGTGAGGAGAATCAGAGTGATGATGTGCGCCCTAGGTGTTTGATAAGAGGTGCTGGTATCTATAAATAAAAAAACAAGAGAGTTGCTGGTTTTTATCTTTCAAAAGTGAATGCATGGAATTTAACTTTTCTTTTCATATTAAAATTTTATTTGTCCTTCAAAGATGATAAAGCGGTTATTTCAAATATTTTTTGCATCGATTTAATATTTGAAAGCTGATTGTTTCAATAAGATATTTGATTCTCAATAGATTGTATAATATTATTTTGTTACTTTTGGAAGCATATAATTGAAATTAATTATACTTGTGAGGATCAAGGTAATACACAAAAATTGAGGGAGCCAATGGATATTAGATTATATTTGGGGGACTAAAATTTTAGTCTATCTTTTATCCTACAAAAAATTTGAGTATGCATAGATATTGCCCCGTCTGTTTTATATTAGTATAAATATGAGATTTAGTCATTGGTGATTTATAAAAAATACCTCATTAAGTTGATAAATATTAAATGTACACCTAAAACTATTTGATGGATAGATTTATGAGTTTTTCTACAAACATTATATTTAAACTATTTAGTTTTGTCTTTGAATGTTTTCAATGGTAATTCATTTCAAACAAATGCATAGAGTACATATATCTGCACTAAAATGTGACATTTTTATTGCCATTTGCCTATGTTCTAGACATTTTTACTGCCTTATTTACCAAATATATACTATGGAATAATCTTTTCCTATCTTTGATATTTTTCGATTCTTATACAATTTAATGCCTTTTTCCTCCCCGGGGGGGGGGGGGGGGTTGGTGCTATTTCTCAATATTTTTGTTACAAGAACAAATTTAGGTGTAATTTTCATATTTTTATTATAAAATTTTTTAATAAAAATATGATAAATAAATTCTTTTACAACCTAGCATTACGTAATTGGGTTTATTAAAAAAAAATTTCTCTACGTGTCATATTTTGATTAAAAGATTTAATGACAAACACTTAAAAAAAAATTTACTCAATTATAATCCTTCATGAACAGACGAAATTTTATATAATTCATTTATTGTGATATTTATGTGTGTGTGTGTGTGTGTGTGGTTTTTACCATTTAAGATAGTAAAACTTTTAGTAAACAAAAGTGAGATTTGACTTTCTTTTTTTCCATTATTTGTCTTCCACTTTACACGCTTTAAAAGATTTAAATTTCAACATTTTTCATGAACCAATTTTAATTTTGAATTTGTAAATAAGCTGTTTTCTTTAATCAATAACCTCTTAAATAAATATATTTAAAAATTTTGTTCTGAATATAATTTTAATCTGTAAAATAATTAAAATTTGAATAATATTAAATAAATAAAATTTAAAAGATACATATAATCTAAAATTTAAAGATCAATCAATATCTAATACTTTTCATAAAAATTTAAATTAAAAAATTAATTTTTTAAATTCAGTTCAAATAACAATTTAAATAGTATTACATAGTTAAAATAATTAAAATTTATAATTTACAATTCATTAATCTTAAAGATGTATGCATCTTATGAGAAGAGTTGAGCTTGTCACAAAATAAACTTAGCAGAATAGTAAATCACTGTTGATAAGATAGTTAACTATTCAAATTCAAAAACTTGTAAATGCATAAATAATTTAGTATTTAATATTCATCAATGATGGGTATAAAACTAAAAATCTTATAAAACATTATCCATTTGCTATATATAGTCGAATCCAAAATAGCTGAATCTCCCGAACTGCGGCTTTTCTTAACCTCCTCGACCCTGTTCAGCGATCTACGTCTCTCACTTTCCCTCAATCTCACAACAGAGAAACCAAGGGAAGTCCAACAATTATTGACCGCAATCTAAGCTTTGACACTCGTGGACTCATTAATTCAAACCTTTCCTTTCCATTCCATTCCATTTGCACTCATAAATATTCTCTTCCCGATTCCCGATTCTCTATTCCAATAATCTTTTTTCTTATCTCCATGCATCCAATTACCCCTTGTTCCCGTTTTCTCTCTCTTTTCCTGGGTTTTCTCGCCATTTCTGTAAATTTCTTATTCTTCAGTGATTGACCACTGAAGAGTTATCCATCGCAAATGGGGAAGAAAATTTCTGCGTCGACATGGCGGGGAGGGCGGTATCTTCAACCTCGGTATTACTTGAAGAGGCCTAGACGACTTGCATTGGTTTTTCTCGTTGTAATCTCGCTTATATGGCTTGTATATGACCGCCAATCACTCACAAGGGACCATCAGGTATTGTGTGTTTTCTTTTTAAAAACTGTTGTTTTCTCAGAAAATCTTATGCCCCAATTGCAATTTGAGTTGTACAATGGAAATATGGGATTCTACTAGTTTGGGGTTCTCACCATAGGCTTCCCTTGTTTCGCATATAGTGATTTGCCAGATAATATTTTTTGTATTTTCAAATTTTGGTGCGCCAATCAGTGGTTATCGAGGTCCTTTTCTTATAGGTAGAACTCAATTTCTGGTAACTAGTTTATTTTTAAAAAAACAAAAAAGAAAAGAAAAACTGGAATATTTTGTAAAGAAATTGAGCTTGAATGGATTCCTATAGAAAACCTTTTCGGGAAGATATCTTTCATGGACAGCATTTTCAACACTACTTTTGTTCTCTTTAATGGGCAGAGCCTTAACTCTCTTACTTGGAGGGATTTTCCGTTATAGACCTAAAATCAATCTCCTCCCTTCAAAACTTCTAGGACAGAGTTGAGAAAAAAATGATAAGGATGGAGTAAATTGTGATTTCATCCATTCTTGCCCTTGTGTTGAAACACGAGTCTTTTTAAACATTATTAATGTAGTCCCATTATGTTATAGATGCTGTGCTTATGGAGGACACTGTTGAATTGAATTTCTTTGCTTTGGTTTCTTTGCTTGAGACTTGTGTCAGGATTCAGGACTCCTTGAATAGACTGGTTTCAATAGTTTCCATGCCTTTTGAAATTAGTTCATTGAAGCTTCCCTTTTCCCTGCAGGAGGAGATTTTGAGATTAAATGAAGAGGTTACACGCTTGAAAAATACAGTAAGAGCTGCAAATTTCTGATTATCTAAGGCTTGTTGATTTGCTCTGTTAACTCATATTTTTAGCCATTGAGTGGCATTTTTGTGTTAGATTGAGTTATTTGAAATTGCAGCTAGAAGACATGAAGAGCCATATGAAAGCTGCTGCTGGGCAAATCGAGAATGGAATACATGAAGAGCCATATGATCCTGTTAGCATACAACGAAGGGAGAAAGTAAAGGATGCCATGCTTCATGCATGGACATCTTATGAAAAGTATGCATGGGGCAAGGATGAACTTCAGGTTTTTCCACAATATATTAATCATTTCATAAATCTACTGTTTCATATGGAGTTTCATGTCTATTGTTGTGCCTCTCCCCTCCTTTTGACTTAAGTTATCTAAGTTCTTTGTATATTTTTTAAAAGGAATAAGTAACTCACTAATAAGGAAGAAGTAGATCTAGCATGCCTTGTACATCATGAAGCTGATGTTTGCCAATATGCATCACGAAATTTGCCAAACTTTGATGATTTGTCCAAACCAACAAATATACAACTCTACGTACTACAATATACTACAATATATGCATGGATTCAATTGCTGTCTTTCTGTCTCTCCTGTTTTATTTATCTCTTCTTTTATCTGGCAAGATGAGCAGAATGTACAGACTCAGAAGCAAGACTAAGGAGCAATAGATTGATCTTTTACATACTGCCACAAATTTAACCAAATTAAGTTGTACACTTCCTAATGCAAATGTAATTACAATTTACAAAATTTGTTCTAAAGAAGTTGGTAGTCATCCTTTTGGCTAAACAGCCAAAGTTTGCAAAGGAGATATGTTTGTCCCATACTGAGAGTAGGAGCTTCAGTCAGCATGTTTTCCTTCAAGTATTATAGGAACTTTTATATAAGACACTTGCAAACATACAAATTCTCTGCAACTTAGATTGATCATGAGTGTACATGAAAGACATTACCATAATGTGTCAGTGCATTTTAAATCTTTCTGTTTTTTATGCTATAGTCCAGAATTTGGAATGGATTTTTCCACTTTAAATATATGTTTTGTGTTCAAGCATATTTTGGCTCTTACTACCCCTCCTTGTTGGATCTTACCATGCAACATAATTAGTTTCCTCTTCCTTTCACAGCCACAAACAAGGGATGGTGTTAACAGTTTTGGCGGTCTAGGGGCAACTATTGTAGATTCACTTGACACTTTATTTATAATGGGTCTTGAAGTCCAGTTTCAAAGAGCTAGAGAGTGAGTTGTATATTATTTCAGTAAGGCTGGTTATGCAATTTGCTTATATACTTGCTTTGTGTATGTATTTTTCATGCTCTCTTTTTAAATTCTTTTTCAATGCTTTGCTAAGGGCTTGAATTTGAGACCCCAAAAAAAAAAAAAAATGATTTTCCCCTATTTTCATGTTGTTGGTGATGTCTAGTAAAGGTTTTTATTCTTTTTTTTTTTGGGTGTGCGTGTGTGTATGTGCAGTAATATGCCATAGTTACTATTTAATAGTTTATGGTTTCTCTATTAAAGGATTGGTTGCATTTAAAGCATCTAACATGGACTAACATGGCAAATATTGCAGGTGGATTGCAAACTCATTAGATTTTAACAAGAACCTTGAAGTTAGTGTGTTTGAGACAACCATAAGGTTGAAATAGAAGGTTCAATCTTATTTTTGTTAGATTGCTTTCTTCCTGCACGATAGTTGTTGTAACTTGGTTGATTGAGGCAGATCTTGGTTTTTAGTCAATTGTCTCTTACCCGTCTTCTACTTTAATTGATTTCAGAGTTCTTGGTGGTCTTCTTAGTGCTTATGATCTCTCTGGTGACAAAATGTTCCTGGAAAAGGCTAGAGAGCTTGCTGATAAGCTGCTGCCTGCTTGGAATACACCTTCAGGAATCCCCTATAATAGAATTAACTTGGCATATGGCAATGCACATAATCCTTCTTGGACAGGGGTATGTTCTATCCTTACCATATATGTAAATTACTTGTCCTCTTGCTAACGTCTTATTTGTATGAATGCATTCACTGATTTGGATCAGAATGTCCATTACTGGAAATATCCTTTAGTTGTTTGAAAACTCATTGTCTTGTCTTTAGTCTTGGGTTTTTTTTTTTTTGGGGGGGGCGGGGGGGACCAAACACTGAAGTGTAAAACACCTAACATGAGTGTTACCTAAACATTGTGCTTCTTTAGTCTTCAATTGACTTAAATATTTTGCTCTTGTCCTCTCCTAATGTCGTGTCATTGATTAATTAATGGGATTATCAGCAAGGATACCTCACATATAGTTTTACATTTTGGCATTGCTTACTGACATCTTTTGGTTGCTAAATGGGTCCTTTCATTCTCTTGGGCTGTTGGTATTAAAAAGTTTCGTATCCTGTTGGTGTAGATTCCAGGATGATGATATCCTGCATCTGTGATGGTGGATTCAATTGTATGTGATGATCTCATTTCAAGCAATGATTTTCTAAATTTCTGTAGCATCTCCAATTTTAGCAAGATCCTTCAAGCCTCCTTGAGCTTATGTAAACCATGTACATAGGGAATATATTATGCTTGTAAGAAGAATATACTGAACAAGGCCTCAATATAAGTTATATAAGGGAATTATCAAAACGAAAAAGCAGAAAAGAAAGTTGGGTTTGCTTCTAAACCTACTTGCCTGATAGATTGGCATTTCTTATGTGCATCAGAGGTAGCTAGGATGCTTGATGGGTATGGTCCCCACTTTTTGCACCCTCAGAGATAAAATTACATTTACAACCTGTTTGAGGATATGAGTGCATTAGTTATTGGCCAATTAGGAAATAAAGAGCCATCAATAACCCTCCTGCTGACATTTCTGTCCTTCTGTCTGCATAATACATTTCTTGATGATGCCAACTGCAGTGCTTCTTTATGAATTTTTATTAATTTATCAGAAAAGGTTTGCATATTATATCATTGAGACCAATTTTAGGTCCACTTACATGCCCCTTCTTGGACAAAAGGATTGCTAGATTTATCTAAAAACAAAAATATACATCTTTCTACAGATGTTATCACAATTCCTTGACATTCTCTGGGAACTGTTAGCTAGAGGTGCTAACATTGTTAGTAGAGATTGAAAGGCTTCATAAGGTGATACAGAACAGTATTCATGTTGGCTTTGACTAGGTCTGCCGGGCTTGTAGTTTGTCTTTTTGTGATATAGTAGATTATGCATATTAGTTTCTTGTTTTTTTTTTCCCGGGTGATTTGATCTGAAAAATCACTAAGCTGAAGCTGCAGCTATTTGCATGATTGCATCTGTTTATTGTATGTGACATGAATATGGAAGAAGCTTGCTTGGTACATTGTTGAAGTAGGAAATAAGGAAAATTAGAGATACTTTTCATTGCTGTAACTTGTCTTATATTAATTGTTCTTTGTTACTAGGGAAACAGTATTCTTGCAGATTCTGGTTCAGAACAGCTTGAATTTATTGCTCTATCTCAAAGGACAAAAGACCCTAAGTACCAGCAAAAGGTGTTCCCTCAGATGCATTTAATGTGTATTTTCTAAGTAATATTTTTTTGCAATCAATTATTGTCAACCTCATTATAGTCATATAGTGTCTTCTTTGTGGTGAACTAATTTCATGAATTCTTTTCACATGCCTAAGGATAGTGATTGAAAAATATGTAGTAATCTTGTGCAAGTGAGTGCAATCTTAATATTTTAAGATGCTGGTTTTCAGCTATTTGTTGTATGATATTTCAGGTAGAGAAAGTTATCACAGAGATTAAAAAAAATTTCCCTGAAGACGGATTGCTTTCCATAAATATTGATCCTCTTACTGGAACTACTGCATATGGATCAATTACATTTGGTGCGATGGGTGATAGGTGATGTAACTTTATAATATCTTACTATTTCATATCATGATTCTACATAAAGCCTTGTAAAATGATTCAGGTATCCAGACTAGGTGCCCATTTGGATGGGCTTTTCTTGCTGGTGCCACAGTGCTTTGGGTATAAAGAAAGCTTTTTTCTTTTGTTTTTGAAAAGTTAACTTTCAACTTTAGAGCAAGTTGAAAACAGCTTTTTGGTGCTTTTTTCAGAAGCGAAAGTTTTTAGCTTCTATTAATTACTTTTTTTTTTCTTGTTATTAAAAAGAAAAAATACTTGTTTGCAGAAATAATCTAAACAGACAATTAGTTCTCATGTTGAAAGTGATGAGTTTGAGTTTTGTAGACTAAGCTAGCTAATTATATCTTCAAGTCAAAATTTTTTGTAACTTTATTCAAAATTTCTCAGAACTCTGTAATGACCCTCTTATAATGTAGAAGATATAGACGGGATGTCAACTCTTTATGAGAAACGGAGTCCAATAATGTTTAGTTAAATGAATTTTAATGGAATGGTGAGTTTGAGTTTTGTAGACTAAGCTAGCTAGTTATATCTTCAAGTCAAATTTTTTGTAACTTCATTCAAAATTTCTCAGAACTCTGTAATGACCCTCTTATAATGTAGAAGATATAGACGGGATGTCAACTCTTTATGAGAAACGGAATCCAATAATGTTTTGTTAAATGAATTTTAATGGAAGGACTTGAGTGATCTAAATTGCAGTTAGCCGTACTGGGAATAAGGAATAAATTGGAGTTATGGATTTATGAGGATGCATGGGGGTGTTTAGGCAACGTTTAATATATTTCTGTGCTTTGTAATGATGGTTCATGTACGATCAGAGATATTGTTGTGCCTGGGTATCCTTTACATATTTTAAAGGATGAACATTGGTGAATTGATTATTCCACTCAACTAATCCATGTCTCTCACTGATAGGTGTTGACAGTGTGACAGTATGTTGACAGTAAAAGTCTTCTGGCTTTTTTTATTAATCTTCAATAGGTTGTAAGATTGATTAGCATTTTTAATTTACGTCTTATACCTAAAGGCTGCCATGTTATGTGCTGCAGCTTCTACGAGTATCTACTTAAGGCCTGGATACAAGGGAACAAGACAGAAGAAGTAAAGTTTTACCGGTAATAAACTTCAAATATTAAATGTCTTTTTGCAAAATCGAGCATATTTCTTTGTTTTTGCAAATCAAAACAAAAATCTTTTTGACTCTTGGTGAGGAGTTATTTGTTTCAGCTGTCCTATGGGCATGTGCATGAGTTTGCCTCTCATTAATGCACCATGTCGTTGTTTTGGTGCCTTAAATTTGTGAAAGAAGTTGAAGCATTATTGTAAAGATGAATATGTGTTTTCTGTAAAACCTTATTCTACTATGAACTGCTACGGATCCAGTAGCCAAATTGTGACTATTTAATTAACTTTGGATTCATGATCTACAATTAACGAAGGTGAATTTTGCTACATACTGAGTTCTCAAGTGTTTAATTTACGAAGCTCCTGAATTACATGACTCATGCCATATATTTTTTCTGTCCTCTTGTGTACACTTGTTGGTTGGTCTCTAATGTGCCAAAATCTCAAGCATATCCTGTTTATTTTCATAGTTTCCTTATTATGAAAGTTCAATATTGGAATAAAGCCAGCATCTCTACGTCTGTTTTTTTTCTTTTTTTTTAAATGTGCAAGCAAATGGTTTATACAGAGAAATGTGGGAGAAATCAATGAAAGGCCTTGAAAGCTTAATTAGGAGGTCGACTCCATCGTCTTTTGCATACATAACTGAGAAGCTTGGAAATTCATTCACTGACAAGGTAGAGTATAAAGATAAAATCTACAAAATCTTGGCTGTGTAGGTTGTGAATAGAATGTCTGAACACTTGGTCTTGTTTCAGATGGATGAATTAGCATGTTTTGCTCCAGGAATGGTGGCATTAGGATCTTTCGGCTATGACCCTGGGGAAGCTGAAAAATTTCTGGCCCTTGCAGAGGAGGTAATACTTAAGAAGTATTAGTGCCAAGTCAGTACTAGTGTTTGCTGTTGAATTTGTTTTTTGGTGAACTGCTTTTTCCAGGGTGAGAAAGAAAGAAATATGCACATTTTGCAAATAAATTAATTCATTGGAAGATAAAACAGGTTCATTATAGGCCTAGTCGCTGGAACTTCTGAAATTTTCCAAGTAACCATGATTTCTTGGTTTTGGAAGTTAATTTGATGAACAATTTTTTAATTAATTACGATGTGCATCAGCTTCAGTATTTTATATGTAGTTTGTAGTTGTTTCAAAACTGATTGTGGTTCCAATATAAAAATTACTTTATGGTCTTGACATATCCAATGTTGTGAGTGCTATTGTCTGGCAGACAAAATGGAAACTCATCATGAGTCTTGAGAAATCCTTTTATCATTGCTTTTGTCTGGTAACATTGTTTTCATGTTCTTCTCGTTTTACTTATCAAATTTGTGGGTAGGACATTGTTCAACTAATCTGGTTTATATTGGAATGAGATATAAAAATAAATTTTTATGTGTTCTTGCTTGTGTGAGTAGGACATTGTTGAACTTGTTTGCTTTAGATTTTCTGCTTTATGGCATCATATAACTCCTTTTATCTACTGTTGTCCATCAATTTCTTCCTTTTTATTGCTAACTGTATGTAGAGGACCACTTGAAGGTGTTTCAGCCTCTAGTTTTCCTTCTAAGAAAGTAGATTTTAGCTTATCTATTTTCTAATTGTTGCTACTACATCATCATCACATCTATGCCAGCTCCCTAATGGATATTTGAAGATTATTTATAACTTAATGGAGACTAATGCCTTCTAGCATAGACGTTGTATGTAAACATTACTCCATAAATTTCAAGTCATCATTATTCGTTAGGTTAAGTATTTGAAGCTTGTATTTCCAAATTGAAGATTTTGAATTTGTATAAACTCTCCATTCTTGTGGAAAATTAGAGTGCCATGCCTTCTCTCAACTTTTACCCTGGGAACTGGAAGCATTCAGAACAAAGTAAAGATTAGGTCACATCCTGTAGCTGGCTTGCAACTTTTTATATGGCCAAACTTCACAGCGTCCAAACCTTTTAATAACAAATTAATTAATTTTTAACCAAATAAAGAAAAAAGGTCGTTATGTTTCAGTTGCCATTTTTCTTTCAGCAGCTGAATTCCATTGTTTCCATTTATGCAGCTTGCATGGACTTGTTACAATTTCTACCAGTCAACGCCAACAAAATTGGCGGGGGAGAACTATTATTTCCATGAGGGAAAGGTTTAATCTTCCATTCTGAGATTGATTTCAAACTCTCTCGTTGTTATGTGCTAAGATAAAGAAATTTGTAGGATATGAGTGTTGGCACCTCCTGGAATATTCTAAGGCCCGAAACAGTTGAGTCACTCTTCTACCTCTGGCGATTTACTGGTAACAAGACATACCAAGAATGGGGTTGGAATATTTTCCAAGCATTTGAAAAGAACTCTCGAATTGAGACAGGATATGTTGGGCTGAGAGATGTAAGAATTTCTCAAACAAATTCTCTCTGCAGTATTATAATGATTTTGAATTCAACCTCTGCAATGTTTTTTCAAACATTAATTTTCCTCTTGGCCATGGAAGATCTGAATGGGTTTATTGAGTATTAAAATTGTGTTGTGCACTTTATTGGCACCACTGAATGCCTAGCCAAAATGTTCTAAACAATGTTCATCGTAGGCAAAGACTCAGAAGTTGGCAGCATGATAATAAATAACCTACGTTCAATAGAAAAAGATGACTAATTAAATTTGTGGAATCCTTTTTGTCTTTATTCATGAGGAAAATTGTCTTTTTCTGTCTTGTGCACTAAAACCCTGCTAAACTTTGGGAAAATATCCAGGTACTCACAGGATACAAAGATAATATGATGCAGAGCTTCTTCCTCGCAGAAACACTCAAGTACCTCTATCTTTTGTTTTCACCTTCATCAGTAATCTCTCTGGATGAATGGATCTTTAACACAGAGGCCCATCCTTTAAGAATTGTGACTAGAGATGCTCGTCAAGGGGGAGTGAGTGCGAACCAGGAACCAAAAATCCCTCGTTATATGAAGGGTAGGAAAGAAGGTCGACTGGATTACAAGTAATTGAGTGTTGCAGGTTAAATATTACAGGTAAGAACACCCTGAACTGGTGTTTGGTATATGGAAATTTTAATTTCCTAAGTACTTGGAAACTTATAAGATGTTTGAGCATAACAAATATAAAAAATTTATAATTTACATGCTCTATGTCCCAAAATATTATGGGGACACTGACTTTTCGTTTATTTTCGTTTCATTTTTTTTTAAATAGTATCTCGTGTAAATTTTTTATATATAGGTTTCCAAGTATTTGGGAAATTATGACACGCACATATAAAACATCACTTGAAGGATATGTCCGCTCCGCTGCTCTCAACTTAGATCCACAACTTTATTCAATGGTACAGAGTGACAACCTTAGTTCCTCGGTTTGAGAATGATCAGCCCGTTAAATTAATGATTGCAAGGGGGACAAACTATGTAGTTATGGGTGTAGATTACTTGGAAGGTTTGTCTCTTGATACATTGGTAGGATAAAAGGGGAGGTATATATACATGCTTATGTAGATATAAATGCTACTTATCTTCTGATAAGTTTTTTGGCACAGTTGTAAATCCTTGTGGATCAGTTGATCAATGAACCATGAGAAGTTATTTATTTAGACTTCAAATTTTACTGACTTCATGGAGCGTCCATTTGGAGATTAACTTAAATGTTGGAGCTGTGCTGCCTATGAAAATAGTCTGTGAATCTAGCTCTAATGGCTCTATTTAGTCATAATAAAACAGGGCATGAGGAGCTTTTTGGTTTAAATATGGACGAATTCACAAGTACCGTATAGTATATATACATGTAATAATGGTCACATTCAATCTACATATTTTGAACGTATATATCATAATGTAGAAACCAAGTCCTAGTTATTGCATATCCATGCACTATGCCTACGTTTGGATATGTGTTTTCTCCTTCTCAGACCACGTTTAAGAGGAAGTAAAAAGTTGTTGTTTTTACACAAACGTAATTTTTTAACGTGAATCCAAACACGTAGTGTATGGTATTTAAGATTTTTTGTAAGATATGTCTATGCTAGTCTCTTGTACCATATGAGGAGCTTTTTGGTTGATTTGCTTTTTAGACACAGATTTCTATACCGTTCTCCTACAACGTTGATACAATTATTTTTACCCTAACAAGGTTGAGTTGTATTCTTAATGATGAATAAAAAGTTTCTAATATAACATGTTTTTTTGCAATTAAAATGTTGTGGTTGAAAGTTTAAGGGTGTGGCTGATGTAAATGAAGTGTAATTAGATAGAGAGAAACGGAAATAAGTAGTCTCTGGACATGAATATTGGCTTGTTCTTTAGTTGATTCTTTTTATCCTTTTTTTTTAAAATAATTTTTACCCAAACACGTGACCTGAAATTTGCATACCTGACCTGAAAGTTAAGTGAAAAAATTATGGGGAAGCAAAGACTCATGGAACTGTTCTTGTACTAGAATTGGTGTTTTTAGCTTTCAAGTAGCTCTATAGCAGCTTTTCAAAATGTATCGAAATGTTTGATTTTATTTCAACCCTTGTAATATTTGATCCTTGAATAATTGCATACTATTATTTTAATATTTTTACAAGAATAGAATTAGAACAAAATAATATTTATGAATATCAAATGATATAAAATTTTTTGAAAAAACCAATTGATACTGAAAATCATCTTTAAAATAAAATAAAATAATATATAATATACCAATTTGAATGAACCATAACATACAGTCACAGTAACAATTGCTGTGGCCTTGACTGTATTAGAGCGACAACTCTGATAATACCTTTATAATAATAAACCAAAATTAAATCATATAACTCTACGAAACTATGTTGACCAAAAAAAAAAAGGAAAAAAGGAGAAGGGTGAAACTGTGTTCTGTTTATAAGCATTGATTAGTTAGCAACCTCCAAAATTAACAATTGAACTTTGCCCTATTATTCCCACTGTCACAGTGTAGAACAAAGTGGTGGCAAAAAGGTTGAGAATTTATTAAAAAAACAAAATTTGGAAGCTCAAGTAAAGAGACATTCCTTCATTCTGATCCATTCCCACCAAAGGGAAAAAAAAATTGATAATAAAGCACACCCATGCATCCCCACCAACTCAGCTGTAATAATGACACTAAGAGTGGCAGTGGAGTCCTTTAAAAAGGATAAATAAAAAAAAGCTTTGATAACTATAATACAGAAAAGGATCTTTCATCCTCTAGTTCTGAAATTAACATGCATATTGAAGGGCAGGCAACAAGATAATATATCTATATATATATATATATATTTGTCCTTTTTTCATCTCTCTCAAAAGTGGGGATTATTATTATTGTTATTTTTTTATAATCGGAATGTCTTCACAATTATGTACATTTGGACAAAACTTAACTGAAAATTTTAATTGTTTATTAACAAAAATTTAAATAGTATATTAAAAACATAACATTGAATTTTTTAAATGGTTTAATCATATGGTACTGAATTTTGAAAAATAATTCACGTTTTATTAAAAAATTTAATAAAGATTACAGTTCATATTTTTGTTTTTATTTTAAAAAGTAGGATTTAATGTTTTTATTGCTTTAAAGTGAAAGGAGAATCAAGTAGTATCTCTTGAGAGAAGTGCAGTGTTGGGGGAGAAACTTGAAAAGAGAGCCATCACAGTCACAGCCATAACAGGGCATGCGTTGTTCAATTCAAACTTGGAAGGAAGGAACCAACTTTGCTTTGTTTTATTCTGTTAAAAAAAGGACATTAATACATACGCACACATATTGGCCTCTTTCCCTTTGGCGTTTTCCCATGTTCCATCAATCCTCACCTTATTCTCTCTCTCTCTCTCTCTCTCTCTCTCTCTCTCTCTAGATTTTGCAGTCCTTGGGACATGGACACTCAATTCCATAAAACCAAAACATTCTCTTCTCTTCTTCGCTTTTCTTTGTGCCATTTCTTTGAAGAAAGATTCTTGGTTTTAAAATGCACTATTACTCTTACACAAAATTATTAGATATAAAAATTAAAAAATAAGAGTATAAATAAAATAAAATAATTATATTTGATATAATAAAAAAATAAATAAATATATTATTTCACTTGTATATTTGATTAAATAAAAAGTATTGATATGTTGATATAAAAAAATAATTTTTATATCATTATATAATAATAATAATAATAATGAATTTTTCATAAATTAAAACACAATAGTTATTCCAAATTTGTATATTTATATGAAGGAAATGAATTCCTTCTCCCTTTATGGTGTTTGGACTAAATTTAATTACCAAACGACATTTTAAAATGGATTCCATCTCTATCATTTTTTTATCTCGTGCTATCAAATAGGTTGTAACTAATTGATATGAGAGATTTTATGATTACCTTAAAAATATATTTAAATTTACACAAAATCAAATCACACTTGTCACTGCAATACCAAATACAAAAATCAATTACATATAAAGACACATACATATAATTATGTACGGCAGAAGTGAATGTTATGAACAAATTTATTGACTTGATTAATCTATTGTTTATAAATAAAAAAAAATCTTTAAGTAAATTTACTCAACAACAAAGTTAATAGGTCAATTAATTAATATCAATAAACATTTGAACACAATAATACATATATTTGTCAATAAATTTAGTTTTGATTGGTATACTTAAATATTTATATATAATGAATTTGGTTTGTTAGTTTTGGACAAGTCAAATTTACTTGAAAATTCTTTTAAGTATGCCTTAGAATTTGAGAGAGAAGAGGGGGATATAAGGAAGGCAATAGAGTAAGGTAGGCAGTGATTGCAAAAGGACATGAAAAAGAGATACGAAGAAAGCTTTTCTTGATTCGATATTCATATATCCAATGATTTAAATATATTAGATAAAATTTATAATTTTTTAATGAACAAAATGGGTCCCCCCCCACCCCCCCCAAAAAAAAAAAAAAAAAAAGTTGTAAAAGGTTGAAGGAAGCTTTTTTGACTATAATAGTGGGTAGTACACTATCGACTTTTTATTCTTAATCTAATTTTTAAACTGCTAAGCTTTTGCCTCAAAGTTGTATTGCGTACATAAAAGTGCTGTAAGCTGATCAGCATCCCATAACTACTCAAATATTCCTTTTTCCAAACCAAAAAAAAAAAAGAACTCTAGGCCACATTGCCACCACATATCCTTGAAGCTTTTATCCATCTACCTATTATGATTTTGCATAGATTAAATTATTTTCTTTAGTTTTAGATTTAGTTTATATAATTAAAAAACATATAATTAGATTGTTATAATTTAAAATTTTTTAATTTAATATTATCATTAAACTTTCATTAATATATTGTTAAATTTTACTAATATAATCAATTTTCTGTTATTTTAACATTTTGAATGTGTATATTCAAGTTAATGCATCCAAATCACTAAATATATATTATATTACATGGCATGTATATAAGTTAATTTTATTTTATTATTTATTTTAACCTTTTTTTATTGACATAAATCATGAATATTTAGAATGTTTATATAACACATAGTTAATCACATTAACAAAAATTAATAGTACTCCAATGAAAGCTTAATAACAAGGACTAATAAGAACTTATTACAAATTTTTAAAATATAAAGACTAAATTAAAAAAATTAAGTGAAACAACAAAAGAATAATTTAACCTTTTTAATATCTATGAGTTCTAGTATTTCACAATGGACTTTAAATTAACAGTAATAACTATCATCTTCTTTTCTAGCTTGGTGTCTTCCCCCCAGATAATGAAGGATTTGGTGGCTTCTGCATTATCCATTATGCAAATCTTGAGTATCATCCTCATGCCTATTCACTCCCCCCAAAAATAAAAAAGAACAGGAAAATTAAAAAAAAAAAAGAATTTAGTGGGATATAAGGAGAATTTAAAGGCCTCTTGTGATGATGTCAAACTGTTTTTTATGCATACTTCGAATTAATTTGTATAGTACTATGATATTTTTCATTTACAAAATTTTACTTATTATTGTATAACATATACTAGCTAAAATATTTAAGGATTATAAAGTAATACAATTAGTGTACTTTGTAAAGGTTAACAAAACAAAATATTCAGGAATAATTTTTTTAATAGTTTTAAGATAACGCTGCCAAAATATATAGTGATATCTTGTTTTAACCAAAATATCAGTGTGCCAAACCCTAATATTTGCAAATTAGATTAAAAATGATTTCAAAATGACTCGTAATATCATGTAATTCATTTTAAAAAAAGGGGAATTGGACATTTATAATAATGTATTTGAAACTTTTCATATGTTCATGTCCTGATCTCAATAATTTGTCCTTTTACATAATAGCTCTATTGCTGTGTTTGTTATTCATGATAGAAACATATAAGAGAAGTGATAATTTAGAGAAGGAATAATGGACAAACAAAAGGATCGACAGAGAGAATATGTAAGAAAGGAACCATAATTGAAGAGCTCTCTCTCATGCATGAATGCGATGTTGTCTCAGACGGAAGGGACAGGTTTCAATTGACATGAAATAATAGGTGACATGCATTTGTACAATTGCCCCTTACATATTTATTCTTATTCTCTCTCTCTCTCTCTCTCTCTCTCTCTCTATATATCTGTGGGTGTGTGTGTGTGTGTTTATATATATAGACACACACGCACACTGTCCATATATTGTATTGAAGTGAATACAAATGGAATCTTTGTGGGATTTCATTCTTATGCTTCTATCATTTTCTCTTGTATTCTAGCTTCTTCCGCCCCCACACTTCCCTTTCACATTCTTTGGATTGACAAGAAAGAAAGTAGTACATTCACAATTGTACCCTAGCTTGCTACTTGTCAAATTATTAGGGGTCACTGACGTTTCTTTTTTGTGTTCAACTCTTAATTTCCCTTGTCATTATTTTTCTATAATAACGGAACACATCCATTCATAATTAAAATTCTAAACAACAAAAAAGATGTACTCCTAAAATTAAAACGGAAACCTACAATTTGGAGTATCTGAAATTTGAAAGAAAAAAAAACCCTAAAAGATGGAAACAAAAAATAATAATAATGACCAAATATATCTCTTGTCAAAAAACTTGCAAATTTATTGGGAATAGATGCTGAGGTGGCAAAAGTCGACATTGGGACTTCATGAACAGCAAAAGATGTATTAGATGATTATGAGAAGATATAATTATTTCCTAGTTGTCCAAAAAGAAAAAAAATACATGGCTAATCTCTTCATATAAAACTTCTATTTTATTTTATTTCTCTTGTCATTATGAGATATTATCTTGGGGAGAAAATTATATATATATATATATATATAATTCATATATTATTATTGAATAATTTTAATTATTCTGAGTCACTAAATATGGTCTAATGTGTAATAAAAGATTTGAGATTGTGTTTCTTAAATTCAATCCTAGGACCATGCGTATTATACACACACACACACCAAAAAACAATTATTTTTTAACAAGCCGTATATTATTGCTTCTCCTTAATCACCATTGTTTTGTAACCCCAAAAAAAAAACTACCATCATTTTAACCATAATTTCCTTGCAGTTACCATTATTTTATCATCACTATTACTTCAATATATATATTAGTAAATGAGGAGTAATCAATATATTCTTAAGATAACTAATCTAATTTAAATTTATAACAAATACAATAGTTTTTAAAAAAATCCTCATCATTTTTTTAAAATAGTTATGACTTTGAAAAGCATATAAAAATTTTAATTAAATATAAATTTATGGTTTTCATTGTCAAAAATACAAAAAACAAAATGTACAATATTCTTGAACAAGGCCTTAGTGCGATCTAATTAATAACAATAATTTAAATATGTTTGTCGGAGATTTTTGATTGACAAGGCCATACATATACCAAAAGGGAATAATTTCGTCTCATTATTGCCTTTAACCAAACCTACACTATTGCTTATCATTAATCACTATCATTTGAACCATAATTTCCTTGTACTTAATCATTTCATTTTTATCATCATTATGACTTCAATCAATATATTCCATCTTCATATCCTGTAGCCACCATTTGTCACAACATTGCTATATTAACCCTAATTAATAACCTTTTTCCCATTGATTAACATCATTAATACTAAGTAATTGTTGCTTATTAACATTATAATTGACACCACAATCACTATTTTAACTCTTTTTTCTATTGGGTCATTCATTATCGTAATTATTATCATTTAAGTAGTTTGGCATTTAAAATAGGTATTTCAAGATAAACCCTATTTTTTGCCTGCTATTTAAGGCTTATTTGTCATTTATTATATCTTGGTTACATAAGGGGCCTTTTGGTTGCATTGGAGAAGGAAAAAGATATAGGTAATTTTTTTGGTGATGCTTATTATGTTTTTATCACCATTATTTAATCATGTTTGTCTATTTATATCTAACAATTTTATGTACTAAATAATCTCATGATCCATAGCTTAAAGGGGAAAAGTGAGAAACATGCAAGGAGTAGAAGATGGAACGCAATGTATCAAACTTACCTTAATCTTCATTGGGTTAAATATCTACAAATTGTATACAGTTGCAGAAATCAAAAGCAAAAAGCCAGTAACCTTTAGACCATCTCAAATGAGTATTGTGGTCAAATTTCTAAGCAGTCATGTAGAGATATCTAAACGATCATTCATTCGAAGTATAAAGAACTTCAGTTGACAAGAGGATATTGTATATCTTGTTATTAATTTGGTTCCATTTTTTTGGAGGGTACTCTGTATATTCTTTAAAATTGTTGGGGTAAGAGCTAGATAAAGTGGGAATATACTTAAACCGTATTATAAAAAAAAAAAAAAGAGTAACCTAAGCTATTCCCACAACACTATAAATTAACCTGACAACCTTTCTAATTAGATCACAAAATCAGATGCAGTGGTCCCTTCAGATACAACTCTGTGAAGCGTAAATTACATGAAATAAAAGCAGCACACTGTATTATATCTAATGATCAAGGCCACGCTTAATTTCCACAAAAAGCCTATTCTATTTCTGCAGAGAGTGCGCGTCAAAAAAACACATGCCAGCAAGAGCAAACCAAACAGTGATGAGTCTATTCCAAAACCAGCATCAGTGAAACACAAAACGCACTCTGATAGATATTTCTGATGAACAAAAATCTAGTTTATCTTTTATAATTATTCACCTCTCAGTGTTCTTGAAAGGTCAATTTCCACCCCCAGCCAAAGAAAGACACACACATACACAGAGGCAGTGACGCTTTTGTTTTGTTCTGTTCTGTTCTTATCACTAGTCTCTCTCTTTCTCTGACCCCTATTTGGTACCATATATGTAGACAGATAGCTAGGCTGTGTTTTGTTCTGCCTCAGTTATGCTCTAATATTGCTCTTGCTTGTTGTGACACTATCTGATGAGCCACAGAGAAGGGCTTTTTGTACATCAATTATCAACTTACTTTGCATGTGCAGACAGTAGACACATATTTATGTGTGACCATCTTTGTGCTACAAATTTTCTTTATCTGACTGTCAGCCCAAAAGGGTTACTGTGTGGAGAATAAAATGAAGAGACTGCCATTTATAAATTTGGGTTGATTTTAGTTTTCCATGATTTATAAAAAAATTTCTCCATTTTATTTTATTTCATTCCTGTAATTAATACAAACGACTGATGGGCATTGTAAGTAATACCTCCATGTTTTGAGGATATTACTCAGGAAAAGAAAACTTAGAACACAGATCACAAATGATAAAGATAATCATAAATACACATACCTTTGTGTGACCATTCTTGTGCTACCCTTTTTTTTGATCTGACTGTCAGATCAAAAGGGCGCAAAAGGAATAATGTGCAGTAAATGAAATGAGACTGGTGTTGACTCCTTTCAAAGTAAACATATCTCCAGGACATCTAGAAATATTGAGTTGGTTTTAGTGTTCCATGATTATTAAAAAAAATTTCTCCTTTTCAATTTTTTTCATTCCTGTGTTTAATAAAAACAGCCGATGGGCAAGGTAAAAGCCTTCCTATTTTGAGGATATAAGTATAGATAACTCTTGGAAAACAGATTTGAGAACTGATGAAACTGTTCATAAACCCACCATCACTACTGTGTTAAAAAACACACATACTTTGTGTGATGACCATCTTTGTGCTACAATTTTCTTTATCTAACTGTCAAACCAAAACGATTGATACTAATACTGTGTAGAGAATAAAATGAAGAAACTGGTGTTGATTCCTTTTAAGATAAACATAATCCAAAAGACCTTTAGAAAGTTGGGTTGGGTTAGTTTTTTTGTGGTTTTTTTTTAAGTTATCTTTTTCATTTGATTTCATTCCTGTAATTAACGGAAACAGCTGGTGGGCATTGTAATATCCTTCCATGTTTGAGGATGGAACACAAGAAAGAAAAGAAGGAATAATGCAGATTCATGTATGATGGAATTAAGATGTTCAAAAACCCATCATTACTCTTGTGCTTGTGACCACTTCAATAATCTGGGTCTCAATAAAATGGATGCTATAGCCGCAAATCTGCCATGAGATGTAACAATTAAAAATCTAAAAACCAAAAAATTGGTAAACATTTGGAGATGCAGGGGATCGAACCCTGTACCTCTCGCATGCAAAGCGAGCGCTCTACCATTTGAGCTACATCCCCTCGCAGAACTGCGTGTTAAAAATTAACTTTAGTAATATGCACTTGAGACTTGTAAGTCTAATTTTTAAAACGTCGTACATTTTAATATAAGATAAAGAACTTATATATATATATATATATATACTTTTAGTCATATATTATCAGTTTTAATTGAGTTAATGTTATATTTCAATATTTAGAAATAATACAATTGCCTCCTCTATCGTAGTTTTGTTTATGATAATAAAAAAATGATGAAGTTGCGATTAATTTACATACATAAATATGATTTGGGCCACATAAAATCTCATATAATAGGTACTTAAAATTAGTCCAAAATTTACTAAACTCAGAAGAAAATGAATTAGGGGATGGGGGGGGGGGGACAAATTATCATGTGACTAAAGTATGACATTATTTGTTTTCTTGTCAACCAGTGAATTCATGTATTTTAGTTATGATTATATTAATTAAAATTAAATAAATAGAATTAATTAAGATGAAAATATTGAATTGTATTATTCTAAATATTAATAAATATTGACTCAATTAAAATTAAAAGAATTAAATTAAAACTTTTACAACACTAAAAGGACTAAAAGTAATATACTTGAGCCAAGATAAAGTGATAACCTTGATCCCATAAAAATCTAATAAATAATAATGTTTATTTAATATGTAAAGTAGAGAGACAATATGGAAAGTAATATTCTCCATCCATCTTGATCGATCTAGGTGTGTATCTCACAAACAAATCTCCCTTCTTTCTATTCTCACTTATAGAAAGCTTTTCACATTAATTAAACATTCCACTTTTGTTTATTTATTGTCGTAGTGCTAATCAAAGGGGTATAGAGAGAGTGATGCATGACATATATATATACATATTTATGGGGATTAGTGAACAAAGAGAGAAGGTGGCAGCAATGATGGATTAGGTTGTCATCGTTTTGCATGCAATATAGAAAGAAAGAAAAAAAAGAAAAAAAAAAGAAAGAAAGAGAGGAACATACTTTCGTAACTTTCCCTTTTCTGTTTTCTCTCTTTCACTTTCTCTGCTTTATGGTCACTCCCCACTTTAATCAGTCTCTTAGATTTCAGTAACAAAAGCTTCCTCTCTCTCTTTTTTCCTTTTTCTCCTACTTTTATTCTTTCATCTGTCTGCTTCATTTCTACACTGTGTATTGCAAGCTTTAATCTTATTTAGATTTGGTTTATATATAATGTAACACATGTGAATGGATTATGTACAAATAAGAGCTTTTTATGATCATTAATTAGCCCAAAAAAGAAAAGAAGGCTTTATTCTCAACTTGTTTGACACACAATATATAGATGTCTTTTCTAATCCATAACTATGTTAATTAGTTTATATATTTACCCTAACACAAGCAGAAAATTGAGTTTGAAGATGGATGATTTTATATACAGTGAATCAAATCCAATCTATGTGTATCATCTTGGATGAAACCATTTGAAATTTTATCAAGCATAACCAAATTTATCGTTAAATAAATTTTTGTAAAATCAAAACTTTATTGTTAGATTAATATAATGCTCTATATACGATGTTAATATCCTCACTCCATGTGGAGGTTTCCTCCATCTTCGTCGTTTGATAAAAAAAAAAATTATTTCTTTTGCTTTAAGAAAATACAATTAACTTGCAAGTATATTTTTATCATGTTTTCATACCACAATAAACGTAAGATCATATCATTTAAATTTTAGAAATTGAAACATCCTTATACTTTTAGTATCTTTATATATATATATATATATATATATATAAAATTTTTAGTTCAATATATAAAATACAAAAGATGCTGACTTTCCCATAACAATATTGAAGAATTCAGTCACCGGACATGTGTGTATATCTATCTATCTGTGTGTGTGTGTAATTAATTGAAGATAGAAGAAAGGCTCAAACTGAGGAATTAGTTCATAACCAACTAGATATATATGTGTTATGATCATTGTAAGGACCTTATATAAATACATAAATAATATTTTGTCTAATTATGTACTTATATAATTGCATACTCATTCATCTTTGGGTTGTCATGAACCTGATCATGATCAAATGATTAAGACAATGATTTACGAAGTGATGAAGATAATCATCTGCATCTATAATTTATGCTTCTGGAATGTCAATTAGTTGATCATCATTGTATCACATGACGTCACAACCTAGAAGTTCTATAAATATTAAAATAATTCAAAAACGAAAAAAGGAAAACAAAAAAAAAGAGAAAGAAAACATGAAATTTAAGAGTAATAATTATTCAAGAGGAACAAAAACAATTAAAAAGTATGCCAACTCTAAATAGGACAAATGAATCATCTGCAGTATTAATTATATAAAATGTAGTTAAAAAGAGAAATATCAAAGAGTTTTTAATGTTGGAAGCTACAAAATCTCATATTTCTCAATCTATTTTTCTCCAACTATGCACTATACATTAATTTCCTAAATGTAGAAAATCTGAATTGCTAGCTAGTACATAATATTATATATTGGAAGGAATAAAGGACATAAGAAATTTGTGTCAAGGTCACATAAATGTGAGCTTGCATCAAAATATACTTTGATTGTTTTGAGGGAAATATAGGTCCAACAATAAGGAAAAGACTAAAAGGCGAAAAGATACTACATTGTTCTCTCTTTTTTGTTTGAGTGTGTCTTCAATAAAAGGAAAAGGGAAATGTTAACATCACATCATTGTAATATTTTAAAAAAAGAATTATTAGATAAACCAACAATGAAACTTTAACAATTAATTATAATTAACCTTAAATGCCCTAATGATTTATTCCAAACTTGTGAAAAATTACTTAGGAAAAAGTTCAATTAGGTTATATGTAAAGGCATTTCATTAACATTTTCTCACCAAATAACTACAATTTGGTGTATTGAAAATAATGTTAAATTTGCATGCAAGAAGCCTGAAAACTTCAAGTGAAAATTGAGAGTTACCATGAATCTGAAGCACATGGAGGAAAATTGAAGCCGAGTCATACATATTTGATGATGCGAAATTGATAAGAGAAAGTTAATTAATTAATTAATTAATAATAATTTATATATAAGTAAAAGGAAAAGCGCTATTAATTAGAATGTTATATATTTGAGAGTGAATACATAAAAGGGAGTGGAGAACTCTGGGTGTGTGTGTAATGGAAAAAGAAAAGCAGAAGAGTGAATCATCAAAATTAATGAGAGAGAATGTGATAGGAATAAGGTGATGTGTGTTTGTGGGAACATTAAATGTAAAAAGTTGCACGCTAAGGTGTTTCTTTTCAGCTCCCCAAAAATCTCTTCTCATTCTAACTTTTGAAGTGTGATCCATCAGGTGGGTGTAACTGCCAATTTGGCGATGCATAAATTAAAAGACTTGAGAATTCTCTCATACATATATATATATACACACACACACACATAAAATCAAATTCAAAACCTCTCAGCTTACTAATTATGGGTCCCATTCTCCTTTACCTAGGTGGGACCCTAACCCTACATTCCCCTGTCCCTTCTCTTTTGTTTCTCCCTTTTCCTCACATTCCCATTTCCCACTCACAAAGTTGAAGGGATATATTGGAGCTCACGCCTTATGTATATATATGTGCGTATATATATATATATATATATATGTATGTATGTATGTGTATGTGTTCAGTACTGGATTATCCTCCGTATACACTTTTGAACACCAACCCATGTATACTACATATAGTATAAAATTATAATGAGCATTTCCCTTTAATTTGACCATAAAAGGGAATGAATTACTTCTAGTTCTTCTGATTAATTATATGTACTAATTAATATCTTTTGAACTTTGAAGCTTTTGTGATCTCTCACCAACCATCATATCTTATGTGGGTAGCCACTTATGTGTGTCACTAAGATAAGACACATAAGTAAGCATAGGAAACTTAATTTGACTTCTTCTTATTAAGGAATCGATTGATTATGTAAGGGAAAAAAAGTTATTCTTTTTTAACGTTTACATTAGGCTTTTTTTTTCTTAAATGAGTGTAGAAGTTTTTGTGTTCTGTTAAATTACCCTGGCCTTTAATTGATAAGCATGCATCTCAAGTTACAGTATGATACTTTTCGTGTAAATTCATCAACCTCTCCCTCCTGCAATATTAATTAAATTCTCACGCATGTCATGTGTGCTGCATATATATATATATATGTATGTATATCCACTAAGAGAGATTAATTAACACACTTAGATCTCTGAATACTTAATTATAAAAATGAAATTTATTGATCCAATTTGAACTAGAGATAATTATTATGTAGATGTTATATATCAAATTTTAAAAAAAATTATATTTTTGATCCTTATAATTTTATTTAATTTTTAATTTAATTCTCATGATTCAAAAAAATTATAAGTAAGTCTTTATAATCTAAATAATTTTTAATTTAGTCTTTATCGTTATGTTTTTGTTAATATTTTGTTATATATGTGAGTTGATCTTACTTTATTATCTATATTTTATTTTTTTTTGTTAGTGTAAAGTATACATATTTAGAATATCAAAACAATATGTAATTAGTCACATCAATAAATTTAATAAAATATTTACAGAATTTTAATAATAAGGATTAAATTAAAAAAATTGTAAACTATAAAAGAATCCATTAACATTTTTAAATTATAGGGACTAAATTAAAAATTGAATAAAAATATAAAGATAAAAAAATAATTTTTTTTCTAAAACTTAAATAAAAATATGTTTTGTGGTCAAGTATTAAATAATCTCAATATCTAAAAGGGAATATTACGTTTAAGGACCAAGAAGAGAAAAAAATTATTTTTAAAGACCATTACCATTATATTCAATAATTTGTTGTTAAACTCAATAGTAATCATCCTAAAACAAGTAGTAACAGATCTTTAAGAATAAATATCTTCATTTTTTTGTCTTTTATTATAATTCTCCCTATTTAAAAGGTATATCGTAGGTTAATTTTTTTGATATATTGATATAGCACAAAATAATATTAGATTAATATAAAATTTTGTGAGTATGATTTACGTGGTTAAAACTTTTAATCTAACCGTGGAGTTTGTAAAAAACACATCCTACAAACAAATTACATATATATATATATATATAGAGAGAGAGAGAGTCTGATAGGTATGCTTCTTAGGTTTTTTTTTTTTCTTTAAATCAGATTTGTTCTTTTGACATGAGCAATTGCTAAAGCTTACCCTGGATCAGTTAATTAACAATACTAATTAGGCAAACTATGAATAGTTTAATTGATCATGATAAAGGTCTTAGACTGATCTACATCCCCCACCATCATCATACTTGACTTTTTGGCCTTGGTGCTCATGAAATATCACCGAAGCTCTCAGCTTCTGATCATCTTCTTGTTTTCTTTTTTGTTTAATAAATCAAACTATAAGAGTCCCAGCTGTAAATATATTTGCACTAATGCATAACCAGGTGCTAGAAAAAAATGGGAATAATGATTTCTTTCCACAAAAGCTTTATTTACGGAACTTCAAATTCCAAAAGTGAACATACTATACTTCATATTTGTCCTATTCGCTGTGGTAATTAAAACGTTATTGGTTACCTATTTAGACTTTTGTAATTAAAGTGGGCCTACTGTGTCTCAGTTAATGAAGTCTCAAATTTTTCACTTTCCTGCTTTATTGAAAATTTGTTAGGGAAGACGCAAACCAAATCATTGGATATGATGAAGTCCAAAGGAGATAGATCATAGCATTCATTTTCACAATGAGTAGTAAAACTGCACATTCTTCACAATTAATCCATAAAGGGATCCTTTTCTTCTAAGTAGAGAAATCCTATTGTCTTCCCTCACTTTTTCCAAACTTTGAAATATAATGTTCCAATGATTTGGGCACCCCCCCCCCCCTTCTTTTTTCTTTCAATCTAAACCACATGATCCTTTTGTTTTGTTAATAAAAAGGGTTTTGGACATTGATAACCCCCAAATGAGCCTCATTATTATCTACTTAATGCTGCTCTATTTTTTTTCCCCCTGATATTATGATGAGATCATATATATGAGTTAGCTCGTATGCCATTTAATTAATTTACCTTCCCTAGTTAAGTTAAAAGCAAAAAATTTCTTGTGACTTAACTCTAAAATATTGACATAATTAAGATTTGAATTTGTGATTTTGTCTAATCACACACACCAACATCAAGAAATTCTAAAGAGTTATATAGTGTACAATTGGCAAGTGCAATGAGTCAACAGAAACTTACTAAAGTGATCAGTGTTTTGATGAGTTTTCATTGACACTTTATATCACCAATTAATTGATTATATTCATTATAATTAATATATACTTAAAAATTTCTCACTCTTCTATACTAATTCTTCAGGGTTGAGGTTCTCTTTTTTGTTTTAGAAGAACAAGGTAAAGTGGGGAAAAAGGAGTGCTCAAAGAATCAACATTATGAGGTACCCCACCTGATCACACATTATTATGATATAACTCACTGTTTTAGCTTTTTTGATCTGATCATATGATGAAGCTTTCAATAATGAGAGAAGAGGTAAATGACAAGTGCCATAAAACTTCAAAATGGTCTTAATTAGATGTATTCAATTCTATATACACAAATGAGCTTTTCACAAAGCAAATTAAATGACCTAGAGAACATATCTATGACTTAATTTGACTGCAAATCAAAGAGAGAGAGATGCCAAATGTAATTACTTAACTAACCTCAAAAAGTTAACCTTCCCAGGAACTGTTTGACTCATGCATGCCCATATATATATATATATATTTCTCATCTGATACTACTCATTTTTTAATATATATTTTAAACGAAAAAGAGAGATTAAATAAATATAAAGGGAGTATATATGTAAGAGGGTGCTTATATACCGCTTTACTCAGTCATTTCCCTCGGAACTTTGAAGCTTTTACAATTTGAAAGCTCTTTTCAAATACATTCAACAGAAGCACTTCTTTGTTATAAACTTATAATACAGGCCATAGCAGAGTACTTTTGGCTCCTTTTAACGCATAGCAGCTTAAGGAAGTCACATAGGAATCTACTTTTATTGTATATCCTTTCTTTCTTTCTTTCTTTTCCGATCTACCTTACAAGGCTTAAACTCTTGAACAGGGATATTCTTAGATAACTTTGCTAGTTTATAAAAGTTAGATTAAACTAATGTGAACTAAAATGTATATCCGAAAAAGAATATACAGTTTTTGAATTCAACCTAGCTAATTTGTAAGTTTGCTACTTATATATTTATTTATAAATAATTAGATTTATTTATATTTTATAGATCAAGTGTATTAACAAAGAAAAAGAAAGAAAGAAGAATATTAATAAGACCATTGAGTTAAAAAAGAATATTAATTAGTTGAGTTCCTTATGTGTCTATTTATATCATAAATTAGCTAGGTTAAATTCAAAAACTGTATAAGCCTCATTCACACTAGTTATCTACAGGCTTATTTTAAGCTAGCTAGTATCATGCAAGCAAAAAATAGTTTACCTAAAAATTTTCATCTCTAGTCCTTAGTGTTGGAATCCTCGTGTTAGTGCTTCCAAGTTCAAGCTTCCATAGTACTATGCGTTATAACAATGTTATCTTGTATCATTTTCTTTTACAGTAGTCCTAGCAATAATTCTGTAAAGTAAAGGTTATATAATGATGAATTTTCCAATCATATACGCACCTTGCAAGAAGAAAGGTCAAATTAATGTGACTACGTGAGGCCCCATAGGCTTCCTTATTATAACAGTTGGTCAAAGTTATGTCTAATTCTGCCTTCCCACTAACTATTCTGCATGGAAAAACGTCACAACGAGTTTTCATGAAAAACACTCATAATTATACAGTGGATTAATCTTAATATATAACTTTATGATATTCCCTTTTTTGTTTTTTACTTTATGCATGCATTTAAACATCAAATCTTATCAAAGTAAAGAATATCAAAGATGGAAATTAACTACACAAGTATAACTTTAATGCTATTATGATCTCAAGAGAGAATGTGCCTTTTATGTATTTCGATAAGAATCTATTATAGGGAGGATAATAAACTAAAGTTTCTATATCTCAAGAACCGAAAAAGGAAGAATTAAATAAAGCAGGCAATTAAAAATAAAGGAAAATATAATCTTGAAGGGTAAAACATGATCAGATGAAAGTAGTCAAAAAAGTTGCTTACTGAAAGTTAATAATCGAACTCAAGCAGAACATGTTTTCTGGCTGCCAAAAACCAACAAAATCGAGCAATGAGTAATTTGAATAAACCAAAGTGGTCCATAAATGTGATATCAGTGTATATCAGTTTTGCGTCCTTTATATGGTAACACAAAAGGTTAAGTGTTAAGTGGGTGGTTGGAAATGAGATAAGATTAAGACAAAAGGTGATTGCAGTTTGCAGGAGAGAGAGAGAGCTGAAAAAGAGCCAATAATTCTATGGAGGATAGCAGACAGAGGGTTGCTTTTTGGGTACTTGGGGAATAAAATGCTGTCTCTCTACGAGGATTGGCGTGAAGAGAGAGATAAGCCTTATCTCTCTCTTCACAACAACCTAATAATAATATTAACTAAAATTTTATTCTAATACTGTACATATGATCTCAATTGATTTTTCAATTATTAATTATATCCTTTTGGTATTTATGAATTTGATTTTGTTTTAAATCCATTGAATATATGATCCTTAAATGACTGTATGTATATAATATCATCTGAGTATTTAAAAGAATAAAATTAAAGCAAAATATATAAAAGACTCGAGTACTAAATTGACACAATTTTTGACACGAACTTTTACTCAAAATATTGTACGTATAGTATTATTTTAATTAATACCTCTGAAAAGGATGAAGCAAGGATAAAATTAAATTTTTGAACACTTAAATAATACAAAAATCTTTAAATAAGCCAATTCATTCTCAACACCCAAAATGAGGTTTTACCGTTTTAGTCTGATAATAATGTAGTTGTGCATATTCATATAAATGAAAAGCAAGGAAAAATTTTAAAAAAGGAAAAAAAAAAGAAAGAAAATGTACCATTTTTTTTTTTGGGATTACACTGGCTGGCTTCTTTTTCCACCTTTTCCCTTTAGTACTTCTTTTGAATTTCTGCTGGCGTTGTCTGTCTATTCAAAGTCTGATGTGGAAAAAGGAGGGAAGCTCTGAGAGAGTTTAGACTGAAATTTTAAAATTGTGGGGTCTCATTTTGCATATGAATATTTTCTTAAATAATGCACATCAAATATCTGCATAAGAATAACACAGCAGAAAGATCTTAACTATATGTTCCCTAATCAATATATAGAATCATATATATATATATATATATTCATAATCATGCATGGATACTGATAATGTTTGCTATGGAAGCAGATGACTGCAATCTTTGGTTTTTTGTCCTTCCATATATAGTGCCTGATGAAGCTAAAATTTTATAATGTGCATCGGCCAATCTGTATATATAACGCTACATGTCAAGAAGAAGAGTAAAATGATTACTAAAAAGAATCGATTTCTAATTGGAAAGAAGAAATGTTTACGTATCAGATAGAGATGAGAGATTTTTACGTACACCTCATTGTTCATATATAGGAACATATTTAGACAGAAACGGGCCGCAGCACACTGTAAACTAGACAGAGAGTGATGAAGTGGGGGGAAAAAAACTAATAAAAAGCTGCCTCTTTAAACTAAAACAAAAACAGAATTAAAAGAAAAAGAAAAAGTTAAAAACAATAAGCAGTGACAAGAAGTATGAGGGAGCCAGTAGTCATGAGGCCTTATATAGTCTGCTATTTCTAAAGCTCAATTACCCTTGCTCCTACAAGCTTCCTCTCAAAACCCTCTTTCCACATCGCTCTCCATATTCAAAACTCCCTCTCAACTCTCAGTTTCGGCTTCCTCTGATCACAAGAGAGGAACAAAAAACACCCAACTTTATTTCAGATCATCAATAACAGCATATACAAAGAGATCAGGGGGTGGGGGCTTTAGAGAGAAACATAAGGGCATAAGAAGACCAAGAAGAAGAAGAATTGTGAGAAAAAGGTTTCTTTCACAAAAGGGGGGTGAAGGGGGGTGGTGTGTATCCAAGTTATGCGCTCAGGAGGTTGTGCATTACAGCAGACCCTCACATCGGAGGCTGCTTCTGTGTTGAAGCATTCTCTGGGCTTGGCTCGCAGGAGGGGCCATGCCCAGGTCACACCTCTCCACGTGGCAGCCACCTTGCTCAGCCTTAGAGCCAGCTCCTTCAGAAGGGCTTGTCTCAAATCTCACCCTCATCACCAAACTTCTGCGCATTCGCATCATCCTCTCCACTGCAGAGCCCTTGAGCTCTGCTTCAATGTGGCTCTCAATAGGCTCCCAACCACACCAACCCCAAATCTGCTTCACACCCAGCAGCCTTCTCTTTCAAATGCTCTTATTGCTGCTCTCAAAAGAGCTCAGGCTCACCAGAGAAGGGGTTGTATAGAACAACAGAATCAGCAGCCACTTTTGACCATAAAGGTAGAGCTTGAACAACTTGTAATATCTATTCTTGATGACCCTAGTGTTAGCAGGGTTATGAGAGAGGCTGGGTTCTCTAGTACTGCTGTGAAGAGCAGTATAGAGGACTCTTCAGTTTCACCCCCTTGTTCTGTTTTCCAGTGTTACAGTGCTTCTGGCGGTGTCTTTTCTTCTCCTTGCTCTCCTTCTCCAAGTGAAAACCAGAGGGAAACCATCAATTCCAACAGTTTCAGGCACACCAATTTCTACGCTTCTTCTGAGTACTACAACACAGTTCTTTTCTCTCCTCAAAAGAGAACCCCAGTGTACCCCATCAATGAATCAGCTTCATCTAAGGAAGATATCAAGTTGGTTCTGGATGTGCTCTTGAGGAAGAAAAAGAAGAATACTGTGATAGTTGGGGACTCTGTGTCTATCACTGAAGGCCTTGTGGGAGAGCTGATGGAAAGATTAGACAAAGGAGAGGTTCCTGATGAGTTGAAGTCAACCCGTTTCATCAAGTTTCATTTAGCATCAGTTTCCTTGAGGTTTATGAAAAGAGATGAAGTTGAAATGAACCTACTGGAGCTGAAAAGAAAGGTGGATTCTATTGCATCGGGAGGAGGAGGGGGTGCCATTATTTACTTTGGAGACCTGAAATGGACAGTGGAGGCAACCTTCTTCAGTGAAAAAGAGGAGGGAGGAGAAGTATCTGGTTATAACCCAGTGGATCATCTAGTTGCAGAAATAGGAAAGTTGTTCTCTGACAATGGAAGTTCCTCAAACGCTAAGGTATGGCTGATGGCCACTGCAAGTTACCAAACATACATGAGGTGTCAAATGAGGCAGCCCCCTCTTGAGACCCTGTGGTCTTTTCAGGCAGTTCTTGTTCCTTCAGGTGGACTTGGCTTGAGCCTCCATGCTTCCAGGTAATTAATCATCTCTTGCTTTGTAAATTACTTGTCTTAATCCTAAAAATTCTTACTCGTTAAAGAAAATCAAGAAAAGAAGAAAGAAGGAAAATTAAGTGAATATAACCATTTTGTTGCTTAGTGTATACTGTCAGAAGTATAGTTGGTTGGTATTAGGAAGTTGTTTTGTCGGTATATAACCTCTTAGGACATTAGATAGGAGAAACTATGCTTGCCAAAAGGAAATTAAATAAAGAAGAAAGTTAGGAGTTAAATATTATTTGGCAGATACTCAATTTGGACGTTCAAAAAAGAATCTATTTTGTTTATTTAATTTTAATTTTTATTAAGGCTTTATTAGGGGTTCTGCACTCAATTTTGCAGTGTTCTTGATTCAAAGATGACCATCTCCCCGAACCCATCTCATATGCTGGAAAACAAACTCTTCAGTAATAAGGAGGAACAGGACAGGCTCAGTTGCTGTGAAGAATGTGCCTCTAACTATGAAAAGGAAGCTCAATTGTTTAAACCAGGCCAGCCCAAACTCTTGCCTTCCTGGCTTCAGTCTCATGGCATTGAAGCCCATCAGAAGGTAGCAAACTTCATTTTAACGCAGAGTTAGCATTTATCTTGTTTATATGCATTTTTTGCCCTAAGTTGAGAAGTAGTAGCTCATAAATAATCTAATGTTTCCAGGAGGAATTGACCCAATTGAGAAGAAAATGGAATAGACTATGCCACTCTCTCCACCAAAGCAAGCAATCTCAGAACCATTGGAACAACAGTTTATCCAGCAATCACAGTTCAAGCGGGAAGATTTATCCCTATAATTCTTCATATCCCTTGTGGCCAAAGCAAGGTGGTATTTTCCCAGATTCGAGTTCTATATCATTTGCAGACCCTGCCATTAAACCCACTCATAGCTCCAATCTTGTACCTCGATTCCGACGCCAACAATCATGCACTATCGAGTTCAATTTCAGCAATGGAACTCAGAAACAGCAGCAAGCAACAGCAGAAGAACCAAGCTTGGATTCTCTTAAGGGCATGGAAGGTAAAGAAGTAAAAATTACTCTTGCTCTTGGGAATTCCCCATTCGGTGGTTCAGAGCAAAGGGAGGAAAATATAACTGATACAACACAGCGAAGGGCTCATGTTTGTAAACTATTGCAGGAGAATGTGCCATGGCAGTCTGAAACAATCCCTTCAATAGCAAAGGCTTTGGTTGTTGATTCTAAATCACAAAAGCAAAACGCAACTTGGTTGATTTTGCAGGGCAATGACTCTATAGGGAAAAGAAGGTTGGCTCATGCAATTGCAGAATCGTTCTTTGGCTCAGATGATCTGCTTCTTCAACTGGACATGAAGAAAAAGGAGACTTTAGCATCTCCGTTCTCTGAAATGCTGACGAGAGCTTTGAAAGCCCATGAAGAACTCGTCGTTTTAATCGAAAACGTTAATTTCGCTGACACGGATTTCAAGAAATTCCTCGCAGATAGTTATGAAACAGGAAAATTTGGCCAAGCAATATTCATAGTGACGAACGGTGGCTCAACGATCAACGAAGAACAGGATCAGGACTCAGTGATGCAATTAACATTGCAGGTCAGTGAAACCAAACAAAACCTGGAGACACATTGCGTGGGCCACAAGAGAAAAGCAGAATTTGATATGTTCGCCAAAATCAAAAACCCAAGAATCGAAGAGAAGGAAGAGGAATCGAACGGAAAGAAGGACTTCTCGAGATACTCAAGCTTCAACACCCTTGATCTGAACATAAAAGCCAATGAAGAAGATGATGAGGGTGAAGGTGAAAGTAGCGGGAGCCCCATTTCAAGCGATTTGACCCGAGAAACCATGCTCGATTCCTTGAACCCAAATGGCTTTCTCGACTCGATCGAGAAGCGATTCGTGTTCAATCGAAGCACAACTCGAGACAGAGAAATGGCAGAGTTATTCTCATCGAAAATCAAAGGGTGTTTTGAAGAAATTCATGGGAAGCAAAATATGAGGAATTTCAGCATAGAAGAGAAGGTAATAGAGGAAGTGATTGGTGGGTGTGGCACTTTTACTAACAGTGTGTTTGAGAAATGGCTGAAAGACATTTTTCAAAGAAGCTTAGAAACAGGAAAGGAGAAAGAAGGTATAGGTTTTAGACTTTGTTGGGGTGCAAATGGTAAAGGTCAAGGTAAAGGTAATGGAGGGGGAATTAGGGTTTTGGATAGCGGAGAGGGTGGATTCATGAGCTCATGTCTGCCAAAGAGTATCAAAGTTAACTACTTCATGGATTGATAATGATGATGACTGACTTTGGGGTTAAAGGGTTTCTGTAAAATTATCCACACTATGTAAAATGGAAGTAATAGGGCGTGTAACTTGCTAATTTTCATAATAGCATGGCTTTGTTTTTTTTTTTTTTTCATCTTTTATTTTTATCAAAAATAAAAATAAAATAAAATTATATATGAAATAATTTAAAAAAAAAATCTTTAAAAATCAGATGAAAGCAGAAAATGTGTAAAAGACATTTTCAGAATTTTCACATAATGACTGATAATATTATTCCAATTTTATAAGAGAGAATAATAATTATTAAAGAAAATTAAAATAATCTTACTAGTAATAATGATCAAACTAAAAAATTTAACATTTATGCCCATTTGAGTAAATTTTATTTGAAAATAAATATGAACAATTTTTTAACTTTACATTTTAAAAAAATTTTAAAATAATAAAATTTAGTAAACAAAAATAGATAATGAAAATTAAAATAATATGTTTACAAACCAAACCAAACCTTAATTTTCTATAAATCTCAATGTCCTAAATTCTTTTTTTTTTAATTTCTCTTCTTTTATTTAGTAGGATCCAGCTGAATCTAATTTTTTTAAGGAGACTAATAAAGAGTGGTTTGATACTAAATATATCCAAACCAAGTATAAAATGAAAGGCAATTCTAAATCAAATGCATGTAAAATATATGTTGCTTTGTAAAAATATTTTTATTAAATGATTAATGTAATTATTAATGAGGTAAAGTACTCATATATTATATACACTATGAGAGTTAAAACACAGTGTTTAGCTAATTAGCTTTTATTTATTTTCTACTATTTATATTATTCTTTATTCTTTCTGTGTGCTATCATATTTAGTAAGTGTCTTATTTTTCATTTTGTATAATGTACACATGTAGAGTCTAGATCATTCCTGATGTAATATTCTTTTTGTATTTAACCTAAATAAGGCTACGAGCTGCAGGGCACCTCCATTCAATAATACCCTAAATTTTAAATCTTATTTGTCTTCTTCTATTTTCTTCTCTACAAAACTTAGCATCAAAGTTGTAAGCTTTGACATAGTGTCCTCTTGCAACTTATTAGCAAATTCATCGCAAGAGAATGAGAACTAACCTTCGGTAGTATAGATGATGGTGGCTACTAATTTGTTCAAGAACAATGTTCTCTTGGCATCGCTAAGTCAACAATGTTTTGTCAAGTTGGATGGAACTAACTACTTGCTTTGGCAAGCTCTTGTTCTGCCGATCATTAGAGAAAACAACCTGAAAGAGTTTGTTAATGGGTCCGGCCCAATCCACCCAAATTTGCTGTAGATGTTGCTGACGTCAAGCTCTCACCAAAATATGTGAAGTGGTGCCCAATTGACCAGTTGCTACTGGGCTGGCTGCATAATACAATGACCAAAGAAGTGGTCTTGTCCCTCATTAATTGTACTACTTCTAGAGAGTTGTGGGTCACTACTAAACAACTTTCAAGTGTCTCCAACAAAGCTCACATAACTCTACTCAAAGGCGAGCTCTATTGTTTAAGGAAAGGTGACACGAAGATGGAGGAGTATTTGGACAAAGAAAAAAATCTTGCTAATCAACTTGCTCTAACTAGAGCCATTGTATCGTAATCTGACCTATTTATTCAAGTATTAGCTGGACTTAACCTTGAATATAAAGCTATTGTTGTTAAACTTTTTGGTAGAGATGATTTAAGCTAGGCTGAACATCAAGCTGACCTCATTGCCTTTGAAACTAGACTTAAGCAACTGAGTGCTGTGGTTAACTTAAGTCTTAGCTCTCCTGATGCACATTTTGCCAGAGCTAACTCTTATGAAACTAGTCATGGTCCTTATGGACAAAGTAGAGGAGCTTATTCTAGAGGAGGATAAAGTGGTTTTCGAGGTCATGGAAGGTTCTCTGAGATTGCTAAACTCACATGCCAGATTTGTAACAAATTTGGACATGCAACACTAGCATATTTTTATTATAAATTTGATAAAAATCCTCTTAAAAAAAATAACACTAATTATTCTGTTAATTTTGCATAGTCTTCAGCTATTACTCTTAATACTTCTCAGAATGAGATTGTTTCACTTAAGAAGGACCTTACATGGTACCTTAATAGCAGCACCAATAGTCATGTTGCTAGTGACTTGGATCACTTTGATGAAGTTGGGTACAACTATGGAAAGACTTAGATTATTGTGGGTATGGACATCAAGTTGAGGCTCTTAAATTGAAATATGTTTCTATTTGTTTTAATGATGGTTCTGGTTCTGAATTGAAAATTAAGGATGTTTTATTAGCTCCTAAAATGACTAAAAATTCGTTAAGCATATCTAAGCTTACATCTAACGATGATGTTGTATTGGAATTTGACTCTAAGTATTGTTATGTGAAGGAAAGGAATCAGGTAAGATTTTGTTGCTAAGGAGAAATGATGAAGGTCTTACAAGGCTTTGAAGCAAAAATTCCAACAAGTTTCTATGTTTTTTTGTTGAGAATAATACAAATGGTTCAGGTTATTTAGCTATTTCTTTTAAAACCTTATGGTATAAGCATTTGGGACATCCATCCCAACATGTTTTAAATTCAATTTTAAAGTTATGTAATGAAAAGTCTGATGTGAATGAGGAAATTAGTTTTTGTGATTCATGTCAATATAGACAATCACATTCCTTACCTTTTAAACTTTCAATGACTAATGCTACACAGTCGCTAGAATTAATTCATAGTAACTTAATGGGGTATTCACCTATCATTGAATGGGTATAACTATTACAAACTATTTTTTGATGACTATACTAAATATACTTGGATTTTTCCTTTAAGAGGAAAATGTGAAACTCTTAATGCATTCAAAGTATTTAAGAACATGGTGGGAAATTAGTTTGAAAGCAAAATAAAACTCTCCAAAGTGATTGGGGTGGAAAGTATAGATCTTTTACTCAAATCTGTCAAGAATCTGGCATAGTTTTTAAACACTTTTACCTACATACTTCTCAACAAAATGATAAAGCGAAAAGGAAGTATAGACACATTGTACAAGTTGGTTTAACCTTACTTACTTAGGAAAAAATGTCTTTGAAATACTGGTGGGAGGCATTTGATATAGCAACAAGGCTCATCAGTAAATTACCTACAATTGTGTTAGATGGAATGTTTTCGTGTTTCAAGTTATATCAAAAGGATCTTAATTATAATGGTTTAAAAACCTTTGGTTGTGCTTGTTCCTCCTGTCTTAGACCTTATAACCAGCATAGACTTGATTTTCATACTACTAAATATGTTTTTTTTTGGGTTATATAAGCTCATATAAAAGTTACAAGTGCTTAAGTCTTATAGGAAGGATTTATATCTCAAGGCACATGGTCTTCAATGACATTAACTTTCCATTCTCTTATGGTTTTATTAATAATAAAATGGAATCAACGCAATAGGCGCAACCAGTAGCTTTCTTTCAGTTGAAACCAACCATTATTGATCGATCTGACAACAATTTAACTAAAATATATGAAGAAGACAGCAAAAATTTACAACATAGCAATGTTGATATCTTATCCTCTCACTCAAGTGATTCAACTGAAGAAATTATTGCTGAAAACGTCCCTGTTTCATCTCTTTCCTAATCTAATGGTTTACCTAGTGATCATGTGATAAGCACAGATTTGAAATTAGATTCTGTTCAACATTCTATGAATGATGTTTCTAGTGAATCAGTTCAATCACAGACACATACGCACGTCTCTACACACCTTATGGTGACACCTACCAGAAGTGGAGCAATTAGACCAAAAAAATTATTTTGTTTGAGTTTCTATTATAACAGTGGCTGTTGAAATTGAGCCTACTTTGGTTGCTAAAAATTTTAGTTCTCCTTGCTAGTGTAAAGTCATGGAAGATGAATATAAAGCCTTGCTCAAGAATAAAACCTAGGCTCTTGTTCCTATTACTGAAGACATAAAACCCATAGGTTATAAATGGGTTTTCAAACTGAAGTTCAACTTAAATGACTCAATACATAGATAAAGCAAGGTTAGTTGCCAAGGGTTTCCAACAAGATCTAGGAGTAGACTTTGGTGAGACCTTTAGTCTTGTTGTGAAAGTAGCTAATATTCGCGTGATATTACCAATTATTATCTCTTCTGGTTGGAGTATATAGCAATTAGACTTTAATAACACTATCTTAAATGGCGTTTTAGAAGAGAAAGTTTATATGTTACAACTTGAAGGTTTTGTGGATCATAAGTAGCCTAACTTCGTCTATAAATTGAGAAAATCCTTTTAAAGACTAAAACAAGCATCTCATTCTTAGTTTGATAGACTTAGAAATATCTTAATCTCATGGGGCCTTTAAAACTATAAGTGTGACAACTCACTATTTCTATTCAAGTTCAGTAATCAAGTTATCTTTATTTTGGTTCACCGTGACAACTTAACTAAATTTATTAACATATTGAATTCATCGTTCTTACTCAAAGATCTTGGAGAACTCCATTATTTTCTTGGGATAGAAACTTACAGAGATAAAATTGGGCTATATCTTTGTCAGTAATATTATGATAATAACTTGCTTGAGATATTTAGAATGTCAAGGGCATCTTCATCTCTTACTCCCATGGCAGTAGGTAAACCTTTATCAAAAGGTAATGGAAAACCTCCAGAGGTTCCTACATTGTATACATAAACAGTAAGGTACTTACAATATCTTGTACATACTAGGTCGGATATTAATTATGCAGTAAATAAGTTAAGCTAATTTCTGAGCTCCCTAACAGATGTGCATTGGTAAAGAGTCAAATGAATTTTAAGGTACCTCAAAGGTACAACTAGCCTGGGTATTAAACTTAAACCATGCAAGGTCTTACAACTTTATGGTTTCTTGAATGCTGATTAGGTAGCCTACCTAAATGACAGAAGATTTATTTAAGGTTATTGTGTGTTTCTCAGAGATTCTTTGATAAGTTGGTCATCAAAGAAGCAAAAAGTGGTTGCCTATTCAAGCATTGAATCTGAATATAGGTCTTTAATAGGCCTGGTAGCAAAATTTGCTTGGTTTCAATCTCTATTCCAAGAAATTAGTTTGAAGTAGCTTCAAACACTAGCAATCTAATGTGATAATTTAAGTGCAAGAGCTCTAGTTGTTAATCTAGTCTAACATGCAAGAACAAAGAACATTGAACTAAATGTTCATTTTATAAAAGATCGTGTTTTACAGAGGCAACTATGTGTACAATATATTCCAACATTTGAGCAGATAACAGATGTTTTTATTAAAGGACTCACTTATTCAAAGTTTTGGAGCTTTAGAGACAAACTTGGACTCTGCCATACACCCTTCAATTTGATGAAGGAAGTTACAAAAGCAACATTTAACTAATTAGACTTTATTTATTTTCTACTATATATATTATTCTTTATTCTTTCTGTGTGCTGTCACATTTAGCATGTGTCTTATTTCTCATTTTGTACAGTATACATGCGTAGAGTCTAAATAATTCCTGATGTAATATTCTTTCCATATTTAACCTAGATGAGGTTAAGAGCTACAGGGAGCCTCTATTCAATATACCCTAAATTCTAGATCTTATTTGTCTTCTTCTATTTTCTTCTCTACTGAACTATGAGTATCATAATTTTTTCTTTCAAATACAATAGTAAAATGTTTTTATTTTTGTATAATATTGCAAGTTATCATACCATCTTTACACTTCAAGCTTACATCATTAAAGTGGGAACTAAATCCTTTACAATCACCCAAATGATTGCAACCAATGTAGTCAAGTAAAATCTAACCATTCAATTGATCCAATGCATGACAACTTACCACATTGCCCTTTTTTTTTCTTTGAAGAGAACACAAAAATGCATCATCTTCTCTATGTTTCTTTATATTTCTTCTTCTTCATCATCCCATCTATAGTTCTTTGTATTTCTCTACAGGGCTAAAAAGGTTTCTATAATTCTTTGTAATTCTTCTTCATCATCCCATCTACATGTATTGTGGTAGCTTCATCTTCTTTGATCCCCAACCTTGGTACTTTCTATCAAAGTATCAAGTTTGATTGTTTGTGTTATCTTATAAAAGTTGTTTTGGGAGTTGTGGTTTTATCACTGTATTGGTTATTTGAAGATATTCTCTCTCCCTATAACAATGGTGTATGCATTTAATTTCATTTTCTCAATTTTTATGATCTCTTTCTTACAGTCTTCTTAGAACATGTTGTTATATTGTAATTTTTCTTTTTAGGTTCGCCATGTAAATTAGGAGTGAACATGGGTCAGGTCAAGTTTTGGTTGAATTTGATATCTGCTTAATTTTAAATGAACTTTAAAATTAAAACCCGTTGTCTAAGCTCTGTCGTAGCCCAGTCCATTTTAAGAACTAGGCAGCCTAGTTTTATATCGAGGCACCTGATTTTTCTTTTATCTTTTTTGAAATTTATGATGAAAATTATAAAATGATTCTGAAAAGAAGATTTTTATTAAATCCTTATAAAATTACATTTTATCTCTAAAAAATTAAAATTATTATATAAATATTTTTAAATATTTTTATTTAAGTTTTGGGTCGAGTTAGGCCAATATGGCCTTTAAGGCTGGCTCATTTGCTTAACCCTATTTTTCTTTTTTGATTTTTGTCCAACCCAACTTGGCCCGATTTGGTTGGGCAAGATCGGGCATACTAGGCTTCTGGGCTTAGTGTTCACCCTTAGTGTGAATTGTACTAACCATCAACTGATTGATATTTCATATGATGGATTTATGAGCTTTTTTATCTATTAAAGATATCTTTCACTGACTTAATTCAATTTGCTTCTATATTTTTAATATACGCTTGCTATTAAATGATGTAGGTGAGTTTGCTTACTGAAAATGGGAACACCAATAATGACTTAAGGCTTCTTACTAATGATAATCTCCTCCCCCAAGTTTGTATGGCTCTATTAAGATGTTCTCATTATTGGAAAATGAAGAATTATGACATGATTATCAAACAATGAATAGTGAAATTTTAATTCTATACTTATGGTGCTTCACATTATTATTCCACTGATATAGTTTAGCTATTAAATTCCTTTGATTCTAAGCTTGCACTTTCAGGGATTCTTATGAGAAATTTAACTAAAGTGTTGTGTGGAATGTGTTGCTATTGATATAGTTTAGGATGTTCCTTTATGCTAAATGTGTCATGTGGAATTCCTAAGTATTTGCTAGGATGTAGAAACTTTATTCATCATAGGAGATATGTGAAATTCCTATATATAAACTGCATTTTTTATTCATTACAAGAATTATGTGGAAAAGGAAGCATTGAATTATTTTTTCCAAATAAGGTTATGGCAATTATATCTAGGCTAGAAGCTAAAATACTTTCTATTGTGAGTTTAATTTTTAATGTCATCATTTGCTACGACTCACTAATTTTTAATTTAATCTACTTAAATGTAATTATTGATATTAATACATGTGCATATGGATTTGATTGTCTTGACTTAAAGTTTATCTTGATTTTTTGAAAATACTTGTATTGAATTGTTTTTTATCTATTGAAAAAACTTGTGTTGGCTAGTCAATGGTTTTTACTTAACTTTGTTTTTATTGATCACAAAAGGTGAGTTGATCTGGTATAGGAAACCACTAAACATTATTTGAAAGTTTGAATAACATTAGTGAGCTGCCCACTATGAAGTTGAAGTGACATGGAAAACATTATTCTTAAGCATTAGATATTTGCCCATTATGAAACTAAAGTGGACAATGGAGGAAAAAAAAATAGCATTTCAATCTATGTAGTTGGAATTTTTTTGTACTTGAACATCTTTTGTACTTCAATAATTTTGGAGTAGAAATTTATATGCCAGGAAATTCCAATGTAATATTTGTATTTAAACATCTTTTGTGCTTGAATATTTCAATCTAATATAACATGATTTTGGCAAAGTTTTGATAGTAACATATACGTAAATATCTTATACTTGAACACCTTATAGCTTATACATTAAGAGAAGTTAACTTTAATCAAAGTGTTATATACAATAATCAAGTAGTCAAATGTGATATACAAAAGTTGACTTTAATCAAAGTGTGGCATACAATAATCAAGTAATCAAGTCTGATATACAAAAGTTGACTTTAACTAAAGTGTGATATACAAGAATTAAGTAGTCAAGTGTGATATACAAAAGTTGAATTTAACCAAGGTGTGACACATCACCATCAAACTCTAATGCTTTAAAGTGACTACCAAAAGGTCAAGTGGGACTTATATCATAAAAAATAAAAATCACAACATGAACACTAAATACAAAGCATTAACATATTTCGATAATTGGATTAAATGGTCTTACTATCAATAAGCTAATAAAACTTTGGTGACTCAATAGTGGTGAAGGGTACTCGTAAGTGTTGGAGATGTTGAACAAGATATTCTGAGTTGAATTTAACTTAAAGATTCATTAGCCTATAAGGACGATATAAAAATTATGAATTATTTAATTAAAGCAAAGTAGATTTAAAAATTATATACAAAGATGTTAACTACCACATATTGTTGAGTTTGTGAATCTTTGACACCTCAAACTTTTTTTTTCTTTTGAGGTTGAATTTTAACCCAACTTGTAAGTCATCTCTTCCTCTTAAGAGCAACTTTCTTCTTGAATCCTTTTGCTTGTGCCACGGTCTTACTTACCGATGCTTACTCAAATGAATCTCCATTATTATTGTCCATACTCATTTACCTTAAATGAATCTCCATTAGATGCTTTCTCAAATCCTATATAACTCTTTCTACAGGCAAGCATGTTTCTTCACAATTAGAAACCTTGATGGCTAATCATATTAGTTGTGGGCAAAGTCATCTGTCCTTTCACGTGTTAGTTAGCCTAGCATCTCCCTTAATTTCCTTTCCCTTCACATCATATATACCATTGCTAAAGGCCTTTCTTGTCCATCTTTTTAGGATATATTGATAAGGAACTAGTTTAATGTCATTTATTTTATACACCTTCAAAGTATGGCTACAAGATAGGAATATGCATAGGCCAAAAATTCTCTTAACTAGAGTCTCAGCCCAATTTTGAACTCAAAACAAAATTTTTATCTCAAGGCCCTATCTGGCCTGTACTTAGCTTGGTTATTATTAGGTTAGGGACATGCCAACTAAGTCAAATTAGCCTAAATATCTTTTTTTTTTTAAGAAAATGTTAAAAATTTGAAAATTCATATCTTTATATTTGCTCAATTATTTTAGACATATAACCACTCTTTTTGGAAATTTGTTTTTTAATTTATGCAATGGACATAAAAAACATGGGTTCAAAGGAGAAAGTGGAAAGAAAGCACAAATATAATAGCTAAAACTTTAAAAAATACACATTTTTTCCTTTCTCTTATTTAAATGTGATGATCATACTTAGAAGAGCTTTAACATTCGTCTTAACCCCTCTAATTATTTATAATTTATAAAATATGTTTACATTTTTTTTTCTAAAATTATAAAAAAAAAACCTTTAAAAAAATTCTTTTCAATTTAGTCCTTATCTTTCTGTATAAATGAATAAATATATATATACCTCTCAGGTTGGGCCGGGCTTGACAGGGCTAAAAGATTGGCCCAAAACCCATCCCGACCTGATCTTTTTGTCCCGACCTAACATTATTCATTTTTTTTTAATTTCTCAACCTGTCCCAATCTGGTATTTGTTGAGCAAGGTCAAGCCAACTAGGCCAATTAGGCCTTGCACACCTTTATTGCAAAGTATACCAAAAGTCTCAAATTTCCTATAATTACAACAAATGAACTTATTAAAATCGAATGAAACTCTCTATTTATCTTCTTGATTAATCATTGTTACAACATATTCAAATTATGGTTGAGCTTCGATTCTTTACTTTATGGATGTATCTAAGAACAAGTCAAACTCCTGTTAGAACAATTTAAAAAGTGTGGAGATGTAAGTTTATGCAAGTTGTAGAAGTATCGACAAATATTCAAATTTTAACTTTGGTACTTTTTGTCATGATTTAAACTCACATTTCAACTCATTGTACTATTATTTCTTCATGACCCTTTTCAAAGTGCATAAAGAATTGTTTGATATCAATATTCAATTTTCATGCATACGTTGAAATATAAAATCAAGCTTTCATTAAGTTATATGCTTTTCATGTTGAATGTAAAAGCTTGCTTCATGTAACATGCAGTTCATTTTTCCTAGAGAGTGTACACTAATTTAATCCATGTGTTCTCATGAATATTATATTATGATAGCATCTTGCTCTAAGCCATCTCAAACTTTGTTTCTTCCTCATATCTATACATGTGCTTCTTGAAATCAGTCAAGAAATGAGATTCACCATTCATAAACTTGCCTAAGTGCTTAATCCCATTTAGTATTAAATACCAGGTACATAGTCCATGTTGAGTCTTAAGTGTAACATCTTACTCGATAAATAATTTAAAGTTAAAAAGGTTTAATTTAATAAAATAAAACTAATATCCTTGCAAAAGCATAATTATTAGAACATTAAACATTTGAACTGATTTAAAACTTTTAAACTTGTAAAGTCATTATGTGCAAGAGATAGTAAACAACAATCCATAATCTATAAATACCCTATCGATAAACTAATATAAGTACTCTAACTCACCCAAAGACACTCAAAGGAAGCTTAAAACCTCAATTTAACTTAACTAAATCTTAACATAACGACTAGAGGGAGAAAACCTAAGACGAAGACACACAAAACAAGTACTTCCCTGCACAAGACACAACACACAATTGTGTCTAACTTTAGAGAAGTCGTGTGATGCAACATGAGTAGGTTGTGTGCCTTGCTGCAAACCCATATGAAGAAAATCCTCCACACAGATGTGCATAGCAACATAGGTAGGCCATGTGGGTTGCAGAAAATTCACCAACAATCTAAAAATTTTGCCCAACTTGGGTTGATTAGTTGAAGATCTCAACTTACTCTAAAATTTCTCAAACATAGCATATAAGGAATTTATATAAGGTTTAAAGGCATTCTAAGGCTCATACCTAAACTCAACCATAAGGCCCTTAAAGTGCACACATTTCCAAAGTTACCTAGTTTTGCACCAAATGCCAAAATGAGACTGACTAAATCATTTCAAGCCTTATCAACACTAACCAAACCTCTTAAGACAAAATTTAATTTATCAAAATTTCTTGAATTCAACATAACCAAGAGCTAGATCCTCCTAGGTCAAAATTTGACTTAGTGACTTCCTAAGTCTTCTAGAGGCTACCCTATAAACTAATGCCATAATCCATCCTTAAAACATTAATAAAAAAAATCACCATTCATCTAGGGATGTCCACATGAAATCACAAGCTACAATTTCCATTATAACCATATATAAAGATTGCAAGGAAAGTAAGATTACATAACTAAACATAAAATGTAGAATTTAATTCATATATGAACTATATTTACATCAAAAGAATCCATATATAAAAGAGTAAAAGGGTATTTAAGCTGAACAACCAGCCCATAAGTGCAAAACATACGAAATCCTATACTTGGCAATACATGGTGCATCATAGTGTGCTATACAAAATAACATATATATAAGATTCAATAGTTACCATTATGCATAACCAATAGACAAGATATCCTACTATACAATATCTAAAACATTAGATCAGCTTCCCATTGACTACTCGTTGTCCTTAAAAGATTCTTCACTTGAAAAATGTAGCCTACAAATGTAGTGAGATATAAAATCTTAGTAGTCGATATAAACTTCCATTTACATATAAATTGACTAATCAATTTGGATCCTTTGCATATGAAAGTTCTAGAGCACATTATGCAATACAATCTACATGAGCAAGCTTGACCACAACTTAATTACTACCTCATACTAGTAATTAAGTAATAATCATTGGCCAATAACTCGAGAGGGGTATATTCACGACAACTACTCCTTATAACTAAGTACTATTCAAGACTCCACAAGAAGTTAGGACATGATTCATGGCCCACAACTTATTGAACCTTATTTAAGGCTCTAAAAGTAGTCAAAACAGGATTAATGGTCCATAACTTTCTCTAAGCAAGATTCATGACTTCATTTACTAAGACACGATTCACAATCCATAATGATCCATAAATACTTTAGTCAAATTCATTGATAGTATCATTTATATATATATATATATATCCATGTACAAGATATCAATATAATTTTACTATAAATGTAAATAGAATTAAACATTGGTTACCACTCAAAGACGCTCTTTACTCCCTAAATAGCAATCAACATGTTTCAAGTGGATAATCCAAGCCTAAAATGTTTATAAACAACGAATCATACTTAATCAAAATAAGGAAATCCATATCTTTAATAAATTGAAGCCTATAAAGTCAAGCAACTCACCCTACTAAGCTTCCCAAGATCGCAAAATCCTCAATTTTAGCATTAAGCTCCAAGTTTTCCAAATAGGTCTTCAAAATTTTGAATATGAGAGAGAGTTAAACACCAACTCAAACTTCAAGATGATATTTGGAAGAAAAACAACTATAAATGGAAAGGGACTTCTTACCAAAACTATGGCTTCACTATTTCTATTTCTTTTTCTTTTTCTTCTTCACCCAAAACATCTTAAAATCTTCAAATCTCTAACCTTGTGATTTTGCAAGTGATAACCAAAGCAAAAACCAATTGGAACAAAATGAAGTTACTCTAAAAGTACTTGAACTAAATCTTCCTCCTTCCTCCTCTAGAAAGCCTTGAGAACTTAGGGTCTCTTTTCTCTTTAGCGTCTATCCCCTTACTGCATGTGTGTATGTGTGCTTGTGTGAAAGTGAAAGAAAGAAAGATGAGATAAGGCTGAGATACTTTAAGGCTATAATGCTATGTTTTTGGGCTAGTTGATTAGTAAACTTTAGAGTCTCATTTGGATTCGGCCAAGGATGTTGGGTTTATGGTCCAAAATTTAAGAAATGAGGAGTCTCATAATTAAAATGATTTTCAACTCAATTTAATTTAATTTCAGTAGTAAATGGAATCTAATTAATTTTCTTAAGGCAATTTACTAAATTTTTAAAATTAATTAATTAAACCTCTAATTAATATTACTTTCTCCATAATTTCATAATGAATCTCATTTTTTTATAATCTCAATTAAATAATTACTAGATGTTACATTGGGCATTACCTCATGTAATACTTTAGCCATTGCTTAATCATAATTAGTGAATACAGTTTGAGGCTTTTTTGCCCAATGTACTTTTAAAAATGTTTTGAACAATCACTTGAGAGACTCTATCATTTTATCATACAACAATATAGCCCTAAATGTCAGTGCTTCCTTGTAATGATTGAATTCAAAGAACAAGGCAAGTAGTCTATGTGCATTATTAGTATAATAAGTTATGTCGAGGGAGACCATATCACCAAAATAGCCATAGTCAAGGAATATTTTTGAATTGACCCAGAAAAGACAACTAGTTTCCCTATATACCATGTTACTTTGTCTTTTAGTACAGAGATAATTTTTGCATCCAATCTTGTATAACAAAATTAGCTCTACTTCTTACATGTGTATTCATCAATTGAAATGATGCTCTTTGATAAAGTCTAGAATATTTAGCCATTTCAATCTCTTGTACTTGAACCTTAGATGTGTTACATTGAGACACTAGCATCTATGTCATTTTGGGAGATAAAGATCATGTGATTATGCTCCTTCACAAATTCATGCACCTGATATCCTCCACTCTTCTTTGTGAGTGCCAATCTTTCCATGCATCCAATTCCAATCTTAAGTCGACGATTGATTAGTAAAAATCTCTTTTGTCTTTTTTTTTTGAAACTCTTATTATATTAAACAAATCTACACAATCTAATGGAGCTATCTTCGTTCTTGTTAGAATATTATTTTCTTACTTCAAAGTTAGCTTTCCCACCATATTCAACCCAGAATTATCAAGCTGCCTCTACACTGCCAAACTCCATTTCAATTCTATGCGTCCAATTGACCACTAGGTTGCCATTTCTAGACGATGGAATACTAGAGCTTCTTAATTCCTTGAAATTCATTAATGGCTTGGTCAAAGCATTATCAAGTCAATAATTGTATTATTATGCTAAATTTATAGACTTTGTACTTTGCTAAATTTCCTTAAATATCATTATATTATAAATAATGAAAAGTTTTTTGCAAGACACTTACATTGAATGACCCATGATCACATTGTAAGTCCTTCCCTCTTCTAAAGAAGCTTGTATAAGAGGCCAAGAACACAACAAAATGAGACCTGAAAAAAGCCATACAAAATGTTTAGCTCATGAATAGTGAAATTGTACTCCCATTTTCATGATGTATATCATTTACTAATTGATAATGGCATAATAATACAGCGACACAATCACATAGTGTACAGTAGCAGTTCTTTTTGCTTTTTCAAATCTTCAGCTTTCCAAAACCTTTCCTTTTTATCTCTCTTTTTTCATTTCATATATCTCTTTGCTATATTTCTTTCCACCTATAATTTTGGGGCCATATATTCCTTGGTCATTTTGTTCTCACATGCTTTATTCCAAAAAAAAAAACGCAAGGAAAAGCTATCATATATATGTTAACATTAATCTATGCTGCTATCATATATAAAATCAGGGAAATGTTGCCATCATATATATTTCTTTCCACCTATAATCTTTCTACCATTTATTCACAAAAGCTCACTTCTTTCCATTAATCCATGCTGCCATCCTATATAAAAAAAGCAAGGAAAAAGCTATGCCTACCTCCAGAGATGAAGAACGCAGTCCATTGCTCGGGAAGAAGGTGATGAAATGATGATATAACTTAGTGTGAAAGTGGCACCAAGTGAAAGGCAGCTTTTGTGTTAGTCAGGCACAATTTTTTATTTTCATCCGCCAGGCCAAACGGTGCATTGCAAGAGTATTTTGTGTAGAATTTTGGATTACATGTATGATACTTAGAACACCAAATTAAATAAGTGAGATGAATAGAAAATATCTAATTAGGCATTTGCATCAGATTATATTTGATTCTACAAAGTAGTGTGTTCTAATTAGATTTTCATTTTTATGTCTTTTATGTCAATAGCAACTTTCAATAAGGGTAAGCTCGCAGATTAACGTTAAAGAAGAGACCTAACCTTATTTTAAATAATGTCCTCTAATAACCCAAACTTTTAAATGTGCTAATTAGACTTAAATTAAAATGTGTTTTAAACCTAGTTATTATATGATCACTAAATATAAAATTTAGACTTATAATATTCTAATAGACTATTAGCCAACTCATACTTTGAAAACAAGAATTATACAATTAACGTAAGCCCAATAATAGAAAATTCCAACGTTTCTTCATCACGTAGCACCATGTTTTGCGGCTGATTTTCGGAGGCATGCAGTATGCTACACTCAAAAGGCACCATTTTGGTTTGTGCAGTGTTTTGGCTCCCTTGTCGGCCCTGCTAGGATAGGTGCAAAACGCACCATTTTACTTAAGTGAAACTGTGTATTTAGAGTGGTGGTCAGCCAAAAATAAAAAAATAAAAAAACAGCAAGCGGACGATTAGTCAGAGAGACAGACGAATCTTGTTTGACTGTATCCATACGACTGCAGACAATCGTAATCCGTAAAAGTGCCAACTGCCAAAGACTAGGAGGAAGGAGTCCACAATGATTGGCAATTATATTTATTCTCCATCAAGCATATCCTCTAATGTTAATGCATCTAATATGAAATGTTAAATGTTTAAATTCCATAGTGGGCTCTTTTTTAAACATTTAAGGAGATCTGATGAAGACAAGTCCATGCTTACTATGAACAAAAATTATATTCTTCAATGTTTGTTCCCTCATCTTCTCATCAGACCCATTTTTCTTCCGATAAAGGTTTCACGATGACTTCAAGTCGTCGACCAGCCTTCCTCTGAAAATCCGCAGCATGATTAGGTCTTCATGTCGCATGCAAATTTCATGGCGTTTCTAACGTCTTTTATTTTATTGTTGACTCGGCACTTGTTGACGAGGGTTTGGTGTTTTGGACAATCCTGTCCACTTTGCTTGTTGAAATCTTCCACATCGATCTAGACCTAATGCCGTTGGTTACTAAATTTCCTTTTCACCATGTCTTTTACTTCTGTTCTTACTGGGCGTTTCTTTTCTTGTCATCTAGTGGAAGGTGCCAACTTTCTGTACTTCTTTAATTTAAATTTTTTGATTTTACTACAAAATTGAATTGTGAATATAATAATTCCATAAATTTTATTAAGTTTTAAACTTTATTTTATCTAAAAAAAATGTCGGATTCTAAACACAAATGATTAAAAAATGAATTTTAATAAAAAATTAAAATCACCGTTACAATTCACATGCCATAGAATTTTTGCATAAATAGGGGTAAGTGGAAATGGCCACACAAGGTTTCTTCAATACCCTTTACCTAAATCATGTGATTTTCTATTGCCATTATCTTTTTATTTTTTCTTCTTCATAGGTTGTAATGAACGAACATTCTTATGCATCTTCGGCCCTGCACTAATAGAATAAGACAGGAACATACTCAAAGAAAACCAAAAAGATATATTAAAAAGAAGAAGAAGAAATAATAATAATATATAGTAATAATGAAAATATGTACCTTCTCCACTACAAGACAGAGATGCTTTAAGGTTCCAAAATTCATTTCTTCGAAATAATGAATGATCATTACTTTGACCTAAAAGGGTTGCATGATTGAACGGCGGGTGTGGGACCTGTCCTCCAATATTAGAACACAATCATCATTTTGATTTTTCTGCGTAAAATTAAGATATCATCTTATAATTTTATATATTACTTTAGCAAAAGCACTTGAGTGTCCTGCTCTTTTAATTATGCAAAGTTTTCACTATGATAGCTGAATCATACATCCACATCCAGTCATTTCTTCAAGTGAATTCCAATTTGGTCCCCATCTAATAATGCACCTCTGCATGAAAACAAAACTTAACTTGAGTTAGACATTTATTAATTATGCAATTTTGTAAAGTAGTTCTATACCATAAATCTCACGAAAAAGTTTGTTTTCTTTTTTTCTTTTTCTTGTACAGCAATGATTGGTGCCTGATTTAATTTGTATAATTCGATTAATTTATTTTTTTAATTCAATTAAAAATAGATCATGTATGTTTATTTTTTTAAAACAAATGAAATTAAGAGTGAATTTTTATTAAACTTTCTCATTTCAATTCTTCAAGGTATATTCTATCTTCGACAAATAACTCATTAAAGCCGTCAACACAATTTTTTTTTTAAAAAAAATAATGTGACCCAACCAAGAATTTTCAAAATTGTTAAATACTTAATTGTCATTAAACTGTAAAAAAAATACAAAACGTCATGATTTTGTTGAAAATGAACTATTTTTGTACTTCTATTTTTGTTTTTCAATTTTTAGTCAAAATTAAGTAATTGACGATTGTGTCAAATCTTGGTCAGTCATATAATTCATTACTTCAATTTAAAAGTTGTTTGATTTTACAACATAAAATTATATTTTTATTTAAATTTAATTTTATATAAAACAATTATCTGATTAATGATTAAGTAGTGTTCACCAACAATTCAATTCTTTGATTTCATTAAAGGCATATCATCTATATTGGAATTAAAAAAAATCATGATCCAACATTAAAAAAACTAATATGATTAAAATTCAAACATGCAAATAGTGAGATCATGTGAGTTTGGTTAATGGCATTAGATGAGTTGGAATAAAAGCCTACTTCACTTTCATGCACCTGGGTGTCACTTTCGGACCAATCTGCCATCCACCAAGTGGAAATTGGGAAAGCATTTGGATTGTTGGAGTTTCTTGAAAAAGTTTGCATCTCTGATTAAGGGGTTCATCATCATGACAAACCCCATTTTGGTTTTCCTTTTATGAGGTTAGGTTACCCTAGTCCTTTGGCTATGGGGGGTCCCCCTTCCTTTCCCCATTCAATTAGTGCTCTAAAAGAGGCTATCAATTGAGTTTCAGTTGGAAACAAAAGGCTCACAATGATGTAGTTGTTGTGCCCAATCATCTGTGTTCATAATGCAATTACAAAGTTTTAAAAAGAATACAAAAGTCAGATAGATAACCCACAAAAGAGATCACAGCAACATGCCTTGAATCATTGCCATTCCTAGTGTTGGTATGTACCTTTCGTATGTGATTGTATTATATAATGTTCACAAGTCCACTTGTATATATATAATGTGTCATTTATCTAAAAAGTAGTGACACGCACAAAAATACTGATAGAAGATGGTATGGATTTTTCATATTTTCCCATCGTTTTTACTTCCTAGTCAGTGGAGGCTGCAGCCTTGAGGGCACAGTTATAAGAATCGAATCAAACAACCTATGAAACGAATTGGTCTGATTTTATCAGTTAAATCATTTTTGCTATTGAGCTGAATTGATCCAATTCAACCACATAATTGAACGAGGGATTCAATGACCTGATCCTCTCACCAATTCAAAATCGGGTCTGATTTCAATAACCAGAGGGTATTAAAGATGCAAAAGTAGCAACCAAGGCCCACCAGAAGTAAAACTTATACTGTGAAGCTACTTTATTGCTGTGGAAAACATCAAATTTGTAGAAATGCAACATTGATGATGCAGCCGACTCTATAGTTCTTGCCCCTCTTCATCATTTATCAAAACTTATTTAAGCAGCCAAGAGACTGACTGAAAGCCCAGGGCATTATGGAAATAAAACGATGCCCCATACTTAAATATTTATTGTAGTCTTGTACTACCAATTATATATTACAAATAAGCAATACTCAGTTAAAATTTAAGATCTAACTTAACCGATTGGTATTACGTGGCAATATATAAATAGCAATAGTAGATACTATAGTACTGAAAATGAACCCACAAGCATTGAAGAAATAAAAACTGCAGAAGGATATTCAAACACACAGAATTAACACTGTTCAATATATAGACACACGTTCAATAAAACGGGAGGAAAAAGAAAAGGCTTTCATTAATTAGCATTAACACACATTTATACAAAATAAAGACATCCGGCAGATAAAAAACTGAAAAAGAAGAGAGAGAGAGAGAGACAGAGCAAGAGTGAGCGGAAAAAGCTTTCATTATGAGGTTCCCTCTTTACAGTGTTACAAAACTTACTATGTAATGTAAAAACTCAAACAAAACCAATGGGGCCTAGGTTAGAGCTGGCTAAAGAATGAGAGAAAAGGGTAAGAACTTACAGATCAGGACAAGGAAAGGCTAGTATACAAAAAGAATGACACTAAACCACCGTTGCTAATCTAAAGATCCAGTACTTATTTTAGGAGCATATACAAAAGGGTGAATAAGACTTCATACTTTTCACCCCTTGGGTAAACAACCTGTTATTGCAAAGCAAGTCAAAAGAACTTACAATGAATCGGGTGGCGTTGAAAACAAAGGCAAATCCTCTGGTACACGCAGAGAAGGGCTAGTTGAATCTAACGCAGTTTCGAGGTTAAGCAAAGGTTTTAGTCTTCTATGGACCTCATCGCTTAGAAGATTAATCTCTTCAACAATCATGAACAAAGCTAACTTGCAAGACTCTTCGTCCCTGAACGCCAAGGTCCATCTTCCATCTACTAAAGCTTTTGCTTTTATTTTCCCGTAGGCATTGAACTTGGCAGGATCCAGAGAGGGTAGAGAGGATGGACGAATCCGCAAGTGTAACCATTTTGGATGTTTTTCATCAATCCGGGGCTGAAGGATGAAAGCAGAAAATGATTGTAATATATACGGACAGATCAAAGTTAATATAATCCAACATTTCAGATTACATTACACGTTTTTGGATGTGTATCTAAACCAACCAAATGAATTTGCAACATAATTGTCAGCAAACCAATCTACTAGATTCAATCATTTAAGAGAAAGATGCAAGGGTTGCAGACACACATACATTACACCCAGCCAAAGGTGCAGTAACCCGAACAACTCCATATGGCTTCTTAAGCGGTAATTCCTCTGCAAGCACAAGCCACCCTGATATTCCTACAGAGATTGCTAAAAAGCAAAAATGACGTTCTTTGCCCCTCTCAAAAGCAATTCTACAAGGCACAGCGTTAACTGCACATGGAAGATAAGAGCAATTTTACACCCCAAAAAAAGCTAGTTGATTGCTGACTTGCAACAGTATTATGTAGCATCCTTCTCTTAACCAGAAAGGAATTCCATATAAACAAAAAAGATAAATAACTACAACTTGTGTAGTAAATTATCGTTAGTTAATCTTTTAAAGTTTCCATCATATTTCATCTTAGGGGCAATCTTGTCCCACTTGTTGACTGCTGTCAGGTTCATTACCAGAAAATTGTAGATATCAGCTTCAAGTTATCTTTATTATTTTCTAATGTGTTATGCCATGGTTACAATACATGTTACCACTTGGGCCTCAGAAAGCATAACTGGAGAAGCACCCCTCCAAACCATTTCTTAACCTCAGCATAGCACGTTACTCTCCTATTATTATTTTTTTAAAGGAAAGTGATTGATATCTTGTATTCACCACAAGGTTCTTGAAGCTTCTGAGGGATGGATGACAAAAATTCTTGTTTATGGCCATCATTGAAACTTAGAATGGACATCCATGAAACCGAAATCCATGGTTTGTCAATCATTTTCCAGCATCTAAGGTGTTAGATCTAAGCATCACAATATAATGAAAAAGGAGAAATATTCCATAATTATGCCCCCTTCCCTTCTGTTGAAAGAGGGGAAACATAGCTAAGGAAGAATGTGGACTGTGGAGTAGGAATAATGGGATATGGCAAAGAAATGTTGGAATAATGGAAATATATTGATAGGAATTTTTACCCTATGTGAGGTACACATTAGTAGCTTCATTGTTTCAAATAAACTAGTAAATTGTATTAGAATTATCAGGCTATAAAGTTGGGTTTATTAGCAGTTGAATTTGACTATTTAAGGATTTCTATATACTCTAGGAGTTTGGATTAGTTAGTGATCCTAAAGCAGAGGGTACATTTAGTTGTTTTAATGCATTTTTTTTTTAATTTTTTTTTAGGATTTACAATTTAACATAGAAGATAAAAATTGTAACTGGGAGAACAAAAATTTTAACTGAGAGAGAAAATTACACTCTAAAAATTTTAATTGTATAGTACAATTAAAACTTTTAGAATATAATTTTCTGTTAGAGTAATTTTTGTCCCCCCTAATTGCTATTTTTAGATACATAATTAAATTTTTTAGCCCTAACAAAAAAAGCATGAAATGCTGCACTACATGCGATAGGATCCCTTACTACAAGGGACCCTGTGCATACTCTAGCTTCTTAGACTACATTTGCAATTGAGATTATAACGGAATCCCACGTCAAGCAGCCACAAGTAATTATCATGGTATTTAATATAGTTCTTCTCCCTTACAAGTTGATTTTTAAGGGTGGGTTCCCCATGCTTACTTAGGTTTTCATCAATTGATATCAGTGCTAGACTTACCTCCATGAAAAGGGCTACCTATGAAAGGTGTGACTTGATGGTAGAAGTGAGGGGGTAAAGTGCTCCTATTGAGGACATTAACTCTTCAAGGGCGGTGCAATGATGAAGTCTTACATTGGATAGCCACAAGTAAATTTTGTAATACTTAAGTGGCATGGTTCTTCCCCCTTCCAAGCCAATTTTCAAGAATGGATTCCCCATGCTTGCTTAGGTCCCCATCAGATACTATTAAGTTGCTCCTGTTCCCCCTCCACCCCCACCCCACCCCAACCCCCCAAAAAAAAAAAATCTTAAATCTCCCAATTCTCGTCTCCCTTCCTTTCACCATTCTCTCTGTCTGACATCAGAGCAATAACCTCAATATATGTAAAATTAGTCAAAAGAGTATACAAAAAGCTGCAGTTCAGAACACTAACCAAGGCTGACTTCAGTGCCTGGCTTTGGGCATTGTGCATCAAGGCCAGAAGTTTGGGCACGAGAATCCACAGGAAGATCACCAGGGGGATGAATGGGAGGTTGCTCAGGCAAAGGTTTACCCAAAGTGAATATTTGAAGCTGGTGCAGAAGCACAAATACCTAAAGTGGGAGGGAGACAACAAGGAGCTCTTCATCATCCAAAGGTACACAACCCGTGAAGCACAAGAATCCAGAATTGTTATGTCTACTACAAGGTCAAAAAAGAAAAAAGAGAAAAGTTCAGACCTTCACCAACTCATGCATTCTTTCTCCGGCAGCAAGTGATGACCCATCTGAAATATCATCTGTAGGGAAACAGATACATCATTTAAAGGTCTTCTCAATCTTACCCCCATGACAGTTTTAGCCAAAGGAAAAATTAATATTGAAACTGGTATGAGTTTACCTTCTGAAGAGAATGTCTGCAGTGGCAAAAGCATGCACTTTGGTTCCTTCTGAGGAGATGATGACTCCATTGCTACAGGTAGAAAATTTTCTAGTTCAAGCACATAAGTAAATCACTGGAACACACAAATTCATCAAGCAGAACAAAGAATAAAATAACAATCACCTCTTTTGCACTTTCTCCACTCATCACGGAGAACAGTAACAAGTAGATCAGGCCAGATACCTCTAACCTCCTCTACAAGAGTGGAAGCACAATTCTTATATGAAACCTGTATTTGAGAGGTAAATATAAGTAATCACAACTAGGAGAAGCAAACCTCTAACCTCCTCTACAAGAGTGGAAGCACAATTCTTATATGAAACCTGTATTTGAGAGGAAAACATAAGTAATCACAACTAGGAGAAGCAACTAGTACAGAATGAGACTAAAATGGACCATGAAGGTGATGAAGCATTTGATTTACTTCTCTCCTTTTATTTTTATAATCCCTTTACTGTTATTGATAAATATAATTTCATGAATTTTTACACTCACCATGTTTAAAGCTGACCCAGGAAGCATGGACTGACATGGACTTGACAAAATTTGAAGTGTCCATATGAAATTTAAAGTGTAGCAGTGTTATCGTGTTTAATGAGTGTCAGATATGTGTTGGACACGAACACACCTCTTTTCTTTTCTTTTTTTTTTGGGGTGATAAGAGACAAAAGTGTTAATTTTTTTTGGATGAGTGTCCTTGTTTCTTATTAAGAGTGTCAATCCAGGCATGCTATATCCTAAATTATAAAATAAATAACCATGCCTGAGCACGCACACAAAGCTTCCTGACCCTGTTATGTTTGCATTTGTACTTTCTTCAGCAAAAACTCTCCATTCCCTTATTTGCCACAGATAGTTCTTTTAAATTCACAGTTCACTCAAATGGAAAATGGATAATTCATACATCTATACCCACATATTTGCATATTAGTAAATATTAAGAATTGTTATTGGCATATATGATCCATTTCATGCTTTCATCTCAACAATTTTTTTGACATTGATTGAGGTATGTTATTTAGTAAGTTTGCCCCATCCAGAACCATCATTCCATTTTGAAAACTGATTTTTTTTGGAGAAAATCTCTTTCATCCCATAACTATGCATTAAGGATGTTTCTATTCTAGGATGGCACTCACAGCAGATTTTAAACCTTTACGTAAGTTTGTATTATGATCTTCTCTCAAACTTCTCAGAACCTCCTTAACAGGTTCATTGAACTAGTATTCTCAGAAAGTTATTGTTTCATCTCCACAACAGTAAGCACAACCACTAGTGCTGTCCTTGGGACCATTTTTTTAGGGTCCAGGCTCATCAAGAGATAAAAATTTAGGAACTTCTTGAAGAGGTTTACAACAATCCAAATTTGATCATTTTACAGTTAGTGATATATAGAGAATCAAGATGAGATGTACAATCTCCAAGACAAGGATGATTGGTCAGCTAAAGTTTAAATACAATCATACAATAAACCATAGTCAAATTCTTTATATGGTCAAATCGTTCATATTTAAACTATATATTAATTAAAACAAGGTTTAGGCCACTAGCTCTTCCAAAGATATACCTACAGACGTCATATCAATGGAATGGATGAAGAATTTTGAAGATGAACACTAATTATTTGGTTAACTCATGCATGCAAGCTTTCTATGCATATGTCAGACATGAGAAGCCTTTCAAAGTAGTATATCTGAAAGACTACAAGAAACTGACATGTATTAGCCAAGATGCGATGCCATGAGTAGCTATCAAACCCACCCTATTATTATTTTAGCTCACAAAGCAAAAAGGACAAACACATTTGTAAAGAATATCCAATCATAGACGTATGCAAATCGTGTGTGTGTTTCTTGCCAGTAAAGCCAAATATGTTCTTACTTTCAGCAATTCAAGGTGATGGCTGTTGAATTCTGCCTCACTGTAAGGAAGCAACTGGCGCAAAAGCCAACCACCATCCCACAGTGTCTCTGCAGATAAATTGGAACGGCAAAAGAGACTGACTAATGCATCAAGCACCTGAAAAACACATCCCACATAAAAATACACACACACACACACACACACACACACACACACCCACACACACACATAATTACAATATTCAGCATAACAAACTCATTATAGTATCATCCATTGGAGAAATGGTATACAAAAACAAGCATTTTAGCGTATAGAAATTGTCCTAAATTTTAAATGGAGCTTACATGCACAGAATCTAGATACTATTAGAAAGAAAATGGAAATGAATTAATAAAATTTCATGTTTTCGACCTTCGAGGCACAAGTTTACACAAGTAACATGCAGGAAAAAGTCTTCTAAGAATAATTATGTGCACTGAAAGACTTCAGTTTATTTTCTCAAAAAGGAAACCACCATGCTTTCAGTTAAGTTTGTTTCTTCTATTACGGTTCTCTCTTGTTTTGTTCAAAGGCTAAATACACTAAGTTCTGCCATCTCTAAAATAAAGGCACAGGTCACATGAATACAACAGGAGTTTGAGTGTGTGTATTGACAATCTAATTTATTTTGTATTAATTCCTTCAAGGATAAAACATCTAGAAGTCTCAGCTCTATTAGTAGAGATAGAGAAAGAAGGTGAACAAGATTATACACTTAAGCTAAAGGGCAAGGAATAACTAATAAGTTTGCTTGTGCAGAACCACTCAATATGCTTCCTTCTACCTATCCAAAATCTGCAAAGTACGAACAAATCTCTGAGTGAAGTCTATAAAGCCTACCAAATAAATTAGGCTGTATCTACTAACCATAAAGAACAATCCTTGTGAATTCTGAAGCTACAGTTCCATGACCTCAAATAATGAGAGGCACCTCCAATACCAGGGAGAGGATTTCACACAGTATAACAGAACTACTACCACAAATGAAGCACAGCATATCAAAAAGTCTACAATAGAGACAAACAAGTACCTGAAATCTATGTACACGAGGGCTTGTTCCTACTTCAGACGAAGGCCAAAGTACACCATACTGATCCTGAAAGACATAATAAACAAAACTAAGGAAGCTAACCATCAAGCAGAACAGCTTCTAAAAATTAGTCATGGCAAAAAGTGCAACAACCATGCAAAGCACTGCGTTCAGAAATACATCACAGCATAATAAAGTGAATCTGATATTCAATTACTCAGCAATCAAATTTTAGATAATATCAATTAGAAATTATCAAGAATATACATGATTGAAATAGCTATATGTAAATATTCATATCCAACCCCCATTTTTTGTTCTTTTTGTAATTACAGTCAGGGGTATCCCCACTAAGTGCGCGAGTATTGAAAAGAACAAAGAATTACAAAGAATTCAGAGAACAGGAAATGAATAAACTTCAAATGAATTTTGCATTGCAGATGTTTAGAACAAAATTTTGCATAGTTTCAAGTGCAGCAATCCTCAATTAAAGAGATATTAAAATCACTTGTTTGACTTTGAAGTTCATGGAAACCATCTATATTCTTTTTTGCAGCAAAACAATTTTAATCAAAATAAAATGCCAGCCTTGACCTTATAAGCTTGTTGCAAGATCATTGGAAAAAAGGTTCAAACTTCAAACTGCACTGCATGTATAGCTGATACGAAATGCCAAGTTTTGAAACAATAAGTATTTATAACCAAAATACAGATGTTTTTATGAAATAAGTACAAATTTTACACTTGTGACCAATATAATTTGAAATTTCAATAAACTCTTTGTCAACATCCTTACACCTTAATTAGAGGAGGGATTGGTGCCAAGAACAATCGTTTGCCTAAATAAAACCAATTGTTAAGTATTTTGAGGAGACCATTAGAGTAGACCTTAATGACAACCAGATTCTTAGATGACTGGCCAGATTATAGAACTCTGCTGGAATAACATTTCAACTGTGACTTCTCACCGAAAAAGTACCAGCAATCTTCAGCACTGAGGTTGATGTTTAGACAAAAATATTTGTACTGAGATAGCAACTCTAGGACATTATTAAGACCCAACTGGAAGGTATGGGACTTGAGTCCCACATCCAAAGTATGAGATGATATGGGTTAATATAAAGTTTGGGTTCTCTAACCTCATAAGCTAGCTTTGGGCATGGTTCTCCGAAAGGACCCTATCAATTAGCCTTGCAGCCTTCCACTACATCCCAACTGCAACCATAGGGCATAGGTAGCGACATCAGTATTATAGTGTCTGCCCAGGTTAGCTAGCCCAAAGCCAGCCTATGTAAGTGCTAGGGCTGCGGAAGATGGTGAAATGTTAGGACCCAATTGCAGGTTATGGAATTTGAGTCCCACATCACAAGTATGGAATTCTGATGTAGGGTTTATATGAATCTTGAATCTTGGGCTCTCTAACTTCATGAGCTAAATTTTGGGATGTGGTTCTCCTAAAGATTCCTATTAGACATACTTAAGGGAGAAGAAGGTATGGATTCTCAAGAGTGTAAACAGAGAAACTACTGCATTCAATGACCAACCATCCCCAATACTCACTAGGTAATATATAATTATGGTGCCATGATACTAAATTAATACCAAAGATAATGTCATAACGTTTTAGACACAGTCCAGATTCCAGAATCACAATGTTAAGCAGAACATGCTATTGTAATACCCTATATGTTCACATCCATGATTAGGACAAAGTTCACCAATTACTATAATATATTAAATGAATCTAGCAAAGCCATTTGATAGAGAAGTTTCAGTATTGGACAACCATTAAGATGAATAATGTTAATTATCCTCAATTTTTGTGTTTCTGGTTTTTTTTTTTTTTTTGTGGGGAGGAGGGGGAGGAAGGGTTCAAACTATCAGATATGGCCGCCTACCATAACTAATGAACAAGATAGAACCTTGCTCCCTTTCAGAGAGGCCAAAAACAAAATATAAGAATGAGCAACAACCACTGAAGTATAGAGGAACTACAAACCTTGATCTTTTTAACATAGACATCAAGCTCACCACTGATGCCATCCTTAGTCAAGCTACTTTCTGAAGAAAAAAGTTGCTCTTCACCTGAAGCCTCACCAACTAAAGCTTGCTACACAAATATGCATTGCCAAATGCTATATCAACAAGAGACCATATTTATCAAAAAGCAGAAAAAAAACAAAAGTTGCTCTTCATCTGAAGCCACACGTATGCATTCCCAATTAAATGATATTTTGACAAGACACTATTCATTGAAAGTGAAAAAAGTCCCAATGTGACATCATATTATAACTGTAAGTTATATGCACTCCTACTGATAGATGAGCCTAATTTCAAAACCTCACTCTTTTTTTTTGTTTGGGGGGGGGGGGGGGAATTGAAGATAGAGATTACTAATGAATCATCCAGCTATAAACTTCCTAGATATACCACTAACCTGTCAAAGTCTCCTCACCATACTTATAACTATTTCTTCCAGCCAAGAAAGAAAAGAGAAAGCCTTTCTATGACAATCATTCAAGACGTTATATAGATAAGGTTTCTTGAAACAAAATTCCCTTGTCAAGAGTTAATTCAGAAAACTTCTACTACAAGCAAAAAGATTTCAACAAGGATTACAATTTTTCCCATTCTTGTTCTCTCCACAATAGAACTCTCCTCCCTTACATACAAAGCCCTGAACCTCAACCTCTCCAGCACCCTCAACTTCATTTACAGAATATTACATCCTTGAATGTAGGGTCATCATAATTTGCTACCACCAAGACTATTAACAGAAAAAGTTGGCATCAAGATTTACATTCTTTTTTGCATTATTTACAGATTACAATGACTATGGCAAATGTTGGAAGCTTTAAATTTGTCTTCAAAGCAATGATGCTAATGAAAATGCTAATTGAGCTAAACATCTAGGATCAGGATATAACTAAATTATTTGATTATAATACTCAACTTCCCTAATAGTGGCATAAAAGACCATATTTAAGAGGGACAGAAAATTTAATAAATAACAGGATAGCATCTCCAAGGTCTAAGAGAACCTTGTGTAAAAGTTTTGGCATCAATAGCAGTAATTTTATCCGACTAAACCCCATAGACAAAAAGAAACAAAGCAACTGTCAAATGCTTATGTATTGACAAAGGTCAAAATGGAAGAATGTGACATACCAATAAGAGTTTCTTGTGTTGTTTGCGCTGTGGAAGAATTCCAAGCCCATCAAGCATTGATTCATCAAGTTCTACAGAATGAGATAAATTAAGAGAACAGAAATATATGCAATGGCGAAGTAATAAAAATCTCAGTCGCACAACCTTTAGTTTGCAGCAGAGTGGCAAGTACACTCAAAGAACCCAAAACTTCTATATCATCCCCTTGTGTTAGGTATGCAAGCAAAACCTCCCTACAGCAATCATAGAAGTCATGACAAGAACCGCACAAGACACATCATAAAAAAATAATTAAATCACAACTTAAACTAGTACATCGCACCATTATAAGACATGCCCCAAAGAAAATTCATACATAAACTGAAGCCCAGTGCAAATACCCAAATGATCAAGAAAACAAATTCTATTAAAACATGATTGAATACCAAAATAAAAATTATCAGAAGGATGGCCTCAAAGATCATATATGAAAGAAGCCAAGGCCTAGAATATTACATATTTTCACTTAGCTAACTGAGTAAAACGTATAGGCAACAATTCTCAAGCAAAGTATTTGGAGTAAACAAAAATAAATTCAAATTCTGTAACTGAACAAAGTGTTTTTTACCTTACAGCTAAATTTGAACCGCTACAATCATTTTGTGTGATAACATTTTCAGGATGAAAACCTGAAGAACTAGATGAGCATGGAACATTGACCATTGAGCACCCAGCATCGCAGTTGGTAAGACTACCATTATCTGACTCTTGGCTTTCAGATGTCAAACCACGATCAGATATATGGCCATTGATTCTACCCCCAGAACATTTTGTAAATGCCTCCAAGGGATAACAAAGAGTAGCAGCTATTGTATTTGCCAAATCTTTGATTTTGACTATCCTCAAGATGCAACAAAGTAAGTAGAGAGAAGTGACAACACCACTTTGCATGTCCTGAATGAACATGCTACCACACATTAATAAGAATATGTTGCAAAATATAATCAAAATGTGTAATAAAAGCTTTTCAAAGATTCTCAAACAGAGCAGAAAGTCAATCAAAGAAATGAACAGAGAAGGCCATAAAGTGAAGTTTCATACATTAAAAGCAACTATCCTCAGGGAAGGAAGAAGTAATGGAAATATCAGAAGCATAAGAATGCTGTCAGTTATGAGCCTCCCAACATCAGGAATTCCAGCAGAAACAATGTCACTAAAGTAGTAGAGGTTATCCTCAATTTCATCAACAGCAGAATGAATTGTAGAGGTCCAATCTGAGCGTGGATTTCTGTCTCAGTAACCATAAATGCTCTTTCAGGGCACAAGAAAATATGATGATAATATTTCAAAGGAAAAGGGGGGGAAAAAGTTTTGATGCTTACTTTAATATTTCAGATACCAGTCTATTTAAATCCACACACTGCTTCCTGAAAAATGAAATCAGGTTTGAAAAGTAATCCGTTTGAGGTGCACTGGTTATATATCTATTGACGCTATCATCTCCAACTGAAAAATTGTACATCAGATATATCAAATTAACATTTTTGCATAATAACAAAGCTGAGTTCAGGAAAGATTAGGGGAAAAAAACTATATGGGAAATGACATAACTAAGAGTAAAAACTCACCATGATAAACATTAAGGGTCACAGTACGTACTGCAGTGCGAATCATGTTTTCCTCATGAAAGGCAAAGCGTATGGCCTCAACATATAGTGGAAACGAAACTACTTCATCCTATATGAATAGAAAAACACAGTAAAGATGTTTGGACATCTCAAAAACAAAGGCAGATTTATCTCATCCCAAGTCAAAAGACAAAAATCCTCCCATGAAAGTTTGGGTAAATACAGTTGGTCAACTATGCCTAAGTCCATAGAATTAATAATCTCATCTCACTAGATTTGACCAGTATAGATTAGCAATGGTCCAATAGGCTTCTGTCTCAAAGTCATACACTTGGAAAAACAGCAATCATTATTGTATTTCTTATTATGAAGCACGGACAAGTCACAGGACACGGACACAGACACGCTAAATTTGAATAGTACATACATAAAACATGACACTGTTCGAATCCTAAGTCCTTGAACTTTCCATTTAGTGATCTACTTCCAAAAAATCATTCGATCAGCATTATCTTATATTCTATGTACCTTACACTACCATTTTTCCAATGAAAAGATGTTAAAGCTATATTATTCAAATTCAAATTATTCATATACAAAAAAAAAAGGAGTTGGCAAAAATATTAGGACAGAAGTTTTTTTTAATCTCATAAAGATGGTTTTCTTTCTAGATTCTCATTCTATCTTAAGGGTGCATTCCCTCACAATGCACCACTTCAATGTGGGGAGTGTGCCCCCAAGTTTGCTCCAAGAGGAGATTTAGCCTAGACAAAAGCGCTAAAATGATCAAGTCATAGGGTTAGATTGAGGATTAGAAGATCCTGCCCCTAAAGGGATATAACAATAAAAAATATGCATATAATTTTTTAAAAGTCACAAATAAACATAATGTTGTCAAAATCATGTATAAAATACTCAAACAATATACAATTTAGATAAATAAGACCCAAAACGTGATTATAGAAAGCACTCTGCAGCAATAACTAGAAAAAACTGCCACCAGAGGTTTGAATACATGCAGATAGTGAAGGGGAAAATGAAGAGCAAAACCCCACTTCTTTTTAGCTTCAAAAGCATCTCCTTTCCTACTCGAATGCCCCTTGCTGCAGCTAGAATCTTCCTTCTTCGAGACTAAGACATTTGGTGCTATGATATCTCACATTCAGCCTTCACCAAAATGAAGTTGAAGGTTGAACAAATTAGAAGAAGGGAGGCTGTAAATTTGCAGTATCACTAAGGATTTGGGCTAGTTTAATGATTTTCTTTCCATCCCACTTGACCCAAGAGGTAAGAAACCTACAAGGGAAAAATATGCCACAAATCCAGAACATCACAAGATCGGTAAGATCACAAGATTTAAACTGAGATCCTATTAAGATCCGAAAAGATTAAGATCTTCCATAGGATCAGCATCACTAGAGTTATTTGGGATGTAAGATATCTTGACATCTTTGGGTCTGAGAATACCCGAGTCCTGACCATAATAACAAGAAAGAAAAAAGTTCTTTTTTAGTTCTTTTCCTTAGGGACAGCTGTGTCCAAGCAATGTCCCATCCAACAAAATTGAGTCCAAGAATACCCCTGACTGTAATAACCCAAAGAAGAAAAAAAAGTTTTCTTTTTTTCTTTTTTTTTCGGTTGTTTTCCTTGTTTAGGGACTGTTGTGTCCAAGCCATTTTTGTCACATGTCCAAGCTGAAAAAATATATTATTTTATTCTGATACATCAACATATGTTGTCAGTGTACCATGGCACTTTTGGTGTATGACACACCTAAAAATAGGCATGGGTGTGCACTTTATAGATTTATAAAGTATCATTTTGTATGTCTCTCTCCTTTTTTTCTCCTTGCTTTATTAATCATAAAATTGAATGCAAGACCACCCAAGGTATGAAACCAATATCATTTATCCACTTTATATAGCCAAAGAGTGTAAAGCTAGAAAAGCCCACCAAAATGTGGTGTCATTTACTATTCCACTGCCATCAACATGATAACATCTAACCAAGAATTATGAAGATACTGTTCAAGCCTCTCTTCAGCACTATAATTTGAACGCATCAAAAGAAAACTCAGAGAGTAGAAAACTTACGTCGTGAGTCTTTACAAGCAGGGAAATTGTATTCTTGTTCAATTTTCCACTTATCGCTCTACAAAATCCAGAAGACATTGAACCAAGTGATTAATAATACATTACTAAAAAATAGAAAGAAAAAGTAGAAACAGCCCAGGAAAAGGGATTTTATGCAGGGAGATCATCAACTAACATCTATCAGTAGGATATATATTTAAAACAAACCTTAAAAAGGATATGTAGTATGACAATAGCTCTTCATTGCGAAAATCAAATGAATATGTTATCAAGTAGTTCATATGTTCATTACTGAACATATAGTCTGCAGAAAATCTCAAAAGAGAAAATCAACATCAGTATTGCTACATCTGATTGAGAAGCTAATAGAACAACAGAAAAAAGTATTCATTAGATAATCATCTTACATATAGCATGTTCACTTTTTAGGTTCTGGATCATAATGCTCACTGTTTGCAACAGCTGAAGTGAAACACTAACAGTCGTGCTAAGTTTTAGAATACGTACAAACTCTCCCATGACCTGCTTTTCCATGAAGAATCTGACACAAGCCAGGATATGAGAAATTGCCAGCACAGAAGCAATTACATCAAGGCAAATAAGCATTAAGGAATCTCACTCAAAAAAGCTAGAGTCATGTTGATCGCCATATGTTATCAGCTCTGCTATTGATCTCAGTGCCTCAACAACAAAATCCTTCCACCCATAACACAGGTTGGAAAAAAAATGGAAAAAAAAAAAAGTTAACGAAATTTCTAAGTTAAAAGGGCATGGTGGAATCAGCTATAGCTTATATATTACCTTATTAACCTCATTAACAATTTGAACTTTTGCCAATTGATCGCTTAAGTACCTAAACATCAAAAGGCAGCAAAACTTAGATAATGAATGAAGAAAATAAATATTCAGTAAAAATTTATCCCCCTTTCTTTTCAATAAAAGAAGAAACTTTATTAGGAAGAAAGGTACAAGAGAGGAGGATAAGATATCCTCCTAACGAAAGAGAAACAAAAAGGGCAGAGAGACAGAGAGACACAATCACAATCTTAACCATGCAACAAAGATGCCCAATCCCTCCATGTATATCTAACAGGGACACGCCCATAAAGAACCATAAAACACAAAAGAGAAGCCACAAACATAACCTTAAACCATAAGATATCTAAGGGCATGAAGGCACCACCCAAGAGTGATATAAGTTTCTATAATATTTAACAACACACAGCTTCAAGCATTCGAATAACTACAAATAAAATGAATTGATAAAATATAATAAACTTAGTCATGGAAGTCAGTACCACAACACACAGAATACTAGATATGGGTGCATGGCCATGGTTTTTCTTCCATGTATATAAATGATCATGTAAAACCTTCTAACAAATATTTATACATGTAAATGTTAGCTTGAACATATAAAATCAATAATCATGCATAGATATCAGAGGAAAGATAATATCATGTACACTAGTGTTACCATAAATGAAGTCATTTTTGGCTCATAACAACTGCACTAGTCTTAACATAAGATATTAGAATATTTGCATATAGAAGTGGCCAAAAATTTAGAAAAGAAGAGATGACAGGAGTGGACTAATAATGTCTTGGATCTACCATACAAGGTGTCTAACAAAGAAAATGCCCAAATCCCAGAGATAATATCTGTTGGATGTGATTTTCAGTTTCTATTCTAACAAACTCCTCTGCATGCTTTGAACTTATAAAAGCTTGCTCAAGGGAATATAATCAGATTTATCTACCAATTTTCAGATTTTTTATCTCCAAGTATGTTATCCCTCTAATGCTTTCTTTAATTCTCTAGAGGGAAGGAACTGTTTTGAGGAGGGATACAGAGGCCTAGACAGACTATACCATCGAAGCATATGCTGCAAGTGCAATTTAGAAGACCCCAATCATACAAGTTAATACTCCATAGGAGGTCCATAATTAGCTAGAGCAACCTCACGACAATGTTAGAAACCAACCTAGGGGCATACCCAGCCCAACATCATGTCAAAACCAGAAAATAGAAATGAACTTCCATCCAGAAAAATAAAATTTAATAAAGACCAAAAAAAAAAGGGAAACAAACCCACCTAATCCTTCTGCACAAGCCATCTGCCAAAATTCACAACCCCTTCCCCATTTCTTTGCCAACAAGTCAGTGACAGAGAAGTGATCATTTCCCTTTATCAGTAATATATTGCCTCACTGTCTCTGTTCTGTCCAACCCCTACCACCATTCTAGAATACTTAAATATGCAAAAGACAGGTTATTTTCTTCTCAGTATCATTGTGTCTCTGGGGCATCAAGCATATCAAACCCTACCTCATAAGCATACCCAAATCAACAAGCAAGATACTCTGCTCTGGTCAGTTACAACACTACTTACAGCAGGTAGAATATATGTATCAAACTTCTAGACCGATAACTCTGGGAGCTAATAACATAGGTAAGGGGATGAATAACACCATAACACCATGCTTATATTGGTAAAGCTAAAAATGAGCTGTAAAGTGCTCATGTTGAACAGTTTCTCTAACCAGAAACAATAATCATGCATAGTTGCATACAAGTCCAAAGGTTGTGGTTAAGGGCTTTAAGCACAAAAAGAGACATAATTATTGATCGCCTGAACTCTCAACAAACATCAGAGTTGACAATCTTGAATGTAAAATAGGTAATACTTGGCCCATAAATCATATGAAGCAATTTTCAATGCAATATCTACTAAGTTTAATAAGTTCCCCATCTGCGTTCCATGACAATAAGTTTCCTTAATCTAAAAACCATAAGTTTCAAAGTATCCTTCTAATCACCGTAACTTCCAAATACATAATAAGCCATAACCAAAATTTCCCCTGGTGAGAATTCATCACGGCAAGCAAGCAAGGGAGCCAAGTGCTATACAATTAACCTAGTTATTCTTGTTAAAGTTTCAATTGAAGTGACAGATTCAAAAACCATTATTGCACAAACAACCCAAATTGAGTTATGTAGCCAATCCGCGACCGACCTGAGTTCATCTAGGGAAAAACGGTCTCTGGATCTCCAGAAGGAAAGCCGCATGATTGGAAAAGATCAAACCTCCAAATTGAGGTCACTTAAGTTCATTCTGAACCCTTTAAAGATCCCAAAGTGGTCCCAATTTGTGGAGATTGAATACAGTAATTGGCACTGGTCACGGAGCAGAAATCGAAGAGCTCATTCTGCACCAATCGGAAACTGCTCGACCCTTCCGAGCAGCTTCGGAGGGAAACACAAAATGCGAATTTGCCTGATCACAGAGACGGAGAGAAAGAGAGAGTAGGGTTTTCGAAAGATCGTGATCGATGGGGACTGTTCCGAGAAGAAATAAAGAATATACTTCTTTCGTTCTTGTTTAGTTTGGGAGTATTTATACAATGAAGAAGCCAAGAAAGTGGCGTAGGGAAAATGAACGAAGCTTGAGAACAATGCAAATTTCTGACAGTACAACAACGGAAGCTGATGATGAAGTGCCAGCCTCGGAGAAGGAGGCTATGTGGTCGATCGGGTTTCATGGCAACTAGGCCCAAAATATTACATAGCCCACTGGGCCGGTTGTTCTTTATCCGTGTGTGTGTGTCTGGATGCTTATTCATTTTCATATATGTACGTATATATTTGTGGGCGAAGAGATAGATTTCTGGTTTCTACCAAATGTTTCGTTTCGGACCAAAAAATTCTAGATTTTTCCTTTTCTTAGTACGGATAAATATGATTTTGGGCTTTGCTAACAAAATTTTTCTGGAGAATTTCAGAGTACGCCCTCCTACATGCACTTAAGATTTTTTAAGGGGATGTTTAATATGCAAAAGGGTAAAAGAAATGTGATCGATGAAAAAAACAAATAATTTTAAAGATAAAAAATGATATTTATGTCTTTTATTTTAAATAATAATAAAATGATAAAATACTATTAAGTAATAATTAAAAGAATATAATTGACATTACATAGAATTATGTAAAAATAATTTCTTTATATAAAGGTTATCAAATGGCCTTAAGTTTAATGTACTCTTTAAAATAATTAAATTTAGATTAATAAATAAAAATACTATTTCTTCTTTACCTATTAAAGTAATCCCACGCTAACCTAAAATATTGTTGAACACCTAAATTTTTTACCAAGGATGATCATAGGAAAGGGGTTATAATCCTCATCTTCAAATCATAGTTAGCAAGCAAAAAAATTCTCTATCTTTTATTAAATCTTTGAATTTTCATACCCAAATCGATTTACTAAAAAATTTTCAAATAAACAAGTTTTTCTCAAATTCAATTTCGTTTACACAAAGTGTTTATATAGAATCACAATAAAATACACATACACACACAAGTCTAGGGAAGGGAGAGGAGAGGGGGGTATCATGCTACCCAGACGGAGACTCTTAAAATACTTACAAAAATTCTTATACATAAAATTAAGTGAATAAGTTTTATGAGTAGGGTTTGGGCATTTTACCCATCCTTATTTTTTACTTTCATTGGTTTAAAAATGCCTTCTCTTTTTTAGTAAATCATCCCTAAAATTTGGTTAAACTACACATAGTCCCACTCTTATTTGGAATATCACATTTGGCTTTCTTAACTTTCTAATATATATTACAAAAATCTTCCATTAATATATTTTTTTGTCAAAAAAGTTAACTTTTTGCACAATATAAAACTATGAATTGAATCTTAATATGATAGTCAGGGTAGTTAAACTAATTTTAAGCTCTAAATAAAACTTTGATTTTATTACTAATAGAACAATAAAAACAATTTAGAAATTTTATTTTAAAAAAACACATATTATGTACAAAGCTAACTTCATTAATAAAAATATAAATATTGCAGAAGAGCTGGCTGTAAATTTTAAAACAATGGGGATATGAAATGTAATTTAATCAATATTCAAAAGAGATTAGTACGATTTACTCTTTTTAACTAGATTTTCTCTCTCAATTTAATTTTCTTTCTCAGCTTTTGATAGTCAATATCCATTGCTACCCCAAATAATAAGGTCAAAATTTTGAGGTTAACCACCTTAGTTTAATAGGATAATGTTACTCTCTTTTCTTATTTATAAAATGTCAATTTTTTATGTTAAATAGATTTTAAATCTTGAATATTAAGTTAGTGTCACATAAAATTATCAATTTACTATCAGTTTGTTTTTATAATCTTAAATATTGAGACCAGCGCGCATTATTATTCCTGGCAATGCAATCAAAGAGTATTAGGATCAACTTTATATAGTTGGGATTTTAAACTGTGATAGTGTCTCTTACATGGAGATTCATGAAACTATAAACTTTCCTTCATAGTAAAATGTCAACAATTTAAAGAGAAAATTAATAAATAGGTGGAGAAATGCAAACTATATTATAAATCTTGATAGATTTTGAACATAAGATTTTAGTTGTTAATTTTATTCAATAACGTGGCACAATATAAATGAGCTCTTAATAAAATTAAAAAAAATAGTTAAAAAAAATTAACTTGCCATGGGCACACCAAAATAACCTACAAAGTATCAAAAACAGATTTTTCAAAAGTGAAAATAATGGAGTTCTCTGTAATTGACAAAGGTGTAAGAACAGCACCATTAGAGGAGCCTGATCTCTATTAACGAATCAAGAAAAAGACCAAGTACGAAAGCTTTTTAGGACTCATCTAGTACCCTATTATGACAGTCTAACCTGTTCTAACAACCCTTAAGGGAGGAGAATGGTGATGAAGGGAGGCAATCCTATAAGGTTATTCTAACTGGAAGGCATGGAGCAACCTCGCCGATGAACAATGATCATGAGGGGATTTGATAGATGACTGATCAGAAGATCAGACCACATGGAGGACAATCAAAACCTAAGAAACAATTCTGGAGAACCAACTACTGAGGAAAGGAAGAACGATAAGAAATATATAACAATCGAAGCGATGGAGGGGGTTTCCGTGCCTGGATTTCATTTTCTCACATAAAGTGGAGGGGAGGATTGCTAGGCCTTTCCGAACTTGCCATTGTGAAACTCCTAGGGAAAACCATCGGATTAGAAGCCTTGCAATCTTTGTTTGTCTTAGAATTATTATAATTTGATGGTTTACATTAATTGTATAACTTTTACTGATATTAAAATAGTATTTTATCAGATCTTCTCATTATGAATTTCAATAAAACTTAACAGTTTATACTTTTCAAACGCTATTCAGACTTAATTAAAAATGTTGTATTGAGCTTAATAACTATATAATCACATTAGGCAAGATAGTATATCCGAGATTGAGTCTTTTGTATTTGTTTTTATTATAAGAAAAAGCATATACCAAGACAATTCGCTAGAGTTCTCATAATCGTTCCATACAACTTTATCATCACTTGCAAGATTGCTCTAATAGCAAATCCCATCTCCTTCACCAAAACAGAGCAGATTGATTCATTATTCACTTACACACACCATGATGAAGAAATCGCAGCTAGTGTTCATGCCTTTATCAGTTTTTTTTAAAAAAAAAACTTCAAATAAAGTATTATGATGCAAGTATAAGTGTGTGTACATATTCATATGATGAATTAACAAATAAATTAATTAAGCACATAAGTGATTGAAATGTGACAAAGATACATACTTGTGGGGTGTAAAAGAAGAAGTTGGGTAAAAGTGCAACACAACATTTTTTTAATTAAGTCTGATTAGGATTTGAAAAGTACAACCTATTAAGGTTTACCATTTACATTTAGTGCATAATTTATGTTTTTTAAATATGCATTGGCTAATGGTTTAACAAGATATCATAAGCCCAAATTTCATTATGTGATTATATGGTTATTGAGCCCAACACAACATTTTTTATTAAGTCTGATTAGCGTTTGAAAAATGCAAGCTATTAAATTTTATTAAAACTAATAATGAGAAGACCTAATAAAACACTATTTTAATATTAGATTTGGTTGTCTCTCTAATCCTAATTTAGTAAGCTTCCCTATCTAAAGCCACTATCAAGCCTAGGGTTATAAAGAAGAAGATCTAGCCATGCAAGATCTAAAGTAGTTATGAAAAAAGCAAATATACTTTGGATTAATTCTTATTTAGTGTTCTAAAATTATGCACTAAATCTATATTTTTATTATACTGATTAAATTAAAATTTTACCGTGATAAATGTTACGTGTGGTATTAAAATGTAGGTTGTGCATGATTTTAGAATCCAAATTTTGTATCTTTTTTGGCACCTTCCTTTTTTTCATTTTTCTTTTCACTGCTAGTGTCTAAATGTGCAAATCAATTTATTAGTTTTAATCCTCTAATAATGAGCTTTAATTCTGTATATGATTTACCCCTTATATTGATCAAATGAGAAAGAATTTTAACCATAAACTTCCAATTTTTCCATACATTCAAATTTTTTGATCTTGAATTATATGACATTTTAATTTAGTTCTTTGTATGCAAAAGCTTCCTTGGAACCTATTTGAAGTGTTTTATTGCATAAAATCACTTTGGAAGATAAAAGTTTGGAAGGAGAACATTTTTGGGTTTGTAACTTCAAAAACCCATTTTCAAATCTACTTTTTCCTTCATTTTCCTTAGTTTTTTTTTTTTTTTTGGGTTGGATTGATGCTTTAAAATTGTTAGAAAATTTGTAGTACATCTAAGTCTATGGTTGTAGCTTAGAAACAAACTAAAACCAAAGCAAAAATGCCTTAGATCTACATCAGGTCCAAAAATGGATTTCAAACCCATGGGTGTGACTTGGCTAGAGGTTATAGATTGAAGACAACCTCTAACAAGGCTAAACCACCTCCATATGTGGAGGATTTAGGTGGTGCATGTGTGCCACCTTCAACCTTAATTAAAGTGGTTTTTGCTCTATTTTTCATCTCTTAAGTTTTAATATTTATCTATCATTTTATTGTATTTTTATTATACTCAAAATAAGAATTAATTACAAAGTTCCTTTTTCTAGCCCTAATTTGATAAGTTTTCCCGTCTAAAACTATTATCGAGCCTAGGCCCACAAAAAAAAAGATCTAGCCATGCTAAATCTAATAGTTGCTATGTAAAAATTAGGTATGCTTTCAACTAATTTTTATTCGATATTCTAAAATTATGCATTAAATCCATCCTATTACTATATTAATTAAATTAAAATTTTAGTATAATAAATATTGTAGTTTCTAAAACCTATGGGGGAAAGTGTGGTATCATCAAATGTGTGGTGTCATGAAACAAACTTGAATGATTTTTTATCATTATCTTATAGCAAAATAAAAAATGGGCCCTAATTTCAACCTAAATACACAAAAATGTACACAATAACACCAATATGACCTCCTAAGAAATTGTTTAGCCCTTCTCTTCTAGATCCCTTGATAAAATAGAGGAAGGAAAAATTGTGAATGGGGCAAAGTTGAATGGATGCCTTTATAACATGGTAATGGATGTCATTTAATTATTTGATATGGTAGATATACATCAATAACAAGCTTCTTTAATTCTTTTTTTTTTTTTTTGGTTTTAATGTTTTTAAAACATTTTTTTGAATTGTTTTCAAAAACAAGTTTTAAAAATAAGAAAACTAAAAAATTATTTGTATCATTTGTTTTAAAACACATTTAAAAAACCAAAAAAAAAATTGTTTGATTCAGTTGTTTTATAAATTTTTTTATTTATGTAATTAATACTAATGTATTTTTTTATAATAATTTAACATCTATACAACATTAATGGAACTAATACAATAATAAATTTTACATTAAATGAACATGAAATGGATATAGCTAAAACTCAATTTGACATTGTTTTAAACAAAGTCTTAAAAATAGTATTTCTATAAATAGTACAAGCTTATGTCTAATCAATAGAATTGTTATAATGCAATCACATTCAATATATAATATAATCACGATGCGTTGCCATTTTAATGCACTTTCGTCATATAATATGGACAAATTATTTACATCATAACTTGTCCTTCTTAAACTTTTTTTTTTAGTTAAATCCTTTACTTCTATATGATCCGTATTCTTTCATTTTATAAACAACTTATCACGATCCCACTTGCATATATAATTATGAATAGCACAACATGCTACCATTATAAAACATTGTCTTAAAGGCTTGTATGGTGGCATTAATTTTAAAATTGAAAATCAAGCCTTTAATATTCCAAAACAACTCTCAATTGTCATCCTTAAAGAGAAATATCTAAAATTAAAAAAGTTCTCTAGAACTTCTAACTTGTCAGTCTCTACACAGTATTCATATGCATCATATCTTTCACCTGAGTGGAAGAAAGCCTCCAGTGCAGGGATATCCAAAGTCCACAAGAAAAAATAATCATAAATCAATGAGAAAATCTTAATTTAAAGATAAACATAATAATTCATCTAAGTCAAATCAAGAAAACCCATTACATATAAAATACACCTCTAGTAGGTAATGAGAAATTTGCTTTAGGATTGGTGACATATAAAATTAAGTAATGCATTTTTATGAAGATTTTTAATGCACACAATGGACTCAGATATTTTTGTGATTAACATGTATAATTTAAAATGTAGCCACAACATTTTTTATATATGTGTGCATCATTATCATATTAAAATTACATATGAATTTGAAAATATCAATTATAATTAAGTATATAGCTATAATATTTCTTAACTCACAAATAGATAGTAGTAATTGCATGCTTAATTAGGATGGAATAGAAGTTGTATTGTATTTTCTAAGTAGCTTGTAAATATTAGAAAACATAAATACACTGTTTCATCAATTCTGATATAATATTAGATACGCTAATATCTTTACCTACAAGAAGATTTGAGTAATACAATTTTTGTGTGAGTATAACTTACATTGGTAAGCATGCATTTATGATAAATATATTGGTTGATTTGCCTTATAATCTTGCAGACATTATTAAAATTTTAAATTACATTGCAACATCTTTCACATTTCAATTGTTAGCAAATAATAGCAATAAAATCATTCTTGATGGAAGCAATAACAAGGCTAAAAGAAGGATGTTCTCTTCCAATTGGGATGCCTTGATTATTACCTTACTCTTTTCATAGAGGAGCTTCCAAGACCCACGAATGATAATGATAAAGATGCTAAAATATTGTATGATCACTAGGAATAGTCAAACCACCTTAATATGGTGATAATTAAACAACACATATAGAGTAATAGTCGTGAGTCCATATTAGAATGTAGGATAGTCAAAGAGTATCTTAAAGTCATTGATGTTCAACTTGCTTCATCCAACAAGTCATTTAAAGGTACACTTATGGCCCTACTGCATATAATGAAACTCACTAGTAAAAAAGGAATTAGATGGTATATAATGCAAATGAAGGACCTAACTTTTTAATTGAAAGCCCTTAGAATAGGGCCAAATGAACCATTTTTGGTTCAACTAATTCTCAACTAACTTTTTCCCTATTATGATGCATTCTAGATCTCCTATTACACATATAAAGAGAAATGGACTATTGATGAACATGTATCCATGTGTGTACAAGAAAAGTGTAGGTTGGTAATTGATGAAAGAGGTGTTCCTAATGAGGGTCATTTAGCTAGTACTAATGGCTCTAAGAAAAATGGCCATAAGAAAAATGGCAAGAAAAAGCACATATCTCTTGTTCATATGACATATAAGAAGCATCAAAAGAAGGGGCATATTCTGAAGGAGTGCATCAACAAAAAGGTTTGGTTTGTTAAAAAAGGTATACATCTATCTTATGTATGTTTTAAATCTCATTTAGTTGATATTTGTCATAATGCATGGTAAATTAATATTAGATCAACAATTAATATTTCAAATACTATGCAAAGATTTCTTAGTATTAGGATTCCACATTCCATTGAGCAAAAAGTGTTTCTTGGTAATGAAATAAGTTCAAATGTAAAGGCTATTAGAACTTATTGAATAATTTTATTTTCTAGTTATGTAATGGACCTTGAATGTTCCTAATTTTTATAGGAATTTGATTTTAATTTCTAAAGTAATTCCTTTAAGTTTTTCTATGAACATTTCTAAAATAATTTTTAATTTCTTAAAGGACTCAGTTCCTATTAAGAAAATTTCCTTATGTAATAGTCAATTTAAGCTTTATACTATTGTTGATAATACTATTTCTTATGTTACTATGCATGGTAATAATGAAGTTAAGAGATGTATTGTAAATGAAAACTTTACTGGCTTGTGACATAAGATATTAGGATATATCTCCATAGAAAGGATCAAAAGATGGATAAAGAATGAGATTTTTCAGCTTTTAGACTTTACTAATTTTGGTCTATATGTTTACTGCATTAAAGGTAAGTAGACCAACAAGTCACATAAAAGGGCCAAGAGTAGATTGGAATTGTTAGAGATTATACATACTAATATATATTATCCTAATTTATGTTCAAATGGTTAGAAATATTGCACCTCTTTTATTGATGATTTCTCACGATATGTGTGTGTGTGTGTGCCTACTTCATAATAAAAATGAGACACTAAGTGCATTTAAAGAATATAAAGCAAAAGTAGAAAAACAAATAAAGAAATGATTACAATTGTAAGATTTGATAGAGGATGTGAACATTATGATAGGTATACTAATGATAGATAGGCACCTAATCTGTTTGCTAATTTCCTTCAAGAGCATGGTATTGTAGCACAATATACTATGCCTAGCTTAATTGATATGAATAGTGTTATTAAAAAAAGGAATAAGATGCTATTGGACATAGTAAGGAATATGCTTTGCAACTCCAAGCTTCTTATTTTTTTGTGGAAAGATGCACTTAAAATAGTAGTATATATTCTAAATAGGATTCCAATAAAGGTAAAGTCTAAGATACCATTTGAAATCTATAAAGGTTGGAAACCCAACTTGAATTATACACATGTATATGGCTATTTTGCTAAAGTAAGAGTGTATAACCTAAATGAAAAGAAGTTACACCAAAAGATTATTACTAAATATTTTGTAGGTTATGTAGAAAAGTTTAAGATATACAAGTTTTACTCCCTCACATTCAATGATTTGTATAATTTATGAATGTCAAATTTCTTAAGAATGACATAATTAGTAAGAACGATCAACCATATGGCTTTGTTAATAAGGATGATTATATATAGAAAACTAACACTAGTTATGATGGAATATTGATTTTACATGACACCTAATTTGCTAGGGTGAACGTGGAACATGACAAAGTTCTAGTAACTCAAGTTGATCATGCAAACAATGAGGAACATACTAATCCTATCATTAATGATAAGACATCTCATATTGATGAAGAGATACCTTAACTAATGGTAGAAGACACTCCCATTGAACAACCTCAACAGGTTGAATTAAAAGGATCAACTAAGATGAGAAAGGCGGCAATATCTAGCGACTACTTAGTGTACATAACTAAATCTGACTATGACATAAGTATTGATGATAACTCTTTAATAATTTCTTAGGCATTGAATGGTAAAAATTCTAAATTATGGTATGATGTCATGATTGATGAAATGAAATCCATGGTAAACAATAATATTTAAGACCTTATAGAGTTACTTAGTAGAGCTAAAGTAATTGATTGCAAATGAGTCTTTAAAACCAAAAGAAACTCATTAAGCAACATTGAGTGCTATAAGATAGGTTGGTTGCTAGGGGTTTTACTCAAAAGAAAGGAATTGATTATAAAGAGATTTTCTCTCTTATATCCAAGAATGAGTCCCTTTGTATCATCTTAGCGTTGGTAGGCCATTTTAATTTGGAATTACATTATATGGATGTTAAAAATACCTTCCTCAATGGTTACTTGAGGAGAAGATATATATGAAACAGTCTAAAGAGTTCATCTCAACCATTGGTGAGAATATGGTGTACGAGTTCAAAAAGTCAATGTATGGTCTCAAGCAAGTTTCACAACAGTAGTATCTCAAGTTCCATAATATAATTATATCTTTTAATTTTGTTGAAAGTATTATAGATCAATATATTTACCACAATGTTAGTAGAAGTAAGATCATTTTCTTGGCCTTATATGTAGATGATATTTTGCTTGCCTGAAGTGATTTAGAATTGTTATATAAGATGAAACAATTCCTATTCAAGAATTTTGAAATGAAAAATATGGGTGAAACATCCTACATCATTGGAATAAAGATCCATAGAGATAGGTTTAAAAATATTTTGGGACTATCACACAAGACCTATATAAATAAAATTCGTGAATAATCTAGAATGAAAGACTATTCATCTTATGTGGCACTTATATTAAAAGGGGACAAATTCAGTTTATTTCAATATCTTAATAATAAGTTAAAAAGAAAAGAGATGGAGAATGTTCCCTATGCTTTAGTAATAGGAAGCCTAATGTATGCATAGGTTTGCACAAATTCTAATATAGCTTTTGTTATAGGCACGTTAGGAAGATACTAGAGTAATCCAAACGTTAATAATTGGAAAGCTACTAAAAAGGTCATGAAGTACCTTTAGGGTATGAAAGGTTATATGCTAACTTATAGGAAGGTTGATAATTTGGAAGTTGTTGGTTATTTAGGCTTAGATTTAGCAAGATGTGTTAACTCAAAAAATTCAATATTATGACATATTTTTTTGCTAGCTAAAGGAGCTATCTCTTGAAGAAGTGCTAAACAATTCTTGGTAACTACATCTACTATGAAAGCTAAGTTTGTTTCATGTTTTGAGGCAAGTTCACTAGTTATATAGTTGAGAAATTTCATTGCTATGCTTAAGATTGTAAACTCAATCTCTAAGCTTATCAAAGTGCATTATGATAACATAGTTGCAATTTTTTTGTCTAAGAATAACAAGAGTGGAAGTCAAAATAAATATATCTGACACTAAGTACTTAGTTTTGGGATAATGAGTTAATGCTAATCAAGTAATCATAAAAGCACATTCAAACAAAAGAAATGCTACTAATCCTCTAATAAAAAGGATTCATCCAACAAAGTTTAAGAAGCATGTGTCTCGAATGGGTTTTAGACCATATTTAGTGTAATTAAAGTATATAAAGAAATGAAATTTTTTATTTTAGTTTGTTGTTTCTATATATTTGTATATATTTTTTTAAAGATTGACAAGCATATAAGTTAGAATCCAAATAAACATTTAAAATTTATTCATAAAAGTTATATATCTTATAAAGTTAAAGACATGTTACAACGTAATGCATAGAATGTAATAATTTGATTAAAGGACTTACCACCCTAATTTTTGTAGTATGTGTTTGTTTACCTATAAGCAAGTTATCTGGCAAATCATGATTAGACTCAAAGTTGTCAAATTCATGAGTTTAAGTAAACTCATAAAAAGAAGTTAATTCGTTACATAGACTCGTATTGTAAACTCGTAAGAGTTTACATTTGTTACTAATTATATATAAAATACAATATATAAAAAGAAATTTATTTAAATATAATTCAAATTATATTAATTTTTTTTAAAAAATTATTTATATTCTATAATTCATATTTTTCAATGTAAAAATTTTAATCAAATTCATATATAAATATTATTTTTATGTCATTCTTTATTAGATTTAAAAATTTTTATCTTTTTTAAACTCAATTTAACTTAACTATATGATAATTCATCAAACTCGACTAAAAAAATACTGAATTAATTGAGTTTATCTGAGTCAAAAGAGAATTAAATTGACTTTGTACTAAATCCGAGTTTACAAGTTAACACGATTTTTTTTTAAATAGGAATTTAAACTCACTAAATTAGAGAATCAACTCATGATTTTAACAACAATTATTAGACCAAGTGGAAGAATGTTAAAATATTTAATTTAAATATATTTGTTAAGATATCATTTGAATTAAATATTTATTTAAGATATTTTATATTAGTAGTTGGAATATTTTAAAATAAAATTAATTAAATAATATATCAATTTTAAATTAAATTATTTTGATTGGTTGTACTTAATTTTTAAATTTTAAATTATTAGATATTTTGGTTAATTGATTAATAGGTATTTGCACATTATTTAATTGATCCCTTTTTATAGTAGAGTGGTCAATTTAATATTAGCACTTTAAAAAAGTTTCCTAATAAATAGAATTAGTCTAACAGTCGATTTCTGAGACTTATATACTTATAAAAAAAACTCCCACTCTCTCACTCTATTATCTGTACTTCTACGTTTATTTTTCTTGGTTGTAGACTATTACATAAATTTATCACTACCTTGAGTTTTTCATCAACTTTTAAAGATATAATTGGAGGTATTTAGATCTTTAATTTTGCTTATGCAATTCTCATATTTTGAATTACAATTTATTTATGTTGATCAAATTGCATAACTGATAATAAGGGGGGTTTGGAATCTATCCATATGTTTCTTTGGCTTGATATGCATGCACGGTCATTTGATGACTAAAATGAATGGTATGGCAGCAATCCCTCCTGCCTGTAAGGTGGAATAGCTAGCTTACGTGAAGATGTATTCTACATTTGTTACGTAAGACACTGCAGGCTTGCCCAATATATGTATGGTTGAACTGGATCCCAAGTGGTAAATGATGGGATTTTGTTTAGTTGAAACAGGAATGAATGGTACGTAACATATATCAGGAACCCTAGAAGAGGACATTTGCTATATCATGGGCCTCCATGTGGAGTTGGAGGAACAAGTCCATATTTGAAAACTACTTCATATCCATGCGGGGTAGTGGCTGCGGGCTTTTTATAAGCTTAGAGCATGCATGAGTAGGGACAAGCAGATTTGTATATATGGGGATTAAAGTTAGAAGCACATGTGGAAAACAGGGTCTTATGTAATGAAATATCGACATATTTTGGGGGAAAGTGACTCCTTTTCGATGATATCCAAAATCAATGGAGCTCAAAGGACTATCATGGAAATCCCCAACCTCCTCCCCGAACCTAGTAAATTAGACCCACTCATTTTAAAACTCATTATGATTTTTGGGTTCTGTACATTTGATTGGAAACCAGCTATATTTTAAAACTTTAACTAGTTAAATTATAAAAAATGATATCATATAAATTTTGTTTATCAAATGGTCAAAGTTGGATCATGTCAATGGGGTAAGTGAGTTTTCTTTAGCACGACATTAAATTGGGATGAGGTATTTATCATAGATCGAACAGAGGTTTGATTTTTGTTATAATATTTCAAAGAGTTAGAATTTAAAACTAAATAAATCTTTGGAAAAAAATATAGAACTTGAGACTCAATTCACGATCATATAATAATTCTACTTTCATGTCCAAGTTCAATAAATTTGATTTTTTTTGTCATAAGAAAAAACAATAGAGGTAACAAAAACACAAAAGAGAAAAAAAATGATAATTACCAACAAATTAATTCTTCAAAAATTATCTCGCACACACTATATTGGACTTTAACTAATTTGTATACGAAGTTATTTTACATAGGACTACAAGATATAATAAAAAAATGTAACATATATCCTATTAAAATCACCAAAAAAGAAGAAAATGAATACCTTTAAACACACTATATATGATAGAGAGGAAATTACACCTTACGATTTTATATATCTTCATAGAGAGAATGTCACATCTGACTAAGAATCTAAAATTTTTCATTAAAAAAAAAACTAAATCTAGTTAGGAATCCAAAGGTCACACCGAGTATATCCTATATATTCAAGTCATATTTTTGGTAATACAGTGATATTTTAAGTCATTTCTTTGTGCAAATATAAAATTATGAGAAATAAATAGTTTAATTATTCCAGTCTTTTTTTTCTTTTAGTAAGAAAGTGAGAACTTTTTTGTCCAGAATACAAATGTAAGATTACTAACATAAAGTTGAACTCGTTAGTAGTCCTCTAATTATTATAAGGATCGTATTTACAAAACTTTATATCAATTCAACATTGTTTAGAAAATAAACGTATTAAAAAATTAATGTACAATATATTTTTTAAATATAAAAATATTATTAATTATTTGATTATATATTATGGTTATTTAATTTTCTAAAATTTAGTATATAAGATCAATGTGGTAATTTTCAAATACTATATATATATATATATATATATTCTTTTGTTGTAAAATACTTATTTTGAGCATAAACTCTTGTAAGTAATACTTTTCAATTTAATTTACAATTAGATACATTTATACCCTTGGGAGATAGAGATTGTTGATCAACATAATAATTCATAATATCAAAGTAAATCTATAGAATTCAATCTTGTGCATGTTACAAGATACAACGAAGAATGAAGGTTTCAAAACGCATGATTTTTATAATATTAGTTCTATTTTTTTTAATATTTTTAACTTTCTTAAGAAACATCTGTGAACCCTGTACTTTCATAAACAAATAAAAGTGATATTTTCATCTATCCAATAAAAATTAAACTTACTTGAATCTCTCCATTTTCAAGTTGTCTAAAACGATTTTCATTTGTCATTGGTCCATTTTCCTAAAAGGATTTAATATTTTTTTAAAAAAACTCATTAAACTACCATTCTATAACTATGATCCTAATTATTCATGATAACTTTTTTCACTCATAAAATTGAAAAGATTCTAAGTTAGATATTTATATTGATGAATTGTAAATTTCAAAATTATTTTGAATAATCTAATGGCAAAAAATTTAACTTTGAAATCCTAAATTATAATTTTTTAGAGCAAATTAAATTTTTTGTTATGAGGTTATTTAGAATAATTTCAAATTTTAAGATCTTTTAATATAAATACTTTTAATTTGGAGTTGATTTTTCCCTTAAAATTTTCATACTTGACACTCACAATTATCTTACATGATCACTCAATCTTGCCATATATGCACACAACTAATGCTTTGTTTGGTAAGAATAATTAGGAAGGAAATGAAAAAATAGTGGGAGAGAAAGGAAAAAAAATAAGAGAGGATGTGGATGTGTTATACTTATTTTGTTTGGTATGATAAAATGAAAAAGAAGTACATATAAATAAGATATCAAATTGCTTTATTATCTTCTATCTAACTAAATATATTGATCTTAATTATTATTTTTATTTATGTTACATATGTTTTTTTATTATCTCTCACATTTCCCTCTGCTCTTTCTTCTAACCTTGGAAGAAAAAAGAGAAAAAGGAAATGGTATAAAAAACATATGGTGTTACAATTAACTATTCTTCTTCCCCATTATTTTTTCTTCCATAATAAAAACACATACCTAGCCATTCAAAGGCACAATCCCTCTCCCGTTACTTTTACTTCCCTCCCGTCTCCTCTCCGCGAATCAAAGCACAAGATGGTTCGTCAATTTACACCAAAATCATTGTGAATGTGGACTTTTTATGAAAAAAGTGAGCATGACGATGTTTATCTGCCATCCATATATTTAAATCATTCATGGATGAATGCCTCTAGACGAAGTTAAAAAAAAATATATGTACAGTGAATGAACGCATCTTGAGCAAAAGGATTTTACGTTTTTATAATCCTAATTAATTAACGCTTACGATTAATTTGGGGTAAGGATAATTTGGGGTCACTAAGTGGAGGCCCTTTCATTTGCGAGCGCAAAACTTGACTTTTAGAACACACTTTGGATTTAATTAATCTTTAGTTCGATTACTTCTAAAGAATAACATCCATGAGTAACATATTGACAAATCTTTCAGAGTCATGGCCTACCTACTATGATTAATATTATAACGAATCAAAAATTGAAACCTGTGAAAGGCAAGTTTTCAATGCTTAATTAATTGAACATTCACAAGATGTATATTCATATTTTTTTAATGGTAGATTAATTAAAATAAATCTATTGCTAGTTGCAAGATATATGCCAATAAGTTGAGGAAATTTTCAGTAAACTCCTTGCATTTAATTTTTGTATAAAGAATCAATAAAATATCATTAAGTTGTAGTAGATGATAAAATTCACTATACACATGCCATTTGCTGAGTTATCTATTATTCTTTACACTATTTTGAGTGAAAAGAATAATATATATGTAAAAGTATTATTTTCATGAGCTATACTAGTTCATATAAATTAGTTTTCAAAATTGAGATAACTTTGATGTATTTCAGTTTCAGTTATACTTGTTGGCCCCCCCAAAAAAAAAAAGTTTCATTTATTCTAAATTTCAATCTCTTAAATTGTGAAAAGACAAACAGTAACCAATTAGTTTAATTTGATTCTTCTATATTTGGTTATAATTCAAGCGTTTGTGATATAAGCTGTGAATTACGAACATAATTTTTTTTTTTTGGTAAACAATTACGTAGACAAATTTGTGTATATGTAAAATGATCGTAAAAGTGGCCTGTGAATTAGATATTTAATATTATATCAAATGCATCAGATACTTAAATCTTAAATTTATTAATCTTAACATCAGTCTAAGAGAAATTGCGTTGTAACTTTATTAGTTTTAGCTTGAAAAGTTACTTTTAACTACACTAAACTGAATAAGTGAATTAATTTATATGCACATATCCTGATTATAACATCATATGCTCACGATTTAAAAAAAAAATTTCAAGTTTTATGATTATTTATATTCAATAAATTAAAAAAGTCTAGTGAATATTTTTGTGGCGGTTTTGTTGTTACGTGTTTTAATAACAATTGAGTACTTAAGTCATATTATTTATTTTAATTATTTATTAATAAATTTAACATGATGACAATATTAAAGGAGAAATATTCCTTAAATGATTGAATTAAAATATTTAAATTTTAATAAGTTAATTTTTTTTATTATTACCATCAAAAGCATCTTCAAACTTTATTCGAATTAAATCTTTCTCCTAGCCAAAAAAAGAGTGCTTTCTTATTTCAACTCAGTGTATCTAAATTTTATAAAATACATCTAAAAATATTAAACTTCAATTGCTATATCAATATAATATATTAGATTCGGTTAGGAAACCAAATCGAGAATGCAGGCCAAAATATCAACTCATTTATGTTTTGTTTGATGTATAGATTGACATGTATTAGATGCATGTATATTTAATTATTAAATAATTTTTATATACACTTATGTTATTTATATATTTAATAATTATAATTTATTTTATATATAAATTTTATTTATATAAATTAAATTTTAACAACTGATTGTATAGTTAGCGTGTTTAAAATTTTTTTTAATTATTAAGACCTATTATATATATATATAATAAATTTTGATCATTAACTGCGCGTGCACCAAATTGACATAAAGGTGACAGACAAGACAGAGGATGTGGAAATGAAAAAGAAGTTATTGACAAATTGTTGCTAATTGCCAAAGTTGAAAAAGGCAGCCATTTACCTGTGCGTTCACCTTAGGAGCTTAATTTTACCTGGGAACCAAGTCAACCATATTTTGTTTCGTCTTTGACTTTTCAACCTCTTTGTTTTATATCGTAAAAGAAAAATAAAAATAAAAATTCAAATATGGAAGAGGAAGAAAAGGAAAAATGAAACACATTTTACTATTATTGTAAATATTTAATTAGTTAGGGGATAAGGCTAAGATTTAGGAACCGTCCAATGGGATGTGGACATCATGTGTGGCCCTACCATCTTGTCTGTCTTATAATCTTGTTTACTATTTCATTTTATATTAATAGTGATATTTAAAAAAAAATAATTCAAGAAAAACTTGACTAATTTTACTTTAAAAATTTTAAAATAAGAAATAAAAACAAAGACACAATTGAAAGAAGTTATTTTTAAAAATATTATAAAATGATTTTGATTATATAAATTTTAATCATATTAAATTCACTGATAGTTTGGATGAAAAAGAAAATTCAATATTTGGAAAAAAAAAAGTATTTACCTTTTTTTAAAAGTTAAAAAGTTTTTACAATCAAGATATGTGGTCAAATCATGAGACACATTGAATATAATTAATTTGAGGGATTTAGTGAAAGGTTTAAACAAAAACATTTTAAAAATTATGTTCTAAATAATAATCCTGAATTGCATATTTTTCTCAATCATGACCCATAGAGTATATTAGATATTGAATGGCATATGTTGGAAAAATCACTCTTCAAAAATAAGACTAATTAAGAACACTTTAGAGATTTTCAATGCTTCATTAAAATAATGATATACCCTATCATAAAAATGATAGATTTATGAGTTATTATACTTTCAATATTTTCAGAACTACATAGGGGAAAGAACTAGAGAAATACTTTCTCAACCTTATAAAATTTGGAGTTTTAGGGAAGTCAAACAATATAATTTTATTGAACACGACAAATGTAATAATGTTCAATAAACCAATTTAATTTTTATGATTATACAACAAAAAGCTTTTTGGATTTGAGCTTCAAAACCGTATTCGACAAAAGTCACAAATTTCAAAGTCACAGATAAAAAAAAAATTCTTTTATATTGAGCTGACATTTGATTATTAGTCTTCTACAAATTAACAAGAAATTGTAACCAAGTTAATTTTTTTCATCTCCAAAATCTAGATATGTCAAGCGAAAAAGATGATTGAAGTATAAAATTTGAATGAAGAAGAACAAATTGCTGAAGTAATAGCAAATAATCACCAGCAACATAATCCAGAAAACCTGTATTCAAACAAGTTGCATAATATCGAGAATATGATGGACCAAGATTCTTATCAACAAGAGTGGAAGCAGTAAAACCTTGTACAAAAAAGTAATATCTACTTATATTCTACAGCTAAAATATTCTTGGCAAATGAAAATATCTGTAAGAAGTAAATACGTGACATGCAACATTTATTATACAAAGTCCGTAACAAGATTAGATATGGAAAAATCTAAAGTAGATTCTATTATATTTAGATAAGTATGAATGTAAAGTGATAATGAGTCATGGTATAGTGTACACATGTCTATTTATTGTATTGTACCCATTGTACTATTTTTGGAAAAGTGGTCCAATTATCTTATTACAAGACCTCTCCTATACATGAAATGGGATCTTACGTAGAAAAACCAAGCATTTAACTTTTTATATTGGCCTTGTGATCCTTGGACGCCGATTGTCTGCTTTGCTTTGGGTAAATCTGGATTCTCTATTTTTTTAAAAAATTTTAGACATTTATTTTTTTTATTTTAAAAGAAGTAAAACGTAAAATAAAAATAAATTTTAAATTTTTATCAAATAGATTGTTTAATAAAAGTTGAAAAGTTATTTTTATCTTACATTTTATTTCTTTGAAAATAGAAAATATTAAAATAAAAAAAATAAATGATTGAAATTAATATATATATATATATATATATATATATATATATATAAGGTCCAATTTGTTACTCAAAATAAATAGTAGAGAATTTGTATCCATGATCCTTAGCTTTTACTCTCAAAAAAATTTCCCTCAGCTCTAGAAGTATTGGTATAAAAGCAGAAGAAATACATCAATAATACTGTAAAGTTTTCTATTATCTTTCTATTCTTTTATTATCTGAGTTATTTTTTCTTTAATCTTAGTTGCTGAAATTTTAAATGCTTGTCGTGACAGTATCTTTCTTAGCTAGTATTTGTGCCTTCGGTTGGCTTTATTTGCTAGGGTTGAGAAAATTTGCAACCTGGGAGAGTCTTATACATAAACAAATCTAAGATGGAATATTTGATTTGTGTAGAAAACAAGTATAATATAAGAAAATTTATGAACATATCATGCATATTGATAAAAAAATCAAAAAAATAATCTTTCTGCTATTTGTGATAGTCATAGACTCCCTCAAAAATATTGAACTACTATTTTAGCCTTTAAAAGTACTGTCATCATTAATTTAATCCTTATAAATTTATCATTACCAATTTATTATTAATATTTTTTAAAAAATACATTATTTTAGTACTAATTAGAACTAAATTGATGTTATTAATTTTTAAAAAAAGTTAATTTGATGGCAACCAAATTTTTAGTAAAACTTAAAAATTATCAATACAAATAAACAAATTGAGTATACATAGAATACGGTAATTTTTAAAGTTTTAAAATATGGGTATAACTGTGTGTGTATGTCTTTCTTTTTTTTTTTCTTTTTTTCTTTCTCTTTCTATATGTATATATATATAACAAATTATTACATGAAAAAACAAACATAAAAATAATTGAATTTTAAACCAGTATTTCAAAATGACATCATAAGACTTAAAAAAAAAATTGTAGATTCGAGCTGAACTGTTTCAGCATTGTTTCGAAGTGTTTTCTGATGTGTTTTGAAATATATCGTTAAAAGTCGATAATATAGGTACTCATGGTACACACATCAATATCAGAAATGTATCTAGTATCGATATACCCCTTTTTTGCCATATCTGTGCTTCTTAGGAGGGGACTAAATTGATATAAACTTTTAAAAATTAAATTACTCTTGAAATACCAAGTTATCTCATATTCATCCAACATCCACAAAGACGTGTGAGTCTCGCTCTCTAAATTCTTAGACAATGCAATGTCCTTTTTGGCTTTTGCAGAATAGACCCTTGGTCAGCAAAAGGCTGCCCGTGCCTGCCCGGCTCTGGCACTAAATAAGGAGCCTAATTTCTTTCGGGCATCTCAAACGAAAATCATCACAAGAAGAAGCAGACGAAGAAAACGCAGTCTCAGGCGAAAAATGTGGTTCGTGTACGTTTGCGATGAAGAAGAGAAGGAGCTCGCGAGACAGAAAGCTCCTGGATGTTGCCCTCACTGTGGAGGCAAGGTCGAACTCATGGACGTCGAGATCCAGCGCAGGTTCTGCTTCTTGCCTCTCTGCTTCAACATCAAGCGCAAGTTCTTCTGTACTCTCTGTGCTCGCCGCTTAGAATTATTCTACTCTCCTTCTTAACAACTCTCTAAGATGTATCGGTACTCTCACAGACAGGGTCGTGTGCCTGATATTGATGTCAAATATGTGTCAAATTTGTAATTGAATCTATGAACGAGGGTTCCATGTATGTAAAACTCACAGTTGTGTTTAATTTTTTTGTTTATTTGGTTATTTTTCGGAGCGATTTGGATTTTGACGGTACCTGAAGCAACTGAAATTTTGCTTATGGCGTTGTGCAGAAGAATGGAAACCAAGTTGTTCTATGTTTTAATCCTCTTGTTTATGTTATTATATATATATATATATATATATATATATATATATATTTTTTTTTTTCCATTTTTCTCTCTCTCAAATTTGAATGAAGGGTTTTGTTGTGGACTTGTGGTGCTATCATTGAGATAAATGTCTTACCATTAATTAATGGAAAGAAGCAATGGAATTGCAAGCCTTTTCAATGAAAAGTTTGGATTTCCTTTCTATTTTTGGGTGATGTGAAAGGATATATAGGCAATAAAGATCTGTGAATCAGAAGTCTGAGCATCAGATTAAAGATGGGCATGTTATTTTTTGTTTCCGTTTCTGGGTTCAAATATATTTGTAATTTTCATATTTATATTCTTGTCTGAAACTCAAATTGAGGATTAATTTGCAGGATAAGAAGAGTTCATCGTGGTTATCTGCATCTAATCAAGTATTCAAGGTGGTTGAAGTGCATCCCCTGTTTTCTTTTACTATTTTATTCCCATTTCATTTTCTTCTATACTTTTCTTTTGTTTTATAATAAAAACGCAATCCTTATTAAAGTGACCAGTGGCATAACTGGTTTAAAAAGTTCATTTATTTTTCAAACATAAATGGACCCCATCTATCAATTCCTATAGCCTATCATGTCCCCTTATGATTCTCCACATTGAGAGCTTTTCGAATGGCATAATTCACGAGGCTCAGATGAAAGTTTACTATTAATCAAAGCAGAATCATTAGCCGCTTTTTTTTCTTAGTTTATTTGATGAGAACAATTTATTTTCGTATATTAATTTGAGTTAAGAGTGTTTTAATAATAAAATTATATATATTAATACTTTGGTTATATTAAAAGAAAATGAAAGCAGAATCATTACAACGTATTAAAAAAGAAAAACACTACTCAATTATGAAGGTGATAAGTGTTATAAATCCCATTTTTCTTTGGTTTGGGGACTCAATCAAAATGATTTGATGGAGAGTAAGGAGTAAGGATACTTTTAAAAAGAAAAAGAGAAAAAAAAAAAAAAAAAAAGATTTGCGCTGTTGTTCAACGTTAGAATTCAAGTCTGTTTTTCAGAGTTCGAGTTACCGAGAAGATTTTTACTTGTGGGAATCTCTCTGTCTTTAGACTTTAAATAAGAATTTATGTAAGGAAACTTAACACACCACATAAATAAGTTTGATACTATATTATATTCTGCCTAAAATTTTAAAATATGTATCTTCTTTATTTATATACTCTTTTCAAAATTTAGTTTTATCTAATGTAAAATTTCTACATTCACATTTATACTACAATATGCATAAAATATTTGTATAAGACTTGTGTAATTTTATATCATAAATAATTATTTTATAATATTATTATTTTAACAATTACTTTTTTTTATATAATACGCATAGAATAATGAAATATAACAAATTTAGTTTTACATTTCCATATTGCAGACACCCCAACCAAGCAAATTTAATTTAGCAAGGAAAGGTATTCGTTACACGTCAACATCATGTAAAACAGTAAAAGCATATCTATTCCTACCTCAAATTCCAATATATATATATATATATGTAACTAAGAATAAAATAAAAATAAATAAATAATATAATTTTAATGATAAAAAATAATCATTATGTCTCTATTTTTAAAAATAAAAATAAAAATAATTATTATTAAATAATAATTATAAAAATATTATAAATATTATAAAAATAAAAAAGAATGAAATTCCTACAAGCAAATGAGTGTTAAATCTTATATGGGTATTAATGTACAATTCTCAAAATCAGATCAAACTGGTTTGTTTAACTAGTTGGATCATAAATCAATCTTTGGTCAAGTTTAGTTAATCTAAAAAATTGACCAATTAAAAAATTTATCAAAAATTGATTTAATTGGTCAAAAATTGTTTGACCAATCAAACGGGATTGATTAAAAAGCAATTTGAATTGGTTAGTAAATTTAAAAAAAAAATATTTTTTTTCTTGTATAATGAAATAGTTTATCTTAAATATATTTAACAAATTAAAAAGAAGGTAATAGGAAAAAAAAGAAGGTTAAATTATAGAGATTTTTTTTAATGAAAAGAGGATATAAGAGAAGTAAAAAGCGTTTACTTAGTTATTTTTAGTACTTGCTCTCCATTATATTTTATCTTTTAATAGCATTTCTATCAAATATTAAAGTGTTTGGTAAAAATTATTATTATTTTTTAATGATAAGTGAAATCTTAATATAATTTAAAAACTCTAAAAGTTCAATATGAAATATTCTTAATTTTAAATGATAGATATTTTTTGTTTTTTAATTAAAAGATAATTTCTTAAATATCTTAAGAAATATTAAATTAATAATCAAATATTTAAAATTTATTAATATTTATTTGTTATATTAAAGTTTTAATATATAAAATTTTAAAAATACATATTTTATTATTAATAATTTAACCATGATTCTATTAATGAATTATAAACTAATACTTTTAATAATTGGTTTAATTTTAAAAACAATGTGGTATTACTATTGTTGCACCGCTTATCTGTTATAAAGGAATTGGTCGCTTGCCAAATAAACACATAATTGTGTTGTTCTGTACATAATACATACATCTTTTGTACTCTTTTGTAGGGGAATGAGATATCGGATTCTTCTAAATTATGCACAAAGAAGCAGCTTTTAAGTTTTAACTTATTAGATTTCTTAGATGAATCTTCTGATTATATTAATGGAGTGTAGTTTTTTAAAAAAATTTGAGGTTGCTAATATTAAAAGATATTTTATGATATGGACCCTAACTTTCAATCTATTTTTCTTCAACTATAAAATATGTGTAATGTGCACAGTTTTATCAAACTCTTGGTGTATAAATTTGTCTCTGCATCCTCAGAATTCCATGTAGAGGGTTTCTTTGCCCTTTAACAACTTGATAAATGCATTATTATGTGTGTTCGTGTGAAAGCTTTGAAGAGCCCAAAATCAAATGAGTCTATATATGACCACTAAATTTAAGACTTTAGAGTTGACACTATCATGAGTTAAACGTGATTTTAAAGGAGTTTGAATATAAAATTCAACAAATTTTTTTCTTAAAATATTTAAATTAAGAATAAATTATTAGATTGATTTATTTGACTAAACATCAATGGGAAAACCACCTAGCTAACATCGGTGGTACCCAAATAGCATGAATCTCAACTTATATATTCACCCACATATTGAATACCTCAATATAAAACTCTTGAAGTTGCAATCAATTTAATCATTAAATGTTTATTATTATCAATTTAATCTTAGTATTTTGAAAAAAAATACATTGTTTTAGGCTTATCCTTAACTTAATTAAGACTAAATTTATGATCCAAAAAATAATTCAGAAACTCAATTAATAATAATGGTATATATGAGGAACCGTTTAAATTTATTAAATTATTTATAGATAAATATATAAAGTTATCAATCATATTAGTATCGAACAAATTTCAAATGTATTAATTTAGCCCTTGAAAGTTTATGACCATCAATTTAATCCTAACTTAAAATATTCAGACTAAGATGATGTATTTTTTTAAAACAATAAGATTAAATTACATTTGATATAAAATTAAATGAGTAAAATACACTAATATTCTTTGAGATTTAGTTAAATTGTATTTGATATCTCTCTTATTTTAACAAAGTTATCTAACTCTCATAACATTTGATATATATTGCTAAAACCTCTCATCTAATTTATTATTTATTAATAAAGTTAATTTTTTTTTCACAATATTTTTTTTTCTAAAAATAAAATTATTCAACTATCTATACTAGTTATAATAAAAATAAAACTACAATATGATTTTAAAACTTAACATTAATCTAGCTTCCTATACTATTATATTACAAATAAAATTATAGTTTTTAATTGTGTAAAAAATTGACTTCATTTGTAAAAAATAAACTAGAATCATGTGTTTGCAATATATATCAAACTTTAGAGGAGTCAAATGATATTTTATTGAAAATAAGAGGGATGTTAGTATAATTTAACTAAGCATTAAAAGAAAATTTAGTATAATTCAGGGGGTTTTGGCACAAGTATGATTTGTTTGTAATTGGGATGTGGTCGGATTTGGATTTTTGAAGTGTGGAAAGGCAAAATATCTTTAAAATATTTCATATTTATTTTTTTTAATATTAATTTTTTAACAACAAAGTTTTTTTTTTGAGGTCTTTGATTTCTAAAACAATTCACAAATTCTCACTTCAAAGGATCCGAATGTGATAACTGGTGGAGTGTGGTGACTGCTAATAGTGTGTTTGGTTTGGCAGTGAGAAGATCAAAAATCACGTTTTTTTATCACGGGTAAATAAAAACAATTATTTATTACTTCGTAGCAAACATGATTTAAATTCTTTTACCATAAATTCAAACACACACTAAAGCTGCTGCGTCCCTTCAACGGAAAACGCTTTCACAAAGTGGGATTTCAGTAGCAAGTGCCTATCACGCAAAGAAGCAAACTGACTTCTGTTGTGGTCCCTCCCTACACTCTTGCTTCTGCTCTCAAAACGTAAAGAAGCGATTAGCATCTAATTTTCTCAATTTAGGAAAATAAAATTATTTTAAGCAAATATTAATCATTCAGGACCTTTAAGCAAAGTTTATTTATTTATTTTTTGAATGTAATTGATTTGTTTATCAAATAATTTAAATAATTAGAATTTATTTAAAATAATTTATTTTTTTTATAAATTAAGATAATCTAAACTTATCCTTCACAGCATTGTATGAAATGCGATTAAAGATGAAACGTTGGAAGTTTTAAACCTTAAAAGTTACTTTTTAAAATATTAACCCTCACACCTTTAATTTTTTTTAACTTTACATATACATTTATTTTTAAATTTTAGAGGATGTGAATTTCTTCGTAATATCCTAAACATTGTTATTGCCGCTTTGGATACTCATAATCCACAGTAAAGTCAATTTTTGAAGGAAAAATATTTTAATTTTCTAAATTAAAATTTAATTACGCTTTTAGTAGGTTAATTTTAAAATATAATGAAACATTCTTTATTAAAAAAACACACCAAATATCCCTATGTTAGATATGAGATTGAGAGGAGATGCTTTGTAATTTATTTTTAAATTTTGTTCTATTTAAAATTAAAATACCAAAATTTTAATGAAATCTTAATTCAAATGTTAACTTTATTTTTGTTATTTTTTGTATGGAAATCGGATGTTCGCAATTTATTTTAAAAAGAAAGTTTGTTAGTACTAATTAACAGCATGTTTTGTAGGCACAAAAACTGAAGGGAAAATGAAAAAAAAAGTTTAAAAAAATTTTATTTTTATTTCTATCGTTATTATTTAACTATTACTTAATATTTTTTGATAATAATTATTTAATAATTAAAAATAAAAATATTATGGATATTTTTTATCTATAAAATTTTTTATTTTTTATTTTTTTGTGTATTAAACAAACCTTAAAAGTCAAGCATATCTGACAATGATGCAACTTTTGGAGGCTGTAACACATGAAAATTATTAAAGCGACAAGTTGTGCAAATTAAATCAAATGGCAAAGTGTTGGCAAACACAACTTGTATACCTTTTAAGCAGTCATGGAGTCTCCAATATTTGGAATTTAAATTCTTTCATGCTCAAAAGATCTTTATGCGAGAGAAAGTGTACGTGACAGAGTTGATGAAATCTAACTGTACGGGCTCCGTATTTTTGTCTTTTTTTTTTGAAATAAGAGTTTTTTAGATATAAAAAAATCTAGACAACAACATTTAACTCTTTTACTCATCACTTTCTACTTTATTTTATGCTAGATTCCGCCTAAATTTTAACCAAACTATAAAATTTGTAATTTTAACACAAATATCCTGTATTTAATTATTCTTACTTTTTAATTAATTAAAAAAAGTCACAACTCATTTTGTACTACTAAAACCTCGAGCTCCACCCAAAAAGAAATCTGGGAAAGGAAAAAAATCTTAAACAATAACAACAACCTCATGTATTGAAATGTAAGGATTTATAATTGGCTTAATATTTTCAATTTATTGAATATTAAATGCCAAAGCTAAACTCATTCGTATAATTATCATGATTTGATAACAATTGAGCCAGTAAAAACAGCTAATATCAATTACTTTCATTTTTGCAGATATAATCTCACAAATCATGCATTCAACATTTGAACTACACAAATATCTAGCGTCATTGATTTGATTTGTATCTCCAAATGGTCACGAGGATGAGAAATTTGGTGACTATGAAACGAAAGGAACACTGAAAACGACAATGAGAAATACATAAGCATGCAGTTTGGCACCAACGATGAGTATATTACAAAGCAACAAAAAGCAGATGGCTGATGGCATATATTAATCACTACCCAACTTTGCTAAACAGCTGGTTTGAAAAAGTTCCTGTGGGTCAAACCAGCTGAAAGGAGATCCTACAAAGTTTCCTTCTTCATAAAACGACGGCTAAGCATGCATATATACATACATATATATGGACATACATATATGGATAACTATTGAAGGATTTATTATATATAAGACATCTTGTAAATATGGAATTTGGAGTTGGCCACAAGTTTCCAAATTTTTTATAAGAGTTTTGTAATATTTTACATCGATTTGGTTTGGATTTTTCAAATATATTGGTACTCAATTTTCCCTAACAAGATAAGCATATTCAAGGAAGATGATGGAGGAATGGGTAAACCCTATGCATTGAGATTCCTTGGTTCTTCTAAGTTTAGGGATGATATCACTTGAGCATGGTTTTTTGCTATTCTTGTTATCATTTTATGTACTAAAAAAATAAGGCTTAAATATATATATTTTTGTTCTCTCTAATCTTCCTGGTTGAAGCATGCCTTGACCAAAATTTATGTGTAGCCTCTCAAGTTTTTCGAGTTGAATGCTCGTAGCACCCATACAAAGGAATCAATGCGCTCGCCAAGACCCAAAGCTTAAGTCAAAGATTTAAGGCTTTGTTTGGTATAATTAAGGAAAATAGGGAGGAAAGAAACTTTTATGTATAATATCTATTTTATCTTTGTAATCATGGCTCAATTATTATTAAATACTATCTATTAATTATTACTCCATCATTAAAAATAGAGATACCAAAATTATTTTTTATTTCTAAAATTACATTTTTTCTTTTCATTTTTATTGTTATCCTTAACCCTTTGTATACTTAGATTTTTATTTCACTAAGAAAGAATGATGGAAAGTAACTCATACCTAGTTTCTTTAAGGGGCATGCAATGACCTAATTGGGTTTGAGATCATGGGAGGAGGCAAGGAATCAGGCTAATCGGAGATAAGATAGGTTTGAAGCTGACTGAGTAGTTATGGGAGAAGATACGCATTGATGGGGTTTGCCTCATGATTAAGTGATGTCCTTGATTTGTAGGGTTGAGATGGCGAGACCAAGTCGTTAATTGTCAATGGGTTCTGACTACAATGCTCCTCCCCAGTTTCCTATTTCAAAAACAAGTAACGTTGCCTCTACAGTCCAATTTTGCCCTTTTATCATATCATTCATTTAAAATCTAACTTTGAACTTCATAGGTTGTTGACTTAGACGTTATTAATTTATCTAGTACCATTCATACTAAAATTTGGCATTCAAGTCAACAGATTGTCAAATTTGATAATAAATTTTGAATAAAAATGCAACAAATGGATAAAATTAATTCTTTTTTTCTTTTTTAAAGGAAGGCAACATTAAATACTTTTAAACCGGGTGAACTAAATTAATTTTTTTCTAAAATTGGAGGAATCAAAATTATATTTTTGCAAAAAGCAAATACAGGATGGGTTGTGCTATTTAAATGTAAAATTCCATAAAAAATAAATAAAGAAATTATTGAAAAATTAAAGAACATGACGTTCGCTTTATATATATATATATATATATATATATATATATAAGTATCTATTAAATTAATATAATAAAATTTATTGAAATTAAAAAACAGAAACACAAAATAATAAAACAAATCAAAGAAATATAATAACATCAAAATAAATATAACTGTTCAATAAATAAATAAATATATATATATATATATATATCTCTCTCTCTCTCTCTCTCTCTCTCTCTCTCTCTCTCTCTATTAGAAGTGATACAATTAGCCTTTAGGATCATACTATTTGATTTTTAAATAAATAGAATTAATTTATAATTTCACTGAAATATTTTACAATCTCTTTTTTAATATAAATAATTAAATTATTTGTAAAAAAATCATGTTTCATTTTATTACAAAAGCTTTTGTTTTTTTTTTAATAATATGTAGAGAGTATGAGTAAGAAAACTGAAAAGAAAGGAATTTTGGCAAAGTGTAAGAAACAAAAAGTGAAAAGTATATTATTAGTTAAAAGATAAGAAGTTTTTTTAAAAAAACTTTAATATACTTTATTTGTCTTATAAAATTTATTTTTATAATCAATATAAAAAATAATTATATCTTTAAAAATATATATTTAAAACTTTAAAGCATTAAAAGGTGCATATAAAAAATTTTAGGAAAGATATGTTTAAAGATTTTAGAAATGTAATATTATATATACACACAATACATATAAATTTTTTTTTTTTAGGGGGGCGGCTGCCATAAGCTGCGCATCACTTCGGCTCTTATTAGATTATTTATATTTATTTTAAAATTTTGCTTGAGTTAGATTTTCCTTTTTAAACAATCTAAATGACTCACCCTTTTACATTCGCTTGTTGTATTTTAAATGTATAAAATTTTTTAATACGTTTGATTGGACTTACAAGCGGAGGTTGGTTCTATATCTGGTGCAGGTGATACTCGGTGCAAGTTATTCACGGAAATGAATTATCATATCCTTACAAACTTTGGTGAAGAGAAGCTTTCTTTCCTTTTTTGGGTTTCCTGTTTAATATTTGGTGGGGATGGTCCTTAAATAATTGTTGTTACAAATCAACAGAATGCTTACCTTTCTCGAATTTATTAATTTATGGGTGGAAAGTGAAACTTCTTTTGTCATGCATTATTGTTTTGGTTTCTTTGGAACAATCATCTGCGGATAATTTTACAGTAAGTTATGCAATTTTTTTTAAAATTTTTTTTGATGAAATTATATTATATTATTTTTAAATATATACTTTAATCTAATTTTAAAAATTTTTAATTAAAATATCCTCTATTAATCTAAATAAATAAATATTATATTCAAATGTGTATAAATAAAAATTAAAAAGATAAAAGAGTATATTTTATTTTTTATTAAATTAAAAAGATATAAAATATAAGTATTTAGATTAATAGAGAGTATATTAATAAAAAAATTTTAAATTAGATTAAAGTATAATATAATTTTTTTATTTCAGTGGAAGTCTGTATAACTTACTTATGATTTTATTAACATCAAATTAAAATGTTTAAAATTTAAATTTGGAATTTAATCACTAACGAAAATTGTCAAATAGGTAGAATAGTGCTATCCTTAATCAAAACACTAAAAAGTTCACCCGTGGACAAAAATATATTAAATAAATCAAATTATATATGTACTCTTAGATACTGATCTTCTTCTTTCTATCACGCTAAAAAGTTCACTTCTACATGAAAAAAATTTATCAAACAAAATAGATTATATATGTAATATTAGATACTAATTTTCTTCTTTTTGTCTTAGGGGTCTTTGTGGTGGTGTGTATTGGAAAATAATGGTTAGACCTATAGGAGTGCAAGAAGGCTTGGGCACTTAGGTGTAGACTTTAATGGCCAAGTTTACGAGGAAATTTAAGACAAGTGAGAGTGAGATAAGAGGGAAGAATAGTACTTAAAAGGCTAAGGGTCCCTTGTATTTATAAATGAGGTAAATGGTAGTCTTGTACTTAGGAGATCATGATAGCTGTCTTTGAGTAGGCAATTTAGGCAAAAAAGTAGGTGAGCGTGCAATTAGTAAGTCTTAAATTTGTATATATTTTTATAAATTTTTGTGCGACTTATCATGTGAATTTTTTATTATTTTAGATTTTGTAAATATAAATTTAGTAATTTTTAGTTAAGTTTGTGTTTTCTTGTTTAAATTAGTCTTTAAGTATTTTTTGGTCAATAATTATTAGGCTTTAGGTTAATTTGATGATTTTTTATATACTTAATGGTTTGAGCTTAATTTGCGAGTCAAAAAAGATGAGTTTTGCATCAAAGAGTGCCTACTTCTAGTAGCTAGGGTGTTGCCACATAGGAATCCATTATTGTAGCAATGGAATGATAAATTTACTTTGTAAGTAAAAGCTAGATCACGCCTTTGATGCTAGGAAGCACCACAACGATGATGTGAAAAATTGCAAAACAATGTAGCTTAACTTTACTTGATTAGGAGACTTCATAGATACCCTATTGACGTATTCTGATAGATGAGGATGATTAACTAACCTATTAAGAGGTTTTTGGAGGCTCTCTAGGCGCTTAAAAGCTTTAAGATTGGAAAGACAATTGAGAAAATGGAGGAGATGGGCATTAAACAATAATATATGATTATCTCCTTTAGTCAATTACTTAAGATTTTTGTCTTAAGCAATGTTCTCCATCCTTTCTCTATTTTTTTTTTATTTTTTTCTTTTCTATCTATGTGTTTAATTTTGTTCTTGTTATTTGGTTTGTGTAATTGACTCCTGATTATATTAGCATCAATATTTTGCTAATGAATTTGTGTTTAATTCCTATTCATGAATATGTGTTGTGAATTTTTATTGCAATTAGTGTAAATGAAGAGTAGATTAGTCGAAATGATGGATTGTGTTGATGAAGTTTCAATTGATTTGCTTGTAATCTATGTTAATTGAATCTTAAGCCTAGTGAGAAGTTGTATTTATGAAATTAGGTGATAAATATTTTTTACACAACATGTATTGCAACTTGATAGGTTATATTGATAAAGAATTTTGTAGTTAACTTATTGACTATAGTGATGGATCATATTGATGATGCCAAAGTAACTAGAGGTACTTGATTGAATAGAAGAAGTAAATGCAAATTAATCTCATATCCTTGATGATCAATCAACCCAAGTGAATGTTTTGTTAAGTTTAAATGTCTATATATTAAGTCCTAAGTCTTTAAATGAGTCTTTATTAGGTCCTTATTTTCTTATGTTTTCTTGCCTTTAAAGTGTTTAAAATTGTCTTAGTGACTAGTAGCTAGGAAAACTTGGGATATTAACTTATAAATATATCCATAACTATAAATAGTTAACAAACTAACCTTAATTATAAGTAAAATCCTCAAAACTTATAAGTATACAATTTGCATGGAATCAACACTTATACTTGAAGTTCACTTTATTACTTGAGTAACCAGCCCACTTGCTAGCTTTTATATCTCTAAAGATAGTCAACATATTAATGATCCTTTCTTACATGTAATGATCTCCTAGGGCAAGTGACGATGCTATTTCTTTTCTTTTGGATGACTGACAAGTGTCATTGTTTAACTAGTAGACACATTAATTGATGTCAAGGTAATGATAGCCGGTCATTACATATTAATTTAATAATGTAATTTGGTATTTTATAAGTTTTTGAAATTATTTATAGATCACATCTATCGGAGTGAGTTCTCTTTCATCTAGTCATGCCTTTTCTTATATAAATCTAAACATATCACCCATATATTCTTACTTTTACCAAAATTTTTGCTATATCCTTTTTCAAAAGAGCTCGAGGATTTTTAATCTCTATTTTCAATTTCTATGTTATTATTCTCTGTTATCACTTATCATATAGTTTTTTTTAAAGGTGTTAGTATTTTTTTTCCTTGAATCTTCATTGATCCATGTGTGAATATTTCTCTTTCTTCTAAATTTCCTTATGATGGATGTTTTAGGAGTATCTTTGATAGTGTTTTGGTGTTGTTAGATTTTAGAAGTTTATGATTATTCTGGGATAATGTGTTGTGGTTTTTTACTCCCACTCTTAAGCCATACCTTTCTATCAAACTTAGTTACAAGCCTTTATATTGACTCTTAGCAACAAGCCCTTCGTCATAAGCCTTAAGATTAAGGTTCTTCTACTCCTTCTAGCACATAGCCCCCTTTCCTACCTTAGGGTAAATATCCCACAAATGGTCATACATTGTTCTACATGGATGAAAATTTATAACTACTAAATTTCATATAGTTTGTTTTATTTGATTTCCAAATGAATATTTGCTAACAATTATTTAACGATATAATCACTTTGTAGGAATGTATAGGTTCAATCTTGTAATTGATGCTATGAGGGAATTCACGTTCATCGTGTAGGCTAAATTTGAACAGCCATGCTACACATGGAAAAATACACCTCTTACAGCAAAGGTGTTGTGGTTTAGGGAGTGGGCAGTATGTCTAATAATTTCTTTACTTCAATTTCCTGTGTTACATATTATGGTCGTAGAAAAATGTCCTTTATTTACTACTTGAATTCTAATTTTCATCTAATGTTTGTAGAAAAATTACAAATGGTTGCTTCAATATGAACATCAAATTAGGAAAATTGGAATAGAAAAGCCATAAAGTGACTCAAGACTATGATGTAAAAAGTCTGTGAAGACTTGGTTGCTAATATTAAGGCCAAATGGATTCTTGAAGATATCCTCGATGAATTGGTAAAGGCTCACTAATGAGTATCTAAATAAGTGAGAGCAAACAAATGTTAGCTTTAAGGTTTTATAATGTAAGTTTTGATGATAACAAATGAGTTATAAATATAACACTAATATATGCTTGCTTAATTGTTATAAGCCATAAATGATTGTAAAGAATATTACTTGCCCTAATTATATTATACATTTTTTATAATAAAAAATGTTGACAAGCATATTATTAATATGTGCTTTTTTAAAATTAACTTATAATACTTTGTTTTTGAATCATATTTTCAAACTAGGTGAGTCTGAAATTTTCCTTAACCCTATTTATTCCTGTAGTCTTGGGGGAGATTTTTTTAAATACATATTAATATTTTCTTAATAGGGATAGAGTTGTCTTTGTCCTTCTCTATAATGAAATTCCATCATTATTTTTATGCAACTGAACAAGCAAACATAGATGTATTCCCTTTTCTTTTTATGCCACACCAAACATAAATAATGTAATCCCTTTCCTCTCAATATTAGTTTTACATTTACATTACTAATAATCCAACAAATCAATTGGGTGTTTGGTCTTTAGAAATTTAAGCTAACAATTATATTTTGTATGGCAGTTAACTGACATAGTCTTAACAATCGATTGATAACATTAATAATAACTTTTTAAAGTATGTAAAAGTCTTTTTGGTTCTAAATAGCTATATTTCACAAAACTCTATATATATGACCTTTCAAACATGTTTTTGACGAGGCATATGAGCTATAACATTAATTTAAACTTATTCTTAACTCTTAGAAAGAGAAAATATCATTCTTGACCCAAATCTTATAAAATCTCTATCATTTTAATCCTTAGTGCTTTATCTTGTATATCTATTCTTTAAAAAAGTTTCTTTGAGTAATATTATTATTTTAAAATCATTGTAAGACAAGGGTGATATATCCCTTGTGAGAGAAAATGAAAGTAAGGGAGCTCTTAAAGAGATTATCCTTTAGGAAGTGAGAAATGCTTTGATTTAAAATAAAAAAATAACTCTAAGTTGAATTGGATGTTGTAAAGACTCACAAGTATTCAATTAAACTTGTGGAATTAGTAGAAAAATCTCAAGTTAAAAATAGGAGATTGGATGAAAGCCTGGGTTGGAGCCAAACCAAAACAAAATCTTGAGTTTGCATTTTTTCTATTCCTACTCTCTTTTTATTTCAAGTTGTTCAATTGATGTTCTATCTTAGTTGTTCAATTGATGTTCTATCTTTTAGGTTTTTATGTTGATATTTTACATGAAGCATTGATTCATTGTTGATAGATACATTTACCTATATCCATCCTAAGTAAACTAATTGTTGAAAAGATTGTGAAATTGTTCTAATTTACTTGAAAACATGCTTTTGCTTCAACTTTAACTATATATTATTAAGTATTCTATGTTTGAGAATAGAAATTGTACTTTTCATACTCCAAACATTTATATAAAGTTTTTCTTAATATAATTGTTGTTTTACTTAATACCCTTCAAAGTAACTTTAATAATAAGTTTTTAAAAATAATTAACATTTTTGTAAACATCCAATTTACTCCCCAGGTGTTGGTTATCTTGCCTAGGAAACTAGGCTTCCTAAAAGGGAGGAGCATTACATACTTATGGCAGCATTCCTAATTCTAAGCATTGGAGTCGGATGGTAAAAAGATTTATATTAGCTCTGTATTTTATTTCTCCATTACATGCTTACGTTATTTTAATGATAATTTATTTTGTCTAATCAAGATCTCTAATAATTGACAACTGTAGGTTCAACAGACTGGAAGGGAACCATCCCTAATTTTAATTATTCATGCGCACCCACAGGAGGAAGGACAACAATGAATTCATTGACCAGAGGTCAAGCCAAGTCTTTGCAAGTATAGTCCATTCTGATTTGTTTCCTCGATCATGTTTGGGTTCAATGGGAATGATTCTAATTATCATTTGATTTTAATTTCTTTCCTCGATTATGACTGGATAGTACATAGGCATGGCATTGATACTTGATGAATATTGGTATTTCTTGTGCAAAGATATTGTTCCCTGTTTTTGTCCATGTGCAGGCTGAATAGACCAGGCTTAAGTGAACTTGATCTTCTCGATTACGTTTTGGGTGTGTAGATATAATATTGGTATTTCCTATGTAAAGATATTGTTCCTTATTTTTGTCCATGTGCAGGCTGGATAGACTAGGCTCAAGTAAACTTGATCTTCTCAGGCAACGGCTGTGAGTGAATCTAATAATATAGACGAGGTTGCCAGAGACACCGCCATCTGGTTAGAAGCTGTGGGTGGGAAAAATAGAAAGAGTCGCATTATTGGGGTTGGATCAGAGGCACTCGAGTTTAGCCACAGTTCGAACAGGACCTCTGCCACACGTCTCTTAGGGGTTCATCCTCAGTGTCATGAGGAGTTGGGTGGCATGCGAGGAGGGCGGCATGCGAGGAGACACAAACATTGAAACAGACAATGGAGCAGCAGAAACAAGGGATTCAATCATAGAGACAGCTACTACAGCGACATGAACGGATGCTCAACCAGATGTTGACTCATATACAGCTCCCTCCAATTGATCGAGATCGTGCAACGAAAGATGTGCAGGAGCTTGCTCCACCAAGTCTTTAGGATGACGTTTTTTTTATTTCGGTACTAATTTTTAAGATGACATTTACAGTACTCCTTGTACATTATTGGGATGATTTTAGAAAAAATCACATCTAAGGATTCATATTTGTAAAATTAAAATAAAGATATTGAAAATTAAAATTATTATAAGATTTTAAGGAACTTACTATTAGATTACAAAAATTTATTACTAAATTTAAAAAAAAAATTATAATTTAATTAACTTTAATCATAACTTTCTTAAAAACTGATAACAACTTCTTAAACCTAATAGTAAGTGGTAGTGATTTTAGTTTTTAGCGATAATTTTAATTTTTAAGGTCTTTTATTATAAGTTTTATAAAATTTGGATATAATTATTTCATGATTTTAATGTACCCTTCCTTCATTTATTATTGTATGTAAATTTAATTATGTTTTAAAAGTGTGTTGCTTAACTTTTCCTTGCATACCTTTGCATATCAGGCTTTCCTTTTCAACATTTGTAAAATTGGATTGTAAAATTTTAGAATTGTCATTAGAGACAAAATTTTTTATTTCTAAGTAGAGATGGAATTTTTCATCTTTAATTTAGAGATGATTTTTTTTCTTGGTCCCAAAATTTAGCAACTCCTCTATTAGACACACAAGAAATTTTGTGTTTGACTCCAACTCTAATAGTTTAGATGAAATTTAATGCAATCAGAGACAATTCAACCTTTATGTGTGTGTGTGTGTGTGTGTGTGTATAGTGAGAGATATAATCAATTTTTGATAAGGTTAAGTTCTCTTATTGGATGATCTTAAGGGCAAACACTCATATTCGAGTAGTGCATTTAGAAAAATCATACCCAATTTGATAAAAATATATACTATTTTATCATACCAATTGTGCTAAATTTTTTGAGTATACTATCAAATTGGACTAAATAATAACAACATAAGATTCAAGGGTAATTTTTTTTATCAAGTTTTTGGTTTTCAATAAAACTTTGATACATAAATATTATTGTAACAAAGCACTACATGATTTTTTTTAAAAAAAAATCTTCACATACCATTTTTTATTCAACAGCTTTAAAACAAGTACTTAAAAGATTCATCTAAGTTCTTTTCATAATAATATTATTATTTAATTATATACAATATTTGATGTGAATAATAAATTATATTAGTTTATTGATGAAATCTTTTTTATCAAGCCAATATAATATAACACACTCTTAAGATGAGTGCAGCAATGAACAAAATTTTACTAAAATGGATGTCATAGTGAATTCTATAACCTTCACACGCACTTTAATAAATTTCGAATAGTTTCTTTGCATTACCAGTAATTTTTCTATATAATAATAATATTTTATACAATCTAGTGTATTATATATTCATACTATTAATTGACGCAACAAATACATAATAACATAAAAGATATATAATAATTTCATTTGAATCTGAGGAAAAAATATATTTTACTAGTTTAATTATGACTTTTATTACATCAGCTTTAAAACATAATAAAACATCCATATATTCTTTGAGAAAGATCACAAAACAACTCACTTTGAACAAAAATGAGAGAAGGTATTTTGTGTTTCTTTTTTTAAGATCAAAGAAATGTTTCGGTCCATTTTACAAGTAATCTACGGAATTATAATTAGATATTCCTAAAAAAGAAAAAAAAATAAAATTTCCCCTAAATCTTATTATGTACCAACAAAAACAATCTTTCAAACTTTTACAAAACACTAGTTTAGTAATAGAAAAAAATTATATATAGTTTTTTATATTTTTATTGTCAAATTTTTTAATTAAAATATAATAAGTGAATGATTCTCTAATAATAATATGATAGATATATAATTTTTATAAATAATTATATAATTCTCAATTAAATTATATATCTATTATATTATTATTAAAAAAATTATATACTTATTATATTTTTATTGAAGAATATAATAATAAGAAGGATGTAAAACCTGCCATAGGTCTAGTCCTTTAGTAATTTCTTGCAAACTATTTCACATTTTGATAATGAACAAGATTATCTCGCACTTTTCTTGCCACAACATAAGCAGCAAAAAAGATCATATTATATAGAAAAATGTTTAGTTTTAAGATTGATTCAGAATGCCATTCTATCAAGTACAGCTACTGAAAGTGTCTAACATGGGTTATGTTATAACAGCTAGATCAGGCCTGGAGACAATAATACATAATTGTCCACACATGAATGATAAGTACCTTGCATGGCCCCACTAGGGCCATTAGTTAAGTTCTGTCTTGCTTAAAAAAGTACACACACAAATGTCTACGTATTAACTACACCATGTGGGAAGAGCCATCTGTACATAGATAGGCATTTTGTGGTCACCCCACTTTGGTCCTTATCCAGTTGATATAGGATTTGCAAAAGATTTAGTGGGACAGATCATAAGCTACGTGGGGAATGCACTTGAGCAGTGAACAAGAAAGAATATACTAGAATAATAATGCCTACATTGTTGATTTGTTCATCCACAACCATAATAACAAGAGCAAAGAAGAATAAAGGGAATATCCACAATTTCCTGTTGGACCATCCAAGATAGCGGCCCCTTAAATTGACAGCACAACAGAGGAGGGGTCATTGACTAAAACGGCTAGGTTGGATCCTATACACATGACTAAGATTCACTCCCTTTAGGGTCCACACAACCCTATAGATCTAAATTAGAGCAATTTTTCATTTAGTCATTTTCTTTAAATTAGATCTAAATAAATATTTCTTTTCCTTCATTTCTTATCTATTATTCTCAATCCGGACACAATTAAAGGGAAAGAAAAGTTAAATTTAAACATAAATCATGGAGAATGCCTAAATTAAATTTTCTCATCCTTTTACTTCTCCATTCTTCTCAATCCAAACATACCCTAAAGAAATTGATTGTTTCAATTTTAGAGGAAAAAAAAAAAGACAAATAGTATAGAACCCACACTTTAAAAACAAGTGGAATACACTGGGTGTGTCAATTTTCTCTCTGCGAAATTTACATGGTCAATTTCTTTAAAGACTGCTAACAATCCCAAATCCAAATCAATCTGTCATCAACAAGAGTTTTCTTCTGTCTTTATGTCGAGAGAAGAAAAATCAACAGGTAAATATCAAATTAAAAGAATTTTAGGGATCACCCAACCAATTTTGCTCATTGCGTGCAGATAAGCTACTAACAAAATTGCAATATACTGAAGCATCATTAAAATTTCAAAATACTATGGATAATAATATTTAAAGTCTAAAACCTCTGTAAACAACACTAATAACCTAACCTCAACATTATATCAACGATTTAAAGGAAGAAAAAAAAAAAGCCTAGTTCATCCTTCTGATAAGCTCATTAATATAATCTTCACGGTTGCCAGCATCGCCTCCTTCAACATAATGATTTCTTTTCTTCTTCAAACCACCTAGTGGAGCCTTCAGCTTGAAAGGCCACAGGAAGTTATTTGCCTCCCTGAAGTGAGGTCCAACAGTCAAAATCTCGTGGATCAGATCTTCCACGCAAATAATCCCATGCTGACCCAAAGTCTGGAATTATACACCATGTCAGATTTTTTTTTTTAAATTATGAGCATAAAACATAGTTTACAACGAAAACACTTGTACACGCTGGACAATAAACCACCAACCTGTTCGATGATAGAGTTGTCAGTCAAAGGAATTCTCTGCTTGTTTACTTTCCCAAAACCCCTCTTGTAGATCAGTTCCTTGACGCTTTTTAAATTAGGGTACCTGAAGTCCATTTGCTTATAATTAGCACACATGATACAGGTAATGATACAAGAGAATCTCTAGGAGATAAACTGAAAATTCACATACCCATAAGTAACATAAGGCTCGACCCTGTGCAGCATATTCATAGTGGCTTTGTTAACTTTGAGAAAGACACCATTAAATATCTGCAGATAGACCCCAAAAAAAAAGAGGCTCAATTCTAAGTTTTCTTGAACGTAAAATGTAAAATACACATGCTTGAAATGAAGAGAATCACAAATAAGGGAATTTGAAGACAAATTGATAAGGACACCAAGAAAGATAGCAGAACAAATACAAATGAACTATGCATAATAGGATTAATAGAGTAATGAACAGAAATATATCTGAGTATGACTTTTAATGTAATTGCAGTAGCTGAGCCAATTGCCTAATCGGAATTGAAAGGAGGTAACCGGAGGCAAGCCAGCAAAAGTCTAGTGTAACCAGGAAACATCTTTTGACTAATGATGAGAAGTAAGAAGGGTAAAAGGCAGTTCTTTTCAAATGTTTTAGAACCAGGGGCAAATATGTCAACTATAAAAAGACTTGATTCATATCACAGCAAAGTTTTTTAAGTATGCACAACACTCACAATTAACGAAAACTGCATTAAAACCAACAGTTAAACAATTCCATATTTTTTCTTCCTTTTTTGTTAGGAGTAAAGGAAATATGATATATTGATCCCAATTAAAGGAAAAAAAAAAAAGAATATGCTTAGTTTACTCCAATTTTCAAATATGCTACGTAAGCTAATGTAACAAGAGTATAAGATAGTCAGTATTTAATATTCATAGTTCTGTTTTGAAAAATAGCTATATCAGCAAAGCAAATCAGCTAATAGCAAATAACTTTCCACTGGAAATGTCAAGGAAGAGAGGAAAGGTACAAGGGATAAAAACTGAAACACTTTAACTCATGAAGATTTACAGGCACTCCCTGCATTATACAGGCTTTGTTGAAGAAAAGAACAAATTAAATTTTAGTAAATAGAAAAATCCAAGAATATTGGATGTTATTCCAGGTTCATGCAAAAAGTTAATGGCATATGGCAGGCAAGCTTATATGGATTTGAAATCGAACAATCTAGTATTCTAGTATTTGATATTAACACCCAAAATAAATGGATTCTGCAAATATCATAATTGCATCAAAGTATCATTGCTTTAAATAGCATCATTAAGGAAGGAAATTAATGTTTTCGCACAGAAAGTTCAAATATTAAGTGCAACCACCATGAGACATGCAGCTTCCAAAACCTCCCAGCCTTCCTTTGGAAAGGAAGAGATTTAATCATTACCTTAGGATTCAAAAATAAAAGTAGAAACCACAATTAAAATATGGAATTCAAGTGTTCTAAATCCATTAAAGTCAAACTGAATTATTTACCTAGCATTCTATGTGCTAACACAAGATACCTTAGAATGCTAGAAGTTCCACCAATACGAAGCTTCTAATTGTATTTCAGGGTTACCTGTCTCAGACGCAGAAGCTGCAAAATCTTCCTTGTTTTTGGATGCATAGCATTGATACTGGAATTCAAAATTTTCATTACCATCTTATTCCTTTAGAAGCATATCAAGAACAAGATAGTATGAAGGAATGCTTATTTACCCACGGATCCTGATGATGAACAACAGCTTGGCTTCCGGGTCAACATAAAACCCACCCTTAAGCTTTGCTTCGCGCTTCAATCTAATCAGCTCCTTTTGCTGAACATATATTTTCAACAAAGCCCATATTTGAGCAGCTAGCAATGGACCAATAAAACTCATGTTAAGTTCTGTAATGTACTTCTTATAACTTTAAATACCTGCTCATCGTATTCCTTTGCATACAGTTTGGCTCTGTTATAAATTAGTTTCCGGGTTTTAGATCTCTTTTTCTTGGCAGCTTCAAGCTCCTGCTTTTTTGCCAGAGCCCATTCCTCGTTCCTCTTCTGCTTTTTCAATACAGACTCAGGAACCACTGCTCCAACTTTAACATCCTCTTTGCCCATCCTTTAGAATAAAGTGACAAAACATTAAATTAAATGACCTAATCAACAATCAGCTAACAGGGCCATCAATATCAACGAGAGTACATTAGTTATCGGGTTTTCCAGTTACTATACAATACACAAATGCCAGACATTTCAGCAATTGCAATCACCAGCCAACATAAAAACAATACAAACCCAGATTATGCCATGCCATTTGTATGATATAAAAGGGATGGGCTTTCTAGATAAAAAATGCCAACAAGAAACATAAATTCACTTCTTAAACAGCAGAAGCAATTTCAAAATTCAGATCAAGTTATTAATATTGTCAAAAGACATTGCCCAATAAAGAATTAATAAATTAAAAGAATTAAAAGACTGACCAGATTCAGAGAGAAAAGCTTAGTGCATGTTTGGATCCAGTTGTAAAATCACGTTTACGTAAAAGCTCTCAGTCTTTGCTTAGTTTTTGCTTCTTTTAAAACGTAAAATATGGTTTGAAAAGGTCTAAACGGAAATCCAAACCCTACTGTTTCAAAGTGGCAGAGGTGACCGTACAATGAGGTGGTGTTGGTCTTTTTGAACGCAGCAAGTTTTAGTGACAGAGTTACGTACTCACATTAGGGTTTTTTTTAAGGCTTTTTGTTTTTACTAAGAGGCTTTTAAATTTTGGGCCTTGATGGGTTCCTAATTTGGGCCGGGTGATGCCAATGTCACATTTGTAGTTTTGTTAGGCCCATTTGATTGTAGAGCAACGATCAAACCCTAAATCCCCCCAAAACCCTGCTCTTTCCATTCGAAGAAGAAGCTCTTCGTATGTCTGCAACTTTAGCTGATAACAAAGCGAACTCTACTCTTTTAGCGTTCACGCCTCGGCAAGTCTTGTTGGGGGGCCAAATGATGAAGCACAGAAATGGTAATAATGGATCTTCCAGGGGAACTATTTTGTTGAAATTGGAACAAAAGATTCTTCTTCACCAATCTATAGCTCATTACTTGAAGTGCAGCGGGTTCTCAAAGACCCTGAAAAAATTTCGATCTGAGGCGCAAATCGAGGTGGGTTTCCTTCTCTAGTTGTAAATGTGGGAATTGGCTGAGTTGAAGATGGTGGAACGTATACTTAATATGGTTTAAACTTTCGGTCATGTAGTGGAGTGGACTATAAGGTGGGATGAGGGTAGTATACAAAATCATACAGAAAAGAACGTAATATAGAGTAGCTTTTGAAGAATTGAAAATCACTGTTGTAGTAGCATATACTGCTATAGCGCATTACTCAACTGCCTACCTGTATGACCTTCCAATATTGTATTTGGGGTATCATGCTTAAATATATCTAAAATGCAACACAACTTTGAAAGATGATTACTTATGACATGTTCTGTAGTTTTATCGGTTGGTCGCTTGGTAATGGCTTGATTTTCTACAGAAAGTCATTCGTTTTGGTTGAACAATCCAGACACTATTTGGAATAGGTTGTAGGTCATAGATTATGGCAGTTGATTTTCAGTGTTCCTTTCTAAGCTCTCTTTTAATGTACTGCAGAATAGCTCTTAAACCATGCTTGTTTTCAGATCATAAAACATAACTTTAAAATCTTGTTTACCTTCTGGTCGTACAATTAAGTGGAAGGTTCAGCACATTTAAGTTGTGCCAGTCCTTCTAGTCATCATACATAATATTACCATTATAAACTTTTCTTGGGATGTTTTAAAGTGAAGGGGGTGATGTTCCTTGTAATGCTCAGCGGGTTTGTGTTAATTGGATAATAATGAGATTGCATGTATGGCAAATAGGAATGCACTATGTTGTCACATTTAGGTTAGTAATCCTGAATTTCTGTGCATAGTTCCCTTTTATTTATGTTTCACCCCTTATTATTCAGCGGTAAAAAAGATTGGTTCTTACTTCTGTTGTTTAATATTGTTTCTCCTGCTCGTGGTGCAGAAAGATAATCCGGATGGAACATTATTTGATCTAGAAGAAATGTGCCTCAAGTATTTAGAAATTTGGTGAGACAAGAAAACTCAGCGTCATGTTGTTAAGTAGTCATTTGTTCCAAACTGTCAAAATTATGAAATCTGTGGTTTATGATTGATGTTTTTCTTGTACTAGAAATATAATTCAAAAAGAGGAGATGCTATTTTGATATTCTCTGATTATCGGTCTTGCTCAATGTCTCAAACATATTTTTACTGTGTTTTTCAACAATTTTCCAAAATTTTTGCTGTTTGTTGTGGCTTCAAGAATAACATTGTAAAAACAACCCTTTTTGAAATTATTGTATCCAAGCAGGCTTGTTTCATGTAAATAATGTCACCAACACACTGGTATGCTTGTTACGAGTGAGTGTCTGACATAAATTTGTCTGCAAAACTCCTAGTTGACTAGGGTCTCATTTGCTCCAATTATTTTATTGTATTTTATCATTATTTTTTTAAAAAAAAAGATAGATAGGTAACTTATTTATTTAGGATAAGGTAAGGACGGATGGCTGATAGCATCATCAAAAGATAATTGACATACTTAGTTGAAGGTTTGAGCACTAAGTACCAGAGTAACAGAAGACACATATGTATCCAAATGATAGCATCAATTTGTCCTAGTAGAGATCAGATCAGGTGGGAACATTTTGACTGATCATTGCACAGAACTACTCAAGTGAGAGAATATGATTCTAGATTTCCAATTTATTAGTATTATCAAAGGAAAATAAACTTTAAACCCTGTTGTCTTTCTCTCACGCTCTAGTCAACCGAAAGAAGGAAAAAAATTCTTGGTCAAAGGATCATTACCTTAACAGGTAGGAAAATGATTTCTGCTTTTTAAGTGTCAAAATCATTATTGGAGAGAAAATTAAAAACCAGAAAATTATATGCAGTTGTATGACTGCTTTCTAAAAAAAAGTTTTTCCATTATTGTGTTCTTTTTTTTTTTTCAAATTAATGGGGCCTAGTTGAAGTTTAAATATCTTAATGCACTGTATCACCTCACTCCACGTGTAGGCCTAGTTAATCCTGTAGTTAGGAAATTTATGGTATTTCTCAATTGATACTAGAAACTTAAAAAGGGGAATAAAGTATGAAATGTAGTTACTCGTCTCACTGTACTTTTATTCAAAAAGAAAAAAAGAATAACAAAAGGAGTCCAATCACAAGATATCAGCAAGTACATTTTATGCTGACTTACTAGAGTGGCCAAAGTGTAATGTATTTGTAAAAATTCAGGACTTAATTTTCCTCTAAACTTATTTTATTGAATAAAAATAGCTGAACATATATAGGAAAGGAGGCAACAAACTTTGCCCCTCAAATCCCCTCAAATCCCAACAATGGATAATGATAAGGTTTAAACTAAAGCTAACTATCTATTATCTAGGACTCCTATCTTAAACAAAATACTTAAAATAATCTTATCCTAATCAATATAGATTAAAATTTAAAATATGATTGTCCTAAAATAAGATGATAAAAAACTTAGCAAGTTAATGTCTTCTAAAATAAATAAAAACTATTATTAAAAAGCTACTGAATTACACGTGCTGTAAAACACAGTCTTCTTCATTTTGTTTTCAAGCAGTTTTCTTTATGTTGTTCTCCAACAAGATTGAATCAATTTTGTCTTACCACATGTCTGTTTATTTATACTGAGTAACCTATTAACTGGGAACTTATTATTCCCTGATTTCACTCTAGGGATCTTGTTTAGTGAGCCTCAATATATCCAGAATTGAATCCACATATGTTTCTGTTCAGAGCTTGCTAATTATTGGTTGATAGAGAAGCCATATGTAGTTTTTAGACTACTTCATCAATTTTACCCAAGTCCTTGTGAAAACCTGAAGGATACATTCAGCCAGAGAGTTCTAAGTATCCTTACTGTTGATTTTCCAGTAGCTTCTGTTGATGACACTCTACCCTGCAAAGTATAGAATTTAATGCTATTATCTGTGTATAAAAGGTCCCATCTGATGCTGCGTTGGGTCCATGTATCAACAATACTTCTCAGGAAGGTTTGAAAATAGGAAGTGCCAATTTCACTTTTCCAATTGCTACTGCACCATTTAGTCTCTCTAAATTTGATTTATGTTGCTGATTTTAAACTGTTATTTGTGTCTTAATTATCTGTTAATTGAGCTTTTCCTTTCTCCTTTTGGTAGCAAGGATGTCAAGGCAAATAACGATAGTCAGGAGGAGCAAGGTATGCTTAAAATCTGTTAATCTATCTGTTTGTGTAGCTCTCATTGCTTGTCATGCATATTTCACTCTTTTGCGTCATAGTCCTGGCAATTAGATCTTTATATTGGCCCTTCTACCCCCCTAGTTGCAGGCAAGCACTCCAAGAAAGATGGAGAGGATAACTTGATAGCTGATATGGATAATGAAAGTAAGAAAAAGAAAACTGACAAGAGTGACAGTAATGCTGTTGTTCATCAATCTGGAACTGACGAAAATTATAAGGGTTCTAAAAACTCTATGGAATTGACCAATGGCTCACGCCCTGAATCAAAAGTAATATCTAAGGATAAGGTAAAGAAAGCTAAATTCTGATTCTTGTGGTAAAAGAGCTGAGCAAATCAGCAGCGGTAATGAAGGAGCTTGCTGACAAGACATGTTGTGAATCACTGTTGCAGGATACTGATAACAAGTGCAAGGAAAAGAAGAAAAAGAAAAGCAAGTTAGCTTCTGAATCTCTTTCGAATGGTATGGACAATAACCAATTTGAATCACCACCTACAGTTACAGAAGTCAAATTAAGGGATGATGCAGCTGTAGCTGCCGAAACTGTCAATGGTGAGACACAGAAGAAATCCAAGGATAAAAAGAAAAAGAGAAACAAACCAAGCAGTGATTGGGATGCAGAAAAGCTTCAAATTGGAGATCCCAGTGAAACTGATTCCAAGGATGGTTTCAAGACATCAAATGAAGATGTGACAGACAAGAAGAAAGATTCTAAAAGGCGGAAAAGACTCACTTCTGAAGAAAATGATGTATTGCCTGCAGATGGAGAGGCAGATGAGGAATCCAAATGCAGAGACATAGAAAATTTAAATGAATCTAAGGGACGTCAGCAGTCAACAAAGATGAACGGAAATCTGAACAGTGATTTAAATTCTAATAAAGAAAATATCAGAGAAAGTGTTCGAGGTAGTGATCAGTTACAAAAGGCAACTGGTGAACAATTTAATGGGAAGATAAATGGGGACCTTGGAAATACTGGAGAGAAATCTTCTGTCCAGAGGTCTCAGAAGAAACAACAAAAGGGATCAGTTGAGGTATTATAATTACATTCTTGATGTGTGCGAAACAAATACTTGAAGCACATAAGCAGATCATCGTGTTGTTCATGCCTGTTATTACTCCCTTTTAACATAGAATTAAATTGATTGTTTCCCATTGGTCTCAACTATGTGGTTATTGTTAGCCTATCACTTCCCAAGGCAAATTCTCTTTATACAGGATATTTGCTGGTTTGAAAAAAAAAAGGCTTGGTGTAGTGGTGGCTTCTTGGTTCTTATCTCAGTACCATGGTTCAAACCCTAAGATGAATTTTCTGCCTACAGGAAAAAGAAGTTTTGCTGGTTTCCCTTAAATTGAAAGTGTTTAATATCATAAATCCCTACTTGTTTGTATCGATGTTTTCAGTTTGTTTCTTCCCCTATTATAAGATAGTTCATTTATTTGATTTTCTTTCTATATGAATTAAAGATTCCAATAACATTGCTAAAGCTAAAGATTTATTATATATCCACTTGTTTGTATTGATGCTTTCAGTTCTTTTCTTCCCTTGCGATATTTTATTTTATTTTTCTTGATTGAAGATATTTCATTAATTAACATTTCTTTTCATAATAATTTATGATTCTAATAACACTGCTAAAGCTAAAGATTTATTATAATGTTCTTGCCTATGACAACTTTAATTTCTGCAGAAGGCAGTGAAGGCATTTCAACGAGTAAAAGCTGATGAGGTTGTATTTGTTGATAAGAGGCTTCAGGATAACTCTTATTGGGCAAAGGTATGGTAAACGGATACTCCTTCCACGCACTTGCTGTTGTATATTTCATTACAAATATGTGATGGTGTATCTCTGCAGGATGGTGCTGAGAGTGGTTATGGTGCAAAAGCAGAAGAAATTCTTAGCCAAGTTAGAGGAAGGTAAGTATAGTGGATTTAAGATTCTTGTGTACTGATATATGCACTTGTGTGAACTCCTGTTTTTCTGGATGGCTAAGATTCTTGTTTATCTAATCTAGCATTGCAAGGTTGATACTACTATCGACAAGCTAAAAATTGTTTGTGGAGTTTAATGAATTTAATTTAAGTTCTTTGCTTAGTGAATTTATCAGTGGAAATGAGTTGTTCCAGGGACAAGGTCAATAGCTTTTATAGTTTTTTATTTTATTTTTTTTGGTGATCATTTTTTACCTATAGTTCAAGCTCTGACTGTTTTTTCCCTTCATACCTTCATTGAGTTTCGGTTCCTTGGAATCTTGTTAATAATCATTTCAGTCAAATCCAGATATGCATAACAATCACTTTATATACACCTTTCACCAGTCTGAGCTTTCTGTATATCCGTTCTTCCCATGCGCAGGGACTTTCGTCATGAGAAGACCAAGAAAAAACGTGGGACCTACAGAGGAGGACAGATCGATTTACAATCCCACTCAATAAAGTTCAATTATTCTGATGATGAATGACAGGAGTGCATATATATCTATATATATATATATTCCTGGCAAGGAAATTTTGTCTCATTTTTGCTCGAGGATGAGTCCCACATTGCCTTTGCCTGATTATGTTGTACTGAAACAAGTCAATTCAACAAGCAGCTTGTTCTTTCATTAGTTAACGAAGCCCTTCCTGTTGCTTAATCCGTTAAATGTTGTATCTAGTATTTCAGAATCGTACTAGTATATCTTTGATATTTATTTAGTTACACTATAAAGTTTCACATCGAATGTATCTTGAGCTATACAATATACAATTTATTATAAATATGTGACACAAACCTCCATCTTGTTTTTGTTAAATAGAGGCTTCTGTTATATATTTCTATTATATAGTGGAGGTTGTGTAGCTTGAGGTGTAACTGATGTGGGACTATAGTGTTACTAAATAAAAATACTATTTTAACATAGTAAAACGTGAAATAGGAATCAAAGATGGATCATTTGGCAACCAGAGTTGCAGTATGTCTATGGTATGCCAAAGACTTTTCATCTGTTGCAAAGAGTTTTTGTGGTTTGCTACTCTAGATATGGAGACCCTTGATTTTTACGTCAGTAGAAAATTATGAATGATTAGCTTAGCCCCATTCAACATCCATATTGGGATTTTATTTTGATATTCTGGTCCTGACACTGATCTTTCATATTGTAGCCTGATTAAACAGAACATGGGCTTTGCTTGTTTCTGTCAATGGCTTTCATAGTACGACCATTTTATAGAAGTTGAATGTGATAATACCTCTGTCTACTAATTGCCACTACTGCGTTGTTTGAGATATTCTTTTAGAGTAAAATGCAGAAACAATATATATCAAGCGGAAAAGTTGACGGTATTAGGAGACGAGTTCAAATTCCTTCATGTCCATAATCCTCGTGTGGAAGAGTGGTTGGATTTTATTCATTGTGTCACTTTCTTTTACACGGGAACTTTCTAAATATGAAAGAATTTGGACTATGAAAAAAATAGTGGTTGTCCAAACAAATACGAACAAAAGCAAAATCAAATAAAGGGGTAACATCTCAAAGTCAGACTACTGCTGCGAAACTTTGGAATAAAAATTACAAGAACATGCAATTTGACATGAATAATGTCAGAAAAACTGCACGCCTCTCAGTCCTCTGTGTCAGGTATTCCTTCTTTCCTTTTTTCTTTTAATCTTCTTAGCTTTGTTGGTTTGGGCTTTGGTGATATATTTATATGATTAAGCCCATCAAATTTAAGATGGAGGCATCACTCCTTTAGCCTATATCAGTGCTGTTATTTAAGTGTTTTATCATGGTACCCAAAAAAAAGGTATTTTGATTCATCAGATGATTTTAAATTAAAAAAGAATACTGGATAGAGAATAATCATATAAAAATGAGTAACTTCTCATTATTATTTAAAAAATATATATCATTCGCTGAAAACTATGATGAGAACTGAAAAAGAGGTATGATATTAAACAATGAAAACCACGTCAACCAATCATCATATGGTGCTATGCTTTTGTCCAATAAGTCAAAAAAGTTTGTAGCTCCCATTACACTCATCTTAATCTTGAAATAAGCTTGATGTTGATTGGTTTGATCTTTACTTCTATTTTTCTCCTTCTCCCTACTTTGAGACCTTGAGATGTAATTATATTACGTTGATGTTATTGTCATATATAATTAAATATAAAATTAAAGTAAATTTTCTCCTTTTAAAAAAATTTTATTTATTATCTCTAAGTAGTATATTCGATCTAAATTTGATATCTTTAAAGAATATTTTTAAGATAAAATTTTAAGTATATTAAATTATTAAAAAATATTATCGTGAACAAAGTTAAAAAATATACAACTATAATAAAAATAAATATAATGCAGCATGTGGAGAACCCTAAACGCCACGTAATTGCATGGCCTATGCAGATTTCATCTTCTGTCTGGGAGGGCAATCTAAACCTCGAACGCCACGTAAAGCTTTCGTTCTGATTAGTTAATTGCATTTTAGTTCAAGTTCGCCATAACTGGAACATAAAAATTCTCTTTGAAATTTTTTTTTTGTTAAATATCATTTTAAAGTAAAATACCCTAATTTTTATTGAAGTTTAGTTAAATTAGACCTAATACTCTTCTTGTTTTAAAAATATTATCTAAATCCATTGATATTTGATATATATTGCAAAATTCTTTCCTCAATTTATTTTCTATAAACAAAATTAACTTTTTACATAATATGTTTTTCTTTAATAATTGAAAGTATTTAACTGCTTTTACTGTCATATAAAAATTAAAGCTACAATCTCAAGTTATATAGAAAATTAAATTTATTAACAGAAAATAAATAATAAAAGAGATTTCTACTATATATGTCAATGTAGGGAAGGTGAATGATAGTTTTATAATAAAAGAGGTACCAAATCTGATTTAACTAAATATTAAAAAAAAAAAAGAAGCAATTTTTTATTATTTAGCATAACTCATAGCAATTAAGTTTAAAATTTCTTTTGTTTAATGAACTTGTTATACAATAAAATGTAATTATTCAATATCAAAAAATGAAATAGAAGTAAATTATAGGCTAAAATACATAGAATCTCTTTCAATTTAAAAGCTTGTATAATTTATTCCATCAACACTATAACTTGACTTTTGGTTCTTAAATTTACAAATTCATGCAATTTAACCTTTCTATTAATAAACCCCTCCAAAAATCTAATGATATTAAACTGAATATTTGGATACTACACATATTGGTGCCTGTTTGTGTGTTTTTTCTGTTTGTGCACGGCAAAAAATGGATTTGGATTTTTGTTTTTTTGGGTTGCAAAAGGAGTAGTGTGATGTCCTTGACCATAAAGAGAACATAGAAAGATAAAATTGTGTGTGAAGGGGTTTTGTTAGGTTTTGAATGGATTTATCAACGAAATGATTAATTTATAAGTTTAAGGAGTTAATAGTCAAATTTTAGAGTTACAGAATAAATTGCACCGACTTTAAGCTGATATAGTTTTTAATATTTTAGCCTAAATTATACAAAATTTTCAATTAAAAACGCAAAAATAGTTGTCGTTATATAGCTATTGGATTTAGGGACAATACTAAATTATTTACCCACTTGATAAACTATTTTATTGTATGAGAAATAATTAAAAGAAAAATAAATCAAGGATGTAATAATCATTATGTTGATATGAACTTCTTTAGACTCATATTTAATAAGTAATTATTTTATTTTATTTTTGTTAAAGAAATTTAAATAATATAATGACATAAAAGATATATGAAATTTTTATCATCTTCATATTAATTTAAATTAGTAAATGAAAATTCTTTCATTTAACTTTTTAAGATTCGTTTGGTATATTATTTTATGTTTAATAGTTTAAACTAATATAATACATTTTAAATATTTGATATAAATAATATATTGTATAAGTTTATAAATCAAATTTTTTTTACACATTAAAATGACGTATAATCTAATTAGGCTTTAAAGGATAAGATTAAACCTGATTATGTTTTAATGTATAAGGTCTTATCAACACTTTTATTCTATGTCTCCTCCATAGGATTGTTCTTGAGTTAGGTTGAGTTAGATTTCGACCTAGCTTAATGCTTTCACTAAATTTGCACTAGGTTATTTTTTGTAAGTTGTGTCTAGGCTTGAGTTAGGTAGTTTAGTATTAAGTTGGTTGAATTGGTTTTTTGAATTGGCTAAGTCACTTTTTTTCTTTCAAAAATTTTGGTAAAAATTATAAAATAATCCTATAAATGAATTTTTTATGTATATCTTTGTAAAATTTATTTTTCTTTCACTTTAAAATATTCTTTTTTAGAAAAAATTCATAAGACTGGGTTGGTTCTAACTAAACTCACTGATATGATTAGTTTGACCCGATTAAGTAGCCTAACTTAGTCTGTCCTTTTTTTTTTTGGAGTGGCCCAACCCAGTCCAATATAGTTAGGTGGAATTGGTTATAGATGATCATGGGCTAGGCCAAAATGACTATTAACCTAACCTGGTGTCTTGACTTGGTTTGGTCTAGTACTTGGCTAGGTTAGGGCAAGTTGCTTTGTTTTTCTTTTAATTTTTGTTAAAAATTATAAAATGATCTTTAAAAGATAAAAATTTTATATAAATTTTTGTAAAATTACATTTTATCCTAAAAAAAATAAAATTTTTATGTAAATCACTATAAAATAATTTTTAAAAAATTAAGAGGATCAGGTTGGTGCCCATCTTAACTAGATCATGTAACCTGACTCGATATATCCCTTTTATTTATCTGGTGATTGGGCTAGTTCAATTACTAACCATCATGTGCAACGTTACTTATATATGTGCTTTCTCTCTAAAAATAAATATAACATAATAAATTTAGATAAACATAATAATTTTTAAATAAAGGATAATTTAGTAAAAAAATTAATTTTTATCTTATTTAATGTAATATAATGCATCACCAAACCTCATTTTAACCCTTGAACTTTTAAAATAGACTTCTCCTTATATCCCTTGAACCACTTTCTTCCATATCCAATGTGAAACTTCAAATCTCGCACTATATTACAACTACATAACACAAATATACATAAATATATTATCTTGCTGTCTGCCCTTAAATGTACATGTAAATTTAAGAACTAGAGGATGAATGATCCATTTTTGTCATTATAGTTATCAAAGCTTCCCCCCCCCCCCCCCCCCCCAAAAAAAAAAAAAAAACTTATTTTAAAGAACTCCATTGCCACTCATAGTGTCAATATTACAGCTGGTGGGGATGCATGGGTTTGCTTTCTTATCATTTTTTTTAGGATTGGAATGAAGAAATGTCTCTACTTGAACTTCTCAATTTCTTCTTTTTCGTTTCTTTTTTTTTTTTTGTCGAATAAATTCTCAACCTTTGTGCCACCACTTTGTTCTGCACCTCTTAACAGTGGGATTAATTGTGCAATGTTCAATTGTCACTTTTGGAGGTTGCTAATTAATCAATGCTGATGAACACGTCTAACTCAGTTTCACACTTACTTTTCCTTCTTTTTTGGTGGGGGGGGGGGGGGGGGGGTTTGGTAAACATAGTTACATAGAGGTATATGATTTAATTTTGGCTTATTATAAAGGCATTCTCATGGTTGTGGCTCTAATACGGTCAATGCCACAGCAATGATAAATGCAACTGTATGTTGTCCATTCAAGTTGGCATATTATATATATATATATATATATATATATATATATATATTATTTGAAAGATGATTTTCAGTATTAATTGATTTTCTAAAAAAATATTTATATCATTTGATATTCACAAATATTATATTGTTTCAGTTTTATTCTTGTAAAAATATTAAAATAATAGCATGCAATTTTGACTTTGAAGTAAAATCAAACTTTCATGATAAGTTAATTGATAATGAGTCCATCTTCAAAACCAAAAAAGAGTTCTAATCTATATTAGATTCATTTTGATTTTGATAAAAGGGGAGATTTTAAAAAGCTGCTATAGAGCAACTTGTAAGTCAAAAACACCAATACTAGTACAAAAACAACAATTCCATGAGTCTTTGCTTCCCCATAATTTTTTTATTTAACGTTCAGGTCAGGTACGCAGATTTCAGGTCACACGTGTTTGCGTGAAAATTGGAAAAAAGAAAAGGATAAAATGAATCACCTAAAGAGCAACTCAATATTCATGTAGATACTACTTATTTCCATTTCTCTCTATCTAATTCCATTTCATTTACATCAGCCACACTCTTAAACTTTCAACCATAACATTTTAATTGCAAGAAAACATGTTATAATAAAAGCTTTTTACTCATTATTAAGAATATAACTCAACCTTGTTAGAGTAAAAATATTTGTATCAAAGTTGCAGGAGAACGGCAAAGAAATCTTACATCTAAACAGCAAATCAACCAAAAAGCCCCTCATACAGGAGAAGAGACTAGCATAGCCATATCTAAGAAAAATTCTTAAATACCATATGGTATGTATATGCAATAGCTAGGATTTGGTTTCTACAACACAATATATACGTCCAATATAAGTAGATTGAATCTGACCATTATAACATGTACATATACTATTCAGTCCTTATGAATTCGTCCATATTTAAACCAAAAAAACTCATACCCCATTTTATGATGACGAAATTGAGTCATTAGAGCTGGATTCACAGACCATTTTCATACGCAGCACAGCCCCAACATTTGAGTTAATCTTAAAATGGACGCTCCATGAAGTCAGGAAATTTTCCGAGTCTAAAAAAATAACTTTCATGGTTCATTGATCAGCTGATACACAAGGATTTAGAACTGTGCCAAAAAAAACTGATCAGAAAATAAGTAGCATTTATATCTACATAAGCATGTATATATACCTCCTCTTTTATCCTAGTAATGTATCCAGAGACAAACGTTCCGAGTAATCTACACCCATTGAATAAGGTTGCGGATCTAAGTTGAGAGCAGGAGAGCTGACATATCCTTCAAGTGATGTTTTATATATGGGTGTCATAATTTCCCAAATTCTTGGATACCTAGTCATGAAAAATTGGCGCATGAGATAATATAAAACCAAAAAAAATAAAACAAAAAACAAAAATTCAATGTTCCTATAATATTTTAGGACATATACAGCATATCAATTATAATTTTTTTTTTTATATTTATTATGATCAAACATCTTATAAATAAGTTTCCAAGTACTTAGGAAACTAAAATTTCCATATACCAAACACCAGTTCAGGGCATTCTTACCTGTAATTTTAAACTTACAATTCTCAGTTACTCGTAAGCCAATCAACCTTCTTTCCTATCCTGCATATAACGAGGGATTTTTGGTTCCCGGTTCGCACTCACTCCCTCTTGATGAACATCTCTAGTCACAATTCTTAAAGGTTGGGCCTCTGTGTTGAAGACCCATTTCATCCAGAGAGATAACTGATGGAGGTGAAGACAAAGGATAAAGGTACTTGAGCGTTTCTGCAAGGAGGAAGCTCTGCATCATATTATCTATGTACCCTGGGAGTACCTGGATATTTTGCCAGAGTTTAGCAATGTTTTTTAGTGCACAAGACAGAAAAAGACAATTTCATTGTATAAGAAAGTCGTCCTCGTGAATAAAGACAAAAGGGATTCCACAAATTTAATTAGTTGTTTTTTTCTATTAAACCTAGGTTTTTTTTTTTCAATTATCATCATGCTGCCAACTTATGAGTCTTTGCCTAATATGAATATTGTTTAGAACATTTTGGCTAGGAATTCAATTGTGCCAAAAAAGTGCACAACACAATTTGAATACTCGATAAACCCATGCAAATTTTCCATGGCCAAGAGGAAAAATTAATGTTTGGAGAAAACATTGCAGAGGTCGAATTCAAAATCATTATGATACTGCAGTGAGAATTTGTTTGAGAAATTCACATCTCTGAGCTCAACATATCCTGTCTCAATTCGAGAGTTCATTTCAAATGCTTGGAAAATATTCCAACCCCATTCTTGGCATGTCTTATTTCCAGTAAATCGCCAGAGGTAGAACAGTGACTCAACTGTTTTGGGCGTTAGAATATTCCATAAGGTGCCAACACTCATCCTACAAATTTCTTTATCTTAGTACATAACGCCAAGAGAGTTTGAAACTAATCTAAGAATGGAAGATTCAAACCTTTCCCTCCTGAAAATAATAGTTCTCCCCAGCCAATTTTGTTGGCGTTGACTGGTAGAGATTGTAACAAGTCCATGCAAGCTGCATAACAGGAAACAATGGAATTCAGCTGCGGAAGGAAAAATGGCAATTGAAACATAACAACCTTTTTTTCTTTGGTTAAAAATTAATTAAATTTTTATAAAAAGGCTTGGATGCCATGAAGTTTAGCCAGATAAAAACTTGCAAGCTGGCTACGGGATGTGACCTAATCTTTACTCTGTTCTGAATGCTTCCAGTACCTATGGGAAATGTCGAGAGAAGGCATGGCACTCTATTTTTCTGCAAGAACGGGGAATTTAAACAAATTCAAAAACCTTCAATTTGGAAATACAAGTTTCAAATATTTAACCCAATGTAATGATGACTTGAAATTTATGCAGTAATGTTTACAAACTCAAATTTTAGTCAACATCTATGCTAGAAGGCATTAGTCTCCATTAAGTTATAAATAATCTTCAAATATCCATTAAGGAGCTGGCATAGATGTGATGATGACAAAATGGATGTAGTAGCAACAATTGGAAAAGAGACAAGCTAAAATATACTTTCTTAGAAGGAAAACTGGAGGCTGAAACACCTTCAAATAGCCCTCTACATACAGTTAGCCATAAGAGGAAAGAAAGTCAAGACAGAACAACAGATGAAAGAGTTATATGATGCCATAAAGCAAAAAATCTAAAGCAAACAAGCTCAACAATGTATGTGCCTCAGTGCCTCACACAAGCAAGAACATATAAAAATTTGTTTTTACATCTCATTCCAATATAACCCAGACTAGTTGAACAATGTCCTACTCACAAATTTGATAGGTAAATCAACTAGAACATAAAAACAATGTCACCAGACAAAAGCATTCATAAAGGATTTGTCAAGACTCATGATGGGTCCCCATTTTGTCTGCCAGACAAAAGCACTCATAACATTGGATATGTCAAGACCATAAGGTAACTTTCAGTATGTTATATTGAAACCACAATCAGTTTTGAAACTTGAAACTACATATAAAATTTTGAAGCTGATGCACATGATAATTAACAAATTGTTGGTCTCCCTTGACAAAGCAGTTGACCAACTAAAACAAATTCAACAGCCAACAATAGTTTTGACTTGGCATGAATATTTCTTAAGTATTACCTCCCCTGCAGGGCCCAGAAACTTTTCAGCTTCCCCAGGGTTATAGCCAAAAGATCCTATTGCCGCCATTCCTGGAGCAAAACATGCTAATTTATCCATCTGAAACAAGACAAAGTGTTCAGACATTCTGTTCACAACATATTCAGCCATGATTTTGTAGATTTCCTTCTTATACTTTACCTGGTCAGTGAGTGAACTTCCAAGCTTCTCAGTTATGTATGCAAAAGACAATGGAGTTGACCTCCTAATTAAGCTCTCAAGGGGGCTTTCATTGATTTCTCCCACATTTTTCTGTATGCACCATTGGCTTGCACATTTTAAAAAAAGACACACAAAAAAGACGTACACATACTGGCTTCATTCCAATATTGAACTTTCGTAATAAGAAAACTATGAAAGTAAACAGGATATACTTTAGATTTTGGCATATTAGAGACCAAAGAACAAATGTGCACAAGAGGACAGAAAAAATACATGGCATGAGTCATGTAACTCAGGAGTTTTGTAAATTAAATGGTGGAGAACTCAGTATGTAGCAAGATTCACCTTTGTTAATTATAGATAATGTATTTTGCTTCAGCTTCTCTCACAAATTTAAGGCAGCAAAATAAGTATATGGTGCATTAATGAAAGGCAGACTCAAGCGCATGCCTGGTGACACAGGACAGCTGAAACAAATAACTTCTTACCAAAAGTCAGAAAGATTTTTTTTTTTTTTGGGGGTTTGCAAATACAAAGAAATATGCTCAATTTTGCAAAAAGACATTTAATATTCTGATGGATACCTTGGCAAGCTGAGAAATCCTCCCTCAACAGCTAGCTATTAAGGTGGAAGAACCACCCTACCTAAGTATTCAATTGAGCATCCCATACTACTCAATGTAGAATTTTGACATCCTATATTACCTTGGTTTCCATCATAATCAAAGTTTATTACCAGTAAAACTTTACTTCTTCTGTCTTGTTCCCTTGTATCCAGGCCTTAAGTAGATACTCATAGAAGCTGCAGCACATCAAATGGCAGTTTTTAAGTATAAGAAGTAAATGATAAATGCCAATGAATCTTCAACCTATTGAAGATTAAAAAGAACCAGAAGACTTCTTCTTTCAACATACTGTCACACTGTCAATACCTATCAATGAGAGACATGGATTAGTGAGTGGAATAATCAATTCACCAATGTTCATCCTTTAAAATATGTAAAGGATACCTTTAAAGGAAACCCAGGCACAACAACATCTCTGATCATACATGAACCATCATTACAAAGCATAGAAATATATTAAACAGCATCTAAACAACCCCATGCACACGCATAAATCCATAACTCCAATTTATTCATTAGTCCCAGTACCAGAATACATTGAATGGCCAACTGCAATTTAGATCGCTCAAGTCTTTCCATTAAAATTCATTTAATTAAACATTATCAATGTATTCCATTCCTCATAAAGAGTCAACATCCCATCTATATCTTCTACATTATAAAAGGGTCATTACAGAGTTCAGAGAAATTTTGAATAAAGTTACAAACAAAGACAGCGATTGAATCCATACATAAAACATGGAGATGTATTCTTTTGAAGGTAGTTTCTCAGCCTGATTAAGCTACTTCAGTCATGTTTCCTTCCTTTGTTAGGTCACTAAGGCAGATAAGGTTGCATAATTGCCTCTTATGAGCACAGCTCACCCCAAAGTAAATTGTCCTATCTTGTTTCCCTTAACTATATTCCTGTAGGAAGTACTGGTCCTGGCGCAGGCCATTCTGTCCAAAGGCAAAATTCCTTTTCTTCAGGCACTGCAAGGAGGACAGGGCTGGTTGTGGAGGAAGCCATTCTGTTTCAGCCAATTCAATTTCCTTTTATGTCCTAACATCCAGGTCTTCGTGGTTTAACCTCCAAGTCTTTTAATTCTTGATTCCTCTATACTTTTTGACCTACAAAAACATCAAAATTCAATTACTAACTATTTATTAAAGATTGAACAAAAATTTAACATGTTTACTACTCCTCATCAAAATTAATGCTAAAACACTGACTTTTGTTTCTTAAAACCTAAACTAAACCAAATTTAACTCCTAATAACATCTCAAAATCACTAAATTATTGAGAGTTAACAAGAACCTGTGTCGTTTTAGTGTCAAAATGAGCTTGCCAACCAATTACCATGATAACAAATGCTTTATTGTATGCATTATAAATAGCATGAGATAAAAAATCAAGAATCTTCCAGATTTGATTCCTTCTAGATTATAGTCACTGCAGAAGTTTACTAACATTTTCCTTTTTTCTAAATTTGATCGCATGGTTGATTGTTAACAAAGACAATCAAAGAAAATGACAATAACATTCAAGGACACTCCCATTTTAACAAAATGGCATATCCTTTAAATAACTAAATGACCACATTTAAGAAAAAAAAAAACATTCCCATCCTATATGATCCAATAGTTTATGATGTTGTGTGTCCAAGATTGTCATTGTCTAGGAAAAATAACCTTATACAAAATTTTCAATGGCTAAAAATATCATCATCAGATGATATAGTGAATTGCAACCATACCTCTTAAGAGACAACTGCGTTGTCAATTGCAACCAGAGAATCATTCTACAAAAGCAATTTCCTGTTCCTGCAGATTATGCAAGAGAAATCTCTCTAAGACATGGATGCATTCCCTTAAACATTAGCCATAATCAAATCTAAAAACTCCCAGCAAGACATGGACAGTTGGCATAAAACACATTGTATATTCAATATTGGCTGTAAAGCTGAAAAATCAAAATATATTAATATAATACTATTGAGTACTGAGGCACTTACTTGAATCCAGATGCCAGAATCATTTTCTTGCATACATGATATGTTTACTCTAATCAAGCGACTTTTGTATGCTTTTTCGCCTCTTCAAGATCTCATCCATTAGCTTGATATAGGTATATTTATTTACTGTAACTCCCTTCTGTTCTGCTTCTTGAAATAATTTCATTGCCTCTACATATTTCCCTTGAGTACACAAATCACTTATTTGATCTGAATACATTACAGTACAAGAATCAGGCTTTTGCAAAGTATTAAGAATTTTCACATCTTGCTTTGTCCCTTTAAGTTTTGACATGAAAGACTCTGCTTCCTCAGTTCTACCAGCATCAATAAGTGCACCAGCAATAGCATTATAAGTATACTGATCAGGCCCCAATTTTTTTTCTTCCATTTCAGTCAGAAGATCAAATGCATCGTCAAGCCTCCCCTCTTTGCAAAGGGAAGATATCAATGTGTTGTATGTAACTGCATCAACAAACTTCCCTTTAGAGATCCATGTGTCAAAAAGTTTACGAGCCTTCTCAAGCATACCCTCCCTGCAAAGTCCACGGAGAAGAATGTTACATGTAAAGATATCCGGCTTGAATGAATTCTCAACCATTTTGTTGTGGAATTGAAATGCTTTCTCCACCATTTTCTCCCAACAATAACCAAGAATAATTATGTTATATGTAGTTTCATCAGGCAACAAGCCCCTCTCTAGTAGCTCATTCAATTTCTCTACCGCTTGATCAGTTTTTCCAAACATGCAAAGCCCTTTAATTAATGTGTTATAGGTGACAACACTAGGAATGATCCCCTTCTCCTTCATCTCATCCCAAAGCTTCAGAGCTTTGTCTGCTTGTTCATCCTTAAAGTATCCCATGATTAGAGTTCCATAGGTTACTTCATCAAGAATATAACCTCGCTTCCTGGCCTTCATACTTAACTCATATGCCTCTTCAAGCTTCTTCTCCACACACAGAGCATGTAATACAGTATTAAGTGTAACAGTATCAGTTTTCAATCTCTTCCTTAACATTTCATTCATCATCCTAAATGCTTCTCCAAACTCTCCTGCTTTACAGTAACCATTAATCATGGTATTATATGTAAAACAGTCCGGAGAAAACCCACATTCTACCATTTTCATGTAAGTCTTTTTTGCTTCATCAATCTTACCATCCTTAAAGAACCACTTAATCATTATGTTGTGAGTCACTCCATTTGGCTGGACTCCTTTAACCCTCATTTCCTCAATTAACTTAAATGCCTCTACACTGTCCTGCCATTCAAAACAACCATCAATCAAAGTATTATAAGTAACAACATCAGGTATCAATTTCAAATTCTCCATCTCATCTCTAAGCCTAATAGCCTCATCAAGTTTACCTTCAAGACACAAACCCCTGATCATTGTATTGTAAGTCCAAACATCTGGCAACATGTTATTTTGTGTCATCAACTCAAGAACCCGGGCAGCTTCCTTTAAACATTTTAATCTACAATATCCATGGACCAAAATGTTATATGTGTTTTTATTTGGCATTAAGCCAATGTCTTTCATTTCAAGTAACATCTCCCGCACCTTAGGTAACTGACTTCTCCTACAAAGTGCATCCAAAATGGTGTTATAAGTGACATTATCTGGGGAACATCCATACTTACTCATCTGATTCATTAAATCAACAGCTTCCTTGAAGTTATTATCCACACAATATCCATATATCATTATGTTAAACGTGACGGTGTTGGGTTTCACCCCGAGTTTAACAGCATTCTTAAAGACTTCTCCGGACAACAAAGTAGAATGCGACGATGGGTATCTTACCAGCGCATTGATAAGCGTATTGCAAGTGAGCAGATTGGGTCGATACCGAAGACGCTTCATCAGGTTGAAAATCTGATGAGCAAGGTGGGGCTGGCCGGCTTGAATGTAAGCCCCAACAGATGTATCAAGCAGGGCTTTGGTGGTTCTGGGAAGGCTTCGATTGGGCCGAAGAATGGAGGAGTGGAGAGAGTGGTAGCGATCAGAGGAGATGAAGGAGACAAGAAGAGACTTAGCCTCAGAGAACTTGTTGTGGCTAAAGAGGCGAGGGAGGAGAGTGAGGAGAGGGTGTGGGCTCTGGGAAACGGCGGAGGGTGCGTGAATCTGAAGCCACTTGAAGAAGGAAAAGAGGGCAGCGGGGCGAGAAGCAAGAGGCTTGCAGGAGAGGATAGAGAGGATGAGGGGGAGATTGTGGAGGTGGGGAATGTAGGGGTTGAGATGGTGAAATTGGGTTTGATCGGAGGTGAGGATAGTGGTGAGGATGGCTCGAAGGAGCTCATGGTGTTCCGATGAAAGAGAGCCCATGTTCTACTTCTCACACTGCCATTGTAGGGTTTATTCATTTTGAACAAGAGGGCGTCCGTTGGGGGAATGATGGAATGTCGTTTAAGATACAAAGATTGACAATTAGATTAATCTCAAGCCCAAAACGACTGACAACATTATGTTATTATTTTTAGAAAAATAATTAAATTTATATACAATTCTTATATTTTTATTTTTAAATTTTTTATTAAAATATAATAAATATATAATTTAATTAAAAAATTATACAATATACAAATTATACATTTCTTATATTTTAATTAAAAAATATATTTATTATATTTTAATTAAAAAATCAAACAATAAGAATATACACAATTGCATTTGATTTTTTTTAAATGCACAAAATTAAGACTTTTTATTTTCAGTATAAGTTACTTTTTTCTATAATTATAATATCTATAAGTATATAATTTTTTAATTAAATTATATACTTATTATATTTTTATTAAAAAATTATATATTTATCATATTTTGATTGAAAAATTAAACAATAAAAAATATATAATTATTTTTTTTTGGGAAAACGCACAAAATCAAGAGTGTCTATTCCCAATTTTAATATACTATTCAATGAATATCTAATTCTCATTTCAGTATAATCATAGCGGACATAGGATCAACTCAACATATTATGAATGATAATGAGAAATACTACTACTTAGCTTCTGAGCGAAGTGTTTAGCCTGTCATACCTGAATCTGCAAAATACTCTTGTTTATTTGATGAAAGATAAATGTTTGTACAAGAGAGGTGCTCGGAATTCAGAGAATTCAGAGTTTAGAGAGATGTAAGAGAGATGTGTGTGTTATTCGTCTTGTGTTACAAGTGAGGTGAGAGGTGTTTAAATAGAAGTGGGGGAGCAGGCGAGGTATTCCTCTGCGCTGCGCTTACAGGAAGGTGTAAAGTAAACTTTAATAAAGTAACTTTAATAAAGAGATGCTTTGTGGATAGATGCCGTTGCTTTTGGTCACTTCGTCTTTTGTCTTTGTCTTCTTTTTCTTCCTTTAGTCATTTGATGTTTCTCCTTTGTTGACTTTTGGGGAAGATGCTTTTCTTGTCAATCATTCGGTGTCTGGTGTGCCATTAGCTTTAGCGCTTCTTTCACAATTCGAGGATGTTGATGCTGGTTGGTGGAGTTACTGGTGCTTCTTCTGTTCTTTCCTGATCTTTGCAAAATATACATTTGTGCATTGGATATTCTGAGAGATACTGGCATATTCTTTTCTTTGTTTCTTCAGAATTATCCATTTTATTTGATTTAATTTCTTCGTAGAATTCTGTGAACAGTTGCGGCTTTCTTCTTGTTCTTCCGACTGAATAAAGGCACGAATACTGTCCTTTGAAGTATACCCATTGGGCTTCGTCGGCTGATAAAGTTCTGTTCATCTCGGCGAATATAGTTTCATGTTCTTGTGCTCTGATTCGGGAGATTAGAGATGCAAATTCTTCTGGTGGTATTGAGGATTTCTCTGACTCCTCAAATTCGAAAGGCTTCTTTGTCGTTCCATATTTAATTAAATTAATTGGAGAATAAAATTTCTTTGGAGTTATCTCGGCAACAGTCGAGTAACACCTTACATATATTTCATATTGGGTGACTATATTTGAATAGTGCCTTGCGGCTTCTTGGATGGCTTTGGGTAACAGAGACAATTCTTTGAGCTTTTTTGATGGATAAATACAGTGAACTAATCCATAGGCAAATAGTGTTTGAACTAAATGGGGATTGGTTCCTAGTTTGATGACAGCTTTATTTATAGAATAGTGGGAGATATATTTGATAGTTGGAGTGGCTATATTACATTGGTTTAATCTACAGATAATGGTTTGGAAATATTCATACTGGTTTTGGATTTGTTGGGCCGGATTTACTGGTCTTGAAGTTGATGGTCTTTGAGGACTATTCTGGGCTTTTTCTTTTTGGGCTTGTTCTTGGGCCTGTTTAACTTCCTGTTAGAGGATAGCTAAAAAGGACGGTGTTTGTGGTATATGGGTTGAGGTTGAGGTAGTTGGACTTGCCGGTGGTGTTTGGGTCGGACTTTGGGTTGGACTGGGTGAATGACCCATTACTCGTTTTCCTTTTTCAAGGATAATTATTCGTGTTTGTAATTTATCAACATGGGAACTGAGGTTACCCACGGTTTGAGTGAGATAATTGACTGTATTACTCAGAGTATTTACTTGGTTTGTCACCTAAGATGACAATATACTGATATTTAATTCGAGAGAATTTACTCGTGCTTCGAGGGAAATTATTCGTGAAATCAGATGGGTTTGATCCTCATCTTCTTCGTGGCATTGATTAAATGTACTGTTATTTGTTGGGGATTTCTCCATCCTTAAACAAACAGAATTTAATCAGATGAGTGATCCAATAAATTTTCATGACATATTAATAATTTGGATAACTCATTTTTTAGTCTATTCTGTGTTTTCTTTTCAATCCATTCTTTTTGTTTTTGAATTTTACTCTTACCATATCGTTTTTGATAGTGATATTCACAATAACTACTTTTGGGATATAATGACTTTAAGGGACATCTCCATTTTAGGATGCTATGTTTATTGTGTGACTTTCGAGTGCATCTATAGGGCTTTCCTGATATTAAATCATGAACACTAAATTCGGCATTTTTATATTGTTCTTTTATGGATTTAAAATTTGTTATTTTATTCGGTTTTCTAGGTATTATTAAATTTTCTGGGATTTTTTCTTCTAGAAAAACTTCTTTTTCTTCTTAAGGTTTTAGGGAATCCTAATTCTGTTATTTCTATTTTTTCTATTTCTAATTCATCCCATAATTTTTGAAATTCATCAAAATCTATTTGGGTAGATTCTTCAAAGTCTTCAAGTTCCTTAAAGGACTCATTTTCTATTTCTGGTTCCTTGGCTTCTAATTCTTTCCATATTTTGTCAAATTCTTCTTGGTTCCATTCTTGAGTATTATATTTTTCGATTTCTGTTATTAGGTTGATATTGTTCTCAATTTCTTCTTTGTCTTCTTCTATGTACTTCATCATATATATTTCGTCGTTTTCAGTGATATATTGATATTCTTCTTCTGAAGTAAATTCTCCTTCTTCAGATTCAATAATTACTTTTTCTATTTTGTAAATTTCTATATCTGAATTGGCTAATTCTTCTTCTATGTATGTGCTTAATTCTATTGGTTCTAAATTGTATTCTTCAGCTATTTCGATAAGATTCATTTCTCGTTTCTTTCTAGGTTCTTTACAGTTTGTTGATATATGACCTAGTTTTCCACAGTTATAACATTGACATTTTTCAGGATATTTTTGGTAATTAATGTTTCGTTGTCCTTTTTTATAATAGGTTCTAGGGATAAATGGTTTTCTAATTCCTTGAAATCTAGATTTTGGGTATTTTCTAAATCTATATTCTTGGCGCCTATAGGGTTGTTTCTAAATCTATAAACATAGAACGACAAGTAGTAATCCTCGAAAAGATAAAACTGATTTAATGAAATTTTACTACATCCTAATAAAATTTAACTACCAAAGATATCAATCACGCAAATACCATGCAATGATTGATACAGGAACAAATATCACCACCTCAAAATACAACATATTACCCCCCAAATTATGGAAAAAAGACAAACCAATTAGAATGAGTAGCGCTGGAAAAGAAGTGCATATAATAGAATTATTCGCAAAAGAAATACCAATCCAAATAGAAAATTATGAATTAAAAATCCCTGTATTACACCAATATAATGAAACCACTCCTGATATCATTTTAGGAATAGATTTCTTAGAACAATATATGCCTCTACACTTTACCAAAAAAATTCTAATTTTAACAACGCCATGTAAATATCAAGCTTGGGCAATAAAGATCCAGAATCCCTATAACCGAACTGATACAAACTTTAAGTTAAAACGAACAACAAATGAAATTCAATTTATCCCTAATAAAAAACCAATTATTGAAATCAAAAAAGCACTTAGAAATATAGAAAAACAGAAAACCATCGAAGACCGAATAGTTGAAAACTATAGTGAAAATCCCTTAATCCACTGGAATAAATCAAAACCATATGCAAAAATTGAATTGTTAGATTATAGCCAAGAAATCTGTAGTAAACCTTATCCATGGACACCAAAAGATAAAAAAGAATTTATAATGCATATAGAAGAAATGAAGAAGTATGAATTGATAAGAGAAAGTAGATCTAACTACTGTTCGCCAGCAATGATTGTTGTTAGCGACGCAGAAAAAAGAAGAAATAAATCTCGAAGGGTCATAAACTACAAAAAATAAAACAAACTAGCAATAAGAAATAGATATCCAATTCCCAAAATAGAATTACTATTTAACCTAATTAAAGGAAAACAAATCTTTAGTAAATTCGATTGTAAATCAGGATTTTTCCAAATCAGACTAGAAGAACCAAGTAAGAAATATACTGCCTTTCTAACCTCCGAAGGATTATATGAATAGAATGTATTACCAATGGGATATCATAATAGTCCAAGTATATTCCAAGAATACATACAAAAACTTTTAACACCTATAAAAGAATTTGCTATCGTATATATCGATGATATTTTAATATTCTCCGAAAATAGAGAACAACATGAAAACCACTTAGAAGCATTTATAAAAATCATAGAACAAAAAGGAATCAATATTTCCCCTAGTAAAGTAGAATTAAGAAAAGAAAGAATAACATTTTAGGTCATTATATTAGTTCAAATGGAATCGAATTACAAGAACACATAAGTATAAAAGCCAAAGACTTTAGAAAAATCGCAAATAAAAAGGATCTTCAATCATTCTTAGGACTAGTAAATCAAGCTAGAAATTTTATTCCACACTTATCAAAATATACTGCTCAATTATCCAGATTAGCAGGAGAAAAAACTCCTTGGACATGGAATGAAGAAACTGAACAACTAATTCAGAAAATAAAAGACTTATGTAATAATTTACCAAAGCTAATAATTCCAACCCAAGAAAACATCCAATGGATTATTTATACAGATGCATCAGAAAATTATTAGGGCGCTGCCCTCTATCATAAAAATAACCAAGAACAACAAGAACATATCACTAGGTATACTAGCGGAAAATTTAATGATAGCCAAACCAAATATCATTCTACATGGAAAGAATTTTTAGCAATTGTAAAAGTTGTAATTAAGTTTGAATTATTCATTGTTAATAGTACTTTTATCATTAGAACCGACAACACCCAAGTAAAAATGTGGTTAACAAAAGGATTATGAACCGAAAGATTATCAAACAAAATGCTATATAAATGGCAAGCTGATTTGTCATATTATGATTATACTGTTGAATACATCAAAGGTACAAATAACTTGATTGCTGATTTCCTTTCCAGAGATGGAGCAATCGCCCAACAACAGTACATTTAATCAATACGACGAAGAGGATGAGGATTTATCCCATCTGATTGCACGAATAATTTCCCTCGAAGCACAAGTAAATTCTCTCGAATTAAATATCAGTATATTGTCATCACAGGTGACAAACAAAGTAAATACTCTAAGTAATACAGTCAATTATCTCACTCAAACCATGGGTAACCTCAGTTCCCATGTTGATGAATTACAAACACGAATAATTATCCTTGAAAAAGGAAAACGAGTAATGGGTCATTCACCCAGTTCAACCCAAAGTCCGACCCAAACACCACCGGCAAGTCCAACTACCTCAACCTCAACCCATATACCACAAACACCGTCCTTTTTAGCTATCCTCGAACAGGAAGTCAAACAGGCCCAAGAAAAAGCCCAAAAAGAAAAAGCCCAGAATAGTCCTCAAAGACCATCAACTTCAAGACCAGTAAATCCGGCCCAACAAATTCAAAACTAGTATGAATATTTCCAAACCATTATCCGTAGATTAAACCAATGTAATATAGCCACTCCAACTATCAAATATATCTCCCACTATTCTATAAATAAAGTTGTCATCAAACCAGGAACCAATCCCCATTTAGTTCAAACACTATTTTCCTATGGATTAGTTCACTGTATTTATCCATAAAAAAAGCTCAAAGAATTGTCTCTGTTACCCAAAGCCATCCAAGAAGCCGCAAGGCACTATTCAAATATAGTCACCCAATATGAAATATATGTAAAGTGTTACTCGACTGTTGCCGAGATAACTCCAAAGAAATTTTATTCTCCAATTAATTTAATTAAATATGGAACGACGAAGAAGCCTTTCGAATTTGAGGAGTCAGAGAAATTCTCAATACCACCAGAAGAATTTGCATCTCTAATCTCCCGAATCAGAGCACACGAACATGAAACTATATTCGCCGAGATGAACAGAACTTTATCAGCCGACGAAGCCCAATGGGTATACTTCAAAGGACAGTATTCGTGCCTTTATTCAGTCGGAAGAACAAAAAGAAAACCACAACTGTTCACAGAATTCTACGAAGAAATTAAATCAAATAAAATGGATAATTCTGAAGAAACGAAGAAAAGAATATGCCAGTATCTCTCAGAATATCCAATACACAAATGTATTTTTTGCAAAGATCAGGAAAGAACCGAAGAAGCACCAGTAACTCCACCAACCAGCATCAATATCCTCGAACTATGAAAGAAGCGCGAAAGCACATGGCACACCAGACACCGAAAGATTGACAAGAAAAGCATCTTCCCCAAAAAAGTCAACAAAGGTGAGACACCAAATGACTAAAGAAAGAAAAAGAAGACAAAGACAAACCTCGACGTGACAAAAGGCAAACGGCATCTATCCACAAAGAATCTCTTTATTAAAGTCACTTTATTAAAGTTAACTTTACACCTTCTTGTAACGCAGCGCACAGGAATGCCTCGCCTGCTCCCCCTCTATATAAACACTTGTAACTTCTCTTGTAACACAAGACGAATAACACACACATCTCTCTTACATCTCTCTAAACTCTGAATTCTCTGAATTCTGAGCACCTCCCTTTGTACAAATATTTACTTCATCAAATAAACAAGAGTATTTTGCAGATTCAGGTATGACAGGCTAAACCCTTCGCTCATAATCTAAGTAGTAGTATTTCCCATTATCATTCATAATATGTTGAGTTGATCCTATGTCCGCTGTGATTATACTGAAATGAGAATTAGATATTCATTGAATAGTACATTAAAATTGGGAATAGTTACGCCTCCAGTAGAAAACGAAGGAAGGCTGTGTTGTGCTAAGCTGAAGGAGGAGGAACTTGTGAGAAGGTTTGGGTTACCTTTGAGAGGCCCTGTGTGCCCTGTAGCCTTGTAATTGGTCCTGTATGAAAGAGGACATGATGTCTCCCTTCCGAGTTTCTCTGTGACCCGATTTAGTTTCGGTCATAGGTATGGTATTAATTCTAATGAAATAGAGAATTAATACCATACCTATATTCGCCTGTCATAGGACAGGATATCTAATTCTCATTTCAGTATAATCACAGCGGACATAGGATCAACTCAACATATTATGAATGATAATGGGAAATACTACTACTTAGCTTCTGAGCGAAGGGTTTAGCCTGTCATACCTGAATCTGCAAAATACTCTTGTTTATTTGATGAAAGATAAATGTTTGTACAAGGGAGGTGCTCGGAATTCAGAGAATTCAGAGTTTAGAGAGAGATGTAAGAGACATTATGTTATTATTTTTAGAAAAATAATTAAATTTATATACAATTCTTATATTTTTATTTTTAAATTTTTTATTAAAATATAATAAATATATAATTTAATTAAAAAATTATACAATATAAAAATTATACATTTATTATATTTTAATTAAAAAATATATTTATTATATTTTAATTAAAAAATCAAACAATAAGAATATACACAATTGCATATGATTTTTTTTTAAATGCACAAAATTAAGACTTTTTATTTTCAGTATAAGTTACTTTTTTCTATAATTATAATATCTATAAGTATATAATTTTTTAATTAAATTATATACTTATTATATTTTTATTAAAAAATTATATATTTATCATATTTTGATTGAAAAATTAAACAATAAAAAATATATAATTATGTTTTTTTTTTTGGAAAAACGCACAAAATCAAGAGTGTCTATTATACTTAGAGGTTATTTTTTCTATAATTCCAGCATCATAAGCATCTCAGCAGCTTCATCCCCGTATAAGAATATCTATTTTAATTAGAGGTTACTTTTTCTATTGGTGCATGTCCATGAGCACATATGCTGCAATCACAGCTCATACTTGAGCGAAGATTATAATTCAGATTCATTGATAGCTGTCTTTTAAATTCAAATTCTATATATTTTCTCTTTTCCATCTGGGATCCCTATCTTTTTTTGTTCTGAAATTGTTTACTATTATTTTCTTCTCTTTTATTTGTTGCTCCTACATCACGGAAAAAGGGCAAGAACAATTTCTTTTATAATTTTTTTTTCTTTTTCCTTTTTGTTTCCTTCTCCTCCTCAAGACTCATAAAATTTTATAAGTTTGTTCATATTATAAATTTTACTTAAAATAAAAAAGAGTCATGTTGTAGCTTGATTCTCTACTTGTGAAGGTAAGGAGAAATTCAATTTCTTTTATCTTTTATCTTAGGTTCGAGTATTTATGTCAAAGAATTGAGAAATAATTTACTAAGCTTGTGATCTTGTTATAAAAGCCTTATCCAATCAGGTCAAAGATCAAAGTCTTTTCGAGAATCGCTATAGGATCACATTTAAGATTATAAGATTATGGGATCACAATCAAAATTTTAGAATGAAAGCTTGCACCCATCGTTCTAATTTTTCATGAAAATCAAAATCATGTTAAAAAATATTCGATATTTTTTATATCTGTAGTTATGAAACTTTGTTAGCTTTCTAAAAAAAAAACAACAACAATAATAATAATAATAAATTAATAAGGTAACATTGGATCTATAATTCGTTAAACCTTGACCAATAAAAAATTTATCTTTTCATTATTGTCATATTTTTTTTGTTTAAAACTAATATTTTAAATATAATATTTAACTATGTGTAATTTTTTTAAAGATTTTTTTAATGATGCTAGCACAATTAATTTAAAATTAATTAATGTCCAAAATTATTTCATCAAAAAATATATTAGATTATTTTAATAGTATATTAATTATAGACCATTTAATTGTATTATTAATAATACGAATATTTTACACATAAAATACTATATGACTGAAGATTCATTTTATAATGCATACAATTACTTATATTTTTTTCATATCAATTTTTACATCTATATTTGATTATTTTTATTATAATTAATTAGCAAATAAATTCAAAAAAAAATTCTCATTCATATATAATATTTTTCAATGTAATAATTTTAATTAATAAATGCAAAATTTTTCACTATCGATACTATTATATATACTTTTGGGCCTTTGGTGTCTTAAACTATTATAAAACCTTATGTACTAGAATAAAATAATATTTAGGAAAAAGTAATCGTTTAATCCTTATAATTTATATTAATTTTTAATTTAATCTATATCATTTATTTTTTCAAATAAATCTCTATAATTTTAAACTATTATATAATTACTTCTTATACTTCACAAACATTCATTTCTTACTACCTATAAGTGTTAGTTGGATTAATGCCATGTGGCATAATAGAGTGATGAGTTAGCATCCACATGATCTACAACATCTGACACGCCATGACATCTATGCTCTGTTTGGTTAGATGATGTAATAGTGAAAAGAATGTAAAATATGAGTAAGTAGGAGTAGGTGAGATAAGAAATGACTATTTTACCCTTACTTTTAAAAAGGTGATTTGGTAGATAGCATAATAAATATAAAGATATAATAGACATTTTCACAAGTTATGTAAAGAGATTACATTTATATTGCTATGAACCAAACAGAGCTTTAGATTCAAAGCTAAAAAATGTTGTCCTTCAACGCATGCATAGTAGAAAGCACAAAGTCGCAAGGGAAAATGCACATAAAGCTTTGTTATATTAGGGTTTCTTGTAGTGACACGATGGAGGGAGAGTAGGTAAACACAAATGCGGGAAGAGCTAGGGATTGATGTAAAGAAAAGTGGAGTAAAATGCAAGTTACTAGCGATTAAGGTAAGTTGTGAGAGAGTCATCTCCTAGTTTAGTCTTAAAACAGTAAAAACCTCTTTAGGGAAACTTCAATTAATAGTTATGCCCTAGTGTTTACTTGGCATAACTTATTTAGGATTTTGGTTTTTTCTCATATGCACACCACGTTATTCTGTAGCCACGTTGGCTTTACATTATATCAACTAAAGGAATTGTGTTGGTTAATGATGTATTTACCATGAATCTTCTATGCCCCTTGTATCGATAATACTAGTTAAAGCATTATTTATATTCATCTCACCTATTGCTTATATAATTTTATCTAGAACATTCTTTGTATTCTTTCTGAATTTATCCTCTAAGATAGATGTCATATTTCGATTGCATTACTTGTACCTTTGCTCGGTTATAAATAATATTACACAATGCTCAAGAAATCGATCCAGGGAGCCATTATTCCATTTCATCTATTATTTTCTATCTTGGTATCAGAGCTACCTGCTTACATCATGGAGCACTCACCCATTAACCCCACCAAAACAAACTCTAACCCTAATCAATCCTTAGCCCCCCCACACCGCCTCTTTCACACTGTAGCCTCATAACACTACCATAGACTTGAACCCCATTTCACCTTGTAACCCAAACCAAATAGCCCTACCCCAAACTTTCCATTCCTCTGTTCTCATTTCTTCTCCACCTGTGGTTACCAAGATTGTAACTCTCATTAGCTCTCTCAATCAACTCAGCTCAATTAAGTTAGATTGAACTAACTATACCATGTGGTATTCTATGACTCTTCCGGTGATTCGAGGGCATCGCTTGAAGGGCTTTGTTCTTGGCTCAAAAGCCTACCCTCTAGAGTTCATTCTCAATGAGGCTGAAGAAGTGATGTCGAACCCAGACTTTGATGATTGGCATGCAACCAATCAAATGATTCTCGTATGACTCTACAGTATGATGACTGTAGATGTTGCTTTCAACTCACTAATTGCAGGACTTCTCAAGCTCTTTGGGATGCAGCCAAAGCTTTGCAAAAATTCACACAAAGTCACGTGTGACATATTTGAAGAATGAACTACAATGCACACGCAAGGGTACTATGAAGATGGCATAATACTTAAACAAGATGAAATCAATTGTTGATGACTTATCTCTCGCTGAAAGTTGTATTTCCTTTAACGACCTTGTTTCTCAAATTTTAGCAGGTCTTGATGCTGAATACACTCCTATGGTTGTACATCTCTATGATAAAGACAATCTCACTTGGGTTGATCTTCAAGCTACATTGCTTACATTTGAGGCAAGGCTGGAACACCTTCAAGTCATCACTCAACCCAACATTACCACTGCCTTTGCCAATCTTTCTGTCAAACCTCACTCAGATGGTGGAAAGAGTTTTTGGTGTGGTGGATATCGATATGGTAGAGGAGGTAGAAGTAGGGGTTGAGGCAGAAAAGGTGGTGGTCAATGATCTAGAAGTGACCATCCTTATTATCAACTGTGTGAAAAATCTAGACATGTTGTCATTGATTGTTATTTTCATTATGACAAGGATTACATGGGTCCAAATGCAAGGAAAAATGTTGCGCACTCCACAACTTATTTGGCAACATCTGAGACAGTGGCAGATCCAGCTTGGTACATGGATAGTAGAGCTTCAAATCATATTACTATAGATGCAACTTAAGTGAATGCCTCAAACAATCTAAATGACAAAGGTAATCTAAGTCTTATTGTTGGAGATGGAAAATATCTACAAATCAAAAGAATTGGAAACTCAATAGTTGCTTGTGATAATTCTAGAATGTTATATTACACAAAGTTCTTGTTGTGCCCTAAATGACTAAAAATTTGATGAGTGCCAATAAATTGACTACTGATAATGAATTTTTTGTTGAGCTTTACTAACATGGATGTTTTATGAAGGACAAGCAAACTGATCATGTAATTCTGCGTGGAACACCAACACAAGGGCTATACAAAATGGAAGGGAGAGTGTTTCTAGCTCTTGAAGTTTCTTCTAAGCGTGTTTCCTTTGTTTCAGAAAGTTGTAGTAGTGCTTTTATTTCTATTTTGGAATCTTGGCATAGGAAATTAGGACATTCTAGTAGTCAAATTTTGCATCAAATTTTAACTGATTGTAATATTCCTTATCAATTAAATGATACTTTTTAATTTTGTGACTCCTGTCAATTAGGTAAATCCCACAAACTTCCTTTTAGTTTGTCTAATTCCAAAGATACAAAACCCTTAGATATCATTCACACTGATTTATGGGGGACATAAATACTACATAAGTTTTCTTGATGATTTCAGTAGGTTTACATGGGCTTATCCACTAAAAACTAAAGATGAAGCACTGTATGTTTTTATACATTATGAGAAAATGGTTGAAAATCAATTTGACACTCACATTAAGGTTCTTTAGAGTGATTGGGGAGGTGAATTCAAAAAATTTCAAAGTGTTTTAGATGATAATAACATTCTTTTTAGACACCCATATCTACACACAAGTCCTCAAAAGGGAAGGATTGAAAGAAAGCATAGGCACATTGTTGAAATGGGACTTATACTCCTAGCACAGGCTAAAATGCCCTTTTATTATTGGTAGAAAGCATTTTTTACAGTTGTTCATCTTATCAATAGACTCTTTACTCCTGTGTTAAATAATAATTCACCGTTTCAACAATTGTATGGAAAAAGACTGATTATCTAGATCTCAAGACTTTTGGTTGTGCATGTTTTCCCTTTTTAAAGGCATTCAACAAGCATAAGTTCCAATTCCATAATGTAAATTGTGTTTTTTTGGGTTATAGTGGCTTTCACAAAGGTTATAAGTGCTTAAATCCTACTGGAAAGCTATACATATCTCGGCATGTGGTGTTTAATGAGAATGATTTTCCTTTTTGCAGATGATTTTCTTAATCTTAAGAGTTCTCCAGAGGAACAAGTGATTAATTATTCTTCATTTCCTAATTTGACAACATCCAATTCTGTGATTGTAGATTCTTCCTATCCAAAGAAAAACTCTAATCCTAATAACTCAAACTTTTCTAACTTAGTAGACCACATTATGTCCCCGCATAACTCTACATCAAATTGTGATAAATCTGATACTGGCAATCAAGTTTCTTCTCCATCAACCAACTCAATCAGGTTAAATGCAGCAGAGGTCTTAGAAATTGTAAATCCAACATCTATTTCAACAAACACAACTTCACATTGTGTAGACTTGTCATCTGAATAGCAACCAATACAGCACGAGCAGCCTATAACTTCTACTACTTTTGTACAAAACATTCATCCCATGCAAACTCGAAGCAAGAAAGGAATTTTCAAGCATAAAACTCCTTACGTGGGTCTTGCTCAAGCATTAAAAATTGCAATTTCGGAACTTAGATCAGTACATGAAGCACTTAAAGTTCTAGTGAGAGGTCTGTCGTGTAACCCTCAAAATAAAATTAGGTTGAACTAAATATGTAGCTAGTGACACAACCTAGATCATCTCTCTTGGAAATGGAGTTCAATGCTTAATTTAGTTTTTTAAATGTTAAAAGACCTTAAAAAGTTATCTAAATTAGGGGGGTTTTGATTTACTTAAACTATTTAAAATAAAATTGAATTAAAATGACTAACTACCTAATTGTATGGATTGTGGGTGAAGGATGGTCTTGTGATTAGCTTTGGAATTGTCCTTTGGTATCCATTATCCTTATCCTAATCCAATTGTAATTAATTCTTGTCTAAGAGTTCCTAATTGTGTTCATAACAAATTATCTTGGGTTACCACTCAAGATTCAAGAGATTAATGATCTAATGTTAAATTGAAACCTCAACCCCGCATTAAATTATTAATTCTTATCTTTAAGATCAATAAACACCCAATTTGATGGATTAAATGATTAATTAGCCTCTGAATCATCATCCAAAGATATTTAATTAACCAACTAAATACTAAGGAATCCTCAAATCAAACAATCAAGCACATAATCTCACTCCTGCATTTCATCGAACATCTTCGTGGCATACATGGGAGATTAGAGAGAAATACAAAATTCAGTATCCAATCTAACTAATTAATTAACAAAAAGAATTTTTAATTAGTGTCTAACCAGCCACTAATTACAATTACACAAATTCCTAATCAAATACAACTTAACCAAGTTTGTACAAGAAAAAGAAAAAGTGTAGGAAAGTAGAAATTCTTAGCTAAAATTTTGAGTTCTTCTCCATGGATTCAAGCTTGCACCAAGGTCTTTCTTCTTTGCTAGCCTCAAGGTGGATTAGAGCTTTATTGGAGAATGGATGGAGGTGAGAATGGAGGAGATGGCATGGTGGATGGCTGTTGGACGAAGGGGTGGACGAAGGCGTAAATGCAATGTGGAATGAGTGATGGAATGAATATGGCGTGAATGTGGTGAATATCACGATGAAAATGGAATGACCCCCCAGCTCGCGTTGATCTTCCTCCCTTTCTCACGTGCTGCCCATGTTCTCTCCTTCACTTAATAATCAAGTGCCTCATTTATAATCTTCCCGTAAGTCTCGTGCTGATGCTACTGCATTTGTGTATAAGAGTGGACCCCACTTCAACCTGAACTTCCTAAAACACGTAGCTTATTCATGCAGCTTGTGTAAGCTTCTTTCCATGACAACTCGTGCTACTCATACGCTGCTCCTTCACTTGTTTTTCAAGTCCCATGCAGCTGCTTCACTCTTTATCCAGCCAGTGTGTGTTGTTCTCTACGTGAAGCTCCTATCAAGCCTTCTTTGTTCCTTCAAACCCGAGCTCATCACGTGGCTTTTTTTCTTCTTCCCACAAACAACTCATTTTTTACTGTTCACGAGTTACTTTCCTTTTTCCTCTTAAAGAACCAGAACCCATGGCTGTTTCTTCTCTATTTTAGTTGCTTTTCTTTTACGTGTTCCACATTCTGCTCTTTACTTCTCTTCATTCTCAGCTCCTGTCACTTCATTTGTGAGTTGCTTCATGTTTTACTCATGTTTCTGCTGCAGCTCGTGGTCACTTCTTCTCATCCACTCCATTCTTGACCTCACTTCCACATTATTTCTTTACTCGAGTTGCATGCCTCTGTGTGTATAAATCTTCTTTGCTCATTCCTCATGCAACCCGTGGAAATCTTCTTGCTTACATGCTGCTCTTTAATGAATCACATGCATAGCCCATTTTTAGCTTCTGACCCAGCTCCCTTTATTTAATCTCGTGCCATCCATGTGAGCCCATTTAACCTTGTTTCTTTGCTCCTCACGTGCTCTTCTCTTTACTCTTAACCCAAAGCCAGATTCATGCGAGCTTTTTCATGATTTCCAACTCATCCCAATGTCCTCATGCTTCTTGTGCTACGTGTGTATGAACTAGACTAGTGGCTTTGTGTGTGTAACCTTGTGAAGAAGCTACTTTCTTAATGTTGCTTCCTTGGACTTGGAGAGCTTCCACCTCTTCTCCTTCTCTTCTTTAAATCAAATTCTCATTCAAGCTTCATTGGCCAATTAAAACCTACATAAAAGAATGAGAAGAATTCAAATAGGAATATTCATAGAATAATTTGAGATAAAATTGAGCATTAAAATACAATAATTTGTAAATTAATTCTTAAAATGTAGAAAATGGCTATTTGAATAAAATCTTATCTAATTAAACCCCTAGAGCCATATTTGGATACTAAAATGCTTAAGATAAGGATAATAAAATATATATAAATCATGGAAGGAGGCAATGGAAGCAGAATACAAAGCTTTCTTGAATAACAACACTTGGCAACTTGTACCACGGAATGCTCAACAAAATATTCTTGGATGGAAATGGGTTTTCAAGTCCAAGTACAATCTTGATGGATCTTTACAAAGAAGAAAAGCCAGATTAGTAGCAAAAGGTTTTCAACAGAATCAAGGTATATATTTTGGTGAAACCTTTAGTCTAGTAGTTAAACTTGCTACCATACGTATAGTTCTTGCAATTGCTATTTCTTTTGGCTGGGAAATTAGACAATTGGACACAAACAATGCATTCTTGAATGGTATCTTGACTGAATCTATTTACATGCAACAACCTGAAGGCTTTCCATTATATCGAAATCATGTTTGTAAGTTGACTAAGGCATTATATGGGTTAAGACAGGCTCCACATGCTTGGTTTGATAGACTGAATGATGTATTATTAAAGTGGGGTTTTACAAACTCAAAAAGTGACACATCATTATTTAAGTACTCAGACAAGTCACAAATTCTGATTATTCTGATTTATGTAGATGATATTCTTGTCATAGGAAGTACTCCTAAAAGTTTATCCATGTTCACCCAAAACTTGCATAGTATCTTTGCTTTTAAAGATTTAAGGCCCCTTCATTATTTCTTGTACATTGAAGTTACACGTACCAAATCTAACCTGTACTTGAGTCAAGACAAATATATTCAAGATATCTTAAACAGGTACAATTTAAGTACAACTTCAACATGCTCTACCCCTATGACTACAAGTAAATCTTTAAGAGCACAAAGTGGTGAACTCTTATCTAATGTCTCAGATTATAGAAGCATTGTCGGGGCACTACAATATCTGTATAATACTCGGCCATATATTGCTTTTAGTGTTAGTTAACAAAGCCAATATCTTTCAGCACCCACTGAACAGCATTGGAAAGCCTTGAAACGTGTGTTGAGATATCTTAAAGGAACCATGAACTATGGAATTCATATTAAACATTCACTGTCTTTTGATATTAGAGCTTATTCAGATGCAGATTGGGCATCATGCCCTGATGATCGCAGATCAGTAGGAGGTTTCTGTGTCTTCTTGGGTGAATCTCTTATTGCTTAGTCTTCTAAGAAGTAACATGTTGTTGCTCAATCAAGCACAGAGTCTGAGTATCATTCTCTAGCCAATACAACAGCTGAAATCTCATGGATTAAATCTCTTCTACATGAACTAAGACTCAAACACAAAAGAACACCTATGATTTAGTGTGATAACACCAGTGCTAACTCACTTGCATCAAATCCAGTTGCTCATGCCAGAACGAAACATATAGAGATTGATATCCATTATGTTCGTGATCAAGTTCTATCCAAACTGTTGCAAGTTCATTATGTTCCCTTTGAACTTCAGGTAGCAAATTACTTTACAAAATCTCTTGCCTATACAAGGTTCAAGTCACTCAAAACTAGACTTGGTATTATTGAAGCTCCATCTCACCAGAAAGGAGGAGTTCGAAGTGACAAAGGAAGTTAAAGCACTGTTTATATTAATCTCACCTATTGCTTATATAATTTTATCTAAAATATTCTTTGTATTCTTTCTGTATTTATCCTCTAGGACAGATGTCATATTCCGATTGTATTACTTGTACCTTTACTCAATTATAAATAATATTGCACAATGCTCAGGAAATCGATCTAGGGAGCCATTATTCCATTTCGTCTATTATTTTCTATCTATACTAATTGTGATTTATTGAGGTTACACTCTGAGATGAGACTCATTTTGAACATCTTAGTGCTAGTTTCTTCTTAGTTCTAGTTGGTCAAATAAAGTTTTCATTCTTTCTCTAAATTGTATAAACAATGATGCAGCTAACTAAGACTTTTCTCTAGTTGGTCAAAGGAAAGACTTACTAACTTTGGGATCTGATCCTACGCTGCTGCTCAAAACCTTAGGGGATTGACTCTATTACAATGCTACAAAAAAAGATGCACAGTGGGTCTGTAAAACAATTCAAATCATTTTGATAATAATCAGTTTGATCCGTCTTTTTTTGACAAAAAATGGGTCTTAGTGAGTTTCTTTTTGTTTCGGATAAGTTTGAGAAGGTTAATTATTATTATTATTATTATTATTATTATTCTTTTGAAGAGGAATTAAGGTGAACCTACCACGAATGATCCATGCCTAAAAATCCCTTGTATTAGAAATATTGCTAGCTGTGTAATTTACAAATTTTCAGCAAATGAGATTAGCTTAATATTTTCAGGCTCTAATATTGGCTCAAACTAAATGTGAGAATGTTAACTTGGTATGCAAAAATGGAGTTGATCACCAAATCAACATAGCATGGTTCTTCGTATGTTTCTTGTCAATCTTGTTGAAGTTTCAATAAGTTTACATTTCCCTTATCTGTGGATTGTAGCTTTTGTGCTGGTAATAGAAGGAATCCTCAGTTGTTTATATTGACACGATAAAGAATAATATATTTGCGAATAACAAAAGAGTATTCCTAGCAGGAAAAGATGGGCTAGCTTGCGTTAATCCCTAGCAGCTTGCGTTTTACTTCAATCTTCTTTGCGTCAATCCCTAGCTATTCCTCCGTTTGTGTTCACCTGCTCTCCCTCCATGGTGTCGCTGCAAGAAACCCTAAATAATAGAGCTTTGTGTGCGTTTTCCCTTGTGAGTTCGTGCATTTTGCTGTGCGTGTGTTGAAGTACAGTGTATTTTAGCTCTAATTCTAAGTGTCACACCATGTCAAATGTTATAGATCATGTGGATGTCAACTCATCATTCTGTATGCCACCTTAGCAATTTTCTGACGGCATTATTCAACCTTGCACCTATAGGGAGTAGGAGATAAATATTTTTGAAACATAAGGATCAATTATCTAGCAGTTTAAAATTATACGGACTTGTGTGGAAAAAATTTAATTAAAAATTGATATAAATTATAAGGATCAAATAATTAATTTTTTTAACTTGTATAATATGATTGCTTTATATAATAGTATTTCAGACCCAGAGCCCCTCTCAATATGATTTCAATAGTGATCATGTTTTATAATATGATGGTGGTTTATTGCGTGAATTTTCAAGAATTGTATTTTATATTATAAAATGGCTGACCGAAGGTTTACTGGTTAATATTAGTATATTACATTTATTCAAGAATGTATATTTATTATGACAAGCGGTTTTAAATCTAATATTGAAATAATGCCCCAATTCGTATCAATTTATTATTTTACTTTTATTTAAAAGTAAACCGAGAGTGCATTTTGCAATGGACTAAATTGTAATATAATTTTTTATAATTTTATTATTAATTTTTTAATTAAAATATGATAAGTGCATAAATTTTTTAATAAAAATATGATAAATATATAATTTAATAAGAGAATTATATAATTATCAATAAAAAATTATATAATTGTCGTATTTTAATTTAAGAAGTACATACTTATTATATTTTGACTGAAAAATCTAATAATAAAATAAAAATAATTGCATATAAATTTTTTCTATATATTCTAGATATCTATATAGCATCCACTTTGACGGGCATGACCAAGCGGGTTTTATGTGTGTGATTCATCGTTGTCTGGTTATTTGTTGCTTTTTTAAATAAACTTCACAGAAAAAAAAAGAGTCAAGCTTATTATATATGTATATATATATATATAGAGAGAGAGAGAGAGAGAGAGAGAGAGAGAGAGAGAGAGAGAGAGAGAGAGAGAGAGAGAGAGAGAATACCTGATACATTCACACTGATGTTTAGTATATTAAACATAGATATGTCAATTTATTTGGCATGCATTTTAGTTCTGTCTGATTATATTGTGCTATGAAATAAATAAACATATATACAGCATATATACATGGATGCGCTGATAACTGAGTTATACTACCACGAGTTTGGATGCGGGGAGTTATTTATACTTGCCCGAATATATTGCATGTAATATTATTATAATACTACATTACACTGCGTTTTCTTCGTGGGAGAGGAACCAAGGAAGAGGGTGAGGGAGTAAAAAATTATTTTGTAATATCTATTATGTTATTACTATTTAACAGTATTTGTTTATTATTATGACTCTTTAAAATAGAAATAGAAATATTATTTTTCTTTTATTCTATTTATTTATTTTTATTTTCTTTCCATTCTATTCATTTCCCTTACCTCCAGCCAAACATAGTTAATTAAAGTCTATATGCTAATTTTTCCTTAAATTTAAATTTTTTTACATTTAAGAAATCTCCTTTTATTTATCAATAGCTATATAATTTTTTTTAAAAATAAGTAATGAGAAATTAAATAACTTTCTATCCTCCTTATATATATATATATATATATTCAATAATTATATAATTATTTTTTATATTTTATCTACCTATACTAATGTATATGATTTTAAAATTAATAACCAAAAGACTTATAAATTATATATATTAGTATAGATAATTTTATGCACATAAATTGATATGTCCATGTTTAGTTTATGCTCTCCTAGTGACTTACATAAGAATATATGTCAAGCATTTTATAATTATAACAAAAAATATATAAATATTTTTTAAGTGGGTAAATTAAATTTGATGTCTTTTTAGTCTCAATTTTCTCTTTAAATTTAGTACTTCTTAATAAGTAGATACATAATCATTTATGACTAAATTTAAATACAATTTCTTATATTTTTATTATTAGATTTTTCAATTAAAATATGATAATTTTTTAATAAAAATGTGACAAACGTATAATTTAATTAAAAAATTATATAGTTATATATAAAAATCATATATTTATTATACTTCAATTGAAAAATAATATCTTGTCATATTTTGAATAAAGAATCTAACAATAAAAATATAAAGATTTACTTATGAACTTTTTTCAATAATTTATCAAACCTGGACCCTTTGGCAAATATGATTTCAATTGTGGTAACAAAAATCACCAAATACAAACAGAAAACCGCCCTTTGAGAGAGATATTTGGCTTGTTCATAAAATATATTAGCCAAGTGAAATGTGCACTATTATTATAAAACAGTCCTATTATAAAAGCATGTGTTATTATCATGCTTATCAACATATCTCAATTATACATTGACTTGCACTTTAGTCCTACTATACTATTATGACAGAAAGAATATATTGTATTCGTGAATTGTTATTTTTCATTTATATTTGTCCTTTTGCGATAAAATTGCTTGTTGCAATATCAGGAATTTGAACATAGTTTCCAATCCTGAGTGCCCACGTGTCACAAAAATCCGCCTTTTGGATGAAGACCTTCCTCCATGGACGCATTATGTACGCAATTACTCAACTACTCCCCAAACACTTCTTCTTTTTCTGAAATAATAAAAAACTTCAACTTTAAAAAAATACAAACTTATGCGTAATTCTTTTTATTTTTATTATAAGAATTTTTAAGTATAATATGATAAATAAGTAATTTTATAGTAATAATATAACAAATGTGTAATTTTTATAAATAAATGTATAATTTTTATAAGCCATCATTATATGATTAAAATTTTTAAAATTTTTTTTACATATATTATAATTTTATTGAAGAATCTAAATAATAAAAATATAAAAAATTACATTAAATTTTAAAAAAGTAAAATGTAAAAAATTCCAGAACCAACAATTCATTTAATATCCATTTTTGTTTTTAGAATTAACATATATTTATTTTTTGCTTAAATTTCATAAGCTTCCTTGAATTTTATTAAAATTATACAAAATTTACCCTGTTTTTATGATATGCACAAGCTTCTCTATATTTTAGTCTAATTTAAATTTTGTTGACTAAAATACTCTCTATTAATCTATATATATATATTTAAATTAAAAAAATTTTAAATAAAAAAATATTTTAATAAAATTTTTAAAATTAAACTAAAGTATAGGGTAATATTTTCTTTCATGAAAGGTTTATTTATATTTTAAAAACAAAAAAAATTATGTAAAAAAAAAAAGATATGTGTAATTTACTCTTAATATTTTATAAGCATGATTTCTATTTCCTTAGTTTTAAGGACTTTTTTTTAATAATTCATTAATTTTAGATTGAAATATAAATATTTTATTCCAATTTAATTATTACTTTTGAGTAATAAACTTCCTAAATCATATTGAAAAGTGAAAAAAATTATATGTAATTTTTTATATTTTTTCTAACAAATGTTTTAATTAAAATATGATAATGTGTGGTTTTGCAATAATAATATAATAAATATATTATTTTTACAAATAAATGTATAATTTTTATAATTCATATCAAATGCTTAAATTTTTTTTAAAATTATTTTATACATGTTATAATTTTATTAAAAAAAATTAATATGAAAGATATAAAAAAATAAATTTACTTAAAAAACCACCAAATTATATATACTAATTTCTCAATTTTAATTAGTACATACTATTAAACGTGTTTCTCTTTTCATATTATTTGAGTTCATATTTTTTTCAAAGAGTACACTCTTTAACTTAAAAAATAATTTATATAAAATTTAAGAATATTATATATATATATATATATATATGCGTATATGCATTTAAGATATTTTAGTTATTTGGAACTATTTAAAAAATAGAAAAAATTGCATTTTTCTAAACATAAAATAATTATGATGTAAGAAAAATTTTAAAATGTATATGAAAAAATTTTCATTATTTCTCTTTGTTATTTTTAAAAATTTGAAAAATATTATAATTTAATTTTTATTTAAAAATATTTAAAAATTAATTTAAAAAGTTGACATAGTTCATATTAAACCATTAGTATATATTATATCTTTGCTTATATTTTTATTTTATTTTTTTTCGTAAACTGCTTATATTTTTATTTTAAATATGCATTCAAAGTCCAAACTAGAGGACTATATAAGTAATTCTGCATGCTCTGTACTTCACATCCCGCCCTGCATTTCCCCTGCATGTAAAATCACGACGGTTTAATCAGTTAACCAGAAACGACACTTTCCTTCTCTCTTCTTCTTCTTCTTCCTCTTCCACTTCCTCCACTCCCAATTTCACAATCTTCACTCAGTCCCAAAACCCTAACTATCTCTTCAAGTTCAGCTTCAAATTACCCATTTTGCCCCTCCATGCCACCCCTTCCCACCATCACACCATGAACCCGCTGTGTTCTCTCACGGACTCATCATTCACCACAGTGGTCGAGAAAGAGCCCCTTTCCACCGAAACATCGGATGGCGTCGTATCGAGCCACGAGAGTTCTGGCAATGCCGTTTCATTGGAGGTGTCTAATTTGGACGGCGTGCTCGTCGTTCACTGGCCGATGAAGGAGTTTTTTGTCGAAGAAGAAAGGGAGAAGACGGAGGACTCTGATGTGAAGGCTCTGACGATTGGTGCGAGTTTACAGAATTTGCGAAGAAGATGCCTATGTTTGAGGCGGTGAGGGTTGAATCGGACTCTTAAGACAAGCTGCTTATTGTGAATTTGGACTTGGCGTTATACCGCGAGAAGGTTTCGACGAGGAATTTTAGGTATGAAGAAGCAGAGACAATGCTTTAGAAGGTATGGCGTTTTGGTTATCTATTGGTAGAAGGACAAAACCAAAGTTCATTATTAGATTGTCTTGTTTGAAATTGGTGCTGAGTCGTGGAAACTAGTCATAATTTTATCCAACAATACGATAATAAACACTAAAAAGCTGTATTTAAGTTTTGTCCTCACTAGAAATTTGCCAATTTAGTGGATTATTTTTTATTGTGGGTTTTGTTCTAATCTGAATAAAAATGCATAGAATATTGGCTGGAAGATGGTCGACCTTCTGTGGCACTGGGGAAAATTTTGAGCAAGCAATTGAAAACAGCTCAAGCCAGAGAAATATATGAGAAGAGTTGCCAGGCAACTCAAGGAGAAAATGTTTACGTTTCCTTAAATTATGTTTTTGCATTATGTTTGTTGGTTGGGTTTGGGTCATAGTAGATTTTTAAGTGTTCAGCTTCAGCTTAAGCTCAAATTTAAATTCATCTAAACTTAAGGTCTATCATGAAAGGTCAAGTGGTGGTCTGAGTCCATGAACTAAGCTAGAGCTGGGCCTTTTGTTGTTTGCATATAAATATCAGTCTACTTAGAATTAAAAAATGAATTTCTTTGAGTAAATTTAACAATTATCACAAATAAATAGTATCTTTTATCTAAAAATGTTAAAAGCAATAATTTGTAGTTAACTCTTTTTTTGGGGCTTTCAAAAGTAAGTGCATTTTGTCCAAGTGGCCACATTTTGTCATATTTGATTTATTAACAAAATCTAATTTATAGACTGAGGAATAAAAAATGAGGCATAATAAAAGAAAATATAAAGAATGAGAACAGATAAAATGTATAATATAAAATTTAGAGAGTGAACAAATTAGTAAATTATGTTGTTGGGTAAATCTATGCCAAGCCTACTGTGAACTTTTATGAGCCTTAATTTATAAAAGGAGAGAAATTTGGGGGACTTCTCATATATGATTTATTTTCAAATATATTATTCATTTAAATATATTAAATAATTTTCTATGCATATATATCCATTTTGTTTGATATTATTGGATCTATATGTGCACTGTGTTGTGTTGATGAAATCTATATTTCTTCCATCTTTACTTTTTGGTACTGTGCGTATAAGAGAACTGGGATGTTCAACATAATTGCATCTTGAGTTGTGGAATTTATATTAATTATACCAGTAGACGTATAATGCACAAACATATTTGCATCATTACCTTGGTATGGAGATTAGAAACTTAGGCATGTGTTTTACTTTTTTTAAAATACAAGAAAAGAGGAAGCCCATTGAATTCTATGTTTTTGGACGTTAGGCTTCTTTAATTGGAACATGCAATTTAACTAATTGGAGCATTGGGCTTCATCCTTTTGGTTGTTTCTATTTTGTTTATTTTTAGGCCAAAAGCTTGGGGTTTCTATATTAATATGCTTTGGGTATATTTAGTTTCTAGGCCTTTATTGTTCTTACATATCTAGCTCGTAAACAAAAAAGTTAAAATAATGTTGGGCTATTGTTTATTAGGTAGAAAAATGCCCTATTTGGACAAAAGGATTTTTGGGTTATTTTTTGTTATTTTTGGTTTTTTTTTTTCAAAATTTATTTTAGGCCTATTTTAAGCTGTCCAGAATTTAATTTTGGATCCATGTTCAAAAAGTTAAAATATATTTTCACCAACGGTTGAGATGAACCCTTCAAACTATTTCATATATACTTCTTCCTTAAATTCACCATTGAGAAAAGTAGTTTGAGTATTCATTTGATATAATTCCAAATCAAAATAGGCTACTAATACTAAGATGATACCGAGGAATCCTTCTTGCATATAGGAAAGAAAGTCTCTTTATAGTTGATTCTTTCCTTTTAAGTAAAATCCTTAGCAATTACATTGCCTTGTAATGCTCAATGTTACTTAATGAATCTCTTTTTGTTTTAAAAATCCACCTATAGTCAATTGCTTTATTCTCACTGGGCAACTTTACAAGGTCTAAAACATCGTTGTTTGCCATAGATTCTATTTCATCAATCATGGCATCATACCACAATTTATAATTTTCACCATTTAGCGCTTGAGAAATTGTTATGGGTCATTCTCAATACTTGTGTCATAGTTAGATTCAGTTATGTGCACCAAGTTCACTTTTCCTGTCTAAGTTACAAGGTAAGATTGGTTGCTAAGAGTTTTACTTAAAAAGGAAGCGATTGATTACAGAGAGATTTTCTCTCCTATATCCAAGAAGGAATCTCTTTGTATCATCTTGGCATTAATAGCTATTTTGATTTGGAATTACATCATATGAATGTTAAAATTGCTTTTCTCAAGGACAAAGTTGAAGAAGAGGCATATATAAAATAGTTTGAAGGGTTTACATTAACCATTAGTGAGAATATGGCAAATAATCTCAAAAAATCAATTTATGGTCTCAAACAGGCTTCACGATAGTGGTATCTTAAGTTCAATGAGGTAATCAAATCTTTTAATTTTGTTAAAAACATTATGGATCAATGTATTTACCACAAAGTTAGTAGGAATAAAATCATATTCTTGGTCTTATATATAGATGATATTTTGCTTGCCTCAAGTAATTTAAGGTTAATATATAAGGTGAAACAATTCTTGTTTAATAATTTTGAAATGAAGGATATAAGTGAGGTATCATATGTAATTGGCATAAGAATCCATAAGGATAGGTCTTAAAGTATCTTGAGATTATCACAAGAGATCTATACAAATAAAATTCTTGAACAATTTAAAATGAAAGATTGTTCACCTAGTGTGATACCTATAGTAAAAAGAGACAAATTCAATTTATTTCAATATCTTGATAATGAGCTAAAAAGAAAAGAGATGGAGAATGTTCCTTATACTTTAGCAGTGGGAAGCCTAATATGTGCACATGTCTACATAAGGCTTGATATAGCTTTCGTTGTGGGCATGTTGGGTGAACACCAAAGTAATTCAGGAATCGATCACTAGAAAGCTACTAAGAAAGTTATGAGAAACCTTTAGGGTATGAAAAGTTGTATGCTTACTTATAAAAAGATCGGCAATTTGGAATTATTGGTTATTCAGACTCAGATTTGGTAGGATGTGTTGACTTAAAAAAATTCAATATTTGGATATATTTGTCCTTTAGTTGTGGGAGCTATCTCTTGAAGAAGTGCTAAATAATCCTTGATAGCAATCTCTATTATGAAAACTGAGTTTATATTGTGTTTTAAGATAAGTTTGTAGGCTATATGGTTGAGAAATTTCATTGTTGAGTTTAAGATTATGAACTCAATCTTTAAGCCCATTAAAGTTCATTGTAATATTATAACTGCAATTTTTTTGGCTAAGAATAACAAGAATGGAAGTCAAAGTAAATATATCGATATTAAGTACTTAACTTTGAGAGAATGGATCTAGACTAATCAAGTTATCATAGAGCACATTCAAATAAAGAAATGCCAGCTGATCCTCTAACAAAAGAGATATATTTGAAAGAGTTTAAGTTAAAACCCAATCTATATAACAAAAGGGATACTCTAAAGAAATGCTAGCTAATCCTCTTGTGTGTCTGTGTGTGTGTGTGTGTGTATATTTGTATACATTTTTTATAGAAATTGACAAGCATTAAGTTAAACTCGAATAAACATTTAAGGTTCATTCATAAAACTTATATATGTCTTATAAAGTTAAAAGACATGCTATAATATATAGTAAGTAATACTTGTTTGATTAAAGGACTTATTGTCATAATTCTTATAGTATGTATTTATTTACCCATAAATATATTATCTGACAAATCATAATCAAACCAATGAAAGAATTTTAGAATATTTTAATTTAATATATTTGTTAAGATATTATTATAATTAAATATTTATTTAAGATATTCCATATTAGTTGTTGGGATGCTTTTAATTAGAATTAAATTAAATAATATCTTAATTTTAAATTAAATTATTTTAATTGATGGTTCTTGATATATTTTAAACTTAAATATCTCCATTTGATAAGTAAAACATAAAATTATTTTAGTATTATTTAATTTTGTCTAAATAATGTGGAATTATTTTAGATAAATTCTTTAACACATTTATAAAATAATTACAAAAGAGATAATTTTTTAATTATTAATCACATAAAGTTTAGTTGATTAATTAATTAAAATAAATTTTTATTAAGATAAAAATTAATCAATGCATATAGGGACATTTTAATCCATATAATAGACTCAGATATTTTGTAATTAGCATGTGTAATTTAAGGAGTAGCCATAACATCCTTTATATATATGTGCATGTATTGTGAAGTTAAAATCACATATAGATTTGAACATATTGATTGTAATTAAGTACATAGCTACAATATGTCTTGACTTACAAGTAGATAATTATAATTGCATGCTTAATTAGGATGGAATATAAGTTATTTATGTTTTCTAAATAGCCCACATGTATTAAGAAACATAAATACATTCTAATTTCATCAATTATGATACACAGATATTTAATATATTAATGTCTTTACTCACAGGGAGATTTTAGTGATACAATTTTGTATAACTTGCATTGATAAGCATGATTTATGATAATTATGATGTTTTATTTGCTTTATAATGTTTTAGTAAGTATTATTAATGTTTGAAATTACCTCATAGCATCTTCGACATCTCAATTATGGTAAGAAGAAGCACTCTTGTTGTTTATGTGATGAATAAGGGAATCGTAAAATGCTTTTTTTGCAAAAAGAAAATGCACATTCTAAAGGAGTGCACTAAGAGAAAAGCTTAATTTGCTAAGAAAGGTATATCTCTATCTATTGTGTGTTTTGAATCTCATTTAATTAATGTTTGTCATGATACAATACCATATCAACAATACACATTTTGAATATTATGCAGGGATTTCTTAGCATAAGGAGTCCATATCCTAATGAGCATAAAGCGTTTCCTAAGAATGAAATAAGCTCAAATGTGGAGGCTACTGGAATATACAGAATAATCTTATCTTTTTGAATATATAATGAATTTTGAACAAATATTTTATATTCCTAGTTTTTTTTAGAAATTTAATTTTAGTTTCTAAATTAGTTCCTTTAGGTTTTTTATGAATATTTTTGGAACAATTTTTAATTTGTTAAAGGATTTAGTTCTTATAAAAAAAATTTCCTTATCTGATGGTCTATTTAAGCTTCATACTATTATTGATACCACTAGTTCTTATGTTACTATGCACGATAACAATGGAATTAAGAAATGTATCATGAATGAGAAGTCTGTTAGCCTGTGTCATCGGAGATTAGGACATATCTCTATAGAGAAGATCAAAAGATTGGTAAAGGATATGGTTTTTCAACCTTTACACTTTACTAATCTTGGTCCATATATTGATTATATTAAGGATAAATAGACTAACAAGTTGCATAAAGGAGTTAAGAGGAGTTCATAATTATTAGAGATTATACATATTAATATATGTTGCCTTGATTTATATTCAAATGGTTAGAAATATTCGATCTCTTTTATTAATGATTTCTCATGATACATGTATATCTACTGTCTTTATAATAAAAGTGAAGCATTTGATGCATTTGAAGAATATAAAGCAAATGTAGAGAAATAGAGAGGAAAACAAATAAAAATTATGAGATCCGATAGAAGAGGTGAATATTATAGTAGGTATATTAGTGATCGAGATGTACCTAGTTCGTTTGTTGATTTCCTTCAAAAGCATGGTATTATAGCACAATATATCATGCTTGACTCACCTTATATGAATAGTGTTGCTGAAAGAAGGAGTAGGACATTGGATATGGTAAAGAATATGCTTAGCAACTCTAAGCTTCTTATTTCTTTGTGGATAGATGCACATAAGATAGCAATGTATATTTTAAATAGGTTTCCAACAATGGCAATGTTTAAAATACCCATTGAAATTTGGAAAGGTAGAAAACCTAACTTGAATCATATACATGTATAAGACTATTCTATTGAAGTAAGAGTGTGTAATCTATATGAAAGGAAGTTAGACCTAAGGATTATCACTGCATATTTTATGGGTTATGCAAAGAGGTTTAAGGGATACAAATTTTATTGTTATACACATTTAATAAGATTTGTAGAATCTAGGAATGTCAAATTTATTGAGAATGATATGATTAGTAAGAGTGGTCAACCACATAACTTAGTTAATGAGGATGATAACATACAATAGACTATCATTGGTTATGATGAAATATTGATTCTACATGACACCTATTCTGGTAGGGTGAATATAGAATATGATGAGATTCCAATAATCCAAGTTGTTCATGTAAATAATGAGGAGTATAATCATCCTATTATTAATGATGAGGCACCTCATAATGATAAAGATGTACCTCAACCAGTGGAAGATGTTACTTCTATTGAACAACATCAATAGATTGAATTAAAGAAATCAACTAGGATAAGAAAGGTGGTAATACTTAGTGACTATCTAGTATACATAACTGAATCTAATTATGACTTAAGTGTTAAGAATGACCTTATTATAATTTTTTAGGCATTGAATGGTGAAAATTCTAAATTATAATATGATGTCACAATTGATGAAATAAAATCTATGCCAAACAACAATATTTAGGACATTATAGAGTTGTCTAATATGGTTAAAACAATAGACTGTAAATGGATCTATAAGAACAAAAGAGACTCACTAGGTAACATTGGGGTTACAAGGGCAAGGTTAGTTACTAAGAGTTTTATTCAAATCGGAGGAATTGATTATAGAAAGACTTTTTCTCTTGTATCCAAAAAGGATTCCTTTCATATTATCTTGGCATTACTAGCCTATGTTGATTTGGAACTACATTAGATAGATGTTAAAACTACTTTCCAATGATGAATTTGAGGAAGAAGTATATATGAAATAGCTTGAAAGCTTTACCATAACTACTTGCGAGAATATGGTGTGCAAGCTAAAAAAAATCAATTTATAATCTCAAATAGGCCTCATGACAGTGGTATTTCAAGTTCTATGATGTAATCACCTCTTTTAATTTTGTTAAAAATATTATAGATTAATGTATTTGTCACAAGGTTAGTGGGAGGAAGATCATATTCTTGGCTAACATTTTGCTTGCCTTAAGTGATTTATGGTTGCTACATGAGGTAAAATAATTCTTGTTTAAGAATTTTGAAATAAAATATATGAGTAAGGCGTCCTATGTCATTGGCCTAAGGATCCATGTAGATAGGTTTCAAGGTATCTTAAAACTATCATAAAAGACCTATATAGATAAAATTCTTGAACGATTTAGAATAAAAGACTGTTTACCTAGTGTCGTACTTATAGTGAAAGGGGGCAAATTTGATTTGTTTTAATGTCTTAATAATGAGTTGAAAAGAAAATGCTTTAGTAGTAGGAAGCTTAATGTATACACAAGTTTACACAAGATCTAATATAACTTTTGTGTAGGCATGTTGGGAAGGTACCTAAGTAATCCAGGAATTGATTACTAGAAAGTTACTAAAAATGTTATGAGATACCTTCAGGGTACAAAAAGTTAGATGCTTACTTATAGGAGGACTAATAATTTGAAAGTTATTAGTTATTTAAACTCAGATTTAGCAGGATGTGTTAACTTAAAGAAACCAACATTTGGATGTATTTTTCTATTAGATAAAGGAGTTATCTCTTGAAGAAGTACCAAACAATTCTTGATAGATACTTTTACTATAGAAGCTGAGTTTGTTTTGTATTTTAAGGCAAGTTCACAGGTTATGTGGTTGAGAAATTTTGTTACTGGTCTTAAAATTATAGACTCAATCTCTAGGCCTATAAGATTGCATTAAGATAACATATTGCAATTTTCTTGGCTAAAAATAACAAAAGTCAAAGTCAAAGTGAACATATCGAAATTAAGTACTTGGCTTTGAGAGAACGAATCTAGTTATTATAGAGCACACTTGACCAAAAAAATGCTAGCGGATCCTCCAAAGAAAAGGATACATCTGAAATAGTTTAAAGATCATATGCTTTAGATGGGTCTTAGGCCACATTTGATCTAATTGAGGTACGTAGAGAAATGAAATTTCTTATTTGGTTGTTGTCTCTATATATATTTGTGTACGTTTTGATGGAGATTAAAAAATATGCAAGTTAAAATTCGAATAAATGTTTAAGGTTTATTCATGAAAGTTATGTATCTTATAAAATTAAAAATATGTTACAAAGTAATGCATGTTAGGTAATGGTTGTTTCATTAAAGGACTTAACGCTATGATTCTTGTAGTATGTGTTCATTTACCTATAAATATGTTATTTGGCAAATCACAATCAGACCAATGGACCAATGGGATAATGTTAGAATATTTTAATTTAATATATTTGTTAAGATATTATCTTAATTAAATATTTATTTAAGATATTTCATATCAATTATGGGAATATTTTGAATTAGAATTAAATTAAATAATATCTTAATTTTAAATTAAATTATTCTAATTGGTGGCCTTTGATTTTTGAATTTTGAATTACCAAATATTTTAATTAGTGGATTAATGGATATTTGCATGTTATTTAATTGACCTCTTTTGATGAAAAGTAGTAAGTTTTTACATCAACATTTTAAGGGATTCCTAATAAGTAGAATCAGTCTAATAAACTATCACCAAGACACACACGATTATAAGCAAAACCTTCTCTCTCTCTTACTCACTTTTATCTTTGCTACTTTTGCATTTTTTAATTCTCCTAGCTGCAGCTTGTTGTAGAGAATTGAATTTAAGAATTAGGGTTTTCGTCAAAATTTGAATAACATGGCTAAAGGTATTTATATCCTTGTATTTGCTTCCGCTATTATATATAATATGAATTGTAATTTATTTTGTATCTTAAAATTGCATTTAAGTTTACATGAAAATAATTAATAAGTGTTCTTTTATATATTGTACCTGATAGCTTGCACATTATAACCTACTCCTCACTAAATTTAATTTGATCATATTACAATAGGAATGACAAAAGGTAAATTCATTTGTCCTAAATGTTAGGCCTGGGCATATGCCTATGAAGTTGGGCCAAGTATGTGTACCCAACCTTAGGTCATCCTACTTTAATAGCACTTTAAATCTTAGGTCACATTTTCTTATGTTACTTTGTGACCATCCCTTGAAATTTATATCCTAAGAAATGTCAATGTATTCATTTTGTATGTGGATTTTGATTTCGTATTGCCCATATTAATGTCATTATAAATATTCTAAATAAAGAAAAAAAAGGGTGTGATTTCATAATTATGTGCATACATTATAATGTTTATACATTTCTTTCTCAATGGCTTTCCTAATCATCAAGGCTAATACTGAAAATTCATGTGTCCTTACACCTTTAAGAATATCCGTAAGCTATTAAACAATGATTCATGATTATGTTCATAGTTGACTCTTGATTATTCTTATAGAATAATTAATTGTATATAACAGCCATACATTGTTTTTTTCCCTTTCATTTCACCTAAAATCATGGGTTTTCTAAGACATATTTATGCTTATGATTGATTCTTGGCATACCAAGATTTTTTAGGATGATATTCAAATAAACTTGATAGAGGGAGTAATTCATTTGCTAGCATAATTTGAATTTTGACATTTGTTTATATTGAAGTTAACATGTGAAAAAATATTAAAACAGTACTGGCCTATTCTTGAAAAGAAAATGGGTAATATTACAAGAGTAAGAGAGTTATTTGATACTGCCACATTTGCTGATAAGAGGCATGTTGCTGCATGGCATGGATGGGCAATTTCAGAGTTGAAACAATGAAACACAATGAAGGAAAGGAACCTACTTGCCAAAGGTCTTAAACATTGTAGATGGAATGAGTACATATACCAAACACTTGCATTGCTAGTACTAGGGAAAATAGTATCATCAAGCTTAATATTTATTCAAGTAGGCCACTAAGTGTAATCCTAAAAGCAGTGCTAGTTGGCTTGTAAGTCTTGATTATCTATATGTGGGTGTGGGTAATGTATTCTAAATTAAACTTTCATGTAGTGCTTGTAATCCTATCTATTTGTATTAATTCTTTTTGAATTAGGCCTGGGCATAATTAGAGAATTATTTGAGGTGACATATGATATTACCAATTTTGGTAGATTGTCTTTCAGATTCCTTCCTGTGTTAAAATTGGAAGACTAATACACATTATGACACTTTTCTTTGCTACTTGCATTAATTAATTTCTATCAATACATAGTTTATGTTTCTTTTCATCCTTATGTAATTAACAAAAAGATGTAGATGTAAGTCCTAAAAATAAGTTTGCTTGACATGTATGGGTTATTTTTGAAGCTAGTGTTGGCAACATTGACAAGGGAAGAAAGCTTTTAAAGATAGGCCATGCTTTAAATTCGAGGGATGCTATTCTCCTTCAATTTCTTACATTATTAAAATACAAACACTCGACTACGAATCTTGCATGAGTTTTGCTTAAGAGAGCCTTTGAATTGGATCTAAAGCATTAGCCAATTTAGATTGTAAGAAATATCTTCACAAGAATCTTTTCAACTTTGAACATTATGTTACTTTAATTTCCCTTCTTATCTCAATGATTTGTTATTGAGTGACCTTAAGATGGTGAATCGTTTGTGTCTTTGTCCCTTTGCTCTCAAGGTACATTCATGCTATGGTATTAACTTAGAGATCCAATTATGTTTTAGAATGACTTAATAAGTTCATTTATGACATATTTCTACATAACACTCTATTTCATATCTTCTTAAAGGTTCTCATTGAAGTTTCAAACATTATATTAATTGAAAAGTTTAGGAATATGCAGGTGCGAGGTTGGATGTAGTGGAAGGAAGGAAACTTAAATATAGCTAGAGAAATATTCCAAAAAGCTTTATCAATTGATTCAACCAGTGAAAGTACTGCCTGATGTCTACAGGTAATAAATGACTTTTGATACATGCCATTATCAATGTGTTGTAACTTTTTATAGCAACTACCTTCCAATGCAGGCTTAAGGTGTTCTGAAGCAGAGGGCTAATAATGTATCAAATGCTTATAGATTATTTAAATCCTCATTAAATATAAATTCTCATATTTATGTGACATAGATGAATTAGGCATTATTAGAGGAAAAGGAAAGAAATTCTATATGAGTTGAGGAGATTTGTGACCCCTATTTTCAGCAAGTAACTACTTGGAGAAATTTTTAAGTAAACATGACCCAAAATAAATTGATAGACGAGATTTACCTAAGAATTTTTTAACTATCATAGCTACTATATAATCTAAAGTTGACCTAGTGATCTTATCACCTCAATTTTGAATTATTTACTTATGTTTATGGACCACATAACTAAGAGAAACTTAAAATACCCAAGTTAATCAGTTTCTAATATTAAATTATTTCTCATTGATATGAATATCCTAAATATAAGCTAATAAGTGTACTAATTATTCTAATAATAAAGTGAGTTTAGAGGATGAGTGTTGATCTCATGAGTAATATTATTGCATTTATTTTAGGTTTTTTAAATGTATTTTTTATATTCAAACTAATTACAAATCTGTGTAGTATATACGACTAATATTCTAGATTCTTCTAGTTACAAGTCATATAGAAGACTTATTGAACACATAAAAGGTATAAAATTCAAAGATAAAAAGACTTAAAACAAGACTTGAGACTTGAGACTCAACACAAAAAAGATTTAAATGATTCAAGTTAGTAAACACAATCTCTAATTAACATGGAATAGCACAATCAAGCAATTTTTAAATTATAGATAGCATGTTCCTTAGAATTGTTAATTTATATAAATCTAAGTTGGCTAAGCTCAATTAATATAATTAGTCCTAAAGGTACCCTCTTCAGAAGTATTCAAGACTAATTAAATGAATTTATGATTTATAAAATTTTCTTATCCTTTAGATATTGTAATTTCATCTTTTGATTAATTACCACTTAACAATCTGTATGTATTCTTAATGCAAGATTTTAATTCCAAGTGCCTAGAAAAATCTTAGGTTGTGTTCAACAATTGGTTTTCTTAAAATATTTATAGAAGAATTTATCTAGTAAGAAATGATCAATATTAATTGGTTTCTTTATGCAAAATATCTCAAGAAAAATGAAGAATTAGTTAAGGAACTTGAAATGTAAAAGGTTTATAGAAAGAGATAAGCAAACTCAAGATTTATCTTGGTTTAGCTCTAATTAAAATCTATATCTAGTCCCTAAGCTTCCAGTTAAGACTTCACTAATTTCACAAGTTTAAATACCTACAACTTAACCTAGGATTGTTTCTCACTCTAAGATGAGGTATACCTCTTTTCATAGAGGAAACACTCCAAGAGCTTTCTCTCTCTTGTTTTCTTTTTCAAGAGATACACCACCCTTGCTTTATAAAGATTGCAGAAAAATAGGATTTTGCAAATAAACTCTGACTAAGAATAGATTTATAAGAAATTCTAATAACTTAAGTGATAGAGGTTATGCAAGTTTTGACTCAATGATATTTGTTTCTCTCTCAAAGATGTTAAAATAGGTTGAAGATAACCTTATAGCACTTGGTTTTGCTTTAAAACATATTTGGAAGTAAGATTTATAAAAACTAGCTGGTGGACACATAAAAGAGCTATTATACATTTTTTTTTGGTGATGCTACCAATCAACTTTTGAAATTTACTAGTCAATTTATAGCTCAAATATAACAATTATTTTGAATTTTTAGTCTACCAGTCAATTGATCATAAGTAGTAGTTGATTGGTTGCTCTCAAAGTGGCATTTTCTAAAATTCCTTGGCTACTAGTTGATTTGTAAGTCTCAGGTTAAGATAAATTCAACTGTTGCACATATTTATTTTTAAATGGTCATAACTTTTTTTATTTGAATTCCATTTTGAGGAATGATATATGGTTGAAAAGCTACATGAGTTTATTTTCAAATGCTACAAGTTTCATATGAAAATTCCATATTGTTTGTGAAATATGATCAAAGTAGTAACTGATGGTCAAAATCAATTTCAGATAAAATTCATATCTCATTATTTTGTAGGTGTAAACAAATATTTTGAGAACCAAAATGTCTTGAGCTCACTAATGCTAATATGAGTTATTGACCTTTAATAAAAATTCTTAGCCTATAATAAATATACATATTTAAGTTTTTTGGTTATTTTGATGCAATCAAATTTCCAAATCTTTGGTTCATTAAATTCTTCACCCCTTAGAGCATCTTTCTTGTTTGTTATTTCTTCGAGTGATGTAAGGTACTGATCTTTCATTTTCTTTACTTGAATGTTCACTTTTTTTTAAAAAAAACTTTGGACAATCCTACATTAAAAATATTCAACTTGCAAACCATATAGTTAGTACAACTTATAATTGATAGTATGCAACTTAACAATATGCATGATTCAATCATATTTGTGTAATATAAAGTATTTTATCATGCTTATGAGATTCCTGTAATGATATATCTAATTTAGATTTTGTATAAAATTTCACAAAAGCTATTAGATGTATTAAAAGTAAGTATATCTCATTGACAGGGAATAAAGCTTGATTTAAGGTACTACAAATTAACCATTATGATCATGCATAACTTTAGTAATCGAGTAAGAATATATTAGTGTTAATGTTATCATCAAAACTTATAATAAAGAACTCTCGGGGACTGACATTTTTCTATGCTATTATTCAATCATCACATATGTTTCTTCCCGTATTTTAAGAAATGTGAAATAAGATGCAAAAATTTAGAATTGCATAGTGGTTTTTCGGCTCGGTTTTTCTCTGCTAAACTCAACAAGGAAGGCTAAATTTTTGGAACGCGTTTCATTTCATGCAACAGTGAACAGAAGTTGTCGATGATGCTTCTTGGGTTATGGGAAACATTATAGACCCAGCCATTGACAGCTTGAAGAGATTCCTAAAGCTGGACCAGAATTTGTACAGCACGCCACTAGTGGACTCTATGAGAAAAACTGTAGGAACAAATGATATTAGCATTGATTCAGAGTCAGCCAGCTCATCTTCTTGCAGCATTGACAGTAATGATGTGGATAGCAAACGTGGTTTCGATGTGGATGCTTTTGTTATGGAAAGGTTATCCCTAGATACTTCCAGTCTCGATGTTCCGTTGGAAACACCTAGAAATTCCTTCTTCAAGAGAAGTATGTCTCCAAGAAGAATATGGAGATCAAACGACAGGCTGCCAAATTCTAACTTCACAGCATAGTGTACTGTAGTTTAGGATTGGGCTTTGAGCAATATAGATTTGTGTCTTGTGAAACAGACCATAGAATTGTCCATCTCTACCTTCTGGTGAAAACAGAGTATTATAAGAAACGGCTTGTAAATATAACGAAAATTATTGTCTTCAAAATATTCGTCTTATAAATAGTTTTATATGAAGTATAATGAGAATAAAGCAGTTCAAAGGTTATTGATTTGGTTCATTTACCTGTTTGGGTTGTAGAGCCGCTTACATGATTTAGCAAGAAAAGAAAAAGGCTAATGATATATTATTTGTTGGTAGTATCTTGGATATACTTTCAATCGATTTTTAAACCATAAAATCAGCCAAAAGAAATCATTGTTAATTTTGTGTCAGTTTGGAACCTCAATTAACATTTGCAGCCTAACCTTAATATGAAACAGTAGTATGAATTTGTACAGGCTATAACGGAATCCTATTTGGAAATTTGCCTAATGTCACTGGTGCAAGTCGCACCAAGAGACAGAAAACGGGAGAAGCAGATTCAATTCATTCGACAAAAAGTCAAATACAATCCTGACTCCTCTTTATAATTCCCGTAAGAGTAAGCAAGTTAGTTAGGTAGTTATGTCAAGTCAGCTGTTAACGAACTAACTAATTCCCTTGTGATAATTACAAGTATAGGTTTGCTTTTTTCACATATGTGCTGTTGGGAATATCAGGTAAGAGTCATAAGACCGTTATTTGATATAAAGTGCCAATGATTCAATCTGGGATTGGGAATTTAGTAAGGGAGGAGAAACAGTACCTAACATTAGACATTGAAGATGTTAATCACGCGTGAAATCTTGCTTCATGTCAAGGAAACGATGCTAAAAGAAGCCAACATTTTAGGTCAACTTAAGTAAAGTTTCAAATTGCAGTTTCGATAAATGCTATATTAAGACAAAATATGAAAAAAGATACAATCGTTGCGAAACACAATCATAATGCTAATTAGGTTATTATAACCCTAAAATTCTCCAGGGTCATCAAACACATTCCCCCACTTCTCCCTTCATGAGAAGTTCATCCTTTTGGTCACTATGGCCTGGAAGTCTTTTGATGTACCAAAGGTCATCATGACATAGAGGCAGTTTGAAGGACAAGGTTTAGAAGAGGATCACCCAATAACTCAGTTATTATCCTTTGCATCCCTTCATGTTTTCCCCCAACCTTGAATTGAACCTGTATATGGATTCCATGAGCTCCCCAAGGTTCTCTCCCTCATCATGGACTCATAAATGAAGAGAAACCCAAAAGGTCCAGAGAGTGACGAACCACTCATTAACATTCTTAGACAAGGATGACTAGTGAGCTGAGGTTCAAGTAGTTGCATTTTTTGTGAATAGGTTTCTAGAGGCATCGTTTTTCTTCTCAGTGTTCAGCAAAGTGTACTCAGCTCCATTTCTCACCATCCATTCTTCAACTGAGCTGACTAGTTTCAGCCCAACCCTTTTTTTTCCGCACAAGAGAGAATTTGTTTAGCCTTCATTGTAGCTCTGAGTAATATAATATCCCTAGCACAAAACCAAATTTCAAAATTCACATATTCTATTGAGGTGAATTCTAGGACACCTTTAAAGCATTGGAACCTTTCTAGTAAGAGGAGACAGTATTTTTTTATTTTTTTATAAACAATGACTTGATTTCTCTAGTGAACACTTAGAGATTAAAATCTTAAATGTATCAGACTGATTTAAGAAATTATGCCTTTTCAATCTTTTAGAAAAGAATTTAACTTGGACAAAGTTAAAAAATACCCTTGACCATAATAAAAAGATAAAAGAAAATTAAGAAGTTTATAATAATGCCAATGAGATTAGATACCAGAATTTTGAGCCTTTTGCTATTTAAATAATATTTTTCTTTGAATTAGAACCATATTATCAAAAATATTTATCAAAATTCTCTTTTTTTAAAATGAAGTCGGTGACACAAGTTTCAACTTCTCCTTTTTTAATTTTTTAAAAAATATTTTTAAAAAAATCCAACTTTTTTACCTTTCAGCGTGTCAAGACAAGGGAGATAGAAGGGGTAGGAGAGAGAAGAAAGAAGGGTAAAGGTAATTAAAATTATATAATATCATATATAATGTATTATTTTAATTATTTAATTTACGATATAAAATAATAAGATATAATAAATAATCATAATAAACATATAAATTCAACTTTTATATAAGGTTATATGTTTAATTAAAATTTAATTTTTTAATATATTTGTATAAAATAATATTTATACTCTTATTAAAAATTTTATACTAAAAAAATCTCAACTTATTTAATAAATATGTTTAGTCCACTAACAAGTTGATAATATATTGTATCATTTGGTTAATATAATAAATAAGTTAAACATTAGAATCGATCCATCATTCTAAATAAATTGAGATTTTTTAGTATAAATTTTTTTATAAGACTAAAAATATTATTTTATAAGAGTAAGTTATATAGAATTACATTATAATTAATTAGTCTTGGGCCTAGTGCAGTTGCACATGATTAGGTGCAAATTTAAAGGAAAAATGATTTCAAAAATACTAAAAAATTTGATCCTCACAACATCCAAAACCTAAGTTCCAAATTTTAACTCAATTCAAATTAACTATCTTAGGTGTCGATAATGTCCAGAACTACTTTAGAACACAAAAATCGCTTGAAATTGACCATAAAAAACAAGTGAGAAAGTTAAATTGAAATAAGAATAATGTAATTCTTATTCTAATTAATTATTATATTACCTCTCTAGCAACTTTGCCAAAATCTTGGTAATAGGAAAACTCACGATTATCGAACCAGCCAAGATTAATTAGATTAACTGATTTGCAATGTAGTGCTCACTATGTCATCTTTCAAGGAGCTTTGGTCAAAACAATCATATTAAATAATTATAAGAAATCATGAAATCAAAATTAATTTGAATAAGAGTTTTATGTGAAATCAAGAGACTAGTTAAAATAGGAAACTAGCATATTAGGAAACAAATTAATTCACCAAAGTGGAATCAATCTTAGGTTTCATCCCTTGATGTCACTTTCCTCATTTTTTAAAGATTCCTTTGGTTCAATTTTAATCTCCTGGTTATTGCTATCTAATATTCCTAAGTTACTACCTAGAGTTATGATCAGTCCCTATTATTAAGCCTAACGTAACCATACTAGATTAACAACATATAATCAATCCCTATTCAAACGCAGCAAGATGAACACACAAACATCTTTAACGTGATAAATAGAACGAATCTAATTAATCAATCAACCAATTAAATCAAACACAATTCTTAGATCATGCAAATGAACTATTAATTATGTAATCTAAATTACTCAACTGGTGTAATCGAGATTAACACAAAAGCAGAGAGAAAAAGAAGAAGAAATTTGTTTTATAATTAAAATCAAACTAGTATATATAATCAAACTATATACTTAGGTCTTGACATCAAGTTCGATATCCCAAATCACTCATAGAAGAGTTCAGAATGCCATGAAAGAAACAAAACGCTTTAGAGAGAGGGGGGAATTCGTGAAGGCTTTGGAGATGATGCAAGAGAAAGTGTGTTTTCCTAAAAAAATGACCTAAGGGAAAATCCAAAGCACTAGATGAGCCAGCGTTACATCATATGGTTCAAAAATATAGAAATACATTATTAATTTCTAAATGAAATAAGCTTAGCATCCAAAGCCTTTTGTTAAGCGTCTAAATCCATCTGTGCAACCTAGCTTACTTGCAAGAATAAAAATACAGACAATTGTGCCTCTATTAATCAAAGTACAATAATAACAATTAAAGTTCAAATTTAAGAATTATACAATTAAAACACATCAATCCTAATTTAACACAAATAATATAAAATGAACATAAAATCATTAAATTAGTCTCACTGAATTATTATAAAACTAAATATAAAGAATAAAAAATATATAATTACTCATATTATCAAAGCATTATTTAAAAATTTTTTATATTAAAGATTTATATTAATTATCTAGTATTTAGTTATAAAGGAATTGTTGAAGAGTAAATGATTATTGGGAGCCTTATTATTTAAGTGATCATGAATTATTGTGATTTAGTTTATTAAATGGAATATTAGGAAATAGGATAGGTGTGCCTTCATACTTTATAATATTGGGTTTAGAAAAGATGATAGGAAATGATAAAAGGCATAAATAGTTTATTTAACCTAGTTAAATAAATAGAAATAAAAGTCCAATAGCTATTCAAGTTACCAAAACCCAATAATAAATATTTAAATGAACCGCTATAGCCCAGTAATAACTATTTAAGTGAGTTATCATAACTAAAGGCAAATTTAAATGGATTTAACCTAAGACTTACGTATCAAACCCATCCAACATCACTTAACCATGTCATCTTTTATTTATTTATTATTATTTGATTTATTTTCCACTTTGAAATTATGCCCTTAGAAGTTGGCACCATTTAGTGTTTAACGAGAGTAGAATAAACATATTCTTCATCTTTTCAGGAGAAAGGGGATTTAAACTCCATTGACGCAATACTTTTAACTCAAATTTGGAAGTCTTTTTTAGAAGATTTAGCCTAGGTAATTGAAGAATAAACTATTCTATGCATCTTTATCTTTCTTTTGAATTAATTAGAATTTTAAATAGTTGATGTTGACCCTTTAGGTTTTAATGAATTAGGGATTTTAAGGGTTTTCATAATTGAGGTTGCAATTGAGTAATTAAACCTCTAGTAGTTTGATTGGTAAGATTAGATTAGCAATTGGTTATGTATTGATGATAATCAACATAAATGCATACTAAATGTTTGGTGGAATGCCTAGGTGAAAATGGACTATTTTTAAGAGTGAAATTTTGGTAAATTTACTATTTTATAATTATTTATATTTATATTTAACATTACTAAATTAGTAATGATGGTTTAATTGATTGATTTGGTAGGATTGTAGAAGACAAAATGTTAGACCAAGTTAAGGTGTGACGTGTTAAAGGTATTAGGTGCTTGTGAAGTGTTAATTATTATAGTAGGTGGATAAAATAAGATGAATTTAATTAATTAGGATATGTTATATTGTGAATAAATTATATTAAATGTGTTTTATTTATATATTGTAGATTATTGTGTTAGATCTTAGTGGAGGTGCTTGGCAAGTGTTGTAGTAATTCATAAGAAGGTAACTAGTGTTAATAAATATAATTTTAAATGCTTTTTTATGTTTTATACATATGTGTTTTATGAAATGTTCTATATTTCAAGAGATGTTGGAAATTATTGATGGAACTTGTTGTTGGACATGAGATTGACTATTGATGAAATATTGTTGATGGAATTTATGGAAAACAAGCGATGTTGTTCTTGACTCTTGAAATGAAATGGTTTTGTAATTGTTATGTGATGTTTTCAAATGTATGCTTATGTTATAATATGATTTGATGGAGTCGAATATTCCTTTTGGATGATTGATTCCCAAAGTTGTGAACGATGGCCCATAAATCTAGTATTTTGTTATAACCATGTGTGAGTGGTCAGTATTTTGCCAAACCAGACGTGAATGATTAGTAATTTTCCATGACTAGGGGCGAGTGGTTAGTAGTAACTCATTTGGTATGAGACGGATAGATGAGGGGTGCTATAGCTCACACTCTACCACCATGTTTTAGGTAAGCATGGTTGCCTATTTTACCATTTGAGCATATGGTTTTCTTAATCTTAAATTGTCGAAGTAAATGTATTTATAAAGAGAAAATGATTTTTTTTCTTAAACAAGTTTTATGAAAGTGATTGCAAAAGCTTGCTAATTCACATTGCAAAAAGTTATGAGAAATGCATTTGTTTTATTGGAATTAAATTGTTTGTGAAAGACTTTACATTTATAGATGGGAATGTATGTTTTAGAATTTCACTAGCTATTGAAATTTTTATCCCATTTGCACTTGTTTAAATTGGCATTCTCAGGAAGGCATTTAGATGTAGAAAAGGAAAAGTTTCCTAACAAGTATTTGAGCTGAGCTTTTATGATAAAGATGTTATAATAGAGTTATATTTTTCATTATGATGTAATAAGAATTTGTACACAATTTCTTCATTACTCAAAGTTACTATGGTGTTTAATTGATGTTTATGTTAGTGATGTTATTTGAGACAGTTGGATATTGTAAGAGATGTTATTAGATATGGTTTATATTGTTAGATTCATGTTATTTAGTTTATTGAATTTGGATTAATGTGTAGTTCATAACTTATGAAGTTAAATGTTTAGTAATATCATTATTATTATTATTATTATTAGTTTAAAAGTATCAAATCTAGGTATTATATCATTCACATTAGTGGAATTGCCATTGATTCAATTATTTTTTGTTGCAAGAATCCATTCCTATGGACACTTAGAAAGTGAGTAGGGGATTCTATATTCCAAAACTTTTTATTTATAAGTCAATTCTTGTGTATTAAATTCTGTTGTTATTAGTTTTAGTTTGCTAATTTTCATCTTATTTGATAATTTAGATAATAAGATTACAATTTGAGTAATTGGTAATTGATCTTATTTCTCAAGAGAATGATACTGTATTTTCTACTTTATTGTTGTGCAATTTATGCACTTGCAGAATTATCATAACAAGTATTTGGCACCCTTGTCAAGGAAGGTGCATCAATATCAATTGAAAATTCTCCCCCTATTAATTGATATATTTTTCTTTTTCATTATTTTATTTTGTTTTTCTCAAGTTGTATATTTGTTTAATTTTCTAGTTTCCTTTTTTTAGGTAATTAAGGATCATGAACTACTTATTTAGTGTTGTTCTTCTAAAGCTTGATCCTAAACTAGAACATATCCTTCATGCTAGAAGAAGGCAAGGATATGCCCCATAAGACACTTATTCTATTAATCAATTAGAGTATCCAACAGCCAATGTACCTCAAAGAGCTAGAGGTGCTCCTTATTGCTATCAAAAACCTGTTTGAGATTATGCTATTCTAGATGCATTAGGATTGAAAACAATATAATCAACCTAGTAGTTGCAGTGAATAACTTTGAAATTAAGTTTGGGATAATTTAGATGGTGCAATAGAATGAATTTGGTGGAGGAGTACATAAAAGTCCTAATGCACATCTAACTCACTTCTTAAGGATTTGTGATACAATTAAAATGAATGGGATTTCAACAAATGCAATTAGACTTTGATTGTTCCCATTCTCCCTAAGAGGCAGAGCTATAATATGGTTAGACCCTATGCCTTCTCAATCCTTTGCCATGTGGGATGAGCTTTTATAGGCATTCCTAACTACGTATTTTCCTTTGGGTAAAACTTCTAAATTGATAAATGAGATACAAAGTTTCTTGCAATAAGATGGTGAATCTTTATATGATGTATAAGAGTAGTTTAAATACCTATAAAGGTGATGCCTACACCATGGCATCTAAGATTGGATGTTGGTTCTAATCTTTTATAATGGGCTGGAACGTGAACTTAAGAGTCAATTTAGATGTTGTAATTTGGAGATCCTTTTTGGCCAAAGATGCTAATAAAGCAGCAGACATCATTGAGGAGATGGTTGCTAATCATTATAACTGACCTAGTGAAAGGCACTTGTCTAGAAGAGTTACTAGTGTTATGAAAATGGACAACATCCATGCACTCAATAATAAAATAGGTATCAAGTTTGATATACTTATAAGAAAATGTAATTAGATAAGTGTCATTGCAGTCTCCAAATCTCCATCTTACTCAGGCTATGAACTTTGTGGTAGTGATCATCCATGTAGTGAATGTCAACATAACTTTTCGAGGTCTTGTGATCAAATGTAGTATGTCTTAAACAATCCTAAACCACAAAAATAATTCTTTTTCCTCCATCTATAATCTTAGATGGTGTAATCATCCCAACTTAGCTTGGAGAAATTAGAATCAGACTCATCCAGGGAATTTAGAAAATCAATGTGGACCATCTAAATTGACTTTTTAACCTAAGAATAAAGGGTCAATTTCAAAATGAAAATAAATAAGGCTGAAAACTTGTACTTGAAAAATTTTACAATGTGTCTTCTAACAGATTTGAGAGATTAAAATCCTAATTAGATCAATTGGCTAGTCATAATAAAAATTTGGAAATATAATTGAGTCGGTTGATTAGATTATCCAATATGAGGACTTAAAGACACTTGCCTAGTAAAACTAAGGTTAATCCTAAGGTGTAGTGTAAGGCAGTCACCTTAAGAAATGATAGACTATTAAGGAAGATTCTTGATCAAACTAGCCATTCCATTAAGTAGAATAAAAGGGTTAAGGGAATACTAGATAGCAACTAGTATATATTGGAGATGATAAGGATGAGACTAAAAACCCACCAACATTGGCACTAGTTAAAGTATATGTGCCTCTAATTTTATTGCTTCAAAGATTTAAATAGAAAAAATTAGATAAATAATTTGATAGGTTTTTAAATATCTTTAAATAACTTCACATAAATATTCCTTTCGTAGATGTGTTAGCTTAAACGCCAATTTATGTGAAGTTCCTTAAAGGAAATTTTGTCAAACAAGAGAAAGCTGGAGGATTATGCTATTATTACATTCACTAAGGAGTGTATTGTGATCATCCAAAAGAAGCTACAACTTAAGCTTGCCAATCAAGGGAGTTTTTCTATCCCCTATATTATTGGTGATGTAATTTTTTGATCAAGCACTATGTGATCTTGGAGCTAGTGTTAACTTGATGCCTTTGTCTAGTTATAGGAAACTTGTTTAGGAGAATTGAAGCCAACAAATGTAATGTTGATATTAGCAAACATATCAGTCAAGCGACCATTAGGAGTGCTAGAAAATGCTTTCGTAAAGGTTGACAAGTTTTATCTTCTTGTAGATTTTATGGTTCTGGATATGGAGAAAGATATATTGATACCTTGAATTTTATGATGACCATTTTTTGCTATAGTTGGTACTTTGATTGATGTGAAAAATGGTAAACTCACCTTGAAAGTGGGTGAGGAAGTGGTAGAGTTTAATTTGCTTAAAGTTATGAAAAATCTTGATGTTATTGATCATTGTTTTAGAATTGATATAGTTGATGCAACTTTGCAAGAAAATAGTTTGAAATTCTCTTTTAATGATTTCCTTGAGGCTAATGTTGCATTTGAGCTACTACTCAAGATAATGATATTAGCATTGTAATAATCGCTTATTCCATAAAAGCAACTTCATTTGTTACTTTTCATAAGTGGCATAAGTTTAAAGCTCTAAGAAAAGGGAAAGCACTTTCATCACCTGCCACTAAGAAAGCCCAAACCTTAGAATTGAAATTATTACCTTCTCACCTTAAATATGCTTGTTTAAGGGAAAACAATACTTTACTAGTAATTATCTTTGTACACTTCACAACATTCAATTAGATAAGCTTTTAAGGAGTTTGAGAGAAAAAAAGAATGTCATAAGGTGGACCATGTAACATCCTCCTTAAAATGAAATTATTATAAGACAAATTAAATTAAATTAACTAATTGAAACCTATTGAATTAATAAAATTAGGCTCTAATATGCAAATTTATGAATTTTGGGAAGGAAACCAAAATTTTCTAAAATCATTATGTATTTAATTAAAATTTTTATGATTTTATAAGATTTATTTAAGATTAAAATCAAATTATTGAATAATACAAATTAAGAAACAAATACTTAGAAAATAAAATTTTAAGGAATTCTTAAGGCATTATAACTTTAAAAATATAAGAAAAATATTCATGGAATAAAAATATTTATGAAAATTATAGGGGTTAAAATATAATTAGTAAAGTTCTAGAGTTCAAAAGTGTACTTTTCACCAAGGTCAAAATATAATTTTTTTTGGCAAAAAATTCAATTTTGGCCAAATAAAATTTGATAAGCTATTAATAATCAAATTGGCTCATACATGGAGAAGATTTTTCTTCTCTTTCATATGACATGTCCCCAGGGAAGAGAGAGAGAAAGTCGTTTACACCCTCTATACAGGTATGACCCTTAGCCTTTAGATAACTTACCAAAAAGTTCCTCTTTTCACTTTGTTGCATTATTCACTTTGTTGCAAACCACTCTCCTTTGCAACTTGGAAAGAAAGAAAGCATAATAGATGCATCAACAAGAAGATAAGAAGACAAAGGGCCTTAACCCACATCAATCCATATCTTTTTGGTAAGACTTTTCTCCCTAGTCTTGTTGAGATACTCCTTGTTTTATGCTTTTCATCTTCTCTCCTTATCTCTCTCTCCTCTCTGCATCTTTGAGTATGCATCTTGGTACTCTTCTTTTCATTGGATCATGGTGAGAAAAGGATGATCATAAAGGAGTAAATGGAGTGATAGTTGGTGTTAATGGACTTTATCCTTATGTTTGACTTCATTCATGGGAAATAGTCATGTTTGAGTACTTAAACTTGGGTGATGATTTAGGTGTATGGACATTTAGGGGGTGAGTTTTTAGGGGAGAAAATTTATGGTTTTAGCTTGGGATTATTTCACTTCAATGGTTTACTTGCTTGCTAGGTTGCTGGGTTGAGTTTGGTTGAAGCGAACTATTGAAAAGAAGTTGAAAAACATGATTTTTGTGAATTATGGGTCTCTAGCAACCAGAAGGGAGGTGTGCTGCACAACATGGCCCTTGTCCAAAGAGCAATTTTATCACTCTCTGAAGCCCACCATGGCCAAGCCATGTCAAGTTTGTATACTTTGTATTGGATGTGTAATTAACTTCATGAAAATTTTCTCATGCATATGCTTAAATTACTTTACTAATTTTTCTAGAACCTTATAAAGTTAAATTTAGATAATTGTCATTCATCTCTTGAGCATGGATGATTATTGAACCTTATGCATATGTGATTGAATAGGAGATGATATGACCATAGTGATAGAACTACGATGAATATAGTTCTTATGCATAGATGACTACACCTCAAACTATTTCCATACATAGATGCCTTGTTAATACTTTGACATGGACCAATAGTTAGACTTTTAAGATATTAAAGACATGTAAATAGAATAAAGGGTTCCATTAGAATTTATGAGTTAGTATTATGATACTTAACATACTTTATGATATAGCATACTTTATAGTTTGTTGACATACTTAGTCATGGTTGATGGATGCTATTCATTTATGATAAATGGATAACGTCTATAGTTCTTGAGAATGTTATATGTAGATGACTTTATTATAAAGTTTAAAAGTGTAGGGAATGACTCAAAGTTTTGACTATATGATTGATGTCAGTATGTAATCAAGGAAAAAGGCCTTTGCTATCAATATTATATGGATTTTGATTACTTGTAATAGGTGGATGCACACTAAGGAACACTCTTGTTTGACATTATGATATGAATGATTACAAATAATGATTGTACTAACAAGTTTTAAAGATATGCAGGGATAAGGAAAGTAGTTATTTAAGTTTTAAGATGCTGAAAAGCTAAGTTTCACATTACGTGGCATGTGACATCTAATGTGACTCATTTGAGTGTGGAAACCAAAGTTTATGTCAAAGTAATATGAGATATTGGATAAGGAAAGTAGTTATTTAAGTTTTGAGATGCTGAAAAACTAAGTTTCACATTACATGGCATAGGACATCTAGTGTGATTCATTTGAGTTTGAAAACCTAAGTTTATGTCAAGTAGTATGAGATATTTGATACAGTGCCTATAAATATCTTCTAGCTAAACCAATATTTTTTGACTTGATTAACTACAGTTCCTTTAGAAGGAATTATCTATTAACTTTGCCATTCTACATGAGTCATAGATTAGTAGTTATATAGATTTATATGTTTTATTAAGCTATAAGACTTACGCAAGACAATATCTTGTGGTTGTGTTGCAAACTAGGTTGCTTATGAATTATTTAGGCTTATGAATTCATGTTTATTTACCATTGATGGATTGTTTTGAGATGATCTATTAGATAGACTAGGGATAAATATGAAAAATGTTTTCTACACATAAAATCGCTACATCATGACTTGTTTTCAAAACTTTATAATGTCTTATTGAGAATTTATAAATTCTCACATCTTGTTTGGGTAATGTGTTCAAACAAGGACAATGCTAATAATGAAGTTCATAACCCAAAGTTTGGTAAGGTGCATGATTATTTGTATAAATTTAGCAATGGTCATAAAGGATTCCTAATTGATTACCCCGCCCTCCAACTTCACCAATCCTGCTTACTGCGTAAAGATATGATGCCTAGCTTAGTTGACTAACTAATGTAGTTGTCCTATGGAGCTTGGATAATTGTACATAAATGTAGATATTAGCTCCGTGGTTAAATCATGTCTAAATCTAGGTATTAAGTGTGTACTAACTCTATAACTGTAACTTGTAGGACTTTTAACTAATATCTAGTACGGTGCGATTTGAAACTTTAAGTATGTAATATATCAATTTGTAATATGATGCATGTATGTATGTAGGTATGTGTAATCTCTTCACAATCACGTTGCTATTTTGGGGGGGGGGGGTGTTCACTACATAGAACCTAATTAAATAAGAAACTCAATAGTAACAAAGTTACATTTATAGTATCAATTATATGCAAGTAATCATAAGTGAAAGTGATACCAACACTTATGCATCCGTTTATTAGTACCTGATGTCATGATATTGTTCCATTAGTGTCAAACTTGAAATGAGACCACAAGGCACAAAAAGAAAAACTTTAATTTTCAAAAGTGAAAACCAAATGAAATGGAATTGCCACCAAAACTTAGTTTAAAAGGCAAAACATTAAAAAAAAAAAAAAACCTTTTTATGAAGAAGAAAGATAACTTGCGAAACAAAAATTGGTTTGGGAGTCAATTATGCATAGAGAATGTGTTAAATATCTCACAACACCTGTTCTTAAAAATGATTATTCTAAGTTAATTGTGTAAAAATAATATGACTTTAATTTTATTTTAATTACCCTTCTCAATCACATGAAAGTAAAATAATAAAAGAAGAAATTCAAAAAAAAAAACAAAAGGATTAAAAAAGTTCATTTATAAGGGTGGATTTCATTTAATATAAAAGCTAAGGACTAAAGTTTGCGTGATTCGACTAGAGAAAAACCCACCTTAGTTGGTTAATAATTTTTATCTTTTAGGAAGAAGAGAAAGAAAATTGAAATTAATTTATTTTTTGCACACAAAATGATTTTAAAGTTAGTTGGTATGTTTTAATTTGCAAAAATCATATTAATCTCACTTTTCATCTTCTTTAATTTTTCTTTTCTTAATTATTTCTTTAATTTTTGAAAATGATATTTTTATTTGAGTAGAAAGGAATTTTTTTATTTTTTAAGAATTTTTTTTAATTCTTATAATTTTGTCAAAAGAAAATTTTGGAGAAAGTTTCTAAATGTATGAAAAAGGAGTTTAATTTCTTTTACTTTTTACTTACTTTTGGATTGAAACTCTGAAAAAAAATTTTAATTAAAAATTTTAAAATACTAACTTTTGAATGTCCAAAATTCTTAAGTAAAAGAGACTTATTTAATCTTTTTATTTTAAAAGATTAACTTTTGAACTTTAAAATATTTTTTTTAATTTTAAAAGAAAAACTCTTAAGGAAAAAGCTTATTTACTTTTTAAATAAATTGATTTTATTTTCATATTTTTCATCTCTTTTAAATTTTAAGAAACTATGAGTAATTAGAATCCAACTTAATTTTTAAATAACTTTTTTGTAAATTTATCAAAAGAGAATTTAAGAAATATTCTTATAAAAAAAGATATTTATTTTATTTTCTAAAAATTAACTTTTAAACTTTTGAAATATTATTTGTCTTTTTTTATTTTTTAAAAAACAAAATGAATTGGGTATGGGCTTGGAACTCCAACAATTATTAAAATATAACTATATGACCTAACTGATATCTGCAGAAACTTATTATCACACGTGATCCACCAATTAATATCATATGTATTTGAAGAGTTTTATAATTTTAAAAATAAAAATAAAAATATTTACAAACATACAAATAAGCTTTTTGTATAACCAATTAAACATTATACTCTTTCAAATAATATTTACAAAGATGACCGGATTGGAAATTTGAAAGATTTAATTTGCATTACTTGTTTGCCTCCGTGTTTTCCCGACTAATCCATGTTCTCCTCAATCATGTTCAATATGGATAAATTTGTCCACATGTCAAATAAGATCAAGAATAATTCCAGAACAAGGAAAATCAAAGTAAGGAGAGGAATACCACAGTAACAGAATTTAAACATTTATGGGGTAAGTATCAAATGGATTTTAATCTCTTATGGGCAAAACTCGTTGAATAAAGATCATATGACCCAAAATAATATCCGCCATTTTTATCAATTCAAATAATCGTCCAACATGTTCACATCTCACATTCCATACCCAGTATCGTAAATCTTTCACCAAACTGCTTTGAGCTCCCTAGTAGTCTCCCTCTTCTTGATCATTTCTAAATTACCCACACCTAATCTTGCAGCAAAATGCACTAAGATAGATTTAAAATCACCATTTAGTAATGACAAATAGAAATTGAAACAAATCTCCCAAGTGAACTAACTACGGTAGTAATGATGGGACATCACCAAAACAGGGGAGAAGGAAATGGAAATGGATCTGCTCATATTATGTTTGCTCATGTATTCTAATAGGAGAAGTTATTCTCTTTTCAAAAAAAAAATAAATAAATAAATAAAATAAATAAAGTTTGTGAGAGACATAAGAGAACATGAGAAAGAGCAAGACGAGGGGATCCAAGTCCGAAGAAAATCTGAACAACATGGGAAATATGTGGAAGGGTCAGAGAATCTCTTTCATACACATGCATTTGGCACATCAATTTCAGATCCAAGCCAAACAACAAGAATCAAAACTGAAACCAATGAAGAGAAAAGGAGATATAAAAAGCAATACTCATTGTGACAGGCAAACTAGATCCATTATTCACCAATCCATAAAATCGAGCTAAGAAAATCAGAAAAGCCAAAGGGATAAGATACGATCTATTTCTATCTCTATTACCTTTTGGTCTCCGTCTTCTTCTCTCTCAAATCCCTCTTTATGTCTCTTTCCGTATTCTAGTCATCCTCAGAACTCGGCCTCCCTGCCTTTCGGTCTCTACCTCCTTTCTCCTTCTCGACTTCTCCGTCTATTTCTCTCAATTTTTCGAGTTCCCTTCTCCAGCCTCTCTATTGCACTCTCTGCTCTAGTTTTTTCTCCTTTTCCTCTGATTTTAGAAATTTTCACTGCTAAAAAAAATAAAAAAACCCTTCTTCCACTAAGAAGAAAAAAAACAGAAACCTCTTATGAATCTGATTTGGGCGAGTTTTATAGCAGATTCGATAGTGATTTTCACTCACACTCTCGTGCGCATCCCTCACCCTTCACTCATGGCAGATCGTTAAAGAGAATTGCGGAGGATTAAGCTCTCTGGTGCCTAACGCAGTTATTCCCTCTCTTTCTTACTCGAACGGCTCCGCGCTCTCCTCCCCGCGGGAAGCATCGAGACTGACAGCAACCGTAGGTTTCATTTTATTGGGTATTATTATTATTATTTCATTTTGTTGTTTTTTCATTCCTTTGTTTTTTCTAATTGTTATTTTTATTTTCCTCCGGAGTACTAGGTTGTTTGAGCTTGAAAATTAAGTCAATTCTTAAACTGTTTAAAATTTGGATACTTTGTTTTTCTCTTTTCTCTAAAATCTTTTTTAATGTTTTTTACTTTTATTTTTTATTATTTAAGGTTAAAAAACACGATTGTCTAAAAAAATAAAAAAAGTTATTTTATTGACTCAAAATAATATTAAAATTGAATTAAACTTGGTTATGACCCAAATGACTTACAAAGTAATTAGATATATCTAAACTTCAAAATTTTAATATAATGTATAATTTTTATTTTTCATTATTGTTTTTAGGAGGTGTTAAGACAAAATACAGTATTCACAGATAAAATTAAAATATTAAGTCTAAACACTTTAATACTAATTCTTTTGTTTGTGCAATAACAATATGGTGTTAAGAAGGAAAAGTCACTCCCGTAGGAACAATAGGGACAATAATATGATGAATGCCATTGAGATGATGGCCAGCATTATGAGACAACAAGCTGAGGTGATGGCTGCTACCATGAAAGAGAAAGTTATTGCTATCTTTTAATGAGGATAGGTTGGGTTCTATACTTTATCTTCTTAAAACAAAATAATTTATTTTAGTATTTCAATTAAACTCAATAGAATTCTCTTATTAGTATGCTTGGACAATTAGCCTTTCCTCTTTTGGGTTTTCTTTGTGTTCTAACTTTTTAGGGTTAAGGATTCTTCTAATCTTCTTGAAAATTTTCTTAATTGAAGAACTCAGATAAGGAAATTTTTTTTTGCTATAATTATATTCTCTTATACATTCTAATGCATGGGATCCTTATGTAAGACAAGCGCAGAGCATACTCGTATAGACAAAATAATTTTTAGAGATTTGCTATGAAAGATTTCGATAGAAAAAAAAGCTTTTAGCAAGAAGTCATGGAGAACATTAAAAATTTTATTATAAGGCAAACTTGAATACAAAACTTCCTCTATTAAGGACTAAGGAGAAACACATTACTTATAGCTAAGGCCTAATACAAGTAGACAAACCACTTTTACAAAAGCAAAGAACAATAATGCAGTCACACTTTTTCATAAAGCTACTTTTATAGGCAAGAAAACAAAAGCACACTTAAAAAGCAAACTGACAAGCTATAGTACAATAATTACATATGAGATAGTCTGACAATAGATAAGCCTTATCCCTTCTTAATGGGCTCATGTGAAGGAGAGAGGTTTAGGTCATTAGAGCTGTTAATGTCATCTCAGTCGTCTTTTCTGATTTTCCTAAACCATGAGGTCAACCAATCCTCGATCTTATCAAAATCGTCAAGTCCATTGGGATCTCAAAAGTCTTGCATATGTTCATCATGGTCTTGTGTAGGCTAAGATTGTTAGCTTGACCCTTGTAGGAATCTGGTCATTTAAGCTAGAGTCCAAACTTTAGTGTTTGGAAGATTGATTTCTAATAATCTCAGTTCTCCAAGAATGAATTCTTTAAGAAATGGTCCTAAAGATGTGGAAAAAACATATTTACTCTCTTGATAATTATTAATTTTACATAAAATATTTTAAACTCTTTGAGAGCTTCGTTTTTCTTCTTAGGCCATTCAAGGAAAGTGTTTCATTCATAAACATAGTTTTTAGTTAAAAGCATGTTTTGCCTATTAGTCCAGTAAGGTCAATTGATATAACAAATACAAAAAGGCAAAATTAATCATTTAGCTTTAGTTGCTGAGAATCAAGATGTGGCACTAAACTTGGTATTTAACTTGAATTTTTAGGGTTTATTTGAATCTAGAAAGGCCAAAGCTTCATCTTTATGTGGATAATATAATCTTATAATGGTAGACAAATGGTTGGAGGAATTAGAGAAAATATTCATAATGTACTAACATTCAAAGGGTAACATTTACTATGTATATCCTATTGGTGAAGCCAACATTTGGTGGAAGGTGACTAAGAGAGGAGTGGATGCCCAAGGTATTCAAATTTCTTAGAAAGGTTTAATGCTATTTTTCTTGAAAAATATTCTCCTAACAATGTTAAAAATGGAAAAGAAATTGAACTTTTGTAGTAAAGGCAAAAGAATATGAAGTGGACTAGTACATGACAAAATTTAAGACATTCTTCAAATTCTCTTCTTATTTGAAAAATAATCTTGATGAGGCATAGAAAGCATGATAGTTTAAAGTGAGACTGTGACATGAAATTAAGGGCACTATATTCGCTTTTGAGATCTAGGATTTCACAGCATTGGTAAACAAATGTCAAGTCATAGAAAAACATTTCGAGGATATGAAAACAAAAAACAAAGGAAATAGTTTTGGAAGAGAAGAAGGATAGAGATTTCACAAAAGAAGAACTTTAAGCCCAAGGTGAATTCTAGTAAAGGAAAGCAAACTATGGGAACCAACATTCTCATCACCTACAACAAATATAGAAAGTTTTATGGTATTAGGCCCTATTTTGCTAGTTAAAATGTCAGTTACATGTGCAAAAAATCTCATAAGATTGTCCACAACAAAGGCAAGACACCGGAAGGGAAAACACCAAACTAAACACTACCAATTAAAGAAAAAGTAGAAAAGAAGCTATTTAGTCTCCCAATTTAGTATAAGGTATATGTTATATTTAAAACATTCTTTTACTTGCATTGCTTGATTTTAGAGTAACACATTTCTTTATATCTAATGATTGTATGAAGATATTCAATTTGAATGTTTCTAAACTACCATTTGAATTTCATGTCTTTACCTCTATGTGAGAGAAAGTTTACACTTTCTTTGCTTGTATGAACTGTCCCATTCAAATTAAGAATAAATCATTCATTGCTTATCTAGTTTGCTTACCCTTGAAAAAATTGCTGTTATTTTAGGAATTGATTAATTGTCTACCAATTAAGTAACTATAGATTGTCATCAAAAGACAATAATCTTCCTACCTACTTTAGAATTTTCTGCCAACTAAATTAGTATGGGGATAGATGAAAGAAACATGAATGGTATATCCCTTAAAGCTCTAGGAAAGGGAATAAAACAAGAGTTAACTAATCCCTATAGTAAGTGAATTTCTTGAAGTTTTTCTTTATGAAATTATTAGCTTACCTCTTGAAAGAGAAGTGGAATTCACTATTGATCTAATTTTAGGAACAAGACCCATTTCAACAGTACCTTATAGAATGTCCTCACTAGAACTAAGTAAATTAAAAATCCTAATAAAGGATTTGTTGTTTAAGTAATTTATTCATCCTAATGTATTACCTTGGGGAGCCTCAATATTTTTTGTTTAAAAAAAAGATGAAAACCTTAGATTGTGTATAGACTATAGACAGTTAAATAAAGTGACCATTAGAAATAAGTATCCACTCCTTAAAATAGATAATTTACCTAACCAATTGAGAGAAGCCTTGGTATTCACTAAGACTAATCTTTAATTAGAATACCATCAGATTAGAGTAAGAGCTGAGAACATACCCAAGATTGCTTTTAGAACTACATATGAACACTATGAGTTTTTAGTTATGCCTTTTGAATTAACTAATACCCCAGTAATGTTTATAGATTATATGAATTGAATTTTTAGACCATATCTAGATTAATTTATGGTGATATTTATAAATAATATTCTTATCTATTCCAAAATAGAAGAAAAGCATATGAATCGCCTTAAGATAGTGTTATAGGTGTTAAAGGATAAATTATTATTTGCTAAGGAAGAGAAGTATGATTTCTAGCTTTCAAAGATGAAATTTTTAACTCATGTAATTACTTAAGGAGTAACAGTTGATCCTAGCAAAGTAGAAGTAGTAGTGAAATGGAAAAGACTTTAAACTGTCATAGAAATTAGAAGTTTTCTAAGATTAGCTAAATACTATAGGTGATTTATTCAATGATTCTCCTAAATAGCTTTACCACTAACAATGTTAACTACAAAAGGAAATCCTTTTATGTGGAACCTTGAGTGTGTGCATAGTTTCTATGCATTGAAAGAGAAGTTAACAACCACACTTGTCCTTCTAATTCCTAATCTCTTAGGAACTTTTGAACCATATAATGATACTTCTAAGATAGGGTTAGGATGCATCCTAATATAAAATAAGAGGTAATAGCTTATATTTCTAGACAACTTAAGCCCTATAAAGAAAACTACCCACTTATGATCTGGAATCAGTAGCCATAGTGCATGTTTTAAAAACTTAGCAACACTACTTGTATAGTGCTAATTTTGAGATGTTTAGTGACTGTAAAAATCTTAAATACCTTTTTGACCAAAATGTTAAGCATGAGACAAAGGAAATGGATGGAATTGATTAAAGATTTTGATTTTGAACTTAAATAACATTCAAGCCAAGCTAATGTGGTTGCTAATGCACTCAGTTCCCTACAAGTTATAAAGATGATGATTAAAGAAATCAAATTATTAGAATACTTTATAGATTTGAGACTTTCTATAACTATACTACCTTATAGCTTTTAGCAGAATGCATTAAGAATTGAATGTGTTTTGAGGACACAGATTAGAGAAGCTAAAAAGTTAGATCAATCCTTTCAAAAGCAAATAAGGAATTAGGATTTCTCTTTAGCATCTAATGGAACAATTCTCTTTCAAAGTAGAGTATGTGTTCTCGATCAAGTTGAACTTAAGAAGAAAATTTTGGAAAAAGCCCATAAAGTTATTACATTATTCATTCTAGATCCATAAAGATGTATCAATACCTAAAAGGAATGTATTAGTGGCCAGGCATAAAAAGGAAATAGTGGAGTATGTGGTTAAGTGTTGAGTGTGCCAAAAACTTAAGATAGAACATCAAAGACCTTCAGGAATGTTACAACTACTAGAAATTCTAGAATGGAAATAGGATAACATTTTAATAGATTTTGTGATGAGATTACCTAATACTCAGGCTGGCTATGGTGCCATGTGGGTTATAGTGGATAGGTTAACTAAATCCATATGCTTTTTGCCCATCAAGGCTAAGTACTCCTTAGAAAAGTTAGCCCAATTATACTTACAAGAAATAGTTAGTCTACGTGGAGCACCCTCTAGTATTGTATCCGACAAAGACCCTAAATTTACTTTTAGATTTGAAAAGCCTTATAGGTAGCTTTTGGAACTAAATTATGTTTTAGTACAGATCATCTTCAAATAGATGACCAGACAGAAAGAATAATCCATACTCTAAAGGATATGCTAATAGCTTGCATTTTAGACCACGGAGCAAATTAGGATAGGCACTTACCATTTGTAGAGTTTGTTTATAACAATAGTTTCCATTTTAGTATTAGGATGACACCCTATGAAGCCTTCTATAGTAAAAAGTGTAGGTCTCCTTTATGTTGGTATGAAGTATGGGAGAGAAACTTGTTAGGTCCTGACTTAGTACAGGATACTTTTGAACGAGTTAAGCCAATCTAGAAAAGGATGCTTACCACTCAAAGTCAACAAAAGAGTTATGCTAATCAACAAAGAAGACCCTTAAAGTTTGAGAAGGGTGAACATGTATTTATGAAAATACTCCTATTACTAGTATTAGTAGGTCCTTAAAACCCAAAAAATTAAGTCCCAAATATATTGGTCCCTTTTAAATTATTAAAAGAATTAGACTTGTTGCTTATCATATTGCCTTACCTCCCTCATTGTCAAATTTTCATCTTATTTTTTATGTTTCTTAACCTTGCAAATATATTCTTAATCCTTCACACATCATAAAAGAGGAGTTAATGCAAATATCGAATGATTTGACATATAAAACATGACTGGCATAGATTGTAGATATTGATGTCAAACAATTAAGGAATAAAACTATTTCTTTAGTTAAAGTGGTCTAAGATGAGTTAACCCCAGAAGAAGCAACTTGGAAAATGGAGAATTAGATGAGACAAAAGCATTCTGAGGTTTTTTTTTTGAGGTAATACTAAGTTTTAGGAATAAAATTTTTAAAAAAGGGGAAAATGGTAACATCCTCCTTAAAATGAAATTATTATAGGACAAATTAAATATTATTAGACTAATTAAATTAAATCAACTAAATTGGACCTATTGAGTTAATAAAATTAAACCTTAAAATGTGAATTTATGATTTTTAGGAAGGAAATCAAAATTTTTTGAAGTTATTAGGTATTTAATTATAGTTTTAATGATTTTATAGAATTTATTTGAGATTAAAATTAAATTATTAAATAATAGCAAATTAAGAAATAGATGCTTAAGGAATGAAATTTTAAGAAATTCTTGAGCATTAGACTTTAAAAATATAAGAAAAATATTCGTGGAATAAAAATATTTGGGATAAGTTTAGGGGTCAAAATAAAATAAGTAAAGGTCTATGGTTTAAAAGTGTAATTTTGATTAAGGTTAAAATACAATTTTCTCAAGCAAAAGATGTAACTTTGGTCACACAAAATTTGAAAAGTTATGAATGATTGATTGATTCAAAATGATTGTTATAGGTAAACAAACAACTTCCATAACTGCCACCGTTCTTGAAACTCAACTTGCACGAAAATATCATGTATTGAAATGCATGAAGAAGTTTGAAAATGTTTGGTGCATGAAGATTTTTTCTTCTCTTTCAGATAATGTGTCCAGGAGGAAGAGAGAGAGAGAGAGAGAGAGAGAGAGAGAGAGAGTGTGTGTGTGTGTGTGTGTGAGCTGCCTACACCTTCTATATAGGTATGATCTTTAGCCTTTAAATAACTTACCCAAAAATTCTTCCTTTCATTTTGCTGCATTATTAACTTTACTGCAAACCACTCTCTTTTACAACTTAAAAAGAAAGAAACCATAAGAGAAGGATCCATAGGAAGAGAAGAAGATAAAGGACCTTAACCTATATCAACTTGTAATTTTTTGGTAAGACTTTTTCCCTAGTCTTATTAAGATACTCCTTATTTTATGCTTTTCTCTTCTCTCCTTATCTTTATCTCTCTTTTGTATTTTTGAGTTTGCATCTTGGTACTCTTTCTTTTTTATTGCATCATGGTGATAGAGGGATGAACATGAAGTAATAAACAGAGTGATAGCTAGTGTTAATGGACTTTACCTTTACCTCTTACTTTATCCATGGAAAATAGTCATGTTTGAGTGCTTAAACTTATGTGATGATTTGGGTATGTATATCTGAGGTGTGAATTTTTAAAAGAGAAAAACTATGGTTTTAACTTGGGATTATTCCACTTTAGTGCTTTACTTGCTTGCTAGGTTGTTAGGTTGAGTTTGGTTGAAGGAAACCATTGAAAAGGGGATAGAAAACATGATTTTGTGAATTAGATGTCTTTATCATCCCCTTGGGGGTGGGGCCATGTTACATAACATGGTTTGTGCCCATAGAGTGATTTTATCACTCTCTAAAGCCAAATAGAGCAGGCTATGTTTAGTGCACCCTCGAATGTAGTAATGTCAAGTTGGGTCTTAAAGGGACAAAAAATTAAGGTTTTTAACCATGGTTTTGAAAGGAGCATATCTTGAACTTATAGCCACTTGTAAGCCTTATATTCCACTTCAACTTTAAGCATTCTAGTTGTCCTTTAGTGTATAATTTAGTTAGAAAGAATGATATAAATCTTGGTAGATAATTGTGTCAAATGAAAAATGATACCTTGGGTGGTTGTTAAGTTTGTATGCTTTGTATTTGATGTGTGATTATCTTCATGAAAATCTACTTATGTGTATGCTTGAATTGTTTTACTTGTAAATTTTTATGGAACCCTATAAAGTTAAATTCAGATAATTTCATTAATCTCCCAATCATAGATGATTATTGGAACCTATGGATAGATAACTGAACATGAGATGATGCCTATTCATAGATGACCATAATGATTAAACTACCTTGAAAATATTTTTTGTGCATGGATGGCTACACCTTAAACTATTTCCTATTAATATCTTGACATAGAACAATAGTGTGACTTTTAAAATATTGAAGACATTTAAAAGACATGTAAATAGAACAAAGGGTTCTATTAGAATTTATGAGTTAATATTATAATGACTAGACATACTTTATAATATAGCATACTTTATAGTTTGTTGGCTTACCTAGTCATGGTTAATGGATGCTATTCATTTATGGTAAATAGATACGATTTACATCTCTTGAGAATTTCATATACATATGGCTTTATTATAAAGTTTAAAATTGCAGCAAATGACTCAGTTATTATTATCTATTTGATGTCAGTATGTAATTAGTAAAGAAAATACTATTCACTCGCAATTGTCGAACTAGCCAAGATTAGTAAGTTTTCATTGGTTTGTAATATAATACTCAACAAGTCATCTCCCATAGAGCTATTAAATAACTATTAAACAAATCAATTAGTTTAGGAAATGAAAATATAAAATTGCGATGATTGGGAGTTTGAATATAAAATTGCACTAATTAAATCAAATAGCAAATTAATTAACGAAAAGAAAATGAAATGATATTCAATTAGAATAATACGCAACCAATCCAGAATTCTCCCTTGATAGTTCCCTATCCTTGTCACCTAAAAATACTTCTAACTTGATTTTAATCCTTTAGTTGTTTTTTATTAATGTTCCTAAACTATTATTTAGAATTTTAATCGGTTTGTATTGCTAATCAAAATACAACTGTGCTTCTGTCAACAACATGAAGCCAAACTATTTCGCACTTGACCAAAGACGCACGTAAAATCCTAATGTTCAGAATTAATTTATTTGATTAATCAACTGATTGACTTAAAACACATTCTTACATTAAATGAATCATAATTCATGCAACAAAAATGATCTAACTAGAATGATATGAATTACACGAAAATAAATAGAACACAAATGAAACACATTCTGAAATCAAAATCCAAACTAGAGTTTTATACAAATATGGACTTAAGTTCCTTATCAGGTTCAGACTTTGGATTGATCACTAAGAAAATTAGAAAGGCATGAAAAAAGAAAACAAGAATGAGAAGCAGAGAAGATAAAGTGTGTGTTCTCTAATGACATCTTTTCCTCCTTAAATAGATAACATTGGCTTTGTTCTTAAGAAAGATCCAAGGGTTAAGATGCGTTGTGTGCATCCAACAGTCTATAATTAAAAGAAATCTCATACTAATCTAAAAGTAACAATAAGATAACATCCAAAATCCTTTAGTGGCTTAATAAGATAATATCCAAATCTTTCGAGGAATCTTCTAACCTACAAAACACAAATAAAAATAATTGGGTCTTCACTGAAAAAAAATATAATACAAATGCATTTAAAGTTCATTAATATAAATTTAGCCCATTTAATTTAAAATAAACCCAATGTCATCAAATTACCCTCTATAAATTATTAATAAGACTAAATATGAGGAATATAAAATAAAATAATAGTGAAATATTAAATTACCCCACTCTTAGGCTTTTGCATTTCTGGGCAAAACACACAAAATTAAAAAGAAAAATAAAACCAAAATGCAAAACTACCAAGCTAAATACAATTTAAGCTTTTTAGATATTAAACAGTCAAAGGTAATCTTTTTTATTGATTAAGAAAGAACAAGTAGCATGAAAAATCCAATTGATAAAAACAATGAATCAAAGTGGTAGCTCCTTACTGGTTATATGTTTAGTCTCAATCCTCTTAAGTGTTTAGGTTAAGCGTTCCTCTCAAATTCAACCGTCCACAACATCATTACCATAGGCTTATCTCCATAACTAAGTCACAAGTAATACATAAATTAAAAAGATTTTTATTCAAGATTATAATGGGGCTAAGGTACGAAATAAATGGTAAACAAAAGAACTAAGGATATAACAAGAGATACAAGATGAACACTTAAAATCATCAAGAACAATTAAAAAAAAACATAAAATTGAATAGATGTGCATCTTAAAGTTTTTTTTGCTGTAAACCAATACATTCTCAATGAAAATCAAAGCAATTTTCTTTTTCATCATTCTTTTTTTCTTTTTATGCTTTTGTTTTTTTTATTCTTTTTATTTTTGACATATCTTTAGGAAGAATAAATAAATTAGCTTAAAATTGATGCAAAATTACACTGCACATCTATTCACCCTATGAAGATATAATGCTTTTAATAATCAAAAGTATTCTAAACAAGGTGGGAATTTCTTTTAGGCTAAAGGGTTAAAAAAAAACATAAAAGACTAAAAAATGGAACAAAAATAAAGGATAAAACATAAGCGGGATATTTATTTGGCTCTGTCTACCATAAAAGAAAAGAAGAATGCTTTAATCATCTTTATAAATGCTTGTATGTAGTTTCAATTAATAATCAAAATAAGATTTAGAGTGAAAATCATGATAGATGAATGCTCTCTTAAGAAAGAAATAATAGAAGGTCTAAAATCCTTACAGGTTTAAAAACTACCACATGCAATCCATTGAAATCAAATTCATTGCCAAATTACTTGAATTCCAAAAAATAAGATTGATTCCATATTATGTTGAAACGCTTCCAAACTTAAAATTGCTTTAACTTTTTTTTTTCAAAGAAACCTAAAAATCTAAAAATTTTAAGAAAAACAAGAAAATAATAGAATTACTGAAAAAGAAAGACTAAACCAAAAAGAAAGTAGAATGATTCTTCCCCCTCACACTTAATATTTATATTGTCCTCAATGTAACAGTAATCTAATTTATCAATTAAAAAGAAGACAAGAAAGGAAAAAAGGAGGGAAAGAAATACAACCGAGTGATTTAAGTGTATGAAGTATTGGAAAGATGCAGCTCCTCCATTGTTTGCTCTTGATATCCCTCATAAAAATATTTAAGTTGTTACCCATTCATCGTGAAGCGTTTGTTGGTTGACTCATTCATGATCTCAACTGCACTATAAGGAAAAACATGAGTAATGACAAATAGACCAATCTATCTAGAATGTAACTTATCGATCATCAATGTTAGATAAGAATTGTAGAGGAGGACTCTTTCACTAACATGAAGCTCTTTTCTTTCAATCATCTTGTTATGTACGACCTTGGTTTTCTCCTTGTAAATTCTAGAGTTTTCATAGGCTTCTAACCAAATCTCTTTAAACTTTTAAAGTTGGAATTTTATTTGAGAACTAGCTTAAGATAGATTCATATTACACTTTTTTACTACCCAATAGGTTCTATGTTTAATTTCAACTGGTAAGTGACGTACTTTACAAAAAACCAACCTATAGGGTGATATGCCTACTGGAGTTTTGTAAGTAGTATGATAAGCTTATAGTGCATCTTCCAATCTTTTGTTTCAATCCTTTTTGTTAGGTTGCATTATTGTCTCTAGAATTTGTTTTATTTCTCTATTTGAAACCTTTGCTTGACCATTTGTTTGTGGATGGTAGGGGGTGGCTACTTTATAGAGCACACCATATTTGCGAAGGAGGGCTTGCATGTTTCTGTTACAAAAGTGGGAGCCTTAATGACTAATGATTACTCTAGGTATATTGAACCTATAAAAAATATGAGATCTAAAAAAGTTCATAACCAAAGAAGAATCATCAGTCCTGGTGGCTTTTGCTTCCACCCACTTTAAAATGTAATCAATAGCTATATATATATATATGAAACTAAAAGAAATAGGAAATGGTCTTATAAAGTCAATACCTCAAACATCAAATATCTCATAGAACAATAATGGTTGTTGAGGCATCTCTTTCTCACAAGAAATATTATCTATCTCTTGACATCATGTATAGTTCTTATAGAAAGCATATACATCCCTAAATAAGGAGGGTTAAAATAGTCTAGAATCTAGAACCTTTCTAGTAGTATGCTGAGGACCAAAATAGTTACTACATGCAAGTGTCTAATAAAAATGCAAAATAGGTGTAAACTCATGGTCAATAACATATCTTTTAATAATCTAGTCATTACACATGCGCCATAAGTAAGGGTCATCCCAAATATAATATTTTGTCTCATTCTTAAGTTTATTAATTTGGTACTTTTTAAAATAAGTAGGCAATTTAAAAGTAACTAAGAAATTTACCATATCTGCATGCTAGAGATTTTTACCATGCAATAAGTACAACTGTTCATTTGGGAAACTATCCCTGATAGCAGATGAATCTGAAAAGTGAGGTATTCTACGCAAATGATTAACCATAAGATTTTTTACTCCACTCTTATCTTTAATTTCTATGTCAAATTCCTATAGGAACTTTAAAGTTACATGATCAGAATAAATGATAACTTTAAAACTAACAAAATAAGAATAAAACTTATTTAAAGCAAAAAAAATAGATAAAAGCTCCTTTTTAGTGGTTGTATAATTAGTTTGAGCCTCATCTAAGGTGTAGGATGCATAAGAGATCACATAAGACTTCTTGTTTATCATTTGGGAAAAAATTACACCCACAGCAAAGTTGGATGCATCACTTATCAATTCAAATGGAAACTCCTAATTAAGGGATTGGATGATAGGTGGGGTGGTTAGCATTCTCTTCAGCTCATCAAATGTTAATCTATATGACTCATCAAAATTAAAATATACATTCTTTTGAAGAAGTCAAGATAGTGGTAGAGAAATCTTGCTAAAGTTCTTGATCAATTGCCTGTAAAAACCTGGATGGCTAATAAAAGAATGCACTTCTTGCATACAAGTGGGGTAAGGTAAAGAAGCAATCACATATACTTTAACTTTATCAACTTCAATGTCATTTTTAGAAATCACATAGCCTAAAACAATTTATTACTCTACCCTAAAATGATAGTTTTCAAATTTTAAAACTAGATTTTTCTCAATGCATCTTTCTAAAACCATTCCTAAATTCATCAAATAGTCATCAAAGGAGGTACCATAAATAGTAAAATCATCCATAAAAATTTCCATGCAATGTTTAAGAAAATCAGAAAAGATCTTTACCATACATCGTTAGAATGTACCTGGAGTGTTACAAAGTCTAAACAACATCCTTTTATATGTAAAGGTACCAAATGAGTAGGTAAATATAGTCTTTTCCTAGTCTTTTGGTGCAATATGAATTTCAAAATAACTGAAAAAGTCATCTAAGAAACAGTAATGAAATTTACTTGCTAATCTTTTTAACATTTGATCTATGAAAGGAAGAGAAAAATGGTCCTTTCTAATGGCCTGATTTAGTTTTTTGTAATCAATGCAAACTCTCTAACTATTTTGAACTCTCAGAGGGATAAGCTCATTTTTCTCATTAGGCACCACTATGATACCAGTATTCTTAGGGACTACCTACACTAAACTCACCTATTTGCTGTCAAATATGAGATAAATAATGCCACCTGAAAGTAATTTATTTACCTCTTTCTTCATGACATCTAGGATCATGGGATTGAGTCTTCTCTATGGTTGTCTTACTAGTTTAGCTCCTTCCTCTAGTAAAATTCTGTACATACAAGTGGAAGGGCTAATCCCTAGAATATCTGCCAATGTCTAACCTATTGCTTTTTTCTTTTTCCTTAACGATTCTAACAACCTCATTTCATGATCAAATGGAAGGTTATTTGCTATTATTACTATTAATTTATTTTCTTCTTCAAAGAAAGTATATTTGAAATTTTTGGGTAAAGGTTTAAGTTCAAGTGTGGGTGGTTGTTGCATGGAAGGCACTAATTTTTATGAGTTTAAATGTACATCAGCCTTTATTTGTTTAGTTTTCTCAACATAGGAAATAGTATCAAATAAATTGATAAAATTGGGATTGAAATCAGAAGCAGAATCAGAATTTAAGAATGCATCAATCTCAGAACATGAAGTACATTTATTAAGTCCATCATAACATTCTGAACATTGAATTGCATCTATAAATTCAACAATGTCAAGAAGTTCAGTATCCATATCCACACAAGCATTAGCAACTAACAAGTCTATCATATTTACATACAACATGGAGTGTTCTTCTAAAGGGTGCTTCATGGTATCAAGGATATTAAAATAAACAATATCATTGCTAAATTCCATTAATAAAGTATCATCATGCACATTAATTATTGTTTTAGTAGTTTTAAAAAATGGTCGACTTAGAATCAGTGATGTATGCCCATATATATTGTCATCCTCCATATTCAGAATATAAAAATCAATAGGGAAAATTAGATCTTTTACCTTTACTAGAACATCTTTAAGTACTCCTGTAGGGTAGTCTATGCTTCTGTTTACTAATTAAATCATCACTCCTGTCGGCTTCTATTCTCCAATCTGTAAAGAGAAATACATAGACTTTGGCATTACATTAATGGAAGCTTCTAAATCTAACATAGCATTATTGAACTGCATATTCTCTATTGTGCAAGGAATTGTGAATATGCCAAGATCTTTGCATTTAATGGGCATAACTGGTTGAATCAAAGCTAATACGTTTCTCCCCATGTTAACTTTCTCATTTCCTTTTAACTTCCTCTTATATGTACACAGCTCCTTAGGAAACTTCGCATATTTTAGAATCTGTTTGATCACTTCTATGAGAGGGATATTTACTTCCACTTTTCTGAATATCTCCATAATTTTCCTATCTAATTTAGCTTCTGCAATTTTCTTGGATTGTGTAATTCTATTGGGGAATGGTAGGGGTTTGGTGTATGTGGAATTCTCTCTCTTATCTATGATGTTCTTGCCTTGGATTGAGGAGCATTGTTGTTCTTTGTCACCTTCTTTTTGTTGTGATGCCTCTATTGGAAGTGTGATGGCCCAATTCACTTACTTACCACTCCTCAAAGTTATTGTACTAACATTGCCTCTTGGGTTGGCCGCAGGCTGTGAGGGTAATTAGATAGAACTTTGACTTTTCAACTCATTGATATTTGTTGGAAGTTGGCCAATCTGGGTCTTTAAACTCTGGATTGTCATCTCTATTCACTGTAAGAATTGAATTGTATTTGTTGCTAACTACTTCACTAAATCTTTTAGATTTGGTTCTGATTTGTTCATCTGTTGCATGGGTTGTCTCTTGGGCCAAGAACATTGAATTTCTGATGTTGCTATTGTTGGTTAGACCCACTGTTTCAAATTTGGATTATCTCTCCATCTAGGATTGTATGATGCTGCATAAGGGTCATATTTATTTTGTTGCTGCTGTAAAGGTCTACTAGGAAAGATGCCAGCACATGATTTTGTATTATCTTACAACTGAAGACACTGATTTATGGCATGTGTGGTTAATGAACAAATACCACACAGAGATGTAGAGAGTTATTGAGTTCGTCTTTGCCTGTGTGCTAGCTGTCTGACCATGGAAGCCAACTCTTTGAGTTTATTTTCTATTCTTTGTTGATCCATATGAGTGGCATAGATTTCGTTTATACCTTTGGTTGGCGTATTTATTTTGGTGCCAAATTGTTAGGTATTTTGTGCCATATTCATAATAAGGTCTCTGCCAGTAATTGGGGTTTTGTTAGCCAATGCTCTTCCTGCAATTGCGTCAACCATACTACTGTCCATGGGAAGCAAGTTTTCATAAAATTACTAAATCAGAAGTTGGTCATCGATTTGATGGTAAAGATAGCTTACACATAGTTTCTTAAACCTTTCCCAGTACTCATACAATGTTTCTCCATTCATCTGCTTAATACCACTAATCTCTTTTCGGATGGTAGTAGTTTTTAAGGCAAGAAAGAATTTCTCCAAAAATATTCACTTCAATTCATTCCATGAAGTGATAGCTTGAGGTTGAAGGTAATAAAGCCAATCTTTGGCTGCCTCATCCAATGAGAAAGGAAATGCTTTAAGCTTAATGTGCTTTCTGAAACTCCTTATGGCTTCTTAATGGAACAAACCACATGGAACTCCTTAAGATGTTTGTGAGGATCCTTACTTACAAGCCACGAAACTTTGGAAGCAAATGTATTAATCCAAATTTAAGTTTAAAAGTAGCATCAAGTTTAGGATATTGAATACACAGTGGTCGATAATTAACATCAGATGCAACTAATTCTCTAAGAGTTCTATCATTATTACTAGTCATATCTACTACTTCAAAATCAAAATCTAAATCTAAATTCAATTCGCAATTACTTCATATATTGTCTATTATCTCAGAAATTAACTCAGTAATCACAGCTTCTTTAATCTTACGATTTCTAAGTTATGTATGGAAATTCCTATCAATTTCTGGATTAAACTCAACCAAATCTTTATTGGAAGATCTTGTTATACACCAAGAACGAAATAAAATAAAATAAAACACCAAAAAATTATCAAGAAAAATTAAAATACATTCAAAAAAATTAGAAAAATCACAATAAATCAAAGGAAAAAATGCTAAAAATATGAAAAAGTAGTATAAATGATGGAATTTGGGCAAAAAGTGCCTTAGCTCACAATATAGCTTTGTTTTTGATTCCTTACAACACCTAAAACCTATATACCAAGTTTCCGCTCAATTGGAGTTAGTAACCTTTTATGCCAGAATTGCTCAGAACAGTCATAGAACACCACAAACACTAAGTAAAGATGCTAAAATAAAAATTGAAACTAAGGAATTTTCTATTTTAATTGATTATGATTAGTTGGCTCTTCAGCAACGACACCAAAATCTTGGTAAAGAAAATACTATTCACTCACAATTGTTAAACTGGCTAAGATTAGTAAATTTTCATTGGTTTGTAGTATAATGCTCACCAAGTTATCTCCCACAGAGCTATTAAACAAATCAATTAGTTTAAGAAATGAAATTATAAAATTGCAATGATTGAGGGGTTCGAATATAAAATTACACTAATTAAACCAAATAGCAAATCAATTAATAAAAACAAAATGAAACAAAATTCAATCAGAATAATACACAACCAATCTAGAATTCTTCTCTTGATAGTTCCCTATTTTTGTCACCTAAAAATACTTCTGATTTGATTTTAATTCTTTAATTATTTTCTATTAATGTTCCTAAACTACTGTTTAGAATTTTAATTAGTTCGTATTGCTAATTAGAATGCAACCGAGCTTCTGTCAACAACACTAAGCCAAACTGTTTCACATTTGACTAAAGACACACACAGAATCCTAACATGGTTCAAAATGAATTTATTTGATTAATCAATTGATTGAATCAAAATGCATTCTTAGATAGATCAAACGAATCAAAATTCATGTAACAAAAATCATCTAACTAGAATGATATGAATTACATAAAAACAAAGAAAACAAAAATGAAATACTTTCTAAAATCAAAATCTAAACCAGAATTGTATACAAACATGGACTCAAATTCTTTATCAAGTTCAAATTCTAGATTGATCACTAAGAAAATTAGAAAGTCATGAAAAACGAAATCAAGAATGAGAAGTAGAGAAGATAGAGTGTATGTTTTCTAATGACGTCTTTTCCTCCTTAAATAAATGACATTGGCTTCTTCCTCAAGAGATATCCGAGGGCTAAGATGAGTTACACGCATCCAATAGTCCATAATTAAGAGAAATTCCATACTAATCTAAAAGTAACAATAGGACAACATCCAAATCCTTTAATGGCTTAATAAGATAATATTCAAATCCGTTTAGGAATCTTCTAACTTGCAAAACACAAATAAAAATAATTGGGCTTCCAATAAAAAAATATAATACAAATGCATTTAAAGTTTATTAATCTAAATTTAGCCCATTTAATTTAAAATAAACCCAATATCATCAAATTACCCACTATAAATTATTAATAAGACTAAATATAAGGAATATAAAATATAATAATATCAAAATATCACATACATATCCTGTCTCTACAACTTAAATTGAAAAAGACAGCCCCTACATCCCATTTGAATATTCCTTATACCTAAGAACTATACCTCTATACTGACACAACAACGTCTAATTGTTCTCAAGTTTCAACATCAGTTCAGACTGAGGCATAAAGTACCTTTGCACTAAAGAAGCATGTACATCTCTTATCAACATAGTTCACTGATTAAGACAACTAAAAAATTTTGGATATAACTTTATAACCACTGCTTGATCCAATAATTAATGGATCTTAAAATGAAAAACAACTTAATAGTAAATAGTTGTAACACCATATTTCTCTAGCCCTTCTTCCTCACAAGTGAGCTTCATATATATGCATTCATGGAAAATGGAATAAAAATAATGTATTTAATTACATTACGTAAGCTTTTAAATTTTTGTTTTTCTTTCCATGGACCTCGTGAACTCTTTAATATTATCCTCCACTCATAATCCCTCCATACAAGTCATAAACATCATAAAATAATCTATACAACTTGGATTTTACACCATGCACTAGAAAAACACAAATATGCTCTCGGGTTCCATTACCAAATTTCTGATGCAAACTTTTGAAAATTATAATTAATTCTAAAAAAAATTGAAATCAAGCAAATGATAGCTTTATGGAAAGCCCTAAATGTCAACTATAGTTTAAAAATAATTCCAAGCCATGAAAACATCAACTAGACCACAATTGATAATAGAATAGTACCAAAGGTCCAACTGCCCAGGTGTGCTATCATAGGTTACTGATATAGATTTCAAAAATTCATAACTAATTTTAGAAAAATCAAAACCTAGAAAATCACACCATTCTAGAAATATGTAGATGTCAAATAGAGGATAAAAATAACTCTAGACCAAAATAGATGCGTTTAGCCCATGAAAATTGATGTAATAGTACTAGAGGTCCTGTTGCATCCCTAATACTATCATGAAACTTCAAAAATTTGGTTCTTCCTCTACAGAGCTCCAAATGGGGTGATCTTAGTGGCTATGAAATAATTATGATGTCTAGTTTATGCTTATAAAATTTCATAGCTATTGGATATCATTTGACCCATAAGTGACAAGGACACAAAATTTGACCATATGAATAGTGCACCCTACCATTCAACATATTTTTCTCAACTTTGAAAAATCATAATAAATTCTCTAGGCTCCAAATTGGGTGATCTTTGGCCCTGTGGAAAGCTCTAGATAAGACCTACTTGTTGGCTAAATTTTATGAAAAAACTCACTTATTTGGCCAAATGTTGATTCAGTACACAAAATGGTCAAATTTGATGTTTCAATTGGTTCAAAATGGGGTCAAATGGCTCTCTTCCTTATGTATGGCCACTTGGGCATGACCAAAACCACATTCATAGCCTAAGGAGACATGTCATTTGGTTCAAAATATCATGGAGCTCATTTCCACTATGCTACATGCAATCATATACATTAGAAGTATAACATATAATGGGTCTTTGGTGGCCAAATCATACATACTCATTTATATGAATCCAAAATCATTCCATACATCATGTCTACATATATTTAAGTGTGCTCAAATGTCTGCATCACATATACAACTCATGGTTACAATTCTTGACATCAAAATACATTTACAAAGCTCATTTCTCTATACATATGTCAAAGTCTTACTTCTTATATTTGTTGGCTCTCACTCCTTGGCCTACTTGGCTCACCTAGACATGGTTAGATATTGGAGAAGAAAGAGTGAGATTCTAAGAAATCCAATAGCTCTTAACCCTTTCAATTATACATAATAACTATAATTTCAAGTCTAAGAATGCATATATAAACATTAAGTTACTAGTAACTATACATAAATTCATTTATATGTGCAAGAAGCTCATACATATCATACATTGGCTTTCAAAAGCATTGATTTAGCTTCATCCCCTTTTCTTAGGACTTTTGGACTTGTCTCACCTATTTTCAAAGGACTTTGACTAAGTCTCACTTTTCTTAAGACTTTTGGTTTTATCTCACCAAATCCTAGAAACTTTTGGCTTATCTTTACCTTTACTAAGGGACTTTTGGCTTCTACCAAGCTTATTCAAGCCATAACACATTTATAAAATACATTTTATGCACATAATGGTACCATGGCATGTAGAAAATAGCTAGGAACATTTTTCATGGCATACACATCCATACACACATTCAAAAATAAGAAAACAACCAAGAATACATGAGAGAAATATTAGAGAGTTACCTTGAATGCAAACACACATACTTTTCCTTGATTGCTCTTTCCCTCTCCTTGATTACTCTTTCCCTCTTTTAGTCACACATTTGCAAATGGGTGAAGTATAATTCCTTTGGCCTAAACACATCAAATAGGACCCAATTACATTCTTGAAACAAGTTCTAACACTACACACATACTATGGAATCCCACTTTTTTACATGGCTTAATTATGGTTCCATAAAACACCTAATGAAGCAACTATAAGAATTCATGATCTTGGCATTAGTTTTTCCTTCAATTTATGACTCTTGATCCATTTAGACTTTTTTGAGCCATCACACACTTATTTTGGAGAGCCTAGCTAGGAGTTGCTTCATTATGCTACATTATGGAATCTACACCTCCATCTCACCATCTAGGCTTCCTAAATTTCTCCAAAAGCTTTCTTTCATATTCTTCCATCATATATAGTCCCAAACTAAGCTTAGAAAAATTTAAAGCATTCCCTAGGTGTGTGAACCTCCTTTGGCAGAGCCTATGCTTCCTTAAGGAATCCATGGAGTCTTGCAAATTCTCTTAGAGCAAGGGATAGTTAGAAGGCTTCTTAGATATCTTAGGAATTCATACAAACTCTTAGATACCTTAAATTATTACTAGAAAGCTTCTTACATATCAAGGTACACTTGAATCCCTAGTTTTGGTATCTTGAATTCTAATGCCTTTTCTTTGATTCCAATTGCACAATCTTATTCCCTACACTCCAAAACCTAAGTTTCTTACTTGGTTTTGTTCAAAAATTGCTCCCTACCACATGCTCTCTTCAAGGCCAAAATACACACTCAAAGGAACAACAAGAAGAAAGCATGGAAAGCAATGGAATTACTTTGGTTTCTAACTTGGTTTAAGTGCTCTTTCAATTGGCAAGCTCCACTCCTTCAAACTCTAATCTCTCTCCTCTGAACCAGACCCAAAGCAGCACCATATCATACATAAAAACCATGAAAAGAAAGGTAAGAAGAAGGAGAACGACATTAAAAAAGGAAGAACCGTGAAAACTCTTCATTTTTCTTACCTTTTTGCCTTGTTTTTCTTCCCCTTTGGTGCATCTCTCTTCCTTGGTCTCTTCCTTTGTTTTGGGATAAAAAGATGGCTGGTTAATCAGATTGGGCGAGGGCCACATGCTATATGGAAGGGGAATAGTCACTTTAACAACTTTTTACTTTTGTATTTTAATCCATTTTCTTGGCTTTTTCGTTTTAGGCTCATTTCAATTCCTTTTCAAAATCCATCTTTTCCATCATAATATTTAGGCTCTTAATCTTATAAATTGGCTTTGGAATTACTCAATTTAAATTTAAAACCATTCCAAACAATTCGGCCAAAGTTTTAGTTAATTGACGGCCAAAATCACTCACCGGAGGGATTTCAATTGTTCTAAAGGTTCCCATGGTTTTTAAAACTTCTAAGAATCCTAAAAAGCTTAAATTTATCATTTAAAAAGCTCTCTTGTGAGTTTTTTTAAATTTTTCAAAAATTACAAAAATACCCCTCTTTCTTTCACAAATTTTTTTAGCTTATCTGCCTCGAGTTTTCGGATATCTTAAGTCTCAAATTCTCATTTTTTATTATTTAAAATTTATCTTAATTTTATTTGGTCTCAATTTGTTCATTTCAGGGGACTTGTTTTTCAAATTGACTTAATTCGATGTTTATGCAAAAAATTAGATGTTACAATAATAATACCGAACAACCTTTAACATCATATTAAATCTATGCTAAGAATGTAATTTTTTAGCGTATATATCATGAGTAAATTTAGAACATTGCTAGAATCAAAAGGATATAGAATATAAAAAATATTCTTGATAATAATTTGCAAATATTCTCACCTCTGCCATATATAAAATTTAAGCCACAAAATAGAAAAACTAAAAATGACATCTCTTATAATTCCTCCACCAACCATATCAACTTTATTAAATATAAAAATATTATAGAGTAAAAATATGCAGGCAGTACCAATACATTCTTCCCAATGCATCATTTATCTTTCAGCCAATGCAACTAACGGGATACAGATAGAAGATCCTAATCAACACAATTAATATGATAAGCTATTACTCTCACATGTGCATATGCTTTATTAAATAACCAATATTCAAATTTTAAGATTATGATCCAAATTGTACTTAATCATCACATAACAAAACCAAAAAGGAAATATAATAGTAGAAGAATTACTTGCGAATTAAAACTGTGGAAGCTGACTTAAAAATTCAAACTTGATTCAAAGTAAGTGACTTCAAAACTTAAGACCAATTGAAAGTCTTTTTTATCTTGGCGAGTATAGAATTATAAAGTAAATCGAGTTATTAAATCAGCTCTAAAGAACAAAGTAGAACGTGGAGGAGTAAAGCACCTTGTCAACATTTATTTGGCTCTATAGAGCTACATCTGCAATAGAATTAAATCTAGATAAATTCCAAATGTTTAGCTTCCAGCACAATGCCAAGTAGATCACCAAAATTCAGAAAGACATATGTCAAAACCCGAGATATGAAGATACCTTGCAAGTCAAACGCCCTGATTCATGTGAATTAAGAACAGACCAGATATAGAATAGGCAAGCCCCATAACTGCAATTATTACAGCTAAAGATTTTACACAACAGTGTCTATTAAAAATCCATTTGTTATCAGGAATCTATGGGAGAAAAATGAGATAATTAAAGAAGAAAGATGAGAGCATTTGAATTGTGTTGGCTAAAGGAATATAAATCCCGAGAGAATCTTCACTTACATATGGACTTATTTTTATCAACAATGATCCCTAGCAGGTTGCTCTCAACCGACCTTTGTAACACATTTATAAAGTTGGGATACACATGATCATTGGCACCAACTAATCGAAACAAAAGCTGTGCAGAGGGCGTATCTCAAAATCCATTTAACTACTTAGCAAGAACACAGCATTACTATAATTAACACTGAAACAGAAATAGTTACTCCATAATGGATGTAATTCATATCAAATCAACCAGTTGGCCTGCAGAAAGTATGCTGAAGCGTAAATAAAAAATGAATTCACAAGAAGACTACGTATCGGACAGGTATATTGGTTATTCACTTAAAATTATTTCTGAATCATCAGACAAACAATAACCCGAAAAATGACATAGATCATCAATTAGGTGGCTTTAACATAATAAGATGAGCTAAGTAGACAAAATATCACACAAACAACTTCTAGCACGATCAAGAGTACCTTACTAAAGCACCATCAAGTGAAATTCTCCTGGTCTAATATTGCCTCCAGCCATAAAGCACCAGAAACACAAAATGTACTTCTGGAATTACAAAAAGAGGATATAGAGGAAGCCAGCAAATAAGCTCTGCAATGTTTAAGCCAATTGATGCTTTGACCATCAATAGGGAACCGTCTTAGAAAATTTTACTCTATAATATTGATGACATGGACACAATTTCACTCTATATTATCATGGATGCATTCAGGCAATTCAGCCATCTGAAAGAAGAAGAAAATAATGGATCAATTTCATACCATAACTTAAGTAAACACTCATACCCAATGTTTTTAAAATTGGACCGGTCATCGAATCAGTGGAGGTACTAGTTCACGGTTCATTGGTCGAACCGTGGTTGAACCATGGTCGAATCGGTAATAATTAAATATATATTTTTAAAATTTTATATATTAAAATTTTAATGTAACAAATAAATATTAGTAAATTTTAAATACTTAATTACTAATCCAATATTTTTTAAGATATTACAAAAATTATTTTACAATTTTTAAATTATATTAAGATTCTACTTATTATTAAATAATAAATAATAAATAATAATTTTAGTTAAATACTTTGATATTATAAAAAAATGTTACTAAGAAATGAAACATAAACATAATAGAAAATAAGTATAAAAAATAGTCAAATATATACATTTTATTATTTTTATATTATCTCTTTTTTAAAAAAATCTTTATATTTAAACTTTTTTCTCTTTTTTTGTTTTTTATTTTTAATTTATTAAATTTATTTGAGATGAATTACTATATTATATAAGAAAAAATTCAAAAAAAAAAAAGAATTTAAAACGAATCGGTTCAACCCGATTTTGACCGATCCGATTTTTCTCAGTTTTGACCTGTTCTTCACCGGTTTGATCGATTCTCCACCAGTTTTGTAGCTACTCGGTTTTCTGGAGTAACCGGATCGGACCAGAGACCGGTTCCCATCAAACCAGTCGGTCTGGTCTAATTTTCTTAACCATGCTCATACCACAAAACTGAATATGAACATAATTTGCAGCTGTGTTGGTTCATTTATCTGAAAAAATATATAAAAATTTTTAAAATAAACAAAATCTAAGATGCGAATAGATATGCGCGGCTTTATAATCTTGAAATTGGATCCTGCGAAGTCAACCCCCTGCATCTTTGGGGTCTTAGTTTAATGTGTCTAGAATAATAGATAATGAGCCTCATTTGGCTTTATAATATTGATTGGCTTAATTTTTCGTCTCATCTGTCTCAGTTTGCGTTTAAAATGTTGAGACACTCAATGGTGCTTTAATTTTTGGTTGGCTTCACAATATTATAATACTCAATGGCAATATGAAACAAAAGCATTTGCATTTTGAGCTGGAGTGATCTTAGGTTGCAGAATGCATTATGATCTCAAAGTGTAAACCATGACAATTTCATTTTAAGTTTCAATTTCCATATAGGTCCACTATGGCGCCTATGCTTCTTGTCCAAGTTATTCTCTTGATCCATTTTACTAATTGTTTAGCATCCTTGAAGTCTAAAATGCAGAGGAATGAATTGGCAACTGCTGGTGAAACAATTGAGTATAGATGTCTTGTGCGTGCCACTGATGAGAAGAAGAGAATTTCTACTTCAGTATGTACTTATTTTAACTTTCTTTTTCCATTATGCTCTGGACCATGAAGTACTCAAGCATAGCAACTTCTCTGGTCTCAAGTAAGATTCACTTCACATCAATTGACAGAGTTCGTCAATTTAATTGTGACAGGTATATGGTTTGTGTGAGTGCCATCTATGCTGGCTATGCTCTCCTTGCCGCAGCTTCCTCATGGGTCAAACTTATTGTATCAAACGCCTGGATTTTCTTCATCTCTGATCAAGTACCATGCTTACCTTTTTTCCTTTTCTTGTATCTCCTGTTGATGTTTAGCTAGGTCCCCTTTTGCTAATTGTGGAGAATAGATGTAATCGTGATTTGCTTATGGTTTCTATTCTATTCCATTTCCATCCAATTCAGAGAAGCTCTTCAATTCATAGGTTGTTTTGGCCATTTCATTCCAAAAAAAGTTATTTCTCATTCACATTTGCATATCATGGATCTTTCGTGGATAAACTCTACATTCTAAGACAATGGAGCATCAAGTATTAGCTTCAACTTTTTTTAGTGTGTTTTTGGATTTTGGTCGGAATTAAATCCCCTCCCCAAGGTTAGGACAAACATCGGCCTTTTGGATGCTTTATATTATTATCATCTTTCCTAGATGGCTCAGCCTTCTAACAAATATGAGAAATCTGACCTCTAGTCAGCATTCATTAATTTTAGTACATATTGCTGAGGAAAGATGGTGTCTGGATCAAATTACCTACTGAGCTTGTTAATCTCATTGAAACTGCAGTCAAGGTAATTACCATAATTTCCTTCATAGTTTCGTCGATCTCGTACAAGAAAAATAGGTGTCTAGCTATCTTTCAGACTGTTGTGTTCCCTTATTCTGAAACTCAAATGGGAATATGTGCCCTGTGTCTGATAGAAGCCACAGGTTAACTTGAGTTTCGCCTATCTCATATTGTACCTAACCTGAGTCAAATTTGGTCATCATATGATGATTTTCTCACTGTAATTCGTTTTCTCTTCTTGAACTGCCTCATTTTCCAAAATGCACTTAGGTTTCATGCTACTGCTGCGTGAACATTAAGAGCTTGCATCTTGAACTCCCTCAGGATGATGGTGCAGGCTTTAGTTACCCCATTGGACTATAAAGAAACCCTTTTATGATTTTTTTTTTTCATTTTTTAAACTTACTCTCAATTTTCTCTATCAAGTACAAAGTATTTATGAAATGTGGATATTTGTGATTAATATTTGTTATAATTAAAGTAGGCTCCTGTGCCAGTAGCACAGGAAATTATGCCATTAAAATCAAATTTAAATTAAAAGAGTCAAAAAGAAAAACAACAAAAAAGAAAATTTAAAACAACATGCAGCTGAAGACAAAGTTACACTATTATTTATGGTTTATAAACAATACGGCTCCTTATAACTTTTATATTAAAATATATTAGATTATACTCTCAGTTATGTCGATGGCAAGAAGGTTTCTGGTTTCAACTTTCTAATTTTTTTATTTAAAAGGCTGATCTAAAAATGTAGTCAATATATTTTAAAAAATTATTGGAGTTAAATTTCGAAAAGTTTATTTGTAAGAATCATAACCATACTCATATTAATTTGTTTCTTGTAAAATTTGCACGACTGAACAAGTAAATTGAATAATGTGCGTAATTTATATATGCCCAATAAACATTACTAGCTAGCTTCTTGTCCCTCCCTCTTACTGTAAGAGACTTGAATATCATAGCTAGATTGAAGAAATCATTATATCTTTAACAATATGTAAAGCTACATATCATGATTTAGTTCAAAGTCAATTTTCTAATTTTCTATTTGCATATGATATGTAACTTGTATACGATCAGGTTAGTTGCTATAGCTGAGACTTTTTTTTTCTGTTATTAATAAATTTTTACACTAATTTTTTTTCCATCAATGATAATGTTAATTACACACGTGCATCTATATATATATATATAGAACTTGCTAGATTTTATCATTGCCACCCTTTGTAACTATTTTTTACAACTTTTAATAATTAGAATCCCAAGAAGCTAACCCTCATTACTACTCCTCCATTCTATCGTTGTACATATTATAGGGTGTTGTTAAAAGAAAGTTTAAACTTCTAACAGATTGAGTGTTTTCACCCCGAATTTTTAGATTTGCTTTAAAACTATCATTTTTAAATAAAATGGTATACATATTCTTTTTAATATGACTAATTCAATTTAATATTTAACGCTTCTTTTTAATTTTTTAAAATAGATACTGGTGATTCACATTTTTCATCTTTTTCAAGCCATATTTCGAAAAGATAAGAATTTATTTGCCCTTATATATATATATATATATATATATATCTTATATTTTGGGAAATTTAAATAAACAGAAGTATGCACAAATAGCTTATCTCAATTTATTATTAGGATTTTGTAACACCAACAATTTTTATTTTAATAAATATATGAATTGTTTTTTATATAATGATATTTTATACAAGTTTTGATATTTTAGCCATGGCTGAAAATAAAAAAAAAAGATTCTAATAATATATAATCAAGTTTATAATTAATATAAATATAAATCTATATAAAAATAATAATTGAAAAACTGCTGCAATGCAAAGAAGCAATTTTCAATTAGCAACAATCCAAAACCGTTGCAAAATTCACACGTTTTTTTACTCAGCAACATCACTTGCTGGCAGTTGTAACCGCCACAAAACATTAGCGGCAGTTGTTCCCAAAATTGGATAATAATTGTTATTAATTGGCTATCCTTATAACAATAGCACCTAATTAACCGCTGCTGGAACATTAGTGGTGGTTGAAAACTGCTAGAAAATACTTACATCCTTCCATCAACCTAAAATTGTGGATGCTACATAAAGAACAAAATAAAAAAGGATGCATCCACAGTCTAAATGGAAGCCTCAGTCAGAATCTCCAACAAGTCTCCCACCGTACATAGCAATAGAGAACAATACATTCACCACGTTGCTGTAGACCTTGGACTAGTGATTGCACAAGTATAATCGAACAACTTTCTAATCTAAAACTCATTTCCAGTGTTATCTCCAGGCCTTAGCTTCTGAGCAAATCTTGCTACGGAATATGTAGCACAACAAAACCCAACACCGCCTGCCGTAGGAGTTAGATCATCATACTCATTGACAAATTTCCATGACAAGTAGGGAGAGGGACAAGGAGAGGATGAACAAGAGGATTTAGGTGGGGATAGCTAGGCTTGTAGATATTCATGATGATTTACAAAATGTACATATAACAATCTGCAATAATATATACAGTTTTATTTAAAACATGTGTCATCTGTTGTATTGAATTGAGCTATCTTCTTATCGGTTATTAATACGGGGGAAGACAATAATTAAATATGTTGTAACAACTAAGTTTTTCCTATGCTAGCGAGTGAATAGCCCAAAAAAAAGAATTGAATAACAAGAAAATAGGGAGAGATTAGCGGGGGAATAAAGAGTGATTGACGAGGCAATTTCCCTCTCGCGTTCCTCGTTAAATGTTAAGAAAATTAGATAAAATTAAACCGAAATTTGTGAGAAAAATTGCTAAAAAAATATCTTTTGACAATTAATCAATGAAAGAATAGGAAGAAAAAGTTCTCTCGTAAAATAGTGGCTAAAATTTAACTAAAGAATTATTATTTTTTATTTCTCGTTATTCTCTCACTAACCATCTATTTGTTATACAAAAAATTAAGGATAAAAATAAAAATAAAAAAATAATTTTATAAATAAAAAATATTTATAATATATTTATTTTTAATAATTAAATAATAATTAATAAATAATATTAAATAATAATTATAAAGATAAAATTATAATTTTATCAAAATTTTACTTGTTTTTTCTTTTTTCCCACCCAACCAAACATGCCGTGAGATGGTTTAGCAAATGTATCCTGCTAAATTCCTTTTCTTCTTCTTTAGTAAATGTGGCAGGTGTTGGTTTTGTAATGTGTGGTACAGACAGCTTGAGTGCAATGCATCATGGCATGTCATTTGTCAATACATACTCAAATGTCGTGACTCGGGGTAATGAATTGTGGGGTACGCTCAATCCACTAGACAAAAAATATTACATTTAGCTTTTCGGACAAAAAAGCCCGAATTTTCTACAAGTTGAAACTTGGAAGGCAAGTTTGAAGAAAGGAAAGGAAAGGACAATAGAAGGAAAATTGGGAAGAAGCTCACACTAAAGAGACTACAAATTAGGGAATATGTTGAAATATCAACGAAAACGAAAGAGCAAATTAATGATATGGAAAATTAGAACGATGACGTTGTCGGCATTAATGAAAAGACTGTACAATTGACTACGTCAAGAACGTATGTATACACACACACACTCCAATGCGTAAGATCAGAATGGCATATTCTGTTTATGATACGTCCCATAAGCTTCGTGTGGATGATGGAACTCTGAAACTTTGTTCTTCGCGAGACGTAACCATCTTTTTACAACGCAGTAGTGGAGTAACTTCTTACTTTCGAAAACCCCAAAAAAAAAAAAAAGTGATTAGATAACCCTGAGCCGAAAATTCTGATTCTTTCGGTAGTCTGCCAAAACTTGCGCGTCTTTTGAAGGTGCTGAGTGCTGACGCATTTCGGATAAGAAGATATTATCCGTCCCATTTTTTTCTCGAGGTCCTGGGCCAAGGAAGTGTCTAATTCATCTTTATCGTCCTTTTTCATCTTTTTAATTAATATATTCCTTTCCCTCGTGTTGATATGTTGTTTACGCTTACTTAATATTGTAAAAGTTATTAATGAAATTGTGAAATTTGCAATGGTATTTAATAATATTTTAAAAATCAAAATGGTCACTAAATTAGGATAAAAAATAATTTGTTTTTTAATAATCTAAGGGACCAGCATCCAGCCGCTTTTTAAATATCATCCAAAAACTTTTTTTATAATTACATTAAAACATATACAGAGTACCAAAACTTTTATTTGAACAAAGAATTATAAACTATGACAAGATCCACTCAACACAATTAGTTGACACCAATTGTATCAATTTTTGACCCATTTTTTTTCCAATTTTCCCCTTAGCCAATTTTAAGAATAAATAAATCAGAGTGACTAGTTTTCTAATCAAACCACCAGATTATGACCGGTTTTCCAATATTAATTCCCATAATGACTTTTTTTGCCAGATTAAATTATATTCAATACTTTTATTATTTTATAACGTTTAATATAATATATTCGTAAAAAATTTCATACTAATTATTTTTGAACTCCTAACATAAAAGTGATGTCCATTTAATTGATCCTATTTGTACTGACATATGGCTTTTAACCGGGAATGGTTATACTACAAATTTCCACCCTTATAATTAAGTTCAGCTTTACTTGTTGTTATGCCTTTAAAAACATTGAAGGAATATATTTATAAGAGCACCAGGCGTTGGCTAAAATAAATAAGAGCATTGGGCAGCCAAGGTGCTTTTTTTTTAACACCAATATAAAACTTTGAGAAACTATTACAACAGGGTAGACTATATTATGTATTTTTAAATAGTAAAATATCGTTTAATGTTTTTTTTTAGGTGAAAGATTAAATTTATACTTGGGTACTCAGCAAATGGATCATTTCTCAAATTGGATATTCCAATAAATTTTATTTTTACTTAGGCCCTTCTTGATTTAAAACTCGTCTAAATTATTGCTAATTTTGCTAACAATTTTTGTGATATGAAATATAACATTATTAAATTCTAATTAAACGTGCTTTAAATATTCATCTTTAACTATTATTTCTTTTCACGTCAAAAGATATGTTAATTTGAAAATTGAATATTAAATTCATCAAACTATACTAATTTTGATTTTTTTATAAAGAAAAGACCAAACCCAAGTCAGTCATATATGTTTGTGTATATATATATACATATATATATATTATTTAAACATATTAAATGAATTTCTTCATATATATGTACAAACCTTTAATTAATCTATTCTTAATATTATAAATTACAGAACAAATATTAATCTATTCTTGATGTTATGACAGTCGTCCATCTTCTTGGATAGATGATGTCGCGTGTGGGACTTTGAAAGCAAAAGATGTTTGGACTTACGTGGCACCTTTGAAACGGTAGGTGTCGCATTGAGTTTATTCATGTGGAACCTTTCGAAGTCGTTGTTGTTGTATTTTGGTCATTTGGTTATGCTTTCTTAAAGCGCTCGTCTGGGACGCGGTTTCTGTGGGACTTTGGACGTTTCATATCAATATTTTTATGAAAAAAAATTTCATATAATTTTTTATATATTGATCATTAAATTTTTTAATTGATTCGTACATGAAAAAAAATGGATTTATAATTTTATTTTTACAAAAGAGTATTTTTATCTGTGGTGTGATGTCCAAATGTTATGTTGACTATTTAAAAAAACATAAAATGATAAAATCTTATGTGAAGGGATTATGTTAAGTTTAAGATATGGATCTAGTAGTGAAAGATCAATTTATAAGTTAAGTGAATAATCGTATTTTAGAATTAATAGAATAAATTGCACCGACTGTAAGCTGATGGAATTTTTAATATTTTGGCCTAAATTATACAAAAAATTTCAATTAAAAACAAATTTCCAAATATTTGCTGTCATATTGCTGCTGGATTTAGGGACAATACCAAATTATTTACCCACATGTCCTGATGGACGCAAAATTATTTTTTTCTACAAGAAATAATTAAAAGAAAAGTAAATCAGGGATGCAACTATCAAAAGTCAAATACTCTGCTAGGGAGGACGGTGATAATCATTATGTTAATTTGAACTCCTTTAAAGTCATATTTAGCCTCCTTCTTGGAATTGGATCGGGTTTATATCAACATCAGTGGAATTGGTCAAAATTAATTGAATCGGTAATTAAATTTTTTAATAAAATTTTTTCTCATAAAATGAAATAGTTTATCTTGAATAAATCTAAAAAGCTAAAAATAGAAGGTACTATAAGAAAGAGGAGATAAAAACAAAAAGAAATTAAAAAATAAAAAATATAAGAGAAACAAAATATATGTACTTAGTTATTTCCCATGCTTCTTTTCTATTTAATAGTATTTCTTTTAAATATCAAGATATTTAGTCAAGATTTTCATTTACTTTTTATTTTTTTTCTTTTAATGATAAAGGAATCTTAATAAAAATTGAGAATTTCAAAAATTCAATATTAAATATTCTTAACTTTTAATCCTGACTAGTTTTTATTTTTTTAATTAAAAAATAAGTTTTCAAATATCTTAAGAAATATTAAATTAGTAATCAAATATTTAAAATTTATTAATATTTATTTGTTACATTAAAATTTTAATATAAAATTTTAAAAAAATATATTTAATTATTATTGATTTGACTATAATTAAACTAATAAACTATGAATTAACAATTTTACTAGTTTAATGATTAGTCTAATTTTAAAAATATTGATATTTAGTAAGTAATTATTTTAATTTTTTGGTTAAAAAATGAAATAAAATAATAGTATATAAGATATATGGAAATTTTATTATCTTCATATTAATTTAAATTAGTAAAGGAAAAATCTTTCCTCTAATTTTTTAAATGTTTGTAATCATCATATTTGTTAATAAATTATAATATATATAAATTTTTTAACCCAATGCCCCATTCTTAACTCTTTCGAAAAAAATTTATGTACACTTTATAATTTAAATAACAACATTGGAGGTTTGATTTGAAATAGTGCAGATTTTGTTAGACTTGTTTCTAATAAATTTGAGCGTGTCTCCCTTTATTTGCCTTTAATTACTATTTTTCTTATCCAAAGACTTCAAATCTCCCATTGTATTACAAACTGCATAATACTTTTTGCTTTACGGTAGGGGCTGTTTTTGCTAAGGATTTGGGTGTTAATTATTTGGAGTGTGAATCTGTAACACTTGATTTTTTGTAAAAGGCTAGAAATTAGGAATTTTTAAAGGAAGTCCTATAAATCATATGAAGAGTGCCCAAATAAAATTAGAGGGATAAACTAAACCTTAAAAAATGAGAATATGAAATTTGAGATACCTTGAAACTTGAGCTAGAACAGCTATGAAAAATTGTATAAATATATAGTGACATTTTTATAATTTTGAAAAATTCACCTGAGGGAATTTTAAATAAAAAATTGAGTTTCTCAGGGATTTTAGAGGCCCTAAAAATTATAGGAACCTCTAGAACAATTTAAACCCCTTTAGTGAGCAATTTCAATAAAAAAATTGATCGAAATTTCGACCAAAAGGTATGGAAAAGTTTCAAATTTAATTTAGATAAAACCAAATGCATTTTATAAATTAAAGGACCTAAATTTTATGATAAAAAAAAAGATTTTCAAAAAAGAGTTGAAATGAGATCAAATGGAGAAACCATGATTTAGAGAGCAAAATGAAAAGTAAAAAAGTTATATAAAGTGACCATTTGGCTTCTTAAAACACATCCTCTCCTTCTCTAGCCCTCACAATGGACTTACTTCTAGTCCAAATAGGTTTAAGCTCTATCTTAGAAGGCGCACAAGTGAGGGAGCCAAGGGAGGAAGAAGAAGCTTGGAAAAGTGTAAGAATCTTTTAGTTTTTCATGCTCCTTCCTTTCCTAAACCTCTTCTCCTCCTTTTCCTCTCTTTTCCTATAGTTTTAATGATTGATTTGTGGTTGTTCTGTGGCTGGTCTAGCAAGTGGAAGAGAGAATTGAAGGAAAGAGCTAAGGCATAAGAAAGCTCTTTGGAAAAGCATTCAAATAAGGTAAGAATCATGGCTTTTTCTTACACTTCTTTGTTTATTCTTCTTGGGTGAGTTTCGGACAGCCTTAGGCCCATAAAGGAGGAGATGAATTCTAACCAAAGTAAGGTAGGAAGAAGGGCTATGGAGGGTAGGAATTAAGAATATGCAATTGGAATTAAATGAGAAGTATTAAACAATATCTTATGGAAACTAGGGATTTTATTGCACCTTGGTAAATATAAGACTTTCTAATAGTAATTTTAGTTGTCTAAGAGTGTATATAAGTTCCTAAGACATTTAGGAAGCTTCACAAGTGCCAATTCCAAAAAGAAAATGAATGAAACTCTATGGGTCTACTTCCTTGTTCATGTCTTGTCCAAGAAGATTTTAAGCACCTAGGGAGAATTTTAATTAATTCCAAAGATAGTAATAGCCTAGATATGATTAATAAATATAAAAAGAATTATTGGTTTGAATTTAGAAGCCATGATTTATGAGATAAAAGTGTAAGCTCCATTTTAAGACATAAAGAAGCAATTTAAGTCTAGGCTCCATGAATTGAAATTGTGATAACTCTAACGAGTCTAAATAGAGTCAAAAGACTTGAATTGAAAGAGAAATTGGAGCCAAGATCATAAATCCTAAGGGTTGCTTCATTATGCACCTATATGAAACCATAACCATGTTTTTGAATAAAATAAGCTTGCATAGAGTTTATGTAAGATTAGAACTTGTTCCAATGATTGAATTGTGCCTTATTTGATATGTCTAGGCCAAGTGAGTCAAGCTCCACCTAGTTGCATGTGTGTGGCCAAAAAGGGAAAGGAGTAATCAAAGGAAAAATTTGTGTTCTTATTTCAAGGTAGCTTTCTAATCTTTCTCACATGCATTGCTTGGACATTTGCTTGTCATTGAATGCTTGTGTATATGTTTGAATTATGAGATATGTTTCTAACTATTGATTACATATTATGATACCATTATACTTCTTAGAAATGTGTTTTTGAATACAAAGTAGCTTAAATAGATATGGTAATACCAAAAGTTTCTTGAAATGAGTGAGAATGAGCCAAAAGTCCTTCAAAATAGGTGAGACAAAGTTAAAAGTCTTAAGAAGAGTGAGATTAAGTTAAAAGTCTCTTAAAAATAGGTGAGACAAATCCAAAAATTTCAAAAAAATTAGGTGAGGCTAGACCTATGCCCTTGAGAGCCTATGTTTGACATGTATGACTTCATATGACAAGGGAAATGATTTATGTATGTTCATTAGTAGTTTATATGGCATGCATGCATTCATTGATATATAAATACATCCTTTATGTATGTTTGAAAGAGTAAAGAACTATTAGGATTCTTTAAATCTCATTTTTCTCTTGCATATGTCTAACTATGTCTAGGTAAATCAAGTGAAGCAAAAAATGGAGGCCAAGTACCTTGAAGCATGGACTCTTGACAATAGAATAGGAATTTTGTGTATTTTGATGTCAAAATTTGTAAATATATGATGTACATGTGATATAAACTATTGAGCACAGACAAATATATGTAAATATGATATATGAATGGAATTTGGAACCAAATGAATGATTATGTGAATTTTTTACACCTATATGCTTTGATGCTCATGTGTGTAAGAACAACTAGGATAGTGATTTTAAGATGCACGATGATTTCGACCATTTGGGATGCTCTCGTAGGTTATATTTATACTTTTAGACATATTCAAATGGTTGTGGATTGAGTAGAAGACCATTTGGTGCCTTTTTATCCCTTTATGGACTTTAAATTAACCATTTTCTTGAGTTAAACCAAAGTCTAACCAAATGGATGAGTTTTTGCATAAAATTTGGTAAGCAAATAGGTCTCATCTAGAGCTTTTCATAGAATTAAAGAGCATTCAATTTGAAACTTTAAAGAATTTATTATAATTTTTTAAAATTGGTCAAATTATGCAAAAACTGTTAATGGTACTCTTTATATGGTCAGTTTGTATTCCTATGTTACTCATGGGTCAAATGAAGTCCAATACTTATAAAATTTTATAAATATAAATTAGACATCATAAAATTTCCATAGCTTTTGAGAATACTCAATTTAGATTAGTATAAAGAGAGTTATAAATTTTTGAATATTAAGGTCTGCATAAATCTGATAGCATGACCTAGGTTACTATTCTATTAATTTTTATGTGTTAAATGCTTTTGTCTTAGTTTGGAATTATTTTTACTAGTTAGTTAACATTTAGAGCTTTCCAGAAAATTACAGCATGTATGATTTCAATTTTTATAGAATTAGTTATGATTTTTCAAAATTTATATAAAAAAATTGACCCTACAACCTGAGAGCAAAATTCTGATATTATAATGTATGATCCAAAATCCGAGCTTTGTGCATTAAATTGTGATGTTTCTAATACGAATGGATATGTTATGCATGGATAATGGAATTGGTATGCCTACACAGTTACTAAAGCTTAGAATGAATTAAATGAGCTTCCAATCACGCAAAATATCATTACAAAAAGTGCTAGTTTCGTACTAATAAGTATCATATGCCAAGTATGTCATGAACTAAACTAAGAGTTGTATAGATACGGTGTTACAAAATCTGACTCAAGTGAGGCAGTTAGTCTTGTAAAGTTTAGTAACCTATCTAGTCATCAATACGGAATCATTATTTGTGATATCAGAGAGTTGATGCATTCCTTTCAATCTATTTCCATTAGACGCTTATAGAAAAGCAAACTTTTGTGCTAACCTTCTCGCTAAAAATGGTGCTCGCAGGGGCAGGGAAGTTTGGAGCTGATCCTGCTTTTTGCCGAAACTCTATCTCTTTCTTCTAGCAGGTTTGTCTACTGTGCAGCATATTAGGACATAATTTTATTTTATTTTTTGTTTTTGTTTTTTCATTTTTTGTTTTTGCTGCTTTACTCTTACTCTACCCCCAAAAAAAAACACTTAAATAAATGCATGTAAGGGTTGGAATTCATCAACTCAAAGGATGCAACCTTTTTTTTTTTTGGCAAAAGATAAAACATTAATTTGATTTGAAGGAAACTATATATTTTGATCTAAATTAAATTTTACAGAAAGATTAAAGGTTCGGTGAGGGTGATTCGTTTTGAAGTATTTCTTTTTTGAAAAATTTTATTTTAGTTTTCTAAAGTGATTTTAGTTTCAACTGGTTTCTTCAAAATTGTTTGATGTGATCTTTAATTTAAAGTATAATTTTGTTTTAATTTCGTTCTTTTAGAAATACGAAGACAATATTTTATAATCTTTTGAAGATTAAATATTATGTGGAGTTAAAAACAAATTCAAATTTTTAAATATTAAATTCATACAAAAAAAGTCTTTATAAATACAATTGATACTAATCATATCATACAAAAAAAGTCTTTAAGCCACGCAAAAGGATATAAAGCAAACCTAAGAAAAGCTAGAACAATGTATGGCCTGGGAAATTAATTAAAAGGCTTTCATTATATATATATATATATATATATATATATAATCCCATGCATACATATACGTGCACTGTTGCATGGACTGAAATGTACGGGTAAACAACGAAACAAGTTGTTGATTTATATAAAGTAAAAAAAAAAAAGCCTTTTATTTAAATTCGTCGTTAATTGGTTACAAAATCCTCATTGAAGTTTATGGTAATTAAATTTTAATTAGAAAATGTTATTTCAGTACTTGATAGGTAGGTGGATTTCAATTTGATCATCCGCAGATCATTTTTTTAATTTAATTTCTCAATCTTTAAAATACTTATAATATTATCTTTTTATCCCATTTTTATTTAAAACTTAATGCCAAACTTATAATAGACTACTAACTTAAAAGATTATTTTTATTTGAAAGTTTATAGTGTTAGGCAAGTAAATAATTTCTAAGTTGCCAAAGTGTAAGTTTGAGGGCTAAATTTTAGATAAAGCAGCCAATAAGGGTTACCTAATTGTATTGAAATTGTCATCAGAACTAAAAGATCCGACTCCAAATTTTAGTCAGTTCAATATTAACCCAAAAATAAAATGAATAGAGGGTGACATTGCAAATATTTCAATTACTGATGGACTAAATTATAAAAAATTACTTATAGAAAACCAAATTAAAAGTCTATTTATCAGTCAAGGATCAATATCTTAAATTTAATGCATAATATATTAAAAAAATCAATCATTTGGCAATCTATATATTCTAACATTCAGTATATTATTGATTTAATATGCAAGATCTTAAAATTATATATGTTTAATTTAGACCGCATTTGGTGCCCTGTATAAAATTAGGAAAAATCATAAACAAGGACCTATATGTTATAAAATTTATAATGAAAGACCTTAAATATTAAAATTATTGTTAAGGACTATCATTACTATTGAATTTTAAAAAATTTTGTTACCAATTTTAAGAAATTTATCATTGGATATATAAGAAAGTTCAATGCTTTGTCTATACTCATTAGTAAATTTTTTAGAACTAGTCGTAAAATTTTTTAAAATTTGATGGTAATAATGGTCCTTAAAAATAATTTTAATTTTTAAAATTTTTCATTGTAAATTTTATAGCATCTAAGTCCTTCATTGTAATTTTTTCATAAAATTACATAGGATAATACAAGTTAATACAATTTATCATTATATATGATTAGATATGTACAAAGAATTGTATAAATTCATATAATTATTATCATACAGCATAAAATAATATACATACATATATACATACATACATGCATATATATATATATATATATATATATATATATATAATACAGCACGATTTTACACACACACGAACCCAAGAGGGGAGGAATAAGTTGTAAGATATTTTGCAAAATAATTTTAATAACCAAAATCATTTATCTCCACCACTGTAACTTCTATTGTTGCTGCCCCACCACTATCTCTTACTCTCTTCACCGTATTATCACTATAGCAACTGCCATAACTATAATTATTTTAATTTGTTGTCATTTTAATTGTTAATGTCACCATTGTTGCCATTATTATTATTGCTGTCCATGTTATTGTTATTGTCATTATTATTATCATTACCATTATTATTAGTATTATTATTATCGTCATATTATGATAAATGTATAATATAATTTACATATAAAAATTATTATTTTCATCCTATCTACAAGCGCATATTCTCATATTATTCTATATGTTATACATTAATGTAACAAACATATATAAAAAATTTATATGATAGATAATTAAATTATACAAAACTATTCAACTCTACTTATACTATAAGATCTTATGTTATACAACACAGGACACAAGATCTTTATGACTACCCAGCATGAAACTAGTGACAATCTCAAAACGTCAGTTTCTTCGTGTGGATGGTAATATTATAAGATTAATTAATAGAAATTTCAAGTTATAATTTATGATATAGATGATCGAGACATTCATGTGGGAAAAAGAACTAAACGTTTCTATCTCTCTAATATTCTTGTAAATTTCATGGTGACAATTTGTAGTAGTTAATCAAAACGAGTCTTTATTATATATGAAGTGCATGTGTAAACACTAGACTAACAATTAATATATTGTCTTCGTTAAATTAATAAGGGGCAAATTCTTTGTCTTCGTTCCATTGTTCAAAGTCTTCGTCTTTGTTTATTATATTTTTCTGAGAAGCCATTCTGGCGTCTATTTAAAGAAATCTTAATTGATGAATACCCTTTATTAAAAGTAGAATTTGTTCAATTAGTATCCCTCCACTTATGATCAATTATTCTCACTAGCTAGTAATTAATATAAAATTACAACTAAATTTCAGTGGAAAAAGAATTGTTGCCACTATATAATAAAAAATGGTGAGTTTATATTTGTCAAGATTTCATCAGAAAGTTGGCTTTCTGTATCATGCTTGTATGTAAAGTGATCATCTCCTATATATATATATATATATATATATATATATATATATATATATATATATCTCTCTCTCTCTCTCTCTCTCTCTCTCTTATAAGCTAACATATCGCAATAATAAATGTATACCCGTTTTCCTGATCATTTTCTTGTATTATGTGTTATGATATGTTGTGATTAAAAAAAGAGAAAATTATATTTAAGGACTCATATTATATAAAATTTATTTTAAAAAACCTTAAAAATTGAAATTACCATTAAAGACCATCATTACCATCAAATTTCAAGGATTTATCACTACTTTTAGGAGATTTACTATTGAGTAAAGGAAAGTGTTGAACATTTTTATACTCAGTAATAAATTTTTTAAAATTGGTAGTAAATCCCTCAAAATCTGATAGTAATGATGGTCCTTAAAAATAATTTTTATTTTTAAGATCCTTCATTGTAAATTTTATATGATATAGGTTTTTGGATGCAATTTTCCCTTAAAAAAAGTAGTCAAAGCCTTATAATTTTGGTCCCCACAATATATTTAAATTTTCACATTAGTCCTTAAAGTATTTTTTTGTCTTAAATAAATCTAAAATTTTAGAAAACTTTTTAAATAAGTCTTAGTTACTCCCTAAAACAAACAAGTTAACTTTGATATGGCATCCTTCTTGTAGAAGAAAATATATGAGGAAGACAAACAAGTGCCTAGAAATGTGTGTCAATTTATACTCTTCTTAAGATGATATTTGCCCTCACTATATGTTTGCTGCTAGGTACATGGCAAATCACCCTAGAATTTATCCTTACCACCTAGAGATTGACAAGCAGCAACTTTTGGAATCTCTGCTATAAAACAATTCAAAGTTGCAAAATAGGAAATTTGGAAAAAAGGATAAGACGTTAATTTTCTACATGTGTTTTTTTAATATGTCTTACTCTTATTTATAATAAGAATCATGCATTGATACAACTCTTTAAAAGAGTTATGTTTAATCAGAAAAAATATATCCATTTGAAATTTAAACGACAAGTTGTGTTTTATTTTACGATTAGTTTTGTTTTTCTATAAAAGCAAACAATTTAAGATTCAAATAGATTTAAATTTCAAATATTCATATTAGAAATATAAAAGTTGTTAGATTTATTTCAATCTAATGCACATGCTCACACCATGTCCTAAGTGCTAAAAATAAGCATTATTTAATATTTACTAAATAATATTTAATAAATAATATTAAATATAAATATTATTTAATATACACTAAACACTTTAGACTTTTCTTCCAAATTGTTAATTTAACATGTGATATGAATTTCTATTTATATAGGCTTTAAAGCCTCTAAATCTATCTAAAGTAAGACTTGGAAATACTTCACACTTACATATTTATAACTTAGTTTTTAAACTAGTTATTATCTCTGACAATCTCCCATTTAGTTTGAAAACTAAGTATCCTCTCTAATTCATAAGGCTATGCATAAAGATAGGTGCCTTTCGACTTATAACCTACCATTAGTGTAAGTACTTCTAAGTATTAATAAATTGATGGTTATTTGAAAACATTGAACCACAATTCTTGTATTAATACCGGAAATACCACACACACAATTTTCCATAACTTCAAAAAGTTCACAACAAATTTTAGCACTTAAATGGGCATGTGCTTCACCCTAAGCTTTTCATGAACATTTCCAAGAATCAATCCCAAATTCTTGCTATAGGAGCGACGCCACTCCATATATATGTTCACATAGGTGGAATTCCTTTAAGCCTTAATCTTTTTTAGGCTTTCCTAATTTTATTAAGAGTTTTACTCACCCTAAACACTTAAGTTCTTATAATATACACTAGACTTAAAATGGCTAAATATTTTCTAGTGTCTACAGCTACTTATCAATAACTTGTTATCCATTTAACCTTTAAACTAGATTTGGTCCAGTTAAAGGTTAGGTTTTCTATTATTGGTGACCTTAGTTGAGGGGTTTTAATCCCATTCCTTTTGATGTTTTCATCACCTAATTTTTTGCGAGCCTTTTTGTTAAAGGATCTGCCAAGTTATCATTTGTTTTTACATAGTGAATTGTGACTATTCCATCACAAATCAAATGCCTAACATAATCGTGCCTTAGACTTACATGTCTAGATTTGCCATTATAAATCTTATTAAAAGCTCTAGACATAGTTACTTCACTATTACAACGTAAAGAGATGGCTGGCATTGGTTATGGTCCCAACTTTACTTCCAACAACAAATTCCATAGCCATTCCCCCTCTTTACATGCTGTTACTAAGGCAACAAACTCTGATTCCATTATGGAATGAGTTATACAAATTTGTTTCTTAAAAACCCAAAAAATGACTCCTCCCATATGAGTAAATATCCAACTGGATATTGACTTATTGTCATTTGCACTAGTTATCCAACTAGTATAAGTGTATCCTTCTAATACTACTAAAAAATTATTATAAAATAATCCTAGATTTTTTGTCTTTTTTAAATACCTAAAAACTCTTGTAATCCTTTTTCAGTGTTCATGAATAGGATTACTAGTATACCTAGAAAGTTTGCAAGTAGTAAAAGAAATATTTGGTCTTATGCAATGCAATGTATACATTAAACTAGCAATGGCACTAACATACTCAATTTGAGCAACTAATTTATTAGTATTTTCTTTCAAATTTTATGAACAATCATAGGGTGTATTTTCCTTTTTTATGTTCAAGTGTTGGAACTTGTTTAAAACCTTTTCAATATAATGAGATTGATTCAAGGCAAAACCCATTCTATGCATCTTTATTTTAATCCTTAAGATTGTATCTACCTCTCCAAGGTCTTTCATTTTAAACCTTGAAGATAGATATTTCTTAGTTTCATTTACAACAACCATATTTGTTCTTAAAATAAGCATATGATCCATATATATGCAAATGGTAAAACCATATTCATTTGTGAATTTTGAGCAAACAAACTTATCAGCATTATTATGCCTAAAACCATGAGACAAAATAATTGAATCAAACTTTTCATGCCATTGTTTTGGTGCTTGTATTAAGTTATACAAAGTCCTAACAAATCAACAAACTTTATTTTCATTTTCAGGCAATATGAAACCTTTAGGTTGCCATTTATACTTTCTCTTCTAATTTTCCATTTAAAAATGCTATCTTAATATTTGTTTGATGAACAAACAGATTGTTTATTGAGGCTAAAGCTAGTGATACCCTAATAGAAGTTTTTCTAGCAATTGGTGCATACATATCCAAATAATATATCCCTTCCTTTTGTTTAAAACCTTTAGCCACTAACATAACTTTAAAAGCTTGTATAGAACTATTTGTATGATATTTGCGTCCAAATACCCATTTATAACTTATAAGTCTTGAACTAGGAAGTAAGTCTACCAATATCCAAGTATTGTTTGACAATATGGAATCCATTTCATCATTAATAACTTCCTTCCAAAAATTAGAATTTCTTGATGCCATAGCCTCACGTCTTTGGGTCTTTTTCAATATTTAATAAAATAGGCATTTGATGTATAACAACATCCCTACTACCTTCAAATAAGAATACAATAGCTTGAAAAGAAATAAAATCAGAGTCTAAATGTTTTTCTTTTTTGAGTCTTTAACTTCTTCTAGGTTCAATTTCAAGTTGAGGTTCTATCATAGCATCTATAGGTGTAGTTTCATTATTTCCTTTACTAGGTGCTTGCTCATAAACTATCTTTGCAAAATCATTAATAAATTTATTTTCAAAAAATTCTACATCTATAGATTCCCCAGCTACATTAGATTCAACATCCAAGAATCTATATGCCTTTGAATTTTTTGCATATCCTACAAAGACACTCTTTACAACTCTTGGTCCTAATTTGATTCTCTTAGGATTTGGAACTTTATAAAATGCTAGACACCCTTAAACTCTTAAATAATCTAAATTTGGCTTTTTTTGTTCTTTTCCATATTTCACATGGAGAAGATTTAATTGTCCTTGAAGATGATTTATTAAGTACATGATTAGTAGCCAATAATGTTTATCCCTATAAATTTATAGGCAATTTAGCACTTAGAATCATGGCATTTGTTATATTTACTAATGTTCTATTTTTCCTTTCTACCAACCCACTTTGTTGAGGGGCATAAGGTGCACTAGTTTGATGTATTATGCCATTGTTTTCACAAAATATTATAAATTTTGTAGAGAAATATTCTCTACCTCTATCACTTTTAAGGATTTTTATTTTCTTTTCCTTTTGGTTTTCTATAATTGATTTATAATATGTAAACTTGTCAAAAGCTTGATCTTTAGATTTCACCTAGTACACTTTGTATAAATCTTGAATGGTTATCAATAAAAGTAATAAAGTATTTGTTTTTCCCCTTTAGTTAATATATCATTCAATTCACAAATATCAGAATGCACAATTCCAATTTCAGAGTGTCATTCAACAAAAGAAAATATTTTTCTTATTATCTTAGCTTGAACACAAATTTCACATTTATTATTATTATTCCTATTTTGACATGAAATAAGATCTTTCTTTGACATATAATTTAATGTTTTATAATTAATATGCCTTAATCTATCATGCCACAAAAAAAAAAGATTACTTAAGCATATAAATAGAAATTGAATTATTATTACTACTTATGCTTAACTTAAACATTCCATCACAAGAGTAGCCCTTGCCCACAAACACTCCATTATTAGAGTACAATTTTGTCAGACTTTAAAATAGAATTTAGTCTTTTCTTTACATAACATATTGACATTATAAAAAAAATTGGCACTTTGTGGCAAGTACATTGTAGCGGTTGTAAAAACTGCTACTTCTAATGATGTTTAAAACAATCACTATAATTTTGTAGTAGTTGTATGGAACCATTGCAATGTTGCACAATACCCAAAAAAATATTTTAAAAGTTGTCTTTTTCAAGTACTAGCAACTGCAACTGATACAATTTTGTTGTTTTAGTAGTGGTTGCAACATTACTAAATTCATTAAATGAACTAATATTAAACCTATGAATTTGCAAATCTGAGTTTGAAGCCTTGCATGTAGTGAAGCTCCAAGGCCCCTGTCATTGTGCTGCCATTGTTGGAGTCTTAATCTATTGCCGTAGTGCTGCCCCACGTTAGTCACTGCCGTGCAACCCATTGTCGTGGAGTTTGCTGGTGGTTCCATTTGTAATTTTTCTATTTTCTTCCATTTTCAATGATTTTAAGGTAATTTTTTAAATATTTTTTTCTTTTTTTCAGATATATTAGCTTCTTGGTGATTCAAAATAATTTATTTATGTTGAAATTTTAGATTATTTGAATTTATATGTTGATTTATGAGCAATTTTTTATTTTTTGTTATTATGCATATATAAAATATTTTTTTGATGTTTTTTATTTATATTTGAGATCTAGAAGCCCATTTTAGTCCAATTTTTGTTTAAAATCCTATTTTTCTTTAGAAGCCCATTGTTTATTTATATTTTTAAATATATTTTGATTTATTATGCATATATGCCATTAGAACCACTTTATCGTTAATCGAAATTATAAATAGAAGAGCAAGTTATTGGAGCTTTAATCATATGTTGGTTTTTAGAGGTCCAACATGCGTCCATCAAGAGAGCTATTGATATTATTCATAAGACACTTAAATTTAGAATATAATACATATAACCAAAATTTATAGTGAATTTTTATTTGTTGATTATGTTTTAAATTAATTGAATAGAATTAAATGTTGTTATCTTTGATATGATATAACTCACAACAGCTAATTGAGAAAAATTTCAAAACTCATTTGGATAATTATGTCAAAGATATTTTTTTGTTAATTATGTATGTATTTGAAATTTATCTCTCAATTTTCTTTCATTTTTTTGCTTTATTTTTTTATCTTAGTTTATTATATTTATTACTTAATCCTAATTTTTGTTTTTTTTTCAAATCATATGTATGTTATTTGATTATTTTTTCAAATATATAAAACAAATCTATTGTTGTTATAAAATAATGGTATGAAATATTTTTTGTTCAAAAAGTTATTTACAATAGGTTGCTATTATTTTCGATAATGGATAAATCTTGGATTGAGAGACCCAGAAACACCCCCTGAATATGTGGAAGGATCGAATAAATTTTTAGACTTTACATTTGTTGATAAAAGTGTTAAAGCCAAGATAATTTGTCTATGTCCTAAATTTAAATTTAACAAATGGAAAAATAGAGATGTAGTGTATGATTATCTAATTATTAAACCATTTCTTAGAGGGTATACTATTTGACTTAGACATGGAGAGACAAGTACACTAAACACTATAGTTGAAATTCCCTCAATGCCACATGTGATTCAAGATAGGATTGTTATTAATGACTGTAACATCCAATTTTTTGTAAAAATAACGACGAGTCAGTTTGAAAAGCAAGTTTCTTGAAATGAATAAGTTAAGGCCAAATAAAATTAGAATAAAATTTTAAATAATGAAAAATGAAGATCCAAGGTCTAAAATGCTAAAACCAGAGCCAGAGTAGTTTGATAAAATTACCGAAAGCATAATGGCATTTTCATAAATTTGAGCAACTTTTGAAAATCTCACAGGAGAGATTTTAAATAGAAAAATTGAGTTGTTCGGGGTTCTCAGAGGCTCTAAAAACCATTAGAACCCCTAGATTGGTTCAAACTCCCTCCAGTGTATGTTTTTGAATATTGATTAACCCGAACTTTAACCTTTTCATTCGAAAAAATTTTAAATTCAAATTGAGAGATGGGGGTGTAGGTTCCATAATGTGACATAAAAGAAGTAACATATAACTAGGCTCCTTAAAATGAATGTAAAATGGTTCTAAAGAGTCTGGATGGAGTCAAGAGTCATAGATTGAAGGAAAAAATAGAACCAAGATCATGAATTCTCATAGTTGCTTCATTAGGTATTTTATATAACCATTATGTAGCCATAGAACAACGTAAGCTTCTCTAGAGTATGTGTGATACTAGAGCTCGCTTCAATAATGTAATTAGGTCCTATTTGATGTGTCTAGGTGTAACATCCTAAAATTTTTTAGGATTTACAGTGTTAGTGACTTTAAAAAGGACATAAGATTAAATATTAAGTCTAAAGAGTAAGGTACAAGATGGGATAAGAGAAAAGTCAAAATTTCAACTATTTAAAAATTTATTAAAATATATATAATTTAAAGAGCCAAAGATTTAAAAGTAAAAAAAAACTAATAAGATATATATCTTTAGTTAATTTTAAAATATTTCAAATTATTCGAGAGTTAACTTAAAGTTAGTTTTAATAGCCAATAGAATTTTAAAATATAATAATAATAAAAAATAATCAGATATATATCTTTAGTTAATTTTAAAATATTTCAAATTATCCGAGAGATAACTTAAAGTTAATTTTAATAGCCAATAAAATTTTAAAATATAATAATAATAATAATCTAATTATGAAAAACCTAAACCTATTTCTTATTTTTCACTCCTCCATCCATCTGCTCTCTCTCACGCCGCCAAAAGTCTTTCTTCAAGTAATTCCAACTTGTTCTTTCAATCATTCTTTGAACCTACATCTCCACACCCGGTACGAGAGTAGCTTTTGTTCTTTGTCTCATATGACTATATATAATGTATATATATAAACACACCCCACACACCATTCAATTAAAATGATATGCAATATGCATCTTTTCATCCTTTTGTGGATTATATATATATATATAGGTATATATACAACCTTCATCCCTTATATATATATATATATATATATATGTAATTGTAATATATACATAATTATATATTCCTATGCAGAAACGCATTCTTTCATTCCTTTATTTTTCTGAAATGAATATACATATACATATATTTAATTATATATATATATATATATATATATTTGTAGGTATGTATATAATATGAATTTATGAATATAAATTTAATATAAATTTTTATACATAGATATATGTGTGTGTGTGAATTTGGGAATATAAATTTAATTCGTATATATATATATACGTAAATTACAAATTTTAGATGAGAAAATCAAGATTTAGAAATTTGAAAACTTTTGTAAATTTAAGTTAACATAAACTTGCCTACTCTAATAAATTAATTAAAGTATAAAGAAATATGGATTTAAAAGAGAATTTTAAGTTCTCTGTGATAGCTTTTAAGTTTCTAAAGTAGTTTTAGAGTAACCTTAGAGTAGTTTAGGATAATAGATAAGTAGTTTTGAATTATATATTGATATTTTTGTATATGTGTGAATTTTGTAGATTTTCATTAAGAGCTCTTACTGCTTATATTTTCTTGCCGTGTGACTACTTAGCTAAAAGAGAACAGGTAATTCAGGGTTTTTTCATGTGTGTGCAAACTGGTTTATTGTTGTAATTTTAATTAAATAAATAAGTTTATCTTGTTGAGCGTGGTATAGGTAAATAAACTATAGGGGATTATAAAACGGTAAAAGTAAATGATTGTGAAATTAATGGAATTGCTAGAATCCTATTAAGCATGCTTGCAGATATAATAAAATTCTGACGTAGTGTTTCATTTTCAAGCATGCTTGTGAGCTCAAATTATTGATGTGAAAGTTTAGAGTATTATATTTCTTTCAAGCATGCTTGTCAATCTTATTTGATATACTATATGGGGTTCTTTATTTTTTCAAGCATGCATGTATGAGTTTTGGATAAATATGACATGCATAAATGATGGGTTAAGAAGATGTTGGTGAGATATATATGATACGATGACCACGTGGTTTGCCTCTACCTCGTGCATAGTGGTTGGCTTTTTGTAGGGCATTGTTCTTTAATACTTACCTGACTGGGTTTGTAAAGGGGGAACGTGGGACAGTGACACCTCCTGGTTTAGTCTTTTGAGGAGGGGAGCCATAGTCTGAACTTGGGCTCTGTACCTTTGGCCAAGTACATCTCGAGCACCGGAGTAACTTTAGTCGGTCCAATGTGTGGGCCATATCGTGGATAAGCCTGTGACTTCAGTCAGCGATATAATGTTGGACGGAGCAATAAGGGAGGTTGCACATATTGCATTTTATCATGTTGTGCATATAACTGTTTTGAATTATACCTTATAATCTTTTATGTTAATAATTAATAATAGTGATGTTGGATTTGTATGGAGGTTTATTGTATGTTAATTGGGTATGGTTGTTAGTTTGTATATACATGGTAAAACTCTGGGTTACTGAGACGTTAGTGCTCACCCTATTCTCTTAACATGTTCAAGTGAAGAACTGAATAGGAGGCAAAGGAAGTTACCTGAGGAGTGAGCTATTGGCTTTTGTACTCCTCGAGCTCATGTTGGGTTAATATTTATTTTTTGCCATGACCATAGGACATTGTTATTTGGTTTTACTATTTTTAGACCTTAAAATATTGTTTAGCTAGCAATTTGATACTTATGGACTTTTGAATTTAATTTCTTAAAATATTTTAATATATGCTCGAGATGTGGACTGTGAGTCCCTATGTTTTGAATTGAATAAAATAGGTAGAGCCCTTGTTAATATACAATAACTTGAGCAGGTATTGTTGCTTAATAGGGCTGAGCCATTTTAAGTGAGTATTAACTAGCGTGAGATGAAGCCTAAAGGATTTATAACTGTATAGGTACTTGGCATATATTTAGGGGATGGAGTCCCTAACCCAATGATTATTAGAGTAGATGTTACATTTTTTGTATCAGAGCCAAGTTGTTCTGTGGTCATTTGTTTGTTATTTGACTTTTCTCATTTAGAGGTCATATCAAGTAAATATCAACATGTGCACTTCCCTTTATTTAAGTTTAGATTTACATAAGTTGTATTTTCTAAATCAAACTTTCTTTGGTTGTTTTATATAGGAGTGGAGAATAATGATGAACACCCATAGAACTAACTCTAACCCACCACCTCCACCACCTCAAGACAACGATGTTATTTTGAGGAAGTTAAGGGATCTGGTCTGGAATATAGGACAATAAGTGAACAGGCATGAAAATGTGTTAGTTGCAATAAAAGGACAAGGAGATAACCATGTCAATGTGAATGACCCTTTCAATGAGGAAGCTAGTGAGTACCATTCTGAGGGTGGCCATAACATGCACGAATCGGGTAGTAGTACTGGGGCGCTCCTTACATCTCAACCTGCTACTATCACTAAAGTTTGGGAGAGCTTTAGGAAATTTAATCCTCTCATGTTTGAAGGAAAATTGAATTCAGCTAAAGCAGAGGAATGGGTAAAGCGATTAGAAAAGATATTCAGGGCTGTAGAATGCACTTCTCAATAGAAGGTACGACTTGCGGAGTAGTTGCTACAAAAAGCAACCCAACAATGGTGGGATAGCACCAAGCCTAAGGATGATGCTGACCTCACTTGGAAAGAATTCAAGGATAAATTCTTTCAACATTATTTCCCCAATGCCCTTAGAGCCAATCGAGAGGCGGAGTTCCATGCTTTTAAACAGGGAAATATGCATTAGGAGGAGTTCATAACTCATTTTCTGGAATTGTCCAAATATAGTACCTACCTCTAGAAGCACCATGACCCTAAATGGATGGCAGAGCAGTTATTGGAAAAAGCTAAGCCCAGGTGAGAACAGCATTAGCACCATTTTAAATACATGATTTTGAAGAGTTGTACACCAAACTTCGCATCACTGCTAGAAGAATGAGGGAAGAGGAAACTAAGAAAAGAAAGGAATACCAGGCTAGGTCTGCTTCATTCATAAGACCTACTGGGGGAGTCAGTAAAAGGAATAATTATAGTGCTAGTGGTTCAAACAAGCGACCTAACTAACTTTTGAAGAGTCAATTCAATGGACCTCTAAGGAGTCAATTCAATAGACCTCTGATGAGTCAATTCAATAGACCCCCAAGGAGTCAGTTTACAAGGGGATAAAATTCTTATAGGGGTTCTACCACTCCTATGGCTAGCACAACTAATAGCCAAAAGTGTGCAAAGTGTGGGAAGGTACATCAAGGAAAGTGTCAAATTTGTTATAAATGTGGAAAGACAGGTCACATCTCTAGATTTTGTGAAGACAGCTCGTGAGGAGTCAATGAGGCTAGAACCACCGTCCCACGCAGAGTGTTTGCAATGACTCAACAAGAGGCGAATGAAGCACCTAATTCAATTAAAGGTATTCTCAAACTTCAAGGCTTTGAAATTGAAGCTCTTTTTTATTGTGGTGCAACGCATTCTTTTGTGTCTGATGCTTGTGTTCTGCGATTGAACTTATATGTCTATAAAATGCCATTTGATATGATTATTTCTACACTGGCTGGAGCTTCGGTGAAAGCTTCCTAAGCTTCTTTAAATTACGTGCTTGAATTCGATGGTAGGACATCCACCATCGATCTGATTTGTCTATCTCTGAAGGGTATTAATCTTATCATGGGAATGGACTGGTTATCAGCAAACAATACCATCATTAACCGTAAGAGGAAGACTGTTTCCTTACCGGTCTCTCCTAGGCTTCTTGGTGGACTAAAATTATTATCCTTTATACAAGTTGAGAGATGTATTTGCAAGGGTTGTCAAGTCTATATGGTGTTTTTCTCTATTCAAGTAGAAGTAAAGGAAGGAGTGGATGAGATTGCAGTAATTAGTGAGTTTCCTGAAGTGTTTCCTAAGGAGATGATAGGTTTGCCTCCAGAAAGGGAAGTGAAGTTTTTCATTGATGTTGTACCTGGGACGGAGCCTATCTCCAAAGCTCCCTACTGGATGTCTCCATCAGAGTTGGCATAACTAAAAAAACAGATTGAGGAACTTATGGATAAGGGCTTCATTAGGCCTAGTGTGTCTTCCTGGGTATCACCGGTATTATTTGTGAAGAAGAAAGATGGAAGTATGAGACTATGTATCAACTACCGCCAACTGAATAAGGTAACCATCAAGAATAAGTATCCTTTACCTCGAATTGATGATTTACTTGATCAGCTGATTGGAGCAGCTATTTTCTCCAAAACTGATTTGAGATCAGGCTACCACCAGTTATGGGTTCGAGTTAAGAATATTCCAAAGACTATATTCTGTACTAGATATGGGCACTATGAGTTCTTGGTCATGCCATTTGGGTTAACCAATGCCCCAGTAATTTTCATGGACTACATGAACAGGATCTTTAGGCCCTACTTGGATCAATTTATAGTGGTTTTCATCGATGATATCCTCATCTACTCTAAGAATGAGGAGGAGTATAAGGAGCATCTCAGAATAGTATTACAGGTGTTAAGGGGGCATAAGCTTTATGCAAAACTATCCAAGTGTGAATTTTGGCTCAAGGAAGTGAAATTTTTAGGCCACGTTGTGTCTACGGAAGGGGTGTCTGTAGATCCTAACAAAGTTAAGGCAGTGTTAAATTGGGAAAGACCACAAAGTATTACTGAGATCAAGAGTTTTTTAGGGTTGGCAGGCTACTATAGGAAGTTCATTAAAGGGTTTTCATAGATAGCCATGCCACTGACTAAGTTGACAAAGAAGGATTCTCCATTTGTCTGGACTGAAAGTGTGAGGCAGTGTTCCAGGATTTAAAGACCAAATTGACTACAGCACCTATACTTGTGATCCCAGACCCTACACAGACTTTTACATTATATACGGATGCTTCTAAGAAAGGTCTTGGGTGTGTTTTAATGCAAAATGGCAAGGTTATAGCTTATACCTCAAGACAACTAAAGCCACATGAGGAGAATTATCCGACACATGACTTGGAGTTGGTAGCAATAGTGTTTGCTTTGAAGATTTGGAGACATTATCTCTATGGTTCGCAGTTTGAAATCTTTAATGACTATAAGAGTTTAAAATATTTGTTTGACCAAAAGGAGCTTAATATGAGACAGAGAAGATGAATGGAGTTCTTAAAAGATTACGATTATGAATTGAAATATCATCCCAAAAAGGCTAATGTTGTTGCAAATGCTTTAAGCAAAAAGTCTATCCATGCAGCCCAAATGATGGTTCGAAAGCAAAAATTATTTGAGGATATCCAAAATACCCCAACTGAGATATTAGGATTGATCGCCACCATGGAAGCATTAACAATATTAACAATTAAGAGTGCAACGTTGAAGGAGGTACAGCTAGCACAGCTAGAGGATGAGTTTCTATTGAAGGTTAGAGAAGAAGTTGAGGAAGGAAGGGGTAAAGATTTTGAGGTTGGAAACAATGGGATCTTGAGGTATAAAGGAAGGATATGCCTTCTTAATGATGAGGGGTTGAAGAAACTTATATTGGAGGAAGCGCACAAGAGTAAATATACCATTCATCCTGGAGCAACAAAAATGTATCATGACTTGAAGAGGGATTGGTGGTGGCCAGGTATGAAGAAAGAAGTGATTGAATTTGTAGTTCACTGTTTAACTTGTCAGAAAGTTAAAATTGAACATCAGAAGCCTCCAGAGTTATTACAAAATCTAAAGATTCCAAAATGAAAATGGGATAGTATCACCATGGATTTTATCATAAATCTACCTAGAACCACATCAGGACATAATGCCATATGGGTAGTCATTGACCATTTGACTAAATCGGCTCATTTCTTAGCTATCAAGGCTAACTACCCACTTGAAAAGCTGGCACAGATTTACATGGATGAAATAGTTAGATTACATGAGGTGCCAAAGAGTATTATGTCAAATCGAGACCCACGATTTACTTCAAGGTTATGGAGATTGCTACAGAATGCTATGGGGACTCAGTTGAATTTTAGTACTACTTATCATCCTCAAACTGATGGACAGTCAGAAAGGACCATCCAAACTCTTGAGGATATGCTACGGGCATGTGCAATTGAATTGAAAGGAAGTTGGGATCATCACCTTCTACTAGCAGAGTTTGCTTACAATAATAGTTTCTACTCGAGTATTCAGATGGCGCCTTATGAGGCACTATATGGGAGAAAGTGTAGATCTCTCCTTTGTTGGACAGAGTTGAGTTAGAGGAGCTTATTGGGTCTTGATTTGGTGGACTAAACTACTCAGAAGATTGAGTTAATCAAACAGAAATTACTCACAGCTCAGAATAGACAGAAAAGTTATGCTGATAAACGGAGGCAACCGTTAGAGTTTATGGTGGAAGACCATGTTTTTTTAAGAGTCACACCAATGATTGGTTTTTGAAGGTCAATCAAAGCTAAGAAGCTGACACCTCATTTCATGGGTCCTTATAAGATTTTGGAGAGAGTAGGACCCGTGGCGTACAGAATTGCATTACCCCCTCAGTTAGCAAATGCCCATAATGTCTTTCATGTATCTCAACTGAAGAAGTATCAACCAGACCCCTCGCATATCATTGAACTTGAGGGGATAGAGCTCAGAGAGAATATGACATATAAAGTTGAACCAGAATGGATTGTGGATGTTATGGATAAGCAACTGAGACACACACTCATTCGATTAGTAAAGGTCATGTGGAAGGGAATGAAGAAAAGATGAAACAAGAATATCCACACTTGTTTGTTTAGGTATGCGTTGTTTTGTGTGCTATATATATATGTGTGTATTTGTTTGACTTAGATTATTTTGAGTGCCTCTAAATTTTGAGGAAATTTTTTTTTTAAGGAGGGGAGAATTGTAATATCCCAAAAATTTTTTTGACTTACAGTGTTAGTAATTTTAAAAAAGATATAAGATTAAATATTATGTCTAAAGAGTATGGTACATGATGGGATAAGAGAAAAGTCAAATTTTCAGTTATTTAAAATTTTATTAAAATATATATAATTTAAAAAGCCAAAAATTTAAAAGTAAAAAAAAACTAATAAGATATATATCTTTAGTTAATTTTAAAATATCTCAAATTATCCGAGAGTTAACTTATAGTTTTAATAGCCAATAGAATTTTAAAATATAATAATAAAAACTAATAATATATATATTTATTTAATAATCTAATTATGAAAAATCTAAACCTATTCCTTATTTTTCACTCTTCCATTTGTTTGCTCTCTCTCACGTCGCCAAAAGCCTTTCTTTAAATAATTCCAACTTGTTCTTTCAATCTCTCTTCCGACCTACATCTCCACACTAGGTACGAGAGTAGCTTTTGTTCTTTGTCTCATATGACTATATATATATGTATATGTATAAACATACCCCATGCACCATTCAATTAAAGTGATATGCGATATGCGATATGCGATATGTACTTTTTCGTCCTTTTGTGGATTATATATATAGGTATATATACAACCTTCATCCCTTATATATATATATATATATATATGTAATTGTATTATATACATAATTATATATTCCTATGCAGAAACGCATCCTTTCATCCCTTTATTTTTTGAAATGAATATACATATACATATATTTAATTATATATATATTTGTAGGTATGTATATAATATGAATTTATGAATATAAATTTAATATAAATTTTTATACATAGATATATATGTGGGTGTGAATTTGGGAATATAAATTTAATTCGTATATATATACGTAAATTATAAATTTTAGATGAGAAAATCAAGATTTAGGAATTTGAAAACTTTTATAAATTTAAGTTAATATAAAATTGACTACTCTAATGAATTAATTAAAGTATAAAGAAATATGAATTTAAAAGAAAATTTTAGGTTCTCTATAATAGCTTTTAAGTTTCTAAAATAATTTTAGAGTAACTTTAGAGTAGTTTATGATAATAGATAAGTAGTTTTGAATTATATATTGATGTTTTTGTATATGTGTGACTTTTGTAAATTTTCATTAAGAGCTCTTACTGTTTAGATTTTCTTGCTGTGTCACTACTTAGTTAAAAAAGAACAGGTAATTCAGGGTTTTTCCATATGTGTGCAAACTAGTTTATTGTTGTAATTTTAATTAAATAAATAAGTTTATTTTGTTGAGCGTGGTACAGGTAAATAAGCTGTATGGGATTATGAAACGGTAAAAGTAAATGATTGTGAAATTAATGAAATTGCTAGAATCCTGTTAAGCATGCTTGCAGATATAATAAAATTTTGACATAATGTTTCATTTTCAAGCATGCTTGTGAACTCAAATTATTGATGTGAAATTTTAGAGTATTATATTTCTTTCAAGCATACTTGTCAGTCTTATTTGATATACTATATGGGGTTCTTTATTTTTTCAAGCATATTTGTATGAATTTTGAATAAATATGACATGCATAAATAATGGGTTAAGGAGATGTTGGTGAGATATATATGATACGATGACCACGTGGTTTGCCTCTACCTCGCGCACAGTGGTTGGCTTTTTGTAGGGCTCTATTCCTCAATACTTACTTGGCTGGGTTTGTAAAGGGAGAATATGAGATAGTGACACCTCCTGCTTTAGTCTTTTAAGGAGGGGAGCCATAGTCTGGGCTTGGGCTCTGTACTTTTGGCTAGGTACATCTCGAGCACCGGAGTAGCTTTGATCAGTCCAATGTGTGGGTTAGATCGTGGATAAGCCTGTGGCTTCAGTCAGCGGTATAATGTTGGACGGAGCAATAAGGGAGGTTGTACATATTGCATTTTATCATGTTGTGTATATAACTATTTCGAATTATACCTTATAATCTTTTATGTTAATAATTAATAATAGTGATGTTGGATTTGTATGAAGGCCTATTATATGTTAATTAGGTATGGTTGTTAGTTTGTATATACATGGTAAAACTCTAGGTTACTGAGACGTTAGTGCTCATCCCATTCTCTTAACATGTTCAAGTGAAAGACTGAATAGGAGGCAAGGGAAGTTACCTTAAGAGTGAGTATTGGCTTTTGTATTCCTCGAGCTCATGTTGGGTTAATATTTATCTTTTGTCATGACCATAGGACATTGTTATTTAGTTTTACTGTTTTTGGACCTTAAAATATTATTTAGCTAGCAATTTGATACTTATGCACCTTTAAATTTAATTTCCTAAAATATTCTAATATATGCTCGAGATGTGGACTGTGAGTCCCTATGTTTTGAATTGAATAAAATGGGCGGAGCCCTTGTTAATATACAATAACTTGAGCAGGTATTGTTGCTTAATAGGGTTGAGCCCTTTTAAGTGAATATTAACTAGCGTGAGGCGAAATCTCAATGATTTATAACTGTATAGGTACTCAGTATATATTTAGGGGACAGAGTCTCTAGCCCAATGATTATTAGAGTAGATGTTACACTAGGTCAAAGGAATCAAACTCCATTCACTTGTAAGTACATGACCAAAAGAGGGGAAGAGTAATCAAGGAAAAAGCTTGTGTTTTGCATTCAAGGTAGTTCTCTAACCTTCTCTCATACATTTATAGATGTTTTCTTATCTTTGGATGTGTGTATGTATGTTCATGTCATGAGAAATATTTCTAGCTATTGCCCACATGCCATGGTACCATGATATTCTTGAAATGTATTTTATGAATGTGTTTTGCCTTGAATAGGTATGGTAAAACCAAAAGTCCTATAGCAAGAGTGAAGATAGGCCAAAAGTCTTTAGGAGTTGGTGAGATAAAGTCAAAAGTCTCAAGAAGAATAAGGCTTAGTTAAAAGTCCTTTGAAAAATAGGTAAGGTAAGTCCAAAAGTCCTAAGGAAAAAGGGTGAGGTTAAACCAATGCCTTTAAGAGCCAATGTATGATATGTATAACTTTTTTTAACATGAAAATCATTTTATATATGGTTACTAGTAGCTTAATCTTCATGCATACATTCTTTGATTTGAAAATGTGTCTATTATGTATGTTTGAAAGGATTAAGAGCTATTGGGATTTTTGGAATCTCGCTCTTCCCTTTCCAATGTCTAACCATGTATGTATAGGTGAGCCAAGTGAGCCAAGAAGTGGAAGCTATCAATCTTGAACACTAAGACTTTGGCAAGGAGATAGATATTTAGCCATTTTGTTAACATAATGATGTCAAATAATGTAACTATGGGATGTATATATGATGTGGATACTTGAGCACACTTAAATGTATGTAAATATAATGTATGTAAAGATTTTAGAGTCATATAAATGAAGATGTAAGGTTATGCCACAATAGACCCCTTAAGTGTTATACTTTCCATGTGTATAATTACAAGTATCATAGTGAAAATGAGATCCATGATGTTTTGAACCAATTGGCATGCTTCCCTAGGCTGTGAATGTGGTTTTGGACGTGCCCAAGTGGCTATGGATGGTTAAGAAAGCAATTTGCACCTTATTGAACCATAATGAATCTAAAAAAGTGACAAACTGGTGAGCTGAACTCCAAACTAACTAAATGGATAAATTTTCTCATGAAATTTAGCATGTATATAGGTCTCATTTAGAGCTTTTCATAGAACTAAAGAGTATCCAATTTGGAGTTCCAAAAAATTTATTATGATTTTTTAAAATTGGAAAAATTTTGCTGATATGATAGCAACACTGTTCATATGATCAATTTATATTTTTGTGTCACAAGTGAGACGAATGAAGTTCAATGCTTATAAAATTTTACAGGTATAAACTAAAAATCATAAGCTTTCCATAGCTACCAAGATCACCTCATTTAGAGTTTTGTAAAAGGAGAACCAAATTTTTAAAGTTGCATGATAGTACCAGTAATATAGCCTGACCTCTAGTACTATTTCATCCATTTTTATGGGTTAAATGCTTCTTTTTTGGTTTGGAATTATTTTTATCATTTTAGAGCTTTCCATACTAGTATGGTTTGTTTAATTTTAATTTTTCTAGAATTAGTTATGAATTTCTAAACTTCACACTAGAAAGTTGTAGTAGAAACCCGAGAGCAACTCTTTATTTTTTTGGTGTATGGCTTCCAACCTAAGATGTATTTAATGTTTTATGATGTTTATGACTTGTATGGATGTATTATGAGTACCCAATAATAATGAGGGGTTCATGTGGTCTGCGAAGTATAAGATGAATTTTTAAAACCTTACATAACGCAATTAAATACCATTAAATATATTCATTTTCCATGAGATATGTATGAAGTTTAGCACCATAAATAGGATGACAAGGCTATGAAGTTATAGTGTTACAATAACTCTATACAACACATGGTTAATGATGCATTTAGGCATCACCCTAATGATGAGAGGATGAGCAAAGTTGAAGTAATGTCTCCACCATTAGATTACATGTTTGATGAAAATCTAGATTTCTTTGAGTTAATTAGAGATGGGCAACATAATTTATATGAGGGGTGTGATAAATATTTGAAATTGTCTTTCTTAGTAAAATTATATCACATTAAGTCCTTATGCAAAATAAATGACAAGACAATGTTTATGATATTAGAGTTGTTAGCAAATGCATTTAAACATGTACAGATCCCACATTTCTTTTATAAGGCCAAGAAAATCATCAACAAACCCAGTCTTCATTACACTAAAATTCATGTATACTTGAATGATTGCATGCGATACTAAGGGAAGGATGCAAATAAAGATACTTGTAAAAAATGCAATACATCTATATGGAAACCAAAGGGTCAGAGCATGTCTAATGGTAATAAAAAGAAGTCGAGGTTGCCTGCAAAAGTTCTATGATATTTTCCATTAAAGCCACGATTGCAAAGGTTGTTTATGTCTATTAAGACAGCTAAACATATGAGATGGCATACAGTGAAAATGAGTTCTAATGGCATGATGAGGCATCCAAGGGACTTTAAGGCATGGAAAAAATTTGACTTAATGAATCCTTAGTTCACTTTAAATTCTCGAAATATATGCCTAAGACTATCTACAGATGGTTTCAATCCATTTGACACCTTGAGCACTAGCTATAGCATTTCGCTAATAATACTTATACCTTACAACTTCCCTCTGTAGATGTGTATGAAATAGAGTTCCTTCCTACTTTTAATGATAATTCTTAGGAAGTGAGCACCGAGAAATGATATAGATGTTATTTGCAACCATTAATAGATGAGTTAAAAGAGTTGTGGGATTGATAAATATCAATCTTTATATATTTAATTCCTCTTAATTTGGATATTTGAATGATAAATTATGGCTTCATAGATTTAATTAGATGAGATTTGATTTTTATTGGCCATTTTTGTATTCTAAAAATTAATTTACAAAATTCTTAATTTTTAATATATAAATTCTTTTAAATAATTTTGTGAATTTTTTTACTTAATATTTTTCATTCTTTATGTAGATTTTAATGAGCAAATAGAACTCAAAAAAGGAAATTAATTTGGAGGAGAATGGAATATTGAATAAAGGGTCAAGATTTCAAGAATGGAAGCCACATTTTGCAACTAAAAGGAGAAATATTTGTCCAGAATTTTTAATGAATTTTTTAGAAAATAAAAATGAAAAAAAAAAGATAAGAAGAAGTGGACATGAACTAGAGACTCCCATACATTCGTGCATGGTTCACTCCAATCACACATATATAGAAGAAGGTACTCTCACATACACACATGTCTTGATGAATCACTCGTAGCTACAGTACATGTTAACATACTTGCACGTCACAGCTTACTTCAGATGACCAGGCCCACTAATTCACAATACACTCACCAAATCATGTGGGATGCATGGCTCTCTCCATGTCATGAATTCAATACACCAAGGGTTTCATTCTTAGAAGATATGCATCAAATCATTCATGGGAGAAGCAGCACCAAGTCTCATGTTGACTCACACATAATCAAATCACCCATTTATTCATAACTATGCAAGTCCAAGTCTCTCATCCATTCACACACAAAATACACAAGGCATTAGATCCAGCTTTCATTCATCCACACAATTAGATTCATTCACAAACATCTTCACATGAAATCACACACAGAGCATTCTCTCTCATGCATATCATCACACATAGATCATGCATACATGCACGACTGGCCCACTAAAGCACATAGGGAAGGTTCTGATGTGGAAGAAGCTTAGGTTTTAGAAGGAGAGAGGCTCGGGATGAAGGAGAACAAGTGATAAGAACATGAGATTCTCCCATATATATATATATAAGCTCTCATGGCCCTGGGTGGGCATATGAATTTTCTCCATTTTTTACAATCCATGAAAGCTTAATTCCATCTTGTGGCTAGCTTGAATGAAGACCTTGATTGGAACTTGAATCTATGAAGATTATTTAAGGATTTGGCTAAGATTTCTATCCTATTTTTTCCTCTCTTTCTAGCATTTTTTCTTATTTTTGTACTACCTTGATTAAGTTTGTATTGGATGATTAATGGATCATTATTTTGATGAATTAAGTGTTATAATTTTCATATACATCTAATTTTTTAACTTGCACAATTAAGGTGTTTAATGAAATGCATGTTGAAAATTGTGTGCTTAAATGTTTAATTTGATATTTTCTTAGAGTTTAATTGGTTAATTGAACCTTCTAAGATGAAAGTTTAAAAAATAATTTCATTGATTAATTATTCTTTTTGAGTGTGTAATGAATTTAATCACAAGAATTAATGAGTTAATGTGAAATTGAGGTCTTAATCAACATTGAATTGTTAATGTCTTGAATTTTGTGTAATAACTCAAGATAAATTACGATAAACACATGTACAAATTCTTAGACTAAAACCATTAATAATTGAATGAGGATAAGAATAGTGAATATTAAAGGATGAATGCAAAGTTAGTCACAAATTCATTACTTGCTTATTAATTTCCTACACTTTAGTTTGTAGTTTGCTTTTTTAATTCAATTTAAAATTTAGCTAGTTAAGTTCAATCAAAATTCCCTATATTTGGTCACTTTTAGGTTCCTCTTATACTTATAAAGCTCTTTTAAATATTGAAATCAATTTCTAAGGGAAACGATCTATATTGCATCCTATATTACAAATTTTTATTTAACCTAGTTTATTTGTAGTTGCTTGGCACAACCTTAAAGGATGTCAAGGTTACAATTTTTTATTCTTATAGCAAGTAAGTGTTTAACATGCATGCAACTTTGTTGTGGACTATTAGTGATTTTCTAGACCTAGGAACCTTATCTAGATGGAATACAAATATTAGGGTAGCTTGTCCATCTTGTAACTTTGACATAACTTCTATTCAACTTGCTTATAGTCAAAAGTGGTGGGTCACCAATGCTTTTTGAACCAAAGACATAAATTTAATTGGCTTAAGGTCTATCTGATGGTAGAGAAGAAAAGAGAAATCCACCAAAGACAGTAAGTAGCTTAGAAATTTTAAGGCAAATTAAGAATATTAATGTTGTATTTGGAAAAGATGTGAAGTTAAAGGTTAGGCTAGAAGACCTGAGTGTCTAATAGTGTTGAGGCAGAATCTCAACAATAACAAAAGAAGAGTATATTTTTTGAACTTCCATATTGGTTGATAAATTTGTTACGTCACAATCTTGACATCATGCATATTAACCAAAACATGTCTATGATCATGTAATATTTATTTTGATAAATGAAACTCGAAAATCAAAAGACCATATAAATTGTAATACCTGTTTATTCTAAAAAGCCCTAATTACTAAAGGAGATTCCCTAAATAGAAAGAATTAAGACCAAATAAAATTATGATAATAATCTAAAAAATTAAAAATGAGGATACAATATTAAAGATGCCCAAAAACTAGTGGCAGTTTCGTAATTTTGGGCACTTTTTAGAAAACTCAAATAAGAGATTTTAAACGATAAATTTAAATATCCCGAGATTATCAGAGGTCCCAAAAACCATAGGGACCATTGGAATGGTCAAAACCCCTCCAATTTGAACTTTAGAATATCAATTGACCAAAACTTTGATCGAAACATTCAGTAAGGTTTTAAATCCTATTTAGGTGAAACTAAGACTATTTTATGAATTAGAGAACCTAAATTTCATAATTGACAAGACGGTTCTCAAAAAGGAGTTGAAATGAGTTTAATTGGACAAAACCAAAAAGAGGGATTAAATTGTAAATTTGAAAAGTTAAAAAAAATGAATTTTTGGCCTCTTAAAAATGTGCCACATCTACTTTCTCTCTTGACTAACTTATCTTCACTCCAAAACAGATCCAAGAGCTACCCTTTAAGGTGCACAAGAGGGGGGCCAAGAAAGGAAGAAGAAGCTTTGAATAGTGTAAGAATCCTATAGTTTTTCATGTCTTCTCCTTCATTAAAATCATTCTCCTCCTTCTCCTCTCTTCTCCCATGGTTTTATTAGTTTTTTTGGTCATGTTTGGTGGTTGGTCCAATAAAGAGAAGAGAGAAATTGGAAGAGCTCTTGAAAGTATAGCAAAGCACCTTTAAAAAGCTTCCAAATAAGGTAACTTCTCATGGTCCCTATTGCTCCATCTTGCTCTTTCTTCTCTTATGTAATTTAGCCAGAATTGAGACCATATGTTAGCAGCTTTATTTTGATTGGTACTTGTTAGGAAGTGAGGCTTTAAGGCATGGGAAACAAAATGGAACAATTAAGATTGAAAAAGAATCATTATATAACAACTTATGGCTCTTAGAGTTTTGGATGCACCTTGGCAAATATAAGACTTTCTAATGGTAATTTAGGATGTCTAAGACTATATATGAATTTATAAGATGTAAACTCCCACATCGGATGGAATGGTCTTGGGAACGGCCCATATAAGTGGGGAGAATCCTCCCTCTCACGAGCGCACTTTTCCCTTGAGCGAAGGATGGATAACCAAGCCCTCGAAGCTCGGGAGAAGACAAAAACCTTGGGAGCGCGTGCTTGCACTGCGACTAAGGAACAATACCATTGGAGGCTCTGTAAGTGTGTTGGTATCAGAGCCGGCCATTCGAATGTGCAACCCGAGGACGGGTTGGTCCCCAAGGGGGATAGAATGTAAAGTCCCACATCAGATGGAATGGTCCTGGGAACGGCCCATCTAAGTGGAGAAAATCCTCCCCCTCATGAGCGTGCTTTTCCCTTGAGCAAAGGATAGGTAACCAAGCCCTCGAAGCTCGGGAGAAGACAAAAACCTTGGGAGCTCGTGCTTGCACTGCGACCAAGGAACAATACCGTTGGAGGCTCTGTAAGTGTGTTACACATACAGAGCTACCAAGGTATTGTCCCTTCCTTCCCGGTTCGTGGGTTAAAGACCCTGTCTTCCCGGTTCGTTGGGGTTTGTCCCTTCCCGAAAGATGGATTCTCGCATTAGCTCTCAGGAAAAGCGCGCCTTGGTGGGGAGAGATTCTCCCCCACTTATATGGGCTAGCCACAGGCCCCTTCCAGCTGATGTGGGACTTTACAATCCACCCCCCTTAGGAGTCGACCCATCCTCGGGTCTCACATGGCCCAGGATTGCTTTGTTACCAACACATACAGAGCCACCAAGGTATTGTCCCTTCCTTCCCGGTTCGTGGGTCAAAGACCCTACCTTCCCGGTTCATTGGGGTTTGTCCCTTCCCGAAAGATGGATTCTCCCATTAGCTCTCAAGAAAAGCACGCCTTGGTGGGGAGGGATTCTCCCCCACTTATATGGGCTAGCCACAGGCCCCTTTCAGCCAATGTGGGACTTTACATAAGACATCTAGAAAGTTTCATGGATAACAAATTCCTTAGGAAAACTAAAAAAATTTTATAAGTTGCAAGTATGGTGTGCATTTCGACCTTAAGGGGGAAGAGACATCTAGGGAGGTTTTTTTTATTCCAAGGTTAGAAATGATCTATATATGAATTATAGATGCCAAAGAAACTATTAGTTTTAATTTAGAAACCATATTTTGAAAGTTGGAAGTTAAGTTCCCTTTTTAAGACATAAAAAAGCAACTTAAGTTTGGCTCATTGAAGTGAGTTTGTGATGACTCTAATAAATTTAAATGGAGTCATATGACTTAGATTAAGTGAGAAATTGGAGCCAAGTTCTTGAATTATATGAGTTGCTTTATTATACCATGTATGGAGCCATAATGGTGACATAAATTAGAGATAGCTTATGTAGACTTTATGTGAGGTTAAAGATGGTTCCAATGATTGAATTGTATCTTGTTTGATGTGTCTAGGTCAAGTGAATCAAGTTTTTCCTAGGTGTAGGTGTGAGGCCGAGCCAAGGAAGTGAGAAAACAAAGGAAGAATTTCTCTTCTTGAACTAAGGTGGCTCTCTATCCTTTCTTGTGTGCATTTCTTGGTTGTATGATTGTCGTTGAATACCTGTATATGTGTTTGAATCATGAGACATACCATTTGGTATTGGTTTGTTGCTATGGTACCATTATACTTCTTAAATTACTTTTGAATTGTGAAATTTCTCTTTATGGGTGAGGTTGTGCCAAAAAATTTTTAGATTTAGTGAGATGAAGCTAAAAGTCCTAAAGAATAGGTAAGACAAGATCAAAAGTCTCAAGAATAAGTGAGACTAAATCAAAAGTCTCTAGAAAGTGGGTAAGGCTAATCCAAAAGTCCTAAATAATAGGGTGAGGTTAGACCAAAATTTCTTAGAGTTTGTTCTTAACTTTGACATGTTTATATAACGTGAAAATTATGATTTGAATGATTCATGGAAGTGTTTGGTGCATACTTGTATCCTTTGATATGAATATATGCTTTATTTTCTTACTTGAAAGGGTGAATGAGTTATTATAATTTTTTGAATCTCACTCTCCCCCATTTTCTATTTAACCATGTCTAGGTGAAGCTCAAGGAAGCAAAAATAAGAGCCAAAAAGCATGAATTGCAATACATTGACAATAGATTAGTTTTTGATGTAATTAAATGTCAAAGTTCATATGTACGAGTTATTTTTTAGATGTAAACTCTTGAGCAATTGTAAAAGTATGTAAATGTAGTGTATGAATTAAATTTGGAGCCATAAGTGAGAAATTGTATGATTTTGGCATATGGGAGCCTTGACTTAAATGTGTATATATGCATATGGGATGGTGAGTTTGAGTTTTATGATGATTTGAATAATTTGAAATGCTTATATATGTTGTGTTTATGCTATGGCACTTGTTCAAATGGTCATGGATGTTGTGGAAGATCGTTTAGTGCATTTTGATCCCTTTTATGGTACTAAAAAGTGCTAAATTTTTAGCTGAACCATAAACTGACCAAATAGATGAATTTGTGTATGAAATTTGACATGATTATAGGCCTCATCTAGATATTTTCATGGATCTAAAAAGCACTCAATTTAGAGCTCTGAAGAATTTATTATGAATTTTTAAAATTGGCCAAATTATGTAGATTTATCAAAGTTACTATTCATATGGTCAGTTTGCTTCTCTATGTCATTTGTGGATCAAATGGAATCCAATGCACATCACATTTTACAAACATAAACTAGACATCATAAAATTTTTATAGCCACTGAGAGCACCCCCATTTGGATATGTATTGAGGGAGATATAAATTTTTGAAATTTGATGTCAATTGCAGGATGCTACCCAGACTAGTGTTACTGTTCCATCAATTTTATTAGGGCAAACCTAATTTTTTTGATCTAGAATTATTTTTAGTCATTAGTTGACATCTAGAGATTTTCATAATGGTATAATTTGCATGATTTGGATTTTTCCAAAATTAGTTATGAATTTTTTAATTTCATATTAGAATATGAAACTAGAAAAAATTCTGCACTTGAACTTGAATTTGTGTTGCTCACTCCAAACCCGAAATGGTAGCTATGAATTGTGGTATTTCTGGTCCATTAAGGATATTATGGTTGGAAGAAAATGTTGGTAAGGCCAAATAACCCATATGATTAAAATTGAATTATTTTGACCTATATATCAGTTAACTCCACTACTAAAAGTGGTAAATTGATTGAAATAGAGTTTTAATGCCACTTGTGATATAATTTGAGGTATATCTTGCTATGGTGTGACATAAATGCTCAAAGACACTTGCAAGAAAAGGGGATTAGGTCTAATATTTGGCCTGATGAAAGTGGTGGATATTCTCTAGCATTGTTCACATTGACAAATGCTAACAAGGATGTCTTTTTGAAAACTTTAACGCACATCATTGTACTAGATAGATATTCAAGTAACATTTCTAGATGTATTGATTTAAGGCAATGAAGGATCAGAGGATTGGACTAAAGAGTCATGACTCACACATTCTTATAAAACAACTTTTACCATTAGCTATAAGAAAGACACTTCTTAAACAAGTGTCTGCAGCTTTAACTGATTTGTATTCATTCTTTAGACGATTATGTAATAGAGTTTTGAATGTCAATAAAGTTGACCAGCTACAAAATAGAGTTGTTGTTACACTTTGTTATATGAAAATGTTATTCCTGCCTTTATTTTTCACAATTATAGTTCATTTGATTGTATACTTAGTTAAAGAAGCCAAACTAAGAGGCACAATCCAATATTGATAGATGTACCCTATATAAAGGTAAATTTGTATATAATTTGTTTTTAATTATTTCAATTCTTTATAATTAGGTGTCATGGCTTATAATTCTATGTACTTTATTAGATACTTAAGGAAGTTAAAATTTTATATACATAACAGAGCTTAGCCAGAAGGTTTGATAGCTGAAGATTATATGGCCTATGAAGTTCTCACTTTTTGTTGCAAGTATTTAGATGGAATTGAGACTATATTCAATAGATCTCCACTTATTGGAAAACCCATTGGTGGTTTTCAATATTTCACCTTTATCCAATGGAGAAATTACAAGCCCATTAGCATATCCTTACCAACTATTGAAAAGTAGATCCCTTTCTTCAGTAAATAAATTATATTTATTAGATTAAGTGTTTTTTTTACTGTTGTAACTATTTAATTACATTGTATATTTAATATAGGGAACTCAGAGAACTTGTATAGAGACAATTAAGAAGTTGTTCATGGTCTCCTTCTGACATTGATAAGAGGGTTCATAGAGAATTTGTTAAGTGGTTTTCTCATCGAATAAGTACGTGTCCACATATTATTATTATTATTATTATCTTGATATGAGAGGTCTAATGAAATTGTCACTCTCATTCCTTTTAGATTAGAAATGAATCTTATTTAGGTGATTTATAATTTCTTACCCTGGGTCTAATTAGATTGTGCTAAGAGATACAGTGCATATAATGTTAGTCGATTCAAATTTCATACTTTAAAACGAGATCAAGGGTTGAAAACTAAAAATAGTGAAGTCTTTGATACTTTCATGACAAGAAGTTATGCAAGTAGTAGTGATGACCATATGCGGTTTAATGGTGTGCCATATTATGGAAAACTAGTTGACATTATTAAATTAAATTATTATGGCCAATTTATAGTGACCTTATTCAAGGGTATGTGGGCTAATACAACTAATCATAAAGGGATTATAACGGATGACCTAGGTATTACATTTGTAAACTTTGCACGTTTGATCCACACTGGTGATTGTGAAGATGATGAGCCATACATCCTAGTTTCAGATGCTCAAATAGTTTATTTTGTACAAGATAAGTTGGATGAAGATTGGAACATTGTTGTATATCTTAAGCCACGGGACATATATAATATGGGTGAAGATGATGAAGATACTTTCTATGAATATAAGCCATATCAATCTTAAAACTTAGAAATGTTATTTCCAAATGGAGAGGGAAATATACCACTGGCAAGGTGTTAAGATATTTATTTTGTTTGTTACCTTTATGTTTTTCTTGAGTTTTTTAACATATTGATGTCAAGATATGTAAATACATTATGTATATATGATGTAAACCCTTGAACACTTTTAAATACATGTAATGATTATGTATGTACTGATTTTGGAACCATATGAATGAGTATGCATGTTTTTACCATCAAAGAGTCTTTATGTGTTATGACATGTTTGTGTATAATCACAAGTGGCATAGTGAGAATTAGCTCTATGATATTTTGAACCATTTGGCATGCTCCCTTAGGCTGTAAATGTGCTTTTGGGCATGTCTAAGTGACTACGGAATGGTAGGAAGGTGTTTTGGTGCCTTTAGAACTCATTTTAGACTTCAAAAGTGGCTAATTTGTAAGCTGAACCACAAATTGACCAAATGGATGAATTTTCTCATGAAATTTGGTACGAATATAGGTTTCATCTAGAAATTTTCACAAAACTAAAGAGCACTTAATTTGGAGGTCTAAAAAATTTATTATGATTTTTTAAAGTTGAAAAAATTTTATAGAAATGGTATTAGCACTGTTCATATGGTTATTTTCTTCCTTTATCCCATTTGAGAGTTAAATGATATCCAATACTCAAGCAATATTACAAGAATAAAATATACATGATAAAATTTTTGTAGCACTTGAGAGCACCCTAATTGGAGGTATGTAAATGGAGAAATAAATTTTTAAATTTGGAGGATAATACTAGTATTGCAGACAGATCTTTGGTATTATTCCATTATCTTTTGGGGTCCAATTGATATTTTTGCGATCTACAATTATTTTTTGTCATTAATAGACATCTACAGATTTCTAAAATGGTATAGTTTGTTTAATTTTAATTTTTTTAGAATTAGTTATGAATTTTTAAAATTCATATAAAAAAACTGTATCAATGAACCAGAGAGCAATTCTGGTTTTCCTCCAAGTGTGGTGCCAATTCCGAGATTTTTGAGATTGTTTGTGATATTTTTGACTTGTATGGATATGATATGGATAGTAAATGATATTGATGAGCTCATATGGTCTATAAAGCATAAATGGAATTAATTGGACCCTCAATTATGCAATTTTTCCTTATATTAAATGTGACTTTTCCATGTAATTGTTGCAAACTAAGTCTCCCAAGATGATGAAAAGGCTAAAAGATTAAGCTATTATAGGTTTCAAGAAATTCAAGTAAATTTTAGATTTAATGTGCTATAAATTTATTTTTTGTTATTGTGAAATATTAGTATTTAGAGATACTTTTGCCTTTTTGATTGGCAAAAAATATTATGCATGGACACTAGAAGATCATTTTCAAACTTATAAGAATTTCAAAATTTAGGTAAGGAATTGGTTAGAGGATTTGATCTGTTATGCTCAAGATAAAGGAAAAAGGCCTATGTGGATTAAAGAGCATATCTAGAATGACTTATATGCTGGTTGGAATAGTATAAAATTTTGACAAAAAAGTGTATGTGCAAAGAAAAATAAAGCTTTTACCTCTGCTTGACCATGTATTAAATAATATGGGTTTATGAAATTTACAATGTTAAGTGGATTAATTCACTTATAGGATAAGAATATACATACTATTCTCACATAACCATATTAGGACCTGTTCTTAATTAATTCAATTGCATAAGGAATTATGAATTGGTTAGGAAAATATCTATAGGTAATTTGAAAGATGCTTGTAGGTAAATTAGAGTCCTAAACTATTAATGACATTGAGAGCAAGATGAAGAGAGATAATTAGTTCATATGAAATGTTAAAAAGAATCATAATCATAAATCCTTTTGCTTTCTAATTTTATCCAACATGGTGTCTCTCATTTATTTTATTCTTTTTATGTATTTAGTTTAGTTTAATTTCTTATTACCTTCTATTATCACTATATTACTATTGTGATATGTATATTTGCATATATGCTTTTAGAAAGATAACAAGTTTTTGGCGCTGTTGTTGGGGATTTGTACACTGAATTCTTGCTAATGTTAATACCAAGCTCACTTAATCTGAACTCAAACTTTGTTCATTGTGTTTTTGTTGTTTTTAAGTTGTTAAGTCTTTTGGTTTGTGTTTTGTTTTTGTGTTGGTGTTGTTATATTTGTATTTAGTTTTTATATATGTTATTTTTTTATTTTTAAATATGGATTACCCATGGTTGGCAAAAGAGGTCACCAATATGTATAAAACTTGATAACTTAAGCAATTTGATTGCTCAGGAAACTGAATTTGATATGAGGTTTGATGATTATTATATGCACACTAGTTCTGCTATTCATGTTAATAATTCTCAATGTTTTATACATGATTTGTGATAATTGTGGGGAAGGTCATTACAGAGAGTAGTGTCCATATTCCTAATTAGAATCATGAACAAATTTTTTTTTTGGAATCAGGGTCAAGTTTCTTCATCAAATGCAATATACCCTTTCCAACCTCCCAATTTCCAATTATAAGATGAAATTTTCATTCAAGAGCATAATCTTAACTTAGAAGAAATGATTACGTATTATATAGATAAGCAAGATACTTATATGGCTAAGTAAGATACCTATACGGCCAAGCAAAATGATGTAATTAGAAACTTAGAAAATTAATTTTTTCTTTGGGAATCAAGGTCAAGTTTCTTCGTCAAATGCAATATACCCTTCCTAAACTCCCAATTTCCAATTATAAGATGAAATTTTCATTCAAGAGCATAATCCTAACTTGGAAGAAATGATTACATACTATATGGACAAGCAAGATGCTTGTATGGCTAAGCAAGATGCTTATATGGCCAAGTACAATGATGTAATTAGAAACTTAGAAAATCAAAAAGGCAAACTAGCCAACGTCATCTATACTAGTTCGCAAGAGAGTCTTCTAAGTAATATGGTAACTACTCCTAGAATAGAAGATGAGGAAAACTATGATGGAATTACTTTGGGGAATGAAGGAAAGTTACCAAAGGGTTATGCACAATTTAAAGGAAATTATGAGTGAAGAGTGAAGGAAGAGAAGAGTATTGTGAGGCTAGAAAACTAAGAGATAACCTCCCAAATGGCCATGGTAAGCGATCATCTTGATAAATCAAGAAATTGTTGCAATGAGATGGAAGTAGAAAATGTAATTCCAAGTAATTTCTTGATGAATCCTCCAATTGAATCTTTGGTTCTTATTGAAAAGAATCAAGAAGATTTTATTGGATGTTTGAGATTTTAGAGACTCTTAAAATTTTTTAAGATGAATTAAAATTGGAGCTTTCTATTATATCAACCAAAGAACACCCATTCTTGTTGAAGCCTACTTACCTAAGGAAGAAAGGGAGTAAGGAAATTATAGTTTTTGACACCTATGATTCTTATGCAAAGTTAGCCTAAAGACTATAAAACAAACACTTCTTCAAGAAGTATAAATAAATAAATAAATAAATAATATATAATTCAAATAAATAAATTTAATTTTTTTTATTTTTCTAACCCTTGGCTTTCTTTCTTTCAGAGCCCACTAGCATCAAATCTTTAAGATGATTATTGGTTGAAGTTAGAAAGAAGAGTTGAATAACTAAAGCATAGAATTCAGGGAGTGATTTGAAATCAATTTTGTATTCTTTTCATTAAGTTTATAATTGTTTTTGGTGTGCTTGCATATTATATCTTATTCCTTTTGCATACTTTTCTTTCTTAATTTTTTTCCATGTGTTCTTATGAATAAGTATGACTATTGTAACACGATTAGAAGAATTTAATGGAAACAATTGGCATTAAAATTTGTTATGAATTTCTTTTGGCATGTTTATTAAGATGTTTTATCTTAGGCATAAAAATTTTAGAACTAATTTGTAACAACCAGAAAAAAGAAAGAAGAAGAAGAAAAGAAAAAAAAAAAGAGAGAAAAGCTGAAAATTTTTGAAAGGCTAAAAATTTTTTAAGTCTGCTAGTTACAGCGTAGCTATAGCGAATGTACCTCTTCGATATAGCGAGAAATGGTCTAGCTATAGTAAGAGTGCCTTCTAGCTATAGCGAAAATGCTTTTAGCTATAGCGAGTGCGGGCACCCCATACAAAAACCAAGGCGTTGCTCGCCGTAGTACACGCTGTAGCAAAGGCAGGGGTCTGGGACTGATACGAGCTCTCCGTAGCGAGGGTTATGACTCGCTATAGCAAGGGTTAGTCCGGAAAAGCGTGAAAAAAGAGAATTTGACTCTTTAAAACATCCAAACCCCTCCTTTCTTCTTTTAACCGACTCAAGCTCCCTCTAAGACAAAGAAAAGGGCGGAGGAGAGAGAGAGAAACCTAGAGGAGGAAGGAAGAACAAGAAAAATGTAAGATTTGCATGGCTTTTCTCTTAGAATATTGTTCTTCTCTCCTTGCCCTCTCTTCCTGTGGTTTTGGTGGTTAAAGTAGCTATGTTTTGGGCTTGGTTCAGAAGAGAGAAAGTGAAAAACCACTCTTTAGGGAGGTTAGAATTCATGTAACTCCACTTCCTTGATTTCCTTCTTGAGAGCTTGAAAGAGGAAGGATAGTTGGTGAATTTTTAGAAAGTGAAAGAACCCCTAGCTCTTAGATGCTTGGTAGGGTTTGCTAAAAAGAAATCCCTAGCTTTATGAATAAAGTGTTAAAAGAGTAATTCCATGCTCTTGTGTGTCTAGGCTCAAGAGAAGCACCCCCATCTAGTGGTGATTGTGAAATCAACAAGGGAGGAGACAAATTGAAAGGGAAGCTTGTGATTAGCCAATAAGGTAGCTCTCTCCACCTTCTCTCATGCATAGATGTGTGCTTACTTTGTCTTGCTTGTGTGTATGTATGCTTTGAACCATGAGAAGTATGCTATCATGATGATGCCTCATGTATTTTAATGATGTTTTATGTGTTTGTTTTTGTTTGCTTGAGTATGGAAAAACCAACAACCCTCTAGCCATGGTGAGGATGAGCCAAGAACCCTAAAGTTGGTTGAGACAAAGTAAAAAGTCTCCTAAAAGTGAGGTTGACTCTTAAGAGTAAGGGTTGAGTCTAAGAACCTCTTAAAGAATGAGTGAGGCAAGTCCAAAATCCACAAGTGAATGGGTGAGGCTAATCCATTTACTTGGCAAGCTTTTGTATGTTATGTATGGCTTACTCAAATGTTAAAAATACTTTTCTTATGTACGGCCTACTCAAATGTTGAAAATGCTTTTCTTATGATTTCACATGCTAATATGCCTATGCATATATTGTGAGACTTGTTTGCATGCTTTATGTATGTTTGAATGAGAGATGAGCTATTGAGATTCTTTGAATCTCACTTCTCCTCTCCACCATCCTAACATGCTAGGTGGACCAAGTGAGATAAGAGATGGGAGCCATCAAGCTTGAAGCTAGGGAGTTTAGTGAAGAAATTGTAAAAGAGCCACTTTGTCACTACTTTATAGTTAAGTCAAGAGGTGTACTTTAATGATGTACATGATGTAGCAAGTATGAATACCTGTAACTGAATGTATTTATCATATATGTATGAGAATGAGAACTATCTTGAATGATGTAGCAAGTTTCGGTATAAATAGTAAGATTTTTGCATTGTCCACATGGTGTATGTGTTGGTGTGGGAGAGTGAGTTTTACAAATCTGGGTTGTTAGACATTTGAACCATGTTTGATAGCCCATGTTGATGCTTTCTCACGTGCTCATAGAGCCTTAGAAGTAGAAGAAGCCAAATTGAACCCTTGAGCCCTCTTTAGCAAGAGAAATTGGTCACTTTGCCCCATGATATCCAAGTCTGACCAAACGACCTCCTCTTGCCTTGAAATTTGGCATGGGACTAGATCTTGTCTAGAGATTTTTGGGAAGCTAAAGATCAGATCATTTGGAGGTCTGTGGAATTTTCTATGATTTTTCAAAGTTGGTATCAGAAATTCGGATTTGCATAGGCACTGTTCATTTGGTCAGATGTGAAATTATGTCATCTGAGGGGAAAACGTGGTCCAATATCTACGAAATTTTATATGAAAAAACTAGACAGTTACAGCGACTTGTAACAACTGGAAGAACCTCATTTGGAGGTCTAGAGAGGAAGATATGCATTTTCGAAGTTCCTGCCCAGTATCAGTCATCTTGCCTGACCTGAGGTACTATTCCATCGATTTCCAGGAATTTGGCTTGATGAAATGATCTGGAGACATTTTTTCTCTCTATTCAACATCCACATATTTCCATATTGGTATCATTTGCATGCATTGGATATTTATGGAATTAGTTAGACGTTTTTGAAGTTCATATCAGTAAACTGTGACAGTAGCAGAGCCCACTCCGACCTCCAGATGATTTCGCGTGTCAAACGCTTTGTGGGTGGGATTTTAAGACTTCCACATATTTTTAGTATGAATTAGACATCCTAATATTTCCAGAATGACCAAGAGTACATGTTTTCAATTTTTTTAGATTTAGTTATGAATTTTCAAACTTTGCCTAGAAATGAAGCCAAGTCTTGCCGAAAATGAACATGCACGTTTCATACCTCTTTTTGGTTTCCATGGGCTTAAAGCATGTTTTTGAGATTGAAATGAGTTGTAATGGTGTAATTCAATATGAGGATGCATAGAATGAGCTTATATGGTCCATGTGACATTAAAGTGAATTTTTAAGCATGCATAATGCCATGTCAAAAAGTGTATGACCCAATTAGGAAGATCTCACTTTATTCTTCCTAGATGTATATGAGCATGTAAGGCATGGTGGGTATGAGCTAGAAATGATGGTGTTACACAATTGAATTCATTTGCTACATAATTTTAATGTTTTTAGCTAGTGCTTTGTTTTACTATATATGTTTGTGACCTGACTTTACAAATTTATTTGGAACACAAATGATTGAATTTTTATATGGAATTTCTATCAAAATTTTCCTTTGTTTGTTTTGTTCCTAGGAAAATTTGGTTCATATGATTTAGAGTTCATATGGGTTATTTATTTGCATTTGAATACACACGGCTGTATTTTGACAAGCTACTGGAATTTGCTGTATGCTGTGTCACTTTTTGAATTTTATGGGACTAATTGTGTAGTTGTCAACATGCAAATTTATTTTGTTAATATTTATTAGTGTGCCAAGATGTTTCCAAAGAATTTTTTTATAAGGTTATTTTGGATGTTTATTGGGTGCATTCCACTAGAATGTCATTACAACTCTATTTTAGCAAATATTTGCATTTTTCTTATTTAATAATTTGTTAGTGCTATTTTGTTTGAGTTGTACAATATTAATTTTGTTTATATTGTCAAGTTAAAATTGAGAGAATCACTCCATAAGGACATACTTTGTTGTTATTGCCCTTTAGTTTGGATAATCTTAAAGTGGATGAAGAGCAGAACATATAAAAGGAGTTCTCTTGATCCTTTTACTTCTCTCATATTGTGTCATATTTTGAACATTGAGAATAATGTTTATTTTAAGTCTCAATGTAGGGAATCCAAATTGAAAATTTTTTAGCTTAAGCTTGGCCTGCCTATCTTGCGTCTATTTTTTGGCTGATGTCAGATGCCATGAGGGACTTAATTGTTGGATAGTGTATAAATGGTACGAAATGTCTATTAATGCAATTTGTGGATGAGATTGATTGTTAATAGCAATGTTTTCCTCACTCATTGATACTTTTTTCTGGTGCACTTACATTGTGTTTAAGATAACTGTTAGCTTTAAGTAGTGTATGTGAGTTAGACTTTAAGTGATTGATCTTAATCTTAGGACTTTAGACTTGTTTTATAGTCTCTCAAGGTAAAATCATAGGCTTTGTATGATCTATTAAGGTGATTTAAACATTTTATTGGTTATGCTTAAGATTTGAATCCTAATTTTTCCAAAATATATCATTAGTACCTCTTTAAACCTTAAGTGAGATATGCATATAATTACATGAAATTTCTTTTTTTCTAACCACATTAATGACATTTAACTTGAAAAATAATGTTTTTACCTTTTTTAAGAAGATAATTAATATTTGATGTTATGTGAAAAGGAAGCTTTAGGGGTGAAATAAGATATAATGTGAGTTTGATATGAATAATTGTTGTTTTTTCATGAGAGACATGCAAATTAAAAGTGTGGGAACAATGATTGTATAATTCTTTGTTTCTTGAATGACATGAAAAAATGATGATTAGAAAGAGAAATTAAAAAGAAAGGGAAAAAAAAGTGTTCAAAGAATTAACCCAAAGAAAAATTTGATGGATCAAAATGGACTAAGTTTAAGGGTGTAAAAGTGAAAAGAAAGAAAAGAAAAAAAATGAGTTGGAATATAAAAAAGAGAGGAAAATAAGAGAAAGAAGGAGAATTCTATCTTTTATTGTTATGCTTAATGGTTATTCTCTTGAATCTTACTCATAAATTTTTCATATACTATTTTTCTTATAATAGTCATAACCATAAGGCCCATTACAATTTTAAGAGACCTAATGATTAATGGGTTATGCAATGACCTACATGCTAAGACTTGCAATTAGACTTTGGCATGAGTTTTCACACATACATCATGGGTTTGGAAAATTTGTCATTAACTCTTGAATTCTAAAATTTGTATGCATTACTTTCTTTTCTTGTCAATTATACTTCTTAATGCAATTGTTGAAGGCATCCATCTATTATTACTGGATATGAAAGCTTGAGTAAGTAAGAATTTTGTTGTTTAATATAGCTTTATCTAGGAACAAGTAAAACAGTAAGTTTGTAAGTTTCTAAATTATCATAGTTTTTTAATTATTTTAAGGGACTTATCATATAAATATAGAATTTATTTTATGTTTTTAGTATATAAAATTAATAAATTTTAGTTAAGCTAATATTTAGTAAGTTTTGATTTTATTTCTTTAGTTTTGATTTCATTTTTTGTTTTAGTTAAATTTTGTTTTATGTTTTTATTTATATTTTTAGGTTGTTAAATTATCTAATTTTTGTTAGTAGATTATAAATAGTAATTAAATACATTTTATGTTTTTGTAAGTTAAAATTACAAAGAAATAAGTTTAGACGTCTTGGAATACAAAACAACAAGAGTTGAGAAGATTTGCTGAAAAAGGTTGAAAAGGAAAAAAAATGCCAAACAAAAGCATTATTAAAAAAAATGCAGTGCCGTTAAGCATCATAACACCTAATGAAACACAACCAAAGTGCATGGTGGCAAAAAATTCTGCATTGGAGCTCTCTTGACTGTTGCGTATACAAATTTAGTAGTGTCGCGATGCTTTTGAGTGCCACTATGGCGTGTTTCGGACAAAATATTAAAAGCACCATTTTTAATCGTGTTCTTTAAGGGTTTTAAGGAGGTTTGAGCATTTCTTCAAAGGAAGCCACTATTATGAAGTTTTGGGGAGGTGAATGAAGGGTTTGGAGCTTTATTTGTTATGAGAAAAGTGTGAGTTTGAGGAAGATTTATTGATTAAATAAGTTTTCTCTTATTTTTTATTGTATTTCTTTACCTATTTAATTTATCCTCTATTTTTAATATTATTATTTCTTGTAATTGTAAGCTAAACTTGTTAATTTAGGATTGCAATAAACTCCAACTTGTAATATATTATAATTACTCTATTTATTTGCAATTAATGATGTGATTTAATTATTCGATCATTGTGTTTCATCATTCTAAGTGTGTGGAAATTATTAAATGATTCTAGTAACCTAAATGAATTTGGAAAAGAGATTTTAAAACTTGATTATAAATTGGGTAGTGTGGATTCATAAAATTTGCAACGTTAGATGGATTGATTCAATTGTAGGATAAGAATATACCTATCGGTGTCATATAACTATATGATGACCTATTTTTGATTAAGCCTCTAAATCAATTGCATAAGGAATTATTGATTAGTTAAGAGAATGCCTATAGGTAATTCAAAATATGCTTATAAGTAAATCGGAATCTTACGCTATTAATGATATTAAAAATAAGATAAAGAGAGATAATTATTTCATATGAAATATTAGGGAGAATCATAATTCTAAATCCTTTTTGCTTTTTAATTTTGTCTAAAATTATGTCTCTCATTTATTTTATTATTTTTATATTTTTAGTTTAGTTTAATTTCTTATCACATTTTATTATTGATTTGATTTAAATTAAGGTGCATAATTTTAATACTTAATAATTATCTTCATGAAAAATCATTTAAAAATGATATTCTATTCATTTACTATTACTGTTGCAATACATATAGTTGCGTATACACTTTCAAAAAAATAAACAACAATAAGGATAATGTTAGATGGTGCATTAACAAACTCCTCTGAGTGTAGTTCAAATTTTTAAGAATTTCAAAGTCATAACATCGTGTATATTCTCTTCCACCATGTGTTACCACTTCTTTGCAAATATTTTCTATTTGTCCCTACTTTTGTTGTCGACATGGCATTCTTTTTGTATAACTTTCTCTTTCCCTAAATCATATCAGATATTGTGTTGTTAAAAACTAACAAAAGTCAAAACAAGTGAAGCCATTTCACGTAGTTGACAAACCTAATGTTGCCGACCTAAATGCTTTCAAGTTTCAATATCAATCAAGTTTATGTATGAACTAGAGCTATACATTAATCCCATTTAGTATCACTTACCTTGATTAATGGAAAAAATTATATAGTTCAATTGACTTTATTTAAATTTTAGATTTTAATTACAATGTCTTATCAATGTATAAAAAATCACATTTATTTCTTTCATAATTTATTAATTCATCGCAATAATTCATATGTAGTTTAAATTAAAAGTTAAATTTAAGTGAGTTAAACACATATACATGCTTTTCCTTTTTTTAAACCGTGCATGCAAAAAGCTTTTATGCCTTTTCCTATCTGATATAATAGGTGTCTACTGTACTAATTAGTGGGTTTAAGAATGAAAACAACTTTCTTAAATAAAATTAGAATTGATTAGTGAAGTGATAAAGAAAAATTTATGTTATAGTAAAGAGAACTGTATGTACCACGCATAAATAACAATTATTGATAAATTGGGGACATTAACACAAAAATTTTAGATTTGACACTACAAGAAAACAACAAATTTGCAACGGAATTTAGTGACAAAAATTTTTTCCGTCGCTAGTTTGTCACAATTTCGTCGCAATTGTGTCTCAAATGTTATCGACGAAATTAGCGACAAATTTTTTTCTGTCGCTAATCTGTTAACGACGAATTTATGTGACGGAAAATTCCATCATAATGTCTGGACTTGGTTATTTACATTTTGTGACACATTTTTTTGACGAAAAATTCCGTCAATAATTTTGTGATAGAATTAGTGATAGAAATTTTTGTCACAAAATTTACTGTGACTACTCCGTTGCAAAATTCATCGAAAAATATTATTTAAATTTGTTAATAATTTATATGTATATTATTCATTAATTTAATAATTTATATATTATAGTTTAAAATATATATTAATAATTTTAATATTAAAATAGTAAAATTTGATAAATATTAATGTACTTAATTACTTTATTGTTGATTAAAGGTCACTGTTTATATTCAAAAGTTAATAAATTTATAATTTATTTAGAAATATTAATATAAGTGTAGAAAATATTGTTTTAATTACAAATAATAAAAAAATTAACAAATGTAAATCATATATAATTTAAATAAATGTATATAAAGGAATGATTTAGTTAAAAATATAAAAAATAAAAAAGAAATAAAAGTCAAATAAATATTTGGTTAAATTAGTATTTTATTCTCTTTACTTTATTTAATGTTTCAAATTAGTTCCTTAACCTTGAAATATTTCAAAATGATCCCTTAATTTTATTTAACATTTAAAATTAGTACCTTAACTTTAAAGTGTTTCAAAATGATTCCTTAACTTTATTTAATATTTCAAATTAATCACATAACTTTTAAATTTTATTTTATTTAATGTTTCAAACTAGTTTGTTAATATTAAAATTAAATTAAGAGACTAATTTGAAAAATTTTTGAAGAACCTTTCAATTTGTAATATTTTTTGAATATGAAATATTTGAAAAAAGTAATTTGAAAATATACAAAAATTCTTTTTATAGATAAAATTATTGAAAAAAGTCATGTAGAAGTACTTTCTTAGTATAATTACTTGAACAAAAAAAACACTTATTATAAAATTTTTAAAACTAGAAAATACTTAAAATGTTCACTATAATAAAATATTTTAAAAAATGATAGTAATGTTAATGTAAAATATTTATAGAAATAGTATTAGTGAGGGATTGTCATATTAAAATAAATATTATTTCTTGAAGTATTTTATTCTAGTAAACTTTTTAAGAATCTTTTAATTTTTAAAATTTTATAATAGGTTTTTTTTTAATTGAAGTGATTAAACTAAGAGTTTTGTTATAATAAGTTAACTATTTTAGGGTCTATTTAGAAATACTTTAAAGTTGGGGGATTAATTTAAAATATTAAATAAAATAAAGAGATCATTTTAAAACACTTCACAGTGAAGGAACTAATTTAAAATATTAAATAAAGTTAAGGAACCAAAATATTAATTTAACGTAGATATTTCATTCAGAAAATACAAAAGATAAATAACATAAAAAATAACAATATGTCTCTTTTCCAAAATTTTACAAATAAAAAAAATGACTCTACTTGTCCACTATGCTTTAATCACACTATCTGCCTCTTGCCTATCTCTTCTTCCACTCGAGATCTACCTACTCTCAAATGAATGTAGTTTCACTAATGAACTCTTTTATCTTATATGTGATTTCTTAAGAAGTGAACGAACTCTAACTCTAATCCTACCCCGATGAGTTAAGTTTTAAATATCTTATTCAAGATTTCGTCTATACAAGAGTTATCTTCTAAATTTTTAGACTTAAATAATTTTTTTAATCTCTTTTAAAACATCTTACAAAAACAAATCTTTTTTAGTATTTGTGTGTATTTATTATGCATCTTTATTGTTGGAGGGATCATTTGAAATCATTTTATTTAATAAAGAAAGCCACATTAAAAATAAATAATTAGAATTTCTTATAGAATTATCTTTAAAAAACTAAAAAATTAAAATATGCAAAATATAATGTAAAATACCATTCATCCCTCCTTTTTAAAAAGAGTATTTAATCTCTTGATAATACGAGAGAGCAAATTCATGGAAAAGACAAATTTGTTATCATTTGTTTTGACTTCAAAGCATTCAGACTATAGTATGCTTGAAAGTACACAATGAAGTTAGTTTCCATTTGCTCTCTGAAATTTGGCTATCAAATATTGCTAAAGGTTGTGAATCCCTTTTCGTTTCACTTCTTAGCCTACCAAATAGGGTTTTAGTAAGTCAATTAACTATCTTATTTATAAATATAGAAATAAATATAAAGAGGAAGAAGAAAAACATATGTGTTGACATAAAATATTAAAATTTTAATTGAAATATATAGTTAGAGCATTTTATCTAAATTTTATGAAACATCAAATGCGAAAGATAGAGAATGATTTATGTTTACATTTTTAGAAAGCATTCCACTCCTGTTGAAAAAAAAGAAAAAAAAATATTCCACACCTATTACATCACGAGGGTTTATTCTGTTAAATTTAAGGAAACAAAATTATGTGTAACACCATAACTTCTAGCTCATTTGATGCCATTTATAAGCTTTGTATTATTAATCCCACAAGATCATATGAAAAGGGGATGAAAATAATAGACTTTTTCCGCGTTGCGCTATGTCAAAAAAATTCAATTTGGTGTCACGTGGATTGTGTGAGCTCATACTATACTTTCTCATATTTAATTTCAATATTACAACTCATTTGTATCACAAAAACATGCCTACAACCCATGGAAACTGAAATGCAGCTCAAAATAAATAAGCACATTTTCGGCCAGATTTGCTCCATTTTTTGACCCAACTTTGGAAAATCATAACTAAATCTAGAAAATTCAAAATCATACAATCTTCATCATTATGGAAATATTAGGATGTTTAATTCACATTAAAAATATGCCTAGGTCATAAAATTCATCACACAGGACGTTTGACATCCAAAAAATTACAGAGTCGCTGGTTGCCTGGGTTGTTGTTCAGTTTACTGATACAAATTTCTCAAATTCATAACTAATTCTATAAAAATTGAAATCACACATATTCAGTCATTCTAGAAAGCTACAAATGTTAACTTATAGTAAAAATAATTCCAAAATGAAACAGATACGTTTAGCCAGCTGGACCCTATGGAACAGTAACTGAACTCATGGGGCGCTACTGATACTGATAGTTAACTTCAAACATGCATAACTCACTACTCAAACCTCCAAATGAGGTGATCTTGGTGACCACAGAAATCTTATGACCTCTAGTTTATGCATGTAAAATTTCATAAGCATTGGACACCATTTGGCCATCGGGTGACACAGAATTCAAAACTACCCGTATGAACAGTACCCATACCAGAATCCATGAAAAATCCCAACTTTGAAAATTCATCAAATATTCTCTAGGTCTCCGAAAATTATAATCTTTAACTTTTCAAAAATATCTTAATGAGATCTACTTGCATGCCAAGTTTCAGGGAAAGACTAACTCATTTGGCTAAAACATGGTATAGGGTTCCATTATAGTCAATTTTGGCTCCATATTGAGTACCAAAATTGCTAAATAGATTTTTCTTAGTCTTGGCACCTTTTGAGCAAGTTTAAAAGCATATTTAAGACTTTTGTGAGCTGCCCAAATGATTCTAAACCTCATGCATCTCATTTTGGCCATTCAACCCACACTTATGCATATTCCATCAAAATTCCATATTGCACACTTTAGCATTTCATACTCAAAATCAATGCTATGGGTCATATATCATTTTCATACATCTAAACATCACATAATAGTATATTTACATGTGTCCCAAGGTTCATGGTACATATATAACATCATATACATTATAAACCATCATTATGGTTCCAAAATGGGAAAAATAATACATAAGTTGTCAATCCTTGCTCTTCATGGTTGTTAGCTCCCTTCACCATAATTACTTGATCCACCTAATATGCTAGATCATTGGAGATGAGGGAATGAGATTCAAAGAATCCTAATAGCTCATCTCCCATTCAATCATACCTAATATGTGTAACCAAGCTTTACAAATGTATGTATGGAAAAAATAAAAGCCATAGACATTTTAAAGGCAAACTTGGCATGTGAACCACTCATACAAGACATTCAAGAGTTCCCCAAGTGTTTGGATTGACCTCACACTTCTCCTCATGGATTTTGGACTTGCCTCACCCATTCTTTAAGAGCTTTGAACTCAACCATACTCTTGGGAGCCCACTTTACTTTTGGGAGACTCTTTGCTATGTCTCAACCAAGTTCAAGGATTCTTGGCTCATCCTCACTAAAGGGAAGAGTTTTTGGCCTCTCCTCACTCAAGCAAACTCATACAAACATCATAGATTCATTTAAAACATAACATGGCATCAAGGATCATGGAATATAAAGGCATGCTAGCATACTTTTCTTAGCTTGAAAATACACATACACACATTCTAAAACAAGCTAAACACACGTCCATGCATAAGAGAAGGTGAAGAGAGCTACCTTACACAATTTCACACACTTTTTCCTTAGCTTTCAAGCCTCCTCTTTCAGCCACACACCTACAATTTGGTGAAGATAGTTTCTCTTAGTCTAGATACAATTTATGGGAGCCAATTAGGTCTATGAAACATATTCTAAGGTTACATCACTTGATAAAACACTAGATTGCTCTATAGGCTCCATTATGGTCCATAATCACACCTAATGAAGCAACACCCATCAAATGACCTCTAGGCCTCATTCTTTCTTTTCAATTATGATTCTTGACTCCTTTTAAACCTCTTGGAGTCATCACATCATTGAAACAAAGGGTCTAACATCATGTTGCTTCTTTAGGTCCCAATATGGAACTTATAGCACCAATTTACTTTCTTTGAGTTCTAAATTTTTTCTAAGGCCTCTACTCATCTTCACTCATCACATATGACTCAAGAATAGTCTTAGAAAAATTTAAAACTCTCCTTAGCTATAGAAACTTTCCTAGGCCGAGACTATGGGGGGAAGAAGAGTTCATGGCCTTCTTGGATTTTCCTTGATGGGAGACACACTTGGGAGGCTTCTTAGAGGTCTTAGGAGCTCAATCAAACACTCATATATGCTAGAGAATGCATGAATCAAATCAGTTTTTACAATCCCTTCAAATGCACTACACTTTTTCTACTTAGAGTTCATTAATTTTTCTTGCAATTCCTTTGCTTTCTTGGATGGGAGGTGCATGTGGGAAGCTCTCTAGGGGTCTTAGGAGCATGTTTAAATATTCAATTAAGTCTAAGAATATTCATATAAAATCATATTTGCAAGGGAGCATTTAGATCTCTAATGGTTCTATCTTGTCTCCTAATGCTCCTTTCTTGATTCTATTGGTTCCTTCTTAATCCTTGCCATCTAAAACCTCTAATCCCTCCAAAAATTGGCCAGAAACCAGTCCAAAAGACTTGGGCTCATGGTGGTCAAATTTGTGCAAGAGGAAGGGGGAAGAAGAAACTACCAAAGAATGGAAGTTTTATTTTGTTTTCTTGCTATTTCTTGGTTGCTTTTCACTTTCCTTGGTTGCCTCACTCCAAGCACGAATTTTTCCCCTCTGTTCTGCCCCCAAAACAACACCAAACTCTTCATTAAAACCATAGAAAGAAAGCTTGAGAGGAGAAGAGCAAGTTTTCAAGAAGGAAGGATATGGAATTTCTTAAAGATTTTTACCTTTTTCTTGAATTTCTTCCTCCAAAATCTTCCTCCTCTTGTGCGCCTAAGAAGGGCAGCTTCTCCTCTGGTTTTTGGCAGAATTAAGTTGGTCTTAGAGAGGAGAGAAATAACGTGGCATATAAAGAAGAAGAAAGAAGCTTCCTTTTTAAAATGGTTTCCAATTTTGCCCTTCGTAATAGCATTTTCAGTTTAGCTTCGTTTTAGCTCCTTTTTGAGAACCGCCTCTTCCATCATAACAAATAGGTTCCCAATTTAATAAAATGCCTTTGAAATCACTCAAATCGGAGCTAAAACATTCCCAAACGAACCGGTCAAAGTTTAGGTCAACTGACGTTGGAAAGAGTACACTGGAGGGACTTTACTGGTCCCAGGGCTTCCCATGGTTTTTAGGGCCTCTGAGAACACCGGAGAACTCAAAACTTTCATTTAAAAAGCCCTCCTATGAGTTTTTCAAAAAGTGCCCATATTTACGAAAATACCACTGGCCTTTCGGCAAATTTATCGAATCACTCTGGCCTTGATTTTTAGGCAACTTAAAGCTTAAATCCTCATTTTTCATTATTTAAAATTTTATTATAATTTTATTTGGCCCTAATTCTTTCTATTTAGAGGATTTCCTTTTATATTTGGCCCATTTCTGACGTTTACGGAAAAACCAAACATCGTGTTTCTCACGTTTCGCGTTTCTCACGTTTACGGAGGGATTGGATGTTACAGATATTACTGGAATCCCTCTACCTTTCTTTCTTGACTTATCTCGTTATCTAGCTAACTAGGATATCTTTTGATTATTAGGACACTTTGATGATTGATGCTATCGTTTTCTACGCACTCAAGTCACATTACTACTGGGTTAGCTAGACCCAATATCGTATAACTATTGTTGCAAGGAAACTATAACATCAAACACTAATACACAAGCACCTCATGACTGAGTTCAAAGCCACTATCGCCTGTATATTACAAGTTTTCCAACAATCTAAAGTATTCCTTCCTTACTTGCCTCTATCTGCCCTATTCTCGTAGAGTGCTCAGGGAAAGTAAAATACTTCCTCTACTACATCTCGAGATCTCTTTGTGTTGCCTGATTATTTTTTCTTCAAGCGCTATCATGCTAGAAAGGCATCTATGCCAAGGACAAGTGTGCTTTCTTAAATACTCAAAAACACTAATTGAATATCTATTCTCAATCTAATATGTCCTTGGTTTGAACACTTTCATATCTTTTCTTTCTACCTTTCTTATCCTCTTACTTAGGTAAAATGATGTTTTACTACTGGCTGTTTTTGTTGCCAATTTAGGTTTTTCTATGCTCAAGAGCACCTGCACTTTTCCTAGGGTTCCTCCACTTATTTACTCTCTGTAACATCAAAGGTGTCTATTTTTCGCTCATACTTTTACTCTGCTTTTAACTAGACCATCCTTTGATAAGAAGGATTATATTTTATATAATTTCAAGAATTTCATTTTATGGTGCTCTTCGCTTACATTCCTTTTCTACATAAAATGAGGCTCACCTTCTTAGGCGGTCTCTAACTCTCTTGGGCCTCCCTGAGGGAACTAAGGTACTAATTGTCTATCTCAGCTTATTTCTACATTTAGATCTGAGTTGGGCTTTCTTTCTGTTCAACCTCTCTAGCCTTATCCCCAGGAGCACAGTATACTATTTTTAAGGTTTTGCTAACCCAATCTAGAACACATATTCTCAATGTCTGGATTCTACCTCACTGAAGCTGATACTCTACTGGGTGTTCTAATTACTCACGTGCCTTAACCCTATATTATTCTCATATTATAGAGCTCATTTGACTAACTATTGGACTCCTATATGTTTACCTTTCTGGGTTTAGCTTACTCATCTAATCATAACTAAAGCGAGGACATCTTTTCTGTAGCTAGTTTTTTAGCTCTTCCTCGCTTCCCTTTATGACTTAGGAAGGTCTATTTGGGGAAATTTACTAACCACTACTGGGTGGTTTCCTCGACACCAGGATGTCTCATCTTTCTTTTCTCAATCCAAGGAGAACTTTTATTGAGGTTTTCATTTATATATCTCACTTGGAACGATGTTACTGGTCATCTCCCCTAGGCTTTAGCTTACGCTCAGCTTGGGCTAGCCATCTCATCAGACCTATAGCTTACTGACTATCCTCATTCTTTTCTGAGCTTCCATTAGTGGGCTACTCATACTTACTTTTAAGTGTCACCCATTAGGCCACTCACTATGTGCCTCACTACTGATAGTCTTATCTTACATTATTTCGAGGCTATACTAACATTCTATCATTCAATGTCTCACAGCGTAGCATCCTAAGTTAGAGTCAATGCCTTAAAAGTGGGTCTCAACAACCTCATCATCTCTGTATCTAACTTTCTCTGTGTTGAGCTCTTTCCTCAATCTCATTTATTAGGCCCATGAATTTCTTACTAATATTCTGTAATCATTCATTACTCTTTTTCTCTACTTATACTAGGGCTTCTTGCTCTTTGTGGGTTGTTTGATCCCTTATCAACTCCTTTCTTAAATTGGCTTGAATATGACCAACAAGGCATTTATAGTGCCCTTCGCCGCGGCTAACACATCATTCACTGTGGTTAAGTAGCCTTGGGTTCACCTTAATTTTTCTATCTGAGTATTGGCCATGTCCAACTTCTTTATTATTCGCGGCGAGGAACTCTCTAGATTGCCTCACTGCTATCTGGAATAATTGGTCGTGGCTAACGACCTCTAATTGGCTTACTTTTTCACGAATTAGATCTTCATCTTTAGCTACCAACCTGAGCCTCATTGCCTCTATATCCAATCCGTCATTAAGCTAAAAGGTTCTATCTCTCGCTTCATTCATGCATTACTACTTATCATCTCTGGGTAATCGGGCTCTAGGGTATAGCTTGTAACTTAAACTCCTGGCCTAAGCAAATTAATCTTTCGGGCTCTAAAACTCACCTAGACATTTAGGTGTTGTGGCTAGGGGATGACTCTTTTTTTCACTTCCCCTCTAAACTGGTCCTATGCAACTGCAGTCTCATCTCATGCCGCGCTGTATCACTACTTCTCTTTGCATTAAACAAGACATCTCGGAATGGCATGAGTATGACTACTAGGGAGAATTAGGCCTCACACACTCTCTCTAGCAAGCCTCTTCATATCAATGAGATTATTTCTCATTGTTTATATCTAGGGTTTGCCATTGATCCCGGCGAACTATCATATTACATGGAGCTCCAGCCGTCAGATCCCTTAACTTTGTTTAAGCTTAGCTCTGCTCAAGCTACTCTAGAGGCCACTTCTTCCCGGTGTCCACTAACTACTCTAAGACCATCATACAACTTACTTATTATAAATAAAGCCACAAACTATTCTCCGACACCCAATGTCTCATATAGGACTTTTTATAGTCATACAAGCCTTTTACAAAGCCTAATTGCCACATCCTCAAGCCAAATCCAATCTGAGAAAGCCTGGAACTTTGCTCTGATACCAATAAATGTAACACCATAATTTCTAGCTCATCATATCATATATATACATGCCTCACATCATTATATTCATGAAGATATAAGGCAAAAGGGGAAAAATAGTGACTTTCTTTGTATTGCGTCGTACTTAAAAATTCTATTATTTAGAATTTTATCATAATTTTATTTGACTCCAATTCCTTTTATTTCCGGGACTTTCTTTTGTATTTGGCCCATTTCTGACATTTACGGAGAAACTGAACATCGCATTTTTTACATTTACAAAGGGACCAAATGTTACACGTTGCTACTGTGTTTCTGTTCTAATAAATTCAGCAACTTAAAAATTGTTCCCTTCGAAAACCTAAACCTGTATTTCAGCCTTTGAACTATTTAGGTTTTCAAAGGAAATAATTTTTAAGTTCTTTTCCATAAGGTATATTACAACCTGATAGGGTTTCGCCTTCTTTGCTTTATACCCTTCTGCAAATTTTTGCAAAAAATCTGCGGCTGTAGAGACATATGCTTCTTTGTGCTCTCCTTTTCTTCCCACTAAAATCTTGGGTCACCTCCAAGCTTGACATTGCCTTTTTCTTCTTTCTTCATATGATGACTTGGATTTAAACTTTGAAGAAAAATGATGCATGCAGTCCCAGTTTTAAGCATTTTTCTCATTAAAGTGACTATGTTCCCATTATCTTTTTGTTCTTTTGCTTCACTTTTATTTCTCGATCATATGCATTCACGAATATGTATCTATGTAAAATTCCTCCTTGATTATGATAATTAAAACCCCATCTATGAGATGATCGTATTATATATAATAATTTATAATAATGGGATGGACTTTGCTTTGATCCCTTCTTTTATTCAATGTGGTCATGTAATAGAATTCAATGGGAAGAGGATAGAGTACCGAGTACGAGAGCCAATTAGTTGCTAATTGAAAGAGAAGGGAATCGAAGAATTGAATCCCATTTGGTTTGGTTGCTAGTGAGTGAGGGAATCGCAGATGGGCTTATGACCTCGAAGCTCCAACTTACTTCGCTTCGGGGTTTAGCTATGAACCGTAACTCTTCTAGTTCTAGTTGCACATATAGTGCATTCACTTCTCTAGCTTCTTCTCTCACTCCTTATCTTCCGAACTAGATAAAAATTTGACTAGCTCTTTCCAATAAGATTCCCGACTAATGAAGAAGTTAATGCCAGCTAAGTCCTAAGCTCATCTCCCTCTTTATCTCTTCCATCCCTATCTTAAAGATAGGTGAGGGTTGCACATCTATAAAGATCATAGCTAGCCTTCTTTTCGGACCCTTAGCTAGATCGAAGAGAAGGATCAAAGAGCTAACTAGTTAGAGTCTGGTATGAAGTACTTAGTACTTGTGCTAAGGTAGTTTACTTGCTTACTTGTTAGAGTAAGGAATTTCTTACTAAGCTACTAATGACCGGTGAACCTTAACATTTCCCTTCTACTGCACTTCCCCCTAACAGACTCCAGTAGGGAAAACAAGAATATTTGATCAGAGGATTATCCATTTCGCCATTAAAAACAACTTTGTCAACGCTACATTCATAAGGATTCAGTTATCCCAAGTCCTTTGTAGGACATTTGGTTAGAGGGGGATTACAAAGCTGTTTTCGAATGTTTAGAGGATGCTTGTGATGGTTTTCTTATTCTAAATTTGGTGTGATAGTTGGTTAAGTGCATGAAAGTTTATTCCTCTCTAAACACAAATGTGCTTGCACGTCAGTATGCATAAAAAATGCAAATGTGACTGAAGATTATCATTTAAGTGTAAAATAAAAATTTTTATGTTATAATAATTTTTTAATTTATTAACTTTAATTATTATTATTATTTCAAAATGATCTCTTAAATTTAAAGTATTTTCAAATTATTTTTCATATTTTAATTTTATCTTGTAAAAATGTCTTATAAATAAAATTTGTAAAAACAAAAAAAGTATTATCTTTTATTTTAAATGAAGAAGTTAATGCCAGCTAAGTCCTAAGCTCATCTCCCTCTTTATCTCTTCCATGCCTATAGCGTTAGCGTAGGAGTTTGATTGCTTTCCTAAGGCATGTCAAAAGGAAAGGAGGAACTGAGATCCCACCTCTATGTACCTGTAAGTAGCAGTCGAATGAGACTTTCTTGTCCTAGGCCTTTTAATTGACATTTATTTTTAACTTATTCATACCCCATTTCATAGGGATTGATAGCTAGTATTCATTGGGTTGTATTATATATACATATTCATAGGAAGGATACTCTTCATCTACCATATTCTTTTCTTTCTTTCCATTTCTTCCCTATTAAACAAGCCATACGGGAAGAAGTTCGAGTTTTCAATTTTGAGATAATTTTGAGATTTGCAATAAATGATATTTTATTATATGTAAAATCTAAGACATAATTAGATGATTGAAAGTTTAAGCTTTCCATATCATAACCCATTAATTAATGAGTAAATTATACTAATTTCTTATGAGGTTCATTTAAATTAAACTTAATATATTTTTCATTTTAAAAATGTTATTTGGCTCCTTTATTATTTGATATATATATTATAATTTTTTAATTTATTTTTTTGCTAATGATATTAAGTTTTTACACAATGTAAAATTATGATTTTAATCTTTAATATATCAACAAAAATAATTAAACTAAAATTACATTTTAAATATGAGATTATAATTTTATTTTTAATAAGATATTAAAAATAATTAAGTAATTTTATTTTTGAAAAGAATATATAGTATGTAAAATGTTATCTTTGTTAATAAAAAATAAATTAAATAATTTGAATATATAAGCAAGATAATTTTTTAAAATAAAAGAGATACACAGTATAATATAAGCAAAATTTAAAAACTATGTAATTTCTCTCTCATCCAAAATAGTAATGATATTTGAGAGCAAAAGATAGATACACTAATTAAATTTTATTATCAAATGTCCAAAAATATCTATAGTTCAACTGTCGATAGTGCACAATTTTATTTGTCAGCTATAAAGTATTGATATTTCAAAATGTAAAGTTGTATTATATTCACATATTTGATATAATAATTTATGTTGTATTTAAATATTATGTATCTTGTAGCATCCGGTCCCTCCGTAAACGTCAGAAATAGGTCAAATATAAAAAGAAGTCCTCGAAATAGGAGGAATTAAGGCCAACTAAAATTATGATAAAATTTTAAATATTAAAAAATGAGGATTTGAGGTTTAAGATAGCCAAAAACCAGAGTCAAAAGAGCTCAGAAAATTTGCTAAAAGGCCATTGGCATTTTCGTAAATATGGATACTTTTTGAAAAACTCACAGGAGAGCTTTTTAAATGAAAATTTTGAATTCTCTGGGGTTCTCAAAGGCCCTGAAAACTATAAGAAGTCTCGGGACAGTTAAATCCCCTCCGATGGACGTTTTCCAATGTCAGTGTACCTAAACTTTGACAGATTTGTTTGGGAATGTTTTAGTTCTGATTGAAGTGATTCCAAAGGCATTTTACTAAATTGGGAACCTAAATTTCATAATGGAGAAGATGGTTCTCAAAAAGGAGTTAAAACTAATTAGAAACGAAAATGCCAAAAATGAGAGATGAAACGGGAATTTTTGGAATTCTTTTACTTTTAATATTCTCTCTTTCTCATGCCCTCCCTTGCCCTCATTTTCCACCATCTTTTTTCTACCCAGAACAGAGAGGAGAACTAGTTCTTTTAGGTGCACAAGAAGAAGCAACCTTGAAGGGAGAAAAAGCCAAGAAAAGGTAGAAAATTCTATGGAAAATCTAGCTTTCTCCTTAGCAAGTTACTTCTCCTCCTTCTCCTCCTTGTTTCTATGGGTTTGATGGTGTTTTTAAATATATTTTGGGGGAATAATAAAGATAAAAAATTCGTTTTTGAAGGGAGGCAACCAAGGAAAGTGAAAAGCAACCAAGAGAAAGTAAGAAAACAAGTAAAACTTCTATTCTTTAGTAGTTTCTTCCTCCCCCTTCCTCTTGCACAAATTTGGCCACCATGAGCCCAATTCTTAGGGGCTGTTTTCTATCCAATTCATGGAGGGATTAGATTTTTTAAGTGGCAAGGATTAAGAATGAACCAATAGAATCAAGAAAGAAGCATTAGGAAACAAGATAAAATCATTAGGGATCCAAATGCTCCCTTGCAAATATAATTTTATATGAATGTTTTTAGGCTTAATTGAATGTTAAAACATGCTCCTAAGATCCCTAAGAGGCTCCCCACATGCTTCCTCCTTCAAGAAAACAAAGAGAACTCCATGGAAGGTCAATGCACCCATAGTCTCGGCCTAAGCAAGTACACCTAGCTAGGGAGAGTTTTAAATTTTTTTTAAGGCCATTCTTGAGTAACATTTGATGAATGAAGATGAGTAGAGGCCTTGGAAAAAATTTAGAACTCAAAGAAAGTGAATTGGGGTCATAGGTTTCATATTATGACCTAAAAAAGTAACATGGTACTAGACCCTTTGTTTTAATGGTGTGGTGTCTCCAAGAGGCTTAAAAGGAGTCAAGAATCATAATTGAGAGGAAAGAATGAAGCCTAGAAGTTATTTGAGGAGTGTTGCTTCATTAGGCACCATTATGGACCATAATGAAGCCTATAAAGTAATTTAGGGCCTAAGTCAATTGTATAGCTTTAGAATATATTTCATGAACCTAATTAACTCCCTTAAATCATGTCTAGGCCAAGAGAAACCATCTCCACCAAATTGTGGGTGTATAGCCAAGGAAAAGGAGGAAAATCTAAAGAGAAAAGTGTGTAGATTTGTACAAGGTAGCTCTCTCTACCTTCTCTCATGCATGAATGTGTGTTTAGCTTGTTTTGAAATGTATGTATGTGTATTTTTAAGCTATGAAAAGTATGCTAGCATGCCTTTATATTCCATAATTCTTGATGCCATGTTATATTTTCAATGACCATATAATGTTTGTATGAGTTCACTTGAGTGTGGAGAGGCCAAGAACTCTTCCCTTTGGTGAGGATGAGCCAAGAACCCTTGAGCTTGGTTAAGACAAAGCAAAGAGTCTCCCAAAAGCAAAGTGGGCTCCCAAGAGTATGGTTTAGTGCAAAGTGCTCAAGAAATGGGTGAGGCAAGTTCAAAACCCATGAGGAGAAGTGTGAGGCCAATCCAAACACTTGGTGAGCTCTTGAATGAATTGTATGAGTTGTTCACATGCCAAGTTTACTTTTAAAATGTCTATGGCTTTTATTTTCTCCATGCATGCATTTGTAAAGCTTGCTTACACATATTATGTGTGATGGAATAAGAGATGAGCTATTGGGATTCTTTGAATCTCATCCCCTCCTCTCCAATGCTCTAACATATTAGGTGGACCAAGTAGCTATGGCAATGGGAGCCAACAACAATGAAGAAGGGAGATTGACAAGCTTATGCCTTGTTTTGTCTATTTTGGAACCATAATGATGGTTCATGATGTATATGATGTTGTAAATGTATTATAAACCTTGAGACATGTATAAATATACAATTATATGATGTTTATATCTATGGATATGATGCATGAGCTCTAGAATACAATTTGAGTATGTAATGCCAAATTATGCAATTTGAAAGTTTGATGTAAATGCGCATAAGTGTGGGTGAGAAGGCCAAAATGAGATGCATGAGATTTGGGACCATTTAGGCAGCTCACACAAGTCTTAAGTGTACTTTTGGACTTGCCCAAAATGTGCCAAGACTAAGGGAAATCTATTTGGCAACTTTGGTACCCTATATGGAGCCAAAATTGACCATTATGGAACCCTAAGTCACTTTTTAACCAAATGAGTTAGTCTTGATTTGAAATTTGGCATGAAATTAGGTCTCATTAAGATATTTTTGGGAAGCTAAAGATCATAATTTTTGAAGGTCTACAGAATATTTGATGATTTTTCAAAGTTGGCAAAATTTATGGAAATGGTCTGATACACTGTTACAATGATCCGAAATTATTTTCTGTCACATAAGGCCCAAATAATGTCCAATTGCCTTGAAATTTTATACAGAGAAACTAGGAAATCACAGTGACTCGTGACAATTAGAAGCACCTCATTTGGAGGTCTAGAGATGAAGATATGAATTTTTGAAGTTTCTGTCCAGTATCAGTAACTTTGCCGACCAGAAGTACTGTTCCATCGAATTCTGAGGTCTGGGCTTGATGAACTGATTTGAAGATATTTTTTCTCTCTAGTTGACATCCATATCTTTCTAGATTAGTACATTTTCATGGATTGTATTTTTTTGGAATTAATTGAACATTTTTTAAGTTTATATCAGTAAACCGTGATAGCATCAGGACCCAGTCCAACCTCCAGACTATTTCGAGTGTCAAACGCTCTGTGTGTAGAATGTTATGACTTGTGCATATTTTTAACATGAATTAGACATTCTGAAATTTCTAGAATGACCAAGATTGAATGATTTCTATTTTTCTAGATTTAGTTATGATTTTTCAAATTTTGCCCAGAAAAGAGGCTAATTCTGGCCGGTAATGAAACCCCATATTCCACCTTCCAATTCAGTTTCCATGAGTTGTAAGCATATTTTTGTGATGTAAATGAGTTTTAATGATGTAATTAAATATGAAGATGTATAGCATGAGCTCATACGGTCCACGTAACACCGAATGAAATTTTTAATCATGACGCAACGCAAGAAAGTGTGTTACTTTTAATGGAATTTCTCATTTCCTTCTTACTATATATCACATGAACATGTAAATGATTATGAATATGAGCTAGAAATTATAGTGTTATATTTAGATACCATGACTTCATGATGTCATGTTATGTTTACACCTTACAGAGCCCTTAACGATATTGTCCCTGGTCCGGCCATGTCTGAAACTGAGTTCCATAGCCAGGGTTTTATTCTTCTTGGAAGATGGTTTCTCCCATTAGCTCCCAAGAAAAGGCCTCGTCGAAAGGGATAGCTTTGCTCCCACTTATAAGGACCTAGCCCAAGACCTTCCTATCCGATATGGGACTTTACAATCCACCCCCCTTTTGGGGCTAACTCGTCCTCGGGTTGCACATGCGGCTATGCCGGCTCTAATACCCAACACCTTACAAGCCCTCAACGATATTGTCCCTGATCCGGCCATGTCTGAAATTGAGTTTTGTAGCCAGGGTTTTGTTCCTCTTGAAAGATGGCTTCTCCCATTAGCTCCCAAGAAAGGCCTCGTCGAAAGAGAGAGCTTTGCTCCCACTTATAAAGACCTAGCCCAGGACCTTCCTATCCGATGTGGGACTTTAATATCTAGCTGTGTCATGTGAAATATCATATCTGATATCTATATCAACATGGTCTTTTTGTACATTAGTTTTATTAGTTGATTGAAGGCGATCTGCGTAGGTATAAGTTACTATAAGCTGAGTTGGTACCTTTGGCCAATGTCCTCCACTCTTGAAAAAATTATAGTGTAAAATTCTAAGTTAATTAACTTGAAATTTTAAATTATAATTTTATGTTAATTTGCTATAATGGCATGTTTGGTAACTTATGAGAAAAGAAAAGAAAAAATAAAAGTTTTAAAAAATATTTATTATATTTTTATAATTATTATTTAATAATATTTATAATTTTTTAAAATAAAAATATGAGAATTATTTTTTATCTATAAAATTATTTTGTTATTTTAAATTTTCTATATATTAAACTGGTCGAAGAGTTCCAATGAAGGTAACGTGATTGGCTAGTATTTAGATTTGTTGTTATTTTTGTATTATAATTTTAAATACAAGTATTAAATATACTTAAATGATTTTATGTAAATTTTTTGAACAAATGAATAATTTAGTCCTTGAAGATCATTTTTCTTTCAATTTGGTTGTCCAAAAATAAATTTCTTCAATTTAATCATTGAAAGATTAATCTTCTCTTAATTTAGTTCTATAAAAATAAAATCTCTTAATTTAGTCATTTTATGAAGCATTTATGGCTCTCATACACTATAATCTAACTCTGGTACAAAAATAGTGTTGTTTTGGAGTTGAAGACACTTAACAAATTCATATTATTAGTTAATGACTATGTGAAATCTCATTTTTGCCTATCTTGGTGAGCTTTTTTAAAAGATAATTAGCCAAGCAATCAATTTGACTAAGTTATGAAATTTATCTTAAAAACTAACTTTTAGTCCTTGTTTTATAAGTCAAAAGAGGAGACAAGACACAATTCTTTTAGAAAAAAAAATTCCTAAGTCCTAAACATAGTAAAATTTAGGATAAAGGCATCAATAGTGCATAAATTTGGGAATGCAAAGTTTATGAAATAATTGGCTATTGTATTTAATTGTATAAAGACGTAAATACTTTGGAATTGATAACAAAAAGGTTTTGAAAAAAATCAAATACAACTTAATTGAAATTTGACCTAAAAGCAATAAATAAAATTGATAAATGATTAAAGAAAATAAATGAAGTTGCAATTATAAGATTCTTGGGAGGCTTTTTTGTGCTTTGTATAGTGTTTGTTACTTCCAATTTACAGCCTTCTCTTTTAGGCACATCCTCTACTAGGCCATGTCTTCGTTTATTGCATTCGTGTTGGTTTGTTGGTCTAATAATGGAAATTCTGAGTTTAATTGCCTTTAAAGGCTATTATTTTGCAAAATCTATGCCTTATTATTTTTCTGACATTTCGTTATGTGACACATGAATCCAATCTAATGGTACTAGCAAAATATTAAGTGTGTTGCACACAAACTCATTGACCAATCTAATGGTACTAGTAGAATATTAAGTGTGTTTTGAATCTAACATTTATATGTGTTTATTCTTTGATGGGTAAGAAGGAGAATAATTTAGGATGTATAGCCCTAGCCCAAAGTCAAGGTCTACATATAGGGTTAAGATAGAATTATTTTACGAGTATACATTAGGGTTGCACCGCTTCTAGATGAGTTAAAATTCCACATACACAAGGCCAAGTGTTGTAGTTTATATACCAAGAATTTTTATAATTCTCCAATGTGTTATTTTATTTTATTTTGCTTTGTCCATATTATAATATTTCCTAATGGTAGTTGCCACAGTTGGCCATAATAATGAGAAGAGGATTATCATACATAATTATTAGTTTATATATTATAATGTTTGAAATTTTTTCACGCACAGATGACTTCATCATTTGCTTCATAAATTATTGATTTTTCTTACCTCGAAAGCTATTATCCATTTTTTCTCACATAGCCGCACTTTCTATAGCCTTGTTGAAAGTGATATTAACATAAATATGTGGAGGAAAATATTAGGCTTGGGTAGTTACGTTTAGTGTCTAGATCCTTTCATATTTATTGCTCCACACGATATAAGCATAGTTATGAATTGGACTTTAGTCTTGTTTCATAGTGGAGATACTAAATCTTGTTTTGTTATATTTTTTTTTATGATAGGTGTGCTCTCTATAAAAAGCCTGCTCCAGAGTCTCAAAAGCTAGGTACTAGCTTAAAGAAATTCAAGGCTATTTCAAGAGGAAAGGTTAGCACCCTTAGTCTTATGGACATGGACTTACACTGAATTTTTGTATATGTTGAATGAAATAAATTTTTTTAGCAATTTAACATGTGAGTGTCATGTGTGTAAATTGCATCCCAACCATTAAGTGTATTATACCATTTTGTATCTAAGAATCTCTTGAGGAAGTTTAAGATTTTAAGGCAGGTAAAGTAATTATAAGCAACAAGTGAATTAAATGAACTTGGATGGTAGTTTGAATCTTTTTCTATATAGATTTTGTAAGGTGTAAAACCTATAAAATAATGGTTAAAGAGTAAATAAAAAAATCTCACTGGGATTTTGTACGTATATGTTTATCTGTTTTACTCTCACTGGGATTATACTGATGGCTAGAAGCCTGACTAGTTGTAGTATGAGTCTTGCTTTTTGTTTTGATTCTCATTGGGATTGTATTGACGGTAGGAGGCCTAACTAGTTGTATTGTGAGTTTTGCTTTTTGTTTTGATAGTCACTGGAATTGTGCTGACGACCAGAGGCCTGATTAGCTATAGTGTGAGTCTTAATTTTTATTATGATTGTCACTGGATTTGTGTTGAAGGCCGAAGGCCTGACTATTTATAATGTCAATCTCAGTTTTTTGTCTTTATTGTCACTGTACTTATGTTGGCAGCCAAAGGCCTGACAGACAATATGTGAGTCTTACTTTTTTGTTTTGATTATCATTAGAATTGTGCTGATGGTTGAAGGCCTGACTAGCTATAATGTGAGTTTTGCTTTTCTATTTTGATTGTTATTAGATTTGTGTTAATGGACAGAAACTTAACTAGTTATAGTGTGAGTCTTATTTTTTGTTTTCATTGTCACGAATTCGTGTTAATGGCTAGAACTTGTTGTAGTGTAAGTCTTGATTTTTTATTCTAATTATCATTGAAATTGTGCTACCATTTATTTAATATTTTTTACTCATTCAATTGTCTCTATGGCTATCAACATCATTGCATATTCTTTTCATACACCTAATCATGCAATTCCAATATTTAATTGCCTTGATTGTGAAGGATGAATATGTTTGTAGTTTTAAAATACTTATTCTTTATTATATGATCATATTTCATTTTGATACTATATATGACATAAAGAATGTTTCAACATGTGTATACTTTTTTGTTCTTAATGCATTGTCATTGTTTTCTTTACTGTAAAATTGTCTTCCTTTGTTTGCTTAAACAGGCTTATTACTTAAGGCTTAAGAATGCCAAAACTTCTACTTAGGACTCTACAGCCGTAGCATCAAATGACGTAGAAGATGATGATGAAGTTGCCTTATGGTTAGAGACTAAAGGTGGTAAGAATAAGAGAGGTCACATCTTTAGGGTTGGATCTGAGGCTCATGATATTGATGCTAGCTATTCCCGTGGAACCTCTTCTTCTATTCATAACTCAGGACTTCATTCGAATTTTTAAGAAGAATTACATAAGAGGATTGCCACAGAGACAATACCGTTGAGACAAGAGAATCAAGAACTTAAAGAGCAAAATCAGCGTATAACAGAGCAACATCAACAAATCTTGTCTCTACTAGATCAACATCAACAAACACTAAATAGATTACAAGAACTTGAACTGTGATTGTCGCGTGCTCCAGTGGATCCTACACCAAAAGACTTAGTACGTGAGAAGACAGATCTAGACGATTGTCTTCCTCCATAAGGATTTTATTCGTCATCTATAAATATCTTTAGTTTGAGACTTTAGTTTGAGAATTGCTATGCTTTGTTTTAGAACTATTAGTTGACATTAATTAAATATGGTTGTGTTCTTGTACTTTTTTGGATGGTGAAAAAATTTAAATCTTAATTTTATTATTCAATTATCGCAGTATTCTCAATTCACTTTTTTCTATTGTGCTTTTATTGTATTTTTTTGGACAAGAAGCAAAAAAATACAACATTAAATTTAAGTTAAAATTTTTTTTAAAAAAATTAAAAACCCAGTGACGGAATTAACGACGAAAATATCAGTCGCTAAATTAGCGACAGAATGATTCTGTCATTAATTTCGTCGTTGATCAGCGACGAAATTCTGTCATTAATTTCATCCCTGATTAGGATGGAACACTTCTGTCATTAATTTTGTCCTTGATTAGGATGGAACACTTCCGTTATTAATTCTGTCGTTGACTAGCAACGAAATTCCATCATTAATTTCGTCGTTAATCAGCGACAAAATTTCGTCACTACTTCCATAGCTGATCAGCGACAAAAATTTAACACTATTTCATCGTTAATCAAGGACAGAATATTGTTTATCGCTGATTCTGTCACTAATCAGTGACGAAATATTCATCACTAATCTGTCGCTGACTTGGGATACGTTATCCTCTCATTTTGTGACAAAATTTTTTTGTGATGGAATTTTTCGTCACTAATTAGTGATAAAATTTTTATTTCCGTTGCAAATGTGTTAGTGACGATGAAATTAGCGATAGAAAAATTTCATCGCTAATTTACTTTGTGATGGACTAATCTTCATTTAGTGACAAAAAATTTCGTCGCTAATTTTGTTTTTCTTGTAGTGTGATTTTGCCATATGAATATTTATTAATAAACATTCATCAATTAAAATCTATTTAAGCTTTTAAATATTTTTAATTAAAACAAAAAATAAAAGCAAAAAGAGAGGAGCAATTTTAAATAAAAAATTATTATTATTAATAAATATATTGGCTTATGAAGAGAGCCATGTGAATAACTTCTCCATCTCATTTGTTTTTGTGCTTCACGCATTTGCACACATAAAAATTATTAATTGAAAGAAGTAATTCTATAAAAAATAATTATTATTAAATTATAACTTAATATAAACATCGTTATGCAAGGGTTTGTAATCAACTCTCAATAGATTTTGTGTTTACATTAATCCTTATGCCAGATTGTGAATTATAGGTGTCATCATGAGTGTTATATATAAGTCTCTACATCTCTCAAGATGCAATGGATGTCCACATCAGTAATGTTAAGATAACCTATTTATCTTTATTATTATTCGGGAAAAAAAATCTTAGACCTTGTAGGTTTTGAGGTTTTTTTTTTTTCAATTTTCAAGGTCATTTATTGTATTTGATTAAAAGAAATATTAATTATGAGTTTTTCTCACTGGGAGCAATATTTATTAGGGGTATATTGCTGGTTCGACCGCCTAATTGACTTAGTGCTATCTAGGCATGTCGAATCGGGCTAAGCCAAAAAAATGCACCATAAGTCAAGCCACTTGGTTAGGTTGGGCCAAACATGGGGTCAAGATGCCTAACTAGTGAAACTTGATTTGGCCTAATAGTGAATATAAAAAGAAATTAAAAAAAAAGAAATTTAAATAAAAAAAAATCTTATTTTAAGGGTTATTGTATAATTTTAGCCAAAAAATTTTAAATATATTTTATAAAATAAATGAGAGGGTTAAAACCCTTCTTAGGACCATTCTGAATATGATTATTATGTTTAAATAAAAGAAAATAAGACATAAATATATAATTTTTGAATTTAAAAGTAAAAACTCAAATTTAAAATGGTACCTAGCTTTTTTTAGGAGAAAATAGCTAAAGAACTTGCCCTTGGCAATTTTCTTGCATTTGTTTTGAATAATTATCCAAAATTAAAAAAAAAAATCATCCCAATTGAACCATCAAACTTTAAATTATCATATTTTAAAGTTTTAACATCTTTATATGCATTTTCCTTTTGTAACCTGCCCAAAACCCATTATTTTTTTATATCCATTGCTTAGGTTTCAAAAAAATGTATCAAAAAAAGTGGTCAAATGCCAAAAATGATTAAGTAAATATAAATATATAAGACTTTAAAATTTTAAAGTTCTTTTTTCATTAAAAAGAATGTCTATTTTGGCCTAATGGGCTTAGCTGGCCGAGTAACCTGGCCATGGCCCGGCCACAACCCGACTAGGCTGCAAGCCGAACAATTTTTGCCCACATTCAACTAGGTCGAGCTTTGGGCGGAGGTGGTATCCAATCCGTGTGCACCCGTGACATTTATAGTTATAGTATTAATGTTATTTTCAACGACTTCATGCAAGCTTGTTTGCCTTCGGTCCCAGACTTTCCCTGCCAGTGGGACCCAATTTCCCAACTCCTCAAATAGCATTCAGAGATAGTTTCTTGGTTTGTTATTAATACAAGAGTTATGTTCGTGTCAATAAAGGAGTAATTAATTACTGTAAAATCATAAATTAATGGGTTAAGGGAGAAGAAAGAAAAGAATAAGCAAGAAAATCAGAGAAACTCCTCCTTATTTAACAAAAGATTTAAGGAAAAACTCGAATCACTTCACATTTCAATTCATATTTAATTTAAAGGTACTTTTATATATTTTTTCTATTTGCCCCTTCTTTATATTGCCGACATGCATGACATATTGTTTCACTTTCTGTTTCACTGAATCATATCAGATATTGTGACGTTGGAAACTGAGAGAAGTCAAAACAAATGAAGCGTGTTCATGCACCCGACAAACCCAAAGTTAAAGTGCCGACCAAGGCTTTCAAGTTTCAGTATCAATAAAAATTATAAACTAAAGGTATTATCTCGCTTAGTATTGCCTGCCTCGATTGATGGTAAAATATTATATAGTTCGATTGACTTATTTAAATTTAAGATTTTCATCTTTGTCGTCAATTATGATATATTACTAATGTATAAAAAATCGTAATTAATTTTATAATTTATCAGTCCATTGCAAAAATTCGTGTACAATTTAAATTAAAAGTTAAATTTAAGTGAGTTGTATATATATACATGTATGTGTTTCTCCTTCTATCAAATCATGCATGCAAAAAGTATTTTTTGCTCCTTCATATCTAATATTAGGTGTCTATTTTACTAATTAATTAGCTGGTCTGAGAATAATTTTTTTAAAAAAGAAAATTAAAATAAAATCGGATGAATTGATAAACATAATAAAGAAAGATGCATGAACACATAAATAACGGTTGTTTGTAAATTGGGAAGGGCAAAATAAAAATCAAAGATGAATGTTGCACTTTAAAAAAAATATATTCAATGAAAAACCAAATAACGTATTAGAAACAGAAAAATAATTGCACAAATAACATTATTTAATTAAGAGAGAGAAAAAGTTAACAAAAATTACTCGATTGTCCACACAAAACTTTAGATATGATTTTGGCATATGATTGTTTATTAATAAACATTCATCAATAAAAGTATGTCATATCTTAAAGGTTAATCTGTTTAAGTTTTAAAAAAAAAATTAAAACAAAAAGTAAAATGAACCTGCTTTGATGTAGCGTAGGTGTTAAGTCAAGACATGGTTTTCATCATCATTAAACACCTTGGGACAACCATTAAGTGTGTGTTTAAATTGATGTTTCTTTTATCAAATTACAATTTGGATAAATTAATCATTTATTACTTTTACACACAGTGAGTTATAAACGTGATTTTTTTTTTTTTACTTTTTCAATACTAATCTAAACATGCACTAAATGACAGTGATTATGAGGGAACCAAAACACCTGAGGAAAGCCACGCGTGGGGAACTTCTCCATCTCATTTGTTTCTGTGCACATGTATAAAAATATATTTAATGAGCGAACCAAAATGCCAAAAAAATTTAGCAAAGTTGAACTAAAATTTATAAAAAAAAAAATTGTTGAAAAAATATCCTTCGACAATTAGTCAAGAAAAAAATAATAGAGAAAAGTTTCTTTCTAAATAGCAACTAAAATTTGGTCATGAAGCTATTCCTCTTTGTTTTCCTGTTATTCTCTTACTAATTTAGTTTAGTAAAGGAATATTTTTCCGCCACATTTCTGTTACCAACTTTTTCTTTAGATAATTAAATAAATAAATTAAATTAGAGTTATATTTAATTGACTAATTTTCTGATCAAATCACAGATTATACTTGTACTGATTTTTTATTAAATTATATTTGATATTTATATAACTTAATATCGCTTAGTATATATTTTTTAGAAAAATCATACTACTTATTTTTTAATTCTTGTTTAACATAAAAGTGATGTTCTTTTATTGATCCTATTTGAACTGACATGTGGCTCTTAGCGAGGGATGATAATCACGGTAGAATATATTCCCGTAACAACAACACATGGATAGATTAAAATAAATGCTTACTTCACAGTGCGATGTCTGCATGAGATAGATTCAATTGGCTTTTCTCTACTTTCTCTCCAATTCACGTGAACTTCAGGAGTTGTTTTTCAGTTTGTAAATCTCCATGAGTGTTCCTTCTAGAGAAATTCCCAAAGATTGTTGCCGGAGAACCCTTTATCAAAAGAATGCCATATCTTCATTAAAGAAAATCAGGGAAGAATCAATTAATTGCAGCCACTAAAAAGGTTTCGGTGGAAGAATAATAGTATTATTATTTGAAGATAGGGCATGTAAAAGTCCTCATCTAGATTTCCGAGATTTGGCATATTAGTTTAAATTGTTCAATGAATCTATGGCGTTCGATCATAATTCCACAAGCCTCGTGAGATTCGATCTGTTTTGGATTAATAAGGGAAGTACTCGTACAAACAATAAAGAGAAAGGCTAATTGTCCTGATGCTGATACCATTTCGTGGTGATGAAAGGACCGCCACCAATATATATATATATATATATATATATATATAGTGGCGACAAATGACCCAACTATATCTGTGTTCATTTAACTTTTGAAGGGAGTTGCCCTTAAATCAAGATTTTTGGTGGCAAAAAAGAGGTCACCACTAATAGCATTTTTTAATAGTGAAAGATTACTATTAAAAAGTTTTTTGTGGCTATGCGACAAATGTTACCATTAATAACATGTTTTAGTAGTGAAGGGTTATTACTAAAAAGTATTTTGTATCGATTTTATATTGCCACCAAAAAATTCTTTTTATGACAAATGAACTGAGTTGTCTTCAAATTAATAAACATTGAATTTAGTCCGAGAAAATAAAACTATTTAAGAAGTTTTGTTTGTAATGCCTACCTTTTATAGAATTAAATTGTGCAGATTATATATTAAAGGAAAAAAATGCAAATACCCTCTTCAATTTTGAATAATTTAAAATTGCTTCTCTTAACTTAAAAAAAAAAAAACCCTCCTCAACTATTATCTTTTAGGATTTAAACCCATCTATTTATTTTTCCGTTTCCATAAAAGAGATTCTATCTCAAACTCCATCATTTGTTGTTTTCAAGTAAATGAAAGTGTGACATTTAACAAATGACAAAATTAGAATTAGAAGTGACATCTTCATTAATAAGATAAATGGGAGAATGGACTAAGAGATTCAAATCCTAAAAAGTAATAATTAAGGAATATTGTATTTTTTAAAAATAGTAGAAAATATTTACAAATATGATGTATATTTATGTATATTACTTATATATCACATATAATTTAAACAATTAACATCATATCAATTCAATTGAAAAATAAATAGGTTTTATATTTTGGCAAGTATATGTATTTTCGTACATATTTCGATTTTTTAATACTTAATTAATATGTACTGATATTTTAATTTGTAGTTTAATATTACTGTAATATATATATATATATCATGATTAATAGATTTAGTTAACTATTTATTGTTTTATTTAATTTGTATAATTTAAAATTTTATAATTAGGCTTTATAATTTCAAAAAGCTTTAATCTTGGTCAATACTATTAAACTTCTTTCATAAACATGTCATTGAAATTTAATGGCTTAGCCAAACCATCTTACATCATCTTTAATACTCTAATATGCATTATTAATGTGTAATTATAGAAATTTCTACTCTATTATTTACTTTTATCTCTTTTATTAAACCAAACATTTTTAAGGTATCAAAATAACACATAATTTGGCCAGTCAATGAAATTTAATGATGACAAAGGTTTAATGATAGAGATAAATTTAAAATTTTTAAAAGTATAGAATTCTTTACCATTATTAAAACCAAAGTGTAAATTATTGTTACCTATATAAAATAATGATAGATTATAAATAAGGTAGTGGCCCAAAAAAAAAATATTATATATAATGTAGAATTCTTGAGGATGGAGAGGACCCAATCAAACCACAAACATTTTTTTTTTAGTTTTAAGTCCCAAATTATAAGTTTAATAATAAAAATTGAAATTAAGATATCAAAAATTATAATTGTGAAGAAAAATTACTTTAAAAATTTTAACTATATTTGATGAAAAAAAGTTGAAACTAAAAAATAAAAAATTATAATTTTTTTAAAAATTACACTTTAAAAATTTTAATTATATTGCATAATTAAATTTTTTTTAAAATTTTAATTATACTGCATAGTTAAAATTTTTAAAGTAACTTTTTTTTACAATTACAAGTTTTAATCTCTTAATTTAATTTTTATCTTCAAGCTAATAATTTAAAACCCAAAATTTAAAAAAAAAAATTTATTTCGTTGCTTGACTGAATCTCTCCAACCATAATTGTAAGAGAGAATCCATCCTAAGAATGTTTCATGCTTCCAAGAGAAGTTAAGAAAAATGTTGATTTCTCCTATATGTAAGGGTGGGACATTGGAAGGAAAAGAAAGTCGAAGCAACCCCCTTAGTCAAAGAAAACATCCAACTAAATTGGAACTTTGAGGGGAAAAAAAAAGCAATGCGTGGTCGGTGGCTTTTGTATTTCATATTGATAGCTAGGATCATCGACCACCGTGCTCGTCGGCTGTGGTCCCGGTTAGTCTAAGGATCCCATGTTATATTGCATAGGAAGTTTTAAAAAATAAAAATTAGATGACCCCCTATTTGGTGGGTATCATGGTAGAGAGTACAAGATTATGGGCTTTTTTTATTATGTTGTGATTTTAATATTTTTAAAATAGATATTTTTTAAAATAAATTTTGAAAACAAAAAAATTACAAAATATGTTTGAATCATTATTCTGAAAAATTATTATTTTCTATTTTTTTATTCTGCAAAATAAAAATTACCTAATATCTTAAAAAATGTTTTAATTTTTTTATTTCTGAAAATATAATTCTATTTTTTATTTAACAAAATACTTCATTAAAAACATATTATTAAATAAGTTTTTTTATTTTTTTTCTTAAAAATAAAAAACTATTATGAAAATAAAAAATCAAATAAACCCTATAACCCTTCCAGTTAAAGATTAATGCGGCGTGTGGAGGGAAAGAGATTTTTTTTAAATTATGTATAATATATTATATTTTTATAATGATTATTTAATATATTTATATATTTATTATTTTTTTAAATATTATATATTAAAATTATTTTTATTTATAAAATTATTTTTTTATTTTCTTTTTCATTTTGCATACGGGACAAGACACAAAAGTACATGGGCTCCTCTTTTCGTCCTTTTTCTAAAGTTAAATTAAAGAATTTTGAAAACATAAAAGTTAGATCTTCCTTATTATAACTATTTACTTTGGACTGATAAGTCAAGGAGAATTCTCGACGTTTCCCACGGGGATGTTGAAGGCCATTAAAACTCTATCATTCTAAAACTCCAACTCCATCATATTCAATGATATTTTATCAAGCATAACTTTTTTCAGAGGATGCAATCTTATTTGATCTGGAAAAGGTTACACGTACCAAAAGACTCTTAGCCATAAAAATTTTGTAGGAATGCTTAAGTTAAGTCATTTATACCCGCATTTCCACAGTTGAGCATAACTTTTTTTTTGTTAAACGAGTAAAGTATATGCATTTTTTTGTGAATTTTATTGAAATTATAACTGTTTCTAATTTTATTTAAATATGTGATATAATTATAATTATATTTTAACAAAAAATATATTAGAATTATGTTTCAATTATAAAGATGATATAAAAAATACATTATATTTTATTAATAACTTCTTCTCTTTTCTTATTAAACTTTCAAATAATAAAATGATATATATACTTGTTTGTTTCAATCTTTGCCATTTTATTCCATTACAAGCTATTTATTTATTTTCTTATAAGCTTCCAAACATAAATTTAAGTAATTATTTTGATATTAAAATTTCTGATAATTCTAATTCTTAATGAGATAACTTTTTTTACCTTAAGAAATCACCAAGAGTGTCTACCAAAAATTTAGTAGTACAAAATAACTCTTGTAGATTAAGGATGACGGTTTAAATATTTAAAAAAAAATTATTTGAATTTATGTTAAATATTTAAGATGCTAAAACATTCAAAATATGAATGTTGCGCTATTTTCTTGGAGCAGTAAATTTAGATAGTCTATATCTATATAGGTGATCTAAATTTTAATTAATTATTTAATATTTATTTTTTAATATCAATTATTTATTTATTTTTATTTTAAATGAAACATAATGTAACATGAAGATAATTTTTCAATTCTTATTACATAAATAGTTCATTTAATAGAAGTTAAAAGGCTATTTTTATCGTATGTTATATTTCTTTTAAAATCAAAAATAAATTATTGAAATTTAATTAAATAAAAAAATTAAAATATAAACCATCAAATCTATGTCGACAGTTCAAATCTACTAAAAATTTATTGGCCTAAAATATCAACTCTCGAATTATCTGCAATTAAATTGTTAACGTGTACTTGCTAATTCCAAATTCCAAATTCAACCTTAACTTTTGTGAATTCCAAGCACCACACGTTTTTGCTTGCCAATTCTTCGATAAGCACACAGATCTTTGGCCTTGGGGATTACAAGGCAGTAGGGCAGCTGGCTTCTCCCCATTTATGGTGTCAAAATGACCCAATCCCGTCCAGTGAATCGTGGCCCTTCATTCTATCCAATGGCTCCAGCAAGCGCCACGCAATCTGGGCACAATTGAAGCGAAATAGTGGTCCTCCAATCCTCCAGCCGTTCAGATGCTGAAACAAATCCATATCCTTGCCCCAAACGCGGCGTTTTTGTTACAGAGGAGATAGGGTCTTGAAAAAGTAAAATGAGTTCTTCTCTGCTACTCGTGTTTTGAAGGCAGCCAACTCCCCTCCCGCGAAGCTTCTTCTTCTCCCACAGAGCTTTAGTGTGAATTTTTTCCCTTCATGAATGGCGACTGTGCATCGTTATGGAAGAAACTTTTCTCATTCTTCAATTTTTTTGTGGATTAATGCCTTTCTGATAAGTTCCTAAATTTTTCTAGTTTTTTTTAATATTTTAAAGGATATATTATATAAATATTAAATTTATTTTATATTTTTTATGTATAAAATTAATAAATTTTAGTTATTTTTTTAGTTTTAAATTAAATTTTATATTAATTAAGTATAAATTATATTTGTATTCTTATTTCGGTTTTTAGATTGTTAAATTGTTTAATCTTTATTAATAGATTATAAATAATAATTAGATAAATTTTATTATTTTGTAAAGTTAAAATTAACCAACCAAAAGTTAAAAAGATTTGCTGAAAAAAAAAAACTAAAAAAAAAGGCACCTAAAAGTGCTACTATACATAATTTAGCAGCACTATAATTTAATTGTGCCAACATAAAACAAAATTTTGCATTCCAATATACAATTTTGTCATACCATCAAATGAACTTATCCAATCTCATCTTCTTTAAATAACAACAATTCCTTATATCAATACTTTTAGCAACGGAATTTGTTGTCATTAAATCATCAATTTCTTTAATTATACTTAATTATTCTCATCATAGAATTTCCCAAATTCATACCAAACAATTTTGTTAGGCTTAGGAAATCACCCAAAAAAAAAAGTTTAAAATTCAGACATAGCCAATAATTCAAAGTTTTGGCACATATTAAATTTTAAATTTTAAAAAATCATAACTTGAGCTACGCAATTCTAATTTGCCCAAAATGGATGGTATGAAAAGCTTAAGATATCTACTTTATGAATATAAAATTTTATAAGCAATAGAGTTCATTTAACCTTTTGAATCCATGAAATATCATATCTGAACCAACAGAATAGTAACAAAAACCAAAATGAAAAATCTGCCAAACTTTAAAAATTTATAAAATATTTTACAAAGTTCCAAAAATTACATTCTTTAACTTTGTATAAAATTCTAGATGAGCTCTAAATACCTGTCAAATTTTATCCAAAAATTCATTCATTTGAATGATTGTTGGTTTAGGAATAGATTATGACTCAAAATTTGCAAATTTTAGGATCAAGTGTTCCACTTTGATCCATTTTCTGCCAAAGCTTGATTTGAGTATGTTTTAAATGTCAAATAGAACTTGTATCATTGATCCAACATGTCCTAAAGGCCATGCATCTTAAAATAATTATCCCACTTTCTATTTTACACATGTACAACATAGAACTCATATGGCCAAATTACATGATATCTCATAATTGCAATAAAAAATGGTCTATACATCATTGTATCATACTTGTGTGGGAATGGTTATATCTCATAAAATATATATACATTAATATGTGAGCAAGAGTATACAACAAAACATAAGTTATTGTCTAACTTAGGCTTCTCAATCCCTTTGTTCACCATTCTTGTTTCCTTGATAATTACCTAGACATAGTTAGGAAAAATATGAAAAAGAATGAGATTTAAAGAATCCCAATAACTTATTCACCATTCAAGTACATATATAAGGCATTTTCAAGGTCAAAGAAAGCATGTATGCACATAACACCAACTAATATCAATTATAATCATACATAAGGGATCATATGGCACTATTAAGAGCAAGACAAGCTCTGGGGATTTTTTATCTACCCTTACCTTATGATTTGGGGCTTTTGGTTTAGTCTCACTCCTTTTTAACGATTTTTTATTTAGCATCACCCACAATTAGGACTTTTGGCTATGTCTTACTCATATTTAAGAACTTCTTGCCTCATCTCACTTAATTCAAGGAACTTTTGGTACAATCTCACCCATTCAAGAGCTAAATCCATTTCAAATGCAATCAAATATCATGCATTTACATATTATCATCAATCAATCAATAACATATATAATTAGCAAGTAAGACATACAAACAACCTAAAACCAATCGAACCACCTACATACATATGGAAGTATATATAAAGAGCTACCTTATGCAAGAATTCAATTTAGTTCCTCCTTTACTCTTGGTTTGTCTTCTCAACCTCACATCTACACTTGAAGGAGGTTTCACTTGCTTGGCCTAGACACATTGAATGAAACATAAATGTATCAATTAAACCATATTTGGACTCATGTAAGTCTTATATAACTAGTTAAAACTTTAGGTTTTCATATGGTTCCATTTAGTGACATAATAAAGTAACCCTTATAAATCACTATCTTGGCTCCAAAATCTCACCCAATATAAGTTATATGATTCCATTAAAACTCATTAGAGCCATCATAAACCCAATTCAAAGAGTTTAACAACAAGTGATTTCTTTATATATAATAGAACCTTAACTTTTCACTTTTCAAAATAAAGTTTCTAAATTCAAACCAATGGTTCATTTGATATTTATAATTTATATCTAAACCATTTATAAATTTAGAATTAAAAAAAAAAACTCTCCCTAGGTACCCTTAATGGTTCATGGCCAAGACACCCCCTTAAATGAGCTTCTATGGAGTTTGTTCATTTCTCATAGGAATTGGTACCTATGTGAGTTTCTTAACCTCTTCTTAACTCAATTATACTTTTCACATAATTTGAAATATCATTTTAAGGCCTTATACTTCTTAAGGTGCAATCAATGCCCTAACTTCCATTTCTTACAACCTATGGCTTCCTATTTGATTCTAATGACATATTCTTAATCTCCACACTTCAAAACCTCACTTCCCATCATATTTCTAACAAAAACCAATCCCTTTAGGGTTCTCACATGTGGGCTGAAGCCAGGGGAAAGAAGAGTGTGAGGAGAATGCATGTTTTCTAAGTCAAAACATATACGAAATGAAAAAGCTCCTAATGCTGGTTATTGTGATGTATTTGTTTCCCTTTAAAGAGCTCTTTTCTTCATGAGTTCATACCAAGAACTCCATCTTTTAAGATGTCAAAACCATGGAGAAAAAGAGAAGAAATAGTAGAAACTAGGTTACATGGACATCATAAGCAAATTCTAGACTTTTACTTACCTTAGGTAGGTTCAATTTTCCTTGGCTTTTGGTACTTTCTTGGATGCCTTCTTGGTCTAGTTAGAGCTGCTGAAATTCAGCCAAAGTGAGGAGAAGATAATGGGGGTGGCCTTTTATAAGAAGGAGTCAGGGTTTCTTAAGCTCACAATTTCCAATTTTGCCCTTATTCTTTAATTTTATAATTTGAAATCATTTTAACTTTTTTTTAGAATTGTCTTTTCTATCATAAAATTTAAGTTATCTACTTTATTAAAAACACTTGACTTCAAATTTATGGGATTGAAAACAATCTTAAACAATTCGGTTAAAGTTTAGGTCAATCAATGGCCTAACTTATACACTAAAAGAGTTTTACCATTCTAATAGTTTCTATGATTTGCAAAGCTTCTAAGAATCCTAGAGAGCTCAACTCATTCCTTTAGATTCTTAAAAAAAATTTTAAAATTACAATCTTGCCACTACGTTTAGGTCCATCGACGACCTCATTTATACACTAAAAAAGTTTTAACTATTCTAATGGTTTTATGGTTTTCAGGACCTTTGAGGATTCTAATGGGGTCAATTTCATTATTTAAAACTCCTTCCTTTAAATTTTTAAAAAAAATTTTAAAATTACAATTTTGCCACTACATTTATCTTGTAATTTGTTCAATTGCTTTAGCTTTAATTCCTAGCCATCAATGGTTTCTAATTCCCAATTTTAGAGACTCTAATTAATATTCTATTCTTTAAGGGCTTTTTCAATATCAAAATATGAAATATTACAAATTGTTTCATGACTCAAATTTTCAAACTGTGGTACAATTCACACATCTCATAATAATGCCATTTTTGTTTGATTAGGTTTTGATAGAAAAACCTCTACCATTCAATATAAGCAACCATCCTAAATATTTTGGGGAGGAAAAAGAAGGGTTTAAAGCTTATTTGCCATGGGAAAAGCTTGAATTTGAGAAAGATTCACTAATTAAATCAATTTTTCTCTTCTTCCCTTGTTTTTCTTTGTATTTCTTTACTCATTTGATTTATGCTCTGTTCTTAATATTGTTATTTCTTGTAGTTATAAGCTAAATTTATTGATTTAGGATTGTGATAAACTCTAACTTATAATGTATTGTAATTACTCTATTTATTTACACCTACTGGTGTAATTTAATTATTCAATCCATGTGTTAATACTTTTAAGTATGTAAAAATCATTAGATGATTTGGGTAAGCTAAATGAACTTGGAAAAGGGATTTTAAGACTTGACCATAGAGTGGGTAGTGGGGGTTTATGAAATTTACAATGTTGAGTGAATTAATTTGTAGGATAGGAATATATCTACTAGTGTCATGTAGCCACATTAGGACTTATTTTTTATTATGTATTTCGATTGATTGCATAAGAAATTATAAACTAATTAAAAGAATACTTATAAATAATTCAAAAGATGCTTGTAAGTGATTTAGAGTTATAGGTTAATAAAGATTATAATTTAGAGTAAGATAAAGAAAGGTTAATTAGTTCTTGTTAAATGTTAGAGAAAATCATAATCCTAATCTTTTATCTTTTGATTTAGCCCAGACTATTGTTTCCTTTTTTTGTCATTTTTATTTTTTTAATTTAGTTTGATTCCTTATTTTCTTTATTGTTGCTTTGAGGTGCATAATTTTAGTATTTAGCATTTACCTTAGTGACAAATCCTTATAGAAACGATACTCTATTCATTACTGTATTACTGTTGTAATATGTACACTTGCGTGTTTGCTTTCAAAAGAGCAATAGTTTCGCTCCTTGCTACTTGCATTTTGAAGGCAGCCAACCCTACTCCCATGAAGTTTTTTCTTCTCCCATGCAACTTTGGTGTGATAAAAAAGAAGAAGCTATGGGGCAAATTTTTTGTAATGGCATTTTGAATAGGAATTGTGAATCACTAATTCATCAATTTTTGCCATTGTTAAAATTTTTTTTTATGGAGGAGATGAAAAGGAAAAGAACCCATTTTACTTCTTCAAGATCCCATCTACTCTGTAACAAAAACACTACATTTAAGGCAAGGATATGGACGTATGTTAGCATCTCAATGGTTAAAGGATTGGACGGCCATAATTTTGCTTCAATTGAGTGCTCGGATTGCATGGTGTTTGCTAGAGCCATTGGATCAAACAAAAGGCCATGATTCACTAGATAAGACCGGGTCATTTTGCCATTATAAATGTAAAGAAGCCAAACATGATTATAAGATGGTTAAGTAATGTTATTAATGATTCATGTAAGAAAACCCAAACTACTTTTCCTCATCCCAATTAAGTATTAATTATAAAATTATTTCATAAATTTTAAATATAACAAAATACCTTTTTTCCCCAAAACTTTTAGATTAAAATAAAAATATAAAAATATTATATTTAAATTTATTTTTAAAAATAGAAATGAGTTTTAATATATATATATGTATATGTATATGTATTATGTAGGCTTTTACTATCAAAATATAGTTTCCCAAAATAAAAAAGGCCTTATAATTACTATTGTTGTTATTGTAAGTAATGTTTTTAAATTGAATTGGTTATTAAACTCACAATGAAATAGTAAAATTAATCATAGTTCAACATAGAAATATATATAGATATATATAATACTAATCTTATTGCAAATAATATTAATATTCAATCTTTTAACATATAATATTAAATAACTTTACCAAAATTATTTAAAAAATCAATCCTACAGGAGCGTATATTTGTTTTGTATTTCTAATGTCTCCACTTTCATTGTATGCACAATTTTTAGTAATGCAATCACTAACTATTGTATCATCTAATTTTTTAAATTAACTTTTTATCATTCATTTTCTCTTAGGCCTCATTTGACACATAAAATATAGGTCGATGGAAAGGGAAAATGAATGTTGAAGGGATTGCAATGGAATTAATTGTATTTGGTGTGAACTGAAAGGGAAATGGAATACTTTTGCATTAAAAGGTTTGGTATGATGAAAATAGTGATCGAATGGAAAATTAATTGTGCATAATGACTAATTTGCTCCCAATCAAATAAATTAAAACAAATGAAAAGCGCTAGTAGTGCATTTGTTCTATTTGTTTATATTCCATAAGGTGGGCTTTTCTTCTTTTATTTTTTTTTAATTCCATCCCTACTACATGTTTTAATTAACCTAGTTTTGCTTTCCTTTGGCTAGCGAACTTCCTTCTCTATGAACCCTAGAAAACGCCTCTTGTTCTTCCTTCTCTGTGAACCCTAAAAGATGGAGATGGCGATGGCCAACGAGCGTTTAATGACAAAGTTGATACCTCAATCTTGACCTCACTATCATCTCAACCAAGCACCTTTCTTACTGTTGATGATTTTTTTACTACTCTGCAACTAGTTATTGACATGGTGACTAGAGCCTTAAACTTGAAAATCTTAATCCACTATGCGCCAATTGAAGGAACTTGAAGATAGTGTCTTTTCATCTTCATCCTCTTCAAGCTTTAACAACAAAGAAGAGGATGGAAGGTAGAGGAGAGAAAAAAAAGGCTATTTTCATCATCACCTACCCATTCCTGAAACGCAACATTCTTCTTGCCATTAAGTGAACTGAAGCAGCAGCAATGGAGGTCAAATTAACAGGATCATGATTTTCCAATGATAGACAAAATTGCTATCATATTCATTTTCGCATGAAGGTTATTTGTTTTTGTCACATGATTCTTCTTGATTTTCCCTTCCTCTTCATTTTCTTGAATTTTTGATGTCTCTCATAGCTAATGTTCTCATTGGAGCTCTATGACAAGCCACTAATAGATTTTGAAAATTTTTTAATATTAGTGCATTTTGTGTTGATGAAGCCATGTAATGAACAAATAGTTTTAGGATAGTGTTGTATTTGACTACTTTAGGAATTGTAATGCAATTGATAGTTTTAGGAACATAGTGTATGTTGATGGATGGGCAAGGAAGGGTAAACGGTGTTGGTAAGTTGTTCAATGGAAAAGAGTTGACAACAAAGGATGATTGTGTAGAATAATAGGATAAACAAAACTAATTAAACCATGCTGGTGACTTACTATATAGAGACATGGTCAATATGGTAAATTGCATTATCTAGCACCAAACTTGTAGTAGAACCCACGCAAGGAACATGGAAAGTGCACAGGACTATAATTTTCATTCCTTCGATCTTTCAACCAACTAAACAAGTTTGAGCAATGGTTTCATTTTCTCTTTCTCTTTTTGTCCATTTACCAAACAAGGCCTTAGTCTCTTTCTTTTTGTACCATTTTTTTTTATTTCCTTCTTCCATCTTTTCAAATAATTCATATGAAGCATGGCAAATCCCCATCAAAGATCTATTTTCCCTTCTTTCTCTACTATTTCAAGTTTTGAAATAGTTTGAAAGATCTCAAGAAAAAAAAAACATTTTAAAACTTTGTGATTTTTATTTTAGAACGAGTACAACTTGACAAAAAAATTTAAAAAAAAAAAGGAAAAGAAGAGGGTAAAGATTTTGAACCATTAGGACCCCTAGAACCTTTCCAATTTTGTGATTTTTTTTTTATTTTTGACTAATTTTTTTAATTTCAAACATCCTTCCATTCAATATGGGAAACACACACACACACACACACACACACACACACACATATATATATATATATATATATCTCTCTCTCTTGAAACCAACATTACAACTAAATCTATTTTGATAAAATTAGTACACTGATATCTAGTACTTATAGGTTTGATTTCTATTATGAAGGAAGAAAAAAATATATTACATAGAGAAAGCAAGTAACATGAAAAAGGATCTAAAAATTATTTTTCTTGTTTTTATTTTATATTTATTGCAACTTAATTATTACTAGATTTCATGAATAATGGTTATTAGATCCAATAATAAGTACATAATCAACAAAATAAAAAATTAGAACAAGAAGGAATGGTAATAAGAGGAAGTTAGAACCTTCCTCATATTTTGTTGCCTTCATGTAATGTTTCTTGAGATTAGATTCTAATTGTAAAAGTAATAAATATAATAATACTTTGATTAAAAAATAGAGTATTTTAGTCATTGCATTTTTAACCTAATAGATTCGAAACAATTAGTTAGAAATAAATAGAATTTGGATAATATACTGCCCTACGCAGCATCCTAACTTTCCATTAAAAAAAATTGGTTGTTTATTTTTAAAATTTATTTTTATTTTAAAAATTTAAAAAAAAAAGTTAAAAACAATTTTCTAATTTAAAAATAACTTGATGTCTATCTAATGAAAAATCAAAGTTTGTCTTTATCATACTTTATATTTCTTAAAAAAATCAAAATTAGAAAAAAAAAATAGACTATCATGATTCAAGGAAAAAAAGGATGAAAGGAGGACTAGGATAATGCACAGGTGAATGGATAATTATGAAAAGTTAATTGATTTCACAATACTTAACCAACAAGTGAAAAACTACTACACCTAGTATGTAGGGTTTAAAGATAAGAAATTTCACCTCACTTAATCGTTAGATAACAACTACCATATTTTCCTTTTCCTTTTGTAACACCCTTAACTCCTAATTAAGCTAATTAAATACAATGTGATTCTTAGTTAGTTGTAATCAAGGTTTAATTTTGATAATAGGTTAATAACATATGAAAATATAGAGAAATTTGAACTTTTAAACTATCAACATTCACCAACAAGACATACAAGAAGATTCATGTTCATAAGGAATCATAATTCTCATCAAACTTAGTTATCCCATTCAAAACACCTTCAAGAAATATAGATACATACATGTTGAGCCATTAATCATCGTTTATCATTAACATACTAAAAAAACAAGCCTTTATATATGAATTAGGGATCTACCAAACTCAAGTCACGGCTTAGAATGATTAGGCCATAGCTAAATTGGCCTCTGAAACCCTTAAAACCAAAATTTTACACTTGCACTATGACTTAGAAGACTCTCACCGTGACTAAACCTAAGTTCAGGGCAAAAATTCCAACAAAACATGATTCTTGGCATGGCTCAGTATGCCAATGCCACAACGAGGTGTCTCTCAGATATTCAAAGACACTCTCCCACTTGAGTCTCAGTGTGGACAAAACTACCTATGCCATAGCAAGATGGCTCTCTAGAGCCAATTTCCCTTATTTCCCACAATTTACGCCACAGCCAGACCTCTTACACTATAATGCAATTATTGTTTGGAAGAATCCTAATGCATTTTGGCCACAACTTAAAAGCATACTGAACCTGAACTCTAAAGTGTACAAATTAATAAATTGGTATCACCTCAACCTCAATCCTAGGGCTTTTCAAAGGCTAAAATGTAAAGCTTCTAAAGCTTATGTCCTTTTATAATCTTCTTTTAATGGATTTACATAATCTAAAAGATTCAAAGACTAGTTACACCAATCAATTTTTTATCATTTCAATACAACACACATACACACTTATGATAGCAAATGGCAAGGTATAAGCTTAAGTGGCAACCTAAAATGCACATTTCAATACTTAATGTCGTTAAACCACTTTGAGTAAATTTCAAATGACAAATTAATCATGCGCACATCCTCAAAACCCTGACACAACCTTAAAATCAAAATATGACTATGGTACATTACAAAATCACACATAATGGACCTCTAACAGCAAAACAAGCTAAGATATACCCAAGGGAAGGACCAATACATACCTTACATAACCAAAGCAACCAACTCACATTTCTAAGGCTACCACTACACAAAACCATATCAAAATCCATATTTACATAAGCATCAACCCTTATAAGTAAGCATACATTACAACATTACACCATATGACAGTAACAAAACTAGCATTAAGAGTAGTGTCATAATCATATTCATTAATTGATAAGGTAATCTTTCATATGTGGATATTAAGGTATAATTTGTCAATTACAATTAAGATCATTAGGTTAAATATAACTTAAAGCCTATTCTTAGTAGTCCCAAATTACATAAATATCAAAATACTTACACTTGACAATATATGAATGTATTATGATACTATACAAAGTTAAGCTACAAAATTAACATCTACACAAAACCAAAAATGTCCAAGGGAAAAATCCCACATAAGGCCTCAAACTAGGGGTAGTCATCTATTAGCTTTCTTTTATCTTTGGCAAAAGAACCTTTACTTAAAACGTTATCCTATAATAGGGGTGAAATGTGAATCTCAATAATCAAGAGAAATTCTATATATAAATATATATAATTTAATCGACATAAATGTTCTTAATATAGATAAATATTATAAACATGTCATGTAAATCAACAAATGAACAAGTTTGATAATCGATGACCATTATCTCATACTAACAATCACATACAACATGTTAATGGTCAAAAATAGAAGAAAAGGGCACAATCATAGTACCAACTCCCTCTTGAGCATGATCACAACTCGATGTATTTTAATGAGTATGATCATGACTCGGTGCATGATCACAATATAATACACAAGTGGAAGCATGATCATAACTTCATATAAGGACACAATCACAGCCCAACATAACAAGTAGCTAAACTAATCATTTATATGGAAAATATATATATGTAGCAAATAAAAGATTAACATTAATATATATATATATAGATGAAATTAAAACTTCTAGTTACCTCACTTGATTGCCAATTCCTCAAGAGCTACCAACAAATGCCAAAACACTCTAAGTGTCTTAAATCAATCGAAATACGACTTTTAGTTATCATCCACTACAAGAGTCATAGACCCATTCATTCCAATCATCAAGAATTACTTAGAAAACACTTACCCGAACCTCCAATGAGTTAAATGTACATATTAAAGCCCTCAAAACCTAGAAACAATGGTAAGTCACACCAAATCCTTGCATTTTTGCACGTTAATATAGCCCAAAACAAAAATCAATCATAAGGACCAATTTTTAGCATATTAATGCATTAAAATAAATGGGAATACTTACCTAATAGTTCCTCTAGTCTCAAGCTCTGAAAATCATGCAAAAAAAAAAAAATACCAAAACACCAATTTTCAAAAATAAAGTTTAAATGAAAATCCACCAAATGGAGAACTAATAGGACCAAAATAAAGAAGATGAGAGAAACAACTTTCATATAACTTACTGTAGCCAAATCCTCTTCTAGATGTGCAAATCAAGGTCATAAGGTGAAGAAACCATAGTTCCCTCTCCCTTATGCGATGTCTCTCCTTGCTTCTACTATCCAAAGTTTATTATGCTGAATAAGTAAAGTGGCGGCATTAATATTAGGGTTTAATAGGAATATGGCTTACCTAAAGGCATTTTTTACCCAACTAGGTTAATATCTGAGCGTTAAACCATAGTCTAATAGACCCAATTGAACTAAGTCTCCATTAAAACTTAAAGTAGGCTTCTAAAATTATTCATAGCTTAATTAAATTAATTATAGACCTCTACTTAAATTTTCACCTCTATTAATTAATTTTCTCTTAACTAAATTCAAATATACAATTAAATTTATTTTCTTACAAAAAATTGTTAAATAATTATTATTTACCTAAAATTGCCCTCAATAATTTTCCTTAAAATTTTTATTTTTCATGATTTTCCATAATTTATCATGATAATTCCCTATTTTCCAAATTAAATCCTTAAATCTCCATAATGTTACTTAAAAAATTTTAAGATGTTACACCTTTCCTTTCACCTTCTCCAATATATGCAAAATTCTTTCCTTGAAGGGTGATGGTATAGTTAATCCATATAATGAGACTTATGGTGATGATAATGCAAACTTAATAGGTTGGTTAATAAGAGTGTCAATTTACTGATTAAAGATCATGAAATGGAGGGATTATTAGCTCCTTTGCGACTCCCTGAGCTTCCAATGGAGGTTTTTGATTTGTATGGTGATAGGGCACAACCTACTAATGTAGTAAAGGACGTTTTAGCTTTATGTAGTGCTAGGTTATAGTCTACTGAGGCAATAAGGGGGGATATTGTAGGTCATGGACAGCCACTTCACATCATTGACTCTAGGAATCAAGTTATTGATACTAAAATGTTAGATCAGGAGGATGTAATGTAAAGGACTTGGCAAATCTCCTTATTTTCAACATATCGTTAAATCCAAAGGTGGGCCTAGTGGTTATTGATGAAGAGGTACATTTATGGAAAGGTAATACTAATCATTTACATAGCTTATTTTTTATTAAATGGTCTAAAATATAATGCTACCTAGTTGTTAATGGATTAAGCCCAATGTTGATCCAACTCACAAGTGAATATGAGGCTTTGGATCTTATGCTCAGGTATGAATAGACCTCGTTATTTACAAATAGGTTGGTCTAACTTACAAATGAACTTATCTATATAAAAAGATTTTTAAAGCATGGGTGGCCCAAATCATAAAAATATAAGCAGTTATGGTTTTTATATGATGTCCTACTCTCAATCTCAAATGCTTGCTTCAGCCTCAATCATTAGTTTTTGCTTATGAAAAATACCATTTCATGCCAATTATGCCTTTTTCATGCAAATTTCCTTGCTACATGGCTTTCTTTTAAGTCTTGTTATGGAACTTATGATAAATTTTTTAGTAGTTAGGCATTGATCCTTCCATTATCATAAATTATTGTGATTTCACTATGGCATGCCTTACAGACATTGAACTTTTAGGTTTTTCTATAGTTTCTCCTTTTCCTTCCTCTAGTAAGAAAAGGAAATGAAATGATTACGTTGGTTCACAACATGTTAGCAGAGAAATTGTTACCTTCTCTTAACACAATCCTGAAAGAGAATGATTTTATTGAAGATTCAAGAAATGGTTTAGATAGGTTTGTGGAAGCTTTTCAAGGTTGTCATGATAATACTTAATTGGAATTGTCATGGCCTTGGTACAGCCATAATAGTTTAACAATTAAGAATGTTAATATGTAAAAATAATATGCATTTTCTCTTTTTAATGGAAACTAGGAAGTTCTTAGATATGATATTAAAGCATTTTAGGAGTTTTGGTTATGGTCAGGTGTTCAGTTTTGATGCTCTTAGTCATACTAAAGGCTTGTTTTTTGGTTTCCATGATGGATATAACTATCACCTTCTTGATGCTTCTCATCACTAGTTACATTTAAAGGACATCAGTTCCTAAGGTATGGCTTTCTCACTTACTTTTGCGTATAGGTTTTTGCATTTATCTGAATGTTATATTTTATAGGAATGGTTTAAAATGACTACACTTTATATTTATGGGCCTTGGTTAGCTATTAGGGGTTTCAATCAGACTCTCTACTTACAAGAGAAAAAAAAGTCATATTTCTATGATATAACTAGGGATCACTTTCAGGAAATGATATGTATATGTCAATTTGTCAATATTAGGCCAATGGAGTCTAGTTTATATAGACCAATAATAGGCAAGGGGATGATGTGGTTTAGGCCAGACTAATTGAATGTTATGCAATTCTTAATGGCTTGAGCTCATTCCTTAGTTGGGATTGCAAACACTTTCCTTAGTAGCATCAGATCATGCCTATTTAGTTTTTTGTTATGATTGTCTTCCCATGTTTCGTAAATGTCTATTCCATTTTTGAAAAATTCTATTTTAAGTTCCCTCAATTTAAGATTATTGTATATAGTGTATGGAATGAATGGTTGATAGGTTCACGTGCGTACTAACTTGTTAGCAAATTGAGTAACCTTAAACATGCCTTGCAAGTTTGGAATAAGTCATAGATTGGTAATATCAAATAAAGAATTAATGAGTTGGAAAGGCATTCAAAATACATTCAAGAAAGAATTCCAACTAAAGACTTGGTTCAAATGGAAAAAGAATGTCGTCAAAACTTAAAATTTTGGTATGATTATGGGGAGACTTTATAAGCTCAAAAAGCTAAGCAGATGTTTCTACATAGGGATCATAACACTAGGTGCTTTCACAATTTGGTCAAAAGAAGAAGAATCAATACTTGCATTTGAAAATTAAAAGATAACGAGGGTTCTTAGATCTAAACCTTGTAGCAAATTGATTTTTTTACACATGACTACCTTCAGCAAGTCTTTACCTAACGATCTTATTTATCAATTGATCAAATAATAGGTGAGTTAAAACAATTTCACATCCCTAAGTTATCCCTAACTCATATTCAAGGCCTTTTGGAGCTAATTATATAGGAAAGGATGTTAAATATACATTGTTTTAATCGTAGAAGGATAGTGCTTTGGGACCAAGTGGGTTTTCCATGCTAGATTTTATCATAATTTCTTAGACTTAGTTAAAGATGATTTGATATCTACAGTTATTAGCTTAAAAAAATAAGTAAGGCTTTAAAAAGATCTTATATCATTTTTATTCAAAAATGTGTCATTTTGAATGGATCTTATATCACTACTGCAAGGTTAACTTGACCAAGTGTCTTTGTGATTGTGGTAAATTTTAGGTAAAGACGTACCCATGCCAACATGTTCTTACAACTTGCATTGCCATTTCCCTAGACCTATTCCAGTTTGTGAATCTCATTTTCTACCTAGACACCAGCGTTATGCTTATAACAATGTTTTTTAGCTGATCAGAGGATATGAATACTAGCTAAACTGTGGCGATCCAAAGTTAGTCACTGATCCATCAATGTATTATGAGAAAGGTTGATTAAGAACCTCCTGTTATCAAAATGAAATGGACTTTAAAGCCTCTGGGAAACCTATTTGGTGTAGGTTATGCAGACAATTATGACATAATCAAGCAACTTGTTCACATCACCAACATTTGTCGCTTACATAAAGCAGTGTATCCATCAATATATTACTTAATATGTATATATTGATAAATCAATTTATGTTAAATGAAATGTGTATGTGTAGAATAATTTTGCAATTATTGAAAACAATATGTCATTTAACTTCTATATATGTATTAAATAGAATTAGTTCATTGCATGTTGTGTGTTATTGTTAAACTCTATTAAATTTGTACAAGTATATTATTCCATAAACTCTTGACAAGTGCGTTGACATCATAGTTACTCCACAATATGTTGTATATCCGGGGCCTAAAGATGATTTACTATTCTACTTATAAAGACCATATATTGAGATAATTGAGTTACCCTTATTAATTGCGTAAATTTGTACACTGATGATTGGTCACGTTAACTAATAGGCAATGTGTAATTTGTGTATATTTGCAGCATGATCAGATTCTCTATCCATAACATGTTCAATAAGAGGATCGTTTAGGCAATCCACCTTCAGCCATAGTAAATTATCTAAGATAAGCTAGTTTTTACGATGTAACCCAACTTAGCCACTTTGAGTATGATCTATCACTTGTCAGTGCATTTATGGAGCGATGGTGCCTAGAAATACACACATTTCACACCACTTAGGGTGAGTGCATAATCACCCTTAAGGACGTGACTATGCAACTAGGCCTAGCATGTGATAGAGACCTTGTTTCCAAAATGACAAATTGGCCATAGGAAGATACATGTAAATGACTTTTTAGTATTTGACAGCCAGTTGAGAAGATTGATAACCAACAATTGACTATTGTATAATTGGCTGAGAACTTTGTTCGCTTGCCAAATGATACTAATAAGGAGGTTATGCATCGACTTGCACAAGCCTATATACTTAAGTTGATTGAAGGCATTTTACTGCCAAATAAGTCAGCCATAAAGTATATTTGATGTATTTTCCACTGCTCACAGACTTCGAACAAACTGGTAGGTTTAGTTGGGGTTTAGCAATGTTGGCTTACTTATACCGAGAGCTATGCAATTAAACATATAAGGACGAGAAAAGAATATATGGTTGCTTAACACTGCTACACTTGTAAGCATGAGATCGATTTCTAATGCTTACACCAGAGAGACTATTGAGCCCTAATCCTCGCATAAAGGACTATCCACTACTTGCCCTCTAGGCTTCAGGTATGAATTATATTATACTTATGTATGCAAATGCATCCATAATGACTCTATATGATTATCTTTATTTTTCTGATGTGATTGAAAATTGTGATAAATGGAAGAATGTTGCACAACCTTCTCATCCAAGTATGCAAGTCCTTAGCCAGTACTAAACTTTATTAGATACTATACAAGGTAATAAGGTTAGTTGTTATTTTCTTTTCCTTCTTCTATGTGTACATCATAATTTTAACATTTCATGATATCCTATTATTTCATCTATATTGCCTACAGATTGTTTGGTGCCCATATCAACCACAAGATATGCGTGACTTAATTTTGGAATACTATTTAGCTTCTCCAAATATTTAGATTGCTTTGGTGTTACTTATATGCTTCCATATCATAAAGTGGCACCATCCAAGCTGCGTCCTTCGCCAATTCGATCAACACCAACTAATCCCTTAAGCACCAATTAGATTGGATGCTCTCCATACTCTATAACTTTGAAGAAAAACCCAAACTTACTATATAAGAGAGCATAGCACTTTCATCTAACAATGGTATAACTGGCAAAATGCTAGAGTGCAGTCCCATATTATTAACGAACCATTTGATTGCACATCTGATTACATGCGATGGTACTAGCAACATACTTAGCAATAGATCCACCCCCTTAGCACTGCAATTGGTTATGCAGTAAATTTTTAAACATTTGTGACATTTGTTCTATTCCTTTTCTCAATATATATTAGTATATATATACTTCATTGTTATGCTGACATTCAAATGCTTATTTCCTTTTATTTAGGCTGATCTAGTTTAAGGACTTTATCGAATACATTTGCAAAACCCTCTACCTTCGAATTTCTATGAGATTATAGGTCAAGACACCAGAAATATATTAATGGTCTTAGTAAAATATGACTTTTGCTGATCTCCCAACCTGCTGAACTGGCAGCCAATTTGTGTAAACCTCAAATTCTGATAGCTCAACCAAGTAAGTGACGTCAAAGCTATTTATCATCATAGCAACCCACTATTACAAGACAAAGGCAACAAAATGAGGAGCCAGTAGAGCAGGATATTGGCAATAGAATGGTTGGTTTATCTTCATATATTCCAACCTCGATGCCTTAAGATGTTGTTCTAACTGATTCATCTTCTTTTGTCCTAAGTAGTCAAATTGGTGACTTTGTAGGATCTGATCATCTATATAACATGCCACCATTGTCTATATCTCATTTTAAAACACTCAAGCAATAACTTGGAGGGCTATTTATTAATCTTCTATTTGATATATCTACATTTAGTACTGCATATGCCGATAGTTCCTTTGACTCTGAAGGATCATTGCAACTAGAATTGTGACAACACATGAGTTTATTCCTCTAGCTGATTTCCTATACTTTAATTTAAGCTCTCCACCCATGGTACATAAGCATCAACAATCAAAAGAAGTAAGACAATAATGACCACAAAGTGAAAGAAAAAGACCTTATTATGACACTAGAAAATCATTTATTATAGTATATTTTTCCTTAATATTTATATAATTTATTATCATATCTTTTATAAATTCCTTGCCATTATTATATACTATTTTATTTCTTTTGTCCTTATATTATATTAGTTTTACATTTAATAACTTTTTTAAAATATGTCTATTGAAGATATAATTATTTAATTTATATTTCTTCAATTATTTAATTTTGTAAAAAAATTTCAATTTTTTTAAAATTTATATCTTTAAATATATTTACTTAATTTTATTAAATATCAGCAATTTAAAAAAAATCATTTGAACTCTGATGGTCTCAATTCAAGTTCAAATAAGTTTTAAAAAAATTAATCATTGAACTTCGATTGATTGAGCTTAAATTCAGCATAAATTTAGACTCAATGAATCCAAAGTTTAGCCTGTTTATTACGTTTTAGACAAATAATTTTTATAACATTGCGTTTGTATTATAATTTTTTTTCCTGTTACTTCCTATGTACACAGGCCTGAGAATAAATGCATGCTTTGCAGCACATGTTTGCATGAGGGTAGATTCAATTGCAAATTTTCTTCTCTCTCTTCAGGAGTTGCCTTTTCAGTTTTTAAATCTCCTTGTATTCTTTTAGAGAAATTCCCATAGATTTTCGCTGGAGAACCCTTTATCAAAAGGGTGCCATATCTTCATTAAAGAAATCATGGAAGAATCAACTAATTGCAGCCATTAAAAAGGATTCGGTTGAAGAATCCTGGAAAATAATATGTATTATTATTTGAAGATAGTGTATGACAACACATGAGTTTATTCCTCGCCTAAAAAGTAATAGTTGAGGAATTTTTTTTTTTAAAGTAGAGAATATTTACAAATATGATGTATATTTATGTATATTACTTATATATCACATATAATTTAAACAATTAACATCATTCAATTCAATTGAATAGGTTTTATATTTTAGCGTGTATATGTAGTTTCGTACGTATGCAGATTTTTTAATATTTAATTAAAATATGCTGATATTTTAATTTGTGATTTAATATTATTGTATATATATAATGATTAATAGATTTAGTTAACTCTTTATTGTTTCATTTAATTTTTAATTTCATTCATAAAATTTAAAATTTTATAATTATGCTTTATAATTTTAAAAAGCTTTAATTTGATCAATATTATTAAACCTCTTTCATTAACATGTCACTAAAATTTGATGGCTTAGCCAAACCATCTTTCATTATGTTTAATACTCTAATATGGATGATTAATGCCAAATTATAAAGAGTTTTACGCTATTATCTATTTTTATCTCTTTTATTAAACCAAATATTTTTTAAGTTTTAAAATGACACATAATTTGGCTTGTCACTAGAATTTAATGATGATAGAAGTTTAATAATAGAGAAAATTTTAAAATTTATAAAATTATAGAATTCTTTAATATTATTAAAACTAAAGCGAATATTATTGTTACCTATATAAAATAATGATAGATTATAAATAATGTAGTGGCAAAAGAAAAGATTATAAATAATATAGAATTTTTTAGGGTGAATTCTCGCTTATGTCCCTACAGCTAGAGAGGATCTAGTCAAACTACAAACATGTCTTTTTTATGATTTCAGGTCTCAAGTTATAAGTTTGATGATAAAAATTAGAATTAGAAGATCAAAAATTATAACTATAAAAAAATATATATACTTTAAAAATTTTAACTACATTGTATAAGTAAAATTTTTAAATTATAATTTCTTTTCAATTACTAATTTTAATTTTTATCATTAAGCTTATAATTTAGGATCTGAAATTTAAAAATTTATTTATTTTTTGTTTGATTGGATCTCTTCAATTATAACCGGACAACAGAAAAGGATCCATCCTCTAAGAATTTTTCATGCTTCTAAGCTTCTAAGAGAAATGTTGATTTCTCTTGTGTGTAAGGGGTGGAATATAGGGGTGTTCATTAGACCGTTAGACTTTAGAAGCCCGCCCTAACTTGACCTAATCGAATTAAATAGAGTAAGGCTAAAAATATAAATAGGTAGAATTTTAAACAAAACTATAGCGGGTTGAGTCAGGCCACGGGTGAGGACATATTTTGCCCAACTCGTCTTAATAGTTATTTTTTTTTAGTTATTAATATGTTTTTATCTTATACTTATTTTTATTTTTATTTTATTTTATTTTCTTTGCACGTTGCAACTTTCATTACTTACATAAACCTTTCTTACTTTTTAATTATTTTTATCATTTATGTGCATACTCATTGACATTTCTTTTATTGAATAATGAAAATACACATATTTACCTAAGACTAATTATGTTAGTATAGTTTATATTTTGCTTAATAATATTAAATTATTTTTTATTATTGATAAAAACATGAAAATTCTAAAAGCATATTATTTTGAAGTATATATCTATGAGTCTGTAAAAATATTTTTTTATATTACAAATATCAATTCATAATAAAAAAAAATGGCCTAGGCGGGTTAGCCAATATAAAAGCAAACTTGTTCCGGTCGAGTCAGGCCATGGGTATACAAACAAACTCGATGTTTTAATCAGATCGAATATTAGGCATATTAGATGTCCAACTCAACCATACCCATGAACAGCCCTAGTGGGATAAGCCATGCATTTCCTCTTCAAAATTTAAAAAACTTTTGAAGGAATAGAATATAAAATACAAAAATAAAAATAGTCTTTTAAATGTATATTTTTAAAAAATAATGATTAGTATTAAAATTTTTGAAAAAATAAAATTTTAATTATTCAAATCAAATCTAAATAACTAATAATGTAATTTACGCACTACTTAGAATCCCCTCAATAGAGGAGATCCAGATCCACTGGGGCAATGGAAGAAAAAGAAAGTAGAGGCAGTCCCTTAGTCAAAGAAGACATATCCAACAAAATTGAAACTTTGAGGAAGGAAAGGAAGAAAATAAAAGGACATGATCAGCGACTTGTCTATTTCATATTGATAGCCAGAATCATATACTGTCGTGCTCATCGGCTATGATTCCGGTTAGTCTAAGGATACTTTGTTATACTGCATAGGAAGTTTGAAATAAAATAATAAAATAAAAATTAGATGACCATCCTATTTGGGGGTAGCATAGTTCAATAAAAAATTTTGAATATTATTTAATAATATTTATTTTTTTATTATTTTTAAAAATAAATATATATATATAAATTATATTTTATTTATAAATTTTTTTTTTCATTTTGCATATCAAACAAAACATAAAAAAACATTGGCTCCTCTCTTCGTCCTTTATTCTTTTAAGTTAAATTAGAAAATTTTAAAGACATAAAAGCTAGAAATTTCTTATTATAATTATTTACTTTCGACTAATAAGTCAAGGAGAATTTCAACGATCCCGCGGGGACGTTGATAATACTAACTTTTAAAATTCTCAAAACTTCAAGTCCATCGTATTCAATGATATTTTATTAAGCATAACTTTTTTTTTTGTTATTTTAGAGGATGTAATCTTATTTGATCTAGAAAAGGTTACATGTACCACAAGACTCTAAACCTTAAAAAAGTTGAGTGATTGATTTATTATTTAATATGTTTATCAGATGAAAGTGACTGAAACAGTACATTCCTACAAAACGTAGAATGGCTACAAGAATAAACAAATTAAGTTGTTTCTTGACCGTAACGTTTCTATGACCAATATTTTTAAAACTGAACTGGTTATTGAATCGATAAAGACACTGATTTACGGTTCATTGATTTGACCGTAATCAAAAAAAGAGACAAGGCTATTGTCATCTTCATCTACCCATTCCTAAAACACAGCATTCTTCTTGCCATTGAAGTGAACTAAAGCAGCAGCAATGGAGGTCAAATTAAAAGGATTGCGATTTTCCAGTGATAGAGGAGATTGTTATGAGATTCGTTTTCACATGAAGGGCACTTATTTTTTATCACATGGTTCTTCTTGATTTTCCCTTCCTCTTCATTTTCTTGAATTTTTGATGTTTCTCATTGGTAATTTCTCTCATTGGAGCTCTGTGACAAGCCACTAATAGATTTTGAAATTTTTTTATTGTTAATGCATTCTGTGTTGATAAAGCCATGTAGTGAACAAATAGTTTTAGGATTGTGCTGTATTTGATTTGTATAGGAATTGTAATGCAACTAAGAGTTTTAGGAACAGAGTGCATGTTAATGGATGCGCAAGGAAGGGTGAACGGTGTTGGCGAGTTGTTCAACGGAAAGGAGCTGATAAAAGAGGATGACCACTAAGATGAATAGGATAAACAAAACTTATTAAACCATGCTAGTGACTTGCTATACGTAGAAAAGGTCAATATGGTAAATTGTATTATTTGGTGCCAAACTTGTAGCAAAACCCACACAAGGAACATGGAAAATGCACAAGACTATAATTTTCCTTTCCCTCCATCTTTCGACCAACCAAATGGGTTTAAGCAATGGATTCATTTTCTCTTTTCATTTCTATTCACATACCATATAGGGCCTTAATCTCTTTCATTCTATGCCATTTTTCTTATTTCCTTCTCTCATCTTTTCAAATCATTCATATGAAGCATGGCAGATTTCCATTGAAGATTTATTTTCCCTTCTTTCTTTATTATTTCAAGTTTTGAAATAGTTTAAAAGATTTGAAAGGAAAAAGAGCTTTTTTAAAACTTTGTAATTTAAAAAAAAACCAAGGGAAGGGGTACAGCTTGAGCAAAAAATTAATAAAAAAAGGAAAAGAAGAGGACAAAGATTTTGAATCATTTAGACCCCTAAAACCTCTCTAATTTTGAATTTTTTAAATTTTTGACTAATTTTTTTCTTTTTTAATTTCAAACATCCTTCCATTTAGTATGGCAAAAAAATATGTAAATCTCTTCTAAAACCAACATTGCACCTAAATCTATTTTGATAAAATTAGTACATGGATATCTATTACCTATAGGTTTGATTTCTATTATCAAGGAAGAAAAAAAAATATTACATAAAGAAAACAAGTAACATGAAGAAAGATTTGGAAATTATTTTTTTGTTTTTATTATATATTTATTGCCACTTAATTATTACTAGATTTTAAGAATATTGGTTATTAGATCCACTAATAAGTAGACAAATCAACAAAATAGAAAATTAGAACAAGAAATAATGGTAATAAGAAGAAGTAAGAACCTTCCTCATGTTTTATTGTCTTCATGTAATGCTTCTTGATGTTAGACTTTAACCATAAAAGTAATAAATATTATAATACTTTGATTAAAAAGCAGAGTATTTTAGTCATTGTGGTTTTAACCTAATAGATCCTAAAACAATTAGTTAGAAATAAATAGAATTTGGATAATATGCTACCCTACACAGCCTCCTAACTCTCCATTTAAAAAGAAAATTGGCTATTCGTTTTTTAATTTAAAAAAAACAAAAAATAAGATAAAAACAATTTTTTTCATTTTCAAAGAACTTGATGTCTGTCTGATGTAAATTAAAATATTGTCTTTATCATACTTTTTTTTAAATAAAAAATCAAAACAAAAAAATAGACAATCATGATTCAAGAAAAAAAGATGAAGGGAGCCTAGGATGATTCACAGGTGAATGGATAGTTACGAGGAGTTACTTGATTTCACAATACTAAACCAACAAGTGAAAAACCACTACACCTAATATGTGTGGTTTAAAGATAGGAAATTTCACCTTACTTAATCGCTAAAAGGCAATTGTCATTTCTTCCTTTTCCTTTTCTTTTACTTTCTCCCATATATGTAGAATTCTTTAGCTAAAATTCTTCCCTTAAGGGGTGCTATTACAATAAATCCATATAATGAGATTGATGGTAATGGTAATGCAAACCCAACAGGCTAGTCAATGAGAATATCAATTTACCAATTGAGGATCATGAAATGGAGGGATTATTAGCTCCTTTATGATTCCTTGAGCTTCTAATAGAGATTTCAGATTTGTATGGTGATAGGGTACTTCCTACTAATGCAATGAGAGAGGTTTTAGCTTTGTGTGGTGATAAGGTACAATCTATTAAGGTGGTGAGGGAGAAGATAATGGGTCATGGATAGTCAATTCACACCATCGACTCTAGGAATCAAGCTATTGAAATTGAAAAATTAGATGAAGAGGACGTAGCATTGAAAGAGGAATATGTAGCTGTGTAAGTCAAAATGTAAAGGACATGGCAAATCTCCTTATTTTCAACATGCTGCTTGATCCAAAGGTGGGCATGGTCATTATTGATGAACAGGCATATTTATGGAGAGGTAATACTGATCATTTACAAAGCATATTTTTAACTAGGTGATTTGAATATAATGCTACCTAATCGTTAATGGATTAGGCCCAATGTTGATCCAACTCACAAGTGAATATGAGGCTTTAAATTTTATGCTTGGGTATGAATGGACCTCTTTATCTACAAATAGGCTAGTCTGACTTGCAAATGAACTTATCTAAATATAAAGTTTTTGAAGTATGTGTGGCCCAAATCACAAAAATAGGGGCTGCTATGGTTTTTATATGACATCCTACTCTCAATCTCAAATGGAATGGGGCTTTTTTTCAATTAAACTTCAAGTTAGTGATTCCATGCTTTCTTCAACCTTAGTCATTAGTTTTTGCCCCTACAACATACGATTTCATGCCAATTATGCCTTTTCATGCAAATTTCCTTACCACATGGCTTTCTTTTAAATCTTGTTGTGTAACTTATGGTAAATCTTTTGAGTGGATAGGTGTTAATCCTTCTATTATCATAAATTGTCATGATTTCACTATGGCATGCCTTACAAACATTGAACTTTTAGGTTTTTCTATAGTTCTTCCTTTTACTTTCTCTAATAAGAAAAGGAATGGAACAATGAAATTGGTTCATTGAATGTTCACAAGAAATTGTTACCTTCTCTTGACACAATTCCAAATGAGGAGGATTTTTCTAAAGATTCAAGAAATCATTCACATAGGTTTATGGAAGCTTTTCAAGGCCATCATAATGATACTTAACTGGAACTGTCGCGACCTTGGTATGACCATGATAGTTCAACAATTAAGAATGCTAATATATAAGTATAATCCAAATTTTCTCTTTTTAATGGAAACTGAGAATTCATTAGACATTATATTTAGGCATTTTCTAAGTTTTGGTCATGGTCAAGTGTTTGGTTTTGATGCTTTTGGTCATAGTTGAAGCTTGTTTATGGTTTGTCGTGATGGATATGACTATCACCTCCTTAATGTTTCTCATCATTAGTTACATCTAAAGTCATCAATTCCCCCAAGGTATGGCTTTCTCACTTACTTTGTGTATAGGTTTCTACATTTATTTGAATGTTATGTTTTATAGGAATGGATTAAAATGACTGCACTTCATATTGATGGGCCTTAGTTAGCTATTGGTGATTTCAATCAAACTCTTTACTTACAAGAGAAAATTTTTTTTATTTATGTGATATTGGATAGTGGTACTTTTAGGAGATGATAGATATATGTCAATTTGTTGATATTAAACCCAGTGGAATCTGGTTTACATGGACCAATAATAAACAAAGGGATGATGCAGTTTGGGCCAAACTAGATTGAGTGTTACATAATTCCCAATTGCTTGAGCTCTTCCCGCAGTCAAGATTACAAACACTTTCCTTAATAACATTGAATCATGCCCTTTAGTTTTTTATAATGATTTGCTTCCCATGTTTTGCAAACACCAATTCCATTTTGAAAACTTCTAGTTTAAGTTCATTCAATTTAAGATTATTGTACATTGTGTATGTAATGAATGGGTGATAGGTTCACATGCATACTAACTTGTTAACAAATTGAGTAACCTTAGACATGCCTTGCAAGTTTAGAATAAATCATAGATTGGTAATATCAAACAAATAATTAGTGAGTTAGAGAGGCATTTAAAATATAAAAGAATTCCAACTAAAGACTTGGTTTAAGTGGAAAAAGAATGTCATCAAAACTTAGAATTTTGGTATGATTGTGAGGAGACTTTATAGGCTCAAAGAGCTAAGCAAATGTTTCTTTTATACGGGGATCATAACACTAGGAGTTTTCACAATTTGGTCAAAAGAAGAAAAATCAATACTTGGATTTCAAAATTAAAAGATAATAAAGAGTCTTGGGTCCAAGACTTGCAGCAATCAAGTTTTTTGCACATGACTGCTTTCAACAAGTTTTAACCTAACAATCTCATTTATCTATTGATCAATTAATAGGTGAATTAGAACAATTTCACATCCCTAAATTATCCCTAACTTTTATTCAAAGCCTTTTAGAGCTAATTATAGGAAAGGATGTTAAATATGTATTATTTCAATTGAAGGCAGATAGTGCTCTGGGACGAAATGAGTTTCATGCTAAATTTTATCATGGTTTCTAGGACTTAATTAAGGACGATTTAATACCTACAATTATTAGCTTTTTTAAAAACAAAAAAAAGGTATCTGTTAAAGGCTTTGAAAAGATCTTATATCATTTTGATTCAAAAATGTGACCACCTTCAATCGTTAAAGAATTATAAGCCTATAAGTTTATGTAATGTAATTTATAAGATTATCTCTAAGGTTAAATGTAATCGCTTGTAGAAGATTTTGACTAATCTCATACTTCAAATCAAAATGCTTTCATACCAGGGAGATTAATATCTAATAATATCATATTGCCCTCAGAGTTAATGCATAAATTACAAGTTGCAAAGGTAAATAAAAAAGGTTGGTGTGCTTATAAACTTGACATTGCTAAGGCATACGATAAGGTTTCATAAAACTTCCTTGAAGCAATACTAAGGCAAATATTGATTCATTTAACAATGTTTACTAGCAAGAAGAAATTACTCACAACTATCGAATCGGCCAATATTAGTAAAAATCATTGGTTTACAATAAAGTGCCTATTAGGTCATCTCTCAAGAAGCCTTTGATCAAATCAACCAGATTAAGAATTTATAAAATCAAAATTAAATTGACTGTAGGTTGTATGTGAAATTCAATGACTAATTAAAATAGGAAAGTCAGCTGCTGAAACAAACTAATGAATAAAACATTACCAAAACATAATCAATCCTTGATTCCCTCCTTTAATATCTTACCTTCCTTACAATTTAAAAATTCCTCTAGTTTGATTTTAATCTCCTAGTTATTACTGTCTAATGTCTCTAAACTACCACCTAGAAATATGATTGGTTCATGTTATTAATCCTAATATAAATGTGTTTAAATTAATAACGCGAAACCAATCTTTATTTGAACACACATGGATATTCATGTTGAGACCTCTAACATGATAACTAAATGAATTTATTCGATCAATCAATCGATTAAATCAAATGTAGCTTTCAAGTAATGCAAATGAATCAATAATCATGTAATCCAAATTATCCAATCAATATAATCAAAATTAACACAAAAACAGTGAGCAATAGAAATGGAAATTCATCTATAATTAAAACCAAACCTATTTGTATCATCTAAACCAAGACTCCAATATTGATATCAAGTTCAATCTTCGGATTGATTATAGAAGAAAGTCATAAAGCCATTATAGAAAAGAAATGCTCTAAAGGAAAAACACCCATATAGTCAAAGAGCCTTTAAAAATGATAGCTATATGAATGAATGAATGACTAAAGATGGCCTAAAGGAATAATCATAAAATGTCATATGGGTTAGGTTACATTCGACAATCTATTACTTTTTTAGAAAAATACAATATTAATTCCTAAATAAAGTAAGTGTCTACTCCATTTATAAAGTGTCCAAGTCCATTTGTTGGCTTAGCTTATTTGCAGAAATAATAGACGAAGAGTTGGGTCTCTATTGATCAAAATATAATAATAACAATTAAGCACAAATTCAATAAAAATGTAATTAAAACACATTAATTTCCAATTGACCTAAATAATATAAAATGAACCTAAGGTTATCAAATTAACCTCACTAAATTACTATAAATCTAAGTATGAAGAATATAAAATATATCAATACTTGAATTATCATTTACACATCAAAGTTTTTAAACAGCATCAATTGCTTCGAACTTTCATAGCATAAGCTAACACTAAAAGTTAGTATTCCAATTATGTTAGTTAGAAATACAGATCAATCATTTAGATTGTGCAATGGAACATGGCTTATTATCACCTAGCTCGCAAAGCATGTCATTAAAGCCATAATTATTACTTTTTTGATTGGCCACAAAGTTTTCATTGCAAGAATGAATATAACTCCATCTAACCAAATATCACCCTTTAAGTTGAATAGAAAATAGTTGCCTTTAGTCATCTCCTTTGTAATGACTATAGACAAAAGTCAAGGACAATATCTCCCAAGACCAATCTTTACTCATGGTCAATTGTATGTGGCATTGTCTAAGGTCCAAAAAAAAAATTGGACTAAAAATCTTGATACATGATTCAGCAAAGATACTTCTAACAACAACAAAAAATATTGTCTTTAAGAAAATCTTTCATAAACTATATTGATCTTTGTTTAGATATTATTTTTAGTTTTATGTCATTGTGTGATCAAGCATATTTACACATGTAGGCACACACACGCATAGGGATTATATATATATATATATATATATATATATATCCACCACTAACTTTCTCCTTAATATTAGATGTTGTTTTCATAATCTTCATCCTACAACAACAATAATATCCTTGTCCTACACATTATCATTCTCATTGAACAAAAATATTACTTTTTTCCAAGCCAGCCAAACCTTCTTTAAACCATCGCTATGTTTATTTACCTCTACATTGCAAGACAAATTTTATCTACATAGCAAATATGACAACATATAAAATCAGCTTTTTTTTCTTTTTTTCCCCCTTCTTCTTGAAAAGACCATCCACAATTTTATTTACTCTAATTTCTTAGAAAAGCATTATTATTATCTATGACCCATACATTTATCTTCTATAACATTTTAAATTAATGAACTTTTCTTTGTTTTCATAGGAAAAATTATTTTATGCACCAGCAACACAATTGTTTCAAAGGTAAGTATATATATTTTTAAATATATGACAATTTAAATATATTTAAGAGTCAATGTCACAATTCATGTTTTTTGCCAACGAGATAATCTTAGTTGGAAAATCGAAAGAAAAAAAGAATAAAAAGTTATCAATATAGAGACTAGCTTTAGAAGCACACAGATTCTATTTAAATAAAAGTAAAACATAGTATATAAAATGTAAATTTAATAAAAAAAACGCACTAATTCTAGTGTAGAAGTAGAAATTGGAGAATATACAATATTATAAGTCACATGATTTAAGTATCTTGGATTCATCATACAATATGACAGGAAAATAGAAGAAGATGTTAAACATAAGATTCAAATAGAATGGATAAAATAGAGAAGTGTTTTAAGTGCTATTTGTAATTGAAGAATACCATTTAATATAAAACCTGCAATGTTATATGAGACAAAATATTGGGCAATAACTAGCAAGAGACTAAGTTCAATATTGCAAAAATGAGAATATTACATTGGATGAGCATATACACTAAATAAGATAAAATTAGAAATGAATGTATTCAAAAGAAAGTGAAAATCACACCTATTATAGAAAAGATTGTAAAATTACACTTTAGATGATTTGGCATATGTGGAGAAGACCTATAAAAGTTCCGATAAGGAGAATAGATCAAATAAAGAGTAGTCCAATAAATAAAAGTAAATGAGAATTAAAAAAAATTATAAGCGAAACTATTAAAAACAATTTAGATTTAAATTGCTTGTTTAAAAACATGATTTACAATAGAATTTTGTAGTATCGATTAATCCATATAATCAACCCCACCTAATAAGAAAAGTCTTCTTCTTATTGTTGTATATGACAATTTAAAATTAATATTTTTTTCTATCAAAATGTGGATTTATGATATTCTTCTGTGTATTAATAAATAATATTTTAGTCCATTAAATATTTTTTCCTTAATATCATACTCTAATGTAACAAATCATCACTTTAAATTAGTTTAAGTTATTAAATTGACTAAACTAAAACTAATTATTTAATAATTCTTTATTATACTAAAACAATTCATTATAGCTGTCATTTGGGTGTTCAAACTTCATAACTAAATTCTGCATCTGTAAGTAGAGATCTCAATACAAGGGACAGCATCTCAACTTTCCAGTTTCAGCTGGGCAGGCATTTACTTTTATGAGTTAATTCATAGCAGATCGACTGAACCCATTTGTCATTGAGATTGCTGAAGATTAAAAATTAAAATTTTGTCTTTTTGTAAGTGTTTGTTTAAATCCATTTGCTTACTTCATTCCCTCACTATGATTGTTGAAATCCTGTGTTTTTTGTGTTAGTGTGAGTTGTCTTTCTGTTTGTCCTTGTAGTTATCTAACCCAGAATAAACTTCTTTCAATCCCATAGCACGAAAATAGCTGTCCAATCGCTTCATCAATAGAAGCAAGTGCAGAAGGATCTTTTGAGATTAGAAAAGCAAATGGCAGAACCATTACATGAAGCACCTTCTTATAAAGTTAGTGTATAAATAAATATATATATAGTGTATAAATATATATATATATATATATTTGTCCTTAAATGACATTTGAAGAATATATTGTGCCTCACAACTTCGGTTTGAAATTGTCTTTAAAATTAATGAGCTAATACTACTTTCAGTTAATACACTACCATGACTTCCTGACCAGAGCATCCAAGTTATAATATAACTATAGACAAAGTAATGGGCCAGGATTCCACGTAAGAAATCAAGATCATGTTTTTAATAGCTATTGACAATGTCATACCTTTGTCGTTAATTTCTGAATTTTTATTCTGCCATAACCTTTTAAACATCAGTTTTCCTGCTTCAGATTGATCTGCTTTGCACTTCCCATATGGAATCCACTTGCTATTACTATGTTAGACCAAATAACTACAGCTAAATAAAATTGTAGTTTGATGCCCTATGTAAACAACCTACCTGCTATTGCTATGTTACAGCGAAAAAGTTACAGTTTCATGCCTTACATAAAGACTCTGCATCACTTTTTGGTTGTTCCCATGCTATTTATGATAAGTGTAAAGGTATTACCCACCAAATTTCCATTAGTAACAAACAACTTATGCACTTAAGAAGGTGAAATTCAACTCTCATGCATATATATTTTACTCATGCCTTAATAAATTTATTCACCCCATCTGCATATATCACTTTACAGATTTTATATTGTTGTCTCTCTTAATATTACATCTCACCTTTTGTATTTATTCTTTTTTCTCCTAATTATGTAGCCTAGAAGAAAGATTATTTCAATCCCATTACAAAAAAATAGGTACTCAATTGCTGCATCAATAGAAGAAGTGCAAAAGGATCTTTTGAAATCAGAAGAACAAATGGCAGAATAATTACATGAACCACCTTCTCATAAACTTGGTATATTTTCTATTTTTGAACCTTTCAGACAGTGATTTTCTGTAGCTCAGTGTATAAGTCAAACAAACAAACAGCCACATCACAAGAGAGCAACAATAGTACGCCTTCAAATTTCATTCCAAGTGGAAATAAGAGGACCTGCATCTTTTGAATCGTTTAAAGGAGTAATGGATGAAACTTCACATTTGGATCAATTAATTTGCAAAATTTTACCATGCTTCAGCATTTTAAACATCAATTTTCCTGCTTCAGATTCATCTGCTTTGCACTTCCCACACGTTATCCCCTTGCTATTGCTATGTTTGACCTATTCCCATGCTTTTATGATAGGTCTAAGGGTATTAGCCATCAAATTTGAATTCTTAACAAACAACCTCTGAATTTAAGAAGCTTAAATTCAACTCTCTCATGTATATATTTTACTCATTCCTCGGTAAATTTGTTCATTCCATCAACTCTTTTTTTGGGTTCTAATTATCTTTCTATCAACCAATCAAAGCATATAAAGTACACAACCTACCTCTTTGGAATTGAAGCTATGGTAGTTTAAATTTCAAATGTAAATCTGCTTTTCTTCAAAATGATCATTATTTCATTTATACTTCACTAACATTCAAGAATTTAGCCAAAGAACTTTGATGAAAACATATAATTCTGCTGGTTTGAGTTAGCTTGAATTTATTGCATTAGTACTGCACATAATCTCTACTCAGTTAACTTGAATTCCTAACGTCTATGAATGATCAACCGCTCTACTATATAATTTTTATATAAAATTCAACCCATACATATATAACTAGATACTTTCCATATAGATATCCATTGCTATATAAAATCGGATCAAACAATTGATAAATACTTTGTATATTGCATGGGTTACATAACTAGTTAAAGAATCAAAATCAAAGACGCAGATGTGTCATATTACTAATACTATTACTACCTGTAAAATTATAATCATTTTAATTTGTTGTAATTTCTACTGCACCGTTACCATTATAACTAATATGTAGCCATTGTTGCTGCCATCATCATTCTCACTATTACCATCATCATCATTATTATTATCATGTTATGACATATGTATAATATAATATACATATAAAAAATATTATTTTCATCCAATATAGAAGAGTATATTCTAATATTGTTCTCTATGTCATACACTGATGTAACAACACATACCAAGTATAAAAAATTTATACAATGGATAATTTAATTATACAAAACTAATAAACTTTACTTAAGCTATAAGATCTTGTGTTATACAACGCAGGAAACAAGATCTTTATGACTACCCAGTTTGAAAATAGCAACAGTTTCAAGCCGTCAGTTTCTTCGCGGATGGTAATATTATAAGATTAATTAATAGAAATTTCAAGTTATAATTTATGATACAGAAGATGGAGACATTCATATGGAAAAGAGGACTAAACGTTTCTATTTCTGTAAAATTCTTGTAAATTTCATGGCGACAATTTATAGTAGTTAATGAAGATGAGTCTTTATTATATGATATGATGTGCATGTGTAAAAACTAGACTAACAATATATATATTGTCTTCGTTTAGTTAATAATGGGCAAATTCTTCGTCTTTGTTTAATTGTTCAAAGTCTTCGTCTTTGTTTATTGTATTTTTCTTAGGAGCCATTCCAGCGTTTATTATTTAAAGAAATTTTAATAGATGAGAATACACTTTATTAAAAGGAGAATTTATCCAATTAGTACATATTCCTGCACTCACGAGCAATGATTCTCACTAGCTAGTAATTAATACAAAATTACAACTAAATTTCATGGAAAAAAAATTCTATTGCCACTATATAATAAAAAATGGCTGATTTTATATTCGTCAAGATTTCATCAGAAAGTTAGCTTTCTGTGTCATGGTTGCGTGTAACGAGATCTTCTCGCATACTCTTCAGCTAACGTACATATCGCAATAATAAATATATGAATCATTTTCTTGTGTTACGCGTTATCTGCTGGGCTTAGGATTTTAGTCAAAACCCTATTTTGGTTCCTACAGTGTATCTGAAGTTACATATTAGTCCCTAAGGTAAATAAATCTGAAAGTTTTGAAAACTTTTCAAATAAGCCTTAGCTACCAACTCCCTAAAACAGAACCTTTAAGTTTAATGTGGCATTTAATTTGCCAAACTAACATCTTAGCTAATATTTCTTCTTCCTCGATCCCTCATTTTATCTCTCTTCTCTTTATCTCTAACGAAAGGATTGGACACAATATAAATATGACACAATATAAGACGTCATTAACTGAATTAGTAATTAAGATTTATTTAGAACATTTTCAAAATTTTTGGATTCATTTGAAGAAAAGATATTTTGAAAACCAATCTAAATCTTCAAATATATTTTAGAGACTAAAATAGAATTTTGATTAAAAAAATTACAGTTGCAAATTGCGATTACTATAGCCCTTCTCGCATGCATCCAATCAATAATTACTATCTTGTAAATATTTATATTTCATCGCATTTATTAATGTTTTAAAAAATGGATCAAGATATAGAATAGTTTGCAATTCAATGACTTAAGTGGAATTATTTTTTTAAAATGTATATAATAAAGTATAAATATATACAATATTTTATGATTAAATTAATAGACATATTATAAAATAACATTTAAAATAGATATAAATATTTAAAAATATAAAAAATTAGTCAAAGTATTTTATGTATAACAATAAATTGATATAAAATAAGTCAAACAGAATCTATTAAATATTGTAAATTTTTATTGCAGAGTGTCAATAGTTTGATTTAGATAAAAAATAAAAAATAAAAAATAACTTTTATTAGTTTAATATAAAATTTAGTTAATTTTACTGATTTTTAACCGATTCAACTAATTTTCTATTTGATCAACTTTGATGATTAGATCAAATAAAATTATGACTAATTTACTAATTTTTGGAGGAACGAGTCCTAATCCCATTTTTTAACCTATAGTATTTATTTACAATCTCCTTACAATCCCAACTTTACTATTACTTAAACCAGTGACAACTTCTAGCCCCTTTTGAAGCAAGATATATAATTGATACTCTTTATCTATTTGGAAACATTTTAATTAAGATAGATTCCAATCAAACTAACTAAATACATAATTACATTAGAAATGAATTTTATTAAATAGTACATTTGACATAATGTCTATCTATAATTAATTAATTTTTAATAAAGCAAACTACCTAAAAAATTTTCATCCACTTCTATGTAGGGATTGTAGTCCAGAAAGGACCAAGAAAAAACATGCATCATATGACTTTGCATATTTCATTTGCATTTCCACAAGCTAGTCAAATACGGTGCGAGCCAATAAGTTATATAATTCTTATCCTATGACCATTGACCAAGAGAGTCTTTTTTTTTTTTCTTTTTGTGAATCATTTTGCTTTTGTCTGTAAGTCGCTCATTGCTTTTGGTTTTGGACACAAACGCTGATAAGTGATCCGAATCTGGTTGTTCTGAAACGAGCAAGTCAAGTCAACAATCAATTCGCTTGTTATTCCAATAAGCGCACGTAATTCTATTAATTAAAACTATGCTTGCATCTATAAAACTATTATAATTTTTCTTGTATAATTAATATGCTCATTTAAAAAAAACTTGATATATAAGAATTGCTAAATATGGTAAAGATGAAAAAGTACAAAATAAATTATTATTATTATTATTCATTTCTTAATTTAAGACTTTCATCCTTTAAATCTTCCACCAAAAATCTTAAGAAACATTGGCCAATGTTATCCATATATTCCAACTTCTTAGCAGTGAAAGCAATATTTAAAAATTTTGTCCATTACCAATTGTTCTTAAATAAATTATGCTTTTTTTTTAGAAAAATTTAAATTACACAATTTTTTATTATAAAAATATTACACAAATTTCTCTAAAATTAAAATATTACTACAATACCCTAAAAAATAATATTAATTTTTTAAAAAATATAACTCATAAAAAGAATATTTTTTAAACTTTAATTTTGATGTTATTTATTATGTTAAAAACTCTAAATTAATTTACTTTATATTTAAATAATTAACTATTTTTATATTAGTCAAATACATATTTAATAATTATTATATTTCATAAATAATGGAAATAAAAGAAATTTAGTTAAAATAATTATAATTATAATTATTTTTTGTTACAAAAAAAATAACAGTATCTTTTAATTAAAAAAATATTAATTTTTAAAATAAAAAATTATATGAAATAATAATAATAATAATTTATCTATTTTTGTTTGACGTATGGAGATTGCTCATGCTGATCATGACGTCACTGGAATTATATCATAGCATGGGGATAGGAGAAAAAGGAAAACCTCTGCAAAATCCTATGTACTGACGTCCCACGGACGGAGCAAAGAGGACCCCGTGCCCTTGACTAGGGAAGATAGGTCATTCTCATTTCTGAATTCAATAATCAAAATCAAAATATATAGTGAGAGGATAGAGACACAAATGTGTCATATTGCAAGTATCTCGTTAACTTTGATTTGTTGTCTATGTGCCATTTATTTTCCCAATAAAAACACTTAATCTGACATTAACGACATCTAAATTAAAATTAAATTTTAATAAAAAATCATAATCTTATTCTTAATTTGATAATAAAAACACTTAAATAAATTTTAAAATTCAACAAAATATTGTGCCATTTTTTCAAAAAGTCATATTGTATATAAAATTAATTTTATTGATAAAAATAAAAAATTATAATATACATATATAGTTAAATGATATTTGGAAAAAAAAATTTTCCACTTGCACACGTCACCTAATATGCGTATACCATGCTAAGGGTGATGTAGCTGAAAGCTCAACCCCAACCATTGTTTTCTGCCAGTGGAAGGATGGATATCTGTCATTTACTTTTTTATGTATATAGCGTGATTTTTAAACAGTTAGATAATATATTTGATGTTAAAAATAGGAATGAATAAAATATTTAGATCCTATAACAAACATGTAACATTTATTTGCTTAAATTAGGGCGTGGAGATAAAAAATGATTGTTTAAAATGTTTTAGAAACATAGTTTTATTTATTTTATGTATTGGATATTGTAATTTCTTTTGGAGATGATATTGTAATTTTAAATAATTAAATAATAAATATCTTATATTTCAGCAAGTTTCCTTATTTCTAAATTTGATGAGAACCTGTAAAATTTGTTCAAAAAAATTTGAGTGTGAGAATAAAAAATGAATTTTTATAAGAGTCTCAAAATTTATTTTTCATCCCTATCCAAATTTAAGTGAGAAAATCTTACAAATTTTCATAAGGGATGTAATACCATATTTTTTTTATTTCAATACATAAAAAAAAACTACAGAATTAAAATACTCAAAAAATTTGATTTTTTATTTTCATTGTTAAATTCAAACAAAAAAAATTTTATAGGTACTCATAAATTTAAATAATTATTATTTAATTATTTAAAAGTGCACTATCTAATACATAAAATAAATAGAGCTAACATAAATTGGCCAAAAATAAAAAATAAAATAGAATAGAATAAAAATTATGAAATTTGATCCTATGCATCATTGCATCGTGCGATGCACTATAGTGTCATGAAAAAATTTTTAAAAAACGAAGTTAAAAAAAATAGACACCACAAAACACAGCAAAGATCCTCTGTACAACAACGAATAAAGGATCTATGCTAAAAAATTACACACATTTCAAAGGAAGAACTTTAAGTAACATGGTCCGATAAGTTAGTTTGGACAAGGTTGGTCCCTGTTAATATATAATAATTTTATGGCTGTTTTAATATTTTTATCCTTATATGCAATATTTATTATATATTTATATTTTTTATTTAATATTTTTTATTTTTAAAAAAATACATGTACGAATATTATTTTTATTTTTAAGAATATTTTTATTTTATTTTCTATTTTATTCATTTTTATTTTATATATCAAACAAGCATTTAATCTATCTTTTCTTCAACTTTGAATATTAGTTGGCTAACTTTTCCATTACGTTTCATTAGATTTTTTTTTATGAACAATTTTATTATGTTAACTATTTAATATACAAGAGAAATAGGTACAAGGAAAAAAAAGTGATGATTTTATATGTTTAAAAACACATATTTTTTAGTTATGATATAATTAATTATTAAATATATAGACTGATATTTTATTAAATAATGACCTAAAATTTTAACTTATTTAATAATTAATAATTATTAAAATAATTATTTTAATTTTTGTATAGTTAATAATAAATCCTTTAAAATAAGAAAAATATTATTTTATATTTAATAATTAATTGTATCATAATAAAAAAAACATGTGTGCCCAAAAATATAATTATCACTTGGAGAAAAAAAGCTATTCGAATCACTTTTCCATGTCTTAAGAGTTATGTTACAAAAATAAATAAATAAAAATCATTGAATAAAACCCTATTTGAGTACCGTTTAATTAATTAACAGTGTCTTTAAAAATGAACAAAATCAGTCGGTCCAATTAGAGAATTGGTAAATATATCTCTGCTTGTTTTGCTGCTTAATTTACTTAATTAGAAAGTGCTTTTAAGGCTAATGGATTAAATAACAAAAAACTTTTGGAAAACAATGGATCCAACTCATCCAAGCGTGGATCACATATTTTGTACTCTAGATAACCAACACAAAATTAAGTTGACCTGTAAGAAAGCTATCTTAATGTCTAAAGGTCGATTACACGGTTTAGGAATCTAGATCAAAGAACATGATTCCCTAGCTTTACCTGACAAAATTATCAAAAGCTTCATTTACATGTCCCAAAAGCAACAAATCCATATCTCGCAGTAGATACCATGGAACACAATAGAAGTGTTCCGTTCTTGCTCTTAATTTTTTCTAACTCGTACTTTTGACGTGTTTAACTAAGCTAAACTTCCTCCTTATCGATCAAAGCAATGCGAACAGCAAAGTAATAAGGCACGATGGGCTCACAAACTTTCTCATTTCGACAAAGAAGAAAGGAATAATTGCATAATTAAATTTCTAAATATTTGAAAATATGGTGTAATTAATTAATTATAATCTTGAATTTTACATGTAGCAAATTGAGTCAAATTTTAACACTCTCTCAATAATAAAAAACTGAAGAAATAAGCTCAATGTCTCATCAGGGGATGAGTAAAGAATTATATAAATTGTATCTTACATGAAAAGCTGGCGTCAGAAACATGGTACAATCCATACAAACAGAAATCTGGTAGAATTCATAAAAACAAATTTTATTAAATATATGTTTAAATGAATTAATTAAACTGATTAAATCATAGTTTAGCTATTATACCTTGAAGAACAGTTTTTTTCTCTAATTTGATTACAAGTCCAATTCTTAAAACAATGCTAATTATTTTTACCTGAATAATTAGACAAAGTAGGCTTTTAGAAATGAGGCATAAAAATACTGTTTAAAGAAAAATTGCCCTTGAGTTAGTCTAAATTATTAAGTAATAATCATCTAAGCTCCCATTTATATCACATTGACTAATTTATTAAGTGACAATCACTTTGCCTAGTGCAAGTGATCAATTTAATTGAAGGGTTAAACAAATATGTTTTATTTTTAAAGAATCAAATTAAGAGTAAAATTATTTTTCAAAAATTAAATCATTAATTTACTTTAATTTTAAAAAATACTAAAAGAAGAGAGAGAGAGAGAGAGAGAGAGAGAGAGAGAGAGATTTAATGGATACGAGTATTAAACATAAAACAAAGAAAAATTAAAAGAAGAAAAAAAACGGGGTGAAAAGAATTACTTGTATGTGATTTCAAGCGACAAATTGAAATTAATTATAAGATTGTAGACATGATTGCCCAACGAACAGTATAAAAAGGTACGAGGAATTACTAATAAATGATACTATGATGACACGTCCTAGCCACATCAGTAGCAAAGAAGAAAACGTGGACACGGTTATAACAAAAAGAGAAAGCATGAAAGATATCCAGCATGACTCAAGGGTTAGAAGGAGCATCAAAATTAGAAAGAAGTCTTGGAAAGTGAGAGAAAGGGAAAGTATATAAGGGATGTAATCTGTAAAGGTGGGCAAGGAATATTTGATCACTTTTTCTTCTCTTCTCTTCTGTAAAGTTCTATTCTGTCTCTATATCTTTCTTGCTTATTGAGCTGAGCTTTCTAACTGAATGATAATTATGAATATGAACTTAAACTATTGATTGGATTCATTCAAGCACTCTAGCTTACATTCTTGTCCGAACCTATAGATCATAACATTTTGGTGCTCTCGTCGAGAGAAGGGCATGGCAGAGAATACCAAAATGAAAGAGATGGCAACAGATATTAAGAAATTAACAGAAAGGGTGGATGAAGAATAGAGCCAGTTTATAGAGACCTTGAGGCAAATTTCAGAGTCAATACATCAACGAGATCGTGAGATACAAACCATGATTAAAGCTCATACCAAGAGGGATGTGGAGTATCTTATACAAATGGAACACCTAGAGAATTCCATGACCTCACTATCCAAGACAGTCGATACATTGACTCAGAATGTGGACCAGTTAAATCGGAAGCCATTGTTGGGGACAAGATCAGCATCCAATGGGGCATCTGGTGAGGAAACTACAACTTACACCATAATAGAGGATCGAGCTCATCCATCCACATGAGGCAAATCAAATTAGATTTTCCAAGATTTGATGACGCTGAACCATTGAATTGGTTATTTCAAGCTAAATAGTTCTTTTCATATTATGAAACACCTGATCCTCAAAAGTTGACTATTGCAATAGTACACATGAAGGGTAACATTGTGCCATGGTTTCAAATGCTTCAGAAAGCAAACCAGATTCCTACATGATCAGTGTTAGCACAAGTAATTGAAGAACAATATAGGCCTTCTCAATTTGATAGCCCATGAACTCGATTATTCAAATTAACTCAAGTGGAGTCTATGGCCCAATACTATTCAGAGTTCATAATACTGGCAAACAGGTTAAAGGGATTGAATGAAGAAGCACTACTAGACTATTTTATCAGTGGGCTTAAGATGGAGATAAAACAAGACATTGTAGCCCAATCTTTGAATACCTTACTTCGAGCTATCTCGCTTGCACTATTATATGATGATAAGCAGAGCATGAGTTCATAAACCTAGGATGACCAATGTACTAATTCCAATTGTATGCTCTATGAGCTTTAATTCAAACCCGATCGTTAATGTGGGATCAGTCAGCACCCCTTCAAAAACTTCACTTCCTCGTCTGCTAACTATGCCAACCTCGAAACCATTACCTCCAATTAAGAAGTTATCTTCAGTAGAAATGCAGCTGAGAAGGGAAAAAGGGTTATATTTCATGTGTGATGAGAAATACTCTTAGAACCACAAATGCCCGAATCACCATTACATGATCTTGCAGTGGGAACTTGAGGAATTAGATAAGATCAAATCTTTGAAGGAGCTAAACAATATTCCAACTTCGAATTCAAGTGACCAGCAACCCATTGCTCATTTATCATTTTGTGTGTATCAAGTTTCTTTTGGAGTTGCTACTATTAGATTCACCAGTTTCATCAATGGAAGCAAGGTTAAAGTGTTGATTGATGGAAGAAGTTCTGATAACTTCATTTAACCAAAGGTCGCTCACTATTTATAAATGCCTGTGGAATATGTGCTGAGGCTCCGAGTTATGGTAAGAAACAGACAGCTATTAGAAGGTGAGGGTATAGTCTAAGAATTACCTTTGCAAATCTGAGGGTACCATCTACTATGCCATGTTTATGTGTTATCAGTTGCGAGTGTCGAAGTGGTTCTAAGAGTGGCTTGGCTAGTTACCTTGAAGGAACACATCGCAGACTATAGCACTTCCATGCTAAATTTTTATCTTAATGGCCAATTTGGTATGTTGGTTAGTGAGCGTTCCTCTCAATGTGAGGTGGCCCAATTTCATCAAATGCAACGGATTGTTAACACCAAGGCAATTGTAGAATTGTATACAATACAATGTGTTCCTCTGGATAAACAGCACTCTTCTAATGTACAGATACCTAAAGACATACCTAAGGATTTAAGGGGCCTGTTAGAATGACATACCTCTATTTTTAGCATGCCATATGGTCTTCCTACATCTAGAGCCCATGATCATGCTACCACCCTTCAAGAAGGAGTTGGACCTATTAAAGTACGTCCATATCATTATCCTCACTTTCAAAAAGACGTCATCGAATCCATGGTAACGGATATGTTGAAAGAAGGAATTATTCAACCCAGTAATAGTCCCTTTTCTGTTCTCGTTCTCCTAGTTTAAAAAAAGACAATTCGTGGTGTTTCTACATAGACTATAGAGCTTTAAATATGGATGTGGTCAAGACTCTTTTCCTATGTCTACCATTGATGAGCAGTTGGATGAATTTCAGGGGTCAAGATTTTTCTCTGAGCTAGATGTATGCTCCAGGTATCACCAAATACTTGTGAAAGTTGAAGATCAACATAAAACAACATTGAAAACTTATTATGGTCACTCCAGATGGCTAGTAATGCCCTTCGGACTCACTAACGCCCTTACAACATTTCAATCATTAATGAATTCACTTTTTCAACCTTACCTATGTAAATTTGTTCTTATTTTTTTAAAAGATATTCTCATCTATAGTGGTTCATGGCAATTGCACCTTGAACATCTTGAGGTTGTGCTACAATGTTTATGTGATAATCATTTATCCGCGAAATTCTCCAAATGTTGTTTTGGCCAGACCGTATGGAGTATCTAGGACACAGTCTCATATACTGAGGTTAAAATGGACCAAGCAAAGGTTAAGGTAGTGTTGCAGTGGCCCACTCCTATTACGATTATGCAATTGCACGAGTTTCTCGGTCTTACGGGCTATTATCAAAGATTTATCTGAAACTATGCCACTATTGCTGCCCCATTAACTCGGTTATTACAAAAGGATGCATTCTGGTGGCATAAAGTGGCCACTCAATCATTTGAGGCTTTCAAAATCGTTATTACTCAAGTGCTAGTGCTTATCCTCCTTGACTTTTCCAAATCTTTTATTTTGGAAACAGATGCATCGGGGTCTAGCATAGGTGTTGTACTAAGTCAGGACAATCATCCTATTGCATATTTCTCAAAAAAATTATCGGTCAAGATACAAAACAAATCAACTTATGTTCGAGAACTGTATGTAATAACAAAGGCTATAGCAAACTTTTACCATTATTTATTAGGCCACCACTTCATTATCCGTATGGATCAACGTAGTCTGAAGCATTTAACAACCCAGGTTATCCAAACTGCAGAGCAGGAAGAATGGTTACCCAAATTGTTAGGCTTTCACTACACAATTGAGTACAAGCCAGGCAAAACCAACTTAGCAGTAGATGCTCTTTCCTGCTTTTATTATATGGCATGTACAGTTCCTGCTTCCTCACTCTTACAGGACATCACACAAGAAGTTAAGGCCTCCCTACCTCTACAAAGTCTCCTTCACCAATTTCAAACTAATCTCACAGTTATGCCCCAGAACTCAATACATGGTGATCTTCTATTTTGGAATCGCATATTGGTTCTACCAAGTACTACTCATGCCTTAATTAATAAGACCCTCACTAAGTACCATTCATCACCGGTGGATGGTCATGCGGGTGTTTTGCGCACGTATTAGTGCACTGTAGCAAATTTTTTCTGGCTAGCTATGAAGACTAACATTAAACACTTCATTCATCACTGTAAGACATGTCAATGTGCTAAAACACCTCAGTTACATCTAGCAGGATTGCTTACTCCTCTTCCTATACTGAATGCTATTTGGGAAGATGTGGCGATGGATTTTATTACCTCTTTGCCTTTATCTCATGGTTACATAGTCATTATGATGGTAATTGATTAATTGTCCAAGTATGCTCATTTTGCTCCCTTGAAAGCTTTTTATACAAGTTTGACTGTGCCTGAAGCTTTCATTCGGCATGTTGTTAAGCTACATGGCATTGCCTGCTCTATCATTTTTGTTTGAGATCATACTTTTACTAGTTCTTTCTAACAACATTTGTTTTGCTTATAGGGAACTATTTGCAAATGTCCACATCTTACGACTCTTAAACAAATGGTTAATCAGAAGCTTTGAATTGATGTTTGGAAATGTATTTACAATGCTTTGTTCATAAATATCCCTGATAGTGATATAACGTCACACCCCAAAATGAGAAGGAGTGACCGGCACAGAAAGAGGTTAAAGCTCAAATCCGTAAGCCTAATAGACACCACTAAAGATAAAAAGGTCTCTCGATAATGTAGCACACATAAGAATTCTTTATCTATCTCATTATGTTGTCTTATTATATCTATATAAGCTTTTGTAAAAATTTTGGCAGAATTTCCCCTAGAACTCGGATGTCCTGAAATTTCTACAATAACTAATGAGCAACAACAATAGTAACGGTAACCTCTACTCTCACCACAACCGTCAAATATACCAAAGGAACAAAAGAAATACAAGGGAATGGGGGTCCTGTCTATGTCAAGTGGAGTTTCGTCTAAAGTATTTTACAATCACCAAATCAAAATTTTCCCACCACAAAATTCCACGCCCCTATGATCTGAAGATAGGGCTCACCACTACATGCCTTTGAATTCTAGGATGATAGAGGCGGATCAAATCCAACATTACTATTTAAAAAATTAAAAATTTAAAGAGTGAGTGCAAAACTCAATTAGTAGATAACAAATCATTAAAATAGGAAACAACAATAATCACGACACAACAAGAGCCAAGAATTACATAAATCAATTCATCATGCCAAGTAGCAAAAGTTTCCTTATAAATAACCCTATACATAGGTTGTCTCAAGGATGTAAATACCAAGAATGGTGAGCACATGATAGGGATTGTTAATTTTCTTTCATGAAAGTGATAACTACTCCTCATTGCCAATTCCTTACCCTACTGAAGTAGCTACACCTAATAGTTGACTCTTTTTCAACCTACATCTTCATATTATGATTTATATAAAATTTTGGGGATGACTACACCTTATTGGTAGCCCCCTACCCTTTTAAGGGTGACTACACCTAACGAGTAACTCATTTTTCACCTAAGCTTTCTATTTCTTGTCTAGGTGCACCTAGGACTTTTAATGACACTTCTAACAATGGATTCCATCAAACATATCAATTTTTCTACTAGAACTAGGTGATTTGTATCTATAATGAATTACATATAAAAATATTAACAATGGTCAGATGTTTATGCTTTAAATTGCGTTAATTAGTTATGGGTTTACTTAAGTAGAAATGATGGGATGCTCAATTGAATAAATAGTAGCCAATAATTTATGAAATTTAATTGCTTCATGTAATATCTAGCTCCTAAAAAATATGAGAAAACATGAAAAATGCAACGTACGATTTTTTCGTAAATGTACGAAATTCACTGGATACAAAAGGAAGTATCTTAAATGGAGTTATTTGAGATCCAATAAAATTAGAATAATATTCTAGATCTCAAATAATGGTGATTCAAGGCCAGAGGTGCCTTGAAATCGAAGCTAAAATAGCTAAATGAATTTTAACAAAAATATAACAAAACATAATGGCATTTTTGTAATTTTAGGTAATTTTTAGAATACTCATAGAAAAGTTTTTTAAATAGAAAATTTTAGTTCTTTAGGGTTTTTAGAGGCCCTGAAAATCATCAGAAGGCTTAGGACAATTAAAACCCCTCCGGTACATATTTTCCAATAGCGATGAGCCCAAATTTTGACATATTCATTCGGAAAGGTTTTAGCTCCAAATTAAGTGATTCCAAAGGCATTTTATAAGACTAAGGACCTAAATTTTATGATGGAAAAGATGATTCTAAAAAAAGAGTTCAAACGGATCTAAAACGAAAATGCCACGAACGCGAGACGTAAACGTCATTTTTAGAACAATTGTTTCTTGAAACTTCCTTTATAAAAACGTCTCCACTTCTGCCCCACTCCCTATGAGCGACTTTTCTAGGCTAAAATAGATCCAAGGGTAGATGAGAATGGCGTACAAGATGGAGGGAAGAAGAAGGAGAGAAACCTAGCAAAAAGTGTAAGAATTTCATGATTTTTCATGCTTTCTCTTTTACTAATCTTTTTCCTCTCTTTCTCCTCTTTTTTTCTATGGATTTATTGAAATTTTTGGGTCTATTTTGAGCTCAAACCAGAGGGGAAAATTTTGAAATTGAGGAGGAGAGCCAAAGGAAAGGGAAGAGTATTCAAGAAAAGCTTGAATTCAAGGTAAAAGTCCTTAGTTCCATGCCTCTTTTTCCTTGTTTCTCTTCTTGTGCATTTCGTCCTACATATGGCCAACTAAGGGGAAAGTGTTTTTGGACAGAACCAATAATGAATTTTAGGAATTAAGTGTGAAAATTAAGAATATGCAAAAAGAATAAAGTAAGAACCATGAAATTATAAGATAGAAAAGGTAGGGATTTGTGTGTGCCATCTAAATTCTAATTTTGTACAAGAGTCCCTAGGCTAAATTAAGTGTTTGTATGAGCTTCTAAGATCCTTAGAGAGCTTCTCACATGCATCTCCTATCAAGGAAAGCAAGACAACCTCTATTGGTGCCAAGGTGAGCATAGGCTCAGCCAAGGGGAGATGAAGCACTAAGGGAGTGTTTTAATTTCTTCCAAACTTATTTTTGTATCATATATGATAGGAGAGTATGAGAGGAAGCCTTGAAAAAATTTTAAAAGTCATGGATAGTGAGATGATATTATAGATTCCATATTGTGGCTTAAAGAAGCAACACCTAGCTAAGCTACTTAAATTAATTATGTGATAGCTCCAAAAGGCTTAAAAGAAGTCAAGAATCATAAATGGATGGAAAGAATGGAGCCAAGATGATGTTTTCCTAAGGTTGCTTCATTAAGTGTATTATGAAATCATAAATGAGACATAAGAACCATTTAGTCCTTGAAATGAATGTGTAGCTTTAGAATTTGTTTCAAGAGTGTAATTAGTTTCCATATTATGTGTCTAGGTCGAAGGAACTAAGTCCCACCTTCTTTTATGTGTGTGGCCGAGGGAGAGGAATTATTCTTAAAGGAAAAAGTGTGCATTTGTAACAAAGGTAGCTCTCTTTTCTTTCTCTCATGCATGAGTAGATATTTATCTTATCTTGAAAGTGTGTATGTATATTTTAAGCCATGAGAAATGTTTTAGCATGCATCTATATGCCATAATACCATGATGTTACATTATGTATTGAAATGATACTTTGTGAACTTGCTTTGGTTTGCTTAAGTGTAGTGAAGCTAATAACCCTCTAATAATGGTGAAGATGAGTCAAGAACCCTTAAGAATAGTTAAAACAAAGCCAAGAGTATCCTAAGAGTAAAGCCTAACTCAAAGCCTTTAAAAAAAGGGTGAGGCAAATCTAAAATTCTTGAAAAGAATGGGTGGAGCTAAACTACTTGCTTGGCAAGTTTATGTATGTTTTATATGATTTCTTGAATGCTAAAAATGTTCTATGAATAGTTATGAAAGCCATGATGTCCATTTATGCATCTTTAGACTTGGATTTGCATTCTTTATGTGTGATTGAAAGGGAAGAGAGCTATTGAGATTCTATGAATCTCACCCCTTTCCCTCTCCTATCACATATAGCTTAAGTGGAACTCAAGAGCTAAGGAATGGAGGTAATGAAGCATGAATAGCATTATTTTGACAATGATGTAGCTTATGTAATCTTAAAGTGTGTAGGAATGTCAAAATACTCATGTAGATATTTTTTTTGAGTTGTAGACCAATGAGCAAATGTAATAGCATATATAAATGATGTATGAACCACTTTTGGTGCAAAATCAATGGAAATATGAGATTTCGTTTATTTGATAGCTTGCATTTGCTAATGTATTCATGGATGTGGGATAGCCAAAATGATATGCATGATATTTGGGACCACTTGTGTAATTCACACAAATTATATTTATACTTTTAAACTTGCCTAAAATGTGCCAAACATAAAAGAAAGCCATTTGGACTAAGTTGGTGCCTTATAAGAGGCAAAAATGACCATAATGATAAACTATGGCAAAATCTGTCCAAATAAGCTCTTCTTAGTCTAAAATTTGGCATGCATCTAGATCTTGTTGAGAAATTTTTGAAAAGATAAAGTACGTAATATTTAGAGGTCTCCAGAATTTTTGGCAAATTTTCTGATTTTGGCACTAGTACTGTTCATATGGTCCGAAAATGAATCTCTGTCATTCATAAGGCAAACGATGTCCAATTATTGTAAAATTTTACAGCAAGAAACTAAACCTTACCGATGATCTATGCAAACTAAAAGCACCTCATTTGAATGTCTAAAGAGACAGATATGAAAATTTGAAGTTTTTGTTCTATTATAGGTGCACAGTAATACCTCTATCATTATTCCATCGATTTTTGGGATCTAAATGCTCTTAGATTGATCTGGAACTATTTTTTTCCTTTAGTTAACATCTTTAGCTTTCTAAATTGGTATAGTTTGCATAAATTTGAATTTTTTAGAATTAATTGTGCATTTTCAAAGTTCATATCAGTAAGTTACATCTATAATACTGGGCAGTCTGACTTTTGTGCCTTTTCTGTTGTCAAACGTGGTCTAGATGAAGTTTTCATGGCTTGGAATTATTTTTATCTAGAGCTTTCTAGAAAGTTATGGATTGTTTAATTTTGATTTTTCTATATTTAGCTATGATTTTTCAAAGTTCATGACAAAAAGCTAAACCATGAACCTGATATCGCACTTGAAAAATTTGTGTAAATGTCCTATGAACTTGAGTTTCTAGCCACTTTTTGAGATAGTTTTGAATTTTATTTGTGTATTTAAATATGAGAATGAGATGGATGATTTCAAATGATCCACGAAACACAAAACAAAAAATTTATACACGATGTAATGCAATTTAATTGAATATTTTTATTACTTTTCTTTAATGAATGTGCTATACCAAGGAAAGGGAACCCAGAAATGATATGAGATGAGCTTAATAATTATAGTGTTACACTTCAATAACCGATCCAGTTATATTAAAAATACACAACCATACAAAAAATGTATTATATCAATATATATTCTATATATGTACAAATAATTATATACCCTTTTATATATATATATATATATATATATGATTTATTGGTTTATAAAATTAAGTAAAAATTTATAGTTATGTTAATTATAAAAGTTATACCTCAAATTACCGAATAGTACACTAAACCTCATCATAAAGTGCTTGCCTTAGTTACATCAACATGACGTACTAAACATTTACTTCAGCTGTACATGGTCACGGCTCAAGCACATAACCAATAGGCAATTTAAGAGTCTATTTTGCTATCATGAAGCATAAGTTATTGAATGACATTTTAACTACCATTATCTTATACTTATTAATGATATAGGAATAAAATAAACAAATTTTAATATGTTATCTATTCACTGTGATACTGAAAATTAAATGGCACTTGTTTCTCTTAGAAAGAGTAATTCCTTCCACTACCAATGTCGTTGAAACTTCCTAGCAATACCCACAATTCATCAAATTATTTCACAAGTTCAAACCAACAATTTTTTACATTCATGAAACCCGATAACATCTAATTAATTAAATCCCCATTCTATAACCTCACCTTTCAATCACACAATTAATTATACAATTAAATCTTTTCATTCAATTATCAATCCATAAACTAAGCTTAAGGATTACTTTTAGAAATCAAAAATTGAAGATTTATGCATGTAACATGATTAGGAAGCTCAATCCAAGAAAACCCAACTCCCACGTTGCTACACAATCAGCTTATAAGAAGAAGGATTTCAACACTTCTTTGTCTCCCTATAGCAATTTGGATAGGCTGAAAATGGAAATGAGAAGCCAGAAATTGTAGGAATTAAGGATAGAAATGGGGGGAAAATGGAAATGGGAGGAGGAAGATGCTCACTGTGGTCTGTTGGTGTTACCAACTTCAACCATGGACCTTAACACACGAATCAATGGCGGGGGAGTTTGAGGGGGTCTACACAATGCTGGAGGAAGCTTCACGGTGGAGGAAATAGCAGCAGCTCCACCGAGGAGGAAACTCGCAATCTTTAAAGGGGAAGGAGGTCGAACGCGACAGAAAAATGAAGAACAGAAAGGGAGGGACGGATGAAAGAGGAATAAAAGAAAAGAATATATATATATATATATTTTTTTTTTTTTTAAATACATATCCATTTCAGACTATTACATATAACATCCTCCCCTGGGCAGAGCTGTGGTACAATACTGCTTATCACACTGCTCTCGAAATGACACCCTTTAAGGTGGTCTATGGCTGTAATCCTCCTAATATTATCCATCATACACAATATAATGACGAGATGCCATGGGACATTTGACAGTAGCTACAACTGTGTGATGACCTTTTGGATAAGCTCAAACATAATTTGGAACAAGCTCAATCACGCATGAAGCGTTTTGCTAATCAAATCACACAGAGCTTCAGTTTCAGGAAGGCGATTAGGTTTTTGTTCGTCTGCAGCCCTATCGTCAATCCTCCATCTCTCAGTGACATCATCAGAAGCTCAGGTTTTGTTTCTTTGGGCCCTTTCAAATCATCAAGCGCATTGACCTTGTATCATATCAACTCTAACGCCCTACTGATGCTCAAATTCATGACATCTTTCATGTGTCTCTATTGAAACGCTTCTATGGTGACCCTCTTACGATAGCTACACCATTGCCTATTGCACTAACAGAAGAGCTACCATTAGTTTTCCCTACTGAGGTGTTAGCTTGCCACACTATTAAAGTTAAGAATGCATAGATTGACCAAGCCCTCATTCATTGGACTAGTTCTGACAGTCCAACTTAGAAGGCAATCTCTCACATTTGCATGACTTATCCATAGTTTGACTTTGGGGACAAGGTTGCTCTTAATGGGGGGAGTAATGTGATGACATGTCCTAGCCACATTAGTAGCAAAGAAGAAAACATGGACACGATTATAACAAAAAGAGAAGGATGAAGGATATCCCTGATGACTCAAGGGTTAGAAGGAGCAACAGAATTAGAAAGAAGTCTTGGAAAGTGAGAGAGGGGGAGAGTATATAAGGGATGTAATCCATAAGGGTAGACAAAGGATTTAAGGAAAAATTCCTATTTATTTAACATTTCAATTCATATTTAATTTAAAAAAATTATATATAATTTATTATATTTTTGTTATCATATTTTTTTAATTAAAACATGATAAGTGTATGATTTTTACAAATAAGTATATTTTTAATTATACACTTATTATGTTTTAATAAAAAAATTTAATAACAAATACATAAATAAATGTAATCCTTTAATTTATAGGTATAATGTCAGATGTTGCATTGACAAACACCTTTTAGTATTGCCTGTCTTGATTGATGGAAACCTAAAAGCCTTCAAGTTTCAATATCAATCAAAACTACATATAAACTAAAGCTATATTTAAATCCCGTTTAGTATTGCCTCCCTTGATTGATGGAAAAATATTATATAGTTCAAATGACTTTATTTAGATTTTAGACTTCAATTACAACGTCTTATCAACGGATAAAAATCACATTTATTTCTTTCATAATTTGTTAATTCATTGCGATAATTCATGTATAGTTTAAATTAAAAGTTAAATTTAAGTGAGTTGAACATATACACATGCTTTTCCTTTTTTTTTAAACCATGCATGCAAAAAGTTTTTATGCTTTTTCCTATCTAACATATTAGGTGTCTACTGTACTAGTTTGTGGGTCTAAGAATGAAAATAATTTTTTTGGGACATAAAATTAGAATTGATCAGTGACGTGATAAAGAAAAATTAATGCTCTAGTCAAGAGAAACGTGTGTACCACGCATAAATAGCAATTATTGATAAATTGGGAACATTACAGTTATGGGGAAATGAAAAATCAAGATGAATGATCGCTAGTTTTCTTATATTTTTATTCAATGAAACCAAACAACCTATTAAAAACAGAAAAATAATTGCAAAAATAACATTAATTATCTTATTAAAAGAGATCTATAAATAGTCAAGAAAAATTACTTAAATATTGTGAGTCCGCACAAAAATTTTAGACTTGATTTTGGTATGATTATTTATTAATAAACATTCATCAATTGAAATATGCTTTTTAAAGTATTTTTAATTAAAACAAAAAATAAAAGCAAAAGGAGAAGCGTAGGTGTCAAGTAAAGGCATGATCATCATATTCATCGAACACCTGGGGACAACAAATAAATGGTTTTGATGACACACCAAAGCTGGCAAACAGCTCATTACAAATGTCATACGCACTTCTATTACTGACTCATGAGGAAAGCCATGTGAATGACTTCTCTATCTCATTTGTCTTTGTGCTTCACGCATTGTACACGAAAACTATTAATTGAGAGGTGTAATTTTAATTAAAAAATAATTATTATTACATTATAAATTAATATAAACATCATTATGCAAGGATTTGTATTAAACTGTCGATAGATTTTGTTTTTACATTAATCCTTATGCCAGATTGTGAATTATAGGTGTCATCATGAGGGATATATATAAGTCTCGACATCTCTCAAGAGGCAATTGGTGTCCACGTCAACTCAACAATGTCAAGATAACCTATTTATCTTCATTATTACTCAGGAAAAAAAAAAATCTTAGACTTCGCAGATTCTGAGTTGTTTTTTTTCTTTGGTTTCCTGTTTTACGGGTATTCATTATATTTTATTAAAAGAAATACTAATTATGAGGTTTTTCCATTGGGAGGTATTAATGTTATTTTTAAAGACTTCATGCAAGATTGTTTGCCTTCGGTCCCAGACTTTCCCTGCTAGTGGGACCCAATTTCCCAACTTCTCAAATAGCATTCAAAGATAGTTTCTTGGTTTGTTATTAATGCAAGAGTTATGTTCGTGTCTATAAAGGAGTAATTAATTACTGTAAAATAATAAATTAATGGTTAAGGTGGAAGAAAGAAAAGAATAAAAAAGAAAATAAGAGAAACTCCTACTTATTTGGCAAAAGATTTATGCTGCAAAAAGTAAAGAGAGAAAAAAGTGAAGAAAAAATATTTTTTTTTCATATATTTGAATGAATGGAGAGAAAATGTAAAAGAAAAAAAATATGTTAATTTATAATAACAATAATACTCTTATTATCTAATATTAATCATTTTTATATTTTAAATAAAATTATGTTTTAAATATAAATTAACTATTTTGAATTTAGACACATATTTTTAAAAAAATAAATAAGAATAATGAATTTTAAAAAAATAAATTTATGAAAATTATATTTCAATTTTTTAAAAAAAATTAGCAAAATAATGAAATAAAAAAATGAAAACCAATTTAAAAAAAATGTTCAAATAAAAAAAATTATTTGAGAATAAGGTTGAAAAAAATTTCTTATTAAAAAAAACACACTTAAAATAAAAAAAAATACATGCTTTAAATTAATTAAATTTTATTTTTTAAAAAATTATTTATAAATTATTATTTTAATACAATAAGTAAGATCATTTATTTTAAAATTTTATAAATATTATTTTAATATATATTAAATGATTTAAATATAATATATATAAATATAATAAATATTTTTTAATTATACTTTTATATTATATATAATATATTATTATACCTTATAATATCATATATATCAATATATAAATATTATATATTAAAAAATATAACATATATATATATATATATATATATATATATGCATTGTCAATGGCAATGTGCCATCCACCAAATGGTAATCGATATATTATACTAACTGCTATTATATACCAACTACCATTTGGTTATACCGATTGTCATTTAGTCATAGGACACTAATTGCATTGCAATCAATAATCTTTTTTTTAATATATATGATTTATTAATTTTAATATTAAAAAATATATTATTATTTTATAAAATATATTTATTATTAATTAATTTTATCATATAATTTTAAATAAATAATTATAATATTAATTAATTAATTAAAATTCAAAAAAAATTGACTAAATTAATTTTTTTTTATTTCTTACTGAAACACAATCCAAAACATTCTTCCAAATGTAATATAGTCGAATTTTGTTTGATCAAATTGTAATTAGAATATGTTTTCGACCACGTTTTAGTTGGAATTCCTTTTTTAAAATTTTTTAAATTACTTTGTTTATTGTATATGGAACTGAAAATGGAAAGTATTTGTATTGAGAGTAATTTGGGAAGATGAATTTTGAACCACATTACAAGGAGTTTTCTTTTCAAAAATTTTCCATTTTTGAGGATTTTTTTTTTTGTGGTAAAACTCACATCAATTTTCACCTCAACTTTTCTCTTCTTCCAATTTTTCTTTTGCATCCAAATGAGCCAAAATTTAGTTTTTTCTTTTCTTTTCTCCTCAATTTTTCTCTTTCTCTTATTTTTGACCCAGTCCAAACAAGCTGATAAAGAAAAAAATAGAATCACTTGACATTTCAATTCATATTTTATTTAAAGACACTTTTTATTTGCCGACATGCATGCCATTTTTCTTTATGGTTAACTTTCTCCTTCACTGAATCATATCAGATATCATGTCGTTGAAAAGTGCGAGAAGTCAAAGCAAAATAAGCATGTTCATTCCCCCGACGAACATAAACTAATGTTAAGTGCCGACCAAAGGTTTCAAGCTTCAATATCAATGAAAAGTATGAACTAAAGCTATTAATCATGTTTAGTATTGCCTCCCCTGATTGATGGTAAAATATTATATACCTCAATTGACTTATTTAAATTTAAAATGTTCATCTTTGTCGTCAATTATGATATCTTACTAATGTATAAAAAATCGTAATTAATTTTATAATTTATCAGTCCATTGTAAAAATTCGCGTATAATTTAAACTAAAAGTTAAATTTAAGGGAGCTGTATATATATATATATATATATATACTTACATGTAAGTGTTTCTCCTTTTATCAAATCATGCATGCAAAACGTATTTTATGCTCCTTCATATATAATATTAGGTGTTTATTGTACTAATTAATTAGCTGGTCTGAGAATAATTTGAAAGAAAAAAGAAAATAAAAATAGAATTGGATGAATTGATAAAGAAAAATTACTAGATGCATATACCGAAAAAATAGCAGTTGTTTATAAATTGAGAACATTACCGTTGTGGGCAAATTAAAAATCAAGGATGCATGTTGCATTTTTAAAAGAAATTATTCAATGAAAAACCAAATAACGTATTAAAAACAGAAAAATAATTGCGCAAATAGTATTATTTAATTAAAAGGGAGAAACAGTCAAAAAGAAAATTACTCGATTGTCCACACAAAAAATTTTAGATATGATTTTGGCATATGATTATTTATTAATAAACATTCATCAATAAAAGTATGTCATATCTTAAAGGTTAATCTGTTTAACTTTTTAAGCTTTTTTTTTAATTGAAACAAAAAGTAAAGATAGCCTGTTTTGATGACACAAAAGAAGGAAAAAGAAAAAGAGTAGCGTGGCCGTTAAGGCAAGGTCTTCATCATCATCGGACACCCTGCGACAACCAATAAATAGCGGTGGTTTTGAGAGGACCAAAACGCCTGAGGAAAGCCGCGTGTGGAAAACCAGAGGGAAGTGCAAACGGTGGGCGGTTCACATTAATTTTGGATAATTTAGATTTATTTTTATTTTTTTAAAATTTCAAAACTTTTATTATTTTAAAATATATAAAATATAAAATAAAAATAAATTTTTAATTATATAATTTTATAAAAAAATAAAAATAAAAATTATTTAAATTAAATCTAAACAATCTATATTTCTCAACTTGAAGTACAGTATCTCACAAGTATCATAAGAAATGACGATAAAAAAGACCAACGATAACTTTTACATCTCATCTATTTATGTACACATAGATAAAAGGTCTCGTTTGGTAGCTTCATGAGAAGAGAGAGAAATTTTTTTTATAACATTTATTTTGTTTTTATAATAATTATTTAATTATTATTTAATATTATTTACTAATTATTACTTAATCATTAAAAATAAAAATTTTAAAATTATTTTTTATCAATAATTTTTTTTTATTTTCATATTTAATTTTATAAATATTAAACCAACCTTTAAACGAGCTGAGCAAACCAAAATGCCAAATAAATTGAGTAAAATTGAACCAAAATTTGTGAGAAAAATTGTCAAAAACATATTCCTCAACAATTAATCAAGAAGGGAATAGGAAGGAACAATTTCTTTGCTAAATAGTGACTAAAATTTAGTCATGAAATTATTCTTCTTTGTTTTCTTGTTATTCTTTTACTAAGTTAATTCAATAAAGGAATATTTTCTCGCTAAATTTCCCTGTATTTGTTGGTTCTTCAGTGTATAGTATAGAGAGCGTGAGTGCAATGGCATCTTCGCACGTTCTTTTTGAATAAGGGCTCGAATGTTGCCATTCGATGTGATTAGTTATTCGGTCGGATGAATTGCAGTGCATGCTCAATATATTAGACAAATAAATAAATAAATAATTACATTCAGCTTTTTGGACTTTTAAAAAAAAATCTCTACAGTTGAAACTTAGAAGGCAAGTTTGAAGAAAGGAAAAGGACAATTGAAGAAAAAATGTGAAGAAGTTTACATTAATGCCTCATTTGTTTGACAATAAAATATACTGTGGAGATTGGAATGAAAATAGGGTTTCCATGATACGTACATTTGGTTGGTTCTTTAACCATGGATTCCAGTCAAAGAGGAAAGAGTATTCTTCCATTTGAATGAGTACCAAATCCATCCAAAAATGGATGGAATGGCTGACATTCCAATAATTTTTAGAAAATTTTAAAATTATTTTTTTAATTTTAATTTTTATATTTATTTTTTTTATACCAAACAAATCCTAACAAACAGACTTCAAGAAAATATAAATTAAAAAAATGTAATGAAATATTAACGAAAATGAATTGGAGAGTTAGACGATGACGTTGGCATGAATTTCCTGGAAATTTCCTAGAGACTTGTAGTTGACGACATCAGTATATAGCGCAATGCGTCAGTCAGATCAGAATTGCATAATCCGTATATGATATATCCTGCGAGCACCGTGTGAATGGTGGAACTCTCAAAGTATTGTTCTTCACGAGAGGTAACCATCTTCTTACATCACAGGAGTGGGGTGGCTTGTGAATTTTAGATACACCCCAAAAAAAAAGGTGAGTAGATAATTCTGAGACGAAGATTCTGATTCTTCGGTGCTCTGGGAACACTTGCGCCTTTTGGAGGTGATGCTGACGGCCTGACGCAAAAGAGACAGCAACTATGCCACCTTTTTCTCGAGATCCTCCACAAGGCAAGTCTCTTTTTCATCCTTATCTTCATTTTTCTTGCCTTTAATTAATATATTCATTTCCCCCCTTGTTTACATTTTTCGGTACATTTATTATGGACTGTGATGTTGTTTGCGGTTGCTTAATATTACGGAGGTCATTCTTTCTAGGTTATATAAATGAAATTGTGAATTTTGCAATGGTGCTTAGTAATTGTTTAAAAAAAAGCACAAAATGGTCATTAGGATAAAAACTAATTCATGGTTGAGTAGTCGATGAAATTAGAGTCCAACTATTTTTTAAATATGAATGAAAGAATTTTTTACAATAACATTGGTACATATATTAGAAAAGAATATTTAAAATAAATGCAAATTTTTAGTAATATAAAGATTAGTTAAATTAATATAATGAGTTCGGTGAAGTCTAACATAAATTTCTACCACATAATGCCAAAATTTTGATTTGAACAAAGAATAAAAAACTATAACAAAATCATTTGAACACAATTACTTTACATCAATTTTGTCAGTTTTTGACCCTTTAATCAAATTTTCCCTCTGAAAATTTTAAGCATAATATAAATTAGAGGTATATCTGATTGACTAGTTTTCCAATCAATTCACAGATTACACTTGTACCGATTTGTTTTGTCTAATTAAATTATATTTGATATTTTTATAATTTATTAACATTTAATATATTTAAAAAAAATGCATACTACTTATTTTTTCATTCTTCTTAACATAAAAGTGATGTCCATTTAATTGATCCTATCTGAACTGACAACAAGGGATGACTACTTGCCGTACAACATATCCACGTAGCAACAATACAGGGATAAGTTAAAAAATTGCATGAGGGTAGAATTCAAGTGCAATTTCTCTGCTCTCCCTTCAGAAGTTGCCTTTTCAGTTTTTAAATCTCCATGTATTCTTTTTATAGAAATTCCCATAGATTTTCGCTGGAAAACCCTTTCTCAAAAGGGTGCCATATCTTCATTAAAGAAACCATAGAAGAATCAATTCATTGCGGCCACTGAAAAGGTTTCAGTGGAAGAATCCTGGAAAATAATATGTATTTGAAGATAGTGCATGTAAAAGTCCTCGCCTAGATTTCCGATATTTGGCATATATTAATTCAAATTGTTCAGGGAATCTGTAGTGTTCTCCATTTATGAGGTCTTATGTTGTGTTTGAAAACGCGTTTGAAAATATTCAAACCGTGTTTCATAGAAAGCGAAAAAATGAAGCTTCTGTGTAAATGTAATTCTGGACGTGGTTCCAAACAAGCATTTAATTTTGTAAGTCTAACGGGAATTTGATCTGTTTAGACTAACTAGGTGCCTTCCCCCGTGTGATTGCACAAAAAGTAACCCCTTATTTGGTTTGAGAAGAGAGGAGGGGAGGTGAAATTTTTAGAGGAGAGAGGAGGCAAAATTTCATTAAACTTTCTCTCCTTTCCCCTCTAATTTGAAGGGATTGGGAGGAAAAGTTATTTTTTGGACTAAAATATTTTTATATTTATTTATTTAATTATTTAGTTAGTTTTATTTATTTATAAATTTTTTTAAATAATTATAATTATAGATAATTTTTAATATTTATTTAATTTGATAATAAAAATATTAAATTTTTAAAAATAAAAAAAATAATTAATTATATTATCATTATTTTTAAAATATATAAGAGTAAAATAGTTTATATATTATTATTTTCTCTCCCTTCCCCTCCTGAACCAAACAATATATCATTAAAATCCTTCCCCTCCCCTCCATTAAAATCCCTTCCTCCTTCCCTTTCTCTCCATTAAAATCCCTCCCCTCCCTTCCCCTTAGTTGAACCAAATATAACCTAAAAGAATTAAAAAAAAAAAAGAGATGATAGTCAAAAGAAAAAAAAAAGGAAAGAAAAAAAAAAAGATGCAGAATCCAAAGTAAGAGCTAAATGATTTATTTACAGTAAATGTATACATCGTTTATATTATAAAAAAAAAATTACAAATAAGAGAAAGACTAATTATCTTTAAAAATGTTCATTAACATGTTAAGTTCTAGGAGTCTATTTTAATTTGATCTAGTTGGGTCAAGTTAGACCAACCAAAAATATAAAATAGATAAAATTTTAAATAAAATTATATTGAATCAGATTGAATCATATATATATAAATAAATTTAATATTTTTATTAGATTAAATATTAAGTTTATTAAATATTTAACTTGACCTTACTCATAAACAGTTTCAATTGTCATGATGCTAATGCTATTTCATGACGATGTGCCACCTTGTCGCCACTATATCTTTGTTCATTTAACTTTTGAAAAACATTGCCCCCCAACCAAGATTTTTTACCGCGACAAATGTGACCACTAATGACAAGTTTTAGTAGCGAAGGATTACTACAAAAAAATCTCTTACGGTGGTCTTATGTGGCCACCTATAAACTCTTCTATGACAAGTGGATTGTGTTGTCTTTAAATTAATAAATATTGAATTAGCCCAAGAAAATGACACTATTAACGTAGTTTTGTCCATAATCCACATTTTTTGTATAACTAAATTGTGTATATAATATATTAAAGGGAAAAGAATGCAAATACTTCCTTCAATTTTGACTAATTTGAAACACTTTTCTTAACTTTAAAAATAAAAAATACCTTCCTCAACTATTATCTTTTAGGATTTAGACCTATCTATTTATTTATTTATTTATTTGTTTATTTGGTTTCCATAAGAGAGATTCTATCTCAAACTCAATCATTTGTTGTTTTGAAATAAATGGAAGTGTGCCATTTAACAAATGACAAAATTTGAACGGGCATCTTCATTATTCAAATTCTAAAAAGAAATCATTGAGGAATATTTTCTTTTTGAAAAAAAATAGTGGAGAATATTTACAAGTATGATGTATATTTATGTATATTACTTATATATCACAAATAATTTAAACAATTAACATCATTAAATTCAATTGAAAAATAAATAGGTTTTATATTTTAGCATGTATGTGTATTGTCATACGTATGTAGATTTTTTTTTATATTTAATTAAAATGTGGTGATATTTTACTTTGTGGTTTAATATTATTGTAAATATATATTATGATTAATAAATTTAGTTAACTCTTTATTTTTTCATTTAATTTTTATTTTAATTTGTATAATTTAAAATTTTATAACTAGGCTTTATAATTTTAGAAAGCTTTAATTTGGTCAATACTATTAAACCTCTTTCATAAACATGTCACTAAAATTTGATGGCTCAGCCAAACCATCTTACATTATCTTTGATACTCTAATACGCATGATTAATGTCAAACTAGAAAGAGTTTTACGTTATTGTTTATTTTTTTTCTCTTTTATTAAACCAGACATTTTTAAGGCATTAAAATGACACATAATTTGGCCCGTCGATAGAATTTAATGATGACAAAAGTTTAATGATAGAGATAAATTTAAAATTTATAAAATTATAAAATTCTTTAATATTATTAAAACCAAAGTGAAAATTATTGTTACCTATATAAAATAATGATAGATTATAAATAATGTAGTAGCAAAAGAAAATACTATAAATAATGAAGAATTTTTTAGGATGAATTCTCTGCTGTTGTCCATACAACCGGAGAGGATCCTGTCAAACCATAAAGATATCCTTTTTGTAATTTTAGGTTCTAAATTATAAGTTTGATGATAGAAATTAAAAGTAAATGATAAAAAATTATAACTGTAAAAAATAATTATACTTTAACAACTTTTACTGTACTACACAATTAAAATTTGTAAAATATAATTTTTTTTCAATTAAAAATTTTAATTTTTCAGCTTTAATTTTCATCATTAACCTTGAAGTTTAGGATCTGCAATTAAATTTTTTTTATTTTTTCGCTTGATTGGATCTCTTCAATTATAACCAAACAACAGAAGAAGATCCATCCTCTGAGAGTTTTTCATGTTTCTAGGAGAAATGTTGACGTCTCCTATATGTAAAGGGTGGGACAGGCATGCAAATCCGCTCCATCTGTGCGTTGCAAGTGCAGCGCATTTTTAATTATCCAAATTTAACTTGGATAGTTAAAAATATGTTTTTTATTTAAAATTATTTTTTAAAGGAATAAAATGTAAAATACAGAATAAAAATAAATTTTTAACTATAAAATTTGTAAGAAATGATGATTAGTATTAAAAAAATATAAAATCTTTCTAAATAACTAATAATGTAATTTATGCACTACTTAGAATTCCACGAGGGGATCCAGGTCCACTGGGACAGTGGAAGGAAAAGAAAGTAGAGGCAATCCCCTTAGTCAATGAAGACATATCCAACAAAATTGGAACTTTAAGGGAGGAAAAGGAAAAAAAAGAAAGACGCGTTCGGTGGCTTGGCTATTTCATATTGATAGCTACGATCACCTACCGCCGTCCTTGTCGGTTGGGTTTCCGGTTAGTCTAAAAGGATCCTTTGTTATACTGCATTCGAAGTTTTAGAAAAATAAAATAAAATAAAGATTTGATGACCCTCCAGTAAAAGATTTTGACTATTATTTAATAAAATATATATAAATTATTTTTTAACAAGGCATAAAAATACATTGGCTCCTCTCTTTGTCCTTTATTCTTTTGAGTTAAATTAGAAAATTTTGAAGACATAAAAGCCACAAAATTTCTTATTATAATTATTTACTGTCGACTGAGGAGTCAAGGAAAATTTCGACGATCCCCCGGGGATGTTGATAGTAATAACCTTAAAATTCTCATCAATCTAAAACTTCAATTCCATCATATTTAATGGTATTTTATCATGCATAACCTCTTTTTTTTAAAAAAAAAAAAGAGGATGAATTCTTATTGGATCCGGAAAAGGTTACGTGTACTATAAGAGACTCTTAACCTTAAAACATAAAGTTGATAGTGATTGATTTATTATTATTTAATATTTTTGTTGGAGGAAAGTGATTGAGCATAGTACATTCCTGCAAAACGCGGAATGGCTACAAGACGGGACAAATTAAATCGTTTCCTGCACGTAAAGTCTTCAAGACACAAAACTGTGGAAAGTTTGGAAACCTTATGTCATTCGTACGTAAGTTCTTACACGCAATTCCATAGTTGACCACAACTTTATTTTTTTTAACGAGTAAATTATAGTACATTTTTGTAAGATTTATCGAAATTATATATATATATATATATATATTTTTTTTTTTTTTAATTTTATTTAAATGTGTGATATAATTATAATTATATTTTTTAACTAAAAAATTTTAATTATAAAGATAATAAAAAAGTTATTGTATTTTATTAATAATTTTATTTTTTTATTAAATTTTTAAACAATAGAATGATTCTACTTTTCATTTCAATCTTTGCCATCTTATTTATTAGAAGCTATTTGTTTTATTTTTTTTTTATAAACTTTCAAATATAACCTTAAATAATTATTTTGATATTAAAATTTCTGATAATTCTAATTCTTAATGGGATAACTTTTTTGACCTTAAGAAATTTCCTACTACTAGCTACCAGAAATTTAATAGTACAAAATAACTCCTGTAGATTAAGATGACATTTAAATATTTAAAAATAATTATTTTAATTTTTATATTAAATATTTAAAATGCTAAAACATTCAAAATATAAATTTTGTGCTGCTCTCCTAGTGCAACAGATCTAAATCATCCATTTCAATATGGATAATCCAAATTTTAATTAACTAACTATTTTTTTAATATCAATCATTTGTTTATTTTTTAATTTGAATGAAATAGAAGATAACATAAAAATAATCTTTCAACTTTTACCATATAAACAGTCTATTTAATAGAAATTAAAAACTCTCTTTATCATATATTATGTTTCTTTCAAAATAAAAAGTTAAATGATTAAAATTAAATAAAATTAAAAATTAAAATATAGAGTATTCAAAACACTATTAATAGTTTAAGGAATTGTTTGATATGTAAAAAAAATAATTTTATAAATAAAAAATATTTATAATATATTTATTTTTAATAATTAAATAATTATTATTAAAAAATAATTATAATAATAAAATTAAGATTTCCCACAAACTTTCTCTTTCACTCCCTTTTTTCCTCCCCTTTCTCTTCCCTGATCGGCCCTAAATCTATTTAAAGAGCAAATGAGGGAATCATGAGCCGAAAATATCAACTCTCAAAATATGTGCAATTACATTATTAACCTATACTTGCCAAATGCAAAGTCAACCTCGACTTTCATGAACTCCAAGGACCAGTCGTTTTTGCTTGCCAATTCTTTGCTCAAGCACATAGTTCTATGGCCTTTGGGATTCTAGGGCAGTAGGGCATCTAGCTTCTCTCTACATTTATGGTGGTACAATGACCGAATCTCATCCAGTGAAGCATGGCCATTCATTTTATCTAATGGCTCCAGCAAACGCCGCGCAATCCGAACACTCAATTAGAGCAAAATAGTGGTCGTCCAATCTCACGTATCCATATCCCTGCCCCAAACGCAACGCTTTTGTTACAGAGGAGATGGGGCTTTGAAGAAGTAAAATGAGTTCTTCTTCTCATCTACTACTTGCGTTTTGAAGGCAACCAGCTCCCCTCTCACGAAGCTTCTTCCTCTTCCACAAAGCTTTGGCTCAATAGAAGAAGTGAAGAAGAAGAAGCTTTGGTGCAAATTTTTTCCCTTTGTAAAGGGCAAGCGTGCATTGTTATGAAGGACATTTTTGTCATTCTGCAATTTTTCTATGGATTGATGCATTTCGTCCTTTGTCACTTGCGTTTTGAAGGTAGCCACCTCCACTCCCGCGAAGATTCTTCCGCCACGCAACTTTGGCGTGATCGAAAAGAAGAAGCTGTGGGGCAAATCTTTTTATTGGCATTTTGAATGGTGGCTGTGAATCAATGGTTCGTCAATTTTTGGTCTTTTTTTTTTCCTTGGATTCTTCAAGATCCCATCTCCTCTGTATAAATGGAAACGCTGCATTTGCAGCGAGGATATGGACGTGTGTCAGCATCTCAATGGCTGGGGATTGGACGGCCACGATTTCGCTTCAATTGAGTGCCCGAATTGCATGCATTTGTTGAAGCCATTAGATCGATCCAAGGGCCACAATTCATTAGATGGGATTAGGTCATTTTGCCATCTTAAATGGTACTGAGGCTAGACACGATCCTAGGATAGCGAAGAAATGTTGTTAATGATTTATGTCGGAAAACCAAACCACTTTTACTCCTCCCAATTAAGTATTAGTTATAAAATTATTTCATAAATTTTAAAGTACAATAAAACATTTTTTTCTAAAATTTTTATTAAAATAAATATATTGTATTTAAATTTATTTTTAAACTTAGAAATGAGTTTATATATATATATATATATATTATGTCCTTTTTTACTATTACAATATAGTTTCCCAAAACAAAAAGGCCCTTGGATTATTATTGTTGTTGTAAGTAATGCTTTAAAATTGAGCTGATTATTAAACTTTCAATGAAACTGTAAAATTCAATCATAGTTCAACTGTTATATATATATATATAACACTAACCTTATTACAAATAATATTAATATTTAATCAATATTTAAAAAATCAAATCTATAAAAACTTTCATATGTTTTGTATTTCTAACATCTTTACTCTCATTTAAGGTGTTCATAAATTCGGTTTGATTCGATTTTTTACCAAGACCAAAACAAATCAATATTATTGGTTTAGTATTTTCTTAGACTTTATTGATTTTGACTTCTAATCGATTTGTTTTGGTTTTTGTTCAATTTAATTTGGTTTGGTTCAGTTTGACTCAGTTTGGTTCGACTTATACCATTTTTTTTTCCTAAAAGTAATTTAATTTTTTTTAAGATTTTGCTTCTTATAATATATAAAATTTGACTTATAATATGATGCATCTCTTAATATTCTAACCAATAATTATGTTAAAATAATTATTTATTATATATTATTTTTTTACAAAAAAGTATCCTTTATAATTATGTTCAATTATTTTACAATTATAATTAAATATTATATGTAAAGATAATAAAATAATAACATTTTTAAGATAACTTATTTGATAAACTCATCTAAATGTAAATAAAGTGAAAAAAAATCACTATTTCTTTTATTAATAAATGACTTGTGTATAATTTAGATTTAGTTAATAAAAGAAAAAAAGTATTAGTTCAGTTAAAATCAAATTAAACTTGACAAAATCGAAAACTAAACCAAATTAATCGATTTTAATTTTTTTAAAATTATTTTAGTTTGTTTTAATTGATTTGAATTGGTTTTGAACATTTTTACTCTTATTGTTCGCATAATTTTTAGTAATGCAATTATTAATTATTGTACTATTTGATTTTTTAAATTATTTTTTATCATTCATTTTATTTTAATCTCTCTCTTTTTTACTATATATATATATATATTTTTTTTTTTTCAAATATTATTTTTCAAATATAGTTAAAGTAATAATTTCTTTCAATGGTGGGACTCACTAAATTTGGATGGAGCCTACTAAATTTGCGTAGGGCTTACCATTAATTTTTCTTATTTTTGTCTTCCATCTTTTCAAATCATTCATATGAAGCATGGCAGTTCACCATTGAAGATCTATTTTTCATTCTCTCTCTCTACTCTTTTGGGTTTTGAAATAGTCTGAAAGATGTGAAGGAAAAAATAAATTTTGTAATCATTTTTTAAAATCAAAGGTCACTTTACCTGATTTTTTCTTTCAATCCTTCTATATTTTATTCATCTCTCTTAAGACTAAGGGAAGCGGTATAACTTGACCCCCAAAAAAAGAAAAGAAAAGAAAAGGGTAAAGGTTTTAAACCATCAAGGCTACCTAAAACCTATCCAACTTTGTAATTTTTTCAATTTCTGACTGATTTTATTTTTTATTTCAAATGTCCTTCCATTCAATATGAGGAAAAAAAGTATATTAATCTATTTTGATAAAACTAGTGCACTGATATCTATTACATATGGGTTTGATTTCTATTGTGAAGGAAGAAAAAAATATTACATAGAGAAAGCATGTAACGTGAAAAAGGATCTAAAAATTATTTTTCTTGTTTTTATTTTATATTTGTTGCATCTTAAACTTAATTATTACTAAATTTTAAGAATAGTGGTTATTAGATCCTATGATAAGTACACAAATCAACAAAATAGAAAATTAGAATAAGAAAGAATGGTAATCAGAAGAAGTCAGAACCTTCCTCATGCTTTTCTTTCTTTCATGCAATGCTTCTTGAGATCAGACTCCAACAATAAAAGTTATACATATAATAATACTCTGATTAAAAAGCGGAGTATTATAGTCATTGTGTTTTTAACCTAATAGATCTCAAACAATTAATTAGGAATTGATAGAATCAAGATAATATGTTGCTCTGTGCAGCATTCTAACCCTCCATTTTTTTTTCAATTTGGCTGTTTATTTATTTATTTGTAAAGATAAAGATAGTTTTTTAATTTACAAATAACTTGATATTTATCTGATAAGAATTGAAAATTTGTCTTTATTATACTTTATGTTTTTCTCAAAATAAAAAAATTAGAATAAAAAATAAACAATTATAATTCAAGAAAAAAAAATGGAGAGAGGGCTAGCTAGGATGATACAGAGGTGCGTAGCCCAGCAAACAATTCTTACTTAAATGGATAGTTACAAGGAGTTAATTGATTTCTCTCACAATCAATCACATCACAACAATCCTTACAGTGTGTTTGGTTAGAGGTTTTTGAAGAAGAGGAGAGGGGAGGGGAGAGGAGTAAGATGTTTGGTTGAATAAAATTATAAGAGAGGGGAAGGAAAGCAAGGCAAGGGAGGCAAATTTTCTTCCTCTCCAAATTGGAAGAGGAGTAAGATGTTTGATTGAATAAAATTAGAAGAGAGGGGAGGAGAGGCAAGGTAAAGGAGGCAAATTTCCCTCCCATCCAAAGACAATTCTTACTTAAATGGATAGTTACAAGGAGTTAATTGATTTCTCTCATAATCAATCACATCACAACAATACTTACAGCGTGTTTGGTTAGGGGTTTTTGGAGAAGAGAAGAGGGGAGAGGAGAGGAGTGAGATGTTTGGTTGAATAAAATTAAAAGAGAGGGGAGGGGAGGCAAGGCAAGGGAGGCAAATTTCCCTCCCCTCTAAGGGAGGGAAAGGGAAGGGTATTTTTTAAATTATAATTTATTTTATTGTCATTTATTTTTTAATATTTTAATATATTAATATTTAATAAAATTTAAGATATTTTTTTAATTAGAAATTAAAAATAAAAAAGATTAAAATTTATAATTTTTTTAAAATATTGATATAAATAAATTTTTTTATAAAAAATAAAAATAAAATAATATAAATGATAAATTTGTCCAAATATAATTACTTCCCCTCTTCTCCTGAACCAAACAATAATTTTTCTTTCTCTCTCATTCCTTCCAACCAAATATAACTCATTAAATCCTCTCTCCTCCCCTCCATTAACCTCCCCTCCACCCCTTTTCGTTGAATCAAACGGAGCCTTGCCTAATAAGTGAAAAGAACCACTACACCTATATATGTAGCCTTTAAAGAGAGGAAATTTCACTTCAATCGCTACATAGCAACTTCCTCCTCCTTTTCCTTTTCTTTTCCCATGTATGGAGAATTTTTTAGCCAAAATTCTTTCCTTCAGAATAGGGAGAAGTGGTCCACTCTGCTTATATATATATATATGTGTGTGTGTGTGTATAGATTGGCACTTCTAACACAGTGCTGAGCTATATAAGAGTCTTTTGGTGCAGAAGCTGCTAGAGTAAAATTCATGTTTGTAATGAAGGTGCAGTTCGAATTCTCTGAGTCCATCATTCATACATGTTAATTTCTTTTCTTATTCTTATTCTTTTTTTTTTTGGTCCTTTCCTTTGTCCTTTTGAGGATCTGTTGGACGAAAGAAAAGAGATGAAAAATCTGCAGGAGATTGATTCTTTTCGTATACCAATATTCCAAACTCCCCGTCAAATTAAAATGCTGTGTTTTTTTCCTTTATCGCTTTTCCTTTTAGTCAAAAGACAAATAAATTCGAATTAACTTTATCATGCTCCAAACCAACAGCAACCAAACTTGGTAGTTAGCTTTACCTAACATTTATTCTTCATCCTCCTCGTTCTTCTCATTTATACAACTCATCTCTCTCAGTCATGGATCTTGCAGCTATGATTCCTAATATTAATTTTCAGTTTAATTGATTGATTGTTGAATTGATCATTCTACGGATATTATATATGTAATGTGTCTAATTTCAAAGATGATTAAAGAAGTTGGATTATTGTGTCTGGAAGGTGAATAATTAAGCATCTCTGATATGTCTCAAATCTTGGTGTTTCAGAAATTATTCTGATCCTAGATCGATATTAAACTGTAGATTCATCTCTCAAGCATAATATTTGTTCAACTACTCTTCTTTACAGGTACGTGACAATTACATCTCTCTAATATATTAGCATGCTTTCACTTTTACTGTTTTATGACCTTATTCTGTTTCTTAGATTATTGTCAAGAGGCCAAAGTCAGTACAACAAACAAATTAAAGTGAATAATAGCCAAGAAAAAGAAAAGTACAAATTATATGGTGCAAATTAAGTTAGGAAATGTTTCTATTATTGGTGTCAATTAATTTCATCCACATATCACTGAATATATATTATTATTCAATGATATGTGTAATATTATATTATATTCTAGTTAAGAATATATACTATATCCTAACTATAATGTATAGAATCTTTTAAATTTAAGGGCATTAACAAATAATTTTTTGTCTTTCAAAAACTTAAAAATTAACTCTCTAAATTTCTGATTTCATGCGAATAATTTTTGCCTTTAGTTAAATTAATATTCCATTAACAATTTTTTTTTATATTGGCAAGTTGGTGTCCACATGAAACTCAATTAGTATTTAGTCATTATTTTCTCTCTCTTCTCTTCTCTCCTCCTCCTTTGTTCTTTGTTTTTCCAGCACCTTCCCTCTGTTTTTTCTTTTCTTTTTTGCTGTGAAAATTAATTTAATTACTTTATAATTAAAAATTTTAGTAATAAATATGTGCCAATTTGTTTTAATTCTTTCTCGAATTTCACTTTGTTAGAATTTGGGATATTTATGATAAACTAACACGTGATTCAAAAACTTCAAATCTAATTAATTAGTAATTAATATTTAAATTAATTAATTTGAATTTCAAATTAAGTTGTAAGTTAATATTTTAAAAGTATGAGTTATTAAAAGATTGATAATAGAAAATTTTTTAGATTCTGTTTGGTTTAACGAGAGAGAAGTTAATGGATGAGAAGAAAAAAGTTTTAATGAGTTTTGTTTGGTCGGGAAGGGAGAGAGTGAAACTTATTATTTAGTTCGAGAGGGGAGATAATTATATTTAAATAAATTTATCTTTATATTATTTTAATTTTTTTATAAAAAATTTATTTATATCAATATTTTTTTAAAAAATTATAAATTTTAATCTTTTTTATTTTTAATTCCTTATAAAAAAATTATCTTAATTTTTATTAAATATTAAAAAATTAAAAAACAAAAAATAAATTATAAATTATAAATTTTTACTTTTCTCCCCTCTCTTCCAAAACTTCCAATTTAGATGCAGGAGGAGGAAAATTTGTCTTTCTTTTTTTTTTCTCCCTTTTATTTATTTATTTATTTTACCAAATCTCTTATCCCCCGAAAAAAAAAAAACCTAACCAAACACATCATTAGAAACACTCTCCCTCGAAGAGAAAACTCTACCCAGAACTCGAGAAATCTGTAGAATTATCAAGCGGTTATGTCCTTGGAACCACGGTGCATCGAAACTGTGATTCAAGTAGTGATCACGATTCAAACTGTGTGAGACAGGAAATTTAAAGATCATTCCACTGTGCAGGTAAGTACTTGATATCTCCACACAAGTGATAACTTAGCGGGTTATTCCCCCATTCTCCTCCAAAACCCATTACCCAAAACCCGAATTTTCTTCTTCCTCATGAAAGTTTCTATTTTGATCTGATTCTTACCCAGGATTGACTAGCTTATTTAGCATTTAGCCGTTGAAAGTTTTATCCTTTGTTATTCTCAATAGATTGTCCAAAGGGTCGAAAATGGCAATTCCGTATCCCCATTTCATCGCGTCTGAGAAAGCAGCCATAGAAACAGGTAATCCGTTACCTTCTTCTTCTTCGTCGCCTCCGTCGTCGTTCCCTGTGATTTTAACCCAAGACGAGCTCAAGAAAATCGCCGCCTACAGGGCTGTCGTTCTTGTTCTGTTGAAGTTCTTCCTGAAATTCAAGCCCTGTCTGCGTAAACCCTTTCTTCCTTTGGCGCAAGCCAAATACAATGGATCGGCAATCTGACCTAGCAACTCTATTTGCTTCAAAAAATGGATTTCGTTTTTCTGGTTAAATCTCCTTTGCTTCTCTTTTCTTTTGGCTTGGTGTGTGTCAATCGGTGAGGAGAAACTAACGATAGCAATACGTAGTTAGGTTTCTCATTCTGCTAATTGATTGATTGCTGAAGGTGTTAGTAATCCTATAAGGTGTTAATTATCTAACATAGTAACTAAATATTACTATCATATTTGAAGAGTTGCTACTAACATAATAAAAAATTGTTACTAATTATGCACTTAACTTTTTAATTACACACTGAAAATGTACTAGAAAATATAGTATATAAACAATCATTTGTGGTTGAAATTAATTGGCATCAATATTATAACCTTTTTGATAACTCAGTATTATTGTTAGAGGCTTTTTATCTCATTGGCTTATAGATCTTGATGCTCTTGGAGCAGCAGTTTCGCATCGAAAAGGTGCTTTCATATTTTGTTTGTTTGTTTTTAATATTTTGTGATTCTGTTATTGTGCAGCACAGAACTGCACACAGTAGAAAATCTGAGAATCTATTCACTTGGATTATATTATTGATACTCTCAAAGAATAATTTAAAAAATTCCATGAAGAAGAAAAAGAAGGTAGAAAACTACCTTCTTTTTAAAACATCTAAGCAACCGAATTGAAACTCTCCCTCGTCCCACTTCATTTACAACAGTATAAGATTATAACAGTAGTGGAGTTAGATCTTAAAACTGACGAAGACATGATAAGCATGAGTTCAGTAAATTAACAATTCTAAAAAATAAAAAAATAATATGAAAATTTAATGTTACATACATAAAATTTTAGAAAATGTGAGAGAAGCATCCTCCTTTCTTCGCTAATACGTGGCTTCACCATTAATGGTGCTTATCTCGACTTTGAAGTGTATTGTTTTCAATGGCCACAGCCACAGGATAGTATTTTATTTTATTTTATTCTTGGTTCTCATCGTCCTCACCGTCCGGGGTCCACTAACCCTCTAAAAAAGGAAAACGCGTGTGTGACCTAGATTCGTAGCAAGTGGCCAGCATCATGACAGAGACATTTTTCCTAATAGGGAAGGACAGCGCAACAGAGCCAGATGCCCAATCACATGCACCCACAATTTATTATTATTTTTTTCACGCATATGTTTGTGAATAAATTATTTTTCTAGTTTTCTCGTAAGATGGTTTTAGTGTCATTTTTAGGAGTAAGTACGTGTTTTATATTTAAATTTTTTTATGAAACAAAGTAAATTGAAAGAATTTTATTTAATATTTTTTTTACTTTTGATAATATAAAGTATATAAGATTAATTACTGATTTTAAAATAAAATTATAATAGATATAATGATTATAGTTTCGCATATATATCGTCCTATTTACTGCTTTCTTTAACTGATTGATTAAGCCAATATATTGTACTATTTTGAATGTCAAAAAATAATATCTAAAATGTCATATGATCTTACATCTTTATTACAATTATAGGCTTATAAACTTTATGTGAATTGTATTACTTGTTTGGTAAGTTGTAATAATAATATTAAATATGAGAATATATTAATATATTAAATTATTTTTTATTCCCATAATTTCACTCAAATTTTAATTTGATTTCTACTATTTTAAAATTTATATATTTTAAAATTTTTTTTGCACTGTTAAACTTCTGTTAAGGTTTTGTTAAATTTTGACATGGTTTAAAATTTATAACATGTATGATTTTAGTTAATTCATCTCAATTATTTGATATATGTTATATCACGTTACATTACATAAAATCACTTTTCAAAAAAATATATTTATTTGAGAAATGTAGAGAAATGGAACCCCTAATTAACTATGTCAACAAAATTTAGCAATATATACATCAACAAAAGTTTTATGATTGGAGTCAAATTTAAAATGACAAAGTCCTAATTACAAATTTTAAACTATAATTAGGAACAAATTAAGAATGAGGTAAAATTATGAGAACCAACAAACTGATTTAATGAAATATAAACTATCATGCCGGTAGGTGACTTTTAATTGTACACAAGGAGTTTTAAGAAGATGAAACAAAATAATGAAAAGAAATGAAGTGGTTGGGGATGCTAGGGATGTGTAGCATAGCATGCTTGAGCCCAAAATTCACGCGGAGTGCGTGTGACTCATGAGTGTGATCAGTAGGTGTTAGGCAAGAAAATTAAGTGCCATCATTTTGAACATGTCATGTTTTATATCACATTTCTGGCACTGTTAGGTAAGCCCTTGCATTATTTCAGCGCTTCCTTCGATTGATTGCGCACCCCCATCGACCTTTTGCCTCTAAAGGCTAACTAGATAACCCACCACCACCGACCACCACCGACCACCTCCTGCTTTTTTCCACTTTCAAGACTCTCATCTGACATTTTGTAAGTGTCTTCATTTCTGCATTTAATTCTTTTATACATAGTAGAGTTTTTCAACCTTTTAACCCCACACTTGCATCTTTTTCAGTAGCTCTACATTCAATACATTGATATCAAAAGAGTGCCTAACATTATTCAATTAGATACTGGATGGCAATTTGGGAAAATGGAGTGCCTCTCCACTCTTCATCCCCATCATATAATTTTGCCCTTGTTATAGGACGAAAGGTTAATTTTAGAGTTAAATTGATTTAAGAATCTTACATACTATAATTTGTTTTAACATTTGACTCAGTACCTCCCCATAGGTATTTCTATATGTAATTACCTATCTCAATTTAATTTCTACATTCATCGTTCTTTTCAAAGCTCCATATGTCATCTTCGTACAATTTTTAATCTTATACGAAAGATTTTATTTATTGTCATTTCTTTCAAGAGAATATTATATAGTCTGAGAATGAGGGGACCGGTAAGGACCTGCTTGCCGAAACCGAAATTTCTGAGAAATTTCCTCCACCTTTGTCTACGTACACTCAATTTGAATTATTTAGATTTAATTTGTACGATTTAAATTTTATAAATATTTTTATTTGTTCAATATAAAATATTATTTCTTTATAGTTATTAATTATAAAATTATTTTTATTTTTATTTTTATTTTATAAAATAAAGAAATTTAAAATTTAAAAGATATATATATATATAAAATTTGAACTGATCACAACAGTTCAAATGCGATATGCATCTAATGCGCATCCTATCCAGGTGTGCCGTTTCAGTGGGTTTCGCAACCTGTTTACTTCATTTACGAGGCAATATTGGGAATCAGGAATAAATACAGGTTTATGGCCGGCTTTTATTTATATTTATTTTATATATATATATATATATATACATTATTTCATTCTTTTAAAAGTTTTGTTCTGGAATAAATACTGTGAGTGTCACATTTGCCTTGCGTTTTCATTTGACAATCGTTCTTCAACTCTCTCTTTTCTACACCGACAACATCTTCTCGTGCTTCCTCGTATAATCTAGCTATTCTCGTTACTGTATATCTTGTTCATTGAATAGGAAAGGAAAAAAGAAAAGAAAAGAAAAAGACAATTTGAAATATGTTTTCACTTGATGATATTGATGATGAATACAGCAGGTATGAACTCAATACCCTCAGTTCAATCTCCCCCACCATCGGCCACCATCTATGACTACTTTTTGGACTTCTACTTCTCTCTTAACTTGAATTTTCTATTTAACTGATTAAAGAGACACGGTATTCCATCCTCTACTGCAGAGGATGCAATCTACTTCTCTCTTGGATATGTCCAATCTTTGTCTTTTTTTAGCATAAGCAATATCTTCTTCATTAGCTTCTCAGAATCACTCCCTCTTGTTCTGATAAAAGAAAGATATATATATGTATATTACTGAATGGTGATGTTGCCATTTTCCTGCACACACACACACACACACACATATATATATACATATATATGAATGTGATACAACTGTCTCTCCACTCCATAATGCGAAAGCAAGGAAAACACCAATTTAAATCAAGAAAAGTTGAAAGACAGGCTAACCAACTTAAGCAACACACCTTTCCACTTTTCATATGGCCCCGCAAAAACAATGGTGTGAAGAAACTTCGGGTTAAAGTGTGAAGTAGTGTTTGATAAAAGTATTACTGATATATATATGATTGATGTTTGAAGTATCGGTTTTTTAATGGGAAAATATACAATAAACCAATTAAATAAAAGGAGAAACCGCGGGAATATATTCTTACTCGGATTGAATAAAATGAGCTGAAATAGAGAAGTTTCAGGCTTCTGTAAGGTCTACAGATCGAGGAGGAAGACGACGAGGGAGGAGGAGGAGGAGAAGTCGTCAAGCGAGACTGGACTCGCAAAGTCAAAAACGAATCAGGGATTATTTGGTAATTTACTCTACGACGCGGTTAAATTTCATTTATTTTGTTATTATTTTTAGTTTGAGTGGTTATTGACTGTTTACCCCATAATTCCGCGTTTGATTAGAAAGAGGTCTTTCCGTGTTTACTTTCGGTTTGTTGGATATACATAGTGGATTTTCCCAAAAAATTTAGAGCGGATTTAGAGACGTTGCCTTAGCGTAGTCTCAGTGGGAAGATTTGAATGAGTGTGAGTGAACAAGTAAAGGGGCATTAGTTATTGACGGTGCCATCTCTCCTGCGACAGTTTTCGAGAACTATGAGTTTCTTGAAGGGTTCTCCTCGCGGCCAGAACGATATAGAGGCCGGGAGTAGCCGCTCCGGCGACTTTGATGACGGGGAGGGTTCGTCCGATCCGTTTGATATCACCAGTACAAAGAATGCTTCCATTGAACGCCTCAAGCGTTGGAGGGTATGTTTTCTAAACTCAAGACACTCAGATTTTTTATTTATTTTTATTTTTCATGTGAGTATACTTTAGTTTATATTTGATTGACTGCTGCTTTAGTTGCCTTTGAAGGTTAAATTTATATTTCCGTCTGACAGAGTGAATCGGAAACATTTATTTACGGCTCAATTTAGGACATGCGCATTTGTTTTGTGTTCTTTGAGTGCCAACGGGACTTGTTGTTCTAGGGTTTGTGGAGCACGGCAAAAGAACTAAGTAAACGGAAGGGACTTTGGATGAATTGGATAGAAAATGTATTTCATGGAGAAATTTTGGAAACAAAAGAGTCGGAGATTGAAATTGCGAAAAGAACTTCGATTAGCAATACATATTAGAATCTTATTTCATTATATGGGTGAATTGTGTTCTGGTCCATCCAGAACTTTTTTTTCCTGTTGTAACACGCTTTAGATTAGAATCCATGTAGATATATTTTTTCATACACTGTATTTTAAGTTATGAAAACTTTCTTATAGTAGTGTTTAAAGGTTCCTACATTATTCTTGTAAGTATTTAGAGGCCTTGCCAATTGGAGATATTTTGCTAATTTGCTGCCAACCTTTCTCTCTTCTGGACATGGGACAAGTTTAGATAACCTCTGTTGACTTTTTTGGTTCATTTTGGAGTTCTGAAATTGCAGTATTCAGGTCTGAGTTTAAGGTTAGAATATATTTCTTTGCTTTCTTTGTTTATTAATTTTTTGTGCTGCTGAATTCCACAAATTGAGGGAACAAGGACCTCCCTTGACAATAGATGACAACTGTCAAACTTTATCAACAACCTCAGAGGCATAGAGAAGGAAAGTGGAAGGAAGGATTTCTGTAACTACATTAACTGAGTTGTGGTTGAAGGTGAATTGGTCCCATTGTTTAATGCATAGTGGGGAGCATGCATCAGTTGGGTGGCTCCAGTGAGATCAAAGCATAATATTTCTTGTAAGGGACCCTTTAAGGACAATATGCTTGGTCTTCTCAACATCATCTACGCATGGTGGAACACAGAGATCCATAATCTGAAATTTTTGGTTTGATCTATTTTTGACTGGAAGTACAAACCATACAAACCTTCATCGTTCAGTTTTTGTTTTTCTAAGTTTTTTACATTTATCTAAGAAAGTCATTCTTTCTTTTGCAGTGGACCCTGTTCAAAGAAGATTTGATTTTAGGGTTTACGGATTAGATTTTCAGTTCGGGGTAATAATACTGAGTTAAAAGATGAATGGTTGGCTGGGTTTTATCTGTCTGCTTGCTGGAAACTATAGACGGATGAAGTTTGATTTGACTTTTTAGTGGGAAAGAAGGAAGGGAAAATGTAAATTCTATGTTTAAGAGGATAGATGTTATTTAGGGTTGGAGTTGGAGACTTGGAAGTTAAAACTACTTAATTCCTCATGAAAATGCTCCTAACCTATAAAGATGGATATTTTTCAAGTATTACTTTTTTATTTTTAAAATAAAAAGATTTGGTCTGCATTGAAAAATGTCACATGGAAAAATTTTAGAAGAAGACTAGAAGTTGTAATGAAAAACTTAGTAGTCAGTACTCGGTAGTACTTCAGTAATGGAGCTTTTCTCTTAAAGCCCTAATAGAGATTTGTTGAAGACACCAATTGGAGAATTTTCTTGATCATGAAGTCACCTTCATTGATCATTATCAATGGCGCCTCTGGCTTTTCTGCTTTATTATGTTGAGGCTCCATTTATTTAGGTTTGTCTTTTGAAAGAGAATATTTTTTTAATGACTAGACAATGATTTTTCTCCCCCTTGTTAGCAAGCTGCGCTTGTGCTTAATGCTTCTCGTCGATTCCGTTACACCTTGGACTTGAAAAAAGAAGAGGAGAAGAAGCAAACTTTGAGGAAGATTAGGGCACATGCACAAGCCATTAGGGTATGGTTACTCTGAACTTTCTTGATTATTGCTTGTGTGACATATATGCAGTACACTAATTATTCATTTTGTCCTACTAGGCTGCATATCTTTTCAAAGAAGCTGGGCTGGGTGTGAATGGTGAGTCATTTTTCTCACTGTTTTTTGTTCTATATTGATGTTAGTGGGTTCTTGTTTTGATCTACTGCTTTTTTGTGACATTTTAGAAGCGCCTTTGGAGTAACTAAAACTTTGACAGTAATATTTTTTATCGTCGTTCAGCATTTGCATAAAGTGTACTTCACCTGGAATTTGATTTCTGTTTTTTTCCCCCTTTTTTGCCCTTTGGTTTTCTATAGTCAACAATGACTTAAGATAAAGGGTCTTTTTATTTTTATTTTTATTTTTTTGCGGCTTATGAGTTCAGTACTTAAAGTTAGATAGGCTGGTTAGGCTATAAGTTCTAGTAGTTGGTGAATGAGATTAGTTAACATGGTTGATTGGTGATCATTTATGTTAATGCCATTGCATTCACCTGATCAGCTGCGAATAAGTCTTGGCATCCTCTGACTTGAGAGTATGGTTTTATAATTTATTTTGCATCTATGATGTGGAATCATCATACTTTTTAATTTCCCCTTTAATTGAAATGTGCGTTTCAGAAATTGGTTGCTTATCTTTTTAAATCATGTAATGTCCATATTTAATCGTTGAAATGGACTAATGGTCCCCCAGACCATATTTTATTGTTTATCAGAATATCTTTTTATAGTAATGTTCATTTTCCCTTATTTAATTTATGCAACATTACATCATTTGAGTATCTAATTGTAGCCTATCTATTCTCAAATGAGTTTTTGGAATATTTACTTAAATGACTTCTATTGGGCTTTTTGAAGATTTGAAAGTTTCTCTCTTGATCAATTCCTGATTGTCAAATGGCCTAGTTGCCTAGGTCGTTTGTGCAATCCTTTTTTTTTTTAAATGATAATATATGATACATGATTTTTGTTGTATTATTGTATTCATAAGCAGTTTCCAGGTTATATTCAATTTTCATTTGAAACAAACTTGTTTGACAGGCTTTGTACCTTGTTTATTACTTGCTTTTGGTTTATATTTTTATTTTTCCTTAGTTGATGATTAGTGCTTTCTAGTGTCAGGGACAGGGACTATAATACCTCCTCCAGCTACCCCTGGTGACTTTCCAATTGGACCACAGCAGCTGGGTTCAATTTCAAGGGATCATAAAAATGATGTCTTGCAGCAATATGGAGGGGTAAGCTTGCCGAGAAAATTCCTAACTTGGTGAAGGCACTGATTATAGTCATATACTCATGCTTATTTTGAATTATTTTATCAGGTTAGGGGCCTGGCAGAGTTGTTGAAAACCAATTTAGAGAAGGGGATTCATGGCGATGATAGTGACTTGATAAAACGGAGGAATGCCTTTGGATCAAACAATTATCCTCGGAAGAAAGGAAGGAGTTTTTTGGTAAGTTTTGGTGCACTTTCATTTCAGTCATTGGCTGCTTGTTGTATAGTATTGTTTTAATGGGGGCTATTATAATAACCTCTTATTTTTGTTCCTTTCCACAGATGTTTGTGTGGGATGCTTGCAAGGATCTGACCTTGGTTATATTAATGGTAGCAGCAGTGGCTTCGTTGGCATTGGGAATGAAATCTGAGGTGAGATTGGCTAAGATAGTTATGATGCAATTCTTTTGTGCTTATATTTTAGAAAAATGTAGTACATCTTGTCATGCAACAATCCCGGTATTTAGCAGATAGTGGACTTGCCTCATCCTCTTCATACAAATATATATCTGTGAACCTTGTTGCTAGTCTTTCTGTGCTTTGTTACTTACCCACTCATGTGGAGGCTTAAAGGAAATACTTGAGTTCCATATTTGCTGTTATTGACCTTTTCCTTGAAGAGAGTAAGGTGGGTTCTGGCCTATGATAGCTTGGAAGGTTTCAGATTAGGTTTGTGATCTTGGCTGTGGACATTTATGCAGACTTCCTTACTTCACTTTTGCTATTTCCTTGAGGTAACAGTGTTTGATAGCAACTTGGCTATCAAAGGATGGAAAGTTGAATACAAATGAGTAAAAATAGGACCCAAAAAGAAAAAATTCCCTTTTATTTGAGAGAGAGATGAGAGCACTCTCTGACAATTTTCTTCCATGTCCCTCACACAGATAGAAACTACTTACTATAGTTGCAGAGTTGTGTTACCATGGCTTGGACAGCTCGCCCTGCTTCTAGCAGTTTCTAGTGACAGGCTTAGCAATTGGATTATTTGGGCTGTGAATTGCAGTGTTGGGCCTGAGCTATTGGTACAGTTTATTCGGGCCACTATCAATTCCCACTCTGTAATCAACCACCTTGTTCTATATATATATATGTGTGTGTGTGGTAGTCCTCATATTGTTGTCCAACATAATACCACAAGCACTTGTGTGTGCCTTGCTTTAAGAAATCCTTAGTTGCATTTGAAATTCCAAGAAAAGCAAGCTCCAGGATAAGTGGCCCGCAGGCCAGGGAAGCAATTGGACATGCAAATATTGATACTTCTCTAGCAACAATGCATGAACAGAAATATTATGCAGAAGTGTATCTTATATCATACACTATTATACCTACCAGCGTGACTGCAATCATTTTCGAGGATTTATCCATGACCTCAACTGGGTGACTAATATATTTCAATATCTCAATTCCCATAGCTGGGCCAGTTATATTAGTAAAGCCATTAGTCCCTTGCCCCAATTTTGCAGCATGATAGTAAGTATTCCATCTACCCCAAAGGGAAACTACCTTGTAGAAAGTTTATATCCATATCATACTCGAATCCCAAGTAATCACCGGCTACCATGACAAAACCCAAGGCATGTGTTCACTGGTTTGACTATGTCTTGTACCACCATATTCTCCTTGATCTCAAGGCACAAGAGATCAGTAATTATAGATGCTAAAATTGCTTCATAAGGGATTAAAACAATAGTAATTCCAACAACCAAAACTCATATGTCTCCAGGATCAAACACTAATATGATGGCCTCATAAAGCATAATAATTTTGTTCACAAACATGTATCCAACAGCAGCAGCAATAAAACTTGATTGAATCTTTAACAAAAGGTACCCAAAATAGTCTTCAAGCTTTATCCCTGCTGGGCCCACTAGAAACTTAACATCACTGCACAATTGCACTAAATACACTTTGTCCCAACTTTTTAAGGCATTCCCAATGAATTAGATATCCTTCCAACAACACCGACATATTGGGCTCCACAAAATTTTTTACAAATTCTTCAAAATGCAATCTTTCGAGTTATATTATTTCTTTTCAGCCATGACATAGCCAACTTTGGAAAAGATTATCAGGATAAAGGTCTGTCACTTTTGAATTCTGAACAGCAATATCAAATGAAGGGTAATAAGCCCTAGTAAAAGTATACTTCCAAGACCCATTGTATTGAAATCCAACCCAAAGGATTTCTAATGCATTATTCCTCCAAATTGGTTCATGGTTGATGAAGACGTGAGAAGATTTGCATTGCCAAAATCCTCAAGTCAATGCCATCCATCAGTCCCAGAATTTCAAGGGGCTCATCTTTCAAGGTGTGGACATCGGCTAAACCACTGTTGCAAAATGTCCAAGATTAAGATTTTTCTCATAAGGTTCATAAGAATAAGTGGCAGTTGTGTTTACTTGCTGTTACTAATTAAAGGGCAACAAAACCACCCAAAAAAAAAATATTCGCTTGGTTGGGGTTGGAAAGGCAGAGGAAAACAAATTTTGTATGTGGGGTAAGTCTGTTGTCAAAGAAATAACCGTTCAGCAGATATTTTTGAGTTGCTAATGCAAGTTCTGAACTTGGTAGTCAGGTTTCAATTTGTGTCTGGTGTCTGGATGAGTGTATAATTTGATCTGAAGCCATGCACAATAGTTATATGAATTCTTTTCATCCAGAATTAAAGAATATGCAGGTTTGTGAGCTTATGGCTGCTGAGCATAAGTTCCAGCTCTTGTACTGTTTAATAAATGTTTTTATAATAAAGTTGAAGTAAATAGCTGTCTATTTGGAGAGCTTCTGAACTTAATTAACTATTATTGTTTCTGTATAGTATATGTAAGTTTCATTGCATTCCTTTGACTGTTATTTTGATGCTAATTGATCGATTTATTTGATCTTTAGTTTTGCCAAGCCTTTTTTATTTTTTGGTTGTTCTCTTCATAATCTTCGAATATATCTATGATAATAGTAAGAATTAGGCTTCTTCCACTTCATAGCTAATTTTCTATTTCAGGGTATCAAGGAAGGATGGTACGATGGGGGAAGCATTGCATTTGCAGTTATTCTTGTTATTGTGGTTACAGGTATGTAGTTTTAGCTCTTTTTTGTTTTTTTTTTTGGGGGGGGGGGGGAGGGGGGCGGGTAAATTTTATAATGCATTAGTTTTTGTGTACATGTCTTCTGACTCTGTTTTTCAATTTGCTTTTTGCAATGAATTCTTTTTGGTGGAGATATAAGTTTAACCTACTTTGTTTTTTTCTCTTTTTAATCATGGATGTTAACATAACAGTTCTAATCTTCCCATTTGAAGGATATGACTATTTCTTTTCTCCTCCTTTTGTAGCTATAAGTGATTATAAGCAGTCTCTTCAGTTTCGTGATCTAAGTGAGGAGAAGAGAAATATACATCTACAGGTCTTTTTATTTTTATTTTTTTAATATATTTTGCAGGGCTTAAAACTACTATTATAAGCGTCTTCATTTTTTTGGTCAGTTTTCTTAAATTTAAACTTGGCCATGAGCAGGTTATTAGAAATGGTAGAAGAGTTGAGATCTCAATATATGATATTGTTGTTGGTGATGTTGTACCTCTTAATATCGGTGACCAGGTACATAAGCATATCTTTAATAATTTTAATGTTCATACTTATGGATTGTGTTTCCTATTAGTTACTGATTTCTTAACTGCCCTGTCCTAGGTCCCTGCTGATGGAATTTTGATCACCGGTCACTCTCTTGCAATTGATGAATCAAGTATGACTGGCGAGAGCAAGATTGTATGTGATTGTTTAAATCTTGTTGAGATTGAGTGTACTTATTACTTTTAAAATTTTCTCAGAAGCTTTCATTTTCCAGGTTGACAAGGACTCAAAGAACCCTTTTCTGATGTCTGGATGTAAAGTTGCTGATGGCAGTGGCACTATGCTGGTGACTTTTGACTTCCCTTTTCTTTTTATATGTTTTAAACTATGCACTGTATTGATTTTAGTTTCTAATATAAGCCTTTTCTAAGGCTGTCTAAGTACATAGTAACATGTATAACAGCTGTGTTGATGGTAGTCATGGGCGATAATTAACCTGAGGGCATAAGAACTGTGCAGTTAACAGGGAAGTTATCTTGTAATTGACCAAATATTTATTTACATGTTCTTTAAAAATCTGGTATTTTTAAAAAATGTTTATCAATTGAGAGTGCTTTCGAGTGCATGATGGTCTGAAAGGCATTGTACTCTTGGTTTAATTTTTATCATGTCAACTTCTACAAGAAATGATTGAGAGTATTAGAAACATGAAAAGAGGTCATATTCAGTGATGGGTCCTGTCCTTGTTTTACAAAATAAATAAATATATTAAATTTATAACATTTGTCTCTCTTTGTTTTACTTCACCTTTTTTTTTTAAATTGATTAAGCTGCTTTTTGGTTCAATTTTCTGGCCAGGCTACAGGTGTTGGTATTAATACTGAGTGGGGGCTTTTAATGGCTAGTATATCAGAAGACACTGGCGAAGAAACACCCTTGCAGGTCCTCTATCTACATGTGGTCTCTAATAAAGCTTTCCTGTTTTACATAGTATGTTTACTCATTTAAGGTATTGAAATAGGTGCGCTTAAATGGTGTCGCCACCTTCATTGGTATTGTTGGACTCACTGTGGCTGCTGTTGTTCTGGTTGTGCTACTGATCAGGTAATTTAGCTGTTGACTAATGGTGTTACCAACTTTTTTTGTGTCTTTTAGTTATAGTTTTTATTACGTAAGTCTCTGAAATGTTTTAACTTGTAAACAGATATTTTACTGGGCATACTGAGAACTCTGGAAGTCCTCAGTTTAAGGCGGGCCAGACAAAAGTTGGTGATGCTGTTGATGGAGTAATTAAGATAGTCACAGTTGCGGTACGTGTATTTATTAGAAATGGGTTAAGCACATTGAGGATGCGTATACAACTGTTTTTATTCATTTCATATACAGTTATGGGGTTTGAAATGAGTAGTTATATAGTGATGGTGACTCATTGTATTTGAATCTGTAGGTTACCATTGTTGTGGTTGCAGTGCCTGAAGGGCTTCCTTTAGCAGTTACCTTAACGTAAGTATGCCAGTGTTGATTAAAATTGTAAACTATATATGGTTTTTCTAAGTTTTAACTTTATTTGGTTATATTTCAATTCCCCCTCCCCCCCCCCAAAAACCCACAAAAAAAAAAAGAAACCCTGGGCAAAGGGCTTCCTTTAGCAGTTACCTTAACGTAAGTATGCCTGTGTTGATTAAAATTGTAAACTTTATATGGCTTTTCTAAGTTTTAACTTTATTTGGTTATCCCCCAACCCCCCCTCCCCCTGTGGGCGGAAACAAATTGGTCACAAGGTTTCCAGTGTTGATGTCATTTTACTCATTTTTTTGTCATTGTTCTTGTAATCCCACATGATTACTAGTTTGATCCCTTAATTATTTTAGTGGCTATAACTTGGGTAAAATGAGTCAGCGACCTCAAAAGTGGTCAAACTTTCAAACATAGAACCCCAGACTTTACTGTCCTCTATTCTTTTTGTCCATCTTAAGATTTTTCTTATTTCTTTACCCTTATGGTAGCATTATCTGTATCAGTATTGTACTCTTTATATGCTCTTATTCCAGATCTATAATATAGTTTGTTTATTTTCTTTTCTTATATCATTAAGCATTCTACTAACACTCTTCTTCTTTAACCATGTAATAGACTTGCCTACTCAATGAGAAAAATGATGGCAGATAAAGCTTTGGTATGCCAAATAAGTTTATACTTTGATTGGATTTAGACATATCTAAATCATGAAAACACTTTGATTTGACTGAAATTGAATGGCAGGTGAGGAGGCTTTCGGCCTGTGAGACAATGGGTTCTGCCACAACCATTTGCAGTGATAAGACTGGAACATTGACTTTGAATAAGGTTAGTTGTAATGATGTTTTTTTGCTGTAAGTTATAGAAATTCTTGGATTCCAGTTGTTGCAAGTGTTTTAATTTTGCTGTGGCATCTGTGCTTACTAGCTTATGTAAAATAAGCAGCCTCTTGACTTTTGAGGTAATTAGGAGTTTAAATTTTAATTAACCTGACCGTCTGATTAGGAATGTAGACTTGAGTTGATTGCAAGTCAGTAGCTGTTTAACTTAGGGAATATTGTTTTTGAAGAAGGGCATGTCTATTGGCGTTGGTTCAGCAGTTTTCAATTTCTTCTTTTAAATTTAATAAAATTCATTGACTGACAGATGACTTTGGTTGAGGCTTACATTGGTGAGAAGAAGATTGATCCTCACAACAAATCTGGGCTGTCTGCTAAGCTCTGCTCTTTGCTTGTTGAAGGTGTTGCACTGAACACCAATGGCAGTGTTTATGTACCTGAGGTATACTAGAATTGATTTTCCCTATTTTTCACAATTATGGCATAGGAGCTGAAAGTTTAGTGCTGCAACTAATTTATGAGTCGTTCGTTCTTTACAGGGTGGTAGCAATGTTGAGGTCTCCGGATCACCTACAGAAAAGGCAATTTTGCAATGGGGAATCCAGGTTTGTTTTGAAGCTTTTAGGCTTAAATACACTTTTGGTCTTTTTAGTTTCATAGAAGTTTTAATTTGGTCCCCCTAATTTTAAAACAGAAAATGTCGTTCTCCTATATTTTAGAATGATCAAATCTTGCCCCTTTGTCTCATATTTTATCTAAAATTTAATGCCAAATTTAACAATATGTTGTCCTGAATGTCAAGTTTGAGTGTGAGTTAATGACATAAATTAAATAAATAATGTCAAAGATAGCAAATTGTTAAGTTCGTTAAATTTTTATGATGGATTATGAGATAGAGGGGCAATATTGGATCAATTTAAAAAATTGGGGGACCACATTGTCTGTTTTTAAACTAGGTGGATCAAATTGAAACTTTTATGAAACCAGAGGGACAAAACGTGTTTTTAAGGAAACTTGTAAACTTTCTTTTTTGTCATTGTAAGTAGAATTATCAATAATATGTTTCAACTGGTTATGGTTATATCAATCTCAGCTGGGGATGGAGTTTGAGGCTGTCAGATCAGAATCATCAATTATACATGTCTTTCCATTCAATTCAGTGAAAAAACGTGGGGGAGTTGCAGTGCAGACGGTAATGTGGTTTTGTTTTTGCTTTCTCATTTTGTTTGCATATCATGTTGGGCAATTAAATATGAATTTGCACCGTGTCATTTACTTCTTCTTTTTTTTTTCCTTTTAACAATTTGATATTTGAGAATTGAGATATAGGGTATTATGCATTGTGTCTAACATAATTATCGGGTATAATTCATAAGAGTGCTGTGCTCCTTCCTAGTCTTCTTTCAAATCCAAATTTGTTTTGGTCTTATAACTACATTACAACTGCAAATGATAAAGTAAAAAATTACCGGTTTACAGTTCCTATGGTGTTTACTTTATATGTCTTGTATTTCCTCCAATCAATATTGAAACATGCGGATTCTTGCACTTTCTCCTTATAGGAAGAGGTTCCTTATTGACAAATTCATTTGGAAATCTAAAGTCTGTTTGGTTTCCTCTTTTCCTGTCTTCATTTTCATTGAAAACGGAAATCATGAATGAAAATGTTTTGTAGAGTTTAAGTGGAAATATTTTCTGGAAACATTTTCTAAGATAGGTTTAAGTTTTCAGTGTTTACACTTAATGACAGGTGGTATTTTTGTAATTTTACTAGAAAGTAAACACAACTATCAGTCTATAACCATATGAACCTCACTATTTACTGATGGTCAGACTAGAAGAATAAAGTAAAAAAACTTATGGTCATTTAAGTTAATTTGATTTGATAACAAACATGAACAAATTTTAATCTTCACATAACAAACCTATTTTTTAAATATTGAAAAATTGCAAATAAAAATAGATTTTAAGAAATGAAAATAGAGAATGAAAACTAAAATGTTTTAAAAAACTGAATACCATAAATTTCTTTCTAAAGTCAAGTCTTTATTTTGGACTGTAGTTCTCAATAGGATTAATTCGAATGACTTGTTGCATATTTGCCTTCGTTATTAATAGCACATGGTGCGAATGGTGCCAAGGGCTCCAAAATGCTGTAGCGTGTTGTGCAGGCTACATAAAAATGTAGAGTACAAATTTTAAAAATTCAAAATATAATTGATAATGGCCAATATTTAAAAACCAAATTCTCATAAGAAAGTAAGTAAATGACTTCCACTCTCTTACGATATGGCTTAATTACACGACCGTCCAACCTCCCCTAAAACCATCCATTTGACCAAAATACCTCAAAGGATAAGATTGAGTTAAAAAATAAAAAATAAAATGTAATTTATTGAAAAATTATTTTTAAAACTTTTATTTCAATGCTATTTATTTTTGTTAAAAACAATAAACTTAATTTATTCCAAAAATTTTTAACATTTGTTATAAAGATGTTATTGTTGAAATTGATTATTAATTGTTAAGAGATATCTGTTTTTTCATCAACCATATTAAGAGCACAAGAAGAGGATTGATCTGTTTGTCAGTGGGGTGGATGTGGATGCCTGGCTTCTCAGCTCTAGTAGCTAAAGCTACATAATCCCAAGTCGAATCATCACTGTCAAATACAATATCATCTTCACTGTATAGTTCATCATCCACCTTGCCAATCAACTGCACATTATTGTTATCAATCTCTTTCAATGAGACTGGGTCAATGGTTTCAAGAGAATAAGTCTTCTTAAAGCCTTATTTTACTTAATGTATGCTAAATCATTCAATTTTGATTGTCCATGGATGGGTTGAATGAATCTCCACTGGTTGCTTTGCAAAATCACTTAAATTAAGGCTGTTGTTGCATTATTTGTATGTCAAGGAAAATCACTGGTATTTGCAATATCAAGCAACTATTTCCCTTAGGAGTAACTAGTTTGGAGTTCTTGGAAGACGTTGTGTGTGTCCTTTAATGTTGGATCAACGTCTCACGATACCTTTAGAAGCTTTTGCAAAGATTAAGGCCAAGTTTCTGTTTACACAGTTTTGTGGTTGTTTGGTGTATTAGGTTGGATAGGAAAGAAAACACCTTCTAGGGTGCATCTTTGCCCCTTCAAATGTTACAGGATAGGATTATCCTTGTCTTCTCTTGGGTGCTTTCCTTTTTGTTTTGAGCTTGCTTTTTTGGAGCCATTCTGTCACTTGTTTTCTTTTAGCTCCTCTGATTTGGTGGATACTGAATCCCCTATCATTTGTAATTTATCTCTCAGAAAAAAATTCTACAAGAAGAAATCTGGGATTGGTAGTTGGTTTGGTTTTCCTTGTGTTGGCTTATCAAATTTTGAGCTTTGTATTTTAAAACATGTTGGAAAATATGCTAAAAAGTTTAAACTACAGAGAAGTTTAGTGAAAGCCAGTTGCAGCACGATTGGAAGTTTTCCAGGCATGAAACAGAATTAGTGGAGGGCTGTTAGGAGATTTATGCGTTTAATTTTTAGAAGCATAAAATAGGCAAAAAGTTTTTCTTTTAAAAATCCTCATTTGGCTTTGCTAACTGAATAATTTATTACTGATAATTTTATTCTGTTCTGCAGCCTGAATCTGAAGTACGTATACATTGGAAAGGTGCTGCTGAGATAGTACTAGCCTCTTGTACAGCATATCTGGATGCAAATGGCCAGTCAGTAGATATGGATGAAGAGAAGGTTTGAGAAAATACCTATATATTTAGTAATAAGGGTTCTTTTTTTTTTTTTTTTTAAAAACCACTTTGAAAATAATCTCAGACTATTTGTATTTTAAGAGTTATCTTAAATGAATTTCCCCTCTCTCTTTTGTCATTTTAGTGACTTCTGCCAGTATATGGTTTCTTTGTGATGGATGAAGTTTCATTAGATTAATGCATGTGCACTTACAAGCTTAAGACAAAGCAACTACAACTTTTTGCTGTTAGGATGAGTTTTGATGATAAATTGTTCTTTTTTACCCTTTTCTTAAAATGGTCTAAGTGAAAATTTTCTGGCTTGCAGATGAAAAATTTTAAAAACGCTATTGATGACATGGCTGCGCGTAGTCTTCGTTGTGTTGCCATTGCATACAGATCATATGAAATGAAGAATGTTCCAACTAGTGAAGAAGAACTTGCTCACTGGTCATTACCGGAGGATGATCTTTTTTTATTGGCTATTGTTGGTCTGAAGGTATGTGATAACTGTCTTATCTCCTGATTGTAATGTGCTATCGATATTACACTCACTTGGGATATGTTTTTATCTAATTTAAAGCTCCTTATAGTAGTGTTGCATATGATTGGGAGGAAGTAGGAAATTTATGTGTGTGGTGTGTTTTAATTTACTGTCCCTTTCTACCATGCAATGTTGTCCTTCTACCTTTAAGGTACTTTCTCATTAAAGGGTTTTGTATCTTTAGATTTATTTGAATTTATAGTTGAAGTTGAAAATGTGTACTTGATGGCATATTTGACTTGAAATATGCTTCCACAGGTTAATTTCTACCATTTTTGTATGTTATTATTTCTCTTATTCTTCATGCATGGAAATGCAGGATCCTTGTCGATCGTGTGTCAAGGATGCAGTGCAACTTTGCCAAAAAGCTGGAGTGAAGGTATTTATTTTATGCCATGATCATAAAAGCCTGCCGTGTAAATACTTTGTGGTCAAGCTTGTTCAATTAAACTGATTTAAATACAATCGGCATTTGATAAAGTGGCCTAGGTGAGATGATAGTGTTGTCTTTATTGGAAAAATGGAACTAATAGTTTGCTAGACTCTGACCAGTTCTTTGTACAAAATAGATGGTAAGTTCTGAGAATTATGTTATTTAACATTCATTTGTTGACGAAACAATGTCTTGTTAAGATAGATTGAATGTGTTGGATATTTAGATATATATCATTATATAGTGGACAAATCAGGTATATTTTAATATATTTTGGATGGAAGATTGAGATTGAATAGTAGATATTATATCTTAGTTTGGATTGATGTAGCTTTATTACTATCCCTATTTTCCATGTCACTTGTGAAAGAACTGTTGAGAACCTTGGTGAATTATTTCTACTGAACTGAAAATATTTTTCATCGGAAGTTTTGTGCATGCTTGGTTGTAGTGAAAATGGGCAGTTGGAAAATGGTATTATATCCAGGCAATGTTGTGTCCAAATACACCACCTTTTTCATCATATTCATTTTTACCAAGCATAGCCTTAGAGTCATTTCTTCTCATGCCTTTAAGATTGGAAATGCCAATTTTTTTTTTTTAAATCATAAGCTTCATGTTATTTTCTATATCCTGACAAATAAGCAATTGGTGTAAGAAATGCAATATGCTTTCTAAACATTATATTTTGTCCGGGCACTTATTGAAAATTTACCCAAATAATAATAATAATAATAATATTAATAATAATTCTTTTGTTTGCAATTTCTATTTTCATCGAGTCACCACTCATCCAATTTGGTTCTAGTTTGTTGGATCAAGTGTTTTTTAGATGAATTTCGATTCCTTACTTTGGATAATTTTGGTCTGGATATTGGTTTGGGGGTTGATTTTATCATGTGAAGTTTCTGTATGTTATACCATGTTGATATTTTTGGCGTTGATTATTGGATATAGTATTAACTACAATTCCTAGGTGCGAATGGTCACTGGTGACAATGTGCAAACTGCAAAAGCAATTTCTCTGGAATGTGGAATACTTGGTTCATCTGAAGATGCCACTGAGCCAAACATTATTGAAGGAAAAACATTTCGCGAGTTATCAGATACAGAGAGAGAAGAGATTGTCGAAAGGATATCGGTACTGTCCAACTACTGTGACAACCTTTTATTTGCACCCTTAATAATGTGTAACGTGTTGCATTTGTCTCGTGTAGGTTATGGGACGGTCTTCTCCTAATGACAAGCTTTTGCTTGTGCAAGCATTGAGGAGGAAGGGGCATGTTGTTGCTGTAACTGGGGATGGAACTAATGATGCTCCTGCTCTACACGAGGTTTGCTTGGCTTTTTGTTATCTTCTTCAGGCTCATTTTTCTTGTGTTGTCTCAAGTCTGGTTACTTGTTGTAATGATGGTATTACTTGTTATGGTGCACTGAGTATCATTAATTCTGTCATTGTTATTGCATGTAGAGTTTCAGTATTATGTAATTGTATTATCACAAGTCCTTATATGATGCCTAAAATTCATGTTACATGTTTTCTAATTTAAAGTTTGAGTCTCATATCTTTAACAAGAGAAATCATTTTTTTGTTCTCATGTAAACTAGCTTTTATTTTCTGGATTGTTGTAATTTTATGCCTTTTGGGGTTTAGGCTGATATAGGTCTTGCAATGGGCATTCAAGGGACAGAAGTTGCTAAAGAGAGCTCTGATATCATTATTTTGGATGACAATTTTGCTTCAGTTGTGAAGGTTAGTCTTTTTTTCTTTTTAAAGTGTGAGGGAGTTTTAACTCTTTCCAATCCCAATGAATATGCCTGTTAGCTGTCCACCTTATTCTTAGAATGTGGAATTCAAAGTTTTGAATAATATTTTGTTTGTGTATTGTGTAGAATTTTGGTGAATTGGCTAGCTTGACATATGATCTTGACTAAGTAATTAGTAAAATTGATATTTGAAGCATAACTAGCTATGACCTTTTTCCACAAAATGCAGGTTGTCAGATGGGGACGGTCTGTATATGCAAATATTCAGAAATTTATCCAGTTTCAGCTTACAGTCAATGTGGCTGCTCTTGTTATTAATGTTGTTGCTGCAGTTTCCTCTGGTGATGTCCCACTAAATGCAGTACAGGTTTGCTTTATTTATGCCTCTTTCTAGCTTGTGCTCACTTACATATTTGGGAGACATTGTAATGCTCTTTATTGCTTTCTCTACAGCTTCTCTGGGTAAATCTGATTATGGATACACTTGGAGCACTAGCCTTGGCAACTGAACCACCAACTGATCACCTAATGGATCGACCTCCAGTGGGTCGAAGGTCAGTATTCTGATAATTTTGAGTAGTTACTTGGTACTTTGGGTCATCGCAATTGTTTGATGTCTTCTTTTAGTGCTATGCGCTTATGCAGAGTTAGTCCCTTTTAATTAATTAATTTATTTATTTTAATTTGGATTTTTTGTATAGAAGAAAGGAACTTAAGAAAGATGAGATATTTTAAAGATTTTAAAACAGAGCAGGGTGTACAATCAGAGCAGAAGCCCCATGAATGCATTGAAGCTCACCTAATGCCTCTGAAAATAACCAGTAGCTGAGTGCCATAAAGATACTACTAGAAAAAATCTATTCCATGTGGCAAAGATATATCCAGCCAAATATTTCAAACTTTCTAACGCATTCTGAAGTTTTGATGTTATTAGTAATCGAGTTTGGGCTGATCCTGTTTCTCATGCCAGTTATAACTCTGTGGCATCATCGTTCTTTGATAAGTGTTGTAGGCAATGTTCTTGCATGTCTGATGTGATACTTTTCATTTGAAAAGATTTTGCCCTTTGTTAAATGGTACAATTACCTTGGGAATGCATGCCTAGGCTTACATAATGCATGCATAGACTGGCATAATGCGTTTTTGAATAATGGACCTCTTGATATTAGAGCTCTCTTGTCAAAACGAAAGATATGGTGCTTATATGCTTGGACGGTTTAGTGAGATGTGTATGAAAGTAATTTGTATGATTTACAGGGAGCCTCTCATAACAAATATAATGTGGAGGAATTTGCTCATACAGGTAACTGCTGATTCTCATATTATTACGGCTTTTGTCATTTTAGTTGTTGTGGATTTCTTTTTGAGTTGGTATTTGGCTACAATGAATTTTGAAACTGCCGTCTTAACTATTCCTGTAGTGTATGCCATATTATTTATTGTCTCTACCAGAATCATCAATGCTAGTTGGAATTTTTCAGGCGATGTACCAAGTATCTGTTTTGCTCGTACTCAATTTCCGAGGTAGGAGCTTACTGGGTCTGAAACATGATGACAACAGCCATGCTATCAAAGTGAAGAACACTTTAATATTTAATGCATTTGTTTTCTGTCAAGTAAGCCCTTTTCTCTGTTAATTACATTTGATATCTGGGTATTGTTGGGAGGGGAAAGGATAGAATTTATTTATATCTTTACCGTAAACTAGCAATAATAGCTAAAAAATTTGAGATTTCATAATGTTGGTGCAACATTTTTTTGTCTGTCTTTGAATTAATAGCTTTTAATTAGATTGAAGTATACAAGGATACTTATAGTTTTGGCAAATTAAAAAATTATGAAATGGAATAGCTATCATTTAAATCAAAATATAAAAATTAAAGGTATTTATAAATTTGCTATGCATTTTAAAAGAAAAAGAGGTTAGTCCTTTTTGTTATCTTGTGTCTTTATTTTCTATTATTAAAGTCGCTGAGTCTTTTTTAATAATAAATATACTATTTAAAGATTTCCTAATGTTACTAGGTACTTGGGTACAAGTACTTTAGAGTAATTTTTTGATTTGTGTGTTGTCTGGTAAAGGCAATAAATGTTCCTCTAATTAATAAAAAAGAGAGTTTATAATACAAGAACTTTTTCGGGGTATCAACTAAGTCAGGCATAGCTTAAACTGGGGTGATCATCAGTCAAATTTGGCACAAAAATCAACACTCAGCCCGACCAATCAATATTTGGCAAGCCGATCCTCTACAGTTGCTGATGTAGTCAGCCTTTAGAGGCTGCCTTTTTTTTTTAATTTAAATTTTAGGTCTCAAAATGTAAGTTTGAAGATAAAAATTGTTATTGAAAGGTTAAAAGCTGTAAATATGAGAAAAAAATTACACTGCAAAAATTTTAATTGAATAGCACAATCAAAATTTTTGAAGTGTAATTTTTCTTTATAGTTATGATTTTTTATCTCAATTTTTATTTTTAAACTTATAATTTAGAACCTAAAACCATAAAACAAAAAGGCAATTTTTTCAATATTTGGGTGAAAAAATGATCATCCATTGTCATCCATACTTTTAGATAACCCAAACTTATTGGGCTGGTTGGGTTAGGTAGCCAAAAAAAAAAAATTGTTTTTACACGCGCAACATCAATTTTAAATGTCACATGCCTTTTAGAATATAGACATGATGAAAACGAACGAACCCTTTTTTTTTTGGACATAAAATCTCATCCATGTGAACCCATTAATCTGATTTGACCTGTCGGAAATCATTTATTTATTCGGGTTGGTCTGGTTTTGAAGGGCTGGTGGGTTGTTCAGGCTCCTAGCTTTTACTAAGAAAGGGAGCCCACAAGTAGTTGTATGTGCAAAAGAAAATATTATATGGCTGCCCTCTGTAAGGGGTTCCACCACTGCTTTATAATTATTGTTCTTACATTTGAGTGTTAGCATATATTGTTTGAGATTCCTACATTTAATTGAGTAGTTGTTAGTAAAAATATATGGAAATATATAAGGTGTATGCAACCCTTGATTGCATGTTGGACACATTAGGCTGAACTCTCCATGTTTGTGTGGGGCCTACCAAGTCTATGTTCTACCTGATCAAAATCAATGTTGGATTCTTTTTTTTTTTTTTGGGTAGAATGTTAGATTCTTTTTATTCCTTCCTGTTGTTGAATCAATCTGCTAAATGCATTTTATCTTCTTTCAATTTGCATTTGAATGATCATAAAGCAATTATGCTTTTCAAATTGCAGATCTTTAATGAATTTAATGCTCGAAAGCCAGATGAATACAACATTTTCAAGGGAGTCACAAGAAACTATCTCTTTATGGGGATAGTGGGACTAACTCTGGTGCTTCAGGTTAGTCTTGTTACATGCCCTCTCTGGTTTTATTAATGGAATATTCTCAAGCCGCCATAACCTTGCTACTATTTTTTCAGATTATCATCATTGGATTTCTGGGAAAGTTCACCAAAACAGTCAGGCTTAATTGGAAGCAGTGGATCATTTCCGTCGTCATCGGATTCATCAGGTTAGTCGATAACTATACCTACCCAAATGCTAGTGTATCTTTATCTTATTATGCAATTGTCTTCTCTTAGAGTTTGTATGACTGGTCTTTAATGAAAAGTAGTTTAAACTGTTACAACATGAACCATCGCAATTAAGGTGGTGGCTGGTACATGAAAATTTTAATTTTCTAAGTACTTGAAAACCTATTTATAAGATGTTTGAACATAACAAATATTAAAAATTTGTCAAGCTCAAATTCCTTATTAACAGATTTTCAAGTACGTAAGAAATTAGGATATCTATGCATCGAATGGCGCCTAAATGAACTTGTGGTTAGTACGGTTAAAACGGGCCAAGGCCTAAATGCTGGCCCAGTTAGGTTTTCATTTGGATGGGTTTAGGCTCACATATTTTGGCCCGTTTAGCCTGTGAGCCGATATAGGTGGAAATGGGTTCCTAATTATGAGCTCGTTTAATAAACAGGCCATTTTGACAGTCCTACTTGTAGTTATAGGGCTTGCCTTGCACATAAAGTACTAACTATTTTTCCCCCTACCCTTGTCTCTCTCCCCATCCTCTCAGCTGGCCTCTTGCCGTGGTTGGGAAGTTGATACCTGTACCAGAAACTGCCTTCCATAAGTTTTTTAGAAGACGTCGAAGATGAGCTTCAAGAAGGAAGGTGATGATGCTCCATAGAAATTTTGCTGATATACGTTTTTGTTCTGAGTGTGTCACAGGATAGATTACACACTTTGCTAATGGAAATGGTTCAACGTAGTAATATTTCTTTTTTCTAGAGCTTTGGATATGTTTATTCATTTTTCTCTTCAAATTTGGATATGAAATTTTTCTAATTTTTAAATATGTAGGCTTTAGGTATGTATGGAATTTAAGGTGGTCTCAGTTTTTGTTCAGTGTATTTGATCAGTTTTGACAGTTACTTTGTTCATATTTCTACTCGGTTAAAAAATTTAACGTAGATATTTCTATTCAGTGAATGAATGATCGTTCGTTCATGGTTTTTCTCTCTATTTATTGTTGCACATATTTTTCCCTTCTGTTTGAACATAGTAGGCGGTTCAACAAATTAATCTTTTCAAACAAGGAAAGATATGGAATAAAATCCTAGTCTCCACCTCCAAATACAGGTAATATTGTTCTTTAATTAGACTTGGTCATGATTCGGTCACTTAGCTAATATGCAACGGAAGGACACCACTCTTTTCTATTTATTCGCAATTTAAAAAAAAATGGAAGGGAGAAATAGAGAATAATATTATTCATATATCGTTATTTGTATATAAAATAAAAAATGTCAATATTTAGAAGAGTCGAGTGTTTTAAAAATTAGTTTCTTAATTATACTTAATAGGACTTAGGTCCCAACTTTGTTTTAATATAATTGATGCAGCGCATTTGTCAGGTTGAATATAACGTTTTAAAATTGAGCTAGTTACTCTATTGATATAAGGAGTGACAGATTAATTCATAATCAAATCGTGAACAAATTAATAATTGAATATTTGATATATTCTTTAATTAATTAGAGATAATATATAATACGACGATATAAAAAATAATATATAAAATTAAATAAGTAACTTAAAATGAAAATGATTTGCAAACACGTACTAATATATTTGAAGCATTTATTATGTATAAAATAAGTTCATACGCCTAAGCAATATAAGATTTAATAGTCAATAATAATTATATTACTATTTTCAATTAGAGAAAAATAAAAAGATAAATATCAATAATATTAGGAAAAATGACAATAGTATTGTATATTAAAAAATTTTAAAAGAGTAGATACAATGATTTTTTTCAATAATGAAATTTTAAAAACAATAAGGTTAAATTGTACATGACTCATTAAACTTTAAATCATGTGTAAATAAGTTTTTTATTTTTAAAATCTAATAATGAACTCCCTTAAATTTTAAAATTTGTATAAATAATCCTTTGTCATTTAGTTAGTCCAATATTTTAGGGGGATAACTATTTATATATAATTTAAACTTTAGAGGATTTATGTTCATGTAACATAAAGTGTAAAATGGTTATCTACCAAAAAAAAAAAGTAAAGTTTAAGAGATTTATTATCATTGACATGTCATATTTCTTCATTTGTATAAAATTGAAAGTATAAGATAGGTTTATTGTCAAATTTTAAAATTAAAAAATTATCTATATATAACCTAAAATTAAGAGAGATCTATGCATTTTCTCAAACCAGCTTACATTTTATTTTGGGCCGGTTTTTAATTGTTTACTGACTTTTTTATTAATCGATTTTACAAATTTATATGAATCAATCTTGAGTTTTGATTCTTCCAACCGGCCTGGTTCCATTTTTGAAGAACCCTTATGTCATGGCTCAAGGGAGTCCAATGGAGACAATTGGAATTAGATTTCGTAAATTTTTATAATAAACAATTTAATTACTTTGCAAAATTTCTTTCTTTCCACGCAGAAATATGTGAATAACATAACTTTTTAAACTTTTTTTAGGCACTTACAGCGTCAAGACTCATAGAACACTTGGAAATTATTATATCTAAGATCTTTAAAAAAAAAATTAAATCTATGTGACATGCATAGGCAATGTAAAATTAATCAGTCATAATTCAGTTTAATTGAATAAATAAAATTTTAATTTTTAGTTTGTGTTATACAAGATAGAAATTTAAAAAAAAAATGGTTTATGTTAAATGACATGAAATATAAGAATCCTTCACTACAATAATTTTAAAAACATCTATACATATATAATCTATAAACTTTATTTGCATGATCATGACACCCAAACATAGATACTAGCTGAAAGATGACAGATAATAAGTGCTTCAAGATTTTGCACACAGAACAAAAACCTGAATTTACAATTTTTGCAGACACATTGCCTACAATAGCCATTTTTTTACCACATCAAACTTGACACAGAAAACTCTAGTTCTTTGTTCTGACAGTGAGCCTTATTAAACGTAATTTTATACAAAAGTAGTCTGTAATTTCTTCAGCAAAAGCATGAGTAAGCAAAGTGGGTCTTCTGGGACACATAGGGAGAGATGAAATGAGATGCAGAAGCTGATGCTGCATTTGCTATTTCATCTGAAGGAACAACTATCTGGTTCTTTCCTGAAGCAATTCGCATGGCAGCCACATTGGTATAGAAGAGGCCAGGAATTGAAGGCACAAACACATCACTCTCAGAGCATACGTTGAAGTCAATCACCTTTTCATATTCAGAGATTTCTGAGCTCAGAAACTTTCCTCTCTTAGCTGCTGGGATTAAACTTTCCTGTAAGATATGCGGATCACTTAACTTATTAACATTATTGACCGTATACGTAATCATGGGCCTAATAAGTTTTAAGTGTTTTGAGACTAAGTTCAAGCCCATCTTAATTTAGACCTATAATTTAAGGTCATGTAAATGACTCAAGCTTGTAAATTAAGCAAGAGTTTACATATACGGTCATTTTTGCTCAAACCAAAAAAAAAAGGTCAGTTTAACACACTTTCAAATGAAGAACTTTTTTAATAATTAAGAATTTCAAAAAAAAATTTATAGCAATATTATAAATAAAGACATTTTTGTTTTAAAAATCACATTTTTATCATGTCTGATTCATTGAAAAATAAATAAATAAATAAATGTATAAAGTTAAAAAGAAGCACAATAAAAAATCACATAAAAATTGGCCTAAAACTATAATAAAAAGGGTTTTTTTTTTACAATTGCATAGTAAAAAATAATATAATTCATTCAAATAAATTCTTTTGTTATTTAGCAAATCCAAGCCACTTTAACTTGACATCCAAGTTGCATAGGCCTAATAGATAGACTTGAATTTAAGCTCATTTGTCCAAAAAATGGGCCTAAAACTATTATATTGGGCCCAATATACTCGAGGCCAATTCCACCCAGAAGGACTTCAAAAGGAAAAAAATGTTTGAGTCAAAATTCTATGTTATGCAAAGTCATAGAAAAATACCTTGGTATATGTCTTTGGGAATAGATCTCTGAGTGCATCAAGATCAGGATGCCATCTTGGTTGAGTCAAATAAACTACAGTCTCTTGATTGAAGCCTACCTTCTTCAGAAACTCACCCACCTCCTCTGCCTTATAACAACTTTTTCTTTCTCTTTGAACATCACACATCTCACTCTTCAAATCCACCGCTATGAACCGCCCATTCAAGTTCTGGCTCCAAGTTCTGAGCTTTTGAACTATAGACTCCACAACTTCTTGTACCTCTGGTTGCAGCTGAAGAGATCCAAACATGGCCTTACATGCAAGTGGGTCCATGTTCTTCTTCTTCTTATCTGAAGCCATTGTTGAGTTGATTGAAGAGGGAAAATATGATTCAATCCTTAAAGCTCCTTTTGATTGGTAGATTGGCTTGATTATCCGCACAATGTAGTCTTCAGAGACCCTGTTTGGCACCCTCACAATTGGTAGGTTTCCATTGGATGCCTGGGGAGGCTGAGTCCGTGTCACCCTCACTAACCCATTTAAACTGTCTGATAATTTCTGAACATCATAGATCTCTCCAAAGTTCCTACAATGAATTCAGATTTTGTCTGAGTAAGAAAATTTGGAGTTCTGATTACTATGAGACATTATACAGAAAACTTATCATGGATTTCCTATTCCTTACCTAATGGAGAATCCATGAAAAAAGAAAAAAAGTAATAAATGATTGATCGAACACTAAAAAGTATGGAGATGCTCTGATACTAATTCAAGGACCATGTAACTCAAAAGCTGAAATTGTTAAATGCTATTCGTGAATAGTTTTTATTATAATGTCTAGCAACACTGCATAGGACATGACATCATAAAATTTAAAGTATACATGTATAACTTGAAGAATCACATTGTATCTAGTACAAGTATCTAGCACAATATCATTCCTTTTTAAAGTATAGGTATTTTATAGTATGTAATGATAAAAGAAATCCGGAATAAAAAAAAATAGTAAGTTGAAAAGTGTAATTAAAATGTAGAAATGAATTGACAAATGCATTTAAAAAAACTTTTTTTTAAATGAATTAGGTAATATACTCATGGATAGTTCAATTTTTTAGTGTAGTTTATGAAATAATATTTTAAAAAAAAAAGACTCTATGTACAAAGCCTAAGATAAAGTCGTACTATTTATGGCTTATAAACAATGCAGTTTTCTATAACTTATATATATATATATATTAGATTTCATAAAGAAAATGAATAATATATAAAAGAAAGAGAGGAGAACACACATTCTATATCCCTGCTTGCTGCTTCTGATGTCAGGAAGCACAAGAGTGGCGCCCAAGTATCTGGCGACCACTACTGCATCAGCAATCTGTGTGTAAATTCATCCAAGAAAATGATTAAATCAGAAAAAATATAGATAAATTCAAAATGAAAGAAAATGGTGCAAGAAAGTAACCTGTGAGAGATGATACTCAGGTCCATTTGTTAAGGAGAATATGATGAAACCTTTAGACTGCTCTGATTCTTCTGCAGGTAGGTCAAAAGAAATGGCACATAAGGACCTTTGACAATGGCAAGTAAATATAACAAAAGAAAAAAAAAAAACTTTAAGGCACAGTTGTTTCTTAGATGTTTATTATTAGAAACATGTGAAAAAATGTAAGTTATAAATACCAACATGATAGCTAACACGTAAAGAAATTCAGATACAGACAATAAAAAGTGAGTGGAAGCTTACTGAGCATAGGAGGGTTCCAACATGGTCTTAGTGCTTCGCCATTTTGCTTGGAAGTCTCTTTGCTTAGGTGTGAAACCGTCGCTAGGCTTTGTCCTGTAACTACTACATTGCCAGAAGCTGATGGTGTTGCTGGAATCTCAACCTAATTCTCAACATTAATGATCATGCATAATCTCATCAGTTTATACATGGTATTTACAGAGAAAGGGAGAGTGGAGGATTAAAAACTTTGATCCAATCAAATGTAAAACAGAAAAAAAATATATAATTAATTAATATTTTCTCTTACATTTATTTGCAATGTATATTATAGAATAATATATTTATATCTCTCTTTGTTATTAACTCAAGGTTACACAATTTGTAAATATTTTAATTGCAGCCACCTTCTTTGCATAAGGTCTACTTAAAAAAAAAACAGAAAAACAAAAAAAAATCATTGACATATCATAATCATATATATAATATTCCTTGTCTACAACAATCTTTATATAGTTTATTTTTTGGACGCGTCCCTCGTTGTTGACGGTGACACTCAAATTTACTCAGCCTCTGATCTTAACAGAGGTTTAAGGGGTCACCTTAAATCCCCAAAATAGCAATTCTACCATCTTGGGTCTATGATTTTTTTTTCTTCAATATTCAAAGTAGAAGCTTAATTGAAGATTTGAATTATTCCCTAATTAAGAATTAACCATCCACACACATACCTTATTTGATTTCGGCATAAGTAGGAATAAGAAACTTTTTTTTTTTTCGTTTATTTGAATGAGAACTGCCCCACATAGAAATGGAGATGAAAAAATTCATCTTTTGATATGAGAAATAAAAAGAGGAAGAAAGAGATAGGGATTATAGGATTTTTTTTTTTTGGGTAAAAATTGTCATGCATAAAGATTGAACTAAAAAAAAATAATAATACTTTTGCTGTGAGGAAAAGAGAGAAGGAGACAGAAAACTGGCCTGCCCCGCTTCAATTTTAACTGAACGATCAAAGTCTTTTTTAGAGATTAACTTTTAATCTTTTCAGATAAAAAATGACAAAATCTTCGGCCAATCTCATCGTTCACATGAGAAATAAAGACAAGAACGAGAAGAAAGGTGCCGGTCCGCCCTGTTTCGGCCTCCTTCCGTCGTGACCCTAATCAGAATCTTTGCCGGAGATCAACTTTCAATCATCCCCAAGAAAAAAATTGACAAAACCTAAGCTATATATTCGTATAAATGCATGTTCACCAAATTAGGATAGAAGCTAAACTTGGAAACCCATTAACAACATTAATAACATCTGAGACTTACATCATAATATGAATCAAAGTGGTCTTTCTTGACCATGTTTCCCAGCATTATGAACATGGACAGAGTCAGAAGTCCAGCCAAGGCTTGCCTCAAGTCCATTGTGGACATTGTTCTCTCACACTATCTCTTTCACTCAGATCTCTTTTTCTTTTTCTTTTTCTTTTTTTCTGATATTATGAACCAGAAACTCTGGTCACACCAAGTATAAAACGACCTTAATTTGCTGACCCATGTGGAAGAAAACCCCAGGAAAAGCCTTAATGATGAATCACGAACAGACAAAAGTGACGACCTTACACTCATTTACGCACACAGACTGTGTTTCTTTGTAGGATATATGCCCAAAAAATAAGCTATTCTTGCTTTCACGACAAGATCCCTTTAGCTTTTACTCCCTCATTCATTGATCATTACTTGAAAAAATCCAAGGAAAAAAAAAATGGAAACATACACTCTTCCAAAATTTATGTATAAACATCTCCTTTAATTCAATAAAATAAAATAAAATTTAGTTCCTTAAATTTTTCTTAGGACTTTAAGTATTTTCCTTATTTTCGTTAATGTCGCTTCACATCCTTTCCTATATCACATAACATGTACTCATAGATTAGAAAAAAAACAAGGGTGGTTATAATATAAAAAATAGTCCTGCGTATTAATAAAATGTCCCAACCCTAAATTTGAAAGAAGAAAGTTTAGGAAGTTAATTTTTTATTTTTAAATTTGAAAAATGTTTATATATAACCTAAAGTTAAATAAGTCAATTTATGTATTTTTTAAAAATATATATTAAATATAACATGATATTTTAAATTATATTAAAAAATTATAATATAAAATATTTGAGTCAAGTTCAATGATGTCCATAGGTTAACCTTGCCCACTAATGGGCCTAGCCCATAATCAGCATGCGCATCAGGCAATTATGGGAGCAACTCAGTCAAATCAAGACACATTAATCATAATCCAACTTAATTTTTCAGTCAACCTGATTGCGCATTTATTACCTAAAGACTCGTCTAACCTGACCTTGATACGTGGGATACAGTCACAACCAATTAACTTTGAAAAAAAATTTCACTACCCTTGATGAATTATCTATAAATAATAACTCCTGAGACATCAATATACAACTTACTTTCTATTATTCTCATACACTTTCTGCATAACCGATTAATCCCTAACTTAAAAAGTCTTTTAAAGAAGCACTAAAGAGATAAAAGACTACACGTACGTGAATCTCTATGCAGATATTATGGGCCCTATTATACATTTTATCCTATGGGCCCGATCATACAGTGGAAAAAACATTGCTCTTTAAGGTTGCTTGGTTGGTTCAGAAAGAGCGATGGACGCCTGTATGTATGAAGCTTAGGGAAGTGACACGTCGTTGCGTAGAGAGAAATGTTGGATTCACATGTTTCCATTTGCGTTTGCCTTCTCAGATTAAACTTCCACCTCTCTTCCCTACTTCCAAAATTAGGGAAAAATCCTACGTCAACTTCTTTTTCTTTTTCTCTTTTTTTCCTCTTGTCTTTTTTCTCTTTTATTGGGGTCCAATCACAGAACAACAAAGCTTTTTATTTATTCTAGCTATATACGTGTTTTAAAAATAAAACAGTTTTTAAAGTGATATTTTCCCGTGTATTCTTCAGATTACAGTTAGCTCTGGCTCTGTCGAAAATTAAATTTCTTCTTTGTGTGATTTTAATAATATACTTATCCACATGGTTTTGGTGTTTATAGTTTTATGATCTCAAAATAATCAAACCTATAATGATATGTATATTATGTGTACAGTGAAACAGAGAGTTTTATGATTTTTTTTGGGTGAAACATAATTTATTTTTTTAGTAAAATATTAGATAAAATTATGTACATATTTTTTTATGTCCCTTTGAAATTTATCTTTTCGATTAGATTACATTTTAATATTTAAATTATATTTAGATGTTTGTGTAAAATTCCCTTTATTTTATCTCATATTTTTTAATTTTAAAATTCTATAATAATTCGGTTTATTAAAAAATTGTTACTTTTTTTTTTTAAATGTCAAAGAAGAAATAACACACACAGCCTTTTCATCAATTTCTTTATTTTAAAAATTTTAAAAAGAAATATGTGACTTGGACATTCCCTCTAACGAAGACAATAAATAAACTTTGCAACTGCACAGTTTTATTATTAATTGTTTTAACTTTTTAACATTTGTACAAAATTTTGAATTTAGATGACGTGATATCCATTGCGTTTGTTTCCCTTTCGTATATTTTATGCTGCCTTTTCAGAATGTTTTGTGTTTCTTTTCTCTACCAACTTTTATTTTGTTCTTTCTACCAATGTTGTTTGGTCTACCAATTTTAAAACTATTAGTCCAAGCTCTAATTTATTTCTCGCTTTTCCTATCCACGCCAAGATTAAGGGGTTTATACAAAAATTTTGTCAGTTTAATTTTGTTAATTTTTACATTTATTAAATAAAAATAAAAACAAACTATCATATACACTACAAAAAAAATGTATTTAGTGTAGATTATCCAACGTCAGTGGTTGCAACTAACATTAGATGCATTAAGAGAGAGACATTTAATGTCACTTACTTAATGTCAGTTAAAATTGATGTTAGTGTTTTTTTAATCATTTCAATTAAAAAAATAAAAAGGTCACTACTAGAGGAAACTAAAAATTTCTAGTGCTCTGTTATTAGAAAAAACAAAAATGGGAAATCTTATGAAATGAGAGAAAGCCTTAAATCCCTAAATCCTTGAAGTATAGAAGTGTGAAATCTAAAAGAGAGAGAGAGAGAAGCTACGACATTTGATTTTGTGGTTTCACTAATAGTTCAAAGCATCGATCAATTGATTCCTTTATTACAATTCATACGATTTGGTCTTCCCGAATCTGAGCATTTGATTTTGTGCTTGGTTTTTGAGAAAAAAGTTTATATTCCTTTGGTGTTCTTTGTTCAGTTCCATTTCCCTTTTTTTTTTTGTAAAATGTAGATTATGTTTTTACTTGGAACAATGATATATTTTTTCAAATATTCATCCAAAAACAAGTTGGGATTCAAGAGGCTATGAAGGAAGTTTTGGCAACGAAGAGGACAACCTAGGGAAAGGCAAAAAAGATGCTTTGGTTTGTCTTAGTCTTCCTCTCCCACTAGCTTATCATTTTGCTCTGCTTCACGTTAAATCTCCACTGCTCACCATTTTTTCTTCTTTTTCCATTGCACAAAATTTACCATATCGTAGTTTACTTGCTAGCTTTAGGTTAAGGCTAATAAAAATCAATGCATTAAAAGTTTCACTTTACTGCTTAAGATGAATATCAATTCTTTTATAGCACTCATTTTGCCACTAAGATCATTGTACGCTAGAAGGATAAAGTCATTATTCTAGCTACTAACAAATTCATTTGATTGATAGATGATTGTTGTAACACCATACTTCTAGGACTCAATTCATGCAATTCCCATGCCTCATCTTATGTTTGTTCTATGGGAATAATATAGTGACATAGGGAGTTATGAATTAAAATACATTTCTTTATGGGTAAAATTTTTCTTTCAAAGTCCCATGGGCCATATGAATGCATCTATCACATTCTCATACTTAAACACATGAATATAGATCATTTCCATCATCAAATTTGGCCTACAACTCATGGAAAGCAAAGGAACACATAAAATCAATGTTTGCATTTTTTGCCAGAATTTCCTCTTTTTTGACACAAACTTTGGAAAATCATAACTAATTTTAGAAAAATTGAAATCATATGTTCTTTGCCATTTTGGGAAGCTACACATGTCTACTTTATGGTAAAAATATGACAGATAGTGAAACACCACATAGAAGACGTTTGACATTCAAAAGGGGATGGAGGTTTGGCTGGCTACTGGTACTATCACAAGCTTCTGTAACAAATTTTAAAAATATCCAATTAATTCCAAAAAAATCCCATGCACATGAATGATACCAATATAGAAAGTTAAAGATGTTAACTAGAGGATAAAAATAACTTCATAACATTCCCTGCATGTCCAGGTATCGAAAACCAATCAAATAGTGCCCTGGGTCAGTTTGAATGCCTGATGCTGGACAAAAACTTTAAAATACATATCTCCCTCTCTAGACATCCAAATGAGGTGCTTCTAGTTGGTACAAATTACTGGGAGTGTCTAGTTTCTCCTTATAAAATTTTGTGGCAATTGGACATTATTTGCCCCTTGAGTAACAGATTTTATTTTTGAACCTGAGTGAACAGTACACCAGACCAAAACCAAAAAAATTCTCAACTTTAAAAATTTATCAAATATTCTATAGACCTCCAAAAATTTTGCACTTTAACTTTTCAAAAATATCTTAATAATCTTTAGATGTATGCCAAATCTCAGATTAATAAGAGCTTATTTGGACAAAAAGTGGTATAAGTTTCCAATATGGTCAAATTTGATCCATATTAGAGACCAAGTGTGCCCAAATGGTCTTGCTTGGTGTTTGACACCTCTTGGACAAGTTTAAAAGCATAAATAGGACTTTTATGAACTTCGCAAGTGGTCTCAAACCTCATGCATCTAAATTTGTCCATTCCACTTCTATTATTACACTAATCTATCTAGTCATTCAAGAGCTAAACTTATCATTCAATACCTAAAACATGCTATCTTATACATTTGGTATCAAACTTCATTCATACATCATACATTTGGGTATTTACATATGTTCATATGGTTACATAACAATTTCATCATGAGATCACATCATATGCCATGTATATGGCAAAAAAGAAGGCAAAACTAGGCATATTCATATACTTTGATTCTCATCTTCTTCTTTTAAGCTTGGTGGCCTCCAATACCTTACTCAATTGTTCCACCTAACATGTTAAGACATTGGAGAGAAGGGGATGAGATTCAAAGAATCCCAATAGCTCATCTCTCATTCAATCATACATAATATGTGCAAAGCAAGCTTTACAAATGTATGTATTGAGAAAATGGAAGTCATAGGCATTTTAAAAGCAAACTTGGCATATGAACCAATCATACAAGATATTCAAGAGTTCACCAAGTATTTGGAATGGCCTCACACTTCTCCTCATGGGTTTTGGACTTGCCTCACCCATTCTTTAAGAGCTTTAGACTCAACCATACTCTTGAGAGCCCACTTTGCTTTTGGGAGACTCTTTGCTATGTCTCAATCAAGCTCAAGGGTTCTTGACTCATCCTCACCAAAGGAAAGAGTTTTTGACCTCTCCACACTCAAGCAAACTCAACAAACATCATACATTCATTTGAAAACATAATATAACATCATGAAATCATAGCAAATAAGATCATGTTAGTATACTTTTCATAGCTTGAAAATACATATACACACATTTTAAGACAAGCTAAACACACATCGATGCATGAGAAAAAGTGGAGAGAGCTACCTTTCTTATATTCGCATACTTTTTTCTTAAGTCTTTAATCCTCTCCCTTGACCTTACACACCTAAGAAGGTGGAGATCATTCCTCTTGTCCTAGACACATCATATGAAAGCTAATTACACTCTTGAAACAAAGTCTAAGGCCATACCTTCATTAAAAAAAAGTTAGGCGACTCATAAAACTCTTTTATGGTTCCATAACGTACTTAATGAAGTAACTTTTGGAAAATATCATTTTGGCTCCACTCTATCTATTCATTCATGATTCTTGACTCCATTTAAACCTCTTACTTTCTATGAATTCTAAACTCTTTCCAAGGCTTCCTCTCATACTCTCCCATCATACATGATGCAAAACTAAGTTTAGAAGGAATTAAAACACTCCCTAGGTGCATGGACTCTCCTTGGCCGAAACTATGCTTCCATAAAGCACCAATGGAGTTTCCTTGCTTTCTTTGATGGAAGAATCATGTAGGAAGCTCTCTTGATGTCTTAAGAACTCATATGAATCCTTAAATATCATAAAATATGGCTAGGGTTCATGATAGAGCTTAAGGTGCAATCAAAACCCTAACTTTTCTATCTTGCAAAATCATGGTTTTTACTTAGATTTCTTTGCATATTCTTACTCTCCTCCCTCAAATTGATGGAATTCACCCTTGGTTCTCCTCAAAATTTCAGCCCTCTTGCATTTACATATATGGGGCGAAATAGAGAGAAGAAGGGGGAGGAAGTATCTACCATAGAATGAGAGATTTACCTTGGTTTTCCTTATTTTCTCACTTGATTCTCACTTTCTTTGGCTTTCTCTCTTCAAATCCTAATTTTTCCCTCTTGGTCTGACCTTAAAAGAGCACCAAAAACTCTAAGAAAGCCATATGGAGAAAGGGGAGAAGGAAGAGAAGAGATTTCCTAAGGAGAAGATTAGGAAATTCTAACAATTTTTACCTTTTTCTTGAAAATTTCCCTTCTCCCTTGCCTTAGTCTTGCACGCCTCCTTCCCTTGAGCTTTCTCTGGTTTTTGGGCAGAGTTTGGTCGATCTAAATGAGGGGAGTAGAAGAACGCTTTATATATATATATATATATGTTTAAGAAGGGCTTTTTCAAAAATTCCTATCTTGTCCTTTGTTCTTGGTAGTTTCGTTTCTAACTCGTTTTAACTCCTTTTTTAGAATCATTTTTTATTATAAATTTTAGGTTCCTAATTTAGTAAAATACCTTTGGAATCACTCAAATCGGAGCTAAAACCTTCCCAAACCAATCCGTCAAAGTTCGAGTACACCGATGTTGAAAAACGTCTACCGAAGGGACTTTAGTTGTCCCGGAGCTTCCCATAATTTTTAGAGTCTCTGAGAACTCCAGAAAACTCAAAACTTCCATTTAAAAAGCCCTTCATACTCAATTCTAAACCACACAAGTTTTAACACATTATATAAGAAGACCTTGTACTTGCTGGTGAAAACCTTGTCGACAAGGTTTTAGAAATTGCACTACAAATTACAGGATCTTGTCGATAAGATCTTTGACCCACGTGATGAGATGTTATTTCAGCCCTTAAATTAACTTGATCCACTGCCATACTTCATGCTCAATATATATTTTAATGGTCGCATAACATAATCTCTCATTTTCCAAGAATCGGATATTACAATTACAAAGGATACTATGTGTATTAATAATCTTACTAGTCCATATACATGTGCTATAATTGTTTAATTGATTCTTTTGGCTTATGAATAATCTATAATTATTTCTTAACATAATTCTTTGATTGATTTGATGATGCATAATGTTTTATTTGTTGGCAATTATTGTGATTTAATTGAATTCATTTGTTGGTACTGAATTTTTCACTATAGCAATTTTAGAAAAGTTTTGGTTTCATACTGAATTGTTGAGTTTATTGGGAATTCTGGAAGTTGAATTCCACTTAGATTTTTGGAGTATGTGTTCATTTTTGTATCTATTTTGTTGATGACTTTTGTGCTTATTTTTAGAGGCACCTTAGAGGGTCAAATTCTTTGATTTTCAAGTTAAGTTCAATGTGTCCTATTTCTGTTGATTTTTCTGTTGAATGTTGACTTCATGAATTTACTGCAAGCAACATAGACATGATCTTGATCTAAAATTTGAGCACAATGTTATTGTATATGTGTAGTCTAATATACAATATTTTCATGAATTTTGGAATTGAGTTAGATGTACAAATTTACTGATTTTTGGATGTTGTTCATATTTTCAGTTTTTGTTAGTTTTTTACATTAAAAGTCAACTTTTGTGGATTTTTCTAAAGTTGCACTGAACTAATCTTGCTTTTTGTCACATTGTTTGTATATATGTTAAGTATGTTCTACAAAATTTTTGTCAATTTTTGAGTTCATTTTCTTAGGTTAAAGTAGATAATTCAAAAGGTTGTGTAGATGTTTTGTTTTGCTATTTTTCTGATTTTGTTAGCTACTTTGTTGATTTTTTCGTACTAATCCATGTGGAGTTTTGAGCTAAATTTTAGTTATACATGTTCTTTGATATGTCTTTGATGTTGAGAAAAATTGATTTGAGGTTTTAATTTCATTAGCTATGATTTTTTGATTGAGAATTATACATAGTTTAACATTGTTTCAAAATTGAGCAACTTGATTTATTGGGAATTTTGGGAGTTGAATTTCGCTGTGATTTTTAGAGTATATGTTATCTGTGTGTCTATTTAGTTGACAAATTTTGTGCTTATTTTTAGAGGCACCTTGGATGATTAAATTCTTTGATTTTCAAGTTAAGCTCAAGTTGCCCTATTTCTGTTGATTTTTCTGCTGAACCTTGATTGCATGAATTTACTGCAAGCAACACAGATATGATCTTGATCTGAAATTTGAGCACAATGTTATTGTATATGTGTAGTTTAATATATAACATTGCCATGAATTTTGGAACTCATTTAGATGTACAAATTTACTAATTTTTGGATATTATTCACATTTTCAGTTTTTGTTGGTTTTTTACCTTAAGAGTCAACTTTGTGGATTTTTCTAGAGTTGCACTGAACTGATCTTACTCTAAATTTTTGTCACATTGTTTGTATATATGTTAAGTATGTTTTAAAAAAATTTGTGAAATTTTTAGTTCATTTTCTTAGGTTAAAATAGAAAATTTAGAAAGTTGTGCAGATGTTCTATTATGTTGTTTTTCTGATTTTGTTAGCTATTTTGTTGATTTTTTTGTACTAATCCATGTGGAATTTTAAGCTAAATTTTAGTTATACATGTTCTTTGATATGTCTTTGATGTTGAGAAAAATTGATTTGAGGTTTCAATTTCATTAGCTATGATTTTTTTATTGAGGACTATACATGGTTTAGCATTGTTTCAAAATTAAGTAATTTGATTTACTAGGAATTTTGGGAGTTGAATTTCACTATGATTTTTGGAGTATATGTTCATCTGTGTGTCTATTTAGTTGAAAAATTTTGTGCTTATTTTTAAAGGCACCTTGGATGATCAAATTCTTTGATTTTCAAGTTAAGTTCAATTTGCCCTATTTCTGTTGATTTTTCTGCTGAATGTTGACTTCATGAATTTACTTCAAGCAACACAGACATGATCTTGATCTGAAATTTGAGCACAATGTTATTATATATGTGTAGTCTAATATACAATATTTTCATGAATTTTGGAATTGAGTTAGATGTACAAATTTACTGATTTTTGGATGTTGTTCATATTTTCAGTTTTTGTTGGTTTCTTACCTTAAGAGTCAACTTTTGTGGATTTTTCTAGAGTTGCACTAAACTGATCTTGCTCTAAATTTTTGTTACATTGTTTGTATATATGTTGAGGATGTTTTACAAAATTTGTGTGAATTTTTGAGTTCATTTTCTTAGGTTAAAGTAGATAATTCAAAAAGTTATGCAGATGTTCTGTTTTGTTATTTTTCTAATTTTGTTAGCTACTTTGTTGATTTTTCTAAGCTATTTTAAGAGTATACCCCTTCACCTTGGCTTCTTGAATTCAGCAAAAATACTAATTTTTTTAAGTACTATGCCTAAAGTTTATTTTGCATAGCCAAACTAAGAAAATATTTACTATGTTCTTGCAGTCTTCCTTACAAAGCAAAGTCAAGTAAGTCTGGGAAGGAAGGAGTTTAATATGTAAACCTCCTCCCTAGTTAATAGCCATGTGAAAGTTAATAATTTTTTTGGTGGCAAACTTATTAATCTTCACCTAAAATGTTGAGATATATAAAAATTATTTTTATTTTAAAATACTATAATTATAAAGACAATGTGCTTCTTTTTTTTTTTTTTTTGCTATCATAGTCCAGGGTGTCATTGAGTTTTGACAAAAAATGAATTTTTTCTCTCCATGATTTGTATTTTTTATATTTATGTAATCTATTTAAAATTTTAATCTCAAAGTATTGGAGAAAATAAAATGTATCTAGGGAAAAGGTAGCTTCCTTACTGCCCAGAAAATATATTATCTCTCATCTGCAACATTACTTGTGAAATTAAAATTAACATGATAGCCAATGGTTCATATAGTACCAATTTCAGCTTTTAAAATTGAGATGAGTTTAATGTTATGAGTTAAATTCTTACCCATGCTTTTTTATTTACTTCTTGTTTCTATAATATTGTGTCGAGATATGATGAATTAATCAATTGAAATCATTTTCAGCCCTTATTTTGCAAAATCTCATAAATTTTTAAGTTATTTGTAATTGAATCATTTTTACTTTTGAAATTTTATTTTATTTTTGTTCTGAAGTTGGTTACATTCAGTTAATAAAACATGCCCATGCAAGGAATGTTTCATATTTTTGTTTATCCAATGAATCTGAAGTTTAATGAGTTCAAAAATTATTGGATTAAAAAAAGGTGGTCCATCATAGAAAATTGAAGACTAAAGATGTCTAATACTAAATCTAGGCTTCTAATTGTTCTCTCAACAAACACACACATTTGACCTAGCCACTTTTCTGACCTTTCATTTCATCATTCATTTCATTTATCATATAAAATATGAAGCCTCCATTAGTCCACTCTAATTAATATTATTAGTAAGACTCAGTGTGTTACATGAATTATTCGAGCAGTAACTTTATCTCTCTTTTTGCAAATATATTTATATAAAACTTTGCAGTAAATATTCAAGCAGGGCATTATGGCTTCTTGGAGGAAGTGTTAGCTTCTATACTTAAGGTCCCAAGTGCAAATTTGCAATTTCTAGCTATTAGTTAAGTAGGACATGATAACTCTTTGTAGAAAGTGTTGCTCCCAGACTTACGGTCCTAAAGATGGATTTAATGCTTAAACTAGTGTTAGTTTACAAACAAAATTCTTAGTTGAACCTACTTTTTAACTAACATTGATTGGTTTACAAGATTGTCTAAATTAGAATTATAGATTAGTTTATGGATTTTTTCAATTGAATTAAGTGATCCCACCTAGTGTTAAAAATAATGATCATATCCATTATGATGCTATGAACTTCTTTTGACTTTTTTAAGTTTTGGGTGTTGGCAATTAATTTTGCTTTTTGTGAACCAATTTTTTTAACAATTATTTTTATTTTGCATTTCAATGTTTCACCTAAGACAAACAAATTGCACAAGTTAAGCTTAGAGGTTATGAAAATAAACAAATTTAACATGCTATCACTTGATACACTAGGCAGAAAATAGCTTTGCCACGCACTTCTTGCATTGTTATAACCATCAATTATCCAACTATGCATGCTAAAAATATTGGATATTGTCTCTTATATGACGATTTATTGTTTTGATATGTAGGAAGAAATTTCACAGAGGCTTAGTCAAGAAACTAAGGCTTCACCCCTTGTTTCATCAAATGATCTACTTGGTCAAGTGCTAGGAAAAGAGTATTCTAGATGAGTACATGGCTTGGGGTTGGGTCCATGCCCTTCTAGGGTATCTGGATTGCCTACTCATCAATTTAATAGTATGTCCATGAGTTCCACAAGTAATGGGAACTCAAATGATGAAGTTGTAACTTTAAAAAATAAGTTGGCGATGATGGAGGAACGACTAAAAACCATAAAGGAAGAGCATGCTATGGAACAAGCTCAATTAGCTCATGAGCAAGTACGAATGAACAACATAGTCAAATTTTTAGTGGAAAAATTTGGAATGGAGCTACCTCCAGACATTTCTTGTGTAGCTGAGGCATCCCTTTCACAGGTAATATAAATGTTAACTTGTATGGTTATTGAATTACTATATTAAGAAGGTTTTGAGTAAATGTAACTTGTGTACTTTGTTATGCAGCCACCTGAAGTTGGTAGTATAAAAGCATCACCTGCACCTGGTTGATGATCATCTGGTGCAAGTCATGATCCATGAGGCATTTTGGAGTTTGTTGAACTTATTTTATTTTATGGCATGTTTAAAGCTTTTTTTGGATAACGATTTATAAGGCTTAGCCTCTTTTGTTAATGTTCATTTAGTGCAAGCTTCTTTTGGAGTTTATTGAACTTATTTTATTTTATGTAGTTAGTGTTTTACATTACTTTTGTATGGTGAAATTTTTATGAAGATAATATAAATAGATGTTTATTAAATTTAAATTTTTATATAATAGATTGATTTAAAATTTAATTTCAAGTAAATGTTCAATTTTTTGGTATGTGTCAAAGTATAATAGGAGAAAAGAAAATTAACAAGATAACAAAATACAAAAAGCAAAATAAATTAAAAAAATTTTTTATAAATATTTTTTGTTACTTAACGTCATTCATAACTGACATTAGATTACTAACGTTAGATAAGAAATCTAATGTCAGTTATAACCAATGTTAGTACATTTATCTCTTATTTGATTTTAACGTTAGTTATAATTGACATTAGATTTTCTATCTAATGTCAGTTATAACAGACATTAAAATTAAGCAATTAGTAAATATACTATCGTCGATTATAATTGATGTTAGCTGTTTATACTTAGTGTCAGTTATAACCGATATTAGTATTAAATGTTAGCTAATGATCATCACAACTATTATTTTGTCGTTTATTCTTAGTGTTGATTATAACTATCATTAGAACCTAATATAAGCCTAGCCTGCGACCTACAGTGTTGTCAAGTTAGGGTCCTATGGACCTTGACTTGACAATATAGGATGGACTTTTGAGTCATCCCTCTCTTATTAGCGACCCCCTCCCTCGAGTGTATCCTCTGCTTCTTTTATTTAAATTTGTATCCTTCATTTTCTTAAGCGCATCTTCTTCTTCTGTATCCCTTGCTCTTTTTCATCTTGTTCAGCCAAACTTGATATTTCAAGTTCTTCCATTATTTTTCTACATATATTACTATTTTTATTTTCTTCCTCTAATCTATTTTAATTGTTAAAAAGACTTAACTCTTTCATTCAATTTTTTTCTCTAACTTAATAAGGTAAGTAAATTTTTTAATAAATTTTTAAATTACATATGTATATTTAATATATTGTTATTTTTATTTTAATTGTAAGTATTTTTGTGACTATATTTATTTTGTTGTTATGATAAGTTTGTTTGCATAAATTATTAATATTATATTTAGTTTGGTTACATTTTATTAATTGTTATATTTATTTAGCTTGCATATAATGTTTGTATATTTATTGTAGTTATTTTTAATTTTTGTTATTATATTTACTATGTTGCCATTAATTATCTTTTGTTAATTATTTTTATTTACTCTATTTAAATTTATTTTTGTGTTATATTTCTTTAGTGGCATTTAATTTTTGCATATAAATATATATATTATATTTAATTTTTTATTATATTAATTATGTTTGCATTAATTTTTTTGTTAAATTAATTTTTGTTGCATTATTTATTTAACTTGTACAAATTAATGTTTTTGTTATACCTATTTAGTGGGCATTTAATTTTTGTTTATATATATTTTGTTTATATTTGATTTTGTGTTAAATTTATTTATTTATTTATTTAAATGACATTTAATTAGTTGGCTATGTTTGTTATGTTTCTATTTATTTTTTTCTATTTTGAGTTTGGTTACATTTTTTTTAGGGTGCAATGTATTTGTTTACATTTATTTTTGCATTATATTTATTTTATTTATACTTATTTTTTGTTATATTTATTATGTTTGAATGTATTTTTTTATGTCTTATATTTATACTATTTGCATTTATCTTGTTGTTATATCTATTTTCTTTACTTTTTTTTAGTTGTATTTATTTTGTATCCATTAAATCCTAATGTTATATTTATTTAGTTTGCTTGCATTAATTTTTTTATGTATTTATTTTGGTGACATTTACTTTTTTGCTAAATTTGGCATGCTACTATTCATTTTTTTAATACTTATTTTAGGTACCTTTAATTTTTTGTTTAAATTTATTATGTTTGAATTTATTATTTGTGGTATATTTAGTTTTATCCATTTATTTTCTTTGGTTATATTAATTATAATTGCTTTAAATTTTATTGTTATCTATTTTGTTTACATTGCTTTAAAATGTGTTCCTATATCTATTTTGTAATATATTTATGTTCATTGCAATTATTATCTTAATTTAGTTTGCTTTTATTGTCTTTGATATATTTATTTTTATGACAAATTCTTTTTGTGATTATAGTTATTTTGTTAAATTAATTTTTTCTTATGTTTTTTATTTGCAAAGATTATTATAGAAAAAAATAATGACCAATAGCAGTGAGATTATATGTATATTTACAAATAGACAAATTTTTGATGGTCCAAATTGTGTGACATTTGAGTGCACCAGAGTAAAGATCATGACGGTTGATTCAAACATCACTTTGGAGATTAGGCAAAAGTTATGATTTTGCCCAAATTAATTTGTATCTAAGTTAATATATAGGTATCCAGTGTCATTAAATCCAACACGATGCCAAACATGCAACTTAAAAGATGATTCAAATGTACAGGAGATGTGGTAAGTAAATTCACATTTATCATCTGAATTAACTGGTTCAGAGTTGTATGCATGTATCTCAAATAATGAAGTAGATTTAAACCTTGAATCGCAACCAAAGGAGGATCATGTTATATTAACACTTTCATCTACTAGTAATGTGAATGAGGAAATATAACAAGTTTCCCTATTCAATGCATATCTTGGAGACATTCATCTATTTGATCCACAGGCTAACTATGGTGAACAGTATAATATCCCTCCTATAAACCACATGTCTCAACTGAGTTTATCCCATCAAGTATTGGACAATAGTTTATCTCAATCTCCCATGATGGCCACAGAAAACCTAATGGATGAATTTAAGAATGAAGATGAAGATGAAGATGAATATAACTTTATCATCCCTGATGATTATAATGATGATGATGACAAAGATGACAATGAGTCTAATGCGAAGACCAACGATGGTAGGGATGGTCCAACGGAGCTTACAGTGAATAAAACTGCAAATAAATATAATGACCTGGCACTTGCTTCTTCACACGGATTAATACAAAGCAACAAATGATCCTGATTTTCTTGGAAAGTGAAAGCTTGTAAATCTTAACAACAATCGAGAGTTAAGTGTTGTCATGCAATATGTGGATATAAATGCATTATGTTATGCAGTTAAGCTTTACTTTATACGAGTGCACCACACATTTTACGTGTATCATTCTTTTATAAAAAATAAATAATATCGATATATTGATTATGGCCACAGTGTAGTTGGAGGGTCTAAGCATGTAAAAAAGAATATATATATATATATATATATTGGAATATCACAAAATATGAAGGATTACATACATTTTTGTCTTCGACATTGCCCTAAGATTATCTAAAGTTAGATTATGATATTATATCATTGGGTATTGTAGCAATGGTGACGGATCAACTAGAGATAAAATTTTTCCAAATCATTGAGAGGATATAAAATTTGTTTAGCTATACTGTATCTTATAGAAAAGCATGGAAGGCAAAACACTGTACCCTTGTCATTGCGTTTTGAAACTCAGAAAGCTCATATATGGTATTGCCTAGGTGGTTGGCTGCCGTTTAGCATTTCATGTCTGGTTTAGTCATGTATTTTTCAAATAAATAATGTCAGCAAAACAATCTTAATGGGCAACCTGTGGAGATGTTTTGTCCAGTATTATGGGTATTCAAGTCATGCATTAATACATTTCAACATCTCAAACTAATTGTTTAAGTCAATGGGACATTGTTGTATAAAAATATAAGAGCACACTATTTATAGCTGTAACTCAAGATGGTGATAGGAAAGACGTGCCCTTAGCATTTGCTATTGTGGAGGGAGAGATACGAGGAGCTTAGGCATAGTTCCTTTTCAATCTTCATACAAGTGTCATCAAGAGTAAAAAAAGGGATTTGCTTGATATTAAATAGACATCCTTTAATTTCATTTGCCGTCTTTAATTCAAGAGTAGTGTAGCAACCACCATATGGGCATTATATCTTCTATTGTTGTCATGTGTTTTGCAACTTGCATAAAGCACATGGGACAAATTGGTTAAAGGAAAAATTTATAAATATTAGATATGCACATGAGTATCATGTTATTGATGCATGTTTGGCTGAGTTAACAATTTTACATGGCCTTGTTGCTGCTTGGATAACTAACATTTTCAAGGACCAATGGTCATAAGCCTACGACATAGAGGTTTGATATTATGGTAATATGACAACAAACTTGGCTGAGACAATGAATAGTATCTTTAAAGGTGTCAATAGTTTGCTTATAATTGATCTCGTAAAGGCAATTATGTACAGGGTAAATAGATACTTCATTGAACAACCTCAACAAGTGCAAGCATAACTAGTGGTTGGCCAACTTTTTTCTGAGACACTTACAAAGAAGTTGGCTCTAATTACATAGGCTACCTATGTATGTGTTGTCCACACATTTGATAGGAGAGCAACATCTTTTGAGGTTAAAGAGTCATATGATGTCCAAAATCGTCAATTTAGACGATGTTGCAAGGTGAACTTAGTTGAACATAAATGTGACTGAAGCGAATTTCATATTGAAAAGTACTTGTGTTAGCATGTTATTGCAACTTGTATTAATGTTGGCCTTGGCCATTTGCAGTTTGTTGATCATGTTTTTCGGTTGGAAATGATGCGCAATACATATAGCAATGAGTTCCAACCTATTAGGGGTAAAGTTTATTGGCCACAGATAGATTTGTCAAAGTTGATTCTCAATCCATCGATGATTCAAGCAAAAGGCCACCCTCGTTCAACATACATATGCAATAAGATGGATTGAACATAACCGGATCAAACTGATAAGTGCGGGTTATACAAAAAAATTGGTTATAATCGTTCCATTTGTTCACATCATCACCCTACTAGATAATAGTAAGACCAAGCTTTTTTCATATATATGTATAAAATATTGACTACAATGTATATAAGTTAGGACTTTGTTTTTTAATATATCTTATTATTCATGAACAACTGTATGTATAGAAACTTGATTTGAATGTATATGGGTTGGGACTTTACTTTTATATAAAAATATCTTTGTGCACAATAACCAATTATTGTTGTCTTTGATAATTAAAACTTATCATATTTTTTGATTGTCTATAACATGAGGTATGCAAGAAGTTTAGAGTAATGGTGCGTCTGCAATAGATTATCCAGTTAGAGTCAGAGGATGACTCTCTTCTGTACCTCCAAACGCAACACGTGTCACAGGCCTTATGGATTTGCTATATAAGATAGTCTCACACTTATAATGTTTTATACTTTATTTGATTCAATTGTAATAATATACATATAATGTTTTATATTTTTTTGTAGAATGATCGAGTACTTCAGCCATGACATGTTATGCACAGTGATCGGCTACTCCTACCTCCTCCCATTATTTTGGATTATCTTTGACAAGTTGGATTTTATGGTGTTGCCCAATTAGGCTAGTTTGAATATGATTCATCACTTATGTCAACACTTATAGAGAGAAATAGCTCGAGACCCATACTTTTACACTATCTATGGAGAATACACGATCACTTTAGAAGATGTTGCTATATAGTTAAGCCTCCTGTGCATAGGAAGGCCTATCATTAGTTGCACAAACTTCATATGGTCGCAAACATGTGAGTGACTATTTGGAATTACACCACCAAATAATAAAATAATCAGATGAAAAGTTGTCATTAGTTGGTTAGTTGAATACTTCAATGAACTACCAGATAATGCAAATGATAAAGATATGTAACAATTTGTGCGTGCATATATATTGAGGTTAATTGGTAGTTTTCTTATGCCAGATAGATCCAGTCACAAGATGTACTTGATGTACATCCTATTATTGTGAGATTTCAAACAAGCAAGCAAATATAGTTGATGATTTATACTATTAACTCACTTGTATAGAGAACTTTGCAATGCAACCAATCTTGAGGAATAGGTTATAGGTGATTGTTTAACCCTACTTCATTTTTTAGCATGGGATAGATTCCTGATATTAGTATCATAGAGACCTTGATAGCTAGATGCCCAAATAAATATCTATCCATTACTACCTCCTTTTAGGTTTAGGTAAGACATAATAAATAATGTATACATATTACATATATTCAAAACATTATTTATTTCTCTATCAACATGTTGTAACATATTTACTTTGTACCACAAATAGAAAAACATAGGACACCCTCCTCGTTCTAGGGTTATGGCATTATGGCAATATCAAATTTTATTGGATACAATGTGAGATAATAAGGTTTATTCATTTTGCATGAATTGATCTTTGTTAAATCAACTATTGTATATGATTTATTTATTATGCCATTTTCATGTTTTAAGCATAGATCATTTGGCAACCATATGAATCAAACAGTGTGCAAGAGTTTATCCCACAATATTGCTTGGTGTCTCAAGATATTTGGCTAGCTTCACTGCCCTTTATTTGCTTTTATATCATCGACACCACCCAGATTGTGTGCTCCGCCAATTTGGCAGGAAGCAACAAATTCCTACTTCTCTAGTCTATTTAAGGGCTTGCCATACATTATAACTGTGAGGGAAAACATCAACGAAGTGGCAAGAAAAGCATAAAGGCTTTGTTGAGGCATGGAGTATATGAAAAAATACCTTATTTCAGGCGCCTATAGTTTCAACACCCATGGATCGTACTTCAGAATACATGCAATGGTATTGGACCCATACTCATTGGTGGATCCACCTCATTAGTGGTACTGTTGGTTTTGCAATATATTTTTTACTTGTCGCTTGTACTATTTTTATTTTCTCAATATGTTATATATCTTTGTTTTATTAGCGTCATTTTTTTCAAACCAAGATTGCTAATGACCTTTACAAGTTAAGCATTCAGGACCCTCCAAAAATGGACTATTGTAACTATCGAAAGAAAGTAAGTCAAGACAAAATAAATATCTTATTGGCTTTCAGGGAACAACGCTTCACAATAGTCTCTTAACCTATTCCACTTGCACCTGATTTACCACGACTAGAAATTTCAAAAGGCAAGTCAAGCAAGAGACGTGAATGTTAAATGTCAACCGGATTACCTATAATTGATCTTGATGAACAAAATCGTCATGGTATTGGTGCTTTGCTATCATCTGCCCTAGATGAAGGTGTTGTGACACAGCAACACATTAAAGCAGTTAATTCATTTTTTTTCTATATTGACTAGCCAATATGCAGACTTTGGAGAAGCTAGTTTTTCCTATCATGTGCCTCCTTCACTGTTGTCTCAATTTGGATCTCCCAGTCCCTCTTAATTTGGGTCATTCATGTCTTTATTTGATGACCTAACAATTTTCAATGCTGAATACAGTGATTAATTTTTTGAAATTAGGGGATTGTCGCATTATGGGTTTGTGACCACTCAGCATTCGATTTCTCCTATATATTATCCCACGTTTGATCTAAATTCTTCACTACCTGCTTTTATTAACAATCCACCAAATTAATAACATGAGAAACTTGTAGGTCAAAATTGACCACAATGTGAAAAGCAAAGAGTTCATTGTGATACCGGCAATCACTACTTTTGATATATATATATATATATATATATGATTGAATAAATTATCTTTTTGTATATTGTTAAAAAATGACATTGGTGGTATCCCATACTTAAAAGTATATTATATTGTTATTAATTTTTAACACAATATTTTGTAATTTTATTTATATCTCCATGCAATTTTCTCTATTTTTCTATTTTAATTCATTTTATTTATTTAATTCCTTAATAAATATTTTCTTATTACTACTTCTTTAATCATTATTAGTATTTTACTATCTAAATAAATTTATTCATCAATTATTATATAACTAATATTAATTATTAATTTTAAGTAATTAATCACTGATTTAAACTAATTAATCATTCAATAATCATTACTTACTATTTATACCATAATAAACAACTGTAACTCATTTTAACTACTTCATTGTACAATAATCATTACCTAATTATGTATTAATTATTACTTTATTATACATTAATTATTACATCTTCATTACTTCTTACAAGTCAAATTTGTTCCCTTAAAACCAGTGCCACACCAAACTTTGCTTCATTAGATCCAACTTTAACAAATGTATAAGATTTAGGTATAATACTTTTTACAAATATGGATCTAACTAAAAAATTAAATAAAAAAATACATTCTAATCAAAAAGCCCTTTATCGACTACTCAAAGTAGTAAGAATATCACTAGTGGCAATATAATTTACCAACTCAACTCTATCTACTAAAATTTTAGAGAAAATTACAATTGATGACTTTAAATTAAAGATAATTATATTAAAAAACTTTAAAATTTAAAATTAAAATGCATAGAAATATTATAATTTATGACATCAAGTTAAAAAAAATTCTTTAAATTCTTCAAAATAATTTTAAAATTTATAATCCTTCAATATAAATATATTTAATTTAAAGTAATTAATTAAAATTTTTTTCCAAAATTTAACGACTTGCTTTTTAGACAAATAAAAAAAATCTAAATAAGTTTTAAATCATAATTCAAAAGCTACATCATAGTCTGCACATAAAAAACTGAATAAAAGAAAGCTACACATAGTCCAACTTTAAAATTTATTATAAATAATTTTGTCTAACTACCATGCAGATAAGCAAAAGAACAAAAATAATATACACATCTCTTTTTTTTGTATTTTCATCTAATTATTATCTTTTATTTTTCTATTTGCTAGACAATCAGATAAAGAAACATTAATAAAAAAAATGAAAATAGAGACTCACATACAAAGAAAGAAACAAACACAAATACACTACAAAAAATAAATGGCATTGCAATGATAATTTTATGACAATCAAAACAAACTTTGCATCATTATGTGTAAGATGGATTGACAATATTTGCGTAAATCATCAATAGTCCTTCGTAGACTAACAACAGTTTTTGTAAACCATCCTTAGTCCATTATAGACTAACAATGATTTATGTGAACTGTTGTTAGTCCACTATGGACTAATGAAAGTCCATTAAAAATAACATTAGTCTTATAAAAAAATCATAACCCCTAGTTTTATCATTACTCTCTCACTATCAATACCCATAATCAACCTTAGCCAAAAGCTTCCCACCTTGTGCCAAGTAACTATTAGCGACAACTTGTGATTGAGATGATAGAACTCAAGTGAAAGGATGCATAGTCACACTTGTACTTGCATGGAGATGACAAGACTAACATTAGATATGAGTTACTTGCCACTATCTCTTTGGACATTCAAAGGGCCTAATGGGTGATATTTGTAGACTATTAACTTAACATAAATGGTAAGGTAAAATTATAGCTTTCTTTCCATTTAATATGATTTCTTTTTATTACAATGTCTCAGTACAAAATTCTTGATTGATCATTCTAACATGTCTCGGTTAATTGCTAGGAGATTACCAAGAAAAATAAGAAGAATATAAGAAAACAAACAATTCCATACACTAGTGGATCTAAGAGCATCGCACGAGAGAAGGCTAAGATGATAAGTTCATTTTGATAAACTATACAAATGAACATTTTTTGTCATTTGATATGTTACATTTGTCTTGAACTATGTAAGAGACCAAAAGTAGAAGTGTATTCACGCAGGGAGATGGATGAGCTATCACATATAGGAGGGTTAATGGATCTACAATCAAAGAGGAAGCTAGATCCATCGTTGTAAGTATATGAACTATGTGGAATTAATGCGCTACCTCCTTATTTAGTTGAAATGGTTTTATTGTTGAAATGATTTATTACTTGCTATTTTGCCTAAATATGCAAGAAATGATTTTTATGTATAAGGATGATAGCACTTTTTTCTTAAGAAATTTTAAGTCAAAATTTATTGATTTTGGCTTTAAGAAACTAAGCACACTTTGGTCAAATCCAAAGAATGTAATTGAATGTTTGCCCATCCCAGGTGTTTTGGCATTATGCTGGTGGGATTTTTACATTTGGGCCTTATTATGTTTGAGTTGCAAAATCATGTTGCATAATTTAAATCACAAATGGAAGAAAGAGATGCACAACAGGTAGAAATAGCTAAAGACAAAGGTAGATATAATTAAAAGATAACAAAAAATGAAAATAACTGTAGCTTTTCAAGTTCCACTTGAACTTGCTATTATACAAGCTTAAAAAATAATTTTTTAAACTTTTCATTCTAGTTGAATCAAATAAATGGATGTTCTTTTTTTTAATCTTCAATTTTTTATTAATAACGTTGCATTTTGAATTTTGGGCATCAAGTTCTCAAGATAGTGGATAGCCATCTACTAGTCCCACAACACAATCCGCAAATTCTTATAACAGGAATAATTAGTATTTTTATTTTTGAAATTAACAAGAATAATTAGTTTGGATAAATTTTATTTGTATTCATACTTAACTTTGACTTGTTTTTTAGTTACCATAGATTTATATATTTACAATTTTAATGGAATATTAGCTTTTACTTCTGAATATTGGTCTTTGTTGGTGTGGATATTGATTTTGATTGTTGGTGTGGCTATATATAGGAATAACAGTTTGTCAAAATAAATTGAATAAAAAAATATACCCAGTTTTTTGACATGGATTTAACGGCAATTAAAACCACTTCCAGAAATTGATGGTTTTAACATTAAAAAAAAGACCATCGTTTAAACAAGAAGGTTTAAAACTAAAAAGGGTTTAATGACAGTTTTACCAGTTGTTGCCCGAAAATGTCATGAAGCCTTTGGTGATGATTGGCTCTGTCACGGTTTAGGAAACTGCTGCAAGGACCATTGGCGGCAGTTAAAACCGTTGCTAAATGCTTTAAAACCATCACAAAACCCAATATTTTTGTAGCTATATCCGAACTGAAAGAAATTTATAATAGAAAAATAAATTTAAAATTTTTTTAAACTTGCTTTAAATAAAAAATAACAGAGATATGATGTTCATAATTTAAAAAAAAAATTATCTGGCCCACTAGTGCCGTTGTAGTACAGTGTTCTATCTAAAATCGCTTTGGCATTGGACAGAATTTTGTGCAGTGGCTGGCTTCCATACCTTCTCGGACCTTTGAAACCCAAAAAAAAAATGATAATAATCAATCAATCAATGAAATTTATTATAAATAAATAAAAATGTAAATTCAGAAAAACTGTGAATATAACTAAACAATTAAAAAAATTCAAAATGAAGCATATTTAAAAATATATATATAAAAAAACATAACGTGCTAAAAGAATAATATTGAATGATATTTGAGGAAATTTAAAAAAAAACACTATAATAATAGAAGAGAAAAGCCCCAAAAAAAATACAAAAATACAAAAATAAAAATGTTGAGAATCACATACCTTGCATTTGTAAATCCAAACCGCTGAAGCGCTTATTGATAATAGCACGAGTGAGTCTTTTGTTAGTGTTAAAATCTTCTGTTCTTCCATCAAGGTCCTCTTAAAACGATGAAGAGAAGCAGCATATTAATCTACCAAAGAATTTTAAAAAAAATTAATAAAATTATATATGAAATAATAAAAATATTATTAAAGTGCTAAACTCCAAAAAAATCAAAAAATAGAGAGATCTATAAACAACAGGAAACAATAAAAGTCAAAAAAATCTTGTAAAAACAAATAAAGAAAACATATATATATACATATATAGACACTGCTATGTATTGGTGCCTCTATGCTCCAAAAAAAATGGCGTTGTGGTGGAGAAGAAACAGCTGAGAAGAAATATACATGGTACCACTCTTTTTACAATTAAAAATTATAGATATTAAATAATGCAAATAAAATAAATGGTTAGCATGTTTTGCCATTTGGATAGCTTCTTGATCATCCCTTGGGCCTCTGATCCATCGTGGATTGATTGGGAAGCCATCTCTGATGGGCCTAAGGGTTTAGTTAGGGCTGAGGCTGTGATGCAGATGGTGGATTACGATAGAGACTATGCACTTAGAAAGAGCCTTTGGAAAGACGTCAAAAATTTATTATATGATTTATTTTCTATTTTTTATTATTTTTAAAATATAAAATATTATTAAAATTTAATTTCATATTATAAACATTATTTAAATATATTCCTTTCCAAATATTTGCGTGCTGAAATTGTAAGATATGGATAGTAAATTAAGGTAATGTATCGATTTGTAGCTCAACATAAGATTACTATACGTCTTGTCAACCTGGGATATTAATGAACCAAAATTTAATACAAAAAAGAAAAAAAAAAGTGATAAACATAACTGCCGAAAGAGGAACAGTAGGAGATTGCTCTTTTAAAAAAGACCTTTTTTATTTAGCCTGAATAAGCATGAGGCATTAATTTAAGCAGTGTTTTAAATAATTAGTGTTAATTAATATTGGCAGACGACAAGGATGATCCTGCATATTTATCTATAGCCGCCTACTTTATTTATATTAAGATCATTGGCAAACTACGGTCTTTTAGGTTAATTTGTAATTTGAATGGGATATTATTGACTGTAATATTCAGCTAAAAAAATATATATTAAAGATTTAATTTTGGGGTAAATTATTATTTCTTGAGAGATATTCAAATTAGATATTCTAATTTTTTTATTATGAAAATATAATATTTATTAAAATCAAAATATGACTCAAATATCTTTAAAAATAATATTAATTTTTTAAAAAATATAAATTAGGAAATTAATCTCTTAAATGTTTATTTTAATTTTATTTAATATGTTTCTAAAATCATAAATTTTATCCATTTTAAATTTAAAAAATAGTTAAATATATATTTAATACTTATTATATTATATAAGTAATAAATATAAGAATATCTTAGTTAAAATAGATATAATTATAACTTATCTTTTAACAAATAGAACCTTAATGTAGCACATATTTTCTCTTAGAAAAAATGTAATTTTTCAAAATAGATGAAAAGGTAATAAAATTTAGACATCTCTTAGTGGAAGAGTGTGTGATTTACCCATTATTTTTTTAATAAAAATATATTGTTGAATTATATAAATACATTTTATGTTAATTTTTTTAAAATTTACCACCTCATTAATTTAAAACTAGGAGTTTTTACGAGAATGGATTAATTATCTCAATTTGTGAATGGAAAATAACAATCATTTTGAGCAAAATATTGGTCATCTAGATGATCCAACATCTCCCACTTCTTCTTTTATTAAAGATTAGATAATTCTTCTTAGTAGATCTAAACCATCTATCTCTTTTTTTAATTTTTTTCAATCTTATCTATCCATTTTTTATTTTGTTATATATATATATATATATATATTATTTTCAATGAAGGAATACGTAGGATGAAGATGTATGATGAAAGAAGACTATTTTTATTTTGTGTTTTTCTTCCTTCAAAATAAAAGTATACTAAAATAAAAAAATAAATAGCTAAGATTGAGAAAAAAAAAAACCAATGGAGATGGACAATCAGATCTATATTGCATGTGATATGGGAGACGTCCTATCATCTAAATGGCCAAAATTTGCTCAAAATGATCTTTTTTTTTTTCACAAATTGAGACATTCTGTTGTCAAATTTTGCACTTTAAAAACATGGTATATGACAATCATATCTAATGTCAAGCTATTTTTGTCGCCTATCCACTTTTAATATTTTTGTTTACATGATAATTAATATTAAAACTACAAATTGGCATTAAAATGGATAACTAACAATGACCATTTGTCAGCTTACATAAATAAGAGATTGGTTTCATGATGAGGACGTGATACAAGATTAAATACACTATCTTATCTTTGGATCTTATCATTATTTATTCTTTAGTCAAATTGTGAGGGATTTTTATTCTAATATACATTCCTTAATTAGTGCTTACATGAATAATTTGTCTTTATCCAATGGAGTAAACTCTGTACACAATAGTATAGTACCAATTTGAATTGACATCCAAACCTTTTTGCTTTTTCCCCTAATAATACAACTACAATTTGACACATAAAAAACTTAAGATTATGTGACCCAGAAAAATACTGCAAATTTTGTGATCAAAATAAAATAAAATAACGTAAGATTTCTCATAAATTATTGAAATAAATACAATTTAATTCAACTATTAAATTTTACTTATCTTCTAAATTTTTAAATAATACTTGTTGTAGATTGATATCCTACCTAAATCGTAATGATATTAATAACACGAACAATTAAGTAAAATATTAATCCCTTGTAATACACGTTTTATTTTGAGTTTGGACATTGAATGCGATCCATAAATAGCCGGTAAGAGAATATTAAAACTGTATTTGGTCCAACATGATAACAAGAAATACAGATTATTATGCGAACGAATGAGCATAAGCCACCCGAGATTCGCGGGTAGTTGGGGTATTGAGGGAGGCTTTCTTTCTCAGCAGAGTATTAATTTGTTTAATTATTTAATTTTAAGCGTAAACTACCATTTAGTCCCTACAAGCTGTTTTATTAATTTAATCCTTAAAAAAGTGATTATTATGGTGCAATTATTATTAAATATAGAAGAATATTTTATTAAATAATTCATTTTAACTACTTAAAATATTAAATTATTTAATAATTAATAACTCTTAATAAGATCAATTTAACCTTTTGTGTAATTAATTAATCTAATTATAGTGATAAATCTAATAAAATAGGTTAAATACTGTTCTATATTTAATAATTGCATATTGTATCATAACTAAAGTTTATGGGTTCTTGGATTCAGGGTATTATTACTTTAGAAAAAGTATTTAAGAAAATACATTTTCTCTCCTCAACTAAGGCTTAATTACAAAATTAATATATAAACTTTAATTAGAGTAGTTCCTCTGAAATTCACCATTCTCTGAAGTGATAAAATTCAAAGGAAGGGGGTGAGGTTGACAACACTTTCTCCTTCTTTCTTTTAACTTCATAACTTTAAGATTCTCTAAATTTTAGAGAATCCTGTTTTGAACTTTAAAATATAACAAAACATTTCTTTAAACTTTAGATAGCTTTAAATTAAAATGAACAAACTAAATTCCCAAATGAAATCAAATACAAAAGGTTGATTCATTGCTTCAACAATTTTTACAGCCATTGTTTGGAAGGAAAATGCTGGTATAAGAGAATACATGAGGATTACATCGCCTCTAACAAATAATTTTAACTAAGATTTGATGCTTTCATTTCAGTTTAAAGTTTAGGAAGATGTTATGTGACATTTTAAGGTTTATATATCAATTTTGTAACTAGATATTTGTCCAGATAAACAAAATATAATTTTTACAAAAAAATTATTATTATTATTTTGAGTTTTTAAAATTCATCAATACAATTCTATTGCAAGTTTTATTAATGATCAGTTTAGTTGATGTCATAAGTATACTGATAATTTTTAAAAAGTTTAAAGTTAAATGATAATAATTTTGGATTAACGTATGTTGAATTGGGACAAATGAAACAAAACAGACTAAAAGTGACTTTTTATTTAGATATTATTTAATGTATATTTAAATAACTTGTTTCTTTTCATTTATTTTCCTTCTCTCCATTCAAACATATTATAAAAAATTAAATTTAAATAAAAATTAAAAATAATATCTAAATTAAATTTTTTCTTCCATTCTTCTACTTCTCAATTCAAATACACATTTTTCATAGACGTAATTTATTCAACCAAAGAGTTAGCTCAATTAATAAATAAAAAGATAATGTTTCTCATTAACAATTAGATTGGATTCTTTTAAATGGTACTTAGAAATTAAAATTTAATTACAGTAGGTCAATTTGAAAGAGTATATTTACTTTACGGCATAAGAAAATAACTTAAACAATGTTTGAAGATGCCGTGATCATAAGAGAAAATGGAGGGTTGACTTGATAAGGCGGGTGGCAACATGGGCAAGCAACCCCAAAATATACGGCTGTTGTACTTTGTTTGATATCTCACGCACCATGTGGCACTCCCACTCTCTCTCTCTCTCTGTTCCGTACGTCCTCTCTCTCTCTCTCTCTCTCTGTCTGCGCCTTATAAAACATACAGACCCTCTCTCTTTCTTCAAGCTTCAAACCTCTCTCTATCATAACCTCAAAAACTCTCTCTCTCTCTCTCTCTCTCTCTCTCTCTCTCTCTCTCTCTCTATTTTCTGATATTAGCAGTCAAATCTTTGTCCAGAAAGAAGAAAACACTGTAGTATGATCGTGGAAAGATGATGTATGAAAAGCAAGGAGTTGATCATCATCAGCCATTAACGGTAAGGATGGATACGAAGAAGCAAAGTTATGATCAGAGGAAATCAAAGAGAGGGATGAGACAGGAAGAAGAAAGGCTTGAGATTGTTGATTTGAGTGGCTTGGCCTTGGACTCTCTTCCTAATCCTTCTCTTCATTTAGCGTCCATTTCCAAGTTGGACCTCTCCAACAACAATCTTCAGGTACCATCTTCTTCATTAATATCTTTCAATTATATCTATATCTATATATATATATATATATATGTCGCAATAAATTTTTCATCCCATTTTCTCATTTTGTTCTATATTGAGAGATGTCAGTATCACCATTTCATCTGTAGGTGTTGTATTAATTCTGTGTTCTTTGAACCATCACTTCTGGATCTTCTTGTTAATTTCATTCGGGAAGGGAATGGGACTCTAATTACCTTCTTCTATATATTGAGGAAATACCAAGACTTTTAATTTTGCCTTTTTTTAAAAAAAGAAAAACTGTTTTTTTTTTCTAAAAAGTAATTTTTTCAAAAAATGCTAAGAAGAAGCAATTATTATTTAGCCAATTATTTCATATGAAAAGTACTTTTTATTCTTAAATAAATATAAAATAACGAAAGATCAATTTAGATTATATTTATAATTTTTATTTTTGAATGATAGTATTTTCGTTCAAAATTAAATTTATTTCTGTTTTGATTCAAGGATAAACTTTCACTTACCGCTTTCTCTACCGACAGCAATAAATTAGTTTTACTATCATTTTAATGTTATTTTCTATCCTGCTGAGTGCACATGCTTCTTTGGAAGGAAAATAAATAAATAACTATTCTTTGTTTGCAGAACATAAGCCAAACAAGTTCTTATGGGTATTTTTTTTTTTGGGTCAATAGTTCTTATATGCGTTGTTGATCTAGATAAAATCAATAATCAATTTTTCTGCCAAATATCCAATTAAGAGAGAGAATATTTTCTGCTGAATATATAGATAACTCCTTGAATTATTTATTGTACAAAAACTATATTGTATTATATATATGCGAGAGGAAAGTCAATAAGAGTAGTCTCAAAACCAGCCTTGGTTTTCCCTTGCACTTATCTTCCCCTTGCCCAATAGTAGCATAAAGGGCAAGCTTCTTATCAGGCGTTGCTATTGATTACGCAGTAGTGTTACACATATATATATATATATATTCTACTTGAATATGTATACGTATGTACCTATGCAATATAATCTTTTATATATACACACACATTACTGTATTGACACGCATTCATATTCTTTATGAGAGAAAATGATGTTATGAGTGAGAAAAACACACACACACACACTCTTTTGGGGGAAGATGTTGAAAACTGCTGTTTCCTTTGGAGGGAGATGAATAGAAAGAGCACTTCTGGTAGGAGATATTGCTAACCCAGCAATTTAAACTCATTCGTCCTTCACATTCAGCCACAAAAATCATTTTGTATACAAACGCGGAGATTGCTGACTTTCTTGTCATAGTTGTGGAAATCAATATTTTTCATATTTGTACTTTGGATCAAAACATTCTCACTCTTTTTATTAAAACACAAAATCAATACAATGATATTTAAATCATTTTCATGTAAAAACATAATCAAAGCAAAAGTATTCAGGTGATTTTCCTCTGCACACTAAATGCAAGATTATGAAGAAATGACTTATCCTCTTATATTTATTTTGTCTTCTAGTAAGAAAAAACGAGATCTTCTTAGTTCAAAACACAAATCTAGAAATTGTTAATCTCCACACACAAGTGACTTATAGTGAGAAGGTTAGAAATCCATATATATATATATATATATATATATATTAGTGTGAAGAGTGATATTAGGTCATAAATAAGAGAAGTAATTAACTGTTGTTATATTACATTTTAATTGTCAAGTTAAAAGCAAAAATTAAAAAAATATTTATTACATATTTATGATGATTTTTGTATTAATTTTATAATTTAATTTACAATTTAATTGACGGTGATTAATTACTCTTTTACTTAAAATCACTCTTCTTAATCACCATTAAATTACAAGTTAATGGTATGTTTAATGCAAAAATTATCATAAGTAATTAATAAATATATTTTTAATTATTGCACTAATTTTGACAATTAATTTATAATCTAATAAATTATCATTTCCACTTGATATAAATCCCCTCTCTTTGTATAATTCAGTGTTAGGCTTACTACGTCAATGCAATTAGTAGTTAGGAATGGCTATGGGTTAATCCAAGTCAAGCATTTTCTTGGTTTCGTATTTTTATAACCCAATGCCCAGCCTCATAGTGATTAGGCCATCTTTTAGCAAAATTAAAAGTGACATTAAAAAAATAAATTTTCCATATAAGTTCATGTAAAATTATATATTGCCTTTGTACAAAAATAAAGTTTTTATATAAATCACTAAAAAAATAGTTTTTTTTTTTAATTATTATATGGCCAAATTGAGCTAAATCAAACTAATTTGACTTGATATAATTAAAATAGATTAGATTGGTTGGGTCATCAAGTGGGATGTAAACCCCTATTAGTAATACTTGTTCAATGTGTTAGTAACTACTTAATGTTATAATTAGTACTTGGTTACTAAAACATTAATGAAACCTTATCAGCACATTTTGAGAGTTGTTACTAGCATAATAAGTAGAAATTACTAATTATACATGTACACTTAATTTCTAAATGTGCATCAAAGAATCCACCATAAAATATGGTAAAACTTTGGCAGTGTTGAACTTTCTATTGTATTTGGTGGACTCTTTCGCCTTTTCTATTTGAAAATTCTAAGAGCGTATTTGATATGAGATTTCCTCAGGTTTCCTAAGAAATTATACACAACATGACTCCATACATACATTTATGCATGTTAACACATATATATCATGCGACACACTAAACATATGCAACACAACATTGGCCATATACATTTTCGCACCCATAAATATGATATTATTTTACACACATGATACCACATCATGCACATGCATGCCACTCTGTGTGTGTGTACATATACACCATACGACATTATATATACATGTAAGTATATGCATACAAAAACACTAACACGACATGACACAATATTAATATTATATATGTGCACATATATACTATATAATATAACACATGTATGTGCACACACACACATATGTGATACCACATCATGCACATGTACACATGTGTATGTACATACAAGCAATACAACATTATATACACATGTAAGCACATGCATTCAAACACACTAACACGACATGACATAATATTAATATTATATATATGTACACTTATATACAATACAATATAATACATGTATGCGAGCACACACACACACGTGTATGTGATGAGTGCTACTACGCTTAGTTGCAAAAGCAAAAATAGAAAATTGTAGCAACGTAAAATAAAAAAAATAAAAATATTTTGGACAATACTCACATTTTGTTAGATACATTTTTCTACTCATACTAAACACTATTTTTTAATAATTGTCTGAACAATTAAATTTTAATTTTAATTATCTTAATATTTTAATTTATATAAAATAAATTAAAAATTCTCGTATCAAACACAAAGTTAAGTAGTGATGCCGGTCCTGGCAGCATTAGGCGGTAATAGTCACTACTCTTATTTCATTTGCTGCTATCCCCCAATTAATATATCAACATATATAAACCAGAAAAATGAAAAAGAAATGAAAGTCATGTGAATTGATCACCTTCATCTTGCCTTTCATGAACTTGAAGAGGCAAATAACTTTACTCTCTCAAATGATTGCATACATACCTAACAAATATGTATACATAATTTGTTTTATTCCTTTTTTTTTTTTTTGGGTCTTAATTTAATAAAATTTTATTGATTGAAATTGACAGAACATTCCAGAGTCATTAACAGCGAGATTGCTGAACGTGGTGGTGTTGGACGTGCACTCTAATCAACTTAGGTCCCTCCCAAACTCCATTGGCTGCCTCTCCAAGGTCAAGGTCTTGGATGTCTCCGGCAACCTCATCGAATCCTTCCCCAAAACCATTGAGAATTGCAGGTTCACTTCTTTACCTTTTTTTTTTCCTTCATAAATAAGTTAATTTCATACTTGCTTCATGTTATTTGTCCCCTTTAAAGTGGTTCAGCATACCAAATTTTAAACATGAAAAACTTAGGCTGTTTCAAACTTTTTAGGGTGGAGTTGACTTAATGTAAGGTTGTCCTCTCTATGAAATTTAATATCAAAAGATATTTAATAATTAAACTTATTTTGACTAAAATATTCTTGATAAATTTACACTTTGATTCTCTGCAGTAACGTAGTTATGTAGTAAAAGAAAAAAAGTGATATAAGAGAGTAAGATTACGTATAAAATCGATTTTCTCTCTTTATGCACATTGTTTTTATCTCTTTTTTACTACATTATATATGGTAATTTATTTATTGCAGAAGATCTGAACCCGTAAATTTAGTTGTAGGTTATCTTTTAACTTTAAAAAAGAGTTTATGTAATTTTTCATAACAAAAAAAGAATGCTATGTATTTATCAGCTTTAAGTAAAGTAATTTATCCAATATTTGAAGTAATTACTTTAAGAATGATGATATTATGCGAAAATATCATATTCTCTAGTTGTAATGTAATAATTAATAAATAAAGAATAATATTTTTTGATTAATTATTTAAAATATTAACATATTTAATAATGAATAGCTTTTAAAATTTTTTATTTTTATGTAATTAATAAGTATAATTGTAATAATAAATTTATTAAAATAGAAAAAATATTATATTATATTTAATAATATTTAGTAATTAATTATTATATCATAACTAAAAAAATACAATATTTTTGAAAACGTAGCATCATCACTATTAATTTAAACGAAACTAGATTGTCTTGATACTATTCAAATTAAAGATGAGCTTAGCTGTATCCAACAAAAACAAAAGTCGCGGAAACAGTGTGAAACACTTGAATAAGTTGTGTCCAATACTAATTCCTGATAATAATTATTATTTGACCAAGATACCGACTTCATGTCTGGCTGGCCCCTTGCGTTTCTCTCGATACTACGGCATCTAAAGCATACGAAATCATCAAATCTACATCATGTTGAATAGATTCGAAAACTAAATAAGTGATTAATTGTTAATCATTTTATTTATGAAAGGGTAGCTCTGTACCTTTAACCTAAGGCAAGTTGCTTTTAATACAAGCATGCTGTATTTAGAGAAAATCTTAATTAATTAGCAACCTTATATAAAAAAAAAGAAGATAGAAATAACAATAAATATACATATAAATACGTTAAAAATAAATTTGGCTAAAAATTATACCTCACTTCTCTATCCATCTAATTGTCATTCGCTTGTTCTGCTTATTTTTAATATACCAAAATACCTTGAAATTTCTCCGGCTCAGAGATGAGGCTGTAGATATATAACGCAGGTAAAGTTTTCATTCTTCTGGGGAGAAAACCCTCCAAATTTTTTGGGTGCCATTCTAGTTACATGAAAGGAATGATACTTACATGTGCGGAAACGAATCTTGTCACTCTTCACATGCTTTGGATTAGAATGACTAAAGAGACTCTAACCTTTTGTTTACAGCGAATGCACCATAGTCTAGAGAATGGTCTGAATTGACTTTCAAGGAACTCTTTTCTCTTTTATTTTATGTTCTAATTCTTTCTCACTATTTTCTATATTCTCTTCTCTGAAGTTTTTCAATGTATGTTTTCAATTTGTATGTTAGTTTTTTTCTCTTTTATTTTGTAACCCACAAAAATTGACTTTTTAATTTTAAATTCAAATTAAACTAAGTTAAATAATATTAATTAATTAACTAAATTGAATTATTAGATTATGACTTAACTCATCATGAGTAGCTCGTGATGGCCCAAATTTTAACATTACATTTGACTTTGTTTATAATTGGAGGATGGGGGGACACATTGTTAAAACAAAAAGGAAAAAAAAATAAGAAGAAGGAAAATATCAGAATGCTTATTTGAAAATTGATATACAATAAAAAAAGTCTGGGAGACTAGACTCTTCTACCATTAACAAAGAACTTCAGCCTCTTTCAAAGAGTCACATGCAAGTCACCGTTTACACAACAATATAATAAATACCCACCCCTATACTTAATGAGCTAGCCATATAATGTTAAATGCAAGCAACAATATTTATTATTTAACGATGTATATTATATATATATATATATATATATATATATATATACATTTTTTTTTTTCAACTTATATTTTGCTTTGATCATCTCATTATTTTTATCTCCAATTCATTATACTTTTCTAATTTTTACATCTAACTATTCCATGTTTTGATCTATCATCACCAGAGCTTTAGAAGAATTGAATGCCAACTTCAACAAGCTAAGCAAGCTGCCAGAAACCATAGGGTTTGAGCTCATCAACCTCAAGAAGCTATCAGTGAACTCCAACAAGCTTGTGCTCCTTCCTCATTCCACCTCCCACCTCACGGCACTTCGTGTTCTTGATGCTCGCCTGAATTGCCTTCGAGCACTACCGGAAGACCTCGAGAATCTCATCAACCTCAAAACCCTAAATGTGAGCCAAAACTTCCAATACCTAGAAACCCTACCTTACTCAGTAGGGCTCCTCTTGTCCCTTGTTGAACTCGACGTAAGCTACAACAAGATCAAGTCCTTGCCAGACTCCATTGGTTGCCTCAAGAAGTTGCAAAAGCTAAGCGTGGAAGGGAATCCTCTAAGGTCACCTCCTAGGGAGGTGGTGGAGCAAGGGGTGACTGCAGTCAAGGAGTATTTGTGCCACAAGTTGAACTCAGAGCATCAGAGCCCGCCCAAGAAGAAGTCTTGGGTGGGTAGGTTGGTTAGGTATGGTACCTTTAATGGACCACGGACGAGGAGTAAGCATCGAGAAGATCACGAGGATTTCGCTGTTGTCCCTGAGGATCGTTCGATCGAAGGTCTTGGCTCACCGAGGTTAATGGGCATGTTCTCCCCAAGGCGTCTCTTCTCCCCTCGTCGTTCCTTGTAATTGAAAGGCAACATGGTGTATCACTAGCTCGTTTAGGTTTTACATTGGACTTGATTACAGGTTGAGTTGGTCTTAGTTTCACGTTAGACCTGGTCAAGTTTCAATTTTTACTGCTTGAACATCATAAAAATTGACATGGATCAAGTTCGCGATTCAAACTATGATCAGTTATAGTCGTGCGTACAATAAAGTTTGTGAAGTAGAATAAGTGAGGAAAATGATGTTTTTGTGAAACTATAGAGGCCTCTCGAGTTCTCGCATTTCTTGGTATTATTTTAAAATTCCTCTAATTGTGCATATATAGTCCTGTATTTCATTCATGGATTCATATGGTCTGTTTGGTACTACTAGTCCATGTAAGTAATGTAGGTGACGGAGTACTGAATATATATAAACTTCAGGGATTGCGGCCCGTGGCTTACCCCACATTTGCCAATTTTCTTGAACATAAACTTCATATTAAGCAGACAGCTATGAAGAAACATCCTATTTGTGTCCAAGAATAAATCCAACTGACAGTTAGGATATACTTGGTTGGTTGCATATTAGACATGGAAAGAAAAAAAGAAATGAAAAAATGAAAAAAAAATATGTTTTATACCTCTATTTACAAAAATAATAATAATAATAATAATAAATTAAGTACTATTGAATAATTAAAAAGATAAACATTATTAAATAATAAAAAGCATAATAAACATTATATCACATTTTACTTGATATTCTTGCAACCCAAACATGGCCCTATATCAGATCATACGATGAAAAATGATTGCAATCTAGATCAAGTTTTCTCCATCAGAATAAAGAAGATTATTCCAATCAGTGTTTAATGCGTTATCATTTTCCATTCATTCAATTTACTCTAATGTTGCATAATTTTTCTCTTGTGCCACCCCTGTTGCTGGGCAGACCATGTACCTTCTAGCTATGTCTGTGTGAACAATATGAAAACTTATAGAATAATTTATAGATACTTCTTTAAATATTATTGAAATTACAAAAACTTCTTTTCCATTTTTAAAATATACATTTTAATCTAATTTTAAACTTTTTGGATTAAAATACCCTTATAAAAAATATGTAATAGTGATTAATAAAAAGTATTTTAATCAAAATATTTAAAATTAAATTAAATTATAATATAACTCTTTATTTCAAATAAGATTCATTATATTTTAAAAATAAATAAATAACGTGTATAATTTACTCATACTTATAATACAAACCCCACCTTTGAAAAATAATAAATAAATCAAGTCAATCATAAATAGATGTATTGACATGCCAAGACTTGTTAGTGAGACTCACCTGTGGCTTGCATGTTATATTCATGACATATTTTATCTATCTATTTTTAATATATCGAATCGCTATTTATTTAAAAGAGTTCTCATATATGCAAGAGACTGAAGTTACCCACCGAAGTTGAACGTAGTAATTTTGTCTTTCCTTAGCAAATACTTATGTTCAAACTCCAGCAAACTACAGTAAGAAAACCATAAGCAATGACTCCAACTGCTTTCAGATTCATCTTTGTGAAATTTAATAACGGAGATCAGCATTGGTCACAATACTATGGAACATGCACGTAATCACGGGGTTTCAGAGTAGCGCATCAGAGATAGTAAATGGTTAAAATACGCTCAGTTGCTAAAGGGACCCAGCGAATTGGGGGGCTGGTTATCCCCAAAAAGAACCTGCATCACTTGCTCAAGAATAATGCCAGCCATACAACACAACTACAACCCCGCATGCACTTACGTTCTTTTGTGTGGGCATGTGGTGTGAGTAGCACTATTCCTGGCTAGTATGCTATCAATCAACCAAAAAAGAGAAGGGGGGGGGGGGGGAGAAAAAGAAAAAGGGCATGCTATTAAAAGCATGAACACCTGCAGAATGAAAACACAAACTTCATCAGTTCACCTAACTTTTTCCAAGCTTCCATCCTCTTGAACCCCTCCTTCCCATCTGCCCAAATAATGTCTACTCTTGTTTACTATCATGAGTTATAAAACACATTCATTTTTAGGAAGCAATTGATTTTTAGCCAAGAAATATTTAACATCAAGCACACAATTTTGGCAAGGCATATGCAGCAGTTCAGAGTTCAGTCAAACAACAAAGAAGATCATTTGGGTAACACCATAGATGTTTTACCTTCAGTGTTTGATCCCACCCAAAAAACACACACACACACGCACACACAAAAACAGAGAAGATCAATGAATGAATTTCAAATTAGAGCCACATCTATGAGAGGAGCGAATAAACCATTAATAGCCAAGACAAATTCTGAACTGTAACATATATTAAGGATTAGAATACAAGAGTAGGATACATAATCAACAAGGAGGCTATGAATAGATTCATGAAAATTCAATAAACAGGAAATTTAGAGAAGCACGCCAGTCAAACTTTTTGTCTGAAGAGAAAATGGAAAAACAAATATTAAAAGCAGAACATGTTTTGTGACGCAAAATCTCAAGTGTACAACAATTAGTTTACTGAGGGCAACCTAATTCATAGTTAAAAGGTTTACAATTACATAGTTAACTAGCTATTTTTATCTTATTTACTTAGCAATAGGAATACTATTGCTAAAAAAATGCAGTCTTCATAGTTTCTTGATGATACGGGTAATTCCACAGATTTGACGTAACCTGTCTGTAATACATACAAGAAGTATCCAGAAGCTACCCCCACAAGGTTGATAACTTCCATATTATTAGCTTTGTGCATGCGAAGTTGTAAAGGGGAAAGCATACTTCTACTCTTAGACTTCTATTGCATGCTTTTTCCACCATATGGCAGTCTCAAAAGTGATAAATTAGCAGAAACAAGAAAATGGTGACATGAGAAAGTGACACATCTGTTACTGGGTGAGCAATCATGAAGTAGCTTTTTTTGTGTGTGTGTGTGACTGCCACCTAGACCAAAGCTAAGTGTCTAGGCTCTAGCATTCTATAGAGTGGACAATAAAGAGGAATGAGTTTCAGAGTTCAGATTGATTGCTATGCATCTAGGTTCTAGCATTCTATAAATGCATATAAATGGCTAGAGGAAAGTTTTTACTTGAGAAGAAAAAATTTCCTCTAAAGCTACATTAGCTACTAGTGTGAAGCAGCTCTTGGAAATCTGGTATTGAACAGAAAATACAGCAAAGGATGGCAAGACCAGTTACTAATGAATAAATAAGTTATTGCTGTTAGAGTAGAGCTGCAAAGCATGAATGGCAATAGATACATAAATATACGAGAGGGATAGCTTGATCACCTCGTTAATCATCACCCCATGCGTAAAGCTTGAAACCAATATAGGTCACACAAATTCAGCACAATCATGCAGCCCATATATATAAATCCCCATCTTAAATGTAACCTCAAAGTTGCATTTCCTCCAGCCCAAATATTACCTCTGATACTTGTTTGGCAGTGCAGTGGCCACAAAAACATCTCTCTTCATCCACAGATACACATTTGGCCGTGAAAGCACACAAAATTGGGCACAAGCTACTACTACTATTCATAATCAGGTGGTAAAGAAGTAAGCATCCAAGTACAGCCTATCTTTCGAGGAAATAGATGTCACGGTTAAATGAGCAGAATTACGGCATTATCCTTATACACCAGACTCTAATACACATAATTCATTGCACATCAAAGAAACAAGGAAAATAAGAGCTCCTTTGCAAATTATAACCATAGGTACTTAGTCTATGGATACCAAATCAGATCAAATTACGATCGGGATTTAACTAATCCAAAGAGTATAACAAACTACAAAAAGCAAAACCCAGGTATAGGCACCCGGCACGATTAAATCTAAGAATGTTTGCAATTGAAGACACATTACTCAAACACAGTTCTCTAATACGAAATTGAACAAAATTCATCTAAGGTAAGCCGGGATCTTGATACGAATGAAAAGCATACTCATCACATAAGCAAGCAGAACGGAGAAGACGCCGGCAGAGGCGTAAGAGACCTTGACACTTTTCGCACGGTTGCGATCCAAAGCGAGATCCAAGAGGACAATTCCGATCCCACCGAGCACGAACATGAAGCCAGAGGAGAGACCTTCGATGATGTACTGGCCGTTGACCCGTCCGGGCATAAAAACGACGGGTCGTACAGAGCCAGTGTAAGGGTCCTGGGTGGAGCCGATGCCAGGGGGCTCGACGATGACGTCGTAGACGATGCCGGAGACAACCATGAAGTAGGTGAGGAGGACTAGGGCAAAGACGGTCATGGGAGATGGGAGGGTGAAAGATGGGAGCTTGAGGCGGAGGCGAGGCGGGCGGAGGAAGCTGAAGGGAAGGATCCGTAGAATGTGGAAGACGGGATCCACGGAGGCGGAGGACGGCGAATCGGCGACGGAGGAGAAGGAAGAGCTGTGATGAGCCTGGGTTTCGGGTTTGGGCGGCATCTTAGCGGGTCGGGTCAGCGGAGGATCACAGTGGAAGATGGATCTTGCTCGAGCACTATGACTCTGCTGTGTGTTTTAGACTAACGAATTTCTAGCGTTTTCCTGGGATACGAAGATGTTGAAGAAAGAGCGCGTTCATGGGCTGGGCCAGTTCGTGCATATATTGGCCCAATTTAAGGGGTTCAGGTTTAGATCTAAATTAATTTTTTGTTAAAAAAATTATGCAAAGAATTGAAATTCAAGTGTGACACTTGCGAACTCTTAAGATGTCCAGCGAATTTGGCCCATCAAAATAAATTCAGTAATCTATTCATTTTTAAAAAAAATTATATTATATATCTATTTGTTCCTATTTTAATATATTTTCTTTTATTAGGTTTCATTTTTCATTCTGTAAATTTAATTATTTTAATAAATCAGATAAAAAATTCTTTTATTTATGATTTATGAGAGTGATATAAAATCTACCATGAATTTTTTATAGTAATTCTAGATTAAAAAATACTATTTATTTGTAAAAATAATCCAAATTTATTGAAGAAAATTATTTTTAAAATATAAGCAAAATTATGTATATTTGTAAATAAACATAATTCAAGTTAGAGCATGGCTCATTTGCTTAGGCCACTAGCTACCTGATATTTAATAATAAAGGTGGGAACCAAACACCTAAATATTTATTGAATTTTAGTCCAAAGCTAGGAACAGGTATTAAACTAAATGTAAGAGATAATGAAGCTAACAACAACAAAGATCTGTAGTGCTACTAAAACCATCTCCGTGTTACAGAATTGATTTTTTGTGTCCCTAGCAAATAATTCTTTTGGCCATTTCTTTGTCATTCCTCCTTTACTTATTCATGGAGTTAATAACAACCAACCGTTTTGGAGGGTTGAACCCATTAGTGGTCAAATCCTGCCTTATAAAACCAAATCGAAACTATTAAATTAGTTAATTTTATAGCCCATTTAGCATACAAAAAATACTTGAATTGAAGCAAAATGTGAATATTTAATAAAATGAAAATAAATGAAAGCTATTTGATATGACAAAAAAAAAAGGAAATAGAATACTTTCCTATTTGTATGTTTAGTAGAATGAAAATATTGTAAGAATAGAAAATAATATTTAACAAAAGACTAAAATGTTCTTTGTTAACAATTGAAAAATCGAAAAATTATTAGTTTAAGTTTAATTTCTTTTGGATTGTTTACTCTACATGTGTTGGTTTTCTATTATATTAAATCATATGTTAGTTGGACCTTTTTGTTCCCTTTCTTCCATATGTCTTACTTGAGGTAAGAAGCATCAAATAAAACACAAGGAATATGAATATGAGGAAGAAAAAGACAAGGTAGTACCTCGCATAGCAATCCAAAAGAGAAGAGATGTCGCTAAGAGAGGTGTAAAGAAAGAATATGAATAGTTTTTGGGGTTTTGGAGCAATTTGAAACTTGTTACAATGCAAACAAAGTGAGACTAAAGAGGAACGAGGCTAAATAAGAGCGAGATGATGGGGTTGAAATGGAATTTTTGAATTTTGGTTGAAGATAAGTTTTATGGCCTTTGTAAATTTATAAGTTTTCTTTCAATAATAAGGTGGGAAGGGGCGAGCACGAACCTATAGGACAGAGGGTTTGCACATATGGCGAGGGGCATAATGGACTTTTTATGATTTTAGCTCTAAAGAATGCTTCCTTTCATGCACTACAATGTTTATAGTCACCTTTCATCTTTAATTTCTTGAGATCTCTGATTTCTCGGTGCCAGAGGAGACTTAACAAGCATTCAGATCCCCTACACCTTGCACCACCTGCACTTTGCCTACACTTCGCAAAAATGCACCGTATAACTAAACAAAATGCATCTAAGTTGTCTATTCATGTGTGATTTAAATTACCCACTAAAGCCCATAGATATGCACTATTTTGCTACAATGAAAGGCCTTACACTCCATCTTCTTCCTAGAATTACCCGTGCCATTGAGGTGGGAATTTACCCATTTCTTCTACTAAGCTCCACATTGATGTTAGAGGAGGGTAAGCATTTCAAATGAAATAGCAAACTCATAAAATATTGATAATGTCAGTGATCTGTAACTCTTAGATGCAATTTGTTTTAATTAATGAAAACCAAGACCTTATTTTGTAAATGAAATTAAGAGCATGTTTAATTAATTGAGTGCAATAATTCATTCAATTTTGGCTTTTCCTAAAACGATCAAATTGGAGAAGGTTCTTCCTTATATATCCCCATCAGTTTATGGTGGTTATGGCATATTTGTGTGAAGCTATTCTATAGCAAAAACTTTTTTTATTTTGGGTTGAACAAGAAGAACAAATGAATCTATGTTGATTTCAATATATTACAATAGTGTAGATAAATTATAAGAGTCACACTCTTAAAATAGAGAAAAAAATTGAAACAAGAAGAAACCAAAGTACTTCGTTTATCAGGTGAAAAAACAAATGAATTCAATGTAGCCTTAGTGGCAAGAGATGAAACTACAATAACTTATAGGAATTAGGACAGTAGAGGGTCAATAAAGTATCACTAATCTCAAATACAAGAAGAAAAGGAAAGAGGAAAAAGGGCTTAAGTAATGATGAACTTCCTTCTTTTCCTAAAGCTCTTAATATAAGTGATACTCGGCCATCTTTAGGGTTTGTCAAGCAATAGCCTCACTAAGATAGAAATTGAAGGCCATAGGGCTAAATTTGTAGAGGTTGTCCTTGCTATAAACATTTGATGGAGTTGCTATAGCAACAGTTATCCTTTCTCCTTTTTGTGCTAGCAAATCAATTGTTTTAGTCATAAATCTATGTGTGCGAGACATACTTTAAGGGAGACACTTAAATGGTGGGAGAATAAAGGATTTATGATAATTTCAAAGCAAATTTTATGGAAGAAGATGGAATAGGGGCCTTTCATTGTAGCAAAATGGTGCGTATTTATGGGTTCTAGCAAACAGGTCAGATTGCACATGAATCGACAGCTTAGATGCATTTTGTTTAGTTATACGATGTGGTTCTACGAAGTGTAGGCAAAATGCAAGCGCTACGAAGTGTAGGCTGTTAGATTAATTTTATAAATTAATATTTAAATATGGATTGACATTAATTAATTATAAGATAATTATATATTATAATTTTAAACAATCAATTTTGTTTTAAATATTGAATCCTAAATGGATTAGGTCTTGTTTAAAAGTGTATAATCTATGATAGGTTGGATTACATATAAATCTATTGGGTAGAAGCCCAACCTATAGCATTTTAATAGCTAATAGTTTCTTATCATAAGTTTGGCTCATATGGAGAAGATAAGAGAAATTTAATCTCTTTTATAATTTGAAAAGAGATAAATGAGGCAGAAAATTTATAAATAGATATATCACATTATAAACTACCACCGTTTCTCCATTCTGAAACCCTAAGAGGCAACGTAGGTTGTGTGATTCACCTTTCTCTTCCCTTTACTTATCAGACTAATAATTACGTCTATGGATTCCTCATCAGGTATACAATCTCTCTTATTTTGTTTTGACTATTAAATCTTGGTTAATTCATACTATTAACCTATGGTATCAGAACAATGTTGATAGTATGATTTCCTATCTCATTGTATTGACTAATCTAGTTATTTATTTAAAAAAATCATAATTTTTTAAACGTAAGAACTCTAAGATTTGAAAATTTTCAATTGTAGACTAATTTTATGAAAATTGAACAAAATCTATATTATATATGAGTTTAATGATATGATTGGCATATTTAATTTCATTTAATTCAAACTTCTTCATTAGTAATTATAGAATCCCAATTTTTAAAATCTAAGAATCCTAAGAATTGAGAATTTTCAATTGCGGACAAATTTCATGAAATTAAACGAAATCTGTATTGTATATGAGATCAATAATGTAATTGGCATGTTTAATTTCATTTAATTCGAATTTCCTCATCAATAATTTCAAATTAGGCATTCAAGTTTGTGCTTAGTGCTTATATTTTTGAATTTATTTTTTTCCTTCACATGAAAATCAAATTAAATATTATATAAATCTTCCATACACTCATATGAACTAGAAGCATAATTTAATTAGAAGAATATAGCTTATAAAGATGCAGATCGAAAAGAGCTTTATTCGAAAATTTTAAGTTCTTTGTTCAAAGGATTTTAATGCTTATTTTCTCTAATTGTTTGCTGCATCTTGGTTACATTGTTGCCAGGAAGAATTTTATAATATTTAATCTGCGAAAGGGGGTCATTTAGGAGATGAACAATGGCGGTGAAACCTCTATTGTTGCGTGGTTGAAGTTGGGAAGAAGATGACTAACTCTAGCCACACACACCCACTCGCGCTCCTATGAGCATATGACACAAACACTGGGCCTTTTGGCCCAATAAGCCCAGGCCCATTAATTTTTAAATTATATTTAAATATTATTTTTTTATAATTTTATTGAGTCTAAAAATATTTATTTTGAATTTCAGAAAAAGTTATACAATAAATAAATATACTTTATTTATTGAATTTTAGTTTGAGAAAATTTATAAATATACTTTGTAATATTCTACATTTTGGTGATGGGCCACTCTCCCTAATTATAAGTGTATCCATGTTAGATAAATTTTTAAACTTTAAATGTAGATGTTTCAGAATATAATGGATCTTTTTTTTTCACTTAATGGTTGCACCATCTATTGTGGGTCTAACCGTTGAAGTATTCTGATTAGTAAGGGCCTATGTATGCATTACATTGATGATAGATACATTCTATCGATGTGATATTATTCATGTAATCTTTTAAATTTAACTCTTTTAGATAGGCAAATAGTAAAGGCATGTGTATGCATTACATTGATGATGGATACACCATACTGGTGTGACATTATTCATGTAATCTTTTGAATTTTACTCTTTTAGATAAGCAAATAGTATAAGTATGTGTATACATTACATTGATGATGGATACACCCTATTGGTGTGACATTATTCATGTAATCTTTTGAATTTAACACTTTTGGATAAGCAAATAGCTTTCTTTTAATGTTTTCAATATTTCTTATACCCTCTCATTATGGATATATTGAATGTATCTTGTATAAGCTCTTTGTAAAGATCAAATCTTTATGGTATATGTGAATTCTACTTGACAACATTTTGTTATATAGTTGCCTAACTGAATTTTGATTGGGAATCTTGTATTATAATTATGTTGTGCACATGTAACACCTACTCTAATAATCATTCGGCTAGGGACTCCATCTCCTAAATATATGCCAAGCACTTAAATAATTATAAATTTTTTTTTTGACTTCACCTCACGCTAGTTAATACTCACTTAAAAGGGCTCAACCCTATTAAGCAACAATACTTGCTCAATTTATTATATAACAATAAGGGCTCCACCCATTTTATTCAATTCAAAACATAGGGACTCACAGTCCACATCTCGAGCATATATTAGAATATTTTAAGAAATTAAATTCAAAGGTTTATAAGTTTCAAACTGCTAGCTAATTAATGTTTTAAAATTCACAAATAGTAAAACCAAATAAAAATATCCTATGGTCATGGAAAAAAGTAAAATAATAACCCAGCATGAGTTCGAGGAGTATAAGAGCCAATAGCTCACTCCTCTAGTAACTTTCCTTGTCTCTTATTCAGTCCTTCACCTGAAAATATTAAGAGAATGGGGTGAGCACTAACGTCTCAGTAATCCAGAGTTTTACCATGTGCATACAAACTAACAACCATTTCCAATAAGTCTCAATGCAAATCCAACATCACTATTATTAATTATTAACACAAAAGATCATAAGGTATAATTAAAAATAGTTATATGCAAAACATGATAAAATGCAATATGTGTAACCTCCCTTATTGCTCCGTCCAGCCTTATACCGCTGACTGAAGCCACAGGCTTATCCACGATCTGGCCCACACATTGGACCGACCAAAGCTACTCCGGTGCTCGAGATGTACCCGGCCAAAGGTACAGAGCCCAAGCCCAGACTATGGCTTCCCTCCTTAAAAGACTAAACCAGGAGGTGTCACTGTCCCGCGTTCCGCCTTTACAAACCCGGCCAGGTAAGTATTGAGGAACGGGGCCCTACAAAAGGCCAACCACTTTGCGCGAGGTGGAGGCAAACCACGTGGTCATCATATCATATATATCTCACCAACATCTCCTTAACCCATCATTTATGCATGTCATATTTATCCAAAATTCATACGAACATGTTTGAAAAATAAAGAATCCCATATAATATATCAAATAAGACTGACAAGCATGCTTGAAAGGAATATAATACTCTAAAATTTCACATCAATAATTTGAGCTCACAAGCATACTTGAAAATAAAAATGCTACGTCAAAATTTTATTATATTTGCAAGCATGCTTAACAGGATTCTAGCAATTCCATTAATTCACAATCATTTACTTTTACCGTTTCATAATCCCATATAGCTTATTTACTTCTATCACGCTCAACAAGATAAATTTATTTATTTAATTAAAATTACAACAATAAACCAATTTGCACACACATGGAAAAACCCCAAATTACTTGTTCTCTGTTGGCTTACAAGTAGTCACACGGCAAGAAAATCTAAGCAGTAAGAGCTTTTAATGAAAATCTACAAAAGTCATATATATATAAAAATATATATATCAATATATAATTCAAAACTACTTATATGTTATCCTAAACTGCTCTAAAATTGCTCTAAAACTACTTTAGAAACTTAAAAGCTATCATAGAGAACCTAAAATTCTCCTTTAAATCTATATTTCTTTATATTTTAATTAATTCATTAGAATAGTCAATTTTATATTAACTTAAATTTACAAAAGTTTCCAAATTCTTAAATCTTAATTTTCTCATATAAACTTTATAATTTACATATATAAATATAAATTAAATTTATATTCGTAAATTCATATTATATACATACCTACAAATATATATATATATATATATATATATATATGTATGTATGTATGTATATTTGTTTTAGAAAAATAAAGGAATGAAATGATGCGTTTCTGCATAAGAATATATATATATATATATATATATATATTATGATAACATATATATATATATATATAAAGGATGAAGGTTATATATAGGTATATATATATAATCATATGAGACAAAGAACAAAAACTACTCTTGTACCTGGTGTGGAGATGTATATTCGAGGAGGGATTGAAAGAACAAGTTAGAATTACTTGAAGAAAGGCTTCTGACAGCGTAAGAGAAAGCAAACAGATGGAAGAGTGAAAAATAAAGAATATGTTAGATTTTAGATATATATATATATATATATATATATATCTTATTAGTTATTATTATTATTATTATATTTTAAAATTCTATTGGATATTAAAACTAACTTTAAGTTATCTATCGGATAATTTGAAATATTTTAAAATTAATTAAAGATATATATATATCTTATTAGTTTTTACTATTATTATATTTTAAAATTCTATTGGCTATTAAAATTAACTTTAAGTTATCTATCGGGTAATTTGAAATAGATATATATATCTTATTATTTTTTTTTATTATTATATTTTAAAATTCTATTAGTTATTAAAACTAACTTTAAGTTATCTATCAGGCAATTTGAAATAGATATATATATCTTATTAGTTTATTATTATTATTATATTTTAAAATTCTATTAGTTATTAAAACTAACTTTAAGTTATCTATCAGGCAATTTGAAATAAATATATATATCTTATTAGTTTATTATTATTATTATTATATTTTAAAATTCTATTAGTTATTAAAACTAACTTTAAGTTAACTCTCGGATAATTTGAAATATTTTAAAATTAACTAAAGATATATATCTTATTAATTTTTTTTTTAACTTTTAAATCTTTTGCCTCTTTAAATTATACATATATATATAAATAAATTTTTAAATAGGTGAAAATTTGACTTTTCTTTTATCCTATCATATACCCTACTCTTTAAGCCTAATATTTAATCTTATATCCTTTTTTAAAGTCACTAACACTTTTTGAGGATGTTATAGCACACATAATTAATTATTTCTTAATTTGTGGTCATATCAGTTCCTGCTTTCTAGCAACTATTTGTGGTGAAGACTATTGATAAAATGAATTATGATGAAAAGAGTTATTGAATATATACTTGACAATTTCTAAAAAAAGATTTGGCACTTAAGAATCTAAGCTTGAAATCTCACACCTGAATTTAGTTCTATTGATAAGGCCCATCATAAGTAATGCATGAGTCAAATCAGATCTGTCTAGCGGTGATTAAATACACTATTAAAAAAGGAATTAGAGAAAGTATTCCAAACAAAGACATTACATTAGAGTATATGAATGCAGTTAGAGAGAAATTTATGAGATTTGACAAAATTCAGAATGTTTATTATCTCTCGTTGTTTGATAAACACCCATTATGATGAAGTGTCTGGGGTTAAAGGATACATTATGAAGCTCATTAGTTTATATTATTTGAATTTAAAAGATTGTCCTACTGAATCTTCTAATGCTTTTATTGATACTATGATTGGGCATAAACGCCCAAGAATTAATGAAAACTCTTTTATTTTGTGGCATCGACATTTAGGCCATATCTTTAGAGATAGATTAGAGAGATTGGTTAGACAAAGTGTGTTGCAAGATTTTACATTTTTTTTAGATTTTGAAACTTGTGTTGATTGTATTAAAGGAAAACTTCTTGTTAAAGCTAGAAACAAAGAGATAAATAGGCTTGAGAATATTATGGACCTAATTCATATTGACATATGTGGGCCCATTACACCTGCGGCTATAGGAAAATTCAAATACTACATTACCTTTAAAGATGGTCATTCTAAACATGGTTTGATTGATTTTTTACGTGAGAGATTAGAATCACTGGATACTTTTAAGAATTTTAAGTCAGCAGTTGAATCGAAGATTAGTAGGACTATAAAATGTGTTAGATTAGATAGGGGAGTGTGAACACCGTATTTTATCTGGGCATATTCAAAAAATAACAATAAAATTAAAATAATAAAAAATAAAATAAAATAAAATAAAAATCAAATAGGTTCTTTTAGTTTAATAAGCTAAAAAAAATTAAAGGAGAAAGAACAAAAAAAGAGACCCATTACTCCAAAATTAAAAATAAAAAAAATAATAAAAAAATCAAAAAGAGACTAGATGGAAAAAAAAAAGTAAAAGTAAAATCTCACAAAAAATATATATACCAAAATTAATAATAACAGTTAAACAAAAAAAAATTCCTTCAAAAGACTACGAAAAAAAACACTAAAAATAATAAAGTAAAAAAAAACAAAATTAAGTAATAATTAAACCAAGACAAAAAATAAATAATTAGGCCAACCAAAAAAAAAAGAGAAAGATTTCTTTAAAAGGTTACAAAAAAATGATGCTAAGCTGAAGAATAAAGTCCAAAAAAAAAAGCGAAGCCCATTCCTTCGGCTCAGTAGCTTTTCAGACTCTCCCAGGCCCAATAACCCACCAACCCACCCCTTTGATCCGGAAACCCACTTCAAAAAAAAAACCTACCCGCTTCCTTAATCCGAAAACCCTAGCAACATGGTCCCCCTCCTCTCTGGCGTTCTCACTTTCGTGTCTGCCAGCACCAAACGCTCCTACCCGTTGCTCGTACAACCTTCAGCGGATGAAAACAGGCCGGACAAAAGAGAACAAAGCGATGCGCATTAGGATGAGTGGAGCAGAGAGGTACAGAGAAAGGGGGGACCACCCGGGGAGAAGGGTAACGCTTATAAAGCCAAGGGGAATTCGAGAGATAAGGGTTTTTTTTCTTTTTCGGGTTGGGAGAGGCTCAGTATCAGGGAGGCTGAGTGAGTGCAGGAGGATTCTTGGGGGTTTTTTTTTTTTGGGAAAAGGGGGTTTTTGACGGAGGAATTCGAGGAGAGACTGAGTGAATATTGTGAAAAACTTCATCCCGCAAAAAAAAATCGAGCGGGGAATTTGAAAGGAGAAGGGGTTCTCTTCGGAAGGAGATTAGGGGTAGCCGAGGGGAGACAAATAGGAAAGCCGAGGGTTTTCGGAGGAGACGGGAGAAAGGCGACGATCAGAAGATTATACCAAATCGAGAGCAGGTAGCAGCGGCGTTCCGACTTAAGAAGGACTCATTCGATCCCTTAAACTCCGAAGGTATATTTCCTCCTCCTTTTCATTTATCCCGGGATTCAGGGATATGGGTGTGTTCTGATTCTGGATACTGAATTCGGAGGTCTTTGCGTTTTGAATATGATCTGAGTCGTTGCCTATTATGTGTTGATCAGTCGAGTTTTTTTGGATAACCAGTCTTTAGTTCATTCCCTCTTCTGCTGAATGATCCTGTTTCTCTGTGCTGTAAATGTGTTGATGTGTTCTGTGTTGAGATATTGAGGGGTAAGTCCATTTTAGTCGTCAGATTAAGTTAGTGGAATTGAGTTACTCAATTGCTAGAGATTTTTGTTTAATAGGCAACCTCTAGTGATGGGGTCTTTGAATGAATTTCTGTATGGTTTCTGAATACAAAGTCAGAGTTAGAATCCCCAAGAATCATGTATGGCCATGTGCATATGAATTAGCCTTTGTATGGAAATAGAGATAACTTTGGTTGATGGTTGCTGCTCATATTGCTATGTGTATTGAACATGACTTTATTTCTATTCTGTTTTCTCGCACAAGATATGCAATTAAGATGTTGTCATTTGTGTGCATAGAGTCGCATGTTGAAACATAGATAATCTGATTGTTTGGCTGCTGCCCATTTTCCTGTTGTGTGACATTGCTAAGCATATCATTATCATAACTGTATGCGAGTTTGTTTCTTATTCTGTCTTTCGTATAAAATATGGGATTTGGATGTTTTAGCCGGTTTAGAATATAGGATTCTCTCTCTTTTGTTCATTTGGTTTCAAAAAAAAAAGAGTCCTGTTGCTGCTCCTTCACTTGTTCCCTTAACGCTTGGATTTGCTGAGTTCCCCCCCCCCTTTGAAAGGACTTAAACTTCCAATACATGTGGATGGGTTATTCCTTAATATTAAGGGAAGGAAGAAGCGGCCATTTCATAATGCCGAGGGAAAGAAGGAACGAGAAGCAATTGGAATCGGGTTGTATCTTGTATAATTAATTTTTTTTTTTCATTTTTCGTTTGTCTTTTCTTGTAAATTTATTCAAGAATGATGTAATAAGTATAGTTGAACACTTAGCACACACATACAAGCTATTATTTTGGTTTATAATATTCTCTTTATGTTTATTTTCGTAAACTTTACGTTCGAATACCTTTGTGGGATTTCATATCCCCTTAGGTACATAGGAATATACCAAAAGGCCATGTGAGGCAATAAGTCTTCTTGGTGCCTTTTGAGTCATGGATTTACGTTTAATATTTTGGGTCTCCATGGCCCCATTAAAAAAAACCTTTAAAGAAAATTTTCAAAATGAAGAGATTAAAGATAGAAGAAGATTCTTTTTAAAACTATTTTGAGTCTTGAAAATGTAGCCTTTTTTAAAAGTTTCTTTTGCAAAAAGTGAAAAAATAATTTTCCAAAGTCTGAAGTTAATTTTTCTTTAGAGTTTGTTCTTTTCAAAAAAAATGTGTTAAAAATAAAATAAGATAAACCAGATAAAAAAAATAAAAGTTAATCAAGGAAAAAGAGTTTAACTAAGAAAAATCACAAACAAATATAACAAACAAACAAACAAACAAACAAAAAAACACAAAAAGAAACAAAAAAACAAAAACACAAAAAAAATAAAAAATAAAAATAAAAATAAAAAAAAAAAAAAAAAGAAACTAAAACAAAAAAAACAAAGAAAAATAACAAAACGCAAAAAAGAAAAAATAGAGCACAAAATAAAGAGAAGAAAGAAAAATAGAAAACAAAAAATGATGACAACAAAAATAATAAAAAATATAGAAAACAAATAATAACAAGAAAAGAGAATAAAACAAAAACCAAAAGATAAAAAATAATAATAATAAAATAAAAAACAAAAACAAAATAAAAACAAGAACAAGTAATTTTTTTAAGAAAACAGAAGAGGAAAAAATAAATAAATAAAGACCAAAAAACAAAGAAAAGAAACAAAAACAAAAAAAAAATAAAACAAATAAATGGAAACAAAAAAATTAAAAAAAAAAGAGAACAAAACAGAAAAAAATAAAGCAAAATCAATAAAAAAAAGAGAAAGTAAGTGAAACAAATAAAAAAAAATCAATCAAGAACAAAAGTCATATCTGATAAAAGAATTTTATTGAAAAAATTGAAAGACAAAAAATATATATATTAAAAAAAACAAGAATAAAACGGAAACAAAAATGAATGAAAAGCCAAAAAAAAATGATAAGGAAAAGAGAGAAAAAACTAAAAATGCAAGGAAAGTAAAATTGAATTGTCTTTTAACTAATTAAAACACATAATCCAATTTCAAAATCGTTTTATTTGTTAAAAGAAAAAGTATTTTTTATTTCCTTTGACTTTGCAAAAAAAAAATCAAAAGTAAAAACAAAAAGGGAAACAAAACAAAATCAATCAAAAATTAAAAAAATCAAACAAAAATAACAAAAACAAAAAAATAATTAAAAAAAACAAAAACAAAACAAAAACAAAAAAACCAAAAAATAATAACAACAACAAAAAAAACAAAAACAAAAACAAAAGCAAAAACAAAAACAAAAAATAATAATAATAACAACAAAAAAAACAAAAACAAAAACAAAAACAAAACAAAACATCAACTGAATACAATTTTCAATTGAACTACGTGGACTTTGATCCCTCCCCTAAAGGGTACGTAGGTCCTGGGCTTTCATCTTAGGTCAAGTCCGCCTTTATAAATAAACATTTTTTTAAATTTCATTTCTTTCTTTATTATTTTAATTCTTGAATTTCTTCACGTTTTATTTTGATATTGATTTCCTTTTCTATTTTTAATTTTATTTCCTTTAATTTATTTATTCCTCTTCTACATGTGATTTGTTAGGGAAAATTAAAATAGAATCAAGGCCGTTTTATTTTTGCACAACTAACTTAAGGTAACCGTTCTTAGTAACGAGTGTAGTGGGGTGCCTAACACCTTCCCCACTCACAAATGACTCCCGGATCCATTTTTTTGTTCGTAGACTATTTTCCAAAACAAAAAGGCTTTTCTAAAGTTTTGCCTTTTAAAATTTAAAATTTTGGTGGCGACTCCTAAACCCATGCCCTTACATATACTTCAATTTTGAACTTCATTTTTTGAAATTTTTCGATTTTATTTTAGAAGAGCGCCATGCGGTCGCATTTTCGGGTGTGACAGAGAGGAAAGTATTATGGAAGATATATTGAGGCTGGCAGAAATCCAGGTCCATTTGCTTTATTCTTACATAAACATGACACTGAAACCCAATATACAATGTCTAAAACCCCACAACAAAATGGGTTTGCAGAGAGGCATAATCATACTCTAATGGACATAGTTAAAAGTATAATTAATCATTCCTTCTTGCCAAAGTTCTTATGGGGTGACACTTTAAGACTTCAATTTATATTTCAAATAAGTTACTAAGTAAAACAATACCAAAGACTCTATATGATCTCTTTACTAAAAAGAAGCTAAGTTTAAAAATTTTCGACTATAGGGTTGTAGAGCATAAGTGAAGTCATATAATCCTCAATTGAAGAAATTAGATTCGAGAATAGTTAGTGGATTCTTCATTAGCTATTGTGTAGGTTTAAGGGGATATAGGTTTTATTGCCCTATTTGCACTATCAAGGTCATTAAGTCTGATCAAATACTTTATTTTAAGGATGACTTAGATAGTAAGAGTTTTGTACTTAGAGTCATCAATTTGCGTGATGAGAACACCATTTTACCTATGCCTATTATGACACCTTATGTGTCTAATACAAATAAAGTTGTGTAGAATCCAATTAAAGTAGATGCAGAACTCCCTATGGAAGAAACAAGTGAGTTAATCATTGAATTGAGATGTTCTTAAAGAATCCAAAGGCCTGCAATACCAAATGATTACATGGTTTATTTGCAGGAATTCAAATCTGATACTATTGATAGAACAGATCTCGAATTTTTTCAACAAACAATGTCTAGTTCTAATTCTGCTAAATAGATGGAGGCTATGACTAATGAGATTGCCTTCATATATCAAAATTATGAGTGGGAGCTTGTGGAATTACCAGATAAGTGCAAACTAATTGGTTGCAAATGGGTTTATAAAACAAAACATGACAATTCTGGTGAAATTGAAAGATATAAAGCTAGGCTTGTAGCTAAAGCGTACAATCAAAAAGAAAGTATCGACTATACAGAAACCTTCTCTTTAGTATCTACAAAAGATGCTTTTAGAGTGGTCATGTCTTTTGTTGCATAGTTTGATCTTAAACTTCACCAAATGCATATCAAGATAGCTTTTCTTAATGGAGACTTGTATAAAGATGTATACATGACTTAAATAAATGATTTTGTTAAATCTAAAATGGAAAACTTAGTATGCAGACTACAAAGATCTATTTATGGGTTAAAACAAGTCTCAAGGCAGTGATACTTAAAGTTTAATAAGGTCATTACCTCTTTTAAGTTCATTGAAAATGATTCGGATCAATGTATTTATCAGAAATTCTATGGAATCACTTTTGTCTTCTTGGTATTCTATGTTGATAACATTTTATTGGCCAGCAATTCCATAAGTTTTTTAAATGAGACAAAACATATGTTGTCATTGCCATTTTGACATGAAAGATCTTGGTGAGATATCTTTTGTCCTAGGGATCTAGATTCATTGTGATCGATCTCGTGAAACCTTGAGTTTATCTCAAAAAACTTATATTGGACGTGTGCTTAAAAAGTATAAAATGAAAATTATGCATCTAGTCCAACACCTATTCAAAAAGGTGAATCATTATCTTAATCACAGTACCCTAAAAATAATGTTAAGAGGATTGAAATGAATATGATTCCTTATACTTCTGTTGTGGATAATTTTATGTATGTATAAGTATGCATTTGTCCAGATATAGCTTTTGCTATTAATATGCTGGGTAGATATTTGAATAATCCTAGAATGATTCATTAGACGGCTACTACGAAGGTTATGAGGTATCTGTAAAGTACCAAAGACTATATATTGACTTGCAAAATATCTGATACATTTGAAATTGTTAGCTATTCAGATTTAAATTTTGCCTCTTATATAGATGATCACAATTTACTTTTGGATATATCTTTATGATGTCTGGAGGGGTTGTTTCATGAAAAAATGTCAAATAGACACTCACAGTTATTTTCATTATGGAAGCAGAGTATATCGCATGTTATAAGGCCACTTATCAGGCAATATGGTCAAGGGAATTGATTTCTAGTATGCATTTGGTTGATTTTATTTCATGACTCTTAACCATCTTTTGCAATAATCCGTTTGTTGTGTACTTTTCTCAAAATCATAAAAATTCTAGTTGTACCAACATTTTGATGTCAAACTCTTGTTTATTAGAGAAAAGATTACCAAATCACAAACTCGAGTTGTACGCATCCCGAGTGTGGATATGCTTTGCAGATTCGTTGCCTAAAGGCTTACCCATAAGAGTATTTTGAGATTATGTAACTTGTATAGGTCTTGTTAAACCTTATGATATAACCTTAGTTTAATGGGACTCTAAAATATAATTATCTCATTTATTTTGATTTAAGACCACTTATGCAATTTTATTCCACTATATTTGGATATTGAAATATTGATTAATGCGCTTCATATCATTTGTTTCCTTATCGGATTCAATGATTTTTGTTAATACACCATAAATCACTTGATTCCCTATCGGATTCAGTGATTTTGAATTGTTTTCTTTTGAATTTGTTTATGGTTTAATATACACTAATTGCTTATTGATATTTGAGTTATGCATAATTAGTTAATGTTATCCAAGTGGAAGATTGTTAGATTAATTTTATAAATTAATATTTAAATATGGATTGGTATTAATTAATTATAAGATAATTATATATTATAATTTTAAGCAATCAATTTGGTTTTGGATATTAAATCTTAACCAGATTAAGTCTTGTTTAAAAGTGTGTAATCCATGATATGTTGGATTACATATAAATCTAGTGGATAGAAGCCTAACCTACAGCCTTTTAGTAGCCAGTAGTTTCTTATTACAAATTTGGCTCATATGGAGAAAATAAGAAAAATTTAATCTCTTTTATAATTTGAAAAGAGATAAAGGAGGCAAAAAATTTATAAATAGATATATCACATTAAAAACTACTACTGCTCCTTCTTCTTCTCCATTCTAAAATTTTAAGGGGCAAAGTAGGTTGTGCGATTCACCATTCTCTTCCCTTTATTTATCAGACTAATAACTGCGTCTATGAATTCCTCATCAGGTACACAATCTCTCTTATTTTGTTTTGACTATTAAATCTTGGTTAATTCATGCTATCAACATAGGCGATCTAAATGTAACTTAACAATGGATTCCATTTGATTTTGACTTTCAGATTCCATACCAAACAAGCTCTTAGATTTAAACCAATGTCCTCTTCATGTTATGATGAAAATTTAAACTTGTCACATATATTTTAGATTAAGCTTACAAATATTTATTCTTTCAAAAAATTATAGAAATATACATTAAATTGATTCATGCTCAATTTTATAAAAATTCTATGCAATATACATATTTAAATATATAATATCTTATATTTAATATATACCTATATATTTTTAAATAATTTTGGTCCAATTATAATTTAATTATGGTTAAGTCAATGCATTGTAAACTATTCTTGTTTTTAATTTTTTAAACATTGAATTTTATCATTTTAATATTTATTTATGATTAATTTAGTTTATATATTTATTGTATATAAATCAATTCATTGAACATTCTTTCGAATAAATAAAGAAGAGAAATATTTTAGAGTTAAATATGTCAATTAAATTTTGGCAAAAATTATATAAATGAAAATCTAGAAGTCCATTTGCCATGAAATGTATGTCTTTGGATGGTATGACGTAAAGATTTTTTTTATGCCATGTGGTGTAGTAACCACTTGTTAACTCTTATTTTTGGAAGATTAAAAAATATATAAGTATCTAGAAATTATAGTTAAGAAGATAAAATTTTTAATTGTAAAAAAATCATATTTTAAAATTTTTAATTTTGTAATATAATTAAAATTTTTAAAATATAATTTTTTTATAATTAAAATTTTTATCTTTTTAATTATAATTTTTAAATATTTGTACAATTTTTGAATAAAATTGGTTACTACAATATTTGCAATAATATCAATTAAAAAACATTATAAACAAGGATTTAAAGTTAAAAAGTTTTATTTTATAAAATTTATTATTATTATTTTAAGATAAATTATCACTAATTTTTATATTTATAATTTTTGGAGGGAGTTGCAGTGTTTTAAAGTCGTGAATAGTGCTACTCGTTTCAGGCTATGTCTGTATATTCAATTTGTTTTTAGTATTGTATGAATTTCTGTGCAACGGACTGTTCTAGTTTTAAACAATACTTAATGATAATAAGTTTTATAGAGTAATTTTTTACATCTCCGACTCCTTATATGTAATTTTCCCCATCAATTAACGCAGATGTGGGCTCAAAATTTATTTAGGGTGTATTTGGTTGAGAGTTTTTGGAGAAGAAGAGAGGGGAGGGAAATTTTTTAATTTATAATTTATTTTATTGTCCCTTTATGTTTAAATATTTTAATATATTAATATTTAATAAAAATTAAGATAAATTCTTTTTTATCAAGAATTAAAAATAAAAAAGATTAAAATTCATAATTTTTTAAAAAATATTAATATAAATAATTTTTTTATAAAAAAATAAAAATAATATAAAAAAAATAAATTTATCTAAATATAATTATCTTTTCTTTTTTTTTTCTTGAATTAAATAATAATATTTTATTCCCTTTTTTATAATCAAACAGAACTTACTAAAACTCATTCCCTTCTTTACCCTCCGTTAAACTCATTAAAAGATTGGAAAAAGAAGTAACAACTGACAAGACAAGTGACGTGTGAGACTCACTCGTTTTTGTTGTCGTTCTGAGTTTTGGACGCGAACCTAACTGAAAGGGCAAATAAATTGGTTTGCTAGATAAAACCGGAAAGTCCATGTGCATATCAAACAAAATTAAATGAAATCATGTGTAATCCCCCTTCCTCTTTTAGGTCTATCTACTAGGCAAGAAACACAAATATAGTAAACCGGTGAATGTTTTTCCACTTGATCAAATTAAAGCATCAAAATAAAGTAAGAGATTTTGTAACGAATTTACATTCAATTCTACCAAGATTTTGTTGCAAATATACGCTCAAATCCACCAAGTTCAAAAGTTATTATTAATTATTACAAATTTAGAGACCTTCGTTAAATCGTGGTTTCCGACAAAGCTTTGTAATCAAACTAGTTTTATAAATAAAAGTGATGATACGACGAAGGCTGAATTACACAAAATGTTTTTAAATTTTGGATTATATGCAAATAATTTATTTAATTTTTAAAATTTAATAATAAACTCTTTTAAATTTTAATTTTTAAAAAGATAACTTCTTTAAAGAGTTATCTATATATGACTTCATTAACAAAAACCTTATATATTAAGAGAGTTATCTATATATGACTTAAAAAGTTTGGGAAGACTATCAACATATAACACAAAGTTTAAAGAGATTATATAAACAAAAAATAAAATTTATTGTCACTGACATGTCATATTTTATTAATAAAATAATAGACTAATTAATAATAAGAAAGTTATTTTTATAATTTTAAAAATTTTGAAAGTCAAAGAGATTATTTATAGATAATCCAAAGTTCTGAAAAATTCTGTGCAATTTAGTTTATTATAAATATTAATACATTTATTCTTTAGTTATGAAATAGTAATTAGTAAATATTATTATATATAGATAATATTCTGCCTATGTTAATATATTTATTATTGTAATTATATTTATTAATTAAATAAAAATAAATTAATTTTTTAATAGTTATTAATTATTAAATAATTTGATATTTTAAGTAATTATTAAATAAAATATTATTTTATATTTACTAGTTATTACATCATAATTAAGATATGTGATGTTCTCATATTCATAGTATCATTGCTTTATAAATAAAGATAGAACAAATCAATAAAGGGACTTATTAAACAATTTTTTAATTAAACTTATTTATAACATGTTTAGGTATTTTTTATAATTAATTTGATCCATAAATATTTTATAAATTCACTAACCCAAAAATCTGTTGAATCTTGTTTAGTTCAAACGGGAGAAAGAGTAAATGCAAATGGTTGAAAATGATTGCGCAAGAAAAATCACTATAATCATCTCTTGCTAAGCTTTTCATTCATGCCTTGGCAATCTATTGAAAACTAGTTCTCGGTTAAATATTTGCAATGTTAAACGTATTTCAAAATTCTATATTTTTTTTGTGTTATTACTTTTATACTTGGTCTAAATTATTTTTTATTTGAACGATTCAAAATGCTAACTTTAATAATATATTAATTTACAAATAAAAAAATTGAAATATATCTAACGATGAAAAAAATTTTCAACTCTCATTTCATAAAATTATTCTTCATACATTAATATAATAATTACAACAACCAGCCTTCGCTCTCTCCCTTTCACTTAATTGGCAATACATAAGTGAGTAATAAAGAACATTTATTGGTGTCACTGCCAAGAGCATTATTGGAAACATTATTTATATATTAATTATCAGAAACTTTACTTAAAATATGATAAATATATAATTTTTTAATAATAATATAATAAATATATATTTTTTAAAAAATTATATAATTTTTTAATTAAATCATACATTTATTATATTACTAGTAACAAATGACATACTTATTATATATTAATTAGTATAAGGACTTTTAAAGTTTTTTTTTATTGGTATCTAGATTCCCTGTTGTTCTAAAAGAAGCAAATAAATAGCATTGAGATGAAATTTAGATAATTTAAGTTTAAATTTTTAAATATTGTTATATTAATATTTTAAAAAATAAATGTAAAATAAACATAAATTTCTAATTTCTATCAAATAGTATCAATGAAAATTAAAAAATTATCTTTACTTTGCATTTTGTTTCATTTAAAATAAAAAATAACGACCCATTTAGTACGCAAAAAGTTAGATATAAAAATAAAAATAAAAAGAAAAAATATAATTTTGTAGATAAAAAATATCTATAATACCCTTACTTTTAATAATTAAGTAATAATTAATAGATAATATTGGATAATGATTAAAAGGATAAATTTAACATTTCAACAAATTTTCTTTTTCCATTTCACTCTCTCTGGTGCTACCAAACATGTTGTAAGTAATTAAAAAATTTTGATATTTGAAATTAGATGTAAATAGTTCAAATATATTTCCTTTAAAATAGTACAAAATTTAGATTTTATTTATTATAAAATTTTTGTAGAGTTTAAAAACAAAAGTAACACAAGTAAAAGTGTGTATGAAAATTTTTTTCACTTTTTTTTTGAATTTTGTAAAAAATTTATAATAAAAAATTTTAAATTTATTTTAATTAAAGCACTTGATAACAAAAAATATAGATGAAAATTCCTTGGCTGTAATCCTTATTTCAATAGCTCCATACAAAGTCAATAGAAATATTTTGCAGTAAAAAAAAAAAAATCCAATCAACACGGTCTGTTATCATTTTTAGCGCCCGTAATCTCAATTTATACTAATAAATTATTGAACACAGTACACTGTAAAAGTTAAAACGTCCGCGCAAGATGCAATTTTAGGCACAAATATTTTCTCATCGGCACTAGAATATTTTTTATCTTCTTAAAGAGACGGATATACTGATTACCCTCACATTCAAAAGGTCGAGCATTGTGCTTTAAATGATATCTCACAATCGTAACAAACTCACGTGATTTACTCTGATTAACAATATTTGATTATTATATCAAATATAAAGAATTACAAAGATAACGATGTAAAAAACTCTCTGTAAGTTGAATTGTTTTTTATCCTTTTTCTGCAAGCATCTTGTGCTGCTATGATGGGCTATGAATACGGCATCGTATCAGCAGCGAATGAATGATTGCTGCAAAATTAAACTTCACACCTACACGACAGAGGGAGAGAGAGAGAGAGTCCTAATTCCTGGAAAAAAAAAACGAATTTTTTTTCTTTTGTTTATGCTTTTGTTTTGTGTGCAGAGAAGAGAGCAATGCATGAAATTTTTTTCAATTCGAGGGGTGTCGGTCGGTGAGAGCGTGATTTACTGAAGGTTCACAATCAATCTCAGTCCCCGACAGCTGCCACGTTCCGCCATTACCGGCATCTTTTATATCCACGTGTCTCCTATCCCTTTTACACCTTCCTCCTCATTTGTTCAAACCTTTTTGTCTTTTGCCCTTCTGCTCTCTAGTCTCTACAGTACTACTCCCTACTATTTCAAGTACTAAAAATTCAGCACCTGCTAAAACAAACAAGTGTATGAAACTGTGCTTGTTGCAGCATTTTAGGCCTTAGCTCACACTCAATACTCGCGCATAATCACTACACACTCTCTAGGGTTCCAAGAGGAGCATATCCGTTTGATTTCTGGAAGGGAATATTGCTAACCTGAGCAGAAATGTTAAATTTCTTACTAAGGAAAGATGTTAGAAAGATTCTCAAGCGCAAAGACAGTGATGCGGGGGAAAAAGGTGGGGCTCTTTGATTTCTGATCAACATCATCACTGTTGTTACTAGCTGTCAATACCCTTTACTCAATCTGAGTGCCAAATGTTAAAATTTTTCATCTTTTGGCGGGGATTGGATTCACATTCTCGGTGATTGGTGTGTGTGTGTGGGGGGTTTCTGGGTGTTTCTTTATCAGTGTATTTGGGATCTCATTTAGTGTAATAGGTTTTGATGGTATAATGCTTATTGTCTTTGGTTGTGAGGGTCTCTCTGCTTTGTTGTCCTAATATACAATGTATCACTGTATTTTGGACCTCATTTAGTATAATAGGTTCTGATGGCATACTATTAATTGTCTTTGGATGTGTGATTTTTTCTGCTCCGTTGTCCTAGCATACAATGTAGCTTCTTGGTGCTTGTTTATCAGTGTATTCTGGACATCATTTAATGTAATAGGTTCCGATGGTAGGCTACTTGTTAGTGAGGGTTTCTCTGTTCTGTTATTTTAGTATAAAATGTAGCTTCTGCGCAATTTTTGTCACATCGGATGCTTCTCTACCTATAAATGAATGTTCGATTAGTCTGTCTTGCATATGCTTTGGTTACTCACCTAGGACATTTGTGCTTTCAGTATAAATGCAATTAACTTAGTTATTATTTATTAAACTGTTAATGGTATGAGAACTGCAGTTTACTTGATCAAGCTTTCTTTCCCCTTCAGTTCCCTTTGAATGGTGACATTCCATAAAGAGTTTTGACGAGAATTTGGTTTCTTCGTCTGGGAACACATTTTGTATGATCTTGGGATTTCTTTCAAGTTTTCTCTCTGATGCTCTGTAAAGAGATTAAGTGAAGACTATTATAGTAAATCCATTTCTTCTTATTAATCTTTTGCTGCTTGTAAGACTGGAATTCCACTATGTCTTTGGGTACCTGAAAAGCTGAAACAATTTCATTTTGGAGCTGATTCTGGTCCACCATCTACATCTACATCTAATTTCAAGAAAGCCTTGTAGCAACAGTAGAAATTGAGTTTACATCTAAATTTAGAATCTGAAGTCTTCACTGGGTGTGCCATATAATGTTATGTTTATATCTGTGTCTATTGGGGTTTTCATTTTATTCCAGAAGCTAAGTTCCGAACACTATTAAATGGTTTGTCAGCATCTAATTCCATCCAGGAGGAAAAAATAAACATTTTCCATGGAGAAATATGCTATTTCTTCAGTTTGACTGATCATTTTATTTGTGTTGACTACAAACATCCCGTAATGCCTTTGAGTTTTGAGATTTTAGCTACCTTGTGTTTCTTCACGTGCGGTTCTTAGTAGTCAACATGTATGTATAATTTTCTTCTTTTGGTATAATTGGTTCTTATCAACTTCTAGGACTTGGATTTATAATACATGCTTATATGAGCTTTGCAAGGTTTATTCAAATTCAATTAAAATTCGCTTTTTGTGGCCTAGTTGTCATTTTGCTTTAGTTCTTATAAACTTGTAGGACTTGCATTGATAATTATACATGCTTATATGAGCTTTGCAGGCTTTATTCAAATTCAATTAAAATTCGCACTTTGTGGCCTAGTTGTCATTTTGCTTTAGTCTATCTATCATTAATTGGAAGGACTACTCATTGATGGTAATCCATGTTGCAGTAGTGTAGCCTTCCCTGATATCTTTTATTACTTTTGATGCTCATTGCAGGAAGAGCACTGGAAGACTTGAGAGCATCTCTCTATAATGAATTTCGCTCCTCTGAAGGTGCAAAGCGTCAACAGCAGCATATTCATGGCCCTGCTGTTGCACTCTCCTTCAATTTTCTGGTTGCAGTTGGTATTATTTTCATGAATAAAATGGTTTGTTTGCTCACTTTTCTTTCTTTCTATCTGATTAATCTTCATAATGTATTGAAATTTCAAATTGCGTGGCTTTAGTTGTCAACTTTCTTGGCTTTTTCTAATTCTTCCTTTTCTTTCTCTTTTATTTTTTCAGGTGCTTCAAACGGTTAATTTCAGGTTCCCTATATTTCTCACATTAATTCACTATGTAGTGAGCTGGTTCTTCATGGCTGTACTAAAAACGTTTTCTCTCCTCCCCGCATCTCCTTCCCCAAAATCAACTCAAATGTCAAGTTTATTTACTCTTGGATTTGTTATGTCGCTATCAACTGGCCTTGCTAATGTCAGCTTAAAGTATAATAGGTAACCCAACTGTTCACAATTTTATATTTTAAAATATTCTGTTTTATACTCTGAAATTAATTTCTATATATTCAGCATTGGTTTCTATCAGATGGCAAAGATTGCAGTAACACCGTCAATAGTTCTGGCTGAATTTGTACTGTATAGGAAGAGAGTTTCTATGGCCAAGGTAAGTGCCCTCATTTTGTCCGTGAATGTATATCTGATAATATTTATAATTAATGGGAATGTATATCATCCTATTGGGCCTTGTAGAGCTAATGGTTTTACGACTAATGGTTTTACGATTAATTCATGAAATTTGCTTATTTTGTAAGATGAACTCTTGTAAAGATCATTTTTCTTAGAGTAAGTTAATGATTTAATTCCTGAAAGATAATTGTCCTTTCAATTTGGTTCTCCAAAGATGAGGTCACCCAATTTAGTCCTTGAAAGATCACTATCCTCTCAATATGGTCATTAAAAAATAAAGTATTTCAATCTAGTCACCCAATCAAAATGGTCCTTGAAAGAGAGCCACAAATGCATTTCAAAGGTACTATTTTGATTGGAAGAAAAACTTTTGGAGCATTAAATTGAGAAATTTTATCTTTGTAGTATCAAATTAAGAGGAAAGTGACATTTCAAGGGCTAAATTGGGAGACTTTATCTTTAGAAGACTAAATAGAAAGAAGTGATCTTCCAAGGATTAAATTATTAATTTAAATTTTTTTCTTATTTAAAAAATGACTGATTTATAAAGCAAGTATATCTGTTGAATATCCTCCTTGTACCTCTACTGAACCTGTATATTTGTGGAAGATAAGCTGAATCATGTTAGTTAAGGTTATTTTACATAACTTTAATGTGCTTCTGAGGTTGTATGAACGCAGCTCAAATTTGTAGTTGTCAAAAAGGTTTCTTGTTACTAGGAGCATACTTAATAGTTTTGGGAATTTATCATTAAGAATTTCGTTTTCTATAGTTAGCCTCTACTTTCCCCCAATAAATGATTTATGCATTGTACATCTGGCAAATAAGTTTCACCATGGTTTCCTTTAGGGACTTTTAGTCAATCAGCTATCTTGAAACTGGCAGTGTAATGAATAAAGTCTCTAACTTTGAGCACATATAGTCTCACTCCATTTGAGTTATGTATTGGGATTTTTGTGCTAATCTCATCATAGTTTGAAGTGCTTACTACGAGAGTTTGAAACTTTACAGGGTTTAGCACTGACTGTGGTATCTATTGGTGTTGCTGTGGCTACGGTGACTGATCTACAGTTCCATGTATTTGGCGCCTGTGTAGCGTTGGCATGGATTATACCCAGTGCTGTAAACAAAATCCTTTGGTCCAGACTGCAGCAGCAAGAGAACTGGACTGCTTTGGCGTAAGCTATTCACAACATTTTTATATTCTCCCTCATCTCCTCTCCCAAGTCCTAATGTTGATTTTCATCACAATTTTTTTCTGTATCTTGCCTGATTTGTGGATTGATCAACAGGTTGATGTGGAAAACAACACCTATTACTTTGATTTTCCTGGCTGCTATGTTACCCTGCTTAGACCCTCCAGGTGTACTTTCCTTCGATTGGAACTTCCAAAACACGTTGGTGATTTTTGCATCAGCTATTCTTGGATTCTTGCTTCAGTGGTCTGGCGCTTTAGCACTTGGGTGAGTGGTAACTATTAGGTTTTTTTTTTTTTTCTTCCAATTGCTGAATGTTTTTGCTTGAAAAAATAAATAAATTCAGTTTTCATTTTTTTTTTCCCAACGAGTGTTAATGGTATTACTGAAGCTATTTTGAACATTTTTGTGAAAGTCACAATTGATTTAAGAATGACCTGACTTTTAAAGCGGTCAACATGAAAAATTTACTCATGTCCTATTTTGTTAAAAAGAAATACCAATACCAAGACAACTGTACTTTTCCTTGGTTCCCTTCACCATAATACTTAATGTTGGGGGAGAACAATATTTATGTGCCAACACCTATTACTTTGATACATCTTTGTTTCTACTGTCATATTTATTGTTTCTTGATACCTTGTGAGTAATAGTTATTCATTTTCACTCTTGGAACTAAAGGGTCTAGATTTCTGTTATTCTGGGGTATGTGTTACCTTTATCATTAATTTTAAATATTCAAACATACTATGGTATTTCTTTTTTGGTGGTCTTTAACATGTCATTATTAGTGATGGTTTATAGTGAATATTTTGGAACCTGACACATAATATTAAATGAATGATGCTCCATGTACAGTGGGTTTCACAAATTCTAGAAAAAATTTCAGGTAGATATGGTCTATGAAAAGTTGGTCAACCAAATCAGTAATTAATAAACATTTAAGGATGTTAATATACTTTTTGGTAGAACCTACTTCTGACATGCTTATGTCTCCCTCCATAGTTAGTTTGGTCGACCTATTTTTTTTAGATGAAGTCTACCTTAGAATTTCTCCAAATTCTAACTAAATGACATGGCATACTTCTTGTACTTACAGTGTACTTTATTGAAATTAATTATAATTTCTATTGTTCTCTTTTGGTTTCAGTTTCTATTCAAGATTGACAACATTATAGCATACTATTCTTCTGCTGGTTGCTTTGTTTTCATACCTTTTCTCTCTTTGTCCTTGCGATTGCAGTGCTACATCGGCGGTCTCACACGTTGTTCTTGGGCAGTTTAAGACGTGTGTCCTCCTCCTGGGAAACTACTACCTCTTTGGATCCAATCCTGGCAAAACCAGCATCTGTGGGGCATTTACAGCAATCGCAGGTATGTCAATTTACACTTACCTTAATCTGAAGTCACAGTCAAATAAGGTATCTCCACGGCAGCTCTCGGCTTTACCAAAATCGAAACTTGGCAAAGAAAATGGCAGCACCATCCACGATGGACATTACGGTGCAGAATCTGTCTAACAAGGCCTAACAGTGCATTACATGAGAAAATGGATATGAGATATTAAGCTATTAACCAAGCATCATTCTTTCTTTCTTTCTGATTCCTAGGATTGTTTCTAACCATTTTCAGTGTTGATAAAATATATTTATTTATGACTTAACCAAGTTACTGCTGTGGTTGTTGAAACACCACTTGTATAAATGGATATTTTCGTGGATTCTTCACTAAAGTTACAGTTCCCTGGCTTTTATTATTGCTGCTATTTCTGCATCTTGTAACAGAAAACAGAATCGTTCTGAGGCTTTCACTTCTCTCTATTTGCTGCATTTGGATATTAGAGCAAACTACTATACTAATCCCATATCACTGTCATTAATTTAGTATTCGAAAGTTAATTACCATTATACTAATTTTAATGTTTAAACTTTCAAGAAGTCCATTAAATAAATCCGGGTGTTAATTCTGGGAACGAGGTGCTGAGAAAATCTGTGAGGAGACTGTACTCTTTGGCTAACACAGGGAACAATCCCCCCTGAAAGAGCCGCCTGCAAGTGAAAGCATGATATCACAAGACAGCTCTGAATATCATAGTATGGTGATTTTTTTTGTTGTTGGTTAGACATGGTTAAAAAAGGACACCAATAAATTAAGTTAATCATAAATATATATATATATATATATATATATATATATATATATATAAACATGTTAGAAGTGTTAGAAAATGTGTTTAAGTATATCTTTATATCTTTATAATCGGTTTGATTTTCTTATTTTTTATAGACTTGAGTTTACTTAAAAATATTTTCATATAATTAGAAGGATAATTCTGTGGAGAGTTTTCCCTCTTGAGGCTCGGCAGGTTGAACTCTCCTGCTATTGGAAGCATTTTGAAATTTTCACTTTACTAATTAAAATTTCAAAGTGAAAATTTTAAAATAAATATAATTGTAAAAAAGTCGAACCTTTTTAACTTGTAGAGCTCTATAGCATGCACAAAATGAAGAAAACTTTTGTGCAATTTTTAAGACGTTAATTATTAAATTCTCCGATAGAAGTATGCAATATAGATATCTTTCTATAACTTAACATTTTATAATTATATTTTAAAAAGAACATCCACATATTATATTTATATTAGAAAATTTTGACAGCAACCAGCTAAGAAAAACTTTGCTTTGTTTTTTGTCAAATTAATTTTGATTGAATGGTTACTTGGGTTCGACCTGAACATTTTCCACAAGCAATGATCTTGGGTTGAATTGTCATAGAAACTCCTCCAAGTTTTATTTAATCACAGAAAATAACAAGACAAAATGGAAATGAGTAGAATTCTAACACTAAGCAGCATCACAGATAGTACAGCAGAAAAATGAAGAAAATACAGTGGCAAAATATGGAAAAAGCAACATTCCCTGCCATTCAAGACGCCAGCGTCTCTCCCACGCTTGTCTCAGAGTTGCTTCACTCTTCATAGGATACTCTTAGATATTCCTTGCTAACTAACTTCGTCTCGCTCCTCCAGTTTACTCCCTTATCACACGCTACAGCAATTAATTAAAGCACGGATCCTTCACTGTAGAGCATTCATAATATAGCCTGCAGTAAGGGCACAATAGTTTATATACACAAAAGTTACCTCTGGCAACTTACTAATAGTACGGATATTCTACAGTGAAAGATTCATGCACAGTTAGCTAGCTAAATTATCTCTCTTACAATTCCTCTTATGCCTTTCTAAGAACCTCGCCTTCTTGACATTTTGAGAATATGTCCCAACTCCGATTGTTGGTTCACTCTCCAAAGCCTTGTCTCCCTTCTCCTCTTCTCTCTTTATTATGCAGTAAGTTTTAGGGAACATACCTGCTTATATGAACAAGAAGTTTAATTATCATATATATATATATATATATATATGTCTATATAGAGTTTATTTTCTAAATTTACACAGATTGAGGGAGGAAAACAGGTTGAAGGCATAGTATATACCTGGATTGAACATGGCCATTCCAAGACCAGTAATAGACACTATTGCATAACCTTTATAATAGATGGCATTTGGATATTCCACCTGCTCACAATTAAACGAAAAAGAGAAACACAGAACAGTGGATAAAACACAGAGTAAATTACTATTTACTCTCACGTGATTCTGTCCAAGATTAATTAATTAATTTTTATTGTTTAAAGTATGTTATTTAACATTGTTATAAGTTTTCGCTACCATTAAATTGCTTCTTTTAGTATCTTACTTCCAAATTTTTACAAAAGTATTATGTGACGGACAATTTAATTGTTAAAAGTATACTTTTTAAAAATTTCACAATGTTTTAAGACTATCACTAGAATTAAACAGACAATTTCGATTTTTCAAATATTACTAGAAATTGTTATAAGTAAAATATACTTTCAGTAAACAAAATTATTTAGTGTTTTAATATTTGCACGATTAACTGTATTGACAAAATTAGAAAAAGCTACATGTAACCCCCTTAATTATCTTAATTACAATTTTGATATAGAAACTTTAAATTCAAACATGACACTTTATCCTCCTCTAAGTTATCATAAAAAGTGAAAACATTATATATCAATTAATATTAATATCTGCAAATCATATGATTTTGGGAGAAACACATGTAAGAGATTGTGCTACTGGAAAAATTAGAAAAGATGATGGAAAAAAAAAAAAAGATATTGTATGATAGATCACGTGTTTACACGTTTATTTTAATTGATATGCAATTTTTTTGGGTTATTTTTATGATAGTTTAAGAGTATATGTATCTTATAGATCATATTAAAAAAAAATAGTTGTAAAACAAGAGTCAAAGACAAAATACGTTATCAAAGTAACCAAGCTGGTATTTAAAGGAGACGCCACTTGGCATACGGAATCTAATTTGATGATCAAAAAGGAAAAAAGGCATACACATATGTTCCATGTACTGTTAGATAAAGTTTTTGTAGCCACAAAGAGATATATTTCTCACAATGTTATGCTGAATCCAGGTATGAAAATAAAATTGTCTTGAAAATTTTGGAGCCCAATTGCAAAGAAATAAAATATAAAGATTAAATTAAAAATTGGTCGAAACTATACAAGTAAAATGTGGATGAGAGTAAATATACGTAAACTTCGCGTAATATTAGGTACGGTCTTGCTTTGCCATATGGACCCTCGTATATGGTGTCATGGTTGCCATTGACGTTGCCAAATTACTTAGAAACGATTTGAAATTACAATGATTTAATTAAAAAAAATACAAATGTCAAATTAAAAATTGAACAAAATAATTTTTTCTGTTTAATTAGCATAAACTTTTAAGACCTATTTAGTTAATGGTAGTATGAACATAATATATTTATATAATTTGTATAATATTTATTATATTTATTATTTTATTTATTAAATTATTATTTTAACTATCAAATTATTTTTTAAAAAATAAAAATATAAAAATTACCTTTTATTTTACTTATAAATTTTTTTTTTGTCTTTTTTTTAATATCCTTCAACCAAATTGTCCATTAGTCTCGATGCACAATCAATGTCAGCATTATCCAAGAAAAAAAGTAGGCCGTGGCCCACAAAAAATCAATGGTTATTTAATAGATTTAATTTGAAGATCTTTAAGGGGTCAATGCATGTAATGTGTGTACGTAAAATTTGATAAAGTGCCTATTTCATTCTTATTTTTATCAAAATTATTTCACATTAATTTTGTAAAAGTTAACAATATCTATACCTAGTGTTTTGAATAAAGAAATTTTCACTTTTTTATTAAAAAAAGAATGATACAAAATATTTAAGTTATTTTATTATAAACAATTCTATTGAGAAATGATTTAGATACTCCTACAATAATTTTTTTTACAAAAAGTTACTTAAATATTCCTTACTTTTTTTTAGTAAGATAAAAAGTGAAAATATTTTTGTTCAAAATACAAAAATTACTAATCTACACAATATTGTTATATATATATATATATATATATATATACTCCTTCTGGTCTCAAATATAAATCACTTTTGGAGAATTGTTTTGGTCTAAAATATAAGTCACTTTTTGGAATTGTTTTGATCATTAAATGATTTTTTTCTTAAATACCCCCAATTAAATAGAGAGTCATTAAGATTAATGTAATTTACTAAAAATAAAAGTAGACTCTTTAATTAGGGGTAAATATGAAAAAAAATTTTGTTTTGAGACAAATTTAATTAGTTAAATTACCTTTAACTAATTTTCTTAATATCTGTGAAGTATGTATTGGTGACTTATATTTAAGATCGGAGGGAGTATAACTCAATAGCAAATAGTGACAAATTAATATCTCTTTGGATACCGTTGTGAGAATCCTTCGTCTTCTAAATATCATTTTTTAAATCACCCACATGCCTCGTCTTTCTCATTCATTAGAAGCTCTCGTCTCTGATAATGAATGGCTAGAGAGGGCCACTATTAACAAGCAAGCACGTCATATTCTCTCATATATCCTTTCACATGGGATGTTTATCCCTGACCCACCAACAAAATCGACTTGTTTTTTCTTTTTTAAATTACAGTTAAAATACCTTCAAATTTTGTCCTCACTAAATTTTTTATTCAGTGCAGACTAATAAAGACAAGATTTTATCCTCTTTTCCCAAGTTACCTCCTTTTAATTTCAGCTATGCGTATTTTTATTAGTTTACTTTAATTTTTTTGCGATCAACTAATCTACTTTTTTAGTAAGTTTGTTCGAAAATATATGTAATGATAGTTAGGAAATTAAGGAACAAAATCAAAATTTGAATTTGTGTCTGTATGCACAATCACACACATTACCTACTTAATTTTTATTTTGTAGAAAAATCCGGTTAATAAAATTAAAATTTGTAATGATTATACATGTACGCACGTATTCATGCCTGCCTCCTCCCTTATTAAACCAATTTTTTAAAGTTGTCTCTCTTGATTTTAGTTTTACTCATTTATAAATTAAATTGCATCAATATATATTTAAGTCTTCCCAATAAAGAGGTCTAAAGTGTGAATGGCGCCTCATCGTTCAACTAAAATAATATACTTACTTGTTAAGATTGAAGAGTAGTTAATATAAAGAAAAATTAATTTTATCCCATTTCCTTTCTCATTCTAATTTGTATAGACTTTCTATGTACAAAGAAAGAAAAGGAGGGGGTGATTTAGAGCTAGAATTGACCCGTGCTAGATGCTTACCAAAAGAGATCGTTGACAATGTCAATAAGAAGTTAAAAGGAGTAAAAAACATAAGGCTTTCTTGTGAGCTTTCAATATGATTACAGAGGAAAATTGAAGAAGGCCTCAAACGTTTGTATTGATAATTTCTTCCATTGCATAATTAGCCATCAATTATAAAGTTTGCCTTTTAGACTTTTGTTTACATTATTCGGTTGGCCTTTTGAATTTAATATTCATTCATTTAAAGATTTAATGAAAAAGTAGTGGAACTCCAAAACTGAGGATATTATAAAGCCTATTTAGCTATTTCGCCTAGTAGCCGAAAGAGATTTGAGCTATGAGTGTGAGAGAGAGAGAGAGAGAGAGAGAGAGAGAGAGAGAGAGAGAGAGAGAGAGAGAGAGAGAGAGAGAGAGAGAGAGATTTTTTATTGAGGGCCTGAGAGTAATACAAGACTAAGAGCTTTCACAAACTTATATGAAGTTTAGCTAAATTAAATTGAGTTAAACAATGTAGATTATAGTGTGTCTTTACTCTTGTTGTCTTGTAGGTTCGGATAACTTTTGAGTATTTCCTATTTATAATCTTTTTTAAAAATAAGTTAATAATGATAATTGAATCATATAGATATGTTGATTGTTCAAAGTGACTTGTTATACTTAATAGTTTTAAACCCCAGTGATTAAAGTAACTTGTTATATCAATTCATTGCCGTATAGCTTGTTAAATTGTAGTCATCGAATTTCTTGAACCTTAGTGAAATAGATTGGATTGTTTTAAATCTCTAAGAATTTTTGGACCTGTAAAACTTTTATAACAATATTATACTATGATTAATAAAAAAAATTATCATAATCAAATTTTGATTATTTATATATTTATTGTAATTATATTTTTATATTTCACATAAATAAAATTGAATATTGAATTAAAAAATAATGAATATTTAAAATCTTTTTTCATTCAAACAAAATATTGATTGCAAAATCTTTTTTAAATATGTTAATTTTTAATAATTTCAAAATAAAAAAGGTGGTTTTCTTTCAAGATTGGCCCGACACTAATGATATTGATGAAAATGCCTATTAGATTATTAGTCAAATATTATCACTTTTTTTTGTTTTAATTTTTTTTTTGAAAAAATCGTTTTAAAAAAATTAAAATAAGCAAAAATTCAAACCACGATCATAGAATAACTTTAACCAAACGAGAACAGTAACATTTTGGATTGGGGTTTCAAAGAGAGATGAAGGACTAATTAAGGAGATGTGATAGGTAAGTTGAATATTTAAAACATTGTGTTTCCTCACACATCGAATAAACAAAAAGTTCTTTAGAGTCTTTTGATTAATAGAAAGAGCTTTTTTTACATGTCAAAAGATATATACGGAATAGATTGAAACATATTTTTTAATATAAAAATACTTATATTTTTTGGAAAAAAAAAAGGTAATAATCGACTCTTGGGTCATAAACAGTTGATTGTTGATAAGTCTCTGAGAATTTTAAATTTTAGAGATTAACAATCAACTGTTAAGCTAGCAACAATCGATGATTAATTATTGAAAATTACAACTTGTGAGGCAGATGCTAACAGTTGATGTCGAAATGCCAACCATTAGTAGAAAACACCAAAACTCGACAGGTTAGCGGAAAATTGTCAATTCTAAACAGTTGTGATTATTCAGAAACATTGATTATTATTCAATTGAATTTACTAATTCTATTAATTTAGTCACGATTAAAGAGGCAGTTGGTTCAGCTAAATTCTTACAAAACTTTCTTGAACATAAATGATCAAATGGTAGGTTGATGATGACAGTTTTTATTGTTATTCCCTCTAATTTTTATACATATATGTTTTTTTTAATATAAAATAGTTCATGAGAAGAGATATGCACAATTGTTGAGTGTAATTCTCAGAATAATATTTTTGATAAATTCTAAAGATAATTTGCCTAATATTTTACCATACATTTAAAAAACCTCCCTTGTGACTCCATCCTCTAAATTTATTTCATTTTCCCTAACACTGTTTCTCTCTCCGTTGACAATTTTCTCTTAAGCTTTCGCAGCCCAAACCCGTAGATTCTGTGTGTAATTTTTCTCCAAGGCAATTACATATATATCCTCATCAAAGCCAGTAGGATCTTTCACAAGTCTTTGCAATCTGCTAGTAGTTTTAATTAATTTCCATTAGTTACTCTCATCTTTGTTGTATAGTTCGCGTTTAAGACAAAATCATGTGCGTTTGGGCAGCTTTTTCTTCTCAATTAATTAAGCTTATTATAATTTGATTTGGATCTAAAGTAGTAAGGTTTCTGCCATTTGTGTTATATATATTGGGTTAGTAGATATCTCGATCAATTATTAGAATCCTGAATATAGTATAGAGATTTTAAGATGATTTAGGGCATGTATATAAAATCTCTCTATTTTGCGATCGTCACATATTATTGAAAATACTGAAAATTTAAAGTTATATTAAATATTTTTTGTATTATATTTTTTAATAAAATATCAATTGTATTCTTAAATCAATGCATAACTTTTCAATTATCACATGAAAAAAATAAAATATCTTACTGTCATATGTTAGACAAATTCAATTTATAAAAAGTAAATAGATTGAATTAATTATGATTAAATAAATATATAAACATGCATGTGAAAAGCAAATTTTACTAATATATATATATATATATATATATATATATATATATATAACATTATACAATTAATTTAATTTATTATATTTTTAAAGTCTAAAATCTACCAAAAACTTCTTCTCAAACTACTCAAAATATGTAAGATATATCTATCAATCTATCTCTTGCTTTGTGTTTTCTCTCTCCATGCGATATTCGGCATATGTCAATGCATGAATATGAAAGTATTAAATCTTGAATATGAACTATCAAGGTGTAATTTGGTCAGTTGGGGGTGGTTGCTTTCAATTGAAAATTACAGCTCAAAGTACAATTCAGTGCCAGAAGGGAGACTTTAATATATTTTATAGAGTTGTCTAACTGTTATGTCAACAAAGTATTATAATCATTATTATTAAATGCAGAGTTAAATTTTTAATTTTAATGAGTTTAAATTTTTATTTAAAAAAATTATATTAACTCATTTATAAATTCAGATTTAATATAAAGTTAGTTTAATTTATTTTTGATTCAAATAAATTTAATTAATTTAATATATTTTGAATTAAATTTGACGAATTCAGGTATAACTGCATCAAACTAAGTTTAAAAAAGTTAAAAATTCTAAAATCCAATACAATTCATTAAAGAAGGATTCAAAAATGATATTGATGTATAAATTTTATTAAAATTTTTATATTAAAAATATGAATTATAAAATATAAATAACTTTTTTTTAAAAAAATTAGTATAATTTAAAATATATTTAAATAAATTTTTGTTTATATATTATATTTTATATGTAATTATTAATAAATATAAATTTTTACAGATTTATAATATGAGCCTACATTTTAAGTTTATTTTTCATTTTACGAATTTGATAACCTTAATTATAATGTATAATAATATCTGTTTTATATATGGGACGTGATACACATGGAAGCTAATTAAATTGCATTTTGTCTGCAATCTCCAACCCAATTTGATTTGCTCAAGGACCGCGTAATCCCGCAGTACTCATGGCAAATTAAATTATGATTAGTTTTGCCTCGAGGATTACCTTTTTAAACATAAATGTAAGAATTTTGATATATTCAAATACCATTCATTACCCAAAAAAAAAAATCTTAGCCATGCTTATTTTGGAGCTTAATTACGGTTTCTAAAACAGCAGCGATAGATTTAGTTACAAATTTTGGAAATTAAAGTTTTAAACCCCGACTAAACTTTGTGTGTAAAAGATTAGCTTTGAGGTAAATCTTGACTTACTTACAGTTGGGAGAAACGATTAATTCCGCCCAGATCGAATTTATCAAGTATATGCGCCTTTGCATCTGCAGTTATTTTAAGAAATAATTAACTAAAACGATGTATCAGTATATCCTGATATGGAAAATTAAGATGCTCATGATATGTTTCATGTCCTTGGAAACTTAAATTTTGAATCAGAATAATCAATGCTTATCCTTTCGAACTTAAAATAATTTTACCGAGAAATTGATCATTTAAGACTTACAAGATTAATTTTTCAAACAAGAAGTATAATTAATGTTTGTATTTGTAGGTTCTTAAATAAAAATATGAATATTTAAATACTTTTTACAATTTAACGTAATGTGGTTGGATTTTTTTAAAATTATATGTTATATTTTTATTAAAAGGCTTAATAATAAATTTTTAATAAACTTGAATTTACTTAGATTTTGTCTACATTTTTAATTCATCCCTAGATTATTTATTTTTTAATATATAATTTAGCTAATAAATTATTAAAGTGAAAATGTAAGACGTCTATATGTAAGAATTAAAAAAATCTCAACAAAATTATTTGTCACCTTTAAGTATTTACAATGAAGTTACTTTTAACATTTTGGTTGATTTTCTCTAAAAACACTTAGACGTAGGATAAAAACTCTATATGCAACCAGCTAGTTAACATGAAAGAGCATACCTTTCAAGTTGTTTAAAGAAGGACGATATTTGACCTAAATAAATTAACTCTAAACACAATACTGACCATAATAAATAAATGATGATATGTACAAATTAATAAACTCAGTGTATATCTACCCTAAACTATCCATACCCTTTAGTAAAAGCCATTTGAATATGAAATTTGTTAAGTTGAAATATTTAATGCTCACTTGCTCGCCGATAGTAGGTGTGTTTTAGAACAATGAACGTGATAAGAAATATGAGTGTTCATTAAGTTATTAGACTTTAGGGCTTGTCTTAACCCGATTTAATTAGATTAAATTGTATCAAAAATATAAATGGATAGAATTTTAAACAAAATTATATCGAGTTGAGCCACGGGTAAAGATATGTTTTACCTAACCCACTATAGTAATTTTTTTAATTATTAATATCTTGCCATTATATATATATATATATATATATATATATATATTCTTATTTCATCTTATTCTCTCTGCATGCGGTAACTTTTATTACCTATCCAAACTCTTTCTATTTCTTAATTGTTTTCATCATTGATATATATGTTTATTAACATTTTTTTTATTAAAAAATAAAAATACACATGTTTACTTAAGATTAATTATACTAGTATAACTTATATTTTGTTTAATAATACTAAACTATTTTTTTATTATTGATAAAAATATAAAAATTCTAAAAGCCTATTATTTTAAAATATATACTTATGAGTCTATAAAAAAATATTTTATATTACAAGTATAAAGCTAAAAAATAGCTTAGGGACTCTTAATTTGCCATAACCAAATATAAAATCGAATTGGTTTGGATAGGGTTGGATAAGTCTAATATCTTAATTGAATTGGATATTAAGTTTATTGAATGTTGACCCATTCCTACCTATAAAGTATCCTAATAAGGAACAATATTAAAAATACCAAAAATTTTCGTCCTATTTGTGAGGACAAAGACGGACAACAACAGCATGAATATAATAATAAAGTTGAATCTTAAATCTCTTACCTTTTTCTAAATAATTTTTTAAAAAAAATTTAAAAGAACATGGCTGATTCAAGAGGAGGGACAGCTAGCGAAGGATAGGCAGATGGCGGCATGACCAAAGATAAGAAGAAGAAGAAGATCCAAGTCAAGCTGATGCACCCACGTGAACACCAGCTATTTTTACTTTTGCATTTTTTTTCCTTTTTCTACAATTACGTGTCTATGTTAGCACCTTACCCTATATTTGGTATGATGTAATGTTATATATATATATATATATATATATATATATATATATATATATATATATATATATATATAGAAAAATAAATAAATAAAATATATAAAAATAACTTACATATCACTATTTTTAAAAAAATAATAAAAAGTGTTAAATATTGTTAAATAATAATTACAATAGTATAATAAATATTATAAAAAAATATTACCTCCCACATTACAGTATATTTGGTGTAGCGAACATAGCCTAAATTAATATATTTGTTTGTTTTAATCAAATGCAAGCAATCACTGAAGTTAAAATTAAGAGATTTAAAAAAGAAAAAATTAGATTAAATTACATATAATCTCTTCAAATTTGGGTTATCTGTATATATCTTCATTAATCTTTGAAATTTGACAATGGAAACCTAAATTTTGAATTTGTGCAAATAATCTCTCACTACTAATTAGTCTGTTATTTTACTAATATGCTTGACACATTAAAAAAATTATTAGTATATAATCTAAATTTTAGTGGAGTTTATTTGCACATAACCCAAAGTTTAAAGAGGTTATTTGCACAAAAACATAAAGTTTAAAATGGTCAATTGTCATTCACGTTCTGTTAGTAAAATAAGAGACTAATTAATAGTAGAAAAATTATTTTTGCACAAATTTAAAAGTTTAAGAGATCTAATGTCAAATTTTAAAAATGAAAAAATTATTTGTATATAACCCAAAATTTAAAATATTTTAACAAAAAGATTATTTAAATACACCTCGGTGTCTTTAATATTGTAAAAGTTTTAATTTAATTTTTGTAATTTTAATTAAATCAATATTATCTTTTAATATTAAAAATGATGCAATTAAATCTTCTGATTAGAGTTTTGTTCTTATCATAAACAATGTCAAATTTTAGGATTAGTATCTAAGATAATCTATTATTTTAAATATATTAGGCCAATGTAAGAGTGTACCTTTAAAATTGTCTGAGAATGATTTGAGTCATTTAATTAAGTTTGCTTGATGACAAATAACTAATTGATATCCCTTTAAATTAGAGTGAAACCTATTTTGGTCTTTCATAGAGTATATTTGTCAATGTAGTTTCTCATAAAATTATTTTCTCAATTTGATAGTCCCTCACAGACAAGATGCCCCTTAATTTGGTCTCTTGTAAAATCATCTTATCAATTTGGTCTCTCATAAATATATATATATATATATATATATATTTTCAATTTGGCCTTTACAAATATAACAATTATCAATAATATGTTTTTTTTATTAATTTGAGAAATATTCATATGTGAAAAACTATTGTTAAAAACGATTTTAATTATAAGAGACTAAATTAAAAAATATTCCTGTGTGAATGACCAAATTGAGAATGAAATTTTATAAGGGACCAAATGAAAAAATATTTTATCTATAAGGGACCAAATTGATAAAATAATCTTATAAAGGACTAAATTAAAAAAATGTTACATTTAAGAGAGTTCAACTTTTAAAGATATTAGAAAATGCAGTTCACTTAGTTAGCTATTACCTCAACATATACGCCAAATAACTGTGTCAATGTAAATTTAATTAACTGTGAAATGGCTGATTTTTTTTGGAAGGTAGAAAATTGGTTAGTCTGAGATCCCCTTCCTAGCTTCCAAACAACACGTTATCTTCCTTTTCTTCCTTTAATGTCTATCTCCTTTAAACTTTTTTTTTTTTTTAATTTGAGCAATGTATGTGACTCGACTTATCGAAAGATCCAATTCCTTTATCGTTATTTTTTTTTTTTTGAAAATAAAACGTGAAATAATTTTTTACCATTATGTTGCCCAGCAGCAAAATCCTTTTTCACTTTTGTCTGCGCTCTCTCTAGCGACAATATTTTCCTTGTTCATTCGTGTTCATATATGATTCTCCCATGTGTACCCCACTTTCTCATATATCTGTCTCTCTTTCAGCACCTCTCATCATCACCTTCTTAATTCTCTCTCTGCACGCCTTCGCACTCTCTCTCTACTATTTTAAGCAGCGAAGAGAAGAACTGAAGAAGTGCCTCTGAATTGCAACAAAATGGGTGTGGATATGTTCGAAGAGTTTCGCCCAATCACGCCCATACGAACCCTCCCACTCCCACCAACCTTCACCCACCCATCACATTCAGATTCTCCCCACATATCATCAAACCACGACGACGGCGGCAACACCGTCGACCGTGATGGCGGAGACGACGAGAATTGCCACACACCCCGATCACCATCTCGGATGTTGAAGACCCCAACGGTTTGTCCTCCACCCCCCAAGAAACGAAAACTAGAACACCCAACAAGGAATCCACCTTCTCATCAAGGCTTCTTCCAAGTACCCCTTGATCTCTCTTCTCTCTTTCTTCTTCTTCCCACCAAACCTTCCCACAACATCAACACACAAACCTCCTAGCTACGAGAAATTCTTAGTTCCATATAATGTACAGGTAGCCGCCGGAAGAAATTCATTAATATAGGTGTTTCAGAATTCAGATAGTGGGGTTTGCTTTATCCGGTTTGCTAAGTATTACAGGAGAATAAGAATTTTATATATCTGGTGTATATTTATAAGTGTATGTTAGGTGATCACTCAACATCTATTTATGTTATTATTTGAATGTTTTTTTCCAGTGTAGGACAGTAGCTTTGTGTATATGGTTCATGCATCCATTATTTTGTTTAAGAGTGCATCTCAAAGCGATCAAGTCAAAGAATATTACAACTTCAGACGGAAGTTTCTTTGTTTCTCTCAAGTCTGTAGATTTCTGATCTAATCATTGAATCTACCGTTTTCTTTCTTATCTATATATGAAGCACGGACACTTTAAGAAGTAATTTTATTCGTAATCCACACATTTTGGACCGTCATATTTAACATGATGTTTCTCTTTAAATTTCATCATGTCCTGTTCTTTTTTTCTATTAAGTTGACGATGTTTGATATGGCGCATTGACTTTATCACATGGATGCTTAAAGGAGCTGTGTTGTAGAAGATGCATAATGTAGAACTGTACCCTTGTCCCCTATTACATGTTACTCTTCCACTGAGCAATTTAATTAAACTTTCAAGTTGAATTAATTTTTGATATGGTATTAAACTCTTCGTAACCAAATGGTATGGAATTTCATCCTTGCCCCTCCCTTCCATTCTTCTGATTAAAATTACGTTTTTATGCAAAGTATGTTAAGTTTGTGTTTTGTCCATATTTTAAGTCTAATTTTTTTTAAGAAATGCATCACAAATTATAATAAAACTATTCATAAACTATTACTTAATAGCATTAATTCTCTTTAGCTGAATTGTTCCTTTTAACACTGTTCTCGGCGTCCATACTTCTCAGTTTCTTGGTACATATCATGTGATATATAAGTTCTAATATAATTAGAATGGTAGGTTTATTGATGGATCTGGAAGCTGGAATAACTGTGACTCATGCTTCCAAGAAGAAGCTATGGGATTGGAAGAAAGAGAAGTAATGGGTTTTGCCACTAAAGGAGAAGAAGACGGTCCTGAGAGAGAGAGCGAGAAAAGGAAGTAATGGGTTATGCCATTTATGGAGAAGATGGTCCTGAAAGCGAGAGAGAGAGAAGGAAGTAATGAGTTTTGCCATTTACGGAGAAGAGGATGGTCCTGAGAGAGAGGGAAGGATCCATTGTCTTTAGTTTTGTCCTTATATAAGAAACTCAACTTTTATGATCACAATATGAACAATAATCCCCCCATACCGATGACTCCAAAACCCACCGCTTTGGTTCTTTGCTAGCTATCTGTCACGGGATCAGTTATCTCACCCCAAAAGCTAGCTAATGTGGCAAGGACCTCCCCGCTTTATAAACCCCTTCACCTCCTTAGGTCCAACCGATGTGGGACGTAACACTCTCCCACGGCCAATCCGTGACGTCCTCGTCACGGGTGGCCCACCGGTGGGGCCCCCCTGGGCCAAACCCGAGGCAGGCTCTGATACCACTTTGTCACGGGGCCATTACCCTCTCCCCAAAAGCCAGGCTGATGGGGTGTGCAGCGCACCCGCTTATAAGCCCCTTCACCTCCCCAGGTCCAACTGACGTGGGATGTAACACTCTCCCACGGCCAATCCATGACGTCCTCGTCACGGGTGGCCCACCGGTGGGGCCCCCCTGGGCCAAACCCGAGGCAGGCTCTGATACCAATTGTCACGGGGTCAGTTATCTCACCCCAAAAGCTAGCTGATGTGGCAAGGACCTCCCCGCTTTATAAGCCCCTTCACCTCCTCAGGTCCAACCGATGTGGGACGTAACATATCGCTTCCTTAACTGTTTTTTTTTTTTTTTAATCTCTTACCCTTTGGTTCTTTCTTGACAATAATTAACATAAAGGGCAACGAAGTAATGTGACTGTTTTTTTTTTTCAAAGGCTCTGGTTCAGAAATCCCGAGATATGGCATGCGTTTTTTATGGACCTTTTTTTTTTTTTTAAGTCTTGGCTGTTATTAAGGAAGCAAATCTGACACATGGAGCTTCAGTGGGATATGCAGTGATGTTTGTGACTATCGGAGATTGGCCTAATTAACTTGGACATATAGTTAATGAATGTACTTTTTTGGTCATCACTTTTTCTTTATAAAAAATGTTTGTGATTCATGTTTAACTCATCTATTGACACAGCTATGGTGTAAGAATTTTTCGCTTGTTGAAATGCAGGCCGAAATAGATTAGCCTATTTAATTTGCAGGCCAAAAGTAAGGTGGATTGTGGGTCAGCCTTCCAAAAGATAATATAATAAAAAAATTAAAAGGGCATGCGGATTGCTAGCTGGCCTGCGAAAAAATGAGAGAATAAAAGAAAAATAAAGAGTTAAATGGACCGATTTTTCTTTTATCTTCTTCCTTTTTGCCTGTGTTTTAACAAGAGAATTAAAATAAAATCAAAATTATATTAATTTTGCCAAGCTACTTTAGGGTAATCATTAGAATAAGTATTATAGAGTACTTGACATGTTTTCCATATACAATTGATTCTCAACCCCATCTCTAGTTGGCATACAAGGCACATTCATCACATATCTATAGATATAAGTGTTATAGACTATTATAGACTCTTTTGTTAGTCCTGATTGTTTGTACAAGAGTTTATAAACATAGTGCCAAAATAGTTACAATGTATATAAATTAAAGAGGAGATATATAAGAATTGTGTGAAATCATCACATTACATTACGAAGAATTAAGATATATTGAATTTGGGTTGCATGGTTGATCCAATTCATGAGTCAATCCAACTTACTAATTTAATTAATTAAATTGTTTAAAAAATTAATTATTATCTTAAAAGGTTATAATAATTAATTGTTATTCGATAATTAATTTTAGATCTTGAATTTTTTCAAATTCAAATAAAATTCAAGATGGATTGTAGTATCTTGTTATATCTCTTCTTAAGAGAAATAAAAATGGGACTAAGACAACATCTTAGGCCTAGTGAAAGCATAATCCTAAAAAAAACATAGAGCAATGAGTGTGACTACTTCCCTTAAGGGTTTAGATGCACTACTGTGAAAAAAATACACAAAGTTCAAACAAGTGACTTTGTGTGAGTCGCAAAGGCTATTGATTAGAGTGGAACACAAGGAAATTGAAGAAGAGTATTAGGCATGGATTCTATCAAGTACTCAATTCTTCTGCTATAATCTTTAAATCAACTTTCCAAAAAACTATAAAATATTAATAAATCAAACCAATTATAAAGATACATATGAATATATCAATCACTAAAAAATGTGTTTCACATACTTATGTACTAGAGTGGTTCAACCTCCATCTGGCCGGCCATGGACTTGAGCTGCCCGAGAATGAGTAGGACGCTTTATGTTGTTATGAGTAGGTTTCCGATAATTTGCTGCTTCAATCTGTTCTAATGTCTCGGTAACTTCTTTCATTGATGGCCTAACTCTGGGGTCTGTTTGGATGCATTTGAGAGCAAGTTGAGCCACTTGTGAAGCTAACTTTGATGGGTACTTGCCTTCTAACCTTGCGTCCATTAATGTGGTTCTCATTTTCATTCTGCTTAATAGGTTTGATTTGAGCCAATCCAGCAATGTCTGGTTTTGCCCACAAAGCTTCATTATATCAGCTATCCTTTTCCCAGTTAGAATCTCCATTAAAACAATCCCAAATCCATACACATCACTTTTCACATACAAATGTCCTGATTCATTGGCATACGCAAACATTAAATTAGTATCTGTGTTCTCGTTAACCAGATTATGCCTTGAAAGAGAACGGAACAGAGATTTAATGAGAGGACGTGAAGAAGAATAAGAAGGAGGAGGAGGAGGATAAGAGATTTAAGACCTTCTTTATTGGCGAGGGAGGATGGAATCCTAACGTTTGATGCGTGGTTGAGCTCAAAGGGAATGGAAAATTTTTAAAAAGTTTGAAAAATATTTATTATATTTTTATAATAATTATTTAATATGATCTGCTTTTTATTATTTTTCTTTAAAGTAAAGACACTGTAATTAATTTCTATCTTACTTATATTTTTTTTATTCTTTCAATTTTCTTTTTAACATACCAAACATAAGAAAAATTTGTTGTGTAAATTTCAAAGATAGAAGAGTATAATAAGTAAGACTTGACTTATCTTTTAATTAATGAACCTTATTTATTTTTAAAATATGGGTTACAAATTAATTATATATTTTTCTAAAATTTTCATAATAAACTTTTATGAAAATTCTAAAAGATCTAAAATCTAAGTAGATAATATACTAAAAGTGTATAAGAAAAATGAGATGTTTGCCTTATTTATCTATTGTATGTGTGTCAGACAAAAAGTTCTGACACACATACTATAATATGCCTTATTTGATTCCGTGTGAAGTTAGAGAAGTGAGATTGTGAGTTGGCAAAGTAAGTCTAATTGCCTCCTTTAAGATTGAGAAGAGACAAACCGCTAGTTTGACCTAAGAGATTAGGTTTTAATGAAATAAGAATAAAAAATAGAATAAGAATGAAAAAGAATCTTATATCTTATAATTATGTTATGTTTAGTATAATAAATAAAATAAAATATTTTTATTTTTTATATTTAATTAGATAAAAATGATATAAAAATAGAATGAGAAGAGAATTAAAAAATTAAAATATTTTTAATAATTATAAAATATAATAAAATATTTTATTTTTAATTATCAATAATAATAAATAATAAAATAACATTTTAATTTCAAATTTTATTTTTAATTTATCTTTAATAAAAAAATTATTTGAAAAAGAATAAAATAGTCTTAATTTTTATTCTCTTATTCAATAAAATTTTCTCCTACTCAATAAAGCTCTCTTTTACCACAAAACAATATAATGGATTTTCCCATGTTAGTGGGAAACAACTCTCCTAAAAAAAGAAATCTCATATCTACCAAACATGTCTTTCTTTTAATCCCACTCTCTTTTTCTCTCCATTACTCAATTTTCCCTCCAACCAAACGAGGCCAAAAAGTGTAAATAAGGATCTTGAATTGTGTGTCAGACAAGAACGGATTCTTTCAAATTTGGGTGGGAAATGAAAGTTATTTTGGCCAATTGTGAAGTCTCCGATTTAGGTTGTCTGTGCGTTGGTGGTATTTAGTGGTAAAAAAATAGTATTAAATATGTTAAAAAAAATCAACTATGTTTGTAAGGATCAAAAAATTAATTATGTTGACAAAAATTTTAACTTTAAAAAAGATTATACTCTAAAAATTTTGATTGAGATCGTTTTAGACAAAAATTTTTAAATTAAAATTTTTATCCACATAGTTAAAATGTTTTTTGGTTTTCATAATTAAAATCTTTTATCTTTCTGCAAAATCTTTTTAATCAAATGCCACCAATGCAATCGACGGCCCAAATTTTGCTAAATGAATCGAATGATTTATAATTGGCCAAAATGACCTCTATTTCCCACCCAAAATGAAGAGAATCTATTCTTGTGTCTGATGATCAAGTGAAAGATGTCATATAAAGATGATCAAGTGAACTTTCTGACCAAAAATTAGAAAAGGAGAAAAAAGATGGTCAAGTGAACCTAGTCACATAAATTTGCGTGCAAAATTACCCATTTTGCTCTGCATTGTACAAAAAGTGCAAAAATTCTCATTTTCATAAGATCACCTTTAAAATTTTGGATATAAAAGATAGCCGCACTTTACCATTGTAAACATTACACCAATTGATGCCTTAAGCTACATTTTTCTTGTGCCCACACTAAACCATTACCTTTTTTACAACCCCAGACAAAAATGCAGATAAAATAAACGTGACATGACACTTGAAAATTCAGTGTGTGAACAATATCATGCAATTTCATATATGCAAAATGGCCTAAGAAAGGGACTCGGTTGGGGAACGAAATTTATGGAGGTTACCTGTGGCAATGTACTCCGGAGCAGCATAACCATGTGTTCCCACAAAATGTGTTGATGTATGAGTCTGATCTGCTAAAGGTCCAAATTTGGCAAAACCAAAGTCTGATAACTTGGCAGTATATGCCTGTGGAAAAACCAAATGTAATTAGATTTACTGAACCTAATTTCTCTCTAGTACTTATGAACTAAATATAATTGGAGTATTTTTTCCTCCACTAAGAATATAGAGTCAAAACTTACCTTGTCAAGTAGTATATTTGAAGGCTTCAAATCTCTGTATATAATTTTTCTCTGTAAAGAGTGTAAGAATGCTAGGCCTCTGGCTGCTCCAATCATAACCTTAAGCCTTATGTCCCAAGAAAGTGGTTGAACCTTTGAGCCTTCTGTAGAAGCAAAATCAAGCAGTGTCTATAAATGAGGGACAATATTGAAAGCTTACTTCCCCAAAATGGTACACAAGGTGGGAAAGATTTTGTTTTGAACAAAATTTAGGTGTAATTTGTTTGTATTTGCTCTCAAGTTCTTTGTTGAAAATATGACAAGTAAATATTTTTTTCACATTGTAGCACTATATGATTGAATTTTTTTTTAAAAAAATCTGTTTGTATTTGCTATCAAGTTTTTTGCTGAAAATATGATAAATAAATATTTTTTTACAACTTAACACTGTATGATTGATTTTTTTTTTAATTCTTTGACATGTTTTGTTTTCAGAACTTGACAGCAAATATGTAAAAAATTTTATCTGTCTTGTACTTTTATTTCAAGGGTGTACTATGTAATTCAATAATGCAATCAGCTCTTACTTCCAAATAGCTGGTTATCCAAGCTGCCTTTTTGCATGAATTCATATACCAGGAACAAATTACTATTCCCTCTTCCAAATCCCAACAACCTTACAAGGTTAGGATGATGAGGAAGTCTTCCTAAGAAACTTACCTCTGACTGCACCAAAAAAACTTCAAAATATAAGGGGAAAACAAGTTTTATAACATTAGACGGGATATATTTTTAGATAGATTTAATCTATAATAGATAAGTAAATTAAACTAATCATGAAAAGATATATATATATATATATATTAAAAGTAAATCCTACTAATTTAAACTTCAAATATAAAAAAACTAGACGACATTAATAATTTTTCTTAAGTAGATAATGTCTACTATGTCATTTATAGATTATACTTATAAATGAGTTATAATCAATTATAAAATATACAATTTTAAGGTAGTAGAGCCTTTTGAATATTGTGTGACAAACTCATAAATATAAATATAATCTATAAATGATGTGGTAAGTATTACCTACCCAAAAAACCTAAGATTTTTTGTAGACTTGATTTACAAACCCAATCTACTAAGAATTTTTCCTTCAAAGAGTGGTTTTTGGTTTTAGAGTGTTCTTTTGTCAGTACCTGCCATTCTGCAACTCCTTGGCTGCTATCAGAATTCAGTCTCTTGACGGCAATGACCAATTCCTCATCTCTATATGAAGAAGCTTTTCTCTCCTTAAGCCAACCCTTGTATACCCTACCAAAACCTCCCTGTCCTAACAGTGTATCAGCTCTGAAATCTTTAGTGGCTTTCTTCAGTTCTGCCAAAGTGAAAACTCTCAAGTTTGCAACATCCAAGGTCATCCCATAATTGGTAACATCATCTTCATCTCTTGCTTGCAAGGTTTGGCTATTTTCAGAGGCCAAAAGAGATGTACTAGTATTGCTGGTTGTGCAGATATTACTACTGCTTGGCCCAAATAGCTCATTGCTCCTTGCAGAATGGCTGCTATGTTCAAGAGAAGCAGAATTGCCAGTACTCTGTAATAACCTCCAATTACTGTGTCCAGCAGGCAATTGGCTGCTCCCTGAGATGTCATGTAAGTTAGAAATGATGCTAGAAAATACTGAACTAGGTAGCAGGAGCTACAATGCATGTCATATATGTTAAAGATATTAGTAAAAGCAATTTAGGCATTCACGTGTCCAAACTTAATGAAGTAGTTTCGACATTGTATTATGACTAAGTAATTAAAAATTTGACTTTTGATAATATAAGATATGGTGAGTATATACCTTGTTCACACTTCAAAATTCAAACCTAATAAACTTTTGTGAGAGGGTGTATTAGAGATATTAATAAAGAGCATAAATCCTTTACTGTGAAAGATCCGTGCTGCATCTCCCTACGGGGGGCACAATAACTTTCTCTTTTTTTTTTTTTTTCTTTTCATATAAGTTGCCAAAGGCAGTTGTAGTCATAGCACAGATCTTCTATTCTTTGCAGTAAAGAATTTGTGCTCATTAGTAAACCAATCATATGTTTTCACTAATGAATTTGAATTTTAGAGTTAAGATGATTATTCACAACAGATAATCAAATATTCTATAGAATGAATGGGCAACCACCACTGCCGTCACCACCACCTGCTACTGCCACTATCACTATCACTATCACCGTTGCTACCACCGCCGTCACCACCTCTACTACTACTGTTATCCATCAGTGCCACCATTACCACCACCCACCGCCATCACCACCACAACCACTGCTATCAACGCCCCCGATAGAAAGAGATTTGAGCATGGAATGTTTCTAGAGAAGAAGCCTTTTTGACACAATTATTTACCTACTTGATTGTTGCCGCCGGCAGTGTTGGAGCGATCGCCTATAGAATCTGCTTGATGAATCCAACAGTTCCCCATTGAGCTGTTGTTGCCGCTTGTTCATGAAACCAAGTTAAGCATAAGTATATATACTCGTTTTCTCAAGCAGGAAAAGCAGAGGAAGGTGAGAAAAATGCTGAGGTCATTTGAGTTTGCTTTGAGGGGCGATCATTTGTTCACATGATAAAAGAAAAATAAAAGTTTCTTTGAGTGTCTAACGTTTAAGTATTAAGATAACATCTGTGACAAATTCTTTTTTAAAAAAATTAATTATGTGGTATGGAACTAGTTTTCTATAAAGTTGGAGTAAATTATATTTAATATCTTTCTTATCTTTGTTAATGAAATTTACTTTTTACATAATATTTTTTTTTCAAAAATTAAATTACTTAGTTATTTTTAATATCATATTAACAATAAAATTAAAATTTCATATTATGTAAGAAATTAACATATTTAACAAAAAATAAATTAGAGAAAAGCTTTAACAATATATATATATCAAAACATTAGTAAAATTGAGTATAATTTTTTATATAAGTAAAATATCAAACATAATTTAATCAAAACTCAGAAAAATACTAGAATTTACTAAAACAAAATTTCAGTATCATATATTTAAAAACATAATAAACAACATCTAAAAGAATTGTATTCATATCGTATCCATTAATGACATTAAAAGAAAAAAAAAGGGAAACTTCAAAGAATAATCCCATGTGTGAATGCAACAGATTCGTAGGACATAGCCAAATGACGTTGGCTAGCTTGTAGATTTAAAAATCTTTATTTTCGGCGTCGGTCTTAAAGTTGCAAGCACACCAAATTACTGTCACATCACAGGCAACAAAAACTACGTTCCCTCTTTCTCTTGTTGGTAGGCCAGCCAATTACCTGTGGCTAAGCTGTACATTATCAATGGATTTAGTTATATATATGTGTGTGTGTGTGTGTGTGTGTGTATTCTTCTTAAGAATCAGAAAACTTGATGTTAGAGCTTCAATATGTGCCTTGTCTTCCAAATTCTCACCATATGAGTCATCTGCTGCATAGCACACAACAATACGACGTGTTATATATGTAGTAGGTGATATTTAAAAAGAAAAGAAAAAAGAGATAATTTTTTATTTAAGAGATATAAAACTAAAAAATTCAAGTATGTCATTACTTATATGAAAAAAATATGTAAGAAAATGAGTTCTTTTTCTTTTTATTTAAATTGAAAAAATCTTTTTAACTTTTAAGTTACTTGCAAATAGCTTTTTCAATTTTTAAAACTATAAAATTAGGTCTCTAAATATTTTCCCTTCAGAAAATATATTTTTTTTTGTTTAATTTTTTCATATTGTAGCTAATTCATTTGGTCCTCCATACTTCTCATAAGTGTCAGAATGGAACTTCTAAACTGAACTTTTCAATGCAGTGATTTTCTAGGCTTATGGGGAGTCTACGTAACAGTTAACATTGTCAAGAGCAAATTAAATCAAAGGACTTATTTCTTGATATTTATAAGAATCTAAATTTTGGTCTTAAAAATCTTGGAAACTAATTTGCAAGTAATCTAAAGTTAAATCGGTCTTTTTGCATTTTTTCCTTTTTCAATATAATTTTGCCCTCTTTTAGTTTTTGTATTACTATTAATATAATATTAAAATATTAGATACGAAGAAAGTGCAGAAACATGAGCTCTTATCATGTTGAGAGTTCTGCTGCAGATCAAGTAATTTCGAGGAAATGAATTTGAATTATTTTCGGCAAAATTAAGAATTGAGTTAATTGACATCATCCCTCACCCGGCACTTTTTCAAAAGCTGTTTCTTGCATCTTATTTTATTGGAGTCAAGAAAATCTACATCTGAATATTTTAACCTTAAATTTTATTACATCACAATGTTTACATAGAACTATTTTATGAAACGTTCGTCCTTTCAATCTGTTCGAATTATTTTTCATTAAATATATTTTGAAAATTTTGCATTAATGATCCACTGATTGAATTAAAACAAAAAAAAAATTAATATAAAACCTCAAAACACATCTAATAGTGAGAGTTCAAACTCTTGAGAGAATCTATTGAGTAGCCGTATTATCCCCCTCCACTCTCAATTCCTTAGATTATGACAATCTTCTATGTAATTTAAAAGCAGAAGAGAAAAACAAAAGAAAAATTTTATATAAGAATCATAACTTGATAAAAATAACATCAAAAGATGTCAAAAACCAAAATTTCTTTGAAACACCAAAAAACTTAAGTTATTACTAATACTTTTTAAAATTATCATTTATGTTTTCTATAATTATAATATAATCATCCTAATGTTACAAAAATGTTTTATATTCAGAAAGAACGATTTTAACATCAAAAAAATTAAGTTATAATTTTAAAAAGTATAAATAATAACTTTAAAAAACACTAGTGCTAACTTAATTTTTTAATCCTTTAGAATAATTTTAATTTTAACGTCCTTTAATATCAATTTTACGAAGTTATGATTCAGGAGGAATTTTCCCAAAAGAAAAGTATCACACATAGCATAAAGGAAACGTACTCACTAAAATGAATAGGCAACAATGGAAATTTTTTCTAAAAAATAAGCAGTGAGATGTGAAGTACAATCTTACGTAACACGAATCAGAAGTACAACCATGACAAATACACATGTCATTACAAACATCACAAGCCAAGTTAAGCATGAAGTCTTGGAACTCTCTGAATATATGGCCGTCGCTCGGGTATTAACACGACCTGTGCTTGCCAAACTATGCTCAATGGCCTTCTCAGTAGAATCAAGTATCTGCAAGCAAGCCACCCATAATCACTTTTCTTCACAACACCTCTCATCATTCAAACTCCAAAATACAAGACTCCCCTTCAGTTATATATACTTCTGAACACAGATACAATTAGTATGATCATATCGTATAACTACATATTTGTTAGAGATTATACTATTTGCAGTTTTTCCATAATAGCTTAAACTTTTGAATTAGAGTCATATTTGAAATGGTATTAGAGCCTATAAAGGTGGTCAGGAGTTTGAACCTTACCGCCTCCAATCTCTCAATTAAAATTAAGTTTTAGCATAAGGAAAAAACTGGTGCTTTGTTTCCACATCAAGTTCAAAAATCTTTCAAGTGAAGGGGTATGTCAAACATTATAATAAAAGATATATATCCATAGAACAGTTTAAACTTGACTTAAACTGGTCTTTAACAATAAAAAAGGCGGCCCAGTGCACGAGGCTCCCACTAGGTGGGGTTTGGAGAGGGTAGATGTATGCGGTCTTACTCCTGTTTTTTATAGAGAGGCTGTTTCAAGTTCGAACCCGTAACCTCCAGGTCACTCAGCGACAACCTTACCATTGCGTCAAGGCTCGCCCTCTTAAACTGGTCTTTAACAATATTTATCAATTTTTAGTGAAGCAGGAAGCTGACCTTTTCAGTATTTTGCAGGGACTGGCTCATCATGAGGCTACTCTCTTTGAGTTGCCTCGCCAACACAACCATCTCATCAGTCAAATCATCTTGAAGTTTTCTGTTAAGGACAAAAAAATTTAACAAGGATAAATGACAGATGAGAGCAAAGAAATAAACAACGTAAAGTAATCTGCGACCAATGGAAAGCACTGAGAGAGAAAACATAAACAGTGACAATTATTGATCTGATACATATAATGCTTGCATAATACAATAATAGATCACAAGCATCACGAGGCCAAGTCAATAATGACCAAAAATATTTGTAAACAGATGCACCAAACAACTCATCATCTAAAGTCTGTAACATATAGTTTGATTTTCTTTTCCATTCAATTGACTCAAAACATTTGATTTTTTTGGCACTCAGTTCAGGTATAAGACATCAAAGGCCCCCAAGCGCTCATTTAATCAAAGTCACTAAGCTACAATGTTTAACCAGGTCCTTCGTCCAAAGTTATCACATTTACCTTTATGGTTTCATCCATCAGCGCTGTGGCTATCACAGCTTCTAGTGCGCAAGGTCTTTTGTCACTCCCTAGCTTAATGATACAAGACAATATGTGTAATAAAGTGTACTTCTAGTTTCTGCAACATAATTTTGTCACAAAACTCCCCAGCTTAATGCTACTATTTATTCTCCAAAAAAGATTACTGAATATCCTTCTGTCACGACGTTATCACTTTTGTAAACACTACAGCAATGCTGATATAAATCAGGTATCAAAGTGCGTGCTGGCTTGGTTGAAAAGATGATGGGAAATCATGAAAAATCTATCATAGGCAAAGAAAACCCAAGTTTAGAGATATTTTAATCTTTTATATTTTGGCCTTATTTATTTGTTTTATTTTAAATAGTGTTAACTATCAGCTTAATTATCTTTTTGTTAGGATTTAGTATTATCCTTAGTTATAATTTGTTAGGTTTTAAAAATTATCTTTTATTAGGATTAAATAATTATCTTTTACTAGAATTAGGATTTAATATTATCTTTGTTATCTCTTAGACTCCATATAAAGCCCTTAGCAGTTGTACCAAGGTTAATCTAGTCTTGAATAATAATACAATGTTTTCTGAATCTCTACATCTCCCCCTTATTTTCTTTTACATCTCACTCCTTTCTTTTCTCTCCTCCTCTTTCTCTATATTCTTGCTACTAGTTTTACATCAAGTGGAATCAAAGCAAGGTTCTCCTTGTTCCATCCCTATTTTCGTTGCCTTACATTTGTCAGAATCTCATCCAAACTCACCAAAAATTGAAGGGTGCCTCTGTTCAAACAAGATCTCAAACCTTTGGCCCTAGAGTCAAGCAAGTGACCACTCCATTTAAACCGCAACGTCTAGATAGGCCTATCCTTGGAAGCCCATCGCCGAAATTGCCACCACGCACTGCCATGCACTGGCAAAGTCCTGTGCGTGGGCGTGGGCTTCACACTCCATGCGCTCCAAACACATTTCTCTAGCTTTTTTCATCCTGATTCCCACTCTAGTCAACTCTAACCGTCATTTGAGAATATTAGAGGGGTAATACCACTACTTTTGGCATTTTAAATTGCTTTGATAAGGTATTTATATTTGTCTTTGAAGCCTATGACTAATTACCTTATAGAAGGACATTCTAAAAAGTTTGCAAGGCTATTTCCTAGTGCTTCTTTGCTGCCCTTACCCATAAAGTTGCATGGCCTTTTGCTCCTTATCCATAAATTGTGGGGAAAAAAAAAAATATATATATATATATATATATCAAATCAAATCAAATCCACTCTCTAGTAAAATTTGCCAGGTGTTCATAATGTGTTCATTGTTTTAGCCAACTCAACATTGCATTTGTGTTCCCTTACATCCATTTGTGGTTCATATGACAAATATTTGTATTGTCTTGCGTGACCATTCTTGATTTATATGACAAACAAAGCTTTTTAAAGGAAGAACTCACTGTTTTAATGTCTACCATGGACCAAAATACCCAAACTATCCGATTTAGTTTGGACAATTTCAAAGAAGATGTGGACCATCTTTTTGAAGAATCTATAAGTGTCACTAGCCTATTAGATAAATAAATCAATGACAAAAATTCGGAACATCAGTTAGGAATCCTTTGGAAGAAAATGTGTCAACTTATAACTAACCTAGAACTCCATCAATGGGACCAAATGTGAATCAATAGTTTTCTGTTAGTCCTCGCACTTGGAATGCTAGAGAACTCCCTCATGTGTCTTCCAATCAACAGCCTGAGTTAATAGAAAACCACTAGGATGGTTAGGATTGTGTAAAACACCACCTTAGACAATATAAGACGGCCCATGGGAATGTCCGAGAAGTGTTTAGGCATAACCACAATGATCCAAGTGATATCACTAGGAGGGTTAACATTGAAGCCCTCAAGTATGATGGTAAATTAAATCCCAATAATTTCTTAAATTGGTTAACTAACATTAAGGATTATTTTTAGTGATATGACGTAAGTGACATTCAGTGTGTCTACTTTGCTAAAAGCTTGTGGAGTTTGCTAAAAAATATTGACAAACTATTTAAAGAAAGTTAGAGCATTTAGGTTAACCTCAAATAGAGGTTTGGGTTGAAATAGAAATGAAGTTGAAAGAAAAATATTTGCCCACTTACTATAAGAGTTAATTAATGAACTAGTTGCTCAACCTTAGATAAACCTCTAGCCTTTCTAACTATATAACTCGCTTTGATGACCTTTTGCTCAAATGTGACATACATGAAGAACAGTGGATGACAATTACTAGGTTTATTTATGACCTTAGAATCCAGAAAGAGCTTAAGGTAAGCTTCCCTGAGTCTCTTCAAGAGGCTTATTATAAAGCTTTTGAAGTGGAATCTCTATCTAGGTATCCATCTAATAGGCATTTCATAACCCAAGGCACAGAGTTGTGACAAACTTGCAATCTTATCCTTGCCGATCATTCTATAGGAGTTTCACAACCGAGGCTAATTTTATGTTTCCTTCAAATCAAGCTTCTGGTCCTAAGAGCAATGTCACGAATGTTAGTGAATTCATAAACTCTAGTTCTCGTCTTGGTGGTTCCACCATTGAGTGTTTTCATTGTCACTCCAAGGATTATATTGCATCGAAGAGTTCACATTGCGCTTTGCTCCTTGAGAACCAACCTAATGATTTAAATAATATAAATGATGGAAACATAGTGAATGTCCTTCTGATATTAATGAAGAGATCATAAATAGATGGTTCTAACCAAGAAACTGGACACCTTGATGTTATGAGATACATTCTATTTGTCTTATTACTTAATGACTTATGGAAAAGGACTAGTATCTTTCACACTTTTGTAAAATGTGGAGACAAGTTATGTAAATTGGTCATTGATGGGGTTGGTACACGAAATATAATCTCTACATTAGGAGTAAACAGTCTTACCCTTAAATCAAAACCTCATCCTAAACCTTTTCATGTAACCTGGGTAGATAAATATTCTTTGCTTATTACACAGCAGTATTGTGTTCCCCTTTAATTAGGTGAGTACCAAGACGAGGTTCTTTGTGATGTCTTTTTCATGGATGTTGCTCACATATTATTAGAAACACCATGGCTTTATGACTTGGATGTTACTAATCATGGTAGGGAAAACACCCACATGTTCAAACATGATGGGAAAACAATCTTGGCACGTCGACCAAGCTTGAATCTAAGAGTAAGAAACTCATTAGGTCAAAAAGCCAAGGGACTAAGAACCATAACATTCACTTCTTAACTCACAAAACAGTTTGAAAATGAGAGCAAGGAGGTTAATATGACGCTTGCCTTAATTTCTAAGGTTTTTTTTTTTAAGGGTTACTTCTATAGCTAATGATGAGACACCTAGTAAGATAACCCAGCTTTTAGCATATTTTTAGGATATCTCCCCAAATAACTTCCCTTTGAACTCCCACCCATGAAAGATATTCACATTACTTGATCCCTGATTCTCAGCTTCCCAATCTCTCACATTATAGGATAAACACAAAAGATAAAGAAGAACTCAATAGGCAAGTCAATGGGTTGCTTGAAAGGGGTTACATCAAACATAGCCTTAGTCCATATGTTACGTCGGGCCTTCTAACTTCTAAAAAGGACAGAACTCAGAGAATGTAAGTGGATAGTTGAACAATTAATATAAGTATAGATTTCCTATCCCTAAACTTAGAGACATGCTTGATTTCGTAATTGGTACTAGTTGGTTTTCCAAAATTAATCTTCATAGTAGTTATCACCAAATTAAGATAAGACCGAGAGATGAATGGAAAATTGCATATAAAACTCAGGATGGGTTATATGAATAGTTAGTCATACCTTTTAATTTTTCTAATGCCCCTAGCACTTTTATAAGAGTTATGACCCATATCTTCAAGCCCTATTTGGGAAAATTTTTGGTTTTATACTTTGATCATATATTGATTTATAGCCTGCCTAGGGAAGAGCATTTGGACCACCTTTGTCTTGTTTTTCTTACCCTTTGTCATGAGAAGTTTTATGTCAATCTTTCCAAGTGTTCTTCTTTCAAAATCAGGTTGTCTTCCTTGGATTTATAGTATTTGAATTGGTTGTAGCTATTGATCCTAAGAAGGTTAAGGCCATTAAAGAATGGCCTAAACCTAAATCCCTTTTTGAAGTGTGAAGCCTCCATGGCTTGACTTTTTTTTTTTTATAGGTGCTTCATTTGAGAATTCAGCACCATGGCCCTTATCATAAATTGTTTTAAAAAAGATAGGTTACAACGAATTCTTGCAACTTCTCAAGTAGTTGAGTCCATCAAAAAGAAACTTTTTAAGGCCCCTATCCTAGGTTTGCCTAATTTTGCAAAACCTTTTCAAGGTTGCTTTTGATGCTTCTGGGGTAGGAATTGGAGATATGCTTAATCAAGAGAGTCACCCCGTGGCATTCTTAAGTGAAAAGCTCAATGAGGCCAAACAAAAATACTCTACATATGATAAAAAATTATATGTAATTGTTAAGTTTCTTGAACATTGGAAATTCTATTTTCTCCCTTAACAATTTGTCTTGTACTCTAACCATCAAGCCTTTAAGTTTATTTATTCTCAAAGACATTTAAATACAAGGCATGCCATGTGGATAGGTTTTCTTCAAGAGTTCACTTTTGATGTTAGGGATTGCTCTGGTGTAGAAAATAAAGCTACTGATGCATTAAACCACATGCCTACTGTTTTGCAGTCTATGAGTATTGGTATTGTAGAATTTGACATGTTAAAAGATGAGTATGCCACCTGTTCTAACTTTGGAACCATTTTTCCAGACATTAGTAATGATAACCGTTAAGAATGGTTATCTCTTTCGCGGAATTAGGTTGCACATTCCTCGCACATCCATAAGAGATTTTCTTGTATGAGAATTGTATGCTAAGAGATTTACTAGTAATTTTGTTAAGAATAAGACTATAGCCTTAGTTGAAAATATATTTTACTAGCCTTTCTTAAAGCATAATGCCACTAAAATTTTGTCCCAGTGTTGTACATGCCAAACTTCTAAGACAAAGAAATAGAATATAGCATTGTACACTCTTTTGCCTATTCCTTAGGCTCTTAGAAAGGACCTTAGTATAGACTTTAGCTTTGGTTTGCCTCAAACAACAAGAGAACATGATTATATCTTAGTTGTTGTGGATTGATTATCTAAGATGGCTCATTTTATCCCCTATAGTAAGACTACATATACTTTACTCAGCCAAGTTGTTCTTCCAAAAGATTGTTATGTTTGCATGGGTTGCCTACCACCATTGTGTTAGATAGGAATGTTAAATTTGTTAGTTATTTTTGAAAAATGCTCTAAAGCCTTTTGTGGAATTGAGCATCAAAATTCCATATTTCTATTGAAACAGCATCAAGGAATATATACACAGAGGAGGGAATAAAAATTCCACGAAAATAGGCGAAGAATAAGGGAGAATAGAAACTATAAAACTACCAGATATACATCCCTACAAATCAGGAATATTTATAGAGAAAAATAAACCTATTTACAATGTAATTAATTGCTTGGTCAACCACACTCTCCCTCAAGTTGGATCTTAAATACTAATCATGTCCAACTTACTTATGCACCCTTCAAAAAGTTGTTCTGGCAGTCCCTTTGTTAGAATATCAATAGTTTGTAGTCTAGAAGGAACATACAGTAGGCATAGAATTTTTTCTTCCACCTTTTCACGGATAAAGTGTCTATCAATCTCCACATGTTTAGTTCTATCATGCTGGACAGGATTCAAGGCCATACTCAAGGCTGCCTTGCTATCACAATACATCTTTACCAGGGGGGTCAATTTGAATATGCAATTCTTCATCACTCTTTTGAGCCACAATGCCTCTGTGATGCCTCGGACTAAAGCTCTCAATTCTGATTCTGCACTGCTTTTTGAAACAACTCTCTGCTTTTGGCTATGCCAAGTCACAAGGTTGCCCCACACAAAGGAACAATATCCTGATGTAGAGCGTCTATCTTTGAATGCACCACCCCAATCAGTATCAGTATAAACTTCTATATGTTTTTTCTCATGTTTCTTGAAAAACAATCCTCTCCCTGGTGTGCCTTTCAGATATCTCAGGATTCTGTAAGCAGCATCCAAATGTCTCTTCTTGGGAGAGTTCATGTGCTGACTTGCCACACTTACTGCAAATGCAATATCGTGCCTAGTATGGGATAGATAGATTAATTTTCCCACTAATCTCTGGTACCTTTCTTTGTTGACTGCTTCTCCATCTTTTTCATCTTTCTTCTTCTTGACTTCAAGAGGTGTTTCACAAGGTCTGCACCCCAACATTCCTATCTTTGTTAACAGATCAAGGATGTATTTCCTCTAAGACACAGATTCAATTCTTTGACCTTGCAATCTCCATTCCTAGAAAATATTTCATCTTTCCTAGATCCTTGACTTCAAATTCTCTTGCAAGAGCCCTTTTTAGTCTCTCCATTTCTTCTGTGTTGTCTCCTATGAGCACTATGTCGTCCACATAGACAATTAAAACCGTCTTTTTTCCTTCCTTGATTCTGACAAACATAGTATGATCAGATAGGCCCTGTCTATAACCTTCAACTCTAAAGACGTCAGAGAATTTATCAAACCAAGCCCTTAGAGACTGTTTTAACCCATACAATGACTTTTTTAGCTTATAAACTTGACTATGTCTTCCTTTATCAAAACCAGGCAGCAGAGTCATGTATACTTCCTCTTCTAGTTCTCCATTGAGATAGGCATTTTTAATGCCAGGCTGTTGTAGTGGCCAATCCAAATTAACTGCTACTGATAGTAATACTCTGATAGTTTTGAGTTTTGCAACTAGAGCAAATGTCTCTTGGTAATCTAGGCCATATGTCTGAATGAAGCCTTTTGCCACTAAGCAAGCTTTATACCTCTCGAGGTTTCCATCTGCATTATATTTCAGTGTGAACACCCATTTACAACCCACCAATTTTTTATCTCTGAGCTTCTCCACAATGTTCCATGTTCCATTCTTTTCCAATGCTCTCATTTCATCCATTACAGCACTTTTCCATTCTAGAATGCTAAGGGCTTCTTAAATGTTGTCAGGAATCTTAATTTTGTCCATATTAGCAACAAAAGCCCAATAATGAAATGAGAGAGCCTTATATGATACAAACCTTTGGATAGGACGTAGAGTGCATGATCTAAATTTTCTTCTAAGAGCAATTGGCAAGTCAAGTTCATCAGTTACCTCATCAGATTTAGATTGATCATTTTCTTCCTCTGATTTAGGATCTTTTATCGATTCTGGTTCTGGCACTGCTTTGGGTATAACAGACTTGTTATCATGTCTCTTCTTTCGTGAGTAAACTATTGGTTTTGTAACATGTGTGTTGTCAACTCCCCCTGAATTGAAATTCTCTCGAGTTTTTGGCACAAGAGGATTAGTGCTCACAAGAGAAGACGGTGTTTGAGTTTGGTTAGGACAGATGGGTTGAGTTTGGTTAGGGCAGATGGGTTCTGGAATAGATTCAGATTCGGGCAAGCTTGGTGTAGTCTGAAATTCACTAAAGCTTTCCCCTTGAATTGAAGACTTAGGGAAATATGGTGTTTCTTCTGCAAAGGTGACATCCTGACTAACAAATAAACGTTTAAAGACAGGATCATAGCATTTGTACCCCTTTTGGGTGGAGGAGTAGCCTAGAAACACACATTTGACAGCACGAGGTTGAAACTTGGCATTAGATTAGAGATGAACAAACACTGAATAGCCGAAGATTTTTAGTGGAAGATTGTTTTCAAGAGGAGAGGTAGAATGAGTTTCATGAAGCTTAGCAAGCGATGCAGTATAATTGAGCACTCTATTAGGCACACGATCAATAAGAAATGTAGCAGTGAGAATAGCATCGCCTCAGAAAAAATGTGGTACATTAGAAGTGAATAATAGTGCTTGAGCAACCTCAAGTAAGTGTTTATTTTTATGTTCAACAATCCCATTTTGTTGTGGGCTGTTGGGGCATGTACTTTGATGAATAATTCCATGAGTTCTAAGAAACTCATCCAAGGTTTTGTTAAAATATTCAATGCTATTATCAATGTAGAATATTTGGATGGTAGTATTAAACTGAGTGGTTATCATGTGATGGAATGTGGTGAAAACAGAGGAAATATCATATTTATCTTTGATGAAATAAACCCAACACACACGAGTATGATCATCAATAAATGTGATAAATCATTTTGTATGAGTTCAATTGGGAATACGTGAAGGGCCCCGTAAATCACTGTGAATTATAGAAAAAGGGCGTGTAGCTTTATAAGTGGAACGAGGAAAAGGAGTTCGATGGTGTTTTGCAAATTCACAATCATCACAATGAAATTGAGAGATTTTATTAGAACATAATTCGGAAAACAAACAGTACAAGTACTGAACATTAGGATGACCCATTCTCTTATGTCATAGCATGAGATCATTATTTGTAGAAGTGACAAAGTTACACAAGGTTCGCGACCATAGGTTACTCACAGTTGATTTATCAAGATAGTATAGTCCGTCATATTCCTTAGCATTGCCAATCATCTTCCCCAATAAGAGATCCTGAAAAATACAGTGGGTGGAGAAGAAATGAACACAGCAGTCTGCTTGTTTAATCAACTTGCTAATGGACAATAAATTACAGGCCAGATGAGGGACATGGAGCACATCCTTTAAAGTCAGAATATCAAAGATACGGATACTCCCTTTTCCAGCAATAGGAGATAGAGTACCATTAGCAGATTTAATTTTTTCATGACCAGCACAAGGGAAGTAGGAAAGAAATAATTTTGAGTAAACAGTCATGTGATCAGATGCACCCAAGTCAACAATCCATTTGTAGTTGGTGGAAGACAATTGTAAAGCAATAAAATAATTACCTCGATGAGCAACAGGCATAGTAGACGTCTTTGGTGGAGGCTGAGATATCCTCTGCAGAATATTAAGTGCTTCAAGTAATTTACTTAACTGTTCCTGATCAACACGAGGCATGGGTGCAAGTTTAGTTGAAGGAGTAAAGGTTTCTTGCGAGCCTTGATAGCCACGAGGCTTCCCTTTCCTTGGTTTCCAATCAGTAGGCTTGCCATGTAGGTCCCAACAAGTATCACGAGTATGACCAATCTTTTTATAGTGTTCACATGTAGACTTTGGTTTATTACCCTTAGCACCTATGTCATGGGTCTTACTCACCAAAGCAGATGACTCAGTTACAGAATTAGAAGGGGGCTCAAGTAGCATCACTTTGTGTCGAGAAGCCCCACGACGCATCTCAGAGAAGACCTCACGAGGAGTAGGCAATGGTGTGCGACCAAGGATAAGGCTACCGACATCATCAAGAGATTGATGAAGACCAGCGAGGAACTGAAACACACGGTCATTCTCAACTTGCTTTCTGTGTCAAACAACATTCGCAGAACAAGACCATTCCTCATCTGAATTCAAATCAAGCTCCTACCCGAATGCCACTAGTTCAAGCCAGTACTCTGTAACCTCTTGACTCCCCTATTTCACTTGCCAAACTTTGGTTTTAAGTGCATATAGCTGTGACATGTCTTCTCCATCTGAGTAAGATTCACGTACTGCATCCCAAATGGCACGAGCAGAGGGCAAGAAAAACTACGCTTAATAGCAGGCACCATAGCATTCACTAATCAGGAGGAAACCATCAGATTATCGGTACACCACTGCTGCATGGCCTATTCATTTGAAGCATCAGGCTCCGTCGATTCACCAGTGAGGATGCCTAGCTTTCCATGTCCACCTACTGCCAATCGTATAGCTTGAGCCCATTCTCGATAATTCCCTCCATGGAGTTTCTCGGTCACGATCAAAATGGATGACCCTTCGGAGCCAGAGACCAACCCATGTGAACCTTCGGCACAACGCGGGTCAATTGATGAGGACCCATCATGCGAAGAAGCCATTGAAGTGGAGGAGGCTTCTCGGCGAGGATGCGACTCAACAGAACCAAAGTCGGGATCGACTTCAAGGTCAGAATTCAGATCAGAACCATCGAGCTCTGATACCATATGGAATTAAGGATCGAAATTCCATATTTCTATTGAAACAGCAGCAAGGAATATATACATAGAGGAGGGAATAAAAATTCCAAGAAAATAGGCGAAGAATAAGGGAGAATAGAAATTATAAAACTACTCGATATACATCCCTACAAATCAAGAATATTTATAGAGAAAAATAAACCTATTTACAACGTAATTAATTGCTTGGTCAACCACACCTTTTAACACCCAACTGAAGTTCTTCTCTGCTTTTCATCCTCAAACTGATGGACAAACTGAGATTACTAATCACAATTTAGGAGTTTTGCTTTAAGAGTCTAGTAGGTGGCAAACCTAGGAATTGGCACTTGATTTTACCAACAACTAAGTATACTTATAATAATTTAGTCAATAAGTCTACTGGTAAAAGTCCTTTTAACATTGTTCAAGGCTTTAACCCTCACTATCCTATTAACCTTATGGCTATTCCTTTGACTTCCCACACTTTTGAATCTGCAAAATCATTTACCTAGCACATACATGAATTGCATGCTAAGATTAAGCACAAACTTGCTATAAGGAACAAACAATATAAATTGTCTACTAATATTCATCAACACTTTCAAAATTTTAATGAGGGTAATTTTGTTATGACAAATGTCTACCCTGAGCATTATCTTAAACATTCCTTCAAAAAATTGCATGCCCAAGCCTTTGGTCCTTTTCATATCTCTAAGAAACGTGGGCCTAGTACATATTGGCTAGAATTACCTCTTGATATGGCCATTAATCCATTTTTCAGTGTAGAAAATTTATTTCCTTACTGAGGCACTTTTGAGCCTCCCCCAATACTTTCTAATGATTCTATAGCTACTTAGCTTTATCATGCCCCTATGCCCACTCCTATCTGCTCTACCACCAATTGAGGCAATAGATGTGATCATGAATGATTAAATTGTTATTTCTCCTCATGGCCCTCTCCATCATTACCATGTTCGTTGGAAAGTTGCTCAGATTTGGATGCTCCTTAAATAACCAAAGAGGAATTGGATCTGGCAATATTGCAATCTTACCAACAATCTTCCTCTACAAAAGAAAGTTTCCCCAAGCCTGGAAGAAATAATAGGAAATCATGAAAAATCTATTCTAGATGTAGAAAACCTACGTTTAGAGATTGATGAAAGTTAAGGTAGTATGGGATGCCAAAGTACATTAAGTAATATGGGATGCTCGATGAGGCATTTAAGTATGGTGGTTCTCCTATCTTAATAACTAACTTCTGAGATAAGGCTTCCTACCTTACTTGGGTTCCTAGCTAGTAGTTGGTAGTTTCGGAAAAGGTTACCCATGGAGAGTTATGATTGGCAAAATGCCAAGTGAAATGTCGCCAAGTGTAGTCGTCAGGATGTTGACTTTCTAAGGGCGGTCAATTGATAAAAACCAAAATAGTATGGGATGTCAAAGTCCCACATTAAATAATATGGGATGCTCAATAGGGTACTTAAGTAAGGTGGTTCTCCCATCTCAGTAGTTAGCTTTTGAGGAAAAGTTTCCTACTTTGTTTGGGTACCCACCAAAGGTATTTTAATCTTTAGAAATATTTTAATCTTTCGTATTTTGACCTTATTCATTTTTTATGGTAAATAACACTAGCTATCAGTTTAGTTATCTTTTTGTTAAAACTTAATATTATCCTTAGTTATATTTTGTTAGGTTTTATAAATTATCTTTTATTAGGATTAAGTAATTACCTTTTACTAGAATTAGAATTTAATATTATTTTTATTATCTCTTGAACTCCATATAAAGTCCTTAACAATTGTAATAAGGTTATCCTAGTCTTAGATAATAATTCAATGTTTTCTAAATATCTACATTTCTTTTCTCTTCTTCCTTCTCCCTCTTACTTTCTTCTACATCTCCCTCCTTTCTTTTCTCTCTCCCCCTCATCTTTCTCTATAATCTTGTTACTTGTCCTACATCAAAAGATAGTGTTTCCTTTTTTGCTTCTTCCCCTGGGAAAGAATATAGGGTAATTCTATTCCCTAAAAAGTCCAATATAGACACAAAAAGCATTTGATTTGCCACTTTCAATGCAAAACTGAATTCATTTGCTTTTTGAACACGTAACAAAACCATTTTTGTAGGAAAAATCTCTCAACTACTCTTGAGAATTTAAAGTAAATTACACTTTCCTCTCCGAAAAGATGTTTAAACTACATTTTCATCTGCTAAAATAAAAAGATGCACTACATTGATCTCTCTTGCAACAAAAAATAAGCTACAATTACATCTATTTTTACTAAAATAATCTTATATATATTATTTACATGATATAACAAGTATTAAATATATATTTGACTAATATAAAAATTGCCAATTTTCTAAATTTAGAATAAATTAAATTTACAATTTTCAAAACAAAATATATAACATTAAAATAAAAGTTTAAAAAAATAAAGTGTTATATTTAATAAAAGAAATCAATAATATTCTTAAGGATATTTTTGTCATATTTTAGCTTCAAGGGGGTTTGTGTAATATTTTCATAACAGAGGAGAAGACTGTAATTTAAGGTAATTTACTCAAGAATTTAATTTTATAGACACATTACAAAGTCATAAAATTAAGCAAACACCTAGTGTAGAAAATCTATTTTTCAACCAACCATGTACAATGTTCTTTCTTACGTTTATATTGTGTTTCTCTCCATAATATAACTTAAATTATATTTTCACTAAAGTTTAATTTCTTTGCATTTAATCCTCAAATTGGAGAAGCTCCTCTGGTTTTGCAGCTGAGTAATTAAAACAACACGGCAACATATGTTGTCCACCTTGAGGAAAGTACAACAAAAATGACATTACAATTTGCGGTGAGGTGCCCAATAATGAAATCCCAGCATTCCCAGCTTTTGACCTCAAGATATCACAGCTAACTCAGCACAAAAATATACTTTATTGATATGAAGTCAAAACAGATTCACATAGGGAAGTAAACACAATTAGCATGCTAGGTCAGAGTTTATAAATTATAAATATATAGACTCTTCACTGCAGTACCATCCAACAATCACATAAAATTCAATAAAAACTCAAGTAATACCTGTGCTTCTCAATGTGCACTTGTGCTGCAGCATCCAATTTGACAGGTGCTGAATCAGTCTCAGCAGGTTCATGAGGTCTATTTTCAGTACTTGAGGTAGGTCTGTCAAATGTACGAGACCAGGGAGACTAAGAAAGCCTACAAAATACACGAAGCGGTAAGAAGGGATAAAAATAGCTTACACAGGTCTTCTTCTCAATCCAGAAGAAAGGGGGATATGCTTTTTCTCCTCAATTTCAGATGAGTTTTCTTTAACAGAATTTCCTTCGAGGTCCTTCTCAGATACTTGCATGTCAGGCTGAGTAAGCAAATTAAATTGGTTAAAATGACAATCCCAAAGAAAATTTCTTTTCTGACCATAAAATAAAATAGAATATGCAGAAGTAAGAAAAGATAAGATGAAAAGGATAAAGAGAGCAAAACATGCTGCCTCATATTGAATTGCAACTGTATCACAAAAAGTCATGATACCAAGACTTTATTTTATTCATAAACTGAAAAATACACACTGCTCCTTTGCCTTACATTTTGTGATCCCACTTACCTCAGTAAATCAATTGTGTATAAAATTTTATTTTCATAGAAAACATAATTCAAGTTTCAGATACTATATGAACCTAGAACAAATATTGACAAACCTAACATAACAAAAACTTCAGTAGCTTACAAGCACATATCTAACTATAGAATTTGCTTCATATTTCTTGTGAAACAATTATCCTAATTCTATTAGAAATACACCTGTTATGTCGTGAAAAATATTGAAGTTCATTATTAAAATAATGAAAATTTTCACCATCTTTATAGCAGGAGCTCTTAAGCTGGAGAATAACTATCTTAAATCAGAACCCATCATTCTTTATCAGATGATACTTTCCTTTCCCGTTCTTTTTTTGTGCCCAACACTTGCTATAAAGTCCTACTCCTATCCCACATGGCAAGTTGGCAATTGCACTGATGTGTTTGCCTCATAAAATAAATACATCAACAAATAAAATATTTGCTTTTTAAACCGTTGCCATAGATATTTCTATAACAAATTTCATATTTTTGTCGATGAAATCTTCCCTTTATTTTAGAGGGTAAGAACACAAAATTCTATTAGCTTACTCCGAAGAGCTTGATTTATTCAAATACCTCTCTGAAAGATATAATATCACAAACAGATAGTAAATACATACCAAAGGGTTAACTAATTTGGAAGCAATGACTTCAATTTTCTCTGAATATTCATTCAGCATAGCCTTTGAAACCCTGAATGAACAAATTTATATACACACACAAATTCACACACATTCAGTAGACAAACACATAAACATAACAAATGGAGAGAAGAATATAATAAAATCATCAAGCTTCCAGGAGGTAGAAAACAGATTCTCAAGTCAGTTTAATTTCCTAATAACCTCTACAAGAGACCTTAACAAAAAACTAGAGGAAATTAAAAAGGCACTATCTGCAACAGAAGCGATGCCCAAAGTGAGTTATCTTTTCCTGCATGATCCAGACACTTCTTCTCCCTATAAATAAAAAAGTGTATCAAACACATCCACTTGTTAATACAGAATGATTCAAGAGAACTCAATATAAGAACTAAAAAGTAATTCTGAATATCTTCTTCCCACTTTATGCTATAAGTATTACTTTGTCCTATGGACATGTTTAAACCCAGATGAAGCATCTCCAGAAGGAAAACCTCACTCTACTTAAGATCTGTAGAATTCAAGGACCACCAATAGGGCCAAACGAAGGTCAAAGGAGGAAAAGTTCAGAGAGCATGGGCAAAGGGTAAAATCAAGAAGCTCTAAGATAAACAGCTCATTGTAGTTTGACTTGTATAAATTAAAACATAAGAATTTCAGCATTCTGACCTTTTATTCCTTGTTATGTGTAATGTGATTAAATCAGATTGTAGATCAAAAGATGCACAAATTACCTTGGTAAGCCTTCTGGAGTCCTCTCTTCAGCCAGTTGTTCCAATTGCTCACGTAACGTAGCAACATACTACAGATTCATTGAAAAGTGATTAATTAATAAAAACATATACTTCAAGGGAACTTAAAAAGATTTGGAGCTAACTGAGGTTTTAATAGAAGCTCAATAACTTCAACGTAAATTGTCAACTCATATCTTCAGACTTACATGTACAAGTTTTGCCTGATTTTGCTGTTGAGGAGCAGCTGCCAGCAACCTCCTCAAGTTCACTTCTATTTTACTGATTCCCATTAAAAACCTACAACATTCAGTAATTAATAAATTATACATAAATATTGCTTCAAAATTCAAAGAGATTGAAACCGGGAGGGGGGGAAAAACAGAGCTATTAAAAATCAAACTATAAGTTATACATCAGTCTTAATCAGAAAAATATTACCAAATGATACTAACAAACATTACAACACAGTCAAACACCCGAAGACCAACAGAAATACTTCAATATGTAGACTTGTCTAAAAATAACGAATTAGAATTTATTTCCAAGCATGTTTGTACTTAACCTTTTTATTCCAGTACCAAAATTTACCTTCATAAGTTCACAGAATGTAGAATAAAGACTGATTCGAACCATTTTATTTATAAAATTGATGCTTCTTTTTGCTAGGCAGTTTCCGTCACAAGATTCAGAAAAAGTTTTTAAAAAAAAGTTAAAAATTAAATAAAAGAAATCTACTATAAATTACACATATTCATCATCAAAATACTAGCTCTCTATCTTCTAGAAGCAATTTAGTTGGCAAATGACCAGACCAAAGGATCCAAGACGTATAAAACAACAATATTATATCTGTCAGCAGCAGCATTAATGTTTCTGCCATTGCAATTCTGTTTCCAGGTAAATCTCATCATAGAATGAAATCAATATGAAATTTAAACAGTCATATATTTAACAGATGCTCTTTCATTTCAAAAAATAAGGAAAAGAAAAGACACTTAAAAATCGTAGTCAGACCAGAGTTGGAAAAACTCTTTCACTTCCTCAGTGAAACAACCAGAGGGTAGATTTACGTTCTCATTAAGAGATAAAAGACCAAACTTGAATACACTTCCAACATTTCCTTCCACAAAAAAAAGACCCCTTCTGTTTTCAATTGCGGCAATGGCACTCCTCTGTTGGAATTTTCTTGTATGTGGACTCACATTATTTATAAATTAGTATTTAATAAATCAGGCAAGTTCAAATTATTGGTTTAAATAATGAGATAGCCTTACACCCGCATATTAGCCGTAATTGACAAGGTAGCTAGTGTAAGCCTAGAAGAAACCACAATTCCTATGTCAGCTAGGACTGAGAGTTCACTATGTAAAGGTATTGTTGGGTCTCCTCCCCAGTCCTATATGACCAAATCCCACCCATATGCGAATGCCAGCTATTGAGTAAGGAAAAGGATGAAATTTCCTAGTACACTGATATTCAAGCAGTTAACCAGATCCACTTCACCCCTCTGGATTCTAAAATCAGGAACATTTTTCTGCGTTCTAAATTCCTACTGTGGTTATACTAGGACAGTATAACTCATTTCATATTGTTACACCCAAAATGTGACGCACATGGCCTGTAGAAAAAAGAAAACCAGTTTTCAAAATGAAAACCAATTTAATAGAATTGCCATCAAAATTTTAATTATTTTAATAGTAGCACTTTGAAAAAGCCTTTTTAAAAGATAAGAAAGGTTAGCAAACCAAAGATGGGTTTGGGATTTGTTTGTGTGTGAGAAAAATATTAAGCACTCCACGGCCGTTCTTAAAATGATATTGTGAAAAACTGATATTGACCTTAGTTTTATTTTAAATACCCAAATCAAAACACATGCCCAAAAAAAAAAGTTAAATATTTACATAGATGGACTTGACCTAAGAAGGAGACCTAGGGCCGACGTATTCAAAGATTAAGATCAAATTCCATGTCATTTGAATGGGTAAGAAACTATGTCACTTAGTTGGTGACTTTTATTTATTTCATGGGAAGAGTAAGAGAATAAGAATAAACTCAATTTCACAAACAAAATGAATTTGAAATTGGTTTATGTGTTTTAGTTTATGAAATCCAAGTCATTCTTGCTTTCTTGCTCTCTTCATTTTTTCTTCCCCCCACCCCCAATTTTTGAATTTTTGAAAATAATATTTTTGTGTTTTTTTTTATTTTTGAAAGAAAGTGATTTAACATACATGGCAAGTCTAAAGGATAAGACTAAAAATAAAATAAAGATAAAGATAATAAAATCAAACAAGCTTGTGTATGCATGTGAAGGTGTGTGCATAACATGAAAGAATCAATAAAAACAAGACATAAAGCTAAACTTAAGGCAATTTCATCCAATGTGCAATGAACATAAAACCAAGAGCTAAAATTCATGCATTTCCCCCCTGTCAAACTAATTTTTCATGTCAAAGCATAGCCTCCCAGCCTCATAAAAGGGACAAACAACAGTGTGTGTCCCTTTACACTCACCAGATCAACAATAATAGATGTAGTTTCTTTGGGGAAGATAAGTTCACCGTAAAGTTAAAGCTTATAAAACACATGTATATTCACTTATAATCCAAACCGGTGTTTCCACAGCATGAATGAGATTCAACAACTGTCATTACTCAACCACCCGAAGTAGAGCATGCGTGAATTCACTCGAACCAAATTGTACAGCCAAATACACTTATGATTTCACTAGGAAGTTCCCAAAACATAAACAGAGCATAGCAGCCAAGATTAACAGAAATTTAAACCCATATTTTACAAGAAAGAGCATGAACAGGAATTTGGACCCAATCTTACATCAGAGACAGAGTTTCATAACAGACAGTTATTCAGTTTTATAGATGTTAAACCAACTCTCAAACAGCACCATCAACCATCAAGCAGGCATGTCTTAATAACATTAACATAGAAATTAGACTGCAATCTTCATGCTAACAATGAAACACATCAATAGAGAATGTAGGCAGGAATTTTAGCCCAAACTCACATCTGAGACAGAGCATACATTAAACCAATTCCAAACAGGTTAACCCAAATCCCAAACCTTAACGTCAAACAAGCATGCTTAAATACTTTGGGAATCCCTTCCCATCACGCTGCCACACAAATTTCAGCAGCCATTCAACATTGAACAGCGCTCCATAAGAAAGAGGGTAGGTTCCAAAATTCAAACAAGTTCTTTACTCAATGACTCAGAAATTTAAAGATGAGAATCAATACGGCAGAGATTACGTTGGGTGAAGCTCCAGTGCTCGAATTCCGCAGCTTCCTTCTCTCAATTCCCGCTTTCAATCTCTCTCACTCTTGGTCTCTCTCAAGCTCTATCTCGCTCGCGCTCTCTGACTCAGTTTGCACCGCCGCTCTCTTCTCCGTTCACAATTTATTTTCCTCTCGTTGTTTCACGACTTCTGTTCGTCTTTTATAGCGAATTGCTTGGGTGCACCCAAAGAAATAAAGCAAGAACAAGAAAAACAGAGTAAGAAAAGTGGGAAGAAAGATCAAAGACGATCGTCATTATCCGCAAATTCCCAAACCCCAAAACTAGTATGCTGGCTTCCCACGTCTGACAACGACATGTTAGAATTCCATTACCAAGACAACCAGAGAGATATAACAACACCCTAGAAAACGGTGCACACCGATTTTGATTGCGTACCTAGCGAAGTCTAAAACCATTCTATAGTTCAACCATGAATGATGAATCCCCACTAAACAACGAAAAATACAAAACAAAACAAAAACAATACCCAGTAGCCCTCAGAAATGTAGTCAGAAGCTTAGAAGCTTAATTAATTGGAATTAATTCAGGTAAAGGATACATCGATAAATACCTGGATCAAATCGCAAATTGCTGATTCTCAGAAAAACGTGAAGACGTAGGTGAGTCTGATCTCTACTCCTCCAGTTTGTTTTGTGTTGTTTTAGCTTTTTTTTTTTTTTTCTTTTTCCTTTTGCTCAACAAAAGACACTGCTCAAATATGTTGTAGATGGATGGTCAAAAATATAAATAGATAAACAAAATTATATTAAATTGAATTGGGTCACAAATAAGAATGTGTCTTTATCTAATATAATTTAATATTATTTTTAATTATTAATATTTGGTCATCTTATATATTTATTTATTTTTATTTTATTTAATTTTTTTTATGAGTTGTAACTTTTATTACCTATTTTAAACATTCCTTATAACTTTCATTACATATTTAATGTTTTCTATTTTTTAAGTATGTTTATTTTTGACATATATACTTATTAATATTTTTTTTGTTGAATAATGAAAACACATATTTATTTAAAGTTAATTATGCTAGTGTAACTTGTATTTTATTTGATAATATTGAGTTATTTTCTTATTAAAATTGGTTTATTGATAAAAATATGAGGATTCTAAAAGTATATTGTTTTAAAATTTATTCTTATAAGTTTATAAAAAAATATTTTTATATTACAATTATTAGTTGATAAAAAAAATAAATAGGCTTGCATAGCTCTAATCCACCATACCCCAATATAAAACCAAATTTATTCTAGTTGGGCAAGGTTATAAATATAAAAATAAGTTTGATATTTTAATCAAGTGGAGTAACAAGCATACTACATGCCCAGCTCAGTCCAGCTTGACCCATAAACAATCCTAGTCTTATATGAGTTTGTAAGGTCCATTTGGTTATTAGAAATCGATTAATTGAAAAGGAAATTCAATTAGGCCACTTAGATGATGGATGGGATGGCATATTTGGGCCTTAAGGAGACCTCATTTTATTATTTGGAAGAAGAATTTTATCCCAAAAGTAAAAGAAAAACCAATTATGCAATAGAATTAAATAAATATAAATTAAAATACATTCTAACTAGCAATAATCCTTATAGATCTAGGAATTTAAAAAAAAAAAAAGTGAGTCCCATAAGAAGAAAAAAATTTAAAAAAGGTGTGGATGAACAGTACAGCATAATACAATGAACAGGATAACATATCTATATATTTTTATTAAAAAATATATAATAAGTAATTAAAAATCTTACCAATATTTTTCTCTCTAAATAAAAACATGTTGCATTTAAAAAAATTACACAACCCAAATGTAATATTTTTTTTTTATCCCATAGATTTTTAAAATTACACTCAAATTATAATTTTTAGTTTAATTAATGAATTTATATCATTAAATTATATATATAAGTTAAATTAATATCTCAATCCCTAATTTTATTTAAGATTTTAAAATAATCCCTTAAATTTAAAACATGCTAACATAGTCCTTTAAATTATCTTTCATTTCCAAAAAAAAATATAAGTTTACGTGCTAATTAGGATTTATTTGTATTTAATTATTATTTATTGTTTCTTTTTTTTTTTGGTGTCAACACAATCTAATTAGTATAATAAATTTCTCAATTTTCCAAATAAACCCCAATCCCAAATCTACCATTAACTACCTCACCATCTTCCTCTTTCACTAAACATAGAATTCAAATTTGGTGCATAGCACATGCTCATCGCTTTTAGATCATCCAAATCAAATTTAAACATTTTAATTTTTTTGTTGGTTTTCAAAAATTTTTTTCCTAGAAGATTTAAAATGCAAAATAAAAATAATTTTCTAATTGTTAACTTCAAAAAATGACAATTGAGACTAAAAAAAATTTAAGCAATTTAGATTTGATTTGAATGGCCTTAAGGCTACATATCACAAAACCGAATCTCGTTTCATTAAATATAATATGCTATTGTATTAGCAATTAGATGAGGTTCATCTTTTTTTTTTAAAAAAAAATAAACACTAGTGTAAGAGTTTGTATTTCTTTTTTTTTATATACAAAGGAAAGAAAACATAGCAGGGAGCCAAACAAAACACTAAGTCACATGACCAGCATTAAAAAAGCTGCTAGCAAAGTGTTCTAGAACGATCTGCAACCCAAAAGGTTGGGTAAGAGCATGCTTTGCTAGCGTATTTGCCTCTTCATTCTTGTCTCATCCAATCAATCTGACTTGAACCAGCCATTCTCTCGTAGGCATCTGGCGCAACTCTTTGATAAGGCCTTTTTCACTACGAAGTTCAATATTGTCACTGCTTATCACGGAAATGATCTTTACACAATCACTTTGCAGTCAGACCTGTTTAAATCCACGATTCCAAGCTCATTTCAGTCCAAGAATGCATCCCCAGAGTTCTGCTATTAGGCTGTCACCCCTATATGGTCTAAACATAAATGCCTCGAGTAATCGCCCGTCTCTGTTCCTGAGGATTCCATCGCTACCCACTACTCCCGTCCGATGCGAGAAGTAACCATCCACCTAGACATCACCATTAATGTGTTCATCTCCCTAGTCTCTGTTGGTCCCAGAGCTGATACAAGATGCATTCGAAGTCTGAAAGCAGTTGTTGCGCTCTCCCTATGCTTCAAAGAATACCTATAGCTTAAGCAATCACACTCTCCTTATGCGTCTCGCTGTTTTCCAAAATTCGTTCATTGCGCCTTTTCTAAATTGCCCAGCAGATGACACTGAACAACTCACCCCATTGGTTCTCTTGTTGCCCATGCTTTCCTTTGAGATTCTAGATGCACCACTCCCTCAACTCAAGAAAATAGAATTTGCACCTCTTTTGTGGGTCAACTAAATGGTCCCATATGAATCATGCATCGTTACATTGACACAGGACATGTAACGTGTGTTCCACTGTCTCGAAACACCATTGGCACATTGGCTAGCTACCAAGATGTCTACTGTGTCTTGCTTGATTAGTTGGGAGCCAATCATATAGAACTAGCCATATAAAAGTTTTACATCTTTGTGGGATCTTAAGCTTCCACAAACGAGACCAAAGCGGATCCTCTTTGTCACCATGCTCATTTAGAAGCTTGTATGTAGGCTTTATGGTGAATTGTCCATGCTTCTCCAATGCCCATTGCATTGCTTCTTCCTCATTACGAAGGGTAACTTTTTTATGCCTTTTTCAGCTTATGTCCAATTGTTCTTCAGTCTTTTCTAGAATTGAGATCTTTGTCGAGACTTGTCAATTGTGGGAAGAAGGTCATTCTTGCATTTATATTTACTTCTCACTACCTGAGCCCATAGAGAGTCTTTTCTTTCAATAAGACCCCAGCCTACTTTCATCATGAAGGCTTTATTCTGCATGGCCATGTGTCGTATACCCAGACCTCCACAACGCTTCTCCCTACAAACATCGTCCCAAGCCACCAAGTGCATCTGCTTCTTCTCATTGGTAGATCCCCAAAGGAATCCCCTCATATTCTTTTCCAACTTTGTACATGTACTCATAGGCGAAGCTATCGTTTGCATAAAATATAGCGGAATAGTGGAAACTACTGCTTTCGTCAAAGTATTTCTACCTACAAATGAAAGAGACTTTGTTTTCTAGTTATTGAGTCTTTGCTTTACCTTATCAATCACGAATTGATAAGTTTGATTTGTCACTCTGTCATGGTGGAGAGGCACCCTAAATATTTGCCCAGATCACTCATGTTAGCAACTCCCAATAATTCACTTAACTGTTGCGCCTGGGTATGATAAACATTCTTAGAGAAACACACTTTCGTCTTGCTTAAACTTATTTTCTGCCCTGACACTAGACAAAGATTGTTCAAGCATCTCTTGATTACCTGAACCTGATCAATGGAGGCCTCAGCAAAGATAATTAGATCATCCGCAAAAAATAAGTAGGAGATAGGAGGTCTACTTTTAATAAGCCTTATAGGTCTCTAGCAACCATGTAATATTTCTTCCTAAATAAAGTGAGCTAATTTTTCATTACACAACACAAATAAATAGGGAGAAATCGAGTCACCTTGTCTAATCCCCCTTGAGGGGATAAATTCTTCCATCTTACTTCCCTTCCAGAGAACTTGCATAGTCGGGGTGCATATGCAGTGGCGAATAATCTCAATAATATGTTGTGGAATATTAATTTCCTGAAGGCAAGCAAGAATAAAATCCCATCAAAGTTGGTCATACACCTTTTCTATGTCAATTTTTATAGTCATATATCCCTTTTTTACCCTTTATAGTCTTCATAGAGTGGATCACCTCTTAGGCTACTATAATATTATCTGAGCTTAATCGCTCGGGCATAAAACCACATTTGATTTGGGGCAATAATATCTGGGAGAAAGCTTTTGAGGTTAGCTACTACTTTGGTAATTGCTTTGTAGATCATATTGCACAAACTAATAGGCCTAAAGTCTCATATCGTCTCCGACTGATCTTTCTTCGGAATTAAAACAAGTAACGTACCATTCACCTCCCGAATAATCGAGGGGTTAATAAATGTGTCAGAAATAAATCTTAGGACAGTAGGGGCAATATTATCCCATTGGTTCTGAAAAAATAATGCATTTAATCCATTTGGTCCCGAGGATTTTAAAGCCCCCATACTAAATATAGCATTTTTAATTTCATCATTACTGACTTGGCCTCCTATCTCTTGCAATCTGTCCCTTGCAATGGGCAGGTATAAGTAGGTATATTTTGTAGTACCCCTACAGCCACCCTCTTCTCTGAAAAGGTTTTGGTAGAAGGACACAGCTATTGATTTGATCTCCTGACCATCATAGACCTACTCATTTTCTTCATTTTTTATTGCTTCAATTTTACTCCGCCTCCTCCTTCCATTTGCACGGGCATGAAAATATCGGGAATTGCAATCCCCCAATGTAAACCACTGACATTTTGCTTTCTAAGCTTATAGTAATTCCTCTTGTAAAAGAATGGCTTCTAACTCATGCCAAATATAATTCTAGAAGTTCTCCAAAGCGTCAGAATTATAACAATTATGGATAAAAGTATTCAAACCTTTTAGTCTATTTAAAAGGTGACATTTTTTCCTTCCAATGTGGCCAAAGACATCATAGCACCACTTGCTTACTGCAAATGTAAAGTTAGTGACATTCGCTCCCCAGTCTATATTCCGACTCCATGCTTTTCTAACCAGGCGAGAGAAATCGTCATGTAAAATCCAAGCTGCATTGAACCTGAAAGGTCTATCTTGGGTATTCCTCTGAGGTCTGCATTTGTCAGCTGTAGAAGCAATGGCTGATGATTCGATTTGAAGAACGGCAAGTGTGTTACCAGGGCATGGGGAAATTGCTCGAGGAAATGATTATCTTCAAAAACCCAATCAATCCTACTTTCACTGCCTTCTCATCTCTATGTGAAGTACGGACTCGAGCACCCAAAGTCGGCTAGTTCCATGTCATCCACCCAACGTCCAAAGTCACGGTCAATGTTTGCCCCAATTCAATGCATGGATTTCCTATCATGAAGAAAGAAAGTGTTATTAAAATCCCTTCCTATACACCAAGCACTGTCTACATTATCTCAGAGGCATCGTAGTTCCTCCCACAACTCTCTTCTTTTTATAACATTCGGACTAGTGTACATCGTGGTAACATAGAACTCAACCTATATATTTTCTTCCAGACCCATATGGATAAATTGCTCATGCCTCTGTATTACTGTAAGCTGCCACGTACAATTGTTCCCTAATACCCAGAGCCTTCCACTAAAACCTCTAGCCTTCACTATCTCTATATTACTGAACCCCAATACCTTTGCTCTCGTCGTTCCTCTACTGCCACTAGCTCGTGTTTCTAAGATAGCCATAACGTTGATTGGATGTTTTTTTGTTATTTCACGTACTAAACCAGGGAATGATTTAGCACCAATTCCTCTACTGTGCCAGAACAAATAATTCATAGGTCACCATAAAATGGGGTTGCATGGCTTATAAGACCCCATGAGTTTAAAGTAGCATTTTCGTTTTCGAAGGCAATGCCCTTCCTCTATGCATTATATTATTCTCAATCTCCATGCATGGTTGTTCATGCAGGTCATCGCTATGTTCTTCTATCAAAAAAGCATGAATTCCTCTCGACCCTTCTTACCCATTATGGCCGCTCGTTAAACCTATTTCCTCCTCTTGTGGTAAACTTGTTAAAGCCTTAAAGGGGTTAGGTGCATTAAGGAAATTGGGCTTGGAATGTATAGAAATGCTAGGCCCATTGTTTGTCCGTGCTCTTGGCGTAATAAAATTGCGATTTTCCGTCTTCTTTTTTTATTTCTTTCCTTTTTTTACTGCTTTGACCGATCGGGACCCACTTTTGTTGGTTAGTTAAGTCTCCTCCAAAATATCTTGATCCTTCCCTACTACTGCTAGACACGTGTATCTTCCCTCTCTCATCATGAGATTCTGCATTATTCCCCTAATCTCGGTGCGTATAATCGTTATTCTTACTTTCCCTCCTATTCTCATGCACCTCATCTCTCTCTCCTAATTTGACAGGATTGCCATACCTCAGATAGTAGCTTTGAACTAATTTTCTTGCTCCCAATCTGTCTCTCTCCTCTGTGATGGCGTCTTCGACCACCACCATCGCTCCCAATTTGTCTTTCTTTTCATTACACCCATGTTTGAACCATTAGAGACCACCATGAAGTTATAAGGATGAGTTCATGGTGTCAAACACAAAAATGCAATGTAATGGCATGAAGAAAACACAAAGAATTGATTCATGAAACGAAAACTAATTTAATAAAGTAACTATCAAAATTTTAATTATTTTAAAAGCAAAACTTTGAAAAATATTTTCAAAAGATAAGGATAATCTACGAACTAAAGATGAGTTCAAGAGTTGGTTGTGCTAACAAAAAATATCAGGCACCCACTCATTCTTAAAAATGGTTAATCAAAATTAAATGTGTAAATTTGATATAACTTTAATTTTATTTTAAACACCTTTATTAAAACATGTGCAAATATAATAATAAAAAAAATAAACTAAGTAAAAGAACATAAAGTAAAAATAGAATATATTAAAAGAAAATAGAATAAAAATGGGATACTTACAATAACAAACTTGACCTTAAATAAAAAAAACTTAATCCTAGGTGTTTAATATAAGAATCAAATTCCATGTAGTTCAAAAGGCAAAAACTACCTTAATTAGTTGACAATTTTTTATAGAAAAATAAATAAATAAATAAAACATGCATGCACAAGAGTGGGGGGTAACCATGATCATTCAAATACACCGATATGAATTTACAAAAAATAGGGCATAAGGAATCAAATTAAATGCCTTTGCTCTACCTTTCTCTAAAGCTGTTAAAGTTGGCCAACTTGGCTTATTATGTGTTGTGAGTTAAATAAGTCAGCCTATTTAATCCACCTATTTTAAATATGCTAGAAACTTCAATCCAAATTATCAAGGAGGTTAAATAGGTCAACTTGTTTAACCTACTAGAAAAAAATTAAAAAAGAATATAACAAATAGCTTTTATTACAATAATAAATATCTTTTAAAATCCAAATAACTATCTATAGTAATTAAATTCATATTTTAAATACACAAACAACTCCTTCAAATTTTAATAATAAAATAAAAATAATTACTTAACTAGCTCAAATATCATCAAATAACTAAAACAAAGTAAAATAAGTAATGAAATTCTTTAAATTTCTTTATTAAAAGCATTTGAATCTTATTTTGAAGGGTTAATTCTTGTACCAAAAGTTGAAATAACATCTCAATTCTAAAAATAATTAAGAATAGAAAAAATAAGGGGCCAAGTTAAGTGGACTAGGCCAATATGATCCTAAAATTGTACAAATTAATAAAATCTAAACTTAACCCGCAAAAATGGTAAGTTAAATAGGCTGACCTAATAGATTCAACCCATTTCAATAGTTCCACCTTTCTCTTTAGTATTTCCTTGCTTGCTTAGCTATGAGTCTAATTTTATGTTCACAAGAACCAAAAGATTGCATTTATTCATAAACAAAACTTGTTTATAGTTTCTTATATCTTTGCAATATTGTTATTCATATATATATATATATATATATATATATATATTACACCTCACCATCATACTCATCATTTACCCTTAACTTGGTTAACTTACATATAAAGGGAAAAAAACACAAAGCAGCCAACAAAAGCATTGGACTAATGCACTTCCTATAAGAATGGACGAATTGGTGCTATGGTCTAGAAGGAAAAATATGCACCTCATGTGTATCATATGCAACACCAAAACAAGTATTTCTATCATATATTATTTATAACATAAATAAGGTATTATAGGATGTTTCTATATGCAAATTTATAAACAATGCCATGATTAAAATTAAGAATTATTGCTCAAAGCATATTTATACCAAAATCATAATTTGCAAACATTGATTTTAAGATAATTATTCTAAGTAACTGATATAGGGGTAGGGGTAGGTGTAAGTGTAAGTGACATATGCCAATACAAATTCAATATGGGTATGGTGCTTATAAAAATAAGGAATTTATGTTTCATAAGGTGTATCCTTTCTTATGCTTGCAAATGCTAATAGTCCACCTTCTTAAAACTTGGCACCAATGAACAATCTTCTCCATCGAATAGAAGACGAAGGCGAGAAGCAAAGATGTTGGTAGAGTCAAAGAAACTTCATGGAGTAGTGCATGCTTAAGTGTGTGTGGTGGCTCTCTGGTCGGCATGGTCATCAATGTTAGGTGTTGGATGGTTGATGACCACAAAGGTATTTGTTTATTTCAAAATTTAGGAGTGGGAGCTTAGACTTAAATCTAGAAGCATTGATGACAAGTATAAAGGGAAATAGGGAAGGCAAATGATATCATTTCTATATTAAACAATATATGTGTATATCTTACCCCAGAATTAGGCAACATTGGTCATTCCACTCAACCCGATGCCCAACTCGACCCAGGATATAGCTTGGTGACCCTGTCATTTTCTATTCAATTTCCTTTTTTGCTTAACCCAATTTGGCTTATTCAAGTTAGGTTTATTGGCTTACTGGTCCACTGAACATCCATAATAGTCATATGTACTTTCACATCTTTTCGACATGTCTACTACATATATCAATATATGTTTTATTGATAATTTGTCAAATTATGTTAATAACTTTCTTATCACATGGTTTTAAAATTTTAGAATTTTTCCTTGAGAGGTATTGTTGCTATTAATTTATTCTTGATCTAAGAGTTTATATTGCCAGCAATTTAGTCTTAATTGAGATGGGTCGAGAATAGAATCATAATAGTAAACATTCAAATATCAATGTATTAATGTATACATGTGAACATTTATGAAGCATTAAAATATGAATATTGCAAGCTACATATAAAATACATTTTATAATATTTGAGTAGCTAAGGTTTAACTACATGATGAGTGATGATTGAAACACACCCATTTGAAAACTAAAAGATCATAAAGTTTATATATAAGTGCTCAAGGCTTAAGTTTTAATTAATCTAACCCAATTCTCCATTTAGTATCAATCTCTAAGCCATCTGATTGCTAAAAATTTCTAATTTTTCACTCCTTAGCAATGAAACCACAAAAGCAATAGAGATTATTTAGGTATAAAATGCAAAAAATCAATGCTATATCCATGACAAATGAAATCCTCATCTATTGAACAAACAAAAAATAGGAACAAAATGAGAGAGAAGGAAAAAGTGGATTTAATTGTTAGCTACAAAATTTGAAGAGATATAAGTAGAGATGAAAAAAGTGAGGGATGAGAAGGCAAAAAACAAGAAAAGCCTCGTGTATTGTGTCGAGTAAAACTATGGTGACAATGATATAGCTGTTATGACTTGACAATGATGATAGAGCAAGATCAAGAGAAGGGAGAGCATGAGTGATATTTACAATTTAGGGGTTAGCTATTTTAATATTTAAAATCCATTAATTAGGAATTGATGAAGGACAATTTCCTTGCTAAAAGGCGAGGGGTATTCTTGCGCCAAATGCAAGAATATTGAATTTAAGGAAGGAATTTGAACTCTCAGTATTCCCTCGGTAATTAGCAATGTATTACTAATGGAACTTTCCCTCATCATATAGTGATAATTTTTACCCTTACTAATTGGTCTAAAAAATTTGCACAATTGTTCATGTGTTTCTTTTCTCCAAAATCACAAGGGTTGGTGAAGGGGTTTGTAAGGGATGTAGCCCTCACTATATTGTCTTTTTATTTTTTCTTTTTATAATGATAATGGGTTGGATTTAAATCTTACTAACTTGTATAATTCATGATTATGTTGGTTTGGCTCACTTAACTTATGGGTTAAATGCATAGGTTGGCCTTCTTCTTCTTCTTTTTTTCCCCCTTAAACCAACCTAATCCTAATATGCAAAGAAAAGTAATGAAGCACTCCTTATTTGGTTGCTCGTAGTAAACTTACCTAAACCAAACTTTTTTTTATCACACGCACACTTTGAGTTTGACAAATCATAGGTGTAGACTAAACGTCCAAATGAGTGCAAACCTTAACCCTCATTTTACCTTTAATGGATCGCTTAGCCTTATTCGACCATCAACAACTAATGACCCAATGTCTGACAAGAAGATTCCTTCTTTTACACTTTTGTTGATCAAGGTAGAGTAAATTAGGTTTTCCTTTTCGTTGGTCCAAGGTTTGATTTTGAAAGTTGACCTTGTGATCTCTTGAAAGTTAACTTAAATTATTCCTATACTTTCCTCCCAATAATGGTTGGCAAGAGCACAGTATTCAAAGTATCATTTCTTGTAACAAGATTTAATTCTTCCATTCTCAGGGTTAACTCCTTCCTTTTTTAGTTTGTAAAATTTGTATTTTTATTTTTTTAAAATTTTTGTTGAGTTAAACATGCTAACTCATTTAACTCACAAAATGAGTTTGATAAGAGTTTCTAACCCATTTAAATAAGTAAACCAACATAAGACGTCATATTTAACCCACAACTCATTAGAATTGGTTCGCTTTGACAGCTTTAAGAAAATAGGACTTTTATGAGATAAAATATAAATTAAAGGATCATTTAATACATTTCAAATTTAAGAAATTATTTTAAAATTCTAAATAAATTTAAGAGATTAAAATATTAATTTAATACATGCGTGACCCTCTGCGTGCGCGTACACACACACACATATATATTACATATATTTCCAGTATAATGATAAACTAAAAAGATTTATCAAGAGAATATATATCAAAGATTTGATTCTTTTTAAATGTAAAATGTGTTTAGATAATATAATATATAAATAGTTATTATTATTAAAAAAATTGAAATTTTTTTTACATATTTATATATTATAATTTAGTAATTATTATTATACAAATTATTTTTATTTCTTTGAATAATTAATTCTCATGTTCTCTTGTAATATGCATTTTGAAAGTTGCATTCGATCCATCGTTTATCCAAATTTCCAAAATTGAAGCCTCATGTTTCTCCTCTAGATCCATCACGTGGGATGATGTATTGCCAAACAGGGCCTAACTTTTACCATGGTCAAGTCCCATTCAAGGCTTCTCAACTTCAATTCGAAGCACAGTAAAGGCTTCCTTGGCCAGCCCACCACCGTCTAAGCCTCCTCTCGTTATTTCATCGTTATCGAAAATCCCAGCTAATTCTAGAACCACGCAGTCTTATACAGACACGCTGTGATCCAAAAAACCAAAAATTCCGATTCCCCTCTCCTTGCATTGAAAAAGCCAAATTTCCCAATGGCCTATGTAGATCACGCTTTCTCGATCACGGACGAGGATATCATGATGGAGACTTCCTACATCATCCACAACAAGCCACCCATCAAGGAGATCGCGCTCGCCGTTTCCCTCCTCGTCTTCGGAACCCTAGGCATCGTCATCGGCTCCCTTATGGCCTACAACCACGTCGGCGGCGACTCTACTCACGGTACCTACAGTTTTCGCTTTCGAGATTTGGGTTCTGATTGCGAGTTCCCCCCTGGATTATTCTTTATCCAGATGAGATACAAGTGAAAATTTTGTAAAATGAGCTTAAATTTCTAATCAAAGCTACTGAAAATTTTGTGTTTTTAGTGATTTGTTGTAAAATAAACTTTGACCCTGAAGCTGAATTTTTTGGGTATTGGCTTCTTGGTGGTTGGAAATCAGAAAATTGTAAACTAGTAATGGCCCGACAGGAATAGTTGAAAAATTGCCTGGATGATTTAAACTTTACCTGATGTTGAGAAACTTAGCAACCATTTGAGTGTCAATTGCTGTTATGGGTTTATGGCCTTTGTTGCTGATTACCTGGTTGATATAGAAGTGGATTTTTTGTAATAATAGCATAAATTTCTAATTAGGTAGTGGAAATTTTCTTTTTTCTTTTTGTGATTTATTGGAAATACACTTGGCCCAGAATTTGGATTTTCCCCCCTTCTTATGTATAACTGGGTATTGGCTCTTTTGTTTATGCAAATCAGAAAACAGTAAATAAGTGATAGCCCGATTGGGAAAGTTGAAAACTTGGCTCGAGGATTTAAACTTATCTGAGTACAAGTTGCTGATATGGATTTATGGGCTTTGTATTTGATTTCAATATATTTGTGGAATATTTATAGGGCTTTTCTTTGCAATACTGGGAACGATCCTCTTCATTCCGGGTTTCTACTACACGCGGATTGCATATTATGCTTACAAGGGATACAAAGGGTTTTCTTTCTCTAACATACCTCCTGTGTAGCAAGCTGTTCTAAGTCAAGTTCAGATAGCATCCTCATGTACAGGTCTTCTTTGGTTGTTCATTCCTGCTCTCTTTGTTTTCTTTTGTTTCCCCTTAGTTTTGCCGGAGATATAATGTGTATTTAGATTGCTGTTGCTTTGAAGTCTGGACAACACATACTACGGTTTGTACATTGTACTATTTTTATTAGTTTATGACGATAGTCCAATTTGCTATATTAGATCAGTTTTCTTGGGATATATTGGGTACGCTATGATTTTTATCTTAGTATCTTGGATGTCAATGCTTGTGTTTGGTATGTTGGTGTCCAAAATGCTTGGTGTAGTCCAATAGATTATGAGGCACAACATGACACACCATTTTGGATAGAATAAAATATCATAATCTGCGTCTCTCAAGTTTTAGCTTTGTTAAGACAATTTTCAATTTTCATGCCAAACATGGGAATCTTAAATACCATGATATCTTATTATTGACATCCAAGATGCTAAAGAATGTATTCAAGATATCATGGTATTCAAGATGCTAAAGAATGTAAGATAACAATATACTGAACAATTTATTATTAACATCCACGATACCTGCTCCTTCTTTCTCTCTAGCAAAAGCTGCAAAACTTGTTATGAATGATAGAAGCACTGCCGTGAGGACCTTTTTTTTATAATGTTTTTTCCTTTTCTACTTTTTACTTGATAGTTGGGTATTTGATATTGATAGTTTGCTCTGTATCTACCACTATGACAGGCGATGAGTTATTCATACTATCACCCCCCTCTCCCGGTGAATGTAATCTATGGGTGCTAATACTTAATATAACTTCATGGTTCCCCTTCATACCTGCGACTTGTAGGGACAACCAAGAAATTTGAAATCCTAAGATGAAACTTGTTAGGCCTGTACAATTGCTATTATTTCTTTCACTTATGTTAGCTTATCAGGGCTATGTTGTTTTACTCCTATTGAAGAAGTCCTACTTAAAAAAGGTAAATCTTAGGTCAAATTCTTAAGGTGTTTGCTACTATGTCCTCTAATAAAAATAGAAGAGAAAATACACAATTTAGTCCCGAAAAGATATATTTCCTAGTGCTTTAGTCTTTAGATTTATTTATTTATTTATTTTTCATACAAGTTAGGCCTCAGTTTGTAACTTGTTACACTCCAATCTCTCTGTTAGACCAAAATGTATGTTTATTTTACTTTGAAGAACTAATTCAATACACACATATGGTAAGTTACAAATTTTGAGAGGCTGATTTGTGTAGAGAAATAAATCGACGTCTGAAGTGGAAGTGTTAGAATGTATACTTTTTAGAGTCAGTTTGGGTATTTTATCAAAACATAACATGTGGAAAATTTAAAAAAAAAAATCACTTTGTGAGCTGAATGAAATCCTCACTTGTTTTTATTAGAAAACCTAATAACAAATACTCTAAAAACGTTGCTAAGTTTTGTCCAATAAAGACTTGTTCATTTCTTTTAGCTGTTGCTTGGCAGATTTGGCCTTGGGTTTTAATCTCAAGATTTTAGTATGACTTATATGGTTTATTTGATCTATACAAAGGTAACTTGATGGCAACATTTCGCCGAAATTGATTCTTGCCTTGATAAATAGAGTGTATATATACTCTGCATTAGTGTACTAGGTGAGGGAACTTAAAGAGGCTTGCTTGTTTGGTATGAATAAAGGAAATATATTTCGTTTTTATTTTTGTGTATAATATTTATTATATTTTTATAATTATTATTTAATAACATATATGTTTTTAATTTTTTAAAATAAAAATATAAGGTTATTTTTTATTTAATCCTAAGAATTCTCTATATATCACGCGGGGTTAGAGTTGCTGTATATAGAAAGCAATCCAATATGGTATTGATTCCAAAACATTATATTGGAAAATCTAAAGGGAAACATATTTAATTCCTCGTAGCTATATATTCTATAGGTTAACGATGTCAGATTATCAGAGATCCTGGGTAGTTTGAAAAGTATAAGTGATATAAAGTATATTAGGGCTTCTTTGGTCGTATTGGACAATTTTTATTTTGTTAAAAATCGTTTTTAGAACAATTTTTCTAGTATGTCATAGAAATAGTGTTTAGCAAGTTATCCAACAAGTGCTTTTAATAATGTTATTGATACGTGAAATAAGGGTACTTTTTTCAAAATTAATTTTTGCTTCTTGCATTATCAGAAGTTTTAATTTTCTGAACGTGTTGTGGCGAAAAAAAAAACAGATTTTTTTGGTTTTGGAAATAACTTTTTATGGTGGCAAGCTACAAATGAAAGCGGTGTTAAAGGTTTTTTTTTGGGGTAATTTTTTATTCTGTTGCGTAGTCAAACTGACATTAGCAGAAGTGCATGGGCAAAAATTTGAAGGCTTAACTTTCTCAATTTTTAAAAAAGTTTTTATTTAATATCTCTAATTTAAAAATAGATAATATTATCTTTTTGTTTTAATTCTCTAATCGAACAAACCAAAAAGAAGGAAAGAGAAAATAGGCGAAAGTGTAAGGAAATCCAGTTATTTTGTTTTCTAAATGTCAAAATAATTGTTTTCAGCAGGTAAGAATAAAAATAAAAATAAAATACATATTCTTTCTTAAATATTGTTAAAATTATGTAAATATTTTTTATTTTTTAAAAATATATTTTATTTTAATTTTAAATTTTTTAACTAAAATATCATTGATCAATTTCAATATATAAATATGTGTTGTTTTAAACATGTACAAATAAAAATAATAAAAAAATAGATTTTGTTCTCAAATATATACAAATAAAAATGAATAAATTTTGTTTTTATGAAATTTAATTCAAAAATATACTTAAATTAATAGAAGGTATGTCACTAAAAAAATTAAATTAAAATAATGTGTAGTATAATTTTTATTTTAAAAAAGATGTGTATATATTTTAAAATAAAAAAATTTATATAATTTTAACATTGACACAAAGAAAAATCGTATAATTTTCTCTAAAAATTAAAACCTAGCTGACATCAAATCGTACCAAATCAAATGATTTTTTCGTTTGGCAATGGGGTCCTCGGGGCTTCTTCTATGATAGTTATTTTGTTCTGAGAAAATTTCTCTTTGATGTTTCAACGAGAAAAGTGTCTTATAAAATAATTATATTCTCTCTGAATATTCCAGAATAGTATTTGACGTATTGTTTTGAAATACCATGTTTTTATAAAGCCACATCTTTATCTGGAGGTAATATATAAGAACGGGAATGACATATAAATAACACGCCAAAAATTAATTATTTGGAAGTAATAAAAAAGTCAAATTCGAATTCATAAACTTAAAATTTTAAATATTTTATAACAATTCAAAAACTAATCTTATTTTTTTCTATTTTATCTTCAAAATTGTACTTTCAGAGGATTGTGCAAATCCCAAACCAAATATATTGCATACAATATTACCGTTTTAAAGTTTATAAATGAATGTAGAAAATTTTAAATCTGCAAAATAATTACCCTCCTGTGTATTTGTTATCATCTCTTTTCCATTTTTGTGAGGTAAGTTGATTTTTGGAAGAATTATAAACCATTATTCATAATTAAAAAAAATTATTTTACAAGACTCGTTACCATTATGTATTATTAATTTTAATTAAAATTAGTGGTAATTTATTCTAAAATAATGATAATAGATTTTGCATAATAACTTTTTTTAACTTTAAGTCTTTGTTTATAATTTTATTTTATTTTATTTTTTTATTTAGTTAAATAATTATATTCTAGAAATCCCATGTTCTAGGAGTACAAAATATAATATAAATAATTCAATTTAATTTTTATTCATTAAAAAATAATCTCTTGTAATTTTATTTTTAATGATAAATTCATTCACACTTTTCACATTTGACAAATAATTTATATAATTATAAAAATATGAATACTGACAAAAAATAATTATTTTTTATACTTCAAAAATTCGAATTTATGACTTACATGGCACTCCTGATCCTTATCATCTGAGAAAAAAATTATTTAAAATTATAAATTTGAACTTGATCTTGAATCAAGTTTCCACTCTCTATCAAATCCTCAATCCGATTCTGGCAAAACGACGAATTCTTAATCCGATTAATTTACATTTAAATTTTCTTTTATCACTTTTTTTGGGGGGACATAATCCTATTATCTCCTTATAAATTAAACGGGTTAATTATTTATCAAATGGTTGAAAATTCCGTCGATTAACCCGTAATGTCCATTTATTTACCTTGTAAAAGCGCACAAAATTTTTAATTCAACAGTTAAGATTCTTCCGATCGTCAAACAAAAATAAATCCTCTATGTCAAATTTTCTCAAAATTTATATACATGATAATAATAAATTATTTTACACAAGTTTGAAAAAAATTAAAAGGTGAAACTTTTCATATTATTGCCTGTAAAATATTTAATTTTGTAAAATGTGAAACATATAGAGTACTAATAAAACAAAAAGAATGTGACACAAGAATCAAAAATGAATATGGGCTGGGCTCATTTTCTCTCTTTTTTTTTTTCGACACTTTCTTTTCTTTTTATCTCACCCGCTATAAAAATATTTAACAAATTTTAGGTTTCTGGAGGATTGAAGTTGGAACTTCCATGGCTGCAAGGGTGAGAATGATAATTACGGCGATGCTGCTGATAACAATGGCAACCTCTGAAACTTGCACTTCTTATGATTCTGACGCTGCGTTCGTCGAAAACACCATTTCTTCTCACAAGATCGTCATCTTTTCCAAATCCTATTGCCCGTACGTATACACATACTCACTCTCTCCACTCTTCTTCTTGCTCGTATTCTAATTCCATGGCTGAACTATGACGATCGGGGTTAGTTCAATTACCAAACTATCTTTTTAACAATCTAAATTCAAATATTCTTCAATAATAACTTTGGAATCAAAGTCTTATATATAACAAGTTTGATATAAGAGAATGTGCCTTTAATACCTCTAACTCAGGTAAAGCTTGAGAACAAGACTAGAAAAAATAAAAGGATTAGGAGCATGTGGCTACTTTGACATAGACTTGATGAAATTATAGTTTAGCAATAGTTATCTGTACTAATCAATGCACAGTAGTATATTTATATTTAAACAATAACAAAACAATAGTAGATTAGGTACCTGAAATTGTAGAAGAAATAAGTTGTTGATCAATCTGTAATGTCAATACACTATAGAATTCAGTGGGATATTACATTATAGAATTCAAAATTGTATCTAGAATGCTCGATTGATCAAAATCCTTGGATAAAAAAGTTTTAAAACAGAAAGAGGAGAGACACAAATTTTCAACTTATTTAGCATCCTTAATTTTTTTTACATACAAAAGGATCATATGGCCCAACTTGATATAGATTATTCTTGATACGTAATCCAATTTATTTAATCAATTTCAAATACAAAATTATTTGAAATTACTGATTAATTTAATAATTAATTAATGTTAATTTACGATTACATATTTCAAGCATACAGGGGATGTGTGTACAGGTCTGAATACTATTTTCTTGCCCTAGATACCGTAGTCTTTTTTGGACGTAAGATCTCATGCTAAGTAATGTGTTGAGCGTTTGTTCTTCAGCTTTTCCTGACTTCTTTATGGTAATTTAGGTACTGTAGAAGAGCAAAAGCTGTTTTCAAACAGTTGAACCAAACACCACATGTTGTTGAGCTTGATGAAAGAGGTATGGAGTTAATAATTTCAGCTTGCTTTTGAATATATATATATATATATATATATATATATATATTTTTTTTTTTTTTTCCCTTTGATGCTCCTACGTGAGAATCAATCAGCATTCATGGAAAGAAGGCTAGATTGGCATTTCTTTCCTAGTGCCTTCTTCAAGACAGAACATTTTGAGGGAGGAGAAAGCAGTACAAGTTGGCACACAATATAATTTACTTCGTATTGAGACCGATAGTTTATGTTTCATAGAGTGAAAAAGTTTTTAAGAAAATAGAAAGGAAAATAAAAATTATATTTGGTATGATATAAAAAATAATAAAAATATTTTTTTAATCTTGATATTTAGTAGAGTGACAATAGTATAAAAATTGATATGAATTTTGAATAAATGATTAAAATACTTTTTGAGCTACAAAATTGAAAAATTGATTTTTGTTAATAACTATAAAATAAAAAAATTATAATTGAATAGTTTAAGTTGAATATATTTAAAATTTTATTTTAAAATTATTCTAAAAGATCCAAAATTTTATTTGTTTAGTATTATTTCAATTCAAGATCTCAAGTTAAATTTTTTTATTTTTGAATTTTTCAAGATAATTTTAAGATTTTTTAATATCAAAATTATTATCATTTAGGGAGAAATAATATTTTTCTTTTGTTTTCATCTTCAACCGTAATTTTTTTTAGTGATAAAGATCAAAGAGTTGAAGATCAAAGTAATAGAATACAGTAGTTCTCTTACTTCATTAACTAACTTTTAAAATAAGGTTTCCTATCTTACTTGATTGTCTCTTCTTTATTAATTTGGTTAAAATGAACGGTATCACAAAAGCATGCAACAGATTCCGTCAAGCGTTCTTCTTCCACCCTATCATACATACTTTTGATTTTTGTTTTCTTTCAATTTGCCTCTCCCTCTCCTTGCCTTCCTCTTTGATTGTACCAAACACACTAATTAATAGGGGAGAGGAATTTGAAGGAAAGGGATGCAAATAAAGCTCTGTTTTCCGAAAAACAATATTATATAGATATGTTTAGGAGTCATTGCCCTTGGGTTTTGTCTGGATGGTGAATTTTAGAAATCCCTGAAATTTGAAATGCAAGGGAATTGAGTTGCTGCAGTTCAATGTCCTTCATTTGGAGAGTATACTGTTCGGATGATTAGTATTATATTTTTTATATTTTCACTTAATTTTTAACTTAGTTTTTATTATTTAAAAATTTGTAATTAAATTTTTTTAATTTAGTCTTGCTGTTAAACTTTGATCAATCTTCTATTAAATTTTGGTGATATGATCAATACTTTAAATACATATTATCTAAATTAATTTATTCAAATAACTTAAAATGTATTGTATCACATATTATATATGAAAATTAATTTTACCTTATTATCTATTTTTAGTATTTTTGATTTTGTTTAAGTCATGCATATTCATAATATTCAAATAATTTATCATATTATCAAAATGTAATAAAAGATTGTAAAAAATTAAATAACAAAAACTAAATTATAAAAATTTAAAACTATAATAATCAAATTACAAACTTTTAAATTGTAGGAGTAAATTAAAAAATGGAGTGAAATTCAAAGAATTAAGAAAATAGTTTGACCTTAATCACTACAAAAGAAATTTACACTTTTTTAAAATGGTTTTCATAATCTCTTTTTTATAGCCATTTCGAAGTGGGGTTCAAATAGTCCAAATCCATATTCGACTAGTAGGAAAGAACAAAGAGAAAATTTTGAAATTCTACAAAGTATTAGTGGAAATTCTTTATTTTTAACAGAAGAATGTTAGGATTAAATGATTTGGAATTTTTAAATTTCTTTAACTAGTTATCCAAATGCAGTATTTTGTGTTAAGGGTATTTCAAATACTCTCAAATCACTTTGGCCCTCTAAATCACTTATTCCAAACACACGAACTTATGTTGCAGATGATGGGTGGAAAATTCAGGGCAAATTGAGCAACATTGTTGGGAGTCGTACTGTGCCCCAGGTCTTCATTAATGGAAAGCACATTGGAGGCTCAGATGGTAAGTCTTTCTCAGCTAAAAGGAGCTCAATAACTAGAGAAATTTTCGCTTATATATAATATATCATCTTATTTATATACTAACTAATAAAATAGAGTTAAGTCATATAATAAATTTTATATAATGATGTTACAGTGGATAATGAAATATAAATCTCAAATAGTACTTTATTTATGTGATAATATAATAATAAATAATTAAATATGAAATTAAACTATATATCTTAGTATTATTTTATTAATAGGTGACTCTCATTTTATTTGATTTGAATTTTTTTATTAAAAATAATATAAATGATATAATACTTTAAAAGTATTTAAGAATTTTATCAATAAGTATAGCTTTTTCTTTGTAGTATCAAAATCTGATTCTTCTTATTTTCAGATACCATTGTAGCCTATGGAAGTGGAGAATTGGCTAGGCTTCTAGGAATTGTGCCAAAAGATGATGATGATGATCTCTGAATCAGATCATTATCATGCCCAAAAAAAAAAAAAAGCAGAGCTGGTTGTTTTATTTATGGTTTTGTTGGATATAAGGGCATGATGAGATTACATTTTGATGCCACTAATGTTTTCATTTTATACCATTTGATGTTATCAAAGGAATGCTCTCTTTCCTCTTTCCTGCAGCTTTTTTGCCTGAATTTATCATTTATCAAATAGAAATTTTGTATTATTGTTTCCGTAGCATTTGCTGCAACAACTTCCGAATTTTAAAAAGTAGTTGAGTTTCGTTTTCTCATGCCATGTAGTTATTAGTAATGTTTTAAGAATTCGAATGGTTACTTGATTGGAATAAGAAATAATTCATGATTTAATTGTTTAACTTACATCAAATTGATTTTTTTTTAAAATATTTTATAATTAAATTAATACATATATTATAAAATAATATTTAAAATAAAAATAAATATTTAAAATATAAAAGCTAGTTAAAATATTTTATATATGACATTAAATTTATATAAAATAAATTAGGCAGAGGTTATTAAATATTATAAATTTATATTACAAAATGTTAAAATTGTGATTTAGATTAAAAAAATAAAAGATTAATCAAGTACTAATCTTATCAATTTTTGACTAATTTAATTAATTTTAATTATTTTTTTTATAAAATTTGAAGGTGAAATAGACTAGAGTCATGGTCCATTCAATTTATAAGTTTCTCCATCAAAATAGCCAAGCCATGTCAATTTTGTAACTTATGGTTACTAGTATCTATCCATAATTAGTTAACTAGAGAAATTTTAAAGTATACATTTTTCATCTTATAATGTTTGCACAAAATAAAAAATAAATCAATTAATAAATTGATAATGGGATTTAACATCTAGGATTTGAATTTTTTAATATAACATAGTAATTATAATAATATAATAAACTTTTATGTCTCCCTGTCTCTCTTTCTTTCTTTTGTTACTGTGGAGGGACGAAGGAACTAGGTATGGCATGGCACCTGAGGGGCGCATGTTGTTACTCCCAAACAAGAGTCTACCCTTTATAATTTTTTTGTTTAAATTTTACACATCCTCTCTAAGTAGGCGATTCTTGTTTAATTTTTTGTTTTTAAAATAGTTTTTTATTTTTAAAAATAAAAAAATAAAAAAATTATTTAATAATATATTTTTAATAAAATTTTTGTAAAATAAAAAAATAGAATTATGTTTTCAAAAATAAAAAAAATAAAAATTTTTTTTAAATGTTTTGTAACTTTTGTTTTGTATAATCAAAAATAAAAAAATAAAAAATAAAAATTTTTTAGATAACGATTCAATTTTTTTTTTTTAATTTTTTTGTTTTCAAAATTTATTTTAAAAACATTAAAAATAAAACAGAATCAAATATGCCCTGCAAGTCTCTTTGTTTTTTCTGGATCGCTATTTTTCAGATTAATTTAATCTAATCTGGGCGATACCTATCCACCTATGGGCTTGTAAGTGGGCCTTGCATTCCAGACTAAGGCCCATCCTCCTTGATCGTCATTCATATGCGCCCGAGTTGCACCTTGCATCTGTGAAAGTGAAAACAATGGAGAAGCATGCAGTTGGAGCAGCATGCGGTAAAAGGAAAAGGAAATCAAAGTCTTCCTCAATTAGCCTTCAACTTCATCGAGCTGATGCCAATGCCATCTTCGCTTTGCTACTCGCATCCCTCTCTAGGCCCTGCAAACCCAACTCTCTTTCTCTCATCAGGAAATGCTTAAGCAAAATTCGCCCTTCTCTTCTCTCCGAAATCCATCTCAGACCCATTGTAGCATTGCTTCCAACTCTTCTCAACTCCAAGTAAGTTTCCTATTCCTCTCTGTCGAATGCGTGCTTCGTTGGATTTAAAAAATGGCGCCAAATTGGGTTGAATTGTTCTTTTTTTTTTTGGGTCTTTGGTTTGCAGATGTTCTGAAATTGCGTGCCGTGGCGCAGATATTGTGGGCGCGGCTTCACTTACTTCTTTTGACGTGAACAATGAAATTGCTTCCGATTGTGAAACTTTGAAGGGTTTAATGTCGCTATTGGCGAGTTCGAAGAGAAAGGTTCTATTGTCTGCCTGCAATGCTGTTTTGGACTTGTCTACTACCACCTTTGGGCAACAACAGCTGCTGAAAATTTCTGCCTTGGAAAAACTAATGTAAGCATTTACAATAATGATCCTTTTTTATGGTTATTTTCCTTCTCTCTCATATGTGACACTTGCTCTGGTTCAGCATCAGTTAGCATTTAGCAGTGTTGTTTATTTGTCTCTATTTATATGCATTTGCTTCACCTGTGAATTGTAAAGGGTTTTCTGTTTGTGTGGTCGTTGCGGAATGGAACGGGGAGGAGAGTTATTATTTTTTTTAACGCATAAATTTGGAAAAAAAAAAAAAACTACTGTTATCAGGTTCTTCAATAGAATTTTAACATATGAAAGAACATTCTTTTAATGAGTTGCTGAGCTATGAAAATTGTCAACATGTTATGCTTTTAATAGATAATTTGATAGCAAATATTTAAGGCCTGTATACAAGTGCATTAGCTTGTCAATCTGCAATTTCTGTAAACTACAGGCTTGAAGTTCCGTGGCATCTTTGATCAAATTGAACAAATAACCTAACCTGTGATTTGTGCTGAGTGCCGACTACATGTTTCAATCTCATAAATTTGATTTGTTTTTGAATGATTAAATTATATGAATCTTGTTCTTGAAATGTGATCCATATGTAAATTTCTGTATGCTCTTAAACTCTATACTTAGAATTCAACTAGCCATGTGCTATGGGAAAATTTTTTATTCTTTCATTTGAATTCTTTTGTATATTTTCCATCATGGTTATGTCAGAAAAGGCATCGTAGGCTCAGACAATATCTGTTCCGGAAATATATGCATGTCACATCCTTTTTTTTCACCCTGATGTTGAAGTGAGTATTAGAAGTATTAGTTTGGATAACTAAACAATTCACATTCTTTAGGTTTGCATTCATTCAGATTCCAAAATTTTCAGAATCTGTTTCTCTATGGTCTGAGGGCAATGGAAGTCTCCATCGACTCAAGATAGGGATGGGGGAACATGAACTTTCAGTGGCATTTCTTAGTGCAATTGTAATTCTCATTAATTCCTGTGATGTTGAGCAACTACAAAATATCCCTATAAGCCTTTCTGAAGATATCTTGACACTTCTGAAAGAGTTCTGGGCAAAAGTAAATGATCAAATGGCAGTCAAAGGTTCTATAAAATCTAATGAAGATGGACATTATTGTAAGAGCAACATTGGAGTAAATAATCTTGCAGAAAGTATATTTAGGATTTCCATTACTTCTTGTTCACTGACTGCAGCTTTACCATTTGAAGTGGTTAAAAGAAGTCTTTTTGGTACAAGTGAATTTAGTTTTGAAGATTTCATGTTACACCACTGGGAATTTTCACCTTGTCTTCTGAAAAGGACATCAAAGGATCTAAATATGAATGATATTTTTAGTCCATTCATACAATCTCTGAGATGGACAGGGAATGTTCCTTCTCTTCTTTCGTCAATTCTTCAAGGTCTAGTATCTTGTTTTCCAATTGCCTCAGATGAACAGGACATCCTCAATTTTCTGAATGAGGTGAAAGATAGATTGGGTTGTCCTATAGTCTACCAGCAGGATATACGAGCTGTTAAGACAGAGAGGCACTCAGGAAAAGAGATGCATTACTTTCAGCACCTTGATTCAGGCTGCATTAGGGAACCTCATTATTTTACTGTAGATGATGTCTTAAGGTGTGGACAAGCATATAAGGAAGGATATACGGTTGCACTGCGTGGTTTAGAGTTTCGCTATCAGAGTATTGCTGCTATTGCTGATACATTAGCACTTATGTTTGGTCAACCATCAGCAGGTGCCAATTTGTACTTGACACCACCTAATTCTCAGGGTTTGGCGTGTCACTTTGATGATCACTGTGTATTTGTATGCCAGATTTTTGGTTCTAAACAGTGGACAGTATTTTCACAACCTAGTCAGCTGTTACCTCGCTTATATGATGATCTACATGGTTCTGATATTAACTGTACAACAGTTGGTGCCAGAGAGTTCTTGCTCAGGGAGGGTGACGTATTGTATATTCCCAGGGGTTTCCCTCATGAAGCATATACTAAATCTGGCTGTGATGATGGTTCTTTTGGGTTCTCTTTGCACCTTACCCTTAGTGTTGAGGTCGAACCTCCTTTTGAGTGAGTAAAGTTTAACTACAATTCTTTTAATAAATAACAATAAATCTAATTGTGATGATTTGAGTTATGATGGTTCCTTTAATCTCTCATGGTTAAAAATTTGTAAATCCTGTCATGCCCTTTATTTTATTTCATTTTTCTCCTTTTTTCTTTTCTTTTTATAAAACCGAAGATTGTGATTTCTATGTTCTATTTGTTCTTTTTTGTGGTGTGTGAAGACAATGATTGGATGATGGCCAAATGTTGTGTGGTAAACTCAATTTTGACCTGCTTTTTCTCTACCATGTTCCTGCAGGAATGTGCATCATTTTGCACATTTCATAAGACAGACTTTCTGCAACTGTTACTTGATTGAATGATGTAGGATGCAATATATATATATATATATATATAGCTATATAGACATAAATATACATACAAAAGCTTTCACGGAAATCAATTCTGTAAAACAAGCATAACTTGATTTTCAAGTCCCCTATAATGCTTCTGGCCATTTTCACATTGTCTTTCTTAGTTAAAGATTTAGTTTGTCGATTGCCTCTCCCTCTCTCTCTCTCTCTCTCTCGTCCATTTTGTTGCATTTTTGTGACAGTATTTTATTGCTTCATTAGAGTTTAATTCAACGTAGTATGATGTGATAGAATCCTGTTTATTGCCAATTTAGAGGCTACAAGGTTTGATGCCAAGAAGTAATTCATACCTGATCTTTCAAGCCCATGGATGAATCTTATCTGTATGCTGTCAAAGATAATGTACATATTGTATATGCATGCAAGTAATAAATACTTTTAATGCTAATTGCTATGTGATTAATTATGATTTCACCTATGCTTTTTGATAATATGTCCAATGGCATTTTCTTTCTTCTTTTTCCCCTACGTGAAATTACAAGTTTTGTTTTGAAAAAAATTAATAATCTTCAGTCATGCTGGTTATTGTTGGTAAACATGCTTGGTTCCAAAATTTCCAATCAATACTGTTATGTAAATGGTGATGTTTTTGTCCCCATTCAGTCAAAGTGGGTCCAACTTTGACTAATTAAAAGTAGCAGGTTCTTTGGTCCATGAAGAAGAACCATAGATGGTTGGTGATAACATGGGACAGGCCATTGATTGAACCACTAATACTGCCACAGGGTTTGGTTTGTTGTAACATCATAAATTCTTGCAGCAACATTATCTAACATCTCTTAGAGGTTAGTAAAATACTAATGTTGTATAGATGCACTGGACTAATTCTCAATTTTCATGTTTTCAAGGAACCATAAATGTGAACTTATAATTAGGATATTTAATTGTTTATTAACTCTCCTCTCACACAAACATACTTTATTATTATTATTATTATTATTATTATTATTATTATTATCTTCTTTTAATCCCTTTCAAGTTTGGCATGTATAGTGTAGTACTCTATATTGACTAAAAAAATAATAAAATAAAATAAAATTCTTATGATTGATGGTTTTCTAGGGGCAGAAAACTGATACAATGCATGTGGACTGACCCACACTAAATCAATTATTAAATCTAGACAATTGTGTCCATGAGACACAGAAACAAGCATTCAGAACCTGTGCCTCTGGAAAGCTGATTCATGGACCAGTGTTTATGGTATCACCTTGATAATGATGCCTATGTCAATTATAATCCATCTGATAAAGAAGAGTACCAAAATATCAATCCTTTATTGTGCAGTTGGCATGTCCATTCAGCTGCTTGAAGAATGAGGGAGATTGGAGCTTCAGAAAGAGTGTCTTGTCACATAAAAAATGAGACTTTATTATGTTTGGTTAATGAGGGTCATGTTATAATTAGGCCATTTTATTTGGAAAGGCTATCTAATCATTAACTCTTCCTATCCTTTTGCGAATTATCTTTCTCTATTTTATTTTGGGATTGTTTTTCCTTTGGATTTATGGGATGACTTGGTCATAGGTTATTTGGACTTGGCATTGATAATTGATACTAGTTTTAAAGCAAACTCTCACTTATTTTTTCTCTCATATCTACTTTCTGCATCTTCTTTCTCCAGTTTCTCACCATTTCTGTGTTTGCTTCCACTGGAGTTTATGAGAGAGAAAGAGAGACAGAAAATTGAAGAGAGTTTAAGTACTGTAATGTCTTGGCATATATGCTGATATTTTGTGTTAGTAGAGCAACTTTTATCTCTGTAAATGAAAGATAGTACTTGTGGTTCAAAATATAGTGGTCATTTATTTATATTTTCTATGTCCGTGATGATTAAAATATCTTTTGGTATCACTAATAATTTATGTATATTGTTAAACACAGGTGGGAAGGAGTCGCTCATTTTTCTCTTCATTGCTGGAGTGAAAACCAGAAAAGACCTTGTTGTGATGGCTTTACATCTTGGTCCCAAAAGCTTGATCTTGTTTCTGTGAGTTTATTACACTTTGCCATTAAGATCATTAGCAATTCTGACCCTACCTTTCGGAAGGCGTGCTTGGCTGTGGCAGATTCTTTGCCACCACATGTTTATAATTGGCTTGATCAGAATCAAAAAAACGTCTTTTGCCATGTAATTGATAAAATTCATACAGAATCTAGGTTCTTGGAAGTGCTGAATAGCTTAGAGGTTGCAGTTCAGAAAAATGAAGATCCTTATCAGCAAATGAGATGGCTTTGGCTTATCCATCTGAAAAAAGATTCTGCCAGAGGATACGATTTAAATCAATCTTTCATGATTGAAGACCTGCTATCTTTATATGCTCAACACAAGGACGAAGTAGAAGCTGCCTTTCTAAATGTGAAGTCCAGGTTTTGTAGTGAGGTGGTATTTGAGGATGTAATAGTTAGTTACCGGATGCTGCTTCAGAAGTATAGGAAGACTAGAAAGCAATATAGCAACGGAATGATTTCACTGCATGATAAATTCTAATACTAATATTTTCTAGTTCTTCAACTTCCACTGGTTGAGCCAGAATATATCATATCATAATTGCCAGGTGAAATATGTCTGATATTCATAGTTGCTTAGGCAGCCAACTCATCCAGTTTGATGTGTTCCGTAAGCTATGGGCTACAGGGAATGCTATATATGGCTTCACTGAGCAAATGACATAAGTAATGGAACAAAACTTTCTTTTCTCCCTCACAAAGTACATTACATTCATATATAGATAAGAATTATCATAAAAGTGATAGATGTCTGCATAAATCTCTCTTCAAGCAAAATTAAAGCTGCAGCCTATGGTTTGGGATGTTTAGGAGTTGGATGAGTAGTTACTCCGTGGTAATCTATATGGTAGACAAGATCATGAGGGCTGCTACTGTTGTTTGTATATTCTAGTGTCATGGAATCCTCCTTAGCAGAGTAACTTTCCATCGCCTCATCTGCCACCTGCATTTTATAACCACCCAAATTAAAGGAATTAATGGAGATTATAATCTAAACAGAAGGAAACAATCAAACAGGTGCCTGGAGAGATTTGAGTAGCAGCATAGGGGAGAGGGAGCAGAGGAAGAATTGGAATATGCCTTCTAAGAATGTGCTGCATCATACCATCATAGTTCTGACCTTACCTTGCCACTATTGACTCTATTTGTTGGATTATAATCTGACCATAAAAGGAAACAATTTCCTGGACAGATTTATGGGTGTAGCAGAGGGTAAAGAAAGGAAATGAGGAATTGGACCATGCCTTCTAAGAATATGCTGCATCATTCTTAGTTCTGATCTTACCTTGCCACTATTGACTCTTTTCTGTTGGATGATTAACTAGGGAAAAGACGTACCTTGATTTTGTGATATTCACGCTTGATGACAGGGATTGACATGCTCAACTTTCTCACTGGTCTTGGGATAACACCTAGAGAGGAGCCAGTATGGTGGGAGAGGAAATATAATGCCACTGTGAGGAGACAGCATAGGAAGAAGTGGGAGGAGTTCATCATATAACCAGTCTGAAAACAGGGTTTGATACCCTTGAGGTCTTAAGTTATTGATTGCTTCAGCATTATATAGAAAATCACTGGAGTTCATGTCAGAAAGAAGTGATGGGGAGAGAGAGAGAGAGAGAGTTAGCAATTATTGATTAAGGGACTGGGGAAACATGTTACAACCTACATGCCCCTGGTCCTGCTGCTTATGTGGGACTAGCCTCCCCCCTCTCTCTCTCTCTATATAATATATGCTTTCTGAGTATTCTTCCTCTCACTATATGGTAACTGTGAAAGGTAGATTCTCTTTGGTTTTACAGGAGCAGGTAAACAAAAGAAATCTTTGGTTCACGTGTATGTCTCATGCCAAACAAAACCAGTCATCATCAACCCATGTTTTGTCTTGGACAATAAGCACTCGGTTCCGATCTTTCATCCTTTGGTTGCTATTGCTGTGATCTCTTACCCTCTCTAGATATGTTGTAGACTTTGTTATCATCTGAGGACACTTGTTGACGGCTGATATTAAATCAAGGTGTACCTTCAGACCTTGGAATCTTTTATCCTTTCAACTATGGCATATCTCCTTGTACCTTAGTTTTGTTAGTTGCTCTTCATTTTTCAGCAAAATCATGAATTGTCTGGCATCCAAGAAACCTGTTCTACACTTGCTGACTGATTAAATTTGGTGCATAATCTTCAATAGACAGTATGCACATCCTAAGTAGGAAGGTAGCTGGGATTGCATTTGTCATTGTTAAGAATCTCTTCACTCTTGACTCCAAATGTTTAAGCTATCAATCGAGAATTCATATTTGTTTTATTATAATGTTTAACACGTTTTCTCACAAAAAGGCTTTTTAGGCTTTTAAGTGTGAACAAATTACAAGTTTATCATGTCTTATGTTGAACTTAATCACAAGACATGCCATATCTTATGTCTTAAACTTATTTTAATTAATTGAATGAGGTGCCAAAGTGATAGAGTCTTTGTTATTATGTTAAAAATCACCCCAACCCATAAAGTTTTAATATAAATTTAGGGAAAATTACATTCTATCTTCCTGAATTTATGTCTAATTACAAAATTAGTATATGGATTTTAATTTAAATTGAAATTTAGCATTTTCATTTTTAATTCAAAATTTTAAAAGGTATTCTATTACATTATAAAGCTTATGTGTCAGTTAAGTCTAAATCAAAGCTGAAAGTTACTCAAAAACACAAGTGCATGTTTCCTTGCACCTATTTCTCCTTTTTCTTCATGACATTGGCTCTTTATCTTCAAAGGGATGTAACCAACAATCCAAGGAACCCCCACCTTTCCACACCTATTTTACAATTGAAGCACCCACACACTGTATAGTTTGGGTCTACATGGACCAAACTAGTTGCAGCTTAAGGTAACACAATAACATGAGCCCTCATGGCTAGAAGTGTAGTAATTACTCAACTAAAGAAATCAAGCACTTTAAAGTGCTATGAAGTAGTAACATAACTTTTGGGTTGACAATAAGTATACAAGTTATTGCCACTAAACTCTTCATGAGACTTTCCTTACTTCAAAAATCTAACCAGGCCCTTCCCTTTTTTATTTTTGTGTGTGTGTGTGGGTACTGTGTATGTGCATAAACTGCATAATCTGAGAGAATTGTTGGAATGTAGAAAAAATGTCAATACACAAGTTAATCTCATTTGGTAAAAATAGAACTTTTATCTTTTATTACAAAATTACAAAATATAAATACTTTAAAAATAAAGTTGTATTGTGATCAATACGTGTTTGATCTATATTCAGCCTATACCCAAGCTGAACTTTTTTTTTTTTAATTCTAATATGCCCTTACATGTGTCGACAATATGTCATAGCAACATCGATGTTTGACATGTATTTAATTTGTTTACATGCTTAGAAATAAGTGTCGGCAAGACTTTTTTGTTTCATTTGTTTTTTGGTTAAAATTTCAGAAGTTAGATATGTTGTTCCAACTCAAAAATTAGATGCACTATAATTAGTTAATGTCTATTAACAAAGGATCATTAACAAGAATCAAATCAAAGACTTTTAATCGTCTTAATTCAATTTTATTAACTAAACCAACTCTTATGGCTATTCTTTTTTGGTACATGAAATAATAGTGCAAGTAGGCTATTCCAACAATACCTATAAGAGCCCTAATAACATGCCCAGATCCTTTGTGACTATTCCATGTTTCATTAAGTCAATGAGACTTTGTCGCTGCGTGAATGTTCTTACAAAGCTATAAACACTGTAGCAATGATTTAAGGAAGCTTCAATACTGATCAGTCTCTTCATTGAACAAACAAACAATATAGATATGACTTTCAATGTTAACACCTTAAAAGCAAAAGTTTGCCTCTCCCTTGGGTAATAATATTCATCATCACGTTGAGCCGTTTCTTGTTGAATATTCAACAACTTCATTTCTTCAATGTCCTATATATGTAAACGCCAACATCAGTCTGGTCCAACCTCTCAAAGTCTCAATATAACAGCACCCATTCAATTATTGTCTCCCAATTCACGTTAATGCTAAACCATATATCACCATTATGCTTGGGTTAATGTCAACTAATCAGTTTCTGTACCATTGAATTAAAATTAATACTTGTCTATAACCTCAAGGGGTTAGGTTAACTAGTGGTAGAAACAAGCATATATGATGTGTGGTAGACATTATCACAAGTTGGAATTGTAATTTTGCCATTTTTAAAGGATTGGGCTGTAAGAACTTCTTCTGTAAATTCCTAATCCCAATTTGCTTTTCATCAAATTGAGAAAGTGAATCATTAAAATGTATGCAAGGTAATTACTTAATCGCAACAAAAAAAATAATAATAAAAGTATGCATGTTTGATTCACCAAAATCCCACCACATATATAGCCCTTTTCATTTACAAAAATAACCCATTATGTTCGGGTTAATGTCATTGTCAGGTAATCAATTACTAAAATAAGGACAAAAGTTACGTTATAGTCAATACTTTTTTAATAAAAATATTTTTCACAATTCAGCATTTGAATATTTCAAAAGATTTTATTCATAGGTTATGTTTTTATGGAAGGATTTAATCATAAATATCTAAAAATTTTCACTTAAGTTTTGTTCTAAGATTAAAACTTATCTAACCTCATGGATTGATTTAGTGATATGTGTAATGAGATGCACTATCATAAATTCAAATATATTTTAACTTTGTCAATTTTTTTAAAATTAGGTTACAAATAATTATGTTGTGAATTTTTTAATCCTGACATAAACGACATGTTTTTGCGTTGATGAAAGTGGATAACTACCAAAAGAAAAAAATTCATACATGCCTAATTTACTAAAATACCATTTCGTAGACCCCGCAAATGATACAAAAACTCCTCAGAAAAAAAAGGTATACCTTTCCATTTGGAATATTCATGTGATTGCAAGTGGGCCATTTTGGGGATAATATCTTTTTTTAAAAAATATTTAATTACTATAATTTTTTTATATGTTTGATTAAATTATACTTAATATCTCTTTTATTTGAAAAATATTATTTGACTCCTCTAACATTTAATATATATTACAAAAATATTTTTTTTAATTTGCTTTTTGTTAGTAAAGCTAATTTTTTACATAACATATGTTCTTTTTAAAAATGAAATTATTTAACTACCTTTACTATTACATTAAAAATAAAATTAGAGTTTTACATTAATTTGTTTGCCTTTTTTTATTATATTTTGTGTACAAAGTTAAATTCATTGATTAAAAAATAAATAATGAACAAAGATTTTTGCAATATATATTCATTTAGACAATATTTTTGAAATAAGTAAAGCATCAATTATAGTCTAATAGAACATAAGAAATATTTGTATAATTTATTTATCTTTTATTATTATTTTTTCTTTCTTACTTGTTCATGATTTGTGGATTGATGGATGAAGAGGTGGAGCAAAGATTGAATTGGAACCCAACAGACAAAGCACTGTATATCACGGGAAAGTACTGGGAAAGCAGACTCACAGAGAAAATAGGAATTAAATAAAATGGAAAAGTCAAACATTTTATGTCACTAAGAAAGTTTTGGTTTCCTAAAAGGAATCACAATTCTATGTTCTAACGCATGTGTTTTTATTAGTTTACCACTTTATACAAGTCCTCATTACTACTATAATTAATTAATTACTCTACATCAAAACAATTTTTATTTTTTCTGATAGCCCACCAATAACTGATTGAAATTGAATCTGCCAAGACCAAACCCAACAATAAAATCTGTACTAAATCCACCTCCTTTTAATTAGTTCTTAAACCCTATAACTTTCCCATTTGACCACTACTATTTTCTTCTTCATTCCTCTCTCTCTCTCTCTCTCTCTCTCTCTCCTTCTCTGTGTTATTCTCTGCCATGGAAGATGATGAGACAACATGCAACACAAGGCTAAGTCTAGGACTAGGTATAGAAGGGTCTGTAGTTCCATTAAAGAAGAAGCAGAAATTAGACGAAGCCATTAATAATCGTCAAAGGGAAGTACAGGATTTGATCAGTTTGAAGATCAGAATCGATGAAGGAGATGAAAAGAGTGATCATAAGAATAGTTGCAGAAAGAAATTGAGGCTGACAAAAGAGCAGTCAGCCATGCTTGAGGATAGCTTTAAGCTGCATACCTCTCTCAACCCAGTAAGTATCTCTCTCTCTCTCTCTCTGTGTATATATATATATGTGATCATTATAATTCCAAACTCCTTTTTTTAATTTTTTTTCTGATTTCTATATTTTCTAGATTTTTGTTTTCATTCTTTTCAGCAGTTTTGGTTGTCATAATTAAGAACGATTCTTAATGAAGCTTTTAGTAAAATTGCACGATCCTAATTCCCATCCTTAAGAATTGATTGGTTCTTATTAGTTCTTACCTACCCAGAAGGGTTAAAAAGGAAACTTATGGGTTGGTTTTGGTTTCTTTTATTCACATGCAGGTCCAGAAACAAGAACTTGCTCAGCGATTGAATTTGAAGCCTAGACAGATTGAAGTTTGGTTTCAAAACAGAAGAGCAAGGTATACATATATAATTATACAGTGGCATGTTTATTTCACAAATACTTCCATTAATGGACTGTTCAACATCTCATCGATATGAAAGCTTAAATACACTCTCATCTAATTTATATCTGGATATATTAAAGGTTGTGTCTGGTTAATTACTAACGGTGTTATCTAATATCACATCTTTAGCTTTTTTCTAAACCTTTTATAAAATATCAATTATATCTTTTCTGTGATAAACTTCCAATAGTCATTTCAAATTAACACGAGAGTCTTAAATACTATGATATTTTGCATCATATATAGGACCTAGAGTATTGCTTTCTTCAAGGTTATCTTAGTTGATAAAAATGGATGACAATTGTCCTTATTAACTTAGGCACCACCGGTTCGATTCTTCAGGGAACATGAGATCTAGTTTGTGCATGCGTGCCCGTAAAATTGGCCGGAGGATTTAGTTTACGACAAAAATCAAATTAATATTTCAAACCAAAAAAGTAAAAATGTTTTGTGAGTTCATCGAGTTTTTATTGTTTGTGCAGGAACAAGTTGAAGCAAACGGAGGTAGACTGCGAGTTCTTGAGGAAATGCTGCGAAAACCTAAGGGACGAGAACCGAAGGTTGAAGAAAGAAGTTGAGGAACTACGTGGCCTGAAAGTTGAAGCATCGTCATCATCACCATCGCGCAATATTCAACTCTCTAAAGTGGCCACACTGGCTATATGTTCCTCTTGTGAGAAGCCATTAATCAAAGGCCATTAACAATACTGAAAGGAAGAAGAATATTGATAATGCTGCCATTGTTTCTGAACTAGTGGTCCGATAAATTGCACAGTACAGTGGGATAGAGATAGACGGTAGTACCAACTGATGAGAAAGATAGAGATGATATATATTGGATTTGGATAGGAATTCTCAGTGATCAATATTGGTTACGTACTACATATGTAAACTGAATGCACAGTCCGCAAATAAATTATACATGTAATAGAAATGGTGGGGTTATATTTTGCATAGTTAATTAGTGGTACCTCTAATTATATATTGTCTCACAAATTAATAAAAATTACTTTTTTTTTTTGGCTTTTTTCTGTTTTTGCCTGTAGATTACTCAACATTATATAATTAAATTAATAAAAAATTGAGGTATAGTTTTTAGCCATAATAAAATAACTCAACATTATATAATTAAATTTTTTAGAAGTTTATTCATATATTATATTTTTATTAAAAAATAATAATAACTTTAACAAATTTTATCTAAATCTAATCATTCTGGTGATCAGTCCAATTAAGAAAGTGGGACAAGTTAGAAGTAAAAGGGGTAGAACATTGAATTCGAGCTAGAAATGAAATTTATGAATTCATACTTGTCATCCATGATGTAAGACAATATGGTATATTCCATCATATCCACTAATATGACCCACAAATCTCTTTCTCTTTTTATAATCTTGCCATTGATTTGTTATATTTGTTAAACAACCGTTTGTTTTTTTATTTTAATATAATTATATAATTAAAAGGGTTTATGAAGTAGTGATAATTGTTTGAAAGAACAAAATATTTATTTTAGTTGAAGAAAAACTAAATCAAATCAAATAAATTATATTATGCAGTTATTGGAACCTTATAAATAATTTTAAAATAAACAAATTTTTTAATAGAAACTTCGTCATTCTTATTATGTTTTATTTATGTATGCCTTGTCCTCATTTGAGAGAGCACGTTAGCATGAGGCAGGTGTCCATTCTATATGGAAACACGTTCTTAATCTTTCTCCAAAAGTCAAACTTTTAAATTAATTTATGATACACTTTTCTTCCGTGGATCAAACAATAGGTATAGAAAATGAATATTAAATAAAAAGGAAAAACCAAAGGACGGGATTTTTATTTATGAGTATCATCTCTCTCTCTCTCTCTCTCTCTCTCTCTCTCACACACACACACAACTTTATATAAAAATTTAAGGATTCTATCTCTCTCTCTCTCACACACACACACACCTTTATATAAAAATTTAAGGAGTTGACTTTGTGTTTAAAAAGTTGTGATTCTTAAATTATTTAGATTTAAAATTTGAAATTATTACTTAAAATAATTTATTCCCTTAAATGTATTAAGTTAATGTGAGATTAACTAGCTTTTAAAATCGTCCCAAAAAAAATTAATCTTGAATGACACGAAAATTTGACCTGAAAATATTAATTCTTACAACTAAAAAAATTATTTTTATACAATATTATATCAAGCTAAGTCAAGTGCATTAAATCATAGATGCAGGTCTAATTTGCAAGTGCACCACCAATTCTCTCTCTTTTTTCTTGTGCTTTTTTGGTCATGGAACTAACCCACAAAGCATAGGTCAATAGGGCACCCAATGAGAGAAAATGCATAGAATTTTCTATTGAAAGTTGATACACAATACGATGTGCAAAGCACAAAGGAAAAGTCCGAGTGTGTTTGGAACTAAAGTCATCCAATGCTTAAATGCTAATCTATATATTGAAGAATTAGATATTTAAAGATATATGGTAACCTTGTAGTATTAAAATATATTGATGATACTGTGTTTAGTTAGTATTATTTATCGACTGTTTGGATTAAATTTATAGTCCTTATTGGATGATTAATATATCATTATCAATTTAGCAAAATATCAATAAATATTATAAGTATATCATATACTTTAAAAGCTTAAGCCACCTGAGCTTTATGTAATGTGAGTAGTGACAGGGATTTGAATTTCTAATGAAGCCGAAAAAATAAAAAGGTGAAGGAAGAATTTAGTAGCTTAAAATTTAGACTAATATATATGCTTTAGTTTTTGGTGTATATGCTTCATGAAAAGGTGTGATAATCATGTAATTGACCATATGGAGCCCCAGTTTCAACTCCTGTTTATGTCATATCTTTAACCCAAAAGACGAGCAAGCATTAGAAAGTCATAACCCATCATTAATTTAGTGGATTTCGCAATAATGGCCACAATTAAAGGGATGATATTTCTTTCTGTTCCCTATAAATTATTGTCATAACAAGTGAATTAAACTAATGAATATGTTATACATGGTAGAGAATATATAGATATGACAAACTTCATTGAATATTTGACTATCTTCAAGCAGTCAAGTCAATGCCTTTTTTTCTTTTTCCTAATTCTTAAATATTGTTTTAGACCCTGAGCTTATTTTCGTAACAGGACTTAGAATTTTTTTTTTTAAATATTTGTCGTGAGACTTTCAAATACAAAATAAAATTCAACAACACGTTATTAATTCATTAAAAAAATTCATATATCACTCTAATTAAAGAACTTCATGTTAAAAATTTATTCTTCTTTTCATCTAAAAAAACAGAGAGAGAATATAATTGAATGGTTTGTTATATAAATGATCCTTATTTTGAAGTGTATGTACCCCTATGGACCAATTGATAAGCATTGGAGGAATTGGTGGAAGAGAAGGAAGAAAAGGGTGTTTGATTGAACGACTCCAATGATTTCCCATTATCCTATATATTGACTTTTCCACAAATAGACTGAACGATCGTCCATGTTTGGAAAAGAGGAAATTGACCAAAACATTGAACAATTAATAGTTAATATCTCTTTCATCTCAACATAATTGTATCCTGGAGGACCCCATTTCTCTTTGTGCAAGATTTTCAGTCTGCTAGCTGGCTTGTGATTCAAGCAAACCCACCGCCATCTTTACGCTTATCTTCATCATCACCCACACACACACACACACATATATACACACACACACACACACACATACATATATGAAGGAGGTGGTAGAAATGTGTTATAAATTATAATAAAAATTATTTATTTAAGAGTTAAAGTATTTAAATTGAAATTATAATTAACGTGACATTGGAATTTCATTTATAATTAAATAGTTAAAAATTTTATTTTTATTGTCCCTATTTTTTCGATTAAAAATTAAGTTTTAACACAAATAAGACATATTTTGTCTACACTTTAAGCTTAAAGTCTAGAAAAAATTTTTTGAGACAATTTTGTTTGATGAAAGAGTTTGTGACTAAAAGTTTTTGAGTAAATTAATCTCTCATCCTTCCAAAGATATTTAAATCACATAATTTTTTTTCTTTTATTATAAAAGTATACACAAATTTTTTTGAGGCTAAAATATGACTAAAATAATGAAATACTTTCAAAAATAACATTAATTTCTTTTACTAAAAATATAACATATTAACACATATATTTTAAAATTTTATTTCAATGTTATTTATTTTGTGTTGAAAAATAAGAATGCAATTTATTCAAAATTTAAAAATTAATTTTTTTTATATTGGTCAAATACATATTTAATATTTTTTATTCTAAATAAATAATAAATATAAAGGTATTTTAGTTAAAATATGTGTAATTGCATCTCATTTTTTGCTCTAGAAAAAATTAGTTCAGTGCATTTTTTTTATTTCAAAGAAAAAGAGTATAAATTTTTAAAATAAAAAAGAGGGCATATAATTCAGATATCTCTAATGAAAGTATAAAGTTACTCAATTTTTTCCGTTCCATCACAAAATTATTTGCGACAAAATTTTTTGGACTTCACTGTTTAAGAACACATAAAACATCATGTATTCGGTGATATCATACATGAACATATTTTCTTTGTTGAAGCTTAAATTTTAAAATAAATTTGGTCTGTAACAGATAAATGAATAATTTTGTTAAAGGTGTATTCTTATATGCTTAATTATGATTATGATTGATAAGATGTATCTAATCTTCATATGTTGAGTGAACATAAGAATTTCTTCTTGTTTGAAATAGCGTAGCTTGGGAGAGGGAACAAAGACCATAAAAAGAGTTAGTCCGGTCACCAATCATTGTTTGGTAATTCCTTTCAAGTTTCATCAGCTTCCAACAATTGAATTAATTAATTCCAACAAGATTTTAATTGTTCCAATTAAATCAATTATTATTTTATTAAATTCTTTCTGGTCATTGTTCAAATTTAATCAATTATTATTTTATTAGACTCTTTCTGGTCATGTCATGGCGTTTTTACTGGGGCGGCAAAGTGAAAGCTGCCATTGCTTAATGGAAAATGTGCACAATCCTATCACCTATATATGTATGCTAGACTGGAAATTGGATGGCCAGTTCCTTTTCTTCTTTTTGTTTTTGGTCAACCGTCTTTTCTTTACATACCCAAAATAAATTCGGTGGGAGTAATTCTTGCGTGCACCCCAAGAAAGTTTCATACAATGGAATCTTTTGTTTTTAAATTTCAAAATGAAATGGCAATAGGCCCAAATTTGATCCCCATGGAATGGAACCAGGTCCACAAAAAAGTTGTGATCTGCAGACACCTTAGCCTTGATATAAACAGACCCAAAAAAAAAAAAAGCCCAAAATGTTAAAATTCAGTGATCTCCATGTGACCACCCAAGCATATGATGCAGAAGCAGAAATGTGTCCTTTCAATTTTTTTTTTCAAATTGATAAAGTCAATTTTAAAAAAATAAACATAAATGAATGAAGTTTATTATTTAAGTGAAACCTGTCATTCAAATGAACTTTATTATTTAAGTAGATCTTACATATCTTATGTCTATTTCTTATTGAAGTTAACCCTGTCAATTCTTAAAGAAGTTTGAGAACATCCATATTTTCTACTGAAACCAGCTAACAAAAAACATTAGGAACGTTACACTAGTTAATAAAAGAGGGTTTTTAAAAAAAGAAGATAAATTACTCTCCTCTCATTTTCTCAATATTCACCCTCTCCTCAGTTGCTCAATGATAATTTTTTTTTAATATTATTTATTTTATATTGAAAACTATAAATGTAATCTATTCTAAATTTGAATAACTTTTTTATTGATTAAATATTTATTTAATATTCATTATATTATATAAGTGATAAATATAAAAATATTTTACTAAAAATAAATATAATTTTAACTTATCTTTTATTGTAAAAGAAATTAGTATAGTATACATTATAATTTTTTTTCAGAGGCGAAGAGTGTAATTTTTTAATTAAAAAAAACTTTATAATTTGAACATTTTTTTTTAAAGAGATGAGAGTAATTACCCACCAAAAAAAAATCGAATCTCAATTAAAATTAAATTATCAAAAAACCCATAACATTGATATTTTCTTCCGTATCTTACTAAAAGCCTTAAACTCTAATACATTACTATTAAAAATCCCCTAAAATAACCTTTTTTTTTAGGGTTTGAATATACATGAAAATTTTCTGTGGCCAATGATTTTTTCTTGATGTGTAGAAATGAGATATCCCAACATAAATCCAACCAGAAACAAACGTAGACATGTCAGAAATAAATCTGAGTGTATCTTTTTACTAGCCTGAGCTACCTTAGAATTTTTCATATCCCGCGTAAAACACAAACTCCGAAATAGTTTAACGACTGGTTCTAGTTTGTTGAAAAACTAAAGTGGCATAAATGAGCTCATTCCAGGTATCAGGGACTCCAGGAAGACACCAATGGCTGCAGTCCTGCCTTCTTGTGGAGACTTTCTTTCCAGGAATTGTGTACTTGCCATAAATAGATGGGTGGCCATCCTTGCGGAAATTGGTGAGCCTTGTCACATTTAATAACTTCACTGGAACCTTCATTCCCTTGATCACTTCCTGCACTATCTTCATTTTCTCTGGATAGCTGTCAAGGATTGTCCCGTTAAAAACCGGCTCGGTTTCACCCCTGCACGACCCACCTGAGTCCCAATCTCCACCTCTGTTTCCAAAGGTTCATGAACAACAAACAGGATGTGATGAGAGAGGAATTGATGGCGTTTGACTGTGTAGTGAGTTTCTATCATCCTTTCATTTGGCCATTATGATGTTGAAATGATAGTGATTTCATTTCTTTTACAAGACTCTCGTACAAAATCTCATGGAAGGGGAAATAGGCAAGGATTCCAAGTTAGTAGACAAATTTTAAGAATAACATGTTTTGGGGTAAAATATAGTTTACTATCATGTAGCTTGTGCCGGTGTTTCTTTGTTACCCTGTAGTTCAAAAGTTGACATTATGCTATCATGAGATTTGCTTAGTTAGCACAGCACACGACCCTATGCTTTAATTCTGTTAAACAGAAATTTCCAAATTCCATCTGATTTTCCCAACTTTCCAACTTTTGAACCATAGGATAACGATGTGAAAATGGGCCAAATCACATATAATAGTAAACTATATTTTAACCCTTTTTTGTAAGCAAGAACATCAATACCGGAAATGGGCAGAAGAATATCCACGATAGTAGACTATCTGTTTCTTTGGATTGATATTATGATCAATCCAATTTGCCCAGGTCTTTAAAGCCCTTCTGTATGCCTTAACTGCGTCAAACTGTGGATAAAGATAATCGCCTTCTTTATAATAATTTATCCTGGAACAAGCAGACATTGTCAATTTTGCTAGATGAGTTTTTTAAAAAAAGAAAGAAAGAAAGAAAGAAAGTGTTGCAAATCTTTAATAGATGGAAAATTTAACTTTAAGGGGAGCACGACAAAGCAACTAGCACTGAATGAAAGCTAGTTCATGGAGAAGAAAAAATAACTAAATAAATAAGTTCAGTATAAGGCATTTACGACTTTTCCTAATACGTAAATTTGCAATCTAGTACAGTCCCCCTTGGTACAGAGCTACTATTGTGCAGCAAGTAAGTGCATGGTTTTTTTCTTTACCAAGTCAGAGTTCAATAAATAATGAGGAAAGCAAAGAAACAAACACACACAGTCACACGCACAAAAAGAAGGAAACAAAAGTTACCCAAATTAAATGAACATTAAGGAATACCATTTCAAAGCATAAATCTATTAAGATACAAAATTAATTGCATACAAACCCTCGAGCAGTCTTCCCATGAGTCCACCAGTGCCCAGTGTTAAAGATGAGAATGTCAGCCCTCATCCAACGGCCAGATGTCTTGTCAATCCGGTCTATTGATAATGTAGGGTTTGAGTTCCCTTGTGCATTTTTGCGAATTCCTTCCTTCACGAGGAAATGAGATCTCACAAATTGCACTGTACAGTTATAGTCCTGCCAAAGTGTTTCAAAATCTTAACAAGAAATATATGCAGTCCAGATTGCCCAGTCATTGTTTGGATGGTTAAAAAATATACATAATTATTTTAACAAAGTACACTACTAAAAGCTAAGTTTAAACACAAACAGAAATGTGTTATATAAATTAAGTACCAAGAGAAATAATATCATATTTTGGAAGAGCCAAGAAACTAAGGGCTTGTTTGGGAGATGGAGTAGGGTTTTTTGTTGTTGTTTGGGGGGGGGGGGGGGGCTCAAACCATTGTTTGGATGGTTAAAAAGTAATGGAGTGGGGTGGGTTAGGAAGGGGTTCCCAAACCATTCGTCCCCACCCCACACCCCAATTTCCAAACCCTTCCAAATCGAGGGGCTTTGAGACAATTTGGCTTCCCTATATTTTTCAATTACTGTCACACCATTGACCATCCAAATATTCTTCACTTTCTTTTTCTTTCATAGTACTAATATTGGAAATTTATACTTCAGAGGTCATATCCTCTTCACTCCATTAATGACATTGCAACTTCCAAACAGAAGGAAATGAGCAATCATTCATTTTTTCATTAACATCCAATGGAATAGGAACTCTCCCTTCCCACTCCACTCCATCCCACCCCACTCCATTAATGACCACTCTACTCCACTCTCTTCAAAACTCCCAAACAAGCCTTTAAGGACCAGCTGGACTTATACTTGCCAACAATTTTGCCTCAGAGCAATCAGAACTAACCATGACAGACAAATATGAGAATAGAGTATTTTTCAAAAACTTAAAAGAAAAAAAAAATCAAAAAGCAGTTCATGTAAATAGTGCTTGGAGAACCTAACAATGCAAGGAAATAGAGTTTTACCTCAAATTTGAAAATATAGAAACCTCGTCCCTTTGTTATTTTGTACCCGTGGGTCTCATACATTTTGCTCTTGTTGTGAAGGCCTTCACGGAGCATGCACAGAATAGATTCAAATTGGTTCCGATTCATGGAATCTCCTATCAGCATCAGGTTTTTACCTCTTAATCTTACCAAGAAGTCTGTGGCATTAAACCTGCAAGTAACAAGTTAAAGTGAATGAAGAATGAATATGAATCTCTAATGTTCCTGTACACTGCAATAATAGGGGCCAAAGAATAGCTGCTTGAAAAATGCTACAACAATTCCATGCAATTAACTGTTATCTCAATTATCACACAAGAGTGATTGAGGAGCCTTACATCAACAGAAGGCCAAAAGTTGAACAATATTTAGATATACCCCAATTACATTTATAAGACCCAACCAGTAATAACACCAGGCTAACATAGGGTTCAACTTAATTGCAAAGAAATTCTCTTTCCCTCTTCTCATCAACCAAAGAGAAAGAATAATTTCTTGAGTGATCTATCAGATATTATTACTGTTTAAAATCAAATGTAAAAATAATGAAAAATGAATTATACCACTCTCAGCTTCAACAAAATGCAAAAAGCTGGATATGTATGATGATAAACAGGTCTATTTATACGCTCTAGTATAAAAATTGGAAAATATTAATGAGAAGGTCAAAAGTTAGAAATGAGAAAAGGAGAGAAATCGGTTGCTATTAAGCAGTTGGCACTAACGGTTTGAGTAAGCATAATGCACTGGTTAATTACAAAGCCTGATTAACAAACACAAAAACATGGCTCCAGAAAAAACAAGCAAAGAACATCATTCATCAAACAAGCGCTAGGAGAACCAAGAAGATTAATCAAGATGACCCATATAAAATTTACAATCTTAGAGTAGGAAAAAAGCAGTATATGTTTTTTATTTTTTCTATGCTACATTAATAGAACAGATGTTTCCACATGTTTGACAACTTTAAAACACTATTTTAAAAGTGTTTCCACAGGTTTGGAATAAATAAAAATAGATCATAACCTACATTGTCCACCGAGAAAGCTTATCGATGATATAGGAACATTGCTAATATAAGCTGAACAAAATCATCAATTTACACTGATTGGAATACCATTCCTAGAGCACCAAAATAAGAATTAATGCTCCAGAAAGATAAGGTCTGATAGTGGGAGTCCACTGTTCTTTAATTTATACAGGAATACTCCATCACCTAGAGAATTTGCATCTCAAAAATGTAGCCATAACCCTTTCATGATTGTTTAACCAACCTTCACTAAAACATATATGCTTCAACAACAATATATTCATTTAGATGTGTTCATTTTCAAAAGTTGTTTTTACTCAAGTTGGTGCCATGAGAAAAGGTGGTATTTATGTCTGTTTTCACATGTTATGGTCGGGTATGTCATATGTGAGGCATATCTCAAAGGAAAAGCTCAAGACTAAAACTTAAGTGAACATGAGCAAGAGCAATATCACTCAAACTACCATAAAATTTTCTAAAACGTGTTCATTCATTTCATTTTAATATGTAAACATAGTTGTGCTGGAATCAACCCCCATCATCATCCAGTTTAACCCTCATCAGAGAAAGAGATACGAAACACTGCAACAGGCATTGCATTTTTCTTGCATAGGGCTTAACAATTAGCAGAATGAATAACAAGAGTATATTAAAAGATAATCACCTATACCAAAAGAAGTTAACCCCAATCACTCAACTAATCTGAGGGGCACCGGCTTTTGCATTCGGTAAATTCATGCAGCATACTACACATGGACCAGAAAATACACCATTTTTGGTATCAATATTCAATTATATTCTTTCTCAAAGTTTTAGGTTACTCTCATAGACAAGTCAATACATTTTTATCATAATTTTAAGTGCATGGTTATAACAAATCAACCATAAGCATCGCAATTCCGCTTATTGCTCAAAAATATCAGAATGAAGCCTCCAAGAGGCAAGAAAATTTGTTATGTCCCCATCTCCCAAAGAACACATAATTCAGCTGAAAAAAATATAAAGAATTGATGAAAATGCTTAATGATGATGATGATGATAATCATATATAACCACACAATAACACATACAAGCACAGGAAAAACTACACGCATACGTGGGAAGATCACAGTCATCAGGTTGCCACCGCCATTTTGTGTACTCTGTATCCGTCCTTCCGTTGATTTGGCAATCATAAGCCTCGTCAACATAAGGGCAAGAACCCGGTCGGTAAATTGGGTGATTTTCATCCTTCACCCAAGCTCCCGTGTACAAATCACACTTAAACTGCTTCACTAATGCGAGACCGCCAACATTATCAGCCATTTCCCCCGTGGTTTCGTTAACAGAAACAGACTCATTCTTATCATTATTAGAAACTTCATTGTCGGTGCCATCAGCGCTAGACTCGCGAACATTATCCACCATTGTCACGGTGGATAAGTTCTCAGAATTAGGGCCATTCTTACCATGATCAGACACTTCATTGTCGGTGCTAGACTCGTGATCATTATCAGCCATTTTAACAGTCAATTCCTTATCAGAAACTGGCTCATTCTCACCTTTATCAGATATCTCATTCTCGGTGCTAGACTCGCGAACATTATCAGCACTTGTGACAATGGTTTCGCTATCAGAAACTGGGTCATTCTTGTCATTGCCAGACATTTCATTGCCGGGGATATCAGAGCTAGAATCGGGTTCAGCGGGTAGTGTTTGAACACTGGAATAAACTGATGCGTTAGAGGATGAGTCCACATTTTCCGGGTCAGAAGTAAAATTCTGGGCGGAGACAGTACGCTCAGAAAATGAGATTCGAGAATCTTGAAGAGATGGAGAAGCTCGAAAAAGGAGATCTGAGCGGAGGGAGAGAACAGATTCTAGAGCTCTTCTGCTGAAAATGAACATGCTGAGAATAAACAAGACGAGGAACAAGAGGGTGGTAATGGTATAACGGCTCCTCCTCTGGGTGACGGAAGTTGCCATGTGGGAAATGCTGGAAAAGCATGATCAGGAAAGAAAGAAGACAGGAGGAGGCGTCGCCGGCTCCGCCAGTGTTCACTAGCGGAGGAGGAAGAAGGGGTTTTCATGCTGCCGTGTTCGGAGGTACAAGCTCACACGTGCTGCCTTTTCCGCATAAATGAGTTAGTTTGGGTTGGGTTAGACAGATTGGTTTGGGTTCAATTTCTTTCAGCCCGCTACTGGCGGGACGGGTTTCGGGTTAAGAAAATTTAACCCGTATCATCCCAACTCAACTGGCCACTCCTGTTTTCTTAAAATATATATTTATAGATTTATTTCAATACTCTCCGTTTTGGTGAAAGCATTGGCCCGTTTTGGCTGACCTTTTACAATGTAATTTACAATATAATGATTTTTGTAATATTTATTATATTTTTATAATTATTATTTAATAATATTTAATTTATTATAATTATTTTTAAAGTAGATATATAATAATTATTTTTATGTTTAAATTTATTTTTTTTATGTTTTTCACAAGTGCATTTCATTTATATTATGCCTAGTGAACAGGCTTTAAAAATTTTAAAATGTGGACATACATCCAACTATACTTCAAAATCCAAGTTAGTACTTACTTTGGTATTTACTAATGATATTGGAATTGTTGGATCAAATAGCTTATGATATTGAATTATTGGATTGCTCATGAATTGATTGGAAAATGCTAAAAGTTATTTGCTGGGTGTGTGACTCATAGATCTTATTGATAAATGCCATGGATTGATTGAGTTATTGGATTGTTCATGAATTGATTGGAAAATGCTAGAAGTTATTTGTTGTGTGTGTTACTCATGGATCTTATTGATAAATGCCATGGATTGGTTGGGAAGTGATGGAATTTGTGTGATGTGTGAAAATTTTTCTGTTGATTTGCTTTTATCTTTGATGAATAACTAATGTTAAATGGATAGTTAATTGTTGTGTATTTTAAGAGGAGTTTTGACTTTTAAAATCTTTTTCAACTGATCATTTTTTTTATTTTATGTCAAAAATATTATCTAATGTATTTGTCATCTAAAATGGCAAGGTTAGTGATTGATGATAACAAATAAGTTAGATAACTTTTCAAGAATTAAGTTTAAGTTCAATCAAACCAAAACTTCAATATATATAAAATTTTAACCTAATAATACCCATTTGGTCCAACCTAACTTTGGTTGGACTGAAAATCTTGTCTTTTTAAGGTTGAGAACTAGGAGTCACGTTCTTTCATAAGTAGGACTTGAAAAACTTTTGAATCAACTTCCTTTATCCAAAGGCCTTTTGCGATTAGGAGATGAAGGAGTAAATTAATCAATGTAGATTTTACTCAACAAGTTTCTATTGGTTAGTATGATCTCTTTTTGTAGTTCCAATTCATGTAAGACTATAATGTCATCTTCCTCCTTTTGAATTCTCGAAAACAGAGGTCATGGTCTTGCTGATCCATCGATTCAGATTACGAAACTTAGGAATTTTTGTTCGGCAAGCAAGTTGATTTCCTCTAATGCAAACGCAGATTCACGACTCCAGGGATGAAAGCTCTTCGTCTTACTTGGGAAGTAGGCACAGACCACCAGGGTCACAGTACAAATGACAACCCAATAAGCGTAAAGAGTGTCAAGAGGCAAGATATTATAACATTAAGATATTAATCTAGTGATAAATGTATGTATATATTGTGTAATTAAATACACTATTATACAAGTAAAAATGACCTCCAAAAAAATTCCATTATATATTTGAATTATAGAATACTCCTAATATTTTAAAATTATTATGTAAAACTGTGAAAGATTTTCAAATAAGGAATTGAATCGTTTAGATAAGATTACGTAGAGTTTAGTCAAATTAGATGAGACGAGATTATGATTGATTGGTAGTCACAGCATGGGATGTGTATTAGTAGAGTTGGTGATTGAGTGGAGTCTTCTTGATTTGTGGGGGTGGCTAAACAAGGTGAGGACATTGGTGATTGGTGGGCCATGCCCAAAATCTCCCTAAATCCTTCCTTAATTACTACCTTAATGGATCAACATTCATTCACAATCTTCTTATATATTAGTTAATATAACGTAAAAAAGAATCACATGATATTTTAAATAAAAAATTAAAAAAAAAATAAAGACATATAATATTAACAATAATCATGAGTTAGATTGGGATTTGGATTTGCTGCAATTGATCATTTTGGCTCAATGTTAGCCGCTCAACTGATCTGATGGACCAAACACTGTCACGTCCCCTTCAGCATTTCCCTTGCAACAAAACGCTGCGTTTCAAACTTCAATATCAGAACCCATTTTTTACTTCCTTCTTGATCCATGCAGGAACGCCACCAAACTCCCGAAACCTCCTTCCTCACGCACTTTTGTTGAATTAAACTTCATTCTCAACCATTTCCGCATACGCTCCGCTTGGTCTATTGTATCTATGACACATCTTGATCTACCATTTTGCATAATTATACTTATACCCTTACCCACAATTAAGTTAAATAGCAAAATTGGAATTTTTTAAATATAATGTTCTGTTATGATTTTGACAAAGCAGAAAATTGATGTAAAGTAATTTTGTGAATTAGCTGGATGGTTGTACGGCTTTTTAGAACTTGGCCCCCCTTGCCTTCCTCTTCATTCGCTATACTTACAGTTGCACATATTATAAAATTTAAACTCATTTTCAGATGGTCTCAAAGTGAAAAATGGGATGCTTGACAAAATTTTTAATATTTCAATCCATTAAGAAGAAGTTTTATACCTTCTTATGGATTTTTGAGTTTCCAATTTTATGTCATACTTCTAGAGGAGGTGTATTTTGGTTTTCCTTGATTCTACTTGTCCTTTCTGTTCTAAGTATTTTTTATAGGATCCGATACACCTAGAGTGGGCAAATATGCCTATCCAGTGAAACATATGCGAAACTAGTTGGTAGAGTTTGATTCGATGAAAGTGAGTGAAGATGGAGGTTTTAGGATTTGGTGGCATTCCTCGCCTGCTTCTAGGATAGAGCATCGATTAGGAAGGAAGGAGAAAGTGAGTTCTAACATTCAGCTTTGGAAATGCGACATTTTGTTACAAGGGAAATGACGGAAGCGATGTGGTAGCGCTTCGTCCCTCCGATTAATTGAGCAGCTGAGATTAAGCCAAAATGACAAGCTCATTTTTGCACTTTAACTGCAGCAAATTCGAACCCATTAAATTGGATTAGATATTAGTCTAATTTAGTTCGATTTTACATCAAATTTTGTTTTCTCCGCTTGATGTTCAAGGGAGGATTGAGTTGATTTTCCTAAATTAATCAAACTTTTTTTAAATAGATTTTTAGTAAAACTTACAAAATAATTTTTGAAAAAATTATATATATTTATATAGTTCTTATAAAATATTTTTTTAAAAAAAATTATTTTAAATTGACCCTACTTAATATGTTTTATTTTTTGCTTGGCTGAATCTAACGCAAACACTGTTGAGGCAAGCATCGTAATCATAATCATAATAATAATCATAATCATAATGATCCTCCTATATAGCATCATATGATAATTTTACGAGTTTTAAATATTAGTTTTAACTAATATATAATATTTTTATATTTGTGATGGTTAAAAGTTATATTTTAAAATTTGCATTGAAATCATAATTTTTTCAAAAGTTCATGCAACAAGGCATTTCTAATGATAAAAAATAGGTATAGCTTGACCCATTATGGGTCAAATCGCTGACGTAAATTTCCGTTGCTTTATTTGGGCGTTGGACAAGGTATAGGTGACAGAGCAGAGCAGAGCATAGCCGTTCGAACAGAAATGGTAGGCTTTAATGAATCACCAACTGTCTTCTCACTTTTCACAATTCCGGCGTTGCCACCTTGTCTCTGTTCCCCCCAATTCCATCAACGCCTGCTTCACACCCACACATTGATTCATTGCCTAAGAAGGATAACTACAGTAGTACGGACTATTGCAGGGTGTAATAACCTCCCCTCTCTCTCTATCTCTTCAGCTTTTTAAAAATTAAAAAATTTAATTAAAAAAATAAAAATTATAATCATGATAACAATTTTTAAAAAAAAAAATTATACTTTAAAATGTTTAACTGTATTATATAATTAAAATTTTTAAAGTATAATTTTGTTCTTAATTAAGATTTTTGTCATTATAATTATAATTTTTATTTTGTAAATTAAAATTTTTAACTCCAAAAAATTAATTAAAAAAAAACCTTCCAAAATGCTTTCTCCAATCTTGCAGTAGTTCCATATTCATTCATTGGAATACTCTCTACTTTCAAAACCACTCAAAATTTCTTAAATAAATGCTATGATTTAATTTATTCTTAGTTCTCACATTTACTATAAAATTATGTATGAACTTTTATTAATTATGAAAAATACGTTGCAATTAAACTCTATTTTATTTTTAAAAAAATATTGTTATTATTATTTTGATGCTTTCATATACAGTAAATTTTAAAAAATATTCAAATGTAACGATGCAAAAAGTATTGCTTCTAAATGCAATAGTGTTCTAAACTCAATGGCATAGTCACGCTGTTCCACTGAAAAAGAAAATTTTGACCAAGTTCAAAATTTTTTAAATGAGTCATTGTTATACTTTTGGATATTATATACTTTACAAATTATATAGCATAACTTGAAGAAATTTTTTTAGGTGCACCTGGATCATAGTGCACCTAAGAAAATCAAGGGTCAGAATTAAATTTATATAGGTGGAGTCAGCGTGCAAAGTAAATTTGAACCGTTGAGTGTACAGATGACATGACGCACCAAGTGTATGTAAGAATTGCTCTAACTTAAAACTCAATGACTACGCCACTGAGTTTCAAAAATAAAAAATTTAAATTTCTGTCACTTTGCCATCAAGTTCAAAAAGATATGGTATTTGAGGGCAATACATTTTGCATTGTTACATTTTAGTTTTTTACTTTTTTTCTATTGTATAGGACTCAAAATTTGATTGTTGAAATCTCTTTATTTTTATTTTTATTTCAATTTTATCTATTATCCTAACTTTTAGTTTGTACCAAAGTAATCTCTTAAATTTTTTATTCTTTCAAAATTGTCTCTTAACTTTGTTAAAGAATTTCAAAGTGCTTTTTTAATATTTTTTAGCCTATTTTTATTAATTTCTAGATACATTGATCTCTTCTATTTGTGATAAAACAGAATATTTGTGATGTTAAGATAACTTTTTTCATGTGGTCACCTGCCGCAAATTTTTTATTTGTTTTGGTCATTAATTTTTTTTATTTGTTTTAATTTGATTCTTTAATTCTTTTCTATTAATTTGATTTCCCAACTTTTGATTTCTCCTATATTTGTTCATTAATTTCATTTAATATTTCAAAATAGTCCCTTACCTTTTCAAAAGTGATCTAACAACTTTTTTAAGTCTTCCAAAATGGTCCTTGATAAATTTAATGAAAATAGATGAATATGACACCAATTAAAATTAAAGGACCTAGATTAAGATAAAAAAAGTTAAGAAATTAAATTAAAACAAATAAATAAGTTAATGGACTAAAATATTATTGCTAAGAAATTTTAGTTTTAAGAAAGATTCATGTATGTTTTTATAATAAAGGAAAGATTATAACTATATAATTAAGTAATCTATCGAGGAAGAAGAAAGTATTTTAACCAATTTTATTAAAAGTGAGTTTCATTAAAAAGTATTGTTAACATACTTATATGTAATTTATGATTAATTTAATCTATTTATCTTTTAAACTAAACTTTTACCCATTAGTACTGCAATTACTTTTTCTATGATTGATATTGACTTGTGATGCATGGGCAATAAAACTGTGTTTGATTTGGTGGTAGAAAAATTAAAAATTATGTTTGTTGAACTACGATATGTAAAAGTAATAAATTGTTACTTTATCTGAAATATAGTTTAAAAAATTCAACTACTTATTCAAATACACATTAAAAGTGTTCATTGTTGGATCTAGTTTGGCTAAGTCCAAAAGATAAAAAGAAGTTAAAAGGTTGGGTACCAAGTTGACTGTGTTGTTAATGTGACCTAATTGGGTTTAATGTCTTTAATTTTTTCAAAAAATTATTTAATATGGACATATATAAAAATATTATTTATTTTTAACAATTATTTTATAAGTTTTATCTATTTTTTTTTAAAGGTGCATATCAGTCCAACCAAATTTTAGACAAAATTGGACCGAACACTTAACTGAATTAATGCTTGACCTGGCTCGGAATTTGTGCAGCCCTGGCCATCAGCTTGAAGAAGATGGAGGGCTTTCTCATGTAACAATACCAACTACCAACTGAAGTTTTAGAGGGTCCTTGTGGGGTTGGGTTAACTTCTTCCATAGCTATGAGGCTTAGTAGAGTAAGGAACGGAAAATATGTTGCACTTTGGCCTCCTTATTTTACTCTTCCCAAACTCTGCAGGTTGGTTGGTTTGAATTTACAAGTTATAAATAAATGACAAGTTGAAATTGAAGTGCCTTAAAGATGTTTGGTGAAATGTCTGACCCAAGAGATGTGATATATCATTACAGTCTCTTACTGCATATATACGAGGTACTACGTAGTTAATGCCCCATAACCCTCTTATGCTTAGCCCTTTCTCTTCTCTGTTTCATTACTAATAATAATATCAGCACCAATTAATTCCTTTTGCCTCTTTCTCTCTCTCTCTGGTCCATTTACAAGTATATAATCTTTTGTGGGTCTTCCTCTTTTTCTTTGTCATTCCTTTCTTCTATTTTTTGAGTTTAAAATTGGTTCAATGAGATTGATATTTTTGGTGTGCCTTTTGGTCTTGGCTTGCGTTGGGCTCAACACAGTAGGGGCAAGAAAGACCTTCATTGTCAGTGATTTGCTTGAAGGTGCAAAGAAGAGCTCAAATGAGTATGATGATGATGATGCCAACAAGTGCCACTACAAGAAGTGCCAAGTTAGCCATTACTTTTCTTGCTCCAGGAAGAAGAAGAACACCACCTCCTCAGATGACAAAAGAGTCGTTCCTACTGGTCCAAATCCATTACACAACAGGTAGAATAGATAAAGAATCATCTTCTTTGTAGCATAATGACAAAAATCCTGTTTTAGCATAATGACTAAAATCCTGTTTTAGTACTCTAAAGATGATGTGTCCAATATCAATTGATTTCCTTCGTTTTTTGTTTTCATTTAGTACTCGAGTATGATTTTGCGTCGACTACGTAGAATACTTGATCCTCAAAGGATTGTGAATAGTATCATATTAGTACCTTTAGAAAGATGTACTTAGAACAAAGTAATTAATGCTTGTGGCTACAAAAGTGACACAAAAGACCTATTAGGGAGTCAATTGATATTGGAGTCATATTGTGCGGACCAAAATGGAACCTTAGTCTCTAACACAACGGACAGTATCTTCATTTCTGTCCAAGGAAGTTGGTTTCTGTTGCTCTTATGTAAATGAGAATTCTGTAAGAAGCTAAAGTAGATTACATTCTTCTTCTTCTTCTTCTAAAGTTGAATATATTTCCCTCCCTTTTTCATGTGCTTTTGGCTTCTTCTTTGTTCATGTTGTAAGTGAATTAATGGTGAGAAGGTTGCTTCTGACAATAGCATTACTGTTAACAATCTCCGACCTTAGAATTTGTTATGTCTGCTGGGCAAAAAGACAGGCTCATACGTCGTAAGTTGTACCTATTTTCATATGTCAGTGTTGTATGTTTAAGCTCCAGCTGACAGGAGATATACCAAAAAGTTCATTTCTTTTTTACCTCCTCTTCCTTGAGAAAGAGGGGATTTTTAATGCGTGATAGTAAACTATATAATATACTGTTTGATATGAAAGGTAAAAAGTTTCTTAATAGATGAGAAACAAGTTGGTCAAATAAAAAAAATGAATAAATATATGAATATGCGATGCACACTTTTTAATTAAATTTATCTTTGAATCCTTGTATGTTTATTTTTATAAACTGAATATATCTGGGAATCTCTAAAGTAAATTGAAAAAAAAAAAGAAGAACAACAAGCCTACAAGAGGAGATCATGTTATATAGTTGCTTACGGATGGGATTGGATTAGACTGTTAGAATGTGTGTGGTCTAAAATAAATCTTTTGCTACATAGAATGCAAATAGAAAAAAAAGATTGGGAGTTTCCAACATTAAGAGCTATTTCTAATATTAATCCTAAGCTCTCAATCTTTCTCTTTAATTATACATCGTATATTTACTCTGCTAAATGCAGAGAATCTCGTGCGTGGTCCATAGGTCAAAAGAAGAAAGGGGTGCTTGTGATCTCTGAAGCACGACCTGTACAGCTAATGAAGAAATGGCATTGAATGTGTGTCGGGGCAGAATTTAATGGGGACGAAGGCCTCTGGTGGATATGCTATACAGTAATAAATTCCAAAGGGGCAATGTTTTGCTTTCTCTTACAACAAAACTTCCAGAGTCGTTTTGCTTGTGTCTTTCTCTCGCTCGCTCCCATGCTTTTTCCATTCTTGTTTTCAGTCTCTTTCTCATGGTGTATATCACGAGGTTGTGCATACAAGTGCCTGCACGTATTGTCGTCTACTTACATATCCCCTTCCACAAAATATATTTTATTATAATGATATAATCAGAGCAATAGGCATGAAGCAGCAGAGAGAAAAGTCATCAAGTTGAAAGTGAAGGAGAAGTTGCTTTGGTTTGTCCTGTTATCACAATCCGGATTTTCTGCTGTTGGTGTTGCCCTTTTTAGAAAAATTTTAAGCTTCTAAATAAGGGTCGTATGATTTTTTTTTTTGCCGCAACGCTAAAAATCCGTTTCCCTGTTATTGGAGTATTGACAACTAGAAAGAGGAGAGGCAGAGAATGATTTGTTTGCTTGTCATTTTGCTTTATGCTTAGTTACTGCGTTAGATATTCTATTAAAAGTGAACAGGATGAAGCTCGGACCTGGTTCATGCTATTAAAAATGATCACTAAAGCTTCGTTTGGATGGGGAGGAGAAAAGTGGAGGGGTAGAGAAGCGGAGAGAAAAGTAGGGGGGAGAGAGATGGGTGGAGAAAGAAGTGTCTCTTCTCCTGGATGGAACGCAGAGAGATGGGAAGAAAAAAAATTTGTAATTATTTTTTCAGATAATTTTATCTTTCAAAAATAAGTGAAATGACTTTTTTTTTATTACAGATAAATGCAATTTTCCGAATTTGATTAAATTTTTATTTTTTAAAAGTTTAGAATAATTTTTTAAAAGAACAATTTAAAAACTAAAAATAGTAATATAATATTAAAATTTTCTCATGTTCATCCGTCCTAATAAAAATATATTATTAATATATTTTAACGTAATAAAAATATATTATTAATATAAAATAAATTCAATTCTATCCATCTAATTATTTTAACATAATAAAAAAATATTATTAATATAAAATATTTTAGCATAATAAAAAAATATTGTTAGTTAAGTGAAATAAAATAAATGGATAATCAGTTAAATTTTTGTTACAATATAAATGTTATTATCGCTTTTTCACATAAAGATATATATATATATATATATATATATATATATAAACAAATAAGAATGATTGTATCTTGTTTTGTCCTCATGTGTAATACCATTATATATTTTAATGGTATTAACTTAATTATTTAATTAAATAAATCAAAGTTATGTTTGCTCCAATAAAATCCAGAAATTAGCACTAATAGAAAAAAAATCTCAAAAATAAAAATCGCAGTCAGACGAGGTCCAACCAAACTTTGGTCGGACCTCGGTCTGATTGTTCTGCAGTCGGACCCAGCGGTCCGATTGCGATTTTTATTTTTATTTTCTTATTCTTTGTCATTTGATTATTATTTATAATTTCATTTGAGATCTATTTTTTATAATTTGATTTGAGGTACAGTCTTACCAAAAAATTAAGTGTATTTTATTTTTTAGTCACGCTAAACTTTTTTTTCCCTAATATATTTAATATTTTACCAATCATCTTATTGTAATTTTTTGAGAGTTATTGCTCTAATTTTTTTATTATTCTTTTGTTCTCTTTCACATGTAAACTATATAAATATAACACGTTTAAACTATAGAAATCATGATAAATATGCAAAATTTAACATCACCACGCATAATAATAAATAAGAGTCAAGTTTAATGGAATCAGGCGAATATTTTATTGGAATAACGAAGGGCAATTTTGGAAAATAATCAATGTCGACGCGTTTTTTCCCCCAATCTCTCCATATTTGGGGAGAAAATTTGTGTGTGGGACCCACCGTACTTTTCCCTCGCGAGTCTCTCCTCTCCTCCGATTTCTCCTCAACACAAATGGGGGAAATCTCCGTTTTCCCTCCCTCCCTTTCTTTTCTCTCCAATAATCACCCTATCCAAACGCAACGTAAGATATCGCATTTGAACCTATAACTACATAATGATTTATTTTTTGTAATTTAAAAAATTAACTTTTTTTCATCAATTCTTCTATTATAAAACTCTTCTATATGTCGTCAAAATTATTTCTCTCTATCCGTCATGTCAAGCTTTGAAAAAGATCATACGAGGTCAAGATTGACCTAACATTTAAAAGAAGAAAAAAAGAAGACTAGCCTTACCTTTTAATTTTTTCAAGGCTATGATCTTGGCTAGCATGAAGCAAGATTAGACCAATTTTTTTTAATTTTTTTGGTTAAAAAGATTCTAGTATCCCACTTAGTTATTTAAACATGACCTTATTATTGTTTAAAATAGTAAACTAATACAAAAAAGATTGTTGAGTGACTCAACTAAACCAAATACTCTCTCATTTTCTTATTTATATGGTATAACAAGTGTTAAATTAAAATATACATCATCATAGAATGGCCCTTTAAAGATTATGTCATTATAATTTTTGACAGTGAATTAATACCAAAAATAAAAATTTGAGTAACCCAATTAAATCAAGTACCCCTACTCACATAATGTAATAAGTATTATACTTAAATATGTATTATCATAAACTTTTTGGGTCCTCTAAAGATTATCTATGTAAACTAACCTAAAAAATATTAGAGTGATCTAATTTACTATTAGATATTTATTGGTATTAATTTACTATCAAGTATCAAACCAAAATATATAAAGTTTTATAAACATAATGAAAAGAAGAACATTTATTGATCAAAATAATTGTTCTATATTCCACGTCGAGGCCTTCTAATTGCTCGCTTTGAGTATCAATGCACCAACTATTACTCTCCTTGCTATAGGTTTATTATACTAACAGTCGATGAAGAATTTAAATCTCATTGAAATAACTAAATTAGAAAAATTATCGGGTTTGGTGTCATAAAATCTTATTATTGTTCATGCGATGATTCTCTATACTAAAAAAATTGACAACTATACTTGGCACTTAATGTTGACAAATAAAAAATAATGTTGTGAATGACCCAAAGACATATTGCATTTGTGGCAGTGTTGAAATTAATAAAAAAAAGCCTAGAGAGTTCTCAAAGGGACGATAGTGGTTGAGACACGTAATATAAAGGATCGACACCTCCTAACATTACAAAGTTTATTATAAAAGTAAACCAAAACTATTAATCTCTAACTAAGCTAGCTAATGTTCACAAAGTCTTTATGAAAGGCATATAAAATAGACCTTAGCAGTCAACTTATTTAGAATTAAGTAACCCCCGTCAACCTAAGTATGTATGCATGTGTAGAATGTTATATATCATCCTCATTTGCCTCCTTCAACATTTAAGTAAAGTTCTAAGCAATTCAATTATTACCTTTTATTACATCCTCTGGGACCTAACTGTAGCCAGTTAAGCCTAACACGTGTGTGCCCTCACAATATCATATTATAACTATATTAAAATATAAACATTTTAATTGTTATTAATATTTATTTAAATGTATATTTTCAAAATTCCAAAATGAATATGAATTATGTTACTATTTCATTTATTAATAATTATTATTTTTATTTACTTAAATTACATACTTTCAACTAAATTAAAAAAGTATGACTTATTTATTTATTAATTTCTAATTCTGTTATTATTTATTAATTATTTATCTTGATTATATTATTTATTGTTAAATTCATTTTATAACTAAATTAAAAATATTTTCAATATAAAAAATAAATTATTATTTATTAATTTATATCAACATTTTAAAGCATTAATAAGTCATATTATCATTTATTTGATATTTTTTAAAATAAATTATTTATTTATTAATTTTTTTCCTATACAATATTTAAGGCAAAGGATATTTTTCAGTTTATAATTTTCAACACTGAGACAATTTTTTTATGACAGTTTAGTAATAAAAAAATTTCATACCTAACAAAAATATTTTATATCACATTATATACTATAAATATTAAATATCACATATACCTACACATGATATTCCAAAATGATAACATTAATATAATAAGCATACTAGCCAATAATCTCGTTTTCATTCCTTTTCTAAACGATAAGATGTTAACTGCTAAGCATTTCTATTTTGGTAATGAGATCACATATGTGATTAACATTCGACAAACAAGTAAAATTTCCATATCGTGCCACAATAACAACAGTTTCATAATAATCTAGTAATTAAATGAGATAAACAATAAATTATCGAAACATAAATAAAATTACATACAGGATGCTTCACTTGAAAGTTTCATACAAAAATATCTTACATGCAACAATTTAAATGTGTTCTTTTTTATATATATTTGGGACCACATTATCTCAAACTTGCTAGCCTTGAATCAACAAACGCCTTCCTCTACTTCTGCCTGTGAGCGTGAAAGAGTTTTCTTTTTCTTTTTTCTTTTTTTGTTGTGGGGGGGGGGGGGGGGGGAATTATTCTGCTTCTTTTGCTTGAGAGTGATAGGGTTGGGGGTTATTTATAGGACTTACGATGGGAAAAAAAAGGTACTTTGGCAACTTTTTTGAAAAAAAGATACTTGGGGATTCAGACTAATCAAATGATGCCACACGTGATGCTGCAATCTAGCTGACCAATCACAAGGTGCCACACGCCTTATCTCCCGCCTTATGATTTTGTCAGGGTTAAAACTGACCCTGATGTAGTCACCAAGCCAGTTTCAACCTCCTGCAAGTTGAGATCGGCTCTTTGTAATATATATATATATAAAGCAGGTGTCTTGGCCTATACTAGAAAAAAAAAAGTGTAGCCTCTTGGAGTAATTAAAAAAGTATCGTATGATGAAATTAGATTCTTTCGAGTATTGCATTATGCAATAAAAAAGAAAATAACAGCATGTATAAAGCTCACTCTCTCTCTCTCTTACCCCACCCTCTTTTTCTCTCATCTTTCTCTTAATTTGACAGGCTTAATTTACCCCTTAAGTTTTAAAAAATGAGACTAGCTAGGATTGGATTTTTTTAATTTTCATTTCTTTTTGTAATATACCTGTCTCTTCAGAACTAATATTTCAATCTCTTTGTCCACTCCACTCAAGTAAAAGTGGTCAGCTGAAGGATTTTGAAAAACTTACATATCTTATGACTTAAATTATATTTGTTCTTAAAATTATACATATAACATGTGTAGCTTAAATCAATCCAAGTCTTGCATGGAATGGAAACCCGCACGGTAGCATGTTTCTGTCTTTTTCCATTTCTTTCAATTGGTATTAGGTAAACAGTAAAAAAAAAGGTATTGGATCAGGAAAAAAAAAAGCAGCTAAAAGAAAATGAAATATCTGTTAAAACCCAATGATATACCTTCGTGCATTAATGCCATATAGGCTTTCATCATTGACATTTATCATGTATTACATACATAAAACCTAGATAGCTTACCCAAGGTAGAATAGTACACAAGTCTACTATGACTCATAACCTTACTGACAAAAAGGCTTCACAGAACTATCCTGTTAGGATATTACAGATACATTCTCCTAGCAATTACAGGAGAATTCCTGCCAATGGAGTTGCTTTATACCCTATACATACCTAAAGCAAAAGGTAATGCATAGTTGGTTTAGCCCTTTGAAATATTCCCCACCACCCCCCCCCCCTCTTCCTTATATGGTCATAGCTCCTTATTTGACAGCAAAAATGAACCAGCGGCCTTCAGCTTGGTGGTTTTGCCATGGTTGCAGAATCACTGCCCACCGGTGAAGGGCATGCCTCAGATATCGCTTCCCAAGAATCATTCTCTTCATCCTTTTTACGCCTTCGGTCGAGGAAGGATGGTCTCATCGGTGTTGTAACCATGTCAATTTTGAATGTCAACAATGCTACAATCTCTGACATGGGAGGTCTTAAATCTGCATGAGGCTGAAGACATAAGAATACCACATGGATTGCTTGCGTAACATCCTTTTCTACAAAACCATGTTCCCGCAATTTTGGGTCTACAAGATCCATCCACCTTGACTTCTCATAAAGCTTCCATGCCTACAATGAAGATTTAGACAAGCATGTCAAAATATGTGGGGGAAAAAATATCGGTATATATAATAACCAAGGTTTAGTGTAGAAAGTAAGAGCTTACATATTCAGGAAGATACTGCATTTCTGATGGTAAAGTAAGGTCAGTATTTTTCCTGCAACTAATGATTTCAAGCACAAGGACTCCAAAACTATAGATGTCTGCCTTTTCTGACAATTCTCCTCTAATAGCATATTCAGGAGCTGTATAACCTCTGACCAAAGAAGACAAGAAAGACTGACATAGATATAATTTACTGCATATAATAGAGCTGTTTGGAATAAGCTCACAAGTCTCCTCCTTAAATCTCTAAATAGATAACCTTATCACATTTTAATGAACAGTCAGATAAGACGACTAACAACATTAGGGACATCAAACACCGGCATATACAGATTACAGAAAAATACTTTTTAGAGTTCATTTATTACAGTCGAAAGTTCTAGACTTGATTTATGATCACAACAGAACACTCTTAATTATTAATTTTCTTCCAACACCAAGGGGAGATTTCCATAATATCATTTTATATAATGATATTAGTAAACAGAAAAACGTGATCAGAGAGACAGTGACAGTAACATATGAGACGTTTAAAAAGGGGTTGAAAATGGTAACTTTGAAAACATGCTGCTAAATGTGATAGTTCTAATCGTGGTGAAATGTCTACTACGATTAAAACACTTCTCAACAGGAACAGAAGATTTTATAGTCTTGACGGTTGATAGTGATAAAATCATAATGATGACGCTGCCATAAATGAGAATGGTAATTTATGACTAGTATTGCAATTTTCCATATAAGCAGTAAATACTTCTAAGCAATATTTTAAAAATAAAAACTATCATTGAATCAATAAAAGGAATAGTTTAAGGTTCATTATCTTAACCTTATTCAAACTTGTGATAAATAATGTATATATATTTTATTTTATATGTTATATTTCATAATATATAAAAAATATATATGTAAAAATTAAATATATAAATCATTTAAGATAACAATAATTTAAAAGTATTTACTAGTATATTTTAAAACACAATTAAATAACTCAATCTCACATGAAACAAGTTCACAATTTCAAGGTATATTAGATTTTTTTTTTGGGAAAAAAAAATGATATAACAATAAAGAATTAATAATTGTTCATTTTACAATTAAGATATGATAAATTATATTTAATGCATAAGCGGGTAACATGAATTAAGTGGTGGCATGCCTCTTTGTTTTTCATCATAAGATGTGTTCAACTCCCACCTTGCAACAAAAGGACATTTTCCAAAACGCAAGCGTGCCCAACAAATGCCTCATTTTTGACTGGTTGAAGTCAATGAACCTCCTGTTTTATACCAATTTTTTGGTTAAACTGGCTAGTTTGATTTTATGGTTGAGCTAGCCGGTTCATTGAACTTTAAATGGTGATTGAGCTAGTTGGTTATATATAGTAACCGAACTGCCAATTTATTGGTTTACCAATTGAACCAGCTAATCTGGGTCAGTTTTCAAATCTATGCTTTTATGGACAATATCATTTTGAGGATAAGACTCACAATGTTCCAGCAAATTGAGTACTGAGGTAATCTTGGTCTTCAGGGAAGAATCTAGCCAATCCAAAGTCTCCAATCCTTGGCTGAAACTTTTCATCAAGAAGAATATTGCTTGCTTTAATATCTCGGTGAACAATTCTTAGGTGTGAATCCTCATGTAAATATTGCAATCCACGTGCTATTCCAACAATAATTTGGAACCTAGTGCTCCAATCCAGAAATTGATCACTGTTTCCTGCATTACAGGAGCATCAAAAGAAAGAGTTCAGTTTTGTTATATCAATCATAAGTTCCTTTAAACACTAAAAGGGCATTTGGCATTATGAAAAACGGTAAATATTTAATCAGATCTTTTGTCTGAAGGAGAATATATATTCTTTTAATATTTAACATGGGCTTAACTGTACATTCACATGATAGGCGATGGTTAAAAACTGAAAGGATTAAAGAGATAATATAAAGAAGGGATACCAAAAATGAAGAGGTCCAAACTTCTGTTCTTCATGTATTCATACACAAGTATCCTTTGAGGCCCATCTGTGCAGCATCCAATAAGGCGAACCAGATTTTTGTGTTGAATACTTGTAATCATCCTCACCTCTGCTAGAAATTCTCTTTCTCCTTGTTGGGATTTGTTAAGAGACAGTTTCTTAGCAGCAAGTAGCCTTCCATCTGCCAACTTTCCCTGTCAAAATATAAATACGTTTAAGGATCATAATCTACAACTAGAAGCACGTGAAAATGGACTTCATGTTCCAACGGCGAGTTTCTTAACACCCTTGCAAGGGCTGCCAATCTCTTAAGTTCACATGAATCACCCCACAAGTTCATTTGCCAATTATTTCAGTCTGATGATTATATTGATCAATTCATTGTGAGACTACAATAGTACCCACTAATACTTCAATCTAAAAATTTGACATTCATATTGCAAAAAGCCCTGTTATTGTTACATATAAATGCATCATACTTAAAAGTTCAGGTTCTCATATCAAAAAATAAATCTCCTTATGAAAGCAAGCTTAATTAATTCAATATGTATACCCGATAGACAGGCCCAAATCCACCACTTCCGAGAAGATTACCAGAATGAAAATTCATGGTTGCCTTCTTCAACGTCTGGTAGTCAAAGTAGATAATTGTTCGAAGGTTCCCACTCAAGAGCTCCATGGATCCTGTATACAAAGTATAAACTCTTATATTGAAGCCTAATAATAATAATAATAATAATAATAATAATAACAATAATATATTGAAGTCTCAGGTTTTATGATGGTTTCTTTCAACTACCTTGCTGCTTATTTGTTGGAACTATCATCTCCACCACCTCTGTCGGTCCACCATGTTTCATCCCAACAACAACAACAACAACAACAAAGCCTTTTCCCACTAAGTGGGGTCAGCTACATGGATCAATCGACGCCATAAACATCTATCATAAATCATATTTTTAGATAGACCATTTAAATCTAAATCTCTCTTAATAATTTCTCCTATAGTTTTTCTTGGTCTTCCTCTACCTCTAGTTATTGGACTATTCTCCATCTCATCTACTCTCTTAACTGGGGCTTCTATAGGTCTCCTCCCCACATGACCAAACCATCTAAGTCTCAATTCTACCATCTTTTCCACAATAGGAGCGACTTCCACCTTCTCTCTAATGCATTCATTTCTAATTCTATCTCTTCTAGTGTGTCCACTCATCCAACGCAACATTCTCATCTCTGCAACATTTAACTTATTTTCTTGTTGACTTTTTATTGCCCAACACTCAGTTCCATACAACATTGCAGGTCTTATAACTGTGCGGTAGAATTTACCCTTAAGTTTGAGTGGTACTCTTCTATCACAAATAACACCCGAGGCACTCCTCCATTTCATCCACTCCGCTTGAATCCTATGCTTTACATCTTCTTCTATTTCTCCGTTATGTTGTATGATAGATCCAAGATACTTAAATCGTGTGACTTGTGGTAGGATATGTTCTCCAATTTTTACTTCTACGCTAGAAATGGTGTGCCTCTTACTAAACTTACACTCCATATACTCCGTTTTACTTCTACTTAAACGAAATCCATAAGCTTCCAAAGCTAGTCTCCACCTCTCTAACTTCTCATTCATTTCCTCTCTCGATTCTCCAATTAGGACAATATCATCTGCAAAAAGCATGCACTGTGGCACCGGCTCTTGGATATGTTCAGTAAGCACATCCAAGACTAAAGTAAAAAGATAAGGGCTCAGAGTTGACCCTTGATGTAAACCAACAGTTATCGGAAAGTCTTCCGTAAGTCTACCTTTTGTTACTACGCTAGTTGTAACCTTATCATACATGTCTTGGATTGCTCGAATATAGGCTATACGAACTCCTTTTTTCTCCAAAGCCTTCCATAGAACCTCTCTTGGCACTCTATCATATGCTTTTTCTAAATCGATAAATACCATGTGTAAATCTCTTTGATTCTCTCGATATCTCTCCATTAATCTTCGCAACAAGTATATTGCTTCCATAGTTGACCTTCCTGGCATAAAACCAAATTGATTCTCCATCACTTGAGTCTCTTTCCTTAACCTTCTCTCAATTACTCTTTCCCATAATTTCATAGTGTGGCTCATGAGTTTAATTCCTCTATAATTTGCACAATTTTGAATGTCCCCTTTACTCTTATAAATAGGGATTAAAGTACTTTTCCTCCACTCGTCTGGTATTCTTTTAGATCTCATAATTTCATTAAATAACTTTGTGAGCCAACTTATGCCTTTCACTCCTAAACCCTTCCATACCTCAATGGGTATATTATCCGATCCAACTGCTCTGCCATTCTCCATTCGTTGTAATGCTTCTTTTACCTCTACCTCACGAATCCTACGATAAAAAGTATAATTTTGATCCTCTTCTCTAATGTCTAGTCTATCCGATTGCAATAAAATCTCATGCCCTTCATTAAAAAGCCTATGAAAATAATCCTTCCACCGTTCTCTGATATCTTGTTCCGTTACTAACACTTTCCCTTCTTCATCCTTGATGCATTTCACTTGGTCCACATCTCTTGTTTTTCTTTCCCTACTTTTAGCTAGCTTATAAATACTTCTTTCTCCAACTTTAGTACCTAAAGATTGGTATAATCCATCAAATGCCCTTACTTTCGCTTCACTCACTGCTTTCTTAGTGTCTTTTCTTGCTACTCTATATTTTTCCCAATTTTCATTACTCTTACATAATGACCACACTTTGTAACACTCTCTTTTAACTTTAATTTTATTTTGTACACTCGCATCCCACCACCAAGATTCTTTATCCTTAGGTCCAAAACCCTTTGATTCACCTAATATTTCCCTTGCTATCTTCCTAATTTCTTTAGCCATTCCATTCCACATATCATTAGCACTTCCTTGTATTTCCTAAGATCCTTCCTCCACAATCCGTCTCTGCAAATTCCTTTCTTTATCCCCCTTTAGTTGCCACCACTTAGTTCTTAACACTCTATCTTCGCCTTTGTTTTTTACTCTCCTCTTAACTCTTACATCCATAACCAAAACTCTATGCTGAGTAGTTAAACTCTCTCCAGGGATAACTTTGCAATCTATACAAAGTTTTCTATCTGATTTCTTTATAAGAAAGAAATCAATTTGAGAACATACCTTTCCACTTTTATACGTGATAAGGTGTTCCTCACGCTTTCTAAAACAAGTGTTAGCTAATATAAGATCGAACGCTAATGAGAAATCTAGAATAGTTTTACCCTCTGCATTTGCTTCCCCTATGCCATGTCCTCCATGAACACCCTTGTACCCTGAAGATACCCTTCCCACATGACCATTTAAAACAATCCCTCAATCCCTCAATAAATATTCTAAGAATCTCAATCCCTCAATAAAACAAATTGTGCTACAATCATATCGAAAATTGAGGTAAAAAGGATTCAGACTTCTAATATCATGGTTTTATGATGCCTTGTCTTAATTACCTGGCCGGTGTTTGGTTGGAGCTATCATTTCCCTTAGTTTTGCTGGTTTAATATGCTTCCGAAACACAAATACAAGAATCAGCAATATGATGAGCACTACTATCCCTCCAAAGAAAAAGAACAATCCTTCGAAATTGAGTGGAGATGAAGATGCCTGAATACCTTGAGAGGTTGAAGGAGATCCCACTGCAGTTACAAAAGTTATATAACTGATCCTTTGATTGGTGAGAAATGTCATTGAAAGACACATTTAAGTATGACAGGAGAGAGTTAGAAAAAGCTAGAAAATGTTTAGGATTGTGCTTAATAATTTCATTTTGTGTTGTGCTCATTTTTACCATTTTGTGTTTATTCCTAGTGATAGGAAGGACTAGATAAAAATGGAAAATTTAAATATATAAAATTAAAGGTTCAATGCCACAATGTAGCCCCTCTGACAAATCACTTTTTATTTAACCAAATCCAACAACATGGCCTTATTACATAACATTAAAAAAATATAAGGCCTTCCATGATAAAAGAAACTAAAATGTATAAAATACATGTATATGTTCAATGTTATGTTAAATTTCATTTCAGTACCATGTAGTAAATATTTACACAGCACTAACAACTATAAACCAATATGTGATGCCTGTTTTCCTCTGATATAGGAGACAAATAGTCCTTCCTTTCCCTTATTTCAAGCTAATAGGGATAGGGATTTGCTTAACCCTCAAGTTAAGCAAGCAAGGGAACACAATTAGTAGAACTAGTCAACTAGAATTGGAAAAGACAAAACATTTATGGTTATCAAGAAGATGAGAAGTCAGATGAAACAGACGTTAATAAACTGAGTTTCATTAAAAACTTGATAACATGCAGGCAAATCTAGTCAAACTAATAACTCTTGCAAGAATCAAAATGGAAAAAATTCTCCTTATATATTCCTAAATTAGAACCACAATAAGGTCAACAATCTAGGAAAATTCAACAGCTAGCTAGATACCCTAATTTATGCAAAAGAACATACAAGATGAACACTTGCAATTGCTTTACAGTGATACTGTGTAAATTCATAAGTGAACCTGAAGAAAACAGATTGAGCAGACCCATGTAAGAAAAAGTGTGATGGCCTATTAATGGAATACACAACAGCTAGATACCCTGATTTCTGCAAAGAATACACAAGATGAAAGCTTGCATTTATTTATACTGTTTAAAATTATAGGTGAACCTGAAGAAAACATATTAGCAGCCCCATATGACACAACAGCTAGATACCCTGATTTCTGCAAAAGAATGCACAATACGAAAACTTGCAATTGCTTATACTGTGTAAAGTTATAGGTAAACTGAACCTGAAGGAAACATATTAAGCAGACTTCTATGAAAAAGAGTGATAAATTAGGACAGAAATGCAAGAAATGAGAATAGAAGTAAACCTTCGAATACTCGGCGAGGCATATTGGGGTGGGAAAGGAAGCTTTCCGAAGGTTCATCAACTATCTGGGCATGGTCATCACAGCAAAAGATGAAGCATTTTCTGTGTGTTACCCTTGCCATTTCGTTGTTGTCATTGCCAAAAGAAAAAAAATTGAAACTTCGAGAGATGCAGAGAAAGAGAGATAGAGAGATATGGGAGGTGGGTATTCTATGGGGACTCCATCGGATTGATCGAAAGAAGGGAATGTTGGGAAATCCAATTGGAGGGCCCCCGAGGACAAATAGAAACATCCAAGATCCATCCAAACATAGCCCTTCCTTCTCTCTTTCGCTATCGAAGTTACAATAATATTGTAAGAGGGAAACCGCTATTAGCTTTCGTTGATTCACCTATGCTATGCTATGCATGACATCTCTGCACTTTGAAATATTCTCAGATCTTGAAGTTGGCATCGCCTTGCCGCCACTTGACGGTTGCTGGAAGTGGCCGCTCCACAAGTGGGCCCATTTATTTATTTATTGAAAAAAAATTGTATATAACCCTTTAATTTTAAGTTATGCATAAATAATTACTTAAATTTTAAAAATTAATAATTTTGTTTAAATTTTAGATAATATACAAATAATTTCTCTAAACTTAAGATATATACGAATAATTTTTTTAAATTTAAAAATATAAAAAAATTCTCTAAAAAAATGTGACATATAAAAAAATTATTTATAAATAATTTAAAGTTTAGACTATTATTTGTATATATCTAAAATTTAAAGAATTATCTAGATATTATTTAAAATCCAAAAAAATTTATTGTAAATTTTAAAAGTTTTAAATTTTTTTTTATTTATAACTCAAAGTTAAAAGAGATTATATATAATTTAACTTTATTTTTTCATTAATGTATTTAAAAGGGGCTTTAGCCTTTTTCTTGGAACAGAGATGATTGGGCTAATGGGTTTCACGATTGGGCTTTATAATATTCCATCCAAAATTTTGTAACCTGTAAAAGTCCGAAGGCAAACAGGTTGTGATGCTTTACAATCCTCCCAGTATTCTCTTGGGAGAATATCGGGGTGCATCATTGAAAAGACAGAATCACTATTAAAGAAGGTGATGGCACTGACTGGATTATCATTTTTTTGAAAATTTATCAGAGATTTTATCTCTCATATGTCCAATCACACAATTGTTCTCCCTTCTTTTTCTTAATTTTATCCTAGTGTTTATAGATTGATTAATTTAAACACTAACAAAACAAAATTGTTCTCTCTTCTTTTGGTTGCTTCTATATATATTTTCTATTGATTGTATGAACGAAAGCAACATTTTCAGCCTCGGCCTTGCATAACAATATTATTATTCCTCTAAATACAAATTAATTAAAGCCTTAATTCTAAAAGGGGTGGATATTGGATTTTCATCTTTTGCATTTGGCAAATAAATGCGTGGTATGTATTTAGAGAGAGAAAGAGAGAGAGAGGAGTTAGCCGAAAAAGGAGAATTGAGCTTCATATAAAATTGTATTCTTTTATGTCACTCTTTCTCATAAATATATAGTGCATCACTACAAAAGATCCATGTTTGCGAATATTATGTGCCATAAGCGTTAGACTTAACATAATTTTAAAAGGAGAAAATTTAGGTACAATTAATTTTTATATTTTTACTATCAAATTTTTTAATAATAACATGATAAATGTATGAGTTTTGTACACAAGTATATGACTTTTACAACTTAGCATCATATAATTAAATTTTTTTATATATATCATATTTTTATTAAAAAATTTTAATGTCAACAAAACGAGACTAAACTGAATTTGCTGATTGAATCAAAGTGACCTAATGTCTAGTCTAAATGAAGCTGTAAACCATCGTCCTTCCTGAATTGGTCAAATTTGGTTAAAAACTAAATAGTTGCAGAGTTTTAATGTAGTACTGAAAAACAAAGATAAAATTCATATAATAATTTGTTAAATAATAAAACAAAAAAAAAGGCACAAAAAGAAAGTATATATATATATATATTGTGGGTTGAATTTTTATAAGTTATAAATTTTATTGCGGGTTGAATTTTTACAAGTTATAAATTTTATTGTATATATATATTCTCATTCTCACTATTGTTATTTTGCTATATACATTGTATGTTAAATTCTTATAAATAAATAAATGTTTAAAATTTATTTGTTATTATTTATTATATTATATTTTTAATATATAAATCAAAAAACATACTTAATTATTTCTAGTTGAACTATAATTGAACAATTAAATTGTAAACTAATATTTTTATTGATTCAATGATGGATTTGATTTTTAAATATTATAAAAATTTAATAACAAAAATATAAAAATTATACTTAAATATAGTGCTATAATTATTCCTCTCAAACAAACTAAAGCTTAATATTGAAAGGGATGCATATTATAGTGCCATAAACCTCAGACTTGGCATGATGAAAGTAACATTTAATTTTCAAAGAAAATATGTGTTTGATACACTATAAGTCAAGTCGACCTCAAATAAGAAAAGACCACTTTGGTTGCGGAAGATGATAGGATTTGGTAAACAATCATTTGAAGACACAATTTTAGCACTGCTTATGTAGATAATCATGATTCCCACAATAATTGGACCCTGCTTTAATTTGAGCTATGTGAAACTAACTCGGCTTAGACATCAGTCTATAGTATAGGCATAGATATAGATGAACTCTATATATATATATATATATACACACACACGCGCGCGCGCATAAAAGTGTGACTCCTCACCAAATCAACAATTAGAACACATTAAATGTATCAATAGAATAAACCAAACCCTCAAAGCACCAATTGATTAAATTAAACAGATAAAAACCAAAGAGAGATGAACTTGGATATAATTTTCATTAATTAATTAGCTTAAGTTCAGAAGCCATTTAATTTTCCATTTTTTTAATGTTTTTGTTTAGTCAGGACTGTTGGAGATGTGTATGAAAACTTATCATAGATCTTCACTTAAAAACTTGATATTTTGAGATGAAACAATTCTTTACAGAAGAGGAATCCAATAAGAGTTTTGTGGCATATTAATCTCTTTCAGACCCATGTAATGTTTATTATTTAATTTAAGTTGTTCTTGCTAATCAAAAAAAGAAAAAATTCAAGAGTTTTGTGGTTATTCATGCCACGCAAATTTGAATTTTCTTAATTTCAAAAGCTTATTTGGGTGGTTAATTTTTTTTCCTAGCACTCTATTTTAAGTGAGTCTCTATTTGCCCCTTGGTAACTTCTTCTCTTATATTGATTTAAATTAGTAACAAATTAATAATATAACGGTCGTTACTAAATTTCAGTGATGAAACGTCTATCATTAAAAATAATTTTTCGCACACTTTTTAGCGATGGATTAGTAATGACCTATTACTAAATTTATTTAGTGATAGGCAGGTTGTCATAAAGAAAAAATTTAGCGGCGGACCGTTTATCTAATAGTGTAGCTTTTGTATCAAAATATTAGACATAAATATCATAAATTTAAAAAATATACGTTGAAAAAGGATTCTAAACGCGATATTATCTACTCATAACGTAGGAATGACATATCTTTATTAATATTTTTTTAAAGTTAAAACATGTTTGGAGTCAGAAGTTATTTGATCATTAACATTAAAATTATGTATTTGATCCTACAAATATTTAATGCTGAATGAATTAATAAAGACAAATGTAGTTCCTAAAGGGATGACGATTTATGGTTATGGAAAAGGAGACATTTTCCCACTCGTCAAAGAGAGAAAAAGTGTTTGATTATTGAAGTCTTTGTTGTAGTTGATCTTATCAAGAAGGTAGAATGAAAACCATCTGCTTGATCATTTGCGGGCAAGAAATATCTTGGTAATAATTTGTTGCACTTACCTTGCAACTAATTTTTTTTTTTTTCATTTAACATGTATAATAGATTCATGATCTATGAAGTAGACAGTAGGGATTAAGGATCCACCTAAATTACATCAATCTCAATCCAGCCTTAAAAATTAAAGTTAATTGATAGGCAAATAATTCATTTTAGTACTTATTCAAGTAATTTTGTGAAAATTTATATTTTCCAAGAGTTTGAGCTTTTCTTATCCTTAAGATATAATTTGAGGTTTTTATTTTTCTAATTAAAATTTTAAAATATGAATCTTAAAACAAAATTCAACTTATTAAAAGACGATCACATCCTCCTTGCACAAAATTCTGAAATATTACCGGACCATTCCAAGGATGAAAATTTGTGTGATAAGTCTTATATTGATTCATGCCTGATAGCAAAAAAAATATAGGTTAACGCCTCCATATATATATATATATATATATATATATATATATATAAGTTATTTTTTTAAATATATAATTAATGCAATAGTATTTGCATAATTTTTTGTTTGTCTTTAAGTAAGAAAATAAGGATATTTTGATCTAAAATAAAAATATGAAAATTGCTAATATATATTTTATAACACTAATAAAAAAATCTGCAATATCCATATACATATATAAATAGATAAATAGAAAGATTGATATATCAATTAGAAGTGCTTCTTTTTCCCAGAAGAAATAAATTGAAAGGCAGCCTCCCAAGTCACACCAAGAGAAGGAAACGGTCATGGTAAAGCAAAGCGACGTTGCACTTCCCATATACTCTTCTTCACAACCAGCTTTGCATGAAAGCAACCTTTGACCAGCGTAGGACCCTAGTATGGCAGATGCGAGTTTCTACTCTCTTATAAATAAACTCCGAAGCGTCTGATTCCTTTTATACATATATAATATATCCATTTCCACGAAACACCTGACCTGTTCCTCTGAAATTTATTATTCTAATTTCTACCTAAAACCTACGTCATGTTTGAAACTTTCCTAAATCACATATTCTACAACCTATTAATATTTATTACATAATACAAACAATTTTTGGGACTCTTTTTTTTTTTTGGCTGTGTAAATTAACACCTTGAATTAACTTTCCAAAATGTTTAACATGTTTACATAATTGTTTTCAATTAAGGTAGCTATTTGACCAAAAACTATAATTTATTGCTTTGGCCAAAACCATGATTTGGGTAAAAAAAAAAATTGAACCAAACATACTATACGTCTATCTAGCTAAAGTTAGTTCCATTACAAAAATGCGTGTCAAATCCAACGCACCTTTACCATGAATTTCCATGTGACTATGACTGTCTAATAATTTTTCTTTTCTTTGCCAAGAATCTTTAACTAAACGAGTGGCCTATTTTACTGCCGTTCGCATAATTAATTAACAGGAATTAGAAAATTATCTTAAAAGCTATGTTTGCCTTGCCTTGGATGTATATCTAACATCGCAATCATAGTGAAATTCTTATAATATCAACTACCAATTTTTAATATAGAGAATAAATTTAATATTATGGGTTTAATTTTTTTTTTTGGTTTCTATCTATTATTATCTCCACCTTTGGTCATGGACCTTTTTGTTTAATGATAAAGAAAAGTTACAACAAATTATGAGATCACAAATTTTAAGGAGATAATATCATGGTTAAGGAGATGCGTTTTCTTTTTTAATTTTGACTCTTTTAATTTGAACTTTGCTATTAGCATTTAGAAGAATTTATTCTTCAAATTGCATCAGTTTAATATGGGAGATGTACTTAAAATCATTTAATAAACAAACTTAAGTCTTAGTAGATGTAAGCTATAATTCAAAAATGTAAACATCTTTATTATAGAAAAAAAATCATAAGAGATCATATCACTATTCAATTATCTCAATATTTAAGTGATTGTTTTAAAATTTATAATAAATAATAATTTATCATTATACATATATCACGAAACACAATGGAACTGTGAAAACTCAATTTCTCATAAAGTGGAAGGCTCCATATCATTTTTCAGTTTTTATTAGTTGCACACTAAAACCTAGTTTGATTAGCTGGGGAGATGCAAATTAATTGCTCTCCTTCAACCAGAGGAAAGGGAACAGACGCTTATTTATGGTAATTGATAGGTGAACCAATTCATCACCTGATGTAAAGCTTAATTATAATAACCACAAAGAGTTAACAGCCATTTGATTTGAAGTCTGAAGGCGACATTTAGTTTAGGAGCGCGTAGGAAAAAGCAATTGGAACACATTGATAGATATGATGCTCAACATTAGCTGTCATCCATATACATGAGCTAGCCAACCCCTACACCATGTATAGCCAAGTCAACCCACTGATTCTCTTCCAATCTACACGTTTCTACTTTTCGCCAACCCCTTTCACCCCCGCCAACTCCCATTAATCATCCTTCCCCATTGGTTCTTACGTTAAAAACAAAACAAAAAAAATGTTTCTTTTAAGGAAAATTGTTAGGTCAATTTGATCTGAATAAAATGTTATTATGAAAAAATCGACAAAGATTAAGCTAGCTTTTTTATCTTTATATGAATTTATTTTTGAATATAAATTTTCATCTGTTAAATAGAATTATAATGTATATTTATAAATAAAGGTCAAAAAACTTAACATTTCAACAAAAATTTTTAATTTTGTATAGCAACGCCCCTCACAAGTTTATAAATTAATCAAGTTATTCATAAAAACATATATAATTCAGCATATTAAATACAATTTTTAAATAAAATCTATTATCGACATACTTATGCTCTCTAATTGTCTTGATTTACATTTTTTTAACAAAAAAATTATATGTATACAAATTTTAAGCTATTTATTATCAAGAAATTTAATAAAAAAATATTGCCTTTTGAAATTGAAAATCCTCTCTCTCACACACTCTCTCCTTCTCTCTCTCTCTCCCCCTCTATATACATTTTTATTGTATAAGCTGGTTGTTAGAGACACTTTTTATACCCCGCCAATACCTATTTCGATTCTCGCTCTTCTTAAACTCCCGCCATCCCCTATATATTAAACCTTCACGACTCTGCATACACTTCAGACTTGGCCAAACAAAGCTTGGCTTTTTGCTCCTTTCTTTTTTTCTATCTATTGATTGCTATTTGCGAACCAAAACAACGACTTTGAAAATGACAAATAAGCTTCTGATTGGTTTTCTCTTGACCAGCTGCCTTGTGGTGGCTGCGTTTGCTGGTAACTTCAACGAAGACTTCGACATAACGTGGGGCGACGGCCGTGCCAAGATACTCGACGGCGGTCGCCTTCTCACCCTCTCCCTCGACAAAGCCTCCGGCTCCGGCTTCCGCTCCAAAAACGAATACCTCTTCGGAAAGATCGACATGCAGCTCAAGCTTGTCCCTGGCAACTCTGCCGGCACCGTCACTGCTTATTATGTAAGTTAGGATCATATTCTTCTCTTCTATTATTACCTTTTATTCCTCGCTTTTATATTTATACTCAGAAAATACACTGTTCAGGATATATATGACATGACTACCGTTACATAACAAAACTTGAAGTGTTACATGTAATTAATTTACAGACAAAATTCAAGTACAATTTTTTCTTTTTATAATTAGTACTACGTGATTGATTTTAAAAAAGAAAAATATTCTGCATATTATGTGTTTATATATTTATGAACTACGTAATATTAAACACTCAAAGTCAAAGGATTTTATTTAAAAATTTAAAGTATTATATCATGATAAATATGTATGTATATGCTGAAGATGAATAAAGTTTATCATTTTGAAATGTTTATAGTTAATAGCTTAGGACTTTTTTTCGGTTAAATATGTCTAAACTAATGTCAAAAAAATAATGTTTAACTAATGTGAAAAAAAAATTGTTTGTGATTGTTGCAGCTAACCTCTCAGGGGTCAGCTCATGATGAAATAGACTTCGAATTTCTGGGTAATCTAAGTGGCGACCCATACATTCTTCATACCAACGTATTCACACAAGGAAAAGGTGACCGAGAGCAGCAGTTTTATTTGTGGTTCGACCCCACCAAGGACTTCCACACTTATTCTATTCTCTGGAATCCTCAAACCATCATGTACGGACATTTCCTATTTTTATACGCGGTGATATATTTTATTCAAACTGATCTTTTTATTCCCACCTAAATTAATTTATCTTATTTCTTTTTTCTGCCCAAAGATATATCATCATATTGGAATTAGACATTCACAAAACTTGTAATTAAATTTTGAATATATAAGAATACATCCATCCACATATCACAGATGGATGTTTTGAATATATATATATATATATATATTCTAAAAAATTTTAAACTTAAAAACTATTACGGTCAGGTAGTGTTTGAGCTAGTTTACTCACAATTGAACTACTTTGCATGTTTTATTCGCAAACCATCAATCTAGGCTAAAATTAAAAATTCACTTTGGCCCATAAAATTGTTTAGCTAAGATTAAAATATGGATGCATGTATTATTACTAAAAATTTGAACTTGAGAATTTGTCTGAATTACCCCTGTTTGTTTGTGAATTCAGATTCTATGTGGATGGGACGCCAATTAGAGAATTCAAGAACTTGGAATCAAGAGGCATTCCATTTCCCAAGAACCAAGCCATGAGAATATACTCAAGCCTTTGGGATGCAGAAGATTGGGCCACCAGGGGAGGTCTTGTTAAGACAGATTGGAGCCAAGCCCCATTCACTGCATCTTACAGGAACTTCAATGCCCAAGCTTGTGTTTCTTCTTCTTCTTCTTCTTCTTCTTCTTCTTCCTGCAGCAATAATAATGGTTCATCAGACCAATCATGGCTGAAAGAATCGCTGGACGCAACGGGACAAGCCAGAATCAAATGGGTGCAGAAAAATTACATGATTTATAACTATTGCACTGATACCAAGCGATTCCCTCAAGGCCTCCCTCCTGAATGCTCACTCTGACCCTGATTTCTTCAAAAGGAAAAAACATTATCAAAGATATATCAAACTCTTTTTTTTTTGGGGGTTTTTCCAGGTTAATTTCTTTTGTTCTTTGTCTTGTGAAAATTAAAGGAAATAAAATGATATAAAATTAAATTTAGACATTGAAAGATTGTAAGATTAATTATGTCATTATCAATTTAATATTTTATAGTTTTTTTGTTAAATTATTCTTTTAGTTCTCACAATTTCACTTAATTTTTAATTTCATATGTTATATCCCATGTCATGCATATGAGTTAATTTTATTTTACAATCCATTTTTATTCTTTGACATAAATTATATATGCATATTTAAAGTGTCAAATGACTCATAATACACCATGTCAGTAAAATGTAATAGAACTTTAATGACAGTGATTGAATTAAAATTATTTAAAATAATAAAGAGTGTTGCCTTTTTTTTGAAAGCATATATATAAATATATGTATCACAACAATAATAAAATGATAAATAAAATACTATTTTCATAAAAATTTGTTACTAAAATAATTGGTAAGTATTAAAATTATGCACCTTAATTTAAATCAAGCCAACAATAATAATGATAAGAAATTAAACTAAACTAAATATGTAAAAATAATAAAATAAATGAGAGACACTATTTTAGATAAAATTAAAAAGCAAAAAAATTTAGGATTACAATTCCTCCCAATATTTTATATAAACTAATTATCTCTCTTCATCTTGCTTTTAATGTTATTAATAGATTAGGACTTTAATTTACCTACAAGCATTTTTCGAATTACTTATAAGCATTCTTATAATTAATCCATTATTTTTTATGCAATTGAGTAGAATCTTAATAAAAAATAGGTCCTAATATAGTTATGTAAGGTCGATATATATACTTCTATCTTACGAGTGACCTAATTCATTCAACATTATAAATTTTATAAACCCATACTATCCAAGGTCCTAATATAGTTATGTAAGGTCGGTACATATATTTCTATCTTACGAGCGAACTAATTCATTCAACATTATAGATTTTATAAACCTATACTATCCAATCCATGGTTAAGTTCTAAAATCTCTTTTCCAAATTCATTTAAGCCATCAAAATCATCTAATAATTTTCACACACTTAGAAACATGAAACATAAGGATTGAATAATTAAATCATATCATTAATTGCAAATAAATGGAATAATTACAACATATTACAATCTAGAGTTTATCAAAATCCTAAATTAATAAGTTTAACTTATAATTATAAGAAATAGCAACATTAAGAACATAGTATAAACTAAAGGGGCAAAGAAATACAAAAAAAAAAAAAGAAGAGAAGAAGGGAAAAATTGATTTAATCGGTGAATTTTCCTCAAACTCAAATTTCTCCCATAATAAATGAAGCTATAAACCCTTCATTTTCCTCCATAAATCTTTAGAATCATGGCTTCCTTCAAAGAAATGTTAAAACCCTCTTAAAACCCTCAACAAACACAACTAAAAATATTACATTTCACATATTTTCTTAAATGCGCCACAACACAGTTGAATTTGTATATGTAGCAATCAAGAGTGCCTGGGCATAAAAATTATTTCAATTTCATTGGATGTTATGGCACTTATATTTGCCATCACAACACTGCCTTTTTTTAGTAGTACTTTTGAGTGCCATATTTTTTTTTTCTTTTCAGCAAATCTTTTCAACTCTTATTGCTTTACATTCTAAAACTTTTAATCTTATTTCTTTGTAATTTTAACCCTACAAAAACATAAAATTTATCCAATTATTATTTATAATCTACTAACAAAAGTTAAATAATTGAACAACCTAAAATCGAGGTAAAAATATAAAGCATAATTTATACTTAACTAATACAAAAATTAACCTAAAATTAAAGAAATACAACCAAAACTTACTAAATATTAGTTTAACTAAAATTTTTTAATTTTATATGTAAAAGATATATAACAAATTCAATATTCATATGATAAGTCTGTAATACCATAATGTCTTAACCTCAAGTAATCTCTCCTTTGGCTTGATTCCATATGATTTCGTGGTATTTTGGTACTTTAAGTCGGAGTTTAAATGCTCATATCTTTCCCTGTGGGTCCCATGAATCCATCATTCGCATTCTCTACTCAAATTCTATTTATACAACTCATATATAGCCTCAAACAACTCATAAACCACGGATGTGAAGCCAAAAACCAAGAAAATGCAATTTCTCAAATAGGCCCAAAAGTCAGATTTTTGGTTCTAATTTTGAAAAATCATAACTAATTCTAGGAAAATGAGAATCAAGCAAACCATAACTTTCTAAAAAGATATAAGTATTAAATTTACACTAAAAATAATTCCAAACCACAATCTTAGTGTTTTGACCATGTTTGACATCGAAAAAAAGATAGAGGTCCAGTTGTCCCTGGTACTAATGCAGCTTGCTATCATGAACTTCGAAAATTCATAACTAATTCCACAAAAATCTAATCTAGGAAAAATATACCAATTTGGAAAGATACAAATGTTAACTAGAGAAAAAAAATAAGTCCAAATCAGTTCAGCAGCCCTTGGACCTCGAAAATGGATGGAACAATAACTAAGGTCGGATGGCTTCCCTGATACTGATATAGAACTTTAGAAAGTTATTTCTCACTTTACAAACCTCCAATTGAGGTGCTTCTAGCTGGTATATGTCACTGTAGCTATCTAGTTTATGTTCATAAAATTTCATGACAATCGAACACCGTTTGGTCTATGAATGACATAGTTTCGTTTTCGGACCTAGTTGCACAGTACAATAATCAAAACCAAAAAATTCTCCAATTTCAACAATTCGTAAAATATTTTCTAGACCTCCAAATATTACCTATTTTAATTTTCCAAGAAGCTCTCAACAAGCTCTAGAGGCATGCCAAATTTCATATCAAGAAGAACTCATTTGGTCATACTTTAATATAGCTCACAAATTTAGCGATTTTGACACCATAAAAGGTTCAAAATAGAGGTAAATGGTCCCCTCCATGCTCTAGCACCTCTTGAGTAAGTTTTTAAGCATAAATATAGCATATATGAATTGCCCAAGTGATCTAAACTAATACACATCTCAAACTCACTATGTTACGGGCAAAAATACACTATTACAGATAAGTCACAAATGAGTCAATTCTCATAATTTCATTTCTTTGGCTCTATATATGGTTCATATATCATTCATACATCCTTTTACACTTGCTTAAGCATTTACATCTCAAAAATAATATATGCATATTCATTTTGACACCTCTTTACATCAAAAGAACTAAAATAGTTATACAACTCCCTAAGTATGCTCAACTAGGCTCCTTGATTTGCACTTTGATCTCCTTGAGCTCCACCTAACATATTAAGATGGGAGAGGGAAGGGGGTGAGATTTATGGAATCTCAATAGCTCATACACTCATTCAAAGAAGTAATCAAGATATATAAATAAGTCAAAGCATGCAAACCATTCACAATTACACAATACATGATTTTTATGCCATGAAAATCATATTAATGCCAAGAATAAGCTTTAGGGACTTTTGGTCTAGCCTCACCCAAATTTTTGGGACTTATAGATTGGCTTTACCCTTGGTTTAAGGACTTTTGGCTCCACTTCACCCATCTTAAGAGACTTTTGGCACCACCTTACCCAAACAATTTTCACACATAAGTATATTAGTACAATGCATCAAGGCAACATCACATGGCATGTGTCACAATACAAGCATATACACAAACATACAATGACTATTACACATCCAAGAATGCAACAAGAAAGAGTGGAGAGCTACCTTACAAGCCAATACAAGCCTTCCCTTTCAATTTCTCTTCTCCCTTTTTAGTCTCACAATCACAACTAGATAGAGCCAATTCTCTTGAGCCTAGACACAACAAAGAGTATGGGATTACTCTCTCATAACTCAACAATTATTCACAAAGGTAGGGGGTTCTTCATAGCAAACCCTACAAAGCATATAAGAAATTAGGGGTTCTCTCTCTCTCTAGAATTTCACTAACTCTTTTTCTCCTTTCTTTCCATTTCTTAACTTATCATACTCTCTTTCAAGGGTTTCTTGCTCATTCTAGGTCAGAATAAAGCTTTCTTACTCAACAACCCATGGAAAGGGAGCTTAAAAGGAGAAGAATAAAATCAAGAAGAAGAAGCATGAAGATCTTTAAAGGTTCTTACTTTTCTTCCTTGGCTTCCCTTCCTTCTCTCTTAGCTTATCTTAGTTTCCCTCTCTCTCTCAAGCCTTTTTCTTTGCTTTGGAGGAAGCCTAAGTCGGTTAAAAGAGAAAGAATGAATTTGAACACTTTAAGAAGTCAAATTCTCTTTTTTCATGTTTTTTCAAACTAGCCATCGCTATAGCGAAGAATTACCCTTGCTACAGCAAGACGTATCAGTCCTAAACCCCTGTCTTCGCTATGATGGGCGATATTGCGAGAAACTCTCTAGCTTTTGTATGGGATGCTCGCACTCGCTATAACTAGAAGCATTTTCGCTCTAGCGAAAAGGCATTCTCGCTATAGTTAGACCCTTTCTCGCTATAGCGAACAGGTACATTCGCTATAACTAGGTCATTTCTCGCTATAGCTAGAAGACTTAGAAAATTTCAGAACTTCAAAAATTTTCAACTTCTTTTTTTTTTCCATTTTTTTTCTAGTTGTTACAAAGTCCCTTAAAATATTGAAAAAATCATGTCAATTTAGGGATTTATCACATTCCTAAACTTACCTCTTTACTTGTCTCCAAGTAAAGCTATAGTAGACAACAAAATTCCTACCCACTCAAACTTGTGTATCTAGTAATGATATATGAATGCCTTCAACAAATGCATTAAGAAGTATAATTAATAAAAAAGAAAATAATACATACAAGTTTCAAAATTCAAGAGTTAATGACAAAATTTTCAAACTATGATGTGTATGTGTGAAAACCAATGCTAAAGTCTAATTGTAAGCCTTATAATAATTTATCTAAATCAAACTACACAGTAAACCTTTCTCTTAAAAGCTTCATGCCCTTGCTCTCCTATCATCTCTCTACTAATGTAGGCTATTGCATAACCCATTAATCAATAGGTCTTTAAGATTTTAATAAGATTTATGGTCATAACTATTACAAGAAAAATGGTATATGAAAAATTTATGAGAAAGATTCAAGAGAATAACCCTAAGTACAATAATAAAAGATAAAATTCTCCCTTTTTCTCTTATTTTCCTTTCTTTTTTATATTCCACCTTATTTTCTTTTCTTCTTTTCTTTCTTTTCACTTTTACACCCTTAAACTTAGTTCATTTTGATCCATCAAATTTTTTTTGGGGTTAATTCTTTAACCATTTTTTTTCTTTCTTTTTAGCTAATCTTTTTAATTATCATATTTTTCTTATTTCTCAAGAAACAAATAACCATTCAATCATTGTTTTTACACTTTTAATTTGCATGTTCCTTATAAGGAAATAACAATTATTCACATCAGACCCATTATACCTTATTTCATCATTCATACAACATTAAATGCTAATTATCCTCCTAGAAAACTGTAAGAACACTGTTTTTCAAGCTAAAGGTCATTAATGTGGTTAAAAAGAAGAAATTTCATGTAATTATATGCATATTTCACTTAAGGTATTTCATGATAGAATGATATTTAGGAATGATTTCAAAATTGGTGAAAAAGTTTTACTTTATAAGTCTAGATTGAAATTCATGCCTGGTAAATTAGGTTCTAGATGGGAGAGTTCATATGTAGTCTCTAATGTTTTTCCTTTGGGTGCAATTGAACTCGTGGATGAGTAGACTGGAGATAAATTCAAAGTTAATGGACATAAACTTAAGTGCTTTCATGAGGAGCTTCCGAGAGAAGACAAGGAAGAGCTCCAACTTTAAGACCCACTTTGACTACCTAGTTGTATACTTTCCCTTTCACATTTTATATGATGTTGTCTATCTGTTGATTGAATCTTGTGATGGCATTGAAAACAATGCAATGTTTAAGTGGAGGGGAGAGAATTCAAACAAAGTATTTTGTTTTGATTTGTTGATCTTTAGTTTTTCTATTACTTTTGTTTTTATGTCGTTTGTGTGTTTTGAAAAAAAAGAAAGTGAATTTTTTTATAAAAAAAATACTTATGTTTTGTGTAAGTTGCTAGTTTTGAGGTTTAATCATCGCTTTGATATGTCTTAACTTGATAGGAATTTGATCTTGTGTTAAGAGTGTACATTAAATGGCAATTAGCTTAGCTTTGATGATAGTTGATTTACCTTATGAAATTTTTTGCCTAGTGATATTTATTTTTAGTGTGTATCCTCTATCGTACTTTTATTCTAAAACTTAGCTTGAATCTTTTTCAAGGCCACATTTATTCATTTGCCATGCATGAAAATGATTAAGGCATTTATTTTTGTTTTGTTTTGTTTTGTTTTAGCTAAAGCCAAAGAGTTATCCCATATGTGTTTTATCCTTTGTTTTACCCTTTGAGCTTTATATGTTTTTCTTTTTAACCTCTTAGCCATAAAACACAAACATATTTTTTCTACCTTGATTAGTATACTTTTGATTATTAAAAGCATTGTATCTTGCTAAGGTGAATGAATGTGTATTTTCACATCAAATTTTAGGGCATTTGTTTGTTTTTTAGAAATTTAGCAAGTGAAAAAAATGATGATACTTTTGCCGAAGAATATACATAGTAACAAAAAAGAGAGAAAAAGTTTGAAAAAAGAAAATAGAAAAATATTTAAAAAAATTAGAAAAGCAAAGAAAGTAATAGAAAAAAAAAAGAATGAAAGGAAAAAGAGGAAAAGAAATAAAGAAAAAGGTTACTTTTTGTTTTCTTTGTGTAGATACTTATAGGACCTTGAAATGCACATTTATTCCATCCTATGTTTTTTTCTTTGTACTCTTGATGGTTTTAAGTATTCACTTTGTTTCTTGATTTGTCTTCATTCATTTTGGGTTACCACTTGTTTGTTACCTTAACTTACATTACAACCAAAATAAAGACCTTATGGTTCATAAATTGGCATTTAATTTTAAGTGGTAGAAATGTAAATAATACTCAAGCATATGGTAGTAAAGTTAGATAGGTTGGAATTTGAAAATTAACACCTAATCCTAAACACTAGAGAATAGAATAACAAATACTAATCCATGTGAGGGACTATCATTGCATTTTATTTTTGTTATGTTTATTGCCATGGTACTTGTTGCATTGGTGCAAGTGATATGACTTAGAGAGTTAGGATAATTAATTTGCTATGATCTTCTTTTATGCTAAGTGACTTACACATTTTCTTTTTGATTTCTTTTCATTAGCCTTTCCTTGGAGTTTCTTTTGCTTAGGAGTGTAAAGGTTTAAGTGTTGGGGAATTGATAAGTGCTATTTTTATATCTTATATTCCTCTTAATTTAGAGTTTTTAATGATTAAATATGGCTTTAGGGATTTAATTAAAGGATATTTGATTTTATTGGCTATTTTTTTACACTATAAGAATTAATTGACAAAAATCTTAAATTTTAATGCATAAATTTCTTTTAAATAATTTTGTCAATATTCCTAATTAATCTTTTCCAATTCTTTTTGTGCAGATTTTAGGCAAATACAATTTAAATGTTAGAGAAAAATTTGGAAGATGATGGGGATTTTAGAAGTGAGAAGGAACTGATGCAAATATATGGATACATTCATGGGTGAAGCTCTACATGGACTTGTGTAACATTCGGTAGTTCATAAAAATATCAAAATGAGTCAGTTTGAAAAGCAAGTCTTCTGAAATGAAAGATTTGAGACCAAATAGAATTAGAATAAAATTTTAAATAATAAAAAATGAGGATCCAAGATTTAAGACGCTCAAAAACCCAAGTCAAAGTAATTCAATAAAATTGTCGAAAATATAATAACATTTTTGTAAATACGGGTAACTTTTGGAAAACTCACATGAGAGTTTTTTAAATGAAAAATTTGAGCTTTTCGAGGTTCTCAGAGGCCCTAAAAATCATGAGAAGCCTCGAGACAGTTAAAACCCCTCCGGTGTATGGTTATAAATATCGATTGACCTGAACTTTGACCTTTTTATTCGAGAAGATTTTAAATCTAAATTGAGTGATTTCAAATTTATAAAATAGAGGACCTAATTTTATGATTAAAAAAATAATTTTAAAAAAGAAGCTAAAATGAACATCAAACGATTTAGCTAAAAGATAAGACGTAAATAGTATTTTAAAGAACAATTTTTCTTCTTATTTCCTCCACGTAAGAGGCGTCCCACTTGGAGCTTCTTCTAACCAACTTATTCTGCCCAAAATAGAGGGAACTTCTACCTAAGAGAGAGACACCCAAGAGAAGGAGAAAAGGATAAGTAAAGAACCAAGGAAAAGGTAAGAAAGGCTAAGCTTTTTATGGATTTTTCTTTACATAGCTTATTCTCCTCTCTTTGCTCTTTTTCTTCTATGGTTATGGTGAATGATATGGGTCTGTTTTGGCCTTGATTCAGAGAGAGAAAGTTAGTCCTTGAAATAGGAGGCTAAGGCAAAGAAAGAAGCTCTTGAGAAAAGTTAGAAACCAAGGTAAATCCATTGCTTTTCATGCTTCTTCTCCTTTGCTTCTATGTGTGTATGTTTCGGCCACTTATAGGATAGCGAAGGGAGAGTTGTTTTTGAACTAAACCAAGTGTAAAACTTAGGATTTAGAGTATGGGAAACAAGATGGTGTAAAGAAATATAAGAAAGAACCATTAAAATTTAAGATACAATTTCTACGGACTTTGTTGCACCATGATTTGTGTGAAACTTTTTAGTAGTATTTTCAATTGTCTAAGAGTTTGTATGAGTTTCTAAGATATCAAGGAAGCCTCTTACATGCATCTCTTATCAAAGAAACAAAACAAAGTCCATAGGTACCAAGAAAGAGCATGGTTTCAGCCTAGAGGGGAAGTAGCACTTAGGGGATGTTTTAAATTTTTCTAAACCTAGATTTGCATCATATATAATGGGAGAATATGAGAGGAAGTTTTGAAAAAAATTTAAAAAGACTAAGATGTAAGATGGAAGTGTAGGTTATATAATGTAAATTAAAGAAGCAACATATGGCTAGGCTCCTCAAAATGATTGTGTGATGGCTCTAAGGAGTTTAAATGGAGTTAAAAGTCGTAGATTAAAGAAGAGAATGGAGTCAAGATTATGAATCCTTAAGGTTGCTTCATTAGACGCTTTATAAAATCATAATTGAATCAAATAAGAAACCAAGTTTTTCTAGAGTGTGTATGATGCTAGAATTTGTTTCAAAAGTGTAATTAGGTTCTATTTGAAGTGTCTAGACCAAAGGAATCCTACTCCACCCATTTGTAAGGGTGTAGCCAAAGAAATGGAGGATAAATCAAGCAAAAGTGTGTGTATTTACATTCAAGGCAGTTATTTAACCTTTCTCTCATACATGCTTAGTTGTTTTCTTATCTTTGGATGTGTGTATGTATGATTTTATCATGAGAAATGTTTCTAGTAATTTTTTACATGCCATGATACCATTATGTGCATAATATATGTTTTATAAATGATGGTTAGCTTGAATGAACCTGGTGAAGTCAAAAGTCTCTAAGCAAAGGTGAGGATGAGCCAAAAGTCTATAGGATTATATGAGACAAAGATAAAAGTCTCAAAAAGAGTGAGACTTAGTCAAAAGTCTCTTAAAAATGGGTGAGACAAGTCCAAAAATCCTAAGGAAAGGGTGTGAGACTAAACCAATGTTCTTGAAGGCCAACATATAGTGTGTATAAGTTTCTTGCATATAAAAATGATTTTATATATAATTATTAGTAGCAAAATGTTCATATATGCATCCTTTAGCTTGAAAGTATGGCTATTATGTATGATTGAAAGGGTTAAGAATTATTGAAATTCCTAGAATTTTACTTCCCTCTCCATTGCCTAAACATGTCTAGGTGGACCAAGTGAATAAAGAGATGGAAGCCACCACACTTGAAGAGAAGAGATTGACAAAAGAATTATATATCTAGCCATTTTGTAACAATATTATTGGCAAATGATGTAACCCTATGTTATAGATGATGTGTAGCCACTTAAATATATGTATATACATGGACATATGATATATGTATGGAAATTGAAAGCATATGAATGAGAATAGATATTTTTGACATTGAGATGCATGGATGTATCTTCAAGAACTTATGTATGTGAACAAGTGAGATAGTGGTTTGTGATGTATAGATATTTGGACTTCTTAGACAAGTTTAATGGATTGTTTTGAAACTTTCTCATGTGCCTAAGTGGTCTTGGTTCAAGGGGAAGACCATTTGACATATAAATGAACCATTTTAGAACAAAAAATCACTCATTTTATGAGTTGAACCTCAACCTGATTAAATGAGTGATTTTGAGGCTGAGATTTTGCACACATATAGCTATCATATGGATTTTTTTTTGGTCTAAGAATCTCATTATTTGGAGGTCTATATAACTTCTTATGATTTTTCAAAATTCATATAAGAAGTTAGTTTTCGTCTCGACATTGTTCACTTGAGCAGATTTCATTCTCGCGTCATCTAAGGGCCAAATGAGGTCCAGTGGTTCTAAAATTTTACATGAAGAAACTAGATATCCACAGTAATCTGTGGCAACTAGAAGCACCTCATTTGGAGCTTTGTAGGGAGATAAATGAATTTTTGAAATTTTGCATCAGAACCAGTAATGCCAGCTGACCTTGTGTGTTGTTTCATTATAATTTAGGTTCCAAACGAGCTTAACATAGTTTAAGATTATTTTTTCCATAAATTTAACATCTGTAGATATTTAGAATAGTATAATTTTTGTAGGTTTTGATTTTTCTAGAATTAGTTATGAATTTTTGAAATTCATATTAGTAACCTATGACAGCAAACCTGGGTAGCTAGACCTTTCGTGCTTTTCTATTGTCAATCATGGTCCAACTGGGTTTTCATGGCTTGGAATGATTTTTAACTATAGTTGACACCTAAAGATTTCTGGAAAGATATCATTTTCTTGATTTTTATTTTTTTTAGAATTGATTATGATTTTCCAAAATTAGTGACAGAATTTTGAATTCTGGACTCAAGGCAAAACTTTATTTTTGCTTATGTGTGGCTTTTAAACCCAAATGTATGGAATGTTTTGCAATGTTTATGACTTGCTTAGATGGAATATGAGTAAGGGATGATATTGGGGAGTTCCTAGGATTCACGGAGTAAAATTTGAATTTTTAAAGTACTACATAACACAAAAACATTCCATTATTTTATTACTTTTCCTATGAAACTCATGTATGAAGTTTAATGTATGGGAAAGTGAGGCTAAAATAATATGGTGTAACAACTTACACCATTCTCTCATTCATTTAGCACACTTTTAGGTCACATGGGCTCACTAATCACACACATTCACTACACTCCATTTACACGTAACTGCAGGGTTTTATTCCATGTAACTCTCACGTAAGCTCACTTGGAGGATGAATGGTATGCCATATATTTTCTCATTCACACATGTATGCAACCATTTACTCATCCACTCCCTCACATGATACATGGCCTCATTTACTAGGTCAGACACACACTCACGAGCTCACATAATTCACGTGAACAAGAAAGGAGAATGGCATACACACACGTAGGTAGCTCTTCTACTAATACAAAAACACATAATCACATATACAAGTTCATGAAAAAGCACATGAAGAGCATGATTGGCACAATAAAGGAGGCACACGAATCACATCCAGAATATATACATGGCTCCTATATGAGTCACTCTCTTCCATTCACGGGACTCACTTGATACACAAACATGTGGAACGTTGTGGAGGGGAGGATATACACACATGGGCACGAAGGAATCTTTAGTATAGGAAGCTACACATTACACACACACTCCACTCTTTCAAGCATGGGCTTTCTTTTTCACCATGCCATTCACTCCATGGGTCACACTTATATACGTGCACACATTACATGTTCAAGAGGCTATCATGAAGCTTGCACCAGATTCACCAAGTCATACGTTTATGCATAAGGGCGCCACATACTCTCACATGACACACGTGGTAAGGGAGGAGAAAAATACACATATGCACACACAGGTTTGAAGGTCCAAGAAGGCTTGAGATTTAATGCATATATTAACACACATAGAGGCATGAGGAGTCCTGGTCACAGTCTTCACTTCATAACCACATGCATAGACACACGACAGCTCCATTATATGTCCACGTATGGCTCATACATAATCATACACTCACACAATTACATGAACCACATGGAAATGGGGTGGAAGAACATGTGATTAGGAAGAGCAGAAGGGACATGGAAGAGGCTCGAGTTTTAAGTGGAGAAAGGAGTGAATTATGAAAAAAAAAGAAGCTACATGTGATGAGAGTAAGCACGTGATTGAAAAAAAATACAAGTGAGAGAGGCTCAGGGTTTAGGTTTGGAACATGGAAGAACAGAGGCGGGCACGTCATTTTTCTCTCTATCATCTGAGTGAAGTTCCAAAATCGTGGCTCTTAATTCCAATTCTCTCCTTCATCAATTCTTCAAATTAATGGAAGCTTAAATTCTCTTGGTGGCTAATCTTGGATGCAACTCCTTGACAGAAATTAGGGCTCCTAATTTCAATCAAGAATAGGCTACTTCTCTCATCTTCTCTTCTAATTTGATGTCATTTTATTCAATATTCTATTGACTAGGTTTAGCTTATGGAAACTTGATTGTAGTGGCTAATTTGGCTTAGTTAATTCTTTGAATTTTGTTTAAAGAATTGGAGATGAATCATTACACTTAAAGTCTTCGATGAATTGCTCTTGAATAGTTATGCATTTTCATTTATTTTGCTTACAAATTTTAGCTTAATTATGCAATGGTTGTTGTGTGATTAATGCTGGAATTTATTCTTGATTAGTATAATTTAGACCTTTAGGAGTTTAAATGGTATTTAGACTCTTAATGGAATGTCCAATAACCTAAAAAAGTAATTAAAATCATAATTAGGTGTGTTCTGCATCTTACATGCAAATATTAATTAATTGATAGTGTTATGGTCACGAGCTTTCAAATGATCAGGCACTTTTATCTCAATTGGTTAATTGAGAATTTCTTTAATGAATGCACCAAATAAGGGGATTAGCTTTAGAACTTAATCAATCTAATGAGAGCAATGATAATTGAAGTCAAGGAGGTAATTCTAAAACTAACTACTTTGCTTTGTTAGTTAATTTTACCAATTAGTTATAGTTTTTAACTTCTTGTTATTACTTTAATTCAATTTAATCCTAGAAACTAAATTCCTCTAATTACCTCTTGTTCTTGTGTTTTTATATAGTTTTCACATCTAAGAACTCTCTTGTAAGTAATTAAAATCCAATTGCAAGAAAAATAATCTAGATTGTATCACTAACTACAAATTTTATTCAACCTAATTTATTTGAGGTTGCTCGATACAACCGTCAATTATGTAATAAATGAATTCAATTGGTTCTAAAATTTTTAGGCCTAAGACAAGACATCTAAACAGATTCATAACAAAATTTCAAGCCTATTGTTCTCATTAAAATTTTCTAGTCATGTTATAATAGTCATACTCATTCACAACAATATAAGAAAAAATTTACAAAAAAAGAGCATACAAAGGGAATAAGATTTAACATGCAAGCACACCAAACACAATTATAATAAAAGGAATACAAAATTGATTTGAAATCACTCTCTAAAGTGCATCTTTAGCTACTTAACTCTTCTTAACTTCAACCAATAATCACTTTAAGAATCCGATGCTAATGGGTGCTGAAAGAAAGATAGCCAGGGGTTAGAAAAACTATAGACATAACTTTATTTATTTATTTTACTCATATTTATTTAGTTATACTTGGGTTGCCTTTTAAGAAGTACTTGTTTTATAATATTTAGCCTAACTTTATATCAGAACTTTATTATAGGTGTCGAAAACTATAATTGCTTTACTCCTTTTAGGTAAGTAGGCTTTAGCAGGAATAGGTGCTCTTTCCATTTGAGAACATGTGTTTCCTCACCTATTGGTTTCATTAGAAAACATGCTTTCATTAACATAATAGGAAGTTTAGAATTTATTTTTTCTTGGACAATTTTGAGAGATTTTGAGAGCTTCCAAATATTTCAAATACCTTATAAAATCTTCTTGACTCTCTTTAATAAGAATCAAGGACTTTAGAAAAGGACTCATCAAGTGATTGCTTGGAACCATATAATCAACTTACATTTCATTGCAAATTTTTTTGATGCATCAAGAGGATCCCCTACCAGGCCACTTAAAAGGTCACCTCTTGGTTTTTTGAGCTCACTATACTCTCCTCTTCCTTCACTCTTTGCTCATAGTTTCCCTTAAATTGCACATAACCCTCTGGAACTCTTCTTTTTTTCTCAAAATAATTTCATTATAGTTTTCCTCATCTTCTACTCTAAGAGTAGTTACCATATCACTTAGAAGACTTTCTTGCAAACTATTATAAATGACACTATCTAGGTTGCTTATTTGACTTTCCAAGTTTCTAATTGTGTCATCTTGCTTGGGCATATAAGCATCTTGCTTGTCCATATAATACTTAAACATTTCTTCCAAGTTAGGATTACGCTCTTGAATGACAATTTTATCTTATAATTAGAAATTGGGAGGTTGGAAAGGGTATATTGCTATAATGAAAAAACTTGACCCTGATTCCAAAAAAAATATTTTGTTCATGATTCCAACTAGAAATATAAGCGTTATCACAAAAATTAGTTGAATTTTTTACTAAAATCATCCTCCATTTTTGCATTTTCTATAGAATATGGGCACAACTTTTTGTTGTGACCTTTTCCACAATTATCACGAGCCATGTATAAATATTGAGAATAACTAACATGAGCAATATAACTAGTGCATATATAACAATCATTAAACCTTTTTATCAATTCAATTTCCTGAATAATCAAATTGGTTAATTTATCAAGTCATACACTAGCTACCTCTTTTGCCAACCATGAGTAATCCATATTTAAAACAAAAAAAATAATATATAAAGACCAAATACAAATATAACAACAGCAAGACAAAAATAAATACATAAACCAAATGACTTAACGACTTAAAAACAACAAAAACATAATGAACAAGGCTTGAATTCAGATTACGTGAGTTTAGTATTAATATTAGTAAGAATTTAGTGTATAAATCCCTAGCATTGGCGACAATAGCACCAAAAACTTGTTGCTTTTTTGCAAATGTACATACTAGTATATGTATCGCAACAGTAATAAAGTGATAAATAGAGTATCATTTCCACAACACTTTGTCACCAAGATAATTGCTAAATACTAAAATTATACACCTTAATCTAAATCAAGCAAACAATAAAAGTGATAAGAAATTAAACTAAACTAAAAACATAAAATAACAAAATAAATAAGAGACATTATTTAGATGAGTTAGAAAGTAAAAGAATTTGGAATTATGATTCTCCTTAGTATTTCATATGAACTAATTATCTCTCTTCATCTTACCTCTTAATATCATTAATAGTTAATTTATCTACAAGTATCTTTCGAATTACCTATAAGCATTCCTTTAATCAATCCATAATTTCTTATTCAATTGATTAGAGGTTTAATCAAGAATAGGTCCTAACATAGTATGTGAGGCAAATAAGTATATTTTATCCTATAAGAGAATCAATCTATTTAACATTACAAATTTTATGAACCTACACTACCCAATCCATGGTCAAGTCCTAAAATCCCTATTCTAAGTCCATTTAGGTTATCTAAATTATCTAATAATTTTCATACACTTAGAAACATGAAGTATAAGGATTAAGTAATTAAATCATACCATTAACTACAAATAAATAGAGTAATTACAACATATTACAAGCTAGAGTTTACACTACAAGAATATGTATATTTTACAACAAAAAACTTACGACAGATGGCGACAGATTTATTTATTTATTAATAAAAAATACAAAGAAAAAAATACGCAACAAATTTATGGTTGAACATTGCAAGTTTGTTGCCACAGATAATGATTGCAAATTGTCAAAAGAAATTGTAAAAAATTAATTGACATGATAAAAATTCATAAAAAATTAATTATTATATAAAAATAACTATAAATAATACTAATTTCTAATTTAAACAAATACTAAATATATATAATTTTAAAATATAATATATTACAAAAATATATTAGTACTAGATTATAAAGATAATAATATATTATAAATTTATTATAAATTCTTATTAGAGTTTAATTATATAAGCCATATTATAATTTATATTAATGATATTTATTATCAAATAGAAAAAAGTAAATATTATATGGGAAATATATTCTGTCGCCTTGGGTTAGATAAATAATATTATAACTAAAAGGTTGCATAAAAATATATAAATATTACATAACAAAAATATAAATATTATTAATTAAAATATTCAAATATTATTGATTTTATAATTTAGATAAATATATGTAACATTCATTATTTATGTTATAATTATATAAATAATATTATAATCTGTATAGATTATATTATAATTTATATTAATGATATTTATTATCAAATATAAAAAAAGCAAATATGTTAAAAAAATAAATATAAGTAATGTTGATTTTTAATTAAGATAAAGAAAAAATATATATAATATCAAATATAATATAGTACAAAGAATATATTATAAATACATTTCAAATAAATACATCATAAATGTAAATAATATAATTATATAAATTAAATTCTAATTTATGTGAATATATAATTTAGCCACACAAAAATGGATGGATGATGTATGGTTGGATGGCGACAGAAAAGTGATTGGACACCATCCAACCATTTGTTTGTCATTGCAAAAAGAAATATATGAATATTAATAATTAAAATATTAAAATATTATTAAATATTATATTTTTAATAAACATTTTATAAACTATATATCATAAATGAAAGTAAGATAATTAAATAAATTATATTATAATTTATAATAATGATATTTATCATAAAAAAGAAAAAAAGTAAAATTGTTGGATAGTATTCAACCACAATATATGAATATATAAATATTATTTTTTATGCCTTCAAAAATATATACATAAATATTAATAATTAAAATATTCAAATACTATTAATAATTATAATTTTAATAAATATGAAAATAAATATAAAGAATATAATAAGTGAATAAAATTATTAATAGAGATAATCAATGTGCTCAAAATTTTTTATATTATATATATATATATATATTGTATTTTATATTAAAAAAATGATTCATACTTAGGCTTACATAAATATATTTTTTATAAGAAAATAATAGCCATTGAAAAAAAAATGACCATTGAAATAAAAATAACCTTGAAAAAGAAAATTACCATTGGAAAAAGCTTATTATATAAGTTAAGATAATATCTATCTCTTATTCTTTTCTCATAACTCTCTTCTCATATTTAACTTTGCTTTCATTTTCCTCCTTAAAATTTTGCCATCCTATTTTTCTTCTCAAAATTTTCCATAATTTCACCACTCTCTTCAAGTGGAGAATTGGTTTCAAATAGAAATTTTGTTCATCTTGACTTGTCAAGGTAAATATAATATTTATATGAAATATATAAGTATATTATTTTTATGATTTATTGATTATAAATAATTGTTGATTGATTCTTTTGTAATGTAATAATGTAATGGGGATAGAGATCTAGGTAATATTGATAAATAAATATACAAAAGTCTAGTGATAACATTTGTGTTTAGAAAAGTATTATATTTATTTGATGATGTGTGAAAGATAGATTTTGTTATAAAAAATTGTAAAGTAATATTCAAAATGTTTATTATAACAGTTAGTAGAAATTTCTAGTAATCGAAGATGGATATGTAATAGATTAAATCCTAGACATAAAAAATATACTAATAAATTTTTACAAATTGTAGAAAAGTTTATTACTTTTGCATGTGAAAAAAGATCAAGGTTAGGAGAAAAAAAAATTAGATGCCCTTGTTTTACATATAAAAATATAACATTTCTTACTTCTGGTGAAGTAAAAACTTATTCTTATAAAAGAGGATTTCAACCTAAATATTGGTATTGGACATGTCATGATGAGATCAAACCATCCCTAATACCTAACATACATGTTGGAACATCTAGTTGAATATCTACTTCATCATGATTAATGAATAATGATCATGATAATAGATATAAAACAATAATCTCTAAAGTAGGTTGTTCAGAATTTAACATTGATAGCTATGCTGAAGTAGATAATTACGTTGAGGAATTGCCAAATTTGGAAGCCCAACATTTTTTTTGATTTACTACATGTGTATCAACAACCACTTTAGTTAGGATGCAGTAATTAATTTAAGTTGTCTAATACAGTAGAAATGTTAAGTATTAAAACCTGATAATAATATATCACAATATAGTTTTAACCATTTACAAGTCTTTTGAAAAATACTTGCCCACCTGATAATGTTGTACTTAATAACTAGCATCAAACAAAGAAGATAGTATCAAAACTTGGTCTATCTATACAAAAAAATTGACATTTGCATCAATTGATGTATATTGTATTATAAAGATGACAAAGATGAGATAATGTGTAAATTCTGCAGAGCACATCAATATAAAACTAGTTGATCTAGCTGAAGACAAATTTTAAAAGAGATTTCATTTAAAAGAATGTATTATTTACCAATTACCCCTAAATTGCAAAGGCTTTATATTTCAATAAAATCTGCTGAGTTTATGCAGTGGCATTAGAATAATAGAAGGCACAAAGGTTTAATGTGTCATCCATTTGATGGAAAAGCACAGAAACATTTTGATAGAATATATCTTGATTTTGCAATCAAGCTAAGAAATGTTTGTCTTGGTCTTTGTATAGATGGGTTTACTCCCTACAATTAGTTTGCTTTACCATATTCATGCTAGCTCATGATAATGACTCCTTATAATCTTTTTCTTGAAGTCTGTTTGACTACTCCTCACTTATTTTTAACAACAATTATTCTTAGACCACAAGATCCCAAAATGAATATTGATGTATTCTTATAACTATTGATTGATAAGTTAATACTGTTATAGGAAGAAGTATCCACATTTGACGTCTCAAAAAAGCAAAACTTTCATATGAGAGTAGTATTAATGTGGATAATAAATGACTTTCTAGCATATGAGATGTTGTTAGGATGGAGTATTATTGAAAAATTAGCTTGTCCTTATTGTATGGAAAAGTCAAAAGCTTTTATCCTGAATTATAGGTGGAAGGACTCTTGGTTCGATTGTCATTGATAGTTTCTACCTATGAACCATATTTTTAGTAGGAATAAAGATACTTTCAAGAAAAATAGAATTGAAAATAATCTCCCTCCATCAAGATTGGATAGGGAAGAATTGTAGCAACATGTGAAGATCCATCCAAGAATAGTTAATCAAGGAGTTATTAGATTACCAAACTATAGGCAATATCACAACTGGATGAAACATACTATATTTTAGGAACTTCCATATTAGAAACGTTTATTGATTTGGCATAATTTAGATGTCATGCATATAGAGAAAAATATATTTAACAATATTTTTAATACTATTATGGATGTGAAAGGGATGATTAAGAGCTACATGAAAGTCATAATAAATTTAAAAGAATATTGTAGGTGAAAAAACTTTGAGCTATAAGAAATAGCTTATGGAAAAATAGTAAAACTAGAAGCTAAGTTCACTCTTACACTTGATCAAAGAAAGACGATATGTCAGTGGATAAAAAGATTAAAAATGCTTGATAGATGTTACTCGAATTTGTCAAGATGTATAGATTCAATGGAAAGAAAGTTAGTTGGACTTAAAAATCATGATTGTCACGTTTTTTTTTATGAAATGTTTGTTGTCAATCACTTTTAGTGCACTTCCTGAACAAATATAAAAGCCTTTAATTGAGTTGAATTTATTTTTTAAGAAATTATATTCAGCAACATTGAAGGTTGATGGCTTAATGCAAATGGAACACAATATTCCTATCATTCTTTACAAACTAAAAAGAATATTTTCACTAAATTTCTTTGATTATATGGAGTATTTGCTGGTCCATTTGCCATTTGAGGTTAAGGTTGGTGGCTCAATCCAGTATTGATAGATGTATCCCTTTAAAAAGTAATTAATACTTAAGTTTTATCCATATCTAAATATCATTGGCTTGAAATAATATATTATTGTCTCTCATTATTTATCATTTGGTCATGTAAATTTTTAAATATATTAAAACATACAGTTAAAAATAAAGCTTGTGTGGAAAGTTTTATTTGTGAGGCATATTTGTCATAAGAAGTATCACGTTGTTATTTATATTATTTTGAGTCATATGTATCTTTGGTACGAATAAAAGTTCATCGAAATACGTATATGGATGAACAAGAAACAAATGAACTAACTTTGTTATCTTCACTAGAGTTGGATAGTTGCTTAGAAAATGCTCAACTAATTATTTGAATGATAGAGAAATCGCTACTGCTCATCATCACATTGAATGATAGTTGCAATGAAGTCAACCCTTATATCAAATAAGATTAAAACTTATCACACTAATAATTCATCATTCATTAATATTCTAACATATAAATTACATTGTAAGATTTTTAAGTAAGAGTTACGAATGGTAAATCCATACATTGGCTCACAAGAAAGCAACAACAAAATTGAATAGTAATTTGTCCAATGGTTTTAATCCTATATATATGTGTTATTATTTATTTATTTATTTATGTATTTCTTTACTTATTGACTTACATGACATTAACCTAATTTTTTTTAAAAGTAGGTTCTTAATCGACCTAGATTTAATGACAATAAATATTTGAATGACCTATCTTGGAGACCATTTAGAAAGTTGCAAACATGGCCAGGATACTTTGTGAATGGATATAAGTTTCACACTGGTAATTGGAGTATTAGTAAGAAGACAATAAATAGTGGAGTTTGTGTCAACGAAACGAGAGAAGATGGAGACAATGACTACTTTGGTATTCTTAAAGAGGTGGAGTTTGTGTCAACGAAATGAGAGAAGATGGAGACAATGACTACCTAGGTATTTTTAAAGAGGTGATTCAATTACAATATATGGGAGAACCTAAAAAAATAGTATTATTTCTTTATGATTAGCTTGATCCTATTATAAATTGGGGAATGAAAATACTCAGTGACTATGGAATTATTGAATAAAACATATTAGGTAGTATGAAAAACTTGATTCATTCGTCTTTAAAAAACACTACATTCAAGTCTATTATGTGCCGTATCTTATGAGAACTCAAGAAAAAGGTGATTGGTGGGTTGTCATAAAACCTAAAGTAAGGAGTGTGATGGATGATATAATTCATTAGATGTTGCTTATCAAGATGATGAGGCTGATATAAGAACAATAAATAGTGAGATATTATCTAATACCATATATGATGAAGGGAAAATAGAAGAGGTGGGTCTTCATATCAATTTATAAGTTGAAGATATAAATTTCTACATATATATATATATGCAAGACGTGGAGGAAGAAGATCAAGATGATGATAACAACAAAGAAGGAGATAAAGATAAGAATGAGGATGAGGATGAGGATAAAGATCATGGCTGCCCATGATAATGAAGTCGAAGAAGACGATGAATAATACTTTATTTTATTTTTAATAATGATAAAAATATTTAATAATAATATTATTAAGTTTTGTTTTCATTTTATTTTTAAGTTTTTAATAATAATACTTATAAAATTGATTTTTATTTGTAAAATTTTGATTTTAATGATGAAAAATAATTTATTTTATTTTTAAGGTTCTATTTTTATTTTTTTTATTGTGATAAATAAAATTGTATGAAATTTCATTTTTTATATCATATTTTTCTTCATTCCTAATATTAGTAAGTTATTTTATTTTTTTAAATTTTCATTTTCATTTCATTCATTGTAATATTTATATTTATATACATACACTATGATATATAATTTATTTGTGTTATTGTTTATTATTTTATTTTATTTTTTAATACTTTTAAAATAATAAATACTAAATGAAGGCTAAGATATGCTAGCCTTTAGCTTTGGTTTGCATGTTGTTAGTTTACATGAACCAAAAGTAATGACAATATCTTTATATAATATGCCTTATTTTTATTTTTATTTTATTTATTGTGATAAATAAAATTATATAAAATTTTATTCTTTATACCATATTTTTCTTTTTTCTTAATATGAATAATTTATTTTAATTTTTTTATTTTCTTATTTTAATCATTGTAATATTTATCATTATTTATATATTATAATAAATAATTTTATTTATAATATTATTTATTACTTATTATTTTATTTTTTAACACTTTTAAAATAATAAATAAAGTTTACATGAAGGCTGAAAGATGTTAACCTTCATGAAAATTATTATTTTAGTTTTGGTTCACATGTTATTACTTCATGTGAACTAAAGTTAAAATATTTATATAAAATATAGATTTAATATAATAAATTATTTTAATATATTTTATTTTATATAATATTTTTATTTATGTCAATTATAATTTTTATTTTGTTGTTTATAATAATTATAATAATTAATTAATATTTGGATCTAGATTATAAATAATAAAATAGTAAATTAATTTAATAAATATTGTAATAAATAGAAGTGAACCAAATTATTTTATGTTTTATTTGTTATGGACATATATTTATTTATTTATTTGGTTCGTTTCTTTTGTTGTGTAGGGAATTTCTTTTCTCTATGTTCCATGGAGAATTTCTTTTCTTGCTTCTTTTCTCGTGTATTACACAGACAACTATATTGTGTGTTTCAGTCAAGGTAAGAACTAGGTATATAAAACAACAATAAACAAATTACTTTTATTAGTAAGATATAGAATACATTATTAATTTTAACATTTTTTTTAATTTTTAATAGATGTCTCCATAAACATAAGGCACAAAACTTTATTATGAAGTTTGTCAAGATTTGTCAATTGAACAAAAATTAATTTATTCAGTACATACAGAGTAATATTTATACTTATACTATTTACTCATCGCATATACAATTATTTATAAATTAACTTTTATAAATATGCTTAATTTATGAATTGGATTTAGATCAAATGGTAATACTATGGGTGAATGCGTTTTTGCCATCATCCAAAACAATTTTGATGGTCCATACAATTTTTTTGAAGGAAGTACCACAACAAGTTAGATTATCATGATTTCAAGAGTTTCAGGTATATTGTAATTATTATTTTTGTTAGGGAGGCTTTTGGTTAGAATTTTAGTATTATGTATATTATAAGTTTGTAAAATAATTTTGTTTCTAGAAATATTATTGTTGGGTTGCAGATGTATATGATTCAATTTATGAAAATTTGTTAGACTAAGTGAGAAATAAATTGAAAGCATGATAGGGTATGCACGAGAAGGAAAAAAAAAACTAGTTTGAATGAAAGATCATGTTTGAAACTATTGTGTACTAGTTGGGATAGTTCATAATTCCAACAAAGAAGTGAAAGGAATAAAAAAAATACAACTTTCAATTCTAGATCCATTTCTATTGCTAACTTTAGTCCAACATAGTTTTATTAGGATAATTTGAAAAATAATTTGAGGAGGGCGTCAACACCAACTAAATTTCACCAAGCTATGCATTTGAAGAATGGTCATTAGATTGATAAAAAATCAAAAGCGACATATGTAAGTATATCTTAATATATTACTCTTATATTTAACTTATATTTATCATTGTAATTTGGGTTGAAATGTTTTGTCTTCTATTCAGAATGAATATATTAAACTTAAAGATGAGGCTAGTCCTCCATTATAACAATTATTACTGGAGCAATTACCTAAAGAGATAGAGTTTGGATACAAGCAGTAGAAAGAAGAATGGTCGAAGGGATATTCTATGGTTTTGGAATTATTTCACATCACATAGGGAGAGATCCAATCTTAGGCTATAGATACAAGGATGTCCCTAATCATCAAATTTATCTAAATATACATGTAGTAATATTTCCTGGGGGCATACTACATCCAAACCTTAAATGCATCGTAGACTTTCAAATTGCATAATTTCAAGAAAATAATAAGATTATACAAACTTTACAAAACTAAATAAATGTATATAAGATTTTTTAAAAGAGTCATTATAATAAAAATAATCAATAAATTTATATATTTGGTTTGTATTAAATTTTTGTCTTCTTTTTAATGATAATTTTCAATTATTTTTTTCATATGAAATTATGTAATAGGAAGTGTGTAAAAAATATGAGAAGGAAACATGACTTGTACAAATATCAGAACTTTTATTATATTATACTTGATGTTACTTATAAGTGACTTGTTTTTGCTATTTTTTTTTTACTATTTTCTTTTACCAATTTTATTTTCTTTATATTTCATTATTTTTTGCATGTACAAAATAAAAATTGTATTTGCAATAATTAAATATAAAATAAAATTTAATGTTATTATATTTTAATTTTAACTTGTAATTTTAAATAATTATTTAAAACATAAAAATTATTATTATCACTGAAATTATCATATCATTATTATATAATTAATTATAATTACTATTAAATTTTCTTAGCCTTTAGTGACGGAAGCATTTTATATATTTCATAACTATACAAGCTGTACAATTTAATAATTAATAAAGTATTGAATTTTTTTCTTCTATTTAATTATAATTTTTAATGAATTCATATTTTATTTGTATTATTTTTTTATTAATTATAATCAGTAAATTATGTAATGAAAAATGTGTAAAAAATATAAAAAGGTGAGTTGTACAAATGTTTTGTAATTGATGTTATTTATAAGAAACAAATTTCACAATCATTTTTATTATTGTACTTGATTTTTTTATTTATTATTTTATTTAATTTTACTACACACTTGAAGTGGTTGATGTTATGACATATGCTACTTATAACTTCAATATACACACTATAGAATTATAATTTTTAATAAATTCATATTTGGTTTGCATTGAATTTTTTTTCTTCTATTTAATTATAATCAATAAATTATGTAATAACAAATATGTAAAAAGAAAAAGATGAAAAGAAAATGTGAGTTGTACAAATATCAAATTATAGTTGATGCTACTTAATTTTTTTCCTTCTATTTAATTATAATCAATAAATTATGTGATGAAAAGTGTATGAAAAAACATGAAAAGAAAATGTAGGTTATACAAATGTCAGATTAAAATTGATGTTACTTCTAAGAAACAAACAAATGTTAGAACTACTTTTATTGTTGTATTTAATTTTATTATTTATTATTTTACTTAATTTTACTATGCGCTTAAAGTTACTAGATAGCTAGTGTTATTACACATACTACTTATAATTTCAGTAGATACATTATATAATTATAATGTTTAATAAATTCATATTTTTTTTGTATTAATTTTTTTTCTTCTATTTAATTATAATCAATAAATCATATAATGAAAAATATGAAAAAAAAAGACGAAAAGAAAAGGTGAATTGTAAAAATATCAAATTGTAGATGACGTTATTTAATTTTTTTCTTATATTTAATTATAATCAATAAATTATGTGATGAAAAGTGTATAAAAAATATGAAAAAATGTGAATTATACAAATGTTATATTATAGTTGATGTTACTTATAAGAAATAAACAAATATTAGAACTACTTTTATTATTGTATTTGATTTTATTATTTATTATTTTACTACACACTTAAAGTTTCTAGATAGCTGACATTATTACACATGCTACTTATAATTTCAATAAATGCATTATAAAATTATAATTTTTAATAAATTCGTATTTGGTTTGTATTGAATTTTTTCTTCTATTTAATTATAATCAATAAATTATGTAATGAAAAGTGTATAAAAAAATATGAAAAGAAAAGTGAGTTATACAAATATGATGTTACTTATAAGAAACAAGTGTTAGAACTACTTTTATTATTTTATTTGATTTTATTATTTATTATTTAACTTGATTTTACTACACTTTTGAAGTTACTAAACCACACTATAAACTTGAGACTATATATAAGATAAAGTTAATATTATTTACATATTTTGTAAGTATATATATACCCACATATACATCTTTGCATCTCACCACATACACCTCTCTATTCCTTGGATCGATTTTGTCTGTGATTCTCATTTAAAAATTCTAATTTCTTCTCCTCATATACATGTATACATATAAATATTAAATTATTATTACTATATCCATACAAAACTTTAGTTGATATAATTTTTTATTTCTTATAATTATTTTACTTAGAGGTCTTGACGCAAATCATCATTAAACTGAGCTTGATCACGACTTCTTTTCACTCATACTCCTAAGTAATATAACTTCACTTCTTCTCATCTCCCTTCTCCCTCTCATCAAGAGTTGCAACCTAGCACTGTCCAAAAATAATTTATTAGACCTATAGGCGATGATGAGTTATTATACTTTTTTTTTTTTTTCACTCCTACTATGAATTTTAATTTTTTTACACTTATTTTTAACATTTGTTTTATGTAGATTTGAACTAAATAATGATGCAATTCTTACTTGAATCATTAATATTTTTAAAAATAAATATAAAGGACCCTAGAGTAACTGGAAATAAATTTCACAAGAATGTAAAGATTTATGGTTTCAAAATTTTCAAGTATATTTTTAATTAAAATTTAATAATTATATTATTATGCTTTTTATAATTAAAACATTTATTTTATTTAAAAATATTATTATTAGTCACCCCACAATTACAAATAAATTAAATGAAATTCGCAAAATAAAATAACTAAGCATCTAAGGGATAATCATTGGAAAGCACAAAAAAGTGAAAAAAAAAATCAATAAATTGGAGACATGATCTGAAAATCAACTTTGCGACAAGTGGGGTACTCTACAATATCAAACCTTATACAAGCAGATGCAAAAAAATCGAGTCTCCTTTTCTGAGTATGACTCATCACAGCATACAAGAAGTTCTATTTCTATACTTAAATATAATAGAAGATTGGTAACTAATTTTATTTCTTTATCTATCTAATTAGTATTTTCATTATATTTTTAACTATTAGTAATTGTTATTTTAAATATATTTTTAACTAATAATATTTTATTCTTAAGGCAAAAAAATTGAGGAGACCACCTAAATATTTTAAAATTTATCTCAAAATCCATAAAAATAATGACTCCTAGGATAACAAAAAATCATAAGTTGTATATGTCAATGTCATTTTATATTTATTGTTATACATGCAATTATATATATTTTTTTTCTGATTTTAGCTATTTTTAGAATGAGTTTGTTCAACAATAAATTTTTAATTTTGGCTCTTTTATTTACTTTTCAAAATGAGTTTTTTCAATGAAAGCTTGAGGCAGAGAGTAGGGGAAAGAATATACCAGAATTAGCTTTATGGATGCAAGTTATGGAAAGGGAAAAAAAAGGATTAGTATATGGTTTAAAGAATATGTCCTATACCATATATGGAAATCCAACAATTGTATTTATTGAGTTCTAAGAATCAGCCTACGGTCACTTTGCCTATATTCAAGAATTTATAAGAAATGAATATATAGCTTTTATGTAAGATCCTCGTAATATCCTGCTTTATGAACAACAAGAACATATTGAAAAAATTGAAGCTGAATTAAGTCAATGTAAGAGTTTTTTTTAATGATACTCACAATTGCATGATAATAAAGCTGGTACAAGTTCGATATATAGGCTAGAAATATAATGACGAAGTGAGTGATTATTGAAAAATTAGTAACAGTCTAATGTATTTTTAATTAAAATTTAATATAGTTTAATTTATACAATTGTTATTATATTATAATTTCATATTTTGTTTAAATTTAATACTTTTGTGATGTATTATATAATTAATTATAAATTTAGTTATATATAATTATATATATTCATATATACCACAAATATTAATGTGTTAAGAAAAAAATAAACAAAGATTAAATTCCTCTCAAAACAGTAAAATTCGCACTCTCATTAGAGAAATTAAAAAAATAAAACTAAACTCTTCATATTACTTGCCAGTGCAAACTACAAAATTTTCAATTTTTTGCTCCTTTTCTTGCTACAAATATATAGCTTCGTCTCTACCCTATCTTTATCTTATTTCTATCTCCAATCTTTTAATTTTATCTCATCTCAATCTCTATCTTTAATAATTCAAAGTTAGACCTCTTCATCTTTATTTTCATTTTTCTATTTCACTTTTTTCTTCCATAACTTTTTCTTTTTTTCTGCATAATTTTTTTTATTTCATCGCACAATTAGATAAATTGGTATTTCTTTTCTCTTATTCAATTTATTTATCAAGTTATATCTCCAATTCATTCTTTTTTTTTCTATAAAAGATGAATTTCTTGATGATAGAAGACAACACCATGATATCACAAGTTGCTTGCTTTTTTTTGTTTTGTTTTTCTTGATTATTTTTTCTACTATTTTCTTTTACCAATTTTTTCTTCATATTTCATTATTTTTTCCATGTACAAAATAAAAATTTCATTTTCAATTTTGATGACAGTAATATATTTATATAAAATATTTATGTTAAAGAATAAAGTAAAGTAAAATTCTCAATAAAAATAATAACAATAATTAAACCAAAAAAAAATAATTGTTATAATATTTTAATATTAAATTGTAATTTGAAATCATTATTTAAAATATAAATTATTATTATTATTATTATATTATAATATTATTTTTTAATTATTAATAATGATAATTATTATTAATTAAAAAAGTTATTTTTTTCTCTTTTATTAGCCTTTAGTGACGGAATAATGGTAGGGCTTGCTATATATAGTGACAAAAATATAATAGGGCAGCCCTACCACATGTCTGTCGCTGGTTTATGATATATTATTAATTTATAATATATAATTCATATTATATATTTATTAATATATAGTATATATTTAATTTATATTTATTTATATACATTTTTATAAATATAGCAACAAAATTGTGATAGGATAATGTCCTACCATAATTCTATCGTTATAATTTTTTTAATATATTTATTATTATTTTCATTCATTTAATAATTTATTTTTTAATATATTATTTTGTTTATTGATTTGTTATTTTATTATTTTATTTATTAATTAAATTAATTGTTGTGATTTCAAATTTTATTAAATATTTTTAAATTTAAAAGTTATGAGCTTTTTAAATTAATTTTTTGTTATTTAAATTTTGTTTTGCCTGTGTCAGATAAGAGTGTCGAAGAGGACAAAGAACGTAAACTTTTGTGACAAAAATTTTTATTGTAAGTAATAGAAAAAATAGAAATAATGACAAAATATGTGATAAATATAACCTATCACAAAACTTAGTTTTGTGACAAAAAATTATTATTTTGCAGCAAATATATTTATCATTATTTAATTATTTTGTTATAATATTATTACAATTCCAAATTAACAAGTTTAGCTCATAATTATTACAAGAAATAACAACATTAAAAATAGAACATAAACTAAATAGGCAAAAAAATACAAAGAAAAGTAAGGAAATAAAAGAAAATTTGATTTAATCAGTGAATATTTTTTAAACTCAAGCTTCTCCCATAGTAAATGAAACTCTAAACTTTTCCTTCTCTTCTCAAAATCTTCAAAATGACAGCCTCTTTAAAAAAAAATATTGAAACCCTCTTAAAACCTTCAAAAACCATGACTAAAAATAGTGCATTTTGTAACATACTTTTTCGTAAATGTGAGAAACGTCATGTTCAGTTTTTCCATAAATGAGCAAAACACACCAGATATAAAAGCAAGTCTCTTGAAATGAAGGATTTAAGGCCAAATAAAATTAGGATAAAATTTTAAATAGTAGAAAATAAGAATCTATGACTCAAGGTGCCCAGAAACCAGAGTCATTGTGGTTCAATAAAATTGTCAAAAGTATAATATCATTTTTGTTAAAAAAATGAGTTTCCCGAGATTCTCAGAAACTCTAAAAATTATAGGAACTCTTAGAATAGTTAAAACCCATATGATAAGTAATTTCGACCGTCAGTTGATCAAAACTTTGACTAAATAGTTTGGTCAGGTTTTAAATCCAAAATAAGTAATTCCAAAGACATTTTGTAAATTAAAGAATCTAAATTTTATGATGAAAAAGATAGTTCTAAAAAACGATCTAAAACGAGCTCAAACAATATAGTCAAAATGTATTGGCAAGAATGGTAATTATAAAAAAAGTTAAAAATATCCCCCCTACCTTTTCTTTTTGTCATCCATGCCTTCTCCATTTGGTTTTGCTGACTTGTTTCCTGCCTAAGACTAGTAGCTATGGCATGATGAAGGGAGGGAGGAGAGAGAAAAAAAAGAAAGCTAAATAGGTAAGCATATATGCAAAATTTCATGTTATGGTAATTAGTAATCTTGCTCTACTCTTTATGCTTTTTCTAATAGTGGTTTCACCTTTATAAAAGGATGATTTTGGTAGCTGACCTTATGAGAAAAGTGAAGGTTTGGAGCAACCAAATAGAGCAAGAGAATCACCATTTAGTAAGCTTTCAAATGAGATATGTTATGTAATAGAAAAATTTGTTTTTCTTTGAATTCCAATGGCTTCCATATTAGGTCGAGAGAGAAACTAGAGAGTGGAAGGAATTCAAGCCAAAACAAGATAGAGACAAGGGTATTCAAGCATGAGAAACAAGAATATGCAAAGAAATCTAAGAAAAAAAATCATGAAAATGTAAGATAGGAAAAGCTAGGGATTGTGAACATACCTAAAATTCTGATTTTATCCGAGAGTCCTTAGGCTAATGTAAATGTTTGTATGAGCTCTTAAGACCCTTATAGACCTTCCCACATGCACCTCCCATCAAAGGAAATAAGACAACTCCATTGGTAGCCAAGGAAGAGCATGTCTTGGCCTAGGATAAAACCAATGCTTAGGAGATCTTTTAATTTCTTCTAAACTTAATTTTGCATCATATATGATGTGAGAGTATGAGAGGAAGTCTTGGAAAAAAAATTAGAAAGCCTAGGAAGTAAAATGGTAGCATAGGTTCCATCTTATGACTTTAAAAAAAAACATGTAGTTTGACTCCTTAAATTAATTGTGTGATGACTCCAAGAGACTTAAATGGAGTCAAGGACCATGGATGGAAGAAAAGAATAGAGCCGAGATCATTAATTATTAGTGTTGCTTCATTAGGTGCCTTATGGAACCATAATTGAACCTTAGAAGCAATTTAGTTTTCCAAATGCATGTGTAGCTTTAGGAATTGTTCTAAGAGTATAATTGACTTCCATATGATGTGTTTAAGCCAAAGGAATCTAGCTCCTCCTTCTTATGAGCATTTGGCCGAGGGAGAGGAAGGATTTCCAAGAGTTAAAATGTGTTCTTGCAAGTAAGGTAACTCCCTTTCCTTTCTTTCATACATGCTTGGGTGTTTTCTTGTCTTTGAATGTGTGTGTGCATGTTTAAGCTATGAAATATATTTCTAGAAAAAGATCACATACCATGATACCATGTTGCTATGTTGATATGCTTGAAAGATGTTTTATGAATATGTTTGGATTGTTTGAGCTTGGTGAAACTAAAAGCCTCTTATTTAGAGTGAGAATGAGCCAAAAGCCCCTAAGAATGGGTGATCCCTAAAGAGTGAGACTTAGTTGAAAGTCCCTTAAGAAAATAGGTAAGATAAGTTCATAAATACCAAAGAGAATGGGTGAAGCTAAGCTATTGCATTGGCAAGTCTATGTATGTTATATGTGACTTCTTAAATGAAGGAAATGTTCTATGTATGTTTGAGTATTTTATGAATGCCATATATGTATTTTTAGACTTGAAATTGTACCATTTATATGTGGTTGAAAGGGAGAAGGGCTATTGAAATTTTTAGAATTTCATTCTTTTCTCCCCATTACCTAACATGTCTAGGTGGACCAAGTGAGCAAAGAAATGGAGGCTATCAAGCTTAAAGGAAGAAGTGTGATATGGAAATATGTTATTTGTTCACTTTATAACCATTTTGATGGCATATGATGTACCTTTATGATGTATGCAATGTAAGACCTCTTTAACATGTGTAATTATATGGATACTTGATGTATATATGAGACTTGGTATCACTTGAATGATGTAGCAGGTTTTTGGCAATGAATAGCAAGATTGTGCTTATATGTCTATTGTGTATACCTTAGAGTGGGAGAGTGATTTTCCAAGATCTGGGTAATTGGATCTTTGGAACATGTTTAGTACGCCATTTTTATGCTTTTTCACGTACTCAAGTGGTCTTGGACATAGTAGAAGCAAACTTGGACCATAATTGACCCTTTAGATGACCCAAAAAGGACCAAAATACAACCTTATATTACAAATTGACTAAATGGACGAATTTCCTTATGAAATTTGGCATGCATGTAACGATCATCTAGAGATTTTTGGGAAGTTAAAGACCAGATTATTTGGAGCTTTGTGAAATTAATTATGAATTTTCAAAATTGCCAATTTTTTGTTATTCTGTTATAATTATTGTTCATATGATCAGTTTAGGTTTCTATGTTATTTGTGGGCCAAACATGGTCCAATGAATGTAAAATTTTATAGGCATAAACTAAACATTGTCAATGACTTGTAGTAATTAGAAACACCTCATTTGAAGGTCTGAGTAGAGAGTTATGAATTTTTGAAGTTCTATATCAGTATCAATAGCACTAGCTGAGTCCATGTACTATTCTATCAGTTTGCAGTAGTTAACGTGTCTTTCTTAGTTAGGAAGTATTTTTTCCTTAAATTTAACATTTGTAGCATTCCAAATTGGTATAGTTTGCTTGAATTGGATTTTTATGGAATTAGTTATGTATTTTTGAAATTTATATCAGTAAACTATATCAGAAATACTAGGCAGTCTAACCTATGTCACTTTTCTATTTTCAAACGTGGTCCAAATAATATTTTCATAGCTTAAAGTTACTTTTAGTATAAATTTAACATTTAGAGCTTTCTAGAAAGCTATGGGTTGCTTGATTTTGATTTTTTAGATTTAGTTATGATTTTAGAAAATTGCACCAGAAATATGTCAAGTTGAACCCGAGACTAACTTGCATTATTTTGTGTATATATGCTATAAGCTTGACTTTTTGACATGTAACTAAATTCGAGAATGACATGGGAAAGTCCAAAGGGTCTATGCGACATGAAATAAAAATTTTAAGTCCGATGTAATGCAAAAATAATGGAATATTTTAATTGAATTTCTTTGTCAACTTCCCCTTTTCATGGAGTGTCACTGAGAAATGAGCAAGAGAGGCTAGATAATTATGGTGTTACACTTTTTAACACCTTACAGAGCCTTGTAGATATTGTCCCCGGTAAGTGGCTTCTCCTATTAGCTCTGAGGTTTTGTTCTTCCTAAAAGATGGCTTCTCCTATTAGCTCTCAGGAAAACGTGTCCACATAGGGAGAATACTACTCCCACTTATAAAGTCCTAGTCTAGGGTCTTTCTATCCGATGTAGGATATTACAATCCACTTCCCTTTTAGGCCAAACAGTTCTCGGGTTGTACACGGGGCTAGGTCAGCTCTGATGCCAAACACTTTACAGAGCCCTATGGATATTGTCCTCAGTAGGTGGCTTCTCCCATTAGTTTTGGATTTTTGTTCTTCTTGAAAGATGGCTTTTCCTATTAGCTCCTAAAAAAACGCATCCACGTAGGGAGAGTACTACTCTCACTTATAAGGCCCTAGTTCAGAATCTTCCTATCCGATGTAAGACATTACACATTTCACATATTTTCCTAAACATGCCACCAATTTGCATATGCAGGGTCAAGAGCGCAACAATGTAAATTTGTTTCTGTTTCATTAGGCTTTGCAGGGCTTATATTTGTCATTGAGACACTGCATTCTTTTAGTAACACTTTTGAGTATCATCTTTTTCCTTTTTTATTTTTATTTTTGCCTTCTTTAGTAAATTTGTTTGACTTTGCTTGCTTTGCATTCCAAAACTTCTAAATTTATTTCTTTGTAGTTTTAACCTTATAAAAACATAAAATTTATCTAATTACTATTTATAATTTACTAACAAATGTTAAACAATTTAACAATCTAAAAATTTAAATAAAAACACAAAATAATATTTATACTTAACTAATACAAAGATTAACTCAAAACTAAAGAAATATAACTAACACTTACTAAATATTAGTTTAACTAAAATTTATTGATTTTATATATAAAAAATATATAATAAATTTAATATTATATCATAAGTTTCTTAAAATATTACAAAAACTATGACAATTTAAAAATTTATCAAAGAGCAAAAATTATAGATTTTTAAACTATAAGAATCAAATTAAAAATTAAGTGAGAACCAAAACAAAAATTTAACTGTGTATCTATATTTTTAGTATCTAAAAGTATGATTGAGTCATACGATTTTTGGCTTTTTATTGTATTACTACGAAGAAGATGATGATTGAATGAAATCCTAAGCCGCCATTTTATGTGTCCCAAATGCTGCATTCTTTTTTTTTTTTTCTTTTTAAAGAACGTATTCTATCCTATTTATTTTTAAGGACACGTCCTATTAATTTTTTTAAAAAATGTAATTTTTAATTTTTAAACATTTTTAATTCATGAATTCAAATATTAATAAATATACTAAGAAATTCATTCAATTTTTTTTTACAGATAAAAGTAACTAAAAATATTCAAAGTGTATTTCTTACATTGATATGTAAAGAAATAATCTTTGGATTTTTTTTTATTTTACTCTCAAAGAAAAGAGAATATAACAAAGAAGACAATAAAAGAAAAAAATGAAAGAATAAAATAGAAAGTAATAAAATATATGATACTGTAATTATTCACCACACAGTCTTAGTTTACTACACATAAAAATAAAAAAGATTTTTGTTATTTGGTTTAATATTAGATATATTTTAAATAGTTTTATGTATCTTAAATAATAATTAAAGCATGGGATTAGAAATAATGCTTATCAATGAAAAAAATAAATTAATTGTGGATAGAAAACGTTGACAAATAAATCAATGGCAATAAAAATAAAGAAATGACTTATTTGAAATAATGTAGAGTTTTGACTGAAATGATTTAAGAATCTTAAAAGCCGAAACACAATTTGTCCCATATCACCCAAAAAAAAAAAAACGAAGGACGCGTCACTGATTTATTTGCCAATGTTTTCTACTGAGAACTAATTTATTTTGCATGCATTATTCCTAATCCCATACTTTAATTATTATTTAAGATGCATTAAACTATTGAAGATATATCTAGTGTTAAACCAAAGAAAAAATCCTTTTAATTTCTATGTGAAGTAAGCCACTAGAATGTGTAGTAAACTATTAGAGTATCATATATTTTATTATATATTTATTTTATTGTTTTCTTGGTTATATTTTTCTTTCTTTCAGATTAAAAATTTAAAAAACTTCAAAGTGACATGTCGATGCAAGACATACACTTTGAATATTTTTTTATTACTTTTATCAACAAAAGAAATTGAATAAATTTCCTATTATATTTATTAATACTGAATTCACGAAATAAAAATATATAAAAAATTTTAAAAAATTAATAAGACACATCCTATTTAAGGACGCATCCTTAAAACAAATAAATATATAAATAATCAAGACGTGTCTTTAAATAAGACATGTTTTTAAAAGAAAAATAAACGTAACATTTGGGGCAAATAAAATTGGGAGCTTAAGATTTCGTTGCATCTTTACTCTCTTTATAGTAATACAGTGAAAACGTCTTAGAGTTAGTGATTGAACATTAATTGTGATGGTATTGTTTTATTATGCAGCGTTGAAGACAACTCCAAATACTGAGGCAAAGCTATCATTTTTTTAATACGTATCGAAAGGATAAATTAATAGAGTGGAATCTCATACATATTCATATAATATGGCAAATTAGTAAAATATTAAATTGACAAGCGCACTATTTGTTAGAGTATTTTTTGCTGTGATTTTTATTAGATTATACTTTAACTATTAAAGTGCTTTTTAAAAAGTATGCAGATGAGAAGCATGGCGTTAATTACATGCTAAAATTGTAATTTTTGGTTTGGTTTATTGTTATAAATTTGTTAATAACACTATCTATCTATAATCAGAAAGAATTCGGATTTCTGTGATTTAGTTCTATTTTTGTTCTTGGATCCACAAAGTTTCTGTACAAAAGAAAGAGAGAAAACGCACAACAGAGAGGGAAAAGAACAACGACTTACAATACTGATTTAGTAAAAATATGTGGGAGTATAAGACCATTGTCCCCACAGTAGGTTGTAAGTTGAGTCTCTTTCTCAACAGGCTTAAATCAATCTAACATATCACAAAGTGACCCAAATATAGCTTAATCCATTCAAGCAGTGTTATACACAACCGATTAATTAATATCATAAATAGATAAAATAATATGTATATTTTAGCCAATCAAATGATTGATGCTAATCTCCCAATTAAATTATTAAAAAAAATCCAATAATCTCCCACCAATATAGTAGTAATCAATTTGCTAGACTAACTAGATTAACAAAACCAACAAAATATTAAATAACCAATAAGCACTATAAGCCTTAGAATTCAGAAGTGAAATAATAATATAAAATATTGAATTTGATAGGAAAATAATGTCATAGATATCAATAATGCCTGAACATCTAAACAAAATGGAATACAAAATTGGAATACATCCAAATCAAAACAAAAATATATCAAAATGCCTTTCAAAGACATTATTGAAAGACTTTTTAAGACTTATACGAGTTACATGACTCTAAAAAACTCTTACAAGTAAGCCTATGGTTATTTGATCTTTAAGCATATGATCACCAAAAATATGCACAAGTCTAAGATGTAGCAATCTTTCCTATTAACACAAGCTTCACATTAAAATGCTTAGTGCCACTCAATTTTCTATGATTTTGAAAGAAGTACTAAATAGAAAACTTATTGTAATAGATGGTCAAGGATTGCAATATACTCTTACTAATGTGTATCCTTAATATTGGCTTCCTTAATCATATGGTCTGACAAATAGCATTATAACATGCAATATACTCTGCTTTCATAATTGAGATAGCTGTGAGTGTGTATTTGATACTTTTAACTAACTCCTTCACACATCATAAAGATAAAACCAAAAATGAATTTGTAGTCATCCACACAACTAGCATAGTTTACATTTGAGTTACCAATTATCTAAAAAGGGATTTACATAAAATTTTGGGAAAATAGCAACCACTTACCTTAAAGATGTCTTATGACCTTCTTAACAGCTCTCCAATATCAAGTAGCTCCTAAATACACTGATGGCAAAAATTATATTTGAACGAGTACATACTTGAATATACATCAAACCATCAACAATGGAAGCATATGGAGTTCTATCCATCTTAATCTTCTCATCATCATTTTTAAGGCACTGTAATTTAGATAGCTTCTCACCTTTTTAGACAGGTGCTGCATAAGAATCAGCCTAATATTTGGTCCTAAAGAACCTATAAACCAATTTGCTTCATAATTGATCAAATTTGGTCAAAAACTAAGTCCAATAAACCACTTATATGCATAAACCGTGCTCCCTGAAGTTGAATCTGGGGCCTGATGCTCCAAAGCCAGCGCCTCATCCATTTGTCCTGCGTGTGTTGCTTACTTACAACAAGGTAAGTTTTATGTAAGAACTTTATTTAAGTTTTATTTTGGCAAAAGTTGAAACAACAATAATCGAACCTAGTACCTTCGAAAAAGTACATCTACTGCAGTTAGTAGTTGCAAAGTTTTAATGTAACATTAAAAAATAAGATAAAATTCATATAATAATTTGTTAAATAATAAAACGAAAAATGCACAGAAGAAAGTAATTTTTGGAAAAGAAAAAGTATATGTATATATAGTGCGGGATAAATTTTTATGTTATAAATTTTATTGTGGGTTAAATTTAAATATTTTCTATATATATATATGCTTTTTCATTTTCACTATTGTATATATATATATTGTAAGTTGGATTCTTATAAGTAATAAAATATTTTAATTTTATTAATATTTGTTTGTTATTATTTATTATATTATATTTTTAATATATAAATTAAAAAAAATATAAAATTATTATTTATTTGATTACAGATAAACTATTAAATTATCAACTAATATTTTTATTGATTTAATAACTGATTTGATTTTAAAAATATTTTAAAAAATATAATAAAAAATATAAGAAATTATTCTTAAATATAATGCAGTGATTATTCCTCTCAAACAAATTAAAGCCTCAATCTTGAAAGGTGTGAATATTATAGTGCCATGAACCTCGCTTGGCATGACGAAGGAATAACAATTAATTTGCAAAGGAAATATGTGTTCGAGACACTATAAGAGTTAAGTCAACCTCAAATAAGAAAAACAAGACCACTTCGGTGGTGGAAGATGACAGGATTTGGTACACAGTCATTTGAAGACAGAATTTTGGCACTGCTCATATGGATAATTATGATTGATTCCAACAATAATTGGACCCCGATTTAATTTAAGCTATGTGATGCCAACTTGGCTTAGACGTCAGTCTAGAATATAGGCATAGATAAAGATGATCACTCTGTCTCTCTGTCTCTCTGTCTCTCTATATATATATATTAAGTATGACTCCTCACCAAATCAACAATATTATAACACATTAAACGCATCAATAGAATAAACCAAAACCTCAAAGCACCAATTGATTAAATTAAACAGATAAAAACCAAAGGCAGATGAGCTTGGATATAATGTTCATTAATTAATTAGCCCAGTATCAGAAGCCATTTAATTTTCCAATTCTTGTTAATGTTTTTGTTTAGTCAGGACTGTTGGAGATATATATTAAAACTTATCATAGATCCTTACTTAAAAACTGGATATTTTGAGATGAAACTATTCTTTACATAAGAGGAATCCAGTAGGAGTTTTGTGTTTATTCATGTCACGCAAATTTAAATTTTCTTAATATGAAATTTTTATTTTGGCGGTTAAATTTTTTTTCCTAGCTCTCAATATTTTGAGTGAGTCTTCATTTACTTCTTAGTAACTTCTTCTCTTAATTGATTTAAATTAGGAAACAAAATTAGTGATTTAATGGTAGTCACTAAATTTTAGTGATGAAATATTTGTAATTAAAAATGCTTTTTCTCACACTTTTTAGTGACAGATTATTAACAACTATCTGTTACTAAATTTATTTAGTGATCGATATATAGGTTGTTATAAGAAAAAAATTTAGTGATAAATATGTAATTTTGTGATGTAAGATTTAGTGACGCATCACTAAATCCCGTTTATCTAGTAGTGTAGTTTGCGCACTAAAATTCTGACATAAATATAATAAATTTGAAAAATATAAATATGAGTTGAAAAGGAATTCTAAGCATGTTATAATGTTGGAATGATATATCTTTATTAATATTTTTTAAAGTAAAAACATGTTTGGAGTCAAAAGTTATTTGATCATTACCACTAAAATTATGTTTTTGATCTTAACATATATTTAATGCTGAATGAATTAATAAAGGCAAACGTAGTTACTAATTACTAGAGATGGCGACTTATGGAAAAAGACGACATTTTCCCACTCGTCAAAGAGACAAAAAGTATACGATTATTGAAGTCTGTGTGTAGTTGATCTTATCAAGAAGGCAGAATGAAAACCATCTGCTTGATCATTCGCGGGCAAGAAATATCTTTGGTAATAATTTGTTGCACTTACCTTGCAACTAATATTTTTTTTGTATTATTATACATATATAACAGATTCATGATCTAAGGAGTGGACAGCAGGATTAGGAATCCAGCTAATTTACATCAATCTCAATCCAGTGTAAAAAGTTAGAGCTAATTGATAAGTAAATAATTCATTTTAGTACTTATTCAAGTAATTTTGTGAAAATATATATTTTCCAAGAGTTTGAGCTTTTCTTCTCATTAAGATATAATTTGAGATTTTTATTTTTGTAATTAAAAATTTAAAATATGAATCTTAAACAAAATTCAACTTGTTAAAAGATGATCACCTCCTCCTTGCACAAAATTCTGAAATATTACCGGACCATTCCACTGATGAAAATTTGCGTGAAAAGTCTTATATTGACTCAGATTTAATGACAAAAAATATAGGCTAACGCCTCCAAATATGTATTTAAATTATTTTTTACATATTTAGATATTTTTTTTGTCTTTTAGTAAGAAAATAAGCATATTTTAATCTAAAATATAAATATGAAAATTGCTAATATTTTGTAACACTAATAAAAAATTTAGCAATATATCTATATATATACACACACATTTATAAATAGATAGATTGATATATCAATTAGAAGGGCTTCCTTTTCCCGCAAGAAATAAATTGAAGGGCAGCCTCACAAGTCACACCAAGAGAAGGAAACGGTCGTAGGAAAGTGAAGCGATGATATACTCTTCTTCATCACCAGCTTTGCATGAAAGCAACTTTTGACCAGCGTATGGCCCTATTATGGCAGGTGCTAGCTTGCATTAAACAACTCATTTAGTTTCTATTCTCCAATAAATAAACACCAAAGCCTCTGATTCCTTTTATACATATATAATATATGCATTTCCACTAAACACCTGACCTGTGTCCTTTGAAATTATTCTATCAATAAACCTACGTCATGTTTGAAACTTTCCCAAATTACATATTCTACAGCCTATTAATATTTAATACATAATACAAACAATTTTGGTGATTTTTTTTTATCAGAGTCAAAATAGCCCCTTGTTTTAATTAAATGATTTGTATATATGTGGATTAAATTATAATAGGTGAATTAAAATTAACTTTACAAAACGCTTGATATGTTTATATAATTGCTTTCAATCAATGTAGCTATTATGTTTATCTAATTAAAGTTAGTTCCATTACAAAAATGTGTGTCAAATCCAATGCATATTTACTATGAATTTCCGTGTGACTATGACTGTCCAATAATTTTTTTTACTTTGCTAATTAAGAATCTGTAAATCTAACAAGTGGCTTATTTTACTACTGTTCCCATAATTAATTAACAAGAATGAGGAAATTATCTTAAAAGCTAAGCATGCCTTGCCTTGGATATATGTATATCTATCATCACAATCACAGTGCAATTCTTGTAATACGCACTGCCAATTTTAAATACAGAGAATAAGTTTAATATTTTGGGTTTAAATTTTATTTTTTCCATCTATTATCTCCATCTTTGGTCATGGACTTTTTTTTTTTAATTGATAAAGAAAAGTTACGTGAATTTATGAGATCAGAAATTTTAAGGAGATAATATAATGTTAAGGAACTTTGCTGCTAGCACTTAGAAGAATTTATTCTTCTAATTGCATCAATTTAATATGGGAGATGCGTACCTTTAAAATCGTTTAATAAAAGACTTAGCCTTAGCTGATGTATAATCTACAATTCAAATATGTAAATACCCTTACTATAGGAATAAAAGACTTAGTCTTAGCTGATGTATAATCTACAATTCAAATATGTAAATACCCTTATTATAGGGAAAAAAAAAAAACGTAAGCGACCAGTGTACTCAAGTTTGAAAACATCTATTTTATGGACTTTTTTATGGAAAGCTCAACCTTTCAAAAAGATCAAGCTTTTCATTGTCCGATTATCTCAATATTTAGGTGATTGACTTAAAATTTATGATAAATAATATTTTAAAATTATACATATATCTCGAAATACAATCGAACGGTGAAAACTCAATTTCTCATAAAGTGGAAGGTTCAATATCATTTTTCAGTTTTTATTAGCGGCACACTAAATCCAAGTGTGATTAGTTAGGGAGATTCAAAATTAATTGCTCTCCCCCAACCAGAGGCAAGGGAATAAAGG